>JASWHV010000019.1:45172072-50109999 GCA_030760725.1 Neostapfia colusana
TTTTTAAACACTAGCCACATATTCAAGTTCCTAATTTAAATACTAAACAGGGCTAAAAAGTTAAACTTATCCCACTACAGGGTCTATAATATTATTTTCAGAATTTCTAGGGGTCTAGCTACACTTATCAGAGGTGTTTTTCCTAATTTTTATTAAGTCCAGGGGCTAAAACTGATTTTTAAATGAATTTACATGATTTTCTGGAGTTCCAGGGCTAGATCAGAAGTTTCCGGGGCTAGCTCTTATTTTCTGAGAACCCCAGGGGGTAGCACGTAAGATTTCCAGTCTTTTATAACGCGGGGCTGACGTGGACCGTCCGATTTTAAACCGACGGCTGAGATTATAACATCGAACCGGTACGCGGGGGTTTAAACCCTACCGTGCGATTTAAAATAAACGGCGCACAAGCGGCCACGTCGGTCTGATCGAGCGCGGGCGGCGCTGCCGGCGGCGCACGGCGGTGGGAAGCGGCGATGTCTCCGGAAACTTTCGGATCTTCGGGAATTCTTCCTAGAACTGTGATTTTATGGCATAGATCGGTAGATGGGAGGTCGGGGATCTCACCTCGGGGGTTTTCTTGAGCTCGGAGGTCCTGGAAGGTGATCGGCGACGAGGTCCGAGGCGAAACCACGGCGAAGCTCGTCGGCGCTGTGTTTACACCGCAAGTCACCGAGTTTTCTGCACCTGCAAGGTTCCCCGGAGGCGGTGGATCAAGACCAGCGAGTTAGATCAGAAATTCCGAGCTTAGATCGGCCAGAATTCGCCGGAGAAGTCTCGGTTCTCACCGGAGTAAAAACAGCCGATCGCGTGGGAAAAACAGAACGAGGCCGGGGTTTTTATAGACGGGGGAGGGCGGCGGGGTGGTTTAGATCATGTCCGCGTCGCCTATGAACAGAATTCAGCGGGTATACGCCGAAATCCCGATCGGTTTTGATTCGTGTGAGAGGGAGTCCAGCGCTGGCGTGATGTAGACGACGATCAGGTGGGTCCCACCTGTCAGCGGAAGGAAGCGGCGCGCGCGGCTGCGGGCTGGCGCGGGCGCTGGCTGGGCCGGCTGGTGGGTTTCGGCCCACTGGCCGGTTTTTTTTCTGTTTTCCTCTTTTTCTTTTTTCTATTTCTTTTCCGATTTGAGTTTAATTTGAATTCCAGTTTGAATTTGAATTTTTGCAAAACATGCAACACGTCCAAAAATTTTTAAATTCCCCTCTTAACATGATTTATGGTTTTGAATCAAATTTTGGGGTGTTACAGCTCTACCCCCTTAAAAGAAATCTCGTCCTCGAGATTGGTGTTTCTAAGAAAACAATTCCGGAAATTGTGCCTTGAGCTCATCTTCCCGCTCCCAGGTGGCTTCCTCTTCTGAGTGATGCTTCCACTGCACCTTGCACATCCGGATTCTTTTATTTCTGGGTGAGGCGTTCCATTGTCTCCAAAATCTTGTATGGTTGCTCGGCATAAGACAAATCCTCAGCTACATCCACTTCATTCATGGGTAACACCTCTTCAGGCGTCCTCAGACATTTCTTGAGTTGTGACACATGGAATACATCGTGCACATCCGATAGACGAGCCGGTAACTCTAGTTGATACGCCACTTCGCCTTTCCTTTCCAGAACTTGAAAGGGTCCGATGTATCGAGGTGACAACTTCCCTTTCACCTTGAACCGACGAAGTCCTCTGATAGGGGACACCTTGAGATAAACATAGTCTCCCACGTTGAAAACGAGCTCTCTACTTCGTACATCAGCATAACTCTTTTGGCGTGTCTGTGCTATCCGCAAGTTATTGCGAATTTCCCTCACCTTCGCCTCGGCTTCTTGTAGTACCATCTGGACCAAACACTTTACTTTCCCTTGTTTGGTTCCAAAATAAGGGAGTCCTGCACTTCCTCCCGTACAAGGCTTCAAACGGTGACATCTTCATACTAGCTTGATAGCTGTTGTTATAGGAAAACTCCGCATACGGTAAGTTCTTGTCCCAACTCCTATTGTTTTTGAGTGCACATGCCCTTAGCATATCTTCAAGGATCTGATTGGTTCTTTCCGTCTGCCCATCAGTTTGGAGATGATAGGCAGAACTAAAGTTCAGATGGGTTCCCATGGTTCGTGCAACTTCTGCCAGAACCTTGAGGTGAACTGTGTCCCTCGATCCGACACAATCTTCTTTGGCACTCCATGGTAACACACGATCCTCGACATGTACAACTCTGCCAATTTGGATCCGCTGTAGCTTTCCTTCACGGGGATGAAGTGAGCTACCTTGGTTAGCCTATCAATGATGACCCATATTGAATCATATCCTGATTGGGTCCTAGGCAATCCCATGATGAAATCCATGCTGATTTCTTCCCATTTCCATTCAGGCACTTTGAGTGGTTGCAATAATCCCGCGGGTCGTTGATGTTCTGCTTTCACCAACTGACATGTGTCACATAGGGCAACATGTTCCGCGATATCTCGCTTCATGCCATACCACCAATACCTTCTCTTGAGGTCCTGGTACATCTTCGTACTCCCAGGATGAATGGAATAGTCAGAATCATGAGCCTCCTTCAGAATCAATTCACGGATCTCCTTTACTTCTGGCACACAGATTTTTTTCCCGTGCCACACCGTTCCTTGTTCATCCTCCCTAAAACCCGGAGCTTTATTTTCCTTGATGAGTTGTCTGATTTCTTGTATCTTCTCATCATTCTTTTGGCCCTCGCGTATGTCTCGCTCGAGTGTGGAGTCCACTTCCATGGCGATGGCTTCACCACTATTTACTAGACATAGATTGAGCCTTATAACCTCGTCCTTCAATTCTGCAGGCATGTCCTTCAAGCTCAACTTATTGACCTGCACTTTCCGACTCAAAGCATCGGCCACGACGTTTGCTTTCCCGGGATGATAGTTGATGCCCACATCAAAGTCATTGATTAGCTCTAGCCATCTCCTTTGTCTGAGGTTGAGGTCTGGCTGTGTGAATATGTACTTCAAACTCTTATGATCCGTATATATCTCGGCCCTCTTCCCCATCAAATAGTGCCGCCAAATTTTCAACGCGTGTACCACTGCGGCTAATTCTAGGTCATGTGTAGGATAGTTCTTCTCGTGCTTCCGAAGCTGCCGGGATGCATAAGCCACGACATGCCCTCCTTGCATGAGAACACATCCCAACCCGTTTCCAGAGGCATCGCAGTACACCGTGAAGCTCTTTTGCACATCTGGCATAACCAGCACTGGGGCTGTTGTCAATCTTTCCTTTAACTCCTGAAAACTCTTCTCACACTGCGGCGTCCATGTGAATGTGATTCCCTTCTCCAACAGTTTGGTGAGAGGTCTCGAGATCTTGGAGAATCCCTCAATAAACCGTCGATAGTATCCAGCCAATCCCAAAAAGCTTCGAACTTCCCCGACATTTTCAGGGGTCTTCCACTTCTGTATATCCTCGATTTTGGCAGGATCCACGGAGATTCCTCCCTCCGAGATTATATGTCCTAAGAAGGGAACTCTCTTCAGCCAAAACTCACACTTGCTCAACTTAGCATATAGTTGGTGTTCTCTCATCCTTTGCAACACCAACCTTAGATGTTTCTCATGTTCTTCTTCATCTTTGGAGAAGACAAAAATGTCATCTATGAAAACCACCACAAATTTGTCCAGATATTCCATGAATACCTTGTTCATGAGATACATGAAGTATGCCGGGGCATTAGTTAGCCCAAAAGGCATGACAGTGTATTCATACAGTCCGTACCGAGATACGAAAGCTGTCTTGGGAATATCAGATTGCCTTATCTTGAGTTGGTGGTATCCCGACCTGAGATCAATTTTCGAGAACACACAATCTCCCCTCAACTGATCAAACAAGTCTTCAATGCGAGGTAATGGGTACTTGTTCTTGATGGTTACCTCATTCAAAGCACGGTAATCTACGCATAACCTTTGGGTTCCGTCCTTCTTGGGCACAAATATCACCGGAGCTCCCCATGGTGAGGAACTAGGGCGAATATACCCCTTCTCCGTCAATTCTCTCAAATGATCCTTGAGTTCTTCTAGCTGCTTGGAGTCCATCCAATAAGGTCTCTTGTATATCGGGGCTGTTCCAGGCACTAGCTCAATTGCAAATTCCACTTCACGATCGGGAGGCATACCTGGCAATTCTTCCGGAAAACATCTGGATATTCCCGGATAATCCTGATCTCCTCCACTTTCACCTCAACTTGATTTAATTTAATGTCCCTCCTAGGCTCGTGTATTGTTATGAACTTTACTCTTGTGCCACTAGGGTGAGTTAGTTCCACCGTTCTGGTCGAACAATGAATGATTCCCTTATGTTTGGTCAACCAATCCATGCCCAAAATAATATCGATCCCTTGGGAATCTATCACTATGAGGTTAGCAGTAAACACTACCCCATTAATGTCTAGATTCACCTTGGGACACACTTGTCTTGTCCTTATTTCTCCACCTGGAGAGTTTACGGCTAGCATATGGTTCATTTGTGTTGTTGCTAGGTCATACTTCTTAACAAACCCTTGAGCAATAAACGAGTGGGTGGCACCGGAATCAAACAGCAGGGTTGCAAGGTGTAAATTGGCAGGAAACTTACCAACTACCACGTCGGGTGCATCTTGTGCTTCCTCCATAGTGACGTGGTTCACCCGTCCTCTCATTACATTCTTCTGTTGTGGCTGCGCGGGCTTCTTCTTTGGGCATTTATGGGCATAGTGCCCCACTTCACCACAGCTAAAACATTGCACCCCAATCTTAGGGGCTTGGCCCTTCTTGTCTTGGGGTTGGTTTGGAGGTCCTTGCACTGCTGGTCGAGGTGGATATGCGGGGCGAGGTTGCTGTGCAAACTGACGTTGTGGCTGTGCTGATGCTGCCGGAGGCCTGTAGTTCGGGTTGTACCCTCTTGGTGCTGAGTAGGGTACCGCAGCACGGCTCGTCTGCCCCGTAGGTTGCTGCATCATACGGGGGCGGGTGTTGCTTCCCGAGGCTTGATGTGACCACCCGGCCTTCCTCTTATTCTCATTTTCCAAGGCCTTTAACTTCCTTTCTACCACAAATGCCCTGTCCACCATCTTTTGGAAGCTTTCATACTCATTCGAGGACATTGCACACTGCATCTCTGCGGTAAGTCCTTCCACGAAACAATCTTGTTTCTGCTCATCAGTCTCTATGTCCCGTGGGGCATAACGGGATAGTTGAGTAAATTTAGTGAGGTATTCCCTCACCGTCATGTTTCCCTGCTGCAGTCCCAAAAACTCCTTCCTCTTGTTTTTGAGTTCACCTCTTGGTATGTAATGGTTGCGGAAACTATGCTTGAACTCTTCCCAGGTGATGTTCTCAGGGTCATGATGGGCGGCCACGTAGGCGGTCCACCAATCAGCAGCAGGTCCATGCAATTGATGAGAGGCAAACAGCACCCTCTCATACCCTTGGCACTGGATGATCCTCATCTTGCTTTCAATGGTCTTTAGCCAATCATCTGCCTCCAGAGGTTCAGCAGCACTTGCAAACTTTGGAGGTTGAGTTCCTAGAAACTCACTCAACCTTGGTTGGCGTGGTGCAGCTTGTAGAGGTGGAACTTGATGCAAGTTGGCCACCACTTGAGTCAAGTTCTAGATGAGCTGATTTTGATTCTCCAACATTTGGTGGAGGGGATCAACTCCTTCACGGCGACCACCCCGGTCCTGGCTTCCAGAAAGATGAGGGTTGCATGCCTCATCGTTGTTGTTGGCGGGGTTGGCGGCACATCCTTTTCCTCTTCCGGCCATCTGGCAGAATCAACCAATGTTAATTTGAAAGAATTTAGTATCATCTTACTACTTTCATTTGTTTGTACTTTGAAGTGTTGAGGCTTTGTTATACTTTTCTGAGGGTTCATTTCTCACACAAAAATAAATGCAATATTATTTCATGTGGGTTCACACACCAAAGCAAAACAATCTAAAGACGAGGCTGTGGACAATTGCTCATGGCTTCCACAACTCAGGTCACACACCAAGCATTAACACACCATTAACTTAACGTAACGACTCGACTATTCAACATCTTGCTAACTAAGAGAAGGACTCTACACTACTCGTTTTCTTGAGCTGGCTCCTCGGGATCTTCCTCATCATTTCGGCTGCCTTCTGACTCTGCTTTGGGTGGGGAGGCTGCTGGTGGAGAAGTGCGACGACGCCTTATCGCCCGACGATCTGGGGAGTCAGGAGTCCATGTATCATTCGTGGTGACACACAGTTCATTCCCATCTCCTCTTTATCTCGCCCTTAAGCAGGCTCGCAGCAACGCCTCCGTTTCCTTCAGAGTGTCTTGGACATCCTAAAGCTCTTGTTGACACTCCTCCAGTCGAGTGCTGAGCATAGAAGCATCTTCCAAGCACAAGTCCATGTGCTCATGGGAAGTCCCTTGCTGCACCGGCGGGTACTTGTACTCCGTGGTACCACTCTCACGCTGGAGGACATACATGTACTCAGTTTTGTCCAAGTGGCGACGATAGATGTGACTCTGGCAGGTGATGGCCTCCCAGGTGACATCCTTCTCCGCATCGACCTGTGTCGCTCTACAAGCTGGAGAGCGGTGGATCTTAAGCAGCCGATTTTCGTGTATAATCCTCATCTCTGAACTCCATTCTTCCCTCTTCTCACGGATGGTCCTGGTGGAGTTATAGTGGATGATTAGTTTGCCCGTATTGCCGGCGGCTTCGAGCATACGCCGAAGACGACGCAATAAGCCTCCTACTGCCAATCCGTAGGAAAGGTACGTCACCGGACGGCTCTCCTCTCTCTCGGCAAGGGCAACTACGGGAACTCTCCCTCCTGTGGACTTGTGAGCGGTGCAAATCATGTGAACCATCTAAAATAATATGCATTTAAACTTAAGTTAAATAAACTTTTAAGCAAAAATCCTATTTTGAATGAAAGTTGGGGTAAGATGAAGAAAGTGACTCCTTAAATAACACTTTTCAACACATACCTTGTAAAAAAATAGTTTTTTTTTAAGAAAATAAGGCCCTTAAATACGTCCATTTCTACCTAGGTCAACGTTCCTACGGGCAACCTTGGCTCTGATACCACTTCTGTCACACCCGGTTTTTCCAAAGAACAACCAAGTGAATATCACATGTATGCCAGGATCATTTTCTCATACATGTGATGACAAATAGTGAAGCATCATTTATTACAAGCCAGGTGTCGAATATAAATAAGTCTTACATAGCAAATGTCTTGCTGGACAATAATAAGTTCATCACAAGTAAATAAACTAGCAGCGGAATATTATTCTTGAGGGCTCCATCACAGGCGTTGCCCGGGGACTCCATGAACCTAGAAACCTTCTTCGGGTCCAAAGTCTTGATCATTATACACCACCTCATTTTCTTGACCTGAGCAGCAATATAAACCAACAAATATGCAAGGTTGAGTATCGATGGTACTCAGCAAGTGTGGGAAAGTTATGTCATGCATGGCAAGAACAAGGAGAGGTTGAACTCACGGTTAAAGCACTACGCAATTAATACCTATCACCTTAGCTTATTAAGCACCTACATTACTACACAAGTGAAATGGTCCCAATCTCCCATCCCATCATCATAATCCCATAACCATAACATCATTTCTGATGTTAAGATCCCCGCTTAACATCCACAACTTCCAAAAAAACCATCACTCCTCTAATCATGAATAAGTCCAAGCCGCTCTTGACCGTGAGCACGGATGTCATGACAGTTTTGACTCTGCAGAGTTTGTACCACTGTACCCACATGTAGTGATTTCATCCCCCGTTGCTGGGTGGACTAAAAGAACCTCCATTATGCCAGTGGCTACGATCCACATTCACACTTCCCAGGTGTGTAGCCAGGAGATCACTACGAAGCCTTTACAAAGGGATTCCCGACGAGCATGGGCCCACTGAGGTTTCACCCCTAACAGCATACAAGAGGCTCCAACCCCGCTGCAGTGGCCCCCTCTTGAGCCTTGCGGTTCATATGGTAGTCCAGCTGACACCTACTCCCCGCACCATCCAACACACCCATACTACGCCGGGGATACACCTAATTAATTGGCCAATCTGCCCCATCTCAGCATGTGGTTGGCACTGTAAAGCCAGGTTACATGCTCCATGAACCGGTCCTTAGGATCCAGGCAAGTACAAAACACAAACCCGAGTCTCGTGCACCCAGCACACAACCAAAACATCCAACTTGCCTTGATCCCTATCTCTACATAACTCACAATATCTCATTCAAGAGTATGGTAAAATAAACTGATGATCTCATATCCCAAATACTCCATTCTAAGCATGGCTAAGCATATGCATAATAATAAATGACATGATAAAATAAATCCCAACCCAGCTACAAGGAAACAAGGTAATGCAATTCTAGGGAAACATCCAAGCATGGGTTTCATATTTTCAATTGACAATGCAAATAATTCTATCTACACATCCTAGTATAGGATCAAATTGGTCAAGGACACTTGCCTCCTTCCTGCTGTTCTTGAAATGGGTAGTCCTGATCTTGGAAAGGAATAACTTGCTCTTGAGCAGGTTCTACATCATACCATCACACATAGCAAAAGAAAAACAACAATCCATAAGACATAGTTCACACTTCCACTTCATACAAACCACACATTCATATTTATGAAAGTCATTCACAATTATATGTGTTGTGGTTACTCTATGTGTGTTGATTTGTGGCTTGCATGCACTTTTAATCATGTGTATATGATTCTTACTTTTGTGTTCACATTTATACTTACATACTATATATATGAGTTTCCAATTTAAATAAATTCCTTATATTCAATTACTACACCTTTTAGCTACCAAGTATGCACGAAATGTATTTTCCTTCTCCATATGTGCCTTCAGAATTTCTACCAACCCTAAACTGAATTCTTTGGATTTTAGAAACTCCATTTATCATTTACTAGTTGCTATATTTTCAGATTTATTTTCCTATGCATAATTGTGTACTTTATTATGAAATTAGTAATACACATCATCTAAACAGAATAGGTTCTGGTCCTAAATAATTTAATAACATATTTTGACCTTTGCCTCTGATGTAAACTATTTCACAATTATTTTCCCTATTTTCTAAAACTATTCATTACTTAAAAATGTGTCCCTAAATGTGAATAATAAATTAAACAGATTGAATTCAGCCCAAAATATGTTTTTATCTCACTCCAAAGTTTTCTAAATACTGAGAAAGTTTTTAATTTAATTATGACAATATGTTTGTCCCACTTTTTAATTTTTAAACACTAGCCACATATTCAAGTTCCTAATTTAAATACTAAACAGGCTAAAAAGTTAAACTTATCCCACTACAGGGTCTATAATATTATTTTCAGAATTTCTAGGGGTCTAGCTACACTTATCAGAGGTGTTTTTCCTAATTTTTATTAAGTCCAGGGGCTAAAACTGATTTTTAAATGAATTTACATGATTTTCTGGAGTTCCAGGGGCTAGATCAGAAGTTTCCGGGGCTAGCTCTTATTTCCTGAGAACCCCAGGGGGTAGCACGTAAGATTTCCAGTCTTTTATAACGCGGGGCTGACGTGGACCGTCCGATTTTAAACCGACGGCTGAGATTATAACATCGAACCGGTACGCGGGGGTTTAAACCCTACCGTGCGATTTAAAATAAACGGCGCACAAGCGGCCACGTCGCTCTGATAGAGCGCGGGCGGCGCTGCCGGCGGCGCACGGCGGTGGGAAGCGGCGATGTCGCCGGAAACTTTCGGATCTTCGGGAATTCTTCCTAGAACTGTGATTTTATGGCATAGATCGGTAGAGGGGAGGTCGAGGATCTCACCTCGGGGGTTTTCTTGAGCTCGGAGGTCCTGGGAGGTGATCGGCGACGAGGTCCGAGGCGAAACCACGGCGAAGCTCGTCGGCGCTGTGTTTACACCGCAAGTCACCGAGTTTTCTACACCTGCAAGGTTCCCCGGAGGCGGTGGATCAAGACCAGCGAGTTAGATCGGAAATTCTGAGCTTAGATCGGCCAGAATTCGCCGGAGAAGTCTCGGTTCTCACCGGAGTAAAAACAGCCGATCGCGTGGGAAAAACAGAACGAGGCCGGGGTTTTTATAGACGGGGGAGGGCGGCGGGGTGGTTTAGATCATGTCCGCGTCGCCTACGAACAGAATTCAGCGGGGATACGCCGAAATCCCGATCGGTTTTGATTCGGGTGAGAGGGAGTCCGGCGCTGGCGCGAGGTAGACGACGATCGGGTGGGTCCCACCTGTCAGCGGAAGGAAGCGGCGCGCGCAGCTGCGGGCTGGCGCAGGCGCTGGCTGGGCCGGCTGGTGGGTTTCGGCCCACTGGCCAGTTTTTTTCTGTTTTCTCTTTTTCTTTTTTCTATTTCTTTTCTAATTTGAGTTTAATTTGAATTCCAGTTTGAATTTGAATTTTTGCAAAACATGCAACACGTCCAAAAAATTTTTAAATTCTCCTCTTAACATGATTTAGGGTTTTGAATCAAAATTTTGGGGTGTTACAGTGCACCTACTATCTAGTACCCATTTAGTGCCACCGGAGGAGTAGGCATGCAAAACAATTTAAACTTTGCTCTTAGGTACCCAAACTTGGTTGGGTCCTTTGAGGTTAGCTACTAGGCATTTGGGCACCCACAGACAAGTTTTTGGACTCTTGTGGAGTGGCCCAACATATTTAGCATAAACTTTACCATACTTGCTTTTCATAAGAACATAAGATGCATCAAAATTATGAAATACTATAGATTTTACATTTTTGGTAATTTCATGTGAGGTAAATGCAAGGTTGTCACTCTTGTCTTGACTTGAGTTTTCTTTCGCAAAGGCTACGCATTTGCTATTGTTTTTAAGGATTCTAGCATTTTGCTTTCCTCCCCTAGTATAACCAAGTCCATCTTTGATGAAGGGAGATCTTGTGATTGAGTATGCACTATGTGCATATTTGATTTTTTCTTTATCAAAGATCCCACTCTTGTGTGTATTCTTGCTTTGTGCCTCTTTGAGCTCATTTTTTAAGTTTAAGACAATGCTAGCACATTTACAAGTTTTAGCGTTGGATTCTATATTTGTTGAGAGACAGTTTTTGGAGGATGAATTAGTTGAGACACTTGACTTAAGTGAGTCGAGTTGTGCTTCAAGATTTTTGTGAGCTTTGGTTAAACTTACAAGTTCATCTTGAAGTGCTACATTCTCACTTTTAAGCTGAACGCAAGTCTCCTTGCTCATGGAAAGTTCGCTTTCAAGTGTTCTATTCTTTTCTCTCTCAAGTTCAAGGAGTTTCTCAATCTCAAGGTTTCTTTCCTTTTCAAGTATAAGCAATTCTTCTTGTTGATTGAGAAGCTCTTCTTGTTCAAATATTTCATCCGATAACATTTCCATTTTAGCTATAGCCTTTTTGTTTAATCCTCTAAACATGAATTCGTTTTCACTACTACTATCAAAGTCACTATCATCTTCGATATGTAACTTAGAAGGTTTGGACATTATCTTGCGCTTTCCTTCCTTTGCCATGAGGCATGTGTGACTTCGGCTCTTCCAATCACCCTTGTTTAGCAAGAGTGATTTCTTCATGGTTGGCCTCTTGATGGCTACGGTTGCCACTTTTTCTTCATCTTCGGAGGAGGATTCTTCGTTTGAGTCCCATTCTTCTCCGATGTGGGCTTGTCCATACGTCTTCTTCTTGTGAAGAATTTCTTATCTTGAGGCTTCCCATCCTTCTTCTTTCTCTTGTGATCTTCCTTGCTATGGGGGCAGTTCACAATGAAATGCCCATGTTCTCCACAGTTGTAGCAAGTCTTCTTTGTTCTTGACTTGCCCTTGTCTTTGCTCTTGTTCTCATAGTGATGGCTTCTCCTTCTCCTCATCAACCTTTTGAATCTTTTGATGAAGAACGCCATTTCTTCATCATCCATGTCCGTGCTCTCATCGTCACTTTCTTCATCTTCACTTGTGAGTTGTGTTTCTTTTGCCTTGGACTTGGATGTGTCCTTGAGAGCAATGCCCTTCTTCTTGGATGAAGTGATATTGGCTAGGTCATTGACGTGTTGGGCTTCCTTTTCCATCATCTCGTGATTAATGATCTTCCCTAGCACTTCATCCGGAGTCATCAAGTGAAAGTTTGGACTTTCCCGGATTAAGGTGCATAGGGTCACATTGCGAGGCATAAATGCTCTTATCATTCTTTTGACCACCTCATGGTCATTCCATTTCTTGCATCCGTATGCCCGACTCTTGTTGATAAGAGTTTTGATTCGGTTGTACATTTCTTGAGGTGTTTCGCCTTCTTCCATGGCGAACCTTCCAAGCTCTCCTTCTATCATCTCAATCTTAGCTTCCCTCACGGATCGGTTTCCTTCATGTGCGATCTTGAGGGTGTCCCAAATATCTCTAGCGAGCTCCAACCCATCTACCTTGTTAAATTCTTCAATGCTCAGAGATGAGTTGAGCACGGCTGCTGCTTGTGCATTGTGATGGATTTGTTGTTCTTGTTCTAGGGTGAGTTTATCCTCGTCTTCGGGGATATCTATACGTGTACATACCACATGCCAAAGACTTGGGTTCAAGGAAATTAGATGCAACTTCATGTTGTGTTTCCACATTGTATAGTTAGTTCCATCAAAGTGAGGTGGTTTGCCTAGAGGAATTGATAAATAACTAGAATGAGAATTTAGACGTTCATAGTTAAAAGGATATCGCGAGTAGTCTTGTTGACTACTCTTGAGCTTCTTCTCCAACTTCTCCTTCTTTTTTCCTTTTAGCCTCCTCCTTCTTCTTTTTGAGGAGTGCCAAGAGATGAAGAACTTCTTCATCTTCTTCTGAGCTTGTAACGTCTTGTGGAGGAGTAACCGCTGGAGGCGGGTTAGAACCTTGTTCTTCAAAGTTGCTCGAACTAGCTCCTTTTCCCTTGTTGAGATCAATTTGTCTACCGACCTTGTCCCCCATCTCCTCTCCAAGCGGTTAAGATTTTGTGGAGAGTTAGGCTCTGATACCAATTGAAAGTTGCCTAGAGGGGGGTGAATAGACTAATAAAACCTGAAAGTATAGCAAACAGCGGATAAAACCTGAAGCAGGCCGGATTAGTCCGGTCTGAGGTCGGACTAGTCCGGTCTAAGTATAAATTTGCGTTTTAGGTTTCCTTTTGAGTTTGTTTGAGCGGAAAATATATGGTAGTCAAATGATATCACTAATTAGTTGAGAATGATTGGATTACGAAATAGTAGAACAATTTGCAGGCATTAACACAATGAAAGCTTAACAAGTAACTCTAGTGAGCAAATGAGATAGTATAGGAACCAAGAGACACGATTTATCCTGAGGTTCGATTCCACACATGAATCTACGTCCTCGTTGAGGAGTCCACCAAGGACCGGGTCTTTTCCAACCCTTCCCTCACCGAGCGATCACCAAGATCAAGCCCGGGCTCTCTCACTATCAATCAAATGTGAATACAATGCTCTTAGGGGCTATTCACATCTTGAGGCTCCCTACACCAACCAAGTAGGTCTAGAATTCAAAGTACAACTGTTAAGAACTCAAAATAACAGTTAGAGTGCAAGGGAATCAAACCGAGAGCTCAAACGTCGATCACCACGTCTTTCCTCTCACAAAACCACTAACTCCTTAAGATCCAATCTTAGGGGTCTAGAAGGTGAGGAAAGAGGCTTAGAAGAGCTCTAGGAATGAGTTTTCAGCGCTTAGGTTGTTGTCTATCCAATTCTCAGCGGGGGGTCTCCTTTTATAGAAATCCCGGCATTTAGCCGTTACCAACTAAAGTTCGGACTAGTCCGGTCCCAACCCCGGACTAATCCGTTCTTGAGGGACCACTCACGTCACAAGGCTACCAACTAAAGTTTAGTGACCGTTGGACTCAAACGTGAAACCAGGGACTAGTCCGGCCAAGAGCGGACTAGTCCGATCTCAGTCAGGAACCTTTGTTCCGTATGAGAACGGACTAGTCTGGTAAGGGCGGACTAGTCCGGCCCCAGGGCCGGACTAGTCCGGCCTTACCAGACTTAGTCTAAAAACTCTCTAAACTAGAGCTGCGGACTAGTCCAGCCAACCTCGGACTAGTCCGAGCTCACACAGAAACCTTTGTTCCGTCCTAATTCAGACTAGTCTGAAAAGATCGGACTAGTCCGGCCTGTGGAGCGGACTAGTCCGATGGCACTCAGAGGATTCTTCTCCGGACATAAGCGGCTTAGTCCGTTTAGCGGACTAGTCCGGCCTTCTGAGATTTAATCTCATAACGGCTCAGACTCATGCAATAACGGACTAGCCCGACCTCGAACGGACAAGTCCGAATTGACTCAGAGACTCTTTATCCGTTCCAAAATGGATTAGTCCGGGTCGAACGGACTAGTCCGGCCTATGGTCCGGACAAGTCCGGTCTCCCCTTTTCTACATATCTATGACTACTTCGTCTCATGATTCTTACTTTCTACCCTTCGTTTGAGCTCTCTCATGATTCTCAAGCACTCTAAAAGAGAAGACCCTATACACAACTAGAGAATGTGAAAATTAATAGAAAATTCTATTTTCTACTCTTTCAAGTCTTCTTCTTTTCCTTTTGCTTCCTGAGAGACTCCATATCCATTTCTATGATAAACACCTGTGCTCATACTCAGTAGAAACTTATTAGTATCTTAATTGTTGTCATCAATCGACCAAAACCCACGAAGATTACCTAGATGCACTTTCAAAGGTTCGTGCCTTCCCCAGAAGCATGGTGCACGACGCACACCTCCATTCCCCGTCTGTGCTCCATTACGATGAGAGACAAGGCGGCGAGGCATGACGGCACAACAGTGCCGCCCAACGGCACAAAGCCGGCTAGCACAGCGAGAAGACACGGCGACAAGACGGGAACTTCATCATCACCGGCCGCCCGGTCACAGACGCCCCGCGGGACAGGCGGCACGTCTTAACTCCACCGACAGTGACAATAGCTGTAAATGCATATAGCTCATGTATAGGACGCAGATAGCCGCGGGGCCACCATATGTAACTGCCCCGGCCTTGGGCTATAAAAGGACCGGGGCGGCCTCCGGACAGGGGGTTCACGACCCAGCCAACTCACTCACTCATACGCGTGAACAATAGAATAGACACACCCGTGGACGTAGGGTATTACGCTCCGGTGGCCCGAGCCAAGTAAATCCTCGTGTCCTTCTCGCCGTCTTGCATTACCCTTCGAGATCCTCTCGGCCCACCAAAAAAAGAACCTCTGCAGGCTGCTTCCGAGCAGACTGGGGGAAGTGTCATAGCGAACACTTCGACATTTGGCATGTCAGAAAGGGGGGTTTTTTGGTTCTTGAAGATGTTCATAAAGGCCACAATGGTGAACATCCAATCTATCGGAGGTTCTTCCCGCCCCTCGCGCCGCTAGCGGCAGAGCGAGTAGGAAGCATCCTCTGGTCCCAATACGAGACTGTCTGTGCTAGTGCCAGTCCCTACGGCGACGGTGCCTGTTGCCTCCTGGCAGCCTTCGGTGGCGACGGCGCCGCAAGCACCGACTGAAGCCAGCCCGGAGAGCACGCTGTTAGCAGCCCGCGCACTCCTTCACAACCCGCCGAGTGCGGGAGCTTCCCCTTCCACCGCTAAACAATGGCGCAACGACGTCGACCACCTGGTCGTCGCCTCGCTCAACTCGCCGTGTCATCGGAGATGGTGGCCAGGGACGGGACAACTGTCGCCCTGTAACCTAACAAGGGATTACAGGGCGGCGACAACCTACTCGACGGCGACGTCCAGGCTCCCCACCACGGACCTCAGGGGCAAGCTGGACCGCCGCCGCCGTTAGAATGAAGATGGCCGTGTCACCATCGAGCGACAGCGCGAGTGGCGTCGTAGCCTCGGGGAGGAATATGGTACCCCAGGTACCATGCGCCCCGTTTATGCGGGCCAGAACCCTGTCTCCCCAGACTTAGTGGGAGGCTACATGGCTCTGGCCCCACACCTTCGTATGGCGGTGTGACCGCGCAAGTTCCGGCCACACTTGCTAGAGAAGTTTGACGGGACAATCAACTTCGTTGAGTTCCTGTAGATCTACTCCACCGCCATCCTAGCTGCAGGAGGGGATGAGGTCATCATGGCCATCTACTTCCCAGTAGCCCTGACCGGGTCGGCTCAGTCATGGATCATGAACTTGCCCTAGGAGTCTGTGACCTCCTGGGAAGAGTTGTGCCGTCAGTTCATGACCAAATTCGGGAGTTCCTACATCCGGCCGGGCTCGGAGGCTGACCTCCACACCATACAACAACAACCGGGAGAGTCGCTGCATTCTTTCATCTAGCACTTCTCCCAGGTCAAGAACACCATCCCACGCATCTCCAACGCATCTGTCATCCTATCCTTTCGACAAAGCGTCCGTGACAAGACGATGCTCGAGAAGTTGGCCACGCATGACGTGCAGGATGTCTCCGAGCTCTTCACCTTGGCACACAAGTGTGCCAGGGCCGCAGAGGGCCGTAACTGACACACACCACCCAGCAAAGGGAGTGAGTCCGCCAGGGAGGGCCCTGGTGGCAAGAAGAAGAGGGCTGGCGGCAAGGACATGCCGCTGGCCGGAGCCCATACTGCAGGAGCAGTAGCGGCAGCAGGGGGCCGCGCACCGACAAGCGCCCGCAACAGCCGTCCAGCAGCGATGATGGTGCCCAGAGGTGCCTAGTCCACGACACCAACCGACACAGCACCAGCGAGTGCCGGGAGATCCAGATGTTGGCGTAGCGCTTCCGAGAGCTCCAACAGCAGTGCACAGATGGAGCGCCCTCCCGCCAGCGGGAGGGCAAACAAAAGACTGACTCGGAGGTCAACAACGACCAAGAGATGGAGTTCCAAGACGCAAGGCAGGCGTTAAAGGTCCTCTATGACCAAGAAGAGAGCTTCGACTCCGACCACAGCGAGCAACTTAAGACGCCCCACGCCTAACCAGGCGGTCCCTCTTGCGTCGAGAAGGGTAGGCAACCCAAGGTAGGGCTACGTGGTGCCTCTACTAGAGCTTTCTCGAGGAGGAGTGATGAAACTATTCCCCGACCAGTACGAGGATGCCGCCCAGGTGCGTCCGCTTTACTGTAGGGATGGGTACCTCTAGCCAGACCACAGACCATAGGACACCTTCGTAAGTCTACCCCTAAAGAAGTGGTAGAATGTTTTTCTTTTTCTCTTTCTTGTAAGGGTAACATAGGGACTGGAAACAGAGCTTAGAACAGCTAAAGTCCGGGAAGGGTCCAATCACTCTTAACACCCGGGGCGAATCGCTGCCTTCTTACACGGCCTGTTGTCCTCTATTGCCCGAAGGAAACCAGGAATAAGAAAAAATGTATCTTGTCCTGTGCACTCCATTACAATCTATGTTGGCTCATGCATAGTGGTTATAAATGGCATGTGTCACACCCGGTTTATCCGAAGAACAACCGAGTGAATATCACATGTATGCCAGGATCATTTTCTCATACATGTGTTGACAAATAGTGAAGCATCATTTATTACAAGCCAGGTGTCGAATATAAATAAGTCTTACATAGCAAATGTCTCGATGGACAATAATAAGTTCATCACAAGTAAATAAACTAGCAGCGGAATATTATTCTTGTGGGCTCCGTCACAGGCGTTGCCCGGGGGACTCCATGATCCTAGAAACCTTCTTCGGGTCCAAGGTCTTGGTCGTTATACACCACCTCATTATCTTGACCTGAGCAGCAATATAAACCAACAAATATGCAAGGTTGAGTACCGATGGTACTCAGCAAGTGTGGGAAAGTTATGTCATGCATGGCTAGAACAAGGGGAGGTTGAACTCATGGTTAAAGAACTATGCCATTAATACCTATTACCTTAGCTTATTAAGCACCTACATTACTACACAGGTGAAATGATCCCAAACTCCCATCCCATCACTATAATCAAATAACCATAACATCATTTCCAATGTTAAGCTCCTCGCTTAATATTCTCAACTTCCAACCATCAATCCTCTAATCATGAATAAGTCCAAGCCGCTCTTGACCGTGTGCACGGCTGTCATGACAGTTTTGACTCTGCAGAGTTTGCACCACTGTACCCACATGTAGTGATTTCATCCCCCGTTGCTGGGTGGACTAAAAGAACCTCCATTATGCCAGTGGCTACAAACCACATTCACACTTCCCAAGTGTGTAGCCAGGAGATCACTACGAAGCCTTTACAAAGGGATTCCCGACGAGCGTGGGCCCACTGAGGTTTCACCCCTAACAGCATATAAGAGGCTCCAACCCCGCTGCAGTGGCCCCCTCTTGAGCCTTGTGGTTCATATGGTAGTCCAGCTGACACCTATTCCCCGCACCATCCAACACACCCATACTACGCCGGGGATACACCTAATTAATTGGCCAAGCTGCCCCATCTCAGCATGTGGTTGGCACGGTAAAGCCAGGTTACATGCTCCATGAATCGGTCCTTAGGATCCAGGCAAGTACTAAACACAAACCCGAGTCTCGTGCACCCAGCACACAACCAAAACATCCAACTTGCCTTGATCCCTACCTCTACATAACTCACAATATCTCATTCAAGAGTATGGTAAAATAAACTGATGATCTCATATCCCAAATATCCCATTCTAAGCATGGCTAAGCATATGCATAATAATAAATGACATGATAAAAGAAATCCCAACCCAAGCTACAAGGAAACAAGGTAATGCAATTCTAGGGAAACTTCCTAGCATGGGTTTCATATTTCATTTGACAATGCAAATAATTCTATCTACACATCCTAGCATAGGATCAAAGTGGTCAAGGACACTTGCCTCCTTCCTGCTGCTCTTGAAATGGGTAGTCCTGATCTTGGAAAGGAAGAACTTGCTCTTGAGCAGGTTCTACATCATACCATCACACATAGCAAAAGAAAAACAACAATCCATAAGACATAGTTCACACTTCCACTTTATACAAACCACACATTCACATTTATGAAAGTCACTCACAATTATATGTGTTGTGGTTACTCTATGTGTGTTGATTTGTGGCTTACATGCACTTTTAATCATGTGTATATGATTCCTACTTTTGTATTCACATTTATGCTTACATACTATATATATGAGTTTCCAATTTAAATAGATTCCTTATATTTAATTACTACACCTTTTAGCTACCAAGTATGCATGAAAGGTATTTTCCTACTCCATATGTGTCTTCAGAATTTCTACCAACCCTAAACTGAATTCTTTGGATTTTAGAAACTTCATTTATCATTTACTAGTTGCTATATTTTCAGATTTATTTCCTATGCCTAAATGTGAACTTTATTATGAAAATAACAAGACACATCATCTAAACAGAATAGGTTCTGATCTAAAATATTTAATAATATATTTTTGACCTTTTCCTCTGATGTAAACTATTTTACATTTATTTTCCCTATTTTCAGAACTATTCTTTACTTAAAAATGCGTCCCTATAACTAATAAATGTGAATAATAAATTAAACAGATTCATTTCAGCCCAAGATATATTTTTATCTCACTCCAAAGTTTTCTAAGTACTGAGAAAGTTTTTAAATAAATTTTGACAATATGTTTGTCCCACTTTTTAAATTTTAAATACTAGCCACCCTTTAAATTTTTCTAAATTAAATATTAAACAGGGTTAAAAAGGTAAACTCACCCCACTACAGGGTCTATAATATTATTTTAACAATTTTCAGGGGTCTAGCTACTCATAACAGAGGAGTTTTTCCTAATTTTTATTAAGTCCAGGGGCTAAAACTGATTTTTAAATGAATTTACATGATTTTCTGAAGTTCCAGGGGCTAGATCAGAAGTTTCCGGGGCTAGCTCTTATTTCCCGAGAACCCCAGGGGGTAGCGCGTAAGATTTCCAGTCTTTATAACGCGGGGCTGACGTGGACCGTCCGATTTTAAACCGACGGCTGAGATTATAACATCGAACCGGTACGCGGGGGTTTAAACCCTACCGTGCGATTTAAAATAAACGGCGCACAAGCGGCCACGTCGCTCTGATCGAGCGCGGGCGGCGCTGCCGGCGGCGGGAAGCGGCGATCTCGCCGGAAACTTTCGGATCTTCGGGAATTCTTCCTAGAACTGTGATTTTATGGCATAGATCGGTATAGGGGAGGTCGGGGATCTCACCTCGGGGGTTTTCTTGAGCTCGGAGGTCCTGGAAGGTGATCGGCGACGAGGTCCGAGGCGAAACCACGGCGAAGCTCGTCGGCGCTGTGTTTACACCGCAAGTCACCGAGTTTTCTGCACCTGCTAGGTTCCCCGGAGGCGGTGGATCAAGACCAGCGAGTTAGATCGGAATTTCCGAGCATAGATCGGCCAGAATTCGCCGGAGAAGGCTCGGGTTCTCACCGGAGTAAAAACGGCGGATCGCGTGGGAAAAACAGAACGAGGCCGGGGTTTTTATAGACGGGGGAGGGCGGCGGGTTTGTTTAGATCGAGCTGGAGTCTTCGGGGTCCGGAAATCGGCTGGGATACGCGAGAATTCCCGATCAGTTTTGATTTGGGTGAGAGAGTCCCGGCCGATCGCGGCGCGGGCGCGAGGAAGAAGAAGGCTGGCGGGCCCCGCCTGTCAGTGGGAGGAAGGGGGCGCGCGCGGCTGCGGCCTGGCGCGGAGCAGAGTGGGCCGGCTGGTGGGTTTCGGCCCACTGGCCATTTTTTTTTTCTGTTTTCCTTTTTCTTTTTCTTTTCTGTTTTGAGTTTAAATTGAATCCCAGTTTGAATTTAAATTGTTGCAAAACATGCAACACGTCCAAAAATTTTTAAATTCCCCTCTTAATAGGATTTTGGGTTTTAACAAAATTTTGGGGTGTTACAGCATGTCCAGAGCCATCCTACACGCTAGTCCTGCACACAAGTCCTACACATTTGTGATGGAATTGATTTCGTCTCCATACCACCTAGGGGGTCAGGACAACGGTGGCCTGGAGCCAGAGCCCCGGTTTTCACGAGACCCAACAAGTCACTCTGCTGTGATGGCCCTCGCGCGAGCGAGGTGCCAAAGTGGTGGTCCTGCTCACCTCGCAGCTAGGAGAGCAGTTCAAGTACATGGTGCATCTTGACTCCAAAGCTACTAATAGCATGACAAAGTATGAAGCCCTCATATTTGGCTTGAATACTGCCTTTTCTCTAGGAACACAGCAGATGTTGGTTAAAAGGAGACTCCCAACTCGCCATTAAACAAGGCGAGCAAGAGTAACCCTACATTGACCAACAACCAGATGCCTACTTTATCCGTGTGCAAGAGGCGGAGAAGAGATTTCATGCTTTGGAGTAGCGCCATATCCTCCGCGCCAACAACACGGTGGCAGACAACCTTTCAATACAAGCCTGTGCATGGGCTCCTGTCCCCGAAGGCACCTTTGAAAGGAAGCTACTATACAGCCTGGCCTACCGAACAAGGCGAAGGGGGCAATCCCAGCACCTCGAAGCTGGCAGTCCCGGCGGCACTGTAACCATGGCGCTCGCCAAGGATCGTATGTGTCAGCGGGGGCTCCGTGAAACTGGTGCCCAATATCCGAAAAGCTCAAGTAGGTCCTGGTGCATGGATCATGGAGGTCCGGACCTACTTGAAGGACAATATCCTTCCCGATGATCGTGTATCCACTGAACCGATCGTTCGTATGGCTAGAAGGTACACACTGGTAGACGGAGATCTCTACCGGCGTGGCACCGACAACATTCTATTGCGGTGCAATACCCGGGAGGAGGGCTGCGAGCTATTCATAGAGATCCATGAGGGCGAGTGCGGCAACCGCTTCGTTTCACACGCTGGCTGGTAAAGCCTTCCGGCATTGCTTTTACTGGCCGATAGCCCTCCAGGATGCCGTCGAGCTGGTCGAGAGATGCAAGGCATATCAGTCCCACGACAAGCAGAATCCACACACCGGTGTAGATGCTGCAAATGACCCTACCCTCATGACCATTCAAGGCATGATGGCTAGGCATCCCAGCGCTGTGATTCAGTGTTAGGGAGCCAGGTGGCACATGCCCCTGGGCAAGGCCTCAACCGTGTCCTGGACGACCACGTCGCCCAAGATCGGACTATCTCAATAGATCCGTGGTGACCCGGACTCCCCGGGAGGCCTGATGCTAACACCGTGCCTCATCCAGTCTACTTGGTAGGTGTGCCCCCGCTCCAAGTGACCACACCTACTAGTGGGCCATCACGGTAAATCACGCGGGTAGGGCATCGGACTGCTCCAGCAACGAGCAGAAGATTTAGAGCTTTGGCTACGACAAGCTGAAGACAAGGGTTGAACTCTCCCTGGCTCTCTGCGTTACCAGGGGTCCAAAAAGAATCGTAGCCACACCGCCAGGGCACCCTGAGTCCTTACGCCGCTGAGGGCCCGGAGGAACATGCTTTGGACATTAGCAAAGTACTGCCCACGTCAGCTAAGTCACTCTAGACCATTGCGCTCCCTTACTAGTATAGATTTCCTTTCAAGCTTGCGTATATTTTTCATACCCCTCGACGTGTACATGGTTGTATTTATCTGTCTCGCACTTGGCCAAAGTCCCGCTACAAGGCGGAAACGCCTGAGGCACCTGTATTGCCTCCGGACCTCCTCACTACCTTCCTTCTCGGGCTCGGTAACGCCGAAAGGGCGCCTCCCCTCTTCGGAGTGTCTGGTCAACAGGAGGTCTAGGGTATGAAGCCTGCTTAGACTGGTCCTGCGTCCTGAGCATGCGCGCCCTACCTCTGTTGGCACAACACCCAGAGTGCGGGGAGCCCGGACAGCACACCACCCCGGGAAGGATAGTAACCGGGGTCCGGACGTTATTACACTGAATTGCCCAGGCCCCCGTAGCTTAGCAGAGGACCAAAAGCCATAATGGGGCATCGAGTAGAGAAAATGCGACTACATGGCACGAATCATCCTTTTATTTTACTGTCTGTGCAAGCCACAGGGCTCTGGTCCGTGGGACCATAACCCTAACTCTCCCAAGGGGCCACTCTTGGACCCCCGAAAAGATAGAGATTCCTGAAAGCCCCGAGGCTTGTGTCTTACACTAGCACCCGTTTGCCAGGGGGATCATCGCGACTAGTCAAACTAAGCAAGTCGCCCGGATCCCGTCAACTCGTAAAAGGAAGCGACAAGGAAACGTCAACTTCTTAGGCAAGTTAAGGGGACCTCTGATCTTTGCGACATTAAGGGTCAGGAGGCCCCACTAAAGCTAAAAATGGTTCTGCCTACCAGACCCATCACCAAGAAATTGATAGAAGGAAGATCAACATAACCACTTTTTCATTCATCAACACAGAAGTACAAGACAAGACAATGAAGGACTTAGAACAGAGAAGTTTTCATTGATATTGGGGTCTCGACATACAAAATTGAATACAAGACAACTAAGGAACTCAATAGATACAAGTCCAGAGGCTGTACGCCAATAAACACACTGACAAGACATCCCCTGCCACCCCTGCCATCATCAACCACTACGACTAGCTTGCGGTATGGGCAGGGCGGCAGAACGAAGACTTAGAAGTCCTCGCCAGAGACAACTGCCGACGTAACTGCAGATACGGTAGATGGCAGGCAATCTCCCCGGGACTACCTGTCGGGTCCTGGGCCCACCTTGTAAGCCGCCTGAGCCTTGGACTATAAAAGGCTCGGGTAGGCGACGTTAGCAAGGGTTGGCCTTTTGCACACTCTCACGCAGGGTTCAACTCTTGGCTCACTTACGCTCTAGCCATCTTAGCACTCAGGTCATCCTCAAGCTCAGAACTCCGGTTCTGAGCGCCAAGCAATACAACGAGCACCTCTGCTCACCGTGGACGTAGGGTTTTACGCTCCGGCGGCCTGAACCATGTAAAAATCCCTGTGTCAAGCTTCTCCTTCAATTGTCCCTAACGCGTGAGCTCTCCGTGAGTGACTAGCTCCTCCGAAAAAGAACCTCCGCGGGCTGCCCAGAGCAGGCCCGGGGGAAGTGTCGACAACACACTTCGACATTTGGCGCGCCAGGTAGGGAGCTTTTCCCTTGCGCGATGAGCTTTCATCGACAAATATGATGAAGCTTCCTTCAGCGGCAAGCTCTCCCCACCCACGTTCACGACGAATGGTGACCAGCGGGGACTACGTCTCAACACACTCAGGACGGAGTGTGTCGGTGCAAGCTGGAAGCCAGCGGCCGACTCCGGCAGCACCGACTCCAGCGAGCCCAAGATCCACTGCAACGCTGAGTGTCTCCCACGGGATTGCACTAGCTACAGCACGAGCGCTACTGCACAATCCACCTGCTGGGGACGTGCCTCAGTCAGCGACCCAGCAGTGGATTCATGACATAGACCGTCTCGTCATCGCTGCCGCCAACCCTCAACTTCGGTGGGGACGACGTCCCAGTCAACCGACTGTGTCGCTGACGCGCACACCAACATTTGACGGGCAGACGGCAGACTCCCGCTCCACCAGGCTCCCATCGGCGGAACTGAGGTCGGAGCTGGAACGACGCCACCTGGGCAAGGATGCCCGAGTGGTCATCGAGCGACGGCGAGAAAGGCGTCGCAACTAAGAGGCTGGCGACAACATGTCAATCGCCTCGGCCCAGCCAGAGCCGTAGACGTTCGCTACGCGATCTCTGCCTCAGGCATACGCCACGCAGCATATGCCCTGCAAATGGTGCCCCCGATCTATGGCGCAGCCTTGCCCATACTGGGGTACACAGTGCCGACAGCGAACCAAGCATTCGCGGCACCAACACCTGCAGCAACAGGAGCAGGATGTGCGGCCCTGGCGCCACACCTTCGCTTCGCGAAGTGGCCGCGCAAGTTCTGGCCGCACCTGCCCGAGAAGTACGACGGCAGCGTCAACCCGGCGGAGTTCCTCTGGATCTACTCCACCGCCATCCTTGCTGCAGGAGGGGACGAGGCCGTCATGACCAACTACTTCCCTGTCGCCTTGACCGGCCCAGCTCGGTCTTAGCTCATGAATCTCCCCCAGGGTTCCATAACCTACTAGGGAGAGCTCTGCCGGAAGTTTACTGCGAACTTTGACAGCTCCTACACCTGGCCTGGCACAGAGCTCGACCTCCATGCCATCCAACAACAACCTGGAGAGACGCTGCGCTCCTTCATCCAGCGGTTCTCTCAGGTCCGGAACACCATCCCACATATCCAGAATGTTTCTGTAGTGGTGGCGTTCCGGCAGGTTGTACGGCATACGAAGATGCTCGAGAAGCTCGCGACCAGAGAAGTGCGCGACATCTCAGAGCTCTTCAGCCTGGCGGACCAATGCGCCAGGGCAGCAGAAGGGCGGAACTGGCACTCACAGCCTGCCTCCGAATCAGGAGGACAGCCCGGATCTGGCGCTGCTTCCCATGGAAGCAGCAATAATATCAAGAACCGGGGCGGTGGCAAGATGAAGCCACCAACCACAGCTCCCGATGCTGCAGCAGCAGAACCCAGTGGAGCTCGGGGGCCACGCCCCGACAAGAGGCAGCGACAGTCACCAGCTCCAGATGGTGACCAAGGCGAGCCATGCCCCGTGCACAACACCAGCAGCCATACTGCTGCTGAGTGCCGGGAGATTCAGAAGCTCGCGGAGCGCTTCCGCAAGGGGAAGCAACCGCGTACTGATGCCCCTCCTTTCCATCAAAGGGAGGGAAAGCAGAAGGTCGACACCCAGGACAACGTCAATCCCCAGGTGGAGTTCCAGGAGCCTCAGCGCGCCATGAAGGCGGTACACAACCATGAGGACTCTGGCTCCAGCAACGACGAGCGCCGGAAGACGCTCTACGTCATCTACGTCGGGTCCGCTGACCCCTCGTCCCGAAGTGCAGTCAAGACTCTGCGCCGAGCGGTAGCGTCGGTGGCTCCTCTCCCAAGTGCCGCGCCGCACCTCAAGATGGGAACCCTCATCAGCTTCGACACCACCGACTGCCCCAGGAACATGGCTGGGGCCGGCCAACTACCACTCTTGGTAGCACCCACCATCACCAACGTGAGGATGTACCACGTTCTGGTAGATGGCGGGGCTGGGCTGAACCTCATCAGCCGCGCAGCTTTCCAGAAGCTGCGGATCCCAATGGCCAAGCTCACCCCATCGAGCCCGTTCTCAGGGGTAGGGCCGGGACAAGTCGTCCCCTACGGCAACATCAGCCTTCCGGTGACCTTTGGGGCACTGGACAGCTATCGAACAGAGTACATTCTGTTTGATGTGGCGGAGATCGACCTCCCCTTCAACGCCATAATCGGCAGGCCAGCCATGTACCGATTTATGGCGGTAGCCCACTACGGCTACCTCGTCTTGAAAATGCCTACACCAACAGGCATCCTCAAGATTCGTGGAGACCGCACTGCTGCAGTATCAACCATGGAGAAGCTCCAAGCACTTGCAACAGCCCGAGCACCAGCCCCTGGCTGTGCAGAACTGGGCCAGCTCCACCCGAGTGCACGCCACCGTGCCTCGACCTCAGCACCCCGCGTGCAACCCCTCAACGAGGGCGACGTCCCCCTGAAGGTCGTCCAAGTTGGCGCCGATGCGGCCCAGACCACCCGGGTAGCCGGGGGCCTGGGCAGCAAATAGGAAGGCGCGCTCATCACCTTCCTCCGGCACAACATCGACGTGTTTGCATGGCAGCCGTCGCAGATACCGAGGATCCCTAGGGAGGTGATCGAGCACCATCTGAAGATCTTCCCTGACGCCCGGCCAGTCCAACAGAAGCCCCGCAAGCAGTCCATCGAGCGACAGAACTTCATCCGAGAAGAAATCAAGAAGCTGCTAGATGCTGGCTTCATACGGGAAGTCCACCACCCCCGGTGGTTGGCGAACCCCGTCGTTGTCCCGAAGGCCCGCGGGAAGCTCCGGATGTGCATCGACTGCACCAGTCTCAATAAGACATGTCCCAGAGATCCATTCTCCCTCCCTAGAATAGATCAAATAGTAGACTCTACATCAGGCTGTGATATGCTATGCTTCCTAGACGCCTATTCGAGCTTTCATCAGATCCCAATGTCTAGAGAAGATGAAGAACCCACTTCTTTAATCACAGTAGACGTCCTGTATTGTTACATCTCTATGCCTTATGGTCTAAAGAATGCTCTTCCCACCTTTGTACGTGCTGTGCACAAAACCTTTGGAGAGCTAATAAGAGACTTAGTCGAGGTGTATATCGATGACATCGTTGTCAAAGTCAGGCATAGCTCATCCTTGTTAGATGACCTAGCCCTAGTCTTTGACAAACTGCGCTCCACGCGCACTAAGCTGAACCCCGACAAGTGTGTGTTCGGCGTATCCTCTGGGAAGCTCCTACGATTCCTGGTCTCACACCGAGGAATTGAGGCTAACCCAGAGAAGATCAAGGCCATCGACCTGATGCGGCCCCCCGACCGCATCAAAGATGTCCAGAAACTCACGGGATGCCTAGCCGCGCTGAGTTGGTTTATACCGAGGCTAGCAGAGCGGGCGCTCCCCTTCTTTAAGCTCCTGCGCAAATCCGGTCCATTTGCTTGGACCGGCGAAGCAGAAGAAGCTTTCCAGGAGTTGAATGAAAGTTGCCTAGAGGGGGGGGTGAAAAGGCTAATAAGAACATAAGATGCATCGAAATTATGAAATACTACAGATTTTACATTTTTGGTAATTTCATGTGAGGTAGATGCAAGGTTGTCACTCTTGTCTTGACTTGAGTTTTCTTTCACGAAGGCTACGCATTTGCTATTGTTTTTAAGGATTCAAGCGTTTTGCTTTCCTACCCTAGTATAACCAAGTCCATCTTTGATGAAGGGAGATCTTGTGATTGAGTATGCACTACGTGCATATTTGATTTTTTCCTTATCAAAGATCCCACTCTTGTGTGTATTCTTGCTTTGTGCCTCTTTAAGCTCATTTTTTAAGTTTGACAATGCTAGCACATTTACAAGTTTTAGTGTTGGATTCTATATTTGTTGAGAGAGAGTTTTTGGAGGATGAATTAGTTGAGACACTTGACTGTAACACCCCAAAATCTGTAAAAGGAGGGAATTTAAAAATTTTGGACATATTGCATGTGGTGCAGAAATTTAAATTCAAACTGGAATTCAAATTCAAATCAAAACAGAAAAGAAAAGGAAAAAGAAAAAGAAAACATCAGCCGGCCAGTGGGCCGAAACCCGCCAGCCGGCCTACTATTCCCCCGCGCCAGCCCACAACCGCGCGCCCTCTCTTCCTCTCACTGACACGCGGGGCCCGCGTGTCATCTCCTACCTCCGGCGCGCGCCAACCGACCGGACTCTTCCCCGCGCCCGATCGCAACCAAACTCCGGAAACCCGCGCCCCTGGCCCGAATTCTGGTCTCGGACGTCTCCAACTCGATCCCAACCGACCGCTGCCCTCCCTCGCCTATATAAACGTCGACATCGCCCTGTTTTTTTTCCCCGATCGGCCGTTCTTCTCTCCGGTGAGAAACGAAGATTCAATCCCCGTTTTCTTTCGATCATTGCACGAATTATCTGATCTAACGCGCTGATCGTGCTCTACCGCCCCAGGGAGCCCTGCACGTGAAGGAAACGACAAGTTTCGCGCCCTGGCAGCTGTTCCGACGTGCACCGTAGATCGTCGCCGTTGAAGCTCGCCACCGACCGACTTCTAGGACCTCCGAGTGTTGGAAAACCCCTCGGTGAGCGTCCCCTACCCCTCCGCAGCCGATCCATGCAAAAAGATGTGAGTTCTAACGTGTAGCGGCAAAAGCCGAGGCTGCGCCGGCGAGATCGCCACCCCCGCGCGCCGCTGCGCGCGCGGGCTGGCTCCGGCCAGGGCGACGTGGCCACTTGAGGGCCGTCTATTTTAAACCGCACGGTAGAATCAAAACCCGCGCGTACCGGTTCGGCGATCTAATCTGAGCTGTCTGTTTTAAATCGGACGGTCCACGTTAGCCCCACGTTATAAAGGCTGGGATTCTTACGCGCTACCCTCTGGGGATATCGGAAACACGAGCTAGCCCCGGAAACTTCTGATCTAGCCCCTGGAACTTTAGAAATTCATGTAAATTTAATTAAAAATCAGTTTTAGCCCCTAGACTTAATAAAAATTAGGAAAACCCCTCTGTTATGTGTAGTTAGACCCCTGGAAATTTATGAAATAATAAATTAGACCCTATAGTAGGGTGGATTTACCTTTTTGACCCTATATGATATTAAATTCAGAAATTTGAATATGTGATTAGGATTTAAATTTGAAAGGTGAGGCAAACACATTGTAAATTCAAATTTAAACTCTACTAGCACTTGGAAAACTTTAGAATGAATTAAAAATAGATTTTAGGCTGAACTGAATTCTGTCTAAATGATATTCATATTTATTAGTTCTAGAAACATATTTTAGGCTAGGAAATAATTCTAAAAACTAGTAAAATAAATTTAATTTGTTCCACATCAGAGAGGAAGTTCAAAGATATAATATTGAACATTTTAGATCAGAACCTATTCTGTTTAGATGATGTGTCTTACTATTTTCATAATAAAACTCACTTTTAGGCATAGAAAATAAATCTGAAAAATATAGGAAAATAGGTATGCATAATTAGAAAATGATAAATGAAGTCTCCAAATCCAAAAACTTCAGTTTAGGATTTGGTAGAAGATCTGAAAACCTAATTGGAGTAGGAAAATACCTTTTATACAAACTTTGTGGCTAAGAAATGTAATAATTAAATATAAAGAATTTGTTCAAATTGAAACTTCATATATAGTGTGCAAATAGAAATCTGAACATAGAAGTTAGAAATAATATACATATGTTTAAAGGTGAATGTAGGCCAAAAATCAACACATGTAGAGTAACCACAACACTTAGAAATGTGAATGACTTTCATAGGTATGTATGTGTGGTTTGTATGAAGTGAAAGTGTGAACTATGTCTTATGGATTGTTGTTTTCTTTTGCTATGTGTATTGGCATGAATAGAACCTGTCCCAGAGCAAGTTCTCCCCTTCCAAGACCAGGACTTTCCATTCCCAGAGCAGCAGGAAGAAGGCAAGTGTCCTTGACCACTTTGATCCTATACTAGGATGTGTAGCTAGAATTATTTGCATTGTCAATTAAAATATGAAACCCATGTTAGGAAGTTTCCCTAGAATTGCATTACCTTGTTTCCTTGTAGCTTGGGTTGGGAATTATTTTATCATGTCATTTACTTATATGCTTATGCTTAGCCATGCTTAGAATGGGATAATTGGGATATGAGATCATCAATTTATTTACCTTACTCTTGAATTGAGATATCATGAGTTATGTAGAGGTAGGGATCGAGGCAAGTTGGATGATTTGGTTGGTGCTGGGTGCACGAGACTCGGGTTTGTGTTTAGTACTTGCCTGGATCCTAAGGACTGGTTCATGGAGCATGTAACCTGGCTTTACCGTGCCAACCACATACTGAGATGGGGCAGCTTGGCCAATTAATTAGGTGTATCCCCGGCGTTGTATGGGTGTGTTGGATGGTGCGGGGAGTAGGTGTCAGGTGGACTACCATATGAACCGCAAGGCTCAAGAGGGGGCCATTGCAGCGGGGTTGGAGCCTCTTGTATGCTGTTAGGGGTGAAACCTCAGTGGGCCCACGCTCGTCGGGAATCCCTTTGTAAAGGCTTCGTAGTGATCTCGTGGCTACACACCTGGGAACTGTGAATGTGGTTCGTGGCCACTGGCATAATGGAGGTTCTTTTAGTCCACCCGGCAACGGGGGATGAAATCACTACATGTGGGTACAGTGGTGCAAACTTTGCAGAGTCAAAACTGTCATGACAGCCGTGCTCACGGTCAAGAGCGGCTTGGACTTATTCATGATTAGAGGATAGATGGATTTGGAAGTTGAGGATGTTAAGCGGGGAGCTTGACATTGGATATGATGATTATGGTTACTTGATTTTGATGATGGGTTGGGAGATTGGGACCATTTCACCTGTGTAGTAACGTAGGTGCTTAATAAGATAAGGTAATAGGTATTAATTGCGTAGTGCTTTAACCATGAGTCAATCTCTTCTTGCTCTAGCCATGCATGACGTAACTTTCCCACACTTGTTGAGTACCAACGGTACTCAAACTTGCATATTTGTTGGTTTAAATTGCTGCTCAGGTCAAGGGGATGATGTGGTGTTCAATGACCAAGACTTCGGACCCGAAGAAGGATTCTAGGTTCATGGAGTCCTCCGGGCAACGTCTGTGACGGAGCCCACAAGAATAATATTCCGCTGCTGTTTTATTTATATGTCATGAACTTATTATCGTCCATCGAGACGTATGCTATGTAAGACTTATTTATATTCGACACCTGGCTTGTAATAAATGATGCTTCACTATTTGTCATCACATGTATTAGAAAATGATCCTGGCATACATGTGATATTCACTCGGTTGTTCTTCGGAGAAACCGGGTGTGACATTGACTTAAGTGAGTCTAGTTGTGCTTCAAGATTCTTGTGAGCTTTGGTTAAACTTACAAGTTCATCTTGAAGTGCTATATTCTCACTTTTAAGCTGAACACAAGTCTCCTTGCTCATGGCAAGTTCGCTTTCAAGTGTTCTACTCTTTTCTCTCTCAAGTTCAAGGAGTTTCTCAATCTCAAGGTTTCTTTCCTTTTCAAGGATAAGCAATTCTTCTTGTTGATTGAGAAGCTCTTCTTGTTCAAATATTTCATACGATAACATTTTCATTTTAGCTATAGCCTTTTTGGTTAATTCTCTAAACATGAATTCGTTTTCACTACTACTATCAAAGTCACTATCATCTTCAATATGTAACTTAGGTTTAGACATTACCTTGCGCTTTCCTTCCTTTGCCATGAGGCATGTGTGACTTCGGCTCTTCCAATCACCCTTGTTTGGCAAGAGTGATTTCTTCATGGTTGGCCTCTTGATGGCTACGGTTGCCAGTTTTTCTTCATCTTCGGAGGAGGATTCTTCGTTTGAGTCCCATTCTTCTCCGATGTGGGCTTGTCCATATGTCTTCTTCTTTGTGAAGAATTTCTTATCTTGAGGCTTCCCATCCTTCTTCTTTTTCTTGTCATCTTCTATGCTATGGGGGCAGTTCACAATGAAATGCCCATGTTCTCCACAGTTGTAGCAAGTCTTCTTTGTTCTTGACTTGTCCTTGTCTTTGCTCTTGTTCTCATAGTGATGGCTTCTCCTTCTCCTCATCAACCTTTTGAAACTTTTTATGAAGAACACCATTTCTTCATGATCCATGTCCGTGCTCTCATCATCACTTTCTTCATCTTCACTTGTGAGTTGTGATTCTTTTGCCTTGGACTTGGATGTGGCCTTGAGAGCAATGCCCTTCTTCTTGGATAAAGTGATCTTGGCTAGGTCATTGACGTGTTGGGCTTCCTTTTCCATCATCTCGTGGTTAATGATCTTCCCTAGCACCTCATCCGGAGTCATCAAGTGAAAGTTTGGACTTCCCCGGATTAAGGTGCATAGGGTCACATTGCGAGGCATAAATGCTCTTATCATTCTTTTGACCACCTCATGATCATTCCATTTCTTGCATCCGTACGCTTGACTCTTGTTGATAAGAGTTTTGAGTCGGTTGTACATTTCTTGAGGTGTTTCGCCTTCTTCCATGGCGAACCTTCCAAGCTGTCCTTCTATCATCTCAATCTTAGCTTCCCTCACAGATCGGTTTCCTTCATGTGCGATCTTGAGGGTGTCCCAAATATCTTTGGCGAGCTCCAACCCATCTACCTTGTTAAATTCTTCAATGCTTAGAGATGAGTTAAGTACGGCTGCTGCTTATGCATTGCGATGGATTTGTTGTTCTTGTTCTAGGGTGAGTTCATCCTCGTCTTCGGGGATATCTATACCTGTACATACAACATGCCAAAGACTTGGGTTCAAGGAAATTAGATGCAACTTCATGTTGTGTTTCCACATTGTATAGTTAGTTCCATCAAAGTGAGGTGGTTTGCTTAGAGGAATTGATAAATAACTAGAATGAGAGTTTAGACGTTCATAGTTATAAGGATATCGCGAGTAGTCTTGTTGACTACTCTTGAGCTTCTTCTCCAACTTCTCCTTCTTTTTGCTTTTAGCCTCCTCCTTCTTCTTTTTGAGGAGTGCCATGAGACGAAGAACTTCTTCATCTTCTTCTGAGCTTGAAACGTCTTGTGGAGGAGTAACCGCTGGAGGCGGGTTAGAACCTTGTTCTTCAAAGTTGCTCGTACTTGCTCCTTTTCCCTTGTTAAGATCAATTTGGCTACCGACCTTGTCCCCCATCTCCTCTCCAAGCGGTTAAGCTTTTGTGGAGAGTTAGGCTCTGATACCAATTGAAAGTTGCCTAGAAGGGGGGGTGAATAGGCTAATAAACCTGAAATTATAGCAAACAGCGGATAAAACCTGAAGCAGGCCGGACTAGTCCGGTCTGAGGTCGAACTAGTCCGTTCTAAGTCTAAATTTGCATTTTAGGTTTCCTTTTAAGTTTGTTTGAGCAGAAAATATATAGTAGTAAAATGATATCACTAATTAGTTGAGAATGATTAGATTGCAAAATAGTATAACAATTTGTGGGCAATAACACAATGAAAGCTTGACAAGTAATTCTAGTGAGCAAGTGAGATAGTAGAGGAACCAAGAGACACGATTTATCCCGAGGTTCGATTCCACACAGGAATCTACGTCCTCGTTGAGGAGTCCACCAAGGACCGCTTTTCCAACCCTTCCCTCACCGAGCGATCACACCAAGATCAAGCCCGGGCTCTCTCACTATCAATCAAATGTGAATACAATGCTCTTAGGGGCTACTCACACCTTGAGGCTCCCTACACCAACCAAGTAGTTCTAGAATTCAAAGTACAACTGTTAAGAACTTAAAATAACAGTTAGAGTGCAAGGGAATCAAACCGAGAGCTCAAACATCGATCACCACGTCTTTCCTCTCACAAAACCACTAACTCCTTAAGATCCAATCTTAGGGGTATAGAAGGTGAGGAAAGAGGCTTAGAAGAGCTCTAGGAATGAGTTTTCAACGCTTAGGTTGTTGTCACTTGAATTCTCAGCCGGGGGGTCTCCTTTTATAGAAATCCCGGCATTTACCCGTTACCAATTAAAGTCCGGACTAGTCCGGTCCCAACCCCGGACTAGTCCGTTCTTAAGGGACCACTCACGTCACAAGGCTACCAACTAAAGTTTAGTTACCGTTAGACTCAAACGGTCATGAAACCACGGACTAGTCCGGCCAAGAGCGGACTAGTCCGATCTCAGTCAGGAACCTTTGTTCCGTATGAGAACAGACTAGTCTGGTAAGGGCGGACTAGTCCAGCCCCAAGGGTGGACTAGTCCGGTCTTACCAGACTTGATCTAAAAACTCTCTAAACTGGAGCTTCGGACTAGTCCAGCCAACTTCGGACTAGTCTGAGCTCACACAGGAACCTTTGTTCCGTACTAATTCGGACTAGTCTGAAAAGATCAGACTAGTCCGATGGCACTCAGAGACTTCTTCTCCGGACATAAGCGACTTAGTCCGCTCAGCGGAATAGTCCGGCCTCTCGAGCGGGCTAGTCCGGCTTTCTGAGACTTAGTCTCATAACGGCTCAGACTCACACAACAACGGACTAGTCCGGCCTTTAACGGACAAGTCCGAACTGACTCAGAGACTCTTTATCCGGTCCAAAACGGATTAGTTCGGGTCCGAACGGACTAGTCCGGCCCATGGTCCGGACAAGTCCGGTCTCTCCATTTTTATATATCTATGACCACTTTGTCTCATGATTCTAACTTTCTACCCTTCGTTTGAGCTCTCTAATGATTCTCAAGCACTCTGAAAAGAGAAGACCCTGTACATAACTAGAAAATGTGAAATAGAGAATTCTATTTTCTACTCTTTTAAGTCTTCTTCTTTTCCTTTTGCTTCTTGAGAGACTCCATATCCATTTCTTTGATAAACACCTGTGCTCATACTCAGTAGAAACTTATTAGTATCTTAATTGTCGTCATCAATCAACCAAAACCCACGGGGATTACCTAGATGCACTTACAATCTCCCCCTTTTTGGTGATTGATGACAACTCATTAAGATTTTCGAAAAGTAGATATAGTAGATTGTTTTCATAACGCATGTGTGTATGATTTACTCCCCCTAGATGTGTGCACAATGGATTATCAAGGAAAATATGCAAAAGAGTGAGTTCTCTGGGAATTTCATACTTACATGTGTTATGGTGGGGTGGCTAAGTGTGATATGAGCAGTGACCGCATTAAGAAAGATATAACATTTACGAGCAAACATATTTCAATATGGCATAATATGAAGACATAAAATAGCATAGTCATTACAAAATAGCATAACGTGGCATAATGTGGCATAGTTATTACAAACCAGCATAAAATGAGTTTAAAGAGCAAGACTTATGACTAGACTACTCCCCCTTATTCTCTCCCCCTTTGGCATCAAGGCACCAAAAAAGGGAAGAAAAAAAAGAGAAAAATCTAATCACTATCATCTTGATCTTCGTCTCAGTCACTTTGAGTCTCCTTGTCCTCATCCTCATCCTCATCTTCATCTTCATTGTCATCCTCGTGATGAGTGTGGGAGGTAGGAGGAGCAGCTGAGGAGGATCCGAAGTAGGCAAGCTCGTCCTCCGTGAGAGTGGGAAACTTTGTCACTTCGTCATAATCTGATGACGGTGGAGACATAGGTATCTTCATCTTGTCGCACATGGCTTTGAGATACTTCTCTTGGCGTTGCTTCATTTTCTACGTGCCAACTTTCACCTTCCGGCACGAGGAGAATATGGCCTTGAAGATTTTGAGCAGTCCACTAGAGGAGCCACTCGATGATGGAGGGACGGATGGTTCGGCAGAGGAGGATGGAGCTGCAGTGGATCTCCTGCCCAAGGATGCAGGAGGGCGAGGAAGAGGAGTCGACATCTGAGGACGTAGCTTCCTGTGCTTCAAATCCTTTGCAAACTCTAGTCCTTTGACTTTTTCTATCATGCACATGATGTATGGTGCATAGCCACAAGATCTGTTCGGGGTGTGGGAGATGTTGAAGATGTCGTTGTATATATAGTCAAAGACATTGAATCTCTCTTCTTCATTGAGCAGCTTCAACAGATTTCTGAGATACCCCTGTATCATCCCCACATCTCCATCTTTTGGAGCTAGAGTCTTTCTTAGAATCCTGTTCATCACTCCAAAAAAGGGTTTGATGTTGTGGGTTGAGGATGCCTCATAGGAGAGATATGAAGGATACATGAAGTCCAAGTCATCCTTTCCCAAGGTTCTCTCATTGTGAACTATGATCTCATAGTTCAAGTACTCCCCAAGTCCAAGGATTCGAGCAAACTCATCATATAGGACAGAGTAAACCACACCATTTGTCATCCAGGTGATTTTCCTGTTTCCATAGGTGTGGAAGTAGAAGGTGGTGTAAAACTGGACTATGACCTCAATGTTCCAATCATACTGAAAGGCCATCAAGTCCTTGATCCCATGACGTTCTGTTGCTTCAATTACTGCATCAAAAGCTTGATGCTTCTTGTTGGCCATGTATGGCCAGTCCACCCACTGAGCATCAACTACCGGTGTCTTCATTGAGAGATAGACAAGCCGGTAGTAGTCACAATGGACGTCACACCAGAAGCGAGTGTCTGGTGTGGACTTCTCGTACTTATAAACCTCCTCTTCCCGGAACCTTCTGGCTTTGTCGGCTCCTTTCCCCTTGAAGGTTGCACTTGCCAAATTGGGTTGGCGGTTTGGGTTATGCATAGGAGGTGCCCTTTCAAGAGGCCCAACAGGTCTCTGTGGGGGATTTTCCCTTCCCCGTCTAGGGTTGTCACGAATGACGAGTCCCCTGTTGGCTAAGGCCTTTTTCCTAGAAGGATCAGCTGCTTTGCCTTTTCCTTTGTCTTGGGTTGATTTTTGGGGCTCGGCATGTTGTTTGTCTTTCAGGGTCACTAGCCTCTTCCTCCTTGGAGGATCAACGGACTGAGAGGCTTGTGCTTCCCTGTCAGCCCGTTTCTTTGTCCGAGCCTCCCTTGCAGCAGCCTCTCCTGCCTCTGCCTCAGCTGCCACACGATAAGCGGCTTGGCGAGCCGCTTCGGCCTCGGGGTTTGGAAGAGGACTGTCGCTGGGTCCTGACATGATCTGGTGAGAAAAGAAGTATTTAGCTGATGGAGCATTGCATTGGAATAAATTTACAAACCCAAAGTTAGGGGCTAAGACTGTATCAGCCGGACTTGCCCGGGCAGGAGGCGGACTAGTCCGCTCCGGCCGGACTTGTTCGGTTGGAGTCCGGACTAGTCCACACCCTACAGTTTTAAACCCTATCTGATGTGATTTGATTACTAATTAAGCAAAGTAGTCGCAATACTATGGGGGTTTGAAATAATATGGTATAGGAATCTCAGAGAAGCCCTAAGGTACTAAAGGTATGTCCTAGAAATAAGATTTTTGTGAAAAGTCAAGGCTAGGTTAAAAAGTACCTTAGAGAGAAGAAATTTGATGAAATCCGCGGTTCGAAGGAGCGGAGATGGTCGGAGAAGAGTTCCCCGCACTCCACAAGCCTTGAATTAAGGATGCCTTCGAGGGATTTGAGGGAGGACTCCAAAATCGCCAATGGGGGCGAGTTTTGGAGGAGAGAAGTGGAGTGGAGGTGAATGAGGGAGAGGGAGGGGGTCAGCCCGACCCTTGGAGGTTAAGTCTCCAGGGTCTGGACTAGTCTGGTCTATCGAACTAGGTCCAAACTAGTCTCTAGTCCGGACTTGTCTGGGTGCCGGGCGGACTAGTCCGTTGTGGACTTGTCCGCTGCATCTCGGACTTCTTAGGATGCCCGAACTTGTCCGGCCTCTAGGTCGGACTAGTCCGGCTCTTAAAGTCTAAAAATTCTTATATATATTAGAATTTTGCCTTTGTTTGCGGTGGATTTACTTGCACCTGCTATATATATATATATATATATATATAACCGAACATATAATTACATGATGACCACAATATAGCCAAAAATAATATGAGAGAAGAAATAGAGGAGGAACAATTTTTTCACAATCGTGCACATTTCTGAAAGTTGTGGAAGAATTTTGAGAACTTCTATTTGCACAACTTTTCAACTCACATTCCTAGAGTCTAGTATATTCAGCTCATTTCGAAGTTCACAAAATTGTTTTTCATCTAGTGGTTTGGTAAAAATATCGGCTAGTTGTTTTTCAGTTCTTACCTGTGAGATAGCTATGTCCCCCTTTATAGAATGATCTCTCAAAAAGTGATGCCGGATGTCTATATGTTTGGTCTTAGAGTGCTCAACGGGATTGTGGGCTATCTTAATGGCACTCTCATTGTCACAAAGGAGTGGAGTGTGGTTCATATTGTGACCATAATCCCTTAGAGTTTGTCGCATCCAAAGAAGCTGAGCACAAAAACTCCCGGCTGCGACATACTCTGCCTCAGCTGTGGAGAGAGCAATGGAGTTTTGTTTCTTGGATGACCATGATACTAGGGACCTACCAAAAATTGACAAGTCCCTGAGGTGCTTTTTCTATCTATTTTACATTCGGCGTAATCCGCATCGGAGTATCCGACGAGATTAAACTTAGATCCCTTTGGATACCATAATCCTAGGTTAGGTGTGTGAACTAGATATCTTAGGATCCTTTTAACGGCTGTTAAATGGCATTCTTTAGTGATGCTTCAAATCTTGCACATAAACATACACTAAGCATGATATCGGGCCTAGATGCACAAAGATAAAGTAATGAGCCAATCATAGAGCGATATACCTTTTGATCCACGCTTGGTCCATCTTCATTGAGGTCAAGGTGCCCATTTGTTGCCATTGGTGTCTTGATAGGTTTTGCTTTGTCCATGTCGAACTTCTTGAGTATGTCTTGTGTGTACATGGTTTGACTAATGAACGTGCCTTCCTTGAGTTGCTTGACTTGAAATCCGAGAAAGAACTTCAACTCTCCCATCATGGACATCTCAAACCTATCTGTCATATCTTACTAAACTCATTACAAAAAGATTTGTTAGTTGAACCAAATATAATGTCATCGACATATATTTGGCACACAAAGAGATCGTTGTCTACATTCTTTGTGAAGAGTGTATAATCTGCTTTGCCTATCTTAAAGCCATTATCAATGAGAAAGTCTCTAAGACATTCATACCAAGCTCTAGGAGCTTGTTTGAGGCCATAGAGGGCTTTATGCAACTTAAACACATGACCAGGATATTCTTGGTCTTCAAAGCCGGGTGGTTGCTCCACATACACCTCCTCCTTGATTGGACCGTTTAAGAAGGCACTTTTCACATCCATTTGATAGAGTTTAAAACCATGATGAGTAGCATGGGCTAATAGAATACGAATAGACTCAAGCCTAGCTACGGGAGCAAAAGTTTCATCGAAATCTAAACCTTCGACTTGAGCATATCCCTTTGCCACAAGTCTGGCCTTATTTCTCGTCACCACTCCGTGTTCGTCTTGCTTGTTGCGGAACACCCACTTGGTGCCTACCACGTCTGCATTTGGTCTTTTCACGAGCTCCCATACTTGATTTCCTGTAAAGTTGTTTAACTCTTCTTGCATAGCTACCACCCAATCCGGATCCTTGAGTGCATCTTCCACCCTAAATGGTTCCAAGGACGACACAAAAGAGTAATGTGCACAAAAGTTGGCTATTCGAGATCGTGTTGTTACCCCTTTTGTGTTATCTCCAAGGATGTTATCAACGGGGTGATCTCGTTGAATGCTTTGATGAACCCTTGGGTGAGGCACTTTATTTCTTGAGTGGTTTTCTTCTTCTTCTCCCCCTTGATCAACATCATGGTTTCGATTTTCTTCTTCTTCAAACTGATCGTCTTGATCTTGGGGTGCTTGAGTTTGATCTTGAGTGAGAGGTGCCAATTGTGATGAGCTTGTAGCATCTTGTCCTACATTTTCTTGGGGACGGACCTCTCCAAGTCCCATTCTTCTTAGTGCTTCACTTGGTGCTTCTTCTTCATCTAATACACATTGATCAACTTGCTCTGCTTGGGAGCCATTAGTTTCACCAAACACCACGTCACGTGCAATTTCAACGCACCCGGAGGTTTTGTTGAAGACACGATAAGCGTAGGTGTTTGAGTCATAACCAAGTAGGAAACCTTCATCGGATTTCGAAGCAAATTTTGAAGTCCTAGGCTTCTTGTTGAGAATATAGCATTTACTTCCAAAAACTCGAAAGTAGGAGATATTGGGTTTGTTACCGGTTAGGAGCTCGTATGAGGTTTTCTTCAAAAGTCGATGGATGTAGAGGCGTTTTGTAGCATGACAAGCGGTGTTGACTGCCTCCGCCCAAAATCGATCCGAGGTCTTGTATTCATCGAGCATGGTTCTTGCCATCTCTATGAGTGTTCTTCCTTTCAGCCACCCCATTTCGTTCGGGAGTATAAGGGGCTGAAAACTCATGTTTGATGCCCTCTTCATCCAAAAATTCTTCTACTTGAGTGTTCTTGAATTCAGAACCGTTGTCACTCCTTATCTTCTTGGTTTTTGAGGAAAACTCGTTTTGAGCTCTCCTCAAGAACTTCTTGAGGATACCTTGAGTTTCTCCCTTATCATGCAAGAAAAATACCCAAGTGAAAATAGAATAATCATCAACAATTACAAGACCATACCTTTTACCGCCAATGCTTATATAGGTGACAGGGCCGAAGAGATCCATGTGAAGCAGCTCCAATGATCTTGTTGTCGTCATCACGTTCTTGGCGGGATGAGCTGTTCCAATTTGCTTTCCTGCTTGGCACGAACTACATGGTCTATCCTTTTCACAAATAATATCTTTTAGTCCACGGATGTGATCCCCCTTTAGAAGTTTTTGTAAGTTCCTCACTCCAACATGGGCTAATCTTCTATGCCACAGCCATCCCATGTTGGTTTTTGCTATTAAGCATGTGTCAAGTTGAGCTTTATCTGTGGAAAAATCCACCAAGTAAAGCTTTCCCTTTAACACACCCTTAAAGGCATTTGAGTTATCACTTCTTCTAGAGACGGTCACATCCTCGTTAGTAAACAAGCAATTATAACCTTTCTCACATAGTTGAGATATGGACAACAGGTTATAATCCAGTGATTCAACGTGTAGAACATGTGAAATAAAGTGTTAAGAAGAGATTGTAATTTTACCAATACCGAGTACCCTTCCTTGGCTGTTGTCACCAAAATAGATGTCGTCATTTGGATCATCATTTTTTTCATACTCGACAAACATTTTTCTCTCTCCGGTCATATGGTTAGTGCACCCACTATCTAGCACCCATTTAGTGCCACCGGAGGAGTAGGCCTATAAAACAATTTAAACTTTGCTCTTAGATACCCAAACTTGGTTGGGTCCTTTGAGGTTAGTTACTAGGCATTTGGGCACCCACACACAAGTTTTTGGACTTTTGTGGAGTGGCCCAACATATTTTGCATTAATTTTACCATACTTGCTTTTCATAAGAACATAAGATGCATCAAAATTATGAAATACTACAGATTTTACATTTCTGGTAATTTCATGTGAGGTAGATGCAAGGTTGTCACTCTTGTCTTGACTTGAGTTTTCTTTCACGAAGGCTACACATTTGCTATTGTTTTTAAGGATTCTAGCGTTTTGCTTTCCTCCCCTAGTATAACCAAGTCCATCTTTGATGAAGGGAGATCTTGTGATTGAGTATGCACTACGTGCATATTTGATTTTTTCCTTATCAAAGATCCGACTCTTGTGTGTATTCTTGCTTTGTGCCTCTTTAAGCTCATTTTTTAAGTTTAAGACAATGCTAGCACATTTACAAGTTTTAGTGTTGGATTCTATATTTGTTGAGAGAGATTTTTTGGAGGATGAATTAGTTGAGACACTTGACTTAAGTGAGTCAAGTTGTGCTTCAAGATTCTTGTGATCTTTGGTTAAACTTACAAGTTCATCTTGAAGTGCTATATTCTCACTTTTAAGCTGAATGCAAGTCTCCTTGCTCATGGCAAGTTCGCTTTCAAGTGTTCTACTCTTTTCTCTCTCAAGTTCAAGGAGTTTCTCAATCTCAAGGTTTCTTTCCTTTTCAAGGATAAACAATTCTTCTTGTTGATTGAGAAGCTCTTCTTGTTCAAATATTTCATCCGATAACATTTTCATTTTAGCTATAGCTTTTTTGTTTAATTCTATAAACATGAATTCGTTTTCACTACTACTATCAAAGTCACTATCATCTTCAATATGTAACTTAGAAGGTTTAGACATTACCTTGCGCTTTCCTTCCTTTTCCATGAGGCATGTGTGACTTCGGCTCTTTCAATCACCCTTTTTTGGCAAGAGTGATTTCTTCATGGTTGGCCTCTTGATGGCTACGGTTGCCACTTTTTTCTTCATCTTCGGAGGAGGATTCTTCATTTGAGTCCCATTCTTCTCCGATGTGGGCTTGTCCATACGTCTTCTTCTTTGTGAAGAATTTCTTATCTTGAGGCTTCCCATCCTTCTTCTTTCTCTTGTCATCTTCCTTGCTATGGGGGCAGTTCACAATGAAATGCCCATGTTCTCCACAGTTGTAGCAAGTCTTCTTTGTTCTTGACTTGCCCTTGTCTTTGCTCTTGTTCTCATAGTGATGGCTTCTCCTTCTCCTCATCAACCTTTTGAATCTTTTGATGAAGAACACCATTTCTTCATCATCCATGTCCGTGCTCTTATCATCACTTTCTTCATCTTCACTTGTGAGTTGTGTTTCTTTTGCCTTGGACTTGGATGTAGCCTTGAGAGCAATGCCCTTCTTCTTGGATAAAGTGATCTTGGCTAGGTCATTGACGTGTTGGGCTTCCTTTTCCATCATCTCGTGGTTAATGATCTTCCCTAGCACCTCATCCGGAGTCATCAAGTGAAAGTTTGGACTTTCCCGGATTAAGGTGCATAGGGTCATATTGCGAGGCATAAATGCTCTTATCATTCTTTTGACCACCTCATGATCATTCCATTTCTTGCATCCGTACGCCCGACTCTTGTTGATAAGATTTTTGAGTCGGTTGTACATTTCTTGAGATGTTTCGCCTTCTTCCATGGCGAACCTTCTAAACTCTCCTTCTATCATCTCAATCTTAGCTTCCCTCACGGATCGGTTTCCTTCATGTGCGATCTTGAGGGTGTCCCAAATATCTTTGGCGAGCTCCAACCCATCTACCTTGTTAAATTCTTCAATGCTTAGAGATGAGTTGAGTACGGCTGCTGCTTATGCATTGCGATGGATTTGTTGTTCTTGTTCTAGGGTGAGTTCATCCTCGTCTTTGGGGATATCTATACCTGTACATACAACATGCCAAAGACATGGGTTCAAGGAAATTAGATGCAACTTCATGTTGTGTTTCCACATTGTATAGTTAGTTCCATCAAAGTGAGGTGGTTTGCCTAGAGGAATTGATAAATAACTAGAATGAGAGTTTAGACGTTCATAGTTAAAAGGATATCATGAGTAGTCTTGTTGACTACTCTTGAGCTTCTTCCCCAACTTCTCCTTCTTTTTGCTTTTAGCCTCCTCCTTCTTCTTTTTGAGGAGTGCCATGAGACGAAGAACTTCTTCATCTTCTTCTAAGCTTGAAACGTCTTGTGGAGGAGTAACCACTGGAGGCGGGTTAGAACCTTGTTCTTCAAAGTTGCTCGTACTTGCTCCTTTTCCCTTGTTGAGATCAATTTGGCTACCGACCTTGTCCCCCATCTCCTCTCCAAGCGGTTAAGCTTTTGTGGAGAGTTAGGATCTGATACCAATTGAAAGTTGCCTAGAGGGGGGTGAATAGGCTAATAAAACCTGAAATTATAGCAAACAGCGGATAAAACCTGAAGCAGGCCGGACTAGTCCGGTCTGAGTTCGGACTAGTCCGTTCTAAGTCTAAATTTGCGTTTTAGGTTTCCTTTTAAGTTTGTTTCAGCGGAAAATATATAGTAGTCAAATGATATCACTAATTAGTTGAGAATGATTAGATTGCGAAATAGTAGAACAATTTGCGGGCAATAACACAATGAAAGCTTGACAAGTAATTCTAGTGAGCAAGTGAGATAGTAGAGGAACCAAGAGACACGATTTATCTCGAGGTTTGATTCCACACAGGAATCTACGTCCTCGTTGAGGAGTCCACCAAGGACCGGGTCTTTTCCAACCCTTCACTCACCGAGCGATCACACCAAGATCAAGCCCGAGCTCTCTCACTATCAATCAAATGTGAATACAATGCTCTTAGGGGCTACTCACACCTTGAGGCTCCCTACACCAACCAAGTAGTTCTAGAATTCAAAGTATAACTGTTAAGAACTCAAAATAACAGTTAGAGTGCAAGGGAATCAAACCGAGAGCTGAAACGTCGATCACCACGTTTTTCCTCTCACAAAACCACAAACTCCTTAGGATCCAATCTTAGGGGTCTAGAAGGTGAGGAAAGAGGCTTAGAAGAGCTCTAGGAATGAGTTTTCAGCGCTTAGGTTGTTGTCACTTGAATTCTCAGCCGGGGGGGGGGGTCTCCTTTTATAGAAATCCCGACATTTAGCCGTTACCAACTAAAGTCCGGACTAGTCCGGTCCCAACCCCGGATGTCACACCCGGTTTCTCCGAAGAACAACCGAGTGAATATCACATGTATGCCAGGATCATTTTCTCATACATGTGATGACAAATAGTGAAGCATCATTTATTACAAGCCAGGTGTTGAATATAAATAAGTCTTACAAAGCATATGTCTCGATGGACGATAAATAGTTCATCACAAATAAATAAACTAGCAGCGGAATATTATTCTTGTGGGCTCCATTACAGGCGTTGCCCGGGGGTCTCCATGAACCTAGAAACCTTCTTCGGGTCCAAAGTCTTGGTCATTATACACCACCTCATTATCTTGACCTGAGCAGCAATATAAACCAACAAATATTCAAGGTTGAGTACCGATGGTACTCAGCAAGTGTGGGAAAGTTATGTCATGCATGGCTAGAACAAGAAGAGGTTGAACTCATGGTTAAAGCACTATGCAATTAATACCTATCACCTTAGCTTATTAAGCACCTACATTACTACACAGGTGAAATGGTCCCAATTTCCCATCCCATCATCATAACCAAATAACCATAACATCATTTCCAATGTTAAGCTCCCCGCTTAACATTCATAACTTCCAAAACCATCACTCCTCTAATCATGAATAAGTCCAAGCCGATCTTGACCGTGAGCACGGCTGTCATGACAGTTTTGACTCTGCAGAGTTTGTACCACTGTACCCACATGTAGTGATTTCATCCCCCGTTGCCGGGTGGACTAAAAGAACCTCCATTATGCCAGTGGCTACGAACCACATTCACACTTCCCAGGTGTGTAGCCAGGAGATCACTGCGAAGCCTTTACAAAGGGATTCCCGACGAGCATGGGCCCACTGAGGTTTCACCCCTAACAGCATAAAAGAGGCTCCAACCCCGCTGCAGTGGCCCCCTCTTGAGCCTTGCGGTTCATATGGTAGTCCAGCTGACATCTACTCCCCGCACCATACAACACACCCATACTACGCCGGGGATACACCTAATAAATTGGCCAAGCTGCCCCATCTCAGCATGTGGTTGGCACTGTAAAGCCAGGTTACATGCTCCATGAACCGGTCCTTAGGATCCAAGCAAGTACTAAACACAAACCCGAGTCTCGTGCACCCAGCACACAACCAAAACATCCAACTTGCCTTGATCCCTACCTCTGCATATCTCACAATATTTCATTCAAGAGTATAGTAAAATAAACTGATGATCTCATATCCCAAATATCCCATTCTAAGCATGGCTAAGCATATGCATAATAATAAATGACATGATAAAGTAAATCCCAACCCAAGCTACAAGGAAACAAGGTAATGCAATTCTAGGGAAACTTCCTAGCATGGGTTTCATATTTCATTTGACAATGCAAATAATTCTATCTACACATCCTAGTATAGGACCAAAGTGATCAAGGACACTTGCCTCCTTCCTGCTGCTCTTGAAATGGGTAGTCCTGATCTTGGAAAGGAATAACTTGCTCTTGAGCAGGTTCTACATCATACCATCACACATAGCAAAAGAAAAACAACAATCCATAAGACATAGTTCACACTTCCACTTCATACAAACCACACATTCATATTTATGAAAGTCATTCACCATTATATATGTTGTGGTTACTCTATGTGTGTTGATTTGTGGCTTGCATGCACTTTTAATCATGTGTATATTATTCCTACTTTTGTGTTCACATTTATACTTACATACTATATATATGAGTTTCCAATTTAAATAAATTCCGTATATTCAATTACTACACCTTTTAGCTACCAAGTGTGCATGGAAGGCATTTTCCTATCCCATATGTGTCTTCAGACCTTCTACCAACCCTAAACTGAATTCTTTGGATTTTAGAAACTTCATTTATCATTTTCTAGTTATTCATACCTAGTTTGCTATATTTTCAGATTTATTTCCTATACCTAAATGTGAACTTGATTATGAAAATAGTAAGACACCTCATCTAAACAGAATAGGTTCTGATCTAAAATATTTAATAATATATTTTTGACCTTTGCCTCTGATGTAAACTATTTTACAATTATTTTCCCTATTTTCCAGAACAATTCTTTACTTAAAAATGTGTCCCTAAATGTGAATAATAAATTAAACAGATTCATTTCAGCCCAAAACATATTTTTATCTCACTCCAAAGTTTTCTAAATACTGAGAAAGTTTTTAATTTAATTATGACAATATGTTTGTCCCTCTTTTTAAATACTAGCCACATATTAAATTTTCCTAAATTAAATATTAAACAGGGCTAAAAAGGTAAACTCACCCCACTACAGGGTCTATAATTTTATTTTAACAATTTTCAGGGGTCTAGCTATACATAACAGAGGAGTTTTTCCTAATTCTTATTAAGTTCAGGGGTTAAAACTGATTTTTAAATGAATTTACATGATTTTCTGAGGTTCCAGGGTCTAGATCAGAAGTTTCCGGAGCTAGCTCTTATTTCCCGAGAACCCCAGGGGGTAGCGCGTAAGAATTCCAGTCTTTATAACGCGGGGCTGACGTGGACCGTCCGATTTAAAACAGACGGCTGAGATTATAACGTCGAACCGGTACGTGGGGATTTAAAGTTTACCGTGCGATTTAAAATAGACGGCGCACAAGCGGCCACGTTGCTCTAACCGAGCGCGGGCGGCGCTGCCGGCGGCGAGAAGCGGCGATCTCGCCGGAGACTTTCGGATCTTCGAGAATTCTTCCTAGAACTGTGATCTTATGGCATAAATCGGTGGAGGAGAGGTCGGGGATCTCACCTCGGGGGTTTTCTTGAGCTCGGAGGTCCTGGAAGGCGGTCGGCGACGATGTCCGAATTGAAACCACGGCGAGGCTCGTCGGCGCTGTGTTTGAACCGCAAGTCACCGAGTTTTCTGCACCTACAGGGTTCCCCGGAGGCGGTGGATCAAGACCAGCGAGTTAGATCGGAATTTCCGAGCTTAAATCGGCCAGAATTCGCCGGAGAAAGCTCGGTTTCTCACCTGAGTAAAATCGGTGGATCGCGTGGGAAAAACAGAACGAGGTCGGTGTTTTTATAGACGGGGAAGGGCGGCGGGGTGGTTTAGATCGAGTTCGCGTCGCCTACGAACGGAATTCGACGGGGATGCAAAGGAATCCGGGTCAGTTTTGATTCGGGGTGAGAGAATCCCGGCGCGGGCGCGTGGTAGAAGAAGGGCTGGCGGGCCCCGCCTGTCAGTGGGAGGAAAAGGCGCGCGTGGCTGCGGGCTGGCGCGGGGGCTGATTGGGCTGGCTGGTGGGTTTCGGCCCACTGGCCGGTTTTTTTTTCTATTTTCCTTTTTCTTTTTCTATTTCTTTTCTGTTTTGACTTTAATTTGAATTCCAGTTTGAATTTGAATTTTTGCAAAACATGCAACACGTCAAAAAAATTTTAAATTCCCCTCTTAACATGATTTAGGGTCTTAACCAGATTTTTGGGGTGTTACAGCTCTACCCCCCTTAAAAGAAATCTCGTCCTCGAGATTGGTGGTTCTAAGAAAACAATTCCGGAAATTGTGCCTTGAGCTCATCTTCCCGCTCCCAGGTGGCTTCCTCTTCTGAGTGATGCTTCCACTGCACCTTGCACATCCGGATTCTTTTATTTCTGGTGAGGCATTCCATTGTCTCCAAAATCTTGTATGGTTGCTCGGCATAAGACAAATCCTCAGCTACGTTCACTTCATTCATGGGTAACACCTCTTCAGGCGTCCTCAGGCATTTCTTGAGTTATGACACATGGAATACATCGTGCACATCCGATAGACGAGCCGGTAACTCTAGTTGATACGCCACTTCGCCTTTCCTTTCCAGAACTTGAAAAGGTCCGATGTATCGAGGTGACAACTTCCCTTTCACCTTGAACCGAGGAAGTCCTCTGATAGGGGACACCTTGAGATAGACATAGTCTCCCACGTTGAAAACGAGCTCTCTTCTTCACACATCGGCATAACTCTTTTGGCGTGTCTGTGCTATCCTCAAATTGTTGCGAATTTCCCTTACCTTCGCCTCGGCTTCTTGTAGTACTTCTGGACCAAACACTTTACTTTCCCCCGTTTGGTTCCAAAATAGGGGAGTTCTGCAATTCCTTCCGTATAAAGCTTCAAACGGTGACATCTTCACACTAGCTTGATAGCTGTTGTTGTAGGAAAACTCCGCATACGGTAAGTTCTTGTCCCAACTCCTATTGTTTTTGAGTGCACATGCCCTCAGCATATCTTCAAGGATCTGATTGGTTCTCTCCGTATGCCCGTCAGTTTGGGGATGATAGGCAGAGCTGAAATTTAGATGGGTTCCCATGGTTTCATGCAACTTTTGCCAAAACCTCGAGGTGAACTGTGTCCCTCGGTAAGACACTATCTTCTTCGGCACTCCATGGTAACACACGATCCTTGACATCTATAACTCCGCCAATTTGGATCCACTGTAGCTTTCCTTCACGGGGATGAAGTGAGCTACCTTGGTTAGCCTATCAATGATGACCCATATCGAATCATACCCTGATTGGGTCCTAGGCAATCCCACGATGAAATACATGCTGATTTCTTCCCATTTCCATTCAGGCACTTTGAGTGGTTGCAATAATCCCGCAGGTCGTTGATGTTCTGCTTTCACCAACTGACATGTGTCACATAGGGCAACATGTTCCGCGACATCTCGCTTCATGCCATACCACCAATACCTGTTCTTGAGGTCCTGGTACATCTTCGTACTCCCAGGATGAATGGAATAGTCGGAATCGTGAGCCTCCTTCAAAATTAATTCACGGATCTCCTTTACTTCAGGCACACAGATCCTTTTCCCGTGCCACACCGTACCTTGTTCATCCTCTCTGAAACCAGGAGCTTTATTTTCCTTGATGAGTTGCCTGATTTCTTGTATCTTCTCGTCGTTCTTTTGACCATCGCGTATGTCTTGCTCTAGAGTGGAGTCCACTTCCATGGCGATGGCTTCACCACTATTCACAAGGCATAGATTGAGCCTTATAACCTCGTCCTTCAATTCTGCAGGCATGTCTTTTAAGCTCAACTTATTGACTTGCACTTTCCGACTTAAAGCATCGGCCACGATGTTTGCCTTCCCAGGATGATAGTTGATGCCCACATAAAAGTCATTGATTAGCTCTAACCATCTCCTTTGTCTGAGGTTGAGATCTGGCTGTGTGAAAATGTACTTCAGACTCTTATGATCCGTATATATCTCTGTCCTCTTCCCCATCAAATAGTGTCGCCAAATTTTCAACGCGTGTACCACTGCGGCTAGTTCTAGGTCATGTGTAGGATAGTTTTTCTCGTGCTTCCGGAGTTGTCGGGATGCATAAGCCACGACATGCCCTTCTTGCATGAGAACACATCCCAACCCGTTTCCAGAGGCATCACAGTACACCGTGAAATTCTTCTGCATATCTGGCATAACCAACACTGGGGCTGTTGTCAATCTTTTCTTTAGCTCCTGAAAACTCGTCTCGCACTGTGGCGTCCATGTGAATGTGATTCCCTTCTCCAACAGTTGGGTGAGAGGTCTCGAGATCTTGGAGAATCCCTCAATAAACCGTCGATAGTATCCAGCCAATCCTAAGAATCTTCGAACTTCCCCGACATTTTCAGGGGTCTTCCACTTTTGTATATCCTCGATTTTGGCGGGATCTACGGAGATTCCTCCCTCCGAGATTATATGTCCTAAGAAGGGAACTCTCTTCAGCCAAAACTCACACTTGCTCAACTTGGCATATAGTTGGTGTTCCCTCAGCCTCTGCAACACCAACCTTAGATGTTTCTCATGTTCTTCTTCATCTTTGGAGAAGACGAGGATGTCATCTATGAAAACCACCACAAATTTGTCCAGATATTCCATGAATACCTTGTTCATGAGATACATAAAGTATGCCGGGGAATTAGTTAGCCCGATCGGCATGACAGTGTATTCATACAGTCCGTACCGAGATACGAAAGCTGTCTTGGGAATATCAGATTGCCTTATCTTGAGTTGGTGGTATCCCGACCTGAGATCAATTTTCAAGAACACACAAGCTCCCCTCAACTGTTCAAACAAGTCTTCAATGCGGGGTAATGGGTACTTGTTCTTGATGGTTACCTCATTCAAGGCACGGTAATCCATGCATAACCTTTAGGTTCCGTCCTTCTTGGGCACAAATATCACCAGAGCTCCCCATGGTGAGGAACTAGGGCGAATATACCCCTTCTCCGTCAATTCTCTCAAATGATCCTTGAGTTCTTCTAGCTGCTTGGAGTCCATCCGATAAGGTCTCTTGTATATCGGGGCTGTTCCAGGAACTAGCTCAATTGCAAATTCCACTTCACGATCGGGAGGCATACCTGGCAACTCCTCCGGAAAAACATCTGGATATTCCCGGATAATCCTGATCTCCTCCACTTTCACCTCAACTTGATTTAATTTAATGTCCCTCCTAGGCTCTTGTATTGTTATAAACTTTACTCTTGTGCCACTAGGGTGAGTTAGTTCCACCGTTCTGGTCGAACAATGGATGATTCCCTTATGTTTGGTCAACCAGTCCATGCCCAAAATAGTATCGATCCCTTGGGAATCTATTACTATGAGGTTGGCAGTAAACACCACCCCATTAATGTCTAGATTCACCTTGGGACACACTTGTCTTGTCCTTATTTCTCCACCTGGAGAGTTTACTGCTAGCGTATAATTGATTTGTGTTGTTGCTAGATCATGCTTCTTAACAAACCCTTTAGCAGTGAACGAGTGGGTAGCACCAGAATCAAACAGCAGGGTTGCAATGTGTAAATTGGCAGGAAACTTACCAACTACCACGTCGGGTGCCTCTTGTGCTTCCTCCATAGTGACGTGGTTCACCCGTCCTCTCATCACATTCTGCTGTTGTGGCTGCGTGGGCTTCTTCTTTGGGCACTTATGGGCATAGTGCCCCACTTCACCACAGCTAAAACATTGCACCCCAACCTTAGGTGCCTGGCCTTTGTTGTCTTGGGGTTGGTTTGGAGGTCCCTGTACTGCTGGTCGAGGTGGATATGCGGGGCGAGGCTGCTGTACAAACTGACGTTGTGGCTGTGCTTGTGCTGCCGGAGGCCTGTAGTTCGGGTTGTACCCTCTTGGTGCTGAGTAGGGTACCGCAGCACGGTTCGTCTGCCCTGCAGGTTGCTGCATCAGACGTGGGCGTGTGTTGCTCCCTGAGGCTTGATGTGACCACCCGGCCTTCCTCTTATTCTCATTTTCCAAGGCCTTTAGCTTCCTTTCTACCACAAATGCTCTGTCCACCATATTTTGGAAGCTTTCATACTCATTTGAGGACATTGCACACTGCATCTCTGCGGTAAGTCCCTCCACGAAACAATCTTGTTTCTGCTCATCAGTCTCTATGTCCCGTGGGGCATAACGGGATAGTTGAGTAAATTTAGTGAGGTATTCCCTCACCATCATGTTTCCCTGCTGCAGTCCCAAAAACTCCTTCCTCTTGTTTTTGAGTTCACCTCTTGGGATGTAATGGTTGCGGAAGCTACGCTTGAACTCTTCCCAAGTGATGTTCTCAGGGTCATGATGGGCAGCCACGTAGGCGGTCCACCAATCAGCAGCAGGTCCATGCAATTGATGAGAGGCAAACAGCACCCTCTCATACCCTTGGCACTGTATGATCCTCATCTTGCTCTCAATGGTCTTAAGCCAATCATCTGCCTCCAGAGGCTCAGCAGCACTTGCAAACTTTGGAGGTTGAGTTCCTAGAAACTCACTCAAGCTTGGTTGGCGTGGTGCAGCTTGTGGAGGTGGAACTTGATGCAAGTTGGCCACCACTTGAGTCAAGTTCTGGATGAGCTGATTTTGATTCTCCAGCATTTGGTGGAGGGGATCAACTCCTTCACGGCGACCACCCCGGTCCTGGCCTCCAGAAAGATGAGGGTTGCATGCCTCATCGTTGTTGTTGGCGGGGTTGGCAGCACGTCCTTTTCCTCTTCCGGCCATCTGGCAGAATCAACCAATGTTAATTTGAAAGCATTTAGTATCATCTTACTACTTTCATTTGTTTGTACTTTGGAGTGTTGAAGCTTTGTTATACTTTTCTGAGGGTTCATTTCTCACACAAAAATGAATGCAATATTATTTTATGTGGGTTCACACACCAGGGCAAAACAATCTGAAGACGAGGCTGTGGACAATTGCTCATGGCTTCCACAACTCATGTCACACACCAAGCATTAACACACCATTAACTTAACGTAACTACTCGACTATTCGACATCTTGCTAGGTAAGGGAAGGACTCTACACTACTCGTTTCCTTTAGCTGGCTCCTCGGGATCTTCCTCATCATTTCGGCTGCCTTCTGACTCTGCTTTGGGTGGGGAGGCTGCTGGTGGAGAAGTGCGACAACGCCTGATCGCCCGGCGATCTGGGGAGTCAGGAGTCCATGTATCATTCACGGTGACACACATTTCATTCCCATCTCCTCTTTCTCTCGCCCTTAAGCTGGCTCGCAGCAATGCCTCTGTTTCCTTCAGGGTGTCCCGGACATCCTGAAGCTCTTGTTAACACTCCTGCAGTCGAGTGCTGAGCATAGCAGCATCCTCCAAGCACAAGTCCATGTGCTCATGAGAAGTCCCTTGCTGCACCGGCGGGTACTTGTACTCCGTGGTACCACTCTCGCACTGGAGGACATACATGTACTCAGTCCTGTCTAGGTGGCGACGATAGATGTGACTCTGGCAGGTGATAGCCTCCCACGTGACATCTTTCTCCGCATCGACCTGTGTCGCTCTACAAGCTGGAGAGCGGTGGATCTTAAGCAGCCGATTTTCGTGTATAATCCTCATCTCTGAACTCCATTCTTCCCTCTTCTCACGGATGGTCCTGGTGGAGTTATAGTGGATGATTAGCTTGCCCGTATTGTCGGCGGCTTCGAGCATACGTCGAAGACGGCGCAACAAGCCTCCTACTACCAATCCGTAGGAAAGGTACGTCACCGGACGACTCTCCTCTCTTTCGGCAAGGGCAACTACGGGAACTCTCCCTCCTGTGGACTTGCGAGCGGTGCGAATCATGCGAACCATCTAAAACAAAAAGCATTTAAACTTAGGTTAGATAAACTTTTAAACAAAAATCCTATTTTGAATGAAAATTGGGATAAGATGAAGAAAGTGACACGTTAAATAACACTTTTCAACACACACCTTGTAAAAAATAGTTTTTAAGAAAATAAGGCCCTTAAGTACGTCCATTTCTACCTAGGTCCACGTTCCTTCGGGCAACCTTGGCTCTGATACCACTTCTGTCACACCCGGTTTCTCCGAAGAACAACCGAGTGAATATCACATGTATGCCAGGATCATTTTCTCATACATGTGATGACAAATAGTGAAGCATCATTTATTACAAGCCAGGTGTCGAATATAAACAAGTCTTACAAAGCATATGTCTCGATGGACGATAAATAGTTCATCACAAATAAATAAACTACCAGCGGAATATTATTCTTGTGGGCTCCATTACAGGCGTTGCCCGGGGGTCTCCATGAACCTAGAAACCTTCTTCGGGTCCAAAGTCTTGGTCATTATACACCACCTCATTATCTTGACCTGAGCAGCAATATAAACCAACAAATATGCAAGGTTGAGTACCGATGGTACTCAGCAAGTGTGGGAAAGTTATGTCATGCATGGATAGAACAAGGAGAGGTTGAACTCATGGTTGAAGCACTATGCAATTAATACCTGTCACCTTAGCTTATTAAGCACCTACATTACTACACAGGTGAAATGGTCCCAATTTCCCATCCCATCATCATAACCAAATAATCATAACATCATTTCCAATGTTAAGCTCCCCGCTTAACATTCATAACTTCCAAAACCATCACTCCTCTAATCATGAATAAGTCCAAGCCGATCTTGACCGTGAGCACGGCTGTCATGACAGTTTTGACTCTGCAGAGTTTGTACCACTGTACCCACATGTAGTGATTTCATCCCTCGTTGTCGGGTGGACTAAAAGAACCTCCATTATGCCAGTGGCTACGTACCACATTCACACTTCCCAGGGGTGTAGCCAGGAGATCACTACGAAGCCTTTACAAAGGGATTCCCGACGAGCAAGGGCCCACTGAGGTTTCACCCCTAACAGCATACAAGAGGCTCCAACCCCGCTGCAGTGGCCCCCTCTTGAGCCTTGCGGTTCATATGGTAGTCCAGCTGACACCTACTCCCCGCACCATCCAACACACCCATACTACGCCGGGGATACACCTAATTAATTGGCCAAGCTGCCCCATCTCAGCATGTGGTTGGCACTGTAAAGCCAGGTTACATGCTCCATGAACCGGTCCTTAGGATCCACGCAAGTACTAAACACAAACCCGAGTCTCGTGCACCCAGCACACAACCAAAACATCCAACTTGCCTTGATCCCTACCTCTGCATATCTCACAATATTTCATTCAAGATTATAGTAAAATAAACTGATGATCTCATATCCCAAATATCCCATTCTAAGCATGGCTAAGCATATGCATAATAATAAATTAAATGATAAAATAAATCCCAACCCAAGCTACAAGGAAACAAGGTAATGCAATTCTAGGGAAACTTCCTAGCATGGGTTTCATATTTCATTTGACAATGCAAATAATTCTATCTACACATCCTAGTATAGGACCAAAGTGATCAAGGACACTTGCCTCCTTCCTGCTGCTCTTGAAATGGGTAGTCCTGATCTTGGAAAGGAATAACTTGCTCTTGAGCAGGTTCTACATCATACCATCACACATATCAAAAGAAAAACAACAATCCATAAGACATAGTTCACACTTCCACTTCATACAAACCACACATTCATATTTATGAAAGTCATTCACCATTATATATGTTGTGGTTACTCTATGTGTGTTGATTTGTGGCTTGCATGCACTTTTAATCATATGTATATGATTCCTACTTTTGTGTTCACATTTATACTTACATACTATATATGAGTTTCCAATTTAAATAAATTCCTTATATTCAATTACTACACCTTTTAGCTACCAAGTGTGCATGGAAGGCATTTTCCTACCCCATATGTGTCTTCAGACCTTCTACCAACCCTAAACTGAATTCTTTGGATTTTAGAAACTTCATTTATCATTTTCTAGTTATTCATACCTAGTTTGCTATATTTTCAGATTTATTTCCTATACCTAAATGTGAACTTTATTATGAAAATAGTAAGATACCTCATCTAAACAGAATAGGTTCTGATCTAAAATATTTAATAATATATTTTTGACCTTTGCCTCTGATGTAAACTATTTTACAATTATTTTCCCTATTTTCCCGAACAATTCTTTACTTAAAAATGTGTCCCTAAATGTGAATAATAAATTAAACAGATTCATTTCAGCCCAAAACATATTTTTATCTCACTCCAAAGTTTTCTAAATACTGAGAAAGTTTTTAATTTAATTATGACAATATGTTTGTTCCTCTTTTTAAATACTAGCCACATATTAAATTTTCCTAAATTAAATATTAAACAGGGCTAAAAAGGTAAACTCACCCCACTACAGGGTCTATAATTTTATTTTAACAATTTTCAGGGGTCTAGCTATACATAACAGAGGAGTTTTTCCTAATTCTTATTAAGTTCAGGGGTTAAAACTGATTTTTAAATGAATTTACATGATTTTCTGAGGTTCTAGGGGCTAGATCAGAAGTTTCCGGGGCTAGCTCTTATTTCCCGAGAACCCCAGGGGGTAGCGCGTAAGAATTCCAGTCTTTATAACGCGGGGCTGACGTGGACCGTCCGATTTAAAACAGACGGCTGAGATTATAACGTCGAACCGGTACACGGGGATTTAATGTCTACCGTGCGATTTAAAATAGACGGCGCACAAGCGACCACGTCGCTCTAACCGAGCGCGGGCGGCGCTGCCGGCGGCGCACGGCGGCGAGAAGCGGCGATCTCGCCGGAGACTTTCGGATCTTCAAGAATTCTTCCTAGAACTGTGATCTTATGGCATAGATCGGTGGAGGAGAGGTCGGGGATCTCACCTCGGGGGTTTTCTCGAGCTCGGAGGTCCTGGAAGGCGGTCGGCGACGAGGTCCGAATTGAAACCACGGCGAGGCTCGTCGGCGCTGTGTTTGAACCGCAAGTCACCGAGTTTTCTGCACCTGCAGGGTTCCCCGGAGGCGGTGGATCAAGACCAGTGAGTTAGATCGGAATTTCCGAGCTTAAATCGGCCAGAATTCGCTGGTGAAAGCTCGGTTTCTCACCGGAGTAAAATCGGCGGATCGCGTGGGAAAAACAGAACGAGGTCGGGGTTTTTATAGACGGGGAAGGGCGGCGGAGTGGTTTAGATCGAGTTCGCGTCGCCTACGAACGGAATTCGGCGGGGATGCAAAGGAATCCGGGTCGGTTTTGATTCGGGGTGAGAGAATCCAGGCGCGGGCGCGAGGTAGAAGAAGGGCTGGCGGGCCCCGCCTGTCAGTGGGAGGAAAAGGCGCGCGCGGCTGTGGGCTGGCGCGGGGCTGATTGGGCCGGCTGGTGGGTTTCGGCCCACTGGCCGGTTTTTTTTCTGTTTTCCTTTTTCTTTTTCTATTTCTTTTCTGTTTTGAGTTTAATTTGAATTCCAGTTTGAATTTGAATTTTTGCAAAACATGCAACACGTCCAAAATTTTTTAAACTCCCCTCTTAACATGATTTAGGGTCTTAACCAGATTTTTGGGGTGTTACACCGGACTACTCCGTTCTTGAGGGACCACTCACGTCACAAGGCTACCAACTAAAGTTTAGTTACCGTTGGACTCAAACGGTCATGAAACCACGGACTAGTCTGACCAAGAGCGGACTAGTCCGATCTCAGTCAGGAACCTTTGTTCCGTATGAGAACGGACTAGTCTGGTAAGGGCGGACTAGTCCGGCCCCAAGGGCGGACTAGTCCGGTCTTACCAGACTTAATCTAAAAACTCTCTAAACTGGAGCTTCGGACTAGTCCAACCAACTTCGGACTAGTCCGAGCTCACACAGGAACCTTTGTTCCGTACTAATTCGGACTAGTCTGAAAAGATCGGACTAGTCCGGCCTGTGGAGCGGACTATTCTGATGGCACTCAGAGACTTCTTCTCCGGACATAAGCAGCTTAGTCCGCTCAGCGGACTAGTCCGGCCTCTCGAACGGACTAGTCCGGCCTTCTGAGACTTAGTCTCATAACGGCTCAGACTCACACAACAACGGACTAGTCCGGCCTTTAACGGACAAGTCCGAACTGACTCAGAGACTCTTTATCCGGTCCAAAACGGATTAGTTCGGGTCCGAACGGACTAGTCCGACCCATGGTCCGGACAAGTCCGGTCTCTCCTTTTTTATATATCTATGACCACTTTGTCTCATGATTCTAACTTTCTACCCTTCGTTTGAGCTCTCTAATGATTCTCAAGCACTCTAAAAAGAGAAGACCCTGTACATAACTAGAAAATGTGAAATAGAGAATTCTATTTTCTACTCTTTCAAGTCTTCTTCTTTTCATTTTGCTTCTTGAGAGACTCCATATCCATTTATTTGATAAACACCTGTGCTCATACTCAGTAGAAACTTATTAGTATCTTAATTATCGTCATCAATCAACCAAAACCCACGGGGATTACCTAGATGCACTTACATTGAAGCAGCTCCTTTCGACCCTACCCATCATGGTAGCCCCCGAGCTCGAAGAGCACTTGCTGCTCTACATCGCGGCAACAACTGAGGTGGTGAGCATCATTCTCGTTGCAGAGCGGCCGGACCCCTCGTCACCACAGTCTGCTCCGGTACCAGAAGACAAGCACCAGGAGACCCCGGAGGCTCAAGACGACCTCCCGGAGCTCCAAGACAACCTCCCGGAGGTCCAGGATAACCCCCCGGAGGCCAAAAGGAACCTCCCAGGAGAACAAGACATCCTCCCGAGGGTCCAGGATGACCACCCGAAAGACCAGCGGGACCACCCGGAGGTCCAAGTCGGCCTAGAAGCCTTCGAGTCCTAGCTCCCGGAGGCTCCCCCGGACCCCTCTACCTCCTATCAACCTGAGCCAATGGAGGAGGACATCTCAGGCCCAGGGGGGAGGGTCCGGACCATCCAGAGGAATGTCTACTACATCAGCTAAGTCCTCCACGACGCCAAGACAAGGTACCTGGAGGTCCACAAGCTACTGTATGCAGTACTCGTGGCATCCAGGAAGCTCCGCCACTACATTCAAGCCCACCGGATCTCGGTGGTCACCTCCTACCCGCTGAAGGCCATTCCTCACAGCCCCAACGCGACCGGCAATGTCGCTAAATGGGCAGAGGAATCGGCGGAGTTTGAGCTGGACTTCCTTCCACGCCATGCAGTCAAGAGCCAAACACTGGCTGACTTCGTGGCCAAGTGGACGCCAACAATGACCAACCCAGGGGGCCACGAAGACGGTGAACCAAAGCCCCGAGCTCCGGTCTTCACCGGGCCTCACTGGACGCTCTTCTTCGATGGCTCCTCGCGAAAGCAGGGGACCGGTGCTGGCGTACTGCTTCTCATGCCATCGGGGGAGCAGTTTGGGTACATGGTGCGTCTCAATTTCAAGGCAACCAACAACATGGCAGAGTGTGAAGTACTCATCTTTGGGCTAAAGACAACCCTGTCTCTGGGCGCTCGCCAGTTGTTAGCACAGGGCGACTCCTAGCTAGTCATCAAGCAAGTTAAGGGTGAATGCTCCTGCAATGACCCACAACTAGTTGCTTATATGCTCCACGTGCAGATGTTGGAGAAAGACTTCCTCGCCTTGGACCTGTGCCATGTACCGCACGCTGGCAATGCCGCGGCCAACGACCTCTCAACGAAGGCCTCCACGAGAGCCCCTGTGCTCGAAGGAGTCTTCGAGAGGATGTTGCTGCGGCCCACAGCCCGGCCTGCCGAGCCGGGCGAAGGGGGCTGGACCAGCACCTCGAAGCTGGCGGTCCCGGCGGCCCTGCAGCCATGGATGCCGCCAAGGATCGTAAGCGTCAGTAGGGACTCCATGCAACCCAGCGCTCAAGATCCAGAAGCTCAAGTCAGACCCGATGCATGGATCACGGAGATCCGGGACTACTTGAAAGACAACATCCTCCCTGATGAACGTGTATCCGCTGAATGGATCGTGCGCATGGCTAAAAGATACGCGCTGGTAGAAGGGGATCTCTATGCCAACCACGTCCTATTGCGGTGCATAACCCAGGGGGAAGGCTGCGACTTGCTCGCTGAGATCCATGGAGGCGAATGTGGGAGTCACTCTTCCTCACGCACACTCGTCGGCAAAGCCTTCCGGCATGGCTTCTACTGGCCGACAGCACTCCGGGATGACGTCAAGCTGGTCGAGAGCTGCAAGGCGTGCCAGTTCCATGCCAAGCAGATCCACACACCGGCTCAGGCGGTTCAGATGATCCCGCCCTCGTGGCCGTTCTCCGTATGGGGGTTGGACATCCTCAGATCATTCCCCAAAGCCGTCAGGGGATTCCGGTACCTCGACGTCGCCATCGACAAGTTCACCAAGTGGCCGGAAGCTACACCCGTCGTCACCATCAACAAGCAATCCACAGTAAAGTTCATCAAGTCGATCGTCTGCCGGTTCGGGGTCCCGAACAGAATCATCACCGACAACGGGACCCAGTTCACCAGCGCAGCGTTCCAAGACTACTGCGAAGACCTCGGCATCCAGGTGTGCTATGCCTCCGTTGCTCACCCAAAGAGCAATGGGCAGGTCGAGAGGGCAAACGCTGAGATCCTTCGGGGCCTCAAGACTCGCACCTATGCCGGCTTGAAGAAACATGGTGCCAAGTGGGTGGATGAGCTTCCGAGCACACTGTGGGCTAACCGGACATCCCAAAGCCGGGCCACCGGAGAGACACCCTTCTTCATGGCATACGGGGCCGAAGCTGTGCTTCCCCCAGAGATCACCACGGGGTCTCTCCGTGTCGGAGCTTACGATGAAGCCACGCAGGACAACCTCCGTGATAGGAGGATGAGTCCCGATCTTCCGAGAGGTAGGGTAAACTTGATTGGGTGGAGATATCGACGTTGATGATCCAAGGCTCCGAACGAACGAAACCCCGCAATCACTACACTACTGCTCCGTTGGTTATCACCTGTGTCACACGAATGACCTCGCCACGAAGGCTTATCCCTGCAAGCGAAATCAAGAACACAAGCAAGAACAGAGAAGTTGCAATCAAAAGTGAATTGATCACGAATTTGGGGTCTCACAACCGATGATCGGCGACACTGTTCAATGACAGATTGTAACTAAGCAAAAACCCACCCTAATGTGGTGACGGCTGATGTATAAAAAGGAGTTTAGGGGCGTGCAATACCCCTGGATGCAACCCTAATGGGCTTCCACACGTTACACGGGCCAACAGCCCAAAAGGCGGTGGCGCAGCACCGGACAGATTCTGGACGCCCACTTGTTTCGCTGATTCCCGTCAACTTAGAAAGAATTTTGAGGTGGGGCTGGTTTCATTGGAAGCTTTATGAAATCACGGTTCCAACCATATATAGAACGCCCAAATCCGATTCTGTATGTGTCCGGGACGTCAGTTTTGGTGAAGGCAGCTCCTGGAACCCGAGGTGGAGTCGAAGTCGAGTTGTACTTGGGTTCCTCCTTGGTGTGCAAGTCCTATCTCCTCCTCCTTGACTCTTTGGACTCCTCCCAGCTCTTGCTGGTCCTCTCCATTGTTCCTAATAAATAAAACATGCATGGAAACAAGCGTAAGTTCTGAAAAACAATTGACAAGGTTAGAACGTACCTGGAGATCCAATTGTCGTGCACGTGCTCTAGTGATCGGTCCTTGCATTGTATGCAAAGGAGAGATGTCCTCATCATCCTCCCTCTCTTGAATTGGTGTCATCCTCGACTCAAGCTCATCTTCCTCACCCAAGTATGGCTTCAAATCTGAAATGTTAAATGTGGGACTAACCCCAAACTCGGGAGGCAACTCAAGTTTATATGCATTGTCATTTATCTTCTCAAGAACCTTAAAAGGTCCAGCAGCACGTGGCATGAGTTTGGACTTTGTCAAATACAGGAACCTATCTTTTCTCAAATGAACCCACACCAAATCACCGGGTTCCAATTTTACCTCCTTCCTACCTTTACTAGCAGCAATGCGATACTTTTCATTCATTTTTTCAATTTGTAACTTAGTAGTTTTATGCAACTTAAGAATAAATTCAGAACGTTGTGTAGCATCTAAGTTCACAATTTCAGTATGTGGTAAAGGTAGCAAATCAATTGGAGCACGAGGATTGAAACCATAGACTACCATAAACGGATTTAACTTGGTTGTGGAGTGAATAGACCTGTTATAAGCAAACTCAATATGTGGCAAACACTCCTCCCACAACCTCAAATTGTCTTTCAAAACAGCCCGCAACATAGTAGATAAGGTATGATTAACTACCTCCGTTTGCCCATCAGTTTGTAGATGACAAGTAGTAGAAAACAGCAACTTTGTTCCCAATTTATACCATAAAGTTCTCCAAAAGTGACTCAAAAACTTAGCATCCCTATCAGAAACAATAGTATTGGGAACACCATGCAAACGCACAACCTCATTAAAGAACAAATCAGCAACATGTGAAGCATTATCGGTCTTGTGGCAGGGTATAAAATGAGCCATTTTAGAGAAACGATCAACAACCACAAAGACACTATCCCTCCCCCTCTTTGTTCTAGGCAATCCTAAAACAAAGTCAATAGAAATACCCTCCCAAGGTGCACTAGGAACCGGAAGAGGCATATAAAGACCATGTGGGTTAAGTCGAGACTTAGCTTTGTTGCATGTCGTGCAACGTGAAACGTAGCGCTCCACATCACGCCTCATTCGTGGCCAAAAGAAGTGAGTGGCTAGCACATCCTCTGTATTTTTAACACCAAAATGTCCCATCAAACCACCTCCATGCGCTTCCTGCAACATCAAAAGACGAACGGAGCTAGCTGGAACACACAGCTTGTTAGCACGGTAGAGAAGGCCTTCACGCAGCAGGAATTTTTGCCACGTTCTTCCCTCTCTACAATTTTCAAAGGCATCTGTGAAGCCCAAATCAGTAGCATATAACCTCTTTATGGTTTCCAAACCAATGATTTTATGAGAAAGTTGGGACAACATGGTATAACATCTAGATAAAGCATCGGCAATCACATCTTGTGTGGATTAGCTCCGGTTGTGGTTCTGCGGTCGTTCGGAGATCGAGTCGAAGTCTTCGCGGTTTCGGTGTCTCTCTCACTGTCGCTTGGTCGCATCCAACCTTGGTCAGGTATAAAGCTAGTTATCCGCGCTATTTCTACAGCAAGTTATCTTGTTCTTGAGCCTCCTGTCGTGAAGATCGGGCCACCCTTCGCCGAACCAAATTCGGTGCATATCAAGAAGCCCCCGCCGACTTGGGGGCCGTCGGAGCCGCCGCAGCTCCCGTACGCTGTGGCACAGAACCTCCGCTAGCCGGAGATGGCAGGGGAACAGACTTGCCCCCGGCAGCCGATGAGTCCCTGCTGACATAAGAAGCTCTCAAGCTAAGAAAGGAAAAAAGAACGCTAGTTCTAAAATCCGGAAAGAGCAACACTTACCGAGGGACATGAGCACTCCAACGGGCATGGAGCCTCGGCTTCCGAGCCAGGACAGAACCACCGGATCCTGCCGCCGGCGCCTGCGCCTGCGCCGCAGGTACTCGGACTGGCAGAGTAGGAGACAGAGCAGTAGGGCCCCCGTTGGTGGTGCCCCTAGCGCTGCTCACCGATCCGGCTCCTGAGGCCCCGGGCACCTGCGCCCCCGAATAAGTCCCAGCGCTGCTCCTTCCGGCGCCGCTGCTTGCCGAGCCTGCAGCCGGGACGCTCGCTGGCTGTGGCACCTGAGCCCTCAGCTCACCTCCGGGCATCGCCCCACCGGCGTCCCTCCTTGAAGATCCTCCGCCTGAAGAAGGAAGGCGGGACGCCCAGAGCTCCTCGGACCGCCGCTGTCCGAGAGGAGCCCCGCCAGAGCTGGAGACCCGAGGTCTCTTTGGGTCGCCGCCCAACGAACCAGCACCTCCGGGAGATGGGCGCAAGGGTACCCTGGCCCCCTGACTCGGCACAAACGACGCCCTCGGAGGGGACCAGGCACGTTTCTTCTCCGGCTGCACGGGGGCCGGCTCTTTCCCCTTCCCCTTGTTGACGGTCCGAGCTCCGTCGACCCTCGGTGCAGGTTGGGCAGCAGCTGACACCTCGCGCTCCGCCCCAGAGCGCTCAACCCCGGGGATTGAGATCCCCCGGAAGGCATCCCCAACCTGACGAACAGCGACCCCGATGTCGTCAAGGTTCGGCATCTTCCGCAGCAACTCCGCCCTCCACTGCCGCTCCAAGAAGAAGGGAGTGCAAGAGGCCGGGAAAGTGAGGTCGCCGCCGGTGACGAAGTCGCCGCCGGTGACGAAGTCACCGCTCACCCTGGCCACCATCTCGTACAACACCTCCTCGGATGGGTCGGAGCCAAGACCATTCTCCAGCCTGGTGCAGTCGTGCTCGCCGGTGTAGTACCACGCCGGGCGGTTGTGCTATTGCAAGGGCGCAATACGGCATGACAGGAAGTCTATCAGCACCATCAGGGACGTCAGCCTCTCGTTGGCCAGGAACCGGATTCGCTCCAAGACCGGCGCGTACTCCGGCTCCAGCTCCGGGATTTCCTCCCAGAAGCGATGCTCGGTGGTCGGGCCGACAGTTGGCAGCTGCAGGCGATCATGCTCGTCAGTCTGCACGATCGCCCAGTTCTCCCTCCAGTTTTCCCACCTCGCCGCGCCGAAAGGTAGAAGGTACCCATAGGCCTTCGGATCCTTGCAGCGATGCTGGAAGTAGTACGCCCCCAGCTGATTCTTCGAGCTGCGCCTGGTCATCCGCAACACGAAGAAGTAGCAGAAGAGCGTCACTGAAGCGCGCACCCCCACGAACATCTCGCAGAAGTGCACGAAGACGGCAGCCATCGCGAAGGAGTTGGGGGAGAGGTGATGGAGCTGGAGACCGTACGTCTCCAGCAGCGTCACGAAGAAGGAAGAAATCGGCGGGACAAACCCCGCCATGGCGTAGGCGGTGAAGAAGACTATCTCCCCCTTCTCCAGGAACAGGGGGAGAGATCCCTGCCAGAGCCAGTGCTTCTGCTCCTCCACGTGCCAGCTCAGCAGCCTGCGCACTTTCCCGAGCTCGGCTGGACGGGTAGAGCGCGGCGGAGGCAAGTTGGAAGCCATGGCAGATGGAAGCTCAAGAATAGGGAAGGCAAGGGCGCATGAGCTCAAGGAAACAAGGAAGATTCAAGCGCAGGGAAGTGCGAAGGGAAGCCGCGATGCGGGTGAGATCCGCTTTTAAACTTCCCAGGCGCGATTCAAAGCAATTTGAAACTCTTCGAATATGCTGCTTGGGACAACCGCTTCAGCTCTAAGACCAAGCGTCGATGACAAGTGGACACAAGCCGTCCAGCAGAAGCGGTGGACCAAGAAGTCAGCCTCCCAAGGATACAAGCCGGTAGGACGCTTCGACGGTTCCCAAAAAGGCGCTGCGACGTGCAGAAGTGGTAGCCTTGGGAACCGCCGCAGTAAAAGCAGCCATCAAGTGGGGCACACGCTCCCATGATCCCGCGACTGTTCGTGCTTCGGCAACGGTCAATGCAGGTCTTTGAGAAGGTGCGTGGAATGGAAGAGACGGGGGCCCCACCTCGGGCTCGTTATCTCCCCCGAGATGGGCCCGGGGGCCACTGTCGGTACCCTTAATATGGGGTACACCCGCGCACAGGGGAAACTGCCTAAGGACCTCGCCCCTCTCCGCGGGGAGAGCTTCGAGGGCGCCACGTGTCCAGCGGGGCCGGACCTCCCTCTCCTCAGAGGATAGCTCTGGGCCCGCCACATGGCCAACAGAGCCGGACCTCCCCCCTCCGCGGGGAGAGCTCCGAAGGCTCCATGTGTCCAACGGGGCTGGATCTCCCTCTCCTCAGAGGAGGGCTCCGGCCCCGCCACATGGTCTACAGAGCCGGACCTCCCCCCTCCGCGGGGAGAGCTCCGAAGGCTCCACGTGTCTAGCGGGGCCGGACCTCCTTCTCCTCAGAGGAGAGCTCCGGGCCCGCCACATGGTTAGCAGAGCCGGACCTCCCCCCTCCGTGGGGAGAGCTCCGAAGGCTCCACGTGTCCAGTGGGGCCGGACCCCCCTCTCCTCAGAGGAGGGCTCCCGCCCCGCCACGTGGCTAGCAAAACAACACTGCCTACCCCCGCGCGGTAGGCAGCAAGAGTAAAGACGCGCCATACCTTGCCCGTACAAGGTATTCAAGATCCGTGCCTTCCCAAGGTGCGGAGACGCGGAGCACGCCTCTGTCAGGTGCCGTTGCGCCTGATCACATCGCAGTAAAGACTGGCACGCCACGTCAGAGGCTGTACGCCAATAAACACAACGACAAGACATCCCCTGCCGACCCTCCCATCATCAACCACTACGACTAGCTTGCGGCATGGGCAGAGCGGCAGAACAAAGACTTAGAAGCCCTCGCCAGAGACAACTGCCGGCGTAACTGCAGATACGGTAGATGGCAGGCAATCTCCCCCGGACCACCTGTCGGGTCCCGGGCCCACCTTGTAAGCCGCCCGAGCCTTGGACTATAAAAGGCTCGAGTAGGTGACGTTAGCAAGGGTTGGCCCTTTGCGCACTCTCGCGCAGGATTCAACTCTTGGCACACTTACGCTCTAGCCATCTTAGGACTCAGGTCATCCTCAAGCTCAGAACTCCGGTTCTAAGCGCCAAGCAATACAACGAGCACCTCTGCTCACCGTGGACGTAGGGTTTTACACTCCGGCACCCTGAACCACGTAAAAATCCCTGTGTCAAGCTTCTCCTTCAATCTTCCCTAACGCGTGAGCTCTCCGTGAGTGACTGGCCCCTCCGAAAAAGAACCTCCGCAGGCTGTCCAGAGCAGGCCCGGGGGAAATGTCGACAACACACTTCAACAAGAGGGATCCGTCAGAGACCCTCACTAGAGTCCGCACACACACGAACATCTTGCAGAAGTAGACGAAGACGGCTACAAGTGAGGGAGTATATGGTGGGTGAGAGCGTGTGGAAGCAGAGACTTCCAGTGCGCAAGAGGAGAACGAAGGCCACATGGTGAGGAGGAGTGCCATCCTACACTACAAGGCCTTCTTTTATACCCGTCCACAGCCTTAGGCAGCACAACAGGCGCGGCGATTGGGTTGCCACCACTGCACGCCGCGAGCTATTCGTCTCCCCCAACGATGGGCTGGATCCAGGACCACCCGTCAGTCACTGGGGGTCTGGAGGATAGCCCCTCAGGAACGTCCGACGGTTCCCGAGGAGAGCGGTGCGACCGACTCATTGGTTGCCACAGTAGATAACCCGAGGCAACCCCGCAAGCACGCCGCTTTAGCACTTGCCAATGACAGGTAGGGCCTAGTACCACCAATCAAGAATCGGCGGGTATAAACTCGGGAACGTCCGGCGGTTCCCGAGGGAAGTGGCGTGGTGCTCCTGCGGTCACGGGCGGTCGCAGTAATAGCCCCAAGGCAACCCTTCGGCTGCCACGCTGCGACTGATCAAATCAGATTGAACACGACGATGCGCTGCCGCTTTGACTGAGTGCGCCCACTACGCCGAGGACTAACAAACTCTTCATCTCCCAGGTACGGCCGCTTGCCCACTACGCAAAAATCACGCCGCCGCTTCGATTCCTAGAAATCGCAAGACTAAAACCACGACGCGGAGAGATAGGGGCCCCACCTGTGGGCTCAATACTTCCCCCGAGATGGGCCCGGAGGCCACTGTCGGTACCCTTCGAACCGAGAGTACCCCCGCGTAGTGGGTAGAAAGCATCTAGGCCCCGCCTTCCCGGCTTAGGCAGGTCCCAGGGTTGCCACGTGTCTTCAGACCCTGAGCCTGACTACCGGCTGAGGGTGGCTCGGGAGCCGCCACGTGTCCAGTGGTGCCAGACCCCATCTTCCGCCAAGGAGGGCTCCGGCGCTGCCACGTGCTCGAAACCTCCGCGCCACACCCTCCGCCAGAGAGAGCTCCGGAGGTGCCACGTGTCGTGCCGTTCTGGGTCCGACCTCCGGTTTGGGAGGGCTCTAGTGCTGCTACGTGGACAACAACTTCGGGTGTACCTTCCCCCCCCCTGTGGAAGGCACCGGATGTGCCACGTGTCCTGCGGCCCCGTGCCCGACCTCCAGCATGGGAGGGCTCCAGTGCTGCCACGTGCCCAACAACTCTAGACCACCCGCTACTCCGCAAGACAGTTTCGATGGAGACGCATGTCCCGGGGGCCACCCGCCCGGACGTCACACCAACGAGCAACGGGCAGACGGCCAAGGAGTAAAGAGGAAGGTACGCTGTCAAGCCGAGCATTCAAGGTTCGCGCCTTCCCCAGAAGCATGGCGCACGACGCACACCTCCGTTCCCCGTTTGCGCACCACTACGGTGAAAGACAGGGCGGCGAGGCGTGACGGCACAACAGTGCTGTCCAACGGTGCAGAGCCGCCTAGCAGAGCGAGAAGACGCGATGAAAAGACGGAACTTCATCATCACGGCTGCCCGGTCAGAGGCGCCCGGTGGGACAAGCGACGCTCCTTAACTCCACCGACAGTGACAATAGTTGTAAATGCCTATAGCTCATGTATAGGATGCAGATAGCCGTAGAGCCACCTGTTGGGCCTGGGCCACCTTGTAACTGCCCCGGTCTTGGGCTATAAAAGGACTGTCGCGACCTCCTGACAGGGGGTTCGTGACCCAGCCAACTCACTCACTCATACACGTGAACAATACAGCAGACACACCCGTGGACGCAGGGTATTACGCTCCGCCGGCCCGAACCACGTAAATCCTCGTGTCCTTCTTGCTATTGTGCATCGCCCTTCGAGATCCTCTAGCCCCACCGAAAAAGGAACCTGCGCGGGCTAGTTCTGAGCAGAACGGGAGAAGAGTCGTAGCGAACACTTCTACATTAATTATTTTGGAAGGAAGGAATTAGTGGAGCGTCCCTTCCTCGAGAAGACGAGCAAACAGCTAATGATTCACGCACAACACGCACTGAACATTTTCATGACTTTAGTGCAGAATAACCAATCAGATCGAGATGGCGACATAGCAGGGTGGCGTAAGGTGTGCACTTGACTCCAAAAACACATACCGGCACCGCGCCACGACGCAATGGTTCCTCGATGCCTTGACCGGAGCCGCCACTACTAACTCATGGATCGATCGGGAATATAGATCCTCGCTTTTTTGTATTTTCTACTAGTATCTTCCCGGCGTCTGGCCCTGGGTCACGTTCTCGAGGATCAACTGCTCATTCAGGCTTCTTAAAAAAAGTGTAAGATTCATGTCAAGTTGTCAACAATCACAATGCACCTAAATTAATCCAAAGCCCACATGGCCACGCTTTTTTCCTAATACAGTACGGTACAGTACTTGGAGGATCATATTCCACTGGCAGGTTGTGGACTACCTGGAACACGTAGGCAAAAGGTGTTACTGCTTTTTTTTCTTAGTCAAAGGTAAATATGAAATTGATTCTGGTTGTACATTACGTACTGCGCCACATGCACATGCATGGGCGTGTGTGACATCAGCCCTACAGGCGCTGTTTGCTTAAGCTTGTTAAAAAAGCAGCTTGTTAGAAAAGCTGTTGAATAGTAGCTTAGTCTCCTATTGTGCTTTTAGTTCTTTTTGAGAAGCAGGTGAAATAATAAGCTGATAGAGAAACTGACTGTTTGGCACACATCTAGCTTATTTTTATGAAAAAACTGGTCCAGAAGCTGTGCCAAACAGGGCCACAGTCTGCTAGAGATAATCCGAGGATCAACATTGGGTCACCGAAGAAAGCAGATTTATTAGCCAAATAATTTAAGGGTAAATATAGTAGTGGATTTTTTAATGTTCCCAATATATAGTCGTGTCATAGCCCCTTTAGGGTTGCGATTGAGAGAGAACGAGAGATTCGGAATGGGAAAGGATGAGAGTTTGAGAAGAGGGGTAGTTCAGTCCCTTGCTCAAATGTTTTTCCTTTTTTGGTTTTGTTATTCCACTCCAACTAATGGAGATACAAACACTACTATAACAAGCTTCATCTCAGGCGGTTCTAAACGTATTATCACACGCGGTTTTCAAAACCGCCTGAAACGAAGAACTTGTGATAATCAGCAATAATCACAGGCGGAATAACTTAAACCGCCTATGAAAAAGTTGTCACAGGCGGTCTTAACCTTCATGAATCCTCCTATGAAGACTCTTTATTACAGGTGGTTTCTAACGTAAAGAGTATCGACCTGTGATAACTCCATTATAGCAGGCGGGTTTTTACCTACAACTGTCCGCTTGTGAAGAATGTTTATCATAGGCGGATTGTAACGTAAAATTATCCGTCTGTGTAACTCTATTATCGCAGACGGTTTATTTACCTACGACTGGCCAAATGTGTAACTCTATTATCGCAGGCGGTTCTTTACCTACTACTCCCCGCCTATGAAACTATATTATCACAGGCGGTTTGTTACCTACGATAAGCCGTCTGTGAAATTATATTATTACAAGCGGTTTGTTAGGTACTACATGTTGTTATTTCTAATTTCCAAGTGAATTTCATATGCACATTTACATACAGTAGAAATAATATATTCTGACAAGCATCATCGACATAATATCACCAAAAAGTCATCTCATATACATATATGTAAGTACAATACATCTCAATTCATAGTTTATAAGTTTTTTTTACTAAAAACCAATCAATATATGGGCAAAGTTCTAGCACATCAGCTATTACACCTGCGTCATCAAAGAACTGCCCTTTTCGGTAGAAAATTTCACGACGCATGAAGTGACACAGTTCAATCGCAATCTTCTCGGCTCCTCCACCAGGCATATCTCTAAAAATCGGCTATTCTTCATCCACATTCTTCGTGTGCTGCAATAAACCCTGAAATAAGAGTTGCCAAACTATATATGTGTGTATATTAAAAGTATCGAATAACCGTACGTTCTCAAAATGTCAAGGAAATCACTATAAGTATCTTGTGAGTAATCGGCTTAGTCCAAGACCGTTGTCAAACTCTGCGTTAGCTTGATGAAGATCATTATGTAGTGTTTACTGCACGCATACAAACACACATGTTAAGTTAAAAATTAGCAATAATTGCTATTTCCATGCCATGTGTCGAACTTACTCGAAGTGGTACGGAGCCTTTACGAGGTCCTTGTCATCTCTGACAAAGTTAAACATGGCCGGTCCAATGTAGGATGCAACCTTTGTTTTTATGTTTCTTTTGGATTGCGATTAATTTTTCAAATTATTTTTTGTTATGCGCTTGTACTGTTCTGAGTCCCGTTGCACCTGAAAGTTGAAATTCGACTTTGCAATCACTGTAGGGTCAAGGATACCTGTCTTGGAGTTCAGCTTTTCATTATCCATGTATTGCATCCTATTAAATATGTCCAGAACTGTTATAATCTCATGACATGTGTATGTGTGTAGTAAGAAAAGAAAATACGAAATATTAGAGGCACTTACAAGCACCAGACGAGTAACAGGTTGATTTCGAACATGCCTTGATAGAAAAGGCTCCGCAGATCTTTAAACAGAAGGGCTCGTTTATCTTCTCTAATGCTCCAGAATGCTTCTTTTGGCACACGGAATGTGACGTAACAAATTTCATATTTTGTGCTGGCAGTGATCTACCACTCGTGCATTCTTCTGAGTGAGAAAGGTTGTTTGCTAAGCTGTGCGATGTCATCAACAGCTTCCCATTCTCATATTCAGGAGGAACGTCCTGAATCTTGTATACCGGAACTCCTGGTTTAACTAAAGCCGTCTCCTAAGTATATTTCACACCGTATTCTTCCCACTCCTCAATATTTTCTAATGCTGGCTCATGTGAAGCACGAGATGCATTAGATTTTGTAATATTTTTCTTCATTTTTTTTACAAATGTTTTAACACTTCTTTAAAAGGTTCCTTATTTTCGTACGAGCTAACTTTTAAAGGCACTGACCGAGGAGTAGTCGTCGGAAGTTGGATATTGGTTGTTGTTGAACCTGTTGTTCAACTGATTGCTCTTTACTACCAGCAGCTTGATCTTGTACTGCTTCAAGCTGTTATTCAACTGGTTACTCTTGGTTACCTTTACTAGCAAGGTTACTATCATCCTTTATGGGACATAGTGGGAGTGGATCTTCCTGGACTTTTGGCAAAGAAGATGGGATTGTAGTCTTTCGAGATTCGACGGGGCTAGACCTCGGCTCATCGTCCAACAACACGATATCACGTCGGTGCCAAGGGATTAACTGGTTGATGGCCTACCCCAGAGTCGTGATCCCCTCAAGTGTGATGTGTTCTATTACATAATCTTCATAATCATTATCAATGGTCTGAAGAACTTGCACCACTGCATAATACAATAGAAGTGAATTGCCGTTGAAGACAAGGTTCGGCTCTGTCATAGCAATGACAACCTGTTTTGTTTTGTTCCTTGCTCTGCCAATCGGGACAAGAAGACGACAAGATGTGTCCTTAACAATATCATCGACAGGGAACTTATAGCTTGACCCTAAGCCTGACACAGAACCTATGCTGCTAGGGTAGGAAGTTGGTGATATCAAATGCTCCATTGCCACGAGAACCATTGCTCTATTCTGTGGCGTTAATTGTCCCAATTTTATAAGTTCATCTATTCTTTCTTTCACAAATACCTTGACCTTTTGATCAATCGTATCTTCAATTGTCTTCTTCAACTTGCCACGTCTTCTATGTAACTGTTTATCGTTCGGGAAACCATCTCTACAGGATCTGAGAAGAGATTGCTCGAACCCATCCACCGTGTTCAGGGTTACCGGTAAGTTGGTCATTCTCCCTCTTCGGCTTGAAGAGACCATTCTGTTGCTTTTCAATTACTTTTTTCATTTTTTGCTCTACTCGGTTCACAGAGTCGGGCTTTTCAAGTTTGCCCTCGCTTGTCCAACCTGACCGAGCTAAGGCCCACCACTTAGTTCTCTCATCGCAACCTTGTAGCGGATCAGGATTGCCCTTATCGATAGTTTGCTCTAATATTTTATTCTATTTCTCAATTTTGGGGGCATATCGGGTAGACCCCAAGCGATGATGGTATTTGTTCTTTTTGGCAAGCTTTGACCTAGATTCACTTAGGACTTTAGCCTTAGCTGTGGTCTTTTAACGAACAAATAATTGCCATTGAGCTTATGTGATTTTTCCCATCTTCTTAGGGCTAGGGACCTTATTGTTCTTAACATAAGCATTCATTTCACTCTTCCAGCCACGAAACTTCTTGCCACAAGAGATCAATGTTGCTTTCTTTACAGCTTCTTTCTTGCCTTTTGGGAACTTCAATTGTTTCTTTAACTTCTGCCACAACACATTCTTGTCCGCCTTAGGGAATTTTCTCCAGTTCTCGATTGTGATCAACACGAGCTCTCTAACAAGACAACCGCAAGCATTTCGGTGTTTTGTAACTGAATCCAGTGGTTCTTGGGGAAGCCCACCTTGACTGACACTTGTTATGTATATGATGCTGTTCAGTGGACCCTTATTTGGACCTCGTTGCCCTCGTTTTCGCTTTACTGAATTTATGGATTCAACCATTGGAGAAACTTTTGTGGTTTTAGGAGACGAAGTCACCTTGTTGTCTTGGCAATTAAGCTAGGTACAAAAGAGTTATAAGGCTTCATATACTTGACAACCAACATTAACTTAAACTGCTGGAGTTAAAATTCGTGATCCATACCTCGCCGGCAGGATCATATTCCGGGTCGAGATCCTTTGAAGTCTTTTTAATTTTTGTATTTGGAAAATGATCTGATGTACTGTGATATGAGCCTGAATTGCCGGAGTCACTAAACTCCACATTGTCGACTTCATTGTTACTACCAGCACCAGTCTTCTTAGGCTTTCCATGTTAGAACTTGAAAAGCAACAGAAAGGGTTTCTTGTTATAGTACTCAGTGATTACAAAGACATCCTAATATGTAAAATCACATCCTAATATATAAGATAGAGTGAACATGGTGGATTTACAAAGACGACATGTATCCCTGTTATAGTACTTAGTGATTATAAAGACAACATGGACTACCTGTTAGCACAACAAGACTATCTCCTCTAACACAACTATTCTAAACAACTAATTGGTGCCGGTATGAACACAGACTGAAAATTTAGAAGAAACAATTGAGCTAAATTTGCTTTGCTTTTTGATGTAAACAATTAATTTGCTCTCTAAACAATTTTCTCTCTGGTCCACCTTCAAACAAAATCTAAACAATTAGTCTAAGCAATTGTCAAGGTCTCTAAACAAGTAACCTAAACAATCTAGGGGGGGATCGGCGCAGTGGGAGAGCGCTGGCGGTGGGGGTCGGTGGGGAGGGGGCAGCGCATGGTGGGGGTAGATGTTGGGAAGGAGGAGGCGGCGCGGGGAGGATTAAATAGCGGGGGTGCGGCGGTGATGGTGCCGGAGGGGGACCGAAAAGGGAGGAGGGAGGCGGCGGCGAGGGCAAGGACGACACTCGGCCGGCGGCGAGGGCGGGGAGGGAGGCGGCACGAGGAATGGGGAGGGAAGGATGCGGCGCGGGGGACAGACAAGGGAGGAAGGAGAGAAGGGAGGAATGAGGCGGACGTACATAGATGGCAATGGCAACGGCGACGAAGCTCGTGGCGAGGATGAAACTCGTCGGCGAGGACGGCGAGGACGAAGCTCATCGGTGAGGGTTTTGGCGCAAAATATAGATTTGGCAGCCCGAGGGTCTCTAATTGAAATCTCCAGGGTTGGGTTTTTTCAAGTAGACCGAGCGGTCGTATATAGGCAACAACTTTTCATGGGTGCCTCTACGTTAAACACCGCCTGTGAAGATGTATTAGTGCAGACGGTTTGTAAATTGTAATTTAGATCCGCCTGAGCGGCCGTATATAGGCGCAGATTTCATAGGAGGCTCTTTTTAAACACCGTTTGTGAAAAATGTTTAAATTATATTCTTTTATAGGCGGCCTTATATAGGCGCAGATTTCACAGACGGCTCTTAGTTAAACATCGCTTGTGAAAAATGTTTAAATTATGTTTATTTCTAGTATATTTGTCTGTTGCCACTTCGCGCGCAGAGATAAATGTAATTTAGAACCGCCTGAGCGGCCTTATATAGGCGCAAATTTCACAGACGGCTCTTAGTTAAACACCGTGTGTGAAAAATGTTTAAATTTTGTTTTTTTTCTAGTGTATTTGTATGTTGCCACTTCACGCGCAGAGATAATAGATGTGCATCATTGCCACAATTAACATATAGAACCGCAATCGCATTGCAATTTAGAGATAAACATTTACTACTCAATGAACATTTCATAGTTTATACTCATTGCGTGCCCTCTAAACTATAAATTTTAGACTTATATTTTTATGAAGCTCCCATCGATCAATCTAAACTGTACCATCGAGCTTGCTACCAAACACGTCTCTTATATTCCTCTAGATCCTAAAAATAACATTGACATTCTTTAAATTGACAAATGTCAAATGAGGAATGATATATAACCTAGGTTGCTCACTAACACGAAGTTACTAACCTTGATAAGTAGATTATAGCAATTTTTTTCAACATCGGGTGCATTTGGCTGATGAAGCAAACGCTGAACTTTAAGTAGTAAAATTCTGACATTAATACTAGGACACCACCCCTACGAAATATCAATTTAAGCAACATAAGAAACCACTTCAAATAAGATCGGCAACAATTACTAATTACTTGAGCAAAATAAGTCTATCTTACAATATTTTTATCAAGAATCCCAAGGCAGAGAAATCCTGAGCGATGGACATTCGGGTGGAAGAAACAAGGTGGAAAGGCGCGTCTCGGAGATACCATGGGATAATCCTCCTAGAAGAAGATTGTAAGTGGGTAGTAACCACTTTCCTAGTCAGTCTACAAAGGAAATTCATTAATAAGGGGACGATGGTTATACTATATTGTGCTTATTCTTCATGACTTACCCCTTTTTATCGGGGACGATGCACCGCCACTTCATTAAGTCTCCTGACTCAGACTTCGCAGAGAAACCCTACGCAGTGAAATTGGACAACAAGTGACGCAAATGTCAAGCCATGAAATTGAAAATACCAAAAACAAACAAGACGGAAAAGCAAAACTACAGAGCGACCGGTGTGCCATAAGTACATACATGGGGTGGTTCTTGTGCCACGCCAAGGGCTCCTCCTTGAGTCAGCCATGCGCCAAGTCATTAACAAAGTTCCCAGCCATGAACAACGATGCCGACGTAGAATAGGAGGGAGTAGTGACAGCGACGATGAAGACAGCGATGGTGAACAGTGGACGGCACGCGGAGGTCGCACTGGAGTTGGTTGATCACTAGGGGTTTGAAGAGAGAGCGGTTGGAGTTGTACGGAAGGGAAACGCACGGCCCGAGGAGGAGGATGTGCAGAGAACTTAGTTGCGGCTAGTGGTGAAGGGACGCGCGAGATAAAAGCGGGTCCTCCATTGTTAACAAAGGGAGATGAGCGGCCCGAGGAGGAAGAGCTGCCGAGAACTTAATTGCGGCCGGTACGGTGGTGCAGAGAAGTGCGACCGGCGTGTGACCCTCCTCCTCGTCGAAGATGAATTGAACACCGCCTGCGAAGATGTATTATCGCAGACAATTTTTAATATAGAACTGCGTGTGAAAAAAGTTTACTAAGTTTACTAAGTTTAGGATTAATGAGAAAAGTAACACGGGACAAACCAACGGTAACATTTGGTTAGAAGAGTAACATACGTACAAGTGTTTTTACTATTTTATTTAATCTTGGATAGAGCATACCAATAATTATACCAGCAAAAACAATAGGGAAAAGTTGCATGAGGGTAATGAGGATCATAGTTAAGTAAGAGGAAAACAAAGTAGGATTACCATGGGCACATCTGTCGGAGTGTGAGCTGCGACACTCCTCCCGGCCTGCTCGAAAGCAGCTCATGAGGTTCTCTTTTCCGGAGGGGGCTTCGCACCGTTCGTGACCTAGGCTCGAGAGAGCGGATGAACACAAGGATTTACGTGGTTCGGGCCGCCTGAGCGTAATACCCTATATCCACGGGTGTGCTTGTTCTATTGCTTTTGTGTGAGCGCTTGTGCGTAGTATGATCTGGAGTGCGGGGATTCGGAACCCTTTGCAGGGTGGTCACCCCGGTCCTTTTATAGTTCAAGGCCGGGGTCGTTACAATGAGGCATAGGGCCCGACAGGTGGCACCAAAGCCTTGAGTGTCCTATACACGATCTAGGGCTTCGTCCTCTGAGTAGAGTGGCCAACGGGGTAGTTAAGTTCCTCCGTCCGGCGCGCCGAGCACCCCTGACCGTATGTCAGGTGATGATGAAGACGCCATTGAATGTGGCCTAGAGGGGGATGAATAGGCGTTGAAAACTTTTCCTGCACCACTTAACAAATTCGTCAAATATAGGAGGGAGCCGGACTAGTCCGGTATCGATACGAACTTGTCTAGTGTGCTAGTTATACCGACGAAAAGATGGATTGTTTAATGTATTCTCCTCAAATGTTATAGCAGCGGAATTATGTAGATTAACCTAACAACTTGTGTAAGTTTTAGGATGATTAATTTGAACGAAGAATAAAAGATTAATATGTGTTGCAAGATTAATCAACCCTATGCCCTAAATGATGATAATGATTGCAAAGTAAATAACAAGAAAACTAGAGACAAGGATTTTTACCGAGGTTCGATCTCACCAAAGAGATTTACTTCCTCGTTGAGAAGCCCACACAGAGCCGGGTCTCAATCAACCCTTTACCTCTTCAAGTCACCACGAAGGCCAACTTGAGTTTCACTATCACGAGTGTCGAAGTGTAGCTGTCGACACTTCCCCCAGGCCTGCATTGGGAAGCCCCCTGAGGTTCTTTTTCTGAGGGGCTAGTCCCCCGCGGAGAGCTTGAGCGTTAGGGATGAAGGAAGGAGAAGGTTGACACAGGGGTTTTTTACGTGGTTCAGGCCGTCGGAGCGTAAAACCATATGTGCACGGTGAGCAGAGGTGCTCGTTGTATTGCTTTGTGCTCAGAACCAGAGTTCTGAGCTTGAGGATGACCTGAGTGCTAGAATCAGGGTGTTGTGCCAAAATGCCGAATCCCGCGTGTGAGTGTGCAAAGAGCCGAACCCCTTGTAGCTGCCTACCCTGAGCCTTTTATAGTCCAAGGCTTCAGGCGGCTTACATGGTGGGCCTGGGATCCGACAGGTGGTCCCGGGGAGATTGCCTGCCATCTACCGTATCCTGCAGTTACGCCGGTAGTTGTCTCTAGTGAGGGCTTCTGATTCTTTGTCTTGTCGCCCTGCCCACGCCGCAAGCTAGGCATAGTGGTTGATGACGGCAGGGGCGGCAGGGGATGCCTTGTCACTGTGTTTATTGGTGTAGAGCTTTTGACGCGGCGTACCAGTCTTTACTCTGATGCGACTGGGCACAACGACACCTGACAACGGCGCGCTCCGCGTCTTGGGAAGGCGCGGGTCTTGAATACCTTGTACGGTCAAGGTATGGTGTGTCTTTACTCTTGCTGCCTACCACGCGGGGGCAGGTAGCACTGTTCTGCTGGCCACGTGGCGGGCCCGGAGCTTTCCTCTGAGGAGAGGGAGGTCCGGTCCCGCTGGGCACGTGGAGCCTTCGGAGCTCTCCCCGCGGAGGGGGGGAGGTCCGGCTCTGCTGGCCACATGGCGGGACCGGAGCTCTCCTTTGAGGAGAGGGAGGTCCGGCCCCGCTAGACTCGTGGAGCCTTCAGAGCTCTCCCCACGGAGGGGGGGGGGGTCCGGCTCTGCTGGCCACGTGGCGGGCCCGAAGCTCCCTCTGAGGAGAGGGAGGTCCGGCCCCGCTGGACACGTGGAGCCTTCGGAGCTCTCCCTGTGGAGAAGGGAGGTCCGGCTCTGCCGGCCACGTGGCGGGCTCGGAGCCCTCGTCGGAGGATAGGGAGGTCCGGCCCCGCAGGACACGTAGGGCTTTCGGAGCTTGCCCCTGCGGAGAGGGCAAAGTCCTTAGGCGATTTCCCCTGTGCGCGGGGGTACCCCATATTGAGGGTACCGACAGTGGCCCCCGGGCGCATCTCGGGGGAGATAACGAGCCCGAGGTGGGGCCCCCGTCTCTTCTTCTTCCCGCACCTTCTCGATGACCCGCTTTGACCGTTGCTGGAGCACGAATAGTGGCAGGATCGTGGGGGCGTGAGCCCTGCTTGATGGTTGCTTTTACTGCGGCGGTTCCCAAGGCTGTCACTACTGCACGTCGCAGCGTCTTGTCAGGAACCGCCGGGTTCTCCGCCTGGGGGGCTGACTGCCTGGTCCACCGCTTCCGTGGGATGGCCTGGGCCTACTTGTCATCGACTCCAGGGCTTGGAGCTGAAGCGATTGTCCCAAGCAGCGTATTCGAAGAGTTTTGAATCAAGTATGGGAAGTTTAAAAGGGGATCTCATCTGCATCGCACGCTTCCCTTCGCACTTCCCCACGCCTGAGCCCTCCTTGTTTCTCTGAGCGCTCAAGCCTTCGTCTTCCAAGGCTTGTGCTTCTATCGCTCATGGCTTCCAACTTGCCTCCAAAGGCCGACGCAGCTCGGACCGCCGACAGGGGGAGGGGCAGGGAGTCGGCCTCCGGTTTGCCAGAGAAGAAACGTGCCCGGTCCCCTCCGACGGCGTCGTTCGCGCCAAGCCAGGAGACCGAGGTACCTTCGCGTCCTCCTTCTGGAAGTGTCAGTTTGTCGGGCGGCGATCCCAAGAGGCCTCGGTCCTTCCATTCCGGCGGGACTCCTCTCGAACAACAGCGGTCCGAGGGGCCCCGGGCGTCAAGAGCTGGATCGGCGAGCAGCACTAGAGCCACCGCCGGCGGGTGCCCTACTGCTCCGCCTCTTAGGGGGGCTCCGGGAGCACCCCCTGTTCCACCGGTCCGGGTGCCTGCGGGGCAGGCCCCGGCGGGGACGGCAGGCTCCGGCGGATCTGCCCCGGCTCGGAAGCCGGGGTTCCTAGCCCGTTGGAGCGCTCGCATCCCTCGGTAAGTGTTGCTCTTACCGGGTTCCAGAACTTGCGTTCTTTTCTTCTTTCCTTAACTCCAGAGCTTCTCATGCTTGCAGGGACTCATCGAGTGTCGGGAACAACTCTGTTCCCCGGCCATCCCCGGCTAGCGGAGGATCTGCGCCGCAGCGTCCGGAAGCTGCGCGCGGCTTCGCCGGCCCCTAAGTCGGTGCAAGCTTCTTCTGCGCCAGCAGGATCAACCCCTATGGTGGCAGCGGCAGCATCCGTTCGTCCCCCTTCGCCAGCTCGGAAGCCGGTGGTTGTCGAGGGCTCGGCGGAGCCGTCTGGCGGCGTCCGACCCTCTGGTGCCGAGGCGGGAGGAGCAGCTGCAGGAGCAGCTGCAGGCCCTTCGGCTTCCCCAGATCGGCGCCTCATCCCGATTGCCGAGATGCCGGCATCTCCGGATGGCAACGTGATGGAGGAGGTCGGGGGCGCGGCTTTGGCCTCTGCCGCCCCGCTGCCACTGTCGGACGCCTTGAAGCTTGCTCAGGCGAGCGTCCAGCAGGTCCAGGCCGCCCTGGAGCGAGAGCGGGAGGTGATGGCAAGGGAGAGGAACCGCTTCCTCAGCTTGGGGCATCTCCTGAAGCAGCGTACTCAAGATGTTAGGGCAGAGCTCGACTCGAGACGGTCGAGGCTCGAAGCCATGGAGGCGCTCCTTGACCTTCAGAAGAGGGCCGTCGACCGCCTGGATTCCGAGACCCGGCGGCTCCACCAGGAGACCCGCGAGGCTCATGCCAGGGCCCAGGCACACTCCAATGCTCTGGAGGAGCTGCAGCTGCAGCTGGCACGTTGTGAGTGCGCTGTTGCGGATCGGGAGTGCACCGTGGCGACCGAAGAGAAGAAGGTCGCTGAGAGGCTGGAGGCCGATGAGGGCGACTTGTTGGCCTGGGCCGGAGAGATGGAGCTTCGGGAGGCAGCTTTGGCCGAGAGGGAGGAGCAGGTCTCTCGGGAACGCCAGGCGGTGCTAGATCGTGAGCTGGCGGCTGACTTCTGGGCATCAGAGTTGGAGCGGCTTACCTAGGATCTCCAGCTTCGGGAGGGCTCTCTGGCAGCCAAGGAGAAGAGATTCTTTGAGGAGGGGCTCGACGCCCTGCTGGCAGCCCGCCAAGAGGTGGAGAAACTCCAGGCTTCGCGATCTGTCGAGGCCCAGGCAGTCTGGAACTTCATCGGCCTGGCGGGGTCTGCCCTGGTACCCCTTGGCTTCAGCCCCGTGAGGACGTGGGCTCCATCGCAGGAGGTGGCCGAGGCGATCCCGGCACTCGAGTCCATCAGCGCCAAGCTGGACAGGCTCGAAGCCGTGATCGTCGGCGAGCTTGAGTCAGAGGGACGGGGCCTGGCGATGGAGGTCGCCACGCACGTGCTGGCGTGCTTCCGGAGCCGGGATCCCTCCCTCTCTCTGGAGCCAGTAAGAATGGGCCCCTTCGCCGAGCGGGAGGAAGCCGCCAGGGTCGAAGTCGGGGACACAGCCGCCCTCGTAGCCTCCAGGTTCCGGCGGGAGTCCGGGGACTCCTAGGCAGTCGCCCCGCGGCCGGAAGGCCTTGTAATTTTCTTATTTTTTGTTTTTGTCGAGTCTGTAGTCCAGCTCATGGAGCTTTGATGAATGAAAAGACTCTTGTTGTTTTTTGTGTCTATGTTCTTTTATCTTCTTCATGGCTTGGCCCGCCCAAGTCCTTAGCTCCGCAAGGACTTTTAGGAGGTCTTCACCGATCTTGAAGTCTTGCACAGACACCTTCCTTGGGTCCTTGTTGTGATAAGGGCCCGAGGGGTCTTCGGAGCTCGCCCCGTGAGGACGGGGGAGGTCTGGATCTGCTGGCCACGTGGCGGTCCCGGAGCTCCTCTGAGGAGAGGGTGGTTCGGTCCTGCGGGACACGTGGAGCCTTCGGAGCCAGCCCCTGCGAAGGGGGTGAGGTCCGGGTCCTCCGGTCTTGCGTTGGAGTAGTCAGGAGCTCCGGTCTCTCTTCGCGCGGTCCCCGTAGTGGCCCCCTGGTAGGTGTGGTCAATGGATTGGGCACACCTACCATACTCCTGTGGGGGATCTAAGGTCAGTAGGTCCTGCACACAAGTAAGGGAACCGTAATTCTCCTTGGGGGCTCTCCCCTCCCTATCTCATAGTCTTATTTGGCTTACGGTCCTGGTCCGGTATACGGGGCTTGGGCAATTCATGCGCCCGACGCCGGGGATCTGGCTCCCTCCGAGGTCAGGGTACGACCGTCCGACCCCTAGTACTAGATCATAACGCTGGGGAGGCAGAGTGCACAGGCTTTCGGTACGGAACCAGGCAAAGCTGGCTATACTCCCCTGGACCGCCGAAGGGCAGCACACGCACGCTTTGGGTCGGAACCAGGCAAAGCAGACTACGCACCCCGGACCCCCCATGCACAGCGCAGACTTTTCCTGGAGGTGACCAACTGGCATCGCAACACCTGACTGGGGGAGGCCCGAGAGGCCCCCTGGCCATCGGCAGGTACCTCAAGCGCGATCGTCTTTGGTAGGATAGCAAATGCCGACTAGGGATGAGAGTGGGAAAGGAGAGCTAAGTGTACGGTGTGCATACACAGAAAGTGCGATCATAAAAATTAATGCATAATTTAAATGAACACATAAGTAAGAGCGTGGTGGAACAGGATTCTTTCTATATAAATGCCCATAGGAGGAAGGCATGCTAAACATGGAGGCAACGACCACCCCATTATAAGGGGAAGCAAGATCCTACGTGCTTAGGGTCGGAACCAGGCCAAGCTGGACGTAGTCCTGGACCATCCTGTGGGGCTTAGTTGCTCCGAGCGCTGTTCCTAGACTCTATGGGATCTATTACAGAAAAGAAAAGACCTGTGCTACCAATGCTCTAGGGATAGAACTTACGGAGGTGTTCCATGTTCCAAGGGATCGGGGGCGGATCCCCATCCTTGGTGGAGAGGCATATGAACCCGGGGCGGCAAGCTTTTATGACTTGAAAGGGACCTTCCCAGCTGGGGGAGAGTTTGTTGGTCCCTTCACGAGTAAGTATGCGCCGCGGCACCAGGTCGCATTCTTGGAGCTCCCGGACACGCATGACCCTCTGGTGGTAGCGCCGGAGCGCCTGCCGGTACGGTGCGTTGCGGAGCGTTGCTTGTAATCGTGCCTCGTCGACGAGGTCGATGTCTTCACGCCGGAGCTGGTCCTGCGCGGCTTCTCCCTGGGGGACCCAGGGTGTCTTCCTCCATTGGCTCAGGCCGACAAGAGGTTGACAGAGCCAGGGCAGCCCCCGGGAGGTAAGGCCGAGGCACGGTGGCGTGCGCTCGGGTGGAGCCGGCCCGGTTCTGCACCGCCAGGGGCTGGTGCTCGGGCTGCTGCAAGTGCTTGGAGCTTCTCCAAGGCTGACACTGCAGCAGTGCGGTCTCCACAGATCTTGAGGACGCCTGTTGGTGTAGGCATCTTCAAGACGAGGTAGCCGTAGTGGGCTACTGCCATGAATCGGTACAGGGCTGGCCTGCCGATGATGGCGTTGAAGGGGAGGTCGATCTCCGCCACATCGAACAGAATGTATTCTGCCCGGTAGCTTTCCGGTGCCCCGAAGGTGACCGGAAGGATGATTTTGCCGTAGGGGACGACTTGTCCTGGCCCTACCCCTGAGAATGGGCTCGAGGGGGTGAGCTTGGCCATTGGGATTTGCAGCTTCTGAAAAGCTGCGCGGCTGATGAGGTTCAGGCCGGCCCTGCCATCTACCAGAACATGGTATATCTTCACGTTGGCGATGGTGGGAGCTACAAAGAGCGATAGCTGCCCGGCCCCAGCCATGTTCTTGGGGCAGTCGGTGGCATTGAAGCTGATGGGGGTCCACATCCACTTGAGGTGCGGTGCTGCACTCGGGACAGGAGCCACCGACGCCACTGCTCGGCGCAGAGTCTTGACTGCATTCCGAGACGAGGGGTCAGAGGACCGACTGTAGATGACGTAGAGCGCCTTCCGGCACTTGTCGTCGCTGGAGCCAGAGCCCTCGTGGTTGTGCACCACCTTTACGGCGTGCTGGGGCTCCTGGAACTCCATCTGGTGGTCGACGTTGTCGTGGGTGTCGACCTTCTGCTTGCCCTCCCTCTAACGGACGGGAGGAGCGTCCGCACGCGGTTGCTTCCCCTTGCGGAAGTGCTTCACGAGCTTTTGGATTTCCCGGCACTCAGCAGCAGTGTGGCTGCTGGTGTTGTGCACGGGGCACGGCTCGCTGTGGTCACCGCTAGGGGCTGATGACTGTCGCGGCCTCTTGTCGGGGCGTGGCCCCCGAGCTCCAGTGGGTGCTGCAGCTGCAGCAACTGGAGCTTCAGTCGGCAGCATGATCTTGCCACCGGCCTTCTTGACCTTCTTGCCATTCCCACGGGGAGCAGCGCTTGGTCTGGGCTGTCCTCCAGTTTCAGAGGCTGGCTGTGAGTGCTTGTTGCGCCCTTCTTCTGCCCTGGCACACTTGTTTGCCAGGCTGAAGAGCTCTGAGACGTCGCACACTTCTATGGTCGCGAGCTTCTCGAGCATCTTCATGTCCCTTACACCCTGCCGGAACGCCACCACCACAGAAGAATTTTGGATGTGGGGGGTGGTGTTCCGCACCTGGGAGAACCGCTGGATGAAGGAGCGCAGCGACTCTCTATGTTGTTGTTGGATGGTGTGGAGGTCGAGCTCCGTGCTAGGCCGGGTGTAGGAGCTGCCGAAGTTCACAGTAAACTGCCGGCAGAGCTCTCCCCAGGAGGTTATGGAACCCTGGGGGAGATTCATGAGCCAAGACCGTGCTGGGCCGGTCAAGGCGACGGGGAAGTAGTTGCCCATGACAGCCTAATTTCCTCCTGCAGCAAGGATGGCGGTGGAGTAGATCTGGAGGAACTCCGCTGGGTTGACGCTGCCGTCGTATTTCTCTGGCAGGTGTGGCCGGAACTTGCGCGGCCACTTCGCATAGCGAAGGTGTGGCGCCAAATCTGCACACCCTGCTCCTGTTGCTGCAGGTGTCGGTGCCGCGAGCGTTTGGTCCGCTGTTGGCACCGTGTACCCCGGCATGGGCAAAGGTGCGCCATAAACCGGGGGCACCATTTGTAGGGCATATGGCAGAGGCATATGCTGCGTGGTGTATGCCTCGGGCAGAGATCACGTAGCGAACGTCTGCAGCCCAGGCTGGGTCGAGGCGGTCGACATGCTGTCGCCAGCCTCTTGGTTGCAACGCCTTTCTCGCCGTCGCTCGATGGCCACACGGGCATCTTCACCCAGGTGATGTCGTTCCAGCTCCGACCTCAGGTCCGCCGATGGGAGCCTGGTGAAGCAGGAGTCTGCCGTCTGCCCGGCAACCGCTGGCGTGCGCGACAGCGACACAGCCGGTTGACTGGGGCATCGTCCCCGCCGAAGCTGAGGCTTGGCGGCGGTGACGACAAGACGGTCTACGTCGCGAATCCACTGCTTGGTCGCTGCCTGAGGCGCGTCCCCAGCAGGTGGATTGCGTAGGAGCGCTCGTGCTGCAGCTAGTGCGCTCCCATGGGACACACTCAGCGCTGCAGCAGATCTTGGGCTTGCTGGAGTCTGCACTGCCAGAGTCGGCTGCTGGCACCTTGCTACATCGGACCATTTAAGATTCTGGATAAGCGAGGAGAAGTAGCCTATCAACTAGAGCTCCCAACCCACCTCTCCGACGTACATGACGTGTTTCATGTATCCTAGCTCAAGAAGTGCTTGAGAGCACCAGAGGAACAAGTATCAATGGGAGAGCTTGAACTTCAAAAGGACCTGACTTATGGGGAACACCCTGTCCGAATCTTGGACGTAAAGGAAAGGGTCACCCGGAACAAGGTGATTCGATGGTGCAAGGTACAATGGAGCCATCACACCGAAGCTGAAGCCACATGGGAGCGTGAAGAGGATATCAAGGCAGAATTTCCCCATCTATTTTCTACTAACGAATCTCGAGGGCGAGATTCAATTTAAGGGGGGTAGATTTGTGACACCCTCATCTCGGGTGTCAGCATATGTTCATGCTTTATGAAAAGGAAACATTTTAAGAAAAAAAGGAACAGAGAAAATATCAAAAGGATAGCCAATAAGAGCCGAACCCAGCTCTCAGAAAGCGCCGAAGACAACTCACCACGGCCGCTGGCCACGTGGCGTGTTCAGAGCTCATCCCTGCGAAGTGGGGAGAGGCCGCCGCCAAGCTGGCTACGTGGCAGGCTTGGGGCTCGTCTCCGCAAAGGGGAGAGGTCCGATCCTGTAGGACACGTGTTGGACACGGAGCTATCCTCTGCAGAAGAAGCAAAGGCATTTCCGCAGGACACGTGTCATCCTCGGAGCTAGTCCTCGCGGAAATCAGAGTACCAGTCGCGCGGGATACGTGTCGATCTCGGAGCCCACCTCCGAGAGGTCCTGTTCTATTGGACACGCGTCGTCACCGGAGCTTATCTCCGGGAGGTCTGTCGCTGCTGGACACGTGTCGTCCTCGGGGCATGTCCCTGAAGAAAGAAGAGAGGAAAGACCGGCGCCAACACGTGGCATGCGTGGAGCTCACCTCCAAAGGAGGGGGGGGTCTCGGTCGATTGACACGCGGCACAACCGGAGCTCGTCTTTGTGGAGAAGGAGATACCAGGCCCCGGAAGGACACGTGGAGCCTCCAGAGCTCATCGCCGCGAAGGTAACGAGTTCTGGAGCGGCTGTTACGCATAAGAATACCGGTACGTGAAGGAAACCGATCTGAATTCCACAACGTTACCGCACCAAATCAACTAAAGATAAGATGATAGGATCCAACGACGATCTGAATAAGACTCTTATTCGGGATACAATCAGATAGGACTCTTCTCTTCCCGATTATAAATAGAACCCAGAACCTCTGGCCGAAACCACAAACTTCTTTTCCAACTCCTGAGCCGACGACTTAGAGCCCTAGCCCTAACTCGCCGAGTAAACCATCGCCGAAGTGCAACAAGGAAGATCGTCGGAGGAAAGCACAGCGGTCTAAGGAGGTCCTCGAAGGCCGAAAGGAACGTAAGGTAGGCCCCAATACCGCCTTACGATATCGTTGTGTTTTCTTTGCATCTGTTCTTTGATTCCTTACAAACAGAAGCCTTCTCGTGGATAGATCACTTGATGATCAGGTTGATCTAAAGACAAGATCATCGCCACGTCCACCTTTGATCCGAACACCTCTGTCCATGCAAGCCATGCAAGAACACACCAATCTAATAAAAAGATCATAGGATAGCATGCATGTGCATCGTCGCATCTAGTTTAAGGTTTGTGCATGATATTGATTGCTGTGAATCTTGTATGCACGTGATCCTACCTAGCAGAACAAGCTCAGGGAGCTGTCTACGACGAACTGCAGCAACCAGGTTTTGAGATTCAAGAGCAACCGGAACCGCAAGAACAAGGCAAGTGCTCCTTGACCATAGTGATCCTATGTTTTGGGTAAAACTGTTTTGTTTTGCGAAAAGGTGTGTGTGCTGAGTCAAACATGATGGGAAGCCCTTTTATAGGAGTTTACTAGTTTTGGTTGAACCACCCTTGTTGCCTGGGAAGTATTATGAGTCGGGTATGGTTTTTGCTTTGTGCTTCGCTGAGTCTATGGGATTGGGAAGCGAGATAGATGTGTCTAGCTAACTGCACTCGTATTGATAATGAGAAACTGATGTTAATAATGGATATGGATCGGAGAGAGATCTAGGCAAGACTGGGTTTGTGAATGAGGTAGCGTGAGATGGTGGTTTACTTGCCGTAGATCTAAGGACCGGTTCATGCATGCACATGCCAGGATAACAGTGCCACCACAAGGCCAAGTATGGGTGCGGCTTAGCTGAGTAATTAGGTAAGTTGCTAGAGTGTTATGGACTGTGGAAGGCGTGGGGAATGGGAGTCGAGTGAGGACTACCCTGGGAACTGCATGGCACAAAAGGGGGCCCGTGGGTGGGAGAATTGGAGATTCTAGCCTGCCGGTGAAACCTTAGTGAGTCCATACATCTAGTAACTCCTTTGTAAAGGCTATTTTGTGATCTCTTGACCATACACCGATGGATGTGTATTGGTATAATGGAGGTTCTGCAGTCGCTGACGGGTGACGAAATCACAAACTTGTGGGTAAAGTGGTGCAAACTCTGCAGAGTCTAAAACTATCATGATAGCCGAGCTTACTGTCACGAGCACCTGGTTAAACTGCCATGATTAGTTGGGATGGTTATTGGGAAGGTTATTGGTTTGGTTATTGATTTGGTTATGGTTTGGTTGTTGGGACTGTTGAGTCCGGGAAATGAGATGGTTGTATGACTGTTAAGTCATGGCAACGAGATTGGTCTCGATGTGAGACGAAGTTGTTTTGAAATGGTAGCGAATACGGGAGGGTATTCGTGAGATGGTAGCGAATACGAGGAGGTATTCGTGAGTAAGAATAAGGTTGGTTAATGTTCGGATGGAACATGGAAAGCGATGGAGGTATGTTGGTAATTTAATTCATGATGGGATTACATTCATCTAAAGATAAGTTGTTGTTTTATCATGGTTTTATTAATTTGCTTTTCTGCATATGAGCCTTTTTATACCTACCTTGTTTGTAAGCTGCATATCATGTGTTATTCCCGCACTTGCTGAGTACATCATTGTACTCAAACTTGCATTATTACTTCATCATCAGCAGCAGGAGAAGCCTACTATGAAGACCAAGTGGAGCATTATAGCGTGTGATCTGTTCTCAACCTTGCCTGTGGAGGGAGTAGAGATGGAGCCACTTCTGCTTAGATTTGCTTCCGCATTAGAATAAAGACTTCCGCTGCATAGAAATAAGACTTCCGCTGTGAGCATGAGTCCAAGACTCATGAGGTATTGTAAATAAACTCTATTATTCGTGGTAATATATAAATCTGAATTCAGTTTGTGGAACGTATGTGTATGTGTGATGAACATCCTGGGCACACATATGCATTAGTTCTCGGTTCCGTGGTTTTCCCACAGAATTGAGGGCATCACATGTCGAGACGTAGTCCCCGCTGGTCACTGTTCATTGGAACGGGGGCGAGGCGAGCTTGCCGCTGAAGGAAGCTTCGTCATCTTCGTCGGCGTAAGCTCATCGCGCAAGGGAAAAGCCCCTACCTGGCGTGCCAAATGTCGAAGTCTAGCTGTCGACACTTCCCCCGGGCCTGCACTGGGCAGCCCGCGGAGGTTCTTTCTCGGAGGGGCTAGTCCCCCGCGGAGAGCTTGAGCGTTAGGGACGAAGGAAGGAGAAGGTTGACACAGGGGTTTTTACGTGGTTCAGGCCGCTAGAGCATAAAACCCTACGTCCACGGTGAGCAGAGGTGCTCGTTGTATTGCTTGGTGCTCAGAACCGGAGGTCTGAGCTTGAAGATGAGCTGAGTGTTAGAATCAGGGTGTTGAGCCAAAATGCCGAACCCCGCGTGTGAGTGTGCAAAGAGCTGAACCCCTTGTAGTTGCCTACCCGAGCCTTTTATAGTCCAAGGCTTCGTGCGGCTTACAAGGTGGGCCCGGGAACCGATAGGTGGTCCCGGGGAGATTGCCTGCCATCTACCGTATCCTGCAGTTACTATGGTAGTTGTCTCTGGCGAGGGCTTCTAAGTCTTCGTCTTGCCGCCCTGCCCACGCCGCAAGCTAGGCGTAGTGGTTGATGACGGCAGGGGCGGAAGGGGATGTCTTGTCACTGTGTTTATTGGTGTAGAGCTTCTGACGTGGCATACCAGTCTTTACTGTGATGCGACTGGGCACAACGGCACCTGACAACGGCGCGCTCCGCGTCTTCGCGTCTTGGGAAGGCGCGGGTCTTGAATACCTTGTACGGTCAAGGTATGGCGTGTCTTTACTCTTGCTTCCTACCGCGCGGGGCAGGTAGCGCTGTTCTGCTGGCCACGTGGCGGGCCCGAAGCTCTCCTCTGAGGAGAGGGAGGTCCGGTCACGCTGGACACGTGGAGCCTTCGGAGCTCTCCCCACGGAGGGGGAAGGTCCGGCTCTGCTGGACACGTGGTGTGACACCCTCATCTCGGGTGTCAGCATATGCTCGTGTCCTATGAAAAGGAAACATTTTAATGAAAAATAGGAACAGAGAAAATTATCAAAAGAATAGCCAATAAAGCCTTCAAAGAGCGCCGAAGGCAACTTCCACGGCCAGCAGACCACGTGGCGTGTTCGGAGCTCATCCCCGAGAAATTTGGGAGAGGTCCGCCGCTAAACTAGCTACGTGGCAGGCTCGGGGGTCACCTCCGCAATTGGAAAAAGATTCGACCCTGTGGGACACGTGTTGCCCACGGAGCTAGCCTCTGCGGAAGAAGCAAAGGCATTTCCGCAGGACACATGTCATCCCCAGAGCTAGTCCTCGCGGAAATAAGAGGGCCATTCACGGGGGATACGTGTCAATCTCGGAGCTCATCTCAGAGAAGTCCAGATCTATCGAACACGTGTCGCCACCGGAGCTTATCCCCGGAAGGTCCGTCGCAGCTAAACACGTGTCGACCTCGGGGCATGCCCCTGAGGAAAGTAGAGTGGAAAGACCGGCACCCACACGTGGCGTGCGCGAAGCTCGTCTCCGAAGAAGAGGGAGGTCGCTCGTGACACGCGGCACAACCGGAGCTCGTCCATGCGGGAGAAGGGATACCAGGCTCGGAAGGACACGTGGAGCTTCTGGAGCTCTTCACCACGGAGGTATCGAGTCTGGAGCGGTTTTCACGCGTAAAGATACCGGTACGCAACGGAAACCGATCTAAACTCCACAATGTTACCGAAGATAAGACGTCAGGATCTAACAAGAATCTGAGTAAGACTCTTATTCGGGATCCAATCAGATTAGGACTCTTCTCTTCCCGATTATAAATAGAACCCGAAACCTCTGGCCGAAACCACAAACTTATCTTTCAACTCCTGAGCCGATGACTTAGAGCCCTAGCCCCAACTCGCCGAGCCAACCATCGCCGAAGCACAACAAGGGAGATCATCGGAGGAGAACCAAGCGGTCTAAGAAGGACCTCGAAGACAAGAAGAGCGTGAGGTAGGACTTCAATACCACCTTACGACATCATGGTGTTCATCTTTTGCATCTGTTCTTCGATTCCTTTCGAACAGAAGCTTTCTCGTGGGCAGAACACTCGATGATCAGTTTGATCTAAAAACAAGATCATCGCTACGTCCACTTTTGATCCGAACACCTCTGCCCATGCAAGCCATGCAAGAACACGTACAGATCAATCTAATAAAACTAATCATAGGATAGCATGCATGTGCATCATCGCATCTAGTTTAAGGTTTGAACATGATATTAATTGCTGTGAATCTTGTATGCACGTAAATCCTACATAGCAGAACAAGTTCAGGAAGCTGTCTACAACGAGCTGCATGAACAAGGTTTTGAGAATCAAGAACAACCGGAACCGCAAGAACAAGGCAAGTGCTCCTTGACCATGTTGATCCTATGTTTTGGGTAAAACTATTTTGTTTTGCGAAAAGGTGTGTGTGCTGAGTCAAACATGATGGGAAACCTTTTTATAGGAGTTTACTAGTTTTGGTTAAACCACCCTTGTCGCCAGGGAATTTTATGAGTCGGGTATGGTTTTTGCTTTATGCTTCGCTGAGTCCATGGGATTGGGAAGCGAGATACATAGCTAACTGCACTCGTATTGATAAAAAGAAACTGATGTTAATAATGAACATGGATCGGGGGAGATCTAGGCAAGCCTGGGTTTGTGAATGAGGTAGCACGAGATGGTGGTTTTGCTTGCCGTAGATCTCAGGACCGGTTCATGTATGCACATGCCAGGATAACAGTGCCACCACAAGGCCAAGTATGGGTGCGGCTTAGCTGAGTAATTAGGTAAGTTGCTAGAGTGTTATGGACTGTGGAAGGCGCGGGGAATGGGACTCGAGTGAGGACTGCCCTGGGAACTGCATGGCACAAGAGGGGGCCCGTGGGTGGGAGAATTGGAGATTCTACCCTGCCGGTGAAACCTTAGTGAGTCCATACATCTAGTAACCCCTTTGTAAAGGCTATTTTGTGATCTCTTGACCATACACCGACGGATGTGTACTGGTATAATGGAGGTTCTGCAGTCGCCGACGGGTGACGAAATCACAAACTTGTGGGTAAAGAGGTGCAAACTCTGCAGAGTTATTAAAACTATCATGATAGCCGAGCTTACGGTTACGAGCACCTGGCTAAACTGCCATGATTAGGTGGGATGTTTATTGGGATGGTTATTGGGAAGGTTCTCGGTTATGGTTATTGATTATGGTTTGGTTTGGGACTGTAGAGTCCGGGAGATGAGATGGTTGCATGACTGGTGGGTCATGACATGAGATTGGTCTCAGTACGAGACGAGGTTGTTTTATGAGATGAGATGGTAGCGAATACGAGGAGATATTCATGAGTATGAGTAAAGGATTGGTTAATGTTCGGATGGAACACGGGAAGTGATGGAGGTATGTTGGTAATTTAGTACATGCTGGGACTACATTCATCTAAAGTTAAGTTGCTGTTTTATCATGATTTTATAAATTTGCTTTTCTGCAAATAAGCCTTTTATACCTACCTTGTTTATGAGCCGCATACCATGTGTTATTCCCGCACTTGCTGAGTACATCATTGTACTCAAACTTGCATTATTATTTCTTCATCAACAGCAAGAGAAGACTACTATGAAGACCGAGTAGAGCATTATGGCGTGTGATCTGTTCTCAACCTTGCCTGTGGAGGGAGTAGAGATGGAGCCACTTCTGCTTAGTTTTGCTTCCGCACTAGTTTTTGCTTCCGTATTTAAATAAGGACTTCCGCTGCATAGAATTAAGATTTCCGCTGTGAGCATGAGTCCAAGACTCATGAGGTAATATATAATCTGAATTCAGTTTGTGGATCGTATGTGTATGTGTGATGAACATCCTGGGCACACATATGCATTAGTTCTCGGTTCCGTGGTTTTCCACAGAATTGGGGGCGTCACAGATTGGTATCAGAGCCACGGGTTGATAGTAGGTTACACGCCTAGATAGAAACCTTAGATTGATATTAGAGCCACGGGTTAACAACAAGTTACACCCCTAAATAGAAGTCACAGGTAGCTAAGCCACGCTGACCAAAGGGAGCGCCCTAGGGTGAATAGCCTAGATTTGGCCTTTAAAAACCACCTTGACATAGGAAACCATCCTTGAATAGGAGTTGAGTGGGCCCTTGTGATGATTATTTGTGAATATGTGCTTAGTGTGAGTGGTGGGACGTCTCAAAAACGTTGTCCATATCCACACATAAGAAGAAGGAGGTGTGAGATGTTTCGGCACTTGCTCACATCCTCATAAGGACTAATATATATAGTCCAACTCACCTTGATGCATATAGTTGAAAGGACCTACCTAACCTTCTATTCTATTTCGTTCTCTCTCACAGATGGTCAGAGGAAACGCCAGCCGAAGGAACGTCCAGGAAGATGACCACGAGGAAGTTCCTGCCAACCCTGGAGCTGGCGAAAACAACCTAGAAAGGTTGATGGCCATGCAAAACCAGCTTATGCAAACCATGATCCAAACTTTGGGTCAGTTACGGGCCAACCAAAACCCCGTTCCGGCACCACCGCCACCACCACCGCCGGCTCATAACAGGTTGGGAGAGTTCATGAGGACTCGACCACCCACCTTTGCTCAAGCAAGCGATCCAATGGAGGCCGATGATTGGTTGAAATCCATGGAGAAGAAGCTTGCCATTGTTCAGTGCAACGACCGAGAGAAGGTTCTCTTTGCGTCGCACCAACTAATGGGAGCAGCTGCTGACTGGTGGGATGCCTTGAGCAACGCCCATGCCAACCCGGAGACAATCACTTGGACTGAGTTCAAGGAAAGTTTCCGCTCCCACTACATCCCTGTTGGCATAATGATGCTCAAGAGACAGGAGTTTGAAGGTCTCCGCCAAGGGCAGAAAAGTGTGAACGAATACCTCAACAAGTTCATACAACTGTCTCGGTATGCCCCCGAAGATGTCAACTCAGATCAGAGGAAGCAGTACCTGTTCATGAGAGGGTTGAACAATGAGATCCAAGTTCAGCTCCTCAACAATGACTACGTAAGCTTCCGGAAGCTGGTTGATAAGGCTATTGTGGTGGAAAACAAGATCCGAGAGATCGAGCGAGAGTGCAAAAGGAAGATACCATACCAGCCCCAAGGGAGCAACGTACGACCTAGATACATGCCCCCTGCACCGCAGTATGGATCGACCACTCCTACGAACCGCCCTGGTCAGCCACCATAGCAACGGTTCGTTGCACCGGCATCTCGTGTGCCCATGCCTCCTGCGCCCCGGCCTAACAATGGCGCTCCTGTTCAAAACCCCCGCCCCAACGTGCCTGCTGCCGTAGGCAACAGGGCATGCTTTGCATGCGAGGAAGTAGGCCACTTTGCTAACCAGTGCCCGAAGCGAGGCCCTGGACAGCAAGGTAACATGCACAAGCAGAACCAGCGACCAAACGGAGGGTACAACCAAGGGAACTGTGGACCGCAGAACTATGCTCGTGGTCACGTTAACCATGTCACTGCTGAGGAAGCACAACAGGCTGAGGACGTCGCAATTGGTATGTTCCTTGCCAACTCCAACCCAGCCACCATTTTATTTGATTCCGGAGCATCACATTCCTTCATATCATCCAAATATGTTGCCAAACATCATCTACCCGTATCCCACTTAGAATGTGCTATGTTAGTTAATTCTCCCGGAGGAGAAATGAGGACTAATATAGTATGTCCTAAAGTAAGCCTTAAAATAAGGAGGGTAGACTTCCTTGCCAACCTTATTGTCTTGGACTCCCACGGAATTGACATCATACTCGGAATGGATTGGTTAAGCAAGCACAATGGAGTAATCCAGTGTGCTGAAAGAAGCGTGCAGTTGACAAATGAACACGGTATCCGTGTCGAGTTTGAGTCAGCCCAGCAAGCAACCGAACGGGCGGATTTGAACCATGTTGAAATAATAGCATTGGACAACATTCCAGTGGTTCATGAATTTTCGGATGTGTTCCCGGAAGAACTTCCAGGTATGCCACCTGACCGGGACATCGAGTTTGCCATAGATTTGGTACCTGGAACTGCATCTATAGCTAAGAGACCATATAGGATGCCCGTCAACGAGTTAGTTGAACTAAAGAAGCAAATTCAAGAACAGTTGGAGAAGGGTTTTATCCGTCCAAGTTCGTCACCATGGGGAGCCCCGGTACTCTTCGTGGACAAGAAGGACGGAACCCAAAGAATGTGCATGGACTACAGGTCTCTCAACTAGGTGACAATCAAGAATAAATACCCTTTGCCCCGTATAGAGGACCTGTTCGATCAAATGAAAGGAGCCCAAGTGTTCTCCAAGATTGATCTTCGGTCGGGATATTTCCAGCTGAAGATTAAGCCCTCCGATATACCTAAGACAGCCTTTCGGACGCGGTATGGTTCCTATGAATATACCGTTATGTCTTTTGGATTGACGAATGCACCCGCATACTTCATGTACCTTATGAATAAAGTTTTCATGGAGTACTTGGACAAGTTCGTCGTGGTTTTCATCGACGACATTATGGTGTATTCAAAAAGTAAGGAGGAGCATGAAGAACATCTGAGATTAACCTTGCAGAAGCTGCGCGAGCATCAATTGTATGCCAAGCTCAACAAGTGTCAATTTTGGCTTAAGAAAATATCTTTCCTAGGCCACATCATCTCCAAGGAAGGGGTATCGGTTGATCCTGGAAAGGTGAGAGATGTTCTAAAGTGGGACCAACCGAAGAGCGTGAGGGATATTCGAAGTTTCCTTGGGATGGCAGGATACTATCGGCGCTTCATTAAAGACTTCTCCAAGATAGCAAAACCTATGATGAAGTTGTTAATGAAGGGGAAGGTCTTTCAATGGACACAAGCCCGCCATGAAAGTTTTGAGGAGCTCAAGAAAAGGCTAACCGCAGCACCGGTTCTGGTATTACCAGACGTAAGCAAGAGTTTTGACATATATTGTGACGCATCCAGACAAGGGCTCGGATGTGTACTCATGCAGGAAGGACAAGTGGTAGCCTATGCCTCACGACAATTAAAGAAGCACGAGCTTAACTATCCTACGCACGACTTGGAGTTAGCAGCAGTGGTGCATGCATTGAAGATTTGGAGACATTACATCCTTGGTCATCGATGTGAAATCTATACAGATCATAAAAGCGTCAAGTACATATTTACACAAACGGACTTGAATTTGAGGCAACGTCAATGGTTAGAACTTATAAAGGATTATGATGTAGGAATAAACTACCACCCCGGGAAGGCCAATGTAGTAGCTGACGCATTGAGCAGAAAGGGAGCATGCCACCAACTCACGGTTCGAGAGCTACCACCCGAACTACGTAAGGAGTTCGAACGGTTACACCTCGGATTCTTGAATAACATGGAAATAATGGAGATCCACTCCTCATTGGAGCAAGAAATAAGGAAGGGCCAAGAAACAGACGAGGAGATCAAGGAGATCAAGGAAAGAATCCGACAAGGGATAGAGAAGGATTTCAAAGAGGATAAAAAGGGTACGCTTTGGCTAGGAAAAAGGATTTGTGTGCCAAACCTAAGACACCTCCGCGACATGATATTAAGGGAGGCATATGATTCACCCTATTCCATACATCCAGGGAGCACCAAAATATACAAGGACTTGAAAACTTGCTATTGGTGGGATGGTATGAAGAGGGATATAGCCGAATACGTTGCCCTATGCGACACATGCCAACGAGTGAAAGCCGAACATCAAAAACCCGCTGGATTGTTGCAACCTCTAAAAATACCTGAATGGAAATGGGAGGACATCAGTATGGACTTTATCGTCGGATTGCCATGTACTCAGTCAGGATATGACTCCATCTGGGTCATTGTGGACCGGTTAACGAAAACCACCCATTTTCTTCCGGTAAAGACCAGTTACAACGTTGCACAATTGGCAGAATTGTACATGGAGCAGATCGTGTGCCGTCATGGAGTTCCGAAGAGGATAGTCTCAGATAGAGGTTCTCAGTTTACCTCTAGATTCTGGAGGAAGCTGCAGAAAGCCATGGGTACACGACTGGATTTTAGCTCCGCCTATCACCCACAAACAGATGGGCAAACCGAAAGGACGAACCAAATTTTGGAGGACATGTTAAGAGCTTGCGCCTTGAAACATGGGCGTAGTTGGGATAGGAGTTTACCGTATGCCGAGTTCTCCTATAACAACAGCTATCAAGCTAGCTTGAAGATGTCACCTTTCGAAGCCTTATATGGTAGACGGTGTAGAACGCCACTATTCTGGAACGAAACTGGAGAGAACCAGGTGTTTGGACCCGAAGTACTACAAGAAGCCGAAAAGAAGGTCCAAACGATACGGGAGAACTTAAAGGCTGCCCAGTCACGACAAAAGGGTTATGCGGACAATAGACGTAGGAAGCTGACCTTTGAAGTGGGAGACTTCGTATACCTTAAGGTATCACCTATCCGAGGCCAACGACGTTTTAACATCAAAGGCAAGCTAGCACCTCGCTACATCGGACCATTTAAGATTCTGGACAAGCGAGGAAAAGTAGCCTATCAACTAGAGCTCCCAAACCACCTCTCCGACGTACATGACGTGTTTCATGTATCCCAGCTCAAGAAGTGCTTGAGAATGCCAGAGGAACAAGCGTCAATGGGAGAACTTGAACTTCAAGAGGACCTGACTTACGCAGAACACCCTGTCCGAATCTTGGACGTAAAGGAAAGGGTCACCCGAAACAAGGTGATTCGATGGTGCAAGGTACAATGGAGCCATCACACTGAAGCTGAAGCCACATGGGAGCGAGAAGAGGATATCAAGGCAGAAATTCCCCATCTATTTTCTACTAACGAATCTCGAGGGCGAGATTCAATTTAAGGAGGGTAGATTTGTGACACCCTCATCTCAGGTGTCAGCATATGCTCGTGTCCTATGAAAAGGAAACATTTTAATGAAAAATAGGAACAGAGAAAATTATCAAAAGAATAGCCAATAAAGCCTTCAGAGAGCGCCGAAGGCAACTTCCACGGCCAGCAGACCACGTGGCGTGTTCGGAGCTCATCCCCGAGAAATTTGGGAGAGGTCCACCGCTAAATTAGCTACGTGGCAGGCTCGGGGGTCACCTCCGCAATTGGAAAAAGATTCGACCCTGTGGGACACGTGTTGCCCACGGAGCTAGCCTCTGCGGAAGAAGCAAAGGCATTTCCGCAGGACACACGTCATCCCCAGAGCTAGTCCTCACGGAAATAAGAGGGCCAGTCGCGAGGGATACGTGTCAATCTCGGAGCTCATCTCAGAGAAGCCCAGATCTATCGAACACGTGTCGCCACCGGAGCTTATCCCCGGAAGGTCCGTCGCAGCTAAACACGTGTCGACCTCGGGGCATGCCCCTGAGGAAAGGAGAGCGGAAAGACCGGCACCCACACGTGGCGTGCGCGAAGCTCGTCTCCGAAGAAGAGGGAGGTCGCTCGTGACACGCGGCACAACCGGAGCTCGTCCATGCGGGAGAAGGGATACCAGGCTCGGAAGGACACGTGGAGCTTCCAGAGCTCTTCACCACGGAGGTAACGAGTCTGGAGCGGTTTTCACGCGTAAAGATACCGGTACGCAACGGAAACCGATCTAAACTCCATAATGTTACCGAAGATAAGACGTCAGGATCTAACAAGAATCTGAGTAAGACTCTTATTCGGGATCCAATCAGATTAGGACTCTTCTCTTCCCGATTATAAATAGAACCCAAAACCTCTGGCCGAAACCACAAACTTCTCTTTCAACTCCTGAGCCGACGACTTAGAGCCCTAGCCCCAACTCGCCGAGCCAACCATCGCCGAAGCACAACAAGGGAGATCATCGGAGGAGAACCAAGCGGTCTGAGGAGGACCTCGAAGACAAGAAGAGCGTGAGGTAGGACTTCAATACCACCTTATGACATCATGGTGTTCATCTTTTGCATCTGTTCTTCGATTCCTTTCGAACAGAAGCTTTCTCGTGGGCAGAACACTCGATGATCAGTTTGATCTAAAACAAGATCATCGCTACGTCCACTTTTGATCCGAACACCTCTGCCCATGCAAGCCATGCAAGAACACGTACAGATCAATCTAATAAAACTAATCATAGGATAGCATGCATGTGCATCATCACATCTAGTTTAAGGTTTGAACATGATATTGATTGCTGTGAATTTTGTATGCGCGTAAATCCTACATAGCAGAACAAGCTCAGGAAGCTGTCTACAACGAGCTGCATGAACAAGGTTTTGAGAATCAAGAACAACCGGAACCGCAAGAACAAGGCAAGTGCTCCTTGACCATGTTGATCCTATGTTTTGGGTAAAACTATTTTGTTTTGCGAAAAGGTGTGTGTGCTGAGTCAAACATGATGGGAAACCTTTTTATAGGAGTTTACTAGTTTTGGTTAAACCACCCTTGTCGCCAGGGAATTTTATGAGTCGGGTATGGTTTCTGCTTTATGCTTCGCTGAGTCCATGGGATTGGGAAGCGAGATACATAGCTAACTGCACTCGTATTGATAAAAAGAAACTGATGTTAATAATGAACATGGATTGGAGGAGATCTAGGCAAGCCTGGGTTTGTGAATGAGGTAGCACGAGATGGTGGTTTTGCTTGCCGTAGATCTAAGGACCGGTTCATGCATGCACATGCCAGGATAACAGTGCCACCACAAGGCCAAGTATGGGTGCGGCTTAGCTGAGTAATTAGGTAAGTTGCTAGAGTGTTATGGACTGTGGAAGGCGCGGGGAATGGGAGTCGAGTGAGGACTTCTCTGGGAACTGCATGGCACAAGAGGGGGCCCGTGGGTGGGAGAATTGGAGATTCTAGCCTGCCGGTGAAACCTTAGTGAGTCCATACATCTAGTAACTCCTTTGTAAAGGCTATTTTGTGATCTCTTGACCATACACCGATGGATGTGTACTGGTATAATGGAGGTTATGTAGTCGCCGACGGGTGACGAAATCATAAACTTGTGGGTAAAGAGGTACAAACTCTGCAGTGTTATTAAAACTATCATGATAGCCGAGCTTACGGTTACGAGCACCTGGCTAAACTGCCATGATTAGATGGGATGTTTATTGGGATGGTTATTGGGAAGGTTCTCGGTTATGGTTATTGATTATGGTTTGGTTTGGGACTGTGGAGTCCGGGAGATGAGATGGTTGCATGACTGGTGGGTCATGACATGAGATTGGTCTCAGTACGAGACGAGGTTGTTTTATGAGATGAGATGGTAGCGAATACGAGGAGGTATTCGTGAGTATGAGTAAAGGATTGGTTAATGTTCGGATGGAACACGGGAAGTGTGGAGGTATGTTGGTAATTTAGTACATGCTGGGACTACATTCATCTTAAGTTAAGTTGTTGTTTTATCATGATTTTATAAATTTGCTTTTCTGCAAATAAGCCTTTTATACCTACCTTGTTTATGAGCCGCATACCATGTGTTATTCCCGCACTTGCTGAGTACATCATTGTACTCAAACTTGCATTATTATTTCTTCATCAACAGCAAGAGAAGACTACTATGAAGACCGAGTAGAGCATTATGGCGTGTGATCTGTTCTCAACCTTGCCTGTGGAGGGAGTAGAGATGGAGCCACTTCTGCTTAGTTTTGCTTCCGCATTAGTTTTTGCTTCCGCATTTAAATAAGGACTTCCGCTGCATAGAATTAAGATTTCCGCTGTGAGCATGAGTCCAAGACTCATGAGGTGTTGTAATAAACTCTGTTATTCGTGGTAATATATAATCTGAATTCAGTTTGTGGAACGTATGTGTATGTGTGATGAACATCCTGGGCACACATATGCATTAGTTCTCGGTTCCGTGGTTTTCCACAGAATTGGGGGCGTCACACGTGGCGGGCCCGGAGCTCTCCTCTAAGGAGAGGGAGGTCCGGCCCCGCTGGACTCGTGGAGCCTTCGGAGCTCTCCCAGCGGAGGGGGAGGTACGGCTCTGCTGGCCACGTGGCGGGCCCGGAGCTCTCCTCTGAGGAGAGGGAGGTCCGGCCCCGCTGGACACGTGGAGCCTTCGGAGCTCTCCCTACGGAGAAGGGAGGTCCGGCTCTACCGGCCACGTGGCGGGCCCGGAGGCCTCCTCTGAGGAGAGGGAGGTCCGGCCCCGCAGGACACGTAGGGCTTTTGGAGCTTGCCCCTGCGGAGAGGGCAAAGTCCTTAGGCGATTTCCCCTGTGCGCGGGGTACCCCATATTGAGGGTACCGACAACGGGGAAATCACCAAGTCAGTGGGGCAACCTCACACGTTGAGTGCTCCCACAAAATTACAGAGAGAAAAACTATCAAAAACACTCGAAAGATTTACAACAAATGTAAGAGTGTATAAGAGATCAAATCCCAAGAGCATAGCAATGCGTAGAAGACGATCTCTCTATCCGAAATCTTGATTCCCAAAAGATTTAACTTTTAAGGGCTTTAGATGTGTAGGGAGAGGTGTTTCTGTCCTCTTCGAATGAGTTGCGGCGCTAGGGTTCTTGGTTATTTTTGGTTGTGCTGTTTTTAACCTATTATAGTGTTTCCAAAAAGGTTACCGTTAGGGATCCTAACTGTCGGACTAGTCCGCTTTGGGACCGGACTAGTCCTGTGTGTTGTGTAGAATTTACGTGAATTGTGCAGCACACCTTAAACCCTAATTTGTGTGAGGTGTACCAGACTTGTCCGTATTGCAATAGAGAGTAATCCAGACTAGGCCGTGATGAGTCCAAAGACTCAATTGGACTAGTCTGAAATAGGACGGACTTGTTCGGTGCAGAGTATATGTGTTGAGTGAATATCAGAAGGTTAAACGAACTTGTACGGCATGTGTCCAGACTTGTCCAAGTGCGGTCAGTGAGTTGAACGGACTGGTCCGGTTCTGTTCCGGATTTGTCCGTGTGAAGACAGTAAGTCAATCGGACTAGTCCGCTGGTGAACGGACTAGTCAGGTGCTTCAGTGTATTGCTTAATTAATTGATTTTAGCCCTTACCCTCTACGCAAGGATATAAGCTCTTGGAATGTGTCTCTCACACACATCCTATACATTGATATCTACTTTGCGCTTCCTTGATCATTTGGGCTTTTCCTTTTCTCACTCCTTATTTTTCACCTTTTTGAGTGCACCATAAGTTCTAGTCTTTGTAGACCTACATTCATCTCAACGAATTCATTAGGATCTCAATTTCTTTGCCATCAATCGTCCAAAACCCACAAGGGAATGCCTAGATGCACTTTCAATCTCCCCCTTTTTGGTGATTGATGACAATCAATTGAGATTTCACAATTAAGAATAAACATTGATTTTCATAGTGTGCATATATGAGAATGACATATGAACAACAAAAAATTCTCACATAGATGCACTATTTATGGTGGGGTGCCTATAAAGTGTGTGTGAGCAGATATTATGATGTGCATAATGAAAAATGCAGCAATTATAGAAGCAACTATCACAAGAATATCAATATGAACATCACAAATTCATATTAAGCAAAATAGGCATCCAAATAGAGTAGGCATCCAAATAGATATTACAGTAGTTTGAAACTTAAAAACACAAAAGATACATGCCCATGATCACTAGTCCTTAACTCAAAATAGATTCTAGTCTCAATCTCTCCCCCTTTGGCATCAAGGCACCAAAAAGGAAAAAATTGAGGGAAATCACTCTCCGTCACTCCCTCTCTCACTCTCAGTCCTGTCTTCATCTTCAGACTCATGAGCATGCTGAGGAGGAGGAGGAACAGTGACACCTGCAAGTCCAAAGGATGCCAATTCTTGTTCGGTGAGAGGCGTCATCTCTGTGATATTTTCTTAGGAATCCTCTGAAATTTGAGGAGATCCCACTGGCTCAATATTCAGCTTCTCACAGATTGCTTGGATGTTTGCCTTCATATACCACTGGTGCGTCTTCCTGGCCAAGCTTTCCTTGTGTTGCTTCATCTCCACTTTGTGGCAAGATGCAAAGATGGAGTAAAGCATCTCCAATACACCACTAGATGACTTTTTGGAGGATGGACGAGCAGAGGTAGCAGCTGGAGTCCTTGTGCCTTCATTTGTGTGCTTTGATCTTTGTTCTACTGCAGGTGAGGCAGCGGCATTTGGAATATTGTATACTGGTGGCTTCTAGGGCTTGAGGCCGGTATGCTCAACATCTCTGACAATCTCAAGGCCGGTTACCTTCTCAATCATGAACATGATGTAAGGTCCATAGCCACAGGATCTATTCGGGGTGATTGATCTGTTCACAATGTCATTGTAGATATCTTCAGAGACATTGAAAGTCCTTTTCTTGTTTATTACTTTCATCAAGGTCCTTAGATTTCCTCAAATTTGCCCTGCATCTCCATCCTTTGGAGCAATAGTCTTCCTCAAAATTCTGTTAAGCACTGCAAAGAATGGCTTCACAAGTACTTTGTGGTATGTGCCTTGTATGGCATTCTTGTGTCATAGAGGAAGTCTAGCTCATCCTTCTCCAAAGGCTTCAAGTTGTGAATCATAAGCTCGTTTTCCAAAGTGTCTTCGAGATGGAGTATCCTGACAAACTCCTCATAAGTGATACTATACTTGGATCCATGAGTCATCCAAGTGATCTCGTCCCCATCATCACAGGCAAAGTAATGAGTAGAGTAAAATTGAGTGATGACTTCATTGTTCCAATTATATTGTACGGATAGGAGATCCTTCAAGCCATGTCTCTCCAATGCCTCCAAGACTTCATGATATGCTTGACAGTACTTGAATTGTAGATGAGTCATGTCCACCCATTGACTGGCAACCACTGGATTTTTCATCTTCCTGTAGACATGCTCATAACAATCAGCATGGAAGTGGCTACAGAATCTCGGGTCAGCTGATTGCTTTGGTTGCTCATAAATTTCAACCTTTCTGAGCTTGTTAGCCAAGTCATTTCCTTTATCCTTGAAATCATCTTCTGAGGGCTACCTGTTTCGCTGTATAGGAGGTTTCACCTTAGTGGACCAATGGGTCCACTTGCAAGTCCTTTGCCCATGTCGGTTCTTCTTCTTGGTACCGTTGAGCTGGCACCTGCACCATCCTTGCTAGATGGCTTCTTGATTACCACCTTCCTCTTTCTTATAAGCACATCATGAGGATGAGAATTATTTGCATCATGGTCATGGCGCTTCTTGCTTCTTAGCTCTCTTGCCCTGGCCACTCTCTCGCGGTGACGCTCAACTTCATAGTCAAACATGCTTTCATCTGATGCACATAGCATCGTGCCTGACACAGGGTGAAAAGGTGTGATAAGAATGTGAATTAGACTTTGCGGAGACGGGAATTTAGAGGTTCAAACTTTCAAGGGGCCGGACTTGTCCGATTCCAGGGTACGAACTTGTTCTGTTAACCGGACTTGTTCGTACCAAGCACCAAACTAGTCCGATTTGACCTATGAACCCTAACTTCCTATTCCAACAAATCTAACTGAAATTGATGCAAAAAGGTAGGAGGACAATAGGAATACATACAATAATGCAATGTGTACTCTAGAAATCAAGAAAAGTAAGCAAGATTTGAGTGAATGTAGCCTAGAGGGGGGTGAATAGGCTTTTCAATTCTTTGTCAATCCCTGAAACACTTAATAGATTTATCAAATACAGGGAAATTGGACGAGTCCGGTACTCTGCAGACTAGTCCGGTATGCGTGGACTAGAAAGATTAAGGTTGATCAATATTTTCACTTCTAGTACCCTATGCAGCAGAAATTAATTGGGAACTTAGATGTATTACAACAGTGAAACAATGAATGACAGAGATCAACTTTAGTTTCAATGTTTCAACGTGAATTACACAAGATTAAGTAAACCCTAGAATATAATGAACAATAAAACACAAGAGAAAGATACAAGATTTTATACCGAGGTTCAATTCCATGAAGGAAATCTACGTCCCCGTTGAGGAGTCCATGAAGGACCGGGTCTTCACCAACCCTACCCTCGTCGAATCGCTAAGGTGGCCGATTCTCTTCCACTAATCACAAAGGGGAAATAAATCGTTCAAGGGGCATTCTCACAAGTTGAGGGCTCCCCAAGAATTACAATGAATGAATACCACCAAGTACACTCAAAAGATGTACAATAAATGAACAAGAGTGTGCGAGAGATCAAACCCAAGAGCTCAAGATGTGTAGAACAAGTCTCTCCTTTGATCAATTGCTAATCCTCAAAGATTTGATCCTTTCAGGGTTAGAATGTGTGGAGAGATGTGAATTTTGGGCTCTTGGAAGGTGTGACGGCGCAGGGGGTCGAGAGTGATTGTAGTATGGTCGTACACCTCTATTTAAACTAGGGTTTCCAAAGGTTACCGTTAGGTTTTGCGATGTCTGGACTAGTCCGTGGTAGACTCCGGACTAGTCCGGTGTGTGGCGTGTGGAAAACCCTAAGTGTTGTGAGATACCGGACTAGTCCGTAAGAGTGCGGACTAGTCTGTTGTCTACTCAGAGACAAATCGGACTAGTCTGGTCCATATCGGACTAGTCCGCTGTGGTGAGAACTTTGTAGATTATGGACAAGTACGGACTTGGCGGACTTGTCCGTTCTCTAGTGAGAGACATATCGGACTAGTCCGGTCCATATCGGACTAGTCTGCTGTGTGGAGAAATTGAGGACTGAGGACAAGTCCGCACTTGGAGGACTTGTCGTTTTCTAGTCAGAGAGAAATCAGACTAGTCCGGTTGATATCGGACTAGTCCGCACATGCTGATTTTTGTGCAGTTAGTGTGATTTCTTTCACTTGAGCTCTTGGGGTGTGTTTCTCCAACACACTCCATACTAAGTAATCTAATCTTTTCAGCTCCTGAGCTCTTATCATTTTAGATCCTCATTCTCCTTTCTTTTTGCGCTTTCTTCCTAATTTCTTTAGAAACCTGCGCTCATCTCAACGATTTTGTTAGGGTCTCATTTGTTTGTCATAAATCAACCAAAACCCACAAGGGATGCCTAGATGCACTTTCAATCTCCCCCTTTTTGGTGATTGATGACAACCAATTGAGATCACACAAATATGATAAAAAATTCAGATTTTCATAAAGTGTGCACATATGAGCTTTGAGCAAAATAGTCAATGTAGACATAAGACATATGTGCACTCTTTATGGTGGGGTGCAGAACTATGTGTGTGAGCAATAATTTTGATGTGAATATCATAATAAGCATAATCATAATATCATCAAGAGTCTCAAGCCTACATAGCAGTTTTAAACATACACCATTAATCATAAGCATAACATAGTCATCATTTCACAGCACATGTCCAAAAGCATAATGATAATATAAGTCTTACAAAAGCCCACTTCTTAAACTAGGACACAAAAAGAAGAACCTACGACCTAAGACTCCCCCTCAATCTCCCCCCTTTGGCATCAAGGCACCAAAAAGGAGAGGAGGGATCTACTTGTCATCGCCGGCTCACTCCTCGCTGTCGGTCCTTTCTTCGTCTTCATCATCAGGCTGAGGTGGAGGAGGAGAAGAACCACTCGTCGTGCCCCGGGAGCCAAAGTAGGCATGCTCTGATGAAGAGGGGAGGAGGAAGCTTTGTGAAGTCAGATGCAAAGTCCTCTGAGATGACTGGAGATCCAATGGGCTCAATCTCCAGCTTTTGGCATATTGCTTTGACATTGGCCTTCATGTATCTCATTTCTTCTTTTCTTGCCTTGTTCATCTTATGAAGCTTCACCTCAGTTTTGCAGTAAGAAGCAAAGATAGCAGCCAAGTACTTCATAATCCCACTAGGGGACCCTTTGTCAGGAGGGGCCCTAGTCTTGGATGAAGGTCTTGCATCTTCTTGAGCTCTCTCTGGATGTTCTTCAGGTGAGCCAGGTGAGGGAGCAGCTGGGAGAGAGGCTTGAGGAGGCTTCTGAGGCCTTAGAGCAGTGTGCTCCACATCCTTCACAAACTCAATTCTTGTGACTTTTTCAATCATGAACATCAAGTATAGTGCATAGCCACAGGAACGGTTTGGTGTGCAGGATATGTCCACCATGTCATTCCAAATGTAATCGAAGATATCAAATTTTCTCCTCTTGCTGATTACTTTCATCAAGGTTCTGAAGTAACTTTGGACATTCCCGACATCTCCATCCTTTGGAGCAATGGTCTTCCGGAGCACCCTGTTGAGAACAATGAACAAGGGCTTCATGTTCTTGGTTGAGGGAGGATTGTATGGGAGTCGAGTATCATAGAGGAATTCCATCTTGTCCTTCTCCACAACACCAAGATTGTGAATCACAATCTCATTACTGCCGATGTCCTCAAGGCGCAGCAGTCTGGCAAACTCAACATAGGTGGATATCGATTCCCACAGAGATTTGAGTGGATTTGATGGAGAACTCGCAAATCCACCTTGGGAGCACATGAGTGAGGAGAGAGAACGTGGGAGGAGTTGTGAGGTTGAAGGAAATTAGGTCTGAGCCGGCCCTAGGATTATGGAGTCAAAATATCAGATTAGTCCGTGGTCGAACCGGACTAGTCCGGACTAGCGGACCAAGTGCGAACTAGTCTGCAATGTGCGGACTAGTCCGGGGTGACCACGGACTAGTCCGTGGTCCCTTGTAAAGAAAAGTACAAAACACTTATATATATGTATTCAATGGTTCCTAATGAGGAATAGGGGACAAAGACACACATATATTCTTGATGAATATGAGCAGTAAACATACAACAATCAAGCTATGACCATAATTCATCAAGATCAAGTAACTAACATAGTTTTAGGAGAAAAATAGAGATAGATGATATTTCAACACAATTAACATGATTTTGAGGATGGCATACAGGTATGCAAATTTTCAAGCCACGTTCCGAGCATCAAGGATATTTAGTTCATTTTGTAGCTCACAAAAGCGTTTTTCATTAAGTGGCATGGTAAAGATATCAGCTAGTTGTTTTTCAGTGTTGACATGGGAAATGGCTATGTCTCCTTTCATTGAGTGATCTCTCAAAAAATGATGCCGGATATCTATGTGTTTTGTTCTAGAGTTCTTAACAGGGTTATGGGCAATTTTAATTGCACTCTCATTGTCACAAAGGAGTGGAATACGGCTCATGTTGTAACCGTAATCCCTTAGAGTTTGTTGCATCCAAAGTAGTTGTGCACAACAACTCCCGGCTGCAACATACTCTGCTTCGGCCGTGGATAAGGCAATTGAATTTTGTTTCTTGGAGGACCAAGAAACTAAGGATCTACCTAGAAATTGGCAAGTACCAGAAGTAATTTTTCTATCTACCTTGCATCTGACATAATCTGCATCGGAGTATACAATGAGATTGAATTTTGAATCTTTGGGATACCAAAGGCCTAGGTTGGGCGTATGAACTAAATATCTCAAGATCCTTTTAACGGCCGTCAAATGACATTCCTTAGGATTGGCTTGAAACCTTGCACACAAACATACACTCAACATGATATCAGGCCTAGATGCACATAAATAAAGTAAGGAGCCAATCATGAAACGATATACCTTTTGATCCACATTTTGTCTGTCTTTATTGAGATCCAAGTGTCCATTTGTTGCCATGGGAGTCTTTATGGGCTTTTCTTTGTCCATTCCAAACTTCTTGAGAATGTCTTGAGTGTACTTTGTTTGTCTTATGAACGTCCCGTCCTTTTGTTGCTTCACTTGGAATCCCAACAAGTACCTCAACTCTCCCATCATGGATATCTTGAATCTATCTGTCATAATCTTACTAAATTCTTGACAAAAGGATTTGTTAGTTGAACTAAATATAATATCGTCAACATAGATTTGGCAAATGAAGAGATCATCATCAAAGTGTGTAGGATCGAAGAGTACGTGAAAAGCTACCAGAGGGGGGTGAATGGTAGATTAAAACTTTTCGCAGCGGAAACAACAAAAAACCCTTAGCAAAAAATCAATTGGTTAAAGAAACCATGTGTGCAAGTGTTTTCAAACGTGTTCAACCATGACAAATAAAGTAGAGAGGTACAGAATCAAGTCACGGATCTAATGCAACAAGAATCACTTGAAAACACGAAGTAAAACTTGAGATACGATCAAAACATTAAACGAAGATCAATCTGTTCTACCCGATACAAAACAGATCTGCAACGCTGCAAAGAAACTCGTGTATCTCAAAAACTACAGATCCGAAGCTCGTGAAAATTTCACAGATGATAGATAATTGAGTTTTGAAGACAACCCAAAAAGAATCACGTCAATCGGATCTGTAAAACTCGAGTTATGAATGAAACACCGAAGCAACGTCGGTCTGTCCAGAAACTCGGCGAGAAAGACTTGACGAAAAACAAGTCGGACGAACAAGGCACAAAAGCTCCTCGAAACTATGAACTTTACTCAATAGAAACACAAGAGGAACAGCCCAAAGTTCTCTACCCACGAGAGCTCTGTCCTCCCTTGCTTTTATAGCCAGCCCTCAGGCTAAACAATCCAATCTAGGACTCCTACTCCTAATTGGACTCGTATCCTAACTTACCATAACTGCTCAGGACTCTCCTATTCGCAGATAGAAGCAATCGTGAGACTTCCAAACACCTTAGGAACGTCCTAAACATTCCTAAAACAACTCAAATTCGTGCCTAGCACGAAATCCTATCATAACCAACTCAAATCTTCCATATTTGAGCCATATTCGACTCAGCCTCGGCCTGAGTACGCAATCCAGCCGGTTGGACCTTTCCGACCAATTCTTTACGTCCACTTCTCTTCATCACGCCTTGGAACAATGTTGTCACGTCCATTCACTCCTTGCACACGTGCAAACACCTTCCAACGACGTACACACAACCTTCATATGCACTGCCCTTGATCCAAACATGCTGCACGACCTCCCGATCAGCTCAACCACAGCTCCTCCCGAACTTGGTTGTTGGAACCTCATCTCCTCCCTGAGACTAGTCCAAGGATCCCATCACCAGCCATGTTTTGAACTCAAGCAACACCTGCACATGAATAAACAACCAATTATTCCGAGCACAAGTCCTCGACTTGACTCACGTTAGTTCGAAAACCACAACACCTTACATGAGCACGTCACATAAGCATGTTGCAAACCATATCAAATAATAACAGCCATAACCACCAAAACACACCAAAAACTTAGCAAATTAATACTAAGCAAACCTTCCCATAAAGCAAGTTTGAAACATTGCGAGTTAAAAGCAAAAACAAGACGTTGTAGTTCTACGAGTTGAACTTCACGGGAGCTCCCTAAAAACAAGCTCCGAACCTCACAGAAGCTCTCCGGACCTTGCAGGAGCTCTCCGGACCTTGCAGGAGCTCTCTGGACCTTGCGTCGGACCTTGCCAACACTTGGCGGACCTAACAAAGAACTTGTCGGACCTTGCCACAGAAGAATGTTTTGGCAATATTCAAAACTTTGAATGTTAATGCTAACTTTTATCCTAATTGCCAATGTATTCAGCACACATAGGTCTCACAAAGTGTTTAGTAAACAAAGTGTAATCAACTTTTCCAATATTGAAGTTATTTTCAATCAAAAAAATATCTAAGACACTCATACCAAGCTCTAGGAGCTTGTTTGAGGACATAGAGAGCCTTACGCAGTTTAAACACATAGTCAGGGTACTCTTGATCTTCAAAACCGGGTGGTTGCTCCACGTACACCTACTTCCTTGATCGGTCCATTGAGAAAGGCACTTTTCACGTCCATTTGATAAAGTTTGAAATCATGGTGAGTAGCATATGCAAGTAATATACGAATCGATTCAAGCCTATCTACGAGAGCAAAAGCCTCGTCGAAATCCAAACCTTTGATTTGTGAGTACCCTTTTGCCACAAGTCGTGCCTTGTTCCTTGTTACCACTCCATGTTCGTCTTGCTTGTTGCGGAAGACCCATTTAGTGCCGACGACTTTGGACTTGGGTCTTTCAACAAGCTCCCACACTTCATTCCTTTTGAAGTTGTTCAATTCTTCTTGCATCGCCATCACCCAATCTGGATCTTTTAATGCATCCTCAACCCTTTTGGATGTCACCGATTATGTTGTCGATGGGGTGATCTCTTTGGATGCTTTGGTGTACTCTTGGATGTGGCACTTGTGGTCTTGAATCTTCATTATCATCTTCTTCTCTCCCTGGATAGTTGCCCTCATTGATGTTTTGATATTCTTGATTTTCTTGAGGTTGATCTTGTATGGAAGCTCCCCCTTGATCATTTTCCTCCACCTGTGGTTCATTTTCTTCATTCGCATTTGAAGGTGGCACTTGTGGTCGAACATCGCCCAATGCCATTCTTCTCAATGCTTGACATGGAGCTTCTTTTTGATCTAGCACACATTGATCAACTTGCTCTCCTTGAGAGCTGTTAGTTTCATCGAACATTACGTCACGTGCTACTTCAACAAGTCCGGAGGTTTTGTTGAAGACACGATAAGCGTAGGAGTTCGAATCATAGCCAAGTAAGAAACCTTCATCGAACTTTGAAGCAAACTTCAAAGCCCTTGGCTTCTTGTTTAAAATATAACATTTTGAACCACAAACTCGAAAATTTGAAATATTCGGCTTGTTACCCATGAGTAGTTCATATGAAGTTTTCTTGAGCAACCGATGAAGATATAGTCGGTTTATGGTGTGACAAGCGGTGTTAATCACTTCATCCCAAAACCTGTCCGAAGTCTTGTATTCATCGAGCATTGTCCTCGTCATCTCAATGAGAGTTTTGTTCTTCCTTTCGGCTACTCCGTTTTGTTGAGGAGTATATGGTGCTTGTGAGACCTATGTGTGCTGAATAAATTAGCTTTGACGATAAAAGTTTTGAATACTACCAAAACACCTTTTTAACAAGGTCCGACTCTAGGTCCGAGCTCCTGCAAGGTCCGACATAAGGTCCGACTTGCTTTGTCTAGGTCTGACTTATTTTGGCTAGGTCCGACTTGTTTTTGCTAGCTCCGGTGCTAGGTCCGACTAGCTTTGGTAAGTTCCGTGCTAGGTCCGACTAAGCTTTGGTAAGCTCCGGCGCTGGGTCCGACTAGCTTTGGTAAGCTCCGGTTCAAGGTCCGGTTAGCTTTGGTAAGGTTCGGAGCTTGATTGCAATGGTTCTGCTTTTAACTTGCAATGTTTCGAACTTTCTTTACTCTTATGGAAAGTTTGCTTAGTATTATTTTACTAAGTTTTTGGTGTGTTTTGGTGGTTATGGCTGATATCATTTTGCTATGGTTTATAACATGCTTATGTGAGGTGCTCACGTAAGATGTTGTAGTTTCGGAACTAACGAGAGTCAAGTCGAGGACTTGTTCTTGGAAGTATTGGTTGTTTATTCATGTGCAGGTGTTGCTTGAGTTCAAGACATGGCTGGTGACGGGATCCATTGAACTAGTCCTAGCGAGAAGATGAGGTTCAACAACCAAGTTCGGGAGAAATTGTGGTTGAGTTGATCGGGAGGTTGCTCAGTATGTTTGAATCAAGAACAATGCATATGAAGGTATCTTGGACATCGCTGGAAGATGTTTGCACGTATGCGAGGAGTGCATGGATGTGGCTGCATGATTCCAAGGCGTGATGAAGAAATGTGGACGTAAAGAATTAGTCGTAAAGGTCCAACCGACTAGGTTATGGACTCAGCCTGCGGCTGAGTCGTGTTTGACTCAAATATGGAAAGTTTTGAGTTGGTTATGATAGGATTTCGTGTGGGTCATGAATTTGAGTTATTTTAGGAATGTGGGATACGTTTCTAAGGTGTTTGGAAGTTTTAAGATTGCTTCTATCTGCGTATAGAAGAGTCCTAAGCAGTATTGGAAAGTTACAGTTTGAATCCAAGTAGGAGTAGGAGTCCTAGTTTGAGTTGAGTCGGCTTTCGGGCTGGTTATATAAGCAAGGGAGGCCAGAGCTCGTGGTGCACGACTTTGGGGCTATTCCAATTGTGTTTTGATAAATAAAATTTGTATTCTAAAGGAACTTTTGTGCCTTGTTCGTCCGACTTGTTTCAGACAAGTTTTTCTCGTCGAGTTTCTGATCAGCACTACCTTGCTTCGGTGGTTTTATCATAACTCGAGTTTTACAGATAAAATTGATGTGATTCTTTTTGGGTTGTCTTCACAACTTGATTATCAATAATCTGTGAAAATTTCACGGTCATTGAATTTGTGGTTTCTGATCTACACGAGTTTCTTTGCAGTATTCCAGAACTGTTTTTCTCGCGTAGGACAGATTGACCTTTGTTCGATCTTTCGATCGTAACTTGAGTTTCTCTCAACAGATTTTCATTATTCTTGTTGTGACGTCTTCGTGACTTGATTCTCTACAATATATACTAGTTTTATCACAGTTGAACACGTTTAGATTAGTCGCACACACGGTTTCTTTAACAGATCGGTTTTCTGCTGAGGGGTGTTTTGTTGCTTCCGCTGAAAAGTTTTTATCTACCATTCACCCCCCTCTGGTAGCTTTACACGTGTACTTCGATCCTACAATTGGTATCAGAGCCAGGTTGTTCTAATCATTGTGATTTGCACGTGTTTTGACTAATCATCATGGAGAAATACTCCGCCAAACCTTGTGTGTTTAGTGGTATTGATTTTCAGGTTTGGAAGGCACGCATGGAATCTTTCATCCAGACGCAAGGCTTTGCAATATGGGAAAAGGTGTACAAGCCTTACGATGTGCCTTCAAACGATCAAGTCATGGCTACAAACATGAGAGATGTCGAGAACAACAACAAGACTCGGAACTTGATCATACAAGGACTAACTCAGAGCGACTTCGACCGTGTTGCACACCTCCGATCGGCGTATGATGTGTGGAGAGCACTTTGTGACTACCACGAAGGATCCAACACGATCAAGGAGGTAAGACAGGATATGTTCAAGAAAGAATACATGCGCTTTGAGATGCAACCCGGTGAGTCCATTGATGACCTCTTTGCTCGCTTTAATAAAATTCTCAGCAACTTGCGTAGCGTCAATGTTAATTTTTCAGATGCTGAAAATGCTAGGCAATTACTAAGTGCATTAGACATGTCAATTTGGGAGATGAAAGTAACATCCATACGTGAATCCACTGTCATGAGTACTCTTACATTAGATGTGCTTTATTCTAAGCTAAAAACTCATGAAATTGACATTATATCACGTAAGTACCCAAATAAGACTATTGCATTTGTCTCACAACATGATATGCCTAGTTCCGGCCAATCATCTAGCAATACACTTGCTTTTCTGTCTTCACTAACCCTGGAACAGTTGAGGAGTTTCTAGAGGAGGAGCTAGTACTTCTTTCTACTAGGTTCTTAAAAGCATTGCAAAATGTGAGAACTAGAAGGAGAGGAAGCTCCGGACCTCAATGATGCTTTGAATGTGGTAAGACAGGACACTTTCGTACAGATTGCCCTAACCTTTCAGGTCCTTCTAACCGTGATAAAAAGCAGAATAAAGTCAAGTCCTCTTTTGGCAACACCAACAAGAAAAAGAAGGGTTTTACAGGACGCAAACAGATAAACAGTTTCATCACCACACTTCAAGAACTTGGCTCGAGTGATGTAGACATTGGAAGTGATGAAGATGAAGATGATCTGGCAAACTTGTGCTTCATGGCGGGCAAATCAAAATCAAGTATGGAGGATGCAGAACACAACAGTGACAATGAAGAGGTATGTCGTACTTGCGAAGAAATGTGTGATGCTATTTCTCGTGCCACTATTATTGTTAAGAAAAAGGACAAAAATCTTAGAGACAATGCTGTTAAAATTGAGTCACTAGAATATGAAATTAATCGTTTAAAATCCTTGATTCCTAGTGACGATTCTTGTTCCTCATGTGATTTAATATATGAACAATTGTCCTCTCTAAGAAGTGCACACACCTCCACACTTGATAAACTTGAACTTGAAATCGAAAAGAACAAAAAGCTTGCTGCACTTAATGATAAAAACTTGAAAGATGCTTGTTGTTCTATAATTGATTTGCATTGTTCTACTTACGATGATCTTGATAAGAAACTACAAGATGTTATGAAAGAAATTTCTATATTGAACAATGCTTTACGTTCTCATGAAGTTAAATATCAAACTAAAAGGAAAAACTTCATGTGAAAATTGTCTTGATCTATCAAATAAACTTGATACATGCATAGAACATTAGATCGGTTTTGTAATGGGAATACGAACCTAAACTTGCTGCTGAATTCTTCCAAGTCTTGCAATGATAAAACTAGTTTAGAATTTGATTCACATACTCATGCTAAGGAACATCTACCTAAAATTGAAAAATCATTAGGAAGTGGTTTGATTCAAACAGTTCCTAAACAAAAAGAAGTGGTTTTTAAATCTGCAGGAGTGTTGTCACATTCGGGTTCAAATAAGCATACTGCATGCTCATCTAGACATGAACACAAAGTTAAATTTCATTGTACCTATTGTGGTAGAGATGGTCATGTCATAGATTTTTGTTATAGACTAGCTAAACAACATAAAAAGGAAAGAATGCAAGCTAGATCTTATAACTCTCATGCACAATTTGCTGCACATACTAAACCGAATGTCAGGAACATGCAACCTGCTGTTATGAGTCAGAAATATTCAAAGTTTACCTCTGGAGCTTCAGTTTTTGCCTCCGGACCTTCTGTTTTTGTCTCCGGAGCTACTGATTTTCGTGCTACACAAGTAACACCTCATAGGTCAGTAGTTAAGAACAAAAAATCTCAAACTTTTTTGACTCATAAACCTGCTGTTTTATCTCAGCTTTCGCATGTTATTCCTGCTGGACATCGTGTGACCCAGTACTGGATTCCTAAATGCCTTTTAACTAACCTCAGTATTGAGTCATCGACGTATTGTGCTTCTATGTAGGTTACACGTTTGAGGAAGGAGAACATTTGGATTGTAGATTCAGGTTGCTCACGCCACATGACTGGTAACAAAGAATGGTTCTCCTCTCTCTCTTTTGTGTCACGTGTAGAGAATGTTACTTTTGCCGATAATTCTTCAACTCCTATAATTGCTAAGGGTTCAGTTAGAGTAAATGATCACTACACTTTGAAGAATGTGGCACTTGTCAAAAATTTGAAATACAACTTGCTTTCTGTTTCACAATTGCTAGATGAAAATCTGGAAATTATTTTCAATAAAAACTGCTGCAAAGTTGTAGGTTCAAATAGTGAGCTTATTTTTAACATGTCTCGGTTCGGAAGAGTTTTAAAAGCTGATTTTGATATGTCTTCCTCTAAGCATAGATGTCTACTTGCAAATGATTCCAAAGATTTATATTTTTGGCATCGTAGACTTGGTCACGTAGGCTTTGATCATCTCACGCGTGTTAGTGCTCTTGATCTCATACGTGGGCTGCCTAAGCTTAAAGGGGACAAAGAAATTGTGTGCTCTTCTTGTAGACATGCTAAGATGGTTGTAGGTTCACATGCTCCTCTCACAATTACCATGACAACTGAACCGGGTCAACTTTTATACCTTGACACCATAGGACCTTCACGTGTTCAATCCTTCGGAGGTAAATGGTATGTTCTTGTGATTGTTGATAACTATTCTAGATACTCTTGGGTTTACTTTATGGAATCTAAGAATGAAGCTTTTAGTCACTTTAGAACTTTATTTCTTAGATTATCAATTGATCACCCAGGATCTTTAAGAGCAATTAGAAGTGATAATGGAACCGAATTTAAAAATCAATCGTTTGATCACTTTTGTGCTGAAAATGCAATAGATCATCAATTTTCTTCACCATATGTACCTCAACAAAACGGTGTTGTAGAGAGAAAGAACAGAACCTTAGTTGAGATGGCTAGGACTATGCTTGATGAATATCAAATTCCTAGTAAATTTTGGGCTGATGCAATTGCAACCGCTTGTTATGTCTCAAATTGTGTTTTCTTGCGTGCTAAGCTAGGTAAAACACCATATGAGCTCAGGTTTAGACATAGGCCTAGTGTCACACACTTTAGGGTCTTTGGTTGCAAATGCTTTGTTAAGAAACATGGTAATCTTGATAAATTTGAAGCTAGATCTGTTGATGGTATGTTTCTTGGTTATCCATCTCATACTAGAGGCTACCGTGTGCTTTTACTTGATACTAACAAAATTGTGGAGACTTGTGAGGTTTCTTTTGATGAAGCTAGCCCAGGTACTAGTTCAAATATTGCAGGTCCGGATCCATATCCGCAGGGGGGGGAGTATTTTTGTTGAAGAAGAGGAAGAAGTGGTGCTGCTGCCCGAAAATTCAGCAGCTAATGACATTGTTCCAGCTCCTGATCTTGATTCACAGCCAGCACCAACGGCCACCATTGCTGGTCCATATCCTCCTCACGTCACAAGCTCATCTATTTGTGATGAACATGAAGAAGAAGCAGGTTATGAAGTGTCCACTCCCGTCCGGATTCTCAAAAGTCATCCTCCACAATAAATTATTGGAAGCTTGCATGAACGAGTTCAAGATCCAGGTTTTTTTACCCCAATTCTCATGCTCATTCTGCTTTTGTTGCTTCTTTTGAACCCAAAGATATATCACACGCACTCACTAATGAATCTTGGATTATTGCCATGCAAGAAGAGTTAGAAAATTTTGAAAGAAATAATGTTTGGAAACTTGTACCTCCACCTCAAGGTCACACGTTAATTGAAACTAAATGGGTGTTTAAAAATAAACAAAGTGAGGATGGGGTTGTGGTTAGGAATAAGGCTAGGTTGGTTGCTCAAGGTTTCACACAAGTTGAAGGTCTAGATTTTGATGAAACTTTTGCTCTTGTTGCTAGATTAGAAGCCATAAGAATTTTGTTAGCTTTTGCTGCATCTAAAGGTTTTAAGCTATATCAAATGGATGTTAAAAGTGCTTTTCTTAATGGCTACATAGATGAGGAGGTTTATGTCAAACAACCACCTGGTTTTGAAAATCCAAATTTTCCTAATCATGTTTACAAAATGCCCAAAGCCTTGTACGGTCTCAAACAAGCCCCTAGAGCATGGTATGATAGGTTAAAAACATTCTTACTTGAAAAGGGGTTTACCATGGGCAAGGTTTATAAAACTCTTTTTGTGCTTAAGCATGGCAATGACTCATTATTCGTTCAAGTGTATGTGGATGATATTATCTTTGGTTGTGCTTCTCATGATCTTGTGTCCAAGTTTTCTGCTATGATGAGTTCAGAATTTGAGATGAGTATGATGGGAGAACTCATGTACTTTTTGGAGCTGCAAATCAAGCAAACCAAGGAGGATACCTTTGTGCATCAAACAAAGTATACAAAAGATCTCCTAAGGCGCTTCAACATGGACAAAAGCAAGCCTCTTCGGACACCAATGGGAACAGCAACAACACTTGAACTTGATGAAGATTGTGATCTCGTTGATCAAAAAGAATATAGAAGCATGATCAGATCACTTTTGTATCTCACGGCATCAAGACCGGACATACAATTCAGCGTATGTCTTTGTGCACGGTTTCAAGCCTCCCCACGTGCTTCACATCGTCAAGACGTCAAAAGGATTCTCAGGTACTTACATGGAACTCAAGAATTTGGCATTTTTCTTCCTTCTTCCTCAACCGTTACTTTGAAAGCTTTTTCCGATGCTGATTTTGGGGGTTGTAGGATTGATAGGAAAAGTACTTCTGGTGCTTGTCATTTTCTTGGTAATTCACTTATTGCCTGGTCCTCTAGAAAACAAAGTTCAGTTGCACAATCCACAGCCGAATCTGAATATGTAGCTGCTGCTAGTAGGGATGAAAACGGACGGATATGGACGGATGAAATGCTTTTCCATATCCATATCCATATTAAAAATTTCGGAAACGGATTGGATCGGATATTGTCGGAAACGGATATGGTATCGGATATGTCAGATGTATCGGAAACGGATTCATCGGATCGGAAAAATATGGATATCGGACGGAATTCGGATATTTGTTTCGGAAAAAAACAATTCACAAGTAACATATAATTCATAGTTCATACATTTAATAAAAAGTACATCCACATCAAATTCATATATGGTTCGTACATGAAACTTGAAACACAAATAGTTCATACATAATACTTAATACATAAATGGTTCATACATAGTGCATATTTTCCAATCTTCATCACCGCTAGATGAAAAAATCAGCAACATCATTCATCTCATCGGGATCACTTTCTATGTTCTCGTCCTATGAAATAATAAAGCAATAAGTCCGGAGGCTCAGACGCAGCCACTTTATACTATTGTTTTGCTCCTAATTGGGTACGCTGAACACACCAGAAGAATAAAAGGCCTACTTTGTTTACGAATCCCTCCTAGAATAGAACTTCCTTTTTCTTTTTAGTATTTTGGATTTAAAATCACTAGTAGCCGCACTCCCAGATGATCCTTGAAATCCCGGACAGCTAGGTGCCGAGCAGTTAGTTCTACCCTCCGCTCCTTAACTGCGGGATTAGATAAGACACTGAACTTTTGGAATTCGAAGCATGCTTTGGCCGCGGACAATCAAAAAAGCAACAGCGCCTTCCATTATTATTTTTGAAACTGAGAAATTAACCTATATTTCCCACTACAAAACCACGTGTCAAACCCTCAAATCGAACTGCATACGCAACCACGCGTGGAAGCGCAAGCACGGACGCCGGCGGCCTCGTACGGTTCTGCTCACCTGGTGCCTCTAGTTGCCATAGCCGTTGGAGCAAGCGACGAGCACCGCCCACCTCGTGCCGAGACCTGTCGTCGTCCTCGCCACCGTGCGTCGCTGCTTCATCCTTCTCCCAGGGCATCCGAATCACCGGATCCCACTCCCCCTCCGTTGGCTACTCCGCTGTGGAACATTCTAGAAACCTTGAGATTGGGATCCGACGCCACTGAGCTACACCTCTCAAGTTTTATAAAATCTCAGCTGGTTTTCGGCTTAATCTCCATCACACCCCCAGACTTCTCCGCGTCCTCCTCAGCCGCCAAGCCTTCTAGAAGCTTCCGGAGTCCGATCCGGATCCTGCTGCCGCCATGGCCAACGAGGCGAAGGCGAAGGGTAATGCGGCGTTCTCGGCAGGCCGCCTCGAGGAGACGGCGAGGCACTTCACGGACGCCATCGCTCTCGCCCCGGGCAACCACGTCCTCTACTCCAACCGCTCGGCGGCGCTCGCTTCACTGGAGGACGGTCAGGGCCCGGCGGCGGCGCTGTCTAGGTCGCCGTCGGGGGGGGGGGGGGGGAGGGGGGGAGACCGCAAGGTTGGAACGTCGGGGCCTCGGCCTCGGGGTAGCCTGGCGGTGCCTGTGGGCTGGGTCTGTGGCGGCTGGCTGCGGCCTGCGGGCCTTCAATTTGTTGGGTCGGATATATCTCGGATATTGTTCGGATATATCCGACCCAATATGGATATCCGACAAAACGGACGGATTTTGATGAAAACCATATCCGATCCGATATCCGATTTACAATATCCGAATCCATATCCGTATCCGAAAAAAATCCGACCAAAATGGATATGGATCGGATATCTTCGAAAACGGTTGCGGACGGATCGGAAAATATCCGATCCGTTTTCATCCCTAGCTGCTAGTGCTTGCTCACAAATTCTTTAGATTGTTCAAACACTTAAGGACTATGGGGTTGATCTAGATAGTGTTCCACTGTTTTGTGATAACACTAGTGCCATTTGCATTGCTAAAAACCCCGTGCAACATTCGAGAACTAAGCACATTGACATTAGGTATCACTTTCTCGTGATAATGTCAAAAAAGGGAACATTGTGCTTCACCATGTAGATACCAAACAACAATTGGCTGACATTCTTACAAAACCTTTGGATTTCACTCGTTTTTGTTACATTCGTAGTGAAATAGGGGTTATGCATCCTCATGGCTTAAATTGAGGGAGAATTTTGAAACTTGGGAAGTCTATGTGTGAATCTGAAATTAAAATAATATGAGCATAGTATTTCATGCATATATGACTTTGTGATTCCTTTTTCATGCTGAAAGTTCTTACTACATTACTCGTGTTATACATTTTATAGTTTTTATCATGTCTAGTAATTGGAATAATTACTTACACTAAATCTGGTCATGATCAAACTTTCTTGCTGTTTTGAACTTGTTGCATGCTCACAAGTGCTTTAGTCATAAAGAATTAATCAAGTAATCAACTCACATGTTGAGTTTTTATGTTCAAATAAAAAAATGAGAAAAGATCAAGAGAATATGCATGCATTGCACTTCTTCTTTTGAGATGGCTTATCATTGCACTTAGATATGAACTTGAAAGGAGTTGTGTATGACTAAAACTATGTCCTTAAGCTTCTGACTCTCAAATGACATAGGCTTGGCTTGGTTGGTTAGAATAAGACTGATGCTGCATATAATCTCTTGCAAATGTCATAAGATCAAAATTTGTGCTTTAAATGATAAATAAAATGCAGCAACAAGTGTCATGTTTTCAGGTCTTGAAATAGTTAAGTTTGTGACATCATGACTTGCTAAATTGAAAATTACACTTGATCTCTAGCATGGCTTACACTACTTTATGTATCTCATTGATGTGATAGTGTAAGTTACTTGATAGTATGATTTGATGAGCTTTGTTTTATATGTATATGTTATAATGTGCTCATAACAAATTTAAATTTCTCTTTTGTACCTTGCTGAATACATTGTCAAAGGGGGAGAAATTGATCACACATTGCACACATTCACAAGTGTTTTGGCACGATTCTTATCCGGGGGAGAATTTTTGGTATTTTTGTTTTTCTTCTCATTTTATTTCTGATTTACAAAGGGGGAGAAATTGTTTTCAAAACTTTTCATGTGAATAAGCCAATGTTCGGATTTTAAGTGGTGTTGCCAATGCATTCATCAAGGGGGAGATTGTGAGACCTATGTGTGCTGAATACATTGGCTTTGACGATAAAAGTTTTGAATACTACTAAAACACCTTTTTAACAAGGTCCGACTCTAGGTCCGAGCTCCTGCAAGTTCCGACGTAAGGTCCGACTTGCTTTGTCTAGGTCTGACCTATTTTGGCTAGTTCCGACTTGTTTTTGCTAGCTCCGGTGCTAGGTCCGACTAGCTTTGGTAAGTTCCGTGCTAGGTCCGACTAAGCTTTAGTAAGCTCCAGCGCTGGGTCCGACTAGCTTTGGTAAGCTCCGGTTCAAGGTGATGAGGACATCACAACAGTGGATACTCACATTCATATACAAGGACCAATCACAAGAGGACGAGCACGGTTACTAAATCAGCAGGTGAACTCGTTCCTAACTTCCTACCCATGTGATTTTGAGAATGGATTGCTATTGAATGATTTAATTGTTATTAGGAACCATGGATACGATCAACAAGTAAAGGGAGGAGGATTTGGGGACGTGGAGAATCATATGGGGCGTCCACAAGTTGATGGAAACAGTCACCAACTCGGACTCGAGTTCAACTCGGAGTCCAGGAGCAGTACATCTTAAAACGGACGCCCAGGATGCATACGGACTCCGTTTTTGACGTTCTACATATGCATGGAAAGACGAGAAGATAAACTTTCCAATGGTTCTGGTCCCACATTAAAATTCTCGGGGAGTCGTTGAGAGTTGTCAAAACAAGTTGAATTCAGAGTTCTGTCCGGTGTTGCACCACCGTATTGGGCTTTTGGGCCTTCTATTCCGTATGAGTCCAAGGGACGCGTCTAAAGGTCTTATGGTCGAACCCTATCCTTTAAATAATGCAGCCGCCGGCCATATTTGGTGTGTTTTGCTTAGATAAACAGCCGCCGTTCTACGGTTTGTGTGAAACCCCAACTTCATGATTTTCAGATCACATCTTCTACGTTCTTTCTCGTGTTCTCGGTTGCACCTGCAGGGATTAGCCTTCTTGGCGAGGTCAAGCGTGTGATGCACGGTTGATAACCAACGAAGCAGTGGTGTAGTGATTGCAGGGGTGTTCGAACTGCTCGAGTGCCACGGATCATCAACATCGAGTTCTCCACCTCAATCGACCTACCTTTCGGAAGATCGGGCCTAAACCACTCATCATTTGGTATCAGATTTTAGGTTGCCCGTGAGGTACTTTGATTTCCCACTAGATTAGTTTTTGTTTTTCATACCTAGAGTCCATAGAAAAAGCCCACAAAAAAAACATATCGTGTTACCGCTTCCTAGACTATAGTGCCTACAAGTCCAGTCCTCCTCGATTCATCACACAACATCCTGTCAGCCGTCGTTGCTAAATTCCGATTGTTTTTCACATCCTATTGCGAGATCTTTTTCAAAACCGAGTTTGAATCAACATAAAAAAATAGTAACTTGGGTAGCCTACCTTAGGACGGCCATAACTTTTGCATACGAACTCGAAATCGGACGATTTTTTTTTCAAATTCATCTACTCGAAATTTTGCAACCGATTCTCCACCGCTTCTCCGTGTTCGGCGAAATTTGTTTGGCCAAATTCCCCTCATAATATAGACTATCCGGCCTCCAAAGTTTCAGCACAAACTTTAAAGAATCTTCCTGATTTTCTATAGGCCACATCTTACATTCAATTGAGCTGCAAAATTGTGTGCTTCCTATTTTTGTGCTCTCAAGTAAACAAAAAATATCAGAAAAATAATAAAAAATGAAAAAAAATAGTGAAGAGAGCACAGATATTAAAGCAATGACAGCACACACTTCAAACAGTTGGCCTATACACTTGTGCTGTACTTGTTGCTTATATCTTCCTGATCTTCTATTTGCCTCTCTACCGCCTTGTGTTGTGCTAAGCCTAGAACACTTGTTAACCAGCAACAGTTCCTACATTGAATACTTATTCAACTTTGTTTTGCTGTTAACGATTTTCTTTGCTTATTAGCCACTTTATTGTGCCATCCAAGCTCCACTTTTCCTCTTGAGCAGAACAGGTACCTTTGCAATCACTCCACGCTTCATTGGTTCTCACCGTCCACCGTTTACCACCTGCTGTGTCGGTAAGAACACTTGTAAGAACGTGGTAAGACGCTTGAGAGAGAGAAAGAGATTGTTTCCTTCCTTCCACTTTTCACATTGCCACTATCCTTCGTAGTTGATAGGGATAACATCTTTTTGTTGTCTTTTGTTTACTACTAACAATGGCAGAAGATAAAAGGGATGATGAATGTGTTCAACATGCTGAGTTGCATGACATGATGAGGGAAATGACAGATATGTTCACCAAAACCCAAGCATCGACAGAGGCGTCATTGACGACCTTGAATCGCCAACTTGCTGATCTTGTTGTTCGGATGGATACTCTTGAGGCGCGGCTGCCTCTCACTGAAGATCGTGAAGACGATGCTTATAATATGGAAGATCATAACAATCAACCACGACTTCCACGTTATCTACGAGGTATGGGAGGTAAAAATCGTTATAATTACAATGATCGTCATAACAATTTTAATCACCCTCTTGATGATCCTTTTGCTAAAGTCAAATTTACTATACCCTCTTTTTATGGTGCTTATGATGTTGAGGCATATCTTGATTGGGAGATGACAGTAGAGCAGAAATTTAATGCCCGCTTGTTCCTGAACAACATAGAGTTCGTCAAGCCACTAGTGAGTTTAAGGATTTTGCTATCATATGGTGGAATGAACTTGTTAAAACTAGAACTGATCCTCCAACATGGGATAGATTAAAGGAAGCTATGCGTATTCGTTTTGTTCCTCCTTCTTTTCAGCGGGACCTTCACAAAAAATTGCAGCGCTTAGACCATGGTAACATATCCGTAGAGGAGTATTATCAAGAGTTACAAAAGGGTATGTTGCGCTGTGGAGTAGTAGAGGACATGGATGATAAAATAGCTCGTTTTTATGGGGGTTGAGGCATGAAATTCAGGACATTGTTGATTATAAGAAATATGATACTGTTAACAGATTATTTCAGCTGGCTATGTTGGTAGAAAAAGAATTGCAGGGCCGCCAACAGCAGCAGCACCAACGCATGAGGAGCACATTTACACCGCGTTCGACATCTACACCATCCAAAACAGCACCATCTTCGAGTTTTCCTACTGCCACTACACCATCCAATGGTGGCCAACAAACTTCATCTACTGCTCCATTTCCTCGCGCGCCGGAGGGCAGCAAGACGACACCATTCAAGCCTACGTCTTCCACTCCTTCCACAAGTTGAACTTCCAACATTAAGTGTCACCGCTGCTAGGGAGTTGGTCATGTGATGAAAGATTGCCCTAGCAAACGAGCATACATAGCACGAGATGATGGCGGGTATGATAGTACTTCGGATGTTGAAGATGAATATTCTCTTGCTACTAACGTTGCAGGACCAAAAGATGACCATTATAGCACAGATGAAGAGGTACTTTGTACTGCAGCAACAGAAAATTATAGAAGCATAATTGTGCAGCGTGCTTTGAGCTCCAAAGTTGAGGCGGATGACAAGCTACATTGACACAATTTTTTTCACATGTTTCTCATCGTCAAGGACTGCCGCGTGCATACTATAATTGATGGAGGCAGCTGCAACAACTTGGTGAACACGGATGTGGTCAAGAAACTTGGATTGACAACAAGAGCACACCCTCATCCATACCACATTCAGTGGTTCAACAACAGCGGTGAGGTTAGGGTAACACAAACAGCGAGGGTACATTTTTCGATTGGTTCTTACCATGATTTTGCTGATTTTGATGGCGTACCTATGGATGCTTGTTCTCTTTTGTTGGGACATCCTTGGGAATTTGATACGGATGCTATTCATCATGGTAGAACTAATAAATATACTCTGATGCATAAAGGAAAGAAAATCACTTTGCTTCCTATGACTCCTGCTGAAATTGTAAATTTTGAGAAAAGTAAAACACGTGATGATAAGGCAACAAAATCACTAGACTCTGAAAAACAGCAAGTAATTAAGTTAAAATCACCTTCATTGCTCACAACTAAATCTGATAAATAAAATTCGTATTCTAAAGGAACTTTTGTGCCTTCTTCATCTGACTTGTTTCAGACAAGTTTTTTCTCGTCGAGTATCTGTTCAGCACTACCTTGGTTCGGTGGTTTTATCATAACTCGAGTTTTACAGATCCAATTGATGTGATTCTTTTTGGGTTGTCTTCACAACTTGATTATCTATCATCTGTGAAAATTTCACAGTCATTGAATTTGTGGTTTCTGATCTACACGAGTTTCTTTGCAGTATTTCAGAACTGTTTTTCTCGCGTAGGACAGATTGACCTTTGTTCGATCTTTCGATCGTAACTTGAGTTTATCTCAACGTATTTTCATGATTCTTGTTGTGACGTCTTCGTGACTTGATTCTCTACAATATATACTAGTTTTGTCACAGTTGAACACGTTTATATTAGTTGCACACACGGTTTCTTTAACAGATCGGTTTTCTGCTGAGGGGCGTTTTGTTGCTTCCGTTGAAAAGTTTTTATCTACCATTCACCCCCCTCTGGTAGCTTTACACGTGTACTTCGATCCTACAGTGCTGAAAATTCATGCTTTATCCATTCTTTATCTAGATACTTCTCAACTTGGGTGTTCTTGAATTCTGTCCCATTGTCACTTCGTATGTTCTTGATCTTCAATGAGAACTCATTTTGGGCACGCTTGATGAACTTTTTGAGGGTTTCTTGAGTTTCTGTCTTATCATGCAAAAAGAAAACCCACGTGAAGCGTGAAAAATCATCAACAATGACTAGACCGTATTTATTACCGCCGATGCTTATGTAAGCAATTGGACCGAATAGATCCATGTGGAGGAGCTCAAGCGGTCTTGTTGTAATCATAACATTCTTCGTGGGATGGGGCGCTCCTACTTGCTTCCCTGTTTGGCACGCTCTACACGGCCTGTCTTTCTCAAAAACAACATCATTTAAACCTCGGATGTGTTCACCTTTAAGGAGTTTTTGAAGATTCCTCATACCAACATGTGCTAGCCGTCTATGCCACAACCAACCCATGTTGGTCTTTGTAATCAAGCATGTGTCAAATTTGGCTTTATCTTTGTTCAAGTCAACTATATAAAGTTTTCCCTTTAACACACCCTTGAATGCAATTGAGTTATCACTCCTAGAGACAGTCACACCCTCATTAGTGAATAAACAATTATAACCCTTGTCACATAATTGAGATATGGACAAAAGGTTATAATCCAAGGAGTCAACGTGTAAAACATGAGAGAGAGTATGTTGTGATGAAATTGCAATTTTATCGGTACCAAGCAATCTTCGTTGACTATTATCACCAAAGTAAATGCCTTCGCTTGGATGTTCCTTTTCTTCATATTCCACGAACGTTCTTCTTTCTCCGGTCATATGATTGGTGCATCCACTATCTAGCAACCATTTTCCTCCACCGGATAAATAAGTCTGCAAAAGACAAATTATGCCTTGGTCTTAGGTACCCAAGCTTGCTTGGGTCCTTCGAGGTTAGTCACAAGTGATTTGGGCACCCACACATGAGACTTGGTGTTCCTATGGCGTGGCCCAACATATTTAGCATAAACTCTTACAATATTACTTTTCGTAAGTACATATGAAGCATCAAAAGTTCTAAACAGAAGTTGTTATTCATATGTGTTCACAGTGTTAAATTTATCAACATTATTAAGTTTTCTAACTTGAGAAGAGTTTCCCTTGACAAAGGCAATGCAACCCTTGTTATTCTTGTGGCTTCTAGCGTTTTGCTTTTCACCATAAGAATATCCAATGCCATATTTTACGTTAGGAGGTCTTGTGACCGAGTATGCACTGCGTGCATACTTGATCTTCTCCTTGTCAAATATGCCACTTTGAGAAGATTGCTTGTCCTTTGTCGAGTTTGGCTTTTTCTTCAAGTTAGTGTCACTTTTGGCACAAGCACAAGTAATACTAGTTTCAGATTTTATATGTTGAGAAGGTGAGCTTGAAGTGGATGAAGAACCACTTTGCTTGAGTGACTCAACTTGTACCTCAACGATCTTGTTAACTTTGGTTAAGTTAGCAAGTTCATCCTTGATGGTGGCGTTTGAGTCTTTTAACTTCAAGCAAGCTTCCTTGCTTGAAGCTAACTCAAGTTCTAATGATTTACTTCGCTCCTTTTCAAGTTCAAGAAGCTTTTCAATCTCAAGATATTCCTCCTTTTGGGAGATGATCATATCTTCGTGACGATTGACTAACTTCTCCATATCAACAAGCTTATCAAATAGAAATTTCATCTCAGCAGCTGTCTTTTTGTCTAAACCCCTAAGCATATATTCATTTTCATCACTGCTATCATCCTCACTAGAATTATCACTATCACTAGTAAAAGAATGTGAGAAGGAAGATTTAGTTGTTACCTTTATTTTACCTTCCTTTGCCATTAGACAAGTGTTGTCGGTGTCCTTCCTTGCGCCCATGGTTGGGAATAGAGTGGATTTCTTGGTAGTCTTCTTTTTGGCTATGGTGGCCATCTCCTCTTCTTCTTCGGATGAGGATTCGTCATTGGAGTCCCACTCCTTCCCTAGATGCGCCTGGCCATATTGATTCTTCTTATTGAACATTTTCTTTGGTTGAGGCTTGTTGTCTTTAGTCTTCCTCTTATTTTCTTCATATGGACAGTCTACTATGAAGTGAACATATTCTCCACAGTTGTAGCACGCCCGTCTCATCTTGGGTCTTTGTTTGTCCCTTTGTCTTCTTTCGTTTGAGCTGCTACCCTTTCTTCTTCTTGTGACACCCTCATTTTTTATTTCTGCATGTATTCATGTTCCATGTAGAAAAACATTTTTAAAATAAGTTGAAACAGAGAAAAAATAAAAAAGATAGCCAAAAAGAGCCAAATCCAGTTTACAGAGAGCGCCAAGGACAACTCCCGCGGCTCGCTAGCCACGTGGTGTGTTCGGAGCTCGTCTCCACAAATGGAGAGAGGTCCGACCCCGTGGGACACGTGTTGCCCCCGGAGCTAGCCTCTGCGGAGAAGCAAGGCCAGTCCCGCAGGACACGTGTTGCCTTCGGAGCTAGTCACCCCGGAAAACAGAGGACCAGCCGCGCGGGACATGTGTCTCTCTCGGAGCTCACCTACGAGAGGTCCGGCCCCGCTAGACACATGTTGCTCTCAGAGCTCACCTCCGAGAGGTCCGGTCCTATTGGACACGTGTCACCTCCAGGAGGTCCGACACTACTGGATACGTGTCACCTCCGGAGTTTATCTCCGGGAGGTCCGTCACTGTTGGACACGTGTCAACTTCGGAGCTCGTCTCTGGAGAGAGGGGAGGTCCCCGCTCGCCAGGACGCGTGGCGCACGCAGAGCTCGTCTGTGGAAAGAGAGGAGGTTCCCGCCCGCTAGGACGCGTGGCGTATGCGGAGCCCACCTCTGAGAAATAGGGAGGTCTCGCTCGCTTGACACGCGGCACAACCGGAGCTCGTCTTTTTGGAAAAGGGAGACCAGACCCCAGATGGACACGTGGAGCTTCCAGAACTCATCACCGCGTAAGGACGCGATTCTGAAGCGGTTTTCTTCTGTACACGTGGGAATCCCCGGTATTGAGGAAACCGACACGAATTCCACAATGCTACCGCACCAAATCAACTAAAGATAAGTTGTTAAGATTCAAAAACAGTTTGAATGGGACTCTTAATCATATTCCGATCAGAGGAGGACTCTTCGTTTCCTCTTATAAATAGAACCCGAAACAACCCCTTGGTCATAACATCTTCTCTGAGCCGACAACTTAGAAGCCCTAGCCCTAAACTCGCTGAGTAAACCCTTCGCCATAGTTCAGTCGCGGGAGATCGCCGGAAGAGAGCCCCAACAATCTGTCTTGCTAGGAGAAGGACCCGAGACCAAGAAGAATGTAAGGTAGGTATCCAATACCACCTTACGACATCATCATGTTTTCTTTGCATCTGTTCTTCGATTCCTTTCGAACAGAAGCTTTTTGTTGGACAGATCACTTGTTGATCGGTTTGAACTAAGTCAAGATCATCGCCACGTCCACAATTGATCTCTACAACTCTGTTCATCGTAAAACCCATGCAAACATACAAGGACACGTACAACCGATCTAATAAGAACTGTATCATAGGAATTGCATGCATATGCATCATCGCATCTGATTAAAGTTTGTGCATAGTATTGATTGCTGTGAATCTTGTATGTGCGTGATCACGTATAGAAGAACAAGCTCAGGGAGCTGTCTACAACGAGCTGCAACAACAAGGTTTCAAGATCCAAGAGCAACCAGAACCGCAAGAACAAGGCAAGCGCCCCTTGACCATATTGATCCTATGTTTTGGGAAACTATTTTGTTTTTGCGAAAAGGTGTGTGTGCTGAGTCAAACATGATGGGAAACCCTTTTATAGGAGTTTACTAGTTTTGTTAAACCACCCTTGTCACCAGGGAAGTTTATGAGTCGGGTATGGTTTTTGCTTTTATACTTCGCTGAGTTCATAGGATTGGGAAGCGAGATAGATGTGTCTAGCTAACTGCACTCGTAATGATAATGAGAAACTGATGTTGTTAATGAACATGGATTGGAGGGAGATCTAGGCAAGCCTGGGTTTGTGAATGAGGTAGCCTGAAATGGTGGTTACTTGCCGTAGATCTAAGGACCGGTTCATGCAAGCACATGCCAGGATAACAGTGCCACCACAAGTCCAAGTATGGGTGCGGCTTAGCTGACTAATTAGGTAAGTTACTAGATTGTTATGGGCCGTGGAAGGCGCGGGGAATGGGAGTCGAACGAGGACTACCCTGGGAACTACATGGCACAAGAGGGGGCCGTGGGTGGGAGAATTGGATATTCTAGCCTGCCGGTGAAACCTTAGTGAGTCCATACATCTAGTAGCTCCTTTGTAAAGACTATTTTGTGATCTCTTGGCCATACACCAACGGTTTTGTACTGGTATAATGGAGGTTCTGCAGTCGCCGACGGGTGACGAAATCACAAACTTGTGGGTAAAGTGGTACAAACTCTACAAAGTCTAAAACTATCATGATAGCCGAGCTTACGGTCACGAGCGCCTGGCCAACTTCCATGATTAGTTGGGATGGTTATTGGTTATGGTTTTATCTTTCGGGACTGTTGAGTCCGGGTGATAAGATTTGGTTGCATGACTGTTGAGTCATGGCAACGAGATTGGTCTTGGTGTGAGACGGAATTGTTTATGAGATGAAATGGTAGCGAATACGAGATGGTATTCGTGAGATGGTAGCGAATACGAGGAGGTATTCATGAGCAAGAATGAAGTTGATTAATGTCTGGTTGGGACATGGAAAGTGATGAACATAATGGAGGTATGATTGGTATTTTAATACATGTTGGGATTACGTTCACTTAAAGTTAAGTTGCTGTTTTATCGTGGTTTTGATAAATAACTTTGTTTTCTGCAATGAGCCTTTTTATACCTACCTTGTTGTGAGCTACATATCATACTTTCCCGCACTTGCTGAGTACATCATTGTACTCAAACTTGCATTATTATTTCATCATCAGCAACAGGAGAAGATTACTATGAACATCAGGTGGAGCATTAGGCGTGTAATCTGTCCTCAACCCTGCCTGTGGGGATGGAGTAGAGATGGAGCCACCACTGCTGCTTAGATTGCTTCCGCACTAGTTAGAAGACTTCCGCTGCCAAGCTGAGTCCAAAACTCATGGAACCTTGTAATAGACTCTGTTATTCGTGGTTATATATATTCTGAAATTCAGTTTGTGGATGATGTGTATATGTGTGATGAACATCCTAGGAACACATATGCATCAGTTCTCAGTTCCGTGGTTTTTCCACGAAATTGAGGGCGTCACAGATTGGTATCAGATCCACGGGTTGACGATAGGTTACACGCTTAGATTGAAGTCACAAGTTGGTATCAGGCACAAATTGGTATCGACCTGCCACGGGATGATTGTAGATCACACAACCTAGATAGGTCACAGATTGATATTAAAACCGCCATGCCTAGTCACAGATTGGTGCAATCCACAGATTGGTACCAAGCTATCACGGTTGATTGTAGGTCACAAGCCTAGAATGATCACAGATTGGTAGCTAAGCCACGCTGACCATAGGATGCAAGCCTAGGATGCATAGATTGGCATTGGAACTACCTTGACATAGGATACAAGCCTAGGAGAAGCCATAGTTGGATCATAGATTGGCATCACTCTAAGCCATATAGGAACCCCATTGAATAAAGCCTTGAATAGGAGTTGTGTGAGCCCTTGTGATGATTGTTTGTGATTGTGTGTTTAGTGTGAGTTGTGGGACGTCTCAAGTGTTGTCCGTATCCACACATAAGTAGAAAAGAGGTGTGAGATGTCTTGGCACTTGTTCACATCCTCATATGGGCTAATATATATAGTTCAATCCACCTTCATGCATATAGTTAGGGGGACCCATCTAACCTTCTAACCTCTATTTTGTTTTGTTCTCTCTCACAGATGGTGAGAGGAAACGCCGTCTGCCAAGGAAGGAACGTCCGTGGCAACCAAGAGGATGGCCACGGTGAAGTTCCTGTTAACCCCGGAGTTGGTGAGAACAATCTGGAATGGTTGATGGCCATGTAGAATCAACTTATACAAACCATGATCCAAACTTTGGGTCAGTTGCAGGCCAACAACAACAACCCCGTTCCGGCACCATCGCTGTCACACCCGGTTTCTCCGAAGAACAACCGAGTGAATATCACATGTATGCCAGGATCATTTTCTCATACATGTGATGACAAATAGTGAAGCATCATCATATTACAAGCCAGGTGTCAAATATAAATAAGTCTTACATAGCGTTCGTCTCGATGGACGATAATAAGTTCATGACATGAAAATAAAACAGCAGCGGAATATAAATCTTGTCGGCTCCGTCACAGGCGTTGCCCGGGGGACTCCCTAAATCTAGAATCCTTCTTCGGGACCAAAGTCTTGGTCATTGAAAACCACATCATCCCTTTGACCTGAGCAGCAATATAAACCAACAGAAAAGCAAGTTTGAGTACCATGGGTACTCAGCAAGTGTGGGAAAGTTATGTCATGCATGGCTAGAGCAAGGAGAGGTTGACTCATGGTTAAAGCACTACGCAATTAATACCTATCACCTTAGCTTATTAAGCACCTACATTACTACACCGGTGAAATGGTCCCAATCTCCCAACCCATCATCAAAATCAAGTAACCATAACATCATATCCAATGTCAAGCTCCCCGCTTAACATCCTCAACTTCCAAATTCATTATCCTCTAATCATGAATAAGTCCAAGCCTCTCTTGATCGTGAGCACGACTGTAATGACAGTTTTGACTCTGCAGAGTTTGCACCACTGTACCCACATGTAGTGATTTCATCCCCCGTTGCTGGGTGGACTAAAAGAACCTCCATTATGTCAGTGGCCGCGAACCACATTCACACTTCCCAGGTGTGTAGCCAGGAGATCACTACGAGGCCTTTACAAAGGGATTCTCGACGAGCGTGGGCCCTGTAACACCCCAAAATTTTGATTCAAAACCCTAAATCATGTTAAGAGGGGAATTTAAAATTTTTTGGACGTGATGCATGTTTTGCAAAAATTCAAATTCAAACTGTAATTCAAATTAAACTCAAATTAGAAAAGAAATAGAAAAAGAAAAAGAGAAAATAGAAAAAAACCGGCCAGTGGGCCGAAACCCACCAGCCGGACCAGCCAGCGCCCGCGCCAGCCCGCAGCCGCGCGCGCCGCTTTCCCCCACTGACAGGCGGGACCCACCAGATCGTCTTCCACCTCGCGCCCACGCCGGACTCTCTCTCACCCGTATCCAAACCGATCGGAATTGCTGCGGATCACAGCCGAATTTCGCTCGGGGATGAAGCAAACACGATCTAAACCACCCCGCCGCCCTCCCCCGTCTATAAAAACCCCGGCCTCGTTCTGTTTTTCCCACGCGATCCGCCGATTTTCCTCCGGTGAGAACCGAGACTTCTCCGGCGAATTCTGGCCGATCTAAGCTCGGAAATTTCGATCTAACTCGCTGGTCTTGATCCACCGCCTCCGGGGAACCTTGTAGGTGCAGAAAACTCGGTGACTTGCGGTGTAAACACAGCGCCGACGAGCTTCGCCGTGGTTTCGCCTCGGACCTCGTCGCCGATCACCTTCCAGGACCTCCGAGCTCAAGAAAACCCCCGAGGTGAGATCCCCGACCTCCCCTCCACTGATCTATGCCATAAAATCACAGTTCTAGGGAGAATTCTCGAAGATCCGAAAGTCTCCGGCGAGATCGCCGCTTCCAGCCGCCGTGCGCCGCCGGCAACGCCGCCCGCGCTCGATCAGAGCGACGTGGCCGCTTGTGCGCCGTTTATTTTAAATCGCACGGTAGGGTTTAAACCCCCGCGTACCGGTTCGATGTTATAATCTCGGCCGTCGGTTTAAAATCGGACGGTCCACGTCAGCCCCGTGTTATAAAGACTGGAAATCTTACGTGCTACCCCCTGGGGTTCTCGGGAAATAAGAGCTAGCCCCGGAAACTTCTGATCTAGCCCCTGGAACTCCAGAAAATCATGTGAATTCATTTAAAAATCAGTTTTAGCCCCTGGACTTAATAAAAATTAGGAAAAACACCTCTAATAAGTGTAGCTAGACCCCTGGAAATTCTGAAAATAATATTATAGATCCTGTAATGGGGTGAGTTTACCTTTTTAGCCATGTTTAGTATTTAATTTAGGAAATTGAATATGTGGCTAGTGTTTAAAAATTAAAAAGTGGGACAAACATATTGTCAAAATTAAATTAAAGACTTTCACAGTATTTAGGAAACTTTGGAGTGAGATAAAAACATATTTTGGGCTGAATTGAATCTGTCTAATTTATTATTCACATTTAGGGACACATTTTTAAGTAATGAATAGTTTTAGAAAATAGGGAAAATAATTGTGAAATAGTTTACATCAGAGGCAAAGGTCAAAATATGTTATTAAATTATTTAGGACCAGAACCTATTCTGTTTAGATGATGTGTATTACTAATTTCATAATAAAGAACACATTTATGCATAGGAAATAAATCTGAAAATATAGCAACTAGTAAATGATAAATGGAGTTCTAAAATCCGAAGAATTCAGTTTAGGGTTGGTAGAAATTCTGAAGACACATATGGAGAAGGAAAATACCTTTCATGCATACTTGGTAGCTAAAAGGTGTAGTAATTGAATATAAGGAATTTATTTAAATTGGAAACTCATATATATATAGTATGTAAGTATAAATGTGAACATAAAAGTAGGAATCATATACACATGATTAAAAGTGCATGCAAGCCACAAATCAACACACATAGAGTAACAACAACACATATAATGGTGAATGACTTTCATAAATATGAATGTGTGGTTTGTATGAAGTGGAATTGTGAACTATGTCCTATGGATTGTTGTTTTTCTTTTGCTATGTGTGATGGTATGATGTAGAACCTGCTCAAGAGCAAGTTATCCCTTTCCAAGATCAGGACTACCCATTCCAAGAGCAGCAGGAAGGAGGCAAGTGTCCTTGACCACTTTGATCCTATGCTAGGATGTGTAGATAGAATTATTTGCATTGTCAAATGAAATATGAAACCCATGCTAGGAAGTTTCCCTAGAATTGCATTATCTTGTTTCCTTGTAGCTTGGGTTGGGATTCATTTTATCATGTCATTTATTATTATGCATATGCTTAGCCATGCTTAGAATGGGATATTTGGGATATGAGATCATCAGTTTATTTTACCATACTCTTGAATGAGATATTGAGAGTTATGTAGAGGTAGGGATCAAGGCAAGTTGGATGTTTTGGTTGTGTGCTGGGTGCACGAGATTCGGGTTTGTGTTTAGTACTTGCCTGGATCCTAAGGACCGGTTCATGGAGCATGTAACCTGGCTTTACAGTGCCAACCATATGCTGAGATGGGGCAGCTTGGCCAATTAATTAGGTGTATCCCCGGCGTAGTATGGGTGTGTTGGATGGTGTGGGGAATAGGTGTCAGCTGGACTACCATATGAACCGCAAGGCTCAAGAGGGGGCCACTGCAGCGGGGTTGGAGCCTCTTGTATGCTGTTAGGGGTGAAACCTCAGTGGGCCCACGCTCGTCGGGAATCCCTTTGTAAAGGCTTCGTAGTGATCTCCTGGCTACACGCCTGGGAAGTGTGAATGTGGTTCGTAGCCACTGGCATAATGGAGGTTCTTTTAGTCCACCCGGCAACGGGGGATGAAATCACTACATGTGGGTACAGTGGTACAAACCCTGCAGAGTCAAAACTGTCATGACAGCCGTGCTCACGGTCAAGAGCGGCTTGGACTTATTCATGATTAGAGGATGATGATTTTGGAAGTTGTGGATGTTAAGCGGGGAGCTTAACATTGAAAATGATAATATGGTTATTTGGTTATGATGATGGGATGGGAGATTGGGACCATTTCACTTGTGTAGTAATGTAGGTGGTTAATAGGCTAAGGTGATAGGGATTAATTGCGTAGTGCTTTAACCATGAGTTCAACCTCTCCTTGATCTAGCCATGCATGATATAATTTTCCCACACTTGCTGAGTACCATTGGTACTCAACCTTGCATATTTTGTTGGTTTATATTGCTGCTCAGGTCAAGATAATGAGGTGGCGTATAATGACCAAGACTTTGGACCCGAAGAAGGTTTCTAGGTTCATGGAGACCCCCGGGCAACGCCTGTGATGGAGCCCTCAAGAATAATATTCCGCTGCTAGTTTATTTACTTGTGATGAACTTATTAGTGTCCATCGAGACATTTGCGATGTAAGACTTATTTATATTCGACACCTGGCTTGTAATAAATGATGCTTCACTATTTGTCATCACATGTATGAGAAAATGATCCTGACATACATGTGATATTCACTTGGTTGTTTCTTCGGAAAAAACCGGGTGTGACAGAGGTGGTATCAGAGCCAAGGTTGCCCGTAGGAATGTGGACCTAGGTAGAAATGGACGTATTTAAGGACCTTATTTTCTTAAAAACTATTTTTACAAGGTGTGTGTTGAAAAGTGTTATTTAATGAGTCACTTTCTTCATCTTACCAAAAATTTTCATTCAAAATAGGATTTTTGTTTAAGAGTCTATCTAACCTAAGTTTAAATTCTTTTTGTTTTAGATGGTTCGCATGATTCGTACCGCTCGCAAGTCCACAGGAGGGAGAGTTCCCGTAGTTGCCCTTGCCGAGAGAGAGGAGAGTCGTCCGGTGACGTACCTTTCCTACGGATTGGCAGTAGGAGGCTTATTGCGCCGTCTTCGGCGTATGCTCGATGCCGCCGGCAATACGGGCAAGCTAATCATCCACTATAACTCCACCAGGACCATCCGTGAGAAGAGGGAAGAATGGAGTTCAGAGATGAGGATTATACACGAAAATCAGCTGCTTAAGATTCACCACTCTCCAGCTTGTCGAGCAACACAGGTCGATGCGGAGAAAGATGTCACCTGGGAGGCCATCACCTGCCAGAGTCACATCTATCGTCGCCACTTGGACAAAACTGAGTATATGTATGTCCTCCAACGTGAGAGTGGTACCACGGAGTACAAGTACCCGCCAGTGCAGCAAAGGGACTTCCCATGATCACATGGACTTGTGCTTGGAGGATGCTTCTATGCTCAGCACTCGATTGCAGGAGTGTCAGCAAGAGCTTCAGGATGTTCGGGACACCCTGAAGGAAACGGGGGCATTACTGCAAGCCTGCTTAAAGGCGAGAGAAAGAGGAGATGGGAATGAACTGTGTCTCACCGTGAATGATACATGGACTCCTGACTCCCCGGATCGCCGAGCGATCAGGCGTCGTCGCACTTCTCCACCAGCAGCCTCCCCAACCAAAGCAGAGTCAGAAAGAAGCCGAAATGATGAGGAAGATCCCGAGGAGCCTGCTAAAGAAAACGAGTAGTGTAGAGTCCCTCCCTTAGTCAGCAAGATGTCGAATAGGCGAGTCGTTAAGTTAAGTTAATGGTGTGATAATGCTTGGTGTGTGACGTGAGTTGTGGAAGCCATGAGCAATTGTCCACAGCCTCGTCTTTAGATTGTTTTGCTTTGGTGTGTGAACCCACATGAAATAATATTGCATTTATTTTTGTGTGAAAAGTGAACCCTTAGAGAAGTATAACAAATGCCTCAACACTTCAAAGTACAAACAAATGAAAGTAGTAAGATGATACTAAATGCTTTCAAATTAACATTGGTTGATTCTGCCAGATGGCCGGAAGAGGAAAAGGACGTGCTGCCAACCCCGCCAACAACAACGATGAGGCATGCAACCCTCATCTTTCTGGAGGCCAGGACCGGGGTGGTCGCCATGAAGGAGTTGATCCCCTCCACCAAATGCTGGAGAATCAAAATCAGCTCATCCAGAACTTGACTCAAGTGGTGGCCAACTTGCATCAAGTTCCACCTCCACAAGCTGCACCACGCCAACCAAGGTTGAGTGAGTTTCTAGGAACTCAACCTCCAAAGTTTGCAAGTGCTGCTGAACCTCTGGAGGCAGATGATTGGCTGAAGACCATTGAAAGCAAGATGAGGATCATCCAGTGCCAAGGGTATCAGAGGGTACTGTTTGCCTCTCATCAATTGCATGGACCTGCTGCTGATTGGTGGACCGCCTACGTGGCCGCCCATCATGACCCGGAGAACATCACTTGGGAAGAGTTCAAGCGTAGCTTCCGCAACCATTACATCCCAAGAGGTGAACTCAAAAACAAGAGGAAGTAGTTTTTGGGACTGCAGCAGGGAAACATGACGGTGAGGGAATACCTCACTAAATTTACTCAACTGTCCCGTTATGCCCCACGGGACATAGAGACTGATGAGCAGAAACAAGATTGTTTCGTGGAGGGACTTACTGCAGAGATGCAGTGTGCAATGTCCTCAAATGAGTATGAAAGCTTCCAAAAGATGGTGGACAGAGCGTTTGTGGTAGAAAGGAAGCTGAAGGCCTTGGAAAATGAGAACAAGAGGAAGGTCGGGTGGTCACATCAAGCCTCAGGGAGCAACACTCGCCCACGTCTGATGCAGCCACCTGCAGGGCAGACGAACTGTGCGGCGGTACCCTACTCAGCATCAAGAGGGTACAACCCGAACTACAGGCCTCCCGCAGCACCAGCACAGCCGCAACGTCAGTTTGTACAGCAGCCTCGCCCTACATATCAACCTCAACCAGCAGTGCAAGGACCCCCAAACTAACCCCAAGACAACAAAGGCCAGGCACCAAAGGTTGGGGTGCAATGTTTTAGCTGCGGTGAAGTGAGGCACTACGCCCATAAATGCCCAAAGAAGAAGCCTGCGCAGCCACAACAGCAGAATGTAATGAGAGGACGGGTGAACCACGTCACTATGGAGGAAGCACAAGAGGCACCCGACATGGTAGTTGGTAAGTTTCCTGCCAATTTACACTTTGCAACCCTGCTGTTTAATTCTGGTGCTACCCACTCGTTCATTGCTCAAGGGTTTGTTAAGAAGCATGATCTAGCAACAACACAAATGAACCATATGCTAGCCGTAAACTATAACACCCCAAAATTTTGATTCAAAACCCTAAATCATGTTAAGAGGGGAATTTAAAATTTTTTGGACGTGTTGCATGTTTTGCAAAAATTCAAAATCAAACTGGAATTCAAATTAAACTCAAATCAGAAAAGAAATAGAAAAAGAAAAAGAGAAAACAGAAAAAAAAAACCGGCCAGTGGGCCGAAACCCACCAGCCGGCCCAGCCAGCGCCCGCGCCAGCCCGCAGCCGCGCGCGCCGCTTCCTTCCGCTGACAGGTGGGACCCACCTGATCGTCGTCTACCTCGCGCCAGCGCCGGACTCCCTCTCACCCGAATCAAAACCGATCGGGATTTCGGCGTATCCCCGCTGAATTCTGTTCGTAGGCGACGCGGACATGATCTAAACCACCCCGCCGCCCTCCCCCGTCTATAAAAACCCCGGCCTCGTTCTGTTTTTCCCACGTGATCGGCTGTTTTTACTCCGGTGAGAACCGAGACTTCTCCGGTGAATTCTGGCCGATCTAAGCTCGGAATTTCCGATCTAACTCGCTGGTCTTGATCCACCGCCTCCGGGGAACCTTGCAGGTGCAGAAAACTCGGTGACTTGCGGTGTAAACACAGCGCCGACGAGCTTCGCCGTGGTTTCGCCTCGGACCTCGTCGCCGATCACCTTCCAGGACCTCCGAGCTCAAGAAAACCCCCGAGGTGAGATCCCCACCTCCCCTCTACCGATCTATGCCATAAAATCACAGTTCTAGGAAGAATTCCCGAAGATCCGAAAGTTTCCGGCGAGATCGCCGCTTCCCGCCGCCGTGCGCCGCCGGCAGCGCCGCCCGCGCTTGATCAGAGCGACGTGGCCGCTTGTGCGCCGTTTATTTTAAATCGCACGGTAGGGTTTAAATCCCCGCGTACCGGTTCGATGTTATAATCTCGGCCGTCGGTTTAAAATCGGACGGTCCACGTCAGACCCGCGTTATAAAGACTGGAAATCTTACGTGCTACCCCCTGGGGTTCTCGGGAAATAAGAGCTAGCCCCGGAAACTTCTGATCTAGCCCCTGGAACTCCAGAAAATCATGTAAATTCATTTAAAAAATCAGTTTTAGCCCCTGGACTTAATAAAAATTAGGAAAAACACCTATGATAAGTGTAGCTAGACCCCTAGAAATTCTGTAAATAATATTATAGACCCTGTAGTGGGGTAAGTTTAACTTTTTAGCCCTGTTTAATATTTAATTTGGGAAATTGAATATGTGGCTAGTGTTTAAAATTTAAAAAGTGGGACAAACATATTGTCAAAATTAAATTAAAAACTTTCTCAGTATTTAGAAAACTTTGGAGTGAGATAAAAACATATTTTGGGCTGAAGTGAATCTGTTTAATTTATTATTCACATTTAGGGACACATTTTTAAGTAAAGAAAAGTTCTAGAAAATAGGGAAAATAATTGTAAAATAGTTTACATCAGAGGAAAAGGTCAAAAATATATCAGTAAATATTTTAGATCAGAACCTATTCTGTTTAGATGATGTGTATTACTAATTTCATAATAAAGTACACAATTATGCCTAGGAAAATAAATCTGAAAATATAGCAACTAGTAAATGATAAATGGAGTTTCTAAAATCCAAATAATTCAGTTTATGATTGGTAGAAATTATGAAGGCACATATGGAGAAGGAAAATACATTTCATGCATACTTGGTAGCAAAAAGGTGTAGTAATTGAATATAAGGAATTTATTTAAATTGGAAACTCATATATATATAGTATGTAAGTATAAATGTGAACACAAAAGTAAGAATCATATACACATGATTAAAAGTGCATGCAAGCCAAAAATCAACACACATAGAGTAACCACAACACATATAATTGTGAATGACTTTCATAAATATGAATGTGTGGTTTGTATGAAGTGGAAGTGTGAACTATGTCTTATGGATTGTTGTTTTTCTTTTGCTATGTGTGATGGTATGATGTAGAACCTGCTCAAGAGCAAGTTATTCCTTTCCAAGATCAGGACTACCCATTCCAAGAGCAGCAGGAAGGAGGCAAGTGTCCTTGATCACTTTGATCCTATGCTAGGATGTGTAGCTAGAATTATTTGCATTGTCAATTGAAATATGAAACCCATGCTAGGAAGTTTCCCTAGAATTGCATTACCTTGTTTCCTTGTAGCTTGGGTTGGGATTTATTTTATCATGTCATTTATTATTATGCATATGCTTAGTCATGCTTAGAATGGGATATTTGGGATATGAGATCATCAGTTTACTTTACCATACTCTTGAATGAGATATTGTGAGTTATGTAGAGGTAGGGATCAAGGCAAGTTGGATGTTTTGGTTGTGTGCTGGGTGCACGAGACTCGGGTTTGTGTTTTGTACTTGCCTGGATCCTAAGGACCGGTTCAGGGAGCATGTAACCTGGCTTTACAGTGCCAACTACATGCTGAGATGGGGCAGCTTGGCCAATTAATTAGGTGTATCCCTGGCGTAGTATGGGTGTGTTGGATGGTGCGGGGAATAGGTGTCAGCTGGACTACCATATGTACCGCAAGGCTCAAGAGGGGGCCACTGCAGCGGGGTTGGAGCCTCTTGTATGCTGTTAGGGGTGAAACCTCAGTGGGCTCACGCTCGTCGGGAATCCCTTTGTAAAGGCTTCGTAGTGATCTCCTGGCTACACACCTGGGAAGTGTGAATGTGGTTCGTAGCCACTGGCATAATGGACGTTCTTTTAGTCCACCCAGCAACGGGGGATGAAATCACTACATGTGGGTACAGTGGTACAAACTCTGCAGAGTCAAAACTGTCATGATAGCCGTGCTCACGGTCAAGAGCGGCTTGGACTTATTCATGATTAGAGGATTGATGGTTTTGGAAGTTGTGATGTTAAGCGGGGAGCTTAACATTGGAAATGATGTTATGGTTATTGGATTATGATGATGGGATGGGAGATTTGGACCATTTCACCTGTGTAGTAATGTAGGTGCTCAATAAGCTATGGTGATAGGTATTAATTGCGTAGTGCTTTAACCATGAGTTCAACCTCTCCTTGTTCTAGCCATGAATGATATAATTTTCCCACACTTGCTGAGTACCATTGGTACTCAACCTTGCATATTTGTTGGTTTATATTGCTGCTCAGGTCAGGTAAATGAGGTGGTGTATAATGACCAAGACTTTGGACCCGAAGAAGGTTTCTAGGTTCATGGAGACCCCCGGGCAACGCCTGTGACGGAGCCCTCAAGAATAATATTCCGCTGCTAGTTTATTTACTTGTGATGAACTTATTATTGTCCATCGAGACATTTGCTATGTAAGACTTATTTATATTCGACACCTGGCTTGTAATAAATGATGCTTCACTATTTGTCATCACATGTATGAGAAAATGATCCTGGCATACATGTGATATTCACTTGGTTGTTCTTCAGAAAAACCGGGTGTAACAGAGGTGGTATCAGAGCCAAGGTTGCCCGTAGGAACGTGGACCTAGGTAGAAATGGACGTATTTAAGGGTCCTATTTTCTTAAAAACTATTTTTACAAGGTGTGTGTTGAAAAGTGTTATTTAATGAGTCACTTTCTTCATCTTACCCCAACTTTCATTCAAAATAGGATTTTTGTTTGAGAGTTTATCTAACCTAATTATAAATTCTTTTTGTTTTAGATGGTTCGCATGATTCGCACCGCTCGCAAGTCCACAGGAGGGAGAGTTCCCGTAGTTGCCCTTGCCGAGAGAGAGGAGAGCCGTCCGGTGACGTACCTTTCCTACGGATTGGCAGTAGGAGGCTTATTGCGCCGTCTTCGGCGTATGCTCGAAGCCGCCGGCAATACGGGCAAACTAATCATCCACTATAACTCCACCAGGACCATCCGTGAGAAGAGGGAAGAATGGAGTTCAGAGATGAGGATAATACACGAAAATCAGCTGCTTAAGATTCACCACTCTCCAGCTTGTAGAGCGACACAGGTCGATGCGGAGAAAGATGTCACCTGGGAGGCCATCACCTGCCAGAGTCACATCTATCGTTGCCACTTGGACAAAATTGAGTACATGTATGTCCTCCAGCGTGAGAGTGGTACCACGGAGTACAAGTACCCGCCTGTGCAGTAAGGGACTTCCCCTGAGCACATGGACTTGTGCTTGGAGGATGCTGCTATGCTCAGCACTCGACTGCAGGAGTGTCAGCAAGAGCTTTAGGATGTTCGGGACACCCTGAAGGAAATGGAGGCATTGCTGCGAGCCTGCTTGAGGGCGAGAGAAAGAGGAGATGGGAATGAATTGTGTGTCACCGTGAACGATACATGGACTCCTGACTCCCCGGATCGCCGGGCGATCAGGCGTCGTCGCACTTCTCCACCAGCAGCCTCCCCACCCAAAGCAGAGTCAGAAGGCAGCCGAAATGATGAGGAAGATCCCGAGGAGCCAGCTCAAGAAAACGAGTAGTGTAGAGTCCTTCCCTTAGTTAGCAAGATGTCGAATAGTCGAGTCGTTACGTTAAGTTAATGGTGTGTTAATGCTTGGTGTGTGACGTGAGTTGTGGAAGCCATGAGCAATTGTCCACAGCCTCGTCTTCAGATTGTTTTGCTTTGGTGTGTGAACCCACATGAAATAACAGTACATTTATTTGATGTGAGATATGAACCCTCGTAAAAGTATAACAAAGCCTCAACACTTCAAAGTACAAACAAATGAAAGTAGTAAGATGATACTAAATGCTTTCAAATTAACATTGGTTGATTCTGCCAGATGGCCGGAAGAGGAAAAGGACGTGCTGCCAACCCCGCCAACAACAACGATGAGGCATGCAACCCTCATCTTTCTGGAGGCCAGGACCGGGGTGGTCGCTGTGAAGGAGTTGATCCCCTCCACCAAATGCTGGAGAATCAGAATCAGCTCATCCAGAACTTGACTCAAGTGGTGGCCAACTTGCATCAAGTTCCACCTCCACAAGCTGCACCACGCCAACCAAGGTTGAGTGAGTTTCTAGGAACTCAACCTCCAAAGTTTGCAAGTGCTGCCGAACCTCTGGAGACAGATGATTGGCTGAAGAGCATTGAAAGTAAGATGAGGATCATCCAGTGCCAAGGGTATGAGAGGGTGCTGTTTGCCTCTCATCAATTGCATGGACCTGCTGCTGATTGGTGGACTGCCTACGTGGCCGCCCATCATGACCCTGAGAACATCACTTGGGAAGAGTTCAAGCGTAGTTTCCGCAACCATTACATACCTAGAGGTGAACTCAAAAACAAGAGGAAGGAGTTTTTGGGACTGCAGCAGGGAAACATGACGGTGAGGGAATACCTCACTAAATTTACTCAACTTTCCTGTTATGCCCCACGGGACATAGAGACTGATGAGCAGAAACAAGATTGTTTCGTGGAAGGACTTACTGCAGAGATGCAGTGTGCAATGTCCTCAAATGAGTATGAAAGCTTCCAAAAGATGGTGGACAGAGCGTTCGTGGTAGAAAGGAAGCTAAAGGCCTTGGAAAATGAGAATAAGAGGAAGGCCGGGTGGTCACATCAAGCCTCAGGGAGCAACACCCGCCCACGTCTGATGCAGCAACCAGCAGGGCAGACGAACCGTGCTGCGGTACCCTACTCAGCACCAAGAGGGTACAACCCGAACTACAGGCCACCGGCAGCACCAGCACCACCACAACGTCAGTTTGTACAACAGCCTCGCCCCGCATATCCACCTCGACCAGCAGTGCAAGGACCCCCAAACCAACCCCAAGACAACAAAGGCCAAGCACCTAAGGTTGGGGTGCAATGTTTTAGCTGCGGTGAAGTGGGGCACTACGCCCATAAATGCCCAAAGAAGAAGCCCGCGCAGCCACAACAGCAGAATGTAATGAGAGGACGGGTGAACCACGTCACTATGGAGGAAGCACAAGATGCACCCGACGTGGTAGTTGGTAAGTTTCCTGCCAATTTACACCTTGCAACCCTGCTGTTTGATTCTGGTGCTACCCACTCGTTCATTGCTCAAGGGTTTGTTAAGAAGCATGATCTAGCAACAACACAAATGAACCATATGCTAGCCGTAAACTCTCCAGGTGGAGAAATAAGGACAAGACAAGTGTGTCCCAAGGTGAATCTAGACATTAATGGGGTAGTGTTTACTGCTAACCTCATTGTGATAGATTCCCAAGGGATCGATATTATTTTGGGCATGGATTGGTTGACCAAACATAAGGGAATCATACATTGTTCGACCAGAACGGTGGAACTAACTCACTCTAGTGGCACAAGAGTAAAGTTCATAACAATACACGAGCCTAGGAGGGACATTAAATTAAATCAAGTTGAGTTGAAAGTGGAGGAGATCAGGATTATCCGGGAATATCCAGATGTTTTTCCGGAAGAATTGCCAGGTATGCCTCCCGATCGTGAAGTGGAATTTGCAATTGAGCTAGTGCCTGGAACAGCCCCGATATACAAGAGACCTTATCGGATGGACTCCAAGCAGCTAGAAGAACTCAAGGATCATTTGAGAGAATTGACGGAGAAGGGGTATATTCGTCCTAGTTCCTCACCATGGGGAGCTCCGGTGATATTTGTGCCCAAGAAGGACGGAACCCAAAGGCTATGTGTGGATTACCGTGCTTTGAATGAGGTAACCATCAAGAACAAGTACCCATTACCCCACATTGAAGACTTGTTTGATAAGTTGAGGGGAGCTTGTGTGTTCTCAAAAATTGATCTCAGGTCGGGATATCACCAACTCAAGATAAGGCAATCTGATATTCCTAAGACAGCTTTCGTATCTCGGTACGGACTGTATGAATACACTGTCATGCCTTTCGGGCTAACTAATGCCCCAGCATACTTCATGTATCTCATGAACAAGGTATTCATGGAATATCTGGACAAATTTGTGGTGATTTTCATAGATGACATTCTCGTCTTCTCCAAAGATGAAGAAGAACATGAGAAACATCTAAGGTTGGTGTTGCAGAGGCTAAGAGAACACCAACTATATGCCAAATTGAGCAAGTGTGAGTTTTGACTGAAGAGAGTTCCCTTCTTATGACATATAATATCGGAGGGAGGAATCTCCGTAGATCCCGCCAAAATCGAGGATATACAGAAGTGGAAGACCCCTGAAAATGTCGGGGAAGTTCGAAGCTTTTTGGGATTGGCTGGATACTATCGACGGTTTATTGAGGGATTCTCTAAGATCTCGAGACCCCTCACCAAACTGTTGGAGAAGGGAATCACATTCACATGGACGCCGCAGTGCGAGACGAGTTTTCAGGAGCTAAAGAAAAGATTGACCACAGCCCCAGTGTTGGTTATACCAGATATGCAGAAGAATTTCACAGTGTACTGCGATGCCTCTGGAAACGGGTTGGGATGTGTTCTCATGCAAGAAGGGCATGTCGTGGCATATGCATCCCGGCAGCTTCGGAAGCACGAGAAAAACTATCCTACACATGACTTAGAACTAGCCGCAGTGGTACACGCGTTGAAAATTTGGCGGCACTATTTGATGGGGAAGAGGACCGAGATATATACGGATCATAAGAGTTTGAAGTACATTTTCATACAGCCAGATCTCAACCTCAGACAAAGGAGATGGCTAGAGCTAATCAATGACTTTGATGTGGGCATCAACTATCATCCCGGGAAAGCAAACGTCATGGCCGATGCTTTGAGTCGGAAAGTGCAGGTCAATAAGTTGAGCTTAAAGGACATGCCTGCAGAATTGAAGGACGAGGGTATAAGGCTCAATCTATGTCTAGTAAATAGTGGTGAAGCCATCGCCATGGAAGTGGACTCCACACTCGAGCGAGACATACGCGAGGGCCAAAAGAATGATGAGAAGATACAAGAGATCAGACAACTCATCAAGGAAAATAAAGCTCCGGGTTTTAGGGAGGATGAACAAGGAACGGTGTGGCATGGGAAAAGAATCTGTGTGCCAGAAGTAAAGGAGATCCGTGAATTGATTTTGAAGGAGGCTCATGATTCTGACTATTCCATTCATCATGGGAGTACAAAAATGTACCATGACCTCAAGAGCAGGTATTGGTGGTATGGCATGAAGCGAGATGTCGCGGAACATGTTGCCCTATGTGACACATGTCAGTTGGTGAAAGCAGGACATCAACGACCCGCGGGATTATTGCAACCACTCAAAGTGCCTGAATGGAAATGGGAAGAAATCAGCATGGATTTCATTGTGGGATTGCCTAGGACCCAATCAGGATATGATTTGATATGGGTCATCATTGATAGGCTAACCATGGTAGCTCACTTCATCCCCGTGAAGGAAAGCTACAGCGGATCCAAATTGGCAGAGTTGTACATGTCAAGGATCGTGTGTTACCATGGAGTGCCAAAGAAGATTGTGTCGGATCGAGGGACACAGTTCACCTCAAGGTTCTGGCAGAAGTTGCACGAAACCATGGGAACCCATCTGTAACTTCAGTTCTGCCTATCATCCCCAAACTGATGGGCAGACGGAAAGAACCAATCAGATCCTTGAAGATATGCTAAGGGCATGTGCACTCAAAAACAATAGGAGTTGCGACAAGAACTTACCGTATGCGGAGTTTTCCTATAACAACAGCTATCAAGCTAGTATGAAGATGTCACCGTTTGAAGCCTTGTACGGGATGAAGTGCAGAACTCCCCTATTTTGGAGCCAAACAGGGGAAAGTAAAGTGTTTGGTCCAGAGGTACTACAAGAAGCCGAGGCGAAGGTGAGGGAAATTCGCAATAACTTGCGGATAGCACAGACACGCTAAAAGAGTTATGCTGATGTACGAAGAAGAGAGCTCGTTTTCAACGTGGGAGACTATGTTTATCTCAAGGTCTCCCCTATCAGAGGACTTCGTCGGTTCAAGGTGAAAGGGAAGTTGTCACCTCGATACATCGGCCCCATTCAAGTTCTGGAAAGGAAAGGCGAAGTGGCGTATCAACTGGAATTACCAGCTCGTCTATCGGATGTGCACGATGTATTCCATGTGTCACAACTCAAGAAATGCCTGAGGACGCCTGAAGAGGTGTTACCCATGAATGAAGTGGATGTAGCTGAGGATTTGTCTTATGACGAGCAACCATACAAGATTTTGGAGACAATGGAACGCCTCACCAGAAATAAATGAATCCGGATGTGCAAGGTGCAGTGGAAGCATCACTCAGAAGAGGAAGCCACCTAGGAGCGGGAAGATGAGCTCAAGGCACAATTTCCGGAATTGTTTTCTTAGAACCACCAATCTCGAGGACGAGATTTCTTTTAAGGGGGGTAGAGCTGTAACACCCCAAAATTTTGATTCAAAACCCTAAATCATGTTAAGAGGGGAATTTAAATTTTTTTGGACGTGTTGCATGTTTTGCAAAAATTCAAATTCAAACTGGAATTCAAATTAAACTCAAATCAGAAAAGAAATAGAAAAATAAAAAGAGAAAACAGAAAAAAAACGGCCAGTGGGCCGAAACCCACCAGCCAGCCCAGCCAGCGCCCGCGCCAGCCCGCAGCCGCGCGCACCGTTTCCTTCCGCTGACAGGTGGGACCCACCCGATCATCGTCTACCTCGCGCCAGCGCCGGACTCCCTCTCATCCGAATCAAAACCGATCGGGATTTCGGCGTATCCCCGCTGAATTCTGTTCGTAGGCGATGCGGACATGATCTAAACCACCCCGCCGCCCTCCCCCGTCTATAAAAACCCCGGCCTCGTTCTGTTTTTCCCACGCGATCGGCTGTTTTTACTCCGGTGAGAACCGAGACTTCTCCGGCGAATTCTGGCCGATCTAAGCTCGGAATTTCCGATCTAACTCACTGGTCTTGATCCACCGCCTCCGGGGAACCTTGCAGGTGCAGAAAACTCGGTGACTTGCGGTGTAAACACAGCGCCGACGAGCTTCGCCGTGGTTTTGCCTCGGACCTCGTCGCCGATCACCTTCCAGGACCTCCGAGCTCAAGAAAACCACCGAGGTGAGATCCCCGACCTCCCCTCTACCGATCTATGCCATAAAATCACAGTTCTAGGAAAAATTCCCGAAGATCCGAAAGTTTCCGGCGAGATCGCCGCTTCCCGCCGCCGTGCGCCGCCGGCAGCGCCGCCCGCGCTCGATCAGAGCGACGTGGCCGCTTGTGCGCCGTTTATTTTAAATCGCACGGTAGCGATTAAATCCCCGCGTACGAGTTCGATGTTATAATCTCGGCTGTCGGTTTAAAATCGGACGGTCCACGTCAGCCCCGCGTTATAAAGACTGGAAATCTTACGTGCTACCTCCTGGGGTTCTCGGGAAATAAGAGCTAGCCCCGGAAACTTCTGATCTAGCCCCTGGAACTCCAGAAAATCATGTAAATTCATTTAAAAATCAGTTTTAGCCCCTGGACTTAATAAAAATTAGGAAAAACACCTCTGATAAGTGTAGATAGACCCCTAGAAATTCTGAAAATAATATTATAGACCCTGTAGTGGGGTAAGTTTAACTTTTTAGCCCTGTTTAATATTTAATTTGGGAAATTGAATATGTGGCTAGTGTTTAAAATTTAAAAAGTGGGACAAACATATTGTCAAAATTAAATTAAAAACTTTCTCAGTATTTAGAAAACTTTGGAGTGAGATAAAAACATATTTTGGGCTGAAGTGAATCTGTTTAATTTATTATTCACATTTAGGGACACATTTTTAAGTAAAGAAAAGTTCTAGAAAATAGGGAAAATAATTGTAAAATAGTTTACATCAGAGGAAAAGGTCAAAAATATATTAGTAAATATTTTAGATCAGAACCTATTCTGTTTAGATGATGTGTATTACTAATTTCATAATAAAGTACACAATTATGCCTAGGAAAATAAATCTGAAAATATAGCAACTAGTAAATGATAAATGGAGTTTCTAAAATCCAAAGAATTCAGTTTAGAATTGTTAGAAATTCTGAAGGCACATATGGAGAAGGAAAATACATTTCATGCATACTTGGTAGCAAAAAGGTGTAGTAATTGAATATAAGGAATTTATTTAAATTGGAAACTCATATATATATAGTATGTAAGTATAAATGTGAACACAAAAGTAAGAATCATATACACATGATTAAAAGTGCATGCAAGCCACAAATCAACACACATAGAGTAACAACAACACATATAATGGTGAATGACTTTCATAAATATGAATGTGTGGTTTGTATGAAGTGGAAGTGTGAACTATGTCTTATGGATTGTTGTTTTTCTTTTGCTATGTGTGATGGTATGACGTAGAACCTGCTCAAGAGCAAGTTATTCCTTTCCAAGATCAGGACTACCCATTCCAAGAGCAGCAGGAAGGAGGCAAGTGTCCTTGACCACTTTGATCCTATGCTAGGATGTGTAGCTAGAATTATTTGCATTGTCAATTGAAATATGAAACCCATGCTAGGAAGTTTCCCTAGAATTGCATTACCTTGTTTCCTTGTAGCTTGGGTTGGGATTTATTTTATCATGTCATTTATTATTATGCATATGCTTAGTCATGCTTAGAATGGGATATTTGGGATATGAGATCATCAGTTTACTTTACCATACTCTTGAATGAGATATTGTGAGTTATTTAGAGGTAGGGATCAAGGCAAGTTGGATGTTTTGGTTGTGTGCTGGGTGCACGAGACTCGGGTTTGTGTTTTGTACTTGCCTGGATCCTAAGGACCGGTTCATGGAGCATGTAACCTGGCTTTACAGTGCCAACCACATGCTGAGATGGGGCAGCTTGGCCAATTAATTAGGTGTATCCCCGGCGTAGTATGGGTGTGTTGGATGGTGCGGGGAATAGGTGTCAGCTGGACTACCATATGAACCGCAAGGCTCAAGAGGGGGGCCACTGCAGCGGGGTTGGAGCCTCTTGTATGCTGTTAGGGGTGAAACCTCAGTGGGCTCACGCTCGTCGGGAATCCATTTGTAAAGGCTTCGTAGTGATCTCCTGGCTACACACCTTGGAAGTGTGAATGTGGTTCGTAGCCACTGGCATAATGGAGGTTCTTTTAGTCCACCCAGCAACGGGGGATGAAATCACTACATGTGGGTACAGTGGTACAAACTCTGCAGAGTCAAAACTGTCATGACAGCCGTGCTCACGGTCAAGAGCGGCTTGGACTTATTCATGATTAGAGGATTGATGGTTTTGGAAGTTGTGATGTTAAGCGGGGAGCTTAACATTGGAAATGATGTTATGGTTATTGAATTATGATGATGGGATGGGAGATTTTGGACCATTTCACCTGTGTAGTAATGTAGGTGCTTAATAAGCTAAGGTGATAGGTATTAATTGCGTAGTGCTTTGACCATGAGTTCAACCTCTCCTTGTTCTAGCCATGCATGATATAATTTTCCCACACTTGCTGAGTACCATTGGTACTCAACCTTGCATATTTGTTGGTTTATATTGCTGCTCAGGTCAGGAAAATGAGGTGGTGTATAATGACCAAGACTTTGGAGCCGAAGAAGGTTTCTAGGTTCATGGAGACCCCCGGGCAACGCCTGTGACGGAGCCCTCAAGAATAATATTCCGCTGCTAGTTTATTTACTTGTGATGAACTTATTATTGTCCATCGAGACATTTGCTATGTATGACTTATTTATATTCGACACCTGGCTTGTAATAAATGATGCTTCACTATTTGTCATCACATGTATGAGAAAATGATCCTGGCATACATGTGATATTCACTTGGTTGTTCTTCAGAAAAACCGGGTGTGACATAAACTCTCCGGGTGGAGAAATAAGGACAAGACAAGTGTATCCCAAAGTGAACCTAGACATTAATGGGGTAGTATTTACTGCTAACCTCATAGTGATAGATTCACACGGGATAGATATTATTTTGGGTATGGATTGGTTGACCAAACATAAAGGAATCATTCATTGTTCGACTAGAACGGTGGAATTAACTCACCCTAGTGGCACAAGAGTAAAGTTCATAACAATACACGAGCCTAGGAGGGACATTAAATTAAATCAAGTTGAGGTGAAAGTTGAGGAAATCAGGACCATCAGAGAATATCCAGATGTTTTTCCAGAGGAGTTGCCAGGTATGCCTCCCGATCGCGAAGTGGAATTCGCAATTGAGCTAGTACCTCGAACAGCCCCGATTTACAAAAGACCTTATCGGATGGACTCCAAGCAGCTAGAAGAACTCAAGGATCATTTGAGAGAATTGTCGGAGAAGGGGTATATTTGTCCTAGTTCCTCACCGTGGGGAGCTCCGGTGATATTTGTGCCCAAGAAGGACGGAACCCAAAGGTTATGCGTGGATTACCGTGCTTTGAATGAGGTAACCATCAAGAACAAGTACCCATTACCCCGCATTGAAGACTTGTTTGATCAGTTGAGAGGCGCTTGTGTGTTCTCGAAAATTGATCTCAGGTCGGGCTACCACCAACTCAAGATAAGGCAATCTGATATTCCAAGACAGCTTTCGTATCTTGGTACGGACTGTATGAATACACCGTCATGCCTTTCGGGCTAACTAATGCCCCGGCATACTTCATGTATCTCATGAACAAGGTATTCATCGAATATCTGGACAAATTTGTGGTGGTTTTCATAGATGACATTCTCGTCTTCTCCAAAGATGAAGAAGAACATGAGAAACATCTAAGGTTGGTGTTGTAGAGGCTAAGAGAACACCAACTATATGCCAAGTTGAGCAAGTGTGAGTTTTGGCTGAAGAGAGTTCCCTTCTTAGGACATATAATCTCGGAGGGAGGAATCTCCGTAGATCCCGCCAAAATCGAGGATATCTAGAAGTGGAAGACCCCTGAAAATGTCGGGGAAGTTTGAAGCTTCTTGGGATTGGCTGGATACTATCGACGGTTTATTGAAGGATTCTCCAAGATCTCGAGACCTCTCACCAAACTGTTGGAGAAGGGAATCACATTCACCTGGACGCCACAGTGCGAGACGAGTTTTCAGGAGCTAAAGAAGAGATTGACAACAGTCCCAGTGTTGGTTATGCCAGATATGTAGAAGAATTTCACAGTGTACTACGATGCCTCTGGAAATGGGTTGGGATGTGTTCTCATGCAAGAAGGGCATGTCGTGGCATATGCATCCCGGCAGCTTCGGAAGCACGAGAAGAACTATCCTACACATGACCTAGAACTAGCCGCAGTGGTACACGCGTTGAAAATTTGGCGACACTATTTGATGGGGAAGAGGACCGAGATATATACGGATCATAAGAGTTTGAAGTACATTTTCACACAGCCAGACCTCAACCTCAGACAAAGGAGATGGTTAGAGCTAATCAATGACTTTGATGTGGGCATCAACTATCATCCCGGGAAAGCAAACGTCGTGGCCGATGCTTTGAGTCGGAAAGTGCAGGTCAATAAGTCGAGCTTGAAGGACATGCCTGCAGAATTGAAGGACGAGGTTATGAGGCTCAATCTATGCCTGGTAAATAGTGGTGAAGCCATCGCCATGGAAGTGGACTCCACACTAGAGCGAGACATACGCGAGGGTCAAAAGAATGATGAGAAGATTCAAGAGATCAGACAACTTATCAAGGAAAATAAAGCTCCGGGTTTTAGAGAGGATGAACAAGGAACGGTGTGGCACGGGAAAAGAATCTGTGTGCCAGAAGTAAAGGAGATCCGTGAATTGATTTTGAAGGAGGCTCATGATTCTGACTATTCCATCCATCCTGGGAGTACGAAGATGTACCAGGACCTTAAGAGTAGGTATTGGTGGTATGGTATGAAGCGAGATGTCGCGGAACATGTTGCCCTATGTGACACATGTCAGTTGGTGAAAGCAGAACATCAACGACCCGCGGGATTATTGCAACCACTCAAAGTGCCTGAATGGAAATGGGAAGAAATCAGCATGGATTTCATCGTGGGATTGCCTAGGACCCAATCAGGATATGATTCGATATGGGTCATCATTGATAGGCTAACCAAGGTAGCTCACTTCATCCCCGTGAAGGAAAGCTACAGCGGATCCAAATTGGCAGAGTTGTACATGTCAAGGATCGTGTGTTACCATGGAGTGCCAAAGAAGATAGTGTCGGATCGAGAGACACAGTTCACCTCAAGGTTCTGGCAGAAGTTGCACGAAACCATGGGGACCCATCTGAACTTTAGTTCTGCCTATCATCCCCAAACTGATGGGCAGACGGAAAGGACCAATCAGATTCTTGAAGATATGCTAAGGGCATGTGCACTTAAAAACAATAGGAGTTGGGACAAGAACTTACCGTATGCGGAGTTTTCCTATAACAACAGCTATCAAGCTAGTATAAAGATGTCACCGTTTGAAGCTTTGTACGGGAGGAAGTGCAGAACTCCCCTATTTTGGAACCAAACAGGGGAAAGTAAAGTGTTTGGTCCAGAAGTATTACAAGAAGCCGAGGCGAAGGTAAGGGAAATTCGCAACAATTTGAGGATAGCACAGACACGCCAAAAGAGTTATGCTGATGTACGAAGAAGAGAGCTCATTTTCAACGTGGGAGACTATGTTTACCTCAAGGTGTCCCCTATAAGAGGACTTCGTCGGTTCAAGGTGAAAGGGAAGTTGTCACCTCGATACATCGGACCCTTTCAAGTTCTGGAAAGGAAAGGCGAAGTGGCGTATCAACTAGAATTACCGGCTCGTCTATCGGATGTGCACGATGTATTCCATGTGTCACAACTTAAGAAATGCCTGAGGACGCCTGAAGAGGTGTTACCCATGAATGAAGTGGACGTAGCTGAGGATTTGTCTTATGCCGAGCAACCATACAAGATTTTGGAGACAATTGAACGCCTCACCAGAAATAAAAGAATCTGGATGTGCAAGGTGCAGTGGAAGCATCACTCAGAAGAGGAAGCCACCTGGGAGCGGGAAGATGAGCTCAAGGCACAATTTCCGGAATTGTTTTCTTAGAAACACCAATCTCGAGGACGAGATTTCTTTTAAGGGGGGTAGAGCTGTAACACCCCAAAATTTTGATTCAAAACCCTAAATCATGTTAAGAGGGGAATTTAAAAATTTTTGGACGTGTTGCATGTTTTGCAAAAATTCAAATTCAAACTGGAATTCAAATTAAACTCAAATCAGAAAAGAAATAGAAAAAGAAAAAGAGAAAACAGAAAAAAACCGGCCAGTGGGCCGAAACCCACCAGCCGGCCTAGCCAGCGCCCGCGCCAGCCCGCAGCCGCGCGCGCCGCTTTCCCCCACTGACAGGCGGGACCCACCAGATCGTCTTCCACCTCGCGCCCGCGCCGGACTCTCTCTCACCCATATCCAAACTGATCGGAATTGCTGCGGATCACAGCCGAATTTCGCTCGGGGATGAAGCAAACACGATCTAAACCACCCTGCCACCCTCCCCCGTTTATAAAAACCCCGGCCTCGTTCTGTTTTTCCCACATGATCCGCCGATTTTCCTCCGGGGAGAACCGAGACTTCTCCGGCGAATTCTGGCCGATCTAAGCTCGGAAATTCCGATCTAACTCACTGATCTTGATCCACCGCCTCCGGGGAACCTTGCAGGTGCAGAAAACTCGGTGACTTGCGGTGTAAACACAGCGTCGACGAGCTTCGCCGTGGTTTCGCCTCGGACCTCGTTGCCGATCACCTTCCAGGACCTCCGAGCTCAAGAAAACCCCCGAGGTGAGATCCCCGACCTCCTCTCCACCGATCTATGCCATAAAATCACAGTTCTAAGGAGAATTCTCGAAGATCCGAAAGTCTCCGGCGAGATCGCCGCTTCCAGCCACCGGCAGCGCCGCCCGCGCTCGATCAGAGCGACGTGGCCGCTTGTGCGCCGTTTATTTTAAATCGCACGATAGGGTTTAAACCCCCGCGTACCGGTTCGATGTTATAATCTCGGCCGTCGGTTTAAAATCGGACGGTCCACGTCAGCCCCGCGTTATAAAGACTGGAAATCTTACGTGCTACCCCCTGGGGTTCTCGGGAAATAAGAGCTAGCCCTGGAAACTTCTGATCTAGCCCCTGGAACTCCAGAAAATCATGTAAATTCATTTAAAAATCAGTTTTAGCCCCTGGACTTAATAAAAATTATGAAAAACACCTCTGATAAGTGTAGCTAGACCCCTGGAAATTCTGAATATAATATTATAGATCCTGTAATGGGGTGAGTTTACCTTTTTAGCCCTGTTTAGTATTTAATTTAGGAAATTGAATATGTGGCTAGTGTTTAAAAATTAAAAAGTGGGACAAACATATTATCAAAATTAAATTAAAGACTTTCACAGTATTTAGGAAACTTTGGAGTGAGATAAAAACATATTTTGGGCTGAATTGAATCTGTCTAATTTATTATTCACATTTAGGGACACATTTTTAAGTAATGAATAGTTTTAGAAAATAGGGAAAATAATTGTGAAATAGTTTACATCAGAGGCAAAGGTCAAAATATGTTATTAAATTATTTAGGACCAGAACCTATTCTGTTTAGATGATGTGTATTACTAATTTCATAATAAAGAACACATTTATGCATAGGAAATAAATCTGAAAATATAGCAACTAGTAAATGATAAATGGAGTTCTAAAATCCGAAGAATTCAGTTTAGGGTTGGTAGAAATTCTGAAGACACATATGGAGAAGGAAAATACATTTCATGCATACTTGGTAGCTAAAAGGTGTAGTAATTGAATATAAGGAATTTATTTAAATTGGAAACTCATATATATATAGTATGTAAGTATAAATGTGAACACAAAAGTAGGAAACATATACACATGATTAAAAGTGCATGCAAGCCACAAATCAACACACATAGAGTAACCACAACACATATAATGGTGAATGACTTTCATAAATATGAATGTGTGGTTTGTATGAAGTGGAAGTGTGAACTATGTCTTATGGATTGTTGTTTTTCTTTTGCTATGTGTGATGGTATGATGTAGAACCTGCTCAAGAGCAAGTTATCCCTTTCCAAGATCAGGACTACCCATTCCAAGAGCAGCAGGAAGGAGGCAAGTGTCCTTGACCACTTTGATCCTATGCTAGGATGTGTAGATAGAATTATTTGCATTGTCAAATGAAATATGAAACCCATGCTAGGAAGTTTCCCTAGAATTGCATTATCTTGTTTCCTTGTAGCTTGGGTTGGGATTCATTTTATCATGTCATTTATTATTATGCATATGCTTAGCCATGCTTAGAATGGGATATTTGGGATATGAGATCATCAGTTTATTTTACCATACTCTTGAATGAGATATTGAGAGTTATGTAGAGGTAGGGATCAAGGCAAGTTGGATGTTTTGGTTGTGTGCTGGGTGCACGAGATTCGGGTTTGTGTTTAGTACTTGCCTGGATCCTAAGGACCGGTTCATGGAGCATGTAACCTGGCTTTACAGTGCCAACCACATGCTGAGATGGGGCAGCTTGGCCAATTAATTAGGTGTATCCCCGGCGTAGTATGGGTGTGTTGGATGGTGTGGGGAATAGGTGTCAGCTGGACTACCATATGAACCGCAAGGCTCAAGAGGGGGCCACTGCAGCGGGGTTGGAGCCTCATGTATGCTGTTAGGGGTGAAACCTCAGTGGGCCCACGCTCGTCGGGAATCACTTTGTAAAGGCTTCGTAGTGATCTCCTGGCTACACACCTGGGAAGTGTGAATGTGGTTCGTAGCCACTGGCATAATGGAGGTTCTTTTAGTCCACCCGGCAACGGGGGATGAAATCACTACATGTGGGTACGGTGGTACAAACTCTGCAGAGTCAAAACTGTCATGACAGCCGTGCTCACGGTCAAGAGCGGCTTGGACTTATTCATGATTAGAGGATGATGATTTTGGAAGTAGTGGATGTTAAGTGGGGATCTTAATATTGAAAATGATAATATGGTTATTTGGTTATGATGATGGGATGGGAGATTGGGACCATTTCACTGGTGTAGTAATGTAGGTGCTTAATAGGCTAAGGTGATAGGGATTAATTGCGTAGTGCTTTAACCATGAGTTCAACCTCTCCTTGATCTAGCCATGCATGATATAATTTTCCCACACTTGCTGAGTACCATTGGTACTCAACCTTACATATTTTGTTGGTTTATATTGCTGCTCAGGTCAAGATAATGAGGTGGTGTATAATGACCAAGACTTTGGACCCAAAGAAGGTTTCTAGGTTCATGGAGACCCTCGGGCAACGCCTGTGATGGAGCCCTCAAGAATAATATTCCGCTGCTAGTTTATTTACTTGTGATGAACTTATTAGTGTCCATCGAGACATTTGCGATGTAAGACTTATTTATATTCGACACCTGAATTGTAATAAATGATGCTTCACTATTTGTCATCACATGTATGAGAAAATGATCCTGGCATACATGTGATATTCACTTGGTTGTTTCTTCGGAAAAACCGGGTGTGACAGGCCCACTGAGGTTTCACCCCTGACAGCATACAAGAGGCTCCAACCCCGCTGCAGTGGCCCCCTCTTGAGCCTTGCGGATCATATGGTAGTCCAGCTGACACCTATTCCCCGCACCATCCAAAACACCCATACTACGCCGGAGATACACCTAATTAACTGGCCAAGCTGCCCCATCTCAGCATGTGGTTGGCACGGTAAAGCCAGGTTACATGCTCCATGAACCGGTTCTTAGGATCCTGGCAAGTACTAAACACAAACCCGAGTCCTGTGCACCCCGCACCAACCAAATCATCCAACTTGCCTCGATCCCTACCTCTACATAACTCATAATGTCTCATTCAAGAGTAAAGTAAACAAGTTGATGATCTCATATCCCACTTATCCCATTCTAAGCATGGCTAAGCATAAGTAATATGAATGAATGACATAATAAAACCAATCCCAACCCAGGCTACAAGGAAACAAGATAATGCAATTCTACGGAAACTTCATAGCATGGGATTCATATTTCAATTGACAATGCAAATAATTCTATCTACACATCCTAGCATAGGATCAAAGTGGTCAAGGACACTTGCCTTCTTCCTGCTGCTCTGGAAATGGAAAGTCTTGGTCTTGGAAGGGGAGAACTTGCTCTAGGGCAGGTTCTACTCATTCCAATACACGTAGCAAAAGAAAACAACAATCCATAAGCCATAGTTCACACTTTCACTCATGCAAACCATACATACATACATATGAAAGTCATTCACATTTCTAAGTGTCGTGGTTACCCTACATGTGTTGATTTTTGTCCTACATGCACTTTTAACCATATGTATATGATTTCTAACTTTTGTATTCAGATTTTTATTTGCACACTATATATGAATTTCCAATTTGAACAAATTCTTTATATTTAATTAATACACCTCTTAGCTACCAAGTTTGCATGAAAGGTTATTTCCTACTCCAAATAGGTCTTCAGATCTTCTACAAAATCCTAATTTGAAGTTTTTGGATTTGGAGACCTCATTTATCATTTTCTAATTATGCATACTTATTTTCCTATATTTTCAGATTTATTTTCTATGCCTAAAAGTGAACTTTACTATGAAAATAGTAAGACACATCATATGAACAGAATAGGTTCTGATCTAAAATGTTCAATAGTATATTTTTGAACTTCCTCTCTGATGTGGAACAAATTAAATTTATTTTACTAGTTTTTAGAATTATTTCCTAGCCTAAAATGTGTCTCTAGAGAAAATAAAAATGAGTAACACTTAGGCAGATTTCATTTCAGCCTAAAATCTATTTCTAACTCATTCTAAAGTTTTCCAAGTGCTAGGAGAGTTTAAATTTGAATTTGCACATGTGTTTGCCTTACCTTTTTAAATTTAAATCCTAGTCACATATTCAAATTTCTGAATTTAATATCCTATAGGGTCAAAAAGGCAAATCCACCCTACTGCAGGGTCTAATTTACTATTTCCTAAATTTCCAGGGGTCTAACTACACATAACAGAGGGGTTTTCCTAATTTTTATTAAGTCCAGGGGCTAAAACTGATTTTTAAATGAATTTACACGAATTTCTGAAGGTCCAGGGGCTAGATCAGAAGTTTCCGGGGCTAGCTCGTGTTTTCCGAAATCCCCAGGGGGTAGCGCGTAAGAATCCCAGCCTTTATAACATGGGGCTGACGTGGACCGTCCGATTTAAAACAGACGGCTCAGATTAGATCGCCGAACCGGTACGCGTCGGTTTTATTTCTACCGTGCGATTTAAAATAGACGGCCCCCAAGGGGCCACGTCGCCCTGGCCGGAGCCAGCACGCGCGCGCGGCGGGGGGTGGCGATCTCGCCGGCGCAGTCTCGGTTTTTACCGCTACACGCTAGAACTCGCATCTTTTTGCACGGATCGGCTGCGGAGGTTTAGGGGATGCTCACCGAGGGGTTTTCCTGCACTCGGAGGCGCTGGAAGTCGGTCGGCGGCGAGATTCAACGGCGATGGTCTTCGGTGCACGTCGGAGTTGTAGTTGGTGCGCAAGACACGTCGTTTCCTTGACCTGCAGGGCTCCCCGGCGGCGGTGGAACGTGATCAACACATTAGATCAGGAAATTTGAGCAAGGATCGAAGGAAACCGGCTGTAGAAACTTCGGTTCTCACCGGAGAGAAAACCGGCCGATCGGGGGGGGGGGGGGACAGGGCGATTGTCGGCGTTTAAATAGGTGAGGGAGGACGGCTGGGGTTTGTTTGGATGTGCCGCAGCGCATGGCTGGAGATCGCGGCATCCGGAGCCAGAAAATCGGCGTGGGTGCTGAGGTCGGCGCGGAAGTCGCGCGGCAGTTGGGCGCGCGCGCGAGGAGAGGGATGACACGCGGGCCCCGCATGTCAGTGAGAGAGAGAGGGGGGTGCGGGTTTGGGCTGGCGCGGGGGGATGGGGGTCTTGGACCGGCTGGCGGGTTTCGGCCCACTGGCCGTGTAAGGGCCTCAGTTTTGGCACACATTTGAAGTGTTCATCACCACACCACACACCTCATTTGAGGAAAGATGATGAACACAGATGAAGAGCAAGTAACCACCATCAACATGCTCATTAGAGAACAAACTCACATATTGCAAAAGTGGTATTTTCCACATGTGATATAGGTGGGCTGGACATATGAAAACTCCTACACATTGCTAAGGATGTCCATGCCAAGTTTCACCCAAATTCAAAACCTTTTTGAGATCATTTTTGGTATAGCTAGAAAGAGGGCAGTTTGAGACCACATTCAAATTCAAACTGTTTTTATCCCATGAATTCAAAAGTGGGAGGCATATTCTTATTCAGCATATTTTTGTGAGCTCACACACCAATTTTCACTCCATTTGGAGTTGATCTTGACATGAGCTAAGTGGGACAAATTCAAACTTTATTTGAATTCAAAACTGAACTTGTGCTGAAATTCATTCAAACCAAACCCAATTTGAATTCTAATCAATTCAAATGGCTCATGGGTGAATGATTTGAATCACCAGGGATATTATGGGGCTCACTGTTTACAACAGTGATTAGGAGTAAATTTCAGAGGTTAAAACCCTGGGTGGGACCCACATGTCATAGAGGGAAGAAGGAGAAACTTGCACCCAAAGTCAGAGTCTCGGTGGGAAATTCCACCGAGCAGCTGTCGGCTGTGCCACCGAGCAGCTACCGGCGCCATCAGCTGCTTCCCTCTCCGCGCGCTGGCGCCCAGTGCAGCTTGCTCGCGCCCCCATGCGACCGGCACCGCCTCAGCCGAGCAGAAGTCGGCCGGCTTTATCTTCTCGCGGGCAAACCCGAGTAGCGGCATTGTTATCGCCGCAGCTCTCTGCTCAATCGGGAAAACCAGCAAAACCATCTCCTCCTTCGTCCCTGAGCTGATAGACAGCCACCTGAGGTTGCACTTCATCTCCCCAATGCCAGAAACCCCGAGGTCCGACCTCCTTTGCCCGAAAACGATCGCCACCGCGGCGACCTAGCCTCAGCTGAGAGTCAGGCGCCCGTGGACAGCGTTCCACAGGCGTTTTCATGGTCCAGCGAGAGAGGCAACAGGAGCGCGCAACCACTGTGCTGCTCTCCTCCAAGTTTGGAAGCAAACCGTGAAGAATCCACAGAGAATTTCCAGTTTTTGCTCCGGCGACCGTAAACCGAGCTTCCGGTACGGTTTCTTTAAATTCTCGCTCTATGATCTTTCGGAGGTCACCAAATCTTGCACATAGACGCTGGACTAGCCGGCGATCAAGTTCTTTTCTGCATCCGTAGCATGAAACTTTTTAGGAGTGACAAATTTCGAGCTCGATCGAGGGCGGTCATGGCGGGCACGATCGGTCACACGGTGCCGACCGACTTGCCGCGTTCCCTGAACCCTTTTTACACCTTGTCGAGCTTCCTAGAGGTACACTGATGCTGTAGGACCGTTTGTTCGAGGTGTTGGCGGATTAGAAACCACGGTCGACGGTGCCGAACCTCAACCGAGTCGCGGCACGTCGCCGAGCTATTTCCGGTCACCCGCAGCCCGACCTGACACCACCGACGTGTTCCTCGACGTCGACAACCCCCAGGCGGCGAGTTTCAGACCATGGGAGGTCCGGCAGCGGCGAGCTGGCGAGCCCCGAGTCTGCTCCGGCGAGGTCGGCGGCGCGGGTGCGGGAGAACGGCGGGAGGAAGACGAAGCTGGCTGGCCCACGTGTCAGCGGCTGAAGAATTTAAATCGGGATCGGGTGTGGCCGGGATCGGCTGTGCTGGCGCGCAAATACCCTGTGAGCTCCGGTGTGCCAGACACCTCCGCGCTCGACACGTGCGGTATCTCCAGTGTGCCGGACACCTCCGCGCCCGACACGTGTCCCCACGGGCCCTCGAGAATTTAAACTTTTCCCCCGATTTTCAGAATTCTTCCAAACTTCAAATCCTCATAACTTTGGCTAGAAAGCTCCAAATTGAGTGAACCAAATTTTGCTGGATTCAGCTCTCTGAGTACTTTCCAGAAAATCAAGTTTCACTTCATGAAATTCCTTATATCTCCAGAATTAATTCATCAAAGTTTAAACTGTTTGGAATTTTAACTGGAGAATCCTTTAGAGAAAAATCTTGAATTTTGCTGGGATGTTCACCAATATATCCCTGAACTACCATAAAAATTTCAGACCCATTGGAGCTCATTTAATCCACCTAATGGTGTGATTAGTGGAACTGTTCCAAAGAAAATAGAAAATGTTCAGAAACATTTTCAGAATTTTCTCTGAAATTGTTTAGCCCATATCTTTAGCTAGGAACCTTCAAATTAAGTGAGACCAACTCCACTAGAACCCTCTGAAAATCTAGTTTTCAGTAAGTCATGGTTTGTTTCATGAAAATCCTTAGAGCACCCTAAGGGTTCCAATTAAGGTCAAGGACATAATTAATTGTGGAGGGCTCAAATGAGCTTTGCTGCAACTAAAACTTGACCAAATCTCTGTTTAGGTTGTAACCAAACCCCAGTAAAAGTTTCACAGTCATTGAGTCTGTCTAGTGGGACTTATAGACCTCACAAGTTAAAAGTTAATACAACTGCATTTAAATTAATACATGTATTGCTTCTGTCATGTAGTCGCTAAGGTCGAGGAGGAACCCGAAGTCCTAGACTTCGTTACTCTGGAGGAACAGCTAGCCTACGACCAAGAGCAGCAAGGCAAGCTCCGGTTTGCATTAACCTTTTACAAATTTTTATTGTTTTGAGCACATACCTGAATACTATTGTTCCTTGCATTAGAGTCTTGTTTGGAAACCCAAATGCATAGCCAAGAAAACCATGGGTTGGGTTTAGGATTGCAAACCCCGTTAGCTACTGCAATGCTAAGATAGTGTAGGATTCGGTGCAAGTCGAGTAGTGGAACTACTCACGAGCATAGGCTAGAGGCACTCGACTCGGGTAGAGATAGCACATGATACACATGGCAAGAAAATGAGACCAAGCGGAGGGTAAGGGCAGCAGGACTTTGGGGCCTGTGTGCTGTAGCTCCGCTTGTGTCGATTGAGGACCGAGCCGTGTGCGGGCCTGTTGAACAAGCTAGAACAGTACCGAAGACCTACCGGCTATATGGGAACCGGGAAACTGATGTAACTCGGGTATCTGGGTATTGAGGCATTGCCCGTCGTTCAGAGGGTAGGTTGAGAGCTCGAGCTGTAAATCGGCTGGCGGCACGGAGATGCGCGTGCAGAGACCTCTTGCTCGGGACGATGGGACCGGTTCAATATTTGGCTGACGGGTGAAAGGTGGTGCGTACGGCGTCCGTGATGGTTGTTGTAGGCAACACCGAGTACGGGCGTACGTGACGGGTTGTTCGGGTAACCCTGCAGGTGTAAATCGTTTATAATCGCCGTCCCTCGCGGTCAGTGAGTACCACTTGTTCACTGTACCATGACGTAGAAAGAACAGGCTAGTTACATGTCAAAATGCTGCTGATTGAAAGATGGACTTTGATTGTTAATGGTTTGTTGTAGTTTAGAGCTAACTAAATTTCTTTTTAACTTTGGGCAAAGTACATGAGAGAAATGTGTTTCTTGTTTGATTGCGGCTCTCTCATGTGCCTTAGCGTAAGGTTCTCCACAACCTGCTGCTAAAACTTGAAAGTAAGGTTCTACTAATTAGGCGAGTCCTTGCAAATGATTTTTACCTCATGTAACCCATCACCCCTCATGTAGAAGTTCCATGTTTAGGTGAGACGGGTCAGACTTGCTGAGCCTTCGTGCTCACTGCTTGTGTTTGAAGCTTTTGCAGGGTTCTATGAGGAAGAGACTCCCGAAGAGGAGACGGAACCCCAGGAGGGGAACCCCGTCGAGTGGGAGTCGTGCACGCCGCAGAGTTAGTGTGCGTGTGTGCTAGCAAGGACACGTTCAAGGGCTGAACGTGCACTTGATGCTTAGTCTACGCCCGTGAGTGTAGACTGAACTTATTTTGATGTAAACATGTTCATAATCTTGTTTATGTAATAAAATTTTGCTTCTGCTTTGTACCTTTGACGTGTGTTATCCGGTGCTGTGCAACGCAGCACCCCTCAGCGTGATCCTGGCTCAACAAGACCATGGGGTCGTGTCAGGCCGGTTTCGGTTTTCTTTTTCTTTTTCTTTTTCCTTTTCTTTTTCTGTTTTAATTTGAATTTGAATTCCAGTTTGAATTTGAATTGCTTTATCACATGCATTACGTCTAAAAATTTTTAAATCCCCCTCTTTAGCAGGTTTTGGAGTGTTACAGCTCTACTCCCCTTAAAAGAAATCTTGTCCTCGAGATTGGTGGTTCTAGGAAAACATTCCGAAAACTGTGCCTTAAGCTCGTCTTCTCGCTCCCATGTGGCTTCTTCTTCCGAGTGATGCTTCCACTGCACCTTGCACATCCGGATTCTTTTATTTCTCGTGAGGCGTTCCATTGTCTCCAAAATCTTGACCGGTTGCTCGGCATAAGACAGATCCTCTCGTACGTCAACCTCATTCATGGGTAACATCTCTTCAGGCGTCCTTAGACATTTCTTGAGCTGTGACACATGGAATACATCGTGCACATCCGATAGGTGAGCCGGTAGTTCTAGTTGATATGCCACTTCGCCTTTCCTCTCTAGGACCTGAAAGGGTCCGATGTATCGAGGTGATAACTTCCCTTTCACCTTGAACCGACGAAGTCCTCGGATAGGGGACACCTTGAGATAAACATAGTCTCCCACATTGAAAATAAGCTCTCTTCTCCGTACATCGGCATAACTCTTTTGTCGGGTCTGTGCTATCCTCAAATTGTTGCGAATTTCCCTCACTTTTGCCTCAGCTTCTTGTAGTACCTCGGGCCCAAACACTTTACTTTCCCCTGTTTGGTTCCAAAATAGTGGAGTTCTGCACTTCCTCCCATACAAAGCCTCAAATGGTGACATCTTCATACTAGCCTGATAGCTGTTGTTATAGGAGAACTCCGCATACGGTAAGTTCTTATCCCAACTCCTATTGTTCTTGAGCGCACACGCTCTCAGCATATCCTCAAGGATCTGATTAGTTCTTCCCGTCTGCCCGTCGGTCTGGGGGTGATAGGCAGAACTAAAATTTAGATGAGTTCCCATGGTTTCATATAACTTCTGCCAAAACCTTGAGGTGAACTGTGTCCCTCGATCTGACACTATCTTCTTTGGCACTCCATGGAAACACACGATCCTTGACATGTACAATTCTGCCAATTTGGATCCGCTGTAGCTTTCTTTCACGGGGATGAAATGAGCTACCTTGGTTAGCCTGTCGATGATGACCCATATCGAATCATATGGGTCCTAGGCAGTCCCACTATGAAATCCATACCTATTTCTTCCCATTTCAATTCAGGCACTTTGAGTGGTTGCAACAGTCCCGCGGGTCGTTGATGTTCTGCTTTCACCAACTGACATGTGTCACAGAGGGCAACATGTTCCGCGACATCTCGCTTCATGCCATACCACCAATATCTGCTCTTGAGGTCATGATACATCTTCGTACTTCCAGGATGAATGGAATAGTCGGAATCATGAGCCTCCTTCAAAATCAATTCATGAATCTCCTTCACCTCCGGCACACAGATTATTTTCCCGTGCCACACCGTACCTTGTTCATCCTCTCTGAACCCAGGGGCTTTATTTTCCTTGATGAGTTCTCTAATTTCTTGTATCTTCTCATCATTCTTCTAACCGTTGCGTATGTCTTTCTCTAATGTAGAGTCCACTTCCATGGCGATGGCCTCACCACTATTCACTAGACATAGATTGAGTTTTACAACCTCTTCATTCAATTCTGTAGGCATGTCCTTTAAGCTCAACCTATTGACTTGCACCTTCCGGCTTAAAGCATCTGCCACGACGTTCGCTTTCCCAGGATGATAGTTGATGCCCACATCAAAGTCGTTGATTAGCTCTAACCATCTCCTTTGTCTGAGGTTGAGATCTGGCTGTGTGAATTTATACTTTAAGCTCTTAGGATCCGTATATATCTCTGTCCTCTTCCCCATCAAGTAATGTCGCCAAATCTTCAATGCGTGTACCACTGCGGCTAGTTCTAGGTCATGTGTAGGATAGTTCTTCTCGTATTTTCGGAGCTGCCGGGACGCATACGCCACAACATCCCCTCTTGCATGAGAACACATCCCAACCCATGTCCAGAGGCATCACAGTACACCGAAAAATTCTTCTGCATATCTGGCATAACTAGCACTGAGGCTGTTGTCAATCTCTTCTTCAGCTCTTGAAAACTCGTCTCACATTGCAGTGTCCATGTGAATGTGATTCCCTTATCTAACAATTTGGTGAGGGGCCTCGAAATCTTGGAGAAACCCTCGATAAACCGTCGATAATACCCAGCCAATCCTAAGAAGCTTTGAACTTCCCCGACATTTTCAGGGGTCTTCCACTTCTGCACAACCTCGATCTTGGCGGGATCTACGGAGATTCCTCCCTCCGAGATTATATGTCCTAAGAAGGGAACTCTCTTCAACCAAAACTCACACTTGCTCAACTTGGCATATAGTTGGTGTTCTCTCAGCTTTTGCAACACCAACCTTAAATGTCCCTCATGTTCTTCTTCATCTTTGGAGAAGACAAGAATGTCATAAATGAAAACCACCACAAATTTGTCCAGATATTCCATGAATACCTTGTTCATGAGATACATGAAGTATGCCGGGGCATTAGTTAGCCCGAACGACATGACGGTGTATTCATACAGCCCGTACCGAGATACGAAAGCTGTATTTGGAATGTCGGTTTGTCTTATCTTAAGTTGATGGGGTTGGCACCACGACCTTTTCCTCTTCCATCCATCTATCATGATCAACCAAATGTTAACTTAAAGCATTCGTATTAACATCCCAAATTGCTTGTTTAAACTAAAATTTTTGAGGCCCTAATATTTAAACAATTTCTTGAGATTTCGCGTAGATCTTTGGGCTTCACATTTCACGCGAAAATAAAATGCACTATTGATTCATAAGGGTTCACACACCAAAGCAAAGCAACCTAAAGACGAGGTTGTGGACAAATGCCCATGGCTTCCACAACTCACGTCACACACCAAACGTTAACACACAAATAAATAAGGTATTGACTCGACTACTCGATAACCTGTTGAAATAAGGGAAAGGACTCTAAACGACTCGTATCACTGAGCTGGCTCTTCGGGGTCTTCCTCATTATTGCGGCTGCCCTCTGATTCCGCTTTGGGTGGGGAAGCTGCTGGTGGAGAAGTGCGGCGACGCCTGGTCGTCCGGCGGTCTAGGGAGTCAGGAGTCCACGTGTCATTCACGGTACCACACAGTTCATTCCCATCTCCCCTTTCTCTCGCCCTCAGGCTGGTGCGAAGCAACGCCTCAGTCTCCTTCAGGGTGTCACGAACATCCTGAAGCTCCTTCTGGCACTCCTGCAGTCGAGTGCTGAGCATAGCAGCATCCTCCAAGCACAAGTCCATGTGCTCATGGAAAGTTCCCTGCTGCACTGGCGGGTACTTGTACTCCGCGGTGCCACTCTCACGCTGGAGGACATACATGTACTCGGTCCTGTCCAGGTGGCGACGGTTGATGTAACTCTGGCAGGTGATGGCCTCCCAGGTGACATCCTTCTCAGCATCGGCCTGAGTCGCCCGACAAGCTGGAGATCGGTGAATCTTGAGCAGCTGATTTTCATGGATAATCCTCATCTCTGAGCTCCATTCTTCCCGCTTCTCACGAATGGTCCTGGTGGAGCTGTAGTGTATGATCAGCTTGCCCACATTGCCGGCGGCGTGGAGCATACGCCGAAGACGGCGCAACAAGCCTCCTACTACCAATCCGTAGGAGGGGTACGTCACCGGACGGTTCTCCTCTCTCAGGGCAAGGGCAACTACATGAACTCTCCCTCCGGTGGACTTGCGGGCGGTGCGGATCATGCGAACCATCTATAACATAAAGCATCTAAAATTAAGTTAGATAAGAATTTAAATAAAAATTGTATTTTGAATAAAAGTTGGGGCAAGATGAACAAATAAAGTGACCCTATTAAATGACACTTTCAACCCACACCTTTGTAAAATAGTTTTTAAGAAAATAGGGTCCTTAAATCTGTCCATTTCTACCTAGGTCCACGTTCCTACGGGCAACCTTGGCTCTGATACCACTTCTATCACACCCGGTTTCTCCGAAGAACAGCCGAGTGAATATCACATGTATGCCAGGATCATTTTCTCATACATGTGACGACAAATAGTGAAGCATCATCATATTACAAGCCAGGTGTCGAATATAAATAAGTCTTACATAGCATAAGTCTCGATGGACGATAATAAGTTCATGCCATGAAAATAAAACAGCAGCGGAATATAAATCTTGTGGGCTCCGTCACAGGCGTTGCCCGGGGGACTCCGTAAACCTAGAATCCTTCTTCGTGACCAAAGTCTTGGTCATTGAACATCACATCATCCCCTTGACCTGAGCAGCAATATAAACCAACAGAAAAGCAAGTTTGAGTACCATGGGTACTCAGCAAGTGTGGGAAAGTTATGTCATGCATGACTAGAGCAAGGAGAGGTTGACTCATGGTTAAAGCACTACGCAATTAATACCTATCACCTTAGCTTATTAAGCACCTACAATACTACACCGGTGAAATGGTCCCAATCTCCCAACCCATCATCAAAATCAAGTAACCATAACATCATATCCAATGTCAAGCTCCCCGCTTAACATCCTCAACTTCCAAATTCATCATCCTCTAATCATGAATAAGTCCAAGCCGCTCTTGATCGTGAGCACGGCTGTCATGAAAGTTTTGACTCTGCAGAGTTTGCACCACTGTACCCACATGTAGTGATTTCATCCCCCGTTGCCGGGTGGACTAAAAGAACCTCCATTATGCCAGTGGCCGTGAACCACATTCACACTTCCCAGGTGTGTAGCCAGGAGATCACTACGAGGCTTTTACAAAGGGATTCCCGACGAGCGTGGGCCCACTGAGGTTTCACCCCTAACAGCATACAAGAGGCTCCAACCCCGCTGCAGTGGCCCCCTCTTGAGCCTTGCGGTTCATATGGTAGTCCAGCTGACACCTATTCCCCGCACCATCCAAAACACCCATACTACGCCGGAAATACACCTAATTAATTGGCCAAGCTGCCCCATCTCAACATGTGGTTGGCACGGTAAAGCCAGGTTACATGCTCCATGAACCGGTCCTTAGGATCCAGGCATGTACTAAACACAAACCCGAGTCTCGTGCACCCAGCACCAACCAAATTATCCAACTTGCCTCGATCCGTACCTCTACATAACTCATAATGTCTCATTCAAGAGTAAAGTAAACAAGTTGACGATCTCATATCCCACTTATCCCATTCTAAGCATGGCTAAGCATAAGTAATATGAATGAATGACATAATAAAACCAATCCCAACCCAAGCTACAAGGAAACAAGATAATGCGATTCTAGGGAAACTTCCTAGCATGGGTTTCATATTTCAATTGACAATGCAAATAATTCTATCTACACATCCTAGCATAGGATCAAAGTGGTCAAGGACACTTGCCTTCTTCCTGCTGCTCTGGGAATGGAAAGTCTTGGTCTTGGAAGGGGAGAACTTGCTCTGGGGCAGGTTCTACTCATGCCAATACACATAGCAAAAGAAAACAACAATCCATAAGCCATAGTTCACACTTTCACTCATGCAAACCATACATACATACATATGAAAGTCATTCACATTTCTAAGTGTTGTGGTTACCCTACATGTGTTGATTTTTGGCCTACATGCACTTTTAACCATATGTATATGATTTCTAACTTTTGTATTTAGATTTTTATTTGCACACTATATATGAATTTCCAATTTGAACAAATTCTTTATATTTAATTAATACACCTCTTAGCTACCAAGTTTGCATGAAAGGTAATTTCCTACTCCAAATAGGTCTTCAGATCTTCTAAAAATCCTAATTTGAAGTTTTTGGATTTGGAGACCTCATTTATCATTTTCTAATTATGCATACTTATTTTCCTATATTTTCAGATTTATTTTCTATGCCTAAAAGTGAACTTTACTATGAAAATAGTAAGACACATCATCTAAACAGAATAGGTTCTGATCTAAAATGTTCAATAGTATATTTTTGAACTTCCTCTCTGATGTGGAACAAATTAAATTTATTTTACTAGTTTTTAGAATTATTTCCTAGCCTAAAATGTGTCTCTAGAGAAAATAAAAATGAGTAACACTTAGGCAGATTTCATTTCAGCCTAAAATCTATTTCTAACTCATTCTAAAGTTTTCCAAGTGCTAGGAGAGTTTAAATTTTAATTTGCACATGTGTTTGCCTTACCTTTTTAAATTTAAATCCTAGTCATATATTCAAACTTCTGAATTTAATATCCTATAGGGTCAAAAAGGCAAATCCACCCTACTGCAGGGTCTAATTTACTATTTCCTAAATTTCCATGGGTCTAACTACACATAACAGAGGGGTCTTCCTAATTTTTATTAAGTCCAGGGGCTAAAACTGATTTTTAAATGAATTTACACGAATTTCTGAAGGTCCAGGGGCTAGATCAGAAGTTTCTGGGGCTAGCTCGTGTTTTCCGAAATCCCCAGGGGGTAGCGCGTAAGAATCCCAGCCTTTATAATGCGGGGCTGACATGGACCGTCCGATTTAAAATAGACGGCTCAGATTAGATCGCCGAACCGGTATGCGTCGGTTTTATTTCTACCGTGCGATTTAAAATAGACGGCCCCCAAGAGGCCACGTCACCCTGGCCGGAGCCAGCCCGCGCGCGCGGCGGCGCGCGGCGGCGGGGGGTGGCGATCTCACCGGCGCAACCTCGGTTTTTACCGCTACACACTAGAACTCGCATCTTTTTGCACGGATCGGCTGCGGCGGGTTAGGGGATGCTCACCGAGGGGTTTTCCTGCACTCGGAGGCCCTGGAAGTCGGTCGGTGGCGAGATTCAACGGCGATGGTCTTCGGTGCACGTCGGAGTGGTAGTTGGGGCGCAAGACACATCGTTTCCTTCACCTGCAGGGCTCCCCGGCGGCGGTGGAACGTGATCAATACATTAGATCAGGAAATTTGAGCAAGGATCGAAGGAAACCGGCTGTAGAAACTTTGGTTCTCACCAGAGAGAAAAACGGCCGATCAGGGGGGACAGGGCGATTGTCGGCGTTTAAATAGGCGAGGGAGGGCGGCTGGGGTTTGTTTGGATGTGCCGCAGCGCATGGCTGGAGATCGTGGCATCCGGAGCCAGAAAATCGGCGTGGGTGCTGCGATCGGCGCGGAAGTCGCGCCACAGTTGGGGGCGCGCGCGAGGAGAGGGATGACATGCGGGCCCCGCGTGTCAGTGAGAGGGAGAGAGGGGGGCGCGGGTTTGGGCTGGCGCGGGGGGGGGGGGGGGGGGTGGGGGTCTTGGGCCGGCTGGCGGGTTTCGGCCCACTGGCCGGTTTCGGTTTTCTTTTTCTTTTTCCTTTTCTTTTTCTGTTTTTATTTGAATTTGAATTCCAATTTGAATTTGAATTGCTTTATCACATGCATTACGTCCAAATTTTTTAAAATCCACCTCTTTAGCAGGTTTTGGGGTGTTACAACCGCCACCATCACCGCCACCACCGCCGGCTCATAACAGACTGGGAGAGTTCATGAGGACTCGACCACCCACCTTTGCTCAAGCTAATGGCCCCATGGAGGTCGACGACTGGTTGAAATCCATGGAGAAGAAGCTTGCCATAGTGCAGTGCAATGACCGAGAGAAGGTTCTTTTTGCGTCGCACCAACTCATGGGAGCCGCCGCTGACTGGTGGGATGCCCTGTGCAAAGCTCATGTCGACCCGGAGACAATCACTTGGACTGAGTTCAAGTAGAGTTTCCGCTCTCATTACATCCCTGCTGGTGTAATGATGCTCAAGAGACAGGAGTTCGAAGGTCTCCGCCAAGGATAGAAAAGCGTGAATGAGTATCTCAACAAGTTCATGCAACTGTCCCGGTACGCCCCTGAAGATGTTAACTCGGACCAACGGAAGCAGTACCTGTTCATGAGAGGGTTGAACAATGAGATCCAGGTTCAGCTCCTCAACAATGACTACGCGAGCTTCCAGAAGCTGGTTGACAAGGCTATAGTGGTTGAAAGCAAGATCCGAGAGATCGAGCGAGAGGTCAAGGGGAAGATGCCATACCAGCCACAAGGGAGCAATGTACGACCTCGGTACATGCCCCCATCTGCACCGCAGTATGGATCGACCGCTCCTGCATACCGCCCTAGTCAGCCACCACAGCAACGACCCGTTGCACAAGCACCTCGTGTGCCTTTGCCTCCTGTGCCCCGACCCAACATGGGCTCTCCTGTTTAAAACCCCCGCCCGAACGTACCTGCTGCCTTGGACAACAGGGCATGCTTTGCATGCGGGGAAACAGGACACTTCGCGAGCCAGTGCCCGAGGAGAGGTCCTGGACAGCAAGGCAACGTGCCCAAGCAGAACCCATGGCCGAACGGAGGAGACAATCAAGGAAATCATGGACAGTAGTATTATGCTCGCGGCAACGTGAACCATGTCTCTGCTGAGGAAGCACAACAGGCTGAGGACGTCGTAATTGGTATGTTCTTTGCCAACTCCAACCCAGCCACCATTTTATTTGATTCTGGATCATCACATTCCTTCATATCATCCAAGTATGTTGCCAAGCATCATCTACCCATATCACACTTAAATTGTGCTATGTTGGTTAATTCTCCCGGTGGAGAGATGAGGACTAATATAGTATGTCCGAAAGTAAGCCTTAAAATAAGGGGGGTAGACTTCCTTGCCAACCTCATTGTCTTGGAATACCAAGGGCTTGACATAATACTCGGGATGGATTGGTTAAGCAAGCACAACGGAGTAATCCAATGTGCTGAAAGGAGCGTGCAGTTGACAAACGAGCACGGTATTCGTATCGAGTTTGAGTCAGCCCAACAAACAACCAATAAGGCAAGTTTGAACCACGTCGAAGGAGCAACATTGGACAACATTCCAGTGGTTCAAGAATTCTCGGACGTGTTTCCGGAAGAGCTTCTAGGTATGCCACCTGACCGGGACATTGAGTTTGCCATTGATTTGGTACCCGGAACCGCACCCATAGCAAAGAGACCCTATAGGATGCCCACCAATGAACTAGTGGAACTCAAGAAGCAAATTCAGGAGCAGTTGGAGAAGGGATTTATACGTCCAAGCTCGTCACCATGGGGAGCCCCCGTGCTCTTCGTAGACAAGAAGTATGGGACCCAAAGGATGTGCGTGGACTATAGGTCTCTCAACGAGGTGACAATCAAGAACAAATACCCTCTGCCTCGTATAGAAGACCTATTTGACCAAATGAAAGGAGCTCGAGTGTTCTCCAAGACTGATCTTCGGTCGGGATACTTCCAGCAAAAGATTAAGCCCTCCGATATACCCAAGACTGCCTTTCGAACACGGTATGGTTCGTATGAATATACCATCATGTCTTTTGGGTTAACAAATGCACCCGCATACTTCATGTACCTTATGAACAAGGTTTTCATGGAGTACTTGGATAAGTTCGTCGTGGTTTTCATCGATGAAATTATGCTGTATTCAAAAAGTGAGGAGTTGCATGAAGAACATTTGAGATTGACCTTGCAGAAAATGCGCGAGCATCAATTGTATGCCAAGCTTAACAAATGTCAATTTTGGCTAAAGGAGATATCGTTCCTAGGTCACATTATATCCGAGGAAGGATTATCGGTTGATCCCGGAAAAGTGGGAGATGTTCTGAAGTGGAACCAACCGCTAAACGTGAAATATATTCAGAGTTTTCTTGGGATGGCTGGATACTACCGACGCTTCATCAAGGACTTCTCTAAGATAGCAAAACCTATGACGGAGTTGCTAACGAAGGGAAAAGCGTTCCAGTGGACATCAGCGTGCCAAGAGAGCTTTGAGGAACTCAAGAAAAGGCTAACCACAGTGCCAGTTTTGGTATTGCCGGACGTAAGCAAGAGCTTTGACATATATTGTGACGCATCGAGACAAGGGCTCGGATGTGTGCTCATGCAAGAAGGACAAGTGGTAGCCTATGCCTCAAGACAATTAGAGAAGCACGAGCTTAATTATCCTACACATGACTTGGAGCTAGCAGCAGTAGTGCATGCATTGAAGATTTGGAGACATTATATCCTTGGTCATCGATGTGAGATCTATACGGATCATAAAAGCCTCAAGTACATATTCACACAAACGGACTTGAATTTGAGGCAACGTCGATGGTTGGAACTCATCAAGGGTTACGATGTTGTAATCAACTACTACCCTGGAAGGGCCAATGTAGTAGCTAATGCATTGAGCCGGAAGGGAGCATGTCACCAACTCACGGTTCGGGAGCTACCACCCGAACTACGCAAGGAGTTCGAATGGTTACACCTCGGATTCTTGAACAAGATGGAAGTGATGGAACTCCACTCTTCATTGGATCAAGAGATAAGAGATGGCCAAGCAACATATGAGGAGATCAAGGAGATCAAGGAAAGGATCTGACAAGGAATAGAGAAGGATTTCAAGGAAGATGCGAAGGGTACGCTTTGGCTAGGAAAAAGGAATTGTGTGCCTAACGTGAAGCACATCCGCGACATGATATTAAAAGAGGCACATGATTCAACTTATTCCATACATCCCGGAAGTACCAAGATGTACAAGGACCTGAAGACTTGTTGGATGGTATGAAGAGGGACATAGCCGAATATGTTGCCCCATGCGACATACGCCAACGGGTGAAGGCTAAACATCAAAGACCCGCTGGATTGTTGCAACCCTTGAAGGTACCTGAGTGGAAGTGGGAAGACATCAGTATGGATTTCATCGTCGGGTTGCCACGTACTCAGTCGGGTTACGACTCCATCTGGGTTATCGTGGACCGATTGACGAAAACAGCCCATTTTCTCCCGGTAAGGACCAAGTACAACGTTGCACAATTAGCTGAGTTATACATGGAGCAGATCGTGTGCCGTCATGGGGTCCCGAGGAGGATAGTCTCAGATCGGGGTTCTCAGTTTACCTCTAGATTTTGGAGGAAGCTGCAGGAAGCTATGGGTACACGACTGGATTTTAGCTCCGCTTACCACCCGCAGACCGATAGGCAAACGGAAAGGACAAACCAAATTTTGGAGGACATGTTGAGAGCCCGTGCCTTGAAATATGGACGTAGTTGGGATAGGAGCTTGCCACACGCGGAATTCTCCTATAACAACAGCTATCAAGCCAGGTTGAAGATGTCACCTTTCGAAGCATTATATGGCAGACGGTGTAGAACGCCGCTGTTTTGAAGGAGGCCGGGGAAAACCAAGTGTTTGGACCCGAAGTGCTACAAGAAGCTGAAAAGCAAGTCCAAACGATACGGGAGAACTTAAAGGTTGCTCAGTCACGACAGAAAGTCTATGCGGACAATAGGCGAAGGAAGTTGACTTTCGAAGTAGGAGACTTCGATACCTTAAGGTATCGCCTATTCTTGGCCAACAACGTTTCAACGTCAAAGGCAAGCTAGCACCTCGCTACATCGGACCATTTAAGATTTTGGACAAGCGAGGAGAAGTAGCCTATCAACTAGATGTCACACCCGGTTTTTCCGAAGAACAACCAAGTGAATATCACATGTATGCCAGGATCATTTTCTCATACATGTGATGACAAATAGTGAAGCATCATTTATTACAAGCCAGGTGTCGAATATAAATAAGTCTTACATAGAAAATGTCTCGATGGACAATAATAAGTTCATCACAAGTAAATAAACTAGCAGCGGAATATTATTCTTGTGGGCTCCATTACAGGCGTTGCCCGGGGTCTCCATGAACCTAGAAACCTTCTTCGGGTCCAAAATCTTGGTCATTATACACCACCTCACTATCTTGACCTGAGCAGCAATATAAACCAACAAATATGCAAGGTTGAGTACCATTGGTACTCAGCAAGTGTGGGAAAATTATATCATGCATGGCTAGAACAAGGGGAGGTTGAACTCATGGTTAAAGCACTACGCAATTAATACCTATCACCTTAGCTTATTAAGCACCTACATTACTACACAGGTGAAATGGTCCCAATCTCCCATCCCATCATCATAATCCAATAACCATAGCATCAATTCCGATGTTAAGCTCCCCGCTTAACATCCACAACTTCCAAAACCATCAATCCTCTAATCATGAATAAGTCCAAGCCGCTCTTGACCGTGAGCACGGCTGTCATGACAGTTTTGACTCTGTAGAGTTTGCACCACTGTACCCACATGTAGTGATTTCATCCCCCGTTGCCGGGTGGACTAAAAGAACCACCATTATGCCAGTGGCTGCGAACCACATTCACACTTCCCAGGTGTGTAGCCAGGAGATCACTACGAAGCCTTTACAAAGGGATTCCCGACGAGCGTGGGCCCACTGAGGTTTCACCCCTAACAGCATACAAGAGGCTCCAACCCCGCTGTAGTGGCCCCCTCTTGAGCCTTGCGGTTCATATGGTAGTCCAGCTGACACCTATTCCCCGCACCATCCAACACACCCGTACTACGCCGGGAATACACCTAATTAATTGGCCAAGCTGCCCCATCTCAGCATGTGGTTGGCACGGTAAAGCCAGGTTACATGCTCCATGAACCGGTCCTTAGGATCCAGGCAAGTACTAAACACAAACCCGAGTCTCGTGCACCCAGCACACAACCAAAACATCCAACTTGCCTTGATCCCTACCTCTACATAACTCACAATATCTCATTCAAGAGTATGGTAAAATAAACTGATGATCTCATATCCCAAATATCCCATTCTAAGCATGGCTAAGCATATGCATAATAATAAGTGACATGATAAAATAAATCCCAACCCAAGCTACAAGGAAACAAGTTAATGCAATTCTAGGGAAACATCCTAGCATGGGTTTCATATTTCAATTGACAATGCAAATAATTCTAGCTACACATCCTAGCATAGGATCAAAGTGGTCAAGGACACTTGCCTCCTTCCTGCTGCTCTTGAAATGGGTAGTCCTGATCTTGGAAAAGAATAACTTGCTCTTGAGCAGGTTCTACATCATACCATCACACATAGCAAAAGAAAAACAACAATCCATAAGACATAGTTCACACTTCCACTTCATACAAACCACACATTCACATTTATGAAAGTCATTCACATGTATATGTGTTGTGGTTACTCTATGTGTGTTGATTTGTGGCTTGCATGCACTTTTGATCATATGTATATGATTCCTACTTTTGTGTTCACATTTATACTTACATACTATATATATGAGTTTCCCATTTAAATAAATTCCTTATATTCAATTACTACACCTTTTAGCTACCTAGTATGCATGAAAGGTATTTTCCTTCTCCATATGTGTCTTCATAATTTCTACCAACCCTAAACTGAATTGTTTGGATTTTAGAAACTCCATTTATCATTTATTAGTTGCTATAATTTCAGATTTATTTCCTATGCCTAAGTGTGAACTTTCTTATAAGAATAACAAGACACATCATCTAAACAGAATAGGTTCTGATCTAAACTATTTGCTAATATATTTTTGACCTTTTCCTCTGATGTAAACTGTTTTACAATTATTTTCCCTATTTTCCAGAACTATTCTTTACTTAAAAATGTGTCCCTAAATGTGAATAATAAATTAAACAGCTTCACTTCAGCCCAAAATATGTTTTTATCTCACTCCAAAGTTTTCTAAATACTGAGAAAGTTTTTAATTTAATTTCGACAATATGTTTGTCCCACTTTTTAAATTTTAAACACTAGCCACATATTCAATTTCCCAAATTAAATATTAAACAGGGCTAAAAAGGTAAACTCACCCCACTACAGGGTCTATAATATTATTTTCAGAATTTCCAGGGATCTAGCTACACTTATCAGAGGAGTTTTTCCTAATTTTTATTAAGTCCAGGGGCTAAAACTGATTTTTAAATGAATTTACATGATTTTCTGAAGTTCCAGGGGCTAGATCAGAAGTTTCCGGGGCTAGCTCTTATTTCCCAAGAACCCCAGGGGGTAGCACGTAAGATTTCCAGTCTTTATAACGCGGGGCTGACGTGGACCGTCCGATTTTAAACCGACGGCTGAGATTATAACGTCGAACCGGTACGCGGGGATTTAAACCCTACCGTGCGATTTAAAATAAACGGCGCACAAGCGGCCACGTCGCTCTGATCGAGCGCAGGCGGCACTGCCGGTGGCGCACGGCGGCGGGAAGCGGCGATCTCGCCGGAGACTTTCGGATCTTCGAGAATTCTTCCTAGAACTGTGATCTTATGGCATAGATCGGTGGAGGAGAGGTCGGGGATCTTACCTCGGGGGTTTTCTTGAGCTCGGAGGTCCTGGAAGGTGATCGGCGACGAGGTCCGAGGTGAATTCACGGCGAGGCTCGTCGGCGCTGTGTTTACACCGCAAGTCACCGAGTTTTCTGCACCTGCAAGGTTCCCCGGAGGCGGTGGATCAAGACCAGCGAGTTAGATCGGAATTTCCGAGCGTAGATCGGCCAGAATTCGCCGGAGAAGGCTCGGGTTCTCACCGGAGGAAAACGGCAGATCGCGTGGGAAAAACAGAACGAGGCCGGGGTTTTTATAGACGGGGGAGGGCGGCGGGGTGGTTTAGATCGAGTTTGCGTCGCCCCCGAGCGAAATTCAGCTGGGATATGCGAGAATTCCCGATCGGTTTCGATTCGGGTGAGAGAGTCCGGCGCTGGCGCGAGGTAGACGATGAACTGGTGGGCCCCGCCTATCAGTGGGAGGAAGCGGCGCGCGCGGCTGCGGGCTGGCGCGGGCGCTTGTTGGGCCGGCTGGTGGGTTTCGGCCCACTGGCCGGTTTTTTTTTCTGTTTTCCTTTTTCTTTTTCTATTTCTTTTCTGTTTTGAGTTTAATTTGAATTCCAGTTTGAATTTGAATTTTTCCAAAACATGCAACACGTCCAAAAATTTTTAAATTCCCCTCTTAACATGATTTAGGTTCTTAACAAGATTTTTGGGGTGTTACAGCTCTACCCCCCTTAAAAGAAATCTCGTCCTCGAGATTGGTGGTTCTAAGAAAACAATTCCGGAAATTGTGCCTTGAGCTCATCTTCCCGCCCCCAGGTGGCTTCCTCTTCTGAGTGATGCTTCCACTGCACCTTGCACATCCGGATTCTTTTATTTCTGGTGAGGCGTTCCATTGTCTCCAAAATCTTGTATGGTTGCTCGGCATAAGACAAATCCTCAGCTACGTTCACTTCATTCATGGGTAACACCTCTTCAGGCGTCCTTAGGCATTTCTTGAGTTGTGACACATGGAATACATCGTGCACATCCGATAGACAAGCCGGTAATTCTAGTTGATACGCCACTTCGCCTTTCCTCTCCAAAACTTGAAAGGGTCCGATGTATCGAGGTGATAACTTCCCTTTAACCTTGAACCGACGAAGTCCTCTGATAGGGGACACCTTGAGATAGACATAGTCTCCCACGTTGAAAACGAGCTCTCTTCTTCGTACATCGGCATAACTCTTTTGGCGTGTCTGTGCTATCCTCAAATTGTTGCGAATTTCCCTTACCTTCGCCTCGGCTTCTTGTAGTACTTCTGGACCAAACACTTTATTTTCCCCCGTTTGGTTCCAAAATAGGGGAGTTCTGCACTTCCTCCCGTACAAGGCTTCAAATGGTGACATCTTCATACTAGCTTGATAGCTGTTGTTATAAGAAAACTCCGCATACGGTATGTTTTTATCCCAACTCCGATTGTTTTTTAGTGCACATGCTCTCAGCATATCTTCAAGAATCTGATTGGTTCTTTCCGTCTGCCCATCAGTTTGGGGATGATAGACAGAACTAAAGTTCAGATGGGTTCCCATGGTTTCGTGCAACTTCTGCCAGAACCTTGAGGTGAACTGTGTCCCTCGATACGACACAATCTTCTTTGGCACTCCATGGTAACACACGATCCTTGACATGTACAACTCTGCTAATTTGGATCCGCTGTAGCTTTCCTTCACGGGGATGAAGTGAGCTACCTTGGTTAGCCTATCAATCATGACCCATATCGAATCATACCCTTATTGGGTCCTAGGCAATCCCACGATGAAATCCATGCTGATTTCTTCCCATTTCCATTCAGGCACTTTGAGTGGTTGCAATAATCCCGCGGGTCGTTGATGTTCTGCTTTCACCAACTGACATGTGTCACATAGGCCAACATGTTCCGCGACATCTCGTTTCATTCCATACAACCAATACCTGCTCTTGAGGTCCTAGTACATTTTCGTACTCCCAGGATGAATGGAATAGTCAGAATCATGAGCCTCCTTCAAAATCAATTCACGAATCTCCTTCACTTCTGGCACACAGATTCTTTTCCCGTGCCACACCGTTCCTTGTTCATCCTCTCTAAAACCAGAGGCTTTACTTTCCTTGATGAGTTGTCTGATCTCTTGTATCTTCTCATCATTCTTTTGACCCTCGTGTATGTCTCGCTCTAGTGTGGAGTCCACTTCCATGGCGATGGCTTCACCACTATTTACTAGACATAGATTGAGCCTTATAACCTCGTCCTTCAATTCTGCAGGCATGTCCTTCAAGCTCAACTTATTGACCTGCACTTTCCGACTCAAAGCATCGGCCACGACGTTTGCTTTCCCGAGATGACAGTTGATGCCTACATCAAAGTCATTGATTAGCTCTAACCATCTCCTTTGTCTGAGGTTGAGGTCTGGCTGTGTGAAAACGTATTTCAAACTCTTATGATCCGTATATATCTCGGTCCTCTTCCCCATCATATAGTGCCGCCAAATTTTCAACGCGTGTACCACTGCGGCTAGTTCTAAGTCATGTGTAGGATAGTTTTTCTCGTGCTTCCGAAGCTGCCGGGATGCATATGCCACGACATGCCCTTCTTGCATGAGAACACATCCCAACCCGTTTCCAGAGGCATCGCAGTACACTGTGAAATTCTTCTGCATATCTGGCATAACCAACACTGGGCTGTGGTCAATCTTTTCTTTAACTCCTGAAAACTCGTCTCGCACTGTGGCGTCCATGTGAATGTGATTCCCTTCTCCAACAGTTTGGTGAGAGGTCTCGATATCTTGGAGAATCCCTCAATAAACCGTCGATAGTATCCAGCCAATCCCAAGAAGCTTCGAACTTCCCCGACATTTTCAGGGGTCTTGCACTTCTGTATATCCTCGATTTTGGCAGGATCCACGGAGATTCCTCCCTCCGAGATTATATGTCCTAAGAAGGGAACTCTCTTCAGCCAAAACTCACACTTGCTCAACTTGGCATATAGTTGGTGTTCTCTTAGCCTCTGCAACACCAACCTTAGATGTTTCTCATGTTCTTATTCATCTTTGGAGAAGACGAGAATGTCATCTATGAAAACCACCACAAATTTGTCCAGATATTCCATGAATACCTTGTTCATGAGATACATGAAGTATGCTGGGGCATTAGTTAGCCCGAAAGGCATGACGGTGTATTCATACAGTTTGTACCGAGATACGAAAGCTGTCTTGGGAATATCAGTTTGCCTTATCTTGAGTTGGTGGTATCCCGACCTGAGATCAATTTTCGAGAACACACAAGCGCCCCTCAACTGATCAAACAAGTCTTCAATGCGGGGTAATGGGTACTTGTTCTTGATGGTTACCTCATTCAAGGCACGGTAATCCACGCATAACCTTTGGGTTACGTCCTTCTTGGGCACAAATATCACCGGAGCTCCCCATGGTGAGGAACTAGGGCGAATATACCCCTTCTCCGTCAATTCTCTCAAATGATCCTTGAGTTCTTCTAGCTGCTTGGATTCCATCCGATAAGGTATTTTGTAAATCGGGGCTGTTCTAGGTACTAGCTCAATTGCGAATTCCACTTCTCGATCCGGAGGCATACCTGGCAACTCCTCCGGAAAAACATCTGGATATTCCCTGATAGTCCTGATTTCCTCAACTTTCACCTCAACTTGATTTAATTTAATGTCCCTCCTAGGCTCGTGTATTGTTATGAACTTTACTCTTGTGCCACTAGGGTGAGTTAGTTCCACCGTTCTGGTCGAACAATGGATGATTCCTTTATGTTTTGTCAACCAATCTGTACCCAAGATAATATCTATCCCTTGTGAATCTATCACTATGAGGTTAGCAGTAAATACCACCCCATTAATGTCTAGGTTCACTTTGGGACACACTTGTCTTGTCGTTATTTCTCCACCTGGACAGTTTACGGCTAGCATATGGTTCATTTGTGTGGTTGCTAGGTCATGCTTCTTAACAAACCCTTGAGCAATGAACGAGTGGGTAGCACCAGAATCAAACAGCAGGGTTGCATGGTGTAAATTGGCAGGAAACTTACCAACTACCACGTCGGGTGCCTCTTGCGCTTCCTCCATAGTGACGTGGTTCACCCGTCCTCGCATCACATTCTGCTGTTGTGGCTGTGCGGGCTTCTTCTTTGGGCATTTATGGGCGTAGTGCCCCACTTCACCGCAGCTAAAACATTGCACCCCAACCTTAGGTGCCTGGCCTTTGTTGTCTTGGGGTTGGTTTGGGGGTCCCTGTACTGCTGGTCGAGGTGGATATGCAGGGCGAGGCTTCTGTACAAACTGACGTTGTGGCTGTGCTGGTGCTGCCGGAGGCCTGTAGTTCAGGTTGTACCCTCTTGGTGCTGAGTAGGGTACCGCAGCACGGTTCGTCTGCCCTGTAGGTTGCTGCATCAGACGTGGGCGGGTGTTGCTCCCTGAGGCTTGATGTGACCACCCGACATTCCTCTTATTCTCATTTTCCAAGGCCTTTAGCTTCCTTTCTACCACAAATGCTCTGTCCACCATCTTTTGGAAGCTTTCATACTCATTTGAGGACATTGCACACTGCATCTCTGCGGTAAGTCCTTCCACGAAACAATCTTGTTTCTGCTCATCAGTCTCTATGTCCCATGGGGCATAACGGGATAGTTGAGTAAATTTAGTGAGGTACTCCCTCACCTTCATGTTTCCCTGCCGCAGTCCCAAAAACTCCTTCCTCTTGTTTTTGAGTTCACCTCTTGGGATATAATGGTTGCGGAAGCTACGCTTGAACTCTTCCCAAGTGATGTTCTCAGGGTCATGATGGGCAGCCACATAGGCGGTCCACCAATCAGCAGCAGGTCCATGCAATTGATGAGAGGCAAACAGCACCCTCTCATACCCTTGGCACTGGATGATCCTCATCTTGCTTTTAATGGTCTTTAGCCAATCATCTGCCTCCAGAGGTTCAGCAGCACTTGCAAACTTTGGAGGTTGAGTTCCTAGAAACTCACTCAACCTTGGTTGGCGTGGTGCATCTTGTGGAGGTGGAACTTGATGCAAGTTGGCCACCACTTGAGTCAAGTTCTGGATGAGCTTATTTTGATTTTCCAGCATTTGGTGGAGGGGATCAACTCCTTCACGGCGACCACCCCGGTCCTGGCCTCCAGAAAGATGAGGGTTGCATGCCTCATTGTTGTTGTTGGCGTGGTTGGCAGCACGTCCTTTTCCTCTTCCGGCCATATGGCAGAATCAACCATTGTTAATTTGAAAGCATTTAGTATCATCTTACTACTTTCATTTGTTTGTACTTTGAAGTGTTGAGGCTTTGTTATACTTCTCTAAGGGTTCACTTCTCACACAAAAATAAATGCAATATTATTTCATGTGGGTTCACACACCAAAGCAAAACAATCTAAAGACGAGGCTGTGGACAATTGCTCATGGCTTCCACAACTCACGTCACACACCAAGCATTAACACACCATTAACTACGTAACGACTCGACTACTCGACATCCTTCTAATTTAAGGGAAAGGCTCTATGCTACTCGTTTTCTTGAGCTGGCTCCTCGGGATCTTCCTCATCATTTAGGCTGCCTTCTGACTCTGCTTTGGGTGGGGAGGCTGCTGGTGGAGAAGTGCGACGACGCCTGATCGCCCGACGATCTGGGGAGTCAGGAGTCCATGTATCATTCACGGTGACACACAGTTCATTCCCATCTCCTCTTTCTCTCGCCCTTAAGAAGGCTCGCAGCAACGCCTCCATTTCCTTCAGGGTGTCCCGAACATCCTGAAGTTCTTGCTGACACTCCTGCAGTCGAGTGCTGAGCATAGCAGCATCCTCCAAGCACAAGTCCATGTGCTCATGGGAAGTCCCTTGCTGCACTCGCGGGTACTTATACTCTGTTGTACCACTCTCACGCTGGAGGACATACATGTACTCAGTCCTGTCTAGGTGGCGACGATAGATGTGACTCTGGCAGGTGATGGCCTCCCAGGTGACATCCTTCTCCGCATCGACCTGCGTCGCTCTACAAGCTGGAGAGCGGTAGATCTTAAGCAGCTGATTTTCGTGTATAATCCTCATCTCTGAACTCCATTCTTCCCTCTTCTCACGGATGGTCCTGGTGGAGTTATAGTGGATGATTAGCTTGCCCGTATTGCCGGCGTCTTCGAGCATACGTCGAAGACGGCGCAACAAGCCTCCTACTGCCAATCCGTAGGAAAGGTACGTCACCGGACGGCTCTCCTCTCTTTGGGCAAGGGCAACTACGGGAACTCTCCCTCCTGTGGACTTGCGAGCGGTGTGAATCATGCGAACCATCTAAAACAAAAAGCATTTAAACTTAGGTTAGATACACTTTTAAACAAAAATCCTTTTTTGAATGAAAATTGGGGTAAGATGAAGAAAGTGACTCATTAAATAACACTTTTCAACACACACCTTGTAAAAATAGTTTTTAAGAAAATAATGCCCTTAAATACGTCCATTTCTACCTAGGTCCACGTTCCTACGGGCAACCTTGGCTCTGATACCACTTCTGTCACACCCGTTTTTTCCGAAGAACAACCAAGTGAATATCACATGTATGCCAGGATCATTTTCGCATACATGTGATGACAAATAGTGAAGCATCATTTATTACAAGCCAGGTGTCGAATATAAATAAGTCTTACATAGCAAATGTCTCGATGGATAATAATAAGTTCATCACAAGTAAATAAACTAGCAGCGGAATATTATTCTTGTGGGCTCCATTACAGGCGTTGCCCGGGGTCTCCATGAACCTAGAAACCTTCTTCGGGTCCAAAGTCTTGGTCATTATACACCACCTCATTATCTTGACCTGAGCAGTAATATAAACCAACAAATATGCAAGGTTGAGTACCAATGGTACTCAGCAAGTGTGGGAAAATTATATCATGCATGGCTAGAACAAGGGGAGGTTGAACTCATGGTTAAAGCACTACGCAATTAATACCTATCACCTTAGCTTATTAAGCACCTACATTACTACACAGGTGAAATGCTCCTAATCTCCCATCCCATCATCATAATCCAATAACCATAGCATCAATTCCGATGTTAAGCTCCCCGCTCTTGACCGTGAGCACGGCTGTCATGACAGTTTTGACTCTGCAGAGTTTGCACCACTGTACCCACATGTAGTGATTTCATCCCCCGTTGCCGGGTGGACTAAAAGAACCTTCATTATGCCAGTGGCTACGAACCACATTCACACTTCCCAGGTGTGTAGCCAGGAGATCACTACGAAGCCTTTACAAAGGGATTCCTGACGAGCGTGGGCCCACTGAGGTTTCACCCCTAACAGCATACAAGAGGCTCCAACCCCGCTGCAGTGGCCCCCTCTTGAGCCTTGCGGTTCATATGGTAGTCCAGCTGACACCTATTCCCCGCACCATCCAACACACCCATACTACGCCGGGAATACACCTAATTAATTGGCAAAGCTGCCCAATCTCATCATGTGGTTGGTACGGTAAAGCCAGGTTACATGCTCCATGAACCGGTCCTTAGGATCCAGGCAAGTACTAAACACAAACCCGAGTCTCGTGCACCCAGCACACAACCAAAACATCCAACTTGCCTTGATCCCTACCTCTACATAACTCACAATATCTCATTCAAGAGTATGGTAAAATAAACTGATGATCTCATATCCCAAATATCCCATTCTAAGCATGGCTAAGCATATGCATAATAATAAGTGACATGATAAAATAAATCCCAACCCAAGCTACAAGGAAACAAGTTAATGCAATTCTAGGGAAACATCCTAGCATGGGTTTCATATTTCAATTGACAATGCAAATAATTCTAGCTACACATCCTAGCATAGGATCAAAGTGGTCAAGGACACTTGCCTCCTTCCTGCTGCTCTTGAAATGGGTAGTCCTGATCTTGGAAAGGAATAACTTGCTCTTGAGCAGGTTCTACATCATACCATCACGCATAGCAAAAGAAAAACAACAATCCATAAGACATAGTTCACACTTCCACTTCATACAAACCACACATTCACATTTATGAAAGTCATTCACATGTATATGTGTTGTGGTTACTCTATGTGTGTTGATTTGTGGCTTGCATGCACTTTTGATCATATGTATATGATTCCTACTTTTGTGTTCACATTTATACTTACATACTATATATATGAGTTTCCCATTTAAATAAATTCCTTATATTCAATTACTACACCTTTTAGCTACCTAGTATGCATGAAAGGTATTTTCCTTCTCCATATGTGTCTTCATAATTTCTACCAACCCTAAACTGAATTGTTTGGATTTTAGAAACTCCATTTATCATTTATTAGTTGCTATATTTTCAGATTTATTTCCTATGCCTAAGTGTGAACTTTCTTATAAGAATAACAAGACACATCATCTAAACAGAATAGGTTCTGATCTAAACTATTTGCTAATATATTTTTGACCTTTTCTTCTGATGTAAACTGTTTTACAATTATTTTCCCTATTTTACAGAACTATTCTTTACTTAAAAATGTGTCCCTAAATGTGAATAATAAATTAAACAGCTTCACTTCAGCCCAAAATATGTTTTTATCTCACTCCAAAGTTTTCTAAATACTGAGAAAGTTTTTAATTTAATTTCGACAATATGTTTGTCCCACTTTTTAAATTTTAAACACTAGCCACATATTCAATTTCCCAAATTAAATATTAAACAGGGCTAAAAAGGTAAACTCACCCCACTACAGGGTCTATAATATTATTTTCAGAATTTCCAGGGATCTAGCTACACTTATCAGAGGAGTTTTTCCTAATTTTTATTAAGTCCAGGGGCTAAAACTGATTTTTAAATGAATTTACATGATTTTCTGAAGTTCCAGGGGCTAGATCAGAAGTTTCCGGGGCTAGCTCTTATTTCCCGAGAACCCCAGGGGGTAGCACGTAAGATTTCCAGTCTTTATAACGCGGGGCTGACGTGGACCGTCCGATTTTAAACCGACGGCTGAGATTATAACGTCGAACCGGTACGCGGGGATTTAAACCCTACCGTGCGATTTAAAATAAACGGCGCACAAGCGGCCACGTCGCTCTGATCGAGCGCAGGCGGCGCTGCCGGTGGCGCACGGCGGCGGGAAGCGGCGATCTCGCCGGAGACTTTCGGATCTTCGAGAATTCTTCCTAGAACTGTGATCTTATGGCATAGATCGGTGGAGGAGAGGTCGGGGATCTCACCTCGGGGGTTTTCTTGAGCTCGGAGGTCCTGGAAGGTGATCGGCGACGAGGTCCGAGGTGAATTCACGGCGAGGCTCGTCGGCGCTGTGTTTACACCGCAAGTCACCGAGTTTTCTGCACCTGCAAGGTTCCCCGGAGGCGGTGGATCAAGATCAGCGAGTTAGATCGGAATTTCCGAGCGTAGATCGGCCAGAATTCGCCGGAGAAGGCTCGGGTTCTCACCGGAGGAAAAACGGCAGATCGCGTGGGAAAAACAGAACGAGGCCGGGGTTTTTATAGATGGGGGAGGGCGGCGGGGTGGTTTAGATCGAGTTTGCGTCGCCCCCGAGCGAAATTCAGCTGGGATACGCGAGAATTCCCGATCGGTTTCGATTCGGGTGAGAGAGTCCGGCGCTGGCGCGAGGTAGACGATGAACTGGCGGGCCCCACCTGTCAGTGGGAGGAAGCTGTGCGCGTGGCTGCGGGCTGGCGCGGGCGCTGGTCGGGCCAGCTGGTGGGTTTCGGCCCACTGGCCGGTTTTTTTTTCTATTTTCCTTTTTCTTTGTCTATTTCTTTTCTGTTTTGAGTTTAATTTGAATTCCAGTTTGAATTTGAATTTTTCCAAAACATGCAACACGTCCAAAAATTTTTAAATTCCCCTCTTAACATGATTTAGGTTCTTAACAAGATTTTTGGGGTGTTACACTAGAGCTCCCAACACACCTCTCCGACGTACATGACGTGTTTCATGTATCCCAGCTCAAGAAGTGCTTGAGAGTACCAGAGGAGCAAGTACCAATGGAAGAGCTTGAACTTCAAGAGGACCTGACCTATGTGGAGCACCCCGTCCAAATTTCGGACGTAAAGGAAAGGGTCACGAGGAACAAGGTGATCCGTCGGTGCAAGGTACAATGGAGTCATCACACAGAAGCAGAAGCTACATGGGAGCGTGAGGAAGATATCAAGACAGAGTTTCCTCATCTATTCTCTACTAACAAATCTCGAGGGCGAGATTCAATTTAAGGGGGGTAGATTTGTGACACCCTCATTTTTTATTTCTGCATGTATTCATGTTCCATGTAGAAAAACATTTTAAAAATAAGTTGAAACAGAGAAAGAATAAAAAAGATAGCCAAAAAGAGCCAAATCCAGTTTACAGAGAGCACCAAGGACAACTCCCGCGGCTCGCTGGCCACGTGGCATGTTCGGACCTCGTCTCCGCAAATGGGGAGAGGTCCGACCCCGTGGGACACGTGTTGCCCCCGGAGCTAGCCTCTGCGGAGAAGCGAGGCCAGTCCCGCAGGACACATGTCGCCTTCGGAGCTAGTTACCGCGGAAAACCAAGGACCAGCCGCGCGGGACCCGTGTCGCTCTCGGAGCTCACCTCCGAGAGATCCGGCCCCGCTAGAAACATGTCGCTCTCGGAGCTCACCTCCGAGAGGTCCGGTCCTATTGGACACGTGTCACCTCCAAAGCTCATCTCCGGGAGGTCCGACACTACTGGATACGTGTCACCTCCGGAGCTTATCTCTGGGAGGTCCGTCACTGTTGGACATGTGTCAACTTCGGAGCTCATCTCTGGAGAGAGGGGAGGTCCCCGCCCGCCAGGACGTGTGGCGCACGTGGAGCTTGTCTGTGGAAAGAGAGGAGGTTCCCACCCGCCAGGACGCGTGGCACACGCGGAGCCCGCCTCTGAGAAAGAGGGAGGTCTCGCTCGCTTGACACACGGCACAACCGGAGCTCGTATTTTTGGAAAAGGGAGACCAGGCCCCCGATGGACACGTGGAGCTTCCGGAGCTATCCACCGCGTAAGGACGTGATTCTGAAGCGGTTTTCCTTCTGTACGCGTGGGAATCCCCGGTACTGACGAAACCGACACGAATTTCATAATGCTACCGCACCAAATCAACTAAAGATAAGTTGTTAAGATTCAAAAACAGTTTGAATGGGACTCTTAATCAAATTACGATTAGAGGACTCTTCGTTTCCTCTTATAAATAGAACCCTAAACAACCCCTTGATCGTAACATCTTCTCTGAGCCGACAACTTAGAAGCCCTAGCCCCAAACTCACCGAGTAAACCCTTTGTCGGAGTTCAGTCGTGGGAGATCACCGGAAGAGAGCCCCAACGATCTGTCTTGCTAGGAGAAGGACCCCGAGACCAAGAAGAACGTAAGGTAGGTCTCCAATACCACCTTACGACATCATCGCGTTTTCTTTGCATCTGTTCTTCGATTCCCTTCGAACAGAAGCTTTTTCGTGGACAGATCACTTGTTGATCGGTTTGAACTAAGTCAAGATCATCGCCACGTCCACAATTGATCTCTACAACTCTGTTCATCGTAAAACCCATGCAAACATACAAGGACACGTACAACCAATCTAATAAGAACTGTATCATAGGAATTTCATGCATATGCATCATCGCATCTGATTAAAGTTTGTGCATAGTATTGATTGCTGTGAATCTTGTATGTGCGTGATCGCGTATATAAGGACAAGCTCAGGGAGCTGTCTACAATGAGCTGCAACAACAAGGTTTCGAGATCCAAGAGCAACCGGAACCGCAAGAACAAGGCAAGTGCCCCTTGACCATATTGATCCTATGTTTTGGGAAACTATTTTGTTTTTGTGAAAAGGTGTGTATGCTGAGTCAAACATGATGGGAAACCCTTTTATACGAGTTTACTAGTTTTAGTTAAACCACCCTTGTCGCCAAGGAAGTTTATGAGTCGGGTATGGTTTTTGCTTTTATGCTTCGCTGAGTTCATAGGATTGGGAAGCGAGATAGATGTGTCTACCTAACTGCACTCGTAATGATAATGAGAAACTGATGTTGCTAATGAACATGGATCGGAGGGAGATCTAGGCAAGCCTGGGTTTGTGAGGTAGCCTGAAATGGTGGTTACTTGCCGTAGATCTAAGGACCGGTTCATGCGAGCACATGCCAGGATAACAATGCCACCACAAGGCCAAGTATGGGTGCGACTTAGCTGACTAATTAGGTAAGTTACTAGATTGTTATGGACCGTGGAAGGCGAGGGGAATGGGAGTCTAGTGAGGCCTTCCCTGGGAACTGCATGGCACAAGAGGGGGCCCGTGGGTGGGAGAATTGGAGATTCTAGCCTGCCGGTGAAACCTTAGTGAGTCCATACATCTAGTAGCTCCTTTGTAAAGGCTATTTTGTGATCTCTTGACCATACGCCAACAGTTGTGTACTGGTATAATGGAGGTTCTGCAGTCGCCGACGGGTGACGAAATCACAAACTTGTGGGTAAAGTGGTACAAACTCTGCAGAGTCTAAAACTATCATGATATCCGAGCTTATGGTCACGAGCGCCTGGCCAACTTCCATGATTAGTTGGGATGGTTATTGGTTATGGTTTTGGTTATGGTTTTATCTTTCGGGACTGTTGAGTCTGGGTGATAAGATTTGGTTGCATGACTGTTGAGTCATGGCAACGAGATTGGTCTCGGTGTGAGACGGAATTGTTTATCAGATGAAATGGTAGCGAATATGAGATGGTATTCGTGAGATGGTAGCGAATACGAGCAGGTATTCGTGAGCAAGAATGAAGTTGATTAATGTCTGGTTGGGACATGGAAAGTGATGAACATAATGGAGGTATGATTGGTATTTTAATACATGTTGGGATTACGTTCACTTAAAGTTAAGTTGCTGTTTTATCGTGGTTTTGATAAATAACTTTGTTTTATGCAATGAGCCTTTTTATACCTACCTTATTGTGAGCTACATATCATACTTTCCCGCACTTGCTGAGTAGATCATTGTACTCAAACTTGCATTATTATTTCATCATCAGCAACAGAAGAAGATTACTATGAAGACCAGGTGGAGCATTAGGCGTGTAATCTATCCTCAACCTTGCCTGTGAGGATGGAGTAGAGATGGAGCCACCGCTGCTGCTTAGATTGCTTGCGCACTAGTTAGAAGACTTCTGCTGCCAAGCTGAGTCCAAGACTCATGAAACCTTGTAATAAACTCTGTTATTCGTGGTTATATATATTCTGAAATTCAGTTTGTGGATGATGTGTATATGTGTGATGAACATCCTGGGCACACATATGCATCAGTTCTCGGTTCCGTGGTTTTTCCACGAAATTGAGGGCTTCATACTTATCATCATTTTCTTGAACTTCTTCATGAACAAGATCATGTCTTCTTCATCAATATCACTACTTTCATCATCACTGTCATCTTCTCCATGAGCTTCTCGAGCTTCTTTTGATACAGGTTTACAAGTTGACTTCAAAACAACTCCTTTCTTCTTTGCCGAGGTGAGATCGCCAATTTCCTTGACATGCTTGGCTTGCTTCTCCATCATTTCAAAGTTGATGATCTTGCCCAGAAGTTTGTCTGGGCTCATTTTCCGATACCCGGGGCTTTCTCTAATCATAGAGCAAAGAGTCACGTTGCGAGGCATGAATGCTATGAGAATCAACTTCACGACCTCATGATCATTCCACTTTTTGCTGCCATAAGCTCGGACTTTGTTGATAAGATTCTTCAGTCGATTGTGCATATCTTATGGTGATTCATCTTCTTCTATCGCAAATCTTCCCAATTCACCTTCAATCATTTCTATCTTGGCTTCGCGTACATGACGGTCACCTTCACGTGCGGTTTGTAGTGTGTCCCGTGTCTCTTTGGGAATTTCGAGTCCATCTACCTTGGTGAACTCGTCTCGGCTCAGTGATGACGTGATCACAGCTACAGCTTGAGCATTCCAATGAACGGTTCTTGGCTTGGAGTCAGCTCTTCATCATCATCCGAGATATCTATCCTTGTACACACTATATGCCACAAACTTGGGTTAAGAGTTCCATGTTTTATCTCCATATTGAATAGTCATTGTCATCAAAGTAAGGTGCTTTCCCTATAGGAATTGATACGTAATGACTATTGTTGGAATTCAAACGTTCATAGTCAAAAGGATATCGGGAGTAGTCTATGTGACTACCTCCTTTCTTCTTATTTTCACCATCGATCTTCTTCTTCCCTTTTGGGGAGAGTTCCTTCTTCCGTAGAAGAACCTTGAGTTGGAGCACCTCCTCATCATCGTCCTCACAATCTTGAATGACGTCGAGTAGCTTCTATAGCTTTTGAGTCCTTTCATCATCACCCTTTTCATCGTCGATCTTCTTGTGTACATCCTTGATGTCCGACATCGTCTCCTCGAGCGGCGAGTCTCTTTTGAAGAGTTTGGCTCTGATACCAATTGAATGTAGCCTAGAGGGGGGTAAATAGGCTTTTCGATTCTTTGTTAATCCCTGAAACACTTAATAGATTTATCAAATACAGTGAAATCGGACTAGTCCAGTACTCTACGGACTAGTCCGGTACGCGTGGACCAGAAAGATCAAGGTTGATAAATATTTTCACTTCTAGTACCCTATGCAGCGGAAATTAATTGGGAACTTAGATGTATTACAGCAGTGAAACAATGAATGACATAGATCAGCTTTAGTTTCAATGTTTCGACGTGAATTACACAAGATTAAGTAAACCCTAGAATATGATGAACAATAAAACACAAGAGCAAGAGACAAGATTTTATCCCGAGGTTCGATCCTACGAAGGAAATCTACGTCCCCGTTGAGGAGTCCACGAAGGACCGGGTCTTCACCAACCTTACCCTCGTCGAATCGCCACAGAGACCGATTCTCTTCCACTAATCACAAAGGGCAAATAAATTGTTCAAGGGGTCTTCTCACAAGTTGAGGGCTCCCCAAGAATTACAATGAATGAATACCACCAAGCACACTCAAAAGATGTACAATAAATAAACAAGAGTGTGCGAGAGATCAAACCCAAGAGCTCAAGATGTGTAGAACAAGTCTCTCCTTTGATCAATTGCTAATCCTTAAAGATTTGATCCTTTTAGGGTTAGAATGTGTGGAGAGATGTGAATTTTGGGCTCTTGGAAGGTGTGACGGCGTAGGGGGTCGAGAGTGGTTGTAGTATGGTCGTACACCTCTATTTATACTAGGGTTTTCAAAGGTTACCGTTAGGGTTTGCGATGTCCGTACTAGTCTGTGGTGGACTTTGGACTAGTACGGTGTGCGGCGTGTGGAAAACCCTAAGTGTTTTGAGATACCGGACTAGTCCGTAAGAGTGCGGACTAGTCTGTTGTCTACTTAGAGACAAATCGGACTAGTCCGGTCCATATCGGACTAGTCCGCTGTGGTGAGAACTTTGTAGATTATGGACAAGTCCGGACTTGGCGACTTGTCCGTTCTCTAGTCAGAGACATATCGGACTAGTCCGGTCCATATCGGACTAGTCCGCTGTGTGGAGAAAGTGAGGACTGAGGACAAGTCCGCACTTGGAGGACTTGTCTGTTTTCTAGTCAGAGAGAAATCGGACTAGTTCGGTTGATATCAGACTAGTCCGCACATGCTGATTTTTGTGCAGTTAGTGTGATTTCTTTCACTTGAGCTCTTAGGGTGTGTTTCTCCAACACACTCCATACTAAGTAATCTAATCTTTTCAGCTCCTGAGCTCTTATCATTTTAGATCCTCATTCTCCTTTCTTTTTGCGCTTTCTTCCTAATTTCTTTAAAAACCTGCGCTCATCTCAATGATTTTGTTAGGGTCTCATTTGTTTGTCATAAATCAACCAAAACCCACAAGGGATGCCTAGATGCACTTTCAATCTCTCCCTTTTTGGTGATTGTTGACAACCAATTGAGATCACAAAAATATGATAAAAAATTCAGATTTTCATAAAGTGTGCACATATGAGCTTTGAGCAAAATAGGCAATGTAGACATAAGACATATGTGCACTCTTTATGGTGGGGTGCAAAACTATGTGTGTGAGCAATAATTTTGATGTAAATATCATAATATTATCAAGAGTCTCAAGCCTACATAGCAGTTTTAAACATACACCATCAATCATAAGCATAACATAGTCATCATTTCACAACACATGTCCAAAAGCATAATGATAGCATAAGTCTTCGTCCTGCCGTTCTGCCCGCGCCGTAAGATAGGCGTAGTGGTTGATGATGGCAGGGACGGTAGGGCATGTCTTGTCGCTGTGTTTAATGGCCTACAACCTCTGACACGGTGCGTTTGTCTTGACCGTGACTGGTCACAGTGCCCCCTGATAGGCGTGCACCGCGTCTCCGCGTCTTGGGAAGGCGCAGGTCTTGAATGTCTTGTACGGACAAGGCATGGCGTGCCTTTACTCCTGCTGCCTACCGCGCCGAGGCGGGCAGCACAGCTTGTGGCCACGTGGCAGGCCCAGGGCCCGTCTCTGAGGAGAGGCAAGGCCTGGCCCCGCTGGACACATGGCGCGTTCGGAGCTCACCCCTGCAGAGGGGGCGAGGTCCGGCTCTGCCAGCCACGTGGCGGGCCCGGAGCTATCCTCTTAGGAGAGGGGAGCTCTGGCCCCACTGGACACGTGGGGCCTTCGGAGCTCACCCCTGCGGAGGGCGCGAGGTCTGGCTCTGTTGGCCACGTGGCAGGCCCGGAGCTACCCTCTGAGTAGAGGGGAGCTCCGGCCCCGCTGGACACGTGGCGCCTTCGGAGCTCACCCCCGCGGAGGGGGCGAGGTCCGGCTCTGTTGGCCACGTGGCGGGCCCGGAGATACCCTCTGAGGAGAGGGGAGCTTCGGCCCCGCTGGACACATGGCGCCTTCGAAGCTCACCCCTGCGGAGGGGGTGAGGTCCGGCTCTACCGGCCACGTGGCGGGCCTGGAGCTATCCTCTGAGGAGAGGGGAACTCCGGCCCCGCTGGACATGTGGGGCCTTCGGAGCTCATCCCTGCGGAGGGGGCAAAGTCCGGCTCTGCCGGCCACATGGCGGGCCCGGAGCTATGCTCTGAGGAGAGGGGAGCTCCGGCCTCGTTGGACACGTGGGCCTTCGGAGCTCACCCCTGCAGAGGGGGCAAGGTTTGGCTCTGTTGGCCACGTAGCGGGTCCGGAGCTACCCTCTGAGGAGAGGGGAACTCCGGCCCCGCTGGACACATGGCGCCTTTGGAGCTCACCCCTGCGGAGGGGGCGAGGTCCTTAGGCAGTTTTCTCCTGTGCGCGGGGGTACCCGGTATTGAGGGTACCGATAGTGACCCCCGGGCCCACCTCGGGGGAGATAACAATCCCGGGGTGGGGCCTTCACCTTTTCTACCGCGCGCACTTTCTTTTAAGCTCCTTTGGACCGTTGCAAGGGAACCGGAAGGTCATGGGGACGTGACTCTTGCTTTGAAAGTTGCTTTTATTGCGGCGGTTCCCAAGGCTGCCATTACTGCACATCGCAGCACCGTGTCGGGAACCTCTAGGTTGTCCGCCTGAGGGACTGACTTCTTGGCCCACCGCTTCCGTAGGACGGCTTGGGCCCTCTTGTCATCGTCGCTAGGGCTCGGACCTGGGGTGTCTGCCCCGAGCGGTGACCGAGCCCAACGTCCCGAATCACGGGGACGGGGCACCTCGCCCGGGAATCGCATTGGGTGGTGCCGTGTTATGCGGCACCCAACAGCAAACATATAAGGATCACTGTATTACATAAATCAAAAGCAGAAGCTTACAAAATGTTCTTTGTAAATAAGTTACATATAATTGCTACAGCAGAAGTCTATAAACAGCTCACGTCGAGTATCTAGTGAGCACCCGAGAAGAGGTCCAGCCCGCGGACTCCCCTCGCTAGCAACACGAAGACATGGCAGCGGCTAGGTCCTCCATGTAATACATGACTCGGAAGTCCCCGAGTCTCACCAGACGACCTTTTTTATAGCGTCGAAGTTTACCTGCAAAAGCACTCATATAGCAAGAGTGAGCACAAAGGCTTAGCAAGACTTAACCGTCTCTCCTAAAGCATGCAACTCTACATGAGGGTAACTTAAGACCCAATCCTGTAATTTGCGAAAAGACGCACCTACGAGTTCATCCTTAACTTTCAGATTTTAGCCATAATATTAGTGACCTTGCGCCCAGCAACATTGGAACTCCACAATCAAACAAGAAACGCTTCATTTCAATGTTACTTGTCCCAAGGTGGAAAATAACTTTAGTTTGCTCTATCTCTACTTCAAACAGGGTTTTTCATACAATTTACCATCATCATAGCAGCAATTAAACTCTTGCAAATTATTTCCACCCAACTTGATTACTACGTCACAGCGCAGTGAGCAAGCGGTACTCATAACCATGAGGGACGGCGATTCGAATCAAACACTACCGGGATAACTCGACACATACGCCCGCCTCTGAAGACCCAAATCTGGCGTCCTTCATTACGTCGTATGTGGCAACCTTTCACAGGACACTAGATTGTAGAACCGGTCACACCGTCTCGGGCTCATAGGTCTAACGAGACATTGTGGTATGCCTCTACAATCCAGTGAACCTGGTACATCGGTTTCCTGGTTCCCATATATCAGTAAGCATCCGGTACACAACTCAATACTTGCTCCCAGGGCCGCACACGCTTCGGTCCTTAACCGACACAGGCAGAGCTACTCGACCAAGACCTCGTCTTGTCGCTGCCTAACCCTCCTGCCCGGTCTCATCTTTAGAAATGTAAACTTTAGTTTGCCTCGTTTCCAACCATACTTATGTAATCCTAAACTATAGCTCGCGAGTAGATTCCAACAACTCGTCTTCTACCGGATGTTATAACCTATTTAGCACGACAACTCTCTACAGTGGGAACTATACTCTACCCTTGACTCTAGGGTTCATTTTTGGTTATGCAAGTGGAGTGTAAAACATCCTTGACCTAATGCATATACACTTTGACCCATAGTAGTGAACAAATGAAAAACTTTATAACACAACTTAAATGCAAACCGGGGCTTGCCTTGGTTTTGCAGGTGACTAAAGTCACATAATCTTTGAAGTTAGTTGCTGATAACTTGAAGCTTAATCCCTGCCCTTCTTGCTCCTTGATCCAAGCTTAACTTCTCCTTCACTTTTCCACGTTTAATCACTACACGTTATGAATATGCATACATGTTTAATTATAAAACTTTTGCTAACAAGTTCTAAAGACAAGTTTTAAACTGAAACTCTGTTTAAGAATTTACAATGACACTGGGGCTAGTGGTTTGGGTGTGTGTTTAAGCACTAACATCAAGTGAGGAGTGGGGTTCATCACTTGGGTGTTGATCACCTAATGAGGTTGAACAGAACAGTACTGATCCATGGTTCCAATGGAGCTGAAAATTTTCTTGTGAGTTCCTTGTCACAAGAAAGTCATCTGGACCAAAATTCAGAATATTTCAATAAGTAGATTACTCAGAACAATTCCCTAAGCATTTAGGCAAAAAGGAATTAATTCTGAATAAACTTGCACTTTCATGCAAATCCAAGTGAACCATAATTTCAGACATAGCTCAGGGTGCATGAATGAATTTTCCTAGGAATTTTGGAGCTAAGAACTGCCCAGAACTGAATTTCCAAGTTTTGGAATCTCTCTGAAATTGTTTCTGTATTCATTTGAACACAGAAACTTCAAATCAGAATTACCCTAACTAAATCAACTCCAAATGAGCTGAAACATTTACAGGAGTTCACTAATATACTAAATAATAATCTGGAACAATTTGGGGATTTTTGGATGAACCAAACTCCCTCTAAAATTCTTTTGCTGAAAAGCTTCAAAGAATTTTCCAGAATTTTATATTGGTTTTCATGCAAATTGGGTTGCATATTTGGATATAGTTTTTCATCCTGAATCCAACCCAATTTGAATCACGAAATTTGGAGCTTCCTAGCAAAAGTTATGAGGTTCTAAAGTTTGAACTGAATTTGGAATTCAAATTAATTTGGGAAATGTTCAAACTCTGACCATGGGTCCCGGTTACACGTGTCAATCCCTTGATGCAGCCACACCGTGATCCACAGCTATTCAGGCTGTATACGCAACATATCAAGTGGCCACAGCAAATCCCAATCTACCGCAACAGCCACTGACCGGTGGGGCCAGCAGCTTCTTCTTCCTCCCGGCCCCCTTTTTCCCGTGCGCTTTGCGCCCCTCGCCGGCGCAGCGGCGCTGCTTCGGACCTCCCCTTTCCGGTGGACTAAGGGGCTGAAACTCGCCGCTAGCCTCGCTCTCGACGTGAGGAACTCGTCCCCCTGCTCACCAGAGGCCAGCGATGGCTCTAAACCACCGGGCGACGTGGGCGGCTCAGTCCTCCCTCCGACAATGTCGCGCGCCCACTCCAGAGCCCCAAACCAACGGGTCTTTGGTCCTACAGCATCAGTGGTTCATGGGGGTGCTCGGCTTTGGTTCAAACTTGATCGGAAACGGCTCGAGATGAGGTCTCACCGTGTGCCCGGCGGTTCCCGCCATGATCACCGATCGGAAAGCTCGAAATTAGCCGCTAACACGGGGTTTCTAGCTAGGGTTGTGAAGGGGATCGGATCGCCGTCGAGTCTAGATCATTTGTGTATGATTTGGTGAACTCTAAGTGTGAATTAAGCGCGAATTTTAGAGATCTGTCACACCCGGTTTCTCCGAAGAACAACCGAGTGAATATCACATGTATGCCAGGATCATTTTCTCATACATGTGATGACAAATAGTGAAACATCATTTATTACAAGTCAGGTGTCAAATATAAATAAGTCTTACATAGCATATGTCTCGATGGACGATAATAAGTTCATAACAAGTAAATAAAATAGCAGCGGAATATTATTCTTGTGTGCTCCGTTACAGGTGTTGCCTGGGGGACTCCATGAACCTAGAAACCTTCTTCGGGTCCAAAGTCTTGATCATTAAACACCACTTCATTATCTTGACTTGAGCAGCAATATAAACCAACAAATATGCAAGGTTGAGTACCGATGGTACTCAGCAAGTGTGGGAAAGTTATGTCATGCATGGCTAGAGCAAGGAGAGGTTGAACTCATGGTTAAAGCACTACGCAATTAATACCTATCACCTTAGCTTATTAAGCACCTACATTACTACACAGATGAAATGGTCCCAATCTCCCATCCCATCATCATAATCAAATAACCATAACATCATTTTCAATGTTATGCTCCCCGCTTAACATCCTTAACTTCCAAAACTATCACTCTTCTAATCATGAATAAGTCCAAGCCGCTCTTGACCGTGAGCACGACTGTCATGACAGTTTTGACTCTGCAGAGTTTGCACCACTGTACCCACATGTAATGATTTCATCCCCCGTTGCCGGGTGGACTAAAAGAACCTCCATTATGCCAGTGGCCACGAACCACATACACACTTCCCAGGTGTGTAGCCAGGAGATCACTACGAAGCCTTTACAAAGGGATCCAACGAGCGTGGGCCCACTGAGGTTTCACCCCTAACAGCATACAAGAGGCTCCAACCCCGCTGTAGTGGCCCCCTCTTGAGCCTTGCGGTTCATATGGTAGTCCAGCTGACACCTATTCCCCGCACCATCCAACACACCCATACTACGCCGGGGATACACCTAATTAATTGGCCAAGCTGCCCCATCTCAGCATGTGGTTGGCACGGTAAAGCCAGGTTACATGCTCCATGAACCGGTCCTTAGGATCCAGGCAAGTACTAAACACAAACACGAGTCTCGTGCACCCAGCACCAACCAAAACATCCAACTTGCCCTGATCCCTACCTCTACATAACTCATAATATCTCATTCAAGAGTATGGTAAAATAAACTGATGATCTCACATCCCAAATATCCCATTCTAAGCATGGCTAAGCATATGCATAATAATAAATGACATGATAAAATGAATCCCAACCCAAGCTACAAGGAAACAAGGTAATGCAATTCTAGGGAAAAATCCTAGCATGGGTTTCATATTTTCAATTGATAATGTAAATAATTCTTTCTACACATCCTAGTATAAGAACAAAGTGGTCAAGGACACTTGCCTTCTTCCTGCTGCTCTGGGAATGGGTAGTCCTAATCTTGGAAAGGAAGAACTTGCTCTGGAGCAGGTTCTACTCATACCATCACACATAGCAAAAGAAAACAACAATCCATAAGACATAGTTCACACTTCCACTTCATACAAGCCACACATTCACATTTATGAAAGCCATTCACATTTCTATGTGTTGTGGTTACTCTATGTGTGTTGATTTTGGCTTACATGCACTTTTAAACATGCGCATATGATTTCTACTTTTGTATTCATATTTATGTTTGCATACTATATATGAGTTTCCAATTTAAATAAATTGCTTATATTCAATTGATGCACCTTTTAGCTATCAAGTGTGCATGGAGGGTATTTTCCTACTCCAAATGTGTCTTCAGACCTTCTACCAACCCTAAACTGAATTCTTTGGATTTTGGAAACTTCATTTATCATTTTCTAGTTATGCATACCTAGCTTGCTATATTTTTAGATTTATTTCCTATGCCTAAATGTGAACTTTATTATGAAAATAGTAAGACACCTCATCTAAACAGAATAGGTTTTGGGTCTAAAATATTAAATAATATATTTTTGAACTTCTCCTCTGATGTGAACTATTTTACATTTATTTTACCAATTTTCAGAATTATTCTCTACTTAAAAATGTGTCCCTATAACTAATAAATGTGAATAATCAATTAGACAGATTCATTTCAGCCAAAAATCTATTTTTATCTCACTCCAAAGTTTTCCAAGTACTAGGAAAGTTTTTAATTTGAATTTTACAATGTGTTTGTCCCATCTTTTAAATTTTAAATACTGAACACATATTCAAATTCCTAAATTTAATATCACATAGGGTTAAAAAGGTAAACTCACCCCACTACAGGGTCTATTATATTATTTTAAGAATTTCCAGGGGTCTAACTACACATAACAGAGGGGTTTTCCTAATTTTTATTAAGTCCAGGGGCTAAAACTGATTTTTAAATGAATTTACATGATTTTCTGAAGTTCCAGGGGCTAGATCAGAAGTTTCCGGGGCTATCTCATATTTTCCGAGAACCCCAGGGGGTAGCGCGTAAGAATTCCGGCCTTTATAACGCGGGGCTGACGTGGACCGTCCGATTTAAAACAGACGGCTGAGATTATAACGTCGAACCGGTGCGCGGGGATTTAAATTCTACCGTGCGATTTAAAATAGACGGCGCACAAGCGGCCACGTCGCTCTGAACGAGCGCGGGCGGCGCTGCCCGGCAGCGCACGGCGGCGGGAGGCGGCGATCTCGCCGGAGAGTTTCGGATCTTCGTCAATTCTTCCTAGAACTATGATTTTATGGCATAGATCGGTAGAGGGGAGGTCGGGGATCTCACCTCGGGGGTTTTCTTGAGCTCGGAGGTCATGGAAAGCGGTCGGCGACAAGGTCCGAGGTGAATTCACGGCGAGGCTCATCGGCGCTGTGTTTGAAGCGCAAACCACCGAGTTTTCTGCACCTGCGCGGTTCCCCGGAGGCAGTGGATCAAGATCAGCGCGTTAGATGAGAAATCCTGAGCGAAGATCGAGCGAAATTGGCCGGAGAAACTCGGGTTCTCACCGGGAAGAAAAACAGCCGATCGCGGGTGAAAATCGGGAAGATGCCTGTGTTTATATAGTCGGGGGAGGGCGGCGTTCGGTTGTGATCGAGTTTGCGTCGTCCAGGAACGAAATTCGGCTGGGATACGCGAGGATCCGGGGCGGTTTCGATTCGGAGGTGAGAAGAGTCCGGCCGGCCGAGCGCAGGCGCGAGGAGGAAGAAGGGTTGGCGGGCCTCGCGTGTCAGTGGGAAAAAGGGGAGGACGCGCGGCTGCGGGCTGGCGCGGGAATAAATGGGCCGGCTGGTGGGTTTCGGCCCACTGGACGGGGGGGTTAATTTTTTTCCTTTTCTTTTACTTTTTCATTTCTGTTTTGAGTTTAATTTGAATTCCAGTTTGAATTTGAATTTTGCAACACATGCAATACGTCCAAAAATTTTTAAATTCCCCTCGTAACAGGATTTTGGGGTGTTACAGCTCTACCCCACTTAAAAGAAATCTCGTCCTCGAGATTGGTGGTTCTAAGAAAACAATTCCGGAAATTGTGCCTTAAGCTCATCTTCTCGCTCCCAGGTGGCTTCCTCTTCCGAGTGATGCTTCCACTGCACCTTGCACATCCGGATTCTTTTATTTCTTGTGAGGCGTTCCATTGTTTCCAAAATCTTGGACGGTTGCTCGGCATAAGACAAATCCTGAGCTACGTCAACCTCATTCATGGGTAACACCTCTTTAGGCGTTCTCAGACATTTCTTGAACTGTGACACATGGAATACATCATGCACATCCGATAGGCGAGCCGGTAATTCTAGTTGATACGCCACTTCGCCTTTCCTCTCCAGAACTTGAAAGGGTCCGATGTATCGAGTGACAACTTCCCTTTCACCTTGAACCGACGAAGTCCTCGGATAGGGGACACCTTGAAATAGACATTGTCTCCCACGTTGAAAACGAGCTCTCTTCTCCGTACATCGGCATAGCTCTTTTGTCGTGTCTGTGCTATCCTCAAGTTGTTGCGAATTTCCCTCACTTTCGCCTCGGCTTCTTGTAGTACTTCGGGACCAAACACTTTACGTTCCCCTGTTTGGTTCCAAAATAGGGGAGTTATGCACTTCCTCCATACAAAGCTTCGAATGGTGACATCTTCATACTAGCTTGATAGCTGTTGTTATAGGAGAATTCCGCATACGGTAAGTTCTTGTCCCAACTCCGATTGTTTTTGAGTGCACACGCCCTCAGCATATCCTCAAGAATCTGATTGGTTCTTTCCGTCTGCCCGTCAGTTTGGGGATGATAGGCAGAACTAAAGTTCAGATGGGTCCCCATGGTTTCGTGCAACTTCTGCCAGAACCTCGAGGTGAACTGTGTCCCTCGATCCGACACTATCTTCTTCGGCACTCCATGGTAACACACGATCTTTGACATGTACAATTCTGCCAATTTGGATCCGCTGTAACTTTCTTTCACGGGGATGAAATGAGCTACCTTGGTGAGCCTGTCGATGATGACCCATATTGAATCAAATCCTGATTGGGTCCTAGGCAATCCCACTATGAAATCCATACCGATTTCTTCCCATTTCCATTCAGGCACTTTGAGTGGTTGCAATAATCCCGTGGGTCGTTGATGTTCTGCTTTCACCAACTGGCATGTGTCACATAGGGCAACATGTTCCGCGACATCTCGCTTCAGGCCATACCACCAATACCTGCTCTTGAGGTCCTGGTACATATTCATACTCCCAGGATGAATGGAATAGTCAGAATCATGAGCCTCCTTCAAAATCAATTCACGGATCTTCTTTACTTCTGGCACACAGATTCTTTTCCCGTGCCACACCGTTCCCTGTTCATCCTCTCTGAAACCAGGAGCTTTATTTTCCTTGATGAGTTGCCTGATTTCTTGTATCTTCTCGTCATTCTTTTGACCCTCGTGTATTTCTTGCTCTAGTGTGGAGTCCACTTCCATGGCGATGGCTTCACCACTATTCACAAGGCATAGATTGAGCCTTATAACCTCGTCCTTCAATTCTGCAGGCATGTCCTTCAAGCTCAACTTATTGACCTACACTTTCCGACTTAAAGCATCTGCCACGACGTTTGCTTTCCCAGGATGATAGTTGATGCCCACATCAAAGTCATTGATTAGCTCTAACCATCTCCTTTGTCTGAGGTTGAGATCTGGCTGTGTGAAAATGTACTTTAAACTCTTATGATCCGTATATATCTTTGTTCTCTTCCCCATCAAGTAGTGCCGCCAAATTTTCAACGCGTGTACCACTGCGGCTAGTTCTAGGTCATGTGTAGGATAGTCCTTCTCATGCTTCCGGAGCTGTCGGGATGCATAAGCCACGACATGCCCTTCTTGCATGAGAACACATCCCAACCCGAATCCAGAGGCATCGCAGTACACCGTAAAGTTCTTCTGCATATCTGGCATAACTAGCACTGGGGATGTTGTCAATCTTTTCTTTAACTCCTGAAAACTCGTCTCGCACTGCGGCGTCCATGTGAATGTGATTCCCTTCTCCAACAGTTTGGTGAGGGGTCTCGAGATCTTAGAGAATCCCTCAATAAACCGTCGATAGTATCCAGCCAATCCCAAGAAGCTTCGAACTTCTCCGACATTTTTAGGGGTCTTCCACTTCTGTATATCCTCGATTTTGGCAGGATCTACGGAGATTCCTCCCTCTGAGATTATATGTCCTAAGAAGTGAACTCTCTTCAGCCAAAACTCACACTTGCTCAACTTGGCATATAGTCGGTGTTCTCTCAGCTTCTGCAACACCAACCTTAGATGTTTCTCATGTTCCTCTTCATCCTTGGAGAAGACGAGAATGTCATCTATGAAAACTACCACAAATTTGTCCAGATATTCCATGAATACCTTGTTCATGAGATACATGAAGTATGCCGGGGCATTGGTTAGCCCGAAAGGCATGACGGTGTATTCATACAGTCCGTACCGAGATACGAAAGCTGTCTTGGGAATATCGCTTTGCCTTATCTTAAGTTGGTGGTATCCCGACCTGAGATCAATTTTCGAGAACACACAAGCTCCCCTCAACTGATCAAACAAGTCTTCAATGCGGGGTAATGGGTACTTGTTCTTGATGGTTACATCATTCAAGGCACGGTAGTCTACGCATAACCTTTGAGTTCCGTCCTTCTTGGGCACAAATATCACTGGAGCTCCCCATGGTGAGGAACTAGGACGAATATACCCCTTCTCTGTCAATTCTCTCAAATGATCCTTGAGTTCTCCCAGCTGCTTGGAGTCCATCCGATAAGGTCTCTTGTATATCTGGGTTGTTCCAGGCACTAGCTCAATTGCGAATTCCACTTCACGATCAGGAGGCATACCTGGCAACTCCTTCGGAAAAACATCTGGATATTCCCTGATGGTCCTGATCTCCTCCACTTTCACCTCAACTTGATTTAATTTAATGTCCCTCCTTGGCTCTTGTATTGTTATAAACTTTACTCTTGTGCCACTAGGGTGAGTTAGTTCCACCGTTCTGGTCAAACAATGGATGATTCCTTTATGTTTGGTCAACCAATCCATACCCAAGATAATATCTATCCCTTGTGAATCTATCACTATGAGGTTAGCGGTAAATACTACCCCATTAATGTCTAGGTTCACTTTGGGACACACTTGTCTTGTCCTTATTTCTCCACCTGGAGAGTTTACTGCTAGCATATGGTTCATTTGTGTTGTTGCTAGGTCATGCTTCTTAACAAACCCTTGGGCAATGAACGAGTGGGTAGCACCAGAATCAAACAACAGGGTTGCAATGTGTAAAATGGCAGAAAACTTACCAACTACCACGTCGGGTGCCTCTTGCGCCTCCTCCATGGTGACGTGGTTCACCCGTCCTCTCATTACATTCTGCTGTTGCGGCTGCGCGGGCTTCTTCTTTGGGCACTTATGGGCGTAGTGCCCCACTTCACCACAGTTAAAACATTGCACCCCAACCTTAGGTGCCTGGCCTTTGTTGTATTGGGGTTGGTTTGGGGTCCTTGCACTGCTGGTCGAAGTTGATATGTAGGGCGAGGCTACTGTACGAACTGACGTTGTGGCTGTATTGGTGCTGCCAGAGGCCTGTAGTTCGGGTTGTACCCTCTTGGTGCTGAGTAGGGTACTGCAGCACGGTTCGTCTGCCCTGCGGGTTGCTGCATCAGACGTGGCGGGTGTTGCTCCCGGAGGCTTGGTGTGAGCACCCGGCCTTCCTCTTGTTTTCATTTTCCAAGGCCTTCAGCTTCCTTTCTACCACAAATGCTCTGTCCACCGTCTTTTGGAAGCTTTCATACTCGTTGGAGGACATTGCACACTGCATTTCTACGGTAAGTCCTTCCACGAAACAATCCTGTTTCTGCTCATCAGTCTCTATGTCCCGTGGGGCATAACGGGAGAGTTGAGTAAATTTAGTGAGGTATGCCCTCACAGTCATGTTTCCTTGCTGCAACCCCAAGAACTCCTTCCTCTTGTTTTTGAGTTCACCCCTTGGTATGTAATGGTTGCGGAAGCTACGCTTGAACTCTTCGCAAGTGATGTTCTCAGGGTCATGATGGGCGGCCACGTAGGCGGTCCACCAATCAGCAGCAGGTCCATGCAATTGATGAGAGGCAAACAGCACCCTCTCATACCCATGGCACTGTATGATCCTCATCTTGCTCTCAATGGTCTTTAGCCAGTCATCTGCCTCTAGAGGTTCAGCAGCACTTGCAAACTTCGGAGGTTGAGTTCCTAGAAACTCACTCAACCTTGGTTGGTGTGGTGCAGCTTTTGGAGGTGGAACTTGATGCAAGTTGGCCACCACTTGAGTCAGGTTCTGGATGAGCTGATTTTGATTTTCAAGCATTCGGTGGATGGGATCAACTCCCTCACGGCGCCCACCCCTGTCTTGGCTCCCAGAAAGATGAGGGTTGCAGGCCTCATCGTTGTTGTTGGCGGGGTTGGCAGCACGACCCTTTCCTCTTCCGGCCATCTATCATGATCAACCAAATGTTAATTTAAAACATTACGTATTATCTTACTACTTTCACTTGTTTTTACTTTGAAGTGTTGAGGCTTTGTTATACTTTCTGAGGGTTCATGTCTCACACAAAAATAAATACACTATTATTTCATGTGGGTTCACACACCAAAGCAAAACAATCTGAAGACGAGGCTGTGGATAATTGCTCATGGCTTCCACAACTCACGTCACACACCAAGCATTAACACACCATTAACTAAGGTAACGACTCGACTATTCGACATCTTTCTAACTAAGGGAAAGACTCTACACTACTCGTATCCCTGAGCTGGCTCCTCGGGATCTTCCTCATTATTGCGGCTGCCTTCTGACTCTGCTTTGGGTGGGGAGGCTGCTGGTGGAGAAGTGCGACGACGCCTGATCGCCCGACGATCTGGGAAGTCAGGAGTCCATGTATCATTCACGGTGACACACAGTTCATTCCCATCTCCTCTTTCTCTCGCCCTCAAGCAGGCTCGAAGCAATGCCTCAGTTTCCTTCAGGGTGTCCCGAACATCCTGAAGCTCCTGCTGACACTCCTGCAGTCGAGTGATGAGCATAGCAGCATCCTCCAAGCACAAGTCCATGTGCTCATGGGAAGTCCCTTGCTGCACTGGCGGGTACTTATACTCCGTTGTACCACTCTCGCGCTGGAGGACATACATGTACTCAGTTCTGTCCAGGTGTCGACGATAGATGTGACTCTGGCAGGTGATGGCCTCCCAGGTAACATCCTTCTCCGCATCGACCTGTGTCGCTCGACAAGCTGGAGAGCGGTGGATCTCGAGCAGCTGATTTTCGTGGATAATCCTCATCTCTGAACTCCATTCTTCCCTCTTCTCACGGATGGTCCTAGTGGAGCTATAGTGTATGATTAGCTTGCCCGTATTGCCGGCGGCTTGGAGCATACGTCGAAGACGGCGCAACAAGCCTCCTACTGCCAATCCGTAGGAAAGGTACGTCACCGGACGGCTCTCCTCCCTTTGGGCAAGGGCAACTACGGGAACTCTCCCTCCTGTGGACTTGCGAGTGGTGCGAATCATGCGAACCATCTAAAACAGAAAGCATTTAAACTTAGGTTAGTTAAACTTTTAAACAAAAATCCTATTTTGAATGAAAGTTGGGGTAAGATGAAGAAAGTGACTCCATTAAATAACACTTTTCAACACACACCTTGTAAAATAGTTTTTAAGAAAATAGGGCCCTTAAATACGTCCATTTCTACCTAAGTCCACGTTCCTACGGGCAACCTTGGCTCTCATACCACTTCTGTCACACCCGGTTTCTCCGAAGAACAACCGAGTGAATATCACATGTATGCCAGGATCATTTTCTCATACATGTGATGAAAAATAGTGAAACATCATTTATTACAAGCCAGGTGTCGAATATAAATAAGTCTTACATAGCATATGTCTTGATGGACGATAATAAGTTCATAACAAGTAAATAAAATAGCAGCGGAATATTATTCTTGTGGGCTCCGTTACAGGCGTTGCCCGGGGGACTCCATGAGCCTAGAAACCTTCTTCGGGTCCAAAGTCTTGATCATTAAACACCTCTTCATTATCTTGACCTGAGCAGCAATATAAACCAACAAATATGCAAGGTAGAGTACCGATGGTACTCAGCAAGTGTTGGAAAGTTATGTCATGCATGGCTAGAGCAAGGAGAGGTTGAACTCATGGTTAAAGCACTACGCAATTAATACCTATCACCTTAGCTTATTAAGCACCTACATTACTACACAGGTGAAATGGTCCCAATCTCCCATCCCATCATCATAATCAAATAACCATAACATCATTTTCAATGTTAAGCTCCCCGCTTAACATACTTAACTTCCAAAACCATCACTCCTCTAATCATGAATAAGTCCAAGCCGCTCTTGACCGTGAGCACGGTTGTCATGATAGTTTTGACTCTGCAGAGTTTGCACCACTGTACCCACATGTAGTGATTTCATCCCCCGTTGCCGGGTGGACTAAAAGAACCTCCATTATGCCAGTGGCCACGAACCACATACACACTTCCCAGGTGTGTAGCCAGGAGATCACTACGAAGCCTTTACGAAGGGATTCTCGACGAGCATGGGCCCACTGAGGTTTCACCCCTAACAGCATACAAGAGGCTCCAACCCCGCTGCAGTGGCCCCCTCTTGAGCCTTGCGGTTCATATGGTAGTCCAGCTAACACCTATTCCCCGCACCATCCAACACACCCATACTACGCCGGGGATACACCTAATTAATTGGCCAAGCTGCCCCATCTCAGCATGTGATTGGCACGGTAAAGCCAGGTTACATGCTCCATGAACCGGTCCTTAGGATCCAGGCAAGTACTAAACACAAACCCGAGTCTCGTGCACCCAGTACCAACCAAAACATCCAACTTGCCCTGATCCCTACCTCTACATAACTCATAATATCTCATTCAAGAGTATGGTAAAATAAACTGATGATCTCACATCCCAAATATCCCATTCTAAGCATGGCTAAGCATATGCATAATAATAAATGACATGATAAAATGAATCCCAACCCAAGCTACAAGGAAACAAGGTAATGCAATTCTAAGGAAACATCCTAGCATGGGTTTCATATTTTCAATTGACAATGCAAATAATTCTATCTACACATCCTAGTATAGGAACAAAGTGGTCAAGGACACTTCCCTTCTTCCTGCTGCTCTGGGAATGGGTAGTCCTGATCTTGGAAAGGAAGAACTTGCTCTGGAGCAGGTTCTACTCATACCATCACACATAGCAAAAGAAAACAACAATCCATAAGACATAGTTCACACTTCCACTTCATACAAGCCACACATTCACATTTATGAAAGCCATTCACATTTCTATGTGTTGTGGTTACTCTATGTGTGTTGATTTTGGCTTACATGCACTTTTAAACATGTGCATATGATTTCTACTTTTGTATTCATATTTATGTTTGCATACTATATATGAGTTTCCAATTTAAATAAATTGCTTATATTCAATTGATACACCTTTTAGCTATCAAGTGTGCATGGAGGGTATTTTCCTACTCCAAATGTGTCTTCAGACCTTCTACCAACCCTAAACTGAATTCTTTGGATTTTGGAAACTTCATTTATCATTTTCTAGTTATTCATACCTAGCTTGCTATATTTTTCAGATTTATTTCCTATGCCTAAATGTGAACTTTATTATGAAAATAGTAAGACAACTCATCTAAACAGAATAGGTTTTGGGTCTAAAATATTAAATAATATATTTTTGAACTTCTCCTCTGATGTGAACTATTTTACATTTATTTTACTAATTTTCAGAATTATTCTCTACTTAAAAATGTGACCCTATAACTAATAAATGTGAATAATCAATTAGACAGATTCATTTCAGCCAAAAATATATTTTTATCTCACTCCAAAGTTTTCCAAGTACTAGGAAAGTTTTTAATTTGAATTTATAATGTGTTTGTCCCATCTTTTAAATTTTAAATACTAAACACATATTCAAATTCCTAAATTTAATATCACATAGGGTTAGAAAGGTAACAAGAGTCCGGCCGGCCGAGCGCGGGCGCGAGGAGGAAGAAGGGTTGGCGGGCCCCGCGTGTCAGTGGGAAAAAGGGGAGGGCGCGCGGCTGCGGGCTGGCGCGGGAATAAATGGGCCGGCTGGTGGGTTTCGGCCCACTGGCCGGGGGGGTTTATTTTTTTCCTTTTCTTTTTCTTTTTCATTTCTGTTTTGAGTTTAATTTGAATTCCAGTTTGAATTTGAATTTTTGCAACACATGCAATACGTCCAAAATTTTTTAAATTCCCCTCTTAACAGGATTTTGGGGTGTTACAAGATCTTTACTAGTGGGTCCGAGGTCGTGCTCCGGAAGAAAAACTTCGAATTCGGCCGCTAGGGGTCGCCGTTTGAGCTGAGCTCCGGGGAGAGGCACCATGGAGGTACAGCGCACCTCTGAGCGTCGTTGCTTGAGCGTGTGCCCACGTGAGCTGGCTCGTCGGTTACTCTCAACCTGCCACAACAACCCTTGTTCTAGGGTGGAGAGCGCGGGGAGCTGCGGTCTGTTGCGCTGTGGGGGTGAAAGGCGATCAGGCCCTGCCGTTTTGCGGTTCAGACGGTGCTGTGCGCTGGGGGTGCACGCGCTCCCGGTTGAAACCGAGCGGCGGCGAGCTCAGTGCTTATCAGGCGTGAGGAGGAGAGGCGAAACGCAATTAGCTCGGTTCCGAGAAGAAGGATCACGCCGAGGGCAGCGAGGCTGATAAGCTGGTCGCCAGCGTGAGGGGGTGGGGCGGTGGCTTCGGCGGTAGCTTCGGTGGCGCCCTGTGAGTTGATCCGAGCTCGTGTCTGACCCGAGAGCAAAGACTTATGTGCTAAGTTTCCCTCTTCTCCATGACAATTGGGCCCCACCAAGTTCCTCTCTTAAATATCTCCAGATTTTTGGCATATTGCAAACTTCAGCTATGAGGGACTCAAATTCAAAAGTCATTTGGCAATTTGACAACTTGTGCCTCAGTTTCAAATTTGAATTCAAGTTTCGATGAAATTTACAAGTCCCTTTGATATACAAATGAAAGCACCTCCAAATTTGCTCAAACTTTGCCTTCCTCATAATTTGGACCTGTTGAATTCAAATATGTCATCTGATTTTTGAGTTGGCCATTGCAAATACAACTTCTTAAACAACAGTTTGAATTTCCTTTTTGGAAATGGCCTTCTTCTCTTTGAAGTGAACCCTTCTGTTCAAACTGAATTTGAAGCCCTATTGCACATGCCAACACTTATATGATTAAACAAAAGTTTTTGCAAGTCCCATTTTTTGGATTTAAACTCAACGTTATTCACAGCTCAAGTTTCCCATTTACAAGTTTTTGGGACTTTTACAAGCGGCGCATACGAAGCATTTTGAATCGCCTCTAGGAGGTTTAAAGGGGGTTCCTTCTGCATCACAGGCTTCCCTTCGCACATCTCCCTACGCCTGAGCCTTCCAGATTCTTCCATGTGCCCAAGCCTTCTATGCCTTCCAAGTTCTTTCCTCTTCGCCTCCTATGGCTTCCAGCCTGCCTCCGCCGCGCATCGCCCGGACGAAGGACCTTGGGCAGGTGCGCAGGCTTCTGGGATGGCACTCGGAAGAGCAGAGGATTTGCCTTCAGCGGGGATCTCTTCCCCTTCGTCTGGAGAGAGGGGAGACTGTCCTCTTTGTCGCCTATGCCTTGGCTGGGTTTGTCCCGCCGCTCCTTCTTCGTGACTCTTCTGGAGACTTATGGCCTCCACCTTCATCACCTCTCCCCAAACTCCTTCGCTCTAGCCACCGTCTTCGTGCACTTCTGTGAGATGTTCGTGGGGGTGCGCGCCTCGATGACACTATTCCGTCACTTCTTATTTCTGCAAACGACTGGGCGTGGCTCGAAGAACCAGCTGGGAGCCTACTACTTCCAGCACCGGTGCAAGGATCCGAAGGTCTCCAAGTACCTTCTGACCTTCTGTGCCTCGAGGTGGGAAGGCTGGAGGGATGACTGGGTGATCGTGAAGACTGATGAGCACGATCGCCTCCAGCTGCCGACTGAGGCCCCATCCACCGGGCGCCACTTCTGGGAGGAGTGCCCAGAGCTAGAGCCGGAGTATGCGCCAGTCCTGGAACGGATCCAGTTCCTGGCGGAGCAGGGGCTGACATCCCTGATGGTGCTGGCGGACTTCTTGTCGCGCCGCCTTGCGCCGCTGCAGCAGCACAATCGTCCGGCGTGGTACTACACCGGCATACATGGCTGCACCAGGTTGGAGACGGGCTTAAGTTCTGACCCGTCTGTCAAATTGCTGAGGGAGATGGTGATGAGGGTAAGCAGTGACTTCCTCGATGACCTCTCCCTGACAGTTCCAGCTTCCTGCCTCCCCCTCTTCCTGGAGTCGATGCGGAGGTCGAAGCTGCTGCGGGAGTTGCCGACCATGGACGATATCGGTATCGCTGTGCGCCAGGTCGGTGATGCTTCTCGGGGAATCTCGATCTCCAAGGTTGACCGTTCCGGAGCGCAGCGCAAGGCGTCAGCCGATGCCCAACCCGCGCCGAGGGGTGACAGAGCTCGGACTGTCGACAAAAGGAAGGGCAAGGCGTCGGCCTCTAGCCCGCCGAAGAGGAAGCGCTCCCGGTCTCCGCCGAGGGCATCGTTTGCGCTGAGTCGGGGGACTGGAGCGCCCCCGCGCTCTTCATAAGGAGGCGTTGGATCGTCGGGCGGCGACCCAAAGAGGCCTCGGGTCTTCCGTGCCGACGGAACTCCCCTTGGACAGTGGCGGTCGGAGGAGCGTCGAGCGTCCCACACTCCTTCCACTGGTGGAGCTCCGAGGAGGGACGCCGGTGCTGCGGTGTCTGGGGCTGAGCCAGGGGCCCAGGTGCCCCGATCGTCGAGTGTCCCTGCTGCAGGCTCGGCAAGCGGCGGTGCCGGAGGGAGTGCAGCCAGGACTCATCCGGGGGCGCAGGCGCCCCGGGCTTCAGGTGCTTCAGGGGCTGGTACGACGAGCGGCGCCAGAGGTGCTGCTGATGGGAGCTCTGATGCTCCATCTCCCAGGGGGGGGGGGGCTCCGGGTGCTCCCCCTGCTCCGCCGGTCCAGGTGCCTTCGGCGCAGGTCCCGGTGGCAACTGCAGGCTCTGGCGGCCCTGCCCCGGCTCGGAAGCCAGGGATTCATGCCCGCTGGAATGTTCATGTTCCTCGGTAAGTTTGAACTCGACGGATTTTAGCACTTGCGTACTTTAATTCTTCTTTTATTGTCTTGAAAGTTCACTGTGCTTGCAGGGACTCGTCGGCTGCCGGGGACGCGTCTGTTCGCCGGCCACCTCCGGTTGGCAGGGGCCGAGTGCCACATTGTCCGGACGCCATGGCAGCTTCGCTGGCCCCCGTGCAGGTGGGGGCATCTTCTCCTTCCGGCCCGCCAGGACCGGCTCCTGCGACGGTGGCGGCGCCTGCTCCTCCTCCTTCACCAGCTCGGGAGCTGGCTGCTGATGAAGACTTGGCGGAGCAGGCTGGCGATGACCAGCCTTCGGGTGCTGATGCAGGAGGAGCTGATGCAGGCTCTCAGGTGGGCGATGAGCAGGGGCGCGTCGAGGCGTGCCCTGCTTCAGCGCCGTCTTCTCCTTACCGGCGCATCATCGTGGCTCCCTCAGATGTTGTGGTGCCAGTGTCTCCTCCATCGGATGACGACGCCATGGAGGAGGCCTGCGGCACGGCTTCTGCCTCTGCTGCCCCACTGTCCCTGACGGACGCCCTGGAGCTTGCCCAGTCCGGTGTCCGGCAGGTCCAAGCTGCGCTCGAGCGCGAGCGGGAGGCCTTGACGGATGAGAGGGACCACCTCTGCGGCTGGGGGTGACTCTTGAAGCTGCGGACCAGGGAGGTCGAGGAGGAGCTCGGCGCAAAGAGGGAGAGGCTCGACGCCGAGGAGAAGCTCGTCGATGTGCAGAAGAAAGCCGTCGACCGCCTGGACACCGAGACCCAAAGGATCATGCAGGAGGCCCGCGAGGCCTATGACGGTGTCCAGGCCCGCTCCGCCGCCAACGAGGAGATGCAGTTGCGGCTGGTGCGGCGCGAGTGCGCCGTCGCGGAGCGGGAGCGCGCCGTGGCGGTCAAGGAGAAGGAGGTCGCAAAGCAGCTGGAGGCTGGGGAAGGCGACCTGAAGGCCAGGGCCAGAGAGCTGGAACTCCGGGAGGCTGCCATGGTCGAAAGGGAGGAGCAGGTCGCCCGGGACCACTAGACGGTGCTGAACCGGGAGCTCGCTGCCGACTTCCAGGCGTCGGAGTTGGAGAGGCTCGCCCGGGACCTCCAGCTCCGTGAGAATGACCTGGCGCCCAAGGAGAGGAGGTTCACCGAGGAAGGACCTGGCGTCATGCTGGCGGCTCATCAGGAGGTGGAGCAGCTTCGAGCTTCGGGGACCGCCGAGGCCCAGGGAGTCTAGAGCTTTATTGGCCAGGTGGAGTCTGCTCTGGTACCTCTCGGCTTCAGCCCCGTGAGGACGGGGGCAGCAGCACAAGAGGTGGCCCAGGCGCTCCCGGAACTTGAGTCCGTGGGACCAAGATGGAGAGGCTGGAAGCCGTGATCGTCGACGAGCTCGAGGTCGAGGGGAGGAGCTTGGCGAAGGAGGTCGCCGCGCACGTGCTGACGTGCTTCCGGAGCTGGGACTCCTCCATGTCTCTGGAGCCGGTGGTGCAGGGCCCTGTCGCTGAGCAGGAGGAGGTTGCCAGGGCCGGAGTCGGAGACGTCGCCGCCCTCGTCGCGTCTAGGTTCCAGCGGCAGGCCGGGGACTCCTAGACGCTTGCCCTTGTAGCTGGAGGGCTTTTGTATCTTTTGTTTTGTCTTCTGTCTGTAGAACAGCTCGAGGAGCTTTTCAGTGAGCAGACTTGATGTCTTGTGTGCCTGTGCTTCTTGCTTTCTTTTCTTGGCTTGCCCTGCCCGAGCCCTTAGCTCCGTAAGGGCCCAGGAGGTCTCCACCGATCTTGAAGCTTCTTAGCACAGACACCTCCCTTGGGCCCTTGTTCTCACAAGGACCCAAGGGACCTTGAGTTGAAGTCAGGAGCTCCGGTCTTGAGAAGTCCTGGGACTTCAGTACCACCGAGTGCTCCGACCTTCCCTTGTGCAGTCCCTGTAGTGGCCCCCTGGTAGGTGTGGCCAATGCTTTGGGCACACCTACCACATTCCTGCGGGGGAGCTAAGGCCAGGGCCCCCCTGACCGTCCGGAGCACGCCGGTGTTGGAGCTCTGGCGCCGGAGGTCTGGGAGGCCTCTCAGGAGGTCCTGCACACAAGTAGGGGAACAGTAATTCTGCTCGGGGGCTCTCCCTTCCCTGTCTCTTAGTCTTATTTGGCTTACAGTCCTGGGCCGGTATACGGGGCTTGGGCAATTCAGTGCTTTCGGCACCGGAGGTCCGGCTCCCTCCTAGGTCAGGGTGCAACCGCCTGGCCCCTAGTACTAGACCGTAGCGCTGGGGAGGCAGAGTGCACACACTTTGGGTACGGAAGCAGGCAAAGCAGGCTGCACACCCTAGACCTCCCGGGAGGCAGAGTGCGTACGCTTTGGGTACGGAACCAAGCAAAGCAGACTACACACCCTGGAACCCCCTGATCTGGTGTAGGTTTCTCCTGGAGGAGACCAACTGGCGTCACAGTACCTAACTGGGGGAGGTCCGAGAGGCCCCCTGGCCTCTGGCAGGTACCTCAAGCTCGACCGCCTGTGGCAGGATGGCAAATGCCTACTAGGTATGAGAGTGGGAAAGGAGAGCCGAGTATATGATGAGCGTACACTGTTTTTGAGCATGGGGAGGTGATCATAAAAATTAATGTGTAATTTAAATGAACACATGAGAGAGTGTGGTAGGACAGGGTTCCTTCTATTCAAATACATCCATCGGAGGAAAACAGGTTGTACATGGAGGCAGCGACCCACCCCATTGTGAAGGGGGGCACGGCCCACATGCTTAGGGTACGGAACCAGGCTAAGCTGGACGTAGTCCTGGACCACCCCTTGGGGCTTAGCCGCTCCGAGCTGCTCCTGGGCTCTATGGTATCTGTTACAGAAAAAAGAGAAAACCTGTCGTACTACTGTTCTAGGGATAGAACTTACGGAGGTGTTCTATGTTCCAAGGGTTTGGGAGCAGGTCTCCGTCCTCGGTAGCAAGGCGTACGCACCCGGAGCGGGAAACTTTCGTGACTCGGAAGGGGCCTTCCCAGCTGGGGGAGAGTTTGTTGGTCCCTTCTCGAGAAAGTATGTGCTGCAGCACCAGGTCGCCCTCCTTGAGCTCCCGGGCTTGCACGGACCTCTGGTGGTAGCGCCGGAGCACCTGCCAGTACCACGTGTTGTGGAGCGTTGCTTGCCATCTTGCCTCATCGACGAGGGTGATGTCCTCATGCCGGAGCTGGTCATGCGTGGCTTCGTCGTAAGCTCGGACACGGGGGGGTGGGGGCGGGGGGGGGGGGGGCATGGTGACCTCCGGGGCAAGCACGACTTCGGCCCTGTAGACCATGAAGAAGGGTGCCTCCCCTGTGGCCCGGCTCTGGGATGTCCAGCTAGCCCACAGTGCGCACGGAAGCTTGTCCACCCACTTGGCACCATGTTTCTCTAAGCTGGCATAGGTGCGAGTCTTGAGGCCCCGAAGGATCATGGCGTTGGCGCTCTCGACTTGCCCGTTGCTCTTTGGATGAGCAACAGAGGCATAGCACACCTGGATGACAAGGTCTTCACAGTACTCTTGGAACGCTGCACTAGTGAACTGGGTTCCATTGTCGGTGATGGTCCTGTTCGGAACCCCGAACCTGCCGACGATCGACTTGTTGAACTTGACTGCGGATTGCTTGTTGATGGTGTTCACTGGTGCAGCTTCCGGCCACTTGGTGAACTTGTTGATGGCGACGTAGAGGTACTGGTATCCCCCGACGGCTCTGGGGAAGGGCCCCAGGATGTCCAACCCCCATACCGCGAACGGCCATGAGGGTGGGATCATCTGCATCGTCCGCGCCGGTGTGTGGATCTGCTTGGCATGGAACTGGCACTCCTTGCATCTCTTGACCAGCTTGATGGCGTCCAGGAGAGCTGTCGGCCAGTAGAAGCCATGCAGGAAGGCTTTACCGACCAGCGTGCGTGAGGAAGCATGGTTCCCACACTCGCCTCCGTGGATCTCTGCGAGCAGGTCGCAGCCTTCCTCCTGGGTTATGCACCGCAATAGGATGTTGTTGGCGCCACGCCGGTAGAGATCCCCTTCTACCAGCGTGTATCTCTTAGCCATCTGCACAATCCGTTCAGCGGATGCATGTTCATCAGGAAGGATGTTGTCTTTCAAGTAGTCCCAGATCTCTGTGATCCATGCATCATGGCTGACTTGAGCTTCTGGATCTTGGACGCTGGGTAGCACGAAGTCCCCAGTGGCGCATACGATCCTTGGTGGGCACCATGGCTGCAGGGCCGCCGGGACCACCTGCTTCGAGGTGCTGGTCTCGCCCCCTTCGCCCGGCTCGACAGGTCGGGCTGTGGGTCACGGCAACGTCCTTTCGAGGACTCCTTCGGGCACCGGGGCTCCGGTGGAGGCCTTCATTGAGAGGTCATCAGTGACGGTGTTGTCGGCACGTAGTACATGGCACAGGTCCAAGGCTTCAAAGTCCTTCTCCAGCATCTGTACATAGAGCAGATAGGCAGCTAGCTGAGGGTTGTTGCAGGAGCATTCACCCTTGACTTGCTTGATGATTAGTTGGAAGTCGCCCTTGACCAACAACTGGCGGACGCCGAGGGACAGCGCCGTCTTCAGGCCGAAGATGAGAGCTTCATACTCGGCCATGTTGTTGGTTGCCTTGAAGTTGAGACGCACCATGTACTTGAACTGCTCCCCCGATGGCATGAGGAGCAGCACGCCGGCTCCGGCTCTCTGCTTCCGCGAGGAGCCATCAAAGTAGAGCGTCCAGTGAGGCTCGGTGAAGACCGGTGCTCGGGGCTCCGGTTCTCCGCCTTCAGGGCCCCCTGGGTTGGTTGGTGATGGGGTCCACTTGACCAAGAAGTCAGCCAGTGCTTGGCTCTTGACCGCATGACGTGGTAGGAAGTCCAGCCCAAACTCCGCCAGCTCCGCTGCCCACTTGGCGACGTTGCCAGTCGCGTTGGGGCTGTGGAGGATGGTCCTCAGTGGGTAGGAGGTGACCACCGAGATCCGGTGGGCTTGGAAGTAGTGTCGGAGCTTCCTAGATGCCACGAGCACTGCATATAGCGGCTTATGTACCTCGAGGTACCTCGTCTTGGCGTCGTGGAGGACTTCGCTGATGTAGTAGACGGGCCTTTGGATGGTCCGGGCCCTCCCTGGGGGATCCGGAACATCTTCCCCCATCAGCACCGGACCTTGGGATCTCCTGTCCTCTAGGTCCGAGACAGCCTCCGGGGGCTGGGACCCGGGGGCTTCTTGGCCGTCTTGGACCTCCGGGAGGTCGCCTTGGACCTTTGGGAGGTCATCTTGGACCTTCGGGAGGTCATCTTGGACCTTCGAGAGGTCATCTTGGACCTCCGGGAGGTCGTCTTGGACTTCTGGGAGGTCATCTTGGACCTCCGGGGGGTCATCCTGGACCATTGGTAGGTCGTCTTGGACCTCCGGGACGTCAACTGTGGCCTTTAAAGCCTGGGCCTCAGAGATCTCCTGTGACGCCCTCAATTCTGTGGAAAACCACGGATCCGAGAACTAATGCATATGTGTGCCCAGGATGTTTATCACACATACACATACGTTCCACAAACTGAATTCAGATTATATATTACCACGAATAACATAGTTTATTACAACACCTCATGAGTCTTGGACTCATGCTTACAGCGGAAGTCCTTATTTCTACGCAGCGGAATTCTTATTTAAATGCGGAAGCAAAAACTAATGCGGAAGCAAAACTAAGCAGAAGTGACTCCATCTCTATTCCCTCCACAGGCAAGGTTGAGAACAGATCACACGCCATAATGCTCTACTCGGTCTTCATAGTAGTCTTCTCTTGCTGTTGATGAAGAAACAATAATGCAAGTTTGAGCACAATGATGTACTAAGCAAGTGCGGGAATAACACATGATATGCAGCTTATAAACAAGGTAGGTATAAAAGGCTTATTTGCAGAAAAGCAAATTTATAAAATCATGATAAAACAGCAACTTAACTTTAGATGAATGTAATCCCAGCATGTATTAAATTACTAACATACCTTCATCACTTCCCGTGTTCCATCCGAACATTAACCAATCTTTTATTCATACTCACGAATACCTCCTCGTATTCGCTACCATTTCACCTCATAAAACAACCTTGTCTCGCACCGAGACCAATCTCATGTCATGACCCACCAGTCATGCAACCATCTCATCTCCCGGACTTAACAGTCCCAAACCAAACCATAACCAATAACCATAACCAAGATCCTTCCCAATAACCATTCCAGTAACCATCCCAATAATCATCCCATCTAATCATGGCAGTTTAGCCAGGTGCTCGTAACCGTAAGCTCGACTATCATGATAGTTTTAATAACTCTGCAGAGTTTGCACCTCTTTACCCACAAGTTTGTGATTTCGTCACCCGTCGGCGACTGCAGAACCTCCATTATACCAGTACACAACCGTCGGTGTATGGCCAAGAGATCACAAAATAGCCTTTACAAAGGGGTTACTAGATGTATGGACTCACTAAGGTTTCACCGGCAGGCTAGAATCTCCAATTCTCCCACCCACGGGCCCCCTCTTGTGCCATGCAGTTCCCAGGGCAGTCCTCACTCGACTCCCATTCCCCGCGCCTTCCACAGTCCATAGCACTCTAGCAACTTACCTAATTACTCAGCTAAGCCGCACCCATACTTGGCCTTGTGGTGGCACTGTTACACTGGCATGTGCATGCATGAACCGGTCCTTAGATCTACGGCAAGTAAAACCACCATCTCATGCTACCTCATACACAAACCCAGGCTTGCCTAGATCTCCCTCCGATCCATGTTCATTATTAACATCAGTTTCTCATTATTATTATGAGTGCAGTTAGCTAGACACATCTATCTCGCTTCCCAATCCCATGGACTCAGCGAAGCATAAAACAAAAACCATACCCGACTCATAAAACTTCCCAGGTGACAAGGATGGTTTAATCAAGACTAGTAAACTCCTATAAAAAGGGTTTTCCCATCATGTTTGACTCAGCACACACACCTTTTCGCAAAACAAAATAGTTTTACCCAAAACATAGGATCAACATGGTCAAGGAGCACTTGCCTTGTTCTTGCGGTTCCGGTTGTTCTTGATTCTCAAAATCTTGTTGCCGCAGCTCATCGTAGACAGCTTCCTGAACCTGTCCTGCTATGTAGGATTCACGTGCATACAAGATTCACAACAATCAATATTATTCACAAAACCCTAAACTAGATGCGATGATGTACATGCATGCTATCCTATGATTAGATTGATTTGTACGTGTTCTTGCATGGCTTGCATGGTCAGAGGTATTCGGATCAAAGGTGGTCGTGGCGATGATCTTGTTTTTAGATCAAACTGATCATCGAGTGATCTGTCCACGAAAAGGCTTCTGTTCGAAAGGAATCGAAGAACAGATGCAAAGAGATGAACAACATGATGTCGTAAGGTGGTATTGAAGTCCTACCTCACGTTCTTCTTGTCTTCGAGGTCCTCCTCAGACCGCTTGGTTCTTCTCCGATGATCTCCCTTGTTGTACTTCGGCGATGTTTTGCTCGGCGAGTTAGGGCTAGAGCTCTAAGTCGTCGGCTCAGGAGTTGAAAGAGAAGTTCGTGATTTCGGCCAGAGGTTTTGGGTTCTACTTATAATCGGGAAGAGAAGAGTCCTAATCTGATTGGATCCCGAATAAAAGTTTTATTCAGATCTTGTTGGATCCTGACGTCTTATCTTTGGCAACATTGTGGAGTTTGGATCGGTTTCCGTTGCGTACCGGTGTCTTTACGCGTAAAAACCGCTCCAGACTCGTTACCTCCGTGATGATGAGCTCCAGAAGCTCCACGTGTCCTTCCGAGCCTGGTATCTCTTCGTCCGCAGAGACGAGCTCCAGTCGTGCCGCGTGTCAATCGATCGAGACCTCCCTCTTCTTCGGAGGTGAGCTCCGCGCACGCCACATGTGGGTGCCGGTCTTTCTGCCTTTCCTTCCCTCAGGGACATGCCCCGAGGTCGACACGTGTTCAGCAGCGACGGACCTCCGCAGATAAGCTCCGGTGGTGACACGTGTTCAATAGATCCGGACTTCTCGGAGATGAGCTCCGAGATTGACACGTATCCCCCGCAACTGGTCCTCTTATTTCCGCGAGGACTAGCTCCGTGGATGACACATGTCCTATGAAAAATGCCTTTGCTTCTTCCGCAGAGGCTATCTCCGCGGCAGCACGTGTCCCACACGGTCGGACCTCTTTCCAATTGCGGAGGTGACCTCCGAGCCTGCCACATAGCTAGTTTAACGGCGGACTTCTCCCAATCTCTCGGAAATGAGTTCCGAACACGCCACGTGGTCTGCTGGTCGTGGAAATTGCCTTCGGTGCTCTCGGAAAGCATTATTGGCTATCTTTTTGATACTTGTTTCTGTTCCCTCTTTTCTAAAAAATGTTATTTTTCTTCATAAACATGAACATATGCTGACACCCGAGATGAGGGTGTCACAAATCTACCCCCCTTAAATTGAATCTCGCCCTCAAGATTCGTTAGTAGAAAATAGATAGGGGAATTCAGCCTTAATATCTTCTTCACGCTCCCATGTGGCTTCAGCTTCAGTGTGATGGCTCCATTGTACCTTGCACCATCGAATCACTTTGTTTCGGGTGACCCTTTCTTTTACGTCCAAAATTCGGATAGGGTGTTCTGCGTAAGTCAGGTCCTCTTGAAGTTTAAGTTCTCCCATTGACACTTGTTCCTCTGGTATTCTCAAGCACTTCTTGAGCTGAGATACATGAAACACGTCATGTACGTCGGAGAGGTGGTTTGGGAGCTCTAGTTGATAGGCTACTTCTCCTCGCTTATCCAAAATCTTAAATGGTCCGATGTAGCGAGGTGCTAGCTTGCCTTTGACATTAAAACATCATTGGCCTCGGATAGGCGATACCTTAAGGTATACGAAGTCTCCAACTTCAAAGGTCAACTTCCTTCGCCTATTGTCCGCATAGCCTTTCTGTCGTGACTGAGCAGCCTTTAAGTTCTCCCGTATTGTTTGGACTTGCTTTTCAGCCTCTTGTAGTACTTCGGGTCCAAACACCTGGTTCTCTCCAGTGTCGTTCCAGAACAGTGGGGTTCTACACCGTCTACCATATAAGGCTTCGAAAGGCGACATCTTCAAGCTAGCTTGATAGCTGTTGTTATAGGAGAACTCTGCATACGGTAAACTCCTATCCCAACTACGCCCACGTTTTGCAAGCTCTCAGCATGTCCTCCAAAATTTGGTTCGTCCTCTCGGTTTGCCCATCTGTTTGTGGGTGATAGGCGGAGCTAAAATCTAGTCGTGTACCCATGGCTCTCTGCAGTTTCCTCCAGAATCTAGAGGTAAACTGAGAACCTCGATCTGAGACTATCCTCTTTGGAACTCCATGACGGCACACGATCTGCTCCATGTACAATTCTGCCAACTGTGTAACGTTGTAACTGGTCTTTACCGGAAGAAAATGGGCGGTTTTCGTCAACCGCTCCACAATGACCCAGATGGAATCGTATCCTGACTGAGTCCTTGGCAGTCCGACGATGAAGTCCATACTGATGTCTTCCCATTTCCATTCAGGTATTTTCAAAGGTTGCAACAATCCAGCGGGTTTTTGATGTTCGGCTTTTACCCGTTGGCATGTGTCGCATAGGGCAACGTATTCGGCTATATCCCTTTTCATGCCATCCCACCAATAGCAAGTTTTCAAGTCCTTGTACATTTTGGTGCTCCCCGGATGTATGGAATAGGGTGAATCATGTGCCTCCCTTAATATCATGTCGCGAAGGTGTCTTAGGTTTGGCACACAAATCCTTTTTCCTATCCAAAGCGTACCCTTTTCATCCTCTTTGAAATCCTTCTCTATCCCTTGTTGGATTCTTTCCTTGATTTCCTTGATCCCCTCGTCCGTTGCTTGTCCCTTTCTTATTTCTTGTTCCAATGAGGAGTGGATCTCCATCATTTCCATGCTATTCAAGAATCCGAGGTGTAATCGTTCGAACTCCTTTCGAAGTTCGGGTGGTAGCAACAGAACCGTGAGTTGGTGGCATGCTCCCTTTCTGCTCAATGCGTCAGCGACTACATTGGCCTTCCCGGGGTGGTAGTTGATTCCCACATCATAATCCTTTATAAGTTCTAACCATCGACGTTGCCTCAAATTCAAGTCCGTTTGTGTAAATATGTACTTGAGGCTTTTATGATCCGTATAGATCTCACATCGATGACCAAGGATATAATGTCTCCAAATCTTCAATGCATGCACCACTGCTGCTAACTCCAAATCATGTGTAGGATAGTTAAGTTCATGCTTCTTTAATTGTCGTGAGGCATAGGCTACCATTTGCCCTTCCTGCATGAGTACACATCCGAGCCCTTGTCTGGATGCGTCACAATATATGTCAAAGCTCTTGCTTACGTCTGGCAATACCAGAACTGGTGTTGTGGTTAGCCTTTTCTTGAGTTCCTCAAAACTTTCTTGGCAGGCTTGTGTCCATTGAAAGACTTTTCCCTTCATTAGCAACTCCGTCATAAGTTTTGCTATTCTAGAGAAGTCTTTAATGAAGCGCCGGTAGTATCCTGCCATCCCAAGGAAACTCCGAATATCCCTCACGCTCTTCGGTTGGTCCCACTTCAGAACATCTCTCACCTTTCCAGGATCAACCGATACCCCTTCCTTGGAGATGATGTGGCCTAGGAAGGATATTTCCTTAAGCCAAAATTGACACTTGTTGAGCTTGGCATACAACTGATGCTCACGCAACTTCTGCAAGGTCAATCTCAGATGTTCTTCATGCTCCTCCTCACTTTTTGAATACACCATAATGTCGTCGATGAAAACCACGACGAACTTGTCCAAGTACTCCATGAAAACCTTATTCATAAGGTACATGAAGTATGCGGGTGCATTCGTCAATCCAAAAGACATAACGGTATATTCATATGAACCATACCGCGTCCGAAAGGCCGTCTTAGGTATATCGGAGGGCTTAATCTCCAGCTGGAAATATCCCGACCGAAGATCAATCTTGGAGAACACTTGGGCTCCTTTCATTTGATCGAACAGGTCCTCTATACGGGGCAGAGGGTATTTATTCTTGATTGTTACTTCGTTGAGAGACCTGTAGTCCACGCACATTCTTTGGGTTCCGTCCTTCTTGTCCATGAAAAGTACCGGGGCTCCCCAGGGTGACGAACTTGGCCGGATAAAACCCTTCTCCAACTGTTCTTGAATTTGCTTCTTGAGTTCAACTAACTCGTTGACGGGCATCCTATACGGTCTCTTAGCTATGGGCGCAGTTCCAGGTACCAAATCTATGGCAAACTCAATATCCCGGTCAGGTGGCATACCTGGAAGTTCTTCTGGGAACACATCCGAAAATTCCTGAACCACTGGAATGTTGTCTAATGCTATTCCTTCAACATGGTTCAGATCCGCCCGTTCGGTCGCTTGCGGGGCTGACTCAAACTCGACACGGATACCGTGTTTGTTTGTCAATTGCACGCTTCCCTCAGCGCATTGTATTACTCCATTGTGCTTAACCAGTCCATTCCGACTATGATGTCAATTCCGTGGGAGTCCAAGACAATAAGGTTGGCAAGGAAGTCTACCCCCCTTATTTTAAGGCTTACCTTAGGACATATTATACTAGTCCTCATTTCTCCTCCGGGAGAATTAACTAACATAGCACATTCTAGGTGGGATACGGGTAGATGATGTTTGGCAACATATTTGGATGATATGAAGGAGTGCGATGCTCCGGAATCAAATAAAATGGTGGCTGGGTTGGAGTTGGCAAGGAACATACCAATTGCGACGTCCTCAGCCTGTTGTGCTTCCTCAGCAGTGACATGGTTAATGTGGCCACGAGCATAGTTCTGCGGTCCACGGTTCCCTTGGTTGTCTCCTCCGTTTGGTCGCTGGTTCTGCTTGGGCACATTACCTTGCTGTCCAGGGCCTCTCTTCGGGCACTGGTTAGCAAAGTGGCCTACTTCCCCGCATGCAAAGCATGCCCTGTTGCCTACAGCAGCAGGTACGTTGGGGCGGGGGTTTTGAACAGGAGCGCCATTGTTAGGCCGGGGTGCAGGAGACATGGGCACACGAGGTGCCGGTGCAACGGGCCGTTGCTGTGGTGGCTGACCAGGGCGGTACGTAGGAGTGGTCGATCCATACTGCGGTGCAGGGGGCATGTATCTAGGTCGTACGTTGCTCCCTTGGGGCTGGTATGGGATCTTCCTTTTGCACTCGCGCTCGATCCCTCGGATCTTGTTTTCAACCACAATAGCCTTATCAACTAGCTTCTGGAAGCTTACGTAGTCATTGTTGAGGAGCTGAACCTGGATCTCATTGTTCAACCCTCTCATGAACAGGTACTGCTTCCTCTGATCTGAGTTGACATCTTCGGGGGCATACCGGGACAGTTGTATGAACTTGTTGAGGTATTCATTCACACTTTTCTGCCCTTGGCGGAGACCTTCAAACTCCTGCCTCTTGAGCATCATTACGCCAACAGGGATGTAGTGGGAGCGGAAACTTTCCTTGAACTCAGTCCAAGTGATTGTCTCCGGGTTGGCATGGGCGTTGCTCAAGGCATCCCACCAGTCAGCAGCTGCTCCCATCAGTTGGTGTGACGCAAAGAGAACCTTCTCTCGGTCGTTGCACTGAACAATGGCAAGCTTCTTCTCCATGGATTTCAACCAATCATCAGCCTCCATTGGATCGCTTGCTTGAGCAAAGGTGGGTGGTCGAGTCCTCATGAACTCTCCCAACCTGTTATGAGCCGGTGGTGGTGGTGGCGGTGGTGCCGGAACGGGGTGTTGGTTGGCCTGCAATTGACCCAAAGTTTGGATCATGGTTTGCATAAGCTGGTTTTGCATGGCCATCAACCTTTCTAGGTTGTTTTCGCCAGCTCCGGGGTTAGCAGGAACTTCCTCGTGGTCATCTTCCTGGACGTTCCTTCGGCTGGCGTTTCCTCTCACCATCTGTGAGGGGGAACGAAATAGAATAGAAGGTTAGATAGGTCCTTTCAACTATATGCATCAAGGTGGGTTGGACTATATATATTAGTCCTTATGAGGATGTGATCAAGTGCCGAAGCATTTCACTCCTCTTTCTTCTTACGTGTGGATATGGACAACGTGTTTAAGACGTCCCACAACTCACACTAAGCACATATTCACAAATAATCATCACAAGGGCCCACTCAACTCCTATTCAAGGATGGTTTCCTATGCCAAGGTGGTTTTCAAAGCCAATCTAAGTTATTCGCCCTAGGATGCTTCCTTTGGTCAGTGTGGCTTAGCTACCTATGACTCCTATTCAGGGGTGTAACTTGCTGTCAACCCGTGGCTCTAATATCAATCTAAGGCTTCTATCTTTAGGCGTGTAACCTACCGTCAACCCGTGGCTCTGATACCAATCTGTGACGCCCTCAATTCTGTGGAAAACCATGGAACCGAGAACTAATGCATATGTGTGCCCAGGATGTTTATCACACATACACATACGTTCCACAAACTGAATTCAGATTATATATTACCACGAATAACATAGTTTATTACAACACCTCATGAGTCTTGGACTCATGCTTACAGCGGAAGTCCTTATTTCTACGCAGCGGAATTCTTATTTAAATGCGGAAGCAAAACTAAGCAGAAGTGACTCCATCTCTATTCCCTCCACAGGCAAGGTTGAGAACAGATCACACGCCATAATGCTCTACTCGGTCTTCATAGTAGTCTTCTCTTGCTGTTGATGAAGAAACAATAATGCAAGTTTGAGCACAATGATGTACTCAGCAAGTGCGGGAATAACACATGATATGCAGCTTATAAACAAGGTAGGTATAAAAGGCTTATTTGCAGAAAAGCAAATTTATAAAATCATGATAAAACAGCAACTTAACTTTAGATGAATGTAATCCCAGCATGTATTAAATTACCAACATACCTTCATCACTTCCCGTGTTCCATCCGAACATTAACCAATCTTTTATTCATACTCACGAATACCTCCTCGTATTCGCTACCATTTCACCTCATAAAACAACCTTGTCTCGCACCGAGACCAATCTCATGTCATGACCCACCAGTCATGCAACCATCTCATCTCCCGGACTTAACAGTCCCAAACCAAACCATAACCAATAACCATAACCAAGATCCTTCCCAATAACCATTCCAGTAACCATCCCAATAATCATCCCATCTAATCATGGCAGTTTAGCCAGGTGCTCGTAACCGTAAGCTCGGCTATCATGATAGTTTTAATAACTCTGCAGAGTTTGCACCTCTTTACCCACAAGTTTGTGATTTCGTCACCCGTCGGCGACTGCAGAACCTCCATTATACCAGTACACAACCGTCGGTGTATGGCCAAGAGATCACAAAATAGCCTTTACAAAGGGGTTACTAGATGTATGGACTCACTAAGGTTTCACCGGCAGGCTAGAATCTCCAATTCTCCCACCCATGGGCCCCCTCTTGTGCCATGCAGTTCCCAGGGCAGTCCTCACTCGACTCCCATTCCCCGCGCCTTCCACAGTCCATAACACTCTAGCAACTTACCTAATTACTCAGCTAAGCCGCACTCATACTTGGCCTTGTGGTGGCACTGTTATCCTGGCATGTGCATGCATGAACCGGTCCTTAGATCTACGGCAAGTAAAACCACCATCTCATGCTACCTCATACACAAACCCAGTCTTGCCTAGATCTCCCTCCGATCCATGTTCATTGTTAACATCAGTTTCTCATTATTATTATGAGTGCAGTTAGCTAGACACATCTATCTCGCTTCCCAATCCCATGGACTCAGCGAAGCATAAAACAAAAACCATACCCGACTCATAAAACTTCCCAGGTGACAAGGATGGTTTAATCAAGACTAGTAAACTCCTATAAAAAGGGTTTTCCCATCATGTTTGACTCAGCACACACACCTTTTCGCAAAACAAAATAGTTTTACCCAAAACATAGGATCAACATGGTCAAGGAGCACTTGCCTTGTTCTTGCGGTTCCGGTTGTTCTTGATTCTCAAAACCTTGTTGCCGCAGCTCGTCGTAGACAGCTTCCTGAACCTGTCCTGCTATGTAGGATTCATGTGCATACAAGATTCACAGCAATCAATATTATTCACAAAACCCTAAACTAGATGCGATGATGTACATGCATGCTATCCTATGATTAGATTGATTTGTACGTGTTCTTGCATGGCTTGCATGGTCATAGGTATTCGGATCAAAGGTGGTCGTGGCGATGATCTTGTTTTTAGATCAAACTGATCATCGAGTGATCTGTCCACGAAAAGGCTTCTGTTCGAAAGGAATCGAAGAACAGATGCAAAGAGATGAACAACATGATGTCGTAAGGTGGTATTGAAGTCCTACCTCACGTTCTTCTTGTCTTCGAGGTCCTCCTCAGACCGCTTGGTTCTTCTCCGATGATCTCCCTTGTTGTACTTCGGCGATGTTTTGCTCGGCGAGTTAGGGCTAGAGCTCTAAGTCGTCGGCTCAGGAGTTGAAAGAGAAGTTCGTGATTTTGGCCAGAGGTTTTGGGTTCTACTTATAATCGGGAAGAGAAGAGTCCTAATCTGATTGGATCCCGAATAAAAGTTTTATTCAGATCTTGTTGGATCCTGACGTCTTATCTTTGGCAACATTGTGGAGTTTGGATCGGTTTCCGTTGCGTACCGGTATCTTTACGCGTAAAAACCGCTCCAGACTCGTTACCTCCGTGATGATGAGCTCCAGAAGCTCCACGTGTCCTTCCGAGCCTGGTATCTCTTCGTCCGTAGAGACGAGCTCCGGTCGTGCCACGTGTCAATCGATCGAGACCTCCCTCTTCTTCGGAGGTGAGCTCCGCGCACGCCACGTGTGGGTGCCGGTCTTTCCGCCTTTCCTTCCCTCAGGGACATGCCCCGAGGTCGACACATGTTCAGCAGCGACGGACCTCCGGAGATAAGCTCCGGTGGTGACACGTGTTCAATAGATCCGGACTTCTCGGAGATGAGCTCCGAGATTGACACGTATCCCCCGCAACTGGTCCTCTTATTTCCGCGAGGACTAGATCCGTGGATGACACTTGTCCTATGAAAAATGCCTTTGCTTCTTCCGCAGAGGCTATCTCCGCGGCAGCACGTGTCCCACAGGGTCGGACCTCTTTCCAATTGCAGAGGTGACCCCCGAGCCTGCCACGTAGCTAGTTTAACGGCGGACTTCTCCCAATCTGTCGGGAATGAGTTCCGAACACGCCACGTGGTCTGCTTGTCGTGGAAATTGCCTTCGGTGCTCTCGGAAAGCATTATTGGCTATCTTTTTGATACTTGTTTCTGTTCCCTCTTTTCTAGAAAATGTTCTTTTTCTTCATAAACATGAACATATGCTGACACCCAAGATGAGAGTGTCACATCTCCTGGCTGTTGGGGGCCCCCATGGGGTCCGGACAACCTTGGTGCTTGACTTCTGCTGTTGGAGCAGGTTGTAGTGGCGAGGGGTCCGGTCGCTCTGCGACTAGGACCATGCTCACCACTTCTGTCGTTGCCGTGATGTAGAGCAGTAGATGCTCATCGGGCTCAGGGGCTACCATGACGGGCAGCGTCGTCAGGTGCTGCTTCAGCTCCTGGAATGCTTCTTCTGCTTCTTTGGTCCAAACAAATGGACCGGCTTTGCGCAGGAGCTTGAAGAAGGGAAGAGCCCGCTCAGTTGGCCTAGGTATGAACCGACTAAGCGCAGCTAGACATCCCATGAGCTTTGGACATCCTTGATGTGAGCCAGGGGCCGCATCAGCTCAATGGCCTTGATCTTCTCTGGTTTGGCCTCGATCCCTCAGTGTGAGACCAGGAATCCAAGGAGCTTTCCAGAGGAAACACCGAACACACATTTGTCCGGGTTTAGCTTGGTGCGCATGGAGCGCAACTTGTCAAAGACTAGAGCTAGGTTATCTAACAAGGACGAGCTCTGTTTGACTTTGACAACGATGTCATCGACATACACCTCTACTAAGTATCAGATTAGCTCTCCAAATGTCATATGCATAGCGCATACAAAAGTAGGGAGAGCATTTTTCAGAACATAAGGCATGGAGACATAACAATACAGGCCGTCTACTGTTATAAAAGCAGTGTGTTCTTCGTCTTCTCTAGACAATGGTATTTGGTGGAAGCCTGAGTAGGCGTCTAGGAAGCATAACATATCACAGCCTGATGTAGAGTCTAAAATTTGATCTATTCTAGGGAGAGGGAATGGATCTTTGGGGCATGCCTTATTGAGACTGGTGTAGTCGATGCACATCCGGAGCTTCCCGTCGGCCTTTGGGACGACAACAGGATTTGCCAACCACCGGGGGTGGTGGACCTCCCGTATGAAGCCAGCATCGAGCAACTTCTTGATCTCCTCATGGATGAAGTTCTGCCGCTCGATGGACTGCTTCCGGGGCTTCTGCTAGATTGGCCGAGCATCGGGGAAGATCTTCAGATGGTGCTCAATCACCTCCCTAGGGATCCCGGGCATCTGTGATGGTTGCCATGCAAACACGTCGACGTTGTCCCGGAGGAAGGTGATGAGCGTGCTTTCCTATTTGCTGTCCAGGCCCCCGACTATCCGGGTGGTCTGGGCAGCCTCAGAACCGACTTGGACGACCTTCAGGGGGACGTCACCTTCGCCGGAGGGTTGCACTCAGGGTGCAGAGGTTGAGGCACGGTGGCGTGCACCCGGGTGGAGCTGGCCCGGTTCTGCACCGCCAGGGGCTGGTGCTCGGGCTGCCGCAAGAGCTTGGAGCTTCTCCAAGGCTGACTCTGCGGAAGTGCGGTCTCCACGGATCCTGAGGATGCCAGTAGGTGTCGGCATCTTCAGGACGAGGTAGCCGTAGTGGGCTACCGCCATGAACCGGTACAGGGCCGGCCTGCCGATGATGGGGTTGAAGGGGAGGTTGACCTCCGCCACGTCGAACATAATGTATTTTGTCCGGTAGTTGTCCGGTGCTCCGAAGGTCACCAGAAGGCTGATGTTTCCGTATGGGATGACTTATCCCGGCCCTACCCTTGAGAACGGGCTCGACGGGGTGAGCTTGGCCATCGGAATCTGCAGCTTCTGGAAAGCTGCACGACTGATGAGGTTGAGACAGGCCCCGCCATCCACCAGTACGTGGTACATCTTCACGTTGGCGATGGTGGGAGCTACCAAGAGGGGTAGCTGTCCAGCTCCAGCCATGTTCCTGGGGCAGTCGGAGGTGTTGAAGCTGATAGGGGTCCCTACCCACTTGAGGTGCGGCACTGTGCTTGGGGTAGGAGTCACCGACGCCACTGCTTGGCGCAGGGTCTTGACTGCGTTCCGGGACGAGGGGTCCGAGGAGCCTCCGTAGATGACGTGGAGTGCCTTCCGGCGCTCGTCCTCATTGGAGCTGGAGTCCCCATGGTTGTGGACCGCCTTCATGGTGCGCTGGGGATCTTGGTACCCCATCTCTTGGTCGCCGTTGTCCCGGGGGTCGACCTTCTGCTTGCCCTCCCTCTGGTGGAAAGGAGCACCTTCTGCGTGTGGCTGCTTCCCCTCGCGGAAGCGCTCCGCGAGCTTCTTGATCTCCCGGCACTCACCAGCAGTGTGGCTCCTGGTTTTGTGCACCGGGCACGGCTCTCCACGGTTGCCACCGTCGGGTGATTGCCGTGCTCTCTTGTCGGAGCGTGGCCCCTGAGCTCCGCCGGGTGCTGCAGTTGCAGCAACAGGAGCTCCGGTCAGCGGCTTGATCTTACCACCGCCTTTCTTCTTGCTCTTCTTGCTGCTCCCTTGGGACGCAGTGCTAGCTCCGGGCTGCCCTCCAGCTTCGGAGGCTGGCTGTGAGTGCCAGTTGCGCCCTTCTGCTGCTCTGGCGCACTTGTCCGCCAGGCTGAAGAGCACCAAGACGTCGCGCACCTCCCTGGTGGCCAACTTCTCGAGCATCTTCTCATCCCTCACACCCTGTCAGAATGCAACCACCACTCATGCATTCTGGATGTGGGGGATGGTGTTCCGCACCTGGGAGAACCGCTGGATGAAGGAACGCAGGGATTCTCCCAGTTGCTGTCACGCGGCGTGGAGGTCCAGCTCCGTGCCGGGACGCGTGTAGGAACTGCCAAAGTTTGCCATGAACTGTCGGCACAGCTCTCTCCAGGAGGTTATGGAACCCTGGGGGAGGTTCATGAGCCATGACCGTGCTGGGCCAGTCAAGGCGACGGGGAAGTAGTTGGCCATGACAGCCTCATCCCCTCCTGCCGCGAGGATAGCACTGGAGTAGATCTGCAGGAACTCTGCAGGGTTGACGCTTCCGTCATACTACTCCGGCAGGTGTGTCCAGAACTTGCGTGGCCACCTTGCGAAGTGAAGGTGGGGCGCCAGGGCCACACACCCCGCTCCTGCTGCTGCAGATCCTGCTGCCGCGAACCCTTGGTCCGCTGTTGGTACGGTGTACCCCGGCATGGGCAATGGTGCACCAAATACCGGGGGTGCCACCTACAAGGCGTATGGCTGCTGCATATGTTGCGTGGCGTACGCCTGGGGCAGAGGTCGCATGGCGAACATCTGCGGCCCAGTCTGAGTTGAGGTGGTCGACATGCTGTAGTCGGCCTCGTGGTTGCGACGCCTTTCCCTCCGCCGCTCGATGGTCACACGGGCATGTTCGCCCGAGTGACGTCGCTCCAGCTCCGACCTCAGGTCCGCTGTTGGGAGCCTGGTAGAGCGGGAGTCTGTCGTCTGCCCGTCAACCGTTGGCGTGCGCGACATTGACACATCTGGTTGACCGAGGAGTCGTCGCCGTCGTAGCAGAGGGTTGGTGGCGACGACGACGAGGCGGTCGACGTCGCGGATCCGCTGTTGGGTGGCCCCCAGGGGAGCGTCCACAGCAGGTGGGTGGTGCAGGAGCGCCCGTGCTGCAGCTAGTGCACTCCGTTGAGTAGCACTCTGCGCTGCAGCAGATCATGGGCTTGCTGGAGTCCACGTTGTTGGAGTCCGCCGCGGGCTCCCAGCCTGTCCCGACACACTCCTCCCTGAGTGCGTCGAGACATAAGCCTCGCTGATCATCGTTCGCCGGGAACGAGGGCAAGGAGAGCTTGCCGCCGAAAGAAGCTTGGTCATCTTCGTCGGCGCAGACCCGTCACGAGAGGGAAAAACCTCCCCTACCTGGCGCACCAAATGTTGAAGCGTCTGCGGTCGACACTTCCCCTGGGCCTGCTCGGAGCAGCCCGCGGAGGTTCTTTTTCAGAGGGGCTAGTCCTCTTGGGAGGGTCGCGCGTTGGTTGTAAGAGGGTTGACACCAGGATTTTTACGTGGTTCAGGCCGCCGGAGCGTAAAACCCTACGTCCACGGGAGCAGTGTTGCTCGATGTATTGCTTGAAGCTTAGAAACGTAGTTCTAAGCTTGGTGATGAGCTGAGTTGCCCTAGATGTTTAACTGGGGTCAAATGCCAAGGGATTTGAACCCTTTACAACGTTGCCTCCCTGAGCCTTTTATAGTTCAAGGCTCGGGCGGCTTACAAAGGGGGGCCCCGGGACCCAACAGGTGGCCCCGGAGTGATTTCCAGCCATCTACCGTATCTCGCAGTGAATGCTGGTAGTTGTCTCTGGTGGTAGCTTCATAGTCTTCGTCCTGCCGTTCTGCCCACGCCGTAAGCTAGGCGTAGTGGTTGATGATGGAAGGGACGGCAGGGCATGTCTTGTCGCTATGTTTAATGGCCTACAGCCTCTGACACGGCGCGCCTGTCTTGACTGGTCATAGTGCCCCCTGATAGGCGTGAGCCGCGTCTCCGCGTCTTGGGAAGGCGCGGGTCTTGAATGTCTTGTACGGACAAGGCATGGCGTGCCTTTACTCCTGCTGCCTTCCGCGCAGGGGCGGGCAGCACAGCTCGTGGCCGCATGGCAGGCCCGGGGCCCGTCTCTGAGGAGAGGCGAGGCCCGGCCCCGCTGGACACGTGGCGCCTTTGGAGCTCACCCCTGTAGAGGGTCAGCCACGTGGCGGGCCCAGAGCTATCCTCTGAGGAGAGGGGAACTCCGACCTCGCTGGACACGTGGGGCCTTCAGAGCTCACCCTTGCGGAGGGAGCAAGGTCCGGCTTTGTTGGCCACGTGGCGGGCCTGGAGCTACCCTCTGAGGAGAGGGGAGCTCCGGCCCCGCTGGACACGTGGCGCCTTCGGAGCTCACCCCCGTTGAGGGGGCGAGGTCCGGCTCTGTTGGCCACGTGGCAGGCCCGGAGCTACCCTCTGAGGAGAGGGGAGCTCTGGCCCGCTGGACACGTGGCGCCTTCAGAGCTCACCCCTGCGGAGGGGGCGAGGTCCGGCTCTGCCGGCCACGTGGCGGGCCCGGAGCTATTCCCTGAGGAGAGGGGAGCTCCGGCCCCGCTGGACACCTGGGGCCTTCGGAGCTCACCCTTGCGGAGGGGGTGAGGTCCGGCTCTGCTGGCCACGTGGCGGGCCCAGAGCTATCCTCTGAGGAGAGGGGAGCTCCGGCCCTGCTGGACACATGGGGCCTTCGGAGCTCACCCCTGCGGAGGGGGCGAGGTCCAGCTCTGTTGGCCACGTGGCGGGCCCGGAGTTACCCTCTGAGGAGAGGGGAGCTCCGGCCCCGCTGGACATGTGGCGCCTTCGGAGCTCACCCCTGCGGAGGGGGCGAGGTCCTTAGGCAGTTTTCTCCTGTGCCCAGGGGTACCCGGTGTTGAGGGTACCGACAGCTGTGGTGAGAACTTTGTAGATTACGGACAAGTCTGGACTTGGCGGACTTGTCCGTTCTCTAGTCAGAGACATATCGGACTAGTCTGGTCCATATCGGACTAGTCCTCTGTGTGGAGAAAGTGAGGACTGAGGATAAGTCCGCACTTGGAGGACTTGTCCGTTTTCTAGTCAAAGAGAAATCAGACTAGTCCGGTTGATATCGGACTAGTCCGCACATGCTGATTTTTGTGCAGTTAGTGTGATTTCTTTCACTTGAGCTCTTGGGGTGTGTTTCTCCAACACACTCCATACTAAGTAATCTAATCTTTTCAGCTCCTGAGCTCTTATCATTTTTGATCCTCATTCTCCTTTCTTTTTGCGCTTTCTTCTTAATTTTTTTAAAAACCTGCGCTCATCTCAATGATTTTGTTAGGGTCTCATTTGTTTGTTATAAATCAACTAAAAACCACAAGGGATGCCTAGATGAACTTTCAATATCCCCCTTTTTGGTGATTGATGACAACCAACTGAGATCACACAAATATGATAAAAAATTCAGATTTTCATAAAGTGTGCACATATGAGCTTTGAGCAAAATAGGCAATGTAGACATAAGACATATGTGCACTATTTATGGTGGGGTGCAAAACTATGTGTGTGAGCAATAATTTTGATGTGAATATCATAATAAGCATAATCATAATATCATCAAGAGTCTCAAGCCTACATAGCAGTTTTGAACATACACCATTAATCATAAGCATAACATAGTCATCATTTCACAGCACATGTCCAAAAGCATAATGATAACATAAGTCTTACAAAAGCCCACTCCTTAAACTAGGACACAAAAAGAAGAACCTACGACCTAAGACTCCCCCTCAATATCTCCCCCTTTGGCATCAAGGCACCAAAAAGAAGGAGAGGAGGGATCTGCTTGTCGTCACCGGCTCACTCCTCGCTGTCGGCCCTTTCTTCGTCTTCATCATCAGGCTGAGGTGGAGGAGGAGAAGAACCACTCGTCGTGCCCCGGGAGCCAAAGTAGGCACGCTCTGATGGAGAGAGGAGGAGGAAGCTCTGTGAAGTCAAATGCAGAGTCCTCTGAGATGACTGGAGATCCAATGGGCTCAATCTCCAGTTTTTGGCATATTGCTTTGACATTGGCCTTCATGTATCTCATTTCTTCTTTTCATGCCTTGTTCATCTTATGAAGCTTCATCTCAGTTTTGCGGCAAGAACCAAAGATAGCAGCCAAATACTTCATAATCCCACTAGGGGACCCTTTGTGAGGAGGGGCCCTAGTCTTGGATGAAGGCCTTGCATCTTCTTGAGCTCTCTCTGGATGTTCTTCAGGTGAGCTAGGTGAGGGAGCACCTGGGAGAGAGGCTTGAGGAGGCATCTTAGGCCTTAGAGCAGTGTGCTCCACATCCTTCACAAACTCAATTCCTGTGACTTTTTCAATCATGAACATCAAGTATGGTGCATAGCCACAGGAACGGTTTGGTGTGCAGGATATGTTCCATGTCATTCGAAATGTAATCGAAGATATCGAAATTTCTCCTCCTGCTGATTACTTTCATCAAGGTTCTCAAGTAACCTTGGACACTCCCGACATCTCCATCCTTTGGAGCAATGGTCTTCCAGAGCACTCTGTTGAAACAATGAAGAAGGGCTTCATGTTCTTGGTTGAGGGAGGATTGTATGGGAGTCGAGTATCATAGAGGAATTCTATCTTGTCCTTCTCCACAACACCAAGATTGTGAATCACAATCTCATTACTGCTGGTGTCCTCAAGGTGCAGCAGTCTGGCAAACTTAACATAGAAAATTGTGTACTTGGATCCATGTGTCATCCAAGTCACTCTCTCTTCTTCATCGTGGGCAAAGTGGCAAGTTGCAAAGAACTGGGCGATGATCTCATCATTCAAGTTGTATCTGAAGGAGAGCAAGTCCTTGAGTCCATGTCTCTCTGCAGCCTCTATTACCTCCTCAAAGGATTCACAACTTATCTGTCGAAGTGTTCGATCGACACTTTCCCCGGGCCTGCACTGGGCAGCCCGCGGAGGTTCTTTTTTCGGTGGGGCTAGTCCCTTGTGGAGAGCTTGCGCGGATGGACGAGTTAGTAAGAGCTTGACGCGGTGAGTTTTACGTGGTTCAGGCCATCGGAGCGTAAAACCCTACGTCCACGGCGAGCTATGGAGCTCGCTGTATTACTTGCTGCTCAGGGCCGGAGTCCTGAGCTTGGGGGTGAGTTACAGCTTGGGAGTGTATGGCTAGCGTATGAGTTGCAGAGTGCGAACCCTTGCTATCGTCGCCTACCCGAGCCTTTTATAGTCCAAGACTCGGGCAGCTTATAAGGGGGGCCGGGGCCCGACAGGTGGTCCCGGGAAGATTGTCTATCATCTACCGTATCTACAGTTATGCCGGTAGTTGTCTCTGGTCGAAGGCTTCTGAGTCTTCATCTTGCCGCCCTGCCCATGCCGCATGCTAGTCGTAGTGGTTGATGACGGCGCAGGCGGCATGGGATGTCTTGTCGCGGTGTTTATTGGCTGGCAGGTTCTGACACCGCGCGCCAGTCTGTGATGCGACTGGGCGCAACGGCACCTGACAGAGGCATGCTCCGCGTCTCCGCGTCTTGGGAAGACGCGGGCCTTGAATACCTTGTACGGGCAAGGTATGGGGCGTCTTTATGCCCGCTGCCTATCTCTCGGGGGCAGGCAGCACCGTTCTTCTGGCCACGTGGCAGGCCCGGAGCCCTTCTCAGAGGAGAGGAGGGTCCGGCCTGAGGGCACGTGGAGCCTCCGGACCTCTCCCCACGGAGGGGGAGGTCCGGCTTCTGTTGGCCACGTGGCGGGCCCGGAGCTCTTCTCTGAGGAGGGGGAGGTCTGGCCCCGCCGGACGCGTGGTGCCTTCAGACCTCTCTCCCGCGGAGGGTTAGGTCCGGCTTCTGTATGCCACGTGGCGGGCCCGGAGCTCTCCTCTGAGGAGAGGGAGGTCCGGCCCCGCCGGATGCGTGGCGCCTTCGGAGCTCTCCCTGCGGAGAAGGGCGAGTTCCTTAGGCATTTTCCCCTGTGCGCGGGGGTACCCCATATCTCAGGTACCGACAGTGGCCCCCGGGCCCATCTCGGGGGAGATAGCGAGCCCGAGGTGGGACCTCCGTCTCTTCCGATGCGTGCACTTTCTCTAAGTCCCGAATTGACCACTGCCGAAGCACGAACGGCCGCGGGATCGTGGGAGCGTGCGCTCACTTGATGGTTGCTTTTACTGCGGCGGTTCCCAAGACTACCACTTCTGCACGTTGCGGCTCTTTCTTCGGGAACCGCCGAAGTGCCTTGCCGGCTTGTCTTCTGGGGCGTCTGACTCCTCGACCCACCGCTTCAGTTGGGCGGCTTGGGTCCACCTTTCATCGGCGCCCGGTCTCGGAGCCAACGCGGTCGACGATGCGATGTTTTCGGAGGTTTTCGAATTACCTCGAACCATCCCTGGAAAGTTTTAAAAGGGGATCTCACCCGCATTGCGCTCGTACTTCCCTTGAACTCTTGCGCCCCGGCTTTCCTGCCCTTGTGCCCTCTTTCGCCATGGCTTCCAACTTGCTCCCGACGCGCCTCGTTCGTTCTTCCGAGCTCGGGCCAGTGCGCAGGCTGCTGGGCTGGCGCTCAGAAGAACAGAAACATCGGCTTCGCCGAGGATCTCTCCCCTTGGTCCTGGAAAAGGGGGAGATAGTCTTCTTCACCGCTTATGCTCTGGCGGGGTTCGTTCCGCCGATTTCTTCCTTCTTTGTCACCCTGCTGGAGACATATGGTCTCCAGCTCCACCATCTTTCCCCCAACTCTTTCGTAATGGCTGCTGTTTTTGTCCACTTCTGCGAGATGTTCGTGGGGGTGCACGCCTCCGTGATGCTCTTCCACCACTTCTTTGCGCTGCGGACGACTGGGCGCGGCTCGAAGACTCAGATGGGGGCATACTACTTCCAACATCGCTGCAAGGACCCCAAGGTCTCCAGATACCTTCTGCCCTTCAGCGCATCAAGGTGGGAAAACTGGAGGGAGAGCTGGGTGGTAGTGCAGACCGACGAGCACGATCGCATACAACTCCCAACCACCGGCTCAACCACCAATCGCCGCTTCTGGGAGGAGATCCCTGAGCTGGAGCAGGAGTACTCCCCGGCCCTCAGGTGGAGGCTTCGGCGCGGCTGATGTCCGAAGCGATCCCGGCCCTTGAGTCTATCGGCGACGAGCTGGGTCGGCTCGAATCAGTGATCGCCGACGAGCTGGAAGCGGAAGGTCGGAGCCTTGCGAAGGAGGTTGCTATGCACGTTCTGTCGTGCTTCGTGAGCCGAGACCCTTCCTTTTCTCTGGGGCCAGTTCGTCTAGGACCCGTCGCCGATCGGGAGGAAGCTGCCAGGGCCGAAGTCGAGGACTTAGCTGCCCTCGTGGCCTCTAGGTTTCATCGGGAGTCCAGGGACTCTTAGGCATCTGCCCCCGTGGCCACAAGGCCCTGTACTTCCTTTTTTATTTTTGTTGAGTCTGTAGCCCAGCTCGTGGAGCCTTCGTATGGACAGACTCCTGTTTCATTTTGTGTCTGCATGTCCTAGTCTTCTTCCTGGCTTTTCCTGGCCGAGTCCTTAGCTCCGCAAGGTACTCGGAGGCCTTAACCAATCTCGAAGCTCTGCATAGACACCTTCTCTGGGTCCTCACTGTATACTAAGGGTTCCGGAGGTCTCCAGGACCCGCCTCACAAGATCGGAGGGGGGTCCGGGTCTGTTGGTCACGTGGCGGGCCCGGAGCTCCCGCCTGAGGGGAGGTCCGGGCTTGCGGGGCACGTGGAGTCCTCGGGCCTCTCCCCGCAGAGGGGGGAGGTCCGGCTTTTGTAGACCACGCGGCGAGCCCGGAGCTCCCCCTCAAGGAGGTGGAAGGTCTGGCCCTGCTGGACACGTGGGACCTTCGGGCCTCGCCCCTGTGAGGTCTAGTTCTTTGATCTTACCTTGGGGTTTCGGTCTTGCGCGATCCCGTAGCGGCCCCCTGGTAGGTGCATTCCATTGGATGGATGTGCCTACCATACTCCTGCGGGGAGCTGAGGCCGAGAGGTCCTGCACACAAGTATGGAAAATGTAATTCTCCTTGGGGGCTCCCCCCCTCTATCTCTTAGTCTTATTTGGCTTACGGTCCCCGTCCACTTATACGGTGCTTGGGAACTACCGTGCGCGAAGTGCCGGGGGCTTGGGGCCCCCCTGGCTCTCGACCGGTACGTCCCACGCAACCGCCTTTGGCAGGGCAGCAAATGCCGACTAAAGATGAGAATAAGAAGAGGGAGCTGAACACATGGTGAGCACGCGCTAGCAGGGCAATCATAAAAACTTAATAAGTAAACTAAATGAGCACCAAAGAAGAGCAACGTAGGACAAGTTTCTTTTCATATAAATTTCCATAGGGGGAAGGCAGGCTGAATATGTAGGCCACGACCCGCCTCAAGGGAAGCAAGACTCTACGCGCTTGGGGTCGGAACCAGGCGAAGCTGAACGTAGTCCTGGACCGTCCCTTGAGGCTTAGCTGCTGCAAGCACTGTTCCTGGACTTTTATGGAATTTATTATAAAAAGAAGGGTCTTTCCTATTGTTGCTCTAGGGGTAGAACTTACAGTGGTGTTCTGTGTTCCGAAGGTTCGGGAGCAGGTCCCCATCCTCGGTTCTGGGGAATGGTCCCAGGCCCAGGATGTCCAGCCCCGGTATGGCAAATGGCCATGTGGGTTGGATCATCTGTACGGTCCAAGCCAGTGTATGGATCTGCTTGGCGTGGAACAGGCACGTCTGGCAGCTCTCGACCAGCTCGACGGCATCCTGGAGTGTTGCCGGCTAGTAGAAGCCATGCCGAAAGGCTCTACCGACAAGCGTGCATGAGGAAGAGTGACTCCCACATTCGCCTCCATGGATCTCAGCGAACAAGTCGCAGCCTTCCCCCTGGGTTATGCACCGCAATAGGATGTGGTTGGCGCCGCGTCGGTAGAGATCCCCCTCTACCGCCATGTGTCTCTTAGCCATACGCACAATCCGTTCAGCGGATACACGTTCATCAGGGAGGATATTGTCTTTCAAGTAGTCCCGGACCTCCGTGATCCATGCATCGGGTCTGACTTGAGCATCTGGATCTTGAGCGCTGGGTTGCATGGAGTCCCCAGTGACGCTTATGATCCTTGGCGGCGTCCATGGCCGCCGGGACCGCCAGCTTCGAGGTGCTGGTCTAGCCCCCTTCGCCCGGCTCGGCGGGCCGGGCTGTGGGCCGCGGCAACGTCCTCTCGAAGCCCCCTTCAGGCACAGGGGCTCCGGTGGGGGTCTTCGTTGAGAGGTTGTCAGCTGCGGCCTTGCTAGCACGCGGTACGTGGTGCAGGTCCAAGGCGAGGAAGTCTGTCTCCACCATCTTGGTTGATAACCAGGCTGGGAGTCGCCCTGAGCCAATGACTAGCGAGAAGGATGAGCGCTTCATACTCTGCTATGTTGTTGGTTGCCTTGGAATTGAAACGCACCACATACCCAGACTGCCCCCCCCCCCCCCCCCCGCGATGGCGTGAGGAACAGTACGCTAGCACCGGCCCCCTGCTTTCGCAAGGAGCCGTCGACGAGCAGCATTCAGTAAGGCCTGGTGAAGGCCAGGGCTCAGGGTCCTGGTTCACCGTCTCCGTGGCCCCCTGAGTGAGCCTGCGTTGGCATCTACTTCAGCCACAAGTCAGCTAGTGCTCGGCTGATGTCTGCATGATGGGGAAGGAAGCCTAGCTCAAACTCCAGTAGCTCTGCCGCCCATTTGGCGGCATTGTCCGTCGCGTGGGGGCTGTGGAGGATAGCTTTCAGCCTGGAGAGACCGTCGGGTGCTTGATACTCGGAGGTCCCCCAGGCTGCCTTGGACCTTCCGGGAAGCTCCGCTGATGTCCCGAGAGCTCCGGGGGTCCCGTTGGACGTCCGGGAGGTTCTGTTGGGCCTCCGGGGGGGTCCCGTTGCACCTCCGGGAGGTCCTGCTGGTCCTCCGGGAGGTTGTGTCGGGGATCCGGGGTCCGGTTTGGGCCTCCGGGGTTTCTTGGTACTTGTTTCTTGACAGCGAAACAGGTTACGGTGGTATGGGGTCCAGCCACTCTGCGGTGAGGACCACACTCACTTCTGCAGCCATCGCCACGATGCAGAGCAGGAGATGCTCTTCGGGCTCGGGGGCTCCTATTACGGGAGGGGCCGGATTTACGTAGGGGCTTTAGAGAAGCTTCGCTTTGCTAACCCCGGCATAAACCGACTCAGCGCAGCTAGGGATCCCGCGAATTTCTGGTCTTCGCGCCAATGGCTTTGACCCTCTCTGGGTTAGCCTCAGCTCCTCGGCGTGAGGCCAGGTATTCTAAGGGTTTTCCAGAGGGTATACCAAGCTCACATTTGTCGGACGGACGAAGACTAAGGCCAGGTTATCTAGTAGGGACGAACCCTGTCTGATCTTGACAATCAATGCCTTCGACACACACCCCAACTGAGTCTCCCATTAGCTCTCCTAAGGTCTTGTGCATTGCACGTACGAAGGTAGGGAGAGCATTCCTTAGGTCATAAGGCATAGAGGCATAACAGTACAGGCCGACTACTGTGGTAAAGGGTGCCCTTCAACTTCTCCAGACACAGGGGTCTGGTGGAAACCCGAGTAAGCATTTAGGAAGCACAGCATATCGCAGCCTGGCATCGAGTCTACTATTTGGTCTATCATAGGGAGAGAAAATAGGTCTTTAGGACATGCCTTATTGAGGCTGGTGTAGTCGATGCGCTTCCGGAGCTTCTCGCCGGCCTTCGGGACGACAACATGGTTCGCCAAGCACCGGGGGTGGCGGACTTTCCGTCCTGTCGGACTGGCCAGACGTCGGGAAAGACCTTTAAATAGTGCTCAATCACCTCCCTAGGGATCTCTGGCCTCCGCAACGGCTGTCATGCAGCACATCGACATTGTGCCGGAGGGGGGCAACGAGCGCGCCTTCCTATTTGCTATCCAGGCCCCCGGCTACCCGGGTGGTCTGGGTGGCATCGGCGCTGATTCGGACGAGCCTTGTGGGGACGTCGTCCTCGTCGAGGGGTTGCACACGGGGTGCTGTGGTAGAGGCACGGTGGCGTGCACTTGGGTGGATCTGGTTTGGTTCTGCACTGCCTAGGGTTGGCGCTCTAGTTGCTGTAAGCGCCTGAAGCTTTTCCAAGGCTAACACTGCGGCAGCATGGTCTCCACAAACCTTGAGGACGCCTGTTGGTGTAGGCATCTTCAAGACAAGGTAGCCGTAGTGGGCTACTGCCATGAATCGGTACAGGGCTGGCCTGCCGATTATGGCGTTGAAGGGGAGGTCAATCTCGGCCACGTCGAACAGAATGTACTCTGTCTGGTAGCTGTCCGGTGCCCCAAAGGTCACCGGGAGGCTGATGTGGCCGTAGGGAACGACCTGTCTCGGCCCTACCCCTGAGAACGGGCTCGATGGGGCGAGCTTGGCCATCGGGATCTGCAGCTTCTGGAAGGCTGCGCGACTGATGAGGTTCAGTCCAGCCCCGCCATCCACCAAAACGTGGTACATCTTCACGTTGGCGATGGTGGGGGCCACCACGAGCGGTAGTTGGCCGGCCCCAGCCATGTTCCTGGGGCAGTCGGTGTCATCGAAGCTGATGGGGGTTCCCATCCACCTGAGGTGTGGTGCTGCACCTGGGAGGGGAGCCACCGACGCTACCGCTCGGCGCAAGGCCTTAGCCGCGCTTCGGGACGGGGGGTCAACGGACCCACCGAAGATGACATAGAGCATCTTCCGGTGCTCGTCATCACTGGAGCTGGAGCTCCCATGATTGCGCACTACCTTTACGGTGCGCTGAAGCTCCTGGAACTCCACCTGGCGGTTGACGCCGTCTAGGGCTTCGACCTTCTGCTTGCCCTCCCTTTGACTGTAGGGTGGGGCATCAGTTAGGGGCTGCTTCCCTTTCCCGAAGCGCTCCGCGAGCTTCTGGATTTCCCGGCATTCGGCAGCGGTATGATAACTGGTGCCATGCACAGGGCATAATTCATCCTGGCCCCCGTCTAGGGCCGGTGATTGTTGCGGCCTCTTGTCGGGGCGCGGCCCCCGACTCCACTGGACGCCGCCGTTGTGGCAACGGGGACCGTGGCTGATGACTTTATCTTGCTTCCGCCTCCGTTCTTGATCTTCCTGCCGCTTCCATATGAAGCGTCGCCGGATCCCGGCTGACCCCCTGGCTTGGGGGCCGGCAGAGAGTGCCAGTTCCGCCCTTCGGCTGCTCTGGTACACTTGTCTGCCAGGCTGAAGTGTTCTAAGACATCGCGGACCTCCCTGGTCGCGAGCTTCTCGAGCATCTTCTTGTCCCGAACGCCTTGCCGGAACGCCACCACCACAGAAGCGTTCTGGATGTGTGGGATGGTGTTCCGCACCTGGGAGAACCGCTGGATGAACGAGCGCAGCGACTCCCCTGGTTGTTGTTGGATGGCGTGGAGGTCGAGCTCCGTGCTAGGCCGGGTATAGGAACTGCCGAAGTTGGAGACAAACTGCCGGCAGAGCTCTCCCCAGGAGGTTATGGAATCCTGGGATAGGTTCATGAGCCAAGACCGGGCAGGGCCGGTTAAGGCGACGGGGAAGTAGTTGGCCATGACAGCCTCATCCCCTCCTGCGGCTAGTACGGCGGTGGAGTAGATCTGGAGGAACTCCGCCGGGTTGACGCTACCGTCGTACTTCTCAGTTAGGTGCGGGCGAAACTTGCGTGGCCACCTCGCGAAGCGAAGGTGGGGTGCAAGAGCTGCACATCCTGCTCCTGCTGCCGCAGGTATTGGCACTGCGAACGCTTGGTTCGCACTTGGCACCGTGTATCCCGGCATGGGCAAGGCTGCACCATAGACCGGGGGCGCTGCTTGCGGCGCATATGGTTGTGGCATATGCTGCGCGGCATATGCCTGAGGCAGAGCTCGCGTAGCGAAGATCTGCCCTCCATGTGGCGTTGAAGCTGACATCATGCTGTCGCCAGTCTCTTGGTTGCGACGCCTTTCTCGACGTCGCTCGAGGTACACCCGGGCATCCTGGCCCAAGTGGCACCGTTCCAGCTCCCTTGTCAGGTCCGTCGACGGGAGCCTGGAGGAGCTGGAATCCGCCGTTTGCCCGTCAACCGTGGGCGTGCGCGTCAGCGACACAGCCGGTTGACCGGGGCGTCGCCCTCGCCGAAACCGAGGGTTCGCGGCGGCGACGACGAGGCGGTCCACCTCGCGGACCCACTGTTGGGTCGCAGAATGGGGCGCATCCCCAGCAGGTGGGTTGCGCAGCAGTGCTCTTGCTGCAGCTAGCGCACCCCCATGGTGTACGCTCAGCGCTGCAGAAGATCTCACACTGGTCGGAGCCTGCATCGCCGGGGTCGGCGTTGCCGGAGTCGGCTGTTGGCTACCAGCTTGTGCCGACACACTGCGTCCTGAGTGTGTCGACATGTACTCCCCGCTGGTCACGGTTCGCCGTGAACGCGGGGGAGGAGAGCTTGCCACTGAAGGAAGCTTGGTCATCTTCGTCGGCGGAAACTCATCGCGCTAGGAGGAAAGCCCCCCTTCCTGGCGCGCCAAATGTCGAAGTGTTCGGTCGACACTTCCCCCGGGCCTGCACTGGGCAGCCCGCGGAGGTTCTTTTTTCGGTGGGGCTAGCCCCTTGCGGAGAGCTTGCGCGGATGGACGAGTTAGTAAGAGCTTGACGCGGTAAGTTTTACGTGGTTCAGGCCGCCGGAGCGTAAAACCCTACGTCCACGGCGAGCTATGGAGCTCGCTGTATTGCTTGCTGCTCAGGGCCGGAGTCCTAAGCTTGGGGGTGAGTTACAGCTTGGAAGTGTATGACTAGCGTATGAGTTGCAGAGTGCGAACCCTTGCTATCGTCGCCTACCCGAGCCTTTTATAGTCCAAGACTCGGGCAGCTTACAAGGGGGGCCGGGACCCGACAGGTGGTCCCGGGAAGATTGTCTATCATCTACCGTATCTGCAGTTATGCCTGTAGTTGTCTCTGGTCGAAGGCTTCTGAGTCTTCATCTTGCCGCCCTGCCCATGCCGCATGCTAGTCGTAGTGGTTGATGACGGCGCCGGCGGCATGGGATGTCTTGTCGTGGTGTTTATTGGCTAGCAGGTTCGGACACCGCGCGCCAGTCTGTGATGCGACTGGGCGCAACGGCACCTGACAGAGGCGTGCTCCGCGTCTCCGCGTCTTGCGAAGACGCGGGCCTTGAATACCTTGTACGGGCAAGGTATGGGGCGTCTTTATGCCCGCTGCCTATCTCTCGGGGGCAGGCAGCACCGTTCTTCTGGCCACGTGGCAGGCCCGGAACCCTTCTCAGAGGAGAGGAGGGTCCGGCCTGCGGGGCACGTGGAGCCTCCGGACCTCTCCCCGCGGAGGGGGAGGTCCGACTTCTGTCGGCCACGTGGCGGGCCCGGAGCTCTTCTCTGAGGAGGGGGAGGTCCGGCCCCGCTGGACGCGTGGCGCCTTCGGACCTCTCTCCCGCGGAGGGGGAGGTCCGGCTTCTGTATACCACGTGGCGGGCCCGGAGCTCTCCTCTGAGGAGAGGGAGGTCCGGCCCCGCCGGACGCGTGGCGCCTTCGGAGCTCTCCCTGCGGAGAAGGGCGAGTTTCTTAGGCATTTTCCCCTGTGCGCGGGGGTACCCCATATCTCAGGTACCGACATTATCCTTTCAAAATTTGTCCAGTCGATCCATTGGCTGCGGACCACTGAGGTCATCATTTGGAGGTACACCAAACTGTAGTAGTCCGAGTGAAAGTTGCTCCATCTCATGTCAGCTGCCTTTTTGCCAGTGCTATAGGCGTCAATCTTTCTCAGCTTCCATGCCACATCACTCACCTTGCCATTGAACTTCTCCTCCGAGGGATCCCTATTCCCCTATCTTGGAGCTCTCATCTTAAGGGGACCAATCGGGCCGGAAGCAAGTCCCTTTCCCTTGCCCTTGGTTTGGCGTTGAGCCGCCGAGCTAGAACCAGCCATATTTGCTTTTAAAGCTGGTCTCTTGACTGTAACCTTTTGACGCACCCTAGGTGGGGTGGACGAAGGCTCGGGAACACGCTCTTGTCTCTTGTTGGAGCGAGACTCCGGAATACGAGACATCACATCTTGATCCACCTTGACTTCAAAGTCGGAGATATTCTCATTTGATCCCGACATGATTCAAATCCTTCGATTCGAGGCGTTGAAGGAGTTCTTGATGCGGACAAGTCCGGGATCTTCGATCCCCTTGCAGTGGATATCGATTCCCACGGAGATTTGAGTGGATTTGATGGAGAACTCACAAATCCACCTTGGGAGCACTTGATTGAGGAGAGAGAACGTGGGAGGAGTTCTGAGGTTGAAGGAAATTAGGTCTGAGCCAGCCCTAGGGTTATGGAGTCGAAATATCGGACTAGTCCGTGGTCGAACCGGACTAGTCCGGACTAGCGAACCAAGTGCGGACTAGTCTGCAATGTGCGGACTAGTCCGGGGTGACCACGGACTAGTCCATGATCCCTTGTACAGAAAAGTACAAAACACTTATATATATATATATATATATATATATGTATTCAATGGTTCCTAATAAGGAATAGGGGACAAAGACACAAATATTCTTGATGAATATGATCAGTAAACATACAGCAATCAAGCTATGACCATAATTCATCAAGATCAAGTAACTAACATAGTTTTTAGGAGAAAAATAGAGAGAGATGATTTTTCAACACAATTAACATGATTTTGAGGATGGCATACAGGTATGTAAGTTTTCAAGCCACGTTCTGAGCATCAAGGATATTTAGTTCATTTCGTAGCTCACAAAAGCGTTTTTCACCAAGTTGCTTGGTAAAGATATCGGCTAGTTGTTTTTCAGTGTTGACATGGGAAATGGCTATGTCTCCTTTCATTGAGTGATCTCTCAAAAAATGATTCCGGATATCTATGTGTTTGGTTCTAGAGTGCTCAACAGGGTTATGGGCAATTTTAATTGCACTGTCATTGTTACAAAGGAGTGGAATACGGCTCATGTTGTAACCGTAATCCCTTAGAGTTTGTCGCATCCAAAGGAGTTGTGCAAAACAACTCCCGGCTGCAACATACTCCGCTTCGGCCGTGGATAAGGCAATTGAATTTTGTTTCTTGGAGGACCAAGAAACTAAGGATCTACCTAGGAATTGGCAAGTACCGGAAGTACTTTTTCTATCTACCTTGCATCCGGCATAATCTGCATCGGAGTATCCAATGAGATTGAATTTTGAACCTTTGGGATACCAAAGGCCTAGGTTGGGCGTATGAACTAAATATCTCAAGATCCTTTTAACGGTTGTCAAATGACATTCCTTAGGACTGGCTTGAAACCTTGCACACAAACATACACTCAACATGATATCAGGCCTATATGCACATAAATAAAGTAAGGAGCTAATCATGGAATGATATACCTTTTAATCCACGTTTGGTGCGTCTTCATTGAGATCCAAGTGTCCATTTGTCGCCATGGGAGTCTTTATGGGCTTTGCTTTGTCCATTCCAAACTTCTTGAGAATGTCTTGAGTGTACTTTGGTTGGCTTATGAACGTCCCATCCTTTTGTTGCTTCACTTGGAATCCCAAAAAGTACCACAACTCTCCCATCATGGACATCTCGAATCTATCTGTCATAATCTTACTAAATTCTTGACAAAAGGATTTGTTAGTTGAACTAAATATAATATCGTCAACATAGATTTGGCAAATGAAGAGATCATCATCAAAGTGTTTAGTAAACAAAGTGTAATCAACTTTTCCAATCTTGATGTTATTTTCAATCAAAAAATCTCTAAGGCACTCATACCAAGCTCTAGGAGCTTGTTTGAGGCCATAGAGAGCCTTACGCAGTTTGAACACATAGTCGGGGTACTCTTGATCTTCAAAACCGGGTGGTTGCTCCACGTACACCTCCTCCTTGATCGGTCCGTTGAGCCAGGCGCTTTTCACGTCCATTTGATAAAGCTTGAAATCATGGTGAGTAGCATATGCAAGTAATATACGAATCGATTCAAGCCTAGCTACGGGAGCAAAAGTCTTGTCGAAATCCAAACCATTGACTTGTGAGTACCCTTTTGCCACAAGTCATGCCTTGTTCCTTGTTACCACTCCATGTTCGTCTTGCTTGTTGCGGAAGACCCATTTAGTGCCGATGGCATTGGACTTGGGTCTTTCAACAAGCTCCCACACTTCGTTCCTTTTGAAGTTGTTCAATTTTTCTTGCATCGCCACCACCCAATCTGGATCTTTTAATGCATCCTCAACCCTTTTGGATGTCAGCGATTATGTTGTCGATGGGGTGATCTCTTTGGATGCTTTGGTGTACTCTTGGATGTGGCACTTGTGGTCTTGAATCTTCATTATCATCTTCTTCTCTCCCTGGATAGTTGCCCTCATTGATGTTTTGATCTTCTTGATTTTCTTGAGGTTGATCTTGTATGGAAGCTCCCCCTTGATCATTTTCCTCCACCTGTGGTTCATTTTCTTCATTCGCATTTGAAGGTGGCACTTGTGGTCGAACATCGCCCAATGCCATTCTTCTCAATGCTTGACATGGAGCTTCTTCTTGATCTAGCACACATTGATCAACTTGCTCTCCTTGAGAGCCGTTAGTTTCATCGAACACTACGTCACGTGCTACTTCAACAAGTCCGGAGGTTTTGTTAAAGACACGATAAGCGTAGGAGTTCGAATCATAGTCAAGTAAGAAACCTTCATCGGACTTCAAAGCACAAACTTCTTGTTTAAAATATAACATTTTAAACCAAAAAAATCAAAAATATGAAATATTCGGCTTGTTACCCGTGAGTAGTTCATATGAAGTTTTCTTAAGCAACCGATGAAGATATAGTCAGTTTATGGCGTGACAAGCGGTGTTAATCGCTTCAGCCCAAAACCTGTCCGAAGTCTTGTATTCATCGAGCATTGTCCTCATCATCTCAATGAGAGTTCTGTTCTTCCTTTCGGCTACTCCGTTTTGTTGAGGAGTATATGGTGCTGAAAATTCGTGCTTTATCCCTTCTTCGTCTAGATACTCCTCAACTTGGGTGTTCTTGAATTTTGTCCCATTGTCACTTTATATGTTCTTGATCTTCAATGAGAACTCATTTTGGGCACGCTTGATGAACTTCTTGAGGGTTCCTTGAGTTTCTGTCTTATCATGCAAAAAGAAAACCCATGTGAAGTGTGAAAAATCATCAACAATGACTAGACCGTATTTATTACCGCCGATGCTTATGTAAGCAATTGGACCGAATAGATCCATGTGGAGGAGCTCAAGCGGTTTTGTTGTAGTCATAACATTCTTCGCGAGATGGGGTGCTCCTACTTGCTTCCCTGCTTGGTACGCTCTACACGGTCTGTCTTTCTCAAAAACAACATCCTTTAAACCTCGATGTGATCACTTTTAAGGAGTTTTTGAAGATTCCTCATACCAACATGTGCTAGCCGTCTATGCCACAGCCAACCCATGTTGGTCTTTGCAATCAAGCATGTGTCAAGTTCGGCTTTATCTTTGTTGAAGTCAACTAGATAAAGTTTTCCCTTTAACACACCCTTGAATGCAATTGAGTTATCACTCCTTCTACAGACAGTCACACCCTCATTAGTGAATAAACAATTATAACTCTTGTCACATAATTGAGATATGGACAAAATGTTATAATCCAAGGAGTCAACGTGTAAAACATGAGAGAGAGTATGTTGTGATGAAATTACAATTTTACCGGTACCAATAACTCTTCCTTGACTATTATAACCAAAGTAAATGCCTTTGCTTGGATCTTACTTTTCTTCATATTCCACGAACATCTTCTTTCTCCGGTCATGTGATTGGTGCATCCACTATCTAGCACCCGTTTTGCTCCACCGGATGAATAAGTCTGTAAAAGACAAATTATGCCTTGGTCTTAGGTACCCAAGCTTGCTTGGGTCCTTTGAGGTTAGTCACAAGTGATTTGGGCACCCACACATGAGACTTGGTGTTCCCATGGCGTGGCCCAACATATTTAGCATAAACTCTTCCAAGATTACTTTTCATAAGTACATATGAAGCATCAAAAGTTCTAAATAGAAGTTGTTGTTCATATGTGTTCACAGTGTTATATTTATCAACATTATTAAGTTTTATAACTTGAGAAGAGTTTCCCTTGACAAAGGCAATGCAACCCTTGTTATTCTTGTGTATTCTAACGTTTTGCTTTTCACCATAAGAATATCCAATGCCATATTTGACATTAGGAGGTCTTGTGACCGAGTATGCACTGCGTGCATACTTGATCTTCTCCTTGTCAAATATGCCACTTTGAGAAGATTGCTTGTCCTTTGTCGAGTTTGGCTTTTTCTTCAAGTTAGTGTCACTTTTGGCACAAGCACAAGTAATACTAGTTTCAGATTTTATATGTTGAGAAGGTGAGCTTAAAGTGGATGAAGAATCAATTTGCCTAAGTGACTCAACTTATACCTCAAGGATCTTGTTAACTTTGGTTAAGTTAGCAAGTTCATCCTTAATGGTGGCGTTTGAGTCTTTTAACTTCAAGCAAGCTTCCTTGCTTGAAGCTAACTCAAGTTCTAGTGGTTTACTTCGCTCCTTTTCAAGTTCAAGAAGCTTTTCAATCTCAAGATATTCCTCCTTGTGGGAGATGATCATATCTTCCTGACGATTGACTAACTTCTCCATATCAACAAGCTTATCAAATAGAAATTTCATCTTAGCAGTTGTCTTTTTGTCTAAACCCCTAAGCATATATTCATTTTCATCACTGCTATCATCCTCACTAGAATTATCACTATCACTAGTAAAAGAATGCGAGAAGGAAGATTTAGTTGTTACCTTTCTTTTACCTTCCTTTGCCATTAGACAAGTGTTTTCGGTGTCCTTCCATGCGCCCATGGTTGGGAAGAGAGTGGATTTCTTGGTAGTCTTCTTTACAGCTATGGTGGCCATCCCCTCTTCTTCTTCGGATGAGGATTCATCATTGGAGTCTCACTCCTTCCCTAGATGCGCTTGGCCATATTGCTTCTTCTTCTTGAACATTTTCTTTGGTTGAGGCTTGTAGTCTTTAGTCTTCCTCTTATTTTCTTCATATGGACAGTCTACTATGAAGTGATCATATTCTCCGCAGTTGTAGCACGCCCGTCTCATCTTGGTTCTTTGTTTGTCCCTTTGTCTTCCTTCGTTTGAGCTGCTACCCTTTCTTCTCATCATTTTCTTGAACTTCTTCATGAACAAGATCATGTCTTCTTCATCGATATAATTACTTTCATCATCACTGTCGTCTTCTCCATGAGCTTCTCGAGCTTCTTTTGATACAAGTTTACAAGTTGACTTCAAAACAACTCCTTTCTTCTTTGCCGAGGTGAGATCGGCAATTTCCTTGACATGCTTGGCTTGCTTCTCCATCATTTCAAAGTTTATAATCTTGCCAAGAAGTTTGTCTGGGGTCATTTTTCGATACCCGGGGCTTTCTCTAATCATAGAGCAAAGAGTCACGTTGCAAGGCATGAATGCTCTGAGAATCAACTTCACGACCTCATGATCATTCCACTTTTTGCTTCCATAAGCTCGGACTTTGTTGATAAGATTCTTCAGTCGATTGTACATATCTTGTGGTGATTCATCTTCTTCTATCGCAAATCTTCCCAATTCACCTTCAATCATTTCTATCTTGGCTTTGCGTACATGACGGTCACCTTCATGTGCGGTTTGTAGTGTGTCCCATATCTCCTTGGCAATTTCGAGTCCATCCACCTTGGTGAACTCGTCTCGGCTCAGTGATGACGTGATCACAGCTACAGCTTGAGCATTCCGATGAACAACTTGTTCTTGGCTTGGAGTCAGCACTTCATCATCATTCGGGATATCTATCCCTGTACACACTATATGCCACAAACTTGGGTTAAGAGATATAAGGTGCATTTTCATGTTTTGTTTCCACATTGAATAGTCATTGCCATCAAAGTAAGGTGCTTTCCCTAGAGGAATTGATATGTAATGACTATTGTTAGAATTCAAACGTTCATAGTCAAAAGGATATCGGGAGTAGTCTGTGTGACTACCCCCTTTCTTCTTCTTTTCATCATCGATCTTTTTCTTCTCTTTTGGGGAGAGTGCCTTCTTCCGTAGAAGAGCCTTGAGGATGAGCACCTCCTCATCATCGTCCTCACTGTCTTGAATGGCGTTGAGTAGCTTCTTTAGCTTTTGAGTCCTTTCATCATCACCCTTTTCATCGTCGAGCTTCTTGTGTACATCCTTGATGTCCGACATCGTATCTTCGAGCGGTGAGTCTCTTTTGAAGAGTTTGGCTCTGATACCAATTGAATGTAGCCTAGTGGGCGTGAATAGGCTTTTCAATTCTTTGTTAATCCCTGAAACACTTAATAGATTTATCAAATACTGGGAAATCAGACTAGTCTGGTACTCTGCGGACTAGTCCGGTATGCGTGGACTAGAAAGATCAAGGTTGATCAATATTTTCACTTCTAGTACCATATGCAGTGGAAATTAATTGGGAACTTAGATGTATTACAACAATGAAACAATGAATGATAGAGATCAACTTTAGTTTCAATGTTTCAACGTGAATTACACAAGATTAAGTAAACCCTAGAATATGATAAACAATAAAACACAAGAGCAAGAGACAAGATTTTATCCCGAGGTTCGATTCTACGAAGGAAATTTACGTCCCTGTTGAGAAGTCCACGAAGGAACGAGTCTTCACCAACCCTACCCTCGTCGAATCGCCACGGAGGTCGATTCTCTTCCACTAATCACAAAGAGCAAATAAATCGTTCAAGGGGCCTTCTCACAAGTTGAGGGCTCCCAAAGAATTACAATGAATGAATACCACCAAGAACACTCAAAAGATGTAAAATAAATGAACAAGAGTGTGCGAGAGATCAAACCCAAGAGCTCAAGATGTGTAGAACAAGTCTCTCCTTTGATCAATTGCTAATCCTTAAATATTTGATCCTTTTAGGGTTAGAATGTGTGGAGAGATGTGAATTTTGGGCTCTTGGAAGGTGTGACAGCGCAAAGGGTCGAGAGTGATTGTAGTATGGTCGTACACCTCTATTTATACTACGGTTTCCTAAGGTTACCGTTAGGGTTTGCGATGTCCGGACTAGTCCCTGGTGGACTCCGCACTAGTCCGGTGTGCGGCGTTTTGAAAACCCTAAGTGTTGTGAGATACCGTACTAGTCCGTAAGAGTGCGGACTAGTCCGTTGTCTACTCAGAGACAAATCAGACTTGTGTGGTCCATATCGGACTATCCGCTGTGGTGAGAACTTTGTAGATTATGGACAAGTCCGGACTTGGCGGACTTGTCCGTTCTCTAGTGTGACACCCTCATTTTTGGTTTCAGCATATATTCATATTTTATTAAGAGAAAACATTTTAAGAGAAGTAGGAACACCATCAAAAGGATAGCCAATAAGAGCTGAATCCAATTTCCAGAAAGCACCAAAGACAACTTTCGCGGCCCGCTGGCCACGTGGCGTGTCCGGAGCTCATCCCTGCGAAGTGGGGAGAGGTCCGCTGCTAAATTGGCTACGTGGCAGGCTCGGGGCTCATCTCCGCAAAGGGGGAGAGGTCCGACCCTGCGGGAAACATGTTGGCCCCGATGAGCTAGCCTCTACGGAAGAAGCAAAGGCATTTTCACAGGACACATGTCACCTTCGGAGCTAGTCACCGCGGAAATCAGAGGACCAGTCGCGCGGGATACGTGTCGATCTCGGAGCTTACCTCTGAGAGGTACGGTTCTATTGGACACGTGTCGCCACCGGAGCTTATCTCCGGGAGGTCCGTCACTATTGGACACGTGTTAGCTCGTCTCTGAGAAGAAAGGAAGTCTGGCGCTGTTAGGACACGTGGCACACCCGGAGCCACCTCCGATAGAGGAAAGGTCCGGCACTGACACGTAGCATGCGCGGACCCCATCTCCAAAGGAGAAGGAGGTCTTGCTCGCTTGACACGCGGCACAACCGGAGCTCGTCTCTACGGAAAAAGGGGGGACCAGGTCCCAATGGACACGTGGAGCTTCCGGAGCTCATCACCGAGGAGGTAACGAGTTCTGGAGCGGTTTTTGGATTTTGTAGGCATAGAAATACCGGTACGGAGAAGAAATCGACCCGAACTCCACAATGTTACCGCACCAAATCAACTAAAGATAAGTTGTTAAGATTCAACGACAATTTGAATAGGACTCTTATTCGAAGTCTAACAAGATTAGGACTCTTCTCTTCCTAATTATAAATAGAACCTAGAACCTCTGGCCGAAACCACGAACTTCTTTTCCAACTCCTAAGGCGACGACTTAGAGCCCTAGCCCCAACTCGCAGAGTAAGCCATCGACGGAGTTCAGCAAGAAAGATCGCCGGAAGAGAGTTCAACGATCTGAGAAGGACCCAAGACGGAGAAGAACGTAAGGTAGGTCTCCAATACCACCTTACAACATCATTGTGTTTTCTTTGCATCTGTTCTTCGATTCCTTTCGAACAGAAGCTTTCTCATGGACGGATCACTTGTTGATCAGGTTGATCTAAAATACAAGGTCATCACCATGTCCACGTCTGATCCGAACACCCTTGTTCATCATAAAGCCATGCAAGAACACGTACAAACCGATCTAATAAAGCTGATCATAGGATAGCATGCATATGCATCATCGCATCTAGTTAAAATTTGTGCATGATATTGATTGCTGTGAATCTTGTATGTGCGCGATCCTGTATAGAAGTACAAGCTCAGGGAGCTGTTTACGACGAGCTGCAACAACAAGGTTTCGAGATCAAAGAGCAACTAGAACCGCAAGAACAAGGCAAGTGCTCCTTGATTATATTGATCCTATATTTTGGGAAAACTGTTTTGTTTTGCGAAAAGGTGTGAGTGCTGAGTCAAACATGATGGGAAACCCTTTTAGGAGTTTACTAGCTTTGGTTAAACCATCCTTGTCGCCAGGGACATTTATGAGTCGGGTATGGTTTTTGCTTTATGCTTCGCTGAGTCCATGGGATTGGGAAGCGAGATAGATGTGTCTAGCTAACTGCACTCGTAATGATAATGAGAAACTGATGTTGTTAATGAACATGGATCGGAGGGAGATCTAGGAAAGCCTAGGTTTGTGAATGAGGTAGCATGAGATGGTGGTTGTAAGGGCCTCAGTTTTTGACACATATTTGCAGTGTTCATCACCACACCACACACCTCATTTGAGGAAGAATGATGAACACAAATGAAGAGCAAGTAACAATTATCAACATGCTCATTAGAGAACAAACTTACACATTGCAAAAGTGGTATTTCCCACATGTGATATAGATGGGCTGGACATATGAAAACTCCTACACTTTACTAAGAATGTACATGCCAAGTTTCACCCAAATTCAAAACCTTTTTGAGGTCGGTTTGGGTATAGTTAGGAAGAGGGCAGTTTGAAACCATATTCAAATTCAAACTGTTTTTATCCAATGAATTTAAAAGTGGGGGGCATATTCTTACTCAGCACATTTTTGTGAGCTCACACACCAATTTTCACTCCATTTGGAGTTGATCTTGACATGAGCTAAGTGAGAGAAATTCAAACTTTATTTGAATTTCAAACTGAACTTGTGCTGAAATTCATTCAAACCAAACCTCATTTGAACTTTGATCAATTCAAATGCTCATGGGTGAATAATTTGAATTGCCAAGGGTAGTATGGGGTTCACTGTTTACAACAGTGATTAGGAGTAAATTTCAGAGGTTAAAACTGGAGGTGGGACCCACATGTCAGCCACTGCTCAGATCAAACCGACTGAGACTTTTTCACTCGGGTCGCCGAGCCGCAGCGGTGATCACCACCGAGGCCAGCCGCCGCGCCACCAGCTGCTTGCCCACGCGCGGGCATGAGGCGATGCAGAGCCTTCTTAAGGCGCCTGCCCCCTCCTCGGCCGAGGCACCACCGTTCTTCCCCGCAAGAACTCAGCGCCGGCCGAAAACTTCCGCAGCTCGGACTTGATCGGAGAACGCCGATCGCAGCTCCCTCCTTCCACTCCAGAGCCCCAGCAAGGTACTAGAGACCTTCCTCCATCCTCCGCGTTGCTAGAATTCGGTTGAAACCGAGTGATATCGGCTGTGCCAAAAGATCAAAATCGGAACTTGGAACCACCGCACCTCGGGCTCTCGTGGACAGCCCAACCAGGGCGTTGTCACACCTGAGCCAAGGCACCCTTGGACGCGCGGGTGACCGGTGCTGCTCATCCCCGAGCCACAGCTCGAGTGGTTGCTCACCGGCGGCGAATTTCCACTTTTCCCCTTTCTGTGTGCAGAAGGACCTTCGGGTACGATTCTGTTTAATTCGTGCTCTAGAAAGGATTAGAGGGCCTCAGGCCGCTCTCACACGAGCTAGACACGGTAACGCACAAGTTGCCTTCACAACTCTGGGCCGGAGAACCTTTGTGCCCGGCGGAATTTGAGGTCTACTAATGGCGGAGCGAATGGGCGGCATCGGGCGCACGGTGAGGACCTATTTCGGGCCTTCCCCGAGCTGCCTCGAGCTCACATCGACCTTCTCTAAGGTCCACTGATGCTCCCCGACCGATTTCCCAAGTAGCTGAGGTGCTAGGGTGGTCAGCCGACATGGCCGAAGTCGTTCCGAGGTGGCGGCTCGTCGCCGACCATGCTCCGGCCATTGTCATGAGCAGCTGACCCTAGAATCCTGTTCCCCGAGTAAAAGTAGGCAGGGGCGGCCAGAATCGAGAAGTTTGGAGCTGTACAGCAGCCGGCGGCGAGCTCTCCGGCGAGATCCCTCGGCGGCGGGGCGCGGGTGTCGCGAGGTTGAAGAAGGGGGTGGACCCCAGCTGTCAGCGGCCGATATTTTGAATCGGGATCCGACTGCGGCCAGGATCGGGTGTGCTGGCGCGCAAAATCCTTGTGGGCCGCGATGTGCCATCGCCTAGGCGTGCGACGCGTGTCCCCTGGGCCCACGCGCGAGTTTAAACTTTTCCCCGATTTTCAGATTTCCTTCAAACTTCAAATCCTTATAACTTTGGCTAGAAAGCTCCAAATTGAGTGAACCAAATTTTGCTGGATTCAGCTCTCTGAGTACTTTCCAGAAAATCAAGTTTCACTTCATGAAATTCCTTATTTCTCCATAATTAATTCCTTAAAAATTTAAACTGTTAGGAATTTTAACTGGAGAATCCTTTGGAGGAAAATCGTGAAATTTTGCTGAGATGTTCACCAAAATATCCTTGAACTACCATAAAAATTTCAGATCCATTTGAGCTCATTTAACCCACCTAATGGTGTGATTAGTGAAACTGTTCCAGAGAAAATAGAAAATGTTCAGAAACATTTTCAGAATTTTCTCTGAAATTGTTTAGCTCATATCTTTAGTTAGAGACTTCCAAATTAAGTGAGACCAACTCCATTAGAACCCTCTGAAAATCTAGTTTTCAGAAAGTCATAGTTTGTCTCATGAAAATTCCTAGAACACCCTAAGAGTTCCAATTAAGGTCAAGGACATAATTATTTGTGGAGGGCTCAAATGAGCTTTGCTGCAACTAAAACTTGACCAGGTCTCTGTTTAGGTTGTAACCAAGCCACAGTAAAAGTTTCACAGTCATTAGGTCTATCTAGCAAAGGTTATAGACTTCACAACTTCAAACTTAATACAAATGCATTAAATTAATACATGTATTGTTTCTATCGTGTAGTCGCTAAGGTCGAGGAGGAACCCGAAGTCCTAGACTTCGTTACTCCGAAGGAACAGCTAGCCTACGACCAAGAGCAGCAAGGCAAGCTCCGGTTTCCATTAACCATTTTACAAATTTTTATTGTTTTGAGCACATACTTGTTTCCTTTATTCTGTGCATTAGAGTCTTATTTGGAAACCCCACTGCATAGCCAAGAAAACCATGGGTTGGGGTTTAGGATTGCAAACTCCGTTAGCTACTGCACTGCTAGGATAGAGTAGGATTCGGTACAAGTCGAGTAGTTGGAACTACTCGCGAGAATAGGCTAGAGGCACATTGCTCGGGTAGAGATAGCACATGATACACATGGCAAGAAAATGAGACCGAGCGGAGAGTAAGGGCAGCAGGACTTTGGGGCCTGTGTGCTGTAGCTCCGCTTGTGTCGATTGAGGACCGAGTCGTGTGCGGGCCTGTTGAACAAGCTAGAACAGTACCGAAGACCTACTGGCTATATGGGAACCGGGAAACTGATGTAACTCGGGTAGCTGGGTATTGAGGCATTGCCCGTCGTTCAGAGGGTAGGTTGAGAGCTCGAGGTGTAAATCGGCTGGCGGCACGGAGATGCGCGTGCAGAGACCTCTTGCTCGGGACGATGGGACCGGTTCAATATTTGGCTGACGGGTGAAAGGTAGTCGCGTACGGCGTCCGTGATGGTTGTTGTAGGCAACATCGAGTACGGGCGTACGTGACGGGTTGTTCGGGTAACCCTGCAGGTGTAAATCGATTATAATCGCCGTCCCTCGCGGTCAGTGAGTACCACTTGTTCACTGTACCGTGACGTAGAAAGAACAGGCTAGTTACATGTTAAAATGTTGCTGATTGAAAGCTGGACATTGATTGTTAATGATATGCTGTAGCTTAGAGCTAATTAAAGTTCTTTTCAACTTTGGGCAAAGTACATGAGAGAAATGCGTTTCTTGTTTGATTGCGGCTCTCTCATGTGCCTTAGCGTAAGGTTCTCCACAACCTGCTGCTAAAACTTGAAAGTAAGGTTCTACTAATTAGGCGAGTCCTTGCAAATGATTTTTACCTCACGCCACCCATTACCCTCATGTAGAAGTTCCATGTTTAGGTGAGACGGGTCAGACTTGCTGAGCCTTCGTGCTCACTGCTTGTGTTTGAAGCTTTTGCAGGGTTCTATGAGGAAGGGACTCCCGAAGAGGAGATGGAACCCCAGGAGGAGAACCCCGTCGAGTGGGAGTCGTGCGCGCCGCAGAGTTAGTGTGCGTGTGTGCTAGCAAGGACACGTTCGAGGGCTGAACGTGCACTTGATGCTTAGTCTACGCCCGCGAGTGTAGACTGAACTTATTTTGATGTAAACATGTTCATAAACTTGTTTATGTAATAAAACTTCCGCTTCCGCTTTGCACCTTTGACGTACGGTGCTGTGCAACGCAGCACCCCTCGGCGTGATCCTGGCTCGACAAGACCAAAGGGGGTCGTGTCAGCGGTTTACTTGCCGTAGATCTAAGGACCGGTTCATGCATGCACATGCTAGGATAGCAGTGCCACCACAAGGCCAAGTATGGGTGCGGCTTAGCTGAGTAAATAGGTAAGTTTCTAGATTGTTATGGACTATGGAAGGCGCGGGGAATGGGAGTCGAGTGTAGACTGCCCTGGGAACTGCATGGCACAAGAGGGGGCCCGTGGGTGGGAGAATTGGAGATACTAGCCTGCAGGTGAAACCTTAGTGAGTCCATACATCTAGTAGCCTCTTTGTAAAGGCTATTTTGTGATCTCTTGGCCATACACCGACGGTTGTGTACTGGTATAATGGAGGTTCTGCAGTCGACGACGGCTGACGAAATCACAAACTTGTGGGTAAAGAGGTGCAAACTCTGCAGAGTTCTTAAAACTATCATGATAGCCGAGCTTACGGTCACGAGCGCCTGACCAACTGCCATGATTAGTTGGGATGGTTATTGGGATGGTTCTTGGTTATGGTTATTGGTTATGGTTATTGGTTATGGTTTTGATTATGGTTTTGGTTTCTGGGACTGTTAAGTCTGGGTAATAAGATGGGTTGCATGACTGTTGAGTCATGGCAACGAGATTGGTGTGAGACGAAGTTGTTTTATGAGATGAGATGGTAGTGAATACGAGAAGGTATTCGTGAGATGGTAGCGAATACGAGGAGGTATTCGTGAGCAAGAATGAAGTTGGTTAATGTTCGGGTGGAGCGTGGAAAGTGATGGAGGTATGTTGGTAATTTAATACATGCTGGGATTACATTCACCTAAAGTTAAGTTGTTGTTTTATTGTGGTTTTATAAACTTTGCTTTCTGCAATAAACTATTTATACCTACCTTGTTATGAGCTACATATCATATTTCCCCCCACTTGCTGAGTACATCATTGTACTCAAACTTGCATTATTACTTCATCATCAGCAACAGGAGAAGATTTCTATGAAGACCAAGTGGAGCATTAGGCGCGTAAACTGTTCTCAACCTTGCCTGTGGGAATGGAGTAGAGATGGAGCCACTGCTGCTTAGATTTGCTTCCGCATTAGTTAAATTGCTTCCGCATTAGAATAAAGACTTCCGCTGCACAGAAATAAAGACTTCCACTGTAAGCATGAGTCCAAGACTCATGAGATATTGTAACAAACTCTGTTATTCGTGGTAATATATAATCTGAATTCCGTTTGTGGAACATATGTGTATGTGTGATGAACATCTTGGGCACACATATGCATTAGTTCTCGGTTCCGTGGTTTTCCACAGAATTGAGGGCGTCACAGATTGGTATCAGAGCCACGGGTTGACAGTAGGTTACACGCCTAGATAGAAATCTCAGATTGATATTAGAGCCACGGGTTGACAGTAGGTTACACGCCTAGATAGAAATCTCAGATTGATATTAGAGCCACGGTTGACAGTGGGTTACACGCCTAAATAGGAAACATAGATTGGTATCAAAAGCCACGGATAGGGGTAGATTACACACCTAGACACAATCACAAATTGACATCAGACACAGATTGGTAGCTAAGCCACGCTGACCATAGGGAGCACCCTAGGATGCTTAGATTGGCCTTGAAACTACCTTGACGTAGGAAACCAGCCTTGAATAGGAGTTGTGTGAGCCCTTGTAATGATTGTTGTGAAATGTGTGCTTAGTGTGAGTTGTGGGACGTCTCAAAACGTTGTCCATATCCACACATAAGTAGGAGGAGGTGTGAAATGTTCTGGCACTTGTTCACATCCTCATATGGGCTAATATATATAGTCCAACCCACCTTGATGCATATAGGGGATCTACCTAATCTTCTAACCTTCTATTCTATTTCGTTCTGTCCCACGGATTGTGAGAGGAAACGCCGGCCGAAGGAACATCCGTGACAACCAAGAGGATGACCACGATGAAGTTCCGGTTAACCCCGGAGCTGGTGAGAACAACCTGGAACGGTTGATGGCCATGCAGAACCAACTTATGCAAACTATAATCCAAACTTTGGGTCAGTTGCAGGCTAATAACAACAACAACCCCGTTCCGGCACCACCGCCACCCCCACCACCGAATCATAACAGACTGGGTAAGTTCATGAGGACTCGACCACCCACCTTTGCTTAAGCTAACGACCCCATGGAGGCCGATGAATGGTTGAAATCCATGGAGAAGAAGCTTGCTATAGTGCAGTGCAATGACCGAGAGAAGGTTCTCTTTGCGTCGCACCAACTCATGGGAGCTTCCGCTGACTGGTGGGATGCCCTAAGCAACGCTCATGTCGACCCAGAGACAATCACTTGGACTGAGTTCAAGGAGAGTTTCCACTCTCATTACATCCCTGCTGGTGTAATGATGCTCAAGAGACAGGAGTTTGAAGGTCTCCGCCAAGGACAGAGAAGTGTGAATGAGTATCTCAACAAGTTCACACAACTGTCCCGGTATGCCCCCGAAGATGTCAACTCAGACCAGAGGAAGCAATACATGTTCAGGAGAGGGTTGAACAATGAGATCCAGGTTCAGCTCCTCAACAATGACTACGCAAGCTTTCAGAAGCTGGTTGAAAAGGCTATAGTAGTCGAAAGCAAGATCCGAGAGATCGAGCACGAGAACAAAAGGTAGATGCCATACCAGCCCCAAGGGAGCAACGTACGACCTCGGTACATGCCCCCAGCTGCACCACAGTATGGACCGACCGCTCCTTTATATCGCCCTAGTCAGACACCCGTTGCACAAGCACCTCGGGTGCCCTTGCCTCTTGCGCCCGACCTAACAATGGCGCTCCTGTTCAAAACCCCCGCCCCAATGTACCTGCTGCCGTAGGCAACAGGGCATGCTTTGCATGCGGGGAAATAGGACACTTCGCAAACCAGTGCCCAAGAAGAGGCCCTGGACAGCAAGGCAACATGCCCAAACAGAACACGCGACCGAACGGAGGGGACAATCAAGGAAACCGAGGACAGCAGAACTATGCTCGCGGCAACGTGAACCATGTCTCTGCTGAGGAAGCACAACAGGCTGAGGATGTCGTAATTGGTATGTTTCTTGCCAACTCCAACCCAGCCACCATCTTATTTGATTCTGGAGCCGTTCCTTCATATCATCAAAGTATGTTGCCAAGCATAATCTACCCATATCACACTTAAAATATGCTATGTTAATTCTCCCGGAAAAGAGATGAGGACTAATATAGTATGTCCAAAAGTAAGCCTTAAAATAAGGGGGGTAGACTTCCTTGCCAACCTCATTGTCTTGGATTCCCAAGGACTTGACATAATACTAAGGATGGATTGGTTAAGCAAGCACAACGGGGTAATCCAATGTGCTGAAAGAAGCGTGCAGTTAACAAATGAGCACGGTATCCGTGTCAAGTTTGAGTCAGCCCAACAAATCACTGAGAAGGCAATCTTGAACCACGTCGAAGGAGCAACATTGGACAGCATTCCAGTGGTTCAGGAATTCTTGGACGTGTTCTCGGAAGAGCTTCCAGGTATGCCCCCTGATCGGGACATTGAGTTTGCCATTGATTTGGTACCCGGAACTGCACCCATAGCAAAGAGACCCTATAGGATGCCCGTCAATGAACTAGTAGAACTCATAAAGCAAATTCAAGAGCAGTTGGAGAAGGGTTTTATACGTCCAAGCTCGTCACCATGGGGAGCTCCTGTGCTCTTCGTAGACAAGAAGGATGGAACCCAAAGGATGTGCGTGGACTATAGGTCTCTCAACGAGGTAACAATCAAGAACAAATACCCTCTGCCCCGTATAGAGGACCTATCGACCAAATGAAAGGAGCCCGAGTGTTCTCCAAGATTGATCTTCGGTCAGGATACTTCCAGCTGAAGATTAAGCCCTCCGATATACCCAAGACTGCTTTTCGAACACGGTATGGTTCGTATGGATATACCGTCATGTCTTTTGGGTTAACAAATGCACCTGCATACTTCATGTACCTTATGAACAAGGTTTTCATGGAGTACTTGGATAAGTTCGTCGTGGTTTTCATCGACGACATTATGGTGTATTCAAAAAGTGAGGAGGAGCATGAAGAACATTTGAAATTGACCTTGCAGAAAATGCGTGAGCATCAATAGTATGCCAAGCTTAACAAGTGTCAATTTTGGCTAATGGAAATATCGTTCCTAGGCCACATTATCTCTGAAGAAGGGGTATTGGTTGATCCCGGAAAAGTGAGAGATATCCTGAAGTGGGACCAACCGCAAAAAGTGAGGGATATTCGGAGTTTTCTTGGGATGGCTGGATACTATTGAAGATTCATCAAAGATTTCTCTAAAATAGCAAAGCCCATGACGGAGTTGCTAACAAAGGGAAAAGCCTTTCAATGGACATCAGCGTGCCAAGAAAGTTTTGAGGAGCTCAAGAAAAGGCTAACCACAGCGCCGGTTTTGGTATTGCCGGATGTAAGCAAGAGCTTTGACATATATTGTGACGCATCCAGACAGGGGCTCGGATGTGTGCTCATGCAAGAAGGACAAGTGGTAGCCTATGCCTCACGACAATTAAAGAAGCACGAGCTTAATTACCCTACACATGACTTGGAGCTAGCAGCAGTAGTGCATGCATTGAAGATTTGGAGACATTATATCCTTGGTCACGATGTGAGATCCATATGGATCATAAAAGCCTCAAGTACACATTTACACAAACGGACTTGAATTTGAGGCAACGTCGATGGTTGGAACTCATCAAGGATTACGATGTTGGAATCAACTACCACCATGGGAAGGCCAATGTAGTAGCTGATGCATTGAGCCGGAAGGGAGCATGTCACCAACTCACGGTTCGGGAGCTACCACCCGAACTACGTAAGGAGTTCGAATGGTTACACCTCGGTTTCTTAAACAACATGGAAATGATGGAGAACCACTCTTCATTGGAGCAAGAGATAAGAGATGGCCAAGCAACGGATTAGGAGATCAAGGAGATCAAGGAGAGGATCCGACAAGGGATAGAGAAGGATTTCAAAGAAGATGAGAAGGGTACGCTTTGGCTAGGAAAAAGGATTTGCGTGCCTAACATAAAGCACATCCTCGACATGACATTGAAAGAGGCACATGATTCACCCTATTCCATACATCCCAGAAGTACCAAAATGTACAAGGACTTGAAGACTTGTTATTGGTGGGATGGTATGAAAAGGGATATAGCCGAATACGTTGCCCTATGCGACACATGCCAACGGGTGAAAGCCGAACATCAAAGACCCGCTGGATTGTTGCAACCTTTAAAGATACCTGAATGGAAGTGGGGGGACATCAGTATGGATTTCATCGTCGAATTGCCACGTACTCAGTCAGGTTATGACTCTATCTAGGTTATCGTGGACTGATTGACGAAAACAGTCCATTTTCTCCCTATAAGGGCCAATTACAACGTTGCACAATTAGCCGAGTTGTACATGGAGCAGATCGTGTGCCGTCATGGAGTCCCGAGGAGGATAGTCTCAGATCGAGGTTCTCAGTTTACCTCTAGATTTTGGAGGAAGCTGCAGAAAGCTATGGGCACACGACTGGATTTTAGCTCCGCCTATCACCCACAAACCGATGGGCAAACCGAAAGGACAAACCAAATTCTGGAGGACATGTTAAGAGCTTGCGCCTTGAAACGTGGGCGTAGTTGGGATAGGAGTTTACCGTACGCCGAATTCTCCTATAACAACAGCTATCAAGCTAGCTTGAAGATATCGCCTTTCGAAGCATTATATGGTAAACGGTGTAGAACGCCGCTGTTTTGGAATGAAACCAGAGAGAACCAGGTGTTTGGACCTGAAGTGCTACAAGAAGCTGAAAAGCAAGTCCAAACGATACGGGAGAACTTAAAGGCTGCTCAGTCACGACAAAAAGGCTATGCGGACCATAGGCGAAGGAAGTTGACTTTTGAAGTGGGAGACTTGTATACCTTAAGGTATCGCCTATCCGAGGCCAACGACGTTTCAACGTCAAAGGCAAGCTAGCACCTCGCTACATAGGACCATTTAAGATTTTGGACAAGCAAGGAGAAGTAGCCTATCAACTAGAGCTCCCAACGCACCTCTCCGACGTACATGACGTGTTTCATGTATCCCAGCTCAAGAAGTGCTTGAGAGTGCCCGAGGAGCAAGTATCAATGGGAGAGCTTGAACTTCAAGAGGACCTGACTTATGTGGAACACCCTGTCCGAATTTTGGATGTAAAGGAAAGGGTCACCAGGAACAAAGTGATCCGATGGTGCAAGGTACGATGGAGCCATCACACCGAAGCTGAAGCCACATGGGAGCGTGAAGAAGACATCAAGACAGAATTTCCCCATCTGTTCTCTACTAACGAATCTCGAGGGCGAGATTCAATTTAAGGGGGGTAGATTTGTGACACCCTCATTTTTGGTTTCAGCATATATTCATGTTTTATGAAGAGAAAACATTTTAAGAGAAGTAGGAACACCATCAAAAGGATAGCCAATAAGAGCCGAATCCAGTTTCCAGAAAGCACCGAAGACAACTTCCGCGGCCCGCTGGCCACGTGGCGTGTCCGGAGCTCATCCCTGCGAAGTGGGGAGAGGTCCACCGCTAAACTGGCTACGTGGCAGGCTCGGGGCTCATCTCCGCAAAGGGGGAGAGGTCTGACCCTGCGGGACACATGTTGCCCCCGGAGCTAGCCTCTGCGGAAGAAGCAAAGGCATTTTCACAGGACACATGTCACCTTCTGAGCTAGTAAGTGCGGAAATCAGAGGACCAATCGCGCGGGATACGTGTCGATCTCGGAGCTCACCTCTGAGAGGTCCGGTTCTATTGGACACGTGTTGCCACCGGAGCTTATCTCCGGGAGGTCCATCACTATTGGACACGTGTTAACCTCGGAGCTCGTCTCTGAGAAGAAAGGAAGTCTGGCGCTGTTAGGACACGTGGCACACCCGGAGCCACCTTCGAGAGAGGGAAGGTCCGGCACTGACACGTAGCATGCGCGGAGCCCATCTCCGAAGGAGAAGGAGGTCTTGCTCATTTGACACGCAGCACAACCGGAGCTCGTCTCTACGGAAAAAGGGGGGGACCAGGTCCCAATGGACACGTGGAGCTTCCGGAGCTCATCACCGAGGAGGTAACGAGTTCTGGAGCGGTTTTTGGATTCTGTACGCGTAGAAATACCGATACGGAGAAGAAACCGCCCCGAGTTCCAAAATGTTACTGCACCAAATCAACTAAAGATAAGTTGTTAAGATTCAACGACAATTTGAATAGGACTCTTATTCGAAGTCCAACCAGAATAGGACTCTTCTCTTCCCAGTTATAAATAGAACCTAGAACCTCTGGCCGAAACCACGAACTTCTTTTCGAACTCCTAAGCCGATGACTTAGAGCCCTAGCCCCAACTCGCCGAGTAAGCCATCGACGGAGTTCAGCAAGGAAGATCGCCGGAAGAGAGCTCAACGATCTGAGAAAGACCCGAGACCAAGAAGAACGTAATGTAGGTCTCCAATACCACCTTACGACATCATTGTGTTTTCTTTGCATCTGTTATTTGATTCCTTTCGAACAGAAGCTTTCTCGTGGACGGATCACTTGTTGATCGGGTTGATCTAAAAGACAAGGTCATCACCACGTCCACATCTGATCCGAACACCCTTGTTCATCACAAAGCCATGCAAGAACACGTACAAACCGATCTAATAAAGCTGATCATAGGATAGCATGCATATGCATCATCGCATCTAGTTAAAATTTGTGCATGATATTGATTGTTGTGAATCTTGTATGTGCGTGATCCTGTATAGAAGGACAAGCTCAGAGAGTTGTTTACGACGAGCTGCAACAACAAGGTTTCGAGATCCAAGAGCAACTAGAACCGCAAGAACAAGGCAAGTGCTCCTCGATCCTATTGATCCTATATTTTGGGAAAACTGTTTTGTTTTGCAAAAAGGTGTGAGTGCTGAGTCAAACATGATGGGAAACCCTTTTAGTAGTTTACTAGCTTTGGTTAAACCATCCTTGTCGCCAGGGACGTTTATGAGTCGGGTATGGTTTTTGCTTTATGCTCCGCTGAGTCCATGGGATTGGGAAGCGAGATAGATGTGTCTAGCTAACTGCACTCGTAATGATAATGAGAAACTGATGTTATTAACGAACATGGATCGGAGGGAGATCTAGGCAAGTCTGGATTTGTGAATCAGGTAGAATGAGATGGTGGTTTACTTGCCGTAGATCTAAGGACCGGTTCATGCATGCACATGCCAGAATAACAGTGCCACCACAAGGCCAAGTATGGGTGCGGCTTAGCTGAGTAATTAGGTAAGTTGCTAGATTGTTATGGACTATGGAAGGCGCGGGGAATGGGAGTCGAGTGAGGACTGCTCTGGGAACTGCATGGCACAAGAGGGGGCCCGTGGGTGGGAGAATTGGAGATTCTAGCCTGCCGGTGAAACCTTAGTGAGTCCATACATCTAGTAGCCCCTTTGTAAAGGCTATTTTGTGATCTCTTGGCCATACACCGATGGTTGTGTACTGGTATAATGGAGATTCTGCAGTCGCCGACGGGTGACGGAATCACAAACTTATGGGTAAAGAGGTGCAAACTCTGCAGAGTTCTTAAAACTATCATGATAGTCGAGCTTACGGTCACGATCGCCTGGCCAAATGCCATGATTAGTTGGGATGGTTATTGGTTATGGTTATTGGTTATGGTTTTGATTATGGTTTTGGTTTCCGGGACCGTTAAGTTTGGGTAATAAGATGGGTTGCATGACTGTTGAGTCATGGCAACGAGATTGGTGTGAGACGAAGTTTTTTATGAGATGAGATGGTAGAGAATACGAGAAGGTATTCGTGAGATGGTAGAGAATACGAGGAGGTATTTGTGAGCAAGAATGAAGTTGGTTAATGTTCGGGTGGAGCGTGGAAAGTGATGGAGGTATGTTGGTAATTTAATACATGCTGGGATTACATTCACCTAAAGTTAAGTTGTTGTTTTATCGTGGTTTTATAAACTTTGCTTTCTGCAATAAACCATTTATACCTATCTTGTTATGATCTACATATCATATTTTCCCGCACTTGCTGAGTACATCATTGAACTCAAACATGCACTATTACTTCATCATCAGCAACAGGAGAAGATTTCTATGAAGACCAATTGGAGCATTAGGCGCGTAAACTGTTCTCAACCTTGCCTGCGGGAATGGAGTAGAGATGGAGCCACTGCTGCTTAGATTTGCTTTCGCATTAGTTAAATTGCTTCCGCATTAGAATAAAGACTTCCGCTGCATAGAAATAAAGACTTCCGCTGTAAGCATGAGTCCAAGACTCATGAGATATTGTAACAAACTCTGTTATTCGTGGTAATATATAATCTGAATTCCGTTTATGGAACATATGTGTATGTGTGATGAACATCCTAGGCACACATATGCATTAGTTCTCGGTTCCGTGGTTTTCCACAGGATTGAGGGCGTCACATCTAGTCAGAGACATATCGGACTAGTCCGGTCCATATCGGACTAGTCCGCTGTGTGGAGAAAGTGAGGACTGAGGACAAGTCCGCACTTGGAGGACTTGTCCGTTTTCTAGTCAGAGAGAAATCGGACTAGTCAGGTTGATATCGGACTAGTCCGCACATGCTGATTTTTGTGCAGTTAGTGTGATTTCTTTCACTTGAGCTCTTGGGGTGTGTTTCTCCAACACACTACATACTAAGTAATCTAATCTTTTCAGCTCCTGAGCTCTTATCATTTTAGATCCTCATTCTCCTTTCTTTTTGCGCTTTCTTCCTAATTTCTTTAAAAACCTACGCTCATCTCAACGATTTTGTTAGGGTCTCATTTGTTTATCATAAATTAACCAAAACCCACAAGGGATACCTAGATGCACTTTCGTTGAGGAAAGATGGGAGCTGGGGTTAGGGTTTGAGTTTTACCAAAATTCGAAGATTTTAGATGGAGGCGCGGAGTAGAGTCTGGATTAGTCCAGAGGAGGGGGTGCTTCACGCCGAGGGGAAGATTTTCCGTGGAGAAACCTTCGATTTTGTTGGCTCAAAGTGGGAATCGCCTTGGGAGCTAGAGTTTGAGGAGAGAGAAGGCACAAGCGATTGTGAGGAGGAAGAAGATGGACTTTTGGTGGTGGGTTAGGGTTAAGCCCGATAGTAACGGACTAGTCCGCAAGGGACCGGACTAGTCCGGTACACCGGATCTGAGCCGGACTAGTCACCGGCAACGAACTTTTGGGGATTGGAACAAAGAGATTTTTGGGAATTTGATCTAATAATGATCTAAAAGACAACATTTCCCAAATAATCTTGATGAACATGACCAGTAAGCAATCAACAATCATACAATGGCCATAATTCACCAAGATTTAATAATTGAAATAGTTTTCAAGAGAAAATTGAGATAAGGGATGAATTTTCGGTAAATTAAGCAAATTTGAAGAATCAATCTGGTATGCAATGTTTTAAGCCACATTTTGAGCATCAAGTATATTTAATTCATTGCTAAGCTCGAAAAATCTCTTTTCATCTAGTGGCTTGGTGAATATGTCCGCTGGTTGTTTTTCCATTGTAACATGTGTGATTACTCTGTCACCTTTTAATGAATTATCTCGTAGAAAATGATGACGTATGTCTATGTGCTTGGTTCTTGAGTGCTCTACTGGATTGTGTGCAATTTTTATGGCACTTTCATTATCACATAGGAATGGAATATGGTTCAAATTATAACCATAATCCCTTAGAGTTTGTCGTATCCAAAGTAGTTGTGCGCAACAACTACCAGCTGCAACATACTCCGCTTCGGCTGTGGAAAAAGCAACGGAATTTTGTTTCTTTGAGGACCATGAAACTAAGGATATGCCAAGAAATTGGCAGGTTTCTGAAGTGCTTTTTCTATCGACTTTGTAGCCTGCATAGTCGGCATCGGAATACCCTATAAGGTTGAACTTGGATCCTTTAGGACACCAAAGGCCCAAGTTAGGTGTGTGCATAAGGTATCTTAAAATTCTTTCTACGGCTATTAAATGACACTCTTTAGGCCTAGATGCACATAAATAAAGCAGTGAACCAACCATGGATCGATATACCTTTTGATACACATCTGGACCGTCTTCATTGAGGTCGAGATGTCCATTAGTTTCCATGGGGGTCTTGATGGGCTTGTCTTTGTCCATATTGAACTTTTTGAGGATGTCTTGTGTACTTAGTTTGGCAAATGAAAGTGCCCTCTTTCAGCTGCTTCACTTGGAATCCCAAAAAGAACTTCAATTCGCCCATCATTGACATCTCGAATTGGTCTGTCCTAATTTTACTAAATTCTTCACAAAAAGATTTATTAGTAGAACCAAAATGATATCAACATAAATCTGACATATGAATAGTGACCATCAAAATTCTTTGTATACAAAGTATAATCAGCTTTTTCTATTTTAAAGCCATTTTGAGTGAGGAAGTCCCTAAGGCACTCATACCAAGCTCGGGGAGCTTGTTTGAGGCCATAGAGAGACTTACGCAGTTTGTACACATGGTTGGAGTACTCTTGATCTTCAAATCCTGGTGGCTGATCCACGTACACCTCTTCCTTGATAGGATCATTGAGGAATGCGCTTTTGACGTCCATTTGATACAGCTTAAAATTGTGGTGAGTAGCATAGGCTAATAAAATATGAATGGACTCATGTCTAGCTACGAGAGCAAATGTTTCGTCGAAATCCAAACCTTTGACTTGTTAGTAACCTTTTGCCACAAGTCGTGCCTTGTTTCTCGTCACAACTCCGTGTTCATCTTGCTTGTTACGAAAGACCCATTTGGTGAAAACGATGTTTGCCTTTGGTCTTTGCACAAGCTCCCATACTTCATTTCTTTTGAAGTTGTTCAGTTCCTCTTGCATGGCGGTCACCCAATCTGGATCTTTTAGTGCTTCTTCAACCCTGTATGGTTCCAGAAACGAGACAAAAGAGTAATGTTCACAAAAATTAGCAATACGAGATCTAGTAGTTACTCCCTTTGCAATATCTCCAATGATGTTGTTGACGGGATGATCTCTTTGTATACTCTAATGTACTCTTGGGTGAGGCACTTGTGAGATCATTTTCTCTTCATTCTCTTCATCGTCAATGTCTCCTCATAGATCATTGCTTCCATGCATATATTGATATTTTTTATTCTGCTGATGTTGATCTTGTGTCGAAGCTCCCCCTTGATCATTGCTCTCTTGTTGAGGTACATATTGAGCACTTAAGTCTTGTGATTGCTCTTGTGGTCGAATATCACCAAGTGCCATCCTTTTCAATGCTTGACATGGAGCTTCTTCTTGACCTAACACACAGTTATCAACTTGCTCCACTTAAGATCCATTAGTCTTATCGAACACTACATCACGTGCCACTTCAATAATGACAGAGGATTTGTTGAAAACACGATATGCGTAGGCGTTCGAATCATAACCAAGCAAGAACCCTTCATCAGATTTCGAAGCAAACTTCGAAGTCCTTGGTTTCTTGTTCAAAATAAAGCATTTACTTCCAAATACTCTGAAATATGAGACATGGTTTGTTACCAGTCAGGAGCTCATATGGCGTTTTCTTCAAAAGTCGGTGAAGATATAGTCAGTTCGTGGTGTGACAAGCGGTGTTTACCGCTTCAGCCCAAAACTGGTCTGAAGTCATGTATTCATATAGCATTGTCGTTGCCATCTCAATTAGTGTCCTGTTCTTCCTTTCGGCGACCCCATTTTGTTGAGGGGAGTAGGGTGCCAAAAACTCATGTTTTATTCCTTCTTCATCTAGGTACCTCTCAACTTGAGTGTTTTTGAACTCTGTTCCGCTGTCACTTCTAATGTTCTTGATGGTTGAGGAGAATTCATTTTACGCTCTCTTCAAGAACTTATTGAAAATCCCCTGGGTCTCTGATTTATCATACAAGACAAATACCTAGGTAAATCTAGTAAAATCATCAACAATGACTAAACCGTATTTGTTACCATCGATGCTTATATAAGCAATTGGACCAAAGAGGTCCATATGAAGAAGTTCCAGCGGTCTTGATGGAGTCATCACGTTCTTTGTAGGATGTGGTGCTCCAACTTGTTTTCCCGCCTGGCATGCACTACATGGCCTGTTCTTCTCAAAACAACATCTTTCAAACGTCGGATGTGACCACCCTTTAGAAGTTTCTGCAGATTCCTCATCCCAACATGGGCTAGCCGTCTATACCACAACCATCCCATGTTAGTTTTTGCAACCAAGCAAGTGTTGAGTTCAGCTTTATCTTTGTTGAAATCAACGAGATAAAGTTTTCCCTCCAACATTCGCTAGAATGCAATTGAGTTATCGCTTCTTCTAAAGACTGTCACACCCTCATTAGTGAATAAACAATTGTATCCTTTACCACATAGCTGAGATATGGACAAAAGATTATAATCTAAAGAATCAACATGTAAAACATTGGAGAGAATGTGTTGAGTGGAGATTTCAATTTTACCGCTGCCAAGGACTTTTCCTTGGTTGTTGTCTCTGAAATAAATTCCTTCACTTGGATCTGCGTTGCACTCATACTCTACTAACATTCTCCTTTCTCCGGTCATGTGATTGGTGCATCCACTGTCGAGCACCCATTTTGATCCATCGGAGGAATAGGCCTGCAAAACAGAGTTATGTCTTGGTTTTAGGTACCCAAGTTTGCTTGGGTCCTCGAAGGTTAGTCACAAGTGTTTTAGGCACCCACACACAAGCTTTGGGTATCTTGTGGCATGGCCCTGCATATTTAGCATAAATATATACAGATTTATTTTTCATAAGGACATAAGATGCATCAAAAGTATGAAATAATGTTTGCAGTTCAGATTCATGTGATTTTTCTGTAACAAAGGCAATATGACTCTTATTGTGACCACTAGTGAATTTCTTCTTATCTCTTGCATACCCAAGACCATCTTTGACATTAGGAGGTCTCTTGACCATATATGCACTATGTGCATATTTGATTTTTTCTTTGTCAAAGATGCCGCTTTGGGATGAATGCTTAGCTTGTGTAGCATTGGATTCATCTATTACATTAATCTTGTTACTAGAGCATGTGCAAGTTTTAATAGTTGTCAACTTGACATCTTGAGAAGGTGATCTTTAGAGGAGGAAGCGTCACTTTGCTTGAGTGACTCCACTTGCACTTCAAGGATTTTGTTAACTTTCGTCAAGTTAGCAAGTTCGTCCTTGACTGCAATGTATAAGTCTTCTAGTTTTGAGTAAGTTTCCTTACTCAAAGCTAGCTCAAGCTCAAGTGCCTTATTTTTCTCCTTTTCAAGCTCAAGAAGCTCTTCAACCTCTTGATATCTCTTCCTTTCACGGATGAGCATATTTTCTTGGCAGTTGGCAAGCTCCTCCTTCTCAAAGATTTCATCCGATGACATCTTCATTTTTCTTAGTGTAGTCTTGCTCTAAGAATTTCCTCATTTTCACTAGAACTATCAGAATCGTCATTAGAGTAATGTAAGGAGGGGGTGCAAGTCGAACCTTCTTCTTGCCTTCCTTAGCCATGAGGCAAGTGTGGTTGTGGTTCTCCCTTCCTCCCATGTTTGGGAATAGTGTAGACTTCTTGGTTGGCTTCTTAATGGCAATTGTTGCCATCTCATCTTCATCATCCGAGGAGGACTCTTCGTTTGAGTCCCACTCCTTGCCGATGTGTGCTTCATGTGCTTGCTTCTTTTTCTTGAAAGTTTTCTTCTCTTGAGACTTGACTTCTTTCTTCTTCTTGTTTTCCTCATACGGACAATCAACCATAAAGTGTCCGTATTCACCGCAGTTGAGCAAGTACGTCAAGCCTTGGATTTTCCTTTTTCTTTGTTCTTTCCTTCACTTGAGTTGCTGCCTCTTCTTCTTCTCATCATGCTCTTGAATCTTTTCATGAAGAGCACCATCTCTTCATCATCCATATCTATGCTTACATCGTCAGTGTCTTCTTCTTCATATGTCTCACGAGTCTCCTACCCTTTGGGCTTGCAAGTTGCTTTGAGGGCGACCTCATTCTTCTTGGATGAGGTTAGTTCAGCTAAGTCTTTGACATATTTAGCTTCTTTTTCCATCATCTTGTGATTGATAGTTTTTCCAAGGACTTCATCAGGGGTCATTTTGTGAAACCATGCTTTCTTTTATCATGGACCACAAGGTGACATTCCAAGGCATAAAGGCTCTTATCATTCTCTTCACAACCTCATGATCAGTCCACTTATTGCTTCCATAAGCACGGACCTTGTTGATAAGTGTCTTCAAGCGGTTGTACATCTCTTGAAGAGGTTCACCATCTTCTATGGCAAATCTCCCCAATTCTCCTTCAAGCATCTCAATCTTCGCTTCTCGTACGGAGCGGTTCCCTTCATGGGCAGTCTTGAGTGTATCCCAAATGTCTTTGGCAACTTCAAGTGCATCCACCTTGGTGAACTCTTATCGGCTCAAGGATGAAATGATCACCGCAACAGCTTGTGCATTGCGGTGAATTGCTTGTTCTTGCTCCGGTGTGAGTTCATCGTCGGTGTCTGGGATATGTATACCTGTACAAACTATATGCCAAAGACTAGGATTAAGTGAGATAATATGCATCTTCATATTATACTTCCACGTTGAGTAATCATTGTCGTCAAACTGTGGAGGTCTTCCCATGGGAATAAAAAGATAATGATTGTAGTTGTTGAAAGTTGCCTAGAGGGGGTGAATAGGCTAATTAAAATTTAAAGCACAGACATGTTCTGTCAGGTTCGGACAAGTCCGAAAATATTTTGGACAAGTCCGAAATTTTTGGATAAGTCTGATAAAATCAGACTTGTCCGAAGTTAGTCGCAGCAGAAATAAATCTGACTAGTTCTAGGTCAAGTGTACCATCAATATGGTCTAGAAGTAGCTCTTAAACAAGTTTAGCAACCTACTAAGCAAACCTGATGATCTTAATACTAAAGTAGCTCGATGCTAGGGTTTGATCAATCACAAGAAAGAGCAATGATATGAAAATTAAAGAACAAGTAGATGAGCACAAGTGAACACGAGGATTTGTTTACCGAAGTTCGATTCCACTCAGGAATCTACGTCTCCATTGAGGTGCCCACAAAGGACCGGGTCTATTTCAACCCTAACCCTCGCCAAGTGATCACAATGATCAAACTTGGTTGTTCCACTATCAATCCAAGGTGATTACAAACTTCTCGGTTCTCACCACAATTTGGGAGTCACAGGGCGACACCTAGCCGCCTAGGAACAAAGCTCCAAGAGTAATAAACACAAATCACGCAGCTAGTAAGTGTGCAGCTCAACAAGATCAACCCTAAGATCTCCTCTTCTTAATTCTCCTCACAAATCCTCACAAGATTCACCTTTGAATGCTAGAGGGTTTGAGAGAGGTCTAGGAATGCTCAAGAACACCTTTGAAATCTCTGGGTTGATCTAGCACCAAATGGGGACGAGATCCCTCCTTTTATAGGGATCCCCAAAATATGACTGTTGTCAACCACTAATGTTTGGACATGTCTGAACTCCACTTTGGACATGTCCAAGGTCTGGTACCACCAACGGTAAAATACGTCCTCACCTGCCTCTAAGACAGACTGTCCTTTTGATTCCACTTTGGACATGTCTGACATATTTCGGACATGTCTGACATATTTTGGACATGTTCGAGCTGATATATCTGTACCAGTCTTTGGATATCCTCAGACTTCAGACATGTTCGAACTCCATTTCGGACATGTCCGACATTAAACAGAAGGTGCATTTCCGACCTCCTCTGACATGTCCGACCTTCTGGACTTAGGAAATTTCAGAAACCCTAGACTCGAGACATGTCCAAAATTCTTCGGATATGTCCAACCCTAAACAGAAGGTGCATCTCCGAATTCCAATGATATGTCCGACCTTCTGGACTTAGGGAATTTCAGAAACTCTAAACTTCGGACATGTCCGAAATTATTCGGATATGTCCGACCCTAAACAGAAGGTGCATCTCCGAATTCCTCTGACATGTCCGACCTTCTAGACTTAGGGAATTTCAGAAAATCTAAGCTTCGGACATGTCCAAACTACACTTCGGATATGTCCAACCCTAAACAAAAAGTACTTCTTCGAAACCTTCGGACATGTTTGAGTTTATACATAGAGTACTTTTCCGAATTTCTCTAACATGTCCGACCTTCTGGACTTAGGGAATTTGAGAAACTCTAAACTTCGGACATGTCCGAACCACACTTTGGATATGTCCGACCCTAAACAGAAGTTACTTCTCTGAAACCTTCGAATATGTCCGACCCTAAAAAGAAGGTGCATCTCCGAACTCCTCTAACATGTCCGAGGTTCTTGACCTAACAACTCTCTTCTACACTAAGGGTTATTTTTGTGGGATTGAGCTTGCTTTTCTTTGCCGCGTGTCGTGTCCCTCTTAATAGTGCAGCGTTCCTACACTCAATAAAAATAGAAACCCTAACTCTATTGTGTATCTTCATGCCATCTTCTCCATTTCCCTTTTTGAAAAGCCATCAATCTCTTATTGCCATCCAACCTGTCGAAGTGTGCCGTCGACATTTCCCCCGGGCCTGCACTGGGCAGCCCGTGGAGGTTCTTTTTTGGAGGGGCTAGTCACTCACGAAGAGCTTACACGTTAGGGATGATGGAAGGAGAAGGATTGACACAGAGGTTTTTTACGTGGTTCAGGCCGCCGGAGCGTAAAACCCTACGTCCACGGTGAGCAGAGATGCTCGTTGTATTCCTTGAGTGTTGAGCGTGTGAGTGAGCAAGAAGCCTAATGGAGTTCGAGCTGCTGGAGTGCGAACCCCTTGCAACGTTGCCTACCCGAGCCTTTTATAGTCCAAGGCTCGGGTGGCTTACAAGGTGGGTCCGGGACCCGACAGGTGGTCTCGGTAAGATTGTCTGCCATCTACCGTATCCTGCAGTTACGCCGGTAGTTGTCTCTGGCGAGAGCTTTTGAGTCTTCGTCTTGCCGCCCAGCCCACGCCGCAAGCTAGGCGTAGTGGTTGATGACGGCAGGGGCGGTAGGGGATGTATTATCGCTGCGTTTATTGGTGTAGAGCCTCTGACGTGGCCTGCCAGTCTTCACTACGATGCGACTGGGCACAACGGCTCCTGAAAGCGGCGTGCTCCGCGTCTCCGCGCCTTGGGAAGGCGCGGGTCTTGAATACCTGGTACGGACAAGGTATGGCGTGTCTTTACTCTTGCTACCTACCGCGTGGGGGCAGGTAGCGCTGTTCTACTTGCCACGTGGTGGGCCCGGAGCTCTCTTCTGAGGAGAGGGAGGTCCGGCCCCGCTGGACACGTGGAGCCCTCGGAGCTCTCCCCGCGGAGGGGGGAGGTCTGGCTCTGCTCGCCACGTGGCGGACCCAGAGCTCTCCTCTGGGAAGAGGGAGGTCCGGCCCCGCTGGACACGTGGAGCCTTCGGAGCTCTCCTGCGGAGGGGGGAGGCGCGGCTCTGCTGGCCACGTGGCGGACCCGAAGCTCTCCTCTGTGGAGGGGGAGGCCCGGCCCCGCTAGACACGTGGAGCCTTCGGAGCTCTCCCAGCGGAGGGGGGGGGGAGGTCCGGCTCTGTTGGCCACGTGGCGGGCCCGGAGCTTTCCTCTGAGGAGAGGGAGGTCCAAGCCCGCGGGACACGTGGCACCCTCGGAGCTCTCCCGGCGGAGAGGGGCAAGGTCCTTAGGCAGTTTCCCCTATGCGCGGGGGTACCCCATATTGAGGGTACTGACAGTGGCCCCCGGGCCCATCTCGGAGGAGATAATGAGCCCGAGGTGGGGCCCCGTCTCTTCCACTCCGCGCACCTTCTTGAAGACCCACTTTGACCTTTGCTGGAGCACAAACAGTCGTGGGATCGTGGGAGCGTGAGCCCTGATTGATTGCTGCTTTTACTGTGGTGGTTCCCAAGGCTGCCACTTCTGCACGTCGCAGCGCCTTTTCAGAGACCACTGAACCATCCCGTTGGACCAACTTCCTGGGAGACTGACTTCTTGGCCCACCGCTTCTGCTGGACGGCTGGTGGCGGGCAAGGGTGACCTGAGGGCCCGAGCTAAGGAGTTGGAGCTTCGGGAGGCCGCTCTAGTCACGAGGGAGGAGCAGGTCTCCCGGGAGCGCCAGGCGGTGCTGTACCGGGAGATGGCGGCCGATTTTCGGGCATCAAAGTTGGAGCAGCTCGCCCAGGGCCTCCAGCTTCGGGAGGACTCTCTGGCGGCCAAGGAGAAGAAATTCTCCGAGGAGGGTTCTGACACCCTGCTGGCAGTCCGCCAAGAGGTGAAGGAGCTCTAGATTTCGCGGTCCGCCGAGGCCCAAGCGGTCTGGAGCTTTGTCGGCCAGACGGGGTCCACCCTGGTTCCCCTCAGCTTCAGCCCTGTGAAGACGGAGGCCCCGGCACAGGAGGTGGCCAAGGCAATCTCGGCGCTCGAGTCTGTCGGTGCCAAACTGGATAGGCTCGAAGCGGTGACCGTCGGTGAGCTTGAGGCGGAGGGACGGGACCTGGCGAAGGAGGTTGCCACGCACATGCTGGCGTGCTTCCGGAGCCGGGATCCCTCCCTCTCTCTGGAGCCGGTGAGGCAGGGCCCCGTTGCGGAGCAGGAGGAAGTCGCCAGGGCCGAAGTAGGGGATGTGGCTGCCCTCGTAGCCTCTAGGTTCCAGCGCGAGTCCGGGGACTCCTAGGCCTTGTACCTTTCCTTTTCCTTTGTTTGAGTCTGTAGCCCAGCTCATGGAGCCCTGAATGAATGAACAGACTCTTGCTTATCGTGCCTGCGTTTACCTTCTTCTTGGCTTGGCCTGTCCGAGTCCTTAGCTCCGCAAGGAACTCAGAGGTCTTCACCAATCTCGAAGCCTTGCACAGGCACCTTCCTCAGGTCCTTGTCGTGTTAAAGGCCCGAGGGGTCTTCGAAGCTCGCTCTGTGAGGACGGGGGGAGGTCCGGGTCTGCTGGCCACATGGCGGGCCCGGAGCTCCTCTGAGGATAGGGTGGTCTGGCCCCGTGGAATACGTGGAGCCTTCGGAGCTCGCCCCTGCGGAGGGGGCGAGGTCCGGCTCTGCCGACCACGTGACGGGCCCGGAGCAACCCTCTAAGGAGAGGAGAGCCCCGGCCCCGCCGGACACATGGGGCTTTCAGAGCCTGCCCCTGCGGGAGGGGCGAGGCCCGGATCCTCCGATCTTGCGTTGGAGTCATCGGGAGCTCCAGTCCTTCCTTGTGCGGTCCCGCAGCTAAAGCCTGGAGGTCCTGCACACAAGTAGAGGAAACGTAATTCTCCTCGGGGGCTCTCCCTTCCCTGTCTCTTAGTCTTATTTGGCTTACGGTCCTGGTCTGGTATACGGGGCTTGGGCAATTCTGTGCGCCCCGCGTCGGGGGTCCGGCCCCCTCCGAGGTCAGGGTACGACCGTCCGGTCCCTAGTACCGGACCGCAACGCCGGGGAGGCAGAGTGCACAGGCTTTCGGTACGGAACCAGGCAAAGCAGGTTGTACTCCCCTGGACCTCCAAAGGTGTCACACCCGGTTTCTCCGAAGAACCACCGAGTGAATATCACATGTATGCCAGGATCATTTTCTCATACATGTGATGACAAATAGTGAAGCATCATTTATTACAAGCCAAGTGTCGAATATAAATAAGTCTTACATAGCATATGTCTCGATGGACGATAATAAGTTCATAACATGTAAATAAACTAGCAGCGGAATATTATTCTTGCGGGCTCCGTCACAGGCGTTGCCCGGGGGACTCCATGAATCTAGAATCCTTCTTCGGGTCTGAAGTCTTGGTCATTGAACACCACATCATCCCCTTGACCTGAGCAGCAATTTAAACCAACAAATATACAAGGTTGGTACTCAGCAAGTGTGGGAAAGTTATGTCATGCATGGCTAGAAACAAGGAGAGGTTGAACTCATGGTTAAAGCACTACGCAATTATTACCTACCACCTTAGCTTAATAAGCACCTACATTACTACACAAGTGAAATGGTCCCAATCTCCCATCCCATCATCATAATCAAATAACCATAACATCATTTCCAATGTTAAGCTCCCCGCCTAACATCCACAACTTCCAAGGTCATCATCTTCTAATCATGAATAAGTCCAAGCCGCTCTTGACCGTGAGCACGACTGTCATGACAGTTTTGACTCTGCAGAGTTTGCACCACTGTACCCACATGTAGTGATTTCATCCCCCGTTGCCGGGTGGACTAAAAGAACCTCCATTATGCCAGTGGCCACGAACCACATTCACACTTCACAAGTGTGTAGCCAGGAGATCACTACGAATCCTTTACAAAGGGATTCCCGACGAGCGTGGGCCCACTAAGGTTTCACCCCTAACAGCATACAAGAGGCTCCAACCCCGCTGTAGTGGCCCCCTCTTGAGCCTTGCGGTTCATATGGTAGTCCAGCTGACACCTACTCCCCGCACCATTCAACACACCCATACTACGCCGGGGATACACCTAATTAATTGGCCAAGCTGCCCCATCTCAGCATGTGGTTGGCACGGTAAAGCCAGGTTACATGCTCCATGAACCGGTCCTTAGGATCCAGGCAAGTACTAAACACAAACCCGAGTCTCGTGCACCCAGCACCAACAATTTCATCCAACTTGCCTCGATCCCTACCTCTACATAACTCATAATATCTCATTCAAGAGTAAGGTAAATAAATTGATGATCTCATATCCCAATTATCCCATTCTAAGCATGGCTAAGCATAATAATAAATGACATGATAAAATAAATCCCAACCCAAGCTACAAGGAAACAAGGTAATGCAATTCTAGGGAAACTTCCTAGCATGGGTTTCTTATTTCAATTGACAATGCAAATAATTCTATCTACACATCCTAGTATAGGATCAAAGTGGTCAAGGACACTTGCCTTCTTCCTGCTGCTCTGGGAATGGATAGTCCTGATCTTGGAAGGGGAGAACTTGCTCTGGGGCAGGTTCTACTCATGCCAATACACATAGCAAAAGAAAACACAATCCATAAGGCATAGTTCACACTTTCACTTCATGCAAAACACACATACATACCTATGAAAGTCATTCACATTTCTATGTGTTGGGGTTACTCTACATGTGTTGATTTTTGGCCTACATGCACTTTTAAACATATGTATATGATTTCTAACTTTTGTATTCAGATTTTTATTTGCACACTACATATATGAATTTCAATTCTAAACAAATTCTTTATATTCAAGTAACACACTCTTTAGCTACCAAGTTTGCATGGAAGGTAATTTCCTATTCCAAGTGGGTTTTTAAACCTTCTACCAAATCCCAAACTGAAGTCTTTGGATTTGGAGACTTCATTTATCATTTTCTAATTATGCATACCTATTTTTTCCTTTATTTTCCAGATTTATTTTCCATGCCTAAAAGTGAGTTTTAAATATTAAATAGTAGTGCATAACATCTAAACAGAATAGGTTCCGATCTAATATATTAAATAATATGTTTTTGAACTTCTCCTCTGATGTGAACTAATTTAAATTTATTTTACCCATTTTCAGGATTATTTATTAACCTAAAAATGTGTTCCTAGAACTAATAAATATGAACAACACCCAAACAGATTTCATTTCAGCCTAAAATTTATTTTTAGTTCATTCTAAAGTTTTCCATGTGTTAGTAGAGTTTAAACTTGAATTAGCACTTGAGTTTGCCTTTCCTTTTAAGTTTAAATCCTAGTCACACCTTCAAATTTTTAAATTTAATACCATATAGGGTCAAAAAGGTAAATTCACCCCACTACAGGGTCTAATTTATTATTTTACAAATTTCCAGGGGTCTAACTATGCATAACAGAGGGGTTTCGCTAATTTTTATTAAGTCCAGGGGCTAAACTGATTTTTAATTGAATTTACATGAATTTCTGAAGTTCCAGGGGCTAGATCAGAAGTTTCTGGGGCTAGCTCGTATTTTCTGAGATCCCCAGGGGGTAGCGCGTAAGAATCCGGGCCTTTATAATGCGAGGCCGACGTGGACCGTCAGATTTAAAACAGACGGCTGAGATTATAACGTCGAACCGGTACGCGGGGGTTTATGTCTACCGTGCGATTTAAAATAGACGGCGCACAAGCGGCCACGTCGCCCTGGCCGGAGTCAGCCCGCGCTGCCCGGCGGCGCGCGGCGGCGGGAGGCGGCGATCTCACCGGAAAACTTCGGATCTTCGTCTATTCCTCCTAAAACTGGGATTTCATGGCATAGATCGGTTGAGGGGAGGTCGGGGATCTCACCTCGGGGTTTTTCTTGAGCTCGAAGGCCCTGGAAGGCAGTCGGCGACGAGGTCCGAGATGGAATAGCGGCGATGCTCGTCGGAGCTGTGTCTAGGGCGTGATCTACCGAGTTTTCTGCACCTGCGTGATTCCCCGGAGGCGGTGGAACAAGATCAGCACGTTAGATCAGAAATCCCGAGCTAAGATCGAGAGAAAACGGCCGGAGAAGCTCTGGTTCTCACCGGGAGGATGTGAGACCTATGTGTGCTGAATACATTGGCAATTAGGATAAAAGTTAGCATTAACATTCAACGTTTTGAATATTGCCAAAACATTCTTCTATGGCAAGGTCCGATAAGTTCTTTGTTAGGTCCGCCAAGTGTTGGCAAGGTCCGACGCAAGGTCCGGAGAGCTCCTGCAAGGTCCGGAGAGCTCCTGCAAGGTCCGGAGAGCTTCTGTGAGGTCCGGAGCTTGTTTTTAGGGAGCTCCCGTGAAGTTCAACTCGTAGAACTGCAGCCTCTTGTTTTTGCTTTTAACTCGCAATGTTTCAAACTTGCTTTATGGGAAGGTTTGCTTAGTATTAATTTGCTAAGTTTTTGGTGTGTTTTGGTGGTTATGGCTGTTATCATTTGATATGGTTTGCAACATGCTTATGTGACGTGCTCATGTAAGGTGTTGTGGTTTTCGAACTAACGTGAGTCAAGTCGAGGACTTGTGCTCGAAAGAAAATTGGTTGTTTATTCATGTGCAGGTGTTGCTTGAGTTCAAGACATGGCTGGTGATGGGATCCTTGGACTAGTCTCAGTGAGGAGATGAGGTTCCAACAACCGAGTTCGGGAGGAGCTGTGGTTGAGTTGATCGGGAGGTCGCGCAGCATGTTTGGATCAAGGGCAGTGCATATGAAGGTTGCGTGTACGTCGTTGGAAGGTGTCTGCACGTGTGCAAGGAGTGCATGGACGTGGCAACATTGTTCCAAGGCGTGATGAAGAGATGTGGACGTAAAAAATTGGTCTGAAAGGTTCAACCGACTAGGTTATGGACTCAGGCTGCGGCTGAGTCGTGTTTGACTCAAATATGGAAAGTTTTGAGTTGGTTATGATAGGATTTCGTTTGGGTCACGAATTTGAGTTATTTTAGGAATGTTTGGGACGTTCCTAAGGTGTTTGGAAGTCTTAAGATTGCTTCTATCTGCGTATAGAAGAGTCTTGAGCAGTATTGGAAAGTTACAGTTTGAATCCAAGTAGGAGTAGGAGCCCTAGTTTGAGTTGAGTTGGCCTTAGGGCTGGTTATATAAGAAGGGGGGCCAAGTCTCGTGGGTGCACAACTTTGGGCTGTTCCTCTTGTGTTTCTATTGAATAAAGTTCATAGTTTCGAGGAGCTTTTGTGCCTTGTTCGTCCGACTTGTTTTTCGTCAAGTATTTCTCGCCGAGTTTCTGGACAGACCGACGTTGCTTCGGAGTTTCGTTCATAACTTGAGTTTTACAGATCCGATTGACGTGATTCTTTTTGGGTTGTCTTCACAACTCAATTATATATCATCTGTGAAATTTTTACGAGCTTCGGATCTGTAGTTTTTGAGATACATGAGTTTCTTTGCAGCGTTGCAGATCTGTTTTATATCGGGTAGAACAGATTGATCTTCGTTTAATGTTTTGATCGTATCTCAAGTTTTACTTCGTGTTTTCAAGTGATTCTCCGTGACTTTATTCTCTACCTCTCTACTTGATTTGTCACGGTTGAACACGTTTGAAAACACTTGCACACACGGTTTCTTTAACCGATTGATTTTTTGCTGAGGGGTTTTTGTTGTTTCCGCTGCGAAAAGTTTTAATCTACCATTCACCCCCCCTCTGGTAGCTTTTCACGTGCTCTTCAATCCTACAATTGGTATCAGAGTCAAGGTGCTCTAATCTTTGTGATTTGCACGTGTTTTGACTAACCATCATGGAGAAGTACTCCGCAAAACTGTCACACCCGGTTTCTCCGAAGAACAACCGAGTGAATATCACATGTATGCCAGGATCATTTTCTCATACATGTGATGACAAATAGTGAAGCATCATTTATTACAAGCCAGGTGTCGAATATAAATAAGTCTTACATAGCAAATGTCTGGATGGACAATAATAAGTTCATCACAAGTAAATAAACTAGCAGCGGAATATTATTCTTGAGGGCTCCGTCACAGGCGTTGCCCGGGGGTCTCCATGAACCTAGAAACCTTCTTCGGGTCCAAAGTCTTGGTCATTATACACCACCTCATTATCTTGACCTGAGCAGCAATATAAACCAACAAAATATGCAAGGTTGAATACCAATGGTACTCAGCAAGTGTGGGAAAATTATATCATGCATGGCCAGAACAAGGAGAGGTTGAACTCATGGTTAAAGCACTACGCAATTAATACCTATCACCTTAGCTTATTAAGCACCTACATTACTACACAGGTGAAATGGTCCCAATCTCCCATCCCATCATCAAAATCCAACAACCATAACATCATTTCCAATGTTAAGCTCCCCACTTAACATCCACAACTTCCAAAAACCATTACTCTAATCATGAATAAGTCCAAGCCGCTCTTGACCGTGAGCACGGCTGTCATGACAGTTTTGACTCTGCAGAGTTTGTACCACTGTACCCACATGTAGTGATTTCATCCCCCGTTGCCGGGTGGACTAAAAGAACCTCCATTATGCCAGTGGCTACGAACCACATTCACACTTCCCAGGTGTGTAGCCAGTAGATCACTACGAAGCCTTTACAAAGGGATTCTCGACGAGCGTGGGCCCACTGAGGTTTCACCCCTAACAGCATACAAGAGGCTCCAACCCCGCTGCAGTGGCCCCCTCTTGAGCCTTGCGGTTCATATGGTAGTCCAGCTGACACCTACTCCCCGCACCATCCAACACACCCATACTACGCCGGGGATACACCTAATTAATTGGCCAAGCTGCCCCATCTCAGCATGTGGTTGGCACTGTAAAGCCAGGTTACATGCTCCATGAACCGGTCCTTAGGATCCAGGCAAGTACTAAACATAAACCCGAGTCTCGTGCACCCAGCACACAACCAAAACATCCAACTTGCCTTGATCCCTACCTCTACATAACTCACAATATCTCATTCAAGAGTATGGTAAAATAAACTGATGATCTCATATCCCAAATATCCCATTCTAAGCATGGCTAAGCATATGCATAATAATAAATGACATGAAAAAACAAATCCCAACCCAAGCTACAAGGAACACAAGGTAATGCAATTCTAGGGAAACTTCCTAGCATGGGTTTCATATTTCATTTGACAATGCAAATAATTCTATCTACACATCCTAGCATAGGATCAAAGTGGTCAAGGACACTTGTCTCCTTCCTGCTGCTCTTGAAATGGGTAGTCCTGATCTTGGAAAGGAAAAACTTGCTCTGGAGCAGGTTCTACATCATACCATCACACATAGCAAAAGAAAAACAACAATCCATAAGACATAGTTCACACTTCCACTTCATACAAACCACACATTCACATTTATGAAAGTCATTCACAATTATATGTGTTGTGGTTACTCTATGTGTGTTGACTTGTGGCTTACATGCACTTTTAATCATGTGTATATGATTCTTACTTTTGTATTCACATTTATGCTTGCATACTTTATACATGAGTTTCCAATTTAAGTAATTTTCCTTATATTCAATTACTACACCTTTTTGCTACCAAGTATGCATGAAAGGTATTTTCCTTCCCCATATGTGTCTACAGAATTTCTACCAACCCTAAACTGAATTATTTGGATTTTAGAAACTCCATTTATCATTTACTAGTTGCTATATTTTCAGATTTAATTCCTATGCCTAAATGTGAACTTTATTATGAAAATAACAAGACACATCATCTAAACAGAATAGGTTCTGATCTAAAATATTTACTAATATATTTTAGACCTTTTCCTCTGATGTAAATTATTTTACAATTATTTTCCCTATTTTCCAGAACTATTCTTTACTTAAAAAATGTGTCCCTAAATGTGAATAATAAATTAAACAGATTCATTTCAGCCCAAAATATATTTTTATCTCACTCCAAAGTTTTCTAAATACTGAGAAAGTTTTTAATTTAATTTTGACAATATGTTTGTCCCACTTTTTAAATTTCAAATACTAGCCACATATTCAATTTCTTAAATTCAATACTAAACAGGGTTAAAAAGGTAAACTCACCCCATTACAGGGTCTATAATATTATTTTAACAATTTTCAGGGGTCTAGCTACTGATAACAAAGGAGTTTTTCCTAATTTTTATTAAGTCCAGGGGCTAAAACTGATTTTAAATGAATTTACATGATTTTCTGAAGTTCCAGGGGCTAGATCAGAAGTTTCCGGGGCTAGCTCTTATTTCCCGAGAACCCCAGGGGGTAGCACGTAAGATTTCCAGTCTTTATAACGCGGGGCTAACGTGGACCGTCCGATTTTAAACCGACGGCTGAGATTATAACGTCGAACCGGTACGCGGGGATTTAAACCCTACCGGGCGATTTAAAATAAACGGCGCACAAGCGGCCACGTTGCTCTGATCGAGCGCGGGCGGCGCTGCCGGCGGCGGGAAGCGGCGATCTCGCCGGAGACTTTCGGATCTTCGAGAATTCTTCCTAGAACTGTGATCTTATGGCATAAATCGGTGGAGGAGAGGTCGGGGATCTCACCTCGGGGGTTTTCTTGAGCTCGGAGGTCCTGGAAGGTGACCGGCGACGAGGTCCGAGGTGAATTCACGGTGAGGCTCGTCGGAGCTGTGTTTACACCGCAAGTCACCGAGTTTTCTGCACCTGCAAGGTTCCCCGGAGGCGGTGGATCAAGACCAGCGAGTTAGATCGGAATTTCCGAGCGTAGATCGGCCAGAATTCGCCGGAGAAGGCTCGGGTTCTCACCGGAGGAAAAACAATAGATCGCGTGGGAAAAACAGAACGAGGCCGGGGTTTTATAGATGGGGGAGGGCGGCGGGGTGGTTTAGATCGAGTTTGCGTCGCCCCCGAGCAAAATTCGGCTGAGATTCGCAGAAATCCGGGTTGGTTTGGATTCGGGGTGAGAGAGTCCAGCGCTGGCGCGAGGTAGATGAAGAACTGGCGAGCCCGCCTGTCAGTGGGTCGAAAGGGCGCGCGTGGCTGCGGGCTGGCGCGGGTTCTGGTTGGGCCGGCTGGTAGGTTTCGGCCCACTGGCCGGTTTTTTTCTATTTTCCTTTTTCTTTTTCTATTTCTTTTTTGTTTTGAGTTTAATTTGAATTCTAGTTTGAATTTGAATTTTTGCAAAACATGCAACACGTCCAAAAAATTTTAAATTCCCCTCTTAACATGATTTAGGTTCTTAACAAGATTTTTGGAGTGTTACAGCTCTACCCCCCTTAAAAGAAATCTCGTCCTCGAGATTGGTGGTTCTAAGAAAACAATTCCGGAAATTGTGCCTTGAGCTCATCTTCCCGCTCCCAGGTGGCTTCCTCTTCTGAGTGATGCTTCCACTGCACCTTGCACATCCGGAATCTTTTATTTCTGGTGAGGCGTTCCATTGTCTCCAAAATCTTGTATGGTTGCTCGGCATAAGACAAATCCTCAGCTACGTTCACTTCATTCATGGGTAACACCTCTTCAGGCGTCCTCAGGCATTTCTTGAGTTGTGACACATGGAATACATCGTGCACATCCGATAGATGAGCCGGTAACTCTAGTTGATACGCCACTTCGCCTTTCCTTTCCAGAACTTGAAAGGGTCCGATGTATCTAGGTGACAACTTCCCTTTCACCTTGAACCGGCGAAGTCCTCTGATAGGGGACACCTTGAGATAGACATAGTCTCCCACGTTGAAAACGAGCTCTCTTCTTCGTACATCGGCGTAGCTCTTTTGGCGTGTCTGTGCTATCCTCAAGTTGTTGCGAATTTCCCTCACATTCGCCTCAGCTTCTTGTAGTACTTCTGGACCAAACACTTTACTTTTCCCGGTTTGGTTCCAAAATAGGGGAGTTCTGCACTTCCTCCCGTACAAAGCTTCAAACGGTGACATCTTCATACTAGCTTGATAGCTGTTGTTATAGGAAAACTCCGCATACGGTAAGTTCTTATCCCAACTCCGATTGTTTTTGAGTGCACATGCCCTCAGCATATCTTCAAGAATCTGATTGGTTCTTTCCGTCTGCCCATCAGTTTGGGGATGACAGGCAGAACTAAAGTTCAGATGGGTTCCCATGGTTTCGTGCAACTTCTGCCAGAACCTTGAGGTGAACTGTGTCCCTCGATCTGACACAATCTTCTTTGGCACTCCATGGTAACACACGATCCTTGACATGTACAACTCTGCCAATTTGGATCCGCTGTAGCTTTCCTTCACGGGTATGAAGTGAGCTACCTTGGTTAGCCTATCAATGATGACCCATATCGAATCATATCCTGATTGGGTCCTAGGCAATCCCACGATGAAATCCATGCTGATTTCTTCCCATTTCCATTCAGGCACTTTGAGTGGTTGCAATAATCTCGCGGGTCGTTGAGGTTCTGCTTTCACCAACTGACATGTGTCACATAGGGCAACATGTTCCGCGACATCTCGTTTCATGCCATACCACCAATACCTGCTCTTGAGGTCCTGGTACATTTTCGTACTCCCAGGATGAATGGAATAGTCAGAATCATGAGCCTCCTTCAAAATCAATTCATGGATCTCCTTTACTTCTGGCACACAGATTCTTTTCCTGTGCCACACCGTTCCTTGTTCATCTTCTCTAAAACCAGGAGCTTTATTTTCCTTGATGAGTTGTCTGATCTCTTGTATCTTCTCGTCATTCTTTTGACCCTCGCGTATGTCTCGCTCGAGTGTGGAATCCACTTCCATGGTGATGGCTTCACCACTATTTACTAGACGTAGATTGAGCCTTATAACCTCGTCCTTCAATTCTGCAGGCATGTCCTTCAAGCTCAACTTATTGACCTGCACTTTTCGACTTAAAGCATCGACCACGACGTTTGCTTTCCCGAGATGATAGTTGATGCCCACATCAAAGTCATTGATTAGCTCTAACCATCTCCTTTGTCTGAGGTTGAGGTCTGGCTGTGTGAAAATGTACTTCAAACTCTTATGATCCGTATATATCTCGGTCCTCTTCCCCATCAAATAGTGCCACCAAATTTTCAACGCGTGTAACACTGCGGCTAGTTCTAAGTCATGTGTAGGATAGTTTTTCTCGTGCTTCCGAAGCTGCCGGGATGCATATGCCACGACATGCCCTTCTTGCATGAGAGCACATCCCAACACGTTTCCAGAGGCATCGCAGTACACTGTGAAATTCTTCTGCATATCTGGCATAACCAACACTGGGGCTGTTGTCAATCTTTTCTTTAGCTCCTGAAAACTCGTCTCGCACTGTGGCGTCCATGTGAATGTGATTCCCTTCTCCAACAGTTTGGTGAGGGGTCTCGAGATCTTAGAGAATCCCTCAATAAACCGTCGATAGTATCCAGCCAATCCCAAGAAGCTTCGAACTTCCCCGACATTTTCAGGGGTCTTCCACTTCTGTATATCCTCGATTTTGGAAGGATCCACGGAGATTCCTCCCTCTGAGATTATATGTACTAAGAAGGGAACTCTCTTCAGCCAAAACTCACACTTGCTCAACTTGGCATATAGTTGGTGTTCTCTCAGCCTCTGCAACACCAACCTTAGATGTTTCTCATGTTCTTCTTCATCTTTGGAGAAGACGAGAATGTCATCTATGAAAACCACCACAAATTTGTCCAGGTATTCCATGAATACCTTGTTCATGAGATACATGAAGTATGCCGGGGCATTAGTGAGCCTGAAAGGCATGACAGTGTATTCATACAATCCGTACCGAGATACGAAAGCTGTCTTGGGAATATCAGATTGCCTTATCTTGAGTTGGTGGTATCCCGACCTGAGATCAATTTTCGAGAACACACAAGCTCCCCTCAACTGATCAAACAAGTCTTCAATGCCTGGTAATGGGTACTTGTTCTTGATGGTTACCTCATTCAAGGCACGATAATCCACGCATAACCTTTGGGTTCCGTCCTTTTTGGGCACAAATATCACCGGAGCTCCCCATGGTGAGGAACTAGGGCGAATATAACCCTTCTCCGTCAATTCTCTCAAATGATCCTTGAGTTCTTCTAGCTGCTTGGAGTCCATCCGATAAGATCTTTTGTAAATCGGGGCTGTTCCAGGTACTAGCTCAATTGCGAATTCCACTTCATGATCGGGAGGCATACCTCGCAACTCCTCCGGAAAAACATATGGATATTCCCTGATGGTCCTGATTTCCTCAACTTTCACCTCAACTTGATTTAATTTAATGTCCCTCCTAGGCTCGTGTATTGTTATGAATTTTACTCTTGTGCCACTAGGGTGAGTTAGTTCCACCGTTCTGGTCGAACAATGGATGATTCCTTTATGTTTTGTCAACCAATCCATACGCAAGATAATATCTATCCCTTGCGAATCTATCACTATGAGGTTAGCAGTAAATACCACCCCATTAATGTCTAGGTTCACTTTGGGACACACTTGTCTTGTCCTTATTTCTCCACCTGGAGAGTTTACGGCTAGCATATGGTTCATTTGTATTGTTGCTAGGTCATGCTTCTTAACAAACCCTTGAGCAATGAACGAGTGGGTAGCACCAGAATCAAACAGCAGGGTTGCAATGTGTAAATTGGCAGGAAACTTACCAACTACCACGTTGGGTGCCTCTTGTGCTTCCTCCATAGTGACGTGGTTCACCCGTCCTCTCATTACATTCTGCTGTTGTGGCTGCGTGGGCTTCTTCTTTGGGCACTTATGGGCGTAGTGTCCCACTTCTCCGCAGCTGAAACATTGCACCCCAACCTTAGGTGCCTGGCCTTTGTTGTCTTGGGGTTGGTTTGGAGGTCCCTGTACTGCTGGTCGAGGTGGATATGCAGGGCGAGGCTGCTGTACAAACTGATGTTATGGCTGTGTTGGTGCTGCGGGAGGCTTGTAGTTCGGGTTGTACCCTCTTGGTGCTGAGTAGGGTACCGCAGCACGGTTCGTCTACCCTGTAGGTTTCTGCATCAGACGTGGGCGGGTGTTGCTCCCTGAGGCTTGATGTGACCACCCGGCCTTCCTCTTATTCTCATTTTCCAAGGCCTTTAGCTTCCTTTCTACCACAAATGCTCTGTCCACCATCATTTGGAAGCTTTCATACTCATTTGAGGAGATTGCACACTGCATCTCTGCGGTAAGTCCTTCCACGAAACAATCTTGTTTCTGCTCATCAATCTCTATGTCCCGTGGGGCATTACGGGATAGTTGAGTAAATTTAGTAAGGTATTCCCTCACCGTCATGTTTCCCTGCTGCAGTCCCAAAAACTCCTTCCTCTTGTTTTTGAGTTCACCTCTTGGGATGTAATGGTTGCGGAAGCTACGCTTGAACTCTTCCCAAGTGATGTTCTCAGGGTCATGATGGGCAGCCACGTAGGCGGTCCACCAATCAGCAGCAGGTCCATGCAATTGATGAGAGGCAAACAGCACCCTCTCATACCCTTGGCACTGGATGATCCTCATATTGCTTTTAATGGTCTTTAGCCAATCATCTGCCTCCAGAAAGATGAGGGTTGCAGGCCTCATCATTGTTGTTGGCGGGGTTGGCAGCACGTCCTTTTCCTCTTGCGGCCATCTGGCAGAATCAACCAATGTTAATTTGAAAGCATTTAGTATCATCTTACTACTTTCACTTGTTTGTACTTTGAAGTGTTGAGGCTTTGTTATACTTTTCTGAGGGTTCATTTCTCACACAAAAATAAATGCAATATTATTTCATGTGGGTTCACACACCAAAGCAAAACAATCTAAAGACGAGGCTGTGGACAATTGCTCATGGCTTCCACAACTCACATCACACACCAAGCATTAACACACCATTAACTAACGTAACGACTCGACTACTCGACATCCTTCTAATTTGAGGGAAAGACTCTCCGCTACTCGTTTTCTTGAGCTGGCTCCTCGGGATCTTCCTCATCATTTCGGCTGCGTTCTGACTCTGCTTTGGGTGGGGAGGCTGCTGGTGGAGAAGTGCGACGACGCCTGATCGCTCGGCGATCTGGGGAGTCAGGAGTCCATGTATCATTCACGGTGACACACAGTTCATTCCCATCTCCTCTTTCTCTTGCCCTTAAGCAGGCTCGCAGCAATGCCTCCATTTCCTTCAGGGTGTCCCGGACGTCCTGAAGCTCTTGTTGACACTCCTGCAGTCGAGTGCTAAGCATAGCAGCATCCTCCAAGCACAAGTCCATGTGCTCATGGGAAGTCCCTTGCTGCACCGGCGGGTACTTGTACTCCGTGGTACCACTCTCACGCTGGAGGACATACATGTACTCAGTCCTGTCCAGGTGGCGATGATAGATGTGACTCTGGCAGGTGATGGCCTCCCAGGTGACATCCTTCTCCGCATCGACCTGTGTCGCTCTACAAGCTGGAGAGCGGTGGATCTTCAGCAGCCGATTTTCGTGTATAATCCTGATCTCTGAACTCCATTCTTCCCTCTTCTCACTGATGGTCCTAGTGGAGTTATAGTGGATGATTAACTTGCCCGTATTGCCGGCGGCTTCGAGCATACGTCGAAGACGGCGCAACAAGCCTCCTACTGCCAATCCGTAGGAAAGGTACGTCACCGGACGGCTCTCCTCTCTCTCGGCAAGGGCAACTACGGGAACTCTCCCTCCTGTGGACTTGCGAGCGGTGCGAATCATGCGAACCATCTAAAACAAAAAGCATTTAAACTTAGGTTAGATAAACTTTTAAACAAAAATCCTATTTTGAATGAAAATTGGGGTAAGGTGAAGAAAGTGACTCATTAAATAACACTTTTCAACACACACCTTGTAAAAATAGTTTTTAAGAAAATAGGACCCTTAAATACGTCCATTTCTACCTAGGTCCACGTTCCTACGGGCAACCTTGGCTCTGATACCACCGCTGTCACACCCGGTTTCTCTGAAGAACAACCGCGTGAATATCACATGTATGCCAGGATTATTTTCTCATACATGTGATGACAAATAGTGAAGCATCATTTATTACAAGCCAGGTGTCGAATATAAATAAGTCTTACATAGCAAATGTCTCGATGGACAATAATAAGTTCATCACAAGTAAATAAACTAGCAGCGGAATATTATTCTTGAGGGCTCTGTCACAGGCGTTGCCCGGGGGTCTCCATGAACCTAGAAACCTTCTTCGGGTCCAAAGTATTGGTCATTATACACCACCTCATTATCTTGACCTGAGCAGCAATATAAACCAACAAAATATGCAAGGTTGAGTACCAATGGTACTCAGCAAGTGTGGGAAAATTATATCATGCATGGCCAGAACAAGGAGAGGTTGAACTCATGGTTAAAGCACTACGCAATTAATACCTATCACCTTAGCTTATTAAGCACCTACATTACTACACAGGTGAAATGGTCCCAATCTCCCATCCCATCATCAAAATCCAATAACCATAACATCATTTCCAATGTTAAGCTCCCCGCTTAACATCCACAACTTCCAAAAACCATTACTCCTCTAATCATGAATAAGTCCAAGCCGCTCTTGACCGTGAGCACGGCTGTCATGACAGTTTTGACTCTGCAGAGTTTGTACCACTGTACCCACATGTAGTGATTTCATCCCCCGTTGCCGGGTGGACTAAAAGAACCTCCATTATGCCAGTGGCTACGAACCACATTCACACTTCCCAGGTGTGTAGCCAGGAGATCACTACGAAGCCTTTACAAAGGGATTCCCGACGAGCGTGGGCCCACTAAGGTTTCACCCCTAACAGCATACAAGAGGCTCCAACCCCGCTGCAGTGGCCCCCTCTTGAGCCTTGCGGTTCATATGGTAGTCCAGCTGACACCTACTCCCCGCACCATCCAACACACCCATACTACGCCGGGGATACACCTAATTAATTGACCAAGCTGCCCCATCTCAGCATGTGGTTGGCACTGTAAAGCCAGGTTACATGCTCCATGAACCGGTCCTTAGGATCCAGGCAAGTACTAAACACAAACCCGAGTCTCGTGCACCCAGCACACAACCAAAATATCCAACTTGCCTTGATCCCTACCTCTACATAACTCACAATATCTCATTCAAGAGTATGGTAAAATAAACTGATGATCTCATATCCCAAATATCCCATTCTAAGCATGGCTAAGCATATGCATAATAATAAATGACATGATAAAACAAATCCCAACCCAAGCTACAAGGAACACAAGGTAATGCAATTCTAGGGAAACTTCCTAGCATGGGTTTCATATTTCATTTGACAATGCAAATAATTCTATCTACACATCTTAGCATAGGATCAAAGTGGTCAAGGACACTTGCCTCCTTCCTGCTGCTCTTGAAATGGGTAGTCCTGATCTTGGAAAGGAAAAACTTGCTCTGGAGCAGGTTCTACATCATACCATCACACATAGCAAAAGAAAAACAACAATCCATAAGACATATTTCACACTTCCACTTCATACAAACCACACATTCACATTTATGAAAGTCATTCACAATTATATGTGTTGTGGTTACTCTATGTGTGTTGATTTGTGGCTTACATGCACTTTTAATCATGTGTATATGATTCTTACTTTTGTATTCACATTTATGCTTGCATACTTTATACATGAGTTTCCAATTTAAGTAATTTTCCTTATATTCAATTACTACACCTTTTTGCTACCAAGTATGCATGAAAGGTATTTTCCTTCCCCATATGTGTCTACAGAATTTATACCAACCCTAAACTGAATTCTTTGGATTTTAGAAACTCCATTTATCATTTACTAGTTGCTATATTTTCAGATTTAATTCCTATGCCTAAATGTGAACTTTATTATGAAAATAACAAGACACATCATCTAAACAGAATAGGTTCTGATCTAAAATATTTACTAATATATTTTAGACCTTTTCCTCTGATGTAAACTATTTTACAATTTTTTCCCTATTTTCCAGAACTATTCTTTACTTAAAAAATGTGTCCCTAAATGTGAATAATAAATTAAACAGATTCATTTCAGCCCAAAATATATTTTTATCTCACTCCAAAGTTTTCTAAATACTGAGAAAGTTTTTAATTTAATTTTGACAATATGTTTGTCCCACTTTTTAAATTTCAAATACTAGCCACATATTCAATTTCTTAAATTCAATACTAAACAGAGTTAAAAAGGTAACTCACCCCACTACAGGGTCTATAATATTATTTTAACAATTTTCAGGGGTCTATCCTCTCATAACAGAGTAGTTTTTCCTAATTTTTATTAAGTCCAGGGGCTAAAACTGATTTTTAAATGAATTTACATGATTTTCTAAAGTTCCAGGGGCTAGATCAGAAGTTTCCGGAGCTAGCTCTTATTTCCCGAGAACCCCAGGGGTAGCACGTAAGATTTCCAGTCTTTATAACGCGGGGCTGACGTGGACCGTCCGATTTTAAACCGACGGCTGAGATTATAACGTCGAACCAGTACGCGGGGATTTAAACCCTACCATGCGATTTAAAATAAACGGCGCACAAGCGGCCACGTCGCTCTGATCGAGCGCGGGCGGCGCTGCCGGCGGCGCACGGCGGCGGGAAGCGGCGATCTCGCCGGAGACTTTCGGATCTTCGAGAATTCTTCCTAGAACTGTGATCTTATGGCATAGATCGGTGGAGTAGAGGTCGGGGATCTCACCTCGGGGGTTTTCTTGAGCTCGGAGGTCCTGGAAGGTGACCGGCGACGAGGTCCGAGGTGAATTCACGGCGAGGCTCGTCGGCGCTGTGTTTACACCGCAAGTCACCGAGTTTTCTGCACCTGCAAGGTTCCCCGGAGGCAGTGGATCAAGACCAGCGAGTTAGATCGGAATTTCCGAGCGTAGATCGGCCAGAATTCGCCGGAGAAGGCTCGGGTTCTCACCGGAGGAAAAACAGCAGATCGCGTGGGAAAAACAGAACGAGGCCGGGGTTTTTATAGACGGGGGAGGGCGGCGGGGTGGTTTAGATCGAGTTTGCGTCGCCCCCGAGCGAAATTCGGCTGAGATTCGCAGAAATCCGGGTCGGTTTGGATTCGGGGTGAGAGAGTCTGGCGCTGGCGCGAGGTAGACGAAGAACTGGCGGGCCCTGCCTGTCAGTGGGTGGAAAGGGCGCGTGCGGCTGCGGACTGGCGCGGGTTCTGGTTGGGCCGGCTGGTGGGTTTCGGCCCACTAGCCGGTTTTTTTTGTTTTCCTTTTTCTTTTTCCATTTCTTTTCTGTTTTGAATTTAATTTGAATTCCAGTTTGAATTTGAATTTTTGCAAAACACGCGTGGGTTCTGGTTGGGCTGGCTGGTGGGTTTCGGCCCACTGGCCGGTTTTTTTTTTCTGTTTTCCTTTTTACTTTTCTATTTCTTTTCTGTTTTGAGTTTAATTTGAATTCCAGTTTGAATTTGAATTTTTGCAAAAAATGCAACACGTCCAAAAAATTTTAAATTCCCCTCTTAACATGATTTAGGTTCTTAACAAGATTTTTGGGGTGTTACAAAAACCTTGTGTGTTCAATGGCATCGATTTTCAGGTTTGGAAGGCGCGGATGGAGGCCTACATACAGGCGCAAGGCTTCGCCATATGGGAAAAGGTCTACCGGAACTTCGATGTACCACCCAACGATCAAGTTACGACTGCGAACATGAGAGATGTTGACAACAACAACAAGGCTCGCAACTTGATCATCCAAGGATTGACTCAAAGCGACTTCGACCGTGTTGCACACCTCCGATCTGCATATGATGTTTGGAAAGCTCTTTGTGACTACCATGAAGGATCCAATACGATCAAGTAGGTAAGGCAAGATATGTTCAAGAAAGAGTACATGCGTTTTGAGATGCAACCCGGTGAGTCAATTGACGACCTTTTTGCTCGCTTTAATAAAATTCTCAGCAACTTGCGTAGTGTCAATGTTAACTTTTCAGATGCTGAAAATGCTAGACAATTGTTAGGAGCATTAGATATGTCAATTTGGGAGATGAAAGTTACATCTATTAGTGAATCTACTGTCATGAGTTCTCTTACTTTAGACGTGCTTTACTCTAAATTGAAAACTCATGAAATTGACATCATCTCACGTAAAAACCCCAACAAGTCTATTGCATTTGTTTCACAATGTGACATGTCTAGTTCTAGTCAATCATCATCTAGTGGTGCACTCTCTTTGCTGTCCTCTCTAACCCTTGAACAGATTGAAGAGTTTCCAGAGGAGGAGCTTGCACTCATCTCTACTCGGTTCTCAAAAGCATTGCAAAATGTGAGAACTAGAAGGAGAGGAAGCTCCGGACCTCAACGATGTTTTGAATGTGGTAAGACAGGACATTTTCGTATGGAGTGCCCTAACCTTTCAGGTCCGACTTCACATGAAGAAAAGCAAACAAGGCCGAAGAAATCGTTTGCAAAGAATAAGAAGAAGAAAGATTTATCAATGCACAACATAGTGCATAGTATGATCTCTGCACTTCAAGATTTCGGCTCAAGTGATGTGGACACCGGTAGTGATGAAGATGAAGAAGCTATGGCAAATATGTGCTGCATGGCGAGCAAGTCAAGTTCAAGCTCCGAGGAGGCAGAACACAACAGCGACGATGAAGAGGTATGTCCCACTTGCGAAGAAATGTGTGATGCTATTTCTCGTGCCACTGTTATATTAAAGAAAAAGGATAAAAAAACTTAGGAACAATGCTGTTAAAATTGAATCACTAGAATCTGAAATTAATCATTTAAAAACTTTGATTCCTAGTGATGATTCTTGTTCCTCATGTGATTTGATTTATGAACAATTATCCTCTTTAAGAAGTGCACACGCATCTACACTTGATAAACTTAAACTTGAAATTGAAAAGAACAAAGAGCTTTCTGCACTTAATGATAAAAATTTGAAAGATGCTTGTTGTTGTACAATTGATTTGCATTGTTCTTCATGTGATGATCTGAATAAGAAACTAAATGATGCTATGAATGAGATTTCTATTTTGAACAATGCTTTACGTGTGCATGAAGTTAAATATTGTTCAAATTGCAAACTAAAAGGAAAAACTTCATGTGAAAACTGCTTTGATCTGTCCAATAAACTTGATGACATGCATAGGACACTAGATCGGTTTTCTAATGCAAATAAGAACCTAAACTTGCTGCTGAATTCTTCCAAGTCTTGTAATGATAAAACTGGTTTAGGTTTTAATTCTCATGCTCATGCTAAGGCACACCCACCTAAAGTTGTAAAGTCATTAGGAAGCGGTTTGATTCAAACAGCTCCTAGACAAAAAGAGGTGATTTTCAAATCTGCAGGAGTACTGTCCCATTCGGGTTCTAATAAACGTGTTGCTTGCTCATCTAGACATGATAATAAGGTTATTTTTCATTGTACCTACTGTGGTAGAGATGGTCATGTCATGGATTTTTGTTATAGACTAGCTAAACACGATAAGAAACAAAGAATACTTGCTAGATCACATAACAACCAAGCAAAATCTGCTAGACCGAATGTTCGGAGCTTGCAACCTGCTGTAATGAGTCAAAAACTTGCTCCCGGACCTACTGTTTTTTGTGCTACATATAACACATCTTCTAAGTCAGTAGTTGGGAACAAAATTTTTTGATGTTTGGCTCATAAACCTGCTGTACTTTCTCAGCTTTCGCGTGTTATTCCTGCCGGACGTCGTGTGACTCAGTACTGGATTCCTAAAAGTCTTTTAACTAACCCCAGTATTGAGTTATCGACGTATTGTGCTGCTGTGTAGGTTTCACGTTTGAGGAAGGAGAACATTTGGATTGTGGATTCAGGTTGCTCAAGCCACATGACCAGTAACAAAGAATGGTTCTCCTCTCTCTCTTTTGTGTCACGTGTAGAAAATGTTACTTTCTCCGATAACTCTTCTACTCCCATAATTGCTAAAGGTTCGGTTAGAGTAAACAATCTCTACGCTTTGAAAGATGTGGCACTTGTTAAAAATTTGAAATACAACTTGCTTTTCGGTTTCACAATTGCTAGATGAAAATCTAGAGGTTAGCTTTGCTAAAAATTGCTGCAAGGTTGTAGATTCAAAAGGTGAGCTTTTGTTTAACATGTCTAGGTTTGGAAGAGTTTTTAAAGCTGATTTTGATTTGTCAACATCTAACCATCGGTGTCTAGTTGCTAATGATACAAAGGATCTATATTTTTGGCATCATAGACTTGGTCACATAGGCTTTGATCACCTCACTCGTGTTAGTGCACTCGATCGCATACGTGGGCTGCCGAAGCTTAAAAAGGACAATGATATTTTGCGCTCTTCTTGTAGACATGCTAAGTTTGTTGCAGGTTCACATGCTCCTCTCACAATGACCATGACAGCTGAACCGGGACAACTTTTACATCTTGACACAGTAGGTCCGGCACGTGTTCAATCCTTCGGAGGTAAATGGTATGTGCTTGTGATTGTTGATGATTATTCCAGATATTCTTGGGTTTATTTTATGGCATCTAAGAATGAAGCTTTTAGTCATTTTAGAACTTTATTTCTTAGATTATCTATTGATCACCCAGGATCATTAAAAGCAATTAGAAGTGATGACGGAACTGAATTTAAAAACTAATCCTTTGATCACTTTTGTGCTGAAAATGGAATAGATCATCAATACTCTTCACCCTATGTACCACAACAAAATGGTGTCGTAGAAATAAAGAACAGGACCTTAGTTGAGATGGCTAGGACTATGCTTGATGAATATCAAACTCCTAGGAAATTTTGGGCTGATGCAATTGCAACCGCTTGTTATGTCTCAAATCGTGTTTTCTTGCGTGCTAAGCTTGGAAAAACCCCATATGAGCTCCGGTTTGGACATAGGCCTAGTGATACACACTTTAGGGTTTTTGGTTGCAAATGCTTTGTTAAGAAACATGGTAATCTTGATAAATTTGAAGCTAGATCTGTTGATGGCATGTTTCTTGGTTATACATCTCATACTAGAGGCTATCGTGTGCTTTTACTTGACACTAACAAAATTGTGGAGACTTGCGAGGTTTCTTTTGATGAAGCTAGCCCAAGTACTAGCTCCGATATTGCAGGTCCGGATCCATATCCGCAGGGGGAGAGTATTTTTATTGAAAAAGATGAAGAAGTGGTGCTGCTGCCCGAAAACTCGGAAGTAAATAACGATCAAGCTGCTGATTTTGCACCACAACCAGCACCAACAGTCACTACTGCTGGTTCGGACCTTCCTCAATCAACAAGCTCTCCTAATCAAAGGTCCGAACATGAAGAAGAAGGTGCTTGTGAAGTGTCTACTCCCCTCCGAGTACTCAAAAGTCATCCTCCACAACAAATCATTGGAAGCTTGCATGAATGAGTCACTCGGTCCAGGTTTTGCGATCCAAACTCTCATGCTCATTCTGCTTTTGTTGCTTCTTTTGAACCCAAGGATATATCACACACACTCACTAATGAATCTTGGATTAATGCCATGCAATAAGAGTTAGAAAATTTTGAAATAAATAATGTTTGGAAACTTGTACCTCCACCTCAAGGTCACACATTAATTGGAACTAAATGGGTATTTAAAAATAAGCAAAGTGAGGATGAGGTTGTGGTTAGGAATAAAGCTAGGTTGGTTGCTCAAGGTTTCACTCAAATTGAAGGTCTAGATTTTGATGAAACATTTGCTCCAGTTGCTAGATTAGAAGCTATAAGAATTTTATTAGCATTTGCTGCATCTAAATGTTTCAAGTTATATCAAATGGATGTTAAAAGTGCTTTTCTTAATGGCTACATAGAGGAGGAGGTTTATGTTAAGCAGCCACCGGGTTTTGAAAATCCAAATTTTCCTAATCATGTTTACAAACTGTCCAAAACCTTGTACGGTCTAAAACAAGCCCCTAGAGCATGGTATGATAGGTTAAAAACATTCTTACTTGAAAAGGGGTTTACCATGGGCAAGGTTGATAAAACTCTTTTTGTACTTAAGCATGGCAATGACTCATTATTTGTTCAAGTGTATGTGGATGATATTATCTTTGGTTGTGCTTCTCATGATCTCGTGTCCAAGTTTTCAGCTATGATGAGTTCAGAATTTTAGATGAGTATGATGGGAGAACTCACATACTTTTTGGGGCTGCAAATCAAGCAAACAAAAGAAGGAACTTTTGTGCATCAAACTAAGTATACAAAGGACCTTCTTAAGCGCTTCAACATGGACAAATGCAAGCCTCTTCGGACACCAATGGGAACAGCAACAACACTTGAACTTGACGAAGATGGTGACCCGGTCGATAAAAAAAGAATACAGAAGTATGATTGGATCACTTTTGTATCTCACGGCGTCAAGACCGGACATACAATTCAGCGTATGTCTTTGTGAATGTTTTCAAGCTTCTCCACGTGCTTCACATCGCCAAGCCATCAAAAGGATTCTCAGGTACCTACATGGAACTCAAGAATTTGGCATTTTTCTTCCTTCTTCCTCAACCGTTTCTTTGAAAGCTTTTTCGGATGCTGATTTTGGGAGTTGTAGGATTGATAGGAAAAGTACTTCGGGTGCTTGTCATTTTCTTGGTAATTCACTTGTTGCTTGGTCCTCTAGAAAACAAAGTTCAGTTGCACAATCCACGGCCGAATCTGAATATGTAGCTGCAGCTAGCGCTTGCTCACAAATTCTTTGGATTGTTCAAACACTTAAGGACTATAGGGTTGATTTAGATAGTGTTCCACTGTTTTGTGATAACACTAGTGCAGTTTGTATTGCTAAAAACCCCGTGAAACACTCTAGAACTAAGCACATTGACATTAGGTATCACTTTCTTCGTGATAATGTTGAAAAAGGAAACATTGTGTTTCACCATGTCGATACCGAACAACAATTGGCTGATATTTTTACAAAACCTTTGGATTTCACTCGTTTTTGTTTCATTCGTAGTGAAATAGTGGTTATGCATTCTCATGGCTTAAATTGAGGGGGAGTTTTTGATATTTTGAAAGTCTATGTGTGAATCTGAAACTAAAATAATATGAGCATAGTATTTCATACATATATGACTTTATGATTCCTTTTACATGTTGAAAGTTCTTACTACATTACTCATGTTATACATTTTGTAGTTTTGGCCATGACTAGTAATTGGAATAATTACTTACACTAAATCTGGTCATGATCGAACTTTCTTGCTGTTTTGAACTTGTTGCGTGCTCACAAGTGCTTTTAATCTTAAAAAAATTAATCAAGTGAGCAGCTCACATGTTGAGTTTTCAAATAAAAATTTGAGAAAAGATCAAGAGAATATGCATGCATCGCACTTCTTATTTTGAGATTGCTTATCATTGCACTAAGATATGAACTTGGAAGGAATTGTGTATGACTAAAACCATGTCCTTAAGCTTCTGATTGTCAAATGACATAGTCTTGGCTTGGTTGGTTAGAATAAGGCTGATGTGGCATATAATCTCTTGCAAATATCATATGATCAACTTTGTGCCTTAAATGATTATGAATAATAAAAATGCAGCAACAAGTGTCATGTTTTCAGGTTTTGAAATAGTTGAGTAAGGGAGATCATGACTTGCTTAAACTGAAAAATACATTTGATCTCTAGCATGGCTTACACTACTTTATGTATCTCATTGATGTGATATGTAAGTAACCTGATAGTATGGCTTGGATGAGCTTTGTTTTGTATGTATATGTTATAATATGCTCATAACATTTAAAAATTTGTCTTTTGAACCTTGCTGAATACATTGTCAAAGGGGGAGAAATATGTATGAGGAGAGATTTTTTTTACACTTTGCATATGTTATACACTTTCTTCCTTCTCTGATTGTAAAAAATGGGGAGAAATTAATAAAGGGGGAGAAATGAGTTTTCAAAGCTTTTCAAAACTTTTCATAAGCCAATGTTCGGATTTTAATTGATGTTGCCAATGCATTCATCAAGGGAGAGATTGTGAGACCTATGTGTGCTGAATACATTGGCAATTAGGATAAAAGTTAGTATTAACATTCAAAGTTTTGAATATTGCCAAAACATTCTTCTGTGGCAAGGTCCGCCAAGTGTTGGCAAGGTCCGACGCAAGGTCCGGAGAGCTCCTGCAAGGTCCGGAGAGCTTCTGTGAGGTCCGGAGCTTGTTTTTAGGGAGCTCCCGTGAAGTTCAACTCGTAGAACTGCAACGTCTTGTTTTTGCTTTTAACTCGCAACGTTTCAAACTTGCTTTATGGGAAGGTTTGCTTAGTATTAATTTGTTAAGTTTTTGGTGTGTTTTGGTGGTTATGGCTGTTATCATTTGATATGGTTTGCAACATGCTTATGTGACGTGCTCATGTAAGGTGTTGTGGTTTTCGAACTAAAGTGAGTCAAGTCGAGGACTTGTGCTCAGAAGAATTGGTTGTTTATTCATGTGCAGGTGTTGCTTGAGTTCAAGACATGGCTGGTGACGGGATCCTTGGACTAGTCTCAGGGAGGAGATGAGGTTCCAACAACCAAGTTCGGGAGGAGCTGTTGTTGAGTTGATCGGGAGGTCGCGTAGCATGTTTGGATCAAGGGCAGTGCATATGAAGGTTGCGTGTACGTCGTTGGAAGGTGTTTGCACGTGTGCAAGGAGTGCATGGACGTGGCAACATTGTTCCAAGGCGTGATGAAGAGATGTGTACGTAAAGAATTGGTCGGAAAGGTTCAACCGACTAGGTTATGGACTCAGGCTGCGGTTGAGTCGTATTTGACTCAAATATGGAAAGTTTTGAGTTGGTTATGATAGGATTTTATTTGGGTCACGAATTTGAGTTATTTTAGGAATATTTGGGACGTTCCTAAGGTATTTGGAAGTCTTAAGATTGCTTCTATCTGCGTATAGAAGAGTCTTGAGCAGTATTAGAAAGTTACAGTTTGAATCCAAGTAGGAGTAGGAGTCCTAGTTTGAGTTGAGTTGGCCTTAGTGCTGGTTATATAAGCAAGGGGGGCCAAGTCTCGTGGGTGCACGACTTTGGGCTGTTCCTCTTGTGTTTCTATTGAATAAAGTTCATAGTTTCGAGGAGCTTTTGTGCCTTGTTCGTCCGACTTGTTTTTCGTCAAGTCTTTCTCGCCGAATTTCTGGACAGACCGACGTTGCTTCGGAGTTTCGTTCATAACTCGAGTTTTACAGATCCGTTTGACGTGATTCTTTTTGGGTTGTCTTCACAACTCAATTATATATCATCTGTGAAATTTTCACGAGCTTCGGATCTGTAGTTTTTGAGATACACGAGTTTCTTTGCAGCATTGCAGATCTGTTTTATATCGGGTAGAACAGATTGATCTTCGTTTAATGTTTTGATCGTATCTCAAGTTTTACTTCGTGTTTTCAAGTGATTCTTGTTGCATTAGATCCGTGACTTTATTCTCTACCTCTCTACTTGATTTGTCACGGTTGAACACGTTTGAAAACACTTGCACACACGGTTTCTTTAACCGATTGATTTTTTGCTGAGGGGTTTTTGTTGTTTCCGCTGCGAAAAGTTTTAATCTACCATTCACCCCCCCTCTGGTAGCTTTTCACGTGCTCTTCGATCCTACAGAGGAAAAACAGCTGATCGGGTGGGGAAAACGGGGCGACGCCGGCGTTTATATAGACGGGGGAGGGCGGCGTGTCGGTTGTGATTGAGTCTGAGTCGTCCGGGACCAGAATTCGGCTAGGGAAACACGGGTTTCCAGGGTGGTTTGGATTTGGCGCGCGGAGGAGTCCCGGCGGTTTGCGCGATCGCGCGAGGAAGACGATGACCGCGGGCCCCGCGTGTCAGTGAGAAAGAGAGGGGAGTGCGCGGCTGCGGGCTGGCGCGGGGGCGGGTTGGCCGGCTGGTGGGTTTCGGCCCACTAGCGGGGGTTTTCTGTTTTTTTTCTTTTTCTTTTCTGTTTTGATTTGAATTTGAATTCCAATTTGAATTTGAATTTCTGCAGCACATGCAATACGTCCAAAAAATTTTAAATTCACCTCTTAACAGGTTTTTAGGGTGTTACAGCTCTACCCCCCTTAAAAGAAATCTCGTCCTCGAGATTGGGGGTTCTAGGAAAACAATTCCGGAAACTGTGCCTTAAGCTCGTCTTCTCGCTCCCATGTGGCTTCCTCTTTCGAGTGATGCTTCCACTGCACCTTGCACATCCGGATTCTTTTATTTCTTGTGAGGCGTTCCATTGTCTCCAAAATCTTGACCGGTTGCTCGGCATAAGACAGATCCTCTCGTACGTCAACCTCATTCATGGGTAACATCTCTTCAGGCGTCCTCAGACATTTCTTGAGCTGTGACACATGGAATACGTCATGCACATCTGATAGGCGAGCCGACAGTTCTAGTTGATATGCCACTTCGCCTTTCCTCTCCAGAACTTGAAAGGGTCCGATGTATCGAGGTGATAACTTCCCTTTCACCTTGAACCAACGAAGTCCTCGGATAGGGGACACCTTGAGGTATACATAGTCCCCCACGTTGAAAACGAGCTCTCTCCTTCGTACATCGGCATAGCTCTTTTGTCGGGTCTGTGCTATCCTCAAGTTGTTGCGGATTTCCCTCACTTTCGCCTCGGCTTCTTGTAGTACTTCGGGCCCAAACACTTTACTTTCCCCTGTTTGGTTCCAAAATAGGGGAGTTCTGCACTTCCTCCCATACAAAGCCTCAAATGGTGACATCTTCATGTTAGCCTGATAGCTGTTGTTATAGGAGAACTCCGCATACGTTAAGTTCTTATCCCAACTCCTATTGTTCTTGAGTGCACATGCTCTCAGCATATCCTCAAGGATCTGATTTGTTCTTTCCGTCTGTCCGTCAGTCTGGGGATGATAGGCAGAACTAAAATTCAGATGAGTTCCCATGGTTTCATGTAACTTCTGCCAGAACCTTGAGGTGAACTGTGTCCCTCGATCTGACACTATCTTCTTTGGCACTCCATGGAAACACACGATCCTTGACATGTATAATTCTGCCAATTTGGATCCGCTGTAGCTTTCTTTCACGGGATGAAATGAGCTACCTTGGTTAGTCTGTCGATGATGACCCATATCGAATCATATCCTGATTGGGTCCTGGGTAGTCCCACTATGAAATCCATGCCGATTTCTTCCCATTTCCATTCAGGCACTTTGAGTGGTTGCAATAATCCCGTGGGTCGTTGATGTTCTGCTTTCACCAACTGACATGTGTCACATAGGGCAACATGTTTTGCGACATCTCGCTTCATGCCATACCACCAATACCTGCTCTTGAGGTCCTGGTACATCTTCGTACTCCCAGGATGAATGGAATAGTCGGAATCATGAGCCTCCTTCAAAATCAATTCACGGATCTCCTTCACTTCAGGCACACAAATTCTTTTCCTGTGCCACACCGTACCTTGTTCATCCTCTCTGAAATCAGGGGCTTTATTATCCTTGATGAGTTCTCTGATTTCTTGTATCTTCTCATCATTCTTCTGCCCGTTGAGTATGTCTTGCTCTAACGTGGAGTCCACTTCCATGGCGACGGCCTCACCACTATTCACCAGAAATAGATTGAGTTTTACAACCTCTTCCTTCAGTTCTGTAGGCATGTCCTTTAAGCTTAACCTATTGACCGGCACCTTCCGGCTTAAAGCATCTGCTACGACGTTCGCTTTCCCAGGATGATAGTTGATGCCCACATCAAAGTCGTTGATTAGCTCTAACCATCTACTTTGTCTGAGGTTGAGATCTGGCTGTGTGAAAATATACTTTAAGCTCTTATGATCTGTATATATCTCTGTCCTCTTCCCCATCAAGTAATGCCGCCAAATCTTCAAAGCGTGTACTACTGCAGCTAGCTCTAGGTCATGTGTAGGATAGTTCTTCTCGTGTTTCCGGAGCTGCCAAGACGCATAAGCCACGACATGCCCTTCTTGCATGAGAACACATCCCAACCCATTTCCAGAAGCATCGCAGTACACCGAAAAGTTCTTCTGCATATCTGGCATAACTAGCACTGGGTTGTTGTCAATCTTTTCTTTAGTTCCTGGAAACTCGTCTCGCACTGCGGTGTCCATGTGAATGTGATTCCCTTCTCCAACAGTTTGGTGAGGGGTCTCGAGATCTTGGAGAAACCCTCGATAAACCGTCGATAATACCCAGCCAATCCCAAGAAGCTTTGAACTTCCCCGACATTCTCAGGGGTCTTCCACTTCTGTACATCCTCGATCTTGGCGGGATCTATGGAGATTCCTCCCTCCGAGATTATATGTCCTAAGAAGGGAACTCTCTTCAGCCAAAACTCACACTTGCTCAACTTGGCACATAGTTGGTGTTCTCTCAGCTTTTGCAACACCAACCTTAGATGTTTCTCATGTTCTTCTTCATCTTTGGAGAAGACTAGAATGTCATCTATGAAAACCACCACAAATTTGTCCAGATATTCCATGAATACCTTGTTCATGAGATACATGAAGTATGCCGGGGCATTAGTTAGCCCGAAAGGCATGACGGTGTATTCATACAGTTCGCACCGAGATACGAAAGCTGTCTTTGGAATATCAGTTTGTCTTATCTTAAGTTGGTGGTATCCCGACCTGAGATCAATTTTTGAGAACACACAAGCTCCCCTCAACTGATCAAACAAGTCTTCAATGTGGTGTAATGGGTACTTGTTCTTGATGGTTACTTCATTCAACGCACGGTAGTCTACGCATAACCTTTGGGTTCCGTCCTTCTTGGGCACAAATATCACTGGAGCTCCCCATGGTGAGGAACTAAGACGAATGTACCCCTTTTCTGTCAATTCTCTTAAATGTTCCTTGAGTTTTCCAGTTGTTTGGAGTCCATCTGATAAGGTCTCTTGTATATCGGAGCTGTTCCAGGCACTAGCTCAATCGCGAATTCCACTTCATGATCGGGGGGCATACCTGGCAACTCCTCCGGAAAAACATCTGGATATTCCCTGATAATCCTGATCTCCTCCACTTCCACCTCAACTTGATTGAGTTTAATGTCCCTCCTAGGCTCTTGTATAGTTATGAACTTTACTCTTGTGCCACTAGGGTGAGTTAGTTCCACCGTTCTTGTCGAACAATGGATGATTCCTTTATGTTTGGTCAACCAATCCATACCCAAAATAATATCTATCCCTTGTGAATCTATCACTATGAGGTTGGCAGTAAATACTACCCCATTAATGTCTAGATTCACCTTGGGACACACTTGTCTTGTCCTTATTTCTCCCCCTGGAGAGTTTACGGCTAGCATATGGTTCATTTGTGTTGTTGCTGAATCATGCTTCTTAACAAACCCTTGGGAAATGAACGAGTGGGTAGCACCAGAATCGAACAACAGGGTTGCAATGTGTAAATTGACAGGAAACTTACCAACTACCACGTCAGGTGCCTCTTGCGCTTCCTCCATGGTCACGTGGTTCACCCATCCTCGCATCACATTCTTCTGTTGCGGCTGCACGGGCTTCTTCTTTGGGCACTTATGGGCGTAGTGCCCCACTTCACCACAGTTAAATCATTGTTCCCCTACCTTAGGTGCCTGGCCTTTGTTGTCTTGGGGTTGGTTTGGGGGTCCTTGTACTGCTGGTCGAGGTTGATATGTGGGGCGAGGCTGCTGTACAAACTGACGTTGTGGCTGTGCTGGTGCTGACGGAGGCCTGAAGTTCGGGTTGTACCCTCTCGGTGCTGAGTAGGGTACAGCAGCACGGCTCGTCTGCCCTGCGGGTTGCTGCATCAGACGTGGGCGTGTGTTGCTACCCGAGGCTTGGTGTGACCATCCCGCCTTCCTCTTGTTTTCATTTTCCAAGGCCTTCAGCTTCCTCTCCACTACAAATGCTCTGTCCACCATGTTTTGGAAGCTTTCGTACTCGTTGGAGGACATTGCACACTGCATTTCCGCTGTAAGTCCTTCCACAAAGCAGTCCTGTTTCTGCTCATCAGTCTCTATGTCCCATGGTGCATAACGGGATAGTTGGGTGAATTTAGTGAGGTATTCCCTCACCGTCATGTTTCCTTGCTGCAGCCCCAAGAACTCCTTTCTCTTATTTTTAAGTTCACCCCTTGGTATGTAATGGTTGCGGAAGCTACGCTTGAACTCTTCCCAAGTGATGTTCTCAGGGTCATGATGGGCGGCCACGTAAGCGGTCCACCAATCAGCAGCAGTTCCATGCAATTGGTGAGAGGCAAACAGCACCCTCTCATATCCTTGGCATTGTATGATCCTCATCTTGCTCTCAATGGTCTTTAGCCAATCATCTGCCTCCAGAGGTTCAGCAGCACTTGCAAACTTTGGAGGTTGAGTCCCTAGAAACTCACTCAACCTTGGTTGGCGTGGTGTAGCTTGTGGAGGTGGAGCTTGGTGCAAGTTGGCCACCACTTGAGTCAGGCTCTGGATGAGCTGATTCTGATTTTCAAGCATTTGGTGGATGGGATCAACTCCTTCCCAATGACCACCCCTGTCTTACCCTCCGGAAAGGTGAGGGTTGCCGGCTTCATCGTTGTTGTTGGCGGGGTTGGCACCACGACCCCTTCCTCTTCCGGCCATCTGTCATGATCAACCAAATGCCAATTTAAAGCATTACGTATTAACTTACCAATTTTGCTTGTTTAAACTTTAAAATTTTGAGACCTCATTTCATTCATATTTTCTGAGGATTTCATGTCTTACGCGAACATAAATGCACTCTTAATTCATATGGGTTCACACACCAAAGCAAAACAACCTGAAGACGAGGTTGTGGACAAACGCCCATGGCTTCCATAACTCACGTCACACACCAAGCATTAACACACCATTAACTAAGGTAACGACTCGACTACTCGACATCCTGCTAAACTAAAGGAAAAGACTCTACACTACTCGTATCACTGAGCTGGCTCCTCGGGATCTTCCTCGTTATTGTGGCTGCCCTCTGACTCCGCTTTGGGTGGGGAAGCTGCTGGTGGAGAAGTGCGGCGACGCCTGCTCGCCCGGCGATCTGGGGAGTCAGGAGTCCATGTGTCATTCACGGTGATACATAGTTCATTCCCATCTCCTCTTTCTCTCGCCCTCAAGCTGGTTCGAAGCAACGCCTCAGTCTCCTTCAGGGTGTCATGTACATCCTGAAGCTCCTGCTGACACTCCTGCAGTCGAGTGCTGAGCATAGCAGCATCCTCCAAGCACAAGTCCATGTGCTCATGGGAAGTCCCCTGCTGCACTGGCGGGTACTTGTACTCCGTTGTACCACTCTCACGCTGGAGGACATACATGTACTCTGTCTTGTCCAGGTGGCGACGATAGATGTGACTCTGACAGGTGATTGCCTCCCAGGTGACATCCTTCTCCGCATCGACCTGTGTCGCTCGACAAGCTGGAGAGCGATGGATCTTGAGAAGCTGATTTTCGTGGATAATCCTCATTTCTGAACTCCATTCTTCCCGCTTCTCACGGATGGTTCGGGTGGAGCTGTAGTGTATGATTAGCTTGCCCGTATTGCCGGCGGCTTGGAGCATGCGTCGAAGACGGCGCAACAAGCCTCCTACTGCCAATCCGTAGGAGAGATACGTCACCGGACGGTTCTCCTCTCTCAGGGCAAGGGCAACTACGGGAACTCTCCCTCCGGTGGACTTGCGGGCGGTGCGGATCATGTGAACCATCTAAAACATAAAGCATTTAAAATTAAGTTAGATAAGATTTTGTAAAAGTCTCAAAAATGTGTATGAATAAAAACTATGGTTTGAGTTCATATGTGTGGCAATGACATGAAAAATGGGACTTGCTAAAACTTTCTTCATGCAAAGTAATACATGGATGATCATCCATGATGAGGCTCACCTTTTTATTTAAAAGTGTTGAACCAATAAGGAGTAAATACCTCTTTGCATGTAAGTTTAAAATTCAGATTTGAAATTAAAAGTTCACACATAGGGTGAGCAAAAACTTTGAATAAACATGCAACCCTATAGTTGGGATTATAGGGAAAAGTTTGCTCTCAAACTTTTCAATTGTAGGGGGCTCAAAAAGGAGTTAAAGAGGAGAATTTGCAAACTTCAACCAAATTCAAATTTGGCAAGCAAATTCAAACTGAATTGGAAGGATTCAAATTCTAACCCCCATTTTAAAACTCAGAATTGTGGGAATCAAGAGGATCAGCTTGAGAAGATATTTGGGGAGGAACTGTGGAGTGGGACCCACATGTCATAGAGCTAAACGAGGAGCCTTGCACCTTAAGTCTCAGCCCCAGTGGGGAAAATCGTCGAGCAGCACGTGGGCCAAGAGCTGCTCCCACCGTGGAGCCACGGGGGCGCTCGGCAGCGCCACCAGCTGCTGCATTTCCCCACACACGGCGCCCAGAGGCGGTTCTGCGACCTGATAAACCCCCCTGGACAAAGCAAAGGCCGTCCCTTCTTCTCTCCTCGCGAGCGCACGGCCAGCGACCGTTTTCCCCGCCGCCTCTCGGTCCGAGCGGAAGAACGGCGAAACCACCACGCTCTTTCCTCCCCTGACCTGCTAAACAGCACCGCGAGCTCGGCCTCCACCTCCCTGACCCGCAAGCCAGCGAGCTGCGGCCTCCAGTGCTCGAGAACAACCGCCGCCGCGGCGACCTAAGCCGAGGAAGTGATCGGGCGCTCGTGGACAGCCCTCCACAACGGGTTTCACGGCCGAGCGATCACACCTACGGACGCGCACGGGTGCGGTGCTGCTCTCAGCCCAAGCTCAGGCCATACCGTGAAGCATCGCCGGCGAATTTCGAAGTTTTGCTCCGGCGACCCCATTCCGGGCTTCCGGTATGACTCTTTCAAATTCTTGCCCTCTGATCCTCCTTAAGTCATCAAATTTGGCACATAGACGCTGGATTAGACGGCGGTCATTTCTCCTTTAGGATCCAGCGCATGAAAACACCTCAGCACGACGGAATTTGAGCTCGACTAGAGGTGTTCATGGCGGACCCATTCGGTCGCACGGCGACAACCTATTCACAGCCGCTCCCGAGCCATTTTGAGGTCGTGCCGATCTTCCTAGAGCTGCGCTGGTGCTGTAGGGCTCGTCGGCACAAGCTTTTGAGGGCTGGAGACCCCGGGCGACGCTGCCGGACTTCCACAGAGGCAGTTACACGTCGCCGGCCATGTTCCGGTCGTCGGCGGCCCTAGCAAACCCCACAGCCCTGTTCCTCGAGGCCCTAAACCCCCTGGCGGCGAGTTGTAGCTCCGGCGGTGGCCGGGAAGACCGTTCCGGCGAACTTCCGGTTACTCCGGCGAGGGGGAGCGCGCGGGCGCGGGAGAGGAAGCCGGAGGTAGAAGACGGAGCGTGGGCCCCGCCTGTCAGCAGCTCAGAATTCAAATCCGGGATCGGGTGTGGCCGGTATCCCGTGTGCTGGCGCGAAAAACCCCGTGGCCCCGGTGTGGCCCAGTTCTGATTGGTTGGAATTCAAATAAGCGGGCCCAGTGGGATTTTCAATAGGAAAATAATTCCAGACTTAGCTCAATCTTTAGAAATTCATATCTCCCTGTGGAAAACTCCAATTTGAGTGATTCCAATTGGGTTGGATTCATCTCTCTGAGTTCTATCCAAATATGAACCCAGATTTCTATGAAAGTCAATATTATATTCTGGAAAATTCTTTGAAGGTTTTCTGAAAAAGAATTATTGAGGGAGTTTGGGTTATCCAAAAATACCCAAATTTTGCCAGAATATTCTTTAGCATATTATTGACCTACTAGCAAATTTTCAGCTCATTTGAAGATCATTTGTGTAGGAATTTGCTAAATGCAAACTACTGTGTTCAAAAGAGTCCAGAAACATTTTCAGAAAATGTTTCCCACTTCAAAAATCTGTTCTGAGCAATCCATAGCTCCAAAAATCATAGGAAAATTTAGGCAAGCTCTCTGGGACATACTTGGAATTTTAGTTCACTTAGTTGGGCATGAAAATGCACATTACTACAGAATTAATTCTATTGAGTACAAATGCTTAAAGAATTGTTCTGGGAGAACTACCCAAGTAAAAGGGCTGAATTTTGGACCAGATGACTCTCATGTGATCAAGAACTCACATGTAAATTATCAGCCCAAGATGAGTCCTGGAACTCCCTGTCCTTATTCTCCATACTTATGTATAAGGGAAAAATACATAAGAGATATTGTGAGAATTATGGAGGACACAATATGACCTCACATTAGCTGCAATTTGGCAAGCTAAATCCTTAGGTAGTATAGAACCTGCTGTACAAGTTTTGAGGCCATTGGAGTTCTTGTTCTTCAGTTGCACTCAAATCTTGTCAGCTTATCTGTTATGTTCATTAGAGAAAAGGGATAGTGTATAGCTAAGGGCCTTAAGGTCAAATTAGTTTAATTCTGTTCTTTGCACAACAGAGGCAAACCAAGCCATGCTTGGCTTTTCCACACAACCTCTGTTCTTAAGAAAGTAATTCTATAACTTCTTTCCATTACATTCTATGAAATATGTGCATATGCATCTCAATAGGAACCACAAGAAAGGGGACTCAAAGGAGTGATTCATCGAAGTGGATCAAGCTCCGGAGAGTCAAGGGTGGATCTGCAAAGATACTAACTGCTTATATACGACTACCCTGCAAAACAGGCAAGCTCCGGTTTGCATTTAACAGCTGTTAAGTTTTTATTTTGTACTCACTTTCGGTCAAGATATGAACTGTGCATTAGGTCTAGTGATTGATACTCCTCTTGCATAGACAAATGACCCATGGAGTATTGGGTAGGTGTCTTCCACCGTGTAGAACTGCCATGCTTAAGTACGGTTCGGTAGAAGTCGAGTGGTGAGATGCTACTCGCAGATTTAGGAACAACAGGGGCATACGGGATTGGTTCGTAATTGAATTAGCAAGTTAAAATTGAGACCGGAAGGTTGTAGGAGCAGCAGGACATAGGGGCCTGGGTGCTGTAGACCTGTCCGTGTCGGTCAAGGACCGATCCGTATGCGGCCCTGTTGAACAAGTTTGAGTTGTGTACCGGACTCATGCTGGCTATATGGGACCCAGTAAACCGATGTACCTCGGGAAGCTGTCGTTGGGACTTTTCGGGTCGCCTCAGGCAGACGGCCGGTGTGCAGTATGTGGGGAATATTCTCATGACATCTCACGTCGGAAGGTGCACCATGAGAGTAGCTACTGTACGGGGCGACTTGATCGATTCAGCGGGGGTGAAACGGGGGAAAGGCTGCCACGTACGACGTCAGTGATGGTTGTTGTAGGCAACGTCGAGTACGGGCGTACGTGTCGTGTAGTCCGGGTGTTATTGATTCGAATCACCGTCGCTCGCGGAATGGACTGAGCATACTTGTTCTCACAGTCGTGACGTAGTAAGAACTTGCATGAGAAAGGAACTAATCATATTGATGTGAAGTATTATACTAGTGTTGTATTGGATCTCGATGAATAGGCTAGTGCAAACTCGATTCTTTTATGCCATGAGCAATTTACATCGGGGGAAAGCGTTTCTTGTTTGATTGTGGACTCCCGATGTAGTGTGCCTAGGGTTACTTAAAATGCTGCAATTAATACTTGAAAGTAAGGATTCACTTTTAGGCGAGTTAATTATGCTTATGCCATCCTATGTTAGGTTCATAACCTCACTTAGAGTTTCATGTTTAGGGTGACGGTTAAGTCTTGCTGAGCGTTATGCTCACGGATGCTATCCGAGTTGTTTTGCAGGTAATTGACTCGCTGATTATGAGAAGGGGTGCCGATGAGACTCGGGAACCTCCGAGTGCTTACTCTAAGAGCATCCTCGCCGCTGCATGTCTTCGTGTTGCTAGTAAGAAACGTCCGCGGGCTGGACCGTTTCTTTGTTGCTAGTTTAGATATGAGTCGTGAGAGTGATAGTCTTCCGCTGTAGTTTACTCTGATATACTTATTTGTAAAACAATCTTGTACGCTTCCGCTAAACTATTTATGTAATATGATGTGTGTTCATCGACCCGTGTGCTGTTGGGTGCCGCATAACACGGCACCACCCAACGAGGTCCCGTGTGGCCATCTCAGCGTGGTATCAGAGCTGTCACAGATTTTAAACAAAAACTCTATTTTGAATAAAAGTTGGGGTAAGATGAAGAAAGTGACACCATTAAATAACACTTTTCAACCCACAACTTGTAAAATAGTTTTTAAGAAAATAGGGTCCTTAAATACGTCCATTTCTACCTAGGTCCACGTTCCTACTGGCAACCTTGGCTCTGATACCACTTCTGTCACACCCGGTTTCTCCGAAGAACCACTGAGTGAATATCACATGTATGCCATGATCATTTTCTCATACATGTGATGACAAATAGTGAAGCATAATTTATTACAAGCCAGGTGTCGAATATAAATAAGTCTTACATAGCATATGTCTCGATGGATGATAATAAGTTCATAACATGTAAATAAACTAGCAGCGGAATATTATTCTTGCGGGCTCCGTCACAGGCGTTGCCCGGGGGACTCCATGAACCTAGAATCCTTCTTCGGGTCCGAAGTCTTGATCATTGAACATCACATCATCCCCTTGACCTAAGCAGCAATTTAAACCAACAAATATGCAAGGTTGAGTACCATTGGTACTCAGCAAGTGTGGAAAAGTTATGTCATGCATGGCTAGAAACAAGGAGAGGTTGAACTCATGGTTAAAGCACTACGCAATTATTACCTACCACCTTAGCTTATTAAGCATCTACATTACTACACAGGTGAAATGGTCCCAATCTCCCATCCCATCATCATAATCAAATAACCATAACATCATTTCCAATGTTAAGCTCCCCGCCTAACATCCACAACTTCCAAGGTCATCATCTTCTAATCATGAATAAGTCCAAGCCGCTCTTGACCGTGAGCACGGCTGTCATGACAGTTTTGACTCTGCAGAGTTTGCACCACTGTACCCACATGTAGTGATTTCATCCCCCGTTGCCGGGTGGACTAAAAGAACATTCATTATGCCAGTGGCCACGAACCACATTCACACTTCCCAAGTGTGTAGCCAGGAGATCACTACGAAGCCTTTATAAAGGGATTCCCGACGAGCGTGGGCCCACTGAGGTTTCACCCCTAACAGCAAACAAGAGGCTCCAACCCCGCTGCAGTGGCCCCCTCTTGAGCCTTGCGGTTCATATGGTAGTCCAGTTGACACCTACTCCCCGCACCATCCAACACACCCATACTACGCCGGGGATACACCTAATTAATTGGCCAAGCTGCTCCATCTCAGCATGTGGTTGGCACGGTAAAACCAGGTTACATGCTCCATGAACCGGTCCTTAGGATCCAGGTAAGTACTAAACACAAACCCGAGTCTCGTGCACCCAGCACCAACCAATTCATCCAACTTGTCTCGATCCCTACCTCTACATAACTCATAATATCTCATTCAAGAGTAAGGTAAATAAATTGATGATCTCATATCCCAATTATCCCATTCTAAGCATGGCTAAGCATAATAATAAATGACATGATAAAATAAATCCCAACCCAAGCTACAAGAAAACAAGGTAATGCAATTCTAGGGAAACTTCCTAGCATGGGTTTCATATTTCAATTGACAATGCAAATAATTCTATCTACACATCCTAGTATAGGATCAAAGTGGTCAAGGACACTTGCCTTCTTCCTGCTGCTCTGGGAATGGATAGTCCTGATCTTGGAAGGGGAGAACTTGCTCTGGGGCAGGTTCTACTCATGCCAATACACATAGCAAAAGAAAACACAATCCATAAGGCATAGTTCACACTTTCACTTCATGCAAAACACACATACATACCTATGAAAGTCATTCACATTTCTAAGTGTTGGGGTTACTCTACATGTGTTGATTTTTGGCCTACATGACTTTTAAACATATGTATATGATTTCTAACTTTTGTATTCAGATTTTTATTTGCACACTATATATATGAATTTCAATTCTAAACAAATTCTTTATATTCAAGTAACACACTCTTTAGCTACCAAGTTTGCATGGAAGGTAATTTCCTATTCCAAGTGGGTTTTTAGACCTTCTACCAAATCCCAAACTGAAGTCTTTGGATTTGGAGACTTCATTTATCATTTTCTAATTATGCATACCTATTTTTTTCCTTTATTTTCCAGATTTATTTTCTATGCCTAAAAGTGAGTTTTAAATATTAAATAGTAGGGCATAGCATCTAAACAGAATAGGTTCTGATCTAATATATTAAATAATATGTTTTTGAACTTCTCCTCTGATGTGAACTAATTCAAATTTATTTTACCCATTTTCAGAATTATTTATTAACCTAAGAATGTGTTCCTAGAACTAATAAATATGAACAACACCCAAACAGATTTCATTTCAGCCTAAAATTTATTTTTAGTTCATTCTAAAGTTTTCCAAGTGTTAGTAGAGTTTAAACTTGAATTAGCACTTGAGTTTGCCTTTCCTTTTAAGTTTAAATCCTACTCACACATTCAAATTTCTAAATTTAATACCATATGGGTCAAAAAGGTAAATTCACCCCACTACAGGGTCTAATTTATTATTTTACAAATTTCCAGGGGTCTAACTATGCATAACAGAGGGGTTTCGCTAATTTTTATTAAGTCCAGGGGCTAAAACTGATTTTTAATTGAATTTACATGAATTTCTGAAGTTCCAGGGGCTGGATCAGAAGTTTCCGAGGCAAGCGCGTATTTTCCGAGATCCCCAGGGGGTAGCGCGTAAGAATCCCGGTCTTTATAATGCGGGGCCGATGTGGACCGTCCGATTTAAAACAGACGGCTGAGATTATAACGTCGAACCGGTACGCGGGGGTTTTATGTCTACCGTGCGATTTAAAATAGACGGCGCACAAGCGGCCACGTCGCCCTGGCCGAAGTCAGCCCGCGCTGCCCGGCGGCGCGCGACGGCGGGAGGCGGCGATCTCGCCGGAAAACTTCGGATCTTCATCTATTCCTCCTAAAACTGGGATTTCATGGCATAGATTGGTAGAGGGGAGGTCGGGGATCTCACCTCGGGGTTTTTCTTGAGCTCGGAGGCCCTGGAAGGCGGTCGGCGACGAGGTCCGAGATGGAATAGCGGCGATGCTCGTCGGAGCTATGTCTAGGGCGTGATCTACCGAGTTTTCTGCACCTGTGTAATTCCCCGGAGGCGGTGGAACAAGATCGGCGCGTTAGATTAGAAATCCCGAGCGAAGATCGAGAGAAAACGACCGGAGAAGCTCTGGTTCTCACCGGGAGGAAAAACAGCTGATCGGGTGGGGAAAACGGGGCGACGCCAGCGTTTATATAGACGGGGGAGGGCGGCGTGTCGGTCGTGATCGAATTTGAGTCGTCCGGGGCCAGAATTCGGCTGGGGAAACGCGGGTTTCTAGGGTGGTTTGGATTCGGCGCGCGGAGGAGTCCCGGCGGTTTGCGCGATCGCGCGAGGAAGACGATGACCGCGGGCCCCGCGTGTCAGTGAGAAAGAGAGGGGAGTGCGCGGCTGCGGGCTGACGCGGGTGGGCCGTCTGGTGGGTTTCGGCCCACTAACCGGGGTTTTCTGCTTTTTTTCTTCTTCTTTTTCTTTTCTGTTTTGATTTGAATTTGAATTCCAATTTCTGCAGCACATGCAATACGTCCAAAATATTTTAAATTCCCCTCTTAACAGGTTTTTGGGGTGTTACAGAAGGGCAGGGCGCGCACGCTTTGGGTCGGAACCAGGCAAAGCAGGCTACGCACCCTGGACCCCCCCATGCACAGCGCGGGCCTTTCCTGGAGGTGACCAACTGGCATCGCAGCACCTGACTGGGGGAGGCCCGAAAGGCCCCCTGGCCATCGGCAGGTATCTCAAGCGCAACCATCTTCGGTAGGATAGCAAATGCCGACTAGGGATGAGAGTGGGGAAGGAGAGCTAAATGTACGGTGAGCATACATGGAAAGTGCGGTCATTAAAAATTAATGCGTATTTAAATGAGCACAAAAGGAAGAGCGTGGTATATCAGGTTTTTCCTTGTATGAACGTCCATAGGAGGAAGACGGGCTAAACATGGAAGCAACGACCACCCCATTATGAGGTGAAGCAAGATCCTACGCGCTTAGGGTCGGAACCAGGCCAAGCTGGACAGTCCTGGACCGTCCCGTGGGGCTTAGTTGCTCCGAGCGCTGTTCCTAAACTCTATGGGATGTATTACAGAAAGGAAAAGATATGTGCTACCAATGCTCTGAAGATCGAACTTACAGTGGTGTTCTACGTTCCAAGGGCTCGGGAGCGGATCCCCATCCTTGGTGGGGAGGCGTGCGCACCCGGGGCGGCAAACTTTTGTGACTCGGAAGGGACCTTCCTGGCTAGGGGAGAGTTTGTCAGTCCCTTCGCGAGAAAGTATGCGCCGCGGCACCAGGTTGCCTCCCTGGAGCTCCCGGACACGCTTGGTCCTTTGGCGGTAGCGCCGGAGCGCCAGCCGAGACCGTGCTTTGTGGAGCGTTGCTTGTAATCGTGCCTCGTCGACGAGGTCGATATCTTCACGCCGGAGCTGGTACTGCGTGGCTTCTCCTGGGGGCCTTGGGGTACCTTCCTCCATTGGCTCGTGCTGACAAGAGGTAAACAGGCCCGGACCCTTCTCGGGGGACCCAGGATGTCTTCCTCCATTGGCTCAGGACGACAGGGGGTTGACAGGTCCAGGGCGGCCCCCGGGAGGTGAGGCCGAGGCACGGATGCGTGCGCTCGGGTGGAGCTGGCCCGGTTCTGCACCGCCGGGTGCTGGTGCTCGGGCTGCTGCAGATGCTTGGAGCTTTTCCAAGGCTGACACAGCAACAGTGCAGTCTCCACAGATCTTGAAGACGCCTGTTCGTGTAGGCATCTTCAAGACGAAGTAGCCATAGTGGGCTACCGACACGAATCGTCATCGCTGGAGCTGGAGTCCTCACGGTTGCGCACCGCCTTCACAGCGCGCTGGGGCACCTGGAACTCCATTTGCTGGTCGACGTTGTTCTGGGCGTCGACCCTCTGCTTGCCCTCCCTCTGACGGAAGGGAGGGGCGTCCGCACGCGGCTGCTTCCCCCTGCGGAAGAGTTCCACGAGCTTCTGAACCTCCCGGCACTCAGCAGCAGTATGGCTGCTGGTGTTGTGCACGGGGCACGGCTCGCCTTTGTTACCGTCTGGGGCTGGTGACTGTCGCGGCCTCTTGTCGGGGCGTGGCCCCCGAGCTCCAGTGGGTGCTGCTGCTGCAGCAACGGGAGCTGCGGTCAACGGCTTCATCTTGCCACCGCCCCTGTTCTTGATCTTCTTGCTGCTTCCATGGGAAGCAGCGCCAGATCCGGGCTGTCTTCCGGCTTCGGAGGCCGGCTGTGAGTGCCAGTTCCGACCTTCTGCTGCCCTGGCGCACTTGTCCGCCAGGCTGAAGAGCTCTGAGACATCGCACACTTCTCTGGTCGCGAGCTTCTCGAGCATGTTCTTGTCACGTACACCCTGTCGGAACGCCACCACCACTGAAGCATTTTGGATATGGGGGATGGTGTTCCGAACCTCGGAGAACCACTGGATGAAGGAGCGCAGTGTCTCTCCAGGTTGTTGTTGGATGGCGTGGAGGTCGAGCTCCGTGCCAGGCCGGGTGTAGGAGCTGCCGAAGTTTGCAGTAAACTGTCGGCAGAGCTCTCCCCAGGAGGTTATGGAACCCAGGGGAAGGTTCATGAGCCAAGACCGAGCTGGGCCGGTCAAGGCGACAGGGAAGTAGTTGGCCATGACGGCCTCATCCCCTCCTGCAGCAAGGATGGCGGTGGAGTAGATCTGGAGGAACTCCGCCGGGTTGACGCTGCCATCGTACTTCTTGGGCAGGTGCGGCCAGAACTTGCGCGGCCACTTCGCGAAGCGAAGGTGTGGCGCCAGGGCCACATATCCTGCTCCTGTTGCTGCAGGTGTTGGTGCCGCGAACGCTTGGTTCGCTGTCGGCACCGTGCACCCCGGTATGGGCAAGGCTGCGCCATAGACCGGGGGCGCCACTTGCAGGGCATATGGCTGAGGCATATGCTGCGCAGCGTATGCCTGGGGCAGGGATCACGTAGCGAACGTCTGCGGCCCAGGCTGAGTCGAAGCGGTCGACATGCTGTCGCCGACTTTGCCGTTGCGACGCCTTTCTCAGCGTCGCTCGATGGTCACGCGGGCGTCTTCACCCAGGTGTCATCGCTCCATCTCTGACCTCAGGTCCGTAGATGGGAGCCTGGCGGAGCGGGAGTCTGCCGTATGCCCGTCAACCATCGGCGTGCGCGTCAGCGACACACCTGGTTGACCGGAATGTCGTCCCCGCCGAAGTTGAGGGTTGGTGGCAGCGACGACGAGATGGTCGATGTCACGAATCCACTGTTGGGTCGCTGCTTGAGGCGCGTCCCCAGCGGGCAGAAGCGCTCGTGCTGCAGCTAGTGCGCCCGCATGGGAGACACTTGCTGCTGCACCAGATCTTGTGCTTGCTGGAGTCTGCGCTGCCGGAGTCGGCTGCTGGCTTCCAGCTTGCACCGACACACTCCGTCCTGAATGTGTCGAGACGTAGTCCCCGCTAGTCACCGTTCATCGTGAATGCGGGCGAGGAGAGCTTGCCGCTGAAGGAAGCTTCGTCATCTTCGTCGGCGAAAGCTCGTCGCGCATGGGAAAAGCCCCCTACCTGGTGCACCAAATGTCGACGTGTGCCGTCGACACATCCCACGGGCCTGCACTGGGCAGCCCGCAGAGGTTCTTTTTTGGAGGGGCTAGTCACTCACGGAGAGCTTACGCGTTAGGGACGATGGAAGGAGAAGGATTGGCACAGAGGTTTTTTACGTGGTTTAGGCCGCTGGATCGTAAAACCCTACGTCTATGGTGAGCAGAGATGCTCGTTGTATTGCTTGAGTGTTGAGCATGTGAGTGAGCAAGAAGCCTAATGGAGTTCGAGCTGCTGGAGTGTGAACCCCTTGCAACGTTGCCTACCCGAGCCTTTTATAGTCGAAGGCTCGGGCGGCTTACAAGGTGGGTCCGGGACCTGACAGGTGGTCCCGGGGAGATTGCCAGCCATCTACCGTATCCTGCGGTTACGCCGGTAGTTGTCTCTGGTGAGGGCTTCTGAGTCTTTGTCTTGCCGCCCTGCCCACGCCGCAAGCTAGGCGTAGTGGTTGATGATGGCAGGGGCGGCAGGGGATGTCTTGTCGCTGCGTTTATTGGTGTAGAGCCTCTGACGTGGCCTTCCAGTCTTCACTGTAATGCAACTGGGCACAACGGCTCCTGACAGCGGCGTGCTCCGCGTCTCCGCGCCTTGGTAAGGCGCGGGTCTTGAATACCTGGTACAGACAAGGTATGGCGTGTCTTTACTCTTGCTGCCTACCGCGCGGGGGCAGGTAGCGCTGTTCTGCTGGCCACGTGGCGGGCCCAGAGCTCTCCTCTGAGGAGAGGGAGGTCCGGCCCCGCTGGACACGTGGAGCCTTCAGAGCTCTCCCCGCGGAGGGGGGAGGTCTGGCTCTGCTGGCCACATGGCGGGCCCGGAGCTCTCCTCTGAGGAGAGGGAGGTCCGGCCCCGCTGGACACGTGGAGCCTTTGGAGCTCCCCTGCGGAGGGGGGAGGTGCGGCTCTGCTGGCCATGTGGCGGGCCCGGAGCTCTCCTCTGTGGAGGGGGGAGGCCTGGCCCCGCTGGACATGTGGAGCCTTTGGAGCTCTCCCCTCGGAGAGGGGGGGAGGTCCAGCTCTGTTGGCCACATGGCGGGCCCGGAGCATTCCTCTGAGGAGAGGGAGGTCCGGCCCCGTGGGACACATGGCACCCTCGGAGCTCTCCCCGCGGAGAGGGGCAAGGTCCTTAGGCAGTTTCTCCTGTGCGCGGGGGTACCCCATATTGAGGGTACCGACACAACCTATCAGCACACATGCTCATTTAAATTCATTAGCATTTTAATTGTTCGTCATCAATCCTCCAAAACCCACATGGGAACCTAGATGCACTTTCAGTTGTTAAGCTTCTCATAATTAAAAGGATATCGGGAGTAGTCTTGATAACTACCCCCTTTTGGCATTTCATCCTCCTTCTTGCCCTTCTGGCTTAGTTCTTCCTCAGAAGTGCCTTGAGTTCATGCACTTCTTCATCATCATGTTCGTGCTCCTTGAGCACATTGAACGCCTTGGAGTGTTGTTCATCTCCAATGATGGGCGTTTCTAAGATCTCATTTTTCTTGTCGGTGGCCATTTGTCTCTCCGAGCGGTGAGTCTCGTAAAAGGAGAGCCTTGATCTGATACAATTTGAATGTGGCCTAGAGGGGGGTGAATAGGCGTTGAAAACTTTTCCTGCACCACTTAACAAATTCGTCAAATATAGGAGGGAGTCAGACTAGTCTGGTATCGGTACGGACTAGTCCGGTGTGATAGTTATACCGATGAAAAGATGGGTTGTTTAATGTATTCTTCTCAAATGTTACAGCATGTAACACCCCAAAACCTGCTAAAGAGGGGAATTTAAAAATTTTTGGACGTAATGCATGTGATATAGCAATTCAAATTCAAACTGGAATTTAAATTCAAAACAGAAAAAGAAAAGGAAAAGGAAAAAGAAAAATGGCCAGTGGGCCGAAACCCGCTCAGCCGGCCCAAGACCGCGCGCCAGCCAGCCCAAACCCCCGCCCCCCCTCTCTCCCTCTCTCTGACGCGCGGGGCCCGCCCGTCATCTTCTTCCCCCGCGCGCCCCAACCGACCCCGGCCCTCTCTCGCGCCCGATCAAAATCAACCTCCGGAACCCGCGCTCCCAGCCCCGATTCTCGGTCCCGGGCACCCCAGCGTGATCTCAACAGACCCGCCGCCCTCCCTCTCCCATTTATACGCCGACGATCGCCTTTGTTTCCTCCCCGATCGACTCGCTTCAGTACCGGTGAGACCGAGACCCTCTCTGCCGTTTTATCCGAACCTTCGCCCGATTTCTCTGATCTAACGGGCTTGTTACATTCCACCGCCGCCGGGGAGCCCTGCAAGTGAAGGAAACGACGTGTCTTGCGCCCCAACAGTCGCTCCGACGAGCACCGAGTGCCATTGCCGGACTTCGACGCCGCCGACCGACTTCTAGGGCCTCCTAGTGCAGGAAAACCCCTAGGTGAGCATCCCCTACCCCTCCGCAGCCGATCCGTGCAAAAAGATGCGAGTTCTAGCGTGTAGCGGCAAAAACCAAGGCTGCGCCGGCAAGATCACCGCCCCTGCCGCCGCTCGCCGCCGCGCGCGCGGGCTGGCTCCTGCCAGGGCGACGTGGCCCCTTGAGGGCCGTCTGTTTTAAATCGCACGGTAGAAATTAAATCGACGCCTACCGCTTCGGCAATCTAATCTGAGCCGTCTGTTTTAAATCCAACAGCCCACGTCAGCCCCGCATTATAAAGGTTGGGATTCTTACGCGCTACCCCCTGGGGATCTCGAAAAACACGAGCTAGCCCAGAAACTTCTGATCTAACCCCTGGACCTTCAGAAATTTATGTAAATTTAGCCCCTGGACTTAATAAAAATTAGGAAAACCCCTCTGTTATGTGTAATTAGGCCCCTGAAAATTTAGGAAATAGTAAATTAAACCCTGCAGTAGGGTGGATTTTCCTTTTTGACCCTATAGGATATTAAATTTAGAAATTTAAACATGTGACTAGGATTTAAATTTAAATGGTGATGCAAACACATGTGCAAATATAAACTTAAACTCTCCTAGCACTTGGAAAACTTTAGAATAAGTTAAAAATAGATTTTAGGCTGAAATGAAATCTGCCTTAGTGTTGCTCATTTTTACTATCTCTAGAGACACATTTTAGGCTAGGAAATAATTCTAAAACCTAGTAAAATAAATTTAAATTGTTTTACATCAGAGAGGAATTTCAAAAATATTTTTTTGAACATTTTAGATCAGGACCTATTCTGTTTAGATGATATGCCTTACTATTTTAATATTGAAATTCACTTTTAGGCGTAGAAAATAAATCTGAAAATATAGGAAAACAAGTATGCATAATTAGGAAATGATAAAAGAGGTCTCCAAATCCAAAAAAAACTTCAATTTAGGATTCTGTAGAAGATCTGAAAACCTATTTGCAGTAGGAAATTATCTTTCATGCAAACTTTGTGGCTAAGAAGTGTATTAATTAAATATAAAGAATTTGTTCAAATTGGAAATTCATATATAGTGTGCAAATAGAAATCTGAATACAAAAGTTAGAAATAATATATATATGTTTAAAAGTGCATGTAGGCCTAAAATCAACACATCTAGGATAACCACAACACTTAGAAATGTGAATGACTCTGATATGTATGTATGTGTGGTTTGGATGAAGTGAAAGTGTGGACTATGGCTTATGGATTGTTGTTTTCTTTTGCTATGTATATTGGCATGAGTAGAACCTGCCCCAGAGCAAGTTCTCCCCTTCCAAGACCAAGACTTTCCATTCCCAGAGCAGCAGGAAGAAGGCAAGTGTCCTTGACCACTTTGATCCTATACTAGGATGTGTAGTTAGAATTTAATTGCATGGTCAATTTGGAATATGATACCCATGCTAGGAAGTTTCCCTAGAATTGCATTATCTTGTTTCCTTGTAGCTTGGGTTGGGATTTATTTTACTATGCCATTCATTCATATTACTTATGCTTAGCCATGCTTAGAATAGGATAAGTGGGATATGAGATCATCAACTTATTTATCTTACTCTTGAATGAGACATTATGAGTTATGTAGAGGTAGGGATCGAGAAAAGTTGGATGATTTGGTTGGTGCTGGGTGCACGAGACTCGGGTTTGTGTTTAGTACTTGCCTGGATCCTAAGGACCGGTTCATGGAGCATGTAACCTAGATTTACCGTGCCAACCACATGCTGAGATGGGGCAGCTTGGCCAATTAATTAGGTGTATCTCCGGCGTAGTATGAGTTGAGGGATTGGGACCATTTCACCTATATAGTAATGTAGGTGCTAAATGAGCTAAGGTGATAGGTATTAATTGCGTAGTGCTTAAACCAAGAGTTCAACCTCTCCTTGCTCTAGCCATGCATGACATAACTTTCCCACACTTGCTGAGTACCAACGGTACTCAGACTTGCATTTTTGTTGGTTTAAATTGCTGCTCAGGTCAAGGGGATGATGTGGTGTTTAATGACCAAGACTTCGGACCCGAAGAAGGATTCTAGGTTCAGGGAGTCCCCCGGGCAACGCCTGTGACGGAGCCCACAAGATTTATATTCCGCTGCTGTTTTATTTACATGTTATGAACTTATTACCGTCCATCGAGATGTATGCTATGTGAGACTTATTTATATTCGAACACCTGGCTTGTAATATGATGATGCTTCACTATTTGTCATCCCATGTATGAGAAAAAGATCCTGGCATACATGTGATATTCACTCGGTGGTTCTTCGGAGAAACCAGGTGTGACAGAAGTGGTATCAGAGCCAGGCTTGCCCGTAGAAACGTGGACCTAGGTTGAAATGGACATATTTAAGGACCCTATTTTCTTAAAAACTATTTTACAAAGGTGTGGGTTGAAAGTGTTATTTAATGGGGTCACTTTATTCATCTTGCCCCAACTTTTATTCAAAATACAATTTTTATTTAACTCTTATCTAACTTAATTTTAAATGCTTTATGTTTTAGATGATCCGCATGATCCGCACCGCCCGCAAGTCTGCCGGAGGGAGAGTTCCTGTAGTTGCCCTTGCCTTGAGAGAGGAGAACCGTCCGGTGACGTACCACTCCTACGGGTTGGCAGTAGGAGGCTTGTTGCGCCGTCTTCGGCGTATGCTCCACACCGCCGGCAATGTGGGCAAGATGATCATACACTACAGCTCCACCGGGACCATCCGTGAGAAGCGGGAAGAATGGATCTCAGGGATGAGGATTATCCATGAAAATCAGCTTCTCAAGATCCACCGCTCTCCAGCTTGTCGGGCGACTCAGGCCGATGCTGAGAAGGATGTCACCTGGGAGGCCATCACCTGCCAGAGTTACATCAACCGTCACCACCTAGACAGGATTGAGTACATGTATGTCCTCCAGCGTGAGAGCGGCACCGCGGAGTACAAGTACCCGCTAGTGCAGCAGGGAACTTCCGTTGAGCACATGGACCTGTGCTTGGAGGATGCTGCTATGCTAAGCACTCGACTGCAGGAGTGCCAACAGGAGCTTCAGGATATTCGTGACACCCTGAAGGAGACTGAGGCATTGCTTCGCGCCAGCCTGAGGGCGAGAGAAAGAGGATATGGGAATGAATTGTGTGTCACCGTGAATGACACATGGACTCCTGACTCTCCAGACCGCCGGGTGAGCAAACGTCGCCGCACTTCTCCACCAGCAGCCTCCCCACCTAAAGCGGAATCACAGGGCAGCCGCAATAATGAGGAAGACCCTGACGAGCCAGCTCAGTGATATGAGTTGTTTAGAGTCATTTCCCTTATTTCAGCAGGTTATCGAGTAGTCGAGTCAATACCTTATTTATTTGTGTGTTAATGTTTGGTGTGTGACGTGAGTTGTGGAAGCCATGGGCATTTGTCCACAACCTCGTCTTTAGGTTGATTTGCTTCGATGTGTGAACCCTTATGAATCGATAATGCATTTTATTTTCGCGTGAGACGTGACGCCCAAAGATCTACGTGAAATCTTTAGAAAATGTTTAAATATTAAGGCCTCAAAAGTTTAAGTTTAAGCAAGCAATTTGGGAAGTTAATACGTAATGCTTTAAGTTAACATTTGGTTGATCATGATAGATGGCTGGAAGAGGAAAGGGTCGTGATGCCAACCCCAACAACAACAACGATGAGGCCGGCAACCCTCATCTTTCTGGAGGACAAGATAGGGGTGGTCACCATGAAGGAGCTGATCCTATCTATCAATTGATGGAAAATCAGAATCAGCTAATCCAGAGTCTAACTCAAGTGGTGGCCAACTTGCACCAAGCTTCACCCCCACAAGCTGCACCCCGTCAACCAAGGTTGAGTGAGTTTCTGGGAACTCAACCCCCAAAGTTTGCAAGTGCTGCTAAACCTCTGTAGGCAGATGATTGGATAAAGACCATTGAGAGCAAGATGAGGATCATACAATGCCAAGGGTATGAGAGGGTGCTGTTTGCCTCTCACCAATTGCATGGACCTGCTGCTGATTGGTGGACCGCTTACGTAGCAGCCCATCATGACCCCGAGAACATCACTTGGGAAGAGTTCAAGCGCAGTTTCCGCAACCACTACATACCAAGGGGTGAACTCAAAAACAAGAGAAAGGAGTTCTTGGGACTGCAGCAAGGCAACATGACTGTGAGGGAATACCTCACCAAGTTCACCCAACTATCCTGTTATGCACCACGGGACATCGAAACTGATGAGCAAAAACAGTTTGTGGAAGGACTTACTATGGAAATGCAATGTGCAATGTCCTCCAACGAGTATGAAAGCTTCCAAAAGATGGTAGACAGAGCATTTGTCGTGGAGAGGAAGCTGAAGACCTTGGAGAATGAAAACAAGAGGAAGGCGGGATGGTCACACCAAGCCTCAGGTAGCAACACACGTCCATGTATGATGCAGCAACCCGCAGGGCAGACGAGCCGTGCTGTGGTACCCTACTCAGCACCAAGAGGGTACAACCCGAATTTCAGGCCTCCATCAGCACCAGCACAACCGCAGCGTCAGTTTGTACAGCAGCCTCGCCCCACATATCAACCTCGACCAGCAGGACAAGGACCACCGAACCAAACCCAAGATAACAAAGGCCAGGCACCCAAAGTTGGGGTGCAATGCTTCAACTGTGGTGAAGTGGGGCACTACGCCCATAAGTGCCCAAAGAAGAAGCCCATGCAACCACACCGCAGAATGTGATGCGAGGACGGGTGAACCACATGACCATGGAGGAAGCACAAGAGGCACCTGACGTGGTAATTGGTAAGTTTCCTGCCAATTTACACATTGCAACCCTATTATTCGATTCTGGTGCTACCCACTCGTTCATTGCTCAAGGGTTTGTTAAAAAGCACGGTCTAGCAACAACACAAATGAACCATATGTTAGCAGTGAACTTTCCAGGGGGAGAAATAAGGACAAGATAAGTGTGTCCCAAGGTGAATCTAGACATTAATGGGGTAGTATTTACTGCAAACCTCATAGTGATAGACTCACAAGGGATAGATATTATTTTGGGTATGGATTGGTTGACCAAACATAAAGGAATCATCCATTGTTCGACAAGAACGGTGGAACTAACTCACCCTAGTGGCACAAAAGTGAAGTTCATAACCGTACAAGAACCTTGGAGGGACCTTAAACTGAATCAAGTTGAGGTGGAAGTGGAAGAGATCAGGATTATCAGGGAATATCCAGACATTTTTCCGAAGGAGTTGCCAAGTATGCCCCCCAATCGTGAAGTAGAATTTGCGATTGATTTAGTGCCTGGAACAGCCCCGATATACAAGAGGCCTTATCGGATGGACTCCAAACAGCTGGAAGAGCTCAAGGAGCATATAAGAGAATTGACAGAGAAGGGGCATATTCGTCCTAGTTCCTCACCATGGGGAGCTCCAGTGATATTTGTTCCCAAGAAGGACAGAACCCAAAGGTTATACGTAGACTACCGTGCGTTGAACGAAGTAACCATCAAGAACAAGTACCCATTACCCCGCATTGAAGACTTATTTGATTAGTTGAGGGGAGCTTGTGTGTTCTCAAAAATTGATCTCAGGTCGAGATACCACCAACTGAAGATAAGGCAAACCGACATTCCAAAGACAGCTTTCGTATCTCGGTACGGGCTGTATGAATGCACAGTCATGCCGTTCAGGCTAACTAATGCCCCGACATATTTCATGTATCTCATGAACAAGGTATTCATGGAATATCTGGACAAATTTGTGGTGGTTTTCATTGATGACATTCTCGTCTTCTCCAAAGATGAAGAAGAACATGAGGGACATTTAAGATTGGTGTTGCAAAAACTGAGAGAACACCAACTATATGCCAAGCTGAGCAAGTGTGAATTTTGGCTGAAGAGAGTTCCCTTCTTAGGACATATAATCTCGGAGGGAGGAATCTCGGTAGATCCCGCCAAGATCGAGGATGTGCAGAAGTGGAAGACCCCTGAAAATGTCGGGGAAGTTCGAAGCTTCTTAGGATTGGCTGGGTATTATCGACGGTTTATTGAGGGTTTCTCCAAGATTTCAAGACCCCTCACCAAATTGTTAGAGAAGGGAACCACATTCACATGGACACCATAGTGTGAGACGAGTTTTCAAGAACTGAAGAAAAGATTGACAACAGCCCCAGTGCTAGTTATGCCAGATATGCATAAGAACTTTTCGGTGTACTGCGATGCCTCTGGACACGGGTTGGGATGTGTTCTCATGCAAGAGGGGCATGTCGTGGCTTACGCGTCCCGGCAGCTCCGAAAACACAAGAAGAACTATCCCACGCATGACCTAGAGCTAGCCGCAGTGGTACACGCATTGAAGATTTGGCGGCATTACTTGATGGGGAAAAGGACAGAGATATATACGGATCATAAGAGCTTAAAGTACATTTTCACATAGCCAGATCTCAACCTCAGACAAAGGAGATGGTTAGAGCTAATCAACAACTTTGATGTGGGCATCAACTATCATCCTGGGAAAGCGAACGTCATGGCAGATGCTTTAAGCCGGAAAGTGCAGGTCAACATGTTGAGTTCGAAGGACATGCCTACAGAATTGAAGGAAGAGATTGCAAAACTCAATCTATGTCTGGTGAATAGTGGTGAGGCCATCGCCATGGAAGTGGACTCCACATTAGAGCAAGACATACGCAACCGTCAGAAGAATGACGAGAAGATACAAGAGATTAGATAACTCATCAAAGAAAATAAAGCCCCTGGGTTTAGAGAAGATGAACAAGGTACGGTGTGGCATGGGAAAAGAATTTGTGTGCCTGAAGTGAAGGAGATCCGTGAATTGATTCTGAAGGAAGCTCATGATTTCGACTATTCCATTCATCCTAGAAGTAAGAAGATGTATCATGACCTCAAGAGCATATATTGGTGGTATGGCATGAAGCAAGATGTCGCGGAACATGTTGCCCTATGTGACACATGTCAGTTGGTGAAAGCAGAACATCAACGACCCGCGGGACTATTGCAACCACTCAAAGTGCCTGAATGGAAATGGGAAGAAATAGGTATGGACTTCATAGTGGGACTACCCAGGACCCAATCGGGATATGATTCGATATGGGTCATGATTGATAGACTAACCAAGGTAGCTCATTTCATCCCCGTGAAAGAAAGCTACAACGGATCTAAATTGGCGGAATTGTACATGTCAAGGATCGTGTGTTTTCATGGAGTGCCAAGGAAGATAGTGTCAGGTCAAGGGACACAGTTCACCTAAAGGTTCTGGCAGAAGTTACATGAAACCATGGGAACTCATCTAAATTTTAGTTCTGCCTATCACCCCTAGACTGACGGGCAGACGGAAAGAACCAATCAGATCCTTGAGGATATGATGAGAGCGTGTGCGCTCAAGAACAATAGGAGTTGGGATAAGAACTTACCGTATGCGGAGTTCTCCTATAACAACAGCTATCAGGCTAGTATGAAGATGTCACCATTTGAGGCTTTGTATGGAAGGAAGTGCAGAACTCCACTATTTTGGAACCAAACGGGGGAAAGTAAAGTGTTTGGGCCCGAGGTACTACAAGAAGTCGAGGCGAAAGTGAGGGAAATTCGCAACAATTTGACACAGACCCGACAAAAGAGTTATGCCGATGTACGGAGAAGAGAGCTTATTTTCAACATGGGGGACTATGTCTATCTCAAGGTGTCCCCTATACGAGGACTTCGTCGGTTCAAGGTGAAAGGGAAATTATCACCTCGATACATCGGACCCTTTCAGATTCTGGAGAGGAAAGGCAAAGTGGCATATCAACTAGAACTACCGGCTTGCTTATCAGATGTGCACGATGTATTCCATGTGTCACAGCTCAAGAAATGTTTAAGAACGCCCGAAGAAATGTTACCCATGAATGAGGTGGACGTACGAGAGGATCTTTCTTATGCTGAGCAACCGGTCAAGATTTTGGAGACAATGGAACGCCTCACAAGAAATAAAAGAATCCGAATGTGCAAGGTGCAGTGGAAGCATCACTCGGAAGCTGAAGCCACATGGGAGCGAGAAGACGAGCTTAAGGCACAGTTTCCGGATTTGTTTTCCTAGAATCACCAATCTCGAGGATGAGATTTCGTAGAGCTGTAACACCCCAAAACCTGCTAAAGAGGGGAATTTAAAAAAATTTTGGACGTAATGCATGTGATAAAGCAATTCAAATTCAAACTAGAATTCAAATTCAAATCAAAACAGAAAAAAAAGGAAAAGGAAAAAGAAAAGTAAAAGGAAAAAGAAAAACGGCCAGTGGGCCGAAACCCGCTCAGCCGGCCCAAGACCGCGCGCCAGCCAGCCCAAACCCGCGCCCCCCCTCTCTCCTTCTCTCTGACGCGCGGGGCCCGCCCGTCATCTTCTTCCCCCGCGCGACCCAACAGACCTCGGCCCTCTCTCACGCCCGATCAAAACCAACCCCCGGAACCCGCGCTCCCAGCCCTGATTCTCGGTCCCGGGCACCCCAGCGTGATCTCAACAGACCCGCCGCCCTCCCTCGCCCATTTATACGCCGACGATCGCCTTTGTTTCCTCCCCGATCGACTCGCTTCAGTACCGGTGAGACCGAGACCCTCTCTGCCGTTTTCTCCCAACCTTCGCCCGATTTCTCTGATCTAACGGGCTTGTTACGTTCCACCGCCGCCGGGGAGCCCAGCAGGTGAAGGAAACGACGTGTCTTGCGCCCCAACAGTCGCTCCGACGAGCACCGAGTGCCATTGCCGGACTTCGACGCCGCCGACCGACTTCTACGGCCTCCGAGTGCAGGAAAACCCCTAGGTGAGCATCCCCTACCCCTCCGCAGCCGATCCGTGCAAAAAGATGCGAGTTCTAGCGTGTAGCGGCAAAAACCGAGGCTGTGCCGGCGAGATCGCCGCCCCGGCCACCGCGCGCGCGGGCTGGCTCCAGCCAGGGCGACGTGGCCCCTTGAGGGCCGTCTATTTTAAATCGCACGGTAGAAATTAAATCGACGCGTACCGCTTCGGCAATCTAATCTGAGCCGTCTGTTTTAAATCCAACAGCCCACGTCAGACCCACATTATAAAGCTCGAGATTATTACGCGCTACCCCCTAGGGATCTCGAAAAACACGAGCTAGCCCCGGAAACTTCTGATCTAACCCCTGGACCTTCAGAAATTTATGTAAATTCATTTAAAACTCAGTCTTAGCCCCTGGACTTAATAAAAATTAGGAAAACCCCCTCTGTTATGTGTAATTAGGCCCCTGAAAATTTAGGAAATAGTAAATTAAACCCTGCAGTAGGGTGGATTTGTCTTTTTGACCCTATAGGGTATTAAATTTAGAAATTTGAACATGTGACTAGGATTTAAATTTAAATGGTGATGCAAACACATGTGCAAATATAAATTTAAACTCTCCTAGCACTTGGAAAACTTTAGAATGAGTTAAAAATAGATTTTAGGCTGAAATGGAATCTGCCTAAGTGTTGCTCATTTTTATTATCTCTAGAGACACATTTTAGGCTAGGAAATAATTCTAAAAACTAGTAAAATAAATTTAAATTGTTTCACATCAGAGAGGAAGTTCAAAAATATTTTATTGGACATTTTAGATCAGAACCTATTCTGTTTAGATGATATGCCTTACTATTTTCATATTAAAATTCACTTTTAGGCATAGAAAATAAATCTGAAAATATAGGAAAACAAGTATGCATAATTAGGAAATGATAAATGAGGTCTCCAAATCCAAAAAAACTTCAATTTAGGATTTTGTAGAAGATCTGAAAACCTATTTGGAGTAGGAAATTATCTTTCATGCAAACTTTGTGGCTAAGAAGCGTATTAATTAAATATAAAGAATCTGTTCAAATTGGAAATTCATATATAGTGTGCAAATAGAAATCTGAATACAAAAGTTAGAAATAATATATATATATATATATATATATATATATATATATATATATATATATATATATATATATGTTTAAAAGTGCATGTAGGCCTAAAATCAACACATCTAGGGTAACCACAACACTTAGAAATGTGAATGACTCTCATATGTATGTATGTGTGGTTTGGATGAAGTGAAAGTGCGGACTATGGCTTATGGATTGTTGTTTTCTTTTGCTATGTGTATTGGCATGACTAGAACCTGCCCCAGAGCAAGTTCTCCCCTTCCAAGACCAAGACTTTCCATTCCCAGAGCAGCAGGAAGAAGGCAAGTGTCCTTGACCACTTTGATCCTATACTAGGATGTGTAGTTAGAATTTAATTGCATGGTCAATTTGGAATATGATACCCATGCTAGGAAGTTTCCCTAGAATTGCATTATCTTGTTTCCTTGTAGCTTGGGTTGGGATATATTTTACTATGCCATTCATTCATATTACTTATGCTTAGCCATGCTTAGAATAGGATAAGTGGGATATGAGATCATCAACTTATTTATCTTACTCTTGAATGAGACATTATGAGTTATGTAGATGTAGGGATCGAGGCAAGTTGGATGATTTGGTTGGTGCTGGGTGCACGAGACTCGGGTTTGTGTTTAGTACTTGCCTGGATCCTAAGGACCGGTTCATGGAGCATGTAACCTGGCTTTACCGTGCAAACCACATGCTGAGATGGGGCAGCTTGGCCAATTAATTAGGTGTATCTCCGGCGTAGTATGGGTGTTTTGGATGGTGCAGGGAATAGGTGTCAGCTGGACTACCTTATAAACCGCAAGGCTCAAGAGGGGGCCACTGCAGCGGGGTTGGAGCCTCTTGTATGCTGTTAGGGGTGAAACCTCAGTGGGCCTACGCTCGTCGGGAATCCCTTTGTAAAGGCCTCGTAGTGATCTCCTGGCTACACACCTGGGAAGTGTGAACGTGGTTCACGGCCACTGGCATAATGGAGGTTATTTTAGTCCACCCGGCAATGGGGGATGAAATCACTACATGTGGGTACAGTGGTGCAAACTCTGCAGAGTCAAAACTGTCATGACAGTCTTGCTCACGGTCAAGAGCGGCTTGGACTTATTCATGATTAGAGGATGATGGATTGGGAAGTTGAGGATGTTAAGCGGGAAGCTTAACATTTGAGATGAGACTATGTTTACTTGATACTGATGATGGGTTGAGGGATTGGGACCATTTCACCTATATAGTAATGTAGGTACTAAATGAGCTAAGGTGATAGGTATTAATTGCGTAGTGCTTAAACCAAGAGTTCAACCTCTTCTTGCTCTAGCCATGCATGACATAACTTTCCCACACTTGCTGAGTACCAACGGTACTCAAACTTGCATTTCTGTTGGTTTAAATTGCTGCTCAGGTCAAGGGGATGATGTGGTGTTTAATGACCAAGACTTCGGACCCGAAGAAGGATTCTAGGTTCAGGGAGTCCCCCGGGCAACGCCTGTGATGGAGCCCACAGGATTTATATTCCGTTGCTGTTTTATTTACATGTTATGAACTTATTACCGTCCATCGAGACGTATGCTATGTAAGACTTATTTATATTCGAACACCTGGCTTGTAATATGATGATGCTTCACTATTTGTCATCACATGTATGAGAAAATGATCCTGGCATACATGTGATATTCACTCGGTGGTTCTTCGGAGAAACCCGGTGTGACACAGCAGCAGAGTTAAGTAAATTAACCTAACAACTTTTGTAAGTTGTAGGATGATTAATTTGAACGAGGAATACAAGATTAATATGCGTTGCAAGATTAATCAACCCTATGCCCTAAATAATGGCAATGATTGCAAAAGTAAATAACAAGAACACAAGAGACAAGGATTTTTACCGAGGTTTGATTTCACCAAAGAGATCTACTTTTTCGTTGAGAAGCCCACACAAAGCCGGGTCTCAATCAACCCTTTACCTCTTCAAGTCACCACGAAGGCCGACTTGACTTTCACTATCACGGAGGAGATCACCAAGTCAATGGGGCAACCTCACACGTTGAGGGCTCCCACAAAATTACAGGGACAAAAACAATCAAACACACTAAAAAGGTTTACAACAAATGTAAGTGTATAAGAGATCAAACCCCTAGAGCTTAGCAATGCATAGAAGACGATCTCTCTATCCCAAATCTTGATTCCTAAAAGATTTAACTTTTAAGGGCTTTAAATGTGTAGGGAGAGGTGTTTTTGTGCTCTTGGGACGAGTGGAGGCGTGCAACACCCTCAATTTCATTACCATGCATTGCATACATTTTTCATTTAGAGGAGCAGTTAAAAAGAAGAAGAAATGGAGAAAGGAATATAGAAATGGAAAGTAATGAAGATAAAATAGCCAAATTGAGCCACCCCAAATTTTCCCCAAATTTCCCCCCTTCCCAAAAATTCCAAAATTCTTCCCAATTTTTCTTGATTTTCCCCCAAATTCCCCAAAATTCCCCTAGGGGGAATTTTCCCTTAAATTGGCCTCATCAAATAGGGGGGAGACCCCTTGGCCGCAGCCCTTGAGGGGGGAACCCTAGTCCCCCACCTCTAGGACTCTTGGGTTAAGTCCCCCACCTCTAGGACTCTTTGGTTAAATCCCCCACCTCTAGGACTCTTTGTCCCCCATCCCTAGGACTCTTCGGTTGAGTCCCCTACCTCTAGGGCTCTTTGTTTCCACCTCTACGACTCTTTGGTTGACTCCCATACTTCTAGGACTCTTTGTTTCCACCCCTAGGACTCTCTTTTTCCCCATATAAATATAACCCCCCCAGCCGCACCCCCCTATTCCATTTTGGCCGCCGCCCCCCCTCTGCCCAAGTCGCCAAGTTGCCCCCCCCCTTGCTGCCAAAGTCACCGAGACCCCCTCCCCTTGCCGGGGTTTGACCGCCATCGAGCCCCGTCACGCCTCGCTGTCGTCGGAGAAGAAGCCTGACGTTCTGCCCTAGCCATAATTCTCCCCTGAAAAATCCCCGCTGCTGCCATTGCTAGGAGGGAGTCCCTGCCTCAACGAAGAAGTGAGGTAGGTCTTCATTACCCCTCTTACGACGTCGCCGTTGTTTCTACGCATCCGTTTTCTTCGCCCTCTTCGAGAAGAAACTTCTGTGTGTGACAGATCATGTTTTGGTCGATTTTCTACGGTGGAATTGATCTACATCTTGTGTCAAGATTATCACCATGTCCACACTTGATCCCAGCACCTTTGTTCATCATAAAACCCCATGGAAGCCTACTAAAACATGCAAGAACACGTACAAACTGGTTTTATAAAACTGCACTATAGGATTTGCATTCATCTACTCCATTGCATCTTGAGTAAAGTTTGTGCATGACAATTGATTGCTGTAAATTTCGTATGTGCATGGTCGTGAGTAGAAAGACAATCTCAAGAGGCCGTCTACGAGGAGCTACAGCACCAAGACTTCGAGACGCTTGAGAAACACGAGCCACGCGAGCAAGGCAAGTGCCCCTTGACCATATTGATCCCATGTTTTTAAACTGTTTTGGTTGCGAAAACTCGTATATTTGAGTCAACTTTATGGGACACCTTTTTATATGAGTTTACTAGTTTTGTTAATCATCCTTGTCGCTGGGAAAGTTAATGAGTCGGGTATGTTCGTTTTTCTTTTTTTTTGCTTCCTTAACTTACAGGACACGGGAAGCTGAAGTAAACCTTGTTTAGCTACTGCACTCATATGAATAATGATGATGAGAACTTGATGATGATAATGAGCATAGAATCGGGGGAGATATAGGCAAGCTTGGTTCGTGGATGTTGCTGAATGAGATGGTGGTTTACTTGCCGTAGATCTAAGGACCGGTTCATGCCAGAACATGCCAGGAAAACAGTGCCACCACAAGGCCAAATATGGGTGTGGCTTAGCTGAATAATTAGGTGTGTTGCTAGCTTGTTATGGACCGTGGATGGAGCGGGGAATGGGAGTCGAGAGGGATTGCTCTGGGAAATATATGGCAAAATAGGGGGCCTGTGGGTGGAAGAATGGTGATTCGAGCCTGCCGGTGAAACCTCAGTGATAGCCGTGCTTCCGGTAAAGTGGTGCCACCTCTACAGAGTGTAAAATTATCATGATAGCCGTGCTTCCGGTCACAAGCACCTGGCCAACTCACATGATTAGAGGGAAAAGTTGGGATGGTTGTTCGGTATGGTTACGGTATGGTCATTGGGATTAGTTTTGGGATTGTTTTCAGTCATGAAAGTGAGTTTGGTTTTAATTATATGAATATGAGATGGTTATGAATATTTATGAGTATGAGATGAATTTGAGAAAGATTAATGGATGGATGGATGATGAGAACTTGATGATGTTAATTAGCATAGAATCGGGGAGATCTAGGCAAGCTTGATTCGTGGATGTTGCTGAATGAGATGGCGGTTTGCTTGCCGTAGATCTAAGGACCGGTTCATGCGAGCACATGCCAGGAAAACAGTGCCACCACAAGGCCAAATATGGGTACGGCTTAGCTGACTAATTAGGTGTGTTGCTAGCTTGTTATGGACCGTTGGATGGTGCGGGGAATGGGAGTCGAGAGGGACTGCCCTGGGAACTGCATGGCACAAGAGGCCCGTGGGTGGGAGAATGGAGATTCGATCCTGCCGATGAAACCTCAATGGGTCCGTACATCCTAGTAGCCCCTTTGTAAAGGCTATTTTGTGATCTCTTGGCCATACACCGACGGTTGTGTATTGGTATAATGGAGATTTCTTTAGTCACCGACGGGTGACAAAATCACGAACTTGTGGGTAAAGTGGTTCCACCTCTGCAGAGTGTAAAACTATCATGATAGCCGTGCTTCCGGTTTAAAGCACCTGGCCAACTTCCATGATTAGAGGCAAAACTTGAGATGGTTATTCAGTATGGTTGTGGTATGGTCATTGGGATTGGTTTCGGGACTGTTTTGGGTCATGGAAATGAGTTTGGTTTCGGTTATATGAATATGAGATGATTATGAATATTTATGAGTATGAGATGAACTTGAGAACGAGTAATGGCTGGTTGAGACTTGATACATGGTGAATTATGATGAGGGAATGTTGCTGAATTACTTGGTTATGATGGGATTAAACTCACCTAGAAATAGTTGTTGTTTTTACCATATTTGTGAAATAAAATTTGCTTGCTGTAATGAGCCTTTTTATTGCCTACCTTGTTGTAAGCAACATGTCATACTTTTCCCGCACTTGCTGAGTACGACATGTACTCACCCTTGCATTCCCACATATACATCAGCTATAGGGGAAGAGTACTTTGAGAAACAGGTGGAGTACTAGGCGTGCGCACTACCATCAACATGCCTGTGGAGTTGAAGTTGGAGCCTGCTGTCTTTAGTTATTTCCGTTGTCGTTTAGAGTCTTACGCTGCAAGAATAAGTTAGATATTCATTAGTGAGATAATGAGTCAATTTAATAAAGTACTTAAGCATTATTTGTATGTGGTTATATTCTGAGTTTCAGTTTGTGAAGTACATTCATCTCAATGAATTCATTAGGATCTCAATTTGTTTGTGATCAGTCGTCCAAAACCCACAAGGGAATGCCTAGGTGCACTTTCAGCCGTCTTGTCACCGCGTCTCTTCGCCCTGCTTGGGCTTCTTAGTGCCGTTGGACGGCACTGTATTATTGTCTCGCCCCGCCGTCCCGTCCTATCACTGTAATGGCGAACGGGCAAGGGACGGAGGCGTGCGTAGTGCCCCAAGCTTCTGGGGAAGGCGCGAGCCTTGAATGCGAAGCCTGGCAGCGCACTTCCTTCTTGACTTTGCCGACCCACGACCCACGAGGGATATAGGGACACGTGGTGGCTATGGAGCTCTCATCGACGGGCTTGGTGTCTAGATACACGTGGAGGCTTCGGACGCTACCTCAGCGGGGAGGCTTGGACCAGAGCCCAAGACACGTGTTAGCACCAGAGCTGGCCTTAGCAGGGAGGCGGCTTCGGAGTCGGGGACACGTGGCAGCTCCGGACCTCACCTCAGCGGGGAGGCTTCAGGTCGAAGCCCAGGGCACATGTTAGCTCCGGAGCTCAAGCACACGGGGTAGACCTAGGGCTGACCATGCGGCCTAGGGCAAGTGGCTTATGCTGGGACTTGCCTCAGCAGGGAGGCGGGGATGTCTTTTACCCACTACGCGGGGGTACCCGGTCTGCAGAATACAGACAACATCCATCCGAGAAAATATTTCAGAAGAGGCTATTAAGGACTACACAAACATCCAGTCCACATACATTGTCCACAAAAATTGAAGAACATAACTTCAAGTTCAGAACAGAATAATTAATATGAAAGCACGTCGAGGAGTTATCACATCCAGCCATGGTTCCTCACCATTCGATGGTGCCGGCTCTTGTTCTTATCACTATGTATTTCGGAATTGGAGAGCCCAACTTCCACAACATTTCTTATTATTTGTCTAAATACAAGAACAGGCTGACAAAAAACACAGGAACAGGAACAAAACTTGACGGGATAAGGTTGGCTTACCAGCAGGCAGGCACTCAGGAGTTCAGACTCCTCTCCTCACAATTGTTTCATAAAACAGATGATGGCCACAAAGCAGCTAATCACTGCCACCCAGGGAGAACAAACATTCCTATACAATGTTACGTATATAAGTTTTAAACTTCTTGTTTCATCTGGTATATATTAATTTTTGAAAAATATAGAAAAAAGAATCATCGAGTTTGAACTTAATTTGCAGAATCTATACATGTTTGAATATTTACATTGGAATCTAAATAAAAAATGAATCAAAGGAAGAAGAAATTGAAGAGCAGATACCTATGAAGAGGCAATTATCGCACGTGGTTTTTAATATAGAACTGTTTGTGAAAAAAGTTTACTAAGTTTAGAATTAATTAATATTCTTGATCAAAATAAAGGGGCATGTAAAAGCCCAAATTCCAAGTTCTTGTAATATAATTTAGTATTACACGTGCCCATTAAATTTCACGTGGAAAAACCTTTGAAATTGGTTAGGACATGAAAAACAAATAAATAGGTTATTTTTCATTTTTTATCTTGCGTAATGCAATGATTTTCTGAGTGCATGTTTGTATGTGACTTTTTAGTCATCATACCAACCTCTATGATTTTTTTCAGATTTTCACAAAAATGTTTGAATCCACGTGTGTTCAAAATTTGAAGAATGCCTCATATGTATATGAACATTTCATTAGAATGATGGATAATTTGAATTTTGACATGGGATTGATTTTAAAAATTAACAAAATTTATACAATGTATAAATAAGACAATATGTTCATACAAACCAATTTTCAATGGAACATCCATTTTTAGGAGACATGAAAATATGAATAATATGTGCATATAAATTAATTCTATATTTATCAAAACATAACAATGTTAACTATATATGTTTTAAACTTTTTGTTCCATCTGGTATGTATTAATTTTTGAAGAATATAGAAAAAGGAATCATCGAGTTTGGACTTAAGTTGCAGAATCAATACATGTTTGAGTATTTAAATTGGAATCTAAATAAAAAATGAAGCAAAGGAAGAAGGAATTGAAGAGCAGACCTATAAAGAGGCAATTACCGTAGACGGTTTTTAATGGAGAACCGCCTGTGAAAAAATTTTACTAAGTTTAGAAATGATTAATATTCTTGATGAAAATAAGGTGGCTTGTAAAATCCCCAATTCTAAGTTCTTGTAATATGATTTAGTATTACAGGTGCCTATTAAATTTCATTTAGAAAAACCTTCAAAATTGGTCACAACATGGAAACAAATTAAAAGGTTATTTGTCATTTTTGTATCTTGCATAATATAATGATTTTGTGAGTGCTCTTTTCTATAGGACTTTTTAGTCATCATACCAACCTCTATGATTTTTTTTAGATTTTTACAAAATTGTTTGAATCAATGTGTGTTCAAAATTTGAAGAATGCCTCATATGAATATGAATTAAAAAAATTCATACATTTATAAATAATACAATATGTTCATTCAAACCAACTTTTAGTGAAAGATTCATTTTTTAGAGATATGAAAATATGAATAATATGTGCATATAAATCAATTCTATATTTACCAAAAACATAACAATATTACCAATATAAGTTTTAAACTTTTTGTTCCATCTTCTATATATTAATTTTTGAAGAATATAGAAAAGAAATCTAAACATGTTTGAGTAGTTACATTGGGATCTAAATAAAAATGAAGCAAAGGAAAAAGAAACTGAAGAGCAGGACTATGAAGAGGCAATTATTGTAGGTGGTTTTTAACGGACCACTTTAAAACCCGCCTGTGATAATGGACGACTATATAAAGCACCGCTCGGGCACCGCAAAAACCTAGCTCGGAAGATTTCACATTAACGCTGCCAGGCTGGCAAAAAATACATTTGACCCTGCCCGCCGCCGCCGCCATCCTGGCCGTCACCGCCATCCTCTCCCTCGCTGCCGAGCCCACGTCGCCGTCCTCGCCCTCGCCTCCAAGCGCGCGCACGTCGTCGTTGTCCTCGTCCTCGCCTCCAAGTGCCATCACTGTACGCTAGCTTTATGAACTTTGTGTTCAACTTTCAGGCTTCACTTGCATTCAAGAAATGGTTACTATCATATTTTTATTATTACAGTTTGACATAGAAGATGGACTGCCGAGCATGCATGTACAACATGTCAAGACCTGATCCTATGTACATTCAAAATATTTCAAACTTTATTGAAGCGTCCAAGAGACATGCGAAGATGCAAAAGATAGATAACATATTATGTCCATGTATCGACTGTGAAAATAAGATTGCTGGGATAGATACTATAGTAATCCAACCTCATTTGGTGAAAAGGGACTTTAAAAAACTGCACAATATGGACAGAGCATGGTGAGTTAGTGAAAGTTGCCTAGGGGGGATTTGAATAGGCTAATAAAATCTGAAACTATTGCAAACAGCGGATTAAACTTGAAGGAGGCCGGACTAGTCCGATCTAAGTATAAAATTGTGTTTTAGGTTTCCTTTTTAAGTTTGTTTGAGCGGAAGATATATGGTAGTCAAATAATATCACTAATTAGTTGTGAATGATTAGATTGCAAGATAGTAGAACAATTCACGGGTATTAATAAAAAGAAAGCTTAACAAGTAATTCTAGTGAGCGAGTGAGATAGTAAAGGAACCAAGAGACACGATTTATCCCGAGGTTCGATTCCACTCAAGAATCTACGTCCTCGTTGATGAGTCCACCAAGGACCGGGTCTTTTCCAACCCTTCCCTCACTGAGCGATCACCAAGATCAAGCCCGGGCTCTTTCAATATCAATCAAATGTGAATACAATGCTCTTAGGGGCTACTCACAACTTGAGGCCCCCGACACCAACCAAGCAATTCTAGAAATCAAAGTACAACTGTTAAGGACTCAAATTAACAGTTAGAGTGCAAGAGAATCAAACCGAGAGCTCAAACGTTGATCACCACGTCTTTCCTCTCACAAAACCACTAACTCCTTAAGATCCAATCTTAAGGGTCTAGAAGGTGAGGAAAGAGGCTTAGAAGAGCTCTAGGAATGAGTTTTCAGCGCTTAGGTTGTTGTTTTTCCAATTCTCAGCCGGGGGGTCTCCTTTTATAGAAATCTCGGCATCTAGCCGTTACAACTAAAGTCCGGACTAGTCCGGTCCTAACCCCGGACTAGTCCGTTCTTGAGGGACCACTCACATCACAAGGCTACCAACTAAAGTTTAGTGATCGTTGGACTCAAACGGTCATAAAACCCCGGACTAGTCCGGCCAAGAGCGGACTAGTCCGATTTAGTCAGGAACCTTTGTTCCGTATGAGAACGGACTAGTCTGGTAAGGGCGGACTAGTCCGGCCCCAAGGGCGGACTAGTCCGGTCTTACCAGACTTAGTCTAAAAACTCTCTAATCTAGGGTTGCGGACTAGTCCAGCCAACTTCGGACTAGTCCGAGCTCACACAGGAACCTTTGTTCGGTCCTAATTTGGACTAGTCTGAAGGGATCGGACTAGTCCGGCCTGCGGAGCAGACTAGTCCGATGGTACTCAGCGACTTCTTCTCGGGACCTAAGCGGCTTAGTCCGCTTAGCGGACTAGTCCGGCCTTCTGAGACTTAGTCTTATAACGGCTCAGACTCACACGACAACGGACTAGTCCGGCCTTGAACGGACAAGTCCGAACTCACTCAGAGACTCTTTATCCGGTCCAAAACGGATTAGTCTGGGTCAGAACGGACTAGTCCGGCCCATGGTCCGGACAAGTCCGGTCTTCCTTTTTTTCATACTTATGACTACTTCGTCTCATGATTCTAACTTTCTACCCTTTGTTTGAGCTCTCTAATGATTCTCAAGCACTCTAAAAGAGAAGACCCTGTACACAACTAGAAAATGTGAAAATTAATAGAAAATTCTATTTTCTACTCTTTCAAGTCTTCTTCTTTTCCTTTTGCTTCTTAAGAGACTCCATATCCATTTCTTTGATAAACACCTGTGCTCATACTCAGTAAAAACTTATTAGTATCTTAATTATCGTCATCAATCAACCAAAACCCACAAGGATTACCAAGATGCACTTTCAATCTCCCCCTTTTTGGTGATTGATGACAACTCATTAAGATTTTCGATGAATAGATATAGTAGATTGTTTTCATAACACATGTGTGTATGATTCACTGCCCCTAAATGTGTGCACGAAGGATTGTCAAGGGAAAATATGCACAAGGGTGAGTTCTTTGGGAATTTCATACTTACATGTGTTATGGTGGGGTGGCTAAGTGTGATGTGAGCATTAACCGCATTAAGAAAGATATAACATTTACGAGCAAACATATTTCAATATGGCATAATATGAAGACATAAAATAGCATAGTCATTACAAAATAACATAACGTGGCATAATGTGGCATAAACAACAACAAACAAACAACAACCAAGCCTTTATCCCAAGCATGTTGGGGTCGGCTAGACATGAAACCCAATATCAATGAAGTAAAAGAGAGGAAGAGATATAAGAACAAGGAAAAAAGAAAAAAGAAAAAAAAGAAAAAAAAAGAAAAAAGAAAAAAGAAAAGAAAAAAGAAAAAGAAAAAACAAGACTACGGTTATGGCACATGAATTGCTACTTTCCATGCGATCCTATCATGAGCTAAGTCTCTGGATACATTCCAATCTCTCAAATCTCGTTTTACCTCCTCCTCCCAGGTCAACCTTGGTCGTCCTCTACACCTCCTAATATTTTCTCTACCTCTTAAAATGCCACTATTAACCGGTGCTTCTGGAGGTCTCCGCTGGATATGTCCAAACCACCTAAGTCGATGTTGGACTAACTTCTCTTCAATCGGCACCACCCCTACCCTATCACGAATTGCCTCATTCCTTATTCGGTCTCTTCTCGTGTGCTCGCACATCCACCGTAGCATGCGCATCTCTGCGACACTCATTTGTTGGACATGTTGCCGTTTAGTTGGCCAACATTCCGCCCCATAGAGCATCGCGGGTCTGATCACCGTCCTATAGAACTTCCCTTTTAGCTTTTGTGGGACTTTCCTATCACATAGGATCCAGAGGCTTGTCGCCATTTCATCCACCCTACCTTGATCCTGTGGCAAACATCCTCATCAATATCGCCATTGCATTGTAACATTGATCCTAAGTATCGGAAAGAGTCCCTTCTAGGTACTATTTGTCCTTGTAGACTAACATTTCCCTCTTCACGACCAACACCACTAAAGTCACACCTCATATACTCGGTTTTAGTCCTACTAAGTCTAAACCCCTTGGACTCTAAGGTTTGTCTCCATAACTCTAATTTTTTATCAACACCATCTCTAGTTTCATCTACCAGCACTACATCATCAGTAAAGAGCATGCACCAAAGGATATACCCTTGGATATCCTTCGACACGTCATCCATCACCAAGGAAAAGGTGTATGGGCTCAAAGCTGATCGTTGATGTAGTCCTACCGTGATAGGAAATGCATCAGTCTCACTATCACTTACGCGCACACTTGTCCTAACATTATTGTACATATCCTTGATAAGGGTAATGTACTTTATTGGCACTTTATGTTTCTCTAGTGCCCACCACATGACTGACCTTGGTATCTTGTCTTACGCCTTCTCCAAGTCAATGAACACCATATGCAAGTCCTTCTTCTGCTCCCTATATCTCTCCATAAGCTGACGAAGCAAGAAAATCGCCTCCATTGTAGACCTCCCAGGCATAAAACCAAACTGGTTTTTAGTGACATTGGTCACTTTCCTCAGGCGGTGTTCAATCACTCTCTCCCAAAGCTTCATAGTATGACTCATAAGCTTAATACCTCGATAATTAGTACAACTTTGAATATCTCCTTTATTTTTGAAGATAGGTACTAATATACTTTTCCTCCATTCTTCAGGCATCTAGTTTGACCGAAAAATGTGGTTGAATAGCTTTGTGAGCCATACTATTGCCACGTCCCCAAAACATCTCCACACCTCAATAGGGACATCGTCAGGGCCGAGGGCCTTTCCTCCTTTCATCCTTTTTAAGGCCTCCTTAACCTCAAACTCTTGTATCCTCCGCACGAATCGCCTGTTGGAGTCATCAAAGGAGTCATCCAACTCAACCATAGTGCTCCCATTCCCATCATTCAATAGCCCATTAAAGTAATCACGCCATCTATTCTTAATCTCTTCATCCTTCACTAGAATGCGGTCAGTCTCATATTTGATGCATTTAACTTGATTGAGATCCCTCATCTTTCTCTCATGGATTTTTGTTACCTTGTATATGTCCTCTTCACCTTATTTTGTCTCTAATCTCTCATATAACTTATCGTAGGCCTGTCCTCTTTCCTTACTCACAGCCCGCCTTGCATTCTTCTTAGCCTCTTTGTACTTAAGCATGTTGCTTGCGCTTCTATCATTATGCTAACTCTTGTAACACTCCTTCTTCTCCTTAATGGACTTTTGTACATCCTCATTCCACCACCAAGTGTCTTTATCTACAAGTTTCTTTCCCTTTGTCACACCGAACACCTCACTAGCTACCTTCCTAATTCAAGTTGCCATCTTCATCCACATACTATCTGCATCTCCATTTTATGCCCAGGGTCTTTCTGTGATCACCCTATTTTTAAAGGATTCTTGTGATTCTCCCTTCAACTTCCACCACTTTGTTCTTGTGATTTTGACACCTTTGTCCCGCAAAGAACATGTATGGAAGCGAAAGTCAGCTACCACAAGCTTATGTTGTGTGACAACACACTCCCCGGGGATCACCTTACAATCTAGACACCCCCGTCTATCCTTTCTCCTAGTGAGGACAAAGTCAATCTGGCTAGAGTGTTGGGCACTACTAAAGGTCACTAGGTGAGATTGCCTCTTCCTAAAGAGGGTGTGAGCTATCAACAGATCATAGGCTACGGCAAAGTCTAGGATGTCCTTACCCTCTTGATTTCTATCGCCGCATCCAAAACCTCCATGTACTCCCTCAAATCCTAGGTTAGTTGCACCCACATAACCATTGAGATCTCCCCCTATGAGGAGTTTCTCGGTTATCGGTACACTACTAACCATATCCTCCAATTCCTTCCAAAATTGCCTCTTAGCACTCATGTTGAGCCCAACTTGTGGGGCATAAGCACTAATGACGTTCAAGACAATGTCCCCAATTACTATCTTGATTAAGATGATCCTATCCCCTCGTCTTCGAACATCCACTACTCCATCCTTAAGACTCTTATCTATTAGAACACCTACGCCATTCCTAGTTCTAGCCGAACCAGAATACCAAAGCTTGAAACCGATATTCTCGACTTCTCTCGCCTTTTGACCCACCCATCTAGTCTCTTGTACACAAAGGATATTTACTCGTCTCCTAATGGCAACATCTACAAACTCACGTAGCTTCCCCGTCAAGGATCCTACATTCCAACTATCCACCCGAAATCTATGTTCCTCGGCTAGCTTCCTTACGCTTTGCACCCGTCGAGTAAGATGCAAAGACCCTTGCTCACTTATCACTACATCCGGGCGATGATGTAGCGCGCCACTAAGGTGGTAGCGATCTGGCCCTTGCTCATTTAACACCATATCCGGGTTCCGATATGGCGCGCCACTAAGGCGGTGGCGACCCGGCCCTTGCCCACTTAACACCATACCTGGGTTCCGATATGGCGCGTCGCTAAGAGGGTTACGCCCCAACGAATTTGTATTGGGTTTCATTTCCATGAGAATGGCTAAGTGTAGTTGTTGGCTCGCCATGCCTATCACAACCCCTCCTCCTTTACCCGGGCTTGGGACCGGCTATGTCATTACAACATAGGCGGAGTTGCATAATGTGGCATAGTTAACATAAATTGAGTGTTTAAAGAGAAAGACTAGAGACTACGACTAGACTACTCCCCCTTATTCTCTCCCCCTTTGACATCAAGGCACCAAAAAGGGAAAGAAAAGAGAGAAAAACCTAATCACTATCATCTTAATCTTCGTCTTGGTCACTTTGAGTCTCCTGGTCCTCATCTTCATCTTCATTGTCATCCTCTTGATGAGTGTGGGAGGTAGGAGGAGCAGCTGAGGAGGATCCAAAGTAGGCAAGCTCGTCCTCCGTGAGAGTGTGAAATTCTGTCACTTCATCATCATCTGATGACGGTGGAGACATAGGTATCTCCATCTTGTCGCACATGGCCTTGAGATACTTCTCTTGGCGTTTCTTCATTTTCTGCGTGCGAACTTCCACCTTCCGGCATGAGGAGAATATGGCCTTGAAAATTTTGAGCAGCCCAGGAGACACTCGATGATGGACGGATGGTCCAGCTGAGGAGGATGGAGCTGCAGAGGAGCTCCTGCCCAAGGACGCAGGAGGGCGAGTGTAACACCCCAAAATCCTGTTAAGAGGGGAATTTAAAAAATTTTTGGACGTGTTGCATGTTTTGCAACAATTTAAATTCAAACTAGAATTCAATTTAAACTCAAAACAGAAAAGAAATAGAAAAAAGAAAAAGGAAAACAGAAAAAAACCGGCCAGTGGGCCGAAACCCACCAGCCGGCCCACCCTGCTCTGCGCCAGCCCGCGACCGCGCGCGCCCCCTTCCTCCCACTGACAGGCGGGGCCCACCAGCTTTTCTTCTTCCTCGCGCCCGCGCCGCGATTGGCCGGACTCTCTCACCCGAATCAAAACCGATCGGGAATTCTCGCGTATCCCAGCTGATTTCCGGACCCCGAAGACTCCAGCTCGATCTAAACCAACCCGCCGCCCTCCCCCGTCTATAAAAACCCCGGCCTTGTCCCGTTTTTCCCACGCGATCCGCCGATTTTACTCCGGTGAGAACTCGAGCACCTCCGGCGAATTCTGCCCGATCTACGCTCGGGAATTCCGATCTAACTCACTGGTCTTGATCCACCGCCTCCGGGGAACCTCGCAGGTGCAGAAAACTCGGTGGTTTGCGGCTCAAACACAGCGCCGACGAGCCTCGCCGTGAATTCACCTCGGACCTCGTCGCCGATCGCTTTCCAGGACCTCCGAGCTCAAGAAAACCCCCGAGGTGAGATCCCCGACCTCCCCTCCACCGATCTATGCCATAAAATCACGGTTCTAGGAAGAATTCCCGAAGACCCGAAACTCTCCGGCGAGATCGCCGCCTCCCGCCGCCGTGCGCCGCCGGCAGCGCTGCCCGTGCTCGATCATAGCGACGTGGCCGCTTGTGCGCCGTTTATTTTAAATCGCACGGTAGAGTTTAAATCCCCACGTACCGGTTCGACGTTATAATCTCAGCCGTCTGTTTTAAATCGGACGGTCCACGTCATCCCCGCGTTATAAAGACTGGAAATCTTACGTGCTACCCCCTGGGATTCTCGGGAAATAAGAGCTAGCCCCAAAAACTTCTGATCTAGCCCCTAGAACGTTAGAAAATCGTGTAAATTCATTTAAAAATCAGTTTTAGCCCCTGGACTTAATAAAAATTAGGAAAAACTCCTCTGTTATGAGTAGCTAGACCCCTGAAAATTGTTAAAATAATATTATAGACCCTGTAGTGGGTGAGTTTACCTTTTTAACCCTGTTTGATATTTAATTTAGGAAATTGAATATGTGGCTAGTATTTAAAATTTAAAAAGTGGGACAAACATATTGTCAAAATTAAATTAAAAACTTTCTCAGTACTTAGAAAACTTTGGAGTGAGATAAAAATAGATTTTGGGCTGAAATGAATCTATTTAATTTATTATTCACATTTATTAGTTATAGGGACACATTTTTAAGTAATGAATACTTCTGAAAATAGGAAAAATAAATGTAAAATAGTTTACATCAGAGGAAAAGGTCAAAAATATATTATTAAATATTTTAGATCATAACCTATTCTGTTTAGATGATGTGTCTTGTTATTTTCATAATAAAGTTCACATTTAGGCATAGGAAATAAATCTGAAAATATAGCAACTAGTAAATGATAAATGAAGTTTCTAAAATCCAAAGAATTCAGTTTAGGGTTGGTAGAAATTCTGAAGACACATATGGAGTAGGAAAATACCTTTCATGCATACTTGGTAGCTAAAAGGTGTAGTAATTAAATATAAGGAATTTATTTAAATTGGAAACTCATATATATATAGTATGTAAGCATAAATGTGAATACAAAAGTAGGAATCGTATACACATGATTAAAAGTATATGTAAGCCAAAGATCAACACACATAGAGTAACCACAACACATATAATTGTGAATGACTTTCATAAATGTGAATGTGTGGTTTGTTTGAAGTGGAAGTGTGAACTATGTCTTATGGATTGTTGTTTTTCTTTTGCTATGTGTGATGGTATGATGTAGAACCTGCTCCAGAGCAAGTTCTCCCTTTCCAAGATCAGGACTACCCATTCCAAGAGCAACAGGAAGGAGGCAAGTGTCCTTGACCACTTTGATCCTATACTAGGATGTTTAGATAGAATTATTGCATTGTCAAGTTAAATATGAAACCCATGCTAGGAAGTTTCCCTAGAATTGCATTACCTTGTTTCCTTGTAGCTTGGGTTGGGATTTATTTTATCATGTCATTTATTATTATGCATATGCTTAGCCATGCTTAGAATGGGATATTTGGGATATGAGATCATCAGTTTATTTTACCATACTGTTGAATGAGATATTGTGAGTTATGTAAAGGTAGGGATCAAGGCAAGTTGGATGTTTTGGTTGTGTGCTGGGTGCACGAGACTCGGGTTTGTGTTTAGTACTTGCCTGGATCCTAAGGACCGGTTCATGGAGCATGTAACCTGGCTTTACCGTGCCAACCACATGCTGAGATGGGGCAGCTTGGCCAATTAATTTTGTATCCCCGGCGTAGTATGGGTGCGTTGGATGGTGCGGGGAATAGGTGTCAGCTGGACTACCATATGAACCGCAAGGCTCAAGAGGGGCCACTGCAGCGGGGTTGGAGCCTCTTGTATGCTGTTAGGGGTGAAACCTCAGTGGGCCCACGCTCGTCGGGAATCCCTTTGTAAAGGCTTCGTAGTGATCTCCTAGCTACACACCTGGGAAGTGTGAATGTGGTTCGTAGCCACTGGCATAATGCCAGGTTCTTTTAGTCCACCCGGCAACGGGGGATGAAATCACTACATGTGGGTACAATGGTGCAAACTCTGCAGAGTCAAAACTGTCATGACAGCCGTGCTCACGGTCAAGAGCGGCTTGGACTTATTCATGATTAGAGGATTGATGGTTTTGGAAGTTGTGGATGTTAAGCGGGGAGCTTAACATTGGAAATGATGTTATGGTTATTTGGTTATGATGATGGGATGGGAGATTGGGACCATTTCACCTGTGTAGTAATGTAGTGCTTAATAAGCTAAGGTAATAGGTATTACTTGCGTAGTGCTTTAACCATGAGTTCAATCTCCCCTTGTTCTAGCCATGCATGACATAAATTTCCCACACTTGCTGAGTACCATCGGTACTCAACCTTGCATATTTTGTTGGTTTATATTGCTGCTCAGGTCAAGATAATGAGGTGGTGTATAATGACCAAGACTTTGGACCCGAAGAAGGTTTCTAGGTTCATGGAGACTCCCGGGCAACGCCTGTGACGGAGCCCACAAGAATAATATTCCGCTGCTAGTTTATTTACTTGTGATGAACTTATTATTGTCCATCGAGACATTTGCTATGTAAGACTTATTTATATTCGACACCTGGCTTGTAATAAATGATGCTTCACTATTTGTCATCACATGTATGAGAAAATGATCCTGGCATACATGTGATATTCACCTTGGTTGTTCTTCGGAAAAACCGGGTGTGACAGAAGTGGTATCAGAGCCAAGGTTGTCCGTAGGAACGTGGACCTAGGTAGAAATGGATGTATTTAAGGGCCCAATTTTCTTAAAAGCTATTTTTACAAGATGTGTGTTGAAAAGTGTTATTTAATGAGTCACTTTCTTCATCTTACCCCAATTTTCATTCAAAATAGGATTTTTGTTTAAAAAGTTTATCTAACCTAAGTTTAAATGCTTTGGTTTTTAGATGGTTCGCATGATTCGCACCGCTCGCAAGTCCACAGGAGGGAGAGTTCCAGTAGTTGCTCTTGCCGAAAGAGAGGAGAGTCGTCCGGTGACATATCTTTCCTACGGATTGGAAGTAGGAGGCTTGTTGCGCCGTCTTCGACGTATGCTCGAAGCCGCCGGCAATACGGGCAAGCTAATCATCCACTATAACTCCACCAGGACCATCCGTGAGAAGAGGGAAGAATGGAGTTCAGAGATGAGGATTATACACGAAAATCAGCTGCTTAAGATCCACCTCTCTCCAGCTTGTAGAGCGACACAGGTCGATGCGGAGAAGGATGTCACCTGGGAGGCCATCACCTGCCAGAGTCACATCTATCATCGACACCTGGACAGGACTGAGTACATGTATGTCCTCCAGCGTGAGAGTGGTACAACGGAGTATAAGTATCCGCCAGTGCAGCAAGGGACTTCCCATGAGCACATGGACTTGTGCTTGGAGGATGCTGCTATGCTCAGCACTCGACTGCAGGAGTGTCAGCAAGAGCTTCAGGATGTTCGGGACACCCTGAAGGAAACGGAGGCGTTGCTGCGAGCCTGCTTGAGGGCGAGAGAAAGAGGAGATGGGAATGAACTATGTGTCACCGTGAACGATACATGGAGTCCTGACTCCCCAGATCGCCGAGCGATCAGGCGTCGTCGCACTTCTCCACCAGCAGCCTCCCCACCCAAAGCAGAGTCAGAAGGCAGCCGAAATGATGAGGAAGATCCCGAGGAGCCAGCTCAAGAAAACGAGTAGCGTAGAGCCTTTCCCTTAAATTAGAAGGATGTCGAGTAGTCGAGTCGTTACGTTAGTTAATGGTGTGTTAATGCTTGGTGTGTGACGTGAGTTGTGGAAGCCATGAGCAATTGTCCACAGCCTCGTCTTCAGATTGTTTTGCTTTGGTGTGTGACCCCACATGAAATAATATTGCAGTTATTTTTGTGTGAAATATGAACCCTCAGAAAAGTATAACAAAGCTTCAACACTTCAAAGTACAAACAAGTGAAAGTAGTAAGATAATACGTAATACGTTAAATTAACATTTGGTTGATCATGCTAGATGGCCGGAAGAGGAAAAGGACGTGCTGCCAACCCCGCCAACAACAACGATGAGGCCTGCAACCCTCATCTTTCTGGAGGCCAAGACAGGGGTGGACGCCATGAAGGAGTTGATCCCCTCCACCAAATGCTGGAGAATCAAAATCAGCTCATCCAGAACTTGACTCAAGTGGTGGCCAACTTGCATCAAGTTCCACCTCCACAATCTGCACCACGCCAACCAAGGTTGAGTGAGTTTCTAGGAACTCAACCTCCAAAGTTTACAAGTGCTGCTGAACCTCTAGAGGCAGATGATTGGCTAAATACCATTGAAAGCAAGATGAGGATCATACAGTGCCAAGGGTATGAGAGGGTGCTGTTTGCCTCTCATCAATTGCATGGACCTGCTGCTGATTGGTGGACCGCCTACGTGGCCGCCCATCATGACCCTGAGAACATCACTTGGGAAGAGTTCAAGCGTAGCTTCCGCAACCATTACATCCCAAGAGGTGAACTCAAAAACAAGAGGAAGGAGTTCTTGGGACTGCAGCAGGGAAACATGACGGTGAGGGAATACCTCACTAAATTTACTCAACTATCCCGTTATGCCCCACGGGACATAGAGACTGATGAGCAGAAACAAGATTGTTTCGTGGAGGGACTTACCGCAGAAATGCAGTGTGCAATGTCCTCAAATGAGTATGAAAGCTTCCAAAAGATGGTGGACAGAGCATTTGTGGTGGAAAGGAAACTGAAGGCCTTGGAAAATGAGAATAAGAGGAAGACCGGGTGGTCACATCAAGCCTTAGGGAGCAACACCCGCCCACGTCTGATGCAGCAACCTGCAGGGCAGACGAACCGTGCTGTGGTACCCTACTCAGTACCAAGAGGGTACAACCCGAACTACAGGCCTCCGGCAGCACCAGCACAGCCCAATGTCAGTTTGTACAGCAGCCTCGCCACGCATATCCACCTCGACCAGCAGTGCAAGGACCCCCAAACCAACCCCAAGACAATAAAGGCCAAGCACCTAAGGTTGGGGTGCAATGTTTTAATTGTGGTGAAGTGGGGCACTACGCCCATAAGTGCCCAAAGAAGAAGCCCACGCAGCCACAACAGCAGAATGTAATGAGAGGACGGGTGAACCACGTCACTATGGAGGAAGCACAAGAGGCACCCGACGTGGTAGTTGGTAAGTTTCCTGCCAATTTACACATTGCAACCCTGCTATTTGATTCTGGTGCTACCAACTCGTTCATTGCTCTAGGGTTTGTTAAGAAGCATGACCTAGCAACCACACAAATGAACCATATGCTAGCCGTAAACTCTCCAGGTGGAGAAATAAGGACAAGCCAAGTGTGTCCCAAGGTGAACCTAGACATTAATGGGGTAGTATTTACTGCTAACCTCATAGTGATAGATTCACAAGGGATAGATATTATCTTGGGTATGGATTGGTTGACCAAACATAAAGGGATTATCCATTGTTCGACCAGAACGGTGGAACTAACTCACCCTAGTGGCAAAAGAGTAAAGTTCGTAACAATACACGAGCCTCGGAGGGACGTTAAATTGAATCAAGTTGAGGTGAAAGTGGAGGAGATCAGGACCATCAGGGAATATCCAGATGTGTTTCCGGAGGATTTGCCAGGTATGCCTCCCGATCGTGATGTGGAATTCGCAATTGAGCTAGTATCTGGAACAGCCCCGATATACAAGAGACCTTATCGGATGGACTCCAAGCAGCTGGGAGAACTCAAGGATCATTTGAGAGAATTGACGGAGAAGGGGTATATTCGTCCTAGTTCCTCACCATGGGGAGCTCCGGTGATATTTGTGCCCAAGAAGGACGAAACCCAAAGGTTATGCGTGGATTACCGTGCCTTGAATGAGGTAACCATCAAGAACAAGTACCCATTACCCCGCATTGAAGACTTGTTTGATCAATTGAGGGGCGCTTGTGTGTTCTCGAAAATTGATCTCAGGTCGGGATACCACCAACTGAAGATAAGGCAATCTGATATTCCCAAGACAGCTTTCATATCTCGGTACGGACTGTATGAATACACTGTCATGCCTTTCGGGCTAACTAATGCCCCGGCATACTTCATGTATCTCTTGAACAAGGTATTCATGGAATATCTGGACAAATTTGTGGTGGTTTTCATAGATGACATTCTCGTCTTCTCCAAAGATGAAGAAGAACATCAGAAACATCTAAGGATGGTGTTGCAGAGGCTGAGAGAACACCAACTATATGCCAAGTTGAGCAAGTGTGAGTTTTGGCTGAAGAGAGTTCCCTTCTTAGGACATATAATCTCGGAGGGAGGAATCTCCGTAGATCCCGCCAAAATTGAGGATATCCAGAAGTGGAAGACCCCTGAAAATGTCGGGGAAGTTTGAAGCTTTTTGGGATTGGCTGGATACTATCGACGGTTTATTGAGGGATTCTCTAAGATCTTGAGACCCATTACCAAACTGTTGGAGAAGGGAATCACATTCACATGGACGCCACTGTGACGCCCTCAATTCTGTGGAAAACCACGGAACTGAGAACTAATGCATATGTGTGCCCAGGATGTTTATCGCACATACACATACGTTCCACAAACTGAATTCAGATTATATATTACCACGAATAACAGAGTTTATTACAATAACCTCATGAGGCTTGGACTCATGCCTACAGCGGAAGTCCTTATTTCTACGCAGCGGAAATCTTATTTAAATGCGGAAGCAAAAACTAATGCGGAAGCAAAACTAAGCAGAAGTGGCTCCATCTCTATTCCCTCCACAGGCAAGGTTGAGAACAGATCACACGCCATAATGCTCTACCCGGTCTTCATAGTAGTCTTCTCTTGCTGTTGATGAAGAAATAATAATGCAAGTTTTAGCACAATGATGTACTCAGCAAGTGCGGGAATAACACATGATATGTAGCTTATAAACAAGGTAGGTATAAAAGGCTTATTTGCAGAAAAGCAAATTTATAAAACCATGATAAAACAGCAACTTAACTTTAGATGAATGCAATCCCATCATGTATTAAATTACCAACATACCTCCATCACTTCCCATGTTCCATCCGAACATTAACCAATCCTTTACTCATACTCATGAATACCTCCACGTATTCGCTACCATCTCACCTCATAAAACAACCTTGTCTCCCACCGAGACCAATCTCATGTTATGACACAACAGTCATGCAACCATCTCATCATCCAGACTTAACAGTTCCAAACCAATAACCATAACCGAGAACCTTCCCAATAACCATTTCAATAACCATCCCAATAATCATCCCAACTAATCATGGCAGTTTAGCCAGGTGCTCATGACCGTAAGCTCGGCTATCATGATAGTTTTAATAACTCTGCAGAGTTTGCACCTCTTTACCCACAAGTTTGTGATTTCGTCACCCGTCGGCGACTGCTGAACCTCCATTATACCAGTACACAACCGTCGGTGTATGGTCAAGAGATCACAAAATAGCCTTTACAAAGGGGTTACTAGATGTATGGACTCACTAAGGTTTCACCGGCAGGCTAGAATCTCCAATTCTCCCACCCACGGGCCCCCTCTTGTGCCATGTAGTTCCCAGGGCAGTCCTCACTCGACTCCCATTCCCCGCGCCTTCCACAGTCCATAACACTCTAGCAACTTACCTAATTACTCAGCTAAGCCGCACCCATACTTGGCCTTGTGGTGGCACTGTTATCCTGGCATGTGCATGCATGAACCGGTCCTTAGATCTACGGCAAGCAAAACCACCATCTCATGCTACCTCATTCACAAACCCAGTCTTGCCTAGATCTCCCTCCGATCCATGTTCATTATTAACATCAGTTTCCCCTTATTATTATGAGTGCAGTTAGCTAGACACATCTATCTCGCTTCCCAATCCCATGGACTCAGCGAAGCATAAAACAAAAAAAAAATCATACCCGACTCATAAAACTTCCCAGGTGACAAGGGTGGTTTAACCAAAACTAGTAAACTCCTATAAAAGGGTTTCCCATCATGTTTGACTCAGCACGCACACCTTTTCGCAAATCAAAACAGTTTTACCCAAAACATAGGATCAACATGGTCAAGGAGCACTTGCCTTGTTCTTGCGGTTCCGGTTGTTCTTGATTCTCAAAACCTTGTTGCTGCAGCTCGTCGTAGACAGCTTCCTGAGTTTGTCCTGCTTGTAGGGTTCACGTGCATACAATATTCACAGCAATCAATATCATGCACAAAACCCTAAACTAGATGCGATGATGCACATGCATACTATCCTATGATTAGTTTCATTAGATTGATCTGTACGTATTCTTGCATGGTTTGCATGGTCAGAGGTGTTCAAATCAAAGATGAACGTGGCGATGATCTTGTCTTTAGATCAATCTGATCATCGAGTGTTCTGCCCACGAAAACGCTTCTGTTCAAAAGGAATCGAAGAACAGATGCAAAGAGATGAACAACATGATATCGTAAGGTGGTATTGAAGTCCTACCTTACGTTCTTCTGGTCTCCGGGGTCCTCCTCAGACCGCTTGGTTCTCCTCCGATGATCTCCCTTGTTGTGCTTTCGGCGATGTTTTGCTCGGCGAGTTAGGGCTAGGGCTCTAAGTCGTCGGCTCAGGAGTTGAACGAGGAGTTTGTGGTTTCGGCCGGAGGTTTTGGGTTCTATTTATAATCGGGAAGAGAAGAGTCCTAATCTGATTGGATCCTGAATAAAAGTTTTATTCAGATCTTGTTGGATCCTGACGTCTTATCTTTGGCAACATTGTGGAGTTTGGATCGGTTCCCTTTGTGTACCGGTGCCTTTACGCGTAACAGCTGCTCCAGAATTTGTTACCTCCGGGATGATGAGCTCCGGAAGCTCCACGTGTCCTCCGGGCCTGGTATCTCTTCATCCGCAGAGACGAGCTCCGGTCGTGCCGCGTGTCAATCGATCGAGACCTCCCTCTTCTTTGGAGGTGAGCTCCGCGCACGCCACGTGTGGGCGCCGGTCTTTCCGCCTTTCCTTCCCTCAGGGACATGCCCCGAGGTCGACACGTGTTTAGCAGCGATGGTCCTTCGGAGATAAGCTCCGGTGGTGACACGTGTTCAATAGATCCGGACTTCTCGGAGATGGGTTCTGAAATTAACACATATCCCGTGCGACTGGTCCCCTAACTTCCACGAGGACTAGCTCCGTGGATGACACGTGTCCTACGGAAATGCCTTTGCTTCTTCCGCAGAGGCTAGCTCCGTGGGCAACACGTGTCCCACAGGGTCGAACCCCTTTTTTTTCCAATTGCGGAGGTGACCCCCGAGCCTGCCACGTATCCAGTTTAGCGTCGGACCTCTCCAATCTCTTCGGGGATGAGTTCCGAACACACCACGTGGTCTGCTGGTCGTGAAAGTTGCCTTCGGTGCTCTCAGAAAGCTTTACTGGCTATCCTTTTGATACTTGTTTCTGTTCCCTCTTTTCTAAAAAAATATTCTTCTTCTTCATAAACATGAACATATGCTGACACCCGAGATGAGGGTGTCACAAATCTACCCCCCTTAAATTGAATCTCGCCCTCGAGATTCGTTAGTAGAAAATAGATAGGAGAATTCAGCCTTAATATCCTCTTCACGCTCCCATGTGGCCTCAGCTTCAGTGTGATGGCTCCATTGTACCTTGCACCATCGAATCACTTTGTTTCGGGTGACCCTTTCTTTTACGTCCAAGATTCGGATAGGGTGTTCTGCATAAGTCAGGTCCTCTTGAAGTTTAAGTTCTCCCATTGATACTTGTTCCTCTGGTATTCTCAAGCACTTCTTGAGCTGGGATACATGAAACACGTCATGTACGTCGGAGAGGTGGTTTGAGAGCTCTAGTTGATAGGCTACTTCTCGTCGCTTATTCAAAATCTTAAATGGTCCGATGTAGCGAGGTGCTAGCTTGCCTTTGACATTAAAACGTCGTTGGCCTCGGATAGGCGATACCTTAAGGTATACGAAGTCTCCAACTTCAAAGGTCAACTTCCTACACCTGTTGTCCGCATAGCCTTTCTGTCGTGACTGAGCAGCCTTTAAGTTCTCCCGTATCGTTTGGACTTGCTTTTCAGCCTCTTGTAGTACTTCGGGTCCAAACACCTGGTTCTCTCCAGTCTCGTTCCAGAACAGTGGCGTTCTACACCGTCTACCATATAAGGCTTCGAAAGGCGACATCTTCAAGCTAGCTTGATAGCTGTTGTTATAGGAGAACTCGGCATACGGTAAACTCCTATCCCAACTACGCCCTCGTTTCAAGGCACAAGCTCTCAGCATGTCCTCCAAAATTTGGTTCGTCCTCTCGGTTTGCCCATCTGTTTGTGGGTGATAGGCGGAGCTAAAATCTAGTCGTGTACCCATGGCTTTCTGCAGCTTCCTCCAGAATCTAGAGGTAAACTGAGAACCTCGATCTGAGACTATCCTCTTTGGAACTCCATGACGGCACACGATCTGCTCCATGTACAACTCTGCCAACTGTGTAACGTTGTAACTGGCCTTTACCGGAAGAAAATGGGCGGTTTTCGTCAATCGGTCCATAATGACCCAGATGGAGTCGTATCCTGACTGAGTTCTTAACAATCCGACGATAAAGTCCATACTGATGTCCTCCCATTTCCATTCAGGTATTTTCAAAGGTTGCAACAATCCAGCGGGTTTTTGATGTTCGGCTTTTACCCGTTGGCATGTGTCGTATAGGGCAACGTATTCGGCTATATCCCTTTTCATACCATCCCACCAATAGCAAGTTTTCAAGTCCTTGTACATTTTGGTGCTCCCCGGATGTATGGAATAGGGTGAATCATGTGCCTCCCTTAATATCATGTCACGAAGGTGTCTTAGGTTTGGCACACCAATCCTTTTTCCTAGCCAAAGCGTACCCTTTTCATCCTCTTTGAAATCCTTCTCTATCCCTTGTCGGATTCTTTCCTTGATTTCCTTGATCCCCTTGTCCGTTGCTTGTCCCTTTCTTATTTCTTGCTCCAATGAGGAGTGGATCTCCATCATTTCCATGCTATTCAAGAATCCGAGGTGTAACCGTTCGAACTCCTTTCTAAGTTCGGGTGGTTGCTCCCGAACCGTGAGTTGGTGGCATGCTCCCTTTCTGCTCAATGCTTCAGCGACTACATTGGCCTTCCCGGGGTGGTAGTTGATTCCCACATCATAATCCTTTATAAGTTCTAACCATCGATGTTGCCTCAAATTCAAGTCCGTTTGTGTAAATATGTACTTGAGGCTTTTATGATCCGTATAGATCTCACATCGATGACCAAGGATATAATGTCTCCAAATCTTCAATGCATGCACCACTGCTGCTAACTCCAAATCATGTGTAGGATAGTTAAGCGCATGCTTCTTTAATTGTCGTGAGGCATAGGCTACCACTTGTCCTTCCTGCATGAGTACACACCCGAGCCCTTGTCTGGATGCGTCACAATATATGTCAAAGCTCTTGCTTACGTCTGGCAATACCAGAACTGGTGCTGTGGTTAGCCTTTTCTTGAGTTCCTCAAAACTTTCTTGGCAGGCTTGTGTCCATTGAAAGACTTTTCCCTTCATTAGCAACTCCGTCATAGGTTTTGCTATTTTAGAGAAGTCTTTAATGAAGCGCCGATAGTATCCTGCCATCCCAAGGAAACTCCGAATATCCCTCACGCTCTTCGGTTGGTCCCACTTCAGAACATCTCTCACCTTTCCAGGATCAACCGATACCCCTTCCTTGGAGATGATGTGGCCTGGGAAGGATATTTCCTTAAGCCAAAATTGACACTTGTTGAGCTTGGCATACAACTGATGCTCACGCAACTTCTGCAATGTCAATCTCAGATGTTCTTCATGCTCCTCCTTACTTTTTGAATACACCATAATGTCGTCGATGAAAACCACGACGAACTTGTCCAAGTACTCCATGAAAACCTTATTCATAAGGTACATGAAGTATGCGGGTGCATTCGTTAATCCAAAGGACATAACGGTATATTCATATGAACCATACCGCGTCCGAAATGCTGTCTTAGGTATATCGGAGGGCTTAATCTTCAGCTGGAAATATCCTGACCGAAGATCAATCTTGGAGAACACTTGGGCTCCTTTCATTTGATCAAACAGGTCCTCTATACGGGGCAAAGGGTATTTATTCTTGATTGTTACTTCGTTGAGAGACCTGTAGTCCACGCACATTATTTGGGTTCCGTCCTTCATGTTCACGAAAAGTACCGGGGCTCCCCATGGTGACGAACTTGGCCGGATAAAACCCTTCTCCAACTGTTCTTGAATTTGCTTCTTTAGTTCAACTAACTCGTTGACGGGCATCCTATACGGTCTCTTAGCTATGGGTGCAGTTCCAGGTACCAAATCTATGGCAAACTCAATATCCCGGTCAGGTGGCATACCTGGAAGTTCTTTCGGGAACACATCCGAAAATTTTTGAACCACTGGAATGTTGTCCAATGCTACTCCTTCAACATGGTTCAGATCCGCTCGTTCGGTCGCCTGCGGGGCTGTCTCAAACTCGACACGGATACCGTGTTCGTTTGTCAACTGCACGCTTCTCTCAGCGCATTGAATTACTCCATTGTGCTTGCTTAACCAGTCCATTCCGAGTATGATGTCAATTCCATGGGAGTCCAAGACAATAAGGTTGGCAAGGAAATCTACCCCCCTTATTTTAAGGCTTACCTTAGGACATACTATACTAGTCCTCATTTCTCCTCCGGGAGAATTAACTAACATAGCACATTCTAGGTGGGATACGGGTAGATGATGTTTGGCAACATATTTGGATGATATGAAGGAATGCGATGCTCCGGAATCAAATAAAATGGTGGTTGGGTTGGAGTTGGCAAGGAACATACCAATTGCGACGTCCTCAGCCCGTTGTGCTTCCTCAGCAGTGACATGGTTAACGTGGCCACGAGCATAGCTCTGCGGTCCACGGTTCCCTTGGTTGTCTCCTCCGTTTGGTCGCTGGTTCTGCTTGGGCACGTTACCTTGCTGTCCAGGGCCTCTCTTCGGGCACTGGTTAGCGAAGTGGCCTACTTCCCCGCATGCAAAGCATGCCCTGTTGCCTACGGCAGCAGGTACGTTGGGGCGGGGGTTTTGAACAGGAGCGCCATTGTTAGGTCAGGGCGCAGGAGGCATGGGCACACGAGGTGCCGGTGCAACGGGCCGTTGCTGTGGTGGCTGACCAGGGCGGTACGTAGGAGTGGTCGATCCATACTGCGGTGCAGGGGGCATGTATCTAGGTCGTACGTTGCTCCCTTGGGGCTGGTATGGGATCTTCCTTTTGCACTCGCGCTCGATCTCTCGGATCTTGTTTTCAACCACAATAGCCTTATCAACTAGCTTCTGGAAGCTTACGTAGTCATTGTTGAGGAGCTGAACCTGGATCTCATTGTTCAACCCTCTCATGAACAGGTACTGCTTCCTCTTATCTGAGTTGACATCTTCGGGGGCATATCGGGACAGTTGTATGAACTTGTTGAGATACTCGTTCACACTTTTCTGCCCTTGGCGGAGACCTTCAAACTCCTGCCTCTTGATCATCATTACGCCAACAGGGATGTAGTGGGAGCGGAAACTTTCCTTGAACTCAGTCCAAGTGATTGTCTCCGGGTTGGCATGGGCGTTGCTCAAGGCATCCCACCAGTCAGCAGCTGCTCCCATCAGTTGGTGCGATGCAAAGAGAACCTTCTCTCGATCGTTGCACTGAACAATGGCAAGCTTCTTCTCCATGGATTTCAACCAATCATCGGCCTCCATTGGATCGCTTGCTTGAGCAAAGGTGGGTGGTCGAGTCCTCATGAACTCTCCCAGCCTGTTATGAGCCGGTGGTGGTGGTGGCGGTGGTGCTGGAACGGGGTGTTGGTTGGCCTGCAACTGACCCAAGGTTTGGATCATGGTTTGCATAAGCTGGTTTTGCATGGCCATCAACCTTTCTAGGTTGTTTTCGCTAGCTCCGGGGTTAGCAGGAACTTCCTCGTGGTCATCTTCCTGGACGTTCCTTCGGCTGGCGTTTCCTCTCACCATCTGTGAGGGGGAACGAAATAGAATAGAAGGTTAGAAGATTAGGTAGGTCTTATATGCATCAAGGTGAGTTGGACTATATATATTAGCCCTTATGAGGATGTGATCAAGTGCCGAAGCATTTCACTCCTCTTTCTTCTTACGTGTGGATATGGACAATGTTTTTGAGACGTCCCACCACTCCCACTAAGCACATATTCACAATTAATCATTACAAGGGCCCACTCAACTCCTATTCAAGGATGGTTCCCTATGCCAAGGTGGTTTCAAAGCCAATCTAAGTTATTCACCCTAGGATGCTTCCCTTGGTCAGTGTGGCTTAGCTACCTATGACTTCTATTCAGGGGTGTAACTTGCTGTCCACCCGTGGCTTTAACATCAATCTAAGGCTTCTATCTTAGGCGTGTAACCTACTGTCAACACGTGGCTCTGATACCAATCTGTGACGCCCTCAATTCTGTGGAAAACCACGGAACCGAGAACTAATGCATATGTGTGCCCAGGATGTTTATCACACATACACATACGTTCCACAAACTGAATTCAGATTATATATTACCACGAATAACAGAGTTTATTACAATCACCTCATGAGGCTTGGACTCATGCCTACAGCGGAAGTCCTTATTTCTACGCAGCGGAAATCTTATTTAAATGCGGAAGCAAAAACTAATGTGGAAGCAAAACTAAGCAGAAGTGGCTCCATCTCTATTCCCTCCACAGGCAAGGTTGAGAACAGATCACACGCCATAATGCTCTACCCGGTCTTCATAGTAGTCTTCTCTTGCTGTTGATGAAGAAATAATAATGCAAGTTTGAGCACAATGATGTACTCAGCAAGTGCGGGAATAACACATGATATGTAGCTTATAAACAAGGTAGGTAGAAAAGGCTTATTTGCAGAAAAGAAAATTTATAAAACCATGATAAAACAGCAACTTAACTTTAGATGAATGCAATCCCATCATGTATTAAATTACCAACATACCTCCATCACTTCCCATGTTCCATCCGAACATTAACCAATCCTTTACTCATACTCACGAATACCTCCTCGTATTCGCTACCATCTCACCTCATAAAACAACCTTGTCTTGCACCGAGACCAATCTCATGTTATGACACAACAGTCATGCAACCTTCTCATCATCCAGACTTAACAGTTCCAAACCAATAACCATAACCGAGAACCTTCCCAATAACCATTTCAATAACCATCCCAATAATCATCCCAACTAATCATGGCAGTTTAGCCAGGTGCTCATGACCGTAAGCTCGGCTATCATGATAGTTTTAATAACTCTGCAGAGTTTGCACCTCTTTACCCACAAGTTTGTGATTTCGTCACCCGTCGACGACTGCTGAACCTCCATTATACCAGTACACAACCGTCGGTGTATGGTCAAGAGATCATAAAATAGCCTTTACAAAGGGGTTACTAGATGTATGGACTCACTAAGGTTTCACCGGCAGGCTAGAATCTCCAATTCTCCCACCCACGGGCCCCCTCTTGTGCCATGCAGTTCCCAGGGCAGTCCTCACTCGACTCCCATTCCCCGCGCTTTCCACAGTCCATAACACTCTAGCAACTTACCTAATTACTCAGCTAAGCCGCACCCATACTTGGCCTTGTGGTGGCACTGTTATCCTGGCATGTGCATGCATGAACCGGTCCTTAGATCTACGGCAAGAAAAACCACCATCTCATGCTACCTCATTCACAAACCCAGTCTTGCCTAGATCTCCCTCTGATCCATGTTCATTATTAACATCAGTTTCCCCTTATTATTATGAGTGCAGTTAGCTAGACACATCTATCTCGCTTCCCAATCCCATGGACTCAGCGAAGCATAAAACAAAAAAAAAACCATACCTGACTCATAAAACTTCCCAGGTGACAAGGGTGGTTTAACCAAAACTAGTAAACTCCTATAAAAGGGTTTCCCATCATGTTTGACTCAGCACGCACACCTTTTCGCAAATCAAAACAGTTTTACCCAAAACATAGGATCAACATGGTCAAGGAGCACTTGCCTTGTTCTTGCGGTTCCGGTTGTTCTTGATTCTCAAAACCTTGTTGCTGCAGCTCGTCGTAGACAGCTTCCTGAGTTTGTCCTGCTTGTAGGGTTCACGTGCATACAATATTCACAGCAATCAATATCATGCACAAAACCCTAAACTAGATGCGATGATGCACATGCATACTATCCTATGATTAGTTTCATTAGATTGATCTGTACGTATTCTTGCATGGTTTGCATGGTCAGAGGTGTTCAGATCAAAGATGAACGTGGCGATGATCTTGTCTTTAGATCAATCTGATCATCGATTGTTCTGCCCACGAAAACGCTTCTGTTCGAAAGGAATCGAAGAACAGATGCAAAGAGATGAACAACATGATATCGTAAGGTGGTATTAAAGTCCTACCTTACGTTCTTCTTGTCTTCGGGGTCCTCCTCAGACCGCTTGGTTCTCCTCCGATGATCTCCCTTGTTGTGCTTTCGGCGATGTTTTGCTCGGCGAGTTAGGGCTAGGGCTCTAAGTCGTCGGCTCAGGAGTTGAACGAGGAGTTTGTGGTTTCGGCCGGAGGTTTTGGGTTCTATTTATAATCGGGAAGAGAAGAGTCCTAATCTGATTGGATCCCGAATAAAAGTTTTATTCAGATCTTGTTGGATCCTGACGTCTTATCTTTGGCAACATTGTGGAGTTTGGATCGGTTCCCTTTGTGTACCGGTGCCTTTACGCGTAACAGCTGCTCCAGAATTTGTTACCTCCGGGATGATGAGCTCCGGAAGCTCCACGTGTCCTCCGGGCCTGGTATCTCTTCATCCGCAGAGACGAGCTCCGGTCGTGCCGCGTGTCAATCGATCGAGACCTCCCTCTTCTTTGGAGGTGAGCTCCGCGCACGCCACGTGTGGGCGCCGGTCTTTCCGCCTTTCCTTCCCTCAGGGACATGCCCCGAGGTCGACACGTGTTTAGCAGCGACGGTCCTTCAGAGATAAGCTCCGGTAGCGACACGTGTTCAATAGATCCAGACTTCTCGGAGATGGGTTCCGAAATTAACACATATCCCGTGCGACTGGTCCCCTAACTTCCGCGAGGACTAGCTCCGTGGATGACACGTGTCCTGCGGAAATGCCTTTGCTTCTTCCGCAGAGGCTAGCTCCGTGGGCAACACGTGTCCCACAGGGTCGAACCCCTTTTTTTCCAATTGCGGAGGTGACCCCGAGCCTGCCACGTATCCAGTTTAGCGTCGGACCTCTCCAATCTCTTCGGGGATGAGTTCCGAACACACCACGTAATCTGCTGGTCGTGAAAGTTGCCTTCGGTGCTCTCAGAAAGCTTTACTGGCTATCCTTTTGATACTTGTTTCTGTTCCCTCTTTTCTAAAAAAATGTTCTTCTTCTTCATAAACATGAACATATGCTGACACCCGAGATGAGGGTGTCACAGCCACAGTGCGAAACGAGTTTTCAGGAGTTAAAGAAAAGATTGACAATAGCCCCGTGCTAGTTATGCCAGATATGCAGAAGAACTTTACGGTGTACTGCGATGCCTCTGGAAACGGGTTGGGATGTGTTCTCATGCAAGAAGGGCATGTCGTGGCTTATGCATCCCGACAACTCCGGAAGCACGAGAAAAACTATCCTACACATGACCTAGAACTAGCCGCAGTGGTACACGCGTTGAAAATTTGGCGACACTATTTGATGGGGAAGAGGACAGAGGTATATACGGATCATAAGAGTTTGAAGTACATTTTTACACAGCCAGATCTCAACCTCAGACAAAGGAGATGGTTAGAGCTAATCAATGACTTTGATGTGGGCATCAACTATCATCCTGGGAAAGCAAACGTCGTGGCCGATGCTTTAAGTCGGAAAGTGCAGGTCAATAAGTTGAGCTTGAAGGACATGCATGCAGAATTGAAGGACGAGGTTATAAGGCTCAATCTATGCCTGGTAAATAGTGGTGAAGCCATCGCCATGGAAGTGGACTCCACACTCGAGCGAGACATACGCGAGGGTCAAAAGAATGACGAGAAGATACAGGAGATCAGACAACTCATCAAGGAAAATAAAGCTCCTAATTTTAGAGAGGATGAACAAGGAATGGGAAAAGAATCTGTGTGCCAGAAGTAAAGGAGATCCGTGAATTGATTCTGAAGGAGGCTCATGATTCTGACTATTCCATTCATCCTGTGAGTACGAAGATGTACCAGGACCTCAAGAGCAGGTATTGGTGGTATGGCATGAAACGAGATGTCGCGGAACATGTTGCCCTATGTGACACATGTCAGTTGGTGAAACTAGAACATCAATGACCCGCGGGATTATTGCAACCACTCAAAGTGCCTGAATGGAAATGGTAAGAAATCGGTATGAATTTCATAGTAGGACTGCCTAGGACCCAATAAGGATATGATTCGATATGGGTCATCATCGACAGGCTAACCAAGGTAGCTCATTTCATCCCCGTGAAAGAAAGCTACAGCGGATCCAAATTGGCAGAGTTGTACATGTCAAGGATCGTGTGTTACCATGGAGTGCCAAAGAAGATTGTGTCGGATCGAGGGACACAGTTCACCTCAAGGTTCTGGCAGAAGTTGCACGAAACCATGGGAACCCATCTGAACTTTAGTTCTGCCTATCATCCCCAAACTGATGGGCAGACGGAAAGAACCAATCAGATTCTTGAAGATATGCTGAGGGCATGTGCACTCAAAAATAATCGGAGTTGGGATAAGAACTTACCGTATGCGGAGTTTTCCTATAACAACAGCTATCAAGCTAGTATGAAGATGTCACCGTTTGAAGCTTTGTACGGGAGGAAGTGCAGAACTCCCCTATTTTGGAACCAAACGGGGGAAAGTAAAGTGTTTGGTCCAGAAGTACTGCAAGAAGCCGAGGCGAAGGTGAGGGAAATTTGCAACAATTTGAGGATAGCACAGACACGCCAAAAGAGCTATGCCGATGTACGAATAAGAGAGCTCGTTTTCAACGTGCGAGACTATGTCTATCTCAAGGTGTCCCCTATCACAGGACTTCGTCGATTCAAGGTGAAAGGGAAGTTGTCACCTTGATACATCGGACCCTTTCAAGTTCTGGAAAGGAAAGGCGAAGTGGCGTATCAAATAGAGTTACCGGTTCGTCTATCGGATGTGCACGATGTATTCCATGTGTCAAAACTCAAGAAATGCCTGAGAACGCCTGAAGAGGTGTTACCCATGAATAAAGTGGACGTAGCTGAGGATTTGTCTTATGCCGAGCAACCATACAAGATTTTGGAGACAATGGAATGCCTCACCAGAAATAAAAGAATCCGGATGTGCAAGGTGCAATGGAAGCATCACTCAGAAGAGGAAGCCACCTGGGAGTGGGAAGATGAGCTCAAGGCACAATTTTCGGAATTGTTTTCTTAGAACCACCAATCTCGAGGACGAGATTTCTTTTAAGGGGGGTAGAGCTGTAACACCCCAAAATCCTGTTAAGAGGGGAATTTAAAAATTTTTTGGACGTGTTGCATGTTTTGCAACAATTTAAATTCAAACTAGAATTCAATTTAAACTCAAAATAGAAAAGAAATAGAAAAAAGAAAAAGAAAACAGAAAAAAACTGGCCAGTGGGCCGAAACCCACCAGCTGGCCCACCCTGCTCCGCGCCAGCCCGCGGCCGCGCGCGCCGCCTTCCTCCCTTTGACAGGCGGGGCCCGCCAGCTTTTCTTCTTCCTCGCGCCCGCGCCGCGATTGGCCGGACTCTCTCACCCGAATCAAAACCGATCGGGAATTCTCGCGTATCCCAGCCAATTTCCGGACCCCGAAGACTCCAGCTCGATCTAAACCAACCCGCCGCCCTCCCCCGTCTATAAAAACCCCGGCCTTGTCCCGTTATTCCCACACGATCCGCCGATTTTACTCCAGTGAGAACTCGAGCACCTCCGGCGAATTCTGCCCGATCTACGCTCGGGAATTCCGATCTAACTCGCTGGTCTTGATCCACCGCCTCCGGGGAACCTCGCAGGTGCAGAAAACTCGGTGGTTTGTGGCTCAAACACAGCGCCGACGAGCCTCGCCGTGAATTCACCTCGGACCTCATCGCCGATCGCTTTCCAGGACCTCCGAGCTCAAGAAAACCCCCGAGGTGAGATCCCCGACCTCCCCTCCACCGATCTATGCCATAAAATCACAGTTCTAGGAAGAATTCCCGAAGATCCGAAACTCTGCGGCGAGATCGCCGCCGTGCGCCGCCGGCAGCGCCGCCCGCGCTCGATCAGAGCGACGTGGCCGCTTGTGCGCCGTTTATTTTAAATCGCACGGTAGAGTTTAAATCCCCGCGTACCGGTTCGATGTTATAATCTCAGCCGTCTGTTTTAAATCGGACGGTCCATGTAAGCCCCACGTTATAAAGACTGGAAATCTTACGTGCTACCCCCTGGGGTTCTCGGGAAATAAGAGCTAGCTCCGGAAACTTCTGATCTAGCCACTGGAACTTCAGAAAATCGTGTAAATTCATTTAAAAATCAGTTTTAGCCCCTGAACTTAATAAAAATTAGGAAAAACTCCTCTGTTATGAGTAGCTAGACCCCTGAAAATTGTTAAAATAATATTATAGACCCTGTAGTGGGGTGAGTTTACCTTTTGAACCCTGTTTGATATTTAATTTAGGAAATTGAATATGTGGCTAGTATTTAAAATTTAAAAAGTGGGACAAACATATTGTCAAAATTAAATTAAAAACTTTCTCAGTACTTAGAAAACTTTGGAGTGAGATAAAAAAAGATTTTGGGCTGAAATGAATCTGTTTAATTTATTATTCACATTTATTAGTTATAGGGACACATTTTTAAGTGAAGAATAGTTCTGAAAATAGGGAAAATAAATGTAAAAAAGTTTACATCAGAGGAAAAGGTCAAAAATATATTATTAGATATTTTAGATCAGAACCTATTCTGTTTAGATGATGTGTCTTGTTATTTTCATAATAAAGTTCACATTTAGGCATAGGAAATAAATCTGAAAATATAGCAACTAGTAAATGATAAATGAAGTTTCTAAAATCCAAAGAATTCAATTTAGGGTTGGTAGAAATTCTGAAGACACATATGGAGTAGGAAAATACCTTTCATGCATACTTGGTAGTTAAAAGGTGTAGTAATTAAATATAAGTAATTTATTTAAATTGGAAACTCATATATATATAGTATGTAAGCATAAATGTGAATACAAAAGTAGGAATCATATACACATGAATTAAAAGTATATGTAAGCTAAAGATCAACACACATAGAGTAACCACAACACATATAATTGTGAATGACTTTCATAAATGTGAATGTGTGGTTTGTTTGAAGTGGAAGTGTGAACTATGTCTTATGGATTGTTGTTTTTCTTTTGCTATGTGTGATGGTATGATGTAGAACCTGCTCCAGAGCAGGTTCTCCCTTTCCAAGATCAGGACTACCCATTCCAAGAGCAGCAGGAAGGAGGCAAGTGTCCTTGACCACTTTGATCCTATACTAGGATGTTTAGATAGAATTATTGCATTGTCAAGTTAAATATGAAACCCATGCTAGGAAGTTTCCCTAGAATTGCATTACCTTGTTTCCTTGTAGCTTGGGTTGGGATTTATTTTCTCATGTCATTTATTATTATGCATATGCTTAGCCATGCTTAGAATGGGATATTTGGGATATGAGATTATCAGTTTATTTTACCAAACTCTTGAATGAGATATTGTGAGCTATGTAGAGGTAGGGATCAAGGCAAGTTGGATGTTTTGGTTGTGTGCTGGGTGCACGAGACTCGGGTTTGTGTTTAGTACTTGCCTGGATCCTAAGGACCGGTTCATGGAGCATGTAACCTGGCTTTACCGTGCCAACCACATGCTGAGATGGGGCAGCTTGGCCAATTAATTAGGTGTATCCCCGGCGTAGTATGGGTGCGTTGGATGGTGCGGGGAATAGGTGTCAGCTGGACTACCATATGAACCGCAAGGCTCAAGAGGGGGCCACTGCAGCGGGGTTGGAGCCTCATGTATGTTGTTAGGGGTGAAACCTCAGTGGGCCCACGCTCGTCGGGAATCCCTTTGTAAAGGCTTCGTAGTGATCTCCTGGCTACACACCTGGGAAGTGTGAATGTGGTTCGTAGCCACTGGCATAATGGAGGTTCTTTTAGTCCACCCAGCAACGGGGGATGAAATCACTACATGTGGGTACAGTAGTGCAAACTCTGCAGAGTCAAAACTGTCATGACAGCCGTGCTCACGGTCAAGAGTGGCTTGGACTTATTCATGATTAGAGGATTGATGGTTTTGGAAGTTGTGGATGTTAAGCGGGGAGCTTAACATTGGAAATTATGTTATGGTTATTTGGTTATGATGATGGGATGGGAGATTGGGACCATTTCACCTGTGTAGTAATGTAGGTGCTTAATAAGCTAAGGTAATAGGTATTACTTGCGTAGTGCTTTAACCATGAGTTCAATCTCCCCTTGTTCTAGCCATGCATGACATAAATTTCCCACACTTGCTGAGTACCATCGGTACTCAACCTTGCATATTTTGTTGGTTTATATTGCTGCTCAGGTCAAGATAATGAGGTGGTGTATAATGACCAAGACTTTGGACCCGAAGAAGGTTTCTAGGTTCATGGAGACCCCCGGGCAACGCCTATGACGGAGCCCACAAGAATAATATTCCGCTGCTAGTTTATTTACTTATGATGAACTTATTATTGTGCATCGAGACATTTGCTATGTAAGACTTATTTATATTCGACACCTGGCTTGTAATAAATGATGCTTCACTATTTGTCATCACATGTATGAGAAAATGATCCTGGCATACATGTGATATTCACCTTGGTTGTTCTTCGGAAAAAACCGGGTGTGACAGCGAGGAAGAGGAGTCGGCATCTGAGGACGTAGCTTCCTGTGCTTCACATCCTTTGCAAATTCCAGTCCTGTGACTCTTTCTATCATGCACATGATGTATGGTGCATAGCCACAGGACCTGTTCGGGGTGTGGGAGATGTTGAAGATATCGTTGTATATGTAGTCAAAGACATTGAATCTTTCTTCTTCATTGAGCGGCTTCAACAAGTTTCTGAGATACCCCTGTATCATCCCCGCATCTCCATCTTTTGGAGCTAGAGTCTCTCTTAGAATCCTGTTCAGCACTCCAAAAAAGGGTTTGATGTTGTGGGTTGAGGATGCCTCATAGGAGAGATATGAAGGGTACATGAAGTCCATGTCATCCTTTCCCAAGGTTCTCTCATTGTGAACTATGATCTCATAGTTCAAGTGCTCCCCAAGTCCAAGGATTCGAGCAAATTCATCATACAGCACAGAGTAAACCACACCATTTGTCATCCAAGTGATTTTCCTGTTTCCATAGGTGTGGAAGTAGCAGGTGGTGTAAAATTGGACTATAACCTCAATGTTCCAATCATACTGAAAGGCCATTAAGTCCTTGATCCCATGGCGTTCTGTTGCTTCAATTACTGCATCAAAAGCTTGATGCTTCTTGTTTGCCATGTATGGCCAGTCCACCCACTGAGCATCAACTACCGGTATCTTCATTGGGAGATAGACAAGCCGGTAGTAGTCACAATGGAAGTCGCACCAGAAACGAGGGTCTAGTGTAGACTTCTCGTACTTATAAACCACCTCTTCTCGGAACCTTCTGGCTTTGTCAGCTCCTTTCCTCTTGAAGGTTGCACTTGCCAAATTGGGTTGGCGGTTTGGGTTGTGCATAGGAGGTGCCCTCTCAAGAGGCCCAATAGGTCCCTGTGGGGGATTTTCCCTTCCTCGTCTAGGGTTATCACGAATGACGAGTCCCTTGTTGGCTAAGGCCTTTTTCCTGGGAGGATCAGCTGCTTTGCCTTTTCCTTTGTCTTGGGTTGATTTTTGGGGCTCGGCATGTTGTTTTTCTTTCAGAGTCACCAGCCTCTTCCTCCTTGGAGGATCAACGGACTGAGAGGCTTGTGCTTCCCTGTCAGCCCGTTTCTTTGTCCGAGCCTCCCTTGCAGCAGCCTCTCCTGCCTCGGCTGCCGCACTATAAGCGGCTTGGCGAGCCGCTTTAGCCTCGGGGTTTGGAAGAGGACTGTCACTGGGTCCTGACATGATCTAGTGAGAAAAGAAGTACTTAGTTGATGGAGCATTGTGTTTGAATTAGTTTACAACCTCAAAGTTAGGGGGTAAGACTGTATCAGCCGGACTTGTCCGGACCAGAGGCGGACTAGTCCGCTCTGACCGGACTTGTCCGGTTGTCCGAACTCTACAGTTGTAAACCCTAACTTAGGTGATTTGATCACTAATTCAGCAAACTAGTCGCAATACTATGAGGTATTGCAATAATATGGTGTAGGAATATCAGAGAAGGTCTAAGGTACTAAAGGTATGACCTAGAAATAAGATTTTCGTGAAAATTCAAGGCTAGGTCAAAAAGTACCTTAGAGTGAAGAAATTTTATGAAATCCGCGGGTCGAAGGAGCGGAGATGGTCGGAGAAGAGTTCCCCGCACTCCACAAGCCTTGAATCGAGGATTCCTTCGAGGGATTTGAGGGAGGACTCCAAAATTGCCAATGGGTGCGAGTTTTGGAGGAGAGAAGTGGAGTGGAGGTAAATGAGGGAGAGGGAAGGGGTCAGCCCAACCCTTGGAGGTTAAGTCTCCAGGGGCCGGACTAGTCCGGTCTGTCAGACTAGGTCCGGACTTGTCCGGGTGCCGGGCGGACTAGTCCGTTGTGGACTTGTCCGCTGCATCTCGGACTACTTAGGATGCCCGTACTTGTCCGGCCTCTAGGTCGGACTACTCCGGCTCTTAAAGTCTGAAAAAATTCTTATATATTAGAATTTTGCCTTTGTTTGCGGTGGATTTACTTACACCTGCTATATGGTCCATATATATATATATACACACACAACTACATGATGACCATAATATAGCTAAAAATAATATGAGAGAAGAAATAGAGAAGGAACAAGTTTTTCACAATCGTGCACATTTTTTGAAATTTGTGAAAAATTTTGAGGACTTCTATTGGCACAACTTTTCAACTCACATTCCTAGAGTCTAGGATATTCAGCTCATTTCAAAGTTCACAAAATCGTTTTTCATCTAGTGGTTTGGTGAAAATATTGGCTAGTTGTTTTTCAGTTCTTACATGTGAGATAGCTATGTCCCCCTTTATAGAATGATCTCTCAAGAAGTGATGCCGGATGTCTACATGTTCGGTCCTAGAGTGCTCAACGGGATTGTGGGCTATCTTAATGGCACTCTCATTGTCACATAGGAGTGGAATGTGGTTCATATTGTGACCATAATCCCTTAGAGTTTGTCGCATCCAAAGAAGTTGAGCACAACAACTCCCGGCTGCGACATACTCCGCCTCAGCTGTGGAGAGAGCAATGGAGTTTTGTTTCTTGGATGACCATGATACTAGGGACCTGCCCAAAAATTGACAAGTCCCTGAGGTGCTTTTTCTATCTATTTTACATCCGGATAATCCACATCGGAGTATCCGATGAGATTAAACATAGATCCCTTTGGATACCATAATCCTAGGTTAGGTGTGTGAACTAGATATCTTAGGATCCTTTTAACGACTGTTAAATGACATTGTTTAGGTGATGCTTGAAATGTTGCACATAAACATACACTAAGCATGATATCGGGCCTAGATGCACAAAGATAAAGCAATGAACCAATCATAGAGCGATATACCTTTTGATCCACGCTTGGTCCATCTTCATTGAGGTCAAGGTGCCCATTTGTTGCCATTGGTGTCTTGATGGGTTTTGCTTTGTCCATGTCGAACTTCTTGAGTATGTCTTGTGTGTACTTGGTTTGACTAATGAACGTGCCTTCTTGAGTTGCTTGACTTGAAATCCTAGGAAGAACTTCAACTCTCCCATCATGGACATCTCAAACCTATCTGTCATTATCTTACTAAACTCATTACAAAAAGATTTGTTAGTAGAACCAAATATAATGTCATCGACATATATTTGGCACACAAAGAGATCATTGTCTACATTCTTTATGAAGAGTGTATAATCTGCTTTGCCTATCTTAAAGCCATTATCAATGAGAAAGTCTCTAAGACACTCATACCAAGCTCTAGGAGCTTGTTTGAGGCCATAGAGAGCTTTATGCAACTTAAACACATGATTAGGATATTCTTGGTCTTCAAAGCCGGGTGGTTGCTCCATACACCTCCTCCTTGATTGGACCATTTAGGAAGGCACTTTTCACATCCATTTGATAGAGTTTAAAATCATGGTGAGTAGCATAGGCTAATAGAATACGAATGGACTCAAGCCTAGCTACGGGAGCAAAGGTTTCATCGAAATCCAAACCTTCGACTTGAGCATATCCCTTTGCCACAAGTCTGGCCTTATTTCTCGTCACTACTCCGTGTTCGTCTTGCTTGTTGCAGAACACCCACTTGGTGCCTACCACATTTGCATTTGGTCTTTTCACTAGCTCCCATACTTGATTTCTTGTAAAGTTGTTTAACTCTTCTTGCATAGCTACCACCCAATACGGATCCTTGAGTGCATCTTCCACCCTAAATGGTTCCAAGGACGACATAAAAGAGTAATGTGCACAAAAGTTAGCTATTCGAGAATGTGTTGTTACCCCTTTTGTGATATCTCCAAGGATGTTGTCAACGGGGTGATCTTGTTGAATGCTTTGATGAACCCTTGGGTGAGGCACTTGATTTCTTGAGTGGTTTTCTTCTTCTTCTTCTCCCCCTTGATCAACATGATGGTTTCGATTTTCTCCTTCTTCAAATTGGCCATCTTGATTTTGGGGTGCTTGAGTTTAATCTTGAGTGAGAGATGCCAATTGTGATGAGCTTGTAGCATCTTGTCCTATATTTTCTTGGGGACGGACTTCTCCAAGCCCCATTCTTCTTAGTGCTTCACATGGTGCTTCTTCTTCATCTAGTACACATTGATCAACTTGCTCCACTTGGGAGCCATTAGTTTCATCAAACACCACGTCATGTGCAATTTCAACGCACCCGGAGGTTTTGTTGAATACACGATAGGCGTAGGTGTTTGAGTCATAACCAAGTAGGAAACCTTCATCAGATTTCAAAGCAAACTTCAAAGTCCTAGGCTTCTTGTTGAGAATATAGCATTTACTTCCAAAAACTCGAAAGTAGGAGATATTGGGTTTGTTACCGGTTAGGAGCTCGTATGAGGTTTTCTTCAAAAGTCGATGGAGGTAGAGGCGGTTTGTAGCATGACAAGCGGTGTTGACTGCCTCCGTCCAAAATCGATTCGAGGTCTTGTATTCATTGAGCATGGTTCTTGCCATCTCTATGAGTGTTCGGTTCTTTCTTTCAGCCACCCCATTTTGTTCGGGGGTATAGTGGGCCGAAAACTCATGTTTGATGCCCTCTTCATCAAAATATTCTTCTACTTGAGTGTTCTTGAATTCAGAACCATTGTCACTCCTTATCTTCTTGATTTTTGAGGAAAACTCATTTTGAGCTCTCCTCAAGAACTTCTTGAGGCTACCTTCAGTTTCTCCCTTACCATGCAAGAAAAATACCCAAGTGAAACGAGAATAATCATCAACAATTACAAGACCATACTTGTTACCTCCAATGCTTATATAGGTGATAGGGCCGAAGAGGTCCATGTGAAGCATCTCCAATGGTCTTGTTGTCGTCATCACATTCTTGATGGGATGAGCTGTTCCAATTTGTTTTCATGCTTGGCACGCACTACATGGTCTATCTTTTTCAAAAACAACATCTTTTAGTCCATGGATGTGATCCCCCTTTAGAAGTTTTTGTAAGTTCCTCATTCCAACATGGGCTAGTCTTCTATGCCACAACCATCCCATGTTGGTTTTTGCTATTAAGCATGTGTCAAGTTGAGCTTTATCTGTGGAAAAATCCACCAAGTAAAGCTTTCCCTTTAACACACCCTTAAAGGCATTTGAGTTATCACTTCTTCTAGAGATGGTCACATCCTCGTTAGTAAACTAGCAATTATAACCTTTCTCACATAGTTGAGATATGGACAATAGGTTATAATCTAGTGATTCAACGTGTAGAACATGTGAAAGAAAGTGTTGAGAAGAGATTGCAATTTTACCAATACCGAGTACCCTTCATTGGCTGTTGTCACTGAAATAGATGCCTTCACTTGGATCATCATTTTCTTCATACTCGACAAACATTTTTCTCTCTCCGGTCATATGGTTAGTGCACTCACTATCTAGCACCCATTTAGTGCCACCGGAGGAGTAGGCCTGCAAAACAATTTAAACTTTGCTCTTAGGTACCCAAACTTGGTTGGGTCCTTTAAAGTTAGTTACTAGGCATTTGGGCACCCACACACAAGTTTTTGGGCTCTTGTGGAGTGGCCCAACATATTTTGCATATATTTTACCAAACTTACTTTTCATAAGAACATAAGATGCATCAAAATTATGAAATACGATAGATTTTACATTTTTGGCGATTTCATGTGAGGTAGATGCAAGGTTGTCACTCTTGACTTGACTTGAGTTTTCTTTGACAAAGGCTACGCATTTGTTATTGTTTTTAAGGATTCTAGCGTTTTTCTTTCCTCCCCTAGAATAACCAAGTCCATCTTTGATGAAGGAAGATCTTGTGATTGAATATGCACTACGTGCATATTTGATCTTCTCCTTATCAAAGATCCCACTTTTGTGTGTATTATTTATTTGTGCTTCTTTGAGCTCATTTTTCAAGTTTAAAACAATGCTGGCACATTTGCAAGTTTTAGAGTTGGACTCTTTACTTGTTGAGAAAGAGTTTTTGGAGGATGAATTAGTTGAGACACTTGACTTAAGTGAGTCAAGTTGTGCTTCAAGATTCTTGTGAGCTTTGGTCAAACTTACAAGTTCATGTTAAAGTACTACATTCTCACTTTTAAGTTGAACAGAAGTCTCCTTGCTCATGGCAAGTTCGCTTTCAAGTGCTCTACTCTTTTCTCTCTCGAATTCAAGGAGTTTCTCAATCTCAAGGTTTCTTTCCTTTTCAAGGATAAGCAATTCTTCTTGTTGATTGAGAAGCTCTTCTTGTTCAAATATTTCATCCGATAACATTTTCATTTTAGCTATAGCCTTTTTGTTTAATCCTTTAAATATGAATTCGTTTTCACTACTACTATCAAAGTCACTATCATCTTCAATACGTAACTTAGAAGGTTTAGACATTACCTTGCGCTTTCCTTCCTTTGCCATGAGGCATGTGTGACTTCGGCTCTTCCAATCACCCTTGTTTGGCAAGAGTGATTTCTTCATGGTTGGCCTCTTGATGGCTACGGTTGCCACTTTTTCTTCATCTTCAGAGGAGAATTCTTCGTTTGAGTCCCATTCTTCTCCGATGTGGGCTTGTCCATAAGTCTTCTTCTTTGTGAAGAATTTCTTATCTTGAGACTTCCCATCCTTCTTCTTTCTCTTGTCATCTTCCTTGCTATGGGGGCAGTTCACAATGAAATGCCCATGTTCTCCATAGTTGTAGCAAGTCTTCTTTGTTCTTGACTTGCCCTTGTCTTTGCTCTTGTTCTCATAGTGATGGCTTCTCCTTATACTCATCAACCTTTTGAATCTTTTGATGAAGAATGCCATTTCTTCATCATCCATGTTCGTGCTCTCATCATCACTTTCTTCATCTTCACTTGTGAGTTGTGTTTCTTTTGCCTTGGACTTGGATGTGGCCTTGAGAGCAATGTCCTTCTTCTTGGATGAAGTGATCTTTGCTAGGTCGTTAACGTGTTGGGCTTCCTTTTCCATCATCTCGTGATTAATGATCTTCCCTAGCACTTCATCCGGAGTCATCAAGTGAAAGTTTGGACTTTTCCGGATTAAGGTGCATAGGGTCACATTGTGAGGCATAAATGCTCTTATCATTCTCTTGACCACCTCATGGTCATTCCATTTCTTGCATCACTACGCCCGACTCTTGTTGATAAGAGTTTTGAGTCGGTTGTACATTTCTTGAGGTGTTTCGCCTTCTTCCATGGCGAACCTTCCAAGCTCTCCTTCTATCATCTCAATCTTGGCTTCCCTCACGGATCGGTTTCATTCATGTGCGTTCTGGAGGATGTCCCAAATATCTTTGGCGAGCTCCAACCCATCTACCTTGTTAAATTCTTCAATGCTTAGAGATGAGTTGAGCACGGCTGCCGCTTGTGCATTGCGATGGATTTGTTGTTCTTGTTCTAGGGTGAGTTCATCCTCGTCTTCGGGGATATCTATACCTGTACATACCACATGCCAAAGACTTGGGTTCAAGGAAACTAGATGCAACTTCATGTTGTGTTTCCACATTGTGTAGTTAGTTCCATCAAAGTGAGGTGGTTTGCCTAGAGGAATTGATAAATAACTAGAATGAGAATTTAGACGTTCATAGTTAAAAGGATATCGCGAGTAGTCTTGTTGACTACTCTTGAGCTTCTTCTCCAACTTCTCCTTCTTTTTCTTTTTAGCCTCCTCCTTCTTCTTTTTGAGGAGTGCCATGAGACGAAGAACTTCTTCATCTTCTTCTGAGCTTGAAACGTCTTGTGCAGGAGTAACCGCTGGAGGCGAGTTAGAACCTTGTTCTTCAAAGTTGCTCGTACTTGCTCCTTTTCCCTTGTTGAGATCAATTTGGCTACCGACCTTGTCCCCCATCTCCTCTCCAAGCGGTTAAGCTTTTGTGGAGAGTTAGGCTCTGATACCAATTGAAAGTTGCCTAGAGGGGGGTGAATAGGCTAATAAAACCTGAAACTATTGCAAACAGCGGATTAAACTTGAAGGAGGCCGGACTAGTCTGGTCTGAGGGCGGACTAGTCCGGTCTAAGTATAAAATTGCGTTTTAGGTTTCCTTTTTAAGTTTGTTTGAGCGGAAGATATATGGTAGTCAAATAATATCACTAATTAGTTTTGAATGATTAGATTGCAAGATAGTAGAACAATTCACGGGTATTAATAAAAAGAAAGCTTAACAAGTAATTCTAGTGAGCGAGTGAGATAGTAAAGGAACCAAGAGACACGATTTATCCCGAGGTTCGATTCCACTCAGGAATCTACGTCCTCGTTGAGGATTCCACCAAGGACTAGGTTTTTCCAACCCTTCCCTCACCGAGCGATCACCAAGATCAAGCCCGGGCTCTTTCACTATCAATCAAATGTGAATACAATGCTCTTAGGGGCTACTCACAACTTGAGGATCCCTACACTAACCAAGCAGTTCTAGAAATCAAAGTACAACTTTTAAGAACTCAAATTAACAGTTAGAGTGCAAGAGAATCAAACCGAGAGCTCAAACGTTGATCACCACGTCTTTCCTCTCACAAAACCACTAACTCCTTAAGATCCAATCTTAGGGGTCTAGAAGTTGAGGAAAGAGACTTAGAAGAGCTCTAGGAATGAGTTTTCAGCGCTTAGGTTGTTGTTTTTCCAATTCTCAGCCGGGGGGTCTCCTTTTATAGAAATCCCGGCATCTAGCTGTTACCAACTAAAGTCTGGACTAGTCCGGTCCCAACCCCGGACTAGTCCTTTCTTGAGGGACCACTAACGTCACAAGGCTACCAACTAAAGTTCAGTGACCACGACTCAAACAGTCATAAAACCCCAGACTAGTCCGGCCAAGAGCGGACTAGTCCAATCTTAGTCAGGAATCTTTGTTCCGTATGAGAACGGACTAGTCTGGTAAGGGCGGACTAGTCCGGCCCCAAGGGCGGACTAGTCTGGTCTTACCAGACTTAGTCTAGTAACTCTCTAATCTAGGGTTGTGGACTAGTCCAGCCAACTTCGGACTAGTCCGAGCTCACACAGGAACCTTTGTTCCGTCCTAATTCGGACTAGTCTGAAGGGATAGGACTAGTCCGGCCTGCGGAGCGGACTAGTCCGATGGTACTCTGAGACTTCTTCTCCGGACCTAAGCGGCTTAGTCCGCTTAGCAGACTAGTCCGACCTTCTAAGACTTAGTCTTATAATGGCTCAGACTCACATGACAACGGACTAGTCCGGCCTCGAACGGACAAGTCCGAAATCACTCAGAGACTCTTTATACGGTCCAAAACGGATTATTCGGGTCAGAACAGACTAGTCCGGCCCATGGTCCGGACAAGTCCGGTCTTCCTTTTTTCATACTTATGACTACTTCGTCTCTTGATTCTAACTTTCTACCCTTCGTTTGAGATCTCTAATGATTCTCAAGCACTCTAAAAGAGAAGACCCTGTACTCAACTAGAAAATGTGAAAATTAATAGAAAATTATATTTTCTACTCTTTCAAGTCTTCTTCTTTTCCTTTTGCTTCTTGAGAGACTCCATGTCCATTTCTTTGATAAACACCTGTGCTCATACTCAGTAAAAACTTATTAGTATCTTAATTGTCGTCATCAATCATCCAAAACCCACGGGGATTACCTAGATGCACTTTTAGTTAGATACACATGAGGTGGATAAAGATGATGAGAGGGGTTCTGATGACGATAATGCTCATATCGATTCTCGTAGTGACAATCAGGATGGTGATGGTGATGATGATGATGAGTTTGATTGTGAGGAGATGTTGCGTCACATCGAACCACATCTATTGATTTCTATGGGAGCAAGTAAACGTTTAAGTAAAATGGAGATATTGCATAATGCGACGACGGAGCTCTTATATGATGAATCAAATGATTGTGATAAAGAGTTTACTACATTGCGTGTAGTCCTAGAACTACTAAAATTGAAAGACACACATGGATGGTCCGATTGTAGTTTCTCTGATCTTTTTAATCTTTTGGCAGAAATTCTTCCAAATCCCAATAAACTGCCCAAAAGCACTTATAAAGCGAAGAAACTTCTTTGCTCGATGTCACTAGGTGTGACAAAAATACACGCTTGTGTGAACCATTGTATTTTGTATCGCAAAGAGCATGAGCTCGCAACTAGATACCCCATCTGCGATGTCAGTAGATACAAGAAGGACTACAATCACCAGTATGCTACCAACATGAATAAGACACTGAAGAATAAGAAGAATATTGTTGGCCCTGAAGGTGACGATGACAATACTTCTGACAATGCAGGCGGGAAGAATAAGAGAAAAATTCCTGCCCTGGTGATGTGGTACCTTCCACTAATTGATCGCTTGAAGCGTTTGTTCTCAAACCCTAGGGAGGCTGAACTTATGCTTCCGGGAAGCGCAGGAAGAATGAAAAATATATTCGACAACCTGGTGATGCAACTCAGTGGAAAATTTTGATATTCAATATCCAGAGTTTGCAAAGGAAATCAGTAATGTAAGGTTTACCTTGGGTACAAACAGAATGAATCCGTTTGGTGAAAAAACGAGCATACACAACACATGGCCCGTGGTCTTAACGATGTACAACCTATCGACGTGGTTATGTCACAAAAGGAAATATATTTTGTTATCTAATTTTATACAAGGTCCGAAACAACCCGACATCAAAATTGATGTGTTGTTGAAACCTCTAATAGAAGATATGGAAACACTGTGGAATGATGGGGTACGTACATGGGATGAGTACAAGCGGGAGTATTTCACGCTAAGAGTAATGATACTCGTTACCGTGCATGATTATTCCGGATTGTTTACATTATCAGGAAAAATGAAAGTGAAGAAAAGTTGTGTAAGGTGCGTGGATGGAACTAAATTTTTGTACCTCACTTCGTCCAGAAAGACGGTGCACATGAGACACCGACGGTTCTTAACAAATACACACAAGTACAGGAAGATGAAAGAACAATTTGATAACACAATCAAAAAAGATAATGCACCAAAACCTTACAGTGGATAACTCGTGTTCGAAATGGTCAAGAACATTCAGGTTGCTTTCGCTAAGGGCAAAAAAGTTAAAGGAACAAAGAGAAAGAAATCTACATCTTCGGGTGATATAACTGACACGGCTTTCAACAAACAATCAATTTTTTTCAAGTATCTTCCGTATTGGAAGAACCTGGAAATTTGCCATAGTATTAATTTGATGCGCGTTACAAAGAATGTATTTGACGGCATCATTGGAACCTTGCTAGACATGCCGAGGAAAACAAAGGACGGATTAAAATCACTTATGGACCTAGTAAATCTTGATATGAGACCAGAGCTTCACCCGGTAGAAAAGGCCAACGGGAAGCATTACCTTCCCCCAGCAAGCTACAACTTAACACTACAGGAGAAAAAGACAATTTGCGAATGCTTGTGTGGGATCAGGGTGTCCACAAGTTTCTCATCCAATATTTGAAAACTAGTCTCGATGAAAAACTTGTCTTTATTCGGCTATAATTCTCATGACTGTCACATGATGATGACACTGTTCCTTGCCATTGCAATAAGGGTCATCAAACCTGAGCATGTAAAAGTTGTCATCAAACGTTTGTGTTACTTCTTCAATGCAGTATCGCAAAAGGTGATAGATTGGGAAGACTTAGACTATTTGAAAACATACATCGTCGAGACTATGTGCAAGCTTGAGATGTGATTCCCGCCATCCTTTTTTGATATGCAAGTACAACTAATCATACATCTTGTTGATCAGATAAAAGCATTGGGACCACTATATTTACATCATATGTTTCCACTGGAGAGATATTTAGGAGTATTAATAGGTTATGTGCGGAACCGGTCTCACGAGAGGGTTCAATTATGGAAGGATACGCTACTTAAGAAGTGATTGAGAGTTGCGCTGATTACATAAAAGATGGAAAGCCGATAGGTGTGCCTATACTAGTACATGAGGGTAGACTATGTGGGAGAGGCAAAGTGGGTAAGAAAACTTTTGTCGTTCACGATTATAAATTAGTACATTGTGCACATTTTGGTGTACTAAAATAGTGTGACGCCCCCGTTCTGAGAGGAAACCTCTCGGAACCGAGACTGATGCATATGTGTGCCTAGGATGTTCATCACACATACACATATCATCCACAAACTGAATTCAGAATATATAACCACGAATGAATAGGGTTCAAGTACTTTATTACATCAATGTCTATTGCAGCGGAAGTCTTCTAACTATTTCTAGCAGCGGAAGTCTTGTTCTAGCAGCGGAAGTCCTCTAAACTATGGCGGAAGCAAACTAAGCAGCAGCAGCGGCTCCATCTCCTACTCCACTGGCAAGGTTGATGGTGGATCTCACGCCAATACTCCACATGCTCTGATGATGTATGATAATGCAAGGGTGAGTATATGACGTACTCAGCAAGTGGGGGAAGTATGACATGTAGCTTACAACAAGATAGGTATAAAAAGGCTCATTGCAGAAAGCAAAGTTTATTTCTCAAAACATGATAAAAACAGCAACTAGCTTTAAGTGATGTAATCCCAACATATTAAAAACATCAACATACCTCCATCATGTTTCAACACTTTCCATGTCTCAACCAGACATTAATCTTTCTCAACTTTTTCTCATGCTCATGAATACCATCTCGTATTCACTACCATCTCATGAATACCATCTCGTATTCACTACCATTTCATCTCATATTCGATTCTGTCTCATAACCGAGACCATTCTCATTGTTTCAACTCAACAGTCTGAAACCATTCTCATTACCAAGACTCAACAGTCCCAAAACCAATCCAAAGACCAAACCAAAGACCATAACCTCCCAATAACCATCCCATCTAATCATGTGGGTTGTCCAGGCGCATGTGACCGTAAGCTCGGCTATCATGATAGTTTTACACTTTGCAGAGGTGGCACCACTTTACCCATAAGTTTGTGATTTCGTCACCCATTAGCGACTGCAGAACCTCCATTATACCAGTACACAACCGTCCGTGTATGTCCAAGAGATCACAAAATAGCCTTTACAAAGGGGCTACTAGATGTATGGACTCACTAAGGTTTCACCAGCAGGCTCGAATCACCATTCTCCCACCCACGGGCCCCCTCTTGTGCCATGCAATTCCCAGGGCAGTCCTCACTCGACTCCCATTCCCCGTGCCTTCCGCGGTCCATAACAATCTAGTAACTTACCTAATTACTCAGCTAAGTCGCACCCATATCTGGCCTTGTGGTGGCACTGTATTCCTGGCATGGCTATGAACCGGTCCTTAGATCTATGGCAAGTAACCACCATATCATTCTACCTCATTCACAACCCCAGCTTGCCTAGATCTCCCTCCGATTCATGTTCATTAACAACATCAGTTTCTCATTATTCTTACGAGTGCAGTTAGCTAGACACATCTATCTCGCTTCCCGTATCCCGTAGACTCAACAAAGCATAAAGCAAAAACCATACCCGACTCATCAACTTTTCGGACGACAAGGGTGGTTAACAAAACTAGTCAACTCCTATGATAGGGTTTCCCATCAAGTTGACTCAAGCATACACACGTTTTCGCAAACAAAACAGTTTTCAAAAATATAGGATCAATATGATCAAGGAGCACTTGCCTTGTTCTTGCGGTTTCGGTTGCTCTTGGATCTCGAAATCTTAGTTCTAAAATCCTTCATAGATAGCTCCCTGAGCTTGTCCTTCTACTTACAATCACGCACATACAAGATTTACAGCAATTAATATCATGCGCAATATTTACTCAAGATGCAATGATGCATATTCATGTTAATCCTATGATGCAGTTTGGTTTGTACGTGTTCTTGCATATTTTAATGGCTTGCATGGGGTTTTACGATGAAAGGATCAATGTGGATGTCGTGATGATCTTGTCTCAAGATCTAGATCAAACCGATCAACACGTGATCTGTCCACAAAAAAGCTTTTGTTCGAAGGGATCGAAGAACAGATGCAAAGAAAACCGCGATGATGTCGTAAGGTGTTACTGGAGACCTATCTTACTCTCTTCGGGACCTTCCTCCTAGCAATGGCAGCAAAACAGATCATCGGCTCTCCTCCGGCGATCGTGTTGGGGTTCGGCGGCGGCTCTCCGGCGACTAAACTCTGGAAAAGGTGGTTAGCTCGGCGAGTTGGGGGCTAGGGCTCCAAGTCGTCGACTCAAGAGGTGGGAAAGAAGTTCGTGGTTGTGGCCAAAGGTTTTCGGTTCTATTTATAATCGGAAAAGAAGAGTCATACTCTGATCGGAATTCGAATAAGAGTCCTATTCAAATTGTTTTTAGATCTTAACAACTTATCTCCAATCGATTTGGTGCGGTAGCAACGTGGAATTCGTGTTGGTTTCCTTCCATGTCGGTATTCCCGCGTGTATAGAAGAAAAACAGCTTCAGATCTCGTCACCTCCGTGGTGATGAGCTCCGGAGGCTCCACGTTTCCAGCAGGGGTCGGGCCTCCGTTTTCCGTAGAGGTGGGCTTCTGTTGTGCCGCGTGTTAGGCGGGCCGGACCTCCCCTCTCCTCGGAGGCGAGCTCCGCGTGCGCCACGTGTCCTGGCGGGTCGGGACCTCCCCTCTCTCCAGAGACGAGCTCCGCGTATGCCATGTGTCAGTGTCGGACCTCCCCTCTCTTTGGAGGTGGCTCTGAATGTGCCATGTGTCAATTCCGGACCTCCCTCTCTTCGGAGGTGAGCTCCGTGAGTGCCACGTGTCAAGCAACACCAAATCTTCCTTTCTCCTCAAAGACGAGCTCCAAGGTCGACACGTGTCCAACAGTGTCGGACCTTCCGGAGGCGAGCTCCGAGGTCGACACGTGTCCAACAGTCGGACCTCCTGGAGGTGAGCTCCGGAGGTGACGCATGTCCAGTAGTGTCGGATCTCCCGGAGGCGAGCTCCGGAGGTGACACGTGTCCAGTAGGACCGGACCTCTCGGCGGTTAGCTCCGAGAGCGACACGTGTCCCGTGGTGTCGGACCTCTCTGAAGTGAGCTCCCAGAGCGACACATGTCTCGCGGGTCGGACCTCTCGGAGGTGAGCTCCGAGAGCGACACGTGTCCCGCGCGGCTGGACCTTTCTTCTCCGCAGTGACTAGCTCCAAAGGTGACACGTGTCCTGCGGGGCTGGCCTCGCTCCTCCGCAGGCTAGCTTCGGGGGCAACACGTGTCCCATGGGGTCAGACCTCACCCCCTTCTGCAGGGATGAGCCCCGAGCCTGCCACGTAGCCAATTTAACGACGGACCTCTCCCCCTTTGCGGGGATGAGCTCTGAACGCGCCACGTGGCCAGCGGGCCGCGGGAAGTGTCTACTGCGCTCTTAGGCGAACTGGAATTGGCTTTTTTTGGCTTCTTTTTTTTATTTCTTCTCTGTTTCTACTTATTTTAAAATGTTTCTCTACATGAATTATGAATGCATGCGTGATTACGAAATTGAGGGTGTCACAAATAGCTCGCAATAGCTGAGTCGTACATCGAGGAACACGAAATTGAGCTTTGAAGAAAAAACCAAGGACGCACTGAGGACTGGATCTTGAAAGAGCACAAAAGACGTTCCACTGAATGGTTAATGGACAAAAATATATCGTACATTGACTCTGATGAAGATGCAACAATGAAGAAGTTAGCATTTAGCCCATCTGCTTTGGTGACATCATGGCAAGCATATGACATCAATGGTTGCACATTTTACACTAAGGAAAAATACGGTAAGAGTGTTGCACAAAATAGTTCTGACACCCTCAATTTCATAATCATGTATGCATTCATATTTCATGTAGGAAAACATTTTAAGCGAAGTTGAAACAGAGAAAGAAGCAAAAAGATAGCTAAAAAGAGCCAGTTCCAAATCGCCTAGAGCGCTGTAGACATTTCCCGCGGCCCGATGGCCACGTGGCGCCTTCGGAGCTCATCCCCGCAAAGGGGGAGAGGTCCGCCGCTAAACTGGCTACGTGGCAGGCTTGGGGCTCATCCCCGCGAAGGGGGAGAGGTCCGACCCCGTGGGACACGTGTTGCCCCCGGAGCTAGCCTCAGCGGAGGAGCGAGGCCAGCCCCGCAGGACACGTGTCGTCTTCGGAGCTAGTCACTGCAGAGAAGAAAGGTCCAGCCGCGCGGGACACGTGTCGCTCTTGGAGCTCACCTCCGAGGGGTCCGGCCCCGCTAGACACGTGTCACCCTCGAAGCTTATCTCCGAGAGGTCCGACACTATTGGACACGTGTCGCTCTCGAAGCTTACCTCCGGGAGGTCCGGTCCTACTGGACACGTGTCACCTCCGGAGACCACCTCCGGGAGGTCCGACACTGTTGGACACGTGTCACCTCCGGAGCTCACCTTTGAGAGGTCCGACACTACTAGACATGTGTTACCTCCGGAGCTCATCTCCGGGAGGTCCGACGCTGACGGACACGTATCGACCTTGGAGCTCTTCTATGAGTAGAAAGGAAGTCCGACGCTGTTAGGACACGTGGCACTACAGGAGCCCACCTCCGAAGAGAGGGGAGGTCCGGCACTGACACGTGGCACCCCCGGAGCCACCTCTGAAGAGAGGGGAGGTCCAGAACTCACACGTGTCGTACACTGAGCTCGTCTCTGGAGAGAGGGGAGGTCCCGACCCGCCAAGACACATGACGCACGCGGAGCTCACCTCTCAGGAGAGGGAGGTCTTGCCCGTCTGACACGCGGCACAATTGGAGCCCGCCTCTTCGGAAAAGGGAGGTCGACCTCCGCGGGACACGTGAAGCCTCCGGAGCTCATCATCGCGGAGAAGACGAGATTTTAAGCGGTTTTCCTTCTGTACGCGTGGGAATCCCTAGTACTGAGGAAACCGACACGATTTCTACATTGCTACCGCACCAAATTGATTAGAGATAAGTTGTTAAGATTCAAAAACAAAATAAATAGGACTCTTATTCGAACTCCAATCAGATTAGGACTCTTTTCTGACCCCTTATAAATAGAACCGAAACCCTTTGGCCGCAACCACGTACTTCTTTTCCACCTCCTGAGTCGACGACTTGGAGCCCTAGCCCCAATTCGTCGAGTTAATTCCCTTCGCCGGAGTTCAGTCGCCGGAGACCGCCGACGAGCTCGCCGTCACTGGAAGAGAGCCCCGACACGATCGCCGGAGGAGAGCCGACGATCCGTTTTGCTGCCATCGCTAGGAGGAAAGTCCCGAAGAAAGTAGGGTAGGTCTCCATTACCACCTTACGACGTCATCGCAGTTTTCTTCGCATTTGTTTCTTTGATTCCTTCGAACAGAAGCTTTTTCGTGTGGACAGATCACATGTTGATCGGTGTGATCTAGATCTCGAGATGAGACCATCGCCACGTCCACATTTGATCCTTACACCTCTGTTCATCGTAGAACCTCATGCAAACCCATGCAAGCCATGCAAGAACACGTACAAACTGATCTAATAAAATAGCACCATAGAATCAACATGCATATGCATCATTGCATCTTGAGTAAAATTTGTGCATGATAATTGATTGATATGAATCTTGTATGTGTGTGATTGTAAGTAGAAGGACAGGCTCAGGGAGCTATCTATGAAGAGCTACAACAATAAGACTTCGAGATCCGAGAGCAACAGAAACCGCAAGAACAAGGCAAGTGCTCCTTGACCATATTGATCCCATGTTTTTGAAACTATTTTATTTGCGAAAAGGTGTGTGTGCTTGAGTCAACATTATGGGAAACCCTTTCATAGGAGTTTACTAGTTTTGTTAACCACCCTTGTCGCCGGGAAAGTTGATGAGTCGGGTATTGTCGGTACCCGCGATATGGGGTACCCCCGCGCACAGGGGAAAATGCCTAAGGATCTCGCCCTTCTCCGCAGGGAAAGCTCCGAAGGCACCACGTGTCCAGTGGGGCCGGACCTCCCTCTCCTCAGAGGAGGGCTCCGGGCTCGCCACGTGGCCTACAGCAGCCAGACCTCCCCCCTCCATGGGGAGAGCTCCAAAGGTGCCACATGTCCCGCTGGGCCGGACCTCCCTCTCCTCAGAGGAGAGCTCCGGGCCCGCCACATGGCCGGCAGAAGCCGGATCTCCCCCTCTGCAGGGAGAGGTCCGAAGGCTCCACATGTCCTGCAGGGCCGAACCTCCCTCTCCACTGAGGAGGGCTCCGGGCCCGCCACGTGTCCAGCAGAACAGCGCTGCCTGCCCCCGAGCGGTAGGCAGCGGGCGTAAAGACACCCCATACCTTGCCCGTACAAGGTATTCAAGGCCCGCGCCTTCCCAAGACGCGGAGACGCGGAGCACGCCTCTGTCAGGTGCCGTTGCGCCCAGTCACATCACAGACTGGCGCGCGGTGTCAGAGCCTGCCAGCCAATAAACGCAGCGACAAGACATCCCATGCCGCTCCCGCCGTCATCACCCACTACGACTAGCATGCGGCATGGGCAGGGCAGCAAGACGAAGACTCAGAAGCCTTCGACAGAGACAACAACCGACATAACTGCGGATACGGTAGTCTGCAGGCAATCTCCCCGGGACCACCTGTCGGGTCCCGGGCCCCCCTTGTAAGCCACTCGAGCCTAGGACTATAAAAGGCTCGGGTAGGCAACGGTAGCAAGGGTTCAAACTCTGTGGGTTCGCACATCTACAACTCATACGCTAGCCATTCACACTCAAGCTGTAACTCACCCCCAAGCTCAGGACTCCGGTCCTGAGCAGCAAGCAATACAGCGAGCTCCATAGCTCACCGTGGACGTAGGGTTTTACGCTCCGGCGGCCTGAACCACGTAAAACTCACCGTGTCAAGCTCTTACTAACTCGTCCATCCGCGCAAGCTCTCCGCAAGGGACTAGCCCCACCGAAAAAAGAACCTCCGCGGGCTGCCCAGTGCAGGCCCGGGGGAAGTGTCGACCGAACACTTCGACATTTGGCGCGCCAGGAAGGGGGCTTTTCCCCTTGCGCAATGAGTTTCTGCCGACGAAGATGACCAAGCTTCCCTCAGCGGCAAACTCTCCCCCTCCACGTTCACGGCGAACCGTGACCAGCAGAGAGTACATGTCAACGCACTCAGGACGGAGTGTGTCGGCGCAAGCTGGGAGCCAGCAGCCGGCTCTGGCAGCGCCGACCCCAGCAATGCAGGCTCCAACCAGCGTCAGGTCTTCAGTAGCACTGGGCGTACCAGGCGGGGGTGCGCTAGCTGCAGCAAGAGCGCTACTGCACAATCCTCCTGCTGGGGACGCGCCTCAGGCAGCGACCCAACAGTGGATTCGCGAGGTAGACCGTCTCGTCGTCACCGCCGCAAACCCTCGACTTCAGCGGGGACGACGCTCCGGCCAACCGGCTGTGTCGCTGATGCGCACGCCAATGGTTGGCGAGCAGACGGCTGATTCCAGCTCCACCAGGCTCCAGTCGATGGATCTGAGGACAGAGCTGGAACGGTGTCACTTGGGCCAAGGTGCCCGGGTATACCTCGAGCAACGTCGAGAAAGGCGTCGCAACCAAGAGGCTGGCGACAAACTCTCCTCCCCCGCGTTCGCGGCGAACTGTGACCAGGGGGGAGTACATGTCGACACAATCAGGACGGAGTGTGTCGGCGCAAGCTGGGAGCCAGCAGCCGGCTCTGGCAGCGCCGACCCCGGCAATGCAGGCTCCGACCAGCATGAGATCTTCTGCAGCGATAAGCGAACCCCACAGGGGTGCGCTAGCTGCAGCAAGAGCGCTACTGCGCAACCCAGCTGCTGGGGACGCACCTCATTCAGTAACCCAGCAGTGGATACGCGAGGTAGGCCGCCTCGTCGTCGCCACTGCAAACCCTCGACTTCGGCGGGGACGACGCTCCGGTCAACGGGCTGAGTCGCTGACGCGCACGCCAACGGTTGACGGGCAGACGGCAGACTCCAGCTCCACCAGGCTTCCGTCGACGGATCTTAGGGCCGAGCTGGAGCGATGCCACTTGGTCCAAGATGCCCGAGTGTTCCTCGAGCGACGTCAAGAAAGGCGTCGCATCCAAGAGGCTGGCGACAGCATGACGTCGGCCTCGACCCAGCCTGAAGGGCAGATCTTTGCCACGTGAGCTCTGCCCCAGGCGTACGCCGCGCAGCATATGCCACAATCATATGCCCTGCAAACGGCGCCCTCGGTCTATGGAGCAGCCTTGCCCATACCGGGGTACACTGTGCCAGCGGCGAACCAAGCGTTTGCGGCGCCAACACCTGCAGCAACAGGAGCAGGATGTGCGGCCCTGGCGCCCCACCTTCGCTTCGCGAGGTGGCCGCGCAAGTTTCGGCCGCACCTGCCCGAAAAGTACGACGGCAGCGTCAACCCGGCGGAGTTCCTCCAGGTCTACTCCACCGCCGTACTTGCCGCAGGAGGGGATGAGGCTGTCATGGCTAACTACTTCCCCGTCGCCTTGACCGGCCCAGCCCGGTCTTGGCTAATGAACCTCCCTCAGGGTTCCATAACTTCCTGGGGAGAGCTCTGCCGGCAGTTCATCGCCAACTTCGGCAGCTCCTACACCCGTCCCGGCACGGAGCTTGACCTCCACGCCATCAAGCAACAGCCTGGGGAATCACTGCGCTCCTTCATCCAGCGGTTCTCCCAGGTACGCAACACCATCCCGCATATTCAAAGTGCTTCTGTGGTGGTGGCGTTCCGGCAGGGTGTCCGGGACGAGAAAATGCTTGAGAAGCTCGCGACCAGAGAGGTCCGCAACGTCTCTGAGCTCTTCAGCCTCGCGGACAAGTGCGCCAGAGCAGCTGAAGGGCGGAGTCGGCACTCACTACCAGCTTCCGAAGCCAGAAGACAGCCCGAAGACGGCGGAGTTCAAGCTGAGCTCCCGACCACGTCAGGCAGCCAAGAGCCAAGCACTGGCTGACTTCGTGGCTGAGTGGACACCAACGAAGGATGACCCAGGGGGGCGCGAAGACGGTGAACCAAAGTACCGAGCTCCGGCCTTCACCGGGCCTCACTGGACGCTCTTCTTCGACGGCCCCTCATGAAAGCAGGGGGCCGGTGCCAGCGTACTGCTTCTCATTCCATCGGGGGAGCAGTCTGGGTACATGGTGCGTCTCAATTCCAAGGCAACCAACAACTTGGCAGAGTATGAAGCACTCATCTTTGGCCTAAAAGACAATCCTGTCTCTGGGCGCTCGCCAGTTGTTGGCGCAGGGCGACTCCCAGCTAGTTATCAAGCAAGTTAAGGGTGAATGCCCCTGCAATGACCCACAGCTAGCTGCTTATCTGCTCCACGTGCGGATGTTGGAGAAAGACTTCCTCGCCTTGGACCTGCGCCATGAACCGCGCGCTGGCAAGGCCGCAACTGACGAACTCTCAACGAAGGCCTCCATCGGAGCCCCTGCGCCCAAAGGAGTCTTTGAGAGGACGTTGTTGCGGTCCATAGCCCGGCCCGCCGAGCTGGGCGAAGGGGGCTGAACCAATGCCTCGAAGCTAGGCAGTCCCGGCGGCCCTGCAGCAATGGATGCCACCAAAGGATCGTAAGCGTCACTGGGGACTCCGTGCAACCCAGCGCTCAAGATCCAGAAGCTCAAGTAGTCCCGATGCATGGACCACGGAGGTCCGGGACTCCTTGAAGGACATCCTTCCTGATGAACGTGCATTCGCTGAACGGGTGGTACGGATGGCTATGTGCTACGCGCTGGTATCTTTACTGGCGTGACGCCACGACATCCTATTGCGGTGCATAACCCAGGAGGAAGGCTGCGACTAGCTCGCAGTAGTCCACGGAGGCGAGTGCTAGGAACGCTCATCGTCCCGCACGCTGGTCGGTTAAGCCACCCGGCATGGCTCCTACTGACCGAGAGCCACCTGGACGCCGTCAAACTGGTTAGGGATGCAATGCGTGCCAGGTCCATGCCAAGCAGACCCACACAACCGGTGCAGACGCGCACCCAGAGCCGTCGGGGGATACCGGCTCCTCCATGTCGAGGGCCAGCCGGACTTCCCAGGGCCGGGTCACGGGAACTACCCTTCCACATGGTATGCGGGGCCGAAGCCAAGCTTCCCCCTGAGATTGCCATGGGGGTCCCCCCGTGTCCGGCGTACGACGAAGCCACGCATGACCTGCTCTGCGTGAAGACAAGCGCTTCGACGCTACCCCAGTAAGTTCACCATGCTTACTTAGGTGTTTATTTAAATTACGCATTAATTTATATGAACACCTCCCCACGCTCTAGACAGTGTGCGTCCATTATACACGGTTCCTCTTTCCTGCTCTCATGCATAGTCGATATTTGCCGTCCTGCCGAAGGCGGTAGTGCTTGGGATACCTGCGAGAGGCCCGGTGGCCTTTTGGATCTCCCCCTGTAAGGGTACTGTACCGCCAGTTGGTCTCCTCCGAGAAAAGACCTACGCTAGACCGGGGGGTCAGGAGCCTTGCTTTGCCAGGTCTTGCACCCAAAGCATGCGCACTCTGCCCCCCAGCGCTATGGTCTGAGTACCAGGGGGCCGGACGGTTACACCCTGACTGGGGCTGGGGCCAGACCTCCGGGACCAAGTGCACTGGACTACCCAAGCCCCGTATTCCGGCCTGGGACAGTAAGCCAAATGAGACTAAGGGACAGGAAAGGGGGGACCACTGAGCAGTGCCGGACTTTGCCCCCACAGCTGGGCCGAGCTCCGATGCCAGCCCTCGCCCTCCTTTCAGAGGCGAGCGCTGATGCCGGACCTCACGCCCTTCGCTGGCCTGAGCTCCGATGACCCCCGGACCTCACGCCCTTCGCTGGCCTGAGTTCCGATGACTTCCGGACCTCCGCCTCCACAGCCAGGCCGAGCTCCGAGGCCAGCCCTCGCCATCCTTTCAAAGGCGAGCGCTGATGCAGGGCCTCACGCCCTTCGCTGGCCTGAGTTCCGATGACTTCCGGACCTCCGCCTCCACAGCTAGGCCGAGCTCCAAGGCTTGCCCTCCTTTCAAAGGCGAGCGCCGATGCCGGACCTCACGCCCTTCGCTGGCATGAGCTCCGATGACTTCCGGACCTCCACCCCCGCGGCTGGGCCGAGCTCTGAGGCCAGCCCTCGCCCTCCTTTAAGAGGCAAGCGCTGATGCCGGACCTCACGCCCTTCGTTGGCCTGAGCTCCGATGACTTCTGGACTCCGCCTCCACAGCCGGGCCGAGCTCCGAGGCCAGCCCTCGCCCTCCTTTCAGAGGTGAGTGCTGATGCCGGACCTCACGCCCTTGCTGGCTTGAGCTCTGATGACTTCCGGACCTTCGCCCCCACAGCTGGGCCAAGTTCCGAGGTCAGCCCTCGCCCTTCCTTCAGAGGCGAGCGCTGATGCTGGACCTCACGCCCTTCGCTGGCCTGAGCTCCGATGACCTCCGGACCTCACGCCCTTCGCTGGCCTGAGCTCCGATGACTTCCGGATCTCCGCCCCCACAGCCGGACCGAGCTCCGATGCCAGGCTTCACCCTCTCCTAAGAGGCTGAACTCCGAAGCCGTCAAGACCCTGCCAGTACAGGGAGTACTCAAGACAAGAAAGTGCGCGGGTAGGAGAAGGCCTCACCTCGGGCTCGTTACCTCCCCCGAGGAGAGCCCGGGGGCCACTGTCGGTACCCGCGATATGGGGTACCCCCGCGCACAGGGGAAAATGCCTAAGGATCTCGCCCTTCTCCGCAGGGAAAGCTCCGAAGGCGCCATGTGTCCAGTGGGGCCGGACCTCCCTCTTCTCAGAGGAGGGCTCCGGGCTCGCCACGTGGCCTACAGCAGCCATACATCCCCCATCCGTGAGGAGAGCTCCGAAGGTGCCACATGTCCCGCGAGGCCGGACCTCCCTCTCCTCAGAGGAGAGCTCCGGGCCCGCCACGTGGCCGGCAGAAGCCGGATCTCCCCCTCTGCAGGGAGAGGTCCGAAGGCTCCACATGTCCTGCGGCGCCGGACCTCCCTCTCCACTGAGGAGGGCTCCGGGCCCGCCACGTGTCCAGCAGAACAGCGCTGCCTGCCCCCGAGCGGTAGGCAGCGGGCGTAAAGACGCCCCATACCTTGCCCGTACAAGGTATTCAAGGCCCGCGCCTTCCCAAGACGCGGAGACGCGGAGCACGCCTCTGTCAGGTGCCGTTGCGCCCAGTCACATCACAGACTGGCGCGCGGTGTCAGAGCCTGCCAGCCAATAAACGCAGCGACAAGACATCTCATGCCGCTCCCGCCGTCATCACCCACTACGACTAGCATGCGGCATGGGCAGGGCACCAAGATGAAGACTCAGAAGCCTTCGCCAGAGACAACAACCGACATAACTGTGGATACGGTAGTCTGCAGGCAATCTCCCCGGGACCACCTGTCGGGTCCCGGGCCCCCCTTGTAAGCCACTCAAGCCTAGGACTATAAAAGGCTCGGGTAGGCAACGGTAGAAAGGGTTCAAACTCTGTGGGTTCGCACCTATGCAACTCATACGCTAGCCATTCACACCCAAGCTGTAACTCACCCCCAAGCTCAGGACTCCGGTCCCGAGCAGCAAGCAATACAGCGAGCGCCATAGCTCGCCGTGGACGTAAGGTTTTACGCTCCGGCGGCCTGAACCACGTAAAACTCACCGTGTCAAGCTCTTACTAACTCGTCCATCCGCGCAAGCTCTCCGCAAGGGACTAGCCCTACCGAAAAAAGAACCTCCACGGGCTGCCCAGTGCAGGCCCGGGGGAAGTGTCGACCGAACACTTCGACAGGTATGGTTTTTGCTTTTATGCTTCGCCGAGTCCATGGGATATGGGAAGTGAGATAGAATGTGTCTAGCTAACTGCACTCGTATGAATAATGATAGTGAGAAATTGATGTTGATAATGAATATGAATCGGGGGGAGATCTAGGCAAGCCTGGTTTGTGGATGAGGTAGAATGAGATGGTGGTTTACTTGCCGTAGATCTAAGGACCGGTTAATGCGAGCCATGCTAGGAATACAGTGCCACCACAAGGCCAAATATGGGTGCGGCTCAGCTGACTAATTAGGTAAGTTGCTAGATTATTATGGACCGTGGAAGGCGCGGGGAACGGGAGTCGAGTGAGGACTTCCCTGGGAACTGCATGGCACAAGAGGGGGGCCCGTAGGTGGGAGAATTGGAGATTCTAGCCTGCTGGTGAAACCTTAGTGAGTCCATACATCTAGTGGCCCCTTTGTAAAGGCTATTTTGTGATCTCTTGACCATACACCGATGGTTGTGTACTGGTATAATGGAGGTTCTGCAGTCGCCGACGGGTGCCACCTCTGTAGAGTGTATAACTATCATGATAGCCGTGCTTCCGGTCACAAGCGCCTGGACAACCCACATGATTAGATGGGATGGTTATTTCAAGATGGTATTTGGTTTGGTTATGGTTTGGTCTTTGGATTGGTTTTGGGACTGTTGAGTCTTGGTAATGAGAATGGTTTCGGACTGTTGAGTCGAAACAATGAGAATGGTCTCGGTTATGAAACGGAATCGAATATGAGATAAAATGGTAGTGAATACGAGATGGTATTCATGTGATGGTAGTGAATACGAGATGGTATTCATGAGCATGATGAAAAGTTGAGAAAGATTAATGTCTGGTTGAGACATGGAAAGTGATGAAACATGATGGAGGTACGTTGATGTTTTTAATATGTTGGGATTAAATTCACTTAAAGCTAGTTGCTGTTTTTACCATGTTTTGTAAAGTAAACTTTGCTTTCTGCAATGAGCCTTTTTATACCTACCTTGTTGTAAGTTACATGTCATACTTCCCGCACTTGCTGAGTACGTCATGTACTCACCCTTGCATTATCATACATCATCAGCGACAGGAGAGGAGTACTTTGAAGAGCATATGGAGTATTAGGTGTGAGATCTATCCTCAACCTTGCATGTGGATTAGAAGATGGAGCCGCTGCTGCTGCTTAGTTGCTTCCGCAATAGTTAGAAGACCTCCGCTGCTAGAATAAAACTTCCGCTGCTAGAATAGATTAGAAACATCCGCTGCAAGAACACAATAGAGATTGATGTAATAAAGTATTTGAACATATTCATTCGTGGTTCTATATTCTGAACTCAGTTTGTGGATGATATGTGTATGTGTGATGAACATCCTGGGCACACATACGCATCAGTCCAGGTCCCTCAGGAACCGGGGCGTCACAAATTGGTATTAGAGCCACGGTTGATTGTAGGTCACACGCCTAGTCACAGATTGGCAATAGAAGCCACGGTTTAATGTAGGTCAGAAGCCTAGGTAAAATGCATAGATTCGCACTGGAACCACCTTGACCATAGGATGCAAGCCTAGGTAGAGTCATAGATTGATCACAGATTGGTATCACCCCAAACCACATAGAACCCCCATTGAATAAGCTTGAATAGGAGTTGTGTGAAACTTTTGTGATGATTGTTTGTGCTTGTGTGCTTAGTCTGAGTTGTGGGATGTTTCAGCGTTGTCCATATCTACACATAAGTAGAGAGATGTGAGATGCTTCGGCACTTGTTCACATCCTCGTATAGGCTAATATATATAGCACATCCACCTTGATGCATACAGTTAGGGGGATCCATCTAACCTTCTAACCTCTATTCCACTCAACTCTCTCTTGCAGATGGTGAGGGAAAATGCCGGCCGCCAAAGGAGGAACACCCGGGGCAACCAGGAACCACAACAGGATGACCACGATGGGGTTCCTGCTAACCCAGGGGCTGGTGCAAATAACCTTGAATAGTTGATGGTTATGCAGAATCAGCTTATGCAAGCAATGATCCAAACTTTGAGTCAGCTGCAAGCCAACAACAACAACCCCATTCCTGCACCCCTGCCACCACCACCGCCACAACCGCCAGCTCACAACCGACTGGAAGAGTTCATGAGGACTCGACCGCCCACTTTTGCTCAAGCTAATGATCCCATGGAGGCCGATGATTGGTTGAAATCCATGGAGAAGAAGCTTGCCATAGTTCAGTGCAATGACCGAGAGAAAGTTCTCTTCACATCGCACCAACTCATGGGAGCAGCCACTGACTGGTGGGACGCTCTCTGCAACGCTCATGTCAACCAAGAGACGATCACTTGCGCTGAGTTCAAGGAGAATTTCTGCTCTCACTACGTCCCTGTTGGAGTCATGATGCTAAAAAGGCAAGAGTTCGAAGGTCTCCGCCAGGGCAAGGAAAGTGTGAACGAGTACCTCAACAAGTTCACGCAGCTATCACGGTATGCCCCCGAAGATGTCAACTCGGACCAACAGAAGTAGTACTTGTTCATGAGAGGGTTGAACAATGAGATCCAAGTTCAGCTCCTCAACAATGACTATGCGAACTTCGAGAAGCTAGTTGACAAGGCTATAGTGGTTTAGAGCAAGATCCGAGAGATCGAGCAAGAGGGCAAAAGAAAGATGCCATACCAGCCACAGAGGAGCAACGTACGCCCTCGGTACATGCCCCCAGCTGCACCACAGTATGGCTCGCCCACCTCTCCTTTTTGCCCTAACCAACCACCACAGCAACGTCTTGCCATGCAAGCACCTCGTGTGCCTTTGCCGCCAGCGCCCCGTCCTAACGTGGGTGCTTATGTTCAAAACCCCCGCCCCAACGTACCTGCTGTCGTGGGCAACAAGGCATGCTTTGCATGCGGAGAGACGGGACACTGTGCGAGCCAGTGCCCGAAGAGAGGTCCTGGACAACCAAGCAACGTGCCCAAGCAGAACCCACAGCCAAACGGAGGAGCTAATCAAGGTAACCGTGGACAGCAGAACTACGCTCGCGGCAACGTGAACCATGTCTCTGCTCAGGAAGCACAACAGGCTGAGGATGTCATGATTGGTATGTTCCTTGCCAACTCCAACCCAGCCACCATTTTATTTGATTCCGGAGCATCACATTCATTCATATCGTCCAAGTATGTTGCCAAGTACAATCTACCCATATCACACTTGAAATATACTATGTTGGTTAATTCTCCCGGTGGAGAGATGAGGACTAATATAGTATGTCCGAAAGTAAACCTTAAAATAAGGGGGGTAGACTTCCTTGTCAACCTCATTGTCTTGGATTCCCAAGGGCTTGACATAATACTCGGAATAGATTGGTTAAGCAAGCACAACGGAGTAATCCAATGTGCTGAGAGAAGCGTGCAGTTGACAAGCGAGCACGGTACCCGTATCGAGTTCGAGTCAGCCCAAACGGTAACCGAGAAGGCAACGCTGAACCATGTTGAAGAAGCAACCTTGGAAAGCATTCCGGTGGTTCAAGAATTTTCGGACGTATTCCCGGAAGAACTTCCAGGTATGCCACCAGACCGGGACATTGAGTTTTCCATAGACCTAGTACCAGGAACTGCACCTATAGCAAAGAGGCCCTATAGGATGCCCATTAATAAACTAGTGGAGCTCAAGAAGAAAATCCAGGAGCAGCTAGAAAAGGGTTTTATACGCCCAAGCTCGTCACCCTGGAGAGCCCCCGTGCTCTTCGTAGACAAGAAGGATGGGATCCAAAGGATGTGCGTGGATTATAGGTCTCTCAATAAGGTGACGATCAAGAATAAGTACTCTCTGCCCCGAATAGAGGACCTATTCGACCAAATGAAGGGAGCCCGAGTTTTCTCCAAGATTGATCTTCGGTCGGGATACTTCCAGCTGAAGATTAAGCTCTCCGATATACCCAAGACTGCCTTTCGAACACGATATGATTTGTATGAATATACCGTTATGTCTTTTGGGTTAACAAATTCACCTACATATTTCATGTACCTCATGAACAAGGTCTTCATGGAGTACTTGGACAAGTTCGTCGTGGTTTCCATTGATGATATCATGGTGTATTCAAAAAGTGAGGAAGAACAAGAGGAACATTTGAGATTGACCTTGCAGAAATTGCGAGAGCATCAATTGTATGCCAAGCTCAGCAAGTGTCAATTTTGGCTAAAGGAGATATCTTTCCTAGGCAACATCATCTCCGAGGAAGGAGTATCGGTTGATCCCGGAAAAGTGGGAGATGTTCTGAAGTGGAACCAACTGCAAAACATGAGGGATATTTGGAGTTTTTTTGGGATGGCTGGATACTACCGATGTTTCATCAAGGACTTCTCCAAAATAGCTAAGCCTATGACGGAGTTGCTAATGAAGGGGAAGGCATTCCAGTGGACCCCAGCGTGCCAAGAAAGCTTTGAGGAGCTCAAGAAAAGGCTAACCACAGCACCGGTTTTGGTATTGTCGGACGTGAGCAAGAGCTTTGACATATATTGTGACGCATCCAGACAAGGGCTTGGATGTGTGCTCATGCAAGAAGGACAAGTGGTAGCCTATGCGTCGAGACAACTTAAGAAACACGAGCATAATTACCCCACACATGACTTGGAGCTAGCAGCCGTGGTGCATGCATTGAAGATTTGGAGACATTATATCCTTGGTCACCAATGTGAGATCTATACGGATCATAAAAGCCTCAAGTACATATTCATCCAAACGGATTTGAATTTGAGGCAACATCGATGGTTGGAACTCATCAAGGATTATGATGTTGGAATCAACTATCACCCCAGAAAGGCCAATGTAGTAGCTGATGCATTGAGCCGAAAGGGAGCATGTCACTAACTCACGGTTCGGGAGCTACCGCCCGAGCTGCGCAAGGAGTTCGAACGGTTACGTCTCGGGTTCTTGAACGAGATGGAAGTGATGGAACTCCACTCTTCGCTGGAACAAGAGATAATTTATGGCAAGCAACGGATGAGGAGATCAAGGAGATTAAGGAAAGGATCCGACAAGGTATAGAAAAGGACTTCAAGGAAGACGAGAAGGGTACGCTTTGGCTAGGAAAAAGGATTTGTGTGCCTAACGTGAAGCACATCCGCGACACGATATTAAAGGAGGCACATGACTCACCTTATTCCATACATCCCGGAAGTACCAAGATGTACAAGGACTTGAAGACTTGTTATTTGTGGGATGGTATGAAGAGGGACATAGCTGAATATGTTGCCCTATGCGACACATGCCAACGGGTGAAGGCCGAACATCAAAGACCCGCTGGACTGTTGCAACCATTGAAAGTACCCGAGTGGAAGTGGGAAAGACATCAGTGTGGATTTCATCGTTGGTTTACCACGTACTCGGTCGGGTTACGACTCCATCTGGGTTATTGTGGATCGATTGACGAAAACAGCCCATTTCCTTCCTGTTAAAACCGTGTACAACGTTGCACAACTAGCTAAGATGTACATGGAGCAAATCGTGTGCCGTCATGGAGTCCCGAAGAGAATAGTTTCAGATTGGGGTTCTCAGTTTACCTCTAGGTTCTGGAGGAAACTGTATGAGGCCATGGGTACACGACTGGATTTTAGCTCCGCTTACCACCCGCAGACTGATGGATAAACCGATAGGACAAACCAAATTTTGGAGGACATTTTGAGAGCTTGCGCCTTGAAACATGGGCGTAGTTTGGATAGGAGCTTGCCGTATGCTGAATTCTCCTATAACAACAGCTATCAAGCCAGCTTTAAGATGTCACCTTTTGAAGCATTGTATGGTAGACGGTGCAGAATGCCGTTGTTTTGGAACGAGACCGGAGAGAACCAAGTGTTTGGACCCGAAGTGCTACAAGAGGCTGAGAAGCAAGTCCAAACAATACGGGAGAACTTGAAGGTTGTTCAGTCACGATAGAAAGGCTATGTGGGCAATAGGCAAAGGAAGTTGACTTTTGAAGTAGGAGACTTCGTATACCTTAAGGTATCGCCTATCCGAGGCCAACGACGTTTCAACGTCAAAGGCAAGTTAGCACCTCGCTACATCGGGCCATTCAAGATTTTGGGCAAGCGAGGAGAGGTAGCCTATCAACTAGAGCTCCCGACGCACCTCTCCGATATGCATGACATGTTTCACGTATCCCAGCTCAAGAAGTGCTTGAGAGTACCAGAAGAGCAAGTACCAATGGAAGAGCTCGAACTTCAAGAGGATTTGACCTATGCAGAGCACCCTGTCCGAATTTTGTACATGAAGGAAAGGGTCACGAGGAATAAAGTTATCCGATGGTGCAAGGTAAAATGGAGCCATCACACGGAAGCAGAAGCCACATGGGAGCGTAAGGAAGACATCAAGACAGAATTCCCTCATCTATTCTCTACTCTATCGAATCTCGAGGGCGAGATTCAATTTAAGGGGGGTAGATTTGTGACACCCTCAATTTCATAATCATGTGTGCATTCATATTTCATGTAGGAAAACATTTTAAGCGAAGTTGAAACAGAGAAAGAAGCAAAAAAGATAGCTAAAAAGAGCCATTTCCAGTTCGCCTAGAGCGCCGTAGACATTTCTTGCGGCCCGCTGGCCATGTGGCGCCTTCGGAGCTCATCCCCGCAAAGGGGGAGAGGTTCGCCGCTAAACTGGCTACGTGGCAGGCTCGGGGCTCATCCCCGCGAAGGGGGAGAGTGAAAGTTGCCTAGAGGGGTGTCACACCTGGTTTTTCCGAAGAAACAACCAAGTGAATATCACATGTATGCCAGGATCATTTTCTCATACATGTGATGACAAATAGTGAAGCATCATTTATTACAAGCCAGGTGTCGAATATAAATAAGTCTTACATCGCAAATGTCTCAATGGACACTAATGCTTCATCACAAGTAAATAAACTAGCAGCGGAATATTATTCTTTAGGGCTCCATCACAGGCGTTGCCCGGGGGTCTTCATGAACCTAAAAACCTTCTTCGGGTCCAAAGTCTTGGTTATTATACACCACCTCATTATCTTGACCTGAGCAGCAATATAAACCAACAAATATGCAAGGTTGAGTACCAATGGTACTCAGCAAGTGTGGGAAAATTATATCATGCATGGCTAGAACAAGGAGAGGTTGAACTCATGGTAAAAGCACTACGCAATTAATACCTATCACCTTAGCTTATTAAGCACCTACATTACTACACAGGTGAAATGGTCCAAATCTCCCATTCCATCATCATAATCCAATAACCATAACATCATTTCCAGTGTTAAGCTCCCCGCTTAACTTCCAAAACCATCAATCCTCTAATCATGAATAAGTCCAGGCCGCTCTTAACCGTGAGCACGGCTGTCAAGACAGTTTTGACTCTGCAGAGTTTGTACCACTGTACCCACATGTAGTGATTTCATCCCCCGTTGCCGGGTGGACTAAAAGAACCTCCATTATGCCAGTGGCTACGATCCACATTCACACTTCCCAGGTGTGTAGCCAGGAGATCACTACGAAGCCTTTACAAAGGGATTCCCGACGAGCATGGGCCCACTGAGGTTTCACCCCTAACAGCATACAAGAGGCTCCAACCCCGCTGCAGTGGCCCCCTCTTGAGCCTTGCGGTTCATATGGTAGTCCAGCTGACACCTACTCCCCGCACCATCCAACACACCCATACTACGCCGGGGATACACCTAATTAATTGGCCAAGCTGCCCCATCTCAGCATGTGGTTGGCACGGTAAAGCCAGGTTACATGCTCCATGAACCGGTCCTTAGGATCCAGGCAAGTACTAAACACAAACCCAAGTCTCGTGCACCCAGCACACAACCAAAACATCCAACTTGCCTTGATCCCTACCTCTACATAACTCACAATGTCCCATTCAAGAGTAGGGTAATATAAACTGATGATCTCATGTCCCAAATATCCCATTCTAAGCATGGCTAAGCATATGCATGGAAATAAATGACATGGTAACATAAATCCCAACCCAAGCTACAAGGAAACAAGGTAATGCAATTCTAGGGAAACTTTCCTAGCATGGGTTTCATATTTCATTTGACAATGCAAATAATTCTATCTACACATCCTAGCATAGGATCAAAGTGGTCAAGGACACTTGCCTCCTTCTTGCTGCTCTTGAAATGGATAGTCCTGATCTTGGAAAGGAATAACTTGCTCTTGAACAGGTTCTACTTCATACCATCACACATAGCAAAAGAAAAACAACAATCATAAGACATAGTTCACACTTCTTACTTCATACAAACCACACATTCATATTTATGAAATTCATTCACCATTATATGTGTTGTGGTTACTTTGTGTGTTGATCTGTGGCTTGCACACACTTTTATTTATATGTGTATGATTCCTACTTTAGTGTTCATATTTATACTTACATACTATATATATACATATGTGTGTGTTTCAGTTTTAAATAAATTCCTTATATTAAACTACCAAGTATGTAAGAAAAGTATTTTTCTTCTCCATATGTGCCTTCATAATTTCTATCAACCCTAAACTGAACTCTTTGAATTTTAAAAACTCCATTTATCATTTACTAGTTGCTATATTTTCAGATTTATATTCCTATGCATAATTGTGTATTTTTTATGAAATTAGTAATACACATCATCTAAACAGTATAGGTTTTGGTCCTAAATAATTGAATAACATATTTTGACCTTGGCCTCTGATGTAAACTATTTCATAATTATTTTCCCTATTTTTCTATAGCTATTCTTTACTTAAAAATGTGTCCCTATACTAAATAATGTGATTAATAAATGAAACAGATTCATTTCAGCCCAAAATATATTTTTATCTCACTCCAAAGTTTTCTAAGTACTGAGAAAGCTTTTAATTAATTTTGACAATTATGTTTGTCCCACTTTTTAATTTTTAAACACTAGTTACATATTCAATTTTCTAAATTAAATACTAAACAGGGCTAAAATAATGAACTCACCCCATTACAGGGTCTATAATATTATTTTCATAATTTCCAGGGGTCTAGCTACACTTATCAGAGGTGTTTTTCCTAATTTCTATTAAGTCCAGGGGCTAAAACTGATTTTTAAATGAATTTACATGATTTTCTGGAGTTCCAGGGGCTAGATCAGAAGTTTCCGGGGCTAGCTCTTATTTCCCGAGAACCCCAGGGGGTAGCACGTAAGAATTCCAGTCTTTATAACGCGGGGCTGACGTGGACCGTCCGATTTTAAACCGACGGCTGAGATTATAACATCGAACCGGTACGCGGGGTTTTAAAGTCTACCGTGCGATTTAAAATAAACGGCGCACAAGCGGCCACGTCGCTCTGATCGAGCGCGGGCGGCGCTGCCGGCGGCGCATGGCGGCGGGAAGCGGCGATCTCGCCGGAAAGTTTCGGATCCGCGAGAATTCTGCCTAGAACTGTGATCTTATGGCATAGATCGGTAGAGGGGAGGTCAGGGATCTCACCTCGGTGGTTTTCTCGAGCTCGGGGGTCCTTGAAAGTGATCGGCGGCGAGGTCCGAGGCAAAACCACGGCGAAGCTCGTCGGCGCTGTGTTTACACCGTAAGTCTCCGAGTTTTCTGCACCTGCAAAGCTCCCCGGAGGCGGTGGATCAAGACCAGCGAATTAGATCAGAGTTTCCAAGCTTAGATCGGCCAGAATTCACCGGCGAAGTCTCGGTGCTCACCGGAGTAAAAATCGGCGATCGCGTGGGAAAAACCGATCGGGGCTAGGGTTTTTATAGCCGGGGAGGGCGGTGGGTCAGTTGTGATCGAGTTTGATTCTTCTGGGACCGGAATTTGGGCTGAGGGACGCGGTATTCCGATCGGTTAAGATCGCGCGCGTGCGGGAGAGTCCGGGGTCGCGGGGTTAGGGATGACAGGTGGGTCCCACCTGTCTGTGAGGGATAGTGCGGGCGCGCGGCTGCGGGCTGGCGCGGGGGAAATTGGGCCGGCTGGCGGGTTTCGGCCCACTGGCCGGTTTTTTCCCGTTTTCTCTTTTTCTTTTTCCATTTCTTTTCTGTTTTGAGTCTAATTTGAATTCCAGTTTGAATTTGAATTTTTGCAAAACATGCAACACGTCCAAAAATTTTTAAATTCCCCTCTGAACATGGTTTAGGGTTTTGAATCAAAATTTGGGGTGTTACAGCTCTACCCCTCTTAAAAGAAATCTCGTCCTCGAGATTGGTGTTTCTAAGAAAACAATTCCGGAAATTGTGCCTTGAGCTCATCTTCCCGTTCCCAGGTGGCTTCCTCTTCTGAGTGATGCTTCCACTGCACCTTGCACATCCGGATTCTCTTGTTTCTGGTGAGGCGTTCCATCGTCTCCAAAATCTTGTATGGTTGCTCGGCATAAGACAAATCTTCAGCTACATCCACTTCATTCATGGGTAACACCTCTTCAGGCGTCCTCAGGCAGTTCTTGAGTTGTGACACATGGAATACGTCGTGCACGTCCGATAGATGAACCGGTAACTCTAGTTGGTACGCCACTTCGCCTTTTCTTTCCAAAACTTGAAAGGGTCCGATGTATCGAGGTGACAACTTCCCTTTCACCTTGAACCGACGAAGTCCTCTGATAGGGGACACCTTGAGATAAACATAGTCTCCCACGTTGAAAACGAGCTCTCTTCTTCGTACATCGGCATAGCTCTTTTGGCGTGTTTGTGCTATCCTCAAGTTGTTGCGAATCTCCCTCACCTTCGCCTCGGCTTCTTGTAGTACTTCTGGACCAAACACTTTACTTTCTCCTGTTTGGTTCCAAAATAGGGGAGTTCTGCACTTCCTTCCATACAAAGCTTCAAACGGTGACATCTTCATACTAGCTTGATAGCTGTTGTTATAGGAAAACTCCGCATACGGTAAGTTCTTGTCCCAACTCCTATTGTTTTTGAGTGCACATGCCCTTAACATATCTTCAAGGATCTGATTGGTTCTCTCCGTCTGCCCGTCAGTTTGGGGATGATAGGCAGAGCTGAAGTTCAGATGGGTTCCCATGGTTTCATGCAACTTCTGCCAAAACCTCAAGGTGAACTGTGTCCCTCGGTCCGACACTATCTTCTTTGGCACTCCATGGTAACACACAATCCTTGACATGTACAATTCTGCCAATTTGGATCCGCTGTAGCTTTCTTTCACAGGAATGAAATGAGCTACCTTGGTTAGCCTATCAATAATGACCCATATTGAATCATACCCGGATTGGGTCCTAGGCAATCGCACGACAAAATCCATGCTGATTTCTTCCCACTTCCATTCAGGCACTTTGAGTGGTTGCAATAATCCCGCGGGTCGTTGATGTTCGGCTTTCACCAACTGACATGTGTCACATAGGGCAACATGTTCCGCGACATCTCGCTTCATGCCATACCACCAATACCTGCTCTTGAGGTCCTGGTACATCTTCGTACTCCCAGGATGAATGGAATAGTCAGAATCGTGAGCCTCCTTCAAAATTAATTCACGGATCTCCTTTATTTCTGGCACACAGATCCTTTTCCCGTGCCACACCGTTCCTTGTTCATCCTCTCTAAAACCAGGAGCTTTATTTTCCTTGATGAGCTGTCTGATCTCTTGTATCTTCTCATCATTCTTTTGGCCCTCGCGTATGTCTTGCTCGAGTGTGGAGTCCACTTCCATGGCGATGGCTTCACCACTATTTACTAGACATAGATTGAGCCTTATAACCTCGTCCTTCAATTCTGCGGGCATGTCCTTCAAGCTCAACTTACTGACCTGCACTTTCCGACTCAAAGCATCGGCCACGACGTTTGCTTTCCCGGGATGATAGTTGATGCCCACATCAAAGTCATTGATTAGCTCTAACCATCTCCTTTGTCTGAGGTTGAGATCTGGCTGTGTGAATATGTACTTCAAACTCTTATGATCCGTATATATCTCTGTCCTCTTCCCCATCAAATAGTGCCGCCAAATTTTCAACGCGTGTACCACTGCAGCTAGTTCTAGGTCATGTGTAGGATAGTTCTTCTCGTGCTTCCGAAGCTGCTGGGATGCATATGCCACGACATGTCCTTCTTGCATGAGAACACATCCCAACCCATTTCCAGAGGCATCGCAGTACACTGTGAAATTCTTCTGCATATCCAGCATAACCAGCACTGGGGCTGTTGTCAATCTCTTCTTTAGCTCCTGAAAGCTTGTATCGCATTGTGGCGTCCAGGTGAATGCGATTCCCTTTTCCAACAATTTGGTGAGAGGTCTCGAGATATTGGAGAATCCCTCAATAAACCGCCGATAGTATCCAGCCAATCCCAAAAAGCTTCGAACTTCCCCGACATTTTCAGGGGTCTTCCACTTCTGGATATCCTCGATTTTGGCGGGATCTACGGAGATTCCTCCCTCCGAGATTATATGTCCTAAAAAGGGAACTCTCTTCAGCCAAAACTCACACTTGCTCAACTTGGCATATAGTTGGTGTTCTCTCAGCCTCTGTAACACCAACCTTAGATGTTTCTCATGTTCTTCTTCATCTTTGGAGAAGACGAGAATATCATCTATGAAGACCACCACAAATTTGTCCAGATATTCCATGAATACCTTGTTCATGAGGTACATGAAATATGCCGAGGCATTGGTTAGCCCGAAAGGCATGACAGTGTATTCATACAGTCCGTACCGAGATACGAAAGTTGTCTTGGGAATATCAGATTGCCTTATCTTGAGTTGGTGGTATCCCGACCTGAGATCAATTTTCGAGAACACACAAGCTCCCCTCAACTGATCAAACAAGTCCTCAATGCGGGGTAATGGGTACTTGTTCTTGATGGTTACCTCATTCAAGGCACGGTAATCCACGCATAACCTTTGGGTTCCGTCTTTCTTGGGCACAAATATCACCGGAGCTCCCCATGGTGAGGAACTAGGGCGAATATACCCCTTCTCCGTCAATTCTCCCAAATGATCCTTGAGCTCCTCTAGCTGCTTGGAGTCCATTCGATAAGGTCTCTTGTATATCGGGGCTGTTCCCGGTACTAGCTCAATTGCGAATTCCACGTCACGGTCGGGAGGCATACCTGGCAACTCCTCCGGAAAAACATCTGGATATTCCCTGATAGTCCTGATTTCCTCAACTTTCACCTCCACTTGATTTAATTTAATGTCCCTCCTAGGCTCGTGTATTGTTATGAACTTTACTCTGGTGCCACTGGGGTGAGTTAGTTCCACCGTTCTGGTCGAACAATGGATAATTCCTTTATGTTTGGTCAACCAATCCATACCCAAAATAATATCTATCCCTTGTGAATCTATCACTATGAGGTTAGCCGTAAATACTACCCCATTAATGTCTAGGTTCACTTTGGGACACACTTGTCTTGTCCTTATTTCTCCACCTGGAGAGTTTACCGCTAGCATATGGTTCATTTGTGTGGTTGCTAGGTCATGCTTCTTAACAAACCCTTGAGCAATGAACGAGTGGGTAGCACCAGAATCAAACAGCAGAGTTGCAAGGTGTAAATTGGCAGGAAACTTACCAACTACCACGTCGGGTGCCTCTTGTGCTTCCTCCATAGTGACATGGTTCACCCGTCCTCTCAATACATTCTGCTGTTGTGGCGGCGCAGGCTTCTTCTTTGGGCATTTATGGGCGTAGTGCCCCACTTCACCACAGCTGAAACATTGCACCCCAATCTTAGATGCTTGGCCCTTGTTGTCTTGGGGTTGGTTTGGGGGTCCTTGCACTGCTGGTCAAGGTGGATATGCGGGGCGAGGCTGCTGCACAAACTGACGTTGCGGCTGTGCTGGTGCTGCGGGAGGCCTGTAGTTTGGGTTGTACCCTCTTGGTGCTGAATAGGGTACCGCAGCACGGCTCGTCTGCCCCGTAGGTTGCTGCATCATACGTGGGCGGGTGTTGCTCCCTGAGGCTTGATGTGACCACCTAGCCTTCCTCTTATTCTCATTTTCCAGGGCCTTTAGCTTCCTTTCTACCACAAACGCTCGGTCCACCATCTTTTGGAAGCTTTCATACTCATTGGAGGACATTGCACACTGCATCTCTGCGGTAAGTCCTTCCATGAAACAATCTTGTTTCTGCTCATCGGTCTCTATGTCTCGTGGAGCATAACGGGATAGTTGAGTAAATTTAGTGAGGTATTCCCTCACCGTCATGTTTCCCTGCTGCAGTCCCAAAAACTCCTTCCTCTTGTTTTTGAGTTCACCTCTTGGGATGTAATGGTTGCGGAAGCTATGCTTGAACTCTTCCCAAGTGATGTTCTCAGGGTCATGATGGGCGGCCACGTAGGTGGTCCACCAATCAGCAGCAGGTCCATGCAATTGATGAGAGGCAAACAGCACCCTCTCATACCCTTGGCACTGTATGATCCTCATCTTACTTTCAATGGTCTTCAGCCAATCATCTGCCTCCAGGGGTTCAGCAGCACTTGCAAACTTTGGAGGTTGGGTTCCTAGAAACTCACTCAACCTTGGTTGGCGTGGTGCAGCTTGTGGAGGTGGAACTTGATGCAAGTTGGCCACCACTTGAGTCAAGTTCTGGATGAGCTGATTTTGATTCTCCAGCATTTGGTGGAGAGGATCAACTTCTTCACGGCGACCACCCCGGTCCTGGCCTCCAGAAAGATGAGGGTTGCATGCCTCATCATTGTTGTTGGCGGGGTTGGCAGCACGTCCTTTTCCTCTTCCGGCCATCTGGCAGAATCAACCAATGTTAATTTGAAAGCATTTAGTATCATCTTACTACTTTCACTTGTTTGTACTTTGAAGTGTTGAGGCTTTGTTAAAAATTTACGAGGGTTTATATCTCACACCAAATAAATGCACTATTATTTCCTGTGGGTTCACACACCAAAGCAAAACAATCTGAAGACGAGGCTGTGGACAATTGCTCATGGCTTCCACAACTCACGTCACACACCAAGCATTATCACACCATTAACTACGTAACGACTCGACTACTCAACCTCTTGTTAGCTAGGGGAAAGACTCTACACTACTCGTCCTCTTGAGCTGGCTCCTCGGGATCTTCCTCCTCATTTCGGCTACCTTCTGACTCTGCTTTGGATAGGGAGGCTGCTGGTGGAGAAGTGCGACGACGCCTGATTGCTCGGCGATCCGGGGAGTCAGGAGTCCATGTATCATTCACAGTGACACACAGTTCATTCCCATCTCCTCTTTCTCTCGCCTTTAAGCAAGCTCGCAGCAACGCCTCCGTTTCCTTCAGGGTGTCTCGGACATCCTGAAGTTCTTGTTGACACTCCTGCAGTCGAGTGCTGAGCATAGCAGCATCCTCCAAACACAAGTCCATGTGCTCATGGGAAGTCCCTTGCTGCACCGGTGGGTACTTGTACTCCGTGGTACCACTCTCACGTTGGAGGACATACATGTACTCAGTTTTGTCCAAGTGGCGACGATAGATGTGACTCTGGCAGGTGATGGCCTCCCAGGTGACATCTTTCTCCGCGTCAACTTGTGTTGCTCGGCAAGGTGGAGAGTGGTGAATCTTAAGCAGCTGATTCTCGTGTATAATCCTCATCTCCGAACTCCATTCTTCCCTCTTCTCACGGATGGTCCTGGTGGAGTTATAGTGGATGATTAGCTTGCCCGTATTGCCTGCGGCTTCGAGCATACGTCGAAGACGGCGCAACAAGTCTCCTACTGCCAATCCGTAGGAAAGGTACGTCACTGGACGACTCTCCTCTCTTTCGGCAAGGGCAACTACGGGAACTTTCCCTCCCGTGGACTTGCGAGCAGTGCGAATCATGCGAACCATCTAAAACAAAAAGAATTTAAAAATTAGGTTAGATAAACTTTTTAAACAAAAATCCCATTTTGAATGAAAATTTGGGGTAAGATGAAGAAAATGACTCCTTAAATAACACTCTTCAACCCACACCTTGGGAAAATAGTTTTTAAGAAAATTGGGCCCTTAAATACATCCATTTCTACCTAGGTCCACGTTCCTACGGGCAACCTTGGCTCTGATACCACCTCTGTCACACCTGGTTTTTCCGAAGAAACAACCAAGTGAATATCACATGTATGCCAGGATCATTTTCTCATACATGTGATGACAAATAGTGAAGCATCATTTATTACAAGCCAGGTGTCGAATATAAATAAGTCTTACATCGCAAATGTCTCAATGGACACTAATGCTTCATCACAAGTAAATAAACTAGCAGCGGAATATTATTCTTTAGGGCTCCATCACAGGCGTTGCCCGGGGGTCTTCATGAACCTAAAAACCTTCTTCGGGTCCAAAGTCTTGGTTATTATACACCACCTCATTATCTTGACCTGAGCAGCAATATAAACCAACAAATATTCAAGGTTGAGTACCAATGGTACTCAGCAAGTGTGGGAAAATTATATCATGCATGGCTAGAACAAGGAGAGGTTGAACTCATGGTAAAAGCACTACGCAATTAATACCTATCACCTTAGCTTATTAAGCACCTACATTACTACACAGGTGAAATGGTCCAAATCTCCCATCCCATCATCATAATCCAATAACCATAACATCATTTCCAGTGTTAAGCTCCCCTCTTAACTTCCAAAACCATCAATCCTCTAATCATGAATAAGTCCAGGCCGCTCTTAACCGTGAGCACGGCTGTCAAGACAGTTTTGACTCTGCAGAGTTTGTACCACTGTACCCACGTGTAGTGATTTCATCCCCCGTTGCCGGGTGGACTAAAAGAACCTCCATTATGCCAGTGGCTACGATCCACATTCACACTTCCCAGGTGTGTAGCCAGGAGATCACTACGAAGCCTTTACAAAGGGATTCCCGACGAGTGTGGGCCCACTGAGGTTTCACCCCTAACAGCATACAAGAGGCTCCAACCCCGCTGCAGTGGCCCCCTCTTGAGCCTTGCGGTTCATATGGTAGTCCAGCTGACACCTACTCCCCGCACCATCCAACACACCCATACTACGCCGGGGATACACCTAATTAATTGGCCAAGCTGCCCCATCTCAGCATGTGGTTGGCACGGTAAAGCCAGGTTACATGCTCCATGAACCGGTCCTTAGGATCCAGGCAAGTACTAAACACAAACCCAAGTCTCGTGCACCCAGCACACAACCAAAACATCCAACTTGCCTTGATCCCTACCTCTACATAACTCACAATGTCCCATTCAAGAGTAGGGTAATATAAACTGATGATCTCATGTCCCAAATATCCCATTCTAAGCATGGCTAAGCATATGCATGGAAATAAATGACATGGTAACATAAATCCCAACCCAAGCTACAAGGAAACAAGGTAATGCAATTCTAGGGAAACTTTACTAGCATGGATTTCATATTTCATTTGACAATGCAAATAATTCTATCTACACATCCTAGCATAGGATCAAAGTGGTCAAGGACACTTGCCTCCTTCTTGCTGCTCTTGAAATGGGTAGTCCTGATCTTGGAAAGGAATAACTTGCTCTTGAACAGGTTCTACTTCATACCATCACACATAGCAAAAGAAAAACAACAATCATAAGACATAGTTCACACTTCTTACTTCATACAAACCACACATTCATATTTATGAAATTCATTCACCATTATATGTGTTGTGGTTACTTTGTGTGTTGATCTGTGGCTTGCACACACTTTTATTTATATGTGTATGATTCCTACTTTAGTGTTCATATTTATACTTACATACTATATATATATACATATGTGTGTGTTTCAGTTTTAAATAAATTCCTTATATTAAACTACCAAGTATGTAAGAAAAGTATTTTTCTTCTCCATATGTGCCTTCATAATTTCTATCAACCCTAAACTGAACTCTTTGAATTTTAAAAACTCCATTTATCATTTACTAGTTGCTATATTTTCAGATTTTATATTCCTATGCATAATTGTGTATTTTTTTATGAAATTAGTAATACACATCATCTAAACAGTATAGGTTTTGGTCCTAAATAATTGAATAACATATTTTGACCTTGGCCTCTGATGTAAAATATTTCATAATTATTTTCCCTATTTTTCTATAGTTATTCTTTACTTAAAAATGTGTCCCTATACTAAATAATGTGATTAATAAATGAAACAGATTCATTTCAGCCCAAAATATATTTTTATCTCACTCCAAAGTTTTCTAAGTACTGAGAAAGATTTTAATTAATTTTGACAATTATGTTTGTCCCACTTTTTAATTTTTAAACACTAGTTACATATTCAATTTTCTAAATTAAATACTAAACAGGGCTAAAATAATGAACTCACCCCATTACAGGGTCTATAATATTATTTTCATAATTTCCAGGGGTCTAGCTACACTTATCAGAGGTGTTTTTCCTAATTTCTATTAAGTCCAGGGGCTAAAACTGATTTTTAAATGAATTTACATGATTTTCTGGAGTTCCAGGGGCTAGATCAGAAGTTTCCGGGGCTAGCTCTTATTTCCCGAGAACCCCAGGGGGTAGTACGTAAGAATTCCAGTCTTTATAACGCGGGGCTGACGTGGACCGTCCGATTTTAAACTGACGGCCGAGATTATAACATCGAACCGGTACGCGGGGTTTTAATGTCTACCGTGCGATTTAAAATAAACGGCGCACAAGCGGCCACGTCGCTCTGATCGAGCCGGGCGGCACTGCCGGCGGCGCACGGCGGCGGGAAGCGGCGATCTCGCCAGAAAGTTTCGGATCCGCGAGAATTCTGCCTAGAACTGTGATCTTATGGCATAGATCGGTAGAGGGGAGGTCAGGGATCTCACCTCGGTGGTTTTCTCGAGCTCGGGGGTCCTGGAAAGTGATCGGCGGCGGGGTCCGAGGCAAAACCACGGCGAAGCTCGTCGGCGCTGTGTTTGCACCGTAAGTCTCCGAGTTTTCTGCACCTGCAAAGCTCCCCGGAGGCGGTGGATCAAGACCAGCGAATTAGATCAGAGTTTCCAAGCTTAGATCGGCCAGAATTCACCGGCAAAGTCTCGGTGCTCACCGGAGTAAAAATCGGCGATCGCGTGGGAAAAACCGATCGGGGCTGGGGTTTTTATAGCCGGGGGAGGGCGGTGGGTCAGTTGTGATCGAGTTTGATTCTTCTGGGACCGGAATTCAGGCTGAGGGACGCGGTATTCCGATCGGTTAAGATCGCGCGCGCGCGGGAGAGTCCGGGGTCGCGGGGTTAGGGATGACAGGTGGGTCCCACCTGTCTGTGAGGGATAGTGCGGGCGCGCGGCTGCGGGCTGGCGCGGGGGAAATTGGGCCGGCTGGCGGGTTTCGGCCCACTGGCCGGTTTTTTCCCGTTTTCTCTTTTTCTTTTTTCATTTCTTTTCTGTTTTGAGTCTAATTTGAATTCCAGTTTGAATTTGAATTTTTGCAAAACATGTAACACGTCCAAAAATTTTTAAATTCCCCTCTGAACATGGTTTAGGGTTTTGAATCAAAATTTGGGGTGTTACAAGGGGGGTGAATAGGCTAATAAAACCTGAAATTCAAATAAGCAGCGGATAAAACCAGAGCAGGCTGGACTAGTTCGGTCTGAGGTCGGACTAGTCCGGTCTAAGCCTAATTTGTGTTTTAGTTTTCCTTTTAAGTTTGTTTGAGCAGAAAATATGTGGTAGTCAAGTGATATCACTAATTAGTTGAGAATGGTTAGATTGCAAAATAATAGAACAATTTGTGAGAAATAACACAATGAAAGCTTGACAAGTAATTTTAGTGAGCAATTTAAATAGTAGAGAGACCAAGAGACACAATTTATCCTGAGGTTCGATTCCACACAGTAACCTACATCCTCGTTGAGGAGTCCACCAAGGACCGGGTTTTTTTCTAACCCTTCCCTCACCGAGCGATCACCAAGATCAAGCCCGGGCTTTTTCACTATCAATCGAATGTGAATACAATGATCTTAGGGGCTACTCACACTTTGAGGCTCCCTACACCAACCAAGTAGTTCTAGAATTCAAAGTACAACTGTTAAAAACTCAAAATAACAGTTAGACTGCAAAGGAATCAGACGAGAGCTCAAACGTCGGTCACCACGTCTTTCCTCTCACAAGAACCACTAACTCCTTAAGATCCAATCTTAGGGGTCTAGAAGGTGAGGAAAGAGGCTTAGAAGAGCTCTAGGAATGAGTTTTCAGCGCTTGGGTTCGTGTCACTCCAATTCTAAGCCGGGGGTCTCCTTTTATAGAAATCCCGGCATTTAGCCGTTACAAACTAAAGTCCGGACTAGTCCGGTCCCAACCCAAGACTAGTACGATCTTAAGGGACACTCACGTCATAGCTTACCAAATAAAGTTTTAGTGACCGTTGGATTCAAACGGTCATGAAACCCCGGACTAGTCCGGCCAAGAGCGGACTAGTCCGATCTCAATCAGGAACCTTTGTTCCATATGAGAACGGACTAGTCTGGTAGGGGCGGACTAGTCCGGCCAAAAGGGTGGACTAGTCCGGTCTTACCAGACTTAGTCTAGAAACTCTCTCAACTGGAGCTGCGGACTAGTCCAGCCAACCTCGGACTAGTCCGAGCTCACACAGGAACCTTTGTTCCGTCCTAATTCAGACTAGTCTGAAAAGATCGGACTAGTCCGGCCTGTGGAGCGAACTAGTCCGATGGCACTCAGAGACTTCTTCTTCGGACCTAAGCGGCTTAGTCCGCTTAGCGGACTAGTCCGTCCTCTTGGGCGGACTAGTCCGGCCTTCTGAGACTTAGTCTCATAACGGCTCAGACTCACACAACAACGGACTAGTCCGGCCTTTAACAGACAAGTCCGAACTGACTCAGAGACTCTTTATCCGGTCTAAAGCGGATTAGTCCGGGTATGAACGGACTAGTCCAGCCATTTGTCCGGACAAGTCCGGTCTTCCCTTTCCTTCATATCTATGACTACTTCGTCTCATGATTCTAACTTTCTATCCTTCGTTTGAGCTCTCTAGTGATTCTCAAGCACTCTAAAAGAGAAGACCCTATACACAACTAGAAAAAATGTGAAGATTAATAGAAAATGCTATTTTCTACTCTTTCAAGTCTTCTTCTTTTCCTTTTGCTTCTTGAGAGACTCCATATCCATTTCTTTGATAAACACCTATGCTCATACTCAGTAGAAACTTATTAGCATCTTAATTGTCGTCATCAATCAACCAAAACCCACGGGGATTACCTAGATGCACTTTCAATCTCCCCCTTTTTGGTGATTTATGACAACTCATTAAGATTTTCGAAAAGTAGATATAGTAGATTGTTTTCATAAAGATTTACTCCCCCTAGATGTGTGCATAATGGATTATCAAGAAAGAAAGAAAAATATGCACAAGAATGAGTTCTTGGAGAATTTCATGCTTACATGTGTTATGGTGATGTGACTAAGTATAAGCAGTAACCTCATTAAGAAAGATATAACATTTACGAGCAAGCATATTTCATTATGGCATAATTTGAAGAGATAAAATAACCTAGTCATTACAAAAATAACATAACGTGGCATAATGTAGCATAGTTATTACAAACCAGCATGAAATGAGTTTAAAGAGCAAGACTATGACTATGACTAGACTACTCCCCCTTATTCTCTCCCCCTTTGGCATCAAGGCACCAAAAAAGGGAAAGAAAAAGGAGAAAACCTAATCACTATCATCTTGATCTTCGTCGTGGTCACTCTGAGTCTCCTCGTCCTCATCCTCATCTTCATCGCCATCCTCGTGATGGGTGTGGGAGGTAGGAGGAGCAGCTGAGGAGGATCCAAAATAGGCAAGCTCATCCTCCGTGAGAGTGGGAAACTCTGTCACGTCGTCATCATCTGATGACGGTGGAGACATAGGTATCTCCATCTTGTCACACATGGCCTTGAGATACTTCTCTTGGCGTTGCTTCATCTTCTGCGTGCGAACTTCCACCTTCCGGCACGAGGAGAATATGGCCTTGAAGATCTTGAGCAGTCCACTAGAGGAGCCAATCGCTAACGGAGGGATGGATGGTCCGGCAGAGGAGGATGGAGCTGCAGTGGATCCCCTGCCCAAGAATGCAGGAGGGCGAGGAAGAGGAGTCAGCATCTGAGGACGTAGCTTCCTGTGCTTCACATCCTTTGCAAACTCTAGCCCTGTGACTTTTTCAATCATGCACATGATGTATGGTGCATAGCCACAAGATCTGTTCGGGGTGTGGGAGATGTTGAAGATGTCGTTGTAGATGTAGTCAAAGACATTGAATTTCTCTTCTTCATTGAGCAGCTTCAATAGGTTTCTGAGGTACCCCTGTATCATCCCCACATCTCCATCTTTTGGAGCTAGAGTCTTCCTTAGAACTCTGTTCATCACTCCAAAGAAGGGTTTGATGTTGTGGGTTGAGGATGCCTCATAGGAGAGATAGGAAGGATACATGAAGTCCAAGTCATCCTTTCCCAGAGTTCTCTCATTGTGAACTATGATCTCATAATTCAAATGCTCCCCAAGTCCTAGGATGCGAGCAAACTCATCATATAGAACCGAGTACACCACACCATTTGTCATCCACGTGATTTTCCTGTTTGTATAGGTGTGGAAGTAACAGGTGGTGTAGAACTGGACTATGACCTCAATGTTCCAATCATATTGAAAATCCATCAAGTCTTTGATCCCATGGCGTTCTGTTGCTTCAATAACTGCATCAAAGGCTTGATGTTTCTTGTTAGCCATGTATGCTCAGTCCACCCACTGAGCATCAACTACTGGTGTCTTCATTGGGAGATAGACATGTCGGTAGTAGTCACAATGGAAGTCACACCAGAAGCGAGGGTCTGGTGTGGACTTCTCATACTTGTAAACCTCCTCCTCCCGGAACCTTCTGGCTTTGTCGGCTCCTTTCACCTTGAAGGTTGCACTTGCCAAATTGGGTTGGAGGTTTGGGTTGTGCATGGGAGGTGCCCTTTCAAGGGGCCCAACAGGTACCTGTGGGGGATTTTCCCTTCCCCGTCTAGGGTTGTCACGAATGACGAGTCCCCTGTTGGCTAGAGCCTTTTTCCTGGAAGGATCAACTGCTTTGCCTTTTTCTTTGTCTTGGGTCGATTTTTGTGGCTCGGCAGGTTGTTTGTCCTTCAGGGTGACTAGTCTCTTCCTCCTTGGAGGATCAACGGACTAGGAGGCTTGGGCTTCCCTGTCAGCCCGTTTCTTCGTCCGAGCCTCCCTTGCAGCAGCCTCTACTGCCTCTGCCTCGGCTGCCGCACGATAAGCGGCTTGACGGGCCGCTTCGGCCACGGGATTTGGAAGAGGGCTGTCGTTGGGTCCTGACATGATCTGATGAGAAAAGAAGTATTTAGCTGATGGAGTATTGCGTTTAAATTAGTTTACAAACCCAAAGTTAGGGGCTAAGACTGTATCATCCAGACTCGTCCGGGTAGGAGGCGGACTAGTCCGCTCCGGCCGGACTTGTCCGGTTGGAGTCCAGACTAGTCCGGACTTTACAGTTTTAAACCATAACTAATGTGATTTGATTGCTAATTCATCAAAGTAGTTGCAATACTATGGGGTTTTGAAATAATATGGCATAGGAATCTCAGAGAAGCCCTAAGGTACCAAAGATATGTTCTAGGAATAGGATTTTTGTGAAAAGTCAAGGCTAGGTTAAAAAGTACCTTGGAGTGAAGGAATGTGATGAAATTCGCGGTTCGAAGGAGCGGAGATGGTTGGCGAAGAGTTCCCCGCACTCAACAAGCCTTGAATCGAGGATGCCTTCGAGGGATTTGAGGGAGAACTCAAAAATCGCCAAAGGGAGCGAGTTTTGGAGGAGAGAAGTGGAGTGGAGGTGAATGAGGGAGAGGGAGGGGTGTCAGCCCGACCCTTGGAGGTTAAGTCTCTAGGGGCCGGACTAGTCCAGTCCTTAGTCCGGTCTGTCGGACTAGGTCCGGACTAGTCCATAGTCCGGACCTGTCCGGGTGACAGGCGGACTAGTCCGTTGTGGACTTGTCCGCTGCATCTCGGACTTCTTAGAATGCCCAGACTTGTCCGGTATCTAGGTCGGACTAGTCCGGTTCTTAAAGTCTAAAAATTCTTATAAATATCAGAATTTTGCCTTTATTTGCGGTGGATTTAATTGCACCTTCTATATGGTCCATATATATATGTTGAACAAATAATTACATGATGACCACAATATAGACAAAAGTAATATAAGAGAAGAAAATAGAGGAGGAACAAGTTTTTCACAATCGTGCACATTTTGGGAGTTGTGGAAGAATTTTGGAGAACTTCTATTTGCACAATTTTTCAACTCACATTCCTAGAGTCTAGTATGTGCAGCTCATTTCGAAGTTCAAAAAATTGTTTCTCATCTAGTGGTTCGGTAAAAATATCCGTTAGTTGTTTTTCAGTTCTTACGTGTGAGATAGCTATGTCCCCCTTTATAGAATGATCTCTCAAAAAGTGATGTCGGATGTCTATATGTTTGGTCCTAGAGTGCTCAACAGGATTGTGGGCTATCTTAATGGCACTTTCATTGTCACAAAGGAGGAATGTTGTTCATACTGTGACCCTAATCCCTTAGAGTCTGTCGCATCCAAAAAGAAGTTGAGCACAGCAACTCCCGGCTGCGACATACTCCGCCTCAGCTATGGGGAGAGCAATGGAGTTTTGTTTCTTTGATGGTCATGATACTAGGGACCTACCCAAAAATTGACAAGTCCCTGATGTGCTTTTTCTATCTATTTTACATCCAGCGTTATCCGCATCAGAGTATCCGATGAGATTAAACTTAGACCCCTTTGGATACCATAATCCTAGGTTAGGTGTGTGAACTAGATATCTTAGGATCCTTTTAACGGCTGTTAAATGATATTCTTTAGGTGATGCTTGAAATCTTGCACATAAACATACACTAAGCATGATATCGGGTCTAGATGCGCAAAGATAAAGTAATGAGCCAATCATGGAGCGATATACCTTTTGATCCACGCTTGGTCCATCTTTATTGAGGTCAAGGTGCCCATTTGTTGCCATTGGTGTCTTGATAGGTTTTGCTTTGTCCATGTCGAACTTCTTGAGTATGTCTTGTGTGTACTTTGTTTGCCTAATGAACGTGCCTTCCTTGAGTTACTTGACTTGAAATCCGAGGAAGAACTTCAACTCTCCCATCATGGACATCTCAAACCTACTGTCATTATCTTGCTAAACTCATTGCAAAAAGATGTGTTAGTAGAACCAAATATAATGTCATCGACATATATTTGGCACACAAAGAGATCGTTGTCTACATTCTTTGTAAATAGTGTATAATCTGCTTTGCCTATCTTAAAGCCATTATCAATGAGAAAGTCTCTAATACATTCATACCAAGCTCTAGGAGCTTGTTTGAGGCCATAGAGAGCTTTATGCAATTTAAACACATGATCATCATATTCTTGGTCTTCAAAGCCGGGTGGTTGCTCCACGTACACCTCCTCCTTGATTGGACCGTTTAGAAAGGCACTTTTCACATCCATTTGATAGATTTTAAAATCATGATGAGTAGCATAGGCTAATAGAATACGAATAGATTCAAGCCTATCTACGGGAGCAAAGGTTTCATAGAAATCCAAACCTTCGACTTGAGCATATCCCTTTGCTACAAGTCTAGCCTTGTTTCTCGTCACCACTCTGTGTTCGTCTTGCTTGTTGCGGAACACCCACTTGGTGCCTACCACGTTTGCGTTTGGTCTTTTCACTAGCTCCCATACTTGATTTCTTGTAAAGTTGTTTAATTCTTCTTGCATGGCTACTACCCAATTCGGGTCCTTGAGTGCAACTTCCACCCTAAATGGTTCCAAGGACGACACAAAAGAGTAATGTGCACAAAAGTTAGCTATACGAGAACGTGTTGTTACCCCTTTGTGATATCTCCAAGGATGTTATCAATGGGGTGATCTCGTTGAATGCTTTGATGAACCCTTGGGTGAGGCACTTGATTTCTAGAGTGGTTTTCTTCTTCTTCTTCTCCCCCTTGATCAACACCATGGTTTCGATTTTCTTCTTCCCCAGGGGTGTTTGATTTTGATCTTGAGTGAGAGGTGCCAATTTTGATGATCTTTTAGCATCTTGTCCTACATTTTCTTGGGGACGGATTTCTCCAAGCTCCATTCTTCTTAGTGCTTCACTTGGTGCTTCTTCTTCATCTAATACACATTGATCAACTTGCTCCACTTGGGAGCCATTAGTTTCATCAAACACCACGTCACGTGCAATTTCAACGCACCCGGAGGTTTTGTTGAAGACACGATAAGCGTAGGTGTTTGAGTGATAACCAAGTAGGAAACCTTCATCGGATTTCAAAGCAAATTTTGAAATCCTAGGCTTCTTGTTAAGAATATAGCATTTACTTCTAAAAACTCGAAAGTAGGAGATATTGGGTTTGTTACCGGTTAGGAGCTCGTATGAGGTTTTCTTCAAGAGTCGATGGAGGTAGAGGCGGTTTGTAGCATGACAAGCGGTGTTGATTGCCTCTGCCCAAAATCGATCTGAGGTCTTGTATTCGTCGAGCATGGTTCTTGCCATCTCTATGAGTGTTCGGTTCTTCCTTTCAGCTACCCCATTTTGTTCAGGAGTATAAGGGGCTGAAAACTCATGTTTGATGCCCTCTTCATCCAAAAACTCTTCTATTTGAGTGTTCTTGAATTCAGAACCGTTGTCACTTCTAATCTTCTTAGTTTTTGAAGAAAACTCGTTTTGAGCTCTCCTCAAGAACTTCTTGAGGATTCCTTGAGTTTCTCCCTTATCGTGCTAGAAAAATACCCAAGTGAAACGAGAATAATCATCAACAATTACAAGACCATACTTGTTACCACCAATGCTTATATAGGTGACAGGGCCGAAGAGGTCCATGTGAAGCATCTCTAATGGTCTTGTTGTCGTCATCACGTTCTTGGCGGGGTGAGTTGTTCCAATTTGCTTTCCTGCTTGGCACGCACTACATGGTCTATCCTTTTCAAAAACAACACCTTTTAGTCCACGGATGTGATCCCCTTTAGAAGTTTTTGTAAGTTCCTCATTCTGACATGGACTAGTCTTCTATGCCACAGCCATCCCATGTTGGTTTTTGCTATTAAGCATGTGTCAAGCTGAGCTTTATCTGTGGAAAAATCCACCAAGTATAGCTTTCCCTTTAACACACCCTTAAAGGCAATTGAGTTATCACTTCTTCTAGAGACGGTCACATCCTTGTTAGTAAACAAGCAATTATAACCTTTCTCACATAGTTGAATATGGACAATAGGTTATAATCCAATGATTCAATGTGTAGAACATGTGAAAGAAAGTGTTGAGATGAGATTGCAATTTTACCAATACCTAGTACCGTTCCTTGGCTGTTGTCTCCAAAATAGATGCCTTCATTTGGATCATCATTTTCTTCACACGCAACAAACATTTTCCTCTCTCCGGTCATATGGTTAGTGCACCCACTATCTAGCACCCATTTAGTGCCACCGGAGGAGTAGACCTGCAAAACAATTTAAACGTTGCTCTTAGGTACCCAAACTTGGTTGGGTCCTTTTAGGTTAGTTACTAGGCATTTGGGCACCCACACACAAGTTTATAGACTCTTGTAGAGTGGCCCAACATATTTTGCATAAACTTTACCATACTTGCTTCTCATAAGAACATAAGATGCATCGAAATTATGAAATACTATAGATTTTACATTTTTGGTAATCTTATGTGAGGTAGATGCAAGGTTGTTACTCTTGTCTTGACTTGAGTTTTCTTTCACGAAGGCTACGAATTTGCTATTGTTTTTAAGGATTCTAGCATTTTGCTTTCCTCCCCTAGTATATCCAAGTCCATCTTTGATGAAGGGAGATCTTGTGATTGTGTATGCAGTACGTGCATATTTGATTTTTTTCTTTATCAAAGATCCCACTGTTGTGTGTATTTTTGCTTTGTGCCTCTTTGAGCTCATTTTTTAAGTTTAAGATAGTGCTAGCACATTTGCAAGTTTTAGTGTTGGATTCTATCTTTGTTGAGAGAGAGCCTTTAGAGGATGTATTAATTGGGACGCTAGACTTAAGTGAGTTAAGTTGTGCTTCAAGATTATTGTGAGCTTTGGTTAAACTTACAAGTTCATCTTGAAGGGCTATGTTATCACTTTTAAGCTGAGCGCTTGTATCCTTGCTCGTGGCAAGTTCACTTTCAAGTGTTCTACACTTTTCTCTCTCAAATTCAAGAAGTTTCTCAATCTCAAGGTTTCTTTCCTTTTCAAAGATAAGCAATTCTTCTTGTTGATTGAGAAGCTCTTCTTGTTCAAATATTTCATCCGATAGCATTTTCATTTTAGCTATAGCCTTTTTGTTTAATCCTCTAAACATGAATTTGTTTTCACTACTACTATCGAAGTAACTATCATCTTAAATATGTAACTTAGAAGGTTTAGTTATTACCTTGCGCTTTCCTTCCTTTGCCATGAGGCATGTGTGACTTTGGCTCTTCCAATCACCCTTGTTTGGCAAGAGTGATTTCTTCATGGTTGGCCTCTTGATGGCTACGGTTGCCACTTTTTCTTCATCTTCGGAGGAGGATTCTTCATTTGAGTCCCATTCTTCTCCGATGTGGGCTTGTCCATATGTCTTCTTCTTTGTGAAGAATTTCTTGTCTTGCGGCTTCCCATCCTTCTTCTTTCTCTTGTCATCTTCCTTGCTATGGGGGCAGTTCACAATGAAATGCCCATGTTCTCCACAGTTGTAGCAAGTCTTCTTTGTTCTTGACTTGCCCTTGTCTTTGCTCTTGTTCTCATAGTGATGGCTTCTCCTTCTCCTCATCAACCTTTTGAATCTTTTGATGAAGAACGCCATTTCTTCATCATCCATGTATGTGCTCTCATCATCACTTTCTTCATCTTCACTTGTGAGTTGTGTTTCTTTTGCCTTGGACTTGGATGTGGCCTTGAGAGCAATGCCCTTCTTGGATGAAGTGATCTTGGCTAATTCATTGACGTGTTGGGCTTCCTTCTCCATCATCTCATGGTTAATGATCTTCCCTAGCACTTCATCCGGAGTCATCAAATGAAAGTTTGGACTTTCCCGGATTAAGGTGCATAGGGTCACATTGCGAGGCATAAATGCTCTTATCATTCTTTTAACCACCTCATGGTCATTCCATTTCTTGCATCCGTACGCCCGACTCTTGTTGATAAGAGTTTTGAGTCGGTTGTACATTTCTTGAGGTTTTTCGCCTTCTTCCATGGCGAACCTTCCAAGCTCTCCTTTTATCATCTCAATCTTAGCTTTCCTCACGGATCGGTTTCCTTCATGTGTGATCTTGAGGGTGTCCCAAATGTCTTTGGCGAGCTCCAACCCATCTACCTTGTTAAATTCTTCAATGCTCAGAGATGAGTTGAGCAGGGCTGCTGCTTGTGCATTGCGATGGATTTGTTGTTCTTGTTCTAGGGTGAGTTCATTCTCGTCTTCGGGATATCTATACCTGTACATACCACATGCCAAAGACTTGGGTTCAAGGAAATTAGATGCAACTTCATGTTGTGTTTCCACATTGTATTGTTAGTTCCATCAAAGTGAGGTGGTTTGCCTAGAGGAATTGATAAATAACTGGAATGAGAATTTAGTCGTTCATAGTTAAAAGGATATCGCGAGTAGTCTTGTTGACTACTCTTGAGTTTCTTCTCTAACTTCTCCTTCTTTTTCTTTTTAGCCTCCTCCTTCTTCTTTTTGAGGAGTGCCATGAGACGAAGAACTTCTTCATCTTCTTCTGAGCTTGTAACGTCTTGTGGAGGAGCAACTGCGGGAGGTGGGTTAGAACCTTGTTCTTCAAAGTTGTTGTAACACCCCAAAATCTGTTAAGAGGGGAATTTAAAAAATTTTGGATGTACTGCATGTGGTGCAGAAATTCAAATTCAAATTGGAATTCAAATTCAAATCAAAACAGAAAAGAAAAGGAAAAAGAAAAAGAAAAAAACCACCGGGCAGTGGGCCGAAACCCACCAGCCGGCCCAATCTCCCCGCGCCAGCCCCAAACCCGCGCCCCTCTCTCCCTCTCACTGACACGCGGGGCCCGCGTCTCATCTCCTACCTCCCGCTCGCGCCAACCAACCGGACTCTTCCCCGCGCCCGATCGCAACCAACTCCAGAAACCCGCGTCCCCAGCCCGAATTTCGGTCCCGGACATCTCCAACTCAATCCCAATAGACCGCCACCCTCCCTCGTCTATACAAACGCCGGCATCGCCCTGTTCCCCCCCCCCCCCCGATCGGTTGTTTTTCCTCCCGGTGAGAACCGAAGCTTCTCCCGCCGTTTTTCTTCGATCCCAGCTCGGTTTTCCTGATCTAACGCGCTGATCATGTTCCACCGCCTTCGGGGAATCTCGCAGGTGAAGGAAATCCGGTGTTTTGCGCTCTAGACACAGCTCCGACGAGCACCACCGCGTTTTCACCTCGGACCTCGCCGCCGACCACCTTCCAGGGCCTCCAAGCTCAAGAAAAACCCCGAGATGAGATCCCCGACCTCCCCTCTACCGTTCTATGCCATGAAATCCAAGTTTTAGGAAGTATAGACGAAAATCCGAAGATCTCCTGCGAGATCGCCGCCGCGCGCCGCCGGGCAGCGCGGGCTGGCTCCGGTCAGGGCGACGTGGCCCCTTGTGCGCCGTCTATTTTAAATCGCACGGTAGAATCAAAACCCGCGCGCACCGGTTCGGCGATCTAATCTGAGCCGTCGATTTTAAATCGGACGGTCCACATCAGCCCCGCGTTATAAAGGCCGGGATTCTTACGCGCTACCCCTTGGGGATCTCGGAAAACACGAGCTAGCCCCGGAAACTTCTGATCTAGCCCCTGGAACTTCAGAAATTTGTGTAAATTCATTTAAAAATCAGTTTTAGCCCCTGGATTTAACAAAAATTAGGGAAAACCCCTCTGTTATGTGAAGTTAGACCCCAGGAAATTTATGAAATAATAAATTAGACCCTGCAGTGGTGTGGATTTACCTTTTTGACTCTGTATGATATTAAATTCAGAAATTTGAATATGTAATTAGGATTTAAATTTAGAAGGTGAGGCACACACATGTGCAAATTCAAATCTAAACTCTCCTAGCACTTGGAAAACTTTAGAATGAGTTAAAAATAGATTTTTGGCTAAATTGAAATCTGTCTAAATGTGGTTCATATTTATTAGTTCTAGAAACACATTTTTAGGTTAGGAAATAATTCTGAAAACTGATAAAATAAATTTAAATTAATTCACATCAGAGGAGAAGTTCAAAAATATATTATGTAATATTTTAGATCAGAACCTATTCTATTTAGATGACATATTCTACTATTTAATATTAAAACTCACTTTTAGGCATAGAAAATAAATCTGAAAAATATAGGAAAATAGGTATGCATAATTAGAAAATGATAAATGAAGTCTCCAAATCCAGAAACTTCAGTTTAGGATGTGGTAGAAGATCTGAAAACCTATTTGGAGTAGGAAAATACCTTTTATACAAACTTTGTGGCTAAGAAGTGTAATAAGTAAATATAAAGAATTTGTTCAAATTGGAACTTCATATATAGTGTGCAAATAGAAATCTGAACATAGAAGTTAGAAATAATATACATATGTTTAAAGGTAAATGTAGGCCAAAAATCAACACATGAAGAGTAACCACAACACTTAGAAATGTGAATGACTTTCATAGGTATGTATGTGTGGTTTGTATGAAGTGAAAGTGTGAACTATGTCTTATGGATTGTTGTTTTCTTTTGCTATGTGTATTGGCATGAGTAGAACCTGCCCTAGAGCAAGTTCTCCCCTTCCAAGACCAAGACTTTCAAGAGCAGCAGGAAGAAGGCAAGTGTCCTTGACCACTTTGATCCTATACTAGGATGTGTAGATAGAATTATTTGCATTGTCAATTGAAATATGAAACCCATGCTAGGAAGTTTCCCTAGAATTGCATTACCTTGTTTCCTTGTAGCTTGGGTTGGGATTTATTTTATCATGTCACTTATTTATATGCTTATGCTTAGCCATGCTTAGAATGGGATAATTGGGATATGATATCATCAATTTATTTACCTTATTCTTGAATGAGATATTATGAGTTATGTAGAGGTAGGGATCGAGGCAAGTTAGATGATTTGGTTGGTGCTGGGTGCACGAGACTCGGGTTTGTGTTTAGTACTTGCCTGGATCCTAAGGACCGGTTCATGGAGCATGTAACCTGGCTTTACCGTGCCAACCACATGCTTAGATGGGGCAGCTTGGCCAATTAATTAGGTGTATCCCCGGCGTAGTATGAGTGTGTTGGATGGTGCGGGGAATAGGTGTCAGCTGGACTACCATATGAAACGCAAGGCTCAAGAGGGGGCCACTGCAGCGGGGTTGGAGCCTCTTGTATGCTGTTAGGGGTGAAACCTCAGTGGGCCCACACTCGTCGGGAATCCCTTTGTAAAGGCTTCGTAGTGATCTCCTGGATACACACCTGGGAAGTGTGAATGTGGTTCGTAGCCACTGGCATAATGGAGGTTCTTTTAGTCCACCCGGCAACGGGGGATGAAATCACTACATGTGGGTACAGTGGTGCAAACTCTGCAGAGTCAAAACCTTCATGACAGTCGTGCTCACGGTCAAGAGCGGATTGAACTTATTCATGATTAGAGTATGATGGATTTGGAAGTTGAGGATGTTAAGCGGGAAGCTTAACATTGGAGATGAGACTATGTTTATTTAATAATGATGATGGGTTGAGGGATTGGGAACCATTTCACCTGTGTAGTAATGTAGGTGCTTAATAAGCTAAGGTGATAGGTATTAATTGCATAGTGCTTTAACCATGAGTTCAACCTCTCCTTGCTCTGGCCATGCATGACATAACTTTCCCACACTTGCTGAGTACCAACGGTACTCAACCTTGCATATTTGTTGGTTTAAATTGCTGCTCAAGTCAAGGGGATGATGTGGCGTTCAATGACCAAGACTTCGAACCCGAAGAAGGATTCTAGGTTCATGGAGTCCCCCGGGCAACGCTTGTGACGGAGCCCACAAGAATAATATTCCGCTGCTATTTTATTTACATGTTATGAACTTATTATCATCCATCGAGACGTATGCGTTGTAAGACATATTTATATTCGACACCTGGCTTGTAATAAATGATGCTTCACTATTTGTCATCACATGTATGAGAAAATGAGCCTGTCATACATGTGATATTCACTCGGTTGTTCTTCGGAGAAATCGGGTGTGACAGTTGCTCGAACGTGCTCCTTTTCCCTTGTTGAGATCAATTTGGCTACCGACCTTGTCCCCCATCTCCTCTCCAAGCGGTTAAGCTTTTGTTGAGAGTTAGGCTCTGATACCAATTGAAAGTTGCCTAGAGGGGGGGTGAATAGGCTAATAAAACCTGAAATTCAAATAAACAGCGGATAAAACCAGAGCAGGTCGGACTAGTCCGGTCTGAGGTCGGACTAGTCCGGTCTAAGCCTAATTTGTGTTTTAGTTTTCCTTTTAAGTTTGTTTGAGCAGAAAATATGTGGTAGTCAAGTGATATCACTAATTAGTTGAGAATGGTTAGATTGCAAAATAATAGAACAATTTGTGAGAAATAACACAATGAAAGCTCGACAAGTAATTTTAGTGAGCAATTCAAATAGTAGAGAGGCCAAGAGACACGATTTATCCCGAGGTTCGATTCCACACAGGAACGTACGTCCTCGTTGAGGAGTCCACCAAGGACCGTGTTTTTTCTAACCCTTCCCTCACCGAGCGATCACCAAGATCAAGCTCGGGCTTTTTCACTATCAATCGAATGTGAATACAATGATCTTAGGGACTACTCACACTTTGAGGCTCCCTACACCAACCAAGTAGTTCTAGAATTCAAAGTACAACTGTTAAAAACTCAAAATAACAGTTAGAGTGCAAAGGAATCAAACCGAGAGCTCAAACGTCGGTCACCACGTCTTTCCTCTCACAAGAACCACTAACCATTTAAGATCCAATCTTAGGGGTCTAGAAGGTGAGGAAAGAGGCTTAGAAGATCTCTAGGAATGAGTTTTCAGCGCTTGGGTTCGTGTCACTCCAATTCTCAGCCGGGGGGTCTCCTTTTATAGAAATCCCGGCATTTAGCTGTTACCAACTAAAGTCCGGACTAGTCCGGTCCCAACCTCCGACTAGTCCGATCTTAAGGGACCACTCACGTCACAGCTTACCAAATAAAGTTTTAGTGACCGTTGGATTCAAACGGTCATGAAACCCTGGACTAGTACGGCCAGGAGCGGACTAGTCCGATGTCAATCAGGAACCTTTGTTCCGTATGAGAACGGACTAGTCTGGTAGGGGCGGACTAGTCCGGCCGTTACCAGACTTAGTCTAAAAACTCTCTCAACTGGAGCTGCGGACTTGTGACACCCTCATCTCGGGTGTCAGCATATGTTCATGTTTATGAAGAAGAAAAACATTTTTAGAGAAGAGGGAACAGAAGCAAGTATCAAAAGGATAGCCAGTAAAGCTCTGTGAGAGCACCGAAATCAACTTCCACGGACAGCAGACCACGTGGCGCGTTCGGAGCTCATCCCCGAAGAGATTGGAGAGGTCTGACGCTAAACTGGCTACGTGGCAGGCTCGGGGGTCACCTCCGCAACTGGAAAGAGGTCCGAGCCTGTGGGACACATGCTGCCGCGGAGATAGCCTCAACGGAAGAAGCAAAGGCATTTTTCATAGGACACGTGTCATCCACGGAGCTAGTCCTCGCGGAAATAAGAGGACCAGTTGCAGGGGATATGTGTCAATCTCGGAGCTCATCTCAGAGAAATCCGGATCTATTGAACACGTGTCGCCACCGGAGCTTATCTCCGGAGGTCCGTCGCAGCTAAACACGTGTCGACCTCGGGGCATGTCCCTGAGAGAAGGAAAAGGCGGAAAGACCGGCACCCACACGTGGCGTGCGCGGAGCTCGTCTCCGAAGAAGAGGGAGGTCTCGCTCGTGACACGCGGCACAACCGGAGCTCGTCTATGCGGATGAGGAGATACTAGGCCCGGAGAACACGTGGAGCTTCCGGAGCTCATCATCACAAAGGTAACGAGTCTGGAGCAGTTTTCACGCATAAAGATACCAGTACGCAACGAAAACCGATCCAAACTCCACAATGTTACCAAAGATAAGATGTCAGGATCCAACAAGATCTGAATAAGACTTTTATTCGGGATCCAATCAGATTAGGACTCTTCTCTTCCCGATTATAAATAGAACCCGAAACCTCTGGCCGAAACCACGAACTTCTCTTTCAACTCCTGAGCCGACGACTTAGCGCTCTAGCCCTAACTCGACAAGCAAAACATCGCCGAAGCGCAACAAGGGAGATCATCGGAGAAGAACCCAGCGGTCTGAGGAGGACCTCGAAGACAAGAAGAGCGTGAGGTAGGACTTCAATACCACCTTACGACATCATGGTGTTCATCTCTTGCATCTGTTCTTCAATTCCTTTCGAACAGAAGCTTTCTCGTGGGCAGATCACTCGATGATCAGTTTGATCTAAAGACAAGATCATCGCCACGACCACCTTTGATCCAAACACCTCTGACCATGCAAGCCATGCAAGAACACGTACAGATCAATCTAATCATAGGATAGCATGCATGTGCATCATCGCATCTAGTTTAGGGTTTTGCGCATGATATTGATTGCTGTGAATCTTGTATGCACGTGAATCCTACATAGCAGGACAGGTTCAGGAAGCTGTCTACGACGAACTACAGCAATCAGGTTTTGAGAATCAAGAACAACCGGAACCGCAAGAACCAGGCAAGTGCTCCTTGACCATGTTGATCCTATGTTTTGGGTAAAACTATTTTGTTTTGCGAAAAGGTGTGTGTGCTGAGTCAAACATGATGGGAAACCCTTTTATAGGAGTTTACTAGTTTTGGTTAAACCACCCTTGTGACCTGGGAAGTTTTATGAGTCGGGTATGGTTTTTGTTTTATGCTTCGCTGAGTCATGGGATTGGGAAGCGAGATAGATGTGTCTAGCTAACTGCACTCATAATAATAATGAGAAACTGATGTTAATAATGAACATGGATCGGAGGGGGATCTAGGCAAGCCTGGGTTGGTGTATGAGGTAGCATGAGATGGTGGTTTTACTTGCCGTAGATCTAAGGACCGGTTCATGCATGCACATGCCAGGATAACAGTGCCACCACAAGGCCAAGTATGGGTGCGGCTTAGCTGAGTAATTAGGTAAGTTGCTAGGGTGTTATGGACTGTGGAAGGCGCGGGGAATGGGAGTCGAGTGAGGACTGCCCTGGGAACTGCATGGCACAAGAGGGGGCTCGTGGGTGGGAGAATTGGAGATTCTAGCCTGCCGGTGAAACCTTAGCGAGTCCATACATCTAGTAACCCCTTTGTAAAGGCTATTTTGTGATCTCTTGACCATACACCGACGGATGTGTACTGGTATAATGGAGGTTCTGCAGTCGCCGACGGGTGACGAAATCACAAACTTGTGGGTAAAGAGGTGCAAACTCTGCAGAGTCTAAAACTATCATGATAGCCAAGCTTACGGTCACGAGCACCTGGCTAAACTGCCATGATTAGATGGGATGTTTACTGGGATGGTTATTGGAATGGTTATTGGGAAGGTTATTGGTTATGGTTATTGGTTATGGTTTGGTTTGAGATTGTTGAGTCCGGAAGATGGGATGTTTGCATGACTGGTGGGTCATGATATGAGATTGGTCTCGGTGCGAGACAAGGTTGTTTCATGAGGTGAGATGGTAGCGAATACGAGGAGGTATTCGTGAGTATGGGTAAAGGATTGGTTAATGTTTGGATAGAACACGGGAAGTGATGGAGGTATGTTGGTAATTTCATACATGCTGGGAATACATTCATCTAAAGTTAAGTTGCTGTTTTATCATGATTTTATAAATTTGCTTTTCTGCAAATAAGCCTTTTATTACCTACCTTGTTATGAACTGCATACCATGTGTTATTCCCGCACTTGCTGAGTACATCATTGTACTCAAACTTGCATTATTATTTCTTCATCAACAGCAAGAGAAGGCTACTATGAAGACCGAGTAGAGCATTATGGCGTGTGATCTGTTCTCAACCTTGCCTGTGGAGGGAGTAGAGATGGAGCCACTTCTGCTTAGTTTTGCTTCCGCATTAGTTTTTGCTTCCGCATTTAAATAAGATTTCCGCTGCGTAGAAATAAGGACTTCCGCTGTGAGCATGAGTCCAAGACTCATGAGGTGTTGTAATAAACTCTGTTATTCGTGGTAATATATAACCCGAATTCAGTTTGTGGAACGTATGTGTATGTGTGATAAACATCCTGGGCACACATATGCATTAGTTCTCGGTTCCGTGGTTTTCCACAGAATTGAGGGCGTCACAGGACTAGTCCAGCCAACCTCGGACTAGTCCGAGCTCACACAGGAACCTTTGTTCTGTCCTAATTCAGACTAGTCTAAAAAGATCTGACTAGTCCAGCCTGTGGAGCGGACTAGTCCGATGGCACTCAGAGACTTCTTCTCCGTACCTAAGCGGCTTAGTCCGCTTAGCGGACTAGTCCGGCCTTCTGAGACTTAGTCTCGTAACGGCTCAGACTCACACAACAACGGACTAGTCCGGCCTTTAACGGACAAGTCCGAACTGACTCAGAGACTCTTTATCCGGTCTAAAGCGGATTAGTCCGGGTATGAACGGACTAGTCCGGCCATTTGTCCGGAAAAGTACGGTCTTCCCTTTTCTTCATATCTATGACTACTTCATCTCATGATTCTAACTTTCTATCCATCGTTTGAGCTCTCTAGTGATTCTCAAGCACTCTAAAAGAGAAGACCCTATACACAACTAGAAAAAATGTGAAGATTAGTAGAAAATGCTATTTTCTACTCTTTCAAGTCTTCTTCTTTTCCTTTTGCTTCTTGAGAGACTCCATATCCATTTCTTTGATAAACACCTGTGCTCATACTCAGTAGAAACAAATTAGCATCTTAATTGTCGTCATTAATCAACCAAAACCCACGGGGATTACCTAGATGCACTTTCAGAGAGGTCCGACCCCGTGGGACACGTGTTGCCCCCGGAGCTAGCCTCAGCGGAGGAGCGAGGCCAGCCCCGCAGGACACGTGTCGTCTTCGGAGCTAGTCACTGCGGAGAAGAAAGGTCCAGCCGTGCGGGACACGTGTCGCTCTCGGAGCTCACCTCCGAGGGGTCCAGCCCCGCTAGACACGTGTCACCCTCGGAGCTCATCTCCGGGAGGTCCGGCACTATTGGACACGTGTCGCTCTCGGAGCTGACCTCCGGGAGGTCTGGTCCTACTGGACACATGTCACCTTCGGAGACCACCTCCGGGAGGTCCGACGCTTTTGGACACGTGTCACCTCCGGAGCTCACCTTCGGGAGGTCCGGCACTACTGGACACGTGTTACCTCCGAAGCTCATCTCTGGGAGGTCCGACGCTGACGGACACGTGTCGACCTCGGAGCTCTTCTCTGAGTAGAAAGGAAGTCCGACGCTGTTAGGACACGTGGCACTACCGGAGCCCACCTCCGAAGAGAGGGGAGGTCCGGCACTGACATGTGGCACCCCCGGAGCCACCTCCGAAGAGAGGGGAGGTCCGGAACTGACATGTGGCATACGCGAAGCTCGTCTCTGGAGAGAGGGGAGGTCCCGACCCGCCAGGACACGTGGCGCACGCGGAGCTCACCTCTGAGGAGAGGGAGGTCTCGCCCGCCTGACACTCGGCACAACCGGAGCCCGCCTCTGCGAAAAAGGGAGGCTGACCTCTGCAGGACACGTGGAGCCTCCGGAGCTCATCACCGCGGAGGAGACGAGATTTTAAGCGGTTTTTCTTCTGTACGAGTGGGAATCCCCGATATTGAGCAAACCGACACGATTTCTACATTGCTACTGCACCAAACTGATTAGAGATAAGTGAAAGTGCATCTAGGCACCCCTTGTGGGTTTTGGTTGATTTATGACAAACAAATGAGACCCTAACAAAATTGTTGAGAATGAGCGCAGGTTCTCAAAGAAATTAAGAAGAAAAGAGCAAAAAGAAAGGAGAAGGAGGATCCAAAGTGATAAGAGCTCAAGAACTGAAAAGAATAGATCACTTAGTATAGAGTGTGTTGGAGAAACACACCCCAAGAGCTCAAGAGAAAGAAATCAAACTTACTGCACAATTTTAACACGGTCGGACTAGTCCGATATCAGCAGGACTAGTCCGATGTTCTTTCTGACCAGAAAATGGACTAGTCCGATATCATCTGGACAAGTCCAATTTTGTCTGTGGATAGAAAATGGACTAGTCCGCAATATCACGGACTAGTCCGATATCTCACGACACTTAGGGTTTTCTAAACACCGCACACCGGACTAGTCCGGACATCGCAAACCCTAAAGTACCCTTTGGAAACCCAACTATGAAAAGAGGTGTAAGGCCATACCAACATAACTTTCGACTCCCCTGCGCCGTCACACCTCCCAAGAGCCCAAAATTCACCTCTCTACATACATCCTAACCAAAGAAGGATCAATTCTTGTGGATTGGTTGCCATTGATCAAAGGAGAGACTAGTTCTACACCATCTTGAGCTCTTGGGTTTGATCTCTCGCACACTTTTCATTGTTAATTGTTCATCTGTTGAGTGTGTTGAGTCGTGTTCATTCATTCATTGTAATTCTCGGGGAGCCCTCAACTTGTGAGAAGGCCCCTTGAACAATTCTATTGGCCCTTGTGATTAGTGGAAGAGAATCGGCCTTTGTGGCGATTCGACGAGGGTAGGGTTGGAGAAGACCTGGTCCTTAGTGGACTCCTCAACAGGGATGTAGATTGCCTTCGTGGAATTGAACCTCGGGATAAACACTTGTCTCCCACTCTTGTTTATTAATTGTTCATCATTTTAGAATGTTTAATCAATCCTTTGAAACTCACGTTCAAACATTAAAATCAAGTTGATTCCTGTCATCATTGTATTATTGTTACAATACATCTAAGTTATTGTTCAATTTCCGCTGCATAAAGTATTAGAAGTGAACATTGATCAATCTTGATCTCCCTGGTCCACATATACCGGACTAGTCCGCCCAGTACCGGACTAGTCCAATTTTTCTCTGTTTAGAAAACGGACTACTCCGCACTCTACCGGACTAGTCCGATTTCCCTGTATTTGATAGACTACTAAGTGTTTCAGGTTTCAACAAAGCATCGAAAAGCCTATTCACCCCCCCCCCCTCTAGGCTACATTCAATTGGTGTCAGAGCCAAACTCTTCAAAAGAGACTCATCGCTCGAAGAGACGATATGGACGTCAAGGATGTATACAAGAAGATCGACGACGAAAAGAGTAATGATGAAAGGACTCAAAATCTAAAGAAGCTACTCGACGCCATTCAAGACAGTGAGGACGATGATGAGAAGGTGCTCCAACTCAAGGCCCTTCTACGGAAGAAGGCAATCTCTCCAAAAGGGAAGAAGAACACTAATGATGAAAAGAAGAAGAAAGGGGGTAGTCACACAGACTACTCCCGATATCCTTTTGATTATGAGTGTTTGAATTCTCACAATAATCATTACTTATCAATTCCCCTAGAGAAAGCACCTTGCTTTGATGGAAATGACTATTCCATGTGGAGACAAAATATGAAAATGCATCTCATATCTCTTAATATGAGTTTGTGGCATATAGCGTGTACAGGGATAGATATCTTGGATGATGATGAAGAGCTGACTCCAAACCAAGAACAAGCCATTCATCGAAATGCTCAAGCTGCAGCTGTGATCACGTCATCACTAAGCCGAGGCGAGTTCACCAAGGTGGATGGGCTCGAAATTGCCAAGGAGATATGGGACACACTACAAACTGCACATGAAGGTGATCGTCACGTACGCGAAGCCAAGATAGAAATGATTGAAGGTGAATTAGGAAGATTCACGATAGAAGAAGATGAATCACCACAAGATATGTACAATTGATTGAAGAATCTTATCAACAAATTCCGAGCCTATGGCAGCAAGAAGTGGAATGATCATGAGGTTGTAAAGCTGATTCTCAGAGCATTCATGCTTCAGAATGTAACTCTTTGCTCAATGATCAGAGAAAGCCCCGGGTATCGGAAAATGACCCCAGACAAACTTCTTGGCAAGATCATCAACTTTGAGATGATGGAGAAGCAAGCCAAGCATGTTAAGGAAATTGTCGATCTCACCTCGGCAAAGAAGAAAGGAGTCGCCTTGAAGTCAACTTGTAAACCCGTATCAAAGGAAGCTCAAGAAGCTTATGGAGAAGACGACAGCGACGATGAAAGCAGTGATATCAATGAAGAAGACATGATCTTGTTCATGAAGAAGTTCAAGAAAATGATGAGAAGAAGAAAGGGCAATAGCTCAAATGAAGGAAGACAAAGGGACAAACAAAGACCCAAGATGAGACGGGCGTGCTATAACTGCGGAGGATACGATCACTTCATAGTAGATTGTCCACATGATGAAAACAAGAGGAAGACAAAGGATAACAAGTCTCAACCAAAGAAAATGTTCAAGAAAAAGAAGCAATATGGCCAAGCGCATCTATGGAAGGAGTGGGACTCCAATGATGAATCTTCATCCGAAGAAAAAGAAGAGATGGCCACCATAGCCATAAAGAAGACTACCAAGAGATCCACTCTCTTCCTGTAGGTGCATCTAGGATATCCCTTGTGGGTTTTGGCTAATTGATGACGAACATATGAGATCCTAATGAAACTATTAAGATGATTGCAGGATAAACAAAGTGAACTGGCTCGGCACACACACAAAAAGGTGAAAAATAGAGTGGTGCCCGAAAAAGAAGAAGTTAGTGGAATTTAGAGAAGCAAAGTAGATAAAAATGTATAGGTTGTGTGTGAGAGAGACACATCCCAAGAGCTCATGACTTTGCGTAAGGGTAAGGGGTTTAAAAATCAACTAAAATCCACTGAAAACCGGACAAGTCCGTTCATGGACCGGACTAGTCCGTTTAACTTTCTGAAAGACGCAAACATAGTGCACCGGACTAGTCCGCCTTGTGAAACGGACTAGTCCGGTCAGCTCACTGGAATGCAACCGGACAAGTCCGGTTTTAGACCGGACTAGTCCGGTCATGTCACTGTTGTCCTCTTTAGAGGACTACGGACTAGTCCATCCAAGCAACAGGACTAGTCCGCTAAAGTTTCTGAAAACCCATCTCACATAGCACCGGACAAGTCTGGTTTGTGGACCGGACTAGTCCGGTTAACCCACTGGAAGTAGACCGGACAAGTCCGATCATATACCGGACTAGTCCGGTAGTAGGTTTAACAACGGTAACTTTTTGGGAAAGCCTATAAAAAGAGGTCCTTCGTCTTTTCCCAGAAGAGACACGACTCATACTGTCAAAAACTGAAACCCTAGCGCCGCCACCTGTCCCAAGAGCCCAAAAAACACGTCTCCCCACACATCTAAGGTGCAAAAAGGTGAAGATCAATAAAATACTTGGATTTGGGATTGGGAGATCGTCGTTCCTTCGTTGTGAGCTCTTGGGGTTTGATCTCTCTACACTCATATTCTGCATTGTAATCTTTTTGAGTGTATTTGATCAACTTCTCATTGTAATTCTTGTGGGAGCCCTCAACGTGTGAGGTTGCCCCATAAAAAACGGTGATTACACTTGATAGTGAAGTCAAGTCGGCCTCTCTGTGTGAGCTTCCTCAACGAGGACGTAGATCTCTTGGTGAGATCGAACCTCGGTAAAAATTCGTGTCTTTTGTCTCTCATTTGTTTTACATCTTGACACATTAGATCACTAGTTTGCTAGTCATCGTTTGAATTCCTTACAAGTTTGCACGTGCATCCATACAATAAATTTAAGTTATAAAAACTGTTGTTCTTATTCCGCTACTATAAGATAAAATTTGTGAGACACACTTAATCAACTCAAATAATTCAGCACACCGGACTAGTCCGCCCACACCACGGGACTATTCCGGTCAGTCAAGTTTCTGACAACTTTATTAAGTGTGCAGGAATTCTTTAAAGGCCTATTCACCCCCCTCTAGGCCACATTCAATTGGTATCAGAACCAAGTTCTCCATCAACGAGACTCACATCTCGGAGAGATCAATGGCCTCTGAGAAGAACAACGATATCCCGAAGACGAGCAACAACGATGAGGAGCAAGAAGCCAAAGCCTTCGATGTGCTGAAAGAAAGCCCACATGACGATGAAGAAGTGAGGCAGCTAAAAGCACTCCTGAGAAAGAAATTGCTGGCACAAAAAGGAAAAGAGGAAGAAAAGACGATGGGGAGTGGTCATCACGACTACTCCCGGTATCCTTACAACTACAACCGACTCAATTCAAATAATCATTATCTCTCTATTCCTATGGGAAGACCTCCACAGTTTGATGGAAGTGACTAAACCATGTGGAAGTACAACATGAAGATGCATCTGATATCCCTAAACCCTAGTCTGTGGCACATTGTTTGCACAGGCATCGATATTCCGGACACGGATGATGAACTCACCCCAGAACAAGAACAGGAGATTCACAGAAACGCACAAGCCGTCGCCGTGATCACATCATCACTAAGCAGAGAGGAATTCACCAAGATCGATGGGTTAGAAAGTTCAAAAGAAATCTGGGATACCCTCAAGACAGCTCACGAAGGAAATAGGTCAGTTCGTGAAGCCAAAATCGAAATGCTTGAAGGAGAGTTGGGAAGATTTGCTATTGAAGAAGGCGAATCACCTCAAGACATGTACAACCGGATGAAAGCACTCATCAACAGAATTCGTGCTTATGGAAGTAAGAAATGGACAGATCACGAAGTGGTCAAAAGAATGATTAGAGCCTTCATGCCAAGAAACGTCACACTTTGCTCAATGATTATAGAAAGCCCCGGGTTTCACAAAATGACTCCCGATGAGTTATTGGGAAAGATCATAAATCATGAAATGATGGAGAAAGAGGCTCAATACGTCAAAGACTTAGCCGAGCTCACCTCTTCTAAAAAGAAAGAAGTTGCCCTCAAAGCAACGTGCAGACCCAAACTCAAAGAAACTTGTGAAGACCAAGACGATGGAGACACAAGCGATGAAAGCACCGATCTTGATGACGAAGAAATGGTACTCTTCATCAAAAAGTTCAAACGCATGATGAAGAGAAGACACGGCAACAATTCACATGAAGGCAAAAGCAAGGATAAAGGAAAATCCAAGGCTCGACGCACTTGCTACAACTGCGGAGAGTATGGTCACTTCATGGTGGACTGTACTTATGAGGAAAACAAAAAGAAGAAGGAAACAAGATCTCAAGAGAAGAAAAATTTTATAAAAAGAAGACAAGCCCATCAAGCTCACATTGGGAAGGAGTGGGACTCAAACGACGAGTCCTCCTCCGATGAAGAAGAAGAGATGGCCACTATCACAGTCAAGAAACCAACTATGAGAGCCACACTCTTTCCGAACATGGGAGGACGGGACATGAACATCCACACTTGTCTTATGGCTAAGGAAGGCAAGAAAAAGGTTAGACTTACTCCTCCTATACTAAATTCCTCCATTGATGACTTTGATAGGTCTAGTGATAATGAAGAATTATTTAGAGGGCTAAGTAAAATTGCTTTAAAGAAAATGGAAATGTTGTCGAACGAATTCTTTGAAAAGGAGGAACTTGTCAACCGACAAGAAGATATGCTCATCCGTGAGAGGAAGAGATATCAAGAAGTTGAAAAGCTTCTTGAGCTTGAAAGAGAGAAGAATGAGTCACTTGAGTTAGAGCTAACCTTGAGTAAGGAAACTTACTCAAAGTTAGAGGACTCGCACATTGCAATCAAGGAAGAACTTGCTAACTTGTCAAAAGTTAACAAAATTCTTGAGGTGCAAGTTGAGTCGCTCAAACAAAGTGACTCCTCTTCCTCCAAGAGCTCTTCCTCCAAAGATATGCGCTCGACAACAGTAAGAACCTGCACTTGCTCTAGTAAGAAGAATGTAATTTCTAATGCTTTAACCCCACATGACATGCATTCTTCTCAAAACAGCATCTTTGATAAGGAGAAGATCAAATATGCAAGAAGTGCATATATGATCACTAGACCTTCCAATGTCAAAGATGGACTTGGCTTCGACAGGAATAAACACATGTCTACTTCTAATCATGCTAAGAATAGAATCATTTTTGTTAAAGAAAAATCCCATGAATCTGAGCTACAAATACTATTCCATACATTTGATGCTTCTTATGTTCTCATGAAAAACAAGTATGGAAAAGTCATTGCTAAATATACAGGGCCACGCCACAAGAACTTAAAAACTTGTGTGTGGGTGCCCAAGACTCTTGTGACTAACCTGAGAGGACCAAAGCAAGCTTGGGTACCTAAAACCCAGAAATAATTCTATTTTGCAGGCTTACTCCTCCGGTGGATCTAAGTGGGTGCTAGATAGCGGATGCACAAATCATATGACTGGAGAGAGAAGTATGTTTGTGGAATACGAGTGCAACAAGGATCCAAGTGAAGGTATATACTTTGGAGATAACAGCCAAGGAAAGGTCCTTGGTAGTGGTAACATTGAAATATCCTCTCAACACACCCTATCTAATGTTTTACATGTAGACTCTCTAGATTATAATCTTTTATCAATATCTCAACTATGCGACAAAGGTTACAACTGTTTATTCACTAATGAGGGTGTGACCGTCTTTAGAAGAAGCGATGGCTCGATTGCATTCAAGGGATTGTTGAAGGGAAAGCTTTATCTTGTTGACTTCAACAAAGATAAAGCCGAACTCAACGCTTGCTTGGTTGCTAAGACCAACATGGGATGGCTGTGGCATAGACGGCTAGCCCATGTTAGAATGAGAAATCTGCAGAAACTTCTAAAAGGTGGTCACATCCGTGGTCTTAAGGATGTGGTTTTTGAAAAAGACAGGCCGTGCAGCGCATGTCAAGCAGGAAAACAGGTTGGAGCACCACACCCCGCCAAGAATGTGATGACCACCGCTAAACCGCTGGAACTTCTCCACATGGATCTCTTTGGTCCAATTGCGTACATCAGCGTCGGCGGTAACAAATACAGTTTAGTAATTGTTGATGATTTTTCAAGATTTACCTGGGTATTTTTCTTGTATGATAAATAAGAAACTCAAGGAATCCTCAAGAATTTCTTGAAAAGAGCTCAAAATGAATTCTCATCAACCGTAAAGAATATCAGAAGTGACAATGGGACAGAATTCAAGAACACCCAAGTTGAAGAATATCTCAATGAAGAAGGTATAAAACATGAATTCTCGGCACCCTATTCTCCTCAACAGAACGGGGTGGCCGAAAGGAAAAACAGAACATTGATCGAAATGGCGAGAACAATGTTGGATGAATACAAGACGTCAGACTGGTTTTGGGCAGAAGCGGTGAACACCGCTTGTCATGCCACAAATCGGTTGTACCTTCATTGACTTCTGAAGAAAACTCCATATGAGCTTCTCACGGGTAAAAAGCCTAACGTTTCCTATTTCAAAGTTTTTGGTTGCAAATGTTTTATTCTGAACAAGAAACCAAGGGCCTCGAAGTTTGCTTCGAAGTCCGATGAAGGATTCTTGCTCGGATATGAATCGAACGCCTACGCCTATCGTGTCTTCAACAAGGTGTCCGGCCTTGTTGAAGTAGCGCGTGACGTAGTGTTCGATGAAACTAACGGCTCACAAGTGGAGCAAGTCGATAAGTCTATGCTAGATAAGGAGGAAGCTCCATGTGAAGCGCTGAAGAAAATGGCACTTGGTGATATCCTACCACGAGAGGAGACACAAGATGAATTTCAACAAGGAAGCAATGATCAAGGGGGAGCTCCTACACAAGATCAAGTTGAGGAAGATCAAGAAAATCAAGATGATCATGGAAGCAATGATCTAGGGGGAGACATGACACATGAAGACAATAAAGAACAAACAACTATACAAATTCCACACCCTAGAGTACATCAGTGTGTGCAAAGGGACCATCCTGTCAACAATATCATTGGAGATATTGCTAAGGGAGTAACTACTAGATCTCAAATTGCAAATTTTTGTGAACATTATTCTTTTGTGTCTTTTTTGGAGCCATACAGGGTAGAAGAAGCCTTAAGGGATCCAGACTGGGTGATTGCGATGCAAGAGGAGCTGAACAACTTCAAAAGAAATGAAGTGTGGGAGCTGGTGGAAAGACCAAGGGCGAACATCGTTGGAACCAAATGGGTATTTCGGAATAAGCAATATGAACATGGAGTAGTGACAAGAAATAAAGCAAGGTTGGTGGCCAAAGGTTATTCTCAAGTGGAAGGTTTGGATTTCGATGAAACCTTCGCTCCTGTAGCTAGACTTGAGTCCATTCGCATTTTACTGGCATATGCTACTCACCATAATTTTAAGTTGTATCAAATGTACGTCAAGAGTGCCTTTCTGAATGGTCCGATAAAGGAGTAAGTCTATGTAGAGCAGCCACCGGGGTTCGAAGATCAGAAGTATCCCAACCATGTCTATAAACTGCGTAAGGCTCTCTATGGCCTCAACCAGGCTCCTCGAGCCTGGTATGAGTGCCTTAGAGATTTTCTGATTCAAAATGGATTCAAAATTGGTAAAGCAGACTATACACTCTTTACTAAACATTTTGATGATCATTTATTCGTATGTCAAATTTATGTTGATGACATTATCTTTGGATCCACTAACAAGTCCTGTGAAGAGTTTAGCAAAATAATGACAGACAGGTTCGAGATGTCAATGATGGGTGAATTGAAGTTCTTCTTGGGATTTCAAGTGAAGCAACTTAGAGAAGGTACATTTATAAGCCAAACTAAATATACACAAGACATTCTCAAGAAATTCAATATGGACAAAGCCAAGCCCATCAAGACACCCATGGCCATCAACGGACATCTAGACCTCAATGAAGACGGTCCAAATGTGGACCAAAAGGTATATCGGTCCATGATTGGCTCCTTACTATACTTATGTGCATCTAGGCCAGATATTATGCTTAGTGTTTGCATGTGTGCAAGGTTTCAAGCCGCACCTAAAGAGTGTCACTTAATTGCTGTAAAAAGAATCCTAAGGTACCTTGTGCACACACCCAACTTGGGCCTTTGGTATCCCAAAGGATCCAAGTTTAACTTGATAGGGTACTCCGATGCTGACTATGCAGGATGCAAAGTCGATAGAAAGAGCACGTCAGGGACTTGTCAATTTCTTGGTAGGTCCCTAGTTTCTTGGTCATCTAAAAAGCAAAACTCCATTGCTCTTTCCATAGCGGAAGCAGAGTATGTTGCAGCCGGTAGTTGCTGTGCGCAACTGCTTTGGATGCAACAAACTCTTAGGGACTACGGCTACAATCTAAGTCATATCCCGCTTCTATGCGATAATGAAAGTGCTATAAAGATTACACACAACCCTGTAGAGCACTCAAGAACTAAGCACATAGACATCCGCCATCACTTTCTTAGAGATCATTCATTAAAAGGTGACATAGCTATTTCACATGTTAGGACTGAAAAACAACTTGCAGATATTTTTACCAAACCATTAGATGAGAAAAGGTTCTGTGAATTAAGAAATGAGCTAAACATTCTTGACTCTCGAAATGTGGCTTGAAACATTGCATACCTGGTTGCAACTTAAATTGTTCCTCCGTATTGTCAAAAATGCTCCTCCTCTCCTTTGTACTCAGAAAACTATTCTTAATGAATAAATCTTGTGGATTATGACCATTGTTCGATTGTTGATTGCCTACTGGTCGTAATCACCAAGACTACTCGCAAAATTGTTGTCCTTGGATCACTATTAGTTATCTATATATATATATATATATATATATATATATATATATATATATCAAGTCTGTTGGAAACGGACAAGTCCGATTTCCAACCGGACTAGTCCGGACAGACAACAATTAGGTTAACTAAGGGGTACCGGACAAGTCCGGTCAGTCGCCTATAGAAGCAGTCAGCCGGACCAAACGCCTCCCTCTCCACTCATAAGCATTTTGTCTCACCCTCTCTCCTAAACCCTACCTCTCAAAGTGATTTTCGAGTTGAGCCCTCAAACTCGGAGTTTTCTCCGTGAAAAAGCCTCTTCTCGACGAGGGGATCCTAGTTTCCGGACTCATCCGGACTGATTTCCACTCCTTCAACGCGAATCTTCAAATCTTGGTAAATCCCCCCAAAACCAAAATCTCAATTTTTCTAGCTCTAGCTAGTTTCCTTTGACTTCAAAAGGATGTACATTGCATAAATAGATGTATTCCTACCACTTTCCTACCATTGTGTCCTTAGATAGGAGATTTGCTTCAAATGAAACACTCAAGTTAGGGTTCTTATGCTAGGCCGGACAAGTCCGGCGTCCAGATGCGGACAAGTCCGGTCCACCGGACTAGTCCGCACTCTGAAACCGGACAAGTCCGGTCTCTGACAGCTGAACTCCTACATTCCCATTTGAAGTCGATAATGTGTCCGTTTGCATCTAATCCTTAAACTCCTTGTCAGGCATCATGTCTTCAGGATCATATGACAGCTCTTTTCACATTGACGAAGAAGTTCAACGTGAAAGAGTGAGGAGAGCTAAGGAGGGAGTGATGAAGAAGAGACATGATGTCAATGCTCACTCTCCACCCTCCGACGACAATCTACCTAAGAAGAGAAAAGTCATTATCAAAAGGCCTCAAAGGAAAGATGCTGCTGAGGGCTCATCAGGGCCAAGAAGAATTCTCAATAAAGGGAAGGGACTTGCTAGTGGCCCCATTGGGCCTCTGAAATCGAAAAATCCCGTTCACCGCAACAGGCAGCCTTCAAGTGAGGATTTCACTGGAAAAGGGAATGAGGTAGCTGATAATTTCAGGAAGATTGAAGTGTATGGCCGACCTAAACAATGTTCTGATCCTAGGTTCTAGAGCAACTTCCATGCAGACTACTGAGCACGTGCACATGAAGATGAAGAATCCCGTAGTAGAGAGTCAATGGCTGAATGTTGACTACCTGAAGTCGAAGAAGTATCCCGCCTTTCGTGAGATGGTGGAGGCCTTAGAGAGGCACGGTCTGACGGACCTGCTATCCTTTGAGTATGACTGGAACAATGAAGTCATTACCCAGTTTTACTCCACTCTCTACTTTGCTCGGGATGATGGAGACAGTCTTACTTGGATGACTCATGGTTCAAGATATAGTGTCACTTATGATGAATTTGCTAGGATTCTTCACCTCCAAAACACTTTGGATCATGAACTGGTCATTCATAATCTGAAACCCCTGGAGAAGGAGGAACTTGAATTTCTCTATGACACAAGGATGCCATATGTCCCTCCAACCATCAAATATCTAAAGCCCTTCTTTGTGGTTCTAAATAGAGTCTTGAGAAAGACGATAGCTCCGAAGGATGAAGATGCAGTAACTATACAAGGAACCTTGACGACTCTCATGAAAGTCATTAGTGGGAGGAGACCATTCAATGTCTTTGAGTATATCTACAACGACATTGTGAACATCTCAATTACCCCCAATAGGTCCTGTGGATACGTACCGTATATCATGTACATGATTGAGAAGGTGACAGGACTCGAGTTTGTCAAGGATGTCAAGCATACAGGGTTGAAGCCGCAAAAACCCACCGAGTACACTCTCCCTCCGGCTCCAACTGCCCCGTCCTCTCCACCAGTGGAGAGGAGATCAAAGCAAGCTCATGATGACACTAGGTCTGCAGCTGCTCCTCCTGGTTCTCCACCTTCCCAAGAATCATCTAGCGGCATCCTCAAGATGCTCTCCTCTATCTTTGCCTGCCGCCGTAAGATTGAAGACAGGCAACGCAAAGAAAAGCTTGCAAGGAAGAGACATCAACAGTACGTCAATGCAAATATCAAGTCTATCTGTGCAAAGCTTGATATTGAGCCTGTTGGATCACCGCCCGCCTCCGAGGACTCAGAGGAAGATCCTGCTCCCATGGATGCTGAAGATGAAGATCAGACTGAGACTGACGGAGGAGGCAGCGATGAGTGATTTCCCTCAATTTTTCCCTTTTTGGTGTCTTGATGCCAAAGGGGGAGAGATTGAGATGGAAGATTGAGATTAGACTTGGATTTTTTTCTATCTAGTATTAGTCATTAAGATCTTGTGTGATCAAGGACATGTACCTATTTTTAAAATCTTGTAATGCACTATTTCTTTTCCTATGTGTGATGTACTATGCTCCAATGCCCACTTACTGTTTGTCTTTAATCTATCACATTTTGTTTATCACACACCTGTGAGGCACCCCACCATAAGGTGTGTGCATATGTGAGAAGCGTTTTGTGAATTCTTTATTATTCTCATATGTACACACCTTATGAAAATCAACCTTTTATTCTCAATTGTGATATCTCAAATGGTTGTCATCAATCACCAAAAAGGGGGAGATTGTAGGTGCATCTAGGATATCCCTTGTGGGTTTTGGCTAATTGATGATGAACATATGAGATCCTAATGAAACTATTAAGATGATTGCAGGATAAACAAAGTGAACTGGCTCGGCACACACAAAAAGGTGAAAAATAGAGTGGTGCCCGAAAAAGAAGAAGTTAGTGGAATTTAGAGAAGCAAAGTAGATAAAAATGTATAGGTTGTGTGTGAGAGAGACACATCCCAAGAGCTCATGACTTTGCGGAAGGGTAAGGGGTTTAAAAATCAACTAAAATCCACTGAAAACCGGACAAGTCCGTTCATGGACCGGACTAGTCCATTTAACTTTCTGAAAGACGCAAACATAGTGCACCGGACTAGTCCGCCTTGTGAAACGGACTAGTCCAGTCAGCTCACTGGAATGCAACCGGACAAGTCCGGTTTTAGACCGGACTAGTCCGGTCATGTCACTGTTGTCCTCTTTAGAGGACTACGGACTAGTCCATCCAAGCAACAGGACTAGTCCGCTAAAGTTTCTGAAAACCCATCTCACATAGCACCGGACAAGTCCGGTTTGTGGACCGGACTAGTCCGGTTAACCCACTGGAAGTAGACCGGACAAGTCCGATCATATACCGGACTAGTCCGGTAGTAGGTTTAACAACGGTAAATTTTTGGGAAAGCCTATAAAAATAGGTCCTTCGTCTTTTCCCAGAAGAGACACGACTCATACTGTCAAAAACTGAAACCCTGGCGCCGCCACCTGTCCCAAGAGCCCAAAAAACACGTCTCCCCACACATCTAAGGTTCAAAAAGGTGAAGATCAATAAAATACTTGGATTTGGAATTGGGAGATCGTCGTTCCTTCGTTGTGAGCTCTTGGGGTTTGATCTCTCTACACTCATATTCTGCATTGTAATCTTTTTTAGTGTATTTGATCAACTTCTCATTGTAATTCTTGTGGGAGCCCTCAACGTGTGAGGTTGCCCCATAAAAAACGGTGATTACACTTGATAGTGAAGTCAAGTCGGCCTGTGTGGTGACTTGAAGAGGGAAAGGGTTGGGAATCCGGCTCTGTGTGAGCTTCCTCAACGAGGACGTAGATCTCTTGGTGAGATCGAACCTCGGTAAAAATTCGTGTCTTTTGTCTCTCATTTGTTTTACATCTTGACACATTAGATCACTAGTTTGCTAGTCATCGTTTGAATTCCTTACAAGTTTGCACGTGCATCCATACAATAAATTCAAGTTATAAAAACTGTTGTTCTTATTCCGCTGCTATAAGATAAAATTTGTGAGACACACTTAATCAACTCAAATAATTCAGCACACCGGACTAGTCTGCCCACACCACCGGACTAGTCCGGTCAGTCAAGTTTCTGACAACTTTATTAAGTGTGCAGGAATTCTTTAAAGGCCTATTCACCCCCCCCCCCCTCTAGGCCACATTCACTTCCCAACCATGGGCGCATGGAAGGACACCGACAACACCTGTCTAATGGCAAAGGAAGGTAAACGAAAAGTACTGACTAAATCTTCCTTCTCGCATTCTTTTACTAGTGATAGTGATAACTCTAGTGAGGATGATAGCAGTGATGAAGATGAATATATGTTTAGGGGTTTAGACAAAAAGACAGCTGCTAAAATGAAATTTCTACTTGATAAGCTTGTTGATATGGAGAAGCTAGTCAATCATCAAGAAGATATGATTATCTCCCAAAAGGAGGAATATCTTGAGATTGAAAAGCTTCTTGAATTTGAAAAGGAACAAAATAAATCACTAGAGCTTGAATTAGCTTCAAGCAAGGAAGCTTGCTTGAAGTTAAAAGACTCAAACACCACCATCAAGGATGAACTTGCTAACTTAACTAAAGTTAACAAGATCCTTGAGGGACAAGTTGAATCACTCAAGCAAAGTGGTTCTTCATCAATGTCTAGCTCACATTCTCAATACACAAAGTCTGAAACTAGCATTACTTGTACTTGTGCCAAAAATGACACTAACATGAAGAAAAAGCCAAACTTGACAAAGGACAAGCAATCTTCTAAAAGTGGCATATTTGACAAGGAGAAGATCAAGTATGCACGCAGTGCTTACTCGGTCACAAGACCTCCTAATGTCAAATGTGGAATTGGATATTCTAATGGTGAAAAGCACAATGCTAGAAACCACAAGAATAATAAGGGTTGCATTGCCTTTGTCAATGGAAACTCTTCTCAAACTACAAAGCTTAGTAATGTTGATAAATTTAACAATGTGAACACATATGAACAACAACTTCTATTTAGAACCTTTTATGCTTCATATGTACTTATGAAAAGTAATCTTGGAAGAGTTTATGCTAAATATGTTGGGCCACGCCATGGGAATACCAAGTCTCATGTGTGGGTGCCCAAATCACCTGTGACTAACCTCAAAGGACCCAAGCAAGCTTGGGTACCTAAGACCAAGGCATAATTTATTTTTTGCAGACTTATTCATCCGGCGGAGCAAAATGGGTGCTAGATAGTGGATGCACCAATCACATGACCGGAGAAAGAAGAATATTCATGAAATATGAAGAAAATGGAAATCCAAGTGAAGGTATTTACTTTGGTGATAATAGTCAAGGAAAAGTGCTTGGTACCGGTAAAATTGCAATTTCATCACAACATACTCTCTCTCATGTTTTACATGTTGACTCCATGGATTATAATATATTGTCCATATCTCAATTATGCGACAAGTGTTATAATTGCTTATTCACTAATGAGGGTGTGACTGTCTTTAAAAGGAGTGATAACTCAATTGCATTCAAGGGTGTGTTGAAGGGAAAACTTTATCTAGTTGACTTCAACAAAGATAAAGCTGAACTTGACACATGGTTGATTGCAAAGACCAACATGCGTTGGTTGTGGCATAGACGGCTAGCACATGTTGGTATGAAGAATCTTCAAGAACTCCTCAAAGGCGATAACATCCGAGGTTTAAAGGATGTTGTTTTTGAGAAAGACAGGCCGTGTAGAGCATGTCAAGCAGGAAAACTAGTAGGAGCACCCCATCCCGCGAAGAATGTCATGACTACAACAAGTCCGCTTGAGCTCCTTCACATGGATCTATTTGGTCCAATTGCCTACATAAGAATCGGCAGTAATAAATACGGTCTAGTCATTGTTGATGATTTTTCACGCTTCACGTGGGTTTTCTTTTTGCATGATAAGACAGAAACTCAAGGAACTCTCAAGAAGTTCATCAAGCGTGCCCAAAATAAATTCTCATTGAAGATCAAGAACATACGAAGTGGCAATGGAAAAGAATTCAAGAACACCCAAGTTGAGGAGTATCTAGACGAAGAAGGGACAAAGCATGAATTTTCAGCACCATACACTCCTCAACAAAACAGAGTAGCCAAAAGGAAGAACAGAACTCTCATTAAGATGTCGAGGACAATGCTCGATGAATACAAGACTTCGTACAGGTTTTGGGCTGAAGCGGTTAACACCGCTTGTCACGCCATAAACCGACTATATCTTCATCGGCTGCTCAAGAAAACCTCTTATGAACTACTCACGGAAGAGCAAGTTGATCAGTGTGTGCTAGATCAAGAAGAAGCTCCATGTCAAGCATTGAGAAGAATGGCTTTGGGTGATGTTCGACCACAAGTGCCACCTTCAAATGCGAATGAAGAAAATGAACCATGGATGGAGAAAAATGATCAAGGGGGAGCTTCCATACAAGATCAACCTCAAGAAAATCAAGAAGGCCAAAACATCAATGAGGGCAACTATCCAGGGGGAGAAGAAGATGATAATGAAGATTCAAGACCACAAGTGCCACATCCAAGAGTGCACCAAAGCATCCAAAGAGGTCACCCCGTTGACAACATAATCGGTGACATCCGAAAGGGAGTAGTAACTCGATCTAACATAGCTAATTTTTGTGAACACTATTCTTTTGTATCTTCTTTGGAACCATATAGGGTCGAGGATGCATTAAAAGATCCGGACTGGGTGATGGCGATGCAAGAAAAACTGAACAACTTCAAAGGGAACGAAGTGTGGGAGCTTGTTGAGAGACCCAAGTCCAATGTCGTCGGCACTAAATGGGTCTTTCACAACAAGCAAGATGAACATGGAGTAGTAAAAAGGAACAAGGCACGACTTGTGGCAAAAGGGTACTCACAAGTCGAAGGTTTGGATTTCGATGAGACTTTTTCTCCCGTAGCTAGGCTTGAGTCAATTCGTATATTACTTGCATATGCTACTCACCATGATTTCAAGCTTTATCAAATGGACGTGAAAAGCGCCTTTCTCAACGGACCGATCAAGTAGAAGGTGTATGTGGAGCAACCACCCGGTTTTGAAGATCAAGAGCACCCCGACTACGTGTTCAAACTGCGTAAGGCTCTCTATGGCCTCAAACAAGCTCCTAGAGCTTGGTATGAATGCCTTAGAGATTTTTTAATTGAAAATGACTTCAAGATCAGAAAAGCTGATTACACCTTGTTTACTAAACACTTTGATGATGACCTCTTCAGTTGCCAAATCTATGTTGATGATATAATATTTGGTTCAACTAACAAATCCTTTTGTCAAGAATTTAGCAAGATTATGACAGATAGATTTGAGATGTCCATGATGGGAGAGCTTAGGTACTTCTTGGGATTCCAAGTGAAGTAACAAAAGGACGGGAGGTTCATAAGTCAAACAAAGTACACTCAAGACATTCTCAGGAAGTTTGGAATGGACAAAGCAAAGCCCATAAAGACTCCCATGGCGACAAATGGACACTTGGACCTAAATGAAGATGGACCTAATGTGGATCAAAAGGTATATCGTTCCATGATTGGCTCCCTACTATATCTATGTGCATCTAGGCCTGATATCATGTTGAGTGTGTGTCTATGTGCAAGGTTTCAAGCCAATCCTAAGTAGTGTCATTTGACAGCCGTTAAAAGGATCTTGAGATATTTAGTTTGTAAAAGTCCCAAAAATGTGTATGAATAAAAACCAAGGTTTGAGTTCATATGTGTGGCAAAGACATGAAAAATGGGACTTGCTAAAACTTTCCTTTGTGCAAAGTAATACATGGATGAGCATCCAAAAATGAGGCTCACACTTTTATTTAAAAGTGTTGAACCAATAAGGATTTAAATACTTATTTGCATGCAAGTTTAAAAGTCAGATTTGAAATTGAAAGTTCACACTATGGTGGCAAAAACTTTGAATAAACATGCAGCCCTATAGATGTAAATGGTGGGAAAAGTGGATCACAAACTTTTCATTTGTAGGGTGGGCTCAAAAAGGAGTTAAAGAGAAGCATTTGTGAATTCTAACCAAATTCAAATTGGTCTTGCAAATTCAAACTGAATTAGGAGAATTCAAATTCTAGCTCACCTTTTAAACTCAGAATTTTGGGAATTGAGGAGATTAATTTGAGAATATATTTGGGAGATAAATGTGGAGTGGAACCCACATGTCATAGAGCTGAAGTGTGCCTTACACACTAAGTCTAAGTCTCTGTTTGCAATTCCACCGAACAGCTCGCATGAGCCACCGAGGAGCTTGCCGCACCACCTCCTGCTGCCTGCCCCAACACGCGGGAGACGGAGTAAAGACCCCCTCATTCCTCAACATGATTGTACCGCCTCAGACCGAAGCGAAGCCCGTTTGTTTTCTCTCCCTCACGAGCGGCGCTGCCTTACCTCCGCCTCTCGGTTCCACCGGGGAAAAACAAAGAAACATCACGCCCTCTCCTATCCGAGCAGCTAGACGGCACCACGAGCTCAGCCTCCACTCCCGTGATCAACCCAAACGCCGGTGGGAAAAACCTAAACCGCTGAGTTTCGACCTCTGTTCCCGTGATCAACGCCGTCCGCCACGACCTAGCTCAAAGGCCGCGATCAGCTTCACGTGGACAGACCACTACGGTAGTTTCAAAGACTGATCAAGCACGGCCACGGATGCACGCTGGGTTGGTGCTGCTCTCAACCAAAGCTCCAGCCATGTCGTGAAGCATCGACGGCGAATTTGGACATTTTGTCCCGACAGCTTCACAGCGAGCTTCTGGTACAATTTCTACAAATTCCCCTTCTCCAATCCTTCTTAGGGTATCAAACTTGGCACAGACGCTGGACTAGTCGGTGATCAAAATCCCTTTAGCATCCATCGCATGAAGACGCCTCAGAGCGGCGGATTTCGAGCTCTACTGGGGGTGTTTGCCGCGGACCCATTCGGTCGCACGGTGAAACCATATTTGCAGCCACTCCCGAGCTACTTTGAGGTTGTGCCGAGCTTCCTAGAGGTGCACCCGTGCAATAGAACCCATCGGTACAGGTTTTTGCGGGCTGGGAACCCCGGGCGACGACGCCGAACCTCAACAGAGGCCGCTGCATGTCACCGAGCTAGTTCCGGCCACCGGCAGCCCGAGCACCCCCACCGTCGTGTTCTCCAGCCTCCATAACCCCCTGGCGGTGAGTTTCAGACCATGCGGTGATGGCAGCAGCGAGCCGGCGAGCACCGGTTCTGCTCCGGCGAGGGGAGGCGGCGCTGTCACACCCGGTTTTTCCGAAGAACAACCAAGTGAATATCACATGTATGCCCGGATCATTTTCTCATACATGTGATGACAAATAGTGAAGCATCATTTATTACAAGCCTGGTGTCGAATATAAGTAAGTCTTACATAGTAAATGTCTCGATGGACAATAATAAGTTCATCACAAGTAAATATACTAGCAGCGGAATATTATTCTTGAGGGCTCCGTCACAGGCGTTGCCCGGGGGTCTCCATGAACCTAGAAACCTTCTTCGGGTCTAAAGTATTGGTCATTATACACCACCTCATTATCTTGACCTGAGCAGCAATATAAACCAACAAAATATGCAAGGTTGAGTACCAATGGTACTCAGCAAGTGTGGGAAAATTATATCATGCATGGCTAGAACAAGGAGAGGTTGAACTCATGATTAAAGCACTACGCAATTAATACCTATCACCTTAGCTTATTAAGCACCTACATTACTACACAGGTGAAATGGTCCCAAACTCCCATCCCATCATCAAAATCCAATAACCATAACATCATTTCCAATGTTAAACTTCCCGCTTAACATCCACAGCTTCCAAAACCATCACTCCTCTAATCATGAATAAGTCCAAGCCGCTCTTGACCGTGAGCACGGCTGTCATGACAGTTTTTTTTTGACTCTGTAGAGTTTGTACCACTGTACCCATATGTAGTGATTTCATCCCCCATTGCCGGGTGGACTAAAAGAACCTCCATTATGCCAGTGGCTACAAACCACATTCACACTTCCCAGGTGTGTAGCCAGGAGATCACTACGAAGCCTTTACAAAGGGATTCCCGACGAGCGTGGGCCCACTGAGGTTTCACCCCTAACAGCATACAAGAGGCTCCAACCCCGCTGCAGTGGCCCCCTCTTGAGCCTTGCGGTTCATATGGTAGTCCAGCTGACACCTATTCCCCGCACCATCCAACACACCCATACTACGTCGGGGATACACCTAATTAATTGGCCAAGCTGCCCCATCTCAGCATGTGGTTGGCACGGTAAAGCCAGGTTACATGCTCCATGAACCGGTCCTTAGGATCCAGGCAAGTACTAAACACAAAACCGAGTCTCGTGCACCCAGCACACAACCAAAACATCCAACTTGCCTTGATCCCTACCTCTACATAACTCACAATATCTCATGGTAAAAATAAATTTATGATCTCATATCCCAAATATCCCATTCTAAGCATGGCTAAGCATATGCATAATAATAAATGACATGATAAGATGAATCCCAACCCAAGCTACAAGGAAAATAAGGTAATGCAATTCTAGGGAAACATCCTAGCATGGGTTTCATATTTTAATTTGACAATGCAAATAACTCTAGCTACACATCCTAGTATAGGATCAAAGTGGTCAAGGACACTTGCCTCGTTCCTGCTGCTCTTGAAATGGGTAGTCCTGATCTTGGAAAGGAATAACTTGCTCTTGAGCAGGTTCTACATCATACCATCACACATAGCAAAAGAAAAACAACAATCCATAAGACATAGTTCACACTTCCACTTCATACAAACCACACATTCATATTTATGAAAGTCATTCACATTATATGTGTTGTGGTTACTCTATGTGTGTTGGTTTGTGGCTTGCATGCACTTTCAATCATATATATATGATTCCTACTTTTGTGTTCACATTTATACTTACATACTATATATATGAGTTTCCAATTTAAATAAATTCCTTATATTCCATTACTACACCTTTTAGCTACCAAGTATGCATGAAAGGTATTTTTCTTCTCCATATGTGTCTTCATAATTTCTACCAACCATAAACTGAATTCTTTGGATTTTAGAACTCCATTTAGCATTTACTAGTTGCTATATTTTCAGATTTATTTCCTATGCCTAAATGTGAACTTTATTATGAAAATAACAAGACACATCATCTAAACAGAATAGGTTCTGATCTAAAATATTTACTAATATATTTTTGACCTTTTCCTCTGATGTAAACTATTTTACAATTATTTTCCCTATTTTTTAGAACTATTCTTTATTTAAAAATGTGTCCCTAAATGTGAATAATAAATTAAACAGATTCATTTCAGCCCAAAATATATTTTTATCTCACTCCAAAGTTTTCTAAATACTGAGAAAGTTTTTAATTTAATTTTGCAATATGTTTGTCCCACTTTTAAATTTTAAACACTAGCCACATATTCAGTTTCCTAAATTAAATATTAAACAGGGCTAAAAAGGTAAACTCACCCCACTACAGGGTCTATAATATTATTTTAACAATTTTCAGGGGTCTAGCTATACATAACAGAGGAGTTTTTCCTAATTTTTATTAAGTCCAGGGGCTAAAACTGATTTTTAAATGAATTTACATGATTTTCTGAAGTTCCAGGGGCTAGATCAGAAGTTTCCGGGGCTAGCTCTTATTTCCCGAGAACCCCAGGGGGTAGCACGTAAGATTTCCAGTCTTTATAACGCGGGGCTGACGTGGACCGTCCGATTTTAAACCGACGGCTGAGATTATAACGTCGAACCGGTACGCGGGGATTTAAACTCTACCGTGCGATTTAAAATAAACGGCGCACAAGCGGCCATGTCGCTCTGATCGAGCGCGGGCGGCGCTGCCGGCGGCGCACGGCGGCGGAAAGCGGCGACCTCGCCGGAGACTTTCGGATCTTTGAGAATTCTTCCTAGAACTGTGATCTTATGGCATAGATCGGTAGAGGGGAGGTTGGGGATCTCACCTCGGGGGTTTTCTTGAGCCCGGAGGTCCTGGAAGGTGATCGGCGACGAGGTCCGAGGTGAATTCACGGCGAGGCTCGTCGGCGCTGTGTTTACACCGCAAGTCACCGAGTTTTATGCACCTGCAAGGTTCCCCGGAGGCTGTGGATCAAGACCAGCGAGTTAGATCGGAATTTCCGAGCGTAGATCGGCCAGAATTCGCCGGAGAAGGCTCGGATTCTCATGTGAGGAAAAACAGCAGATCGCGTGGAAAAACAGAACGAGGCCGGGGTTTTTATAGACGGGGGATGGCGGCGGGGTGGTTTAGATCGAGTTTGCGTCGCTCCCGAGTGAAATTTGGCTGAGATTCGCAGAAATCCGGATCGGTTTGGATTCGGGGTGAGAGAGTCCGGCGCTGGCGCGAGGTAGAAGAAGAGCTGGCGGGCCCCGCCTATCAGTGGGTGGAAAGGGCGCGCGCGGCTGCGGGCTGGCGCGGATGCTGGGTGGGCCGGCTGGTGGGTTTCGGCCCACTGGCCGGTTTTTTTTCTGTTTTCCTTTTTCTTTTTCTATTTATTTTCTGTTTTGAGTTTAATTTAAATTCCAGTTTGAATTTGAATTTTTGCAAAACATGCAACACGTCCAAAAATTTTTAAATTCCCCTCTTAACATGATTTAGGTTCTTAACAAGATTTTTGGGGTGTTACATCTCTACCCCCTTAAAAGAAATCTCGTCCTCGAGATTGGTGGTTCTAAAAAAACAATTCCGGAAATTGTGCCTTGAGCTCATCTTCCCGCTCCCAGGTGGCTTCCTCTTCTGAGTGATGCTTCCACTGCACCTTGCACATCCGGATTCTTTTATTTCTGGTGAGACGTTCCATTGTCTCCAAAATCTTGTATGGTTGCTCGGCATAAGACGAATCCTCAGCTACGTCCACTTCATTCATGGGTAACGCCTCTTCAGGCGTCCTCAGGCATTTCTTGAGTTGTGACACATGGAATACATCATGCACATCCGATAGACGAGCCGATAATTCTAGTTGATACGCCACTTCACCTTTCCTCTCCAAAACTTGAAAGGTTCCGATGTATCGAGGTGAAAACTTCCCTTTCACCTTGAACCGACGAAGTCCTCTAATAGGGGACACCTTGAGATAGAAATAGTCTCCCACATTGAAAACGAGCTCTCTTCTTCGTACATCGGCATAGCTCTTTTGGCGTGTCTGTGCTATCCACAAGTTATTGCGAATTTCCCTCACCTTCGCCTTGGCTTCTTGTAGTACTTCTGGACCAAACACTTTACTTTCCCCTGTTTGGTTCCAAAATAGGGGAGTTCTGCACTTCCTCCCGTACAAAGCTTCAAACGGTGACATCTTCATACTAGCTTGATAGCTGTTGTTATAGGAAAACTCCGCATACGGTAAGTTATTGTCCCAACTCCTATTGTTTTTTAGTGCACATGCCCTCAGCATATCTTCAAGGATCTGATTGGTTCTCTCCGTCTGCCCGTCAGTTTGGGGATGATAGGCAGAACTAAAGTTCAGATGGGTTCCCATGGTTTCATGCAACTTCTGCCAAAACCTTGAGGTGAACTGTGTCCCTCGATCCGACACAATCTTCTTTGGCACTCCATGGTAACACACGATCCTTGACATGTACAACTCTGCCAATTTGGATCCGCTGTAGCTTTCTTTCACGGGGATGAAATGAGCTACCTTAGTTAGCCTATCAATGATGACCCATATCGAATCATACCCTGATTGGGTCCTAGGCAATCCCATGATGAAATCCATGCTGATTTCTTCCCATTTCCATTCAGGCACTTTGAGTGGTTGCAATAATCCCGCGGGTCGTTGATGTTCTGCTTTCACCAACTGACATGTGTCACATAGGGCAACATGTTCCGCGACATCTCGCTTCATGCCATACCACCAATACCTGCTCTTGAGGTCCTGGTACATTTTCGTACTCCCAGGATGAATGGAGTAGTCAGAATCATGAGCCTCCTTCAAAATCAATTCACGGATCTCCTTTACTTCTGGCACACAGATTCTTTTCCCGTGCCACACCTTTCCTTGTTCATCTTCTCTAAAACCAGGAGCTTTATTTTCCTTGATGAGTTATCTGATCTCTTGTATCTTCTCATCATTCTTTTGACCCTCGCGTATGTCTCGCTCGAGTGTGGAGTCCACTTCCATGGCGATGGCTTCACCGCTATTTACCAGGCATAGATTAAGCCTTATAACCTTGTCACACCCGGTTTTTCCGAAGAACAACCAAGTGAATATCACATGTATGCCAGGATCATTTTCTCATATATGTGATGACAAATAGTGAAGCATCATTTATTACAAGCCAGGTGTCGAATATAAATAAGTCTTACATAGCAAATGTCTCGATGGACAATAATAAGTTCATCACAAATAAATAAACTAGCAGCGGAACATTATTCTTGAGAGCTCCATCACAGGCGTTGCCCGGGGTCTCCATGAACCTAAAACCTTCTTCGGGTCCAAAGTCTTTGTCATTATACACCACCTCATTTTCCTGACCTGAGCAGCAATATAAACCAACAAATATGCAAGGTTGAGTACCAATGGTACTCAGCAAGTGTGGAAAAATTATATCATGCATGGCTAGAACAAGGAGAGGTTGAACTCATGGTTAAAGCACTACGCAATTAATACCTATCACCTTAGCTTATTAAGCACCTACATTACTACACAGGTGAAATGGTCCAAATCTCCCATCCCATCATCATAATCCAATAACCATAACATCATTTCCAATGTTAAGCTCCCCGCTTAACATCACAACTTCCAAAACCATCAATCCTCTAATCATGAATAAGTCCAAGCCACTCTTGACCGTGAGCACGGTAGTCATGACAGTTTTTGACTCTAAAGAGTTTGTACCACTGTACCCACATGTAGTGATTTCATCCCCCGTTGCTGGGTGGACTAAAAGAACCTCCATTATGCCAGTGGCTACGAACCACATTCACACTTCCCAGGTGTGTAGCCAGGAGATCACTACAAATCCTTTACAAAGGGATTCCCGACGAGCGTGGGCCCACTGAGGTTTCACCCCTAACAGCATACAAGAGGCTCCAACCCCGCTGCAGTGGCCCCCTCTTGAGCCTTGCGGTTCATATGGTAGTCCAGCTGACACCTACTCCCCGCACCATCCAACACACCCATACTACGCCGGGGATACACCTAATTAATTGGCCAAGCTGCCCCATCTCAGCATGTGGTTGGCACTGTAAAGCCAGGTTACATGCTCCATGAACCGGTCCTTAGGATCCAGGCAAGTACTAAACACAAACCCGAGTCTCGTGCACCCAGCACACAACCAAAATATCCAACTTGCCTTGATCCTTACCTCTACATAACTCACAATATCTCATTCAAGAGTATGGTAAAGTAAACTGATGATCTCATATCCCAAATATCCCATTCTAAGCATGGCTAAGCATATGCATAATAATAAATGACATGACAAAATGAATCCCAACCCAAGCTACAAGGAAACAAGGTAATGCAATTCTAGGGAAACATCCTAGCATGTGTTTCATATTTCAATTGACAATGCAAATAATTCTACCTACACATCCTAGTATAGGATCAAAGTGGTCAAGGACACTTGCCTCCTTCCTGCTGCTCTTGGAATGGGTAGTCCTGATCTTGGAAAGGGATAACTTGCTCTTGAGCAGGTTCTACATCATACCATCCCACATAGCACAAGAAAAACAACAATCCATAAGACATAGTTCACACTTCCACTTCATACAAACCACACATTCATAGTTATGAAAGTCATTCACCATTATATGTGTTGTGGTTACTCTATGTGTGTTGATTTGTGGCTTGCATGCACTTTTAATCATGTGTATATGATTCCTACTTTTGTGTTCATATTTATACTTACCTACTATATATATATGAGTTTCCAATTTAAATAAATTCCTTATATTCAACTACTACACCTTTTTTCTACCAAGTATGTAGTAAAGGTATTTTTCTTCTCCATAGGTGCCTTCAGAATTTCTACCAACCCTAAACTGAGTTCTTTGGATTTTAGATACTCCATTTATCATTTACTAGTTGCTATATTTTCAGATTTATTTTCTTATGCATAAATGTGTACTTTATTATGAAAATAGTAATACACATCATCTAAACAGAATAGGTTCTGGTCCTAAATAATTTAATAACATATTTTGACCTTTGCCTCAGATGTAACTATTTCACAATTATTTTCCCTATTTTCTAGAACTATTCTTTACTTAAAAATGTGTCCCTAAATGTGAATAATAAATTAAACAGATTCAATTCAGCCCAAAATATGTTTTTACCTCACTCCAAAGTTTCCTAAATACTGAGAAAGTCTTTAATTTAATTTTGACAATATGTTTGTCCCACTTTTAAATTTTTAAACACTAGCCACATATTCAATTTCCTAAATTAAATACTAAACAGGGCTAAAAAGGTAAACCCACCCCACTACAGGGTCTATAATATTATTTTCAGAATTTCCAGGGGTATAGCTACACTTATCAGAGGGGGTTTTCCTAATTTTTATTAAGTCCAGGGGTTAAAACTGATTTTTAAATGAATTTACATGATTTTCTGAAGTTCCAGGGGCTAGATCAGAAGTTTCCGGGGTAGCTCTTATTTCCCGAGAACCCCAGGAGGTAGCACATAAGATTTCCAGTCTTTATAACGTGGGGCTAACGTGGACCGTGCGATTTTAAACCGACGGCTGAGATTATAACGTCGAACCGGTACGCGGGGATTTAAAGTCTACCGTGCGATTTAAAATAAACGGCGCACAAGCGGCCACGTCGCTCTGATCGAGCGCGGGCGGCGCTGCCGGCGGCGCACGGCGGCGGAAAGCGGCGATCTCGCCGGAAACTTTTGGATCTTCGGGAATTCTTCCTAGAACTATGATTTTATGGCATAGATCGGTAGAGGGGAGGTCGGGGATCTCACCTCGGGGGTTTTCTTGAGCTCGGAGGTCCTGGAAGGTGATCGGCGACGAGGTCCGAGGCGAAACCACGGCGAAGCTCGTCGGCGCTGTGTTTACACCGCAAGTCACCGAGTTTTCTGCACCTGCAAGGTTCCCCGGAGGCGGTGGATCAAGGCCAGCGAGTTAGATCGGAAATTCCGAGCTTAGATCGGCCAGAATTCGCCGGAGAAGTCTCGGTTCTCACCGGAGTAAAAACAGTCGATCGCGTGGGAAAAACAGAACGAGGCCGGGGTTTTTATAGACGGGGGAGGGCGGCGGGGTGGTTTAGATCATGTCCGCGTCACCTACGAACAGAATTCAGCGGGGATACGCCGAAATCCCGATCGGTTTTGATTCGGGTGAGAGGGAGTCCGGCGCTGGCGCGAGGTAGACGACGATCGGGTGGGTCCCACCTGTCAGCGGAAGGAAGCGGCGCGTGCGGCTGCGGGCTGGCGCGCGCGCTTGCTGGGCCGGCTGGTGGGTTTCGGCCCACTGGCCGGTTTTTTTCTGTTTTCTCTTTTTCTTTTTCTATTTCTTTTGTGATTTGAGTTAAATTTGAATTCCAGTTTGAATTTGAATTTTTGTAAAACATGCAACACGTACAAAAAATTTTAAATTCCCCTCTTAACATGATTTAGGGTTTTGAATCAAAATTTTGGGGTGTTACAGCTCTACCCCCCTTAAAAGAAATCTCGTCCTCGAGATTGGTGTTTCTAAGAAAACAATTCCGGAAATTGTGCCTTGAGCTCATCTTCCCGCTCCCAGCTGGCTTCCTCTTCTGAGTGATGCTTCCACTGCACCTTGCACATCCGGATTCTTTTATTTCTGGTGAGGCGTTCCATTGTCTCCAAAATCTTGTATGGTTGCTCGGCATAAGACAAATCCTCAGCTACGTCCACTTCATTCATGGGTAACACCTCTTCAGGCGTCCTCAAGCATTTCTTGAGTTGTGACACATGGAATACATCGTGCACATCCGATAGATGAGCCGGTAACTCTAGTTGATACGCCACTTCGCCTTTCCTTTCCAGAACTTGAAAGGGTCCGATGTATCGAGGTGACAACTTCCCTTTCACCTTGAACCGATGAAGTCCTCGGATAGGGGACACCTTGAGATAAAACATAGTCTCCCACGTTGAAAACGAGCTCTCTTCTTCATACATCAGCATAACTCTTTTGGCGTGTCTGTGCTATCCTCAAATTGTTGCGAATTTCCCTTACCTTCGCCTCGGCTTCTTGTAGTACTTCTGGACCAAACACTTTACTTTCCCCTGTTTGATTCCAAAATAGGGGAGTTCTGCACTTCCTCCCGTACAAAGCTTCAAACGGTGACATCTTCATACTAGCTTGATAGCTGTTGTTATAGGAAAACTCCGCATACGGTAAGTTCTTGTCCCAACTCCTATTGTTTTTGAGTGCACATGCCCTCAGCATATCTTCAAGAATCTGATTGGTCGTTTCCGTCTGCCCATCAGTTTGGGGATGATAGGCAGAACTAAAGTTCAGATGGGTTCCCATGGTTTCGTGCAACTTCTGCCAGAATCTTGAGGTAAACTGTGTCCCTCGATCCGACACTATCTTCTTTGGCACTCCATGGTAACACACGATCCTTGACATGTACAACTCTGCCAATTTGGATCCGCTATAGCTTTCCTTCACGGGGATGAAGTGAGCTACCTTGGTTAGCCTATCAATGATGACCCATATCGAATCATATCCTGATTGGGTCCTAGGCAATCCCACGATGAAATCCATGCTGATTTCTTCCCATTTCCATTCAGGCACTTTGAGTGGTTGCAATAATCTCGCGGATCGTTGATGTTCTGCTTTCACCAACTGACATGTGTCACATAGGGCCACATGTTCCGTGACATCTCGCTTCATGCCATACCACCAATACCTGCTCTTGAGGTCCTGGTACATCTTCGTACTCCCAGGATGAATGGAATAGTCAGAATCATGAGCCTCCTTCAAAATCAATTCACGGATCTCCTTTACTTCTGGCACACAGATTCTTTTCCCGTGCCACACTGTTCCTTGTTCATCCTCTCTGAAACCAGGGGCTTTATTTTCCTTGATGAGTTGCCTGATTTCTTGTATCTTCTCATCATTCTTTTGACCCTCGCGTATGTCTCGCTCTAGTGTGGAGTCCACTTCCATGGCGATGGCTTCACCACTATTTACTAGGCATAGATTGAGCCTTATAACCTCGTCCTTCAATTCTGCAGGCATGTCTTTTAAACTCAACTTATTGACTTGCACTTTCCGACTTAAAGCATCGGCCACGACGTTTGCCTTCCCAGGATGATAGTTGATGCCCACGTCAAAGTCATTGATTAGCTCTAACCATCTCCTTTGTCTGAGGTTGAGGTCTGGCTGTGTGAAAATGTACTTCAAACTCTTATGATCCGTATATATCTCGGTCCTCTTCCCCATCAAATAGTGCCGCCAAATTTTCAACGCGTGTACCACTGCGGCTAGTTCTAGGTCATGTGTAGGATAGTTCTTCTCGTGCTTCCGGAGCTGTCGGGATGCATAAGCCACGACGTGCCCTTCTTGCATGAGAACACATCCCAACCCGTTTCCAGAGGCATCGCAGTACACCGTAAAGCTCTTTTGCATATCTGGCATAACCAGCACTGGGGCTGTTGTCAATCTTTCCTTTAACTCCTGAAAACTCTTCTCGCACTGCGGCGTCCATGTGAATGTGATTCCCTTCTCCAACAGTTTAGTGAGAGGTCTTGAGATCTTGGAGAATCCTTCAATAAACCGTCGATAGTATGCAGCCAATCCCAAGAAGCTTCGAACTTCCCCGACATTTTCAGGGGTCTTCCACTTCTGTATATCCTCGATTTTGGCAGGATCCACGGAGATTCCTCCATCTGAGATTATATGTCCTAAGAAGGGAACTTTCTTCAGCCAAAACTCACACTTGCTCAACTTGGCATATAGTTGGTGTTCTCTTAGCCTCTGCAACACCAATCTTAGATGTTTCTCATGTTCTTCTTCATCTTTGGAGAAGACGAGAATGTCATCTATGAAAACCACCACAAATTTGTCCAGATATTCCATGAATACCTTGTTCATGAGATACATGAAGTATGCCGGGGCATTAGTTAGCCCGAAAGGCATGACGGTGTATTCATACAGTCCGTACCGAGATACAAAAGCTGTCTTGGGAATATCAGATTGCCTTATCTTGAGTTGGTGGTATCCCGACCTGAGATCAATTTTCGAGAACACACAAGCGCCTCTCAACTGATCAAACAAGTCTTCAATGCGGGGTAATGGGTACTTGTTCTTGATGGTTACCTCATTCAAAGCACGGTAATCCACGCATAACCTTTGGGTTCCGTCCTTCTTGGGCACAAATATCACCGGAGCTCCCCAAGGTGAGGAACTAGGACGAATATACCCCTTCTCCGTCAATTCTCTCAAATGATCCTTGAGTTCTTCTAGCTGCTTGGAGTCCATCCGATAAGGTCTCTTGTATATCGGGGCTGTTCCAGGCACTAGCTCAATTGCAAATTCCACTTCACGATCGGGAGGCATACCTGGCAATTCTTCCGGAAAAACATCTGGATATTCCTGGATAATCCTGATCTCCTCCACTTTCACCTCAACTTGATTTAATTTAATGTCCCTCCTAGGCTCTTGTATTGTTATAAACTTTACTCTTGTGCCACTAGGATGAGTTAGTTCCACCGTTCTGGTCGAACAATGGATGATTCCCTTATGTTTTGTCAACCAATCCATACCCAAGATAATATCTATCCCTTGTGAATCTATCACTATGAGGTTAGCAGTAAATATCACCCCAGTAATGTCTAGGTTCACTTTGGGACACACTTGTCTTGTCATTATTTCTCCACCTGGAGAGTTTACTGCTAGCATATGGTTCATTTGTGTTGTTGCTAGGTCATGCTTCTTAACAAATCCTTGAGCAATAAACGAGTGGGTAGCACCAGAATCAAACAGCAGGGTTGCAAGGTGTAAATTGGTAGGAAACTTACCAACTACCACGTCGGGTGCCTCTTGTGCTTCCTCCATAGTGACGTGGTTCACCCATCCTCTCATTACATTCTGCTGTTGTGGCTGCGCGGGCTTCTTCTTTGGGCACTTATGGGCATAGTGCCCCACTTCACCACAGCTAAAACATTGCACCCCAACCTTAGGTGCCTGGCCTTTGTTTTCTTGGGGTTGGTTCGGGGGTCCTTGCACTGCTGATCGAGGTGGATATGCAGGGCGAGGCTTCTGTACAAACTGACGTTGTGGCTGTGCTGGTGCTGCCGGAGGCCTGTAGTTCGGGTTGTACCCTCTTGGTGCTGAGTAGGGTACCACCACACGGTTTGTCCACCCTGCTGGTTGCTGCATTAGACGTGGGCGGGTGTTGCTCCCTGATGCTTGATGTGACCACCCGGCCTTCCTCTTGTTCTCACTTTCCAAGGCCTTCAGCTTCCTTTCTACCACAAATGCTCTGTCCACCATCTTTTGGAAGCTTGCATACTCATTTGAGGACATTGCACACTGTATCTCCGCGGTAAGTCCTTCCACGAAACAATCTTGTTTCTGCTCATCAGTCTCTATGTCCAGTGGGGCATAACGGGATAGTTGAGAAATTTAGTGAGGTATTCCCTCACCGTCATGTTTCCCTGCTGCAGTCCCAAAAACTCCTTCCTCTTTTTTTTGAGTTCACCTCTTGGTATGTAATGGTTGCGGAAACTACGCTTGAACTCTTCCCAAGTGATGTTCTCAGGGTCATGATGGGCGGCCACGTAGGCGGTCCACCAATCAGCAGTAGGTTCATGCAATTGATGAGAGGCAAACAGCACCCTCTCATACCCTTGGCACTGTATGATCCTCATCTTACTTTCAATGGTGTTCAGCCAATCATCTGCCTCCAGAGGTTCAGCAGCACTTGCAAACTTTGGAGGTTGAGTTCCTAGAAACTCACTCAACCTTGGTTGGCGTGGTGCAGCTTGTGGAGGCGGAACTTGATGCAAGTTGGCCACCACTTGAGTCAAGTTCTGGATGAGCTGATTTTGATTCTCCAGCATCTGGTGGAGGGGATCAACTCCTTCACGGCGACCACCCCGGTCCTGGCCTCCAGAAAGATGAGGGTTGCATGTCTCATCGTTGTTGTTGGCGGGGTTGGCAGCACGTCCTTTTCCTTTTCCGGCCATGTGGCAGAATCAACCAATGTTAATTTGAAAGCATTTAGTATCATTTTACTACTTTCACTTGTTTGTACTTTGAAGTGTTGAGGCTTGGTTATATTTTTCTGAGAGTTCATTTCTCACACAAAAATAAATGCAATATTATTTCATGTGGGTTCACACACCAAAGCAAAAAAAATCTAAAGACGAGGCTGTGGACAATTGCTCATGGCTTCCACAACTCACGTCACACACCAAGCATTATCACACCATTAACTTAACTTAACGACTTGCCTATTCGACATCTTGCAAACTAAGGGAGGGACTCTACACTACTCGTTTTCTTGAGCTGGCTCCTCGGGATCTTCCTCATCATTTCGGCTTCCTTCTGACTCTGCTTTAGGTGGGGAGGCTGCTGGTGGAGAAGTGCGACGACGCCTGATCGCCCGGCGATCTGGGGAGTCAGGAGTCCATGTATCATTCACGGTGACACACAGTTCATTCCCATCTCCTCTTTCTCTCGCCCTCAAGCAGGCTCGCAGCAATGCCTCCGTTTCCTTCAGGGTGTCTCGGACATCCTGAAGCTCTTGTTGACACTCCTCCAGTCGAGTGCTGAGCATAGAAGCATCTTCCAAGCACAAGTCCATGTGCTCATGGGAAGTCCCTTGCTGCACCGGCGGGTACATGTACTCCGTGGTACCACTCTCACGCTGGAGGACATACATGTACTCAGTTTTGTCCAAGTGGCGACGATAGATGTGACTCTGGCAGGTGATGGCCTCCCAGGTGACATCCTTCTCCGCATCGACCTGTGTCACTCTACAAGCTGGAGAGTGGTGAATCTTAAGCAGCTGATTTTCGTGTATAATCCTCATCTCCGAACTCCATTCTTCCCTCTTCTCACGGATGGTCCTGGTGGAGTTATAGTGGATGATTAGCTTGCCCGTATTGCCGGCGGCTTCGAGCATACGCCGAAGTCGGCGCAATAAGCCTCCTACTGCCAATCCGTAGGAAAGGTACGTCACCGGACGGCTCTCCTCTCTCTCGGTAAGGGCAACTACGGGAACTCTCCCTCCTGTGGACTTGCGAGCGGTACGAATCATGCGAACCATCTAAAACAAAAAGAATTTAAACTTAGGTTAGATAAACTCTTAAACAAAAATCCTATTTTGAATAAAAATTGGGGTAAGATGAAGAAAGTGACTCATTTAAATAACACTTTTCAATCCACACCTTTGTAAAATAGTTTTTAAAAAAATAGGGTCCTTAAGTACGTCCATTTCTACCTAGGTCCACGTTCCTACGGGCAACCTTGGCTCTGATACCACTTCTTGTCACTCCCGGTTTTTCCGAAGAACAACCAAGTGAATATCACATGTATGCCAGGATCATTTTCTCATACATGTGATGACAAATAGTGAAGCATCATTTATTATAAGCCAGGTGTCGAATATAAATAAGTCTTACATAGCAAATGTCTCGATGGACAATAATAAGTTCATCACAAATAAATAAACTAGCAGCGGAACATTATTCTTGAGAGCTCCATCACAGGCGTTGCCCGGGATCTCCATGAACCTAGAAACCTTCTTCGGGTCCAAAGTCTTGGTCATTATACACCACCTCATTTTCCTGACCTGAGCAGCAATATAAACCAACAAATATGCAAGGTTGAGTACCAATGGTACTCAGCAAGTGTGGAAAAATTATATCATGCATGGCTAGAACAAGGAGAGGTTGAACTCATGGTTAAAGCACTACGCAATTAATACCTATCACCTTAGCTTATTAAGCACCTACATTACTACACAGGTGAAATGGTCCAAATCTCCCATACCATCATCAAAATCCAATAACCATAACATCATTTCCAATGTTAAGCTCCCCGCTTAACATCACAACTTCCAAAACCATCAATCCTCTAATCATGTATAAGTCCAAGCCGCTCTTGACCGTGAGCACGGCTGTCATGACAGTTTTTGACTCTGTAGAGTTTGTACCATTGTACCCACATGTAGTGATTTCATCCCCCGTTGCCGGGTGGACTAAAAAAACCTCCATTATGACAGTGGCTACGAACCACATTCACACTTCCCAGGTGTGTAGCCAGGAGATCACTACAAAGCCTTTACAAAGGGATTCCCGACGAGCGTGGGCCCACTGAGGTTTCACCCCTAACAGCATACAAGAGGCTCCAACCCCGCTGCAGTGGCCCCCTCTTGAGCCTTGCGGTTCATATGGTAGTCCAGCTGACACCTACTCCCCGCACCATCCAACACACCCATACTACGCCGGGGATACACCTAATTAATTGGCCAAGCTGCCCCATCTCAGCATGTGGTTGGCACTATAAAGCCAGGTTACATGCTCCATGAACCGGTCCTTAGGATCCAGGCAAGTACTAAACACAAACCCGAGTCTCGTGCACCCAGCACACAACCAAAACATCCAACTTGCCTTGATCCCTACCTCTACATAACTCACAATATCTCATTCAAGAGTATGGTAAAGTAAACTGATTATCTCATATCCCAAATATCCCATTCTAAGCATGGCTAAGCATATGCATAATAATCAATGACATGACAAAATGAATCCCAACCCAAGCTACGAGGAAACAAGGTAATGCAATTCTAGGGAAACATCCTAGCATGGGTTTCATATTTCAATTGACAATGCAAATAATTCTACCTACACATCCTAGTATAGGATCAAAGTGGTCAAGGACACTTGCCTCCTTCCAGCTGCTCTTGGAATGGGTAGTCCTGATCTTGGAAAGGGATAACTTGCTCTTGAGCAGGTTCTACATCATACCATCCCACATAGCACAAGAAAAACAACAATCCATAAGACATAGTTCACACTTCCACTTCATACAAACCACACATTCATAGTTATGAAAGTCATTCACCATTATATGTGTTGTGGTTACTCTATGTGTGTGTATTTGTGGCTTGCATGCACTTTTAATCATGTGTATATGATTCCTACTTTTGTGTTCACATTTATACTTATCTACTATATATATATGAGTTTCCAATTTAAATAAATTCCTTATATTCAACTACTACACCTTTTTTCTACCAAGTATGTAGTAAAGGTATTTTTCTTCTCCATAGGTGCCTTCAGAATTTCTACCAACACTAAACTGAATTCTTTGGATTTTAGAAACTCCATTTATCATTTACTAGTTGCTATATTTTCAGATTTATTTTCCTATGCATAAATGTGTACTTTATTATGAAAATAGTAATACACATCATCTAAACAGAATAAGTTCTGGTCCTAAATAATTTAATAACATATTTTGAGCTTTGCCTCAGATGTAAACTATTTCACAATTATTTTCCCTATTTTCTAGAACTATTCTTTACTTAAAAATGTGTCCCTAAATGTGAATAATAAATTAAACAGATTCAATTCAGCCCAAAATATGTTTTTATCTCACTCCAAAGTTTCCTAAATACTGAGAAAGTCTTTAATTTAATTTTGACAATATGTTTGTCCCACTTTTTAATTTTTAAACACTAGCCACATATTCAATTTCCTAAATTAAATACTAAACAGGGCTAAAAAGGTAAACCCACCCCACTACAGGGTCTATAATATTATTTTCAGAATTTCCAGGGGTATAGCTACACTTATCAGAGGGGTTTTTCCTAATTTTTATTAAGTCCAGAGGTTAAAACTGATTTTTAAATGAATTTACATGATTTTCTGAAGTTCCAGGGGCTAGATCAGAAGTTTCCGGGGCTAGCTCTTATTTCCTGAGAACCCCAGTGGGTAGCACGTAAGATTTCCAGTCTTTATAACGCGGGACTGACGTGGACCGTCCGATTTTAAACCGACGGCTGAGATTATAACGTCGAACCGGTACGCGGGGATTTAAAGTCTACCGTGCGATTTAAAATAAACGGCGCACAAGCGGCCACGTCGCTCTGATCGAGCGCGGGCGGCGCTGCCGGCGGCGCACGGCGGCGGAAAGCGGAGAACTCGCCGGAAACTTTCGGATCTTCGGGAATTCTTTCTAGAACTGTGATTTTATGGCATAGATCGGTAGAGGGGAGGTCGGGGATCTCACCTCGGGGGTTTTCTTGAGCTCGGAGGTCCTGGAAGGTGATTGGCGACGAGGTCCGAGGCGAAACCACGGCGAAGCTCGTCGGCGCTGTGTTTACACCGCAAGTCACCGAGTTTTCTGCACCTGCAAGGTTCCCAGGAGGCGGTGGATCAAGGCCAGCGAGTTAGATCAGAAATTCCGAGCTTAGATCGGCCAGAATTCGCCGGAGAAGTCTCGGTTCTCACCGGAGTAAAAACAGCCGATCGCGTGGGAAAAACAGAACGAGGCCAGGGTTTTTATAGACGGGGGAGGGCGGCGGGGTGGTTTAGATCATGTCCGCGTCGCCTACGAACAGAATTCAGCGGGGATACGCCGAAATCCCGATCGGTTTTAATTCGGGTGAGAGGGAGTCCGGCGCTGGCGCGAGGTAGACGACGATCGGGTGGGTCCCACCTGTCAGCGGAAGGAAGCGGCGCGCGCGGCTGCGGGCTGGCGCGGGCGCTGGCTGGGCCGGCTGGTGGGTTTCGGCCCACTGGCCGGTTTTTTTCTGTTTTCTCTTTTTCTTTTTCTATTTCTTTTCTGATTTGAGTTAAATTTGAATTCCAGTTTGAATTTGAATTTTTGCAAAACATGCAACACGTCCAAAAAATTTTAAATTCCCCTCTTAACAGAATTTAGGGTTTTGAATCAAAATTTTGGGGTGTTACAAACCTCGTCCTTCAATTCTGCAGGCATGTCCTTCAAGCTCAACTTATTGACCTGCACTTTCCGACTTAGAGCATCGGCCACGACGTTTGCCTTCCCAGGATGATAGTTTATACCCACATCAAAGTCATTGATTAGCTCTAACCATCTCCTTTGTCTGAGGTTGAGATCTGGCTGTGTGAAAATGTACTTCAAACTCTTATGATCCGTATATATCTTTGTCCTCTTCCCCATCAAATAGTGTCGCCAAATTTTCAACGCGTGTACCACTGCGGCTAGTTCTAAGTCATGTGTAGGATAGTTTTTCTCGTGCTTCCGGAGTTGTCGGGATGCATAAGCCACAACATGCCCTTCTTGCATGAGAACACATCCCAACCCGTTTCCAGAGGCATCGCAGTACACCGTAAAGTTCTTCTGCATATCTGGCATAACGAGCACTGGGGCTGTTGTCAATCTCTCCTTTAACTCTTGAAAACTCGTTTCGCACTGCGGCGTCCATGTGAATGTGATTCCCTTCTCCAACAGTTTGGTGAGAGGTCTCGAGATCTTAGAAAATCCTTCTATAAACCGTCGATAGTATCCAGCCAATCCCAAGAAGCTTCGAACTTCCCCGACATTTTCAGGGGTCTTCCACTTCTGTATATCCTCGATTTTGGCAGGATCCACGGAGATTCCTCCCTCCGAGATTATATGTGCTAAGAAGGGAACTTTCTTCAGCCAAAACTCACACTTGCTCAACTTGGCATATAGTTGGTGTTCTCTCAGCCTCTGCAACACTGACCTTAGATGTTTTTCATGTTCTTCTTCATCTTTGGAGAAGACGAGAATGTCATCTATGAAAACCACCACAGATTTGTCCAGATATTCCATGAATACCTTGTTCATGAGATACATGAAGTATGCCGGGGCATTAGTTAGCCCGAAAGGCATGACAATGTATTCATACAGTCCGTACCGAGATACGAAAGCTGTCTTGGGAATATCAGATTGCCTTATCTTGAGTTGGTGGTATCCCAACCTGAGATCAATTTTCGAGAACACACAAGCGCCCCTCAACTGATCAAACAAGTCTTCAATGCGGGGAATGGGTACTTGTTCTTGATGGTTACCTCATTCAAAGCACGGTAATCCACGCATAACCTTTGGGTTTCGTCCTTCTTGGGCACAAATATAACCGGGGCTCCCCAAGGTGAGGAACTAGGGCGAATATACCCCTTCTCCGTCAATTCTCTCAAATGATCCTTGAGTTCTTCTAGCTGCTTGGAGTCCATCCGATAAGGTCTCTTGTATATCGGGGCTGTTCTAGGCACTAGCTCAATTGCAAATTCCACTTCACGATCGGGAGGCATACCTGGCAACTCCTCCGGAAAAACATCTGGGTATTCCCAGATAATCCTGATCTCCTCCACTTTCACCTCAACTTGATTTAATTTAATGTCCCTCCTAGGCTCTTGTATTGTTATAAACTTTACTCTTGTGCCACTAGGGTGAGTTAGTTCCACCGTTCTGGTCGAACAATGGATGATTCCCTTATGTTTGGTCAACCAATCCATACCCAAAATAATATCTATCCCTTATGAATCTATCATTATGAGGTTAGCAGTAAATACTACCCCATTAATGTCTAGGTTCACTTTGGGACACACTTGTCTTGTCCTTATTTCTCCACCTGGAGAGTTTACGGCTAGCATATGGTTCATTTGTGTTGTTGCTAGGTCATGCTTCTTAACAAACCCTTGAGCAATGAACGAGTGGGTAGCACCAGAATCAAACAGCAGGGTTGCAATGTGTAAATTGACAGGAAACTTACCAACTACCACGTCGGGTGCCTCTTGTGCTTCCTCCATAGTGACGTGGTTCACCCGTCCTCTCATTACATTCTGCTGTTGTGGCTGTGTGGGCTTCTTCTTTGGGCACTTATGGGCGTAGTGCCCCACTTCTCCGCAGCTAAAACATTGCACCCCAACCTTAGGTGCCTGGCCTTTGCTGTCTTGGGGTTGGTTTGGGGGTCCTTGTACGGCTGGTCGAGGTGGATATGCGGGGCGAGGCTGCTGTACGAACTGACGTTGTTGCTGTATTGGTGCTGCCGGAGGCCTGAAGTTCGGGTTGTACCCTCTCGGTGCCGAGTAGGGTACCGCAGCACGGGTCGTCTGCCCTGCAGGTTGCTGCATCAGACGTGGGCCCGTGTTGCTCCCTGAGGCCTGATGTGATCACCCGGCCTTCCTCTTATTCTCATTTTCCAAGGCCTTCAGCTTCCTTTCTACCACAAACGCTCTGTCCACCATCTTTAGGAAACTCTCATACTCATTTGAGGACATTGCACACTGCACTTCTGCGGTAAGTCCCTCCATGAAACAATCTTGTTTCTGCTCATCAGTCTCTATGTCCCGTGGGGCATAACGGGATAGTTGAGTAAATTTAGTGAGGTATTCCCTCACCATCATGTTTCCCTGCTGCAGTCCCAAGAACTCCTTCCTCTTGTTTTTGCGTTCACCTCTTGGAATGTAATGGTTGCGGAAGCTACACTTGAACTCTTCCCAAGTGATGTTCTCAGGGTCATGATGGGCAGCCACGTAGGCGGTCCACCAATCAGCAGCAGGTCCATGCAATTGATGAGAGGCAAACAGCACCCTCTCATACCCTTGGCACTGGATGATCCTCATCTTGCTTTCAATGGTCTTTAGCCAATCATCTGCCTCCAGAGGTTCAGCAACACTTGCAAACTTTGGAGGTTGAGTTCCTAGAAACTCACTCAACCTTGGTTGGCGTGGTGCAGCTTGTGGAGGTGGGACTTGATGCAAGTTGGCCACCACTTGAGTCAAGTTCTGGATGAGCTGATTTTGATTCTCCAGCATTTGGTGGAGGGGATCAACTCCTTCACGGCGACCACCCCGGTCCTGGCCTCCAGAAAGATGAGGGTTGCATGCCTCATCGTTGTTGTTGGCGGGGTTGGCAGCACGTCCTTTTCCTCTTCCGGCCATCTGGCATGATCAACCGATGTTAATTTGAAAGCATTTAGTATCATCTTACTACTTTCATTTGTTTGTACTTTGAAGTGTTGAGGCTTTGTTATACTTTTCTGAGGTTTCATATCTCACACAAAAATAAATGCAATATTATTTCATGTGTGTTCACACACCAAAGCAAAACAATCTAAAGACGGGGTTGTGGACAATTCCTCATGGCTTCCACAACTCACGTCACACATCCAGCATTAACACACCATTAACTAAGACAACGACTCGACTACTCGACATCCTTCTAAACTAAGGGAAGGACTCTACGCTATTCGTTTTCTTGAGCTGGCTCTTCGGGATCTTCCTCATCATTTTGGCTGCCTTCTGACTCTGCTTTGGGTGGGGAGGCTGCTGGTGGAGAGGTGCGACGACGCCTGATCGCTCGGCGATCCGGGGAGTCAGGAGTCCATGTATCATTCACAGTGACACACAGTTCATTCCCATCTCCTCTTTCTCTCGCCCTCAAGCAGGCTCGCAGCAACGCCTCCGTTTCCTTCAGGGTGTCCCGAACATCCTGAAGCTCTTACTGACACTCCTGCAGTCGAGTGCTGAGCATAGCAGCATCCTCCAAGCACAGGTCCATGTGCTCATGGGAAGTCCCCTGCTGCACTGGCGGGTACTTGTACTCCGTGGTACCACTCTCACGCTGGAGGACATACATGTACTCAGTCCTGTCCAGGTGTCGACGATAGATGTGACTCTAGCAGGTGATGGCCTCCCAGGTGACATCCTTCTCCGCATCGACCTGTGTCGCCCTACAAGCTGGAGAGCGGTGGATCTTAAGCAGCCGATTTTCGTGTATAATCCTCATCTCTGAGCTCCATTCTTCCCTCTTCTCACGGATGGTCCTGGTGGAGTTATAGTGGATGATTAGCTTGCCCGTATTGTCGACGGCTTCGAGCATACGTCGAAGACGGCGCAACAAGCCTCCTACTGCCAATCCGTAGGAAAGGTACGTCACCGGACGACTCTCCTCTCTTTCGGCAAGGGCAACTACGGGAACTCTCCCTACTGTGGACTTGCGAGCGGTGCGAATCATGCGAACCATCTAAAACAAAAAGCATTTAAACTTAGGTTAGATAAACTTTTTAAACAAAAATCCTATTTTGAATAAAAATTGGGGTAAGATGAAGAAAGTGACTCCGTTAAATAACACTTTTCAACACACACCTTGTAAAATAGTTTTTAAGAAAATAGGGCCCTTAAATACGTCCATTTCTACCTAGGTCCACGTTTCTACGGGCAACCTTGGCTCTGATACCACTTCTGTCACCCCCGGTTTTTCCGAAGAACAACCAAGTGAATATCACATGTATGCCAGGATCATTTTCTCATACATGTGATGACAAATAGTGAAGCATCATTTATTACAAGCCAGGTGTCGAATATAAGTAAGTCTTACATAGTAAATGTCTCGATGGACAATAATAAGTTCATCACAAGTAAATATACTAGCAGCGGAATATTATTCTTGAGGGCTCCGTCACAGGCATTGCCCGGGGGTCTCCATGAACCTAGAATCCTTCTTCGGGTCCAAAGTCTTGGTCATTATACACCACCTCATTATCTTGACCTGAGCAGCAATATAAACCAACAAAATATGCAAGGTTGAGTACCAATGGTACTCAGCAAGTGTGGGAAAATTATATCATGCATGGCTAGAACAAGGAGAGGTTGAACTCATGGTTAAAGCACTATCACCTTAGCTTATTAAGCACCTACATTACTACACAGGTGAAATGGTCCCAAACTCTCACCCCATCATCAAAATCCAATAACCATAACATCATTTCCAATGTTAAGCTTCCCGCTTAACATCCATAGCTTCCAAAACCATCACTCCTCTAATCATGAATAAGTCCAAGCCGCTCTTGACCGTGAGCACGGCTGTCATGACAGTTTTTTTTACTCTGCAGAGTTTGTACCACTGTACCCACATGTAGTGATTTCATCCCCCGTTGCCGGGTGGAATAAAAGAACCTCCATTATGCCAGTGGCTACGAACCACATTCACACTTCCCAGGTGTGTAGCCAGTAGATCACTATGAAGCCTTTACAAAGGGATTCCCGATGAGCGTGGGCCCACTGAGGTTTCACCCCTAACAGCATACAAGAGGCTCCAACCCCGCTACAGTGGCCCTCTCTTGAGCCTTGCGGTTCATATGGTAGTCCAGCTGACACCTATTCCCCGCACCATCCAACACACCCATACTACGCCGGGGATACACCTAATTAATTGGCCAAGCTGCCCCATCTCAGCATGTGGTTGGCACGGTAAAGCCAGGTTACATGCTCCATGAACCGGTCCTTAGGATCCAGGCAAGTACTAAACACAAACCCGAGTCTCGTGCACCCAGCACACAACCAAAACATCCAACTTGCCTTGATCCCTACCTCTACATAACTCACAATATCTCATGGTAAAAATAAATTGATGATCTCATATTCCAAATATCCCATTCTAAGCATGGCTAAGCATATGCATAATAATAAATGACATGATAAGATGAATCCCAACCCAAGCTACAAGGAAAATAAGGTAATGCAATTCTAGGGAAACATCCTAGCATGGGTTTCATATTTTAATTTGACAATGCAAATAACTCTAGCTACACATCCTAGTATAGGATCAAAGTGGTCAAGGACACTTGCCTCGTTCCTGCTGCTCTTGAAATGGGTAGTCCTGATCTTGGAAGGGAATAACTTGCTCTTGAGCAGGTTCTACATCATACCATCACACATAGCAAAAGAAAAACAACAATCCATAAGACATAGTTCACACTTCCACTTCATACAAACCACACATTCATATTTATGAAAGTAATTCACCATTATATGTGTTGTGGTTACTCTATGTGTGTTGGTTTGTGGCTTGCATGCACTTTTAATCATATGTATATGATTCCTACTTTTGTGTTCACATTTATACTTACATACTATATATATGAGTTTCCAATTTAAATAAATTCCTTATATTCCATTACTACACCTTTTAGCTACCAAGTATGCATGAAAGGTATTTTCCTTCTCCATATGTGTCTTCATAATTTCTACCAACCCTAAACTGAATTCTTTAGATTTTAGAACTCCATTTAGCATTTACTAGTTGCTATATTTTTCAGATTTATTTCCTATGCCTAAATGTGAACTTTATTATGAAAATAACAAGACACATCATCTAAACAGAATAGGTTCTGATCTAAAATATTTACTAATATATTTTTGACCTTTTCCTCTGATGTAAACTATTTTACAATTATTTTCCCTATTTTCCAGAACTATTCTTTATTTAAAAATGTGTCCCTAAATGTGAATAATAAATTAAACAGATTCATTTCAGCCCAAAATATATTTTTATCTCACTCCAAAGTTTTCTAAATACTGAGAAAGTTTTTAATTTAATTTTGACAATATGTTTGTCCCACTTTTAAATTTTAAACACTAGCCACATATTCAATTTCCTAAATTAAATATTAAACAGGGCTAAAAAGGTAAACTCACCCCACTACAGGGTCTATAATATTATTTTAACAATTTTCAGAGGTCTAGCTATACATAATAGAGGAGTTTTTCCTAATTTTTATTAAGTCCAGGGGCTAAAACTGATTTTTAAATGAATTTACATGATTTTCTGAAGTTCCAGGGGCTAGATCAGAAGTTTCCGGGGCTAGCTCTTATTTCCCGAGAACCCCAGGGGGTAGCACGTAAGATTTCCAGTCTTTAAAACGCGGGGCTGACGTGGACCGTCCGATTTTAAACCGACGGCTGAGATTATAACGTCGAACCGGTACGCGGGGATTTAAACTCTACCGTGCGATTTAAAATAAACGGCACACAAGCGGCCACGTCGCTCTGATCGAGCGCGGGCGGCGCTGCCGGCGGCGCACGGTGGCGGAAAGCGGCGATCTCGCCGGAGACTTTTGGATCTTTGAGAATTCTTCCTAGAACTGTGATCTTATGGCATAGATCGGTAGAGGGGAGGTCAGGGATCTCACCTCGAGGGTTTTCTTGAGCCCGGAGGTCCTGGAAGGTGATCGGCGACGAGGTCCGAGGTGAATTCACGGCGAGGCTCGTCGGCGCTGTGTTTACACCGCAAGTCACCGAGTTTTATGCACCTGCAAGGTTCCCCGGAGGCGGTGGATCAAGACCAGCGAGTTAGATCGGAATTTCCGAGCGTAGATCGGCCAGAATTCGCCGGAGAAGGCTCGGGTTCTCACCGGAGGAAAAACAGCAGATCGCGTGGAAAAACAGAACGAGGCCGGGGTTTTTATAGACGGGGGATGGCGGCGGGGTGGTTTAGATCGAGTTTGCGTCGCCCCCGAGCGAAAATCGGCTGAGATTCGCAGAAATCCGGATCGGTTTGGATTCGGGGTGAGAGAGTCCGGCGCTGGCGCGAGGTAGAAGAAGAGCTGGCGGGTCCCGCCTGTCAGTGGGTGGAAAGGGCGCGCGCGGCTTCGGGCTGGCGCGGGTGCTGGGTGGGCCGGCTGGTGGGTTTCGGCCCACTGGCCAGTTTTTTTTCTGTTTTCCTTTTTCTTTTTCTATTTCTTTTCTGTTTTGAGTTTGATTTAAATTCCAGTTTGAATTTGAATTTTTGCAAAATATGCAACATGTCCAAAAAAAATTTAAATTCCCCTCTTAACATGATTTAGGTTCTTAACAAGATTTTTGGGGTGTTACAGGCGCGAGCGCTGGGAGCCGGAGGGAGGTTGAAGAAAGAGTGGACCCCGTCTGTCAGTGGCTCAGATTTTAAATCGGGATCAGTCTGTGGCTTGGATCCAGTGTGCTGGCGCACAAAAACCCCGTGACCCCGGTGTGGCGGTTTTGATTGGCTGGAATTTAAATAAGCGGGCCCAGTAGAGTTTTCAGTAGAAAAACAATTCCAATGAGGGCTCAAACTTTGGAATAATCATAGCTCCTTGTAGAAACCTCCAAATTGAGTGATTCCAATTAGGTTGGATTCATATTTCAGAATTCTATCCAAATATAAACTCAGATTTTTACGAAAGTCAATATTGTATTCTGGAAAATTCTTTGAAGATTTTCTGAAAAAGAATTATTGAGGGAGTTTGGTTTATCCAAAAATCCTCAAATTTTATCAGAATATTCTTTAGCATAGTATTGACTTTCTAGCAAATTTTCAGCTCATTTGAAGATCATTTGTTAAGGAATTTGCTAAACACAATCTGCTGTGTTCATAAGAGTCCAGAAACATTTTCAGAAAATGTTTCCCACTTGTAAAATCTATTCTGGGCAATCCATAGCTCCAAAAATCATAGGAAAAATTTAGGCAAGCTTTCTGAGACATACTTAAAATTGTAGTTCACTTAATTGGGCATGAAAATGCACATTACTTCAGAATTAATTCTTTTGAATATGAATGCTTAAAGAATTGTTCTGGAAGAACTACTCAAGCAAAAGGGCTGAATTTTGGACCAGATTACTTTCATGTGACCAAGAACTCACAGGTAAATTATCAGCTCAAGTTGAGCCCTTGAACTCCCTGTGCTTATTATCCATACTTATGTATAGGTGGAAATACATGAGAGACATGTGAGAATTTTGGAGAACACAATTTGACTCCACTTAGCTGCAATTTGGAAAGCTAAATCCTTAGGTAGTATAGAACCTGCTGTTAAAGTTTTGAGGCCATTGGAGTTCTTGTTCTTCAGTTGCACTCAAATCTTTTCAGCTCATCTATTATGTTCAATAGGGAAAATAGTTAGTGTATAGCTAAGATAGTAAGATCAATGTAAATCATTTCTGTTTCTTTGCACAACAGAGGCAAACCAAGCCATTCTTGGCTTTTCCACACAACATCTGTTCCTAAGAAATTAATTCTATAACTTCTTTCCATTACAGTCTATAAAACATATGCATATGCATTTTAATAGGAACCACAACGAAGGGGATTCAAAGGAGTGATTCATTGAAGTGGATCAAGCTCCGGAGAATCAAGGGTGGATCAGCAAGGACACTAACTGATTATATACGACTACCCTGCAAAACAGGCAAGCTCCGGTTTGCATTTAATAGCTTTAAGTTTTTACTTTGTATTCACTTTCGGTTAAGATATGAATTGTGCATTAGGTCTAGTGTTTGGTACTCCTCTTGCATAGCCAAATGACCCATGGAGTATTGGGTAGGTGTCTTTACACCGTGTAGAACTGCCATGCTTAAGTAAGGTTCGGTAGAAGTCGAGTGGTGAGATGCTACTCGCAGGTTCAGGAACAACAGGGGCATACGGGATTGGTTCAAAAATGAATTAGCAAGTTAAAGTTGAGACCGGAAGGTTGTAGGAGCAGCAGGACATAGGAGCCTGGGTGCTATAGACCTGTCCGCGTCGTTCAAGGACCGATCCGTATGCGGCCCTGTTGAACAAGTTTGAGTTGTGTACCGGACTCATGCTGGTATTATGGGACCCAGTAAACCGATGTACCTCGGGAAGCTGTCGTTGGGACTTTTCGGGTCGCCTCAGGCGGATGGCCGGTGTGCAGTATGTGGGAAACATTCTCATGACATCTCACGTCGGCAGGTGCACCATGAGAGTGGCTACTGTACGGGGCAACTTGATCGATTCAACGGGGGTGAAACGGGAGAAAGGCTGCCGCGTACGACGTCAGTGATGGTTGCTGTAGGCAACGTCGAGTACGGGCGTACGTGTCGTGTAGTTCGGGTGTTATTGATTCGAATCACCGTCGCTCGCAGAATGGACCGAGCATACTTGTTCTCACAGTCGTGATGTGGTAAGGACTTGCATGAGAAAGGAACTAGTCACATTGGTTTGAAGTTTCATAGTAGCTTTGTATTGGATCGTGATGAATAGGCTAGTGCAAACTCGATTCTTTTATGCCATGAGCAATTTACATCGGGGGAAAGCGTTTCTTGTTTGATTGTGGACTCCCGATGTGGTGTGCCCAAGGTTATTAAAATGCTGCAATTAATACCTGAAAGTAAGGATTCACTTTTAGGAGAGTTTAATTATGCATATGCCATCCTACTGTAGGTTCATAACCTCACATAGAGTTTCATGTTTAGGGTGATGGTTAAGTCTTACTGAGCGTTATGCTCACGGATGCTATCCGAGTTGTTTTGCAGGTATTTGACTTCATGCTTATGAGAAGGGATGCTGATGAGACTCGGGAACCTCCGAGTGCTTACTCAAAGAGCATCCTCGCCGCTGCAGATTGTATTCATGTTGCTAGTAAGAAACGTCCGCGGGCTGGATTGTTTCTTTGTTGCTAGTTTAGAAATGAGTCGTGAGAGTTATAGTCTTCCGCTGTAGCTTATTTTGAGATAAGTATTTGTAAAACATTATTGTACGCTTCCGCAAACTATTTATGTAATATGATGTGTTTCTTCGACCCGCTAACCTATTTGATATGTCGGAAAATCGTGCATCTCAGGAAGTTTATGTCTTGGGGGGTGCACGTATGGGATGTCCACCAGTGCGCACAAGCTGAAGGGTGGAGCCTCACGGGTGGCAGGTAACCCGACTCGCTTTAGTACCCTCTACGACTCTTCATGTCGTTTGGGGTATTCGAGCAACGTCTGTCCCTGGCGTGCATGGTGCAATTTGGATGACCCCGTCATGTGGTCAGTAATGTGAACATGTAGCTCAAGGCGTGTTTGGCTTGAGAACACCTGGGCGGGTGATGACGGCCGGGTGTACAAACTGTATGGATATCGGGTTCGGTGTGCAGCCGAACCTGATGATTGAGTGTGGCTTATGTAGGTACTAACCACGAAAACTTTAGTGCGTGTAGAACATGTTTGCGAGTGACCGTTAGTGCCACCTAAGGATACGTATATGCCGGTGTAATCCGGTTAGGGTTTTTCTTTGGTGAGGCAACGTAGTACCGTCATATGTCTTACGGTGCATCGCCACCGTACTACACTTAATAGTATTCTTTCCTATGAAGAAATCACTCATGAATAACTTTCAAAATTAAAAATTGATGTTGGAAAGCACATACTGGTTACTGAGCTCTTCATTTGGACTAAGTTTCAAAGGAGAGAATTGCTAGGCTTCTTTTGATCTCAAAAACAGAGTGCTCTGTTCTGGCAGAATTGGTTGCTGGAATTTGACAGAACATAACTCTGTGTAGATTGACCCAATGAAGGTATATGATACAGTTCTGGAAAGGTTTTTAAGTGCTCTACAGTTTTTCTGTAGACCTCCAGAGCAAAAATCAGATGCCAAATTAGTTGAATGTCCAGTTGAATGCAAACTGTTCAGAAAACAGAACAGCTGCAACCTTCTCTGGATGTTTCTGTAAATTGGCCATAACATTCTGTAGAAAAATTTCTAAGGGTCATATGATACACTGTAACACCCCAAAATTCTGTTAAGAGGAGAATTTAAAAAAATTTGGACGTATTGCATGTGGTGCAGAAATTCAAATTCAAATTGGAATTTAAATTCAAACCAAAACAGAAAAGAAATGGAAAAAGAAAAAAAAAACCACCGGCCAGTGGGCCGTAACCCACCAGCCGGCCCACTCTCCCCGCGCCAGCCCCGAACCCGCGCCCCTCTCTCCCTCTCACTGACACGTGGGGCCCGCGTGTCATCCCTCACCTCCCGCTCGCGTCAACCACCCGGACTCCTCCGCGCGCCTGATCGCAGCTAACCCCGGAAACCCGCGTCCCCCAGCCGAATTCTGGTCCCGGACGACTCCGGCAAGATCCCAACAGACCGCCGCCCTCCCTCGTCTATATAAACGCCGGCATTGCCATGTTTTTCCCCCCGATCGGCTGTTTTTCCTCCCGGTGAGAACCGAAGCTTCTTCCGCCGATTTTCCTTCGATCCTAGCTCGGATTTCCTGATCTAACGCGCTGATCATGTTCCACCGCCTCCGGGGAATCTCGTAGGTGAAGGAAATCCGGTGGTTTGCGCTCTATACACAGCTCCGACGAGCACCGCCGCGTTTTCACCTCGGACCTCGTCGCCGACCGCCTTCCAGGGCCTCCGAGCTCAAGAAAAACCCCGAGGTGAGATCCCCGACCTCCCCTCTACCGTTCTATGCCATGAAATCCCAGTTTTAGGAGGTATAGACGAAGATCCGAAGTTTTCCGGCGAGATCGCCGCCTCCCGCCGCCGCGCGCCGCCGGGCAGCGCCGCCCGCGCACGGCCAGGGCGACGTGGCCCCCTGAGGCCCATCCATTTTAAATCGTGTGGTTCCTATTAGATCTAACCCGTACCGCTTCGCGTTATAATCTCAGCCGTCTATTTTAAATCGGACGGTCCACATCAGCCCCGCGTTATAAAGGCCGGGATTCTTACGCGCTACCCCCTGGGGATCTCGGAAAATACGAGCTAGCCCCGGAAACTTCTGATCTAATCCCTGGAACTTCAGAAATTCATGTAAATTCACTTAAAAATCAGTTTTAGCCCCTAGACTTAATAAAAATTAGGAAAACCCCTGTGTTATGTGTAGTTAGACCCCTGGAAATTTATGAAATAATAAATTAGACCCTGTAGTAGTGTGGATTTACCTTTTTGACCCTATATGATATTAAATTCAGAAATTTGAATATGTGATTAGGATTTAAATTTAAAAGGTGAGGCAAACACATTGTAAATTCAAATTTAAATTCTCCTAGAACTTGGAAAACTTTAGAATGAGTTAAAAATAGATTTAAGCTGAAATGAATCTGTCTAATTGATTGTTCACATTTATTAGTTATAGGGACACATTTTTAGGTTAGGAAATAATTCTGAAAATTGGTAAAACAAATTTAAATTAGTTCACATCAGAGGAGAAGTTCAAAAATATATAATTTAATATTTTAGATCAGAACCTATTCTGTTTAGATGATATGCCCTACTATTTAATATTAAAACTCACTTTTAGACATAGAAAGTAAATCTGAAAAATATAGGAAAATGGGCATGCATAATTAGAAAATGGTAGATGAAGTCTCTAACTCCAAAAACTTCATTTTAGGATGTGGTAGAAGATCTGAAAACCTATTTGGAGTAGGAAATTACCTTTCATGCAAACTTGGTAGCTAAGAAGTGTATTAATTGAATATAAGGAAGTTGTTCAAATTGGAAAATTCATATATAGTGTGCAAACAGAAATCTGAATACAAAAGTTAGAAATCATATACATATTTTTAAAAGTGCATGTAGGCTAAAAAGCAACACATCTAGAGTAACCACAACACTTAGAAATGTGAATGACTATCATATGTATGTATGTGTGGGTTGTATGAAGTGAAAGTGTGAACTATGTCTTATGTATTGTTGTTTTTTTTTTGCTATGTGTATTGGCATGAGTAGAACCTGCCCCAGAGCAAGTTCTCCCGTTCCAAGACCAAGACTTTCCATTCCTAGAGCAGCAGGAAGAAGGCAAGTGTCCTTGACCACTTTGATCCTATACTAGGATGTGTAGATAGAATTATTTGCATTGTCAATTGAAATATGAAACCCATGCTAGGAAGTTTCCCTAGAATTGCATTACCTTGTTTCCTTGTAGCTTGGGTTGGGATTTTATTTTATCATGTCACTTATTTATATGCTTATGCTTAGCCATGCTTAGAATGGGATAATTGGGATATGAGATCATCAATTTATTTACCTTACTCTTGAATGAGATATTATGAGTTATGTAGAGGTAGGGATCGAGGCAAGTTGGATGATTTGGTTAGTGCTGGGTGCACGAGACTCGGGTTTGTGTTTAGTACTTGCCTGGATCCTAAGGACCGGTTCATGGAGCATGTAACCTGGCTTTACCGTGCCAACCACATGCTGAGATGGGGCAGCTTGGCCAATTAACTAGGTGTATCCCCGGCATAGTGTGGGTGTGTTGGATGGTGCGGGGAATAGGTCTGAGCTGGACTACCATATGAACCGCAAGGCTCAAGAGGGGGCCACTGCAACGGGGTTGGAGCCTCTTGTATGCTGTTAGGGGTGAAACCTCAGTGGGCCCACGCTCTTTGGGAATCCCTTTGTAAAGGCTTCATAGTGATCTACTGGCTACACACCTAGGAAGTGTGAATGTGGTTCGTGGCCACTGGCATAATGGAGGTTCTTTTAGTCCACCCGACAACGGGGGATGAAATCACTACATGTGGGTACAGTGGTGCAAACTCTGCAGAGTCAAAACTGTCATGACAGCCGTGCTCACGGTCAAGAGTGGCTTGGACTTATTCATGATTAGAGGATGATGACTTTGGAAGTTGTGGATGTTAAGCGGGGAGCTTAACATTAGAAATGATGTTATGGTTATTTGATTATGATGATGGATTGGGAGATTGGGACCATTTCACCTATGTAGTAATGTAGGTGCTTAATAAGCTATGGTGATAGGTATTAATTGCATAGTGCTTTAACCATGAGTTCAACCTCTCCTTGCTCTAGCCATGCATGACATAACTTTTCCACACTTGCTGAGTACCCACAGTACTCAAACTTGCATATTTGTTGGTTTAGATTGCTGCTCAGGTCAAGGGGATGATGTGGTGTTCAATGACCAAGACTTCGGGCCCGAAGAAGGATTCTAGGTTCATGGAGTCCCCCGGGCAACGCCTGTGACGAAGCCCACAAGAATAATATTCCGCTGCTAGTTTATTTACATGTTATGAACTTATTATCGTCCATCGAGACGTATGCTTTGTAAGACATATTTATATTCGACACCTGGCTTGTAATAAATGATGCTTCACTATTTGTCATCACATGTATGAGAAAATGATCCTAGCATACATGTGATAGTCACTCGATTGTTCTTCGGAGAAACCGGGTGTGACAGAAGTGGTATCAGAGCCAAGGTTGCCCGTAGGAATGTGGACCTAGGTAGAAATGGACGTATTTAAGGACCCTATTTTCTTAAAAACTATTTTACAAAAGTGTGGGTTGAAGGTGTTATTTAATGGGGTCACTGAAAGTTGCCTAGAGGGGGGGTGAATAGGCTAATAAAACCAGAAATTCAAATAAACAGCGGATAAAACCAGAGCAGGCCGGACTAGTCCGGTATGAGGTCGGACTAGTCCGGTCTAAGCCTAATTTGTGTTTTAGGTTTCCTTTTAAGTTTGTTTGAGCGGAAAATATGTGGTAGTCAAATGATATCACTAATTAGTTGAAAATGATCAGATTGCAAAATAATAGAACAATTTGCGGGAGATAACACAATGAAAGCTTGACCAATAATTCTAGTGAGCAATTTAAATAGAAGAGAGACCAAGTGACACGATTTATCCCGAGGTTCGATTCCACACAGGAATCTACGTCCTCGTTGAGGAGTCCACCAAGGACTGGGTCTTTTCCAACCCTTCCCTTACCGAGCGATCACCAAGATCAAGCCCGAGTTTTCTCACTATCAATCGAATGTAATTACAATGATCTTAGGGGCCACTCACACTTTGAGGCTCCCTACACCAACCAAGTAGTTATAGAATTCAAAGTACAAATGTTAAGAACTCAAAATAACAGTTAGAGTGAAAGGAATCAAACTGAGAGCTCAAACGTCGGTCACCACTTCTTTCCTCTCACAAAAACTGCTGACACCTTAAGATCCAATCTTAGGGGTCTAGAAGGTGAGGAAGGAGGCTTAAAAGAGCTCTAGGAATGAGTTTTCAACGCTTGGGTTCGTGTTTTTTTTTATTCTCAGCCGGGGGTCTCCTTTTATAGAAATCCCGGCATTTAGCCGTTAGCAACTAAAGTCCGGACTTGTCCGGTCCCAACCCTGGACTAGTCCGATCTTGAGGGACCACTCACGTCACGGCTTACCAAATAAAGTTTTAGTGACCGTTGAATTCAAACGGTCATGAAACCCCGGACTAGTCCGGTCAAGAGCGGACTAGTCCGATCTCAGTCAGGAACCTTTGTTCCGTACGAGAACGGACTAGTCTGGTAAGGGCGGATTAGTCCAGCCTGAGGGGCGGACTAGTCCGGTCTTACCAGACTTAGTCTAGAAGACTCTCTCAACTGGAGCTGCGGACTAGTCCAGCTAACCTCGGACTAGTCCGAGCTCACACAGGAACCTTTGTTCTGTCCTATTTCAGACTAGTCTGAAAAGATCGGACTAGTCCGGCCTGTGGAGCGGACTAGTCCGATGACACTCAGAGACTCCTTCTCCGGATCTAAGCGGCTTAGTCCGCTTAGCGGACTAGTCCGGCCTCTTGGGCGGACTAGTCCGGCCTTCTGAGACTTAGTCTCATAATGGCTCAGACTCACATAACAACGGACTAGTCCGTCCTTTATCGGACTAGTCCGAGCTGACTCAGGAACTCTTTGTCTGGTCTAAAACGGATTAGTCCGCTTCTAAACGGACTAGTCCGGCCATTTGTCGGACAAGTCCGGTCTTCCCTTTTCTTCATGTCTATGACTACCTCATCTCTTGATTCTAACGTTCTATCATTCGTTTGAGCTCTCTAGTGATTCTTAAGCACTCTAAAGGAGAAGACCCTATACACAACTAAAAAATGTGAAGATTAATAGAAAATGCTATTTTCAACTCTTCCAAGTCTTCTTCTTTTCCTTTTGCTTTTTGAGAGACTCCACATCCATTTCTTTGATAAACACCTGTGCTCATACTCAGTAGAAACTTATTAGCATCTTAATTGTCATCAATCAACCAAAACCACGGGTATTATCTAGATGTACTTTCAGTCACTTTATTCATCTTACCCTAACTTTTATTCAAAATAGAAGTTTTGTTTAAAAATCTTATCTAACTTAATTTTAAATTCTTTATGTTTTAGATGGTTCTTATGATCCGCACCGCCCGCAAGTCCACCGGAGGGAGAGTTCCCGTAGTTGCCCTTGCCCTGAGAGAGGAGAACCGTCCGGTGACGTATCTCTCCTACGGATTGGCAGTAGGAGGCTTGTTGCGCCGTCTTCGACGTATGCTCCACGCCGCCAGCAATACGGGCAAGCTAATCATACACTACAACTCCACCCGGACCATCCGTGAGAAGCGAGAAGAATGGAGTTCAGAAATGAGGATTATCCATGAAAATCAGCTGCTCAAGATCCACCGCTCTCAAGCTTGTCGAGCGACACAGGTCGATGTGGAGAAGGATGTCACCTGGGAGGCCATCACCTGCCAGAGTCACATCTACCGTCGCCACCTGGACAGGACTGAGTACATGTATGTCCTCCAGTGTGAGAGTGGTACAACGGAGTACAAGTACCCGCCAGTGCAGCAGGGGACTTCCCATGAGCACATGGACCTGTGCTTGGAGGATGCTGCTATGCTCAGCACTCGACTGCAGGAGTGCCAGCAGGAGCTTCAGGATGTTCGTGACACCCTGAAGGAGACTGAGGCATTGCTTCGAGCCAGCTTGAGGGCGAGAGAAAGAGGAGATGGGAATGAACTGTGTGTCACTGTGAATGACACATGGACTCCTGACTCCCCAGATCGCCGGGCAAGCAGGCGTCGTCGCACTTCTCCACCAGCAGCTTCCCCACCCAAAGCGAAGTCAGAGGGCAGCCGCAATAATGAGGAAGATCCCGAGGAGCCATCTCAGTGAGACAAGTCATGTAGAGTCATTTCCCTTAGTTCAGCAGGTTATCGAGTAGTCGATTCGGTACCTTAGTTAATGGTGTGTTAATGTTTGGTGTGTGACGTGAGTTGTGGAAGCCATGGGCATTTGTCCACAACCTCGTCTTCAGGTTGTTTTGCTTTGATATGTGAAACCCTATGAATTAAGAGTGCATTTATTTTCGCGTGAGACATGAAACCCTCGGAAAATATAAATATAATAAGGTCTCAAAATTTTAAAGTTTAAACAAGCAAATTGGGAAGTTGATACATAATGTTTTAAATTGACATTTGGTTGATCATGATAGATGGCCGGAAGAGGAAAGGGTCATGGTGCCAACCCCGCCAACAACAACGATGAGGCTGGCAACCCTCATCTTTCTGGAGGGCAAGACAGGGGTGGTCGCCGTGAAGGAGTTGATCCCATCCACCAAATGCTTGAAAATCAGAATCAGCTCATCCAGAGCCTAACTCAAGTGGTAGCCAACTTGCACCAAGTTCCACCTCCACAAGTTGCACCACGCCAACCAAGGTTGAGTGAGTTTCTAGGGACTCAACCTCCAAAGTTTGCAAGTGTTGCTGAACCTCTGGAGGCAGATGATTGGCTAAAGACCATTGAGAGCAAGATGAGGATCATACAATGCCAAGGGTATGAGAGGGTGCTGTTTGCCTCTCACCAATTGCATGGACCTGCTGCTGATTGGTGGACCGCTTACGTGGCAGCCCATCATGACCCTGAGAACATCACTTGGGAAGAGTTCAAGCGTAGTTTCCGCAACCATTACATACCAAGGGGTGAACTCAAAAACAAGAGAAAGGAGTTCTTGGGGCTGCAGCAAGGAAACATGACTGTGAGGGAATACCTCACTAAATTCACCCAACTATCCCGTTATGCACCACGGGGCATCGAGACTGACGAGCAGAAACAGGACTGCTTTGTGGAAGGACTTACAGCAGAAATGCAGTGTGCAATGTCCTCCAACGAGTATGAAAGCTTCCAAAAGATGGTGGACAGAGCATTTGTTGTGGAGAGAAAGCTGAAGGCCTTGGAAAATGAAAACAAGAGGAAGGCGGGATGGTCACACCAAGCCTCGGGTAGCAACACACGCCCACGACTGATGCAACCAACCGCAGGGCAGACGAGCCGTGCTGCGGTACCCTACTCAGCACCGAGAGGGTACAACCCGAACTTCAGGCCTCCATCAGCACCAGCACAGTCACAACGTCAGTTTGTACAGCAACCTCGCCCCACATATCAACCACGACCAGCAGTACAAGGACCCCCAAACCAACGCCAAGACAACAAAGGCCAGGCACCTAAGGTTGGGGTACAATGCTTCAATTGTGGTGAAGTGGGGCACTACGCCCATAAGTGCCCAAAGAAGAAGCCCATGCAGCCACAACAGCAGAATGTGATGCGAGGACGGGTGAACCACGTGACCATGGAGGAAGCGCAAGAGGCACCTGACTTGGTAATTGGTAAGTTTACTGCCAATTTACACATTGCAACCCTATTGTTTGATTCTGGTGCCACCCACTCGTTCATTGACAAACGGTTTGTTAAGAAGCATGATCTAACAACAACTCAAATGGACCATATGCTAGCAGTAAACTCTCCAGGGGGAGAGATAAGGACAAGACAAGTGTGTCCCAAGGTGAATCTAGACATTAATGGGGTAGTATTTACTGCCAACCTCATAGTGATAGATTCACAAGGGATAGATATTATTTTGGGTATGGATTGGTTGACCAAACATAAAGGAGCCATCCATTGTTCGACAAGAACGGTGGAACTAACTCACCCTAGTGGCACAAGAGTAAAGTTCATAACCATACAAGAGCCCAGGAGGGACATTAAACTCAATCAAGTTGAGGTAGAAGTGGAGGAGATCAGAATCATCAGGGAATATCCAGATGTTTTTCCGGAGGAGTTGCCAGGTATGCCCCCCGATGGTGAAGTGGAATTCGCGATTGAGCTAATACCTGGAACAGCCCCGATATACAAGAGACCTTATCAGGTGGACTCCAAACAGCTGGAAGAACTCAAGGAACATTTAACAGAATTGATAGAGAAAGGGTATATTCTTCCTAGTTTCTCACCATGGGGAGCTCCAGTGATATTTGTGCCCAAGAAGGACGGAACCCAAAAGTTGTGCGTAGACTACCGTGTGTTGAAGAAGTAACCATTAAGAACAAGTACCCATTACCCCGCATTGAAGACTTGTTTGATCAGTTGAGGGGAGCTTGTGTGTTCTCGAAAATCGATCTCAGGTCGAGATATCACCAACTTAAGATAAGGCAAACTGATATTCCAAAGACAGCTTTCGTATCTCGGTACGGACTGTATGAATACACCGTCATGCCTTTCGGGCTAACTAATGCCCCGGTATACTTCATGTATCTCATGAACAAGGTATTCATGGAATATCTGGACAAATTTGTGGTGGTTTTCATAGATGACATTCTCGTCTTCTCCAAAGATGAAGAAGAACATGAGAAACATCTAAGGTTGGTGTTGCAAAAGCTGAGAGAACACCAACTATATGCCAAGTTGAGCAAGTGTGAGTTTTGGTTGAAGAAAGTTCCCTTCTTAGGACATATAATCTCGGAGGGAGGAATCTCCGTAGATCTCGCCAAGATCGAGGATGTACAGAAGTGGAAGACCCCTGAGAATGTTGGGGAAGTTCGAAGCTTCTTAGGATTGGCTGGGTATTATCGACGGTTTATCGAGGGTTTCTCCAAGATTTCGAGACCCCTCACCAAATTGTTGGAGAAGGGAATCACATTCAAATGGACACCGCATTGCGAGACGAGTTTTCAGGAACTGAAGAAAAGATTGACAACAGCCCCAGTGCTAGTTATGCCAGATATGTAGAAGAACTTTTCGGTGTACTGCGATGCCTCTAGAAACGGGTTGGGATGTGTTCTCATGCAAGAGGGGCATGTCGTGGCTTATGCGTCCCGGCAGCTCCATAAACACGAGAAGAGCTATCCTACACATGACCTAGAGCTAGCTGCAGTGGTACACGCGTCGAAGATTTGGCGGCATTACTTGATGGGGAAGAGGACAGAGATATATACGGATCATAAGAGCTTAAAGTATATTTTCACACAGCCAGATCTCAACCTCAGACAAAGGAGATGGTTAGAGCTGATCAACGACTTTGATGTGAGCATCAACTATCATCCTGGGAAAGCGAACGTCGTGGCAAATGCTTTAAGTCGGAAGGTGCAGGTCAATAGGTTGAGCTTGAAGGACATGCCTGCAGAATTGAAGGAAGATGTTCTAAGACTCAATCTATGTCTGGTGAATAGTGGTGAGGCCATCGCCATGGAAGTGGACTCCACATTAGAGAAAGACATCCGCAATGGTCAAAAGAATGACGAGACGATACAAGAGATTAGAGAACTCATCAAGGAAAATAAAGCCCCTGGGTTCAGAGAGGATGAACAAGGTACGGTGTGGCACGGGAAAAGAATCTGTGTGCCTGAAGTAAAGGAGATCCATGAATTGATTTTAAAGGAGGCTCATGATTCCGACTATTCCATTCATCCTGGGAGTACGAAGATGTACCATGACCTCAAGAGCAGGTATTGGTGGTATGGCATGAAGCGAGATGTCGCGAAACATGTTGCCCTATGTGACACATGTCAGTTGGTGAAAGCAAAACATCAACGACCTGCGGGATTATTGCAACCACTCAAAGTGCCTGAATGGAAATGGGAAGAAATCGGTATGGATTTCATAGTGGGACTGCCTAGGACCCAATCGGGATATGATTCGATATGGGTCATCATCGACAGGCTAACCAAGGTAGCTCATTTCATCCCCGTGAAAGAAAGCTACAGCGGATCAAAATTGGCAGAATTATACATGTCAAGGATCGTGTGTTTCCATGGAGTGCCAAAGAAGATAGTGTCAGATCGAGGGACACAGTTCACCTCAAGGTTCTGGCAGAAGTTGCATGAAACCATGGGAACTCATCTGAATTTTATTTCTGCCTATCATCCCCAGACTGACGGACAGAGGGAAAGAACTAATCAGATCCTTGAGGATATGTTGAGAGCGTGTGCACTCAAGAACAACAGGAGTTGGGATAAGAACTTACCGTATGCGGAGTTCTCCTATAACAACAGCTATCAGGCTAGTATGAAGATGTCACCATTTGAGGCTTTGTATGGGAGAAAGTGCAGAACTCCACTATTTTGGAAGCAAACCGGGGAAAGTAAAATGTTTGGACCCGAGGTACTACAAGAAGCCGAGGCGAAAGTGAGAGAAATTCGCAACAACCTGAGGATAGCACAGACCCGACAAAAGAGTTATGCCGATGTGCGGAGAAGAGAGCTTATTTTCAAGGTGGGAGACTATGTTTATCTCAAGGTGTCACCTATCCGAGGACTTCGTCGGTTCAAGGTGAAAGGGAAGTTATCACCTCGATACATCGGACCCTTTCAGGTTCTGGAGAGGAAAGGCGAAGTGGCATATCAACTAGAACTACCGGCTCGCTTATCGGATGTGCACGATGTATTCCATGTGTCACAGCTCAAGAAATGTTTGAGGACGCCTGAAGAGATGTTACCCATGAATGAGGTTGACGTAGGAGAGGATCTGTCTTATGCCGAGCAACCGGTCAAGGTTTTGGAGACAATGGAACGCCTCACAAGAAATAAAAGAATCCGGATGTGCAAGGTGCAGTGGAAGCATCACTCGGAAGAGGAAGCCACATGGGAGCGAGAAGACGAGCTTAAGGCACAGTTTCCGGAATTGTTTTCTTAGAACCACCAATCTCAAGGACGAGATTTCTTTTAAGGGGGGTAGAGTTGTAACACCCCAAAATTATGTTAAGAGGAGAATTTTAAAATTTTTTGGACGTATTGCGTGTGGTGCAGAAATTCAAATTGGAATTTAAATTCAAACCAAAACAGAAAAGAAATGGAAAAAGAAAAAGAAAAAGAAAAAAACCATCGGCCAGTGGGCCGAAACCCACCAGCCGGCCCACTCTCCCCGCGCCAGCCACGAACCCACGCCCCTCGATCCCTCGTCTATATAAACGTCGGCATTGCCCTGTTTTTCCCCCCCGATCGGCTGTTTTTCCTCCCGGTGAGAACCGAAGCTTCTTCCGCCGATTTTCCTTCAATCCTAGCTCGGATTTCCTGATCTAACACACTGATCATGTTCCACCGCCTCCGCGGAATCTCGCAGGTGAAGGAAATCCGGTGGTTTGCGCTCTAGACATAGCTCCGACGAGCACCGCCGCGTTTTCACCTCGGACCTCGTCGCCGACCGCCTTCCAGGGCCTCCGAGCTCAAGAAAAACCCCGAGGTGAGATCCCCGACCTCCCCTCTACCGTTCTATGCCATGAAATCCCAGTTTTAGGAGGTATAGACGAAGATCCGAAGTTTTCCGGTGAGATCGCCGCCTCCTGCCGCCGCGCGCCGCCGGGCAGCGCCGCCCGCCCACGGCCAGGGCGACGTGGCCCCCTGAGGCCCGTCCATTTTAAATCGTGCGGTTCCTATTAGGTCTAACTCGTACCGCTTCGCGTTATAATCTCATATGTCTATTTTAAATCGGACGGTCCACATCAGCCCCGTGTTATAAAGGCCGAGATTCTTACGCGCTACCCCTTGGGGATCTCGGAAAATACGAGCTAGCCCCGGAAACTTCTGATCTAGCCCCTAGAACTTCAGAAATTCGTGTAAATTCATTTAAAAATCAGTTTTAGCCCCTGGACTTAATAAAAATTAGGAAAACCCCTCTCTTATGTGTAGTTAGACCCCTGGAAATTTATGAAATAATAAATTAGACCCCGTAGTAGGGTAGATTTACCTTTTTGACCCTATATGATATTAAATTCAGAAATTTGAATATGTGATTAGGATTTAAATTTAAAAGGTGAGGCAAACACATTGTAAATTCAAATTTAAATTCTCCTAGCACTTGGAAAACTTTAGAATGAGTTAAAAATAGATTTAAGCTGAAATGAATCTATCTAATTGATTGTTCACATTTATTAGTTATAGGGACATATTTTTAGGTTAGGAAATAATTCTGAAAATTGGTAAAATAAATTTAAATTAGTTCACATCAGAGGAGAAGTTCAAAATATATTATTTAATATTTTAGATCAGAACCTATTCTGTTTAGATGATATGCCCTACTATTTAATATTAAAACTCACTTTTAGACATAGAAAGTAAATCTGAAAAATATAGGAAAATGGGCATGCATAATTAGAAAATGATAGATGAAGTCTCTAACTCCAAAAACTTCATTTTAGGATTTGGTAGAAGATCTGAAAACCTATTTGGAGTAGGAAATTACCTTTCATGCAAACTTGGTAGCTAAGAAGTGTATTAATTGAATATAAGGAAGTTGTTCAAATTGGAAAATTCATATATAGTGTGCAAACAGAAATCTGAATACAAAAGTTAGAAATCATATACATATGTTTAAAAGTGCATGTAGGCTAAAAAGCAACACATCTAGAGTAACCACAACACTTAGAAATGTGAATGACTATCATATGTATGTATGTGTGGGTTGTATGAAGTGAAAGTGTGAACTATGTCTTATGTATTGTTGTTTTCTTTTGCTATGTGTATTGGCATGAGTAGAACCTGCCCGAGAGCAAGTTCTCCCCTTCCAAGACCAAGACTTTCCATTTCCAGAGCAGCAGGAAGAAGGCAAGTGTCCTTGACCACTTTGATCCTATACTAGGATGTGTAGATAGAATTATTTGCATTGTCAATTGAAATATGAAACCCATGCTAGGAAGTTTCCCTAGAATTGCATTACCTTGTTTCCTTGTAGCTTGGGTTGGGATTTATTTTATCATGTCACTTATTTATATGCTTATGCTTAGCCATGCTTAGAATGGGATAATTGGGATATGAGATCATCAATTTATTTACCTTACTCTTGAATGAGATATTATGAGTTATGTAGAGGTAGGTATCGAGGCAAGTTGGATGATTTGGTTGGTGCTGGGTGCACGAGACTCGGGTTTGTGTTTAGTACTTGCCTGGATCCTAAGGACCGGTTCATGGAGCATGTAACCTGGCTTTACCGTGCCAACTACATGCTGAGATGGGGCAGCTTGGCCAATTAATTAGGTGTATCCCCGACGTAGTATGGGTGTGTTGGATGGTGCGGGGAATAGGTGTCAGCTGGACTACCATATGAACCGCAAGGCTCAAGAGGGGGCCACTGCAGCGGGGTTGGAGCCTCTTGTATGCTGTTAGGGGTGAAACCTCAGTGGGCCCATGCTCGTCGGGAATCCCTTTGTAAAGGCTTCGTAGTGATCTCCTGGCTACACACCTGGGAAGTGTGAATGTGTTTTGTGGCCACTGGCATAATGGAGGTTCTTTTAGTCCACCCGGTAACGGGGGATGAAATCACTACATGTGGGTACAGTGGTGCAAACTCTGCAGAGTCAAAAGTGTCATGACAGCCGTGCTCACGGTCAAGAGCGGCTTGGACTTATTCATGATTACAGGATGATGACTTTGGAAGTTGTGATGTTAAGCGGGGAGCTTAACATTGGAAATGATGTTATGGTTATTTGATTATGATGATGGGTTGGGAGATTGGGACCATTTCACCTATGTAGTAATGTAGGTGCTTAATAAGCTAAGGTGATAGGTATTAATTGCATAGTGCTTTAACCATGAGTTCAACCTCTCCTTGCTCTAGCCATGCATGACATAACTTTCCCACACTTGCTGAGTACCCACGGTACTCAAACTTGCATATTTGTTGGTTTAAATTGCTGCTCAGGTCAAGGGGATGATGTGGTGTTCAATGACCAAGACTTCGGACCCGAAGAAGGATTCTAGGTTCATGGAGTCCCCCGGGCAACGCCTGTGACGGAGCCCACAAGAATAATATTCCGCTGCTAGTTTATTTACATGTTATGAACTTATTATCGTCCATCGAGACGTATGCTTTGTAAGACATATTTATATTCGACACCTGGCTTGTAATAAACGATGCTTCACTATTTGTCATCACATGTATGAGAAAATGATCCTGGCATACATGTGATATTCACTCGGTTGTTCTTCGGAGAAACCGGGTGTGACATACACCGTTGGAAAGGTTATGAAACTTACAACGATTTTGAAGTTCATAGTTTGTTCAGAATTGTACTCCGTTTGTATGTAAAACTGTGATGAAAACAACCACATACAAAGGAGGTGCTGGCAAATTTTATCCAGAAATTCTGTTAACTTTGAACAATCATAACTTTTGTTCTAGAAATGATATAGGGGCATATGAGTACTCGTTGAAAATATACTGAAGTTAACTTTAACTTTGGTATTCAACTTGAGTTATGAAGATGCTAGTAACTGGATCAAATTCTAGGTTAAGTACAGAAAGGTCTGTTCTGTACAGAATGAGGGACTGAATATGTTGGCTTTAGGAAGATGTGTAAACATGAAATTTTGTTATGCTTTCATAAAGTTTTAGCATGTTCATGTTGTACATACTTTCATATACTGCTGAGATCAAGTTTAGACTCCCCTCACAAAATTATATTTTTGCAGTATGGTGTGTACTCGTTCTCCGAGTAGGGCTGAAAGTTCTCGCCGAGACGGTGATGACTCGACTCCACCACGGGCACCGCCATCAACGGTATGGGCGGATGTCATGGCCCAGATGGTCGAGTCAAGCCAAGAGAACACAAGACTACTCCAAGCCTTGGTACAACAAGGCTTACTCCAACATGCACAACCGGTCGTTCCACCTCGGAACGCCTATTTGGACTTCTTGGCGACTCAACCGCCAATTTTCACAGAAGCTAATGAACCAGTGGAAGCTGATCAGTGGCTTCGGGTTATGGAGTCCAAGTTTGGAGTTTTTGAGTGTGAAGAGTATGAGAAGACATTATTTGCAGCTCAACAGCTCCATGGAGCCGCCGGAAATTGGTGGTTCGCTTATCTCACCACCGTTCAGGAAGGCCATCAAGTGGAATGGACGGAATTTCGTGAAGCATTCCGTGCTCGCCACATTCCTATGGATTTTATCAAGGCCCAGCAGCAAGAATTTAGGAACTTGAAGCAGGGGGACATGAGTGTTCTCGATTATGTTAAACGGTTCAACCTTTTGGCACAATATGCTCCTGCTTATGTGACGAGTGAAGCTGCAAGGTGTGACTGCTTCTTCTATGGCCTGAGTGTCATATTAAAAATAAGTTGGCTTTGTTCAATCAAGGCAGTTACACCGAGTTGATCAGTGCTGCCCTGCTGCAAGAACAAGCGACACTTGAGTGTCAAGCAGAGAAGAGGGACCGGGATGATGTGCAAGAAGACACACCAGTTATTCCTCGTAAGTACCGTGTGGTGTATCACACACCATCTGATGAGATATGGCAAGCACCAGTAAAATCAACTCCGTACAGATTTCCTGCTCAAGAATCTTGTCTTGAAGCAACAACATTGCCGCAGCAACGAATGATACCTGTTGCATCATTGCTGCAGCCAAGTACATCAACTTCTCAACCACAAGTCAACGAAGAACCAGGGAAACCTCCGTGTTCTTATTGCCACCGTTCTGGGCACTTTAGGCAAGAGTGCCGGGTGAAGTTGTTGAACACCAGACAGCCATCATCATCAGGTGGTATGCCGCCACCTGCTCAAGTCAACATAACAGTATTGCAATCCAGGAGTGTGCAACATCTTGCTATTGAGGATGTCCCGGAGGGAGCACCGGTGTTAGCAGGCATGTTTACTCTCAAAGACGTGCCCGTGCTTGTACTTTTGATTCCGGTGCAACCCACAATTTTATCAGCAAAACATGCGTGGATCAGCACCAATACTCCCACAACGAGTTTTCTTATACGTTCACCGGGAGGAAATATCTCTGCCAATCAGATTGTGTCCCGAGCAGCTTTGTGTTTGGGTGGAGAAATATACCCAACATCGCTGATTATGTTGGATAGGCATAAGATAGACATTATATTGTTGATGTCTTGGTTAAATCGTCACGGTGCCATTCTCAATATCAGTAACCGGACTGTCCAGATTGACTCGCCGATTCACGGACAGCACACGTGGTTTTTAGACAGCGAAGATCCAGATACGGTAGAGGCCTACCACACGGAAGCACTTAAGCTTGAATATATTCCGGGGGTACGTGATTATCCCGACGTATTTCCCGATGATTTACCGGGTATGCCACCCAAACGGGACGTCGAGTTCAAGATTGAACTGGCGCCGGGAATGACGCCTATCTCACGAAGGCCTTACAAGATGGCACCTAACGAGCTAGCGGAGTTGAAAGAGCAACTGAATGAACTGATGAGCAAGGGTTTCATACGACCAAGTTCTTCACCTTGGGGTTGCTCAGCGTTGTTCGTTAAGAAGAAGGACGAAATACTATGGCTATGTGTTGATTACCATCCTCTCAATGCTGTCACAATAAAGAACAAGTATCCTTTGCCCCGCATTGACATCCTGTTCGATCAACTTGTGGGTGCCAAGGTATTTTCGAAGATGGATCTTCCGTCGGGCTATCATCAAATCAAGATCCGACCGGAGGACATACCGAAGACAGCTTTCTCGACGAGATACGGACTCTATGAGTACCTCGTCATGTCATTTGGGTTAACCAACGCTCCGGCACACTTCATGTGCTTGATGAATTCAGTGTTCATGCCGGAGTTAGACAAGTTCATCGTGGTATTCATTGACGACATATTGGTTTACTCTAAATCTGAAGAAGAGCACGCTGAACATCTGTGTATCGTGCTACAACGGTTGAGGGAGCACAAATTATATGCCAAGTTCAGCAAGTGCGAGTTCTGGATTGATCAAGTGCCTTTCCTCGGCCATATTATTTCAGCAGTGGGCATTGCCGTGGACCCCAGCAAGATTGAACAAGTGCTGAAGTGGGAATCTCCCAAATCAGTCCACGAGGTCCGAAGTTTCCTACGTTTAGTGGGGTATTATCGGAGGTTTATTCCGAGCTTCTCAAAAATTGCTAAACCAATGATGGAGCTGCTGAAGAAGGGCACAAAATACATGTGGAATGCAGCATGTGAATCTGCATTCAAAACTTTGGTGAAACATCTCACAACAGCTCCAGTTCTTGCTCAGCCGGACACGACGAAGCCATTTGATGTATACTGTGATGCATCCGGCATCGGTCTCGGCTGCGTTCTGATGCAAGAAGGGCGTGTAGTCGCCTATGGGTCTCGTCAACTGCAAAACCACGAGCAGCATTATCCAATTCACGATCTTGAGCTTGCTGCAGTGGTGTTAGCGTTAAAGATGTGGAGGCATTATCTGCTTGGTAATCTTGTTCACCTCTACACAGACCATAAAGGTTGAAGTATATCTTCACGCAGAAGGAGCTGAATATGAGACAACGGAGATGGTTGAAGCTCATCAAGGATTATGAAATTGAGATCCACTATCATCCAGGTAAAGCCAACGTGGTTGCCGACGTGCTTAGTCGGAAAGCCCACGTTCACAACTTGGCGGCTGCTGAGTTGGAAGAAGAAGAACCAAGTCTCTGTGTCATTCAGTATGGTGTGCTTTATAATCTTTCGCACATTCCAACAAACCGTGAAGAGATTGTAGAGGCTCAAAGAAGAGACAAGGGTATGTCTCACATACGGAGAAGGCTAGACAACGGAGAGGTGAAATGCTTCCGGAAGGATGAGAACGGTACGATATGGTTTAACGACCGTATAGTGGTACCACGCAATATGAAACTCCGGAAGAAGATCTTGGATGAAGCCCACCTGTCTAAGTTTTCCATTCATCCTGGAAGTAACAAGATGTATCAAGATTTGAAACAGAAATTTTGGTGGACGAGGATGAAGAGGCAAATCGCTAAATACGTATCCGAATGTGATACGTGTAGGCGGGTCAAGGCTGATCACATGCGGAAAGCCGGACCGCTACAACCTTTGAAGATACCGGCATGGAAGTGGGAGGATGTGAGTATGGATTTCATCGTCGGATTACCGCTCACATCCAGGAAGCATGACTTGATATGGGTGATCGTCGACCGGTTGACGAAGTCAGCTCATTTCATACCGGTGAACACTCATTATCGAGCAAGGCAATGTGCGGAGTTATACATCTCCAGGATTATATGCTCACATGGTGTCCCGAAGACCATCATCTCAGATCGAGGTGCGCTGTTTGTTGCTCATTTCTGGGAACAGCTGCATGCCTCGTTGGGCACCAAGCTAATTAGAAGCTCCGCATATCACCCTCAAACTGAGAGGGTGAATCAAGTGCTTGAGGACATGTTGAGAGGATGTGCCATCCATCACGGTAGGAATTGGGATGATCACCTACCGTTGGCGGAGTTTTCATACAACAACGGTTATCAAGCGAGTATTAAAATGGCACCGTAAGAAGTTCTCGACGGCCGGAAATGTCGCACACCACTGAATTGGTGTGAGTCCGGGGAAAGAGTTCTGTTTGGGATTGATCTTGTGAACGAAGCCGAAGACCGAGTTCGGTTGATACAAGAGAACTTGAAGGCTGCACAATCCCGACAGAAGAGCTATGCTGATCAACGGCGTAGGCCTTTGCATTTTGACGTCGGAGAGCACGTGTATCTTCGTGTATCTCCGATGAAGGGGATTCACCGGTTAGGCGTAAAGGGGAAACTCGCTCCCCGTTTTATTGTTCCTTTTGCTATCACGGAGAAGTGTGGACCCGTAGCCTACCGGCTAGAATTACCGGCAAGTCTAGCGGGTGTTCATGATGTATTTCATGTGTCACAGCTGCGGAAGTGCCTCAAATTTACCGCTGCTGTCCGCACCGAGGAAATCGACGAATTGAAACCGGACCTTACCTACACCGAGCGACCGGTTCAGATCTTGGATGAAAAGACCCGGGTAACCCGGAACCGGATGATCAGATTTTTCAAAGTGATGTGGAGTAATCACACCACGGAAGAGGCGATGTGGGAAAGTGAAGATTACCTCCGCACCAATTATCCGGAACTTTTAGCTTTGTATAGTTTGTGATTACCTCTCCCGTCTCGTTCTTCTTTGTAATCTCGGGACGAGATTCTTTTAAGGGGGGAATGCAAAAGTCCCAAAATGTGTATGAATAAAAACCGAGGTTTGAGTTCATATGTGTGGCAAAGACATGAAAAATGGAACTTGCTAAAACTTTCCTTCATTCAAAGTAATACATGGATGAGCATCCAAAAATGAGGCTCACACTTTTATTTAAAAGTGTTGAACCAATAAGGATTTAAATACTTCTTTGCATGCAAGTTTAAAAGTCAGATTTGAAATTCAAAGTTCACACTATGGTGGCAAAAACTTTGAATAAACATGCAGCCCTATAGATGGAAATGGTGAGAAAAGTGGATCACAAACTTTTCATTTGTAGGGTGGGCTCAAAAAGGAGTTAAAGAGAAGCATTTGCGAATTCTAACCAAATTCAAATTGGTCTTGCAAATTCAAACTTAATTGGGAGAATTCAAATTCTAGCCCACCATTTAAACTCAGAATTTTGGGAATTAAGGAGATTAACTTGAGAAGATATTTGGGAGATAAATATGGAGTGGGACCCACATGTCATAGAGCTGAAGTGTGCCTTACACACTAAGTCTAAGTCTCTGTTTGCAATTCCACCGAACAGCTCGCGTGAGCCACCGAGGAGCTTGCCGCACCACCTCCTGCTGCCTGCCCCAACGCGCAGGAGACCGAGTAGAGACCCCCTCGTGCCTCAACGTGATCGTACCGCCTCAGACCGAAGCGAAGCCCGTTTGTTTTCTCTCCCTCGCGAGCGGCGCTGCCTCACCTCCGCCTCTCGGTTCCACCGGGGGAAAACGAAGAAACATCGCGCCCTCTCCTCCCCCGAGCGGCTAGACGGCACCAAGAGCTCAGCCTCCACTCCCCAGACGCCTAAACCGCTGAGTTTCGACCTTTGTTCCCGTGATCAACGCCGTCCGCCACGACCTAGCTCAAAGGCGGCGATCAGCTTCACGTGGACAGACCACTACGGTGGTTTCCAAGATCGATCAAGCACGGCCACGGACGCGCGCTGGGTTGGTGCTGCTCTCAACCAAAGCTCCAGCCGTGTCGTGAAGCATCGATGGCCAATTTGGAGATTTTGTCCCGACAGCTTCACAGCGAGCGTCCAGTACAATTTCTACAAATTCCCCTTCTCCTATCCTTCTTAGGGTATCAAACTTGGCACATAGATGCTGGACTAGCCGGCGATCAAAATCCCTTTAGCATCCATCGCATGAAGATGCCTCAGAGCGATGGATTTCGAGCTCTACTGGGGGTGTACGTCGCGGACCCATTCGTTCGCACGGTGAAACCATATTTGCAGCCACTACCGAGCTACTTTGAGGTTGTGCCGAGCTTCCTAGAGTTGCACCGGTGCTATAGAACCCATCGGTACAGGTTTTTGCGGGCTGGGAACCTCGGGCGACGGCGTCGAACCTCAACAGAGGCCGCTGCACATCGCTGAGCTAGTTCCGGCCACCGGCAGCCCGAGCACCACCCACCGTCGTGTTCCCCATCCTCCAAAACCCCCTGGCGGCGAGTTTAAGACCGTGCGGTGACCTGCAGCAGCGAGCCGGCGAGCACCGGTTCTGCTCCGGCGAGGGGAGGCGGCGCGCGCGCTGGGAGCCGGCGGGAGGTTGAAGAAAGAGTGGACCCCGTCTGTCAGCGGCTCAGATTTTCAATCGGGATCAGTCTATGGCACGGATCCGGTGTGCTGGCGCGCAAAAACCCCGTGACCCCGGTGTGGCCAGTTCTGATTGGCTGGAATTTAAATAAGTGGGCCCAGTAGAGTTTTCAGTAGGAAAACAATTCCAGTGAGGGCTCAAACTTTGGAATAATCATAGCTCCTTGTAGAAACCTCCAAATTGAGTGATTCCAATCGGGTTGGATTCATCTTTCAGAATTCTATCCAAATATGAACTCAGATTTGTATGAAAGTCAATATTGTATTCTGGAAAATTCTTTGAAGTTTTTCTGAAAAAGAATTATTGAGGGAGTTTGGGTTATCCAAAAATCCACAAATTTTTCCAGAATATTATTTAGCATAGTATTGACCCTCTAGCAAATTTTCAGCTCATTTGAAGATCATTTGAGTAGGAATTTGCTAAACACAATCTGCTGTGTTCATAAGAGTCCAGAAACATTTTCAGAAAATGTTCCCACTTCAAAAATCATAGGAAAAATTTAGGCAATCTCTCTGAGACATACTTGAAATTATAGTTCACTTAATTGGGCATGAAAATGCACATTACTTCAGAATTAATTGTTTTGAGTAGGAATGCTTAAAGAATTGTTATGGAAGAACTACTCAAGCAAAAGGGCTGAATTTTGGACCAGATTACTTTCATGTGACCAAGAACTCACAGGTAAATTATCAGCTCAAGTTGAGCCCTTGAACTCCCTGTGCTTATTATCCATACTTATGTATAGGTGGAAATACATGAGAGACATGTGAGAATTTTGGAGAACACAATTTGACTCCACCTTAGCTGCAATTTGGCAAGCTAAATCCTTAGGTAGTATAGAACCTTCTGTAAAAGTTTCGAGGCCATTGGAGTTCTTGTTCCTCAGTTACACTCAAATCTTTTCAGCTCATCTATTATGTTCAATAGGGAAAATAGTTTGTGTATAGCTGAGATAGTAAGATCAATGTAAATCATTTCTGTTTCTTTGCACAACAGAGGCAAACCAAGCCATTCTTGGCTTTTCCACACAACCTCTGTTCCTAAGAAATTAATTCTATAACTTCTTTCCATTACAGTCTATAAAACATATGCATATTTATTTCAATAGGAACCACAACGAAGGGGATTCAAAGGAGTGATTCATTGAAGTGGATCAAGCTCCGGAGAATCAAGGGTGGATCAGCAAGGACACTAACTGATTATATATGACTACTCTGCAAAACAGGCAAGCTCCGATTTGCATCTAATAGCCTTAAGTTTTTACTTTGTATTCACTTTCAGTTAAGATATGAATTGTGCATTAGGTCTAGTGTTTGATACTCCTCTTGCATAGCCAAATGACCCATGGAGTATTAGGTAGGTGTCTTTACACCGTGTAGAACTGCCATGCTTAAGTAAGGTTCGGTAGAAGTCGAGTGGTGAGATGCTACTCGCAGGTTCAGGAACAACAGGGGCATACGGGATTGGTTCAAAACCGAATTAGCAAGTTAAAGTTGAGACCGGAAGGTTATAGGAGCGGCAGGACATAGGGGCCTGGGTGCTATAGACCTGTCCATGTCGTTCAAGGACCGATCCGTATGTGGCTCTGTTGAACAAGTTTGAGTTGTGTACCGGACTCATGCTGGTATTATGGGACCCAGTAAACCGATGTACCTTGGGAAGCTGTCGTTGGGACTTTTTGGGTCGCCTCAGGCGGACGGCCAGTGTGCAGTATGTGGGGGACATTCTCATGACATCTTACGTCGACAGGTGCACCATGAGAGTGGCTACTGTACGGGACGACTTGATCGATTCAACGGGGGTGAAACGGGAGAAAGGCTGCCACGTACGACGTCAGTGATGGTTGCTGTAGGCAACGTCGAGTACGGGCGTACGTGTCGTGTAGTCCGGGTGTTATTGATTCGAATCACTGTCGCTCGCGGAATGGACTGAGCATACTTGTTCTCACAGTTGTGACGTAGTAAGAACTTGCATGAGAAAGGAACTAATCACATTGGTTTGAAGTTTCATACTAGCTTTGTATTGGATCGTGATGAATAGGCTAGTGCAAACTCGATTCTTTTATGCCATGTGCAATTTACATCGGGGGAAAGCGTTTCTTGTTTGATTGTGGACTCCCGATGTGGCGTGCCCAAGGTTACTTAAAATGCTGCAATTAATACCTGAAAGTAAGGATTCACTTTTAGGCGAGTTTAATTATGCATATGCCATCCTACTGTAGGTTCATAACCTCACATAGAGTTTCATGTTTAGGGTGATGGTTAAGTCTTGCTGAGCGTTATGCTCACGGATGCTATCCGAGTTGTTTTGCAGGTATTTGACTTCATGCTTATGAGAAGGGATGCCAATGAGACTCGGGAACCTCCGAGTGCTTACTCAAAGAGCATCCTCGTCGCTGCAGATTGTCTTCATGTTGCTAGTAAGAAACGTCCGCGGGCTGGATTGTTTCTTTGTTGCTAGTTTAGAAATGAGTCATGAGAGTTATAGTCTTCCGCTGTAGCTTATTTTGAGATAAGTATTTGTAAAATATTATTGTACGCTTCCGCAAACTATTTATGCAATATGATGTGTTTCTTCGACCCGTGTGTTGTTGGGTGCCGCATATCACGGCACCACCCAACGAGGTCCTGTTGTCGACGGGACGAGGTCTTGTCCCTCACATAGTTCATACACCCAACCTAGGTATTTGGTATCCCAAAGGTTCAAAATTCAATCTCGTTGGATACTCCGATGCAGATTATGCCGGATGTAAGGTAGAAAGAAAAATTACTTCTAGTACTTGCCAATTCCTAGGTAGATCCCTAGTTTCTTGGTCCTCCAAGAAACAAAATTCAATTGCTCTATCCACAGCCGGAGCGGAGTATGTTGCAGCCGAGAGTTGTTGTGCACAACTCCTTTGGATGCGACAAACTCTAAGGGATTACGGTTACAATATGAGCCGTATTCCACTCCTTTGTGACAATGAGAGTGATATCAAAATTGCCCATAACACTGTTGAGCACTCTAGAACCAAACATATAGATATCCGACATCATTTCTTGAGAGATCACTCAATGAAAGGAGACATAGCCATTTCCCATGTCAACACTGAAAAACAACAAGCCGATATCTTTACCAAGCCACTTAATGAAAAACGCTTTTGTGAGCTCCGAAATGAACTAAATATCCTTGATGCTCGAAACGTGGCTTGAAAACTTGCATATCTGTATGCCATCCTCAAAATCATGTTAATGATCTTGAAAAATCATCTCTCTCTATTTTTCTCTTAAAACTATGTTAATTATTTGGTCTTGATGAATTATGGTCATAGCTTGATTGTTGTATGTTCACTGATCATATTCATCAAGAATACCTATGTATGTATGTATGTATGTATGTATGTATGTATGTATGTATGTATGTATGTATGTATGTATGTATGTATGTATGTATGTATGTATGTATGTATGTATGTATGTATGTATGTATGTATGTATGTATGTATGTATGTATGTATGTATGTATGTATGTATGTATGTATGTATGTATGTATGTATGTATGTATGTATGTATGTATGTATGTATGTATGTATGTATGTATGTATGTATGTATGTATGTATGTATGTATGTATGTATGTATGTATGTATGTATGTATGTATGTATGTATGTATGTATGTATGTATGTATGTATGTATGTATGTATGTATGTATGTATGTATGTATGTATGTATGTATGTATGTATGTATGTATGTATGTATGTACGTACGTACGTACGTACGTACGTACGTATGTAGGTACGTATGTAGGTATGTACGTATGTATGTATGTATGTATGTATGTATGTATGTATGTATGTATGTATGTATGTATGTATGTATGTATGTATGTATGTATGTATGTATGTATGTATGTATGTATGTATGTATGTATGTATGTATGTATGTATGTATGTATGTATGTATGTATGTATGTATGTATGTATGTATGTATGTATGTATGTATGTATGTATGTATGTATGTATGTATGTATGTATGTATGTATGTATGTATGTATGTATGTATGTATGTATGTATGTATGTATGTATGTATGTATGTATGTGTGTGTGTGTGTGTGTGTCTATATATATATATATATATATATATATATATATATATATATATATATATATATACATGTTTTACACACCTCTGTACAAGGGACCACGGACTAGTCCGTGGTCATCCCGGACTAGTCCGCACTGGCAGACTAGTCCGAACTTAGTCCGTTAGTCCGGACTAGTCCGATTTTCTCTCTGGACAAAAAACGGACTAGTCCGATATGGTCCGGATTAGTCTGATATTTCGACTCCATAACCCTAAGGACGGCTGAAACCTAATTTTCTTCATCCTCATAACTCTCCCAACTCTCTCTCTCCTCACTCAAGAGCTTCCAAGGTGAATTTGCAAGTTCTCCACCAAAACCTCTCAAATTTCCGCGGAAATCGTTCTCCACCGCCAAGGGATCAAAGACCCCGGACTAGTCCATATCAAAAACTTCCACAACACCTCGAATTGAAGGATTTGGTAAACTTCTCTCCAAACCCTAGCACCTTCAATCTTCCTTGTTTTTGCTCAAATAGCTTAGCTCCTCTAGTCAATACATGCTTCATTGATGTATTACATGTACCCTAGATCACATTTGCAATGAATAATCTCGAATTTCAAACAAATTAGGGCTTGAGCAGCCACATAACGGACTAGTCCGTTATTAGGGCAGACAAGTCCGGTACTCTTGTGTAACACCCCAAAATTTTGATTTAAAACCTTAAATCATGTTAAGAGGGGAATTTAAAAATTTTTGGACGTGTTGCATGTTTTGCAAAAATTCAAATTCAAACTGGAATTCAAATTAAACTCAAATCAGAAAAGAAATGGAAAAAGAAAAAGAGAAAACAGAAAAAATCCGGCCAGTGGACCGAAACCCACCAGCCGGCCCAACTTACCCCGCGCCAGCCCGCAGCCGCGCGCCCGCGCTCTCTCACACTGACAGGCGGGACCCACCGATCTTCGTCTACCTCGCGCCGCGCCGAACTCCCCGCGCCCGTATCGAAACCGATCGGGATTTCGACGTAAATCCCGCTGAGTTCTGTTCGTAGCCGACGCGGACATGATCTAAACCACCCCGCCGCCCTCCCCCGTCTATAAAAACCCCGGCCTCGTTCTGTTTTTCCCACGCGATCGCCGATTTTTACTCCGGTGAGAACCGAGACTTCTCCGGTGAATTCTGGCCGATCTAAGCTCGGAAACTCCGATCTAACTCGCTGGTCTTGATCCACCGCCTCCGGGGAACCTTGCAGGTGCAGAAAACTCGGTGACTTGCGGTGTAAACACAGCGCCGACGAGCTTCGTCGTGGTTTTGCCTCGGACCTCGCCGCCGATCACCTTCCAGGACCTCCGAGCTCAAGAAAACCCCCGAGGTGAGATCCCCGACCTCCCCTCTACCGATCTATGCCATAAAATCACAGTTCTAGAAAGAATTCCCGAAGATCCGAAAGTTTCTGGCGAGATCGCCGCTTCCCGCCGCCGTGCGCCGCCGGCAGCGCCGCCCGCGCTCGATCAGAGCGACGTGGCCGCTTGTGCGCCGTTTATTTTAAATCGCACGGTAGGGTTTAAATACCCGCGTACCGGTTCGACGTTATAATCTCAGCCGTCGGTTTAAAATCGGACGGTCCACGTCAGCCCCGCGTTATGAAGACAGGAAATCTTACGTGCTACCCCCTGGGGTTCTCGGGAAATAAGAGCTAGCCCCGGAAACTTCTGATCTAGCCCCTGGAACTCTAGAAAATCATGTAAATTCATTTAAAAATCAGTTTTAGCCCCTGGACTTAATAAAAATTAGGAAAAACACCTCTGATAAGTGTAGCTAGACCCCTGGAAATTTTGAAAATAATATTATGGACCCTGTAATGGGGTAAGTTTATCTTTTTAGCCCTGTTTAGTATTTAATTTAGGAAATTGAATATGTAACTAGTGTTTAAAAATTAAAAAGGGGGACAAACATATTGTCAAAATTGAGTTAAAGACTTTCTCAGTATTTAGGAAATTTTGGAGTGAGATAAAAACATATTTTGGACTGAATTGAATCTGCTTAATTTATTATTCACAATTAGGGACACATTTTTAAGTAATAAATAGTTTTAGAAAATAGGGAAAAATAATTATGAAATAGTTTACATCAGAGGCAAAGGTCAAAATATGTTATTAAATTATTTAGGACCAGAACCTATTCTGTTTAGATGATGTGTATTACTAATTTCATAATAAAATACACAATTATGCATAGGAATATAAATCTGAAAATATAGCAACTAGTAAATGATAAATGGAGTTTTTAAAATCCAAAGAGTTCAGTTTAGGGTTGGTAGAAATTATGAAGGCACATATGGGGAAGAAAAATACTTTTCATACATACTTGGTAGTGAAAAGGTGTAGTAGTTGAATATAAGAAATTTATTGGAAACTCATATATATAGTGTGTAAGTATAAATGTGAACACAAAAGTAGGAATCATATACACATGATTAAAAGTGCATGCAAGCCACAACTCAACACACATAAAGTAACCACAACACATATAATGGTGAAGAACTTTCATAAATGTGAATGTGTGGTTTGTATGAAGTAGAAGTGTGAACTATGTCTTACTATTGTTGTTTTTCTTTTGCTATGTGTGATGGTATGATGTAGAACCTGCTCAAGAGCAAGTTATTCCTTTCCAAGAACAGGACTACCCATTTCAAGAGCAGCAATAAGGAGGCAAGTGTCCTTGAACACTTTGATCCTATGCTAGGATGTGTAGCTAGAATTATTTGCATTGTCAATTTAAATATGAAACCCATGATAGGAAGTTTCCCTAGAATTGCATTACCTTGTTTCCTTGTAGCTTGGGTTGGGATTTATTTTATCATGTCATTTATTATTATGCATATGCTTAGCCATGCTTAGAATGGGATATTTGGGATATGAGATCATCAGTTTACTTTACCATACTCTTGAATGAGATATTGTGAGTTATGTAGAGGTAGGGATCAAGGCAAGTTGGATGTTTTGGTTGTGTGCTGGGTGCACGAGACTTGGGTTTGTGTTTAGTACTTGCCTGGATCCTAAGGACCGGTTCATGGAGCATGTAACCTGGCTTTACAGTGCCAACCACATGCTGAGATGGGGCAGCTTGGCCAATTAATTAGGTGTATCCCCGGCGTAGTATGGGTGTGTTGGATGGTGCGGGGAGTACGTGTCAGCTGGACTACCATATGAACCGCAAGGCTCAAGAGGGGGCCACTGCAGCGGGGTTGGAGCCTCTTGTATGCTGTTAGGGGTGAAACCTCAGTGGGCCCACGCTCGTCGGGAATCCCTTTGTAAAGGCTTCGTAGTGATCTCCTGGCTACACACCTGGGAAGTGTGAATGTGGTTCGTAGCCACTGTCATAATGGAGGTTCTTTTAGTCCACCCGGCAACGGGGGATGAAATCACTACATGTGGGTACAGTGGTACAAACTCTGCAGAGTCAAAACTGTCATGACAGCCGTGCTCACGGTCAAGAGCGGCTTGGACTTATTCATGATTAGAGGATTGATGGTTTTGGAAGTTGTGAATGTTAAGCGGGGAGCTTAACATTGGAAATGATGTTATGGTTATTTGATTATGATGAGGGTACGGGAGCTTGGGACCATTTCATCTATGTAGTAATGTAGGTGCTTAAAAAGCTAAGGTGATAGGAATTAATTGCATAGTGCTTTAACCATGAGTTCAACCTCTCCTTGTTCTAGCCATGCATGATATAATTTTCCCACACTTGCTGAGTACCATTGGTACTCAACCTTGCATATTTGTTGGTTTATATTGTTGCTCAGATCAAGATAATGAGGTGGTGTATAATGACCAAGACTTTGGACCCGAAGAAGGTTTCTAGGTTCATGGAGACCCCCTGGGCAACGCCTGTGATGGAGCCCTAAAGAATAATATTCCGCTGCTAGTTTATTTACTTGAGATGAACTTATTATTGTCCATCGAGACATTTACTATGTAAGACTTACTTATATTCGACACCTGGCTTGTAATAAATGATGCTTCACTATTTGCCATCACATGTATGAGAAAATGATCCTGGCATACATGTGATATTCACTTGGTTGTTCTTCGGAAAAACTAGGTGTGACATCTGGACTAGTTCGACCCTGAACACCGGACTAGTCCGGTATGCCCTGATTCAGAGATCTTGTTAGAGAATCCTAGCTTATGTCAACTCAATGCAATCTTTTGTCATTCTTGATTATTCATACCCACTTTATCTTCCTTGTCAGAAAACACGTCGGGATCAAATGAAAGTCTCTCCGACTTTGAGGCAGAAATGGATCAAGATGTCATATCTCATCATCTGGAGTCTCACTCCAAAAGGAGACAAGATCATGCTGACGAGCCCTCGCTCACCCCACCTAGAGTTTGCCGAAAGGTCACAATCAAGAGACCAGCTTCAAGAGCAAATGTGTCTGGTTCTAGCTCGGCGGCTCAACGCCAAGTCAAGGGTAAGGGAAAGGGGCTTGCTTCCGGTCCGATTGGTCCCCTGAAGATGACAACTCTAAGGCAGGAAAATAGAGATCCATCGGAGTAGAAATTCAATGGCAAAGGGAGCGAAGTGGCATGGAACCTGAGGAAGGTTTATGCCTACAGATCCGGGAAAAAGGCAGCCGACAAGATATTTTGGAGTAACTTTCACTCGAACTACTACAGTTCAGTGTACCTCCAAATGAAGACTCCAGTGGTCCGAAGTCAATGGATAGACTGGACGTACTTTGAAAGGAAAAGTTGTGAAGCTTTTGAGGAGGTTATAGAGGTTGTAGAGAGACATGGACTTAAGGATTTGCTCACCTTCAGGTACAACTGGAATGATGAGATCATCGCCTAGTTTTACTCAACCTGCCACTTTGCTCATGATGGAGAGGACAGAGTGACTTGGATGACACATGGATCCAAGTACACAATCTCCTACACTGAATTTGCCAGACTGCTGCATCTTGAGGACACCAATGATGATGAGATTGTGATTCACAATTTGGGAGTGGTGGATAAGGACAAGATGGAGTTCCTCTATGATACTCGACTTCCTTTCAACCCTCCAACATGAAGCCTTTCTTCATTGTTCTCAATAGAGTGCTCCGGAAGACAATCGCTCCAAAGGATGGAGATGTCGGGTGCGTCCAAGGTTATCTGAGAACCTTGATGAAAGTGATCAGCGGGAGGAGAAGATTCAATATCTTTGAATATATTTGGAATGACATGGTGAACATATCCTGCACACCAAACCGTTCCTGTGGACATGCTCCTTTCTTGATGATCATTATTGAGAAAGTCACATGAATTGAGTTTGTGAAGGATGTAGAGCACATTGCTCTAAGGCCTCAGAAGCCTCCTCAGGCCTCCCTCCTAGCTACTCCCTCACCTGGATCACCTGAAGAACATCCAGAGAGAGCGCATGAAGAGGCAAGGCCTACATCCAAGACTAGGGCCTCTCCATAGAAGGGTTCCTCCAGTGGGATCATGAAGTTTTTGGCTGCTATCTTCAGCTCTTGCCGCAAAACTGAAGTGAAGCTACATAAGATGAACAAGGGAAGAAAAGCAGAGATGAGATACATGAAGGCAAATGTCAAAGAAATATGCCAAAACTAGAGATTGAGCCCATTGGATCCCCGGTTATCTCAGGGGAATCTACATCTGATTTTACAGGGCTTCCTCCTCTCTCTCTCTCTCTCTCTCCTTCAGAGCATGCCTACTTTGGCACGACGAGTGGTTCCTCTCCTCCTCTTCCTCAGGCTGATGACGAAGATGAAGAAAGGACGGATAGCGAGGAGTGAGCCGGCCACGACAAGTAGGTCCCTTCTCTCTTTCTTTTTGGTGTCTTGATGCCAAAGGGGGGGAGATTGAGGGGGAGTCATAGGTCGTAGGTCTTTCTTCATTTTGTATCTTAGCTTAAGAGATGAGCTTGTGTAAGATTGTTATGCTGTTGTAAGACTTATGCTATTATGCCATCTTTATGCTTTCATGATGTGAAATGATGCTATGTTATGCTTTTGATGAATGATGTATGTTATAACTCTTGATGATTATGCTCATAATGATATTTACATCAAAATTACTACTCACACATGTAGTTTTGCACCCCACCACAAAGAGTGCACATATGTCTCATGTCTTCATTGCATATTTTGTTCAAAACTCATATGTGCACACTTTATGAAAATCCGAATTCTTATTGTCATATTTGTGAGATCTCAATTGGTTGTAATCAATCACCAAAAGGGGGGAGATTGAAATTGCATCTAGGCACCCCTTGTGGGTTTTGGTTGATTTATGACAAACAAATGAGACCCTAATAAAATTGTTGAGAATGACCGCAGGTTCTCAAAGAAATTAAGAAGAAAAGAGCAAAAAGAAAGGAGAAGGAGGATTCAAAGTGATAAGAGCTCAAGAACTGAAAAGAATAGATCACTTAGTATAGAGTGTGTTGGAGAAACACACCCCAAGAGCTCAAGAGAAAGAAATCAAACTTACTGCACAATTTTAACACGGTCGGACTAGTCCGATATCAGCCGGACTAGTCCGATGTTCTTTCTGACACGAAAACGGACTAGTCCGATATCATCCGGACAAGTCCGATTTTGTCTATGGACAGAAAACGGACTAGTCCGCAATATCACGGACTAGTCCGATATCTCACGACACTTAGGGTTTTCTAAACACCGCACACCGGACTAGTCCGGAGTCAACCACGGACTAGTCCGGACATCGCAAACCCTAACGTACCCTTTGGAAACCTAACTATAAAAAGAGGTGTATGGCCATACCAACATAACTTTCGACTCCCCTGCACCGTCACACCTCCCAAGAGCCCAAAATTCACCTCTCTCCATACATTCTAGCCCAAGAAGGATCAATTCTTGTGGATTGGCAATTGATCAAAGGAGACACTAGTTCTACACCATATTGAGCTCTTGGGTTTGATCTCTTGCACACTTTTCACTGTTAATTGTTCATCTGTTGAGCGTGTTGAGTCGTGTTCATTCATTCGTTGTAATTCTTGGGGAGCCCTCAACTTGTGAGAAGGTCCCTTGAACAATTCTATTGCCCCTTGTGATTAGTGGAAGAGAATCGGCCTTTGTGGTAATTCAACGAGGGTAGGGTTGGAGAAGACCCGGTTCTTAGTGGACTCCTCAACGGGGACGTAGATTGCCTTCGTGGAATCGAATCTCGGGATAAACACTTGTCTCCCACTCTTGTTTATTAATTGTTCATCATTTTAGAGTGTTTAATCAATCCTTTGAAACTCACGTTCAAACATTAAAATCAAGTTGATTCATGTTATTCATTGTATTATTGTTACAATACATCTAAGTTATCGTTCAATTTCCGCTGCATAAAGTATTAGAAGTGAACATTGATCAATCTTGATCTCCCTGGTCCACGTATACCAGACTAGTCCGCCCAGTACCGGACTAGTCCGATTTTCTCTGTTTAGAAAACGGACTAGTCCGCACTCTACCGGACTAGTCTGATTTCCCTGTATTTGCTAGACTACTAAGTTTTTCAGGTTTCAACAAAGCATCGAAAAGCCTATTCACCCCCCCCCACTCTCTAGGCTACATTCAATAAGCTGTTAAGATTCAAAAACAAAACAAATAGGACTCTTATTCGAACTCCAATCAGATTAGGACTCTTTTCTGACCCCTTATAAATAGAACCGAAACCCTTTAGACGCAACCACGTACTTCTTTTCCACCTCCCGAGTCGACGACTTGGATCCCTAGCCCCAACTCGTCGAGTTAATTCACTTCGCCGGAGTTCAGTCGCTGGAGACCGCCGACGAGCTTGTCGTCGCCGGAAGAGAGCCCCGACACGATTGCCAAAGGAAAGTCGGCAATCTGTTTTCCTGCCACTGCTAGGAGGAAAGTCCCGAAGAAAGTAAGGTAGGTCTCCATTACCACCTTACGACGTCATCGCGGTTTTCTTCGCATCTGTTTCTACGATTCCTTCGAACAGAAGCTTTTTCGTGTGGACAGATCACGTGTTGATCGGTTTGATCTAGATCTCGAGATGAGATCATCGCCATGTCCACATTTGATCCTTACACCTCTGTTCATCGTAGAACCCCACGCAAACCCATGCAAGCCATGCAAGAACACGTACAAATTGATCTAATAAAACAGCACCATAGAATCAACATGCATATGCATCATTGCATCTTGAGTAAAATTTGTGCACGATAATTGATTGTTGTGAATCTTGTATGTGCGTGATTGTAAGTAGAAGGACAAGCTCAGGGATCTATCTACGAAGAGCTACAACAACAAGACTTCGAGATCCGAGAGCAACAGAAACCGCAAGAACAAGGCAAGTGCTCCATGACCATGTTGATCCCATGTTTTTGAAATTGTTTTGTTTGCGAAAAGGTGTGTGTGCTTGAGTCAACATGACGGGAAACCCTTTCATAGGAGTTTACTAGTTTTGTTAACCACCCTTATCGCTGGGAAAGTTGATGAGTCGGGTATGGTTTTTGCTTTTATGCTTCGTCGAGTCCATGGGATATGGGAAGCGAGATAGAATGTGTCTAGCTAACTGCACTCGTATGAATAATGATAATGATAAATTGATGTTGATAATAAACATGAATCGGAGGAGATCTAGGCAAGCCTGGTTTGTGGATGAGGTAGAATGAGATGGTGGTTTACTTGCCGTAGATCTAAGGACCGGTTCATGCGAGCCATGCCAGGAATACAGTGCCACCACAAGGCCAAATATGGGTGCGGCTTAGCTGACTAATTAGGTAAGTTGCTAGATTGTTATGGACCGTGGAAGGCGCGGGAAATGGGAGTCGAGTGAGGACTGCCCTGGGAACTGCATGGCACAAGAGGGGGCTCGTAGGTGGGAGAATTAGAGATTCTAACCTGCTGGTGAAACCTTAGTGAGTCCATACATCTAGTGGCCCCTTTGTAAAGGCTATTTTGTGATCTCTTGACCATACACCGATGGTTGTGTAGTGGTATAATGGAGGTTCTGCAGTCGCCAATGGGTGATGAAATCACAAACTTGTGGGTAAAGTGGTGCCACCTCTGTAGAGTGTAAAACTATCATGATAGCCGTGCTTCCGGTCACAAGCGCCTGGACAACCCACATGATTAGATGGAATGGTTATTTGGGGATGGTATTTGGTTTGGTTATGGTTTGGTCTTTGGATTGGTTTCGAGACTGTTGAGTCTTGGTAATGAGAATGGTTTCGGACTGTTGAGTCGAAACAATGAGAATGGTCTCGATCATGAGACAAAATCAAATATGAGATGAAATGATAGTGAATACGAGATGGTATTCATGAGATGGTAGTGAATATGAGATGGTATTCATGAGCATAAGAAAAAGTTGAGAAAGATTAATGTCTGGTTTAGACATGGAAAGTGATGAAACATGATGGAGGTATGTTGATGTTTTTAATATGTTGGGATTAAATTCACTTAAAGCTAGTTGTTGTTTTTACCATATTTTGTGAAGTAAACTTTGCTTTCTGCAATGAGCCTTTTTATACCTACCTTGTTATAAGCTACATGTCATACTTCCCGCACTTGCTGAGTACGTCATGTACTCACCCTTGCATTATCATACATCATCAGCGACAGGAGAGGAGTACTTTAAAGAGCACATGGAGTATTAGGCGTGAGATCTATCCTCAACCTTGCCTGTGGAGTAGAAAATGGAGCCACTGTTGCTGCTTAGTTGCTTCCGCAATAGTTAGAAGACTTCCGCTGCTAAAATAGATTAGAGACTTCCGCTGCAAGAACACAATAGAGATTGATGTAATAAAGTACTTGAACATATTCATTCGTGGTTATATATTCTGAACTCAGTTTGTGGATGATATGTGTATGTGTGATGAACATCCTGGGCACACATACGCATTAGTCCAGGTTCCTTAGGAACCGGGGCGTCACAATAGTGGTGTTCGTATAGAGGCTTATGATCCACAAGGGCAGAAGACCACATACTTCAGGTTCATAGATGAAATATGGGAACTCGATTATGGAGAAAGAATGCAAATGTGTGCCAATGGGTCAAATATCCTGATGGTGTGAAAGTGAACAACTATGGGCTGACACTTGTAGACTTGAACAAAGTGGGTTATAAAGATGACCCGTGGGTTCTCACCGATCGTGTTGCACAAGTTTTTTATATACATGATCCAGGAAGTGAGAAGATGCACGTAGTTTTATTTAGAAAGCAAAATATTGTTGGGGTCGAGAATGTTGGATATAATGAAGGGGAATATAATCAATATAATCAATATGTTGGTGCCACCTCTGTAAAGTGTAAAACTATCATGATAGTCGTGCTTCCGGTCACAAGCGCCTGGACAACCCACATGATTAGATGGGATGGTATTTGGGGATGGTATTTGGTTTGGTTATGGTTTGGTCTTTGGATTGGTTTCGGGACTGTTGAGTCTTGGTAATGAGAATGGTTTCGGACTGTTGAGTCGAAACAATGAGAATGGTCTCGATCATGAGACACAATCAAATATGAGATGAAATGGTAGTGAATACGAGATGGTATTCATGAGATGGTAGTGAATATGAGATGGTATTCATGAGCATAAGAAAAAGTTGAGAAAGATTAATGTCTGGTTGAGACATGGAAAGTGATGAAACATGATGGAGTTATGTTGATGTTTTTAATATGTTGGGATTAAATTCACTTAAAGCTAGTTGTTGTTTTTACCATATTTTGTGAAGTAAACTTTGCTTTCTGCAATGAGCCTTTTTATACCTACCTTGTTATAAGCTACATGTCATACTTCCCGCACTTGCTGAGTACGTCATGTACTCACCCTTGCATTATCATACATCATCAGCGACAGGAGAGAAGTACTTTAAAGAGCACATGGAGTATTAGGCGTGAGATCTATCCTCAACCTTGCCTGTGGAGTAGAAGATGGAGCCACTGCTGCTACTTAGTTGCTTCCGTAATAGTTAGAAGACTTCCGTTGCTAGAATAGATTAGAGACTTCCGCTGCAAGAACACAATAGAGATTGATGTAATAAAGTACTTGAACATATCATTCGTGGTTATATATTCTGAACTCAGTTTGTGGATGATATGTGTATGTGTGATAAACATCCTGGGCACACATACGCATTAGTCCAGGTTCCTCAGGAACCGGGGCGTCACAATAGTGGTGTTCGTATAGAGGCTTATGATCCACAAGGGCAGAAGACCACATACTTCAGGTTCATAGATAAAATATGGGAACTCGATTATGGAGAAAGAATGCAAATGTGTGCCAATGGGTCAAATATCCTGATGGTGTGATAGTGAACAACTATGGGCTGACACTTGTAGACTTGAACAAAGTGGGTTATAAAGATGACCCGTGGGTTCTCACTGATCGTGTTGCACAAGTTTTTTATGTACATGATCCAGGAAGTGAGAAGATGCACGTAGTTTTCTTTTGGAAAGCAAAATATTGTTGGGGTCAAGAATGTTGGAGATAATGAAGGGGAATATAATCAATATGAAGATATATACCTTTTCACCGATTCAGACAACATCAAGCGCATAGAAAGAAGCATTAAAAAGGATTTGAAACCCTATATGCGAGAAGATGTCAATGCTGGAAAAATGTATGACATATATTTTATATATTTATAATATTGTAATGAAGATTTAATATTTCAATTTGACAAAAAATTACTCTTTTAATATTTGAATTTTGACATGTTGAAATGCTTTAAAAAATTAACAAAATTCATACAGTGAAATATTAGCTTTGAGTTGGTCGTAGACTTCAACAGTGAAATACATTGTGCTTGAAGCCATGGCCGGCTGAGTGCTGCTTCATCTCTATGTGTACGTGTGAGCTCTATTTTTCTCTATTCATGTGCGTATATAATTTTCCTTTGTTTTTCGTCAAGTAAAGACCGCCTGTGAAAACATTTTGAACAATGTGCACAAGGGCCCTTGGCCTGCGTGACAATCCCTGGCACGAGATCACCACTTCTGAGACCTATCATCACTGAGTTGCCGGTTGGAGGGGCTCAATAGGCTCAAGCGAGGAGTGTGTCACTTCCTCCATCAAGCTCCACGTACATCAACCAGCCAGAAACAGATGCTAATGGGAGCAGTGGCTCGGAGCCAATCCATGAAACCTACTGATGGATACTAGAGCTTTTGGAGAGAAGGCAAGTTGTGCAGGAGATGCTGCATTTGCGCAACTTGACATTTTGGGGCCCTGTAATGCATGCTACCATGTGAGACATATTTTGTTGCTAGAACTTTTGTGGAATGGTGCATGCTACAATTTTCGTAGGCGGTTCTATACCTACGACTAGCCACCTATGAAGAATCTTTATCACAGACGGTTTGTAACGTAAAGAGTATTCGCCTGTGATAACTCCATTATCGCAGGCGGTTCTTTACCTACGACAGTCTACCTTTGAAGAATGTTTATCACAAGTGGTTTGTAATGTAAGATTATACGCCCGTGTAACTCTAAGGACACATGTACTACGTGCGTTCCCCTTGCATGGTAACCGAAAAGGTAAGGCATGCACGCCCGGTCGCTTCAGCTGCCTGTATTAATAGCCAATATTGCAAGCAGCTCCTACTCCACGATCCACCTGTATCGTGCGGTCGTTGCCATTCGCGCGCAGAATTTGAAACGATCCGACCTCTCCTCCTCCGCACCATTGTAACTTGCACCTTCCCATTCTCTGCACCATCATCACTATCTTCCTCTTCCCTCTAGTATTCGTCTTCCTCAACGCACTGTAGCCCTAGTCTCAATGGCACCACCGACGAAGTGCTCCCGACCATGCTCTCCACTCGTCGTGCCTCCGTCCCCGGCTCCAACCACACCTCTGTCCCCGGCTCCAACTGCGCCTCCACCGCCTTCCTGGGCGGAAGAGAGAGTGCACCTGTTTAGGAAAGTCGATTTCCTAGAGCAGAGTTTGGTTGCCCTCAGGGCACAAGCGGACGACGGCCTATCACCGTTGCGCCGGCAGATGGCGAAGGATGTATTTAACAGTACATATGATTCCATGGAGCTTCTGGGTCTTTGTCGCCTTCCAGTATGTACTGGAATGGACACCATAACCTACTACCTCTTCGGGTTAAACGTAATGGTCGGTGAGGCAATGCGAGAGACGGTCGGTTAGGTGCTTGGGGTGGAAGGAAACAGGAAGTTGGTGGAGGCGATCGCCGACAAGTGTGAGGTTCTTCCGCCACCGGAGGACTAGGCGATCGTATGTTGTTTTCTTTTGTTGTTTGTAAAAATTTAGTTTTTAATGAATATTTGTTTGATGATAAATGTTTGTTATTGATTATTGAATTATTTGTTGTCTTTTGTTTGATGCTAAATATGGTTGGTGTATACCGGGCCGCAACGTTTGGTGACTTCGAATTGAATTCAAAGGCGCGTTCCCCTCGGTATTAATGACCAATATTGCAGGCGGCTCCTACTCCCGATCGCTTCAGCCGCCTGTATTAATGGCCAATATTGTAGGCGGCTCCTACTCCACGGTCCGCCTGTGAAAATTGATATGTTTACACAGGCGGTTTGCCGTTGCGAGCTGTATGTGATGTTTATTCATCACGTGCGGCTATTAATTCATTCGACATCACATGCGTATTTTTTTATGGACCGCCTGGGTTTGAAAAACGAGGCGTCTGTGATAATGGTTTTTGTAGTAGTGAAATGTGTGGTAAGCAACCGGTTCGAGTAAGAAACATTGTGACAAAACGTAAAATTTGAATTTCTGGGCCCATTTTACATTTTTCTTACAAAATTATGATTAAAAGACAATTGTACCATAAATTATACCTACTTAAACACGAAAATGGTGACCTCATTTCCATTTATCCATTTTGTTTTCTGCTTCGCTGTTGTTGGTTGTGTTGACCAAATACAATGGTTAGATTGGAGTACAGATGGGTTACATCTTGAGAAAATTGTCTCTGCCTCGAATTTTAGAACCGTATTTACATGCAAGCAACAAGACCCCAATCACATAAGCATCCATAGAGTCGAGCTGTTGTGAGAATGGCAGGGACCATATTAATTACACCTAGGGGCGGATCCAGCGAGGCAGCAGGGGGGCTCTAGCTCGCCCCCCCACTGCCCATCGCATAGGGGAGCCCCTCTCCAGCCCCTCCATAATTTTTACAGCCATGGAAGAGAATTTAGGGGGCTGAAGGTTGATGAAGGGTGAAGGTTGAAGAAGACTGCTCAATTTTGGGCTGAGCTTGTATATACAAGATGGGCTTAATAGAGCCATGACTAGGGATGAAAACGGTCAAAACAGTCGAAAAAATATCTATATTGGTTTTGTTTTCATATTTTTTATTGGTACAAAAACAAAAATAGAAAAAACACGGTCGAGATGCGAAATGGCCGTGTCGGTTATTCGAAAACAAACAAGTCGGAACGAAACTGTATCGAAAACGATCAAAAATAAAAATTGAATGGGGTAATGAGAAAATCAAACTACTTAGACTTAATATAACCATACATGATATTTTTATGCGTAGTCATACATTATACTTAATCATATATCGTACTTAGCCGAACATCATACATAATGTCCATACTACATCATACTTAGCCAATAAAATATAGAATAGATAGTGTTCATAATATCATCATCCAACAAAATAAGTTTAATAAAAGTGGCATCCAATATTCACATTCTTCTTCAGATACATAGATAATAAAAATTATATTAGTTAAGAAAAAAACTAAGTTCAAAATTCAAACAGGTACTCTATTTATGAGCAACAAACAAGTATATGAGCAGCAAACATTTAACCTGTCAACATGGGCCTTTGAGACTTGCTTGTGGGTTGCTTTGGGCTGCATACCGAATTGATAAAAAACATGATGAAAACGGGATATTCCGAATTGAAAACAGGACCACAAAAACGATCGGGAAAACTACTCAACCGTTTTCGATACCGATCCCGATTGTCTCCGACCCGTTTTCATAACGAATCCGAATAATTCCCGAAAAAATTGAAAATGAATGGGTGTCAATCGGTATACGGTACGGGACGGGATGTGATTTTCCTGTCCAATTTTCATCCCTAGCCACGACCCATTTTTCGGCCCACTGGTGCCTGGCCCATCTCCCTGTTACCTAATCTCCTCAATGCCACTTGCGTTAGAGCGAGAGCGACCTGAGCGGGTGAGCGGCAGCCGGCGGCTGGTTGTCGTTTGGCGACACTACAAGGCACGGTGCGCGGGCGGTCGGGGCGGTGGCGTTGTGGCGGCGAGGCACCGAACGCGGGTGGGCCGCAACCGCGAGGCCTGCGGGCGAGGCGCGGGCAGAGGGTGAGGCGCTAGCGGGCGACGCGCAACCGGCGAAGCGTAGGCGGCCAAGCGAGCGTTGGGCGGGCGAGCGAGGCGCAACGCAGGTGGGCGTCGGACGTCGGGCGTGGCGCCAGGCGGGCTGCGGGCATCGGGCGAGCAGGCGAGGCGCCAGGCGGGCCACCAGCGTCGGGCGGGCAGGCGAGACGCGGCGCAGGCGGGCATCGGCCGTCAGCCTCGATTTTTTTCTGTATCCGCCACTGATTACACCTAGTAGATAGTACTGCTGTTCGATGATCATCTGTTACAGCTCAGCAACGCATTGATCTAGCTACTGTTGTTCAAATAAAGTGATGACGATTTAATACAACCGCCGTGTAGTAATGCACTGTTGTCAGTGTCGGAGTGTTCTGTGCAACGTCAGGGATCATGCACATGTACAGTGGTTTACATGTCTTCTTGTAGATCAGCAGCGTCGTGGTCTCAAAATGTTTATTTATGGTTACACATTCGTTTACGCGCGCGAATCATCTGCCGGGCACAGGTACAACGAATTTATCGGTGACACTAATACTATATATTCATTTTCCGAACACTTGAGTATCGCTATCAGCGCAAGTATAGCTACAGGACCATATATATACGCCATCCTTGTTTGTTGTTTCTGTCTCGGGGTTCGGGAATGCTATCATCATTCAGGGTCGGGTAGCTATAGTTCCGTAGTACCTCCAACTATAGCTAGTTACTGCTGCTGATTGCGATATTATTATGGCGACCAATCACGGTAGGTGTTCAGCACCTAGAAACCCACTAGCGATGGGCTAACATCGCTGGCTCAACGGATCAGACAACCGGTGGCTCCATTTTCCAAACCGTGGATTCACGTGCAGGTGCGGAGGAGAACTCACGCGCGTGCAATCGAGAGGTGCAAGGAAGTGCCGCCGCCAGCAACATACACGGGATGCCCGTCCGGTCCGGCACATATACCAAAATCTACTGCTTACAGTAACGATAGTATTGGGCTGGCGTCACACGCCGGCCGTATTTGATTGCGCCGGATGGTACACGTAGAGCTCTGCGGCAGCAAGAATGCATGCTGCAGGCGCGCATGGACAGGACAGCAGTGTAGGGACCGCCAAGATGGTCCGCGGGAAACGACGACGCGTCCACCAACTCCGCGATCCGTCGTCGTACGCCCTCTCAGCTCGGCAAACTCATGACGCGTGCCCTACATGTCTGTACTGATGGGCCTACAGCTCCATGCCGTGCAGGTTGCAAGGCAGCCACGGCATCCGCCAACACCTGCCATAGCGTGCAGACGCGTAATTGCTTGCGCCTGCGCCGATCCAACGACCGGCCGGCCGGCCGCGCGCAGATCTACCTTGACCGTGGCATGGTACCATGATAGACCGATCTTGCTACGCATTCTGCCCGTTCCTCTCCTCTCGAAAGCTACGGGAGGGACGTATACGGTGGCCGGTGCCTGGCTCCTGTCCCGTTCACGACGGCATCTGTAGGACCCCCTGAGCGTGATGCATTCAAGGGCTGCACGGACGGACACGCGAATCTCGCGTAGCTTTCCCCTTTTCCTTCCACTCAGCTTTCCGTACCGGGCCCCGCCGCCTGATCATTCTGATACGGTCCCGTCAGGTCGCGTGACGCCGTGGCCATGATAATGGCGATGCTGATGCGTCTGCTGCAAGCGTGGGCGAGCGCTGGACAGGACCTGACTCGTCCGGTTTGGGATATAGAGGTTCGACGTGGGACCGCGAGCGTTTCGTGGAAATCATTAGGTCCACACGGTCGATGGACCAGCTCACACGTCACACGCACATTGGGCTATTTCAATTTCGAAATAATCAACGTCAAATAATTTAAAATGGAGCAAATACAAAATTTAGGTGGCACCAACTCTAGCGACCAACAAAATGGAAACCACGGAGATGTCTAGTTTTTTCTCTTTTTTTCTTTTGTAAAATACGAAGACTAGTTGTAGCAATGGGCCCCAGATAATAAAATTCACTCTCTTCAGCTATACACCCATACATTTCTCCCAGTCCACAAGTGGCAGCTACTACTCCTTTTTTAAAATGTTACCGTCAGAACAATAACTCTAGTTTATTTTAAAATAGAGTTTTTTCTAACAATATTAATTTTAAACAGAAGGAATAGGTAGCAACCCAAACACCTCAAACCTTAACTAAACTAGAGGAAAATGTAGACATAATTAGGCAGGTGACGGTCGATAAAAGTAACGACAGTGGCAAAGGAGTAGGTCTCAATGCTCTTGCATAGTCGCACGCGGTGAAATGCACGCTGATCCACCGTATATGTCAGAAGGGCAAAGGACATCTGATCCAATCAGAGGACTAATATGCTACTACTCCAGCCTATAGGGCCCGGGTCCATGTCGGCGGCTGTATCATTCTGTAGTATTGGTGTGGCATAGCCATAGTGCACGTCAGGGTCACGGATATGTCACACGAAAGTGATGTACCCACACCTCCTAGTGACTCCACTAAACAACATACCCTGTTTACTTCAATAAATTGATGTACTGTTCTTTAACTGGAACTGGTTGGATGACCAGCATATTTATGTGGTTAGGATTGATAAATTAGTTATAATAATAATATCAACAACCTAACTATGTCTAAAACCATATTATATATGTATGCAGACTTATTTTTATCATATTAGCATTATTTTTCTACTATTTTATTTATTATATTTTTAATGGAAGTGACATTTATTTTACAAATATATTTACAATAGTGAGTAATATAAAACATAAGAAAAGGTATTTTAGTCCAATATTTTCAAAATAGTAGCGGTATAGAATTATTTTAGTATCTTTAGTCTAGTTTGAATGGTATTCTGAGCGGATACGTATCGGCAAAGAGACCGATGTCCCATACATTAATTTCAGTATTGAAGCCGCTCTGGAACATCGCGTCACTCGTGTAAAAATCTGAACGGTAGAAATGGACAGGAGGATACGTGACGGGTCCTACATGTTGGACGTTGCGGTCCAATCTCTTTGTTGTTATCCGGTGGCTGGGTCGACCCGAGGCTGGACAGCGAGAGCCACTTCAGAATCGTCACGTCACGACGACGGCGGATGGATAGATTAGAGGGTGACAAAAACCGCCCTCCAAGTGGGGGACGCGTCGCTGGCCTGCAGGTGGATGCACCCCCGTCCTGAATCCCTGAGACCGACCGGCACAGCACACACGACGCCGACCGGGCCGGATCGACGTGTGCTCTCCGGCACTTCACGTCGTGCCCGGCCTGAGAAATGCGGGGCACCGTGCATTTGGCCGCGCGCCTCGCCCGGCCCCCACGACGCACGGCACGGCAGAGATGCCATCATCAAGAAGCGAGAGGCACAGCTCCTGGCTTTTTCTTCACGTCGTCGTCGTATCGCCCGCGCGCGACGTGCAGCGCTGCTAGCTTACATGATGCTGCTGGCTGTCGCAACTTGCCGAGTGGTCACGCTCACGCGTCTCCCCCCATGATACGCTGCGCAACAGACAGCAGCTGTACGTGCGGGCCGCGGATTCTACGACTCCGACGACTCATCTTTTCGACCCCTAGCTGCATGCTCATCAAGCACTATGCGCGCGTGGACGGACGGTCCTATCCCAGATTCCGTCGAGCGTCCTGTATCGTCCACGCACGATGTCACCGTCGGGCGAGCTAGAATCGTCGGCATGACATGGTACCCGTCCTGGCACTGTCGTGACTGGTCGTACTCGTAAGCACAAGGAAACGTGTAAGGGCTACGGACGACATACTCGCCGGCAGTGGGAGGACCAGAGCGATGTCTGATGTCTACAGCCGATCGATATATATCGATGGCATGCATGTTGCACAAAATCCATCGCTGGCATGCATGTTGCACAAAAAATCACCGCCGGCCCCACTTATTGGAACATCCTGTACCAGCACGACCTATTTTCTCCTTTCTCGCTTCACAAAGACACAGAGAGCCAGTGAGCCACTGCTTACTGCGACAGTAGCTTGTTTTCACAGCCCTGCATGCGCAGACCATTAAGCTTGAACAGTCGCAGCAGCTACTAGCTTGTATCCGGCGGTACGTGCATGGTCGATCTGATCGGGACCGTCTCTGGCTGTTCCCCACGACCCTGGGCCATCATGCCCTGCTGCTGCCGCAAGGTGCCGCCTGCACAGAAAAGCGAAAGTTATGCACGCCTATAGTTGCAGCAATGCATATTACTGCCGCCACCAAATGACAGGGTGTAGCAGAAATATGCATGCGCGGCGCGTGTGGATATCATATGTTCGATCTGGCGGGTCGACTCAGATGCATGCATGGGTGGTGGGGCCGGCAGATTATCGGCATCGATGGCAGTGGCAAAGCCATCGCAGGTAGGGATACTGTACAGCTACGGGTTGTTATGCCAGCAACCAAGCCAGCGTGGCCTCTGGCTATCTGTGTGATGATACTGTACAGCTACGCATGTGTTGCGTTTACTACTGTACCGAGCAGGACCAGACCGGCAGGCCCCGTCTGTCGTCTTCGTTACTACTCTTAGTTTCATGAGTGACCACAGCTACATTCAGAGGTACTACTCCTGTAGTGTGTACCACGATAGCCCAATCCGTGTGGTGGCGACAGCGAGCGTCTCGGCAGGTCCATACGTGCCCCTGTTCATGCAGAGGCCATACCATGCATGCCATTCTGACGCCGCCGCGACGGGGCGTGCTCAAGAACACACGAGCAGCAAACCAGAGGAGGAACCGGCGCACAGGATTGGTCGTGCCGATGCGATCGGTCGACAAGGCTGGCTACATGCGTGGGGTCGTCGCCGATGGACCGGATCAGATCATCACGCGCGCCTTTCCCGTGAGCGCGTCCGTGTGCTGCGCTGATCCCCGGCGCGGCGACCGTCGCTGCGCCGCATGCACATGCGCCTGTTTCCGCAGCCCGCGTACGTAGATGTAGTAGGTAGGGTCGTCACTGCCAGCGACACGCCGGGGACCTCGCGCCTTGCTGCCCTTTACGCAGCGGCAGCGCCACGAGCAACGTGCTCTCAAGCCTAGCCGACATGCACGGCGTATGGCTGTGCGCCGTGGCGTCGGGTACAGTACGAACGCCACGGCGCGCTATATGCATGTCCCTGGTGGGTGTTCTGTGCGGATGCATGTCCCTGGTGGGTGTTCCGTGCCTTTGTTTGCCTTGATGCACGATTCCGTGCACGGGTGCATGGACCGCGCGCTTATCAACTAACGCAGACTTCGACTGACCGGCCGGCCGTAGAAGCAGAAGATTAATTGTTTAAGTTACGAGTAAGAAAGCCCCTTGCACGTTTGCTCCTCTCAAACCAGCAGACCTTATGTTTCTCTAAAAAAACAGGAGAGGTTAGCGCTGGTAGATCCACCCTTACCCAGACAATTACAATGGCTACAAATATTGCATCATTTACTTTTACCACGAAGAAAAATAGGAGATGTCTATCGGGTTTCTTTTACATGTTTGCGCACTACAGGAATCTAGCAAATTTACGACGGTCTTCTTTATTTACAACGGCTAACCCTACAACCGTCATAAATAAGGTTATTTACGATGGTTAAGTTTGGTCATCGTAAATAAAAGCTTGTTTACAAAGGCCAAGGTCGGGCCGTCGTAAATACCACTATATTTACGATGGCTCAGGTCTAGCCGTCGTAAATAAGCGGTATATACCCACAGGCCCGGGGTTGGCGCGGGCATTCACGCCCGTGCCGACCCCGCCCTCCGCCACATGAAGCGCCACCGCCCCCGCCCGTCAAACCCCGTTGTCGCCCCGTCCCCCAGCCGCGCCACCCCGGCCCCCGCAGTCGCCCCCGCCGTACCGGCCCCCACCGTCGCCTCAGCTAGGCGCCCCAACGCCTCCCCGCCTCTCAGCCGCCCCCGACCCTGGCGGTCCCGACGCCCTCCCCCAACCCCGGTGGCCCCCGACGCTCCTCCCCGACCCGGCGTCCCGCTGCCCGGTCCCCGGCCCCGACTCGTTTATCAAGAACAAGAGTTACGAGACTCGTTTTCCGTCGAGCCTGGTGTTAAACTCGACAACTTGGTTAGAGACGTTGACGATGTAGAGACTTCTGATATGCGCAAACGAACACGAAAACAAATTACAAAACAATATCGATGGTCTGGTTTGAGGAGTAAGGTTCGTGATACCAATAAATTTTGAAACTGACTCCAAGTTACTTTTTTTCACTAAATTATCATAACTTTGTATATTTTCTTATATCAATTGCTCCTTACAACAAGATGTCGTCAGATAAGGGAAAAGAGAAGGGGGCTAGAGGCTTCCTCAGGCAGGCACGGGACACCCTTTTTAGGGGCAGTTCGTTAGGTGAGAGCAGACACTCTCAACTGTTGAGACACGTCCCAGACTTAGCGGGCAGACTGTGGCCTTACAGCGTATGGAGGTACATTTTCCATTAGGAATTATGTTATCTTATATATCACTTATCAATTAACTATTCTTATCGATCCTTAAGTTTTGCATCTGGCTCAGAGTCAGATGCTAGGGTGCCGCCACAGCCTCCGGGGTTGCCTATGGCTGTTGCAGAGGCGCCTAGCATGGAGCCTTCGGGCTCTAGTGGTGACCACCCTTCCGGGTCACCAGACATGGTCCCAGAGCAGAGGCGGCGGACGAGGAGGACGCACTTTGTGTCTCCTTCTCCAGTTCCTACAGAGCGGGTCAATGTAAAAGCCCAAGAAAAGGAACTTGCAAAAACTTTTCTTCACCCCACAACACCACAGTTTTTGTTGTGGGTATCTTGGGAAAAATGGTGAAGGGCAAGTGTCGGTAGCCGCGATATGGGGTACCCCCGCGCACAGGGGAAAATGCCTAAGGATCTCGCCCTTCTCCGCAGGGAGAGCTCCGAAGGCGCCACGTGTCCAGCAGGGCCGGACCTCCCTCTCCTCAGAGGAGAGCTCCGGGCCCGCCACGTGGCCAACAGCAGCCAGACCTCCCCTCCGTGGGGAGGGCTCTGAAGGCGCCGCGTGTCCCGCGGGGCCGGACCTCCCCCTCCTCAGAGGAGAGCTCCGGGCCCGCCACGTGAGCGACAAAAGCCGGACCTCCCCCCTCCGTAGAGAGAGGTCCGAAGGCTCCACGTGTCCTGCGGGGCTGGACCTCCCTCTCCTCAGAGGAGAGCTTCGGGCCCGCCACGTGTCCAGCAGAACAGCGCTGCCTGCCCCCGAGTGGTAGGCAGCGGGCGTAAAGACACACCATACCTTGCCCGTACAAGGTATTCAAGGCCCGCGCCTTCCCAAGACGCGGAGACGCGGAGCACGCCTCTGTCAGGTGCCGTTGCGCCCAGTCGCATCGCAGACTGGCGCGCGGTGTGAGAACCTGCCAGCCAATAAACACAACGACAAGACATCCCCTGCCGCCTCCGCCGTCATCAACCACTACGACTAGCTTGCGGCATGGGCAGGGCGGCAGAACGAAGACTCGGAAGCCTTCGCCAGAGGCAACTACCGGCATAACTGCAGATACGATAGTCAGCAGGCAATCTCCTCGGGACCACCTATCAGGTCCCAGGCCCCCCTTGTAAGCCGCTCGAGCCTTGGACTATAAAAGGCTCGGGTAGGCAACGTTAGCAAGGGTTCGCACCCCAGCAACTCACACCCTAGGCATAACTCATCCTCAAGCTCAGGACTCCGGTTCTGAGCAACAAGCAATACAGCGAGCACCTTTGCTCACCGTGGACGTAGGGTTTTACGCTCCGGCGGCCCGAACCACGTAAAACTCGCCGTGTCAAGCTCCTCCCTAACTCGTCCCTACGCTTAAGCTCTCCGCAAGCGACTAGCCCCTCCGAAAAAGAACCTCCGCAGGCTGCCCAGAGCAGGTCCGGGGGAAGTGTCGACCACACACTTCGACAGCAAGTAACCTCCATCAAAAGAGTGATCAGAGGGGAAAGTCTTCACTTTCAAAAAGTAGGATTTCTACACATGAACATGAGAGGTTGAGCTCACCCCTAGAACTTAAAAAGTATTGGGAAGGTTCAGGCCAAGTTTCAGGCAAATCCAACATTTGTGGAGGCACTTTTGGAGGCATTTGAAAAAGAGGCTCATTTGAAGGTAAATTCAAATTGCAGCAACCTTTGTCACTTGAATTCAAAGTTAGCATTATATTCAAACTCGGCACATTTTTCTGAGTTAGTCCACCAATTTTGTCCCCATTGGAGTTTATCTTGTCGGGAGCTAAATTTGCAATAATTCAAAACTGAATTTAAATTTCAGTTTAAACATGAAGCAAATTTAGCCAAACACAGTTCAAATTTGAGAACTCAAATTCAAACCAAGACTTGGTGATTAAGTCTCACATTCAATTGTGAGTAGCTAAGGATATTTTGGCACAAATAGAATTGAGAAAAATGAAAAAGGAATTAGAGGGGAGGCCCCACCTGTCAGCAGTCTTAACAGAGAAGTCTCCCCAGTGACTTTTCCCTCCCTCGGCCGAGACCGCGCGCCAGCTGTGGCCAGCACCGGCGTCCGACTGCCTCACCCCTGCCACCTCCTGCTCGGCGACCGAACGCACGGGTGCACGACGCGGTTAAAGCCCCAGCCCACGTGAGTCCGGCCTCATCTCCTCCGCTCTGCCCGCTCTCACCCAAAACGAAAAACGTCGCCAGCCGCTCCCCTCGGCTCCTCGTCGCGCCATTGATCCAAGCGATCTTGCGAACGGAGCTCAACAACAAAGATACGCGCCGGGGACTGCTCGAACTCAGGGTGAAGACCCTACCCTTTTTCATGCCCTGTAGGGAAAGTATTTCCCCGTCTAGTCCTCGGTGTTCAACAAAATGAGTGAGCAGAGAATATGAAATTTGCGGCGATCGGTCCTTCACTGCGTAAGCCCAGCCAAGCACATGTTCTACACATTCCCACGGCCATCTAGGATCAAAGACCATCGAAAACCGTCGAGTCTTTGCGCTGCTATCCGAGTTTTTCGAGAAACTGCCGTTTTAGCCATAGGTCGACGGTGAGGTCCTAGTTTTGGCCATTTCCATGGCTAACCAAGCTCATATTCGTGCTCAGCATGCCACAGCGGAGCTGTAGGAGCAAACCGTTTGAAGAATAAGGCCCGGAGTAGCCCGGGCGACATTGTCGGAGTAGAGAGAACCACTGTCACCGTCGCGGGCATGGTTCCGGCCATCGCCGAGCTTCGATGAGGGCACCAGCGTGTTCTCCGAGTCGAGTTAGGCACAGGTGGCAAGTTTTGTCGAAGGTCGGGCGGCGGAACGCCTGGCGGCGAGAGCTCCGGCGAAGCACCGCCGCGGGAGCCGCGGGATGGCGCGAGGTAAATGAAGGGGGGGCCAGGTGAAAGTGCATCTAGGTAATCCTCGTGGGTTTTGGTTGATTGATGACGACAATTAAGATACTAATAAGTTTCTACTGAGTATGAGCACAGATGTTTATCAAAGAAATGGATATGGAGTCTCTCAAGAAGCAAAAGGAAAAGAAGAAGACTTGAAAGAGTAGAAAATAGCATTTTCTATTAATCTTCACATTTTCTAGTTGTGTACAGAGTCTTCTCTTTTAGAGTGCTTGAGAATCATTAGAGAGTTCAAACGAAGGGTAGAAAGTTAGAATCATGAGACAAAGTAGTCATAGATATGAAGAAAAGGGGGGACCGGACTTGTCCGGACCACTGGCCGGACTAGTCCATTCAGACCCGGACTAATCCGTTTTGGACCAGATAAAAGGTCTCTGAGTCAGTTCAGACTTGTCCGTTCAAGGCCGGACTAGTCCGTTGTTGTGTGAGTCTGAGCTGTTATGAGACTAAGTCTCAGAAGGCTGGACTAGGCCGCTAAGCGGACTAAGCCGCCTATGTCCGGAGAAGAAGCCTCTGAGTGCCATCGAACTAGTCCGCTCCACAGGCCGGACTAGTCCGATCTTTTCAAACTAGTCCGAATTAGGACGGAACAAAGGTTCCTGTGTGAGCTCGGACTAGTCCGAAGTTGGTTGGACTAGTCCGCGGCTCAGATTAGAGAGTTTTTAGACTAAGTCTGGTAAGACCGGACTAGTCCGCCCTTGAGGCCGGACTAGTCCTCCCTTACCAGACTAGTCCGTTCTCATACGGAACAAAGGTTCCTGACTGAGATCGGACTAGTCCGCTCTTGGCCGGACTAGTTCGTGGTTTCATGACCGTTTGAGTCCAACGAACACTAAACTTTAGTTGGTATCCTTGTGACGTGAGTGGTCCCTCAAGAACGGACTAGTCCGGGGTTGGGACCGGACTAGTCTGGACTTTAGTTGGTAACGGCTAAATGTCGAGATTTCTATAAAATGAGACCCCCCACGGCTGAGAATTGAAGAGACACGAACCTAAGCACTGAAAACTCATTCCTAGAGCTCTTCTAAGCCTCTTTCCTCACCTTCTAGACCCCTAAGATTGAATCTTAAGGAGTTAGTGGTTTTGTGAGAGGAAAGACGTGGTGATCGACGTTTGAGCTCTCGGTTTGATTCCCTTGCACTCTAACTGTTATTTTGAGTTCTTAACAGTTGTACTTTGAATTCTAGAACTACTTGGTTGGTGTAGGGACCCTCAAAGTGTGAGTAGCTCCTAAGAGCATTGTATTCACATTTGATTGATAGTGAGAGAGCCCGAGCTTGATCTTGGTGATCGCTCGGTGAGGGAAGGGTTGGAAAAGACCCGGTCCTTGGTGGACTCCTCAACGAGGATATAGATTCCTGTGTGGAATCGAACCTCGGAATAAATCGTGTCTCTTGGTTCCTCTACTATCTCACTTGCTCACTAGAATTACTTGTTAAGCTTTCATTGTGTTAATGCCCGCAAATTGTTCTACTATTTCGTAATCTAATCATTCTCCACTAATTAGTGATATCATTTGACTACCATATATTTTCCGCTCAAACAAACTCAAAAGGAAACCTAAAACGCAAATTTATACCTAGACCGGACTAGTCCGACCTCAGACCGAACTAGTCCGGCCTGCTTCTGGTTTTATCTGCTGTTTACTATAATTTCAGGTTTTATTAGCCTATTCACCCCCCTCTATGCAACTTTCAATTGGTATCAGAGCCTAACTCTCCACAAAAGCTTAACCGCTTGGAGAGGAGATGGGGGACAAGGTCGGCAGCCAAATTAATCTCAACAAGGGAAAAGGAGCAAGTTCAAGCAACTTTGAAGAACAAGGTTCTAACCCGCCTCCAGCGGTTACTCCTCCGCAAGACGTTACAAGCTCGGAAGAAGATGAAGAAGTTCTTCGTCTCATGGCACTCCTCAAAAAGAAGAAGGAGGAGGCTAGCTCAAGAGTAGTCAACAAGACTACTCGCGATATTCTTTTAACTATGAACGTCTAAATTCTCGTTCTAGTTATTTATCAATTCCTCTAGGCAAACCACCTCACTTTGATTGAACTAACTATACAATGTGGAAACACAACATGAAGTTGCATCTAATTTTCTTGAACCCAAGTCTTTGGCATGTGGTATGTACAGGTATAGATATCCCCGAAGACGAGGATGAACTCACCCTAGAACAAGAACAACAAATCCATCGCAATGCACAAGCAGCAGCCGTGCTCAACTCATCTCTGAGCATTGAAGAATTTAACAAGGTAGATGGGTTGGAGCTCGCCAAAGATATTTGAGACACCCTCAAGATCGCACATGAAGGAAACCGATTCGTGAGGGAAGCTAAGATTGAGATGATAGAAGGAGAGCTTCGAAGGTTCGCCATGGAAGAAGGTGAAACACCTCAAGAAATGTACAACCGACTCAAAACTCTTATCAACAAGAGTCGGGCGTATGGATGCAAAAAATGGAATGACCATGAGGTGGTTGAAAGAATGATAAGAGCATTTATGCCTCGCAATGTGACCCTATGCACCTTAATCCGGGAAAGTCCAAACTTTCACTTGATGACTCCGGATGAAGTGCTAGGGAAGATCATTAACCACGAGATGATGGAAAAGGAAGCCCAACACGTCAATGACCTAGCCAAAATCACTTCATCCAAGAAGAAGGGCATTGCTCTCAAGGCCACATCCAAGTCCAAGGCAAAAGAAACACAACTCAAAAGTGAAGATGAAGAAAGTGATGATGAGAGCACGGACATGGATGATGAAGAAATGGGGTTCTTCATCAAAAGATTCAAAAGGTTGATGAGGAGAAGGAGAAGCCATCACTATGAGAACAAGAGCAAAGACAAGGGCAAGTCAAGAACAAAGAAGACTTGCTACAACTGTGGAGAACATGGGCATTTCATTGTGAACTGCCCCCATAGCAAGGAAGATGACAAGAGAAAGAAGAAGGATGGGAAGCCTCAAGACAAGAAATTCTTCACAAAGAAGAAGACGTATGGACAAGCCCACATTGGAGAAGAATGGGACTCAAACGAAGAAAAAGTGGCAACTGTAGCCATCAAGAGGCCAACCATGAAGAAATCACTCTTGCCAAACAAGGGTGATTGGAAGAGCCAAAGTCACACATGCCTCATGGCAAAGGAAGGAAAGCGCAAGGTGATGTCTAAACCTTCTAAGTTACATATTGAAGATGATAGTGACTTTGATAGTAGTAGTGAAAAAAAATCATGTTTAGAGGATTAAACAAAAAGGCTATAGCTAAAATGAAAATGTTATCGGATGAAATATTTGAACCAGAAGAGCTTCTCAATCAACAAGAAGAATTGCTTATCCTTGAAAAGTAACAAAACCTTGAGATTGAGAAACTCCTTGAACTTGAGAGAGAAAAGAATAGAACACTTGAGAGCGAACTTGCCATGAGCAAGGAGACATGCGTTTAGCTTAAAAGTGAGAATGTAGCACTTCAAGATGAACTTGTAAGTTTAACCAAAGCTCACAAGAATCTTGAAGCACAACTTGACTCACTTAAGTCAAGTGTCTCAACTAATTCATCCTCCAAAAAATCTCTCTCAACAAATATAGAATCCAACACTAAAACTTGTAAATGTGCTAGCATTGTCTTAAACTTAAAAAATAAGCTCAAAGAGGCTCAAAGCAAGAATACACACAAGAGTGGGATCTTTGATAAGGAAAAAATCAAATATGCACGTAGTGCATACTCAATCACAAGATCTCCCTTCATCAATGATGGACTTGGTTATACTAGGGGAGGAAAGCAAAACGCTAGAATCCTTAAAAACAATAGCAAATGCGTAGCCTTCGTGAAAGAAAAGTCAAGACAAGAGTAACAACCTTGCATCTACCTCACATGAGATTACCAAAAATGTAAAATCTATAGTATTTCATAATTTCGATGCATCTTATGTTCTTATGAAAAGCAAGTATGGTAAAGTTTATGCAAAATATGTTGGGCCACTCCACAAGAGTCCAAAAACTTGTGTGTGGGTGCCCAAATGCCTAGTAACTAACCTCAAAGGACCCAACCAAGTTTGGGTACCTAAGAGCAAAGTTTAAATTGTTTTGCAGGCTGTCGGTACCCGCGATATGGGGTACCCCCGCGCACAGGGGAAAATGCCTGAGGATCTCGCCCTTCTCCGCAGGGAGAGCTCCGAAGGCGCCACGTGTCCGGCGGGGCCGGACCTCCCTCTCCTCAGAGGAGAGCTCCGGGCTCGCCACGTGGCCGGCAGAAGCCGGACCTCCCCCCTCCGTGGGGGAGAGGTCCAAAGGCGCCACGTGTCCAGCAGAGCCGGACCTCCCTCTCCTCAAAGGAGAGCTCCAGGCTCGCCACGTGGCCGACAGAAGCCGGACCTCCCCCTCCGCGGGGAGAGGTCCGAAGGATCCACGTATCCTTCGGGGCCGGACCTCCCTCTCCTCAGAGGAGGGCTCCGGGCCCGCCACGTGTCCAGCAGAACAGCGCTGCCTGCCCCCGAGCGGTAGGCAGCGGGCGTAAAGACGCTCCATACCTTATCCGTACAAGGTATTCAAGGCCCACGCCTTCCCAAGACGCGGAGCACGCCTCTGTCAGGTGTCGTTGCGCCCAGTCGCATCACAGACTGGCGCGCGGTGTCAGAACCTGCCAGCCAATAAACACAGCGACAAGACGTCCCCTGCCGCCTCCGCCGTCATCAACCACTACGACTAGCATGCGGCATGGGCAGGGCGGCAAGATGAAGACTCAGAAGCCTTCGCCGGAGACAACTACCGACATAACTGCAGATACGATAGTCGGCAGGCAATCTCCTCGGGAACACCTGTCGGGTCCCGGGTCCCCCTTGTAAGCCACACGAGCCTTGGACTATAAAAGGCTCGGGTAGGCGACGTTAGCAAGTGTTCGCACTCCAGCAACTCATACGCTAGGCATAACTCATCCTCAAGCTCAGAACTCCGGTTCTGAGCAACAAGCAATACAGCGAGCTCCTCAGCTCACCGTGGACGTAGGGTTTTACGCTCCGGTGGCCCAAACCACGTAAAACTCACCGTGTCAAGCTCCTCCTTAACTCGTCCCTACGCTCAAGCTCTCCACAAGTGACTGGCCCCTCCGAAAAAAGAACCTCCGCGGGCTGCCCAGAGCAGGTCCGGGGGAAGTGTCGACCACACACTTCGACATTTGGCGCGCCAGGTAGGGGGCTTTTCCCTTGCGCGACGAGCTTCTGTCGATGAAGATGACCAAACTTCCTTCAGCGGCAAGCTCTCCTCCCCCGCGTTCACGACAGACCGTGACTAGCGGGGAGTACGTGTCGACACACTCTGGACGGAGTGTGTCGGCGCAAGATGGAAGCCAGCAGCCGACTCCGGCAACGCCGACTCCGGCAATGCAGGCTCCAACCAGCGTCAGATCTTCTGCAGCGCTAAGTGTACCCCACGGGGGTGCGCTGGCTGTAGCAAGAGCACTACTGCGCAATCCACCCGCTGGGGAGACACCCTACTCGGCGACCCAACAGTGGATTCGCGAGGTGGACCGTCTCGTCATCGCCGCCGCGAACCCTTGACTTCGGCGGGGATGACACTCCGGCCAACAGGCGGTGTCGCTGACGCGCACGCCAACGGTTGACGGGCAGACGGCGGACTCCAGCTCCACCAGGCTCCCATCGACAGACCTGAGGACAGGGCTGGAACGGTGCCACTTGGGCCAGGATGCCCGGGTGTACCTCGAGCGACATCGAGAAAGGCGTCGCAACCAAGAGGTTGGCGACAGCATGACGTCAGCCTCGACCCAGCCTGAGGCGCAGACCTTCGCCACGCGATCTCTGCCCCAGGCATACGCCGCGCAGCATATGCCACAGCCATATGCTCGGCAAACGGCGTCCCCGGTCTATGGCGCAGCCTTGCCCATACCGGGATACGCTGTGCCAGCTGTGAACCAAGCGTACGCGGCACCAACGCCTGCAGCAGCAGGGGCAGGATGTGCGGCCCTGGTGCCCCACCTTCGCTTCGCGAGGTGGCCGCGCAAGTTTCGGCCGCACCTGCCCGAGAAGTACGACGGCAGCGTCAACCCAGCGGAGTTTCTCCAGATCTACTCCACCGCCGTACTTGTCGCAGGAGGGGATGAGGCCGTCATGGCCAACTACTTCCCCGTCGCCTTGACCGGCCCAGCCCGGTCTTGGCTCATGAACCTCCCCCAGGGTTCCATAACTTCCTGGGGAGAGCTCTGCCGGCAGTTCACCGCCAACTTCGGTAGTTCCTACACCCGGCCTGGCACGGAGCTCGACCTCCATGCCATCCAGCAACAACCTAGGGAGTCGCTGCGCTCCTTCATCCAGCGGTTCTCCCAGGTGCGGAACACCATCCCCCACATCCAGAACGCTTCTATGGTGGTGGCGTTCCGGCAAGGTGTTCGGGACAAGAAGATGCTCGAGAAGCTCGCGACTAGAGAGGTCCGCGACGTCTCAGAGCTCTTCAGCCTGGCGGACAAGTGCGCCAGAGCAGCCGAAGGGCGGAACTGGCACTCACTACCAGCCTCCGAGCCAGGGGGACAGCCAGGATCTGGCGCCGCTTCCTATGGAAGCGGCAGGAAGATCAAGAAGAGGGGCGGTGGCAAGATGAGACTGCCGGCCGCGGCCCCCGTTGCCGCAGCAGCGGCACCCAGTGGAGCTCGTGGGCCGCGCCCCGACAAAAGGCCGCGACAGTCACCGGCTCCAGACGGGGGCCAGGGCGAGCTATGCCCCGTGCACGGCACCAGTTACCATACTGCTGCCGAGTGCCGGGAAATCCAGAAGCTCGCGGAGCGCTTCCGGAAAGGGAAGCAGCTTCTAACTGATGCCCCACCCTACCGTCAAAGGGAGGGAAAGCAGAAGGCCGACGCCCCAGACGATGTCGACCAACAGGTGGAGTTCCAGGAGTCTCAACGCGCCGTGAAGGCGGTGCACAATCATGAGAGCTCCAGCTCCAGTGATGACGAGCGCCAGAAGATGCTCTACGTCATCTATGGTGGGTCCGTTGACCCCTCGTCCCGAAGCGCGGTTAAGACCTTGCGCCGAGCGGTAGCGTCGGTGGCTCCCCTCCCGAGTGCCGCACCGGACCTCAGGTGGATGGGAACCCCCATCAGCATCGATGCCACCGACTGCCCCAGGAACATGGCTGGGGCCGGCCAACTACCGCTCTTGGTGGCCCCCACCATCGCCAACGTGAGGATGTACCACGTTTTGGTGGATGGCGGGGCTGGACTGAACCTCATCAGTCGCGCAGCTTTCCAGAAGCTGCAGATCCCGATGGCCAAGCTCACCCCATCGAGCCCGTTCTCAGGGGTAGGGTCGGGACAGGTCGTTCCCTACGTCCACATCAGCCTCCCGGTGACCTTTGGGGCACCGGACAGCTATCATACAGAGTACATTCTGTTCGACGTGGCGGAGATCGACCTCCCCTTCAACGCCATAATTGGCAGGCCAGCCCTGTACCGATTCATGGCAGTAGCCCACTACGGCTACCTTATCTTGAAGATGCCTACACCATCAGGCATCCTCAAGATCCGTGGAGACCGTACTGCCGCAGTGTCAGCCTTGGAAAAGCTCCAAGCGCTTACAACAGCTAGAGCACCAACCCCAGGCAGTGCAGAACCAAACCGGCTCCAGCCGAGTGCACGCCTACGTGCCTCTACCACAGCACCCCGTGTGCAACCCCTCGCTGAGGGCGACGTCCCCTTGAGGCTCGTCCAAATCGGCGCCGATGCCACCGAGACCACCCGGGTAGCCGAGGGCCTGGATAGCAAATAAGAAGGTGCGCTCGTCACCTTCCTCCGGCACAATGTCGACGTGTTTGCATGGCAGCCGTCGCAGATGTCGGGGATCCCTAGGGAGGTGATCGAGCACCACCTAAAGGTCTTCCCCGACGCCCGGCCAGTCCAACAGAAGCCCCGCAAGCAGTCCATCGAGCGGCAAAGCTTCATCCGCGAAGAAATCAAGAAGCTGCTGGACGCTGGCTTCATACGGAAAATCCACCACCCCCGGTGGTTGGCGAACCCTGTTGTTGTCCCGAGGGCCGGCAGGAAGCTCCGGATGTGCATCGACTACACCAGTCTCAATAAGGCATGTCCTAAACATCCATTCCCTCTCCCTAGAATAGATCAAATAGTAGACTTGACGTCAGGCTGTGATATGTTGTGCTTCCTAGACGCTTACTCGGGTTTCCATCAGATCCTTATGTATAGAGAAGATGAAGAGCACACCTCCTTCATCACAGTAGACGGTCTGTACTGTTATGTCTCTATGCCTTATGGCCTAAAGAACGCTCTCCCTATCTTCGTACATGCAATGCACAAAACCTTCGGGGAGCTGATAAGAGACTTAGTTGAGGTGTATGTCGATGACATTGTTGTTAAGGTCAGGCAGAGTTCATCCCTACTAGATAACCTAGCCTTAGTCTTCGATAAACTGCGCTCTACGCGTACCAAGCTGAACCCCGACAAGTGTGAGTTCGGTGTATCCTCTAGAAAACTCTTAGGATTCCTGGTCTCACACCGAGGAATTGAGGCTAACCCAGAGAAGACCAAAGCCATCGACTTGAGGCGGCCCCCCGCCCGCATCAAAGAAGTCCAGAAACTCACGGAATGCCTAGCCGCGTTGAGTTGGTTTATACCGAGGTTAGCAGAGCGAGCGCTCCCTTCTTTAAGCTCCTGCGCAAATCCGGCCATTTGCTTGGACCGACGAAGCAGAAGAAGCTCTCCAGGAGCTGAGGCAACTCCTGACGACCCTACCCGTAATGGTAGCCCCCGAGCCCGAAGAGCATCTGTTGCTCTAAATCGCGGCGACGACTGACGTGGTGAGTATGGTTCTCGTCGCAGAGCGGCCGGACCCCTCATCGCCACAGCCTGCTCCGGTATCGGGAGACGGGCGCTAGGAAATCCCGGAGGTCCAAGACGACCCCCTGGTCTCCAAGGCAACCCCCGGAGGTCCAAAATGGACCCCCGTACCCCCAAAACAACCTCCCGGAGGACCAGCAGGACCTCCCGGAGGTGCAACGGGACCCCCCGGAGGTCCAACGGAACCTCCCGGATGTCCAACGGGACCTCCCGGAGCCCCCGGGAAATCAGCAGGACCTCCCGGAGGTCCAAGACAGCCCGGGAGCATTCGAGTATCAGCTCCCGGCAGCCTCCCCGGGCCCACCCACCTCCCGCGGGCCTGAACCACGGATGAAGATATCTCTGACCTGGGAGGGAGGGTCTGGACCATCCAGAGGCCTGTCTACCACATCAGCGAGGTCCTTCATGACACCAAGACAAGGTACCTGGAGGTCCATAAGCTGCTGTATGCAGTGCTCGTGGCGTCCAGGAAGCTCCGCCACTACTTCCAAGCCCACCGGGTCTCGGTGGTCACCTCCTATCCGCTGAAGGATGTCCTCCACAGCCCCCACACGCGACTGGCAATGTCGCCAAATGGGCAGCGGAGCTGGTGGAGTTTGAGCTGGACTTCCTTCCTCGTCACGCAGTAAAGAGCCAAGCACTGGCTGACTTCGTGGCTGACTGGACACCAACGAAGGCTGACCCAGGGGGCCATGAAGACAGTGAACCAGGGCCCCAAGCTCCGGCCTTCACCGGGCCTTACTGGACGCTCTTCTCCGACGGCTCCTCACGAAAGCAGGGGGCCGGTGCTGGCGTATTGCTTCTCATGGCATCGGGGGAGCAGTCTGGGTATATGGTGCGTCTCAATTTCAAGGCAACCAACAACATGGCAGAGTATGAAGCACTCATCTTTGGCCTAAAGACAACCCTGTCTCTAGGCGCTCACCAATTGTTGGCACAGGGCGACTCCCAGCTAGTTATCAAGCAAGTTAAGGGTGAATGCTCCTGCAATGACCCACAGCTAGCTGCTTATCTGCTCTATGTGCAGATGTTGGAGAAAGACTTCCTCGCCTTGGACCTGCGCCACGTACCATGCGCTGGCAATGCCGCAGCTGACGACCTCTCAACAAAGGCCTCCACCGGAGCCCCTGTGCCCGAAGGAGTCTTCGAGAGGACGTTGCTGCGGCCCACAGCCCGGCCCGCCGAGCTGGGCGAAGGGGGCTAGACCAGCACCTCGAAGCTGGCGGTCCCGGCGGCCCTGCAGCCATGGACACCGCCAAGGATCGTAAGCGTCACTGGGGACTCCGTGCAACCCAGCGCTCAAGATCCAGACGCTCAAGTCAGACCCGATGCATGGATCACGGAGATCCGGGACTACTTGAAAGACAATATCCTCCCTGATGAACGTGTATCCGCTGAACGGATCGTGCGCATGGCTAAGAGATATGCGTTGGTAGAAGGGGATCTCTACCGACGTGGCGCCAACCGCGTCCTATTGTGGTGCATAACCCAGGGGGAAGGCTGCGACTTGCTCGCTGAGATCCATGGAGGCGAATGTGGGAGTCACTCTTCCTCACGCACGCTTGTCGGTAAAGCCTTCCGGCATGGCTTCTACTAGCCGAAAGCACTCCAGGATGCCGTCAAGTTGGTCGAGAGCTGCAAGGCGTGCCTGTTCCACGCCAAGCAGATCCATACACCGGCTTGGATGATACAGATGATCCCGCCCACATGGCCATTTGCCGTATGGGGGCTGGACATCCTGGGACCATTCCCCAGAGCCGAGGATGGGGACCCGCTCCCGAACCCTTGGAACACAAAACACCTCCGTAAGTTCTACCCCTAGAGCAACAATAGGTAAGACTCTTCTTTTTGTAATAAATTCCATAAAGTCCAGGAACAGTGCTCGGAGCAGCTAAGCCTCAGGGGACGGTCCAGGACTACGTTCAGCTTCGCCTGGTTCCGACCCCAAGCGCGTAGAGTCTTGCTTCCCTTCTTAATGGGGCGGGTCGTGGCCTCCATACTTAGCCTGCCTTCCTCCTATGGAAATTTATATGAAAAGAACCCTGTCCTACGTTGCTCTTCCTTGGTGCTCATTTAATTTACGCATTAAATTTTTATGCCTGCACTTCTGGCGCATGCTCACCATGCGCTCAGCTCCCTCTTCTCATTCTCACCTTTAGTCGGCATTTGCTGCCCTACCAAAGGCGGTTGCGTTGGAGGTACCTGCCGATAGCCAGGGGGACCCCGAGCTCCTGGCACTTCGCGCACGGTAGTCCCCAAGTACCGTATAAGTGGATGGGGACCGTAAGCCAAATAAGACTATGAGATAGAGGAGGGGGAGCCCCCAAGGAGAATTATGTTTCCCTTACTTGTGTGCAGGACCTCTTGGCCTCAGCTCCCCGCAGGAGTATGGTAGGTAAACCCATCAAATGGAACGCACCTACCAGGGGGCCGCTACGGGATCGCGCAAGACCGAAACTCCAAGGTAAGACTAAAGAACCCAGACCTCACCACTTCGCAGGGGCGAGACCCGAAGGCCCCACGTGTCTAGCGGGCCAGGAGCCCCCGCCTACGCAGAGGGGGGCTCCGGACTCGCCACGTGGCTGGCGGAAACCGGACCTCCCCCTCTGAGGGGGGCTCCGAAGGCCCCACGTGCCCGGCCGGATCTCCCTCTCCTTGGGGGGGAGCTCCGGGCCAGCCACGTGACCTACAGAAGTCGGGCCTCCCCCCTCCGCGAGGAGAGGTCCGAAGGCTCCACGTGCCCCGCAAGCCCGGACCTCCCTCTCCTCAGAGGGGAGCTCCGGGCCCGCCCCGTGGCTAGCAGGCCCGGACCCCCCCCCATTCTCATGGGGCGAATCCTGGAGACCTTCGGGGCCCTTAATATAGTAAGGACCCGGGGAAGGTGTCTGTGCAGAGCTTCGAGATTGGTCAAGGCCTCTGAGTACCTTGCGGAGCTAAGGACTCGGCCAGGTAGAACCAGGAAGAAGACTAAAACATGCAGACACAGAAGAAAACAAGAGTCTGTTCATACAAGGCTCCATGAGTTGGGCTACAGACTCAACAAAAATAAAAAAGGAAGTACAGGGCCTTGTGGCCACGGGGGCAGATGCCTAAGGGTCCCCAGACTCCCGTTGGAACCTAGAAGCCACAAGGGCGGCCACGTCCTTGACCTCGGCCCTGGCAGCTTCCTCCCGCTCGGCAACGGGTCCTAGACGGACTGGCTCCAGAGAGAATGAAGGGTCTTGGCTCCGGAAGCACACCAGTACGTGCATAGCGACCTCCTTCACCAGGCCCCGTCCTTCCACCTCAAGCTCGTCGGCGATCACCGCTTCGAGCCGGCCCAGCTTGTCGCCGACGGACTCAAGTGTCGCGATTGCTTCGGACATCTCCTGCGCCGGAGCCTCCATCCGCACCGGGCTGAAACCAAGAGGAGCCAAGGCGGACCCCGCCTTGGCAATAAAGCCCCAGACCGCCTGGGCCTCGATAGACCGCAAAGACTGGAGCTTCTCTACCTCTTGGCGAGCTGCCAGCTCGCGATCCAACGCCGCCTGGCACTCCTGGGAGAACTGCTCCTCCCTCGCGGCAGCAGCCGACTCACGGAGCTCTAGCTCCTCGGTCCGAGCCCTCAGCTCGCCCTCTTTGGCCTTCAGCCGTGCGGCAATCTTCTCCTCCTCGGCTGCTGCAGCACGTTCCCGATCGGCGACGGTGCACTCTCGACGAGCTACCTACAACCGCAACTCCTTCGCGGCGGCAGAACGCGCCTCGGCTTTGGCTTCAACATGGGTCAGGGCCTCGCGGTAGGAAGCACGAAGCCGCCGGGTCTCTGACTCCAGGCGGCTAAGGGCCTTCTTCTGAGTGTAGAGCAGAGCACTCATGGCCTCAAGTCTTGACTGCCTCGAGTCAAGATCCGCCCTGGCCTCCTGGGCCCGCTGCTGCCAGCTAAGAAGGCGTTCCCTCTCTCCGGCCAGCGCCCCCCGCTCCTGCTCGAAGGCGGCCTGGAACTGTCGGGCGCTGGTCTGGACACGCCCCAGGGCATCCCACATGGGCGCCGGGACAGAAGGGATAGGAGTCATGCCCCTGACTCCCCCCTGTCGAGTCTAAGACCGGCGGAGGCGTCGGTGCCTCAGCAACCGGAGTGGGACGCTGTCCTAAGGGAGCCAGGGGGCCAGCAGGTGCACCTATAGCGGCCCTCCCAGTCTCAGGACCGGATTTCTAGGCTGGTGAAGGAGGGCGGACAGGTGCGGATGCGGCCACCACGGAGGGTGAACTCGCCGGCACAGAGGAAGCCCCCGCCGACTTGGGGGCCATGGGAGCCACCGCGGTTCCCAGATGCTGTGGCGCGGAGCCTCCGCCAGTTGGATATGGCCGAGTAAGAGGCCCGCCCCCGGCATCCGGTCGGTCCCTGCAAGAAAAGAAAGCTCTCAGGCTAAGAGAGGGGGCGAGAACGCTGCTCCTACGAGCCAGAAGGAGCAACACTTACTGAGCGACATGAGCGCTCCAACATGCTTGTAGCCCCGGCCTCTGGGCCGTAGTTGAACCGCCAGGACCTGCGGCTGGAACAGTCGTGGGACGTGGTGTCTGGACCCCCGGCACACTCCCCGGCGTCACCCCACCAGCATCCGTCCTAGAAGCCCCTACGCTTGAGGAAGGATGACGAGGCGCTTGGGGTTCTTCGGACTGCCGCTGTCCGGGAAGAGACCCGCTGGGGTGGGACACCCGAGGCCTCTTCGGGTCGCCACCCGATGGACCAGCACCCCCGGGAGATGGGAGCAAGGGTGCTCCGGCTCCCTGACTCGGCGCAGGCAGCGCCCTCGGAGGAGACCGGGCGCGTTTCTTCTCTGGATGCCTGGGGGCTGGCTCCTTCCCCTTCCCCTTGTCGGTGGCTTGAGTTCCGTCGGCTCTTGGGACGGGTTGGGCAGCAACAGACGCCTCGCGCCCCGATCCGGAGCGCTCGGTTCCTGTGATCGAGATACCCTGGAAGGCGTCCCCAACCTGTCGGACGGCGATCCCGATGTCGTCGAGGTTCGGCATCTTCCGCAGGAGCTCTGACCTCCTTTGTGGCTCCAAGAAGAGGGGGTAGCAGAGGACGGAAGGGCGGGGTCGCCACTGGGAATGAAGTCGCCGCTCACCTTGCCCACCATCTCGTATAGCTCCTCGTCGAAAGGATCAGAGCCGGGGCCCCTCTCCAGCCTGGTACAGTCCTGCTCGCCAGTATAGTACCACGTTGGGCGACTGTGCTGCTGCAAGGGCGCAATACGGCGCGGCATGAAGTCCATCAGCACCATCAGGGACGTTAGCCCCTCGTTGGCCAAGAACTGGATCCGCTCCAAGACCGGGGTGTACTCCTGCTCCAACTCTGGGACCTCCTCCCAGAAGCGACGCTCGGTGGTTGGGCCAGCGATCGGGAGTTGTAGGCGCTCGTGCTCGTCGGTCTGCACTACCACCCAGCTCTCCCTCCAGTTTTCCCACCTTGACGCGCTGAAAGGCAGAAGGTACCCAGAGACCTTTGGGTCCTTGCTGCGATGCTGGAAGTAGTACGCCCCCATCTGGGTCTTCGAGCCGCGTCCAGTCGTCCGCAACACGAAGAAGTAGCGAAAGAGTGTCACAGAAGCGTGCACCCCCACGAACATCTCACAGAAGTGGACGAAGACAGCGGCCATTGCGAAGGAGTTGGGAGAGAGGTGGTGAAACTGGAGCCCATACGTCTCCTGCAATGTGACAAATAAAGAAGAAATTGGCGGGACGAACCCCGCCAGAGCATAGGCAGTGAAGAAGACCATCTCCCCCTTTTCCAGGAGCAGGGGGAGAGATCCCCGGCGGAGCCGGCGTTTCTGTTCCTCCGTGTGCCAGCCCAGCAGCCTGCGCACTGGCCCAAGCTCAGCGGAACGAACCAGGCGCGTCGGGAGCAAGTTGGAAGCCATGGCGGAGGAGAGCTCAAGGACAGGAAGACCAAGGCGCAAGAGTTCAAGGAAAGAGCGAGCGCTAGGAAATGCGAAGGGAAGCCGCGATGCGGGTAAGATCCCCTTTTAAAACTTTCCAGGAACGATTCGAGGTAATTCGAAAACCTTCGAATACTCCGCAACGGCAACCACATTGGCTCCGAGACCGAGTGCCGGTGATAGGTGGACCCAAGCGGCCCAGCTGAAGCGATGGGTCAAGGAGTCAGTCGCCCAAGAAGATGAGCCCGCAAGGCGCTTCGGCAGTTCCCGAAGAAAGCGCCGTGACGTACAGAAGTGGCAGCCTTGGGAACCGCCGCAGTAAAGGCAACCATCAAGTGGGCGTGCGCTCCCACGATCCCGCGACTGTTCGTGCTCCGACAGCGATCAATGCGGGACTTAGAGAAAGTGCGCGAAATAGAAGAGACAGAGGTCCCACCTCGGGCTCGCTATCTCCCCCGAGATGGGCCCGGGGGCCACTGTCGGTACCCGCGATATGGGGTACCCCCGCGCACAAAGGAAAATGCCTAAGGATCTCGCCCTTCTCCGCAGGGAGAGCTCCGAAGGCGCCACGTGTCCGGCGGGACCGGACCTCCCTCTCCTCAGAGGAGAGCTCCGGGCTCGCCACGTGGCCGGCAGAAGCCGGACCTCCCCCCTCCGCGAGGGAGAGGTCCAAAGGCGCCACGTGTCCAGCAGAGCCGGACCTCCCTCTCCTCAGAGGAGAGCTCCGGGCTCGCCACGTGGCCGACAGAAGTCGGACCTCCCCCTCCGCGGGGAGAGGTCCGAAGGCACCACGTAACCTTCGGGGCCGGAACTCCCTCTCCTCAGAGGAGGGCTCCGGGCCCGCCACGTGTCCAGCAGAACAACGTTGCCTGCCCCCGAGCGGTAGGCAGCGGGCGTAAAGATGCTCCATACCTTGTCCGTACAAGGTATTCAAGGCCCGCGCCTTCCCAAGACGCGGAGACGCGGAGCACGCCTCTATCAAGTGCCGTTGTGCCCAGTCGCATCACACACTGGCGCGCGGTGTCAGAACCTGCCAGCCAATAAACACAGCGACAAGACATCCCCTGCCGCCTCCGCCGTCATCAACCACTACGACTAGCATGCGGCATGGGCAGGGCGGCAAGACGAAGACTCAGAAGCCTTCGCTGGAGACAACTACCGACATAACTGCAGATACGATAGTCGGCAGACAATCTCCCCGGGACCACCTGCCGGGTCCCGGGTCCCCCTTGTAAGCCACACGAGCCTTGGACTATAAAAGGCTCGGGTAGGCGACGTTAGCAAGGGTTCGCACTCCAGCAACTCATACGCTAGGCATAACTCATCCTCAAGCTCAGGACTCCCGTTCTGAGCAACAAGCAATACAGCGAGCTCCTCAGCTCACCGTGGACGTAGGGTTTTACGCTCCGGCGGCCCGAACCACGTAAAACTTGTCGTGTCAAGCTCCTCCTTAACTCGTCCCTACGCTCAAGCTCTCCGCAAGTGACTAGCCCCTCCGAAAAAAGAACCTCCGCGGGCTGCCCAGAGCAGGTCCGGGGGAAGTGTCGACCACACACTTCGACATTTGGCGCGCCAGGTAGGGGGGTTTTCCCTTGCGCGACGAGCTTCTGCCGACGAAGATGACCAAGCTTCCTTCAGCGGCAAGCTCTCCTCCCCCGCGTTCACGATGGACCGTGACTAGCGGGGAGTACATGTCGACACACTCTGGACGGAGTGTGTCGGCGCAAGCTGGAAGCCAGCAGCCGACTCCGACAACGCCGACTCCGGCAATGCAGGCTCCAACCAGCGTCAGATCTTCTGCAGCGTTGAGTGTACCCCACGGGGGTGCACTGGCTGCAGCAAGAGCACTACTGCGCAATCCACCCGCTGGGAACGCACCCTACTCGGCGACCCAACAGTGGATTCGCGAGGCGAACAGGTGTTTATCAAAGAAATGGATATGGAGTCTCTCAAGAAGCAAAAGGAAAAGAAGAAGACTTGAAAGAGTAGAAAATAACATTTTCTATTAGTCTTCACATTTTCTAGTTGTGTACAGGGTCTTCTCTTTTAGAGTGCTTGAGAATCATTAGAGAGCTCAAACGAAGGGTAGAAAGTTAGAATCGTGAGACGAAGTAGTCATAGATATGAAGAAAAGGGGAGATCGGACTTGTCCGGGACTTGTCCGGACCACTGGCCGGACTAGTCCGTTCAGACCCGGACTAATCCGTTTTGGACCGGGTAAAAAGTCTCTGAGTCAGTTCGGACTTGTCCGTTCAAGGTCGGACTAGTCCGTTGTTGTGTGAGTCTGAGCCGTTATGAGACTAAGTCTCAGAAGGCCGGATTAGTCCGCTCGAGAGGCCGGACTAGTCCGCTAAGCAGACTAAGTCGCCTATGTCCGGAGAAGAAGCCTCTGAGTGCCATCGGACTAGTCCGCTCCACAGGCCGGACTAGTCCGATCTTTTCAGACTAGTCCGAATTAAGACGGAACAAAGGTTCCTGTGTGAGCTCGGACTAGTCTGAAGTTGGCTGGACTAGTCTGTAGCTCAGATTAGAGAGTTTTTAGACTAAGTCTGGTAAGACCGGACTGGTCCGCCCTTGAGGCCGGACTAGTCCGCCCTTACCAGACTAGTCCGTTCTCATACGGAACAAAGGTTCCTGACTGAGATCGGACTAGTCCGCTCTTGGCCGGACTAGTCCGTGGTTTCATGACCATTTGAGTCCAACGGTCACTAAACTTTAGTTGGTATCCTTGTGACGTGAGTGGTCCCTCAAGAACGGACTAGTCCGGGGTTGGGACTGGACTAGTCCGAACTTTAGTTAGTAATGGCTAAATGTCGGGATTTCTATAAAAGGAGACCCTCCGGCTGAGAATTGAAGAGACACGAACCTAAGCGCTGAAAACTCATTCCTAGAGCTCTTCTAAGCCTCTTTCCTCACCTTCTAGACCCCTAAGATTGGATCTTAAGGAGTTAGTGGTTTTGTGAAAGGAAAGACGTGGTGATCGACGTTTGAGCTGTCGATTTGATTCCCTTGCACTCTAACTGTTATTTTGAGTTCTTAACAGTTGTACTTTCAATTCTAGAACTACTTGGTTGGTGTAGTGAGTCTCAAAGTGTGAGTAGCCCCTAAGAGCATTGTATTCACATTTGATTGATAGTGATAGAGCCCGGGCTTGATCTTGGTGATCGCTCGGTGAGGGAAGGGTTGGAAAAGACCCGGTCCTTGGTGGACTCCTCAACGAGGACGTAGATTCCTGTGTGGAATCGAACCTCGGGATAAATCATGTCTCTTGGTTCCTCTACTATCTCACTTGCTCACTAGAATTACTTGTTAAGCTTTCATTGTGTTAATGCCCGCAAATTGTTCTACTATTTTGTAATCTAATCATTCTCCACTAATTAGTGATATCATTTGACTACCATATATTTTCCGCTCAAACAAACTCAAAAGGAAACCTAAAACGCAAATTTATACCTAGACCAGACTAGTCCGACCTCAGACCGGACTAGTCCGCCCTGCTTCTGGTTTTATCCGCTGTTTACTATAATTTCAGGTTTTATTAACCTATTCACCCCCTCTAGGCAACTTTCAGGGCGTGAGTTGTATAATTTAGACTTCTGCTGTGTAATAAAAACAATAGTTTGTAACTGAAGTTGGTACCTGTTTGTACAGTTCAGTTGGGTTCCCATGTAATATATTGTGTCCTTATGACGTGTGCTGTCGGGTGTCGCATCGTGCGGCATCACCCTCTACGATCCTGGATGAGCGGATCCCGGTCCGCCGCAGTCAATATTCGCCCGGTCGGAGACACGTAATCAAACTATTACATAAATTTCAACTTTTAGGTTCTTTTGTTTGTGGGTACATTAATAAGTTCACTAAATCCTTACAACTACTGGTACGACTGCTCGTTCACGGGTCAGAGGCACCATAGACAGATGTCCGGTTGCATCAGGTATTTAGTGTGTCTCACTATCGCGGTGTGATCGACGGGGTCCCTGCGATATCGTGGGATGACTACGCTCGTGTCTCTCACGAGGTGCACAACAACCTTCAGGGGGCTGTGTGGGCGGATTTTATGGTAAGTCTCCTTAAATTTTTTTTGTAATTTAATATTCTTTAATTTGATTAAATTATTAATGCATGTCTCTTCAATATGTGTTTTCTTATAGCTGAGGTACCGTTTAGAGGACGCGAGTCAGATCATGTTGGACCATGCTAGAGCCGTGTTCAACAGAAACGCGTGGAAGCTTGTAACGCAAGTGTTATCGTACACCCGTATTCAAGCCGTGAACGAGTATCTAAAGCGGCATCAGGAGTACCAGTCGGGACCGTTTAGAAGGGCCTCAGACACGTACTTGACAGAGGAGCAGTACGCGGAGGTAAGTTGTTTGTGTTCAATTATTTCAATACTTAGTTATGTAAATGGTATGTCAATGATATAATAAATATGTGCAAGTCAGTATTTCCTGGCTAGAGGGTCGGCACGAAACATACTGAGCTCTCTGCTAGATGTGGGCTACCGATGCTTTCATCGCTAAGTCCAAAAGGGCTCCTAGATGCAGAGATTCCAACTGAAGCACTACTCCTATGGCCCTGATGGCCATGTGTGTTTGGCTAAACGCATGGTAAGAATAATATGCCTTATTTGTATATATTCATAATATAATTAGCATACTAACACATATCTACAGGAGTGCGAGATCGGTCAGGTACCGACAGCCACTCAAGTCTGGAACCGGGGTCATAAGGACCCATCCCAGCCTGGGAAGTGCAGTCAGGTTGTGGCGGATCGACTGGTAAGTTATCAAAACTCATCAATTCAATTGTTACTAATACTATTGTTGTTACTAATACGCAATTTTACTGCTTTTAGGAAAAATATGGACGAGAGGTCGTGAGGATTCAATGGGAAGGGTACGATTGGTAAAACGCGCCAATCGACCCTCAAACCGTTTACGCTAGCGGAGGGAAGGGAGAGGGCGAGGGAGAAAGTGAGAGTGCGAGAGTGAGAGAGGGAGAGAGAGTGAGAGTAAGGGGGAGAGTGAGGGAGAGTGAGAGCAAGGGAGAGAGTCGTAGAAGCTCAAACTCACTTTATCTATTTATTTGCATTGCACAGATCGGCAACGGAGGCTCAAACTCTACCGCCACAGCTACCGGCACCGAGAGGAGGTCGCGGAGACGTATTCTTCGGCTCCAGGGCGAGTGGAGGAGCGAGTGGATCCACGAGTGGAAGGGGTAGTGCTTAGCGAGTGGATCCCGTTGTTGTTTAATATTTTGGATGTTTAATATTTTAGATGTGTATATAAACTGTTATTTGAGTTGGCCATCGTGTCAAGGTGCCTATTTTCTGTTTTTTAAATAAAAACCTTATTTACGACGGCTAGCTGTACATGGCTGTCGTAAGTTGACCTAATTAACTTACGATGGTCTGCCTTAGGCCGTCGTAACCTATGTAACTTACGACGGCAAGGGGTTCAGGCCGTCGTAAGTTAGGTGTCCTCCCCATCACGTGGCACGGCCATGGGCGACGGACTATTATTTATGACGGTTAGAAATGACCATCGTAAGTTAGTTATTTACGACGGTAACCGTCATAAATAAACTTATTTACGACCAATTATTGAAAACGGCCGGAAACCGTCGTAAATAATTAAAAACCGTCGTTATTTACGACGGTTTTCTTTAATTTACGACGGTTTCTGGCAGTTGTAAATTGATCTGTTTTTTTAGTGGAGGTCTGAAAAAGGCCGCACGTGAATAGAAATATTAAAGTGTAATTGAATTGTCTATTCTTTCTCACCAGTTTAAATTTTGTTCACCTCAACGTACATAAGCTTAACAGTATCACTAAGCGATCGACTATTTTAACCAGCGAAGAAAACCCAATCATATCCTAGTCCGATCTATCCAACCTCCCTCAGCCAGATTCCACACATCACGTTCACATCCATGGCGGCATGCATACGGATACATAGATACGACCTCATCATATAGCCAACGAAAGAAGAAAAGAGGTGACCAGCGACAGGTCCATTTGCGGGCCGCACAGAACGGAGCCCGTCGCCTCCGCTCTCCCACGGCTCCACCAGACACCTCCTCCGCCGCCGCGGCTGCGTGCCTTTCCCCGCACCGCCCGAGCCGACCCGGCGACCTTGTAGTCATGGCTTTCCCTAACCAAGGCGTATATATAATCGCACCGGTGTGCGTCGTCTAACCAAACTTCCCATCCATTCCCACTACGGCACTACCGCTTCCTGCCCACATCATCACCTTCCTCCTTCCTTCCTTCATCGCCTTCCCTGCGTCGGCCATGGCCGTGCAGGCGCGGCACTTCTCCCACGCTTTCCGTGTTACGGACGACGCCACGGTTGGTGGCCCGGTGTTCCTAGACGAGTTCAGCCAGTGCGCGCCGGCGGGGGTAGGGGACACGACGCTGCTCCGCGACATCCCGCACAGCGACCTGACGCGCAACTACTACGGTTTCGGCCCGAGGAAGCGGGCGCGCGTCGCCGCGGACGGTTTCTCGGAGGACCAGCGGGCGGTGATGCAGGGGGCGGCGGCGGAAGTGCCTGCTGCCGGAGATGACGCGCCGTGCGGAGCGCTGGCGTCCACCAGCGGGAGGCTGGCCGATGTCGCGGGTGTTTCCGGTGGCCTCCTCCTGTCGCGGCTGTACAACCAGGGCGCCGAGATCGACACGCTCGTTAGACTCGAGGTACGTGACTGCGACCTGCTGGATGAAATCGACCTGTTGTTGATCGGGTGGAAATGGAACGGCCGTTAAACTCGTGGTCCGCGTTCCACAGAGCGAGACGTTGCGCGCGGGGCTGGAGGAGGTGCGGCGGAGGCACTCCCGGGCGCTGCTGGCTGCCGCCGAGCGCGCCGCCTCGGTGCTTCTGCGCACGGCGGAGGCCGAGCTGGAGCGCGCGCTCCGCCGAAACGCGGAGCTCGAGGACAGGGCCCGGCAGATGGCCGCGGAGTGCCACGCGTGGATTGGCATCGCCACGGGCCACGAGGCCGTCGCCGCAGGCCTCCGCGCCACCCTCGACCAGCTCGTCCAGCCGCCCCGCGCGGCCACAGCCGTCGCCGTCGGCGAGGGTGACGCCGAGGACGCGCAGTCCTGCTGCTTCGAGGCGCCGGCCGCGACGGACGCCGACGACGGCGCCGCGCCATGGTCCAGGGCCGCCGCGGCGTCGTCATGCAAGGCGTGCGGCGGCGGCGAGGCGTGCGTGCTGCTGCTCCCGTGCCGGCACCTGTGCCTGTGCCGCGCGTGCGAGACCGCCGTGGACGTGTGCCCCGTCTGCGCGGCCGCGAAGAACGGCTCGCTCGACGTTCTGTTCTCTTGAAGCCCACCGCGTCCGTCCACATACGGCAGCCAATCGGTAAGCTCATGCGAGCACTCCGATCCGAAGCCGAATGATCAGAACTGCATTCTGAAACCACAACGGGGTCACATATGTTCTATGCTACACGGACCCCTAAAGAGCAGAACAAGATACAAGCCAACAGGGTAATGAATTAGGAGGTCAGTTCACTGGAATGGCACAACCTGATTACAGGCAAGCGTTGAGAGAGGAAAAACACTGGTGGGTGCAATAGGCATCGTTGCTGCATAATTCTGTTAGCAGGCTTGGTATGGATTCATTGGGCCGATGAGCAGAGAATATGTCTCCATGTCAAGGAAATGCTGCTGAAGATTTAGCGTTTCCTGCGTCCAAATGCTGCGCTTCTGCTCGTGAGTTCATCAAGAGCTCATTGTTTGATCCTTCACAACCCTGTGCAGCTTGAGTTGTTTTCAGGCAAGTTGTATACTGGACGAGTTCTTTCAGGGAAGTTACTGTCAAGCAACCGCAATACTGATAATACAATCGGATTTTTGGTGCGCTAGAGCTTTACGCAATCTGTCCGAACAATCCATTCCGGTGTACTCAGATTACTGAAGAATCACCATCATTGCCTCCTTTCTTCTGGCTGAAAGTCTGTTGGTAACGCTGTTGCGCGGCAGTGGACTTCCACGCTGTTACTTAAGCATTGAACTACTCATCTAGAAGAGTGGGTGAAAGTGCTGAAATCTTGAGGTCCACGGTGATTCCCTTCGACGGCATGACTTGCCAATGAGCCGCGCGGCAGAATGTACCGCAGCCACGCCGACTTGCACGGTGTGCTTCATGGCAGACGGACTTCACGGCGAGCTATTGACGCTTGCCGGCGTCTGGTAGCGATCGACGAGTGAAGTGGATGAGAAGTGGATTAGCGTCATCAAATCGATGTCGTACCGCGATGGTGTGCCCGTTGGTGATGTATCTGAAACTCTAATATTTTCAGCTCACAACCCTGTCGTCAGTCTACAGCAAAGAGGGCATGTAAGCCACTGTTTGCTTGCCCGCTTATAGTACGGGACACCGGTACCACTGCAGCACGGCACGGCGGTACGTAGGAATAGAATAAATCACGACTCATTTGGACAACAGCAGCTAGCTAATCATACGAATGCAGTCAACAATGCCGATAGATGACCCAACAGTAATAGTAGAAGCGGTAAAAGTTCCTAGTCGGTGGTGACGGTCGAATTGTTGGTAATTGCCAGTTGGTCCATATTTGGTTAGTTAGAAGCTCTGTCGGTGGCGTGTCAAGATGTCCGGCACGCTAATGTCAAGAGTAATAACGTAAACCTAGATTATGACCGTTTTTGCAGGAACTCCGTTAGCTGCCGCCGGCTGAATATTATGATTGCCCTACTACTGTATTATGAATGCGTATCCATGTGGGCTATGGATTGTTTTCAAGCAATCTGACAGCTGATGCAGATTACATTTGTTTAAAGTTGTCTGACACTAGGTGCAGCTGTATTTTATCTTGTGCGCACCGGGAAGATAAAAAGAATACGGATAAGCCCTAATCTGTATATGTATTCTTCCCCGTCGATCACGCGGGTTAGAAAGTGACGGTTTCCCGAACGCACCGGGAACCTTGCACCGCGCATGTGTTTGGGAGTTTTTTTTTCTGTTTTGTTTTTGTTTTGGCAGGCATGATCCCACCTGTCACCACCATGCTCTGTCGCCATCTCGATCTGATTATATTATACCACGTGTTGGGTTGTTGTCACATTGCTGGTACCAGTGCGCCGCAACGCGTGATTCAGGGAACTGCGAAGTCGTCGTCTACCTCAAGAGGACCACCCCGCAAGCTGAGGCAGGAATAGTGCTGCAATCAGATGGCGTGTCAAGGTTTAGCGCAGATTAAAATGATCGTTTTACTACTATCAGCAAGCAAGCTCAGCCCATATTGCGCGGCAGCTAATTGCCTGGTCCGGCTTCGCGTCGTGCCGTGCATGCGTCTTTCGGATTGCAAACCAGCAACAGCGCTAACTGGGCAGCGGTGTGAATCTAGGGATCGCTTGAAACAGTCACCATGAACAAGCCTCGATTGTGCAGTGCTTCTCTGAGATCAGTACGAATTCAGGACCCACTTGGAATGGTCATCGTTCTTTTAACGAACTGGAACGGTTATCATGAACAAACCTCAGTATTACCATGCTACTGCTTTACCGTGCAATGTGCTATACCGACTGCCGGATCAGGGTTGGTGGGCCGTTGAGCTTGAGCCCTCGTCGACCGGTCGACGCCCGTGGTGAAGGGCCTGGTAGGAAAACTAGGCCCAGCCACCGGTCGACCTTCACGGGAGCGGCTGGCGAGGCGAATCGTCGGCGCCAGGCCCACGAGCACCAAGAGATGCTTCACGGCCTGCGGTCGAACGACGCAAACCAACCCGCGGAGGCAGCAACATGCTCGATTTGGAAGGTGGCCAGGCATAGGACGCGTGTCAATTACCGGGCATGGGCGCGTGGCCATGCCGGCCCGAATGCTGAGAGAGCCAAACGGCCTTCCACTTTCAGATCTAGACTGAGTTTACTATCTACCCAGGTATCTGTTGCAGCTGAACACCTCTTACTGGCATGCTTAAAAGAGGAATTACATGAATGCGTTCAGTGCCGGCCTTGACTTCTTCGCGGCCCGGGGCCGAACAAAAAATAGTGGCACCAATTTTTCTGTATGTAACCTGTAAATCAGTAACGGACCTAAGATTTTATTAAAGGGTATGCCAAAAAATTTACATGTAATTAAATAAATTATTTACTAATTTTGTAAATTATTGTAAAAGTTATAACATAATTTGGTATGTAGTCAATACTCAATAAATAACATGATAAGTTTTAAATTTAATGAATCACAATAGAAATAGTTGAAATACAATTCTGATAATTCAAAAATAAAGGATAGTGTCACTCTTTCGGATACATAAATAAATTATAGATAAAAAATTATAGAATGAGAAGAACACGAACAGTTTCTTTGATTATAACAGAGAAAAATGTATAGAACAAGAAGAGTGCAAATAATTTTACTAGTTATTAGTGATCCACGACACCATTTATTGATATCTCAGATCTATTGATTACAGTGGATAAATGGGCACGGGGATCAGCATCCGCGTGAAAAAGGCTGATGGTTGATCCACCGGTGATGTGATGATCCATCCACTTGTCAAATATCAGGTCTCGCCTCATGGTGTATCCATCAGTCCATATCCTGCCCTACGCATCGTCCTGCCTTATGCCATAGCCAATAGGAGCAATTAGAGCAATACGAAGCCTCGAGTCCATGGCTAGACCGCTGGACGTTTGCCTTGGCCCATGGCTGGACTGCTGGATGTTGTCTCGCCTGCTGGCTGTATGTACACCTCCCGGTAACACTCGTAGGCTTGCTGATGGCTAGACCAGGGTATGCCATGGCCCATCTGGCATACCCTTTGGGTCCGCCCCTGCTGTAAATATATGAGTGATATGATGGGAAGTGGATTTCAGCCTCATGTATGAATTGTTTTCCTATTTAAGTTTAATTAGGTTAGAATTTAAAATAGCTAACATAATAGAAGGCTTGACCTAACAATATATATATATATATATATATCTTATTTGGCTATTTGGAATGTTTTCAGTGTGACCCATATATAACCTTTAAGTGGAGAATCCTATTTTTGGAGCACCAGTGAGGTACAATAAAAAATGGGTTCATGTATGGGTCACCTGTTAGAGAAGTTTGGGTTAGTAATTAGAATTTAAAATGGATTTAGCCTGCCATTTAGTCTAACCTAACTGTTAGAGATAGACTAATATGTGTGTTTTGGATGCCTTTAGTCATCTTTTAATTTGGAGATGCTCTTAGACTATCAGCTGGACGCGTGCCCCTAGGGATCCACGTTGTGTGCCGCTATGGTGTTTGTCTTCTATTTCATGTTGGTGCAGATGCCTTTTAAGTATTTATATAAAACCAAAAATCAAATTTAGTTATCTTTGACAAAGGGAAAGGGTTAAAAAAATGCACGGGATGCTGATAGTTCAGATTGAAGAATTTAGACATATATTTTCTCTTATAATATTAAAACTTTAGGATATTACACTTAATAACCAATGATCTTGAAATAAGTATTCCCATTCCATGGATTACAGGATTTTTGTTGAATCCAGACTACTCACTTTGTTCTGAAATAAATGATGTTTAGGACAGTTAATTTAGTTTAAATTACACTAGATTTGTTGTTCTAAACATCATTTATTTTAAAACAGAGGGAGTAACACGAAGGAAGCAAAACGGGTTCACATGCTTAATCAACTTTCAAAAAAAAGTGTGGATGGAAGAAAAAGCCCAATAAGAAATTCAGTAACAACCATGCTATTTAGCATTGTCCTAATTCTGTGAGTAGGGCCTCAATCTAGTGATAACTTTGGATTCACCCCAAAAGCTGGATTATATATGATATGTACTAAACTCTCTTTTTTCCCTTTCAAGGAAAAAATCGGTATTCATGATAATTCTTAGACATCCTTGTAGCTCCATCCGCGGCTAAGTTAGTTTCAGCAGCAATTAAACTCGAATGCAACAACTACGTTTTAAGACATAAAAGCTTAGCATGCAATTTTTGCTCTAAATGTATACTTTTTCCTATTTAAAATTCTTGATACTTCCTCTGGTTTCTGAAATTGAGTGATATTAAATAAATTTCATTACTTAAAAATAAATTAGGATGATAATAGTAAATTCTCCTAGTTAAAAACACTCTATAAATGATGTTATTATTTTTTACTCAAGTAAAATCAAACAAAAATATGTTTTTTTTAACATGATCACTTCGGATGGCTTCTGTGGGTCCCGCAACCTCAACTCACCGGCAGTCTGGCACGTCTGTCCCACTTTGCCCGGAGCCCACCGTGCTCACATGTTTACACTGGGGACCCGACGTGGCGTCCTACACGACCAAGGCGTCACGCGTCATACGTGGCACTTTCTGATTCGCTATCGCCACGTCCCGCAGCCTCTCATTGGCCGGAACAAGTCACCGCACGCCATTTTCCTCGCTGCATCCGGCCCCATCGGCCCAGTCAAACGATCTCCGCCGTCCTATCTCCGCTTCGGCGTATCCCGACCGTCCGATGCTCAACAGCTTTCTCCTCTTATACTTGTACCCATCCCTCTTCTCCCTCCACCGCTCCGCTCTAGTTGGACGAAGCTTTCGAGAAACCCCTTCTCAAGGAGACAAGGAGATCGGGAGAGAGGATGATGGGAGGGCGCGCGCTGCTTCTGCTGCTCGTATCGGTGTTGCTCTTCCAGATCCGCGCCTCGGACCCGGTAAGCAGATCGCATTAGATTTCAGCCTCACCGGTTTCGTTTTCGGTTCTGTTGGTGCAAGATTTTGATCGTTTATGTGGGTTTGCAGCTGCTGTACGAGTCGTTTGACGAGGATTTCAACGGGAGGTGGGTCGTCTCCGGAAAGGGCGACTATCAAGGTACACGCGCGTTTCTATCTCCCGTGAGCTTGTTTGGTTCGATCTGTGCCAGATCCGTGGGTTTAGTAGTTATCTGTATCATGCATTATCACCAACAAAATGAACTACCGGATTGCTCGTGAGATCTGTAAGTGCTGGTCTTATTGGCCTGCGAGAATTTGTGTCAGCAAGCACATGATTTAGTGAATCAGATGTGAGTGGCTGACACTACCTCGTTAGATGTAGAGCTGTTCACTTGATGCACTGTATCGGTAACTGCTATAACATTGCGTGTAGTTGTCTTGATATGTGGCCTGCATAGCGGAGCTGCTTCTGAAACTGTTATAATCGAGAATATAAAATTGTGGAATAGCATGCGAGTTTAGTGATATTTTGGATAGTTCTGCCATGCACAATGCTGAGGATGCGTGAATAAAACCCAACAAAGGATTTTCTTTTTCATTGCTACCCCTTTCTTGCTAATACGGTTAGTAGTATTTTGATCATGATGTGTCAGTAGAAATGTTTTTTCTTCTTAAGGCAACCTGGCATATCTTACTTTGACTAGGCACCTTTTAGATTTTATTTGCTACCAGCAGTTGGTCTTTGAGACAATGTTCTTACCTGTCATTATTTCTTCTTACTCTCTTGGTACTATTGTGTCATCACGGATTAAATGTTGTCGTACTCTGATTTTGCAGGTGTATGGAAGCATGCCAAGAGTGATGGACATGAGGATTATGGTCTCCTTGTTAGTGAGAAGGCTAGGAAGTATGCCATAATCAAAGAGCTTGACAAGCCAGTCATTTTGAAGGATGGGACAGTAGTCCTACAGTTTGAAGTGAGGCTTCAGAATGGCCTTGAATGTGGAGGTGCCTATCTCAAGTACATCCGCCCTCAGGAAGCTGGATGGGATGCCAAGGAGTTTGACAATGAGACTCCATACGCCATTATGTTTGGTCCAGACAAATGTGGGTCAACAAACAAGGTGCATTTCATCCTTAAGCACAAGAACCCCAAGACTGGAAAGTATGTTGAGCATCACCTCAAGATCCCACCTTCTGTCCCATATGACAAGCTCTCCCATGTCTACACGGCCATCTTGAAGCCAAACAATGAGGTGACCATATTGATTGACGGAGAGAAAAAGAAGGAAGCAAACTTCCTTTCAGCTGATGATTTTGAGCCCGCACTTATCCCATCCAAAACCATACCTGACCCTGATGACAAGAAGCCAGAGGATTGGGATGAGAGAGCTAAAATCCCTGATCCAGATGCCGTGAAGCCTGATGACTGGGATGAGGACGCACCAATGGAAATTGTGGATGAGGAAGCCACCAAGCCAGAGGGATGGTTGGATGATGAGCCTGAAGAGATTGATGATCCAGAGGCTGCTAAGCCTGAGGACTGGGATGATGAGGAGGATGGCGAGTGGGAGGCACCGAAGATTGACAACCCGAAGTGTGAAGAGGCACCTGGATGTGGTGAATGGAAGAAGCCAATGAAGCCAAACCCTGCATACAAGGGCAAATGGCATGCACCTCTGATTGACAACCCCAACTACAAGGGTATCTGGAAGCCCCAGGAAATTCCCAACCCTGAGTACTTTGAGCTTGACAAGCCAGACTTTGATCCAATTGCCGCTGTGGGAATTGAGATCTGGACAATGCAGGATGGCATCCTGTTTGACAACATTCTGATTGTTGATGATGAGAAGGTTGCGAGCTCTATCCTAGAGAAGACCTGGAAGCCTAAATACCAAGTTGAGAAGGAGAATGAGAAGGCTGAGGAGGCTGCTGCTGCAGGTGCAGATGGCCTTTCTGATTTCCAGGTAATTCTTTTGGCCTTTCTTCAACTGTTATGTTTATCAATTTCATCATAGTAGCATTTCTTGCATTTATCTCTAACTGGTCAATCTGTATTGTAGAAAAAGATCTTTGACGTTCTGTACAAAGTTGCTGATGTTCCTTTTTTGGCACCCTACAAATCAAAGATCATTGTAAGATTTTCAGATCCTTTCTGATATCCTGTTCAACCTTCTGATGTTGAATGTCAATGACATGTTCCTTCCCTTTCTCACACGCAGGATGTGATTGAGAAGGGTGAGAAGCAGCCCAACCTCACAATAGGAGTCCTGGTCTCAATTGCTGTTGTCATTGTCACTGTGCTCTTCAAGATCCTCTTCGGTGGCAAGAAACCAGCAGTAAGTCATTCTCTTCAAAAACTGTCATTACTGTTCTCATGATTCATAACTTGTAGCGAATGATCAGCATATGCTTATGGTGCAGGTTCCTGTGAAACCCGCAACTCAGGAGAAGAAGGTCAAGGCCGCCGAGACGGCTGACGCTGGAAGCAGCGGCGACAAGGAGGAGAACGAGGACGAGAAGGAGGAGACTGCAGCGCCACGCCGGAGGTCCCGAAGGGCAGACTGAGGCTTATTTTTGACGTCTTTGGCCATTCTGGTGCCTGCTTTCTTTTTTTTTTCCCTCGAGAACCTGCCTCTTTACGTTTTGAGTGTATAATAGGAGCTTTCATGCCACCTCTACTGCTTCCCAAATTTGTTTACATGCTTAGAACTAAGACCCTTCACGAGATGTAGAAGTTAGTCCTTGTCAATTGTTTGTGTGCTGTATCTGACTTCTATAATCCCTATGTCAGGTAGAGGTGATTGTTTTCTGGTAGATCAGATGAAGGGATAGTTCTTTTTATTTTCGGTTACTCTTGGTTTATTTCTTGCGTAAAGAAGTGTGGTATGCTTTCGTAAGGGGGTATCAGGTGGTCATCTGAACAGCTTGATGTACCTTTTTATAAACTAGGCCTGGTTCTCTTGAATCTCTGCGGGTAAGGGTGGGTGCAGTCAAAATTATTACGTCGTCCCAGTCAGCCTTTCTTACAAAATTATCTTCAGTAACGAGAAAAACAAATGGATGATGCTACGTATGGCGAAAAAGTATTCAACCCACAGTTTGTAAGGCCTAAATAGTCCCTAGAAGTATGCTCAGTAGTTGGAGAAATAAATACATACATATATCGGGAATTTGATTTGCATACGTTCAGATATTCAAATGCAAATCTGGCATGTTAGACCTGGTGTAACCAAAGGGAGTACAAGGTGTAGAGAGTTGCATCAAAAAAACCTACCACAGCATTAGGCTACAAGGATTTTGCAAAAAAGACAGCACGATACCATACCGCCAGATACAACAGCAGAAACACGTGCTCAACTACTTCCCACTTTTTAGATACAACTAAATACCCTCCATTTGAAGTGGATTGAGGGGAATTGAAGTAAAAAATAATTTATTTTTCCATTCTAATTCACTCTATTTCTTATTACCTAAACAGGCCCACAGGAAAAAAATTAACTGTGGTGAAAATAAATTATAGGTACCTAAAGGAAGCTTGTGACCAGTATACGTTAGAACGGGATCTCACGGATAGGCGAAGTGACTGAATTACTATTTTTCCTCGTCTAAAAACAGGAGTTGCTATATTTCTCAACGTGTTCCTCCGGTATGCAAACTGCCAACACAATTGCAGGTACCATCTTTGCATCTACATTTACTTTGTTTTCTCCGTGGCAAAAGTCCAAGTATTGTCTTAAGCACTACTATCCGGTTTTGAATTATTTGACGCTAGCTAGTTCAATTTTGAACTAAATATTTCGAAACGAAGTGATATTAGTTTTAAATTCTTCTTTAATCAGTCTCTTCAAGTTAAGCAAAGTGAAAACTGATCAGAAATTCTTTTCTCTAATAACTATGATTTTTTATTCTTCTTTATTTGCCAAGTATCTTCATAATACTGTCCGAAAAATTAGTATAAATATTTCAAAGAACTAAAAAATAGTACACATGAAAAAATGCAGTTTTTAAAATATTCAATTATGTTTTTTTGTGAAAGCTGTTCCACAATTTTATATTAATGACTAACTTTCCGTGTTTCAAATTATTTAACGCTGATTAGTTTAAAATTAAACTAGATAGCGTCAAATAATTCGAAACGAGGGAGGAAAATAATTTTTAGGTTCCTCGTCCATTTGGTGGCGGCTCCCTTTGCCGTCGGCGAGGCTTTAGAAGGCGGCCTCATCGACACTTTCACAGCCAGCACACGAAATTGGATCGAGGCTGGCGTGAGTTGCCGGGAATCCAGTTGGAGACGCCCCGGCCGGCAAGTTCGTCACTTTCTTATGCTAGACGTTCAAGAGTGGTCTGGCCGCTAGTGTCACAGGTAGTACACAAAATGGATCCGTCTGGACTGCAGATGTTTCGGCAACCTCGTCGAGCTTCAGCCGTGACCGAGCTTCCACCATGTCGAGCTTCTTTCTGGTCGCTCCTGGTCGGGCTCATGGGCAACACTACGAACTGTCCGAGTGTCTGCTCGTTGAGCAAAAGTTGAAGAAGCCAACGTCCTCAGCGGCGTCCACGCTCACCGGCATGACGCGCCGCAAGTTTTCAGCGAAACGGACGACGACGACGACGCGGTAGGTCGCCGTACACCTGTCTCCCTCGCCGTCGGCCGCATGAAGGCGTTGCTTCCGAACGAGAAGGCGCGGTCAGCTGAGGCGGTGCAGTTCGTGGGTCGTGGACGGGTGCAGGCGAACAGACACTCCAGGGAAAGAAGAATATGTTTGCTTATCTCCATGAAGTGATGGAGCTTATCGGCATGGCAGGCCCTAAACGGCTAAACCCCACTACTGTAAAATGATTTCCTGTAGGGTTGACACTGTTACAGTAGTGACGACTGATGAGCATCTAAAAACCCATCATGGTGCGGTTACGGGCTTTACTTAAAGCACATCACTAGAATCACATAACAATGACAGTGTTTAAGAGACCCATCACTACTAATGTTATGGTTTGTAGTGACGTGAATTGCTGACATCGATGTGCCCACTATCCAATTATAGTGGTGGACGTTGATGTCAGCTGCGTTGCCTGACTATTTAATTCTTGTTCTTGGGTCTATCCGCTTGGGATACTTGCTCGCCGACACTGTTTCAAAGTGGATGTACGAAAATTCCAAAACAAGGGAGGAAGGTTTCAATCTCAGAATATTTGGCTTAGGAGGTCAAATTCTATTAGTGTGACACCCTCATCTCGGGTGTCAACATATGTTCATGAAGAGGAAACATTTTAAGAAAAGTAGGAACAGAGAAAAATATCAAAAGGATAGACAATAAAAGCCGAATCCAGCTCTCAGAAAGCGCCGAAGACAACTCACAGTGGCCGCTGACCACGTGGCGTGTTCGGAGCTCATCCCTGCGAAGTGGGGAGAGGCCGCCGCTAAGCTAGCTACGTGGCAGGCTCGGGGCTCGTCTCCGCAAAGGGGAGAGGTCCGATCCTGTGGGACACGTGTTGCCCACGGAGCTAGCCTCCGCGGAAGAAGCAAAGGCATTTCCGCAGGACACATGTCATCCTCGGAGCTAGTCCTCACGGAAATCAGAGGACCGGTCGCACGGGATACGTGTCGATCTCGGAGCCCATCTCCGAGAGGTCCTGTTCTATTGGACACGCGTCGTCACCGGAGCTTATCTCCGGGAGGTCTGTCGCTGCTGGACACGTGTCGACCTCGGGGTATGTCCCTGAAGAAAGAAGAGAGGAAAGACCGACGCCAACACGTGGCGCGCGCGGAGTTCACCTCCAAGGGAGGGGGAGGTCTCGCTCGTAAGACGCGGCACAACCAGAGCTCGTCTCTGCGGAGAAGGAGATACCAGGCCCCGGAAGGACACGTGGAGCCTCCGGAGCTCATCGCCGCGAAGGTAACGAGTTCTGGAGCGGCTATTACGCGTAAGAATACCGGTACGTAAAAGAAACCGACCTGAATTCCACAAAGTTACCGCACCAAATCAACTAAAGATAAGATGATAGGATCCAACGACGATCTGAATAAGACTCTTATTCGGGATACAATCAGATTAGGACTCTTCTTTTCCCGATTATAAATAGAACCCAGAACCTCTGGCCGAAACCACAAACTTCTTTTTCAACTCCTGAGCCGACGACTTAGAGCCCTAGCCCTAACTCGCCGAGTAAACCATCGCCGAAGCGCAACAAGGGAGATCATCGGAGGAGAACCGAGCGGTCTGAGGAGGACCTCGGAAACCGAGAGGAAACGTAAGGTAGGCCCCAATACTACCTTACGATATCGTTGTGTTTTCCTTGCATCTGTTCTTTGATTCCTTTCGAACAGAAGCCTTCTCGTGGACAGATCACTTGATGATCAGGTTGATCTAAAGACAAGATCATTGCCACGTCCACCTTTGATCACCTCTGTCCATGCAAGCCATGCAAGAACACGTACAGACCAATCTAATAAAATTAATCATAGGATGGCATGAATGTGCATCATCGCATCTAGTTTAAGGTTTGTGCATGATATTGATTGCTGTGAATCTTGTATGCACGTGATCCTACCTAGCAGGACAAGCTCAGGGAGCTGTCTACGACGAACTGCAGCAACCAGGTTTTAAGATTCAAGAACAACCGGAACCGCAAGAACAAGGCAAGTGCTCCTTGACCATGTTGATCCTATGTTTTGGGTAAAACTATTTTGTTTTGCGAAAAGGTGTGTGTGTTGAGTCAAACATGATGGGAAACCTTTTTTATAGGAGTTTACTAGTTTTGGTTGAACCACCCTTGTCGCCTGGGAAGTTTATGAGTCGGGTATGGGTTTTTTGGCTTTATGCTTCGCTGAGTCTATGGGGATTGGGAAGCGAGATAGATGTGTCTAGCTAACTGCACTCGTATTGAAAATGAGAAACTGATGTTAATAATGGACATGGATCGGAGGAAGATCTAGGCAAGCCTGGGTTTGTGAATGAGGTAGCATGAGATGGTGGCTTTACTTGCCATAGATCTAAGGACCGGTTCATGCATGCACATGCCAGGATAACAGTGCCACCACAAGGCCATGTATGGGTGAGGCTTAGCTGAGTAATTAGGTAAGTTGCTAGAGTGTTATGGACTGTGGAAGGCGTGGGGAATGGGAGTCGAGTGAGGACTGCCCTGGGAACTGCATGGCACAAGAGGGGGCCCGTGGGTGGGAGAATTGGAGATTCTAGCCTGCCGGTGAAACCTTAGTGAGTCCATACATCTAGTAACCCCTTTTAAAGGCTATTTGTGATATCTTGACCATACACCGACGGTTGTGTACTGGTATAATGGAGGTTCTACAGTCGCCGACGGGTGACGAAATCATAAACTTGTGGGTAAAGAGGTGCAAACTCTGCAGAGTCTAAAACTATAATAATAGCCGAGCTTACGGTCACGAGCACCTGGCTAAACTGCCATGATTAGTTGGGATGGTTATTGGGATGGTTATTGGGAAGGTTCTTGGTTATGGTAAATGAGTTTGTTATGGTCTGGTTGTTGGGACTGTTGAGTCCGGGTGATAAGATGGTTGCATGACTGTTGAGTCATGGCAACGAGTTTGGTCTCGGTGTGAGACGAAGTTGTTTTAAGATGGTAGAGAATACGAGGAGGTATTCGTGAGTAAGAATGAACATGGAAAGCGATGGAGGTATGTTGGTAATTTAATACATGTTGGGATTACATTCATCTAAAGTTAAGTTGCTGTTTTATCATGGTTTTATAAATTTGCTTTTCTGCAAATGAGCCTTTTTATACCTACCTTGTTATGAGCTGCATATCATGTGTTTTTCCCGCACTTGCTGGGTATATCATTGTACTCAAACTTGCATTATTACTTCATCATCAGCAGCAGGAGAAGCCTACTATGAAGACCACGTGGGGCATTGAGGCGTGTGATCTGTTCTCAACCTTGCCTGTGGAAAGGAGTAGAAATGGAGCCACTTCTGTTTAGATTTGCTTCCGCATTAGCTAAATTGCTTCCGCTTTAGAATAAAGACTTCCGCTGTGAGCATGAGTCCAAGACTCATTGTAATAAACTCTGTTATTCGTGGTAATATATAATCTGAATTCAGTTTGTGGAACGTATGTGTATGTGTGATGAACATACTGGGCACACATATGCATTAGTTCTCGGTTCCGTGGTTTTCCCATATAATTGAGGGCGTCACAGGTTGGTATCAGAGCCACGGGTTGACAGTAGGTTACACGACTAAACAGAAATCTTAGATTGATATTAGAGCCACGGGTTAACAGCAAGTTACACCCCTAAATAGGAGTCATATGTAGCTAAGCCACACTGACCAAAGGAAGCGTCCTAGGGTGAATAGCTTAGATTGACCTTGAAACCACCTTGCATAGGGAACCATCCCTGAATAGGAGTTGTGTGGGCCCTTGTGATGATTATTGTAATTATGTGCTTAGTGTGAGTTGTGGGATGTCTCAAAACGTTGTCCATATCCACACGTAAGAAGGAAGAGGTGTGAGATGTTTTGGCACTTGCTCACATCCTCATATGGGCTAATATATAAATAGTCCAACTCTCCTTGATGCATATAGTTGAAGAGATCTACCTAACCTTCTAACATTCTATTCTAATTCGATCTCTCTCACAGATGGTGAGAGGAAATGTCGGCCGAAGGAACGTCCAGGAGGATGACCATGATGAAGTTTCTGCTAACCCAGGAGCTGGCAAAAACCCTCTGGAAAGGTTGATGGCCATGCAAAACCAGCTTATGCAAACCATGATCCAAACTTTGGGTCAGTTGCAGGCCAACCAAAACCCCGTTTCGGCACCACCGCCACCACCACCGCCGGCTCATAACAGGTTGGGAGAGTTCATGAGGACTCGACCACCCACCTTTGCTCAAGCTAGTGATCCCATGGAGGCCGATGATTGGTTAAAATCCAAGGAGAAAAAGCTTGCCATTGTTCAGTGCAATGACCGAGAGAAGGTTCTCTTCGCGTCGCACCAACTTACGGGAGCCGCTGCTGACTGGTGGGATGCCCTGAGCAACGCTCATGCCAACTCGGAGACAATCACTTGGACTGAGTTCAAGGAAAGTTTCCGCTCTCACTACATCCCTGCTAGTGTAATGATGCTCAAAAGGCAGGAGTTCGAAGGTCTCCGCCAAGGGCAGAAAAGTGTGAATGAGTATCTGAACAAGTTCATACAACTGTCCCGGTATGCCCCCGAAGATATCAACTCAAATCAGAGGAAGCAGTACCTGTTCATGAGAGGGTTGAACAATGAGATCCAGGTTCAGCTCCTCAACAATGACTACGTAAGCTTCCAGAAGTTGGTTGACAAGGCCAGTGGTTGAAAACAACATCCGAGAGATCGAGCGAGAGTGCAAGAGGAAGATGCCATACCAGCCCGAAGGGAGCAACGTACGACCTAGGTACATGCCCCCTGCACCGCAGTATGGATCGACCACTCCTGCGTACCGCCCTGGTCAGCCACCACAGCAACAATTCGTTGCACCGGCACCTCATGTGCCCATGCCTCCTGCGCCCCGACCTAACAATGGCGCCCCTGTTCAAAACCCCCGCCCCAATGCACCTGCCGCCGTAGGAAATAGGGCATGCTTTGCATGCGGGGAAGTAGGCCACTTCACGAACCAGTGCCCGAGGAGAGGCCCTGGACAGCAAGGTAACGTGCCCAAGCAGAACCCGCGATCGAATGGAGGAGACAATCAAGGGAACCGTGGACAGCAGAACTATGCTCGCAGCCACGTGAACCATGTCACTGCCGAGGAAGCACAACAGGCTGAGGACGTCGTAATTGGTATGTTCCTTGCCAACTCCAACCCAGCCACCATTTTATTTGATTCTGGAGCATCACATTCCTTCATATCATCCAAATACGTTGCCAAACATCATCTACCCGTATACCACTTAGAATGTGATATGTTAGTTAATTCTCCCGGAGGAGAAATGAGGACTAATATAGTATGTCCTAAAGTAAGCCTTAAAATAAGGGGGGTAGACTTCCTTGCCAACCTTATTGTCTTGGACTCCCAAGGGATTGACATCATACTAGGAATGGATTGGCTAAGCAAGCACGACGGAGTAATCCAATATGCTGAAAGGAGCGTGCAGTTGACAAACGAGCACGATATTCATGTCGAGTTTGAGTCAGCCCAGCAAACAACCGAACGGGCAAATTTGAACAAGGTCGAAGGAACAACATTGGACAGCATTCCAGTGGTTCAGGAATTTTCGGACGTATTCCCGGAAGAGTTTCCAGGTATGCCACCTGACCGGGACATCGAGTTTGCCATTGATTTGGTACCCGGAACTGCGCCCATAGCCAAGAGACCCTATAGGATGCCCGTCAACGAGCTAGTTGAACTCAAGAAGCAAATTCAAGAATAGTTGGAAAAGGGTTTTATCCGTCCAAGCTCGTCACCATGGGGAGCTCCGGTGCTCTTCGTAGACAAGAAGGATGGAACCCAAAGGATGTGTGTAGACTATAGGTCCCTCAACGAGGTAACAATCAAGAATAAATACCCTCTGCCCCGTATAGAGGACCTGTTCGACCAAATGAAAGGAGCCCGAGTGTTCTTCAAGATTGATCTTCGGTCGGGATACTTCCAGCTGAAGATTAAGCCCTCCGATATACCTAAGACAGCCTTTCGGACACGGTATGGTTCGTATGAATATACCGTTATGTCGTTTGGGTTGACAAATGCACCCGCGTACTTCATGTACCTTATGAACAAGGTCTTCATGGAGTACTTGGACAAGTTCGTCGTGGTTTTCATCGATGACATTATGGTGTATTCAAAAAGTGAGGAGGAGTATGAAGAACATCTGAGATTGACCTTGCAGAAGTTGCATGAGCATCAATTGTATGCCAAGCTCAACAAGTGTCAATTTTGGCTAAAGGAAATATCTTTCCTAGGCCACATTATCTCCAAGGAAGGGGTATCGGTTGATCCAGGAAAGGTGAGAGATGTTCTGAAGTGGGACCAACCGAAGAGCGTGAGGGATATTCGGAGTTTCCTTGGGATGGCCAGATACTATCGACGCTTCATTAAAGATTTCTCTAAAATAGCAAAACCTATGACAGAGTTGCTAATGAAGGGAAATATCTTTCAATGGACACCAGCCTGCCAAGAAAGTTTTGAGGAACTCAAGAAAAGGCTAACCACAGCACCAGTTCTGGTATTGCCAGACGTAAGCAAGAGCTTTGACATATATTGTGACGCATCCAGACAGGGGCTCGGATGTGTGCTCATGCAGGAAGGACAAGTGGTAGCCTATGCCTCACGACAATTAAAGAAGCACGCGCTTAATTATCCTACACATGACTTGGAGTTAGCAGCAGTATTGCATGCATTGAAGATTTGGAGACATTATATCCTTGGTCATCGATGTGAGATCTATACGGATCATAAAAGCCTCAAGTACATATTCACACAAACGGACTTGAATTTGAGGCAACGTCGATGGTTAGAACTCATCAAGGATTATGATGTTGGAATCAACTACCACCCCGGGAAGGCCAATGTAGTAGCTGATGCATTGAGCAGAAAGGGAGCATGTCACCAACTCACGGTTCGGGAGCTACCACCCGAACTACGTAAGGAGTTCGAACGGTTACACCTCGGATTCTTGAATAAAATGGAAATAATAGAGATCCACTCCTCATTGGTGCAAGAAATAAGAGAGGGCCAAGCAACGGACGAGGAAACCAAGGAGATCAAGGAAAGAATCCGACAAGGAATAGAGAAGGATTTCAAGGAGGATGAAAAGGGTACGCTTTGGCTAGGAAAAAAGGATTTGTGTGCCGAACATAATACACCTCCGCGACATGATATTGAAGGAGGCACATGATTCCCCCTATTCCATACATCCCGGAAGCACCAAAATGTACAAGGACTTGAAAACTTGTTATTGGTGGGATGGTATGAAGAGGGACATAGCCGAATACGTTGCCCTATGCGACACATGCCAAGGGGTGAAGGCCGAACATCAAAAACCCGTTGGATTGTTGCAACCTTTGAAAATACCTGAATGGAAGTGGGAGGACATCAGTATGGATTTCATCGTCGGATTGCCACGTACTCAATCGGGATACGACTCCATCAGGGTCATTGTGGACCGATTGACGATAACCGCCCATTTTCTCCCTGTAAAGACCAGTTACAACGTTGCACAATTGGCAGAGTTGTACATGGAGCAGGTCGTGTGCCGTCACGGAGTTCCGAGGAGGATAGTCTCAGATCGAGGTTCTCAGTTTACCTCTAGATTCTGGAGGAAGATGCAGAGAGCCATGGGTACACCACTGGATTTTAGCTCCGCCTATCACCCACAAACAGATGGACAAACCGAAAGGACAAACCAAATTTTGGAGGACATGTTGAGAGCTTGCGCCTTGAAGCGAGGGCGTAGTTGGAATAGGAGTTTACCGTATGCCGAATTCTCCTATAACAACAGCTATCAAGCTAGCTTGAAGATGTCGCCTTTCGAAGCATTATATGGTAGACGGTGTAGAACGCCACTGTTTTGGAACGAAACCGGAGAGAACCAGGTGTTTGGACCCGAAGTACTACAAGAAGCTGAAAAACAAGTCTAGACGGTACGGGAGAACTTAAAAGCTGCTCAGTCACGACAGAAAAGCTATGCGGACAATAGGCGAAGGAAGTTGACTTTTGAAGTAGGAGACTTCGTATACCTGCATCGCCTATCCGAGGCCAACAACGTTTTAACGTCAAAGGCAAGCTAGCACCTCGCTACATCGGACCATTTAAGATTTTGGACAAGCGAGGAGAAGTAGCCTATCAACTAGAGCTCCCAACCTACCTCTCCGACGTACATGACGTGTTTCATGTATCCCAGCTCAAGAAGTGCTTGAGAGCACCAGAGGAACAAGTATCAATGGGAGAGCTTGAACTTCAAAAGGACCTGACTTATGCGGAACACCCTGTCCGAATCTTGGACGTAAAGGAAAGGGTCACCCGAAACAAAGTAAGTCGATGGTGCAAGGTACAATGGAGCCATCACACCAAAGCTGAAGCCACATGGGAGCGTGAAGAGGATATCAAGGCAGAATTTCCCCATCTATTTTCTACTAACGAATCTCGAGGGCGAGATTCAATTTAAGGGGGGTAGATTTGTGACACCCTCATCTCGGGTGTCAGCATATGTTCATGAAGAGGAAACATTTTAAGAAAAGTAGGAACAGAGAAAAATATCAAAAGGATAGCCAATAAGAGTCGAATCCAGCTCTCAGAAAGCGCCGAAGACAACTCACCGCGGCCGCTGGCTATGTGGCGTGTTCGGAGCTCATCCCTGCGAAGTGGGGAGAGGCCGCCGTTAAGTTGGCTACGTGGCAGGCTCGGGGCTCGTCTCCGCAAAGGGGAGAGGTCCGATCCTGTGGGACACTTGTTGCCCACGGAGCTAGCCTCCGCAGAAGAAGCAAAGGCATTTCCGCGGGACAAGTGTCATCCTCGGAGCTAGTCCTCGCGGAAATCAGAGGACCGGTCGCACGGGATACGTGTCGATCTCGGAGCCCATCTCCGAGAGGTCCTGTTCTATTGGACACGCGTCGTCATCGGAGCTTATCTCCGGGAGGTCTGTCGCTGCTGGACACGTGTCGACCTCGGGGTATGTCCCTGAAGAAAGAAGAGATTAAAGACCGACGCCAACACGTGGCGTGCGCGGAGCTCACCTCCAAGGGAGGGGGAGGTCTCGCTCGTAACACGTGGCACAACCGGAGCTCGTCTCTGCGGAGAAGGAGATACCAGGCCCCGGAAGGACACGTGGAGCCTCCGGAGCTCATCGCTGCGAAGGTAACGAGTTCTGGAGCGGCTATTACGCGTAAGAATACCGGTATATAAAAGAAACCGACCTAAATTCCACAAAGTTACCGCACCAAATCAACTAAAGATAAGATGATAGGATCCAACGACGATCTGAATAAGACTCTTATTTGGGATACAATCAGATTAGGACTCTTCTCTTCCCGATTATAAATAGAACCCAGAACCTCTGGCCAAAACCACAAACTTCTTTTTCATGAGCTGACGACCTAGAGCCCTAGCCCTAACTCGCCGAGTAAACCATCGCCGAAGCGCAACAAGGGAGATCATCGGAGGAGAACCGAGCGGTCTGAGGAGGACCTCGGAAACCGAGAGGGAACGTAAGGTAGGCCCCAATACCACCTTACGATATCGTTGTTGTCGAAGTGTTCGGTCGACACTTCCCCCGGGCCTGCACTAGGCAGCCCGCGGAGATTCTTTTTTCGGTGGGGCTAGTCGCTTGCGGAGAGCTTGAGCGTATGGACGAGTTAGGAAGAGCTTGACACGGTGAGTTTTACGTGGTTCAGGCCGCCGGAGCGTAAAACCCTACGTCCACGGCGAGCTATGGAGCTCGCTGTATTGCTTGTTGCTCAGAACCGGATTCCTGAGCTTGGGGGAGAGTTACACCTTGGGTGCGAATGGCTAGAGTGCGAACCCAGGGTTCGAATGGCTAGAGTTCGAACCCTTGCTAACGTTGCCTACCCGAGCCTTTTATAGTCCAAGGCTCGTGTGGCTTACAAGGGGGCCCGAGACCCGACAGGTGGTCCCGGGGAGATTGCCTGCCGACTATCGTATCTGCAGTTATGCCGGTAGTTGTCTCTGGCGAAGGCTTCCGAGTCTTCGTTCTGCCGCCCTGCCCATGCCGCAAGCTAGTCGTAGTGGTTGATGATGGCAGGGGCGGCAGGGGATGTCTTGTCGCTGTGTTTATTCGCTGGCAGGTTCTGACACGGTGCGTAAGTCTGTGATGCGACTGGACGCAACGGCACCTGACAGGGGCGTGCTCCGCGTCTCCGCGTCTTGGGAAGGCGCGGGTCTTGAATGCTTTGTACGGTAAAGGCATGGCGTGCCTTTACTCCTGCTGCCTACCATGCCGGGCGGCAGCATTGCTCTGCTGGCCACATGTCGGACCCGGAGCTCTCCTCTGAGGAGAGGGGGGGCTCCTGGCTCCGCTGGACACGTGGAGCCTTCGGAGCTCACCCCCGCGGAGGGGGCGAGGTCCGGTCTTCCGGGCCATGTGGCAGGCTCAGAGCTATCCTTTGAGGAGAGGAGAGTCCCGGCCCTGCCGGACACGTGGCGCCTTCGGAGCTTGCCCTTGCGGAGGAGGTGAGGTCCGACCTCCTGGGCCACGTGGCAGGCTCGGAGCTATCCTCCGTGGGGAGGGGAGCTCCGGCCGCGCTGGACATGTGGCGCCTTCAAACCTCGCCCCTTCAGAGGGAGCGAGGTCCTTAGGAAGTTTTACGCTGTGCACGGGGGTACCTGGTATTGAGGGTACCGACAGTGGCCCCTGGGCTCACCTCTGGGGAGGTATCGAGCCCGAGGTGAGGCCTTCTCCTACCCGCGCACTTTCTTGTCTTGAGTACTCCCTGTGCTGGCAGGGTCTTGACAGCTTCGGAGTTCAGCCTCTGAGGAGAGGGTGAAGCCTGGCATCGGAGCTCAGCCCTTGTGAAAGGGGGAGGTTCGGCTTCGGAGCTCGCCTCTGAGAAGAGGGGTGGTCCGGCGAGTCATCGGAGCTCAGGCCCACGGAGGGCGTGAGGTCCGGCATCAGGGCTCGCCTCTGAAAGGAGGGCGAGGGCTGGCGTCGGAGCTCGGCCCAGATGTGGGGGCGGAGGTCCGGAAGTCATCGGAGCTCAGGAAAGCGAAGGGCGTGAAGTCCGGCATCAGCGCTCGCCTCTGAAAGGAGGGCGAGGGCTGGCGTCGGAGCTCGGCCCAGCTGTGGGGGCGGAGGTCCGGAAGTCATCGGAGCTCAGGCCAACGAAGGGCGTGAGGTCCGGCATCAGCATTTGCCTCTGAAAGGAGGGCGAGGGCTGGCCTCGGAGCTCGGCCCAGCTGTGGCGGCGGAGGCCCGGAAGTCATCGGAGCTCAGGCCAGTGAAGGGCGTGAGGTCCGGCATCAGCGCTCGCCTCTGAAAGGAGGGCGAGAGCTGGCCTCGGAGCTCGGCCCAGCTGTGGGGGCGGAGGCCCGGAAGTCATCGGAGCTCAGGCCAGCGAAGGGCGTGAGGTCTGGCATCAGCGCTCGCCTCTGAAAGGAGGGCGAGAGATGGCCTCGGAGCTCGGCCCAGCTGTGGGGGCGGAGGTCCGGAAGTCATCGGAGCTCAGGCCAACAAAGGGCGTGAGGTCCGGCATCAGCGCTCGCCTCTGAAAGGAGGGCGAGGGCTGGCCTCGGAGCTCGGCCTGGCTGTGTAGGCGGAGTCCGGAAGTCATCTGAGCTCAGGCCAACGAAGGGCGTGAGGTCTGACATCAGCGCTCGCCTCTGAAAGGAGGGCGAGGGCTGGCCTCGGAGCTCGGCCTGGCTGTGGAGGCGGAGTCCGGAAGTCATCGGAGCTCAGGCCAGCGAAGGGCGTGAGGTCCGGCATCAGCGCTCGCCTCTGAAAGGAGGGCGAGGGCTGGCCTCGGAGCTCGGTCTGGCTGTGGAGGCGGAGTCCGGAAGTCATCGGAGCTCAGGCCAATCAAAGGGCGTGAGGTCCGGCATCAGCGCTCGCCTCTGAAAGGAGGGCGAGGGCTGGTCTCGGAGCTCGGCCTCACGGTGTAGGCGGAGTCCGGAAGTCATTGGAGCTCAGGCCAGCGAAGGGCGTGAGGTCCGGCATCAGCGCTCACCTCTGAAAGGAGGGCGAGGGCTGGCATCGGAGCTCGGCCCAGCTGTGGGGGCGAAGTCCAGCACTGCTCAGTGGTCCCCCCTTTCCTGTCCCTTAGTCTCATTTGGCTTACTGTCCCAGGCCGGAATACGGGGCTTGGGTAATCCAGTGCACTTGGTCCCGGAGGTCTGGCCCCAGCCCCAGTCAGGGTGTAACCGCCCGGTCCCCTGGTACTTAGACCGTAGCGCTGGGGGGCAGAGTGCGCATGCTTTGGGTGCAAGACCGGGCAAAGCAAGGCTCCTGACCCCCCGGTCTAGCGTAGGTCTTTTCTCGGAGGAGACCAACTGGCGGTACAGTACCCTTACAGGGGGAGATCCAAAAGGCCACCGGGCCTCTGGCAGGTACCCCAAGCACTACCGCCTTCGGCAGGACGACAAATATCGACTATGCATGAGAGCAGGAAAGAGGAACCAAGTGTACAATGGACGCACACTGTCTAGAGCGTGGGGAGGTGTTCATATAAATTAATGCGTAATTTAAATAAACACCTAAGTAAGCATGGTGAACTTACTGGGGTAGCGTCGGAGCGCCTGTCTTCACGCAGAGCGGGTCATGCGTGGCTTCGTCGTACGCCGGACACGGGGGGACCCTCATGGCGATCTCAGGGGGAAGCATGGCTTCGGCCCCGCATACCATGTGGAAGGGTAGTTCCCGTGACCCGGCCCTGGGAAGTCCGGCTGGCCCTCGACATGGAGGAGCCGGTATCCCCCGACGGCTCTGGGTGCGCGTCTGCACCGGTTGTGTGGGTCTGCTTGGCGTGGACCTGGCACACATTGCATCCCTAACCGGTTTGAGGGCGTCTAGGTGGCTCTCGGTCAGTAGGAGCCATGCCGGGTGGCTTAACCGACCAGCGTGCGGGACGATGAGCGTTCCCAGCACTCGCCTCTGTGGACTACTGCGAGCTAGTCGCAGCCTTCCTCCAGGGTGTAAGGGCCTCAGTTTTTGGCACACATTTGAAGTGTTCATCACCACACCACACACCTCATTTGAGGAAAGATGATGAACACAAATGAAGAGCAAGTAACAATTATCAACATGCTCATGAGAGAACAAACTCACACATTGCCAAAGTGGTATTTCACACATGTGATATAAGGGGGGCTGGACATATGAAAACACCTACATTTTGCTAAGGATGTCCATGCCAAGTTTCACCCAAATTCCAAATCTTTTTGAGGTCATTTTGGGTATAGTTAGAAAGAGGGCAGTTTGAAACCATATTCAAATTCAAACTGTTTTTATCCCATGAATTTAAAAATGGGAGGCATATTCTTACTCAGCACATTTTTGTGAGCCCACACACCAATTTTCACTCCACTTGGAGTTGATCTTGACATGAGCTAAGTGGGACAAATTCAAACTTCATTTGAATTCAAAACTGCACTTGTGCTGAAATTCACTCAAACCAAACCCAATTTGAACTTTGATCAATTCAAATGGTTCATGGGTGAATAATTTGAATTACCAGGGGTACTATGGGGTTCACTGTTTACAACAGTGATTAGGAGTAAATTTCAGAGGTTAAAACTGGAAGTGGGACCCACATGTCAGCCACTGCTCAGATCAAACCGACTGAGACTTTTCTCACTCTGGTCGCCGAGCCGCAGCTGTGATCGCCACCGAGGGCAGCCGCCGCGCCAGCAGCTGCTTGCCCACGCGCGGGCGCGAGGCGGTGCAGAGCCTTCTTAAGGCGCCTGCCCCCCCTCCTCGGCCGAGGCATCGCCATTCTTCCCCGCAAGAACTCAGCGCCGGCTGAAATTTTCCGCAGCTCGGAATCGATCGGAGAACGCCGATCGCAGCTCCCTCCGTCCACTCCAGAGCACCAGCAAGGTACTAGAGACCTTCCTCCGTCCTCCCCGTTGCTAGAATTCAGTTGAAACCGATTGATATCGGCTGTGCCGAAAGATCAAATTCGGGACTTGGAACCGCCGCACCCCGGGCTCTCGTGGACAGCCCAACCAAGGCGTTGTCATGCCCAAGCCAAGGCACCCTTGGACGCGCTGGTGACCGGTGCTGCTCATCCCCGAGCCACGGCTCGAGTGTTTGCTCACCGACGGCGAATTTCCACTTTTCCCCTTTCTGTGTGCAGAACGACCTTCGGGTACGATTCTGTTTAATTCGTGCTCTAGAAAGGATTAGAGGGCCTCAAGCCGCTCTCACACGAGCTAGACACGGTAACGCACAAGTTGCCTTCACAACTCTGGGCCGGAGAACCTCTGTACCCGACGTAATTTGAGGTCTACCAATGGCGGAATGAACGGGCGGCATCGGGCGCACGGTGAGGACCTATTTCGGGCCTTCCCCGAGCTGCCTCGAGCTCATGTCGACCTTCTCTGAGGTCCACTGGTGCTTCCCGACCGGTTTCCCAAGTAGCTGAGGTGCTAGAGAAGTCAGCCGACATGGCCGAAGTCGTTCCGAGGTGGCGGCTCGTCGCCGACCATGCTCCGGCCATTGTCATGAGCAGCTGACCCTAGAATCCTGTTCCCCGAGTAAAAGTAGGCAGGGGCGGCCAGAATCGAGAAGTTTGGAGCTGTACAGAAGCCGGCGGCGAGCTCTCCGGCGAGGTCCCTCGGCGGCGGAGCGCGGGCATCGCGAGGTTGAAGAAGGGGGTGGACCCCAGCTGTCAGCGGGAGATATTTTGAATCGGGATCCGGCTGCGGCCGGGATCGGGTGTGCTGGCGCGCAAAAATCATTGTGGGCCGCGGTGTGCTGTCGCCTCGGCGTGCGACGCGTGTCCCCTGGGCCCACGCGCGAGTTTAAACTTTTCCCCAATTTTCAGATTTCCTTCAAACTTCAAATCCTCATAACGTTGGCTAGAAAGCTCCAAATTGGGTGAACCAAATTTTGCTGGGTTCAGCTCTCCGAGTACTTTCCAGCAAATCAAGTTTCACTTCATGAAAACCCTTAATTCTCCAGAATTAATTCCTCAAAGTTTAAACTGTTAGGAATTTTAACTGGAGAATCCTTTGGAGGAAAATCCTGAAATTTTGCTGGGATGTTCACCAAAATATCACTGAACTACCATAAAAATTTCAGATCCATTTGAGCTCATCTGATCCACCTAATGGTGTGATTAGTGAAACTGTTCCAGATAAAATAGAAAATGTTCAGAAACATTTTCAGAATTTTCTCTGAAATTGTTTAGCTCATAACTTTAGCTAGGAACCTTCAAATTAAGTGAGACCAACTCCATTAGAACCCTCTGAAAATCTAGTTTTCAGAAAGTCATAGTTTGTTTCATGAAAATTCCTAGAACACCCTAAGAGTTCCAATTAAAGTCAAGGACATAATTAATTGTGGAGGGCTCAAATGAGCTTTGCTGCAACTAAAACTTGACCAAGTCTCTGTTTAGGTTGTAACCAAGCCACAGTAAAAGTTTCACAGTCATTAGGTCTGTCTAGCAAGGGTTATAGGCTTCACAACTTCAAAGTTAATACAAATGCATTTATATTGATACATATATTGCTCTTATCATATAGTCGCTAAGGTCGAGGAGGAACCTGAAGTCCTAGACTTCGTTACTCCGGAGGAATAGCTAGCCTACGACCAAGAGCAGCAAGGCAAGCTCCGGTTTGCATTAACCTTTTTACAAATGTTTATTGTTTTGAGCACATCTTTGAATATTGTTGTGATTCTTTGCATTAGAGTCTTGATTGGAAACCCAACTGCATAGCCAAGAAAATCATGGGTTGGGGTTAGGATTGAAAACCTCGTTAGCCACTGCGTTGCTAAGATAGAGTAGGATTCGGTACAAGTCGAGTAGTTGGAACTACTCGCGAGCATAGGCTAGAGGCACTCGACTCGGGTAGTGATAGCACATGAAACACATGGCAAGAAAATGAGACCAAGCGGAGGTTAAGGGCAGCAGGACTTTGGGGCCTGTGTGCTGTAGCTCCACTTGTGTCGATTGAGGACCGAGCCGTGTGCGGGCCTGTTGAGCAAGCTAGAACAGTACCGAAGACCTACCGACTATATGGGAACCGGGAAACCGATGTAACTCGGGTAGCTCGGTATTGAGGCATTGCCCGTCGTTCAGAGGGTGGGTTGAGAGCTTGAGGTGTAAATCGGCTGGCGGCACTGAGATGCGCGTGCAGAGACCTCTTGCTCGGGACGATGGGACCGGTTCAATATTTGGCTGACGGGCGAAAGGTGGTTGCGTACGGCGTCCGTGATGGTTGTTGTAGGCAACATCGAGCACGGGCGTATGTGACGGGTTGTTCGGGTAACCCTGCAGGTGTAAATCGATTATAGTCGCCGTCCCTCGCGGTCAGTGAGTACCACTTGTTCACTGTACCGTGACGTAGAGAGAACAGGGTAGTCACATGTTAAAATGTTGCTGAATGAAAGATGGACATTGATTGTTAATGATATGCTGTAGCTTAGAGCTAACTAAAGTTCTTGTCAACTTTGGGCAAAGTACATGAGAGAAATGCGTTTCTTGTTTGATTGCGGCTCTCTCATGTGTCTTAGCGTAAGGTTCTCCACAAACTGTTGCTAAAACTTGAAAGTAAGGTTTCATTAATTAGGCGAGTCCTTTGCAAATGATTTTTACCTCATGTAACCCATCACCCCTCATGTAGAAGTTCCATGTTTAGGTGAGACGGGTCAGACTTGCTGAGCCTTCGTGCTCACTGCTTGTGTTTGAAGCTTTTGCAGGGTTCTATGAGGAAGGAACTCCCGAAGAGGAGACGGAACCCCAGGAGGGGAACCCCGTCGAGTGGGAGTCGTGCACGCCGCAGAGTTAGTGTGCGTGTGTGCTAGCAAGGACACGTTCAAGGGCTGAACGTGCACTTGATGCTTAGTCTACGCCCGCGAGTGTAGACTAAACTTATTTTGATGTAAACATGTTCATAAACCTGTTTATGTAATAAAATTTCTGCTTCCGCTTTGTACCTTTGACGTGTGTTATCCGGTGTTGTGCAACGCAGCACCCCTCAGCGTGATCCTGGCTCGACAGGACCTTGGGGTCGTGTCAGCGTGGTATCAGAGCTCGCTTGAGGTTTAACACGGTACAAAGGTCATCCTTTTCAAAATCCCAGTGAGGAACGAGTTAGTAGCTCGTATAAGGATGTTATTAGCATATAGAAAGTGACATATTAACCTATTTGTTATGTCGGAAAATCGTGCATCTCGGGACGTTCATGTCTTGGGGGTGCACGTAAGCGCTGTCCACCAGTGCGCACAAGCTGAAGGGTGGAGCCCCACGTGTGGCAGGTAACCCGACTCGCTTTTATATCCTCTACGACTCTTCATGTCGTTTGGGGTATTCGAGCAACGTATGTCCCTGGCGTGCATGGTGCAACTTGGGAGACCCCGTCACATGGTCTGAAACGTGAACACGTAACTCAAGGCGTGTTTGGCTTGAGAACATTCGGGCGAGTGATGACGGCCGGGTGTACGAACTGTATGGATTCCGGGCTCGGTGTGCAGCCGAGTCTGATGATTGTTTGAGTTTCTGCAGGTAGCCTGACCACGAAACGGTAGACGTGTAGCATCCGTGTGCGAGTGACGAGTAGTGCCACTGAACTAACGAAGCCGGCTAAGTCCGGTATAGGTTTTTCCTTTGTGAGGACGTAGTACCGACATAATCTGGTGACGCATCGACGTCACACCCCATTAAATGAACAATTTCATTTAAAAACTTGAAGGTTTTGATCCAAAGTAGTAAAACTTGATGTAACTCCTTCCCTTGAACAGGATATTCGAAGTTAACAAGTTTTCAACTTATAGGTTGTTAAGGACAGAGCACTCTGCTTTCAGCTGAACCAAGGCTGAAGTTAATCAGAGGTTAGAGGTTGAGTTCTTTCGAGGTTAGGGTCATATGATACATTTCTGGAAAGCTTTGGAAGAGCTTTACAACTCTTATGTTGAGGTCCAGAGGTGTTTCATCACTTAACCAATCGAAAAATACAGTAGAGTTGAAACTGTCCAGAAAACAGGACAGAGTAAAGACTCGCTGTAAACTCTCTGTAAATTAAGCATAAATTCCTGCTTAAAAATCCAAAAATAGAAAATGAGGTAGTTCTGGAAAGCTTATGAGGTGGGTTACAACTTTGTAACAGAAAGTTTTGTCAGATTAGGAACAGAATTAACTGGGATTCTTGGATCAAATCAGTACCTAAAGCCGGGAGGTGCTGTCCAAATTTCTCCAGGAGTTCTGTTAATTTTGACATCTCATAACTTTTGAACCAGGATAGATCTTAGGCCAAGCAAATACTTTCTGGACAGCTATTGAAGTTAGCTTTAACTTTGATGTTGAGCTCCAGAACTGGTTTTGCCTTTAGCCTGGCTTAAATCAGGTTGAAATGGAAACGGGTCAGGGCTGTCATGGGAACAGCAGATCAGCAGTCAAATTTGTTTAAAATTTGAACTATGTTTCCAAATTTTATGGGTTCAATGACATGTTTTATGTTATAACTCAGCGGTTTACTGTTTAAATAAATATTTGACATTTCTCAAATATATTTTTACAGATGACAGCAGATAAGCAACTGGAGAACGGGTGGGTGATGTCCCACTGTTCTCACCGTAACGGCTACCCGGAAGCGTTGTGGCAAATGCTCCAATATTTCGGGTACAACCAGATGCCGCAATACTTCGCCAAGGAAGAAGGCGAAGAGGGGAACAAGACGTGGACGATCCATGTCGAGGTTCCTGCAGGACCTACGCCACCCGGTTGGGTGCCATTCACCGTCACGGTGAGAGGAAGACAACCGGAAGGGATGTGGCAAGTGGCAGCCCGTGACACCATGTCACGTTTCTGCCAACTACACGTGCAGGCTATGGAGGACACTCCATACGCACTCGTTCCGGTGGAGGGACGAGCCCAGCATGTGTGGGAAGAGAGGTACCTGGAGGCAACGGATCCGAGTTGCCCAAGGTACAACCCCGCGGAGGCAAATCTCAGCCTCCAGATGAGGGCGGGAAACGCCGTGGTGGACAGCCAAGCTGTTCATACGGAGCATCTCGTCACAAAGCTCAAGGAGAGCACAAGCCGTGGAGATCATTTCGAGAGTGCTCACAGCGCACTCCGCAATGTGCTACTTCCGACGATCAAGCGACTGAATGATCAGCACAATCAGTTGCATCGTCTGAAGAAGGCGAAGAGAAAAAGCCGTGTCGACATCGCGGTGTTACAAGAACTGGTGCAGACCCTAACCCAGCAGAATGAGGACCTTGCTCAAGAGCGGGGCGACGCTATTGAGGAAGGACAAGGCTGGGAAGAGGACTACAACCAAGCTATGGACGAGGTGCATGCTTTGCAGGACCTCGTGCCCCCGGTGTTAGGCGTACCGGTGGTCTTGGGTCTTCCAGCAATGGGAGAACCCGGAATGGGAGAAGAGGTGGTAAATCCAGAGCCACCAGCAGAGGTACCGGAGGAGGACGATCCACAGGAGGTCGAGTTCTACTCCGAGTAGGGGGTTACGGATGCCAAGTAGGGCAGCCAGGGTAGCGTAACCCAACTTTTGTAATCGGTGACATGTCGTGTAGACAGTAGCGTATGTATAGGTAGTGACGACATGAGCACGACTTCTCGGAGATCCAAGAATAATGTATCTTGTATAAAGTTTATGCTTTATCAATATATGTGAATGTTGTGCAAATTAATCATGTGTCACTTCAATACCTACTGTTGCTTATGGAATCTTAAGTAAGACATGTGCTAATTGCTGCTGTTTTGAATTTCAGAATGACGCGTACTCGTGCCAACCCTGACGTTGGGGGTACCAGTCAAGGGGGAGAGACCTCCCAACCACCTCCCGAGGACTCCTCAGGACAACAACAGCAACAGCAAACACCGCCACCGCCACTGCCAACGGTTACATTGGCCGACATCGTCGCGGCAATGGCGGGCTCGCATCAGCAACACACAGAGTTGCTGCAGACTCTTATTGCGAATACGTCTCGCCTAGAGAGACGTCAAGACCGTGAGGAGCGTCAACAGAGCTCCTACTCCGACTTTCTGGCAACTCATCCCCCGGTATTCTCAAGGGCGGATGAACCACTTGACGCGGACAACTGGCTCCGCGCCATAGAGATGAAGTTCGGGCTGCTCCAACTCAGCGAGCAGCGCAAGACTCAGTTCGCGGTCCAGCAGCTCCAAGGATCCGCGAGCGCGTGGTGGGCCAACTTCTGTGCTTCACAGCCCACCGACAGAGTGATGACCTGGACGGAGTTTCGGACGGCCTTCAGGGCCTATCATATACCGCCAGGTTTAATGAAGAGGAAGATGCAGGAGTTCTTACACCTGCAGCAAGGGAGCCGGAACGCGCTGGAATACTCCAGAGCGTTCAACGATCTCGCGCTCTACGCGTCGTATCACGCAGATACAGACGAGAAGCGGCGAGACCATTTTTACCAGGGGCTTAACCCGCTCCTGAAGGACAAGTTGGCGATGTTCAATCGCGGCAGCCTCAACGACATCATTGATGCTGCGATTGTTCAGGAGGACTCCAGCAAGGAGTTGGCGGCGACAGAGCGAAAGCGAAGCGCGCCGCAAAGCAGCGGAGAAGGAGGCGGTCCGTCTCAGAAGTTTCGGATGTTGAATCGACCACCATCAGGTCCACGCCGGCAGCTACCACAGCGGTCGATGCCGTTCCGCAGTCGGCCATACTCTTCACCGGCATTCCGGCCGGCACTGCCAGCACCACCGCAACCACAACAGCAGAAGCGGGCGATGCCGCGTGCGTTTGCACCTCAGCAACACATGCCGGGCTTCCGTCCACCGAGCACTCCACCAGCAGCGGACACATGTTACAAGTGTGGTCATCCAGGACACTTCGCGAGCAGTTGCCCTGAGAGGCAAGGCGGCGGAGTGGCACCACAGTTTCCGGGGAGGAATCAACCCCGGAACCCTACTAATGCGCGGCGGGCAAATCCTAGGCCCGACACTATCCACCAACTTGCCATTGAGGACGTGTCGGAGGGCGAGCCAATCCTTGCGGGTATGTTCCAACTCCCCCAGCATCCCGCTATAGTACTGTTTGATTCAGGCGCCACGCATAATTTTATTAGCCAAGCTTTCATTACTAAATACAGTTTGCCAATACTACCCACCGATAGTCCATATTTAATTTGTTCACCGGGTGGGAAGATTTCAGCAAGCGTAATGGTCTCCAAAGCACCATTATGCTTAGCGGGTAGAGTGTACCCCACGTCTCTCATTATCTTAGAGGGACAGAAGGTCGATGTCATCCTAGGGATGTCGTGGTTAACCCGCCACGGCGCTGTTTTAGACACCGTCCTTCGAGTCGTGCACTTAAACTCAGAAGTGTACGGATCTCACTCATTATTTCTGGACAGTCCAGAAATAAAACTTCCAAGTGTCTATCAAGCCACCACTATCAGATTGGAAGATATTCCAGTGGTCCGAGAGTTCCCTGACGTATTCCCGGATGATTTGCTGGGGATGCCGCCTGATAGAGAGGTAGAGTTCAAGATTGAACTTGCACCGGGAACCACGCCAATATCCCGAAGGCCGTACAAGATGGCACCCAAGGAATTGGCTGAACTGAAGACTCAGCTCACGGAGCTTCTGGAGAAGGGTTTTATTAGGCCGAGCTCCTCGGCATGGGGCTGTTCGGCATTATTTGTCAAGAAGAAGGATGAAACGTTGCGGATTTGCGTGGACTATCGTCCATTAAATGCCGTAACCATCAAGAACAAGTACCCGTTGCCACGGATCGACATGTTATTTGATCAGTTGGTCGAAGCAAAAATCTTTTCCAAGATGGATTTAAGATCCGGGTACCATCAGATTAAGATAAGGGCTGAGGACATTCCGAAGACGGCTTTCTCGACGAGGTACGGACTTTATGAGTACTTGGTCATGTCCTTCGGCCTCACCAATGCTCCAGCTCACTTCATGTACTTAATGAACTCGGTATTCATGCCGGAGCTGGACAAGTTTGTCGTGGTCTTCATCGACGACATCCTAGTATATTCCAAGTCGGAGGAAGATCACAAGAAACATCTGCGTATAGTTTTGCAACGGCTGCGGGATCACAAGTTATACGCAAAATTCAGCAAATGCGAGTTTTGGATATCGCAAGTGCCTTTCCTCGGGCATATCATCTCAGCGGAGGGTATCGCTGTGGACCCGAGCAAGATCACTCAAGTGCTGAATTGGAAATCTCCGAGAACTGTTCACGAGGTACGGAGTTTCCTCGGACTCGCGGGATATTATCGGAGGTTCATTCCGAACTTCTCGAAGATTGCCAAGCCAATGACAGAGCTGCTGAAGAAGGCTACCAAATATGTTTGGAGTCCAGCATGTGAAGCAGCATTCAAGGCTTTAGTCAAGCACCTGACATCAGCACTGGTTTTGGCGCAGCCAGACACAACAAAACCGTTCGATGTGTACTGCGATGCATCCGGCATTGGGCTCGGATGTGTGCTGATGCAAGACCGAAGGGTGGTCGCGTATGGATCACGGCAGCTTAGAAACCATGAGAAAAATTATCCAACTCACGACTTGGAGCTCGCCGCCGTGGTACTTGCACTAAAAATGTGGAGGCACTACCTACTCGGTAACCTCGTACATTTATATACCGACCACAAAAGCCTTAAGTACATATTCACTCAGAAGGAGCTGAACATGAGGCAACGAAGATGGTTAGAACTGATAAAGGATTACGAGATAGAGATCCATTATCATCCGGGCAAGGCAAACGTAGTGGCAGATGCGCTGAGCCGCAAGTCACACGTCAATAACCTGACCGTCACACCGTTGGAAGAGAGCGAACCACCACTACATGTGATTCCACACGGAGCTCTCTACAACCTAGCTTTAATCCCCACCATCCGTGAAGAGGTAGCGGCAGCCCAGAAGAATGACAAGGGCATGTCACATTTGCGGAGACGTGTAGACAGTGGGGAGTTGAAATGTTTCCGGAAGGACGGAGACGGCGTCCTATGGTTCAAGGACCGGATTGTCGTACCCCGAAACCCGGAATTACGGAAGAAAATCTTTGATGAGGCTCACTTGTCAAAGTTTTCTATTCACCCCGGCAGCAACAAGATGTATCAAGAACTCCGAAGGAAGTTTTGGTGGACACGAATGAAGCGCGAAGTTGCAAAATACGTGTCAGAGTGTGATACATGTCGAAGGGTGAAGGCAGACCATATGCGGAAACCGGGACTGCTGCAACCACTGTGCATTCCTGCCTGGAAATGGGAGGATGTGAGCATGGACTTCATCGTCGGTTTACCCACCACCTTGAAGAAACATGATTCTGTGTGGGTGATCGTCGATCGGCTCACCAAAGTTGCCCATTTCATCCCGGTCAACACCAACTACAACGCCAAGAAGTACGCTGAACTGTACATCTCACGGATCCTATGCTTGTACGGCGTACCCCGTACCATCATATCGGATCGGGGCACTTTATTTGTGTCCCATTTTTGGGAGCAGCTACACGCTGCCTTGGGGACGAAGCTGATCCGTAGTTCGGCATACCACCCGCAAACGGTTGGGCAGACGGAGCGGGTAAATCAAATCTTAGAAGACATGTTACGAGCTTGTGCTATCAATCACAGCAAGAATTGGGATGATCACTTGCCATTAGCTGAGTTCTCGTACAGCAATGGGAACCAAGCCAGCATCAAGATGGCGCCCTACGAGGCGCTATACGGGCGGAAATGCCGCACACCACTGAATTGGTGTGAATCTGGCGAAAGGGTTACCTTCGGGATTGACCTTGTCAACAACGCGGAAGAAAAGGTTCGACTAATTCAAGCGAACCTAAAAGCTGCTCAATCCCGTCAGAAGCAGTATGCGGACCGGAGAAGGCGCCCATTACAATTCGAAGTTGGAGATCACGTATACCTACGGGTGTCTCCAATGAAGGGCGTAAACTGATTTGGGGTGAGAGGAAAGTTGGCACCCCGATTCATCGGTCCATTCCAGATTACCGAAAGATGTGGATCAGTGGCATACCGGCTGAAATTACCAGAAGCACTTTCTGGTGTGCACGACGTCTTTCACATTTCCCAGCTGAGGAAGTGTCTTAAGCTATCAACTACCGTTCAGCTGAAGGATATTGAAGAACTGCAACCGGATCTCACCTATCGGGAGGAACCGGTGCAGATTATTGATGAAAAGGCCCGAACCACACGCAACCGTACGTTGTGGTTCTACAAGGTTCTATGGAGTAATCACTCCATGGACGAAGCGACATGGGAGAGCGAAGAATTCCTTCGCACTAACTACCCCGAATTTTTCACGTCGCATATCCAGTAATTTTCCACCGTCCTCTCTCTCATTTTCACCTCATAATCTCGGGACGAGATTCTTTTAACGGGGGAGGAATGTAAGGGCCTCAGTTTTTAGCACACATTTGAAGTGTTCATCACCACACCACACACCTCATTTGAGGAAAGATGATGAACACAAATGAAGAGCAAGTAACAATTATCAACATGCTCATGAGAGAACAAACTCACACATTGCCAAAGTGGTATTTCACACATGTGATATAAGGGGGGCTGGACATATGAAAACTCCTACATTTTGCTAAGGATGTCCATGCCAAGTTTCACCCAAATTCCAAACCTTTTTGAGGTCATTTTGGGTATAGTTAGAAAGAGGGCAGTTTGAAACCATATTCAAATTCAAACTGTTTTTATCCCATGAATTTAAAAGTGGGAGGCATATTCTTACTCAGCACATTTTTGTGAGCCCACACACCAATTTTCACTCCACTTGGAGTTGATCTTGACATGAGCTAAGTGGGACAAATTCAAACTTCATTTGAATTCAAAACTGCACTTGTGCTGAAATTCACTCAAACCAAACCCAATTTGAACTTTGATCAATTCAAATGGTTCATGGGTGAATAATTTGAATTACCAGGAGTACTATGGGGTTCACACTTTACAACAGTGATTAGGAGTAAATTTCAGATGTTAAAACTAGAAGTGGGACCCACATGTCAGCCACTGCTCAGATCAAACCGACTGAGACTTTTCTCACTCGGGTCGCCGAGCCGCAGCTGTGATCGCCACCGAGGGCAGCCGCCTCGCCGCAGCTGCTTGCCCACGCGCGGGCGCGAGGCGGTGCAGAGCCTTCTTAAGGCGCCTGCCCCCCCTCCTCGGCCGAGGCATCGCCATTCTTCCCCGCAAGAACTCAGCGCCGGCCGAAATTTTCCGCAGCTCGGAATCGATCGGAGAACGCCGATCGCAGCTCCCTCCGTCCACTCCAGAGCCCCAGCAAGGTACTAGAGACCTTCCTCCGTCCTCCCCGTTGCTAGAATTCAGTTGAAACCGATTGATATCGGCTGTGCTGAAAGATCAAATTCGGGACTTGGAACCGCCGCACCCCGGGCTCTCGTGGACAGCCCAACCAGGGCGTTGTCACGCCCAAGCCAAGGCACCCTTGGACGCGCTGGTGACAGGTGCTGCTCATCCCCGAGCCACAGCTCGAGTGGTTGCTCACCAGCGGCGAATTTCCACTTTTCCCCTTTCTGTGTGCAGAACGACCTTCGGGTACGATTCTATTTAATTCGTGCTCTAGAAAGGATTAGAGGGCCTCAAGCCGCTCTCACACGAGCTAGACACGGTAACGCACAAGTTGCCTTCACAACTCTGGGCCGGAGAACCTCTGTACCGGCGTAATTTGAGGTCTACCAATGGCGGAATGAACGGGCGGCATCGGGCGCACGGTGAGGACCTATTTCGGGCCTTCCCCGAGCTGCCTCGAGCTCATGTCGACCTTCTCTGAGGTCCACTGGTGCTTCCCGACCAGTTTCCCAAGTAGCTGAGGTGCTAGAGAAGTCAGCCGACATGGCCGAAGTCGTTCCGAGGTGGCGGCTCGTCGCCGACCATGCTCCGGCCATTGTCATGAGCAGCTGACCCTAGAATCCTGTTCCCCGAGTAAAAATAGGCAGGGGCGGCCAGAATCGAGAAGTTTGGATCTGTACAGAAGCCGGCGGCGAGCTCTCCGGCGAGGTCCCTCGGCGGCGGAGCGCGGGCGTCGCGAGGTTGAAGAAGGGGGTGGACCCCAGCTGTCAGCGGGAGATATTTTGAATCGGGATCCGGCTGCGGCCGGGATCGGGTGTGCTGGCGCGCAAAAATCATTGTGGGCCGCGGTGTGCTGTCGCCTCGGCGTGCGACGCGTGTCCCCTGGGCCCACGCGCGAGTTTAAACTTTTCCCCGATTTTCAGATTTCCTTCAAACTTCAAATCCTCATAACTTTGGCTAGAAAGCTCCAAATTGGGTGAACCAAATTTTGCTGGGTTCAGCTCTCCGAGTACTTTCCAGCAAATCAAGTTTCACTTCATGAAAACCCTTAATTCTCCAGAATTAATTCCTCAAATTTTAAACTGTTAGGAATTTTAACTGGAGAATCCTTTGGAGTAAAATCCTGAAATTTCGCTGGGATGTTCACCAAAATATCCCAGAACTACCATAAAAATTTCAGATCCATTTGAGCTCATCTGATCCACCTAATGGTGTGATTAGTGAAACTGTTCCAGAGAAAATAGAAAATGTTCAGAAATATTTTCAGAATTTTCTCTGAAATTGTTTAGCTCATAACTTCAGCTAGGAACCTTAAAATTAAGTGAGACCAACTCCATTAGAACCCTCTGAAAATCTAGTTTTCAGAAAGTCATAGTTTGTTTCATGAAAATTCCTAGAACACCCTAAGAGTTCCAATTAAGGTTAAGGACATAATTAATTGTGGAGGGCTCAAATGAGCTTTGCTGCAACTAAAACTTGACCAAGTCTCTGTTTAGGTTGTAACCAAGCCACAGTAAAAGTTTCACAGTCATTAGGTCTGTCTAGCAAGGGTTATAGGCTTCACAACTTCAAAATTAATACAAATGCATTTATATTGATACATATATTGCTCTTATCATGTAGTCGCTAAGGTCGAGGAGGAACCCGAAGTCCTAGACTTCGTTACTCCGGAGGAACAGCTAGCCTACGACCAAGAGCAGCAAGACAAGCTCCGGTTTGCATTAACCTTTTTACAAATGTTTATTGTTTTGAGCACATCTTTGAATATTGTTGTGATTCTTTGCATTAGAGTCTTGATTGGAAACCCAACTGCATAGCCAAGAAAACCATGGGTTGGGGTTAGGATTGAAAACCTCGTTAGCCACTGCGTTGCTAAGATAGAGTAGGATTCGGTACAAGTCGAGTAGTTGGAACTACTCGCGAGCATAGGCTAGAGGCACTCGACTCGGGTAGTGATAGCACATGAAACACATGACAAGAAAATGAGACCAAGCGGAGGTTAAGGGCAGCAGGACTTTGGGGCATGTGTGCTGTAGCTCCACTTGTGTCGATTGAGGACCGAGCCGTGTGCGGGCCTGTTGAGCAAGCTAGAACAGTACCGAAGACCTACAGGCTATATGGGAACCGGGAAACCGATGTAACTCGGGTAGCTCGGTATTGAGGCATTGCCCGTCGTTCAGAGGGTAGGTTGAGAGCTTGAGGTGTAAATCGGCTGGCGGCACTGAGATGCGCGTGCAGAGACCTCTTGCTCGGGACGATGGGACCGGTTCAATATTTGGCTGACGGGCGAAAGGTGGTTGCGTACGACGTCCGTGATGGTTGTTGTAGGCAACATCGAGTACGGGCGTACGTGACGGGTTGTTCGGGTAACCCTGTAGGTGTAAATCGATTATAATCGCCGTCCCTCGCGGTCAGTGAGTACCACTTGTTCACTGTACCGTTGAAAGCATCTAGGCCCCCGTGAGGTATGGTTTCGGTGATTAATGACAACCGTTCGTTATTACTAATGAGTTTATGGATGCGAGGTTTCACGTATATCACATCAAACGTTAATGAACTATCTATTCACACCATCTACTGCTCATTGGATACAAATGGAGACCCCTCAACGATCTATTCTAAGGGGTTATTCGATACTCATGAAGACTAAATGAAGAACTCATACAACGACTCTATTCTATCAAAATTGGCAACACAAGAAGCTTACACTTCATCAAAATATCATTTCAAACAAGTGTCAAAGAGGTCACTCAATAAGATTCCAAAAGATCAACTCAAAACAACTCGAAGCAAACAAGTTGCACTCACCGGATCATCCGATGTCTTGCAAAATGACTACATCGGTCGAGTTTGAGTTGGCAGAAGAAGAAGACCTCAGAGCCCAGTACACACCGGATCATCCGATGTGAAGGAAGTGGCACATCGGTTGATTTCAACAGAAGGATGATTTCTGAGTTATTCTGAAGAAGTACACACCGGATCATCCGACGATGAAGTAAGTGTACATCGGTCAATTTCAACAGAGACATTATTTCTGAATCAATTCTGAAGATCAACTCACCGGATCATCCGATGATGAAGTTGAAGTAACATCGGTCGATTAAACAGTCAGATCCAACGGTTATATCCAACGGTCACATCTGACACATGACATCAGCTAATTTGGAATTCGACCGATGCTCAAATAAAGGGGTGCATCGGATGATCCGATGTTCACAGAAAAAGTCTGCCTACTTTTCCAACGGCTATCTCGTGTGGGCTGACTATAAATACCCCTCCAACCGGCCATTTCGTCAAGTCTTGATCACCAGAGCCTCACTACACATCCTCAAGCATTCAAGACCAAGAGCTACCACTTCCACACCTCAAAACCTCTTGTACTCCAACTATAGGCTAGATCTAGCTAGAGAGAAGCTTGTGTGCGTCCATTCTTGGTGATTGGAATCTCTAGGCTAGTGAGAGAGTGTGTCTTGGTGACTTCTCTCACCTTGTAAAAGTTGGAGGAAGAAGAGATCGCTCCAGAGCTTACCAAGGCGTTTGTGGAAGCCCGGAGGATCACCATTGTACAAGGCTTGAGCTCCACCTTGCCGAAGATGGCGAACGGAGAAAGATAGTGGATTCCCTTGTCTTGGTGACTTGGGAGTGGCTATACCCTTTGGTGGGTGCCACAACGTGGACGTAGGTAGATCTTTGTGATCTTACCGAACCACGGGAAAAATCGCCGTGTCTCCGAGTCTCCGCGGGAGTTTGCATCTCTCTCCTCACCCTCTTACTATTACACATTTACTATTCCGCACTTAATACTCTTGCTTGCGTAGTTAGTTCGCATAGGGAATTGGGCTTCAACCATTAAGTTTTAAATTGCTCTAAAATTTGAAAAAGCCCAATTCACCCCCCCTCTTGGGCGTTTCGATCCTTACAATTGGTATCAGAGCAAGGTTGCTCATTGGATCATTCTAGCTTCACCGCTAGAGAGCGAAAATGGCCAAGAATGGGGGTTCGGTTCCTACCTTCGAGGGCAAGAATTTTGCTTATTGGAAAGCACGCATACGCGCTTACCTTGAGGCAATTGCTCCCGAAGTGTGGGAAGCGACCCATGCGGGGTTTGGAAATCTTGACTATGTTGGTGACCAATTAAAATGGGATGCTAAGGCTAGAAATGCCATATATGAATGCATTAGTCAAGATGTCTTTGCTAGGATTGCTAGTAAGGAAAAAGCATGTGAAATTTGGGCATGTCTAATTGAAATACATGAGGGTTCATCTCGTGTTAAAGAACTTAAATATCACATGCTTAAATCAAAATATGATGAATTTAAGATGTTTCCTCATGAGAATGTTAACCAAATGTTTTCTCGTTTAAATGTGCTCATTGAGGAAATTAACACACTTGACATTGCTTCTCTTGGCAAGGGACTTATCAATCGCAAGATCCTCATGCTTCTACCCAAGCCCAAGTACAACATTATCAACTCAATGCTCCAAAAAGAGTCACTTGACAACATTGAAGTTTCGGAGCTAATTGGAGAAATCCATGCTCATGACATGAGCGTACTTGGAATGATGGAGGAGTCATCATCAAAAATCATTGCTCTCAAGGCTTCAACCAAGAAGACAACTCCCAAGAAGAAGAAAGTGGTTGAGCCTAGCTCAAGTGAAGAAGAGCAAGAAACAAGCGAAGATGATGATGATGAGCTTGCTTTGATGATGAGGAAATTCTCACGCCTCAACTCCAAGATTGCAAAGAAGGGATACTCTTATGATCCCAAGAAGAAAGCCTTCTTGCCAAGAAAAGATGAAAACAAGACGTGCAACAATTGTGGTGATCTAGGCCACATATCATATGATTGTCCAAGACCGGACAAAAGGAAGGACAATGGCAAGCATCACAAGGTAGAAGAAAGTGATGATGAAGAGGAGGTCAAGCCCAAGCGCTCTTTTGGAAAGAAGAAATTTGACAAAGGCAAGAAAACCAAGCTCTTTCCAAAGAAGAGAAGAGGGCCTCAAAAGGTCTTCATGTGTGAAGCCAATGAGTGGATCACGGATGAAGAGTCAAGCGACGAAGATAGTGAAGATGAAGAAAACTTGGCGGGCCTCACCATCGTCAACAAGGATGACTCACCTCTTCGTCCACCTCCTATGTGCCTAATGGCGAAAGGTAACTCAAAGGTATGTGAAGATTCTAGCGATGATGATGATGAGCTTTCACCCGATGAATTAGCATCTATGATTAATGAATATCATGCCATTATAAAAAGGGAAAAGGCTAAGGTTAAGGCTCTTGAGCTAGCTCGTGCTAAGCTTGAAAGTGCTAACCTCGATTTGCATGACAAGTATGTAACCATACTTAAAGAGCATGACACGCTCAAATCAAATGTCAAGCAAATCGAGGAGGAGAATGCTCAAATCAAGCTTGAGTATCGTGAGCTTGACTTAGCTAACTTAGCACTCTTGGCAAAGCACAATGATTTGGTTCAAGAACATGAAGTGCTTAACCTTGCTTATGAAGCGATTGAACTTAAATTGAAAAACACAAAGAAAGAAACCCTTGATGGCAAAATATCATCTAATTCACATGCCACTAATATTTTGGATAAGTCTTTGCCTTTGAAAGCAAGCCCTAGGGAGAAGGAGCTAATGGACGAAATTGAAAGTCTTCGCACTAGTGTGGCAAGACTCTTTAAGGGGGAGGACAAGCACAAGGAAATCCTCTACCAACAAGCTAAAGGCTTCAACAAGAGGGGACTTGGATCCTTCCCGGTGCCCAACAAAGGAAAGGTGCCCTCACCGGAGCTTAGGACAAGCTTCATCAAGGAAGTTGGTTCCTATTGCCAACATTGTGAGGTCACCGGACATCACACGAGGGAGTGTCCTCTTCCCAAACGTCCTTCTCCCAAATTGCCTCCTAACTACAAATCTACTTTCAATGATTATCACTATCTATTGAGCAAAGTAGGTGGAAAGGTGAAGGCAAGGTTCATCGGCAAAGACATCAAGGGCATGAAGGGGAAGCTCCCCAAGCAACTTTGGGTCCCAAAATCACTTGTATCACACATACAAGGACCTAAGTTGGCTTGGGTTCCTAAACTCAAAAACTAACTTCATGTGTGTAGGTGAACTACAAAGCCGGAGGAAAGCATTGGGTACTCGATAGTGGGTGCACTCAACATATGACCGGCAATGATGGTATGTTCACCTCCATAGAGAACCCCGGCAATCATGAACAAGTCACCTTTGGTGATAACTCAAAGGGGAAGGTAATTGGTTTAGGTAAAATTGCTATTTCTCATGATTTGTCTATCTCTAATGTACTTTACGTTAAGTCTCTTAGTTTCAATTTACTTTCTATTGCACAATTATGTGATCTTGGACTAACGTGCACATTTGACAAGAATGGTGTTGTGGTGACTAGTGAATCAAGCAAAGAACTAATATTCAAAGGTTTTCGGCATGAACATCTTTACTTGGTGGACTTCTCCAACAAGGATGCTAGCTTGACCACTTGTCTTTTCACCAAGACAAGTTTGGGATGGCTATGGCATCGGCGCATTGCTCACATTGGGATGAGCAAGCTCAAGAAGTCATTCAAGCTTGGGATGGTGACCGGCGTGAAGGATGTCACATTTGAGAAGAACAAGCTTTGTAGCGCGTGTCAAGCCGGGAAGCAAGTTACCTCACACCATCCGATGAAGACAATGGTGTCAACCTCCAAGCCACTTGAACTACTTCACATGGACCTCTTCGGACCGTCCACATACCAAAGCCTTGGCGGTAACCTCTATTGTCTTGTTATTGTTGATGACTACTCTCGCTATGCTTGGACATTGTTTCTAGGTGGCAAGGGTGAAACTCCGGATATCTTCAAGACCTTCGCTAAACGAGCTCAAAGGGAATTTTAACTTCCCATCATCAAGGTCTGGAGTGACAACGGCACCGAGTTCAAGAACTACAACATTGGGGAGTGGTGTGATCGTGAAGGCGTGAAGCACGAGTTTTCGGCCACATACACCCCTCAACAAAATGGTGTCGTTGAAAGGAAGAACAAGACTCTCATCACCCTTGCAAGAGCAATGCTTGATGACTATGGCACGTCGGAGAAGTTTTGGGCCGAAGCAATCAACACAGCGTGCCATGCCGCAAATAGGGTCTATCTTCATCGACTACTTCAAAAGACCCCATATGAGCTCCTCATTGGGAGAAAGCCCAATATCTCCTACTTCCGAGTCTTCGGGTGCAAGTGCTACATCTACCGCAAGAAAAGGCTCGGTAAGTTTGAAAGAAGGTGTGATGTTGGTATCTTTCTTGGTTATGCGTCAAACTCAAAAGCATATCGAGTATTCAACCAAACTTCCGGGTTAGTTGAAGAAAGTTGTGATGTTGAGTTTGATGAGACTAATGGCTCCCAAGAGGAGAGTTTTGGTCATGATAATATAGATGATGAGCCTCTACGAGAAGCTATGAAGAACATGACCATAGGAGACATCAAGCCCGAAGTTGAGGAGAGCCATGATCAAGGGGGAGCCTCAAGTCCCAACATCAACACCTCCATGGCGCCTCAAATTGATGAAGAAGAAGAGAAAGATGATCCATTGCCAATGCAAGATTCACATGCCACACAACACCAAGAAGAAGAAGAAGTCCAAGGTCAAGTCCAACCACAAGACGAGCGAGATGCCTCACCACCGCCAAGTGCCTCACAACCTCTTATGAGGCATGGGCGCATCTCCAAGGCACATCCGATGGATCAAATCATCGGAAGTCCGTCACGGGGAGTAAGTACTCGTTCTCGCCATGTTGCTTCATTTTGTGAGCACTACTCTTTTGTTTCGTGTGTAGAACCCACAAATATTGAGGAAGCACTCCAAGATCCCAATTGGGTGATGGCTATGCAAGAAGAACTCAACAACTTCACCCGCAATGAAGTTTGGGTATTGGAGGAGCGACCTAAGGACAAGAACGTCATCGGAACGAAGTGGGTGTACCGCAACAAGCAAGACGAGAATGGCGTGGTGGTCCGCAACAAGGCAAGGCTTGTGGCCAAGGGTTTTTCACAAGTTGAAGGACTAGATTTTGGAGAGACATTCGCCCCGGTCGCACGGTTAGAAGCTATTCACATACTCCTTGCTTTTGCTTCGCATCACAATATTATGCTTTATCAAATGGATGTTAAAAGTGCCTTCCTCAATGGTTATATTAACGAACTTGTTTTCGTTGAGCAACCTCCCAGGTTTGAAGATCCGAGGAATCCTAACCATGTGTATAGGTTACACAAGGCGCTCTACGGGCTCAAGCAAGCACCTAGGGCATGGTATGAACGTCTAAGGGATTTCCTAGTCATGCAAGGATTCAAGATCGGGAGGGTGGATACCACACTTTTCACCAAGGACATCAACGGGGATTTATTTCTTTGTCAAATTTACGTTGATGACATTATTTTTGGCTCAACTAAGAACTTAGCCTTGAGTTTGGCACCATGATGTCTAGGGAGTTCGAGATGTCAATGATTGGAGAACTCAATTTCTTCCTAGGATTTCAAATCAAGCAACTTCAAGAGGGGACTTTCATCTACCAAGAGAAGTACACCAAGGACCTCTTGAAGAAGTTTGAAATGGAAGATTGTAGCTCAAGAAGTACTCCAATGGCGACAAATTGTCATCTCGACGCGGACATGGACGGTAAACCTATTGATCAATCTCATTACCGTTCCATGATTGGTTCATTGTTATATCTTACCGCATCTAGGCCCGATATCATGTTTAGTGTGTGCTTGTGTGCTCGCTTTCAAGCGGCACCTAAAGAATCGCATCGTAAGGCGGTCTTTAGGATACTTAGGTATCTCAAGCATACCCCAAGTGTAGGTTTGTGGTACCCCAAGAACGCTAGTTTCCATCTCTTGGGTCACTCGGATTCGGACTTTGCCGGATGCCGTGTGGATCGCAAGAGTACCTCCGGTGGGTGCCACTTACTTGGGCGTTCCCTAGTATCTTGGTCGAGCAAAAAGCAAAACTCCGTGGCTTTGTCCACCGCGGAGGCAGAGTATATAGCGGCAGGTGCATGTTGTGCCCAAATTCTATATATGAAGCAAACCCTTTTGGACTTTGGAATTAAATTTGATTGTGTGCCTCTCCTTTGTGACAATGAAAGTGCGGTTAAGATAGCTAGAAACCCCGTTCAACACTCCCGCACTAAGCACATTGATATTCGCCATCACTTCCTGCGGGACCATGAGGCTAAAGGAGACATCTCTTTGCAAGGTGTTAGGTCCGAAGAACAATTGGCGGATATCTTCACTAAACCACTTGATGAGAAAACTTTTTCTAGACTTAGAAGTGAATTAAATGTGCTAGATGCATCTAACGTCATGTAAGTTGCCATGTTCATGTAAGGTTGCATATCAAATAGGTCTTGTCTAACTCCCAAAGGATAGGGGCGAGCTAGAAATAGTTTTCCCTGAGGAAGCCTTTGGAAGGTTTAAACCTGGCAAGATAGATTTACATTATGCTTTGCATGATTCCTGCCATATAGACTTGCACTCATTTAATATCTTGCATTATTTTGTTTGGCATTGCATACGGTAGATTGTCACAAAGGGGAACCCACATCATGAGAAGGAGACTTGTTCAAAATGCAATATCTCAACTCATATGATGTGGATAGAGCAAAATTCTAAAGGTACATGCTTTTAAAGAGATAGAAGTTTTCCATACTCTAGCTCACAAAGCATGGGCCTTACATTTTCGTGGTTTCCCTCCTAAACCTTGTGTGTTCTCTTTGCTTAAGGGCTTAGCCAATATGTGGCACTATATTTGAAGCCTTCTATTAGAGGTTAGGAGTTGCCCAAAAAGTCCTAGGACCCATCCTTATCTTTGTGTGTTTAAGTCCAAGGACACATATGGGCAGTCTTAGGTTTTCTGTAGTCATCGGATTATCCGATGCTAGGGCCAGCAGATCATCGGATCAATTGGTGCTTCAGTTCAGTGCTCCATCAAGTCAGATGTCACAAATCAACCGATGAGTTCATTTCAGAAGACATCGGAGCATCCGGTGTTTAGTTTTCTGGTGCCCTGCAGAAATCGACCGACGATTGACACCTCAACGTCGGCTCATCCGATGTTCAAAGAGAGTTTTTGGAACAACTCTCTGTTGAACTCGACCGATGCATCCTCCGATGATCATCGGTCCATCTGGTGTTTTGTGCGCGGCTAGGGTTTGCCTGTACGGTTTAAATAGCGGTTCGGCCGACCTCCGCCGCCGCCCGCTTCTCTCGCCGCCCGTCGCCCTCGCCGCCATCCTCGCGCCCTCCGGCCACCTCCGGTTGCCGCCGCCGCCTCCCAGGCGCCGCCGCCGCCGCACTTCGGCCGCCGCCGCCTAGGCGCCGCCCGTGCCCGCACCGCCGCCTCTCCCGCGCGCGCCGCCGCCGTTCCACCGCGCCGCCGCAGCTCCCTCCTCCGCCGCGCCTCCCTCGCCGTCTCCCCTCCACCACCAGCCGCACCACCACTCGCCGCCGGCTTCCACCACCGCGCATCACCCTCTCCGCTAGGGTTTCGCCGTGCTTCGTCGTTCGTCGCTAAGGTTTGCTCCGTGCCACGCGACGTCCTTCGTTGTTTTTCGTCGTTCATCTTCATCGTCGCTAACCCTAGCTCTCAATTGCATCAAGATGGGTCGCGATCGCAAAGGAAAGGGCAAGGCTATTGAGGAGCCCGCCGCGAAGAAGCGCAAGATGTCCAAGGACGCTCATCGTGCGGAGTTGACCGCTCGCGCCGCCGAGGAGCGTGAGCGCGGCCATCGCGGTTCCTTACGGATCCGCGAGTCCCGGCAGAGGCAGGAGCAGCCTCCGGTCCAGCCGGTGCCTCCCGAGGGCTCCGACGAGGAGGAGACCGAGGTGCCACCTCTCATCCGCCGGCGCACCCCGAGGACTCGTGGGGGTGGACAGACTCCTACGGCGAGTCGGCGCCCCTCTGCGGCTGACCGCGCCGAGGACAGAGAGGCCCAAAGGGCCATCCACCTGATGGACACAGCAGTCCGTGTTGCCGAGGATGTCAGACTCACCGACTACAGGAAGATGAAGGCAAGGCAACTGAAGAAGCTCAGATGGTTAGCGATGTCTGAGGAGTGGTTCCCGCGGCCTAGGGACGCTCGAGTTGACTCCCGCTTCTGGACCCTGACACAGGCGTCCCTGTACGAGACTTACAGGCGTCGGGGCCACAAGCTCTTCCAGCATAACAGCATCGACTGGGATCAGCTTGCAGTGGCAGCAGGACACGGGATCAGGCCACTCTTTGAGAGATACAGAGGACTTGTGGACTTGCTCTCGCACCAGAGGAGTGCCTACGTCGAGGAGTGGGTCAGGGTGTTCTACGCGACACTCTACGTCTCTGAGGGCCGTCGCTCGATTCACTTCATGTTCATGGGGCAGATCCACGACGTGTCTCGAGACTTGTTGGGCAGACTGCTTGGTGTGGAGCTCTCTACTACGTGCCTGCACCAGATAGTCTACAGAGACGCAGACCCGCCGAGGAGGCCACTGACTGGAGGAGTGGCACCGCCTTTCGAGGAGATCAGAGGTCTGTTCACTCAGCCGTTCACTCCTGACCAGCCGAGGGTGCCAGCGCTTCTCACCCCAGCAGCTCGGACAGTTCACCACGTCCTCAGGCGTATCCTACTACCGAGGTCTGGCTACTTGGAGGGCTTCACGAGCCTTCAGCAGACCATCCTGTTCTATGTGATGAACGGGATGGAGTTCGACATCGTGGATATTCTGATCTGCGAGATGGAGGACGTGATCACCGACGGAGTTGGGATGCTTCGACAGTTGGTCTTCGGTCACTGGATCTGTCACCTTCTCCACCAGTTGGTTCCAGAGGACACTCCAGGAGTTTCTCAGCTAACGGAGATGCACGTGACCCGGTTCAACCACTACCGAGTCCCCACTCCGGGAGACCGCCGCCTTGGCCGTCCCGTCGAGCGTGAGGTTCGAGCCAGACTGTCAGAGGAGGACTGGGCAGAGCTGACTCAGGAGGACGCAGAGCTGGCACAGGCAGAGGCTCAGGGAGGAGACCTACAGCATATATGGTCGGACAGCGACACCAGCGACAGTGTCGAGGAGTACTTCCCTCCTGCTCCTCCTTCACCGAGGCAGCACGACGCAGAGGCAGGAGGCTCAGCAGCTCCACCACCTACACCTCCTCCAGTGTCATAGGCTCAGGTGACTCAGCCGTCAGAGCTCACTGCTTTACTTCAGCGGATGGCTCAGCAGCAGGAGCAGCAGGCAGCTCGACAGGAGCAGCTTCAGAGGCAGCAGCAGGAGATGCAGCTGGAGATCGCCCGTCAGAGGCGAGAGGACATCGACAGGTACACCAACCTTGTCGACCAGATGACGAGACGCACTCTGGACCAGCAGCAGCAGACTCAGCAGATGTTGTTGGGCGTCCTGGGGTTGGTCACCAACCTCTACCAGCAGACGGGAGTCGCCCCTCCACCTCAGCACTCGGGACTCAGTCAGGCTCCAGGTGCACCCCCACTGGCACCAGCTCCAGTACTGCCGCCAACGTCGTTCCAGTCCTCACCTCTTTCGGCAGTACCTTCTCCACCGGCGCCAGCAGTCTCACCGGATCCCCCAGCAGCTCTAGCTCAAGCTCCAGCTCCCCCCGCTCCAGCTCCAGCGCCAGCGACCTCAACCTCCAGCAGCTCCGGCGACAGCACCGTCGACGCCGACCGCTTCACCATCGCCAGGAGCGCGCCTGAGTCGTAGGCACTCGACTTCCCTTTTTGGTGTCTTGATGCCAAAGGGGGAGAAGAGTTAGAGTCAGGGGGAGGGTTAGCTCAGTTCTAGGGGGAGTTCTTGGTTTTAGGGGGAGTGTCTATCCTTTTGCTACTTATTGTTATCTATTTGAGATTGCCTGTTATTATTATTTGCTATTATTGTACTCCGGGTGCTACTTTGTGCTCTTGCGCTTTATTGTTTATTATTTGAGCCTTCGAGCCACTTGTGTTGCAATTTGTACTTGTTATATTTCTTTTTTGAGCATTGCGTTTTAATTCCATTAATTCTATGCTCTACTCGTTGTGTTGTCATCAATCACCAAAAAGGGGGAGATTGAAAGCATCTAGGCCCCCGTGAGGTATGGTTTCGGTGATTAATGACAACCGTTCGTTATTACTAATGAGTTTGTGGATGCGAAGTCTCACGTATATCACATCAAACGTTAATGAACTATCTATTCACACCATCTACTGCTCATTGGATACAAATGGAGACCCCTCAACGATCTATTCTAAAGGGTTATTCGATACTCATGAAGACTAAATGAAGAACTCATACAACGACTCTATTCTATCAAAATTGGCAACACAAGAAGCTTACACTTCATCAAAATATCATTTCAAACAAGTGTCAAAGAGGTCACTCAATAAGATTCCAAAAGATCAACTCAAAACAACTCGAAGCAAACAAGTTGCACTCACCGGATCATCCGATGTCTTGCAAAATGACTACATCGGTCGAGTTTGAGTTGGCAGAAGAAGAAGACCTCAGAGCCCAGTACACACCGGATCATCCGATGTGAAGGAAGTGGCACATCGGTTGATTTCAATAGAAGGATGATTTCTGAGTTATTCTGAAGAAGTACACACCGGATCATCCGATGATGAAGTAAGTGTACATCGGTCAATTTCAACAGAGACATTATTTCTGAATCAATTCTGAAGATCAACTCACCGGATCATCCGATGATGAAGTTGAAGTAACATCGGTCGATTAAACAGTCAGATCCAACGGTTATATCCAACGGTCACATCTGACACATGACATCAGCTAATTTGGAATTCGACCGATGCTCAAATAAAGGGGTGCATCGGATGATCCGATGCTCACAGAAAAAGTCTGCCTACTTTTCCAACGGCTATCTCGTGTGGGCTGACTATAAATACCCCTCCAACTGGTCATTTCGTCAAGTCTTGATCACCAGAGCCTCACTACACATCCTCAAGCATTCAAGACCAAGAGCTACCACTTCCACACCTCAAAACCTCTTGTACTCCAACTATAGGCTAGATCTAGCTAGAGAGAAGCTTGTGTGCGTCCATTCTTGGTGATTGGAATCTCTAGGCTAGTGAGAGAGAGTGTCTTGGTGACTTCTCTCACCTTGTAAAAGTTGGAGGAAGAAGAGATCACTCCGGAGCTTACCAAGGCGTTTGTGGAAGCCCGGAGGATCACCATTGTACAAGACTTGAGCTCCACCTTGCCGGAGATGGCGAACGGAGAAAGATAGTGGATTCCCTTGTCTTGGTGACTTGGGAGTGGCTATACCCTTTGGTGGGTGCCACAACGTGGACGTAGGTAGATCTTTGTGATCTTACCGAACCACGGGAAAAATCGCCGTGTCTCCGAGTCTCCGCGGTAGTTTGCATCTCTCTCCTCACCCTCTTACTATTACGCATTTACTATTCCGCACTTAATACTCTTGCTTGCGTAGTTAGTTTGCATAGGGAATTGGGCTTCAACCATTAAGTTTTAAATTGCTCTAAAATTTGAAAAAGCCTAATTCACCCCCTCTCTTGGGCGTTTCGATCCTTACAACCGTGACGTAGAGAGAACAGGCTAGTCACATGTTAAAATGTTGCTGAATGAAAGATGGACATTGATTGTTAATGATATGTTGTAGCTTAGAGCTAACTAAAGTTCTTTTCAACTTTGGGCAAAGTACATGAGAGAAATGCGTTTCTTGTTTGATTGCGGCTCTCTCATGTGCCTTAGCGTAAGGTTCTCCACAAACTGCTGCTAAAACTTGAAAGTAAGGTTCCATTAATTAGGCGAGTCCTTTGCAAATGATTTTTACCTCATGTAACCCATCTCCCCTCATGTAGAAGTTCCATGTTTAGGTGAGACGGGTCAGACTTGCTGGGCCTTCGTGCTCACTACTTGTGTTTGAAGCTTTTGCAGGGTTCTATGAGGAAGGAACTCCGGAAGAGGAGACGGAACCCCAGGAGGGGAACCCCGTCGAGTGGGAGTCGTGCACGCCGCAGAGTTAGTGTGCGTGTGTGCTAGCAAGGACACGTTCAAGGGCTGAACGTGCACTTGATGCTTAGTCTACGCCCGCGAGTGTAGACTAAACTTATTTTGATGTAAACATGTTCATAAACCTGTTTATGTAATAAAATTTCTGCTTCCGCTTTGTACCTTTGATGTGTGTTATCCGGTGCTGTGCAACGCAGCATCCCTCAGCGTGATCCTGGCTCGACAGGACCTTGAGGTCGTGTCACTGGGTTATGCACCGCAATAGGATGTCGTGGCGCCACGCCAGTAAAGATACCAGCGCGTAGCACTTAGCCATCCGCACCACCCGTTCAGCAAATGCACGTTCATCAGGAAGGATGTCCTTCAAGGAGTCCCGAACCTCCGTGATCCATGCATCGAGACTACTTGAGCTTCTGGATCTTGAGCGCTGGGTTGCACGGAGTCCCCAGTGACGCTTACGATCCTTTGGCGGCATCCATGGCTGCAGGGCCGCCGGGACCGCCTAGCTTTGAGGCACTGGTTCAGCCCCCTTCGCCCGGCTCGGCGGGCCGGGCTGTGGGTCGCGGCAACGTCCTATCGAAGACTCCTTCGGGCACAGGGGCTCCGGTGGAGGCCTTCGCCGAGAGGTCGTCAGCTGCGGCCGTGCCAGCGCGCGGTACATGGCGCAGGTCCAAGGCGAGGAAGTCTTTCTCCAACATTTGCACGTGGAGCAGATAAGCAGCTAGCTGCAGATCACTGCAGGGGCATTCGCCCTTAACTTGCTTGATAACCAGCTGGGAGTCGCCCTGTGCCAACAACTGGCGAGCGCCCAGAGACAGGGCTGTCTGTAGGCCAAAGATGAGTGCTTCATACTCTACCACGTTGTTGGTTGCCTTGAAATTGAGACGCACCATGTACCCAGACTGCTCCCCCGATGGCATGAGAAACAGTACGCCGACACCGGCCCCCTGCTTTCGCGAGGAGCCGTCAAAGAAGAGCGTCCAGTGAGGCCCGGTGAAGACCAGAGCTCGGTGCTTTGGTTCACCGTCTTCGTGGCCCCCTGGGTCAGCCTTTGTTGGCGTCCACTCAGCCACGAAGTCAGCCAATGGTTGACTCTTGACTGTCTGACGTGGTCGGGAGCTCAGCTTGAACTCCGCCGTCTTCGGGCTGCCCTGGCGCGCTTATCCGCCAAGCTGAAGAGCTTGGAGACGTCGCGGACCTCTCTGGTCGCGAGCTTCTCAAGCATTTTCTCGTCCCGGACACCCTGCCAGAACGCCACCACCACAGAAACACTTTGAATATGCGGGATGGTGCTACGTACCTGGGAGAACCGATGGATGAAGGAGCGCAGTTATCCCTAGGTTGTTGCTTGATGGCGTGGAGGTCGAGCTCCGTGCCGGGACGGGTGTAGGAGCTGCCGAAGTTGGTGATGAACTGCCGGCAGAGCTCTCCCCAGGAAGTTATGGAACCCTGGGGGAGGTTCATGAGCCAAGACCGGGCTGGGCCGATCAAGGCGACGGGGAAGTAGTTGGCCATGACGGCCTCATCCCCTCCTGCGGCAAGTACGGCAGTGGAGTAGATCTGGAGAAACTCCGTCGAGTTGACGCTGCCATCGTACTTCTCGGGCAGGTGCGGCCGAAACTTGCGCGGCCACCTCGCGAAGCGAAGGTGGGGTGCCAGGGCCGCACATCCTGCCCCTGTTGCCACAGGTGTTGGTGCCGCGAACGCTTGGTTCGCCGTTGGCACGGTGTATCCCGGTATGGGCAAGGCAGCTCCATAGACCGCGGGCGCCGTTTGCAGGGCATATGGTTGTGGCATATGCTGCGCGGCGTATGCCTGGGGCAGAGATCGCGTGGCGAAGATCTACTCTTCGGGCTGGGTCGAGGCCGACGTCATGCTGTCGCCAGCCTCTTGGTTGCGACGCCTTTCCCGACGTCGCCCGAGGTACACCCGGGCATCCTGGCCCAAGTGGCACCATTCCAGCTCTGTCCTCAAGTCCGTCGACGGAAGCCTGGTGGAGCGGGAATCCGCCGTCTGTCCGTCAACCGTTGGCGTGCGCGTCAGCGACACAACCGGTTGGCCGGAGCGCCGTCCCCGCCGAAGTCGAGGGTTAGCGGCGGCGACGACGAGGCGGTCTACCTCGCGAATCCACTGCTAGGTCGCTGAATGGGGTGCGTCCCCAGCAGGTGGATTGCGCAGTAGCGCTCTTGCTGCAGCTAGCGCGCCCGCGTGGGGAACGCTCAGCGCCGCAGAAGATCTCATGCTGGTTGGAGCCTGCATTGCCAGAGTCGGCGTTGCCGGAGTCGGCTGCTTGCTTCCAGCTTGCGCCGACACACTCCGTCCAGAGTGTGTCGACACGTACTCCCCGCTAGTCACGGTCCGTCGTGAACGCGGGGGTGGAGAGCTTGCCGCTGAAGGAAGCTTGGTCATCTTCGTCGGCAGAAGCTCGTCGCGCAAGGGAAAAGCCCCCTTCCTGGCGCTCCAAATGTCGAAGTGTTCGGTCGACACTTCCCCCGGGCCTGCACTGGGCAGCCCGCGGAGGTTCTTTTTTCGGTGGGGCTAGTCGCTTGCGGAGAGCTTGAGCATATGGACGAGTTAGGAAGAGCTTGACACGGCGAGTTTTACGTGGTTCAGGCCGCCGGAGCGTAAAACCCTACGTCCACGGCGAGCTATGGAGCTCGCTGTATTGCTTGTTGCTCAGAACCGGAGTTCTGAGCTTGGGGGAGAGTTACACCTTGGGTGCGAATGGCTAGAGTGCGAACCCAGGGTTCGAATGGCTAGAGTCCGAACCCTTGCTAACGTTGCCTACCCGAGCCTTTTATAGTCCAAGGCTCGTGTGGCTTACAAGGGGGGCCCGAGACCCGACAGGTGGTCCCGGGGAGATTGCCTGCCGACTATCGTATCTGCAGTTATGCCGGTAGTTGTCTCTGGCGAAGGCTTCCGAGTCTTCGTTCTGCCGCCCTGCCCATGCCGCAAGCTAGTCGTAGTGGTTGATGACAGCAGGGGCGGCAGGGGATGTCTTGTCACTGTGTTTATTGGCTGGCAGGTTCTGACACGGTGCGTCAGTCTGTGATGCGACTGGACGCAACGTCACCTGACAGGGGCGTGCTCCGCGTCTCCGTGTCTTGGGAAGGCGCGAGTCTTGAATGCTTTGTACGGTAAAGGCATGGCGCGCCTTTACTCCTGCTGCCTACCATGCCGGGCGGCAGCACTGCTCTGCTGGCCACGTGTCGGACCCGGAGCTCTCCTCTAAGGAGAGGGGGGGCTCCTGGCTCCGCTGGACACGTGGAGCCTTCGGAGCTCACCCCCGCGGAGGGGGCGAGGTCCGGTCTTCCGGGCCATGTGGCAGGCTCGGAGCTATCCTTTGAGGAGAGGAGAGCCCCGACCCTGTCGGACACGTGGCGCCTTCGGAGCTTGCCCTTGCGGAGGGGGTGAGGTCCGGCCTCCTGGGCCACGTGGCAGGCTCGGAGCTATCCTCCGTGGGGAGGGGAGCTCCGGCCCCGCTGGACATGTGGCGCCTTCAAACCTCGCCCCTTCAGAGGGAGCGAGGTCCTTAGGAAGTTTTACGCTGTGCGCGGGGGTACCCGGTATTGAGGGTACCGATAGTTGTGTTTTCGTTGCATCTGTTCTTTGATTCCTTTCGAACAGAAGCCTTCTCGTGGACAGATCACTTGATGATCAGGTTGATCTAAAGACAAGATCATTGCCACGTCCACCTTTGATCACCTCTGTCCATGCAAGCCATGCAAGAACACGTACAAACCAATCTAATAAAATTAATCATAGGATGGCATGAATGTGCATCATCGCATCTAGTTTAAGGTTTGTGCATGATATTGATTGCTGTGAATCTTGTATGCACGTGATCCTACCTAGCAGGACAAGCTCAGGGAGCTGTCTACGACGAACTGCAGCAACCAGGTTTTGAGATTCAAGAACAACCGGAACCGCAAGAACAAGGCAAGTGCTCCTTGACCATGTTGATCCTATGTTTTGGGTAAGACTATTTTGTTTTGCGAAAAGGTGTGTGTGCTGAGTCAAACATGATGGGAAACCCTTTTTATAGGAGTTTACTAGTTTTGGTTGAACCACCCTTGTCGCCTAGGAAGTTTATGAGTCGGGTATGGTTTTTTTTGCTTTATGCTTCGCTGAGTCTATGGGGATTGGGAAGCGAGATAGATGTGTCTAGCTAACTGCACTCATATTGAAAATGAGAAACTGATGTTAATAATGGACATGGATCGGAGGGAGATCTAGGCAAGCCTGGGTTTGTGAATGAGGTAGCATGAGATGATGGTTTTACTTGCCATAGATCTAAGGACCGGTTCATGCATGCACATACGAGGATAACAGTGCCACCACAAGGCCAAGTATGGGTGCGGCTTAGCTGAGTAATTAGGTAAGTTGCTAGAGTGTTATGGACTGTGGAAGGCGCGGGGAATGGGAGTCGAGTGAGGACTGCCCTGGGAACTGCATGGCACAAGAGGGGCCCGTGGGTGGGAGAATTGGAGATTCTAGCCTGCCGGTGAAACCTTAGTGAGTCCATACATCTAGTAACCCCTTTGTAAAGGCTATTTTGTGATCTCTTGACCATACACCGACGGTTGTGTACGGGTATAATGGAGGTTCTGTAGTCGCTGACGGGTGACGAAATCACAAACTTGTGGGTAAAGAGGTGCAAACTCTGCAGAGTCTAAAACTATCATAATAGCCGAGCTTACGGTCACGAGCACCTGGCTAAACTGCCATGATTAGTTGGGATGGTTATTGGGATAGTTATTGGGAAGGTTCTTGGTTATGGTAAATGAGTTTGTTATGGTCTAGTTGTTGGGACTGTTGAGTCCGGGTGATAAGATGGTTGCATTACTGTTGAGTCATGGCAACGAGTTTGGTCTCGGTGTGAGACGAAGTTGTTTTAAGATGGTAGCGAATACGAGGAGGTATTCGTGAGTAAGAATGAACATGGAAAGCGATGGAGGTATGTTGGTAATTTAATACATGTTGAGATTACATTCATCTAAAGTTAAGTTGCTGTTTTATCATGGTTTTATAAATTTGCTTTTCTGCAAATGAGCCTTTTTATACCTACCTTGTTATGAGCTGCATATCATGTGTTTTTTCCGCACTTGCTGGGTACATCATTGTACTCAAACTTGCATTATTACTTCATCATCAGCAGCAGGAGAAGCCTACTATGAAGACCACGTGGGGCATTGAGGCGTGTGATGTGTTCTCAACCTTGTCTGTGGAAAGGAGTAGAGATGGAGCCACTTCTGCCTAGATTTGCTTCCGCATTAGCTAAATTGCTTCCGATTTAGAATAAAGACTTCCGCTGTGAGCATGAGTCCAAGACTCATTGTAATAAACTCTGTTATTCGTGGTAATATATAATCTGAATTCAGTTTGTGGAACGTATGTGTATGTGTGATGAACATACTGGGCACACATATGCATTAGTTCTCGGTTCCGTGGTTTTCTCACAGAATTGAGGGCGTCACAATTATTTATTGAAGTTTTGTTTAGAAAGTAGATCCATTGTCATTTTTGTAATTGAAAGTAATTAGGGTTTCTATATTTGTTCAGAGAAAATTAACTAGATTCGTGGCATATACGCCCAACGCCGTTCCATTCCCTCTCTTTGCTCTCCCCCCCTCCGTCTTCCCGCCGCCATTTCAAACCCACGTCCGATGGCCGCCGCCGACGGCGACGCCGACGTGTCCCTCCCATCCCCAGACGACCTCGACGAAAACGGATTCCCCGCGTTACCCTCCTCTCCCGCCGCTGGCAGCGGCCACGGCGGAAGCAGCTTCGCCGCCGACTTCTATCGCAGCGGAACCGACTGGTCCTTCCTTCGCGCTCCTCCTTCACCGCTGCCGGAGGCCGCGTCAGCGGTGAAGGAGAAGGGAGGAGGCTCACTCATGCAGAAGAGCCTCTTCCAGGCGTGGGGGATCCCGAGGCCGCCGCGGCAGGGGGTTGGGGATTCCCCACTCGTGCAGAGGAGCCTGTTCCAGGCGTGGGGGATCGAGAGGTCGCGGGTGGAAGGGTTCGCGGCTGGGGATTCCACCGCCTCCCCCTCCCATTCCGGTTCTTGGTCGGGAAGGAAGCGGCGACGAGGAGGCCTACAGGAGTCAGGGGAGGTCAAGAAGCCGCTTGCCTGCCCATTCTACAAGAAGATCCCCGGTAAAGGCCGTTATCGTATGCATTTTTTGCCCTGACCAAGTGGTACAACCCCCCCCCCCCCCCCCCCCCCAATTTTGCTAAGCCAATCTCTCATGTACCTGCAAACTGAATGAACCCAGGCACGCCATTCACAGTGGATGCCTTCCGGTATAGAGAAGTTGAGGGGTGTTCTGCCTATTTCCTCAGCCACTTTCACCATGATCATTATGGTGGACTAACCAAGAAATGGTGCCATGGTCCTATCTATTGCTCTGTGCTCACTGCTCGCTTGGTGAAGATGTGCTTGTCAGTTGACTCCAGGTAAGCCTTTTTTTTTGTGATATCTCTACTCTTCTAGCATCAGCATGACTCTTTTGGTTTGGTGTTTGCAGTTATGTTCGTCCCTTGGAGCTTGATACTGAATACATCATAGAGGGAGTGACTGTTACCTTGCTGGAGGCCAATCATTGCCCTGGTGCAGCGCTAATTCACTTCCAGCTCAGTGATGGAAGGACCTATCTCCATACTGGCGATTTTAGAGCATCAAAATCTATGCAATTGCATCCACTGCTCCAGAGAGGTCGCCTGAACTTGCTTTACCTGGACACAACATATTGCAATCCCAAATACAAGTGCGTCTGCAGTCTTGAAGTTCAGGCATTTACTCTTGAAAGATTTCTTTGCTGAGCCTGGTACTTTCTAGGTTCCCGCCCCAGGGTGATGTTATTGACTTTGTTGTGAGGACAGTTCAAAGGTATTTACAGAAGCAACCAAAAACCCTGATTGTTGTTGGGGCATATAGCATTGGAAAAGAGAATGTATATCTAGCAATTTCTCGAGCTCTAGAGGTACTGTACAGATGAGAGATGAGACATCACAATGAATTTTGGAACACGTGAGCTTTCTAGTCTCATCTGACTTATTTTAAATTATTCATGAAAGGTCCCTATATACACTGATGCATCAAGAAGACGAATTCTTCACTCTTTTGGCTGGTCGGACTTGTCCAAAAGGATATGTTCATGCATTGAAAATTCACCACTTCATGTTCTGCCCCTTGGATCTGTAAATCATGAGGTTTGGAGAATGATCTCGTTTAAATTCTGTGAATTAACTTCTGAGCTCTCTAACTAAAAAGTAGCATTTTTCAGAACTTGAAGAAGTACTTGGAGAATCTTAACCAGAGATTTGTAGCTGTGCTAGCTTTTAGACCTACAGGTTAATGCAATTGGGGGCGTATTTGCATGAATTTACTTTGGAAATATGAATCATATAATCCTTAGTTTTGTCTCTATTCTTTTATTAGGTTGGACTTTCTCCGAGGCAACAGGAAAGGAGCTTGACCTAATAAAACCAAAGTCTAAAGGCGGGGTCACAATTTATGGTAGTATTTGTCAACTTGTTCTGATTATGTCTTTCACTTTCACTGTTTGCAAAGGAAGATGTGAATAAACATAAAGACTAGTTAATTTACCAGGTTCTGTAGGAACTTATTTTTCTGTCAACCAACTGATTTTATTAATCTCTGATTTCAAAGGTGATATGTAGACTTTCCTTCTAATTGCATACTGATTTTGTGGTCTGATGTTCTGATCTTCCATGCCTAGTAGAGACTGTCAAACTTGCACCCGAAAACCCAAACGGAGGTGCAGCCTTGTAACCTACAATACAAATTTCTGTGATCATTTGCAGCTAAATCATTTTGGAGTACCCGTAATTAACCTAAGTCTAACTGATGATTCTATTTAGAGCCTCCTTCTTGTCAAACATGTATCACACGTGCATGATAAAAACTGGCAATTCCATTCTCGCATAAGATTTCATCGAATTTGGTTTCTTCTCATTGTAGGTGTGCCTTACAGTGAGCATTCAAGTTTCACTGAGCTTAGAGATTTTGTGATGGTAAATCCTTAAATTTGGTGTTACATTTTTGAAGTCTTTGCTGCATTCTAAGTTTATAACTAAGGTCAACATTTGTTTGGATAGTTTCTGAGGCCGCAGAAGGTAATCTCTACTGTCAATGTTGGCAACACGACAAGTCGAGATAAAATGCAAGCATGTTTCCAAGAATGGCTGAAGGGCCCATGATGAATGAAGCCGGACCAAATTTATCTAAGGCCGCCATGCCTTTGGAGTATTTTGTTTGGTGTTACCCTACTGCAGTTAGCTTGAATGCTCATAGTTTCATAATTTTCTTATTAAAATATAATAAATGCCTATTTATGTGCCAATGAACCAACTGTGGCACTTGAAGAGCATCCAAGATATTCTCTGAAGGTTGATCTGGTTTGTGTGTAAAAGTTATTCTCAAAGAGGTGTCATTTCCCCACATTTTCCTAAGGCATGCCTTTTTTTTTAATTGTACTAGTATTCATCTGTATTTCTGTTCTTAGATCACTTGAGGGGCCAATGTGTTGTTCGTAGCTGAGTCTGACATATTTATCTGCAGTGGAAGTATAAGTTGTAAGATTATTGGCACTAATTATGATCCAATGAAATACATTGTTTACAAAGCTTATCGACTGCTCTTGTTGAATCAAAGCTTATTGACCACTTCTTTCTCCAGCTCCCTTTGAATGAAGTATTCTTCTTCAGCAATCGTGTGGCTTGGTCTTTACTGATCCTGACGAGTGTGCTGAGCAGCTGCTTACGTGAGGTTGGGTGAGGTCAGTAGTTTCACTAGGTACAAGTGCCTCTTCAATGTACACTGTGAAGCTACATACATTACGTGGCCTAGTGTAACTCTCTGCGATTGAGGTCGCCAGACCCCTGTTTCTTGAATTTGCATGTTTTTTTAATCGGAGATCACTCCATTTCCATTCATACACATGACAGAAATCCGGGTTACAAAAAGAGGCTTAATTCCTAGATTTCTACATCCCTGGCTTTCCAGCGGATACTAGAACTCTAGAAGCCTCCACATCTCCATGGGGTTTAACAAACTTCCATAATGCATACATCACCATACAGCAAAAGGTAGAATTAGGGAATATGCTCCTCATACATGAACATAAATTTTAAAATATAGTTGACTGACATAAGTACGACACCATAAACACACCAGTAGCTCTTTTCACTATGCTTCATTTTCACTTTGCTTCACCTGTGGCGCAGCAATCAGCATGACCTTCTTTTGATAATCCATCCATTTTAAGGCTTCCTGGAAGAGATTTTCAGCCCCGGCCCTAATCACCACCTGCATTTCTAGGGAATAGAGATCTGCCCAACAATTCATTAGAGGACATGCTAGAAAAATAATTTCTGATGGGTGTTTTATGAGTTTATTGTCAAAACAAGCTCTATTCCTCAATTTCCATGTAGCCCAGCAAATTGCTGCCAGTCCCAAAGTATAGACGTCTCTACCTTCTGGTAAGTTAATTTTAATCCATTTCTAATATTGAAAAGGGCATACCCAGTGCTGAAAGCTCCCACACATTGTGGGGTCTGGGTAAGGGAATTTCTAGGCAGCCTTCCCCTTGCTTATTTTGCAAGGAGGCTGATTCGAACCCAGGACCTCCAGGACACAAGTGGAGAGACTCTACCATTTCTAATATTGGTTAAAGTTTTTAGGTCTCTGAGTAGAACCAATGCATTTAGCAACTATACCCCAAAGAGTTATAACAGAAAGACATGTAAAAAATAAATGATCTAAGTTTTCTAATTCATTGCAGAAGCAACATGAGGTGTCCCCTTTTCAATTTCTTTGGGACATAAACTCCTTTGTTACCGTAGCCCTATTCTGAGCAAGCCAAAGAAATATTTTGATTTTGGGTGGAATTTTAGATTTCCAAATGTTTATATAATTAAGACCAGTTTCTGTAGCAGTTAATCTACGATAAACTGACTTAATAGTAAAAAAACCTGATTTAGTCCACATCCATATCACTCTGTCTTCAGAGTCAGATAATGCTTGTGTATTCAGTTTAGCAGCCAAACTATACCGAAGCTCATGTAAAATAACAGGAAATGATGAAGAAAATTGTATACTCCAATTATTATTTGCACACTGAGCCACAGTTATTTCTTTGTTCGTACAGAACTCATATAAAAGTGGATAAGTTAGGCATAATGGTTTATCTTCTAATCATGTCTAACCAAAGTCTGATTTTTTACCATTCAAATAAATTTTCTTCCGCTTGTGTATATATCTGTGAGTTTAAGTAGATCAAACCACACAGGAGAATCAGATCTTTTTTATCTAATCCCTCCTATGGGTTTATATTTAACATATTTAGCATTAATAATCCCCTGCCATAGTCCTTTTCCGTTTCCAGCTTCCACCACCATTTCACCAAAAGGCTAATATTCATTTTTCTTAAATCTTTAACTTCGAGACCACCTTTTATTTTGTCTTTACATACTTTTTCCCATTGACCTGATGATACTTTTTTTTAAAACTACAACCTTGCTAGAGAAATTTCTTTCTAGCCACATCCATTTTTTCTATAACTGTCCTAGGCAATAAAAACATTTACATATGATAGATTGGAGTATTTGTTAAACTAGCATTTAAAAGAACAATCCTACCTTCCATTAAGAGAAGGCTAGCTCTCCAAGTATCTATTTTTTTTATTTTTATTTCCAAGTTGAAGGGGGGCCTTGGCGCAGCGGTAAAGCTGTTGCCTTGTGACCATGAGGTCACGGGTTCGAGTCCTTGAAACAGCCTCTTGCAGAAATGCAGGGAAAGGCTGCGTACAAACGACCCAAGTGGGTCGGACCCTTCCCCCGACCCTGCGCAAGCAGGAGCTACATGCATCGGGCTGCCCTTTTTTTTTATTTCCAAGTTATTCTAATCAGCCACATGTAATCTACTAGCCACACAGGTACCCCTAGGTATTTAATTGGTAAGGAATCTGTCGGTATCCTGTGGACCGGGTACTCCCGCGTAGTGGGTAAAAGACAGCCTGGACCCCGCCTTCCTGCTGAGACAGGCCCTAGCATAAGCCACGTGCCTTGGGCCCCATGGACAGTCCTCGGGCTACCACGTGCGCTTGGGCTCCGGAGGTGGCACGTGCACTGGGCTCCGGCCTAAGCCTCCCCGCTGAGGTGAGGTCCGGAGCTGCAACGTGTCTACAGGCTCTGAGTCTCACTACTGGCCGAGGATGGCTTCGGAGCTGCCACGTGTCCAATGGTGCCGAGCCCGACCTCCCGCTAGGGAGAGCTTCGGTGCTGCCACGTGTTCGGAACCTCCAAGCCACGTGACCTGCCAAGGATAGCTCTGGAGGTGCCGCGTGTCCTACGGCACCGGGCCCGACCTCCAGCATGGGAGGGCTCCAGTGCTGCCGCGTGGACAACAACTCTAGGCGACCCTTCCTGCTAAGGAGAGCTCCGGAGGTGCCATGTGTCCTACGGCTCCGGGCCCGACCTCCAGCATGGGAGTGCTCTGGTGCTGCTACGTGCCCAATGATTCCGGACCCCTCGCTACTCCGCAAGACTGCTCCGGTGATGACGCGTGTCCCGGCGGCCAGCCACCCGGACGTCGCACCGACAAGCAACGGGCAGATAGCCAAAGAGTAAAGAGAAAGACCCGCTGTCAGGCCATGCATTCAAGGCTCACTCCTTCCCCAGAAGCATGGCGCACGGGCACGCCCCCGTCTTCCGCCTGTTCACCGTTATGGTGACAAGACAGGGCGGCGAGGCGTGATGACGGAATAGTGCCGCCCAACGGCATAGAGCCGCTCAGCAGAGCGAGGACACGCGACGACAAGACGGGGACTTCATCACCACCGGCTACCCGATCAGAGGCGCCCGACGTGTCAGGTGACACGCCTTAACTCCCCCGATAGAGACATTGCATATAGCTGTAAAATCCCTAGCTCATGTATAGGGTACGGACAGCCGTAGGGCCACCTGTCGGGCCCCTGACCACATTGTAACTGCCTCGACCTTGGGCTATAAAAGGACCGGGGCAGCCTCCGAGCAAAGCGTTCGAAACCCAACCAACTCACTCTCTCACATGCAGGTTCGCAACCCTGCAAGCTCACACACTCATACACGCAAGGAATACAACAATCACACCGTGGATGTAGGGTATTACGCTCCAGCAGCCTGAACCACGTAAATCCTTGTATTCATCCTTGCCATCATGCTCGGACGCTCGAAACCACTAGCCCCTCCTAAAAAAGAACCTCCGCGGGCTGCCCTGAGCAGACCGGGGGAAGTGTCGCAGGAAAAAACTTCGACATTTGCACGCTAGGAAGGGGGCTTCTTGTTTCTGAAGCTGTTCGTGAAGCCCACGATGGTGAACATCCATTCTATCGAATGATCTTCCCACCCCTCGCGCCGCCAACAGCAAAGGGAGTAGGAAGCCTCATCCCTTCTAGAGCGAGACCAACTACACTGGTGGCAGCCCCGACAACGACGGTGCCTGTTGCCATCCGACAGCCTTTGGTTGCGACAACGTCGCAAGTGCCGACCGAAGCCAGCCCGGAGAGTGCGCTGCTAGCAGCACGCGCGCTCCTCCACAACCCCCTGAGCGCGGGAGCTTCTCTGTCCGCTGTAGAGCAGTGGCGCAACGACGTTGACTACCTGGTCGTCGCCGCGCTCAACTCGCCATGCCACCGGAGACGCTACACCTGTCGGCCCGTAACCTAACAAGGGATTACAGGACGGCAACAACCCACTCGACGACGACGTCCAGGCTCCCCACCACAGATCTCTGAGCCGAGCTGGACCGCCGCCGCCGTCAGAAAGGAGATGGCCGTGTCACCATCGAGCGACAACGCGAGTGGCGTCGTAGCCTCAAGGAGTATGGTACCCAGAGTGCCATGCGCCCCATCTACGCAGGCCAGAACCCCGTCTCCCCAGGCTAAATGGGAGGCTGCATGGCTCTGGCCCCACACCTTCGTATGGCAGTGTGGCCACGCAAGTTTCGACCGCACTTGTCGGAGAAGTTCGACGGGACAGTCAACCCAGTCGAGTTCTTGCAGATCTACTCGACGGCCATCCTAGCTGCAGGAGGGGATGACGCCATCATAGCCAACTACTTCCCCGTAGCCTTGACCGGATCAGCCCGGTCATGGCTCATGAACTTGCCTGAGGAGTCTATAACCTCCAAGGAAGAGTTGTGCCGTCAGTTCACGGCCAACTTCGGGAGTTCCTACATCCGGTCGGGCACAGAGGCCGACCTCCACGCCCTGCAACAGCAACAGGGAGAGTCGCTGCACTCCTTCATCCAGCGTTTCTCCCAGGTTAGGAACACCATCCCCCGCATCTCTAACGCCTCCGTCGTCGTAGAAGTTGGCCACGCACGATGTGCAGGACGTCTCCGAGCTCTTCATCTTGGCAGACAAGTGCGCTAGGGCCGCGGAGGGCCGCAACTGGCACACTCTGCCTGGCAAGGGGAGTGAATCCGCCAGGGAGGGCTCTGGCGGCAAGAAGAAGACCGGCGACAAGGACAAGTTGCTAGCCGGAGCCCACACTACAGCAACAGGGGGTCGGGGGCCGCGCACCGATAAGCGCCCGCGATAGCCGTCTGATAGCAACGACGGCGACCACAGGTGCCCGATCCACAACACCAAACGGCACAACGCCAACGAGTGTCGAGAGATCAAGAAGCTAGCAGAGCGCTTCTGAGAGCTCCAACAGCAGTGCCAGGATGGCGCACCCTCCCGTTAGCGAGAGGGCAAAGAAAAGGCCAAACCCGAGGCCGACGCTGAGCAGGGTATGGAGTATCAAGACTCCAAGAGGGCGTTGAAAGTCGTCTACGACCACTCCGACTCTAGCGACCACAGCGAGCGACGTAAGATGCTCTACGCCTAACCAGGCGTTCCCCCCTCCGTCGTGTGACAAGGGAAAACACCCTCTTACACTGGTGTAGGGGGGTCGAAGCTGCCCTCCCCCCAAAACACATCAAGGGCTCACCCGACGTCCAGACATACGGCGAAGCCACGCAGGATCAACTTCTGCATGAAGAGTAGGCAGCCCAAGGTAGGGCTACCTGGTGCCTCGACCAATGCTTTCTCGCGGAGGGGTGACAAACCCTCCCCCAGCTGGGAGGGTCCCTCCCGACCAGTACAAGTATGCCGCTCCATGTGCGCGCGCCTGGCTGCAGAGAATGGGTTTCTCTACCCAGACCACAGAAAATAGAACACCTCTGTAAATTCTACATTTAGCGCAATGGTAGGATATTTTTTTCTTTTTCTCTTTCTTGTAAGGGTGTCATAGTGTCTAGGAACAACGCTTAGAACAGCTAAAGTTACGGAGGGGTCCGACTACTCTTGTTATCCGAGGCGGGTCGCTGCCTTCTTACATGGCCTGTTACCTCCTATTGCCCGAAGGAAGCCAGAAATAAGAAAAGTGTATCCTACCCTATGCACTTATTTATAGATTGTGCTAGCTCATACATATCAACTGTAAACGGCATGTCTGGAGCCTGTCTTACATACTTGTCCTATGTCCCGTGGCCCTGGAAGGTCACCTCGCTAAAAGGTTGAACGCCCGCGGGAGGTCCAGGGTGTGTAACCTGCTATGCCTGGTTCCGTACCCCTAGCGTGCACATCCTGCCTCCCCTGCGCTACAACTTAGTACTTGGGGGCCACAAAGAACACGCTCATGGACAAGAGAAATAACCGGACCCCGGACATTGCCCCAATGCTCCTTTCGTGCTTTCTTTCCATACTGCTCCGGCCGTGTGGCCACTCAGTTTTTCCTGTGTTCAACCGTAGCGAGAGCTGTGTTATCCTTCTACAGGCGGGTCTGCTTGAGGTACCTGTGGCGTACCCGGGGTCCTGTGGTTGTCTCATTGCTCGGGGGGCCTATGGCGCCGAATGGCCCTCCCTTGAAAGGCTTACACCAGCAGGAGGTCTAGGGTGTGTAGACTGCTATGCCTGGTCCCGTACCCTTAGCGTGCACCTCTTGCCTCTCTAGCGCTGCAGCTCAGTATCGGGGAACTGTACGGCTCATACACCTAAGCAAGGCTTTAACCATATCCTGGACGACCCACATCGAATTACCCAAACCCCGTAGCTCAGCTGAGGACCGTAAGCCACAGTAAAGCTACCAAACAAGGAAGAATGATAAGCGAGCACGACTACTCCCTCTTTCTGCCATGTCTGTAGGTCCGCACAGGTCCTTGGCGTCTCGAATCTCCCAGGGGGCCCGATGCTGACGTCCTGCCTCATCTAGTGAGCGTCGGACCACTGCAGCAGCGAGCAGAAGACTCGGAGCGTCAGCTACGACAAGTTGAACATAAGGGTCGGACTTCCCTCGGGCCCTTGCGTTGCTAGGGACCCGGAAGGAGTAGTAGCCACACTACCAGAGCGCCCTGGGTCCTTACGTGGCTAAGGACCCAAAGGAACAAGCTTGGGACATTGACAAAGAGTTGCCCACGTCAGCTAAGTCGTTCTAGACCTTTATGCTCTCTTTCCCTACCTTATGCACGACTATATTTTTACAGCTTCCTTTCAAGCTTGCGTATATTTTTTCGTGCCTCCCGACGTGTACATAGTTGTGTTTTTTCCATCTCGCTCTTGGCCAAAATTATGCCGTCTAGCTACAAGACGGAAACGCCCGAGGCACCTGTGTTGTCTCCGGACCACCTTGGTTACCTTCCTGCTCGGGTCCGATGGCACTAGAAGGACGCCCTCCCCCTTGGTGTGCCCTGCCATCGGGAGGTCCAGGGTGTGTAGCCTGCTTAGTCTAGTCTTGTACCCTAAGAGTGCACACTCTGCCTCCTCAGCGCAGCAGCCAAGGGCTGGGGGTCCGGATGGCACGCCATCCTGGGAAGGACGGTAACCGAATTGCCCAGACTCCGTATCTTAGCAGAGGACCATAAGCCATAGTGGGGCCATCGAACATGAAAAATACAACTACACGGCATGGTTACCCCTTTATTCTAAGTGTTTGTGCAGGCCACAGGGCTTCGGTCCGTGTGGTTGGCTCTAGAACACCAGCTTTCGTGGGGAGCCACTCTCGGACCCCCAAGGCTAGCGTCCCCAAAAGGGTCTAGAGATGGCATCTTGCACCTTTTTGGCAGGCGTCCCCAAACATTTGGGCGCACCTGCCAGGGGGCCATCACGACTGGTCAAGGCAAGCAAGACGGTCGGACCCCTGCAACGCGCGAAGGACAAAAGAAAGATACAAAGGCCGCGGCCCGCCTAGGACTCGCCCGCACCACGCCTAAACTGCTCGACGACGAGGGCTCCTAAGTCTTCGACCTCACACCAAGCTGTCGCCTCCCTCGCAACTGACGTGGGCCCTGGGTTCCGGTCCGAAGCCTCCCTGCCAGGTGAAGACCGGAACTGCCATGTGTCCCCAAGCTCTGAGCTGCCTCCCCGCTAAGGACAGCTCCGGTGCTGACATGTGCCCTGGGCTTCGGTCCGGGCCACCCCGGTGGGTGAAGTCTGGAACTACCGCGTGTCCATAGGCTCCGAGCCACCTCCCCGTTGAGGACGGCTCCAAAGCTAACACGTGCCCCGGGCTCCGGGCAGAGTCTCCCCTTTGAGGAAAAGTCCGGAGCTGCCATGTGTCCCCTCGAAGGAGCTGGAGACAAGGGCCAAATTTCCTTCAAATCCTTGCGCCGCTGAGGATCCAGAAGGAATGGTAGCACACTGTTGGGGCGCCATGGGACCTTACGCCGCTAAGGAGCCAGAGGAACAAGCTCGAGGCATCGACAAAGAGGTACCCACGTTGGCTAAGTTATCCCGGACCCTTGCGCTGCTAAGAGTCCGAAGTCTACATCGACAACATGAGACAATGAAAGACTTGAAACAAAGATACTTTCATTGATAACAAAGTTCTGGCATACGAAAGGGGATACAAGATGACTAAGGAACTCAACGGCTACAAGTCGAGTAGTCTCCTGCTCCGTGGCCTGCTTGGTTGTTCCCCGAGCCGATCTCTGCGCACTGAGACGATCACCCACTATAAGACTGAGGACGGCAACAACACGTGCTGGACCAAGGCAACAGTGACATCCAGTGTCGTGTAGGCAAAATGCCATCTATGGCAGATTTTGCTGTCCACAATAGTACATGGAGGAAGGCTCGATCACTCTGGACTTAACCTTCCTCCGGTACCGGCAGGTAGCCCTCCTTCGGCAAGGCGCATAGAGGACATGCCCCGCTCGATACTGGCGTAGGGACTTACTGCGAGTCGAGGACCCTATCCCCGACGGCCTCCCTGACCACCGGCACGCCATCAGGATGACTTGTGCTTCTATTCGAGACCGTCAAGAAGAGGGGTGCACCAGTGAGCTTCACCGAAGGCCGCACACACACAAACATCTCGAGTGGACGAAGACGACTACCATTGAGAAAGCATCTGGTGGGTGAAAGTGCCTGGAAGCAGAGACTCCCAACGCGCAAGATGAGAACAAAGGCCACATGGTGAGGGGGGTGCCATCCTACACCGCAAGGCCTTCTTTTATACCCAACCACGACATATGGCAAGGCAACAGGCGCGACGATTGGGTTTCCACCACTGCACGCCGCGAGTTATTCGCCTCCCTCGACGACAGGCAAGATCCAGGTCCACCCGTCAGTCACAGGGGACGAGAGGATAACCTCTCGGGAACGCACGACGGTTCCCGAAGAGTGCGGTGCGACCAACTCATCGGTTGCCACAGTAAATGACCCGAGGCAACCCCTCGAGCACGCCGCCTTAGCACTCGCCCCCACCAATGATAGGTAGACCCCAGGTCCACCAGTCAGATACCGGCGGGACATGCGAGTAAAAACTCGGGAACGTCCAACGGTTCTCGAGGAAAGCAGCGCGGTATTTCTACGGTCCACGAGCGGTCGTAGTAATTACCCCGAGGCAACCTCTTGAGTGCGTCGTCGTGACCGGTCAAACCGGAGTGGACACGACGACGCGCTGCTGCATTGACTGAGTGCACCCCAGGTACAGCCACTCGTCCACTACGCGAAAATCACACCACCACTTCGGTTCCCAAATCGCAGGTTCAAAACCACCACGCGGGAGAGATGGGGGCCCCACCTAAGGGCTCAATGCCTCACCCGAGATGGGCTCGGGGGCCACTGTCGGTACCCTGTAGACCAGGTACCCTTGCGTAGTGGGTAAAAGACAGCGTGACCCCCGCCTTCCTACTGAGGCGGACCCCAGCATAAGCCACGTGCCCTGGGCCCCATGGACAGTCCTAAGGCTACCACGTGCGCTTGGGCTTCGGGGTTGGCACATGCACTGGGATCTGCCTAAGCCTCTCGGCTTAGGTGAGGTCCGGAGCTGCCACGTGTCTATAGACTCTGAGTCTAACTACTGGCCGAGGATGGCTTCGGAGCCGCCACGTGTCCAATGGTGCCGGGCCCGACCTCCCGCTAGGGAGAGCTCCAATGCTGCCACGTGTCCGGAACCTCCGAGCCACGTCACCCGCCAAGGATAGCTCTGGAGGTGCCGCGTGTCCTACGGCACCGGGCCCGACCTCCAACATGGGAGGGCTCCGGTGCTGCCGCGTGGACAATAACTCTAGGTGACCCTTCATGCCAAGGAGAGCTCCGGAGGTGCCACGTGTCCTACGGCTCCGGGCCCGACCTCCAGCATGGGAGGGCTCCGGTGCTGCCACGTGTCCAACGACTCCGTACCCCTCGCTGCTCTGCAAGACTGCTCTGGTGATGACGCGTGTCCCGTGGGCCAGCCACCCGGACGCCGGACCGACAAGCAGCGGGCAGATAGCCAAGGAGTAAAGAGAAAGGCGCGCTGTCAGGCCATGCATTCAAGGCTCGCGCCTTCCCCAGAAGCATGGCGCACAACGCATGCCCCATCCTCCGCTTGTTCACAATTACGGTGACAAGACCGAGCGGTGGGGCGTGATGGCGGAACAGTGCCGCCCAACGGCATAGAGCCGCTTAGCAGAGTGAGGAGACACGACAACAAGATGAGGACTTCATCACCACCGACTACCTTATCAGAGGCGCCCGGCGTGTCAGGCGGCACGCCTGAACTCCCCCGACCACGACGTTGCATATATCTGTAAAAGCCCTACCTCACGTATAGGGTACGGATAGCCGTGGGGCCACCTGTTGGGCCCCGGGCCACATTGTAACTGCCCCGGCCTTGGGCTATAAAAGGACCGGGGCAGCCTCTGGACAAGGGTTCGAAACCCAGCCAACTCGCTCTGTCACATGCAGGTTTGCAACCCTGCAAGCTCACACACACATACGCGCAAACAATACAACAATCACACCTTGGACGTAGGGTATTACGCTTCGACGGCCCGAACCGCGTAAATCCTTGTGTTCATCCTCGCCATCGTGCTCCGACGCTCGAAACCACTAGCCCATCCTAAAAAAGAACCTCTGCGGGTTGCCCTGAGCAGACCAGGGAAGTGTCACAGGAAAACACTTCGATAGAATCAATCTGGCACTTAAAAATTTGGGATGTTGTAGGGCAATATTATTATCCCCACCCAGAACTAATATTTCATTCTTCTCAAAGTTAATTTTAAGGCCAGACATCTGTTCATATATTGCCAGAAGCAATTTCATATTATATGCTTCCTGAACATTGTTTCTAATGCATAAAGTCGTATCATCGACGTACTGAAGTATTGCTACTCTATTATTAACAAGTCTATCTGCTAGAACAGTAATCATTTTAGACTGTTGTGCTTTATATATCATACAAGTTAAACAGTTTGCAACAAAAGTAAACAACAATGGAGACAAGGGGTCCCCTTGTCGCACACCCTTATAAATTTGAAAGTGGGGCCCTTCTCTGTCATTTATTTTAACACTAAGAGTACCATTTTCCAATATCTGTTTGATCCAAAAGCACCATTTGGGGCTGAAACCCCTTAGCTTCAAACACTAAATCAAAAAATCCAGTTAACCTTATCATAAGCTTTTTCAAAATCTAGTTTAAGTACTATCCCATCCTCATTTTTCTTCTGTAGAATCTCATGTAGGGAAAGAATATCATTCATAATATTTCTTTTTAGAACAAAAGCAGATTGTGCCTTATGATCAACTTACAAGCTAATGTCCCAAGCCTAGAAGTTAGTACTTTCGTAAACCACTTATATAAATAATTAAGTAAATAGATTGGCCAGTATTGTTGAATCTTCTCAGCATCTTTGACCTTTCGAATTAATATAATATGACCAAAGTTAATACGGTAAATTTTCAAATTTCCCTTATGAAAGTCTTGGAAAATCCCGTATATCTTGCTTAATGATGTCCCATGAGATTTGATAAAATTCTATGGGAATTAAATCCGGCCCGGGAACTTTATTTCTTTCCATTTTAAACAGGGCAGATTTAATCTCTTCTTCACTGAATCCTCTCGTCAGATGAATATTTTGATCCTCCGTAACCCTATCATTCATCTCCCAAAGTTCTTGATCTAAGTCAAACGATTTTTTCCGATCTTTCCCAAATAGATTTTTATAGAATAAAGTAGCATATTTAAGAAGATTCTTACCCCCATATATTGTTTTACCATGATGTTCAAATGAAAAAATAGTGCTCTTTCGTTTCATCCCATTAGCTATTTTATGAAAGTATTTTGTGTTCAAATCACCCTTAAGAATCCAGTTTTGGTGACTTCTGTTAACCCAGTACAATTTTTCATTTTTCCAAATTTTTAAAAGTTCTGTTCTAAGGTTACTACACTCCTTACTCTCGTTTTTATCTAGACAAAAATCTTCTTTTGACTCTAGTTCCTAATCTCCTCTCAATCTGTACTTTTCTTTTTTTTTTCTCTTTTCCAGCTAGATTAGAATTCTAATCTTTAAAAATTTTCTTAATTTTCTTAGTTTTAAAAAGAACTCTACTTAATGTGTCTTTATCTCTAGTAGGTTCATCCCAAATTCTCTTGACATTTACTAAGAATTCAAGATTTTTTTAACCAGGATAATTCAAAACGAAAGGGAATTTTTTTATCTTTACCCTCTGCATAATGCAGCACCAACGGGTTATGGTCCGAGAATAGCCTATTCTTCTTAAAAACCATGATTTTTGGAAACAAATCTTCCCATTCCTTAGACATAAGCACCCTATCCAGAACCTCAAAAGTGGGGTTTACTTGATTTTTAGAACAAGTATACTTTCGTCATGAGCTCTTTATGTCTCTCAATTGAAAATGATCAATGATAGTATTAAATAGATCAAAGAATCTATTTCTAACAAATCTCTCATTCTTTTCCTCACCATTTCTAATAATATTGAACCCCCCCCAATTAATAGAGGCAAATCACATTTGTAACAGAATGAAGATAATTCAGCAAAAAACTCATCTCTATTCTCATCTCAAGGAGGACCATAAACATTTATTAGTATCCACCTTTTATTGATTAATTTATCCCAAAGGCACGCTTGACACATATAAATCCCATATTTCCAAGATTCTACTTTAAATCTAACAATATTTATAGCAGAAATAATCCCACCCGCCATTCCTCTTGAAGGAATTATGTGCCACTAAAATTTTTTAGCATCATGAATTTTCCTCAATAGATTATCTTCCATCTTATGTAGTTTGATCCCTTGAAGACATATAAAATCTAGATGGAACTCCTTGATAAGGTCCTTAATGAACATAGGTTTTCCTTTTCCCCTAATACCTCTACAATTCCAAAAAACACCTTCCATTATTATTTTTTATTATATTTAATTTTGGACTCAGGTCTGACCTGAAATCCTTTATTTCTATAAACCGATGGGGGCACTCCTCTTACTTCTTCTAGGAGCTACCATCTTATTATCCTTATTATATTTTGTTTTATCAGAACTATCCTTCACTTTACTCACACTAGAAATAATGTCAACTAAAGGGTCTGATTCATACAATTCAATAAGTAAAGGTGTATCTAGATTACCTTTCTTTTTATCCTTCTCCGAAGCATTATCTTTTTCTTTTTTTTTTAATTTGTTTTTTCCAGCTAGTGTCATTCTAGCTTTTTCTAAATCTTCATCATATTGACACTATCAAAGTCCTTGTCTCTAATCTTAACTCCCATACCAGCAGCGAGCATAGCAATCTTATCAAAATTTAAATCAACAAAAGATACGGATGTATGACCCTTACCTTTTGTGCCATCCATAACCGGTTCCTTCATCCTCACCATCATCTCCATCACCTGATTGTGCAGTCTAGAGCTCTGTCTATGAATAATCAACCTCTGATCTTCATTGACTTTAGAAAGGTCAAATTTCCTTCCCATATTTTCACATAAAGCATTAGAATCTTTGGTTGCCCCATCAGATACTAACTCAGCCTTCCACAAAGTAGGAGGAATCGATACATTCATTCTACCATGGTCATATGAATCCAAGAGTTCCTCACCCAAGAGGTCATCTTCTTCCGTGTCCCAGTTTTCTATGAGTTTGAGTGTCATTAGCACCATTTATGTGTTGAGCCATACACATATTGTTCTCATCTAACTTCTTAAACTCCACAACATCTTGCTTTCCCTCTCCACTATCACCAGGACCAGATGTTTCCTTTTGTGACATCTGTTTAACCTGACTTTGAGAGGAAGTTGCCCCTTTGAACACATCCACATCCAGACCTGTTTTAGATCTCTTTGGGGATGATTGAGAAGAGTCTCCCTCATGAACAAGTACACCATTGTGCTGATCTCTTTTTTTGTATGAACTCTCAACTTCTCTCTCAAACCAGAAATCATACAGATAAGGATAAATAGCACCTTCCACAGATGGGATTTTCTTTAGATCTTTGCAAGCAATCTTCATTCTAACAAATTCATTTCTTTCCATCCCCTCTTCATCAATATCAGTGGTAAGACCCACTAATGATCCAACATATGCCAAAGTTTTTTTGTTTTTCTTGTCATATGGAATCCCCCTAACTCAGGACCAAGCTTCCTGCAGTTGTCCTTTGGCACCAACAGTAGGTTTCCATGCTTCAACAGTGATCTGGGCGTCATTGTTGAGCAAAAACTTGAAGTTTTTCCAATTGTTAATCATTTGAGCTTTAGGAAACTTCATAGTAAACCTACTATCATCAATTCTTCTAGCTGACCATTCCCAGGAATTATTCATAGCATTAGATCTAATTGTTCTTGAATTTGAGCTGCAGAAGTTGTCCCCCTAATCACAGTAATAACAGCCATATTATCAACTTCCTTGTTTTTGATTTCTGATGATATATCAGGAATGCTGAAAAAGGTCTGCCCCTCAACTTGAGTTGCACAAAGAGGTGCTACATAGTCTCTAAGTAATTTTGTGTAACAATGCACAGCCTCATGCCTCACCTTCGAGCATCGAATACAGTGTTTTGCAATAGGGCAAGAATTGATTTTATGATCTCTACTCCCACAATTATAGCATTGTATCACTATCAATATTCATCTTACCCCAAACTCTTGATATCTTTATTAATCCCCATATCACATTTTGACTTCTGTTTGAATGGGATTTTCTCTTGCTGCACCTCTTCATTCACAATCTTTTTGTCTTCCTTATCAGTATTAAGGCTTGAACTTCCGTCGATGTTTCAGGTTTCTTTTGAATATAACCTGCATCTCCTCCTGGACGGTCAATTTGCCATGGTCTCCAATTGGATTGACGGTGCCATGCATTGTTGCTCCAAGAACCGTGATAATTTGCACCAAAGGAATCACATCGTCCCCGACCCCGAGACCAATTCACTGCATTATGTTCTCCTCGACCTCATCTCCATCCACCATCCACATAACCCCATCTCCCTCTCCTTCCCCCCACAGATCTTCCTCTAATGTTTCCATCAACACCAACACCTGATCTTCCCCCTCAATATTAGATCCAACACCACGAGGTATATCATTCCTCAAATTGTAACGATCCCCTAGATTCTCCCATCTTGCATCCGAGTCTCCATTGTCCCCAGTACCCATCTTGTCAGATTTTGAATTCCCATCGACAACATCTTTATCTCCTCCTCCTAAATCAGGGTTAAGGTTACTTGATTTGGATTTTCCAAGGTCGATCTGCCTCCTCTTCTCGTCTTCCTCCGACACCATGATTATCGGCACACAGCGATAACGAACCACCTCCGCGCAAAAGACCGATTTCTTCCCGGACACTCAAAAGTGTGATTTGGTATGAATAGTTGGTGGTGGCGGAGAAAGACCAGGGAAACCCTATGCTTGTCCCCGTTTTATTCAGATTGCCAGGGGTAAAAAGCTGAGTAGAGTACCCATTTTGCCCTTGGTACAAAACCTCGCACATTTTCTTTGGATCAGAAACAACTTCTCCCGTATTCCTTACATCTCTGAGAAATTTCTTCATAATCTTGCATCCAGTCTTGATTTTATGGTTCCCGTAATCTTGTTCTTCAATAATCGCCATATAATATTGACGAAGTACAAAAAACGATGCAAAGAACACTAACAAAATTTGATACCCAATAAACCAATCACCCTCGAACTGTAAATGCCCCCGAGAACCACACAAAACAAGAAGACATCAATATCCCAGTGATTACCAGCAGATAGTAATACACAAATCCGTCAATAAGAAAGATTTCACCTGATGAGGATGAGTTGGCAGCGGAAGATGTATCACGAACTGCTTGTATGACCCTTCCCAATTTGTTACCAAATCGATTCACCGAATCAAATCAGGCACTCACAGCCGACAAGATGCCTGACTCAGAGGAGAAGCGGGCGCAGCGATCTCGGAGGAGGGCTCCCTGAGTAGCCCCGTCTACTCCTCTTTGCTCGGCGCCTCCCGGTTCGCACGGCTGCAGCCCTCGTGGTCGGTACTGCGTACGCGGCACGGCGCGACGCTAGTGCTGGCACGGCCGGAGAGCGAATCGCCGCGGGACCCCCGGAGGGCGGCGCTGGGGCAGGGCTGGACGGCGAGGCGGTGGTGGGCGGCGGTGAGGCAGGCCACGGCAATGGAATTCAGAAGGTGAGGGCTTTTATTTTCGGTCTCGAGAACACAATGGAGAGCTATTGCTCTTTTGCTCGAATTTGCATATTTGTGATCAGATGCCCCTTTCAATATATGATTGGAGACCTTAAATAAAGGAAACAGCAAATTCCTTGGCCTCTTATAGTTTACCACCATAGTGTGCCACTGCAATGCACCGGAACATCCTGGAGTTTTTTGGCTCAACATTTCTGACGTGGAAGCGCTCTAGGATTTCCACGTGAGGAGGGACATGAAGGTGTTTGATAGAAATAAACATTAGAAATGAATGAACAAAAAAGATATTTTCAACGAGGTGGGGAACTATGGGCAAAATCCCTTGTACCAATTCTGTATGGAGAAATCCTACTCCAGAAATTGTTTCACATCATATGCCTGAACCAGTTGCCTCATATCTTCATTTGTAACTATATGATCGAGCTCATACCGATCATGCTTCATAATTGAATTGTACAGAGAATAAAAAGAAGCCTTGCAGCCAAAGAAAAGCCCGCTCAGACATGCTTCATTATTGAATCGTCAGTAGCAGTTTCCCCTTTCAAATTAGTACTTCACTAAAAGCTTGGTTAGACACACCTCATATTTTTTCACAAAATTCCTATATTTCATATGTGATCCCAACTTTGAGCAGCTGATCTTTGGGAATGGACAATGCCTTGTGCCCCTCAGTCAAGTTCTTCCTCAAGAATGTGTAGATATAATTGACAACTACCTTCTTCAAGATGGACGAGTTGGGAGCTGCTGACACATTGGCCTCTCCCATCAGATACACCACCCCTCTCTCCACCTCTCTGTCAATCAACTGCTTCTCCTCCTCAACCGTCTGGCTCGCGTGGAAAGTGATCCTCCCCGAGTGGCTGCTCACCCGTGGTTGAATCGCCTCCTCACCATGCACGACAGCCTGCGTGGACCTCACCGACCTCGTCTGTGCTTCAGAAACTTCAGTACTGCTGGTCTCGTCATCCTCTGCTTCGTCCATCGCAAATGCACTTTCCTCCTGGATGAACATCTTCAGACGATCCACGAGGAGCCCTGAGAACTCCTTGGGCTCTTCCAGCTGCCTGTCGCTGTACCCGTAGCGCGCCACGCACCGGAACATCCTCTGCTCCCTCGGGCCGACCTGCCTGAACAGGAACCTCTCCGCTGGAATCACATGTGGGATCGGCAGGTGCTTGATCGACATGAACACGAAGATGGAGTGCACGGATGGTATCTTGGTGATCAGACGAGGGAACACTGGGGGTATGCCCTGGACGAGCTCCGTGTACAGGAGCCCCAACCCAGGGATCCGTCGCACACCGTTCTTCCCCATCAGAGCTGTCATTTCATCGGTAGGGACGACATGGTCAAGCTCGTACCAGTATCTCTTGACGTGGACGTAGTGCCATGTAGCCATCAGTGTCATCAGGACCAGCGCAAAGCAGAACGGAAGGTACCCGCCGTCGATGAACTTCGACAGTATGGAGGAGAGGTAGATCAGCTCCGTGGAACCGAACACGACGTAGAACACAAGGATGAACACGAGGTGCTTCTTCCATATGAGCAGCATCACGACGGTCATCAGATGGGTGGTGATCGAGAACGTGGTCACCACACAGATACCGTAAGCGTTGCCGATGCTGGCGGTCGTCCTGAACGCGATGGTGACTATGATGCTCGCCAGTCCCATCATGAAGTTCACTTCAGGAATGTACACCTGCCCCTTGTACTTCTTTGAGGTGTGGATCACTTGGACCCTGGGCAAGCAGCCAAGGGACAATGCCTTGGAGAGGATGGCAAACGCGCCGGAGAGCATAGCTTGGCTCGCGATGATAGCAGCCAGAATTGCGACGACGAAGGTTGGCCAGAACAAAGGCGCTGCAACAGCAAAGCGAGTCAGTTTTTTCTTTGTACCGTGCGTGTTCATTATAAAGTAAGGCACTAACAATATGCAAAGGTAAATTGCACTACCTGGAATGGATCTGTAGAAGGTGTCTCCAACGTTCTCTGGAAACTTCCTCAGGTATGCCGCCTGCCCAATGTAGCAAAGTGCCACTGATGGGAACAAGATACTGTTGAAGCTGATCTGAAAGAGAAAATACAGACACTACTGTAAGATGCTTTTGTTCAAGGACCTGGGGAAGATGATTCCTACTTCTGAAAACCAAAGGAAGACTCGAAAAAACCCAAAGGAAGCTATTACCTGTACAGCCCTGATGTTGAAATGCCCCAGGTCAGCAAACATTCCTTCTGTGCCTGTTGTATATAAAAGACAGTGAGTTCAGATTACAGGCTTACAGGAAATGGAATCACTTCCAGTTACATGTTACTGCTTCAGAATGGTTACCTGTGACGCACAAGATAACACCACCCAGTGAAACCCATCCATCCTTGCCGTTCCTCCTGAAGTATTGTACTATGTACCACGGGTTGAAGGCCCGTAAAACACCGACGTCGTGGACAACAAGATTGTATATTCCGATGCCGGAAATCAGAAGGAACCACACCGAGATGACAGGAGCGAAGGTGTAGCCGACCTTGTCGGTCCCGAAACGCTGGACTGAGAAGAGCATGAATAGAATTGCCACAGAGATCCAGACTACTTGAGCTGTAAGAGAAAGGCAATGTAAATGTTAGATGCGATTGCACAGAGTAACAACTATCTTTTTTTACCAGTGTAACAACTATCATTGATCATGCCGTTTCTTATTTCTCACGTACTCTGATTCAGACTTGGTGCTTTTTCTCTGATCCCGCTCACTGCAGAGAGCACTGCAGAACATCCATGAACAAGAACAAATTAGAGTATTCTGCAGATTGGGTCTACGATACGATCAAACTATTCCTAAGTTCCTAACTCTCAATTCATTGTTTCCATTACCAGATATCGAGGGCGTCAAGGTTCCATCGCCCATCACCATAGATGTGCCAAGGATTGTGAGAGTGAAGAGTGTGATCTTCGCCACCTTGCTAGACTCGAGCTTCTGCTTCACCCACTGTGCTCTCCTCATCTGCGAGCTAGGAGCTTCTATGCTGTAGTTTGACACCATGGCGTCCTCTGCCTGCTGGTTGGGGATCATCCGTATCTTGGCGTAACGCGATATCAGCGAATACAGTGCAAACGTGCCGCCTATTACCGGAGTACAATTAATGTTGGCAAACATGCATGAACAAAACAACAGGAACATAGAAGGTAGTTCTAGAGGCTTTAGAGGTACATGCATGAGCCTACCGTCTCCATTGTCGTTTGCGTACAGCACGATGAAGACGTACTTGAGCATCGGTATGACGATGAGAGTGTAGATAATGAGTGACAAGACGCCCAGCAGATCGTCGTTGTTCTTGATGCCATCAGGGAAGGTGCTGGAGTAGACATACAGCGGTGAGGTCCCGATGTCTCCGTAGATGACGCCGACGCTCTGAAAAGCGAGGTGCAGCGTCCGGGACCAGTTCCCCTGCGCCACCACCAACAAAGTCAGATTGTTTCACGGCGGCAGATAGAAGAACATTGTCCATTGTCCGTAGTAAAACGATCGCCACGCCAGGAGGGTACAATACCTCGGAGCCATGGTACTTGCCGCCGGAGACCTTCTCTGCATCTCCGAAGAGCGAATCGTGGCGTTTGAGGCTCAGACGGTTGGCCGTCGACTCCGTGCTCGCCGGGTTCTCGACATCGAGCGACATCGTCGATGACTTGCCGGTGCTCCCTGTCTGCCTCCGAACACCACCTTGGAAGAGGCCTTCTCAAGATATTGGAATTGGGGAAGTATCAAACTCTGAGTTAATCTGCGCCAGTTGCCACCTGTATCTGTCCGATTCCCCAGGATTCAGATGAAAAGCAGGCATCGTTGTCATTTTTTGTACGATTACGAGAAGGATTTTGGTTTAACCGAGATGGAAGCTTTACAGAGAACCTAAGAAACAAGCCAGGCTTATTTGGCGCTAAGCACTGGATGAATAGAGTAAATTAAAGAGCTCGAGATTCACTGGACAAGGAGCCGGCGCCTAGCGAATCATCAGCATAATTGTAAACGACTAGCCACAACAATGCATATATATTTTAGTAAAATCGTTGTCATGCTGTTCAAGGTGAATAATCCGCCTACTGCTTTTACTTCCTACTATAATATCACAAAAAAGAATACTACTCGTAGATGAGTGATATGCTGGCTTATACAAACGCCAAAAGTTCGTTTTGGCCATTTTTTCTCGAAACATTCGTTTGTTGCGCGCACAGTTTTTCCATTTCTAGCATGCAAAAGTGCATACGGCTACGCCGGCACGCCCAATTAATAGTCTTGACTTAGTTGCAAAATTGGACTCGAGTCACTTCATTCGTTCTTCAAAAGAATTCCAAGTACTTCAACATGTTGTTTCCAAACACGCATCGGAATATATATATATTTTTTAAAAAATAGTATATTCACCAACCCTCCTGAGCGTAACTGATGACTCGGGGGAAGTTCTAACCAGAACTCACATGATGCAGGATAATCTCCACTAGTGTTTATTCACAGATGCCCTTGAGTTACCGCCGTCACTTAGTTATAACCCCAAAAAGATGATGGTAATTAACTGTAACCAATTTATTTAATGGTTAATCAAATCACAAATTGGATGTGCCCTTGACCATCCAAGCCCCCCAGCCCTCCGCACTACACGTGAGCCTGATCACGAAACTCAAGCTTGTTGACACTTGGTCCCATATATTCGGGATGAAAACAAATGCAGCAACTATATGTTACTTTTTACTTTACATTAGTTTTAAAAATAAACTAATCAGCGTTAAATAAAAAGGAACATAGAGAGTAGTAGTGAATGAGAAAGGATCCTTTTGGGCATGTAATAATTTTCTTTTCTTTTGTTAGTGAGTTACGATAGGTTGAGGAATTGGGAGAAAAGAAGGAACACACGCGATCCTTGAGGACGAGATTGACGCGGCCCTGTGTATATGCTTTGGAAAAGAAAATCATGCAAACAAAGCAGACTTTACACACGCCATTTCTAATGCGAAAAAATCATGAGAGCAAAGCTAAACAAGTTGTTGGCTGCTTACCAGGTTAGGGAATGCTAGGTGAGGCAAGAGAGTGTGCCCGGCAGCGGCGGCGACGAGGTTCAGCCAGCCAGCGGCGGCCGGCTTTAGCCGGCGGCGAGAGGTTTGGCACGAGCTGAAGAGGGCGAGAGTAACAGAGCAAGACAGAGTGAGGAAGAAAGCTGTGATATGGAGGCGGTTGCGCTGGGCCGCTGGAGTCTGGAGGCTTTAAATAGAGGCGGCATGCAAAGAGCCAAAACGAACGAGCAGGGAAGCACACGAGCCGGCGGGCAGCGCCGGATTTCCGTGGGAAACAAGAAAGAGACGTCAATATTGCGGTGGTAGCATATTTATCGGGTGCGGTGCAGTGCTGGTATTCGTAGAAGAAGAAGAAAAAAGAACAGGGTGTTGCAGAGATCAGAGGAGCTCTCTAGTGACTCAAATCCTCTGCAGTACTTGCACATGCAGTAGCAGTCACTGACATGTGGACCGGTCCACATGTCAGTGACTGCTACTGCATGTGCAGTACTGCAGAGGATACACACCGGCTCCCTAGTCTTCGGCCGCCAAAGACTTCTCTTCACCCTACCAATAATTGATGCGAAGGGGGGGGGGGCTCATGTTACTAAGAAGAAAGAACTCGGAATGCTTAGTTTATCAGGCCATTCACCATATAGGGGACTAATTACTGGTTCATGGTCGGACACAATCACCATATCATTTGGCGTCAGACAACTATATAATTGACGTGCTTTACAGAACATTTCGATATCTCCGTCGTCTTCGGAAGAAAACACTTCATCAGTTTCAAGTTGCAAATAAAGTGAATGATTTTTAATAATAAACGCTGTGTGCAGCGAAACAGCGACCGGGAACTATTTCCTTTTTCTAAAAAAAAAGACCAAGGAGGGTGCCAGCTTCGAGTGGTACAGAATGCTCCAGTGATTTGCTAACTGCACATGCTAAATCGTTACGAGTGTCATACCGTAGAACTAAAAAGTAAAACCAGGGAGGACTGAATTCTTTTTTGTTTTACACAGAAAAACAAATGCATTGGCATTTTAACTTTGATACTTTTTAATTACTATTAACCCGCCACATCGTCCCACTCTTGGTCGTTTCCAAGTTAATAATGTCATTATTCTGTTTTTTAGGCGTTGAATTTAGCAATCGAGGTAATAAAGTCATGTACATTAATATTTTTGTGTATCAATTCAAAAATGGATGCATGTATAGTTTATCAATCTTTCAAGTGAGTAGAAACAATGCTGGGTATCACACTATAGTGGGAACTCTAATATATCTTCACATCTTCAAAGGTTAGACCTAATTTAAACTATGTATAATGAAGTTTAAAAACTTCCCTAATGATAAAAATTCTTATGCTCCATTCCTTGAAATATTCTTTTATTACACCCTACGATACACTACAGAAAACACGACAACTAACGACGGCCAAAAATCATCGAAATTAAGCCATATGCCGTCGTAAATAGATTAATTACAGCGGTAATAGGTTATTTATGACGGTCTTCGCCCGTCACAAGTTAAATATCGTAAATAACATAATTTACGACGGCTACCATCGTAAATAAGTTATTTACGATGGTCTAGCCCGACCGTCGTAACTTCTTAGGATGTGCCAACTGGCACCCTCTGGAAACTTATTTATGATGGCTTAGTCCCGGTAAACCGTACAAGCTTATTTACGACGTAAGTTATACAGTCTTATTTATGATAGCCAAAACCAGGACGTCATAAATAAATGATTTAATTTTAAAAAAAAATTCAGAAAACTGCTAATCCAGCACGATGGTCAACTCATAGATGGATACATAACAACATCAATAGGATACCAAGCAATTCATATGACAATAATATAAAATACAACACACGACACTAAATGCTCTCACGTGCGCTACCTCCGGTTTGAAACGGGTGACACTTAGGTTACGTTACTCAATTTTTATTCATTCAATACCGTCGTAAAAAAACTTATTTACGACGATTTTCATGTGTTCCAATGAGAGAGATAGGAAACAAATAGAGAAAGAGATGGAAAATTAGAAGATGGATGTGAAAGTGAACGTATCGTGTACAACCTGATTTTCCAATGAGTGCTTGGCGTCCTCACCGACATCGTTCTCCTCCGTGCACGGCTCGAGGGTTGTCCTACTAATCATTGTCGTACTAGTTACGACAACCAGATCCGGAGCCGTTATAAATAACATATTATACATGCTCTCACGACGGTGTATATAGCTAACCGTCATGAAGCAAATAATTAACAACCAATTTCCTAATAAGTTATTTACTCAATCAATTAAATTAATACAATAATTTAATTAATCAAATAATTGTACCAATTAATCTATAATTATAACTAATTCTAGTAATTCAATTAACAATATAGGTAATTAAATAATAAACTACATACTAAACTAACTATATATTCAAATTAAATAAATAATTAACATTTTACCTAACTAAATAATGAATTTAGTAATTAAACTACTAATCACCTCAAATTAATTAAATATCAAATCAAGTTATAACTAACTAATAAACTAAATACTAAAATAACTAAGTAATAAACTAAATAATCAAATAAACAATTAACTAATAATTCAATTAACTAAAAAGTAAATTACCTAATGTAACAACTAATTATCATCTAAAATAAAAAATAAAAAACTTCTAATCTAAATTTATACCTAAACTAGCTAAATTAACCTAGTTGATAATTTTCAACTAAATTTGTAACTAAAAACATCTAATCAGCTAGTTTAGGTTTTCAACCTACTAAATTAACAACTAATTAAATAAAAAATTACTCGTTTAGCTCGGGGTTTGTGGCAGCTGGGGGCTTGGGGGGCCGACGGGGGTGGCGGCGGCCCGGAGAGGCTCGGTGCGGTGCGGTAAGAATGGCCGCGAGGACCTCGGGCCCGGGTTATAAGGAACCTATTTACGATGACCTTTACCATGCCGTCGTAAATAATACTTATTTACGACGGCAAGACCATCGTAAATTAGCTTATATTTACGCCATCATAAATAATATTTAAATAACGGCGACCAACCCAGACTGTCGTAAATAATCTTATTTACGATGACCAACCCTAGAACCGTTGTAAATAAGGTTGGTCGTCGTAAATGTTGCTTTTTTCCCGTAGTGATAGAATTGGTAGTAGAATCTTAAGCGCTAATCCCAACAATAAACTGAAATGGGATGCAGAGGATTACTTACTTGTTGGAGAATGCGAAGCCATTACACCAACGACGAGCTCGAGGTGGCGATGAGTCGTGACAGTGCAGTGACGGTCTCCGAGCCATCCATCGCTTTAATAACGGAGGGGGATCGATCTCTGTCTTATATTTGTGAGTGGGCAACCACGTCGGTGGGAGGCAACTCCCTTTTTTTATATGATGGTTTTGTGCGACAAGAGCTCACAATCAAAGATTGATTGGTTGCCCCAACCAGAGCATCTATAGGGCTAGACCTGGTCACCTTGACCAAGTCCTGTTAGAGATTAATTCCAACATACTAATCAAACTTCCTTGTGTTTTATTAGGTAAAACAACATTCCAATTTGAAGCGTTGATGCAAGGATGTAATACACTTCTGGGGCATCAGCTATGGCTTTTAAATGCTTTACCCTCCACGCGATCATATACTCATACACGGCAACATAAATTGAAAAAATGAAGTATGAACAATATTATCAGGTGTAAGTATTTAAGTGAAAAAAACAATATCATAGGATAGATAGTGTCAATTAGGAGAAATATATATATATAGTTGTATTGTTAACCCTTTAATATATTATACTACTACTTTATAAAAAAATGTTGACCGCTGAAAACGTTCGGAAAAAGGGAGAGCTCAACGACGGCACGGCACATCTCACCCCTGTTTCTTCCTGCCCCGTCTGTGTATCAACCAACAAGAACCCTGCAGTCTCCGATTGCAGCAGCCGACTAAAAAGCCTGAAAGATATTTGCCGTAGCTGGTGGGGCACAAACTGAAGTGTCTTGTCTGCTCCCCAGCTTCAGTTATCCCCGTGTCGTCTTTTTTCTGAATAGATCTCGGGTTCAGCCTTCGATGACGCTGTTGGCACCAACAAGAGTCATGAGTTCTAGAGTTGGTGGGGGAGGAGATTCTGTATGCTGGGGTAATATGATCCGGTTGATGCCCGACGTGCTGCCAGCACCGGCACATGAGAGAGAGAGAGAGAGAGAGAGAGAGAGAGAGAGAGAGAGAGAGAGAGAGAGACTCGATTGATTGACGACTACACTATACTCGCAGATCCCTTTGATCGTTGGGCGCTCTTCACTGCCGTATCGTCTGACCCCTCTAGAATCGGATCTCGCTTCTGTCTAGGCCATGCCCATGCATAGCTAAAAGTTATTCTGTCTTCTCGTATGGATCGCCACTCGATTCTGGGACACTCAAACATGGAATTGGTTTTTTTTCTGGACTGTCATTTTTTATTGAACGGGAAATAAATTCTATGTATTGGTGTTGTAAATTATTACCTTATGCAATACCTTTCAGATTGCTACCACGTGTGCTCTATACGAATCTTAAAACAAATGAGAAGAAGGGTGGAGAATAAAAACTGATATGTTTGTTTTCTAATCTGCTTTAAGATTCACGTAGAGGACACGTGGCAGCAATTTAGAAGGTGTTGCACAAGATAATTATTTATAATAATACTGTTGAATAGCCGGTTGAACGGTAACTTAAATCCAGTACGTTGGAGACCTAGGCTACAACCGTATGTAACACAAACCGTAAGCTACTACTAGTAGTAGTAGCAGGGGTGACCGTGTGCGCACACGTCTTTCTGCATGTGGGCAGGGCCGACCATGCATGTGCACGGCCTTCCCGTTTGGAACGGATCCTTCGTCTGCACGAGTTGTAATGGCTCGGAGAGATGCGTCAGTTCTGCAGTATGCGTCGCACATCCACTGAATCTGCACTCTTTGGTGTGCATGCGGCAAGGCAGCAGCAGGTAGCAGCATGCCGCTCGCCAAAGCTGAAGCGAGAGGGACGGGTAACGGTCGTTCACGGGTCCCTTCCCGGTGATTTTTTTGCGGGCGGAATCAATGCGCACCGGATGAAGGTGATCGATCTGAATTTCGAGGTCGTTTCAGTAAAAATGGGCTATTTTATTTGAAACAGAAATGGTTCTAGAACATTCATCATCTTGTGAAAGGCCCTCCGCCCTCGTAAATTCACCCTTTGATGACTTCTCCGACTCTGGCAAGCTTTCTACTGCTCACCGTCGTCGCCTTCGTTGCATTCCTCGGTTCTAGTCTCGTGTCTCTTTTTTTAAGGGATCCAGCTGGGATTCAGAATCCGTCTTAAAATATTAGGGATGGTAAAATTTTGGTGCAGCCCCTCACCATTGTCGCACGTGCCTCGTTCCCTCAGACGAGTCCCTCGCCGGCCGCCCTCGACCACCGTCGCCGCACGCCGCGCTCCTCATCCCTGTGCGCACGGCGTCCTCCTGCGTCGGTGTGAGCGGTTGGCGTTGGAGTAGCGGCGGCTAGCCATGGAGGAGGCGGCTGGCAGGAGCTCATGCGATGCATGCAACGCGAGAACCTATAGCTCCGAGCGGAGATGCATGCTACCCGTTGCTTGGCCAGTTCATGGCGCGTCGGTGGCGGGCGGGCAGGCAGGCAATGTTATAACCTTGCCGGAGAGACTACGCACACGCGGCAAGATCCGGATGTTGGGAATCACTTCCGCTTAGTTCTTAACCTTAGGTATTGCTAATCAGAGCGCTTAGTCATAATCATGGTTAAGACACGATCAAATAAACTAGCACGATTAGGAGATGTGATTAGGAGCATACCTTCGGCGGCGGTAGAGGAAGAAGACATGACGTAGGTTGGAGCCATATGCCGGTGGCCGACAGGAGGATGCCTTCCCCTTGCTACCGCGTTCTTAGGATCGCCTTTGGGTGTGTAGAAGGTGCCGGGTGTGAGTGCAAATCTCCTCACTCACGCCCCGTCTACATACTCATTGATATAGCGCGGGCGAGAGGGGGACTCAACCGAATTGAGTCGGTTGCGCCCCCGATTAGGGCGCGTAGGGAGAGTTGATCCCGGTGGTTGTTGCCCACGCGGGATTTACGGGATCACAGACCCCACATGCGTGGGAGCCTTCGGCACTGAGTACACCCTTTTTTAACAAACTAACATTCTCCCCCTTGATCACGGGTCATAATACTTACCACCTTACTCTTTTAATTACTAAACTTAGTGTTCCTCACCTCACGTTCAACATAAAGAGCACGACACATCAAAACAGTCATTTACGCACTGCTTGATTCGACGACCACTATATGTCTCCCGCTTGGAGATAACCTTACTCTTAATTGGCCCCTTATTATCTAGGATAGTTCACAAGCTCTTCCTAAACCCATGTCGGCTATGTGTTCTCTGAACACATTGGGTGGAAGGCCTTTTGTTAGCGGATCCGCAAGCACGTGTTTTGTACTTATATGCTCGAGACAAATTGTGTCATCCTGGATTTTATCTTTCATAACATAGAACTTAATATAAATGTGTTTGGCAGCTCCACTTGATTTGTTGTTGTGAGAATATAGTATTGCGGGCTCGTTGTCACATTATAACTTAAGTGGTTTATAAATACTGTTGACCACTCTAAGACCGGGTACAAATTTCTTAAGCCATAGTGTCTGCCCCGTGGCCTCATAGCATGCAACAACCTCGGCATGTATTGTGGATGATACAGTGACAGTTTGTTTGGAGCTTTTCCACGAGATAGCTCCATTCGCGAGAGTGAAGAAATAACCTGACATGGATTTCTTGGTGTCCACACATACGCGAAGTCTCAGTCTGAGTATCCCACTATTACTAGTGAGCTTGACTTACTGAATGTCAACATGAGGCCTTTTGTTCCCTGCACATATCTGAGTGCCTTCTTAACTGTCTTTCAGTGGTCAATTCCTGGATTGACCTGATATCTGTCAAGCATTCCGGTTACGAATGCTAAATCACGACGAGTACATACTTGAGCATACATAAGGCTTCCGATGGCAGAAGCATATGGAACCTATTTTATTTGATCGATCTCATATTGGTTCCTAGGACACTAAAAGTTCCCAAACATATCGCCCTTGACTATCGGAGCAGACGAAGGTTTACTCGCATACATACCGTACTTCTTGATTACATCTTCTAAGTATGCTTTTTGAGATAAACCTAAAACCCCTTTTCCATGAATCTCAATCCCGAGCACATAGGATGCTTCACCTAGATCCTTCATATCAAAATTAGAGGATAAGAACTTCTTAGTCTCTAATAGTAGATTGACATCGCTACTTGCAAGTAGTATGTCATCCACATAGAGAACAAGGAAGATAAATTTCCCATTCTTAAATTTAGTATAGATGCAATTATCCTCTTCATTCTTCTTAGGGGCTATTGTGTTTATACCCTTGGTTGAAAGTCCAATTGTGATTTTACCCTCTAAAATTAGAGTTTGTGATTTTACCCTGCTTTTTCGAAACAAAGCCAAAGTATACCCCTATTCCGTTATGTGCTGTTAATAGTGTTAATTTATGATGAAAAAAGACAAAAATACCCTTATGGTTTTACCCCTACTTTCAATATGTGCTTATGATTTTACCTCTATTTTAATATAGTCATAGATTATTTTGTGTTTATGCAAAATAGTGGCAAAATGACAAGCATGGATCGAATTAGAGTAAAATCACGGGGGCATTTTTGTCTTTTTCATCATATTTAACACCGCTAACAGTCCATAATGGAGTAGGGGTATATTTTGGCTTCATTTTGAAAAAGCAGGGGTAAAATCATAAACTCTAATTTTGGAGGGCAAAATCACAATTAGACTTTTAACCAAGGGTATAAACACAATAAACCCTTCTTCTTAAACCCAAACTTTCTAATTGTCTCATCGAACTTGAGATACCACTGCCGCGAGGCTTGTTTAAGCCCATAAAATGAACTTTCTTAAGCGACATCCCATGTGTCCCTTACCCTTAACGACAAAACCCTTTGGTTGTGTCATGTAGACGTTCTCATAGATATCCCTATTGAGGAACACCATTTTTACATCCATTTGATGTAATTCTAAGTCAAAATACGCCACCAGTGCCATAATGATTCTGAACGAATCCTTACTAGAGACGGGTGAGAACGTCTCGTTGTAATCCACACCTTCCCTTTGAGTGAATCCTTTTGCCACAAGTCTGGCCTTATATTTCTCGATTTTCCCTTTAGAGTCACATTTGACCTTGTAGACCTATTTGCAGCCTACTGTTTTAGCTCCATTAGGAATCTTGACTAATTCCAAACTTTGTTGTCGTCCATTAACCTCATCTCATCCTCCATAGCCTTTTGCCACTCAAATGACTGAGGTATTCTCATAGCATCTTCAAATGGGGTGGGATCATCCTCCATTTGAACTTCTTCACTCATGTAGACCTCATATTCACTCGGTATAGCCGAGCGTCTCACTCTTTGAGATCTTCTAAGTTGTGCGTTATCATCAGGTTGGGGCAGGTGTTGCTCCTCATCGTTAGCATTCAGAATGCTCTGAAGGTTGAGCTGGATCCTGTGGTATAGGGGCTTCACTTATTTCCGTCGTCGATGAAGGAACAACAACAGATGTTGAATCATCAGTGCTAGGCAGAGATGATTCAACATTAGCAGTTATCGTGAAATAGAGTTCCCGAATCATAGGAATAGGTACATAAGTCCGCTTCTCTTCAAGATCCATTTCACGTCTTACTGTGCTCCCCCTGATCATGACATCCTCTAGAAAGACAACATGTCTTGTTTCTACGAACTTGGTAAAGCAGTCTGGACAGTAAAACCGGTATCCCTTACTTTTATCAGGATAGCCAATAAAATGGCAACTGATGGTTTTAGAGTCCAGCTTACCAATGTTTAGATTCAATACTTTTGCCTCAGCTGGACAGCCCCATACATGCAAGTAGTTTAATGAGGGCTTACGTCCCGTCCATAACTCGTACGGTGTCTTATGTACTGATTTGCTAGGAACTTGATTAAGCATGTGAATGGCGGTTTTAACGCCTCCATCCACAAGCTAATCGGTAACGTAGAATAACTCAACATACTTCTTACCATATCCATAAGCGTACAGTTTTTCTCTGTTTCGCTACACCGTTTTGCTGAGGCTCGCGTGGTGTCGAATACTGGGCGACTATACTATTTTCCTGTAAATAATTTGCAAAAGGTCCAGGAATTTGGCCATATGGGGTGTGTCGATCATAGTACTCCCCTCCACGGTCCGATCTTACTACTTTAATTTTAACATTATGTTGATTTTACACTTCAACCTTAAATATTTTAAATTTATCCAAAGCTTTGAATCGCTCTTTGATCGTATAAATATAGCTATAACGAGTATAGTCATCTGTAAACGTTATGAATGAATCATAGCCATCCAAAGAGACTATGGAAAATAGAGCATAAATATTTTTATGGACTAATTCTAATACTCCCGTACTTCGTTTGGCTGTTTTCTTAATAATCTTAACGTATTTTTCTTTAATGCAGTCAATGCATTGTTCGAAATTTGATAAGTCTAGATGGAGAAGAATCGATTGTGATACTAAGCACTCAATTCTTCCCCTCAAAATATGGCATAAACGACAATGCCATAATTTTGATGACGTCTCTAAATCGGATCTTTTGCGCTTACTAAATATTGGATCGTTTTGTGGAGAAACGTTATCGTTACTTACAACATTGACATCATGATGAGTGGATAGAAAATATAACATGTCTTACCGAAGAGCAAGATCCACAATATTATTATCATATATGATAGAACATTTATCATTACTAACATGACATACATAGCCTAAATCATCCAAACATGAGATTAAAATTAAGTTTCTCTCTAAAGAGGGAACATAAAGAACATTATTAAGCCTAATTACAAAGCCATTTTTAAGTCTAAGTGGAAGATCTCCAATGGCTTGGACTTGGGCTTCTCGATCATCAGCAACTTTAATGGTTCTTTCCCCTCTTCTTAGGTTCCTCCTCATACTTAATCCCTGTATAGGATTACACACGTACACGGTGGCACCTGAGTCAATCCACCAAGTAGATCTAGAGTAGTCTAAAAACAGGGATTCATTGACAAAATTAATAAAATTATTACCATTCTTACAGCACCATTTCAGAAAACTAACACAGTCCTTCTGATGATGACCATTCTCCTTGCAGAATTTGTATTGATTCTTAGCCACTTTCACCTCCTTTTGAGGAGGATGCTGCATAGGAGTCTTTCCCTTGCCCTTATCTGTAGAAGATCTGCCATGTACCTTAAAAGCGGGAGCTTTGGGAGAGCTGAAGTAGCTCTTCCCTTTCCCCTTCCCTTTGGTGTAGTTAACAAAATCACCACTCCTTTGTGACTTAATGTGTTCTTCTTCTTGAACGCACATGGCAATCAACTTCTCTAAAGACCAATTATCAGGCTGCCAGTTGTAGTTTATCACAAAAGCTTTAAAGTCCTTTGGTAGAGAGGTGAAAATGAAGTGCACAAGCAATTCATCACTCACCCCTAAGTTCAAAGGTTTGAGCTTTGTGGCTAAGTTTGTCATCTTGAGGATGTGCTCACGCACATCACCACCACTGTATTTCTCACTAACAAATTTTCTTATGAGGGTACTCGCAAACGCTTTAGAAGAACCAGTGAACTGGCTCTCCACCTTGCGGAGGTATTCATCAGCCGTATCACATTTAGGAATTGCTCTCCGAATGGTCTCAGTTATTGTCCCCTTGACGACTATTAAACATTTCCTGTTTGATGTCTGCCATCTTTGGAGATCCTTATCATATTTTTCTTTAGTGCTGAGGTACTGTCCCTTTCTTAGTGAGGACTCATCCGTCTCTCCCTGAGCCACAATAGGGACCTCAGCCTTAGTGGGGCAAGAACTTGTTAGCGTGAAGTCCAGCTCATATAGCGCAAGAGCGATCTTGAGCCTCTCCCTCCATGAGCCATAATTGTGACCATTGATAGGCTCAATGGAGGAGATAAAACTAAGCGCAGAAGACAAGATGGAGGAACCTTCAAAATATGAACACATATTAACATTCAAACTAAAAAAATATTGTATTTTGTTTTTCGCGATGGCTACTCCGCAATATACAATATTCAATGAAAACTTAATCAATCAGAAATGGTGTGTTTTATTTTTCGCATTGGTTACTCCACAAAACGCGTCATTCAAAATAATAAGCATGGACGAATTTCACGTTGGCTACTCTTTTAAATTACCATGCACCATAAATCTTAGATGATGTGGCAAATTCAATTTTTCACGTTGGCTACTCCATGAATTTGTCAAAACATACATAAAACAGGTAGAAAATATGACAATAATTTTTCACGTTGGTTACTTAATTATTTTACCATAAATGTCTTAATAACAGCGGAAGCAAAATTTGATTTCTTAATGAAGTAAATAACTAAGAAAATTACATATATGCTGAAATTAATTATATATATCTAAAATTAACGAGCAATTATTACAAAATTGCACAAATTTCTCAATTTAATTCTGTGCAAAACTCAAAATTTAAACTTAAACTTTACAAAAATTCTTACCAAAATTCTGATTGCCTGTATACTAAAGTGGCCCAAAGCCCACTGAAAATGTTCCAAAATGGAAAAATCGAATTCCTGGCCTGAATCCCAATAGAGCCCAGCCCAAAACAAAATTAAACTCAGAAAATAAAAAATGTCTTTGTGCTCGGCCCACTGAATTTCAGGCCATGGCTGTTTCAGCCCATCCGAAAATAAAAAATTATCCAAAAAATTGAAAGGGCAGCCTAGTCGGCCCACTAAACCCTCTGCATGGGCCACGAGCCCATTAATTCCGGCGACACCGGCGCCGAATCTGAGCCGTCGGATCTCCATCCAACGGTGGGGAGCCGATTTCGGGGGATATAAAAAGGCACTCGGCGTCCGGTCCGAAACCCTAACCCTCATTTCTCTCCTCCCTTTCTCTCCCCACGGCGCGCGAGCGAGAGGCGAGTGAGAGGCGGGGCGGCTATGTGCCGAGCGGCAGAGTGCTCCGGCGCCGCCGCGGCCTCTCGACCGGCGTGCGATCTTCCCGCAAGGCATCTCGCCACCAGTGGGTGCTCGCCGGCCGGCCGCCGTCGTGGGAGCCCCGTCCTAGGGTTAGGGTTCCGCCGTGAACCCTAACCCGATGGCTCTTGTGGTGGCGCCACCGCCTCCCTCATCATCGGAATCCGAGCTCACGCACGCAGTGCGATGGGCTCGGCGCCAATGTTGAAGAGGGGGCGTGGCGCCCTTACTGTGAGCAGATCTACCAGCTCGAAAGCCGGTCTTCCGGGTCTCCTCAACCGAGGGGTTCGCCAGTCAGTGGGGGGTACCCCGCCTTCCTCATCCGGCGCATCAACATCGGTGGGATCCCGAAGGACAGAAGGCGGCGAGTCCCTAAAGGTAAATCAAACCACTTTTCTTCTTAATTTTTGTTAATTTCGTTTTTGTTGTTCTCCTGATTTTTCTTTCCATGGCTAAAAACGAAAACTAAAGCTCCCCTCCATCTATTTGCTGAAAACTAACTTGTACCGAAAGAAAATTGAACAAGAACTTAATTACCTGATTAGCAATAGCTCTAAGGTGGCTCTGGTACCATTGTTAGGAATTACTTGCGCTTAGTTCTTAACCCTAGGCATTGCTAATCCGAGCGCTTAGTCATAATCATGGTTAAGACACAATCAAATAAACTAGCACGATTAGAAGATGTGATTAAGAGCATACCTTCGGCGGTGGTAGAGGAAGAAGACATGACGTAGTTTGGAGCCGTATGCCGGTGGCCGGCGGGAGGAGGCCTTCCCCTCGCTACCATTTTCTTCGGATCGGGGTTTGGGTGTGTAGAAGGCGTCGGGCGTGAGTGGAAATGTACTCACTCAAGCCCCGGCTGCCTACTCATTGATATAGTGCGGGCGAGATGGGGTCTCAACCGAATTGAGTCGGTTGCGCCCCCGATCAGGGCGAGTAGGGAGAGCAGATCCTGGTGGTTGTTGCCCACGCGGGATTCACGGGATCACAGCAAACTAATACCGGAGCCAAAACACCACAACACCACAATAAAAACTCACACGGATACTGTGGACACGTTCTTGTTTTTTGGTGCTACCTAATTGGCTTTCTTTTCCAGGGTCTATTGCCTTGCATAAATAGAAGATTACATGGAAAGTAAATTACTACTAATTATTACCTACCAAACAGAGAGATACTAAACTTGACACCTAAGGATTATCTTCAACAATCTCCTCCTAAGCCTTGTGGTGCAAGCTTTCAAATTTCAATCAGGCCGATATTTGAACCCAGCTCAAGGAACTTGGTCTTACCAAGCGGCTTCATTAGAATGTCACTCAGGTGTTCTTCGCTCCTGATGAACTTCACATTGATCAGGCCACCGTCATCAGACTCTCAAACAAAATGGTACTTCACATGAATGTGCTTACTCTGTCCATGAAGTACTGGATTCTTGATTAAGGCAATGGCAAACTTGTTGTCCACCCATGATACTGGTGCTCTCGGTGCTGACCCCTGCACCTCTGCCAGCACTCTAGCCAGCCATAGTGCTTGACAAGCAGCATTTGCGGCCGCTGTGTATTCCGCCTCGCAGCTTGACTGGGCCACAACCTTCTGCTTCATCGATTGCTAAGTGATTGGGCTGCTGCCTAGAAAGAACATCACCCCTGTTGTGCTCTTCCTAGCATCGGCATCGCCAGCATAGTCATTGTCACTGTACCCCGTCGGGTGTGCTTCCTTCTCCTCCTTCCTGTCGAACCAAAGTCCCCAATTCTGGGTTCCCGCCACGTAGCGCAGTATGTGTTTCACGGCAACAAAGTGGTCCTCACGTGGATCTTCCAAGAGCCGGCTGACATACCCAACAGGGAAAGCTATGTCGGGACGAGTGTTAATCAAGTACCTCAAGCTTTCGAGGATGCTTCTATACATGGTTGCCTCAACCCGCGGCTCCGTGCTGAGCTTACTGAGTTTCAGCCGTGCCTCCATGGGCACTTGACAGAAATTGCACCCTGTCATGCTGCTCCTCTCCAAGACCTTGTCGGCATAGGCACCTGGTTGAGCGAGACTCCCCACACGCTCTGCTTCACCTCAATGCCGAGGTAGTAGTGAAGCAGCCCGAGGTCGCTCATCTTGAATTCGGCCGCCATCTCCTTCTTAAAGGCCTTGAGGTCGCCGGTGCTCGAGCCAGTGATCACAAGGTCATCGAAGTAGGCCCCGATCACAAACTGCGCGTCGCCGTTCTGCCCGATGTAGATGGCATGCTCCAATGGGCTCCTCCTGAACCCAAGCAACAGCAGCGTGTCATCCAACTTCGCATTCCAGGCGTGCGGTGCTTGGTGCAGCCCGTACAATGCCTTCCAAAGTTTGAGCACCTTGTGCTCCTTTCGGTGATGACGAAACCGACTGGTTGCTGGACGTAGACCTCCTCCTTCAGGTCGCCGTTCAGGAACGCCGATTTAACGTCCATGTGGTGCACCTCCCAGCACTCATGCGCTGTGACGGTGATGAGCAGGCGCACCGAGTCCAGCCGGGCCACCGGCGCGAATACCTCGTCGTATTCGATGTCGTGCCGCTGCGCGTAGCCTTTCACCACGAGGCATGCCTTGTGCTTGGACACCGCCCCGTGTTCGTCCCTCTTCACCTTGAACACCCATTTTACCCCGATCGCCTTGCGGGCGGGTGGGAGGTCGGCGAGGAACCACGTGCCATTCTCCTCGATGGATTGCATCACGTCCATCATCGCCTTCCTCCATAAAGGAATGTGCTCTGCCTCGGTGAAAGAGGCAGGCTTATCGACGCTCACCGCGTTCAGCTCCTCCATCACCAGCGCGTGCTGCTCACCGTACAACTCACTGATGCTGCGGAAGCGGAGAGGCGCCATCTCGTCGTGGTCGGCGTCCAGGTTGTCATCCTGTGACCCGGCCTCCGATTCGTCACGAGCCTCAGTGGGAGGCGGCGAGAGTTCCCCTTGTGAGTGTTCTTCTGGGTCACCTCCTCCGGATGCTTCGACAACACCATCACCTGTTAGTGCGGAGCTGATGGTGACATACTCCACTGTGAACCCGTCATCGCCATCGACAGGTTCATTGTTGCTGCTGTTGCCCCAGTCCCACTGGGCTTCCTCGTCGAACACCACGTCGCGTGTCATGTGTACACGCTTCGTGATTGGGTCATAGGCGCAGTACGTCTTGGAGCCACGTTCATAGCCGATGAAAATCATCTTGCCGCCACGGTCGTTGAGGTTCTTTAGGCGCGGCGCCGTGTTCCGGACGTAGACGATGCAGCCAAACATCCTGAAATGATGCAGCGCCAGCTTATTCCCATACCAAACTTCGAACGGTGTCATCCCGTCCACGCTCTTGGTCGGGCACCTGTTCAGCACGTACACTGCGGTGATCACCGCCTTGCCCCAAAGCCAGCCAGGCAGACCCTTGGCCTTGAGCATGCTCCTGGTCGTTGACACCACCGTGCCGTTTTGGCGTTCGACGACGCCGTTCTGCTGCAGGCTGTAAGGCACAGTGTGTTGACGATGCACGCCCTCAACCGCACAGTGCTGAGCGAACTCGGCCGCAGTGAGCTCGCCACCGCGGTCAGTGTGGAGCGCCTTCAGCTTGGCGCCTGACTCGCCTTCTGCCTGGGCCTGGATCTCCTTGATGGCAGCCGCTGCACGATCCTTTGAAGGAATCGCGGCTACCCACATGTATCTGTTGAGGTCTTCCACCATCAACAAAAACTACTTGTTACCTCTGGGAGTCGCCGGCGTGATGGTGCCGTACAAGCCAGCATGTGCCAGCTCGAGGCGCTGCCGTGCACGATACTCTGTCTGTGCCGGAAACAAAGTCCGCCTCTGCTTGCCGGCCTGGCATGCCTCGCACAGCTGACCAACCTGCCCGATCTCCGGCAGGCCGCGCGCCATCTTCCCCTGAGCCAACTTCCTTAGTGACGCCATGTTGACATGGCCGAACCGCTCATTCCAGCACCACGCCACCTCGCTGCCGCGTCTGCGCACTGTACGACACGATGGCTGTGCGGGCTTGATGTGGAGCAGGTACAGGCAATTCACCTCGCGCTTCACCGTCACAAGCAGCCGACTACCAGGTTCCTCAATCCGCATCGCCCCGGTGCTGATGTCGACCTTGTACCCATCCTCGTCGAGCTGCCAACGCTCACGATGTTAGTCGTCAGCCGGGGGATGAAGTAGACTCCGTCGAGCGACCGGAGCTTACCATTCTTGCATGTGAAGACGACCGTCCCGCGTCCCTCGATCCGCGCCACCGAGTCGTCGCTGAAACGCACAGTGCCGAGCGCCATCTTGTCGAGCTTCATGAATGCGGCCCTGGACCCGGACATGTGGTTCGTCGCCCTTGTGTCCAGGACCCATGTCCTGGTGTCGCGCTCCTTCTCGTCGTCAAGGTGGGCGAACACCTTCTCCTCCCGGATCTTGATTTGTGCACTAGATCCCTTCTTCTCTGACTTGGATCCGTCGGCTGGCTCTCGTTCCCCTCTCCGCGACACTGGTGCAGCCTAAGGAAGGCGCCGGCGACGCGGTCGACTCCGCTTGCGGCAGCGGTGGAGTAGATAGGCTCGAGGAGGCTTCCAGGAAGTGAAGTAAAGCTTCCTCCTCATCCTCCGCGACATGAGCCTGCTCTTGTTTGGGCTTCGAGCGGCATTCACGAGCCCAGTGGCCCATCTTCCCATAGCGCCGACATTCATCAACGGTCTTGTTCGAAGGCCCATCCGACGAATCTACGCGCCCAAGGCCACGCCCACGATGACCTCTTCCGTGGCTGCGCGCGCCGCTGCTGTCCCTTCCGCCGCTAGAGCGATGCTCCTTCTCGCGCTTCTTCCTTCGTGAATCCCACTCTTCCTCCATGAGGTACAACCTCCCATCTTGCTGCAGAGACGCCGGTGGTTCCTCATTCGCCTCCTCCGCTGCCCTGAGGCGCCCCGTGATGCCCTCGACGGTAAGCGTCGAGACATCAAGCAAGGTCGTGATCGCCACCACGATATGCTTCAGATGCCTCGGCAGGCTGCGAATGATCTTATTGACCACCGTCTCGTCCTCCAGCTTTTCGCCCAAGGTAGCCAAAGTTGCGACCATCCCCTTGATACGCAATACGAAATCTTCGACATTCTTGCCTTCTTTGAACGCCGCAGCGTCGAATTGTCTTCAAAGATTCTGTGCCGCCGTCTTCTTCACGCGATTGTCACCGACGCGCATCTCAGCTATGGCGTCCCATGCCTGTTTCGCCGTCTCCTTATCGGCGACCACGGACACCATCTCCGCTGGCACCGCGCTACAGAGAGCGTCGAGTGCCATGATCTCCTCCTGTGGATCGTCGCTACCCTTCTCGACGACCGTTCATAGGGCCCTTGCCTTCAACTTCACCTTCATCAGGAGCGCCCAATCCGAGTAGTTGGTCTTGGTGAGGACGGGGTAGCTACTCCCGCTGCCCACCTCACGAATCACCCATTGGATCACCACCCCATCTTTGGAGGTGCCGTCGTCGGTCTTCTTCCCGGACATCCTCGACAACCTAGCTCTTGATGCCAATTGTTAGAACCTTGCCAGAGAGACAAAGCACACGTTCCCGGCAAGATCTGGAGCCAAAACACCACGATAAAAACTCACACGAATACTCTGGACATGTTCTTGTTTTTTGGTGCTTCCTAATTGGCTTCCTTTTCCAGGGTCTATTGCCTTGCATAGATAGAAGATTACATGGAAAGTAAATTACTGCTAATTATTACCTACCAAACAAAGAGATACTAAACTTGGCACCCAAGGATTATCTTCAACAGGCAGGAGCAGGACGCGGTGCGAGAGGAGAAGGGAGCCAGGGAGGTGCAGGCGGCGAGGTAGCGACCGAGCTGCAATGGAGGAGGGGCCTAGGCGGTTGCGATGATGCGGGTGCCAGTGGTGACCGAGCGGCGATGGTGGGGTTCAACAGCGGGGGCGTCACCTACCAGTTTGAACGTAGTTAACGTCACACAGTTTCTCTACTTTGCTGAGGGGCGAAACTGATATTTGGAAACATACCCTAAAACTATTTTCAATCCACATTTCTAAAAATTAAATTTTGGAAACATACCCTAAAACTACTTCTTTAGCAGTTTATAATATCGACTCCATATTTTTGCCTTGTATGTGAGGACTCTCAATTCTGAAAATCTTTTCATATAGTGGGCCAAACGCTTGCACATTCCACATCCTACACAATATTTGGAAACCATATACAAGATCTTTTTTTACTCTCAATAGCGTTTTAGAAACTCCCAAAACTAGTTTTTTTGGAAGATCAAATTGGATGACACAGGCATTGATTGTGTGCGAGAGATACACATTTGTGGTGTCAAATTTGCCTTTTTGACAACTTTTCTCAAACCAGTTTACGAAAACCAGTCAGGTTGGTGTTCATCCTGGTCATCTTTTATTGATCACAGTTCTCGCATCCGGACTTCAATTAAGGTGATTCATATATCTATTTCGACCGTTCGATGAAGAAGTCTTCATCACGGCAGACTTAAATAAATAATTTGGTTTCACCTTAACGCTATTTAAATGGATTCATTAAGCATTCAACTAAATCATACCGAAATATGTAAATATGGCCTTATCATGCTTACGACCTGCACAGACATGTAGACACACTAGACTAAGCATGATATTGGATGTTAGTGCTAAATTTAATTAAACATTCCAGTCTTAGTCTTGTATATGTCGCTGTGCCGGCCAATTTGATTGTCTAATAGTACATGTTTGAACGTGTGCTATTAGAAAGTCTTGCCTGCTGCCGCGCAGAATCAACAAATTAAGAAAACGAGACATCCATGACAGAGGCCATGATCCTGAAGTACTGATGACCTTTTATTCTGTATAGTCACCTTCAAAGAAAAACTGATACCATCCTAATGCATCGCCTTTCCCCTTTCCATTTAGCTAGACTTTTTGCTTTTTTTTCGAACCCACCTACTACCTCCGTCTTAATTTTTATATGAGACAGTTCAATTATAGAGATGAAATGAATAAACTTTTCCATACCACGCCGTTATAACATTAGCACACTCCGGTCTCCGGGCATGATTATTGTCGGTACCTGAGATATGGGGTACCCCCGCGCACAGGGTAAAATGCCTAAGGTGCTCGCCCTTCTCCGCAGGGAGGGCTCCGAAGGCGCCACGCGTCTGGCAGGGCCGGACCTCCCTCTCCTCAGAGGAGAGCTCCGGGCCCGCCATGTGGCATACAGAAGCCGTACCTCCCCCTCCGCGGGAGAGAGGTCCGAAGACGCCACGTGTCCAGCGGGGCCGGACCTCCCTCTCCTCAGAGGTGAGCTCCGGGCCCGCCACGTGGCGTGCAGAAGCCGGACCTCCCCCTCCGCGGGAGAGAGGTCCGAAGGCGCCACGCATCCAGCGGGGCCGGACCTCCCTCTCCTCAGAGAAGAGCTCCGGACCCGCCACGTGGCTAGAAGAACGGTGTTGCCTGCCCCCGAGCGGTAGGCAGCGGGCGTAAAAGCGCTCCTCACCTTGCCCGTACAAGGTATTCAAGGCCTGCGTCTTCCCAAGACGCGGAAAACGCGGAGCACGCGCCTGTCAGGTGCCGTTGCGTCCAGTCGCATCACAGACTGGCACGCGGTGTCAGAACCTGCCAGGTAATAAACGCCGCGACAAGACATCCCATGCCGCCTGCGCCGTCATCAACCACTATGACTAGTGCACGGCATGGGCAGGGCGGCAAAATGAAGACTCAGAAGCCTTCGACCAGAGGCAACCACCGGCGTAACTACAGATACGGTAGATAATAGACAATCTTCCCGGGACCACCTGTCGGGTCCCGGCTTCCCTTGTAAGCTGCCCGAGCCTTGGACTATAAAAGGCTCGGGTAGGCGTCGATAGCAAGGGTTCGCATTCTGCAACTCATACGCTAGCCATACACTCTCAAGCTGTAACTCACCCCCAAGCTCAGGCCCCCGGCCCTGAGCAGCAAGCAATACAGCGAGCTCCATAGCTCGCCGTGGACGTAGGGTTTTACGCTCCGGCGGCCTGAACCACGTAAAACTTCCCGTGTCAAGCTCTCACTAACTCGTCCATCCGCGCAAGCTCTCCGCTAGGAACTAGCCCCTCCGAAAAAAGAACCTCCGCGGGCTGCCCAGTGCAGGCCCGAGGGAAGTGTCGATCGCACACTTCAACATTTGGCGCGCCAGGTAGGGGGCTTTTCCCCTAGCGCGGCGAGTTTCCGCCGACGAAGATGACCAAGCTTCCTTCAGCGGCAAACTCTCCCTCTCCGCGGTCACGGCGAACCGTGACCACAGGGGAGAGTACATGATGACACACTCAGGACGTAGTGTGACAAGGCAAGCTGGGAGCCAGCAACCGGCTCTGGCAGCGCCGACCCCGGCAATGCAGGCTCCATCCAGCGTCAGGCCTTCAGTAGCGCCGGGCGTACCCGGTGGGGGTGCGCTAGCCTCGGCAAGGGCGCTACTGCGCAATCTGCCTGCTGGGGACGCGCCTCAGGCGGACCCAGCAGTGGATTCGCGAGGTAGACCGTCTTGTCGTCGCCGTCGCAAACCATTGACTTCGGCGGGGATGACGCTCCGACCAACCAGCTGCGTCGCTGACGCGCACGCCAACGGTTGACGGCCAGACGGGGAAGATCCAGCTCCACTAAGCTTCCGTCGATGGACCTGAGGACAGAGCTGGAACGGTGTCACTTAGGCCAAGATGCCCGAGTGTTCCTCGAGCGACGTCAAGAAGGGCGTCGCACTCAAGAGGCTGGCGACAATATGACGTCGGCCTCGACCCAGCCTGAAGGGCAGATCTTCGCTACGCGGGCTCTGCCCCAGGCATACGTCGCGCAGTATATGCCACAACCATATGCCCTGCAAACGGCGTCCCCGGTCTATAGAGCGGCCTTGCCCATACCGGGGCATACTGTGCCAGCGGAGGACCAGGCGTTCGCGGCGCCGATACCTGCACTGGGAGCCAGCAACCGGCTCTGGCAGCGCCGACCCCGGCAATGCCGGCTCCGACCAGCGTCAGGTTTTCAGTAGCGCTGGGTGTACCTAGTGAAGGTGCGCTAGCTGCAGCGAAGAGCGCTGCTACTCAATATGCCACAGTCGAATGTCCTGTGTATGGCCGCCGGAGCATGCGATGCTCAACGTGAACCAAGCATTCGTGGCATCAGAACCTGCGGCGACAGAAGCGGGGTGTGCAGCCCTCGCGCCCCGCCTTCGCTTCACAAAATGGCCGCGCAAGTTTCGGTCACTCTCGCCTGAGAAGTACGACGGCAGCATCAACCCGGCGGAATTCCTCCAGAGGCCGGGAAATCCAGAAGCTCGCGGGGCGCTTCCGGAAGGGGAAGCAGCCCCTAGCTGATGCCCCATCCTATAATAAGGGAGGGCAACCAGAAGGTCGAGGCCCGAGACGGCGACGACCGCCAGGTGGATTTCTAGGAGCTCCGGCGCGCCGCAAAGGCAGCGCGCAATCATGGAAGCTCCATCTCCAGTGACGACGAGCACTGGAAGATGCCCTGTGACATCTTCGGCGGGTCCGCTGACCCCCCCTAACCAGAAGCATGGCTAAGGCCTTGCGACGAGCGGTAGCGTCGGTGGCTCCCCTCCCAGGTGCAGTACCGCACCTTAGGTGGATGGGAACCCCCATCAGCTCCGATGACACCGACTGCCCCAGGAACATGGCTGGGGCCGGCCAACTACCGCTCGTGGTGGCCCCTACCGTCGCCAACATGAAGATGTACCACGTTTTGGTGGATGGTGGGGCTGGACTGAACCTCATCAGTCACGCAGCCTTCCAGAAGCTGCAGATCCCGATGGCCAAGCTCGCCCCATCAAGCCCGTTCTCAGGGGTAGGGTCGGGACAGGTCGTTTCCTACGGCCGCATCAGCCTCCCGGTGACCTTTGGGGCACCGGGCAGCTACCGGACGGAGTACATTCTGGTCGACATGGCCGAGACTGACCTCCCCTTCAATGTCACAATCGGTAGGACAGCCCTGTACCGATTCATGGCAATAGCCCACTACGGCTACCTTGTCTTGAAGATGCCTACACCAACAGGCATCCCCAAGGTTGTGGAGACCATGTTGCCGCAGTATTAGCCTTGGAAAGGCTTCGGGCGCTTATAGCAACTAGAGCGCCAGCCCTCGGCAGTACAGGACCAAACCAGCTCCACCCAAGTGCACGCCATCGTGCCTCTACCGCCCCACCCCGCGTGCAACCCCTTGATGAGGACGACGTCCCCACAAGGCTCGTCCGAATCAGCGCCGATGCCACCCAGACCACCCGGGTAGCCGCGGGCTCGGGTAGCATATAGGAAGGCGCGCTCGTTGCCCCCCTCCGGCATGAGGTCGATGTGCTGCATGACAGCAATCACCGAGGCCAGAGATCCCCAGGGAGGTGATGGAGCATTACTTAAAGGTCTTTCCCAACGTCCAGCTGTCCGACAAGACGGAGGGTCCGCCGCTCCCGGCGCTTGGCAAACCGTGTTATTATCCAGAGGGCCAGCGAGAAGCTCCGGAAGCGCATCCACTACACCAGTCTCAATAAGGCATGTCCTAAAGACCTATTTTCTCTTCGGCTGATAGAGCAAATAGTAGACTCGATACCAGGCTGTGATATGCTGTGCTTCCCAAATGCTGCTAGGGCTCCCATCAGACCCCTGTGTCTGAAGTAGTTGAAGGGCGCCCCCTACCTACTAATCCCGGCGTAAGCCGACTCGGCATAGCTAGGGGTCCCGCGAATTTCTGGTTTTCGCGCAATGGCTTTAACCCCATACCACAGTAACCTGTTCCGCTACCAAGAAGCAAGCACCAGAAGACCAGACCTCGGATCCCTGACACAACCTCCCGGAGCCCCCGGGACGACAGCGGAGCTTCCCGCGAGGTCCAAAGCAGCCTGAGGACCCCCGAGTGTCGGGCACCCGGCGATCTCCCCAGGCTAAAAGCTATCCCTCACAGCTCCATGCGGCGGGCGATGCCGCCAAATGGGCGGCGGAGCTACTGAAGTTTGATCTAGGTTCCCTTTCCCGCCATACAGACATTAACCGAGCATTAGTTCACTTGTGGCTGAAGTAGACGCACGCTCAGGGGGCCATGAAGACGATGAAACAGGACCCTGAGCCCTGACCTTCATCAGGACTCATCAAATGATGTTCGCCCACGGCTCCCCGCGAAAGCAAGGGGCCGATGCTAGCGTACTGTTCCTCATGCCATCGGGGGAGCAGTCTGGGTATGTGGCGCGTCTCAATTCCAAGGCAGCCAACACCATAGCAGAGTATGGAGTGCTCATCCTTCTCGCTAGTCGTTGGCTCAGGGCAATCCCCAGTCTGGTTATCAACCAAGACGGCGGAGACAAACCCCCTCGCCTTGGACCTGCACCACGTACCGCGCGCTAGCAAGGCCGCAGCTGACGACCTTTCAACGAGGGCCCCCACTGCCACCGGAGCCACTGTGCCTGAAGGGGGCCTCGAGAGGACGTTGCCGCGACCCACAGCCCGGCCCGCCGAGCCGGGTGAAGGGGGCTAGACCAGCACCTCGAAGCTGGCGGTCCCGGCGGCCATGAGCGCCGCCAAGGATCATAAGCGTCACTGGGAACTCCGTGCAACCCAGCGCTCAAGATCCAGATGCTCAAGTCAGACCCGATGCATGGATCACGGAGGTCCGAGACTACTTGAAAGACAATATCCTCCCTGATGAACGTGTATCCGCTGAACGGATTGCGCGTATGTCTAAGAGACACATGGCGGTAGAGGGGGATCTCTACCGACGTGGCGCCAACCACATCCTATTGCGGTGCATAACCCAGAGGGAAGGCTGCGACTTGTTCGCTGAGATCCATGGAGGCGAATGTGGGAGTCATTCTTCCTCACGCACGCTTGTCGGTAAAGCCTTTCGGCATGGCTTCTACTAGCCGGCAACACTCCAGGATGCCGTCGAGCTGGTCGAGAGCTGCTAGGCATGCCTGTTCCATGCCAAGCAGATCCATACACCGGCTTGGACGGTACGGATGATCCAGCCCGCATGGCCATTTGCCGTACTGGGGCTGGACATCCCGGGCCTGGGACCATTCCCCAGAACCGAAGACAGGGACCCGCTCCCAAACCTTCGGAACACGGAACACCGCTGTAAGTTCTACCCCTAGAGCAACAATCTGGCAGGCCCTTCTTTTCGTAGTAATTTCCATAAAAGTCCGTGAACCAGGCTTGGAGCAACTAAGCCTCAGGGGACAGTCCAGGACTACGTTCAACTTCGCCTGGTTCCGACCCCAAGCGCGTAGAGTCTTGCTTCCCTTGAGGTGGGTCGTGGCCTACATATGCGTCCCTCCTTCCCCCGTATGGAAATTTATATGAAAAGAAGCCCACCCTACGTTGCTCTTCTTTGGTACTCATTTAATTTACTTATTAAATTTCTATGATTACCCTACTAACGCGTGCTCACTATGCGTTCAATTCCCTCTTCTCATTTTCATCTTTAGTCGGAATTTGCTGCAGATATGACTAAGGAATAGAGGGGGGAGCCCCCAAGGAGAATTACTTTTTCCTTATGTGCAGGATTTCTCACCCTCAGCTCCCCGCAGGAGTATGGTAGGCGCATCCACCCAATAGAACGCACCTACCAGGGGGCCGCTACGGGATCGTCGTAGGCCAAAAACCCTAAGGTAAGATCAAAGGGCTAGCCCTCGTAGGGGTGGGGTCCGAAGGCCCCACGTGTCCGACAGGGTCGGGCCTCCCACCTCTTCGAGGGGAGCTCCGGGATCGCCGCGTGGTCTGCAGGGAGAGGCCCGGGACCTCCACGTGCCCTGCGGGCCCGGACCTCCTCCCAGGCAGGAGCTCCGGGCCCGCCACGTGACCAACAGGCTCGGACCCCCCTCCGATCTCGTGAGGCGGGTCCTGGAGACCTCCGGAACCCTTAGTATACAGTGGGGACCCGGACAAGGTGTCCATGCAGAGCTTCGAGATTGGTCAAGGCCTCCGAGCCCTTGCGGAGCTAAGGGCTCGGTCGGGAAAGGCCAAGAAGAAGACTAGGGCATGCAGACACAGAAAGAAATGGGGGTCTGTCCATACAAAGGCTCCACGAGCTGGGCTACAGACTCAACAAAAATAAAGAAAGGAAGTACAGGGCCTTGTGGACACGAGGGCGGGTGCCTAGGGGTCCCCGGACTCCCGATGAAACCTAGAGGCCACGAGGGCAGCTAAGTCCTCGACTTCGGCCCTGGCAGCTTCCTCCTGGTCGGCGATGGGTCCTAAACGGACCGGCCCCAGGGAAAAGGAAGGGTCTCGGCTAACGAAGCACGACAGAACGTGCATCGCAACCTCCTTCGCAAGGCCCCGACCTTCCGCTTCCAGCTCGTCGCCGATCACTGATTCAAGCCGACCTAGCTCGTCGCCGAGAGACTCAAGGGCTGGGGCCGCTTCGGACACCGGCCGTGCTGGGGTCTCCACCTGCACAGGGCTAAAACCAAGAGGAGCCAAGGCGGATCCCGCCTTAGCAATGAAGTGCCAGACCGCCTGGGCCTCAGCAGTCCGCAGGGACTGGGGCCTCTCTACCTCTTGGCGGGCCGCTAGCTCGCGATCCATCGCCGCCTGAAGCTCCTTGGAAGACTGCTCCTCCCTCGCGGCGACATCCGACTCACGGAGCTCCAACTCCTCTGTCCGAGCCCTTAGCTCCTCCACCTTGGCCCTCAGCCGAGCGGTGGTCTTCTCCACCTCGTCCGCAGCAGCGCGTTCCCGATCAGCGACGGCATGCTCCCGACGGGCTACCTGCAGCTGCAACTCCTCCGCGGCGGCGGAACACTCCTTGGCTTTGGCTTCAGCTTTGGCCAGAGCCTCGCGGTAGGTGGCACGAACCCGCTGGGCCTCTAGCTCCAAGCGGCTAATGGCCTTCTTCTGGGCGCCAAGCAGAGCACTCATGGCCTCAAGCCTTGACTGCCTTAAGTCGAGGTCCGCCCGGGCCCGCTGCTGCCAGCTGAGAAGGCGGTCCCTCTCGCCGGCCAATGCCTTCCGCTCCTGCTCAAAGGCAGATTGGAGCTGTCGGGAGCTGGTATGGGCACGCTCCATGGCGTCCCACACGGGTACCGGAGCAGGGGGAGCAGGAGTCGCGCCGCTGGAACCCCCGGACGAGTCCAAGACCGGCGGGAGCGCCGGCGCCTCGGCAGCTACGGGGGGGCGCTGTCCTAAGCAGGCCAGGGGGCCAGCAGGCACACCTACAGCGGCCCTCCCGGTCTCAAGACCTGGCTTCTGGGCTGGTGAAGGAGGGCGGGTAGGAGCAGATGCGGCCACTGAGGCCACTGCCCCCGTCGATTTGGGAGCTATGGGGGCCGCCGCGGCCCCCAGGTGCCGAGGCGCGGAGCCCCCGCTGGTTGAAGGCGGCCGGATAAGAGGCCCGCCCCTGGTAGCCGGTCGGTCCCTGCAAAGAAGAAGAAGCCCTCAGAATAAGAGAAGAGGCAGGAGCTCTACTCCTATAAGTCAGAAAGAATAACACTTACTGAGCGGCATGAGCGCTCCAGCGAGCTTGCTGCACTGGCCTCTGGGCTGTAGATGAACTACCAGGACCAGCGGCTGGAATGGTCGCGGAATGGGAAGCCTGGACCTCCGGCGCGCTCGCCGGCGTCGCCCCACCAACATCCGTCCTGGGAGCCCCGCCGCTCGAGGGAGGATGGCGAGATACTTGGGCTGATTCGAACGGCTGCTGTCTAGGGAGAGACCCGCCGGGGAGGGACACTCGGGACCTCTTCGGGTCGCCACCCGAAGGACCAGCACCTCCGGGAGATGGAAGCAAGGTAGCTCCGGCACCCTGGATTGGCACAGGCGGCACCCTCGGAGGAGACTGAGCGCGTTTTTTCTCTAGATGCCCGGGGGCCGGCTCTTTTCCTTTCCCTTTATCGGCGGCTTGGGTTCCGTCGGCCCTGGGGGAAGGTTTGGCAGCAGTGGATGCCTCATGCCCTGATTCGGGGTGCTCGGTTCCTGGAATGGTGATGCCCCGGAAGGCATCCCCGACCTGACAAACGGCAATCCCGATATCATCAAGGTTCGGCATCTTCCGCAGGAGCTCTGACCTCCTCTGAGGCTCCAAGAAGAGGGGGGTGGCAGAAGGCGGAAGGACGGGGACGCCGCTGGGAATATAGTCACCGCTCACCTTGCTCACCATCTCCTCCAGCTCCTCGTCGGAAGGGACAGAGTTGGGGCCTCTCTCCAGCCTGGTACAGTCCTGCTCACCGGTGTAGTACCACGCTGGGCGGCTGCGTTGCTGCAAGGGAGCAATGCGGCGTGACACAAAGTCCATCAGCACCATTAGAGACGTCAGCCCCTCGTTGGCCAAGAACCGGATCCGCTCCAAGACCGGAGTGTACTTCTGCTCCAGCTCAGGGATCTCCTCCCAGAAGCGGCGATCGGTGGTTGGGCTGGCGGTTGGGAGTTGTAGGTGATCGTGCTCATCGGTCTGCACTACCACCCAGCTCTCCCTCCAGTTCTCCCACCTTGATGCGCTGAAGGGCAGGAGGTATCCGGAGACCTTGGGGTCTTTGCAGCGATGCTGGAAGTAATACGCCCCCATCTGAGTCTTTGAGCCGCGTCCGGTCGTACGCAGCACAAAGAAGTGGCGGAAGAGCGTCACGGAGGCGTGCACCCCCACGAACATCTCGCAGAAGTGGACAAAAACTGCCGCCATTGCGAGGGAGTTGGGGGAGAGATGGTGGAGTTGGAGACCGTATGTCTCCAGCAGGGTGACGAAGAAGGAAGAAATCGGCGGAACGAACCCCGCCAGAGCATAAGCGGTGAAGAAGACCGTCTCCCCCTTTCCCAGGACCAGGGGAGAGATCCTCGGCGGAGCCGATGCTTCTGCTCTTCCGAGCGCCAGCCCAGCAGCCCGCGCACTGGCTCGAGCTCGGAGGAGCGAACGAGGCGCGTCGGAAGCAAGTTGGAAGCCATAGCGAAAGAAGGCGCAAGGGCAGGAGAGCCGGGGCGCAAGAGTTCAAGGGAAGTACGAGCGCAATGCGAAGGGAAGCCGCGATGCGGGTGAGATCACCTCTTAAAACTTTCTAGGGATGGTTCGAGGTAATTCGAAAACCTCCGGAAACATCGCATCGGCGACCTCGCCGGCTCCGAGACTGGGCGCCAATGAAAGCTGGGCCCAGGCCGCTTAACTAAAGCGGTGGGGTCAAGGAGTCAGTCTCCTGAGAAGATGAGCCGGCAAGGCCCTTCGGCGGTTCCCGAAGAAAGCGCCGCAACGTGCAGAAGTGGCAGCCTTGGGAACCACCGCAGTAAAAGCAATCATCAAGTGGGCGCACGCTCTCACGACCCCGCGGCCGTTCGTGCTCCGGCAGCGGTCAAGTCGGGACTTAGAGAAAGTGCGCGGATCGGAAGAGACGGAGGTCCCACCTCGGGCTCGCTATCTCCCCCGAGATGGGCCCGGGGGCCACTGTCGGTACCTGAGATATGGGGTACCCCGCGCACAGGGTAAAATGCCTAAGGTGCTCGCCCTTCTCCGCAGGGAGGGCTCCGAAGGCGCCACGCGTCTGGCGGGGCCGGACCTCCCTCTCCTCAGAGGAGAGCTCCGGGCCCGCCACGTGGCATACAGAAGCCGGACCTCCCCCTCCGTGGGAGAGAGGTCCGAAGATGCCACGCGTCCAGCGGAGCCGGACCTCCCTCTCCTCAGAGGTGAGCTCCGGGCCCGCCACGTGGCGTGCAGAAGCCGGACCTCCCCCTCCGCGGGAGAGAGGTCCGAAGGCGCCACGCGTCCAGCGGGGCCGGACCTCCCTCTCCTCAGAGAAGAGCTCCGGACCCGCCACGTGGCTAGAAGAACGGTGTTGCCTGCCTCCGAGCGGTAGGCAGCGGGCGTAAAAGCGCTCCTCACCTTGCCCGTACAAGATATTCAAGGCCCGCGTCTTCCCAAGACGCGGAAAACGCGGAGCACGCGCCTGTCGGGTGCCGTTGCGTCCAGTCGCATCACAGACTGGCACGCGGTGTCAGAACCTGCTAGGTAATAAATGCCGCGACAAGACATCCCATGTCGTCTGCGCCGTCATCAACCACTATGACTAGTGCACGGCATGGGCAGGGCGGCAAAATGAAGACTCAGAAGCCTTCGACCAGAGGCAACCACCGGCGTAACTACAGATACGGTAGATAATAGACAATCTTCCTGGGACCACCTGTCGGGTCCCGCCTTCCCTTGTAAGTCGCCCGAGCCTTGGACTATAAAAGACTCGGGTAGGCGTCGATAGCAAGGGTTCGCATTCTGCAACTCATACGCTAGCCATACACTCTCAAGCTGTAACTCACCCCCAAGCTCAGGCCCCCGGTCTTGAGCAGCAAGCAATACAGCGAGCTCCATAGCTCGCCGTGGACGTAGGGTTTTACGCTCCGGCACCCTGAACCACGTAAAACTTCCTGTGTCAAGCTCTCACTAACTCGTCCATCCGCGCAATCTCTCTGCTAGGAACTAGCCTCTCCGAAAAAAGAACCTCCGCGGGCTGCCCAGTGCAGGCCCGGGGAAGTGTCGATCGCACACTTCAACAATTATATTTCCAGAGCGACGGATAAACGACGCTTTGGTCCTGAAATCTCGGCGCACTAACCAGAGAGGCGTTCGTTCAGATCTGCATCTGCCGTTGGGACTGGCCTGCCGTCCGGGCTCGCCTGGTCGCCCTTCCCGAGGTCCACGGAGTTCTCACGGCCGGCTGCTAGCGGGCGACGACGGACAGCAAGCAGCTCCTGACCGGCGTGCGGGCGGCTCCGAACAAGCCTGCTTGGATCGGAACTTGGTTGCTAGCAAGGGTCGATCTTGACAGCGCGCAGCGGTGAAAAGCCATACCAGCACGCGCGTTCGCGATCTGCTGGACCAGACGAAACAACCTGGCCAGCTAAAGCCGTGAAGTTTTCGACGCCAGCAGATTTGAAAATAAAAAGTGACGCTGCGATGAAAAAGCCACGCGTCAGCCGCCGCGGTGAGCCCGCCCACGACCGGCAAGCGAGCCGATCGACCACGCGTCATCCTCGATCGCCTACGTACGCAGGCTCTAGCTTGACCTGTCGCGCTCTGGATAGTTCGTGCCGCCAGGGCAGAGGAATCTACAGCCGTGGTGGTTCATATTCATCGCTGTGCTAGTGTAGTGCACATAATCTTGGCTGGACGGAATGCTTTTTGCCCAAGGTCCCATGGAGTCCGTCCAAGTGATGAGTACCTGGCCCGATCCACGGTGGCGCTCAAAAGGGCCTCATATGTGGCGCCCCGTTTGGGCTAAATTAGGCCCATTTGCCTCCGATGGCGGGAGAACAAGACTATCTGAAGCGGGCCGGTCGCTTTCTCCTTCACTGGCCCATTCTTGGACATTCATGGCGCCCTCCCTCTCCCTATTTCTTCCTCTTTCGATAGCCCTCACGATTTCTGTCCATCCTTTTAATGAACTGGACTGCAGCTTTCGCATCGTCTCAGTCTCAGCAGACGCAACCGAAACCTACTACGCGTTTCCGTTTCGGGTATGGAATAGGTTTCCACAAGATAGTCTCTGACTTTTCTTTTCGCGTCGTTTTCTGGCAAATTTAAATCACGTACTTAGTCGCTAGTTGACCACCTGCTCTCTCCTGTCATCGCAATCATCGACGCACAACGGAGCTACCTGATTGTATCTTTCGATCTTCTCCTTGTGAGCATCGTTCTCATGCTCGCCTTCAGTTTCCTTGCTTCGACCGGCCGTCCCCTTCACTCTCTCCAACGGAGCTAGCTGTCGCTTGTGCCGCGCGCGGGTTCTTTACTGAAAGTATTACTGTTCTGATTTCAGAGCACATGTAGTAATGTTTCCGTGACCGGCCTAGCTACCAATTACCGCTAACAACGATACGTTTCATATGCACATATAACAAAGTTATTTTCGAAGAGAAAATACATTATTAATAGAAAGCCAGATACTACAGATGTACCATGCATCATGATTAGGCATTCATCCTCCCAGCGTTGCAGTTATTAGTTCCTGAAGAGTGCACCACAATCGTTGATTGAGCCCTGCAAAATGTCTCGGTTCGTTCATCTCTCAAGCAGTCAAACGCCAGATTTTTCTAGGTTGACTGACGTCAAAAGGGTAGGTAAATAAGGGATACATTTTCAAAAAATTTGCAGCCATTGGAAGTGAGATGGGAGACAAACAATAAGGGAAACGCTCCTAAAACGGGGACTAGTCTAGGCTTCAAACATGTCTTGGACTAATTGTTGGCCGACCTAATTATTACTCCCTCTGTTATGAAATAAATGATATTTAAAACAGCTAATTTAGTTTAAATTAAATTAGATTTTTTATCCTAAACATCATTTATTTCAGAACATAGGGAGTATTAGTCACCTATAATTGTTAGTTCATCTAATGTCTTGAACTAACAATTAGTTTTAGTCCATCCAAACGGACCTTAAACTTTTAATTTGACACATATAACTGATAGAATTTTAGGCTTAAGGCATAAACAGTAAACATAAATCCTAATCTCCATTATGCACTCGGTAAGCATGATTAAAGTCGAGAATTAGCACTTACAAGATGAGCCTTCTCCGGACATGGCCGAGGGTGTCGCCTTTGCTTCCCGTTCTTGTTTCTTGGGGAGGAAACGGAGGCCTTCGGGTCTCCACCGGCACTGTCCCGGGATGGCTTGGGGTCGCTCGATCCTTCCCGTCGTGATGCTCTGCGTTTAGATCGGGATTTGCTTTTGGGATTAAGGAGTGGTTAAGATTTTCTTAATTACGTTTTCCCCTTAATCCCCTTTTTTATAGAGCACACCACAGGGGAACCGAGCCCAAGGTTGTTACTCCGCCTCCGATCGTGGCGGTTCCGGGAGTCACAGCCGTAACCGTCTCCCTTTTCCTTTTTCTTTTTCCTTTTCCCTTTTTCTTTTTCTTTTTCTGTTGTCTCTGGTTGGCCGAGATCAACACCAACATTCTCCCCCTTGATCGTCTGGTTCAACCTTAATTACCCATTCTCAATAAGTATAATGCAGAAAGTGAAGCGTTGTAATGATTAATAAATAATCATTGAACTTCAACACTTATGATACATCAACCAATTTCAAATGGAAACATTATTCTTTATGGGGAGGGGCTCTTTTGAAGGTCCCTACATTCCAGAATCATAAGGCCTCCAATAATCCCATGCCGGCAACGTGATTACAAAAAATATTGGGTGGTAAGCCTTTTGTCATTGGATCCGCAAGCATATGTGTCGTACTAATATGCTTGACATTAATTGTTTGATCCTGGATTCTATCTTTCACAACATGATACTTTATGTCAATGTGTTTGGCAGCAACACTTGACTTGTTGTTACTCGCATAGAAAACTGCGGGTTCGTTATCGTAGTATAGCACAAGTGGTTTATTAATGCTGTCAACCATTTTGAGCCCGGGAATAAAATTCTTTAGCCATACCGCCTGCCCAGTGGCCTCATAACATGCTACAAACTCAGCCTGCATCGTGGACGATGCAGTCACCGTTTGCTTGGAGCTTTTCCACGATATAGCTCCTCCAGCCAGTGTGAATATATAACCTGACGTGGATTTCTTACTATCCACACAGCCAGCGAAATCAGCATCTGAATAACCAATAACTTCTAGGTTATTAGATTTTCGATATGTTAGCATGTGATCTTTAGTACCTTGCATGTAACGCAAGACTTTCTTTGCGGCCTTCCAGTGGTCCATTCCTGGATTTGATTGGAATCTGCCAAGCATTCCCGTTACAAAAGCTAAGTCAGGGCGCGTACATATTTGAACGTACATAATGCTTCCGACAGCTGAAGCGTATGGAACCGACTTCATCTGGCCAACTTCAATTTGGTTCCTTGGACATTGAAATGTCCCAAATTTATCGCCCTTGACTATTGGAGCAGACGTGGGAGAGCACTTATGCATATTGAATTTCTTTAGTACTCTCTCGATATATGCCTTTTGTGATAGCCCTAATGTGTATTTAGATCTATCTCGGTGAATTTCAATGCCTAAAACGTAAGACGCTTCACCAAGATCCTTCATATCAAAATTTGATGACAGAAAACTATTGGTCTCATGAAGCATATCCTTATCGCTACATGCCAAGAGTATGTCATCCACATATAGGACTAAAATTATGAACTTACTGCCTTTAAATTTAACGTAAATGCAGTTGTCCACAACATTCTCCGTAAAACCAAAAGTTCGGATCACCTTATCAAACTTGAGGTACCATTGTCTGGAGGCTTGCTTCAAGCCATAAATGGATTTCTTCAAATGACACGCCATGTGTTCTTTTCCTTCAACGACAAAACCTTCCGGTTGAGTCATATAAACATTTTCATTTAAATCTCCATTTAAGAACGCCGTTTTAACATCCATTTGATGCAGTTCTAAATCGTAATGAGCTGTCAATGCCATTACGACTCTAAACGAGTCTTTTGTTGACACGGGAGAAAAGGTTTCGTTGTAATCGATTCCTTCTCTTTGTGTGAACCCTTTCGCAACAAGTCTCGCTTTAAACCGTTCAACATTCCCTTTGGAGTCATATTTGGTTTTATAAACCCATTTGCATCCGACTCTTTTTGCTCCATTGGGAATCTCTACTAAGTCCCGAACATCATTAGTGCCCATAGATTTCAATTCGTCCTCCATAGCCATAAGCCATTTGGGTGAATTTTCACTTTTCATCGCTTCTTTAAAAGAAGAAGGATCTTCCATTTTTCTTAAGTCATTCATATCGTCAGTCATATAGGTGACATAGTCGTCTGGGATGGGATTTCTTCGCTCACATTGTGATCTGTGCAATGGAGGTGAAGATGGTGGAAGATCATTTAAAAAATCCGGATTCTCGTTCATTTCCACATTTTCGTTTGACATGACATTTTCATTATTCCCGGAATAAACGAGTGGTGGATCCGGTGTCACAACAATATTTTTAAATGGAAAAATGAACTCTTGAATATTCGGGGACGGAACACAAACCCATTTTTCCTCAAGATCAATTCTTCTTACTTCCGTGGCTTCATCTTCAAAAAATACTGCTTGCCTTGTCTCTACAAATTTCGTGACGTGGTTTGGGCAATAAAAGCGATATCCCTTTCCTCGATGAGGGTACCCAATGAAAAAACAGCTAACTGTTTTTGGGTCTAATTTCTTAAGTTGTGGATTGAATACTTTAGCTTCTGCGTAACAGCCCCACACACATAAATAATTCAGGCTCGGTTTCTTTCCCGTCTGAAAGCATCTAGGCCCCCGTGAGATATGGTTTCGGTGATTAATGACAACCGTTCGTCATTACTAATGAGTTTGTGGATGCGAGGTTTCACATATATCACAGCAACCGTTAATAAACTATCTATTCACACCATCTACTGCTCATTGGATACAAATGGAGACCCCTCAACGATCTATTCTAAGGGGTCATTCGATATGAAGAACTCATACAAACAAATCTATTCTATCAAAATTGGCAACACAAGAAGCTTACACTTTACCGTAATATCATTTCAAACAAGTGTCAAAGAGGTCACTCAAGAAGATTCCAAAAGATCAACTCAAAACAACTCGAAGCAAACAAGTTACATTCACCGGATCATCCGATGTCTTGCAAAATGACCACATCGGTCGAGTTTGAGTTGGCAGAAGAAGAAGACCTCAGACCCCAGTACACACCGGATCATCCGATGTGAAGGAAGTGGCACATCGGTTGAGTTCATCCGAAGGATGATATCTGAGTTATTCTGAAGATATACACACCGGATCATCCGATGATGAAGTAAGTGTACATCGGTCAAATTCAACAGAGACAATATTTCTGACCCAATTCTGAAGATCAACTCACCGGATCATCCGATGATAAATTGAAGTAACATCGGTCGATTAAAAGATCCAACGGTCACATCTGACACGTGCAATCAGCTAATTTGGAATTCGACCGATGATCATATAAAGGGGTGCATCGGAGGATCCGATGTTAACTGACAAAAGTCTGCCCACTTTTCCAACGGCTATCTCGTGTGGGCTGGCTATAAATACCCCTCCAACCGGCCATTTCGACAAGTCTTGATCACCAGAGCCTCTCTAGACATTCTCAAGCATTCAAGACCAAGAGCTACCACTTCCACACTTCAAAACCTCTTGTACTCCAACTATAGGTTATATCTAGCGAGAGAGAAGCTTGTGTGCGTCCATTCTTGGTGATTGGAATCTCTAGGCTAGTGAGAGAGAGTGTCTTGGTGACTTCTCTCACCTTGTAAACGTTGGAGGAAGAAGAGATCACTCCGGAGCTTACCAAGGTGTTTGTGGAAGCCCGGAAGATCACCGTTGTACAAGGCTTGAGCTCCACCTTGCCGGTGAAGGCGAACGGAGAAAGAATAGTGGATTCCCTCGTCTTGGTGACTTGGGAGTGGCTATACCCTTTGGTGGGTGCCACAACGTGGACGTAGGAAGATTTTTGTGATCTTACCGAACCACGGGAAAAATCGCCGTGTCTCCGAGTCTCCGCGGGAGTTTGCATTCTTCTCCTCACCCCTTACTATTACGCTTTTACTATTCCGCAATTAACTCTCTTGCTTGCGTAGTTAGTTTGCATAGGGAATTGGGCTTCAACCATTAAAGTTTTAAATTGCTCTAAAATTTTAAAAAGCCCAATTCACCCCCTCTTGGGCGTTTCGATCCTTACAATTGGTATCAGAGCAAGGTTGCTCATTGGATCATTCTAGCTTCACCGCTAGAGAGCGAAAATGGCCAAGAATGGGGGTTCGGTTCCTACCTTCGAGGGCAAGAATTTTGCTTATTGGAAAGCACGCATGCGCGCTTACCTTGAGGCAATTGCTCCCGAAGTGTGGGAAGCGACCCATGCGGGGTTTGGAAATCTTGACTATGTTGGTGACCAACTAAAATGGGATGCTAAGGCTAGAAATGCCATATATGAATGCATTAGTCAAGATGTATTTGCTAGGATTGCTAGTAAGAAAAAGCGTGTGAAATTTGGGCATGTCTAATTGAAATACATGAGGGCTCATCTCGGGTTAAAGAACTCAAATATCACATGCTTAAATCAAAATATGATGAATTTAATATGTTTCCTCATGAGAACGTTAACCAAATGTTTTCTCGTTTAAATGTGCTCATTGAGGAAATTAACGCACTTGACATTGCTTCTCTTGGCAAGGGACTTATCAATCGCAAGATCCTCATGCTTCTACCCAAGCCCAAGTACAACATTATCAATTCAATGCTCCAAAAGGAGTCACTAGACAACATGGAAGTTTTGGAGCTCATTGGAGAAATCCATTCTCATGAGATGAGCGTACTTGGAATGATGGAGGAGTCATCATCAAAAACCATTGCTCTCAAGGCTTCAACCAAGAATACAACTTCCAAGAAGAAGAAAGTGGTTGAGCCTAGCTCAAGTGAAGAAGAGCAAGAAACAAGCGAAGATGATGATGATGAACTTGCTTTGATGATGAGGAAATTCTCACGTCTCAACTCCAAGATTGCAAAGAAGGGATACTCTTTTGATCCTAAAAAGAAAGCCTTCTTGCCAAGAAAAGATGAAAACAAGACGTGCTACAATTGTGGTGATCTAGGCCACATATCATATGATTGTCCTAGACCGGACAAAAGGAAGGAAAATGGGAAGCATTACAAGCTAGAAGAAAGTGATGATGAAGAGGAGGTTAAGCCCAAGCGTTCTTTTGGAAAGAAGAAATTTGACAAAGGCAAGAAAACCAAGCTCTTTCCAAAGAAGAGAAGAGGGCCTCAAAAGGTCTTCATGTGTGAAGCCAATGAGTGGATCACGGATGAAGAGTCAAGCGACGAAGATAGTGAAGATGAAGAAAACTTGGCGGGCCTCGCCGTCGTCAACAAGGATGACTCACCTATTCGTCCACCTCCCATGTGCCTAATGGCGAAAGGTAACTCAAAGGTATGTGAAGATTTTAGCGATGATGATGATGAGCTTTCACCCGATGAATTAGCATCTATGATTAATGAATATCATGCCATTATAAAAAGGGAAAAGGCTAAGGTTAAGGCTCTTGAGCTAGCTCGAGCTAAGCTTGAAAGTACCAACCTCGATTTTCATGATAAGTATGTAACCATACTTAATGAGCATGACACGCTCAAATCAAATGTTAAGCAAATCGAGGAGGAGAATGCTCAAATCAAGCTTAAGTATCATGAGCTTGACTTAGCTAACTTAGCACTCTTGGCAAAGCACAATGAGTTGGTTCAAGAACATGAAGTGCTTAACCTTGCTTATGAAGCGATTGAACTTAAAGTGAAAAACACAAAGAAAGAAACCCTTGATGGCAAAATATCACCTAATTCATATGCCACTAATATCTTGGATGAGTCTTTGCCTTTGAAAGCAAGCCCTAGGGAGAAGGAGCTAATGGACGAAATTGAAAGTCTTCGCACTAGTGTGGCAAGACTTTCTAAGGGGGAGGACAAGCACAAGGAAATCCTCTACCAACAAGCTAAAGGCTTCCACAAGAGGGGACTTGGATCCTTCCCGGTGCCCAACAAAGGAAAGGTGCCCTCACCGGAGCTTAGGACAAGCTTCATCAAGGAAGTTGGTTCCTATTGCCAACATTGTGAGGTCACCGGACATCACACGAGGGAGTGTCCTATTCCCAACCGTCCTTCTCCCAAATTGCCTCCCAACTATAAATCTACGTTCAATGATTATCACTATCTATTGAGCAAAGTAGGTGGAAAAGTGAAGGCAAGGTTCATCGGCAAAGACATCAAGGGCATGAAGGGGAAGCTCCCCAAGCAACTTTGGGTTCCAAAAACACTTGTATCACACATACAAGGACCTAAGTTGGCTTGGGTTCCTAAACTCAAAAACTAACTTCATGTGTGTAGGTGAACTACAAAGCCGGAGGAAAGCATTGGGTACTCGATAGTGGGTGCACTCAACATATGATCGGTAATGATGGTATGTTCACCTCCATGGAAAACCCCGGCAATCATGAACAAGTCACCTTTGGTTATAACTCAAAGGGGAAGGTGATTGGTTTGGGTAAAATTGCTATTTCTCACGATTTGTCTATCTCTAATGTGCTTTACGTTAAGTCTCTTAGTTTTAATTTACTTTCTATTGCACAATTATGTGATCTTGGACTAACATGCACATTTGACAAGAATGGTGTTGTGGTGACTAGTGATTCAAGCAAAGAACTAATATTCAAAGGGTTTCGGCATGGACATCTCTACTTGGTGGACTTCTCCAACAAGGATGCTAGCTTGACCACTTGTCTTTTCACCAAGACAAGTTTGGGATGGCTATGGCATCGGCGCATTGCTCACATTAGGATGAGCAAGCTCAAGAAGTCATTCAAGCTTGGGATGGTAACCGGCGTAAAGGATGTCACATTCGAAAAGAACAAGCTTTGTAGCGCATGTCAAGCCGGGAAGCAAGTTGCCTCACACCATCCGATGAAGACAATGGTGTCAACCTCCAAGCCACTTGAACTACTTCACATGGACCTCTTCGGACCGTCCACATACCAAAGCCTTGGCGGTAACCTTTATTGTCTTGTCATTGTTGATGACTACTCTCGGTATGCTTGGACACTGTTTCTAGGTGACAAGGGTGAAACTCCGGAAATCTTCAAGACCTTCGCTAAACGAGCGCAAAGGGAATTTCAACTTCCTATCATCAAGGTCCGGAGTGACAACGACACCGAGTTCAAGAACTACAACATTGGGGAGTGGTGTGATCGTGAAGGCGTGAAGCACGAGTTTTCGGCCACATACACCCCTCAACAAAATGGTGTCGTTGAAAGGAAGAACAAGACTCTCATCACCCTTGCAAGAGCAATGCTTGATGACTATGGCACGTCGGAAAAGTTTTGGGCCGAAGCAATCAACACGGCGTGCCATGCCGCAAATAGGGTCTACCTTCATCGACTACTTCAAAAGACCCCATATGAGCTCCTCATCGGGAGAAAGCCCAACATCTCCTACTTCCGAGTCTTCGGGTGCAAGTGCTACATCTACCGCAAGAAAAGGCTCGGTAAGTTTGAAAGAAGGTGTGATGTTGGCATCTTTCTAGGTTATGCGTCAAACTCAAAAGCATATCGAGTATTCAACCAAACCTCCGGGTTAGTTGAAGAAAGTTGTGATGTTGAGTTTGATAAGACTAATGGCTCCCAAGAGGAGAGTTTTGGTCATGATGCTATAGATGATGAGCCTCTACGAGAAGCTATGAAGAACATGACCATAGGAGACATCAAGCCCGAAGTTGGGGAGAGCCATGATCAAGGGGGAGCCTCAAGTTCCAACATCAACACCTCCATGGCGCCTCAAATTGATGAAGAAGAAGAGAAAAATGATCTATTGCCAATGCAAGATTCACATGCCACACAACACCAAGAAGAAGAAGAAGTCCAAGGTCAAGTCCAACCACAAGACGAGCAAGATGCCTCACCACCACCAAGTGCCTCACAACCTCTTATGAGGCACGGGCGCATCTCCAAGGCACATCCGATGGATCAAATCATCGGAAGTCCGTCACGGGGAGTAAGTACTCGTTCTCGCCATGTTGCTTCATTTTGTGAGCACTACTCTTTTGTTTCGTGTGTAGAACCCACAAATATTGAGGAAGCACTCCAAGATCCCAATTGGGTGATGGCTATGCAAGAAGAACTCAACAACTTCACCCGAAATGAAGTTTGGGTATTGGAGGAGCGACCCAAGAACAAGAACGTCATCGGAACAAAGTGGGTGTACCGCAACAAGCAAGACGAGAATGGCGTGGTGGTCCGCAACAAGGCAAGACTTGTGGCCAAGGGTTTTTCACAAGTAGAAGGACTAGATTTTGGAGAGACCTTTGCCCCGGTCGCACGGTTAGAAGCTATTCGCATACTCCTTGCTTTTGCTTCACATCACAATATTATGCTTTATCAAATGGATGTGAAAAGTGCCTTCCTCAATGGTTATATTAACGAGCTTGTTTTCGTTGAGCAACCTCCCGGGTTTGAAGATCCGAGGAATCCTAACCATGTGTATAGGTTACACAAGGCGCTCTACGGGCTCAAGCAAGCACCTAGGGCATGGTATGAACGTCTTAGGGATTTCCTAGTCATGCAAGGATTCAAGATCGGGAGAGTGGACACCACACTTTTCACCAAGGACATCAACGGGGATTTATTTCTTTGTCAAATTTACGTTGATGACATTATTTTTGGCTCAACTAACAAATCTCTTAGTCTTGAGTTTGGCACCATGATGTCTAGGGAGTTCGAGATGTCAATGATTGGAGAACTCAATTTCTTCCTAGGATTTCAAATCAAGCAACTTCAAGAGGGGACTTTCATCTACCAAGAAAAGTACACCAAAGACCTCTTGAAGAAGTTTGAAATGGAAGATTGCAGCTCAAGAAGTACTCCAATGGCAACAAATTGTCATCTCGACGCGGACATGGACGGTAAACCTATTGATCAATCTAATTACCGTTCCATGATTGGTTCATTATTATATCTTACCGCATCTAGGCCCGATATCATGTTTAGTTTGTGCTTGTGTGCTCGCTTTCAAGCGGCACCTAAAGAATCGCATCGTAAGGCGGTCTTTAGGATACTTAGGTATCTCAAGCATACCCCAAGTGTAGGTTTGTGGTACCCCAAGAACGCTAGTTTTTATCTCTTGGGTTACTCGGATTGGACTTTGCCGGATGCCGTGTGGATCGCAAGAGTACCTCCGGTGGGTGCCACTTACTTGGGCGTTCCCTAGTATCTTGGTCGAGCAAAAAGCAAAACTCCGTGGCTTTGTCCACCGCGGAGGCAGAATATATAGCGGTCGGTGCATGTTGTGCCCAAATTCTATATATGAAGCAAACCTTTTTGGACTTTGGAATTAAGTTTGATTGCGTGCCTCTCCTTTGTGACAATGAAAGTGCGGTTAAGATAGCTAGAAACCCCGTTCAACACTCCCGCACTAAGCACATTGATATTCGCCATCACTTCTTGCGGGACCATGAGGCTAAAGGAGACATCTCTTTGCAAGGTGTTAGGTCCGAAGAACAATTGGCGGATATCTTCACTAAACCACTTGATGAGAAAACTTTTTCTAGACTTAGAAGTGAATTGAATGTGCTAGATGCATCTAACGTCATGTAAGTTGCCATGTTCATGTAAGGTTGCATATCAAATAGGTCTTGTCTAACTCCCAAAGGATAGGGGCAAGCTAGAAATAGCTTTTCCTGAGGAAGCCTTTGGCAGGTTTAAACTTGGCAAGATAGATTTACATTACGCCTTGCATGATTCCTGCCATATAGACTTGCACTCATTCAATATCTTGCATTATTTTGTTTGGCATTGCATACGGTAGATTGTCACAAAGGGGAACCCACATCATGAGAAGGAGACTTGTTCAAATTGCAATATCTCAACTCATATGATGTGGATAGAGCAAAATTCTAAAGGTACATGCTTTAAAGAGATAGAAATTTTCTATACTCTAGCTCACAAAGCATGGGCCTTACATTTTCATGGTTTCACTCCTAACCCTGTGTGTTCTCTTTGCTTAAGGGCTTAGCCAATATGTGGCACTATATTAGAGGTTAGGAGTTGCCCAAAAAGTCCGAGGACCCATCCTTATCTTTGTGTGTTTAAGTCCAAGGACACATATGGGTAGTCATCGGATTATCCGATGCTAGGGCCAGCAGATCATCGGATCAATTGGTGCTCAGATCAAGTCAGATGTCACAAATCAACCGATGAGTTCATTTCAGAAGACATCGAAGCATCCGGTGTTCAGTTTTCTGGTACCCTGCAGAAATAGACCGATGATCGACACCTCAACATCGGATCATCCGGTGTTCAAAGAGAGTTTTTGGAATAGCTCTCTGTTGAACTCGACCGATGCATCCTCCGATGATCATCGGTCGATCCGGTGTTCTTTGCGCAGCTAGGGTTTGCCCGCACCGTTTAAATAGCGGTTCGGCCGCCGTGTTTTCCTTTTTCGGATTCTCTCGCCGCCGCCCTGCTTCCCTCGTCGTCCTCGCGCCCTCCGGCAGCGCCCCAGCCGCCGCCGCCGTCTCCAGGCGCCGCCGCCGCCTCCAGGCTCCGCCGCGCCCTCAGGCCCCGCCGCGCCCTCAGGCCCCGCCGCCGCCACCAGCTCTCCCCGCGCGCGCCGCCTCCCAGCCGCCGCGCCGCCTCCAAACCGCGCGCCGCCGCCGCGCCGCCTCCAAACCGCCGCCTCTCAGCCGCCACCGTCACCTCCCAGCAGCCGCCGCCGCCATCTCTCCCACGCACGCCACCTCCAGTCGCCGCCACCGCCTCTCTCGCGAGCGCCGCCACCGTTCCACCACGCTGCCACAGGTCCCTCCTCCACCGCGTCTCCCTCGCCAAGCTTCGCCGTTCGTCGCTAAAATGGGTCGCGATCGCAGAGGAAAAGGGAAGGCTATTGAGGAGCCCGCCGCGAAGAAGCAAAAGATGTCCAAGGACGCGCGTCGTGCGGAGTTGGCCGCTCGCGCCGCCGAGGAACGTGAGCGCGGCCATCGCGGTTCCTTACGGATCCGCGAGTCCCAGCAGAGGCAGGAGCAGCCTCCGATCCAGCCGGTGCCTCCCGAGGGCTCCGACGAGGAGGAGACCGAGGTGCCGCCTCTCATCCGCCGGCGCACCCCGAGGACTCGGGGAGGTGGACAGACTCCTACGGCGAGTCGGCGCCCCTCTGCGGCTGACCGCGCCGAAGACAGAGAGGCCGAAAGGGCCATCCACCTGATGGACACTGCAGTCCGAGTTGCCGAAGAGGTCAGACTCACTGACTACAGGAAGATGAAGGCGAGGCAACTAAAGAAGCTCAGATGGTCAGCATTGATCGAGGAGTGGTTCCCACGGCCCAGGGACGCTCGAGTTGACTCCCGGTTCTGGACCCTGACACAGGCGTCACTGTACGAGACTTACAGACGTCGGGGTCACAAGCTATTCCAGCATAACAGCATTGACTGGGATCAGCTTGCAGTGGCAGCAGGACACGGGATCAGACCCCTTTTTGAGAGATACAGAGGACTGGTGGACTTGCTCTCACACCCGAGGAGTGCTTACGTCGAGGAGTGGGTCAGAGTGTTCTACGCGACACTCTACGTCTCTGAGGGCCGTCGCTCGATTCACTTCATGTTCATGGGGCGGATCCACGACGTATCTCGAGACCTGTTGGGCAGACTGCTTGGTGTGGAGCTCTCCACTACGTGCCTGCACCAGATAGTCTACGGAGACGCAGACCCGCCGAGGAGGCCACTGACTGGAGGAGTGGCACCGCCCTTCGAGGAGATCATAGGTCTGTTCACACAGCCGTTCACACCTGACCAGCCGAGGGTGCCAGCGCTTCTCACCCCAGCAGCCCGGACAGTTCACCACGTCCTCAGGCGTACCCTGCTACCGAGGTCCGGCTACTTGGAGGGATTCACGAGCCTTCAGCAGACCATCCTGTTCTATGTGATGAACGGGATGGAGTTCGACATAGTAGACATTCTGATCTGCGAGATGGAGGACGTGATCACCGATGGAGTTGGGATGCTACGACAGCTGGTCTTCGGTCACTGGATCTGTCACCTTCTTCACCAGCTGGTTCCAGAGGACACTCCAGGAGTCTCTCAGCTGGCGGAGATGCACGTGACCCGGTTAAGCCACTACCGAGTCCCCACTCCGGGAGACCGCCGCCTTGGCCGTCCCGTCGAGCGTGAGGTTCGAGCCAGACTGTCAGAGGAGGACTGGGCAGAGCTGACTCAGGAGGACGCAGAGCTGGCACAGGCAGAGGCTCAGGGAGGAGACCTACAGCACGTATGGTCGGACAGCGACACCAGCGACAGTGTCGAGGAGTACTTCCCTCCTGCTCCTCCCTCACCGAGACAGCACGACGCAGAGGCAGGAGGCTCAGCTGCTCCACCACCTTCACCTCCTCCAGTGTCAGAGGCTCAGGTGACTCAGCCGTCAGAGCTCACTGCTTTACTTCAGCGGATGGCTTAGCAGCAGGAGCAGCACGCAGCTCGACAGGAGGAGCTTCAGAGGCAGCAGCAGGAAATGCAGCTGGAGATCGCCCGTCAGAGGCGAGAGGACACCGACAGGTTCACCAACCTTGTCGATCAGATGACGCGACGCACTCTGGACCAGCAGCAGCAGACTCAGCAGATGCTGTTGGGCATCCTGGGGTTGGTCACCAACCTCTATCAGCAGACAGGAGTCGCTCTTCCACCTCAGCACTCCGGACTCGGTCAGGTTCCAGGTGCACCGCCACTGGCGCCAGCTCCAGTACTGCCGCCGACGCCGTTCCAGTCCTCACCCCTTCCGGCAGTACCTCCTCCACCGGCGCCAGCAGTCTCAGCGGATCCACCAGCAGCTCCAGCTCCCGCTCCAGCTCCAGCGCCAGCGACCTCTACCTCCAGCAGCTCCGGCGACAGCACCGTCGACGCCGACCGCTTCACCATCGCCAGGAGCGCGCCTGAGTCGTAGGCACTCGACTTCCCTTTTTGGTGTCTTGATGCCAAAGGGAGAGAAGAGTTAGAGTCAGGGGGAGGGTTAGCTCAGTTCTAGGGGGAGTGTCTATGTCTATCCTTTTGCTACTTTATTTGAGATTGACCGTTATTATTATTTGCTATTATTGTACTCCGGGTGCTACTCTGTGCTCTTACGCTTTATCGTTTATTATTTGAGCCTTCGAGCCACTTGTGTTGCAATTTGTACATGTTATATTTCTTTTTGAGCATTGCGTTTTAATTCAATTAATTCTATGCTCTACTCGTTGTGTTGACATCAATCACCAAAAAGGGGGAGATTGAAAGCATCTAGGCCCCCGTGAGATATGGTTTCGGTGATTAATGACAACCGTTCGTCATTACTAATGAGTTTGTGGATGCGAGGTTTCACATATATCACAGCAACCGTTAATAAACTATCTATTCACACCATCTACTGCTCATTGGATACAAATGGAGACCCCTCAACGATCTATTCTAAGGGGTCATTCGATATGAAGAACTCATACAAACAAATCTATTCTATCAAAATTGGCAACACAAGAAGCTTACACTTTACCGTAATATCATTTCAAACAAGTGTCAAAGAGGTCACTCAAGAAGATTCCAAAAGATCAACTCAAAACAACTCGAAGCAAACAAGTTGCATTCACCGGATCATCCGATGTCTTGCAAAATGACCACATCGGTCGAGTTTGAGTTGGCAGAAGAAGAAGACCTCAGAGCCCAGTACACACCGGATCATCCGATGTGAAGGAAGTGGCACATCGGTTGAGTTCACCCGAAGGATGATATCTGAGTTATTCTGAAGATATACACACCGGATCATCCGATGATGAAGTAAGTGTACATCGGTCAAATTCAACAGAGATAATATTTCTGACCCAATTCTGAAGATCAACTCACCGGATCATCCGATGATAAATTGAAGTAACATCGGTCGATTAAAAGATCCAACGGTTATATCCAACGGTCACATCTGACACGTGACATCAGCTAATTTGGAATTCGACCGATGATCATATAAAGGGGTGCATCGGAGGATCCGATGTTAACTGACAAAAGTCTGCCCACTTTTCCAACGGCTATCTCGTGTGGGCTGGCTATAAATACCCCTCCAACCGGCCATTTCGACAAGTCTTGATCACCAGAGCCTCTCTAGACATTCTCAAGCATTCAAGACCAAGAGCTACCACTTCCACACTTCAAAACCTCTTGTACTCCAACTATAGGTTATATCTAGCGAGAGAGAAGCTTGTGTGCGTCCATTCTTGGTGATTGGAATCTCTAGGCTAGTGAGAGAGAGTGTCTTGGTGACTTCTCTCACCTTGTAAACGTTGGAGGAAGAAGAGATCACTCCGGAGCTTACCAAGGTGTTTGTGGAAGCCCGGAAGATCACCGTTGTACAAGGCTTGAGCTCCACCTTGCCGGTGAAGGCGAACGGAGAAAGAATAGTGGATTCCCTCGTCTTGGTGACTTGGGAGTGGCTATACCCTTTGGTGGGTGCCACAACGTGGACGTAGGAAGATTTTTGTGATCTTACCGAACCACGGGAAAAATCGCAGTGTCTCCGAGTCTCCGCGGGAGTTTGCATTCTTCTCCTCACCCCTTACTATTACGCTTTTACTATTCCGCACTTAACTCTCTTGCTTGCGTAGTTAGTTTGCATAGGGAATTGGGCTTCAACCATTAAAGTTTTAAATTGCTCTAAAATTTTAAAAAGCCCAATTCACCCCCCCTCTTGGGCGTTTCGATCCTTACACCGTCCACATCTCGTAAGGCGTGTTCGGTGCTGACTTTGTTGGAACAAGATTTAATACGTGTGCAGCTGTCTTTAAAGCCTCCATCCATAGGCTTACTGGTAAACTTGCGTGACTAAGCATGCTTCGCACCATATCCATTAGTGTGCGATTTCGTTGCTCGGCCACGCCGTTCTGCTGAGGTTCACCAGACATTGAGTATTGAGCAACAATTCCATTCTCAGCTAGGAACCTTGCAAAAGGTCCTGGAATTTGCCCATAAGGAGCGTGCCTTTCGTAATATTCTCCCCCACGATCAGAACGTACTACTTTGATCTTTTCATTAAGTTGATTCTCAACTTCAGCTTTAAAAACTTTAAATTTATCCAAAGCTTCCGATCGATCACGTATGGGATAAATATATCCATAGCGGGAAAAATCATCCGTAAATGTTATGAATGAATCAAAACCATCTACGGATTTAACGTTAAATGGCCCGCATATGTCAGTATGAATAAGTTCTAAGAGTTTTGAAGCTCTTATTGCTCCTTTCTTAATAGTTTTTACGTACTTTCCTTTAATGCAATCGATGCATTGATCGGCGTCTGAAAAGTCTAATGGAAGAAGCGTGTCATTTTTAATTAAACGTTCGATTCTCCCTCTCGAAATGTGGCAAAGGCGACGATGCCACAATTTCGATGAAGTACTAACGCATTTCCATTTCTTTTCAACGCCACATTTCGTATTTACGTCATCGAGATCACAAACATCATTCACATGCATAACAGAATCATGAAGAGATAACATGTATAATTTTCCCCGTCTAAAGGCGAGGCCAACATTTTTATTACAGTGCATCAAAGTGCATTGTCCATGACCAAATAAACATTCATAATTGTTATCATCTAAACATGAAACTGAAATAAGATTCCTACTTAACGAGGGAACGTAAAGAACATTATTTAATTGAAGCGGGTGTCCTGAGTGTAGCTTCAGTGTGATAGCTCCAACAGCTTCAACTTCCGCTTCTTTTCCATTTGCGACTTTAAGGTTTATTTCCCTTCGTCCCAACTTTTGGGTCGTACGGAATCCCTGCATGGAATTTGCAACATGAATAGTTGCACCTGAGTCAATCCACCATGTATTTCTGAAAAAATCAACATAAAGTGATTCATCAATAAACGTAATTTCATCGTTACCTCTCTTCATCAGCCATTTCAAAAATTCAGGGCAGTCCTTTCTGAAATGTCCCATTTTGTTGCAATGGAGGCATGCACCTCCTGCTCGCGCAACGGAAGAACTGGGCGCAACGGAAGAATTAGGCGCAGTGGAAGTACTGACACCTTTAGCTTTTTGAGGAGACGGATTCTTAAATGGAATCTTACGAGGCTTTGAAGGACCAGAACCATTCCATTCTTTCTTTCTCTTAGAGGAATTAACATTGAAAGCTTGGTCATGTGCTTGCTTCATTATTCTTTCTTCCTCCTGTACAACCCTAGGAGTCATTTCAGCAAGCGTTCATTTTTCCTTCAGTGAGTTGTAGTTAATTTTAAACTGATCAAACTCACTAGGAAGAGATTCCAAAATCATAATTATGAGAAGGTTCTCACTTAATTCACAATCCAAAGCCTTAAGCTTTGATGATGCATTAACCTTTCTTAATATGTGTCTCCTCACATTCCCATCCATTGTGTATTTCTCAAGAAGTTTTGCAAAAAGTTCATGAGCATAAATCTTTTTGGAGCCTTTGAATTGCTCTTCTACCGCTTCAAGAAATTCTTTAGCAGTGTCTTTCTTTGGAAGGGCTCCCACAATATCCGGAGATATTGATGCATTCATTACGAGGAGAGCCACACGGTTGGAATTCTCCCATTTCTCCAACTTAGCTTCATAAGTCCTTTTTAGGTCATCATACCCAGCAACACCCGGAGTGGGTGCCACTGGCTTATCCTCCCTCAGAGCATAATCCAGCTGATTAAACCCCAAAGATACCTCAACGCAGATCTTCCAACGAGGGAAGTTACTGCCCGTAAGTTGTTCGATATTTTCATATCGAAACGGCGTAACAGTGGCTGTCATTAATGCATAATAAAATATAAATATTAGAAAAATTGCATGAAAATAAATTTACGTTAGTAAATGAATAAACATGCAATTACAACATAATTCTATGTTACATCACTGTTGGGCAGAAAATAACATAAAATTGCTACACATTATTCAAACGTGAGCATGACTCAAAAATTAAATCAACGTTGGTCAGAATTAACTTTAGAGTCATCATTTTATATTAAGCATCCATCATAAACATTAGGTATTTTTCAACATTAATTGATGCTTAAAATGATAAACAAAATCATTTAAATTAAATTATTCCGTTAGTTCAAATTTAATTTAAACTCATTTATATGTCACACATTCTGGGCATAAGTATTTTCTATTTAAAACCGTGGCTAAACATAATTAATCCATAACCTTAACTGAATTAAATAGAAAATACAAAAAAAAATAACTAAACAGTGAAAGGCCCAATTACCCACGGTTAGCCCAACATTAAACTAGCCCAGCCCAGCAAGAAAAATAAAAAAAAACTTTGCTGGGTTACTAAAACCTGGGCCGAAGCCCACGGCCGAAATCCGGCCCATCAGTCCTCCGGCCTGCCTGTCAGTGTCGCTTTAATCCGAGCCGTCCAAAACAATCCGACGGTTGAGAGTCGTCTTGCGAGGAACAAAACCGGCGCTCCCCTGCTAACCCTAGCCCATTTATCCTCCTTCCCCCGAAAAGTCCGGATCAGGAAGCGGTGCTCCCGGTGGCGGCGACGCCGTGTCGGCGGCGCGCCCCTCCCATCCCTGCGGCAGCTGAGCCGAGTCAGCACTTGGCCGGCGTGCGGCGCGGCCGACTCTGCTGGTGCATGGCCATCGGGAGGCAGCAGTCGACGCCAAAGAGTCGGCGCAGTCCTCGGCGCGCTCGGCCGGAAGGCTGCAGAACGCGCGCGGCTAACGTACGGCCCGGCGCGCGCAGCCGATGTACGACTCGGCGCGCTCGGCCGGAAGCCTGTACGGCGTGCGCGGCCGACCTACGGCCCCGGCGCGCGCAGCCGGAGTACGGCTCGGGAGAAGATGAAGATGAGCCCACGACATCAGATAAGTTATTCTTTTTTAATAAACAGTGCTGATCCAACTTAATTAGGCATAATAGGATTAGGGATTGCTCTGATGCCATTGATAGAATTTTAGGCTTAAGGCATAAACAGTAAACATAAATCCTAATCTCCATTATGCACTAGGTAAGCATGATTAAAGTCGAGAATTAGCACTTACAAGATGAGCCTTCTCCGGACATGGCCGAGGGTGTCGCCTTTGCTTCCCGTTCTTGTTTCTTGGGGAGGAAACGGAGGCCTTCGGGTCTCCACCGGCACTGTCCCAGGATGGCTTGGGGTCGCTCGATCCTTCCCGTCGTGATGCTCTGCGTTTAGATCGGGATTTGCTTTTGGGATTAAGGAGTGGTTAAGACTTTCTTAATTATGTTTTCCCCTTAATCCCCTTTTTTATGGAGCACACCACAGGGGAACCGAGCCCAAGGTTGTTACTCCGCCTCCGATCGTGGCGGTTCCGGGAGTCACAGCTGTAACCGTCTCCCTTTTCCTTTTTCTTTTTCCTTTTCCCTTTTCCTTTTTCTTTTTTTGTTGTCTCTGGTTGACCGAGATCAACACCAACAATAACAGAGACAAAAAAACATATAACTCAATACTGCGAATGCGACACATTTTGAAGCATGTTAATCTTAATCCAAATTTATTAAAATCGAGCTACTATGAGTCTATTCAATCCTATGAGTTCTGGACCTAGTACATCATCAACATATTAGCAGTGATGAACTGGAAATGAATAGGAAGCTTGCAATCTTTTTTTTTTCGAAAACTGAGGAAACTTGTAATCTTGCACTACGTGTATTGTGAAGTCGGTTTATGTCTCACTAATTTACATAAGCAATACGTCCCATCGTCGAAATAATATTATTTGATGGAGGCTGCTCACCTGAAATTGACAAGAACATCCATGTTATGATGGATTCCATCATGTCCGAATAAACAAGAGCACCGATCCTTTGTACGTGAAGAAACAAGAGTACAAGAGTAATTTATGTTATCACAATCCCGCAAAGTGGCCCAGGTGCCGGAACTCAAATAACATTTTGGAAAATGGTCGATGGTGATCTTTTTTATTGAGAATTATTGCTCACTATTTTTTTGTGTTAATATATTTCCGTCCTTAGGATATGTATACTTTAGGAACTTAGGCATATTTAAAACAATATACATAAACCTTTACCATTTGCCATCATTTTTGTATATCTTGTATAGGAAATCTCATTTTAATCTTTGATGAACTAAATAAAATTCTAAAACTTGCTCAGTTTGGTCAAAGTCATATCAGAATTTTATTTATGTTTAAATAAGTTATTCAAAATAAAGATATGAAATAACACTTCTTATTGTTCCTATCATACACTTGTAATACTTGAAACTCTGATAAGAGCACAAGTGAACACTGATTGGTTGAGACTTGAGAGCACAGGTGGACCCAGGCAGAATGAGAATATGAACCAAATTAAGAGTGCTAGAGAGATAGTTAGAATCATTATTAGTAACAAAACGTTCATAAGAGTTAAATCTATGAAAAAACACTATGTGTTAGTGCCAAAAAGATAGTTTATTGGTATGCAATTATTTCTCTCTCATTTAATTTGAAAGATTGTTATTTAAACTAATTATATTTGTTCTTTTTTGTGTGTACAGATTGTTTCCAATGAAGATTAATGAGTTATTGTCACATACTCGTGTGTCATCCTTTATCTTTGCGAATAATTGCCTTCAAGATTCAAACTCTTGACATAGTTTTAACTAATTTCAATGAAGTATGTGGTTCAAGCTCCCTAATATTTCCCGTTCGTGTCCACCACTGTTTAGGTAGGTATGTCAACACTATTACCTAAGATGACATATCACCAATGGTCTTGAAACGAATAGGGTTCACCCCTGCTACAATAATTTCTATATATGGTAGAGTCATACAACCCCTTAATATGGCTTGAGATAGAGCACAAACATTTTCCTAATTTTAGCCCCTGCCTAACAAGGATCACCAAAATGCTCATTAGATGCTCTACATCATGTGTAGCGCAATAATCGGTGCCCTTCGTATATAGTGTTAACAAGGTTTGAATTATTAGTTGTGATAGACTAGACTATGCATAGTGGTAGCATGCCAAATGTTTATACAGTATACTTTATCTATAAGACCATTTGGTATGTTATAACAGAAAGATATATCCTTCTTAATTTTTGATATAACCTAAGCTCAGTGACCTTTACTAATTGAGTATCAATTTAGGATCAAAATGTTCAAAATAAAAAAAGATTTCCTTGTTGGTCTTATCTTTAACAAGAAAACCACAATTTGTAGGAAGTACAACTCAACATGAGCATAAAAAAATAGTTCAAGACACATTGAGGAGTATTGAATGCATTTCCGATTTTTTGTTAAACATTTGAACATGAAACGTCCGTTATAGACTAGAATACCGGGTGCTCACTAGACTCCACCCCAAGATATTCTATCTCATTTATGCACATAAGGTTATCTTTATTGATATCACTCCAGATATGAAATATCTTTTGACTAGAGCACCGCCATGCAATACTTTGCCTCGACATGTGGTTTTTTTTGCATGCTTGCAATAAAAAGTGCAACATGTTTTCGTGTGATATCTCTTTAATAAAACATGTGAATATGCATGAAGGTAAAACCTTATTCTTCCGGTTGGTTAAAAAACTATAATTTTGCCAAATACGTTAAAGAACCGGAGAAAACATACAATACCGTGGAGGAACCAGGAAAACCCGAACGAACCCAGGCAAAGCAACGGCCAATCATCACCTGCCGGCCCAAAAAACCACACCCGCAGCAGGAACATGAATGAGAGTGAAAAGAACAGGCGAAGCAAAGCAAGGGCGCCCGTAGCGTCCACCAATAACCCAAACCAACACCAAAGCGCAAGCAAACAAAACAAGAAGGGGGACGCCCCGCACACCCACGCGCTCCAACGCCAGAGCTCTCTCTCCTCTTCTCCCCCGTCACGCCAAATTCCCTCTCCCTTCCCCTGCTCCTCTCCCCCGCCCACGCGCCCATATAATCCGGGTCGGGTCGGGTCGGCCGGTCTCTGCTGATGAGTTCGGGTTCCTCGGTCAGCGAGCTACGCTAGGTAGCGTTTAGTAGGACGGCCGGCTGGCCGGCTTCCTGGCGTCGGGGGCGCCGGCGCCACCCGCCCGCCCGCTCCCCTCCCTCACAAGGATTCGTCGCCGGCCATGGTGCTGCGGATGTTCTCGTGGCCATACGGCGGAAGCAGGGCATCCTTTTGCGGCAGCTTCGCAGGGTGAGTCCCACCGAAAAAGGTCCTGTCTTGGGGCCGCGGGTGCCGGAAATGCGACGCCTTTTTCTCTCTCTCTCTCTCTCTCTCTCTCTCTCTCTCGCCCTGCGTTCAGGCGCCGCGGCATTTGAGGGGTGTAATGCTGTTTAATCGTTTCGGCGTTCCTCTTGTTGTTGGTGTGGCAGATGGAGGGAGTACCCCATGGCCCTGGTCAGTCCCGAGTTCCAGATCGTCTTCGATCTGCCGCCTGGGGTCTACCAGGTGAGTGGCTGCTCGGATTTCTCGTACTGTTGTTGATTCTGTTGTTCTACCGCCTGTTGGTATGCTCTAGGCAGCGAGGTCTGTGTGTTCTTGATTGGGTTACTTGTAGTTCTGGCATGATTGTTTAGAATTGAGTTTGGTGAGAGCCCACTTTTGAATTCGCTTCGTCTCTCCCATTCTGTCGGGTGTTGGGGGTGGCAATGCATCTGCGGTTGGTCGGTAGCCATGTTGATGGACGTTGAGGCACAGGAATGGTGCGCTCAGGCATAAACATGCAACAGGGCTGATGATCCTTGCGCACGTAAGGAAAGTCTTGTCAGTTCTCAGGCCTTTTATCTCTGCGCATACCTGCTGTATCTGCTGGATTTCGTTGTGGCACGTGGAAGCGGAGAAGTTATTGCTAGTGAACACTGAAACGGTAGTCTGATATGAAATGGATGTTGTAGCAGTTAAGCATCTTTTAATCTCAACGATATGGATCATGATGGTACCAGGCAACCCTTATTTGTTGCTTCCCAGTGTCTTTATTACAAAATAGATGCCAGATGAAAATTGCTGGTCATTTTGTCTTCTTTGGTAATATAGTTTTTCAGTCTTGAGTTGCATCATTGAATACACTAAAAGACAATTCTTTTCATGGACGTAAAGGTTGCATAGGAAAATTATTAGAGATTAAGCTTCAGAAAGTTTTGTATGGGCTGACCTGGCTACGGCATAGGTGTTTGAGGACCAACTCGTTAGCCATTACATAATTTTTTTAGATAATGTTAGCCATTACATAATGGCTGCTGTAAATAGAATTTATTGTACCCCATTTTTTCTGGAGGCTGTTATACTTGTTAGTTACAGTAAATGGGTCTGGACTATTCCCTCTCATTGATCTTCCTTTGCACTACTTCCATGTTTGGCAATGGACACTTTTGCACTGTTTGTTCAAGATCTTTTTCAATTCCTAATTGGTGTCCCCTAATATCTTTGTATATCGGATAGTTTAATTTTTGTACTTATTTTCCATTTCACTATTGGACATGACATCACTACCCAATTCACCTCGTTATTGCTAGGAATCCTATCAATCATGATATTTGCCATGCGATTGTTTCATTCCATTTGTTGGTTGGCAAACCACTTAAATGTGCTATCCATATAGTGGATATTGTGTACATTAAGATTCTCTGATTATTGTTTTTTTAATAGCAGTGCCCAGGCATATTCATAAAAAATTCTTGATCCTTTGTCTTTTGTTTGTGCGCTACATACATTTATGTGGTCTTTTGGTGTAATTCAGTATAGATTTTTGGTCGACGGTGTCTGGAGGTGTGATGAGGCGAAAGCCATTGTACGTGACAAATATGGACTGATCAGCAATGAAGTGCTTGTTGAAAACAGTGCACACCCTGTTGTGCAGTCAGACCCTTCTTCTGTCAGAGGGATTATTACGGATGTGGGAGCCATTTTGACAACAGTATGTCTCATAAGTTTGACATTGTATTTTCTGCTTTGCATATTCTTAATAACTAATGATCTCTTTTGTACTTTGGTTATACAAACAGATGCCTCTAGAACCACAATCCCAAAATTCAGGCGTGCAATTAGCAGTTTTCCGCCATTGGATTTCTGGAATTTTATTACATAGTACCATATATGATGTTGTTCCTGTTTCTAGCAAGGTTAGATTCTTTCTTGAGCCAAAACTTCGCATTAAATCATGCGAATAATATTACTTCATGTGAAAATTTCAGTTAGCAGTTTTGGACGCTCAGCTTTCTGTTAAGCAAGCATTTAGAATAATGCATGAAGAGGTATGTGTATTATTGTGCTTGAAGGATTTACTCAAGTTGAAAAAGATGTGCATCCAGCTTCTTGCCTCATCTAAGGAGCAATGGAATGTGTTTTGTCCTTATGTTTTGCAATTGAAAGAACAACAAGAACTGCTAGAAGCAGGCATTTCTTTAAGCTGCACCTGCATGTCTGGAATCAATTTACCTCCACTCAGCTGAGATAACTATGAAAAATACATACTTGTGCCCATATGTCTTATTTTATTGAAGGAGTAATTAAATTCGCTTTCCTTTTTATATTTGCAATTTAAAGAACAAAAAGAGAAGCTAGCAGGCATTTCTCTCATCTGCACCTACATATTTGGCATCAATTTATCCCCACTTAGACCTGAGATAACTATGAAAAATACATAATTATGCCCATATAAGGTCTTATTTTGTCTGTTAAACCATAATATTCACTTGTTTTTGGTATATTTATATGTGGTGTGGACCGTTAGCCGACATTTGTACAACTATGACCTTTTTTTCGTATATGCATATGTGGTGCGGACCGCTAGTCAACATTTGTACAACCATGACCTTGTTTTTGGTATATTCATACGTGGTGTGGACTGCTAGTCAACGTTTATACAATCATGACCATATAAGTTCTTATTTTATCTGTTAAACCATAACCATCTCTTGTTTTTTTGGTTTATTTGTATGTTGTGTAGACTGCTGGCCAACATTTGATTTTCCCTTCTGCCGATTAAATAAGGTAGGAGTAGCATGCAATTAAAGCTTTTGTGTTTTTAGGGCCTTTCTTTAGCTCCTCTCTGGGACAATAATCAGGGAACTGTAACTGGCATGCTTACTGCATTGGATTTTGTATTAATCTTGAGAAAGGTGGGTATGAATTATTGTGTTTTCCTTTGAAACCATTTTAGATTGCTAACTATAATTTGCTCTACAGTTGCAGAGAAGCAATCGAGCTCTTGTTCATGAAGAGCTTGAAGTGCATCCCATTTCTTCTTGGAAAGAAGCAAAACAGCAGTTCTATGTGGGATCTGATGGCGTTGCCATGCAGAAAAGGCCATTAATTCATGTATTTTCCATAAATTTTCTAGAGTTCTTTCGTTTCGTCTATTTTATAAACAGTTTCAAGAACAACACCTTTGGAATAGGAAAATACATTATGTATGTGAATTTCTCGATTTTGTCTGCATCTGCAATGAGTTCCTAATATTTTTGCATCAGAAGAACTACAGATTGACTAATGTCTTGAAAGAGGGATAACACTGACTCTGCTAAGGGTTAAATGAGTTCTTAATATTTTTATTTTTATTATTCAGTATTAGAAGTCGAACATTTTAGTAATACTCTAATTTTATCTTATGGTGCAACATGTTTTTCTTCAGGTTAAAGATTCAGATAATTTAGTGGATGTAGCACTGACTATAGTCAGAAATAAAGTATCTTCAGTTCCTATCTTTATGTCATTCCCAGATTCATCAAGGATGCCTTTATTTAATCTTGCAGCCCTTCCAGGGATTTTGAAATGTATGATATTTGTCTATAAGACATTGCCAGCACATTATTTATCGAATTTTCACTAGTGTGTCAAATTCAGCTTACATTTATCTTGATGATATTTGTAGTTCTTTGCTCGAAGCTACAAGAACAGCCTGAAGGTTGTTCATTCTTGCGAAGTCAGCTCGTCAGTATTCCTGTGGGCACATGGTCTCCACATACAGGCAGAACAAGTAACAGACAACTCAGAACTTTGCAGCTGAGTTCTCCTTTGAATTCCTGCCTGGATTTGTTGCTTCAAGGCACGTTGACATTTCTATTGCAGTATTCATATTATTTCAGTTAGTTCGTAAGAACATAGACGACAATTCCTGACTGCATAATGAGCTTAAGAATGTGATTAATTGTTATTGTATAATGCAAATAACTATTTCAATTAAACAATGAAGATGCAGGCTAAATTGTACCATGGAACATACACAAAAGCCTTCTAACATGTAATGCCTTAGATGATTGGTAATTTTTTAATTGATACAGGAATGACTCCCTTGCTCCTTGTTGAAATGTCTGAGTCATATCTTTTACTTAAATTGGATATAAACACTCAACCTTTTTTAGCTGTTTTATTCCTGCAAACCTTATTTGCACAACTTGCTAAATCTTACAGCCAGCAAGTGCACCTATCTAAATTAATATACAGATGATACACATACTGTGTTTCCTACAATTTACTTTGCTTATTAGTTTGCTGCTGGAGCAGCACAATAGAAATTTATGTTCTAGAAAATCGTGATTTTATTGAGATAAGTCCATATTAAGATTTATGGGGTGTTTTTGAATACTTCTGTCAACTCTAGATATTCAGAAAGATGGATTTATGGTACATAGCTGTCAGCTGTGAAATGCACAATAACATTGTACTGAACGCATTGGAAATGCTAAAATTTTTCTGCCCCGGTGTAAGACCGCCCCCACTTTTTCTATCTAAAGAGAAGCATCCACAATGCAGGGCCGAGAAAATCCATGAACCCTGGTCCCATCCTCTGGGAGCAGTCTCCTACGGTTCAGGCCTTAACTCGTTCTTTGGGCCCACCCCATACATGAGGGCTCGCCCACCATAGGTCGGATCAGACTGAGTAAATGAGACACAGCGAGTGGATTTTTTTTTAAATTCAACCGATTGCACACATCAGGACATTTGGACCCTGGTGAGAGGCCTCACATCTGGAGTCTCTAACCAACTGAGCTGCTGTCAGTTTGCCAAAAAAATGCTGAAAAATGGAACACTGAGGATTAACTCATTTTCCAAGTTTGTTGAACTTTTTTAGACCTAATATTTTTGAACTGCATGTTTTCCATCTGACCTTAATATTGCTGTCTATAATACTTCACATCTTTCTAAAGTAAACAGCTATGAATTGATCTACTACGTGGATTTGTTTCCTTCAGGTAGAGTAAGTTCAATTCCTATAGTTGATGACAACGGGTCCTTCCGTGATGTCTACTCACTCAGGTTTGCATACTGTAACATGAGCTCTTGTTGCACAGCTGTGCTGCTACCCTTTTCTGTTGTTTTGTATCGATGACACAAATTGGTCTCTGCCAAATGAAGTGTTCCACTGGGACTATGAATCCACAATGCACGACAAGAAAAGCTTATTCATCGAGAAATTAGTCCTTGCCCGATTTTTGTTGTTACCTAGAGAACAAAAACAGTAAAGCACTAAATCTTTTGGGAAGATAGAACCCATTATCGAGAGGTGTGTGCGCTGAACTTTTTGAGATGATTGATTAGCCATTATGTTATGGACCTCCTCCTTTGCCGGGCTAGGGCATGAGGGAGACGGCAGCTAGACAGCGGCTATGGCAATGGCGGCAGCGGTGGTGGTGGCTAGGGCGCAGGCAGGGAGGGCGTTATATTTTTATTGATTATATCAGATTTCACCCCCTAACCCTAACGGTAGCCGCCATCGGGTTGGGCTGGACCGGCTGGCCCATAACATATTATTTGTGGCATTCAACTTTGAGGCTAATGGTGTTATTATTCTAGGAAAATACTTTTCCAAAACTCCTGAAATCCTAATTGATACCCTTTTACCTTTCTCTAATTTTCAGACAGCGCCCAAAATATTTGTCTCGTGCCTTATTGGTTGGCCATACTACCTTTATCAGGAAATTTGAGAGCTGGTAGACTTGTGTTGTACAGATTTTCTGATCATCCTGTGAGCAAACTCCTTTGATCATGTAGAGAATGATTTCGCTAAGATCCTAAATATCATGCTGGTGTCCTTTTTTGCACATGAAAAGATATTGTTTGTGCATATGTTTTGTTGCATCGAAACCTTGTAGTCCATCTTAATCTTGGTTTCTTCTAATAAAATTAGTCGAGATTGTTCTTTGATAAGATGGACTCTTATTTTTTCCGTTCTTTTTTAGATCTCTGTGTAACATGCCACAGATATTTAATGTCATCTTATCAAAGAATAGTCTCGCGATGATCTTTTAAGGCACTATATGAAGAGAAGTATTGACAGCGGATATTTTAGTGGATATTAATCCTGTTTATTGTTTACTTGGAGTATATTAATTTTAAATCCTACCCTGTTTCCACAGTGATACAATGGCTCTGGCAAAGAATGATGTTTATGCTCGCATTGAACTTGAACAAGTCACTGTGCAAAATGTAAGCCTCTTGGGTTTTGATTGTGCCAGTGCCTTTTATTTGGTATTATATACATATATGTACTTGCATAATTCAAATGATGCAATTCTCTTACTTTTATTTTGATGAGCATTATTCAACTCAAGAAATTTACATTAGTGTTATGTTCATCACAACGTAGAAAGAACAATTGAAACAAGAAATTTGTCCCGTCTGATACCCTTTAAGTGAAGGGGGCCCTGGCGCAGCGATAAAGCTATTGTTTTGTGACCATGAGGTCACGGGTTCAAGTATTGAAAACAGTCTCTTCCATAAATGCGGGAAAGGTTGCGTAGAAAAGACCCAAATGGGTCAACCCTTCACTGGACCCTGTGCAAGTGGGAGCTACATGCACCAGACTGCCCTTTCTTTTTTTTCTTCATATCCTTTAAGTCTATAACGCATTTGATTTAAATATAGGTCCATTTTCCATTTCTGAACATGAAAAGGCCATCTTAACATGCTTAAGTCCCAACTGTGGAACTAGCCATCATGTAATCCCCTCCAACACATGGTTGTTTTGATTATATGTTTGCTGAGGTGAACTTCACTGGGTCATCGGATTTGCTTATTTTGGCAAAATCATCATAAAAATGTCATAAGATTTCAGAACCAAACACATGAACCAAAAGTAATTTAGTTATTGATGTTAATGCAAGCTCCTTGCGTTGGCTGAGGTTCATCCTATGGTGGTACCAGACAGGGGCGGATCCAACGGGGCAGCAAGGGGGGCTCGAGCCCTCCCCCCCCCCCCCCTACTGCCCGTCGGATAGAGGAGCCCCTCCATCAGCCCCTCCTTAAATTTTTCATCCATGGAATAGAGATTGCTGAAGGTAGAAGAAGACTGGATATTGGGCTTTAGGACGGGGCGGCCCAGTGTTTCTATATAATCGTAGCCCACCATCGGCTCAATGATCCAGTCATAAAATTGCAGCATGTACAAACATCGGTCCACTGACCCATTTGGAGGAGAACTGACCTAATCTCACATTGAATATAGCATGTGGTTCAGCCCCCCCCCCCCCCCCTATATTTTTGTCTGGATCCGCCACTGGTAGCAGAGTCCCAGGACAATGGACTGCTGCTCCAGCGCTTAATCAACCGGCAAAAAATTTGAATCAAAGCAGTGGAAGCAGGTAGATGTACCCAAGAAATAGAATCAAGCTTCTTTGCTTGCAAGAGGTCTTTGTGCCAATGTGGCTGGGAAACTATATCAACAAGCAAAATTTTGTCCACTTCACTCTGGCTGTTGTTAATATTTTTGTATTTCATCATGTATTGTCTTTACATAAACAGAATTGGTTATTTTCTAGAAAATATTTCCATTATCGTCTTTTACTCGTTTTTTAGGCTTTGGATGTGCAATACCAGGTGAATGGCCGAAGACAGAGCCATACTTGTTTGCAGACGAGTACCTTGCATGAAATGTTGGAGAAATTGTCTATCCCAGGAACTAATTTGTAAACATGTGCATTATCACATCAGGAGCAAGTTTGGATTCCAGTTTTATAGGAAACTAGTGTGCTATTTGTATCAACAAAAAATAATATATTTAAATCATCGACGCTCCATGTATTATCATCAGGAGTGCGGCGGCTTGTTGTTATTGAACCAACTACCAGATTTGTGGAAGGAGTCGTTTCATTGAGGGATATATTTACATTTCTCCTTGGATAGCATCTGTGTAGCCATTCCATACATAAAAGCTTGTTACACTTGATTCAGACAAAATAAAAAGGTTGTTGCAAATGTGGTATCGTGTCTTCATCTCTGGCACTTATAACGCTACAAACTTTGCATAACAAAACAGTGTCGAGAGAAAGAACAGGCAAAGCTGCAGAAGTTTAACGTTGTCTGGATCAGGGTTTTGATCCTTCACTCAATGTTCTCCACGATGGAATGGGAGTATTGCACCGTGATGGTGAGCAATTGGCAGTTATTTGGTCATTGTACTGACAATTTCTGCTTTTGCAGCATTAAAAAAGGGCAGTCCGGTGCATGGAGCTTCCGCTTGGGCGGGTGCTTTTGCAGCATTACGAGTTTGAAATGCTTCATTATCTTTGGAGAGTTCATGAGACAACTTGGCACCCTCAACAAGCAATTTTATAAAGAACAGACCCCTGATAAAAGTTTTCTTGCCCCTTTCGAATAAAATAATCTGGTCACAGGATTCCTATGAAATGGTACAACACAAAATCAAATGTGGAGTCAAATCCAGAGTAGTTGAAATCCACACATCTGATCATTGAAAAATTGTTGTGCTAGATTCAATTTCCTATGCCAGTGTTAAAATAACTAAAAAATCTAACTGCTACAGCTGTAAATAACCCCACAACGCCAAACATCTGAAAGCGTCTGCAAATGTAAAATATGGACAGAGCAATAGTAAATAAGAAATGCCTGTTTTTTGTCTTATAAGTGGCTTTCCTTGCTTCATTTCCATCTTACCACCCTCTGCATTTCTGCAACATGAAAAAAAAAGGAGAGGTGAGGTGCGCTTATGCACAACCTCTAGCGGTCTAGCCTGTATGTAACAATTTACTTTGAGATTTCATTTCCTGAGAAATACAATGGTATAGATCTGCAAGTCATGGCAAGAAAAATAAGATTAGCCCTTTGTACGCACTCGAATAAGCAGCTGATATATCTGACCAGAAGATCTATGTCGCATGAAGTCCATGGATCTGTATTCAATGTAATCTCACCAGACTGTCTGAAACTGCAAGATGGCTCTCCATCATCAGGTTCATGTTTGGCAGAGTAAAGGTTGGCGAAGTGCCAAGTATAGTGGTTGAGTGGGTGCGCCCTGTAGAAAGGAAAAGGAACAAGCGTTTGTTGGTATCACAACAATCAATGAAAATATTGGCAATTACACTTGAAAGGTAAGCTTAGCTCATTTGCTGTCAAACAAACCGCAAAGTACATACCTTGGGTCGTTGGCAGTACTGTCACTGCAGTACCTAGTCTTCAAAAAACAGTTTCTACTTTCAGTTTTCCAGATGCATTCCACAATGATAATAATCAATTGGGATTCCATGGGATTAGCTCAATGTAGCGGTGCGGTCTTTGTGATCTGTCGTAACCGAACTGCAGCCAACATTCCTCTGATGAATCTTTTCATCCATCAACTTCCTAATCCTTGCAACATTCTCCCATCTGCCAGCATCTGCATAGATCCCAGCCATGGCAGAGTATACCCCACTGTCATCCGGGTTCATTTCCAACAAATGCTGGGCTGCAACCTCTGCAGCCTCTACATTCTGATGCATTCTACAGCCAGCAAGTATACCCCCCCACACATAAGAGTCCCCTTTCATGGGCAGCTTCTTGACCATGTTCATGGCCTCCTCGATGAGCCCAGCCCGACCAAGCAGGTCAGCCATGCACCCATAGTGCTTCAGCTCCCGCGACACATTGTGCACACTTTCCATCTCGCAGAAGATTCGCCTTGCCACGTCCACAAGGCCGGCGTGGCTGCAACCGATCAGCACCCCCAAGAAGGTGACCCCGTCTGGCTGAGTTCTGTCAGCCAGCATCCGATCAAAGTATTCCAGCACCACTGTGCCATGGCCGTGCATAGCCAGACCAACGATGAGGGCGTTCCATGTGAACACGTTCCTATCTGGGCACGTCTCGAACAGCTCCCTCGTGGCCTCCAGGTACCCGCACTTGGCGTAGAGATCAACCAGCCCCGTGCACAAGAACACGTTCGGCCGGGGCCTGCTCTGCTTGATATACTCGTGCACTTGCCGCCCTTTCTCCAGCGCCCCGAGCTGCGCGCAACACGACAACACCGCAGCAAGCACGACGTCGTCGGGCACGAATCCCTGCTCCCTCATCCTGTCAAACAGTTGCATCCCCTCCTCCAGCCGTCCGGCCTTGGCGCACCCGGCGACCACCGTGCCCCACGACGCGGCGTCCCGCACGGGCATCCTCTCGAACACCTGGAGCGCGAGCTGCAAGCGTCCGGCCCTGACGTACCCGTGCACAAGCGCGTTGTAGGAGACGACGTCTGGGGCGAGCACCCCGTCGAACACCCTGCGCGCGGAGTCCGGGAGCACGTTCCTGGCGTAGAGCGAGACGAGCGCGTTGGCGACGTGCGGGAACGGGAGGAGGCTGCGGACCACCGCGACGGCGTGGAGGGAGAGGGCGAGCGGGAGGTGGGAGGCGGCGGCGACGGCGAGCGGGAGGGAGTGGCGGGTGGGGGCCACGGAGAGGCGGAGCGAGGAGCGGAAGAGAAGGAGGACCGCGGCGGGGCGAGGGCGGGTGCGCGCGACGCGGGAGTACGCGGCGAGGAGCAGCACGTGGGGGCGCGGGTCCGGGAGGGAGAGGTGGCCCGCGACGGCGGCGAGCGCGTGCGCGGCGAGCAGGCAGCGTAGCGGGAGGCGCTGGAGGCGGAGGAGGTCGGGGAGGGAGTGGTACGGCGGAGGGAGGCTGAGCGGTGGGCCAGGCCTCGCTGGCGCCATCCCTCATTCTTGCTTTCCGTCGAGCCGTCTAGCGAGCGTACCCCAAGAAATATACCATCTTTTTCTCGTCGACGAATTGACGTTCCCTGGTGTTTGTGCAATACACGAACTGCAATCAGTTTGAGATTTATGAGAACTTTTCAGGACAAACTACAAATAAACGGAAATCTAAATCCAAATAATTCTTTCTTAACAAGTGCCATCCAATAGGTGTCAAATAAATTATGAACTCTCAGAAACCAAAAAAAGAAAGCTCATAATACAAGGTGAATAAACTAATTGCACATAACCGCAGATCTGCACCTGCTGCAATGCGATGGGACTAGAGCATCTCTGGCATGATTGACAATGTAATTAAGCAGTCAATCCCCCTACTGCTATATAGTCATACAATTATACTGGTCCAATTTCTATAGAAATTATTTGAATTACTTGCCGCTGGTTACTTTAATTTTAAATTAACCAGCGTCAAGTAGTTCAAAACGGAGAGGATATAATGTATATGCATTTGCATCGTACTACGTAGTGCACATTTCTAGACCAGGGTAGAAATTCATTGGCTCCGACCGAGCTTCACCAAAGACAAGTCACATTAAAAAACATATGCAGTTGTCGATCTCGAGTTACTGTGGGTTAACAAAGTGAGCGACGGAGATCAAGTGCAACTCCATCGACAATAGATGTTCTAAGCTCGACACTGCAAGAACGCATGGAATAGAGCTGTTCGAAACAGAGTATCCGGTGCCTGCCCAGACAATGATCAGACTCTGATCCAGACTATAAACAGGCACGTAGAAAAGGTCCAAGGAAACGGAACAGAAATGTTTGGAAAACGTATAAATACAGTATACATACAGTATAAGCGAAATATTACACTGAGGCGCCAGCAGAACACAAGTGCGTGCCGACATGATACCAGATTTACACATAACACGAATACAAAGCCCCCAGAAAATAAATAAAGAAATAAAACTAAGAAGATCGAACGGCCCAACAGAAGAAAGCCCATGAATCCTCCGTCAAGGGAGATTCCGGCCAATGAGTAAGTAATAAAATACAGTAAAAAAACATATTATTACCATCACACTACCGGTCGTACTCTGCTATGGAGGTATAGTAATCAAACTACTAAGCACACCCAGCAACTCACCACGCCACGGTCCACCGGCGGGCGCAGGGGCGGTCGAGGACGACGCCACACGTACGCGATCGATCAGTAGTAGTACGACGTCGACGAGCCACCGAGCTGGAACCCGTCGGCGCAGGCGTCGTCGACGGCCGGCATCGGCGAGAAGAGCGGGCTGTGGACGTACCCCTCCTCGAAGTACACCCCGTGCGCCCCGGCGGGAGCCGTGTTCGACGACGCGCCGTAGCCGCCGAACTCCGACGCATCGCACCACCCGCCGCCGGCGCCGGCATTGGCGCCGCCGCCGTACATGGAAGACGCCATGTCCACGGCGCCGCAGCCAGAGTCGCCGCCGATGGCGGACAGGTCGTCGGGTATGGCGATGTCATCCATCAGCGACGACATGTCGGCGTCGTCGCTGTACCCGTAGCCGTAGCCATAGTCGTCGCTGACGGCGCCGTTCGCGGCCGGGTTCGGCAGGGCGGCGCCGGCGGGGTCGGCGTAGAACGGCTGGAGGAGCTGCGCAGAGTTGTCGCCGGAGGTGAGGTCCGGGGAGAGGTAGGGGGTGATGGAGGAGCCCGGCGGGAGGTCCGGGTAGGCGAAGTTGGTGCGGGCGCGGGCGCCCCGGAGGGAGCGCGCGGCGCGGTCGTAGGCCACGGCGGCCTCCTCGGCCGTGTCGAAGGTGCCCAGCCAGTGCCGCTCCTTGGTCGCTGGGTCCCGGATCTCCGCCGCGTACCGGCCCCACGGCCGGCGACGCACGCCCAGGTACCGCGTCGTGTTGGCGTCCGACTGCGGCTGCTGGCGACGCTTGGATGACGCTTTCTTGTCAGAGGATGACGAGGAGGAGGAGGAGGAGAAATACGACGAGAAATCCATGGCGTCCGAGCTAGTCGAAGAGTCTGTATGTGTTTGGTCGTTGACAAGGTGAGGAATGAGAGCTAGGGAGAGGTCAGAGGTTGTTGAGTTGGCAGTTGGATTGGTGCTGCATGGGGCGGTTGCATGGGGGGGTATATATAAGCGCGGAAAGCGAAAAGGGTAGCTAGTTTAGTGGGGTGGAGGTTGGCCTTGAAAAGAGCATTAATAAGGTTGATCCGTCGTTATATGGTACTGCAATAGACTATTCTTAGGGCATATAATTGAGAGAGAGAGAGAGAGGGGGGGGGGGGAGAGAGAGAGAGATAGAGAGCAGGGTCGCTTTGGGTTTGATTCTGTGTGGGGACGACAAAGGTGGTCAACCCAATGATTTGGACTTTTGGTTGCAAGGGTACATGATTATTGGATATGGGAGATCAATCATATATGGTTATAAGTTAAAACCAATGAAGAATGCATATTGGAGGCAAGTGAAGAATTGTGTTGTGAACTAAGCATATAGCTCAATTAGTTAGGCAAGGTGCCGTAAAAAACACTGAGACGCAGAAGTGGCTCAGATTAAGATGTGTCGTGTTTTACAGTTGAACGCAACGTGTCTTTCCGCGTGTCATCAGTGACTCTGTCATTGGTGATATTATTTTTGGTGTTCTCACGTAATGAATGGCAGCGGACCCACCGTCCATCAGCTGGTTCAAACTCTGCCGCCTGTGGCCAGTCAACACTATTTCCGGACCGGCCGGCCGGGACGCATGGCCTGCCGTGACGACGCATGTGGCCCGGCCAGCCGGCCGTTGCACACCGCCGCCACGACGTCTGACCCGTCAGGCGTCGTCGCAACGATGACCAAACGCGCCACACCGGCCACGGCTGCGGCGTACGCGCGCGGGCGCATGCAGAGATGCTGCGCCCTCGCCTACCCTCCCCTCGTCGCGTGCATGCGCGCACGCAGCTTAGCTAGCCAGCAAAAACCCCGGCGACATGCACGACGTGCTCGCTTGCGGTAGCACGCTGCATGCCCGGCCACCGGCATTGACACGGCCGGCCAGCATGCATGCATGGCCGGCGCGGCCGTAACGTACAAACGGACGATCTCTCCTTGCCGGCCGGCCGACCGGCCGGCTGGACCTGCAGGTTGCTCGTCTTTTGGGTCCATGCATGGCAACCGCCGCAATAAGTTCCGATCGATCCACGTTGCTCGTCACAAGCAAGGCCGGCACGCATACGCGCTCTCCTGTTCGGGAACAGAACACATGAGCGACACACTGACGCGCAAGGACGACGTATCGTCTTAATTCCCCGGCCGGAGTGGTAGTTGCTGCATCGACCGTTCATCTGCCGGCACATGACAGAAAAGATCGCCCGCCGCCGGTCAGCGATGCCGAGCCATGTTCGTTCGTTGCCGTGTCGGGGCGCCGCCATATCAGTGACCGGTCGATACCTCTTCTTTGGATGGAGGCAGGGCTGACAGTGACCGGTCGATCTCTCTCAGGAAGATCTGCCTCGTGGGGTCCCAACGGACGCAACTGCCAAAACTGTTTCTCATCTACACTACACCTGCCGCTGATACGCTACCACTTGTCACGTCGTCGGTCACTGTCAGGGACTTATAATCCAGAAAAAATAAATAGTTTCTAAGGGTCCTACTTACTTAATACTACTACATATTGAAGTTAGGGATATATAATTTTTAGGGCCATTGATTTCTAGGTGTGGCCTAAGCAAGCCTCCATCCATTACTACTTTGGCGCTAGCTGCTTGTTTGACCGACCGCACATTGACATGCTGCATGCGGCACCAGCAGAGAGGAAGCACGGTAACATGGGACGTCGTTCGTACAACGAGATCCCAGCCGACCAAGCCGTGGTCCAGCCCCACATGCTCTCTCTTCTTCCTCCTCATGAGCCTGCTACCAACTTGCACAGGCCACGCACAATGTTAATTACGTACATTGGTCAAGGGTCAAATGCTCGTCAGGGGCGCTACTTAGTTTGTCCTCCAAAACATAGTCTGGTTTTCGGCTAAAAAGAAGACTTTTATTCATGATCATGAAGGTAAATTTTAGAATGCGAACAGACTAGTTGGTACTTGAAGATTGTAGTTTGATTCCATGTTCAGTACAAGGTGGTATCAAAATGTGGGGATGGTTAAGGGTGAACCGGCTAGAGTAACTTAATTTTAGAATAAGAACCGAGTAGTTTCCTGATGAAATGGATTTATCTTTATCTAAAATCTACTAATAGTTGGTTAGCGATCACTCTTGCTTCAGAATATTAATTTATGCAAAATCTAGGCTAGTGCTCTTCGATCGATTCAAGGTGCCTCTGCGCCTGTTTGTGGAAAGGCCAGGTATGAGTGGATGCATCATGCATGCCAAACACTTTAGGGCCGCTTATGATTGCCCTCTGATGCAAATGAAGCTTCTAATGATGCGTGGGAGTGATGGCCTAGACGTTTGATGTGAGATACAAAGGAAAAAAAGGAGAATATGTATGCTTGCATGGGGCCAAAGCAACAAGTGAGCTCACATGATTAGTTGGGCTCCGATAAATGATTAGCATGTGCCGTCCCCTTTCTTTAGATGCCAATCCTCCTGCTTCCTTTAAGTCCATGAGTAAAGTAATCTTTCGATTCATTGTACCTCCAAAGGTTCTTGTATAAAATCAGTTTCTTTCATGCACCGTGACTCTAGCTCTCTCTCCCTTTTTCTGGTTATCTATAATTAACACTAAGATCTTTGCATTTATGGAAGAATCTTGTTTAAGAGGACATTACTAGTTCCTTAGGGCATTATTATAGTTACTTTTGTGGCATTTGGTACAGGGTCTATTTTTGTTTGACACATGGAAGTACATACGTACACATTAGCCCATGTTACTGCTCAACAAAAACTATGACCAGCTTTCTTCTGAATTTTTCTTTTTAAGTCATTCTCACGAGTCAAGGGGGCAATCTATGACCCAGCCTTCAAAGAATGAAGTGGGATGCTCTAACCTGTTAGTTTCCCCACCAGTGCTTACTGCCTAGTTTACTCAACTGATCAATTCAGTAGCGATTACGGCAGTTGGTTTGAATGTGCGTCTCGTCAGATTGGTCATGAAGAATCATGGATTTACCAATACCAAAACCATGTGACGAAAATCGACACAATACATCCAAACGGACTACCTGAAAGCAAGTGGCCAAAGTTCTATTAGATATATAAATAGTAGATTTATATAAAATATGTTCCATCTATCTATAACGTAAATATACTCGAGGAGTACAAGTTAGTGAAACTAACCAAGGTATCGCGCGCGGTTGATCTCTCTTTGGATCATTTTTTGGGTGAAACAATTAATTTGGCGGCATTACTAGCCCTCTGAAAAGGGAGGTGCATGGCAACTTTAGCTATGATGCAGATGTGTGGTAGCCTTATAGGATGTTGTACTTCTTCTGTTTTGTTTATTAAACATCACTTATCTTACTTAAATATGTATAAAAGATTCCACATTTACCTTCCCTTAAAGAGTATATGTGAATAAATAACGCGCGTCACAACTAACTGGAAATTGCGTGCCGACATTGATAGTTTAATGCAACTCAATAATCCCAACGAAAATGGAAGCCATACGTACTTACATTAGGATATCTTATTGGCTCTTTTAATCATCCCATCATGTCACTAATCATGTAGGTTATTATTTTTCTTGTTTGACAACATAAGGGTACTATCATCGCCACTTCGCGCTATGCATGTGCCTGCAATCTCTGCCAAACTAATCGTGAATCATTTGCATGAGAATCCGTCACCTTTGAGGCCCCACTGCAGCACTTTTAATCTAAGCTCGCTTGTGGAAGGAGCAAGATTATTAGCGGAAGCTTAATTTCTCTCTACTACACACGCATTGGTGTACGTCTGGAACAAGAGGGTGCCAACGGTACAGGAAAAAAGATAAATTTATGATGGCCAAAATTATTGATGACGGTACCGTTATTAATAATAATATTCACGACGGTGTCCAACTGCCGTCGTAAATAATGTCCTTATTCACGACGGTTGACCTAGATCGTCGTGAATAATCACATTATTCACGCACGACAGGGTAGTTACCGTCGTAAATACCATATTATTTACGACGGCCAGGTCCCTGGCCATCGAAAATAAAGGATATATATCCGCCCGTGCCGAAGTCGGCGTGGGAATTCACGCTCGCGCCAACCCTGAGCACTTCCGCCGCCGCCGCCCTCTTGCGCCACCACCGTCTTCGTCGCGCCGCCACCGCCCAAGTGCTCGCCGCCGCCCCGTCCTCCCCGTCCCACGCGCCGCCGTGCCGTGCGGGCCCCCGCGCCCCGGTCCGTCCGCCCCCCGGCGCCGCCCCGGCCGCCCCAGCGCCCCTCCCCGCCCGCCTAGCAGCGCAGCACCGTCCGACCCCCGCGGCGGCCCCGGCCGGTCACCCGCCACCGGCCCCGCCCCGACCCGGTGCCGCCCTGCCCCGAGGTTTTTTTAGTTAGTTTTAGTTAATTAGCTTATTTTAGTTTAGTCTAGTTTACTTTATAATTAGTTTTAATTAATTAGCTTATTTTAGTTTAGTTTACTTTATAATTAGTTTAGTTTGTAATTATGCTTTAATTACTTTAATTGATTTTATAATTAGTTTAGTTGATTTTATAATTAGTTTAGTTTAATTACTTTAAATTAGTTTAGTTTAGCTTATTCAACCCGCCAGGGTCGGGGTCGACGCGGGCGTTCATGCCTGCGCAGTCCCCGACCAGTTCCGCTGTCGCCGCCACCCACCCCGGCCTCCCTGCACGCCGCCGCCCACCCTTTCCTACTCGACCCCAACCGCCCCAACCGACCCTCCCGCCCCCGACCGCCCCGCCGTAGACTCGACCCCGCCCTGACCCACCGCCGCCCCGTTCCGGCCCGGCTCATTGAGGTTTTTTAATTAGTTTTAGTTAATTCGCTTATTTTTTAATTAGTTTTAATTAATTAGCTCCCTACCCGGTGGGTCCCTGCCCTGCCCGCCCCACCCGCTGGGTCTAGGTCTCGATGAGTTAGTACGAGATGCTCAAGATTTAGAGACTCGTGAAATGCGAAAACAAAAAACATTCATGACAGAAGATCGGTGGTCCGGATTAAGGAGTAGATTTCATGGTCGTGATACTGATGAATTTTGAAACAGATTTCAAGTAACGTCTTATATATTTTCAAGTAACATCTTATATCTCTTCTTTTGTCTTATATATTTTCCTTTACATTCATTATCAATTTTTCACTCAATAGGATGTCGTCGAGCAGTGGTAGAGCAAAGGGAAAGGCGAGGGGTCTAGCTAGAGGTTTCTTGCGTAGGACAGCTGATGTCTTTCAGGGCAGTACGTCTAGCGGACTTTCTGCTAGACGAACTGCTTTGATGAGTCAGCTACCAGAGCTGAGAGGCACAGCAGTCGCCTTACAACGGTCAGACGAGGTAAATAACATTTCATGAATCTTATAATATCAATAATTACTTCATTCATCTATATTATGGTTTTTTAAATTATCTAGGAGGACTCTAGGTCCGAGACTCACATACGAGAGGTCCTCTGCACCCAACACAGGCTGACCACCCTTCGGGGTCGGGTAGCCAGCCTGTGGACCCTCCTATGGACTCTTCCAATGACCACTCCTCCGGGTCACCTGACGTCGAGCCACCTCAGAGGCGTCGGACTAGGAGGAGTCACTATGTGGCTCCTCCTCCGGCTCCTGCAAACCCAAATGACCAGATAGTTATTCGTCCGATTGGAGATATGTAAGTAAATCTCTAACTCTTCATTTTAGATTATTTTAGTGTTCTAGATGTATTGATTTACCATTCTTTATTAGGTCTTGGTACGCTGACTCGTTCACGGGTCAAGGACGCCACAAGCAGGTGAACAGTGTTCTCGGGCGGCTTATCCGTTTGCACTACCGCGGTGTAGTGAATGGTGTCCCCGCCACGTCGTGGGACGACTACGCCACCGCCCAGCATGTTGCTCATGGCAACCACCAGAAGGTTGTGTGGTCCGACTTCATGGTAAGCATGAATTATATATTTCTGTAATACAAATCTATAATATGGTTAATACCAATGATGTATAAACATGTTTTTTACGCACAGTACCGTTTGGAGTACGAGGCCAAGGTGTATTACGCCCGAGCCGTGTTCCATAAGAACGATCAGAAGCTCGTTAAGCAGTCGCTATCGGCAAGAATTCAAGCGACGAGAGCGTACATGAAGCTGCATCTAGAAGAGGGCAAGCTGGAGGCATTCAAAAACGTGGCTTCCAGTTACTTGACGGTAGAGCAGTCTGCAGAGGTAAATTATAAAATATTTATTTTAAAATGTGAAAGAAGCACAATATGTAAATAGTCTATAACCTAATAATAAATGTATGCAGGTCGGTGTAGCGTGGTTAGACGGCCGTCCGGAGGACTACCGTGCCCTGTGTGCTCTGTGGGCGGGTCAGGGGTTCCAGAAAGTTTCTAGGACCCGTTGACAGAGCAGAGAGACAGATGGGAAGCACACGTTTGGTGCGGATGGCTACTTACGTCTGGCTAAATGCATGGTAAGTGTGATTACTATTGTTTTGAAATATGTAAAAATTATTCATTGAACTAACACATATACATAGGAGCGCGAGAGCGGTCAGGAGCCGACTCCGATTCAGGTCTGGAAGAGGGGTCACAGGGGAAGTGACCCATCACAGCCTGACCAGTTGTGTTCTCAGGCGTCGTCGGACGCACTTTTTAGTTATTTTGTATTTGTATTGAGTTTTTTAAATAGTTTTGATGATATTATCTTTCCGTCTTTAAAGTCTTCGATTGGTAGAGCGCGCCAATTATCCCAGAAGCCGCGTATACAACCGGAGTCGGGAAACCTCACGGAAGGTAAGTTCTCTTTTTTGTTATTTAATGTTAATGAATTTGAGATTCGAAAATTTAATAATCTTTCTTCTTTCGTAGGTTCGCCATCTAAGATGGAGTTGTCGACTCGAGGGAGACACGACCTTCCTCGAGTGACTCTTCATCGCGGCAGACGGGATCGAGACAGTCTAGCTCCGTGGAGCTCCAGAGTGTTTGGGACGAGCTCCGCAGGACACAGGAGGAGTTCCGGCTAGAAAGGGAGCAGCTCCGGCAAGAAAGGGAGCGTCAAGCCGCGGTAAGCAGGGCTCGACACGAGTATCAAGCCTCGTTCATGCTACAGATGCAAACGACAATGCAGGTATCTAACGATCATTTTAATTAATACTTCTAACATATCAATGATGGTTGTATGATAATGTTTTCTGTTCACAGGCTATAGCGGCAGGGCAGCCGATCGTCTTTCCACAGTGGCAGCCCCCACAGGAGCCACAGGCTCCGTTTACAGGAGCAGAGGTACAAACATAGCCATATTTGATGAAATTTAGCCAAATTTATTAGAATATCACCAAACTTAGTCAAACATAGCCAAAACTAGTTTAACTTGATCAATTTTAGGTTATAATAAGCTCACTTAGGCAAATATGCATTATAAAACTTATAACTTATCTAACTACACATATACATAACAGGACTCCGCGACCGAGGCTCACACGCCATTGCCGCAGCTACCGGGAGGACGAAGGCTGGAGGACGAGTTCCCGGGTTCTGGAGGTAGCGCACATGGTAGTGTGTAGTATGGTGTGTGTGTCTAGCTAGTGTAGATTTTTATAATATTTTTACTGCATATTGTTATTGTTATTGTTGACTGCCTGTGTGAGCTGGCTATTGAGCCAGGGTTGGCCTCGAAGCCAGCACAGTATTTTCTATTTTTTAGAAAAAATTACCAAACTTATTTACGACAATTTACTGGTGCTAGCCATCGTAAATAAGCCACTACGGCCAAGACCAACCGTCGTAAATACTGGGTCTATTCGCGACGGCCCGTCGTGAATAAATCCCCCCAGCCACGTGGCAGCTGGGAAAACTTATTTGCCACGGGATTTTTTAGCCGTCGTAAATTATCTTATTTACGACGGGTGCCGTCATTAACAACCTTATTTACGACTATTTATCGGTGACGGCCGAAAATCGTCGTGAATAAGGCTTCCCCGTCGTGAATAAGTTATTCACGCCGGTTTACCCTTTATTAACGATAGTTTTCAGTCGTCGTTAATTGTTCATATTACTGTAGTGCAATGGGTCCAAACCAGTTATGGGCAACATGTGAGGCAAGACTCATGGCTGAATTATCTAATGTTAGCTGAACAAGGTGACACTGCATCTTCTGAAAACAAATTGTTAGCGTCCAAGCTAATCTTGGATGGGAAGATAAAGTAACATATTTGGGTTAGGTGCTTCCTTTTGCCTGAATTGAGTGTGTGATCTGCATAATCTTCTGACACAAAAAATCTTTGCCCGATCCAAGGTGCATGAAAGGTGCAAGGTATATCTTTGCCAGATCTGAGACCAAAGTTTCTATTATCACTGCAGCAAGGCCAGGAACCAGCCAGGATCAATGAACCTCGAGCAATGTTTTGGTTTGCATGCTCATGTACACTTTGCCTCCACCCTTATTTCCCACTCTGGCTGCATCACCAAGTGACATCAGGTGTCCCTTGTTTTCATTAGATATTTGACACGTAATACACTCCACTGTCGATATAAGAAATTTTAGTGAAAATATGTACATTTCAAGTATGGATGCAGCTTCTGCAAGATATTAATTGCGCACTTGTTTTCTTCTAATAGGCTCTATGATGGTTTGTCCTTCTAGACACTATTACTAAGAATTAAATAAAAGGGCGTCTGAACCTATGAGTTCCAATCGACAAAATTCTGGTCTACACAGATGCAGTCAAGCGATTCCCCTCCAGTCTTCATCACTGAAGTCACATGACGAAAATGACTAGTATTATGCTTGATACTGCTGTGCACTCTGCAATAACTGACAAGTCATCCTGATTCAGTACAACATAGGACAGATTTTCCGGAGCATTAATCATGGTAATAAACATTACAGAAAGTTTAGAGGAAATCCTACTGATTTGACGAGTTCTGATGCATCTCGGGCGGCGAATTGGACCTCTAACCCCAATATGGTTGTGTGTGTAATGTATTGAGGGAGGCTACGGTGGTAGATTTCCCTGCTATATAGTTTGTACTTAGGACCATCTTTCACTCTTAATGAATGACAGAGCTCCTGTCCTTAGTTCAAAAAAAGTCCTACTTATGGCATTGTTTTTAACATAATTGCAAAGACTATATTTGTGAACATTCAAAACTTTTCTGCTGCTACTGCTCAAGTTGCTGCGTAACGAACTAAAGTAGAACCAAGAAGGCCATTTACTATGTGCCTGCATCTAAAGCAAACATTGTGTTTCAACATTTCTCGTCACCGTGTGGATGTCGCTGAAATACTGTTGTTCTTAGCCACCAAACACAACGCATGGTGACTGTACGAGTTAGATCTGCCATTTAATTCCCGAAATCTGAGTTTGCATTATGACAGTCTCAGAGCATTATTCCATGTCAATGAAACAACTCTGTGACAGGAACCAAGTAACTTTATCCTGACTAACAGTTATTTTCATAAGGTATCCTGCTACTTCGCCGATGCTTCTTTGGAGCAAAAGGCGTGCAGAAACATAGCAAACTGAGTAATGGAGATTGACTTTTCAGCACAACCTTTACAAGAACAACAAACAAGAAACTAGGACGAATAAAATCATGTGCTTGAGGGAAAAGATTTAAACTGCTGCAACCTGTTCTCGACAAAACTGTTGTTCTGAAGGACCTTAGTAGCATGCTCTAGCTAGAAAGTAGCTATTCAATATTACAGTGCGGCCTCCTGTATGCACTGCATGTTCTTCGATACAAACAATAGCATACTTAACATAAGCACTTCAGTCTAGCACAAAATGTAGCACACATGCATGGACCATGCAAGGTTCTTGACTCTTGAGCTCCATCCATGACTTGTTAATTAAACTGTTGGACCCAAAACTTCAACTAACTTTGGGGACTGGAAAGGAGCTGAAGAATGTATCTGCCTGGAGCATTAGATGACCCTGAAGGCTAAGTTCGGTATTTGGTTGTGTACTGAAAGATGCTGAGCAAGTAAAAGGTGATTAATGAATTGATGGCTAATCATAGTACTGCAAAGGAGGTGCCGAACATTTTTAAGTTCTACGGCTCTAAAGGCATGTCCTATTACATGCTTTGCTTACACATGTAGGCTTCTATATCTCTTATTAGCCTATCCCTTGGGAAGCATACGAAGAGTCCTTTTTCCTGAGCGACATGGCTTGTGGTAATTTCTACATTGGAGTAATGTAAAAAAGATAACAAAGTTCCACCCTCCTTTTTTTTCAAGCAACAAAGATGTGTATGGTACCATGTTGTAACTTATATATATATTCTTTGGGTTATATGTACTGATTAATTTCAGTTATCTGAGATAGAGTAGTTAGTTGATTATAATTTGGATGTAACTGCATCTCAGGTTCAAAAAACTTGTTAATTTTGATGTGTGTGTGTGTTGGGGGGGGGGGGTCGTAGGAATATCCACTAGCTTTATTAACTGGAACAAAGAAAAGCATCTCCACTTAAACTTGCTTCTGGTGTTAAAAGGTAGGAAAAAAGCTAACTACTAGGGCTTATGACCACATGAGAGTTCAATTATGGGCCAACCATATCCATGTGTGCAGCTATGCAGGTATCCACCAGTATCTAAGAACTGTTACCATGAACTCCTATTTTTGTTTTTCCAAGATAGCATGAACTAATTAACTTAGGGCAAACACTATGCTACCTCTGGATGGTTATCACTGTTTAATCTATATTATATACATTTGACCAATAAAGAGTGTTGAAATATAAGTGAATTGTCTAGCCTTCCTCATTAGCTTAACCTTTTAGGTCAACTGGTTGGTGCATAGTAGCTTAACATGGTATCAGAGTCAGGGGTCTCGAGTTCGAATCCTGTGGGGCGCGATTTATTAAATAAATTGCAACCGACTTCTATTCCACGTTTGCGGTCCGAGGGAGCCTGCACGTGAGGGGGAGTGTTGAAATATAAGTGAATTGTCCATCCTTCCTCATCAGATTAAACTTTTAGGGTCAACTGGTCGATGCATAGTAGCTTAACAAAGAGAACCACCACGTTTGCTTTCAAGGCCTCAAAATTCACATATTAATCAGATAGAAAAAAAGAGAAAAACTATCCACCACTGCAACTATGAAAAATTAAAATAAAAATACCCCTTTGATTTTTTAAAAAATACACACAATTGACATTACAAAATAACCCCAAACGGCCACATATAAAGATAATTATTTACTATTACCATTATGAATATAATCATCTGCAAATAGTAGTGATAGAAAAAATAGTGATGATAACACGAGAATCTGCATGGGCCGACCTACTAGTTCTTAAGAAAATGAGAAGCCAAATTTTCTTCACCGTCTTGAAAAACAAGCAGCGACAGGCAAAAGCTTCTGAAAAGTCTGGAGACTGGCAATCTGTTGGCAGCATTCAGAGCATGGGGAATGATGCCAAGACACGATAAAACAGAACAATTTTTTCAGCGGCATGTGGTGTGAATCAGTCTGTCAACTTATCTCTAATCGAGAGATAATACTAGTACTATGTTGCTAGACGAGTGACGTAGAGTGTGTCTGGTTCAGGAACAGGACGAACCCATTTTTTATATGTTTCAAGAGATGGGATGAATCTAGCTTTCTGTTTGATTGAAGGGATAAAATGGGATGAGATGATACTATCTCATGTTTGTTTTAAGGGATGAGCATGGAACAATGCGATACGTTTACCTTCTCATTGAGGTGGTAAGAATACCACTTTATAGTATAATTTCAACATACATGTCATATATTATCATATTAATGGTTTTTAAATAATAGTTCTTTCAAGCTTGATGCAAATTATCTTTTTTGAAATCTCAGACATAAGACTGCAGCCATCATATAATGTAGTAGTAGTGTCATTACCGTCACATAGTAATCATTACACATGATTATACCACATTGCAGTGTATTGTGGTACTCGAAAGTAGGCTTACACAGGTTAAAACCTTACACATAATTAAGCCACATGATGTAAGTTTATGTGGTACATACAAAAGAATAGAACCATCACAGTGGTTATGAACCTTCAGCCGGGAAACTTCTCACTTATCCACTTTGCAATGAAGTTCATCTTATAATCAAATGGTGCATCATAGAAAGCTCTACCAACATCACTACAGGAAACACAACAATTTACGATGGACAACTTAATTTACCACGGCTCTAGGGTTGGCCGTCGTAAGTTAAATTAATTACGATGGTCAACTCTGGCCGTCGTAAATAAAGAGTTGTTTATGACGGCTTGACCTAGGCCGTCTTAAATAACAAGTTATTTACGATGGCTAGGGCTTGGCCGTCATAAATAAGTCTTATATACTCCGCGAGCCCGGATCGGCGCAGGCATTCACGCCCGCGCCGATCCGAGCCCCTGCCGCCGCGCCCAACCACCGCCCGCCGCTGCAGCCACTCCGGCCGCCGCCCGCCGCCGCCCCCGGACGCCGCCACCGCGGGCCCCCCGAGCTCCCGAGCCGCCCCCGAGCTCCTCCGCGCCTCCCCGAAGCTCCCGGCGACACCCCGCGTCGCCCCCGGCCTCCCTCGTGTGTCGCGTCACCTCCGATCAAGTTAATTAAGTTTTATGTCTAATTTTATGCAAATTGTTGGTATGAATTAAATTGAATTGAATCGAATTAGTACGAATCGAATTGAACTGAATCAAAGTAGTATGAATTGAATTGAATTGAATCAAATTAGTATGAATTGAATTGAATTGAAGCAAAGTAGTATGAATTGAATTGAATTGTATGAAATGAATTGAATTGAATCAAATTAGTATGAATTGAGTTGAATTGAATTGAATTGTTGAATTAAATTCAATTTAGTTGTTTTAGTTTATGTAAATTACTACTATTATTGTATAATTTCAATTCATTATTTGGTTGGATATTGTGTATAAAATTGAGTGTTTATGCTATGCTCTCATGACAGTTACGTGTATATATACAACATCATGAGGGAATGTGAAAAATGTTAATTACAATAGTTCCGGGCCGGGTTGTCACGTCGTGATGACGGCGGGAGCCGGAAGGCCCCAAACCTCCAAAGCTTCGAGCACCCAAGGACGCGGAGAGATGCTCGACGAGAGCCGTCGGTCCGGGCTTGGCGCCCGACTGACCTCCATCCAATCAACGCCCGACCGCTCATCCACCTTGACCCGTCGCAAAAGGGTTTAAGGACCACCCAACGACTCGTGTCCGGTGCCCGAGCCCCCAAAAGGTCGGTGGGCTTTGACTTCGTCCTTCTCCCTTTGTTCTTAAAATCTCAGACATGCCGAAGAATTAGGTCACATGGACGTAGACCCACGCGTTGATGGTCACCCCTATTCCCCCCTCCCTCTATCTTTCGTTCTTTCCTCCCTCCCTGTCATAAATGACTCAAAAAAAGAATGAGTAATGTAAACTTTTAAAATATGCATCACCCGCAGAAATCACGGTAGAGATGATGAATAAGTTAGAGAAGAAAATACTAGTACTGTTATGTAAGATGGAAAACTCTTTTCCTCCAGGATTCTTAAATTCAATGCAACATCTCCTTATCCATCTTCCTTTTAGGCTAAAGTGGGTGGTCCTGTGCAATATAGATGGATGTATCACATTGAAAGAGCACTTAGATATCTGAAGTCAATGGTTGGAAACCGAGCAAGAGTGGATGGGTGCATCGCTGAAGCTTTTACCTTTAAGGAAGTGGGATACTTTTCAAGTGTTTACTTTGCAGAGCAACATAATATAAATACTTTGGCGATGCAACACAATATGGATGAACATACACCTTGCAGCGATCTCTCTATTTTTACAACGATGGGCACTACTATTGGTGGTAGTCGGAGCTACAATTGTACCGCAGATGAAAGAACGGTCGCTTTACTCTACATGTATGCTAATATAGATGGGATGGACAAATATTTCGAGTATGTTTTTGCCCTAACATTGATGCTTATCGACATATAATGCAACATTTATATTAATGAAATTTTTTTCTGTCCAGTGAGTTCCACAAGAAAAATTGGACACATAGGCATCAACCTACGAGCAAACAAGTAGAAACGATACGACGAGACGAAATAAATGGACGACCTAATTTTCTTTTCTGGTTCCGAGAATATGTAATGTTTCCTCGTTACCTTATAATTGTAAGTATTATAAAGTATTATTATAACTTTGTAATTTGTACAGTGCGTGAAAGAGCCCGACGTCCATGAAGACTTGCGACAACTATCTTATGAACTGGTTAAAGTTAGAAGCTACGGCGATATGACGTCAACGGGTTTTGGTTTCGTACAACTGAATTTGAAGCTTTTCGTCCGCTCGCAGCAACATGTAATACTAGAGTTCTAACAAGGGCAATCGACTCTCAAGACCGTTGTCGAAGCATCTACGGTCGACACTTCCCCCGAGCCTACTCTGGGCAGCCAGGTTCTTTTTTAGGAGAGGCTAGTTCTCTCGCGTGCATCTCGCCGGAATGGATGACGGAGGAAGGAGATGGAGGTGGTTTGACACGGGGATTTACATGGTTCAGACCGCCGGAGCGTAAAACCCTACGCTCATGGGAGTGCTCGGAGCACTGGTTTCCTTGAGTATGTGGATGACCTAGAGGGCGCTGGCCAAAAAGTGTCGAACCCCTAGAGTGTGAGGCCTGAAATGCTCGAACCCTTTGTAACATTGCCTACCCGAGCCTTTTATAGTCCAAGGCTTGGGTGTCTTACAAGGTGGGTCTCGGGGACCCGACAAGTGGACCCGGGGTGATTTCCTACCAGCTACGCAGTCTTGGCGCTGGCTTCGAGGTCCTCGTCCTGCCACCCTGCCCATGCCGCGGGCTAGGTGTAGCGTGTAGCCATTGGTGATGGCAGGGGCGGTAGGGCACGTCATATCCATGTCTTGTCGCTACCTTCAATGGTCTACAGCTTCAGACACTGTATGTCTGTCTTGACTGTGACTGGTCACAGCGCCTCCTGACAGGCTTGCGCCGTGCTTCTTTGAAAGTTGCCTAGAGGGGGGTGAATAGGCTAATAAAACCTGAAATTATAATAAACAACGAATAAAACCAGAGCAGGCCGGACTAGTCCGGTCTGAGGTTGGACTAGTCCGGTCCAAGTCTAAATTTGTGTTTTAGGTTTCCTTTTAAGTTTGTTTGAGCGGAAAATATGTGGTAGTCAAATGATATCACTAATTAGTTGAGAATGATTAGATTGTGAAATAGTAGAACGATTTGCGGGAACTAACACAATAAAAGCTTAACAAGTATATCTAGTGAGCAAGTGAGATAGTAAAGGAACCAAGAGACACGATTTATCCCGAGGTTCGATTCCACACAGGAATCTACGTCCTCGTTGAGGAGTCCACCAAGGACCGGGTCTTTTCCAACCCTTCCCTCACCGAGCGATCACCAAGATCAAGCCCGGGCTTTCTCACTATCAATCAAATATGAATACAATGCTCTTAGGGGCTACTCACACCTTGAGGCTCCCTACACCAACTAAGTAGCTCTAGAATTCAAAATACAACTGTTAAGAACTCAAAATAACAGTTAGAGTGCAAGGGAATCAAACCGAGAGCTCAAACGTCGATCACCACGTCTTTCCTCTCACAAAAAAACCACTAACTCCTTAAGATCGAATCTTAGGGGTCTAGAAGGTGAGGAAAGAGGCTTAGAAGAGCTCTAGGAATGAGTTTTCAGTGCTTAGGTTCGTGTCTTACCAATTCTCATCCGGGGGGTCTCCTTTTATAGAAATCCCGGCATTTAGCCGTTACCAACTAAAGTCCGGACTAGTCCGGTTCCAACCCCGGACTAGTCCGTTCTTGAGGGACCACTCACGTCACAGGTTACCAAATAAAGTTTTAGTGACCGTTGGATTCAAACGGTCATGAAACCCCGGACTAGTCCGGCCAGGAGCGGACTAGTTCGATCTCAATCAGGAACCTTTGTTCCGTATGAGAACAGACTAGTCTGGTAAGGGCGGACTAGTCCGACCCAAAGGGCGGACTAGTCCGGTCTTACCAGACTTAGTCTAAAAACTCTCTAAACTGGAGCTGCGTACTAGTCTAGCCAACCTTGGACTAGTCCGAGCTCACACATGAACCTTTGTTCCGTCCTAATTCGGATTAGTCTGAAAGGATCGGACTAGTCCGGCCTGTAGAGCGGACTAGTCCGATGGAACTCAGAGACTTCTTCTCCGGACATAAGCGGCTTAGTTCGCACAACGGATTAGTCCGTCCTCTCGAGCGGACTAGTCCGACCTTCTGAGACTTAGTCTCATAACGTCTCAGACTCACACAAAAACGGACTAGTCCGGCCTTGAACGGACAAGTCCGAACTGACTCAGAGACTTTTTATCCGGTCCAAAGCGGATTAGTCCGGGTCTGAACGGAATAGTCCGGCCAGTGGTCCGGACAAGTCCGGTCTCCCCTTTTCTTCATATCTATGACTACTTCGTCTCATGATTCTAACTTTCTACCCTTCGTTTGAGCTCTCTAGTGATTCTCAAGCACTCTAAAAGAGAAGACCCTATACACAACTAGAAAATGTGAAGATTAATAGAAAATGCTATTTTCTACTCTTTCAAGTCTTCTTCTTTTCCTTTTGCTTCTTGAGAGACTCCATATCCATTTCTTTGATAAACACCTGTGCTCATACTCAGTAGAAATTTATTAGTATCTTAATTGTCGTCATCAATCAACCAAAACCCACAGGGATTACCTAGATGCACTTTCACTCTTCGTCTTGGGAAGGCGCGGATATTGAATGCTTTGTATGGTAAAGGCATGGCGCGCCTTTACTCCCGCTGCCTACTGTGATGGGCGGGCAGCGCTGCTCTGCTGGCCACCTGTCGGGCCTGGAGCTCACCTCTGAGGAGTGGGGAGCTCCGGACCCGCTGGACACGTGGAGCCTTCGGAGCCCACCCCCGCGGAGGGGGTGAGGTCCGGCCTCCTGGGCCACGTGGCAGGCCCGGAGCTATCCTCCGAGGGGAGGGAAACTCCGGCCCTACTGGACACGTGGCTCCTTCGGAGCTTGCCCCTGCGGAGGGGGTGAGGTCTGGCCTCCTGGGCCACGTGGCAGGCCCGGAGCTATCCTCCAAAGGGAGGGGAGCTCCGGCCCTACTGGACACGTGGCTCCTTCGAAGCTCGCCCCTGCGGAGGGGCGAGGTCCGGCCTTCTGGGCCACGTGGCAGGCCCAGAGCCGTCCTCTGAGGAGAGGGGAGCTCCGGCCCTGCCAAACCTGTGGCGCCCTCGGAGCTCGCCCCTGCGGAGGGGGCGAGGTCCTTAGGCGGTTTCTCCCTGTGCGCAGGGGTACCCGGTATTGAGGGTACCGACAGTGGCCCCCGGGACCATCTCGGGGGAGGTAACGAGCCCGAGGTGGGGCCTTCTTCTTCCCGCGCACTTTCTTGTCTTGAGTACTTCCTGTGCTGGCAGGGTCTCGACGGAGCTCAGCCTCTGCGAAGAGGGTGAGGCCTGGCATCGGAGCTCAGCCCTTGTGAAAGGGGGAGGTCCGGCTTCGGAGCTCGCCTATGAGGAGAGGTAGAGGTCTGGCTTCGGTGTTCAACCCTGTGGAGGGGGTGAAGATCGGCATCAGAGGTCACCCCTGCTAAGGGGGCGAGGTCTGGCATCAGAGCTGAGCCCTATGGAAGGGGGAGGTCCGGCTTCGGAGCTCGCCTCTGAGGAGATGTAGAGGTACGACTTTGGTGTTCACCCCTGTGGAGGGGGTGAAGTCTGGCATCAGAGGTCACCCCTGCTGAGGGGGTGAGGTCTAGAATCGGAGCTCAACCCTGCGGAAGGGGGAGGTCCGGAGGTCATCGGAGCTCAGCCTCTGAGGAGAGGGTGAGGTCCGGTATCGGGGCTCGCCTCTGAGGAGAGGTTGAGGGCCGGCATCGGAGCTCAGGCTAGCGGAGGGCGTGAGGTCCGGAGGTCATCGGAGCTCAGCCTCTGAGGAGAGGGTGAGGTCCGGCATCGGGGCTCGCCTCTGAGGAGAGGTCGAGGACCGGCATCGGAGCTCAGGTCAGCGGAGGGCGTGAGGTCCGGAGGTCATCGGAGCTCAAGCTCTGAGAAGAGGGTGTGGTCCGGCATCGGGGCTCGCCTCTGAGGAGAGGTCGAGGATTGGCATCAGAGATCAGGCCAGAGGAGGGCGTGAGGTCCGGAGGTCATCAGAGCTTGCCTCAGAGAAGAGGGAGATGAGGTCTGGCTTCAGAGCTCACCCCTGCTGAGGGGGTGAGGTCCGGTACTGCTCAGAGGTCTTCCATTCCCTGCCTCTTAGTCTTATTTGGCTTATAGTCCTAGGCCAGTGTACGGGGCTCAGGGCGATCCAGTGCCTTTGATCCTAGAGGTCTGGCTCCCGCCGTTGTCAGGGTGTAACCGTCCGGCCCCTAGTACTCAGACCGTAGCGCTGGGGAGGTAGAGTGCGCATGCTTTGGGTGTAGGACTGGGATAAGCAAGGCTCCTGGACCTCCTGCTCTGGCGTAGGTCTTTTCTTGGAGGAGACCAACTGGAGTCACAGTGCCCTAACTGGGGGAGGTCCGAGAGTCCCCCGGGCCATCGGCAGGTACCCTAAGCGTGACCGCACTCGGCAGGATAGCAAATGTCGACTAGGCATGAGAGCAGGGAAGGAGAGCCGAGTGTACGGAGGGCGTACACTATCTAGAGCTCAGGGAGGTGATCATATAAATTAATGTGTAATTTAAATGAATACCTGAGTAAGTGTGGTAGGACTTACAGAGGTAGGGCCAGAGCGCCTGCCTCGAGCTCCCATGCATGGACCGACGGTGGTAGCGCTGGAGCTCCCGCCGGGGCCGTGCGATCCGGAGCGTTGTTTGCCACCTTGCCTCGTCGACGAGGTAGATGTCCTCACGCAGAGCGGGTCATGCGTGGCTTCGTCGTACGCTCGGACACGGGGGGACCCCCATGGCGATCTAGGGGAGAAGCATGGCTTCGGACCTGCATACCATGTAGAAGGGTAATTCTCGTGACCCGGCCCTGGGATGTCCGACTGGCCCTCGACGTAGAGGAGCCCTTATCCCCCGACGGATTTGGGTGCAGCGTCTGCACCAGTTGTGTGGGTCTGCTCGGCATGGACCTGGCACGCCTTGCATCTCCTAACCGTCTTGATGGCATCCAGGTGGCTCTCGGTCTGTAGGAGCCATGCCGGATGGCTTAACCGACCAGCGTGTGGGAAGATGAGTGTTCCCAGCACTCGCCACCATGGATTACTGCGAGTTGGTCGCAGCCTTTCTCTTGGGTTATGCACCGTAATAGGATGTCGTGGCGCCATGCCAGTAAAGATACCAGCGCGTAGCACTTAGCCATCCGCACAATCCGTTCAACAAGTGCACGTTCATCAGGAAGGATGTCTTTCAAGGAGTCCCGGACCTCCATGGTCCATGCATCAGCTACTTGAGCTTCTGGATCTTGGGCGCTGGGTAGCACGGAGTCCCCAAGGCGCATACGATCCTTTGGCTAGCACCATGGCTGCATGGCCGCCGGGACGGCCAGCTTCGAGATGTTGATCTCGCCCCCTTCGCCCGGTCGGTACTCTGGGCTTTGAGTCGTGGCAATGTCCCTTCGAAGGCTCCTTGGAGCTCCGGGGCTCTGGTGGAGACCTTTGTTGATAGGTTGTTGGCAACGGTGTCATCGACGCGCGGTACATGGCACAGGTCCAAGGTACCCAAACCGCGCCCCCGTTGGCATGAGCAGCAGCACGCCGTCGAGGTAGAACGTACAGTGAGGCTCGGTGAAGGCCGGTGCTCGGGGCTTCGGTTCTCCACCTCCGGGGCCCCTTGGGATGCTTGGTGGTGGCGTCCACCTGACCACAAAGTCAGTCGGTGCTTGGCTCTTGACTGTGTTACGTGGTCGGGAGTTCAGCTTGAACTCCACCATCTTTGGGCTGTATTCCGGCTTCGGAGGCTGGCTGTGCATTCAAGTGACGCCCTTCTTCTACTCTGGCGCACTTGTCCGCGAGGCTGAAGAGCTACGAGATGTCTTGCACCTCCCTGGTGGCCAACTTCTCGAGCATCTTCCTGTCCCTCACACCCTGTCGGAATGCGACCACCACTAATGCATCCGAGATGTGAGGGATGGTGTTGCATACTTGGGAGAACCGCTGGATGAAGGAGCACAGTGATTCTCCCCGTTGTTGCTGCACGGCGTGGAGGTCCAGCTCCGTGCTAGGGTGCTTGTAGGAGCAGCTGAAGTTCGTCGTGAACTGTCTGCATAGCATCGCCCAGGAGGTTATGGAACCCTAGGGCAGGTTCATGAACCATGACCGCGCCGGGCCGGTCAAGGCGACGGGGAAGTAGTTGGCCATGACCGCTTCATCCCCTCCTGCCGCTAGGATGGCAGTGGAGTAGACCTGCAGGAACTCTGCCGGGTTGATGCTTCCGTAGTACTTCTCCGACAGATGTGGTCAGAATTTGCGTGGCCACACTGCGAAGAGGAGGTGTGGCACCAGGGCCACACATCCGGTCGCTGTTGTTGCAGGTCTTGGTATCGCGAACCGTTGGACGGCTGCTGGCACGGTGAACCCTGACATGGGCAAAGGTGCGCCATACACCGGGGGCGCCGTCTGCAGAACATATGGTTGCTGCATATGCTGCATGGCGTGTGCCTGGGGCAGAGGTTGCGCGGCGAATATCTGCGGCCCAGGTTGAGTTGAGGCAGTCGGCGTGCTGTAGCCGGCCTCTTGGATGCGACGCCTTTGTCGTTGTCGCTCGATGGTGACGTGAGCGTCTTCTCCCGAGTGGCATCGATCCAGCTCTATCTCAGGTACGCCGTTGGGAGCCTGGTAGAGCGAGAGTCTGCCGCCTGCCCGTCAACTGTTGGTGTGCGCGACAGCGACACAGCTGGTTGACCTGGGCGTCGTCCCCGCCGTAGCGGAGGGTCGACGACAATAGCGGCAAGGTAGTTGACGTCGCGGATCCACCTGGAGAGTTTACTGCTAGCATATGGTTCATTTGTGTTGTTGCTAGATCATGCTTCTTAACAAACCCTTTAGCAATGAACGAGTGGGTAGCACCAGAATCAAACAGCAGGGTTGCAATGTGTAAATTGGCAGGAAACTTACCAACTACCACGTCGGGTGCCTCTTGCGCTTCCTCCATAGTGACGTGGTTCACCCGTCCTCTCATTACATTCTGCTGTGGCTTCGTGGGCTTCTTCTTTGGGCACTTATGGGCGTAGTGCCCCACTTCACCACAACTAAAACATTGCACCCCAACCTTAGGTGCCTGGCCTTTGCTGTCTTGGGGTTGGGTTGGGGGTCCTTGCACTGCTGGTCGAGGTTGATATGTAGGGCGAGGCTGCTGTACGAACAAACATTGTGGCTGTATTGGTGCTGCCAGAGGCCTGTAGTTCGGGTTGTACCCTCTTGGTGCTGAGTAGGGTACCACAACACGGTTCGTCTGCCCTGCGGGTTGCTGCATCAGACGTGGGCGGGTGTTGCTCCCTGAGGCTTGATGTGACCACCCGGCCTTCCTCTTATTCTCATTTTCCAAGGCCTTCAGCTTCATTTCTACCACAAACGCTCTGTCCACCATCTTTTGGAAACTTTCATACTCGTTGGAGGACATTGCACACTGCATTTCTGCTGTAAGTCCTTCCACGAAGCAATCATGTTTCTGCTCATCAGTCTCTATGTCCCGTGGGGCATAACGGGATAGTTGAGTGAACTTAGTGATGTATTCCCTCACAGTCATGTTTCCTTGCTGCAATCCCAAAAACTCTTTCCTCTTGTTTTTGAGTTCACCCCTTGGTATGTAATGGTTGCGGAAGCTACGCTTGAACTCTTCCCAAGTGATGTTCTCAGGGTCATGATGGGCGGCCACGTAGGCGGTCCACCAATCAGCAGCAGGTCCATGCAATTGATGAGAGGCAAACAGCACCCTCTCATACCCTTGGCACTGTATGATCCTCATCTTGCTTTCAAAGGTCTTTAGCCAATCATCTGCCTCTAGAGGTTCAGCAGCACTTGCAAACTTCGGAGGTTGAGTTCCTAGAAACTCACTCAACCTTGGTTGACGTGGTGCAGCTTGTGGAGGTGGAACTTGATGCAAGTTGGCCACCACTTGAGTCAAGTTCTGGATGAGCTGATTTTGATTCTCAAGCATTTGGTGGAGGGGATCAACTCCTTCACGGCGACCACCCCTGTCTTGGCCTCCAGAAAGATGAGGGTTGCAGGCCTCATCGTTGTTGTTGGCGGGGTTGGCAGCACGACCTTTTCCTCTTCCGGCCATCTAGTATGATCAACCAAATGTTAATTTAAAGTATTACGTATTATCTCACTACTTTCACTTGTTTGTACTTTGAAGTGTTGAAGCTTTGTTATACTTTTTCGAGGGTTCATATCTCACACAAAAATAAATGCAATATTATTTCATGTGGGTTCACACACCAAAGCAAAACAATCTGAAGACGAGGCTGTGGACAATTGCTCATGGCTTCCACAACTCACGTCACACACCAAGCATTAACACACCATTAACTAACGTAACGACTCGACTACTCGACATCCTTCTAATTAAAGGAAAGACTCCACGCTACTCGTATTCTTGAGATGGCTCCTCGGGATCTTCCTCATTATTGCGGCTTCTTCTGACTCTGCTTTGGGTGGGGAGGCTGCTGGTGGAGAAGTGCGACGACGCCTGATCGCCCGGCGATCTGGGGAGTCAGGAGTCCATGTATCATTCACGGTGACACACAGGTCATTCCCATCTCCTCTTTCTATCGCCCTCAAGCAGGCTCGCAGCAACGCCTCCGTTTCCTTCAGGGTGTCCCGAACATCTTGAAGCTCTTGCTGACACTCCTGCAGTCGAGTGCTGAGCATAACAGCATCCTCCAAGCACAAGTCCATGTGCTCATGGGAAGTCCCTTGCTGCACTGGCGGGTACTTATACTCCGTTGTACCACTCTCGCGCTGGAGGACATACATGTACTCAGTTCTGTCCAGGTGTCGACGACAGATGTGACTCTGGCAGGTGATGGCCTCCCAGGTGACATCCTTCTCCTCATCGACCTGTGTCGCTCGACAAGCTGGAGAGCGGTGGATCTTGAGCAGCTGATTTTCATGGGTAATTCTCATCTCTGAACTCCATTCTTCTCTCTTCTCACGGATGGTTCTGGTGGAGCTATAGTGTATGATTAGCTTGCCCATATTGCCGGCGGCTTGGAGCATACGTCGAAGACGGCGCAACAAGCCTCCTACTGCCAATCTGTAGGAAAGGTACGTCACCGGATGGCTCTCCTCTCTTCGGGCAAGGGCAACTACGGGAACTCTCCCTCCTGTGGACTTGCGAGCGGTGCGAATCATGCGAACCATCTAAAACAGAAAGCATTTAGACTTAGGTTAGATAAACTTTTAAACAAAAATCCTATTTTGAATGAAAATTGGGGTAAGATGAAGAAAGTGACTCCATTAAATAACACTTTTCAACACACACCTTGTAAAATAGTTTTTAAGAAAATAGGGCCCTTAAATACGTCCATTTCTACATAGGTCCACGTTCCTACGGGCAACCTTGGCTCTGATACCACTTATGTCACACCCGGTTTTTCCGAAGAACAACCAAGTGAATACCACATGTATGCCAGGATCATTTTCTCATACATGTGATGACAAATAGTGAAGCATCATTTATTACAAGCCAGGTGTCGAATATAAATAAGTCTTACATAGCAAATGTCTCGATGGACAATAATAAGTTCATCACAATTAAATAAACTAGCAGCGGAATAATTATTCTCGTGGGCTCCGTCACAGGCGTTGCCCGGGTGACTCCATGAACCTAGAAACCTTCTTCGGGTCCAAAGTCTTGGTCATTATACACCACCTCATTATCTTGACCTGAGCAGCAATATAAACCAACAAATATGCAAGGTTGAGTACCAATGGTACTCAGCAAGTGTGGGAAAGTTATGTCATGCATGGCTAGAACAAGGGGATGTTGAACTCATGGTTAAAGCACTATGCAATTAATACCTATCACCTTAGCTTATTAAGCACCTACATTACTACACAGGTGAAATGGTCCCAATTTCCCATCCCATCATCATAATCAAATAACCATAACATCATTTCCAATGGTAAGCTCCCCGCTTAACACTCACACCCTCCAAGGCCATCATACTCTAATCATGAATAAGTCCAAGCCGCTCTTGACCGTGAGCACGGCTGTCATGACAGTTTTGACTCTGCAGAGTTTGTACCACTGTACCCACATGTAGTGATTTCATCCCCCGTTGTCGGGTGGACTAAAAGAACCTCCGTTATGCCAGTGGCCACGAACCACATTCACACTTCCCAAGTGTGTAGCCAGGAGATCACTACGAAGCCTTTACAAAGGGATTCCCGACGAGCATGGGCCCACTGAGGTTTCACCCCTAACAGCATACAAGAGGCTCCAACCCCGCTGTAGTGGCCCCCTCTTGAGCCTTGCGGTTCATATGGTAGTCCAGCTGACACCTACTCCCCGCACCATCCAACACACCCATACTACGCCGGGAATACACCTAATTAATTGGCCAAGCTGCCCCATCTCAGCATGTGGTTGGCACGGTAAAGCCAGGTTACATGCTCCATGAACCAGTCCTTAGGATCCAGGCAAGTACTAAACACAAACCCGAGTCTCGTGCACCCAGCACCAACCAAATCATCCAACTTGCCTTGATCCCTACCTCTACATAACTCATAATATCTCATTCAAGAGTATGATAAATAAACTGATGATCTCATATCCCAATTATCCCATTCTAAGCATGGCTAAGCACAAGTAATATGAATAAATGATAAAATAAATCCCAACCCAAGCTACAAGGAAACAAGGTAATGCAATTCTAGGGAAACTTCCTAGCATGAGTTTCATATTTAACTTGACAATGCAATAATTCTATCTAAACATCCTAGTATAGGATCAAAGTGGTCAAGGACACTTGCCTCCTTCCTGCTGCTCTTGGAATGGGTAGTCCTGATCTTGGAAAGGAAGAACTTGCTCTGGAGCAGGTTCTACTCATACCATCACACATAGCAAAAGAAAACAACAAGTCATAAGACATAGTTCACACTTCCACTTCATACAAACCACACATTCACATTTATGAAAGTCATTCACAATTATATGTGTTGTGGTTACTCTGTGTGTTGATTTTTGGCTTACATGCACTTTTAATCACGTGTATATGATTTCTACTTTTGTATTCACATTTATGTTTGCATACTATATATATGAGTTTTCAATTTAAATAAATTCCTTATATTTAATTACTACACCTTTTAGCTACCAAGTATGCATTAAAGGTATTTTCCTACTCCATATGTGTCTTCAGTCCTTCTACCAACCCTAAACTGAATTCTTTGGATTTAGAAACTTCATTTATCATTTTTCTAGTTATTCATACCTAGCTTGCTATATTTTCAGATTTATTTCCTATGCCTAAATGTGAACTTTATTATGAAAATAATAAGACACATCATCTAAACAGAATAGGTTCTGATCTAAAATATTTAATAATATATTTTTGATCTTTTCCTATGATGTAAACTATTTTACATTTATTTTTCTAATTTTCAGATTTATTCTCTACTAAAAAATGTGTCCCTATAACTAATAAATGTGAATAATCAATTAAACAGATTCATTTCAGCCAAAAATCTATTTTTATCTCACTCCAAGGTTTTCTAAGTACTGAGAAAATTTTTAATTTGAATTTGACAATATGTTTGTCCCACCTTTTAAATTTTAAATACTAGCCACATATTCAAATTCCTAACTTTAATATCAAATAGGGTTAAAAAGGTAAACTCACCCCACTACAGGGTCCATTAATTTATTTTAAGAATTTCCAGGGGTCTAACTACACTTATCAGAGGGGGTTTTCCTAATTTTTATTAAGTCCAGGGGCTAAAACTGATTTTTAAATGAATTTACATGATTTTCTGAAGTTCTAGGGGCTAGATCAGAAGTTTCCGGGGCTAGCTCTTATTTTCCGAGAACCCCAGGGGGTAGCGCGTAAGAATTCCAATCTTTATAACGCGGGGCTGACGTGGACCGTCCGATTTAAAACAGACGGCTGAGATTATAACGTCGAACCGATACGCGGGGATTTAAATTCTACCGTGCGATTTAAAATAGACGGCGCACAAGCGGCCACGTCGCTCTGATCGAGCTCGGGCGGCGCTGCCCGGAGGCGCACGGCGGCGGGAGGCGGCGATCTTGCCGGAGAGTTTCGGATCTTCGTAAATTCTTCCTAGAACTGTGATTTTATGGCATAGATCGGTAGAAGGGAGGTCGGGGATCTCACCTCGGGGATTTTCTTGAGCTCGGAGGTCCTGGAAAGCGATCGGCGACGAGGTCCGAGGTGAATTCACGGCGAGGCTCGTCGGCGCTGTGTTTGAACCGCAAGCCACCGAGTTTCTGCACCTGCGAGGTTCCCCGGAGGCGGTGGATAAAGACCAGCGAGTTAGATCAGAATTCCCGAGCGTAGATCGAGCAGAATTCGTCGGAGGAGCTCGGGTTCTCACCGGAGAGAAAATCGGCGGATCGTGGGGGAAAAACGGGACGATACCGGGGTTTTTATAGACGGGGGAGGGCGGCGTTCAGTTGTGATCGAGTTTGCGTCATCCACGAACAAAATTCGGCTGGGATACGCAGGGATCCGGGGCAGTTTCGATTCGGGTGAGAAGAGTCCGGCCGAGCGCGGGCGCGAGCGCGAGGAGGAAGAAAGGTTGGCGGGCCCCGGATGTCAGTGGGAAAGAGGGGGGCGCGCGGCTGCGGGCTTGCGCGGGATGGGGTGGGCCGGCTGGTGTGTTTCGGCCCACTGGCCGGTTTTTTTCTGTTTTCCTTTTTCTTTTTCCATTTCTTTTCTGGTTTGAATTTGAATTTGAATTCCAACTAAGTTTGAATTTCTGCAGCCCATGCAATACGTCCAAAAATTTTTAAATTCCCCTCTTAACAGGATTTTGGGGTGTTACAGCTCTACCCCCCTTAAAAGAAATCTCATCCTCGAGATTGGTGTTTCTAAGAAAACAATTCCGGAAATTGTGCCTTAAGCTCATCTTCTCGCTCCCATGTGGCCTCCTCTTCCGAGTGATGCTTCCACTGCACCTTGCACATCCGGATTCTTTTATTTCTGGTGAGGCGTTCCCTTGTCTCCAAAATCTTGGATGGTTACTCGGCATAAGACAAATCCTCAGCTACGTCAACCTCATTCATGGGTAACACCTCTTCAGGCGTTCTCAGACATTTCTTGAGCTGTGACACATGGAATATATCGTGCACATCCGATAGGTGAGCCGGTAATTCTAGTTGATACGCCACTTCGCCTTTCCTCTCGGGAACTTGAAAGGGTCCGATGTATCGAGGTGACAACTTCCCTTTTACCTTAAACCGACGAAGTCCTCGGATAGGGGACACCTTGAAATAGACATAGTCTCCCACGTTGAAAACGAGCTCTCTTCTTCGTACATCGGCATAGCTCTTTTGGCGTGTCTGTGCTATCCTCAAGTTGTTGCGAATTTCCCTCACCTTCGCCTCGGCTTCTTGTAGTACTTCGGGTCCAAACACTTTACTTTCCCCTGTTTGGTTCCAAAATAATGGAGTTCTGCACTTCCTCCCATACAAAGCTTCGAACGGTGACATCTTCATACTAGCCTGATTGTTGTTGTTATAGGAGAATTCCACATACGGTAAGTTCTTGTCCCAACTCCGATTGTTTTTGAGTGCACATGCCCTCAGCATATCCTCAAGAATCTGATTGGTTCTTTCTGTCTGCCCGTCAGTTTGGGGATGATAGGCAGAACTAAAGTTCAGATGGGTTCCCATGATTTCGTGCAACTTCTGCCAGAACCTCGAGGTGAACTATGTCCCTCGATCCGACACTATCTTCTTCGGCACTCCATGGTAACACACGATCCTTCATATGTACAACCCCGCCAATTTGGATCCGCTGTAGCTTTCCTTCACGGGGATGAAGTGAGCTACCTTGGTTAGCCTGTCGATGATGACCCATATTGAATCATATCCTGATTGGGTCCAAGGCAATCCCACTATGAAATCCATACCGATTTCTTCCCATTTCCATTCAGGCACTTTGAGTGGTTGCAATAATCCCGCGGGTCATTGATGTTCTGCTTTCACCAACTGACATGTGTCACATAGGGCAACATGTTCCGCGACATCTCGCTTCATGCCATACCACCAATACCTGCTCTTGAGGTCCTGGTAATCTTCGTACTCCCAGGATGGATGGAATAGTCGGAATCGTGAGCCTCCTTCAAAATCAATTCACGAATCTATTTTACTTCAGGCACGCAGATTCTTTTCCCGTGCCACACCGTACCTTGTTCATCCTCTCTAAAACCAGGAGCTTTATTTTCCTTGATGAGTTGTGTGATCTCTTGTATCTTCTCGTCATTCTTTTGACCCTCGCGTATGTCTCGCTCTAGTGTGGAGTCCACTTCCATGGCGATGGCTTCACCACTATTCACCAGGCATAAATTGAGTCTTATAATCTCGTCCTTCAACTCTGCAGGCATGTCCTTCAATCTCAACTTATTGACATGCACTTTCCGACTTAAAGCATCTGCCACAACGTTTGCTTTCCCAGGATGATAGTTGATGCCCACATCAAAGTCATTGATTAGCTCTAACCATCTCCTTTGTCTGAGGTTGAGATCTGGCTGTGTGAAAATGTACTTTAAACTCTTATGATCCGTATATATTTCTGTCCTCTTCCCCATCAAGTAATGCCGCCAAATTTTCAACGCGTGTACCACTGCGGCTAGTTCTAGGTCATGTGTAGGATAGTTCTTCTCGTGCTTCCAAAGATGTCGGGATGCATAAGCCACGACATTCCCTTCTTGCATGAGAACACATCCCAACCCGTTTCCAGAGGCATCGCAGTACACCGTAAAGTTCTTCTGCATATCTGGCATAACCAGCACTAAGGCCATTGTCAATCTTTTATTTAACTCCTGAAAACTCATCTCGCACTGCGGCGTCCATGTGAATGTGATTCCCTTCTCCAACAGTTTGGTGAGGGGTCTCGAGATTTTAGAGAATCCCTCAATAAACCGTCGATAGTATCCAGCCAATCCCAAAAAGCTTCGAACTTCCCCGACATTTTCAGGGGTCTTCCACTCTGTATATCCTCAATTTTGGCGGGATCTACGGAGATTCCTCCCTCCGAGATTATATGTCCTAAGAAGGGAACTCTCTTCAGCCAAAACTCACACTTGCTCAACTTGGCATATAGTTGGTGTTCTCTCAGCCTCTGCAACACCAACCTTAGATGTTTCTCATGTTCTTCATCTTTGGAGAAGACGAGAATGTCATCTATGAAAACCACCACAAATTTGTCCAGATATTCCATGAATACCTTGTTCATGAGATACATGAAGTACACCGGGGCATTAGTTAGCCCAAAAGGCATGTCAGTGTATTCATATAGTCCGTACCGAGATACGAAAGCTGTCTTGGGAATATCAGTTTGCCTTATCTTAAGTTGGTGGTATCCCGACCTGAGATCAATTTTTGAGAATACAAAAGCTCCCTTCAACTGATCAAACAAGTCTTTAATGCGGGGTAATGAGTACTTATTCTTGATGGTTACCTCATTCAAGGCATGGTAGTCCACGCATAACCTTTGGGTTCCGTCCTTCTTAGGCACAAATATGACTGGAGCTCCCCAAGGTGAGGAACTAGGACGAATATACCCCTTATCCGACAATTCTCTCAAATGATCCTTGAGTTCTCCCAGCTGCTTGGAATCCATCCGATACGGTCTCTTGTATATCGGGGCTGTCTCAGGCACTAGCTCAATCACGAATTCCACTTCACGATCTGGAGGCATACCTGGCAACTCGTCCGGAAAAACATCTGTATATTCCCTTATAATCCTGATCTCCTCCACTTTCACCTCAATTTGATTTAATTTAACGTCCCTCCTAGGCTCTTGTATTGTTATAAACTTTACTTTTGTGCCACTAGGGTGCGTTAGTTCCACCGTTTTGGTCGAACAATGGATGATCCCTTATGTTTGGTCAACCAGTCCATGCCCAAAATAATATCGATCCCTTTGGAATCTATCACTACGAGGTTGGCAGTAAATACTACCCCATTAATGTCTAGATTCACCTTGGGACACACTTGTCTTGTCCTTATTTCTCCACCTGGAGAGTTTACTGCTAGCATATGGTTCATTTGTGTTGTTGCTAGATCATGCTTCTTAACAAACCCTTTAGCAATGAACGAGTGGGTAGCACCAAAATCAAACAGCAGGGTTGCAATGTGTAAATTGGCAGGAAACTTACCAACTACCACGTCGGGTGCCTCTTGCGCTTCCTCCATAGTGACGTGGTTCACCCGTCCTCTCATTACATTCTGCTGTTGTGGCTGCGTGGGCTTCTTCTTTGGGCACTTATGGGCGTAGTGCCCCACTTCACCACAACTAAAACATTGCACCCCAACCTTAGGTGCCTGGCCTTTGCTGTCTTGGGGTTGGGTTGGGGGTCCTTGCACTGCTGGTCGAGGTTGATATGTAGGGCGAGGCTGCTGTACGAACTGACGTTGTGGCTGTATTGGTGCTGCCAGATGCCTGTAGTTCGGGTTGTACCCTCTTGGTGCTGAGTAGGGTACCGCAGCACGGTTCGTCTACCCTGCGGGTTGCTGCATCAAACGTGGGCGGGTGTTGCTCCCTGAGGCTTGATGTGACCACCCGGCCTTCCTCTTATTCTCATTTTCCAAGGCCTTCAACTTCCTTTCTACCACAAACGCTCTGTCCACCATCTTTTGGAAACTTTCATACTCGTTGGAGGACATTGCACAATGCATTTCTGCTGTAAGTCCTTCCACGAAGCAATCCTGTTTCTGCTCATCAGTCTCTATGTCCCGTGGGGCATAACGGGATAGTTGAGTGAACTTAGTGAGGTATTCCCTCACAGTCATGTTTCCTTGCTGCAATCCCAAAAACTCTTTCCTCTTGTTTTTGAGTTCACCCCTTGGTATGTAATGGTTGCGGAAGCTACGCTTGAACTCGTCCCAAGTGATATTCTCAGGGTCATGATGGGCGGCCACGTAGGCGGTCCACCAATCAGCAGCAGGTCCATGCAATTGATGAGAGGCAAACAGCACCCTCTCATACCCTTGGCACTGTATGATCCTCATCTTGCTTTCAACGGTCTTTAGCCAATCATCTGCCTCCAGAGGTTCAGCAGCACTTGCAAACTTCGGAGGTTGAGTTCCTAGAAACTCACTCAACCTTGGTTGGCGTGGTGCAGCTTGTGGAGGTGGAACTTGATGCAAGTTGGCCACCACTTGAGTCAAGTTCTGGATGAGCTGATTTTGATTCTCAAGCATTTGGTGGAGGGGATCAACTCCTTCACGGCGACCACCCTTGTCTTGGCCTCCAGAAAGATGAGGGTTGCAGGCCTCATCGTTGTTGTTGGCGGGGTTGGCAGCACGACCTTTTCCTCTTCCGGCCATCTAGTATGATCAACCAAATGTTAATTTAAAGTATTACGTATTATCTCACTACTTTCACTTGTTTGTACTTTGAAGTGTTGAAGCTTTGTTATACTTTTTCGAGGGTTCATATCTCACACAAAAATAAATGCAATATTATTTCATGTGGGTTCACACACCAAAGCAAAACAATCTGAAGACGAGGCTGTGGACAATTGCTCATGGCTTCCACAACTCACGTCACACACCAAGCATTAACACACCATTAACTAACGTAACGACTCGACTACTCGACATCCTTCTAATTAAGGGAAAGACTCTACGCTACTCGTATTCTTGAGCTGGCTCCTCGGGATCTTCCTCATTATTGCGGCTTCCTTTTGACTCTGCTTTGGGTGGGGAGGCTGTTGGTGGAGAAGTGCGACGACGACTGATCGCCCGGCAATCTGGGGAGTCAGGAGTCCATGTATCATTCACGGTGACACACAGTTCATTCCCATCTCTTTCTCTCGCCCTCAAGCAGGCTCGCAGCAACGCCTCCGTTTCCTTCAGGGTGTCCCGAACATCCTGAAGCTCTTGCTGACACTCCTGCAGTCGAGTGCTGAGCATAACAGCATCCTCCAAGCACAAGTCCATGTGCTCATGGGAAGTCCCTTGCTGCACTGACGGGTACTTATACTCCGTTGTACCACTCTCGCGCTGGAGGACATACATGTACTCAGTTCTGTCCAGGTGTCGACGACAGATGTGACTTTGGCAGGTGATGGCCTCCCAGGTGACATCCTTCTCCGCATCGACCTGTGTCGCTCGACAAGCTGGAGAGCGCTGGATCTTGAGCAGCTGATTTTCATGGGTAATCCTCATCTGTGAACTCCATTCTTCCCTCTTCTCACGGATGGTTCTGGTGGATCTATAGTGTATGATTAGCTTGCCCATATTGCCGGCGGCTTGGAGCATACGTCGAAGACGGCGCAACAACCCTCCTACTGCCAATCCGTAGGAAAGGTACGTCACCGGACGGCTCTCCTCTCTTTGGGCAAGGGCAACTACGGGAACTCTCCCTCCTGTGGACTTGCGAGCGGTGCGAATCATGCGAACCATCTAAAACAGAAAGCATTTAGACTTACGTTAGATAAACTTTTAAACAAAAATCCTATTTTGAATGAAAATTGGGGTAAGATGAAGAAAGTGACTCCATTAAATAACACTTTTCAACACACACCTTGTAAAATAGTTTTTAAGAAAATAGGGCCCTTAAATACGTCCATTTCTACCTAGGTCCACGTTCCTACGGGCAACCTTGGCTCTGATACCACTTATGTCACACCCGGTTTTTTCGAAGAACAACCAAGTGAATACCACATGTATGCCAGGATCATTTTCTCATATATGTGATGACAAATAGTGAAGCATCATTTATTACAAGCCAGGTGTCGAATATAAATAAGTCTTACATAGCAAATGTCTCGATGGACAATAATAAGTTCATCACAATTAAATAAACTAGCAAATGTCTCGATGGTCATTATACACCACCTCATTATCTTGACCTGAGCAGCAATACAAACCAACTAATATGCAAGGTTGAGTACCAATGGTACTCAGCAAGTGTGGGAAAGTTATGTCATGCATGGCTAGAACAAGGGGATGTTGAACTCATGGTTAAAGCACTATGCAATTAATACCTATCACCTTAGCTTATTAAGCACCTACATTACTACACAGGTGAAATGGTCCCAATTTCCCATCCCATCATCATAATCAAATAACCATAACATCATTTCCAATGTTAAGCTCCCCGCTTAACACTCACACCCTCCAAGGCCATCATACTCTAATCATGAATAAGTCCAAGCCGCTCTTTACCGTGAGCACGGCTGTCATGACAGTTTTGACTCTGCAGAGTTTGTACCACTGTACCCACATGTAGTGATTTCATCCCCCGTTGTCGGATGGACTAAAAGAACCTCCGTTATGCCAGTGGCCACGAACCACATTCACACTTCCCAGGTGTGTAGCCAGGAGATCACTACGAAGCTTTTACAAAGGGATTCCCGACGAGTGTGGGCCCACTGAGGTTTCACCCCTAACAGCATACAAGAGGCTCCAACCCCGCTGCAGTGGCCCCCTCTTGAGCCTTGCGGTTCATATGGTAGTCCAGCTGACACCTACTCCCCGCACCATCCAACACACCCATACTACGCAAGGGATACACCTAATTAATTGGCCAAGCTGCCCCATCTCAGCATGTGGTTGGCACGGTAAAGCCAGGTTACATGCTCCATGAACCGGTCCTTAGGATCCAGGCAAGTACTAAACACAAACCCGAGTCTCGTGCACCCAGCACCAACCAAATCATCCAACTTGCCTTGATCCCTACCTCTACGTAACTCATAATATCTCATTCAAGAGTATGATAAATAAACTGATGATCTCATATCCCAATTATCCCATTCAAAGCATGGCAAAGCACAAGTAATATGAATAAATGATAAAATAAATCCCAACCCAAGCTACAAGGAAACAAGGTAATGCAATTCTAGGGAAACTTCCTAGCATGGGTTTCATATTTAACTTGACAATGCAATAATTCTATCTAAACATCCTAGTATAGGATCAAAGTGGTCAAGGACACTTGCCTCCTTCCTGCTGCTCTTGGAATGGGTAGTCCTGATCTTGGAAAGGAAGAACTTGCTCTGGAGCAGGTTCTACTCATACCATCACACATAGCAAAAGAAAACAACAAGTCATAAGACATAGTTCACACTTCCACTTCATACAAACCACACATTCACATTTATGAAAGTCATTCACAATTATATGTGTTGTGGTTACTCTATGTGTGTTGATTTTTGGCTTACATGCACTTTTAATCATGTGTATATGATTTCTACTTTTGTATTCACATTTATGTTTGCATACTATATATATGAGTTTCCAATTTAAATAAATTCCTTATATTCAATTACTACACCTTTTAGCTACCAAGTATGCATGAAAGGTATTTTCCTACTCCATATGTGTCTTCAGTCCTTCTACCAACCCTAAACTGAATTCTTTGGATTTTAGAAACTTCATTTATCATTTCCTAGTTATTCATACCTAGCTTGCTATATTTTCAGATTTATTTCCTATGCCTAAATGAGAACTTTATTATGAAAATAATAAGACACATCATCTAAACAGAATAGGTTCTGATCTAAAATATTTAAAAATATATTTTTGATCTTTTCCTCTGATGTAAACTATTTTACATTTATTTTTCTAATTTTCAGATTTATTCTCTACTAAAAAAATGTGTCCCTATAACTAATAAATGTGAATAATCAATTAAACCGATTCATTTCAGCCAAAAATCTATTTTTATCTCACTCCAAGGTTTTCTAAGTACTGAGAAAGTTTTTAATTTGAATTTGACAATATGTTTGTCCCACCTTTTAAATTTTAAATACTAGCCACATATTCAAATTCCTAACTTTAATATCAAATAGGGTTAAAAAGGTAAACTCACCCCACTACAGGGTCCATTAATTTATTTTAAGAATTTCCAGGGGTCTAACAACACTTATCAGAGGGGTTTTTCCTAATTTTTATTAAGTCCAGGGGCCAAAACTGATTTTTAAATGAATTTACATGATTTTCTGAAGTTCCAGGGGCTAGATCAGAAGTTTTTGTGGCTAGCTCTTATTTTCCGAGAACCCCAGGGGGTAGCGCGTAAGAATTCCAATCTTTATAACGCGGGGCTGACGTGGACCGTCCGATTTAAAACAGACGGCTGAGATTATAACGTCGAACCGGTACGCGGGGATTTAAATTCTACCGTGCGATTTAAAATAGACGGCGCACAAGCGGCCACGTCGCTCTGGTCGAGCTCGGGCGGCGCTGCCCGGCGGCGCACGGCGGCGGGAGGCGGCGATCTCGCCGGAGAGTTTCGGATCTTCGTAACTTCTTCCTAGAACTGTGATTTTATAGCATAGATCGGTAGAGGGGAGGTCGGGGATCTCACCTCGGGGGTTTTCTTGAGCTCGGAGGTCCTGGAAAGCGATCGGCGACGAGGTCCGAGGTGAATTCACGGCGAGGCTCGTCGGCGCTGTGTTTGAACCGCAAGCCACCGAGTTTTCTGTACCTGCGAGGTTCCCCAGAGGCGGTGGATCAAGACCAGCGAGTTAGATCAGAATTCGCGAGCGTAGATCGAGCAGAATTCGCCGGAGGAGCTCGGGTTCTCACCGGAGAGAAAATCGGCGGATCGTGGGGGAATAATGGGACGATGCCGGGGTTTTTATAGACGGGGGAGGGCGGCGTTCAGTTGTGACCGAGTTTGCGTCGTCCACGAACGAAATTCGGCTGGGATACGCAGGGATCCGGGGCGGTTTCGATTCGGGGTGAGAAGAGTCCGGCCGAGCGCGGGCGCGAGCGCGAGGAGGAAGAAAGGTTGGCGGGCCCCGCATGTCAGTGGGAAAGAGGGGGGGCGCGCGGCTGCTGGCTGGCGCGGGATAGGGTGGGCCGGCTGGTGGGTTTCGGCCCACTGGCCGGTTTTTTTCTGTTTTCCTTTTTCTTTTTCCATTTCTTTTCTGGTTTGAATTTGAATTCCAACTAAGTTTGAATTTCTACAGCCCATGCAATACGTCCAAAATTTTTTAAATTCCCCTCTTAACAGGATTTTGGGGTGTTACAACACTTCCCCCGGGCCTGCTCTGGGCAGCCCGCGGAGGTTCTTTTTTAGGAGGGGCTAGTCCTCTCGCGTGGGTCTCGCCGGAATGGATGACGGGGGAAGAAGATGGAGGCGGTTTGACACGGGGATTTACGTGGTTCGGGCCGCCGGAGCGTAAAATCCTACATCCATGGGAGTGCTCGGAGCACTGGTTTCCTTGAGTATGTGGATGACCTAGAGGGCGCTGGGCAAAAAGTGCCGAACCCCTGGAGTCCGAGGCCTAAAATGCTCGAACCCTTTGTAACGTTGCCTACCCGAGCCTTTTATAGTCCAAGGCTTGGACGGCTTACATGGTAGGTCCCGAGGACCTGACAGGTGGCCCCGAGGTGATTTCCTACCAGCTACGCAGTCTTGGCGCTGGCTTCGAGGTCCTCGTCCTGCCACCCTACCCATGACGTCGGCTAGGTGTAGCGTGTAGCCGTTGGTAATGGCAGGGGCGGCAGGGCACATCCTATCCATGTCTTGCCACTGTCTTCAATGGTCTGTAGCTTCAGACACTGTACGCCTGTCTTGACTGTGACTGGTCACAACGCCTCCTGACAGGCGTGCGCCGCGCCTCTTCGTCTTGGGAAGGCGCGGGTCTTGAATGCTTTGTACGGTAAAGGCATGGCGCACCTTTACTCCCGCTGCCTACCGCGCCGGGCGGGCAGCGCTGCTCTGCTGGCTACGTGTCGGGCCCAGAGCTCACCTCTGAGGAGTGGGGAGCTCCGGCACCGCTGGACGCGTGGAGCCTTCGGAGCTCACCCCCGTGGAGGGAGCGAGGTCCGGCCTCCTGGGCCACGTGGCAGGCCCGGAGCTATCCTCCGAGGGGAGGTGAGCTTCGGCCCTACTGGACACGTGGCTCCTTCGGAGCTCGCCCCTGCGGAGGGGGCGAGGTCCGGCCTCCTGGGCCACGTGGCAAGCCCGGAGCTATCCTTCGAGGGGAGGGGAGCTCCGGCCCAACTGGACACGTGGCTCCTTCAGAGCTCGCCCCTACGGAGGGCCAAGGTCCGACCTTCTGTCCCACATGGCAGGCCCGGAGCTGTCCTGTGAGGAGAGGGGAGCTCCGGCCCCGCCGGACACGTGGCACCCTCGGAGCTCGCCCCTGCGGAGGGGGCGAGGTCCTTAGGCGGTTTCTCCCTGTACGCGGGGGTACCCGGTATTGAGGGTACCGACAATCGCGAAACTAATTATTATAGGATCATTAATTAAATCCTTGAATTTAGTTTTGCCGGAAATAAGGAACTTCGAGTCGTCTTATTTGATTGTGATTGGTTTGACAACAAACATGGAACACGACAAAACAAATTTGGCATGGTGGAAGTCAAACACAATGAACGACTACGAGGCTACGATATATTTGTCCTTGCACACCAAGTGGAGCGAGTATATTATTTACCTTATCCATGTCAAAAGCTTAATGCTTGGTGGGTGATATATAAGGTGAATCTTCGTGAGTGGTTATATACTCCAAGAGATGATGACTACCATGATATCAATGACGTTGACGAGGTTTATCAAAAACAAGAGTTGCCAGACTCGTTTTCCGTCGAGCCTGGTGTCGAACTCGATAACTTGGTTGGCGACGCTAACGATGAAGAGACTTCTAATATGCGCAAACAAAAACGAAAACACGTTAAGAAACAGGATCGATGGTCCGGTTTGAGGAGTAGGGTTCGTGATGTCGATGAATTTTAAAACTGACTTCAAGTAACTTTTTTCTTAAATAATTATAACTTCGTATATTTTCCTAGCATATTTATCAAATAGTCCTTACAAAAGGATGTCGTCAGAGAAAGCGAAAGGGAAGGGGGCTAGGGGCTTCCTCAGGGAGGCACGGGACACCCTTTTTAGGGGTAGTTCCTCAGGTGAGAGAGGCGCTCTCAGCTGTTGAGAGATGTCCCGGGTCTAGCGGGCATACATGTGGCCTTACAGCGCACGGAGGTATATTTTCATTGGAATTATGTTATCTTATATGTCACTTAACAATTAACTATTCTTATCAATCCTTCTATTTTGTAGTCTGACTCGGAGCCACCAGAGTCAGAGTTAGAGGATAGGGTGTCGCCACAGTCTTCGGGTCGCCTATGGCTGCCACGGAGGCGCCTAGCGTGGAGCCTTCGGGCTCCAGTGGTGAGCAGCCTTCCGGGTCACCGGACATGGTCCCGGAGCAGAGGCGGCGGACGAGGAGGACTCACTTTGTGTCTCCACCTATGGCCCCGATGGGCATGTGCATTTAGCGAAACACATGGTAAGAATAATAACCCTTCTTTGTATATCTTTATAATATAATTAGCTTACTAACACATATCTACAGGAGCACGAGACCGGTTAGGTACCGACCGACACTGTCGTCTGGAAGCGGGGTCATAAGGACCCATCCCATCCTGGTGAGTGCAGTCAGGTCGCGGCCGATCGACTGGTAAGTTATCAAAACTTATCAATTCAGTTGTTACTAATTTATTATTACTAATACGCAATTTTATTCCTTTTAGGAAAAGTATGGGCGAGAGGCCGTGAGGATACACGGCAAAGGGTACGATTGGGAAAATGCGCCAATCGACCCTCAAGCCGTTTACGCTAGCGGAGGCGGGAAGGCACATGGACGGTAAGTTGGTCATTTTCTTTATTTCTGTAAAAACTTGCTTCTTCTAATTATTATTCTTTTATTTCTTTGTAGGTTTGCCATTTTTTATGGAGTTGTCGACTCGAGGGTAGTGCGACCTACGATCGTCACTCCATCGACTGAGGGCTCCTCCATCGGGCATACAAGTCGTCGTCCCTCACAGGGCCAGATAGATGAGCTCCTTAGGGAGAGAGAAGAGATCCGGGGAGAGAGGGAGGAGCTCTAGAGGGAGAGGGAGCAGCAGGCCACCTACATGGTAAACTACATGGCTCAGATGTAGACGGTGATGGAGGTAAGTATTTAAATACTTATTAATTTAAATTCTAACATTGCATTAGTTTATTTGTTATAATATTTTGCAGTTACATGCCTTAGCTCGGCAGATTTGGCAGCAGATCTCGATCCCGACGTGGCAGCCGTCAGATTTTGCCCCTTCACAAGTGCCCCCACCACATGCATATTTAGATGCCCCCACCACATGCACATCCGACCATCGCCATGTCGTAACTGGTGGGAAAACATCAATGCAAGGGGTTTGCCAACCAACTACCACGGTCCCCAGTAGCAGACTGATCGTCTATGTTCGAGATCCCCAAGGGCAGGCAGTGGCCAAGACAAGACTAATTGGCAGGCTCGTAGCCTCTCTCCGCCACACCCATCACCCGACGTCGCCAACATGTCACAGTTGGACAATTTGCCGCATACACTGAGTGAGATTTCTCTTGAGAAACAACACCCCAACACTGATGAGGGAGTGTCTGGTCTCATGGTCGACTGGATCGAGATAGGCTGGAAGGCTGCTAGGGGGCCACGGGGTCCCTCCCTAGAGCGGCCAACAGACCCGATGTTAGAAGAAAGTCTCCTGGTCCTTGAGCAGACCACATCGGAGGGGGTCAATGTTGAAGATGAAGATGAAGGCCCCATTGACGATTTCGAGTTGGAAGATGAAGACCTTCGGATCTCTCAGCAGCAAGTCTCGAACACTTATCCAAAAGAAGCTTTGACCAGGGAGCAACAACTGATGCACCTCTTCCCGCCAACACCGATACCGCTTCTTGCTGATCCGCAATTGCAGACACCAGCACGACGCGGGAAAAGACGCTCGGTCCCTGCCGAACCCTGGCGCAGGAGTGCACATTAGGCTGCAAGGTCCTCTGTGGTGCCGGTCGCTTAGCGTGCCTCACAGAGACCGCTGAAGATACTGGACGGGGTAGATGAGGGTGAGCCGACTGGAGATGGAGCAATGACAATGTATACTGAAATGTTTAAGACACCACTGCATCATAAAAGCTATCACTGCTATTCGCGAGGCCATGCAGCTAGATCATGTGTCGATTTCAGAAGCCATGGTCGAGTTAGTGAGAGAGGAGGCGGCAGCCTTGGCCACAAACTAATGCACCATCGTACAATGGTGGATGTATATGTAGTGAGTCAATGTGTACCATGTTTCAGTGTATTTTGTGGCATCTGCCCGGGTTGCCAATAGTTGTCTTCAATCTAGTGGTCATCAGTATCCCTCATCCGTCATTAGTAGGAGTTGTCCTAGGTTGTCGTTGTGTGGTCAGTTGTAGTCTGATCTTAGTTCGTTTGTGTGATAAACCCCGTCTACTTTGTAGCTGTGTTGGAGACTAGTCAGTGTCATCTCTACAAGCTGGAGCATCTTCACCCTGGATGTATGTCTCGTCTCCCCAATGAATAGTACCCACTTGAATTTTCTTTGTTGGAGTGTGCGGGGTCTCAATCTGGCGGCTCGTCGAGCAATGGTTGCCAATATGATTCAGTCATCCTCTCCAACAATTGTGTGCTTGCAAGAGACTAAATTGGTCACCGTCACCTTCCCTACACAGATGGAGGTTGTTGGGCCGTGCTTGGACCTAATGGAGTGTCTGCCAACGAATGGCACTCGTGGTATAATTCTAGTGGCAGCCGACTCGGATTTGGTCACTTTCAGCAGCCCAGTGCCACTCACCCTCACTGTGGAGCTGAGTGGTGCGAGCCTCTCCTTTCAGCTCACCAAAATTTATGGTCCTACAAATGATGAAGAGAAAGAGAACTTCCTCGATGAACTCATCTCACTTAAACCACCGGATCACTCTGCTTGGCTCTGCCTCAGAGATTTCAACTTGATATATGAAGCGTGTGACAAGAACAACCTTAACTTAAACCGCCGAATGATGGGAAAGTTCAGACGGGCCCCGGACACCAGTGAATTGATGGAGTTTGCTCTTCAAAATCGTCGGTTTGCCTGAAGCAATGAGCGAGCCACACCGACATTGGTCCGCCTTGACAGAGTATTATGTAATGAATCCTATGATGGTGCACACTCGGGGTATGGCCTTCAATCCTTATCTTCATCAATATCGGATCATTGCCCATTGATGCTATGTCACCAAACTCGGCCAAGACGGAGGGAAAAGTTCAGATTTGAATCACATTGGATCAGAACACCGGGCTTCCAAGACGTGGTGAAGACAGCATGGCAAAACCCAAACCATGGTAACCTGTCACTGCTGCTCAACCTTCAGAAAATTGACAGCAATGGCGAAAGGTTTGCGTGCATGGAGCAGATGCCTGTTCGGCAAAGCCAGGCTCCAACTTTCCATGGGAAATGAAATCATCTTCAGATTGGACATGGCACAGGAAACACGAGATCTTACACATGAAGAACAAACACTGAGAACTGATCTGAAACATCGTGTGTTAGGTCTTGCAGCGGTCGAGCGGTCTCGTCGTCGCGAGGCCTCCCGCATTACATGGATCAAGGCTGGCGATGCATGTACAAAGTTTTTCCATACCAAGGCAAGTGCTCGATCCTGTAAGTTATATATACCAAGGCTCCAAGAGACTTCTGGAAATCTGATGTGGGACCACGCCAAAATGGAAGAAATTATGTCGCAGCATTTTCAGAACATCTTGGGCACCAAAGTTCGTCGGTCTGTCACTTTAAATTGGACTACACTTGCATTACCTCAGCTACAACAGCCGGGCCTTGACTCGGGTTTCTCCACTGAGGAAATTTAGAATGTCGTGAAGGAACTCTCACCTGACAAGACCCCGGGTCCCGACGGATTTAAAGGAGAGTTTTATCGAAACTGTTGGGACACTATTCATTCGGACGTGGTGACAGCCTTCTGTTGCATCTACGAGCTAAGGACCGGCCCTCTATTTCAACTAAACAATGCCACCATCACACTGCTACCAAAAGCAAAAGGAGCTATATCACCAAGCGGTTTCCGCCCCATCAGTCTTATTCACTCCTTTGGAAAATTGGTGTCTAAGGTTCTGGCTACGAGACTGCAACCACACCTGAGCCAGCTGATCTCGTCTGCACAAAGTGCGTTCATCAAAGGACGTTGCATCCACGACAATTTTCTTTGTGTACGGAACTTGGCCCTTTACTATCATCAACGCAAACAATCTGTCCTAGTGTTCAAACTCGACATATCAAAGGCCTTCAACTCCATATCCTGGGAATTCATCATAGAGATGTTGAAACAATGAGGTTTTCCGACACGATGGATCAACTGGCTGGCTTTGTTATGGTCTTCCTCTTCTTAAGCTGTTCGGCTAAATGGTAATACTGGCCCGTGGATCAAGCACCGGTGCGGGCTACGACAGGATGACCCCATCTCTCCATACCTCTTCATATTGGCATTTGACATTCTACATCGATTATTTCTTACAGCCATATCAGAGGGTCTGTTATCTCCATTACCAGGACGTGTTGCTCGCTTCCGCATGTCCTTATATGCGGATGATGTGGTGCTCTTTGTCAACCCGACAGCTCAGGATGTGCACATGGTGATGAGGTTGATGCAACTCTTTGGAGAAGCGACTGGAATGTGTGTTAATACCAGCAAAAGCACCGTCGCTGCCATTCAGTGTGAAGATACCTGTCTCGATGTTGTGCTGCAGTGTTTCGACGGGCAGAGGACAGGGCTTTCGATCAGGTACCTTGGACTGCCGGTGACTACGGAGAGGCTGAAAATAAACCATTTGCAACACATCATTGACAAAGTTCAATCTAGACTTGTGGGGTGGCAAAGCCGCCTATTGACCATCGCTGGCCAAAAGGAATTGGTTCGCACAGTCCTCAGCTCACTACCCGTGTATTTGATGACAGCTTTAAAGCTCCTGAAGCAATTTCTAATGGCCATTGATAAAGCTTGGTGCCGCTTCCTCTGGACGGGAGCAAAGATCTGCACCGTGGGTCTTGCAAGGTCAGTTGGGATGGAGTGTGTTGGCCGCTGGACCGTGGCGGGGTAGGCATCATTGATCTTGATCGGTTTGGTCGCGCCTTGAGTCTTCGATGGCTGTGGTGGCAATGGTGAGACTCGGACAGACCATGGCATGGGATGGAGCTACCTCTGGATAGCACGGATGAGCTTATCTTTGCAGCGGCGACAAGGGTAACGGTTCGTAACAGCATCACGGCAAAATTCCAGACCTCGAGCTGACTTCAAGGAATAGCTCCAGCAACCTAGTTTCTGGCTATCTTCCTTAACAGTGCTAAGAAAAACAGGACGGTGTTGGATGCCATCACAAACAACAATTGGTTGAGGGACATCAAGGTTGATCTTACTGTACCGCTGCTGGAGGAGTGTTCAGTTATGGACAGCAATACAAGACCCGAGAGTATCTGACGATGCAGGCCTACATGATGTGATTGAGTGGAAGATGTCAAGCAACCGGCGATACTCCGCAAAATCAGCTTATAATATGCAGTGTGAAGGCAGTCATCGATCCTGGTATGTGGGAAAAATCTGGAAAAGTATGGGCTTCTTCTAAGTGTAAGTTCTTTGTCTGGCTGTTAGCACAGAATCTATGGACTGCATCATGGTTGCAAAATAGAGGTTGGTAAATCAATACTTTTGTCTACTATGCTACAAAAATCTAGAGACTGCACTGCATCTTTTCATCGGATGCCCATTCACAGTGCAGCTCTGTGCATGGTGCGAAGAACGGATGAACATGCCACGGCTACACCCGACTCGCTGGCCTGTATCAACAGACGCCCACTCTTAGTTGTTTGCGCTGACAACGAGTGGAAGAAGTGATTCTGAAAAGAAGGAAAGAACAATGACTGTACTTTTATGTTGGATCCTTTGGTGTGAAAGGAATCAGAGGGTCTTTGAGGGAAAGGAAATGACGGTGGATCAATTGTCCATGGAAGTTAGGGATATAATCAAGTTGTGGGTGCTGGCGGGAGGGAATCATCTCTCCATAGAACCACATGTTTTTTAAGGCAAGAGTATTTTGTGGTAGTTTTAATTTCAGCGGTCATATAGCACTTCTAGTGCTGATGTAACTGTCGATGTAAACTTTTCTCTCTACTTATTAATATAAGCCGGTCCACCGGGACTTTCAAAAAAACATATCCTAATTGATCGTCTCAATCTCTGAACAGCATCAAGGGCCTATGGTGGAAACCAAATGCAGCGCGGTTAGTATTCGCTTGTGCCTTCTCTATTGCATCTTCAGAAATAATCATGGGTAGTAGCTATCTGAAGTCTGATTTTATTTTTATTTAAAAAAATAAAGATAAAAATACATTTTTCATTTCAAACGAAGCTTTTAAGGGCATGACCAAGACGGCAGGGATCGTGGAAACACATAAGACTGGTGCATTTTTTCAGTTTCTCCCCGTAACTGTCAAGTGGCTAGCTTGCTCAACAAAAACAACCAAGGGGCTGGCAGTGTCCACAAAAAAAAGGAGCAACAAAGTAGAATATTACAGTTATCAACAATTACATGGAGGAACATGAGTTAGAAAGGGGCGAAACATCGGTAAGAATAGACGAAACATCAATAATATAACAATGCATTGACGGTACGGAACAACAAACACTTTTGGAACATAACACTGAGAGACGAGAAAATTACATGTAAAAATCCAGAACAACAGTTATTAAAATGGGGAAAGCAACATTGACACCACGTAACAGCACAACATTGATATATGTTCTTGATATTAACACCATATAACACAACTTAGGAACAAAAGATGAAACTAATTCAGAAAGGAAACTACATGATTCAGACAACTAAATGAAACAAAGCAGGAAAAACATCGTCGCAAAAACTAAGGAAAAAGTAGAAAATAGAGAGGGAGAAAAAGAAGGCTGGGTGGGTGAATAGTGGATCCAGTTGGACTGGTTAAATTGGGTTAATTCTGGTCGATCTGGCTCTCTTGCAGCTACGCCCGACAGTGGGTCGGGGAACGAGTTGGCGATGAGGTGCTGGGCACTATGGACCGTGATGTCGTTTTTTGTGAAACCTTTGCGCACCTGCCGCCGCCATTGGATCCGTCGGAGCAGCAAATCCGGCGGCATTTTTGCCGCTCACTTTCACAGCTCTTGAGTTGCTTTTGAGGTCTCACTCCCAGCTAGTGTCTCCTTCCGCCCTGGTATGGCCCTCCATGACGTGTAGCAGCTTGGGCGGTTTTGGTTGAAAGTCCGACCGCATGTGACATTGTTTGAGGTTTGTCATCGCTGCATTCACGACCATGGGATGGTTGATGCCCTCCGCTTGGCACTTTATGTTGACAAAACGCTCGAGTAAAAGTCTAAGAGATACTCATCATCTCCTTGCTTGCAGTTGTGGAGGTCACTGGGGAGGACTGGTTGTGTGTAGTTGTCCTAGAAGATCACCTCGAACGCATCCCAAGAGTTGCTCCTCGGGCCAGTAGATAATTAAATTACACTTGATATACGCTTTGGGCCTTGAATGTACTAAGATCTCCTTAGGACTTAAGGTATTACTTCCTACTAGTAGCCAACTATGGCTGGTTTCTTGGATTCTTTCCTGTTGACCTTCCAGTGGGCTTCTCCCTATAATCGCCTCCTAAGCCACCTTTTAGATGGGCCTGACCTCCGAGACACATCCAACTGATCTTTCTTGTGGGCTGTCATGGACTCCTCCCAACATCACCAAATATATCTCATGGTTCCAACCATGCATGAACCATGAGAGAGATACTAATAGTTTGAAGTTTACATATAGTCTTAAGAAAGTCAGTAAGTTATATCTACATGTATTTTGACAGCCGTTCTAGGAAACTATAACATCGTGTATCTACTAGAAAAAACTGTAACTATTTGGACTAGTATAAACACATTATCTTAGCTATTAACGCAAGTATCTGGACAAATGAATAAAATAGGATATATATCAGTCTTGGTGGGGCTCTTCTTTTTTTCAAGTCGATTACCCTCAACATTGTAGTAAATAGTATATCCTTTTGTTCATAAATACATTTTCATCCTAGCTTCCAAATCTCGCTTCTAAATACAAGTCATTCTAGGTCATTATATCATTTATACACTTTTCCTTATAGTAATGAATATTCTTTTACATGTGTACATTGCCTCTTATGCAAGATAAATAATGGCGTCAATTACGGGATGGGGGAGTAAAAATCTTCAGAATGGAAGGGCAGGTTATTATGTTGGAGACAATATCTCAAAATAATTACCAATCATATGGTCATAAATGGAAGTCACGAGAATTTGTGTCCTAGGTTATTACAACATCTAAAAAATTTGTGTCCTAGGCAGAAGCTTAGTAACTATATTCACAAATATTCATTTGGTTGAGGAAATCAATTCCAGCACGCTAAACAAAAACATTTATACAGGTTAACACTTGTGGCCCTTTTGCCTATTGGGATGAAATCCCAGTAACAGACAGGAGGGCCTCACAGAAGTTCACAAACGTTGCCCCCATATATATAGGGGTTTAAGCTTTCGCTGACACTACTGGTCATTAGGAAAGCATTTGCAGATCCTCGAGAAGGAAAAAAAACTACACTGGTTGAAAGGACGAAAGGAAAAACGGATGCAGGAAAGCAACATGAGACGACTCGGTTGATCAGCAGAGCGCCACTGCTCGATCCGCGGTTGCTGCCGCTTTCATCATGATGTACATGCCAGCGCGATCGTCCAGCTCCGGCGCCGCGGGCTTCGTCGCCGCCGGATGCTGGCACTGGCAGATCGCCGGCAGGCGCTCAAGCAGCGCCGACAGCGCCTCGCGCATCCACTCGTACCGGCACAGGCGGTACGCTTCCGCCGGGGACACCTGTTGCCGTGCCAAGAAGGGAAGCTGTTAGCTCTGAGGTTTAGAAGATGTCTGCGATATGTAGCGTTGACATGGCGAACGCTTCGAAGCTTCGAAATGACTGATCACTCACCCACTGCCTGCCATGGGTGTCCTGCTCCGGCCACTGGTCGAGCTCCTCGACGACCTCCAGTGCGAAGATGTAGCCCTTGCAGGCGCCCCGGGGGCTATCGCTGTCCGCCTGGCTGCTCTTGCTCCGGAACACCCACAGCCCCAGCGCGTTTCTCTGCACATACAAACACAAGAGCCATACATGATCAGTGAATAAACTTATTCTTCTTCAGATAAAACAACAGTCGGGCTTAAAATCAGTAGAAGTACCAGCAACGACTTAGCTCGTAAAAGCAGAACACTAGTAAAAAAGTAGCAGATTATTTTGATTGGTACTCACTCCGTTTTAAATTATTTGACGTCAAGAGTGACCAGCCATAAATACACACAAAGACACAATTACACAGGATGAAACGGTGAACGAAAAAATGGCTGTTGACCCAGATCTCTGAAAACTTGTTCCCAAGCGACAGTATTTCTGACGACAAGGCAGCCAGAAGACGGAATAAACCAAGCGATCATATCGCACTAAAGGCTCGATCCCAAACTGGGCAACAAGATAACTTTTGAAATGCCGTCACATCGTAGTGCACCCATTGGCTATGGTTATCTTCAAGTAACACTCAAAACACTTGTCTATTCAACAAGTCCACAGCCATGCCCCTCTATCGATCTCTCTCCTGTTGACTCCGATCCACACGGCACCCAACTTGTCAACAGGGAAATTTCCCTGTCACTTTCGACGATCCTTAGCCTCTGTGTCGACTAGTTCAATTATCTACACAGATCCCGGAGAGGCGATTATTCAACTAACCGTTTTTTAGTCTGTTATACTGGCTCGAGAAGAGGAAGGTACTTGGCTTCCAGCCGGTGAGGACTAAAGAGGATGAAGCAGTAGATAACTTGCAACTACGCGTGCGTAACGGTCGACGCTGACAGGCGCCCGTCGCGATCAAACAGGGGCTAAGATTGCTACGAACGTTACAGATCACATGTCATCGTCGATCTACCGAGCTTTAGCGCGCGAGGACGTGATGCACACCACAGCCTATCCGTCAAGGAGACGGGGAAGAATTAAGGTGCATATGAGAGGTGAACGACGGTGAGCAATCACTGTACATCGATGTTGCCCTTGACTCCGGCCTCCTCCAGCGCCTCGCGGCTCGCCGCCTCGAACACGTCCTCGTCGTTCTCCCACCCGCCCTGCCAGAGGAGGACGAAGAAGAATAAGAAGAACAAGCCCTGGCCCATCACTCGACTAGAAGAAGTACAGCTGATGGTGACTGAGCTGATCAGCTAATTGGGAGAGCCAGCGGTCGAGGCCGTGTTGTTGTTACGTACCTTGGGGAAGACGAGATCGTCCCTGTTCGGCGTGGAGACCATGAGCACCTCCGGCTGCCCGTCTGCAGCAACGCGGTACGGCACGCAGCCCGCGACGAGGCGGTACTCGTCGTCGTAGCGCTGCCGCAGCCTGCCCTTCCTCGCGACGAGGACCGGCAGCGCCATTGCTGCGCCGCGCGCAAAAAAAAAAGAAAATTAAACCAAGCTCATCGGCCCATGCCATGCACGAAACCGAAGCTCACGCGGCAACAAAAGGTAAGGATCGATCCGAAGGAGGAGAGGAGCAGAACAGCAGCAGTCACCTTAATTAGGAACGACGAGAAGCGAATTCAACCAGGGGTCGGATACAAGAAACGACTAGATCGATGCAAGAAACGGGACGAGCACTCTGTCTGACTCTCTGTGTGCTTGGATTCACGGACCGCTTCCCGCCCGATTTAAAGCGCGAGGAGGAAGGCGCGGCGGGTGTGGTCAACCACCATTAACTGCACCGGCACCGCCCAACCAGACAAGACCACGATCTTCGTCTTCGGGAGGGCCGGCGACGAAAGGATCGCGGCAAAATAATGGTTCGGGAGCGGGAGCCGCGCACGTTGGAGCGAGCGGCGCCTCGAGCCGGCCTATGATTGGAATCGAGGGCGGAGGTGGGCTGGGCAGGCGCGATTAAAGAAGAAGCGGAGGTGCTCTGCTCTGCTATAGCGTTCTGTTCTTGGGTGATTTTGGATTCGTTTCGGGAGCAGCGATGGACGGAGGATTTATATAAACAAGAACCAGCCGTGTGGATAGGTGAGCAACAAAGCACTGCGGAAACTTCACGGGGCAAAGCCGCAAACGGCTCTTTCTCGGCTCGTAAGATTGGCATGCAGAGTTGAGGGCAAATAAATTCTAATTTTACGGTATTGTTTAATCTATATTAAATTATAAAGTATGACCTGCAAATAAATTATAAACATAACGATTATGATCGATCTTATGCTCTCAGTTTTAGCAATATTAATACACAAAAATACTAAATCTAAAATATAAAATTTAAAAAAGTACTCATAGGCGGGACCGGTGTCAAAGGCAGCAGCGGTGTCGTTTCCAACAATCGACATGTTGGGCTGTTTGAAATAGTCGATCTCGTTTAGTGCAGGAAGATCGTCGAATCGGTGCAGTCACGTTGCAGTGCAGATCACGTGCACGAACAACTGAAGTAGTCGTATACGATCGTAAGGACACAAACGGAAGATCGAGCAGTCACGCGAATGCGTTCCCAAAAATCGTATTCGCTCTCTATCCCGCGGCAGGATCTCGAGAGAGCGTCGATTTTGGAGGCCTGCTCACTCTATTTTCTGTGCGCACAGAAAGTAGAGTCGGGGTTGTTTGGAGGCAGCACAGCAGAGAACGTGTGGAGGAGCAAGAGAGAAGATTTGCTTCTTGTGTCTATCACATGAAGTGATGGTTTCCTTATATAAGAGTCCAGAAATGAGAGAGAATGAATACCATCAATCCAATTTATGATGTTTATCATTTCAGCGATTATGATTTAGCCATTAACACGTCAGTTACTAGTCATTATTTGATCCCTCATGACTCAACCATTAGCGCGCCTGTTAGTAGCCATTATTTTGTCAATTATGACAACTATTAACGTGTCCATTACTAGTCATTATTTGGTTGAATTGATCTTCAAAAAATGTTGAAACATGGCGTCACACCAGCACGACACTGTGTGATAGGGTTTAACACGACAGTGCGCGTGTGTCGGACAACATTTACCCTCTCACACCTTCACAATAGATAGCCAATATTTCAATGTATAAATTAGTTTAATCCTCCCTTCATAAAATATACTCCTAACATTTACATATGCCTTGAACTTAACTAAATTATTTAAATAAATGGGTTTTAGACCCAAATATCTAACAATCCCCACCAAAGTTCAAGGTATATAAGAAATACTCTCAGTTCCACTGTTGTTTGATATATCAGCGTTTCGATGGAGACTATTAAGTTGAACATCCATCTAGAACAGAGATTACACTCATTCACAATGAACAATGGACTATGCCTTGAATTGACAGTTTTGTGTAAACAAGTTTCATCAAAGTCATTGTTGATACTGAACGCCAGAAACATTCCCTCGGTTTGGAGATACTCCCACACCTTACATGAGCATCTAGCGATTACCCAATCTCATAGACTGTGACTAGCAGTCGAGCTCATATAGGTGTATTCCTCAGCAGATTTCTATAGGTCAACATCTCTACTTATACAAGCCACTCGGAATACATTAAGATTTAATCAACCTGTCACTATAACCCTCTAGCATCCTAGGGTATCCGGTATAGTGGATTTCGTAATTTGATGTACCCTTTAGATAGCGCATTACTCTTTCTAAAGCCCGTCAATGACCATCTCATGGGTTTGAAACAAACCGGGTTAGTTTGCTCACAGTAAATGAGATATCTGGGCTCGTTGCGCTAGCTAAGTACATCAACGAGCCTCCCTAATCACATTAAGGTTGGTCCCAAAATTCAGTATGTCATCTACATACAAGCATAAGACCACTCCCTCTCCCCCACCACAACGGTAATACACACATTTGTCTGCTTCATTAACAACAAATCCTGCGGATGTTACTGTTTTGTCAAACTTGTCAGGACATTGCTTAGCCGCTTGTTTTAGGTCGTACAAAGATTTCAACAACTTACACATTTTTTCTTCATGACCACTTACTACAAATCCATCAGGTTGATCCATATAAATTTCCTCTTCTAGCTCTCCATTAAGGAAAGTCGTCGTAACGTCCATTTAATGGACAAGTAGACCGTGAAAGACATCCAATGATAATAGTACTCATATAGTAGTCAATCTTGTCATTGGTGAGTAAGTGTCAAAGAAATCTTCGCCTTCTTTCTGGGTATTAACCCTTTGTCACAAATCTTGTCTTGTACTTTTTAATAGTACCATCAGGACTAAGCTTTTTTCTTAAGCACCCACTTACATCATATAGGTTTGCATCCATAAGGACGATCCACTATTTTCCAAGTTTCATTAGACATGATGGAATCCATCTCACTTCGGACTATTTCCTTCCAAAAGTCAGCGTCCTGAGATGAAAATGTCTCTGTAATGGTTCTTGGAGTATCATCCACCAGATATATAATGAAGTCATCACCAAAAGACTTTACAGTCCTTTGTCTTTTACTCTTACGAGTTACTTCATTATCTTCATCTGTTGGACTCTCCTCTAGTGAAGTTTAGTGTGTATTGTTGGAATGATGGGCTCAGGAGAGAACATAGAGTTCTCGCTAGATGATCTATGTGTCTTTTTTATTGAAAATATATCTCTAAAGAATGTGGCGTGTCACACCCGGTTTTTCCAAAGAACAACCAAGTGAATATCACATGTATGCCAGGATCATTTTCTCATACATGTGATGACAAATAGTGAAGCATCATTTATTACAAGCCAGGTGTCGAATATAAGTAAGTCTTACATAGTAAATGTCTCGATGGACAATAATAAGTTCATCACAAGTAAATAAACTAGCAGCGGAATATTATTCTTGAGGGCTCCGTCACAGGCGTTGCCCGGGGGTCTCCATGAACCTAGAAACCTTCTTCGGGTCCAAAGTCTTGGTCATTATACACCACCTCATTATCTTGACCTGAGCAGCAATATAAACCAACAAAATATGCAAGGTTGAGTACCAATGGTACTCAGCAAGTGTGGGAAAATTATATCATGCATGGCTAGAACAAGGAGAGGTTGAACTCATGGTTAAAGCACTACGCAATTAAATACCTATCACCTTAGCTTATTAAGCACCTACATTACGACACAGGTGAAATGGTCCCAATCTCCCATCCCATCATCATAATCCAATAACCATAACATTATTTCCAATGTTAAGCTCCCCGCTTAACATTCACAACTTCCAAAACCATCAATCCTCTAATCATGAATAAGTCCAAGCCACTCTTGACCGTGAGCACGGCTTTCATGACAGTTTTGACTCTGCAGAGTTTGTACCACTGTACCCACATGTAGTGATTTCATCCCCCGTTGCCGGGTGGACTAAAAGAACCTCCATTATGCCAGTGGCTACGAACCACATTCACACTTCCCAGGTGTGTAGCCAGGAGATCACTACGAAGCCTTTACAAAGGGATTCCCGACGAGCATGGGCCCACTGAGGTTTCACCCCTAACAGCATACAAGAGGCTCCAACCCCGCTGCAGTGGCCCCTCTTGAGCCTTGCGGTTCATATGGTAGTCCAGCTGACACCTACTCCCCGCACCATCCAACACACCCATACTACGCGGGGGATACACCTAATTAATTGGCCAAGCTGCCCCATCTCAGCATGTGGTTGGCACTATAAAACCAGGTTACATGCTCCATGAACCGGTCCTTAGGATCCAGGCAAGTACTAAACACAAACCCGAATCTCGTGCACCCAACACACAACAAAAACATCCAACTTGCCTTGATCCCTACCTCTACATAACTCCCAATATCTCATTCAAGAGTATGGTAAAATAAACTGATGATCTCATATCCGAATTATCCCATTCTAAGCATGGCTAAGCATATGCATAATAATAAATGACATGATAAAATGAATCCCAACCCAAGCTACAAGGAAACAAGGTAATGCAATTCTAGGGAAATTTCCTAGCATGGGTTTCATATTTCATTTGACAATGCAAATAATTCTATCTACACATCCTAGCATATTATCAAAGTGGTCAAGGACACTTGCCTCCTTCCTGCTGCTCTTGAAATGGGTAGTCCTGATCTTGGAAAGGAATAACTTGCTCTTGAGCAGGTTCTACATCATACCATCACACATAGCAAAAGAAAAACAACAATCCATAAGACATAGTTCACACTTCCACTTCATACAAACCACACACTCATATTTATGAAAGTCATTCACCATTATATGTGTTGTGGTTACTCTATGTGTGTTGATTTGTGGCTTAAATGCACTTTTGATCATATGTATATGATTTCTACTTTTGTGTTCACATTTATACTTACATACTATATATATGAGTTTCCAATTTAAATAAATTCCTTATATTCAATTACTACACCTTTTAGCTACCTAGTATGAATTAAAGGTATTTTCCTTCTCCATATGTGTCTTCATAATTTCTACCAACCCTAAACTGAATTCTTTGGATTTTAGTAACTCCATTTATCATTTACTAGTTGCTATATTTTCAGATTTATTTTCCTCTACATAAATGTGTTCTTTATTATGAAATTAGTAATATACATCATCTAAACAGAATAGGTTCTGATCCTAAATAATTTAATAACATATTTTGACCTTTGCCTCTGATGTAAACTATTTCACAATTATTTTCCTTATTTTCTAAAACTATTCATTACCTAAAAATGTGTCCCTAAATGTGAATAATAAACTAAACAGATTCAATTTAGCCCAAAATATGTTTTTATCTCACTCCAAAGTTTTCTAAATACTAAGGAAGTCTTTAATTAAATTTTGACAATATGTTTGTCCCACTTTTTAATTTTTAAACACTAGCAACATATTCAATTTCCTAAATTAAATACTAAACAGGGCTAAAAGTTAAACTTACCCCAATACAGGGTCTATAATATTATTTTCAGAATTTCTAGGGGTCTAGCTACACTTATCAGAGGTGTTTTTCCTAATTTTTATTAAGTCCAGGGCCTAAAACTGATTTTAAATGAATTTACATGATTTTCTGAAGTTCTAGGGGCTAGATCAGAAGTTTCCTGGGCTAGCTCTTATTTCCCGAGAACCCTAGGGGGTAGCCCGTAAGAATTCCAGTCTTTATAACGCGGGGCTGACATGGACCGTCCGATTTTAAACCGACGGCTGAGATTATAACGTTGAACCGGTACGCGGGTATTTAAACCCTACCGTGCGATTTAAAATAAACGGCGCACAAGCGGCCACGTCGCTCTGATCGAGCGCGGGCGGCGCTGCCGGCGGCGCACGGCGGCGGGAGGCGGCGATCTCGCCGGAAACTTTCGCATCTTCGGGAATTCTTCCTAGAACTGTGATTTTATGGCATAGATCGGTAGAGGGGAGGTCGGGGATCTCACCTCGGGGGTTTTCTTGAGCTCGGAGGTCCTGGAAGGTGATCGGCGACGAGGTCCGAGGCAAAACCACGGCGAAGCTCGTCGGCGCTGCGTTTACACCGCAAATCACCGAGTTTTCCGCACCTGCAAGGTTCCCCGGGAGGCGGTGGATCAAGACCAGCGAGTTAGATCGGAATTTCCGAGCTTAGATCGGCCAGAATTCGCCGGAGAAGTCTCGGTTCTCACCGGAGTAAAAATCGGCGATCGCGTGGGAAAAACAGAACGAGGCCGGGGTTTTTATAGACGGGGGAGGGCGGTGTGTCGGTTGTGATCGAGTTTGAGTCGTCCGGGACCAAAATTTGGCTGGGGGACGCGGTTTCCAGGGGGTAGTTTTGATTCGGGAGAGAGAGATGTCCCGGGGTTGGCCGATCGCGCGCGAGGAAGAAGATGACGGCGGGCCCCGCATGTCAATGAGAGGGAGAGGCGCGCGGCTGTGGGCTGGCGGGGGGGGGGGAAATGGTGGGCCGGCTGGTGGGTTCGGCCCACTGGCCGGTTAGGTTTTAGTTTTCTTTTTCTATTTCTTTTCTGATTTGAGTTGAATTTGAATTCCAGTTTGAATTTGAATTTTTGCAAAACATGCAACACGTCCAAAAAAATTTAAATTCCCCTCTTAACATGATTTAGAGTTTTGAATTCAAAGTTTTGGGGTGTTACATGGCGTCTCTAGATTCTATAATTGTGCCCTCATGCATATCGAGAACATCGGATTTCACTATTAAAAATCTATATCCAACACTGTAAAAAGAATAACCAAGAAAGACACAGTCTACGGTGTTCGGTCCAAGCTTTCTCTTCTTAGGGATTGACACACTGACCTTAGCCACACAACCCAAGTTCTCAGTTAGGAGAGATTTAATCTTTTCTTTTCTCATTCTTCAAATGGAGTTATCTCTTTATTCTTTATAGGAACTTTATTCAAAACATGATAAGCAGTCAATATAGCCTCACCCCACCATTGCTCAGAAAGTCCCGCTATTTCTAACATGGCATTAACCATCCCAGTTAGAGTGCGATTCTTCTTTTCGCAATCTCATTTGATTGTGGTGAGTAGGGAGGCGTCCTATCATGAATTATATCATGTTCCTCACGAAATAATTTAAACTCTTTTGAAAAATACTCTCCACCTCGATCGTACCTAAGCCGTTTAATCTTTCTCTCAAGTTGGTTTTCTGCTTCCGCTTTATATAGCTTAAAATAGTGAAATGCCTCATCTTTTGACTTCAATAAATACACATAGCAAAATATAGTTGAATCATCTATCAAAGTCATGAAACATTTCTTTCCACCTTTTATCAACACACCTTTCATCTCACATAAATCTAAGTGAACTAGTTCTAATGGTGCCAAGTTTCTCGCCTCTGCCGTCTTATGAGGGTTGCGAGTTTGATTTGATTGCACACATACTTGATATTTTGAACTTTTGACATTGGTAAATTTAGGTATTAAACTCATTCTAGATAGATGCGTCATGCACCCAAAATTAATGTGACATAGTCGTGAATGCCAAATATTTGATTTATTATCACATAAATGGTTTACTATGTTACAAGTAATATCTAACAACAATAAATGAAACAAGCCTTCACACTCATAGCCTTTTCCAATAAATGATCCAAGTCTAGATACAACACATTTATTAGACTCAAATACTAGTTTATAACCATCTCTACGTAATATAGATCTACTGACAAGGTTCTTGATCGTGGGGACGTGTTGCACGTTCTTCAGTCGCACGATCTTTTCTGAAGTGAACTTCATATCACCGTATCGACTCCACGTACAAATGCTTGAGATACATTCCCTATCAGTACGGAAGATTTCCTTGTGGTCTGATAAGAAGAAATAGGAACATAGCACACACATGTATATTGGCCCCAGTGTCAACCCACAGTCTGGCGAGTGATATACTGAAATAACATATGGTATTGAAACATACCTGCATGTTCTCTCTTCAGTGTTGCCAATAACAATATTTGTTGATCTTTTATGCTTGTCCTTGCGCTATGGGCAATCCTTAGACCAATGGCTAGATTTGCAACAACAAAGCAATCACCCTTCACTTTTTTCTTCTTCTTCTTTTTAAAGCTAGATATTTGATTGACTTTGTTCTTGTTGTCAGACTTATTCTTGTTTTTCTTGTTGGATCAAAAATTTCTATTTTACACTAAATTTGCATTAGAGTTTTCCTCAAGCCCTTTCTCTCTGATATCCTTTGCTTTTGCCTTCTCTTCAACATCTAGATACCCAATTAAATCAGCAACGTTGAATTCTTGTCTCTTATGTTTTAAGAAAGTAGCAGTCCCGCCAAGAAAATGGTTGCTTAGCAATAACGCAGCCTGCCACAAACTTGTCACGCAATAAACATGGAAAGTACTCGAGCTCTTTAGCAAGCGACTGAATCTCATGAGCCTGTGCTACTACAGAGCGGTCATCGACCATTCTATAGTTATGGAACTGCTTCATGACATACCGTTCACTGTCTAGATCAGAGACTTCAAAATTAGACTCAAGTGCATCACATATTTTCTTTCCACTAGACATAACCAGTAGACATCCACTAACTCATCGCTTAGAACGCTAATCACAACACCTCTGAATAAATTGTCTGCAGCTTCAAAAGATCTCTCCTCATCAGCTGAGAGCCCCCTTGGGGTGCAGGTTTGCCTTCTGTGACGTGAATAACGTTCATGGCAGTCAACCAAAGTATCAATATTTGCACGCCAACACTTATAGTTTGATGTATCAAACATGTTGGGTCTTAGTGCAACAGCAAAGCCAAAAACCAAAAAATTCCTAAAATACGATTTTTGGATTGTTGGAAAAGTAGGAATTTTACGGTTTTGTTTAATCCATATTAAATCATAAAGCATGACTTGCAAATAAATCATAAACATAATGATTATGATCGATCTTATGCTCTCAGTTTTAGCAATACTAATACACAAAATTACTAAAGCTTATGAGTTTTAGAGAAGTACTCATAGGCGGGACCAGTGTCGAAGGCACCGGTGGCGCCGTTCCCAACAGTCGACATGTTGGGCTGCTTGAAGTAGTCGATCTCATTTGGTGCAGGAAGATCGTCAAAGCAGTGCAGTCATGTTGCAGTGCAGGTCACGTGCACGAACAACCGAAGTAGTCGTACACGAGCGTAAGGACACGAACGGAAGATCGAGCAGTCACGCGAGTGTGTTCCCCAAAAATCGTATTCACTCTCTACTCCGTGTAGGATCTCGAGAGAGCGTTGATTTTGGAGGCCCGCTCACTCTATTTTCTGTGCGTGCAGAAAGCAGAGTCAGGATTGCTTATAGGTAGCGCAACAGAGAACGTGGGGAGGAGCAAGTGAGAAGATTTGCTTCTTGTGTCTATCACATGAAAGGATGGCCTCCTTATATAAGAGTCAAGAAATGGGAGAGAATAAATACCATCAATCCAAGTTATGACGGTTATCAATTCATGATTATGATTCGGCCATTAACACGTTCGTTCCTAGTCATTATTTGGTCCGTCACGACTCAACTATTAACGTGTCCGTTGCTAGTCATTATTCTGTCTGTTATGTGTAAAGGTCCCAAAAATATGGATACAAACAAACTCATGTTTTGCACAAGTTGGTTTCATATGTATGAAAAATGAGACTCGTTTAAACTTTTTCACATGTGATAATACACATGAGAGCTCCCTTCACACAAGTTCAAATATTTATTTGAATACTTGGACCCCAAAAGGTATTTGAAACCAAGGTGGGAAGTTCTCATATGTGTGAGCAAGCTAAATTCAGATTTTAGAAACAAATGTGTTCAACTCAAATTTCAAATGAGTGCAACAATGTAATTCAAACTGTTGTGTCAAACATCTCATTTGTAGCAGCCAAACCAATGATCAGATTTCATATTTGAATTCCTTAGGTCCAAATTAGTGGGTATGCAAAGTTTCATAAATTGTTGAAATGTTTTGCCACTCATTTTCCAAAATGGACTTTAAATTGTAATGAATTCAAATATTTTTTTGAAATTTGGATGAAACTTGCCCAATTATCCAAATGCACCTCAGATTTAAACTCCCACCATTTAATTTCACCATTTGCAAGTTTCGAGAGATATTTTAGAGGATAAGAGGGAGCTGTGGTGGGACCCACATGTCATTGAGGTATTGTAATTGCAAAAGATCTTCAGAGTGCACAGTCTGCGTTTGCTCTCTTCAGTCGGTTCACCGAGGCTCCTTGTCGTGTGACACAGGGACAAGCCGGAGCCACCTCCTCCTTGATCTCCTTGCGCTGGCGAGATGCTTCTCCGTTCTCTTCACTAGGTCCCGGGCTCCTTTTGCCACAAAACCGAGAAACCCCTCTGCTTCTTGCTCGCTCACGCTCAAGCACAAAACAACCGCAGTCGAGGTTTCAATCGCTCGAGAACCCACAAACTCACACAAACAAAGCCCCTGAGTGGCAAAACGGCACTTAGCCATCTTCTCTTCCGTCCTCGACGCTTCACCAAGTGTGCTAGGTTTCTCCTCACGTGGGAACATTTTCTTCCGCGGCGGCCGAAACACCACTGCTCATGTGGACAGCTCAACTGGGAGCTTCTCACGCCCAAGCCAGGACACCCAGAGGAGCGCTAGGATCACGTGTTGCTCATATCCGAAGCTCAGCTCGAACCTTTGCTCATCGCCGATGAATTTCGGGGTTTTCCTCCGGCCGGTTCAAACCGAGGTTCGGGTAAGAATCCTTCAAATTCTCGCGCCATATTTGTTTATAGCTCTGCAAATTGCACACACATGATCTAGACTTGGTAGCGCACCTTTACTCTCCACGCCATAACCTAAGATCGTCGGTGGAAGCTCAATTTGGAGGTTTTCCGACGGTCGCACACAATTTCACAATCGGGCGCATGATGAAAGCTATGTTAGAGCCTTTCCCGAGCTCTTGTGCGATCATGTCGAGCTTCTTTAGCATCCACTGGTACTATAGGGCCGATGTTCGTCGAGTTTGGCGGGCTAACACCGCGGGGCGACGTCGCCGGAGTAGGTTGAGTGCAGCCGCACGTCGCGAACTAAGTTGGAGGCTATGCCGGCTCGTGTAGACCATACCAGAGAGTTCCTCAAGTTGAATTAGGGATTGACGGTGAGTTTGAACATGGGGGGTGGCCGGAGAGGTGGAAGCCGAGGTGCTCCGGCGAGCTCCGGCAGCAAGGCCGCTCGAGCGGCTAGAGGTTGAAGAAAACTGCTGAGCCCGCGTGTCATTCACTCGGGAAGAAGAGGTCGGATACTCTGTGGCGTCGGACCACACTGTGGCAACGCAGGAAATAAATCTGTTGCCCATGTGGCTTGGTTCCAGCGAGTGACACGTGCGTCCCCGGACCCACAGTCAGGTTTAAACATTTCCACGATTTAATTCAAGTTCTAGATTTTCCCCAAAATTTAGAAGGGCATAACCTTTGCTAGAAAACTCCAAATTTAGTGATTCAAATTGTGTTAGATTCAGGTTGACAAACTCTATCCAAATATGCAACCCAATTTATATGAAAGTCATTATTTAATTCTGGAAAATTCTTTAAAGCTTTTCAGCCAAAGAATTTTAGAGGGAGTTTGGTTTATCCAAAAATCCTCAAATTTTGCCAAAATATTCTTTAGTATGTTATAGAACTCCTGTAAAATTTCAGCTCATTTGGAGTTGATTTCATTAGGAGAATTCAGAATTTAAGCTGATGTGTTCAAATGAATACTGAAATATTTTTAGAGAATTTCCAAAACTTGGAAATTCAGTTCTAGGCAATTCTTAGCTCCAAAAATCCTAAGAAAGTTCATGCAAACTCTATGAACTATACTTCAAATTTTAGTTCACTAAGTTTGACATGAACATGGGGTTTCCTCAGAATTAATTCCTCTTTGCTTTATTATTTAAAGAATTGTTCTGAATAAACCACTCAATGAAAAGTGTTAATTTTTGATCCAGATTACTCTCTTGTGACTAGGAACTCACATGAAAATTTTCAGCTCCATTGGTGCTCTGGATCACCACTGTCTATTCAACCTCTTAAGGTGATCAACACACAAGTGGAGAATACACTTAGCACTTGATCATGTTGCTTAAACCTAACTCAAACCCCTAGCACCAGTGTCATTTTAAATTCTTAAACAGAGTTTCAGTTTTGAAACTTGTTATTAGAGCTTATTAGCGAAAGCTTTACAATTAAATACATATGCATATTCATATCGTGTAGCATCTACGTTAAAACGTGTGAAGGAATTGAAGTGAAGTTCAAGGAGGGAGGAAAGCGAGTGATCAAGTCTCAAGTGATCTTCACTAACTGTTTATATTAGTCACCTGCAAAACAGACAAGCCCCAGTTTGCATACGAACAGTTTTATAAAGTATTTCCATTTCTAGAGATCATAGCTTTGAAATTTTGATTGCATTAGGTCTAGTTGATATTGAAAACCCCAGTTGCATGACCAGAACTACCTAAGAGAGAAAATGGTAGAATAGCACCTTCTCGAGTGGATTTGGCTACGCTAAATGTTAGTAGGAAAGGTCCGGTTGAAGTCGAGTAGTTAGAATCTACTCGCGAGTTTAGGGCTGGTTTATTCGGAGCGGGTCAAGAATAGAAACAATGAGAAAAGTTCACACTTAAGAAATGGAGACTGGGCAGAGAGGTTTAGATGCAGCAGGTTGCGGACCGTGCGTGCATAGCCCTACCTGTGTCAGTTAAGGCCCGTCCGTGCTTGGCTCTGTTGCACAAGTTTAAGTTGTGTACCGGACGCATACTGGCTATATGGGACACAGGAAACCGATGTACCTCGGGAGATCCACTTTGGAACTTTTCTAACTGTGCTTTCGGCGTCAGGGTAGAAGGAGGTAACTCGCTCAAGAACATATCACTGCGGATATGTACCTTGAGGGAGCTTTTCGGGGCAGTTAGACCGTGTCCTGTGTGGAAGATCTTAGGAAAGGTGGCCGCGTACAACATCAGTCGAGGTTGTTGCCGGCAACTCAGATATAGGTGTACGTGTCGTGTAGTCCGGGCGTGTACTGATTCGAATCACCGTCGCTCACAGTCATATGAGCATACTTGCCCACTGCGTCTTGACGTAGTAAGAACTGAACTGGTTTTCTTTTATACTTGATAGGGCGGTGATGTAACTTGTATTACAACCATGATTGAATTAGAGATAGGATCATTAAACTTTACTTTCACTTTGTGCAAGGAGCATCACAACAAAGTGTTTCTTGTTTGATTGTAGAGTTGCGATGTTGTTTCGCTCAAGGTCTGTACAATGAGGCTTAAAATATGAAATTTAAGGATCTACATTAGGCGAGTCCTTTATGCAAATCTAGCTAACCTAATTGTAACCCGTCGTGCATGTAGAGTTTCTTGTTTAGGAGAGATGGATCAGTCTTGCTGATCCTATGTGCTCACGCTTGCTATATGAGTGGTTTTGTAGGTTAACATCGATGCTAAGAAGAAGGTTGTCCGGTGAGACTCGGAGACTTCTGAGTCGTTTAACACAGGGAGAACCCAGTCACTGCTGTTGTCTTCGTGTTGCTAGCGAGAGGAGTCTGCGGGTTGGACCTCTTCTTGAGTGCTCTTTAGTTATTCGACATGAGCCGTTTATAGACTTCCGTTGTAGCTACCTGATGTAAACTATTTGCAAAGAAAAATTAGTAAGCTTCCGCTATTGTTTTATGTAATACATGGTTCCTTATATGTGTGATGTTGGGTGCCGCACAACACGGCACCACCCAATGCGATTCCCGGGCGAGTGGCACAGCCCCGTGATTGAACGGACGGCTTGGCCCCTGTCATTATGACAGTCATTAACTTGTTCGTTACTAGTCATTATTCGGTTGAATTGATCTTCAAAAAACGTCGAAACATGGTATCACACCAGCGCGACACTGTGTGATATGGTTTGACACGACACATGCGCGTGTGTCGGGCAACATTTACCCTCTCACACCTTCACAATAGATAGCTAATATTCCAATGTATAAATTGTAATCCTCCCTTCATAAAATATACTCCTAATCTTTACATATGCCTTGGAATGAACTTAACTAAATTATTTAAATAAATGGGTCTTAGACCCAAATATCTAACACAACGATGTTGTAAATCTTTCCCTTATGCAACATCTCATATATTGTTGTCATCTGTCCCCTGCATGAATTTTTTAAGCAGATGATAAAACAAACAGATAACTTATTCTTCTCCATCCTACTTCTCATCTTCTTTAAGATTTGTATAGAGTACACACGTAAGTAATTTGGTAGGTGTTGCACAAGGTAAGGATTTACAACACCATTGTATAGAATTTATTTCCGAGTTGAGCAGGGTGGTTGGCTTGCTTGGAGAGCCAAGTCAACCAAAATTTCGTTGCGGTACCCGGGCCTTTGAGTTTATAGTGCACCATCATGGCAAATGATCCATTATCTTCATCTCTCTGAAAAACTCTAAATGTAGCTTTATTTTAGACAGATGGAGTGTATATTAAATCTAGCAGCTATAAACAATATAGTATAAATTTCCTTTGACGTCACTCTACCTGGGTAGCACGGGAGCTACACCACCACCAGCAGCCATGCCCTCAAAATACTTAGCTCAACGCGGCACAATCGTTGTTATCTGCCAACAGTGATGGCGAAAGCCAACACCAGAGCCCAAAAATGGCTTATGTTTGCACTCTACATTTGGTCCTCCCCCCCACCCCCTTTTACTCCTCTTCTTATTGATTTGCATCAAGCGATCGACATACTTTGTTCCCATATTCTCTATGAACCCGAGATGACGAGCCCTTAGGTTTGGCCAGATCCACACCACGGATCACAAGACCTCAATGTGGGTGGTTGGATCCACCCACTAGGTGGCCAGATCCACGCACCCAAGATGTCACTTCACATGGTATGGAAGCAGCGGTCGTAGACTATGTGCAAGTCATGACTTTTACTTGGGCAACGTGATACGACACAACATGACAATGACGTATCGATGATATATGCCTACTCATCCTAGGCATGCCATCGGTAGGCGCATCACCTGCCACTCGCATCGGGCCTCAGTTGGTGTTTGGTGGCGGCCTGCCGCCGGCACTACGTCACACCTTAATGGTAGTGGTGTGCCTCATATATGCTACATGCGGTGATGGCGGCTCTTTCGACAGGGTTTTGTCCGTTAGTTCGTGTAGATTGGGCGGTGATGGCTGCAGGAGTTCTCGTGACCTCTTTGGCCTACAACCAAATCGGTTTTGTAGTCATGGCTTAGTCGACGTTAGCCAGATCAGCCATGGTGGTCATGATCTTGGTGATGACGTCGGTTGTACGATGGGGGATGGATGGCAAAGCCAACTGAAGCGGCATGTACATGAATCAGGGCTCATTCTTTTTTATAGGGGACTTGCTGTTATACCTCTCTGAAGGTGAGACCTGAGAGTCACCAACAAGTGGTGTGGTATGGTGATTGGATCTGCCTTCATGGGAGTCTTAGATTGTTGCATCACTTTGTTGATGCTATTTTTGTACTGTGGTGACAACCATCAAATGATGGATATGTCGGTAACTTTACAGGGAGAGATTGGTGAGTGTAATTTAATTGGACAAAAATCTAGATTTTGATGATGAGATCGGGCGACATTGTCACCTATGGACGTTGAATCCTTCTTGAATATGTCGTCATGATGGTGACTTGTCATATGTCATACGTATTTTTTGTTTAAGATTAAAATTTTCGATCCTAGGATCAAGCAACAGAGACGTGGAGCCATCTTCTTGTCGGAGGCTTAGTTGTGGACATTTAGATGACAGCACCTTACATGAAGCTCTTTATTATTGTTTAGTCATAATAGAAGTTAAAATCAAAGACTTGAGGTTTTTGATCTTTTTTCCTTTAGCTGCCCGTTAGCTGTCTTTGTGGCTATTTTAATTGACTACATTTAACATAGGTTACAGAGATTCAAATAAAGTTCTTTTTTTTCAAAAAATTACAACCCAAAATGAATGTCTATATCTCGTGCGTGGAGGAGATCTGGACATGGTGAAAAATTCTGCAATACTATCTTGACATTAGATATGTGCCTATAAAATGGACTCTCAGGGTGTACTCGATCAATGTCAAAGACTCACACATTATGGATTTTCTCAATACTAATAATTATGCAATCCACTGCTGATAATCTATGTGAGCCAATTATTAGTAACCAGCTTAGTCTAAGGAATCAAGTCTTCAATTACAACAAGATAGTTGTAACCAACATAACCATTTGGCTCAACTACTGATGTTCATGCTTCTCGCTATGCATGGTATATATAATTGCTTCCAGTGGGCATACATTATACCAGTCTTCCGCTTATCCATATAAAAACACCAAAATTTCTCATAGAAATGAAGTTTACATGTGAATAGATTTATATCAACAGTTTTCTCCACAATAAATGAATAAATATTTTTATTCTTGTCGGCATGTAACTTTTGCAGACAATAAAATTCTGTACTAGACTTGACCCTCGTTTTGTATCAAGTTAAGATACTGCCCATGTCTAACAGTATCGTGGCATCAACTTGAAAATTCTTTTTATAAGTTCCCATAATACCAATTGAATTTGTATTGGCTCCTCACATGTAGCGCCCCTCTAGTGCACTTGGGAGTCAATCAAAGCCATTATCGTAGACCATAAATTAGAGTACATCTTATACATTGGCTCATATGCTTATCAATTATAAATCTTTGATTTGATTCATTAGTCGATCTTCAGCATCTATAGCGTAAGAGCTCTTCTGCGCTCGGTTTAAATAATAGATCTAGTATACTACCTCCGCAAAAAAAAGGATCTACTATACTCAATTTAAAATATTTATTTCTTTGAATCTTAAAAATATATCAAGTGTACAAGATTTCTCTCCCTTAAGACAGGCATCGTGGACGTGTCTAGGCAGCAGTGGAGATTCACTACACATGTTAATTTGTGGCAAGTGCAAATCCACAAAACAATATACCATGTTATCAAGCAGAAATAGTGCATTATTTGTTTGCTACCATTTTGATTAAAAATCTCTTAATGTGGTTGGAAAGTGATGTTTGGAGTTAGGTTAGTGTGGGCGACAACTTAAACTAAGGACATGTTGCATTCACGTAATCATGTTGTGATATTTTTATGATCTAAATTAAATGGAAACATTACAATCCAAGCTGACATTTTAATAACAATCCCACACCTTATGAAGGAAACATAAACACACTCCTCATCTCCCACTACCCACAGAGAGATTTCTACTCATGGTTGGGAATTTTCTGCAATTCATCGATTTGTTACATTTGTAGTAATACCGTTTTGGATTTTTTTTATCTTTTGCTAGTGACTAACAATTACCATATGTTCAGAATCACCAATATTCACCTTGCTGTGAAAACGAAGAACTTTTGTAGGATTAGGGTGAAAGAAAAGGGGGGCAAAGGCATAGAGAGTAAATATGAGCTGCATCAAGGGTTACTAGAAAGCTAAACATAAGTTGGAATGTTTCTCGTCCTTTCCAAAGCTTTCTACTTTCGCAACCGTCATCTATTAGGTTTCAGTCTCGGCACCCCGTATGTTATTCTCGGCTAGAAATGCGCTTTAGCGCTGTGCCTGGCATTGTCTCATCACCTCAAAAGAGGCGCATTTTGCTTACATCGGCTAGCTTCTCTCAGGGACTCGGGAAATCTCCAGGAAGCTTCCCAGCTGACGGAAATATGCGAGCAGGTTGCTGCCCCTACCACTTGAGAAAGCGGCGACAAAAGGTTGCGCTACCAAAGTGTTGCATCTATTCTCCTGCTAATGAGTACTAGTTCCATTTCCAAAGTTCAATGGGGAGAAGCAAATGGATGGTTAAAAGTTGAACGATATGGTTAAAAATAAGCCGACTTCCAACTCTGAGAGAGAGAGAGAGAGAGAGAGATGGCAGGAACCTTGCGAAGGATTCGGACCCGAAAATCATTGAAGACGACGTGATCCAATTGGTCGCAACCCAACGCCGGAAGCACGCGGACGACTCCGTCGTGCTCGCGTCTTCCGGCACGTCGTGGAGATCGAACAGCCACCTCCTGCTTTGGGCATCTGGGTATTCGCAGAGCTGTGGGATTTCTGCACGTTGTTTGGCGAGTCGGTCGTGTCACTACTCACTGCTGGGTTGGCTGCCTTGATATCGTGAAGTCCCCCCTTCCCCTGCACCCCAAGTCCGTCGAGTACAAACAAGTGTGCGTTCAACATTCGCAGCGCCGGGTCGTTTCATTGCGATGAACGAGCGCGAAGTTGCGCGGAGAGAGAGGGCGCTCATAGAACAAAGCGACATGCCCCTTCCAGTTCCAGAGAAGGTGCTTGTACAGATCAAAAGCGTGCATGCCACCTCCTCTGCAAGAATGAAAGCGACGTCGTCCGAGGCTCTAAGAGCAACTTCTGCTATTTTTCGTTTCCTATTCTATTGAATAACAAATATTTTATCAAGATTTAACAATCCATTTCACATGACACTCGGACCGATTTGCTAAAACTTGTACCATATATCCTACTTACTCATATTTTATTAATATCTAATCTATTTTAAAATTTAACTCACATTGTTACAACGGCTATATTCACAATGATTGTATTTCTAACTGCTATTTTTCAATGGTTATGTTTCTAAAGACTATTTTTTAACGGTTATATTTCTAACAACTATTTTTAAAGGTTATATTTCTAACGACTATTTTTAACCTCTATAATATGGTTGGCTTGCCATTGGTCCATCCACAAATATTTTCCTAGTTCTTACATCTCTATACAAAATAAGACATCGCTATCTTCGATACCTTGAGCAGTCATCATCTCCATCTGACGACGATGATGATCACACTAACCACATTATATCAAGCATGAAAATATGTACTAGTTATAACTTTATTATATAGCATGTATTAGTAATGTTTTTATTTCTAGTAATGATGTACTATATGTTATCAATATATTTTATTCAAAAGTGAGCATATAGTAAGGAAGACGACCTTGCTACTTCTAGCACTCGGAGAAAGTTGAATAGTAAACCAACACGGATATAAAACCGAGTAGCAATTGTGTTAGAGGTGTTTTTTCCTTAATTTTAACTACATAATAGGATAGCAAAGCAAATAGAAACTCAATTGAAGTAGCTCTAAAACCAGATTCTTCTCCGTCCATGCAAATGGCAACGATGAGAGTCAACCAGCCGAGCTCTCAAATCCACCTAATCACAAGGCGTCGCACATCAAAGGCTTATTTAAGTAATAAAAAATGAGTGAAATAAGGTAGAAGATGAACTAATTTTTACTTTAACCCCCTCAATCTATTTTAAATGAAGAGTGTTTAGTTGTATACAAACGAACCCAAAGTGAGAAAAACATTCTTAACCCGGGTAAATGGAGGCAGAGCGTTGCCCATTCAATAACGCACCCGACAATAGAATATGTGGCGACAATCAACATCACCACGAGCATCCGTTCATTAAGCCAAACGTCGGGGCTACATAGACCAAGATACGAAAACATGGGCTTCACTCAGCTAGCGATGCAAAATTTTCAGACTACATGGAAGGCTGGTTCCGTAAACTTAGTCGCCCTTGCGGCGGAAGGAGCACCCCTCCGTTAGCCTCGCCTTCCCACCAGTAGGCTGGCACAGCACCGTCTGGCAGCCCGGGCAGACCACGACCGTCTGGGAGTGGCTGAACACGGTAGTGCTGCAAACATCACCAGGAAAATGTTCAGTTCAGTGCCCACCATAAATTCTGTGGTCAGCACTCAATACTCACAAATATAGCGGGCAGATATTAAGTTACAACAAACATCAGGCAACAAGATTTGATATTAGCATGGTGATTGTAATTAGTACTGTCATCATCCTTAACATCAAAACCGAAGGCACAATGTTGAAGAGAGAATGGATGTCTATAACAGTCTAAAGAATACATGTGTTAAGCTTTTTTGTAAAGGGGTGTCACGGACTGGATTTGATCAATCAAAAGTCCAAAACTACTGAAACATGTCCTTTGTTTGAAAAAAATTAGAGCGCTGTGCAAACTACTATAACAGCAGTAGGGCGGTAACCAGTGACAAGGGTTACATGTACAACTACTATTAAATAAAATATTATACACTGAGCTGAATTATATACTTGCATAAGCGCTTCTTATTTGCTATTGAAATCAATACAGATGGAATATGATCCAGTAATGGTTCCAAAACATAGTGAAGTAGAAAACTATGTAGATTAACAACCATGGCAAGAAAAGAATCTTATGCAATAGTATGATCACATATCATACCAAAGGAACATAGCAAAGGGTAACTGAAAATTCATATACAAACAGAACTTGTTAGAAAAATATGTCAAGAGATCTTACATGTTGAAGCAGCCCTGACACTTGACATCCTGCACAAAAACAATGCACGACCATTAGATTACACAGAGCATAAAAAATCCAAGTCAGCAAGAAAGTCAGACAGGATAAACTATTGGAAACTAGAGTCTGGCAGCAAATGAAAAGCATACTGCAGCCACGAACTTATTAGTTTCCACAAAAAATGCAACTCAAGCCTAATTGCAATGGATGTTACTGAGAAACATAATTTGCTAGTACCAGCGCCAGTATTCTAAAAGGTGTATATCTTTAGAGCTAAGCAATAGTCCACTAGGAAAAAATATATCTAACACTGACTGCAAATTAGCATCTTTTACTTTCTCGCAGGTTTATAATTCTAGCTGCGCAGAAAACATTTCAGGTCTAGTTAGTTCCACCTAACTCGTTACATGAAATGGCAAGGCGTGGCCAACAGAATCACTATCTATCACATATATAGGTAATCAGCAAACGTCGTAGAATATAAGCTACAAGCAGAAATGTGATCCTACAAACATAATCAGCAGAAACGTCGTAGAATATCACATATCTAGGTTCGAAACTGTGATCCTACAAACATAATCTTAGCACCGCGCTGTAATGTCGCACATAATCAGGATGTCTATTTACACGCGGGCACGTATGTTACAGAAAAAAAAAAAGATAAGGAGCAAACACAAGATTTTCCTAAATAGAGTACAAAAGAGCACCATGAAGAAGGAGTTGGGGGACTGGACGAGGCGCTTCTTCTTGTGCTTGAGCTTCTCCAGCTCAGCCGGCGGGTTGAGCAGGTCGATGTCATTCTGCAGCACCTGCACGAAGTCGCACCAATGAGAATACGGAGCCAGGAATCCAGCACCCAGTCCGAACAAGAAACGAGCGGAGCCCGAACCGCCTCCACCGGATGGGGTCACCGCACGTACCATGGTGGCGAGGGCAGGGTTTGGTCCGGCCCCGCGGTCGCCGGCCTCTGGAGAAAGGGAGGGATCTCCGGAGACGAAAGCGGCGGCGGCGGCGGCGGAGGAGGAGGAGGTTTAGGGTTGCGGTGTGTATGGTTATAGCGGGACGGACGGCAGAGACATACCCGCCGTTGGATCGCATATCAGAAGCGCGTGTAGGTGGTCCTGTCCATTCTTCTGTTGGGCCCGCGTGGCAGTGGATAGCTACGTACGTAATGACCGGAGGCCCAGGCGGAGGGGCCAACGGCGTTGTCGTTACGAGGCCTACTACATATCCGTCGAAAAAAATGGAGGCTTCCAGTACAGAGCTCTCGTCGGTGGCTCTCTGCAGCTGACAAGAGGGTAAAATTGGCTTTTAAGTTGGATGGAAATACGGGAAAATGCGGATAGGAAGACCATAAAAATATAATGTTGAGAGTGGGATTTGAACCCACGCCCTTTCGGACCAGAACCTTAATCTGGCGCCTTAGACCAACTCGGCCATCTCAACAGTTGATAGGTATTTTTCTTCGTAAATATGTATTGCCAAACATCCCGGTTCACACATTCGTTCTGCCTCCCTTCAACAAAGCATCCATCTCGCATGCGCGCATGCCAAGAGCATCCCGACAAGCCATGCCAAATGCCTTGGCCCCTGCGTGATCGATCCCTATACAAGTTCTTCGCCTTCTCGCCCGTTCCTGCTTAGTCCCGTGACAGCTCGGCAGCTCCACACGAATACACAGACACAGAGCGATTCATGGCCGCTGCCCGTGCGACGCGGTGCGTGGCCATGGCCACAGCGTTACTGGCCTCCCTCGCCTTCGTCCTCGCGGCCGCGACGGAGGGCGAGCCCGACTCGGACGCAGCGCGTCCCGGGGGCATCGCTGACTGCATGGTGGGATGCGGCATGGAGGCGGTGGGGTGCGGCATGGAGGTGGCGGAGTGCGCCGTGGGCTGCGCGAATAGCTGGCAGCGTGTCGTCGCCGGCATGCAGTAGTAGCGCCCACGGCGGCGCTTGTACCGTTTGAGGCATAAAGCGGCCTTAACTGTGCTACTACCAAAATTTCAAAACTTGATGTTACTCCTTCGGTTGTGAAATAAATGATGTTTAGAAAAAAGATCTAGTTCAACTGTCTGAAACATCATTTATTTCCGAACATAAGAAGTACTATGTATTGTTCGCAAATCTCAGAAGAGTATAAAAAAAGTAATGGTACAGTAGTACTGATTATGCAGGGTGTTTGCTGTTATAGTGGAGTGTCCCAAATTATTTAAAATAAACATCTTTATATTTTTCTATTATTTGCTACTTAATATAAGCACTTCAATTTTTATCTCTGGCTTCAAATTCTCCACCAATTAAATACTTGGTCTCTCAATACATGGTTTTAGGTGTATGGCCTTCAACCAATCAAGGGAGCCTCCTCCTAAGAGGTCACCATTTCCCGTCGTTTATTTTGGATGCCCTTATATAATAGGTATTGATGAAACAAAGATCAAGTTCATCCTACTTTTAAAGAGGGTAGAGGTTGGTGAAAGAGTACTCTTGGTCATATGAACTCTGGTCCATCATTCAACTTTTAAAGAAGGCTCTACACCCTCAAGAAGATCAATCTGGTTCCTAAACTTTAGTTAGAAGCAGTGGCGGAACTTTGCTCTCGACAAGACTAGGTCACTAGGGCCACTAACTTTGGGTAAGTCTGGTACTATCAGCAAGGCAACAATATATAAAAACAATGGATCAAAAGCTCGACATTTAAAATAGTTTGATTCTACTCACATTGTGTACTGGTTTGGCGTACTAGAAAAATAACTAAATCGAGACAAACTTAATTAAAAAAGAATATACTTCATCTGTTCTGAAATACATGAAGTTTAGGACAACAAATAGTTTAAATTAAACTAAATTAGTTATCCTAAAAAACATTTATTTCAGAATATAGGGAGTATATTTTATTTCATAGGGGTTGATTGGATTGTATTACCGGTTTGGGTCAGGAGCAAAGCATGATGTATGTTGATCTATTGGCCCTCTTCATTTATGTAATTCTACAATAAAGACGCAGTACAAATTAATCGATTCAGTGTCACTTAGATAAGAGATCAACCTATTAAGAGATTAAAGTACAAATTAATCGATTCAGTGTCACTTAGATAAGAGATCAACCTATTAAGGGATTAGGAGAGGTAGAGACTAGGATCTTAAACTTGAGGGCTTTTGTGCCTTCACTGTCCAGTCTTTGGCGCAACTGGTATGCACTCTGCTTGTGCAGCTGCATGGGCTCCAACCCGGTGCGTCCGGAGAGCGAGAGGGTGGCACAGCTGTGCTAGGGGAGACAGACTAGCTCGTCGTTAGCCGTGATCACAGGTTCATGGTTAGGGCGTGACTCACAAACTAGATGAGCCCTGAAAATTTAGGGCGTACGTAACAGGAAGATGCATAGCGTTGGGTTAGACAGGTGTTTAAGATAGATGAGCTCTGAAAATTTAGGAGGGGTGCCCGCATTTTTCTAGTCCACGACTAGGGCCAATGGGCATGGTCCTAGTGCCCGTGTATCACTACAGGAAAAACGATCATTGACGATGGCCAAATTTATTGACGACGGGGCCGTCGTCTTTAATGTTATTGACAACGGCTTTATCTAGCCGTCGTCAACTTAGTTATTGACGACGGCTAGACGAGAACCATCGTCTTTAACTAAATTCGGGCCCACCCGAGGAGTTATTGACGACGGTGACCTAGCACCGTCGTCAACAAGTCCTTATAGACGACAGTTTCCTAGCACCGTCGTCAATAACGGGATATATAACCCGTGCGCGAGCCGGGAGGCGACCAGTGCCGCCTCTCGACTCACGCGGGACTTCCCCGTCGCCGTCGCCGTCCCCGTCGCCGCCGCCCGTCTCCGGCCCGAGGTAAGTCCCCCTCCCCCTTCGGCCTCTCCCCGGCTTTGTCGCCCCCCGGCTGCGCCGTTGGCCACCGGCCGGCCTCTCCGGCCTCGGCACCTCCCCCTCCGGCCCGACCCCTCCCCCTACGGCTCATTCAAATTGCATTAGGTGCCCTGTACTCTGTAACCATCTCCAGGAATTGACAAAACTGAGAATAACCAACACTAAAGGAATAGATAAGCCAGAGACTATTGCTGTTGCTGCCTAAAATTTAGGTGGAAGGAAGGAACAGTGCTTTCTGTTTTATATTAGCAGTGTCCGGCAACCCTTCAGGCTGATCTGAGAAATCCAAGAGATAATAGGTAGTTGATGCCACTGTAATGTTGCTTCTTTTCTCTATATTTTAAAGCCTCAAAGTTTACAATGAAAGATGAAGCATTATCATCGCATTCTGCCAGTAGGGCCTGTGCTCCACATCTCACTCTATATCAATGTCTTTAAGCAGTCTGGGCGTTCTGATTGTGGATATCCTGTTCTAGTTTCCAGGGGAAGTGATTTTTCATCTTTTTGGTTGCCTGTTCTGCACACATCCTTTAATGTGTTCTGAACTTCTGGTTATCTGGTACATCATTGCAGCTTCTACCATTTCAAAAATGTAATAATGGAACTGATACATTTCGTTTGGCTGCTTCAATATCTGATACTAAGTTGTAAGCGCTACTTACACAAGTGTGGCTGTAAATCTGAAATGTCCAGTTAAATACTCTGATGCTGATATGTTACCCGCGCTTTATGAGAGCTATCGGTTTGGTTTGGATATCTTCACGCTGCTGTACCAGTTCTGCATTAGATCCGTGTTAATCGAGGTTGCAGCTGCGCTGTCACACTAGCTTGGAAAGCGAGAAATAGAAAAGGTTAAAATAGCAGTCAGATGGAGAACAGTAGGAGATCTACCTCACGTAACTTTCTGAACAACATTATTATACTCTGATATGCCCCCATGAAACATAAATGGACCATAAAAGTTAATCCTGTTTGCCCTCTCGCGTTCTCTCGAGCCAACGTTGTAGCAGCCCCAAACTGTGTTTGATTCGTTGTACATATATTCTTTCTTCAACCTGCAGGCATCCACTTCGCAAACCAATAATTTCAGTTAAACTAGAGTCGTCATGTGTGATTGTTGGACAATTTTCTGTGGTTATAATGAAAGTCTATCTCCGAAATCGACATTGCAGCACCGGTGCAGGACGCAGAGCTAATTGGAAGCCATGTTCATCCAAGGACTATAGAGATACGTGTATACTTATGTATTTTGAAATTTTTTATAATCCTTAGTTGCTACAGTGTGTAACGCCTAGGCGCCGCCTAGGCACGCCTAGGCTTTAGGTGAGGGGTCACCGCCCGCCGCGCCCTGCCCCGAGCCCCGCCCTGCTATGCCGCCCGGCCCCGCCCCAAGCCCCGCCCTGCCGCGCCGCCCGACCTTAGTTGATTAATTGTTTAATTAGTATTGAAATTGATTATTGTTTAAATAATACTTTGATTGATTGCGTAATTAGTTACTATATGTAAATAAATGGGTTTCGGCCCGGTCCGGCCTCACACGACCTATTTAGGGTCTGTCACGGCCCATTTATTGGTAATGTATTAGTCGAGACAGGCACCGAGGACGGCAAGCTCCCGCGTGTGGACGGCGGGCCCCGACGGTGTGGTTTCATCTTTGACCCACTTACGACGGGGCATAACGTACGACGGATAACCCTAGGCGTCGTAAGATAATGGCAGGCCCCAGCGGGGCATAACTTAGGACGGCTGACCCACTTCATTGTCTCTTGTTCTTTCATTCTCTCTCGTTCTTTCCTCTCTCTCTCTTTTAAATGACTCAAAAATGAAAGATTGACGTAAACCTATACAACATGTGTCACCCTTTTCGAACGGGTCCGTCTCACATGTGTTACGCATGTGAGGCGTGTACGTTCGGAATTGTCCCTTTTTGGACAGCCTGGGAGTGACCGAGGGGGCGTGGCTTGTGATGAGACGCGGGTTTAGATCTAGACGAGATTTCGACGGCATAGCCCTGTTGTTCTCTGCTGCACCATTTTCGGGCGTGCAGTGAAGAACAGCGGGGTTATGCTGCCAAAATTTCGTTCGGATCTAGACCACGCGTCTCGTCATGAGCACGCTCCGCTCGGTCACTCTTGGGTGGGTTTAGGACCTATCCTTTCCAATAGATGTAGGGCCGTGACATAAATAAATTATAAAGTAACTATATTTTCCTTGACATTAAACTGTAGATTCAAACATGGGTGAGGACCGTAGTTGGATGTATACCGGTTCGAAGAACAGTTCTGGTGGTCACTCAAATGAGTGGTTCGCCAAGACAGATGCTTTTGTAGATCAAGCTTTTTCATTGTCAATGATCGATAAGATGTGGTTCCCATGTACGAAATGTCAGCGTGCAAAGTGTTGGGACAAAGTGAATTTGGCGTTTCACTTGTGTTGATACGGTTTCATGCAAGATGATGAGGTGTGGACCTTTCACGGTGAGATATCTTCTCAACCCGTACAAGTTTCAGATGAGGATGACAACACGGGGGGTCGATAGGATGGACGAGATGCTTGATGCCATAAATTCTGAATTGATGGAGGATCCTCCTACGACGGAGGTTGAAGCGTTTTTCACGCTTCTCAAAGCTTCTGAAGAGCCGTTGCATGAACACATCGAAGTGACGCTCTTTACTTTCATGACTAGATTTATGGTCATTAAGTCTAATTATTTCTTCTCCAATAACTGCTACAACGATCTCATCAGATTGATCAGCGATATTCTTCCACAACCACATAAAGTGCCTAAAGATATGTATCAGTCTAAGAAGTTGATTTCTGGTCTGGGTATAAAATATGAGAAGATTGATATATGTCTAGACAATTGCATGCTTTTTTGGAGAGAGCATGCCAACGAGAACAAGTGCTTAAAATATGGTAAAGCGAGATTTGTCGAAGTTGTTAATGACGATGACTCAAAAGTAATGACTCAAGTCGCACACAAGCAGCTTCGCTACTTGCCTGTCACATCAGGTTCAAGGGTTTGTTTCTATCTAAAAAACAGCTAGACACATGAGGTGGCATAAAGAAGGTGTACGTGAGAACAACGGCATGATGGTGCACCCGTCGGACGGTGAGGCATGGAAGGCGCTTGACCGCTTCGATCTAGATTTTGCCAATGACGCGAGAAATATTCGCTTTGGATTGGCGACAGATGGCTTCTCACCGTTTAGTACAAACGCCACACCATACTCTTGTTGGCCCGTCTTTGCTATTCCGTACAACTTACCACCATCTCTTTGTATGAAGTATGAGTTCATGTTCCTATGCCTTATTGTATCTGGACCGGATCATCCTGGTTCACGACTGAACGTGATGATGCAGCCATTAATTGAAGAGTTAAAAATGTTATGGACATGAGTCGAAGCGTACGACTGTTATAGAAAACAGAAATTCAACCTTTGAGCTGAGTACTTGTGGTCTGTTCATGATTTTCCAGCTTATGACATGTTTTCTGGCTGGAGCACTCATGGTCGATTGACATGTCCAATATGTGCTTCAGACATGGATTGTTTTAGTCTAAGTCATGGTGGCAAGATATGCTACATTGATTGTCATAGACGTTGGTTACCGCCAAATCACGTGTTTAGACAACAGAGAAATGCCTTCAGGAGGGTACCATTGTAAAAAAGGGACCACCACAACATTTGAACGGGTCGGAAATTGTTGAACAACTCAACAATCTAGTGCCACATGAAGGTCGTTCTGGATATTTTGTTGGTTACGGAGAGGATCACAATTGGACTCATATATGTGCACTATGGGAGTTACCGTATATGAAGTCTTTAATTTTAATGCATAACATTGATGTCATGCAGCAGGAACGTAACATGGGTGAATACATCATAAGCACGTGCTTGGATATGACGGGCAAAACAAAAGACAATATAAAAGCTCGGAAGGATTTGGCAGATGTTTGTAACTGACCAAGTCTTGAGCTCTCCGAAGCTGGTGGCAAACCACGAGCTTCTTTCTGCCTTCGACCAAAAGAAAAGAAAAGAAGTATTCAAGTGGTTGAAACAGTTGAAGTTCCGAGACAGTTATGCTGCTAGCCTGAGAAGAGCCGTTAATGTTAAGACTGGAAATCTCACTGGTTTGAAGAGTCATGTTTATCATATAATCATGGAAAGACTTCTGCCGGTTATGTTTCGAGGCTATCTTGACGATGAGGTGTGGAAGGTGTTAGCCGAGCTTAGCTATTTTTATAGACGGCTTTGTGCTAAAGAAATCAAAAGGGAGATGATGGAGAAGTTGGAAAAAGAGATACTCGTGCTTTTATGTAAGATGGAACAAATATTTCCTCTAGGGTTCTTCAATCCAATACAACACCTTCTAATCCATCTTCCATACAAAGCTAAAGTAGGCGGCCCTGTTCAATATAGGTGGATGTACCACATTGAAAGAGCACTCAGATGTCTGAAACCGATAGTTCGTAATAGGGCAAGGGTTGAAGGATGCATCGCCGAAGCATTTACACTTCAGAATATAGGATACTTTTCAAGTGTCTACTTAGCAGAAGAACACAATGTTAATGCATCGGTGTTGCGGTACAATATGGCTGAAGCAACCTCTTGTAGCGAACTCTCACTTTTTTAAACGAGAGGCACCACTGTTGGTAGTGGCACGAGCTATGATGCTTCAACAGATGAAAAGACAACTGCTTTGTTACACATGTACGCTAACATAGATGGGATGGACAATTTTTTTCAGTAAGTGGTTGTTCAACATCTATACTAATTTGCGTGGTGTTATACATCTATGCTAATAATTCTGTTTTGTCCTTATTTAGTGAGTTCGATCGATAAAATTAGAAGTCTAAGCAGCAACCTACGAGCAAGCAAATACAAACAATGCGATATTATGGAGTAAATGGAGGACCTAACTTCCAAACCTGGTTTCGAAATCATGTAACGTTTTTCTTGTCTTGTTCCTCTTAGTAATTATGTTCATAGCATAAAATAGTCTTACTTCATATGTTGGATAGTGCAAGACACAAGCCGGTGTTCATGAAGATTTGCGACAACTGTCCAACGGATCCATTAAAGTTAAACTCTTTGGTCGATATGATATCAGTGGGTTCCGATTTCGTTCAACTCAATTTGAAGCTCACCGTCCTCTAAGGGCAACATCTAACACCGGAGTTGTGACGAGGGCCGCTGATGCCGGAGGACGTGAAACTAATTTCTATAGGATCATAAACAAAATCCTAGAATTCAGTTTTGCCGGGAGTAAAGACCTTAAAGTAGTCTTCTTTGACTGCGATTGGTTTGATAATAACAATGGAACTCGACAAAACCAATTTGGCATAGTAGAAGTCAAACACAAAGACCGACTACGAGGCCACGACACCTTTGTCCTTGCATACCAAGTCGAACAAGTGTACTATCTACAATATCCATGCGAAAAACTTAGTGCATGGTGGGTTGTACAAAAGGTAAATCCTCGTGAGCGGTTATATACACCGGACAATATTGGTTACCTTGATGAGGCTGATGTTGTTTACCAAGAAGAAGACTTGCCGGATTCTTTTGTCGTTGAGCCTGGTCTACGACTCGATGAATTAGTTGGAGATGTACAAAATGTACAGACTCATAATGTGAAAAAACAAAAACGGCGAACAACCACGATAAAAAATCGATGGTCCGGTTTACGAAGTAGAGTACATGATCGTGATACTAATGAATTTTGAAATTGAGTACAAGTAATGTTTCCTTCATCTCTTCTTTCGTCTTCTATATTTTCCTTTAAATTCATTATCAAATTTCCTTTCATCAGGATGTCGTCGAGCAGTAGACGACGGGGGACGCGGGGCTTTCTGCCCCCGAGAGCAGACTCCATTTTCCAGTGCTGTCAGTCTAGCAATGGTAGATTGTCTCGGCTGTTGAGCCTCGACAGAGGCCAGGGGTCAGGAGAGCGGTCACGACAGGTAAAGAATATTAAATTACATAAATTATATAAGTAACTTCTTAAATCTATATTACCAGTCTTCAAAATTTTAGAACGACTCTACGTCTGAGGAGACAGAGGCTAGGGGTACTCTTCAGACCCCACAGGTTTCGGAGCCTGTTCCAGATCCTGCTTCGGATCCTCTTTAGGTTCCGGCACCGCAGGCTTCAGACCCTGCTTCGGAGCCTTCCACAGAGCCTGATATGGAGCCGGCTCCACAGCGGCGTTGGCTCCTCCTCCGGTTCCTGCACGACCAGAAGATCGGGTCGTTATTCGTCCGGTTGGCGATAGGTAAGTAAATCTTTAACAAATCAATTTAGATATTTTAACACTTATATATGTACTAATTGGGAATCGTGTATTAGGTCTTGGGCCGATTACTCGTTCACGTGTCAAGGACGCCACCGCTAGGTCAACGCTGTCCTGGGCCAGCTCATCCGTTGTCACTACCCGGTCTAGTGAACGGACGGGCTGCTACGTCTTGGGACGATTACGCTACGGCCCAGGACATTACCTACGACAACCACCAGGAGATTGTGTGACATGAATTCATGGTAAGTAAATCGTCTATTCATTAAATGCGAACCTATTATATGTTAAATACATTAACTTGTATATTTCTTCTTGTAGAAATATTACGTTTGGAGTACGAGTCCCAGTTGGATCATGCTCACCTGATCTTCAACAACAACGCTAGGAAGCTCTTGACGCAGTTGATATCAACGGCTCGTATTCAGACTACGAAGGTGTACTATAAGTTGCATCCGGACGAGGGTGAGCCGGGGCAGTTTAGGGATGTGGCGGACAAGTACTTGAAGGAGGCACAGTACGCAGAGGTAAAATCTTTATTTTACTTTGCTTCATTATCTAATTTTCATCAATGTTTTCATCCAATAACAAATGTGTGCAGGTCAGCGTACCGTGGCTTGAGTTATGTCCGGACGCCTACAGTTCCCTGTGTGTTCGTTGGGCGAGCCAGGGCTTTCAAGGCGTGTTGATGACCCACCGACAGAGTCGAGGGACGGACGGGAAACACCGTCTTGGCGGGGACGGCTACGTACGCCTTACTAAACGGATGGTAAGTGATACTCAAATTTTATTCTAGTTAATTTCTATCGCTATCATTGTGCTAACACGTATCGATAGGAGGGCGAGATCGGTCAGGAGCTGACCGCTATCCAGGTGTGGAGAAGGGGTCACATGGGAAGTGACCCCTCGCAGCCTAATCAGCTGTCTTCTCAGACGGCGACAGAGACGTTGGTGAGTACTTTAGTTAACTTAATTTTATTCTCTTTAAAACTTCTGATGACTTTAATTTTCTGTATTTTTAGGAAAAGTGTGGGGAGGAGGTGCAGAGGCTTCGAGGCGACGATTACGATTGGCAGAACTCGCCGATCGTACCTGAAGCCGCCTATGCAAGCAGTGGCGGTAAACCTCACGGCCGGTGAGTTCTGTTGTTTTTCATTTACTTTCATTAAATTAGAGACACGAAACTTTAATACTCTTACTTCGTTGTGTAGGTTGGACATCTTCGATGGAGTAGTCGACTCGAGGGAGGCGCGGTCTTCCTCGAGGGCCTCTTCATCGCAGGGTGGATCCAGCAGGCGTGGCAGCCGAGATCTGGAGCTCCAGAGTGTTCATGAGGAGCTCCAGAGGACGAAGGAAGCGCTGAGGCTCACGAATGAGAGGCAGGCAGCCGAGCTCTGGGCTAGAGACGAGTATCAACACTCGTACATGTTATAGCTGCAAGCTGCCATGCAGGTAAGTTCAGATTATTGTACTCAACGTTTCTAATATATGAATGAAATGTATATTAATTTATTTCATATTTGCAGGCTATGGCCGCAGGACAGCCGATGTCTTTCCTCAGTGGGCGCCGCCACTGATACAGCTACCACATGGGCCGACGTTAGGAGCACAGGTACAAAATTTCTCATAATAGCTGCAACTAGTTAAACTTGCTTAAATTTAGTTAAATTTGATCAAACCTACTCAAACTTAGGGAAAACTAGTTAAAAACATACTCGAACTGAGTAAAATATGGTACAATTTACTCAACCATAGTCAACTATAAGCAAACTTACTCAAACATAGCCAAAACTAGTTGAACTAGCTCAAACATAAACAATACTAGTCCATACTTCTCAAACTTAGTAAAATATGAGCAAACTTACTCAAACATAGCCAAATCTAGCTAACTTGCTCAATTCTAACTTCTAATAAGTTTATTTAGTCATATACACATTTGTGAACCTTTAATTTGTCTAACTATACATGTACATCACAGGGATCGGCGACGCAGGCTGAGGAAATTCCAACCCCTCAGCTTCCGGCATTTGGACGAGCGCGCGACGACTTCCTGGACTCCGGTGGTAGCGGTCGGGGTAGCGTAGGGTAGTGTGGCGTGCGTATAGTGTTTTTGTGCCTGCCTGTGAGTATGTTTTGATTGCCTGTGATCTAGGCATCGAGCTAGGGCTGGTCTCGAAGCCAGGGCAGGATTTTCTCTTTTTTTAAAAAAATTGCAAAGCTTATTAACGACGGTTTCTGGTACCTGACCGTCGTCAATAAGCCATTAGTATTGACGACGGCCAAGTACCAGAAACCGTCGTCAATAAGCCACTGTTATTGACGACGGCCAAGAACTTGGCCGTCGTCAATAAGCCATTAGTATTGACGACGGACAGGTACCAGAAATCGTCGTCAATAAGCCATCGTTATTGACGACGGTACAAATCATGGCCGTCGTTAATAAGCTAGCTTATTGACGAGAGCCTGACCCTGGCCGTCGTCAATATGCTTCTGTAGCTTATTAACGCCAGCTAGATTTAGCTGTCGTCAATAAGCTTATTGACGACTAATAATTGACGACAACCATAAACCGTCGTCTATAACATTTTACCGTCGTCAATAAGTTTTGACGACGATACTATGCTTATTGACGACGGTTTTCGGCCGTCGTCTATTGTCCGGATTCCTGTAATGTATGTCCCCATCCATGTTAACATATATCTCAGATGAGAATAGAAGGACATATGGCTCAGTGCCACCTTATAGTGGAACCATCCGAATTAAAACATAATAGGAAACGAGCAAATCATACATTCCTATACTTCAAATGAAATTAAAAGCAAATTGTAGCTTTCTAGTGCTAGACCGTAGAGCATATGGCAAATTGGCAATGGCCCCTTGTAGTCAACACTGACGCCACAACATGGATGATTTAAGGGCGGCAAGAGTCGCCATCAACATTAGCATTATGGTCGATGAGATTGAAGGCCCTTGAACTTGTGTCACAAAGGAGCTCTCGGCTTTATCAATAGATTTGACAATTGTAGGTGTGGCTAGGGACACAATAAAGGAGACCAAAACGAGATAGACGAACCTGATTAGCATCTACAGACCTTAAGGAGCCCCCACACGGTCTACTAGTTTGGACCAGAGACATAATTATCCAAAACTAGGGACTACTGTTTATTTTTTTTGAATTTTGCGGATGAACTTGAGCTACCTCCCCTACTTGTCCAGTTACGAGTCGCGACGAGGCCCCACGCTGCCCGCTGTTCCGCCCACCGCATGCTTCTCTAAGACCTAACCTTCGTCCATCTCTCTTCATGCTCTTGGGAGATCTAATTAAAACATCCGGGAAAAATTTCATGAGACATTTGATTCCTTGTTGTGGAACGTTCGATTCTGTGGTGAAATATTCGAATTCCTTCAGTGAAACATTCAATTTTTTATGGTAGAATATTTTTTTGATTTTGTGAATTTGCAGACGTAACTCCACTGGGTATAGCCGGTCCTAAACCCGTGTAATAGAGGATTGTTGTGATAAGTTTAGTGCATCACCTTAAAACCAGTCATTAATATAAATATCAAACCTAATTTAAGTTATATATATATATATATATATATATATATAGACAAAGAATTTATTGTTGTTGTGATGGATTTGCAGGCGTTAGGTGAGGGACACAAACGCATGAGGAAGACGAAGACTGGACCAAACTGGGCTGCGCTTGAATTCTAGTGGGCCGATGTGCAATGGGACGAGGACGGAGGCTGACTCTGACTGGACCGAGCCCGTGACATATAGGCCAAGACTGAACGACTCCGTTAGTCCGATACATTAGGTTTTTACGCCTTCGAACACTGGCTTTACGTAACTACCTTCGGGTTGCGGCAGCCGGGACTTCACCTGTCGGCGTTCTATTCTTCTCGACGATCCGACAGATCGAAGCACTCACGACATGGCGGAGCCAGGCCTGAGCCGGCGGCCGGTCTCCTCCATCGCGACCGGCCACTTCCCCGAGCTCCTCGGCTTCTGTGCCCGCGGGGAGGCTCTGATTGCCGAGCTTCTCCTGCTCTCTGACCGCGCCCCTCCGCAGTTCGCCGACCGGCGCTTCGACCCCGTCCTCTTCGACTTCCGGTGACCTCTCTGTCGCTCTCTCAGCGCAATAAAGTCGTCACTGGTGCAGTTAGGGATTACATTTGCGTCGGAATCCGCAAATATGGAGTAGACACTGCCGTTTAACTGGTATTTTACTTCACTCCCGGCGCAGATACTTCGATTCCCCGGGTGATTCCGAGTCGAGGATCGACGGCAGTATCGAGATGGAAGCGCTGGAAGATTAACTCCGAGAGTCCTGTGGCCCGTACATGCAGAGGTTCGTCTCGTTGCTTGATGGCGCCGTCACTTACCACGAGGAGCTCTGCAGTTACCTGAATGACCTGCAAGTATGGCTACTATGCTTTCTATGACCCGTGGCTCAGTGCCTTCGCAACTCGTTAGCTGATACTCGTGATGATAAGTGTTCTAGATGAAAAGAGCATCTAACATGATGGCCTGGTCCTGATTTTTAGCAATGTTATCCTAAACGGTAAACGGTAGACAGTCGGTGGAGGTCTGTTTAACGTTTAGCCTGTCTAAACGGTGTTTAAACGGATTAAACGGTTTATACTGTAGCTACATTGTTGCAGCAAGTAAAATATGTAACTTAAATCTATAAGTTCTCGTGTTCACAACTAAAGTACATAACTTGCAATAAATCACATGGAGGTTATTTAGATAAATTAGAACCTCATACTCTTATTGAGTTTCAGCTGTCCTATAACTCACAAACATGACAATCGAGCAAGTTCTAAAATAAAAGGCTAATAAAAGATGCGACTCACGTGCCATATGTATACTCTATGTTCCTGAGATGAGAAAGTGTGCGGGGAGATTGAGCTGCGTGTGCTGCGCAGGGACTCGGGTGCACGGGTTCGGAGTGTGTGAGAGGGAGATGGTGGGAGAGGGCGATCAAGCTGCGCGTGGGTGGTGGCTGATGGCGGGCTACTTTGGTTGCGAGCCAAGGGGGCGCGGGCGTACCTGGTGGCAGCAGATCGGCGGCAGATCGAATACTACAACAGACCCGTGTCGGCGGAATCAATAGGCGGAATCAATAGGAGTCTTCGACAGTGTGCAGTTAAATGGGTAGTGTGCAGCCAAATGGGTTGAAAAGACCTGGTTCTAACATTTTCACTTCGCCTAAACGGGTCAAAACGCGTTTAAACATGAATAGAAACCGTTTTGTTTAATCTATTTAAACCGTTTAAACGGTTGTTGACTCGTTTAAACGGGTCAACTGTTTAAATGCCCGTTTAGTGCCTAAACTACACAACAAGTGTCTGTTTACCGTTTAAACACGTTTAAACGGCCGTTTAATACCGTTTAGGATAACATTGATTTTTAGTGACACTAAATGAGTGCTCCTAAGCTCCTTTTCTTGTGCAGGAAGGGCTGTATGCACATTGCACATTCGATGGTGTGGTGGAGAATAACAGCGCATGCCAGTTACTAGTGGAGTCGATGGCTTTGTTTGGATGCATGATTCTGCTAATGGAACACAGAATTGGTGGGTTGCTGCGGGAGAGGCTCCTGGTGGCGCATCTGCGGTATGAGCGCTGTTTTATCCATCCTAATCTGGAACGGACATGTGAGCTTTGTCGCCGGCATGTGCCTACATCTGGTTCTTCAGCTAGTTTTGTATCATCACCGTTTTTCTCAGAAGTTGTTTCTGTACAGAAGCCTGAGGACCTGCTTGGGAGGTTTCCATTTCCTAAGACTGTTGTGGATGCTGTAATAACCTGCCTGCGAAATGGCGATGTGTACAATAACATCCGCTTCTATCCTGACCCACAGCACCGGACTACTGCTCTGTCCTTGCAAGGTGGACGTCTTTATGTGCTGTTGTTTTATTCTCGTGAACTTTTGCACAAAGGTTTAGTAATGCGGGAGATTGTTGACCAATTCTTTAAAGATAACTGGGTGGTTCCCATATTCTTGCATTTCTCGGCGGATTTGCTTGTCTCTTGGGATGCATACAAAGAGGCAAAAATTTCATTAGTTTCCTGCCTTTCTCCTGCCTCGATACGTGATATTAGCCTCCACCATTATACGAAGGTCAGTGTAGAAGAACCATTTTATTTGTTAGCATTGTTGATGTTAGCCTACCCCAACGTGCTTGGGACAAAGGTCTGTTGTTGTTGTGTTGATGTGATGTGCAGTTCACTTCAGTATGTGCTTCTTTCCGTAGTTGTTAACCGTAGAAAATAGTACAAGCTGAAATGTGGCTGTGCACCATTTATTGACACATATCCTTATTTTTGATTTCCCATCTTTTTCCACACTTGTTTTGACTTCATTGTTTTTTCTTTTTCTTTCAGGTTCCTCATCTTGTAGCTGACTTGGGTTTTCATATACGATCCTTAAACAAGAAGTATGTGCTTGATAATTCTCCAAGTCTTCTTTTTATCATCAGAGAATGCAATTTCACACTGCGTTGGCTTTTGCTTCATCGCCTGGTAAACCGATGTTTATGTCCTCATTGTTGTTTTTACATTTTTATCATTAAGCATCATAGTATTGAAATCATAATTTATTAAGGCATAAAAACTGAGTTATTCTTATCTTTCTGTTGTTTTACATTCTAACATATTGCTTGATAGACCAGTGATAAAAAGGCAAGGGACCTGGTGGTCTCTGTAGGGTTATCAAATCAAGTAAATGAAGGAAGCTTATTAGAACTTTTATTGAGGACATCTAAGGTGAATATTCTTTTCTGAGGGATTGAATATTTTAGCATTGGACTATCCTAGTTGGATTCTGATATTCGTTGCTTTTGTTTCCTAAATCTAGCTTGAGTTTGAGGTGAAGCAACTGCATGTTGAATTATTGAGAACCCGAGAAAGTATGTGGCATGAAAAGAGGAATGATGCTTTGGACTGTATAAATGACTTGTCTCAGAACTACTTTGGAGTTTGGGTATGTTCAAGATTCAATATAACATTGGCCAAGATCTGTTAGTAGATTCTTCAATCTCAATACTATTATATTTCATTTTTGTTCTTTTAAGGGAATTATACCTCTCTTATCGGGCGCATTTCTTATGCCAGCCTTGAATATCATGTTGTGATATTATGAAGTTAAAATGTGAATGAATACCTTAAATATGGTGGTTTTCCTCTTTTTGAATAGGCTGCATCATGCAAATTCAAGAATAAGACCCTGAAAGACTTGTTGGAGCACCTGAAGTCTGAGGTCAACATTGTTCATTTCCCCTTTCATATACCTACTGAAGATATCAGCATTTGCAATTTTTCTGTGAGGATTGACAGTTTATGTATGAAGAATATTGTTCATTCTTAATGACTATTTTATCTGACAGGTTATCTCCCTGAATCACACTGCAATTGGGAGCTCTGGCAGGACAATTCATCGAGTGCTATCTACATTAAAAGATATTGAGATGCTCCACCGAGTAGAATCTCCCCAACCTTTTTAACACTAATTAGCAAAATTTAGCGGAATAGTTCCATAGTATTCATATTTTGCTTGCTTTCTCCAATTGTTTGCAACTTTGCGCAGAAGCAGTAATGATGGTGCACTTTTTTTTGTTTCCACAAGAGAATTCCATGCATAGGGAGTTACATGTGTGCTCTGTATTTCTGCTTCAGACTTCAACTACAGTTGGGTGATTCAGAACGAGAAAAGAAGATAATACTGTACATAAACTTTCTTAACATGGGGGATGCCATCATTAAAAATTAGTAACAGGATGTCATGCCGTTTTAGTGGTGTTGAAACACAATTGAATTCTAGTAGCTTTCTGTATGTTTTTTTACTAAGCCATCCAGATATCAATATTTGTTTCCATATTGTTAGACTGTACGTATAGGGGGTAGGGGCATTTTAGTCTTTTGGTATTAGGGTTGCTTAACCCTTAAGCTGTGTCCCCCTATATATGTAACCCATTGACAGGCTGTTAATAGATTTATTACTTTCCCTAATCTAATTTGGTATCAGATTGTTCTTCTCTCTCCTCGCCCGGCCGCCGCGCGCGCCCTCCCGGTCACCGCGCGCTCCTCTCGCGGCCGCCGCGCGCTCCCCTCGCGCCGCCGCGCGCTCTCCTCCCGGCCGCTGCGCGCACCCTCCTCTCCCGATCTCTCCCCGATGGCATCTACGAGCGCCGCCGCCGCCGCGGCCACGGGCGCCGCCGCCGCCGCAGCCACGGGCGCCGCCTCCGCCGCGGCCTCGGGCGCCGCCGCCGCGACCTCGGGCGCCGCCGCCGCGACCTCGGGCGCGGCGGCCCCGCCGCCCCCTCCTCTCTGCCCGGTCGCGGCTGCTGCTGGGCTCAGCGTCGCTGACCCGGCCGCCCCCTTCCCTGCGCCCGCCGCCACCGGGTCTGGCGCCGCCGGCCGCCCCGCCACCTCTCCTGGGGGCGCCGCCGCCAGATCCGGGGCTCCCAGCCCTGCGGCTGGCCTCCATGTCTTCTCCCCCGGGCACACAGCCGCTGGACTGCTCGGGCCCGACTCTGGTGTGGCCGGCCCAGCCGCAGGCGGGTCCCTCGGCCTCCCCAGCGCCGCTGGCTGCCGGGTTTCGCCGCTGGCATGGCTGGACCCGCCGGAGGACAGCTCTGTCCCAGTACCGCCTGGCTGCCAAGCCACGGTGGCCCTGCTGTGAGCGCCGCCGGGCATGCTGTCCCTGCTGGATCCGGGGGACAACCCTCTTCGCACGTCTCCGACGTCGCGACTGCCCTGGCCATCTCCCGTGAGCGGGAACGAGCGCTCGTCCTCGCCTTGGAGCAGGAACACGCTGCTGCGGCCTCTCTCACACGTCAGCTCGAGGAGCCCCCGCCCGTACAGTGGAGCGACACACAGGATACTCCAGGAGATGGTGCTGCTTATACTACCTACTCGACGTCTCTCGTCACTGCTCTACATGCCCAGGCGGCTGACATACAGAACATCCAGACTCTTGTCCCGGTTGTTCTCAGCTCCGACTCTACTTCCTTCGCTCGTTGGCGCAGCTTGCTTCTCCTGACGCTGCGACACTTTCGGCTGGAAGACCATGTGCTGCGAGATGACTGCCCACTGGACGACTCGTGGATCTGCATGGACAGTCTTGTCCTTGCATGGTAGAACAGGTTTCTTTTCATATAACTTTCCACAGGAGGAAGGCAGGCTAAACATGGAGGCCACGACCCGCCCCATTAAGAAGGGAAGCAAGACTACGCGCTTGGAGTCGGAACCAGGCAAAGCTGAACGTAGTCCTGTACCGTCCCCTGGGGCTTAGCTGCTCCGAGCGCTGTTCCTGGACTCTATAGAATTTATTATGAAAAGAAGAGACTGTTCTATCTTTGCTCTAAGGGTAGAACTTACGGAGGTGTTCTATGTTCCAAGGGTTCGGGAGCAGGTCCCCATCTTCGGTGGAAAGGCGTACGCACCCGGGGCGGCACACTTTTGCGACTCGAAAGGGACCTTCCCAATTAGGGGAGAGTTTGTGGGTCCCTTCGCGAGAAAGTATGCGCCGCAGCACCAGGTCACCTTCCTGCAGCTCCCGGGCACGCACAGACCTCTGGTGGTAGCGACGGAGCGCTTGTCTGTATCGTGCGTTACGGAGAGCTGCATGCAATCGGACCTCGTCGACGAGGTCGATTTCTCCACGCCGGAGGTTGTCCTGCGCGGCTTCGTCGTAAGCCCGGACACGGTGAGACTTCATGTTGATCTCTGGGGGAAGTACGGCTTCGGCCCCATACACCATGAAGAAGGGTGTCTCTCCTGTGGCCCGGCTCTGGGATGTCCGGTTAGCCCATAGTGTGCTTGGAAGCTCATCCACCTAATTGGCACCATGTTTCTTCAGATTGGCATAGGTGCGGGTCTTAAGGCCCCGGAGAATCTCCGCGTTGGCCCTCTCGACTTGCCCATTGCTCTTTGGGTGAGCAACAGAGGCATAGCACACCTGAATGCCGAGGTCTTCGCAGTAGTCTTGGAAGGCTGCGCTGGTGAACTGGGTCCCGTTGTCGGTGATGATTCTGTTCGGGACCCCGAACCGGCAGACAATCGACTTGATGAACTTCACTGCGGATTGCTTGTTGATGGTGACAACTGGTGTGGCTTCCGGCCACTTGGTGAACTTGTCGATGGCGACATAGAGGTACCGGAATCTCCCGACGGTTCTGGGGAATGGTCCCAGGATGTCCAGCTCCCATACGGCAAACGGCCATGAGGGCGGGATCATCTGTACCGCCTGAGCCGGTGTATGGATCTGCTTGGCGTGGAACTGACACGCCTTGCAGCTCTCGACCAGCCTGACGGCATCCTGGAGTGCTGTCGGCCAGTAGAAGCCATGCCGGAAGGCTTTACCGATGAGCGTGCGTGAGGAAGAGTGACTCCCACATTCGCCTCCTTGGATCTCAGCGAGCAAGTCGCAGCCTTCCCCCTGGGTTATGCACCGCAATAGGACGTGGTTGGCGCCACGCCGGTAGAGATCCCCCTCTACCAGCGCGTATCTCTTAGCCATACGCACGATCCGTTCAGCGGTTGCATGTTCATCAGGGAGGATGTTGTCTTTCAAGTAGTCCCGAATCTCCGTGATCCATGCATCGGGTGTGACTTGAGCTTCTGGATCTTGAGCGCTGGGTTGCACGGAGTCCCCAGTGACGCTTACGATCCTTGGCGGCATCCATGGCTGCAGGGCCGCCAGCTTCGAGGTGCTGGTCAAGCCCCCTTCGCCCGGCTCGGCGGGCCGGGCTGTGGGCCGCAGCAACGTCCTCTCGAAGACTCCCTCGGGCACGGGAGCTCCGGTGGAAGCCTTCGTTGAAAGGTCGTCAGCTGCGGCATTGCCACCGCGCGGTACGTGGCGCAGGTCCAAGGCGAGGAAGTCTTTCTCCAACATCTGCACGTGAAGCAGATAAGCAGCTAGCTGTGGGTCATTGCAGGAGCATTCACCCTTGACTTGTTTGATAACCAGCTGGGAGTCGCCCTGTGCCAACAACTGGCGAGCGCCTAGAGACAGGGCTGTCTGTAGGCCAAAGATGAGTGCTTCATACTCTGCCATGTTGTTGGTTGCCTTGAAATTAAGACGCACCATGTACCCAAACTGTTCCCCCGATGGCATGAGGAGCAGTACGCCGGCACCGGCTCCCTGCTTTCGCGAGGAGCCGTCGAAGAAAAGCGTCCAGTGGGGCTTGGTGAAGACCGGAGCTTGGTGCTCTGGTTCACCGTCTTCGTGGCCCCCTGGGTCAGTCTTCGTTGGTGTCCACTCTGCCACGAAGTCGGCCAGTGCTTGGCTTTTGACTGCATGGTGGGGAAGGAAGTCCAGCTCGAACTCCGCCAGCTCCGCCGCCCACTTAGCGACGTTGCCAGTCGCATGGGGGCTGTGGAGAATCGTCTTCAGCGGATAGGAGGTGACTACCGAGACCCGGTGGGCCTGGAAGTAATGGCGGAGCTTCCTAGAGGCCACGAGCACCGCATACAGCAGCTTGTGGACCTCTAGGTACCTTGTCTTGGCATCATGAAGTACTTCGCTGATGTAGTAGATGGGCCTCTGCATGGTTCGAACCCTCTCTCTTAGGTCTGGGAGGTCTTCATCCATTGGCCCTGACCCGCTGGAGATGAGTGGGTCCAAGGGGACCTCCGGGAGTTGGGACCCGGAGGCCCTTAAGCTATCTTTGCCCTCCGAGGGACCCCGCGGGTTCTCCGGGAGCTCCGGAGGGTCTTGCGGGATCTTCGGGAGGTCCCGTTAGGCCCCCGGGGGGTCCCACAGGACCCCCGGGGGTTTATCTTGGGGGTCAGGGAGGCCGCCCTGGACCTCCGGGAGGCCGCCCTGGACCTCCGGGAGGTTGCCTCGGAGGTCCGAGGGACCGTCTCGGTCCTGCGGGGCCTCCTGGCGTCTGTCTTCTGCTGCCAGAGCAGGTCGTGAAGATGAGAGGTCCGGCCGCTCTGCGACGAGGACCATACTCACCACCTCGGTTGTTGCCGCGATGTAGAGCAACAGGTGCTCTCCGGGCTCTGGGGCTACCATGATAGGTAGGGTCGTCAGGAGCCGCTTCAGCTCCTGGAAAGCCTCTTCTGCTTCGTCAGTCCAGGCGAATGGGCCAGACTTGCGCAGGAGCTTAAAGAAAGGGAGTGCCCGCTCTGCTAGCCTCGGTATAAACCGACTCAGCGCGGCTAGACATCCCGTGAGTTTCTGGACATCTTTGACGTGGGCAGGAGGCCGCATCAAGTCCATGGCCTTGATCTTCTCTGGGTTGATCTCAATCCCTCGGTGCGAGACCAGGAATCCTAAGAGTTTCCCAGAGGACACACCGAACACACATTTGTCGGGGTTCAGCTTGGTGCGCGTAGAGCGCAATTTGTCAAAAACTAAGGCTAGGTTATCTAACAAAGATGAACCCTGCTTGACCTTGACAACGATGTCATCGACGTACACCTCAACTAAGTCTCTTATTAACTCTCCAAAGGTTTTGTGCATTGCTCGCACAAAGGCGGGGAGAGCATTCTTTAGGCCGTAAGGCATAGAGACATAACAATAAAGGCCATCTACTGTGATGAAGGAGGTGTGCTCTTCATCCTCCCTAGACATGGGGATCTGATGGAAACCCGAGTAGGCGTCTAGGAAGCACAGCATATCACAGCCTGATGTTGAGTCTACTATTTGATCTATTCTAGGGAGACGGAATGGATCTTTGGGACATGCCTTATTGAGACTGGTGTAGTCGATGCACATTCAGAGCTTCCCGCCGGCCTTCGGGACAACGACGGGGTTCGCCAACCACCGGGGGTGGCGGACTTCCCGTATGAAGCCAGCGTCCAGCAGCTTCTTGATTTCTTCACGAATGAAGTTTTGCCGCTCGATGGACTGCTTGCGGGGCTTCTGTTGAACTGGCCGGGCATCGGGGAAGACTTTTAAGTGGTGCTCGATCACCTCCCTGGGGATCCCCGGCATCTGTGACGGCTGCCATGCAAACACGTCAACGTTGTGCCGGAGGAAGGTGACGAGCGTGCCTTCCTATTTGCTATCCAGGCCCCCGGCTACCCGGGTGGTCTGGGTGGCTTCGGCGCCGACTTGGACGACCTTTAAGGGGACGCCGCCCTCGTCGAGGGGTTGCATCCGGGGTGCTGTGGCGGAGGCACGGTGGCGTGCACTCGGGTGGAGCTGGTCCGGCTCTGCACTGCTAGGGGCCGGTGCCCCAGCTGTTGCGAGCGCTTGGAGTTTCTCTAAGGCCGACACTGCAGCAGTGCGGTCTCCACGTATCCTGAGGACGCCCGTTGGTGTAGTCATCTTTAGGACGAGGTAGCCGTAGTGGGCTACTGCCATGAATCGGTATAGGGCTGGCTTGCCAATTATGGCGTTGAAGGGGAGGTCGATCTCCGCTACGTCGAACAGAATGTATTCTGTCCGATAGCTGTCCGGAGCTCCGAAGTGTTAGTAGTTGAATTCTCACTCTCATTGGAAGAGAGGATGACACTAGGAGTTGGGGCAATTTTCTTGTCTATTTCTCACACAATGCCATACCAACCCAAGGGGTTGAGGCTACATATTTATAGCTGCCATGGCAGCCAAGCATATGCCACAAAGATGCTAGTCTAAGATGCTTAGATGCTGTCCTAATATGCTGTCCTTGGCTGACACTAAGATGCTGTCCTAGTGTCTTTAATATGCTGTCCTAGTGTCCTTAGATGCTGTCCTAATTGGGGCCACAAAGACCAAAGGACTAGAGTACAACAAAGACCAAGGACCAAGTACTAAAGTGCAACAAACTAAAGGACTAGGGTACAAGGGACTAGGGGACCAAAGACCAAAGAACTACAAGACTTATTCCAGCATTCTCCCCCTAAGTCTTGTACGTCGTCTTCTGAAAGGGTTGGACCATCCCGATCTTGGTGCGAAGTTCAATGAACTTGAGCCTCCCAAGGGGCTTCGTGAGCAGGTCCGCAAGCTGGTCATTGGTGTTGATGTAGTTCGCCTTGATGCTCCCTTCCTCCAAGCATTTTCGGATGAAGTGGTACCTCACCCGGATGTGCTTGCTCCGTTCATGGAAAACGGGATTCTTTGCCAGGGCCAGAGCGGACACGTTGTCCACCTTGAGTTCGACCACTCCAGTGTCTCTGCTGAGGAGATCACCAAGCAGTCGACTAAGCCAGAGCGCCTGAGTCGAAGCGGTGGAGGCCGCTATGTACTCGGCCTCGCAGCTGGACAGGGCCACCACCTGCTGCTTGACCGACTGCCAGCTAACGAGGCACTTGCCGAAGAAGAAGAGGATCCCGCTGGTGCTCTTGCTGGTGTCGATGTCGCCGGCGTGGTCGCTATCGCTGTACCCGACAAGGTGTGCCTCCCCAGGACACCTCGGGTAGTGTAGGCCATGATCGAGAGTCCCCGCAACATAGCGGATGATCCTCTTCACAGCCTGCTGGTGATCCGTCGTCGGTCGTTGCAGGAACCGACTAACGTAGCCGACGGAGAATGCCAAGTCCGGCCGTGTGTGGGTGAGGTAGCGAAGGCTCCCCACAAGACGCCGGTACTACGTAGCGTCCACCTCCTCCGCCGTGCTGTCGCGGCTCAGCTTCAGCCTCTCCTCCATCGGAGTGAGAGCTGGGTTGCAGTTTGTGAGCCCAGCTAGCTCAACAATGCGCTTGGCGTAGGCGGTCTGTCGAAGTGTGATCCCGGAGTCGACCTGGTGCACCTCAATCCCAAGGTAGAAGGAGAGAGATCCCATGTCACTCATCTGGAAGGTGGCTTTCATCTCTTCCTTGAACGCTGCCACCTCCGCATCCTTGGTGCCGGTGATCACCAAGTCGTTGACGTAGACACCCACCAGTAGGGTGTTTCCTCCATTGCCCCGCCGATAGATGGCTGCCGCGTGCGGGCATTGCCCGAAGCCCATCCTCTTGAGCGTGGAATCCAACTTGGCATTCCACGCCCTTGGTGCCTGACGCAAGCCATAGAGGGCCTTGCGCAGGCGCAACACCTTGCCCTCCTTGCCAGGGACCACAAACCCCGGCGGCTGGTGTACGTAGACCTCCTCCTTCAAGTCGCCGTTGAGGAACGCCGACTTGACGTCCATGTGCTGGACACGCCAGCCTTCTTGGGCAGCGAGTGCAAGAAGGAGTCGCACGGATTCCATCCGTGCCACGGGGGCAAAAGCATCGTCGAAGTCGATCCCCTCCTGCTGCACGAAGCCGCGTGCCACCAAGCGAGCCTTGTGCTTGACGATGGCGCCGGCTTCATCCCTCTTCAACTTGAACACCCATTTAAGGGTGATCGCACGGTGACCGCGAGGGAGATCAGCAAGCTCCCAAGTGCGGTTCGTCTCAACCGCGTCCATCTCCGACTGCATCGCAGCACACCATGCTGCATGTTTCTCGGCCTCCGCAAAAGACCGAGGCTCGCCGTCATCGCACGCAAGGTGCAACTGCGCCTCTAGATCTTGATCATCCAGATCGTGAGGGGCCAGTCCCGGCACCGGCTGGTTGCCGAGAATGTTCTCCATCTTGCGATACCGCAACTGCTCGCCGTTGTAGCACCCGTCGAGGCGCTCCTCGTCGTGGGAGAGCGGAGTAACAAACTCCACTGGGTCGTGCTCGACACGAGCTGGGGACGGAGTGGGCGTGCCCGGAGGAGTGGCCGTCGGTGCTGGAGTGTGTGGGGTCGCCGGCTGAGGTAGAGGTGGACGGTCGGGGGCTGGGGTAGACACGCTCGATGGAGAAGAGTTGCCTACTCCCCCAACTCCCTTGAAGTGGACGTAGTCGACGATGAAGTCGTCGTGCGTCGAGGTCGAACCGTCGTCCACCGCCTTGTCCCATGCCCATCCTCGCCCTTCGTTGAACACAACGTCGCGCGTCGTGCGCACACGTTGTGTCTCTGGGTCAAGAATGCGGTAGGCCTTCGAGCCCTTCGCGTAGCCGATGAACACCCCCGGAGTGCTCCTGTCGTCGAGCTTGCTGATGTGGCCAAGCTCCTTAGCGAACGCGAGGCAGCCGAAGACCCGTAGATGAGAGACCGCCGGCTTGCGCCCATACCAAGCCTCGTACGACGTCCTGCCGTTGAGAGCCTTGGTGGGCGAGCGGTTGAGGATGTAGACAGCCGTCACCACCGCCTCTCCCCAGAAGATAGCCGACATTCCCCTCTGCTTGAGGAGGGCTCGAGCCATCCCCACAACCGTCTGGTTGCGCCGCTCGACGACGCCGTTCTGCTGCGGGCTGTAGGGCGCGGAGTAGTGGCGCTGAACACCCTCATCCGCGCAATATGACGCGAATTCAGCCGCCGTGAATTCGCCGCCGTTGTCGGTGCGCAGCACACGCAGCTTGCGGCCGCACTCCGCCTCCGCAATGGCCTGCGCGCGCCTGATGGCGTTCGCAGCCTCTCCCTTGCTGCCAAGGACCACGACCCACATGTAGCGGGAGAGGTCGTCGACGAGCAGCAGGAAGTAGCGTCGTCCTCCTGGTGTAGCTGGTGTCACCGGGCCACATAAGTCCCCGTGAACGAGCTCGAGCCGTTCCTTAGCTCGAAAGCTCGACTCCTGGGGAAAAGGAAGCCGCCTCTGCTTCGTCAATACGCAGACGTCGCAGAGCTGCTCCACGTGGTGAAGGCATGGCATGCCTCGCACCATCTCCTTGGCACTGAGCTGCTTTAGGGCCTCGAAGTGAAGATGCCCAAAGCGCTCGTGCCACTGCCATGCCTCGTCGTCCCGATGAGTGGCAAGGGAGACAGGCTGTGCTACCTGCACGTGAAGGACATAGAGTCGATTGGTGCCTCTAGTTACCTTGGCAAGAAGGCGACGATGGCGATCCCAAATCCTCATGACTCCGTCCTTAATCTCCACGCGCGAACCGTTCTCATCCAGCTGTCCCAGGCTGATGATGGAGTTTCTCAATGCGGGGATGTAGTAGACTCCGACGAGCAGCCTGTGCTCACCAGACTTGGCGGTGAGGATGACGGAGCCGACACCCTTGATCTCCACGCCGGAGGCGTCACCAAACTTGACAGAGCCTCGGACATTGGAGTCAAGCTCAACGAAGAACTCTCGTCGACCGGTCATGTGATGGGTGGCGCCGGTGTCGAGGCACCACCCGTCAGTCTTGTCGTTGCTGGAGCCGTCGCCGAGGAAAGCGTGTGCTTTTGGCTCATCAAGATGAAGGAGAGCCGCTGCAGTCGATGCCACTAGAGGTGGCTTGATGCTTCCGTGTGCCAGAAGCAAAGCTGGCTCCTCCTCTACCTGTGCCACGTGGGCCTCCTTCTCCACTTGTGCCACGTGGGCCTGGCCACGTCGTGGCTGTCGACCCTCCCTGGCCCAATGACCAAGCTTGCCACAGTTGTGGCAGGTGTCGTCTCGTGTCGGCTTGTGGTTGCCGACGGTGCCGCCCTGGGCGCCTCCGCGGGCGCCACCCTCGGTACGTCCGCGTGCCCCGGCCTGGGTACCTCCGCGCCCCTTGCGCGACTTGCCGCGCTTGCGGCCGCCTGTCGAGGAAGAGGACTCCCCCTTCTTCCGGTCACCCTGGCCAGCCTCCCACTGCTCGCGAGTGAGATGAAGCTTCCCGCCAATGGTGATAGGCCCCGAGAGAGGTTGTGGTTCGTCGCTGTCGACGACCTTGAGGCGACCTATCGCCTCTTCGATCGACATCGTGGAGAGGTCCAGCAGAGACTCGATCGAGCGAGCGATCTTCTTGTACTTCTCGGGGATGCACCGAAGGAGCTTCTCGACAGCTCTCTCTTCGTTGTAGGTGTCGTCGCCGAACTGCACCAACTTCTGCAACAAAGTGTTGAGACGGAGAGCAAAGTCATCAACGTCCTCACCTGGCTTAAAGGCCAGGTTCTCCCACTCCTTGCGAAGCGCCTACAGTGTGGACTTGCGGGCGCGGTCGCTGCCGATGCGTGCCGCAGCGATGGCATCCCATGCCTCCTTAGCAGTCCGCTTCTTGGAAAGCGAGAACTGCATCTCGGGCGGGACTGCAGCAATGAGGGCGTCCAACGCCCGTCGATCCTCGTAGTAGTCGACGTCGCCGTACTGAACTGCTTCCCACATGTGTCGCACCTGGAGCCGTACCCTCATCACCGCGGCCCACTCGACGTAGTTGGTCTTAGTGAGGGTAGGCCACTCACCGCCGGGACCGACGTCCCTGACAATGGCCTGGACCCCGTGGTGTCCGTGGTACCTGCCCGGGGAGGGAGAACCGCGCCGCCTGTAATGGCCGCGTTCTTCGTCGACCCAGCCGCCGCCGCCGGAGCGCCACCGGCGCGTCCGCGCCCGTCTGGGCTGCGGTTGTCGCGCCCATGGGGGCGCGCGGCTGCTCGCTGCACCTCTCGTGCTCGCGCCGCCTCCCTCACCGGCCTGAGCTCATCGTCGACGCCGCCGTCGACAGAGCTGCTGGAGCTACTGCCGCGCAGAGCCTCCAGCTCCGCTGCCGCCGCACGCGCTACAGCCGCCGCCGTCGCTGCTTCCACTTCCGCCCTTGCTGCTGCCAGTTGCGCCGCCGCCAACCTTGCCGCCATTGCCGCCGTCGCCGCAGTCTCTGCCGCCGCTCGCTCGCGCTCCTATGCCGCGGCGACCTCCGTCTGCCGCGCGCTCGAGGCGACCGAGCGCTGAGACTGTCCGTCGGACATGGCGCACTAGTGGAGAAGGGCTGTTGTGTGTGGAAGACAAGCTGCTGCTCGTCTGTGCAAGAGAGGAATGAGCTGGAACAGCCGGTGTTCCTGCTGCCGGTTGCGGACAGAGAGAGGTGCGAGAAGGGGATGAGCAGGAGATGTTTAAGCTGCAGGATAGAATGGCTCTGATACCAGATGTTAGTAGTTGAATTCTCACTCTCATTGGAAGAGAGGATGACACTAGGAGTTGGGGCAATTTTCTTGTCTATTTCTCACACAATGCCATACCAACCCAAGGGGTTGAGGCTACATATTTATAGCTGCCATGGCAGCCAAGCATATGCCACAAAGATGCTAGTCTAAGATGCTTAGATGCTGTCCTAATATGCTGTCCTTGGCTGACACTAAGATGCTGTCCTAGTGTCCTTAATATGCTGTCCTAGTGTCCTTAGATGCTGTCCTAATTGGGGCCACAAAGACCAAAGGACTAGAGTACAACAAAGACCAAGGACCAAGTACTAAAGTGCAACAAACTAAAGGACTAGGGTACAAGGGATTAGGGGACCAAAGACCAAAGGACTACAAGACTTATTCCAGCACGAAGGTCACCGGGAGGCTGATGTTGCCATAGGGAACGACCTGTCCCGGCCCTACCCCTGAGAACGGGCTCGAAGGGGTGAGCTTGACCATCGGGATCTGCAACTTCTGGAAAGCTGCACGGCTGATGAGGTTCAGCCCAGCTCCACCATCTACCAAAACGTGGTACATCCTCACGTTGGCGATGGTAGGAGCTACCAAGAGCTGTAGCTGGCCGGCCCCAGCCATGTTCCTGGGGCAGTCGGTGGCGTCAAAGCTGATGGGGGTTCCCATCCACTTGAGGTGCGGTGCGGCACTTGGGAGTGGAGCCACCGACGCTACCGCTCGGAGCAGAGTCTTGACTGCGCTTCGAGACGAGGGGTCGGCGGACCCGCCGTATATGACGTAGAGCTTCTTTCGACGCTCATCGTCGCTGGAGCTGGAGCCCTCATGGTTGCGTACCGCCTTCATGGCGCGCTGAGGCTCCTGGAACTCCACTTGGTGGTCGACGCTGTTCGGGACGTCGACCTTCTGCTTGCCCTCCCTTTGACGGAAGGGTGGGGCATCAGTCCGCTGCTGCTTCTCTTTGCGGAAGCGCTCTGCGAGCTTCCGGATCTCTCGGCACTCGACAGTAGTGTGGCGACAGCTGCCGTGCACAGGGCATTGCTTGTCTTGATCACCTTCTGGGGTTGGTGACCTTCGCTGCCTCTTGTCGGGGCGCGGCCCCCGAGCCCCACTGAGTGCCGCTGCTGCGGCGACAGGAGCTGCGGTCGGTGATTCTATCTTGCCCCTGCCTCGGTTCTTGGCCTTCTTGCTGCCTCCATGGGAAGTAGGGCCAGATCCGGGCTGTCCTCCTGACTCGGAGGTCGGCAGTGAGTGCCAGTTTCGCCCTTCGCCTGCTCTGGCGCACTTGTCTGCCAGGCTGAAGAGCTCGGAGACATCGCGGACCTCTCTGGTCGCGAGCTTCTCGAGCATCTTCTTGTCCCGGACGCCTTGCCGGAACGCCACCACCACAGAAGCGTTTTGGATGTGTGGGATGATGATCCGCACCTGGGAGAACCGCTGGATGAAGGAGCGCATCGACTCCCCAGGTTGTTGCTGGATGGCGTGGAGGTCGAGTTCCGTGCCAGGCCGGGTGTAGGAACTGCCGAAGTTGGCGATGAACTGCCGGCAGAGCTCTCCCCAGGAAGTTATGGACCCCTGGGGGAGGTTCATGAGCCAAGACCGAGCTGGACCGGTCAAGGCGACAGGGAAGTAATTGGCCATGACGGCCTCATCCCCTCCTGCGGCAAGTACGGCGGTGGAGTATATCTGGAGGAACTCCGCCGGGTTGACGCTGCCGTCGTACTTCTCGGGCAGGTGCGGCCGAAACTTGCGCGGCCACCTCGCAAAGCGAAGGTGGGGTGCAAGGCCGCACATCCTGCTCCTGTTGCCGCAGGTATTGGTGCCACGAACGCTTGGTTCGCACCTTGCACAGTGTACCCTGGTATGGGCAAGGCTGCGCCATAGGCCGGGGGCGCCGTTTGCAGGACATATGGCTGTGGCATATTCTGCGCGGCATAAGCCTGGGGCAGGGATCGCATGGCGAAAGTCTGCTCAGGCTGGGTCGAGGCCGACGTCACGCTGTCGCCAGCCTCTTGGTTGCGACGCCTTTCTCGACGTCGCTCAAGGTATACCCGGGCATCCTGGCCCAAGTGACACCGTTCCAGCTCTGTCCTCAGATCCGTCGACTGGAACCTGGTGGAGCTGGAATCTGCCGTCTGCTCGCCAACCATTGGCGTGCGCATCATCGACGCAACCGGTTGGCCGGAGCGTTGTCCCCGCCGAAGTCGAGGGTTTGCGGCGGCGACGACGAGACGGTCTACCTCGCGAATCCACTGCTGGGTCGCAGCCTGAGGCGCGTCCCCAGCAGGCGGATTGCGCAGTAGCGCTCTTGCTGCAGCTAGCGCACCCCCACGGGGTACGCCCAGCGCTGCTGAAGACCTGACGCTGGTTGGAGCCTGCATTGCCGGGGTCGGCGCTGCCAGAGCCGGTTGCTGGCTCCCAGCTTGCGCCGACACACTCCGTCCTGAGTGTGTCGACATGTACTCCCCCCTGGTCACGGTTCGCCGCAAACGCGGGGGAGGAGAGTTCGCTGCTGAAGGAAGCTTGGTCATCCTCGTCGGCGGAAACTCGTCGCGCAAGGGAAAAGCCCCCTACCTGGCGCGCCAAATGTCGAAGTGTGCGGTCGACACTTCCCCCGGGCCTGCACTGGGCAGCCCGCGGAGGTTCTTTTTTCGGTGGGGCTAGTCGCTTGCGGAGAGCTTGAGCGTATGGACGAGTTAGGAAGAGCTTGACACGGTGAGTTTTACGTGGTTCAGGCCGCCGGAGCGTAAAACCCTACGTCCACGACGAGCTATGGAGCTCGCTGTATTGCTTGTTGCTCAGAACCGGAGTCCTGAGCTTGGGGATGACTGAAGTCTAGCGTATGAGTTGCGGGAGTGCGAACCCTTGCTAACGTCGCCTACCCGAGCCTTTTATAGTCCAAGGCTCGTGCGGCTTACAAGGGGGGCCCGGGACCCGACAGGTGGTCCCGTTGAGATTGTCTGCTATCTACCGTATCTGTAGTTATGCCGGTAGTTGTCTCTGGCGAAGACTTCTGAGTCTTCGTCTTGTCGCCCTGCCCATGCCGCATGCTAGTCGTAGTGGATGATGACGGCAGGGACGGCATGGGATGTCTTGTCGCTGTGTTTATTGGTTGGCAGGCTCTGACACCGCGCGCCAGTCTGTGATGCGACTGGGCGCAACGGCACCTGACAGAGGCGTGCTCCGCGTCTCCGCGTCTTGGGAATACGCGGGCCTTGAATACCTTGTACGGGCAAGGTATGGTGCGTCTTTACGCCCGCCGCCTATCGCTCGGGGGCAGGCAGCGCTCTTCTGCTAGACACGTGGGGGGCCCGGAGCCCTCCTCAGAGGAGAGGGGGGTCCGGCCCTGTAGGACACGTGGAGCCTCCGGACCTCTCCCCGCGGAGGGGGAGGTCCAGCTTCTGTCGGCCGCGTGGCAAGCCCGGAGCTCTCCTCTGAGAAGAGGGAGGTCCGGCTCTGCTGGACACGTGGCGCCTTCGGATCTCTCTCCCGCGGAGGGGGGAGGTCCGGCTTCTGCAGGCCACGCGGTGAGCCTGGAGCTCTTCTTTGAGGAGAGGGAGGTCCGGCCCCACCGGACGCGTGGCGCCTTCGGAGCTCTCCCTGTGGAGAAGGGTGAGATCCTTAGGCATTCTCTCCTGTGCGCGGGGTACCCCATATCGCGGGTATCGACAGTCTCCATCAGCGTGTCGCGGCGACTTGCGAGATGGTGCTTAGTCTAAGACAACAACAACAACAACCAAGCCTTTATCCCAAGCATGTTGGGGTCGGCTAGACATGAAACCCAATATATATATATATATATATATTTCAATGAAGTAAAAAAAGAGGAAGAGATATAAGAGTAAAAAGAAAAAAGACTAAGATTCTGGCACATAAATTGCTACTTTGCATGCGGTCCTATCATGAGCTAAGTCTCTGAATACATTCCAATCTCTCAAATCTCGTTTTACCGCCTCCTCCCAGGTCAACCTTGGTCATTCTCTACCCTTCCTAATATTTTTTCTACCTCTTAAAATCCCACCGTTAACCGGTGCTTCTGGAGGTCTTCGCTAGATATGTCCAACCACCTTAGTCTAAGCTGGCGCGTAAATACTTTGGGTCATACCATGTGGTGGAGCAAAGTGAACAGGTTTCCTACTGTCCCCGTCTACCAGCCAAGGCCTGCATCCTTGATGTTTTTCATGTAGTTTTCTTAAAGACGTTTGAAGATGTTCCTCCAGCTATTACAATGTTGTTGCCTCCGATCGTCCATGGCCGTGTGGTGCCTCAACCAGAGCAAGTCCCGCGTGTTCGACCGACAAAGGATTCATGTGAGCCACTCGTTTGTTGGTAAGGACGTGCACTATCAGATGCTACATGGGAACTGTTTGACACAACTACCCTGAGTTTCAGCTCGAGGATGAGCTGTTTCGTCAATCTGGGGTAGTGTTATGGACCCCTTCTTTGGCAGGTAGTATTCCAGGCGCAAGGAAAGAGCATCGGCAGTTCAAGGTGCCAGAGAAAGTGGCTGAGATCACTGACTAGTTGACAAGTCTTGCTTGTAATTGATAGAGTTTGTTAGCGTCTTCTTTGTCCATGGTTTGTTGGTTGCTTGCCTTTTTATTTGGATAAGTTGTTAGCCAATTGTAACATCAGCTGTGCTATATTATGCCAGCAGTTTGTGGAATAAAGCAAGCAAGAAACATTAGCCAAAACACTCAAAGCCTCCTCCGGGAGGGCGTGTTGTACCTGCTCTGCCCTCCATTCATCAGCCATAACAATATGAGAGTGGGGTTATGAAGCATGACAAACATGCTGCTGTACTCTGCCTCCAGGCAGTTCAAACTTAGTAGTTGTTCAGCCTAAAAAAAGGTGAGGGTTGTTATTTCATTACGTACTAACTTGGTATTGTTGTTGCTCTACAAGTAAATTCAGCTTCAGTATGCATATTTATTCTTTTTTAGTTATTGTATACCTTGATTAATGCTGTTCTCCTGCTCATATTGTTGGAACATGTAAATCTTACTTCGTGAATCTAAAAACGTGACAGCCCTGATCTTCACTGTGTTTCGACCTACTATTCTTCGAAATTTGCAGCTAAGATATTTGCAGTTTTAAATGTTATCCCGGTAAGTTCCTTATGAATGCTGCTAGCTTGTAAAACATTACCTTTTATTATCTTTGCTTAGTGTCAACTTAGCAAGTTCTCTACCTTTCAACTTGTTGTAAGATAAGTTGGACTTTCCCCCTCAAAAAAAGAATTGGACTTCTTTTGAGCAATTTATGGCTAGTATTCTACTGACTTGAATCTGAGATACAGGAACTTATGCTGATTTTCCTGCAAAATTTGCAGGTTTTATTGCTAAAAAATTCAACTGCTGTAGATTATGTTAATGCTGAACCGTCTACGCAGCTAGTAAACCGCATCAACAAGGAAGAATTGGAAGAGCTCATGCAGGTATTGGACTTAATATTTTCCATTTCATTGTTCTGCTTAGCCACCTTTTTTGGTACTATCCTGGTTATAAATTAAATTATGCACAGGAAAAAGGATGCATTGCTTATTTATTATTTTAATAACTACTCTCATTGAACCTGTGTCCTCAAGTCTCACCTGTTGTGCTCATTCATAATTTGCATGATTTCCCTAATTTTAATCTCTAATTGCATGTTTGTCCTTGTTTTTTCAACATGGAACATTTTCTTCTGACTTGAGCAATGGCATATTTACCCCTATAGTTGTGTTATGAATATGACTTGTATTGAATAATAGCACGAGGGGGCAGCATATAGAGGTTACATGACTCAATACTAGAATAGTAAAAGGACTCTACAATTAGACTCCTATATGACAACTATATCTCCAATACCCGTCTCAAATGCAAGGCATATACAATAGTGTTGCACTTGAAAGAGTGAACAATAAGAACTAAACTTACTTATTACATCCAAATTCAAACTCTATGAAGCCGCCGTAGAGTGATGCTGTGAATTGAGGGTGGGGGAGGCTCTTCTGCTGCGCCTAGGGCTGCGCAGGGGAGGAACCAGCAGCGAGGAGGCGTAGGAGGAGTTGCGCAGCGCGTATCGTGGGGGAAGAGAGGTTAGGGTTAGGGTTCGTAGCCACGATGACTCAAGGAGAAGAACAACCCAATGGGGTAATTCTGAACTTTACTGGATGAATATTACATGGGGAGGGGTGCTGCTTATATAGAGGTCTAGGGACCCCTGCCGCCCTCCTAGGGCCGGCTGCTGCACTCGGGTCGGTTGCGACACCCCCAACCGACTTAATCTCCTATTTATTTAATTCTATCTATAACAGATTAGACCTCTAATTCTATCTATAACAGATTTATTCTAATCTTAAACAAATCTTCTAGAAGACATTTAGGCAGGAGGTGGTGCGGCTGAGCTGTGGGCGCCATGGGCCCTGTGCCGGCCATATTGGCGGCCCACAAAGGCGTCCACAACATTCCCCCCCTTCCCAACAAAGAGCTCGTCCTCGAGTTTGAAGGCGGGGTGCTTCATCTTGAAATCTTCTAGCTGGACCCATGTAGAATCTGCATCAGAATGGCCAATCCACTTGACTAGCAGCTCCCAAACTTCTCTATTCAGCCGTGCCCGCTGAATCCTCTCTGGTTGTGGTATGACTCGACCGGAAGAGAGGTGGCAGAGGCGCCACTAGAGTTGGTGCAGGACCTTCAAACTTCTTCAAGAGGGACACATGGAAGACGTCATGTATCCGAGATTGAGGAGGTAGCTGCAACTTATATGAGACCGCACCAATGCGCTGTATGATCTGATATGGTCCAAAATACTTAGGACCAATCTTTGATGGTGGTGCCACTATCATGCCTACTGTAGTACGCTGATGAAGACGTAGCCAAACCCAGTCTCCAATATTAAACTCCACCTCACGCCGAGTCTTGTCTTCATAGCTCTTCATGGCAATCTGAGCCTGCACCAACCTGTCTTTAATTTCAGCTAAGAACTCATCTATGTTCCTTAGCTGTTGGTCAAGTGCTGCTACCTTGGAGACTCCCTGATGATAAGAGATAAGTGCTGGAGGATCTCTGCCATAGATCACTCTGAAGGGTAGCACTTGAGGGCTGTCTGGTACGATGTGTTGTAGCAGTACTCAACCCAGGGAAGCCACTGCAGCCATGACTTTGGTCGATCACCAACCAGGCAATGAAGATACATGGTGATGACCTTATTGACGACCTCAGACTAGCCGTCGGACTGTGGGTGAAAGGCGACGAACACCAGCTAGCTGAAACAGGTCTGACTAGAACAGACTAGTGAAGACGGTGTCGCGGTCGCTAACAATGGAGCAAGGGAAGCCGTGTAGACGTACAATGTCGTCGAAGAACGCCCTTGCTATAGATGCAACACTGTACGGGTGGCTCAATAGAATGAAATGGGCGTACTTCGAAAAGCGATCCACCACTGTCAGGATTACCGTCTTGCCTCCAACCTTCGGAAAACCTCGATGAAGTCCATAGAGATATCTCTGAGGGTACAGGAAGAGGCTGTAGCAGCGGCCAGATGTAGATGGTCCGTCTTGTTGCGCTGGTATGTGGTGCAACTGCGGACGTACTCGCGCACCCGTCGCAAGAGTGACAGGCTGTAGAAGGAGAGTCGTAGCCGGTGCGCTGTTTTCTGGACGCCCTCGTGGTCCCCTTCATGCGCCTCAGCTAGAAGAGAGGGCCACAAGGAGGACGTGTCGGGGATGAAGAGCTTCCCCTTGTGTAGGAGGAGACCGTCACGTTCGGCCCAGTCAGTAGGTGCAGCTCCCTCCTGGAGCTGGGCGCGCAACTATTGCGCCTGCTGATCCATGGCGATCTCCGCACGAAGCGAGTCGAAGATGTGGAAGACTGGCGCTGATATGGCGTGAATAACCATGTCTTCCTTGTCACGGCGGGACAGGGCGTCAGCTGCCCCGTTTAGATGCCCCGGCCTGTACTCAACCTACAGATCATATCCAAAGAGCTTGCTCACCCAAGCATGTTGGGGAATTGTTGTGAGGCGTTGATCCAAGATGTATTTCAGACTGAAGTGATTAGTCCTAACGGTGAAGGGGCGACCCCATAAGTAAGGCCGCCAATGGTGCACGGCCTTCACGAGGCCGATCAGCTCACGCTCGTACGCCGGTAGCTTGTGGTGGTGAGGAGCTACGACACGACTGAAGAAGGCGATGGCACCATCGCCTTGGTGTAGAACCGTCCCAAAGTCGACACCCGACGCGTCGCAGTCGACGACGAAGCACTTGCAGCCTTTTTGAGGCGTCACCTAGGCGACACCTAGTCGGCGACTAGGCGTCCAGGCGCTCTGGCCCGGACGCCATGGCCGGGCGGCTCGCTTGGCCGGCGACTGGCTGCCGCCGCTGCCACCATCGCTGCCACCCGCCTAGCACCGCCGCCGCCTCGCCGTTTCTGACACCTGACGCTCGCTGTCGCCGCCGCCTCGTCGGTTTTGCTGCTCGCTGCTGCCGCCGCCACTCACACCAGTGGAGAAGAGAGGGTTGAGGGGGAAGTGGTTAGGGTTAAGAGTGAGTAGGTTTTTTATAACCCAATCTAAGATCATTCGATGGTCCACATTATTTTGGGCCAAAACACCGTGAGGCCTAGAGTCTTCAGCTCCTCCACCCGCGCCCACCAGCCGCCGCCCGCCCGCCGCCTCTGCCACCGCCAGCATCGCCCACCCGCCCGCATCTGCCGCCGCCGCCCGCCCTCATCGCCTGGCCCGGCGGCCGGCGGGCGTCTAGGCGTGGATTCGCAACCCTGAGCACTTGTTGAAGTCTGACATTTGGAGAAGAGGCACTGTCATCAGCGCTTGCTTGAGTTGGGAGAAGGCATCCTGCGCATCGTCGGTCCAGCGGAACGCTTCAAGCTTCAGGAGGGCAATGAGGGGCGCGGCCACTGCGGCATACCCCGCAATGAACTTGCGGTAGTAGCCGGTGAGCCCAAGTAAGCCTCGCAAGGCTCGTAAGGACCGAGGTGTAGGCCAACGCTCCACGGCCTCCACCTTGGTCGGATCCATCGCCACGCTCTAGGAGGAGATGATGTGTCCTAGGTAGGACACGGTCTCCCGACCAAAAAAGCACTTGGACTTCTTCAGGAATAGCTTGTGCGTCCGGAGTGTTTGGAACACCTGCTTGACATGCTGGAGGTGTTCGGCCTAGGACCTGCTATATACCAAGATGTCATCAAAGAAAGCAAGCACGAATTTCCTGATGTATGAGTCAAGGACGCCGTTCATCAACGACTGGAACGTGGACAGCGCATTGGTGAGGTCGAACGGCATCACCAAGAACCCATAGTGGCCTCGATGAGTTCATAATGCCGTCTTGTCGATGTCGTCCGGGTGCATGCGCACCTAGAAGTAGCCGTTGCAGAGGTCAATTTTGGTGAAGAACCTCGCGCCGCGGAGCTCGACCAACAGTTCATCGACTACCGGGATAGGGAACTTATCTTTCAATGTTCGAGCGTCGAGCTCGCGGTAGTCGATGCAGAAGCGCCACGTGCCGTCGACTTCCCAGACCAACAACACTGGCGAGGAGAATGCAGAGGTGCACTCCCGGATGATGCCCTACCGATACGGCCCGACAGCTACTAGAGCTGTGCCCTGCAGGAGTCTGATGCGGTGGTCGTGGCGCTGTGGAGGAGGAAGACCGCGTGGCTCGTCGAAGAGGTCCTGGAGGCTATCCAGGAGGGCGCCCATCATGTCGGTAGGAGGCGCCAGAGAAGAGCACACGGGGGCGGTGCTGCGCAGCCCCGTCCAGACCACCTCACGTTTCTCGCGCCACAGCTTCATCGTGAGGTCCTCTAGGTTCCATAGGATGGGTCCCAAGGACCGCAACCACTGTACTCCCAGAACGAGGTCAAAGCCGTCGAGTGGCAGCGCGTAGCACGTGACGTCGAAGCGATCCCCTGCAATCATCAATGGTACACGTGGACAGATGCCTATGCAGGAGATGGAGTCACCGTTGGCGACCCGAACACCGACGCCTGGTTGTGGCAACATCATCAGGCCGTGCTCCTGGATGAGGGGCTCCCTGATGAAGGTGTGAGTGGAGCCCGTGTCGACCAATGCGTTCAACAGCTTGCCGCGGATGTAGACCTGGAGCTTCATTGTGTTGGCGAGGTCGATGCCGGTCAGGGCATGTAGGGAGATGCCCATGTCCGCAACAGCCGTGTCAACGTCAATGTCGTCGTCGTCAAGCTCCAGGAGGAAGATTCCCTTGCCGGCGCACTTATGGTCCGGTGTATACCGCTTCGAGCAGTGATAGCACTCGCTGCTCGCCTGTTTGGCAGCCAACTCATCAGCCGTGAGACGCTTGAAGCGCGGGCTGGAGGATGCCGTCGCCAAAGATGTCGGAGCACGTGCTACAGAACAACCATTAGAAGCCGAGGTGGTGGCGCGTGACACAGGAGAAGGGCGCGTAGAGCGTTGAGAGACAGCATCCTTCCGTGTCTCGTTGTCTGTTGTTGCTGCGAGTCGACGTTCGAAGGCTCTGGCCAGGCTCATGGCAATCTGCAAATTTGTGGGAAACGACAACTCCACATCGGTGCGAAGTGGCTCTCCAAGGCCAGTTATGAAGAGGTTGATTTGCTGATGCTGACTGAGATCCTCGCAGCTGCAGAGGACCAGGAACTGACGCTGGTACTCCTCAACCATATCAGTACGACGAAGATCTTTAATCTCAGCCAGGTCATTGGAGCGGAGTGGAGGTCCGAAGCACATGTTGACGAAGTCAGCGAACCGCTCCTAAGACACGATGCCGCAGTCGCGTTCCAGAGCAGTGTACCACTCGGTCGCGACTCCCTCTAGGTGGAGAGACGTGAGCCACACCTTCTCTTCAGGCATCGTACATGTCCTGCGGAAGTATGTCTCACACTTGGTGAGCCAGAGCAGCGGATCAGTTTCCTCGTCGAACTTCGGGAAACTGATCTTATGGCGGCGCAGCCCGCCATCGTCGAATGTGTGACGCCCCTGGGGACGTCGGCCATAGTTGCGCGGGCTGAAGTCGTCACCGTCGTCGCTGCCGCTGCCACCACGGCCACCGCGCTCCTTGCTAGCGCCGCGCACCCGGCCGCCGCTGCCGTCGGCGTCCGTGTTGAACAGATTTTCGTTGCCCGTGGTGGTGTCCTGTGGTTGCTGCTGTGCTGAGAAGGCCGAATCAGGCTGTTTTTCAATACGCGCAAGACGTACGTCGTGCCGATTGAGGCGAGTACGCACGATCACCACCTCTGCTGAGAGGCGATCGATGGAAGACGTGATGTCGGAGTGCATGCTCTTCATGAGGGTAGCAAGGTCCCCCACAGACATAGGCCCATAATCAGCCCCGGAGACGGACATGGTCGGTTCTCCGCTGGCTCTGATACCAATTGCTGTGAATTGAGGGTGGGGGAGACCCTCCTGCTGTGCCTAGGGCTGCGCAAGGGAGGAACCAGCAGCGAGGAGGCGTAGGAGGAGTTGCGCAGCGCGTATCGTGGGGGAAGAGAGGGGAGATCACGACGGCTAGGGTTAGGGTTCGTAGCCACGATGACCTAAGGAGAAGAATAACCCAATGGGATAATTCTGAATTTTCCAGGATGAAGATTACATGGGGAGGGGTGTTGCTTATATATAGGTCTAGGGACCCCTGCCGCCCTCCTAGGCCCGGCTGCTGCACCCAGGTCGGTTGGAACACCCCCCAACCGACTCAATCTCCTATTTATTTAATTCTATTTATAACAGATTGGATCTCTAATTCTATCTATAACAGATTTATTCTAATGTTAAACAAATCTTCTAGAAGACGCTTATGCAGGAGGTGGTGCGGCTGGGCTGTGGGCGCCATGGGCCCTGCGCCGGCCATATTGGCGGCCCACGAAGGTGTCCACAGCAAGTGGAGCCTTGGTATTTCGTCTAATCAAGCCGATGAGAGAACAGATAAAACACTACTGCAAATGACAAGTTGCGGAATGAGATGAAAGACAACCATGAATCCCATGGTTGTATGGAACCACCGTGATAAACACCCTATGTTGATGCACTGATTTTGTCCTCTTTTTCACGGGTACAGCCAAGAGCTATTCTCAGAACACTCAGTTAAATCAACAGAAAATATTTGAATAATATAGCAAGCAGCTAACCGTTATAATCTGACTGGTATCTTGATCAAAAACAGAAGCAATAAGTGTGTGTTCTATGTATCCAACAAAGTAGGTCTAGTCCTTTTGCAGATCTCAGTCATGTACAGCACTATGTACTAATTATCTCTACATTTAGCAGTAAAAGAATATGTGGTAGATGCAAACCAACAATAGAAAGATGAATTCTTCAACCCGTGCCCTAGAATAAACACGATCTAGAGAGGAACAATTCCAGCGAGGCCACGCCAATTGGCTTGATCACGCCACATCAATCAAATCAACATGATTTAGGGATAATTTCAATACTCGGTAGAATATGGGATCACCACCCTTAGATTTTCTGGAGGCTTGACCTCAACAGCTAAAACACACGCCAAAAACTCTTAACCTGATTGCAGAGGGTGCCGGCCCTAGGCATATATCTCTCGCGAGCCAACCTGACTGACGAAGACTCAACACAAATACCTGGTCTGACTCGAACCAGAATAAAAATAACTAAACACAACCTGGCTTGTAAGCTCACGTAGATGAATAAATAATAAAATATTCCAGCCACATGCTAATACCTTTCTAATAAGATTAGCACTCACATGGAACCAACCAAAATATATGCATCTGCTGACTCCTCTTGTTTCTTCCTCTCCTCGCACTGCAGCTCAGCTCCATTACAATTTAGGTTGCATGGCAGTGTAGCAGAAACAGATAATCTCCACCCACCTCCGGTCAATTCATATAATGTATATATGTTTCTTATTATTTTTATGTGTTTATTGTCATTTTATCTAATAAAGTATATTGTACACTAAAATGCGGTTAACCGCAAAATCGAACCGAGTTAACCGCAACCAAACTGTGCGGTTGTGACTTTTTTTTGCATCATGTGCGGTTTATCAATTTTTCATAACTGAAATTCTCATTATCTGAATTAACCGGGTTAACCAAATGCCCACCCTTACGTCAAAACATCGACCAACCAACGACCTTACACGACCTTGTAAAAAAAAACAACCTACAAAATCAACACAAGACCATGCGACACCATACGCAATCAAACATACTGTTAGAGTACTCTTTGTATTAGGGATAACACTCTTATTAGGAAGAGGTATTTTAGTCTTTTGTGTGAGGCTTCATAGCCTATATATGTATCCCCCTTGAACAACCTGTGTGTAATAAACTTCATTTTCCTCTAATATGGTATCAGCTTAGCCTAACCCTAGCCCTCTCCTCTCTCTCCTCTTCCCCGCATAGCACAACCGCCGCCACCGCCCTAGGTGGCTGCCGCCCCCGCCACCGCGGCCCCCCCTGCTGTCGCCGCCGGCGCAGGCGCTGCCGCCGGCCACCGGAGTGCCGCCGCCAGCTCTCCGAGCGGCGCGGTCGGCCTGCTAGGTGTGGCGGCTGGGTTTCCAGCCGTCGCCGCTGGCTTCTCGATTGGCGCGGCCGGCCTGCCAGGTGGCGCGGCCGGCCTCCTAGCCGCCGCCGCTGGCCACCCGCGCACCGCCACAGCCGGCCTCCTTGCCGCCGCCGCCGCTGGCCTCCTGAGCATCGCTGCTGTCGGCCTCACGAGCGGCGCCCCCGGCTTGCCAGAGGCCGCGATCGGCCTCCCTCCGGCTGCCGTCGGCGTAGGCGTCACTGCCGCGCCTCCTACGCCCCTGCGCCACCGGGTCTAGGACGCATCCTTGCCGGTCGTTGTTGCGCTTCTTTCGGTGACCGTCCCTCCTTGGCTGCACGCACCAGCACCTGCTGCCTGGCCGCTGGCTTCTGGAGCACCCTCGTGGGCGTCGAGGCTGAGTGCCTCCTCGTCAGCACCAGCCTTTTCAAGGCGTCGTCTAGGCGCCGCCTAGGCGTCCAGTCGGTGCAGCCCCGACGCCTAGAGCCGCTAGCTCGCCGCATGTGTTGCCCGCCGCCCCCCGACACCCTCTCCGGCCGCCGCGGTCGCCGCAGCCGTCGCCCGCCGCTCCCCGCCACTTTCCCCAGCCGTCGCCCGCCGCCCCTGACACCTGCTCCGGCCGCCGCGGTCGCCGCAGCCGTCGCCCGCCGCCCCTGACACCTGCTCCGGCCGCCGCGGTCGCCGCAGCCGTCGCCCGCCCCCTCGTGGCCGCCTCTGCTCACCGTGACCGCCGCCGTTGCCGTCGTGCTTGCCTGGGCCGCCGCCGGTGGAGACGACATGGGAGAGGGTGAGAAAGGCTAGGGTTATAACTGGATGAAGTATATAGATGCCGATCTGTAAAATGAACCGTTGGATACGATCCAACGGTTTCACATCAGACAGAGTGCCGAACGTCTTCTTCCTCCGCCCCGACACATCGGCCGCCGCCTGCCACTGACCCCCGCCCTCGCGGCCTCGCCGCCCGCCCTTGCCCTCAACGCCGCCGCGACCCTCTCCCCTGCCTTTCTCGCTCGACGCCACCGCAGCCCCTCCCCTGCCTTTCTCGGCTTCTCCTCGCCCTCGCCCTCGCCCTCGCCTAGGCGGACCGCCTAGGCGTCCCGGCGGCCGACGGGCGCCTAGGCGTCTAGGCGTGGATTCGCAACCCTGCCTACCACACATGGGTCCGGTATCCCCAACACCACCTGTTGCGCCTCGTGCGGCCCCGATGCCCCCTGCTGCACCATGTGTGGCTCGACGTCCCCGACGTTGCCTGCGACGCCCCAAGTGGTCTTGGTGCCTTGTTCCGCCGAGCCCGTCCTTGTCTATTAGCGACGAGCGTGGGTTGGTGCTCCGGGGTTTTTGGTGCCACATGCTTCCTTGACGCCTGTTGCGCCCCGTGTGGCCCCGGTGTCTCCGACGCCACCTGCTGCGCCATGCGCGGCCCTGGCGTCTCCGATGCTGCCTGCTGCGCCACGCGCGGCCTCGACGTCCTGACGTCGCCTGCTGCGCCACGCGCGACCCCGGTGTCCCCGTCGTCGCCCGTCGTACCACGCGCGGTCTCGGTACGTACCTCGTTTCACCAACCCTGCTCTTGTCTATCAGCGACGAGCGCAGATTGGTGCTTCGGCCTCCTCTCGAATTAAGTCCCCGGTCTACCACCCTCCCCTGCTCCACTGGGACCCTCGTCACATCCATCCGATGGTGACTCACGGGCCGCCGGGGTCCTTCGGCCCGTTGAGCGGTTCTCAGGTGTCGTCCTCTCGTCGACGACTTCTCCACCGACAGCCTTCTCTTCGATTTCGCCTATACTGTCTTACCGATCCTCATTGGCGTCGCGCTATGGAAGAGGAGTATACGGCCCTGCTTGCCAACCAGACCTGAGAGGGGTGACACTGGGAGAGGAGGTGGTAAATATGACATTTGTGGACTCTGAATGTTTAGATATCAAATGAAAATGATGCAGAAGCACATTAGTTTCTGACAGAACTACTGCTGGTCTTGTCTAGATATTGTTTTAGCTCCATGCACAATGACCAAAGCACACATGTGCCTTGGTAGTGTATCACACATCTACTAGGGGCATTTGATGGAAGAAGGTTGCTGGGAAGGCCAAACTTAAAAGTATTTACAGACCAAAATTAACCACCTATAAGAATACGTCAATATGTTTCATAGCCGAAGTGACAGTAACCTTGGTGCATTAATGCATCATGGTAAAGTAAGATTCAGTAAAACTAATTGGTTGTTTTTAACTATTTGATGGCTTATATTTTCTTTGTCACAGTTGGATCAGCAATTATGTGATGCACGGCAGGCTGCCAAATTATGCACTATTTCAGAGGTACTTTCTACTATCTCCATTATTCACCACCCTAGGATATTTAGTCAGCTTGTGTAAATAAACTTTATCTGAGAAGCAGGATAGTGTAGTAATGAAATCTTCCCATGATTTAGGAGAATCTATGATTTTTTATTTAGGAGGTTGTTATGTTTCTTGCGTCGGGAAGAGTGGAGGGGTGAGTGTAGATGGATCTGAGATGAGGGAATTGAACGCAGAGGGTAGGGAGCCCTGTGCGGCTGCTGCTGAGAAGAACCCCCTGCGCTGGCAGAGGATCCAGCCAGGGTGAACAGCCGCCCCACAGGGAAACTGCTTCTATTCTGGATAATCCTCCTGGTACAGACTAGGCCTGGTTTTATAGCTGGCCGGCACCCAGCGTACAGGAGTAACAAACTCCACAAAATCCTAACAATCCTAACAGATTTATTCTTCTAGAACAGATGTAACAAACTGTTCTTATCTAAACAGCAGGGCGCCTTGCTGGTGGATCCTTTGTGGGCACGCCTGTGGTACTGGCGGCCCACAAAGGAGTCCACAACATTACCCCCTTTCCCGACAAACAGCTCGTCCTCGAGCGTTACATCAGGAAATTGACACTTAAAATCTTCCAGCTGCTCCCATATAGTATCCGCATCAGAACGTCCCAGCCACTTGACCAAAAGCTCCCAAACGCCTCTATTGAGTCTTGCTTTGATGATATGCTCTGGTGTAGGGACTACTTTCCCATGGAGCAGAGGTGGAAGAGGAACAACTTGTGCTGGAGTAGCGCCTTCAAATTTCTTCAGCACTGAAGCATGGAAAACATCATGGATACGAGCCCTGGGAGGTAGCAGAAGCTTATAAGAGACTTGCACAATGCGCTGCAGCACTTGGTAGAGGCCAAAAAATTTGGGACCCAACTTGGAGTTCGCTGCAGGTTTCACTCCAGCTGCTGTTTTCTGCTGGAGCCGGAGCCACACCCAATCACCAATCTGAAATTCTACCTCCCTTCTCTTCTTGTCTTGATAATTCTTCATGGTGATCTGCGCCTGGATCAGCCTGTCCTTGATTTCAGAGAGAAATTCATCTCTGTTCTGCAATTGCTTATCCACCGCAGCCACTTTAGAAGCCCCTGGCTGATAGGATAAAATTGTAGGAGGGTCCCTACCGTAAACCACTTTGAAGGGAGAGCATTTAACAACCGTCTGGTAGGACGAATTGTAGCAGAATTTTGCCCAAGGAAGCCACTGTAACCAGGACTTCGGTCTGTCTCCAGCCAGGCACCGCAGATACATAGTCAAAACGTGATTCACCACTTCAGATTGTCCGTCTGACTGTGGATGGAAGGCAGAGCTCATGTGAAGTTTTACCCCTGCAGTGAGAACAGTTCAGACCAGAACAAACTGGTAAAAACTGTGTCACGGTCACTGACAATAGAGCAGGGAAAACCATGGAGACGTACAATGCCTTCAAAGAATGCCTTGGCCACTGTTGTAACAGTATATGGGTGGCCCAAGGCGATGAAGTGGGCAAATTTTGAGAATCTGTCCACCACAGTTAATACCACTGACTTCCCCCCAACTTTTGGAAAGCCCTCCACGAAATCCATAGAAATGTCGCTCCAAACTGCAGAGGGAACCGGCAAGGGCTGTAGCAGGCCTGCTGGATGCAAGTGTTCAGATTTATTGCGCTGGCATACTTCACACCCACGAACAAACTCCCGAACACGGCGGAGGGCCGACGGGCTGTAGAAGGAGGCTCGCCAGCGATGGAGGTTCTTCTGAACACCTTCATGTCCTGCTTCATGGGCGTCTGCTAGAAGTAGCGGCCAAACAGAAGAAGTGTCCGGAATAAATAGTTTACCCCGGTGCAGCAGCAACCCATCCACCTGTGTCCAATTTTCATTGGTTGTTCCTGCTTCAATCTGCGCCTTTACTTCAGCCACCTGAGGATCCGCAGCCACCTCCGCTCTCAGAGTATCAAAGAGCTGAAATGTCGGAGCTGTGATGCTGTGGACCTCTAGAGTGTGTTCCTCTCTTCTGGACAGTGCGTCAGCGGCTCCATTTAATCTGCCAGGCCTGTATTCCACCGTCAAGTCATACCCAAATAATTTGCTTACCCAAGTATGTTGAGGAATAGTGGACAGCCGCTGGTCCAGAAGAAATTTGAGGCTGTAATGGTCTGTTCGGACCGTAAAATGCCGACCCCAGAGGTAGGGACGCCAATGCCGCACTGCCTTGACAAGTCCAATCAATTCCCGCTCATAGGCCGGCAGTTTCTGGTGATGAAGAGCCACTGCACGGCTGAAAAAAGCGACTGCACCATCGCCTTGGTACAGAACAACACCAAATCTAGAGCCGGAGGCATCGCAGTCAACAATAAATGGCTTGTCGAAGTCGGGCATTTGGAGCAGGGGTGCAGAAATCAATGCCTGTTTCAGCAGGTTGAAGGCGTCCTCCGCATCTTGAGTCCACCGAAAGGACTCTCTCTTGAGCAAGGCGGTGAGAGGGGCAGCCACGGCGCCATATCCCGCAATGAACTTGCAGTAGTAGCCCGTGAGCCTAAGGAAGCCCCGAAGTGCCCGCAGCGAGCGGGGCGGTGGCCAACTCTCCACTGTGGCCACCTTGGCGGGGTCCATGGCCACACCACTGGAGTTGATGATGTGTCCAAGGTAGGACACCGACTCCTCACCGAAGAAGCACTTCGATTTCTTCAGGGCCAACTGGTGTGTACGTAGGACTTGAAACACTTGCTTTACATGTTGTAAGTGTTCTGACCAGGACCTGCTATATATCAAGATGTCATCGAAGAAGACCAAGACACATTTGCAGATGGAGTGCAACACTTCATTCATCAAAGACTGAAAGGTCGAAGGAGCGTTAGTGAGGCCAAATGGCATCACCAGGAACTCGTAGTGGCCACGGTGGGTGCGGAACGCAGTCTTGTCGATATCATCCGGGTGCATGCACACCTGGTGGTAGCCACTGCGAAGGTCGAGCTTGGTGAAGAACCTCGCGCCCCGTAGTTCATCCAGCAACTCATCAACCACCGGAATAGGAAACTTGTCCTTGATCGTCTTCGAATTGAGCTCGCGGTAGTCGATGCAGAAGCGCCACATGCCATTGGTCTTTTTGACCAACAACACTGGCGACGAGAAGGCCGACGTACACTCGCGGATGATGCCTTGGCGCAGCATATCTGCGCACTGCTTCTCAATCTCGTCCTTGAGGAGTTGTGGGTAGCGGTACAGTCGGACGGCGGCGGGGGCTGTTCCGGGCAACAACCTGATGCGGTGATCTTGGCGCCGAGGTGGGGGCAAGCCATGTGGCTCCTCAAAGAGGTCGTGGAAGGAGTCTAGGAGGGCGCCCATGAGGTGGTCAGGGCTGCCCAAGGAGGCGCACAAGGGGTTGCTGGTAGTGAGACCCCTCCAACACACCTCCTGGCCATGGTGCCATATCTTTATGCTGAGGTCGTCGAAGTTCCAGAGGATGGGTCCAAGGGACGGCAACCACTGAACCCCCAACACAATGTCGAAGCTGTCGAAAGGAAGAGCATAACAGTTGATGGTGAAGGCCTCTCCTGCAATTGACAAAGGAACATAGGGGCATAGTCCAGTACAGGAGAGCTTCTCACTGTTGGCGACCTTGACCCCCACACCCGGTCGAGGGTGCATCATCAAGCCGAGATCCTGGATAAGAGGCTCTCTGATGAAGGTGTGGGTGGAGCCTGTGTCCACCAAAGCCACCAATTGCTGTCCTTGAATCTGGACAGCAAGCTTCATCGTGTTGGCGATGTTGATCCCGGTGAGGGCATGGAGGGAAATGCCCAACTCAGCCATCGCAGCATCCTCACTATCACCATCATCAAGTTCCAGGAGATAAACCCCCTTGTTGGCACACTTGTGGTCAATGGTGTACTTCTCCATGCAGTAGTAGCATTCACCATTGGCCCGCTTGGCTGACATTTCTTCAGGGGACAGACGCCTGAACCGCTGTCTGGAAGGTGCAGATTTCTGCGCCTGAGCAGGGCTGCGCCCAACCGCCAAGGAAGCAGCAGCAGGGGCTTGCACAGCAGCAGACGGGCGGCTGACCAGGGGCACAGCAGTAGGAGGCTGCGCAGGAGCAGGAAGGCGGCCAGCCAAGGCTGCAGTAGCAGGAGCGGTTACTGCCAGACGACGCTCATAAGCCCGTGCGAGGCTCATTGCTGTCTGCAGATTGGAAGGGAACTGTAGTTCCACATCAGTTCGAAGCGGTTCGCCGAGGCCTGCGGTGAACATATTGACCTGTTGGCGCATAGACAGGTCCTCGCAGCGGCAGAGCATCACCAAAAATTGGCGCTGATATTCCTCAACGGTCCCGTTGCGACACAGCTCCTTTAACTCCGCCAAGTCGTTGGAACGCAGCGGTGGTCCGAAGCGCATGTTCACAAATTCTGCGAATCTGGCCCAGGAAATAATGCCGCAGTCCCGTTCCAATGCGTAGTACCACTCAGCAGCGGCACCGTCCAGATGGAGAGATGCGAGCCAGACTTTTTCCTCTGTCATTGTCCGCATACCTTGGAAATAAGCCTCACACTTATTAATCCAAGGTAGCGGATCGGTCTCCCCATCATATTTAGGGAAACTGATTTTATGGCGGCGAGAGGGAGGATCCTCAGTACGGTCATGGTTCCAGGGACCACGACCGCCGGCTCCTGGTCCTTGAGGGAAGGTACCAGTAGGGCCCTGATCCTCCTGCGCAGATCCCATCGTCTCAGGGGCCTTCCCCAACTTGGCGAGGCGTTGATCATGCATATCCAACCTGGATTTCATGGTGGACAGCTGGGCCAAGATGCGAGTCATCGTGTTGTTGACATCGCCTAGCTGGTGGAGATGGTGCTGATCTTGGAGTCCAGGCCGGCCAAGGACAAGGTCTCAGGATCAGTCTCGGGGCCGGACATGGTCGATGCCCCGAGTGAATCTGATACCAAATTGTTATGTTTCTTGCGTCGGGAAGAGTGGAGGGGTGAGTGTAGATGGATCTGAGATGAGGGAATTGAACACAGAGGGTAGGGAGCCCTGTGCGACTGCTGCTGAGAAGAACCCCTGCGCTGGCAGAGGATCCAGCCAGGGTGAACAGCCGCCCCACAGGGAAACTGCTTCTATTCTGGATAATCCTCCTGGTACAGACTAGGCCTGGTTTTATAGCTGGCCGGCACCCAGCGTACAGGAGTAACAAAATCCTAACAATCCTAACAAATTTATTCTTCTAGAACAGATGTAACAAACTGTTCTTATCTAAACAGCAGTGGCTGGCGCCCTGCTGGTGGACCCTTTGTGGGCACGCCTGTGGTACTGGCGGCCCACAAAGGAGTCCACAACAGAGGTACTGATATATTCTATGATTTTTGGTTTCACTGACATGCTAGTGGGACCTTTTATCACTAATGCAGGGCCTTCGGAACATGTCAAGGAACTTTGATGACTTTATTAACCTGTTGTGCCTTTCTCTTCATTTAATTTCATATTGATTTGGTATGCGTACCTCGTTGCTCATATTACCATGATGGTCATTCATTACGATGTTGAATTGCATACACATCAAAGTAGGGGTGGAATGCCATGAGTGATACTGCTGTTGCTTTAATTTTTTTAATTTTTTCTCAAACGTTTTAAGATTTTTTATTGCATTAGAACATATTTCATTGCGCTTAGGATATGACCTGTATTATATGGTCTCTTCACATTTCTGCCACAGGAAGCATGTGAATTTCTTCTCATTTTTATAAAGTTATAGAATGTTGAGCTGATCGATTATGCTAGCCAGCCTGTTACTTTATCAGTTTTAGATGTAAAAAGCTGATTTGCATATGGCATATTTCTTGCGAGACGTGATACAGTCCAGCTTTGTGGCATACTTCTTTTTTCTTTTCCTTTTGCTCTCACTAATGGTGCCTTTATACATCCATTTCATATGAAAAATTTAGGTGGATGGCTCAAGCAGATGATAGAAAGGGAACTGGCAGTTCAACTAGAAGGAAAACTGAAATGCTTATCGTCACCCACTTATGGTACGAAACTGACCAACATTGACTTAGGATTTAACGATTGTGAGTACATGTTACCTATTAGCTCTTACAACTACACATCCAGTGAAACTTGAGTCAACTCTACATTAGTGCAGAATATAACTCTCTAATCTTATATTGCTGCAAGCTTGCTACTGAAGGTGTGCTAGTGGCAACTCTTAGTGCTGGATATTCTGGCTATGCATTAGCAGATAATGCAGGTATATGCCATATTCTTAAGAACTACATGTAGATTTTTGCTGTTTGTAGTTTCTCTTGGGTTTGGCGGGAAGTCGTTACTAATCCGCACCACTGGCAGGTGATATAGACAGCAACCTTAATTCTTTGTCAAGTTGTATGCTCTCCCAAATGCAGAGGGTGGAGTTCCTTCAGGTGATTATTTCAGTCTTACTTCAATTTCTTTTAGAAATTTATGAATCCCATTTTCTTTCAGCCTAAATTTAAGTTCCTTGACCTTGTTTGTAACTGTTCATGAGCCGCCAAAGATGATTATCCCTTTTATTTAATGCACTACAACAGGATATATTGCATATTGATGGGTTCTCAATCTGGCAAGAAACATTGACTACTGTGTTGGAACAATGTGCTAAAAAGGTATCCTAGGGTCATCCCAAATGCTATAGCAGTTTTCTAACTTGTTTGATTTGGTCTTGTGTACTTCTTTTTTCATTTGTTTTCCTTTTGAGTTTATATAATAGGAGCTTCTGGAGCTCATGGCATGCATGGAAAGGTCAACTAGTGTGGTGAAACAGTTAAATAATGTGTCCAGCCCAAGTACATTTTTTGGTAATATACCAGACCTGTCCCTACTAGAGAGGCATGCTCACTGTAGATGGTTGTAGATAGTAACCAGATGAGTGGCATTGGCTATACTTAACATCTATGGGGAGTTCTGAAAATCATCATTCTCTCCTTTTTGGCATCATCTAAAACCCACTAACGTTTCATTTTAAAAACCATATTTTTTTCTCGTAAATTCTGCATTTAATGTTAATCAAGCATTCAAGCAATAAACTCTTCATGTAAATATATAATATTATTCTTGAAATTTACAAACTGAACGTTGAAGGCACTACCAAACCTTTTGAACTTCAAATAAAATGACCCTCTTTTGCACGGTTTAAAATAGCACGACTTAAAGTTCTTTCGTTCATGTTGTTAAATGTCACCAATTGCAGGCAACTTGCTGCAACATATACTTCAGTTGACAAATCCATCACACTCAATGTTTATAGAGGCCATGGTCAGTTGGTAAGTGTTTTTGTTAATGCTGTACCATTTCTGCACTGTAGGTACATAACATTTTCCAGTACGTCTACAATTTTGGAAGACTACACATAAGTGTGCAGTCACAATGGTATTATGTACCTAGATGTGTATGGATTGACATAGAACTGTTTTTTTTAAGGGAGGGCCTTGGCGCAGCGGTAAATATGTTGCCTTGTGACCATGAGGTTACGGGTTCGAGTCCTGGAAACAGCCTCTTGCAGAAATGTAGGGAAAGGCTGCATATAAAAGACCCAAGTGGGCCGGACCCTTCTCCGTGTTGGATTATGTGTATGTAGGGTGTATTGGGCTTGGCCCATGTACCTACCCCTGTGGGCAATATGTACCCTTGACTCTATTGGAAACTCTAATGCAATTGTCTCCTTCCAATTTGATATCAGCCAGTTTACTCTCTCCTGATGTCTAACTCGCGCGAGCCGCCGCTGCCAGCCGCAGGCGCGCCGCCGCCCGTTCCTCCTTTCTTCTCCACCTCCGCCCCTCTGACTCGCGCTGCCGCCGTCGCCACGCCTTCGAGGTCGGTCGCCGTCGGCTCGGCCGCGCCACCCTGGGCCGCCGCCGGCTCGCCAGCGCCGCCTGCGGCCGCCCCGCCCTCGGGGTCGGCCACCGCTAGCTCGGCCGCGCCGCCATGGGCCAACGCTGCCTCATCAGCGCCGTCGTGGGCCGCCGACGCCTCTGTCGCGCCGCCCTAGGCCGCCCCCGCCTCACCAGCGCCGCCCTAGGTCGCCAGTGCCTCGCCTGCACCGCCCCGGGCCGCCGCCACCTCACCAGCGCCGCCCTGGGCCGCTCCGCCCTCGAGGTCGGCCGTCGCCGGCTCGGCAGCGCCGCCCTGGGCCGTCGTCGCCTCGTCTGCGCCGTCGCCCGGTCATCTCCAGCCGCCGCCGCCGTCGACCCCTGATTTGTGGCGGCTACCGGCCCCTCACGTGTGGCTACCGTCGGCTGGCGTCCAGTAGCCGCCGCTGCCCGGCCTGTGGCCGCCGGCAGGTCTGCCGACCGCGTCGTCACCAGGATGCGCTGCTTCTTCGGCGTTGCGTGCCTCGTCGCCACCACCGCCGGCTACCGTCTTCGCTACCCTCATCGATCCGGTGGATCCCGCCAGTTGTACTGGTCAGCCGTCTGCGACTGCCTTCGGCGTCGTCGCTGCCCTGGCGGCTGCTCGTGAGCGTGGGCAGACTCTCGCTCTATCCTTGGAGTAGGAGCGAGCGTCCATGGCGGCTCTCACTCACCAGCTCTTGGAGGCCACACACCCGCAGTGGAGTGCCACCCATGAGCCCTCCCCAGGCGACGCCGCTGCCTACAACACCTACGCGGCTTCACTTGTCACCGCTCTCCACGCTCAGGCGGCTGGTGTCCAGAACATCCGGGCTCTCGTCCCGGTTGTCCTCAGCACCGATTCCACCTCGTACGCCCGGTGGCGTCATGTGTTTCTCCTTACGCTGAGGCGTTTTTGTTAGACTGCATGTATAGGGGGTAGGGGCATTTTAGTCTTTTGGTATTAGGGTTGCTTAACCCTTAAGTTGTGTCCCCCTATATATGTAACCCATTGACAGACTGTTAATTGAGATTACTTTTTCCCTAATCTAATTTGGTATCAGATTTTTCTTCTCTCTCCTCACCCGCCCGCCGCGCGAGCGCCCCACCTCGCGCCGCCGCGCGCCCCACCTCGCGGCCGCCGCGCGCCCCACCTCGCGGCCGCCGCGCGCCCTACCTCGCGCCGCCGTGCGCCCCACCTCGCGTCCGCCGCGCGCCCCCCCTCGCGCCGCCGCGCGCGCCCTCCTTCCCGATGGCATCTACGAGCGCCTTCGCCGCCGCGGCCACGGGTGGTGCTGGTACTACTGGTGGCAGTAGCGGTGGTCGGGGTCAGGGTGGTGTGACCTGGCCCACACCCTACAACCCGTGGACAGGCCAGATCTCGATGTGGCCTGGGCCATCCCCAGGTCTCCCGGCACTTCGCCCACCACGTCCTCAGCCGGCTTACGTGACTACTCCGACTTTCGGTGGGCCGGTCTACGCTGCTGGTAGACAGTGGACCCTGCCCCCTGGTGGACCAGGCTACTCTACTGGGTCCTCCTCTCTAGCCAACTGGGCTTCGGGAAACCCAGTTGGTCGGCCCGAGTCGTCGGCACCACACTCTGACCCTGCTCAGGGCTGGGATCGCCAATCACTTGCGTCTTCTTTCAGTACGATTAGTCTCACACCACCTAGCCCCAAGTGGGTTGTGGACTCCGGAGCTTCGTACCACACCACCCCTGACGCTGGTATACTCTCTTCTACCCACCCTTCCCACCCTTCTTTTCCTTCTTCTATCGTTGTTGGGAATGGGTCTGTCCTTCCGGTCACCTCAGTAGGTGATTCGGGTTCGTCGGGGTCTTTCCGTCTTCGTGATGTTCTTGTTGCTCCGGACATCATCCAGCACCTTCTTTCTGTTCGTCGATTTACCACTGACAACCATGTTTCTATCGAGTTTGATCCTCTTGGTTTGTCTGTGAAGGATCTTACTACCCGGCGTGTTCTTCTCCGATGTGAGAGCTCAGGGCCCCTGTACACGATGAGACTTCCTGCTTCCGCTTCGCCCTCGCCTTTTTGCCTGACTACGACAGCTCCGTCGACTACTTGGCATCGTCGACTTGGCCACCCCGGTGCTGAAGTTATGTCGAAGCTGTTTTGTATTTCAGTGATCTCGTGTACTAGGGATTCTCATGAGTCTTTATGCCATGGTTGTCAGTTGGGTCGCCATGTTCGGCTTCCTTTTCCACATTCTGTAACCCATGTGGAGCACCTTTTTGACCTGATTCACTGTGATCTATGGACCTCACCTGTTCTCAGTGTTTCTGGCTACAAACATTATCTGGTGATTGTTGATGATTTTTCCCATTATTCGTGGACCTTTCCATTGCGACAGAAGTCCGATACATTTGCTACTCTCTCTCACTTCTTTGCTTGGGTTTCCACACAGTTTGGGTGTATCATCAGGGCTGTCCAGTGCGACAACGACCGCGAGTTTGATAACTCCGCGTTTCGTCACTTCTTGCTTTCCCGCGGGGTCCAGTTGCGCATGTCTTACCCTTACACTTCTCCCCAGAATGGCAAGGCCGAGCGTATGATTCGTACCACCAACGATGTTATGCGCTCCCTGATGTTCCAGGCTTCTATTCCTGCTTGTTATTGGGCAGAGGCCCTTCACACTGCTACCTTCCTCATTAATCGCCTTCCTACAAAGGCGATTAGTGCTCCCACCCCTCACTTCGCCCTTTTTGGTACTACCTCTCTTTATGAGCACCTTCGAGTCTTCGGGTGTGCGTGCTATCCTAATCTTTCTGCTACCGCCCCTCATAAGCTCTCGCCTCGTTCGACTCGATGTGTTTTTCTTGGGTACTCCCCCGATCATAAGGGGTACCAGTGTCTAGACCTCACTACTCGTCGTATCTTGGTCTCCCGACACGTCGTATTCGACGAGTCCTCCTTCCCTTTCGCTGCGTCTTCTCCTGATTCGGTCTCCGAGTTGGATTCTCTCTTTTCCACTGATCCTATGGCCGCTCCTGTCCAGCGACCGTGTTTTTTTACCCTCTGCAGGTCTTCCTCTAGCTGCGCCAGACACGACCACGGTGTCTCAGACGCCACCTGTCGTGCCTCCCGCGGCTCCGGCGTCCTTACCGCCACTGGCCGTCCCTCCGACGGTCCCAACGTCGTCTGCTGCGCCACGCGCGGCTCCAGCGTCTCCGACGACGTCCGCTGCGCCACGCGCGGCTCCAGCGTCTCCGACGACGTCCGCTGCGCCACGCGCGGCCCCTGCGTCTCCGACGACGTCTGCTGCGCCACGCGCGGCCCCAACGTCTCCGACGACGTCCGCTGCGCCACGCGCGGCCCCTGCGTCTCCGACGACGTCTACTGCGCCACGCGCGGCCCCAGCGTCTCCGGCGTCCTCCTTCACGCCTCACGTGTCTCCGACGCCCACGACGGTGTCTTCGCCGTCGTCAGCCGCACCACCTGCGGCCCCCGGACCGCGGTACGCCGATCCCGTTCTCGTCCCGTTCTCGTCTATCATCGACGAGCGCGGATTGGTGGACCGTCCTCTTCGCGCCCTGCGGACCTGGTGTACCACCCTCCGCTGCTTCACCGGGACCCTCGTCACGTTCACCCGATGGTGACTCGACGGGCTGCCGGCGTCCTTCGACCTGTGGAGCGCTTCTCTGGGGTCGTTCTCTCGTCCTCGACCCCTCCGGAGCCTGCCTCGTCACCCATCTCGCCTATCCCCTCTTCTGTCCGTAGCGCCCTCGCCGATCCTCATTGGCGTCGGGCTATGGAAGAAGAGTATGCGGCCCTACTTGCCAACCGAACCTGGGACCTGGTTCCCCGTCCTGGTCGTGGCAATGTTGTCACGGGCAAGTGGGTGTTCACGCATAAGCGGAGGGCGGATGGGTCTCTAGAGAGGTACAAGGCACGATGGGTGCTTCGCGGTTTCACGCAGCGTCCCGGCGTCGACTACGATGAGACCTTCAGCCCGGTGGTGAAGCCGGCGACAGTTCGTACCGTTCTGTCGCTGGCTCTGTCGCGTTCTTGGCCTGTCGACCAGCTGGACGTCAAGAATGCCTTTCTCCACGGGACGTTGACGGAGACGGTGTACTGTAGTCAGCCGACAGGGTTTGTTGGTTCAGCTCGTCCAGACATGGTCTGCCGGCTGAACAAGTCCCTGTACGGGCTGAAGCAGGCGCCTCGGGCCTGGTACAGCCGTTTTACCTCCTTCCTGGTCTCGCTCGGCTTCGTCGAGGCCAAGTCGGACACTTCGCTCTTCATCTACAGGCGTGAGGGTGACACTGTCTACCTCCTCCTGTACGTGGACGATATTGTCCTCACGGCGTCCAGCTCGGCTCTTCTTCAGCGCACGATCTCCGCCCTGCAGCGCGAGTTTGCGATGAAGGATCTCGGCCAGCTCCACCACTTCCTGGGCGTTGCGGTCGAGCACCGCCCGGGTGCTCTGTTCCTCCACCAGCGGTAGTACTGCCTGGATATCCTCGAGCGAGCGGGCATGGCTGATTGCAAGCCATGCTCCACTCCCGTGGACACGCAGGCAAAGGTGTCTTCGGCCGACGGCGTCCCGGTAGCCGACCCCACCACTTACAGCAGTCTTGCTGGTGCACTGCAGTATCTCACCTTCACCAGGCTGGACATCTCCTACGCGGTTCATCAGGTGTGTCTCCACATGCATGATCCGCGGGAGCCCCATCTCACAGCGGTAAAGCAGATCCTTCGGTACCTGCGTGGCACTCACGACTACGGTCTTCTTCTGCGGCGCGACTCTGCCTCCGAGCTGGTCGTCTACACCGACGCTGACTGGGCGGGCTGCCCGGACACCCGTCGGTCCACCTCCGGCTACGCCGTCTTCCTAGGCGGCAACCTCGTCTCCTGGTCCTCGAAGCGGCAGCACGTGGTGTCCCGCTCGAGTGCCGAGGCGGAATACCGCGCCGTGGCCAACGGCGTGGCCGAGTCTTCCTGGCTTCAGCAGCTGCTTCAGGAGCTCCACTCTCCCCTCGTCCGGAGTACGTTGGTCTACTGCGACAACGTCAGCGCCGTCTACCTCTCCACCAACCCGGTGCAGCATCAGCGCACGAAGCACGTAGAGATCGATCTTCACTTTGTTCGTGAGCGGGTGGCTCTCGGGGAGGTGCGAGTCCTGCACGTACCGACGTCGTCGCAGTTCGCTGACATCTTCACCAAGGGACTTCCTTCGACGGTGTTCACCGAGTTTCGGTCCAGTCTCAACATCTGCCGTGGCTAGATGTTGGGACTGCGGGGGGGTGTTAGACTGCATGTATAGGGGGTAGGGGCATTTTAGTCTTTTGGTATTAGGGTTGCTTAACCCTTAAGCTGTGTCCCCCTATATATGTAACCCATTGACAGGCTGTTAATTGAGATTACTTTTTCCCTAATCTAATTGTTTTCGCCTTGACGATCACGTCCTCTGGGCAGGGTTGTGAACTGGCGCCCGCTAGGCAACTGGACGCCTAGGCGCGCGCCTAGGCATCTGCCAGGCGACCAGTTCAATGTGGCATTTGGGCTAAGTGTAGAACACTAAGAATAGTAGAAGTAGAACTGTAGGTACATAATTCATAAATCCAACAAGTTCAACAAGCCAACAAGTTCAACATAGGTACATAAGTCCAAGTCCAACAAGTTCAACATAGATACAAATAACCATGACAAGTTCAACCATAAGTCCATAACCATGAGACATCATCTAGTCAATATCATTTAGGGCGCCTTCATTTTCTTCATCTTTGGAACTATCATTAGAAGGAAGTGGTGGTGGTTGACCAAAATCATCCTCAATCTCTAAATCATCGGACACAAACACATTGTCTTGATCAATATCTTCCTCCTCTCCCAAACTTTGGTCTTCTTCATCATTAGTAGAGGACCTTGAGGTTGAAGCTACAAAGCGCCGACGTTTATATGTTGCGGTTGCTCTTGGCAAATAACGTCCTTCAAGTGAACACGATGCACCAATGGCTTCATCAACATGAGAACATAGAAGATCTTCCACGGCATGAACTTCATCATTATTCATTTGAACCCATTCATTATCCCATTGGAAATCCTCTAAGGTCAAAGGCTTGTAACCTTTCCCTTCCTCACGCCTCTTCCTAAATCTATCCATGATTTTCATGTTGTATTGGATGTACACCAAATCACTCAATCTTTGATGCTCCAATCGGTTTCGCCTCTCGGTATGGAACTAAGCATTACAAACAATGAAACAAATGAGTAAAGTTCATGTGTGTAGTATAAAAGGCATTATAGTAGGATATTTCTCCATAATGATTTTATATGCTGCCTTGAAGTTTGAACCATTATCGGTTACTATTTGAACCACATTATCCATACCCACCTCCACAATCTTCGGCTCTAGCAAAGCTGCTAGCATTTTTGCATCGGCAATTTGTGAAGAGGCATCTATAGATTCCATGAAGCATGTACCTTCTGGACAGTTAACAAGAAAATTAATCAAGTATCTCCTCCTCATGTCAGTCCATCCATCACACATTATGGTGCAACCATATTTTTTCCATTCAACTTGAAGCTTCATGACACGAGCCTCAATCTTAGCTTTTGCCTTAGCAAGTAGTGGCACTCTTAATTGGTGTATAAAGGAGGCTTGTATCCATGACCAAACTGTCCTACAGACTCCAACATAATTTCAAAGCTCCTAGCATTTACCACATTAAAGGGTATGCCACACTCATAAAAAAATGTGAGACATACTCATGTGTGGTCTCTTATTCTTCCTTTGTTCTCATGCATCGCTCTATAGAAGTTTGAGATGGTTGTTTTGAGCGTCGTTCTTCTACCACCTCTTCTGGTGTCTTCTTTAACATGGATGAAACAACCTTCACCTCTTTATCTTTAGCAACAGGTTTGAAGCAAAGAGCAGCTTGCTTTCTCTTAGCCGTTGTCCCGGAGCTAGGAACCGAAGAGTGACAAGAGGAAGCTCGAGATGATGCATCTCTAGTACCCTTTCGAACCTCAACGTCATCCGTTTCTTCCTCATCCTCCTCATCATCTAAAATAATTTTCACGGACCTTGCAGTCTTCTTGATATATTCTTGCATCTCTCTCGTTATTGTCGTGGTTGTTTTTGACACTTCTCAACATCCACAAAACCAACGGCTAGATGTTGCTTTAACCTCTTTATGCCGGAGTGCACTTGCTTCCCACAAAAGATAACATTGCACCAAATCTTTGTTTGTTAAATCCGGCCAAAAACCATATTTCCACCCCGGATCTTTGGACTTTGCCTTCCTCTTTGGATCCTTGGATGGATCATATTCATTTGATGGACCCTCAGTTTGCTGCTGCTGCTGCACATCATCATGTTAGCTCCCAACTGATTGGTCCATCCCTAAATAGAGGTAAAAATCAATTTATTACTTCACATCACTGCAGCACACACACACACCAATTAATCAATTCAAACACCATCTTTACAGCAGTGAGCAGAGACCTACCGGAGCAAGGGAGTCGGGTGGGGAGTCGGACTACAGGCGTCAGGGGCCGCAGGGCGGTGGCCGGGGGTCGGGGGCTCGGGGCGGGCGGCGTCCGGGGGTCGGGGGCTCCGGGCGGCGGCTGGGGGGGGACAGCGTCCGCGGGTCGGGGTCTCTGGGCGGCGGCCGGGGGGGGGGGGGTGGCGTCCTGGGCTGGGGGTCGGGGCGGCGTCCGGGGCCGGTGGCGTCCTAGGCTGGAAGTCGGGGTGGTGACCGGTGGGCGGCGTCGAGGTCCTGGGGAGCGACGGTTGGAATGTAGTGGAGGAAGGAAAGAATGGAAACGTGGGCCGGGCCTGACAAAATAGTGTTTGCCAAGTCCCAGGCGCCCTGGGCGTCCTCCTGGAATGACGCCTAGGCGCCCAGGCGTCAGCCGGGCGTCATGGGCGGGCGCCATGCATGCTCTAGGCGAGGCGAGCAGCCCAGACGTCCTCCCCGGACTGACTGGACGCCTAGGCGACGCCTAGGGTGTATTGGACTTGGCCCATGTACCTAGCCCTGTGGGCAATATGTAACCTTGACTCTTTTGGAAACCCTAATGCAATTGTCTACTTCCAATTTGATATCAGCCAGTTTACTCTCTCCCGATGTCTAACTCGCGCAAGCCGCCGCCGCCAGCCGCGGGCGCGTCGCCGCCGCCGCCCGCTCCTCCTTTCTTCTCCACCTCCGCCCCTCTGACTCGCGCTGCCGCCGCCGCCCCGCCTTCAGGGTCGGTCGCCGCCGGCTCGGCCGCGCCGCCCTTGGCCACTAGTGGCACGGCCCCGCCGGCTCGCCAGCACCGCCTGCGACCGCCACTAGCTCGGCCGCGCCGCCATGGGCCGACGCTGCCTCATCAGCGTCGCCGTGGGCCGCCGGCGCCTCTGTCGCGTCGCCCTAGGCCGCCCCCGCCACACCAGCGCCGCCCTGGGCCGCCAACGCCTCGCCTGCACCGCCCCCGGCCGCCGCCGTCTCACCAGGGCCGCCCTGGGCCGCTCCGCCCTCGGGGTCGGCCGTCGCCGGCTCGACAGCGCCTCCCCGGGCCACCGTCGCCTCGTCTGCGCCGTCGCCCGGTCATCTCCAGCCGCCACCGCCGCCGACCCTTGATTTGTGGCTGCTACCGGCCCCTCACGTGTGGTCACCGCCGGCTGGCGCCCAGCAGCCGCCGCTGCCCGGCCTGTGGCCGCCGGCGGGTCTGCCGACCGCGCCGTCACCGGGATGCCCTGCTTCTTCGGCGTTGCGTGCCTCATCGCCACTGCCGCCGGCTACTGTCTTCACTACCCTCATCGATCCTGTGGATCCTGCCAGTGGTACTGGTCAGCCGTCTGTGACTGCCTTCGGCGTCGTCGCTGCCCTGGCTGCTGCTCGTGAGCGTGAGCGGACTCTCGCTCTAGCCTTGGAGTAGGAGCGAGCGTCCATGGCGGCTCTCACTCACCAGCTCTTGGAGGCCACACACCCGCAGTGGAGTGCCACCTATGAGCCCTCCCCAGGCGACGCCGTTGCCTACAGCACCTACGCGGCTTCACTCGTCGCCGCTCTCCACGCTCAGGCCACTGGTGTCCAGAACATCTGGGCTCTCGTCCCGGTTGTCCTCAGCACCGATTCCACCTCGTACGCCAGGTGGCGTCATGTGTTTCTCCTTATGCTGAGGCGTTTTCGCCTTGACGATCACATCCTATGGGACGACTCCCCGTTGGACGATTCCTGGATCAGCATGGACAACCTGATCCTTGCCTGGATCTTCGGTCCTCTCTCTGAGGAACTACAGGATATTGTCGGCCAGCGTGGTGGCGGCACTGCTCGTAAGGTGTGGCTCATCCTCGAGCAGCGCTTCAAGGGGAACCGCGCGACCCGAGCTCTTCACATCCGGGCACAGTTCGGGGCTGCTGTCAGGGGGACCTGTCGGTCTCCGCCTACTGTCGCCAGATGAAGGGTATTGGCGGATGCCCTTCGTGACCTTGGTGACCACGTTCCGGAGACTTCTCTCGTTCTTCAGGTCCTGCAGGGTCTAAACGAGCATTACTGTCACCTCTGGACTGTGATTCTTCGCGAGGAGCAGCTCCCGGCCTTCGAGAAGGTCTGGTCTGATCTCGAGCTCGAGGAGATCACCTCTGGAGGCCCTGTCGTCTCCTCGACTGCCACTGTCTTCTACGGCTCTGGGCTGCCCTACCGACCTCCACCACCTGGTACTTCATCAGGGGGACAGCCGCCGCGCCCGCCTACCACTCTAGGGGCCCGTGTCAACCCTGGCAGTGGTAATCGTCGTCGTGGTGGCCGTAAGCGCGGTGGCCGTGGCATTTCTACAGGAGGAGGTGGTACTACTGGTGGTGGTGGCACCGGTCAGGGTGGTGGCGCAGGTGCTCTGCCACCCTGGCCCACTCCCTACAACCAGTGGACCGGCCAGATCTTCATGTGGCCTGGGCCGTCTCCGGGTCTCCCGCCACCTCGACCTTCGCGACCTCAGGCGGCCTACGTGACCACTCCTACCCACGGAGGGTCTGGCTACCCACCTGGAGGACAGTGGATTCCGACCTCTGGTGGGCCGTCCACCCACTGGGGCCCGGGTGCTGAGTCCTCAGCGCAGCACACCACCCGTGACGGGTGGGACTGTCAGTCGCTGGCTTCCTCTTTCAGCACGATGACTCTCACTCCACCCGGTGTTGTCTGGGTTGCTGATTCAGGCGCATCATACCACACTACTGCTGATGCTGGTATACTCTCTTCTACCCACCCTTCCCACCCTTCTTATCCTTCCTCTATCGTTGTTGGGAATGGGTTTGTTCTTCCTGTCACCTCTGTAGGTGACTTAGGTTCTTCGGGTTCTTTCCAGCTCAGAGATGTTCTAGTTGCTCCAGACATTATTCAGAATCTTCTTTCTGTTCGTCGTTTTACCACTGACAACCATATTTCCATTGAGTTTGATCCTTTTGGTTTATCTGTGAAGGATCTTACTACCCGGCGCCTTCTTCACCGCTGTGAGAGTTCGGGCCCTGTACATGTTTCGTCTTCCTGCTTCCGCTTCGGTTTTGCCTTTTGCCCTGGCTACGACAGCTTCTTCCAAGACTTGGCATCGTCGGCTCGGCCACCCTGGTGTTGATGTCCTGTCTAAGTTGTCTAGTAGTTCAGTGATTTCGTGTACTAGGGGCACTTATGAGTCTGTGTCGTGGTTGTGAGCTTGGTCGCCATGTTCGGCTTCCATTTCTGCATTCTGTTACTCATGTTGAGCGGACTTCTGATTTGATTCACTGTGATCTTTGGACCTCTCCTATTGTCAGTGTTTCGGATTATAAATACTACTTGGTGGTACTTGATGATTTTTCCACTATTCGTGGACTTTTCCCTTGCGACAGAAGTCTGATACGTTCATCTTTCTTTCTCACTTCTTCGCTTGGGTGTCCACCCAGTTTGAGCATATTATTCGAGCCATCCAGTGCGATAACGGACGCGAGTTCGATAACTCTGCGTTCCGTGACTTCCTTCTCTCTCGCGGTGTTCAGTTGCGCATGTCTTTTCCGTACACTTCCCCTCAGAACGGCAAGGCCGAACGCATGATTCGTACCACTAACGAGGTCATGCGTTCCCTAATGTTTCAGGCCTCCATTCCTGCTCGGTACTGGGCGGAGACTCTTCACACCACCACTTTCCTCATTAATCACCTTCCTACTAATGCGATTAGTGCCCCCACCCCTCACTTTGCTCTTTTTGGCACCACTCCTCTCTACGACCACCTTCGAGTCTTCGGGTGCGCATGCTACCCTAAATTGTCCGCCACAACTCCTCATAAGCTTACGCCTCGTTTGACTCGGTGTGTCTTCCTTGGGTACTCCCCAGATCATAAGGGGTACCAGTGCCTTGACCTTGCTACCCGTCGTATCTTGGTCTCTCGACACGTCGTATTCCACGAGTCTTCTTTTCCCTTTTCCTCTTCGTCCTCTGACTCTGTCGCTGAGTTGGATTCCCTCTTCTCTACTGACCCCGAGGCCGCTCCTATCCAGCGACCTTGGTTTTTACCCTCTGCAGGTTACCCGCCCGCTGCGCCCCCGCCACCACCGACGTCGCCCACCGTGCCACGCGCGGCCCCGGCGTCCCCAGCTGCGCCACGCGCGGCCCCGGTGCCTCCGGCTTCTCCTGCTGCGCCACGCACGGCCCCGGCGCCCCCTTCGTCGCCCGCTGCGTCACGTGCGGCCCCGGCGTCCCCGACGTCGCCCGCTGCGCCACACGCGGCCCCGGCATCCCGGCGTCGTCTGCTGCGCCACGTGCGGCCTTGGCGTCGCAATACGCTGTGGCCCCGCTCTTGTCTATCAGCGACGAGCGCAGGTTGGTGCACCGACCTCTTCCCGCCCCGAGCCTCTGGTGTACCACCCCCCACTGCTCCATCGGGACCCAGTCACGTCCACCCGATGGTGACCTGACGGGTGGCTGGGGTTCTCCGTCCGGTGGAGCGGTTTTCTGGGGTCGTCCTCTCCTCGACGACCTCCCCACCGCCTGCTTCTTCACCCATCTCGTCTATCCCCTCTTCTATTCGTAGTGCCCTCGTCGATTCTCACTGGCGTCGGGCTATGGAAGAAGAGTATGCGGCCCTGCTTGCCAACCAGACCTGGGACTTGGTTCCCCGTCCTGGTCGTGGCAATGTTGTCACGGGCAAGTGGGTATTCACGCATAAGCGGAAGGCGGATACCTCCTTGGAGAGGTACAAGGCTCGGTGGGTCCTTCGGGGTTTCACTCAGCGCCCTGGTGTCGACTACGACGAGACCTTCAGTCCGGTGGTGAAGACGGTTCAGACCGTTCTGTCGTTAGCCCTCTTGCGTTCTTGGCCTGTCCACCAGTTGGACGTCAAGAACGCCTTCCTCCATGGCAAGCTGACGGAGACGGTGTACTGCAGTTAGCCGACAGGTTTCGTTGATTCAGCTCATCCAGACATGGTCTGCCGGCTGAACAAGTCCTTGTACGGCCTGAAGCAGGCGCCCCGGGCTTGGTACAACCGGTTCGCCTCCTTCCTGGCCTCGCTCGGCTTCGTCGAGGCCAAGTCGGACGCCTCACTCTTCGTCTACGGCCATGAGGGGGACACTGTGTACCTCCTCCTGTACATTGATGACATCGTCCTCACGGCATCCAGTTCGGCTCTCCTTCAGCGCACGATCTCCGCCCTGCAGCGGGAGATCGCGATGAAGGACTTAGGCCAGCTTCACCACTTTCTAGGCGTGACGGTCGAGCACCGATCGTGCGGCATGTTCCTTCACCAGCGACAGTATTGCTTGGACATCCTCCAGCGAGCGGGCATGGCTGACTGCAAGCCGTGCTCTACTCCGGTGGACACCTAGACGAAGATCCCCTCCGCCGATGCCGCTCCTGTTGCTGACCCTACTATTTACAGGAGTCTGCAGGTGCCCTCCAGTACTCACCTTCACCAGGCCAGATATCTCCTATGCAGTTCAGCAGGTGTGCCTCCACATGCATGATCCGCGGGAGCCGCATTTTACCGCTGTAAAGCGGATACTTCGGTACCTGCGCGACACCCTTGACTACGGCATCCTTCGGGGTGACTCGGCTTCTGAGCTGGTCGTCTACGCTGACGCTGACTGGGCGGGCTGCTCGGACACCCGTCGGTCCACCCTGGCTACGCCGTCTTCCTGGGCGGCAACCTTGTCTCCTGGTCCTCGAAGCGGCAGCCCGTGGTGTCACGCTCGAGCGTTGAGGCAGAGTACCGTGTCGTAGCCAACGGTGTAGCTAAGACCTCCTAGCTCCAGCAGCTGCTTCAGGAGCTCCACTCCCCCGTTGTCCGAAGCAACAACGTCGGTGCCGTCTACCTCTCCACCAACCCAGTCCAACATCAGCGCACGGAGCATGTGGAGATTGATCTTCACTTTGTTCGTGAGCGGGTTGCCCGTGGCGAGGTCCGGGTCCTCCACGTCCCGACGACGTCGCAGTTCACCGACATCTTCACGAAGAGTCTCCCTTCGTCGTTGTTCTTCGAGTTTTGGTCCAGTCTCAACATCTGCCGTGGCTAGATGTTGGGACTGCGCGCGGGGGGGGGGGGGGGGGGGGGGGAGGGGGGTTTGGATTATGTTTATGTAGGGTGTATTGGGCTTGGCCCATGTACCTAGCCCTGTGGGCAATATGTACCCTTGACTATTGGAAACCCTAATGCAATTGTCTCCTTCCAATTCTTCGGACCCTGCGGGAGCTACATGCACCGGGCTGTCCTTTCTTTTTTTATGCAATTTTTTTGCTTGTCACACAGTTCTTCAAGAAAAAAATCTTAGCGATACCTGACACTGCCATGGAACCAGTATGTTCTAGGCTGTAAAGGTTGCGTACAAAAGACCCAAGTGGGTCGGACCCTTCCCCGAACGCTGCGCAAATGGGAGCTGCATGCACCGGGCTGCCCTTTTTATTGGAACTAGGTATGGTTGGTCGCTAATTCTATTGATGGCTGCAAGGCATCGTGGAATTACAATTTTCCAAATCTTGCTTCTTTTATGTGCTTTTTTGTCACGTTGATTTATGATTTTTGTCGTCCAGGTTTGATGCAGGAGGACATGAATTGCTTGGTATGCACTTTTTTAATCTTCTGGAATTATGGTAACCTCTCGCCTCTGCCTTTCGATGACACAATACTTGTGTTTGCGCCCATGAAAACATACATGGCTGGTTTCGATGGATGCCTGGATGGGAATTAGGTCCAATCTCTATGGATTGGTAGGGGAAATGAATTTACTTCCTTGCCAGTCTTGGAGAATCGGGTTGAGTCCCCGTCCTAAATTCAAGCATGTCCTAAGATTGACAGTGGCTCGTTTATTTGATTCTGGGGAAATTTACCCTGAATGTGACTATTGATAACTTTGAATTTTTCTTTTCCTTGCTCAACTTTAGTATATTTATTCCATTTGGTTCCTTTTGTCTCAGGATACCTAATATGCAAGTGTGCTTATGTTTCAGCGTGGGACAGGTTGGGTTAGCATGCTTAGACTCCTTAATACACATATTCATAAAGCAGAGCATGGAAAATCAAGTGAAAGATTTACGAATTTTGGTATGCTTGTGGTTATTGAACTTGCTATATATGCTATTGATTATATGATCCCATTTATATTCTTGATTGCTAGATTTAATACAACGCATGACCAGACTGCCACATTTGACCTCAGGTTGATACTAAAAGCCAGGATGAACTGAACAAGCTGGATGATCTTCTGGGCCCTCCTATGTCAATTCCTCTGATGGGCTTGTCATCATATAAGCAAATGGTATAAATGCAACCTCTGCTTAGAAACCTCATGCCTTTCGTCGTATTAATGATACTTATTTGCATCCCAGAAGTTGTGGGACACAGTTACACATATTCTTTGCTTTGTACTTTCTATTGGCATGCAAGTCTCTTATTATTTATCTGGTGGTACAAGGCACTAAAGGGCATACCGAGTGCCGAAGGATTATTTCTAGACAGTCTTACCCCTATGCAGAGAGTTTGGTTTGAACCCAAGACCTTAGGATACAAGTGGAGACACGCTACCACTGGTATAAGACACTAATGTCTATAAAATAATTTGATGAAAATGAATATGTAAACTGTTTAGTTATTTTTGTTGTAAATCATGGGTGATTGGCTATATAAAAGGAAAAGCATGTGCCCTCTCTTCTCTTGTACTTGTCAGAACTTCTTGTTTCATTACTTGCTAATAGTTACACTTTACATGTTCGGTATAACTATGTCATGCCTGTCAGCCATGACGAGTGACAAACACCAGCAAGAGGGTTGTCGGGTGGAGTCGTCTGCTAGAGACGAGTAGATCATAGACAAGGAAGACAAATGTTGGGGACGGACTAGATTTGTTGTTTCTTGCTTGCCTCAAAATCTGATACATGGCCAACATATATAGTCAGCCATCAACTTAGCCATCAAAAAAGCCAACTGAATCCTGTCATCTAACCTTTCCTAAACTAACTTTTCCAGCCTTCCTATTTTAGCTGTTGGAAGGATTGTGTTACTCTTACAGTTTTTTCTACTTGCATATGGCTGACAATTTAATTTGTACCAGTATTAGTTATTGAACTTTTTTAACTTCAACCCATTGTGGGAACTTTCCATAGGTGAAGATGTTCCACTCATCATGGGGACCGCTGGTTAAGAAATTGGCAACAATTGGACAACTGCAGTTGGTTCGGAATCTGATATCCTTCAAAATGAGATCTGCATGCAAGGTAAGGAATCGAAGGCTTTTATTTTCCCACAGCCTAAACATTTAACATGAACCTTCATATGGAACATTCTATTTCTCCAAATATTGATCTGTAGGGGACATGTCAAATTCAGGTTTAGTTATTTGTTATTTGTAACAATTGCGAAGATGTATTAGCTTGGTTATTTAATTATGGATCAGTAGAACACTAACTATCATGTGTTTTTTAATTTCAAAATTGATTTTTTTTAATTTGTTATGGGTAGAATCAAATTGACAAGAGTTGATCTAATTTTTTATTAGAGTTTGATCTAATTTGCTGTGTAAATTATAAGTGTGTAGACAATCATATCTGTTGCTAGTACATTTGTCAGTGGACCTGTAAGCACCCTGGGGCCAGGACTTCTCCTGACACACTAGAGTTAACCCAGCTCTGAATCAAAATTCACTCTCATTATGTGCTGCTTATTATGCTTATCTTCTATAATCAACCACACCATGACCTTGATTTGTTGATTTAACATGTGCACATATCTTCCCTTTCTTAAAGCCATTCCTGTATGTCTTTGGCAGATCAAGGCAAACACTATAACCTCGGCTGTCGCGGTTCTGGTCTATTCACTTCATATGCAAAAACGAAAGTGTAAGGTCAGTTTCGGCTATTGTCAATATGTGGAGATCGTCCTGTACCTTGTTGATCTGGTAAACATAGGTTGTGATTCACATGGTGATCCATACAGAGAGGAGCGAAAGATCAGACTGTCCAACCTTTTCATCACAATATAAAGGAGCAGCAAAAGTTTTGTGGTCTGCTTTCACCTCTTGAAGCTATCTATGTCTCAGAAGACCCTCCGATGTTTTTGACCAGACTGCTACCCCTCTTTTCAATATCACAGGTTTCTTCATGAACAAATTTGGAATGTTGTTATTTGAGATCATTTCTCAAATAAACCTATGACATAATATCTTTATTTGGCTGAGTGCAGTTATCAAGATACGTGCTTGATGTTCACTTAGGCAATTTGACCAGTCCCTTAAAGGGGTCTGTTGGTACCCGCGATATGGGGTACCCCCGCGCACAGGGGAAAATGCCTAAGGAACTCGCCCTTCTCCGCAGGGAGAGCTCCGAAGGCGCCACGCGTCCGGCGGGGCCGGACCTCCCTCTCCTCATAGGAAAGCTCTGGGCCCGCCACGTGGCATACAGAAGCCGGACCTCCCCCTCCGCGGGAGAGAGGTCCGAAGGCGCCACGTGTCCAGCAAGGCCGGACCTCCCCCTCCGCGGGGAGAGGTCCGAAGGCTCCACGTGTCCTACGAGGCCGGATCTCCTCCCCTCTAAGGAGGGCTCCGGACCCGCCACGTGTCTAGCAGAAGAGCGCTGCCTGCCCCCAAGCGGTAGGCGGCGGGCGTAAAGACGCCCCATACCTTGCCCGTACAAGGTATTCAAGGCCCGCGTATTCCCAAGACGTGGAGACGCGGAGCACGCCTCTGTTAGGTGCCGTTGCGCCCAGTCGCATCACAGACTGGCACGCGGTGTCAGAGCCTGCCAGCCAATAAACGCAGCGACAAGACATCCCAATGTCGCCCCCGCCGTCATCAACCACTACGACTAGCATGGGCAGGGCGGCAAGACGAAGACTCAGAAGCCTTCGCCAGAGACAACTACCGGCATAACTACAGATACGGTAGATAACAGTCAATCTCCCCGGGACCACCTGTCGGGTCCCGGGCCCCCCTTGTAAGCCACCTGAGTCTTGGACTATAAAAGGCTCGGGTAGGCAACGTTAGCAAGGGTTCGCACTCCCGCAACTCATACGCTAGACTTCAGTCATCCCCAAGCTCAGGACCCCGGTTCTGAGCAACAAGCAATACAGCGAGCTCCATAGCTCGCCGTGGACGTAGGGTTTTACGCTCCGGCGGCATGAACCACGTAAAACTCGCCGTGTCAAGCTCTCCCTAACTCGTCCATACGCTCAAGCTCTCCGCAAGTGACTAGCCCCACCGAAAAAAGAACCTCCGCGGGCTGCCCAGTGCAGGCCCGGGGGAAGTGTCGATCGAACACTTCGACATTTGGCGCGCAAGGTAGGGGGGGTTTTCCCTTGCGCGACGAGTTTCCGCCGACGGAGATGACCAAGCTTCCTTCAGCGGCACACTCCCCTCCCCCGCGTTCGCGGCGAACCGTGACCAGGGGGGAGTACATGTCAACACACTCAGGACGGAGTGTGTCGGCGCAAGCTGGGAGCCAGCAGCCGGTTCTGGCAGCGCCGACCGCGGCAATGCAGGCTCCAACCAGCGTCAGGTCTTCAGTAGCGCTGGGCGTACCCGGTGGGGGTGCGCTAGCTGCAGCAAGAGCGCTACTGCACAATCCGTCTGCTGGGGACGCGCCTCAGGCAGCGACCCAGCAGTGGATTCGCGAGGTAGACCGTCTCGTCGTCGCCGCCGCAAACCCTCGACTTCGGCGGGGACGACGCTCCGGCCAACCGGTTGTGTCGCTGATGCGCACGCCAATGGTTGGCGAGCAGACGGCAGATTCCAGCTCCACCAGGCTCCAGTCGACGGATCTGAGGACAGAGCTGGAACGGTGTCACCTGTGCCAAGATGCCCGAGTATACCTCGAGCAACGCCGAGAAAGGCGTCGCAACCAAGAGGCTGGCGACAGCGTGACGTCGGCCTCGACCCAGCCTGAAGAGCAGACTTTCGCCACGCGATCTCTGCCCCAGGTTTACGCCGCGCAGGATATGCCACAGTCATATGTCCTGCAAACGGCGCCCCCGACCTATGGCGCAGCCTTGCCCATGCCGGGGTACACTGTGCCAGGTGCGAGCCAAGCGTTCGCGGCACCAATACCTGCGACAACAGGAGCAGGATGTGCGGCCCTTGCGCCCCACCTTCGCTTCGCGAGGTGGCCGCGCAAGTTTCGGCCGCACCTGCCCGAGAAGTACGACGGCAGTGTCAACCCGGCGGAGTTCCTCCAGATCTACTCCACCGCCGTACTTGCCGCAGGAGGGAATGAAGCCGTCATGGCCAATTACTTCCCTGTCGCCTTGACCGGTCCAGCTCGGTCTTGGCAAATGAACCTCCTCCAGGGTTCCATAACTTCCTGGGGAGAGCTCTGCCGGCAGTTCATCGCCAACTTCGACAGTTCCTACACCCGGCCTGGCACGGAGCTCGACCTCCACGCCATCCAGCAACAACCGGGGGAGTCGCTGCGCTCCTTCATCCAGCGGTTCTCCCAGGTGCGGAACACCATCCCACACATCCAAAATGCTTCTGTGGTGGTGGCGTTCCGGCAAGGCGTCCGGGACAAGAAGATGCTCGAGAAGCTCGCGACCAGAGAGGTCCGCGATGTCTCCGAGCTCTTCAGCCTGGCAGACAAGTGCGCCAGAGCAGCCGAAGGGCGAAACTGGCACTCACTGCCGTCCTCCGAGTCAGGAGGACAGCCCGGATCTGGTCCTACTCCCTATGGAGGCAGCAAGAAGGCCAAGAACCGAGGCAGAGGCAAGAGAGAATCATCGACCGCAGTTCCAGTCGCCGCAGCAGCGGCACTTAGTGGGGCTCGGGGGCCGCGCCCCGACAAGAGGCAGCGAAGGTCACCAATCCCAGAAGGTGATCAAGACAAGATATGCCTCGTGCACGGCAGCTGTCGCCACACTACTGCCGAGTGTCGGGAGATCCGGAAGCTCGCAGAGCGCTTCCGCAAAGGGAAGCAGCAGCGGACTGACGCCCCACCCTTCCGTGCAAGGGAGGGCAAGCAGAAGGTCGACGTCCCGAACAGCGCCGACCACCAAGTGGAGTTCCAGGAGCCTCAGCGCGCCGTGAAGGCGGTACGCAACCATGAGGACTCCAGCTCCAGCGACGATGAGCGTCGAAAGAAGCTCTACGTCATATACGGCGGGTCCGCCAACCCCTCGTCTCGAAGCGCAGTCAAGACTCTGCGCCGAGCAGTAGCGTCGGTGGCTCCACTCCCAAGTGCCGCACCGCACCTCAAGTGGATGGGAACCCCCATCAGCTTTGACGCCACCGACTGCCCCAGGAACATGGCTGGGGCCGGCCAACTACCGCTCTTGGTAGCTCCGACCATCGCGAACGTGAGGATGTATCACGTTTTGGTAGATGGTGGAGCTGGGTTGAACCTCATCAGCCGTGCAGCTTTCCAGAAGCTGCAGATCCCGATGGCCAAGCTCACATCGTCGAGCCCGTTCTCAGGGGTAGGGCCGGGACAGGTCGTTCCCTACGGCAACATCAGCCTCCCGGTGACCTTCGGAGCTCCGGACAGCTATCGGACAGAATACATTCTGTTCGACGTAGCGGAGATCGACCTCCCCTTCAACGCCATAATCGGCAGGCCAGCCCTGTACCGATTCATGGCAGTAGCCCACTACGGCTACCTCGTCCTAAAGATGCCTACACCAACGGACGTCCTCAGGATTCGTGGAGACCGCACTGCTGCAATGTCGGCCTTAGAGAAACTCCAAGCGCTCGCAACAACTGGGGCACCAGCCCCTGGCAGTGCAGAGCCGGACCAGCTCCACCCGAGCGCACGCCACCATGCCTCCGCCACAGCACCCCGGGTGCAACCCCTCGACGAGGGCGGCGTCCCCTTAAAGGTCGTCCAAGTCGGCGCCGAAACCACCCAGACCACCCGTGTAGCCGGGGGCTTGGATAGCAAATAGGAAGGCGCGCTCGTCACCTTCCTCCGGCACAACGTTGACGTGTTTGCATGGCAGCCGTCTCAGATGCCGGGGATCCCCAGGGAGGTGATCGAGCACCACTTAAAAGTCTTCCCCGACGCCCGGCCAGTTCAACAGAAGCCTCGCAAGCAGTCCATCGAGCGGCAAAACTTCATTCGTGAAGAAATCAAGAAGCTGCTGGACGCTGGCTTCATACGGGAAGTCCACCACCAGCGGTAGTTGGCGAACCCCGTCGTTGTCCCGAAGGCCGGCGGGAAGCTTCGGATGTGCATCGACTACACCAGTCTCAATAAGGCATGTCCCAAAGATCCATTCCCTCTCCCTAGAATAGATCAAATAGTAGACTCAACATCAGGTTGTGATATGCTGTGCTTCCTAGACGCCTACTCGGGTTTCCATCAGATCCCCATGTCTAGGGAGGATGAAGAGCACAGCTCCTTCATCACAGTAGATGGCCTTTATTGTTATGTGTCTATGCCTTACAGCCTAAAGAATGCTCTCCCCACCTTTGTGCGAGCGATGCACAAAACCTTTGGGGAGTTAATAAGAGACTTAGTTGAGGTGTACGTCGATGACATCGTTGTCAAGGTCAAGCAGGGTTCATCTTTGTTAGATAACCTAGCCTTAGTTTTTGACAAATTCCGCTCTACGCGCACCAAGTTGAACCCTGACAAATGTGTGTTCGGTGTGTCCTCTGGGAAGCTCTTAGGATTCGTGGTCTCGCACCGGGGGGATTGAGGCCAACCCAGAGAAGATCAAGGCCATCGACTTGATGCGGCCTCCTGCCCGCGTCAAAGATGTCCAGAAACTCACGGGATGCCTAGCCGCGCTGAGTCGGTTTATACCGAGGCTAGCAGAGCGGGCACTCCCTTTCTTTAAGCTCCTGCGCAAGTTTGGCCCATTTGCCTGGACTGACGAAGCAGAAGAGACTTTCCAGTTGTTGAAGCGGCTCCTGACGACCCTGCCTATCATGGTAGCCCCAGAGCCCGGAGAGCACCTGTTGCTCTACATCGCGGCAGCAACCGAAGTGGTGAGTATGGTCCTCGTCGCGGAGCGGCCGGACCTCTCACCTTCACGACCTGCTTCGGCAGCAGAAGACAGACGCCAGGAGGCTCCGCAGGACCGAGACGGTCTCTCGGACCTCCAAGGCAACCTCCCGGAGGTCCAGGTCAGCCTCCCGGAGGTCCAGGGTGGTCTCCCGGACCCCCAAGATAGACCCCCGGGGGTCCTGTGGGACCCCCCGGGGGCCCAACGGGACCTCCCGAAGATCCCTCAAGATCCTCCGGAGCTCTCCCTGGCGCTCCCGGAGAACCAGCGGGGCCCCCGGAGAGCCAAGATAGCTTAAGGGCCTCCGGGTTCCAACTCCCGGAGGCCCCCGTGGGTCCACTCACCTCCAACGGGCCAGGGCCAATGGATGAAGACCTGCCAGACCTAAGAGAGAGGGTTCGAACCATCCAGAGGCCTGTCTACTACATCGGTGAAGTACTTCATGATGCCAAGACGAAGTACCTAGAAGTCCACAAGCTGTTGTATGCGGTGCTCGTGGCCTCTAGGAAGCTCCGCCATTACTTCCAGGCCCACCGGGTCTCGGTAGTCACCTCCTATCCGCTGAAGACGATTCTTCACAGCCCCCATGCGACTGGCAACGTTGCTAAATGGGCGGCGGAGCTGGCGGAGTTCGAGCTGGACTTCCTCCCTCGCCATGCAGTCAAAAGCCAAGCACTGGCCGACTTTGTGGCAGAGTGGACACCAACGAAGACTGACCTAGGGGGCCACGAAGACGGTGAACCAGGGCACCAAGCTCCGGTCTTCACCGAGCCCCACTGGACGCTTTTCTTCGACAGCTCCTCGCGAAAGCAGGGGCCCGGTGCCGGCGTACTGCTCCTCATGCCATCGGGGGAACAGTTTGGGTACATGGTGCGTCTCAATTTCAAGGCAACCAACAACATGGCAGAGTATGAAGCACTCATCTTTGGCCTACAGACAGCCCTGTCCTTAGGCGCTCGCCAGTTGTTGGCACAGGGCGACTCCCAGCTGGTCATCAAGCAAGTCAAGAGCGAATGCTCCTGCAATGACCCACAGCTAGCTGTATATCTGCTTCACGTGCAGATGTTGGAGAAAGACTTCCTCGCCTTGGACCTGCGCCACGTACCGCGCGCTGGCAATGCCGCAGCTGACGACCTTTCAACGAAGGCTTCCACCGGAGCTCCCGTGCCCGAAGGAGTGTTCGAGAGGACGTTGCTGCGGCCCACAGCCCGGCCCACCGAGTCGGGCGAAGGGGGCTTGACCAGCACCTCGAAGCTGGCGGTCCCGGCGGCCCTACAGCCATGGATGCCGCCAAGGATCGTAAGCGTCACTGGGGACTCCGTGCAACCCAGCGCTCAAGATCCAGAAGCTCAAGTCAGACCCGATGCATGGATCACGGAGATCCGGGACTACTTGAAGGACAACATCCTCCCTGATGAACATGCAACCGCTGAACGGATCGTGCGTATGGCTAAGAGATACGCGCTGGTAGAGGGGGATCTCTACCGGCGCGGCGCCAATCACATCCTATTGCGGTGCATAACCCAGGGGGAAGGCTGCGACTTGCTCGCTGAGATCCATGGAGGCGAATGTGGAAGTCACTCTTCCTCACGCACGCTTGTCGGTAAAGCCTTCCGGCATGGCTTCTACTGGCCGACAGCACTCCAGGATGCCGTCAAGCTGGTCGAGAGCTGCAAGGCGTGCCAGTTCCACGCCAAGCAGATCCATACACCGGCTCAGACGGTACAGATGATGCCACCCTCATGGCCGTTTGCCGTATGGGGGCTGGACATCTTGGGACCATTCCCCAGAACCGTCGGGGGATTCCGGTACCTCTACGTCGCCATCGACAAGTTCACCAAGTGGCCGGAAGCCACACCAGTTGTCACCATCAACAAGCAATCCGCAGTAAAGTTCATCAAGTCTATTGTCTGCCGGTTCGGGGTCCCGAACAGGATCATCACCGACAACGGGACCCAGTTCACCAGCGCAGCCTTCCAAGACTACTGCGAAGACCTCGGCATTCAGGTGTGCTATGCCTCTGTTGCCCATCCAAAGAGCAATGGGCAAGTCGAGAGGGCCAACGCGGAGATTCTCCGGGGCCTTAAGACCCGCACCTACGCCAGTCTGAAGAAACATGGTGCCAATTGGGTGGATGAGCTTCCGAGCACACTATGGGCTAACCAGACATCCCAGAGCCGGGCCACCGGAGAGACACCCTTCTTCATGGTGTATGGGGCCGAAGCTGTACTTCCCCCAGAGATCACCATGAAGTCTCACCGTGTACGGGCTTGCGACGAAGCCGCGTAGGACAACCTCCGGCGTGGAGAAATCGACCTCGTCGATGAGGTCCGATTGCATGCAGCACTCCGCAACGCACGGTACAGACAAGCGCTCCGTCGCTACCACCAGAGATCTGTGCATGCCCGGGAGCTGCAGGAAGGTGACCTGGTGCTGCGGCGCATACTTTCTCGCGAAGGGACCCACAAACTCTCCCCTAGTTGGGAAGGTCCCTTCCGAGTCGCAAAGGTATTGCCGCCCCTGGTGCGTACGCCTTTCCACCGAGGATGGGGACCTGCTCCCAAACCCTTGGAACATAGAACACCTCCGTAAGTTCTACCCCTAGAGCAAATATAGGACAGACTCTTCTTTTCGTAATAAATTCCGTAGAGTCCAGGAACAGCGCTCGGAGCAGCTAAGCCCCAGGGGACGGTACAGGACTACGTTCAGCTTTGCCTGGTTCCGACTCCAAGCGCGTAGTGTCTTGCTTCCCTTCTTAATGGGGTGGGTCGTGGCCTCCATGTTTAGCCTGCCTTCCTCCTGTGGAAAATTATACGAAAAGAAACCTGTTCTACTTTGCTCTTTCCTTGTACTCATTTAAATTATGTACTATATTTTTTATGACTACACTTCCGGTGCATGGCCGCCATGTGCTCAGCTCCCTCTTCTCATTCTCACCCCTAGTCGGCATTTGCTGCCCTACCAGAGGCGGTTGCGTTGGAGGTACCTGCCGATAGTCGAAGGGGGCCCGAGCCCCCGGCACTTCGCGCACTACAGACCCCAAGCATCGTGCATATGGTTAGGGATCGTGAGCCAAATAAGACTATGAGATAAAGGAGGGGGAGCCCCCAAGGAGAATTACGTTTCCCTTGTGTGCAGGACCTCTCGGCCTCAAATCCCTACAAGAGTACGGTAGGAGCACCCGACCAATGGGACGCCGCTACCAAGGGGCCACTACGGGATCACGCAAGACCGGCACTCCAAGGCAAGACCGAAGGATCCGCGTGTCCAGCGGGACCGGATCCCCCCCCCCTCTCTCTCTGAGGGGGGGTCCGAAGGCCCCACGTATCCCGTGTGGCTGGACCTCCCTCTCCTCAGAGGAGAGCTCCGGGGCCGCCACGTGGCCGGCAGATCCGGGCCTCCCCATCCTCATGAGGTGGGCCCCGAAGACCTCCGGGACCCCTAATACAGTAAGGACCCGGGGAAAGTGCCGGAGCAGAATGTCGAGATTGGTGAAGGCCTCTGAGCACCTTGCGGAGCTAAGGGCTCGGCCAGGCAGAACCAAGAAGAAGACGGAAAACATCGCAGGCACGAAGGGTCATAAGAGTTCATGTATTCATGGCTCCATGGCTCCATGAGCTGGACTACAGACTGGCGCGCGGTGTCAGAGTCTGCCAGCCAATAAACGCAGCGACAAGACATCCCAATGCCGCCCCCGCCGTCATCAACCACTACGACTATCATGCGGCATGGGCAGGGCGGCAAGACGAAGACTCAGAAGCCTTCGCCAGAGACAACTACCGGCATAACTACAGATACGGTAGATAACAGTCAATCTCCCCGGGACCACCTGTCGGGTCCCGGGCCCCCCCTTGTAAGTCACCTGAGTCTTGGACTATAAAAGGCTCGGGTAGGCAACGTTAGCAAGGGTTCGCACTCCCGCAACTCATACGCTAGACTTCAGTCATCCCCAAGCTCTGGACCCCGGTTCTGAGCAACAAGCAATGCAGCGAGCTCCATAGCTCGCCGTGGACGTAGTGTTTTACGCTTCGGCGGCCTGAACCACGTAAAACTCGCCGTGTCAAGCTCTTCCTAACTCGTCCATACGCTCAAGCTCTCCGCAAGTGACTAGCCCCACCGAAAAAAGAACCTCCGCGGGCTGCCCAGTGCAGGCCCGGGGGAAGTGTCGACCGAACACTGCTGTGGTATGAAACTCAAGTCCATTGTATCTGAACAATGCATTGTGTTTTTTCGCTAAACAATTTTGTTTTCTTTCTGCTAGATTGTAGGACTGGGTATATTCAGGTATTCCCAGTCTTGTATATTGAATGCTTGATCCTTTTAAGACATACACTCAGGAACAAAGTTTTGATCTATGTGGGTTTCAGTTCATGGTTCAGTACATAAGAACGGCAGAAGCAGCATTAGATGCCACATCTGATACACACAAGAGAACTGCACATTCTTCTGAGGTGAAAACCTGTTTCACTATTTTTTGTCATCGTCAATGCATTTCGTGATGTTTTATTGTGTCAACCCCCATGTCTTAACATCTCAACTTGCACATTAATTTTCAGTTGGACTGGATGTAAAATGCCATCCTTTAGTGATTTCTAGATGCTAATGTACAATGTTCTCCAAGGCTTTGTAATCTGTCTGTTTTTCTTTTCGGTATCCAACCACTTTGTCATTCTCCTTCCAATTGTTGCAGGCTCCAAAAGTAATATTTGTCCTTCTGCAAGTACATGGATATCTCAAGGGATGTAGTTGAGTCGTGTTTGCCCTCTTCTGCTCTTGCAATACTCCAGTCATGAATCTTCTATTGTAAGTACACTTGAACGTTGTTTAGCAAAATCGCAAGCTTGTTAGATCACATTTTTCCTTTTCCTTCTCTCTTTTTTCTTTCCTGTAAACAATGTTCTCCAAGGCTTTTCCTCTGAATTGCCTTTCCGTACGTAGTATTGTAGTGCAAAGCACGTACATATACAAAAGAGGCCTGTTACAACGCAGGATACAAAAATCTTAGGAGTACAAATTATCAGAGGCTTGTTCTTCAAGGCTTTTCTGTGTAATAAATATCGGGAGTGCAAACTACAAAAAGAGGCCTGATACAATGCTGGTTGCCTGGTTGTATTTTGATCATTACCTCATTGACGTCTAAACATTTGCATGTACACTTATTAGATTTGCTCGTCCTAATGCTGAACAAAGCATATACACCTTGCTCGGTTGTCTGCGGACATCTTGTTACTCAGTGCAAGATGGATCCAGAATTGCTCTGGGACCTTGCTTCACTCGGTGCCGAAAGATTATTTCCGTGCCGCTCAAAATAATGTGTCCTTTTTTCCCCCGATGATGCCTAAATCCTTGCTTTGCATCTAGTTATCCTTTTATTTGGATATCTTACATGGAATCTGAGTTTTGGGAAAAGCGTCCTAGAAGTCTGGCCTAAAAAATGTATGGATATATTTCTCAAGCACTTGTATTCTGATAAGAGCACGTTAGCTGTCTCCTGAAACGATCCCTGAGGCACTATAGTCTGGCTAGCGTTGGCAAACTTCACGTCCAAGATTTATGCGTATTTCTATGGAACAAATCCAAAGCTTCAAACACACCCTCTCAACCAAGCAACAGTCGGCGGTTCATTTCCATGGAATGGAAGAGCATAAAAGTAGGCCAGTTTTTTTCTGGATCGCAGAAAAACTCACCACATTTTCCCCATATTTCACCTCTAAATTTAAAATCGCACAAAACACGGTCAAACCGGTTGCCTCGTCGCGCCCTGCCTCCACGGGCAACCATAAGATCCATCCAGGCTCCCAGGTTATTTAAACGCCAGCACCGCTCGGTCGCGAAAACCAGGTCACTTCACTACCCTCCTCCCGCCCCATTCCCATCAGCCTCGCTGAGAGGCCACACCATTCACAGGGGAGGAGGGGGGAACGTTCGGCCATGGCCTCGCTCCGCGCTCTCCCGGCCATGATCGCCATCCTCTTCTACATCCTCTTCTACGTCGTGGCCGGCACCGCCGTCGCCACCGGTGCTCCCGACTACCTCGTCCAGGGCCGTGTCTACTGCGACACCTGCCGCGCCGGGTTCGAGACCAATGTCACCGAGTACATGAAGGGTATGCAGTTTCTCGATCCTGCAATGGAAGAACAAGCACCCCCTTTTGTCTCTGATCACCACCGGCCGTCTCACCTATTATGTCTTCTTGGTCGCAGGTGCCAAGGTCAGGCTGGAGTGCAGGCATTTCGGCACTGGCCTCATCGAGCGCGCCGTCGACGGGGTCACCGACGAGACCGGCACGTACAGAATCGAACTCAAGGACAGCCACGTGGAGGACATCTGCGAGGTTCGTCCTCGTCCAGAGCCCCCGCGCGAACTGCTCCGAGGTCCAGCCGCTGAGGGACCGCGCCCGCGTCGTGCTCACCAGGGACGGCGGCGTCTGCAGCGGCCTGCGCCTCGCCAACCCGCTCGGCTACTTCAAGGACGCGCCGCTGCCCGTCTGCAGCGCGTTGCTCAAGCAGTTCGACTTGGCCGACGACGATGAGTAAAGGGTAGTAAGGTGACGATCGTCGTCACATCACCAAACAGGCCGCACAAACTGTAAACCTGGGTTGCCTGTATCTAACACAGATGCGTCAGCCAAATACACAGCAGGATCTGGAAAGATGAAACCTGTAATTTTGCTGTCTATCTGATGTTACTTACAATCTTGTGTCTTGCCAGATTTCCAGTTCTGAGTTCTTGTTCGTGCCATCCCCTCTCTCTTCGTATTTAACATACAGCAGCAGCTGCAGCATAAACAGGCATGCTGGAGCGGAGACTTTTGAATGGAACCAATCTTAACTCCTTGCTCTGATAGAAAGATAAATATTATTTAATTTCTATCAAAAGTTACTAATAAGTTACATGACACTCATAGAAACTAGATGAGGCCAAGGTTTATTTTCCACCCACAGCACATCATTTTGATTACATCGCATCATAAACATGGACTAGACCTACAGGGCTTACATGGCACGGATTATCCGAGAGGAAGATAAGATGGCTCTTCACTACCATGGTTTCAGATCTCCCACAGGTCCGGCAGTCCAGTTGAGATGCTCATCGCCAGGTTGTAAGTATGTGCCCTCTGGGTGTGGGAGCTTGCGAGCAAGCCCATTCAAGATTTGGTGGAACGCGTCCCTTGGTTGCGCTGGCTGCGGGAACAACATGGCCTGCTTCATCGATGGATTTGCAAGTAACCTTTGCTTCCTCAAAATATCATCGATAGGCATTGATGCGAGGATTGTGTCTAGCTTTGGTACATCCTTCTCCTTGACAAAGACACCAATTTCCTCCCACGGGATTGCATCCGCAAATGGCAGCACAATGTCATCAGCTATAATGACTGGAATACAGCCAAAGACTACAGCCTCAACCAACCTAGGGCTCCAAGGTGCCCAGCCCAATGGACACAGACAGAAGACAGCACGCTGCATGTCTTCGTAGTAAGTGGCAGGGTGATCTGTGGAAATGTCAAATAGAGGGTTGCTTTTGAAGTTCTCCCATAACGAAGCTCGCGCACCCCTGTATAACAATATTAGGAAAGTGAATACGGGATCAAACTAAGACATCAAATTCCAAGTTCAAACATATCAATACTCTAAAGAGATTGCTACCTTGCATAGTACCCACCCTCTGGGTCATTCCCAGTGTCATAGAAAAGTCCCCTAAAGTAAACGAAGATTGAGCGTGGAGTGTCAGCGGAAATCAAGTGAGCTTGCATTTTCTGTGGGGGAGCGTAGGGTGGTATAATGATAGAACCCTCCTTCAGACAAACATGATTTTCCTGTCCAAAAGTTTGGACCAATGTTGCACGTCGCAGCAGTGGAAGAATTCCACGCTCTATAGCTTTTTCTTCCTGCAAACGTCAATGCAATTGTTATACCTAGAAACCTCTGGGCAAATCTCAGGATCTATCTTTTTTAGTAGAAGGAAATTATTTTCCGACCTCTACATGCATGCACATAGTCTCTTGTTCTTTATTACAATTTCAGTTATCCGACATCTGTTAAATGTCAGGATTTATCTAACACCTTTTAAATGAAAAAAAATATGTGCAATGTTGTACAAAGTCAACATGGGATGTGAAAGGGGGTGAGCTCACCTGATAGTGAAAGCATGCGGCAAAATCATGTGGGACAACAAAGAAGTGATCTGCTCCATCAGTCCTATTCCAGAAGGGCCATTTGTTTGAAATGTACTGGATTGCACTCCTCATCACCCGTGGCGACTTAAACGGCAAGGGCAATCCAGCAGGAGTTAGATCACAAGTAGTATAAACTGGTGTATAGAACCAGTCGGCCTCTTTGGGATTTAGTGTCCGCACAGCACTTGAAAGCAAGAAACGGTGCATGAAAATTTCCGCAGCAAACATGTGATTGAGGCACCGTGGATCCTTGGTGACCATCTTTTTGTTGTACTTTCTTGGCAAGTCATAGATGAAGACCTTCAACCTCCCCACAGGGTTATCTTCCAAAACATCACCAGCACTCCCTACAGTTTCATAGTTGTTGTTTCAGTGTAAACACACATCAACTCAGTACTCACGTGAAGAAAAGTATGAGGTAAATAAGATAGCAGCAAAGCATGCATCCAGTCATCTCTAAGGTAATTATCAGCTACATCTAGATAGTCAATATCATGTTAATTATGTTCCACTTGAGTTGAAACTTATGATCACAAAGCCTTCAAATGAAAACATTCATGTTATTGAGTTGGATTCATCATTGATTCCGTAACACTTCAGTCAAGTGAATCAGAGCACTTTCAGACATTCATACTTATATACTGCTGCATAAAAAAAAGCCTCGTCTTGCTTTGTGATTGGCTACCATTCAATATTCATCCTTGAGGTAGGAACATGGTAGAATCCACCATACACATATCAGTATGTCGATAGTGGAACAGGAACCATGGTCATTAGCCACAAGACCAGCGAGAACTGATGGAATATACACATGTTGTCCTCATAACGACGATTAACTGATAAAAGCAAGAAACCATGGTACCGGAAATGAAGAATTCCCCCAATACGACCCTACAGCTAACAGCTGGACGATGCTATCCACAATTTTGTTGAGAAAAGGAACGAACTTGAACCAGAAAACTCAATAACAACATCACGGGAAATTCAACGCAAAGGGGGACAATAAAAAAATTGAATAGAAAAGCTACGCATTTAATGGCGCTCAAGAGGTAACAATCCTTATAAATCAAACTATTGAGACACCACAGCTAGAAGAACGAACAGTGGAGCACCGAACGAAGAAATCAACCCACAAACAAGAGCTCTACAGGCTTCCGAGTCCAAAAGGGGTAACGAACAGCAATACGCAGAGGGAAAAATAGAAATTCCCGAATCCTAACAGCTAAAAGAGTCAAAGGCGCATCGGCTTTTGAGTTAAGATATAAAAGGGGAGGAAGACCTGAGATGCGTTCGCTGAGCTGCTGAAAGGCCTGCTCGGCCTCGCCGGAGGCAGCGTCTTGCGGCGGGAGGACGGAGGCGGCCAGCAGCAGAAGAGCCACGGGGAGCCATCCCGTTCTTGATCCCATTGCAGACGCTTTCTCCAACCCCCACGCTAACGGAGCCGGCAGGGGGGAAGCTTAACTAGAAGATTGGATTTGAGAGTTCGGTAAAGAGGGAGGAGGAGATTGGGAGGCGAAGCTATGGAGGTTTTTAGGAAAATGGAGAGAGAGAGAGAGAGACCAGACTCCAGCTAGTCCACAGTAATTAAAGAACTAGTTAAGGAACTTAAGATGAGGTTGGATATGGTACTAACAATCACCACAGTAGTATTACACAATCGTTTTTAGTGTTCATTTAACTATTTAATGAACTGTATCCTAGTCAGTAAACTATCCTTCCTTTTCTATCAAATTAAGAATTAGTTTTGATTAAATAGAGAAAAGAGCAATCACCGGTAATATACTGTAAGTAAATATGTGCACCTAACAGCATCTGGAACGATCCCCAATTCACATTCTCAAAAGTCTCATCTTGGGAAAAGCACTTAAAAATTTAGTCCTCCCACAGTTCTCAATCCTCACTTCTAATATTTCACGTTTTAAAAAACAATCCATTTCGTTGCCAAATTTGCCTAGTGTAGTAGTGCATATGCCTGCTGTGGGCGTCGCGCTGCCGTTGACGCTTTCCCTAGGACCGTCAAACCGGACGTCTGGCTGACACTTGACGAGGTCCTCGCCGTGTGCAGCTTGAGTATCCGAGTTTCTTCGTGGTCACGATAGATAATCCGACGACTTTGCCTCGTACGTCCCAACCTTGAGCATCCCTAGAAATTATTTTGCATCTCGGTCACGTTAGCTTCGTCACTTGATATCGACCTGGCTGTCCTTTAGAATGGAGCTTAGTTCGGTTGTACGTTGAGCCCACCTAGAGGCCGTACCAAAGCTTATCAAGGTCAAAGCTTTGAAGCCGCCCAGCCTAATTCTTGTACTTAGGACAGGAATTAAAAATTGTACTGAAAACTTGCTTCTTTTTTTCTTTCTTCTGGAAATTGCGATGTCTAGTTCTATATTGATAGCTATATCTTCCCCGTTTTCTGATTGCTGGAAAATTTATAGTGCCACTCACATACGCATTGCTTAAATTGAGAAAGCATTTTTTTACGACATGAAAAGAACTAAATGGGTGGGTACATAAATATGAAAATCTATTCACTTCAAAATTGGATATAACCCCGATAAAAATGTATATAACTTAATCCATAGGTGGTTTTCGGGATGCATGGGCCGCTGTACCCAAAAATATCACAAAAAAACTCATCTGTAGTTTTAAGCATCCAAATCTTCTGTAGAAATAACCAACCTTTGCTATAACTGACAGGATCGTCTATACAACACCCGAGTGTTTTAGAGCTTTCCAACCCTTAGTCTTTTGGCCATTCAATTTTGAGATTTGTGGCTAAGATTATATCTACTTTATACTAACAAAAAAATCAAGTATTTTTATGGGTTGTAACTCCTAAATTTTAATATCATATTGCTACATAAATTCACCATCGTTACTCAAAGTTACACTAGAATCAGTGTAATTTTTGTATCATGTAGTTGTAACTATAGTGTAAACAAAAATTCAGGTGTTGTAATTTCATATACTTTTTGTAGCTAAAGCATAAATCAAGGATACATGATTAATCATGGATCCATGAACTTTGATTGATTGTATTGCTTCGGCATCCATGATCAAAATCCTGGATCCCCACTTAGGCTCCGTTTGGAACAAGGGGTTTTCATAGGAATTATGGAGGAATTGGTTCCTCTGAAAAGGATCCACAATGATGCATTTGGAATGGAGGAAAACAACTTTCCTTTCCAGAGGAAAGGAAGCAAATCCTGTGTATTTCGCGGGAAACAAATCCTTCAGTTCAACCAAAGGAAACATTCTATCTCTCTGCTGCCTTCTCTTCCTGTTTCCCTCCTGCCATGGTTGTAAGCTAATCTTCCTAATGTACTGGATGATTTGAGATTGACAAATATCATTCTTATAAAGCTACCTATGAATAAATAGGTAGTGCATGGTGACAGTAGTTACTAGTTCAATTTATGTGCTACGAATAATGAAAATATAGCTAGGGCTGAAAATGGTCGAAAAAATAGTCAAATCATTTTTATTTTCGTATATTAAATTCAAAATCAGAATCGGAAATGATATTTTCAGAAATGATCACGGTATCGGAAATTTTGAAAATATCATAAACAGATACATCGGAACGAAAAACTCCGCCTATGTTGTAATGACATAGCCGGTCCCAAGCCCGGGTAAAGGAGGAGGGGGTTGTGATAGGCTTGGCGAGCCAACAACTACACTTAGCCACTCTCATGGAAATGAAACCCAATAGAAATTCGTTGGGGCGTAACCCTCTTAGCGACGCGCCATATCGGAACCCGGGTATGGTGTTAAGTGGGCAAGGGCCGGGTCGCCACCGCCTTAGTGGCGCGCCATATCGGAACCCGGATATGGTGTTAAATGAGCAAGGGCCGGATCGCCATCACCTTAGTGGCGCGCTACGTCATCGCCCGGATGTAGTGATAAGTGAGCAAGGGTCTTTGCATCTTACTCGACGTGTGCAAAGCGTAAGGAAGCTAGCCGAGGAACATAGATTTCGGGTGGGTAGTTGGAATGTAGGATCCTTGACGGGGAAGCTACGTGAGTTAGTAGATGTTGCCATTAGGAGACGAGTAAATATCCTTTGTGTACAAGAGACTAGATGGGCGGGTCAAAAGGCGAGAGAAGTCGAGAATACCGGTTTCAAGCTTTGGTATTCTGGTTCGGCTGGGACTAGGAATGGCGTAGGTGTTCTAATAGATAAGAGTCTTAAGGATGGAGTAGTGGATGTTCGAAGACGAGGGGATAGGATCATCTTAATCAAGATAGTAATTGGGGACATTGTCTTGAACGTCATTAGTGCTTATGCCCCACAAGTTGGGCTCAACATGAGTGCTAAGAGGCAATTTTGGGAGGACTTGGAGGATATGGTTAGTAGTGTACCGATAACCGAGAAACTCCTCATAGGGGGAGATCTCAATGGTCATGTGGGTGCAACTAACCTAGGATTTGAAGGAGTACATGGAGGTTTTGGATGCGGCGATAGAAATCAAGAGGGTAAGGACATCCTATACTTTGTCGTAGCCTATGATCTGTTGATAGCTAACACCCTCTTTAGGAAGAGGCAATCTCACCTAGTGACCTTTAGTAGTGCCCAACACTCTAGCCAGATTGACTTTGTCCTCACTAGGAGAAAGGATAGATGGGAGTGTCTAGATTGTAAGGTGATCCCGGGGGAGTGTGTTGTGACACAATATAAGCTTGTGGTAGCTGACTTTCTCTTCCATACATGTTCTTTGCGGGACAAAGGTGTCAAAATCACAAGAACAAAGTGGTGGAAGTTGAAGGGAGAATCACAAGAATCCTTTAAAAATAGGGTGATCACAGAAGGACCCTGGGCAGAAAATGGAGATGCAGATAGTATGTGGATGAAGATGGCAACTTGCATTAGGAAGGTAGCTAGTGAGGTGTTCGGTGTGACAAAGGGAAAGAAACTTATAGATAAAGACACTTGGTGGTGGAATGAGGATGTACAAAAGGCCATTAAGGAGAAGAAGGAGTGTTACAAGAGTTGGCATAATGATAGAAACGCAAGCAACATGCTTAAGTACAAAGAGGCTAAGAAGAATGCAAGGCGGGTTGTGAGTAAGGCAAGAGGACAAACCTATGATAAGTTATATGAGAGACTAGGGACAAAAGAAGGTGAAAAAGACATATACAAGGTAGCAAAAATCCGCGAGAGAAAGATGAGGGATCTCAATCAAGTTAAATGCATCAAAGATGAGACTGACCGCATTCTAGTGAAGGATGAAGAGATTAAGAATAGATGGCATGATTACTTTAATGGGCTATTCAATGATGGGAATGAGAGCACTATGGTTGAGTTGGATGACTCCTTTGATGACTCCAACAGGCGGTTCGTGCGGAGGATACAAGAGTTTGAGGTTAAGGAGGCCTTAAAAAGGATGAAAGGAAGAAAGGCCCTCGGCCCTGACGATGTACCTATTGAGGTGTGGAGATGTCTTGGGGACGTCGCAATAGTATGGCTCACAAAGCTATTCAACCACATTTTTCGGTCAAACAAGATGGCCAGTGTTATCCTAAACGGCCTAAACGGCCTGTTTAAACGTGTTTAAACGCTAAACAGAGGGCAACTGCATAGTTTAGCCCCTAAACGGTAGATTAAACGGTTGACCCGTTTAAACGGGTCAACGCCCGTTTAAACGGGCTAAACGGGCTAAACGAAATGGATTTTAAACGTGTTTAAACGTGTTTAGAACCGTTTAGGCAAAGTGAACTTACAATTTTAAGTCAGATCCAGATTTCAAATTAATATCACAAAATTGATTAAAATCAAAACATTTTCTAAGCTTCACTTAAACACATTAGAAGTTATATTACTTGTGTTTCAAAAAATATAATAAAAACAGCATTAGCAGCTGAAGGTTAAAATATTTGTTTAGTTTACTACATGCACAATTTTTCAGTCTCAATATTATTATTTGGTGGTCTGATATTGTGATTGTCTCTTTAATTTTTATATAATGTCGAAGTTAAATTTATTCCTATTTCCTAACATGAATTTGAACTTGATTTGAAAATCTACCATAGAGCAGAATAGTAAAAAATATTTTTTCTTGCTGCTACAGTACACACCGTTTAATCCGTTTAAACACCGTTTAAACGCCGTCTAAACCTTCTAAACGGTAAACAGAGCTCCACCGACTGTTTACCGTTTACCGTTTAGGATAACACTGAAGATGGCTGAAGAATGGAGGAAAAGTATATTAGTACCTATCTTCAAAAATAAAGGAGATATTCAAAGTTGTACTAATTATCGAGGTATTAAGCTTATGAGTCATACTATGAAGCTTTGGGAGAGAGTGATTGAACACCGCCTGAGGAAAGTGACCAATGTCACTAAAAACCAGTTTGGTTTTATGCCTGGGAGGTCTACAATGGAGGCGATTTTCTTGCTTCGTCAGCTTATGGAGAGATATAGGGAGCAGAAGAAGGACTTGCATATGGTGTTCATCGACTTGGAGAAGGCGTACGACAAGATACCAAGGTCAGTCATGTGGTGGGCACTAGAGAAACATAAAGTGCCAACAAAGTATATTACCCTTATCAAGGATATGTACAATAATGTTAGGACAAGTGTGCGCGTAAGTGATAGTGAGACTGATGCATTTCCTATCACGGTAGGATTACATCAAGGATCAGCTTTGAGCCCATACATCTTTTTCTTGGTCATGGATGAGGTGTCGAAGGATATACAAGGGGATATCCCTTGGTGCATGCTCTTTGCTGATGATGTAGTGCTGGTAGATGAAACTAGAGATGGTGTTGATAAGAAATTAGAGTTATGGAGACAAACCTTAGAGTCCAAGGGGTTTAGACTTAGTAGGACCAAAACCGAGTATATGAGGTGCGACTTTAGTGGTGTTGGTCGTGAAGAGGGAAATGTTAGTCTACAAGGACAAATAGTACCTAGAAGGGACTCTTTCCGATACTTAGGATCAATGTTACAAAGCAATGGCGATATTGATGAGGATGTTTGCCACAGGATCAAGGTAGGGTGGATGAAACGGCGACAAGCCTCTGGAATCCTATGTGATAGGAAAGTCCCACAAAAGCTAAAAGGGAAGTTCTATAGGACGGCGATCAGACCCGCGATGCTCTATGGGGCGGAATGTTGGCCAACTAAACGGCAACATGTCCAACAAATGAGTGTCGCAGAGATGCGCATGCTACGGTGGATGTGTGGGCACACGAGAAGAGACCGAATAAGGAATGAGGCGATTCGTGATAAGGTAGGGGTGGCGCCGATTGAAGAGAAGTTAGTCCAACATCGGCTTAGGTGGTTTGGACATATCCAACGGAGACCTCCAGAAGCACCGGTTAACAGTGGGATTTTAAGAGGTAGAGAAAATATTAGGAGGGGTAGAGGACGACCAAGGTTGACCTGGGAGGAGGCGGTAAAACGAGATTTGAGAGATTGGAATGTATCCAGAGACTTAGCTCATGATAGGACCGCATGGAAAGTAGCAATTCATGTGCCAGAATCGTAGTCTTGTTTTTTTCTTCTTTTTTTTCTCTTTTTCTTTTCCTTTTTTCTTATTTCTTTTCTCTTTTCTCTTTTTCCTTTTCTTTTTTCCTTTTTTCTTTTTTTTTCCTTTTTCCCCTTGTTCTCATATCTCTTCCTCTGTTTTACTTCATTGATATGTCTAGCCGACCCCAACAGGCTTGAGATAAAGGCTTGGTTGTTGTTGTTGTTGTTGTTGTAGATACATCGGAACGAAAACATGTCGATATCGAACGGATTCTGATGTTTAATCCGAAAATAGTGCTCTAAATACTATGTTAGTGTTACTTCAAATGATATAAACAAACTATGATAAATATTTTCACATGACTAATTATCATAAATTAAATACTACATACACGTACTATGATGAGTAAGGCGCGCCCATACCACACTAACAACGTGCGATTAACAAATATATGGCCTACATGTTATGTGGGAGGTAGAGAGGAGTGTCAACAATGAGTTTTAAAGTAGAGAGCTTTTCAACTGTTGTTATCTCTTTAGTACTCGAGCGTAATTTGCTCCCACTATAATTGCAAAAAATTGGGCCTCATATCTATCTGTGCGATTCATTTGACCTGGTTCACCTGGTTGAGTTCGTGAGTGAGCCTACGGGTCAAGATTAGCTAGGTAAAAGTTCTGCTATTGATCCCAATTATGTTGTTTCATAATTTTTTAATACGTTTCCGAAGAAACTTCTGAATAAATTTTTGAATAGATTTCTGAACAAATACATAATTTTGATAATTTGGTCAGAAATCTGTCCAAATTGTTTTCGATCCGATTTCCAAATATGCATTTCCGATTTTTCGTCAATTTTCAAAATTTACAACAAAAACGGAAATTGGTGCGGAAATTTATGAAATCGGTATCGAAAGATACGGGAAATTTCCGTCAGAATTTCACCCCTAAATATAGCTTATAAAGATTGTATTTAGTTGCACTAACATTTTGATTCTATGTTCCTATTCATGCGTTCCAAACACCTTTAATTAATATATAATTTATTTTATGCACTTAGCATTATATTACTTTAGTGCACATTGACCAAACCTTAGGGTTGTGGTTAGATAAATTTTGCGTTCATTGATCAACAACAACAACAACCAAGCCTTTATCCCAAGCATGATATATATATATATATATATATATATATATATATATATATATATATATATATATATATATATGAAGTAAAAGAGAAGAAGAGATATAAGAGTAATAAGAAAAAAGAAAAGAAGAAAAAGACAAAGATTATGGCACATGAATTGCTACTTTCCATACAGTCCTATCATAAGCTAAGTCTCTGAATACATTCCAATCTCTCAAATCTCATTTTACCGCCTCCTCCCAGGTCAACCTTGGTTGTCCTCTTCCCCTCCTAATATTTTCTCTACCTTTTAAAATCCCACTGTTAACTGGTGCTTCTGGAGGTCTCCGCTGGATATGTCCAAACCACCTTAGTCGATGTTGGACTAACTTCTTTTCAATCGGCGTCACCCCTACCCTATCACGAATCACCTCATTCCTTATTCGATCTATTCTCGTGTACCCGCACATCCACCGTAGCATGCGCATCTCTGGGACACTCATGTGTTGGACATGTTGTCATTTAGTTGGCCAACATTCCGTCCCATATAGCATCACGGGACTGATCACCGTCCTATAGAACTTCCCTTTTAGCTTTTGTGGGACCTTCCTATCACATAGGATTCCATAGGCTTGTCGTCATTTCATCCACCTACTTTGATCCTGTGGCAAACATCCTCATCAATATCACCATTGCTTTGTAACATTGATCCTAAGTATCGGAAAGAGTCCCTTCTACGTACTATTTGTCCTTGTAGACTAACATTTTTCTCTTCACAACCAACACCACTAAAGTCACATCACATATACTCGGTTTTGGTCCTACTAAGTATAAACCCCTTGGACCCTAAGGTTTATCTCCATAAGTCTAATTTCTTATCAACACCATCCCTAGTTTCATCTACCAGCACTACATCATTGGCAAAGAGCATGCACCAAGGGATATCTTTTTAATATCCTTCGACACCTCATTTATCATCAAGGAAAAGATGTATGGGCTCAATGCTAATACTTGATATAGTCCTACCATGATAGAAAATACATTAGCCTCACTATCACTTACGTGCACACTTGTACTAACATTATTACGTTCATTGATCATGAAATATAAATTGTTGTATAAGTATTCGATCCAAAATTTAACTCTTATATTATTTTATTTTCCAATTCCTGTGTTATAAATTCCTTCTATCCAAATAACAAAATTCTCATTTCCTTTGTTTTAGTTTCTCACTCATGCGTTTAAAGAAGTCTCATTCATCGATTACACCGCCTGACTGCCGCCACAAGTACCTGGACCCATGCCTATTTGCCCATTGGCTGTACCTCTACGTAGTCGATTTCTCGTGGCCATGCTACCGTACCGTGCCCATGAAGACAAATGGGTGACCACACATAATGAAAGGTTGTGCAGCCTTTGGCAGCAGCAGACTATCACGGCCATGTGGGCCCCCAACAGCAGAAGCAGACAATCATGGCCAACATTTGCATCCCCATGCAAAACGAAAACCAACATGGGACCTCATGGTGTTTGATCTCAAATCCACAGCCGAAAAGCTTGTTGGAACCAAAGCATAACCAGTCCAATGAACTTAATATCACACCTATCATATTGAAGAATAGTGAGTGATTATTCATCAAACGACAACACGCCATAAAGAGGCATTCAAAAATCCTCCCTACTGCATTGCAGAAAATTAAGTTCCAGATGAATTACAGCTTACATCTCAGTTGCATATTATTTTGTACTCCAAAATGCACTTCGGCAGATGAGAGTCGACATCACAGCATGGTAATTACCCTCGTGAAACAAAAAATGTATCCAAACAGCAAAAAAGAAGAAGCAATAGAACAGCACAGCAGAGACTCCCCTCCCCAAAAGTAGATAAATAGATGGATAATATTCCATGCTCTTAACCTATGAGCAGCTTGCTATCTTCCAGGAAAGTGTAGGTTGGGACCTCGAGGTTGAATGGAGCAGGGCCCTTGCGGATCCTCCCGGAGATGTCGTAGTGGGAACCATGGCATGGGCAGAACCAGCCACCGAAGTCACCAGCATTTGGGAGCGGGATGCAACCAAGATGAGTGCACACACCAATGACAACCAGCCACTCAGGATTCTTCACACGCTCTGCATCCTGCTCTGGGTGACGCAGGGATGCAACATCCACGCTGTTGGCAAGCTTGATGTCATCCTCTGTACGGCGCCTGATGAAGACTGGCTTTCCACGCCACTTCACAGTCACTGTGGTACCTGGTTCAATACTGGAAAGATCCACCTCCAGTGAAGCAAGAGCAAGCACATCCTTACTTGCTGACATACTCAAAACAAACTTCAGTATGAGGAGACGCAGCAGTGATGCGTATATGAATCTCCCACCACTCAGAACAAAGTAAGCAAAGGCGCGCTTGCTGGGATCACCAGGAGGATATCTTTCATGGTTGTACTCATCATAAACCACCTTTGGGGTAGGGTTCTTCACAGCAGCCACGGTTGCTGGAAGGTCAGCCAAGCCAGCATCTTGGTTCCTTGGGACAAGAGTTTCAGCTGAAGAGAAACCTGCATCATAAAGTAATAATTGTTACATAAGCGATATTTAGATATCAACAAATAATAGTATCAGTATGTTAGCACTCTGACATTGCAACTTACAACACTAATAAAAATAAAATGATCATATTCATTCTTTGTAGGATAAAAGATAAACTAACAAGGACAAGTAGGCAATGATAAGAATGATTAATGCTAGTACATGAACAGTGGAGAAATGAAATAACAAGCAATTCTCCTGTAAATTTAGATGTGCTGCCATTCAGTGATCCTTTTATTTAAATTAATAAAGAGTGAATTGCACCATAGTCTAAACTTTTTAAGGGTTCACATATAGGTCTAGGCTCTATTAAGTTGCTAACCCCAGGTCCATACCCCTTCAGCAGAGTAAATGTGAACGACGTAGCAATGCCGGTGTGGAGGAGATCCTGCTCCTGCCGGGTCATATTTGTTTGGAAGCTTGGCGCCAAAGAGGGGGGAATTTTTACACCTTGTCCCCCTATTCACTGCTGCATTGGTGCATCCACCCGCAATGGAAATAGATACAAGGCAGATGAGCAGTTCCCTACGCCTAACCGATAAGCTTGCCTCGCCTTCCATGCTGGCGGCCAAGTTTCCTGCCAAATCCGACCTGGCAGAATCATGTCATTGCCAAGTAATTTATATTTGCTCCACTGAAGGGGTATGGACCAAAGGTTAGCAACTAAAATAGATCCTGGACCCGTATGGTCATTTTGATAGTTCATGAACCTAGATGGGAACACTTATAAAGTTAAGGGGGCCACAGTTGAGATCACTCACTAATAAATTCTTGATGAAATCAATCATGCTCATGCTAAGCATATTGGAGGCTAATAGAACGCACATGGGAGGGGATGCCATGGATTTACAGGGAAAGAATATGGAAACAAATGTCACAAAAGTGATAGGAACTTGTTCAGTGGCAGATCATGGAAAACGGAGTTATTCAGTGGCAAACAAAGGTTCTGCCTTAAGATATGAAAGTGCCCACTGTTGTGATCTTTGCTACCGGGTAAAGTTAATTAAGACATAATTTAAGCATGTCTATGTGTCTGAAGCAACATTAAAAGATAGTAGAAGTCATCTAAACGATACACGCAGACTACAAGTTGAAGCAAAAGGCTAGATGTGGCAACAATAATTTTTTTCCCTGGCAAGGAGATGCCAGTGTTGGCTCGTAGAACCTCTGTGGAATAGAGAGAAGCCAATGCATTGCCTCACCACCTCTAACTGTATGATCCAACCAACGCTACAAACTGTTAGTGACCCAGCTCATAACCAATTCAACAGGTAAGGTCCATTACACAGTACTTCAGCGGTGCTCATATAGATCCAATCATCCAAACATTGTTAAGCTCCTACTTATCACGAAATGGATGCCAAATAGCTCCCCAACATGCTAAATGTAGCAGTTAGCAAACAGCGGAATGCCCTTACGGGAACGGAAGATGGGCTGGAAACAGAAATGCATGTTATACAAGCAAGCTGACCACATGATATTCCAATGGGATAAGAGGTCGCACTAAAGGCTACAATGGCAAAGGCCCATATGAATCTACGCCATTAGCAAGACCAATCCACGTCCACGATGATCACCGCGGCAAACAAAACAACGATGTAAACAGAACGGCCTCCAGAAAATTATCAGCATCCGGTAGCACCTAAACATCATTCATCTCGCAGTCGGTCCCGGATCCCAGGTCAAGGGATCCTCGGGCACCAGAGGATCCCGATCCCCACCAGAACCGAATCTAGATAACAGCCGCGGCGAGAGGCGGGTCAGCGAGAGACGGGATGGACGCGCTTACCCCTGGCGGTAACGAAGAAAGGGGACTCGATGGAGAACCGCGGCTGGCTGCGGCCACGGGCCGAGTCGTCGTTGTCCCCGCCGGGGCCAGCGAGGGGGCCCCTGGCCGCCGCGGCGGGGCGCCAGGATAGGGAAGACGAGAGCCTCCTCCCCGCAACCCTCAACATGGTCGTCGCCGTCCTCCGGCTCCTCCGCTAATCTAAATCTCCGCTAGGGTTCGCTCGCCCGGGTCGCCTCTCGCCTCGCCTCACGGGAAGAGAGCGAGAGAGAGAAGGAAGGAACGAGAGGTGGAGAAAAATATTGCGGATGTGTGGGCTACGTGGGCCTGACTTCTCTGGCCGAGTGATTTTGGTGGACTTGGGACTTCTGGGCCATCCGCAGCAGCTACGGGCTGCCATCCGCGACGGGAGAAAAGAGGGGACCTGGGACCATTTTTTTTTTGGGTGCAGCAATGACAGTATTATGGGATCATCGGTCAGGCCGTCCGGGCCCGGGGTGAGACGACCGTTGCACTTGCGCCCGTATACGTTGTATGTATGTAGGTGTCACTTGGCGCCGTTTGGCTTCACCATGCCGCGTTTTTGCGGGCCTTGACGAAAGTAGCACGCTCGCGTGGAGCCACCGCAGTGTGCGAACGAAGAAGGGCCCCGATCGGCGGCGGCGCGGGGTGGGGAAGAGGCGTCACAAGCTGGCTGCGGCCATGAGCCGAATCGGAGGTTCGGATCATTTCGACTCCCACCATTGTCGAAGCGGCGGTGGCGCTGCGAGCTGTGAAAGAAGAGACGAAGCTCTCGATCTTCACCTGGATGAGGAAAGAAGAAAAGAAAAAAAAGGATAAGGATGACTGCCGCCCAAGATCTCAACCCGAAGATTTTGCGGAAAGATGGATGAAAGAAGGAAAGAAGGGGAAAAAGGAAGGAAAGAAAATGGAAGAAGAGAGAAAAAGGGGGAAGAGGAAAAAAGATGGAAAGAACAGAGAAAAAGAAAAAAATTAAAGGAACTGGATGAGTTTTTAAAGTAATGAATGTAATATTATTATAGAAATAATTATATGATCTAATATAAGATTACACGTAGGCTTAATTAGTAACAGGTAAAAAAATAAAATAGGTACTCAAAAAGTCGAATGCTGGATCAAATTTGTATTTATTTTTAATCTAAATAAGGCCAATGCTGTATAGCAGCCTATATACGCAAAGAAAGTAGAATGAGCAGGGTTTGAAGCATTGCTTCGGCCACCGTTCTGCTATAGAGAACGCCCAGTCTGTCCGACCAGTGACGTCAATGCCACGATAGGTACGTGCCACCCGGGCCCACACGAGGGGGTAGCGAGGCCAGCGTGTCCTCGAGACGGGGCAGGCCCGTATGCGCTCCCGTGCCCGCTTGCAAGATGGCCCAGTTGGGGCCCACGCGGGGTGCATGCTTATGTGGCCCATGTACTTAGGTCCATTGCACACACGGACACACCGGCCGTGTAGACGCATTCCTACGTGCCGTGCACCCCCAATCTACAACCGCATATGTGGTGACGGATAGAGAGTGCGTGTATATATATAAAAGAAACGCAATGTTTCAGGTGTCTGAAAATAAACTTAAAATTTTCATATATATCTCTCAAAAAATCATATATATAGCTAAATGGTGCTATACAAGTTAAAAGAAACATAAAAAACTGCAGTTCTGCACAGGAGAAAAATGTTTTTAACCATTCTCGTTTCTGAAAACGACAGCATAAATTGCTGAAAATTAATTAAATCCACTGTGCATTAACTGAAATGGGAAGCAGCCTGTTAGGAGAGCAGAAAAAGAAGAGTGAACTAGAAAGAAACATGCAGTAATGGAGAGCAGAAAGGGGTCCCATGATAGAGAACAAGATTCCTGTTAACGTCCAGTGCAGATGCATATTCCATATAAAAAAGATACGAGATTGATTGGTATAAATGTAGTAGAAAAATGTGTGATACCTCGGACTGCCTTTTCTTTTCTTTTTTTTGCGAGGAACATGTTGCGGAAATAAAAAACAATTGACACAGTTCCCCTAATAATGATTGATTACAACTAATAATCACCACATATAACCATTTTCACATATGTTTAGTGAGATAAAAATTGGATAGATAGTTAAAGGAAGTACTATATTTCTTAATAAATAATATTTAATATAGCTAATTTATTTAAATTAAATTAGATTTATTATCCTAAATATCATTTATTTCAGAATGTATCCCCATAGATGTATTCATGCATAGAGAAGATGGTAGTAAAAAATGCTTTGTTAATCAATTGACGGTGTATGCTTCCAAGCAATGCAAACCTCTCAAGAATTTGATACCTGGCCCTTATAGCACTTGAATAGGATGATGTTGGGCAACAACTGCTTATCTCCACAAAACTTACAGTTCTCTGATAAAATAATGGTTCTGTTTGGTACAGCTTCTGAACTAGTTTTTTTTATAAAAAATAAGTTGCGGGTGTACCAAACACTCAGCTTCTCCAGCAGTTTATTAGTTCAGCTGCTTCTCAGAATGAACTAAAAGCAGGATATAAGTTTAACCTGCTGTTCACCAGCTTTTCAGACAACCTACATTTTTAATAAGTTTAAGCCCTGATAAACAGGGCCAATGAATAAGGTACATACGTTGGGCGTTATGTATGCAGACTGCCCTTTACGTCGTTACTTAGGCAGCTGAGAGACCAGGTCGGCACTAGTACAGAATACAGATGGAACCCGTGCCATCAGATCTTGTCTCACACGTCCATGTCCATCCTCTCGAGTGAAGGACATGATCGGACAGGTTAGTATTGGGCAGGAGCGTACGACTCCTGCAAACGTGTGAGATCGAGCGGCACAGTATATACAGTGCGCCTAGAAGCTTCTTCGGCTCGTTATACGTCGGCTCGATAAATGACGAGTTGAAATCAAAGACGTGAGTCATGCCTAACCCGAAAGATTGTTCCGCTGAACTGCCAGGTAACAAAGAGCAAACGGCAACAGCTCGACCCCAAAAGGAAAAAGCGAAGGTCGGTAGAAATGTACGTGTCAAATTTTGATACTTGCACCTATCATGGAAGCAAAGCTAGCTAAGAGGAAAAGATGAGTCATCGCAATTGAGGTGTGTCAGCTGTGAATTACTGAAAATCTGATTTTAGTTGTGAGATGTGAGAAAGCTGTTGTGAGCTCAGAGATGTAAAGAAGATGAAATCTGTTTGTTGGAAACAACTATCAACTGTGAATTCTGTAATAAATATGTGTTATAAATAAAATAACGTTTCGGGTTGTGTAATCAGTGACATGGTGGGTAATTTCTGAGAAATGTTGGAAGAGGGATATGAGAAATTTGGGGTCCTGACAGGTTTTTATTTACACTAGAAAAATCTGTAGATTTTGCGAATTGGATTCTCATGAGAACCCTTTTAGTTCAGATTTTTTTATTTTCGGTAGAGAATTTGGTTGGTGCAGCTGAATCAAAGGGACTCTAAAGTGATACATGCAAGTAGATAACAAAGTGAGAAAGATAATTGTATACACTCTTCGTTCACTTAATTTGATGTTGGTTAGTTTTAAACTAACCAGCATCAAATAAAATAAAAATGAGAGAATATAATCATAAAAAGGTTTAACAAAACAATCATGGGTTGATAAAAATACTAATCGAAAGGGTTGTATGTGTATATTTTCATCATTGAAAGCTAGCTGGACGGGCAGTTGCCTCTGAAAATACAGTTGTATGAATTATTTGACATTTAATTGATATACATGACCATATGCTTCTAGTAGAAGCATGGGATGAGAATGATGCGAGGTTCCCTCTTATCATATATCACATGTCGGCAGGTTAGGAAAATCTCCGCACATGCCACCAAAAATCAATACTCATATTTTAATTAGTACTCCATTCGTTTGGTAAATGTTGTCGTTAGGACAACAAGATTATTAAACCATATTGTCCAAATGACAACATTTGCCAAATAACAGATGAGTATATCTCACGACTAGAGGCTTATATTAGTTTTTTCTTGCAAAAGAAAATTATGATTAATTAAATAAGCCATAGCTACATTTCTGACTATAGCTAGATGATATGTCTACGTGGAACATGCATGCACGTTCATGGCACTTATTTGAGAAAATCAACAAGAAAGCACAGTGCATCGTCGGTGCAGCCCGGAATGTATGCAGGGATTGATTTCGGAATAAAGAGATGGATGACTTCAGCGCAGTATATAAGGCTTCTTCCATTTACCTGCTGATAAAATAATAATCCTCGAGGCATCTCATAAAAGGAATGCATTCATCATATACCTATCAACAAGTAAGTTTTTTTCCCTCTAGATTCTAAAGGTATTTACAGTGCAATTAGTTTTTTTCTTAAAAGTACGCTTGGTTGGAGTTTGGATCGAGAAGATACTACGTACTCCACTATGATACATGCTTAGATTAGAGTTGACAAGAGGACATGGGGAACATACTTGGGAGGGAAGGGATATATGTGCATGCATAGGGGAACTAACTGAAAGTTCAACGGAGAACAAATGCTCGATGCAACAGCACATAAAAAGAATGATTTCAGCTGAACAAGTCAAAATCATAAGAAGAACCCACTAATTGATAATATATGAACAGAGGAATAGAACAATCATTCGAAAGGAGAACAAAGATTTCTAGTTAATCAGTGAGATTCCGCTGTTCTTGCTTTGGATTAGTTTGCAGTTAGCACTAACAATTAGGTGACACCTGAACAAATTAAAGAGATGGGTAACAGACCACTAACACAAGGTAGCAAGCTCTAGTAATTAGAAATAACAAAGAAGATCAATTTGGGAGAAGGACACAAGAAAAAGGCAAAGGAAATGCTTATCATCCCAGCAAAAATCACATCACCACTTGCCCCCTCATATTGCATGCATATTCCTGTGTGCAGCCCCCACTTGATTTTGATCCTCTCACATCGCAAGTTTGCAACTTGTATGATGCATCATGCATGCATACCCCCGCCAGCTCCTCACGCGTCTTTATTCTTGTGCAGCTCCCCGCCGTACGGCCATGCATTGCCGCTGGGCGATGATGCCGTGGTCGCGGACGACGGCGTGGACGGCGCGGCGCACGAGGAGGACATTACTGCCGCCGGCGAGCAGGGCCGGATAAGCTGCTGCGTCGAGAAGTCGAGTATCTGCGGCGCTGACAACGAGGGCGACACGGCGGCGCCGAACGGAAGATTCACGCCACCGGCGCCCATCATCATAAACTGCGCCTGCTGAGCCCCGCCCTGCAGCAGCTGCGCGTACTCCATGAGGTTCGGGTACGGCACGACGGTCTGCTGATAATGCTTGTGTGGCGGCCGCATTGCCAGCGTCACCCCCGCGGCTGGTGGGTGGCCTCCGCCGCGGTCGGGGATGCGGCGGGTGACGAGGAAGCCGAGGTCTGTGCGGCCCTGGACGCGCTCCGGGAAGTTGAGCTTGGCCTTGGTCCCCTTGAACCGCAGCGCGGCCTCGTCGTAGGCGATGGCGGCGTCCTCCGCCGTGTGGAAGGTGCCGAGCCACACGCGCGCCGCCTTGTTGGGGTCCCGGATCTCCGCCGCCCACTTCCCCCACGGCCGCTGCCTCACCCCTCTGTAGTGCGGCCGCCTCCCTGCACCATAACACACACAAGCCTAATTAGCCACTTACTAATAACAGTAGATAATCAACCTCCATTTGGGACTCACAAGTCCGTGCTTTTCTTAGTCCTGGCATGTGTTGGCCTAACCAATCAGGCGTACGTAGCTCGGTTTCGTTAGAGCTAATAATGTCGGGAACGACTAGAATGTAAACAGTCATTTGGTGCAATCGTGCGAAAATCCCTTCTAAAACACACGATCTACATCCTGCGGTGAGTGTACAGATCGTATGGTTTAGAAGGGATTTTCGTACGATTGCACCAAATATCTGCTTGCATTCTAGATGTTCCCAATAACGCCTTCGTACTTGCGTACCCTGATAAAATATTCGTCCGCAATTCAGGGTAGTTATTAGCGTATCTTCGTGCATGATACTGGCAAGTTCTTGTACTTTCCCGAGGCCGAGGGCTTACTAACCTACGGATTGTTAGCTGCTGATGGTAATAAAGTGGCAGTGATTAACTGGAGGAGGAGCGTGTTGCTAATTTAGCCGATGCGAAGCTTCCAAGCGGCGCAATCGAGTAGATAGGCCGCGCGTGGCATGCTTTCGCAATCGATCGAGAGCTCCTTTGGGCGCGCGTGCGTGCACAGCACAAGAAGTAAAAATGCATCGACGGATGGATGGCTACGTACCTTGCTCCTCCTCGGCGTTGGCGTTGGCGGTGGCGTGGCCGGGGTGCTGCTCCGCCGGCGCGGCGGAGGCGGGGTAGAAGCCCTGCGGCGGAGGCTGGTCGTGGGAGGAGCGGATGACGTGGGCTAGCGCGGAGGCCACGGCGGAGGCGTCCTGGTCGGCGCGCGCCGAATAGTAGTACCGCGCGTACGCCTCCGGCGACGGGCCGGCATGCGGCGCAACGGACGACGACCCTCCGCCGCTGCCGCTGAGGGTCGTAGTCCCTCCGTGCTGAGAGATCGTATACTCCTCATGCTCGTGCTTGGGTGCCGCCGGCGGTGGCTCTTCTTCCTTTTCGTCGGCGGGTAGAGGTCTCTTCCCATGCTTCCGCGGATCCACCTTAATCGGCTACCGGTCTTGTCTCCTCCCGCCGGTGTAGAGTTGGTGAATGAATCGATCCGGCCGCCGGGCATGCGTCGGCAGGGGGAGCTAAAGCTTTGGACTTCTGAGGTTTGCTCAGCTCAGCTCGGCAGAACGACTTGCTGATAAGAACGCAACGCAGAGAGAGAGAGAGAGAGAGAGAGAGAGAGAGAGAGAGAGAGCAGAACGTCTTATCTTTATGTAAGATAGGGAGAAGCCTTGGTGGCTTGGTGCACAGCTGTTGCACTTGGCCTATTCAGCTATGTGAACTTAGTTCCTCCGAGAAAAAAAAGGATGACAAAAGTTTTCTCTTATAACTCGGGGCTTTCTCTAGGAGCGTCACTTTATTGGCATGTCGTAAAAGACAACAAAGCGGGCTTTAGCCTCGGTTTAAACCAGATTTACCTTGCCGGTGGGTTAGCCTATAATTAATTTCAGTGACATAAGACTTTTGAAAAACCATATATATAAATGAAAATGGAGGATGAAAAACTCATGTAAAAAATGCTTTCACAAGTTATATAGATGCATAAGTCACTTCTTTTGAATTTATATGAGTTATACAACTGATCATTTTTTGTTCCAAGGAACTTTTTCATATAACCATTTGAAAATTCCTCCATTTTCATTTTGCTCCAAAGATGCATGAGCTTATAGCGGATTCGAATTGTAGCTTTTCTTTAAAGGTTCATAAAACACTAGCCAAAACCACGCAGGGTGGAGAGCTTGGTTTTTGAAAACAAAAAATGATTCAAAACGGTGGAAATTTGGCGTCACGTATACCTACTTTGTATTCTTTTCCTTCTTTTAGAAATATGTTACCTACACATTTGCTCAACATACCCATATAAACAGTCATCACAACCTACTTGTGGTTGTGAAAGAATAATTAGCCATAAATATGAGCACACCTGCTACGTGAAAAACTTGAACCTGTGCAAGTTGGTTTACAAGATCTAGTTCTTTTGGGGTTATAGTTGATGGTTCTTTTTTAGTACCATCTCTGCTGCAAAACAGGTTAATTATGGGGGTTTCTTCTCATACAACTCCTCGTGAATAAAATGAGAAAGCGTGCAAATTTATCTGATTCCATAATATTAAAAATATTACGATAGATACTGTCGAAGTGTGTGGTCGACACTTTCCCCGGATCTGCACTGGACAGCCCGCGGAGGTTCTTTTTCGGAGGGGCTAGTCACTTGCGGAGAGCTTGAGCGTAGGGACGAGTTAGGGAGGAGCTTGACACGGCGAGTTTTACGTGGTTCGGGCCGCCAGAGCGTAAAACCCTACGTCCACGGCGAGCTGGGGTGCTCGCTGTATTGCTTGTTGCCCAGAACCGGAGTCCTGAGGGTGCGAATGGCTAGAGTGCGAACCCTTGCTAACGTTGCCTACCCGAGCCTTTTATAGTCCAAGGCTCGCGTGGCTTACAAGGGGGGTCCCGGGACCCGACAGGTGGTCCCGGGGAGATTGCCTGCCGACTATCGTATCCGCAGTTACGTCGGCAGTTGTCTCTGGCGAAGGCTTCTGAGTCTTCGTCTTGACGACCTGCCCATGCCGCATGCTAGTCGTAGTGGTTGATGACGGCGGAGGCGGCAGGGGACGTCTTGTCGCTGTGTTTATTGGCTGGCAGGTTCTGACACCGCGCGCCAGTCTGTGATGCGACTGGGCGCAACGGCACCTAACAGAGGCGTGCTCCGCGTCTCCGCGTCTTGGGAAGGCGCGGGCCTTGAATACCTTGTACGGGCAAGGTATGGGGCGGGGCGTCTTTACGCCCGCTGCCTACCGCTCGGGGGCAGGCAACGCTCTTCTGCTGGACACGTGGCGGGCCCGGAACCCTCCTCAGAGAAGAGGGAGGTCCGGCCCCGCAGGACACGTGGAGCCTTCGGACCTCTCCCCGCGGAGGGGGAGGTCCGGCTTCTGTCGGCCACGTGGCGGGCCCGGAGCTCTCCTCTGAGGAGAGGGAGGTCCGGCCCCGCTGGCCACGTGGCGCCTTCGGACCTCTCTCCCGCGGAGGGGGAGGTCCGGCTTCTGCAGGCCACGTGGCGAGCCCGGAGCTCTCCTCTGAGGAGAGGGAGGTCCGGCCCCGCCGGACGCGTGGCGCCTTCGGAGCTCTCCCTGCGGAGAAGGGCGAGATCCTTAGGCATTTTCCCCTGTGCGCGGGGGTACCCCATATCGCGGGTACCGACAGTGGCCCCCGGGCCCATCTCGGGGGAGATAGCGAGCCCGAGGTGGGACCTCCGTCTCTTCCGTTCCGCGCACTTTCTCTAAGTCCCGCATTGACCGCTGCCGGAGCATGAACAGTCGCGGGATCGTGGGAGCGTGCGCCCACTTGATGGTTGCCTTTACTGTGGCGGTTCCCAAGACTGCCACTTCTGCACGTTGCAGCGCTTTCTTCGGGAACCGCCGGAGTGCCTTGTCGGCTCGTCTTCTTGGGAGACTGACTCCTTGACCCACCGCTTCAGCTGGGCGGCTTGGGTCCACCTATCATCGGTGCCCGGTCTCGGAGCCAATGCGGTTGCCGATGCGGTGTATTCGAGGAGTTTCGAATCGCCTTGAATTGTACCTGGAAGGTGTGAAAGGAAGCCGCAACATGGGTAGGCTCCCTTTATAAGGCTTCCAGCACTTGCACTTTTCTTGAGTCTCTACGGCCTTGTCTTCTCCCATGGCTTCTAACCCGCCTTCAGAGGGGGATCGCGCTCGATCTCCTCTAGCGGCGGCGTCTGCACCAAGTTAGGGGCCCAGGGGGCCGCATGCCTTGCCCCTGGAGGTGACGCCTCCAAGAGGCCTCGTGTTCATCATCCCGACTGGACTCTTCTTGAGCGACGACTGACTGAGGGTTCCCAGGCATTGTGTGCTTTCTCCTCCAGTGGTGGAGTTTCCAAAGAAACTGCTGACACGTCGAGGAGGCTTCAAGCGGGGGAGTCTCCAAGGAAGCTGCTGAAACACCAAGGAGGACTCTAGGCGGCAGAGTCTCCAAGGAAACTGCTCAAGCGGTGGAGGGGGCTTCAGATGCACCCTTGATGATAGCGGCCCTTGCGCTGGTGATGGACGAAATGATCCCTGCGCTTGGGCCAGGGGAGTCCTCAGGGAAGCTGCGCCCTCTCTCCTCAGGCGATGGAGTCTCCAAAGAAACTGCTGACGCGCCGGGGAGGACTCCAGGTGGCAGAGTCTCCAATAAAGCCGCTGAAGCTGCGGAGGGGACTCCAGAAGCGTCCTTGATGACGCCGGCCCTTGCGCTGGTGATGGCCGAGATGATCCCTGTGCTCGGGTCACGGAGCAGGAGAACGCTGCCAGGGCTGAAGTTGGGGGCATGGCCGTTCTTGTAGCCTTTAGGTTCCGGCGTGACCTTAGGACTTGTCTCTTCCTTTTATCGAGTCTGTAGTCCAGCTCATGGAGCCATGAATACATAGACTCTTGTGACCCTTCGTGCCTGTGATGCTCTTGTCTTCGTCTTGGTTTCGCTTGGCCGAGCCCTTAGCTCCGCAAGGTACTCATAGGCCTTTACCAATCTCGAAGCTCTGCACATACACCTTCCCCGGGTCCTAACTGTATTAGGGCCTCCCGGGGGTTTCCGGAGCTCGCCCTATGAGGATGGGGAGGTCCGGATCTGCCGGCCACGTGGCGGGCCCGGAGTTCCCTTCTAAGGAGAAGGAGGTCCGGCCCCGCGGGACACGTGGGATCTTCTGAGCTCCTCCCCCGGAGAGGGAGGTCCGACTTCTGCCGGCCACGCGGCAGATCCGGAGCCCCTCCTGGGGAGGCAGGAGCTCCGGCCCCGCTGGACACGTGGGGCCTTCGGAGCCCCCCCCCCCCCCAGAGGGGGAGGTCTGACTTCTGCCACCCACGTGGGACCTTCGGTCTTACCTTGGAGTTCCGGTCTTGCGCAATCCCGTAGCGGCCCCCTGGTAGGTGTGTCCCATTGGTTGGGTGCACCTACCATACTCCTGCGGGGAGCTGAGGCCGAGAGGTCCTGCACACAAGTAAGAGAAACGTAATTCTCCTTGGGGGCTCCCCCTCCTCTATCTCATAGTCTTATTTGGCTTACGGTCCCCATGCACTTGTACGGCGCTTGGGGACTATAGTGCACGAAGTGCTGGGAGCTCGGGGCCTCCCTGGCCTTCGGCATGTGCCTCCAACGCAACCGCCTTTGGTAGGGCAGCAAATGCCGACTAGAGGTGAGAATGAGAAGAGGGAGTCGAGCGCATGGTGAGCATACGCCGAAAGTGCAGTCATAAAAATTTAATACGTAATTTAAATGAGCACAAGGGAAGAGCAAAGTAGGACATGTTTCTTTTCATATAAATTTCCATAGGAGGAAGGCAGGCTATACATGGAGGCCACGACCCGCCCCATTAAGAAGGGAAGCAAGACTCTACGCGCATGGGGTCGGAACCAGACGAAGCTGAACGTAGTCCTGTACCGTCCCCTGAGGCTTAGCTGCTCCGAGCGCTGTTCCTGGACTCTATGGAATCTATTATCAAAAGAAGAGACTGTCCTAACATTGCTCTAGGGGTAGAACTTACGGAGATGTTCGATGTTCCAAGGGTTCGGGAGTGGCTCCCCACCCTCGGTGGAAAGGCGTACACACACGGGGCGGCACACTTTTGTAACTCGGAAGGGACCTTCCCAACTAGGGGAGAGTTTGTGGGACCCTTCACGATAAAGTATGCGCCGCAGCACCAGGTCGCCTTCCTGCAGCTCCCGGGCACGCACAGACCTCTGGTGGTAGCGGCGGAGCGCTTGTCTGTACCATGCGTTACGGAGTGCTGCATGCAATCGGACCTCGTCGACGAGGTCGATGTCTCTGCGCCGGAGGTTGTCCTGCGCGGCTTCGTTGTAAGCTCGGACACGGTGAGACTTCATGGTGATTTCTAGGGGAAGCACAACTTCGGTCCCATACACCATGAAGAAGGGTGTCTCCCCGGTGGCCCGGCTCTGGGATGTCCGGTTAGCCCATAGTGTGCTCGGAAGCTCGTCCACCCAATTGGCACCATGTTTCTTCAGGCTGGCATAGGTGCGGGTCTTGAGGCCCCGGAGAATCTCGACGTTGGCCCTCTCAACTTGTCCATTGCTTTTTGGGTGAGCAACAGAGGCATAGCACACCTGGATGCCGAGGTCTTCGCAGTAGTCTTGGAATGCTGCGCTGGTGAACTGGGTCCCGTTGTCGGTGATGATTATGTTCGGGACCCCGAACCGGCAGACAATCGACTTGATGAACTTTACTGCTGATTGCTTATTGATGGTGACAACTGGTGTGGCCTCCGGCCACTTGGTGAACTTGTCGATGGCGACATAGAGGTACCGAAATCCCCCGACGGCTCTGGGAATGGTCCCAGGATGTCCAACCCCCATACGGCAAACGGCCACGAGGGTGGGATCATCTGTACCGCTTGAGCCGGTGTATGGATCTGCTTGGCGTGGAACTGGCACGCCTTGCAGCTCTCAACCAGCTTGACGGCATCGTGGAGTGCTGTCGGCCAGTAGAAGCCATGCCGGAAGGCTTTACCGACAAGCGTGCGCGAGGAAGAGTGACTCCCACATTCGCCTCCATGGATCTCAGCGAGCAAGTCGCAGCCTTCCCCCTGGGTTATGCACCGCAATAGGACGTGGTTGGCGCCATGCCGGTAGAGATCCCCTTCTACCAGCGCGTATCTCTTAGCCATATGCACAATCCGTTCAGCGGTTGCATGTTCATCAGGGAGGATGTTGTCTTTCAAGTAGTCCCGGATCTCCGTGATCCATGCATCGGGTCTGACTTGAGCTTCTGGATCTTGAGCGCTGGGTTGCACGGAGTCCCCAGTGACGCTTACGATCCTTGGCATCATACATTGTTGCAGGGCCGCCGGGACCGCCAGCTTTGAGGTGCTGGTCCAGCCCCCTTCGCCCGGCTCGGCGGGCCGGGCTGTGGGCCGCAACAACGTCCTCTCGAAGACTCCTTCGGGCACGGGGGCTCCGGTGGAAGCCTTTGTTGAAAGGTCGTCAGCTGCGGCATTGCCAGCGCGCGGTACGTGGCGCAGGTCCAAGGCGAGGAAGTCTTTCTCCAACATCTGCACATGAAGCAGATAAACAGCTAGCTGCGGGTCATTGCAGGAGCATTCGCCCTTAACCTGCTTGATTAACAGCTGGGAGTCGCCCTGTGCCAACAACTGGCGAGCGCCCAGAGACAGAGCTGTCTGTAGGCCAAAGATGAGTACTTCATACTCTGCCATGTTGTTGGTTTCCTTGAAATTGAGACGCACCATGTACCCAAACTGCTCCCCCGATGGCATGAGAAGCAGTACGCCGGCACCGGCCCCCTGCTTTCGCGAGGAGCCATCGAAGAAGAGCGTCCAGTGGGGCTCGGTGAAGACCGAAGCTCGGTGCTCTGGTTCACCGTCTTCGTGGCCCCCCTGGGTCAGCCTTCGTTGGTGTCCACTCTGACATGAAGTCAGCCAGCACTTGGCTTTTGACCGCATGGCAAGGAAGGAAGTCCAGCTCGAACTCCGCCAGCTCCGCTGCCCATTTAGCGACGTTTCCAGTGGCATGGGGGCTGTGAAGGATCGTCTTCAGCGGATAGGAGGTGACCACCGAGACCCGGTGGGTCTGAAAGTAGTGGCGGAGCTTCCTGGACGCCACGAGCACTGCATACAACAGTTTGTGGACTTCTAGGTACCTTGTCTTGGCCTCGTGAAGGACTTCGCTGATGTAGTAGACAGGCCTCTAGATGGTTCGAACCCTCTCTCTTAGGTCTGAGAGGTCTTCATCCATTGGTCCTGGCCCACTGGAGGTGATTGGGTCCAGGGGGGTTTCCAGGGGTTGGAACCCGGAGTCCCTTAAGCCATCTTGGCCCTCCGAGGGGCCCCGCTGGTTCTCCGGGAGCTCCGGAGGGTCCTGCTGGACCTCCGGGAGGTCCCTCCGGTCCCCCGGGAGGTTGTCTTGGGGGTCCGGGAGGCTGCCCTGGACCTCCGGGAGGTTGTCTTGGAGGTCCGGGAGACCGCTTTGGACCTGCGGGGTTTCCTGGCGTCTGTCTTCTGCTGCTGGAGCAGGCTGTGAAGATGAGAGTTCCGTCCGCTCTGCGACGAGGACCATACTCACCACTTCAGTTGTCGCCGCGATGTAGAGCAGCAGGTGCTCTCCAGGCTCAGGGGCTACCATGATAGGTAGGGTCGTCAGGAGTCGCTTCAACTCCTAGAAAGCCTCTTCTGCTTCGTCAGTCCAGGCAAATGGACCGGATTTGCGCAGGAGCTTAAAGAAGGGAAGTGCCCGCTCTGCTAGCCTCGGTATAAACCGACTCAGCGCGGCTAGGCATCCCGTGAGCTTCTGGACATCTTTGATGCGGGCAGGAGGCCGCATCAAGTCGATGGCCTTGATCTTCTCTGGGTTGGCCTAAATCCCCCGGTGCGAGACCAGGAATCCTAAGAGCTTCCCAGAGGATACACCGAACACACATTTGTCGGGGTTCAGCTTGGTGCGCGTAGAGCGCAATTTGTCAAAAACTAAGGCTAGGTTATCTAACAAAGATGAACCCTGCCTGACCTTGACAACGATGTCATCGACGTACACCTCAACTAAGTCTCTTATTAACTCTCCAAAGGTTTTGTGCATTGCACGCACAAAGGTGGAGAGAGCATTCTTTAGGCCATAAGGCATAGAGACATAACAATAGAGGCCAGCTACTGTGATGAAGGAGGTGTGCTCTTCATCTTCCCTAGACATGGGGATCTGATGGAAACCCGAGTAGGCGTCTAGGAAGCACAGCATATCGCGGCCTGATGTTGAGTCTACTATTTGATCTACTCTAGGGAGAGGGAATGGATCTTTGGGACATGCCTTATTGAGACTGGTGTAGTCGATGCACATCCGGAGCTTCCCGCCGGCCTTCGGGACAACGACGGGGTTCGCCAACCACCGGGGTTGGTGGACTTCCCGTATGAAGCCAGCGTCCAGCAGCTTCTTGATTTCTTCGGGAATGAAGTTTTGCCGCTCAATGGACTGCTTGCGGGGCTTCTGCTGACTTGGCCGGGCGTCGGGGAAGACCTTTAAGTGGTGCTCGATCACCTCCCTAGGGATCCCTGACATCTGTGACGGCTGCCATGCAAACACGTCAACGTTGTGCCGGAGGAAGGTGACGAGCGCGCCTTCCTATTTGCTATCCAGGCCCCTGGCTACCCGGGTGGTCTGGGTGGCTTCGACGCCGACTTGGACGACCTTTAAGGGGATGTCGCCCTCGTCGAGGGGTTGCACCCGAGGTGCGGTGGCGGAGGCACGGTGGCGTGCACTCCGGTGGAGCTGGTCTGGTTCTGCACTGCCAGGGGCTGGTGCTCCAGCTGTTGCAAGCGCTTGGAGTTTTTCCAAGGCCGACACTGCAGCAGTGCGGTCTCCACGAATCCTGAGGACGCCTGTTGGTGTAGACATCTTCAGGACGAGGTAGCCGTAGTGGGCTACTGCCATGAATCGGTACAGGGCTGGCCTACCAATTATGGCATTGAAGGGGAGGTCGATCTCCGCTACGTCGAACAAAATGTATTCTGTCCGATAGCTGTCCGGAGATCCGAAGGTCACCGGGAGGCTGATGTTGTCATAGGGAACGACCTGTCCCGGCCCTACCCCTGAGAACGGACTCGACGGGGTGAGCTTGGCCATCGGGATCTGCAGCTTCTGGAAAGCTGCACGGCTGATGAGGTTCAGCCCAGCTCCGCCATCTACCAAAACGTGGTACATCCTCACTTTGGCGATGGTGGGTGCTACCAAGAGCGGTAGTTGGCCGGCCCCAGCCATGTTCCTGGGGCAGTCGGAGGCATCAAAGCTGATGGGGGTTCCCATCCACTTGAGGTGTGGTGCGGCACTTGGGAGTGGAGCCACCGACGCTACCGCTCGGCGCAGAGTCTTAACTGCGCTTCGGAACGAGGGGTCGGCAGACCCGCCGTATATGACGTAGAGCTTCTTTCGACGCTCATCATCGCTGGATCTGGAGTCCTCATGGTTGCGCACCGCCTTCACGACGCGCTGAGGCTCCTGGAACTCCACTTGGTGGTCGACGCTGTCTGGGACGTCGACCTTCTGCTTGCCCTCCCTCTGGCGGGAGGGTGGAGCTTCAGCCCGCTGCTGCTTCCCTTTGAGGAAGCGCTCCGCGAGCTTCCGGATCTCCCGGCACTCGGCAGTAGTATGGCGACAGCTGCCGTGCACGGGGCATAGCTTGTCTTGGTCACCTTCCGGGGTTGGTGACTGTCGCTGCCTCTTGTCGGGGCGCGGCCCCTGAGCTCCACTGGGTGCCACTGCTGTGGCGACGGGCGCTGCGGTCGGCAATTCCATCTTGCCTCTGCCTCGGTTCTTGGTCTTCTTGCTTCCTCCATAGAAAGCAGCGCCAGACCCGGGCTGTCCTCCTGACTCGGAGGTCGGCAATGAGTGCCAGCTCCGCCCTTCGGCTGCTCTGGCGCACTTGTCTGCCAGGCTGAAGAGCTCGGAGACATCGCGGACCTCTCTAGTCGCGAGCTTCTCGAGCATCTTCTTGTCCCGGACGCCTTGCCGGAACGCCACCACCACATAAGCGTTCTGGATGTGTGGGATGGTGTTCCGCACCTGGGAGAACCGCTGGATGAAGGAGCGCAGAGACTCTCCAGGTTGTTTCTGGATGGAGTGGAGGTCGAGCTCCGTGCCAGGCCGGGTGTAGGAACTGCCGAAGTTGGCGATGAACTGCCGGCAGAGCTCTCCCCAGGAAGGTATGGAGCCCTGGGGGAGGTTCATGAGCCAAGACCGTGCTAGGCCGGTCAAGGCAACGGGGAAGTAGTTGGCCATGACGGCCTCATACCCTCCTGCAGCAAGTACGGCGGTGGAGTAGATCTAGAGAAACTCCGCCGGGTTGACGCTGCCGTCGTACTTCTCGGGCACGTGCGGCCGAAACTTGCGTGGCCACCTCGCGAAGCGAAGGTGGGGCGCCAGGGCCGCACACCCTGCCCCTGTTGCTGCAGGCGTTGGTGCTGCGAACGCTTGATTCGCCGTTGGCACAGTGTACCCCGGTACGAACAAGGCTGCGCCATAGACCGGGGGCGCCGTTTGCAGGGCATATGGCTGTGGCATATGCTGCGCGGCATATGCCTGGGGCAGAGATCGCGTGGCGAAGGTCTGCGCCTCAGGCTGGGTCGAGGCTGACGTCACGCTGTCGCCAGCCTCTTGGTTGCGACGCCTTTCTCGATGTCGCTCGAGGTACACCCGGGCATCCTGGCCCAAGCGGCATCGTTCCAGCTCTGTCCTCAGGTCCGTCGACGGGAGCCTGGAGGAGCTGGAATCCGCCGTCTGCCCGTCAACTGTTGGCGTGCGCGTCAGCGACACAGCCGGTTGGCCGGGGCGTCGCCCTCGCCGAAACCGAGGGTTTGCGGTGGCGACGACGAGGTAGTCCACCTTGCGAACCCACTGTTGGGTCGCTGAATGGGGCGCGTCCCCAGCAGGTGGGTTGCGCAGTAGCGCTCTCGCTGCAGCTAGCGCACCCCCGTGGTGTACGCTCAGCGCTTCAGAAGATCTCACGCTGGTCGGAGCCTGCATTGCCGGAGTCGGCGTTGCCGGAGTCGGCTGCTGGCTACCAGCTTGTGCCGACACACTCCGTCCTGAGTGCGTCGACATGTACTCCCCGCTGGTCACGGTTCGCCGTAAACGCGGAGGAGGAGAGTTTGCCTCTGAAGGAAGCTTGGTCATCTTCGTCGGTGGAAACTCGTCGCGCAAGGGAAAAGCCCCCTACCTGGCGCGCCAAATGTCGAAGTGTGCGGTTGACACTTCCCCCGGGCCTGCACTAGGCAGACCGCGGAGGTTCTTTTTTTGGTGGGGCTACTCGCTTGCAGAGAGCTTAAGCGTATGGACGAATTAAGGAAGAGCTTGACACAGCGAGTTTTACGTGGTTCAGGCCGCCGGAGCGTAAAACCCTACGTCCACGTCGAGCTGAGGAGCTCGCTGTATTGCTTGCTACTCAGAACCGGAGTCCTGAGCTTGGGGATGACTGATGTCTAGCGTATGAGTTGCGGGAGTGCGAACCCTTGCTAACGTTGCCTACCCGAGCCTTTTATAGTCCAAGGCTCGTGTGGCTTACAAGGGGGGCCCGGGACCCGACAGGTGGTCCCGGGGAGATTGCCTGCAGACTATCGTATCCGCAGTTATGCCGGTAGTTGTCTCTGGCGAAGGCTTCTGAGTCTTCGTCTTGCCACCCTGCCCATGCCGCATGCTAGCCGTAGTGGTTTATGACGGCGGGGGCGGCATGTGATGTCTTGTCGCTGCATTTATTGGCTGGCAGGCTCTGACACCGCGCGCCAGTCTGTGATATGACTGGGCGCAACGACACCTGACAGAGGCGTGCTCCGCGTCTTGGGAAGGCGCGGGCCTTGAATACCTTGTACGGGCAAGGTATGGGGCGACTTTACGCCCGCTGCCTAGTGCTTGGGGGCAGGCAGCACTCTTCTGCTAGACACGTGGCGGGCCCGGAGCCCTCCTCAGAGGAGAGGGAGTCCGGCCCCGCAGGACGCGTGGAGCCTTCGGACCTCTCCCCGCTGAGGGGGAGGTCCGGCTTCTGTCGGCCACGTGGCAAGCCCGAAGCTCTCCTCTGAGAAGAGGGAGGTCCGGCCCTGCTGGACACATGGCGCCTTCGGACCTCTCTCCCGCGGAGGGGGGAGGTCCGGCTTTTGTATGCCACGTGGCGAGCCCGGAGCTTTCCTCTTCGGAGAGGGAGGTCCGGCCCCGCCGGATGCGTGGCGCCTTCGGAGCTTTCCCTGTGGAGAAGGGCGAGTTCCTTAGGCATTTTCCCCTGTGCGCGGGGGTACCCCATATCGCGGGTACCGACACCGAGCATTAGTAGAACAGGGTCATTCCCTTCTGTAATAAATCCCATATAGTCTAGGGACAGCGCTTGGGGCAGCTAAGTCTCAAGGGACGGTCCAGGACTACGTCCAGCTTAGCCTGGTTCCGACCCTAAGCGCGTAGAGTCTTGCTTCCCTTGTAGACGAGGCGGGTCATTGCCTCCATGTACAGCCGGACATCCACCTATGGGCATTAACACAAAAACTTGTTCTACTTCGCTCTCTCTCATGTGCTCATTTAAATTACGCATTAATTTTTATGATCGCACTCTCTATGTATGCTCATCGTACATCTAGCTCCCTCTCTCCCGCGCTCATCCATAGTCAGCATTTGCTATCCTACCGAGGGCGGCTGCGCTTGAGGCACCTGCCGATCGCCAAGTGAGTCTCTCGGGCCTCCCCCAGTCAGGTGTTGCGGTGTTAGTTGGTTACCTCCAGGAAAGGCCTGCATTGTGCATGGGGGGTCCAGGGTGCGTATCCCGCTTAGCCGGCTCCGTGCCCAAAGCGTGTGCATCCTGCCCTCCGGAGGTCCAGGGGAGTACAGCCGCTTTGCCTTGTCATGAACCCAAAGGCTGTGCACTCTGCTTCCCCGGCGCACGGTCCGGTACTAGGGATCGGACGGTCGTACCCGGACCACGGAGGGAGCCGGAGCTCCGGTGCCTCGCGCACAGAATTGCCCAAGCCCCGTATAACGGATCAGGATCGTAAGCCAAATAAGACTAGGAGACGGGAGGGGAGGACCCCCCGAGGAGAATTACGTTTCCTCTGCCTGTGTGCAGGACCTCGAGGTTACAGCAACGGGGACTGCACGAAGCGGGGGGAAAGGAGCTACCAACTACTCCGACATAGGACTGGAAGGACTGGGTCCCGCCCCTTCAGAAGGAGCGAGGCCCGGAGGCCCCACGTGTCCAGCAGGCCCGGAGCTCCCGCCTCCCTTGAGGGAGGCTCCAGACTCGCCACGTGGCAGGCAGAAACCGGACCTCCCCCTCAGCGGGGGGGGGGGGGGGGGGGGGGGGGCTCCGAAAGCCCCACGTGTCCAGCAGGGCCAGAGCTCCCGCCTCCTCAGGAGGGGCTCCGGACCCGAAACGTGGCCGGCAGATCTGGACCTCCCCATGGGGCGAGATCCGGAGACCCCCGGGGGCCCCTAATACAGTTAGGACCCGGGGGAGGTGTCTGTGCAGAGCTCCAGGATTGGTGAAGGCCTCTGAGTACCTTGCGGAGCTAAGGACCCGGTCAGGCAAAACCAAGAAGGAGAGAAAAGGCATCACAGGCACAAACATTCAAGAGGGTCTATTTATTCGAGGCTCCATGAGCTGGACTACAGACTCGATAAAAAGGGAGAAGCAAGTCCTAGGGTCCTCCCGGTTCACGCCGGAACCTAGCGGCTACAAGGGCGGCCACGTCCCCGACTTCAGCCCTGGCAGTCTCCTCCCGCTCCGCGGCAGGGCCCTCTCTCGCTGGCTCCAGGGAGAAAGAAGGGTCCCGGCTCCTGAAGCATGCCCAGCACATGTGTGGCGACCTCTAGGGCCAGACCTCGTCCCTCGGACTCAATCTTGTTGGCGACCACCGAGTCTAGCCTGTCCAGCTTGGCGTCGATCGACTCCAGTGCGGGGATCACCTCCGCCACCTTCAACACAGGAGCCGCTGCCCTCACCGGACTGAAGCCAAGAGGGATCAGGGCGGACCCCGCCCGATTAACGAAGCTTGAGACCGCATGCACCTTGGAGGACCGCAAGGCCGAGAGCTCCTCCACCTCGCGGCGGGCTGCCTGCAGGGCCTCTTAGTTTCTCTCGGAGAATTCTTTCTTCTTGGCGGTCAGGGAGCATTCCCGAAGGCGGAGAGTCTTGGCGAGCCGCTCCAACTCAGAAGCCCTGAAGTCGGCAGCCAACTCCCGATCCAGGACCGCCTGGCGTTCGCGGGAGACCTGTTCCTCCCTCATGACGAGGTCTGCCTTCTGAGCCTCTAGCCCCTCAGTCCGAGCTCGCAGGTCATCCTCGCCCGCCGCCAGCTGCGCAGCGACCCTCTCCGCCTCGGCTGCCGTGGAATGCTCCCGGTCCTCAACGGCGAGTTTACGGCGCTCCAACAGCTGCCGTATCTCCTCCGCGGCAGAGAGGCTCTTCTCGGCCCGAGCGTGTGACTCAAGGGCCTCCCTGTTGATCCGCCGTGTTTCGGCGTCCAGGCGGTCGACAGACCGCTTCAGCCGGTCGAGGAGCACTTCCCTGAAGTCAAGCAACTCCTTCCTGGAGTCGAGTTCACCTTTGACCTTCGCGGTCCGCTCCCGCAAGAGGTTCTCCCAGGTGAGGAGGCAATTCCTTTCAACCATATGCTCCTCCTGCTCGCGACCAAGTGCAGCCAAGACCTGCCGGACGCTCGTTTCGGCAAGCGCGAAGGCATCCGCTAGGGGCAGTGGGGCAGCAGAGGCCGGGGCAGCACCCCCGACCTCCTTCATCACCTCATCCTCATGAGGAGTCGATGCACCAGCGACCGAGACGAGACGCCGGTCAGGAGAAGCTGGCGTCGGGGCTCCGGCAGCCGGACCTGCCGGACTCTCTCTAGCTTCTGGCTTCTTGACCTGTGGGGAGGGACGAGCCAGGGAAGTCGGCGCTGAAATAGAGGCCGGGCCGCCTGGTGCAGGGTCGACCTGCGCTGGCCTAGGGGCCGCGGCGGCCGTCTCGGCAGGAATAGATGACGCCGCCGCGGAATCCGGGCACACCGGAATAGGAGGAACTCGCGCTGACTTGGGGGCCGCGGCAGCTGTCTCGGTTTCCGAGCGCAACGGCGCAGACTCCCCGCCAGTCGGGGATGGACGGGAAGCGCGAACACTCCAGCGGGCTCTGAACCCCGACTTCCAAGCCGGGGTAGGACTCCCAGAGCCCGCCGTTGTCACTGACGGCCGCTCCGCAGTCGCTTAAACTGGCGGAGCAGGGGACGCTCCAGAAGCTCCCCTCAACGCATCAGGCCGGGGCCTCTTTGAGTCGCCACCGGAAGGAGTGCCATTTCCAGAAGCAGGAGATGCAGGCACCCCAGATCCCCGACTTGGCACAGACGCCGCCACTGGAGGAGATCGAGCGCGCTTCTTCTCTGGTGGCGGGTTGGAGGCCATGATGAGGGAGGACTCGAAGGCAAGAAGACAAAGGCACAAGAGTCCAAGAAAAAGCGCTGGGAAGTGTGAAGGCAAGCCGCAATGTGGGTAAGATCCCCTCTTAAAACTTCCCAGGTGCAATTCCAAGCGATTCAAAACTCTTCGAATACGCCGCATCGGCAACCGCTTCGGCTCCAAGACCGAGCGCCGATGACAGGTGGACCCAAGCCGCCCAGCTGAAGCGGTGGGTCAAGGAGTCAGTCTCCTAAGAAGATGAGCCGGCAAGGCACTCCGGCGTTTCCCGAAGAAAGCGCCGCAACGTGCATAAGTGGCAGTCTTGGGAACCGCCGCAGTAAAAGCAACCATCAAGTGGGCGCACGCTCCCACGATCCCGCGACTGTTCGTGCTCCGGCAGCGGCCAATGTGGGACTTAGAAAAAGTGCGCGAATCAGAAGAGACGGAGGTCCCACCTCGGGCTCGCTATCTCCCCTGAGATGGGCCCGGGGGCCACTGTCGGTACCCGCGATATGGGGTACCCCCGCGCACAGGGGAAAATGCCTAAGGAACTCGCCCTTCTCCGCACGCCACACGTTCGGCGGGGCCGGACCTCCCTCTCCTCAGAGGAGAGCTCTGGGCTCGCCACGTGGCCTGCAGAAGCCGGACCTCCCCCTCCGCGGGAGAGAGGTCCGAAGGCGCCACGTGTCTAGCAGGGCCGGACCCCCCCTCTCCTTAGAGGAGAGCTCTGGGCCCGCCACATGGCCGTCAGAAGCCGGACCTCCCCCTCCGCGGGGAGAGGTACGAAGGCTCCACGTGTCCCGCGGGGAGAGGTAGGCAGCGGGCGTAAAGACGCCCCATACCTTGCCCGTACAAGGTATTCAAGGCCCGCGCCTTCCCAAGACGCGGAGACGCGGAGCACGCCTCTGTCAGCGACAAGACATCCCATGCCGCTACCGCCGTCATCAACCACTACGGCTAGCATGCGGCACGGGTAGGGCGGCAAGACGAAGACTTAGAAGCCTTCGCCAATCTCCCCGGGACCACCTGTCGGGTCCCGGGCCCCCCTTGTAAGCCACACGAGCCTTGGAGTATAAAAGGCTCGGGTAGGCAACGTTAGCAAGGGTTCACACTCTAGCCATTCGCACCCAAGGTGTAACTCACCCCCAAGCTCAGGTCTCCGGTTCTGAGCAACAAGCAATACAGCGAGCTCCTTAGCTCGCCGTGGACGTAGGGTTTTACGCTCCGGCGGCCTGAACCACGTAAAAACTCGCCGTGTCAAGCTTCTCCTTAATTCGTCCATACACTTAAGCTCTCCGCAAGTGACTAGCCCCGCCGAAACAAGAACCTCCGCGGGCTGCCCAGTGCAGGTCCGGGGGAAGTGTCGACTGCACACTTCGACAGTCACTATTCGGGTAATATGGGTTACCCGAACCTAAATTTCCGGGTAACCGAAAATGTAGGTACATTCGAGTAGTGATTCTAAAACCGAACTTTTAAAACCCCGAATTTCCCGACCCGGAATTTCGAGTAATTCCGAATGCCCACCACTAACAGATTCAACAACAATTGAACTACACTCATCTTGAAAGCTATCTCACGATCACTACCTTTAGACGTTTTCTCTTCTTTTTCTCCTTAGAGACACTCTCTCTGATATTCTTTTGTTGATGTCGTTGGTTAGTGCAAATCTGCACTAGCCATGTCAGCAAAAGAGAACCGGAGGAAATAATTTATTACTGCGCAAGCAATTAGTAGACAAAACATGTTGGTACCTTGCAGACCGGAGTACCCCCGTGTACAGGCATGAAGTGGCTCCGGACCCCGCCCCCCTTCTGAAGCGGGCTCTAGCGCTGCCATGTGTCCTCTGCCTCCAGACCCGATCTCCCCGCTGAGGCGAGGTCTTGTCACCACGTGTCCTCCCTGATGAGCGAGCTCCGGAGCTGCCACATGTCCTCTGGCTCCGAACCCAGCCTCTCCACTGAGGCGCGCTCCAGAGATGCCACGTGTCCTCCGGCTCTGGACCCCGTCTCCCCGCTGAGGTGAGCTCCGGAGCTGCCACGTGTCCTCCGGCTCAGGACCCGGCCTCCCCGCTGAGGTGAGGTCCGGTGCCGCCACGTGTCCTTTGGCTTCGAACCTGACCTCTCTTCTGAGGCGAGCTCTAGAGATGCCACGTGTCCTTTGGCTCCGAACCCAGCCTTCCCGCTGAGGCGGGCTCCGAAGCTGCCACGTGTCCCATGACCCACCTTGGGCCTCAGGAGTCAAGGGAGACGTGACCAGTCAAGTCACGCATTAAAGACTCGCGCGTTCCCCAGGAGCACGACGCGGAGTGTACGCTTCCGCCCACACCTATCAGGCATTACAATGACAGGACAGGACGGTGTGGCATGACAACGGCAGCAACAGTACAGCGCCGCGCAGCTGACCGAGTAGGTTGCGGCGGCAAGACGAGACCTTCTCCTGCCATCGTCAACCGCTACTTAGCCTGGGACGCTCGCCGTGTTGTGCGTCTTAACTCCATCAACAGCGGATACTACAAGTAGCCACTAATACCCTAGATTATGTATAGGATACTGTCGGTACCCTGCAGACCAGGTACCCCCGTGTGGAGCATTAAAGAAAGTCCAGACACCGCCTCCCTGCTGAAGCGGGGGCTAGCGTGGCCACGTGTCCTCGGCCCCGGGGTCGACCCCAAAGCTTCCACGTGCTCCTAGGCTCTGGAGCCAACACGTGTCCTTGGCCCTGAAGCGAACCTCCTCGTTGTGGTGAGGTCCGGAGCTGCCACGTGTATGAGGGCTCTAAACCTTCTCCCTGCTGAGAAGGGCTCCGGAGCCGACACGTGCCCTTGGCCACGGATCTAGCCTCCCCGCTTAGGTGAGGTACGGCGCTGCCACGTGTACCCGGGCTCTGAACGTCCTCCCTGCTGAGGAGAACTCTGAAGCCGACACGTGCCCTTTGACCCATACCTAGGCTCCCCGCTGAGGCGAGGTCCGGAGCTGCCATATGTACCCGAGCTCTGAACCGCCTACTTTCTGAGGAGGGCTCCGGAGCCGACACGTGCCCTTGGCCCCGGACCTAGCCTCCCTGCTAAGGTGAGATCCGGCGCTGCCACGTGTACCCGGGCTTCGAACCTCCTCTGTGTTGAGGAGAGCTCCGGAGCCGACACGTGCCCTTGGCCCCGGACCTAGCCTCCCCGCTGAGGCGAGGTCCGGAGGTGCCACATGTACCCGAGCTTTTGACCTCCTCCCTGCTAAGGAGGGCTCCGGAGCCGACACGTGCCCCTGGCCCCAGGCCTAGCCTCCCCGCTGAGCTGAGGTCCGGCGCTGCCACGTGTACCCGGGCTCCAAACCTCCTCCCATAGAGGAGGGCTCTGGAGCCGCCACGTGACCCACAATCCATCGTGGGCCATGGGTTGAAGAAGTCAAGGAGGAAGTGCGCTATCAGGCCAAGCATTCAAGGCGCCTTCCCTAGAAGCATGGCGCACAACACACGCCTCCATCCTTTGCCTGTTCGCCATTACGGTGACAAGACAGGGCGACGAGGCGTGATGTGATGCCCTCAATACTGTGGAAAAACCACGGAACCGAGAACTAATGCATACGTGTGCCCAGGATGTTCATCACACATACACATATGTTCCACAAACTGAATTCAGATTATATATTGCCACGTATAATAGAGTTTGTTACAATATCTCATGAGTCTTGGACTCATGCTTTCAGCGGAAGTCTTTATTCTAATGCGGGAGCAATTTAACTAAATGCGGAAGCAATTCTAAGCAGAAGTGACTCCATCTCTACTCTCTCCACAGGCAAGGTTGAGAACAGATCACACGCCTTAATGCTCCACTTGGTCTTCATAGTAGTCTTCTCTTGCTGCTGATGATGAAATAATAATGCAAGTTTGAGTACAATGATGTACTCAGCAAGTGTGGAAAAAACACGATATGTAGCTCATAACAAGGTAGGTATAAAAGGGCTTATTTGCAGAAAAGCAGATTTATAAAACCATGATAAAACAGCAACTTAACTTTAGATGAATGTAATCCCAGCATGTATTAAATTACCAACATACCTCCATCACTTTCCATGTTCCACCCGAACATTAACCAACTTCATTCTTACTCACAAATACCTCCTCATATTTGCTACCATCTCACGAATACCTTCTCGTATTCGCTACCGTCTTATCTCATAACCAACTTCGTCTCACACCGAGACCAATCTCGTTGCCATGACTCAATAGTCATGCAACCATCTTATCTCCCGGACTCATCAGTCCCAAAACCAAACCATAACCAAAATCAATAACCATAACCAAGAACCATTCCAATAACCATAACCAAGAACCATCCCAATAACCATAACCAAGAACCATCCCAATAACCTTCCCAACTAATCATGGCAGTTGGCTAGGCGCTCGTGACCGTAAGCTCGGCTATCATGATAGTTTTAGGAACTATGCAGAGTTTGCACCTCTTTACCCACAAGTTTGTGATTTCGTCACCCGTCGGCGACTGCAGAACCTCCATTATACCAGTACACAACCGTCGGTATATAGTCAAGAGATCACAAAATAGCCTTTACAAAGGGGTTACTAGATGTATGGACTCACTAAGGTTTCACCGGCAGGCTAGAATCTCCAATTCTCCCACCAACGGGCCCCCTATTGTGCCATGCAGTTCCCAGGGCAGTCCTCACTCGACTCCCATTCCCTGCGCCTTCCACAGTCCATAACGCTCTAGCAACTTACCTAATTACTCAGCTAAGCCGCACCCATACTTGGCCTTATGGTGGCATTGTTATCCTGGCATGTGCATGCATGAACCAGTCCTTAGATCTACGGCAAGTAAACCACCATCTCAAGCTACCTCATTCACAAACCCAGGCTTGCCTAGATCTCCCTCCGATCCATGTTCATTAACAACATCAGCTTTTCATTATCATTACGAGTGCAGTTAGCTATACACATCTATCTCGCTTCCCAATCCCGTAGACTCAGCGAAGCATAAAGCAAAAATCATACCCGACTCATAAACTTCCCTGGCGACAAGGGTGGTTTAACCAAAACTAGCCAACTCCTATAAAAAGGGTTTCCCATCATGTTTAACTCAGCATGCGCACCTTTTTGCAAAACAAAACAGTTTCACCCAAAAACATAGGATCAATATGGTCAAGGAGCACTTGCCTTGTTCTTGCGGTTCTGGTTGTTCTTGGATCTCAAAACCTTGTTGCTGCAGCTCGTCCTAGACAGCTCCCTGAGCTTGTCCTGCTAGGTAGGATCACGTGCATACAAGATTCACAGCAATCAATATCATGCACAAACCTTAAACTAGATGCGATGATGCACATGCATGCTATCCTATGATTAGTTTTATTAGATTGGTTTGTACATGTTTTTGCATGGCTTGCATGGATTTTACGATGAACAGAGGTGTTCGGATCAAAGGTGGATGTGGCGATGATCTTGTCTTTAGATCAACCTGATCATCAAGTGACCTATCCACGAGAAGGCTTCTGTTCGAAAGGAATCAAAGAACAGATGCAAAGAAAACACAACGATGTCGTAAGGTGGTATTGAAGACCTACCTTACGTTCTTCTCGGTCTCGAGGTCCTCCTCAGATCGTCGGGCTTTCCTCTGGCGATCTTCCTTACTGAACTTCGGCGATGGCTTTCTTGGCGAGTTGGGGGCTAGGGCTCTAAGCCGTCGGCTCAGGAGTTGGAAAAAAGGTTTGTGGTTTTGGCCAGAGGTTCTGGGTTCTATTTATAATCGGGAAGAGAAGAGTCCTAATCTGATTGTATCCCGAATAAGAGTCCTGTTCAAATTTGTCGTTGAATCTTACAACTTATCTTTAGTTGATTTGGTACGGTATCATTGTGGAATTCAGGTCGGTTTCTGTTCCGGTACTTCTACGCGTACAGAATCCAAAAACCGTTCCTAGAACTCGTTACCTCCTCGGTGACGAGCTTTGGAGGCTCCACGTGTCCATCGGGCCTGGTCTCTCCTTTTTCACAGAGACGAGCTCCGGTTGTGCCATGTGTCAAGCGAGCAAGACTTTCCTCTTCTTCGTAGGTGAGCTCCACGTACGCCACGTGTCAAGTAGCGCCAGACTTTCCTTTCTTCTCAGAGATGAGCTCCGGGGTTAACACGTGTCCAGCAGCGACGGACCTCCTGGAGATAAGCTCCGGTGGCGACACGTGTTCGATAGAACCGGACCTCTCGGAGGTGAGCTCCGAGATCGACACGTATCCCGCGCGACCAGTCTTCTGATTTCCATAATGACTAGCTCCGGAGGTGACATGTGTCTTGCGGAAAATGCCTTTGCTTCTTCCGCTGAGGCTAGCTCTGGGGGCAACACGTGTCCCACAGGGTCAGACCTCTCCCCCTTTGTGGAGATGAGCCCCGAGCCTGCCACTTAGCCAGTTTAGCGACGGACCTCTCCCCACTTCGCAGGGATGGGCTCCGAATATGCCACGTGGTCAGCGATCCGCGGAAGTTGTCTTCGGCGATCTCTGTGAACTGGATTAGGCTCTTATTGGCTATCCTTTTGATAATTTCTCTGTTCCCACTTCTTCTAAAATGTTTTTTCCTCTACATGGAATATGAATACATGCAGAAACCAGAGATGAGGGTGTCACAAATCTACCCCCCTAAAATTGAATCTCGCCCTCGAGATTCGTTAGTAAAGAATAGATGGGGAAATTCTGCCTTGATATCCTCTTCACGCTCCCATGTGGCTTCAACTTCGGTGTGATGGTTCCATTGTACCTTGCACCATCGAATCACCTTGTTCCGGGTGACCCTTTCCTTTACGTCCAAGATTCGGACAAGGTGTTCCGCATAAGTCAGGTCCTCTTGAAGTTCAAGCTCTCCCATTGATACTTGTTCCTCTGGTACTCTCAAGCACTTTTTGAGCTGGGATACATGAAACACATCATGTACGTCGGAGAGGTGGGTTGGGAGCTCTAGTTGATAGGCTACTTCTCCTCGCTTGTCCAAAATCTTAAATGGTCCGATGTAGCGAGTTGCTAGCTTGCCTTTGACGTTGAAACGTCGTTGGCCTCGGATAGGCGACACCTTAAGGTATACAAAGTCTCCTACTTCAAAGGTCAACTTCCTATGCCTATTATCCGCATAGCCTTTCTGTCGTGACTGAGCAGCCTTTAAGTTCTCTCGTACCGTTTGGACTTGCTTTTCAGCTTCTTGTAGTACTTCGGGTCCAAACACCTAGTTCTCTCCGGACTCATTCCAAAACAGCGGCGTTCTACACCGTCTACCATATAATGCTTCAAAAGTCGACATCTTCAAGCTAGCTTGATAGCTGTTGTTATAGGAGAATTCGGCATACGGTAAACTCCGATCCCAACTACGCCCTCGTTTCAAGGCGCAAGCTCTCAACATGTCCTCCAAAATTTGGTTTGTCCTTTCGGTTTGTCCATCAGTTTGTGGGTGATAGGCGGAGCTAAAATCCAGTTGTGTACCCATGTCTTTCTGCAGCTTCCTCTAGAATCTAGAGGTAAACTGAGAACCTCGATCTGAGACTATCCTCCTCGGAACTCCGTGACGGCACACGATCTGCTCCATGTACAACTCGGCTAATTGCACACCGTTGTAATTGGCCCTTGCGGGGAGAAAATGGGTGGTTTTCGTCAATCGGTCCACGATAACCCAGATGGAGTCGTAACCCGACTGAGTACGTGGCAATCCGACGATGAAATCCATAGTGATGTCTTCCCACTTCCACTCTGGTACCTTCAAAGGTTGCAACAATCCAGCGGGTTTTTGATGTTCGCCCTTCACCCGTTGGCATGTGTCGCATAGGGCAACGTATTCGGCTATATCCCTATTCATAGCATCCCACCATAACAAGTTTTCAAGTCCTTGTACATTTTGGTACTTCTGGGATGTATAGAATAGGGTGAATCATGTGCCTCCTTCAATATTATGTCGCGGATGTGTTTTATGTTAGGCACACAAATCCTTTTTCCTAGCCAAAGCGTACCCTTCTCATCTTCTTTGAAATCCTTCTCTATTCCTTGTCGGATTCTTTCCTTGATCTCCTTGATCTCCTCATCCGTTGCTTGGCCATCTCTTATCTCTTGCTCCAATGAGGAGTGGATCCCCATTATTTCCATGTTGTTCAAGAATCCGAGGTGTAACCGTTTGAACTCCTTACGTAGTTCGGGTGGTAGCTCCCGAACCGTGAGTTGGTGACATGCTCCCTTTCGGCTTAACGCATCAGCCACTACATTGGCCTTCCCGGGGTGGTAGTTGATTCCAACATCGTAATCCTTGATGAGTTCCAACCATCGACGTTGCCTCAAATTCAAGTCCGTTTGTGTAAATATGTACTTGAGGCTTTTATGATCCATATAGATCTCACATCGATGACCAAGGATATAATGTCTCCAAATCTTCAATGCATGCACTACTGCTGCTAGCTCGAAGTCATGTGTAGGATAATTAAGCTCGTGCTTCTTTAATTGTCGTGAGGCATAGGCTACCACTTGTCCTCCTTGCATGAGCACACATCCAAGCCCCTGTCTGGATGCGTCACAATATATGTCAAAGCTCTTGCTTACGTCTGGCAATACCAGGACCGGTGTTGTGGTTAGCCTTTTCTTGAGTTCCTCAAAACTTCCTTGGCAGGCTGGTGTCCATTGGAAGACCTTTCCCTTCATTAGCAACTCCGTCATAGGCTTTGCTATCTTAGATAAGTCTTTAATGAAGCGTCGATAGTATCCAGCCATCCCAAGAAAACTCCGAATATCCCTCACGCTCTGCAGTTGGTCCCATTTCAGAACATCTCTCACTTTTCTGGGATCAACCGATACCCCTTCCTTGGAGATAATGTGGCCTAGGAAAGATATTTCCTTTAGCCAAAATTGACACTTGTTAAGCTTGGCATACAATTGATGCTCACGCAATTTCTGCAAGGTCAATTTCAAATGTTCTTCACGCTCCTCCTCACTTTTTGAATACACCACAATGTCGTCGATAAAAACCACGACGAACTTGTCCAAGTACTCCATGAAAACCTTGTTCATAAGGTACATGAAGTATGGGGGTGCATTTGTCAACCCAAAAGACATGACGGTATTATTCATACGAACCATACCGTGTTCGAAAGGCTGTCTTGGGTATATCGAAGGGCTTAATCTTCAGCTGGAAGTATCCCGACCGACGATCAATCTTGGAGAACACTCAGGCTCCTTTCATTTGGTTGAATAGGTCCTCTATACGGGGCAGCGGGTATTTGTTCTTGATTGTTACCTCGTTGAGAGACCTATAGTCTACGCACATCCTTTGGATTCCATCCTTCTTGTCTACGAAGAGCACCGGAGCTCCCCATGGTGACGAACTTGGACGTATGAAACCCTTCTCCAACTATTCTTGAATTTGCTTCTTGAGTTCTACTAGTTCATTGACGGGCATCCTATAGGGTCTCTTGGCTATGGGTGCAGTTCCGGGTACCAAATCTATGGCAAACTCAATGTCCTGTTCAGGTGGCATACCTGGAAGCTCCTCCGGGAACACGTCCGAGAATTCCTGAACCACTAGAATACTGTCCAATGTTGTTCTTTCAACGTGGTTCAAAATTGCCTTTTCAGTGGTTTGTTGGGCTGACTCAAACTCGACACGGATGCCGTGCTCATTTGTCAACTGCACGCTTCTTTCAGCACATTGGATTACCCCGTTGTGCTTACTTAACCAATCCATCCCGAGTATAATGTCAATCCCTTGGGAATTCAAGACAATAAGGTTGGCAAGGAAGTCTACCCCCCTTATTTTAAGGTTTACTTTCGGACATACTATATTAGTCCTCATTTCTCCTCCGGGAGAATTTACTAACATAGCATATTCTAAGTGGGATACGGGTAGATGATGTTTGGCAACATATTTGGATGATATGAAGGAATGTGATGCTCTAGAATCAAATAAGATGGTGGCTGGGTTTGAGTTGGCAAGGAACATACAGATTACGACGTCCTCAGCCTGTTGTGCTTCCTCAGCAGAGACATGGTTCACGTTGCCGCGAGCGTAGTTCTGCTGTCCACGGTTTCCTTATTGTCCCCTCCGTTCGGTCGTGGGTTCTGCTTGGGCACGTTGCCTTGCTGTCCAAGGCCTCTCCTCGGGCACTGGTTCGCGAAGTGTCATATTTCCCCACATTCAAAGCATGCCCTGTTGCCTACGGCAGCAGGTGCGTTGGGGCGGGGGTTTTGAACAGGAGCGCCATTGTTAGGTCGGGGCGCAGGAGGCATGGGCACGCGAGGTGCTGGTGCAACGAGTTGTTGCTGTGGTGGCTGACCAGGGCGGTATGCAGAAGTGGTTGACCTATACTGTGGTGTGGCTGGGGGCATGTACCGAGGTCGTACGTTGCTCCCTTCGAGCTGGTATTGCATCTTCCTCTTGCCTTCTCGCTCGATCTCTTTGATCTTGCTTTCGGCCACTATAGCCTTGTCAACCAGCTTCTGGAAGCTTACGTAGTCATTGTTGAGGAGCTGAACCTGGATCTCATTGTTCAACCCTCTCATGAACAGGTACTGCTTCCTCTGGTCTGAGTTGACATCCTCGGGGGCATACCGGGACAGTTGCGTGAACTTGTTGAGGTACTCATTCACACTTCTCTGTCCTTGGCGGAGACCTTCAAATTCCTGTCTCTTGAGCATCATTACACCAGCAGGGATGTAATGAGAGCGGAAACTCTCCTTGAACTCAGTCCAAGTGATTGTCTCCGGGTTGACATGGGCGTTGCATAGGGCATCCCACCTGTCAGCGGCAGCTCCCATAAGTTGGTGCAACGCAAAGAGAACCTTCTCTCGGTCATTGCACTGAACAATGGCAAGCTTCTTCTCCATGGATTTCAACCAATCATCGTCCTCCATAGGATCACTAGCTTGAGCAAAGGTGGGTGGTCGAGTCCTCATGAACTCTCTCAGTCGGTTGTGAGCCGACGGTGGTGGTGGCGGTGGTGCCGGAACGGGGTTGTTGTTAGCCTGCAACTGACCCAAAGTTTGGATCATGGTTTGCATAAGCTGGTTTTTCATGGCCATCAACCTTTCCAGGTTGTTCTCACCAGCTCCGGGATTAACAGGAACTTCATCGTGATCATCCTCTTGGTTGTTACGGATGTTCCTTCGGCCGGTGTTTCCTCTCACCATCTGTGAGAGAGGACAAAATAGAATAGGAGGTTGGAAGGTTAGGTATATTCCCTCAACTATACGTATCAAGGTGAGTTGGACTATATATATTAGCCCATATGAGGATGTGAACAAGTGCCGAAACATCTCACACCTCTTTCTACTTACGTATGGATATGGACAACATTTTGAGACGTCTCACAACTCACACTAGGCATATAATCACAAACAATCATCACAAGGGCTCACACAACTCCTATTGAAGGCTGGTTTCCTATGCCAAGGTAGTTTTAAAGCCAATCTAAGCGTCCTAGGGTGCTTCCTTTGGTCAGCGTGGCTTAACTACCAATCTGTGTCTAATACCAATCTATGATTCCTATTTAGGTATGTAACCCGTGGTTCTAATATCAATCTGAGGTTTCTATCTAGGCGTGTAACCTACTGTAAACCCGTGGCTCTGATACCAATCTGTGACGCCCTCAATTCTGTGGAAAAACTACGGAACCGAGAACTAATGCATATGTGTGCCCAGGATGTTCATCACACATACACATATGTTCTACAAATTGAATTCAGAATATATATTACCACGAATAACAGAGTTTGTTACAATATCTCATGAGTCTTGGACTCATGCTTTCAGCGGAAGTCTTTATTCTAATGCGAAAGCAATTCTAAGCAGAAGTGGCTCTATCTCTACTCTCTCCACAGGCAAGGTTGAGAACAGATCACACGTCTTAATGCTCCACTTGGTCTTCATAGTAGTCTTCTCTTGCTGCTGATGATGAAATAATAATGCAAGTTTGAGTACAATGATGTACTCAGCAAGTGCGGGAAAAACACGATATGTAGCTCATAACAAGGTAGGTATAAAAGGTCTTATTTGTAGAAAAGCAGATTTATAAAACCATGATAAAACAGCAACTTAACTTTAGACGAATGTAATCCCAGCATGTATTAAATTACCAACATACCTCCATCACTTTCCATGTTCCACCCGAACATTAACCAACTTCATTCTTGCTCACGAATACCTCCTCATATTCACTACCATCTCACGAATACCTTCTCATATTCGCTACCGTCTTATCTCATAAACAACTTCGTCTCACATCGAGACCAATCTCGTTGCCATGACTCAATAGTCATGCAACCATCTTATCTCTCGGACTCATCAGTCCCAAAACCAAACCATAACCAAAATCAATAACCACAACCAAGAACCATTCCAATAACCATAACCAAGAACCATCCCAATAACCATAACCAAGAACCATCTTAATAACCATCCCAACTAATCATGGCAGTTGGCCAGGCGCTCGTGACCGTAAGCTCGACTATCATGATAGTTTTAAGAACTCTACAGAGTTTGCACCTCTTTACCCACAAGTTTGTGATTTCGTCACCAATCGGCGACTGTAGAACCTCCATTATACTAGTACACAACCGTCGGTGTATAGTCAATAGATCACAAAATAGCCTTTACAAAGGGGTTACTAGATGTATATACTCACTAAGGTTTCACCGGCAGGCTATAATCTCCAATTCTCCGACCCACGGGCCCCCTCTTGTGCCATGCAGTTCCCAGGGCAGTCCTCACTCGACTCCCATTCCCCGTGCCTTCCACAGTCCATAACACTCTAGCAACTTACCTAATTACTCAGCTAAGCCGCACCCATACTTGGCCTTGTGGTGGCATTGTTATCCTGGCATGTGCATGCATGAACCAGTCCTTAGATCTATGGCAAGTAAACCACCATCTCAAGCTACCTCATTCACAAACCCAGGTTTGCCTAGATCTCCCTCCGATCCATGTTCATTAACAACATCAGCTTTTCATTATCATTACGAGTGCAGTTAGCTATACACATCTATCTCGCTTCCCAATCCCATAGACTCAACGAAGCTTAAAGCAAAAACCATACCCGACTCATAAACTTCCCTGGCGACAAGGGTGGTTTAACCAAAACTAGTCAACTCCTATAAAAAGGGTTTTCCATCATGTTTGACTCAGCATGCACACCTTTTCGCAAAAACAAAACAGTTTCACCCAAAAACATAGGATCAATATGGTCAAGGAGCACTTGCCTTGTTCTTGCGGTTCCGGTTGTTCTTGGATCTCAAAACCTTGTTGCTGCAGCTCGTCGTAGACAGCTCCCTGAGCTTGTCCTGCTAGGTAGGATCACGTATACAAGATTCACAGCAATCAATATCATGCACAAACCTTAAACTAGATGCGATGATGCACATGCATGCTATCCTATGATTAGTTTTATTAGATTGGTTTGTACGTGTTTTTGCATGGCTTGCATGGATTTTATGATGAACAGAGGTGTTCGGATCAAAGGTGGATGTGGCGATGATCTTGTCTTTAGATCAACCTGATCATCAAGTGATCTGTCCACGAGAAGTCTTCTGTTCGAAAGGAATCAAAGAACAGATGCAAAGAAAACACAACGATGTCGTAAGGTGGTATTGAAGACCTACCTTACGTTCTTCTCGGTCTCGAGGTCCTCCTCAGATCGTCAGGCTTTCCTCCGGCGATCTTCCTTGCTGAACTTCGGCGATGGCTTTCTCGGCGAGTTGGGGGCTAGGGCTCTAAGTCGTCGGCTCAGGAGTTGGAAAAGAAGTTTGTGGTTTCGGCCAGAGGTTCTGGGTTCTATTTATAATTGGGAAGAGAAGAGTACTAATCTGATTTATCGCGAATAAGAGTCATGTTCAAATTTGTCGTTGAATCTTACAACTTATCTTTAGTTGATTTGGTACGGTATCATTGTGGGATTCAGGTCGATTTCTGTTCCGGTATTTCTACGCGTACAGAATCCAAAAACCGTTCCTAGAACTCGTTACCTCCTCGGTGATGAGCTCCGGAGGCTCCACGTGTCCATCGAGCCTGGTCTCTCCTTTTCCGCAGAGATGAGCTCTGGTTGTGCCGCGTGTCAAGCGAGCAAGACTTTCCTCTTCTTTGGAGGTGAGCTCCGCGTACGCCACGTGTCAAGTAGCGCCAGATTTTCCTTTCTTCTGAGAGACGAGCTCCGGGGTTAACACGTGTCCAGCAGCGACGGACCTCCCGGAGATAAGCTCCGGTGGCGACACGTGTTCGATAGAACCGGACCTCTCGGAGGTGAGCTCCGAGATCGACACGTATCCTGCGCGACCAGTCTTCTGATTTCCATGATTACTAGCTCCGTAGGTGACATGTGTCCTACGGAAAATGCCTTTGCTTCTTCCGCAGAGGCTAGCTCCGGGGGCAACACGTGTCCCACAGGGTCGGACCTCTCCCCCTTTGCGGAGATGAGCCCCGAGCCTGCCACGTAGCCAGTTTAGCGGCGGACCTCTCTCCACTTCGCAGGGATGGGCTCCGAATATGCCACGTGGTCAGCGAGCCGCAAAAGTTGTCTTCGGCGCTCTCTGTGAACTGGATTAGGCTCTTGTTGGTTATCCTTTTGATAATCTCTCTGTTCCCACTTCTTCTAAAATGTTTTTTCTCTACATGGAATATGAATACATGCAGAAACCAGAGATGAGGGTGTCACACGTGACAGAGGCACAGTGCCGCCCTGCAGAGCGAGGCGACGTGGCGACAATACGGCGTCATCATCGCCTGCCACGCGGCCAGAAGCGCTCAGCGCGCCAGGCGACGGGACTTAATTCTTCCAACAGCCACTATACTTAGAGTTGTAAAACCCCTAGACTATGTATAGGGTTTAGATAGCCTCGGGGCCGCCTGTCGGGCCCAGGGGCCTCATTGTAACCACCCCGTCTTGTCCTATAAAAGGATCAGGGTGTCCACCCGACAAAGGGTTCGCTTCCATTGGCAACCCACACTCTTATACGCACAAGCAATACAACAGTCACCACCGTGGACGTTGGGTACTACGCTTCGGTGGCCCTAACCACTTAAATCTTTGTGTTCACCCGCTCGCTCAAGTTGGATCGCCCTAGAGCCGTCAAGCCCCTCCAATCAAAGAATCTCCGTGGGCCGCTAGCGTAGCAGACCGGGGGAAGTGTCATAGCTACACTTCGACATTTGACGCGCCAGGAAGGGGACATTTTACGCTCTCTAGGCGACCATGGTGAACATCACCTCTCTCGGTGAGACTTCTCGCTCTACTTGTTGTCGTCTCCAGGCGGGAGACGACTAGGCCACCTCCCCCTCCAGGGCGGGTAGGACTGGTCGGGCCGTCGACCAGACGGTTGGCATGCTTGCGTCGCCCAGGTCTGGCTGGGTCGATGACCAGACGGTCGGCGTGTCTTTAGCGCCCATGGCGCCAGCAGCTGCTACCTCACGGAAGCTCTCTACCCTGATGGTGGCGACAATGCCGCCACATCCAAGCACGGAGAGCATGCTGGCAGCAGCGCGTGCACTTCTCCACAACCCTCTAGGCGAGGGTGCCACCTCCGAGGCGGTATGGCAATGGCGACACGACGTCGACCACCTCGTCGCCACCACCATGAACACGCCCACCTATAGAATGTAGCGGGCCGAGCCCTCGCAAGCCTTGTCGCCGACTATGGCCCGCGGGACGGCTTCCACACGCATGACGTCCACAACGACCTCAGAGTCAAGGTAAACCGTCATCACACAAGCGAAGATGGTCGTGTCACCATCGAGCGACGCCGTGAGAGGCGTCGCAATCTCGAGGGAGAGTATGGCTCCTCGAGCACCGTACCAGCGGGACGTGCCCCGCAGACCCCTGCCTCTCTAGGAGCAGTCGGAGGCTGCATGGCGCTCGTCCCGCACCTTCGCATGGTGGTCTGGGCACCCAAGTTCCGGCCCCACTTGCAAGAGAAGTACGACGGGGCAGTCAATCCCCGCATGAATACATTGACCTTGCCGATGAGCAAACGTGGCAGGCAGCTACTCAAAACGCGCGGTACCGCCAAGCGCTCCGGTGCTATCTGCAGCGGTTCGTGCGGAGTAGACAGCTCAAGGTGGGCGACCTGGTGCTTTGGCGAACACTTTCTCGAGAAGGGGTCAAAAACTCTCCCCCATCTAGGAGGGTCCCTTTCGAGTGATACAAGTATGCCGCCCCAGGTGCGTCTGCCTAGCCATGGAGGATAGGGTACCTCTACCTAATTCATGGAACATAGAACACCTCCGTAAGTTCTATCATCAGCGTAGCGGTAGGGTTCTTTTTTTCTTTGTGAGGGTGTCATAGTGTCTAGGAACAACGCTTAGAACAGCTAAGCTCCGGAGGAGTCCAGCTACTCTTGTCATCCGGAGTGGGTCGCTGCCTTCTTGTACGGCCTGATTCCTCCTATGAAGGAAGACTAAAATGAGAAAAATTTGTCTTACCCTATGTACTCTCTCTTTATAGTTTATGCTCACTCATGCATATCAACTGTAAATGGCATGTCTGGAGCCTGTCCTACATGCTTGTCCTAGGTCCTGTAATACTGGAAGGTCCCCTCGCTGAAAGGTTAACACCCACGGGATGTCCAGGACGCACAACCTGCTTAGCCTTGTTCCGTACCCTAAGCCTGCTGCACTGCCTCCACTGTGCTTCAAGTGAGTACTTGGGGGCCATATGGAACACGCCTACGGACAAAAAAATAACCAGACCCTGGACATTGCCCCCTTTCCTTTTCGTGCTTTCTTTCCATACTGCTCCGGCCGTGTGGCCAACCGCTTTTTCCTATGCTATCCTTAGTAGGAGTTGTGCTATCCTTCTGCAGATGGGTTTGCTTGAGGTACTTGTGGCGTACTCGGGATCTTGTGATTGACTCATTGCTCGGGGGCCCTTGGCGCCGAATAGTACCTCCCCCGAAAGGCTTACGCCAGCAGGAAGTCCACGGTGTGTAGCCTGCTTAGTCCGGTTCCGTACCCTAAGCGTGCACACCCTGCCTCTCTAGCGCTACAACTTTGTACCGGGGAACCGGACGACCCTTACCCCTGAGTAAAGCTTTATCCATAACTTGGGATACTTTGGTTGTCTCATTGCCTAGGGGCTCTATGGTGCCGAATGGTCCCTCCCCCAAAAGGCTTACGCCAGTGGGAGATCCAAGGTGTGTAGCCTGCTTAGCCTAGTTCCGTACCCTAAGCGTGCACACTCTGCCTCTCCAACGCTATAGCTCAGTACCGGGGAACCGGACGACTCATACCCGTAGGCAAGGCCTTAACCATAGCCCGGATGACCCACATCAAATTACCCAAGCCCCACAGCTCAGATGAGGATCGTAAGCTGCAACAAAACTAACAAGAGGAAAGGGTGGCCAGAGAGCATGACTACTCCCAGGAGGTCCGATGCTGACATCCTACCTCATCCAGTCTAATTGGTAGGTGTGCCCAAACTCAAGGGCCACACCTACCAGGGAAGCATCACGGTGAACCAGGCGGGCAGGACGTCGGACCACTGAAGCACCAACTAGAAGACTCAGAGCTCCGGCTACGACAAGCTGAAGATACTGACTGAGGTTCCCTCGGATCCTTGCGCTGCTAAGGACCTAGGAGGAGTGTTAGCCACACTGCTGGAGCGCTCTGGGTCCTTACGATGCTAAGGACCCAGAGGAACAAGCTCGGGACATTAGTAAAATGCTACCCACCTCGGCTAAGTCATTCCGGACCTTTGCGCTGCCAAGGGTCCGAAGTCTACACCAACAACTCAAGACACACAAGACATGAAGCAATAAAAAGTATTTATTCATGGCTGAGCTCCGGCATACAAAGGAGGATACAAGGCGAGCGGGAGACCTAGAAGTTACCTGCGCTAGAATCTAGCAGCTACAAGTCGGGCGACTTCCTCCATGACAGACTTGGCCGCCCCGACAGCTCTGCATCGTGGCCCTGCATTACAGGTTCCAAGGAGATGCTGGGGTTGCAGCTCCGAAGGCAACAAAGCACATGCTCTACCACCTGCTGGGCTAGAGCCTTGCCTTCGCCCTCGAGCTGCTCCCCCACAACGTTCTCCAGCGCCAGGAGCTTCTCCCTGACCGAGTATAGGTCAGGGAGCACATGGCTCACCTTCTGGGCTGGATCACCGGAGCGCAAGGGGCCAAAGCCAAAGGGTTCCAGCGTCGCCTCCGTGCGGCCGAGAAAGTCCCACACCTTCTCTGCCTCAGCGGCACGAGAAGCCCAGAGGTCTTCGACCACCTTGGCAGAAGAAGCCAGCTCCTTCGCCAAGTCCCTCCTTGTTAGCTCCTCCTCACAGGTGGACAACACCTGTTCTAGAGCAGCCAGGGCCTGCTCCTTGGTCGCCAACCGCGCGATCCGCACGTCCAGATCAGACTCCTTGGTCGCGGCGGGGAGCTCCCAGTCATAGACGCCCTGAAGCCGCTTCTTCAGGCGCTCCCGCTCCTCCTCGTGAGCGGCCAGGCGATCAGCGAGCTCCCTCTCCTTCACCTCGCCTCCTTCTCCCGCCGAAGGAGCGTTTCCTGGACCTCTACCAGACCTGCGAGACGTGCACCGGCGGAGGCATGGAGATCCTTGTCCTCAGCCTATAGGCTCACCGCCTTCTTGTGGAGGTCAGCGACGACGACCTCCTTCTCCTCAAGGACCTCCTCCCACGCCTCCATCTGCTCCTCCCGCACCTGCGCCTTTGCCCGCTGCCAGGCGAGGTACTGCCTCGACCCCCTCTAGCTCTTCATCTTACGGTGGATCTACCACCATGGCAATATATGAAAGGGAAGGAGGAGGGCTTTCCACGAGCATAGCAGCAGCGGCCGTGCCGCTACCAAAGGCGTCCGCGCCCGCCGGTTGGCTGGCCTCGGGGCCCAGATGTCGACATACGGAGCTTCCCCAGGTGCAGGCTCAGGCACCGCCACCGACGTTAGAGCTTCAGCAGAGAAGGAGCTCAGGCTCCCGGACTGCTGCTGCGGAGGAGGAGGAGGAGGAGGACGACGAGGAGGAGGAGGGCTGCTCTGCTAAGGAGCCCTGAAAGAAGGAGTACCAAAAGTCAACCACCCTATCCAGCGGCTCAGTACACAACCTAAATCAGAAGGTTGAGCTGTACCTGGGGTCTAGAAGCTCCACCCCATGCGGAGCTTCTTACACGGAGGGCTAGAACCACTCGCCCCGCTGAACTCTGGGATGGAGGCGCGCCCGCCATCGGCGCCTCCGAAGCCCTCGCCGTAGCAGGCGGTGCAACAACTGCCCCCCCTGTCGCAAGCCTCTGGGTTGGAGGCATGCCCTCCGTCGCCGCCTCCGAAGCCTTCGCCGTAGAAGGCGACACAACGGCATTCTTCTGTGCCGCTGGCCTCAACGCTGGAGATGGGCCCTGTGCTAGGACCGACGACGCTGCAGGAGCCTTCGTCGCTGCCGATGCCGCTTCAGGAGCCCATACACCTCTAGCAGGGTGAGGAGGAAGGACGATGCCGGGAGCGCGATCCCGGACAGCACATACGAGGTGGAGAGAACCACCTCGTTAGGCTTCATGTCGGTCAGTGGGACCCTCCCACGACGGATCTTTCCGTTGAATGTGGCTGACTGCCACCCGAGCAGGCGCCTCACGAGCCCGATGTCGCCATCGGTGCGAAGCAAGGAGGAACGGAGGCTAGAAGCCATGTCGGCGAGAGGAAGCTGAGAGCGTTGGGGAGCGGAGGCTTCGAGCGCGAAGGAGGAAGACGAGTCGCAAGAGGCGAAAAGGAACCACCCTTCTCTGGAAGGCTTCCTTTTCTACGTCCGCAACCTTTGGCGGGGCAACGGGCGCGATGTTTGGGTTTCCACCGCCATACGTCGCCCCCCCAATGATGGATGGGACCTAGGTCCACCCGTCAGACACTATGGGCCAAGCGGGTGACTTCTCGGGAACGTACGGCGATTCCCAATAAAAGCAGCGTGTTGGAACTGCAGCGGTTGAAACGAGGGTGTCGGTACCCTCAATACAGGGTACCCCCATGCACAGGGTGAAACCGGCTAAGGACCTCGCCCCTTCCGCAGGGGCGAAGCTCCGAAGACACCACGTGTCTGGTAGGGCCGGAGCTCTCCTCTCCTCACAGGATAGCTCTGGGCCTGCCACGTGGCCCAGAAGGCCGGACCTCGCCCCCTCCGCCGGGGCGAGCTCCAAAGGAGCCACGTGTCCAGTAGGGCCGAAGCTTCCCTCCCCTCGGAGGATAGCTCCGGGCCTGCCATGTGGCCTAGAAGGCCAGACCTCGCCCCCTCCGCGGGGGTGAGCTCCGAAGGCTCCACGTGTCCAGTAGGGCCGGAGCTTCCCTCCCCTCGGAGGATAGCTCCGGGCCTGCCACGTGGACTAGAAGGCCAGACCTCGCCCCCTCCGCGGGGGTGAGCTCCGAAGGCTCCACGTGTCCGGCGGGGCCAGAGCTCCTCCTCTCCTCAGAGGAGAGCTCCGGGCCCGACACGTGGCCAGTAGAGCAGCGCTGTCCGCACAGTGCGGTAGGCAGCAGGAGTAAAGGCGTGCCATGCCTTTACCGTACAAAGCATTCAAGACCCGCGCCTTCCCAAGACGCGGAGGCGCGGTGCACGCCAGGCAGGCACCACTGTGACCAGTCACAGTCAATACAGGCACACAGTGTAAGAAGCTGCAGTCCATTGAAGGCAGCGACAAGACACGGACAAGACATGCCCTACCGTACCTGCCATCACCAACGGCTGCACGCTACACCTAGCCTGCAGCATGGGCAGGGTGGCAGGATGAGGACCTCGACGCCAGCGCCAAGACATAGAAGCTAGTAGGAAATCACCTCGGGGCCACCTGTCGGGTCCCCGGGGCCCACCTTGTAAGCCGCCCAAGCCTTGGACTATAAAAGGCTCGGGTAGGCAACGTTAGCAAGGGTTCGCACTCCAGCCATTCGCATCCTAAGGTTTGCCTCTTACAAACCATCAAGCTCAGGACTCCGGTTCTGAGCAGCAAGCAATACAGCGAGCATCTCTGCTCACCGTGGACGTAGGGTTTTACGCTCCAGCGGCCTGAACCACGTAAAACTCCCCGTGTCAAGCTTCTCCCTCAATCGTCCCTAACGTTGAAGCTCTCCGCGAGTGACTAGCCCCTCCGAAAAAGAACCTCCGTGGGCTGCCTAGAGCAGGCCCGGGGGAAGTGTCGGCTACACACTTTTACAGAGGGCTACCGCAGTAAATACCCCGGGGCAACCACTCGAGCATGTCGCCACGACCCACCAGTCAAAGGCGGGCACACGTACACTACGCTGACGACATGCTGACGTTTCGACTATCGGGTATGCCCATTATGACACGGGCGTGCAACCTTTTCGTCTCCCAGGTACAACTGCACACTTTCTACACTAGAATCTCGCTGCCACTTCGGCTTCCAGGGTGCAGGTTCAAAGCTACTACGCAAGAAAGATGGAGGCCCCACCTGCGGGATCGTTGTCTCCCTTGAGATGGGCCCGGGGGCCACTGTCGGTACCCTGCAGACCGGGTACCCCTGCATGGAGGGTTAAAGACAGTCCAGACCCTGTCTCCCTGCTGAGGAGGGCTCTGGAGCCGACACGTGCCCTTGGCCCCGAATCTAGCATCCCCGCTGAGGGGAGGTCCGGCACTGCCACGTGTACCCGGGCTCCGAACCTCCTCCCTGCTGAGAGAGCTCCGGAGCCAACATGTGCCCTTGGCCCCGAACCTAGCCTCCCCGCTGAGGTGAGGTCCAGAGCTTCAACGTGTACACGGGCTCCGAAGCCGACACGTGCCCTTGGCCCCGGACCTAGCCTCCCCGATTAGGTGAGGTCCGGTGCTGCGACATGTACCCGGGCTTCAAACCTCCTCCCTGCTAAGGAGAGCTCCGAAGCCGACATGTGTCGTTAGCCCTGTACCTACCCTCCCCGCCAAGGCGAGGTCCGGAGCTGTCACGTGTACCCAGGCTCCGAACCTCCTCCCCGCTGAGGTGGGCTCCTGAGCCGACACGTTCCATTGGCCCCGGGCCTATCCACCCCGCTAAGGTGAGGTCCGGCACTACCACGTGTACCTGGGCTCCGAACCTACTCCCTGCAGAGGAGGGCTCCAGAGCCGCCACGTGCCCCACGATCCGTCGTGGGCCATGGGTTGAAGAAGTGAAGGAGGAAGTATATTGTCAGACCAAGCATTCAAGGCTCGCTCCTTCCCGATAAGCATGGCGCATGGTGCCCACCTCCGTCCTCCACCCGTTCGCCACTATGGTGACAAGATAGGGTGATTAGGCATGACAACGGCACAGTGCCTCCCAACGGCACAGTGCCACCCTGCAGAGCGAGGCGACGGGGCGACAAGACGGTGTCATCATCGCGTGCCATGCGATCAGAAGTGCTCAGTGCGTCAGGCGACGGGACTTAATTCCTTCGCCAGCAAATCTACTCACGGTTGTAAAAATCCTAGACTATGTATAGGGTTTAGATAGCCTCGGGGGGTCACCTGTCTAATCCAAGGACCTCATCGTAACCACCCCGACCTTGTCCTATAAAAGGACTGGGGTATCCAACCGACAAAGGGTTCGCTTCCATTGGCAACCCATACTCTCATACGCACAGGCAATACAACAGTCACCACCATGGACATTGGGTACTACGCTACGGCGGCCCGAAACACGTAAATCTCGGTGTTCACCCGCTCGCTCAAGTTGGATCGCTCTAGAGCTGTCAAGCCCCTCCAATCAAATAATCTCCACGGGTTGCTACCGTAGTAGACCAGGGGAAGTGTCGTAGCTGCACTTCGACAGGTACGGACCATCACGGGGCCACTTGTCGAGCTCCGGGTCTTAGTATAACTACCCGACCTTGGGCTAGACCGGGCAGTCTTCGAGAGAGGGGATGGGCAATCTAAGCCTTAGGGATCCATCTAGACAAGGTCAGGCTTGGAAACACACACAACAATACAATACACTCTCCCGTGGACGTAGGGTATTACACTCTGGCTGCTCAAAACACGTAAATCCTCGTATTCACCTTGTGTTCTTCAAGCTGGAACGGTCCAGGGAGGTGAATACGAGGATTTATGTGTTTTGAGCCGCCAGAGCATAATACCCTATGTCCACGGGAGAGTGTGTTGTATTGTTGTTTGTTTCCAATCTTGAGCTTGTCTAGATGGATTCCTAAGGCTTAGGTTGCCCATCCCTTCTCTCAGAGGTTGCCCGGTCCATTTATAGCCCAAGGCCGGGCAGTTACACTAACACCCGGCGCCCGACAGGTGGCCACGCGGTGGCCGTACCCTATACACAATCTAGGGTATTCATGGCTACTTTTAGTATCCACTTTTGATGGAGTTAAGGCGCGTCACCTAACACGACGAGCGTCCCAGGCTAAGTAGCGGTTGACGATGGCGAGAGAAGGCTCAGTCTTGTCGCCGCAGCCTACTCGGTCAGCTGCGCGGTGCGGTACTGTTGCTGTCGTTGTCACGCCACACCGTGCAGTCCTGTCACCATAATGCTTGGCAGGTGTGGGCGGAAGTGTGCGCTACGCGCCGTGCTCCTGGGGAACGCCCGAGTCTTGATTGCGTGATTAAACTGGTCACGTCTTCCTTGACTCCTCAGGCTCACGGCCCATGGTGGGTCGTTGGACACATGGCAGCTTCGGAGCCTGCCTCAGTGGGGAGGTCTGGTCCGGAGCCAGAGGACACGTGACAGCTCCAAAGCTCGCCTCAGCAGGGAGGCCAGGTCCGTAGCCGAAGGACACGTGGCAGCACCGGACCTCGCCTCAGCGCGGAGGTCGTGTCCGTAGCTGGAGAACACGTGACAGCTCTAGAGCTCACCTCAGCGGGGAGGCGGGTTCCGAAGCCGGAGGACATGTGGCAGCTCCGAAGCCCACCTTAGCGGGGAGGCGGGGTCCGGAGCCGCTTCATGCCTGTACGCGGAGGGTATCCCGTCTGCAAGATACCGACAAAACCAATTGTATAAACTTAAGGAACCAATGCTAACTACATAGAGTATCAAACAAAAGGACCACCCTGCTTTACTAATTACTATGCATGTCGATCGAAATCCTGCAAACTCCCTCTGGTTTCAAATGAAGTCGTTTTAGACATGATTTCGGATATCAAGGAGTGATTAATTAGAGTATATTTTATCTTGTTTGTCCATATTAAATACATTTAAATGTACATACAATCTAGCTAAGTATTGCAGATTGATTGGTTGAGACACAACATCCTAGGTGTGTGGTCTGGGTTCGGTTCCCAACTACTTTTTTTTTACGAATCTTGGTATAAGAAGTAAATAGCGCGTGAGACGAAGCGAACCATTACTGCGCCATGAGCATGTACGCAGGGGCATATTTGACCAAAATGCCCTGTAAAATGAAAAACGACATGCTTTATGTAACTTTGAGTTTAAGACACAAACGATTTCCTTTTCAAAACTGGGGGAGTAGTATGAACAGGCTTGGTTACGATTTGGACCACCATCGGAATTCTTAGGAGTGGCACATGTTTCTCACGCATGGAGGTTTTCTGACACGTGCTATTGCCGTGTGTCGATCATATTCAGCTTTATGCAGCTAGATTGCATGCATGGCAAGTGTGGAAAGGATAGTGATTATTTGACCCATCAGTCTGATACAGAGGGAGAGAAAGAGACGTAAGTTAACCCGCAGGACGACTTGCGAACATATATAATTGTATTGGGGATATTGAGGTGAGGTTCCAAGTTAAATTAAACTCTGCTCTTAGATTTATCAATCTTTAGAGAAATACTCTCTCTAGCTATTTTGAATTATTTGATGCTGATTAGTTTAAAATTAAATTAATTAATATTAAATATTTTGAAACGGAGTAACTATGTAGTTAACTGCTTTCCTAAGGATGGTTAAAGATTACACATGTCCATCCACGGGCACGGAAAGTCCTCCATCTTTTTCGGCCTACATACGTCCTCTAGCTCCATCGTGATCGACCGAGTCAAACGAACTACGGCCGGCGGGATAGCTGCCGAGACGTGTGCCTCACATGCATGGCCGTCGCTGTCTCGACATCAAACCCCGGCCGATCCGTCGCGCGGCGACGGCGACCTATAGCTAGATTCACCGGGTCTCGCGCGGCTCCGCGCCGGTCGCCGGAGCTCGCGTCCGCCGTGTTGACAACCGGCGGCGCGTGTATGCCCACAAGTAAACGGCGGCGTTCGGCGCGCGCGGCGACCTCGTTGATACAACCGGTCGGCGTGCCGAATTTACGTCAAATTTAAGCGCATCTCTGTCTATTTTGCTGGTCAAAATTAGCGGTAGTGAAGGATGCCTGACGGGCATGTATAGCAGGTTAGGCATCATATCGCTGGGTTTCAACGGTCTTCGTCGAGCTGGCTGCCTGAACCGACACGACGCCGACGAACTGCCGGCCGCTAGGATCGGATCTATGAGCCTCAAAGAGAGAGGAGGATGGGACAGAGCAGGAGGCGGCCAATGCACGACGTAACAGGGCAGCGAGAGATGGAACCGTACCACGACCGACCGTCTTCCGGTGGTCTCAGACATGAACATGGTTGCATTTGCCAGCCGCCAGATATCACCAGCTTCTTCCGTCTCCGTAAATTAACTTCGACTCTAGCTATCTAGGGATAATTTTATGTGCCTTTGAATCATAGATATGTGTGCCTAATAGTAGTGCCATCTGTCGTCAGTGACAGAAATGCAAATTGCGTAAAAAGTTAGACGAATCCAGCAGCGGCTCGTCTGACTTCAAATCAGATTGCCCCTCCCTCCAAGCTGCAGATTGTCAAGTTTAGACGTTACTGTTGAGTAACCCCTTAGTTACTACAAAGATTCGACGGTGTGTTGACACTGTTCACACCATTGACGGACATTCAAAACTCTGTCACACACGATGGTGAGTTCTACCTACGGCGTTGACGTGTTAGTGCCTTCTTCCTTATAAATGTGTGTCAATAAAAGCGATTCTGTATAATTGATGAAAATAATTGATCGTTGCTTATTGAATGTCATGAACTATTAGTCAAAGCTACAACAGCATCTTGACCTGGTTTAGATTTTGATTTGAGATATCGTCCCGTACGCACAGACGTCAAAAAACATTCATAAATTTTCATGTCGCCACAACTTAAGAACTCGACATATTTAACGAAGTGTATAATTCTCCTCCTTTCTTCTTGACGCAAGATAAGAAAATGCATTTCTTTATTGACTGAATTAATTTCGGTTACGCCGAACTGAGCAAGTTTGTTGCGTGGAAGTTGCACCGTTGATTAATTGGAGAGACAAGATTAATATAATGAACACATAGATACTTTTCTGTAATCAGCAAGAGAAACTGCTGACTTAGAGAACCTGGCGACTGGCTGAGCTTTCAGCCGGTGATACGAGAAATTAGACAGCTGTCTATTTGTCAGTAGTTTGTGAAAGGGAAAGTCGTTGCTTCAGCTTAAGAAATTAGGTAGCCATTCAACAGCTATGACTCTTTCCATAGCCGCAATAATCGGTTGCCTTTTTTATATATATACAAAACGTGCATGAAAACCTACTTGTGCATTCACGCAGGCAGACGCTAGCAATATGAACTCTTGCGATCGAGTAACTATGCTAGAGAATTTTGGTATTGACAAATCCTCACAGACACGTTGTTGTATTTAACACCCAGATTTGAATGTATTGGGTTCACCATAAAGAATTAACCAGCTAAGCTACAGTAGTTCACACAATAATTATTGGTTATCTATTTAATCAAGCATATATTGGTTGATCTATGTTGCCATTTATACTTTACTGTTTCTATATATGTGCCCAATGATATATCACATATGGATTGGTATTGTTGGAATTCAATCAATAAGTAATCCTCATTGATTCCATCACAACATGCAGATGTCATTGATTTGCCTGTGTCATCATATTTGAAGATTCTTATATTTACTAATAAAGGAGCATCCATGTTAATTAGAGAAAAGTCAAGAGTTACCAAATATGGCGTACTACAGTCATCATGGAAGATTGACAATAAATCAAAATATGTCATAAATTAACTACATTTGAAATTATAAAAGATCCAGCAGATTGTCCCTACGGTTTGTTTCTTAATTACCATTCTATGACGCTACAAAATATAATAACACAAAATAATTACCCAGCATTTTGTAACTTACATAAAATGTAAGCCTGACCTAACAATGTTTGCCATTATGTGGAAAAATAATACAATGTCTACACATAACTATATTTTTGAGAAAAAGACTTAATTTCATAAAACATAATATTTGGTCTCTTATTTTAAAAAGCCTCAACTTTTGGAGCTAGTTCCATAAAATCACAAGTATTTGTGCTCTCTGTAAGATAAACACATTCCCTTTGGTTGTGTAGAACCACAAATAGTAACTTCAGTCTTGGTCCGGCATGTTAAGTATCCTTGGTCCTATGCACTTTCTATTTTGCTAACATGTGGGGTGTGAAAAATGTTGTGGGCTCACGTACGTTAGAGGAGAAGTAAATACTTGCGGTTCTCCGTGAGTTCAAAAGTCATGTTTGCCCTAAAAGAAGGGACTAAATAGTTGTGTATTTATAAAATAAATAAAGTTAATTATTTTTACAAGGCCTTTTTCAGCGCACCAGTCGAGGGGAATTTTCTTTCAAGTAATCACACCACATGAGAAAAGTCTTGAGATAAACAAATGCCACCAGCAAGTTAACCGTAGCAAAATCTTAATAACTTCATACTTGAAGGTGCAGACAGCTAGGGAAGCAATTGATTGTCATGTTCAATAAGGATGTGGAAAACTAAAAGTCCCCATTGACAGCGAGGCGCCTATGGTGGCTCCGTGAATCTCATGATTAACGAAATGAGTCTCTCGTTTGTGCTCATAGAGGTAGGGTGTGTGTGCGTGTGTTGATAGGGACAAGTACTCGTGTGTGTTTATAAGTGTAAGCGTCTGGGTTTTGAGAAGAAGAAAAAAGATACACAAAAGAATTTAAGAATGCAACTCTAAAACTGGAGGGTAATAAACAACCAGTTATGATATGTTCGTTTGGTAGCTTTCCTATAAAATCTTAAATAGAATTAGTTTTGTCATATTTTGTGATAAGAAAATCGATTGATTAATTTTAGCCAAACTTTGACAACGAAAAAAAGAACTTTTGTGACAAGTGGTTAGAAAGCTGAGAAGGTAGACAAGATGGAGCTGTAACTGGAACCAGACATACGACCTACAATTTATGACCACGATTAAGCGTAGACGTGGTAGTTTTTAGCTCAATGGAAACATACTCATCGTGCACAGATATTATCTGTACGCTATACATTTGCCGTACGTAGACGGCATATGTAACGCTAGTCTGGACGATGGCATGGACTTGAAGGTCCGGAGTTCCGGACGGATCGAAGACTGAACCAGCAGCAAGCACAGAGACACGTGCATGCATCATAGGAAGAGACCTCATCGGGGTGCATGCACACAAGTCCAGATCCTGTACGGTTCATGAGTGCCGGCACACATACGCATGGCGTGACGTCTCGATACAAATGCTGTGCATGTATCCATATCCATACATACACATATATCTATCGGCATTTTTAAAACCTAGTGGGCTCGTGCGCGACGCATGCATGCATGGTTCCCATTCGTTTATAGTCATACAGAGATGAGAGAAGATTGATCTGACCGCTTCAGCTATGCACTATCTTTTATTAGGCCATTGTCTGAAGCTAATAAAATAACGAAATTATACTCTCATCCGTTTCATAATAATTTGAACTAATCAACGTTCAATTATTATAAAACAGAGTAAGTATTACCTCTACGATATTGTACGTGGATCGAGTGAGCACTACACGTGCACGCGTGCCAACGTGGACTGCCACACATCACTGGTCCGGATGATGGCCTATGCGCCGTGGCCGGTCGACACGTGCACGCTTGACTGACAACGCCTGCTCGTATAGAGTAGACTGAGTATTTGGTCTCCGTCTCTATCCATCGTCTTCCGACATCCTTATCCGGAAGAACTTTGTCGGGCTTCGTATCGTTGCCAAAGACGACGCGGCCTTTCCTCTTTCCTGCCATCTTTACGCAGCAGAGACTGTACTACTGCTCAAAAGTATGGACCCTGTGTGGCCTCGCCGTGCCGTGCCGTGCCGTGCCGTGCCGTGCCCGACTCCATCGCCCGGCGTCGCGTTTCTGTCGTCGATCACATCCGCGTCAGCTCCGTTCTACTGCTTCATTGGAGCCATCGTTTCTGACTCCGGCCGGCCGTCCGGCGAGATCGATCTCATCAGCGACCTGCAGATCATCGCATGCACGATCCGTCGTCCATCTGGCCATCTCGCGTGCTCTGCCAACCGTTGGATACATGACTCCCGTCCTTTTGACAATGAGGTCGACTGCGAAAGCAACAGAAATCTGATGGTGGTGGCTTCCCTTCTGCAAAGATGCGAAGATGCCGTCCTATAAACGCTATGAAAACACACAGCCATGCATGCATGGTCTTTGGTCTCCTCTGTCAAGACAGCAGCAAGAATGAGGAGAAATCTTGCGATTTTGGGTTTGTTCGCGACGAAAAGTACACGGCGGCACCGACCCGGTCAGTCACCGGTACCGCAATCTGTACGCGACGTAATTAACTTCGAAACACTGATTAAAACGTTTTATTTAAAAAACTGGAGCAACCGAACGACTGACTGCCTCTGGTCAAACAAAATATATTCGTGACGAGAGATCGACGCTGTCTTCCTCATCTGTCCTCTGCCTCCTCCGACAGTCCAGAGACCAATCGGCGTCTGCCACCGCGGTTCAGCTCCAGAAGCGATAATCGCCACGTGACTGCAATCAGCCTGAACGATATGATTGGTTGACTGGCAGGTCGGGGGCAACTGATGATATCTCTCTAACAACGACACGAAGCGTGTAGCTTAATCTAAACAAGGGTATGCCTGTTCAGGTCATATATCAGATGGGAGAAGATCGATGACGGTGCTGAAAGCCAAAGGAGTGTGCCAACAGATGCATGCATCTAACCTGCTGAACGGCGTAGTTCGTCGTGTGGTGCGACCAACCGTGGGAGTAGGTCACCTAACACTTGAAGTTCTTGGCCCAAATGAAGACCTTATCCTTGAATTTAATTCGTCATATACATGGCGTGGGCAATTTATGAGATCGAGAGTTCCTGGAGTCGTCCGTGACAAATGATGATCGTATAGTACGGGTGCCAAAGATCTGAAGTATGGTGTATGAGGCCATCCATATCTGGGCTCGAATTAACAAGCAAGTCCAATGGCTTTGGCAGCCTCCATAGAATGAGGCCTGCTAGTTAGATGCAGGGATTTTGGACGTTGGCGTTGTCCAAACACATTGCGATCCAATTGAGCGACAACATTTTTGGTAGGTCTGTCCACAACTTACAGCCTGTCCAAAATAATAGTCTAGACGCCTGTGTTCATCACAAACCTGGCAGAATGGATAAAAAAGTAGCTGTAGTACAAAATGTTGTTTTGGCTTGATGCCTTGATTTCTTTAACGCCCTTTAATCATGATGACGGTCATTGCTGTTCAATATTTTATACAGCAGTCTGAGCTCATTACCATGATCTGGTGGCCACATGAGCATATATATTTGACGTTTATTAGTTTAAATTTAAACTAACCAACGTCAATTATTATGAAACTGAGAGAGTATACGAGAAGGCCATGCCTCGATTCATCCCAGAACGATTTCAGCGTCAGAGTGAATGAACGATTTCAGCGTCAGAGTGAATCCCATGTCTATGTTGAGAGAGACGGTTTCAGCCTTTCTCGCCTTCCTCAGCCAGGATGGGCGTGCAACGCCGCCCTGTTGGTCAAGCTTTCCCTTCAGGAGAGCACGGTGCACAATCAAGATGACCGTTCCTCAGGGCACGGTGGCATGAAGTGACGAAAAACCTCATCAGCGCCGTTTGCTGCTCTGCCCCTTCGGACCCCACGATCTCGATCTCGATCTCCTTTAGGTTGGCGTGCTGAAAACCGACTGTGGTCTCGTCGCATGGAGTCGTGTCCTCTGGTTCCGGTGTCTCCGCTGATGGCTAGAAAATCTGAGAAACAAATGACGTCAGAAGTTGCACATAATTTATAAGTGAGCAAAACCGGCAGAAAACACCTGTGCAATGGAGTCTCATACATGGACGTGGAGCTTCCCCGGAGAATCTCATACTCCCTACTAAGGCCGTGTTTGATATGACTCAGCTGCACAACAGAACAACTCTGTTTCAAAAGTCTAGAGTGGAGTAACTCTACTGTGAAATTAGAGGTGTTTATGGTTGTGTTTGGCTAAAAAACTGTTCTCAGAAAAGAGAGTTTTGAGAGTGTAAAACTATTCTTACCCCTGTTATGCTGATTATATAGAATTTGAGAATAATAAAGTGTATGTAACTTATAAAATAATTTAAAATTTATATCATTTAGGAAAAAAAGAGATTTCTCATTCAACAATAATAAAGTGTATGTAACTCTTTTCGCTACTTTTTATTTAAACACCTTCTTCAACCACAATGACGTATATGCAACTACTTTTTATTCAAACACTTGCTCCAGCCATAATAATTTTTTTAACGAATGTTGCATTGGAGAGATGTATGAATTATTTAAAAAACAAATTGTTTGAACAGACTCAAAGTCTAACCTACTGCTACGCTTGGAATCCGGTTTGTTGCCATGCGCTTATAGCACACCAACCTTTAGACATCATAGATTAAAAAAACGCCTGGTCAATGGTCTGATTCTTTGATGACAACAGATTATACATTGTGCGTTGTTGATATGACTGCTTTAGAAATTCACCGTGCGTTGGTGCTGGTGGTAGCGTCGGTGGCAGATGAGAAGAAGAAGAGCTGGGAAGGACATGTTCTTGGAGCTGTGGAAGGCGTGCGCCGGGCCGCTTGCCAGCGTGCCGCCATATGGGGAGGTCTACTACTTCCTGCAGGGTCACATCGAGCAGGTGAGCAGACGCATGGCGCTCGGGACTTTGCTTCGGTCGTTGTCACCGATGGCGGTGCTGTTGCGCCGCGTTTTTCCAAGAGGAGCCAGTGGCGACGGGGTGCTTCGGCGACCGACGAGCGGTGCTACGGTCACCGACGAGTGTTGCTGCCGCGATCGACACGCTAGTGCTAGGCGACGGGCGGTTCTGGGGCAGGGACGCAGGGGCAAGCGTCGTGTTAGAAAACAATACACTTTAAAGATAATACAATTTCTTAAATATGTAGCAATATGCACAATTAATATTCATAAAACATGACAATGACATACATGTAAAATATATTATATCTATCTCGTTTATGTGTAGAAATCTCATTTTCACTTACAGTGAAAATGTCTTTAGCTTGTGTCAATGAGTCGCGGAGAAGAAGATAGTAGATAAGCACATAAATTCTATTGACCAGTCGTACGAACGCTACCCAAAAACCTGATTTACCTCAATCCGTGTAGATTTTTCAGTAAGGCGGGATTTCAGAGACACTGTTCTCCCTCACGCTCGTGGCACGCTGGTGAGAGGGATAGAGAGACCCAAACTAGACGTACAACATCATAGAATAGAGTCTATTCACACATTTCAGTATGAAGGTTCACTCTCTATTTATAGGCAGGATAGTAACTAAAGGTAATTAGTCTCTACTCAAGCCAAACAATTATGCTCTAGTAACTGACAATAATAAAGTTATATTATTTGCAGTATAATTTGCCTATAAAAACTGAAACATAATTAACGTTCATAAATTGATTCACAAAAAAAATTGCGAGCAATTAAGGTCGTATTTATGTCATACTCATAAAAAGAGAGAGCATGATTTTTACGCTAAATCACGCGAAAATACGCGAATGCTCACACGCGTGCGTGTGATTTGTGTGTGACTCTAGCCCATCTTTCTCTCATATATTCCACACATGGAAAAGAGCTCCACTAATAAATTGGTATTGCTCTCCCCTAATTTTCCACGTGGGATTATTCTATCCTTGTGTGCTTTTGGAATTTATTTAGAATTGTTTAGACCCAAGACTCACATATTCTAACAATCTCACCAAATTCCAAAAGCATCACTTACACAACTTCTCATATTCTACAATGTTGTTTAATATACCAGTTTAATGATGAAGACCTATTAGGTTGAACATCCATCTTAATCCAAGAATTATTTCAACTCACAACTACACAATGGACTATGCATTAAATTGGTAATTTTGTGCGAGTTGATTTTATTCAAAGACTAAACTCATACTAGACGCCCATGGGGTCTCTCCTCAAGTGGAACTTATAAGCCATACTCTTGTGTCTATTCATGAGTTTCATAGAGAGTTCCCACATCTCATAGACTGTGACCAATAATCAACTCATATAGGTGTGATTGAACGAGAATCTCTGTAGAACAATATCTTGCAATTAAGCCTCCAAACACATTAACACTTAAAGTCAGCCTTCCTTACAGAATAGAGAGTAGTGCATCTTCACTAGGGATGATACTACTAGATTATGTACTCTCCTTGCTATACATTCAACTTGTTCTTTCCAAATCCTTATTCACAAGATCTTCAATCACATATGTTTGGGTTACCATTGTGTATAACTTACGTGGGACTCAATCCCATCTTCTTCGAACAACATCTATCACATTACTTGATAGACCTATTGTAAACGAATCTGCCAGATCCTTCACCGTTTGATCGTAGTCAATGGCTATTACTCCGAATTTCTCAAATTTTTTACACATTTTAACCGTCTTTTTACATGTCTTGAGGATTTCATATTATCCTTTGTACTTGACACCTTTGCAAGGACTGTTTGATTGTCACAGTACATAAAGATTACTGGAATTATTTTTTCCACCATTGACAAATCCACCAAGAGTTCTCTCAACCATCCCGCCTCTACAAAAGTTGTATCTAACGCTGTGAGCTCTGCTTCCATGGTTGGCCTCGTCAATATAGTCTGTTTACACGACGTCCATGAAACAGCAACTCCTCCAAAACTAAAAACATAATCGCTTGTTGCCTTTAACTCATCAGCATCAGCAATTTAATTGGAGTCACTATAACCCCCAATACTTTGGGGTCTCTTGTATAATGAAGTTTATAACTCATTGTACCACACAAGTAGCGCATAACTCGACCAACCGTGTGCCAATGATCATCTCCTAGATTAGCAGTAAGCTGGCTCAATTTGGTAACCGCAAAAGAAATGTCTAGTCGAGTAGCACCAGCTAGGTACATGAGTGAACCAATCATCTAAGAGTATCTCAGTTGATTTCCTCCTAGTCTTTTTGTCGAAGTGTGCGATCGACACTTCCCCCGGGCCTGCACTGGGCAGCCCGCGGAGGTTCTTTTTTCGGAGGGGCTAGTTCCTAGCGGAGAGCTTGCGCAGATGGACGAGTTAGTGAGAGCTTGATACGGCGAGTTTTACGTGGTTCAGACCGCCGGAGCGTAAAACCCTACGTCCACGGCGAGCTATGGAGCTCGCTGTATTGCTTGCTGCTCAGGGCCGGGGGCCTGAGCTTGGGGGTGAGTTACAGCTTGAGAGTGTATGGCTAGCGTATGAGTTGCAAAATGCGAACCAACAGGGTTCGAACCCTTGCTAACGTTGCCTACCCGAGCCTTTTATAGTCCAAGACTCGGGTGGCTTACAAGGGGGGCCCGGGACCCGACAGGTGGTCCCGGGGAGATTGTCTATTATCTACCGTATCTGCAGTTATGTCGGTAGTTGTCTCTGGCAAAGGCTTCTGAGTCTTCGTCTTGCAGCCCTGCCCATGCCGCATGCTAGTCGTAGTGGTTGATGACGGCGGGGGTGGCATGGGATGTCTTGTCGCTGTGTTTATTGGCTGGCAGACCCTGACACCGCGCGCCAGTCTGTGATGCGACTGGGCGCAACGGCACCTGACAGAGGTGTGCTCCGCGTCTCCGCGTCTTGGGAAGGCGCGGGCCTTGAATACCTTGTACGGGCAAGGTATGGGGCGTCTTTACGCCCGCTGCCTACTGCTCGGGGGCAGGCAGCGCTGTTCTGCTGGACACGTGGCGGGCCCGGAGCTCTCCTCTAAGGAGGGGGAGGTCCGGCCCCGCAGGACATGTGGAGCCTTCGGACCTCTCCCCCGCGGAGGGGGGAGGTCCGGCTTCTGTCGGCCACGTGGCGGGTCCGGAGCTCTCCTCTAAGGAGGGGGAGGTCCGGCCCCGTGGGACATGTGGCACCTTCGGAGCTCTCCCAACGGAGGGGGGGGGTCTGGCTGCTGTAGGCCACGTGGCGAGCCCGGAGCTCTCCTCTGAGGGGAGGGAGGTCCGGCCCCACTGGACACGTGGCGCCTTCGGAGCTTTCCCTGCGGAGAAGGGCAAGACCCTTAGGCATTTTCCCCTGTGCGCGGGGGTACCCCATATCGCGGGTACCGACAGTGGCCCCCGGGCTCACCTCGGGGGAGGTAACGAGCCTGAGGTGAGGCCTTCTCCTACCCGCGCATTTTCTTGTCTTGAGTACTCCCTGTGCTGGCAGGGTCTTGATGGCTTCGGAGTTCAGCCTCTTAGGAGAGGGTGAAGCCTGACATCGGAGCTCGGCCCGGCTGTGGGGGCGGAGGTCCGGAAGTCATCGGAGCACAGGTACATGAAGGGCGTGAGGTCCGGCATCAGGGCTTGCCTCTGAAAGGAGGGCAAGGGCTGGCATCGGAGCTCGGCCCAGCTGCGGGGGCGGAGGTCCGGAAATCGTCGGAGCTCAGGCCAGCGAGGGGCGTGAGGTCCGGAGGTCATCGAAGCTCAGGCCAGCGAAGTGCGTGAGGTCCAGCATCAGCGCTCGCCTCTGAAAGGAGGGCGAGGGTTGGCCTCGGAACTTGGCCCAGCCGTGGGGGCGAAGGTCCGGAAGTCATCGGAGCTCAGGCCAGCGAAGGGCGTGAGGTCCGGCATCAGCACTCGCCTCTGAAAGGAGGGCGAGGGCTGGCCTCGGAGCTCTGCCTGGCTGTGGAGGCGGAGTCCGAAAGTCATCGGAACTTAGGCCAGCGAAGAGCGTGAGGCCCGACATCAGCGCTCGCCTCTGAAAGGAGGGCGAATGCTGGCATCAGAGCTTGGCCCAGCTGTGGGGGCGAAGTCCGGCACTGCTCAGTGGTCCCCCTTTCCTGTCCCTTAGTCTCATTTGGCTTACTGTCCCAGGCCGGAATACGGGGCTCGGGTAATCCAATGCACTTGGTCCCGGAGGTCTGGCCCCAGCCCCAGTCAGGGTGTAACCGTCCGGCCCCCTGGTACTCAAACCGTAGCGCTAGGGGGCAGAGTGCGCATGCTTTGGGTGCAAGACCGGGCAAAGCAAGGCTCCTGACCCCCCGGTCTAGCGTAGGTCTTTTCTCGGAGGAGACCAACTGGCGGTACAGTACCCTCACAGGGGGAGATCCAAAAGGCCACCGGGCCTTTGGCAGGTACCCCAAGCACTACCGTTTTCGGCAGGACGGCAAATATCGACTATGCATGAGAGCAGGAAAGAGGAACCAAGTGTACAATGGACGCACACTTTCTAGAGCGTGGGGAGGTGTTCATATAAGTTAATGCGTAATTTAAATGAACACCTAAGTAAGCATGGTGAACTTACTGGGGTAGCGTCGGAGCGCCTGTCTTCACGCAGAGTGGGTCATGCGTGGCTTCGTCGTATGCCGGACACGGGGGGACCCCCATGGCGATCTCAGGGGGAAGCATGGCTTCGGCCCCGCATAGCATGTGGAAGGGTAGTTCCCGTGACCCGGCCCTGGGAAGTCCGGCTGGCCCTCGACATGGAGGAGCCGGTATCCCCTGACGGCTCTGGGTGCACGTCTGCACCGGTTGTGTGGGTCTGCTTGGCGTGGACCTGACACGCATTGCATCCCTAACCGGTTTGACGGCGTCCAGGTGGCTCTCGGTCAGTAGGAGCCATGCCGGGTGGCTTAACTGACCAACGTGCGGGACGATGAGCGTTCCCAGCACTCGCCTCCTTGGACTACTGCGAGCTAATCGCAGCCTTCCTCCTGGGTTATGCACCACAATAGGATGTCGTGGCGCCACGCCAGTAAAGATACCAGTGCGTAGCACTTAGCCATCCGCACCACCCGTTCAGCGGATGCACGTTCATCAGGAAGGATGTCCTTCAAGGAGTCCCGGACCTCCGTGGTCCATGCATCGGGACTACTTGAGCTTCTGGATCTTGAGCGCTGGGTTGCACGGAGTCCCCAGTGACTCTTACGATCCTTTGGCGGCATCCAGGGCCGTCGGGACTGCCTAGCTTCGAGGCACTGGTTCAGCCCCCTTCGCCCAGCTCGACGGGCCGGGCTGTGGACCACAGCAACGTCCTCTCGAAGACTCCTTCGTGCGCAGGGGCTCCGATGGAGGCTTTCGTTGAGAGGCCGTCAGCTGCGGCCGTGCAAGCGCGCGGTTCATGGCGCAGGTCCAAGGTGAGGAATTCTTTCTCCAACATCCGCACGTGAAGCAGATAAGCAGCTAGCTGTGGGTCATTGCAGGGGCATTCACCCTTAACTTGCTTGATAACTAGCTGGGAGTCGCCCTGCGCCAACAACTGGCGAGCGCCTAGAGACAGGACTGTCTTTTAGGCCAAAGATGAGTGCTTCATACTCTGCCAAGTTGTTGGTTGCCTTGGAATTGAGACGCACCATGTACCCAGACTGCTCCCCCGATGGCATGAGAAGCAGTACGCCGGCACCGGCCCCCTGCTTTCGCGAGGAGCCGTCGAAGAAGAGCGTCCAGTGAGGCTTGGTAAAGACCGGAGCTCGGTACTTTGGTTCATCGTCTTTGCGGCCCCCTGGGTTAGCCTTCGTTGGCGTCCACTCAACCACGAAGTCAGCCAGTGCTTGGCTCTTGGCTGTCTGACGTGGTCGGGAGCTCAGCTTGAACTCCGCCGTCTTCGGGCTGTCTTCCGGCTTCGGAAGCTGGTAGTGAGTGCCAGCTCCGCCCTCCGGCTGCTCTGGCGCACTTGTCCGCCAGGCTGAAGGGCTCGGAGGCATCGCAAACCTCTCTGGTCGCAAGCCTCTCAAGCATCTTCTTGTCCTGGACACTGTCGAAGTGCCGCCACCACAGAAGCACTTTGAATATGTGGAATGGTGTTGCGTACCTGGGAGAACCGCTGGATGAAGGAGCGCAGCGACTCCCCAGGTTGTTGCTTGATGGCTTGGGGGTCAAGCTCCGTGCTGGGACGGGTGTAGGAGCTGCCGAAGTTGGTGATGAACTGCCGGCAGAGCTCTCCCCAGGAAGTTATGGAACCCCGAGGGAGGTTCATTAGCCAAGACCGGGCAGGGCCGGTCAAGGCGACGGGGAAGTAGTTTGGCCATGATAACCTCATCCCCTCCTGCGGCAAGTACGGCGGTGGAGTAGATCTGGAGGAACCCCGCCGGATTGACGCTGCCGTCGTACTTCTCGGGCAGGTGCGGCCGAAACTTGCGCGGCCACCTCGTGAAGCGGAGGTGGGGCTCCAGGGCCGTGCATCCTGCCCCTGTTGCTGCAGATGTTGGTGCCGCGAACGCTTGGTTCGCCGCTGGCACAGTGTACCCCAGTATGGGCAAGGTTGCGCCATAGACCGAGGGCGCCGTTTGGAGGACATATGGTTGTGGCATATGCTGCGTGGCGTATGTCTGGGGCAGAGTTCGCGTGGCGAAAGTCTGCGCCTCAGGCAGGGTTGAGGCAATCGTCATGCTAACGCCGGCCTCTTGGCTGCGACGCCTTTCTCGTCGCCGCTCGAGGAACATTCGGGCGTCTTGGCCCAGGTGGCATCGTTCCAGCTCAGTCCTCAGGTCCGTCGACGGAAGCCTGGTGGAGCTGGAATCCGCCGTCTGTCCGTCAACCGTTGGCGTGCGCGTCAGCGACACAGCCGGTTGGCCGGAGCGTTGTCCCCGCCAAAGTCAAGGGTTTGCAGCGGCGACGACAAGACGGTCTACCTCGTGAATCCACTGCTGGGTCGCTGCCTGAGGCGCGTCCCCAGCAGGCGGATTGTGCAGTAGCGCTCTTGTTGCGGCCAGCGCACCCCCGCCGGGTACGCCCAGCGCTACTGAAGACCTGACGCTGGTTCGAGCCTGCATTGCCGGGGTCGGCGCTTCCAGAGCCGGTTGCTGGCTCCCAGTGCAGGTAGTGGTGCCGCGAACGCTTGGTTGCGCCTGGCACAGTGTACCCGGGTATGGGCAAGGTTGCGCCATAGGCCGGGGACGCCGCTTGCAGAGCACATGGTTGTGTCTTATGCTGTGCGGCGTACGCCTGGGGCAGAGCTCGCGTAGCGAAGGTCTGCCCTCCAGGCTGGGTCGAGGCCGACGTCATGTTGTCGCCAGCCTCTTGAGTGCGACGCCTTTCTCGACGTCGCTCGAGGAACACTCGGGCATCTTGGCCCAAGTGGCACCGTTCCAGCTCTGTCCTCAGGTCCGTCGACGGAAGTTTGGTGGAGCTGGAACCCGCCGTCTGCCCGTCAACCGTTGGCGTGCGCGTCAGCGACACAACCAGTTGACCGGAGTGTCGTCCCCGCCGAAGTCGAGGGTTTGCGGCGGCGACGACGAGATGGTCTACCTCGCGAATCCACTGCTGGGTTGCTGCCTGAGGCGCGTCCCCAGCAGGCGGATTGTGCAGTAGCGCCCTTGCTGCTGCTAGCGCACCCCCACCGGGTTCGCCCGGCGCTACTGAAGGTCTGACGCTGGTTGGAGCCTGCATTGCCGGGGTCGGCGCTGCCAGAGCCGGTTGCTGGCTCCCAGCTTGCCCTGACACACTCCGTCCTGAGTGTGTCATCATGTACTCTCCCCTGGTCACGGTTTGCCGCGGACGCAGGGGGGGGAGAGTTTGCCGCTGAAGGAAGCTTGGTCATCTTCGTCAGCGGAAACTCGTCGCGCTAGGAGAAAAGCCCCCTACCTGGCGCGCCAAATGTCGAAGTGTGCGATCGACACTTCCCCCGGGCCTGCACTGGGCAGCCCGCGGAGGTTCTTTTTTCGGAGGGGCTAGTTCCTAGCGGAGAGCTTGCGCAGATGGACGAGTTAGTGAGAGCTTGACACGGCGAGTTTTACGTGGTTCAGGCCGTCGGAGCGTAAAACCCTACGTCCACGGCGATCTATGGAGCTCGCTGTATTGCTTGCTGCTCAGGGCCGGGGGCCTGAGCTTGGGGGTGAGTTACAGCTTGAGAGTGTATGGCTAGCGTATGAGTTGCAAAATGCGAACCAACAGGGTTCGAACCCTTGCTATCGACGCCTACCCGAGCCTTTTATAGTCTAAGACTCGGGCGGCTTACAAGGGGAGCCGGGACCCGACAGGTGGTCCCGGGAAGATTGTCTGTTATCTACCGTATCTGTAGTTACGCCGGTAGTTGCCTCTGGTCGAAGGCTTCTGAGTCTTCATCTTGCCGCCCTGCCCATGCCGCATGCTAGTCGTAGTGGTTGATGACGGCGCAGACGGCATGGGATGTCTTGTCGCGGCGTTTATTAGCTGGCAGGTTCTGACACCGCGCACCAGTCTGTGATGCGACTGGGCGCAACGACACCTGACAGACGCGTGCTCCGCGTTTCCGCGTCTTGGGAAGACGCGGGCCTTGAATACCTTGTACGGGCAAGGTATGGGGGCGCCTTTACGCCCGCTACCTACCACTCGGGGGCAGGCAGCGTCGCTCTGCTGCCACGTGGCGGGCCCGGAGCCCTTCTCAGAGAAGAGAAGGGTCAGTCCCGCGGGGCATGTGGCGCCTTCGGACCTCTCTCCCGCGGAGGGGGAGGTCCGGCTCCTGCTGGCCACGTGGCAGGCCCGGAGCTCTCCTCTGAGGAGCCGGACCTCCCCCTCCGCGGGAGAGAGGTCCGAAGCTTTCTCTAACACATCAAGAGAAGCTAACACATACTTAACGGAAATATTTTGTCTCTTGTGTTTCAGAGGCGTGGCAAATCCCCTCCAAGATGGAGATAATTTTGGCAATAATGCCCCCTTAGACCAAGATGTTGAAGCTCTTCGACAATAAGTTGTATTTCATGAGCCCGGTCAACCACTGAACGGTTGTCAGCCATCTTAAAGTCATGATAGCGCTCAATAACATACTACTCATGTCCAGCATCCGAAGCACCATACTTGTGTTCGATGGCCTCCCAGAGCTCTTTAGCGCTCTTGTAGCTCATGTACACATCGCATAGTCTATCGGACAACATACTTAAAATGCAGACCACTGCGATCACATTAGCCTTGTTGAACTCTGCCTATTTTTCAACAGTAACAGGTCCATCCACAGGCTTGAGGATATGAAATGTTCATCGCAGTGAGCCACAAGTCAAGTTTAGTAGTCCATCTTTTAAAGTCCGAACCAGCAAACTTCTCAGGTTTCACTGCGTCGGCAAAACTCTTACCGATATTAAAGTGCCTATCTGGTTTTTAGATTGTTAGAAAACAATGCACTTTAAAGATAAAATAAATTCCTAAATATGCTACAATACGCACAATAGATAATTCATAAAACATGAGCAATGGCATACATGTAAAACATATTATATCTATCTCATACATGCATAGAAATCTCATCTTCATTTACAGCGGAAATGTCTCCAGCTTGTGTCGATGGGTCGCGGAGAACAAGATCGTAGACGGACGCAGAAATTCTATTGAGCAGTCGCGAGAACGCTACCCAAAAACCTGATTCGGCTCAATTTGTGCAGATTCTTCAGCGTGGCAAGATTTCGGAGACACTGCTCTCCCTCACGTTAGTGGCACGCCAGTGAGAGGGATGGAGAAACTCAAAGTAGACATACAACACCATAGAATAGAGTCTATTGACATATTTCAGTATGAAGGTTCACTCTCTATTTATAGGCAGGATAGTAACTGAAGATAATTAGTCTCTATTCAAGCCAGATAATTATGCTCTAGTAACCAACAATAATAAAGCTATATTATTTGCAGCATAATTAGCCTGTAGAAACCGAAACATAATTGACCTTCAGAAACCGACTCACAAAATAAACTGCGAGCAATTAAAGTCGTATTTGTGTGAGACTCATCAAAAAGAGAGCGTGGAAATACGCGAATACGCGCGCGTGCATGTGATTTGTGTGTCACTCTAGCCCATCTTTCTCTCATATATTCCACATATGGAAAAGAGCTCTACTAATAAATTGGTAGTGCTCTCCTCTAATTTTCCATGTGGGATTATTCTGTCCTTGTGTGCTTTTGGAATTTATTTAGAATTGTTTAGGCCCACATATTCTAACAGGTCGGGCTGCCATGCCGATGGGCGCTGCTAGGTCGGGGCGCGTGGTGGTCGGTAGCCTCGGTGAAGGACGACGAAGGGCGACGGGCTACGCACGAGCTAGAGCGACAATCGGTCCTGCCGGTTCTGTGATCTATCGGGTGAGAGACTCGAGAAAAGAAATAAATACTGATTCAATTTGTGTAATCGGTGGCAATGCGTGTGCGACAATCGGTCCTGCCAGTTCTGTGATCTATCGGGCGAGAGACTCGAGAAAAGAAAGAAATACTGATTCAATTTGTGTAATCGGTGGCAATGCGGGTAATTACCTCACAACTCCGTGTCTATGTGCAAATTAGCTGTTTCTGGAGCAATAAAAGGTGTACTCTAAAAAAATGAACTACGGCTCTATAAAAGCCGTAGACTTAGACCCCTTCGTGAAATTTGGAGTTCATGTGTTTGGCTTGATTTTTTTAGTTCTTCTGTGGAGTTGGACTCTGAAGCGATGCTAAACATCCCCTAGATGTCATTTATTTCACAATAGATGGAGTACACGATTATAAATATCTGCTGCAGCCGTGAACAGGATATCATGCGGGATGCACCCGTTTGCTACAGTAATCTGGGGATAGCGAGTGTGCTACGGAATGGCTTCGTCCGAAGGCAACTTATTGGTACCCTGCAGACCAGGTACCCACGCGTGGAGGGTTGAAGACAGTCCGAACCCCACCTCCCTGTTGAGGCGGGCACTGGCTCGGCCACGTGTCCTTGATCCCGGACCAGGCCTCCCCGTTGAGGTAGGGTCGACGCTGCCACATGTGACCAGGCTCCAGGCCGGACCTCCTTGCTGAGCAGGGCTTCGGAGCCGCCACATGTCCTTGGCCCTGGCCTCCCTGATGAGGCAGGGTCCAGCGCTGCCACGTGTCCCTAGGCTCCGGGCCGGACATCCCATCTGAGAAGGGCCCCGGAGCTGCCACGTGTCCTTGGCCACGGACCTAGCCTCCCCGCTGAGGCAGGGTCCACCGCTGCCACATGTCCCTAGACTCTGGACCCGACCTCCCCGCTAAGGAGGGCTCTGGAGCCACCATGTGTCCTTGGCCCCAGACCTGGCCTCCCCGCTAAGGCGAGGTCTGGAGCTGTCACGTGTCTCCGGGCTTCGGACCCAACCTCCCCGCTGAGGAGGGCTCCGGAGCTGCCACGTGTCCCACGATCCGTCATGGGTCGTGTCCTTGGAAGTCAAGGAGGTCGTGCGTTGTTAGGCCGTGCATTCAAGACTCGCGCCTTCTCCAGAAGCATGACGCATAGCGCACGCCTCCGCCGCCCTCCCATTCGTTATTATGGTGACAAGATAGGGCGGCGAGGCGTGACAGCGGAATAGTGACTCCCAACGGCACAGTGTGAAAGTTGCCTAGAGGGGGGGGGGGTGAATAGGCTAATAAAACCTGAAACTATTGCAAACAGCGGATTAAACTTGAAGAAGGCCGGACTAGTCCGGTCTAGGTATAAAATTGTGTTTTAGGTTTTCCTTTTAAGTTTGTTTAAGCGTAAATGCATGGTAGTCAAACAATCTCACTAATAAGTTGTGAATGATTAGATTGCAGGTCAGTGGAACAATTCACAAGTGTTAACAAGACGAAAGCTTAATAAGTAATTCTAGTGAGCAAGCGAGAAGGTAAAGGAACCAAGAGACACGATTTATCCCGAGGTTCGATTCCACACAGAAATCTACATCCTCGTTGAGGAGTCCACAAAGGATCGGGTCTTTTCCAACCCTTCCCTCACCGAGCGATCACCAAGATCAAGCCCGAGCTCTTTCACTATTAATCAAATGTGAATACAATGCTCTTAGGGGCTACTCACAACTTGAGGCTCCCTTCAACAACCTAGCAGTTCTAGGAATCAAAATCCAACAATCAAGAACTCAAATTAACAATTAGAGTGCAAGAGAGTCAAACCGAGAGCTCAAACATCGATCACCACATCTTTCTTCTCACAAATCCACGAACCCCTTAAGATCCTATCTTAGGGGTCAAGAGGGTTAGGAAAGAGGCTTAGAAGAGCTCTAGGAATGAGTTATCAGTGCTAGGGTTGTTCTACTTCCAATTCTCAGCCGGGGGGGTCTCCTTTTATAGAAATCCCGGCTTCTAGCCGTTACCAACTAAAGTCCGGACTAGTCCGGTCCAAACCCCGGACTAGTCTGTTCTTAAGGGACCACCCATGTCACAAGGCTACCAACTAAAGTCTAGTGACCGTTGGATTCAAATGGTCATAAAACCCCGGACTAGTCCGGCCAAGAGCAGACTAGTACGATCTCAGTTAGGAACCTTTGTTCCGTATGAGAACGGACTAGTCTGGTAACGGCGGACTAGTCCGGCCCAAAGGGTGGACTAGTCCGGTCTTACCAGGCTTAGTCTAAAAACTCTCTAATCTAGGGCTGCAGACTAGTCCAGCCAACTTCAGACTAGTCCGAGCTCACACAGAAACCTTTGTTCCGTCCTAAATCGGACTAGTCTGAAGGGAGCGGACTAGTCTGATGTCACTTAGAGACTTCTTCTCCGGACCCAAGCGGCTTAGTCCGCTTAGCGGACTAGTCCGACCAACTAGGTAGACTAGTTCGGCCTTCCGAGACTTAGTCTCATAAAGGCTCAGACTCACTCGACAACAGACTAGTCTGGCCTAAAACAGATAAGTCCGAACTTACTCAGAGACTTCTTGTCCGGTCTAAAACGGACTAGTCCGTGCTAGAACGGACTAGTCCGGCCCTTAGTCCAGACAAGTTCGGTCTTCCCTTTTTCAGCCATACCTATGACTACTTTATCTCACGATTCTAACTTTCTAACTTTAGTTTGAGCTCTCTAATGATTCTCAATCACTCTAAAAGAGAAGATCCTTTACACAACTCAAAAATGTAAAACTCAATAGAAAAATTATATTTTCTATTCTTTCAAGTCTTCTTCTTTTCCTTTTTGCTTCTTGAGAGACTCCACATGCATTCCTTTGATAAGCACCTGTGCTCACACTCAGTAAAATTCATTAGTATCTTAATTGTTATCATCAATCATCCAAAACCCACGGGGATTACCTAGATGCACTTTCAATCTCCCCCTTTTTGTTGATTGATGACAACACATTAGGATTCTCAATAAATAGATATGATAGATTGTTTTTATAACACATGTGTATGGTTCACTCCCCCTAAATGTGTGCACAAAAGATTGTCAATGAAAAACCATGCACAAGAGTGAGTTTTTTGGGGATTTCATACATACATGTGTTATGGTGGGGTGGCTAAGTGTGATGTTTGAAGTGAGCATTAACCACATTAAGAAAGATATAACATTTACGAACAAACACATTCCAATATGGCATAATTTGAAGACATAAAATAGCATAGTTATAACGTGGCATAGTCATTACAAATCAACATAAATGAGTGTTTACAGAGCAAGACTAAAGACTAAAGACTGAAGACTACGACTAGACTACCCCCCCTTATTCTCTCCCCCTTTGGCATCAAGGCACCAAAAAGGGAAAGAAAAGAGAGAAAGACCTAATCGCTATCATCTCCATCTTGATCTTCGTCTTGGTCACTTTGAGTTTCCTCGTCCTCCTCTTCATCTTCGTCTTCATTGTCATCCTCTTGAATAGCGCGGGAGGTAGGAGGAGGAGCGGAGGAGGAGCCAAAGTAGGCAAGATCGTCCTCGGTGAGAGCGGGAAACTCTGTCACTTCGTCATCATCTGATGACGGTGGAGACATAGGTATCTCCATCTTGTCGCACATGGCCTTGAGATACTTCTCTTGGCGTTGCTTCATTTTCTGTGTGCTAACTTCCACTTTCCTGCACGAGGAGTATGGCCTTGAATATTTTGAGCTGCCCACTAGAGGAGCCACTCGATGATGGAGGGACGGATGGCCCAGCTGAGGAGGATGGAGCTGCAGAGGAGCTCATGCCCAAAGACGCAGGAGGGCGAGGAAGGGGAATCGCCATCTGAGGACGTAGCTTCCTGTGCTTCACATCCTTTGCAAATTCCAGGCTTGTGACTTTCTCTATCATGCACATGATGTACGGCGCATATCCACAGGACCTATTCGGGGTGTAGGAGATGTTGAAGATATCATTGTACATGTAGTCGAAGACGTTGAATCGTTCTTCTTCATTGAGTAGCTTCAACAAGTTCCTAAGATACCCTTGCATCATCCCCGCATCCCCATCTTTTGGAGCTAGAGTCTTCCTCAGAATTCTGTTTAGCACTCCAAAGAAAGGTTTGATGTTGTGGGTTAAGGATGGCTCATAGGTGAGATACGAGGGATACATGAAATCCAAGTCATGCTTTCCCAAGGTCCTCCCATTGTGAACTATGATCTCATAGTTCAAATGCTCCTCAAGTCCAAGGATCCTAGCAAATTTTTCGGTACCCTCGGTATGGGGTACCCCCGCGCACAGGGGAAAATGCCTAAGGACCTCGCCCTTCTCCGCAGGGGAGCTCCGAAGGCGCCACGTGTCCAGCGGGGCCGGACCTCCCTCTCTTCAGAGGAGAGCTCCGGACCCGCCACGTGGCCAACTGAGCCGGACCTCCACCCTCCGCGGGGAGAGCCCCGAAGGCTCCACGTGTCCCGCGGGGCCGGACCTCCCTCTCCTCAGAGGAGAGCTCTGGGCCCGCCACGTGGCCAGCAGCAGCTGGACCTCCCCCCTCCGCGGGGAGAGCTCCGAAGGCTCCATGTGTCCCGCGGGGCCGCACCTCCCTCTCCTCAGAGGAGAGCTCCGGGCCCGCCACGTGGCCAGCAGAGCAACGCTGCTTGCCCCCGCGCGGTAGGCAGCAGGCGTAAAGACGCGCCATACCTTGCCCGTACAAGGTATTCAAGGCCCGCGCCTTCCCAAGACGCGGAGATGCGGAGCACGCCTCTGTCAGGTGCCGTTGCGCCCAGTCACATCGCAGACTGGCGCGCCGTGTCAGAGCCTGCCCGCCAATAAACAAGCGACAAGACATCCCCTGCCGCCCCTGCCATCATCAACCACTACGACTAGCCTGTGGCATGGGCAGGGCGGCAGAACGAAGACTCGGAAGCCTTTGCTAGATACAACTACCGGCATAACTGCAGATACGGTAGATGGCATGCAATCTCCCCGGGACCACCTGTCGGGTCCCGGGCCCACCTTGTAAGCCGCTCGAGCCTACTATAAAAGGCTCGGGTAGGCGACGTTAGCAAGGGTTCGAACTCTGTTGACTCGCACTCTAGACATCACTCACCCTCAAGCTCAGGACTCCGGTTCTGAGCAGCAAGCAATACAGCGAGCACCTCTGCTCACCGTGGACGTAGGGTTTTACGCTCCGGTGGCCTGAACCACATAAAACTCCCGGTGTCAAGCTTCTCCCTCAATCGTCCCTACGCTGAAGCTCTCCGCGAGTGACTAGCCCCTCCGAAAAAGAACCTCTGCAGGCTGCCCAGTGCAGGCCCTGGGGAAGTGTCGGTTACACACTTCGACATTTGGCGCGCTAGGTAGGGGCTTTTCCCTTGCGCGACGAGCTTTTGCCGGTGAAGATGACGAAGCTTCCTTCAGCGGCAAGGTCTCCTCCCCCGCGTTCACGACGGGCAGTGATTAGCGGGGACTACGTCTCGACACACTCTGGATGGAGTGTGTCGGCGCAAGCTGGAAGCCAGCAGCCGACTCCGGCAGTGCCGACTCCGGCAACGCAGGCTCCAGCGAGCATGAGATCCTCTGCAGCGCTAAGCGTCCCCCACGGGGGCGCGCTAGCTGCAGCAAGAGCGCTACTACGCAATCCACCTGCTGGGGACACGCCTCAGTTAGCGACCCAGCAGTGGATTCGCGAGGTAGACCGTCTCGTCGTTGCCGCCGCAAACCCTCGGCATCGGCGAGGACGACGCCCCGGCCAACCGGCTGTGTCGCTGACACGCACGCCAACGGTTGACGGGCAGACGGCAGATTCCAGCTCCACCAGGCTCCCATCGACGGACCTGAAGACAGAGCTGGAACGATGCCACTTGGGCAAGGATGCCCGAGTGTTCATTGAGCGACAGCGAGAAAGGCGTCGCAACCCAGAGGCCGGCGACAGCATGACGTCTGCCTCAACCCTGCCTGAGGCGCAGACGTTCGCTACGCGATCTCTGCCCTAGGCATACGCCGCGCAGCATATGTCCTAGCCATATGCCCTGCAAGCGGTGCCCCCGGTCTATGGTGCAGCCTTGCCCATACCGGGGTACACAGTGCCAGCAGCGAACCAAGCGTTCGCGGCACCAACGCCTGCAGCAACAGGAGCAGGATGTGCAGCCCTGGCGCCACACCTTCGCTTCGCGAGGTGGCCGCACAAGTTTCGGCCGCACCTGCCCGAGAAGTACGACGACAGCGTCAACCCGGCAGAGTTCCTCCAGATCTACTCCACCGCCATCCTTGCTGCAGGAGGGGACGAGGCCGTCATGGCCAACTACTTCCCCGTCGCCTTGACCGGCCCGGTCTTGGTTCATGAACCTCCCCCAGGGTTCCATAACCTCCTGGGGAGAGCTCTGCCGGCAGTTTACTGCTAACTTCGGCAGCTCCTACACCCGGCCTGGCACGGAGCTCGACCTCCACGCTGTCCAGCAACAACCTGGAGAGACGCTGCACTCCTTCATCCAGCGGTTCTCCCAGGTACGGAACACCATCCCGCATATCCAAAATGCTTCTGTGGTGGTGGCGTTCCGGCAGGGTGTACGGGACAAGAAGATGCTTGAGAAGCTCGCGACCAGAGAGGTTCGCGACGTCTCAGAGCTCTTCAGCCTGGCGGACAAGTGCGCCAGAGCAGCAGAAGGGCGGAACTGGCCCTCTCTGCCAGCCTCCGAGTCAGGAGGACAGCCCGGATCTGGCGCTGCTTCCTATGGAAGCGGTAAGAAGATCAAGAACCGGGGCGGTGGCAAGATGAAGCCACCGGCCGCGGCTCCCGTTGCTGCAGCAGCAGCACCCAGTGGGGCTCGGGGGCCACGCCCCGACAAAAGGCAGCGACAGTCACCAGCTCCAGAGGGAAACCAAGGCGAACTGTGCCCCGTGCACGGCACCAGCTACCATACTGCTGCTGAGTGCTGGGACATCCAGAGGCTCGCAGAGCGCTTCCGCAAAGGGAAGCAGCTGCGAGCTGATGCCCCGCCCTTCCGTCAAAGGGAGGGCAAGCAGAAGGGCGACGCCCCAGACAACGTCGGCCACCAGGTGGGGTTTCAGGAGCCTCAGCGCGCCATAAAGACGGTGCACAACGGTGAGGACTCCAGCTCCAGTGATGGCGAGCCGGGGCAGTAGCCGACTACGGCTACCCCGAAAGATCAGTGGAGACTGCACTGCTGTGATATCAGCCTTGGAGAAGCTCCAAGCAGTTGCAGCAGCCCAAGCACCAGCCCCGGCGGTGCAGAACTGGGCCAGCTCCACCCGAGTCCACGTCACTATGCCTCGGCCTCACCTCCCGGGGGCCGCCCAGGATCTGTCAACCTCTTGACGACCTTAGCCAGAAGGGGAAAGACATCTTGGGTCTCCCAAGAAGAGTCCGGGTCCTCCTACCTCTTGATGGCCTTAGCCAGAAGGGGAAGTGTCACACCCGGTTTTTCCGAAGAACAACCAAGTGAATATCACATGTATGCCAGGATCATTTTCTCATACATGTGATGACAAATAGTGAAGCATCATTTATTACAAGCCAGGTGTCGAATATAAATAAGTCTTACATCGCAATTGTCTCAATGGACACTCATGCTTCATCACAAGTAAATAAACTAGCAGCGGTCTTTTAGGGCTCCATCACAGGCGTTGCCCGGGGGTCTTCATGAACCTAAAAACCTTCCTCGGGTCCAAAATCTTGGTCATTATACACCACCTCATTATCTTGACCTGAGCAGCAATATAAACCAACAAATATGCAAGGTTGAGTACCAATGGTACTCAGCAAGTGTGGGAAAATTATATCATGCATGGCTAGAACAAGGAGAGGTTGAACTCATGGTTAAAGCACTACGCAATTAATACCTATCACCTTAGCTTATTAAGCACCTACATTATTACACAGGTGAAATGATCCAAATCATCCATCCCATCATCATAATCCAATAACCATAACATCATCTCCAATGTTAAGCTCCCCGCTTAACATCCAAAACCATCAATCCTCTAATCATGAATAAGTCCAGGCCGCTCTTAACCGTGAGCACGGCTGTCAAGACAGTTTTGACTCTGCAGAGTTTGTACCACTGTACCCACAAGTAGTGATTTCATCCCCCATTGCCGGGTGGACTAAAAGAACCTCCATTATGCCAGTGGCTACGATCCACATTCACACTTCCCAGGTGTGTGGCCAAGAGATCACTACGAAGCCTTTACAAAGGGATTCCCGACGAGCGTGGGCCCACTGAGGTTTCACCCCTAACAGCATACAAGAGGCTCCAACCCCGCTGCAGTGGCCCCCTCTTGAGCCTTGCGGTTCATATGGTAGTCCAGCTGACACCTACTCCCCGCACCATCCAACACACCCATACTACGCCGGGGATACACCTAATTAATTGGCCAAGCTGCCCCATCTCAGCATGTGGTTGGCACTGTAAAGCCGGGTTACATGCTCCATGAACCGGTCCTTAGGATCCAGGCAAGTACTAAACACAAACCCAAGTCTCGTGCACCCAGCACACAACCAAAACATCCAACTTGCCTTGATCCCTACCTCTACATAACTCACAATGTCTCATTCAAGAGTATGGTAATATAAACTGATGATCTCATTTCCCAAATATCCCATTCTAAGCATGGCTAAGCAAATGCATGTAAATAAATGACATGACAAAATAAATCCCAACCCAAGCTTCAAGGAAACAAGGTAATGCAATTCTAGGGAAACTTCCTAGCATGGGTTTCATATTTCATTTGACAATGCAAATAATTCTATCTACTCATCCTAGCATAGGATCAAAGTGGTCAAGGACACTTGCCTCCTTCTTGCTGCTCTTGAAATGAGTAGTCCTGATCTTGGAAAGGAATTACTTGCTCTTGAACAGGTTCTACTTCATACCATCACACATAGCAAGAGAAAAACAACAATCATAAGACATAGTTCACACTTCTACTTCATACAAACCACACATTCATATTTATGAAATTCATTCACCCTTATATGTGTGTGTTTCAGTTTTAAATAAATTTCTTATATTAAACTACTACACCTCTTCACTACCAAGTATGTATGAAAAGTATTTTTCTTCTCCATATGTGCCTTCACAATTTCTATCAACCCTAAACTGAATTCTTTGTATTTTAAAAACTCCATTTATCATTTACTAGTTGCTATATTTTCAGATTTATATTCCTTTGCACAATTGTGTATTTTATTATGAAATTAGTAATACACATCATCTAAACAGTATAGGTTCTGGTCCTAAATGATTTAATAACATCTTTTGACCTTGGCTTCTGATGTAGACTATTTCATAATTATTTTCCCTATTTTTCTATAACTATTCTTTACTTAAAAATGTGTTCCTATACTAATAAATGTGAATAATAGATGAAACAGATTTATTTCAGCCCAAAAATACATTTTTATCTCACTCCAAAGTTTTCTAAGTACTGAGAAAGTTTTTAATAAATTTTGACAATTATGTTTGTCCCCCTTTTTAATTTTTAAACACTAGTTACATATTCAATTTTCTAAATTAAATACTAAACAGGGCTAAAAAGTAAACTCACCCCATTACAGGGTCTATAATATTATTTTCATAATTTCCAGGGGTCTAGCTACACTTATCAGAGGTGTTTTTCTTAATTTCTATTAAGTACAGGGGTTAAAACTGGTTTTTAAATGGATTTACATGATTTTCTGGAGTTCCAGGGGCTAGATCTGAAGTTTCCGGGGCTAGCTCTCAATTCCAGAGAACCCCAGGGGGTAGCACGTAAGAATTCCAGTCTTTATAATGCGGGGTTGACGTGGACCGTCCGATTTTAAACCGACGGCTGAGATTATAACATCGAACCGGTACGCGGGGTTTTAAAGTCTACCGTGCGATTTAAAATAAACGGCGCACAAGCGGCCACGTCGCTCTGATCGAGCGCGGGCGGCGCTGTAGGCTGCGGGAAGCGGCGATCTCGCCGGAGACTTTCGGATCTTCGAGAATTCTTCCTAGAACTGTGATCTTATGGCATAGATTGGTGGAGGAGAGGTCGGGGATCTCACCTCGGGGGTTTTCTTGAGCTCGGAGGTCCTAGAAGGTGATCGGCGACGAGGTCCGAGGTGAATTCACGGCGAGGCTCGTCGGCGCTGTGTTTACACCGCAAGTCACCAAGTTTTCTGCACCTGCAAGGTTCCCCAGAGGCGGTGGATCAAGACCAGCGAGTTAGATCGAAATTTCCGAGTGTAGATCGGCCAGAATTCGCCGGAGAAGGCTCGGGTTCTCACTGGAGGAAAAACAGCAGATCGCGTGGGAAAAACAGAACGAGGCCAGGGTTTTTATAGACGGAGGAGGGCGGCGGGGTGGTTTAGATCGAGTTTGCGTCGCCCCCGAGCAAAATTCGGCTGAGATTTGCAGAAATCCGGATCGGTTTGGATTCGGGGTGAGAGAGTCGGCGCTGGCGCGAGGTAGAAGAAGATCTGGCAGGCCCCGCCTGTCAGTGGGAGGAAGCGGCTGCGCGCGGCTGCAGGCTGGTGCGGGCGCTGGTTGGGCCGGCTGGTGGGTTTCGGCCCACTGGCCGGTTTTTTCTGTTTTCTTTTTCTATTTCTTTTCTGTTTTGAGTTTAATTTGAATTTCAGTTTGAATTTGAATTTTTGCAAAACATGCAACACGTCCAAAATTTTTTAAATTCCCCTCTTAACATGATTTAGGTTCTTAACAAGATTTTTGGGGTGTTACAGCTCTACCCCCCTTAAAAGAAATCTCATCCTCGAGATTGGTGGTTCTAAGAAAACAATTCCGGAAATTGTGCCTTGAGCTCATCTTCCCGCTCCCAGGTGGCTTCCTCTTCTGAGTGATGCTTCCACTGCACCTTGCACATCCGGATTCTTTTATTTCTGGTGAGGCGTTCCATTGTCCCCAAAATCTTGTATGGTTGCTCGGCATAAGACAAATCCTCAGCTACATCCACTTCATTCATGGGTAACGCCTCTTCAGGCGTCCTCAGGCATTTCTTGAGTTGTGATACATGGAACACATCGTGCACATCCGATAGACGAGCCGGTAACTCTAGTTGATACGCCACATCGCCTTTCCTTTCCAGAACTTGAAAGGGTCCGATGTATCGAGGTGACAACTTCCCTTTCACCTTGAACCGACGAAGTCCTCTGATAGGGGACACCTTGAGATAGACATAGTCTCCCACGTTGAAAACGAGCTCTCTTCTTCGTACATCGGCATAGCTCTTTTGGCGTGTCTGTGCTATCCTCAAATTGTTGCGAATTTCCCTCACCTTCGCCTCGGCTTCTTGTAGTACTTCTGGACCAAACACTTTACTTTCCCACATTTGGTTCCAAAATAGGGGAGTTCTGCACTTCCTCCCGTACAAGGCTTCAAACGGTGACATCTTCATACTAGCTTGATAGCTGTTGTTATAGGAAAACTCCGCATACGGTAAGTTCTTATCCCAACTCCTATTGTTTTTGAGTGCACATGCCCTCAGCATATCTTCAAGGATCTGATTGGTTCTCTCCGTCTGCCCATCAGTTTGGGGATGATAGGCAGAACTAAAGTTCAGATGGGTTCCCATGGTTTCGTGCAGCTTCTGCCAGATCCTTGAGGTGAACTGTGTCCCTCGATCCGACACAATCTTCTTTGGCACTCCATGGTAACACACGATCCTTGACATGTACAACTCTTCCAATTTGGATCCGCTGTAGCTTTCCTTCACGGGAATGAAGTGAGCTACCTTGGTTAGCCTATCAATGATGACCCATATCGAATCATATCCTGATTGGGTCCTAGGCAATCCCACGATGAAATCCATGATGATTTCTTCCCATTTCCATTCAGGCACTTTGAGTGGTTGCAATAATCCCGCGGGTCGTTGATGTTCTGCCTTCACCAACTGACATGTGTCACATAGGGCAACATGTTCCGCGACATCTCGCTTCATGCCATACCACCAATACCTGCTCTTGAGGTCCTGGTACATCTTCGTACTCCCAGGATGAATGGAATAGTCGGAATCGTGAGCCTCCTTCAAAATTAACTCACGGATCTCCTTTACTTCAGGCACACAGATCCTTTTCCCGTGCCACACCGTACCTTGTTCATCCTCTCTGAAACCAGGAGCTTTATTTTCCTTGATGAGTTGCCTGATTTCTTTTATCTTCTCGTCGTTCTTTTGACCCTCGCGTATGTCTCGCTCTAGTGTGGAGTCCACTTCCATGGCGATGGCTTCACCACTATTTACTAGACATAGATTGAGCCTTATAACCTCGTCCTTCAATTCTGCAGGCATGTCCTTCAAGCTCAACTTATTGACCTGCACTTTCCGATTCAAAGCATCGGCCACGACGTTTGCTTTCCCAGGATGATAGTTGATGCCTACATCAAAGTCATTGATTAGCTCTAACCATCTCCTTTGTCTGAGGTTGAGATCTGGCTGTGTGAAAATGTACTTCAAACTCTTATGATCCGTATATATCTCTGTCCTCTTCCCCATCAAATAGTGTCGCCAAATTTTCAACGCGTGTACCACTGCGGCTAGTTCTAAGTCATGTGTAGGATAGTTTTTCTCGTGCTTCCGAAGTTGTCGGGATGCATAAGCCACGACATGCCCTTCTTGCATGAGAACCCATCCCAACCCGTTTCCAGAGGCATCGCAGTACACCGTGAAATTCTTCTGCATATCTGGCATAACCAACACTGGGGCTGTTGTCAATCTTTTCTTTAGCTCCTGAAAACTCGTATCGCACTGTGGCGTCCATGTGAATGTGATTCCCTTCTCCAACAGTTTGGTGAGAGGTCTCGAGATCTTGGAGAATCTCTCAATAAACCGTCGATAGTATCCAGCCAATCCCAAGAAGCTTCGAACTTCCCCGACATTTTCAGGGGTCTTCCACTTCTGTATATCCTCGATTTTGGCAGGATCCACGGAGATTCCTCCCTCTGAGATTATATGTCCTACGAAGGGAACTCTCTTCAGCCAAAACTCACACTTGCTCAACTTGGCATATAGTTGGTGTTCCCTCAGCCTCTGCATCACCAACCTTAGATGTTTCTCATGTTCTTCTTCATCTTTGGAGAAGACGAGAATGTCATCTATGAAAACCACCACAAATTTGTCCAGATATTCCATGTGTACCTTGTTCATGAGATACATGAAGTATGCCGGGGCATTATTTAGCCCGAAAGGCATGACGGTGTATTCATACAGTCCGTACCGAGATACGAAAGCTGTCTTGGGAATATCAGATTGCCTTATCTTGAGTTGGTGGTATCCCGACCTGAGATCAATTTTCGAGAACACACAAGCGCCCCTCAACTGATCAAACAAGTCTTCAATGCGGGGTAATGGGTACTTGTTCTTGATGGTTACCTCATTCAAAGCACGGTAATCCACGCATAACCTTTGGGTTCCGTCCTTCTTGGGCACAAATATGACCGGGGCTCCCCAAGGTGAGGAACTAGGGCGAATATACCCCTTCTCCATCAATTCTCTCAAATGATCCTTGAGTTCTTCTAGCTGCTTGGAGTCCATCCGATAAGGTCTCTTGTATATCGGGGCTGTTCCAGGCACTAGCTCAATTGCGAATTCCACTTCACGATCGGGAGGCATACCTGGCAACTCCTCCGAAAAAACATCTTTATATTCCCTGATGGTCCTTATTTCGTCAACTTTCACCTCAACTTGATTTAATTTAATGTCCCTCCTAGGCTCGTGTATTGTTATGAATTTTACTCTTGTGCCACTAGGGTGAGTTAGTTCCACCGTTCTGGTCGAACAATGGATGATTCCTTTATGTTTTGTCAACCAATCCATACCCAAGATAATATCTATCCCTTGTGAATCTATCACTATGAGGTTAGCAGTAAATACCACCCCATTAATGTCTAGGTTCACTTTGGGACACACTTGTCTTGTCCTTATTTCTCCACCTGGAGAGTTTACGGCTAGCATATGGTTCATTTGTGTGGTTGCTAGGTCATGCTTCTTAACAAACCCTTGAGCAATGAATGAGTGGGTAGCACCAGAATCAAACAGCAGGGTTGCAATGTGTAAATTGGCGGGAAACTTACCAACTACCACGTCGGGTGCCTCTTGTGCTTCCTCCATAGTGACGTGGTTCACCCGTCCTCTCATTACATTCTGCTGTTGTGGCTGCGCGGGCTTCTTCTTTGGGCACTTATGGGCATAGTGCCCCACTTCACCGCAGCTAAAACATTGCACCCCAACCTTAGGTGCCTGACCTTTGCTGTCTTGGGGTTGGTTTGGAGGTCCCTGTACTGCTGGTCGAGGTGGATATGCGGGGCGAGGATGCTGTACAAACTGACGTTGTGGCTGCGCTGGTGCTGCGGGAGGCCTGTAGTTCGGGTTGTACCCTCTTAGTGCTGAGTAGGGTACCGCAGCACGGTTCGTCTGCCCTGCAGGTTGCTGCATCAGACGTGGGCATGTGTTGCTCCCTGAGGCTTGGTGTGACCACCCGGCCTTCCTCTTGTTCTCATTTTCCAAGGCCTTCAGCTTCCTTTCTACCACAAATGCTCTGTCCACCATCTTTTGGAAGCTTTCATACTCATTTGAGGACATTGCACACTGCATCTCTGTGGTAAGTCCCTCCACGAAACAATCTTGTTTCTGCTCATCAGTCTCTATGTCCCGTGGGGCATAACGGGATAGTTGAGTAAATTTAGTGAGGTATTCCCTCACCGTCATGTTTCCCTGCTGCAGTCCCAAGAACTCCTTCCTCTTGTTTTTGAGTTCACCTCTTGGGATGTAATGGTTGCGGAAGCTACGCTTGAACTCTTCCCAAGTGATGTTCTCAAGGTCATGATGGGCGACCACGTAGGCGGTCCACCAATCAGCAGCAGGTCCATGCAATTGATGAGAGGCAAACAGCACCCTCTCATACCCTTGGCACTGTATGATCCTCATCTTGCTTTCAATGGTCTTTAGCCAATCATCTGCCTCCAGAGGTTCAGTGGCACTTGCAAACTTTGGAGGTTGAGTTCCTAGAAACTCACTCAACCTTGGTTGGCGTGGTGCAGCTTGTGGTGGTGGAACTTGATGCAAGTTGGCCACCACTTGAGTCAAGTTCTGGATGAGCTGATTTTGATTCTCCAGCATTTGGTGGAGGGGATCAACTCCTTCACGGCGACCACCCCTGTCCTGGCCTCCAGAAAGATGAGGGTTGCAGGCCTCATCGTTGTTGTTGGCGGGGTTGGCAGCACATCCTTTTCCTCTTCCGGCCATCTGGCAGAATCAACCAATGTTAAGTTGAAAGCATTTAGTATCATCTTACTACTTTCATTTGTTTGTACTTTGAAGTGTTGAGGCTTTGTTATACTTTTCTGAGGGTTCATTTCTCACACAAAAATGAATGCAATATTATTTCATGTGGGTTCACACACCAAAGCAAAACAATCTAAAGACGAGGCTGTGGACAATTGCTCATGGCTTCCACAACTCACGTCACACACCAAGCATTAACACACCATTAACTTAACGTAACGACTCGACTATTCGACATCTTGCTAACTAAGGGAAGGACTCTACACTACTCGTTTTCTTGAGCTGGCTCCTCGGGATCAAGTTCCACCACCATAGTGACGTGGTTCCTCCATAGTGACGTGGTTCACCCGTCCTCTCATTACATTCTGCTGTTGTGGCTGCGCGGGCTTCTTCTTTGGGCACTTATGGGCATAGTGCCCCACTTCACCGCAGCTAAAACATTGCACCCCAACCTTAGGTGCCTGACCTTTGCTGTCTTGGGGTTGGTTTGGAGGTCCCTGTACTGCTGGTCGAGGTGGATATGCGGGGCGAGGCTGCTGTACAAACTGACGTTGTGGCTGCGCTGGTGCTGCGGGAGGCCTGTAGTTCGGGTTGTACCCTCTTGGTGCTGAGTAGGGTACCGCAGCACGGTTCGTCTGCCCTGCAGGTTGCTGCATCAGACGTGGGCGGGTGTTGCTCCCTGAGGCTTGGTGTGACCACCCGGCCTTCCTCTTGTTCTCATTTTCCAAGGCCTTCAGCTTCCTTTCTACCACAAATGCTCTGTCCACCATCTTTTGGAAGCTTTCATACTCATTTGAGGACATTGCACACTGCATCTCTGCGGTAAGTTCCTCCACGAAACAATCTTGTTTCTGCTCATCAGTCTCTATGTCCCGTGGGGCATAACGGGATAGTTGAGTAAATTTAGTGAGGTATTCCCTCACCGTCATGTTTCCCTGCTGCAGTCCCAAGAACTCCTTCCTCTTGTTTTTGAGTTCACCTCTTGGGATGTAATGGTTGCGGAAGCTACACTTGAACTCTTCCCAAGTGATGTTCTCAAGGTCATGATGGGCGACCACGTAGGCGGTCCACCAATCAGCAGCAGGTCCATGCAATTGATGAGAGGCAAACAACACCCTCTCATACCCTTGGCACTGTATGATCCTCATCTTGCTTTCAATGGTCTTTAGCCAATCATCTGCCTACAGAGGCTCAGTGGCACTTGCAAACTTTGGAGGTTGAGTTCCTAGAAACTCACTCAACCTTGGTTGGCGTGGTGCAGCTTGTGGTGGTGGAACTTGATGCAAGTTGGCCACCACTTGAGTCAAGTTCTGGATGAGCTGATTTTGATTCTCCAGCATTTGGTGGAGGGGATCAACTCCTTCACGGCGACCACCCCTGTCCTGGCCTCTAGAAAGATGAGGGTTGCAGGCCTCATCGTTGTTGTTGGCGGGGTTGGCAGCACATCCTTTTCCTCTTCCGGCCATCTGGCAGAATCAACCAATGTTAAGTTGAAAGCATTTAGTATCATCTTACTACTTTCATTTGTTTGTACTTTGAAGTGTTGAGACTTTGTTATACTTTTCTGAGGGTTCATTTCTCACACAAAAATGAATGCAATATTATTTCATGTGGGTTCACACACCAAAGCAAAACAATCTAAAGACGAGGCTGTGGACAATTGCTCATGGCTTCCACAACTCACGTCACACACCAAGCATTAACACACCATTAACTTAACGTAACGACTCGACTATTCGATATCTTGCTAACTAAGGGAAGGACTCTACACTACTCGTTTTCTTGAGCTGGCTCCTCGGGATCAAGTTCCACCACCATAGTGACGTGGTTCCTCCATAGTGACGTGGTTCACCCGTCCTCTCATTACATTCTGCTGTTGTGGCTGCGCGGGCTTCTTCTTTGGGCACTTATGGGCATAGTGCCCCACTTCACCGCAGCTAAAACATTGCACCCCAACCTTAGGTGCCTGACCTTTGCTGTCTTGGGGTTGGTTTGGAGGTCCCTGTACTGCTGGTCGAGGTGGATATGCGGGGCGAGGCTGCTGTACAAACTGACGTTGTGGCTGCGCTGGTGCTGCGGGAGGCCTGTAGTTCGGGTTGTACCCTCTTGGTGCTGAGTAGGGTACCGCAGCACGGTTCGTCTGCCCTGCAGGTTGCTGCATCAGACGTGGGCGGGTGTTGCTCCCTGAGGCTTGGTGTGACCACCCGGCCTTCCTCTTGTTCTCATTTTCCAAGGCCTTCAGCTTCCTTTCTACCACAAATGCTCTGTCCACCATCTTTTGGAAGCTTTCATACTCATTTGAGGACATTGCACACTGCATCTCTGCGGTAAGTCCCTCCACGAAACAATCTTGTTTCTGCTCATCAGTCTCTATGTCCCGTGGGGCATAACGGGATAGTTGAGTAAATTTAGTGAGGTATTCCCTCACCGTCATGTTTCCCTGCTGCAGTCCCAAGAACTCCTTCCTCTTGTTTTTGAGTTCACCTCTTGGGATGTAATGGTTGCGGAAGCTACGCTTGAACTCTTCCCAAGTGATGTTCTCAAGGTCATGATGGGCGACCACGTAGGCGGTCCACCAATCAGCAGCAGGTCCATGCAATTGATGAGAGGCAAACAGCACCCTCTCATACCCTTGGCACTGTATGATCCTCATCTTGCTTTCAATGGTCTTTAGCCAATCATCTGCCTCCAGAGGTTCAGTGGCACTTGCAAACTTTGGAGGTTGAGTTCCTAGAAACTCACTCAACCTTGGTTGGCGTGGTGCAGCTTGTGGTGGTGGAACTTGATGCAAGTTGGCCACCACTTGAGTCAAGTTCTGGATGAGCTGATTTTGATTCTCCAGCATTTGGTGGAGGGGATCAACTTCTTCACGGCGACCACCCCTGTCCTGGCCTCCAGAAAGATGAGGGTTGCAGGCCTCATCGTTGTTGTTGGCGGGGTTGGCAGCACATCCTTTTCCTCTTCCGGCCATCTGGCAGAATCAACCAATGTTAAGTTGAAAGCATTTAGTATCATCTTACTACTTTCATTTGTTTGTACTTTGAAGTGTTGAGGCTTTGTTATACTTTTCTGAGGGTTCATTTCTCACACAAAAATGAATGCAATATTATTTCATGTGGGTTCACACACCAAAGCAAAACAATCTAAAGACGAGGCTGTGGACAATTGCTCATGGCTTCCACAACTCACGTCACACACCAAGCATTAACACACCATTAACTTAACGTAACGACTCGACTATTCGACATCTTGCTAACTAAGGGAAGGACTCTACACTACTCGTTTTCTTGAGCTGGCTCCTCGGGATCTTCCTCATCATTTCGGCTGCCTTCTGACTCTGCTTTGGGTGGGGAGGCTGCTGGTGGAGAAGTGCGACGACGCCTGATCGCTCGGCGATCCGGGGAGTCAGTAGTCCATGTATCATTCACGGTGACACACAGTTCATTCCCATCTCCTCTTTCTCTCGCCCTCAAGCAGGCTCGCAGCAATGCCTCTGTTTCCTTCAGGGTGTCCCGAACATCCTGAAGCTCTTGCTGACACTCCTGCAGTCGAGTGCTAAGCATAGCAGCATCCTCCAAGCACAAGTTCATGTGCTCATGGGAAGTCCCTTGCTGCACTGGCGGGTACTTGTACTCCGTGGTACCACTCTCACGCTGGAGGACATACATGTACTCAGTCCTGTCCAGGTGGCGACGATAGATGTGACTCTGGCAGGTGATGGCCTCCCAGGTGACATCCTTCTCCGCATCGACCTGTGTCGCTCTACAAGCTGGAGAGCGGTGGATCTTAAGCAGTCGATTTTCGTGTATAATCCTTATCTCTGAACTCCATTCTTCCCTCTTCTCACGTATGGTCCTGGTGGAGTTATAGTGGATGATTAGCTTGCCCGTATTGCCGGCGGCTTCAAGCATACGTCGAAGACGGCGCAACAAGCCTCCTACTGCCAATCCGTAGGAAAGGTACGTCACCGGACGGCTCTCCTCTCTTTTGGCAAGGGCAACTACGGGAACTCTCCCTCCTGTGGACTTGCGAGCGGTGCGAATCATGCGAACCATCTAAAACAAAAAGCATTTAAACTTAGGTTAGACAAACTTTTTAAACAAAAATCCTATTTTGAATGAATATTGGGGTAAGATGAAGAAAGTGACTCATTAAATAACACTTTTCCACACACACCTTGTAAAAATAGTTTTTAAGAAAATAGGGCCCTTAAATTCGTCCATTTCTACCTAGGTCCACGTTCCTACGGGCAACCTTGGCTCTGATACAACTTCTGTCACACCCGGTTTTTCCGAAGAACAACCAAGTGAATATCACATGTATGCCAGGATCATTTTCTCATACATGTGATGACAAATAGTGAAGCATCATTTATTACAAGCCAGGTGTCGAATATAAATAAGTCTTACATAGCAAATGTCTCGTTGGACAATAAAAAGTTCATCACAAGTAAATAAACTAGCAGCGGAATATTATTCTTATGGGCTCCGTCACAAGTGTTGCCCGGGGGACTCCATGAACCTAGAAGCCTTCTTCGGGTCCAAAGTCTTGATCATTAAACACCACATCATTCTCTTGACCTGAGCAGCAATATAAACCAACAAATATGCAAGGTTGAGTACCAATGGTACTCAGCAAGTGTGGGAAAGATTATATCATGCATGGCTAGAACAAGGAGAGGTTGAACTCATGGTTAAGGCACTACGCAATTAATACCTATCACCTTAGCTTATTAAGCACCTATATTACTACACAGGTGAAATGGTCCTAATCTCCCATCCCATCATCATAATCCAATAACCATAACATCATTTCCAATGTTAAGCTCCCCGCTTAACATCCACAACTTCCAAAACCATCAATCTTCTAATCATGAATAAGTCCAAGCCGCTCTTGACCGTGAGCACGGCTGTCATGACAGTTTTGACTCTGCAGAGTTTGTACCACTGTACCCACATGTAGTGATTTCATCCCCCGTTGCCGGGTGGACTAAAAGAACCTCCATTATGCCAGTGGCTACGAACCACATTCACACTTCCCAGGTGTGTAGCCAGGAGATCACTACGAAGCCTTTACAAAGGGATTCCCGACGAGCGTGGGTCCACTGAGGTTTCACCCCTAAAAGCATACAAGAGGCTCCAACCCCGCTGCAGTGGCCCCCTCTTGAGCCTTGCGGTTCATATGGTAGTCCAGCTGACACCTACTCCCCGCACCATCCAACACACCCATACTACGCCGGGGATACACCTAATTAATTGGCCAAGCTGCCCCATCTCAGCATGTGGTTGGCACTGTAAAGTCAGGTTACATGCTCCATGAACCGGTCCTTAGGATCCAGGCAAGTACTAAACACAAACCCGAGTCTCGTGCACCCAGCACACAACCAAAACATCCAACTTGCCTTGATCCCTACCTCTACATAACTCACAATATCTCCTTCAAGAGTATGGTAAAATAAACTGATGATCTCATGTCCCAAATATCCCATTCTAAGCATGGCTAAGCATATGCATAATAATAAATGACATGATAAAATAAACCCAACCCAAGCTACAAGGAAACAAGGTAATGCAATTCTAGGGAAACTTCCTAGCATGGGTTTCATATTTCAATTGACAATGCAAATAACTCTAGCTACACATCCTAACATAGGATCAAAGTGGTCAAGGACACTTGCCTCCTTCCTGCTGCTCTTGAAATGGGTAGTCCCGATCTTGGAAAGGAATAACTTGCTCTTGAGCAGGTTCTACATCATACCATCACACATAGCAAAAGAAAAACAACAATCCATAAGACATAGTTCAGACTTCCACTTCATACAAACCACACATTCATATTTATGAAAGTCTTTCACCATTATATGTGTTGTGGTTACTCTATGTGTGTTGATTTGTGGCTTGCATGCACTTTTAATCATGTGTATATGATTCCTACTTTTATGTTCACATTTATACTTACATACTATATATATGAGTTTCCAATTTAAATAAATTCCTTATATTCAATTACTACACCTTTTAGCTACCAAGTATGCATGAAAGGTGTTTTCCTTCTCCATATGTGTCTTCAGAATTTCTACCAACCCTAAACTGAATTCTTTGGATTTTGGAAACTTCATTTATCATTTTCTAGTTATTTATACCTAGCTTGCTATATTTTCAGATTTATTTCCTATGCCTAAATGTGAGCTTTATTATGAAAATAACAAGACACCTCATCTAAACAGAATAGATTCTGATCTAAAATATTTACTAATATATTTTTGACCTTTTCCTCTGATGTAAACTATTTTACAATTATTTTCCCTATTTTCCAGAACTATTCTTTACTTAAAAATGTGTCCCTAAATGTGAATAATAAATTAAACAGATTCATTTTAGCCCAAAATATATTTTTATCTCACTCCAAAGTTTTCTAAATACTGAGAAAGTTTTTAATTAAATTTTGACAATATGTTTGTCCCACTTTTTAAATTTTAAACACTAGCCACATATTCAATTTCCTAAATTAAATATTAAACAGGGCTAAAAAGGTAAACTCACCCCACTACTGGGTCTATAATATTATTTTAACAATTTTCAGGGGTCTAGCTATACATAACAGAGGAGTTTTTCCTAATTTTTATTAAGTCCAGGGGCTAAAATTGATTTTTAACTGAATTTACATGATTTTCTGAAGTTCCAGGGGCTAGATCAGAAGTTTCCAGGGCTAGCTCTTATTTCTCGAAAACCCCAGGGGGTAGCACGTAAGATTTCCAGTCTTTATTACGCGGGGCTGGTGTGGACCGTCCGATTTTAAACCGACGGCTGAGATTATAACGTCGAACCGGTACGTGGGGATTTAAACCCTACCGTGCGATTTAAAATAAACGGCGCACAAGCGGCCACGTCGCTCTGATCGAGCGCGGGCGGCGCTGCAGGCGGCGCACGACGGCGGGAAGCGGCGATCTCGCCGGAGACTTTCGGATCTTCGAGAATTCTTCCTAGAACTGTGATCTTATGGCATAGATCGGTGGAGGAGAGGTCGGGGATCTCACCTCGGGGGTTTTCTTGAGCTCGGAGGTCCTGGAAGGTGATCGGCGACGAGGTCCGAGGTGAATTCACGGTGAGGCTCGTCGGTGCTGTGTTTACACCGCAAGTCACCGAGTTTTCTGCACCTGCAAGGTTCCCCAGAGGCGGTGGATCAAGACCAGCGAGTTAGATCGGAATTTCCGAGCGTAGATCGGCCAGAATTCGCCGGAGAAGGCTCGGGTTCTCACCGGAGGAAAAACAGCAGATCCACTACAGGAAAAACGATCATAGACGACGGCCAAATTTATTGACGACGGGGCCGTCGTCTTTAATATTATTGACGGCGGCTAGATGAAGCCGTCGTCAATAACTCAGTTATTGACGACGGCTAGACGAGAACCGTCGTCAATAAATTATTGACGACGGTGCCCGTCGTCTTTAACTAAATTCGGGCCCACCCGAGGAGTTATTGACGACGGTGACCTAGTACCGTCGTCAATAACACAGTTATTGACGACGGCTGAACGAGCACCGTCGTCAATAAATTATTGACGACGGTGCCCGTCGTCTTTAACTTAATTCGGGCCCACCCGAGGCGTTATTGACGACGGTGACCAGGCACCGTCGTCAATAACGGGACATATAACCCGTACGCGAGCCGGGAGGCGGCCACTGCCGCCTCCCGACTCGCGCCGAGCTCTCGTCGCCGCCGCCCTCCCCGCCGGTCCCCGCCACCGCCACCGCCGGTCCCCGCCGCCACCGCCGAGGTAAGTCCCCCTCCTCCTCCCCCTCCGGCCTCTCCCCCGCTTTCCTCTCGTCGCCGCCGCCCTCCCCGCCGGTCCCCGCCACCGCCACCGCCGGTCTCCGCCGCCACCGCCGAGGTAAGTCCCCCTCCTCCTCCCCCTCCGGCCTCTCCACAACTAAGGAATCAGCATCATCTGCATCTGAGAAAAAAATGACCATGAGAAGGTTAAACTTTAATGCATATAGCATATTGCAATATAGAAGAAAAGTGATTAGAAAAAAATCAATAAGTAGCCCCAAAGATTGCATTGGTCAACATTCAATACGATGCACCTAATTGGTTTGACACCATTGTGGTTCTAACATTTTGCATAGAATTGATACTTATTGAGCCCATCCTGTTTATTATCCCAGTTATATGGAAGCTTTTGGTTTCTCATTTTACATACTTTTCTTATGGTTATTTCCGTATAGTAAATTGCTGCCAAGTGATTGTTAGCATATACGTGTATTAGGATTAGGGGTGATTGTCATTAGTCATTAGGCTACTTGTCTGTCAAGTCATGTACCCTATATATATGTACCCCTAACCCATATCAATGAACTAATTCTGTTTTCATCCTCTAATATGGTATCAGCCAAACCCTAGGCTTCCCTCCCCTTCTCTCTCCCGATTCCAGCAGCGCCACCAACCATGGCCGGCGCTCCGCCGGCGACCTCTCCTCCCTGGGCGCCGCCTCACCCCACCACTTTCCCTGGCGGGCACCTGCTCTCTCCCCTAACGCCGCAGCCGTGCCTCCTCTACCCGCAGGCGAACCTTCTCCGGCCGCCGCTACCGCGCCTTCTCCAGCCGCCGTCTGGTCTCCTCCGACTGTCGCTGTCGCGCCCTCTGGCAGCCGCCGCTCCCTGGATGCAGGTCCCGAGCGCGCTCCTATGGTCGCGTCGAGCCCTGGCCGCGCCTCGGCCGCTGCCGCTCGCCGCGCCCCGCCCCGAGCCCCGCCCTGATGTGCCGCCCGGCCCCGCCCCAAGCCCCGCCCTGCCGCGCCGTCCAACCTTAGTTGATTAATTGTTTAATTAGTATTGTAATTGATTATTGTTTAATTAATACTTTGATTGATTGTGTGATTAGTTACTATATGTAAATAAATGGGTTTCGGCCCGGTCCGGCCTGACACGACCCATTTAGGGTCTGTCACGGCTCATTTAGTGGTAATGTATTAGTCGAGACAGGCACGGAGGACGGGAAGCTCCCGCGCGTGGACGGCGGGCCCCAACGGTGGGGTTTCATCTTTGAACCACTTACAACGGGGTATAACGTACGACGGCTAACCCTAAAGGCGTCGTAAGATAATGGCAGGCCCCAACGGGGCATAACTTAGGACGGCTGACCCACTTCTTTGTCTCTCCTTTTTTCCTTCTCTCTAGTTCTTTCCTCTCTCTCTTTTAAATGACTCAAAAACGAAAGATTGACGTAAACCTATACAACATGCGTCACCCGTTTCGAACGGGCCCGTCTCACATGTGTTGCGCATGTGAGGCGTGTACGTTCGGAATTGTCCCTTTTTGGACAGCCTGGGAGTGACTGAGGGGGCGTGGCATGTGATGAAACGCGGGTTTAGATCTAGACGAGATTTCGACGGCATAACCCTGTTGTTCTCTGCTGCACCATTTTCGGGCGTGCAGTGGAGAACAGCGGGGTTATGCTGCCGAAATTTCGTTCGGATCCATACCACGCGTCTCGTCGTGAGCACGCTCCGCTCGATCACTCTTGGGTGGGTGTAGGGCCGTGACATAAATAAATTATAAAGTAACTATAATTGCCTTGACATTAAACTGCAGATTCAAACATGGGTGAGGATCGTAGTTGGATGTATACCGGTTGGAAGAACAGTTCTGGTGGTCACTCGGATGAGTGGCTCCTCCTCCGGTTCCTGCACGGCCAGAAGATCGGGTCGTTATTCGTCCGGTTGGCGATAGGTAAGTAAATCTATAACAAATCAATTTAGATATTTTAACACTTATATATGTACTAATTGAGAGTCGTGTATTAGGTCTTGGGCCGATGACTCGTTCACGGGTCAAGGACGCCACCGCCAGGTCAACGCTGTCCTGGGCCAGCTCATCCGTTGTCACTACCCCGGTCTAGTGAACGGACGGGCTGCTACGTCTTGGGACAATTACGCTACGGCCCAGGACATTACCTACGGCAACCACCAGGAGCATGTGTGGCATGAATTCATGGTAAGCAAATCGTCTATTTGTTAAATGCGAACCTATTATATGTTAAGTACATTAACTTGTATATTTCTACTTGTAGAAATATTACCGTTTGGAGGACGAGGCCCAGCTGGATCACGCTCGCCTGGTCTTCAACAACAACGCTAGGAAGCTCCTGACGCAGTCGATTTCAACGGCTCGCATTCAGGCTACGAAGGCGTACTATAAGTTGCATCCGGACGAGGGTGAGCCGGGGCAGTTTAGGGATGTGGCGGACAAGTACTTGACGGAGGCACAGTACGCAGAGGTAAATTCTTTATTTTACTTTGCTTCATTATCCAATTTTCATCAATGTTTTCATCCAACAACAAATGTGTGCAGGTCAGCGTACCGTGGCTTGAGTCCTGTCCGGACGCCTACAGTTCCCTGTGTGCTCGTTGGGCGAGCCAGGGCTTCCAAGGCGTGTCGATGACCCGCCGACAGAGTCGAGGGACGGACGGGAAACACCGTCTTGGCGGGGACGGCTACGTACGCCTTGCTAAACGGATGGTAAGTGATACTCGAATTATATTCTAGTTAATTTCTATCGCTACCATTATGCTAACACGTATCGATAGGAGCGCGAGATCGGTCAGGAGCCGACCGCTATCCAGGTGTGGAGGAGGGGTCACATGGGAAGTGACCCCTCGCAGCCTGATCAGCTGTCTTCTCAGACAGCGACAGAGACGTTGGTGAGTTCTTTAGTTGACTTAATTGTATTATCTTTAAAACTTCTGATGACTTTAATTTTCTGTATTTTCAGGAAAAGTATGGGGAGGAGGTGCGGAGGCTTCGAGGCGACGATTACGATTGGCAGAACTCGCCGATCGTACCTGAAGCCGCCTATGCAAGCGGTGGCGGTAAACCTCACGGCCGGTGAGTTCTGTTGTTTTCATTTACTTTCATTAACTTCGAGATATGAAACTTTAATACTCTTACTTCGTTGTGTAGGTTGGCCATCTTCGATGGAGTAGTAGACTCGAGGGAGGCGCGGTCTTACTCGAGGGCCTCTTCATCGCAGGGTGGATCCAGCAGGCGTGGCAGCTGTGATCTGGAGCTCCAGAGTGTCCAGGAGGAGCTCCAGAGGACGCAGGAAGCGCTGAGGCTCGCGAACGAGAGGCAGGCAGCCGAGCTCCGGGCTAGGGACGAGTATCAACACTCGTACATGCTACAACTGCAAGCTGCCATGCAGGTAAGTTCAGATCAATGTACTCAACGTTTCTAATATATAAATGACATGTACAATAATTTACTTCATATTTGCAGGCTATGGCCACAGGACAACCCGTTGTCTTTCCTCAGTGGGCGCCGCCACCGATACAGCTACCACAGGGGCCGACGTCAGGAGCACAGGTACAAAATTTCTCATAATAGCTGCAACTAGTTAAATTTGCTCAAATTTAGTTGAATTTGATCAAACTTACTTAAACTTAGAGAAAACTAGTTAAACATCCTCAAACTGAGTAAAATATGGTACAACTTACTCAACTATAGTCAAATATGACCAAACTTACTCAAACATAGCCAAAACTTTTTGAACTAGCTCAAACACAAACACTACTAGTCCATACTTCTCAAACTTAGTAAAATATGAGCAAACTTACTCAAACATAGCCAAATCTAGCTAATTTGCTCAATTTTAACTTGTAATGAGTTTATTTAATCATATACACATTTGTGAACTTCTAATTTGTCTACCTATACATGTACATCATAGGGATCGGCGACACGGGCTCAGGAAACTCCATCCCCTCAGCAACCAGCGTTTGGACGAGCGCACGACGACTTCCTGGACTCCGGTGGCAGCGGTCGGGGTAGCGTAGGGTAGTGTGGCGTGCGTATAGTGTTTTTGTGCCTGCCTGTGATGTATGTTTTGATTGCCTGTGATCTGGCCATCGAGCCAGGGCTGGCCTCGAAGCCAGGGCAGGATTTTCTGCTTTTTTTAAAAAAATTGAAAAGCTTATTGACGACGGTTTCTGGTACTTGGCCGTCGTCAATAAGCCACTAGTATTGACGACGGCCAGGTACCAGAAACCGTCGTCAATAAGCAATTGTTATTGATGACGGCCTAGTGTAAACCGTCGTCAATAAGCCACGGTTACTGACGACGGTTTCCTGGCCGTCGTCAATAAGCTTATTGACGACAGCCTGATTTAGCTGTCGTCAATAAGTTTATTGACGACAGCTAGATTTAGCTGTTGTCAATAAATTTATTGACGACGGTTACCGTCGTCAATAAACTTATTGACGACTAATAATTGACGACAGCTGAAAACCATCGTCTATAAGCTTTTACCGTCGTCAATAACTTATTGACGACGGTAGTGCCCTTATTGACGACGGTTTCCGGCCGTCGTCTATAGTCCCGATTCCTGTAGTGATCGCGTGGGAAAAACAGAACGAGGTCGGGGTTTTTATAGACGGGGGAGGGCGGCGGGGTGGTTTAGATCGAGTTTGCGTTGCCCCCGAGCGAAATTCGGCTGAGATTTGCAGAAATCCGGATCGGTTTGGATTCGGGGTGAGAGAGTCTGGCGCTGGCGTGAGGTAGAAGAAGATCTGGCGGGCCTCGCCTGTCAGTGGCGCGGGCGCTGGTTGGGCCGGCTGGTGGGTTTCGGCCCACTGGCCGGTTTTTTTCTATTTTATTTTTTTCTTTTTCTATTTCTTTTCTGTTTTGAGTTTAATTTGAATTCTAGTTTGAATTTGAATTTTTGCAAAACAAGCAACACGTCCAAAAATTTTTAAATTCCCCTCTTAACATGATTTAGGTTCTTAACAAGATTTTTGGGGTGTTACATTTGCCGACGAAGATGACGAAACTTCCTTCAGCGGCAAGCTCTCCTCCCCCGCGTTCACGACGGACCGTGACTAGCGGGGAATACATGTCGACAAACTCGGGACGGAGTGTGTCGGCGCGAGCTGGAAGCCAGCAGCCGACTCCGGCAATGCAGGCTCCAGCTAGCGTGAGATCTTCTGCAGCGCTGAGCTTTCCCCACGGTGGGCGCGCTAGCTGCAGCAAGAGCGCTATTGCGCAATCCACCTGCTGGGGATGAGCCTCAGTCAGCGACCCAGCAGTGGATCCGCGAAGTAGACCGTCTTGTCGTCGCCGCCGCAAACCCTCAACTTCGGCGGGGACGACGCCCCGGCCAACCGGCTGTGCCGCTGACGCGCACGCCAACGGTTGACGGGCAGACGGCAGACTCCAGCTCTACCAGGCTCCCATCGACGGACCTGAGGACAGAGCTGGAACGATGCCACTTGGGCCAAGATGCCAGGGTGTTCCTCGAGCGACGACGAGAAAGGCGTCGCAACCAAGAGGCTGGTGACAGCATGACGTCAGCCTCGACTCTGCCTGAGGCGCAGACCTTCGCCACGCGATCTCTGCCCCAGGCATACGCCACGCAGCATATGCCACAGCCATATGCCCTGCAAACGGCGCCCCCGGTCTATGGTGCAGCCTTGCCCATACCGGGGTACACAGTGCCAGCAGCGAACCAAGCGTTTGCGGCACCAACGCCTGCGGCAACAGGAGCAGGATGTGCGGCCCTGGCGCCCCACCTTCGCTTCGCGAGGTGGCCGTGCAAGTTTCGGCCGCACTTGCCCGAGAAGTATGACGGCAGTGTCAACCCGACGGAGTTCCTTCAGATCTACTCCACTGCCGTCCTTGCCGCAGGAGGGGATGAGGGCGTAATGGCCAACTACTTCCCCGTCGCCTTGACCGGCCCAGCCCGGTCCTGGCTCATGAACCTCCCGCAGGGTTCCATAACTTCCAGGGGGAGCTCTGCCGGCAGTTCACTACCAACTTCGGCAGTTCCTACACCCGGCCTGGCACGGAGCTCGATCTCCACGTCATTCAGCAACAACCTGGGGAATCGCTGCACTCTTTCATCCAGCGGTTCTCCCAGGTACGGAACACCATCCCACATATCCAAAGTGCTTCTGTGGTGGTGGCGTTCCGGCAAGGCGTTCGGGACAAGAAGATGCTCGAGAAGCTCGCGACTAGAGAGGTCCGCGACGTCTCAGAGCTCTTTAGCCTGGCGGACAAGTGCGCCAGAGCAGCAGAAGGGCAGAACTGGCAATCCCTGCCAGCTTCTGAGTCAGGAGGGCAGCCAGGATCTAGCGCCGCTTCCTTTGGAAGCGGCAAGAAGATCAAGAACCGGGGCGGTGGCAAGATGAAACCGCCGGCCACGGCTCCCGTTGCCGCAGCAGCGGCACCCAGTGGGGCTCGGGGGCCGCGCCCCGACAAGAGGCAACGACAGTCACCAGCCTCATATGGTGACCAAGGCGAGCTATGCCCCGTGCACGGCACCAGTTACCATACTGCTGCCGAGTGCCGGGAGATCCAGAAGCTCGCGGAGCGCTTCCGGAAAGGGAAGCAGCTTCGAACTGATGCTCCACCCTACCGTCAAAGGGAGGCAAGCAGAAGGTTGACGCCCCAGATAACGTCGACCAACAGGTGGAGTTCCAGGAGCCTCAGCACCCCGTGAAGGTGGTGCGCAACCATGAGGACTCCAGCTCCAGTGATGACGAGCGCCGGAAGATGCTTTACGTCATCTATGGTGGGTCCGCTGACCCCTCGTCCCGAAGCGCGGTTAAGACCCTGCGCCGAGCAGTAGCGTCGGTGGCTCCCCTCCCGAGTGCCGTGCCGCACCTCAAGTGGATGGGAACCCCCATCAGCTTCGATGCCACCGACTGCCCTAGGAACATGGCTGGGGCCGGCCAACTACCGCTCTTGGTGGCTCCCACCATCGCCAACGTGAGGATATACCATGTTTTGGTGGATGGCGGGGCTGGACTGAACCTCTAAACAGTCGCGCAGCTTTCCAGAAGTTGGAGATCCCGATGCCAAGCTCACCCCATCGAGCCCGTTCTCAGGGGTAGGGCCGGGACAGGTCATTCCCTACGGCAGTATCAGCCTTCCGGTGACCTTTGGGGCACCGGATAGCTATCGGACAGAGTACATTCTGTTCGATGTGGAGGAAATCGACCTCCCCTTCAACGCCATAATTGGCAGGCCAGCCCTGTACCGATTCATGGCAGTAGCCCACTACGGCTACCTCGTCTTGAAGATGCCTACACCAAAAGGCGTCCTCAGGATTCGTGGAGACCGCACTGCCACAGTGTCAGCCTTGGAAAAGCTCCAAGCGCTTGCAACAGCTAGAGCACCAGCCCCTGGCAGTGCAGAACCAGATCATCTCCACCCGAGTGCATGCCACCGTGCCTCTACCGCAGCACCCCGTGTGCAACCCCTCGACGAGTGCAACGTCCCCCTGAAGCTCGTCCAAATTGGCGCCGATACCACCCAGACCACCCGGGTAGCCGGGGGCCTGGATAGCAAATAGGAAGGCGCGCTCGTCACCTTCCTCGGCACAACGTCGACGTGTTTGCATGGTAGCCATCACAGATGTCGGGGATCCCTAGGGAGGTGATCGAGCACCACTTGAAGGTCTTCCCCGACGCCCGGCCAGTCCAACAAAAGCCCTGCAAGCAGTTGATCGAGCGACAAAACTCCATCCGGGAAGAAATCAAGAAGCTGCTGGACACTGGCTTCATACGGGAAGTCCACCACCCCCGGTGGTTGGCGAACCCCGTCGTTGTCCCGAAGGCCGGCGGGAAGCTCCGGATGTGCATCGACTACACCAGTCTCAATAAAGCATGTCCCAAAGATCCATTCCCTCTCCCTAGAATAGATCAAATAGTAGACTCGACACCGGGTTGTGATATGCTGTGCTTCCTAGACGCCTACTCGGGTTTCCACCAGATTCCTATGTCTAGAGAAGATGAAGAGCACACCTCCTTCATCACAGTAGATGGCATGTACTGTTATGTCTCTATGCCTTATGGCCTAAAGAACGCTCTCCCCACCATTGTACGTGCGATGCACAAAACCTTTGGGGAGTTGATAAGAGACTTAGTTGAGGTGTATGTCGATGACATCGTTGTTAAGGTCAGGCAGAGTTCATCCCTGCTAGATAACCTGGCCTTAGTCTTTGACAAACTGCGCTCTACACGTACCAAGCTGAACCCCGACAAGTGTGTGTTTGGCGTATCCTCTAGAAAACTCTTAGGATTCCTGGTCTCACACCGAGGAATTGAGGCTAACCCAGAGAAGATCAAGGCCATCGACTTGATGCGGCCCCCCGCCCGCATCAAAGAAGTCCAGAAACTCACGGGATGCCTAGCCGCGCTGAGTCGGTTTATACCGAGGCTAGCAGAGCGAGCGCTCCCCTTCTTTAAGCTTCTGCACAAATCCGGCCCATTTGCTTGGACCGACGAAGCAGAAGAAGCTTTCCAGGAGTTGAAGCAACTCCTGACGACCCTACCCATCATGGTAGCCCCCGAGCCCGAAGAGCATTTGTTGCTCTACATCGCGGTGACAACTGAAGTGGTGAGTATGGTCCTCGTCGCCACAGCCTGCTCCGGCAGCAGGAGACAGGCGCCAGGAAACCCCGCTTCGCAAAGTGGCCGCGCAAGTTTCGGCCGCACCTGCCCGAGAAGTACGACGGCAGCGTCAACCCGGTGGAGTTCCTCCAGATCTACCCCACCGCCGTACTTGCCGCAGGAGGGAATGAAGTCGTCATGGCCAATTACTTCCCTGTCGCCTTGACTGGTCCAGCCCGGTCTTGGCTCATGAACCTCCCCCAGGGTTCCATAACTTCCTTGGGAGAGCTCTGCCGGCAGTTCATCGCCAACTTCGGCAGTTCCTACACCCGGCCTAGCACGGAGCTCGACCTCTACGCCATCCAGCAACAACCGGGGGAGTCGCTGCGCTCCTTCATCCAGCGGTTCTCCCAGGTGCGGAACACCATCCCACACATTCAAAATGCTTCTGTGGTGGTGGCGTTCCAGAAAGGCGTCCGGGACAAGAAGATGCTCGAGAAGCTCGCGACCAGAGAGGTCCGCGATGTCTCCGAGCTCTTCAGCCTGGCAGACAAGTGCGCCAGGGCAGCCGAAGGGCGAAACTGGCACTCACTGCCGTCCTCCGAGTCAGGAGGACAGCCCGGATCTGGTCCTACTCCCTATGGAGGCAGCAAGAAGGCCAAGAACCGAGGCAGAGGCAAGACAATCACCGACCGCAGCTCCAGTCGTCACTGCAGCGACGCTCAGTGGGGCTCGGGGGCCGCGCCCCGACAAGAGGCAGCGAAGATCACCAATCCCAGAAGGTGATCAAGACAATATATGCCCCGTGCACGGCAGCTATCGCCACACTACTGCCGGGAGATCCGAAAGCTCGCAGAGCGCTTGCGCAAAGGGAAGCAGCAGCGGACTGATGCCCCACCCTTCCGTCCAAAGGAGGGCAAGCAGAGGGTCGATGTCCCAGACAGCATCGACCACCCAGAGGAGTTCTAGGAGCCTCAGCGCGCCGTGAAGGCGGCACACAACCATGAGGACTCCAGCTCCAGCAACGATGAGCGTCGAAAGAAGCTCTACGTTATATACGGCGGGTCCGCCGACCCCTCGTCTCGAAGCGCAGTCAAGACTCTGCGCCGAGCGGTAGCGTCGGTGGCTCCACTCCCAAGTGCCGCACCGCACCTCAAGTGGATGGGGACCCCCATCAGCTTTGACGCCACCGACTGCCCCAGGAACATGGCTGGGGCCGGCCAACGACCGCTCTTGGTAGCTCCGACCATCGCCAACGTGAGAATGTACCACGTTTTGGTAGATGGTGGAGCTGGGCTGAACCTCATCAGTCGTGCAGCTTTCCAGAAGCTGCAGATCCCGATGGCCAAGCTCACCCCGTCGAGCCCGTTCTCAGGGGTAGGGCCGGGACAGGTCATTCCCTACGGCAACATTAGCCTCCCGGTGACCTTCGGAGCTCCGGACAGCTATCAGACAGAGTACATTCTGTTTGACGTAGCGGAGATAGACCTCCCCTTCAACGCCATAATCGGCAGGCCAGCCCTGTATCGATTCATGGCTGTAGCCCACTACGGCTACCTCGTCCTGAAGATGCCTACACCGACGGGCGTCCTCAGGATTCGTGGAGACCGCACTGCTGCAGTGTCGGCCTTAGAGAAACTCCAAGCGCTCGCAACAGCTGGGGCATCAGCCCCCGGCAGTGCAGAGTCGGACCAGCTCCGCCCGAGCGCACACCATCGTGCCTCCGCCACAGCACCCCGGGTGCAACCTCTCGACGAGGGCGGCGTCCCCTTAAAGGGCGTCCAAGTCGGCGCCGAAGCCACCCAGACCACCCGGGTAGCCGGGGGCCTGGATAGCAAATAGGAAGGCGCGCTCATCACCTTCCTCCGGCACAACGTTGACGTGTTTGCATGGCAGCCGTCACAGATGCCGGGGATCCCCAGAGAGGTGATCGAGCACCACTTAAAAGTCTTCCCCGACGCCCGGCCGGTTCAACAGAAGCCCCGCAAGCAGTCCATCGAGCGGCAAAACTTCATTCGTGAAGAAGTCAAGAAGCTGCTCGACGCTAGCTTCATACGGGAGGTCCACCACCCCTGGTGGTTGGCGAACCCCGTCGTTGTCCCGAAGGCCGGCGGGAAGCTCCGGATGTGCGTCGACTACACCAGTCTCAATAAGGCATGTCCCAAAGATCCATTCCCTCTCCCTAGAATAGATCAAATAGTAGACTCAACATCAGGCTGTGATATGCTGTGCTTCCTAGACGCCTACTCGGGTTTCCATCAGATCCCCATGTCTAGGGAAGATGAGGAGCACACCTCCTTCATCACAGTGGATGGCCTTTATTGTTATGTGTCTATGCCTTACGGCCTAAAGAATGCACTCCCCACCTTTGTGCGAGCAATGCACAAAACCTTTGGGGAGTTAATAAGAGACCTAGTTGAGGTGTACGTCGATGACATAGTTGTTAAGGTCAAGCAGGGTTCATCTTTGTTAGATAACCTAGCCTTAGTTTTTGACAAGTTGCGCTCTACGCGCACCAAGCTGAACCCCAACAAATGTGTGTTCGGTGTGTCCTCTGGGAAGCTCTTAGGATTCCTGGTCTCGCACCGAGGGATTGAGACCAACCTAGAGAAGATCAAGGCCATCGACTTGATGCGGCCCCCTGCCCACGTCAAGGATGTCCAGAAACTCACGGGATGCCTAGCCGCGCTGAGTCGGTTTATACCGAGGCTAGCAGAGCGGGCACTCCCTTTCTTTAAGCTCCTGCGCAAGTCAGACCCATTTGCCTGGACTGACGAAGCAGAAGAGGCTTTCCAGGAGTTGAAGCGACTCCTGACGACCTATCATGGTAGCCCCTGAGCCCGGAGAGCACCTGCTGCTCTACATCGCGGCGACAACTGAAGTGGTGAGTATGGTCCTCGTCGCAGAGCGGCCGGACCCCTCATCTTCACAACCTGCTCCGGTAGCATAAGACAGACGCCAGGAGGCCCCGCAGGACCAAGACGGTCTCCCGGACCTCCAAGGCAACCTCCCGGAGGTTCAGGTCAGCCTCCCGGAGGTCCAGGGCGGTCTCCCGAACCCCCAAGATAAACCCCCGGGGGTCCTGCGGGACCCCCCGGGGGCCAAATGGGACTTCCCGGAGGTCCCTCAAGACCCCCCGGAGCTCCCGGATAACCAATATAGCTTAGGGGCCTCCGGGTCCCAGCTCCCGGAGGCCCCCGTGGGTCCACTCACCTCCAGCGGGCCAGGGCCAATGGACGAAGACCTCCCAGGCCTAAGAGAGAGGGTTCGAACCATCCAGAGGCATGTCTACTACATCAGTAAAGTACTTCATGATGCCAAGACAAGGTACCTAGAAGTCCACAAGCTGCTGTATGCGGTGCTCGTAGCCTCCAGGAAGGTCCACCATTACTTCCAGTACCACCGGGTCTCGGTAGTCACCTCGTATCCGCTGAAGACAATTCTTCACAGCCCCCATGCGACTGGCAACGTTGCTAAATGGGCGGCGGAGCTGGCGGAGTTTGAGCTGGACTTCCTTCCACACCATGCAGTCAAAAGCCAAGCACTGGCTGACTTTGTGGCAGAGTGGACACCAACGAAGACTGACCCAGGGGGCCATGAAGACGGTGAACCAGAGCACCAAGCTCCGGTCTTCACCGAGCCCCACTGGACACTTTTCTTCGACGGCTCCTCGCGAAAGCAGGGGGCCGGTGCTGGCGTACTGCTCCTCATGCCATCGGGGAACAGTTTGGGTACATGGTGCGTCTCAATTTAAAGGCAACCAACAACATGGCAGAGTATGAAGCACTCATCTTTGGCCTGCAGACAGCCCTGTCTTTAGGCGCTCGCCAGTTGTTGGCACAGGGCGACTCCCAGCTGGTCATCAAACAAATCAAGGGCGAATGCTCCTGCAATGACCCACAGCTAGCAGCGTATCTGCTTCACGTGCAGATGATGGAGAAAGAATTCCTCGCCTTGGACCTGCGCCACGTACCGCGCGCTGGCAATGCCGCAGCTGACAACCTTTCAACGAAGGCTTCCACTGGAGCCCCCGCGCTCGAAGGAGTTTTCGAGAGGACGTTGCTGCGGCCCACAGCCCGGCCCGCCGAGCCGGGCGAAGGGGGCTTGACCAGCACCTCGAAGCTGGCGGTCCCGGCGGCCCTACAACCATGGATGCCGCCAAGGATCGTAAGCGTCACTGGGGACTCCGTGCAACCCAGCGCTCAAGATCCAGAAGCTCAAGTCAGACCCGATGCATGGATCACGGAGATCCAGGACTACTTGAAGGACAACATCCTCCCTGATGAACATGCAACCGCTGAACGGATTGTGCGTATGGCTAAGAGATACGCGCTTGTCGAAGTGTTCGGTTGACACTTCCCCCGGGCCTGCACTGGGCAGCCCGCGGAGGTTCTTTTTTCGGAGGGGCTAGTTCCTAGCGGAGAGCTTGCGCAGATGGACGAGTTAGTGAGAGCTTGACACAAAGAGTTTTACGTGGTTCAGGCCGCCGGAGCGTAAAACCCTACGTCCACGGCGAGCTATGGAGCTCGCTGTATTGCTTGCTGCTCAGGGCCGGGGGGCCTGAGCTTGGGGGTGAGTTACAGCTTGAGAGTGTATGGCTAGCGTATGAGTTGCAAAATGCGAACCCTTGCTATCGACGCCTACCCGAGCCTTTTATAGTCCAAGACTCGGGCGGCTTACAAGGGGTGCCGGGACCCGACAGGTGGTCCCGGGAAGATTGTCTATTATCTGCCGTATCTGTAGTTACGCCGGTAGTTGCCTCTGGCCGAAGGCTTCTGAGTCTTCATCCTGCCGCCCTGCCCATGCCGCACGCTAGTCGTAGTGGTTGATGACGGCGCAGGCGGCATGGGATGTCTTGTCGCGGCGTTTATTGGCTGGCAGGTTCTGACACCGCGCGCCAGTCTGTGATGCGACTGGGCGCAACGACACCTGACAGACGCGTGCTCCGCGTTTCCGCGTCTTGGGAAGACGCAGGCCTTGAATACCTTGTACGGGCAAGGTGTGGGGCGCCTTTACGCCCGCTGCCTACCGCTCGGGGGCAGGCAGCACCGTTCTTCTGGCCACGTGGCGGGTCCGGAGCTCTCTTCTGAGGAGAGGGAGGTCCGGCCCCGCTGGACGCGTGGCGCCTTCGGACCTCTCTTCCACGGAGGGGGAGGTCCGGCTTCTGTATGCCACGTGGCGGGCCCGGAGCTCACCTCTGAGGAGAGGGAGGTCCGGCCCCGCTGGACGCGTGGCGTCTTCGGACCTCTCTCCCGCGGAGGGGGAGGTCCGACTTCTGTATGCCACGTGGCGGGCCCGGAGCTCTCCTCTGAGGAGAGGGAGGTCCGGCCCCACCGGACGCGTGGCGCCTTCGGAGCTCTCCCTGCGGAGAAGGGCGAGCACCTTAGGCATTTTACCCTGTGCGCGGGGGTACCCCATATCTCAGGTACCGACAGTGGCCCCCGGGCCCATCTCGGGGGAGGTAGCGAGCCCGAGGTGGGACCTCCGTCTCTTCCGATCCGCGCACTTTCTCTAAGTCCCGAATTGACCGCTGCCGGAGCACGAACGGCTGCGGGGTCGTGAGAGCGTGCACTCACTTGATGATTGCTTTTACTGCGGCGGTTCCCAAGGCTGCCACTTCTGCACGTTGCGGCGCTTTCTTCGGGAACCGCCGAAGTGCCTTGCCGTCTCATCTTCTCAGGAGGCTGACTCCTTGACCCCACCGCTTTAGCTATGCGGTTTGGGCCCACCCGTCATCGGCACTCGGTCTAGGAACCGAAGCGGTTGTGGGTGCGGAGTATTCGAAGAGTTCCGAATCGCTTGGAACTGCACCGGGAAGCTTTTTAGAGGGGGTCTTACCCACATTGTAGCTTTCCTTCGCACTTCTCTGCGTTTCTTCTCGGACTCTTGCGCTTTTGCTCTCTTGCCTTTGAGTTATCCCTTGCCATGGCTTCCAACCCGCTGCCAGAGAAGAAACGCGCTCGATTTCCTCCAGCAACGGCGTCGGTGCCAAGTCGGGATTCTGGGGTGCCTGACACTCCCTCCGGTGGCGACTCGAAGAGGCCCCGGGCTGATGCGCTGGGGGAAGCCCCTGGGGCATCCCCTGTTCCGCCAGTCCAAGCGACTGCGGAGCGGCCGTCGGAGACGGTAGCGGGCTCTGGGAATCCTACCCCGGCTCGGAAGTCAGGGTTTAGAGCCCGCTGGAGTGTCCGCGCTTCCCGGCCTTCCCCGTCCTGCGGGGAATCTGTGCCGATGCACTCGGAGCCAGGGGCAACTGCCGCGGCCCCCAGGCCAGCGCGGACTTCTCCTGTTCCGGTGTGCCCGGACTCCGCGGCGGCGGCGTCACTTCCTGCCGAAACGGCCACCGCGGCCCCCGAGCCAGCACAGTTTGATCCTGCACTAGGCGGCCTGGCTTCTTCTCCAGCACCGTCTTCCCCGGCTCGTCCCTCTCCTCAGGTCAAGGAGCCAGAAGCTGAAAAGAGCCCGGCTGGCCTGGCTGCCAGAGCCGCGGGGCCAGCTTCTCCTGATCGGCGTCTCGTCTCGGCGGCTGGCGCGTCGGCTCTTCCTGAAGACGAGGTAATGGAGGAGGTCGTAGGGACTGCCCCAGCCTCTGTTGCCCCATTGCCTCTGGCGGACGCCTTCGCACTTGCCGAGTCGAGCGTCCGGCAGGTCTTGGCTGCGCTAGGGCGTGAGCGGGAGGAGTATACGGTTGAACGGGACCGCCTCCTCATCTGGGGGAACCTTTTGCGGGAGAGGACCGCGAAGGTTAAGAGCGAGCTCGACTCCAGGCGGGAGTTGCTCGACTTCAGGGAAGCGCTCGTCGACCGGATGAAGCGGGCTGTTGACCGCATGGACACCCAGTCGCGGCGGATCAACAGGGAGGCCCTGGAGGCTCACGCCTGGGCCGAAGAGAGCCTCTCTGCTGCTGTGGAAATACGGCAGCGGTTGGAGCGCCGCGAACTCGCCGTTGAGGAGCGGGAGCGTTCCGTGGTAGCTGAGGCAGAGAGGGTCGCCGCGCAGCTGGCCGCGGGCGAGGATGACCTCCGAGCTCGGATGGAGGAGCTGGAGATTCTGAAGGCAGACCTTGACTTGAGGGAGGAACAGGTCTCCCATGATCGCCGGGCGGTCTTGGACCGGGAGCTGATTGCCGGCTCCAAGGCCGCTGAGTTGGAGCGGCTAGCTGAGACTCTCCGCCTTCGGGAGAGTTCCCTGGCGGCCAAGGAGAAGGAATTCTCCGAGAGGAACCTGGAGGCTCTGCAGGCGGCCCGCCGTGAGGTGGAGGAGCTCTCAGCCCTACGGTCCTCCGAGGCCCTTGCGGTCTCAAGCTTCGTGGATCGAGCGGGGTCCGCCCTGATCCCTCTTGGCTTCAGTCCGGTGAGGGCCGCAAATCCCGCATTGAAGGTGGCAGAGGTGATCCCTGCATTGGAGTCGATCGGCGCCAAGCTGGACAGACTCGACTCGGTGGTCGCCAGTGAGCTTGAAGCCGAGGGCCTCGGCTTAGCTTTAGAGGTCGCCTCGCATGTGCTGGCATGCTTCAAGAGCCGCGACCCCTCTTTCTCGCTGGAGCCAGCAAGAGAGGGCCCAGCTGCGGAGCGGGAGGAAGCTGCCAGGGCTGAAGTCGAGGATGTGGCCGCCCTTGTAGCCGCAAGGTTCCGGCGAGAGCCGGGAGGTCCATAGGACTTGTTTCTCCCTTTTTTATCGAGTTTGTAGTCCAGCTCATGGAGCCTTGCTTAATTTGACTCTCTTGGATACTTGTGTCTGTGATGCTTTTTCCCTCCTTCTTGGCTTTGCCTGGCTGAGTCCTTAGCTCCGCAAGGTACTCAGAGGCCATTTCCAATCTCGGAGCTTCGCACAGACACCTTCCCCGGGTCCTAACCGTGTTAGGGGCCCCCGGAGGTCTCCGAACCTCGCCCTATGGGGGGCTCCAAATCTGCCAGCCACGTGGTGGGTCCGGAGCTCCTCCTCAGGAGACGGGAGCTCCAGTCATGTTGGACACGTAGGGCTTTTGGAGCCCTCCCGCTGAGGGGGGAGGTCCGGTTCCTGCCTGCCACGTGGCGAGCCCGGAGCCCTCCTCAAGGGAGGAGAGAGTTCCGGGCCTGCTGGACACGTGGGGCCCCCGGGCCCCGCCCCTGCTGGAGGGGCGGGTCCCGTTCCTTCCAGTCCCAGGCCGGTGTAGCTGGTAGCTCCTTTCCCCCCGCTTCATGCAGTCCCTGTTGCCGTAACCTGAAGGTCCTGCACACAGGTAGAGGAAACGTAATTCTCCTCGGGGGGTCCTCCCCTCCTGTCTCCTAGTCTTATCCGTCTTATGGTCCTAACCCGCTATACGGGGCTTGGGCAATTCTGTGCACGAGGCGCCGGAGCTCCGGCTCCCTCCGAGGTCCTGGTATGGCCGTCCGATCCCTAGTACTGGGCCATGCGCCGGGGAAGCAGAGTGAACGCGCTTTGAGTTCATGGCCAGGCAAAGCGGACGTACTCCCCTGGACCTCCGGAGAGCAGGATGCACATGCTTTGGGCTCTGGGCCGGCTAAGCTGGATACGCACCCTGGACCCCCCATGCACAACGCTGGCCTTTCCTGGAGGTGACCAACTGGCACCGCAACACCTGACTGGGGGAGGCCCGAGAGACTCACTCAGCCACCGGCAGGTGCCTCAAGCGCAGCCGCCTTCGGGAGGATAGCAAATGCCGACTATGGACGAGCGCAGGAGAGGGGGAGCTAGACGTATGATGAACATACAGAGATAGTGCCATCATAAAAATTAATGCATAATTTAAATGAGCGCATGAGAGGGAGCTAAGTAGAACAGGTCTCTGTATTCGTGCCCATAGGTGGAATTCTGGCTGTACATGGGGCAATGTTCCGCCTCGTCTACAAGGGAAGCAAGACTCTACGCGCTTAGGGTCGGAACCAGGCTAAACTGGACGTAATCCTGTACCGTCCCTTGAGACTTAGCTACCCCAAGCTCTGTTCCTAAGTTCTATGGGGTCTATTACAGAAGTGGATAACCCTGTTCTACCGATGCTCAGTAAGTAGGACTTACAGTGTTGCTTCATGGCAAGAATTTTTTTGGGAATGGATCCCACTCTCGGTTGAAAGGCATGTGTACCTGGGGCGGCAGCTTTCATGATTCGGAAGGGACCTTCCCTGCTGGGGGAGAGCTTATGGGTCCTTCTTGGAATATAGCGCGCCGCTTCACCAGGTTTCCCTCTTGCGGGCCCCCGTCGCGTTTGGTTCTTTGGCGGTAGTGCTTAGAGCATTAGCCGAGACCGTGCGTTGTGGGGTGTTCCCTGCAAGCCGAGTCTTGTCGAAGTTGTTATCTTCACGCTGGATCAGGTCCTGCGTGGCTTCTCTCGGGGGCCCCCGGGGAGTTCTCCCCTTCTGGCTAAGGCCTTCAAGGGGTAAGTGAACCCGGGCTCACCTTGGATGACCTAAGGCGTCTTCCCCTTCTGGCAAGGCTTTCAAGGGGTTGACGGACCTTAGGCGGCTCCCGAGAGGTATGTCCGAGGCACGGAGGCGTGCTGTAGTTGGCTAACGCCCAGGCCCGTCACCGTCGGAACTGGAGTCCTCACCGCCATGCACTGTCTTTATGACACGCTGAGGCTCCTGGAACCCCACCTGGTGGGCAGCGGTGACTGGGGCGTCAGCCTTCCGTTTGCCATCCCTCTGAGGGTAGGGCGGTGCTTCAGCCCTCTGCTGCCTTCCCTTGCGGAAGCGCTCTGCGAGCCTCTGGATCTCCCAGCACTCGGCAGCTGTATGGTTGCAGGCGCCATGCACGGGGCACAGCCCGCCTTGGTCACTGTCTGGGGCCGGTGACTGCCGCTGCCTTTTGTCAGGGCGCGGCCCCCGAGCTCCACTGGTCGTCGCAGCTGCGGCGACGGGGGCCGTGAATGGTGACTTCATCTTGCCACCCCCCGGTTCTTGGTCTTCTTGCCACCCCCATAGGCAGCAGCACCGGACCCGGGCTGCCCTCCTGACTCGGAGGTCGGCAGTGCGTGCCAGTTCCGCCCTTCAGCTGCTCTGGCACACTTGTCTGCCAGGCTGAAGAGCTCCGAGACGTCGCGGACCTCTCTGGTCGCGAGCTTCTCGAGCATTTTCTCGTCCCGGACACCCTGTCGGAACGCCACCACCACAGAGGCGCTTTGGATATGTGGGATGGTGTTGCGCACCTGAGAGAACCGCTGGATGAAAGAGCGCAGCGACTCCCCAGGTTGTTGTTTGACGGCGTGGAGGTCGAGCTCCGTGCCGGGACGGGTGTAGGAGCTGCCGAAGTTGGCGACGAACTGCCGGCAGAGCTCACCCCAGGAGGTTATGGACCCCTGAGGCAGATTCATGAGCCAAGACCGGGCTGGGCCGGTCAAGGCGATGGGGAAGTAGTTGGCCATGACAGCCTCGTCCCCTCCTGCGGCAAGTACGGCGGTGGAGTAGATCTGGAGGAACTCCGCTGGGTTGACGCTGCCGTCGTACTTCTCGGGCAGGTGCGGGCGGAACTTGCGTGGCCACCTTGCGAAGCGAAGATGGGGTGCAAGGGCCGCACATCCTGCACCTGCTGCGGCAGGTATAGGCGCTGCGAACACTTGGTTCGCACCTGGCGCTGCGTATCCCGGCATGGGCAAGGCTGCACCATAGACCGGGGCCGCTACTTGCGGCGCATATGGTTGTGGCATATGCTGCGCAGCATATGCCTGTGGCGGGGCTCGCATGGCGAAGACCTGCCCTTCTGGTTGTGTCGAGGCCGACGACATGCTGTCGCCTGCCTCCTGGTTGCGACGCCTTTCTCGGCGTCGCTCGAGGTACACCCGGGCGTCCTGCCCCAAGTGGCACCGTTCCAGTTCCCTTCGCAGGTCCGTCGACAGGAGCCTGGAGGAGCTGGAATCCGCCGTTAGCCCGTCAACCGTGGGTGTGCGCGTCAGCGACACAGCCGGTTGCCCTGGGCGTCATCCTCGCCGAAACCGAGGGTTCGCGGCAGCGACGACAAGGCGGTCCACCTCGCGGACCCATTGCTGGGTCGCTGAATGGGGCGCATCCCCCGCAGGTGGGTTGCACAGCAGCGCTCTTGCTGCAGCTAGCACACCTCCATGGTGTACGCTCAGTGCTGCAGAAGACCTCACACTGGTTGGGGCCTGCATAGCCGGAGTCGGCGTTGCCGGAGTCGGCTGCTGGCTGCCCGCTTGTGCCGACACACTCCGTCCTGAGTGTGTCGACATGTACTCCCCAGTGGTCACGGTTCGCCGTGAACGCGGAGGAGGTGAGTTTGCCGCTGAAGGAAGCTTGGTCATCTTCGTCGGCGGAAACTCGTCGCGCTAGGGGAAAAGCCCCCTACCTGGCGCGCCAAATGTCGAAGTGTTCAGTCAACACTTCCCCCGGGCCTGCACTGGGCAGCCCGCGGAGGTTCTTTTTTCGGAGGGGCTAGTTCCTAGCGGAGAGCTTGCACAGATGGACGAGTTAGTGAGAGCTTGACACAGAGAGTTTTACGTGGTTCAGGCCGCCGGAGCGTAAAACCCTACGTCCACGGCGAGCTATGGAGCTCGCTGTATTGCTTGCTGCTCAGGGCCGGGGGGCCTGAGCTTGGGGGTGAGTTACAGCTTGAGAGTGTATGGCTAGCGTATGAGTTGCAAAATGCGAACCCTTGCTATCGACGCCTACCCGAGCCTTTTATAGTCCAAGACTCGGGCGACTTATAAGGGGTGCCGGGACCCGACAGGTGATCCCGGGAAGATTGTCTATTATCTGCCGTATCTGTAGTTACGCCGGTAGTTGCCTCTGGCCGAAGGCTTCTGAGTCTTCATCCTGCCGCCCTGCCCATGCCGCACGCTAGTCGTAGTGGTTGATGACGGCGCATGCGGCATGGGATGTCTTGTCACGGCGTTTATTGGCTGGCAGGTTCTGACACCGCGCGCCAGTCTGTGATGCGACTGGGTGTAAGGGCCTCAGTTTTTGACACACATTTGCAGTGTTCATCACCACACCACACACACCTCATTTGAGAAAGAATGATGAACACAAATGAAGAGCAAGTAACAATTATCAACATGCTCATTAGAGAACAAACTTACACATTGCAAAAGTGGTATTTCCCACATGTGATATAGATGGGCTGGACATATGAAAACTCCTACACTTTGCTAAGGATGTCCATGCCAAGTTTCACCCAAATTCAAAACCTTTTTGAGGTCAGTTTGGGTATAGTTAGGAATAGGGCAGTTTGAAACCATATTCAAATTCAAACTGTTTTTATCCAATGAATTTAAAAGTGGGGGGCATATTCTTACTCAGCACATTTTTGTGAGCTCACACACCAAATTTCACTCCATTTGGAGTTGATCTTGACATGAGCTAAGTGGGAGAAATTCAAACTTTATTTGAATTTCAAACTGAACTTGTGCTGAAATCCATTCAAACCAAACCTCATTTGAACTTTGATCAATTCAAATGGCTCATGGGTGAATAATTTGAATTGCCAAGGGTAGTATGGGGTTCACTGTTTACAACAGTGATTAGGAGTAAATTTCAGAGGTTAAAACTGGAGGTGGGACCCACATGTCAGCCACTGCTCAGATCAAACCGACTGAGACTTTTTCACTCGGGTCGCCGAGCCGCAGCGGTGATCGCCACCGAGGCCAGCCGCCGCGCCACCAGCTGCTTGCCCACGCGCGGGCGTGAGGCGGTGCAGAGCATTCTTAAGGCGCCTGACCCCCTCCTCGGCCGAGGTACCGCCATTCTTCCCCGCAAGAACTCAGCGCCGGCCAAAAAACTTCCGCAGCTCGGACTTGATCGGAGAACGCCGATCGCAGCTCCCTCCTTCCACTCCAGAGCCCCAGCAAGGTACTAGAGACCTTCCTCCATCCTCCCCGTTGCTAGAATTCGGTTGAAACCGATTGATATTGGCTGTGCCGAAAGATCAAACTCGGAACTTGGAACCGCCGCACCTCGGGCTCTCGTGGACAGCCCAACCAGGGCGTTGTCACGCCCGAGCCAAGGCACCTTGGACGCGCAGGTGACCGGTGCTGCTCATCCCCGAGCCACAGCTCGAGTGGTTGCTCACCGGCGGCGAATTTCCACTTTTCCCCTTTCTGTGTGCAGAACGACATTCGGGTACGATTCTGTTTAATTCGTGCTCTAGAAGGGATTAGAGGGCCTCAGGCCGCTCTCACACGAGCTAGACACGGTAACGCACAAGTTTCCTTTACAACTCTGGGCCGGAGAACCTCTGTGCCCGGCGTAATTTGAGGTCTACTAATGGCGGAACGAACGGGCGGCATCGGGCGCACGGTGAGGACCTATTTCGGCCCTTCCCCGAGCTGCCTCGAGCTCATATCGACCTTCTCTGAGGTCCACTGATGCTCCCCGACCGATTTCCCAAGTAGCTGAGCTGCTAGAGAGGTCAGCCGACATGGCCGAAGTCGTTCCGAGGTGGCGGCTCGTCGCCGACCATGCTCCGGCCATTGTCATGAGCAGCTGATCCTAGAATCCTGTTCCCCGAGTAAAAGTAGGCAGGGGCGGCCAGAATCGAGAAGTTTGGAGCTGTACAGCAGCCGGCGGCGAGCTCTCCGGCGAGATCACTCGGTGGCGGGGCGCGGGTGTCGCGAGGTTGAAGAAGGGGGTGGACCCCAGCTGTCAGCGGCCGATATTTTGAATCGGGATCCGGCTGCGGCCGGGATCGGGTGTGCTGGCGCGCAAAATCCTTGTGGTCCGCGGTGTGCCATCGCCTCGGCATGCGACGCGTGTCCCCTGGGCCCACGCGCGAGTTTAAACTTTTCCCCGATTTTCAGATTTCCTTCAAACTTCAAATCCTCATAACTTTGGCTAGAAAGTTCCAAATTGAGTGAACCAAATTTTACTGGATTCAGCTCTCTGAGTAGTTTCCAGAAAATCAAGTTTCACTTCATGAAATTCCTTATTTCCCCAGAATTAATTCCTCAAAATTTAAACTGTTAGGAATTTTAACTGGAGAATCCTTTGGAGGAAAATCCTGAAATTTTGCTGAGATGTTCACCAAAATATCCTTGAACTACCATAAAAATTTCAGATCCATTTGAGCTCATTTAATCCACCTAATGGTGTGATTAGTGAAACTGTTCCAGAGAAAATAGAAAATGTTCAGAAACATTTTCAGAATTTTCTCTGAAATTGTTTAGCTCATATCTTTAGTTAGAGACTTCCAAATTAAGTGAGACCAACTCCATTAGAACCCTCTGAAAATCTAGTTTCAGAAAGTCATAGTTTGTTTCATGAAAATCCTTAGAACACCCTAAAAGCCTTTAATTAAGGTCAAGGACATAATTAATTGTGGAGGGCTCAAATGAGCTTTGCTGCAACTAAAACTTGACCAAGTCTCTGTTTAGGTTGTAACCAAGCCACAGTAAAAGTTTCACAGTCATTAGGTCTGTCTAGCAAGGGTTATAGACTTCACAACTTCAAAGTTAATACAAATGCATTTAAAATTGATACATATGTTTCTTATATCATGTAGTCGCTAAGGTCGAGGAGGAACCCGAAGTTCTAGACTTCGTTACTCCGGAGGAACAGCTAGCCTACGACCAAGAGCAGCAAGGCAAGCCTCGGTTTGCATTAACCTTTTTACAAATGTTTATTGTTTTGAGCACATCTTTGAATATTGTTCTGTGCATTAGAGTCTTGATTGGAAACCCACTGCATAGCCAAGAGAACCATGGGTTGGGTTTAGGATTGCAAACCCCGTTAGCCACTGCTAGGATAGAGTAGGATTCGGTACAAGTCGAGTAGTTGGAACTACTCGCGAGAATAGGCTAGAGGCACATTGCTCGGGTAGAGATAGCACATGATACACCTGGCAAGAAAATGAGACCGAGCGGAGAGTAAGGGCAGCAGGACTTTGGGGCCTGTGTGCTGTAGCTCCGCTTGTGTCGATTGAGGACCGAGCCGTGTGCGGGCCTGTTGAACAAGCTAGAACAGTACCGAAGACCTACCGGCTATATGGGAACCGGGAAACTGATGTAACTCGGGTAGCTGGGTATTGAGGCATTGCCCGTCGTTCAGAGGGTAGGTTGAGAGCTCGAGGTGTAAATCGGCTGGCGGCACGGAGATGCGCGTGCAGAGACCTCTTGCTCGGGACGATGGGACCGGTTCAATATTTGGCTAACGGGTGAAAGGTAGTCGCGTACGGCGTCCGTGATGGTTGTTGTAGGCAACATCGAGTACGGGCGTACGTGACGGGTTGTTCGGGTAACCCTGCAGGTGTAAATCGATTATAATCGCCGTCCCTCGCGGTCAGTGAGTACCACTTGTTCACTGTACCGTGACGTAGAAAGAACAGGCTAGTTACATGTTAAAATGTTGCTGATTGAAAGCTGGACATTGATTGTTAATGATATGCTGTAGCTTAGAGCTAATTAAAGTTCTTTTCAACCTTGGGCAAAGTACATGAGAGAAATGTGTTTCTTGTTTGATTGCGGCTCTCTCATGTGCCTTAGCGTAAGGTTCTCCACAACCTGCTGCTAAAACTTGAAAGTAAGGTTCTACTAATTAGGCGAGTCGTTGCAAATGATTTTTACCTCATGCAACCCATTACCCTCATGTAGAAGTTCCATGTTTAGGTGAGACGGGTCAGACTTGCTGAGCCTTCGTGCTCACTGCTTGCGTTTGAAGCTTTTGCAGGGTTCTATGAGGAAGGGACTCCCGAAGAGGAGACGGAACCCCAGGAGGGGAACCCCGTCGAGTGGGAGTCGTGCACGCCGCAGAGTTAGTGTGCGTGTGTGCTAGCAAGGACACGTTCGAGGGCTGAACGTGCACTTGATGCTTAGTCTACGCCCGCGAGTGTAGACTGAACTTATTTTGATGTAAACATGTTCATAAACTTGTTTATGTAATAAAACTTCCGCTTCCGCTTTGCACCTTTGATGTGTGTTATACGGTGCTGTGCAACGCAGCACCCCTCAGCGTGATCCTGGCTCGACAGGACCAATGGGGTCGTGTCAGCGTGGTATCAGAGCTCGCTTGAGGTTTAACACAGTACAAAGGTCTTCTTTTTCAAAAATCCAGTGAGGAACGAGTTAGTAGCCCGTATAAGGATGTTATTAGTCTATAGAAAGTGGCTTATTAATCTATTTGTTATGTCGGAAAATCGTGCATCTCGGAACGTTCGTGTCTTGGGGGGTGCACGTAAGCGCTGTCCACCAGTGCGCACAAGCTGAAGGGTGGAGCCCCACGGGTGGCAGGTAACCCGACCCGCTTTGATATCCTCTACGACTCTTAATGTCGTTTGGGGTATTCCAGCAACGTCTGTCCCTGGCGTGCGTGGTGCAACATGGGAGACCCCGTCACGTGGTCTGAAACGTGAACACGTAACTCAAGGCGTGTTTGGCTTGAGAACATCCGGGCGAGTGATGACGGCCGGATGTACGAACTGTATGGATTCCGGGCTCGGTGTGCAGCCGAGTCTGATGATTGTTTGAGTTTCTGCAGGTAGCCTGACCACGAAACGGTAGACGTGTAGCATCCGTGTGCAAGTGACGAGTAGTGCCACTGAACTAACGAAGCCGGCTAAGTCCGGTATAGGTTTTTCCTTTGTGAGGACGTAGTACCGACATAATTTGGTGACGCATCGACGTCACACCCCATTAAATAAACAACTTCATTTAAAAACTTGAAGGTTTTGATCCAAAGTAGTAAAACTTGATGTAACTCCTTCCCTTGTACAGGATATTCAAAGTTAACAAGTTTTCAACTTATAGGATGTTAAGGACAGAGCACTCTGTTTTCAGCTGAATCAAGGCTGGAGTTAATCAGAGGTTAGAGGTTGAGTTCTTTCGAGGTTGGGGTCGTATGATACATTTCTGGAAAGCTTTGGAAGAGATTTACAACTTTTCTGTTGAGTTCCAGAGGTGTTTCATCCCTTAACCACTCGAAAAATGCAGTAGAGTTGAAACTGTCCAGAAAACAGGACAGAGTAAAGACTCTCTGTAGACTCTCTGTAAAATTAAGCATAACTTCCTGCTTAAAAATCCAAAAATAGGAAATGAGGTAGTTCTGGAAAGCTTATGAGATGGGTTGTAAACTTTGTAACAGAAAGTTTTGTCAGATTAGGAACAGAATTAACTGGGATTCTTGGATCAAATCAGTACCTAAGGCAGGGAGGTGCTGTCCAATTGTTTCCAGAAATTCTGTTAACTTTGACATCTCATAACCTTTGAAACAGGACAGATCTTAGGCCAACCAAATACTGGCTGGAAAGCTATTGAAGTTAGCTTCAACTTTGATGTTGAGCTCCAGGACTGGTTTTGCTTTTAACCTGGCCTAAATCAGGTTGAAATGGAAACTGGTCAAGGCTGTCATGGGAACAGCAGATCAGCAGTCAAATTTGTTTAAAAATTTGAACTATGTTTCCAAGTTTTATGGGTTCAATGACATGTCTTATGTTATAGCCCAGAAGTTTACTGTTAAAATAAATATTTGACATTTCTCAAATATATTTTTACAGATGGCAGCAGATAAACAGTTGGAGAACGGGTGGGTAGTTTCCCACTGTTCTGACCGTAGCGGCTACCCGGAAGCATTGTGGCAAATGCTCCAATATTTCGGGTACAACCAGATGCCGCAATACTTCGCCAAGGAAGAAGGCAAAGAGGGGAACAAGACGTGGACGATCCATGTTGAGGTTCCCGCAGGACCTACGCCACCCGGTTGGGTGCCATTCACCGTCACGGTGAGAGGAAGACAACCGGAAGGGATGTGGCAAGTGGCAGCCCGTGACACTATGTCACGTTTCTGCCAACTACACGTGCAGGCTATGGAGGGAACTCCATACGCACTCGTTCCGGTGGAGGGGCGAGCTCAGCATGTGTGGGAAGAAAGGTACCTGGAGGCAACAGACCCGAGTTGCCCAAGGTACAACCCCGCGGAGGCAAACCTCAGCCTCCAAATGAGGGCGGGAAACGCTGTGATGGACGGCCAAGCTGTTCATACGGAGCATCTCGCCACCAAGCTCAAGGAGAGCACAAGCCGTGGAGATCATTTCGAGGGTGCTCACAGCGCACTCAGCAATGTGCTCCTTCTGACGATCAAGTGACTGAATGAACAACACAATCAGTTGCGTCATCTGAAGAAGGCAAAGAAGAAGAGCCGTGTTGACATCACAGCGTTGCAAGAGCTGGTGCAGACCCTAACCCAGCAGAATGAGGACCTTGCTCAAGAGCGGGACGACACTATTGAGGAAGGACAAGGCTGGGAAGAGGACTATAACCAAGCTATGGACGAGGTGCATGCCTTGCAGGACCTCGTGCCCCCGGTATTGGGCGTACCGGTAGTCTTGGGTCTTCCAGCCATGGGAGAACCCGGAATGGGAGAAGAGGTGGTAGACCCCGAGCCACCAGCAGAGGTACCGGAGGAGGACGACCCACAAGAGGTCGAGTTCTACTCCGAGTAGGGGGTTACGGTTGCCAAGTAGGGCAGCTAGGGTAGCATAACCCAACTTTTGTAATCGGTGACATGTCGTGTAGACAGTAGCGTATGTATAGGTAGTGACGACATGAGCACGACTTCTCGGAGATCCGAGAATAATGTATCTTGTATAAAGTTTATGCTTTATCAATATATGTGAATGTTGTGCAAGTTAATCATGCGTCGCTTCAATACCTACTGCTGTTTATGGAATTTTGAGTAAGACATGTGCTAATTGCTGCTGTGTTGAATTTCAGAATGACGCGTACTCGTGCCAACCCTGATGTTGGGGGTACCAGTCAAGGGGGAGAGGCCTCCAAACCACCTCCCGAGGACTCCTCGGGACAGCAGCAGCAACAGCAACAGCAAACACCGCCACCGCCACTGCCAACGGTTACATTGGCCGACATTGTCGCGGCAATGGCGGGCTCGCATCAGCAGCACACAGAATTGCTGCAGACTCTCATCGCCAATACGTCTCGCCCAGAGAGACGTCAAGATCGTGAGGAGCGCCAACAAAGCTCCTACTCCGACTTCCTGGCGACTCATCCCCCTGTATTCTCAAGGGCGGATGAACCACTTGACACGGACAACTGGCTCTGCGCCATAGAGATGAAGTTCGGGCTGCTCCAGATCAGCGAGCAGCGCAAGACTCAGTTCGCGGTCCAGCAGCTCCAAGGATCCGCGAGCGCGTGGTGGGCCAACTTCTGTGCTTCACAGCCCACCGACCGAGTGATGACCTGGACGGAATTCCGGACGGCCTTCAGGGCCTATCATATACCGCCAGGTCTAATGAAGAGGAAGACGCAGGAGTTCCTACACCTGCAACAAGGGAGCCGGAACGCGCTGGAATACTCCAGAGCGTTCAACGATCTCGCGCTCTACGCGTCGTATCACGCGGATACAGACGAGAAGCAGCGAGACCATTTTTACCAGGGGCTTAACCCGCTCCTGAAGGACAAGTTGGCGATGTTCAATCGCGGCAGCCTCAACGACATCATTGATGCTGCGATTGTTCAGGAGGACTCCGGCAAGGAGTTGGCGGCGGCAGAGCAAAAGCAAAGCGCGCCGCAGAGCAGCGGAGAGGGAGGCGGTCCTTCTCAGAAGTTTTGGATGGTGAATCGCCCACCATCAGGTCCACGCTGGCAGCCACCACAGCGGTCGATGCCGTTCCGCAGTCGGCCGTACTCTTCACCGGCATTCCGGCCGGCACTGCCAGCACCACCGCAACCACAACAGCAGCAACGGGCGATGCCGCGTGCGTTTGCACCTCAGCAACGCATGCCGGGCTTTCGTCCACCGAGTACTCCACCAGCAGCGGCCACATGTTACAAGTGTGGTCGTCCAGGACACTTCGCGAGCAGTTGCCCGGAGAGGCAAGGCGGCGGAGTGGCAACACAGTTTCTGGGGAGGAATCAACCCCGGAACCCTACCAATGCGCGCGGGCAAACCCTAGGCCCGGCACTGTCCACCAGCTTGCCATTGAGGACGTGCCGGAGGGCGAGCCAATCCTTGCGGGTATGTTCCAACTCCACCAGCATCCCGCTATAGTACTATTTGATTCAGGCGCCACGCATAATTTTATTAGCCAAGCTTTCATTGCTAAACACAGTTTGCCAATACTACCCACCGATAGTCCATATTTAATTTGTTCACCGGGTGGGAAGATTTCAGCAAGCGTAATGGTCTCCAAAGCACCATTATGCTTAGCGGGTAGAGCGTACCCCACGTCTCTCATTATCTTAGAGGGACAGAAGGTCGATGTCATCCTAGGGATGTCGTGGTTAACCCGCCACGGCGCTGTTTTAGACACCGTCCTTCGAGTCGTGCACTTAAACTCAGAGGTGCACGGTTCTCACTCATTATTTCTGGACAGTCCAGAAATAAAACTTTCAAGTGTCTATCAGTCCACAACTATCAGATTGGAAGACATTCCAGTGGTCCGGGAGTTTCCTGATGTATTCCCGGATGATTTACCGGGAATGCCCCCGATAGAGAGGTGGAGTTCAAGATTGAACTTACACCAGGAACCATGCCAATATCCCGACGGCCATACAAGATGGCGCCCAAGGAGTTGGCTGAACTGAAGACTCAGCTCACGGACCTTCTGGAGAAGGGTTTTATTAGGCCGAGCTCCTCGCCATGGGGCTGTTCGGCATTATTTGTCAAAAAGAAGGATGAGACGTTGCGTCTTTATATGGACTACCGTCCATTAAATGCCGTAACCATCAAAAACAAGTACCCGTTGCCACGGATCGACATGTTGTTTGATCAGTTGGTCGAAGCAAAGATCTTTTCCAAAATGAATTTAAGATCCGGGTACCACCAGATTAAGATAAGGGCGGAGGACATTCCAAAGACAGCTTTCTCGACAAGGTACGGACTTTATGAGTACCTGGTCATGTCCTTTGGCCTCACCAATGCTCCAGCTCACTTCATGTACTTAATGAACTCGGTGTTCATGCCGGAGCTGGACAAGTTTGTCGTGGTCTTCATCGACGACATCCTAGTATATTCCAAGTCGGAGGAAGATCACAAGAAACATCTGCGTATAGTCTTGCAACGGCTGCGGGATCACAAGTTATACGCAAAATTCAGCAAATGCGAGTTTTGGATATCGCAAGTGCCTTTCCTCGGGCATATCATCTCAGCGGAGGGTATCGCTGTGGACCCGAGCAAGATCACGCAAGTGCTGAATTGGAAATCCCCGAGAACGGTTCATGAGGTACGGAGTTTCCTCGGACTCGCGGGATATTATTGGAGGTTCATTCCGAACTTCTTGAAGATTGCCAAGCCAATGACAGAGCTGCTGAAGAAGGCTACCAAATATGTTTGGAGTCCAGCATGTGAAGCAGCATTCAAGGCTTTAGTCAAGCACCTGACATCAGCACCGGTTTTGGCGCAGCCAGACGCAACAAAACCGTTCGATGTGTACTGCGATGCATCCGGCATTGGGCTCGGATGTGTGCTGATGCAAGACCGAAGAGTGGTCGCGTATGGATCACGGCAGCTTAGGAACCATGAGCAGAATTATCCAACTCACGATTTGGAGCTCGCTGCCGTGGTACTTGCACTGAATATGTGGAGGCACTACCTACTCGGTAACCTCGTACATTTATATACCGACCACAAAAGCCTCAAGTACATATTCACTCAGAAGGAGCTGAACATGAGGCAATGAAGATGGTTAGAACTGATAAAGGACTACGAGATAGAGATCCATTATCATCCGGGCAAAGCAAACGTAGTGGCAGATGCGCTGAGCCGCAAGTCACACGTCAATAATCTGACCATCACACCGTTGGAAGAGAGCGAACCACCACTCTATGTGATTCCACACGGAGCTCTCTACAACCTAGCTTTGATCCCCACCATCCGTGAAGAGATAGCGGCAGCCCAGAAGAATGACAAGGTCATGTCACATTTACGGAGACGTGTAGACAGTGGGGAGTTGAAATGTTTCCGGAAGGACGGAGACGGCGTCCTATGGTTCAAGGACCGGATTGTCGTACCCCGAAACCCAGAGTTACGGAAGAAAATCTTTGATGAGGCTCACTTATCAAAATTTTCTATTCACCCCGGCAGCAACAAAATGTATCAAGAACTCAGAAGAAAGTTTTGGTGGACACGGATGAAGCGAGAGACTGCAAAATACGTGTCCGAGTGTGATACATGTCGAAGGGTGAAGGCAGACCACATGCGGAAACCAGGACTGCTGCAACCACTGGGCATTCCTGCCTGGAAGTGGGAGGACGTGAGCATGGATTTCGTCGTCGGTTTACCCACCACCTTACAGAAACATGATTCTGTGTGGGTGATCGTCGATCGGCTCACCAAAGTTGCCCATTTCATCCCGGTCAACACCAACTACAACGCCAAGAAGTACGCTGAACTGTACATCTCACGGATCCTATGCTTATACGGCGTACCCCGTACCATCATATCGGACCGGGGCACTTTATTTGTGTCCCGTTTTTGGGAGCAGCTACACGCTGCCTTGGGGACGAAGCTGATCCGTAGTTCAGCCTACCACCCGCAGACGGATGGACAAACCGAGCGGGTAAATCAGATTCTAGAAGACATGCTACGAGCTTGCGCTATCGACCACGGCAAGAAATGGGATGATCACTTGCCGTTAGCCGAGTTCTCGTACAACAATGGGTACCAAGCCAACATCAAGATGGCGCCCTACGAGGCGCTATACGGGAGAAAATGCCGCACACCATTGAACTGGTGTGAGTCTGGCGAAAGGGTTACCTTCGGGATTGACCTTGTCAACAACGCGGAAGAAAAGGTTCGACTAATTCAAGCGAACCTAAAAGCCGCTCAATCCCGTCAGAAACAGTATGCGGACCGGAGAAGGCGCCCATTACAATTCGAAGTTGGGGATCACGTATATCTACGGGTGTCTCCAATGAAGGGTGTAAACAGATTTGGGGTGAGAGGAAAGTTAGCACCCCGCTTCATCGGTCCATTCCAGATTACCGAAAGATGTGGATCGGTGGCATACCGGCTGAAATTACCAGAAGCACTTTCCGGTGTGCACGACGTCTTTCACATTTCCCAGCTGAGGAAGTGTCTCAAGCTATCAACTACCGTTCAGCTGGAAGACATTGAAGAACTGCAACCGGATCTCACCTATCGGGAGGAACCGGTGCAGATTATTGATGAAAAGGCCCGAACCACATGCAACCGTACGTTGTGGTTCTACAAGGTTCTATGGAGTAATCACTCCATGGACGAAGCGACATGGGAGAGCGAAGAATTCCTTCGCACTAACTACCCCGACTTTTTCACGTCGCATATCCGGTAATTTTCTACCGTCCTCTCTCTCATTTTCACCTTATAATCTCGGGACGAGATTCTTTTAAGGGGGGAGGAATGTAAGGGCCTCAGTTTTTGACACACATTTGCAGTGTTCATCACCACACCACACACACCTCATTTGAGAAAGAATGATGAACACAAATGAAGAGCAAGTAACAATTATCAACATGCTCATTAGAGAACAAACTTACACATTGCAAAAGTGGTATTTCCCACATGTGATATAGATGGGCTGGACATATGAAAACTCCTACACTTTGCTAAGGATGTCCATGCCAAGTTTCACCAAAATTCAAAACCTTTTTGAGGTCAGTTTGGGTATAGTTAGGAATAGGGCAGTTTGAAACCATATTCAAATTCAAACTGTTTTTATCCAATGAATTTAAAAGTGGGGGGCATATTCTTACTCAGCACATTTTTGTGAGCTCACACACCAAATTTCACTCCATTTGGAGTTGATCTTGACATGAGCTAAGTGGGAGAAATTCAAACTTTATTTGAATTTCAAACTGAACTTGTGCTGAAATCCATTTAAATCAAACCTCATTTGAACTTTGATCAATTCAAATGGCTCATGGGTGAATAATTTGAATTGCCAAGGGTAGTATGGGGTTCACTGTTTACAACAGTGATTAGGAGTAAATTTCAGAGGTTAAAACTGGAGGTGGGACCCACATGTCAGCCACTGCTCAGATCAAACCGACTGAGACTTTTTCACTCGGGTCGCCGAGCCGCAGCGGTGATCGCCACCGAGGCCAGCCGCCGCGCCACCAGCTGCTTGCCCACGCGCGGGCGTGAGGCGGTGCAGAGCCTTCTTAAGGCGCCTGCCCCCCTCCTCGGCCGAGGTACCGCCGTTCTTCCCCGCAAGAACTCAGCGCCGGCCAAAAAACTTCCGCAGCTCGGACTTGATCGGAGAACACCGATCGCAGCTCCCTCCTTCCACTCCAGAGCCCCAGCAAGGTACTAGAGACCTTCCTCCATCCTCCCCGTTGCTAGAATTCGGTTGAAACCGATTGATATCGGCTGTGCCGAAAGATCAAACTCGAAACTTGGAACCGCCGCACCTCGGGCTCTCGTGGACAGCCCAACCAGGGCATTGTCACGCCCGAGCCAAGGCACCCTTGGACGCGCAGGTGACCCGTGCTGCTCATCCCCGAGCCACAGCTCGAGTGGTTGCTCACCGGCGGCGAATTTCCACTTTTCCCCTTTCTGTGTGCAGAACGACCTTCGGGTACGATTCTGTTTAATTCGTGCTCTAGAAGGGATTAGAGGGCCTCAGGCCGCTCTCACACGAGCTAGACACGGTAACGCACAAGTTGCCTTTATAACTCTGGGCCGGAGAACCTCTGTGCCCGGCGTAATTTGAGGTCTACTAATGGCGGAACGAACGGGCGGCATCGGGCGCACGGTGAGGACCTATTTCGGCCCTTCCCCGAGCTGCCTCGAGCTCATATCGACCTTCTATGAGGTCCACTGATGCTCCCCGACCGATTTCCCAAGTAGCTGAGGTGCTAGAGAGGTCAGCCGACATGGCCGAAGTCGTTCCGAGGTGGCGGCTCGTCGCCGACCATGCTCCGGCCATTGTCATGAGCAGCTGATCCTAGAATCCTGTTCCCCGAGTAAAAGTAGGCAGGGGCGGCCAGAATCGAGAAGTTTGGAGCTGTACAGCAGCCGGCGGCGAGCTCTCCGGCGAGATCACTCGGTGGCGGGGCGCGGGTGTCGCGAGGTTGAAGAAGGGGGTGGACCCCAGCTGTCAGCGGCCGATATTTTGAATCGGGATCTGGCTGCGGCCGGGATCGGGTGTGCTGGCACGCAAAATCCTTGTGGGCCACGGTGTGCCATCGCCTCGGCATGCGACGCGTGTCCCCTGGGCCCACGCGCGAGTTTAAACTTTTCCCCGATTTTCAGATTTCCTTCAAACTTCAAATCCTCATAACTTTGGCTAGAAAGCTCCAAATTGAGTGAACCAAATTTTGCTGGATTCAGCTCTCTGAGTACTTTCCAGAAAATCAAGTTTCACTTCATGAAATTCCTTATTTCCCCAGAATTAATTCCTCAAAGTTTAAACTGTTAGGAATTTTAACTGGAGAATCCTTTGGAGGAAAATCCTGAAATTTTGCTGAGATGTTCACCAAAATATCCTTGAACTACCATAAAAATTTCAGATCCCTTTGAGCTCATTTAATCCACCTAATGGTGTGATTAGTGAAACTGTTCCAGAGAAAATAGAAAATGTTCAGAAACATTTTCAGAATTTTCTCTGAAATTGTTTAGCTCATATATTTAGTTAGAGACTTCCAAATTAAGTGAGACCAACTCCATTAGAACCCTCTGAAAATCTAGTTTCAGAAAGTCATAGTTTGTTTCATGAAAATCCTTAGAACACCCTAAAAGCCTTTAATTAAGGTCAAGGACATAATTAATTGTGGAGGGCTCAAATGAGCTTTGCTGCAACTAAAACTTGACCAAGTCTCTGTTTAGGTTGTAACCAAGCCACAGTAAAAGTTTCACAGTCATTAGGTCTGTCTAGCAAGGGTTATAGACTTCACAACTTCAAAGATAATACAAATGCATTTAAAATTGATACATATTTTCTTATATCATGTAGTCGCTAAGGTCGAGGAGGAACCCGAAGTCCTAGACTTCGTTACTCCGGAGGAACAGCTAGCCTACGACCAAGAGCAGCAAGGCAAGCCCCGGTTTGCATTAACCTTTTTACAAATGTTTATTGTTTTGAGCACATCTTTGAATATTGTTCTGTGCATTAGAGTCTTGATTGGAAACCCACTGCATAGCCAAGAGAACCATGGGTTGGGTTTAGGATTGCAAACCCCGTTAGCCACTGCATTGCTAGGATAGAGTAGGATTCGGTACAAGTCGAGTAGTTGGAACTACTCGCAAGAATAGGCTAGAGGCACATTGCTCGGGTAGAGATAGCACATGATACACCTGGCAAGAAAATGAGACCGAGCGGAGAGTAAGGGTAGCAGGACTTTGGGGCCTGTGTGCTGTAGCTCCGCTTGTGTTGATTGAGGACCGAGCCGTGTGCGGGCCTGTTGAACAAGCTAGAACAGTACCGAAGACCTACCGGCTATATGGGAACCGGGAAACTGATGTAACTCGGGTAGCTGGGTATTGAGGCATTGCCCGTCGTTCAGAGGGTAGGTTGAGAGCTCGAGGTGTAAATCGGCTGGCGGCACGGAGATGCGCGTGCAGAGACCTCTTGCTCGGGACGATGGGACCGGTTCAATATTTGGCTAACGGGTGAAAGGTAGTCGCGTACGGCGTCCGTGATGGTTGTTGTAGGCAACATCGAGTACGGGCGTACGTGACGGGTTGTTCGGGTAACCCTGCAGGTGTAAATCGATTATAATCGCCGTCCCTCGCGGTCAGTGAGTACCACTTGTTCACTGTACCGTGACGTAGAAAGAACAGGCTAGTTACATGTTAAAATGTTGCTGATTGAAAGCTGGACATTGATTGTTAATGATATGCTGTAGCTTAGAGCTAATTAAAGTTCTTTTCAACCTTGGGCAAAGTACATGAGAGAAATGCGTTTCTTGTTTGATTGCGGCTCTCTCATGTGCCTTAGCGTAAGGTTCTCCACAACCTGCTGCTAAAACTTGAAAGTAAGGTTCTACTAATTAGGCGAGTCCTTGCAAATGATTTTTACCTCATGCAACCCATTACCCTCATGTAGAAGTTCCATGTTTAGGTGAGACGGGTCAGACTTGCTGAGCCTTCGTGCTCACTGCTTGCGTTTGAAGCTTTTGCAGGGTTCTATGAGGAAGGGACTCCCGAAGAGGAGACGGAACCCCAGGAGGGGAACCCCGTCGAGTGGGAGTCGTGCACACCGCAGAGTTAGTGTGCGTGTGTGCTAGCAAGGACACGTTCGAGGGCTGAACGTGCACTTGATGCTTAGTCTACGCCCGCGAGTGTAGACTGAACTTATTTTGATGTAAACATGTTCATAAACTTGTTTATGTAATAAAACTTCCGCTTCCGCTTTGCACCTTTGACGTGTGTTATACGGTGCTGTGCAACGCAGCACCCCTCAGCGTGATCCTGGCTCGACAGGACCAATGGGGTCGTGTCACTGGGCGCAACGGCACCTGACAGACGCGTGCTCCGCGTTTCCGCGTCTTGGGAAGACGCGGGCCTTGAATACCTTGTACGGGCAAGGTGTGGGGCGCCTTTACGCCCGCTGCCTACCGCTCGGGGGCTGGCAGCACCGTTCTTCTGGCCATGTGGCGGGTCCGGAGCTCTCTTCTAAGGAGAGGGAGGTCCGGCCCCGCTGGACGCGTGGCGCCTTCGGACCTCTCTTCCGCGGAGGGGGAGGTCCGGCTTCTGTATGCCACGTGGCGGGCCCAGAGCTCACCTCTGAGGAGAGGGAGGTCCGGCCCCGCTGGACGCGTGGCGTCTTCGGACCTCTCTCCCGCGGAGGGGGAGGTCCGGCTTCTGTATGCCACGTGGCAGGCTCGGAGCTCTCCTCTGAGGAGAGGGAGGTCCGGCCCCGCCGGACGCGTGGCGCCTTCGGAGCTCTCCCTGCGGAGAAGGGCGAGCACCTTAGGCATTTTACCCTGTGCGCGGGGGTACCCCATATCTCAGGTACCGACAGCGCTGGTAGAGGGGGATCTCTACCGGCGTGGCGCCAACCACATCCTATTGCGGTGCATAACCCAGGGGGAAGGCTACGACTTGCTCGCTGAGATCCATGGAGGCGAATGTGGAAGTCACTCTTCCTCACGCACGCTTGTCGGTAAAGCCTTCCGGCATGGCTTCTACTGGTCGACAGCACTCCAGGATGCCGTCAAGCTGGTCGAGAGCTGCAAGGCGTGCCAGTTCCACGCCAAGCAGATCCATACACCGGCTCAGGCGGTACAGATGATCCCGCCCTTGTGGCCATTTGCCGTATGGGGGCTGGACATCTTGGGACCGTTTCCCAGAACCGTCGGGGGATTCCGGTACCTCTATGTCGCCATCGACATGTTCACCAAGTGGCCGGAAGCCACGCCAGTTGTCACCATCAACAAGCAATCCACAGTAAAGTTCATCAAGTCTATTGTCTGCCGGTTCGGGGTCCCGAACAGAATCATCACCGACAACGGGACCCAGTTCACCAGCGCAGCCTTCCAAGACTACTGCGAAGACCTCGGCATTCAGGTGTGTTATGCCTCTGTTGCCCATCCAAAGAGCAATGGGCAAGTCGAGAGGGCCAACGCGGAGATTCTCCGGTGCCTTAAGACTCGCACCTACGCCAGTCTGAAGAAACATGGTGCCAATTGGGTAGATGAGCTTCCGAGCATACTATGGGCTAACCGGACATCCCAGAGCGGGGCCACCGGAGAGACACCCTTCTTCATGGTGTATGGGGCCGAAGCCGTACTTCCCCCAGAAATCACCATGAAGTCTCACCGTGTCCGGGCTTACGACGAAGCCGCGCAGGACAACCTCCGGCGTGGAGAAATCGACCTCGTCGACGAGGTCCGATTGCATGCAGCACTCCGTAACGCACGGTACAGACAAGCGCTTCGTCGCTACCACCAGAGATCTGTGCGTGCCCGGGAGCTGCAGGAAGGTGACCTGGTGCTGCGGCGCATACTTTCTCGCGAAGGGACCCACAAACTCTCCCCTAGTTGGGAAGGCCCTTTCCGAGTCGCGAGAGTATGTCGCCCCGGGTGCGTGCGCCTGTCCACCGAGGATGGGGACCTGCTCCCAAACCCTTGGAACATAGAACACCTCTGTAAGTTCTACCCCTAGAGCAAAGGTAGGACAGTCCTTTCTTTTCGTAATAAGCTCCATAGAGTCCAGGAACAGCGCTCGGAGCAACTAAGCCCCAGGGGACGGTACAGGACTACGTTCAGCTTTGCCTGGTTCCGACTCCAAGCGCGTAGAGTCTTGCTTCCCTTCTTAATGGGGCGGGTCGTGGCCTCCATGTTTAGCCTGCCTTCCTCCTATGGAAAGTTATACGAAAAGAAACCTGTTCTACTTTGCTCTTTCCTCGTACTCATTTAAATTGTGTACTAAGTTTTTTATGACTACCCTCGCGGTGCATGGCTGCCATGTGCTCAGCTCCCTCTTCTCATTCTCACCACTAGTCAGCATTTGCTGCCCTCTCAGAGGCGGTTGCACCGGCGGTACCTGCCGATAGTCGAAGGGGCCCCGAGCCCCTGGCACTTCGCGCACTACAGTCCCCGAGCACCGTACGTATGGTTAGGGACCGTAAGTCAAATAAGACTATGAGATAAGGGAGGGGGATCCCCCAAGGAGAATTACGTTTTCCCTACTTGTGTGCAGGACCTCTCGGCCTCAAATCCCTACAGGAATGTGGTAGGAGCGCCTGACCAATGGGACGCCCCTGCCAGGAGGCCACTACGGGATTACGCAAGACCGGAACTCCAAGGCAAGACCGAAGGATCCACGGGTCCAGCGGGACCGGACCCCCCCCTCTGAGGGGAGGGGCCCGAAGGCCCCACGTGTACCGCAGGTCCGGACCTCCCTCTCCTCAGAGGAGAGCTCCGGGTCCGCCACGTGGCCGGCTGATCCGGGCCTACCCATCCTCGTGAGGCGGGCCCCGAGGACCTCCGGGGCCCTTAATATAATAAGGACCCGGGGAAGGTGCCAGAGCAGAACGTCGAGATTGGTGAAGGCCTCTGAGCACCTTGCGGAGCTAAGGGCTCGGCCAGGCAAAACCAAAAAGAAGACGGAAAACATCGCAGGCACAAAGGGTCATAAGAGTTTATGTATTCATGGCTCCATGAGCTGGGCTACAAACTCGGTGAAAAGAAAGAAACAAGCCCCAAGGTTCCCCCAACACGACCTGTCGGTACCCGCGATATGGGGTACCCCCGCGCACAGGGGAAAATGCCTAAGGATCTCGCCCTTCTCCGCAGGGAAAGCTCCGAAGGCACCACGTGTCCAGTGGGGCCGGACCTCCCTCCCCTCAGAGGAGAGCTCCGGGCTCGCCACGTGGCCTACAACAGCCAGACCTCCCCCCTCCGTGGGGAGAGCTCCGAAGGTGCCACATGTCCCGCGGGGCCGGACCTCCCCCTCCTTAGAGGAGAGCTCCGGACCCGCCACGTGGCCGACAGAAGCCGGACCTCCCCCCTCCGCGGGGGAGAGGTCCGAAGGCTCCACGTGTCTTGCGGGGCCGGACCTCCCCCTCCTCAGAGGAGAGCTCCGGGCCCCCCACGTGTCTAGCAGAACAGCGCTGCCTGCCCCCGAGCGGTAGGCAGCGGGCGTAAAGACGCCCCATACCTTGCCCGTACAAGGTATTCAAGTCCCGCGCCTTCCCAAGATGCGGAGACGCGGAGCACGCCTCTGTCAGGTGCCGTTGCGCCCAGTCGCATCACAGACTGGCGTGCGGTGTCAGAGCCTGCCAGCCAATAAACGCAGCAATAAGACATCCCATGCCGCCCCCGCCGTCATCAACCACTACGACTAGCATGCGGCATGGGCAGGGCTGCAAGACGAAGACTCAGAAGCCTTCGCCAGAGACAACTACCGGCATAACTGCAGATACGGTAGATAATAGACAATCTCCCCGGGACCACCTGTCAGGTCCCGGGCCCCCCTTGTAAGCCACCCGAGTCTTGGACTATAAAAGGCTCGGGTAGGCAACGTTAGCAAGGGTTCGAACCCTGTTGGTTCGCACTTTGCAACTCATACGCTAGCCATACACTCTCCAGCTGTAACTCACCCCCAAGCTCAGGCCTCCGGTCCTGAGCAGCAAGCAATACAGCGAGCTCCATAGCTCGCCGTGGACGTAGGGTTTTACGCTCCGGTGGCCTGAACCACGTAAAACTCATCGTGTCAAGCTCTTAGTAACTCGTCCATCTGCGCAAGCTCTCCGCTAGGGACTAGCCCCACCGAAAAAAGAACCTCCGCGGGCTGCCCTGTGCAGGCCCGGGGGAAGTGTCGACCGAACACTTCGACATTTGGCGCGCCAGGAAGGGGGCTTTTCTCCTAGCGCGATGAGTTTCCGCCAACGAAGATGACCAAGCTTCCTTCAGCGGCAAGCTCTCCACCTCCGCGTTCACAGCGAACCGTGACCACGGGGGAGTACATGTCGACACACTCAGGACGGAGTGTGTCGGCACAAGCTGGTAGCCAGCAGCCGACTCCGGCTATGCTGGCCCCGACCAATGTGAGATCTTCTGCAGCGCTGAGCGTACACCATGGAGGTGCACTAGCTGCAGCAAGAGCGCTGCTGCGCAACCCACCTGCGGGAGATGCGCTCCATTCAGCGACCCAGCAATGGGTCCGCGAGGTGGACCGCCTCGTCGTCGCTGCCGCGAACCCTCGGTTTTGGCGAGGACGGCGCCCAGGACAACCGGCTGTGTCGCTGACGCGCACACCCACGGTTGACGGGCTAACGGCGGATTCCAGCTCCTCCAGGCTCCTGTCGACGGACCTGCGAAGGGAACTGGAACGGTGCCACTTGGGCCAGGACGCCCGGGTGTACCTCGAGCGACGCCGAGAAAGGCGTCGCAACCATGAGGCTGGCAACAGCATGTCGTCGGCCTCGACACAACCAGAAGGGCAGGCCTTCGCCACGCGAGCCCTGCCTCAGGCATATGCTGCGCAACATATGCCACAACTATATGCGCCGCAAGCAGCGGCCCCGGTCTATGGTGCAGCCTTGCCCATGCCGGGATACGCGGTGCCGAGTGCGAACCAAGCGTTCGCAGCGCCAGTACCTGCAGCAGCAGGTGCAGGATGTGCGGCCCTTGCACCCCACCTTCGCTTCGCAAGGTGGCCACGCAAGTTTCGCCCGCACCTGCCCGAGAAGTACGACGGCAGCGTCAACCCAGCGGAGTTCCTCCAGATCTACTCCACTGCCGTACTTGCCGCAGGAGGGGACGAGGCTGTCATGGCCAACTACTTCCCCGTCGCCTTGACCGGCCCAGCTCCTCCAGGCTCCAGTCGACGGACCTGAGAAGGAAGCTGGAACGGTGCCACTTGGTCCAGGATGCCCGGGTGTACCTCGAGCGACGTCGAGAATGGCGTTGCAACCAAGAGGCTGGCGACAGCATGGCGTCGGCCTCGACAAAGCCTGGAGGGCAGACCTTCGCCACGCGAGCTCTGCCCCAGGCGTACGCCGCGCTGCATAAGCCACAACCATGTGCTCTGCAAGCGGCGTCCCCGGCCTATGGCGCAACCTTGCCCATATCGGGGTACACTGTGTCAGGCGCAACCAAGCGTCCGCGACACCAGTACCTGCGCTGGGAGCCAGCAACCGGCTCTGGCAGCGCCGACCCCGGCAATGCAGGCTGCAACCAGCGTCAGGTCTTCAGTAGCGCTGGGCGTACCCGGCAGTGGTGCGCCAGCCGCAGCAAGAGCACTACTGTGCAATCTGCCTGCTGGGGACGCGCCTCAGGCAGCGACCCAGCAGGGGATTCGCGAGATAGACCATCTCGTCGTCGCCGCCGCAAACCCTCGACTTCGGCGGGGACGACGCTCCGGTCAACTGGCTGTGTCGCTGACGCGCATGCCAACGGTTGACGGGCAGACGGCGGACCTCAGCTCCACCAGGTTTCCATCGACGGACCTGAGGGCAGAGCTGGAGCGATGCCACTTGGGCCAAGATGCCTGAGTGTTCCTTGAGCGACGTCAAGAAAGGCGTCGCACTCAAGAGGCTGGCGACAGCATGGCGTCGGCCTCGACACAGCCTGGAGGGCAGACCTTCGCCACGCGAGCTCTGCCCCAGGCGTACGCCGCGCTGCATAAGCCACAACCATGTGCTCTGCAAGCGGCGTCCCCGGCCTATGGCGCAACCTTGCCCATACCGGGGTACACTGTGTCAGGCGCAACCAAGCGTCCGCGACACCAGTACCTGCGCTGGGAGCCAGCAACCGGCTCTGGCAGCACCGACCCCGGCAATGCAGGCTCCAACCAGCGTCAGGTCTTCAGTAGCGTTGGGCGTACCCGGCGGGGGTGCGCTAGCCGCAGCAAGAGCGCTACTGCACAATCCGCCTGCTGGGGACGCGCCTCAGGCAGCGACCCAGCAGTGGATTCGCGAGGTAGACTGTCTTGTCGTCGCCGCCGCAAACCCTTGACTTCGGCGGGGACGACGCTCCGGCCAACCGGCTGTGTCGCTGACGTGCACGCTGACGGTTTACGGACATACGGCGGATTCCAGCTCCACCAGGTTTCCGTCGACGGACCTGAGGACTGAGCTGGAACGATGCCACCTGGGCCAAGACGCCCGAGTGTTCCTCGAGCGGCGACGAGGAAGGCGTCGCAACCAAGAGGCCGGTGTCAGCATGACGACTGCCTCAACCCTGCCTGAGGCGCAGACTTTCGCCACGCGAACTCTGCCCCAGACATACGCCACGCAGCATATGCCACAGCCATATGTCCTGCAAACGGCGCCCCCGGTCTATGGCGCAGCCTTGCCCATACCGGGGTACACTGTGCCAGCGGCGAACCAAGCGTTCGCGGCACCAACGCCTGCAGCAACAGGGGCAGGATGTACGGCCCTGGAGCCCCACCTCCGCTTCACGAGGTGACCGCGCAAGTTTCGGCCGCACCTGCCCGAGAAGTACGATGGCAGCGTCAACCCGGCGGGGTTCCTCCAGATCTACTCCACCGCTGTACTTGCCGCAGGAGGGGATGAGGCCGTCATGGCCAAACCACTTCCCCGTCGCCTTGACCGGCCCTGCCCGGTCTTGGCTAATGAACCTCCCTCAGGGTTCCATAACTTCCTGGGGAGAGCTCTGCCGGCAGTTCATCGCCAACTTAGGCAGCTCCTACACCCGTCCTGGCACGGAGCTTGACCTCCAAGCCATCAAGCAACAACCTGGGGAGTCGCTGCGCTCCTTCATCCAGCGGTTCGCCCAGATACGCAACACCATTCCGCATATTCAAAGTGCTTCTGTGGTGGCGACTTTGACAGTGTCCAGGACAAGAAGATGCTTGAGAGGCTTGCAACCAGAGAGGTCTGCGATGCCTCCGAGCCCTTCAGCCTGGTGGACAAGTGCTCCAGAGCAGCCGGAGGGTGGAGCTGGCACTCACTGCCAGCTTTCGAAGCCGGAAGACAGCCCAAAGACGGCGGAGTTCAAGCTGAGCTCCCGACCACGCCAGACAGCCAAGAGCCAAGCACTGGTTGACTTTGTGGCTGAGTGGACGCTAACAAAGGCTGACCCAGGGGGCCGCAAAGACGGTGAACCAATGTACCGAGCTCCAGTCTTCACCGGGCCTCACTAGACGATCTTCTTCGACGGCTCCTCGCGAAAGCAGGGGGCCAGTGCCGGCGTACTGCTTCTCATGCCATCGGGGGAGCAGTCTGGGTACATGGTGCGTCTCAATTCCAAGGCAACCAACAACTTGGCAGAGTATGAAGCACTCATCTTTGGCCTAAAAGACAGTCCTGTCTCTGGGCACTCGCCAGTTGTTGGAGCAGGGCGACTCCTAGCTAGCTATCAAGCAAGTTAAGGGTGAATGCCCCTGCAATGACTCACAGCTAGCTGCTTATCTGCTCCACGTGCGGATGTTGGAGAAAGACTTCCTCGCCTTGGACCTGCGCCATGTACCGCGCGCTGGCAAGGCCGCAGCTGACGACCTCTCAACGAAGGCCTCCATCGGAGCCCCTGCGCCCGAAGGAGTCTTCGAGAGGACGTTGCTGCGGTCCACAGCCCGGCCCGCCGAGCCGGGCGAAGGGGGCTGAACCAGTGCCTCGAAGCTAGGCAGTCCTGGCAGCCATGGATGCCGCTAAAGGATCGTAAGGGTCACTGGGGACTCCGTGCAACCCAGGGCTAAAGATCCAGAAGCTCAAGTAGTCCCGATGCATGGACCACGGAGGTCCGGGACTCCTTGAAGGACATCCTTCCTGATGAACGTGCATTCGTTGAACGGGTGGTGCGGATGGCTAAGTGCTACGCGCTGGTATCTTTACTGGCGCGGCGCCACGACATCCTATTGCGGTGCATAACCCAGGAGGAAGGCTGCGAATAGCTCGCAGTAGTCCAAGGAGGCGAGTGCTGGGAACGCTCATCGTCCCGCACGCTGGTCGGTTAAGCCACCCGGCATGGCTCCTACTGACCGAGAGCCACCTGGACGCCGTCAAACCGGTTAGGGATGCAATGCGTGCCAGGTCCACGCCAAGCAGACCCACACAACCGGTGCAGACGCGCACCCAAAGCCGTCGGGGGATACCGGCTCCTCCATGTCGAGGGCCAGCCGGACTTCCCAAGGCCGGGTCACGGGAACTACCCTTCCACATGGTATGAGGGGCCGAAGCCGTGCTTCCCCCTGAGATCGCCATGGGGGTCCCCCCGTGTCCGGCATACGACGAAGCCACGCATGACCCGCTCTGCGTGAAGACAGGCGCTTTGACGCCACCCCAGTAAGTTCACCATGCTTACTTAGGTGTTTATCTAAATTACTCATTAATTTATATGAACACCTCCCCACGCTCTAGGCAGTGTGCGTCCATTGTACACTTGGTTCCTCTTTCCTGCTCTCATGCATAGTCGATATTTGCCGTCTTGCCGAAGGCGGTAGTGCTTGGGGTACCTGCCAGAGGCCCGGTGGCCTTCTGGATCTTCTCCTGTAAGGGTACTGTACCGCCAGTTGGTCTCCTCCGAGAAAAGACCTACGCTAGACCGGGGGGTCAGGAGCCTTGCTTTGCCCGGTCTTGCACCCAAAGCATGCGCACTCTGCCCCCCGGCGCTATGGTCTGAGTACCAGGGGGCCGGACGGTTACACCCTGACTAGGGCTGAGGCCAGACCTCCGGGACCAAGTGCACTGGATTACCCAAGCCCCGTATTCTGGCCTGGGACAGTAAGCCAAATGAGACTAAGGGACAGGAAAAGGGGGACCATTGAGCAGTTCCGGACCTCCGCCCCACAGCTGGGCCGAGCTCCGAGGCCAGCCCTCGCCCTCTTTTCAAAGGCGAGCGCTGATGCCGGACCTCACGCCCTTCGATGGCCTGAGCTCCGATGACTCCGGACTCCGCCTCCACAGCCAGGCCGAGCTCCGAGGCCAGCCCTCGCCCTCCTTTCAGAGGCGAGCGCTGATGCCGGACCTCACGCCCTTCGCTGGCTGAGCTCCGATGACTTCCGAACCTCCGCCCCCGCAGCTGGGCAGAGCTCCGATGCCTGCCCTCGCCCTCCTTTCAGAGGCGAGCTCTGATGCCGGACCTCACGCCCTTCGTGGACCTGTGCTCCGATGACTTCCGGACCTCCGCCCCCACAGCCGGGCCGAGCTCCGATGTCAGGCTTCACCCTCTCCTAAGAGGCTGAACTCCGAAGCCGTCAAGACCCTGCCAGCACAGGGAGTACTCAAGACAAGGAAGTGCGCGGGTAGGAGAAGGCCTCACCTCGGGCTCGTTACCTCCCCCAAGGTGAGCCCGGGGGCCACTGTCGGTACCCGCGATATGGGGTACCCCCGCGCACAGGGGAAAATGCCTAAGGATCTCGCCCTTCTCCGCAGGGAAAGCTGCAAAGGCACCACGTGTCCAGTGGGGCCGGACCTCCCTCCCCTCAGAGGAGAGCTCCGGGCTCGCCACGTGGCCTACAACAGCCAGACCTCCCCCCTCCGTGGGGAGAGCTCCGAAGGTGCCACACGTCCCGCGGGGCCGGGCCTCCCCCTCCTTAGAGGAGAGCTCCGGACCCGCCACGTGGCCGACAGAAGCCGGACCTCCCCCCTCCGCGGGGGAGAGGTCCGAAGGCTCCACGTGTCCTACGGGGCCGGACCTCCCCCTCCTCAGAGGAGAGCTCCGGGCCCGCCACGTGTCCAGCAGAACAGCGCTGCCTGCCCCCGAGCGGTAGGCAGCAGGCGTAAAGACGCCCCATACCTTGCCCGTACAAGGTATTCAAGACCCGCGCCTTCCCAAGACGCGGAGACGCGGAGCACACCTCTGTCAGGTGCCGTTGCGCCCAGTCGCATTACAGACTGGCGCGCGGTGTCAGGGCCTGCCAGCCAATAAACACAGCGACAAGACATCCCATGCCGCCCCCGCCGTCATCAACCACTACGACTAGCATGCGGCATGGGCAGGGCTGCAAGACGAAGACTCAGAAGCCTTCGCCAGAGACAACTACCGGCATAACTGCAGATACGGTAGATAATAGGCAATCTCCCCGGGACCACCTGTCGGGTCCCGGGCCCCCCTTGTAAACCACCCGAGTCTTGGACTATAAAAGGCTCGGGTAGGCAACGTTAGCAAGGGTTCGAACCCTGTTGGTTCGCACTTTGCAACTCATACGCTAGCCATACACTCTCCAGCTGTAACTCACCCCCAAGCTCAGGCCTCCGGTCCTGAGCAGCAAGCAATACAGCGAGCTCCATAGCTCGCCGTGGACGTAGGGTTTTACACTCCGGCAGCCTGAACCACGTAAAACTCGCCGTGTCAAGCTCTTACTAACTCGTCCATCTACACAAGCTCTCCGCTAGGGACTAGCCCCACTGAAAAAAGAACCTCCGCGGGCTGCCCTGTGCAGGCCCGGGGGAAGTGTCGACCGAACACTTCGACACGACCAGGCTCTAGAAGTTGCAAGAACGGCCGCGTCACCAGGCTTCAGCCCTGGCGGCGTTCTCCCGTTCCATGACCCGAGCGCAGGAATCACCTCCCTCATCACCAGCGCAAAAGCCGGTGTCATCAAGGGTGCTCCTGAGGCCCCCTCCACAGTTTTAGCGGTCTTCTTGGAGACTCTGCCGCCTGGAATTCTCCTTGGTGCATCGGCGGTTTCCTTCTCCTGAAGTTCCCTCATCACCGGCGCAAAAGCCGGTGTCATCAAGGGTGCTCCTGAAGCCCCCTCCGCAGCTTTAGCGGTCTTCTCGGAGACCCTGCCGCCTGGAATTCTCCTTGGTGCTTCAGCGGTTTCTTTGAAGACTCCACCATCTGAGAAGGGACGCAACACCAGGGAGCTTTCTGCCTGCCATCACCGAGGAAGGGCCCCGTCGGGAGGACGAACCTGAGACCCCCTGGAGGCGCCACCTCCAGAAGCAAGGCAGGCAGGTTCCCTGGGTCCCAGACTTGGTGCAGACGCCGTCGCTGGAGGAAATCGAGAGCGATCCCCCCCCCCAAAAAGCAGGTTAGAAGCTATGGAAGAAGACAAGACCGTAGAGACTCGAGGGAGGTGCAAGGGCTGGAAGCCTTATAAGGGGAGCGCACCCACGTGGCGGTTTCTTTTCACACCTTTCAGGTACGAGTCAAAGCAATTCGAAACTCTTCGAGTACGCCGCATCGGCAACTGCTTCGGCTCCGAGACCGAGGGCCGATGACAGGTGGACCCAAGCCGCCCAACTGAAGCGGTGGGTCAAGGAGTCAGTCTCCTAAGAAGACGAGCCGGCAAGGCACTTCGGCGGTTCCCGAAGAAAGCGCCGCAACATGCAGAAGTGGCAGTCTTGGGAACCGCCGCAGTAAAAGCGACCATCAAGTGGGCGCACGCTCCCACGATCTCACAGCCGTTCGTGCTCCGGCAGCGGTCAATGCGGGACTTAGAGAAAGTGTGTGGATCAGAAAAGACGGAGGTCCCACCTCGGGCTCGCTATCTCCCCCGAGATGGGCCCGAGGGCCACTGTCGGTACCCGCGATATGGGGTACCCCCGCGCACACGAGAAAATGCCTAAGGACCTCGCCCTTCTCCGCAGGGAGAGCTCCGAAGGCACCATGCGTCTGGCGAGGCCGGACCTCCCTCTCCTCAGAGGAGAGCTCCGGGCCCGCCACGTGGCATATAGAGGCTGGACCTCCCCCTCCACGGGAGAGAGGTCCGAAGGTGCCACGTATCCGGCGGGGCCGGACCTCCCTCTCCTCAGAGAGGAGCTTCGGGCCCGCCACGTGGCCGACAGAAGCCGAACCTCCCCCTCCGCAGGGAGAGGTCCGAAGGCTCCACGTGTCCCGCGGGGCCGGACCCTCCTCTCCTCTGAGGAGGGCTCTGGGCCCGCCGCGTGGCCAACAGAATGACGCTGCCTGCCCCCGAGCGATAGGCAGCGGGCGTAAAGACGCCCAATACCTTGCCCGTACAAGGTATTCAAGGCCCGCGTCTTCCCAAGACGCGGAGACGTGGAGCACGCCTCTGTCAGGCGCCGTTGCGCCCAGTCGCATCACAGACTGGCGCGTAGTGTCAGAGCCTGCCAGCCAATTAACGCAGCGACAAGACATCCCATGCCGTCTGCGCCGTCATCAACCACTACGACTAGCATGCGGCATGGGCAGGGCTGCAAGACGGAGACTCAGAAGCCTTCGCCAGAGACAACTACCGGCATAACTGCAGATACGGTAGATGACAGACAATCTCCCCGGGACCACCTGTCGGGTCCCGGGCCCCCCTTGTAAGCCACCCGAGTCTTGGACTATAAAAGACTCAGGTAGGCGACGATAGCAAGGGTTCGCACCTCTGCAACTCATACGCTAGCCATTCACACCCAAGCTGCAACTCACCCCCAAGCTCAGGACTCCGGTTCTGAGCAGCAAGCAATACAGTGAGCTCCATAGCTCGCCGTGGACGTAGGGTTTTACGCTCCGGCGGCCTGAACCACGTAAAACTCACCGTGTCAAGCTCTTACTTACTCGTCCATACGCGCAAGCTCTCCGCAAGGGACTAGCCCCACCGAAAAAAGAACCTCCGCGGGCTGCCCAGTGCAGGCCCGGGGGAAGTGTCGACCGAACACTTCGACATTTGGCGCGCCAGGAAGGGGGCTTTTCCCCTGCGCGACGAGTTTTCGCCGACGAAGATGACCAAGCTTCCTTCACTCTCCTCCCCCGCCTCTGCGGCGAACCGCGACCAGGGGAGAGTACATGTAAACACACTCGGGACGGAGTGTGTCGGTACAAGCTGGGAGCCAGCAACCGGCTCTGGCAGCGCCGACCCCGGCAATGCAGGCTCCAACCAGCGTCAGGTCTTCAGTAGCGCTGGGCGTACCCGGTGGGGGTGCGCTAGCTGCAGCAAGAGCGCTAGTGCACAATCCGCCTGCTGGGGACGCGCCTCAGGCAGCGACCCAGCAGTGGATTCGCGAGGTAGACCGTCTCGTCGTCGCCGCCGCAAACCCTCGACTTCGGCGGGGACGACGCTCTGGCCAACCGGCCGTGTCGATGATGCGCACGCCAATGTTTGACGAGCAGACGGCAGATTCCAGCTCTGCCAGTGTCGAAGTGTTCGGTCGACACTTCCCCCGGGCCTGCACTGGGCAGCCCGCGGAGGTTCTTTTTTCGGTGGGGCTAGTCCCTAGCGGAGAGCTTGCGCAGATGGACGAGTTAGTAAGAGCTTGACACGGCGAGTTTTACGTGGTTCAGGCCGCCGGAGTGTAAAACCCTACGTCCATGGCGAGCTATGGAGCTCGCTGTATTGCTTGCTGCTCAGGGCCGGAGGCCTGAGCTTGGGGGTGAGTTACAGCTTGAGAGTGTATGGCTAGCGTATGAGTTGCAAAGTGCGAACCAACAGGGTTCGAACCCTTGCTAACGTTGCCTACCCGAGCCTTTTATAGTCCAAGACTCGGGTGGCTTACAAGGGGGGCCCGGGACCCGACAGGTGGTCCCGGGGAGATTGTCTATTATCTACCGTATCTGCAGTTATGCCGGTAGTTGTCTCTGGCGAAGGCTTCTGAGTCTTCGTCTTGCAGCCCTGCCCATGCCGCATGCTAGTCGTAGTGGTTGATGACGGCGGGGGCGGCATGGGATGTCTTGTCGCTGTGTTTATTGGCTGGCAGGCCCTGACACCGCGCGCCAGTCTGTAATGCGACTGGGCGCAACGGCACCTGACAGAGGTGTGCTCCGCGTCTCCGCGTCTTGGGAAGGCGCGGGCCTTGAATACCTTGTACGGGCAAGGTATGGGGCGTCTTTACGCCTGCTGCCTACCGCTCGGGGGCAGGCAGCGCTGTTCTGCTGGACACGTGGCGGGCCCGGAGCTCTCCTCTGAGGAGGGGGAGATCTGGCCCCGTAGGACACGTGGAGCCTTCGGACCTCTCCCCCGCGGAGGGGGGAGGTCCGGCTTCTGCCGGCCACGTGGCGGGTCCGGAGCTCTCCTCTAAGGAGGGGTAGGTCCTGCCCCGCGGGACATGTGGCACCTTCGGAGCTCTCCCCACGGAGGGGGGAGGTCTGGCTGCTGTAGGCCACGTGGCGAGCCCGGAGCTCTCCTCTGAGGGGAGGGAGGTCCGGCCCCACTGGACACGTGGCGCCTTCGGAGCTTTCCCTGCGGAGAAGGGCGAGACCCTTAGGCATTTTCCCCTGTGCGCGGGGGTACCCCATATCGCGGGTACCGACAGTGGCCCCCGGGCTCACCTCGGGGGAGGTAACGAGCCCGAGGTGAGGCCTTCTCCTACCCGCGCACTTTCTTGTCTTGAGTACTCCCTGTGCTGTCAGGGTCTTGACGGCTTCAGAGTTCAGCCTCTTAGGAGAGGGTGAAGCCTGGCATCAGAGCTCGGCCCGGCTGTGGGGGCGGAGGTCCGGAAGTCATCGGAGCACAGGTCCACGAAGGGCGTGAGGTCCGGCATCAGGGCTCGCCTCTGAAAGGAGGGCAAGGGCTGGCATCGGAGCTCGGCCCAGCTGCGGGGGCGGAGGTCCGGAAGTTGTCGGAGCTCAGGCCAGCGAGGGGCGTGAGGTCCGGAGGTCATCGGAGTTCAGGACAGCGAAGTGCGTGAGGTACGGCATCAGCGCTCGCCTCTGAAAGGAGGGCGAGGGCTGGCCTCGGAGCTCGGCCTAACTGTGGAGGCGGAGTCCAAAAGTCATCGGAGCTCAGGCCAACGAAGGGCGTGAGGTCCGGCATCAGCGCTCGCCTCTGAAAGGAGGGCGAGGGCTGACCTTGGAGCTCGGCCCAGCTACGGGGGCGGAGGTCCGGAAGTCATCGGAGCTCGTGCCAGCGAAGGGCGTGAGGTCCGGCATCAGCGCTCGCCTCTGAAAGGAGGGCGAGGGTTGGCCTCGGAGCTCGGCCTGGCTGTGGAGGCGGAGTCCGGAAGTCATCGGAGCTCAGGCCAGCGAAGGGCGTGAGGTCCGGCATCTGCGCTCGCCTCTGAAAGGAGGGCGAGGGCTGGCCTCGGAGCTCTGCCTGGCTGTGGAGGCGGAGTCCGAAAGTCATCGGAACTCAGGCCAGCGAAGGGCGTGAGGCCCGGCATCAGCGCTCGCCTCTGAAAGGAGGGCGAATGCTGGCATCAGAGCTCGGCCCAGCTGTGGGGGCGAAGTCCGGCACTGCTCAGTGGTCCCCCTTTCCTGTCCCTTAGTCTCATTTGGCTTACTGTCCCAGGCCGGAATACGGGGCTCGGGTAATCCAATGCACTTGGTCCCGGAGGTCTGGCCCCAGCCCCAGTCAGGGTGTAACCGTCCGGCCTCCTGGTACTCAGACCGTAGCGCTGGGGGGCAGAGTGCGCATGCTTTGGGTGCAAGACCGGGCAAAGCAAGGCTCCTGACCCCCCGGTCTAGCATAGGTCTTTTCTCGGAGGAGACCAACTGGCGGTACAGTACCCTCACAGGGGGAGATCCAAAAGGCCACCGGGCCTTTGGCAGATACCCCAAGCACTACCGTTTTCGGCAGGACGGCAAATATCGACTATGCATGAGAGCAGGAAAGAGGAACCAAGTGTACAATGGACGCACAGTTTCTAGAGCGTGGGGAGGTGTTCATATAAATTAATGCGTAATTTAAACGAACACCTAAGTAAGCATGGTGAACTTACTGGGGTAGCGTCGGAGCGCCTGTCTTCACGCAGAGCGGGTCATGCGTTGCTTCGTCGTACGCCGGACACGGGGGGACCCCCATGGCAATCTCAGGGGAAGCATGGCTTCGGCCCCGCATACCATGTGGAAGGGTAGTTCCCGTGACCCGGCCCTGGGAAGTCCGGCTGGCCCTCGACATGGAGGAGTCGGTATCCCCCGACGGCTCTGGGTGCGCGTCTGCACCGGTTGTGTGGGTCTGCTTGGCGTGGACCTGGCACGCATTGCATCCCTAACCGGTTTGACGGCGTCCAGGTGGCTCTTGGTCAGTAGGAGCCATGCCGGGTGGCTTAACTGACCAACGTGCGGGACGATGAGCGTTCCCAGCACTCGCCTCCTTGGACTACTGCGAGCTAATCGCAGCCTTCCTCCTAGGTTATGCACCGCAATAGGATGTCGTGGCGCCACGCCAGTAAAGATACCAGCGCGTAGCACTTAGCCATCCGCACCACCCGTTCAGCGGATGCATGTTCATCAGGAAGGATGTCCTCCAAGGAGTCCCGGACCTCCGTGGTCCATGCATCGGGACTACTTGAGCTTCTGGATCTTTAGCCCTGGGTTGCACGGAGTCCCCAGTGACTCTTACGATCCTTTGGCGGCATCCAGGGCCGCCGGGACTGCCTAGCTTCGAGACACTGGTTCAGCCCCCTTTGCCCGGCTCGGCGGGCCGGGCTGTGGACCGCAGCAACGTCCTCTCGAAGACTCCTTCGTGCGCAGGGGCTCCGATGGAGGCTTTCGTTGAGAGGTCGTCAGCTGCGGCCGTGCAAGCGCGTGGTACATGGCGCAGGTCCAAGGCGAGGAATTCTTTCTCCAACATCCGCACGTGAAGCAGATAAGCAGCTAGCTGTGGGTCATTGCAGGGGCATTCACCCTTAACTTGCTTGATAACTAGCTGGGAGTCGCCCTGCGCCAACAACTGGCGAGCGCCCAGAGACAGGACTGTCTTTTAGGCCAAAGATGAGTGCTTCATACTCTGCCAAGTTGTTGGTTGCCTTGGAATTGAGACGCACCATATACCCAGACTGCTCCCCCGATGGCATGAGAAGCAGTACGCCGGCACCGGCCCCCTGCTTTCGCGAGGAGCCGTCGAAGAAGAGCGTCCAGTGAGGCCCGATGAAGACCAGAGCTTGGTACTTTGGTTCACAGTCTTCGCGGCCCCCTGGGTCAGCCTTCGTTGGCGTCCACTCAGCCACGAAGTCAGCCAGTGCTTGGCTCTTGGCTGTCTGACGTGGTCGGGAGCTCAACTTGAGCTCCGCCGTCTTCGGGCTGTCTTCCGGCTTCGGAAGCTGGCAGTGAGTGCCAGCTCCGCCCTCCGGCTGCTCTGGCGCACTTGTCCGCCAGGCTGAAGGGCTCGGAGGCATCGCAGACCTCTCTGGTTGCAAGCCTCTCAAGCATCTTCTTGTCCTGGACACCGTCGAAGTGCCGCCACCACAAAAGCACTTTGAATATGTGGAATGGTGTTGCATACCTGGGAGAACCGCTGGATGAAGGAGCGCAGCGACTCCCCAGGTTGTTGCTTGATGGCTTGGAGGTCAAGCTCCGTGCCGGGACGGGTGTAGGAGCTGCCGAAGTTGGCGATGAACTGCCGGCAGAGCTCTCCCCAGGAAGTTATGGAACCCCGAGGGAGGTTCATTAGCCAAGACCGGGCAGGGCCGGTCAAGGCGACGGGGAAGTAGTTTGGCCATGACGGCCTCATCCCCTCCTGCGGCAAGTACGGCGGTGGAGTAGATCTGGAGGAACCCCGCCAGATTGACGCTGCCATCGTACTTCTCGGGCAGGTGCGGCCGAAACTTGCGCGGCCACCTCGTGAAGCGGAGGTGGGGCTCCAGGGCTGTACGTCCTGCCCCTGTTGCTGCAGATGTTGGTGCCGCGAACGCTTGGTTCGCCGCTGGCACAGTGTACCCCGGTATGGGCAAGGTTGCGCCATAGACCGGGGGCGCCGTTTGGAGGACATATGGCTGTGGCATATGCTGCGTGGCGTATGTCTGGGGCAGAGTTCGCGTGGCGAAAGTCTGCGCCTCAAGCAGGGTTGAGGCAATCGTCATGCTGACGCCGGCCTCTTGGCTGCAACGCCTTTCTCATCGCCGCTCGAGGAACATTCGGGCGTCTTGGCCCAGGTGGCATCGTTCCAGCTCAGTCCTCAGGTCCGTCGACGGAAGCCTGGTGGAGCTGGAATCCGCCATCTGTCCGTCAACCGTTGGCGTGCACGTCAGCGACACAGCCGGTTGGCCGGAGCGTCGTCCCCGCCGAAGTCAAGGGTTTGCAGCGGCGACGACAAGACGGTCTACCTCGCGAATCCACTGCTGGGTCGCTGCCTGAGGCGTGTCCCCAGCAGTCGGATTGTGCAGTAGCACTCTTGTTGCGGCTAGCGCACCCCCGCCGGGTACACCCAGCGCTACTGAAGACCTGACGCTGGTTGGAGCCTGCATTGCCGGGGTCGGCGCTGCCAGAGCCGGTTGCTGGCTCCCATTACAGGTACTGGTGCTGCGAACGCTTGGTTGCGCGTGGCACAGTGTACCCCGGTATGGGCAAGGTTGCGCCATAGGCCGGGGACGCCGCTTGTAGAGCACATGGTTGTGGCTTATGCTGTGCGGCGTACGCCTGGGGCAGAGCTCGCGTAGCGAAGGTCTGCCCTCCAGGCTGGGTCGAGGCCGACATCATGTTGTCGCCAGCCTCTTGAGTGCGACGCCTTTGTCGACGTCGCTCGAGGAACACTCGGGCATCTTGGCCCAAGTGGCACCGTTCCAGCTCTGTCATCAGGTCCGTCGACGGAAGTTTGGTGGAGCTGGAACCCGCCGTCTGCCCGTCAACCGTTGGCGTGCGCGTCAGCGACACAGCCGGTTGGCCGGAGTGTCGTCCCCGCCGAAGTCGAGGGTTTGCGGCGGCGACGACGAGATGGTCTACCTCGCGAATCCACTGCTGGGTTGCTGCCTGAGGCGCGTCCCCAGCAGGCGGATTGTGCAGTAGCGCCCTTGCTGCTGCTAGCGCACCCTCACCGGGTACGCCCGGCGCTACTGAAGGCCTGACGCTGGTTGGAGCCTGCATTGCCGGGGTCGGCGCTGCCAGAGCCGGTTGCTGGCTCCCAGCTTGCCCTGACACACTCCGTCCTGAGTGTGTCATCATGTACTCTCCCCTGGTCACGGTTCGCCGCGGACGCAGGGGGGAGAGTTTGCCGCTGAAGGAAGCTTGGTCATCTTCGTCGGCGGAAACTCGTCGCGCTAGGAGAAAAGCCCCCTTCCTGGCGCGCCAAATGTCGAAGTGTTCGGTCGACACTTCCCCCGGGCCTGCACTGGGCAGCCCGCGGAGGTTCTTTTTTCGGTGGGGCTAGTCCCTAGCGGAGATCTTGCGTAGATGGACGAGTTAGTAAGAGCTTGACACGGCGAGTTTTACGTGGTTCAGGCCGCCGGAGCGTAAAACCCTACGTCCACGGCGAGCTATGGAGCTCGCTGTATTGCTTGCTGCTCAGGGCCGGAGGCCTGAGCTTGGGGGTGAGTTACAGCTTGAGAGTGTATGGCTAGCGTATGAGTTGCAAAGTGCGAACCAACAGGGTTCGAACCCTTGCTAACGTTGCCTACCTGAGCCTTTTATAGTCCAAGACTCGGGTGGCTTACAAGGGGGGCCCGGGACCCGACAGGTGGTCCCGGGGAGATTGTCTATTATCTACCGTATCTGCAGTTATGCTGGTAGTTGTCTCTGGCGAAGGCTTCTGAGTCTTCGTATTGCAGCCCTGCCCATGCCGCATGCTAGTCGTAGTGGTTGATGACGGCGGGGGCGGCATGGGATGTCTTGTCGCTATGTTTATTGGCTGGCAGGCCCTGACACCGCGCGCCAGTATGTGATGCGACTGGGCGCAACGGCACCTGACAGAGGTGTGCTCCGCGTCTCCGCGTCTTGGGAAGGCGCGGGCCTTGAATACCTTGTACGGGCAAGGTATGGGGCGTCTTTACGCCTGCTGCCTACCGCTCGGGGGCAGGCAGCGCTGTTCTGCTGGACACGTGGCGGGCCCGGAGCTCTCCTCTGAGGAGGGGGAGATCCGGCCCTGCAGGACACGTGGAGCCTTCGGACCTCTCCCCCGTGGAGGGGGGAGGTCCGGCTTCTGTCGGCCACGTGGCGGGTCCGGAGCTCTCCTCTAAGGAGGGGTAGGTCCGGCCCCGCGGGACATGTGGCACCTTCGGAGCTCTCCCCACGGAGGGGGGAGGTCTGGCTGCTGTAGGCCACATGGCGAGCCCGGAGCTCTCCTCTGAGGGGAGGGAGGTCCGGCCCCACTGGACACGTGGCGCCTTCGGAGCTTTCCCTGCGGAGAAGGGCGAGACCCTTAGGCATTTTCCCCTGTGCGTGGGTACCCCATATCGCGGGTACCGACAGCCAGGCTCCAGTCGACGGATCTGAGGACAGAGCTGGAGCGGTGTCACTTGGGTCAAGATGCCCGGGTATACCTCGAGCAACGCCGAGAAAGGCGTCGCAACCAAGAGGCTGGCGGCAGCATGACGTCGGCCTCGACCCAGCCTGAAGAGCAGACTTTCGCCACGGGATCTCTGCCCCAGGCCTATGCCGTGCAGAATATGCCACAGTCATATGTCCTGCAGATGGCGCCCCCGGCCTATGGCGCAGCCTTGCCCATACCGGGGTACACTGTGCCCGGTGCGAACTGAGCGTTCGCGGCACCAGAACCTGCGGCGACAGAAGCAGGATGTGCGGCCCTCGCGCCCCACCTTCGCTTCGCGAAGTGGCCACGCAAGTTTCGGCCGCACCTGCCCGAGAAGTACGACGGTAGCGTCAACCCGGCAGAGTTCCTCTAGATCTACTCCACCGCCGTACTTGCCGCAGGAGGGAATGAAGCCGTCATGGCCAATTACTTCCCTGTCGCCTTGACCGGTCCAGCCCGGTCTTGGCTCATGAACCTCCCCCAGGGTTCCATAACTTCCTGGGGAGAGCTCTGCCGGCAGTTCATCGCCAACTTCGGCAGTTCCTACACCCGGCCTGGCACGGAGCTCGACCTCCACGCCATCCAGCAACAACCGGGGGAGTCGCTGCGCTCCTTCATCCAGCAGTTCTCCCAGGTGCGGAACACAATCCCACACATTCAAAATGCTTCTGTGGTGGTGGCGTTCCGGCAAGGCGTCCGGGACAAGAAAATGCTCGAGAAGCTCGCGACCAGAGAGGTCCGCGATGTCTCCGAGCTCTTCAGCCTGGCAGACAAGTGCGCCAGGGCAGCCGAAGGGCGAAACTGGCACTCAAACTGCCATCCTCCGAGTCAGGAGGACATCCCGGATATGGTCCTACTCCCTATGGAGGCAGCAAGAAGGCCAAGAACCGAGGCAGAGGCAAGACAATCACCGACCGCAGCTCCAGTCGTCACTGCAGCGATGCTCAGTGGGGCTCGGGGGCCGCGCCCCGACAAGAGGCAGCGAAGATCACCATTCCCAGAAGGTGATCAAGACAATATATGCCCCGTGCACGCAGCTGTTGCCACACTACTGCCGGGAGATCCGAAAGCTCGCAGAGCGCTTCCGCAAAGGGAAGCAGCAGCGGACTGATGCCCCACCCTTCCGTCCAAAGGAGGGCAAGCAGAGGGTCGATGTCCCAGACAGCATCGACCACCCATAGGAGTTCCAGGAGCCTCAGCGCGCCGTGAAGGCGGCACGCAACCATGAGGACTCCAGCTCCAGCGACGATGAGCGTCGAAAGAAGCTCTACGTCATATACGGCGGGTCCGCCGACCCCTCATCCCGAAGCGCAGTCAAGACTCTGCGCCGAGCGGTAGCGTCGGTGGCTCCACTCCCAAGTGCCGCACCGCACCTCAAGTGGATGGGGACCCCCATCAGCTTTGACGCCACCGACTGCCCCAGGAACATGGCTGGGGCCGGCCAACTACTGCTCTTGGTAGCTCCGACCATCGCCAACGTGAGAATGTACCACGTTTTGGTAGATGGTGGAGCTGGGCTGAACCTCATCAGCCGTGCAGCTTTCCAGAAGCTGCAGATCCCGATGGCCAAGCTCACCCCGTCGAGCCCGTTCTCAGGGGTAGGGCCGGGACAGGTCGTTCCCTACGGCAACATTAGCCTCCCGGTGACCTTCGGAGCTCCGGACAGCTATCGGACAGATTACATTCTGTTCGACATAGCGGAGATAGACCTCCCCTTCAACGCCATAATCGGCAGGCCAGCCCTGTATCGATTCATGGCTGTAGCCCACTACGGCTACCTCGTCCTGAAGATGCCTACACCGACGGGCGTCCTCAGGATTCGTGGAGACCGCATTGCTGCAGTGTCGGCCTTAGAGAAACTCCAAGCGCTCGCAACAGCTGGGGCATCAGCCCCCGGCAGTGCAGAGCCGGTTCAACAGAAGCCCCGCAAGCAGTCCATCGAGCGGCAAAACTTCATTCGTGAAGAAGTCAAGAAGCTGCTGGACGCTAGCTTCATACGGGAGGTCCACCACCCCCGGTGGTTGGCGAACCCCGTCGTTGTCCCGAAGGCCGGCGGGAAGCTCCGGATGTGCATCGACTACACCAGTCTCAATAAGGCATGTCCCAAAGATCCATTCCCTCTCCCTAGAATAGATCAAATAGTAGACTCAACATCAGGCTGTGATATGCTGTGCTTCCTAGACGCCTACTCGGGTTTCCATCAGATCCCCATGTCTAGGGAAGATGAGGAGCAAACCTCCTTCATCACAGTGGATGGCCTTTATTGTTATGTGTCTATGCGTTACGGCCTAAAGAATGCACTCCCCATCTTTGTGCGAGCAATGCACAAAACCTTTGGGGAGTTAATAAGAGACCTAGTTGAGGTGTACGTCGATGACATAGTTGTTAAGGTCAAGCAGGGTTCATCTTTGTTAGATAACCTAGCCTTAGTTTTTGACAAGTTGCGCTCTACGCGCACCAAGCTGAACCCCGACAAATGTGTGTTCGGTGTGTCCTCTAGGAAGCTCTTAGGATTCCTGGTCTCGCACCGAAGGATTGAGGCCAACCCAGAGAAGATCAAGGCCATCAACTTGATGCGGCCCCCTGCCCGCGTCAAGGATGTCCAGAAACTCACGGGATGCCTAGCCGCGCTGAGTCGGTTTATACAGAGGCTAGCAGAGCGGGCACTCCCTTTCTTTAAGCTCCTGCGCAAGTCAGACCCATTTGCCTGGACTGACGAAGCAGAAGAGGCTTTCCAGGAGTTGAAGCGACTCCTGACGACCCTACCTATCATGGTAGCCCCTGAGCCCGGAGAGCACCTGCTGCTCTACATCGCAACGACAACTGAAGTGGTGAGTATGGTCCTCGTAGCAGAGCGGCCGGACCCCTCATCTTCACAACCTGCTCCGGTAGCAGAAGACAACGCCAGGAGGCCCCGCAGGACCAAGACGGTCTCCCGGACCTCCAAGGCAACCTCCCGGAGGTTCAGGTCAGCCTCCCGGAGGTCCAGGGCGGTCTCCCGGACCCCCAAGATAAACCCCCGGGGGTCTTGCGGGACCCCCCGGGGACCAAATGGGACTTCCCGGAGGTCCCTCAAGACCCCCCGGAGCTCCCGGATAACCAAGATAGCTTAGGGGCCTCCGGGTCCCAGCTCCCGGAGGCCCCCGTGGGTCCACTCACCTCCAGCGGGCCAGTGCCAATGGACGAAGACCTCCCAGGCCTAAGAGAGAGGGTTCGAACCATCCAGAGGCCTGTCTACTACATCAGTGAAGTACTTCATAATGCCAAGACAAGGTACCTAGAAGTCCACAAGCTGCTGTATGCGGTGCTCGTAGCCTCCAGGAAGCTCCGCCATTACTTCCAGGCCCACTGGGTCTCGGTAGTCACCTCGTATCCGCTGAAGACAATTCTTCACAGCCCCCATGCGACTGGCAACGTTACTAAATGGGCGGCGGAGCTGGCGGAGTTTGAGCTGGACTTCCTTCCACGCCATGCAGTCAAAAGCCAAGCACTGGCTGACTTTGTGGCAGAGTGGACACCAACGAAGACTGACCCAGGGGGCCATGAAGACGGTGAACCAGAGCACCAAGCTCCGGTCTTCACCGAGCCCCACTGGACACTTTTCTTCGACGGCTCCTCGTGAAAGCAGGGGGCCGGTGCCGGCGTACTGCTCCTCATGCCATCGGGGGAACAGTTTGGGTACATGGTGCGTCTCAATTTCAAGGCAACCAACAACATGGCAGAGTATGAAGCACTCATCTTTGGCCTGCAGACAGCCCTGTCTTTAGGCGCTCGCCAGTTGTTGGCACAGGGCGACTCCCAGCTGGTCATCAAACAAGTCAAGGGTGAATGCTCCTGCAATGACCCACAGCTAGCAGCGTATCTGCTTCACGTGCAGATGTTGGAGAAAGAATTCCTCGCCTTGGACCTGCGCCACGTACCGCGCGCTGGCAATGCCGCAGCTGACAACCTTTCAACGAAGGCTTCCACCGGAGCCCCCGCGCCCGAAGGAGTTTTCGAGAGGACGTTGCTGCGGCCCACAGCCCGGCCCGCCGAGCCGGGCGAAGGGGGCTTGACCAGCACCTCGAAGCTGGCGGTCCCGGCGGCCCTACAGCCATGGATGCCGCCAAGGATCGTAAGCGTCACTGGGGACTCCGTGCAACCTAGCGCTCAAGATCCAGAAGCTCAAGTCAGACCCGATGTGTAAGGGTCTCAGTTTTTGATACACATTTGCAGTGTTCATCACCACACCACACACCTCATTTGAGGAAGAATGATGAACACAAATGAAGAGCAAGTAACAATTATCAACATGCTCATTAGAGAACAAACTTACACATTGCAAAAGTGGTATTTCCCACATGTGATATAGATGGGCTGGACATATGAAAACTCCTACACTTTGCTAAGGATGTCCATGCCAAGTTTCACCCAAATTCAAAACCTTTTTGAGGTCAGTTTGGGTATAGTTAGGAAGAGGGCAGTTTGAAACCATATTCAAATTCAAACTGTTTTTATCCCATGAATTTAAAAGTGGAAGGCATATTCTTACTCAGCACATTTTTGTGAGCTCACACACCAATTTTCATTCCATTTGGAGTTGATCTTGACATGAGCTAAGGGGGAGAAATTCAAACTTTATTTGAATTTCAAACTGAACTTATGCTGAAATTCATTCAAACCAAACCTCATTTGAACTTGGATCAATTCAAATGGCTCATGGGTGAATATTTTGAATTGCCAAGGGTAGTATGGGGTTCACTGTTTACAACAGTGATTAGGAGTAAATTTCAGAGGTTAAAATGGGGGTGGGACCCACATGTCAGCCTCTACTTCAACACAAACCGACTGAAACGTAGCTCAATCGGTTCCCGGGTGCAGTGTGCGCGCGCCACCGAGGGGGGGCAGCCGGCGCCAGCTCCTGCTGCGCTCCCCAAGCCGGAGACCAGTCGCCGGGCTACTTATTCCCTCCCCGGCGTGCTTCAGTCGCCCATTCCCCGAGCTGCCGACGTGCACGACCTGTTCTTCCACTACCATCGCCGCCGCCCGAGCTCACGTTTGATCAAGCACGATCACTCGCGAGCACTGCCTCCTCCACAGCAAAACGGCACCAAGAGATCGTGAGCAACCTCCTAGGCACCGTGTTGGCCAGTGAGCAAGCGTCCTCGAGCTGTACCGAGCCGTTTCTCCGGCGAGCCGAGCATCGCCGCCGATCGGGCTCCCATGGACATCACAGGACAGCGGTTGTCACGTCCTCTTCCCTACACAAGAAAGGTGCGTGATTGTATGTAGATGGAGTAGCTGAAAGCCGTTTGGCAATTGATCAAACCTCGGCCGAGAATTTCCAAGTTTACTCGTGATCAGTTCATAAGGACCGAGCTCACCTTCGGGTGAAATTCGTGCTCTATACACGAGGGTTGGGCAAGCTCGTTCTCTAGTAGCGTCTACGCGCGATAGCGCCCATGCCCGAACTGGAATCAGAGGAAACCGTGGAGAATCGGCCATGATATGGCCGTTTTCCCCGCCGCCATGGCTGAACACCTCGGCTCACCGTCGAGAGCCTAGTTGCCGGTATTTCTAGCTTCCACCCAGCCCTGGTTCGTGTTTCCCATGCTCTACTGATGCTCTCCGACCGATTCCCGGTCGATTTGGTGTACGGGAGAGCGGGACCGACCTCACCGGAACCCTAGCAGGTGCTGTCACCGGTGCGCACGGGTTTCCGGTCATCGCCGGCGGCCGACGACCCCACCAGCGAGTCCAGGGGGTCAGTAAAGGGGCAGGCGGCGAGTTTCGGGCCGGGGGTGGCCGGGAACTCAGTTCCGGCGAGGGTCGCCAGAGATCGCCGCCGCCGCGCAGTTGGCGCGAGGAAGGAGACGACACACTGTGTGCGGGGCCCACAAGCCAGAGTTTAAACTTTTTCCCCGAATTTCAGTTTCAGTTTAAACTTCAAAGCCTTATAACTTTGGCTAGAAAGCTCCAAATTGAGTGAACCAAATTTTGCTGGATTCAGCTCTCTGAGTAATTTCTAGAAAATCAAGTTTCACTTCATGAAATTCCTTATTTCCCCAGAATTAATTCCTCAAAATTTAAACTGTTAGGAATTTTAACTGGAGAATCCTTTGAAGGAAAATCCTGAAATTTTGCTGAGATGTTCACCAAAATATCCTTGAACTACCATAAAAATTTCAGATCCATTTGATCTCATTTAATCCGCCTAATGGTGTGATTAGTGAAACTGTTCCAGAGAAAATAGAAAATGTTCAGAAACATTTTCAGAATTTTCTCTGAAATTGTTTAGCTCATATCTTTAGTTAGAGACTTCCAAATTAAGTGAGACCAACTCCATTAGAACCCTCTGAAAATCTAGTTTTCAGAAAGTCATAGTTTGTTTCATGAAAATCCTTAGAACACCCTAGAAGCCTTTAATTAAGGTCAAGGACATAATTAATTGTGGAGGGCTCAATTGAGCTTTGCTGCAACTAAAACTTGACCAAGTCCCTGTTTAGGTTGTAACCAAGCCACAGTAAAAGTTTCACAGTCATTAGGTATGTCTAGCAAGGGTTATAGACTTCACAACTTCAAAGTTAATACAAATGCATTTAAATTGATACATATGTTTCTTATATCATGTAGTCGCTAAGGTCGAGGAGGAACCCGAAGTCCTAGACTTCGTTACTCCGGAGGAACAGCTAGCCTACGACCAAGAGCAGCAAGGCAAGCTCCGGTTTGCATTAACCTTTTTTACAAATTTTTATTGTTTTGAGCACATACTTGTTTCCTTTATTCTGTGCATTAGAGTCTTGTTTGGAAGCCCCACTGCATAGCCAAGAGGACCATGGGTTGGGTTTAGGATTGCAAACCCCGTTAGCCACTGCATTGCTAGGATAGAGTAGGATTCGGTACAAGTCGAGTAGTTGGAACTACTCGCGAGAATAGGCTAGAGGCACATTGCTCGGGTAGAGATAGCACATGATACACATGGCAAGAAAATGAGACCGAGCGGAGAGTAAGGGCAGCAGGACTTTGGGGCCTGTGTGCTGTAGCTCCGCTTGTGTCGATTGAGGACCGAGCCGTGTGCAGGCCTGTTGAACAAGCTAGAACAGTACCGAAGACCTACCGGCTATATGGGAACCGGGAAACTGATGTAACTCGGGTAGCTGGGTATTGAGGCATTGCCCGTCGTTTAGAGGGTAGGTTGAGAGCTCGAGGTGTAAATCGGCTGGCGGCACGGAGATGCGCGTGCAGAGACCTCTTGCTCGGGACGATGGGACCGGTTCAATATTTGACTGACGGGTGAAAGGTAGTCGCGTACGGCGTCCGTGATGGTTGTTGGAGGCAACATCGAGTACGGGCGTACGTGACGGGTTGTTCGGGTAACCCTGCAGGTGTAAATCGATTATAATCGCCGTCCCTCGCGGTCAGTGAGTACCACTTGTTCACTGTACCGTGACGTAGAAAGAACAGGCTAGTTACATGTTAAAATGTTGCTGATTGAAAGCTGGACATTGATTGTTAATGATATGCTGTAGCTTAGAGCTAATTAAAGTTCTTTTCAACTTTGGGCAAAGTACATGAGAGAAATGCGTTTCTTGTTTGATTGCGGCTCTCTCATGTGCCTTAGCGTAAGGTTCTCCACAACCTGCTGCTAAAACTTGAAAGTAAGGTTCTACTAATTAGGCGAGTCCTTGCAAATGATTTTTACCTCATGCAACCCATTGCCCTCTTGTAGAAGTTCCATGTTTAGGTGAGACGGGTCAGACTTGCTGAGCCTTCGTGCTCACTGCTTGTGTTTGAAGCTTTTGCAGGGTTCTATGAGGAAGGGACTCCCGAAGAGGAGACGGAACCCCAGGAGGGGAACCCCGTCGAGTGGGAGTCGTGCACGCCGCAGAGTTAGTGTGCGTGTGTGCTAGCAAGGACACGTTCGAGAGCTGAACGTGCACTTGATGCTTAGTCTACGCCCGCGAGTGTAGACTGAACTTATTTTGATGTAAACATGTTCATAAACTTGTTTATGTAATAAAACTTCCGCTTCCGCTTTGCACCTTTGACGTGTGTTATACGGTGCTGTGCAACGCAGCACCCCTCAGCGTGATCCTGGCTCGACAGGACCAATGGGGTCGTGTCACGATGCATGGATCACGGAGATCCGGGACTACTTGAAGGACAACATCCTCCCTGATGAACATGCAACCGCTGAACGGATTGTGCGTATGGCTAAGAGATACGCGCTGGTAGAGGGGGATCTCTACCGACGTGGCGCCAACCACATCCTATTGCGGTGCATAACCCAGGGGGAAGGCTGCGACTTGCTCGCTGAGATCCATGGAGGCGAATGTGGAAGTCACTCTTCCTCACGCACGCTTGTCGGTAAAGCCTTCCGGCATGGCTTCTACTGGCCGACAGCACTCCAGGATGCCGTCAAGCTGGTCGAGAGCTGCAAGGCGTGCCAGTTCCACGCCAAGCAGATCCATACACCGGCTCAGGCGGTACAGATGATCCCGCCCTCGTGGCCATTTGCCGTATGGGGGCTGGACATCTTGGGACCGTTTCCCAGAACCGTCGGGGGATTCCGGTACCTCTATGTCGCTATCGACAAGTTCACCAAGTGGCCGGAAGCCACGCCAGTTGTCACCATCAACAAGCAATCTGCAGTAAAGTTCATCAAGTCTATTGTCTGCCGGTTCGGGGTCCCGAACAGAATCATCACCGACAACGGGACCCAGTTCACCAGCGCAGCCTTCCAAGACTACTGCGAAGACCTCGGCATTCAGGTGTGCTATGCCTTTGTTGCCCATCCAAAGAGCAATGGGCAAGTCGAGAGGGCCAACGCGGAGATTCTCCGGGGCCTTAGGACTCGCACCTACGCCAGTCTGAAGAAACATGGTGCCAATTGGGTAGATGAGCTTCCGAGCACACTATGGGCTAACCGGACATCCCAGAGTCGGGCCACCGGAGAGACACCCTTCTTCATGGTGTATGGGGCCGAAGCCGTACTTCCCCCAGAAATCACCATGAAGTCTCACCGTGTCCGGGCTTACGACGAAGCCGCGCAGGACAACCTCCGGCGTGGAGAAATCGACCTCGTCGACGAGGTCCGATTGCATGCAGCACTCCGTAACGCACGGTACAGACAAGCGCTTCGTCGCTACCACCAGAGATCTGTGCGTGCCCGGGAGCTGCAGGAAGGTGACTTGGTGCTGCGGCACATACTTCCTCGCGAAGGGACCCACAAACTCTCCCCTAGTTGGGAAGGCCCTTTCCGAGTCGCGAGAGTATGTCGCCCCGGGTGCGTGCGCCTGTCCACCGAGGATGGGGACCTGCTCCCAAACCCTTGGAACATAGAACACCTCCGTAAGTTCTACCCCTAGAGCAAAGGTAGGACAGTCCTTTCTTTTCGTAATAAGCTCCATAGAGTCCAGGAACAGCGCTCGGAGCAACTAAGCCCCAGGGGACGGTACAGGACTACGTTCAGCTTTGCCTGGTTCCGACTCCAAGCGCGTAGAGTCTTGCTTCCCTTCTTAATGGGGCGGGTCGTGGCCTCCATGTTTAGCCTGCCTTCCTCCTGTGGAAAGTTATACGAAAAGAAACCTGTTCTACTTTGCTCTTTCCTCGTACTCTTTTAAATTGTGTACTAAGTTTTTTATGACTACCCTTGCGGTGCATGGCTGCCATGTGCTCAGCTCCCTCTTCTCATTCTCACCACTAGTCAGCATTTGCTGCCCTACCAGAGTCGGTTGCGCTGGAGGTACCTGCCGATAGTCGAAGGGGCCCCGAGCCCCCGACACTTCGCGCACTACAGTCCCCGAGCACCATACGTATGGTTAGGGACCGTAAGTCAAATAAGACTATGAGATAAGGGAGGGGGAGCCCCCAAGGAGAATTACGTTTTCCCTACTTGTGTGCAGGACCTCTCGGCCTCAAATCCCTACAGGAATGTGGTAGGAGCGCCTGACCAATGGGACGCCCCTGCCAGGGGGCCACTACGGGATTACGCAAGACCGGAACTCCAAGGCAAGACCGAAGGATCCACGGGTCCAGCGGGACCGGACCCCCCCCCCTCTGAGGGGAGGGGCCCGAAGGCCCCACGTGTACCGCAGGTCCGGACCTCCCTCTCCTCAAAGGAGAGCTCCGAGTCCGCCATGTGGCCGGCTGATCCGGGCCTACCCATCCTCGTGAGGCGGGCCCCGAGGACCTCCGGGGCCCTTAATATAATAAGGACCCGGGGAAGGTGCCGGAGCAGAACGTCGAGATTGGTGAAGGCCTCTGAGCACCTTGCAGAGCTAAGGGCTCGGCCAGGCAAAACCAAAAAGAAGACGGAAAACATCGCAGGCACGAAGGGTCATAAGAGTTTATGTATTCATGGCTCCATGAGTTGGGCTACAAACTCGGTGAAAAAGAAAGAAACAAGCCCCAAGGTTCTCCCAACACGACCAGGCTCTAGAAGTTGCAAGAACGGCCGCGTCACCAGGCTTCAGCCCTGGGGGCGTTCTCCCGTTCCATGACCCGAGCGCAAGAATCACCTCCCTCATCACCAGCGCAAAAGCCGGTGTCATCAAGGGTGCTCCTGAGGCCCCCTCCACAGTTTCAGCGGTCTTCTTGGAGACTCTGCCGCCTGGAATTCTCCTTGGTGCATCGGTGGTTTCCTTCTCCTGAAGTTTCCTCATCACCGGCGCAAAAGCCGGTGTCATCAAGGGTGCTCCTGAAGCCCCCTCCGCAGCTTTAGCGGTCTTCTCGGAGACTCTGCCGCCTGGAATTCTCCTTGGTGCTTCAGCGGTTTCTTTGAATACTCTACCATCTGAGAAGGGACGCAACGCCAGGGAGCTTTCTGCCTGCCATCACCGAGGAAGGGCCTCGTCGGGAGGACGAACCTGAGACCCCCTGGAGGCGCCACCTCCAGAAGCAAGGCAGACAGGTTCCCTGGGTCCCAGACTTGGTGCAGACGCCGTCGCTGGAGGAAATCGAGAGCGATCCCCCCCCCCCCCCCAAAAAAAGTAGGTTAGAAGCCATGGAAGAAGACAAGACGGTAGAGACTCGAGGGAGGTGCAAGGACTGAAAGCCTTATAAGGGGAGCGCACCCACGTGGCGGTTTCTTTTCACACCTTCCAGGTACGAGTCAAAGCAATTCAAAACTCTTCGAATACGCCGCATCGGCAACTGCTTCGGCTCCGAGACCGAGCGCCGATGGCAGGTGGACCCAAGCCGCCCAACTAAAGCGGTGGGTCAAGGAGTTAGTCTCCTAAGAAGACGAGCCGACAAGGCACTTCGGCGGTTCCCGAAGAAAGCGATGCAACGTGCAGAAGTGGCGGTCTTGGGAACCGCCGCAGTAAAAGCGACCATCAAGTGGGCGCACGCTCCCACGATCCCGCGGCCGTTCGTGCTCCGGCAGCGGTCAATGCGGGACTTAGAGAAAGTGCGCGGATCAGAAGAGACGGAGGTCCCACCTCAGGCTCGCTATCTCCCCCGAGATGGGCCCGGGGGCCACTGTCGGTACCCGCGATATGGGGTACCCCCGCGCACACGAGAAAATGCCTAAGGAACTCGCCCTTCTCCGCAGGGAGATCTCCGAAGGCGCCACGCGTCTGGTGGGGCCGGACCTCCCTCTCCTCAGAGGAGAGCTCCGGGCCCGCCACGTGGCATACAGAGGCCGGACCTCCACCTCCGCGGGAGAGAGGTCTGAAGGTGCCACGTATCCGGCGGGGCCGGACCTACCTCTCCTCAGAGAGGAGCTCCGGGCCCGCCACGTGGCCGATAGAAGGCGAACCTCCCCCTCCGCGGGGAGAGGTCCGAAGGCTCCACGTGTCCTGCGGGGCCGGACCCTCCTCTCCTCTGAGGAGGGCTCCGGGCCCGCCGCGTGGCCAACAGAATGGCGCTGCCTGCCCCCGAGCGATAGGCAGCGGGCGTAAAGACGCCCCATACCTTGCCCGTACAAGGTATTCAAGGCCCGCGTCTTCCCAAGACGCGGAGAGGCGGAGCACGCCTATGTCAGGCGCTGTTGCGCCCAGTCGCATCACAGACTGGCACGCAGTGTCAGAGCCTGCCAGCCAATAAACGCAGCGACAAGACATCCCATGCTGCCTGCGCCGTCATCAACCACTACGACTAGCATGCGGCATGGGCAGGGCTGCAAGACGGAGACTCAGAAGCCTTCGCCAGAGACAACTACCGGCATAACTGCAGATACGGTAGATGACAAACAATCTCCCCGGGACCACCTGTCGGGTCCCGGGCCCCCCTTGTAAGCCACCCGAGTCTTGGACTATAAAAGACTCGGGTAGGCGACGATAGCAAGGGTTCGCACCTCTGCAACTCATACGCTAGCCATTCACACCCAAGCTGTAACTCACCCCCAAGCTCAGGACTCCGGTTCTGAGCAGCAAGCAATACAGCGAGCTCCATAGCTCGCCGTGGACGTAGGGTTTTACGCTCCGGCGGCCTGAACCACATAAAACTCACCGTGTCAAGCTCTTACTAACTCGTCCATACGCGCAAGCTCCCCGCAAGGGACTAGCCCCACCGAAAAAAGAACCTCCGCGGGCTGCCCAGTGCAGGCCCGGAGGAAGTGTCGACCGAACACTTCGACACCTCCTATCCGCTCACATCCCCCACGTGACTGGCAATGTCGCTAAATGGGCAGCGGGACTGGCGGAGTTTGATCTGGATTTCCTGCCTCGCCATGCAGTCAAGAGCCAAGCCCTGGCTGACTTCGTGGCTGAGTGGACGCCAACAAAGGCTGACCCAGGGGGCCACGAAGATGGTGAACCAAAGCACCGAGCTCCGGTCTTCACCGGGCCTCACTGGACGCTCTTCTTCGACGGCTCCTCGCGAAAGCAGGGGGCCGGTGCCGGCGTGCTGCTTCTCATGCCATCGGGGGAGCAGTTTGGGTATATGGTGCGTCTCAATTTCAAGGCAACCAACAACATGGCAGAGTATGAAGCACTCATCTTTGGCCTAAAGACAGCCCTGTCTCTGGGCGCTCGCTAGTTGTTGGCACAGGGCGACTCCCAGCTAGTTATCAAGCAAGTTAAGGGTGAATGCTCCTGCAATGACCCACAGCTAGCTGCTTACCTTCTCCACGTGCAGATGTTGGAGAAAGACTTCCTCGCCTTGGACCTGCGCCACGTACCACGCGCTGGCAATGTCGCAGCTGACGACCTCTCAACGAAGGCCTCCACCGGAGCCCCTGTGCCCGAAGGAGTCTTCGAGAGGACGTTGCTGCGGCCCACAGCCCGGCCCGCCGAGCCGAGCGATGGGGGATGGACCAGCACCTCGAAGCTGGCGGTCCCGGCGGCCCTGCAGCCATGGACGCCGCTAAGGATCGTAAGCTTCACTGGGGACTCCGTGCAACCCAGCGCTCAAGATGCAAAAGCTCAAGTCAGACCCGATGCATGGATCATGGAGATCCGGGACTACTTGAAAGACAACATCCTCCCTGATGAACGTGTATCCGCTGAACGGATCGTGCGCATGGCTAAGAGATACGCGCTGGTAGAAGGGGATCTTTACCGGCGTGGCGCCAACCATGTCCTATTGCGGTGCATAACCCAGGGGGAAGGCTGCGACTTGCTCGTTGAGATCCATGGAGGCGAATGTGGGAGTCACTCTTCCTCGCTCACGCTTATCGGTAAAGCCTTCCGGCATGGCTTCTACTGGCCGACAACACTCCAGGATGCCGTCAAGCTGGTCGAGAGCTGCAAGGCGTGCCAGTTCCACGCCAAGCAGATCCATACACCGGCTCAGGCGGTACAGATGATCCCGCCCTCATGGCCGTTTGCCGTATGGGGGTTGGACATCCTGGGACCATTCCCCAGAGCCGTCGGGGGATTCCGGTACCTCTATGTCGCCATTGACAAGTTCACCAAGTGGCCGGAAGCCACACCAGTCGTCACCATCAACAAGCAATCCGCAGTAAAGTTCATCAAGTCGATTGTCTGCCGGTTTGGGGTCCCGAACAGAATCATCACCGACAACGGGACCCAGTTCACCAGCGCAGCGTTCCAAGACTACTGCGAAGACCTCGGCATCCAGGTGTGTTATGCCTCTGTTGCTCACCCAAAGAGCATTGGGCAAGTCGAGAGGGCCAACGTCGAGATTCTTCGGGGCCTCAAGACCCGCACCTATGCCAGCCTGAACAAACATGGTGCCAATTGGGTAGATGAGCTTCCGAGAACACTATGGGCTAACTGGACACCCCAGAGCCGGGCCACCGGAGAGACACCCTTCTTCATGGTGTATGGGGCCGAAGTTGTGCTTCCCCCAGAGATCACCATGAAGTCTCACCGTGTCCGAGCTTACGACGAAGCCGCGCAGGACAACCTCCGGCGTGGAGACATCGACCTCGTCGACGAGGTCCGATTGCATGCAGCACTCTGTAGCGCACAGTACAGACAAGCGCTCCGCCGCTACCACCAGAGGTCTGTGCGTGTCCGGGAGCTGCAGGAAGGCGACCTGGTGCTGCGGCGCATACTTTCTCGCGAAGGGACCCACAAACTCTCCCCTAGTTGGGAAGGTCTGTTCCGAGTCACAAAAGTGTGCCGTCCCGGGTGCGTACGCCTTTCCACCGAGGACGGGGACCCGCTCCCGCACCCTTGGAACATAGAGCATCTCCGTAAGTTCTATCCCTAGGGCAATAGTAGGACAGCCTCTTCCTTTTGTAATAGATTCCATAGAGCCCAGGAACAGCGCTCGGAGCCGCTAAGTCTCAGGGGACGGTCCAGGACTACGTTCAGCTTTGCCTGGTTCCAACCCCAAGCGCGTAGAGTCTTGCTTCCCTTTTTAATGGGACGGGTCGTGGCCTCCATGTTTAGTCTGCCTTCCTCCTATGGAAATTTATGTGAAAAAAAATCTGTCCTACTTTGCTTTTCCCTTATGCTCATTTAAATTACGTATTTAATTTTTATGACCGCACTTCCGGCGTATGCTCACCATGCGCTCAGCTCCCTCTTCTCATTCTCACCTCTAGTCGGCATTTGCTGCCCTACCAAAGGCGGTTGCGTTGGAGGTACCGGCCGATGGCCAGGGGGCCCCGAGCTCCGTACAAGTGGATGGGGACCGTAAGCTCCCCGCAGGAGTATGGTAGGAGCACCCAATCAATAGGACACACCTACCAGGGGGCCGCTACGGGATCCCGCAAGACCGGAACTCCAAGGTAAGACCGAAGAATCCGGACATCGCCACCTCCGCAGGGGCGAGCCCCGAAGGCCCCACGTGTCCAGTGGGGCCGGACCTCCCTCTCCTCAGGGGGGATGCTCCGGGTCCACCACGTAGTCGGCAGAGATCGGACCTCCCCCCCCCCCCCCCCCCCGAGGGGAGAGCTCCGAAGGCTCCACGTGTTTCGCGGGGCCGGACCTCCCTCTCCTCAGAGGAGAGCTCCGGCCCGCCACATGGCTAGCAGGTCCGGACCTCCCCATTCTCATGGGGCGAGTCCTGGAGACCTCCGGGGCCCTTAATACAGTAAGGACCCAGGGAAGGTGTCTGTGCAGATCTTCGGGATTGGTCAAAGCCTTTGAGTACCTTGCGGAGCTAAGGGCTCGGCCAGGTAAAACCAAGAAGAAGACTAAAGCACACAGACGCAGAAGATAACAAGAGTCTATTCACACAAGGCTCTATGAGCTGGGCTACAGACTCAACAAAAATAAAAAAGAAGGAGAAGGAGGTACAGGGCCTGTTAGCCACGGGAGCAGATGCCTAAGAGTCCCCGGACTCCCGTTGGAACCTAGAGGCCACAAGGGCGGCCACGTCCTCAACCTCGGCCCTAGCAGCTTCCTCCCGCTCGGCAACGGGCCCTAGATGGACTGGCTCTAGAGAGAAGGAAGGGTCCTGGCTCCGGAAGCATGCCAGTACGTGCGTAGCGACCTCCTTCGCCAGGCCCCGTCCCTCCACCTCAAGCTCGTCGGCGATCACCGCTTCGAGCCGGCCCAGCTTGCCGCCGATGGACTCAAGTGCCGGGGTTGCCTCGGACATCTCCTGTGTTGGAGCCTCCGTCCGCACCGGGCTGAAACCAAGAGGAACCAAGGCGGACCCCGTCTCGGTAATAAAACCCCAGACCGCCTGGGCCTCGGCAGACCGTGAAGACTGGAGCTTCTCTACCTCTTGGCGAGCCGCCAGCTCGCGATCCAACGCCGCTTGGCGCTCCCGAGAGGATTGCTCCTCACTCGCAGCGGCAGCCGACTCGTGGAGATCCAGCTCCTCAGCCCGAGCCCTCAGCTCGCCCTCTCTGGCCTTCAGCCGTGCGGCGATCTTCTCCTCCTCGGCCGCTGCAGCACGTTCCCGATCGGCGATGGCGCACTCTCGACGAGCTACCTGCAGTCGCAGCTCCTCCACGGCAGCAGAGCGCGCTTCGGCCTTGGCTTCAACCTGGGCTAGGGCTTCGCGGTAGGAAGCACGGAGCCGCCGAGTCTCTGAGTCCAGGCGGCTGATGGCTTTCTTCTGAGCGTCGAGCAGAGCACTCATGCCTCAAGTCTCGACTGCCTCGAGTCAAGCTCCGCCTTAGCCTCCTGGGTCCGCTGCTGCAGGAGGTGCTCCCAGCTACGAAGGCGTTCCCTCTATACGGCCAGTGCCCCCCGCTCCCGCTCAAAGGCGACCTGGAACTATCGGGCGCTGGTCTGGACACGCCCCAGGGCATCCCACATGGGCACCGGGACAGTGGGGACAGGAGTCGTGCCTCTGACCTCCCCTATCGCGTCTAAGACCGGCGGAGATGCTGGTGCCTCCGCAACCGGAGCAAGACGCTGTCCTAAGGGAACCAGGGAGCCAGCAACTGCACCTACAGCGGCCCTTCCAGCCTCAGCACCGGACTTCCGGGCTGGTGAAGGAGGGCGAACAGGCGCGGCCGCAACCACTGCAGAGGGCGAACCCGCCGGCACAAAGGAAGCCCCCGCCAACTTGGGGGCCATTGGAACCACCGTGGTTCCCAGATGTTGTGGCACGGAGCCTCCGCCAACTGGAGATGGCCGGGTGATAGGCCCACCCCCGGCAGCCGGTCAGTCCCTGCGGGGAAAGAAAGCTCTCAGGCTAAGAAAGGAGACGAGAACGCTACTCCTACAAGCCAGAAAGAGCAGCACTTACTGGGCGACATGAGCGCTCCAACGGGCTTGTAGCCCCGGCCTCTGGGCCGCAGTTGAACCGCCAGGACTTGCGGCTGGGATGGTCGCGGGCTGTGGCGTCTGGACCCCTGGCACACTCCCCGGTGTCGCCCCACCGGCGTCCATCCTAGAAGCCCCTCCGCCTGAGGAAGGATGGCAAGACACTTGGGGTTCTTTGAACTGCCGCTGTCCGGGAAGAGACCCGCTGGAGTGGGACACCCGGAGTCTCTTCGGGTCGCCACTCGATGGACCAGCGCCTCTGGAAGACGGGTGCAAGGGTGCGCCGGCTACCTGACTCGGCGCAGGCGGCGCCCTCGGAGGAGACCAGGCGCGTTTCTTTTCCGGCTGCCCGGGGGCCGGCTCCTTCCCCTTCCCCTTGTCGGCGGCTTGAGTTCCACCGGCCCTTGGGGCGGGTTGGGCAGCGACAGATGCCTCGCACTCCGATCCAGAGCGCTCGGTTCCTAGGATCGAGATGCCCCGGAAGGTATCCCTGACCTGACGGACGGCGATCCCGATGTCGTCGAGGTTTGGCATCTTCCGCAGCAGCTCTGACCTCCTCTGCGGCTCTAAGATAAGGGGAGTGGCAGAGTACGGGAAGGCGGGGTCGCCACTGGGGATGAAGTCACCGCTCACCTTGCCCACCATCTTGTACAACTCCTCATCGGAAGGATCAGAGCCGAGACCCCTCTCCAACCTGGTACAGTCCTGCTCACCAGTGTAGTACCATGCTGGGCTGCTGCGCTGTTGCAAGGGCGCAATGCGGCGCGACATGAAGTCCATTAGCACCATCAGGGATGTTAGCCCCTCGTTGGCCAGGAACCGGATCCGCTCCAAGACTGGTGTGTACTCCTGCTCCAACTCTGGGACCTCCTCCCAGAAGCGGCGCTCGGTGGTTGGGCCAGCGGTTGGGAGCTGCAGGCGATCATGTTCATCGATCTGCACGACCACCCAGCTCTCCCTCTAGTTTTTCCACCTCGACGCACTGAAAGGTAGAAGATACCCAGAGACCTTTGGGTCCTTGCAGCGATGCTGGAAATAGTACGCTCCCATCTGGGTCTTCGAGCCGCGCCCAGTCGTCCGCAACACGAAGAAGTAGCGGAAGAGCGTCACAGAAGCGTGCACCCCCACAAACATCTCACAGAAATGGACGAAGACAACGGCCATTGCGAAGGAGTTGGGAGAGAGGTGGTGGAGATGGAGACCATACGTCTCCAGCAATGTGACGAAGAAGGAAGAAATTGACGGGACGAACCCTGCCAGGGCGTAAGCAGTAAAGAAGACCATCTCCCCCTTTTCCAGAAGCAGGGGGAGAGACCCCCGGCGGAGCCGGAGTTTCTGTTCCTCCGTGTGCCAGCCCAGCAGCCTGCGCACTGGCCCAAGCTCGGCGGAACGAACGAGATGCGTCGGGAGCACGTTGGAAGCCATGGCGGGGGAGAGCTCAAGGACGGGAAGACAAAGGCGCAATAGTTCAAGGAAAGTACAAGCGCTGGGAAGTGCGAAGGGAAGCCGCGATGTGGGTAAGATCCCCTTTTAAAACTTTCCAGGAACGATTCGAAGCAATTCGAAACTCTTCGAATACACCGCATGGGCAACTGCTTCGGCTCCAAGACCGAGCGCCGATGACAGGTAGCCCCAAGCCGTCCAGCCGAAGCGGTTGGACAAGAAGTCAGTCTCCCAAGAAGACGAGCCGGCAAGGCGCTGCGGCGGTTCCCGAAGAAAGCGCCGCAACATGCAGAAGTGGCAGCCTTGGGAACCGCCGCAGTAAAAGCAACCATCAAGTGGGCGCACGCTCCCATGATCCCGCGATTGTTCGTGCTCCGGCAGCGGTCAATGTGGGACTAAGAGAAAGTGCGCGGAACAGAAGAGATGGAGGCCCCACCTCGGGCTCGCTATCTCCCCCGAGATGGGCCCGGGGGCCACTGTCGGTACCCTCGATATGGGGTACCCCCACGCACAGGGGAAAATGCCTAAGGATCTCGCCCTTCTCTGCAGGCAGAGCTCTGAAGGCGCCACGTGTCCAGCGGGGCCGGACCTCCCTCTCCTCAGAGGAGAGCGCCGGGCCCGCCACGTGGCCAAAAGTAGCCGGACCTCCCCCCTCCGCGGGAAGACCTCCGAAGGCGCCACGTGTCCCGCGGGGCCGGACCTCCCTCTCCTCAGAGGAAGCTCCGGGCCCGCCATGTGGCCGACAGAAGCCGGACCTCCCCCCTCCGCGGGGAGAGGTCCGAAGGCTCCACGTGTCCCGCGGGGCTGGACCTCCCTCTCCTCAGAGGAGAGCTCCGGGCCCGCCACGTGGCCAGCAGGACGGCGCTGTCTGCCCCCCCGCGATAGGCAGCAGGTGTAAAGACGCACCATACCTTGCCCGTACAAGGTATTCAAGGCCCGCGCCTTCCCAAGACGCGAAGACGCGGAGCACGCCTCTGTCAGGTGCCGTTGCGCCCAGTCGCATCGCAGACTGGCGCACCGTGTCAGATCCTGCCAGCCAATAAACACAGCGACAAGACATCCCCTGCCGCCCCCGCCGTCATCAACCACTACGACTAGCTTGTGGCATGGGCAGGGCGGCAGAACGAAAACTCGGAAGCCTTCGCTAGAGACAACGACCGACATAACTGCAGATACGATAGTCGGTAGGCAATCTCCTCGGGGCCACCTGTCGAGTCCCGCCCCCCCCCCCCCCCCTTGTAAGCCGCTCGAGCCTTGGACTATAAAAGGCTCGGGTAGGCAACGGTAGCGGGGGTTCGCACTCCAGCAACTCGCACCCTAGGCATCACTCACCCTCAAGCTCAGGACTCCGGTTCTGGCAGCAAGCAATACAGCGAGCACCTCTACTCATCGTGGACGTAGGGTTTTACGCTCCGGCGGCCTGAACCACGTAAAACTCGCCGTGTCAAGCTTCTCCCTCACTCGTCCCTAAGGCTTAAGCTCTCCGCAAGCAACTTGCCCCTCCGAAAAAGAACCTCCGTGGGCTGCCCAGAGCAAGTCCAGGGGAAGTGTCGACCACACACTTCGACAACGCTGGTAGAAGGGGATCTCTACCGGCGTGGCGCCAACCACGTCCTATTGCGGTGCATAACCCAGGGGAAGGCTGCGACTTGCCCGCTGAGATCCATGGAGGTGAATGTGGGAGTCACTCTTCCTCACGCATGCTCGTCGGTAAAGCCTTCCGGCATGGCTTCTACTGGCCGACAGCACTCCAGGATGCCGTCAAGCTGGTCGAGAGCTGCAAGGCGTGCCAGTTCCACGTTGTCGAAGTGTTCGGTCGACACTTCCCCAGGCCTGCACTAGGCAGCCCGCGGAGGTTCTTTTTTCGGTGGGGCTAGTCCCTTGCGGAGAGCTTGCGCGTATGGACGAGTTAGTAAGAGCTTGACACTGTGAGTTTTACGTGGTTCAGGCCGCCGGAGCGTAAAACCCTACGTCCACGGCGAGCTATGGAGCTCGTTGTATTGCTTGCTGCTCAGAACCGGAGTCCTGAGCTTGGGGGTGAGTTACAGCTTGGGTGTGAATGGCTAGCGTATGAGTTGCAGAGGTGCGAACCCCTGCTATCGTCGTCTACCCGAGTCTTTTATAGTCCAAGACTCAGGTGGCTTACAAGGGGGGCCCGGGACCCGATAGGTGGTCCCGGGGAGATTGTCTATCATCTACCGTATCTGCAGTTATGTCGGTAGTTGTCTCTGGCGAAGGCTTCTGAGTCTTCGTCTTACAGCCCTGCCCATGCCGCATGCTAGTCGTAGTGGTTGATGACGGCGCGGGCGGCATGGAATGTCTTGTCGCTGCGTTTATTGGCTGGCAGGCTCTGACACTGCGCGCCAGTCTGTGATGCGACTGGGCGCAACGGCACCTGACAGAGGCGTGCCCCGCGTCTTCGCATCTTGGGAAGACACGGGCCTTGAATACCTTGTACGGGCAAGGTATGGGGCGTCTTTACGCCCGCTGCCTATCGCTCGGGGGCAGGCAACGCCGTTTTGCTGGCCACGTGGCGGGCCCGGAGCCCTCCTCAGAGGAGAGGAGGGTCCGGCCCCGCGGGGCACGTGGAGCCTTCGGACCTCTCCCCGCGGAGGGGGAGGTTCGGCTTCTGTCGGCCACGTGGCGGGCCCGGAGCTCCTCTCTGAGGAGAGGGAGGTCCGGCCCCGCCGAATATGTGGCACCTTCGGACCCCTCTCCCGCGGAGGGGGAGGTCCGGCCTCTGTATGCCACGTGGCGGGCCCGGAGCTCTCCTCTGAGGAGAGGGAGGTCCGGCCCCGCCGGACGCGTGGCGCCTTCGGAGCTCTCCCTGCGGAGAAGGGCGAGTTCCTTATGCATTTTCCCCTGTGCGCGGGGGTACCCCATATCGCAGGTACCGACAGTGGCCCCTGGGCCCATCTCGGGGGAGATAGCGAGCCCGAGGTGGGACCTCCGTCTCTTCTGATCCGCGCACTTTCTCTAAGTCCCGCATTGACCGCTGCCGGAGCACGAACGGCCGCAGGATCGTGGGAGCGTGCGCCCACTTGATGGTTGCTTTTACTGCGGCGGTTCCCAAGGCTGCCACTTCTGCACGTTGCGGCGCTTTCTTCCGGAACCGCCGAAGCGCCTTGCTGGCTTGCGTTCTGGGGGGGACTGACACCTCGACCCACCGCTTCAGTTGGGCGGCTTGGGTCCACCTGTCATCGGCGCTCGTTCCCGGAGCCAATGCGGTTGCCGATGCGATGTTCTCGAAGATTTTCGAGTCACCTCGAATTATCCCTGGAAAGTTTTAAAAGGGGATCTCACCCGCATCGCGGCTTCCTTTCACCTTTCCTAGCGCTCGTACTTCCCTTGAACTCTTGCGCCCCGGCTTTCCTGCCCTTGTGCCTTCTTTCGCCATGGCTTCCAACTTGCTCCCGACGCGCCTCTTTCGTTCTTCCGAGCGTGGGCCAGTGCGCAGGCTGCTGGGATGGCGCTCAGAAGAACAGAAACACCGGCTTCGCCGAGGATCTCTCCCCATGATCCTGGAAAAGGGGGAGATGGTCTTCTTCACTGCTTATGCTCTGGCGGGGTTTGTTCCGCCGATTTCTTCCTTCTTTGTCACCCTGCTGGAGACATATGGCCTCCAGCTCCACCATCTTTCCCACCAACTCTTTCGCAATGGCTGCTGTTTTTGTCCACTTCTGCGAGATGTTCGTGGGGGTGCACGCTTCCGTGACGCTCTTCCGCTACTTCTTTGTGTTGCGGACGACTGGGTGTGGCTCAAAGACTCAGATGGGGGCATACTACTTCCAGCATCGCTGCAAGGACCCAAAGGTCTCTGGATACCTTCTGCCCTTCAGCGCATCAAGGTGGGAAAACTGGAGGGAGAGTTGGGTGGTAGTGCAGACCAACGAGCACGATCGCCTACAACTCCCAACCGCCAGCCCAACCACCGATCGTCGTTTCTGGGAGGAGATCCCTGAGCTGGAGCAGGAGTACTCCCCGGTCTTGGAGCGGATCCGGTTCTTGGCCAACGAGGGGCTGACATCTCTGATGGTGCTGATGGACTTTATGTCGCGCCGTATTGCACCCTTGCAGCAGTGTAGTCGCCCAGCGTGGTACTACACTGGCGAGCAGGACTGTACCAGGCTGGAGAGGGGCCCCGGCTCTGACCCTTCCGACGAGGAGCTGAACGAGATGGTGGGCAAGGTGAGCGGTGACTACATCCCCAGTGGCGACCCCGCCCTTCCGCCCTCTGCCACCCCCCTCTTCTTGGAGCCACAGAGGAGGTCAGAGCTCCTGCGGAAGATGCCGAACCTTGACGACATCGGGATCGCCGTCCGGCAGGTCGGGGATGCCTTCCGTGGTATCACCATTCCAGGAACCGAGCACTCCGGGTCAGGGCACGAGGCGTCTGCTGCTGTCAAACCCTCCCCCAGAGTCGATGGAACTCAAGCCGCCGACAAAGGGAAGGGAAAGGAGCCGGCCCCCGGGCATCCAAAGAAGAAACGCGCCCGGTCTCCTCCGAGGGCGCCGCCTGCGCCGAGTCAGGGTGCCGGAGCTACCTTGCTCCCATCTCCCGGGGGGTGCTGGTCCATCGGGTGGCGACCCGAAGAGGCCCCGGGTGTCCCTCCCCGGCGGGTCTCTCCCCAGACAGCGGCCGTCTGAGTCAGCCCAAGTACCTCGTCACCCTTCCTCAAGCGGAGGGGTTTCCAGGACGGATTCTGGTGGGGCCACGCCGACGAGTGTGCCGGGGATCCAGACGTCACGCTTCGCGACCGTTCCAGCCGCTGGTCCCGGTGGTTCAGCTACAACCCAGAGGCCAGTGCTGCAAGCCCGTTGGAGCGCTCATGCCGCCCAGTAAGTGTTGCTCTTTCTGGCTTGTAGGAGCAGAGCTCTTGTCTCCTCTCTTAGCCTGAGGGATTTCTCTTCTTGCAGGGACCAACCAGCTGCTGGGGGCGGGCCTCTTACCCGGCCGCCTTCGACCGACGGAGGCTCCGTGCCTCAGCACCTGGGGACCGTGGTGGCTCCCATGGTCCCCAAATCGACGGGGGCTCCCTCTGCGCCGACGAGTTCACCCTCCGTGGTGGCCGCATCTGCTCCTATCCGCCCTCCTTCACCAGTCCAGAAGTCCGGTCCTGAGACTGGGAGGGCCGCTGTAGGTGCGCCTGCTGGCCCCCTGGCCTCCCTAGGACAGCGCCCCACCCTGGTTGCTGAGGCGCCGGCGCCTCCGCCGGTCTTAGATTCGACGGGGGGCCCAGTGGCGTGACTCCTGTCCCCCCTGCCCCGGTGCCCGTGTGGGACGCCCTGGGGCGTGTCCAGACCAGCGCCCGGCAGCTCCAATCCGCCTTTGAGAAGGAGCGGGGGGCGCTGGCCGGCGAGAGGGAACGTCTTCTCAGCTGGCAGCAGCGGGCCCAGGAGGCTAAGGCGGACCTTGACTCGAGGCAGTCAAGGCTTGAGGCCATGAGTGCTCTGCTTGGCACTCAGAAGAAGGCCATTAGCCGCTTGGAGTCAGAGTCCCGGCGGGTTCGTGCCACCTACCGCGAGGCTCTGGCCCACGTTGAAGCCAAAGCAAAGGAGCGTTCCCCCGCCGCGGAGGAGTTGCAGCTGCAGGTAGCCCGTCGAGAGTGCGCCGTCGCCGATCGGGAACGCGCTGTCGCGGCCGAGGAGGAGAAGATCACCGCCCGGCTGAGGGCCAAAGTGGAGGAGCTAAGGGCTCGGACCGAGGATCTGGAGCTCCGTGAGTCGGCTGTTGCCGCGAGGGAGGAGCAGTTCTCCCAGGAGCGCCAGGTGGCGATGGATCACGAGCTGGCGGCTCGCCAAGAGGTAGAGAGACTCCAGTCCTTGCGGTCTGCCGAGGCCCAGGCAGTCTAGGGCTTTATTGCCAAGGCGGGGTCCGCCTTGGCTCCTCTTGGTTTCAGCCCTGTGCAGGTGGAGGCTCCGGCGCGGCAGATGTCCGAAGCGATCCCGGCACTTGAGTCCATCGGCGACGAGCTGGGTCGGCTCGAAGCAGTGATCGCCGACGAGCTTGAAGCGGAAGGTCGGGGCCTTGCGAAGGAGGTCACTATGCACGTTCTGTCGTGCTTCCTGAGCCGAGACCCTTCCTTTTCTCTGGGGCCAGTCCATCTAGGACCCATCGCCGATCGGGAGGAAGCTTCCAGGGCCGAGGTCGAGGACTTGGCTGCCCTCGTGGCCTCTAGGTTTCATCGGGAGTCCGGGGACTCTTAGGCATCTGCCCCCGTGGCCACAAGGCCCTGTACTTCCTTTTTTATTTTTGTTGAGTCTGTAGCCCAGCTCGTGGAGCCTTTGTATGAACAGACTCCTGTTTCTTTCTGTGTCTGCATGTCTTAGTCTTCTTCCTGGCTTTTCCTGGCCGAGTCCTTAGCTCCGCAAGGTACTCGGAGGCCTTGACCAATCTCGAAGCTCTGCATAGACACCTTCTCTAGGTCCTCACTGTATATTAAGGGCCCCGGAGGTCTCCAGGACCCGCCTCACGAGATCGGAGGGGGTCCAGGCCTGTTGGCCACGTGGCGGGCCCGGAGCTCCCCTCTAAGGGGAGGTCCGGGCTTGTGGGGCACGTGGAGTCCTCGGACCTCTCCACGCGGAGGGGGGGGAGGTCCGACTTCTGTAGACCACGCGGCGGGCCCGGAGCTCCCCCTCAAGGAGGTGGAAGGTCTGGCCCCGCTGGACATGTGGGACCTTCGGGCCTCGCCCCTGTGAGGTCTAGTTCTTTGATCTTACCTTGGGTTTTCGGTCTTGCGCGATCCCGTAGCGGCCCCCTGGTAGGTGCGTTCCATTGGATGGATGTGCCTACCATACTCCTGCGGGGAGCTGAGGCCGAGAGGTCCTGCACACAAGTAAGGGAAACGTAATTCTCCTTGGGGGCTCCCCCCCCCCTCTATCTCATAGTCTTATTTGGCTTACGGTCCCCGTCCACCTATGCGGTGCTTGGGGACTACCGTGCGCGAAGTGTCGGGGGCTCGGGGCCCCCCTGGCTATCGGCCGGTACCTCCGGCGCAACCGCCTTTGGTAGGGCAGCAAATGCCGACTAAAGATGAGAATGAGAAGAGGGAGCTGAACGCATGGTGAGCACGCGCTAGCAGTGCAATCATAAAAATTTAATAAGTAAATTAAATGAGCACCAGAGAAGAGCAACGTAGGACAGGTTTCTTTTCATATAAATTTCCATAGGAGGAAGGCGGGCTGAGTATGGAGGCCACGACCCGCCTCAAGGGAAGCAAGACTCTACGCGCTTGGGACGAACCCTGCCTGATCTTAACAACAATGTCTTCGACACACACCTCAACTGAGTCTCTCATTAGCTCTCCTAAGGTCTTGTGCATTGCACGTACGAAGGTAGGGAGAGCGTTCCTTAGGCCATAAGGCATAGAGGCATAACAGTACAGGCCGACTACTGTGGTGAAGGGTGCTCTTCAACTTCTCTAGACATAGGGGTCTGGTGGAAACCCGAGCAAGCATCTAGAAAGCACAGTATATCGCAGCCTGACATCGAGCCTACTATTTGATCTATCATAGGGAGAGAAAATAGATCTTTGGGACATGCCTTATTGAGATTGGTGTAGTCGATGCACTTCCGGAGCTTCCCGCCGGCCTTTGGAACAATCAACGGGGTTCGCCAAGCACCGGGGGTGGCGGACTTTCCGTATGGAGCCAGCGCTCAGCAGCTTCCTGGTTTCTTCCCGAATGAAGCTTTTTACTGCTCGGTGGGCTGCTTGAGGGGCTCCTGTCGGACTGGCCAGGCGTTGGGGGAGACCTTTAGATAGTGCCCAATCACCTCCCTAGGGATCTCTGGCATCCGTGACGGCTGTCATGCAGCACATCGGCATTGTGCCGGAGGGAGGTAACGAGCGCGCCCTCCTATCTGCTATCCAGGCCCCCGGCTACCCGGGTGGTCTGGGTGGCATCGGCGCTGATTCGGACGAGCCTCAAGGGGACATCGTCCTCGTCGAGGGGTTGCACATGGGGTGCTGTGGTAGAGGCACGGTGGCGTGCACTTGGGTGGAGCCGGTTTGGTTCTGTACCGCCCGGGGTTGGTGCTCCAGCTGCTGTAAGCGCCTGGAGCTTTTCCAAGGCTAACACTGCTGCAGCACGGTCTCCACAAACCTTGAGGACGCCTGTCGGTGTAGGCATCTTCAAGACAAGGTAGCCGTAGTGGGCTACTGCCATGAATCGGTACAGGGCTGGCCTGCCAATTATGGCGTTGAACGGGAGGTCAATCTCGGCCACGTCAAACAGAATGCACTCTGTCCGATAGCTGTCTAGTGCCCCAAAGGTCACCGGGAGGCTGATGTGGCCGTAGGGAACGACCCTTCCCGGCCCTACCCCTGAGAACGGGCTCGATGGGGTGAGCTTGGCCATCGGGATCTGCAGCTTCTGGAAGGCTGTGCGACTGATGAGGTTCAGTCCAGCCCCGCCATCCACCAAAACGTGGTACATCTTCACGTTGGCGATGTTGGGGGCCACCACGAGCGGTAGTTGGCCGTCCCCAGCCATGTTCCTGGGGCAGTCGGTGGCATCGAAGCTGATAGGGGTTCCCATCGACCTGAGGTGCGGTGCTGCACCCGGGAGGGGAGCCACCGACGCTACCGCTCGGCGCAAGGCCTTAGCCGAGCTTCAGGACGGGGGGTCAGCGGACCCGTCGAAGATGACATAGAGCATCTTCCGGTGCTCGTCATCACTGGAGCTGGAGCTCTCATGATTGCGTACTGCCTTCACGGCGTGCTGAAGCTCCTGGAACTCCACCTGGCGGTCGACGCCGTCTAGGGCTTCGACCTTCTGCTTGCCCTCCCGTTGACGGTAGGGTGGGGCATCAGTTAGGGGCTGCTTCCCTTTCCGGAAGCGCTCCGCGAGCTTCTGGATTTCTCGGCACTCGGCAGCGGTATGATAACTGGTGCCATGCACGGAGCATAACTCATCCTGGCCCCCGTCTGGGGCCGGTGATTGTCGCGGCCTCTTGTCGGGGCGCGGCCCCCGAGCTCCACTGGGCGCCGCCGTTGTGGCAACGGGGGCCGCGGCTGACGGCTTTATCTTGCTTCCGCCTCCGTTCTTGATCTTCCTGCCGCTTCCATATGAAGCGTCGCCGATCCCGGCTGACCCCCTGGCTCGGAGACCGGCAGGGAGTGCTAGTTCCGCCCTTCGGCTGCTCTAGCACACTTGTCCGTCAGGCTGAAGAGTTCTGAGACATCGCGGACCTCCCTAGTCGCGAGCTTCTCGAGCATCTTCTTGTCCCGAACGCCTTGCCGGAACGCCACTACCATAGAAGCGTTCTGGATGTGTGGGATGGTGTTCCGCACCTGGGATAACCGCTGGATGAAGGAGCGCAGCGACTCCCCTGGTTGTTGCTGGATGGCGTGGAGGTCGAGCTCCGTGCCAGGCCGGGTGTAGGAACTGCCAAAGTTGGAGACGAACTGCCGGCAGAGCTCTCCCCATGAGGTTATGGAATCCTGGGGTAGGTTCATGAGCCAAGACTGGGATGGGCCGGTTAAGGCGACGGGGAAATAGTTGGCGATGACAGCCTCATCCCCTCCTGCGGCGAGTACGGCGGTGGAGTAGATCTGGAGGAACTCCGCCGGGTTGACACTGTCGTCGTACTTTTCGGGCAGGTGCGGCCGAAACTTGCGCGGCCACTTTGCGAAGCGAAGGTGGGGTGCAAGAGCCGCACATCCTGCTCCTGTTGCCGCAGGTATCGGTGCCGCGAACGCTTGATTCGCACTTGGCACTGTTTACCCCGGTATGGGCAAGGCTGCACCATAGTCCGGGGACGCCATTTGCAGGGCATATGGTTGCGGCATATGCTGTGCGGCGTACACCTGGGGCAGAGCTCGCGTGGTGAAGATCTGCCCTTCAGGCTGGGTTGAAGCCGACGTCATGCTGTCGCCAGTCTCTTGGATGCGACGCCTCTCTCGACGTCGCTCGAGGAACACTCGGGCATCTTGGCCCAAGTGGCATCGCTCCAGCTCTGCCCTCAGGTTCGTCGTCGGAGGCCTGGTGAAGCTGGAGTCCGCCGTCTGCCCGTCAACCGTGGGCGTGCGCGTCAGCGACACTGCCGGTTGACTGGAGCGTCGTCCCCGCCGAAGTCGAGGGTCTGCGGCGGCGACGACGAGACAGTCGACCTCGCGACTCCACTGCTGGGTCGCTGCCTGAGGCGCGTCCCCAGCAGGCGGATTGTGCAGTAGCGCTCTTGCTGCGGCTAGCGCACCTCCACAGGGTACGCCTAGCGCTACTGAAGACCTGACGCTGGTTGGAGCCTGCATTGCTGGGGTCGGCGCTGCCAGAGCCGGTTGCTGACTCCCAGCTTGTTTCGACACACTCCGTCCTGAGCGTGTCGACATGTACTCCCCCCTGATCGCGGTTTGCCGCGAACGCGGGGGGGTGGGGGGTGGAGAGTTTGCCGCTGAAGGAAGCTTGGTCATCTTCGTCGGTGGAGACTCGTTGCGCAAGGGGAAAAGCCCCCCTACCTGGCGCGCCAAATGTCGAAGTGTTCGGTCGACACTTCCCCCGGGCCTGCACTGGGCAGCCCGCGGAGGTTCTTTTTTCGGTGGGGCTAGTCCCTTGCGGAGAGCTTGCGCGTATGGACGAGTTAGTAAGAGCTTGACACTGTGAGTTTTACGTGGTTCAGGCCACTGGAGCGTAAAACCCTACGTCCACGGCGAGCTATGGAGCTCGCTGTATTGCTTGCTGCTCAGAACCGGAGTCCTGAGCTTGGGGGTGAGTTACAGCTTGGGTGTGAATGGCTAGCGTATGAGTTGCAGAGGTGCGAACCCCTGCTATCGTCGCCTACCCGAGTCTTTTATAGTCCAAGACACGGGTAGCTTACAAGGGGGGCCCGGGACCCGACAGGTGGTCCCGGGGAGATTGTCTATCATCTACCGTATCTGCAGTTATGCCGGTAGTTGTCTCTGGCGAAGGCTTCTGAGTCTTCGTCTTGCAGCCCTGCCCATGCCGCATGCTAGTCGTAGTGGTTGATGATGGCGCGGGCGGCATGGGATGTCTTGTCGCTGCGTTTATTGGCTGACAGGCTCTGACACTGCGCGCCAGTCTGTGATGCGACTGGGCGCAACGGCACCTGACAGAGGCGTGCCCCGCGTCTTCGCGTCTTGGGAAGACGCGGGTCTTGAATACCTTGTACGGGCAAGGTATGGGGCATCTTTACGCCCGCTGCCTATCGCTCGGGGGCAGGCAGCGCCGTTTTGCTGGCCACGTGGCGGGCCCGGAGCCCTCCTCAGAGGAGAGGAGGGTCCGGCCCCGCGGGGCACGTGGAGCCTTTGGACCTCTCCCCGCGGAGGGGGAGGTTCGGCTTCTATTGGCAATGTGGCGGGTCCGGAGCTCCTCTCTGAGGAGAGGGAGGTCCGGCCCCGCCGAATACGTGGCACCTTCGGACCTCTCTCCCGCGGAGGGGGAGGTCCGGCCTCTGTATGCCACGTGGCGGGCCCGGAGCTCTCCTCTGAGGAGAGGGAGGTCCGGCCCCGCCTGACGCGTGGCGCCTTCGGAGCTCTCCCTGCGGAGAAGGGCGAGTTCCTTAGGCATTTTCCCCTGTGCGCGGGGGTACCCCATATCGCAGGTACCGACACACGCCAAGCAGATCCACACACCGGCTCAGGCGGTTCAGATGATCCCACCCTCATGGCCGTTCGCCGTATGGGGGTTGGACATCCTGGGACCATTGCCTAGAGTCGTCGGGGGATTCCGGTACCTCTACGTCGCCATCGACAAGTTCACCAAGTGGCCAGAAGCCACACCCGTCGTCGCCATAAACAAGCAATCAACAGTAAAGTTCATCAAGTCGATCGTCTACCGGTTCGGGGTCCCGAACAGAATCATCACTGACAACGGGACCCAGTTCACCAGCGCAGCGTTCCAAGAATACTGCGAAGACTTCGGCATCCAGGTGTGCTATGCCTCCGTTGCTCACCCAAAGAGCAATGGGCAAGTTGAGAGGGCCAATGCCGAGATTCTTCGGGGCCTCAGGACTCGCACCTATGTCGGCTTGAAGAAACATGGCGCCAAGTGGGTGGACAAGCTTCCGAGCACACTGTGGGCTAACAGGACATCCCAGAGCCGGGCCACCGGAGAGACACCCTTCTTCATGGTGTATGGGGCCGAGGCTGTGCTTCCCCCAGAGATCAATATGGGGTCCCTCCGTGTCCGATCTTACGACGAAGCCACGCAGGACAACCTCCGGCGTGAAGACATCGACCTTGTTGACGAGGCTCGATTGCATGCAGCACTCTGCAACGCACGGTACCGACAAGCGCTCCAGCGCTACCACCAAAGGTTTGTGCGTGTCCGGGAGCTGCAGGAAGGCGACCTCGTGTTGTGGCGCATACTTTCTCGCGAAGGGACCGACAAACTCTCCCCCAGCTGGGAAGGTCCCTTCCGAGTCACGAAAGTTTACCGCCCCGGGTGCGTACGCCTTTCCACCGAGGATGGAGATCCGCTCCCGAACCCTTGGAACATAGAACACCTCCGTAAGTTCTACCCCTAGAGCAATAATAGGACAGTCTCTTCTTTTTGTAATAGATTCCACAGAGTCCAGGAACAGCGCTCGGAGCAGCTAAGTCTCGAGGGACGGTCCAGGACTACGTTCAAGTTGGCCTGGTTCCGACCCTAAGCGCGTAGAGTCTTGCTTCCCTTCTTAATGGGGCGGGTTGTTGCCTCCATGTTTAGCATGCCTTCCTCCTATGGAAATTTATACGGAAAGAAACCTGTCCTACTTTGCTCTTCCCTTGTGCTCATTTAAATTACGTATTAATTTTTATGACCGCACTTCCTGTGTATGTTCACCATGCACTCAGCTTCCTTTTCCCATTCTCACCTCTAGTCAGCATTTGCTATCCTACCGAAGACGGTCGCGTTTGAGGTACCTGCCGATGGCCAGGGGGCCTCGAGCCCCCGGCACTTCGTGCACTGAAGTTCCCAAGCCCCGTACATCGGATCAGGATCGTAAGCCAAATAAGACTATGAGATAGGGAAGGGGGAGCCCCAAGGAGACTTACGTTTCCCTTACTTGTGTGCAGGACCTCCCGGCCTTAGCTCCCCGCAGGAGTATGGTAGGAGCGCCCAAACAATTGGCCACACCAACCAGGGGCCACTACGAGACCGCGAAAGACCGGAGCTCCAACGCAAGACCGAAGGATCCGAACCTCGCCCCCTCCGCAGGGGCGAGCCCCGAAGGCCCCACGTGTCCAGCGGGGCCAGGGCTCCCCTCTCCTCAGGAGGAGCTCCGGGCCCGCCACGTGGCCGGCAGAGCCAAGCCTCGTGTAACACCCCAAATTTTGATTCAAAACTTTAAACCATGCTCAGAGGGGAATTTAAAAATTTTTGGACGTGTTGCATGTTTTGCAAAAATTCAAATTCAAACTGGAATTCAAATTAGACTCAAAACAGAAAAGAAATGGAAAAAGAAAAAGAAAAACGGGAAAAAAACCGGCCAGTGGGCCGAAACCCGCCAGCCGGCCCAGTATCCCCGCGCCAGCCCGCCCCCGCGCGCGCCGCGCTGCCTCTCACAGACGGGTGGGACCCACCTGTCATCCCTAACCCTGAGCCCCCGCGATCCCGGACTTTTCCCCTGAGCGCGCGCGATCTTAACCGCCCGGAAACCACGTCCTGCCGCCCGAATTCTGGTCCCAGAGGACTCCAACTCGATCACAACAGACCCACCGCCCTCCCCCGGCTATAAAAACCCCAGCCCCGATCAGTTTTTCCCACGCGATCGCCGATTTTTACTCCGGTGAGCACCGAGACTTCGCCGGTGAATTCTGGCCGATCTAAGCTCGGAAACTCTGATCTAACTCGCTGGTCTTGATCCACCGCCTCCGGGGAACTTTGCAGGTGCAGAAAACTCGGAGAGTTACGGTGTAAATCCAGTGCCGACGAGCTTCGCTGTGGTTTTGCCTCGGACCTCGCCGCCGATCACTCTCCAGGACCCCCCGAGCTCGAGAAAACCCCCGAGGTGAGATCCCTGACCTCCCCTCTACCGATCTATGCCATAAGATCACAGTTTTAGGCAGAATTCTCGAGGATCCGAAACTTTCCGGCGAGATCGCCGCATCCCGCCGCCGTGCGCCGCCGGCAGCGCCGCCCGCGCTCGATCAGAGCAACGTGGCCGCTTGTGCGCCGTTTATTTTAAATCGCATGGTAGACTTTAAATCCCCGCGTACCGGTTCGATGTTATAATCTCAGCCGTCGGTTTAAAATCGGACGGTCCACATTAGCCCCGCGTTATAAAGACTGGAATTCTTACGTGCTACCCCCTGGGGTTCTCTGGAAATAAGAGCTAGCCCCGGAAACTTCAGATCTAGCCCCTGGAACTCCAGAAAATCATGTAAATTCATTTAAAAATCAGTTTTAGCCCCTGGACTTAATGAAAATTAGGAAAAACACCTCTGATAAATGTAGCTAGACCCCTGGAAATTATGAAAATGATATTATAGACCCTGTAATGGGGTGAATTCATTATTTTAGCCATGTTTAGTATTTAATTTAGAAAATTGAATATGTAACTAGTGTTTGAAAATTAAAAAGGGGGGCAAACATAATTGTCAAAATTAATTAAAAACTTTCTCAGTACTTAGAAAACTTTGGAGTGAGATAAAAATATATTTTTGGGCTGAAATAAATCTGTTTCATCTATTATTCACATTTATTAGTGTAGGGACACATTTTTAAGTAAAGAATAGTTATAGAAAAATAGGGAAAATAATTATGAAATAGTCTACATCAGAAGCCAAGGTCAAAAGATGTTATTAAATCATTTAGGACCAGAACCTATACTGTTTAGATGATGTGTATTACTAATTTCATAATAAAATACACAATTATGCATAGGAATATAAATCTGAAAATATAGCAACTAGTAAATGATAAATGGAGTTTCTAAAATACAAAGAATTCAGTTTAGGGTTGGTAGAAATTATGAAGGCACATATGGAGAAGAAAAATACTTTTCATACATACTTGGTAGTAAAAAGGTGAAGTAGTTGAATATAAGAAATTTATTGGAAACCCATATAAATAGTATGTAAGTATAAAGGTGGACACAAAAGTAGGAATCATATACACATGGTTAAAAGTGCATACAAGCCACAACTCAACACACATAAAGTAACCATAACACATATAATGGTAAAGAACTTTTATAAATGTGAATGTGTGGTTTGTATGAAGTAGAAGTGTGAACTATGTCTTATGATTGTTGTTTTTCTTTTCCTATGTGTGATGGTATGAAGTAGAACCTGTTCAAGAGCAAGTTATTCATTTCCAAGACCAGAAATACCCATTTCAAGAGCAGCAAGAAGGATGCAAGTGTCCTTGACCACTTTGATCCTATGCTAGGATGTGTAGATAGAATTATTTGCATTGTCAGATGAAATATGAAAACCCATGCTAGAAAGTTTCCCTAGAATTGCATTACCTTGTTTCCTTGTAGCTTGGGTTGGGATTTATTTTGTCATGTCATTTATTTACATGCATTTGCTTAGCCATGCTTAGAATGGAATATTTGGGAAATGAGATCATCAGTTTATATTACCATACTCTTGAATGAGACATTGTGAGTTATGTAGAGGTAGGGATCAAGGCAAGTTGGATGTTTTGGTTGTGTGCTGGGTGCACGAGACTTGGGTTTGTGTTTAGTACTTGCCTGGATCCTAAGGACCGGTTCATGGAGCATGTAACCCGGCTTTACAGTGCCAACCACATGCTGAGATGGGGCAGCTTGGCCAATTAATTAGGTGTATCCCCGGCGTAGTATGGGTGTGTTGGATGGTGCGGGGAGTAGGTGTCAGCTGGACTACCATATGAACCGCAAGGCTCAAGAGGGGGCCACTGCAGCGGGGTTGGAGCCTCTTGTATGCTGTTAGGGGTGAAACCTCAGTGGGCCCACGCTCGTCGGGAATCCCTTTGTAAAGGCTTCGTAGTGATCTCCTGGCTGCACACCTGGGAAGTGTGAATGTGGATCGTAGCCACTGGCATAATGGAGGTTCTTTTAGTCCACCCGGCAACGGGGGATGAAATCACTACATGTGGGTACAGTGGTACAAACTCTGCAGAGTCAAAACTGTCTTGACAGCCGTGCTCACGGTCAAGAGCGGCCTGGACTTATTCATGATTAGAGGAGTGAAGGTTTTTGGAAGTTGTGGATGTTAAGCGGGGAGCTTAACATTGAAAATGATGTTATGGTTATTGGATTATGATGATGGGATGGGAGATTGGGACCATTTCACCTGTGTAGTAATGTAGGTGCTTAATAAGCTAAGGTGATAGGTATTAATTGCGTAGTGCTTTAACCATGAGTTCAACCTCTCCTTGTTCTAGCCATGCATGATATAATTTTCCCACACTTGCTGAGTACCATTGGTACTCAACCTTGCATATTTGTTGGTTTATATTGCTGCTCAGGTCAAGATAATGAGGTGGTGTATAATGACCAAGACTTTGGACCCGAGGAAGGTTTTTAGGTTCATGAAGACCCCCGAGCAACGCCTGTGATGGAGCCCTAAAGAATAATATTCCGCTGCTAGTTTATTTACTTGTGATGAAGCATTAGTGTCCATTGAGACATTTGCGATGTAAGACTTATTTATATTCGACACCTGGCTTGTAATAAATGATGCTTCACTATTTGTCATCACATGTATGAGAAAATGATCCTGGCATACATGTGATATTCACTTGGTTGTTTCTTCGGAAAAACCGGGTGTGACAGAGGTGGTATCAGAGCCAAGGTTGCCCGTAGGAACGTGGACCTAGGTAGAAGTGGACGTATTTAAGGGCCCTATTTTCTTAAAAACTATTTTCCAAGGTGTGGGTGGAAAAAAAAGTGTTATTAAAGGAGTCATTTTCTTCATCTTACCCCAACTTTCATTCAAAATAGGATTTTTATTTGAGAATTTATCTAACCAAATTTTAAATTCTTTTGTTTTAGATGGTTCGCATGATTCGCACCGCTCGTAAGTCCACAGGAGGGAGAGTTCCCGTAGTGGCCCTTGCCGAAAGAGAGGAGAGTCGTCCAGTGACGTACCTTTCCTATGGATTGGCAGTAGGAGATTTGTTGCGCCGTCTTCGACGTATGCTCGAAGCCGCCAGCAATACGGGCAAGCTAATCATCCACTATAACTCCACCAGGACCATCCGTGAGAAGAGGGAAGAATGGAGTTCGGAGATGAGGATTATACACGAGAATCAGGTGCTTAAGATTCACCACTCTCCAGCTTGTCGAGCAACACAAGTTGACGCGGAGAGAGATGTCACCTGGGAGGCCATCACCTGCCAGAGTCACATCTATCGTCGCCACTTGGACAAAACTGAGTACATGTATGTCCTCCAATGTGAGAGTGGTACCACGGAGTACAAGTACCCACCGGTGCAGCAAGGGACTTCCCATGAGCACATGGACTTGTGCTTGGAGGATGCTGCTATGCTCAGCACTCGACTGCAGGAGTGTCAACAAGAGCTTCAGGATGTTCGAGACACCCTGAAGGAAACGGAGGCGTTGCTGCGAGCTTGCTTAAAGGCGAGAGAAAGAGGAGATGGGAATGAACTGTGTGTCACCGTGAGTGATCCATGGACTCCTGACTCCCCGGATCGCCGAGCAATCAGGCGTCGTCGCACTTCTCCACCAGCAGCCTCCCCACCCAAAGCAGAGTCAGAAGGTAGCCGAAATGAGGAGGAAGATCCCGAGGAGCCAGCTCAAGAGGACGAGTAGTGTAGAGCCTTTCCCCTAGCTAGCAGGAGGTCGAGTAGTCGAGTCGTGACGTAGTTAATGGTGTGATAATGCTTGGTGTGTGACGTGAGTTGTGGAAGCCATGAGCAATTGTCCACAGCCTCGTCTTCAGATTGTTTTGCTTTGGTGTGTAAACCCACAGGAAATAATAGTGCATTTATTTGGTGTGAGATATGAATCCCCGTAAAAGTATAACAAAGCCTCAACACTTCAAGGTGCAAACTAATGAAAGTAGTAAGATGATACTAAATGATTTCAAAATTGACATTGGTTGATTCTGCCAGATGGCCAGAAGAGGAAAAGGACGTGCTGCCAACCCCGCCAACAACAATGATGAGGCATGCAACCCTCATCATTCTGGAGGCCAGGACAGGGGTGGTCACATCAAGCCTCAGGGAGCAACACCCGCCCACGCATGATGCAGCAACCTACGGGGCAGACGAGCCGTGCTGCGGTACCCTATTCAGCACCAAGAGGGTACAACCCAAACTACAGGCCACCCGCAGCACCAGCACAGCCGCAACGTCAGTTTGTGCAGCAGCCTCGCCCCGCATATCCACCTCGACCAGCAGTGCAAGGACCCCCAAACCAACCCCAAGACAACAAAGGCCAGGCAACTAAGATTGGGGTGCAATGTTTCAGCTGTGGTGAAGTGGGGCACTACGCCCATAAATGCCCAAAGAAGAAGTCTGCGCCGCCACAACAGCAGAATGTAGTGAGAGGACGGGTGACCCATGTCACTATGGAGGAAGCACAAGAGGCACCCGACGTGGTAGTTGGTAAGTTTCCTGCCAATTTACACCTTGCAACTCTGCTGTTTGATTCTGGTGATACCCACTCGTTCATTGCTCAAGGGTTTGTTAAGAAGTATGACCTAGCAACCACACAAATGAACCATATGCTAGCCGTAAACTCTCCAGGTGGAGAAATAAGGACAAGACAAGTGTGTCCCAAAGTGAGCCTAGACATTAATGGGGTAGTATTTACTGCTAACCTCATAGTGATAGATTCACAAGGGATAGATATTATTTTGGGTATGGATTGGTTGACCAAACATAAAGGAATCATCCATTGTTTGACCAGAACGGTGGAACTAACTCACCCTAGTGGTACCAGAGTAAAGTTCATAACAATACACGAGCCTAGGAGGGACATTAAATTAAATCAAGTGGAGGTGAAAGTTGAGGAAATCAGGACCATCAGGGAATATCCAGATGTTTTTCCGGAGGAGTTGCCAGGTATGCCTCCCGACCGTGACGTGGAATTCGCAATTGAGCTAGTACCGGGAACAGCCCCGATATACAAGAGACCTTATCGAATGGACTCCAAGCAGCTAGAAGAGCTCAAGGATCATTTGAGAGAACTGACGGAGAAGGGGTATATTCGCCCTAGTTCCTCACCATGGGGAGCTCCGGTGATATTTGTGCCCAAGAAAGACGGAACCCAAAGGTTATGCGTGGATTACCGTGCCTTGAATGAGGTAACCATTAAGAACAAGTACCCATTACCCCGCATTGAAGACTTGTTTGATCAGTTGAGGGGAGCTTGTGTGTTCTTGAAAATTGATCTCAGGTCGGGATACCACCAACTCAAGATAAGGCAATCTGATATTCCCAAGACAGCTTTCGTATCTCGGTACGGACTGTATGAATACACTGTCATGCCTTTCGGGCTAACCAATGCCCCGGCATATTTCATGTACCTCATGAACAAGGTATTCATGGAATATCTGGACAAATTTGTGGTGGTTTTCATAGATGATATTCTCGTCTTCTCTAAAGATGAAGAAGAATATGAGAAACATCTAAGGTTGGTGTTACAGAGGCTGAGAGAACACCAACTATATGCCAAGTTGAGCAAGTGTGAGTTTTGGCTGAAGAGAGTTCCCTTTTTAGGACATATAATCTCGGAGGGAGGAATCTCCGTAGATCCCGCCAAAATCGAGGATATCCAGAAGTGGAAGACCCCTGAAAATGTCGGGGAAGTTCGAAGCTTTTTGGGATTGGCTGGATACTATCGACGGTTTATTGAGGGATTCTCTAAGATCTCGAGACCTCTCACCAAACTGTTGGAAAAGGGAATCACATTCACCTGTACGCCACAGTGCGAGACGAGCTTTCAGGAGCTAAAGAAGAGATTGACCACAGCCCCAGTGTTGGTTATGCCAGATATGCAGAAGAATTTCACAGTGTACTGCGATGCCTCTGGAAATGGGTTGGGATGTGTTCTCATGCAAGGACATGTCGTGGCATATGCATCCCGGCAGCTTCGGAAGCACGAGAAGAACTATCCTACACATGACCTAGAACTAGCCGCAGTGGTACACGCGTTGAAAATTTGGCGGCACTATTTGATGGGGAAGAGGACAGAGATATATACGGATCATAAGAGTTTGAAGTACATATTCACACAGCCAGATCTCAACCTCAGACAAAGGAGATGGTTAGAGCTAATCCATGACTTTGATATAGGCATCAACTATCATCCTGGGAAAGCAAACGTCGTGGCCGATGCTTTGAGTCGGAAAGTGCAGGTCAATAAGTTGAGCTTGAAGGACATGCCTGCAGAATTGAAGGACGAGGTTATAAGACTCAATTTATGTCTAGTAAATAATGGTGAAGCCATCGCCATGGAAGTGGACTCCACACTCGAGCGAGACATACGCGAGGGCCAAAAGAATGATGAGAAGATACAAGAGATCAGACAGCTCATCAAGGAAAATAAAGCTCCTGGTTTTAGAGAGGATGAACAAGGAACGGTGTGGCACGGGAAAAGGATCTGTGTGCCAGAAGTAAAGGAGATCCGTGAATTAATTTTGAAGGAGGCTCACGATTCTGACTATTCCATTCATCCTGGGAGTACGAAGATGTACCAGTACCTCAAGAGCAGGTATTGGTGGTATGGCATGAAGCGAGATGTCGCGGAACATGTTGCCCTATGTGACACATGTCAGTTGGTGAAAGCAGAACATCAACGACCCGCGGGATTATTGCAACCACTCAAAGTACCTGAATGGAAGTGGGAAGAAATCAGCATGGATTTTGTCGTGGGATTGCCTAGGACCCAATCCGGGTATGATTCAATATGGGTCATTATTGATAGGCTAACCAAGGTAGCTCATTTCATCCCTGTGAAAGAAAGCTACAGCGGATCCAAATTGGCAGAATTGTACATGTCAAGGATTGTGTGTTACCATGGAGTGCCAAAGAAGATAGTGTCGGACCGAGGGACACAGTTCACCTCGAGGTTTTGGCAAAAGTTGCATGAAACCATGGGAACCCATCTGAACTTCAGCTCTGCCTATCATCCCCAAACTGACGGGCAGACGGAGAGAACCAATCAGATCCTTGAAGATATGTTAAGGGCATGTGCACTCAAAAACAATAGGAGTTGGGACAAGAACTTACCGTATGCGGAGTTTTCCTATAACAACAGTTATCAAGCTAGTATGAAGATGTCACCGTTTGAAGCTTTGTATGGAAGGAAGTGCAGAACTCCTCTATTTTGGAACCAAACAGGAGAAAGTAAAGTGTTTGGTCCAGAAGTGCTACAAGAAGCCGAAGCGAAGGTGAGGGAGATTCGCAACAACTTGAGGATAGCACAAACACGCCAGAAGAGTTATGCTGATGTACGAAGAAGAGAACTCGTTTTCAACGTGGGAGACTATGTTTATCTCAAGGTGTCCCCTATCAGAGGACTTCGTCGGTTCAAGGTGAAAGGGAAGTTGTCACCTCGATACATCGGACCCTTTCAAGTTTTGGAAAGAAAAGGCGAGGTGGCGTACCAACTAGAGTTACCGGATCATCTATCGGATGTACACGATGTATTTCATGTGTCACAACTCAAGAAATGTCTGAGGAAGCCTGAGGAGGTTTTACCCATGAATGAAGTGGATGTAGCTGAAGATTTGTCTTATGCCGAACAACCATACAAGATTTTGGAGACAATGGAACGCCTCACCAGAAATAAAAGAATCCGGATGTGTAAGGTGCAGTGGAAGCATCACTCAGAAGAGGAAGCCACCTGGGAACGGGAAGATGAGCTCAAGGCACAATTTCCGGAATTGTTTTCTTAGAAACACCAATCTCGAGGACGAGATTTCTTTTAAGGGGGGTAGAGCTGTAACACCCAAAATTTTGATTCAAAACCCTAAACCATGCTCAGAGGGGAATTTAAAAATTTTTGGACGTGTTGCATGTTTTACAAAAATTCAAATTCAAACTGGAATTCAAATTAGACTCAAAACAGAAAAGAAATGGAAAAAGAAAAACGGGAAAAAAACCGGCCAGTGGGCCGAAACCCGCCACCCGGCCCAGTATCCCCGCGCCAGCCCGCCCCCGCGCGCGCCGCGCTGCCTCTCACAGACGGGTGGGACCCACCTGTCATCCCTAACCCTGAGCCCCCGCGACCCCGGACTTTTCCCCGAGCGCGCGCGATCGCAACCGACCGGAAACCGCGTCCCGTCGCCCGAATTCTGGTCCCGGAGGACTCCAACTCGATCACAACAGACCCACCGCCCTTCCCCGGCTATAAAAACCCCCGATCCGATCAGTTTTTCCCACGCGATCGCCGATTTTCACTCCGGTGAGCACCGAGACTTCGCCGGTGAATTCTGGCCGATCTAAGCTCGGAAACTCTGATCTAACTCGCTGGTCTTGATCCACCGCCTCCGGGGAGCTTTGCAGGTGCAGAAAACTCGGAGAGTTACGGTGTAAATCCAGCGCCGACGAGCTTCGCCGTGGTTTTGCCTCGGACCTCGCCGCCGATCACTTTCCAGGACCCCCGAGCTCGAGAAAACCCCCGAGGTGAGATCCCTGACCTCCCCTCTACCGATCTAGGCCATAAGATCACAGTTCTAGGCAGAATTCTCGAGGATCCGAAACTTTCCGGCGAGATCGCCGCTTTCCGCCGCCGTGCGCCACCGGCAGCGCCGCCCGCGCTCGATCAGAGCGACGTGGCCGCTTGTGCGCCGTTTATTTTAAATCGCACGGTAGACTTTAAAACCCCGCGTACCGGTTCGATGTTATAATCTCAGCCGTCGGTTTAAAATCGGACGGTCCACGTCAACCCCGCATTATAAAGACTGGAATTCTTACGTGCTACCCCCTGGGGTTCTCTGGAATTGAGAGCTAGCCCCGGAAACTTCAGATCTAGCCCCTTGAACTCCAGAAAATCATGTAAATTCATTTAAAAATCAGTTTTAGCCCCTGGACTTAATGAAAATTAGGAAAAACACCTCTGATAAGTGTAGCTAGACCCCTGGAAATTATGAAAATGATATTATAGACCCTGTAATGGGGTGAATTCATTATTTTAGCCCTGTTTAGTATTTAATTTACAAAATTGAATATGTAACTAGTGTTTGAAAATTAAAAAGGGGGACAAACATAATTGTCAAAATTAATTAAAAACTTTCTCAGTACTTAGAAAACTTTGGAGTGAGATAAAAATATATTTTTGGGCTGAAATAAATCTGTTTCATCTATTATTCACATTTATTAGTGTAGGGACACATTTTTAAGTAAAGAATAGTTATAGAAAAATAGGGAAAATAATTATGAAATAGTCTACATCAGAAGCCAAGGTCAAAAGATGTTATTAAATCATCTAGGACCAGAACCTATACTGTTTAGATGATGTGTATTACTAATTTCATAATAAAATACACAATTATGCATAGGAATATAAATCTGAAAATATAGCAACTAGTAAATGATAAATGGAGTTTCTAAAATACAAAGAATTCAGTTTAGGGTTGGTAGAAATTATGAAGGCACATATGGAGAAGAAAAATACTTTTCATACATACTTGGTAGTAAAAAGGTGAAGTAGTTGAATATAAGAAATTTATTGGAAACCCATATAAATAGTATGTAAGTATAAAGATGGACACAAAAGTAGGAATCATATACACATGGTTAAAAGTGCATACAAGCCACAACTCAACACACATAAAGTAACCATAACACATATAATGGTAAAGAACTTTTATAAATGTGAATGTGTGGTTTGTATGAAGTAGAAGTGTGAACTATGTCTTATGATTGTTGTTTTTCTTTTCCTATGTGTGATGGTATGAAGTAGAACCTGTTCAAGAGCAAGTTATTCATTTCCAAGACCAGGAATACCCATTTCAAGAGCAGCAAGAAGGAGGCAAGTGTCCTTGACCACTTTGATCCTATGCTAGGATGTGTAGATAGAATGATTTGCATTGTCAGATGAAATATGAAAACCCATGCTAGGAAGTTTCCCTAGAATTGCATTACCTTGTTTCCTTGTAGCTTGGGTTGGGATTTATTTTGTCATGTCATTTATTTACATGCATTTGCTTAGCCATGCTTAGAATGGGATATTTGGGAAATGAGATCATCAGTTTATATTACCATACTTTTGAATGAGACATTGTGAGTTATGTAGAGGTAGGGATCAAGGCAAGTTGGATGTTTTGGTTGTGTGCTGGGTGCACGAGACTTGGGTTTGTGTTTAGTACTTGCCTGGATCCTAAGGACCGGTTCATGGAGCATGTAACCCGGCTTTACAGTGCCAACCACATGCTGAGATGGGGCAGCTTGGCCAATTAATTAGGTGTATCCCCGGCGTAGTATGGGTGTGTTGGATGGTGCGGGGAGTAGGTGTCAGCTGGACTACCATATGAACCGCAAGGCTCAAGAGGGGGCCACTGCAGCGGGGTTGGAGCCTCTTGTATGCTGTTAGGGGTGAAACCTCAGTGGGCCCACGCTCGTCGGGAATCCCTTTGTAAAGGCTTCGTAGTGATCTCCTGGCTGCACACCTGGGAAGTGTGAATGTGGATCGTAGCCACTGGCATAATGGAGGTTCTTTTAGTCCACCCGGCAACGGGGGATGAAATCACTACATGTGGGTACAGTGGTACAAACTCTGCAGAGTCAAAACTGTCTTGACAGCCGTGCTCACGGTCAAGAGCGGCCTGGACTTATTCATGATTAGAGGAGTGAAGGTTTTTGGAAGTTGTGGATGTTAAGCGGGGAGCTTAACATTGAAAATGATGTTATGGTTATTGGATTATGGGACCATTTCACCTGTGTAGTAATGTAGGTGCTTAATAAGCTAAGGTGATAGGTATTAATTGCGTAGTGCTTTAACCATGAGTTCAACCTCTCCTTGTTCTAGCCATGCATGATATAATTTTCCCACACTTGCTGAGTACCATTGGTACTCAACATTGCATATTTGTTGGTTTATATTGCTGCTCAGGTCAAGATAATGAGGTGGTGTATAATGACCAAGACTTTGGACCCGAGAAAGGTTTTTAGGTTCATGAAGACCCCCGGGCAACGCCTGTGATGGAGCCCTAAAGAATAATATTCCGCTGCTAGTTTATTTACTTGTGATGAAGCATTAGTGTCCATTGAGACATTTGCGATGTAAGACTTATTTATATTCGACACCTGGCTTATAATAAATGATGCTTCACTATTTGCCATCACATGTATGAGAAAATGATCCTGGCATACATGTGATATTCACTTGGTTGTTTCTTCGGAAAAACCGGGTGTGACACCTCGCCCCCTCCGCGGGGGTGAGCCCCGAAGGCCCCACGTGTCCAGCGGGGCCTGATCTCCATCTTCTCAAAGGAGAGCTCCGGGCCCGCCACGTGGTCGGTAGATCCGGACCTCCCCGTTCTCACGAGGCGAGTTCCGGAGACCTCCGGGGCCCTTAACACAATAAGGACCCGGGGGAGGTGTCTGTGCAGGGCTTCAAGATTGGTGAAGACCTCTGGGTACCTTTCGGAGCTAAGGACTCGGCTAGGCCAAGCCAAGAAGAAGACAAAAGCACAAACACAGAAAATAACGAGAGTATATTCATTCAAAGCTCCATGAGCTCAACTACAGACTAAATAAAAGAAAAAAAGAGAAGAGATACAGGACCTTTTGGCCGCAGGGGCGGCTGCCTAGGAGTCCCCGGACTCTCGCTGGAACCTTAAGGCCACGAGGGCGGCCATGTCCCCGACCTCGGCCCCGGCAGCTTCCACCCGCTCGACGGCGGGGCCTAGTCGCACTGGCTCCAGAGAGAAGGAAGGGTCTTGGCTCCGGAAGCACGCCAGCACATGCGTGGCGACCTCCTTCGCCAGGCCTCGTCCCTCCACCTCAAGCTCGTCGGCGATCACCGCTTCGAGCCGGCCCAGCTTGGCACCGATGGACTCAAGCGCCGGGACTACCCCAGACACCTCCTGCACTGGAGCCTCCGTCCGCACCGGGCTGAAACCAAGGGGAACCAAGGCGGACCCCGCCTCAGTAACAAAGCTCCAGACTGCTTGGGCCTCGACAGACCGTGAAGCTTGGAGCTTCTCCACCTCTTGGTGGGCCGCCAGCTCGCGATCCAGCGCCGCCTGACGCTCCCGGGAGGATTGCTCCTCCCCCGCGGCAATAGCCGACTCGCGGAGCTCCAGCTCCTCGGCCCGGGCCCTCAGCTCGCCCTCTTTGGCCTCCAGGCGTGCGGTGACCTTCTCCTCCTCGGCCGCCACGGCACGCTCCCGATCTGTGACGGCGCACTCTCGGCGAACTACCTGCAGCCACAACTCCTCCACGGCAGAGGAGCGCGCTTCGGCCTTGGCCTGAGCTTCACGGAAAGTAGCGCGGAGCCGCGGGGTCTCTGAGCCCAGGCGGTCGACGGCCCTCTTCTGAGCGTCGAGTAGAGCCCCCACGACATCAAGCCTCGACTGCCTCGAGTCAAGCTCTGCCTTAGCCTCCTGGGCCCGCTGCTGCAGGAGATGCTCCCAGCTAAGGAGGCGCTCCCTCTCTCCAGCCAGCACCTCCCGCTCCCGCTCAAAGGCGGCCTGGACCTGTCGGACGCCAGCCTGAGCACGCCCCAAGGCATCCCATATGGGTAGCGGGGCGGCGGGGGCAGGGGCCGCGCCCCTGACCTCCCCCGTCGCGTCCACGACCGGTGGAGGTGCTGGTGCCTCGGCAGCTGAGGCAAGACGCTGACCCGGGGGAGCCAGCCGTTGCGCCCACAGCAGCCCCTCCAGCCTCAGCTCCGGACTTCCGGGCTGGCTTAGGAGGACGAGCAGGTGCTGCCGCCGCCACCGCAGGGGGCGAACCCGCCGGCACAGAAGAAGCCCCCGCTGACTTGGGGGCCGTCGGAACCACCGCAATTCCCGGATGCTGCGGCACAGAGCCTCCGCTGACTGGAGATGGTCGGGGAATAGGCTCGCCCCCGGCAGCTGGTGAGTCCCTGCAGACAAAGGAAGCTCTTAGGCTAAGAGAGGAGAAAGGAATGCTACTTCTACAAGCCAGAAAAGGCAACACTTACTTGGCGGCGTGAGCGCTCCAACGGGCTTGGAGCCCCGGCCTCTGGGCCGGGGCAGAACCGCCAGGACCTGCAGCCGGAATGCTCGCTGGCTGTGGCGTCTGAGCCCCCAGTACACTCCCGGGCGTCGCCCCACCGACGTCCTTCCTGGAAGCCCCCCGCCTAAGGAAGGGTGGCGGGACGCTTAGGGTTCCTCGGACTGCCGCTGTCCGAGATGAGACCCGCCGGAGTGGGGGACCCGGGGTCTCTTTGGGTCGTCACTCGACGAACCAGCGCCTCCAGGAGATGGGCGCAAGGGTGCCCCGGCCCCCTGGCTCGGCGCAAGCGACGCCCTCGGAGGAGACCGGGCACGTTTCTTCTCTGGGTGCCCGGGGGCCAGCTCCTTTCCCTTCCCCTTGTCGGCGGCCTGAGCCCCGCCGGCTCTCGGTGCGGGTTGGACAGCGGCAGACGCCTCGCGCTCCGATCCGGAGCGCTCGATCCCGGGAATCGAGATGCCCCGGAGGGCATCCCCAACCTGATGAACGGCAATCCCAATGTCGTCGAGATTCGGCATCTTCCGCAGCAGCTCCGCCCTCCCCTGCGGCTCCAAGAAGAGGGGAGTGCCAGAGGCCGGGAAGGCGAGGTTGCCGCCGGTGACGTAGTCGCTGCTCACCTTGGCCACCATCTCATACAGCTCTTCATCAGAAGGATCAGAGCCGAGACCCCTCTCCAACCTGGTGCAGTCGAGCTCACCGGTGTAGTACCATGCCGGGCGGTTGCGTTGCTGCAATGTCGCAATACGGCGCGACAAGAAATCCACCAGCACCATCAGGGACGTCAGCCCCTCATTGGCCAGGAACCGGATCCGCTCCAAGACTGGTGCGTACTCCTGCTCCAGCTCCGGGATCTCCTCCGAGAAGCGACACTCGGTGGTTGGGCCGGCAGTTGGGAGCTGCAGGCGATCGTGCTTGTCGGTCTGCACGATCACCCAGTTCTCCCTCCAGTTTTCCCACCTCGACGCACCGAAAGGTAGAAGGTACCCAGAGGCCTTCGGATCCTTGCAGCGATGCTGGAAGTAGTACGGCTCCAGCTGAGTCTTGGAACTGCGCCTGGTCCGCAACACGAAGAAGTAGCGGAAGAGTGTCGCTAAAGCGCGCACCCCCACGAACATCTCGCAGAAATGGACGAAGACGGCGGCCATCGCGAAGGAGTTGGGGGAAAGGTGGTGGAGCTGGAGACCGTACGTCTCCAGCAGTGTGACGAAGAAGGAAGAAATTGGCGGGACAAACCCCGCCATGGCGTAGGCAGTAAAGAAGACCATCTCCCCCTTCTCCAGGAGCAGGGGGAGAGATCCCTGGCGGAGCCGGCTCTTCTGCTCCTCCGCGTGCCAGCCCAGCAGCCTGCGCACTGGTCCGAGCTCGGCCGACCGGGCGAGACGCGAAGGAGGCAGGTTGGAAGCCATGGCAGGAGAAAGCTCAAGGACAGGGAAGACAAAGGCGCAAGAACTCAAGGAAGACGCAAGCGCTGGGAAGTGCGAAGGGAAGCCGCGATGCGGGTAAGATCCCCTTTTAAAACTTCCCAGGTGTGATTCAAAGCGATTCGAAACTCTTCGAATATGCCGCTTGGGCAACCGCTTCGGCTCCAAGACCAAGCGTCGATGACAAGTGGACCCAAGTCGTCCAGCTGAAGCGGTGGGCCAAGAAGTCAGTCTCCCAAGGAGACGAGCCGGCAAGACGCTTCGGCGGTTCCCGAAAAAGAGCCACGACGTGCAGAAGTGGCAGCCTTGGGAACCGCCGCAGTAAAAGCAGCCATCAAGTGGGGCACACGCTCCCACGATCCCGCGACTGTTCGTGCTCCGGCAACGGTCAATGCGGGTCTTAGAGAAGGTGCGCGGAATGGAAGAGACGGAGGCCCCACCTCGGGCTCGCTATCTCCCCCGAGATGGGCCCGGGGGCCACTGTCGGTACCCTCGATACGGGGTACCCCCGCGCACAGGGGAAAATGGCTAAGGACCTCACCCTTCTCCGCAGGGAGAGCTCCGAAGGCGCCATGTGTCCAGCGGGGCCGGACCTCCCTCTCCTCAGAGGAGAGCTCCGGACCCGCCACGTGGCCAACTGAGCCGGACCTCCCCCCTCCACGGGGAGAGCTCTGGAAGCTATACGTGTCCTGCGGGGCCGGACCTCCCTCTCCTCAGAGGAGAGCTCCGGGCCGGCCACGTGGCCAGCAGAAGCCGGACCTCCCCCCTCCGCGGGAAGAGCTCCGAAGGCTCCACGTGTCCCGCGGGGCTGGACCTCCCTCTCCTCAGAGGAGAGCTCCGGCCCCGCCACATGGCCAGTAGAGCAGCGCTGCCTGCCCCCGTGCGGTAGGCAGCAAGAGTAAAGACGCGCCATACCTTGCCCGTACAAGGTATTTGTCGAAGTGTGTGGTCGACACTTCCCCCGGACCTGCTCTGGGCAGCCCGCGGAGGTTCTTTTTCGGAGGGGCTTGTCGCTTGCGGAGAGCATAAGCGTTAGGGACGAGTGAGGGAAAAGCTTGACACGGCGAGTTTTACGTTGTTCGGGCCGCTGGAGCGTAAAACCCTACGTCCACGGCGAGCAGAGGTGCTCGCTGTATTGCTTGTTGCTCAAAACCGGAGTCCTGAGCTTGAGAGTGAGTGATGTCTAGGGTCCAAGTTCACAGAGTTCGAACCCTTGCTAACGTTGCCTACCCGAGCCTTTTATTGTTCAAGGCTCGAGCGACTTACAAGGGGAGGCCCGGGACCCGACAGGTGGTCCCGGGGAGATTTCCTGCCATCTATCGTATCTGCAGTTATGCCGGTAGTTGTCTCTAGCGAAGGCTTCCGGGTCTTCGATCTGCCGCTCTGCCCATGCCGCAAGCTAGTCGTAGTGGTTGATGACGGCAAGGGCGGCAGGGGATGTCTTGTCGCTGTGTTTATTGGCGGACAGGCTCTGACACGGCGCGCCAGTCTGTGATATGACTGGGCGCAATGGCACCTGACAGAGGCGTGCTCCGCGTCTTCGCGTCTTGGGAAGGCGCGGGCCTTGAATACCTTGTACGGGCAAGGTATGGTGCGTCTTTACACCTGCTGCCTACCGCGCGGGGGCAGGCAGCGTCGTCCTACTGGCCACGTGGCAGGCCCGGAGCTCTCCTCTGAGGAGAGGGAGGTCCGGCCCCGTGGGACACGTGGAGCCGTCGGAGCTCTCCCCGCGGAGGGGGGGTCCGGCTTCTATCGGCCACGTGGAGGGCCCGGAGCTCTCCTCTGAGGAGAGGGAGGTCCGGCCCCGCGGGACACGTGGCGTCTTCGGAGCTCTCCCCGCGGAGGGGGGAGGTCCTGCTGCTGCTGGCCACATGGCGGGCCCGGAGCTCTCCTCTGAGGAGAGGGAGGTCCGGCCCCGCTGGACACGTGGCACCTTCGGAGCTCTCCCTATGGAGAAGGGCGAGATCCTTAGGCATTTTCCCCTATGCGCGGGGGTACCCCATATCGAGGGTACCGACAGTGGCCCCCGGGCCCATCTCGGGGGAGGTAGCGAGCCCGGGGTGGGGCCTCCATCTCTTTTGTTCCGCGCACTTTCTCTAAGTCCCGCATTGACCGCTGCCGGAGCATGAACAGTCGCGGGATCGTGGGAGCGTGCGCCCACTTGATGGTTGCTTTTACTACGGCGGTTCCCAAGACTGCCACTTCTGCACATTGCGGTGCTTTTTTCGGGAACCGCCAAAGCCTCTTGCCGTCTCGCCTCCTAGGGAGAATGATTTCTTGGCCCCCCGCTTCAGCTGGACGACTTGGGTCCACTTGTCATCGGCGCTCGGTCTTGGAGCCGAAGCGGTTGCCTATGCGGCGTATTCGAAGAGTTTCGAATCGTACCTGGAAAGTTTTAAAAGAGGATCTTACCCGCATTGCGGCTTCCCTTCGCACTTCCCGGCGATTGCACCTTCCTTCAACTCTTGCGCCTTTGTCTTCCTGTCCTTGAGCTCTCCCCCGCCATGGCTTCCAACCTGCTCCCGACGCGTCGCGTTCGTTCCGCCGAGCTTGGGCCAGTGCGCACGCTGCTGGGCTGGCACACGGAGGAGCAGAAACGCCGGCTCCGCCGGGGATCTCTCCCCCTGCTCCTGGAAAAGGGGGAGATGGTCTTCTTTACTGCCTACGCCCTGGCGGGGTTCGTCCCACCAATTTCTTCCTTCTTCGTCACATTGCTGGAGACGTATGGTCTCCAGCTCCACCAACCTTCTTCCAACTCCTTCACAATGGCCGCTGTCTTCGTCCATTTCTGTGAGATGTTTGTGGGGGTGCACGCTTCAGTGACGCTCTTCTGCTACTTCTTCGTGTTGCGGACGACCGGGCGCGGCTCGAAGACCCAGATGGGAGCGTACTATTTCCAGCATCGCTGCAAGGACCCAAAGGTCTCTGGGTACCTTCTACCTTTCAGTGCGTCGAGGTGGGAAAACTGGAGGGAGACCTGGGTGATCGTGCAAACCGACGAGCACGATCGCCTGCAGCTCCCAACCGCTGGCCCAACCACCGAGCGTCGCTTCTGGGAAGAGGTCCCAGAGCTGGAGCAGGAGTACGCACCGGTCTTGGAGCGGATCCGGTTCTTGGCCAACGAGGGGCTAACGTCCCTGATGGTGCTAATGGATTTCATGTCGCGCCGTATTGCACCCATGCAGCAGCGTAGTCGCCCGGCATGGTACTACACCGGTAAGCAGGACTGTACGAGGTTGGAGAGGGGTCTCGGCTCTGATCCTTCCGATGAAGAGCTGTACGAGATGGTGGCCAAGGTGAGCAGCGACTTCATCCCAAGTGGCGACCCCGCCTTCCCGTCCTCTGCCACTCCCCTCTTCTTAGAGCCGCAGAGGAGGTCAGAGCTACTGCGGAAGATGTCAAACCTCGACGACATCGGGATCGCCGTCCGTCAGGTTGGGGATACCTTCCGGGGCATCTCGATCCCGGGGACCGAGCGCTCCGGATCGGAGCGCAAGGCGTCTGTAGCTGCCCAACCCGCCCCAAGGGCCGGCGGAACTCAAGCCGCCGACAAGCGGAAGGGGAAGGAGCCGGCCCCCGGGCAGCCGGAGAAGAAACGCGCCTGGTCTCCTCCGAGGGTGTCGCCTGCGCCGAGTCAGGGGGTCGGTGCACCCTTGCACCCATCTCCCGGAGAAGCTGGTCCATCGAGTGGCGACCCAAAGAGACCTCGGGTGTCCCACTCGAGCGGGTCTCTTCTCGGACAGCGGCAGTCCGAAGAACCCCAAGCGTCCCGCCATCCTTCCTCAGGTGGAGGGGCTTCTAGGATGGACGCCGGTGGGGCGACGCCGGGGAGTGTGCCGGGGGTCCAGACGCCACAGCCCGCGACCGTCCCGGCCGCAGGTCCTGGAGGTTCAACTGCGGCCCAGAGGCCGGGGATACAAGCCCGTTGGAGCGCTCATGTCGCCTAGTAAGTGTTGCTCTTTCTGGCTTGTAGGAGTAGCGTTCTCTTCTCCTCTCTTAGCCTGAGAGCTTTCTTTTCCTGCAGAGAGCGACCGGCTGCCGGGGGCGGGCCTATTACCCGGCCATCTCCAGTTGGCGGAGGCTCCGCGCCATAGCATCTGGGAACCGCGGTGGTTCCAACGGCCCCCAAGTCGGCGGGGGCTTCTTTTGTGCCGGCGGGTTCACCCTCTGCGGTGGCTGCGGCAGCACCTGTTCGCCCTCCTTCACCAGCCCGGAAGTCCGGTGCTAAGGCTGGAAGGGTCGCTGTAGGTGCAGTTGCTGGCTCCCTGGCTCCCTCAGGCAGCGTCTTGCTCCGGTTGCTGAGGCACCAGCACCTCCGCCGGTCTTAGACGCGACAGGGGAGGTCAGGGGCACGACTCCTGTCCCCGCTGTCTCGGCGCCCATGTGGGATGTCGTGGGGCGTGTCCAGACCGGCGCCCGACAGTTCCAGGCTGCCTTTGAGCGGGAGCGGGGGGCGCTGGCTGGAGAGAGGGAACACCTTCTTAGCTGGGAGCACCTCCTGCAGCAGCGGACCCGGGAGGCTAAGGCGGAGCTTGACTCGAGGCAGTCGAGACTTGAGGCCATGGGTGCTCTGCTCGACGCTCAGAAGAAAGCTGTCAGCCGCCTGGACTCAGAGACCCGGCGGCTCCGCGCTTCCTACCGCGAAGCCCTGGCCCAGGTCGAAGCCAAGGCTGAGGCGCATTCTGCTGTCGCGGAGGAGTTGCGGCTGCAGGTAGTTCGTCGAGAGTGCGCCGTCGCCGATCGGGAACGTGCTGCGGTGGCCGAGGAGGAGAAGATTGCCGACCGGCTGAAGGCCAGAGAGGGCGAGCTGAGCGCTCGGGCCGAGGAGCTGGAGCTCCGCGAGTTGGCTGCCGCTGCGAGGGAGCAGCAATCCTCCCGGGAGCGCCAGGTGGCGTTGGATCGCGAGCTGGCGGCTCACCAAGAGGTAGAGAAGCTCCAGTCTTCGCGGTCTGCCGAGGCCCAGGCGGTCTGGGGCTTTATTACTGAGGCAGGGTCCGCCTTGGTTCCTCTTGGTTTCAGCCCGGTGCGGACGGAGGCTCCAGCGCAGGAGGTGTCCGAGGCAATCCCGGCGCTTGAGTCCATCGGCGGCAAGCTGGGACGGCTCGAAGCGGTGATCGCCGACGAGCTTGAGGTGGAGGGATGGGGCCTGGCGAAGGAGGTCGCTACACATGTGCTGGCGTGCTTCCGGAGCCAAGACCCTTCCTTCTCTCTGGAGCCAGTCCGTCTAGGGCATGTCGCCGAGCGGGAGGAAGCTGCCAGGGCCGAGGTCGAGGACGTGGCCGCCCTTGTGGCCTCTAGGTTCCAACGGGAGTCCGGGAACTCTTAGGCATCCGCCCCCGTGGCTAAAAGGCTTTGTACCTCCTTCTCCTTCTTTTTTATTTTTGTTGAGTCTGTAGCCCAGCTCATGGAGCCTTGTGTGAATAGACTCTTGTTATCTTCTGCGTCTGTGTGCTTTAGACTTCTTCCTGGTTTTGCCTGGTCGAGCCCTTAGCTCCGCAAGGTACTCAGAGGCCTTGACCAATCTCGAAGCTCTGCACAGACACCTTCCCCGGGTCCTTACTGTATTAAGGGCCCCGGAGGTCTCCAGGATCCGCCCCATGAGAATGGGGAGGTCCGGACCTGCTAGCCACGTGGCGGGCCCAGAGCTCTCCTCTGAGGAGAGGGAGGTCCGGCCCCGCGGGACACGTGGAGCCTTCGGAGCTCTCCCCCCGGGGGGGAGGTCCGGTTTCTGCCGGCTACGTGGCGGACCCGGAGCACCCCCCCCTGAGGAGAGGGAGGTCCGGCCCCGCTAGACACGTGGGGCCTTCGGTGCTCGCCCCTGCGGAGGTGGCGAGGTCCGGATTCTTCGGTCTTACCTTGGAGTTCCGGTCTTGCGCGATCCCGTAGCGGCCCCCTGGTAGGTGTGTCCCATTGGTTGGGTGCTCCTACCATACTCCTGCGTTGAGCTGAGGCCGAGAGGTCCTGCACACAAGTAAGGGAAACGTAATTCTCCTTGGGGGCTCCCCCTTCCCTATCTCATAGTCTTATTTGGCCTACGGTCCCCATCCACTTGTACGGTGCTTAGGGACTACCGTGCACGAAGAGCCGGGAGCTCGAGGCCCCCTGGCCATCGGCAGGTACCTCCAACGCAACCGCCTTCGGTAGGTCAGCAAATGCTAACTAGAGGTGAGAATGAGAAGAGGGATCTGAGCGCATGGTGAGCATACGCCGGAAGTGCGGTCATAAAAATTTAATACGTAATTTAAATGAGCACAAGGGAAAGGCAAAGTAGGATATGTTTCGTTTCATATAAATTTCCATAGGAGGAAGGCAGGCTAAACATGGAGGCCACGACCCGTCCCATTAAAAAGGGAAGCAAGACTCTACGCGCTTAGGGTCGGAACTAGGCAAAGCTGAACGTAGTCCTGGACCATCCCCTGAGACTTAGCAGCTCCGAGCGTAGTTCCTGGGCTCTATAGAATCTATTACAAAGGAAGAGGCTGTCCTACTATTGCCCTAGGGATAGAACTTACGGAGGTGCTCTATGTTCCAAGGGTGCGGGAGCGGGTCCCCGTCCTCGGTGGAAAGGCGTACGCACCCGAGACGGCACACTTTTGTGACTCGGAAGGGACCTTCCCAGCTAGGGGAGAGTTTGTGGGTCCCTTCGCGAGAAAGTATGCGCCGCAACACCAGGTCGACTTCCTGCAGCTCCCGGACACGCACAGACCTCTGGTGGTAGCGCCTGAGCGCTTGTCTGTACCGTGCGTTACGGAGTGCTGCATGCAATCGGACCTCGTCGACGAGGTCGATGTCTCCACGCCGGAGGTTGTCCTGTGCGGCTTCGTCGTAAGCTCGGACACGGTGAGACTTCATGGTGATCTCTAGGGGAAGCACAGCTTCGGCCCCATACACCATGAAGAAGGGTGTCTCTCCGGTGGCCCGGCTCTGGGATGTCCGGTTAGCCCATAGTGTGCTCGGAAGCTCATCCACCCAATTGGCACCATGTTTCTTCAGGCCGGCATAGGTGCGAGTATTGAGGCCCCGAAGAATCTCGGCGTTGGCCCTCTTGACTTGCCCATTGCTCTTTGGGTGAGCAACAGAGGCATAGCACACCTGGATGCCGAGGTCTTCGCAGTAGTCTTGGAACGCTGCGCTGGTGAACTGGGTCCCGTTGTCGGTGATGATTCTGTTCGAGACCCCGAACCGGCAGACAATCGACTTGATGAACTTTACTACGGATTGCTTGTTGACGGTGACGACTGGTGTGGCTTCTGTCCACTTGGTGAACTTGTCGATGGCGACATAGAGGTACCGGAATCCCCCGACGGCTCTAGGGAATGGTCCCAGGATGTCCAACCCCCATACGGCAAACGGCCATGACGGCGGGATCATCTGTACCGCTTGAGCTGGTGTATGGATCTGCTTGGCGTGGAACTGGCACGCCTTGCAGCTCTCGACCAGCTTGACGGCATCCTGGAGTGCTGTCGGCCAGTAGAAGCCATGCCGGAAGGCTTTACCGACAAGCGTGCGTGAGGAAGAGTGACTCCCACATTCGCCTCCATGGATCTCAACGAGCAAGTCGCAGCCTTCCCCCTGGGTTATGCACCGCAATAGGACGTGGTTGGCGCCATGCCGGTAGAGATCCCCTTCTACCAGCGCATATCTCTTAGCCATGCGCACGATCCGTTTAGCGGATACACGTTCATCAGGGACGATGTTATCTTTCAAGTAGTCTCGGATCTCCGTGATCCATGCATCGAGTCTGACTTGAGCTTCTGGATCTTGAGCGCTGGGTTGCACGGAGTCCACAGTGACGCTTACGATCCTTGGCGGCGTCCATGGCTGTAGGGCCGCCGGGACCGCTAGCTTCGAGGTGCTGGTCCAGCCCCCTTCGCCCGGCTCGGCATGTCGGGCTGTGGGCCGCAGCAACGTCCTCTCAAAGACTCCTTCGGGCACAGGGGCTCCGGTGGAGGCCTTCGTTGAGAGGTCGTCAGCTGCGGCATTGCCAGCGCGCGGTACGTGGCGCAGGTCCAAGGCGAGGAAGTCTTTCTCCAACATCTGCACGTGGAGCAGGTAAGAAGCTAGCTGTGGGTCATTGCAGGAGCATTCACCCTTAACTTGCTTGATAACTAGCTGGGAGTCGCCCTGTGCCAACAACTCGCGAGCACCCAGAGACAGGGCTGTCTTTAGGCCAAAGATGAGTGCTTCATACTCTGCCATGTTGTTGGTTGCCTTGAAATTGAGACGCACCATATACCCAAACTGCTCCCCCGATGGCACGAGAAGCAGTACGCCGGCACCGGCCCCCTTCTTTCGCGAGGAGCCGTCGAAGAAGAGCGTCCAGTGAGGCCCGGTGAAGACCGGAGCTCGGTGCTTTGGTTCACCGTCTTCGTGGCCCCCTGGGTCAGCCTTCATTGACATCCACTCAGCCACGAAGTCAGCCAGTGCTTGGCTCTTGACTGCATGATGAGGAAGGAAGTCCAGCTCAAACTCCGCCAGCTCCGCTGCCCATTTAGCGACATTGCCAGTCGCGTGGGGGCTGTGAAGGATAGCCTTCAGCGGGTAGGAGGTGACCACCGAGACCCGGTGGGCTTGGAAGTAGTGGCAGAGCTTCCTGGACGCCACGAGCATTGCATACAACAGCTTGTGGACCTCCAGGTACCTTGTCTTGGCGTCACGGAGGACCTCGCTGATGTAGTAGACAGGCCTCTGGATGGTCCGGACCCTCCCAGCCCAGAGATGTCTTCATCCATTGGCTCAGGCCTACCGGAGGTGGGTGGGTCCAGGGAGGCTGCCGCGAGCTGAGACTCGAAGGCTCCAAAGCCGCCTTGGACCTCCGGGAGGTCCCGCTGATTTTCCGGGAGCTCCGGGAGGTCCCATTGAGCCTCCAGGAGGTCCCGTTGGTCCTCCGGGAGGTTGTCATGGAGGTCCGGGGGTCCGTCTTCGGCCTCCGGGGGGTTGTCTTGGAGGTTCGGGAGGCCGTCTTGGACCTCCGGGGTTTCCTGGCGCCTGTCTCCGGCTACCGGAGCAGGCTGTGGCGACGAGAGGTCCGGCCGCTCTACGACGAGGACCATACTCACCACTTCAGTTGTCGCCGCGATGTAGAGCAACAAATGCTCTTCGGGCTTGGGGGCTACCATGATGGGTAGGGTCGTCAGGAGTTGCTTCAACTCCTGGAAAGCTTCTTCTGCTTCGTCGGTCCAAGCAAATGGGCCGGATTTGCACAGGAGCTTAAAGAAGGGGAGCGCTCGCTCTGTTAACCTCGGTATAAACCGACTCGGCGCGGCTAGGCATCCCGTGAGTTTCTAGACTTCTTTGATGCGGGCGGGGGGCCGCATCAAGTCGATGGCCTTGATCTTCTCTGGGTTAGCCTCAATTCCTCGGTGTGAGACCAGGAATCCTAAGAGTTTTCCAGAGGATACGCCGAACGCACACTTGTCGGGGTTCAGCTTGGTGCGCGTAGAGCGCAGTTTGTCAAAGACTAAGGCCAGGTTATCTAGTAGGGATGAACTCTGCCTGACCTTAACAACGATGTCATCGACATACACCTCAACTAAGTCTCTTATTAACTCCCCGAAGGTTTTGTGCATTGCACGTACAAAGGTGGGAAGAGCATTCTTTAGGCCATAAGGCATAGAGACATAACAGTACAGACCGTCTACTGTGATGAAGGAGGTGTGCTGTTCATCTTCTCTAGACATAGGAATTTGATGGAAACCCGAGTAGGCGTCTAGGAAGCACAGCATATCGCAGCCCGATGTCGAGTCTACTATTTGATCTATTCTAGGGAGAGGGAATGGATCTTTTGGACATGCCTTATTGAGACTGGTGTAGTCGATGCACATCCGGAGCTTCCCGCCGGCCTTCGGGACAACAACGGGGTTCGCCAACCACCGGGGGTGGTGGACTTCCCGTATGAAGCCAGCGTCCAGCAGCTTCTTGATTTCTTCCCGGATGAAGTTTTGCCGCTCGATGGACTGCTTGCGGGGCTTCTGTTGGACTGGTCGGGCGTCGGGGAAGACCTTCAAGTGGTGCTCGATCACCTCCCTAGGGATCCCCGGCATCTGCGACGGCTGCCATGCAAACACGTCGACGTTGTGCCGGAGGAAGGTGACGAGCGCGCCTTCCTATTTGCTATCCAGGCCCCCGGCTACCCGGGTGGTCTGGCTGGCATCAGCGCCAACTTGGACGAGCTTCAGGGGGACGTCGCCCTCGTCGAGGGGTTGCACACGGGGTGCTGCGGTAGAGGCACAGTGGCGTGCACTCGGGTGGAGCCGGTTCAATTCTGCACTGCCAGGGGCTGGTGCTCTAGCTGTTGCAAGCGCTTGGAGCTTTTCCAAGGCTGACACTGCAGCAGTGCGGTCTTCACGGATCCTGAGGACGCCTGTTGGTGTAGGCATCTTCAAGACGAGGTAGCCGTAGTGGGCTACTGCCATGAATCGGTACAGGGCTGGCCTGCCAATTGTGGCGTTGAAGGGGAGGTCGATCTCCGCCACATCGAACAGAATGTACTCTGTCCGATAGCTGTCCGGTGCCCCAAAGGTCACCTGAAGGCTGATGTTGCCATAGGGAATGATCTGTCCCGGCCCTACCCCTGAGAACGGGCTCGATGGGGTGAGCTTGGCCATCGGGATCTACAACTTCTGGAAAGCTGCGCGACTGATGAGGTTCAGTCCAGCCCCGCCATCCACCAAAACGTGGTACATCCTCACGTTGGCGATGGTGGGAGCTAACAAGAGCGGTAGTTGGCCGGCCCCAGCCATGTTCCTGGGGCAGTCGGTGGCATCGAAGCTGATGGGGGTTCCCATCCACTTGGGGTGCGGCGCGGCACTCGGGAGGGTAGCCACCGACGCTACCGCTCGGCGCAGGGTCTTAACCGCGCTTCGGGACGAGGGGTCAGCGGACCCACCGTAGATGACGTAGAGCATCTTCCGGCGCTCGTCATCACTGGAGCTGGAGTCCTCATGGTTGCGCACCGCCTTCACGGCGCGCTGAGGCTCCTGGAACTCCACCTGGTGGTCGACGTTGTCTGGGGCGTCGACCTTCTGCTTGCCCTCCCTTTGATGGTAGGGTGGGGCATTAGTTCGAAGCTGCTTCCCTTTTCGGAAGCGCTACGCGAGCTTCTAGATCTCCCGGCACTCGGCAGCAGTATGGTAACTGGTGCCGCGCACGGGGCATAGCTCGCCTTGGTCACCATCTGGAGGTGGTGACTATCGTTGCCTTTTGTCGGGGCGCGGCCCCCGAGCCCCACTGGGTGCCGCTGCTACGACAACGGGAGCCGCGGCCGGCAGTTTCATCTTGCCACCGCCTCGGTTCTTGATCTTCTTGCCGCTTCCATAGGAAGCGGCGCCAGATCCTGGCTGCCCTCCTGACTCAGAGGCTGGCAGGGAGTGCCAGTTCCGCCCTTCTGCTGCTCTGGCGCACTTGTCTGCCAGGCTGAAGAGCTCTGAGACGTCGCGGACCTCTCTGGTCGCAAGCTTCTCAAGCATCTTCTTGTCCCGGACGCCTTGGCGGAACGTCACCACCACAGAAGCATTTTGGATATGTGGGATGGTGTTCCGTACCTGGGAGAACCGCTGGATGAAGGAGCGCAGCGATTCCCCAGGTTGTTGTTGGATGGCGTGGAGGTCGAGCTCCGTGCCAGGCCGGGTGTAGGAACTGCCGAAGTTGGCGGTGAACTGCCGGCAGAGCTCTCCCTAGGAGGTTATGGAACCCTGGGGGAGGAGGTTCCTGAGCCAAGACCGGGCTCGGCCGGTCAAGGCGACGGGGAAGTAGTTGGCCATGACGGCCTTGTCCCCTCCTGCAGCAAGGACGGTGGTGGAGTAGATCTGGAGGAACTCCGCCGGGTTGACGTTGCCGTCGTACTTCTCGGGCAGGTGCGGCCGAAACTTGCGCGGCCACCTCGCGAAGCGAAGGTGGGGCGCCAGGGCCGCACATCCTGCTCTTGTTGCTGCAGGCGTTGGTGCCGCGAACGCTTGGTTTTCTGCTGGCACAGTGTACCCCTGTATGGGCAAGGCTGCGCCATAGACCGGGGGCGTCGTTTGCAGGGCATATGGCTGTGGCATATGCTGCGTGGCGTATGCCTGGGGCAGAGTTCGCGTGGCGAAAGTCTGCGCCTCAGGCAGGGTCGAGGCAGACGTCATGCTGTCGCCGGCCTCTTGGTTGCGACGCCTTTCTTGTTGTCGCTCGAGGAATACTCGGGCATCTTGGCCCAAGTGACATCGTTCCAGCTCTGTCCTCAGGTCCGTCGACGGGAGCCTAGTGGAGCTGGAATCCGCCGTCTGCCCGTCAACCGTTGGCGTGCGCGTCACCGACACAGCCGGTTGGTCGGAGCGTCGTCCCCGCCGAAGTCGAGGGTTTGCGGCGGCGACGACGAGACGGTCTACCTCGCGAATCCACTGCTGGGTCACTGACTGGGGCGCGTCCCCAGCAGGTGGATTGCGCAGTAGCGCTCTTGCTGCAGCTAGCGCGCCCCCGTGGGGGACGCTCAGTGCTGCAGAAGATCTGACGCTCGCCGCAGCCTGCGTTGTCGAAGTCGGCTGCTGGCTTCCAGCTTGCGCCGACACACTCCGTCCAGAGTGTGTCGACACGTATTCCCCGCTAGTCACTGTCCGTCGTGAACGCGGGGGAGGAGAGCTTGCCGCTGAAAGAAGCTTCGTCATCTTCGTCGGCAAAAGCTCGTCGCGCAAGGGAAAAGCCCCCCTTCCTGGCGCGCCAAATGTCGAAGTGTGTGGTCGACACTTCCCCAGGACCTGCTCTGGGCAACCCGCGGAGGTTCTTTATCGGAGGGGCTAGTCGCTTGCGGAGAGCTTAAGAGTTAGGGACGAGTGAGGGAGAAGCTTGACACGGCGAGTTTTACGTGGTTCGGGCCGCCGGAGCGTAAAACCCTACGTCCACGGCGAGCAGAGGTGCTCGCTGTATTGCTTGCTGCTCAGAACCGGAGTCCTCAGCTTGAGGGTGAGTGATGTCTAGGGTGCGAGTTCACAGAGTTCGAACCCTTGCTAACGTTGCCTACCCGAGCCTTTTATAGTTCAAGACTCGAGCGGCTTACAAGGGGAGGCCCGGGACCCGACAGGTGGTCCCGGGGAGATTTCCTGCCATCTACCGTATCTGCAGTTATGCCGGTAGTTGTCTCTAGCGAAGGCTTCTCAGTCTTCGATCTGCCGCTCTGCCCATGCCGCAAGCTAGTCGTAGTGGTTGATGACGGCAAAGGCGGCAGGGGATGTCTTGTCGCTGTGTTTATTGGCAGACAGGCTCTGACACGGCGCGCCATTCTGTGATATGACTGGGCGCAACGGCACCTGACAGAGGCGTGCTCCGCGTCTTCGCGTCTTGGGAAGGCGTGGGCCTTGAATACCTTGTACGGGCAAGGTACGGTGCGTCTTTACACCTGCTGCCTACCACGCGGGGCAGGCAGCGTCGTCCTGCTAGCCACGTGGCAGGCCTGGAGCTCTCCTCTGAGGAGAGGGAGGTCCGGCCCCGCGGGACACGTGGAGCCGTCGAAGCTCTCCCCGCGGAGGGGGGGTCCGGCTTCTGTCGGCCACGTGGCGGGCCCGGAGCTCTCCTCTGAGAAGAGGGAGGTCCGGCCCCGCGGGACACGTGGCGCCTTCGGAGCTCTCCCCACGGAGGGGGGAGGTCCGGCTGCTGCTGGCCACGTGGCGGGCCCGGAGCTCTCCTCTGAGGAGAGGGAGGTTCGGCCTCGCTGGACACGTGGCGCCTTCGGAGCTCTCCTGCGGAGAAGGGCGAGATCCTTAGGCATTTTCCCTTGTGCGCGGGGGTACCCCATATCGAGGGTACCGACAGTATTCAAGACTCGCGCCTTCCCAAGGCGTGGAGACGCGGAGCACGCCTCTGTCAGGTGCCGTTGCCCCCAGTCACATCACAGACTGGCGCGCCGTGTCAGAGCCTGCCTGCCAATAAACACAGCGACAAGACATCCCCTGCCGCCCCTGCCATCATCAACCACTACGACTAGCTTGCGGCATGGGCAGGGCGGCAGAACGAAGACTCGGAAGTCCTCGCCAGAGACAACTACCGGCGTAACTGCAGATACGGTAGATGGCAGACAATCTCCTCGGGACCACCTGTCGGGTCCTGAGCCCACCTTGTAAGCCGCTCGAGCCTTGGACTATAAAAAGCTCGGGTAGGCAACGTTAGCAAGGGTTCGCCTCTTACGCACCCTCGCACTCTAGCCATTCGCCATCTCTCACCCTCAAGCTCAGGACTCCGGTTCTGAGCAGCAAGCAATACAGCGAGCATCTCTGCTCACCGTGGGCGTAGGGTTTTACGCTCCGGCGGCCTGAACCACGTAAAACTCCCCGTGTCAAGCTTCTCCCTCAATCGTCCCTAACGTTGAAGCTCTCCGTGAGTGACTAGCCCCTCCGAAAAAGAACCTCCGCGGCTGCCCAGAGCAGACCCGGGGGAAGTGTCGGCTACACACTTCGACAACTACATTCTTACTCCTAAGCTCAACACAAGTTTCCTTGCTAATGGCAAGTTCGCTTTCAAGTGCTCTACTCTTCTCTCTCTCAAGTTCAAGGAGCTTCTCAATCTCAAGGTTTCTTTCCTTTTCAAGGATAAGCAATTCTTCTTGTTGATTGAGAAGCTCTTCTTGTTCAAATATTTCGTCCGATAACATTTTCATTTTAGCTATAGCCTTTTTGTTTAATCCTTTAAACATGAATTTGTTTTCACTACTACTATCAAAGTCACTATCATCTACAATATGAAACTTAGAAGGTTTAGACATTACCTTGCGCTTTCCTTCCTTTGCCATGAGGCATATGTGGCTTGGGCTCTTCCAATCACCCTTGTTTGGCAAGAGTGATTTCTTCATGGTTGGCCTCTTGATGGCGACGGTTGCCACCTTTTCTTCATCTTCGGAGGAGGATTCTTCGTTTGAATCCCATTCTTCTCCAATGTGAGCTTGTCCATAAGCCTTCTTCTTTGTAAAGATTTTCTTGTCTTGAGGCTCCCCATCCTTTTTCTTTCTCTTGTCATCTTCCTTGCTATGGGGCAGTTCACAATGAAATGTCCATGTTCGTCACAGTTGTAGCAAGTCTTCTTTGTTCTTGACTTTCCCTTGTCTTTGCTCTTGTTCTCATAGTGATGGCTTCTCCTTCTCCTCATCAACCTTTTGAATCTTTTGATGAAGAACGCCATTTATTCATCATCCATGTTCGTGCTTTCATCATCACTTTCTTCATCTTCACTTGTGAGTTGTGTTTCTTTTGCCTTGGACTTGAATGTGGCCTTGAGAGCAATGCCCTTCGTCTTGGATGAAGTGATCTTTGCTAGGTCGTTGACGTGTTGGGCTTCCTTCTCCATCATCTCGTGGTTAATGATCTTCCCTAGCACTTCATCTGGAGTCATCAAGTAAAAGTTTGGACTTTCCCGGATTAAGGTGCATAGGGTCACATTGCGAGGCATAAAAACTCTTATCATTCTCTTGACCACCTCATGGTCATTCCATTTCTTGCATCCGTACGCTTGACTCTTGTTGATGAGAGTTTTGAGTTGATTGTACATTTCTTGAGGTGTTTCGCCTTCTTCCATGGCAAACCTTCCAAGCTCTCCTTCTATCATCTCAATCTTGGCTTCTCTCACGGATCGGTTTCCTTCATGTGCGATCTTGAGGGTGTCCCAAATGTCTTTGGCAGGCTCCAACCCATCTACCTTGTTGAATTTTCAATGCTCAGAGATGAGTTGAGCACGGCCGCCGCTTGTGCATTGCGATGGATTTGTTGTTCTTGTTCTTGGGTGAGTTCATTCTCGTCTTCGGGGATATCAATACCTGTACACACCACATGCCAAAGACTTGGGTTCAAAGAAATTAGATGCAACTTCATGTTGTGTTTCCACATTGTGTAGTTAGTTCCATCAAAGTGAGGTGGTTTGCTTAGAGGAATTGATAAATAACTGGAGTGAGAATTTAGACGTTCATAATTAAAAGGATATCGCTAGTCTTGTTGACTACTCTTGAGCTTCTCCTTCTTTTTCTTCTTAGCCTCCTTCTTCTTTTTAAGGAGTGCCATGAGACGAAGAACTTCTTCATCTTCTTCTGAGCTTGAAACGTCTTGTGGATGAGTAATTGCTAGAGGCGGGTTAGATCCTTGTTCTTCAAAGTTGCTCGTACTTGCTCCTTTTCCCTTGATGAGATCAATTTGGCTACCGGCCTTGTCTCCCATCTCCTCTCCAAGCGGTTAAGCTTTTGTGGAGAGTTAGGCTCTGATACTAATTGAAAGTTACCTAGAGGGGGGTGAATAGGCTAATAAAACCTGAAACTATTGCAAACAGCGGATTAAACTTGAAGAAGGTCGGACTAGTCCGGTCTGAGGGCGGACTAGTCCGGTCTAGGTATAAAATTATGTTTTAGGTTTTCCTTTTAAGTTCGTTTAATCATAAGATGTATGGTAGTCAAACAATCTCACTAATAAGTTGTGAATGATTAGATTGCAGGTCAGCGGAACAATTCACAAGTGTTAACAACACGAAAGATTAATAAGTAATTCTAGTGAGCAAGCGAGAAGATAAAGGAACCAAGAGACGATTTATCCCGAGGTTCGATTCCACACAGGAATCTACGTCCTCGTTGAGGAGTCCACAAAGGACCGGGTCTTTTCCAACCCTTCCCTCACCGAGCGATCACCAAGATCAAGCTCGGGCTCTTTCACTATTAATCAAATGTGAATACAATGCTCTTAGAGGATACTCACAACTTGAGGCTCCCTTCAACAACCTAGCAGTTCTAGGAATCAAAATCCAACAATCAAGAACTCAAATTAACAATTAGAGTGCAAGATAGTCAAACCGAGAGCTCAAACATCGATCACCACGTCTTTCCTCTCACAAATCCACGAACCCCTTAAGATCCTATCTTAGGGGTCAAGAGGGTGAGGAAAGAGGCTTAGAAGAGATCTAGGAATGAGTTATCAGTGCTAGGGTTGTTCTACTTCCAATTCTCAGCCGGGAGGTCTCCTTTTATAGAAATCCCGGCTTCTAGCCGTTACCAACTAAAGTCCAGACTAGTCCGGTCCAAACCCCGGACTAGTTCCTTCTTAAGGGACCACCCACGTCACAAGTCTACCAACTAAAGTCTAGTGACCGTTGGATTCAAACGGTCATAAAACCCCGGACTAGTACGATCTCAGTCAGGAACCTTTGTTCCGTATGAGAACGGACTAGTCTGGTAAGGGCGGACTAGTCCGGCCCAAAGGGCGGACTAGTCCGGTCTTACCAGACTTAGTCTAAAAACTCTCTAATCTAGGGTTGCGGACTAGTCCATCCAACTTCGGACTAGTCCGAGCTCACACAGGAACCTTTGTTCCGTACTAAATCGGACTAGTCTAAAGGAACCGGACTAGTCCGGCCTACGGAGCGGACTAGTCCGATGTCACTCAGAGACTTCTTCTCCGGACCCAAGCGGCTTAGTCCGCTTAGCGGACTAGTCCGGCCAACTAGGCGGACTAGTCCAGCCTTCCGAGACTTAGTCTCATAAAGGCTCAGACTCACTCGACAATGGACTAGTCCGGCCTAGAACGGACAAGTCCGAACTTACTCAGAGACTTCTTGTCCGGTCTAAAACGGACTAGTTCATGCTGGAACGGACTAGTCCGGCCCTTAGTCCAGACAAGTCCGGTCTTCCCTTTTTCAGCCATACCTATGACTACTTTCTCTCACAATTCTAACTTTCTAACTTTAGTTTGAGCTCTCTAATGATTCTCAATCACTCTAAAAGAGAAGATCCTTTACACAACTCAAAAATGTAAAACTCAATAAAAAATTCTATTTTCTATTCTTTCAAGTCTTCTTCTTTGCTTCTTGAGAGACTCTACATGCATTCCTTTGATAAGCATCTGTGCTCACACTCAGTAAAATTCATTAGAATCTTAATTATCGTCATCAACCATCCAAAACCTACGGGGATTACCTAGATGCACTTCATAGTGCCACCTAGCAGACCGAGAGGACGCGGCAACAAGATGGGGTCTTCATCATCACCTGCTGCCCGGTCAGAGGCGCAAGCCTTAACTCCTCCGACAATGACTCCACATGTAGCTGTAAATACCCTAGAGTATGTATAGGGCACGAACAACCACAGGCCCACCTGTCAGGCCCCGAGCCACATTGTAACTACCCCGGCCTTAGAATATAAAAGGATCGGGGCGGCCACCCGGCAAAGGTTTCGACCTCTGATCCCTGAATGCACACACTCGCAAGCAATACAACACTCACCCCCGTGGACACAGGGTTTTACGCTCCGGTGGCCCGAACCACGTAAATCTCTGTGTTCACCTGAGTTCATCAGCCTCGATCGATCTAGCAGCGTCAGCCCGTCCAAACAACGAACCTCCACGTACTGCTCTAGTAGGTACCGGGAGAAATATCGCAGCTCACACTTCGACACAGCTGTTGGCCCGCGCGCGACTATGTAAGCGCTACGGCGATCGTCTCAAGCGCAAAGAAGGATTGTTGCGACAGCTGCGGGTGCTATAGGAGGGTGCATCTAGAGACGGGGTCAACAGAACGAGTCACAAAGTGGCTAGAAACAATACCTTTAAAGCCCACCTCGCTGACTCAAGCCCACCCCAGCGTGGCCTAACCACCATCTTTCACCCGCTCACGAGAGGATGCCACCACCGCCGCCTCTACCTTCTCGTGTATCTCACTGTCACCACTAGAGATGGCAATGAATATCTATTACCTGCATACCCACGGATATCCAACCCGATAGGTACGAGTTTAGATAGGAATTTGTACCCGCGTGTATGGGTTCGAGTAAGGGATAAAACCCAATAGATATTTTTTATCAGATAAAAAAAGTCATATCCATATCCTCTTACCCGTACCTAGATACTAGAATGTAGGTTCCATGTAACATGTGAATTAATAATAAACTAAATTTTCATTATCACAGAAAAAACTATTTTGTAGACTTAATTTTTGAATATTTAGAGCTAGCAAGATTATATATTTTTTGCACTATTTGATCATGAGTATTAGTTACTTAATTAGACTACTTATATGAGTAAACTTTAAAGAGCGGATAATATATAATACCCACGGATAAAAAATATCTGCGGATAACAAGCAAGGGTAACATTTTTACCCGTTGTGGATACCGAATACAGATTCAGGTATGTCTATTGTGTACCGGATATGATTAAATAAAAATAATATCCACATGTATTTTACCCGTCACCATCTTAGTCACCACCACGCCGACCTGTCATCATCCCTGACCCCTTTCTCTAAGCCCGCCAGCAACAAAAGCTACCCCTCAACAGCCCAAAAAAACCTAACCCCTAAGACCGCCATTGATGCTGCTTGAGGATGCTTCTCCACTGAGAACTTCCTTTTTCTCAGCCCATTGAAAATTAAAATTTCCATTAACAATAAGCACAACTCATCGCTCTCTTCAAACAATCATTTAAGATCAGACAAGGCTGCATCCGGATTGAGAAGCCTTCAAAAGGTGCAGGACCAACCTGCTTTGCATACAACAGCACAGAGTGAAATGTCATGTCCTCAACCCCTACAGCATCATTTTTTTTACCTGCGACATCTGTACAACCTGGGTTACAGCTTGCTACCCAAAATCTCGAAGCACTCCCTGCGCCTTTCGCTTTCCAGATCAGCTTTCAGTCAACAGTTAATCATAGAGCTTCTATCAGGAGAAACTGTGAGCACCACGCTCATTGTAGATACAGATACAAAATTAATAGCCATATAGGGGCCCTCCAATGCCAAAACATCAATTAGATACAGATACAGATATTAGAGCACCAAAAGGTGGAAGAGGGTGAAAATGTGATACTCGTCAAAAGGTTGGGTGTTGTGGTCAGTTCTTCAAACGACCGCGGTAGACTCAGCGTCCCGTGCAATGTAGCCTGTAGTCTCACCACCTGTTTTTGGAGCAACCCCGTTTTCTTCCCAACTCAAAATCGCCAGGCCTGGTACGGATGTTTGTTCCTACAGGGAATGGTTCCTGAGGAAAGGAATAGAACAATGGAAGTGAATAACATGCTTGGGTTCGTTTCCTCATTGATTAAAGTAGCCAAAATCTCCTACACTACAATATACAAACATGTAAATGAAATGTAGATAAATAAAAGTTAGAAAAAAATCATCAAACATGCAGTTAGTGCAGAAGTATAATAGTGAGTAGGAAAAAAAAACACTCAAGAGTGACTTAAATATCCACATCCTAGAGGATCGGGGAACAATGATGGTATTGTGGTATGTCAAAAGGTAGGTGTGATAAAGGCCCCAGCCCAACAGCCCTTTCACAACCTATTTTAACCCTCAATTAATTTAAGTCAAAAAAAACATACCAAATCAGCCCTACACTTTTCTGGCATCGCCCTTGCTTAAGCTATGCTGGAAGTAAAGGCCCTGTACCCTACAAACAGGCGATGTGAAATTGCACACGAGGGTGCCTACCATGGATTATTTTGGGTATGCAACAAAGAATAATCATTCAGTAACCTTGAATAATACAGCACTTCCTGTTACTGTTAGTGACAGCAACTAAATAATAAAAAATCTGTATTTTGCATCTGAGTGCAATTAGTCACTAATCAATAATCACAAGTGTTATGACGGGAGTTCAATATCAGAGGAGGACTGCTCCTGCCTAGCAGGCGCATGCAGGGAAGGCCAAACGGGCCCAGGGCATTTCCTATTATTTGAGAGCTATATTTAGAAACTTAAGCGCTATATATTTGTAAAGACAATTGAATCAGGGGTAAAGCTGTAAAGCTGTTGCCTTGTGACCATGAGGTCACGGGTTCGAGTCCTGGAAACAGCCTCTTGCAGAAATGCAGGGAAAGGCTGCGTACAAAAGACCCAATTGGGTCGGACCCTTCCTCGGACCCTGCGCAAGCGGGAGCTACATGCACCGGGCTGCCCTTTCTTTTAATTGAATCAGGGGTAAGCAGAAACAGATTGTTCCGGCTTCCTGCAGGGAGCCGGGAATTTCCAAACCCTAGCCGCCACCCCCTAGGTTTCTCATCTCGCCATCGCTGGCGTCTCGCCGCCGGTCAACCCTCAACCCGCGCCCACCGATCCTCCACACGTACAACCTCCGATCGGTGAGGGGCAGAGAGCAGCAGCATACCAACCTGGTATCAGGGACCTCCGATCCGATGTCGCTGCCGCTGCCCGCTTCAACCGCCGATCCCGGCCGCACTGCGTCACCGCCGGATGCCGACGGGTCCGTGCTGATCCCGGCCGCACCGATCCCGCCTACATCGCTGGCCGCGGAATCGCTGCCGCTGGCCACCGGGGCTTCATCCTCCACCGTGGGGGTGATGTCCAACGAGCAGCTCACCAAGGCCGTCCTCGATCTCGGCAGGATGATGACCGGCGTCCACGCTTTCCTCTTAGGACCGCAGCCAGGCGTGGCACCGTCTCACCCGCAGCCGCAGTTACCGCCGACGCCCAACCCGCAGCAGCAACTGCCTTCTTCCGCCTCGGGCACCTTCATCCCCGTACAGGAGATCCAGTTCCCCCACTCGCCGTCCCCGCTTCCGTCTTGGCTCACCGACGTCGCGCCGCCAGCCTACTCCTCCGCGCCGGCGCGCCCGTCGGTCCATTCGACCCCTCACATCACAGCGGGCTTCGGCCATGGGGGCGTTCCGGCGTCGGGAACGCTCTATGGCGGCATTGACAACCCAATCCTCCACGGCTCCACCTTCGGGTCCGCGCCGGCTGCAGCTCCAGCGATCGGCGGGGCGCCCCCGGCTGCCGCCCCTGCGACGTTCGGCGCGGCGCCTTTCCAGCCTCGGACCTACAAGATCGACTTCCCGACATACGACGGCTCGGTCGACCCGCTGAATTGGCTCACACACTGTGAACAATTCTTCTGGGGCCAGCGCACTCCGGTGGAGCAGCGGACGTGGATGGCCTCCTACCACCTCATCGGCGCCGCTCAGACCTGGTACTACGCCCTCCTATCGGACGAAGGCATGCCGTCCTGGGAGCGCTTCAAGGAGCTTTGCCGTTTTCGTTTTGGACCGCCTATATACGGCTCGCGGCTAGCCGAGTTGGGGCGCCTTCCTTTCCACTCCACGGTCCAGGAGTTTGCGGACCGCTTCCAGACGGTGCTAGCGCATTCCAGGGACATCTCCACGCGCCAAAAGGCGGAGCTTTTCGTCGGCGGCCTTCCGGAACACATTCGGGTCGACGTCGCGATGTGCGCCCCCCCTGACCTCCAGACGGCCATGTTTCTTGCCCGCGCCTTCGAGACACGGGCCCTGGCCGCGGCAGCGCCGCCTCAGCAGCGCGGCGTCCGCCCTCCCCCGCGGTCAGCCCTTCCCCCACGTCAACCGGGGGCGACCGCGGCTCCGACTGGCGCACCAGCGCTGCCTGCGCCGCCCGTAGCCGGCGCTGCAGTACCGGGCGCAGCAGCCCCGACGGCACCCGTGCGGCCGTACCGTCGCCTTTCGCCGGCCGAGATGCAGGAACGCCGTCGTCAAGGCCTCTGCTACAACTGCGACGAGCAATACGTGCGTGGGCACGTGTGCCCCCGCCTGTTCTTTCTGGAGGTGGACGATTTCCTCGACGCCGATGAGGAGGCGGCCGCCGATGCTGCGGCCACGGCCTTGCCCGCAGACACCGCCGCCGCAGCGGACGCTCACGCTCACGCTCTGGTGATTTCTGTACACGCTCTTGCAGGCATCAGGACGTACCACACTATGCTCCTGCCCGTGACGATCCAGGGCGAGCGACTCCTCGCCCTCCTGGACACTGGCTCCACCCACACTTTCCTCCAGGGCACGGCCATGCGGCGCCTTGGTCTCGCTCCTCAGGGGGGCGACCAGCTTCGCGTTACGGTGGCCAACGGTGAGCGCGTACCGTGTGAAGGTATCGCACGCCACGTGCCAGTCGACATCCACGGGGCGCCTTTCTCCATCACCTGCGTGGGCCTCGCGCTCGGCTGCTTCGACTTCATCCTCGGCGTCGACTTCCTGGGCACGCTGGGCCCCATCACCTGGGACTTCGAAGGGCTCGCCGTATCCTTCCTGCACGAGGGCCGCCGCGTCACGTGGCAGTGTGTGGGCGCCCCGGGCGCGCCTTTCCAGCAGCGGTCTCTAGTAGCGGTAGCTCCGGACCCGCACCAACCGCTGTTGGACGAGCTCCTGTGTCAGCACGACGCCGTCTTCGACACACCACGCGGACTTCCACCAGCCCGCCCCTACGACCACCGCATACACCTGCTGCCCGGGACCGCACCAGTGGCAGTGCGACCGTACCGGTACCCTCAGTTGCAGAAGGACGAGCTCGAGCGGCAGTGCGCCGCCATGCTGGAACAGGGCATCATCCGCCCCAGTACTTCTCCGTTCTCGGCACCCGTGCTCCTCGTCAAGAAGGCGGATGGGTCGTGGCGCTTCTGCATCGACTATCGCGCGCTCAACAACCGTACGTCCAAGGACAAGTTCCCGATCCCGGTGGTTGACGAGCTCCTCGACGAGCTCCACGGGGCCAAGTACTTCACCAAGCTCGACCTCCGCTCGGGGTACCACCAGGTGCGCATGCACCCGGCCGACATCGAGAAGACGGCGTTCCGCACCCACCATGGCCACTTTGAGTTCCTGGTGATGCCGTTCGGGCTCTCCAACGCCCCTGCGACATTTCAGGCGTTGATGAATGATGTGCTCCGCTCCTTCCTCCGTAGGTTCGTGCTGGTTTTCTTTGACGACATTCTGATCTACAGCACGTCGTGGGCTGAGCACCTGCAGCATGTCGGCCTCGCCCTCACCGCCCTACGAGCCCACGGCCTCTTTCTGAAGAGGTCGAAGTGCTCCTTCGGGGCCCCCTCCGTCGCCTACCTCGGCCACGTCATCTCCGCCGATGGCGTCGCCATGGACAGCGACAAAGTAGCCGCGGTCGCCTCGTGGCCGCTACCACGCTCTCCACGCGGGGTGCGTGGCTTCCTGGGTCTCGTCGGCTACTACAGGAAGTTCATCCGCGACTTCGCCTGGACGGCGGAGGCGGACGAGGCTTTCGCTGCCCTAAAGCGGGCGCTTTCGTCGGCGCCGGTTCTACAGATGCCCGACTTCGCGCGCCAGTTCGTAGTTGACTGCGACGCGTCCGGCACCGGCTTTGGCGCCGTCCTACACCAGGGGGGCGGACCTCTGGCTTTCTTCAGTCGACCTTTCGCCGCCCGCCATGTCAAGCTGGCGGCCTACGAGCGCGAGCTTATCGGGCTGGTGCAAGCAGTCCGGCACTGGCGTCCGTACCTGTGGGGGCGCCGGTTCCTTGTCCGCACCGACCACTACAGCCTGAAGTTTCTCCTAGACCAGCGGCTGTCCACCGTGCCTCAGCACCAGTGGCTCAGCAAGCTATTCGGGTTTGACTTCACCGTCGAGTACCGTCCCGGGCGGCTCAACTCGGCGGCCGACGCGCTGTCCCGCCGCGACGAGGAGACTGCGGCGCTCTGTGCCCTCTCTGGGCCCTCCTTCGACCTCTACGCCGACATTCGCCGTGCCACAGCGACCGACCCGGTCGCGCGTGACCTGCTGCAGCAGCTGGAGGCCGCGTCTCTGGGCGAGCCGTGGGCTGCCGACGACGGTTTCCTCCTCCACGGCAAGCGCATCTACGTTCCGGCCACCGACGACTTGCGCCACCAGGTGGTGACCCTGGCTCACTCGGCGGGACACGAGGGGGTCCAGAAGACCCTTGTGCGCCTCCGCGCGGATTTCTACATCCCCGGCGACCGTCAGCTGGTGCACGACTTCGTCCGCTCCTGTGATGTGTGCCAGCGGAACAAGACGCCGACCACACCGCCGGCCGGCCTACTTCAGCCCTTGGACGTTCCGTCGCAGGTGTGGGCAGATATCTCCATGGATTTCATCGAGGGGCTGCCGAAGGTGCACGGCAAGTCCGTGGTCCTGACGGTGGTGGACCGCTTCTCGAAGTACGCCCACTTCATCGCGCTCAGCCACCCCTACACCGCAGCCTCCGTCGCCCGTGCTTTCTTCAACGGAATCGTGCGCCTACACGGTTTCCCCAGCTCCATCGTCAGCGATCGCGACCCAGTCTTCACCAGCAATCTTTGGCGCGATCTCTTTAAATGTGCAGGTGTCAAGCAGCGGCTCAGTACGACCTTTCACCCCCAGACGGACGGCCAGTCCGAGGTCGTCAACAAGATCATCGCGATGTATTTGCGCTGTGCGACAGGTGATCGGCCTCGCTCGTGGGTCGACTGGCTACCCTGGGCAGAGTACTGCTACAACACCTCTTACCACACGGCACTCCGAGCGTCGCCGTTCGAGGTTGTGTACGGCCGACCCCCGCCACCACTCCTGCCACACCACGCCGGGGCGGCCCAGACCGAGGCGGTGGACACCATGCTGCGGGACCGCGACGCTTTCCTGGAGGAGGTTCGCGAGCGTCTTCTTCAGGCTCAGCAGTACGCCAAGCGCCACTACGATGAGCACCATCGCGAGGTGGAGTTCGACGTGGGCGCATGGGTGCTGCTCCGACTTCTCCACCGCCCCACCCATGCGCTCGCCTCGCCGTCCAAGGGCAAGCTCCGCCCACGCTACGCGGGGCCGTTCCAGATCGTCGAGCGCATCGGGCAGGTGGCTTATCGTCTCCGACTTCCCGCGGACGCGCGCCTGCATGACGTCTTCCATGTGGGGCTGTTAAAGCCTTACAACTACGCCGGCTCGCCACCATCAACGCCGACCGTGCTGCCACCGGTTCAGGACGGGCGACTGCTGTCAGCCCCTGCACGGGTCCTGCGCGCCCAGCTCCGTCGCGGCGCGTGGCACATCCTCGTCAGGTGGCAAGGCCTTTCGGAGGACGACGCCACCTGGGAGCCCCTGGACGACTTCAAGACTCTCTACCCGGATATACAGCTCGAGGACGAGCTGTTTGTCGAGGCAGAGAGAGATGTTATGACGGGAGTTCAATATCAGAGGAGGACTGCTCCTGCCTAGCAGGCGCATGCAGGGAAGGCCAAACGGGCCCAGGGCATTTCCTATTATTTGAGAGCTATATTTAGAAACTTAAGCGCTATATATTTGTAAAGACAATTGAATCAGGGGTAAGCAGAAACAGATTGTTCCGGCTTCCTGCAGGGAGCCGGGAATTTCCAAACCCTAGCCGCCACCCCCTGGGTTTCTCATCTCGCCATCGCTGGCGTCTCGCCGCCGGTCAACCCTCAACCCGCGCCCACCGATCCTCCACACGTACAACCTCCGATCGGTGAGGGGCAGAGAGCAGCAGCATACCAACAAGGTCTTTTAAAAGACCAAAACTCATATATGACTGGCGCATTAATGGGTAAAACAGCTGCTCAGCACCAAGCTAGTCGCATGCTGCCGTCAGTATTTACCACACCAAATCATCTGGTGGTCTTAACAAGTTAGATAACGCTATCACTCAGCATACCCGGAATTGAAGGGAATATTGAAATAATCTCAATTGATAAACAAAGGGGGGTTACATATATAGGCTATGAAGCCCAACTCAAAGGACCAAAATACCCCTTGACACACACAATACACACACAGTGTAACATCCCCCACAGTCGAAACTCTGGCTGCGACAGATGTTGAGACGGGACAATAACACACTTTCTACATGAGTAAACACAAAGACACTCTAATAAGACCCCCTCGCAGTCACAACATCTATCAGTGGCAGATGTTGAGACTGAACCAAAAGACCCTACAAACATGAGTAAACACACACTCTAACAACTTCTCGTGAAGAACACCGTAGAAGAACACACTCTCCCGAACGGTGGCGAGGCCGAAGTGGGCCGCAAGCACCTGGCCACGAGAGGCACGGCCAGCAGAGATGGCCCAAGTGCGTATGGCGGAGGCCGGCGAGGCGTGGAAGGAGAGTCATGACGTGCACAATGGATGGCAGCGACACAGGGTAGGAGGGCAGGAATGCGCGAGGAAGGCCGGCAGTGTGAGGTAGGAGGGCAGGGACGCGTGCGGAAGACCGTCAACGCGGGGTAGGAGGGAGAGGGACGCGCGCGGAAGGCCGGCAACGCGGAGTAGGAGGGACGCGCACGACGAAGACCCGCGGCACAGGGTAGGAGGGGAAGGACGCGCGAGGAAGGCCGGGAGCGCGGGACAAGAGGGCAGGGACGCGCGCGGAAGACTGGCAGCGCGGGGTAGGAGGAGGAACGCGCACGGCTGAGGCTGGCGGCGCGGGGTAGGAGGGCAAGGACGCGCGCGGAAGGCCGGCAACGCGAAGTAGGAGGGGAGACGCGTGTGGCGGAGGCCGGCGGCGTAGGGTGAGAGGGCAGGAACACGCACGAGGCCAAGGAAAGGAGCTGCAGCGGCAGCTGAGCCCATATGGGCGAACAGATCAGAGGCCACGGCGGCCAGATCGGGGGCAGCGCTGGCCAGGGCCGGCGCGGTCGCACGGCCGGGCCCAAAGCGGGGAAAGGCGACATAGCCAAGGCAGGGGCGGCGGCGGCCATTGTCGGAGGAAGGCGGCGCGCCGTGGAGGGAAGAAGGGAGGCACGGCGCTCAGGGGAGGTGAGCCAACGACGGCTCGCCGGCCGGCGGCAACACGCCATCCATGGGGAGCGGCGATCCCACACGAGGTGGCAGCGCTCGCGCGTGGGCGCGACAGAGGTACCTCTCCCGGCGGCCAGAGGAGAGGGGGTGGGCCGAGGCACGGCGGCGGCGAGTCCAGAGGGGCGGCGGGGGCTGCCAGAGGAGGCGGCGGTTGTGGGCTAGAGAAGAGGGTTGCCGGCCGAGGCGCGGGGTGGAGGGAGCGGATCCGGTCGCGCCTTGCCCGGAGAAGCCGGCGGCGAGGAAGGCGACGGTGGATCCAGACGCGCCGGGGCCGGGGAAGCCGACGGCGGCGTTCGGGAGGGTGGTCGCGCCGCTCGGGAGGCTGGCGGCGGCGTTGGTGGCCAGCAGCGGCGCTCGAGAGGCCGACCACGGCCTGTCAGATCTGGCGGTGGCGGCGATGTCCAACACGGCTAGGTGCGGGCAGGGCGGCGACGGATCAGAGGCGGCCCGCCGCCGGCTTGCCGGCCGGCGGCAGCGCGTTGGCAGTGGCGGCGCGTCTGCTACATGGAGGAGGGGGTGGCGGCGGCTGGTGGCGGGGAGAGGCGGCGGCTCGTTGGAGAGAAAAGAGGTGCAAGGAAACCCTAATCTCATACCAAATTGGAGGGAATATTGGAATAATCTCAATTGATAATACAAAGGGGGGTTACATATATAGGTTATGAAGCCCAACTCAAAGGATCAAAATACCCCTTGACACACACAATACACACACAGTCTACACCCGGTATTAGAGGGGAGTCAATAGGATTATTAATCAGAGTGGTCAAGGTTACAATATATAGAGGGATTAGGGGAGGGAAAAAGACTATTAAGCCCCTAACCCTAATCACATCCAAAGGACTAAACTGCCCCTGATTATCCTACTAATTACACAGTCTAACACCCCCTCGCAGTCCCAACATCTAGCCACAACAGATGTTGAGACTGGACCGAAACTCAGCGAACAACGACGACGGGAGGCCCTTCATGAAGATGTCAGTGAACTGTGACGTCGTCGGGACATGATGTGCCCGAACCTCACCACGTGCAACTCGCTCACGAACAAAGTGGAGGTCAATCTCCACATGCTTCGTGCGTTGATGCTGGACCGGGTTGGTGGAGAGGTACACGGCGCTGACGTTGTCGCGGTAGATCAGAGTGCTCCTGGCGACGGGATTGTGGAGTTGCTGAAGTAGCTACAAAAGCCAGAAAGCCTCAGCCACGCTGTTAGCCACGGCGCGGTACTCCGCCTCAGCACTCGATCGCACCACCACATGTTGTCGCTTCGAGTACCAGGAGACGAGATTACCGCCCAGGAAGACGGGGTAACCAGAGGTAGACCGGCGAGTGTCCGGGCAGCCTGCCCAGTCAGCGTCGTTGTACACGACCAACTCGGAGGCTGAGTCACACCGAAGGAGGAGGCCGTAGTCGAGGGTGCCACGCAGGTACCGAAGAATCCGCTTCACAGCGGTGAGGTGCGGCTCCCTCAGGCCATGCATGTGTAGGCACTCCTGCTGAACCGCCTAGGAGATATCTGGCCTAGTGAAGGTGAGATACTGAAGGGCACCCGCAAGACTACTGTAAGTAGTAGGGTCAGTGACGTGTGCCCCGTCGGTAGTGGAGACCTTCGCCTGGGTATCCACTGGAGTGGAGCACGGCTTGCACTCAGCCACGCCCGCTCGCTGGAGGATGTCCAGGTAGTACTGTCGCTGGTGAAGGAACAAGCCGCCTGGTCGGTCCTCGAACGTAATACCCAGGAAGTGGTGGAGGCGGCCCATGTCCTTCATAGTGAACTCCTGCTGTAAAGCAGAGATAGTACGCCGAAGGAGAGCTAGACTGGACGTTGTTAGTACAATGCCATCAACGTACAGTAGAAGATAAGCAGTGTCACTATCACATCGAGAGACAAACAACGAAGTGTCCGACTTAGCTTCGACGAAGACCAGTGAGATCAAAGAAGAGGCGAACCGGCTATACCAGGCTCGTTGTGCCCGCTTCAGACCGTACAGTTATTTGTTCAGCATACAGAACAAGTCTGGATGAGTTGAGTCAACAAATCCTGTCGACTGACTGCAGTACACCGTCTCTGTCAGTATGTCGTGGAGGAAGGCATTCTTGATGTCCAACTGGTAGACGGGCCAAGAACGCGCGAGAGTAAGCGACAAAATTTACAAACCGTCACCGGCTTCACCACCGGACTGAAGGTCTCGTCGTAGTCGACTCCATGGCGCCAAGTGAAGTCCCAAAGTACTCACGGAGCCTTGTACCGCTCCAAGGTATTGTCCGCCTTCTTCTTATGTGTGAACACCCACTTGCCCGTGACAACATTGCCATGACCGGGGCGAGGAATCAGGTCCGGTTGGCAAGCAGGGTCGCATACTCTTCCTCCATAGCGCGACGCTAGTGAGGGTCGGCGCGAGAGCGCTACGGACGGAAGTCGGTTGTAAGGGCCTAAGTTTTTGGCACATACTCAAAGTGTTCATCACCACACACACACTTCATTTGAAGAAACTTGATGAATACATTTGAAGAGCAAGTAAACACCATCAACATGCTCATTAGAGAATAAACTCACAAAATGCAAAAGTGGCATTTCCCACATGCATCATATAGGGGCTAGGCATATAAAAAACTCTTACACCTTGCTAAGAATGTCCATGCCAAATTTCACCCAGATTCAAAACCTTTTTTGAAGTTCTTTTGGGTATAACTAGAAAGAGGGTGGTTTGAACTCAAATTCAAATTCAAACTATTTCCATCCCATGAATTCAAAAGTGGGAGGCATATTCTTACTCAACACATTTTTGTGAGCTCATACACCAATTTCCACTCCATTTGGAGTTGATCTTGACATGAGCTAAGTTAGTAAATTCAAACTCAATTTGAATTTTAAACTGCATATGTGCTGAAATTTATTCAAACACTTCACATGTGCTGCAATTTCAGACAACTCCTGCTCGGGCTGGGCTACGTCGACCGACGTCGCCTCTCTCTCTTATCCCCGCAGCCGAGCCGAACGGGGACAGAACCGCTCAGTCTTTGCTCCCTCGCGCAAGAAACTGATCAGGGCAGCCACTGCTCCTCCGATCGTCGGCCATCTGCCAATCTCGCGTACAAGCCTCGGCTGAGCAACAAAACGGCACCACAGAACTCTCCACTACCCCCTCAAACCCTCATCGAGTGAGCTCGTGCTCCATACACCGAGAACCACATCGTTCCACAGTGGCCGCTACAAAGCCGAGAGGAGGTGCTCTCGTGGGCAGCCCCACCCCGGGCTTGTCACGGCCAAGCCAAGTTGTTTCCGGACGCGTTAGGACCTCCTGCAGCTCATCTCCGAAGGTTGAGCCAAGAGGTTGAGCGTCGACGGCGAATTTTGCAGTTTGCTTCCAGCCGGTGCAAAGTCACCTTCGGGTAAGAAACGTTGAAATTCCCGTTTGGTTCTCGTTTAAATCCCACCAAACTTCGCACATAGGAGCTAGACTTAGTGGCGCACAAGTTGGCTTCACAACACCTAGCATGAGAACCCTTGTACATGGCTTAATTCCAAGCTTGCCAACGGCGGCTTATTCGGGTAGCATCGGGCGTACGGTGAGACCCACCTTGGAGCTATCCCCGAGTCTGTTCATCACCATGTCAAGCTTCCCGAGCCACCACTGGTGCTGTAGAGCCACTTCACCAGGCGTTTGGTAGGCTAGTACGTCGACGCGACGTCACCAGACTCTCCCCGAGCCGCCGCACCGTCGCGAGCTCGGTTAGAGCCAACGTCGATGAGGGAAAACCCTCCCAACGTGATCAGCGCACCAAATTAGGGGCTGGCGGCGAGTTAGAGCTCGGGTGTTGACCGGACGATCGAGTTCGGCGGTGCTCCGACGACCTCGGCGGCGCTACCGCGCGGGAGGCGCGAGGTAGAAGACGACCGAGCCGGGCCCGCTGTCAGTGGGAGAAAACCGGGCAATTGGATCGTCTGTGGGCACGGATCGACTGTGGCAGCGCGGGAATTAAACCTGTAGCCCCGTGTGTCGTCGCTTCAGCACCCGACACGTGTATCCGTGGACCCACCGGCAGATTAAAACATTTCTCCGATTTTCAGTTTTAGTGCAAACTTCAAACCCACATAACTTGGCTAGGAAACTCCAAATCGAGTGAACCAAATTTTGTTGGATTCAGCTCTCTGAGTACTTTCCAACAAATCAAGTTTCACTCTATGAAAATCCTTATTTCTCCATAATTAATTCTTCAAAATTTAAACAGTTTAGAATTTTAACTGGAGAACCCTTTGTAGGAAAATTCTGAAATTTTACTGGGATATTCACCAAAATATCCCTGAGCTACCATAAAAATTTCAAATCCATTTGAGCTCATTTGATCCACCTAATGGTGTGATTAATAAAACTGTTCCAGAGAAAATAGAAAATATCCGGAAACATTTTCAGAATTTCTCTGAAATTGTTTAGCTCATATCTTTAGCTAGGAACCTTCAAATTAAGTGAGACCAACTCTATTAGAACACTCTGAAAACCTAGTTTTCAGAAAGTCATGGCTTGCTCCATGAAAATCCCTAGCACACCCTAAAAGCTCCAATTAAGGTCAAGTACATAATTATTTGTGAAGAGCTCAAATGAGCTTTGCTGCAAATGAAACTTGGTCAAGTCTCTGTTTAGGTTGTAACCAAACCACAATAAAAATTTCAGAGTCATTGGGTCTGTCTAATAATACTTAGAGTCTTCACAAATTTAAATTCAATTCAAATGCATTTAAATTGATACATATACATGTTATCTCATGTAGTCGCTAAAGTTGAGGAACCCAAAGTCCTAGACTTCATCACTCCGGAAAAGCAGCTAGCCTACAACCAAGAGCAGCAAGACAAGCTCCGGTTTGCATTAACCTTTTTACAAATTTTTACTGTTTTGAGAACTTACTTTGAGCATCCACTTACTTCTTGCATTAGAGTCTTGTTTGAAACCCAAATGCATAGCCAAGAAAACCAGGGGTTGAGATTAGGATTGAAAACCCCGTTTAGCTACTGCAATGTTAAGATAGTGTAGGATTCGGTACAAGTCGAGTAGTTAGAACTACTCGCGAGGATAGGCTAAAGGCATTCGACTCGGGTAAAGATAGCAAATGAAATACATGGCAAGAAAAATGAGACCGAGCGGAGAGTAAGGGCAGCAGGACTTTGGGATCTGGGTGCTATAGCTCCGCTTGTGTCGATTGAGGACCGAGCCGTGTGCAGGCCTGTTGAACAAGCTAGAACAGTACCGAAGACCTACCGGCTATATGGAAACCGAGAAACCGATGTAACTCGGGTAGCTGGGTATTGAGGCATTGCCTGTCGTTCAGAGGGTAGGTTGAGAGCTCGAGGTGTAAATCGGCTGGCGGCACTGCAGATGCGCGCGCAGAGACCTCTTGCTCGGGACGATAGGACCGGTTCAATATTTGGCTGACGGGTGAAAGGTGGTTGCGTACGACGTCCGTGATGGTTGCTGTAGGCAACATCGAGTACGGGCGTACGTGACGGGTTATTCGGGTAACCCTGCAGGTGTAAATCGATTATAATCGCCGTCCCTCGCGGTCACTGAGTACCACTTGTTCACTGTACCGTGACGTAGAAAGAACAGGCTAGATTCACGTTAAAAGTTTGTTAATTTGAAAGATATACCTTGCTTGTTAATGTCTCGTTGTAGTTCAGAGCTAATTAAAGTTCTTTTCAACTTTGGGCAAAGTACATGAGAGAAATGTGTTTCTTGTGATTGCGGCTCTCTCATGTGCTTGAGCGTAAGGTTCTCCACCACCTGTTGCTAAAACATTGAAAGTAAGGCTCAACTAATTAGGCGAGTTCTTTGCAACTTATTTTACCTCATGTACCCAAAAACCATTCATGTATAGGGGAGATGGGTCAAACTTGTTGAGTCATCGTGCTCACTGCTTGTGTTTGAAGCTTTTGCAGAGGTTTATGAGGAAGGGACTCCCGAGGGGGAGACGGAACCCAGGAGGGGAACCCGTTGAGTGGGAGTCGTGCACGCCGCCGTGTTAGTGTGTGTGCGTGCTAGCGGGGACACGTTCACGGGCTGAACGTGAACTCGATGCACAGTCTACGCCCGTGAGTGTGGACTGGACTATTTTGTTGTAAAAATGTTCATAAACTGGTTTATGTAATAAAACTTTGCTTCCGCTTTGTATCTTTGACGAGTGTTATCCGGTGTTGTGCAACGCAGCACCCCTCAGCGTGATCTTGGCTCAACAAGGCCGTTGGGGCCACGTCATCCGTATGGGCGAGATCAAAGAAGAGTTGGGCGGTGGAGATGTCGTCGACGAGAAGACAGCTCCGGAGAAGCGTTCAACTAGCCGGAGAGTCCCAGACGCACGTCGAGTCACCATCGGGTGAACGTGACCAGGGTCCCACCCCGCTCCCGTCGCTGATAGATGAGAGTGGGTCTTGTGGCCGCGCGTGGCGCAACTGGAGCTAGGGCACCATCCCGCGCTCGTTGCTGGTAGACAGGTGTGGGGTTGGTGAAGCAAGAAGTCAAGGTCGTGGTCAGGGCCGCACCTGGTGTGGCTGGTGACGTCGGGGACGTCGAGCTCGCTGCAGGTGACGTCGGTGAGGCCAAGGCCGCACGTGGCGCAGCTGGTGACGTAGGGGCCACCCGAGGTGCAACGACTGACGCCGGAGACGCCGATGCCTCACGTGGTGCAGCTGCTGACGTCGGGACCACTCGAGGTGCAGCAGGTGACGAAGGAGGCGTTGATGCCACACGTGGTGCAGCAGGAGACGTCAGGGGCACCTGTGCCGCGCATGGCGTAGCGCGTGTCGAACCTGCAGAAGAAAGAGGCCAAGGCAGCAGGGGAGCAGCCTCGAAGTCAGTGGGAAAAAGAGAGTCCAGCTCTATGGTGGAACCAGAAGAGGTGGTGAAGGGAAAGCAGGACTCGTCGAAGACGACGTGTCGAGAGATCAAGAGGCGGTGAGTGGTAAGATCTAAGCACCGGTAACCCTTATGATCAAGGGAATACCCAAGGAAAACACACCATGTCGAGCGGGGCGCAAGCTTATGTGGGGCGGTGGAGGAAAGATTAGGGTCACAAGCGCACCCGAAAACTCGAAGGTGGTCGTAAAGATGAGCGGTGCCATATAAAGTGAAATATGGGGTGGAGGCACGAATCGCCTTGGTAGGAAGGCGATTAATCAGAAAAGTGGCAGTGTGGAGAGCCTCCACCCAGTATCGGGCAAGAATGGATGTCTGAAACATCAGGGAGCGCACGACGTCATTGGTGGTACGAATCATGCGCTCAGTCTTGCCGTTCTGAGGAGAGGTATACGGACAAGACATGCACAGTTGTACTCCATGCGCGGAGAGAAAGTTACGAAATGCCGAGTTATCGAACTCGTGTGCGTTATCGCACTGGACAGCTCGGGCGGTGCACCCAAACTGAGTGGATATCCAAATGAAGAAGTGAGAAAGAGTAACAAAAGTCTAGACTTCAATCGTAATGGAAAAGTCCAAGAAAAGTGAGAAAAATCATCAATTATCACCAAGTAATAATTAAAGCTAGATACACTGGTAATAGTTGATGTCCACAAATCACAATGAATAAGATCAAAGGTGTGCTCAACATGAGTCAAAGAAGTGGGAAAAGGAAGCCAAACACGACCAAGCTGACAAGCATGACATAAAGAGTCATGTGTGCCCCTAGTACACGAAACAACAGAACTACTAAACAACTTCGACATAGCATCTGCACCAGGGTGACCAAGTCGGCGATGCCAAATGGTGGATGAAGCTGTCAAAGTAAAGGCAAAAGGTGGTGATGCAGCGGAAGTAGGAAGTCGACATGTGTACAGGGGCCCCGAGCTATCACATCGAAAAAGAAGTCACCGGGTAGAAAAATCCTTCACAGACAAACCAAACGGATCAAACTCAATGGAAACATTGTTGTCAGTGGTAAAACGACAGACAGAAAGCAAATTTTGAATGATATCCGGAGCGACAAGAATATTTTTAAGTATGGAAGGAACCCGGGAAACCAGAATCACCTACTGAGGTGACCGGAAGAACAGACCCATTCCCAACAACGATATATGAAGGAAAAGAGGGATTAGGAGAGTGGGTGGAAGAGGGCATACCAGCATTAGGAGTGGTATGGTATGACGCTCCGGAGTCAGCTCTCCAGTCGGCACCTGGTGGAGTAGATGCATGGTGCTGAAGGAGGAGGCCAGCGACTGGCGATCCCATGTCGAGGGTGGCTCCTGGTGTGGTGCCGACGGCTCCGAGTACCCAACAGGGTAGTCGGTGCCTCCATAGGTCGAGGCCGACTGTCCGCCAGAAGGATAGTCAGGCCCACTGTAGGCCTGAGTCGGCGGCCTACCAGCAGTGTAGGCTGGTCCACTGTAGCTCGGGGTGGCTACGAACACCGGCTGGGGACATAGTGGTCGTGGGGGCTGAAAACCCGGAGACGGCCTAGGCCACATGCAGATCTGGCCAGTCCACCGGTTGTAGGGTGTGGGCTAGGGTGCATCTCCCCGACCGGTACCACCACTACCACCAGTAGCCGTAGTAGTAGGAGTGTCGCCTACACTGCTACCTCCAGCACGGCCGCCGCGTTTACCTTGGCGGCGATAATTACCACCCCTAGAGCTGGCTGGAGTGCCTGGGGTGGTGGGTGGTCGTGACAGTGGTCCACTAGCAGCTGGCAAAGGTGGATGTGGGGACTGCCCAGAGCCGTAAAAGGCTGTGGCAGACCCGGAGCCAGCAGAGCCTCCTGCAGTGATCTCCTCAAGCTCGAGATCAGACCATACCTTCTCAAAGGTAGGTTGTTGCTCCAGACGGAGAAGCCATATCCGTTAGGTGACAGTAGCACTCATTCAGGCCTTGAAGGACCCGAAGGACGAGAGCGCTGTCAGTGACCGGCTCGCCAAGGTCACGTAGAGCATCTGCCATGCCCTTCATCTCCTGGGAGTAGGCGGAGACGGAGCGGTCACCCTAGACGGTGTTCTGGAACCACGCGAATGTGGAGGGCTCGAGCCGCGCGGTTCCCCAGAAAGCGTTGCTCAAGGACGAGCCAAGCCCGACGAGCAATGCCACCACCGCTCTGCCTGACGATGTCCTGTAGCTCCTCAGAGAGGGAGCCAAGGATCCAGAACAGGATCACGTTGTCCATGCTGACCCAGGAGACATCCACCGGAGAGCCGTCCAAGAGGACATGGTCATCGAGGCGGAAGCGTCTCAGCGTGAGGAGCACCAGGTCACGCCACCGAGCGTATGAGGTAGACTCGAAACTGAGGACAACCGGCACGAGCGTCCGGATGTTCTGAATCTCGGCGGCCTGTGCATGAAGAGCAGCCACAAGTGAAGCCGAGTACGTACCAGCGCCTGAGGGAGGCTCGTAGGCAGCACTCATCAGTCGGTGAGCACTTTCCTCGAGCTGGTGAGATAGAGCAGCCACAGAGGCTGCCTCGCTCCTGCTCCAGCACGAGAGCGAGTGCCCGCTCGCGCTCGCGAGAGGCAGCCAGGGCCGCGGCAATCCCTGATGTGTTCGTTATGTCAGTGCCGTAGAGGAAGGCAATAGCCGCGCTGTCAGCAGAAGCACCAGTGGCTGGAAACGGAATCACCGACGAGACGGTGGTCGTGGTGCTCCCGTCGATGTCGAGGCCGGTAGACGTGGCGGTGGAATCATGTGAGCCAAAGGTAGTACCTGCCATGGAAACGACGGCGGTGGTGGGTTTGCCGATGGTACCTACAAGAGGTCTGCTGGCGGCCGGTCCGGTCCTCAGAGACACGGCAGCACCCTAGCCAGGGATGGTGCCAGCCCCCCCCCAGGGGGTGGCGTCTGTCGTCCAAGAAAGGGGTGCGCCACCACCCACCCCCGGAACGGTGCCGGCACTAGCCACCCAAAGGGTGGCGGCGGCCAGCCAAGGGAGGGGGGCGCCGGCCGATCTGGCGGCGCCCCCCCCCCCCCCCCGGGGGCGAAACAGCGCCCGACAGCCCGGCAAGGCCAGCGGCGGCCGGCCCCTGGGTGACGGCCCGCCCAAAAACGGCGCCAGCCGGTCCTCCAGTGGCGTCCTGGCCTAGCGCGCCGGCTGGCTGCGGCGCCGGCCGGCCATGGCTCAGCGGCGGCGACGCACTAAGGGGCGGCGGCGCGCTAGGGAGAAACGGCAGCGGCGCCATTAGGGTTAGAGTTAGGCCGTAATCCTAAATTAACCTAGCTAATGATACCATATTAGAGGGGAATCAATAGGATGATTAATCAGAGGGGTCAAGGTTACAATATATAGAGAGATGCGCATGCTACGGTGGATGTGCGGGCACACGAGAAGAGACCGAATAAGGAATGAGGCAATTCGTGATAAGGTAGGGGTGGCGCCAATTAAAGAGAAGTTAGTCCAACATCGACTTAGGTGGTTTGGACATATCCAACGGAGACCTCCAGAAGCACCAGTCAACAGTGGGATTTTAAGAGGTAGAGAAAATATTAGGAGGGGTAGAGGACGACCAAGGTTGACTTGGGAGGAGGCGGTAAAACGAGATTTGAGAGATTGGAATGTATCCAGAGACTTAGCTCATGATAGGACCGCATGGAAAGTAGCAATTCATGTGCCAGAATCGTAGTCTTGTTTTTTTTTCTTTTTTTCTTTTTTCTTTTTTCTTTTCTCTTCTCTTTTCCTTTTTTCTTATTTCTTTTCTCTTTTCTCTTTTTCCTTTTTCTTTTTTTTTCTTTTTTCTTTTTTCTCTTTTTTCTTTTTTCCTTGTTCTTATATCTCTTCCTCTCTTTTACTTCATTGATATTGGCTTTCATGTCTAGCCGACCCCAACAGGCTTGGGGTAAAGGCTTAGTTGTTGTTGTTGTTGTAGTCCATGGACAAGGTCACCCAAGCACACCTTATAATACATGTTTGATGGTAAAAAACAGAAAAGAATAACAAAAATATAATCAGTTTGATGATGAATCAGCTAATATCTTTCTCATGTAAGATAGCCAGATACCTAGATGTATAATAATGTTATAAGGAAATTTGGTTATAAAATTAAAGAACACCTATTTTTGGACCAGAGCAAGTAACACACAAATAAATTTTCCACCAGCCACATTTTTATTTAGGCAGGAGAAACCCTTCTGTGAGAAGACTAATTGAACCAAAATGTGGAGAAAATAGGGTACTCACCAAAGTTTTCAGGAAAGCAACCCTGCTTAAGAACTCCAACTTGCCTCTACAAAATAGTTTGACATGAGGAAACGGATTAGACTAGTTCTAGTTGTCATCATAATACCTAGGCCATCCGGGCACTCTTAAGGATTCTACTAAAAAGTAACAACGCAAGCCATCATTTCAAATAGTGGTAAACAGATCTTTACGGGTAAAGACCCAGTACATGATAGGATGGAAGCGGTAATTTGGCAAGTGGAGCCGGGTTACCTCGGGGCGCAGGCGAAGCCCATGGGTGAAGAAGGACGACTCGGACTCCGGAGGAAGGTGGAACGGGGCCATGTGACGCCTCTGCTCGGTTGGCATCCTGCGGGCGCAGCCCCCGCACCACGGACCATGAAACGCAGAGAAGCACAGTTTCACCGCTTCCAGGAAGCTCGGTTCAAAAATTCAAAACATAAACGCAGAAAGTTTGCACGAAAATGTGAATCGAAGAAAATCGTGGCCGAGGAACACGTTTTGGCAACAATATACAGCTTCGTGTCTCGGAAAAGACCAGAACCGCTCGATTTAACCGATCAAAAAATAGATTGCACAAAATTCCGTTCAAAACTTTGTGCTCCAGAATACAATCACCCATAAACCAGTGCAGAAAAAGACGGGGAAATTAATTAATGCACCCCGTCCTCGACGAGCTCGAAAAGGCACACGAGCAAGCTGTGATGAAAATAAAGAGGAAACAGGTCCGTCTGGGAAAAAAAAAGTAACCGTCCCCAAATTGAAAACCGGACGCAGAGCTCACACCCGCGAAGTTTAGCGAAGATCGTAAAGAGGGAGGAAACAGCAGCCTCACCAGGTCGGCGCCTTCCCTACTCTCCGCGCCACAGCCCGGAGGTCGCCGCGAACCCACAATTGAAGGCCTCTCGCGAGGGAGACGGCTCCATGCCGCAACAGTCGCACCCTCCCTGGCCCCGAAGCTCAACGGCGGGACCACCGACGGCGCAACTAATGCTCGCACGGCGGGGAGGGGGGCACAGGCCGCGAGAGAGAGAAAGAGCCAGAGCGAGCTCTAACCCAGTCTTACTAAACCCTAGAGACTCGAGCGCCGCCGCCTCCCCATTCCAGGAGACCAGGACCTCCTCTCTTCCCCGGGATACGAGCTCGCGGTGGCGGTGGTGGACTGGACAGGCGGTGGGCGGGACATGGAAGCGAGCGGAGAGGGAGGAGGAAGCCCGGAAATATTATTATTTAAAAGACCGCGGAGTGTATTATATGACTCATTTTCGCCGAAACGAAAACGCGAAGCGGGAGGGGCAGGGTCTAGATAAATATATATATATACCGTCACCGGTCCGGTGGTCCCCAGGGCGGTAGGCTTACTCGCGAAGCACCACACCGCGGTCTCGGCCTACACACGGCCGCCGGATCGTACAACTGACGGAGCGACCCTTGGCGCACGGGTCTCACGTGTCCGTGAGAGTGAACGAGGGAAGGACGACGGGTGGGGCTCACGTGGCAGCGCGCGGTGGAGGAGGAACGGAAGCGGCGCCTGGACGGGAACGGAACGGATTCAGGGGGAGGGGGGTGTGTATCAGTACTACACATGCAGTAGCAGTTACTGACATGTGAGCTACTGCTACTGCTACTGCGCAGTACAGGATTTGAAACGGACCGGAGTTGTGGTGGCGCTGGCGTCAGTGGCGTGTGGGTTTCGTCGGTTTGTGAAGGGTGATAACGATCTCCCGTCGTCAACCAAGCATGCGGCACGGCGCGTCAGGACGGACGAGGGGCAGCCCCCACCTCGTCCTCTCCGGCCGGGGCCCAGGAGCTGTCAGCGACGGTGCACGGAGACGGGTACGGGGCGGGAACGGTGGGGGGGGGGGGCCGCCTGACCGGTGTGCCGGGTCGGATGACGACGCTGGCTCGCGAGCGCGCGCGTGTACTGTCCCCTGGGCCCCGCCTAATATTAGGACAAACAGCCAGTGCGTCACTATCGTCGGGATCACGGCGCGGATGCCTGGCGCCTCGTGTCCGTCTCGTACCGTATCACCGTCCTTGCATAAATCAAAATCTTGTTCCTAATTAGGCAGCCAATAATTGCATGGTCAGAGTCCAAAAGTTTAAAGTTCATCTTCAGCCGAAAATGGTGGGCCCCGTTTCGGGTGCTACCTCTCAGTGCCGAGTGTGACGTGGCGGTTGTCGGTATTCATTAGAAAAATGGCAGCCGCTACAATGCAAAATCGAGTTTGACGTAGAAATAAAAAAACGATCTTAAACCAATAGATCTTTATTTTATGGTCCATGCTTCTTTTTTAATTATTCCTTCATTTAAGTATATAGATTAGCAACTGTAGAGCCAAACAAAAACATAATCTGCCGCCGCTGTCGCTACAGTTTGCACGGCGAGCGCGTCGTCCAGGTCGAGGCCTTTGCCCATGACCATCAGCTTGACGAGCTCGATGTCGGTCGCGTCCAGGGCCCGCCTCATGCGCCAGATCTTGTGGTCGCGATCTGCGGGAGGCCGGCGCGTTGATGGGGAGGTAATGGTGCGTCATGAACGGCGAGCGCGGCGTGCTCGCCGCGGCGGCCGGCGACTTGGCGCGGATCTCCTCGATTTTGATGACTAATCGACCACGTCGATAGGGAGGTGCTTGGCGAGGAGGTCGGCGGAGAGGCCCGAGCGCGCGACGAGGTGAGAGCAAGTGGCCCAGAGCTCCTGCATCTCGAACTTGGGTGACGCCATGAGCACCTTCATCACGTGGTGGACGGACGCGTCCTTCACCATGTTCTCCAGCTGCTTCTGAAACGCGCCAAATGAATCGGTGCCATTCCCAGGCACGCTAATTTAATCAGATCCGACAAAAAGGATACACAATACAGCAATTGGTTAGCAGCATAAACTGTAGCGACAATGGCGGCGGATGTTTTTGTTTGGATCTACTGTTTGCAGAAGAATATACGTGTGGAAGGGGATCTATTGGTTTAGGATCGTTTTTTGTATTTTTGCACCAAACATACTTTTGCATTCTAGTCTATGCCTACAAAAATAGCTAAAATACGCGCTGTTCTAGAACAGCGTACCACAGCTCTTCCGTTTATATTAAAACCAGATCATATGTTTCGATGATGATAGGAGTTTCGAAGCGGCAAGATTCACATGTTATTGGGCTTTCTGTATTGCGGAACCTACATGCATCATCGGCCCAAAATCAACCTCTTGCGAGCCCCAAAGAATCAACCTTTTGTTAAAAGAAGGAAAAAGTCTAAGGCACGACGGGGCGCGCTTGTGTGAGAGCGTGCGACCAATCGTGGCCCATGGCCAGCACCTGAAGGCCTACGTGGGCTGAACTTGATATGGCCCAATAGTGTGTGCGGCGAAGATATTTACTATTCCCTAAATAACGTTTAGAAAGAAAAAATATAGTTCAGTTTAAACTAAATTAGTTGTAAACGGGAAAGTATTACTTGAGCAGGCCAATTGGAGGAGGAAGTGGGCTGACAGTTAGGCGGCCCGTCTGTCCTTTTCTTGTTTCGTTTTTATTTTTGCTTTCACATTACATGTATAATAACAACTTATATTACCAATAAAAAATTCTCCGAGTCCAAACTCTATATGCACAGTAGAGTAGAGCAGGCAAACTAGTCCAAAAAATCACGACTTTGTACAAGAACGTATCTGGATACAATATGGATCATGATAGTTTGGCAGAGGATTCAACAACCAAGAGAAGAACAGGTTGACAGTTTTTAGTGCTTGCACCCTTCTACATCCTATCATCATCTATGTCTATCACCCTCTCATCCTTCTTGGAAGATTTCTTTCTCTTCCTCTCACTCGCAGGCTCCTTTCCCTTCAGTTCTTGAGAGAACGTCCGCAACAGGCCCATAAGATGCTCATTTCTGTGAGCTGAAATAACATGATAAATGTCAGAGCCAGAGAATATTTCAAGCACTATTTCGATGCACCTCATGAACTACTGGGCATGTTATGTAGTTCAAGCAAAAAATATACTTCTGAGATATTCTCAGGTACCTGTAAGTATAACATCTTCCGTCTTAATGGACTTACGACCAGCATGCTGTGCAAACAACTCCACATCCTTGGCCAGCTGCTCTGCACAGTGCACGGAGGATATTAACAGAAATGCCCACATATAATTCGCAGGCGAAAGTCTAAAGAAACCGTGAACAACTCGTACCCTCAAAAAGGATAGATCAACACAAAGCACAATAGTAGTGAGCCAAGACTTCAGCTGTGATTCTTTTAAATACATTTTCTCATTAATCCAGCATATCCACCTCACTACTGTTATGCAGCCACTATTGAATAGAAGCAAAACAATTTCCTGGTAGAGGGGGTGGAAATTATGTGCTCCATTATTGCTATCTTAACATATAGCGTCAGTCCAATGGTATGATAAGCTGAGTTTATTGCTGTGTAAACGGTCAACTGCAAGAGTGTGGGAATCAGCTGAGCGTTTGGGTTAAGAGCACACCTATTCCAAAACTGCGACAACTATTTCTATCCCTAGGACATTTTGTTTCTTTTCTAAACTAGAGACCTAGACCAATACAGCGAGAACTCCTCAGCAGCACCAGCCAGCCCCATTCAGACTCGCTTCCAAAAATAAGATTAACTGTAACAATCACCCCCCTAATCTTGTTTTTTATATAAATTTTACTCTTGACACACCCTAGTCAGGATGATGACACTTCTCCATCGTCCTGCACACACTTACACTAATTTTACAATGTTGAGCACCCCTCTTCCACCTTAAGATCGCGAACACTCCTCCAGCATGCACTGAATTTTGAGATGAACACATCTTCATTGCCAGTATGGCGACACAACTTTCTCACCTGCACTTAGTTTTTGGATTAACACATCTTTATTCCTGGAATGGAACACATCTTTACATCCCATATACTCAATCCCGAGATAGAACACGTCTTTGCATCCCGAGTGCACATATAAGATGCTCATGACCACCCCTTTTGCCACGATTCACCTCTACCATACCCCTGAATACACCTCTTGTGTATGTTCAACGAGGAGAATCACTAGTACGAATCACCGTGTACGCGTAGCCAAATTCCCTAAAAACACGTCCTGCTCTCAAAATCGGAAGGCTGGCCACCAACCCGGTGGCCTCCCATACGCGCCTGCTGGAACTCGATCTCATCTGTGTTTTCGTGTTGAAGCTCCAGGCACCACCCTAACCAGCGCCCTTACCAGGGCTCCCCGGCACGTCCCAGGCCACCCTGACCGTCAGTCGTTGCTGCGTCCAAGCGTGCCCGTCAGCCTCCTGCACGCCTACCTGCGCCACCTAACCAGGTCACCGTTGACGAGGAGGCCGCCCTCCAGGCCCCTGCGTCACGCAGCTGTTGAGGCCACCAAACCGTAACGCCCGCCCAAGTTCGTCATCGGCCTTGCCGTTTGGCCCCGCCCAGTAGCAAGTCCTCAAGAGGTAGCAGGATTAGATCTTAACTCTAAAGCTCTGAATACCAAAAATTGGAAATACGATACTAATTCTCATTATCTAGCAGCCCCTCTATTTTTTTCTTATATAGAGATACATGTGTAGTCCTACTACGACTTAACCCACGGGACTCTTTATTTCTGCTCTACTAGGAACACCACCTAATCGATTCAGATTACAACCAACTGAAGGCGAAATAGTAACGGGCACAAACATTTGGGAGGAACATGTGCAAGAGAAGGTGAAGTCGTGGAGGCAGACCTGCGCTCTTGAATGCCAAATCGGCGACGCACGCGACGACGGGCTTGGCGACCTCCATTCCCAACTTCCTGCCTGCGCAAACCGTCAACCCTCAAAACCCCAATCCCAGAACAAGAAGCGGCAGCGGGAGCTGGGGACAAGACGCGTGATAAGGAGGAGGAGCGGCGTGGAGAATGGAGCCCTACCTTCGGCGGTGGCGATTTTGACGACGGCGAGGCGGAGGCGGTCGCGGAGGAGGTCGGCCTCCGTCTCCTCAGCCTCGTACCGTTCGACCTCGCCGCTGTCGCCGACGATGGCTGCCGCGTCGTCGTCGAGGTTCTCCATGTCAGTGTCCATGGCGGACGGGATGCGTAGCTTCCAACGAGCACAGCAGTGGTGGCCGGAGTGGTGGGGGACGACGGCATGGCAGCTTTTGCGGCTTTTGGGCCGCTCATTAGGCTACGGGAATGGGAAGAGTGGCCTTGGAATGAAGGGCTTCATTGTACTGGGCCACTGCTTTCGCAATGATCTGGCCCAACCCAGATGCCACTGGGGGAGACAATGGTACTCGGTTCAATCTTTTCACTTCATAATGGTTATCAATTACTGTTAATCTAATCCTAAATATAAGTTCGTCTAAATTTGTCCTGAATCTAACCTTTATAACTGACCATAAATAGCTAAAAATATAGACTATCAATTTTAAAAACTCCTACATGTCAAGAAGTGTTTCAGCCGAGCTCCACACTGAGTCAGAATCAATGCCCACCTCTTTTTTCACGGCTTCGCCTAGGTATGCAGGCGGTTTGACATGGCGGGATTTGAGGCCCGACAACCTGGGAAGGGAGGCGACGACGGCTTCCCCATCATATGATGCATCGCATGATCATGATGGTCATCTAATTGTCGTGTATAGGTGTGTTGGAGCGCTGTAAAGACCATGATGCCAAGAATGAAAATTTGTTGGCTTGGACCCTTTTTCTAGCTACTACTGAAGATTTGATGAAACCAGCTGCTACTTACAAAGTCTTTTTCATGACAATAAGGAATCCTATTAGGTGCAACGGTATGGATCTGGGATGAAGTGCTGCAAGGTTTTCAGGGTGCTAGGAAAGAACTGCCGGTCACTTATTTGGGTATTCCATTGACTGTGGGGAGAGTTTGAATGGTGCACTTGCAGCATATAAAAGATAGGGCACTCTCTAAACTCGCTGATTGGCAGAGGAACCTTCTGAGCATTTGGGGTCGGTGTGAGCTCGTCCTGACAGTATTGACCTCACTTCCAACATACACCATGACTGCATTGCGCTTGCCCAAACAATTCTTTGGAGAGATGGACAAAATTAGGAGAAGATTCTTATGGGCAGGAATTGACGAAATCTCGGGAGGCAAATGCAAGGTGAACTGGGCGCGTGTCTGTCGCCCGACCTAGAGAGGTGGTTTAGGTGTGATGGACCTCGATCGTTTCAGTCGGGCCCTAAGATTGCGTTGGCTATGGCTCTCGTGGACCTCCCCATAGAGACCATGGCTGGGAATGGAGTTGTCGGTGGACCGATCGGATGAGGCACTTTTTTCAGCAATGAATACAGTGACGGTTCATAAATGACGGCGAGCTATGTTCTGGACCTCTAGCCGGCTGCAGGGAAGTTCCCCTGCACCCTTTTCCCAAGTTTGTATCACCATAGCAAACGGAAGAATCAGGTTGTGGCAAATGCTCTAGCAAATAACAACTGGATCAGCGATATTGCACATGATCTGACGGTCAGATTGCTTGGAGACTTTTTTAAGCTATGGAATATGGTGCAGGATTCTCACTTAATCTAGATGATGATATCCGATGGACTGCGACTGCAAATGGGAGATATACAGCTCGCTCGGCTTATCATGTGCAATTCGAAGGAAGTGTTGGGTCATGGTTTCACAAGAAGCTGTGAAAAATCTGGGGATTGCAGGCCCGAGGTTGGATTAATCAATATTTTTGCCCCATGTGTCGCAAAAGCTTGGAAACAGCCACCCAGTTATTTAACGAATGCTATGTTACCAAGGAGGTCTGGGAACGCACGGCGATAAGTTTCCAACAGCATATGTTGCGGCCATCGACCTGGAAATGCGGCATTGACACTGCTACTTGGTATGAGGGTCTTGCTGTTGGAGAGACACAGCCAACCATCAAAAGCGCCTACTCACTATCAATTCTTTTCTGCTGGATCCTGTGGAAGGAGCGAAACGGGCGTGTTTTCCAGTCGAAGGAAAGGACCACATCTCAGCTAGTTGCGGCGATACAGGAGGAGGCGAGTCTCTGGTGCAAGCTGGAGCCAATTTATTGCCCAGCCAGCATGTTTCTGTCTAAATAGCAGCCGGTCCGGTCAAGTTTCAAACTGATAACAGGGCATTGCTCGTGTCCTCTGTAACTTGTTCTCAGCTACTCTCTACTTAATATAATAGACCTCTTTTGATCTTTTCGATAAAAATAAGGAATACTACAGTTTTAAAACTAAATTACTGCCTAAACAAAAGGAGGTTCAATTGAAGAACATTCATATCTTCTCTTTTTGAATCTTTGAAATATTTTGAAATGATGGAGGGCAGCAAGCATTGTTTCTTTGCCTTCAGTCCCTTAGCTTGTTAGCTGCAGCTATAACAGAAAGAGATAGCCAACAAATCTAGTTACAGTAGAATGCTTCAGACGTATCACTCCCACTTTCTAACATGCGACCTGGAATGAAATCAACAGGCTATACTTCAATTCGTGATAATATAAACAAAAAACAAGACCTCCTTTTCAAAAAAACGGAAATTTGTTATTGTTTGAGTTGAAATTTGAAGACCCTTCCTTTTCACCCAATCACACGGCTACACATCCTACGTAAGACAAACGATGTTCATGTCTAACCAGCAATGTTTCTGAACAGCAGGCACGTCTAATCGCAAGGAGGTAGATGAACTTACCGAGGACTCACCAGTGCAGGACAGACAGAAGAAGCGGTACAGTGGTGACGAGGCCTGACCTGCAGGGCCAGCTGATCCATATCCTAGACTGGAGCAGCCAGATGGTGGCGGCACAGCTTGAGGCGCAGAACAGCAACATCCAACTGGACAGGGAGCAGCGGAAGGACAAAGCGAGCAGCTTGCTTGGTGTGCTCGGCAAGATGGCTAATGCAGAATTGGTGATAAGCTGTAGCCACCACTGTATGGGTGTTGGACACCGCTGCAAAAAAGGTAATATAGAATAGAAAGCATGCCCGTACAAGAAGGTACATATTTGATATAGGTTCTTCCGTTCAGTTTTTTTTCTTCTTGGGGATGCTTCTGAAATTTGGTCAGAAACCTGAAATGGGGATGCAATTTAGCTCCCATGGGATGTATGCATCTGCATACCCCAACATATGGCTTCAGCAAATCTGTATCAGTAGATAGAGGTTCACTGACATCCTCTATTGCTACCAGTATAAGCAATTATAAAACATAGATGTATAACACCATACTTCAGAAGAAAAAAAACTGGTTAGCTCAGATCATAAGACCAAAGCAGGGGTACATACATAGGGAAATCTGAAACTTCTTAAAACAGATGTCAACTAGAGACACTGACTACATCACTTGCACTCATCATCATCAACAATTCTACTTGCCCTGTAACGACGTGTACTCGCCTTGGCATGAACTGGTAGTGGTGCCGATGCTTTAATATCATCTTCATCCATCTCACATTGATCAGTTTCATCAGAGCCTCTTGCCATCATACCAATTGCAGATGAATTTGGATCACTAGTTTTTGAACCCTCATCGACCGCCATGGCATCAACTGACTTCTTGCGGGGAATGAACGTGACATAACTTGGGATCTCAACATGCGCCTCATGTGTCTTGTTCGGATCTGATCTCCCTAACAGATCATGCAGGTCTGCAAGAGCTCTCCTGTTAGATTCGTCATTGCAGTCTGCTGAATCCAGGGCGTAGCGGGTGTACTTCGAAGGGTTTTTAACATAGTCAGGAATCCCAGGAGATTCAGATGGAGTGGATGTGTTCTCCTTTTCTTTGACTACATCCATCGTCTGGGGAACCATAGAAGAATCTCCATCATGTTCCGGTATGTCTGGCTCTGGATCCTTAACACTAGCATCAAACCTGACACGTTTCCTTGGTTTTGCATCAATTTGCTCCTCTTTCCTCTTTAGTATAGGCTTTACGCTGATATCCTCCTCAGCTTTTTTTGCCTCCATCCCAATAGTGCAGTAGTGAGAGTCACTATCTTTAGCAGAGTCATCATCTTCTCTGAGTCTTGCTGATGCTGCTCTGATATCTGCCCGAGGATCCTTTGAGAAACGGTATGCCTTTTCAATAGAATCATCAAGTAGGTCAGGGACTATACTGTTGATGCTCATGTTTATGCCATCATCCATTACATCCTTCATGTACACACGGTCTGCAGCATCCTCTTTACCGAATGCCTCTCTGTCGTAGTTGTCCTCCTCTTCCTGCAAAAAATGCATGTCTTGTTAGATAAAAACTCACCACAAATAATCCATTAGCCATAGAGATGACGATTCATAAACACGGAACACAATTCATGGAAATCCAGTTAGGTCACTCAAGGTTTTCATCAAGTGGATGTCACATAAAATTTATGACAACATCCAATTAATTGCTATTGTTCACAATTGTATTTAGGAGATGTCAGAAGAGGCCTTCAAAATAAACTGAAGAAAGGATCTAGTAAAAGCCGTTAAATTGTGAACTGGTCAGTGCTCTGTCACCTGGATATGCATCCAAGACGAGGATAGAAGCAGTAGTACCACGATAAGGAACTCCGTTAAAGCAGTTGTACCACAATAGAAGCAGACCCATTGTGACTACAATGTTCAGATCTTCTCAACCCACACGCTATCCAAATCTTGTGAAACCTTAGCTAGGTAGGCGACACATCCAAATAGGAATGTTTCTTTTAATGTGAAATGGATTGAATGATAAATTGACACAGTCCTATCTTAATTCTCCTAATTTGAAGCAGCCTAGCAGCGGTATCGTATGGTAATAGCAGGATTGGTTAACTTAAGGTGCAGTAAACAAATCAAGTCAAGGGCTGGAGCTGATTTTCCTCACCTCCCGATCCAGAGTGGGGTCGAGGCCGATGGAAGCCCTAACCCCCTCCTCCTCGTCCTCCTCCGCCGTCTTCCCCCTCTCATCCTCATCCTCGTCCTCGTCGTCCTTTCCCAGCTCGCCGAGGTCGTCCTCGAAGTCCTGCCTGGGTCGGCGCCTCCGGGCGCGAAGACACCCGTTGGCGTCGTAGAACGCGGAGGCGCAGGGCGTGTCCCCGCGGTCCGCCGCCTCCTCCTCGTCGCGCGCCTCGGAGGGTCGCGCCCAGCGGTGGCGCTCGACGTTCCCCGAGGCGACGGACCAGGGCGCGGCGGGGAAGGACGAGCCCGGGACGGCGTCGTACAGGCCTGACCCGAAGAGGCGCTTCACACGCGCCTCGAACGTCTCCTGGCCGCCACCGCCCTCGGCCGCCATGGGGGGGCGGGAAGCTTCTCGCAGGCTGAGAGGAGGGTTTGGGAGCGGGCGATGTGCGACGGCGAAACGCGGAAGGCGCTCTCGTGCTCGGCGAAGAGGAGGGGGGAGACGTGGCCGGTTTCTTACGCGGGTCGGGCTTGCGTTCGGAGTCGGTAACGGAACGGCCAGCCACGGTTGCATGTGGAGGCCCGATAACAAAAGAAGGAAAGCCCGTGTTGCGCACGAGAGCGTTTGGTTGTGGTTAATTCGATTCGAGTTTTGTCGTTAACTGCATTCTAATGTATAATATAATTTATTGGACAAAAATAATAATAAACATATAAAAATAAGCGATAAATATACTAAAGTGGCATATATGTGCCAGTGGTGGATAAAAATTATTAAGATTAGGTTGTATTACAACAACAACCAAGCCTTTATCCCAAGCCTGTTGGGGTCGGCTAGACATGAAACCCAATATCAATGAAGTAAAACAGAGGAAGAGATATGAGAACAAGGAAAAAAGAAAAAAAAAGGAAAAAGAAAAAAAGGAAAAAAGAAAAAGGAAAAAGAAAGAAATAAGAAAAAAGGAAAAGAAAAAGAGAAAAGAAAAAAAAGAAAAGAAAAAAAAACAAGACTACGATTTTGGCACATGAATTGCTACTTTCCATGCGGTCCTATCATGAGCTAAGTCTCTGGATACATTCCAATCTCTCAAATCTCGTTTTACCGCCTCCTCCCAGGTCAACCTTGGTCGTCCTCTATCCCTCCTAATATTTTCTCTACCTCTTAAAATCCCACTGTTAACCGGTGCTTCTGGAGGTCTCCGTTGGATATGTCCAAACCACCTAAGTCGATGTTGGACTAACTTCTCTTCAATCGGCGCCACCCCTACCTTATCACGAATCGCCTCATTCCTTATTCGGTCTCTTCTCGTGTGCCCACACATCCACCGTAGCATGCGCATCTCTGCGACACTCATTTGTTGGACATGTTGCCGTTTAGTTGGCCAACATTCCGCCCTATAGAGCATCGCGGGTCTGATCACCGTCCTATAGAACTTCCCTTTTAGCTTTTGTGGGACTTTCCTATCACATAGGATTCCAGAGGTTTGTTGCCATTTCATCCACCCTACCTTGATCCTGTGGCAAACATCCTCATCAATATCGCCATTGCTTTGTAACATTGATCCTAAGTATCGGAAAGAGTCCCTTCTAGGTACTATTTATCCTTGTAGACTAACATTTCCCTCTTCACGACCAACAGCACTAAAGTCGCACCTCATATACTCGGTTTTGGTCCTACTAAGTCTAAACCCCTTGGACTCTAAGGTTTGTCTCCATAACTCTAATTTCTTATCAACACCATCTCTAGTTTCATCTACCAGCACTACATCATCAGCAAAGAACATGCACCAAGGGATATCCCCTTGTATATCCTTCGACACCTCATCCATGACCAAGGAAAAGATGTATGGGCTCAAAGCTGATCCTTGATGTAGTCCTACCGTGATAGAAAATGCATCAGTCTCACTATCACTTACGCGCACACTTGTCCTAACATTATTGTACATATCCTTGATAAGGGTAATGTACTTTGTTGGCACTTTATGTTTCTCTAGTGCCCACCACATGACTGACCTTGGTATCTTGTCGTACGCCTTCTCCAAGTCGATGAACACCATATGCAAGTCCTTCTTCTACTCCCTATATCTCTCCAAGCTGACGAAGCAAGAAAATCGCCTCCATTGTAGACCTCCCAGGCATAAAACCAAACTGGTTTTTAGTGACAACCAAACTGATTAGGTTGTATTAGGAGAAATTTTTTGATGAAGATAAAGATTAGTACTATTGAACTTTATATTTTTTGGCTTATATGATAGCGTGGATTAAAACTTCGGTTAAATCGGTTATTCGGTTAATACTACGTGGTAACCATTTAAAATTTAGTTAATTAAAATACACAAAAATAATAACCACACTTGACTAAATATTTCAATTAACCGCGTATTTCAGTTATCTGCGGTTCGATTTTATTTAAACAGCCCTACACGCGACGCGGACGCTCGCGTCTGCCTTGAGGCTCGAGCCGCCTCCTCTCGCCTCTCACCTTCTGACCGCGAGCATCGCCACCCGTCCCGTTTGATGGACTGCTCTGTGGATAAGGTTTGGGGTCACGCATACTTGAGTTGACTTGTTTCTGAAAATCGGAACGTTCAGTTTCCTGAAGCTAGTCGTATTTTAGTAGGTGGTAGGTGTAAGCAATACGTACTCTCGTAGAACACCGTGTCATATGCTAATACGAATTCATCACTTTTTGGGACGTTCTTGTCCCTGTGATTTCAAAAGCACAGCTCCACTTGTGACAACACGATCTCCAACCCCTTTCATAAGAAAATCTGATTACACTTGGAGAAGGAATCGGATTGCGTCGCCGGTCTCGAGGCACGTCCGAAAGCCTCGCTCGCGCACGACAAAGCGAGACAAAGTAGAGTGTAACATCACGCACGGGAGAGATGTCCATCATTCACTCGAACGACTCCGGCAGCGGCTGTCCGGCGAGGAAGGCCCTGAAGAGCCCGAGCGACCGCTCCGGCTGCGAGAAGGGCGCCTCGTGCGACGCGCCGCGCACGGTGGCGAAGGACAGCGCGCCGCCGCCGAACGCCTGCGTCCACCCGCCGACCTGCTTCCCCTGGAACCACGCCCGGTACGGCGCCGCCGTCGCGTTGAGCCGGAGCCTGCCGGCGAGCCGGCGCACCAGCGTCCGGCTGCCCGTCAGCGGGATCACCGAGTCCTGGTCGCCGCTGCAATGCAGTGCAGTGCAGGCAAGAAAACATCAGCGTGTGAGCAGAGAGCTTCAGGCCCTACTTCTCTGTCGCCTGAAAGGAATCTTCAGTGCATCGATGATTATGAGAAGTCTGCTGCTCAACGGCGGCTTGGGTCACCTATAAACCAGCACGGGGACGCCAGACTTCACGAGCGCGCCGACGATGTTGATGGTGGGGATCTGGAGGTCAAGCTGCCTGTACTCGAGAACACTGCTCGATTGGACCCAAACATTGAGCGTATTAACGAATCTTGCTCACGTAATATGCAGAGTTGAGATGCAGTAGTAACCGTGGACAGGGAGCTTGCTTCACCTGCTGCAGACCGTCCACCTCTGCACGCCGTTGAGCCGCGCGTGCATCGCCTCCTGCACGTCCTTCCGGTTGAGGTAGCTCATCGTCTCGTCCTCCACGCACACGTCCAGCTCCCTGCTCGCCTGCCCCCACGGGCCATGGCGAAAACAATAACACTCTCACTCTCATGTGACCACACGATGACACACACACCCACACACACTCCTTTGAAAACACACTAAATAATTGTTCCAAACAAATTTTTTGTACGAAAAGAAGCATCACAGTTTCACACAACCCTGATTTGAGTCACCTGTGGGGTGAGGATCGTGGACTGCATCAGGACCGAGGAGATGCAGACGTCCAGGGTGACGTCGTACTTGTCGACGAACCTGCTCGTCTCCCTGGTCACCTGGCTCATCACCCTGTCACAGGCCGTGCTCAGGGAGCCGTGGTAGTACTCGCTCACGTACCGCGAGTAGTTGCACACCGTCGTGAACACGTTGTAGGTCGAATCCGATATCAGGCCGTGCGACCAGAAGAACTCGGCCCTCGAGTTGAAATCCGTCGAGAACTCGAGGACCGGGTTGCCGAGCTACCGGACCCATGAGGAGAGAAATCAAAGGCAGAGTAAGTAAACTTTTCATAGTCCCTGAATTGGGGTTGTAAGAAGATACTCAGTGCTCAGTAATTGCTCACAGCGATTCCTTTTAGATTGCACAGCTTCTCCTTCTTGTTGAACTCAACCATGAGCTGAGCTAACTGCGGAACATAGTGGCCTGAAACAATACCATGGTACAGTTATAAAATGAAGTGACAAAATCGTAACTGAAGTAACGACAATGCCGGGGAATGGGCTTTTTACCAGCATAGCTCTCGCCCGTAATGTACAAGTCCCTGCCCTTATACTGTGGGAACTTGTCAAACCAGCCTTGCAAGAACTTCAAGTTGTCTCTGGCTTCAGAAGTTTAAAATTCCCAACATGAAGAGTCAGCTTGCAAGTCAAAATCTAAAGAAGAGAATTCGGATGTACTGATTTTGAAAGCGCGAAGCTCACCCGTTATGCTGTCACCGACACCTCCATAGAAGGAGGGATTAGCGGAGTAGGAGAAGCCAACTCCGGCAGGGCTCTCCAGATACAGCATGTTGGCCTCTGAAAACAACAAACATGTTACATGTTCTCTAAGAAAAAAACTTTTGGTACTCCCTCCATTTCGATTTATTTGACGTTGGTTAGTTTTAAATTTAAACTAACCAACGTCAAATAAATCGAAACGGAGGGAGTACGTAAAAGAGAATTGTAAGGCTTCTTTGTCTAGTGATTTTTTTCACGATAAAAAGGTCAGCAGAAAGACAACAAAGGCACCAGACACCGTAGTTTGCACCGGATTGCGCATACAAAAAAAAGTTTTATTTGCATGGGCCTGGTTGCAAGATTCAACTACTTGCAAGACAATGCTCACCTTTGTTCCAGCTATACTCATTCCTGACAAGCACATTGCCACTAGGCCTGAATGGCCCGTTCTCCGAGAATGCCCCCACTCCCACTGATGAACATCCAGGTCCTACATTCAAAGCACAGGTATCAAAACCTCTCGTCACGAGAAGGTAACACAAAGCTCCAAAGAGAGAAGGGGGAGTAATGCTGATAAGAATCGCAGTGACTTTTATTTGGTCTTGTTCCCTTTATTATGCTCATACTTAGACTGCAAAATTTCTTGTCCGGAGAATCGACTAGAATTACTTAATGTCAAAACTGCCGGTTTTGTATCTTTAAGAAAATCCTTCTTATAACTGAACAAATTAAAATATTTCGCCAGAGACGTATTTACACAGAAACTTGAGGTGCCCTTGCATCGTTCTTGGTTTTTCATTTCTACGCAGGTTTTTGCAAAGTATTCTTGAATGCCTGATTAACATTACTGTACTGAGCACAGTTACATCTGCACAGAGACAAAGCTCTACCGACAAGCAGCCTCTCACCTCCGTTGAGCCAGAGCACCAGCGGCTTGGCTGCCGGCTCCGCTTCCGCCTCGGCCAAGTAGTAGAAGAGAGACCGCTTCCTCGCGGCGTCCACCGTGACGTAGCCGGAGTACTGCGCGAAGCCCACCGGCGGCTGCCCCGGCAGCTCGCCGATCTTGTCCTCCACCGCCGTCCCAGCGGCGGCGAAGCCTTTGCCCAGCAGCAGCACGAAAACGACCGCTGCTGCAACGGCGGTGCCAGTCCTGTGGCCCTGCATGTTGTTGGCCAGAACGAGCAAGAGAGAGGTCAGGGGCAAGGCAGAAGAGGAGAGCAGGGGGAGTGAGTGAATGGTGGGGTGAGAATTCGATGGGCAGCAATAAATAGGTCTGAAAACATGTTTAGTAGCTCCACAAATAAAGAACCTTTTGTATTTTTTTCTATACTAACTCCACAAATAAATATCCTTTTGTATTTTTTTCTATATTAATAAGTTTGTGATAGATAGTACTCTCTCCGTTTCGAATTATTTGACACGAGTTAGTTCAAAATTGCACAGTTCAAAATGGCAATGTGTATTTAGGTAAACTTGGTTGGGGCTATAAGTGGGTCATCATATCGTTTTGTACCATAGTCCTGGTGTCGTCTAACACAAATCATGTTGCCTTGAATGTTAGAGGAAGATCACTATTTTGCCTCATGTGACGCGTCCGGCATTGCGGACACATGCTTTTTGGTGGGGGTATGATGATGTAGTCTTCGCAAATCATTCTCCTAGAAAGACACAATGGGGACTCTCCACATCGTATTAAATATAGGCCCTTGTGACGCGTCGAGGATCTTCAAGATACATGGGACCCCTAAACATGCGAGGTAAGGACCCTTTCTTGGTCAATGTCTTGAGAAGGTTAGGGTTCACCACTGTGCAATCTTTGTGGGGGCCCAACCCCTTCGTGGTTGGGTCCCGAGCAAGTTGATAGTTTATCCCACCCAAGCTCTCTTGAGGTCATTGTCAATTTCAATCGCGTACTATGTGGGTTTCTCGCGGTCCCATGTGTTAGTAGTGATGCTCTAAGGACTCTAGTCCTCATGTGAGTTTGCGTCAGAAAGTTTCTTTTAATTTAGAATCACCTTTGTCGGTACCCTACGAACCGGGGTACCCCGCGTAGTGGATAAAAAAACAGTCTGGGACCGACCTTTCCAGTTTAGGCTGGGCCTAGCGTAAATCACATGCCCTGGGCCCCACGGGTGGCCCCGGGGTTGCCGCGTGCCTTCAGGCCCTGAGCATGATTATCGACCGAGGACGGCTCGGGAGCCGCCATGTGTCTAGTGGTGTCTGGCCCGGCCTCCCGCCAGGGAAGGCTCCGGCGCTGCCACGTGCCCAGAACCTCCGAGCACACCCTCCGCCAGAGAGAGCTCCGGAGATGCCACGTGACCTGCGGCTCCGGATCCGACCTTCAGCAAAGGAGGGTTCCGGTGCTGCCACGTGGGCTATGACTCCAGGTGTACTTTCTCTCCAAGGAAGGCTCCGGATGTGCCATGTGTCCTACGGCTCCGGGCCCAACCACCAGCATGGGAGGGCCCCGGTGCTGCCATGTGTCCAACGACTCCAGACCACCCGCTACTCCGAAAGGCGGCTTCGGTGGAGACGCGTGCCCCGGGGGTCAACCGCCTGAGCGCCACAACGATAAGCAACGAACATGTGGCCAAGGAGTAAAGAGGAAGGTACGCTGTCAGGCCGAGCATTCAAGGCTCGCACCTTCCCCAGAAGCATGGCGCACGCCTCCGTTCCACATCTCCGCATCATTACGGTGAAAGACAGGGCGGCGAGGCATGACAACACAACAGTGCCGCCCAACGGCACAGAGCCGCCTAGCAGGCGAGGAGACGCGACGACAAGACGAGGGATTCATCATCCCTGGCCACCCGGTTAGAGGTGCCCGACGTGTCAGGCGGCACGCCGTAACTCTACCGACAGTGACAATGCATATAGTTGTAAAAGCCTGTAGCTCATGTATAGGAGATAGATAGCCGCGGGGCCACCTGTCGGGCCCCGGGCCACTTTGTAACTGCTCCATCCTTGGGCTATAAAAGGACCAGGGCAGCCTCCGGGCTAAGGGTTCACAACCCAGTCAACTCACACACTCACACGCGCGAGCAATACAACAAGCACTCCCGTGGACGTAGGGTTTTACATTCCGGCGGACCGAACCATGTAAATCCTCGTGTTCCTTTCGCCATTGTGCTCCGGCCTTCGAGATCCACTAGCCTCTCCAAAAAAAAGAACCTCCGCGGGCTGCTTCCGAGCAGACCGGGGGAAGTGTCGCAGAAAAAACACTTCAACATTTGGCGCGCCAGGAAGGGGGCTTTTGGTTCTTGAAGCAGTTTGTGAAGCCCACAATGGTGAACATCCTGTGAACATCCAATCTGTCGGAGGATCTTCCCGCCCCTCGCACTGCCAGTGGCAGAGGGAGCAGGAAGCGTCCTTTGGTCGCAGAGCGGGGCCGTCCGCGCCGGCGCCAGTCCCTACGGCGACGGTGCCAGTTCCCTCATGGCAGCCTTTGGTTGCGACGGTGTCGCAAGTGACGACCGAGGCCAGCCCAGACAACGCGCTGTTAGCAGCCCGCACACTCCTTCACAACCCCCCATGCGTGGAAGCTTCCCCATTCGCTGCAGAACTGTGGCGCAACAACATCGACCACCTAGTCGTTACCGCACTCAACTCGCTAGCGGCTGCGGGGGGCCGGGGGCCGCACACCGCCAAGCGCCCGCGACAGCAGAACGACAGTGACGGCAGCGACCGGTGGTGCCCAGTCCACAACTCCAAATGACACAATGCCGGTGAGCGTCGGGAGATACAAAAGCTAGCGGGGCGCTTCCGAGAACTCCGACAGCAGCGCCAAGATGGTGCGCCATTTTGCTAGTGGGAGGGCAAGCAAAGAGCTGACCGAGAAGTCAGCAATGGTCAGGAGACGGAGTACCAGGACGCCGAGCGAGCGTCGAAGGTCATCTATGACCAGTGGGAGGGCTCTGACCCTGGCCACATCCCGGATGGGTGTCGGAAGACGCTCCATGTGATGTATGGAGGGTCATGGGACATCACGTCCCGACGAGACGTCAAAACCCTCCGACGAGAGGTCATGGCAGTATCGCCTACCCCCAAGCCGGCTCCCTACCGCAAGTGGTTGGAGACGGAGATGAGCTTCACCACCTCCGACTGCCCAAAGATCATGGCGGGAGCCGGGCAGCTATTGCTCATCGTCTCCCCGACCATAGCTAACGTGAAGCTCTACCACGTGCTGGTCGATGGAGGAGCGGGCCTCAACCTCATCAGTCTTGCAGCCTTCCAAAAGCTGCAGATTGCCATGGGAAAGTTGGCCCCGTCGCGCCCATCCTCTCGAGTGGGTCCGGGGTCCATTCTCCCGCGCGGTAGCATCTCCCTCTCGGTGACCTTCGGGACGCCTGAGAACTACCGCACCGAGAGTGTCGCCTTCGACATGACGGAGGTTAACCTCCACTTCAACGCCATCCTCGGGAGGCCGACGTTGTACTTGTTCATGGCCGTAGCTCATTACGGCTACCTGGTGCTGAAGATGCCAACCCCAAGTGGCCTTCTCAGAGTCCGAGCAGATTGGACCACCCGGGTCGCAGCACTGGAGAAGCTTCAGGCCCTGGCAGCTTCAAAGGTGGAAGCCTCCAAAAGTGTTGTGACGAGCAAGGAGCCACCTAGCACATGACAGAGTGGCTCATCCTCTGTGCCCCGTATACAGCCTTCAGGTGTGGAGGAGGTCCCGATCAAGGTTATCCAGATAGGCGAGGATGCTGCCCAGACTACCCGCATTGCGGGAAACTTTTGTAGCAAATAAAAACTTGCACTCATCACCTTCCTCCAGGCTAACGTCGATGTGTTTGCTTGGCAACCATCGCAAATGCTCGGGATCCCTAGGGAGGTGATCGAGCACCATCTGAAGATCCACCCCGACGCTAAGCCAGTGATGCAAAAGCCTCGGAAGCAGTCTGTCGAGTGGCAGAACTTCATTCGTGAAGAAATCAAGAAGTTGCTCGACGCCGGCTTCATCCGAGAAGTCCACCACCCAAGATGGTTGGATAACCCCGTCATGGTACACAAGGCTGGCGAGAAGCTACAGATGTGCATCGACTACACTAGTCTAAACAAGGCATGCCGTAAAGACCCCTTTCCCCTCCCACGAATAGATCAAGTTGTAGATTCTACTTCTGTCTGTGATCTGCTGTGCTTCCTGGATGCTTATTCATGTTTTCATCAAATACCGATGTCTAAGGAAGATGAAGAGCACACTGCTTTTATAACAGTAGATGACCTTTATTGTTACGTCTCGATGCCTTATGGCCTTAAAAACGCCTTGCCAACCTTTGTGTGTGCCATGCATAAGACATTTGGGGACCTGATAAGGGATTTAGTGGAAGTGTACAATGATGACATCGTGATGAAAGTCAAGTCGCATAAATATATATATTGGGCAACTTAGCCTTAGTCTTTGATAAGATACGCACAACTCAGACCAAGTTTAACCCGGATAAGTGCGTATTCGGAGTTCCTGCCGGGAAGCTCCTCGGTTTCTTGGTCTCCCACCGAGGAATCGAAGCTAACCCCGACAAGATCAAGGCTATAGATATGATGCGACCTCCCACACGAGTCAAGGACGTCCAGAAGCTTACGGGTTGCCTGGCCGCACTCAGTCGGTTCATCTCCCTACTAGCAGATCGTGCCCTCCCGTTTAAGCTTCTGCGGAAGTAAGGACCCTTCGATTGGACTGAAGAAGCCAACACGACATTCCAAGAGCTAAAGCAGTACCTCACCTCGCTACCGATCATGGTCGCCCGAGAGCTAGGTGAGCACCTGTTGCTCTATAATTCCGCAAAGGAGGAAGTTGTTAGCATGGTCCTGGTCGCTGAACGGCTAGAACGTGAGAGACTCCAAGCACCAAGCAAAGAGCCTACTCCTGGTCACGAGTCTCAGAACCCGAGCCCCGCAGGAGAGCTTGGCGTAACTCCGACCTAGGATGTTCCTCGATCCCAGGTCCCGAAGGCCACACACCAAGATCAAGAAGCGGTAGAACTCCTGCTAATGGAGGAAGATGCTCCGGACCCCTCTGGGAGGGCCCGAACCACCCAGCGACCAGTCAACTACATCAGCGAGGTCCTCTATGAATGTGGCCTAGAGGGGGGGGTGAATAGGCCTTTAAAGAATTCCTGCACACTTAATAAAGTTGTCAGAAACTTGACTGACCGGACTAGTCCGGTGGTGTGGGCGGACTAGTCCGGTGTGCTGAATTATTTGAGTTGATTAAGTGTGTCTCACAAATTTTATCTTATAGCAGCGGAATAAGAACAACAGTTTTTATAACTTAAATTTATTGTATGGATGCACGTGCAAACTTGTAAGGAATTCAAACGATGACTAGCAAACTAGTGATCTAATGTGTCAAGATGTAAAACAAATGAGAGACAAAAGACATAAATTTTTACCGAGGTTCGATCTCACCAAGAGATCTACGTCCTCGTTGAGGAAGCTCACACAGAGCCGGGTTCCCAACCCTTTCCCTCTTCAAGTCACCACACAGGCCGACTTGACTTCACTATCAAGTGTAATCACCGTTTTTATGGGGCAACCTCACACGTTGAGGGCTCCCACAAGAATTACAATGAGAAGTTGATCAAATACACTCAAAAAGATTACAATGCAGAATATGAGTGTAGAGAGATCAAACCCCAAGAGCTCACAACGAAGGAACGACGATCTCCCAATCCCAAATCCAAGTATTTTATTGATCTTCACCTTTTTGCACCTTAGATGTGTGGGGAGATGTGTTTTGGGGCTCTTGGGACAGGTGGCGGCGCTAGAGTTTCAGTTTTTGATAGTATGAGTCGTGTCTTCTTAGGGAAAAGACGAAGGACCTCTTTTTATAGGCTTTCCCAAAAAGTTACCGTTGTTAAACCTACTACCGGACTAGTCCGATATATGATCGGACTTGTCCGGCCTACTTCCAGTGGGTTAACCGGACTAGTCCGGTCCACAAACCGGACTTGTCCGGTGCTATGTGAGATGGGTTTTCAGAAACTTTAGCGGACTAGTCCTGTTGCTTGGATGGACTAGTCCGTAGTCCTCTAAAGAGGACAACAGAGACATGACCGGACTAGTCCGGTCTAAAACCGGACTTGTCCGGTTGCGTTCCAGTGAGCTGACCGGACTAGTCCGGTTCACAAGGCGGACTAGTCCGGTGCACTATGTTTGCGTCTTTCAGAAAGTTAAACGGACTAGTCCGGTCCATGAACGGACTAGTCCGGTTTTCAGTGGATTTTAGTTGATTTTTAAACCCCTTACCCTTACGCAAAGTCATGAGCTCTTGGGATGTGTCTCTCTCACACACACCCTATACATTTATATCTACTTTGCTTCTCTAAATTCCACTAACTTCTTCCTTTTCGGGCACCACTCTATTTTTCACCTTTTTGTGTGTGTGCCGAGCCAGTTCACTTTGTTTATCCTGCAATCATCTTAATAGTTTCATTAGGATCTCATATGTTCGTCATCAATTAGCCAAAACCCACAAGGGATATCCTAGATGCACTTACAATCTCCCCCTTTTTGGTGATTGATGACAACCATTTGAGATATCACAATTGAGAATAAAAGGTTGATTTTCATAAGGTGCGTACACATGAGAACAATAAAGAATTCACAAAAAACTTCTCACATATGTACACACCTTATGGTGGGGTGCCTCACAGGTGTGTGATAAGCAAAATGTGCTAAATTAAAGACAACCAGTAGTGAACATGTAAGTGGGCATTAGAGCATAGTACATCACACATAGGAAAAGAAATAGTGCATTACAAGATTTTAAAAATAGGTACATGTCCTTGATCACACAAGATCTTAATGACTAATACTAGATAGAAAAAAGTCCAAGTCTAATCTCAATCTTCCATCTCAATCTCTCCCCCTTTGGCATCAAGACACCAAAAAGGGAAAAATTGAGGGAAATCACTTATCGCTGCCTCCTCCGTCAGTCTCAGTCTGATCTTCATCTTCAGCATCCACGGGAGCAGGATCTTCCTCTGAGTCCTCGGAGGCGGGCGGTGATCCAACAGGCTCAATCTCAAGCTTTGCACAGATAGACTTGATATTTGCATTGACGTACTGTTGATGTCTCTTCCTTGCAAGCTTTTCTTTGCGTTGCCTGTCTTCGATCTTACGGCAACAGGCAAAGATAGAGGAGAGCATCTTGAGGATGCCGCTAGATGATTCTTGGGCAGGTGGAGAACTAGGAGGAGCAGCTGCATACCTAGTGTCATCATGAGATTGCTTTGATCTCCTCTCCACTGGTGGAGAGGACGGGGCAGTTGGAGCCAGAGGGAGAGTGTACTCGGTGGGTTTTTGCGGCTTCAACCCCGTATGCTTGACATCCTTGACAAACTCGAGTCCTGTCACCTTCTCAATCATGTACATGATATACGGTGCGTATCCACAGGACCTATTGGGGGTAATTGAGATGTTCACAATGTCATTGTAGATATACTCAAAGACATTGAATGGTCTCCTCCCACTAATGACTTTCATGAGAGTCCTCAAGGTTCCTTGTATAGTTCCTGCATCTCCATCCTTCGGAGCTATCGTCTTTCTCAAGACTCTATTTAGAACCACAAAGAAGGGCTTTAGATATTTGATGGTTGGAGGGACATATGGCATCCTTGTGTCATAGAGAAATTCAAGTTCCTCCTTCTCCAGGGGTTTCAGATTATGAATGACCAGTTCATGATCCAAAGTGTTTTGGAGGTGAAGAATCCTAGCAAATTCATCATAAGTGACACTATACCTTGAACCATGAGTCATCCAAGTAAGACTGTCTCCATCATCCCGAGCAAAGTAGAGAGTGGAGTAAAACTAGGTAATGACTTCATTGTTCTAGTCATACTCAAAGGATAGCAGGTCCGTCAGACCGTGCCTCTCTAAGGCCTCCACCATCTCACGAAAGGCGGGATACTTCTTCGACTTCAGGTAGTCAACATTCAGCCATTGACTCTCTACTACGGGATTCTTCATCTTCATGTACACGTGCTCATAGTAGTCTGCATGGAAGTTGCTCCAGAACCTAGGATCAGAACATTGTTTAGGTCGGCCATACACTTCAATCTTTCTGAAGTTATCAGCTAGCTCATTCACTTTTCTAGTGAAATCCTCACTTGAAGGCTGCCTGTTGCGATGAACGGGATTTTTCAATTTCAGAGGCCCAATGGGGCCACTAGCAAGTCCCTTCCCTTTATTGAGAACTCTTCTTGGCCCTGATGAGCCCTCAGCAGCATCTTTCCTTTGAGGCCTTTTGATAATGACTTTTCTCTTCTTAGGTAGATTGTCTTCGAAGGGTGGAGAGTGAGCATTGACATCATGTCTCTTCTTCATCACTCCCTCCTTAGCTCTCCTCACTCTTTCACGTTGAACTTCTTCGTCAATGTGAAAAGAGCTGTCATCTGATCCTGAAGACATGATGCCTGACAAGGAGTTTAAGGATTAGATGCAAACGGACACCTTATCGACTTCAAATGGGAATGTAGGAGTTCAGCTGTCAGAGACCGGACTTGTCCGCATCTGGACACCGGACTAGTCCGACCTAGCATAAGAACCCTAACTTGAGTGTTTCATTTGAAGCAAATCTCCTATCTAAGGACACAATGGTAGGAAAGTGGTAGGAATACATCTATTTATGCAATGTACATCCTTTTGAAGTCAAAGGAAACTAGCTAGAGCTAGAAAAATTGAGATTTTGGTTTTGGGGGGATTTACCAAGATTTGAAGATTCACGTTGAAGGAGTGGAAATCAGTCCGGATGAGTCTGGAAATTAGGATTCCCTCGTCGAGAAGAGGCTTTTTCACGGAGAAAACTCCGAGTTTGAGGGCTCAACTCGAAAATCACTTTGAGAGCTAGGGTTTAGGAGAGAGGGTGAGACAAAGTGCTTATGAGTGGAGAGGGAGGCGTTTGGTCCGGCTGACTGCTTCTATATGCGACTGACCGGACTAGTCCGGTCCTGGTAGCGGACTAGTCCGGTACCCCTGAGTTAACCTAATTGTTGTCTGTCCGGACTAGTCCGGTTGGAAATCGGACTAGTCCGTTTTCAACAGACTTGATATATATATAGATAACTAATAATGATCCAAGGACAACAATTTTGCAAGTAGTCTTGGTGATTACGACCAGTAGGCAATCAACAATCAAACAATGGTCATAATCCACAAGATTTATTCATTAAGAATAGTTTTCTGAGTAGAAAGGAGAGGAGGAGCATTTTTGACAATACGGAGGAACAATTTAAGTTGCAACCAGGTATGCAATGTTTCAAGCCACATTTCGAGAGTCAAGAATGTTTAGCTCATTTCTTAGTTTACAGAACCTTTTCTCATCTAATGGTTTGGTATAAATATCTGCAAGTTGTTTTTTAGTCCTAACATGTGAAATAGCTATGTCACCTTTTAATGAATGATCTCTAAGAAAGTGATGACGGATGTCTATGTGCTTAGTTCTTGAGTGCTCTACAGGGTTGTGTGCAATCTTTATAGCACTTTCATTATCGCATAGAAGCGGGATATGACTTAGATTGTAGCCGTAGTCCCTAAGAGTTTGTTGCATCCAAAGCAGTTGCGCACAGCAACTACCAGCTGCAACATACCCTGCTTCCGCTGTGGAAAGAGCAATGGAGTTTTGCTTTTTAGATGACCAAGAAACTAGGGACCTACCAAGAAATTGACAAGTCCCTGACGTGCTCTTTCTATCGACTTTGCATCCCGCATAGTCAGCGTCGGAGTACTCTATCAAGTTAAACTTGGATCCTTTGGGATACCAAAGGCCCAAGTTGGGTGTGTGCACAAGATACCTTAGGATTCTTTTTACAGCAATTAAGTGACACTCTTTGGGTGCGGCTTGAAACCTTGTACACATGCAAACACTAAGCATAATATCTGGCCTAGATGCACATAAGTATAGTAAGGAACCAATCATGGACCGATATACCTTTTGGTCCACATTTGGACCATCTTCATTGAGGTCGAGATGTCCGTTGATGGCCATGGGTGTCTTGATGGGCTTGGCTTTGTCCATATTGAATTTCTTGAGAATGTCTTGTGTATATTTAGTTTGGCTTATAAATGTACCTTCTCTCAGTTGCTTCACTTGAAATCCCAAGAAGAACTTCAATTCACCCATCATTGACATCTCGAACCTGTCTGTCATTATTTTGCTAAATTCTTCACAAAAGGACTTGTTAGTGGATCCAAAGATAATGTCATCAACATAAATTTGACATATGAATAAATGATCATCAAAATGTTTAGTAAAGAGTGTATAGTCAGCTTTACCAATTTTGAATCCATTTTGAATCAGAAAATCTCTAAGGCACTCATACCAGGCTCGAGGAGCCTGTTTGAGGCCATAGAGAGCCTTACGCAGTTTATAGACATGGTTGGGATACTTCTGATCTTCGAACCCCGGTGGCTGCTCCACATAGACTTCCTCCTTTATCGGACCATTCAGAAAGGCACTCTTGACGTCCATTTGATACAACTTAAAATTATGGTGAGTAGCATATGCCAATAAAATGCGAATGGACTCAAGTCTAGCTACAGGAGCGAAAGTTTCATCGAAATCCAAACCTTCCACTTGAGAATAACCTTTGGCCACCAACCTTGCTTTATTTCTTGTCACTACTCCATGTTCATCTTGCTTGTTCCAAAAGACCCATTTGGTTCCAACGATGTTCGCCCTTGGTCTTTCCACCAGCTCCCACACTTCATTTCTTTTGAAGTTGTTCAGCTCCTCTTGCATCGCAATCACCCAGTCTGGATCCCTTAAGGCTTCTTCTACCCTGTATGGCTCCAGAAAAGACACAAAAGAATAATGTTCACAAAAATTTGCAATTTGAGATCTAGTAGTTACTCCCTTAGCAATATCTCCAATGATATTGTTGACAGGATGGTCCCTTTGCACACACTGATGTACTCTTGGGTGTGGATTTTGTATAGTTGTTTGTTCTTCATTGTCTTCATGTGTCATGTCTCCCCCTAGATCATTGCTTCCATGATCATCTTGATTTTCTTGATTTTTCTCAACTTGATCTTGTGTAGGAGCTCCCCCTTGATCATTGCTTCCTTGTTGAAATTCATCTTGTGTCTCCTCTCGTGGTAGGATATCACCAAGTGCCATTTTCTTCAGCGCTTCACATGGAGCTTCCTCCTTATCTAGCATAGACTTATCGACCGTGAGAAGCTCATATGGAGTTTTCTTCAGAAGTCGATGAAAGTACAACCAATTTGTGGCATGACAAGCGGTATTCACCGCTTCTGCCCAAAACCGGTCTGACGTCTTGTATTCATCCAACATTGTTCTCGCCATTTCGATCAATGTTCTGTTCTTCCTTTCGGCCACCCCGTTCTGTTGAGGAGAATAGGGTGCCGAGAATTCATGCTTTATACCTTCTTCATTGAGATATTCTTCAACTTGGGTGTTCTTGAATTCTATCCCATTGTCACTTCTGATATTCTTTACGGTTGATGAGAATTCATTTTGAGCTCTTTTCAAGAACTTCTTGAGGATTCCTTGAGTTTCTGATTTATCATACAAGAAAAATACCCAGGTAAATCTTGAAAAATTATCAATAATTACTAAACCGTATTTGTTACCGCCGATGCTGATGTACGCAATTGGACCAAAGAGATCCATGTGGAGAAGTTCCAGCGGTTTAGCGGTGGTCATCACATTCTTGGCGGGGTGTGGTGCTCCAACCTGTTTTCCTGCTTGACAAGCGCTGCATGGCCTGTCTTTTTCAAAAACCACATCCTTAAGACCACGGATGTGACCACCTTTTAGAAGTTTCTGCATATTTCTCATTCCAACATGGGCTAGCCGTCTATGCCACAACCATCCCATGTTGGTCTTAGCAACCAAGCAAGCGTTGAGTTCGGCTTTATCTTTGTTGAAGTCAACAAGATAAAGCTTTCCCTTCAACAATCCCTTGAATGCAATCGAGCCATCGCTTCTTCTAAAGACGGTCACACCCTCATTAGTGAATAAACAGTTGTAACCTTTGTCGCATAGTTGAGATATTGATAAAAGATTATAATATAGAGAGTCTACATGTAAAACATTATATAGGGTGTGTTGAGAGGATATTTCAATGTTACCACTACCAAGGACCTTTCCTTGGCTGTTATCTCCAAAGTATATACCTTCACTTGGATCCTTGTTGCACTCGTATTCCACAAACATACTTCTCTCTCCGGTCATATGATTTGTGCATCCGCTATCTAGCACCCACTTAGATCCACCGGAGGAGTAAGCCTGCAAAATAGAATTATTTCTGGGTTTTAGGTACCCAAGCTTGCTTGGGTCCTCTCAGGTTAGTCACAAGAGTCTTGGGCACCCACACACAAGTTTTTAAGTTCTTGTGGCATGGCCCTATATATTTAGCAATGACTTTTCCATACTTGTTTTTCATGAGAACATAAGAAGCATCAAATGTATGGAATATTGTTTGTAGCTCAGATTCATGGGATTTTTCTTTAACAAAAATGATTCTATTCTTAGCATGATTAGAAGTAGACATGTGTTTATTCCTGTCGAAGCCAAGTCCATCTTTGACATTGGAAGGTCTAGTGATTATATATGCACTTCTTGCATATTTGATCTTCTCCTTATCAAAGATGCTGTTTTGAGAAGAATGCATGTCATGTGGGGTTAAAGCATTAGAAATTACATTCTTCTTACTAGAGCAAGTGCAGGTTCTTACTGTTGTCGAGCGCATATCTTTGGAGGAAGTGCTCTTGGAGGAAGAGGAGTCACTTTGTTTGAGCGACTGAACTTGCACCTCAAGGATTTTGTTAACTTTTGACAAGTTAGCAAGTTCTTCCTTGATTGCAATGTGCGAGTCCTCTAACTTTGAGTAAGTTTCCTTACTCAAGGTTAGCTCTAACTCAAGTGACTCATTCTTCTCTCTTTCAAGCTCAAGAAGCTTTTCAACTTCTTGATATCTCTTCCTCTCACGGATGAGCATATCTTCTTGTCGGTTGACAAGTTCTTCCTTTTCAAAGATTTCGTTCGACAACATTTCCATTTTCTTTAAAGCAATTTTACTTAGCCCTCTAAATAATTCTTCATTATCACTAGAGCTATCAAAGTCATCAATGGAGGAATTTAGTATAGGAGGAGTAAGTCTAACCTTTTTCTTGCCTTCCTTAGCCATAAGACAAGTGTGGATGTTCATGTCCCATCCTCCCATGTTCGGAAAGAGTGTGGCTCTCGTAGTTAGTTTCTTGACTGCGATTGTGGCCACCTCTTCTTCTTCATCGGAGGAGGACTCGTCGTTTGAGTCCCACTCCTTCCCAATGTGAGCTTGATGGGCTTGTCTTCTTTTTCTGAAATTTTTCTTTTCTTGAGATCTTGTTTCCTTCTTCTTTTTGTTTTCCTCATAAGTACAGTCCACCATGAAGTGACCATACTCTCCGCAGTTGTAGCAAGTGCGTCGAGCCTTGGATTTTCCTTTATCCTTGCTTTTGCCTTCATGTGAATTGTTGCCGTGTCTTCTCTTCATCATGCGTTTGAACTTTTTGATGAAGAGTACCATTTCTTCGTCATCAAGATCGGTGCTTTCATCGCTTGTATCTCCATCGTCTTGGTCTTCACGAGTTTCTTTGAGTTTGGGTCTGCACGTTGCTTTGAGGGCAACTTCTTTCTTTTTAGAAGAGGTGAGCTCGGCTAAGTCTTTGACGTATTGAGCCTCTTTCTCCATCATTTCATGATTTATGATCTTTCCCAATAACTCATCGGGAGTCATTTTGTGAAACCCGAGGCTTTCTCTAATCATTGAGCAAAGTGTGACGTTTCTTGGCATGAAGGCTCTAATCATTCTTTTGACCACTTCGTGATCTATCCATTTCTTACTTCCATAAGCACGAATTCTGTTGATGAGTGCTTTCATCCGGTTGTACATGTCTTGAGGTGATTCGCCTTCTTCAATAGCAAATCTTCCCAACTCTCCTTCAAGCATTTCGATTTTGGCTTCACGAACTGACCTATTTCCTTCGTGAGCTGTCTTGAGGGTATCCCAGATTTCTTTTGCACTTTCTAACCCATCGATCTTGGTGAATTCCTCTCTGCTTAGTGATGATGTGATCACGGCGACGGCTTGTGCGTTTCTGTGAATCTCCTGTTCTTGTTCTGGGGTGAGTTCATCATCCGTGTCCGGAATATCGATGCCTGTGCAAACAATGTGCCACAGACTAGGGTTCAGGGATATCAGATGCATCTTCATGTTGTACTTCCACATGGTGTAGTCACTTCCATCAAACCGTGGAGGCCTTCCCATAGGAATAGAGAGATAATGATTATTTGAATTGAGTCGGTTGTAGTTGTAAGGATACCGGGAGTAGTCGTGATGACCACTCCCCATCGTCTTTTCTTCCTCTTTTCCTTTTTGTGCCAGCAGTTTCTTTCTCAGGAGTGCTTTTAGCTGCCTCACTTCTTCATCGTCATGTGGGTTTTCTTTCAGCACATCGAAGGCTTTGGCTTCTTGCTCCTCATAGTTGTTGCTCGTCTTCGGGATATCGTTGTTCTTCTCAGAGGCCATTGATCTCTCCGAGATGTGAGTCTCGTTGATGGAGAACTTGGCTCTGATACCAATTGAATGTGGCCTAGAGGGGGGGTGAATAGGCCTTTAAAGAATTCCTGCACACTTAATAAAGTTGTCAGAAACTTGACTGACCGGACTAGTCCGGTGGTGTGGGCGCACTAGTCCGGTGTGCTGAATTATTTGAGTTGATTAAGTGTGTCTCACAAATTTTATCTTATAGCAGCGGAATAAGAACAACAGTTTTTATAACTTAAATTTATTGTATGGATGCACGTGCAAACTTGTAAGGAATTCAAACGATGACTAGCAAACTAGTGATCTAATGTGTCAAGATGTAAAACAAATGAGAGACAAAAGACACGAACTTTTACCGAGGTTCGATCTCACCAAGAGATCTACGTCCTCGTTGAGGAAGCTCACACAGAGTCGGGTTCCCAACCCTTTCCCTCTTCAAGTCACCACACAGGCCGACTTGACTTCACTATCAAGTGTAATCACCGTTTTTATGGGGCAACCTCACACGTTGAGGGCTCCCACAAGAATTACAATGAGAAGTTGATCAAATACACTAAAAAAGATTACAATGCAGAATATGAGTGTAGAGAGATCAAACCCCAAGAGCTCACAACGAAGGAACGACGATCTCCCAATCCCAAATCCAAGTATTTTATTGATCTTCACCTTTTTGCACCTTAGATGTGTGGGGAGATGTGTTTTTGGGCTCTTGGGACAGGTGGCGGCGCTAGGGTTTCAGTTTTTGACAGTATGAGTCGTGTCTTCTTAGGGAAAAGATGAAGGACCTCTTTTTATAGGCTTTCCCAAAAAGTTACCGTTGTTAAACCTACTACCGGACTAGTCCGGTATATGATCGGACTTGTCCGGCCTACTTCCAATGGGTTAACCGGACTAGTCCGGTCCACAAACCGGACTTGTCCGGTGCTATGTGAGATGGGTTTTCAGAAACTTTAGCGGACTAGTCCGTAGTCCTCTAAAGAGGACAACAGAGACATGACCGGACTAGTCCGGTCTAAAACCGGACTTGTCCGGTTGCGTTCCAGTGAGCTGACCGGACTAGTCCGATTCACAAGGCGGACTAGTCCGGTGCACTATGTTTGCGTCTTTCAGAAAGTTAAACGGACTAGTCTGGTCCATGAACGGACTAGTCCGGTTTTCAGTGGATTTTAGTTGATTTTTAAACCCCTTACCCTTACGCAAAGTCATGAGCTCTTGGGATGTGTCTCTCTCACACACAACCTATACATTTATATCTACTTTGTTTCTCTAAATTCCACTAACTTCTTCCTTTTCGGGCACCACTCTATTTTTCACCTTTTTGTGTGTGTGCCGAGCCAGTTCACTTTGTTTATCCTGCAATCATCTTAATAGTTTCATTAGGATCTCATATGTTCGTCATCAATTAGCCAAAACCCACAAGGGATATCCTAGATGCACTTACACTCTATGATGCCAAGACACGGTATTCGGAAGTCCACAAGTTGCTCTATGCAGTGTTGATCGTATCAAGGAAGCTCCATCACTAATTCCAAGCTCACAAGGTCTCGGTAGTAACGACCTACCCACTGAAGACGGTGCTCCACAGCCCCAACGCAATGGGGAACATAGCAAAGTGGGCAGCTGAGCTAGCGGAGTTCGATCTCAACTTCTTACCGCGCCATGCCGTCAAGAGCCAGGCGCTGGCGGACTTCGTGGTGGAATGGACCCCGCCTCCATTCCATCCAGGGGGTCAAGACAATGGGAACCCAGAGCCGAGGCCTCCGGTGCTTGCTGGACCCCACTGGACACTCTACTTCGACGGCTCCTTGCGTAAGCAAGGAGCTGGAGCGGGAATCCTGCTCATCTCGCCGGAGGGAGATCAGTTCAAGTACATGGTGCACCTCGACTTCAAGGCTACAAACAACATGGCAGAATATGAAGCCCTCATATTTGGGATGAGTACCGCCCTGTCCCTGGGCGTGCAACAGATGCTAGTTAAAGGAGACTCTGAGCTTGTCATCAAGCAAGTTAGACGTGAGTGCTCCTGTAATGATCGTCAACTAGGTTCCTACCTTATCCATGTGCAGAAGATGGATAAGGAGTTCTATGCCTTGGAGTTGTGCCATATCCCCCGCGCCAACAACGCGGTGGTGGACGACCTTTCAACAAAAGATTCTACATGGGCTTTGGTCCCCGAAGGCGTGTTTGAAAGAAAGCTACTGCGTCCAACAGCCTGGCCGGCCAAACCATGCGAAGGGGCGAGTCCAGCACCTCGAAGCTGGCAGTCCCGGCAACCTTGCAACCATGACACCTGCCAAGTATCGTATGCGTCATCGGTGACTCCGTGCAACCCGGTGCCCAAGATCCAGATGCCCAAGATCCGAGCCTACTTGAAAGAAAATATCCTTCCTGATGAACATGTATCCGCTGAACAGATTGTTTGTATGGCTAAAAGATACACACTAGTGGATGGGGATCTCTACCGGTGTGGCGCCAACAACACTCTATTGCGGTGCATAACCTGGGAGGAGAGCTGCGAGCTGCTCGCAGAGATCCATGGAGGCGAGTGCGGCAACCACGCTTTGTCCCTCACGCTGGTCGGTAAAGCCTTCCGGCATGGCTTCTACTGGCCAATAGATCTCCTGGATGCCGTCGAGCTGGTCAAGAGATGCAAAGCATGCCAGTTCCATGCCAAGCAGATCCACACACCGGCACAGACGCTGCAGATGATCCCGCCCTCATGGCCATTTGTAGTATGGGGACTGGAAATCCTGGGGCATTTCCCCAGGGCCGTCGGAGGGTACCGGTACCTCTACGTCGCCGTAGACAAGTTCACCAAGTGTCCGGAAGCAACCACTGTAGTCACCATCAACAAGCAGTCCGCAGTAAAATTCATCAAGTCAATAGTCTGCAGGTTCGGGGTCCCGAACAGGATTATCACTGACAACGGGACCTAGTTCACCCGTGTAGCATTCCAACAATACTGTGAGGACCTTGGTATCCAGGCCTGCTACGCTTCCGTTGCTTACCTAGAGAGTAACGACTAGGTCAGAAGAGCCAATGCTGAGATACTCAGGGGCCTCAGGACGCGTACTTATGCTGCCTGGAAAAGCATGGCACCAACTAGATTGACGAACTTCCGTCCGCACTGTGGGCCAACCGGACATCACCCAGCCGAGCCACAGGGGAGACTACCTTTTTCTTGGTCTACGGAGGTGAGGTTGTCCTCCCTCTAGAGATTATCTTGGTGATATGCACACGCCTAGGCAGCACGTGTAACAAGTTGTTGTGGCCCGATTTTCTCGTAGGATCTGTGAACTTGATAAATTGCCGCTGCGTGACCTGGTGAAGAGGCAGCGCACCGCGAGGCTGTCCACGCAACGAACTACCGAGACAATCACCCTTCCACGTATCGACGAAACATCTCACGCAATCACGCCCTATAGACGTAAAGGCACGAACTAGGTGAACTGCAGTTTGGCGTTCTACAACTCCCTCAGGAATCGAAAGAACAAATATTGCAAGCCTCTCAAGACTCACGCATAAACAAAACTCCACGAGTTTGTGTATTCTGAATTCAATAAAAATAAGATGTCCTTTTCATTGTCTAGTATAAGATATATATAGAGATAGGGGCGTTCAGCTTTGAGTAAATGGCTGCATGTGCATGCTCTAGTGGATTTCGTGGCTGGTTCACACGTCTTTTCAGCTTCTGGCAGCAGTTACTAAAATGAGCATAACTCCTTATTAAGACATCTAAATAATAAACCGTTTGATGGGCTGTAAAGTAGACTTGAAGACGCTTCCATCCACTTATAGAACACCGTCTAAATCCTTGTATTCTGTCTGCAGTGATGCTTGGAATTCGTACCATGTGTTAGTCATCTAGCTTCTGGTTGCATTCCCATGCTAAGGTGATGAACCACCATTTTATTCATGTACACCATAGGCTTCTCGGTTCAGATGTCGAGAGGTTTGAATCCATCTTGATCCCATGCTGGTTCATACACTTCATCATTTCTAAGGACATTGAAACAAGAACTCAAAAGCATAGGCTCATTCAACATAGACTGATTATTAAACATAAGGTTAGCGTTCACCTGAGAATGAATTTCCTTCTGCAATTGTTTAGCTCTACTCCTTGTAATTGGACCAGCTATATCAAGTGGATTTTCATTTGAAGATGAGTGAATGCTAGGCATGACCTCATTAGCCTCCCCCTCTTGAGAAGGAGTCGTCCTCGACTCAGGATCACCAACAAATGGAAGCAAGTCTTTGACATTGAATGTTGTACTCACATTGGAATATTCAGGTGGCAGCTCGATTTTGTAAGCATTATCATTTATCTTTTGGAGAACCTTGAACGGACCATCACCCCGAGGAGATAACTTACTCTTACGCTGTTGGGGAAAGCGATCCTTTCGTAGATGCAACCATACAAGATCTCCTGGCTGAAATGTAACCTTCTTCTTACCTTTGTTTGCTTGCTTTGCATATTGTGCTGATTTCTTCTCAATATTCTTTCTTGTCTCTGCATGTAACCTCTTGATAAAGTCTGATCTTTTTGTGGCATCCAAGTTAACTTGTTCCTGTAATGGTAAAGGCAAAAGATCCATGGGAGTATGTGGTTTAAACACATAAACTATTTCAAATGGACAAGAGTTTGTTGTGGAATGGACTGCCCTGTTATAAACCAATTCAACATGTGGAAGACAGTCTTCCCAGAGCTTCAAATTCTTTTTTAACACAGCACGCAACATGGTTGACAAGGTACGGTTGACAACCTTAGTTTGGCCATCCGTTTGTGGATGACAAGTGGTTGAAAATAACAACTTTGTGCCAAGCTTAGCCCACAATGTCTTCCAAAAGTAGCTGAGAAATTTAGTATCCCAGTCTGAAACAATAGTCTTTGGAACTCCATGTAAACGAACAATCTCACTGAAAAACAAATCAGCAACGGGTGAAGCATCATCGCTCTTATGACAGGGGATAAAATGTGCCATTTTAGAAAAGCGATCTACAACAACAAAAATAGAATCCCTCCCCCTCTGAGACCGAGGTAACCCATAACAAAGTCCATAGATATATCTTCCCAAGGTACATGTGGAATAGGTAATGGAGTATATAAACCATGGGGATTGAGGCGGGACCTAGCTTTCAAGCAAACGATGCAGCACCCAACGTGCCGCTGGACATCAAGTCGCATATGTGGCTAAAAGAAATGATCAGAGAGCATGTCCAATGTCTTTTTGACACCAAAATGACCAACTAGTCCACCTGCATGTGCTTCCTACAAAAGAACTTGACGAATCGAGCAAGCTGGAATGCATATTTTGTTAGTCCGAAACAAGAAGCCATCATGCGTATAATATTTATCCCAACCTTTTCCATCAATGCAACGAGAGAAAGGTTCTTTAAAATCAGCATCAGCAGCATAAAGTGTTTTAATGGATTTCAAACCAGGCACTTTTGTATCTAGTTTTGTAATCAACGCACATCTTCTAGACAAGGCATCGGCAACAATGTTATATTTACCACGCTTATGTTTGACAACATAGGGAAACGTATCAATGAACTCAATCCATTTAGCATGTCGACGGTTTAGCTTGCCTTGACTTTTAAGATATTTCAAAGCTTCATGATCAGAATGAATTTCAAATTCTTTAGGTAACAAGTAATGTTGCCAAACTTCCAAAACACGAACTAACGCATAAAGCTCCTTGTCATAAACTGAGTAATTCAGATGTGGACCGTTTAGCTTTTCAGAAAAGTAGGCAACAGGTTTACCTTCTTGCATCAGTACACCTCCTATGCCAATATCACTTGCATCACATTCGATCTCAAATGTCTTACCAAAATCAGGAAGTTGCAGCAGCGGTGCTTCACAAAGCTTTGTTTTCAGCGTTTGAAATGCTTGGTCTTCGTCATGTCCCCATTTGAATAGAACATCCTTCTTTATGAGATTGTTAAGTGGTGCAGCGAGAGTGCTGAAATCTTTGACAAAACGCCTATAGAAACTTGCAAGACCATGAGAGCTTCGAACTTGGCTCACATTTACCGGTGTCGGCCAATCCTTTATTGCTTTAACCTTCTCTTCATCAACCTGAATACCATTTGCGGAAACAACAAAGCCAAAGAAAACAACATGGTCTGTGCAAAAGGTGCACTTAGCAATGTTGCCATACAATTTCTCTCCTCTCAAAACAGCAAGTACTTGACGAATATGATCAAGATGTTCATCAAATGATTTGCTATAGATCAGAATATCATCAAAATAAACAACTACAAACTTGCCAATGAAAGCTCGTAAAACATGATTCATTAAGCGCATAAAAGTTGAAGGAGCATTTGTCAAGCCAAATGGCATCACAAGCCATTCATAGAGACCAAATTTAGTTTTAAACGCTGTTTTCCATTCATCACCAAGTTTCATGCGGATTTGATGATAACCACTACGCAAATCTATCTTGATGAAAATGATAGAACCACTCAATTCATCTAACATGTCATCAAGTCATGGAATGGGATGGCGATATCGAACAGTTATAGCATTGATAGTACGACAATCAACACACATGCGCCAAGAGCCATCTTTTTTTGGGACTAAAAGAACGGGAACTGCACATGGTGATAAGGATTCACGAACATACCCTTTGTCCAAAAGCTCTTTTACCTGTCGCTGAATTTCCTTTGTTTCTTCAAGATTGGTGCGGTAGGTTGGACGATTTGGAAGCGAAGAACCTGGTAATAAATCAATTTGATGCTCAATTCCACGGAGTAGAGGAAGTCCAGCTGGTATCTCATCAGGAAAAACATCTTTGAAGTCCTGTAAGAGATCAAGAACAACACTAGGCAGCGATGAAGGTAAATCAAGAGTGATTTGTGACCTCCTTGTGCAAGAGCACAAAGAATGGGGCTGTGGTGTCTCTCACTTCTCTCAAATCACTCTTGCTCACAAATAGACACTCAGTGTGGCGTGGCTGTTTAGGATTGGCATGAGGCTTTATGTGGTTGAATGGGTTAGAACTCTCTCCCTTACTTGGGTTGAGGGTCTCGCTCAATTTTCTTTTGTCTAATTCCTCTCTTTTCTTGCGAGCCATATCTGAAGTATGTATCTCCTCTGGAGATAATGGAACAAGAACCACCTTCTTGTCATTGTGAATGAAAGTGTATTTGTTAGACCGTCCAAAATGCACCGAGTCCACATCAAATTGCCAGGGCCGACCAAGCAGCAAATGACATGCTTGCATGGGGACAATATCACAATCCACCTCTCCATGATAACCACCAATGGAAAATGACAAACGAATCATGGTTGAAACCTTAACTATCCCGGAATTATTCAGCCATTGCATATGGTACGGATGTGGATGGCGACGTGGCTGCAAACCAAGCTTGTCAACTAGTAAAGCTCTAACAATATTATTGCAGCTCCCACCATCTATGATGAAACGGCACACTTGGCCTTGCACTTTGCATTGGGACTGAAATAAATTATGGCGTTGTCCTTGTTCAGCTGCAATGGAAAGAACTCTCCTAACCACCAAAGAAGGAGATGGTGTATTCATTGTAGAAGGCTCGAAAGCAAGAAAATCAGCAAGCAACTCATCAAAATCAGCACTAGTAATCTCATCAGAAGATGGAGAAATAACATCTTGTAACATGTCATTGGGAACAAAAGTTGGAATAGGTTGAATCGCTAAACAATTCAGACCTAGCTCAAATGTACCATCCTCTGCTGAATACTCACAAGTGTCAAGATTAAAATCTGAAAATACATTGGTAAACTCGTCCTCCTCTTCACTTTGTGAATCATAAGAACTATCAGCAAGGGCAATAATAGTACGACGATTGGGACATTCAGATTGTTTATGCCCATGACCACCACACTTAAAACACTCAATCTTGCTTGTCTTGCGTTGGGTGGCTGCAGTAGAAGAAGTGGGCTGATTTGAACTCACAGCTTTACCTTTCGCATCCAATTGTTTGGAAGAAGGTGGAATGGATCTATTTGTTCCACGCGATGAGGATTTGGGCGTTGCAGCTCCTTTCTGTTGGAATTGAGGAGTGACATCCCCTTGCTGTTGGGAATGACGCCATGAAGCATTGTATTTGTAAGGCGTAGCAACTTGTCGTTCAGCCCTCTTTGCAAAATGAACCAACTCAGTGAGACAAGTGTAATTTGTCATATCCACTTTATCAGCAATGGATTTATTGAGGCCAACCATAAACCGGGCCATTGTGGATTCCTCATCTTCAGTTATCCCTGTACGAAGTAAACACATTTCCAATTCTTGAAAATATTCATCAACAGTATGGGTACCTTGCACAAGACGTTTCAGCTTCAAATGTAGGTCACGAGAATAATATGCAGGAACAAAACGACGTCGCATTTCCCTCTTCATGTCTTCCCAAGTTATACGAACATGCCCAACTCTTTGATATTCAGTACGGACCTGATTCCACCAAGTTATGGCATAGCCTTTAAACTCAATGGCTGCAAGCTTTGCCTTCTTTTCAGCAGGGTATTCATACAAATCAAATAGTTGCTCCACTTTGGTTTCCCATTCAAAGTAATCATCAGCATTCTCCTTGTCGCTTAATGGGGGAATGGACACTTTAACCTTGCCCAAACCATCATCATTATGACGTCGTTCATGATGACGTCGATGGTGATCACCATAACGACCACGGGCTCCAAAACGGCCAAAGTTGTCACCACCATGATCATCATATGCACCACGGCGACCATAAGGATCACCTCCATGTTCAGCACTATAATTTGAAAATGTTTCAGCATCAAAATCAGGAGGATGCCCAACAGGAACACGTCGTGCACGACCAAAACCAGCAGCAAATCCTTGGCCACGGCCACCTGCAAAGTTATCAAAACCAGCAGCGAATCCTCGGCCACGACCACCACCACCGCCACCGGCATGTTGATCATCATCCTCAATGTGTTCATCATCATGAGGTGGATGCTCCCCGTGTTGCTGCTGTAGTGATCGTTGAAGCGCTTGCATCCCCTGCATCAATTGTTGCATTTGTGCACGCATTTCCTGAATTTCTTGACCAGAAACAGTGTGAGAAGGGGAATCTTCATTTCCTGCCATGTTAGTAACAAAGGAAGAAAGTAATAGGACAAAATATATGTGGAATCACTCTCTCGCCACTGACAAAACAAGTTCTTTCTCTCCCTGAAAAGAGCAAGAACCGGGCTGCAATTTGTAGTGGAAGAGTGATTGTAACAACGACGACGGTACAACAACTCACGGTGCGTTTTAAGTGGAGCTTGGTGGGGTAATATGTAAGTGGAATGCACTGAAAAATGTAGTGATGCAAAACCGAATAATAATCCAAAAACACAACTCTAAGTTACTGAATATAAAGGAAAAGATGCACAAAGATGTAGAAACAAGATGTAGGAAGTGGATAGATGAACACCAAATGCATCAACCGAAACTTATTGTTGCCCAAACCCCTTTGGATGTGCTGAACACAATTCTCTTTTATTTCTTCTTTCCTCTTTTTTTTTGAGCAAGAACTCGTTGTTTTCAGTCTTTCTTTGGACCCATATACATCTTTTGTTTTAACCTTTGTGACAAATGCAACACAACTTTCAACTAAAGGGGCGCATAAGGATCAACTAACATGGATGGTGCAGCACAAAAACAAGAAACTCGGGTGAGGAATTTGTGGCGGGTAGAAAACAAGGGTGGGATGGGTGGGTATATGCAGCAAGCGATTTGATGATTAGAACAAAGATAACAATTAGAACGATGTGGAAAAGAAAAAAAATCAACAACTAAACAAATCTTAAAGGATTAAAACTCGATAAAGCAAACTACAAAATCACTAGCACGTATGAATTTGGGCTGTAGGTTTTCTTTTTGGCTATCAGTGGACAGTAGGTATATAAAAATCTATCCTACCAAAAGCAAGAATAATCCTACTGAGGAAACGGAGGCTGTGATACCAGATGATATACACGCGCCTAGGCAGCACATGTGACAAGTTGTTGTGGCCTGATCTTCTCGTAGGATCTGCGAACTTGATAAATTGTCGCTGCGTGACCTGGTGAAGAGGCAGCGCACCGCGAGGCTGTCCACGCGACGAACTACCGATACAATCACCCTTCCACGTATCGACGAAACAGCCCACGCAATCACGCCCTATAGACGTAAAGGCACGAACCGGGTGAACCGCAGTTCGGCGTTCTACAACTCCCTCAGGAATCGAAAGAACAAATATTGCAAGCCTTACAAGACTCACGCATAAACAAAACTCCACGAGTTTGTGTATTCTGAATTCAATAAAAATAAGATGTCCTTTTCATTGTCTAGTACAAGATATATATAGAGATAGGGGCGTTCAGCTTTGAGTAAATGGCTGCATGCGCATGCTCTAGTGGATTTCGTGGCTGGTTCGTGTGTCTTTTCAGCTTCTGGCAGCAGTTACTAAAATGAGCATAACTCCTTATTAAGACATCCAAATAATGAACCGTTTGATGGGCTGTAAAGTAGACTTGAAGATGTTTCCATCCACTTATAGAACACCATCTAACTCTTTGTATTCTGTCCGCAGTGATGCTTGGAATTCGTACCATGTGTTAGTCATCTAGCTTCTGGTTGCATTCCCATGCTAAGGTGATGAACCACCATTTTATTCACACCATAGGCTTCTCGGTTCAGATGTCCAGAGGTTTGAATCCATCTTGATCCCATACTGTTTCATACACTTCATCATTCCTAAGGACATTGAAACAAGAACTCAAAAGCATAGGCTCATTCAACATAGACTGATTATTAAACACAAGGTTAGCGTTCACCTGAGAATGAATTTCCTTCTGCAATTGTTTAGCTCTACTCATTGTAATTGGACCAGCTATATCAAGTGGATTTTCATTTGAAGATGAGTGAATGCTAGGCATGACCTCATTACTTGGGCTCCCCTCATGTCAAGGCATATTACGAAGCCACGCAGGACCAGGCCCGGCGTGAAGATCTCAAGCTCGTCGATGAGCACAGATGGCAAGCTGCAATCAGGAACGTGCGATACCGCCAGGCGCTCCGATGCTACCACCAGCAGTGCGTGCGGAGTAGAGAGTTGCGGGTTGGCGACCTCGTGCTCCGATGAATACTTACCTGGGAGGGGTCCATCAAGCTTTCCCCCTATTAGGAAGGTCCCTTCCGGGTGACGCGAGTATGCCGACCAGGATGCGTCTGCCTAGCGATGGAGGATGGTGACCCAATTCCAAATCCTTGTAACATCGAGCACCTCCGTAAGTTTTACCCGTAGCTTTGGGTAAGGCAATTTTCCCCTGCAAAAGGGGCAAAGAGACTAGGACCAATGCTCTGATCAGCTAAACACCGGGGGACCCGGCTACCCTCGCCATTCCGGAGTAAGTCATTCTGACTCCTATACAGCCTGACTCCTCCTACAAAGGAAATTGTAGACTCCCTTTCTAGCTTGCGTATATTTTGCGTGTACCCCTCGACATGTACATAATTATGTTTCTCCGTACCGCCCTTGGCCAAAGTTGTGCAACAAAGCAGGAACTTTGAAAGCACATGTGGTTGTCTCCGGACCCCCTTCATTGCCTTCCTGGTCAGGTCCGGAGGTACCCACCCGACGTCTCTCCCCTCCGGAGTGCACAAGACTCCGATCCGTGAGACTGGAGCCTCAGCTTCCCGAGGGGGCCACTCGCGGACCCCCGAGGCCGGAGTCTCCTGAAGGGTCCAAAGCTGGTGTCTTGTGCCTTTGGCAGGTGTCCCCAATCACTTGGGCACACCTGCTAGGGGACCATCACGACTGGTCAAACCAAGCAAAATGCCCGGTCTCCTGCAACGCACAAGAAGGAAGAGGATACACATATACAACAAGCAACAAGGAAGCATCAACCACTTTAGCAAATCAGAGAGCCCCTGGTTCTTGCGGCATCAAGGACCAGGAAGCCTCGCGGAAACCAAAAGTGGTTCTACCTTCCAGACCCTGCCCTGAGTGGTTGAAGAATGAGAGGCCAATAAAAAGTCTTTCGTTCATCAGCACAGGAATACAAAACAAGACGCAAAAGACAAAAGAAAAGATACAAAAGCCGGGGCCCGCTTAGGACTCACCCGCATTACGCCTAAACCGCCCGGCGACGAGAGCTCCTAGGTCTTCGACCATGGACCGGGCTGCCGCCTCCCTCAGAGCGACGGGGCCTTGGATGACTGGCTCCAGGGAAACACTAGGGTCCGAGCTTCGGAAGCAGATCAGCACATGTGTCACCACCTCCTTAACCAGGGCTTTTCCCTCTGTCTCCAGCAGGTCGACGAAAACGTCTTCCAACGCTGCCATCTTTAAGCCTGCAGAGTCAAGCGCAGGGAGCACTTGGCTCATCTCCTGCGAAGGCTCGCCGGTGTGCACCAGGCTAAAGCCGAAGGGCACCAGTTGAATGTAGCCTAGAGGGGGGGTGAATAGGCTCTTTGAATTTTTAGGCGGTTTCCTGAAACACTTAGCAAACCGATTAATTCCAAGTGGGTCGGACTAGTCCAGTATGGTGCGGACTAGTCCGGTATGATCATAATTAATAGATCAAAGTGAGACTTGTTCCTACTTCAGGTATTTGTGTAGTGGAAAATAAATGCTTATTTAAGTATAGTGAAGTAAGATACAATAACTCTCAATTTTAACGCTAGGTGTCGATGTAAACCAAATGATGACTAATACCCTTAATTAGCAATTGAAGGATGATCAAGAAGACACAAGACAAGGCTTTATTCCGAGGTTCGATTCCACCCAGGAATCTACGTCCCTGTTGAGTAGTCCACCAAGGACCGGGTCTTCACCAACCCTTCCATCTTTGAATCGCCACAAAGGATGATTCAATTCCACTATCCACACACAGGGTTAAACAATTGTACGTGGGGCGTTCTCACAATCTGAGAGCTCCCACAAGATTACAACAAATGATTCTTCCTCCCACAAACAGAGAAGACAAACCGAGAGCTCAATGTCGAGAATAACGACTCTCTCCTTGATCCAATCTCTGATGCTCAAAGACTTAATCTTTCTCGGCTTAGAATGAGTGGAGAGAGGCAGTTTTTGTGCTCTTGAGGCGTGCGGCGGCGCTGGGAATCATGTCTTGTGTTTGTGTGGCCGTGCACCTCTATTTATATAAGGTTTCCAAAAACCCTGTCCGCCGGACTTGTCCGCTATGTTTACCGGACTAGTCCGGTGTGCCGTGTACAATTTTCATGTTGCATGCGGCACAGTGGAAAGCCTAATTTGATGTGTTTACAGTAAGTTGAACGGACTAGTCCGGTCCAAGAGCGGACTAGTCCGGTGTAAAGGGAATGTCGCTTCTAGAGAGTTGAACGGACTAGTCCGGTTTCTAAGCGGACTAGTGTGGTGCAAAGTGAATGTTGGTTCCAGAGAGTTGAACGGACTAGCCCGGTTTATGAGCGGACTAGTCCGGTGCAAGGTGAATGTTGGTTCTAGAGAGTTGATCGGACTAATCCGGTTTCTAAGTCGACTAGTCCGGTGCAAGGTGAATGTTGGTTCGAGAGAGTTGATCGGACTAGTCCGGTTTCTGAGCGGACTAGTCCGGTGCACGTATTATGAGGCAACAGAAAGTTGAACGGACTAGTCCGATTTCTGGGTCGACTAGTCCGGTGCACGTGTTATGAGTGATTGGGATATGTTTTAATCTCTTACCCCTATGCAAGGATATTGAGCTCTTGAGATGTGTCTCTCAGACACATCCTATACAAGTATGTATACATTTTTCTTGGCTCATGAATCTGTTCTTTTCCTTTTTTTTTCTTCATCACTTGATTTTTCACCTTTTTGAGTGCACCACTTCTACCTTACACGAGTTAATCTGCATTCATCTCAACAAGTTCATTAGGATCTCAATTCATTTGTCATCAATCGTCCAAAACTCATAAGTGAATGCCTAGATGCACTTTCAATCTCCCCCATTTTGGTGATTGATGGCAACCAACTAAGATTGCATAATTAATGTTAAAATTTGATTTTCATAAAGTGTGCATATATGAGAATGACAAATGAGTAACAAGAACCTCTCACATATATGCACCCTTTATGGTGGGATGCCTAAAAGTATGTGAAACATAATGTGACATCCATGAGACTTCAAAAATAAAAATCATCACATCAATATTGAATAGGCATCACACAATCATGAGACCTAAAAATAAAAATTACATGAAACTTCAAAATACATGTCCATGTCCATCACACATCCTTAAGGTTTTACAATAAGATAACTTAACATAAATCTCAATCTCTCCCCCTTTGGCATCAAGGCACCAAAAAGGAAAAAATTTTAAGTGGAATCACTCATCGCCGCTCTCTTCCTCACTGTCGGTCCTATCTTCAACGTCATCTTCATCATCATCTTTATGACCATGCCGAGGAGGAGGAGCGGAGACACCTGCAAGTCGAAAAGACCTAAATTCTTGTTCAGTGAGTGGAGCCATTTCTGTGAAGTCTTCTTCACAGTCCTCAGAGATCTGTGGTGATCCAACTGGCTCAATCTCCATCTTCTCACATATGGCTTTGATGTTGTCCTTCATGTATCTTTGATGTCTTTTTCTGGCCAAACTCTCCTTGTGTTGCCTAACTTCAATTTTGCGACAACAACCAAAAATAGAAGAGAGCATTTTGAGCATACCACTAGAGGACTCTCTAGCAGGTGGAGGGATAGGAGTAGGTGTAGGCTCCGACGCCCTTGAGCCTTCTTGAGCAGAGGCATAGTGTGGACTGTAGGCTTCTGGGCTTGAGACCAGTGTGAGATACATCTTTGACAAACTCCAGTCCTATCACCTTCTCAATCATATACATGACATAAGGTGCATAGCCACAGGACCTGTTTGGGGTGATGGAGATATTCACTATGTCATTGTAAATGTACTCAAATACATTGAAAGTCCTCTTCTTGCTTATCACTTTCATCAATGTCCTCATAGTCCCTTGGGTTGTCCCTGCATCACCATCCTTTGGAGCTATGGTCTTTCTCGAGGTCCTATTGAGTACGGCAAAGAACGACTTACGACAGTTGTACCAGAAAACCGTCATAAATAAGGTTGGTAATTTTTTTAAAATGAGAAAATTCTAACCTGGCTTCGAGGCCAACCCTGGCTTGATGGCCAGCTCACACATGAAGTCGCAACGTTATAAACATAATAGTAATTCATGAACACTAGAGAAACACACCATCCTACGCACTACCACGTCCGCTACCTCCAGAACCCGGGAAGTCGTCCTCGAGCCTTCGTCCTCGGTAGCTTTGGCGATGGCGTTTGGGCCTCGGTCGTGGAGCACTGTTATGTATAAGTATAGTTAGATAAATTATGAGTTTAAAAATGCAAGTTTGCCTAAGTTAGCTTACTATAACCTATATGTAACACCCCAAATTTTGATTCAAAACTCTAAACCATGTTCAGAGGGGAATTTAAAAATTTTTGGACGTGTTGCATGTTTTGCAAAAATTCAAATTCAAACTGGAATTCAAATTATACTCAAAACAGAAAAGAAATGGAAAAAGAAAAAGAGAAACGGGAAAAAAACCGGCCAGTGGGCCGAAACCCGCCAGCCGGCCCAGTTTCCCCGCGCCAGCCCGCCCCCGCGCGCCCGCGTTGTCTCTCACAGACGGGTGGGACCCACCTGTCATCCCTAACCCCGCGACCCCGGACTCTCTCCCGCGCGCGCGATCTTAACCGATCGAAAAACCGCGTTCCTCAGCCGAATTTCGGTCCCAGAAGAAATCCAACTCGATCACAACTGACCCACCGCCCTTCCCCGGCTATAAAAACCCCAGCCCCGATCGGTTTTTCCCACGCGATCGCCGATTTTTACTCCGGTGAGCACCGAGACTTCGCCGGTGAATTCTGGCTGATCTAAGCTCGGAAACTCTGATCTAACTCGCTGGTCTTGATCCACCGCCTCCGGGGAGCTTTGCAGGTGCAGAAAACTCGGAGAATTACGGTGTAAACACAGCGCCGACGAGCTTCGCCGTGGTTTTGCCTCGGACCTCGCCGCCGATCACTTTCCAGGACCCCCGAGCTCAAGAAAACCCCCGAGGTGAGATCCCTGACCTCCCCTCTATCGATTTATGCCATAAGATCACAGTTCTAGGCAGAATTCTCGCGGATCCGAAACTTTCCGGCGAGATCGCCGCTTCTCGCCGCCGTGCGCCGCCGGCAGCGCCGCCCGCGCTCGATCAGAGCGACGTGGCCGCTTGTGCGCCGTTTATTTTAAATCGCACGGTAGACTTTAAAACCCTGCGTACCGGTTCGATGTTATAATCTCAGCCGTCGGTTTAAAATCGGACGGTCCACGTCAGCCCCGCGTTATAAAGACTGGAATTCTTACGTGCTACCCCCTGGGGTTCTCTGGAATTGAGAGCTAGCCCCGGAAACTTCAGATCTAGCCCCTGGAACTCCAGAAAATCATGTAAATTCATTTAAAAATCAGTTTTAGCCCCTGGATTTAATAAAAATTAGGAAAAACACCTCTGATAAGTGTAGCTAGACCCCTGGAAATTATGAAAATAATATTATAGACCCTGTAATGGGGTGAGTTCATTATTTTAGCCCTGTTTAGTATTTAATTTAAAACATTGAATATGTAACTAGTGTTTAAAAATTAAAAAGTGGGACAAACATATTGTCAAAATTAAGTTAAAGACTTTCTCAGTGTTTAGAAAATTTTGGAGTGAGATAAAAACATATTTTGGACAGAATTGAATCTGTTTAATTTATTATTCACATTTAGGGACACATTTTTAAGTAAAGAATAGCTCTAGAAAAATAGGGAAAATAATTATGAAATAGTTTACATCAGAGGCCAAGGTCAAAATATGTTATTCAATTATTTAGGACCAAAACCTATACTGTTTAGATGATGTGTATTACTAATTTCATAATAAAATACACAATTATACATAGGAATATAAATCTGAAAATATAGCAACTAGTAAATGATAAATGGAGTTTTTAAAAATTCAAAGAGTTCAGTTTAGGGTTGATAGAAATTATGAAGGCACATATGGAGAAGAAAAATACTTTTCTTACATACTTGGTAGTTTAATATAAGGAATTTATTTAAAACTGAAACACACACATATATACATATATATATATATATATATATATATATATATATATATATATATATATAGTATGTAAGTATAAATATGAACACCAAAGTAGGAATCATACACATATAAATAAAAGTGTGTGCAAGCCACAGATCAACACACAAAGTAACCACAACACATATAATGGTGAATGAATTTCATAAATATGAAATGTGTGGTTTGTATGAAGTAGAAGTGTGAACTATGTCTTATGATTGTTGTTTTTCTTTTGCTATGTGTGATGGTATGAAGTAGAACCTGTTCAAGAGCAAGTTATTCCTTTCCAAGATCAGGACTACCCATTTCAAGAGCAGCAAGAAGGAGGCAAGTGTCCTTGACCACTTTGATCCTATGCTAGGATGTGTAGGTAGAATTATTTGCATTGTCAAATGAAATATGAAACCCATGCTAGGAAAGTTGCCCTAGAATTGTATTACCTTGTTTCCTTGTAGCTTGGGTTGGGATTTATTCTGTCATGTCATTTATTTACATGCATTTGCTTAGCCATGCTTAGAATGGGATATTTGGAAAATGAGATCATCAGTTTATATTACCATACTCTTGAGTGAGACATTGTGAGTTATGTAGAGGTAGGGATCAAGGCAAGTTGGATGTTTTGGTTGTGTGCTGGGTGCACGAGACTTGGGTTTGTGTTTAGTACTTGCCTGGATCCTAAGGACCGGTTCATGGAGCATGTAACCCGGCTTTACAGTGCCAACCACATGCTGAGATGGGGCAGCTTGGCCAATTAATTAGGTGTATCCCCGGCGTAGTATGGGTGTGTTGGATGGTGCGGGGAGTAGGTGTCAGCTGGACTACCATATGAACCGCAAGGCTCAAGAGGGGTCCACTGCAGCGGGGTTGGAGCCTCTTGTATGCTGTTAGGGGTGAAACCTCAGTGGGCCCACGCTCGTCGGGAATCCCTTTGTAAAGGCTTTGTAGTGATCTCCTGGCTACACACCTGGGAAGTGTGAATGTGGATCGTAGCCACTGACATAATGGAGGTTCTTTTAGTCCACCCGGCAACGGGGGATGAAATCACTACATGTGGGTACAGTGGTACAAACTCTGCAGAGTCAAAACTGTCTTGATAGCCGTGCTCACGGTCAAGAGCGGCCTGGACTTATTCATGATTAGAGGATTGATGGTTTTGGAAGTTAAGCGGGGAGCTTAACATTTGGAAATGATGATTATGGTTATTGGATTATGATGATGGGATGGGAGATTGGGACCATTTCACCTGTGTAGGAATGTAGGTGCTTAATAAGCTAAGGTGATAGGTATTAATTGCGTAGTGCTTTAACCATGAGTTCAACCTCTCCTTGTTCTAGCCATGCATGATATAATTTTCCCACACTTGCTGAGTACCATTGGTACTCAACCTTGCATATTTGTTGGTTTATATTGCTGCTCAGGTCAAGATAATGAGGTGGTGTATAATGACCAAGATTTTGGACCCGAGGAAGGTTTTTAGGTTCATGAAGACCCCCGGGCAACGCCTGTGATGGAGCCCTAAAGAATAATTATTCCGCTGCTAGTTTATTTACTTGTGATGAAGCATTAGTGTCCATTGAGACATTTGCAATGTAGGACTTATTTATATTCGACACCTGGCTTGTAATAAATGATGCTTCACTATTTGTCATCACATGTATGAGAAAATGATCCTGGCATACATGTGATATTCACTTGGTTGTTTCTTCGGAAAAACCGGGTGTGACAGAGGTGGTATCAGAGCCAAGGTTGCCCGTAGGAACGTGGACCTAGGTAGAAATGGACGTATTTAAGGGCCCTATTTTCTTAAAAACTATTTTCCAAGGTGTGGATTGAAGAGTGTTATTTAAGGAGTCATTTTCTTCATCTTACCCCAAATTTTCAATCAAAATGGGATTTTTGTTTAAAAAAATTTATCTAACCTAATTTTAAATTCTTTTGTTTTAGATGGTTCGCATGATTCGCACCGCTCGTAAGTCCACAGGAGGGAGAGTTCCCGTAGTTGCCCTTGCCGAAAGAGAGGAGAGTCGTCCAGTGACGTACCTTTCCTATGGATTGGCAGTAGGAGATTTGTTGCGCCGTCTTCGGCGTATGCTCGAAGCCGCCGGCAATACGGGCAAGCTAATCATCCACTATAACTCCACCAGGACCATCCGTGAGAAGAGGGAAGAATGGAGTTCGGAGATGAGGATTATACACGAGAATCAACTGCTTAAGATTCACCACTCTCCAGCTTGTCGAGCAACACAAGTTGACGCGGAGAAAGATGTCACCTGGGAGGCCATCACCTGCCAGAGTCACATCTATCGTCGCCACTTGGACAAAACTGAGTACATGTATGTCCTCCAACGTGAGAGTGGTACCACGGAGTACAAGTACCCACCGGTGCAGCAAGGGACTTCCCATGAGCACATGGACTTGTGCTTGGAGGATGCTGCTATGCTCAGCACTCGACTGTAGGAGTGTCAACAAGAGCTTCAGGATGTCCGAGACACCCTGAAGGAAACGGAGGCGTTGCTGCGAGCTTGCTTAAAGGCGAGAGAAAGAGGAGATGGGAATGAACTGTGTGTCACCGTGAATGATACATGGACTCCTGACTCCCCGGATCGCCGAGCAATCAGGCGTCGTCGCACTTCTCCACCAGCAGCCTCCCCACCCAAAGCAGAGTCAGAAGGTAGCTGAAATGAGGAGGAAGATCCCGAGGAGCCAGCTCAAGAGGACGAGTAGTGTAGAGTCTTTCCCCTAGCTAGCAAGAGGTCGAGTAGTCGAGTCGTTACGTAGTTAATGGTGTGATGATGCTTGGTGTGTGACGTGAGTTGTGGAAGCCATGAGCAATTGTCCACAGCCTCGTCTTCAGATTGTTTTGCTTTGGTGTGTGAACCCACAGGAAATAATAGTGCATTTATTTGGTGTGAGATATAAACCCTCGTAAAATTTTAACAAAGCCTCAACACCTTAAAGTACCAACAAATGAAAGTAGTAAGATGATACTAAATGGTATCAAAATTAACATTTGTTGATTCTGCCAGATGGCCGGAAGAGGAAAAGGACGTGCTGCCAACCCCGCCAACAACAATGATGAGGCATGCAACCCTCATCTTTCTGGAGGCCAGGACAGAGGTGGTCGCCGTGAAGAAGTTGATCCTCTCCACCAAATGCTGGAGAATCAAAATCAGCTTATCCAGAACTTGACTCAAGTGGTGGCCAACTTGCATCAAGTTCCACCTCCACAAGCTGCACCACGCCAACCAAGGTTGAGTGAGTTTCTAGGAACTCAACCTCCAAAGTTTGCAAGTGGTGCTGAACCTCTGGAGGTAGATGATTGGCTGAAGACCATTGAAAGTAAGATGAGGATAATACAATGCCAAGGGTATGAGAGGGTGCTGTTTGCCTCTCATCAATTGCATGGACCTGCTGCTGATTGGTGGACCGCCTACGTGGCCGCCCATCATGACCCTGAGAACATCACTTGGGAAGAGTTCAAGCGTAGCTTCCGCAACCATTACATCCCAAGAGGTGAACTCAAAAACAAGAGGAAGGAGTTTTTGGGACTGCAGCAGGGAAACATGACGGTGAGGGAATACCTCACTAAATTTACTCAACTATCCCGTTATGCTCCACGAGACATAGAGACTGATGAGCAGAAACAAGATTGTTTCGTGGAAGGACTTATCGCAGAGATGCAGTGTGCAATGTCCTCCAATGAGTATGAAAGCTTCCAAAAGATGGTGGACCGAGCGTTTGTGGTAGAAAGGAAGCTAAAGGCCCTGGAAAATGAGAATAAGAGGAAGGCTGGGTGGTCACATCAAGCCTCAGGGAGCAACACCTGCCCACGTATGATGCAGCAACCTACGGGGCAGACGAGCCGTGCTGTGGTACCCTATTCAGCACCAAGAGGGTACAACCCAAACTACAGGCCACCCGCGGCACCAGCACAGCTGCCACGTCAGTTTGTGCAGCAGCCTCGCCCCGCATATCCACCTCGACCAGCAGTGCAAGGACCCCCAAACCAACCCCAAGACAACAAGGGCCCAGCATCTAAGATTGGGGTGCAATGTTTCAGCTGTGGTGAAGTGGGGCACTACGCCCATAAATGCCCAAAGAAGAAGCCTGCGCCGCCACAACAGCAGAATGTAGTGAGAGGACGGGTGAACCACGTCACTATGGAGGAAGCACAAGAGGCACCCGACGTGGTAGTTGGTAAGTTTCCTGCCAATTTACACCTTGCAACTCTGCTGTTTGATTCTGGTGCTACCCACTCGTTCATTGCTCAAGGGTTTGTTAAGAAGCATGACCTAGCAACCACACAAATGAACCATATGCTAGCGGTAAACTCTCCAGGTGGAGAAATAAGGACAAGACAAGTGTGTCCCAAAGTGAGCCTAGACATTAATGGGGTAGTATTTACGGCTAACCTCATAGTGATAGATTCACAAGGGATATATATTATTTTGGGTATGGATTGGTTGACCAAACATAAAGGAATCATCCATTGTTCGACCAGAACGGTGGAACTAACTCACCCCAATGTCACAAGAGTAAAGTTCATAACGATACACGAGCCTAGGAGGGACATTAAATTAAATCAAGTGGAGGTGAAAGTTGAGGAAATCAGGACTATCAGGGAATATCCAGATGTTTTTCCGGAGGAATTGCCAGGTATGCCTCCCGACCGTGACGTGGAATTCGCAATTGAGCTAGTACCGGGAACAACCCCGATATACAAGAGACCTTATCGAATGGACTCCAAGCAGCTAGAAGAGCTCAAGGATCATTTGAGAGAACTGACGGAGAAGGGGTATATTCGCCCTAGTTCCTCACCATGGGGAGCTCCGGTGATATTTGTGCCTAAGAAAGACGGAACCCAAAGGTTATGCGTGGATTACCGTGCCTTGAATGAGGTAACCATTAAGAACAAGTACCCATTACCCCGCATTGAAGACTTGTTTGATCAGTTGAGGGGAGCTTGTGTGTTCTCGAAAATTGATCTCAGGTCGGGATACCACCAACTCAAGATAAGGCAATCTGATATTCCCAAGACAGCTTTCGTATCTCGGTACGGACTGTATGAATACACTGTCATGCCTTTCGGGCTAACCAATTCCCTGGCATATTTCATGTACCTCATGAACAAGGTATTCATGGAATATCTGGACAAATTTGTGGTGGTTTTCATAGATGATATTCTCGTCTTCTCCAAAGATGAAGAAGAACATGAGAAACATCTAAGGTTGGTGTTACAGAGGCTGAGAGAACACCAACTATATGCCAAGTTGAGCAAGTGTGAGTTTTGGCTGAAGAGAGTTCCCTTTTTAGGACATATAATCTCGGAAGGAGGAATCTCCGTCGATCCCGCCAAAATCGAGGATATCCAGAAGTGGAAGACCCCTGAAAATGTCGGGGAAGTTCGAAGCTTTTTGGGATTGGCTGGATACTATCGACGGTTTATTGAGGGATTCTCCAAGATCTCGAGACCTCTCACCAAACTGTTGGAAAAGGGAATCACATTCACCTGGACGCCACAGTGCGATACGAGCTTTCAGGAGCTAAAGAAGAGATTGACAACAGCCCCAGTGTTGGTTATGCCAGATATGCAGAAGAATTTCACAGTGTACTGCGATGCCTCTGGGAATGGGTTGGGATGTGTTCTCATGCAAGAAGGACATGTCGTGGCATATGCATCCCGGCAGCTTCGGAAGCACGAGAAGAACTATCCTACATATGACCTAGAACTAGCTGCAGTGGTACACGCGTTGAAAATTTGGCGGCATTATTTGATGGGGAAGAGGACAGAGATATATACGGATCATAAGAGTTTGAAGTACATATTCACACAGCCAGATCTCAACCTCCGACAAAGGAGATGGTTAGAGCTAATCAATGACTTTGATGTGGGCATCAACTATCATCCCGGGAAGATGAGCTCAAGGCACAATTTCCGGAATTGTTTTCTTAGAAACACCAATCTCGAGGATGAGATTTCTTTTAAGGGGGGTAGAGCTGTAACACCCCAAATTTTGATTCAAAACTCTAAACCATGTTCAGAGGGGAATTGAAAATTTTTTGGACGTGTTGCATGTTTTGCAAAAATTCAAATTCAAACTAGAATTCAAATTATACTCAAAACAGAAAAGAAATGGAAAAAGAAAAAGAGAAACGGGAAAAAAACCGGCCAGTGGGCCGAAACCCGCCAGCCGGCCCAGTTTTCCCGCGCCAGCCCGCCCCCGCGCGCCCGCGCTGTCTCTCACAGACGGGTGGGACCCACTTGTCATTCCTAACCCCGCGACCCCGGACTCTCTCCCGCGCGCGCGATCTTAACCGATCGAAAAACCGCGTTCCTCAGCCGAATTTCGGTCCCAGAAGAAATCCAACTCGATCACAACTGACCCACCGCCCTTCCCCGGCTATAAAAACCCCAGCCCCGATCGGTTTTTCCCACGCGATCGCCGATTTTTACTCCGGTGAGCACCGAGACTTCGCCGGTGAATTCTGGCTGATCTAAGCTCGGAAACTCTGATCTAACTCGCTGGTCTTGATCCACCGCCTCCGGGGAGCTTTGCAGGTGCAGAAAACTCGGAGAATTACGGTGTAAACATAGCGCCGACGAGCTTCGCCGTGGTTTTGCCTCGGACCTCGCCGCCGATCACTTTCCAGGACCCCCGAGCTCAAGAAAACCCCCGAGGTGAGATCCGTGACCTCCCCTCTACCGATCTATGCCATAAGATCACAGTTCTAGGCAGAATTCTCGCGGATCCGAAACTTTCCGGCGAGATCGCCGCTTCCCGCCGCCGTGCGCCGCCGGCAGCGCCGCCCGCGCTCGATCAGAGCGACGTGGCCGCTTGTGCGCCGTTTATTTTAAATCGCACGGTAGACTTTAAAACCCTGCGTACCGGTTCGATGTTATAATCTCAGCCGTCGGTTTAAAATCGGACGGTCCACGTCAGCCCCGCGTTATAAAGACTGGAATTCTTACGTGCTACCCCCTGGGGTTCTCTAGAATTGAGAGCTAGCCCCGGAAACTTCAGATCTAGCCCCTGGAACTCCAGAAAATCATGTAAATTCATTTAAAAAACAGTTTTAGCCCCTGGATTTAATAAAAATTAGGAAGAACACCTCTGATAAGTGTAGCTAGACCCCTGGAAATTATGAAAATAATACTATAGACCCTGTAATGGGGTGAGTTCGTTATTTTAGCCCTGTTTAGTATTTAATTTAAAACATTGAATATGTAACTAGTGTTTAAAAATTAAAAAAAAGGGGACAAACATAATTGTCAAAATTAGTTAAAGACTTTCTCAGTGTTTAGAAAATTTTGGAGTGAGATAAAATCTATTTTTGGGCTGAAATGAATCTGTTTCATTTATTATTCACATTTATTAGTATAGGGACACATTTTTAAGTAAAGAATAGTTATAGAAAAATAGGGAAAATAATTATGAGATAGTCTACATCAGAAGCCAAGGTCAAAACATGTTATTAGATTATTTAGGACCAGAATCTATACTGTTTAGATGATGTGTATTACTAATTTTATAATAAAATACACAATTATACATAGGAATATAAATCTGAAAATATAGCAACTAGTAAATGATAAATGGAGTTTTTAAAAATTCAAAGAGTTCAGTTTAGGGTTGATAGAAATTATGAAGGCACATATGGAGAAGAAAAATACTTTTCTTACATACTTGGTAGTTTAATATAAGGAATTTATTTAAAACTGAAACACACACACACATATATATATATATATATATATATATATATATATATATATAGTATGTAAGTATAAATATGAACACCAAAGTAGGAATCATACACATATAAATAAAAGTGTGTGCAAGCCACAGATCAACACACAAAGTAACCACAACACATATAATGGTGAATGAATTTCATAAATATGAAATGTGTGGTTTGTATGAAGTAGAAGTGTGAACTATGTCTTATGATTGTTGTTTTTCTTTTGCTATGTGTGATGGTATGAAGTAGAACCTGTTCAAGAGCAAGTTATTCCTTTCCAAGATCAGGACTACCCATTTCAAGAGCAGCAAGAAGGAGGCAAGTGTCCTTGACCACTTTGATCCTATGCTAGGATGTGTAGGTAGAATTATTTGCATTGTCAAATGAAATATGAAACCCATGCTAGGAAAGTTGCCCTAGAATTGCATTACCTTGTTTCCTTGTAGCTTGGGTTGGGATTTATTCTGTCATGTCATTTATTTACATGCATTTGCTTAGCCATGCTTAGAATGGGATATTTGGAAAATGAGATCATCAGTTTATATTACCATACTCTTGAGTGAGACATTGTGAGTTATGTAGAGGTAGGGATCAAGGCAAGTTGGATGTTTTGGTTGTGTGCTGGGTGCACGAGACTTGGGTTTGTGTTTAGTACTTGCCTGGATCCTAAGGACCGGTTCATGGAGCATGTAACCCGGCTTTACAGTGCCAACCACATGCTGAGATGGGGCAGCTTGGCCAATTAATTAGGTGTATCCCCGGCGTAGTATGGGTGTGTTGGATGGTGCGGGGAGTAGGTGTCAGCTGGACTACCATATGAACCGCAAGGCTCAAGAGGGGGCCACTGCAGCGGGGTTGGAGCCTCTTGTATGCTGTTAGGGGTGAAACCTCAGTGGGCCCACGCTCGTCGGGAATCCCTTTGTAAAGGCTTTGTAGTGATCTCCTGGCTACACACCTGGGAAGTGTGAATGTGGATCGTAGCCACTGGCATAATGGAGGTTCTTTTAGTCCACCCGGCAACGGGGGATGAAATCACTACATGTGGGTACAGTGGTACAAACTCTGCAGAGTCAAAACTGTCTTGACAGCCGTGCTCACGGTCAAGAGCGGCCTGGACTTATTCATGATTAGAGGATTGATGGTTTTGGAAGTTAAGCGGGGAGCTTAACATTTGGAAATGATGATTATGGTTATTGGATTATGATGATAGGATGGGAGATTGGGACCATTTCACCTGTGTAGGAATGTAGGTGCTTAATAAGCTAAGGTGATAGGTATTAATTGCGTAGTGTTTTAACCATGAGTTCAACCTCTCCTTGTTCTAGCCATGCATGATATAATTTTCCCACACTTGCTGAGTACCATTGGTACTCAACCTTGCATATTTGTTGGTTTATATTGCTGCTCAGGTCAAGATAATGAGGTGGTGTATAATGACCAAGATTTTGGACCCGAGGAAGGTTTTTAGGTTCATGAAGACCCCCGGGCAACGCCTGTGATGGAGCCCTAAAGAATAATTATTCCGCTGCTAGTTTATTTACTTGTGATGAAGCATTAGTGTCCATTGAGACATTTGCAATGTAAGACTTATTTATATTCGACACCTGGCTTGTAATAAATGATGCTTCACTATTTGTCATCACATGTATGAGAAAATGATCCTGGCATACATGTGATATTCACTTGGTTGTTTCTTCGGAAAAACCGGGTGTGACACTATATTGATCAAGTTAAACTAGGTTTGTCTATTTTGACTAAGTTTGGTGATATTCTAAGAATTTTGGTTAACTTTATCAAATATGGCTATGTTGTTTAAGTTTGTATAAATTTGTACCTCTGCTCCGGTAAATGGGACTTGTGGCTCCTGTGGGGGCTACCACTGTGAGAAGACGGTCGGCTGCCCTGCCGCCATAGCCTGTGAACACAAAACATTATCACATAACCATCATTAATATGATAGAAATATTAAGTAAAACGACCAGTACATACATGCATTGCTGCTTGCATCTGTAGCATGAACGAGGCATGATACTCGTCCCGAGCCCTCTTGTCCACGACTTGACACTCCCTTTCTAACCGGAGCTCCTCCCGGACACTCTGGAGCTCCAGGAAGCTAGCCTGCCTCGCTCCGGTCTATCGAGATGAAGAGCAACTCGAGAAAGGTCGTGCCTCCCTCGAGTCGAAAACTCCATCGAAGATCGCGGGCCTACAAAAGAAGAAATATTATTAAATTTTTGTATTTGAAATTCATGACATTAAAGGAAATTAGAGAACTCACTGTCCGTGAGGTTTCCTGCCTCCGGTTGCATACGCGGCTTCTGGGATGATTGGCGCGCTCTACCAATCGAAGCCTTCACCATGAAGTCGCTCCGCCTCCTGCCCATACCTTGCCTACAAATACCAAAACATAATATCATAAAAACTATTTAAGAAAACTCAATACAAATACAAAACAACTTACCAGCGCTTCTGACGCCACCTAAGAACACAGTTGTTCAGGCTGTGACGGGTCACTCCCCCTGTGACCCCTCTTCCAGACCTGAATCGGAGTCAGCTCCTGACCGGTCTCGTGCTCCTATATATATGTGTTAGTACAATGAACAATTTAAACATATTTGAAACACAATAGTAATCATACTTACCACACGTTTGGCCAGACGTAAGTAGCCGTCCACACCAATCGTATGCTTCCCATTCGTCCCTCTGCTCCGTCGATGAGTTCTAGAGACTTCCTAGAACCCCTGACTCGCCCATAGAGCACACAAGGCACGATAGTCCTCCGGGTGGCCGTCTAACTAGGCTACACCGACCTGCATACATTTATTATTAGATTATAGAACCTTTAACCTATTGTGTTTCTTCCATATTTTAAAATGAATATTTTACGACTTACCTCTTCGTATTGCTCTTCCGTCAAGTACATGGGAGCCATGTTCCTGAATGCCCCCTGATCACCCTCTTCCGGATGTAGCTTCTTGTACGCTCTCGTTGCTTGAATTCTTGCATTCGATAGCGACTACGTAACGTGCTTTCGGGCGTTCTTATGGAACGGCTCTGGCGTAGTCCACCTCGCCCTCGTCCTCCAAATGGTACCGTGCCTAGAAAAATATATTTATATACATCATTTGTATTAACCATATTATAGACTTGTATTACAAAAATATATATTTCATGCTTATCATGAAGTCGGACCACATAGCCTCCTGGTAGTTGCCGTGAGCAACGTGTTGGGCGGTGACGTAATCGTCCCACGACGTGGCAGGGACACCGTTCTCTACACTGGGGTAGTGCAAACGGATAAGCCGCCCGAGAACACTGTTCACCTGATTGTGTCGTCCTTGACCCGTGAACGAGTCGTCGTACCAAGACCTAGTAGAGAACGATTAATCAATACATCTATAACACTAAAATAATCTAAATTGAAGATTTAAAGATTTACTTACATATCGCCAACCGGACGAATAACGATCCGCTCATCTGGGTTTACAGGAGCCGGAGGAGGAGTTACTATGTGGCACCTCCAAGTCCGACGCCTCTAAGCTGGCTCGACGTCAGGTGACCCAAAGGAGTGGTCACCGGAAGAGTCCGGAAGCGGGTCCACAGGGGGGTCCACAGGGTGGCTACCGGACCCCGAAGGGTGGTCAGCTTGTGCTAGCTGTAGAGGACCTCTCGTCTCTGAGTCCTCAGACCTATAGTCCCCCTGATAATTTAAAAGAATAGTAATGTAGATGAATGAAGTAATGTTGACATTATAATATTCACGAAATGATATTTACCTCGTCTGACCGCTATAAGGCGACTGCTACGCCTCTCACCTCCGGTAGCTGACTCATCAAAGCAGCCCGTCTAGCAGAAAGCCCACTAGACATACTGCCCTGAAAGACGGCAGCTGCCCTGCGCAGGAAACCTCTAGCTACAGCCTTCGCCTTTCCCTTTCCTCTACCACTGCTCGAAGACATCCTATTGAAAAGAAAAAAGTTGGTAATGAATCTAAAGTAAAATATATAAGAAATGTTACTTGAAACCTGTTCCGAAATTCATCAGTATCACAACCATGAACTCTACTTCTTAATCCGGAGCACCAATCTTTTGTCGTAATTGTTTTTCGTTTTCGTTTTCACATTTCACGAGTTTGTAGATCTTGAGCATCTCCAACTAACTCATCAAGGCTGTCGGTACCTGCGATATGGGGTACCCCCGCGCACAGGGGAAAATGCCTAAGGAACTCGCCCTTCTCCACAGGAAGAGCTCCGAAGGCGTCACGCGTCCGGCGGGGCCGGACCTCCCTCTCCTCAGAGGAGGGCTCCGGGCCCGCCACGTGGCATAAAGAGGCCGGACCTCCCCCTCCGCGGGAGAGAGGTCCGAAGGTGCCACGTATCCGGCGGGGCCGGACCTCCCTCTCCTCAGAGAAGAGCTCTGGGCCCGCCACGTGGCGACAGAAGCCGAAACTCCCCCTCCGCGGGGAGAGGTCCGAAGGCTCCACGTGCCCCGCGGGGCCGGACCCTCCTCTCCTCTGAGAAGGGCTCCGGGCCCGCCATGTGGCCAGCAGAATGGCGCTGCCTGCCCCCGAGCAATAGGCAGCGGGCGTAAAGACGCCCCATACCTTGCCCGTACAAGGTATTCAAGGCCCGCGTCTTCCCAAGACGCGGAGACGTGGAGCACGCCTCTGTCAGGTGCCGTTGCGCCCAGTCGCATCACAGACTGGCGCGCAGTGTCAGAGCCTGCCAGCCAATAAACGCGGCGACAAGACATCCCATGCCGCCCCCGCCGTCATCATCCACTACGACTAGCATGCGGCATGGGCAGGGCTGCAAGACGAAGACTCAGAAGCCTTCGCCAGAGACAACTACCGGCATAACTGCAGATACGGTAGATGATAGACAATCTCCCCAGGACCACTTGTCGGGTCCCGGGCCCCCTCGTAAGCCACCCGAGTCTTGGACTATAAAAGGCTCGGGTAGGCAACGATAGCGAGGGTTCGCATCTCTGCAACTCACACGCTAGCCATTCACACCCAAGCTGTAACTCACCCCCAAGCTCAGGACTCCGGTTCTGAGCAGCAAGCAATACAGCGAGCTCCATAGCTCGCCGTGGACGTAGAGTTTTACGCTCCGGCGGCCTGAACCATGCAAAACTTTCCGTGTCAATCTCTTACTAACTCGTCCATCCGCGCAAGCTCTCCGCAAGGGACTAGCCCCACCGAAAAAAAGAACCTCCGCGGGCTGCCCAGTGCAGGCCCGGGGGAAGTGTCGAACGAACACTTCGACATTTGGCGCGCCAGGAAGGGGGCTTTTCCCCTTGCGCGACGAGTTTCCGCCGATGAAGATGACCAAGCTTCCTTCAGCGGCAAACTCACCTCCCCCGCCTCCACGGCGAACCGTGACCAGGGGGGAGTACATGTCAACACACTCGGGACGGAGTGTGTCGGTACAAGCTGGGAGCCAGCAACCGGCTCTGGCAGCGCCGACCCCGGCAATGCAGGCTCCAACCAGCGTCAGGTCTTCAGTAGCGCTGGGCGTACCCGGTGGGGGTGCGCTAGCTGCAGCAAGAGCGCTACTGCACAATCCAACCGCTGGGGACGCGCCTCTGACAGCGACCCAGCAGTGGATTCGCGAGGTAGACCGTCTCGTCGTCGCCGCCGCAAACCCTCGACTTCGGCGGGGACGACACTCTGGCCAACCGGCCGTATCGCTGATGCGCACGCCAATGGTTGACGAACAGACGGCAGATTCCCGCTCTACCAGGCTCCAATCGACGGATCTGGGGACAGAGCTGGAGCGGTGTCGCTTAGGTCAAGATGCTCGGGTATACCTCGAGCAACACCGACAAAGGCGTCGCTACCAAGAGGCTGACGACAGCATGACGTCGGCCTCGACCCAGCCTGAAGAGCAGACCTTCGCCACGCGGTCTCTGCCCTAGGCCTGCGCCGTGCAGAATATGCCACAGTCATATGTCCTGCAGATGGCGCCCCCGGCCTATGGTGCAGCCTTGCCCGTACCGGGGTACACTGTGCCCAGTGCGAACCGAGCGTTCGCGGCACCAGAACCTGCGGCGACAGAAGCAGGGTGTGCAGCCCTCGCGCCCCAACTTCGCTTCGCGAAGTGGCTGCGCAAGTTTCGGCCGCACCTGCCCAAGAAGTACAACGGCAGCGTCAACCCGACGGAGTTCCTCCAGATCTACTCCACCACCGTACTTTCCGCAGGAGGGGATGAAGCCGTCATGGACAATTACTTCCCAGTCGCCTTGACCGGTCCAGCCCGGTCTTGGCTCATGAACCTCTCCCAGGGTTCCGTAACTTCCTGGGGAGAACTTTTCCGGCAGTTCATTGCCAACTTCGGCAGTTCCTACACCCGGTCTGGCACGGAGCTCGACGTCCATGCCATCCAGCAACAACCTGGGGAGTCGCTGCGCTCTTTCATCCAGCGGTTCTCCCAGGTACGGAACACCATCCCACATATTCAAAATGCTTCTGTGGTGGTGGCGTTCCGGCAAGGCGTCCGGGACAAGAACATGCTCGAGAAGCTCGCGACCAGGGAGGTCCGCGATGTCTCGGAGCTCTTCAGCCTGACAGACAAGTGCGCCAAGGCAGCTGAAGGGCGAAACTGGCACTCACTGCCATCCTCTGAGTCAGGAGGACAGCCCGGATCTGGTCCTACTCCCTGTGGAGGCAGCAGGAAGGCCAAGAACCGAGGCAGAGGCAAGGTAGAATCACCGACCGCAGCTCTAGTCGTCACTGCAGCGACGCTCAGTGGGGCTCGGGGGCCGCGCCCCGACAAGAGGCAGCGAAGATCACCAATCCCAGAAGGTGATCAAGACAATATGTGCCCCGTGCACGGCAGCTGTCACCACACTGCTGCCGAGTGCCGGGAGATCCGAAAGCTCGCAGAGCGCTTCCGCAAAGGGAAGCAGCAGCGGGCTGATGCCCCATCCTTTCGTCCAAAGGAGGGCAAACAGAGGGTGGATGTCCCCGACAGCATCGACCACCCAGAGGAGATCCAGGAGCCCCAGCGCGCCGTGAAGGCGGCACGCAATCATGAGGACTCCAGCTCCAGCAACGATGAGCGTCGAAAGGAGCTCTACGTCATATACGGCAGGTCCGCCGACCCCTCGTCCCGAAGCGCAGTCAAGACTCTGCGCCGAGCGGTAGCGTCGGTGGCGCCACTCCCAAGTGCCGCACCGTACCTTAAGTGGATGGGGACCCCCATCAGCTTTGACACCACCGACTGCCCCAGGAACATGGCTGGGGCCGGCCAACTACCGCTCTTGGTAGCTCCTACCATCGCCAACGTGAGGATGTACCACGTTTTGGTGGATGGTGGAGCTGGGCTGAACCTCATCAGCCGTGCAGCTTTCCAGAAGCTGTAGATCCTGATGGCCAAGCTCACCTCGTCGAGCCTGTTCTCAGGGGTAGGGCCGGGACAGGTCATTCCCTACGACAACATTAGCCTCCCGGTGACCTTCGGGGCTCCGAACAGCTATCGGACAGAGTACATTCTGTTCGACGTAGCGGAGATAGACCTCCCCTTCAACGCCATAATCGGCAGGCCAGCCCTGTACCGGTTCATGGAAGTAGCCCACTACGGCTACCTCGTCCTGAAGATGCCAACATCGACGTGGTGTCCTCAGGATTCGTGGGGACCGCACTGCTGCAGTGTCGGCCTTAGAGAAATTCCAAGCGCTCGCAACAGCTGGGGCATCAGCCCCCGGCAGTGCAGGGCCGGACCACCTCCGCCCGAGCGCACGCCACCGTGCCTCCGCCACAGCACCCCGGGTGCAACCTCTCGACGAGGGCGACGTCCCATTGAAGATCGTCCAAGTCGGCGCCAAAGCCACCTAGACCACCCGGGTAGCCGGGGGCCTGGATAGCAAATAGGAAGGCGCGCTCGTCACCTTCCTCCGGCACAACATCGACGTGTTTGCATGGCAGCCGTCACAGATGCCGGGGATCCCCAGGAAGGTGATCGAGCACCACTTAAAAGTCTTCCCCGACGCCCGGCCGGTTCAACAGAAGCCCCGCAAGCAGTCCATCGAGCGGCAAAACTTCATTCGTGAAGAAGTCAAGAAGCTGCTGGACGCTGGCTTCATACGGGAGGTCTACCACCCCCGGTGGTTGGCGAACCCCGTCGTTGTCCCGAAGGCCGGCGGGAAGCTCCGGATGTGCATCGACTACACCAGTCTCAATCAGGCATGTCCCAAAGATCCATTCCCTCTCCCTAGAATAGATCAAATAGTAGACTCAACATCAGGCTGTGATATGCTGTTCTTCCTAGACGCCTACTCGGGTTTCCATCAGATCCCCATGTCTAGGGAGGATCAGGAGCACACCTCCTTCATCACAGTAGACGGCCTCTATTGTTATGTGTCTATGCCTTATGGCCTAAAGAATGCACTCCCCACCTTTGTGCGAGCAATGCACAAAACCTTTGGGGAGTTAATAAGAGACCTAGTTGAGGTGTACGTCGATGACATAGTTGTCAAGGTCAAGCAGGGTCCATCTTTGTTAGATAGCCTAGCCTTAGTCTTTGACAAGTTGCGCTCTACGCGCACCAAGCTGAACCCTGATAAATGTGTGTTCGGTGTGTCCTCTGGGAAGCTCTTAGGATTCCTGGTCTCGCACCGAGTGATTGAGGCCAACCCAGAGAAGATCAAGGCCACCGACTTGATGCGGCCCCCTTCCCGCGTCAAGGATGTCCAGAAACTCACGGGATGTCTAGCCGCGCTGAGTCGGTTTATACCGAGGCTAGCAGAGCGGGCACTCCCTTTCTTTAAGCTCCTGCGCAAGTCAGACCCTTTTGCCTGGACTGGCGAAGCAGAAGAAGCTTTCCAGGAGTTGAAGCGACTCCTGACGACCCTACCTATCATGGTAGCCCCTGAGCCCGGAGAGCACCTGCTGCTCTACATCGCGGCGACAACTGATGTGGTGAGTATGGTCCTCGTCGCAGAGCGGCTGGACCCCCCATCTTCACAACCTGCTCGGGTAGCAGAAGACAGACGCCAGGAGGCCCCGCAGGACCAAGGCGGTCCCCCGGACCTCCAAGGCAACCTCCCGGAGGTCCAGGGCGGTCTCCCGGACCCCCAAGATAAACCCTCGGGGGTCCTGCGAGATCCCCCGGGAGCCAAATGGGACCTCCCGGAGGTCCCTCAAGACCCTCCGGAGCTCCCGGATAACCAAGATAGCTTAAGGGCCTCCGGGTCCCAGCTCCCGGAGGCCCCCGTGGGTCCACTCACCCCCAGCGGGCCAGGGCCAATGGATGAGGACCTCCCAGTCCTAAGAGAGAGGGTTCGAACCATCCAAAGGCCTGTCTACTACATCAGCGAAGTACTTCATGATGCCAAGACAAGGTACCTAGAAGTCCACAAGCTGCTGTATGCGGTGCTCGTGGCCTCCAGGAAGCTCCGCCATTACTTCCAGGCCCACCAAGTCTCGGTAGTCACCTCGTATCCGCTGAAGACAATTCTTCACAGCCCCCATGCCACTGGCAACGTTGCTAAATGGACGGCGGAGCTGGCGGAGTTTGAGCTGGACTTCCTCCCACGCCATGCAGTCAAGAGCCAAGCACTGGCTGACTTTGTGGCAGAGTGGACACCAACGAAGACTGACCCAGGGGTCCATGAAGGCGGTGAACTAGAGCACCAAGCTCCGTTCTTCACCGAGCCCCACGGGACACTTTTCTTCGACGGCTCCTCGTGAAAGCAGGGAGCCGGTGCCGGCGTACTGATCCTCATGCCATCGGGGGAACAGTTTCGGTACATGGTGCGTCTCAATTTCAAGGCAACCAACAACATGGCAAAGTATGAAGCACTCATCTTTGGCCTGCAGACAGCCCTGTCTTTAGGCGCTCGCCAGTTGTTGGCACAGGGCGACTCCCAGCTGGTCATCAAACAAGTCAAGGGCGAATGCTCCTGCAATGACCCACAGCTAGCTGCGTATCTGCTTCACGTGCAGATGTTGGAGAAAGGATTCCTCGCCTTGGACCTGCACCACGTACCGCGCGCTGGCAATGCCGCGGCTGACAACCTCTCAACGAAGGCTTCCACTGGAGCCCCCGCGCCCGAAGGAGTTTTCGAGAGGACGTTGCTGCGGCCTACAACCCGTCCCGCCGAGCCGGGCGAAGGGGGCTTGACCAGCACCTCGAAGCTGCCGGTCCCGGCGGCCCTACAGCCATGGATGCCGCCAAGGATTGTAAGCGTCACTGGGGACTCCGTGCAACCCAGTGCTCAAGATTCAGAAGCTCAAGTCAGACCCGATGCATAGATCACGGAGATCCGGGACTACTTGAAGGACAATATCCTCCCTGATGAACATGCAACCGCTGAGCGGATTGTGCGTATGGCTAAGAGATACGCGCTGGTAGAGGGGGATCTCTACCGGCGTGGCGCCAACCACATCCTATTGTGGTGCATAACCCAGGGGAAGGCTGCGACTTGCTCGCTGAGATCCATGGAGGCGAATGTGGAAGTCACTCTTCCTCACGGACGCTTGTCGGTAAAGCCTTCCGGCATGGCTTCTACTGGCCGACAGCACTCCAGGATGCCGTCAAGCTGGTCGAGAGCTGCAAGGCGTGCCAGTTCCATGCCAAGCAGATCCATACACCGGCTCAGGCGGTACAGATGATCCCGCCCTCGTGGCCATTTGCCGTATGGGGGCTGGACATCTTGGGACCATTTCCCAGAACCGTCGAAGGATTCCGGTACCTCTATGTCGCAATCGACAAGTTCACCAAGTGGCCAGTAGCTACACCAGTTGTCACCATCAACAAACAATCCGCAGTGAAGTTCATCAAGTCTATTGTCTGCCGGTTCGGGGTCCCGAACAGAATCATCACCGACAACGGGACCCAGTTCACCAGCGCAGCCTTCCAAGACTACTGCGAAGACCTCGGCATTCAGGTGTGCTATGCCTCTGTCGCCCACCCAAAGAGCAATGGGCAAGTCGAGAGGGCCAACGCGGAGATTCTCCGGGGTCTCAAGACTCGCACCTACGCCAGTCTGAAGAAACATGGTGCCAATTGGGTATATGAGCTTCCGAGCACACTATGGGCTAACCGGACATCCCAGAGCCGGGCCACCGGAGAGACACCCTTCTTCATGGTGTATGGGGCCGAGGCTGTACTTCCTCCAGAAACCACCATGAAGTCTCACCGTGTCCGGGCTTACGACGAAGCCGCACAGGACAACCTCCGACGTGGAGAAATCGACCTCGTTGATGAGGTCCGGTTGCATGCAGCGCTTCGTAATGCGCGGTACAGACAAGCGCTTCGGCGCTACCACCAGAGATCTGTGCCTTCCCGGGAGCTGCAGGAAGGTGACCTGGTGTTGCGGCGCATACTTTCTCGTGAATGGGCCCACAAACTCTCCCCTAGGTTGGAAGGTCCCTTCCGAGTCGCGAAAGTATGCCGCCCCGGGTGCGTGCGCCTTTCCACCGAGGATGGGGATCTGCTCCCAAACCCTTGGAACATAGAACACCTCCGTAAGTTCTACCCCTAGAGCAAAAATAGGACAATACTTTCTTTTCGTAATAAACTCCATAGAGTCCAGGAGCAGCGCTCGGAGCAGCTAAGCCCCAGGGGACGGTACAGGACTATGTTCAGCTTTGCCTGGTTCCGACTCCAAGCGCGTAGAGTCTTGCTTCCCCTCTTAATGGGGCGGGTCGTGGCCTCCATGTTTAGCCTGCCTTCCTCCTGTGGAAAGTTGTATGAAAAGAAACCTGCTCTACTTTGCTCTTTCCTCGTACTCATTTCAATTGTGTACTAAGTTTTTTATAACCACCCTTGCAGTGCATGGTTGCCATGTGCTCAGCTCCCCCTCCCTACAGTCCCCAAGCACCAAGCATATGGTTAGGGACTATAAGTCAAATAAGACTATGAGATAAGGGAGGGAGAGCCCCCAAGGAGGATTACTTTTTCCCTACTTGTGTGCAGGACCTCTCGGCCTCGAATCCCTACAGGAATGTGGTAGGAGCACCTGACCAATGGGACGCCCCGGCCAGGGGGCCACTACGGGATCACGCAAGACCGGAACTCCAAGGCAAGACCGAAGGATACACGGGTCCAGCAGGACCGGACCCCCCCCCCCCTCTCTGAGGGGAGGGGCCTGGAGACCCCACGTATACCGTGGGTCCAGACCTCCCCCTCCTCATAGGAGAGCTCCGGATCCGCCACGTGGTCGGCTGACCCGGGCCTCCCCATCCTCATGAGGCGGGGCCCGAGGACCTCTGGGGCCCTTAATGTAATGAGGACCCGGGCAAGGTTTGCCGGAGCAGAACGTCGAGATTGGTGAAGGCCTCTGAGCACCTTGCGGAGCTAAGGGCTCGGTCGGGCAAAACCAGGAAGAAGACGGAAAACGTCGCAGGCACGAAGGGTCATAGGAGTTCATGTATTCATGGCTCCATGAGCTGGGTACAAACTCGATGAAAAAGAAAGAAACAAGCCCCAAGGGTCTCCTGACACGACCAGAATCTAGAAGTTGCAAGAACGGCCGCTTCACCAGGCTTCAGCCCTGGCGGCACTCTCCCGCTCCATGACCCGAGCGCAGGAATCGCCTCCCTCATCACCGGCGCAAAGGCCGGTGTCACCAAGGGAGCTCCTGAGGCCCCCTCCGCAGCTTCAGCGGTCTTCCTGGAGACTTTGCCACCTAGGATCCTCCATGGTGCATCAGCGGTTTCCTTCTCCTGAAGTTCCCTCATCACCGGCGCAAAAGCCGGTGTCATCAAGGGTGCTCCTGGAGCCCCCTTCCCTCATAACCTGCACAAAAGCCGGTGTCATCAAGGGTGCTCTTGAGCCCCCCCCCCCCCCCCCCGCAGCTTCAGCGGTCTTCTCAGAGACTCTGCCGCCTGGGATTCTCCTTGGTGCTTCAGCGGTTTCTTTGAAGACTCCACCATCTGAGAAGGGACGCAACGCCAGGGAGCTTTCTGCCTGTCATCACCAAGGAAGGGCCCCGTCGGGAGGACAAACCAGAGACCCCTTGGAGGCGCCACCTCCAGAGGCAAGACAGGCAGGCTCCCTGGGTCCCAGACTTGGTGCAGACGCCGTTGCTGGGGGAAATCGAGAGTGATTCTCCCCTTGAAAGGCGGGTTGGGAGCCATGGAAGGCGACAAGACCGCAGAGACTCGAGGGAGGCGCAAGGGCTGGAGGCCTTATCAGGGGAGCGTACCCTCGTGGCGGTTTCTTTTCCCACCTTCCAGGTACGAGTCCAAGCGATTCGGAACTCTTCGAATACACCGCATCGACAACCGCTTCGGCTCCTAGACCGAGTGCCGATGACAGGTGGACCCAAGCCGCCCAACTGAAGCGGTGGGTCAAGGAGTCAGTCTCCTGAGAAGATGAGCCGGCAAGGCACTTCGGCGGTTCCCGAAGAAAGCGCCGCAACGTGCAGAAGTGGCAGTCTTGGGAACCGCCGCAGTAAAAGCAACCATCAAGTGGGCGCACGCTCCCACGATCCCGCGGCCGTTCGTGCTCCGGCAGCGGTCAATTCGGGACTTAGAGAAAGTGCGCGGATCGGAAGAGACGGAGGTCCCACCTCGGGCTCGCTATCTCCCCCGAGATGGGCCCGGGGGCCACTGTCGGTACCTGCGATATGGGGTACCCCCGCGCACAGGGGAAAATGCCTAAGGAACTCACCCTTCTCCGCAGGAAGAGCTCCGAAGGTGCCACGCGTCCGGCGGGGCCGGACCTCCCTCTCCTCAGAGGAGGGCTCCGGGCCCGCCACGTGGCATACAGAGGCCGGACCTCCCCCTCCGCGGGAGAGAGGTCCGAAGGTGCCACGTATCCGGCGGGGCCGGACCTCCCTCTCCTCAGAGAAGAGCTCCGGGCCCGCCACGTGGCGACAGAAGCCGAACCTCCCCCTCCGCGGGGAGAGGTCCGAAGGCTCCACGTGCCCCGCGGGGCCGGACCCTCCTCTCCTCTCAGAAGGGCTCTGGGCCCGCCACGTGGCCAGCAGAACGGCGCTGCCTGCCCCCGAGCGATAGGCAGCGGGCGTAAAGACGCCCCATACCTTGCCCGTACAAGGTATTCAAGGCCCGCGTCTTCCCAAGACGCGGAGACGCGGAGCACGCCTCTGTCAGGTGCCGTTGCGCCCAGTCGCATCACAGACTGGCACGCAGTGTCAGAGCCTGCCGGCCAATAAACGCGGCGACAAGACATCCGATGCCGCCCCCGCCGTCATCATCCACTACGACTAGCATGCGGCATGGGCAGGGCTGCAAGACGAAGACTCAGAAGCCTTCGCCAGAGACAACTACCGGCATAACTGCAGATACGGTAGATGATAGACAATCTCCCCGGGACCACCTGTCGGGTACGGGGCCCCCTTGTAAGCCACCCGAGTCTTGGACTATAAAAGGCTCGGGTAGGCGACGATAGCGAGGGTTCGCATCTCTCCAACTTACACGCTAGCCATTCACACCCAAGCTGTAACTCACCCCCAAGCTCAGGACTCCGGTTCTGAGCAGCAAGCAATACAGCGAGCTCCATAGCTCGCCGTGGACGTAGGGTTTTACGCTCCGGCGGCCTGAACTACGCAAAACTCTCCGTGTCAAGCTCTTACTAACTCGTCCATCCACGCAAGCTCTCCGCAAGGGACTAGCCCCACCGAAAAAAAGAACCTCCGCGGGCTGCCCAATGCAGGCACGGGGGAAGTGTCGACCGAACACTTCGACATTTGGCGCGCCAGGAAGGGGGCTTTTCCCCTTGCGCGACGAGTTTCCGCCGATGAAGATGACCAAGCTTCCTTCAGCGGCAAACTCACCTCCCCCGCCTCCGTGGCGAACCGCGACCAGGGGGGAGTACATGTCAACACACTCGGGACGGAGTGTGTCGGTACAAGCTGGGAGCCAGCAACCGGCTCTGGCAGCGCCGACCCCGGCAATGCAGGCTCCAACCAGCGTCAGGTCTTCAGTAGCGCTGGGCGTACCCGGTGGGGGTGCGCTAGCTGCAGCAAGAGCGCTACTGCACAATCCACCCGCTGGGGACGCGCCTCAGGCAGCGACCCAACAGTGGATTCGCGAGGTAGACCGTCTCGTCGTCGCCGCCGCAAACCCTCGACTTCGGCGGGGACGACACTCTGGCCAACCGGCCGTGTCGCTGATGCGCACGCCAATGGTATCCCTGAAACATAACCGGCAAAAATATTTTCATGATTTTGTGATAATTATGACTTTTTAACCTAGTGATCTTTCTCGTCTTCACATTCACAGCTCGTCTCAGGCTAGCAGCATAACCATCTGGAAATTTCAAAATTTTCAACCACCGCAAGACTTCTTTCTTTTTTTAGGTCTAAGACAGAAAGTAGCGCGTGATTTGCCACCGGTTTCAGAGAGCTCAACACTTGGGCGGTTACAAACCTCTGCCAAATCTTTTTGAGGCTTAATATTGTCTTTTGTTTTGCCCATCACATTCAAGCATGTGCTTATGATGCATTCGCTCATATGACGCTCCTGGTGCATGACATCAATGTTATGAATTAGAATTAAGGACTTCACATACGGTAGTTCCCATAACACACATACATGAGTCCAATTGTGGTCCTCTCCGTAATCAATAAAATATCCAGTACGATTTTCATCTGGCACTAGCTTGTCCAACATGGCACATATCTCTGACCCGTTCAAACGTTGTGGTCGTCCTTTTGTGGCAACAATGTTCTTTCTGAAGGCATTTCTCTGTTGTCTGAACACGTGATTCGGAGGTAGCCAACGTCGATGACAATCGAAATAACATATATTGCCACTAAGACTAATACGAAAATATACCGTGTCCGCAGCACATATCGTACATGTCAAATGACCATGAGTACTCCAGCCGGAAAACATGTCGTATGCTGGGAAATCATGAACAGACCACAAGTATACACCTCAAAGGATGAATTTCTGTTTTTTATAACAACCGTACGCTTCGATTCCTGTCCATAACAATTTCAACTCTTCAATCAATGACTTCAACATCACGTTGCGTCGTGAATAAGGATGATATGATCCAGAAACGATGAGACAAAGGAACATGAATTCATACTTCATACAGAGAGATGGTGGTAAGTTGTACGGAATAGCGAACACGGGCCAACATGAGTATGGTGTGGCATTTGTACTGAACGGTGAGAAGCCATCTGTCGCTAACCCGATGTGAATATTTCTTGTATTGTTGGTGAAATCTTGATCGAAGCGGTCCAATGCCTTCCATACCTCACCGTCAGGCAGGTGCTCCATGACTCCGAGGTTCTCACGTACACCTTCTTTGTTCCATCTCATATATCTAGAAGTTCTTTTCGAGAGAAACAAGCGCTTCAACCGAGGTGTGACAGGAATGTAACGAAACTGCTTATGTGCGACTTCAGTCTGTCATTATCAATCTCGAAAAACCTCGATTTGCCACATTGTAAGCACTTCTTCTCGCTGACGTGCTCTTTCCAAAAAAATGATTGCAGCTGGCTGGGCAGACAACAATCTTCTCATATTTCATACCAAGACCATAAATCAATTTCTTAGACTGATACATATCTTTCAGCACTTTATGCGGTTGAGTAAGGATATCGCTGATCAATTTGATGAGATTGTTGTAACAATTGTTGGAGAAGAAAAAATTAGGCTTTATTGCCATAAGTCTGGTCATGAAATTAAGAAGAGTCACTTTTGTGTGTACATGCAGTGGTTCTTCGGAAGCTTTGAGAAGCTTAAAGAACATTTCAACCTCTATTGTAGGAGCATCCTCCTTCAACTCAGGATCTATCGCTTCAAGCATCTCGTCCATCTTATCGACTCCCGTGCTATCATCCACCACTTCATATTCTACAACTTCGGAACATGTCTGACCATGAAAGTACCATATCTCATACTTTTACATGAAACCGTTTTGACACAAGTGAATCGTCAACACCGTTTTGACACAAGTGAAACGTCAACGTCACCTTGTCGAAAAATTTCGCATACTGACATTTGGTACATAGGCACCGCAACCTACTGCTGTTGGCAGACAACAAAAAAGATCTTTGTATAAAAGCATCTGTCTTGGTGAACCACTCCTCTAAGTGATGCCCATTCTTTTTTCCAACCAGAATACATCCAAGTCCCGTCTTCAGTCATGTCTGAGGTTATAACTTCGAAGCGGACAAATCATTATTAGTACATTTTTAAGTCTTGTCATGACCCCTACAACTAAGCAGATATGTCCTAAACCCACCCAAGAGTGATCGAGATAACGAGCTTATGACGAGATATTGAGTCCGAATCTGGACGAAATTTTGGCAGCATAACCCCGTTGTTCTCCAACTGCACGCCCAAAAATGATGCAGCAAAGAATATTAAGGTTAAGCTGTCGAAATCAAGTCCAGATCCACACCTTGTATCTAAATTGTCAAAAGTACATCCTCAGTCACTCTCAGGTTGCCCAAAAAGAACAATTTCGAACCTACACGCCTCACATGCCTATCGTATGTGAGACGTGTAGATTCGAAACGGGTAATTAATTTCTATAGGTTATGTTACTCATTCTCATTTTTCAGTCATTTACGTGAGAGGAAAGAACAAGAAAGAGGGGGTAAGTTGATCAAAGTTGAAAGTTCAAAGGTTCTATGCCGGGTCAGGCCGTGCCGTGCCGGATCGGGCCACGTCGGGTCGGGCCGTGCCGGGTCGGGCCGTGTTGTGCCAGGTTGGGCCATGTGGGTAGGGTCGCGCCGGGTCGGGCCATGCCGTGCCGAGGGTTGGGCTGTGTCGGGTTGTGTCGTGCTGTCGGGTTGGGCCGTGCCGGGTCGGCCCGAAACCCGTTAATATTCGTATAATTATTAAACACTCACAATCAATTAATTAACTAATTCAAAACTAATTAAACATTTCAAAACTAAGTAAACAATTAAATAATTAAAACTAATTGAAAAATAAAAAACTAATTAGATAATTACAAAATAGTTAAACAAACTAATCCAAACTAATTAAAACCTAAAAACAAACTAATTACAAACTAACTAAGTAATTAATTATCAAATTAATCACCTAAATTAAACTAACCACACTAAAATGAACTAACTAAAACATAATTATAAACTAAAATAAACTATTTAATTTAAAATAATTATAAACTAAACTAAATAACTACACTAATTAAATAACTAAAACTAATTAAAATAACCTTAACGGGCCCGGGCCGTGCGGCGCCGGGGCGGGATGGGGGCGGCCGGTGCGGCAGGGGGCGGCCGGGGCGGCGCCGGCGGCGCGCGGGGAGGCCGAGGTGGGCGGTGGTGCACGAGGGCGGCGGCGACGGCGGAACGGGTCGAGGTCGGCGCGGGCGTGAGTGTCCGTACCGACCCCGGTTCGGGCGGGTATATACCGCTTATTTACGACGGCCAGGGACCGTTCGTCGTAAATAAGTCTTTAATTACGACGGGACAAGTCCCCATCGTTAATAAGCTCCTTATTCACGACGATCGGCCCTCACCGTCGTGAATAACGTGATTATTCACGACGGTCTAGGTCAACTATCGTGAATAAGGGCATTATTCACTGTCGAAGTGTTCGGTCGACACTTCCCCCGGGCCTGCACTGGGCAGCCCGCGGAGGTTCTTTTTTCGGAGGGGCTAGTTCCTAGCGGAGAGCTTGCGCAGATGGACGAGTTAGTGAGAGCTTGACACAGAGAGTTTTACGTGGTTCAGGCCGTCGGAGCGTAAAACCCTACGTCCATGGCGAGCTATGGAGCTCGCTGTATTGCTTGCTGCTCAGGGCCGGGGGGCCTGAGCTTGGGGGTGAGTTACAGCTTGAGAGTGTATGGCTAGCGTATGAGTTGCAAAATGCGAACCCAGGGGTGCGGATGGCTAGAGTCCGAACCCCTGCTAACGTCGGCTACCCGAGCCTTTTATAGTCCAAGACTCGGGTGGCTTACAAGGGGGGCCGGGACCCGACAGGTGGTCCCGGGGAGATTGACTGATATCTACCGTATCTGCAGTTATGCCGGTAGTTGTCTCTGCCGAAGGCTTCTAAGTCTTCGTCTTGTAGCCCTGCCCATGCCTCATGCTAGTCGTAGTGGTTGATGACGGCGCAGGCGGCATGGGATGTCTTGTCGCGGCGTTTATTGGCTGGCAGGTTCTGACACCGCGTGCCAGTCTGTGATGCGACTGGGCGCAACGGCACCTGACAGACGCGTGCTCCGCGTTTCCGCGTCTTGGGAAGACGCGGGCCTTGAATACCTTGTACGGGCAAGGTGTGGGGCGCCTTTTCGCCCGCTGCCTACCGCTCGGGGGCAGGCAGCACCGTTCTTCTGGCCACGTGGCGGGTCCGGAGCCCTTCTCTGAGGCGAGAAGGGTCCGGCCTGCGGGGCACGTGGAGCCTCCGGACCTCTCCCCGCGGAGGGGGAGGTCCAGCTCATGTATGCCATGTGGCGGGCCCGGAGCTCTCCTCTGCGGAGAGGGAGGTCCGGCCCCGCTGGACGCGTGGCGTCTTCGGACCTCTCTCCCACGGAGGGGGAGGTCCGGCTTCTGTATGCCACGTGGCGGGCCCGGAGCTCTCCTCTGAGGAGAGGGAGGTCCGGCCCCGCCGGACGCGTGGCGCCTTCGGAGCTCTACCGGCGGAGAAGGGCGAGTACCTTAGGCATTTTACCCTGTGCGCGGGGGTACCCCATATCGAGGGTACCGACAGTGGCCCCCGGGCCCATCTCAGGGGAGATAGCGAGCCCGAGGTGGGACCTTCGTCTCTTCTGATCCGCGCACTTTCTTGTCTTGAGTACTCCCTGTGCTGGCAGGGTCTTGACGGCTTCGATGTTCAGCCTATTAGGAGAGGGTGAAGCCTGACATCGGAGCTCGGCCCGGCTGTGGGGGCGGAGGTCCGGAAGTCATCGGAGCTCAGGCCAGCGAAGGGCGTGAGGTCCGGCATCAGCGCTCACTTCTGAAAGGAGGGCGAGGGCTGGCCTCGGAGCTCGGCCTGGCTGTGGAGGCGGAGTCCGGAAGTCATCGGAGCTCAGGCCAGCGAAGGGCGTGAGGTCCGACATCAGCGCTCGCCTCTGAAAGAAGGGCGAGAGCTGGCCTCGGAGCTCGGCCTGGCTGTGGAGGCGGAGTCCGGAAGTCATCGGAGCTCAGGCCAGCTTAGGGCGTGAGGTCCGGCGTCAGCGCTCGCCTCTAAAAGGAGGGCGAGGGCTGGCCTCGGAGCTCGACCCAGCTGTGGAGGCGGAGTCCGGAAGTCATCGGAGCTCAGGCCAGCGAAGGGCGTGAGGTCCGGCATCAGCGCTCGCCTCTGAAAGGAGGGCGAGGGCTGGCCTCGGAGCTCGGCCTGGCTGTGGAGGCGGAGTCCGGAACTGCTCTGTGGTCCCCCCTTTCCTATCCCTTAGTCTCATTTGGCTTACTGTCCCAGGCCGGAATACGGGGCTCGGGTAATCCAGTGCACTTGGTCCCGGAGGTCTGGCCCCAGCCCCAGTCAGGGTGTAACCGCCCGGCCCCCTGGTACTCAGACCGTAGCGCCGGGAGGCAGAGTGCGCATGCTTTTGGTGCAAGACCGGGCAAAGCAAGGCTCCTGCCCCCCCGTTCTAGCGTAGGTCTTTTCTCGGAGGAGACCAACTGGCGGTGCAGTACCCTTATAGAGGGAGATCCAAAAGGCCACCGGGCCTCTGGCAGGTACCCCAAGCACTACCGTCTTCGGCAGGACGGCAAATATCGACTATGCATGAGAGCAGGAAAGAGGAACCGAGTGTACAATGGACGCACACTATCTAGAGCGTGGGGAGGTGTTCATATAAATTAATGCGTAGTTTAAATAAACACCTAAGTAAGCATGGTGAACTTACTAGGGTGGCGTCGGAGCGCCTGTCTTCACGCAGAGCGGGTCATGCATGGCTTCGTCGTACGCCGGACACGGGGGGACCCCCATGGCTATATCAAGGGGAAGCATGGCTTCGGCCCTGCATACCATGTGGAAGGGTAGTTCCCGTGACCCGGCCCTGGGAAGTCCGGCTGGCCCTCGACATGGAGGAGCCGGTATCCCCCGACGGCTCTGAGTGCGCGTCTGCACCGGTTGTGTGGGTCTGCTTGGCGTGGACTTGGCACGCATTGCATCCCTAACCGGTTTGACGGCGTCCAGGTGGCTCTCGGTCAGTAGGAGCCATGCCGGGTGGCTTATCTGACCAACGCGCGGGACGATGAGCGTTCCCTGCACTCGTCTCCTTGGACTACTGCGAGCTAGTCGCAGCCTTCCTCCTGGGTTATGCACCGCAATAGGATGTCGAGGCGCCACGCCAGTAAAGATACCAGCGCGTAGCACTTAGCCGTCCGCACCACCCGTTCAGCGGATGCATGTTCATCAGGAAGGATGTCCTTCAAGGAGTCCCGGACCTCCGTGGTCCATGCATCGGGACTACTTGAGCTTCTGGATCTTGAGCGCTGGGTTGCACGGAGTCCTCAGCGACTCTTACGATCCTTTGGCGGCATCCAGGGCCGCCGGGACTGCCTAGCTTCGTGGCACTGGTTCAGCCCCCTTCGCCCGGCTCGGCGGGCCGGGCTGTGGACCGCAGCAACGTCCTCTCGAAGACTCCTTCGTGCACGGGGGCTCCGATGGAGGTCTTCATTGAGAAGTTGTCAGCTGCGGCCGTGCCAGCGCGCGGTTCATGGCGCAGGTCCAAGACGAGGAATTCTTTCCCCAACATCTGCACGTGAAGCAGATAAGCAGCTAGCTGTGGGTCATTGCAAGGACATTCACCCTTAACTTGCTTGATAACTAGCTGGGAGTCACCCTGTGCCAACAACTGGCGAGCACCCAAAGACAGGACTGTCTTTTAGGCCAAAGACGAGTGCTTCATACTCTGCCAAGTTGCTGGTTGCCTTGGAATTGAAACGCACCATGTACCCAGACTGCTCCCCCGATGGCATGAGAAGCAGTACGCCGGCACCGCCCCCCTGCTTTCGCGAGGAGCCGTCGAAGAAGAGTGTCCAGTGAGGCCCGGTGAAGACCGGAGCTCGGTACTTTGGTTCACCGTCTTTGCGGCCCCCTGGGTCAGCCTTCGTTGGCGTCCACTCAGCCACGAAGTCAGCCAGTGCTTGGCTCTTGGCTGTCTGGCGTGGTCGGGAGCTCAGCTTGAACTCCGCCGTCTTCGGGCTGTCTTCCGGCTTCGGAAGCTGGCAGTGGGTGCCAGCTCCGCCCATCGGCTGCTCTGGCGCAATTGTCCGCCAGGCTGAAGTGCTCAGAGGCATCGCAGACCTCTTTGGTCGCAAGCTTCTCAAGCATCTTCTCGTCTCGGACACTGCCGAAGTGCCACCACCATAGAAGCACTTTGAATATACGGGATGGTGTTGCGTACCTGGGAGAACCGCTGGATGAAGGAGCGCAGCGACTCTCCAGGTTGTTACTTGATGGCTTGGAGGTCAAGCTCCGTGCCGGGACGGTTGTAGGGGCTGCCGAAGTTGGCGATGAACTGCCGGCAGAGCTCTCCCCAGGAAGTTATGGAACCCCGAGGGAGGTTCATGAGCCAAGACCGGGTCGGGCCGGTCAAGGCGTCGGGGAAGTAGTTGGCCATGACGGCCTCATCCCCTCCTGCGGCAAGTACGACGGTGGAGTAGACCTAAAGGAACTCCGCCGGGTTGACGCTGCTGTCGAACTTTTCGGGCAGGTGCGGCCAAAACCGGAGCCTGGTGTAGCTGGAATCTGCCGTGTGCTCACCAGCCATTGGCGTGCGCATCAGCGACACAGCAGGTTGGCCAGAGCGTTGTCCCTGCCGAAGTTGAGGGTTTGTGGCGGCGACGACGAAACGGTCTACCTCGCGAATCCGCTGCTGGGTCGCTGCCTGAGGCACGTCCCCAGCAGGCGGATTGAGTAGCAGCGCTCTTGCTGCGGCTAGCGCACCCCCGCCGGGTACGCCCAGCGCTACTGAAGACCTGACACTGGTCGGAGCCTGCATTGCCGGGGTCGGCGCTGCCAGAGCTGGTTGCTGGCTCCCAGTGCAGGTATTGGTGCCGCGAACGCTTGGTTTGCCGCTGGCACAGTGTGCCCCGGTATGGGCAAGGCTGCTCCTTAGACCGGGGACGCCGTTTGCAGGGCATATGGTTGTGGCATATGCTGCGCGGCGTATGCCTGGGGCAGAGCTCGCATGGCGAAGATCTGCCCTTCAGGCTGGGTCGAGGCCGACGTCATACTGTCGCCAGCCTCTTAGTTGCGACGCCTTTCTCGTCGTCGCTCGAAGAACACTCGGGCATCTTGGCCCAAGTGGCATCGCTCCGGCTCCCTTCGCAGGTCCGTCGACAGGAGCCTGGAGGAGCTGGAATCCGCCGTTAGCCCGTCAACCGTGGGTGTGCGCGTCAGCGACACAGCCGGTTGCCCTGGGCGTCGTCCTCGCCGAAACCGAGGGTTCGCGGCGGCGACGACGAGGAAAAAGATCCTCGATGAAGCTCACTTGTCCAAATACTCCATTCATCCGGGCAGCAACAAAATGTACCAAGATTTGAAAAAGAAATTTTGGTGGACACGGATGAAGCGGGAGGTAGCTAAGTACGTATCCGAGTGCGATACGTGTAGACGAGTGAAAGCTGATCATATGAAGAAATCAGGGCTGCTGCAACCCCTGAAGATCCCAGCATGGAAATGGGAAGATGTGAGCATGGATTTCATTGTGGGATTACCCCTAACAGCCAACAAGCATGATTCCATATGGGTAATCGTTGATCGGTTAACCAAGACGGCTCACTTCATTCCGGTGAATACACGTTACAATGCCGGCAAATATGCGGAGCTATACATAGCGAAGATTCTATGCCTATACGGGGTACCCAAGACCATTGTCTCAGATCGAGGTGCATTATTTGTATCTCGCTTTTGGGAGCAGCTACACGCTGCATTGGGTACTAAGTTGATCAGGAGCTCCGCTTATCACCCTCAGACAGATGGCCAGACAGAAAGGGTGAATCAAGTCCTGGAAGACATGTTGAGAGCGTGTGCCATCCACCATGGTAGGAATTGGGATGATCACCTACCATTGGCAGAATTCTCGTACAACAACGGTTATCAGGCGAGTATCAAAATGGCACCCTATGAGGCTCTCTATGGTCGCAAGTGCCGCACCCTGTTAAATTGGTGCGAGTCCGGTGAAAGGGTCACATTCGGAGTTGATGTGGTGAACGACGCCGAAGAGCGCGTTCGGACAATTCAAGCCAATTTGAAGGCCGCTCAATCCCGACAGAAGAGCTACGCTGATAAGAGGCGTAGGCCGTTGCACTTTGACGTTGGGGAACACGTGTACCTCCGCGTGTCTCCAATGAAGGGCGTGCACCGATTCGGTGTGAAGGGGAAGCTCGCTCCCCGTTTCATTGGACCCTACGCTATCACCGAGAAGTGTGGACCAGCAGCGTATCGATTGGAGCTACCGGCATCTCTGGCTGGTGTCCATGATATTTTCCATGTTTCGCAACTGCGAAAATGCTTGAAGCATACAACTGCTGTTCCTACCGAAGACATCGGCGAGCTGAAGCCGGATTTAACATATGATGAATATCCGGTGGGAATTCTTGATGAGAAAGCCAGGACCACGCGTAGCAGAACGTTGTGGTTCTACAAAATACTCTGGAGTAACCACACCGCCGAGGAAGCGACGTGGGAGAGCGAGGAGTTCCTTCGCTCAAATTACCCGGAGTTCTTGGCTTCTCAACACGGGTAAGTCCCTATTACATCGCTATCTCTTCTTTTATAATCTCGGGACGAGATTCCTTTAAGGGGGGAGGGATGTAAAAGCCCAAGAAAAGGGACTTGTAAAAATTTTTCTTCACTTCACCACACCTCAGCTCTTGTTGTGGATGGCTGGTAAGGAATGGGAGGAGCAAGTAACCTCTATCAAAGAAGTGGTTAGAGGGGAAACTTACACTTTCACAACATGGGAAAATTATACACATATGATCACACATGAGAGTGTGTTTCCAAACTGTTGCATTCAAACTCAGGATTTCAGCAGCTAAACCAAGGATCAAAGTGCATAATTGGTTTCCTCAGGTCCAAATTAGTGGGGAGGCAAAGTTTCAGAAATTTTCAAAAAGATTTGCTACCCATTTTTCCAAAAAGGATCCAAATATGCCAAGAATTCAAATATACATTTGAATTTGAGGTAAATTTGCCAAACAATACCAATGTAGCTCAGTTGGAGATTTCCAACGATTGAATTCATCTTTTGTCAAGTTTGGAGATCTTTTGAGAGGGGGTAGAGCACTGACCAGTGGGGCCCACATGTCATTGGGTGAAATAGACTTAGCCCCCAAGTCTACTCTCTGTTTCTCAGTCAACCGAGCGCAGCCAGCTGCCGCGCGCGCACCGCCGGCCGAACGGCCACCTCCTGGTTCCCGTCGCTCGCGCTGGCAGCCGGGGAACGGCGCGCCCTCTCCTCTACATGACCCCCTCGCCAAGCCACCGAAGACGTACGCGTGCTTCTTTGCAAAACAGCGAGCCCCCGCTCTGCTCGGTCACCGACGCCGCTCCACCGATCCTCCCCTGCACGCCGACGTCCGCTCGGCCTTTGCCCGAGCTCCCAACGCAGAAAGAGAGCGCCGGTGTGTGCTCTAGCTAGCCATCTCACCACCCCACGGTGTTAGCACCGCACTCGACCACAAATCGACGATCGCCACTGAGAGCTCAGGCCACCGGCGGAAAAGCGCGAACTGCTCCCCGTGGACAGCACGCCACGGCCAGCTTCACCGCCGGACTTCTACACAGAAAAGGTGCGCCTTAGCCTCCAGATCGTGTAGCTGCAACCCTTCTAACCATTGGTAGACGGTGCGCTGAGAATTCCTAAGGATCCCGAGAACTAGTGCAACCGGGTAAGGATTGGTCTACCCCGAAATTCGAGCTGCACCGTCCAATCCAGCTCGAGTGAGCTTACACATACCTTCCTCACTTCCTAGCGGCCCTCCTCGACCAAGAATCAAGGGAAATGACCCAGAAATGGCTGGGTTTAGGTTGTTTCTCGGGCCGCCATAGAATAACAGCTCGGTTCACCGTGGAGCTCTAGGTTGCCGACCTTTTCATGGGGTTTGGCGGCCATTTCCATCACCCTCGAGCTCCCGTGGTGCTCTCCGACCCTTTGCCAATCATTTTGATGCGTTATAACGCATTCCCGACCACGCCGGAACCCTAACCGCCACTGTCACCGTCGGGAGCCCTGTTCCGGTGAGCTACGGCCGCCGGCGACGCCACCGACGAGTTCAGCGATGTGAGTTAGGGCGGGGCGGCAAGTTTGGTGCCGGGAGACGGCCGGGAGAGCAGTTCCGGCGAAGCTCGCCGGAGTGCGCCGCCGCGGGCCCCTGTTTGGCGCGAGGAAGGGGAAGACTGCCGGGTGGGACCCACCGGCAGACATTTAAACATTTTGAAATGTCCAGTTTGTAGTTCAAACTTTGGGGGACCACAACTTGGGTTAGGAGAATCCAAAAATCATGAAACAAATTTTGTTGGATTCCTCTAACAGAGTACAATCCAAATCTGAAACCCAATTTTTATAAAACCCAGTAATTAATTCTGGAAAATTCTTTAAAGCTTTTCAGCAAAAGAATTTTAGAGGGAGTTTGGTTCATCCAAAAATCCCCAAATTTTGCCAGAATGTTCTTTAGGACATTAGTAAACCCCTGTAAAAGTTTCATACCACTTGGAGTTGATTTGGTCATAGTAATTCAAATTGGAAGGTGCTGTGTTCATTGAATGCAGAAACATTTTCACAGAATTTCCAAAACTTGGAGATTCAATTCTGGGCAAACCTTAACTCCCAAAATGCTAGGAAAATTCATGCAAACTCTAGGAGCTATAATTGAAATTGTAGTTCACTAAGTTGGGTATGAACAGGGGTCTGACCTCAGAATTTATTCCTCCTTGCTTATTTGCTAAGAAAATTATTCTGAGCAAACCACTCAATGAAAAGTGCTAAGGTTTGGTCCAGAGGGTTTTCTTGTGACAAGGAACTCACACGAAAATTCTCAGCTCCATTGGAGCTCTAGATCACCCCTGTCCTGTTTACCCACTTAAGGGATTAAGATGGAAAAGGGGGAAAAGCACTTAGCATTTAACCATGTGACTAAGTCCAATCCAAACCACCAACACCAGTTCATATTTAAATTCTTAAACAAAGTTCCAGGTGTTAGAGGCTGGTTATTAGAACTAATAGTAGAAGTCTTACTCTAAAACTCACATTTGCATCTAAATTAACATGTAGTATTTCATTAACGTGTAGCCGTTGAAGAAGAGACTCCGGAAGTGCTGGACTTCCTCCTTCCGGAAGAGGAACTAACCCCTGACCAGCAGCAACAAGGCAAGCCCCGGTTTGCATTAACCCTTTTTAAAAGCTTTACTTTGTTTACATGTGTCATATGAAGTATATATGTGCATTAGGTATAGGATGAATGAAACCCCACTTGCATAACCAAAGGTTCCTAAAAGAGTGAGGGTAGTGTCAAGGACCTCGAGTAGACAGGCTATGCTTAATGAGTCATAGGACTTCGGTACAAGTCGAGTAGTTGGAATCTACTCGCGAGATAGGCTGGGGACACACGGGTTCGGTTGAGTGATGTGAGATCACTTTAGTAATAAAAATGAGACTAGGCAGGGGCTAGGGCGCAGCAAGAGAGAGTCTTGTGCGCGCAGCCCTGCCCGTGTCGATTGAGGACCGATCCGTGTGCGGCCCTGCTGAACAAGTATTGAACGTACCGAAGGCATATCGGATATATGGGCCCCGATAAACCGATGTAGCCTAAACCTCCGGGCGTCGAGGCATAGCACACCGATTTATAGGTGTAGGTTGAGGGCAGCAAGGTGGAAATCTGCCAACGGGCATAGAGAGATGCTCCGTGTGGGGAACCTCCTGCTCGTTTCGGTGCGACCGGTTCGACGTTTGGGCTGTTGGGTGAAAGGTTGTCCCGTACGACATCGAGTGAGCGTGCTGTGCAGCTCCACGGGTGGGCGTACGTGACGTGCTCTTTGGGTTTTCCCTGCAGGTGTATATCGAGTCGATTCGCCGTCCCTCGCGGTGACGAGTACTGCTTGTTCACTGCGTCGTAACGTAGACTAATGAATGAAATATGTTGATTCAATGATGCTGATTGATATAATTGTATTGCTACATGTGTGCCACCAAATACTGCTTACTAAATTTCAGATTTCATGAACTGTTAACCTGTTGCTAAAAGATGAACTAAGGATGAACTTGTAGGCGTGTCGTTTTGCTGAAATGTTACTATCCTATGTCCATTGTACACCTCATGTAGAGTTTCATGCTTAGGTGAGTCGGTTAAGCCTTGCTGAGCCTTTGTGCTCACGGTTGCTGCTTAAGTGTTTTTCAGGTGAAGAGCCACCCACGGACTCGGAGTACGAGTCCACCGGCGAGGGTTACCCTCCGTCGGGGACCACGGCTGAGTGGGAGCCGTACACGCCGCGCTGAGCTGAGACGTGCAGCTAGTGTGGGTTGCCCTAGGGCTGGGCAACCAACTTTTGCTAAATAGGCGGGCGTGAGTTGTATAGTGTAGTCTTCCGCTGTGTAATAGAACCATAATTGTAACTGAAGTTTGTACTTGTTTGTACAGTTTCAGCTGTTTTTCCCATGTAATATATTGTGTTCTTATGACGTGTGCTATCGGGTGTCGCATCGCGCGGCACCACCCTCTGCGATCCTGGATGAGCGGATTCCGGTCCGCCACAGCCTGGTATCAGAGCTACAGTGGGGATAGCACTGTACTAAAGGACTGCATTATGGGAAAAACTTAGGTATATGGTGAGGATTCGGTAGTTGCCCAAGTAAGGACTATATTAGCATAGTTACTTAAAGTGGCAAAGACTAACTTATGTGTTATAATTCTGAATTTCAATTATGTAACGACGCACCTACGCTCTGGTAAGTATGGTAAGGAACGCCACCGAAAGCGGTTCAATTTCGGTTAGCTCTCCCTGACGAGGAACGTGGTTCAGGGATTGATCTCACCGCTTGGTGTGAGATGTCAATATGAACCTCTTGGACTCTTCATGTCCCTGAGTTCATATGAAACGCTGATCCCTAGCGTGCATTAGGCAAGTAAGTGGAGACCCCATCGCGTGGTCAGTAACGCGAGAGTGTGTTCGTCTGGAATTAGCCCAGGAGGACATACGCAGCGCTTGCCATCGGCGTGCCCTGCAGGGCAGTAGGTGGTATCTGTTGGGTTGATAATATTCCCAACCGTGACGACCCGTTCATGACATACTCGGGTTCCCCGTCGTGTGGTGTTGAAACACGATCACGTGCCTTGAGACGTGACTTAGCTCAAGGACGGCCGTATGGAAATGATACGGGCGTTTGTATTTACTTTCAAATATGGAACTGCCTGAAATGAATAACCATTGAGTGCACCATTATTGTGTGGTTTTCTGCAGGTACTAACCACGTATGTATCCGTGTAGAAAACGTGTGCGAGAGACCGTTTAGTGCCACACTTGAGACGTATATACCGGTATGATCCGGTTAGGATTTTCTTTTGTGAGGAACGTAGTACCGAGATATTGTAGGCATATGCATGAGTAAATGATAACAAAGAATTTAAAATCTATAGGTTCAACAGTTAGGACCCTGGTTGGGTGTAGGAATGGGATAGTGATGAGGGTAGTTCCAAAAAGACTGAAAAACAGAGTGCTCTGTTTTGGGACAGCAAGTTTGCTGATCTTCAACAGGGCATAACTCACAGGTCTTTAGCCGAGAGAGGTGTGCCATATAGTTCTGGAAAGGTATTTAAGTATTCTACAACTTTGTTGTAGACTTCCAGAGCTGAAACTCACCTTAAGATGGCTTAAATCCCAGAGACATGTAACTGTCCAGAACTAGGACAGTGTTAAAACATTCTCTAGACTGTTCGGTTTTTCAAGGATAAACTCCCAGTAGAAAAATCTAAAATTTTCATATAATACATCCTTAGAAAGAGTAGAAGATGTGTGACATCTTTGCAATTCAAAGTTCCTGAAGTTTCAGCACAGAATTTAGTGGAAATCAGGATTTGAAACAGCCACTTCCAAGGGAGGTGCTGTTAAAATCCTTCCAGAAATTCTGCTGAATTTGAATTAGCATAACTTTTTAATCAAAGCTGATCTGAGGGCAAATGAGTACTCGTTGGAAAGATACTGAAGTTAAATTTAACTTTGGTATTCAACTTGAGTCATGAAAATGCCCAGAACCAGATCAAAACTTGGAATAGGTAGCAACTGGTCATTCTGACAGAAGAATGACGGTTGAACTCATTGAAAAGGGTGTTGTACCCTAAGGGTGGTATGCGTGATGACAACGCGATAATAATGTCTCGTAGTGACCAAACCTAGTTATGTTGAGCTTCCAAAGTGGAGGTTCATCAAGTTGGATTAAACTAGCTTGTGTTTGGTCTGGTAATGGTGTAGCTTGTGCAAAGTTATTACATTATCTACTTACGAGATATTTCGCATGTTTTGTTGTCATAATGTTTTTCCGCCCAGTTCTATTGGACTGCATGCAAAATGTTGCGGGACTGATGGTTAATGTCGTATGGTTGCAGATGGTTCGTACTAGGACCACGCACGAGGTTGGTGGCTCTAGCCAAGGTGGAGGCGATGACTCCCAGCCACCGGCCTACGACAGCACCCCGCAGCAGCAGCCACCACCGCCGCCTCCGCTTACTCTAGCGGATGTGATAGCGGCATTGGTGGGAGGTCGTGAGGAGCAGACCGACCTGCTCCGCACGATCGTGCAGAATACGTCCCAGGCGGGAGGACGTCAAGAGCGAGGGCCTCGTGAGCCCCGCGAAGTGTCGTACTCGGATTTCATGAGTACGCACCCTCCAGTGTTCACCGAAGCTGAAGAACCACTGGAGGCGGACAACTGGCTGCGGACTATCGAGTCCAAGTTCGGGCTGCTCCCGTGTACGGAGCGGCAGAAGACGCTGTTCGCAGCACAGCAGCTCCACGGTGCCGCTGGTGCGTGGTGGGCGAATTATGTCGCCTCACGTACGGCTGGCCATGCCGTGGAATGGCAAGAATTCCGGGAGGCGTTCCGCGCCTATCACATTCCTCCCGGAATAATGAAGAGGAAGTTCCAAGAATTTTTGGAACTGAAGCAAGGCGGGAGGAGTGCCCACGACTACTCCCGTGCCTTCAACCATCTGGCGCAGTATGCGTCAGACTACATCTCCACGGAGGAGAAGAAGAGGGAGCACTTCTATCGGGGGTTACATCCCGAAATGAAGACCCACCTCGTACAATGGAACCGCGGCACATTCAACGACCTAGTCAATGCCGCCATCATGCAAGAGGACGCTCAGCGGGAGTTAGCAGCTGAGCAGAGGAAGCGTAGCGCTCCACCTAGCAGCGGTGGGAGTGGCGCTCCCCAGAAGTACCGTATGGTGTATCGGACACCATCCGGGCAGCAGTGGCGTCCACCGGCGCGACCTCAGCAGTTCGGGGGACGTTCGTTCCAAGCACCCCCGTTCCGTCCGCCGATGCCACCACCAAGACAGCAGCAGCAGACGATACCCCGGGCGTTTCCACCGCCACAACGCGCCCCGGGTTTCCGTCCACCGATCAGCGGGGGACCGCCCCGTTTCACCTGCTTCACGTGTGGCCAGGCGGGCCACTTTGCGAAGGACTGTCCCCAGGGGCAGCAGAGCAGCGGGCAAGCCCAGTTTCAGGGCGGTGCTCGAGGCCGACCTCCGGCAAAGAAGGTTGGTTAGCGGACTGGAGGCGTCCGCAACCTCGACAATGAGGACGCCCCAGAGGGAGACAACGTGCTGGCGGGTACGTTTACTCTCAACCATCAAGCCATAGTCATATTATTTGATTCGGGTGCAACCCACAGCTTTATAAGTGCCTCCTATGTGGCTAAACATCAATTGCAAGTCTTCCCAACCGACTGCACTTATATGATATGCTCACCGGGAGGGAAGATTTCAGCTAATATGATGATTCCAAAGGCACCTCTGTGCTTAGGTGGGAAGCTATATCCCACCACCTTGATAATCCTTATGGGACAAAGGATTGATGCAATCTTAGGGATGTCATGGCTGCAATACCATGGCGCTGTCCTAGAGACTCGGACACGGACGGTTCACTTAAATTCCCCATTTCACCGTCCGCATTCCATGGTGTTAGACACACCAGTCCGGGAAGTTCTAGCAATTAATAATGCTGAAGTTCTCAAGTTAGAAGACATCCCCGTAGTCCGGGAGTATTCCAACGTGTTCCCGGACGATCTTCCGGGCATGCCACCTGAGCGGGATGTCGAGTTCAAGATTGAACTTGTACCCGGGACTACGCCCATATCACGGAGACCATACAAGATGGCTCCAAATGAGCTGGCGGAACTGAAAGAACAGCTCAATGATCTGTTGAGCAAGGGTTTCATTAGGCCGAGTTCCTCGCCTTGGGGATGCTTGTCACACCCGGTTTTTCCGAAGAAACAACCAAGTGAATATCACATGTATGCCAGGATCATTTACTCATACATGTGATGACAAATAGTGAAGCATCATTTATTACAAGCCAGGTGTCGAATATAAGTAAGTCTTACATAGTAAATGTCTCGATGGACAATAATAAGTTCATCACAAGGAAAATAAACTAGCAGCGGAATATTATTCTTTGGGGCTCCATCACAGGTGTTGCCCGGGGGGGGTCTTCATGAACCTAGAATCCTTCCTCGGGTCCAAAGTCTTGGTCATTATACACCACCTCATTATCTTGACCTGAGCAGCAATATAAACCAACAAATATGCAAGGTTGAGTACCAATGGTACTCAGCAAGTGTGGGAAAATTATATCATGCATGGCTAGAACAAGGAGAGGTTGAACTCATGGTTAAAGCACTACGCAATTAATACCTATCACCTTAGCTTATTAAGCACCTACATTACTACACAGGTGAAATGGTCCCAATCTCCCATCCCAATCATCATAACCAAATAATCATAACATCATTTCCAATGTTAAGCTTCCCGCTTAACCTCCAAAACCGTCAATCCTCTAATCATGAATAAGTCCAGGCCGCTCTTAACCGTGAGCACGGCTGTCAAGACAGTTTTGACTCTGCAGAGTTTGTACCACTGTACCCACAAGTAGTGATTTCATCCCCCGTTGCCGGGTGGACTAAAAGAACCTCCATTATGCCAGTGGCTACGTTCCACATTCACACTTCCCAGGTGTGCGGCCAAGAGATCACTACAAAGCCTTTACAAAGGGATTCCCGACGAGCGTGGGCCCACTGAGGTTTCACCCCTAACAGCATACAAGAGGCTCCAACCCCGCTGCAGTGGCCCCCTCTTGAGCCTTGCGGTTCATATGGTAGTCCAGCTGACACCTACTCCCCGCACCATCCAACACACCCATACTACGCCGGGGATACACCTAATTAATTGGCTAAGCTGCCCCATCTCAGCATGTGGTTGGCACTGTAAAGCCGGGTTACATGCTCCATGAACCGGTCCTTAGGATCCAGGCAAGTACTAAACACAAACCCAAGTCTCGTGCACCCAGCACACAACCAAAACATCCAACTTGCCTTGATTCCTACCTCTACATAATTCACAATGTCTCATTCAAGAGTATGGTAATATAAACTGATGATCTCATGTCCCAAATATCCCATTCTAAGCATGGCTAAGCAAATGCATGTAAATATATGACATGGTAAAATAAATCCCAACCCAAGCTACAAGGAAACAGGGTAATGAAATTCTAGGGAAACTTTCCTAGCATGGGTTTCATATTTCATTTGACAATGCAAATAATTCTATCTACACATCCTAGCATAGGATCAAAGTGGTCAAGGACACTTGCCTCCTTCTTGCTGCTCTTGAAATGAGTAGTCCTGATCTTGAAAACTGATAGCTTGCTCTTGAACAGGTTCTACTTCATACCATCACACATAGCAAAAGGAAAACAACAATCATAAGACATAGTTCACACTTCTACTTCATACAAACAACACATTCACATTTATGAAATTTTCTTTACCATTTTATGTGTTGTGGATACTCTATGTGTGTTGGTTTGGGGCTTGCACACACTTTTATTTACATGTGTATGATTCCTACTTTGGTGTTCATATTTATACTCACATAATATATATATATATATATATATATGTATATATGTGTGTTTCAGTTTTAAATAAATTCCTTATATATTAAACTACCAAATATGTATGAAGAGTATTTTTCTTCTCCATAGGTGCCTTCATAATTTCTATCAACCCTAAACTGAATTCTTTGTACTTTAGAAACTCCATTTATTATTTACTAGTTTCTATATTTTCAGATTTATATTCTTATGCATAATTGTGCATTTTATTATTAAATTAGTAATACACACTACCTAAACAGATTAGGTTCTGGTCCTAAATAATTTAAGATCATATTTTGACCTTGGCTTCTGATGTATACTATTTCATAATTATTTTTCCTATTTTTCTTTAACTATTCTTTACTTAAGAATGTGCCCCTATACTATTAAATGTGAATAATTTATGAAACAGATTTATTTCAGCCCCAAAAATATATTTTTATCTCACTCCAAAGTTTTCTAAGTACTGAGAAAGTTTTTACTAATTTTGACAATTAGGTTTGTCCCCCTTTTTAATATTTAAACACTAGTTACATTTTCAATTTTCTAAATTAAATACTAAACAGGGCTAAAATAATGAATTCACCCCATTACAGGGTATATAATATTATTTTCATAATCTCCAGGGGTCTAGCTACACTCTTCAGAGGTGTTTTTCTTAATTTCTATTAAGTCTAGGGGCTAAAACTGATTTTTAAATGAATTTACATGATTTTCTGGAGTTCCAGGGGCTAGATCTGAAGTTTCCGGGGCTAGCTCTCAATTCCAGAGAACCCCAGGGGGTAGCACGTAAGAATTCCAGTCTTTATAACGCGGGACTGACGTGGACCGTCTGATTTTAAACCGACGGCTGAGATTATAACATCGAACCGGTACGCGGGGTTTTAAAGTCTACCGTGCGATTTAAAATAAACGGCGCACAAGCGGCCACGTCGCTCTGATCGAGCGCGGGCGGCGCTGCCGGCGGCGCACGGCGGCGGGAAGCGGCGATCTCGCCGGAATCTTTCGGATCCTCGAGAATTCTGCCTAGAACTGTGATCTTATGGCCTAGATCGGTAGAGGGGAGGTCAGGGATCTCACCTCGGGGGTTTTCTCGAGCTCGGGGGTCCTGGAAAGTGCTCGGCGGCGAGGTCCGAGGCAAAACCACGGCGAAGCTCGTCGGAGCTGGATTTGCACCGTAAGTCTTCGGGTTTTCTGCACCTGCAAAGTTCCCCGGAGGCGGTGGATCAAAACTAGCGAGTTAGATCAGAGTTTCCGAGCTTAGATCGGCCAAAATTCACCGGCGAAGTCTCGGTGCTCACCGGAGTGAAAATCGGCGATCGCGTGCGAAAAACTGATCGGATCGGTGGGTTTTATAGCCGGGGGAGGGCGGTGGTTCTGTTGTGATCGAGTTGGAGTCCGCTAGTTCCAGAATTCGGCCGCAAAACACGATTTCCCGATCGGTTGCGATCGAGCGCGCGGGAGAGAGTCCGGGGTCGCGGGGTTAGGGATGACAGGCGGGTCCCACATGTCAGCGAGGGGCAGAGCGGCGCGCGCGGGGGCGGGCTGCGCGGGGGTTAGCTGGGCCGGCTGGGGTTTCGGCCCACTGGCCAGTTTTTTTTCTGGCTTTCCTTTTTCTTTTTCATTTCATTTCTGTTTTGAGTATAATTTGAATTCCAGTTTGAATTTGAATTTTTGCAAAACATGCAATACGTCCAAAAATTTCTAAATTCCCCTCTGAACATGGTTTATGGTTCTAAATCAAAATTTGAGTCTTGACTAAAAATTTGGGGTGTTACAGCTCTACCCCCCTTAAAAGAAATCTCGTCCTCGAGATTGGTGTTTCTAAGAAAACAATTCCGGAAATTGTGCCTTAAGCTCATCTTCCCGCTCCCAGGTGGCTTCCTCTTCTGAGTGATGTTTCCACTGCACCTTGCACATCCTGATTCTCTTATTTCTGGTGAGGCGTTCCATTGTCTCCAAAATCTTGTATGGTTGCTCGGCATAAGACAAATCCTCAGCTACATCCACTTCGTTCATGGGTAACACCTCCTCAGGCGTCCTCAGACATTTCTTGAGTTGCGACACATGGAACACATCGTGCACGTCCGACAGATGAACCGGCAACTCTAGTTGGTACGCCACTTCGCCTTTTCTTTCCAAAACTTGAAAGGGTCCGATGTATCGAGGTGACAACTTCCCTTTCACCTTGAACCGACGAAGTCCTCTGATAGGGGACACCTTGAGATAAACATAGTCTCCCACGTTGAAAACGAGCTCTCTTCTTCGTACATCAGCATAACTATTCTGGCGTGTCTGTGCTATCCTCAAGTTGTTGCGAATCTCCCTCACCTTTGCCTCGGCTTCTTGTAGCACTTCGGGACCAAACACTTTACTTTCTCCTGTTTGGTTCCAAAATAGGGGAGTTCTGCACTTCCTTCCATACAAAGCTTCAAACGGTGACATCTTCATACTAGCTTGATAACTGTTGTTATAGGAAAACTCCGCATACGGTAAGTTTTTGTCCCAACTCCTATTGTTTTTGAGTGCACATGCCCTTAACATATCTTCAAGGATCTGATTGGTTCTCTCCGTCTGCCCGTCAGTTTGGGGATGATAGGCAGAACTGAAATTCAGATGGGTTCCCATGGTTTCATGCAACTTTTGCCAAAACCTCGAGGTGAACTGCGTCCCTCGATCCGACACCATCTTCTTCGGCACTCCATGGTAACACACAATCCTTGACATGTACAATTCTGCCAATTTGGATCCGCTGTAGCTTTCTTTCACAGGGATGAAATGAGCTACCTTGGTTAGCCTATCAATAATAACCCATATTGAATCATACCCGGACTGGGTCCTAGGCAATCCCACGACAAAGTCCATGCTGATCTCTTCCCAAGTGATGCTCTCAGGGTCATGATGGGCGGCCACGTAGGCGGTCCACCAATCAGCAGCAGGTCCCTGCAATTGATGAGAGGCAAACAGCACCCTCTCATACCCTTGGCATTGTATGATTCTCATCTTACTTTCAATGGTCTTCAGCCAATCATCTGCCTCCAGAGGTTCAGCAGCACTTGCAAACTTTGGAGGTTGAGTTCCTAGAAACTCACTCAACCTTGGTTGGCGTGGTGCAGCTTGTGGAGGTGGAACTTGATGCAAGTTGGCCACTACTTGAGTCAAGTTCTGGATGAGCTGATTTTGATTCTCCAGCATTTGGTGGAGAGGATCAACTTCTTCACGGCGACCACCCCGGTTCTGGCCTCCAGAAAGATGAGAGTTGCATGCCTCATCATTGTTGTTGGCGGGGTTGGCAGCACGTCCTTTTCCTCTTCCGGCAGAATCAACAAATGTTAATTTGAAAGCATCTAGTATCATCTTACTACTTTCACTTGTTTGTACTTTGAAGTGTTGAAGTTTTGTTAAAATCTTACGAGGGTTTTATATCTCACACCCAATAAATGCACTATTATTTCCTGTGGGTTCACACACCAAAGCAAAACAATCTGAAGACGAGGCTGTGGACACTTGCTCATGGCTTCCACAACTCACGTCACACACCAAGCATTATCACACCATTAAATACGTAACGACTCGACTACTCGACCTCTTGCTAGCTAGGGGAAAGACTCTACACTACTCATCCTCTTGAGCTGGCTCCTCGGGATCTTCCTCCTCATTTCGGCTACCTTCTGACTCTGCTTTGGGTGGGGAGGCTGCTGGTGGAGAAGTGCGACGACGCCTGATTGCTCGGCGATCCGGGGAGTCAGGGGTCCATGGATCACTTACGGTGACACACAGTTCATTCCCATCTCCTCTTTCTCTCGTCTTTAAGCAAGCTCGCAGCAATGCCTCCGTCTCCTTCAGAGTGTCTCGGACATCCTGAAGTTCTTGTTGACACTCCTGCAGTCGAGTGCTGAGCATAGCAGCATCCTCCAAGCACAAGTCCATGTGCTCATGGGAAGTCCCTTGCTGCACCGGTGGGTACTTGTACTCCGTAGTACCACTCTCACGTTGGAGGACATACATGTACTCAGTTTTGTCCAAGTGGCGACGATAGATGTGACTCTGGCAGGTGATGGCCTCCCAAGTGACATCTCTCTCCGCGTCAACTTGTGTTGCTCGACAAGCTGGAGAGTGGTGGATCTTAAGCAGCTGATTCTCGTGTATAATCCTCATCTCCGAACTCCATTCTTCCCTCTTCTCACGGATGGTCCTGGTGGAGTTATAGTGGATGATGAGCTTGCCCGTATTGCCGGCGGCTTCGAGCATACGTCGAAGACGGCGCAACAAATCTCCTACTGCCAATCCGTAGGAAAGGTACGTCACTGGACGACTCTCCTCTCTTTCAGCAAGGGCAACTACGGGAACTCTCCCTCCCGTGGACTTACGAGCGGTGCGAATCATGCGAACCATCTAAAACAAAAGAATTTAAAATTAGGTTAGATAAAATCTCAAACAAAAATCCTATTTTGAATGAAAGTTGGGGTAAGATGAAGAAAATGACTCCTTTAATAACACTTTTTCCACCCACACCTTTGGAAAATAGTTTTTAAGAAAATAGGGCCCTTAAATACGTCCATTTCTACCTAGGTCCACGTTCCTACGGGCAACCTTGGCTCTGATACCACCTCTGTCACACCCGGTTTTTCCGAAGAAACAACCAAGTGAATATCACATGTATGCCAGGATCATTTACTCATACATGTGATGACAAATAGTGAAGCATCATTTATTACAAGCCAGGTGTCGAATATAAGTAAGTCTTACATAGTAAATGTCTCGATGGACAATAATAAGTTCATCACAAGGAAAATAAACTAGCAGCGGAATATTATTCTTTGGGGCTCCATCACAGGTGTTGCCCGGGGGGGGTCTTCATGAACCTAGAATCCTTCCTCGGGTCCAAAGTCTTGGTCATTATACACCACCTCATTATCTTGACCTGAGCAGCAATATAAACCAACAAATATGCAAGGTTGAGTACCAATGGTACTCAGCAAGTGTGGGAAAATTATATCATGCATGGCTAGAACAAGGAGAGGTTGAACTCATGGTTAAAGCACTACGCAATTAATACCTATCACCTTAGCTTATTAAGCACCTACATTACTACACAGGTGAAATGGTCCCAATCTCCCATCCCAATCATCATAACCAAATAATCATAACATCATTTCCAATGTTAAGCTTCCCGCTTAACCTCCAAAACCGTCAATCCTCTAATCATGAATAAGTCCAGGCCGCTCTTAACCGTGAGCACGGCTGTCAAGACAGTTTTGACTCTGCAGAGTTTGTACCACTGTACCCACAAGTAGTGATTTCATCCCCCGTTGCCGGGTGGACTAAAAGAACCTCCATTATGCCAGTGGCTACGTTCCACATTCACACTTCCCAGGTGTGCGGCCAAGAGATCACTACAAAGCCTTTACAAAGGGATTCCCGACGAGCGTGGGCCCACTGAGGTTTCACCCCTAACAGCATACAAGAGGCTCCAACCCCGCTGCAGTGGCCCCCTCTTGAGCCTTGCGGTTCATATGGTAGTCCAGCTGACACCTACTCCCCGCACCATCCAACACACCCATACTACGCCGGGGATACACCTAATTAATTGGCTAAGCTGCCCCATCTCAGCATGTGGTTGGCACTGTAAAGCCGGGTTACATGCTCCATGAACCGGTCCTTAGGATCCAGGCAAGTACTAAACACAAACCCAAGTCTCGTGCACCCAGCACACAACCAAAACATCCAACTTGCCTTGATTCCTACCTCTACATAATTCACAATGTCTCATTCAAGAGTATGGTAATATAAACTGATGATCTCATGTCCCAAATATCCCATTCTAAGCATGGCTAAGCAAATGCATGTAAATATATGACATGGTAAAATAAATCCCAACCCAAGCTACAAGGAAACAGGGTAATGAAATTCTAGGGAAACTTTCCTAGCATGGGTTTCATATTTCATTTGACAATGCAAATAATTCTATCTACACATCCTAGCATAGGATCAAAGTGGTCAAGGACACTTGCCTCCTTCTTGCTGCTCTTGAAATGAGTAGTCCTGATCTTGAAAACTGATAGCTTGCTCTTGAACAGGTTCTACTTCATACCATCACACATAGCAAAAGGAAAACAACAATCATAAGACATAGTTCACACTTCTACTTCATACAAACAACACATTCACATTTATGAAATTTTCTTTACCATTTTATGTGTTGTGGATACTCTATGTGTGTTGGTTTGGGGCTTGCACACACTTTTATTTACATGTGTATGATTCCTACTTTGGTGTTCATATTTATACTCACATAATATATATATATATATATGTATATATGTGTGTTTCAGTTTTAAATAAATTCCTTATATATTAAACTACCAAATATGTATGAAGAGTATTTTTCTTCTCCATAGGTGCCTTCATAATTTCTATCAACCCTAAACTGAATTCTTTGTACTTTAGAAACTCCATTTATTATTTACTAGTTTCTATATTTTCAGATTTATATTCTTATGCATAATTGTGCATTTTATTATTAAATTAGTAATACACACTACCTAAACAGATTAGGTTCTGGTCCTAAATAATTTAAGATCATATTTTGACCTTGGCTTCTGATGTATACTATTTCATAATTATTTTTCCTATTTTTCTTTAACTATTCTTTACTTAAGAATGTGCCCCTATACTATTAAATGTGAATAATTTATGAAACAGATTTATTTCAGCCCCAAAAATATATTTTTATCTCACTCCAAAGTTTTCTAAGTACTGAGAAAGTTTTTACTAATTTTGACAATTAGGTTTGTCCCCCTTTTTAATATTTAAACACTAGTTACATTTTCAATTTTCTAAATTAAATACTAAACAGGGCTAAAATAATGAATTCACCCCATTACAGGGTATATAATATTATTTTCATAATCTCCAGGGGTCTAGCTACACTCTTCAGAGGTGTTTTTCTTAATTTCTATTAAGTCTAGGGGCTAAAACTGATTTTTAAATGAATTTACATGATTTTCTGGAGTTCCAGGGGCTAGATCTGAAGTTTCCGGGGCTAGCTCTCAATTCCAGAGAACCCCAGGGGGTAGCACGTAAGAATTCCAGTCTTTATAACGCGGGACTGACGTGGACCGTCTGATTTTAAACCGACGGCTGAGATTATAACATCGAACCGGTACGCGGGGTTTTAAAGTCTACCGTGCGATTTAAAATAAACGGCGCACAAGCGGCCACGTCGCTCTGATCGAGCGCGGGCGGCGCTGCCGGCGGCGCACGGCGGCGGGAAGCGGCGATCTTGCCGGAATCTTTCGGATCCTCGAGAATTCTGCCTAGAACTGTGATCTTATGGCCTAGATCGGTAGAGGGGAGGTCAGGGATCTCACCTCGGGGGTTTTCTCGAGCTCGGGGGTCCTGGAAAGTGCTCGGCGGCGAGGTCCGAGGCAAAACCACGGCGAAGCTCGTCGGAGCTGGATTTGCACCGTAAGTCTTCGGGTTTTCTGCACCTGCAAAGTTCCCCGGAGGCGGTGGATCAAAACTAGCGAGTTAGATCAGAGTTTCCGAGCTTAGATCGGCCAAAATTCACCGGCGAAGTCTCGGTGCTCACCGGAGTGAAAATCGGCGATCGCGTGCGAAAAACTGATCGGATCGGTGGGTTTTATAGCCGGGGGAGGGCGGTGGTTCTGTTGTGATCGAGTTGGAGTCCGCTAGTTCCAGAATTCGGCCGCAAAACACGATTTCCCGATCGGTTGCGATCGAGCGCGCGGGAGAGAGTCCGGGGTCGCGGGGTTAGGGATGACAGGCGGGTCCCACATGTCAGCGAGGGGCAGAGCGGCGCGCGCGGGGGCGGGCTGCGCGGGGGTTAGCTGGGCCGGCTGGGGTTTCGGCCCACTGGCCAGTTTTTTTTCTGGCTTTCCTTTTTCTTTTTCATTTCATTTCTGTTTTGAGTATAATTTGAATTCCAGTTTGAATTTGAATTTTTGCAAAACATGCAATACGTCCAAAAATTTCTAAATTCCCCTCTGAACATGGTTTATGGTTCTAAATCAAAATTTGAGTCTTGACTAAAAATTTGGGGTGTTACAATGCTCGGCGCTATTCGTGAAGAAAAAGGATGAGACCCTGAGGCTGTGTGTGAATTACCGGCCGCTCAACACCGTCACCATCAAGAATAAGTACCCACTGCCCCGTATTGACATCTTGTTTGATCAACTGGTGGGGGCAAGTGTATTCTCAAAGATGGACCTTCGCTCTGGATATCACCAGATCAAGATCCGGGCGGAGGATATCCCGAAGACGGCGTTCTCGACGAGATATGGCTTATACGAATATCTCGTCATGTCCTTTGGTCTCACAAATGCTCCAGCCCATTTCATGTATCTCATGAACTCGGTGTTCATGCCGGAGCTGGACAAGTTCGTGGTAGTGTTCATCGACGACATCTTGGTCTACTCCAAGACCGAAGCTGAACATGCCGAACATTTGCGGATCGTTCTTCAACGATTGCGAGACCACAAACTCTATGCCAAGTTCAGCAAATGCGAATTTTGGATCAGCCAAGTGCCGTTCTTGGGACATATCATCTCAGCTGAAGGCATCGCGGTTGACCCAAGCAAAATAGAGCAAGTGTTGAAATGGAAAGCTCCCACTTCAGTCCATGAAGTCAGAAGCTTCCTCGGGTTAGCGGGATACTACCGGAGATTCATTCCGAGTTTCTCCAAGCTCGCTAAGCCGATGACAGAGTTGCTGAAAAAAGGGAAGAAATATGTTTGGAACACGGCGTGTGAAGGAGCGTTCCGAACATTGGTGAAGCATCTCACAACAGCCCCGGTCTTAGCTCAACCGGATACAACAAAGCCCTTCGACGTGTATTGTGACACGTCCGGTATTGGGCTTGGCTGCGTGTTGATGCAGGAAGGACGTGTGGTCGCTTATGGCTCACGCCAACTTCGGAACCATGAGCAGCACTACCCGACTCACGATCTTGAACTTGCTGCCGTGGTGTTGGCGCTGAAAATGTGGAGGCACTATCTCCTGGGGAACTTGGTGCATCTCTACACCGACCACAAGAGCTTGAAATACATTTTCACCCAGAAGGAGCTGAACATGAGGCAGAGGAGGTGGTTAGAACTGATCAAAGATTATGAGATGGAAATCCATTACCACCCCGGCAAGGCGAATGTGGTTGCCGACGCGCTGAGTCGGAAATCACATGTCCATCACCTCACCATTACACCGGTGGAGGAGGAAGAGCCAAGTTTATACTTGGTTCCTTATGGATCGCTGTACAACCTTGCCCTCATCCCTACTATTAGGGAGGACATCATTGCAGCTCAGAAAACGGATAAAGGCATGGCACATCTCCGGAGACGGATAGACAATGGAGAGATTAAATGTTTCCGGAAAGATGATGAGGGGACGCTGTGGTTCAATGACCGCATAGTCGTACCCCGGGATATGGAATTGAGGAAAAAGATCCTCGATGAAGCTCACTTGTCCAAATACTCCATTCATCCGGGCAGCAACAAAATGTACCAAGATTTGAAAAAGAAATTTTGGTGGACACGGATGAAGCGGGAGGTAGCTAAGTACGTATCCGAGTGCGATACGTGTAGACGAGTGAAAGCTGATCATATGAAGAAATCAGGGCTGCTGCAACCCCTGAAGATCCCAGCATGGAAATGGGAAGATGTGAGCATGGATTTCATTGTGGGATTACCCCTAACAGCCAACAAGCATGATTCCATATGGGTAACCGTTGATCGGTTAACCAAGACGGCTCACTTCATTCCGGTGAATACACGTTACAATGCCGGCAAATATGCGGAGCTATACATAGCGAAGATTCTATGCCTATACGGGGTACCCAAGACCATTGTCTCAGATCGAGGTGCATTATTTGTATCTCGCTTTTGGGAGCAGCTACACGCTGCATTGGGTACTAAGTTGATCAGGAGCTCCGCTTATCACCCTCAGACAGATGGCCAGACAGAAAGGGTGAATCAAGTCCTGGAAGACATGTTGAGAGCGTGTGCCATCCACCATGGTAGGAATTGGGATGATCACCTACCATTGGCAAAATTCTCGTACAACAACGGTTATCAGGCGAGTATCAAAATGGCACCCTATGAGGCTCTCTATGGTCGCAAGTGCCGCACCCCGTTAAATTGGTGCGAGTCCGGTGAAAGGGTCACATTCGGAGTTGATGTGGTGAACGACGCCGAAGAGCGCGTTCGGACAATTCAAGCCAATTTGAAGGCCGCTCAATCCCGATAGAAGAGCTACGCTGATAAGAGGCGTAGGCCGTTGCACTTTGACGTTGGGGAACACGTGTACCTCCGCGTGTCTCCAATGAAGAGCGTGCACCGATTCGGTGTGAAGGGGAAGCTCGCTCCCCGTTTCATTGGACCCTACGCTATCACCGAGAAGTGTGGACCAGCAGCGTATCGATTGGAGCTACCGGCATCTCTGGCTGGTGTCCATGATATTTTCCATGTTTCGCAACTGCGAAAATGCTTGAAGCATACAACTGCTGTTCCTACCGAAGACATCGGCGAGCTGAAGCCGGATTTAACATATGATGAATATCCGGTGGGAATTCTTGATGAGAAAGCCAGGACCACGCGTAGCAGAACGTTGTGGTTCTACAAAATACTCTGGAGTAACCACACCGCCGAGGAAGCGACGTGGGAGAGCGAGGAGTTCCTTCGCTCAAATTACCCGGAGTTCTTGGCTTCTCAACACGGGTAAGTCCCTATTACATCGCTATCTCTTCTTTTATAATCTCGGGACGAGATTCCTTTAAGGGGGGAGGGATGTAAAAGCCCAAGAAAAGGGACTTGTAAAAATTTTTCTTCACTTCACCACACCTCAGCTCTTGTTGTGGATGGCTGGTAAGGAATGGGAGGAGCAAGTAACCTCTATCAAAGAAGTGGTTAGAGGGGAAACTTACACTTTCACAACATGGGAAAATTATACACATATGATCACACATGAGAGTGTGTTTCCAAACTGTTGCATTCAAACTCAGGATTTCAGCAGCTAAACCAAGGATCAAAGTGCATAATTGGTTTCCTCAGGTCCAAATTAGTGGGGAGGCAAAGTTTCAGAAATTTTCAAAAAGATTTGCTACCCATTTTTCCAAAAAGGATCCAAATATGCCAAGAATTCAAATATACATTTGAATTTGAGGTAAATTTGCCAAACAATACCAATGTAGCTCAGTTGGAGATTTCCAACGATTGAATTCATCTTTTGTCAAGTTTGGAGATCTTTTGAGAGGGGGTAGAGCACTGACCAGTGGGGCCCACATGTCATTGGGTGAAATAGACTTAGCCCCCAAGTCTACTCTCTGTTTCTCAGTCAACCGAGCGCAGCCAGCTGCCGCGCGCGCACCGCCGGCCGAACGGCCACCTCCTGGTTCCCGTCGCTCGCGCTGGCAGCCGGGGAACGGCGCGCCCTCTCCTCTACATGACCCCCTCGCCAAGCCACCGAAGACGTACGCGTGCTTCTTTGCAAAACAGCGAGCCCCCGCTCTGCTCGGTCACCGACGCCGCTCCCCCGATCCTCCCCTGCACGCCGACGTCCGCTCGGCCTTTGCCCGAGCTCCCAACGCAGAAAGAGAGCGCCGGTGTGTGCTCTAGCTAGCCATCTCACCACCCCACGGTGTTAGCACCGCACTCGACCACAAATCGACGATCGCCACTGAGAGCTCAGGCCACCGGCGGAAAAGCGCGAACTGCTCCCCGTGGACAGCACGCCACGGCCAGCTTCACCGCCGGACTTCTACACAGAAAAGGTGCGCCTTAGCCTCCAGATCGTGTAGCTGCAACCCTTCTAACCATTGGTAGACGGTGCGCTGAGAATTCCTAAGGATCCCGAGAACTAGTGCAACCGGGTAAGGATTGGTCTACCCCGAAATTCGAGCTGCACCGTCCAATCCAGCTCGAGTGAGCTTACACATACCTTCCTCACTTCCTAGCGGCCCTCCTCGACCAAGAATCAAGGGAAACGACCCAGAAATGGCTGGGTTTAGGTTGTTTCTCGGGCCGCCATAGAATAACAGCTCGGTTCACCGTGGAGCTCTAGGTTGCCGACCTTTTCATGGGGTTTGGCGGCCATTTCCATCACCCTCGAGCTCCCGTGGTGCTCTCCGACCCTTTGCCAATCATTTTGATGCGTTATAACGCATTCCCGACCACGCCGGAACCCTAACCGCCACTGTCACCGTCGGGAGCCCTGTTCCGGTGAGCTACGGCCGCCGGCGGCGCCACCGACGAGTTCAGCGATGTGAGTTAGGGCGGGGCGGCAAGTTTGGGGCCGGGAGACGGCCGGGAGAGCAGTTCCGGCGAAGCTCGCCGGAGTGCGCCGCCGCGGGCCCCTGTTTGGCGCGAGGAAGGGGAAGACTGCCGGGTGGAACCCACCGGCAGACATTTAAACATTTTGAAATGTCCAGTTTGTAGTTCAAACTTTGGGGGACCACAACTTGGGTTAGGAGAATCCAAAAATCATGAAACAAATTTTGTTGGATTCCTCTAACAGAGTACAATCCAAATCTGAAACCCAATTTTTATAAAACCCAGTAATTAATTCTGGAAAATTCTTTAAAGCTTTTCAGCAAAAGAATTTTAGAGGGAGTTTGGTTCATCCAAAAATCCCCAAATTTTGCCAGAATGTTCTTTAGGACATTAGTAAACCCCTGTAAAAGTTTCATACCACTTGGAGTTGATTTGGTCATAGGAATTCAAATTGGAAGGTGCTGTGTTCATTGAATGCAGAAACATTTTCACAGAATTTCCAAAACTTGGAGATTCAATTCTGGGCAAACCTTGACTCCCAAAATGCTAGGAAAATTCATGCAAACTCTAGGAGCTATAATTGAAATTGTAGTTCACTAAGTTGGGTATGAACAGGGGTCTGACCTCAGAATTTATTCCTCCTTGCTTATTTGCTAAGAAAATTATTCTGAGCAAACCACTCAATGAAAAGTGCTAAGGTTTGGTCCAGAGGGTTTTCTTGTGACAAGGAACTCACACGAAAATTCTCAGCTCCATTGGAGCTCTAGATCACCCCTGTCCTGTTTACCCACTTAAGGGATTAAGATGGAAAAGGGGGAAAAGCACTTAGCATTTAACCATGTGACTAAGTCCAATCCAAACCACCAACACCAGTTCATATTTAAATTCTTAAACAAAGTTCCAGGTGTTAGAGGCTGGTTATTAGAACTAATAGTAGAAGTCTTACTCTAAAACTCACATTTGCATCTAAATTAACATGTAGTATTTCATTAACGTGTAGCCGTTGAAGAAGAGACTCCGGAAGTGCTGGACTTCCTCCTTCCGGAAGAGGAACTAACCCCTGACCAGCAGCAACAAGGCAAGCCCCGGTTTGCATTAACCCTTTTTAAAAGCTTTACTTTGTTTACATGTGTCATATGAAGTATGTATGTGCATTAGGTATAGGATGAATGAAACCCCACTTGCATAACCAAAGGTTCCTAAAAGAGTGAGGGTAGTGTCAAGGACCTCGAGTAGACAGGCTATGCTTAATGAGTCATAGGACTTCGGTACAAGTCGAGTAGTTGGAATCTACTCGCGAGATAGGCTGGGGACACACGGGTTCGGTTGAGTGATGTGAGATCACTTTAGTAATAAAAATGAGACTAGGCAGGGGCTAGGGTGCAGCAAGAGAGAGTCTTGTGTGCGCAGCCCTGCCCGTGTCGATTGAGGACCGATCCGTGTGCGGCCCTGCTGAACAAGTATTGAACGTACCGAAGGCATATCGGATATATGGGCCCCGATAAACCGATGTAGCCTAAACCTCCGGGCGTCGAGGCATAGCACACCGATTTATAGGTGTAGGTTGAGGGCAGCAAGGTGGAAATCTGCCAACGGGCATAGAGAGATGCTCCGTGTGGGGAACCTCCTGCTCGTTTCGGTGCGACCGGTTCGACGTTTGGGCTGTTGGGTGAAAGGTTGTCCCGTACGACATCGAGTGAGCGTGCTGTGCAGCTCCACGGGTGGGCGTACGTGACGTGCTCTTTGGGTTTTCCCTGCAGGTGTATATCGAGTCGATTCGCCGTCCCTCGCGGTGACGAGTACTGCTTGTTCACTGCGTCGTAACGTAGACTAATGAATGAAATATGTTGATTCAATGATGCTGATTGATATAATTGTATTGCTACATGTGTGCCACCAAATACTGCTTACTAAATTTCAGATTTCATGAACTGTTAACCTGTTGCTAAAAGATGAACTAAGGATGAACTTGTAGGCGTGTCGTTTTGCTGAAATGTTACTATCCTATGTCCATTGTACACCTCATGTAGAGTTTCATGCTTAGGTGAGTCGGTTAAGCCTTGCTGAGCCTTTGTGCTCACGGTTGCTGCTAAAGTGTTTTTCAGGTGAAGAGCCACCCACGGACTCGGAGTACGAGTCCACCGGCGAGGGTTACCCTCCGTCGGGGACCACGGCTGAGTGGGAGCCGTACACGCCGCGCTGAGCTGAGACGTGCAGCTAGTGTGGGTTGCCCTAGGGCTGGGCAACCAACTTTTGCTAAATAGGCGGGCGTGAGTTGTATAGTGTAGTCTTCCGCTGTGTAATAGAACCATAATTGTAACTGAAGTTTGTACTTGTTTGTACAGTTTCAGCTGTTTTTCCCATGTAATATATTGTGTTCTTATGACGTGTGCTATCGGGTGTCGCATCGCGCGGCACCACCCTCTGCGATCCTGGATGAGCGGATTCCGGTCCGCCACATTTTCCTATAGTGCACGTGGCGGCTTCGGAGCCCTCCTCAGCAGGGAGGTCCGGCCCAGAGCTCAGAGACACGTGGCAGCACCAGACCTCGCCTCAACAGGGAGGCCAGGTCCGGGGCCAAGGACACGTGGCGGCTCCGGAGCCCGCCCCTGCGGGGAGGCGGGGTCTGGGGCCTCTTCAAGCCTCCACGCGGGGTACCCGATCTGCAGGGTACCGATAGTGTGAGCTCCTAAACTCAACCACCACTTTTATACATAGCTTTTAAATAGGATTCGGTTGGCTCAAAACTCATTGAACTCCTTTTTGTAAGATTTACAGTGCAATTCCATCTCCAAAGCCCCCTTCCATGTCCTTATTTTGAGATTTATGTAAAAACAAAATATGTATATTACAAAGGAAATGGTAGACAGGATCACACAAATTGAACTCCCAAAATATAAAAAGTGATAAACTAAACTTAAAACTAATATGTAGAAGTTCAAATAGCTAGTGGAGAGTGAAACTTATTGGAGTGAAGAGTGTTAACTAGTGGAGAGTGAAACTTATTGGAGTGAAGAGTGTGTATACATCCTAGCGCGCTAGATCCATAAGTATATGTGGGTTCATAAGTTGTCCGCCGTAGACTTGAACTGTTTTCTGATTTCCAAGAATGGTGTCAGCTTTAAATCAAACTGACATCTTCTGCTATTCATTTTTCCTACCATTTTTGGCTTTTAGATGTGCAGACAGTCAGCTCGTTTTACAATATGGACATGACCATAGCAACAATAGCAGATCCAGCGACACATCACAGAGAAACAATGTGAACCCTACTATGATTGGTTGGATCCAGAGGTAAACCTAATAAAAACATGACAAGAATTGTTACATCTACGCTAGTACAAAAAATGTTTTTACAGACTGTAGTAAACACGTCTGTACAAGCGATTTCGAGATGCATCTTCATTTATCGTCCGGGCGAGAGAGAGGGGCTCGTACTGTGGTCGGAGGAGATGCCCAGAGTGAAGACGAATCATCACCACAAACGCGATGATCATGGCCGGCTCCATAGAAGCATGGAGCTTGGTGTACAAAGAAGACAAGAACTAGAAGCTAATACTAGAAAAAAGAATTAGTAGTAGGAGCTCCGTACTGCTGGGTCCCCCTCCCCTAGGACGACGCCAAAGAAGCCCAGCCTCCTAGCCTATATGAGGGGGGGGGGGAGGGGTGGGCGGATTTAGCTGAATCGACGAAGAAAAAAAAAACTTCTGGTCGATGGGACGTAGATGAGGCCACAGTTTGGATAGTTGTAATTAAATGCTGAACAAGAACTGTAATAACAGTTTTCCTGAACTGATCGACAAGGACTTATCTTATCTTATCTTTCATAAAGAAAGACCCATCTTATCATCCACGCAAACAGAAAAAAAGGTATTTTATCATCATATTCTGTACCCAAACAAATATAAACACTGTACTGGTCAAACGAGGACGGAATAGCCAGGGTCAAAACCGATGAAGCTGAAAAAGTGAAAGCCGGTCCGTTGGATGCCCTCGGGATTAACAGCTCTGCATAAACATCATTAGTACTAATAGTAGCTTCACGGGGTAGCACAAAAAAATCTGACGCTTTCACCTCTATCATCTGACTCCGACAGTACAATAATAAGAAGCCACCCGACACTGCAGTAGCATCAGTTTACAGTGCATGTGCTCGAGTGTCGTCTGACTCCGGCAGTGAGTGAGCTCACCCTTTCTTTTCACTGTCCAAGAGGTCACGCCGTGGGGCCCATCGGTCCTTCACCACATGGAACGTGGCCACCGGATCCAATATTAACTCTGAGTTAGTGTAGTACTGCTAATTACGTAGTACACAGCTAGGGCCCACAGCCACGAGCATCAGGCACTGACAATGTTGGGCCCACACGTGAGCTCGACACGACAGCGAAAAACGCTACGGCTACAAAAATCAAACCGGATCAACACCTCGGATCGAGGTCCCGGTTGGGTTTGTGGCGGCGTGCTCGTACGAGCATCCCTGGAAAACGGACCACCTGCTCTGGCGTCTGGCCGTTGGTTTTTTCCCTGAAATCATCCGAGTGTGTTTGGATTGTTTCGAGGATCGAGGTCCGCATCAGTAGTGCGAGTGGCCACAGCGATGCATTTATACGTGAAGCTTTTTATATCGCAATACTACGTCCAGAAAAAAAAGTTATCTCAACACTAGTAGAAGAGCTGGATCTATTCAACCCTCACTCAAAGTGCACAATACTTTCCACGGTGTTACTAGTATGTACACGCAAACAATCACCAAGCATTCCAACTTTGTAACGTTTGGTTATTTGTGTTCCTTAGACTTTAAAACTCTACTTGCTTGTATAAAAGTTAGCAAAAGAGTCTCGATCGGTCAATTTCTCTTGATATTTTTGTGGCAGCTCTTTAGGATTATAAACTAGCCCCATATACCAACACTAGTCTTTTCGGCACTTTGTCCTCACTACTGCGCATCCGAGAAGACTTCCATGTTGGTCACCCATCCTCAAATTTCTCCGGCCCAAGCACATTTAACCCTAGAGTCCTTTGCATGTGGGCTTTCAGAAAAGAAGGTATACCTTGATGGTATAAGTATTCTATCAATCCTATTGAGCCAGAATTTCACAATCCACCCTCCTTAGAAGACCGACATCCTAGTCGGTCAACGTCAAAACAAGAACGTCTCCTCTTAGCCACGTCCGTACGTTTAGTACTAGCATACGCATATCGTACGTCCTGTTAGCAGCATACATACCATACCGTGTCCCTCACAGAGAACCCACGCGTCATGTGTACGTACCCACGTCCCTGATCCGTACGCTATCGTATACTTCTCACTGACTCGTACGCACCCGTGAAACTGCGAGGGTCGGCTATGATACCATTAGTGGCAGTTCTCTAGGATCATAGACTAGCCCCACATACCAACACTACTCGTTTCTGCGCACTTCGTCCTCACTCGTGCGCACCAGGGAAGACTTACCGGTTAGTTACCCATCCCCAAGTTTCTCCGGGCCAAGCACGCTTAACCCTGGAGTCCTTTGCAGGTGGGCCTTAGGAAAAGAAGTTATACCTTGATGATATGAGTACTCTATCAATTCTATTGAGCCGGGATGTCACAATTTTGTGTGCATTGGCAACTGCTAGACTGTACAGACATAGTGACCGAACTAATATCCCTTTCCCCAGAATATTGCCTATATTTATGCCACTAAGATGAGCGTGTATTTTTTCTAATTTAATATTGTTCACTAAGACTCTCATGTGAATTCCTTGTCCCAAATTTGCACAAGTTGAAGTTGCGCATGATAGTTGAGACAAATTTTGTACTATAAAAGCTAATCAAATACTAGGACGGTTCACACTTCTCAACCTCGTATCTAAGTACGGCCACGTAGACACGACAGGGACTAAAAATTCGGTAAAATGAGTTTACCTAAGAGTGCATTTACCATTTTATTAAGAATGGTCGTTTAAAGGTTATCGAATTGTTTTCGTGCGACATTTCCTCGGTCTGCTCGGAAGCAGCCCGTGGAGGCTCTTTTTTCGGAGGGGCTAGTGAATCTCGAAGGCCGGAGCACAATAGCGAAAGGAACATGATGATTTACGTGGTTTGGGCCACCGGAGCGTAAAACCCTACGTCCACGGGAGTGCTTGTTATATTACTCGCGCGTGTGAGTGTGTGAGTTGGCTGGGTTGCGAACCCTTTGCCCGGAGGCTGTCCCGGTCCTTTTATAGCCCAAGGCTAGAGCAGTTACAAAGTGGTCTGGGCCCCAACAGGTGGCCCCACGGCTATCTGTCTCCTATACATGAGCTATAGGCATTTACAGCTATATGCATTGTCACTGTCGGTAAAGTTACGGCGTGCCGCCTCACACGTGGGGCACCTCTGACCGGGTGGCCGGTGATGATGAATCCCCCGTCTTGTCGCCGCGTCTCCTCGCACAGCCAGGCGGCTCTGTGCCGTTGGGTGGCACTGTTATGCTGTCACGCCTCGCCGCCCTATCTTTCACCGTAATGGTGCGCAGACGTAGAACAGAGGCGTGCGTCGTGCTTCTAGGGAAGGTGCGAGCCTTGAATGCTCGGCATGACAGCATACCTTCCTCTTTACTCCTTGGCCATCTGCCCATTGCTAGTCGTTGTGGCGCCCGGGCGGCTGGCCCCCGGGGCACACATCTCCACCGGAGCCGCCTTACGGAGTAGCGGGTGGTCTGGAGTTGTTGGACACGTGGCAGCACCAGGGCCCTCCCATGCTCGTTGTTGGGCCCGAAGCCGTAGGACACGTGGCACATCCGAAGCCTTCCTTGGATAGAAAGTACACCTGGAGTTGTAGCCCGCGTGGCAGCACCATAACCCTCCCATGCTGGAGGTCAGATCAGGACCACAGGACACGTGGCACCTCTTGAGCTCTCTCTAGCGGAGGGTGCGCTCGGAGGTTCCGGGCACGTGGCAGCGCCGGAGCTCTCCCTGGCGGAAGGTCGGGCCCGACACCACTAGACACATGGCGGCTCCCGAGCTGCCCTCGGTCGGTAGTCATGCTCAGGGTCTAAAGGCACGCGACAACCCCAGGGCCACCCGTGGGGCCCAGGGCACGTGACTTACGCTGGGCCACGCCTAAGCTGGAAAGGTGGGTCCTGGGCTATTTTTTATCCACTACACGGGGGTACCCGGTTCGCAGGATACCGACAGTGGCCCCCGGTCCCATCTCGTGGGAGGTATTGAGCCCGTAGGTGGAGGCGACCGTTCATGGTTTTGAACTTGCGATTTTGGGAATCAAAGTGGAGGCGAGATTTTCGCGTAGTGGGCGAGCGACCGTACCTGGGAGACGAAGAGGTTGCTTTCTCTTGGTCAAAGAGACTTCTCTGCCATCGCGGACTGGCGCCTCTTTATTGCTGGAGGGTCGTGGGAGGTGCACATTTCATGCAACTTTTGCATTACTTGCGTCGGTTCCCTCCACGACCCCTGCTCTTTCTCTTATCAGGCTTTATCGGGGAACCACTTTTTCCCATCATAACCGTGGTGCCCTTTGCCCACACTGTCTGCCATGTGTGCCTGGCGCTTCCGCTCTTGACGGTTTAGCCGATGCAGGCGCGATTATTTCTAGCACATCGCGATTGGCGGTTCTCGAAGGGTTTGGGCAGATAAAGAGACCCCTACTGCTGGCAGAAGTTTTCTCCTTCGTTTGATCCCCTGCGCTTCGTCTTCTCGCTTCCTCTCCCTACTCCAAGGGCGTAAAACCTCCGAGAGTCTCATCTCCAAAGCGCTAGCGACGTGAGGCGCGTGAGGCGCTTGATTGGCTGGCAAGCACCTCAGTACAATGGGAGGGTTCACTGCGGATCCCTCCCGCTCGTAGACCTTGAGCCCGGTGAGGTCATCGTCTTCCTCGGGTGCATACTGGCAGGGCTCACCTTCCCCGCTTCTTCCTTCTTCCTGACTCTGCTGGAGTCCTTTGGGCTTCAGCTTCAACACTTGACGCCGCACTCCCTAGTGCTGGTGTCGATTTTTATCCACCTTTGCGAGATGTTCGTGGGGGTGCGGCCATCGGTGCAACTGTTTTGGGCGTTCTTCGACCTCCGGTTGTCGGGGAGGAGCTCGAGCTTCCTGGGTGCCTACTACTTCCAGCACCGCACCAGGTTCGTGGCAACGTACATCTCTCCCTTCTCTTCCAGCAAGTGAGAGAACTGGAGGGATGACTGGGTCATTGTGAAGACCAACGTCCAGAACCGGCTGGATCTGCCGACTTTTTCTCCTTCGACCACATGGACTGACTGGGAGAAGCACCTTGAGAGTGTCTACTTCCCCGTGCTGGTGAGGATTAAGTTTCTGGTGGACCAGGGGTTGTCCTCGCTGATGGTGTTGGCCGACTTCCTGGGCCGGCACATCGCTCCCCTCCAGAGCCGTTGTCGCGCGACCTGGATGTACACCGACGATAATGACTCCACTCGCCTGGAGCGTGGTCCCGGGGCCAACCTGAAGATTGAGCTCCTAGATGCTTTGTTGGGGACAATATGCGCCGATGTCAGAGCTAGCCCAGTCCCCAATGATCTCATCATCCCTCCGGCATTGTGCCTGCCCGTCTTCATGAACCAAGAGCTGAGATCGCAGCTCCTGAGGACGATGCTGACACTTGACGACATCGACATCGCTCCTCGGCAGGTCGGCGATGCTTCCCGAGGAATAACGATCCCCGGGGTGACTAGAGCGAGCAACGGGAGGGTTGCCTCCTCTGTTCTGACCTCGGCCTCTTAAGGTATTGCCACGCTGGGTTCCGCAGCTCCGACTTCCTTCACCCCAAGCGTGGACAAGGGAAAGGGGAAGACGCCGGCGGCCCCCCAGCCTAGCTCTCCCGGGAAGAAGCGGAGACTGACTCAAGTTGATGGGAGCTTTTTCTGTGCACCTAGCCCTATGATGCCCGCGGTGGCCCCAAGCGCACCCGAGGTTGGACTGGGGGGCGTGGCCGGAAGCGGCGTGGCCGGTCCTGCATCCACACCCGCAGAGGGTACTCCTTTAGCTTCAACACCTCCTTCGCGGGCTAAGAGGCCAGCTGCAGCCAGTGGTTCCGGTGGCTCTGGAGGCCCGAGCAAACGTCTCCGAGCCGCTTCATGGGACTTTGCCGGCCTCAAGCAGATCACCCGAGGCCGACCTTTGCTGCTTTCCCTCTTTTTCTATCCTTTGAAGTTGTCTGCTGATCTCTGTCTTCTACGCAGGGCTCCATCCGCAGGCGCTCCTAGGAGCGCTCCGACGCCTGTGGAATCCAGCTATCCGCCGGCAGCCTCTAGGATTGCTCCAAACTCGGGTGCGGACCCTCCCATTCCAGCGACGTCCACACTGCCAACCTCTTCTTCAGATGCCCCTCCGGTGGCTCCTAGCGCAGGGGGCCCTGGCCAGGATCCTTTGCCCGTCCAGGCTCCAGTGCCTGATTCCGATCCTACCGTGGCTGATAGGGCTCCACCATCTTACGTCGACGAGCTCGCACCTACCATCGACGAGGGTGCGTCGGATGCCGCGGCTCCCACCCTAGAGGATAGCGCTCCCCAGTCAGGAGTTCACTTGCCTTCTTCCAAGGAGCAAGACGAAACTTCCCCGGGGCCCTGCGTCCTGGTGCATACTCCGGCGGCTGCCAACATCCCGGTGGACGATGCCTAGGAGGCCCCGGCACGTGTCTAGTGGGTCCCTTTGCCTGAGGCCTTGGTTTTGGCTCAGGCAAGTCTCCGTCGGGTTCTGCTGTCGCTGGACCATGAGCATGGAGCCATCCAGCAGGAAAAGGAGCGCCTCCTTAACTAGGAAAGGCTGCTCAAGCTCAGGACCCGGGAGACACAGAGGAGGCTGGAGACAAAGGAGGCTCATTTGCGGGAGGAGCAAGAACTGACCAACCGACAGCGAGACCTGGTCGATCGGCTGGACGAGCAATCCAAGAAGCTCTGGGTAAAAGCCAAGGAGGACCTGCGGCTAGTGTTGACTTGTCGTGAGGCTGCCGTGGACGAGCGTGAGCACGAGCTAGCGGCGAAGGAGGAGGAGGCTTCATTGCGCTTGCAGGTGGAGCAGGCCGAGCTGAAGTCTCGGGCCGTTGCCTTGGACCGTCATCACGCCTCTTTGAATAAGGAGCGGGAGAGGCAGATGAAGGAGCTCAAGGACCCCCGGGCTGCAGAGTTTGCTGTCTCATTCTGCGAGGAGGAACTACAGCCCCGTGCCTGTGAGCTTGATGCTTGGGCGGCGACGTTGGCTGCCAAGGAGAGAAGACTCTCTGAGTGCGACGCAGCAGCCCTGGCCGCGGCACGGCGCGAGCTTCAGGCCTCACGCACGGCGGAGGTCCAGCAAGTCTAGGACTTCCTGGGCTGTGCCAAGTCAGCACTGGTGAAAGTGCATCTAGGCATTCCCTTGTGGGTTATCGACGATTGATGACAAATGAATTGAGATCCTAATGAACTTGTTAAGATGAATGCAGATTAACTCGTGTAAGGTAGAAGTGGTGCACTCAAAAAGGTGAAAAATCAAGTGATGAAGAAAAAAGGAAAAGAACAGATTCATGAGCCAAGAAAAATGTATACATACATGTATAGGATGTGTGTGAGAGACACATATCAAGAGCTCAATATCCTTGTGTAGGGGTAAGAGATTAAAACATATCCCAATCACTCACAACACGTGCACCGGACTAGTAGGCCTAGAAACCGGACTAGTCTGTTCAACTTTCTGTTGCCTCACAATACGTGCACCGGACTAGTCCGCTCAGAAACCAGACTAGTCCGATCAACTCTCTAGAACCAACGTTCACCTTGCACCGGACTAGTCGGCTCAGAAATCGGACTAGTCCGATCAACTCTCTGGAACCAACATTCACCTTGCACCAGACTAGTCCGCTCAAAAACCGGACTAGTCCATTCAACTCTCTGGAACCAACAATCACCTTGCACCGGACTAGTCCGCTCAGAAACCGGACTAGTCTGTTCAACTCTCTGGAACCGGCATCCCCTTTACACCGGACTAGTCCACTCTTGGACCGGACTAGTCCGTTCAACTTACTGTAAACACATCAAATTAGGCTTTCCACTGTGCCACATGCAACACGAAAATTGTACACGGCACACCGGATTAGTCCGGTGAACATAGCGGACTAGTCCGGCCGCCAGAGTTTTTGGAAACCATATATAAATAGAGGTGCATGGCCACACAAACAGAAGGCATGATTCCCAGCATCGCCGCACGCCCCAAGAGCACAAAAACTGCTTCTCTCCACTCATTCTAAGCGGAGAAAGATTAAGTCTTTGAGGATTAGAGATTGGATCAAGGAGAGAGTCGTTCTTCTCAATATTGAGCTCTTGGTTTGTCTTCTCTCAAACATTAGTTGATCGTTGTTCTTTGTTTGTGGGAGGAAGAATCATTCGCTGTAATCTTGTGGGAGCTCTTAGATTGTGAGAACGCCCCACGTACAATTGTTTACCCCTGTGTGTGGATAGTGGAATTGAATCAGCCTTTGTGGCGATTCAACGAGGGAAGGGTTGGTGAAGACCCGGTCCTTGGTGGACTCCTCAACGGAGATGTAGATTCCTGGGTGGAATCGAACCTCGGGATAAAGCCTTGTCTTGTATCTTCTTGATCGTCCTTCAATTGCAAATTAAGGGTATTAGTCATCATTTGGTTTACATCAACACCTAGCGTTAAAATTGAGAGTTATTGTATCTTACTTCACTATACTTAAATAAGCATTTATTTTCCGCAGCACAAATACCTGAAGTAGGAACAAGTCTCACTTTGATCTATTAATTACGATCATAACGGACTAGTCCGCACCATACCGGACTAATCCGGCCCACCTAGAACTAATCAGTCAGCTAAGTGTTTCAGGAAACCACCTAAAAATTCAAGGAGTCTATTCACCCCCCTCTAGGCTACATTCAATTGGTATCAGAGTCAAACTCTTCAGAAGAGAATCACCGCTCGAAGAGACGATGTCGAAAATCAAGGGTGAATCCAAGGGCTTCCATTATGAAAATGGTGGTGATGAAGGGAACCAAAAGTTGGAGAAGCTCCTCAATGCCATACAGGACTGTGAGGATGATGATGAGGAGATGCTCCAACTAAAGGCGCTTATGCGAAAGAAGGCACTCTCCCCCAACGAGAATAAAATCAAAGACAAGAAGCAAAAAGGGGGTAGTCAGAAAGACTACTCCCGATATCCTTTTAATTATGAGTGTTTAAATTCAAATAATCATTATTTGTCAATTTCATTAGGCAAACCACCTCACTTTGATGGAACTGATTATACGATGTGGAAACAAAACATGAAAAATGCACCTTATATCTCTTAACCCCAGTCTTTGGCATATAGTGTGTGCAGGTTTAGATATACCTGATGACGATGAAGAACTAACTCCGGATCAAGAACAAGCTATTCATCGGAACGCTCAAGCCGCAGCATTGATCACCTCATCATTGAGCCGAGACGAGTTCACCAAGGTGGATGGACTCGAAATTGCTAAATAAATATGGGACACTCTCAAAACCACACATGAAGGTGATCGTCATGTGCGTGAAGCCAAGACTGAAATGATAGAAGGTGAATTGGGAAGGTTTGCCATTGAAGAAGGAGAATCACCTCAAGAGATGTACAATAGACTGAAGTCTCTCATCAATAAGGTCCAAGCCTATGGTAGCAGAAAGTGGATGGATCATGAGGTGGTCAAGTTAATTCTTAGGGCATTCATGCCTCGGAACTTGACACTCTGCTCCATGATCAGAGAAAGTCTCGGGTTTCACAAAATGACCCCGGACGAGATTGTTGGCAAGATCATCAACATTGAAATGATGGAGAAGAAAGCCAAGCATGTCAAGGAACTTTCCGATCTCACCTCGACAAAGAAGAATGGAGTTGCACTAAAAGAAACATGCAAGCCAGCATCAAAAGAATCCCCAGAAGCGCTTGAGGACTATGATGGTGATGATGACAACACTGATATCGATGAAGAAGACATGATCCCGTTCATCAAAAACTTCAAGAAAATGATGAGAAGAAAAAAGGGTGGCAGCTCAAAGGAAAGAAGATACAAGGACAAACAAAGGTCCAAGACAAGGCGCGAATCCTACAATTGTGGAGAATATGATCATTTCATGGTTGATTGTCCACATGAAGACAACAAGAGGAAGAGTAAAGACAACAAGCCTCAACAAAAGAAAATATTCAAGAAAAAGAAGCAATATGGCCAAGCTCATCTAGGGAAGGAATGGGACTCCAATGATGAGTCCTCATCTGAAGAAGAAGAGGAAATGGCCACAGTAGCTATCAAGAAGTCTACCATAAAGTCTACCCTATTTCCAACCATGAGAGCATGGAAGGACACCAACCACACATGCCTAATGGCCAAAGAAGGAAAAAGAAAGGTTAAAACCAAAACTCCCTCCTTGCATTCTTTTACTAGTGATACTGATAATTCTAGTGATGATGAAGATATGCTTAGAGTTTTAGATAAAAACACTATAGCTAGAATGAAAATTCTAATGGATGAGATAGTTGATAAGGAGGAGCTTGTCAATCGATAAGAAGATATGATCATTCTACAAAAGGAGAAATATCTTAAGATTGAAGGGCTTCTTGAGATTGAAAAGGAGCGAAGCAAATCACTTGAGCTTGAGTTAGCTTCAAGCAAGGAGACTTGTTTGAAGCTAAGAGACTCAAACACCGCACTCAAGGATGAGCTTGCTAACTTAACCAAGGTTAACAAGATTCTTGAGGCGCAAGCTAAGTCACTCAAGCAAAGTGGTTATTCATCCTATTTAAACTCACCTTCTCAACATATTGAATCCAAAACTCTTGTAACTTGTACATGTACTAAAAATGACACCCACATAAAAGAAAAGTCAAACTTGACAAAAAAACAAGCATCCCTCTCAAAGTGGCATGTTTGACAAGGAGAAGATCAAGTATGCATGTAGTGCATACTTGGTCACAAGACCTTCTAATGTCAAACATGGCATTGGGTATTCTTATGGTGAAAGGCAAAACGCTAGAAGCCTCAAAGATAACAAGAAGAGCATTGTCTTTGTCAAGGGAAATTCCTCCCAAGTTGGAAAACATAACAATGTTGATAAAATTAACATTGAAAACTCATATCAACAACAGATCCTGTTTAGAACCTTTGATGCTTCATATGTGCTTATGAAAAACAGTCTTGGAAAAGTTCATGCCAAATATGTTGGGCCACGCCATGAGAACACCAAGTCTCACGTGTGGGTGCCCAAATCACTTGTCACTAACCTCAAAGGACCCAAGCAAGCTTGGGTACTTAAAGTCAAAGCATAGCTTCTTTCTTGCAGGCATATGCATCCGTTGGAGCGAAATGGGTGCTAGATAGTGGATGCACCAATCATATGACCGGAGAAAGAAAAATGTTTGTGGAGTATGAACAAAATGAAGACTCAAGCGAAGGCATCTGTTTTAATGACAATAGTCAAGGAAAGGTACTAGGTACCGGTAAAATAGTCATTTCATCACAACACACACTTTCTCATGTTTTACATGTTGATTCCTTAGATTATAACCTCCTGTCTATATCTCAACTATGTGACAAAGGTTATAATTGCTTGTTCACTAATGAGGGTGTGACCGTCTCTAGAAGGAGTGATGACTCTATTGCTTTCAAGGGTGTGTTAAAGGAAAAACTTTATCTAGTTGATTTCAACATAGATAAAGCCGAACTTGACACATGCTTGATTGCAAAGACCAACATGGGCTGGCTGTGGCATAGAGGCTAGCGCATGTTGGTATGAGGAATCTACAAAAACTTCTAAAAGGCGATCAGATCAGAGGTTTCAAGAATAATGTTTTTGAGAAAAACAGGCCTTGTAGCACGTGTCAAGTCGGGAAACAAGTAGGAGCACTCCATCCAGCAAAGAATGTCATGACTACAACAAGACCACTCGAGCTCCTCCACATAGACCTATTCGGTCCAATTGCTTACATAAGCATCGGTGGTAATAAATACGGTTTAGTTATTATCAATGATTTTTCACGCTTCACGTGGGTTTTCTTTTTGCATGATAAGTCAGAAACTCAAGGAACACTCAAGAAGTTTCTCAGGCGAGCTCAAAATGAATTCTCATTGACAATCAAGAACATAAGAAGTGACAATGGAACAGAATTCAAGAACACACAAGTCGATGAGTATCTAGATGAAGAAGGAATAAAGCATGAACTTTTGGCACCCTACTCCCCACAACAAAACGGGGTAGCTCAAAGGAAGAACCGGACGCTCATTGAGATGGCCAGGACAATGCTTGACAAATACAAGACCTCTGACCGCTTTTGGGCTGAAGCTATCAACACTGCTTGTCATGCAACTAACCGACTGTACCTTCATCGCCTACTCAAGAAAACCTCAATTGAACTACTCACTGGTAACAAACCAAATATTTCGTACTTTTGAGTGTTTGGTTCAATATGTTATATTCTAAACAAGAAGCCTAGGACCTAAAAGTTCGCTTTGAAGTTTGATGAGGGTTTCTTGCTTGGCTATGATTCAAACTCCTATGCTTATCCTGTCTTCAACAAGGTCTCCGGACTTGTTGAAGTTGTACGTGACGTAGTGTTCGATGAAATTAACGGCTCCCAAACGGAGCAAGTTGATAAGTGTGTGCTAGATCAAGAAGCCCCATGTCAAGCATTGAGGAGAATGGCACTTGGTGATATTCGACCTCAAGAACAATCACAAGAATCAAGTGTTCACGATAAACCTCAATAGGAGAGCTATGATCAAGGGGGAGCCCATGCACAAAATCAAGATCATGAAGACCAACAAGATGATCAAAGCATTAATGACGACAACGATCCAGGGGGAGCTGAAGAAGATGATAATTATGAGAACACAACACCACAAGTGCCACATCCAAGAGTACACCAGAGCATACAAAGAGATCATCCCGTAGACAACATAATTGGTGATATACAAAAGGCAGTGACAACTCGATCTCGTATAGCTAATTTTTGTGAATACTATTCCTTTGTATCCTCTTTAGAACCATACAAGGTTGAAAATGCGCTAAAAGATCTTGACTGGGTGATGGCAATGCAAGAAGAATTGAACAACTTCGAGAGGAATGAAGCATGGGAACTTGTTGAAAGACCAAAGTCCAATATCGTCGGCACTAAATGGGTCTTCCGCAACAAGCAAGATGAACACGGAGTTGTAACAAGAAACAAGGCACGACTTGTGGCTAAAGGTTACTCACAAGTCGAGGGTTTGGATTTCGACGAGACTTTTGCTCCTGTAGCTAGGCTTGAATCAATTCGTATATTACTTGCATATGCTACTCACCATGATTTCAAGCTGTATCAAATGGATGTCAAAAGCGCCTTCCTCAATGGACCTACCAAGGAGCAGGTGTACGTGGAGCAACCCCCTGGTTTTGAAGATCGAGAGTACCCCGACCATGTGTTCAAACTGTGGAAGGCTCTCTATGTCCTCGAACAAGCTCCTAGAGCTTGATATGAGTGCCTTAGAGATTTTCTAATTGAACATGACTTTAAAATTGGTAAAGCTGATTACACCCTGTTTACCAAGCACTTCAATGATAATCTATTTATTTGTCAAATCTATGTTGATGATATCATATTTGGTTCAACTAATAAATATTTTTGTCAAGAATTTAGTAAAATCATGACAGATAGATTCGAGATGTCCATGATGGGAGAATTGAGATACTTTTTGGGATTCCAAGTGAAACAACTAAAGGAAGGAACGTTCATAAGCCAAACAAAGTACACTCAAAACATTCTCAAGAAATTTGGCATGGACAAAGCGAAGCCCATAAAGACTCCCATGGCAACAAATGGACATTTAGACCTTAATGAATATAGACCTAACGTGGATCAAAAGGTATACCGTTCCATGGTTGGATCTCTACTTTATCTTTGTGCATCTAGGCCTGATATCATGTTGAGTGTCTGTATGTGTGCAAAATTTCAAGTCAATCCTAAGGAATGTCATTTAACAGCCGTAAAGAGAATCTTGCGATATTTAGTCCATACACCCAACCTAGGCCTTTGGTACCCTAAAGGTTCAAAATTCAATCTCATTGGATGCTCCGATGCATATTATGCAGAATGCAAAGTAGATAGAAAAAGTACCTCCAGGACTTGCCAATTCTTGGGTAGGTCCCAAGTTTCTTGGTCCTCCAAAAAGCAAAACTCCATTTCCTTGTCCACAGCCGAAGCGGAGTATGTTGCAGCCGGGGGTTGTTGTGCACAACTCCTTTGGATGCGACAAACTCTAAGGGACTACAGTTACAATATGAACCGTGTTTCGCTCCTTTGTGATAATGAGAGTGCGATTAATATTGCACATAACCCTATTGAGCACTTTAGGACCAAACACATTGATATTCGGCATCACTTTTTGAGAGACCACTCAATCAAAGGAGACATAGCCATTTCCCATGTCAAAACCGAGAAGCAACTAGCCGATATCTTCACCAAGCCACTTGATGAAAAACACTTTTGTGAGCTTAGGAATGAACTAAATATACTTGACTCTCGGAACGTGGCTTGAAACGCTGCATACCTGCTTGAATTCTCAAATTCTTACTTACTTTGCAAAAAACTATCCTTTATCTTGATTTTCTCTTGAAAACTATTTAAATTAATGAATCTTGATGAATTATGACTGTCGGTACTGTAAGGGCCTAAGTTTTGGCACACATCCAAAGTGTTCATCATCACACACACACTTCATTTGAAGAAAGTTGATGAACACATTTGAAGAGCAAGTAACCACCATCAACATGCTCATGAGAGAATAAACTCACAAAATGCAAAAGTGGCATTTCCCACATGCATCATATAGGGGCTGGGCATAGGAAAAACTCCTACACCTTGCTGGGAATGTCCATGCCAAGTTTCACCCAAATTCAAAACCTTTTTGAAGTCCTTTTGGGTATAGCTAGAAAGAGGGTGGTTTGAACTCAAATTCAAATTCAAACTATTTCCATCCCATGAATTTAAAAGTGGGAGGCATATTATTACTCAGCACATTTTTGTAAGCTCACACACAAATTTTCACTCCATTTGGATTTGATCTTGACATAAGCTAAGTTTAGCAAATTCAAAGCTTATTTGAATTTCAAACTGCATATGTGCTGAAATTTGGTCAAACACTTCACAATTTGAATTCTACCAATTCCAAATTGGCATGTGGTAGATAATTCAAATCCTAGGGGGATTACTGTTTGTAGCAGTGAGAGGAAGTTAATTTCATAGGTGAAAAGGGGGTGGGACCCACATGTCATAGAGTGGCAGATCAAAACTTGCAACTGAAGCAAACCTCTGCTCGGTTCCTGATTTTTTTCTCAAACACCCGAGAGCTGCCGGGCGCCACTGAGGAGCCTGCCGCGCCACCAGCTGCTTGCTCCCACGCTCTGGCGCCCAGGGTCGGTCCCGGTCCCTTCTTAACGTGATCCACGTCCTCTGCCGAAGCAAACCCCGTTTGCCTTCTCCTCTGTAACACCCCAAATTTTGATTCAAAACTCTAAACCATGTTCAGAGGGGAATTTCAAAATTTTTGGACGTGTTGCATGTTTTGCAAAAATTCAAATTCAAACTGGAATTCAAATTATACTCAAAACAGAAAAGAAATGGAAAAAGAAAAAGAGAAACGGGAAAAAAACCGGCCAGTGGGCCGAAACCCGCCAGCCGGCCCAGTTTCCCCGCGCCAGCCCGCCCCCGCGCGCCCGCGCTGTCTCTCACAGACGGGTGGGACCCACCTGTCATCCCTAACCCCGCGACCCCGGACTCTCTCCCGCGCGCGCGATCTTAACCGATCGAAAAACCGCGTTCCTCAGCCGAATTTCGGTCCCAGAAGAAATCCAACTCGATCACAACTGACCCACCGCCCTTCCCCGGCTATAAAAACCCCAGCCCCGATCGGTTTTTCCCACGCGATCGCCGATTTTTACTCCGGTGAGCACCGTGACTTCGCCGGTGAATTCTGGCTGATCTAAGCTCGGAAACTCTGATCTAACTCGCTGGTCTTGATCCACCGCCTCCGGGGAGCTTTGCAGGTGCAGAAAACTCGGAGAATTACGGTGTAAACACAGCGCCGACGAGCTTCGCCGTGGTTTTGCCTCGGACCTCGCCGCCGATCACTTTCCAGGACCCCCGAGCTCAAGAAAACCCCCGAGGTGAGATCCCTGACCTCCCCTCTACCGATCTATGCCATAAGATCACAGTTCTAGGCAGAATTCTCGCGGATCCGAAACTTTCCGGCGAGATCGCCGCTTCCCGCCGCCGTGCGCCGCCCGCGCTCGATCAGAGCGACGTGGCCGCTTGTGCGCCGTTTATTTTAAATCGCACGGTAGACTTTAAAACCCTGCGTACCGGTTCGATGTTATAATCTCAGCCGTCGGTTTAAAATCGGACGGTCCACGTCAGCCCCGCGTTATAAAGACTGGAATTCTTACGTGCTACCCCCTGGGGTTCTCTGGAATTGAGAGCTAGCCCCGGAAACTTCAGATCTAGCCCCTGGAACTCCAGAAAATCATGTAAATTCATTTAAAAATCAGTTTTAGCCCCTGGATTTAATAAAAATTAGGAAGAACACCTCTGATAAGTGTAGCTAGACCCCTGGAAATTATGAAAATAATATTATAGACCCTGTAATGGGGTGAGTTCGTTATTTTAGCCCTGTTTAGTATTTAATTTAAAACATTGAATATGTAACTAGTGTTTAAAAATTTAAAAAAAGGGGACAAACATAATTGTCAAAATTAGTTAAAGACTTTCTCAGTGTTTAGAAAATTTTGGAGTGAGATAAAAATCTATTTTTGGGCTGAAATGAATCTGTTTCATTTATTATTCACATTTATTAGTATAGGGACACATTTTTAAGTAAAGAATAGTTATAGAAAAATAGGGAAAATAATTATGAGATAGTCTACATCAGAAGCCAAGGTCAAAACCTGTTATTAGATTATTTAGGACCAGAACCTATACTGTTTAGATGATGTGTATTACTAATTTTATAATAAAATACACAATTATACATAGGAATATAAATCTGAAAATATAGCAACTAGTAAATGATAAATGGAGTTTTTAAAAATTCAAAGAGTTCAGTTTAGGGTTGATAGAAATTATGAAGGCACATATGGAGAAGAAAAATACTTTTCTTACATACTTGGTAGTTTAATATAAGGAATTTATTTAAAACTGAAACACACACATATATACATATATATATATATATATATATATATATATATATAGTATGTAAGTATAAATATGAACACCAAAGTAGGAATCATACACATATAAATAAAAGTGTGTGCAAGCCACAGATCAACACACAAAGTAACCACAACACATATAATGGTGAATGAATTTCATAAATATGAAATGTGTGGTTTGTATGAAGTAGAAGTGTGAACTATGTCTTATGATTGTTGTTTTTCTTTTGCTATGTGTGATGGTATGAAGTAGAACCTGTTCAAGAGCAAGTTATTCCTTTCCAAGATCAGGACTACCCATTTCAAGAGCAGCAAGAAGGAGGCAAGTGTCCTTGACCACTTTGATCCTATGCTAGGATGTGTAGGTAGAATTATTTGCATTGTCAAATGAAATATGAAACCCATGCTAGGAAAGTTGCCCTAGAATTGCATTACCTTGTTTCCTTGTAGCTTGGGTTGGGATTTATTCTGTCATGTCATTTATTTACATGCATTTGCTTAGCCATGCTTAGAATGGGATATTTGGAAAATGAGATCATCAGTTTATATTACCATACTCTTGAGTGAGACATTGTGAGTTATGTAGAGGTAGGGATCAAGGCAAGTTGGATGTTTTGGTTGTGTGCTGGGTGCACGAGACTTGGGTTTGTGTTTAGTACTTGCCTGGATCCTAAGGACCGGTTCATGGAGCATGTAACCCGGCTTTACAGTGCCAACCACATGCTGAGATGGGGCAGCTTGACCAATTAATTAGGTGTATCCCCGGCGTAGTATGGGTGTGTTGGATGGTGCGGGGAGTAGGTGTCAGCTGGACTACCATATGAACCGCAAGGCTCAAGAGGGGGCCACTGCAGCGGGGTTGGAGCCTCTTGTATGCTGCTAGGGGTGAAACCTCAGTGGGCCCACGCTCGTCGGGAATCCCTTTGTAAAGGCTTTGTAGTGATCTCCTGGCTACACACCTGGGAAGTGTGAATGTGGATCGTAGCCACTGGCATAATGGAGGTTCTTTTAGTCCACCCGGCAACGGGGGATGAAATCACTACATGTGGGTACAGTGGTACAAACTCTGCAGAGTCAAAACTGTCTTGACAGCCGTGCTCACGGTCAAGAGCGGCCTGGACTTATTCATGATTAGAGGATTGATGGTTTTGGAAGTTAAGCGGGGAGCTTAACATTTGGAAATGATGATTATGGTTATTGGATTATGATGATGGGATGGGAGATTGGGACCATTTCACCTGTGTAGGAATGTAGGTGCTTAATAAGCTAAGGTGATAGGTATTAATTGCGTAGTGCTTTAACCATGAGTTCAACCTCTCCTTGTTCTAGCCATGCATGATATAATTTTCCCACACTTGCTGAGTACCATTGGTACTCAACCTTGCATATTTGTTAGTTTATATTGCTGCTCAGGTCAAGATAATGAGGTGGTGTATAATGACCAAGATTTTGGACCCGAGGAAGGTTTTTAGGTTCATGAAGACCCCCGGGCAACGCCTGTGATGGAGCCCTAAAAGAATAATATTCCGCTGCTAGTTTATTTACTTGTGATGAAGCATTAGTGTCCATTGAGACATTTGCAATGTAAGACTTATTTATATTCGACACCTGGCTTGTAATAAATGATGCTTCACTATTTGTCATCACATGTATGAGAAAATGATCCTGGCATACATGTGATATTCACTTGGTTGTTTCTTCGGAAAAACCGGGTGTGACAGAGGTGGTATCAGAGCCAAGGTTGCCCGTAGGAACGTGGACCTAGGTAGAAATGGACGTATTTAAGGGCCCTATTTTCTTAAAAACTATTTTCCAAGGTGTGGGTTGAAGAGTGTTATTTAAGGAGTCATTTTCTTCATCTTACCCCAAATTTTCAATCAAAATGGGATTTTTGTTTAAAAAAATTTATCTAACCTAATTTTAAATTCTTTTGTTTTAGATGGTTCGCATGATTCGCACCGCTCGTAAGTCCACAGGAGGGAGAGTTCCCGTAGTTGCCCTTGCCGAAAGAGAGGAGAGTCGTCTAGTGACGTACCTTTCCTATGGATTGGCAGTAGGAGATTTGTTGCGCCGTCTTCGGCGTATGCTCGAAGCCGCCGGCAATACGGGCAAGCTAATCATCCACTATAACTCAACCAGGACCATCCGTGAGAAGAGGGAAGAATGGAGTTCGGAGATGAGGATTATACACGAGAATCAACTGCTTAAGATTCACCACTCTCCAGCTTGTCGAGCAACACAAGTTGACGCGGAGAAAGATGTCACCTGGGAGGCCATCACCTGCCAGAGTCACATCTATCGTTGCCACTTGGACAAAACTGAGTACATGTATGTCCTCCAACGTGAGAGTGGTACCACGGAGTACAAGTACCCACCGGTGCAGCAAGGGACTTCCCATGAGCACGTGGACTTGTGCTTGGAGGATGCTGCTATGCTCAGCACTCGACTGCAGGAGTGTCAACAAGAGCTTCAGGATGTCCGAGACACCCTGAAGGAAACGGAGGCGTTGCTGCGAGCTTGCTTAAAGGCGAGAGAAAGAGGAGATGGGAATGAACTGTGTGTCACCGTGAATGATACATGGACTCCTGACTCCCCGGATCGCCGAGCAATCAGGCGTCGTCGCACTTCTCCACCAGCAGCCTCCCCACCCAAAGCAGAGTCAGAAGGTAGCCGAAATGAGGAGGAAGATCCCGAGGAGCCAGCTCAAGAGGACGAGTAGTGTAGAGTCTTTCCCCTAGCTAGCAAGAGGTCGAGTAGTCGAGTCGTTACGTAGTTAATGGTGTGATGATGCTTGGTGTGTGACGTGAGTTGTGGAAGCCATGAGCAATTGTCCACAGCCTCGTCTTCAGATTGTTTTGCTTTGGTGTGTGAACCCACAGGAAATAATAGTGCATTTATTTGGTGTGAGATATAAACCCTCGTAAAATTTTAACAAAGCCTCAACACCTCAAAGCACCAACAAATGAAAGTAGTAAGATGATACTAAATGATATCAAATTAACATTTGTTGATTCTGCCAGATGGCCGGAAGAGGAAAAGGACGTGCTGCCAACCCCGCCAACAACAATGATGAGGCATGCAACCCTCATCTTTCTGGAGGCCAGGACAGGGGTGGTCGCCGTGAAGAAGTTGATCCTCTCCACCAAATGCTGGAGAATCAAAATCAGCTTATCCAGAACTTGACTCAAGTGGTGGCCAACTTGCATCAAGTTCCACCTCCACAAGCTGCACCACGCCAACCAAGGTTGAGTGAGTTTCTAGGAACTCAACCTCCAAAGTTTGCAAGTGCTGCTGAACCTCTGGAGGCAGATGATTGGCTGAAGACCATTGAAAGTAAGATGAGGATAATACAATGCCAAGGGTATGAGAGGGTGCTGTTTGCCTCTCATCAATTGCATGGACCTGCTGCTGATTGGTGGACCGCCTACGTGGCCGCCCATCATGACCCTGAGAACATCACTTGGGAAGAGTTCAAGCGTAGCTTCCGCAACCATTACATCCCAAGAGGTGAACTCAAAAACAAGAGGAAGGAGTTTTTGGGACTGCAGCAGGGAAACATGACGGTGAGGGAATACCTCACTAAATTTACTCAACTATCCCGTTATGCTCCACGAGACATAGAGACTGATGAGCAGAAACAAGATTGTTTCGTGGAAGGACTTACCGCAGAGATGCAGTGTGCAATGTCCTCCAATGAGTATGAAAGCTTCCAAAAGATGGTGGACCGAGCGTTTGTGGTAGAAAGGAAGCTAAAGGCCCTGGAAAATGAGAATAAGAGGAAGGCTGGGTGGTTACATCAAGCCTCAGGGAGCAACACCCGCCCACGTATGATGCAGCAACCTACGGGGCAGACGAGCCGTGCTGCGGTACCCTATTCAGCACCAAGAGGGTACAACCCAAACTACAGGCCACCCGCGGCACCAGCACAGCCGCCACGTCAGTTTGTGCAGCAGCCTCGCCCCGCATATCCACCTCGACCAGCAGTGCAAGGACTCCCAAACCAACCCCAAGACAACAAGGGCCCAGCATCTAAGATTGGGGTGCAATGTTTCAGCTGTGGTGAAGTGGGGCACTACGCCCATAAATGCCCAAAGAAGAAGCCTGTGCCGCCACAACAGCAGAATGTAGTGAGAGGACGGGTGAACCACGTCACTATGGAGGAAGCACAAGAGGCACCCGACGTGGTAGTTGGTAAGTTTCCTGCCAATTTACACCTTGCAACTCTGCTGTTTGATTCTGGTGCTACCCACTCGTTCATTGCTCAAGGGTTTGTTAAGAAGCATGACCTAGCAACCACACAAATGAACCATATGCTAGCGGTAAACTCTCCAGGTGGAGAAATAAGGACAAGACAAGTGTGTCCCAAAGTGAGCCTAGACATTAATGGGGTAGTATTTACGGCTAACCTCATAGTGATAGATTCACAAGGGATAGATATTATTTTGGGTATGGATTGGTTGACCAAACATAAAGGAATCATCCATTGTTCGACCAGAATGGTGGAACTAACTCACCCCAATGGCACAAGAGTAAAGTTCACAACGATACACGAGCCTAGGAGGGACATTAAATTAAATCAAGTGGAGGTGAAAGTTGAGGAAATCAGGACTATCAGGGAATATCCAGATGTTTTTCCGGAGGAATTGCCAGGTATGCCTCCCGATCGTGACGTGGAATTCGCAATTGAGCTAGTACCGGGAACAGCCCCGATATACAAGAGACCTTATCAAATGGACTCCAAGCAGCTAGAAGAGCTCAAGGATCATTTGAGAGAACTGACGGAGAAGGGGTATATTCGCCCTAGTTCCTCACCATGGGGAGCTCCGGTGATATTTGTGCCTAAGAAAGACGGAACCCAAAGGTTATTCGTGGATTACCGTGCCTTGAATGAGGTAACCATTAAGAACAAGTACCCATTACCCCGCATTGAAGACTTGTTTGATCAGTTGAGGGGAGCTTGTGTGTTCTCGAAAATTGATCTCAGGCCGGGATACCACCAACTCAAGATAAGGCAATCTGATATTCCCAAGACAGCTTTCGTATCTCGGTACGGACTGTATGAATACACTGTCATGCCTTTCGGGCTAACCAATGCCCCGGCATATTTCATGTACCTCATGAACAAGGTATTCATGGAATATCTGGACAAATTTGTGGTGGTTTTCATAGATGATATTCTCGTCTTCTCCAAAGATGAAGAAGAACATGAGAAACATCTAAGGTTGGTGTTACAGAGGCTGAGAGAACACCAACTATATGCCAAGTTGAGCAAGTGTGAGTTTTGGCTGAAGAGAGTTCCCTTTTTAGGACATATAATCTCGGAGGGAGGAATCTCCGTCGATCCCGCCAAAATCGAGGATATCCAGAAGTGGAAGACCCCTAAAAATGTCGGGGAAGTTCGAAGCTTTTTGGGATTGGCTGGATACTATCGACGGTTTATTGAGGGATTCTCCAAGATCTCGAGACCTCTCACCAAACTGTTGGAAAAGGGAATCACATTCACCTGGACGCCACAGTGCGATACGAGCTTTCAGGAGCTAAAGAAGAGATTGACAACAGCCCCAGTGTTGGTTATGCCAGATATGCAGAAGAATTTCACAGTGTACTGCGATGCCTCTGGGAATGGGTTGGGATGTGTTCTCATGCAAGAAGGACATGTCGTGGCATATGCATCCCGGCAGCTTCGGAAGCACGAGAAGAACTATCCTACACATGACCTAGAACTAGCTGCAGTGGTACACGCGTTGAAAATTTGGCGGCATTATTTGATGGGGAAGAGGACAGAGATATATACGGATCATAAGAGTTTGAAGTACATATTCACACAGCCAGATCTCAACCTCCGACAAAGGAGATGGTTAGAGCTAATCAATGACTTTGATGTGGGCATCAACTATCATCCCGGGAAAGCAAACGTCGTGGCCGATGCTTTGAGTCGGAAAGTGCAGGTCAATAAGTTGAGCTTGAAGGACATGCCCGCAGAATTGAAGGACGAGGTTATAAGGCTCAATCTATGTCTAGTAAATAGTGGTGAAGCCATCGCCATGGAAGTGGACTCCACACTCGAGCGAGACATACGCGAGGGCCAAAAGAATGATGAGAAGATACAAGAGATCAGACAGCTCATTAAGGAAAATAAAGCTCCTGGTTTTAGAGAGGATGAACAGGGAACGGTGTGGCACGGGAAAAGGATCTGTGTGCCAGAAGTAAAGGAGATCCGTGAATTAATTTTGAAGGAGGCTCACGATTCTGACTATTCCATCCATCCTGGGAGTACGAAGATGTACCAGGACCTCAAGAGCAGGTATTGGTGGTATGGCATGAAGCGAGATGTCGCGGAACATGTTGCCCTATGTGACACATGTCAGTTGGTGAAAGCAGAACATCAACGACCCGCGGGATTATTGCAACCACTCAAAGTGCCTGAATGGAAGTGGGAAGGAATCAGCATGGATTTTGTCGTGGGATTGCCTAGGACCCAATCCGGGTATGATTCAATATGGGTCATTATTGATCGGCTAACCAAGGTAGCTCATTTCATTCCTGTGAAAGAAAGCTACAGCGGATCCAAATTGGCAGAGTTGTACATGTCAAGGATCGTGTGTTACCATGGAGTGCCAAAGAAGATTGTGTCGGATCGAGGGACACAGTTCACCTCAAGGTTCTGGCAGAAGTTGCATGAAACCATGGGAACCCATCTGAACTTTAGTTCTGCCTATCATCCCCAAACTGACGGGCAGACGGAGAGAACCAATCAGATCCTTGAAGATATGTTAAGGGCATGTGCACTCAAAAACAATAGGAGTTGGGACAAGAACTTACCGTATGCGGAGTTTTCCTATAACAACAGCTATCAAGCTAGTATGAAAATGTCACCGTTTGAAGCTTTGTATGGAAGGAAGTGCAGAACTCCCCTATTTTGGAACCAAACAGGAGAAAGTAAAGTGTTTGGTCCAGAAGTGCTACAAGAAGCCGAGGCGAAGGTGAGGGAGATTCGCAACAATTTGAGGATAGCACAAACACGCCAGAAGAGTTATGCTGATGTACGAAGAAGAGAGCTCGTTTTCAACGTGGGAGACTATGTTTATCTCAAGGTGTCCCCTATCAGAGGACATCGTCGGTTCAAGGTGAAAGGGAAGTTGTCACCTCGATACATCGGACCCTTTCAAGTTTTGGAAAGAAAAGGCGAAGTGGCGTACCAACTAGAGTTACCGGTTCATCTATCGGATGTACACGATGTATTCCATGTGTCACAACTCAAGAAATGTCTGAGGACGCCTGAAGAGGTGTTACCCATGAATGAAGTGGATGTAGCTGAAGATTTGTCTTATGCCGAGCAACCATACAAGATTTTGGAGACGATGGAACGCCTCACCAGAAACAAGAGAATCCGGATGTGCAAGGTGCAGTGGAAGCATCACTCAGAAGAGGAAGCTACCTGGGAACGGGAAGATGAGCTCAAGGCACAATTTCCGGAATTGTTTTCTTAGAAACACCAATCTCGAGGACGAGATTTCTTTTAAGGGGGGTAGAGCTGTAACACCCCAAATTTTGATTCAAAACTCTAAACCATGTTCAGAGGGGAATTTAAAAATTTTTGGACGTGTTGCATGTTTTGCAAAAATTCAAATTCAAACTGGAATTTAAATTATACTCAAAACAGAAAAGAAATGGAAAAAGAAAAAGAGAAACGGGAAAAAAACCGGCCAGTGGGCCGAAACCCGCCAGCCGGCCCAGTTTCCCTGCGCCAGCCCGCCCCCGCGCGCCCGCGCTGTCTCTCACAGACGGGTGGGACCCAACTGTCATCCCTAACCCCGCGACCCGGACTCTCTCCTGCGCGCGCGATCTTAACCGATCGAAAAACCGCGTTCCTCAGCCGAATTTCGGTCCCAGAAGAAATCCAACTCGATCACAACTGACCCACCGCCCTTCCCCGGCTATAAAAACCCCAGCCCCGATCGGTTTTTCCCACGCGATCGCCGATTTTTACTCCGGTGAGCACCGAGACTTCGCCGGTGAATTCTGGCTGATCTAAGCTCGGAAACTCTGATCTAACTCGCTGGTCTTGATCCACCGCCTCCGGGGAGCTTTGCAGGTGCAGAAAACTCAGAGAATTACGGTGTAAACACAGCGCCGACGAGCTTCGCCGTGGTTTTGCCTCGGACCTCGCCGCCGATCACTTTCCAGGACCCCCGAGCTCAAGAAAACCCCCGAGGTGAGATCCCTGACCTCCCCTCTACCGATCTATGCCATAAGATCACAGTTCTAGGCAGAATTCTCGCGTATCCGAAACTTTCCGGCGAGATCGCCGCTTCCCGCCGCCGTGCGCCGCCGGCAGCGCCGCTCGCGCTCGATCAGAGCGACGTGGCCGGTTGTGCGCCGTTTATTTTAAATCGCACGGTAAACTTTAAAACCCTGCGTACCGGTTCGATGTTATAATCTCAGCCGTCGGTTTAAAATCGGACGGTCCACGTCAGCCCCGCGTTATAAAGACTGGAATTCTTACGTGCTACCCCCTGGGGTTCTCTGGAATTGAGAGCTAGCCCCGGAAACTTCAGATCTAGCCCCTGGAACTCCAGAAAATCATGTAAATTCATTTAAAAATCAGTTTTAGCCCCTGGATTTAATAAAAATTAGGAAGAACACCTCTGATAAGTGTAGCTAGACCCCTGGAAATTATGAAAATAATATTATAGACCCTGTAATGGGGTGAGTTCGTTATTTTAGCCCTGTTTAGTATTTAATTTAAAACATTGAATATGTAACTAGTGTTTAAAAATTAAAAAAAAGGGGACAAACATAATTGTCAAAATTAGTTAAAGACTTTCTCAGTGTTTAGAAAATTTTGGAGTGAGATAAAAATCTATTTTTGGGCTGAAATGAATCTGTTTCATTTATTATTCACATTTATTAGTATAGGGACACATTTTTAAGTAGAGAATAGTTATAGAAAAATAGGGAAAATAATTATGAGATAGTCTACATCAGAAGCCAAGGTCAAAACATGTTATTAGATTATTTAGGACCAGAACCTATACTGTTTAGATGATGTGTATTACTAATTTCATAATAAAATACACAATTATACATAGGAATATAAATCTGAAAATATAGCAACTAGTAAATGATAAATGGAGTTTTTAAAAATTCAAAGAGTTCAGTTTAGGGTTGATAGAAATTATGAAGGAACATATGGAGAAGAAAAATACTTTTCTTACATACTTAGTAGTTTAATATAAGGAATTTATTTAAAACTGAAACACACACATATATACATATACATATATATATATATATATATATATATATATATATATATATATATATATAGTATGTAAGTATAAATATGAACACCAAAGTAGGAATCATACACATATAAATAAAAGTGTGTGCAAGCCACAGATCAACACACAAAGTAACCACAACACATATAATGGTGAATGAATTTCATAAATATGAAATGTGTGGTTTGTATGAAGTAGAAGTGTGAACTATGTCTTATGATTGTTGTTTTTCTTTTGCTATGTGTGATGGTATGAAGTAGAACCTGTTCAAGAGCAAGTTATTCCTTTCCAAGATCAGGACTACCCATTTCAAGAGCAGCAAGAAGGAGGCAAGTGTCCTTGACCACTTTGATCCTATGCTAGGATGTGTAGATAGAACTATTTGCATTGTCAAATGAAATATGAAACCCATGCTAGGAAAGTTTCCCTAGAATTGCATTACCTTGTTTCCTTGTAGCTTGGGTTGGGATTTATTTTGTCATGTCATTTATTTCCATGCATATGCTTAGCCATGCTTAGAATGGGATATTTGGAAAATGAGATCATCAGTTTATATTACCATACTCTTGAGTGAGACATTGTGAGTTATGTAGAGGTAGGGATCAAGGCAAGTTGGATGTTTTGGTTGTGTGCTGGGTGCACGAGACTTGGGTTTGTGTTTAGTACTTGCCTGGATCCTAAGGACCGGTTCATGGAGCATGTAACCCGGCTTTACAGTGCCAACCACATGCTGAGATGGGGCAGCTTGGCCAATTAATTAGGTGTATCCCTGGCGTAGTATGGGTGTGTTGGATGGTGCGGGGAGTAGGTGTCAGCTAGACTACCATATGAACCGCAAGGCTCAAGAGGGGGCCACTGCAGCGGGGTTGGAGCCTCTTGTATGCTGTTAGGGGTGAAACCTCAGTGGGCCCACGCTCGTCGGGAATCCCTTTGTAAAGGCTTTGTAGTGATCTCCTGGCTACACACCTGGGAAGTGTGAATGTGGATCGTAGCCACTGGCATAATGGAGGTTCTTTTAGTCCACCCGGCAACGGGGGATGAAATCACTACATGTGGGTACAGTGGTACAAACTCTGCAGAGTCAAAACTGTCTTGACAGCCGTGCTCACGGTCAAGAGCGGCCTGGACTTATTCATGATTAGAGGATTGATGGTTTTGGAAGTTAAGCGGGGAGCTTAACATTTGGAAATGATGATTATGGTTATTGGATTATGATGATGGGATGGGAGATTGGGACCATTTCACCTGTGTAGGAATGTAGGTGCTTAATAAGCTAAGGTGATAGGTATTAATTGCGTAGTGCTTTAACCATGAGTTCAACCTCTCCTTGTTCTAGCCATGCATGATATAATTTTCCCACACTTGCTGAGTACCATTGGTACTCAACCTTGCATATTTGTTGGTTTATATTGCTGCTCAGGTCAAGATAATGAGGTGGTGTATAATGACCAAGATTTTGGACCCGAGGAAGGTTTTTAGGTTCATGAAGACCCCCGGGCAACGCCTGTGATGGAGCCCTAAAAGAATAATATTCCGCTGCTAGTTTATTTACTTGTGATGAAGCATTAGTGTCCATTGAGACATTTGCAATGTAAGACTTATTTATATTCGACACCTGGCTTGTAATAAATGATGCTTCACTATTTGTCATCACATGTATGAGAAAATGATCCTGGCATACATGTGATATTCACTTGGTTGTTTCTTAGGAAAAACCGGGTGTGACATCCTCCTCGCGTGCGAACACCGAGCGGCGCTCTCTCCCCTCCGCTACCTCGGCTCGATCGGGAAACCGGCCGAAACGACCACGCCATCCCCCCCTGAGCTGCAAAACAGCACGGTGCACTCGCTGCTCGCGTCCCCGACCCAGAAACGAGTGAGCTTCGGCCTCCTTTGCCCTTCCACAGTCCGCTCCGCCGCGACCTACCTTTAGCGGACGGTCAGGCGCTTGTGGACAGCCCTCCACAGGGGTTTTCACGGTCAAGCGATCAAGGCCACGGGAGTGCGCTGTGTTGGTGCTGTTCTCAACCAAATCTCAAGCCACGCCGTGAAGCATCGGCGGCGAATTTCAAATTTTTGCTCCGGTGAGTTCTACCCGAGCGGCCGGTACGGTTTCTTCAAATTATCCCTCTCTGATCCTCCATAGGTCGTCAAATTCTGCACATAGGCGCTGGACTAGCCGGCGATCATCTTTGCTTTAGGATCCGTCGCATGAAAACACCTCGGAGCAACGTATTCCGAGCTTTACCAAGCGTGTTCTTAGCGGAATCAATCGGGCGCACGATGTCGAGCTAGTTGCCACAGTTTCCGAGCTAATCCATGGCCTTTCCGAGCTTTGCGATCACCCACTGGTGCTGTAGAGCTAGTCGGTCAAGGTTTTGGCGGGCTAGGAACCTCGGGCGACGGCGCCGAACTTCAACCGAGGCCGCCACACGTCGCCGGCCATCTTCTGATCATCGGCAGCCCCAGAACACCTCACCATCATGTTCCTCGATGTCGCATACACCCTGGCGGCGAGTTTTAGCCCGTACGGTGGCTGGAACTGGCGAGCCGGCGAGTGGCAGTTAGCTCCGGCGAGCTGAGAGTGCGGGCGCGCGAAAAGCAGCCGGAGGAAGAAGAAGCCCGGTGGGTCCCGGCTGTCAGCGGTGGAAATTTTAAACTGGGATCTGCTGTGGCACCGGATCGGGTGTGGCTGCACGCAAAGGATTCAGTAGCCACGTGTGTCGACCGATGAGGAGTTGACACGTAGCCCGGTCCCACGCGCAGCGGTTTGAACTTTTTCCCGATTTTTAGATTTTGTTCAAACTTCAAACCCTCATAACTTTGGCTAGGAAACTCCAAATCGAGTGAACCAAATTTTGTTGGATTCAGCTCTCTGAGTACTTTCCAGCAAATCAAGTTTAACTTCATGAAAATCCCTATTTCTCCAGAATTAATTCTTCAAAATTTAAAATGTGTAGAACTTTAACTGAAGAACCCTTTGGAGGAAAATTCTGAAATTTTGTTGGGAGGTTCACCAAAATATCACTGAGCTGCCATAAAAATTTCAGATCCATTTGATCTCATTTGATCCACCTAATGGTGTGATTAATAAAACTGTTCCAGAGAAAATAGAAAATGTCCAGAAACATTTTCAGAATTTCACTGAAATTGTTTAGCTCATATCTTTAGTTAGGAACCTTCTAATTAAGTGGGACCAACTCCATTAGAACCCTCTGAAAATCTAGTTTTCAGAAAGTCATGGCTTGCTCCATGAAAATCCCTAGAACACCCTAAGAGCTCCAATTAAGGTCAAGTACATGATTATTTGTGGAGAGCTCAAATGAGCTTTGCTGCAAATAAAACTTAGCCAAGTCTCTGTTTAGGTTGTATCCAAACCACAATCAAAATTTCAGAGTCATTGGGTCTGTCTAGTGAGACTTATAGTCTTCACAAGTTTAAATTCAATTCAAATGCATTTAAATTAATACATTACATATTATCTCGTAGTCGCTAAGGTTGAGGAGGAACCTGAAGTCTTAGACTTTATTACTCCAGAAAAGCAGCTAGCCTACGACCAAGAGCAGCAAGGCAAGCTCCGGTTTGCATTAACCTCTTTACAAATTTTTATTATTTTGAGCACTTCCTTTGAGCACCACTTATCTTTTGCATTAGAGTCTTGTTTGAAACCCAAATGCATGGCCAATAAAACCATGGGTTGGGATTAGGATTGAAAACCTCATTAGCTAATGCAATGCTAAGATAGAGTAGGATTCGGTACAAGTCGAGTAGTTGGAACTACTCGCGAGAAAAGGCTAGAGGCACATCGCTCGGGTAAAATAGCAAATGAAACATATGGCAAGAAAAATGAGACCTAGCCGAGAGTAAGAGCAGCAGGACTTTGGGGCCTGGGTGCTATAGCTCCTCTTGTGTCAATTGAGGACCGAGCCGTGTGCGGGCCTGTTGAACAAGCTAGAACAGTACCGAAGACCTACCGGCTATATGGGAACCGGGAAACCGATGTAACTCGGGTAGCTGGGTATTGAGGCATTGCCTGTCGTTCAGAGGGTAGGTTGAGAGCTCGAGGTGTAAATCGGCTGGCGGCACTGAGATGCGCATGCAGATACCTCTTGCTCGGGACGATAGGACCGGTTCAATATTTGGCTGACGGGTGAAAGGTGGTTGCGTACGACGTCCGTGATGGTTGTTGTAGGCAACATCGAGTACGGGCGTACATGACAGGTTATTCGGGTAACCCTGCAGGTGTAAATCGATTATAATCGCCGTCCCTCACGGTCAGTGAGTACCACTTGTTCACTGTATCGTGACGTAGAAAGAACAGGCTAGATACATGTTAAAATGTTGCTGATTGAAAGATGGACTTTGATTGTTAATGATTTGCTGTAGCCTAGAGCTAACTAAAGTTCTTGTCAACTTTGGGCAAAGTACATGAGAGAAATACGTTTCTTGTTTGATTGCGGCTCTCTCATGTGCCTTAGCGTAAAGTCTCCACAACCTGTTGCTAAAACTTGAAAGTAAGGTTGCACTAATTAGGGGAGTCCTTGCAACTTATTTTACCTCATGTAACCTATAACCCTCCATGTAGAAGTTTCATGTTTAGGAGAGACGGGTCAGTCTTGCTGAGCCATCGTGCTCACTGCTTGTGTTTGAAGCTTTTGCAGGGTTTTATGAGGAAGGGACTCCCGAGGAGGAGACGGAACCCCAGGAGGGAAACCCCGTCGAGTGGGAGTCGTGCACACCGCCGTGTTAGTGTGTGTGCGTGCTAACAGGGACACGTTCACGGGCTGAACGTGAACTCGATGCGTAGTCTACGCCTGTGAGTGTAGACTGAACATATTTTGTGCTAAAAATGTTCATAAACCTGTTTATTTAATAAAACTTTGCTTCCGCTTTGTACCTTTGATGTGTGTTATTCGGTGCTGTGCAACGCAGCACCCCTCAGCGTGATCCTGGCTCGACAAGACCGTGGGATCGTGTCAGGTACCCTCAGTACCGGGTACTGGAAACGTTGAGGCAGATGCTTCAATACTTCGGGTACAACAAGATGCCGCAGTACTTCGCCAAAGAAGAAGGTGAGGATGGGAACAAGACATGGATGATCCATGTCGAAGTTCCTGCCGGACCTACGCCACCCGGTTGGGCGCCGTTCACCGTTACGGTGAGAGGTAGACAACCAGAGGGAATGTGGCAAGTGGCAGCCCCCGACACCATGTCGCGTTTTTACCAACTACACGTGAGAGCTATGGAGGGCACTCCATACGCGCTCGTTCCGGTGGAGGGACGGGCTAATCACGTGTGGGAAGGGAGGTACATGGTGGCAACCGATCTGGGTTGTCCAAGGTATAGTCCCGCGGAGGCAAACCTCAGTCTCCAATTGAGGGCAGGAAAAGCCGTGATGGACAGCTAAGCGGTTCATACGGATTGTCTTGCTGCCAAGCTCAAGGAGAGCACAAGCCGTGGAGACCATTTCGAGAGTGCTCACAGTGCACTCCACAATGTTCTCCTTCCGACGATTAAGCAACTGAACGAACAGCATAATCAGTTGCATCGTCTGAAGAAGGCAAAGAATAAAAGCCGTGTCGACATCGCGGCTTTGCAACAACAGGTGCAGGCTCTGACCCAGCAGAACGAGGTCCTTACTCAAGAGCGGAACGGCGCTATTGAGGAGGGGTGAGGCTGGGAAGAGGACTACAACCAGGCCATGGACGAGGTGCACGCGTTGCAGGACCTCGTACCTCCGGTAATGGGCATACCGGTGGTAGGCACCGTACCCGTGGTCTTGGGTCTTCCGGAAATGGGAGAACTCGAGCCGGAAGAGGAGGTTGTGGACCCAGAGCCACCAGTAGAGGTACCGGAGGAAGACGACCCGCAGGAGGTCGAGTTCTACTTCGAGTAGGGGGTTACTGTTGCCAAGTAGGGCAGCAAGAGTAATGTAACCCAAACTTTTGTAATCGGTGACATGTCGTGTAGACAGTATTGTATGTATAGGTAGTGACGAAATGAGCACGACTTCTCGGAGACCCGAGACTAATGTATCTTGTATAAAGTTTATGCTTTATCAATATATGTGAATGTTGTGCAAATTATTCATGCGTCACTTCAATACCTACTGTTGCGTATGGAATTTTTAAGTATGACATGTGCTGATCGCTGCTGTTTTGAATTTCAGAATGACTCGTACTCGTGCCAACCCGGACGTTGGGGGTTCCAGTCAGGGGGGAGAGACCTCCCAACAGCTTCCCGAGGACTCCTCGGGACAGCAACAGCAGCAGTAGCAACAGCAACAACCGCCACCGCCACCGCCAACGGTTACTTTGGCGGATATTGTGGCAGCAATGGCGGGTTCTCATCAGCAGCACACGAAGTTGCTGCAAACTCTCATTGCAAATACGTCTCAACCAGAGAGGCGTCAAGATCGTGAGGAGCGTCAACAGAGCTCCTACTCTGATTTCCTGGCTACTCATCCACCGGTATTGTCAAGGGCAGATGAACCCATCGATGCGGACAACTGGCTCCGCACGATGGAGATGAAGTTCGGGCTGCTCCAGGTGAGTGAGCAGCATAAGACTCAATTCGTAGTCCAACAGCTTCAGGGATCCGCGAGCGCGTGGTGGGTGAACTACTGTGCTTCGCAGCCCACCGATCGAGTTATGACCTGGACGGAATTCAGGACGGCCTTAAGGGCCTATCACATACCGCCGGGTATCATGAAGAGGAAGACGCAGGAGTTCCTACGCCTGCAACAAGGAAGCCGGAACACGCTGGAATATTCCAGGGCATTCAATGATTTTGCGCTATACGCGTCGTATCACGCCGATACCGACGAGAAGCGGTGGGATCATTTCTACCAGGGGCTTAACCTGCTCCTGAAAGACAAGCTGGCGATGTTCAATCGCGGCAGCCTCAATGACATAATTGATGCTGCGATTGTTCAGGAAGACTCCGGCAAGGAGTTAGCGGCGGCGGAAAGAAAGCGAAGCGCGCCGCAAAGCAGCGGAGAAGGAGGTGGTCCTTCTCAAAAATACCGGATGGTGAATCGCCCACCATTGGGTCCACGCTGGCAGTACCACAGAGGTCGATGCCATTCCGCAGTCAGCCCTATTCTCCACCGGCATTCCGGTCGGCACTGCCAGCACCACCTCCGCAACAACAACAAAAGCAGTGGGCGATGCCGCGTGCGTATGCACCTCAGCAGCGCATGCCGGGCTTTCGTCCCCCAAGCACCGGACAAGCAGCAGCCACATGCTACAAATGTGGCAGTCCCAGACACTTCGCCAGCAGTTGTCCAGAGAGGCAAGGCGGCGGAGTTGCACCGCAACTTTCAGGGAGGAATCAGCCCCGGAACCCCACTAATGCGCGGCGGGCAAACCCTAGGCCCGGCACCGTCCACCAACTTGCCATAGAGGACGTGCCGGAGGGTGAACCAATCCTTGCGGGTATGTTCCAACTCCACCAGCATCCTGCCATAGTATTATTTGATTCAGGCGCCACGCACAATTTTATTAGCCAAGCTTTCATTGCTAAATACAGCTTGCAAATACTACCCACCGATAGTCCATACTTGATTTGTTCACCGGGTGGCAAGATTTCAGCAAGCGTGATGGTTCCATAGGCACCATTGTGCTTAGCGGGTAGAGTGTACCCTACGTCTCTCATAGTTCTAGAGGGACAGAAGGTCGATGTCATCTTAGGGATGTCGTGATTAACCCGCCACGGCACTGTGTTAGACACCGTACTTCGAATCGTGCACTTGAACTCAGAAGTGCACGGATCTCATTCCTTATTTCTGGACAGTCCAGAAATAAAACTTCCAAGTGTGTATCAATCCACAACCATCAGATTGGAAAACATTCCAGTGGTCCGTGGGTTTTCTGACGTGTTCCCGGATGATTTACCGAGGATGCCGCCCGACAGAGAGGTGGAGTTCATGATTGAACTTGCACTGGGAACCATGCCAATATCCCGAAGGCCGTACAAGATGGCGCCCAAAGAATTTGCTGAACTGAAGACTCAGCTAACGGACCTGCTGGAGAAGGGTTTTATTAGGCCGAGCTCCTCGCCACGGGGTTGTTCGACATTGTTTGTGAAGAAGAAAGACGATATGTTGCGGCTTTGTGTGGACTATCGTCCACTAAATGCTGTAACCAGCAAGAACAAGTACCCGTTGCCACGGACCAACATGTTGTTTGATCAGTTGGTCGAAGCAAAGATCTTTTCCAAGATGGACTTAAGATCCGGGTACCACCAGATTAAAATACGGGCTGAGGATATTCCGAAGACGGCTTTCTCGACGAGATATGGACTTTATGAGTACCTGGTCATGTCCTTCGGCCTCATCAATGCTCCAGCTCATTTCATGTATTTGATGAACTCGGTATTCATGCCGGAGCTGGACAAGTTTGTCGTGGTCTTCATCGACGACATATTGGTATATTCCAAGTCGGAGGAAGAACAGAAGAAGCATCTGCGTATAGTCTTGCAACGGCTGCGGGATCACAAGCTATACGCGAAATTCAGCAAGTGCGAGTTCTGGATATCGCAAGTGCCTTTTCTCGGGCATATCATCTCAGCGAAGGGCATTACTGTAGACCCGATTAAGATCACACAAGTGCTGAATTGGAAGTCCCCGAGAATTGTTTGTGAGGTACGGAGTTTCCTCAGACTCGCGGGATATTATCGGAGGTTCATCCCGAACTTCTCGAAGATTGCCAAGCCTATGACGGAGCTGCTGAAGAAGGCTATCAAATATGTTTGGAGTCCAGCATGTGAAGCAGCGTTCAAGGCATTAGTGAAGCACCTGACATCAGCACCGGTTTTGGCGCAGCCAGACACAACAAAACTGTTTGATGTGTACTGCGATGCATCCGGCATTGGGCTCGGATGTGAGCTGATGCAAGACCGAAGAGTGGTCGCGTATGGATCACGGCAGCTCAGAAACCATGAGCAGAATTATCCAACTCACGACTTGGAGCTCGCTGCCGTGGTACTCTACTTAAAATGTGGAGGCACTACCTACTCGGTAACCTCGTACATTTATATACCGACCACAAAAGCCTCAAGTACATATTCACTCAGAAGGAGCTGAACATGAGGCAGCGAAGATGGTTAGAGTTGATAAAGGATTACGAAATAGAGATCCATTATCACCCCAACAAGGCAAACATAGTGGCGGATGCGCTGAGCCGCAAGTCACACGTCAACAACCTGACCATCACACCGTTGGAAGAGAGCGAGCCACCATTGTATGTGATTCCACATGAAGCTCTCTATAACTTAGCTTTGATCCCCACCATCCGTGAAGAGATAGCGGCAGCTCAGAAACATGACAAGGGCATGTCGCATTTGCGGAGACGTATAGATAGTGGGGAGCTGAAATATTTCCGAAAAGACAGAGACGGCGTCCGATGGTTCAAGGACCGGATTGTCGTACCCCGTAACCCGGAGTTACAGAAGAAAATCTTTGATGAGGCTCACTTGTCAAAGTTTTCTATTCACCCTGGCAGCAACAAAATGTATCAAGAATTCAGAAGCAAGTTTTGGTGGACACGGATGAAGCGGGATATCGCAAAGTACGTGTCCGAGTGTGATACATGTCGAAGGGTGAAGGCAGATCATATGCGGAAACTGGGACTGCTACAACCACTGGGCATTCCTGCCTAGAAGTGGGAAGATGTGAGCATGGACTTCATCGTCGGTTTACCCACCACCTTTCAGAAACATGATTCTGTGTGGGTGATCGTCGACCGGCTCACCAAAGTTGCCCATTTCATCCCGGTCAACACCAACTACAACGCCAAGAAGTATGCTGAACTATACATCTCACGGATTCTATGCTTATATGGCGTAGCCCGTACCATCATATCGGATCGGGGCACTTTATTTGTGTCCCGTTTTTGGGAGCAGCTACACGCTGCATTGGGGACGAAGTTGATCCGTAGTTCAGCATACCACCCGCAGACGGATGGACAAACCGAGCGGGTAAATCAAATTTTAGAAGATATGCTACGAGCTTGCGCTATCAACCACGGCAAGATTTGGGATGATCACTTGCCATTGGCCGAGTTCTCGTATAACAATGGGCACCAAGCCAGCATCAAGATGGCGCCTTACGAGGCGCTATACGGAAGACAATGCCGCACACCACTGAATTGGTGTGAGTCTAGCGAAAGGGTCACTTTCGGGATTGATCTTGTCAACAACGCGGAGGAAAAGGTTCGACTGATTCAAGCGAACCTAAAAGCCACCCAATCCCGACAGAAACAATATGCGGACCGGAGTAGACGCCCATTACAGTTCGAAGTTGGGGATCACATATACCTACGTGTGTCTCCAATAAAGGGCGTAAACAGATTCGGGGTGAGAGGAAAGTTGGCACCCTGATTCATCGGTCCATTCCAGATTACAGAAAGATGTGGATCGGTAGCATACCGGCTGAAATTACCAGAAGCACTTTCCGGTGTGCACGACGTCTTTCACATTTCCCAGCTGAGGAAGTGTCTCAAGCTATCAACTACCATTCAGCTGGAGGATATTGAAGAACTGAAACCGGATCTCACGTATCGGGAGGAACCGATTCAGATCATCGATGAAAAGGCCCAAACCACACGCAACCGTACGTTGTGGTTCTACAAAGTTCTATGGAGTAATCACTCCGTGGATGAAGCGACATGGGAGAGTGAAGGATTTCTTCGCGCGAACCACCCCGACTTTTTCACGTCGCATATACGGTAATTTTTCCACCGTCCTCTCTCTCATTTTCACCTTATAATCTTGGGACGAGATTCTTTTAAGGGGGGGGAGGAATGTAAGGGTCTAAGTTTTGGCACACAACCGAAGTGTTCATCACCACACACACGCTTCATTTGAAGAAAGTTGATGGACACATTTGAAGAGCAAGTAACCACCATCAACATGCTCATTAGAGAATAAACTCACAAAATGCAAAAGTGGTATTTGCCACATGCATCATGCCAAGTTTCACCCAAATTCAAAACCTTTTTGAAGTCCTTTTGGGTATAGCTAGAAAGAGGGTGGTTTGAACTCAAATTCAAATTCAAACTATTTCCATCACATGAATTCAAAAGTGGGAGGCATATTATTACTCAGCACATTTTTGTAAGCTCACACACAAATTTTCACTCCATTTGGAGTTGATCTTGACATAAGCTAAGTTTAGCAAATTCAAACCTTATTTGAATTTCAAACTGCATATGTGCTGAAATTTGTTCAAACACTTCAAAATTTAAATTCTACCAATTCCAAATGGGCATGTGGGAGATAATTCAAATCCTAGGGGGTATTAGGGGGATTACTGTTTGTAGCAGTGAGAGGAAGTTAATTTCCGAGGTTAAAAGGGGGTGGGACCCACATGTCATAGAGTGGCAGATCAAAATGCGTAGTATACGCCGGTGAGTGTAGACTGAACATATTTTGTGGTAAAAATGTTCATAAACCTGTTTATGTAATAAAACTTTGCTTACGCTTTGTACCTTTGATGTGTGTTATCCGGTGCTGTGCAACGTACCACCCCTCAGCGTGATCCTGGCTCGACAAGACCGTTGGGTCGTGTCAGGTACCCTCAGTACCGGGTACCCTCGCGCACAGGAGAAAAACCGCCTAAGGACCTCGCCCCCTCCGCAGGGGTGAGCTCCGAAGGCACCACGTGTCCAGCGGGGCCGAGCCTCCCCTCTCCTCAGAGGCGAGCCCCGGGCCTGCCACGTGGCCAGCAGAGCCGGACCTCACCCCCTCCGCAGGGGTGAGCTCCGAAGGCGCCACATACCGTGCTGCACACCCCGGCTCGGTAGGCAGCAGGAGTAAAGGCGCGTCATGCCTTGTCCGATCAAGACATTCAAGACCCGTGCCTTCCCAAGATGCGGAGGCGCGGCGCACGCCCCTGTCAGGTAGCACTGTGACCAGTCGTGTCACAGTTAAGACAAGCACACCATGTCAGAAGCCGTTGACCAATAAATACGGCGACAAGACATCCCCTGCCGTCCCTGCCATCATCAACCACTACGCCTAGCTTGCGGCACGGGCAGGACGGCAGAACGACGACTAAGAAGCCATTGCAAGAGACAACTACCAGCTGTCACTGCAAGATATGGTAGATGACAGGAAATCTCCCCGGGGCCACCTGTCGGGCCCCAGGGCCCACCTTGTAAACCGCCCGAGCCTTAAAGTTTATAAGACTCGAGTTGGAAACGTTGCAAGGGGTTCGAGCATTCGAGGGTTTGATATTCTTGGTGGGCAACTCAGCTCATCCAGACCACCAAACTTAGAATTCCAGTTCTAAGCTCCGAGCAATACAGCTACCGTGGACGTAGGGTGTTACCCTCTGGCGGCCCGAACCACCTAAAATTCCTTGTGTCAATCCTCTCGCAACCAACGAGACCTCCCGAGAGAACTAGCCCCTCCGAAAAAGAACCTCAGCGGGTTGCTCCTAAAGTAGGCCCGGGGGAAGTGTCGACGGCACACTTCGACATTTGGCGTGCCAGGAAGGGGCCTTTTTTCTCTCGAGATAGGCCTGCGCCAACGAAGATGACCAAGCTTCCTTCAGCGGCTGGCTCTTTGCGCCCTTATTCCCGGCGAACGATGACCAGTGAGGGTCATGTCTCGACACGCTCAGGGAGGAGTGTGTCGGGACTGGTTGGGGGCCGCATCGGACTCTAACGACGCGGACTCCTACGATCTCAAGATCTGCTGTGGTGCAGAGGGCTACTCATGCAAGTGCACTAGCTGCCGCATGAGCGCTCTTGCACAGTCCGCCCGGCAGTGGATCCGCGACGTCGACCACCTCGTCGCTGCTGCCTTCAACCCTCCGCTACGACGGGGACGACGCCCCGGTCAACCAGATGTGTCGCTGTCGCGCACACCAACGGTTGACATGCAGACAGCAGACCCCCATTCTACCAGGCTCTCAACGGCGGACCTGAGGACAGAGCTGGAGTGATGTTGCTTCGGAGAAGATGGTCGCGTGACCATTGAGCGACAGCGGGAAAGACGTTGCAACCACTAGGCTGACTACAGCATGTTGACTGCCTCGACTCAGCCTGGGCCTCAGACGTTCGCCATGCGACCTCTGCCCCAGGCGTACGCCACGCAGCATATGCAGCAGCCATATGCCTTGCAGTCGGTGCCCCCGGTATATGGTGCACCATTGCCCATGCCGGGGTACACCGTGCCAGCTGCGGACCAAGGGTTCGCGGCACCAGGATCTGCAGCAGCAGGGACGGGGTGTGCGGCCCTGGCGCCACACCTCCGCTTCGCAGTGTGGCCACGCAAGTTCCGGCCACACCTGCTGGAGAAGTAGGAAGGAAGTGTCAACCCTGCAGAGTTCCTGTAGATCTACTCTACTGCCATCCTCACGGCGGGAGGGAATGAGGCCATCATGGCCAACTACTTCCTCGTCGCCTTGACCAGCTCGGCACGGTCATGGCTCACGAACCTGCCCCAGGGTTCCATAACTTCCTGGGGGGAGCTATGCCGGTAGTTCACGGTGAACTTCGGCAGCCCCTACACGGGTCCCGACACGGAGCTGGACCTCCACGCCGTGCGACAGCAACTGGGGGAATCACTGCACTTCTTCATCCAGCGATTCTCCTAGGTGCGGAACACCATCCCCCACATCCATAATGCATCAGTTGTGGTTGCATTTCGACAGGGTGTTAGGGACAAGAAGATGCTCGAGAAGTTGGCCACCAGGGAGATGCGAGACGTCTCGAAGCTCTTCAGTGTGGCAGACAAGTGCGTCAGAGCAGCAGAAGGGCGTAACTGGCACTCACAGCCAGCCTCCAAAGCAGGAGGGCAGCCCGCAGCTGGCGGAGTTCGAGCTGAGCTTCCTACCACGTCATGCTGTCAAGAACCAAGCACTGGCTGACTTCATGGCCGAGTGGACGCCATCACCAAGCAACCCAGTGGGCCCTTAAGGTGGAGAACCGGAGCCCCGGGCACCGGTCTTCACCGAGCCTCACTGGACACTCTACTTCGACGGCTCCTTGCAGAAGCAAGGGGCTGGAGCCGGCGTACTGCTCCTCCCACCAACGGGGGAGCAGTCCAAGTGCATGGTGCGCCTCAACTTCAAGGCAACCAACAACATGGCCATGGATCTGTGCCATGTACCACGCGCCGACAACACCATCGCCGACGACCTGTCAACGAGGCCTCCACCGGAGCTCCGGTGCTCGAAGGAGCCTTCGAAAGGACGTTGCCGCGACCCACAGCCCGGCCTGCCGAACCGGGCGAAGGGGGCGAGACCAGCACCTCAAAGCTGGTGGTCCCGGGGGCCCTGCAGCCATGGTGCCCGCCATGGATTGTATGCGCCACTGGGGACTCCGTGCTACCCAGCGCCCAAGATCTAGAAGCTCAAGTAATCTTTGATGCATGGATCACGGAGGTCCGTGACTACTTGAAAGACAACATCCTTCCTGATGAACGTGCATCTGCTGAACAGATTGTGCGGATGTCTTAGAGCTACATGCTGGTAGAAGGGGATCTCTAACGGTGTGGCGCCAACGGCATCCTATTGCGGTGCATAACCCAGGAGGAAGGCTGCGACCTGCTCGCAGAAATCCACGGAGGCGAGTGCGGGAAACACGCATCTTCCCGCACGCTGGTCGGTAAAGCCTTCCTGCATGGCTTCTACTGGCCGACAGCCTCCTGGACGCCGTCAAGCTGGTTAAGAGATGCAAGGCGTGCTAGTTCCATGCCAAGCAGATCCACACACCGGCGCAGACACTGCAGATGATCCCACCCTCGTGGCTGTTCACGGTATGGGGGTCGGACATCCTGGGGCCCTTCCCCAGAGCCGTCGGGGATACCAGTTCCTCTACGTCAGGGGCCAGCCGGACATCCCAGAGCCGGGTCACAGGGGAAACACCCTTCTTCATGGTATGCGGGGCCGAAGCCGTGCTTCCCCCGGAGATCACCATGGGGTCCCCCCGTGTCCGAGCTTACAACGAAGCCACGCAGGACTAGCTCCGGCGTGAGGACAACAACCTCGTCGACGAGGCAAGATGGCAAGCAACGCTCCGAAACGCACGGTACTGGCAGGCGCTCTGGCGCTACCACCAGAGATCCGTGCATGGGAGCTCAAGGGAAGGCGACCTGGTGCTGTGGCACATACTTTCTCGAGAAGGGGCCAAAAAACTCTCCCCCAGCTGGGAAGGTCCCTTCCGAGTCACGAAAGTTTGCCGCCCCGGGTGCGTGCGCCTTGCTTCCGTAAGTTCTACCCTTAGAGCATTGGTAGGACAAGTTCTTTCTTTCTATAACAGATCCCATAGAGCCTAGGAGCAGCGCTCGGAGCAACTAAGCCCCAGGGGGTGGTCCAGGACTATGTCTGGCTTAGCTTGGTCCTGCACCCTAAGCGCGTAGGCCCTGCCCCCCTTTACAATGAGGTGGGGTCGTTGCCTCCATGTACAGCCTGTTTTCCTCCTATGGACTTATATGAATGAAAAGAACCATGTCCTACCACGCTTACTTATGTGTTCATTTAAATTACGCATTAATTTTTATGATCACCTTCCCATGCTAAAGACAGTGTACGTCCATCGTATACTCGGCTCTCCTTTCCCACTCTTATGCCTAGTCGGCATTTACCATCCTGCCGAAAGCGATTGTGCTTGAGGTACCTGCCAAAGGCCCAGGGCCTCTCGGACCTCCCACTGTCAGGGTACTGTGACGCTAGTTGGTCTCCTCCAGGAAAAGACCTACGCCGGAGCGGGAGGTCCAAGGTGTGCACCCTGCTTTGCCTGGTCCTGCACCCAAAGCGTGCGCACTCTGCCTCCCTAGCGCTACGGTCTAAGTACTAGGGGCCGGACGGTTACACCCTGACCAAGGAGGGAGCCAGGCCTCTGGTACCGAGTGCACTGGATTACCCAAGCCCCGTATACAAGTCTAGGACTATAAGCCAAATAAGACTAAGAGACAGGGAAGGGAGGACCTCTGAGCAGGACTACTGTTTCCCTACTCATGTGCAGTGCCGGACCTCACCCCCTCTGTTAGGGGTGAGCTCCAAAGGCTCCACGTGTCCAGCAGGGCCGGGCCTCCCCTCTCCTCAGAGGCGAGCCTCGGGCCTGCCATGTGGCCAGCAGTGTCGAACCCCTCCCCCTCCGCAGGGGTGAGCTCCGATGCCGGACCTCACCCCCTCCGCAGGAGTGAGCTACGAAGGCGCCACGTGTCCAACAGGGCCGGTCCTACCCTCTCCTCAGAGGTGAGCCCCGGGCCTGCCACGTGGCCAGCAGTGCCGGACCTCACCACCTCCGCAGGGGTGAGCTCCGAAGGCGCCACGTGTCCAGCAGGGCCGGGCCTCCCCTCTCCTCAGAGGCAAGCCCCGGGCTTGCCACGTGACCAGCAGTGCCGGACCTCACCCCCTCTACAGGGGTGAGCTCTGAAGGCGCCACGTGTCCAGCAGGGCCGGGCCTCCCCTCTCCTCAGAGGCGAGCCCCGGGCCTACCACGTGGCCAGCAGTGTCGGACCTCACCTCCTCCACAGGGGTGAGCTCCAATGTCGGGCCTCACCCCCTCCGCAGTGTGAGCTCCGAAGGCGCCACGTGTCCAGCAGGGCCGGGACTCCCCTCTCCTCAGAGGCGAGCGCCGGGCCTGCCACGTGGCCAGCAGTGTCGGACCTCACCCCCTCCGCAGGGGTGAGCTCCGATGCCGGACCTCACCCCCTCCGCAGGGGGTGAGCTCCGAAGGCGCCACGTGTCCAGCGGGGCCGGGCCTCCCCTCTCCTCAGAGGCGAGCCCCGGGCCTGCCACGTGGCCAGCAGTGCCGGACCTCACCCCCTCCGCAGGGGTGAGCTCCGATGCCGGACATCACCCCCTCCGCAGGGGTGAGCTCCGAAGGCGCCACATGTCCAGCAGGGCCGGGCCTCCCCTTCCTCAGAGGCGAGCCCCCGGCCTGCCACGTGGCCAGCAGTGTCGGACCTCACCCCCTCCGCAGGGGTGAGCTCCAAAGGCGCCACGTGTCCAGCAGGGCCGGGCCTCCCCTCTCCAAATAGGCGAGCCCCGGGCCTGCCACGTGGCCAGCAGTGCCGGACCTCACCCCCTCCGCAGGGGTGAGCTCCGATGCCGGGCCTCACCCCCTCCGCAGGGGTGAGCTCTGAAGGCGCCATGTGTCCAGCAGGGCCGGGCCGCCCCTCTGCTCATAGGAGAGCCCCGGTCCTGCCACTTGGCCAGCAGTGCCGTACCTCACCCCCTTCGCAGGGGTGAGAACCGATGCCAGACCTCACCCCCTCCGCATGGGTGAGCTCCGAAGTCGCCACGTGTCCAGCGGGCCCGGGACTCCTCTATCCTCAGAGGCGAGCCCCGGGCCTTCCATGTGGCCAGCAGTGCCGGACCTCACCCCCTCCGTAGGGGTGAGATCTGAAGGCACCACATGTCCAGTGAGGCCAGGCCTCCCCTCTCCTCAGAGGCGAGCCACGGGCCAGCCACGTGGCCAGCAGTACTGGGAACGCCTGGGCCATCTCTTGCGCCGGTGCCCCTGTCCTCACGGGGCTGAAGCCGAGAGGCACTAAAGCAGACTCCGCCTGGCCAACGAAGTCCCAGACTCCCTGGGCCTCGATGGTCCGCAAAGCCTGGAGCTCCTCCACCTCGTGACGAGCCGCCAGCAGGAGCCTAAAGGAGTTTCCAAGAAAGTGCGCGGGGTAGAAAAGGAGAAGGCCCCACCCGCGGGATTGTTATCTCCCCCGAGGTGGGCCCGGAGGCCACTATCGGTACCCTCAGTACCGGGTACCCCCGCGCACAGGAGAAAAACCGCCTAAGGACCTCGCCCCCTCCACGGGTGTGAGCTCCGAAGGCGCCACGTGTCCAGCGGGACAGGAGTAAAGGAGCGCCATGCCTTGTCCGATCAAGACATTCAAGACCCGCGCCTTCCCAAGACGTGGAGGCCTGACGCATGCCCCTGTCAGGTGGCACACTGACCAGTAAGATAAGCACACCATGTTAGAATCTGTTAACCAATAAATACGGAGACAAGACATCCCCTGCCGTCCCTGCCATCATCAACCACTACGCCTAGCTTGCGGCACGGACAGGACGGCAGAACAACGACTAAGAAGCCATTGCTAGAGGCAACTACTAGCATTCACTGCAAGATATGGTAGATGGCAGGAAATCTCCCCGGGGCCACCTGTCAGGCCCCGGGGCCCACCTTGTAAGCCGCCCGAGCCTTGAAGTAGAAAAGACTCGGGTTAGCAACGTTGCAAGGGGTTCGAGCATTCGAGGGTTCAACATTCTTGGTGGGCAACTCAGCTCATCCAGACCACCAAGCTTAGAACTCCGGTTCTAAGCTCCGAGCAATACAGCTCCCGTGCACGTAGGGTGTTACGCTCCCACGGCCGGAACCACGTAAAATTCCTTATGTCAATCCTCTCACAACCAACGAGACCTCCCGAGAGAACTAGCCCCTCCGAAAAAGAACCTCCACGGGTTGCTCCTGAAGCACGCCCGGAGGAAGTGTCGACAGCACACTTCGACAATGACTATTGTCTGATTGTTGATTGCTTACTGGGCATGTTCATCAAGATTATTTGTGAAAATTATGTCCTTAGATCACTATTAGATCAAATTCCCAATATTTCCCTAATTTCTACTCTAATCTGTCCAGTTGACCCGGACTAGTCCGGTGTCAACAATGGACTAGTCCGTTCCCTCAAACTAGTCTAGACAGATCTGGCATACTGCACTTGTCCGATCCTCCCAACGGACTAGTCCGTATGTCCAAATCTTAAGAGTCCATAGACGCGCCAACTCAGCCCTATTCACCTCACAAACACTCTTTTGCCTCTTGTCGAGGCGTCTGCTGTCGACACTTCCCCCGGGCCTGCTCGGAGCAGCCCGCATAGGTTCATTTTCGGAGGGGCTAGTCCTCTCGGAGGGTCTCGCGTGTTGGACGAACGAAGGATATGATTAACACAAGGATTTTTACGTGGTTCGAGCCACCGGAGCGTAAAACCCTACATCCACGGGAGTGCTTGGAGCACTAGTTTCCTTGAGTATGAGGATGGGTGGCGAACTGGCGAACCCAGGCCTAGAGGGAGTTGAGCAAAATGCCGAACCCCTTGTAACATTGCCTACCTGGTCCTTTTATAATCCAAGGCTCGGGCGGCTTACAAGGTAGGCCCCGGGGCCCGACAGGTGGCCTCGGGGTGACTTCCTACCAGCTACCTAGTCTTGGCGCTGGCTTCTGGCGATGGCTTCGATGTCGTCGTCCTGGCCATGCCGCAGGCTAGGCGTAGTGGTTGATGATGGCCGGGGCGGCAGGGCATGTCTTGTCGCTGTATTCATTGGTCTACAACTTATGACACTGTGCGCTTGTCTTGACTGTGACGGGTCACAATGCCTCCTGACAGGCGTGCGCCGCGCCTCCGCGTCTTGGGAAGGTGCGACTTGTCTTGACTGTGACTGGTCACAATGGCGCCTGGCAGGCGTGCGCCGCACCTCCGCGTCTTGGGAAGGTGCGGGTCTTGAATGCCTTGTACGGACAAGGCATGGTGCGCCTTTACTCCTGCTGCCTACCATGCCAGGGCGGACAGCGCTGCATGTGGACACGTGGAGCCTTTGGAGCTCGCCCCTGTGGAGGGGGTGAGATCCGGCACTGCTGACCACGTGGCAGGCCCGGGGCTCGCCTCTAAGGAGAGGGGAGCTCCGTCCCTAATGGACACGTTGCACCTTCGAAGCTCGCCCCTGCGGAGGGGGCGAGGTCCGACCTTCTGGGCCACGTGGCAGGCCCGGAGCTATCCTCTGAGGAGAGGGGAGCTCCGGCCCTACCGGACATGTGGCCCCTTCGGAGCTCGCCCCTGCGGAGGGGGGGGGGGAGGTCCGGCCTTTTGGGCCACGTGGCAGGCCCGAAGCTATCCTCTGAGAAGAGGGGAGCTCCGGCCCTACTGGACACGTGGCGCCTTCGGAGCTCGCCCCTGCGGAGGGGGCGAAGTCCGGCCTTCTGGGCCACGTGGCAGGCCCGGAGCTATCCTCTGAGGAGAGGGGAGCTCCGGCCCTACTCGACACGTGGCGCCTTCAAAGCTTGCCCCTGCGGAGGGGGCGAGGTCCAGCCTTCTGGGCCACGTGGCAGGCCCGGAGCTATCCTCTGAGGAGAGGGGAGCTCCGGCCCTACTGGACACGTAGCGCCTTCGGAGCTCGCCCCTGCGGAGGGGCGAGGTCCGGACTTTTGGGCCACGTGGCAGGCCCGGAGCTATCCTCTGAGGAGAGGGGAGCTCCGACCCTACTAGACACATGGCGCCTTCAGTGCTTGCCCCTGCGGAGGGGGTGAGGTTCTTAGCCAGTTTCACCCTATGCGCGGGGTTACCTGGTATTGAGGGTACCGACAGTGGCCCCCGGGCCCATCTCGAGGGAGGCAACGATCCTGGGGTGGGGCCTTCCCCTTGTCTTCCCCGCACACTTTCTTGAGTTCTCCCTATGTTTGTAGGGTCTTGCCCTCTTCGGAGCTCAGCCCTGCGGAGGGGGTGAGGTCCGGCATCGGAGCTCTCCTCTGAGGAGAGGTTGAGGTCCGGATTCGGTGTTCACCCCTGCGGAGGGGGTGAAGACCGGCATCAGCGGTCACCCCTGTTGAGGGGGAGAGGTCTGGCACCGAAGCTCAGGCCAGCGGAGGGCGTGAGGTACGAAGGTCATCGGAGCTCAGGCTAGCAGAGGGCGTGAGGTCCGGAGGTCATCGGAGCTCAGGCTAGCGGAGGGCGTGAGGTACGGAGGTCATCGGAGCTCAGGCCAGTGGAGGGCGTGAGGTCCGGAGGTCATCGGAGCTCAGGACAGCGGAGGGCGTGAGGTCCCGAGGTCATCGGAGCCCAGGCCAGCGGAGGGCATGAGGTCCGAAGGTCATCGGAGCTCAGGCCAGCGGAGGGCGTGAGGTCCGGAGGTCATCGGAGCTCAGGCCAGCAGAGGGCGTGAGGTTCGGAGGGCATCGGAGATCAGGCCAGCGGATGGCGTGAGGTCCGGAGGTCATCAGAGCTCAGGCCAGCGGAGGGCGTGAGGTCCGGAGGTCATCAGAGCTCAGGCCAGCGGAGGGCGTGAGGTCCGGAGGGCATCGGAGCTTAGGCCAGTGGAGGGCGTGAGGTCCGGAGGTCATCGGAGCTCAGGCCAGCGGAGGGCGTGAGGTCCGGAGGTCATCGGAGCTCAGGCCAGCGGAGGGCATGAGGTCTGGAGGGCATCGGAGCTCAGGCCTACGGAGGACGTGATGTCCGGAGGTCATCGGAGCTCAGGCCAGCGGAGGGTGTGAGGTTCGGAGGTCATCGGAGCTCAGGCCGGCGGAGGGCGTGAGGTCCGGAGGGCATCGGAGCTCGGGCCAGCGGAGAGCGTGAGGTCCGGCATCAGTGCTCGCCTGTGAGAAAAGGGCGAGGGCTGGCATCGAAGCTCAGGCCAGCGGAGGGCGTGAGGTCCGGCATCAGAGTTCACCCCTGCTGGAGGGGTGCGTTCTGGTACTGCCGACCATGTGTCAAGCCCGGGGCTAGCCTCCGAGGAGAGGGGAGGGTCGGCCCTGTTGGACACCTGGCGCCTTCGGAGCTCACCCCCGCGGAGGGGGTGAGATTCGACACAGCTCAGATGTCCTCCTTTCCTTGTCTCTTAGTCTTATTTGGCTTACAGTCTTAGGCCGGTATACGGGGCTTAGGTAATCCAGTGCACTTGGTCCTGGAGGCCCGACTCCCTCCTAGGTCAGGGTGTAACCGTCCGGCCCCTAGTACTTAGACCGTAGCGCTGGGGAGGCAGAGTGCGCATGCTTTGGGTGCAGGACCGGGCAAAGCAAGGCTCCTGGACCTCCTTCTCTAGCGTAGGTCTTTTTCTGGAGGAGACCAACTAGCGTCACAGTACCCTAACTAGGGGAGGTCCGAGAGGCCCCCGGGCCTTTGGCAGGTACCTCAAGCTCAACCACCCTCGGCAGGATAGCAAATGCCAACTAGTTATGAGAGTGAGAAAGGAGGGCCGAGTGTACGATGGGCTTACACTGTCTACAGCGCGGGGAGGTGATCATATAAATTAATGCGTAATATAAATGAACACCTAAGTAAGTGTGGTAGGACTTACAGAGGTAGAGCCGGAGCGCCTGCCTTGAGCTCCCATGCACGACCCGCGGTGGTAAAACCGTAGCTCCCGCCGGTACGGTGCGATCCGGAGCGTTGCTTGCCATCTTGCCTCGTCGACGAGGTAGATGACCTCATGCAGGAGCTGGTCCTGTGTGGCTTCGTCGTACGCTCGGACATGGGGGTACCCCATGGTGATCTCCGAGGAAAGCATGGCTTCGGCCCCGCATACCATGTAGAAGGGTGATTCCCATGACCCGGCCTTGGGATGTCCGGCTGGGCCCCGACGTAGAGGAGCCGGTATCCCCCGACATTACTGGGTGCAGCGTCTGCACCGGTCGTGTGGGTCTGCTCAGAATGGACCTGGCACGCCTTGCATCTCCTAACCGGCTTGACGGCGTCCAGGTGGCTCTCGGTCAGTAGAAGCCATGCCGGAAGGCTTAACCGACCAGCGTGCGAGATGATGAGCGTCCCCAGCACTCACCTCCGTGGATTACTGCGAGAAGGTCGCAGCCTTCCTCCTGGGTTATGCACCGCAATAGGATGTCGTGGCGCCACGCCAGTAAATATACCAGCGTGTAGCACTTAGCCATCCACACAATCCGTTCAGCGAATGCACGTTCATTAGGAAGGATGTCTTTCAAGAAGTCCCGGACCTCCGTGGTCCATGCATCGGGGCTACTTGAGCTTCAGGATCTTGGGCGCTGGGTAGCACGGAGTCCCCAGTGGCGCATACGATCCTTTGGTGGGCACCATGGCTGCAGGGCCGCCGGGACCGCCAGCTTCGTGGTGCTGGTCTCGCCCCCTTCGCCCGGTTCGGCAGTCCGGGCTGTGAGTCACGGCAACATCCCTTCGAAGGCTCCTTGGGGCTTCAGGGCTCTAGTGGAGGCCTTCGTTGACAGGTTGTTGGTGACGGTGTCGTCGGCGCGCGGTACATGGCATCGGTCCAAGGTACCCGAACCGCTCCCCCGTTGGCATGAGGAGCAACACGCCATCGGAGTAGAACGTCCAGTGGGGCTCGGTGGAGGCCGGTGCTCGGAGCTCCGGTTCTCCACCTTCAGGGCCCCCTGGGATGCTTGGTGGTGGCGTCCACCCGACCACGAAGTCAGTCGGTGCTTGGCTCTTGACTGTCTGACGTGGTTGGGAGTTCAACTTGAACTCTGCCATCTTCAGGTTGTTCTCCTGCTTCGGAGGCTGGCCGTGAGTGCCAGCTACGCCCTTCTGCTGCTCTGACGCACTTGTCGGCCAGGCTGAAGAGCTCTGAGACGTCTTGCACCTCCCTGGTGGCCAACTTCTCGAGCATCTTCTTGTCCCTCACTCCCTGTCAGAATGCGACCACCACTGACGCATCCGGGATGTGGGGGATGGTGTTCCGTACTTGGGAGAACCACTGGATGAAGGAGCATAGTGATTCTCCTGGCTGTTGTCGTATGGCGTGGAGGTCCAGCTCCGTGCCAAGACGCGTGTAGGAGCTGCTGAAGTTCGTCATGAACTGTCGGCACAGCTCCGCCCAGGAAGTTATGGAACCCTGGGGCAAGTTCATGAACCATGACCGTGTCGGGCCGGTCAAGGTGACGGGGAAGTAGTTTGCCATGACGGCTTCATCCCCTCCTGCCGCTAGGATGGCAGTAGAGTAGACCTGTAGGAACTCCGCCGGGTTGACGCTTCCATCGTACTTCTCCGGCAGGTGTGGCCGGAACCTGCGTGGCCACATCGCGAAGCGGAGGTGGGGCGCCAGGGCCGCACACCCCGCTCCTGCTGCTGCAGATCTTGGTGCCGCAAAGCCTTGGACGATTGCTGGCACGGTGTACCTCGGCATGGGCATTGGTGCACCATATAACAGGGGTGCCGACTGCAGGGCATATGGTTGTTGCATATGCTGCATGGCGTACGCCTGGGTCTGAGGTCACATTGTCGAATGCCAGCGGCCCAGGCTGAGTTGAAGTGGTCGACGTGCTGTAGTCGGCCTCTTGGATGCGACGCCTTTGTCACTAACGCTCGATGTTACGCGAGCGTCTTCTCCCAAGCGACGTCGCTCCAGCTCTATCCTCAGGTCTGCCATTGAGAGCCTGGTGGAACCGGAGTCGGCCGTCTGCCTGTCAACCGTTGGTGTGCGCGACAGCGACACACCTGGTTGAGCAGGGCGTCGTCCCTGCTGCAGCGAAGGGTTGATAGCAGTAGCGACGAGGTAGTTGACGTCGCGGATCCACTGCTGTGCGGCCCCCTAGGGAGCGTCTGCAGCAGGCCGATTGTCCAGGAGCGCTTCTGCAGCGGCTAGTGCACTTGCTTGAGTGGCACTCCGCGCCGCAGCAGATCTTGAGGATGATGGAGTTCGCCGGGAACGGTGTCGCAAAGAGCTTCCCTCTGAAGGAAGCTTCATCATCTTCGTCGGCGTAGACCCGTCGCGAGAGGGAAAAGCCCTCTACCTAGCGCGCCAAATGTCGAGGCGTCTGCGGTCGACACTTCCCCCGGGCCTGCTCGGAGCAGCCCGCGGATGTTCTTTTTCGGAGGGGCTAGTCCTCTCGTTGGGTCTCGCGTGTTGGATGAAGGAAGGAGATGATTGGCACAAGGATTTTCACGTGGTTCGTGCCGCCGGAGCGTAAAACCCTACGTCCACGGGAGTGCTTGGAGCACTAGTTTCCTTGAGTATGAGGATGGGTGGCGAACTGCCGAACCCAGGCCTAGAGGGAGTTGAGCAAAATGCCGAACCCCTTGTAACATTGCCTACCCGGGCCTTTTATAATCCAAGGCTCGGGCGGCTTACAAGGTGGGCCCTGGGGCCCGACAGGTGGGCCTCGGGGCCCGACAGGTGGCTCCGGGGTGATTTCCTACCAGCTACCTAGTCTTGGCGCTGGCTTCTGGCGATGATTTCGAGGTCGTCGTCCTGCCGGCCTACCCATGCCGCAGGCTAGGCGTAGTGGTTGATGATGGCAGGGGCGGCAGGGCATGTCTTGTCATTGTATTCATTGGTCTACATCTTCTGACACTGTGCACCTGTCTTGACTGTGACGGGTCACAGTGCCTCCTGACAGGCGTGCGCCGTGCCTCCGCGTCTTGGGAAGGTGCGGCTTGTCTTGATTGTGACTGGTCACAGTGGCGTCTGGCAGGCGTGCACCATGCCTCCGCGTCTTGGGAAGGTGCGGGTCTTCAGAGCTCGCCCCTGCGGAGGGGGCGAGGTCCGGCCTTCTGGGCCACGTGGCAGGCCCAGAGCTATCCTCTGAGGATAGGGGAGCTCCGGCCCTACTAGACACGTGGCGCCTTCGGAGCTTGCCCCTGCGGAGAGGGCGAGGTCCGGCCTTCTGGGCCACGTGGCAAGCCCGGAGCTATCCTCTGAGGAGATGGGAGCTCCGGCCCTACTGGACATGTGGCGCCTTCAGAGCTCGCCCCTGCGGAGGGGGCGAGGTCCTTAGGTGGTTTCACCCTGTGCGCGGGGGTACCCGGTATTGAGGGTACCAACACCTCTCATTCCTCAAACCCTAGCCCCCAAAGGTGATTTTCGATTTTAGCCAATAAAGTCGAAGTCCTCTCCACAGTAAAGCTTCTCCTCGACGCGTTGTCTGCTCTCCTCCGGACTAATCCGGATCAGACCTCACACTTTGATTCGAATTCTCATTTTTTCGGTAAAATTCCTATCTACTCAAGTTCTCATCTTTTCAATACTTTAGCTCAATCTTTTCTGATCCCTAGGGCATACACTACCTTTCTAGATGAATTCCTAGTGTATCCCTACATACTTTGCACAAATTTGTGGTAGATCTGTTGAAAATACAAAGTTAGGGTTCTTCAGCATGTCCGGACTAGTCCGGTCTCTCGTGCGGATAAGTCCGGTATTCCGGACAAGTCCGCACTCTGAAAACGGACAAGTCCAGTTACCTGTCAATTGAACATCTAACTTCTTATCTTCACATAATCTACAATCTATCGTGGCAAACAATTCTTGATTTTTCTGTCAGGCACGATGTCGTCCCACTCCGAGGTCTTGAAGAAGAAGCATGACAATGTTGCCCAACCGTCTTCTCCCAACGACTCTCTTCCTAAAAGGAGGAGAGTGGTTGGTAAGACGGCACAGAGCAGAGACATTATTGGAAGCTCTGCGGCCCCTAGGAGAAATGCCGGGAAGGGCAAAGGACTTGCTAGTGGTCCTATTGGTCCCTTGAAGAAGAAAGCCCCCATCTACCGCAACAGGCAGCCATCAATTGATGACTTTGCTGGAAAGAGGAGTCAGCTGGCCGACAACCTCAGGAAAGTTCAAGTCTATGGGCAGGTAAAGCAATGTGCAGACCCTAGATTCAAGAGCAACATCCATGCTGACTACTATGAGCATGTCTATATGAAGATGAAAAATTCTGTGGTCTAGAGTTAGTGGCTCAACATTGACTACCTGAAGTCAAGAAATGCCAAGCCTATCATGAGGTTCTAGAGGCATTAGAGAGGCATGGGTTGAAGGACCTCCTTTCTTTTCAGTACGACTGGAACAATGAGGTAATCACCCAGTTCTACTGTAATCTCTACTTTGCCCGTGATGATGGGGATGAAATGATCTGGATGACACATGGATCCATATACAGTGTCACCTATGAAGAATTTGCAAAGATTCTTCATCTTGAATACACCCTGGACAATGAGCTTGTCATTCACAACCTGAAGCTCTTGGAAAAGAATGAGTTGGAATTCTTGTATGATACAAGAATGCTATATGTACCCCCCACCACCAAATACTTGAAGATAAGCCATAACTATTTACGACGGCCTGCCCCATCGTCAATAGTACCAAGCTTATTTACGACAGGGCCATTGTGAATAAAGTGGAGTATTCACAATGGCCCCGTCGTGAATAAATCCGCCGCGCCACGTGGCAGCCGGGGAGCTTATTCACGATGGGACTATTTAGTCATCGCGAATAAGCTTATTTACGATGAGAGCCATCGTTAACAACCTTATTTACGACTATTATCGGTGACGGCCAAAAACCGTCGTGAATAAGCCTTCCCCGTCGTGAATAACTTATTCACGACGGTTTACCCTTTATTACCGGTTTCCATCCATTGTTAATTGTTTATATTCCTGTAGTGGTGTCCTTGGCCCCGGACCTAGCCTCCCCGCTGAGGCAAGGTCCGGTGCTGCCACGTGTCCGCGGGCTCTGGGTCGGACCTCCCCGCTGAGGAAGGCTCCGGAGCAGCCACGTGTCCTTGGCCCTAGACCTCGCCTCCCCGCCGAGGCAAGGTCCGGTGCTGCCACATGTCTCCTGGATCCGTGTTGGACCTTCTTGCTGAGGAGGGCTCCGGAGTCGCCACGTGTCCTTGGCCCCGGACCTGGACTCACCGCTGAGGCAAGGTCCAACACTGCCACATGTCCGCACGCTCCGGGCCGGACCTCCCTACCGAGGAGGGATCCGAAGCTGCCACGTGTCCTTGGCCCCGGACCTCGCCTCCCCGCTGAGGCAAGGTCCGGCGCTGCCAGTTGTCCTCAGGCTCCGGGCCTGACCTCCCCTGTGAGGAGGGCTCCAGAGATGCCATGTGTCCCAAGACCTGTCGTGGACCGTGGATATCAAAAGTCAAGGAAGACGTGTGCTGTCCAGTCGCGCATTCAATACCCGCGCCTTCACTAGAAGCATGGCACGCGGCGCACACCTCCGCTCACTCCTGCCATTATTACCGTGAAAGGCCAGGGCGGCACGGCGTGACAACGGGACACTGCTGTACTACGTGAAAACGGCACAGTGCTGAACACATGATCAAATAGGACGCTGCGACAAGACGGGCCCTTCACCCGCCATCATCAACCGCTACTCGGTCAGAGGCACCCGGCGTGTCAGACGACATGCCTTAACTCCCCCGACAGCGACACCACATGTACCTGTAAATACCCTAGATCGTGTATAGGGTACGGACAGCCGCGGGGCCATCTATCAGGCCCCGAGCCACATTGTAACTGCCCTGGCCTTGAGCTATAAAATGACCGGGGCAGGCTTCGGGAAAAGAGATTCGATCTTTGATCCTTCGACACACACGCACAAAGCGATACAACACTCACTCCCATGGACGTAGCATTTTACGCTCCGGTGGCTCGAACCACGTAAATCTGTGTGTTAACCATTGTCCTCAAAACTCCATCGATCTAGGGACGTTAGCCCTCCAAACAACGAACCTCCGCGGACTGCTCCAGTAATGGTACCGGGGAACTGTCGTAGCGAACACTTCGACACATATTTTTCAATTGCTAATTATTAAAAAAAGAAATCTAATTGACAACATATCTACCATACCTTTATATATACATAGAAACAAAGATATTTTCTCATCCCGTCATCTTCATTCACCTCTAGCTAAGTAACTCTCCATGATCTATCCGCTCAGGCCACCATGATCAAATCTCCCTAATTTAGGCTCTTCCTCATCGCATGAGGGAGTCACACTTGTAACCTTGGTTCTCTGAACCGCGAGAGCTAATACAAGACCGACGAACCCTCTAGACTAGACGTAGGACACATCCAAACCAGTATAAACCTTATCTTTGTTAGCTAGCCATCTAGACATAAAACGCGAGGCGTTCGATTACTAGTCGGTGAACGAAACGCCGACAACTAGGCTTTATGAAATTTACTCTTTATCATGCCTTAATTATATTTCGATCTTTCTAATAATCTTCAGGAGTAAGCAAATTTCTTTTCTTTCTTGGATCGGAGGAGTTGCGGTGTAGTGAATTCAAGGAAACAAATTTTGGCAAAATTTCACCGAAATTTCAGGAATTTTGTTTTTATCGGTGAGGTCCGATAAAATAATTTTTCGTTCTTATGATTTGTATTTGTTTGAATTTGTTTAAATTTCATTCAATTTTATTTGAATTTGAATCCGAAATTTCCAAAATTTTGGGAATCTCGGTTTTATCCGCAGCCTCCGATATTTTTTGTGTATCGAAACTTTTTTCCTTGGTAGTGATAAATATAACTTAGGGTGTATGACGGAGGGAGCAGAACATGGTCCAGCCCAGCTGCTGCAATGGCTATTGGCTCCTCAGCAGCAGGGCCGAGGATCCATGTTGCCGCCGATCCGCTTTGCGCGACTGACACCCATGTACCGAAACTTGAGGGCGCGCGTGCAGCAGGACGAGGCTGCATGATGAGGTGAAGACTGAAGAATAATATGGGCACCGCAGGTGCGTGCTCCTGCTAATAAAAGGGAACGGAGATGGGCAGTCACGGCTGACAAAAGGCGCTCGAGGCATGGCATGGCAGTGTGGCGCCATCACTAGCAGCTCGTTCTGCTCTCTGCAACTTCAGCGGGGACGTACTGCTCACCCTACCCAGTTCCCGCATCTCTTTGTCCCCCTGTTCCTGTACCTCTCGCTCCAGTCCAGGGACCCCATGTTTCTGAATCACTGCGTATATCTGCTGTGCGGTGGTGACTTCGCAGAGCTGCACCAGCCTTGCAACCAATCGCGACGCATGCAGCTCCTACAGGTAAAGTGAACGGTGAACTCTAGCCTTCCTACAGCAAGATCCATATTCCATAGATTCCTCGCTTTGAATACTTTGAACACTCTGTCCAGATACTAAAATATGAAAATAAACTGATACCTGCTAGCACGCGCTGTGGATAGGATGAAGTAATTCTCTATTGCCTTGCCTCCTCACGTATCGGAACAACGTAAGTAAACGGAGTAGGGTGTAGGTTTGGGAGAAGGGGAAGGACTAGGGTTCATGTGAGTTCGTGCTTCGCATGTGCCTTGGGATCTCGGCCTCGTGCCATTCAGAACTTCAGATCCACCTTGTTGTCAGGTGAACGACATCTTCATCTCGGTGGGCTCTTCTAGCGCGCGCATGCTAACGGAGGAGCGGGCGATTCAATGGACGGCCGAAAGAATCCCATACGCCAGATAGCTTTCACAGGCAACGGCCACCTTTCACAAAAAGCCGCACTGATCAGTTTCGGCTATCTTTCTTCTCATGAGGAAGAGGAGGCAAATTAAACCATGTACGCCGCCTGACACGAAATTCCACCTATTGGTCAACAGTAACAGCGAGCTAACTGATGACTCCGGCAGGCCACGGTGTGCTATACATTATCGTGGTTAGGTGCATAGTTTGTTCGTATTCTATTTCAGATTGCGTTAATAAAGTGGGACAGTGACAAGCATCATATCATATGACAAATTTGACACCACCAAACAAAAAATTCATTTGTCAATATTAATTTATTTTATGTTACCACATAATTTCAAATTGTTATATGGTACTACTGAAATAGAAATTTATTAGCTATACGAAAATCATGTGGGCTACAATTTGAATAGAATTGATAGTCCATCAAAGTATTTCGAATATAAGCCCATGGGCTTTCATTTGCATTAGTAACCCACGTGCCCTTAGATCAAGCTTTTCCTAAGGCGTTTTGCAGCCACAACGTGCAAAATAAAAGGTTAATATAAGTTAATAGATGGTGGGTGGAGTTCGTTGTGGATACAATCATAAGACAAAAATGAGATAACCATATATATTTGTTGGCTTATTATAATTTATTGAATGAATAAGAAGATATGTGCCCTATCAATTACACATATCTACATTATGTTCATTATACCCAAGATCAATCACGTGTCGTGTTAGAATGATATGACAGACTGGTCCCGCTACTAATCATTTGTGGTGAAAAAGATATGACAGACAATACTGGCTACTGTAAAGATCTGACAGACTGTTGTGGTCATTGTTCATGTGTCCTGGTGCAAGTATATGACAACACATTGTGACTATGGCTCATTAATTTTGTATCTAAAAGATATCAACTCCATAACAAAGTTACTATATAAATAGGTTCCTTCACTTTCTCTCAACAACACTACAATACAAAAATTTTTATATCCAAGGTTTCTAACTTGTGTGGTTTTCATGGCTGCTTAGCCTCATGTGCTTGTAGTTGACAACTCTTATGTCGGCCGTCTATGCATCAGAGGTCCTAGGTTGCTTTAACATTCAAGGTGTGGTGCTTGATTTTTTAATACTTATTTTGAAATCAATATTCCATTTCAGAACTTTACATGTTGTTCAATGGTTAATATATTTCCTTCTCAGTGACTTCGGTGGATAGTCCTGAGCAGGCTTTGACATTACTGGGTGTGGTATGACAATAGTTTTATCTAGTTTATGCAACTATTATTTTAAATAATACATTTTATATTATTATTCTTATGGTTGTATAATTGTTGTATTTGATATGTTTATCTTCATAAATTCTGAATATAGGAAAACAATGTGAAGTTGATTTTAACTTGTTACAGTATGCTTGATGGTATGTCGGGCTATGAACTTCTAAAAGAAGTGAAGGTAACTTTTTATACAAAAGGAGACTTTTAACCCTGGTCACGTATTATCATCATTATGTGTTTTAAATATATTTTTAATAAATAATTATATATATATTTCTTTTCAGGGGTCCCCTAATACGAAGCATATTCCTGTGTTGATGGTTTTCATTGATGAAAATTATGAGGAGGTCAATAGGTGAGTAAAAACATAAATATTGATCATTGACATAGTAACATATTGGCTGTAATAAACAACTTAGATATATTTCTCGGCGTAGGTGTTTGGATGCAGGCGCGGATGGGTTCATCGTTAAGCCTATCCTGTTTGATGATGTGCCTCTCATTATGAGCTATATTCGATAGCATAAGGTGGAGGCACTGAATAAAGATCACGGCACTTATATGGGATTAATCGATTAAAGCTATCAATTTTTTTTAATAATCCTTTTCATATGTGACCATATATGGTCCTCTTTTGTCAGCAGTTGTGTTTAACTCTATGTAATAACAGCTATAATACTCTCTTGTGGCTGTGGAACCGTCTTTGAGATCCATATTATGCAATTTTTTTAGTGGTGATTACTTATATATCTTGCTTTTGTGTGACAAACATGTCAAGAACGTTTTCTTTCCTTTGAAAAAATATGTCGAGGAGGGCTGAAAAACACCCTGCTTCCATCTCCCTTTTATGATTGTTAATTGTTCATTCTGAAATGATTACGCATCTCATGATGCTCCCGAACAACGTGGTGTTTAAATAATGACCGGGTTGAGGTTGTCTGGTTATACCGCTGAACTGAAGATGTCTGGGTTTGGAAAAAGATTATGATGTTGTAAATCCTGCCTGTGCAACACATTACAGATTTCTAGCATATGAATATCAAAGCAGTTAAGGGAAACAAATTAATAGGTTAATATTTTCTATCCACTTAACTGATTTTAGATCTGTGCGAGATATACGTGTGGGAAATCTGATAAATGTTGCACATGCGAGGATTTACAAAACTTTGTACAGAATTTTTTCCCGTTTGGGTTAGCCTCGGCATGCATAGTCTCACATTTGCTCGAGCACTGTCACCAGCTGGCCGCCTGGAAAAACTTCGTCGTACAGAGGCCAGCGTTCTCTTCGTTAGGTTGGGCCTCTTCTTCTTGGTCTCGTTCCCTTCTCGACCCAGTAGTCTCTTTGTTTGTCTATTACCAGGCCCACGAGCCGAAGAAAAAGATAAAGGTGCGTTCCATGTACAGCCCAGCCCAGGCAGGCGCACTCCGCTCTGTCGATTTCCAGCTCTGCATTGGCATGCCGATTACGATTGCATGCTGCATCGCAGGTTTCAATCCGTTCTGGTAGCGTGGACGTTCAAACGTCGGCATCCTCGACAGAAGGCAACAATCCATCAAGGCTGTGGCGTCCTTGGAAGTACTGTGGCCTCGCAACAATCTCCCGTTTCAGGTGGTTCCAGGCTGATGGGTTATATATTCTTCCACGAAACGAAACGAACTGGAAAGACTCTGACAAATGTAAACTGGTGATAGGTCGAGTTCATGAGTACGCCAGAACATAGTGTCATTCAGAAAATTCTGCTAGTGTCACAAAGCATGGTTCTTCAGAAAGTTCCAAGTGGCAATGCTTACGAAGCGACAGGTGCTTCGGCCTCACCTGAACCTGATGCATGGATTCTCCAGCCTCCGAAGCGATGATGATGACGACCCATGAAATGCACATGGATGATGGTACCGGCTGCCGGCTGACAATTGTTGCATCGATTCGAAGCGATTAGCAGCAGGATGGTGGTGACCAGCTGCTGACACATCACCTTCTTCAAAGAGCGCGTCCGATTTGAACATTCCATAGAAACGACAAAAAAATTAAATCAGCACGTTTCATTTCCATCGTTCGCGATTCTGATCCAAATCAGGAGCTTCAGAGCACCCGATCGAACAGCTCCGATTCTTGGTTGTGCTCCACATCACGCATCAAGTTTCAGCTTCATTTCCACTTGCAGGCGAGGCGGATGGACGGAGCCGTACGTTTCGTCGCGGTTTTTGTATCTTCTCCTTTGTCCCCCGATTCCGTCTCGAAATCATTGCGATTCCTATTTGTTGCGAGTAACATGGGAGCTGATGGTCCTTCTTTCCCGACAACCTACCTGGACTAACACGTAACACTGTCCATCGCTTTGATTATATGGCGCACCTTTGCTCATCCATTTGTACCGGCCAAGCAGGTGCTTCAACTGTGGCTCGCATATTTATCACGTGTTCTGTTTGCGGTGTGCAGCGAACCTTCCATCGTCAGGTGCCGTACTTGATCGGATTTTTTTTTTCTGCCCATGGTTCAGTTCGATTTCTTCAGCGTCAGGGCCATTTTTTTTCGAACGGCCAGCGTTTTAGGGCCATTGCCTGGACTTAAAGAACACTAGAAAATGGACCGGGAAGCTGCCACCTACCATTGCGTCAATGGAGGAAGCTTCAGAACTAGTGAAATCCATGGTGTCTTGCAGTGAAGGAACCTTCTATGCTGACGTGACGATGATGTGAACCTTAGGTGGGCTGATGCTTGCAAGCCTGCCAGGCGGAAGGGAAGGCAAAGGTTGCCCTCGGTTCCAGCATATTCAGAAACGCTATTGAGACCAACCACCAAAGAAAGCCTGATGAATTTACAGGCACACTTGTTTTTCAGGAATTCTCTTCGCCCTCCGCACCGTCTCGTCGGACACCATCCTTCTAAGCGCCGCGTTCTTGGAGGTGGCACACAACACAGAGATCACAACTCACAAAACCTTTGAAGAAATAACAGAGCACGTCAACTACTGCTGCAGTTTCCGTTATCACTGTTATTATCCGGTGATTGTTCTTCAGTCAGGGGTTCAGACATCATGGTTGTTAAAGCGCTCATGTCAGTGCTACGAGCGTGCAGGCCAGATAACATTAGTTGATTTTTTTCGAAAGCAAACATTAATTGATTTCATCCTTGACGCTGTTTCTGCCTTCCGAGAAGATCAGAGGAAGTTTTTGCCATGCTTAACCAGCTGCACCGATCTTCCTTGTCTTCATCAGTGGCATTGTACGCTGCGGACTGTCTCGTTTTGCATTGCGAGAGTGAGAATCATTTAGGGTTTCATTAGGGGTGTAAAGGGTACATATAGAAATAGTGGGTTAGATACATGGGCCTAGCCCAACACACTCATACACCCATACATATAACAGTCCAACACCCCCGCAGTTCTAACATGTAGCCACGATCGATGTTGAAACTGGACCGAAACTCGGAAAATAACGACGAAGGGAGGACCTTAATGAAGATGTCGACGAAGTGTGACGTTGTCGGGATGTGAAGGACCCGGACCTCGTCACTGGCAACCCGCTCACCCACAAAGTGGAGATCAATCTCCATATGCTTCGTACGCTGATGCTGGACGGGGTTGGTGGAGAGGTAGACAGCGCTGACGTTGTTGCAGTAGACCAACGTGCTCCGGGCGACTGGGGAGTGGAGCTCCTGAAGCAGCTGCTGAAGCCAGGAGGCCTCATCCACGCTGTTGGCCACGGCGCGGTACTCCGCCTCGGCACTCGAGCGCGACACCATGGGCTGCCGCTTCGAGGACCAAGAGACGAGGTTGTCGCCCAAGAAGACGGCGGAGCCAGAGGTAGACCGACCGGTATACGGGCAACCCGCTCAGTCAACATCATTATAGACGACCAACTCAGAAGCCGAATCACCCCGAAGGAGGAGGCTGTAGTCGAGAGAGCCGCGCAGGTACCGGAGGATCCGCTTCACAATGGCGAGATGCGGCTCCGCGGATCATGCATGTTAAGACACACCTGCTGAACCGCGTAGGAGATGTCCGACCCAGTGAAGGTGAGGTACTGAAGAGCACCTGCAAGACTCATGTAGAAGGTAGGATCAGTAACAAGGGCGCCGTTGACACAGGAGACCTTCGTCTGGGTATTCACCGGAGTGGAGCACGGATTGCAGTCAGCCTGCCCGCTCGCTGGAGGTTGTCCAGGCAGTACTGTCGCTGGTTAAGGAACAGATCGCCCGGGCGGTGCTCGACCGTGACGCCCAAGAAGTGGTGAAGCTGACCCAGGTCCTTCATCGCGAACTCCCGCTCCAGAGCGGAGACCGTATGCTGAAGGAGAGCCGGACTGGAGGCGGTGAGGATGATGTCGTCGACATATAGGAGGAGGTACATAGTGTCACCCTCCCGCCTGTAAATGAAGAGCGAGGTGTCCGACTTGGCCTCGACGAAGCCAAGTGAGACCAAGAAGGAGGCGAACCGGCTGTACCAAGCCCGAGATGCCTACTTCAGACCATACAGGGACTTGTTCAGCCGGTAGACCATGTCTGTACGAGCTGAATCGACAAACCCTTTCGGCTAACTGTAGTACACCGTCTCTGTCAGCGTTCCGTGGAGGAAGGCGTTCTTGACGTCCAATTGGTGGACCGGCAAAGAACGCGAGGGAGCCAGCGACATAACTGTCCGAACCGTCGCCGTCTTCACTACTGGGTTGAAGGTCTCGTCGTAGTCAACATCGGGGCGCTGAGTGAAGCCCCTAAGAACCCACCGGGCCTTATACCTCTCCGAATACCCATCCGTTTTTCTCTTATGCGTGAAGACCCACTTGCCCGTGACAACATTGCCACGACCAGGACGAAGAACCAAATCCTAGGCCCGGTTAACAAGTAGGGCCGCATACTCCTCCTCCATAGCCCGACGCCAGTGAGGATCGGCGAGGGCGCTACGGACAGAGGATGGGATAGGCAAGATGGGTGAGGAGGCAGGCGGTGGAGAAGTCGTCGAGAAGAGGATAACCCCTGAGAACCGCTCCACTGGCCGGAGGACCCCAGCGACACGTCAGGTCACCATCGGATGAACGTGACGGGGATCACGGTGGAGCAGTGGGGGTGGTACACCGGGGGCTCGGTGCGGCAGGAGGTCAGAACACCAATCCGCACTCGTCGCTGATAGACAAGGGCGGGGTTGGCGTACCGCGACACCGGGGCCACGCATTGCGCAGCAGTCGAAGGTGAAGATGTCGGTGCCACGCATGGCGCAGCGGGTGATGTCGAGACCACGCGTGACGACATCTTGGATGCCGCGGCCGTGTGTGGCGTAGCAGGCGACGTCGAGGATGCCGGGGCCGCACATGACACACCGGGTGATGTCGGAGACGTCGGTACCACGCGTGGCGCAGCGGGTGACGTCGGAGACACCCGTGCCGCACGTGGCGTAGCGGGTGACATCGGAACGACACAAGGTGCAGCCGGTGGTGTCGTGGACGCCGAAGCCGTGCGTGGCTCAGCGAGTGGGTAACCTGGAAAAGGTAAAAAACAAGGTTGTTGTATAGGAGCGGCCTCGATGTCAGTAGAGAAAAGGAAATCCAACTCGGTGGCAGAATAAGAGGACGAGGTAGAAAACGGGAAGGAGGACTCATCAAAGATAACGTGTCGAGAGACCAAGATACGACGGGTAGCAAGGTCAAGACACCGATACCCCTTATGATCAGGGGAGTACCCGAGGAAGACACACCGAGTTGAGCGAGGCGCGAGCTTATGAGGAGCTGTGGCGGAAAGGTTAGGATAGCAAGCACACACAAACACTCGAAGGTGGTCGTAAAGAGGAGTGGTGCCGAACAAAGCGAAATGAGGAGTGGAAGCACTAATCGCCTTGGTAGGAAGACGATTAATGAGATAAGTAGCGGTGTGAAGAAACTCCGCCCAATATCGAGGAGGAACAGAGGCGTGAAACATGAGGGAACACATGACATCGTTAGTGGCACGAATCATGCGTTCGGCCTTGCCATTCTGGGGGAAGTGTACGGGCATGACATGCATAACTGAACACCGTGAGTAAGAAGGAAGTGACGGAACGTAGAGTCGTCAAACTCACGGCCGTTGTCGCACTGGACAGCCCGAATAGTGCGCCCAAACTGGGTGGACACCCAAGCGAAGAAATGAGAGAGAGTAACGAACGTATCAGGTTTCTCTCGCAAAGGAAATGTCCACGAATAATGCGAAAGATCATCAAGTATCACCAAATAATATTTATAACCTGAAACACTGATAATAGGGGATGTCCAAAGATCACAATGAATCATGTCAAAAATCCGCTCAATATGAGTTACAGAGCGCGGGAAAGGAAGCCGAACATGGTGACCAAGCTGACAACCATGACATATAGACTCATGAGTGCCCCTAGTACACGAGATCACTGAACTACTAGACAACTTAGACATGACATCAACACCAAGGTGGCCGAGCCGGCGATGCCAAGCCGTGGAAGAAGCTGTCGTAGCCAGGGAAAAAGGTGGAGATGAAGCGGAAGTGAGAAGACGAAGCGTGTACAGGGCTTCGAACTCTCACAACAGTGAAGAAGATGTCGAGTAATAAGATCCTTGATAGACAAACTAAAAGGGTCAAACTCAATAGAAACATGGTTGTCAGTGGTAAAACGGCAAACAAAAAGGAGATTTTGAATAATATTGGGAGCAACAAGAACATATCGGAGCTGGAAAGAACTCAAAGAACCCAAATCACCAACAGAGGTGACAGGAAGAAAAGAGCCATTCCCAACAACGATAGATGAAGGATAAGAAGGGTGGGAATGGTGGGTAGAGAAGATTATACTAGCATCAGGAGTAGTGTGGTATGAGGCGCTGGAGTCAACAACCCAATTAGCACCGGGTGGAGTGAGGCTCATCGTGCTGAAGGAAGCAGCTAGCGACTGACGGTCCCACCCGTCAGGTGTGGTGGACGGTGACGAAAACTCAAGCTGACGACCTGGAGCGCCCGAGCCCCAGAGGGTGAACGGTCGAGGAGCAGGGTAACTCAGCCCACGGGAGGTCTGAGTCCACTGCCCTCCAGCTGAGTAGCTAGGGCCATCGTGGACAGGAGTGACCATGTAAGCCACCTGGGTCACGGTGGACGTGGTGGCACGAGACCCGGAGACGGCCCAGGCCACATGGAAATCTGGCTGGTCCACGGGTTGTAAGGTGTAAGCCAAGGTACGCCATCCTGACCGGTACCACCACCACCACCACTGCCACCTCCCCCAGCTGTACCGCCATGGACACCACGCCTACGACCACCACAGCGGCGATTACGACCACCAGGGCTGGTAGGAACCCCTGGGGTGGTAGGTATACGCGACGGCTATCCCCCTGAAGAAGTCTCGGGTGGAGGAGGGCGGGAGGACTGCCCAAAGCCATAGAAAGCGGTGGCAGTCAAGGCGACGACAGGGCCTCCAGAAGTGATCTCCTCGAGCTCAAGGTCGGACCAGACCTTCTCGAAGGTCGGTAGTGGCTCCACACAAAGAAGCAGCGTCCTGAGGTGAGAGTAACACTCGTTCAGGCCCTGCAGGACCTGAAGGACGAGAGAAATCTCTAGAACAAGGTCACCAAGGTCACGAAGGGCATCCGCCATACCCTTCATCTGGCGATAGTAAGCGGAGATCGACAGGTCACCCTGGACGGTAAAATCGTGCCCGGATGTGAAGGGCTCGGGTCGCGTTGTTCCCCTGGAAGCGCTGCTCGAGGATGAGCCACGCGTGACTGGCAGTACCGCCACCACGCTGCCCGACAATATCCTGTAGCTCCTCAGAGAGAGAACCGAGGATCCAAGCAAGGACCAAGCTGTCCATACTGAGCCAGGAAGCGTCCAACGATGAGTCATCCCGAAGGACGTCGTCAAGACAAAAACCTCGCAGTGTGAGGAGAAGCAGGTGACACCACCTGCTGTACGAGTTGGAGTCGGTGCTGAGGACAACCAGGATGAGCGCTCGGATGTTCTGGACACCCGCAGCCTGAGTGTGAAGAGCGGCGACAAGGGAAGCCGCGTAGGTGGTGTGTTCTGCGCCGTCGCCTGAAGAAGACTCATGGGTGGGAGTCGACTGCTGGTGCGTGGCCTCCTCAAGCTGGTGGGTGAGAACCTCCATGGACGCCCGCTCCTGCTCCAAAGCAAGAGTGAGAGCCTTCTCAGGCTCGCGAGAGGCAGCCAAAGCAACAAAAACATCGGAAGCGGTCACGTCGATAATGACGGCGGGGGCCGACCTCGGGCCGGCGGCTGAAGATCTAGGCTCGGGGACAGCGGCGGCGACCAGCCCGGGCCGGTGACGACGGATCGAAGGTCGGGGAGGGCGACGGCGGTCAAACCGGAGCCGACAGCGATGAATCCAGAGCCGGGGGCGGTGGGAGCGGCCAACCCCGGGGCGGCGGCAGTAGATCTAGACTCAGCGGCGGCGGCCAGCCCTAGGCTGGCAGCTGCGGCCGGCTCATACTGCACGGCGGCGTCCTGGGGCCAAGGGGCGGCGGCGGCAGCCTGGGGCCATGGAGCGAAGGCGGCGGCCTGTGGCCACGCGGCGAGATCCAGAGGAGAGGGAGGGGGAGGACCATCCGGTGGCGGTGGTGGCGCAAAAACGGCGCGCGACAGCACGGCCAGGTGCTGTGCGGGTGGTGGCGGCGGCGCGGAGGAGGTGAGAGGAGAGGGAGGGGTAGGAGCGGCTGGCGGTAGGGACACCCTGACGGTGGGTGGCGGCTCGCCGGCGGCAGCGGGCGGCGCTGCTCTGACAGGCAGCTCGGGCTGCTCGGCTATGGGGAGGGAGAAGAGAGGAGAGAAGAGATTAGCTAGCTCTGATACCAAGTGAGAATTAATTAGGGTTTCATTAAGGGTGTAAAGGGTACATATAGCCATAGTGGGTTAGATACATGGGCCCGCACTACAGGAAACCGATCATTTGCGACAGCCGAGGCCGTCGCAAATAAGCCAAAAAACGTCCCAAATAGTCTAATTGCGACGATTTCCCTTATTTGCGACGGCTTCCAACCGTCGCTCGCTTTTTGTCGCAATTAAGGTTATTTGTGATGGCCACCGTCGCAAATAACATTGTTTGCTATGGCTTCGGCATGCCGTCGCAAATAAGGTCCTGGGCCCAGCGAATGGGCCCGACAAGACAATTTGCGACAGCCGGCTATGTCCGTCGCAAATAAGAGCCTATTTGCGACGGCCCTAGTTAGGCCGTCGCAAATAACTTAGGCTTGTTTGCGATGGCTGTAACCTTATTTGTGACGGTACTATATAAAAAGCCGTCGCAATTAAGGTTTATTATTAAAAAAACAGAACATTCTGCCCGGCTCGATGGCCAGAAACACGACAGAGATTATACAAAAGACAACATCTAACATTTAAATCCATCACAATACAAAAGTGTCTCGCATCTCATCACAACACAAAAGTGTCTCAGACCTCATCACAACAATAGAAAAAAAAAGAATAGAGCCTATCCGCTAGCGCTACCTCCAGAGCCGCCAACGTCTTCGCCGCGCGTCAGCCCAGGCGCCGGTATAGACGAAGATGGAGTTTGAGGCACCGTCGCCGATCCCTGCAACACATAGAAGTTGTTTGACATATGGAATAGTTTAGAACTTCGTTTTTTGACTAGAAGGACATTTTTGATTACCTGAAAATCCGGAGAAATGTGCATCGGCGGCGGTAGCTCCAGTTCAGGCGGTGGAATTGGCGGTGGCAGTGGAGGTAGCTCGAGGTGCAACCCCTGGGCTTCGCGGACTTGAAAGAAACTCCGTCATTGCAAAAGTTATAAGTTATTACATATTATTAACAATGACATAAATTTAAATTACTTTAACTTACCGTCATCGCCCGCCATTGAATCTCCATCGTCTGCCATATCTGCTCTATGCAGGCTCGCTGGTAGGAGATGGTGGCCTCCATCGCTGCCCTCTGTGCCTTCATCGCTGCCTAATACTGCTCGCGACTCTCCTGGACCTGATAGGCGAGAGTCTCCACCTGCGAGACACGGCGACTCGGGCCCGTCGATGAAGACTGTGTGGAGCTGCCTCTCGCGGGTCTCGCCGCCCTCAAGTCGACAACTCTGTTAAATATTGTGAGCCCATAAAAAATAACCAGTAATATGGAATTGAAATAAGTTGAATATTTTGAATTGAAAACGATAAAATGACTTATGAACTCACCTTCCGTGGGCTTTTCTACCTCCGCTTGCATACACGGCTTGAGGATCGATTGGTTCATGTTCCCAATCGAAATCTGCGCCGTGTATCCTCCTAGCCTCCTCCCCGTACCTAGACTGAAAAACAAGAAAACCGTGTAACTTCATCAATCCATATAGTTAAATTTACTATGAATGATTTGTACACTTACCAACCGCTCGGCTGTGGCCTGACTGGACCCCTGGGGCTGAGAAGGGTCCCTATGACCTCTCTTCCAGATCTCAGCAGGGGTCGGCGGCACCCCCGTCTCGCGCTCCTGTCAATACATGTTAGTACGTACAGTATATTATGAATACATAAACATAAGTTAGATACACTTACCATGCATTTAGCTAAATGCAAGTGGTTATCTTGGTCGTGGTTGTGCTTCCCCTCAACTCCTCTGCACCCTCGAGCCCTCTTGGACTTAGCTTTAAACTCATCGCTAGCCCAGTACCGACAAAGGGCCCGGTATGCGTCGGACCGACCCTGCAACCAGCTCACGTGACCCTGCACATAGTTGTAGGTCGTTAAAAATACCATTGATGCATCTGCCCCATGCTCAGAAAAAATAATTACTACACCCCACGTACCTGCGCGTACTCTTCCTCCGTCAGGTGCCTCTCGCTCTCCTGCCGGAAGTGTAGCACGTCGTGCTGGTTCGCCTTCAAGTGCTCACTGATAACTTGAATCCGAGCGTTCAACAAAGCTTGGCGAACCGCCTTTGCAGCGTTGATGTGAAACACTTTCCTCGCATCCTCCAACATGCGAGGGTCGTCCGGGTCCTCTAAAATATACCCTTCCTGTGATAAATAATATATTAAAGAGATGTAAATTAAAAAAGTTTAATTGTAAAAAATTAGAAACTTTACTTAACATACTTACCATAAAATCGTCTCATACGGCCTCCTGAACATTGTCGTGCTCCTGGTGATGGACGCATGCGTAATCCTCCCGTGAAGTAGCAAGCACCCCATGACCCCGGGATAGTGCAAACGCACTAAGACCCGAGGACACCGGTCACCAGTCTGTGGTGTATCTCACCCGTGAAAAACGCGTCGTACCAAGCACTGCAAGACATTTATTAATTTATTACTTAAGTAATAAAAAGACACCAGAATTAAACACTACGATTTTATTACCTGTCTCTGACCGGAGGAATCACGATAATTCATTACTTAAGTAACAAAAAGACACCAGAATTAAACACTACGATTTTATTACCTGTCTCTGACCGGATGAATCACGATCCTCTGTGAAGGGACCGCAGGATGACTGACAAAGTGAGTCCTCCTCGTCCTCCGCGTCTGCTGGGGCACCACGTCTGGTGACCCAAAAGGCTCGTCACCGGTCGAGTTTAACGACTCAGAAACCAAAGGCTCGCCAGCCAAGGGTTGGCTCACCGAAGGATAGCCAAGCTCAACTGGCGCCGTAGCCACTGAGTAAGTCGGTGAGGACTACAACATTCAAATGATTCATAAGTAAGTTTAATTAGAAATTGAATTTGAAAATTTTGTCAAAGAATAGTTAAATTTACCTGTGTGGACTGCTGTGACGAAGCCCTAGAGCTGCTCCGAACGTACCCCAGCAGCTGAGAGCGTCTACTCCCGATCGACGAGGCACCAGCGAAAGCGTCCTCAGCTCTAGGGGGTAAGAACCCCCTCGTCGGATGCATCTTCTTACTCTTTTTTGACGCATCCTGTTTTAATATATAATCAGTAAATATGCAAATAAGATATACAAAATTCATGTTACTAGCTAAAAGAAAAATGTTACTTGTAATCACTTTCAAAATTCTTCAACATCATTATCATGTGCCCTACTCCTTAAACCAGCCCAACGATCTTCCATCGTGACCTGTTTTAATTTCCGTTTTTGCATATCATCTGTCTCTACATCTTCAACATCTCCAACTAATTGATCGAGTCTTGCACCAGGCTCGACGGTAAAAGTGTCGGGCAACTCTTCTTCTTAGTACACTTCTTCAACTTCTTCACTATCATGGTAACCATCATCTCCAGGAGTATATAACCGCTCACGAGGATTCACCTTATATACCATCCACCAAGTACTGAGCTTTGTGCATGGATAAGGTAGATAATACACTTACTCCACTTGGTGTGCAAGAACAAATGTATCGTAATCTCGTAGTCGTTCCTTATGTTTGACTTCCACCATTCCAAATTAGTTTTCTTGAGTTCCATCAATGCTATCAAACCAGTCACAGTCAAAGAACACAACTCGAAGTGTCTTATTTCCGATAAAAGTAAATTCAAGAATCTTGTTAATGATCCCATAATAATCGGTTACATTCCCTTGAGTGTCAATTGCTCTCGTCACAACACCGGAATTTGATGTTGCCGCGAGCGAACGAAGAGCTTCGAAATGAGTTATACGGAATCGAAAGCCGTTTACGTCATATCGACCATAGCTTCTAACATTTACCAATCTATAAGATAGCTGCCGTAAATCTTTATGGACATTGTGAGTCCGACACTGTCAAACATGATTGTTAGTTATAATGGGATAGTAATTTATAATGGGATAGCAACTTATAAAATATTACATAATCTCGAAACCAGGATACCAAACCCGGCCCTCCATTTATTCCTTCTTGTCGCATCCTTTCTATTTGTTTGGCCATAGGTTTATGCCTATGTGGCCAACATTGTCTGTGAAACTCGCTGAACGTGAATAAAAAGTTTTTAGAATACATGTGTAGCAAAATATGTCGATTAGCATAAATGTAGGAGAAAAACTTACTTGAAGTATTCATGTATGCCTTCTATATTTACGTACATATAGAGTAAAGTAGCAATCCTGTCACGTTCGGGTAGGACGTAGGTCGTGTAGCTACCAACGGTAGTGCCTCTCGTTTGAAAAATAGAGAGGTCGCTTAAAGGGGGTGCTTCGTCCACATTGTACCGCATCGCCTAAGTATTGACATTGTGTTCATTTGCAAAGTAGACACTTGAAAAGTAACCTACATCCTTAAGAGCATATGCTTTAGCGATGCACCCTTCCACCCTTGCTCTGTTGCCAACCATTGGTTTCAGATATCATAGCGCTCTTTCAATGTGATACATCCACCTGTATTGCACAGGACCACCAACTTTAGCTTTGAATAGAAGATGGATACGTAGATGTTGCATTGGATTGAAGAAACCCGGTGGAAAAAATTTCTATCTTACATAAAAGTACGGGTAACTCTTTTTCTAACTTATCCATCATCCCTATCTTGATTTCTTTAGCACAAAGCTGTCTATAGAAATAGCTGAGCTCAGCTAAAACCTTCCACACTGCATCATCTAGATAGCCATGAAACATAACAGGTAAAAGTCTTTCCATGATAATGTGATAATCATGACTCTTCAACCCAGTGATGTTTCCTGTGTTCACATTCACGGCTCGTTTCAGGCTAGCTTCGTAACCATCTGGGAATTTCAAAGTTTTCATCCATTTCATGACTTCTTTCCTTTCTTTAGATCGAAGACAAAAAGAAGCACGTGGCTTGCCACCACTTTCAGAGATTTCAAGAGTTTGACGGTGACAAATGTCTGCTAAACCTAGTCTAGCTTTTATATTGTCTTTCATTTTGCCAGAAATATCCATGCATGTGCTTATAATACTTTCGCTCATGTTACGCTCCTGATGCATCACATCAATGTTGTGCATTAGAATCAACGACTTCACATACGGTAGGTCCCAAAGTCCACATATGTGAGTCCAATTGTGTTCCTCTCCATAACCTACGAAATATCCAGGACGGCCTTCATCTGGCACCAGTTTGTCCAACATATCAGAAATTTCCGAACCGTTGAGACGTTTCAGTGGTCCTTTAGTGACAACGGTGTTCTTTCTAAAGACATTTCTCTGTTGTCTAAATATGTGATTCGAAGGCAACCAACGTCTATGAAAATCGAAGTAAGATATCTTGCCTCCATGAGTTAGTCGAAAGCAATCCGTGTCCGAAGTACATATCAGACACGTCAGACGACCGTGAGTGCTCCATCCGGAAAACATGCCGTATGCCGGCAAATCATGGACGGACCACAAATAAGCAGCTCGAAGATTGAATTTCTGCTTCTTGTAACTGTCGTATGCTTCAGGGATACCGTTTCGCTGTTTTAAATCTGCGCCGTAGGAGCTAGATCCAACGGCCCACGTTGAAGGGATCTTTTTCCGCGGCCGTTTAGTGTCTGGGTCCTCGAGAATCTCAGTAAGACGCAAACTAGCCCCTGATTTTTTGCGAGCTACACCCTGGACTCTCGGGTAAATAGGAAATTTTTGGTATTCTTCACATTTTGAGCCCCTGTACCCCCTGAATTAGCACATCTACCCCTAGGCTGTTAGGAAAAATTTATTGGACCACCCTTGAGTACCCTATTTTCACACCTGAGCCCCTGATTAATTCTGTAAATGATAGAAATACCCCTGTAGGTGTTAGGGAACTTATGAAAGGGCCCTAAATGACTTGATGATACTATTTTAAGACCCCTATAGCCACCTAGTGGCATTTTTAGGCCCTGTAATTACTGTTTTTGCAGCTAGGACCCTGCTATGCTCTGAATTTACCCCTCCACCACTAGAACATGTTGGAAACTTACCAAAACCACCCTGGAATGTTCTGTTTAGACAGTTAGGCCCCCAAATGAATCTGTTGGTCCCTGTGCTATTCAGGAAATTTACAAAATGAACCTCCCATATGTGCTGAAATGACATTTTAGATCCTGTGGTAAGCTGCAGCTTATTGTAAAAATCATGAGTAGCTACTGAAAATAGAAATAACACCCCCTCAGGCCTGCTGCAAATAAACAAAACCCCTTAGGAAAAATCTGAATTCACACCTTGACCCCCTGTTTTGCTGCCATTAGCACATAAGCCCCTGCATGGGCTGAAGATTTACCTTTTGGTAGGGTCATAGTGCTGAAAATTAATTAAACACCCTAGGACATGTATTAGGGATACTGTAACTTAAATACCCTGCTGTATTTTCTTTAGGAAACCCCCTGGATAGCTCTAAAAACATACTTTACCCCATGTACATTTGCTGAAAATTTACAAAGACACACTCCCACTTGCTAAAAATCGCACCTAGGGCCCAAATAAACCCTTAACATTTACAAAACCACCCTCCCATGAATATATACACATGATGGTGCGGGAATTACGTTTTATTTTAGTACTTTGATGATTAACATGTCAGAATGTTATGTAGCTTTGCTTACTTACTCTCTGTTACATTCTTTTCCCCTGCTATGTCATGGACCCAATTAGCCCCCGAGCCGATGCTGGACCTGCAAGCCTAAGACTTCGACGACCCCGAGCCGCAAGACTTCTCGAGAGGCAAGTGCCCTTGACCATATTTCTCCATTTTTAGGACTTTAGTTAGAAATGCATGCTTTAGGTCTTAATTTGAATCCCATGTGTTGGTTGTTTACTAGAATTTCCAAAACTTGCCTTGTAGCTGGGATGGGTAGACTAGGGTTTACTTTAATGTCATTATTTTCATGCTTAGCCCTGCTTAGATGTCGGGATGGGAGTTATTACATTTAAAATTCAATATATCATGATGTTTGTGATGATGTGGTGATGAATGTGGTGTATGAGGTGGGTAGTATAGGGATCTAGCAGGCTGGTGGGTTACGGTGGGTGCCGAGGGAACGAGACTCGGGTTTGTGGGTAGTTAGCCTGCGTAGATCCTAAGGACCGGTTCGTGAGACCTGTCAACTGGCTTATACAGTGCCACCACAAGAACTGTTATGGGGTAGTGTGGCCAATTAAGTTGTTCCTATCTTTCCTTGTGTACACCAGAGAGATGTGTGAGTGGCGCAAGAGGGGGCTTCTGCGGCAGAGGTTTCAGAGTGCCGCAGCGGTGAAACCTTAGCGGATGTGCACGGGTTGGGTAGTGCAATGTAAAGGCCTTGTCGTGTACTCCTGGCCCCACACCATAGGGAGTGTAAGAGGGCGGAAAGGAGTTTCTCGAGTCGCCGACGGGCGATGAAAACACGACTTGTGGGTAAAGGGTGCAAACTCTACAGAGTCAAAACTGTCTAGACAGTCGTGCTCACGGTCAGGAGCAGGCTGGTAACTCTCTCATGATTAGTGTGGGTTGTTTTGGTGTGAATTGGGATGGTGGTTGGGATTTGAGATTATAGTGATAGTGGAGATCACTTGGAGATACGTATGGGTTGGGCGGGGATGTCACTAAACAAATAGGACGCTTAATAAAACTAAGGTATAGGTTGCGTAGTGCAAGAGCCGTGTCTAGCCTTCCTTGATTCTTGCCTCATCATGCATAAACTTTCTCACACTTGCTGAGTACATTATGTACTCAGGCGTTTGCCTCTTTTCTTTCCGTGCTGCTCAGGACCCGAGGAGGCTGCTGAGGATGACGTGGACGACGGCTTCGACCTCGACGCGCAGTTCTAGGCTGGCGTACCGCCGGGCGGCGCCTGTGGATGCCCCACTTAGATTTCCGCTGTCATGATGTACTCTTCTTTTTGAGCCCATGAGGCATTTTATGTACTCGGATGATGTAATCGCCGCACTTGGCTTAATTAATTAATGATACATTTGCTCTTTATTATTCCACGTGTGATGTGACATGATCCTGACACACGCGGGAGAACGCTTGGTGACTTTTGCAGGTACCGGACGTGACAGTATATATAGTAACTTGTACGTGGCACATACACACAAGGAAGTAATCAAGTACACACTTGAAACGCTACGGTAAAGCTTTGAGTGTACTGTAAGGGCCTCAATTTTTGACACACTTTTGCAGTGTTCATCACCACACCACACACCTCATTTGAGGAAGAATGATGAACACAAATGAAGAGCAAGTAACAATTATCAACATGCTCATTAGAGAACAAACTTACACATTGCAAAAGTGGTATTTCCCACATGTGATATAGATGGGCTGGACATATGAAAACTCCTACACTTTGCTAAGGATGTCCATGCCAAGTTTCACCCAAATTCAAAACCTTTTTGAGGTCAGTTTGGGTATAGTTAGGAAGACGGCAGTTTGAAACCATATTCAAATTCAAATTGTTTTTATCCAATGAATTTAAAAGTGGAAGGCATATTCTTACTCAGCGTATTTTTGTGAGCTCACACACCAATTTTCACTCCATTTGGAGTTGATCTTGACATGAGCTAAGGGGGAGAAATTCAAACTTTATTTGAATTTCAAACTGAACTTGTGCTGAAATTCATTCAAACCAAACCTCATTTGAACTTGGAATCAATTCAAATGGCTCATGGGTGAATAATTTGAATTGCCAAGGGTAGTATGGGGTTCACTGTTTACAACAGTGATTAGGAGTAAATTTCAGAGGTTAAAATGGGGGGTGGGACCCACATGTCAGCCTCTACTTCAACACAAACCGACTGAAACACAGCTCAATCGGTTCCCGGGTGCAGTGTGCGCGCGCCACCGAGGGGGGGCAGCCGGCGCCAGCTCCTGCTGCGCGCCCCAAGCCGGAGACCAGTCGCCGGGCTACTTATTTCCTCCCCGGCGTGCTTCAGTCGCCCATTCCCCGAGCTGCCGACGTGCACGACCTGTTCTTCCACTGCCATCGCCGCCGCCCGAGCTCACGTTTGATCAAGCCCGATCACTCGCGAGCACCGCCTCCTCCACAGAAAAACGGCACCAAGAGATCGTGAGCAACCTCCTAGACCCCGTGTTGTCCAGTGAGCAAGCGTCCTCGAGCTGTACGAGCCATTTCTCCGGCGAGCCGAACATTGCCGCCGATCGGGCTCTCGTGGACAGCACAACCCAGCCGCTGTCACGTCCTCTTCTCTACACAAGAAAGGTGCGTGATTGTATGTAGATGGAGTAGCCGAAAGCCGTTTGGCGATTGATCAAACCTCGTCCGAGAATTTCCAAGTTTACTCGTGATCAGTTCATAAGGACCGAGCTCACTTTCGGGTGAAATTCGTGCTCCATACACGAGGGTTGGGCAAGCTCGTTCTCTAGTAGCGTCTACGCGCGATAGCGCCCATGCCCGAACTGGAATCAGAGGAAACCGTCGAGAATCGGCCATGATATGGCTGTTTTCCCCGCCGCCATGGCTGAACACCTCGGCTCACCGTCGAGAGCCTAGTTGCGGGTATTTCTAGCTTCCACCCAGCCCTGGTTCGTGTTTCCCATGCTCTACTGATGCTCTCCGACCGATTCCCGGTCGATTTGGTGCATGGGAGAGCGGGACCGACCTCACCGGAACCCTAGCAGGTGCTGTCACCGGTGCGCACGGGTTTCCGGTCATCGCCGGCGGCCGGCGACCCCACCAGCGAGTCCAGGGGGTCAGTAAAAGGGCAGGCGGCGAGTTTCGGGCCGGGGGGTGGCCGGGAACTCAGTTCCGGCGAGGGTCGCCGGAGATCGCCGCCGCCGTGCAGTTGGCGCGAGGAGGGAGACGACGCACTGTGTGCGGGGCCCACAAGCCAGAGTTTAAACTTTTTCCCGAATTTCAGTTTCAGTTCAAACTTCAAAGCCTTATAACTTTGGCTAGAAAGCTCCAAATTGAGTGAACCAAATTTTGCTGGATTCAGCTCTCTGAGTACTTTCCAGAAAATCAAGTTTCACTTCATGAAATTCCTTATTTCTCCAGAATTAATTCCTCAAAGTTTAAAATATTAGGAATTTTAACTGGAGAATCCTTTGGAGGAAAATCCTGAAATTTTGCTGAGATGTTCACCAAAATATCCTTGAACTACCATAAAAATTTCAGATCCATTTGAGCTCATTTAATCCACCTAATGGTGTGATTAGTGAAACTGTTCCAGAGAAAATAGAAAATGTTCAGAAACATTTTCAGAATTTTCTCTGAAATTGTTTAGCTCATATCTTTAGTTAGAGACTTCCAAATTAAGTGAGACCAACTCCATTAGAACCCTCTGAAAATCTAGTTTTCAGAAAGTCATAGTTTGTTTCATGAAAATTCCTAGAACACCCTAAGAGTTCCAATTAAGGTCAAGGACATAATTAATTGTGGAGGGCTCAAATGAGCTTTGCTGCAACTAAAACTTGACCAAGTCTCTGTTTAGGTTGTAACCAAGCCACAGTAAAAGTTTCACAGTCATTAGGTCTGTCTAGCAAGGGTTATAGACTTCACAACTTCAAAGTTAATACAAATGCATTTAAATTGATACATATATTGCTCTTATCATGTAGTCGCTAAGGTCGAGGAGGAACCCGAAGTCCTAGACTTCGTTACTCCGGAGGAACAGCTAGCCTACGACCAAGAGCAGCAAGGCAAGCTCCGGTTTGCATTAACCTTTTTACAAATTTTTATTGTTTTGAGCCCATACTTGTTTCCTTTATTCTGTGCATTAGAGTCTTGTTTGGAAGCCCCACTGCATAGCCAAGAGAACCATGGGTTGGGTTTAGGATTGCAAACCCCGTTAGCCACTGCATTGCTAGGATAGAGTAGGATTCGGTACAAGTCGAGTAGTTGGAACTACTCGCGAGAATAGGCTAGAGGCACATTGCTCGGGTAGAGATAGCACATGATACACATGGCAAGAAAATGAGACCGAGCGGAGAGTAAGGGCAGCAGGACTTTGGGGCCTGTGTGTTGTAGCTCCGCTTGTGTCGATTGAGGACCGAGCCGTGTGCGGGCCTGTTGAACAAGCTAGAACAGTACCGAAGACCTACCGGCTATATGGAAACCGGGAAACTGATGTAACTCGGGTAGCTGGTTATTGAGGCATTGCCCGTCGTTCAGAGGGTAGGTTGAGAGCTTGAGGTGTAAATCGGCTGGCGGCACGGAGACGCGCGTGCAGAGACCTCTTGCTCGGGACGATGGGACCAGTTCAATATTTGGCTAACGGGTGAAAGGTAGTCGCGTACGGCGTCCGTGATGGTTGTTGTAGGCAACATCGAGTACGGGCGTACGTGACGGGTTGTTCGGGTAACCCTGCAGGTGTAAATCGATTATAATCGCTGTCCCTCGCAGTCAGTGAGTACCACTTGTTCACTGTACCGTGACGTAGAAAGAACAGGCTAGTTACATGTTAAAATGTTGCTGATTGAAAGCTGGACATTGATTGTTAATTATATGCTGTAGCTTAGAGCTAATTAAAGTTCTTTTCAACTTTGGGCAAAGTACATGAGAGAAATGCGTTTCTTGTTTGATTGCGGCTCTCTCATGTGCCTTAGCGTAAGGTTCTCCACAACCTGCTGCTAAAACTTGAAAGTAAGGTTCTACTAATTAGGCGAGTCCTTGCAAATGATTTTTACCTCATGCAACCCATTACCCTCATGTAGAAGTTCCATGTTTAGGTGAGACGGGTCAGACTTGCTGAGCCTTCGTGCTCACTGCTTGTGTTTGAAGCTTTTGCAGGGTTCTATGTGGAAGGGACTCCCGAAGAGGAGACGGAACCCCAGGAGGGGAACCCCGTCGAGTGGGAGTCGTGCACGCCGCAGAGTTAGTGTGCGTGTGTGCTAGCAAGGACACATTCGAGGGCTGAACGTGCACTTGATGCTTAGTATACGCCCGCGAGTGTGGACTGAACTTATTTTGATGTAAACATGTTCATAAACTTGTTTATGTAATAAAACTTCCGCTTCCGCTTTGTACCTTTGACGTGTGTTATACGGTGCTGTGCAACGCAGCACCCCTCAGCGTGATCCTGGCTCGACAGGACCAATGGGGTCGTGTCAGCGTGGTATCAGAGCTCGCTTGAGGTTTAACACAGTACAAAGGTCTTCTTTTTCAAAAACCTAGTGAGGAACGAGTTAGTAGCCCGTATAAGGATGTTATTAGTATATAGAGAGTGGCTTATTAACCTATTTGTTATGTCGGAAAATCATGCATCCCGGGACGTTCATGTCTTGGGGGGTGCACGTAAGCGCTGTCCACCAGTGCGCACAAGCTGAAGGGTGGAGCCCCACGGGTGGCAGGTAACCCGACCCGCTTTAGTATCCTCTACGACTCTTCATGTCGTTTGGGGTATTCGAGCAACGTCTGTCCCTGGCGTGCGTGGTGCAACATGGGAGACCCCGTCACGTGGTCTGAAACGTGAACACGTAACTCAAGGCGTGTTTGGCTTGAGAACATCCGGGCGAGTGATGACGGCCGGGTGTACCAACTGTATGGATTCCAGGCTCGGTGTGCAGCCGAGTCTGATGATTGTTTGAGTTTATGCAGGTAGCCTGACCACGAAACGGTAGACGTGTAGCATCCGTGTACGAGTGACGTTTAGTGCCACTGAAATAACGAAGCCGGCTAAGTCCGGTATAGGTTTTTCTTTGTGAGGACGTAGTACCGACAAAATCTGGTGACGCATCGACGTCACACCCAACTAAATAAACAACTTCATTGTAAAAAACTGGAAGGTTTTAATCCAAAGTAGTGAAACTTGATGTAACTCCTTCCCTTGAACAGGATATTCAAAGTTAACAAGCTTTCAACTTATAGGATGTTAAGGACAGAGCACTCTGTTTTCAGCTGAATCAAGGCTGAAGTTAATCAGAGGTTAGAGGTTGAGTTCTTTCGAGGTTGGGATCGTATGATACATTTCTGGAAAGCGTTGGAAGAGCTTTACAACTCTTCTGTTGAGGTCCAGAGGTGTTTCATCCCTTAACCACTCTAAAAATGCAGTAGAGTTGAAACTGTCCAGAAAACAGGACAGAGCAAAGACTCTCTGTAAACTCTCTGTAAATTAAGCATAACTTCCTGCTTAAAAATCCAAAAAAATAGGAAATGAGGTACTTCTGGAAAGCTTATGAGATGGGTTACGACTTTGTAACAGAAAGTTTTGTCAGATTGGGAACAGAATTAACTGGGATTCTTGGATCAATTCAGTACCTAAAGCAGGGAGGTGCTGTCCAATTGATTCCAGAAAGTCTGTTAACTTTGACATCTCATAACTTTTGAACCAGGACAGATCTTAGGCCAACCAAATACTTTCTGGAAAGCTATTGAAGTTAACTTTAACTTTGATGTTGAGCTCCGGAATTGGTTTGCCTTTAACATGGCCTAAATCAGGTTGATATGGAAACTGGTCAAGGCTGTCATGGGAACAGCAGATCAGCAGTCAAATTTGTTTAAAATTTGAACTATGTTTCCAAGTTTTATGAGTTCAATGACATGTTTTATGTTATAACTCAGGGGTTTACTGTTTAAATAAATATTTGACAATTCTCAAATATATTTTTACAGATGGCAGCAGATAAACAGTTGGAGAACGGGTGGGTGGCTTCCCACTGTTCTGACCGTAGCGGCTATCCGGAAGCATTGTGGCAAATGCTCCAATATTTCGGGTACAACCAGATGCCGCAATACTTCGCCAAGGAAGAAGGCGAAGAGGGGAACAAGACGTGGACGATCCATGTCGAAATTCCTGCAGGACCTACGCCACCCGGTTGGGTGCCATTCACCGTCACGGTGAGAGGAAGACAACCGGAAGGGATGTGGCAAGTGGCAGCCCGCGACACTATGTCACGTTTCTGCCAACTGCACGTGCAGGCTATGGAGGGCACACCATACGCACTCGTTCCGGTGGAGGGACGAGCTCAGCATGTGTGGGAAGAGAGGTACCTGGAGGCAACAGACCCGAGTTGCCCAAGGTACAACCCCGCGGAGGCAAATCTCAGCCTCCAAATGAGGGCGGGAAACGCTGTGATGGACGTCCAAGCTGTTCACACGGAGCATCTCGCCACCAAGCTCAAGGAGAGCACAAGCCGTGGAGATCATTTCGAGAGTGCTCACAGCGCACTCCGCAATGTGCTCCTTCCGACGATAAAGCGACTGAATGAACAACACAATCAGTTGCGTCGTCTGAAGAAGGCAAAGAAGAAGAGCCGTGTTGACATCGCGGCGTTGCAAGAGCTGGTGCAGACCCTAACCCAGCAGAATGAGGACCTTGCTCAGGAGCGGGACGACGCTATCGAGGAAGGCCAAGGCTGGGAAGAGGACTACAACCAAGCTATGGATGAGGTGCATGCCTTGCAGGACCTCGTGCCCCCGGTATTGGGCGTACCGGTAGTCTTGGGTCTTCCAGCCATGGGAGAACCTGAAATGAGAGAAGAGGTGGTAGACCCCGAGCCACCAGCAGAGGTACCGGAGGAGGACGAACCACAGGAGGTCGAGTTCTACTCCGAGTAGGGGGTTACGGTTGCCAAGTAGGGCAGCTAGGGTAGCGTAAACCAACTTTTGTAATCGGTGACATGTCGTGTAGACGGTAGCGTATGTATAGGTAGTGACGACATGAACACGACTTCTCGGAGATCCGAGAATAATGTATCTTGTATAAAGTTTATGATTTATCAATATATGTGAATGTTGTGCAAATTAATCATGTGTCACTTCAATACCTACTGTTGCGTATGGAATTTTAAGTAAGACATGTGCTAATTGCTGCTGTTTTGAATTTCAGAATGACGCGTACTCGTGCCAACCCTGATGTTGGGGGTACCAGTCAAGGGGGAGAGACCTCCCAACCACCTCCCGAGGACTCCTCGGGACAGCAGCAGCAACAGCAACAGCAAACACCGCCACCGCCACTACCAATGGTTACATTGGCCGACATTGTCGCGGCAATGGTGGGCTCGCATCAGCAGCACACAGAGTTGCTGCAGACTCTCATCGCCAATACGTCTCGCCCAGAGAGACGTCAAGATCGTGAGGAGCGCCAACAGAGCTCCTACTCCGACTTCCTGGCGACTCATCCCCCTGTATTCTCAAGGGCGGATGAACCACTTGACGCGGACAACTGGCTCCGTGCCATAGAAATGAAGTTCGGGCTGCTCCAGATCAGCGAGCAGCGCAAGACTCAGTTCGCGGTCCAGCAGCTCCAAGGATCCGCGAGCGCGTGGTGGGCTAACTTCTGTGCTTCACAGCCCACCGACCGAGTGATGACCTGGGCGGAGTTCCGGACGGCCTTCAGGGCCTATCATATACCGCCAGGTCTGATGAAGAGGAAGACGCAGGAGTTCCTACACCTGCAACAAGGGAGCCGGAATGCGCTGGAATACTCCAGAGCGTTCAATGATCTCGCGCTCTACGCGTCGTATCACGCAGATACGGACGAGATGCGGCGGGACCACTTTTACCAGGGGCTTAACCCGCTCCTGAAGGACAAGTTGGCGATGTTCAATCGCGGCAGCCTCAACGACATCATTGATGCTGCGATTGTTCAGGAGGACTCCGGCAAGGAGTTGGCGGCGGCAGAGCGAAAGCGAAGCGCGCCGCAGAGCAGCGGAGAAGGAGGCGGTCCTTCTCAGAAGTTTCGGATGGTGAATCGCCCACCATCAGGTCCACGCTGGCAGCCACCACAGCGGTCGATGCCGTTCCGCAGTTGGCCGTACTCTTCACCGGCATTCCGGCCGGCACTGCCAGCACCACCGCAACCACAACAGCAGCAACGGGCGATGCCGCGTGCGTTTGCACCTCAGCAACGCATGCCGGGCTTTCGTCCACCAAGTACTCCACCAGCAGCGGCCACATGTTACAAGTGTGGTCGTCCAGGACACTTCGCGAGCAGTTGCCCGGAGAGGCAAGGCGGCGGAGTGGCACCACAGTTTCCGGGGAGGAATCAACCCCGGAACCCTACTAATGCGCGGCGGGCAAACCCTAGGCCCGGCACTGTCCACCAACTTGCCATTGAGGACGTGCCGGAGGGCGAGCCAATCCTTGCGGGTATGTTCCAACTCCACCAGCATCCCGCTATAGTACTGTTTGATTCAGGCGCCACGCATAATTTTATTAGCCAAGCTTTCATTGCTAAACACAGTTTGCCAATACTACCCACCGATAGTCCATATTTAATTTGTTCACCGGGTGGGAAGATTTCAGCAAGCGTAATGGTCTCCAAAGCACCATTATGCTTAGCGGGTAGAGGGTACCCCACGTCTCTCATTATCTTAGAGGGACAGAAGGTCGATGTCATCCTAGGGATGTCATGGTTAACCCGCCACGGCGCTGTTTTAGACACCGTCCTTCGAGTCGTACACTTAAACTCAGAGGTGCACGGTTCTCACTCATTATTTCTGGACAGTCCAGAAATAAAACTTTCAAGTGTCTATCAGTCCACAACTATCAGATTGGAAGACATTCCAGTGGTGCGAGAGTTCCCTGATGTATTCCCGGATGATTTACCGGGAATGCCACCCGATAGAGAGGTGGAGTTCAAGATTGAACTCGCACCAGGAACCATGCCAATATCCCGAAGGCCGTACAAGATGGCACCCAAGGAGTTGGCTGAACTGAAGACTCAGCTCACGGACCTTCTGGAGAAGGGTTTTATTAGGCCGAGCTCCTCCCCATGGGGCTGTTCGGCATTATTTGTCAAAAAGAAGGATGAGACGTTGCGGCTTTGCGTGGACTACCGTCTATTAAATGCCGTAACCATCAAGAACAAGTACCCGTTGCCACGGATCGACATGTTGTTTGATCAGTTGGTCGAAGCAAAGATCTTTTCCAAGATGGATTTAAGATCCGGCTACCATCAGATTAAGATAAGGGCTGAGGACATTCCGAAGACGGCTTTCTCGACGAGGTACGGACTTTATGAGTACCTGGTCATGTCCTTCGGCCTCACCAATGCTCCAGCTCACTTCATGTATTTAATGAACTCGGTGTTCATGCCGGAGCTGGACAAGTTTGTCGTGGTCTTCATCGACGACATCCTGGTATATTCCAAGTCGGAGGAAGATCACAAGAAACATCTGCGTATAGTCTTGCAACGGCTGCGGGATCACAAGTTATACGCAAAATTCAGCAAATGCGAGTTTTGGATATAGCAAGTGCCTTTCCTCGGGCATATCATCTCAGCGGAGGGTATCACTGTGGACCCGAGCAAGATCACGCAAGTGCTGAATTGGAAATCCCCGAGGACTGTTCATGAGGTACGGAGTTTCCTCGGACTCGCGGGATATTATCGGAGGTTCATTCCGAACTTCTCGAAGATTGCCAAGCCAATGACAGAGCTGCTGAAGAAGGCTACCAAATATGTTTGGAGTCCAGCATGTGAAGCAGCATTCAAGGCTTTAGTCAAGCACCTGACATCAGCACCAGTTTTGGCGCAGCCAGACACAACAAAACCGTTCGATGTGTACTGCGATGCATCCGGCATTGGGCTTGGGTGTGTGCTGATGCAAGACCGAAGGGTGGTCGCGTATGGATCACGGCAGCTTAGGAACCATGAGCAAAATTATCCAACTCACGACTTGGAGCTCGCTGCCGTGGTACTTGCACTGAAGATGTGGAGGCACTACCTACTCGGTAACCTCGTACACTTATATACCGACCACAAAAGCCTCAAGTACATATTCACTCAGAAGGAGCTGAACAAGAGGCAACGAAGATGGTTAGAACTGATAAAGGATTAAGAGATAGAGATCCATTATCATCCGGGCAAGGCAAACGTTGTGGCAGATGCGCTGAGCCGCAAGTCACACATCAATAATCTAACCATCACACCGTTGGAAGAGAGCGAACCACCACTCCATGTGATTCCACACGGAGCTCTCTACAACCTAGCTTTGATCCCCACCATCCGTGAAGAGATAGCGGCAGCCCAGAAGAATGACAAGGGCATGTCACATTTGCGGAGACGTATAGACAGTGGGGAGTTGAAATGTTTCCGGAAGGACGGAGACGGTGTCCTATGGTTCAAAGACCGGATTGTCGTACCCCGAAACCCGGAACTACGGAAGAAGATCTTTGACGAGGCTCACTTATCAAAGTTTTCTATTCACCCCGGCAGCAACAAAATGTATCAAGAACTCAGAAGAAAGTTTTGGTGGACACGGATGAAGCGCGAGGTTGCAAAATATGTGTCCGAGTGTGATACATGTCGAAGGGTGAAGGCAGATCATATGCGGAAACCGGGACTGCTACAACCACTGGGCATTCCTGCCTGGAAGTGGGAGGACGTGAGCATGGACTTCATCGTCGGTTTACCCACCACCTTGCAGAAACATGATTCTGTGTGGGTGATCGTCGATCGGCTCACCAAAGTTGCCCATTTCATCCCGGTCAACACCAACTACAACGCCAAGAAGTACGCTGAACTGTACATCTCACGGATCCTATGCTTGTACGGCGTACCCCGTACTATCATTTCGGATCGGGGCACTTTATTTGTGTCCCGTTTTTGGGAGCAGCTGCACGCTGCCTTGGGGACGAAGCTGATCCGTAGTTCAGCCTACCACCCGCAGGCGGATGGGCAAACGGAGCGGGTAAATCAAATCCTAGAAGACATGCTACGAGCTTGCGCTATCAACCACGGCAAGAATTGGGATGATCACTTGCCGTTAGCCGAGTTCTCGTACAACAATGGGTACCAAGCCAGCATCAAGATGGCGCCCTACGAGGCGCTATACGGAAGAAAATGCCGCACACCATTGAACTGGTGTGAGTCTGGCGAAAGGGTTACCTTCGGGATTGACCTTGTCAACAACGCGGAAGAAAAGGTTCAATTAATTCAAGCGAACCTAAAAGCCGCTCAATCCCGACAGAAACAGTATGCGGACCGGAGAAGGCGCCCGTTACAATTCGAAGTTGGAGATCACGTATATCTACGGGTGTCTCCAATGAAGGGCGTAAACAGATTTGGGGTGTGAGGAAAGTTGGCACCCCGATTCATCGGTCCATTTCAGATTACCGAAAGATGTGGATCAGTGGCATACCGGCTGAAGTTACCAGAAGCACTTTCCGGTGTGCACGACGTCTTTCACATTTCCCAGCTGAGGAAATGTCTCAAGCTATCAACTACCGTTCAGCTGGAAGACATTGAAGAACTGCAACCGGATCTCACCTATCGGGAGGAACCGGTGCAGATTATTGATGAAAAGGCCCGAACCACACGCAACTGTACGTTGTGGTTCTACAAGGTTCTATGGAGTAATCACTCCATGGACGAAGCGACATGGGAGAGCGAAGAATTCCTTCGCACTAACTACCCCGACTTTTTCACGTCGCATATCCGGTAATTTTCCACCGTCCTCTCTCTCATTTTCACCTTATAATCTCGGGACGAGATTCTTTTAAGGGGGGAGGAATGTAAGGGCCTCAGTTTTTGACACACATTTGCAGTGTTCATCACCACACCACACACCTCATTTGAGGAAGAATGATGAACACAAATGAAGAGCAAGTAACAATTATCAACATGCTCATTAGAGAACAAACTTACACATTGCAAAAGTGGTATTTCCCACATGTGATATAGATGGGCTGGACATATGAAAACTCCTACACTTTGCTAAGGATGTCCATGCCAAGTTTCACCCAAATTCAAAACCTTTTTGAGGTCAGTTTGGGTATAGTTAGGAAGAGGGCAGTTTGAAACCATATTCAAATTCAAATTGTTTTTATCCCATGAATTTAAAAGTGGAAGGCATATTCTTACTCAGCATATTTTTGTGAGCTCACACACCAATTTTCACTCCATTTGGAGTTGATCTTGACATGAGCTAAGGGGGAGAAATTCAAACTTTATTTGAATTTCAAACTGAACTTGTGCTGAAATTCATTCAAACCAAACCTCATTTGAACTTGGAATCAATTCAAATGGCTCATGGGTGAATAATTTGAATTGCCAAGGGTAGTATGGGGTTCACTGTTTACAACAGTGATTAGGAGTAAATTTCAGAGGTTAAAATGGGGGGTGGGACCCACATGTCAGCCTCTACTTCAACACAAACCGACTGAAACACAGCTCAATCGGTTCCCGGGTGCAGTGTGCGCGCGCCACCGGGGGGGGCAGCCGGCGCCAGCTCCTGCTGCGCGCCCCAAGCCGGAGACCAGTCGCCGGGCTACTTATTTCCTCCCCGGCGTGCTTCAGTCGCCCATTCCCCGAGCTGCCGACGTGCACGACCTGTTCTTCCACTGCCATCGCCGCCGCCCGAGCTCACGTTTGATCAAGCCCGATCACTCGCAAGCACCGCCTCCTCCACAGCAAAATGGCACCAAGAGATCGTGAGCAACCTCCTAGACCCTGTGTTGTCCAGTGAGCAAGCGTCCTCGAGCTGTACGAGCCATTTCTCCGGCGAGCCGAACATCGCCGCCGATCGGGCTCTCGTGGACAGCACAACCCAGCCGCTGTCACGTCCTCTTCTCTACACAAGAAAGGTGCGTGATTGTATGTAGATGGAGTAGCCGAAAGCCGTTTGGCGATTGATCAAACCTCGTCCGAGAATTTCCAAGTTTACTCGTGATCAGTTCATAAGGACCGAGCTCACTTTCGGGTGAAATTCGTGCTCCATACACGAGGGTTGGGCAAGCTCGTTCTCTAGTAGCGTCTACGCGCGATAGCGCCCATGCCCAAACTGGAATCAGAGGAAACCGTCGAGAATCGGCCATGATATGGCCGTTTTCCCGGCCGCCATGGCTGAACACCTCGTCTCACCGTCGAGAGCCTAGTTGCCGGTATTTCTAGCTTCCACCCAGCCCTGGTTCGTGTTTCCCATGCTCCACTGATGCTCTCCGACCGATTCCCGGTCGATTTGGTGCACGGGAGAGCGGGACCGACCTCACCGGAATCCTAGCAGGTGCTGTCACCGGTGCGCACGGGTTTCCGGTCATCGCCGGCGGCCGGCGACCCCACCAGCGAGTCCAGGGGGTCAGTAAAAGGGCAGGCGGCGAGTTTCGGGCCGGGGGGTGGCCGGGAACTCAGTTCCGGCGAGGGTCGCCGGAGATTGCCGCCGCCGCGCAGTTGGCGCGAGGAGGGAGACGACGCACTGTGTGCGGGGCCCACAAGCCAGAGTTTAAACTTTTTCCCGAATTTCAGTTTCAGTTCAAACTTCAAAGCCTTATAACTTTGGCTAGAAAGCTCCAAATTGAGTGAACCAAATTTTGCTGGATTCAGCTCTCTGAGTACTTTCCAGAAAATTAAGTTTCACTTCATGAAATTCCTTATTTCTCCAGAATTAATTCCTCAAAGTTTAAACTGTTAGGAATTTTAACTGGAGAATCCTTTGGAGGAAAATCCTGAAATTTTGCTGAGATGTTCACCAAAATATCCTTGAACTACCATAAAAATTTCAGATCCATTTGAGCTCATTTAATCCATCTAATGGTGTGATTAGTGAAACTGTTCCAGAGAAAATAGAAAATGTTCAGAAACATTTTCAGAATTTTCTCTGAAATTGTTTAGCTAATATCTTTAGTTAGAGACTTCCAAATTAAGTGAAACCAACTCCATTAGAACCCTCTGAAAATCTAGTTTTCAGAAAGTCATAGTTTGTTTCATGAAAATTCCTAGAACACCCTAAGAGTTCCAATTAAGGTCAAGGACATAATTAATTGTGGAGGGCTCAAATGAGCTTTGCTGCAACTAAAACTTGACCAAGTCTCTGTTTAGGTTGTAACCAAGCCACAGTAAAAGTTTCACAGTCATTAGGTCTGTCTAGCAAGGGTTATAGACTTCACAACTTCAAAGTTAATACAAATGCATTTAAATTGATACATATATTGCTCTTATCATGTAGTCGCTAAGGTCGAGGAGGAACCCGAAGTCCTAGACTTCGTTACTCCGGAGGAACAGCTAGCCTACGACCAAGAGCAGCAAGGCAAGCTCCGGTTTGCATTAATCTTTTTACAAATTTTTATTGTTTTGAGCACATACTTGTTTCCTTTATTCTGTGCATTAGAGTCTTGTTTGGAAGCCCCACTGCATAGCCAAGAGAACCATGGGTTGGGTTTAGGATTGCAAACCCCGGTAGCCACTGCATTGCTAGGATAGAGTAGGATTCGGTACAAGTCGAGTAGTTGGAACTACTCGCGAGAATAGGCTAGAGGCACATTGCTCGGGTAGAGATAGCACATGATACACATGGCAAGAAAATGAGACCGAGCGGAGAGTAAGGGCAGCAGGACTTTGGGGCCTGTGTGTTGTAGCTCCGCTTGTGTCGATTGAGGACCGAGCCGTGTGCGGGCCTGTTGAACAAGCTAGAACAGTACCGAAGACCTACCGGCTATATGGGAACCGGGAAACTGATGTAACTCGGGTAGCTGGTTATTGAGGCATTGCCCGTCGTTCAGAGGGTAGGTTGAGAGCTTGAGGTGTAAATCGGCTGGCGGCACGGAGATGCGCGTGCAGAGACCTCTTGCTCGGGACGATGGGACCGGTTCAATATTTGGCTAATGGGTGAAAGGTAGTCGCGTACGGCGTCCGTGATGGTTGTTGTAGGCAACATCGAGTACGGGCGTACGTGACGGGTTGTTCGGGTAACCCTGCAGGTGTAAATCGATTATAATCACCGTCCCTCGCGGTCAGTGAGTACCACTTGTTCACTGTACCGTGACGTAGAAAGAACAGGCTAGTTACATGTTAAAATGTTGCTGATTGAAAGCTGGACATTGATTGTTAATGATATGCTGTAGCTTAGAGCTAATTAAAGTTCTTTTCAACTTTGGGCAAAGTACATGAGAGAAATGCGTTTCTTGTTTGATTGCGGCTCTCTCATGTGCCTTAGCGTAAGGTTCTCCACAACCTGCTGCTAAAACTTGAAAGTAAGGTTCTACTAATTAGGCGAGTCCTTGCAAATGATTTTTACCTCATGCAACCCATTACCCTCATGTAGAAGTTCCATGTTTAGGTGAGACGGGTCAGACTTGCTGAGCCTTCGTGCTCACTGCTTGTGTTTGAAGCTTTTGCAGGGTTCTATGAGGAAGGGACTCCCGAAGAGGAGACGGAACCCCAGGAGGGGAACCCCGTCGAGTGGGAGTCGTGCACGCCGCAGAGTTAGTGTGCGTGTGTGCTAGCAAGGACACGTTCGAGGACTGAACGTGCACTTGATGCTTAGTCTACGCCCGCGAGTGTAGACTGAACTTATTTTGATGTAAACATGTTCATAAACTTGTTTATGTAATAAAACTTCCGCTTCCGCTTTGCACCTTTGACGTGTGTTATACGGTGTTGTGCAACGCAGCACCCCTCAGCGTGATCCTGGCTCGACAGGACCAATGGGGTCGTGTCATATACTATGTGCTATTCAGAATAAAATCAGTATTTATCAAGTTATTGCATCACTATCGCCTTATATGTGGTCTATGTGTATCTAGTGGTTCAATACATCCATGGTTTATATATAAGTACAACATACGTACTATAACTGGAAAAATCTGTGCACATCTATTATCACCATAGTACTCCCTTCATTTTGAATTATTTGACGCCGGTTAGTTCAATTTGAACCAATATCAAATAATTTGAAACAAAGGGAATAACATATAATGACCAGTCAAAAAATTGTAAGATGAGCTACAAAGATCCTTTAATTTTTGTTTTCTGATGAAACGGTAAGCCACTATGACAATATTTATGCAGTCAGAGTTACAAAGATGTGGAATAATATATATAATTTTTAAGGTGATACCCCCTCCGTTCTAAAATAAACAACATTTAGTATAAAAATCTAGTCTAATTTAAACTAAATTAGCTGTCCTAAACATCATTAATTTTAGTCATCAAAGTGAAAGTCAAGCCATTCATTGGTGTTAATAAATCCGTACTGACTATACAACAGACAACTGAAGATTGATTAGATTTCAGTCGACTGATGATCACCACCATTGGAATCACCATCTACCAGCTGCTCAACAGAAAACAGGCCGTTCTCTCTCAACACCCACCCCCTTCTCTCATCACTCGTCACGCTAACTGAATCAGTTCGAGCTCCCACACCCAAGCCCTGCCTAACTGCCTTCTCTCACCTCCCTGAAACCCTAAAGCCCTCCAGCCCTAACGTCGTCGGCAGCTGTGTTCACGCCCGTTGACCAAAAGCAACGTGATTTTCAGACGTCTGAAAATTTGAAGGTGTAACAAATACGTTAGAGCTTTTAGCATGCTAGTGATGGAAATGAAATCCTCCTGTCTTTTTACCAGAAAAATGTTGCGAACACAAGACAAATCTAGAAATCCTAAAGAGTGAAAATTAGTCGAATCTCGCATTCTATATCTCCACTATATATATGGTGCCTGCGTTTCTGCTAGTTGTACACCTGGCTATGCACTACACTTATATAAATAGCCTGTAAAATTACAAGAGATACTTCTAGGCCTTACAAATTTTTGTTAGAGTCAAAATTTGTCACCTAGGATATCCATTAGTAGAAAAGTATTATAAAGGCTAGCTGCCTGCAAGCCCTAAACTAGCCATAAGATAAGAACAGAAATATGTTAACCAAGTCCCAGTGCTAGGTCTAACACATACTATGTGTAGATGCAATTTTCTACATAGAATACCACCCTCCACTAATGAAACAAGGACATGGGTTAGAGTTATAAAACCGCAATCATGCACCACACCAACAACCGAACAGAAACAAAGGGAGCAGACATATATTATACGCAGCACTAAAATACAAATGAAACACACTAATCTTTGGTCACATGGTTCGTCAGTTGATTAATTCGTGCGTGTGTGACGCTATCTACTTAATCGTGCTTGCCACTTTGCTAACAACCACACAGATACAGAATTATTTAAAGACCGCCGGCTGCAGGTAGAGATTTATATGCAACTAATTCTTATATGGGGCATGCATTGTCATCATCAGATTCCTTACGTTAGCTGTCATGTAGTGTTGATTATTTGCAGCATGATGCATTTTATCCCTATACGACAATTGTGCACGCATGAAATTAAAAAAATAATACGTAGTAACAATAAACTGTGTGGCCCAATTCCCAATTTGGTGCCTCTCACTTGATTCCTTTAGATGAGTTCCTGACCTATATATGATGAGAACTCTCGTAACTACATGTATTTGGCATGCGATCCTGTGGCCCTATCCAACTGTCCCTTTGCCCCAAGAGACCAAGCAACATCAATGTGACTCGAATTTTCCGCTGCTACTGGCCAACCTAGGTCTAATACAAATAATAAGTACTCTATCGATGATATGGAAACCATGCCCTAAAAGTGACTGTACAGACAACACACAATATCTCAAAAGTATGGAACAAAGACCGTGACGATCAAGCCTCGGCACCCACTTGCCCACTTGTTGCACATGGACCGAAACGTGAAAGGTCTCTACCAAGTAGAATAAAACAGAGACAACTCATGCATGCACCCAAGGGCCAAGACGAGGAAACCCTCACCGTTCAGACCATGGGCAAGTCTCAAAGGATGCTTTGTTCATAACCCTAAAATATTGGTGTTCTACAAATTGACATACTAGCTGTTATCGTTAGGCAAATATTCTAGTTCAAGAAAAAAAACTAGAGTTGTTGTCACAATAATTTGAGAAAGGAGTGAATAGTTAATAATACCTATAGTTTTGTGTTTCACTATATGCCTATACATACAAGAAGTAGATATTATTTAGTTTCTGATAAAAGATATATATATATATGTATATATATAGCGTTTCTTATTACAATTTCACGTCAAGCTTTAAAAGATAATAATGTGAACACAATTAAACGTTTGGGATGCAGAAAGGGATAGAAGACCAATCACTAGTGTATGTTCAAATAAGGAATGCGCGTGTCAATGCAAGGAAATAGGATTGATGTGCCGAGTCACCAACCAGAATGCATGATGTATGGAGTTTATAACCTGCATGAGGAAGCTAGACAGCGTGCAGAGCTGATTCACGTTTGTTTGGCTAGACTTGGGTTTGGGGAAGCATGCATGGACATGCTCAAGCATTCTCTTCTCCAGTGAATATTTCCAGGCCACGACACCAACAATGTACCCTCCAACTAACACTTGATCGAGTCTCTTCTTCTTCTTCTAAAGGTTATTTTAATCACACTTTTTGTGTGCACATTGGTTAGTCGCTAACACAGTCTACGGGCTGGGAGGCGTGGATACAAGAATATAATGGCGCACTATATAGTGATTATAGTGAACTTAAATATTAGGTTTTGCATGCAGTTGGTATTTTAGGTTTTGAAAACTTTCCTGATTCCCAATTTCTTCTTGTTTGTCCACAACTCGTCTCAAGGGCTATAAAGTTCAGTGCTGCAACATTGCCTCCTTTTAATCATCATCCGAAAAGATAGCGGTGTCATGTATAAACTAACACAATATAAGAACGACAGGCCAGCTAGTTGGTGGCACGTACCTTGGATGAGAGGTGTTGAAATATGTAACACCCTAAACTTAAAAAGGTAAGGGGGAAAAAGTTAAAAAAAAAAATTTCAAACCAGAACCTAGCTGTTTAAATTCAAGATTTGAAAGGAAAATGAAACAGAGTGACAAATGAAAACAAAAAAAAGAAACCAGAATTGGGCCGCAACCCACCCCTTTCCTCCACGCAGCTCAACTTTTCCCCGCCTAGCCGGCCCAGCCACACAGCGCCCTTTGTCTTTTTCTCTCCCTCACTGACCAGCGGACCCCACCTGTCAGACCCCACTCAAAGAACCGTTTTCTTCTTCCCTTTCTCCTCGCGGTCCCAGCTCTCCCTCTCTTTTTCTCTTCGCCGGTCGCCCGACAGCTCCGAACGGAAAGCCGACTACCCCAACCAAAAGGGGAGTTTGTCCCCCCTCCCCCCGATTCCCTTCCGTTCCTCGCGCTCGTGCCGCCCTACAAAACCACACCCGAACCCTAGCTCCCCTCCTGCTCCCACTCCTCGCCACGGACGGGGGCCGCGCCGCCGCGTCTACCCCCCCTGGTGGGCGCTCCTCCGCCAGAAAACCCCTCCCCCTTCCGGTCTCCGACGTACTAACCGGTCGACCGCCTCCCCAGGTACACCGGCGACGCCACCCAGCTCCCCCGACGCAGCCAGAGGCCGAACACCATCTAACCGACGAAGCCGGTGAGTCTTCCTTCGTCTACCCCGGCGCAACCCCACTCCTCTCCGAGCTCCTCGAGAACTAACCCTAGTAACGGGGTCGCCGGACACCAGGACACGTCCAGGACGCGGAAGGCTCAAAGGGCGGCTCTCCTACGTCGACTCCGACGTAAGCCCGGAAGCCTCGCCGTACCTCCACGTCGCGAGCCCTCAATGAAGCCCTCCCCGGACCACAAGGCCGCTAGGTGAGTTCCCTGTGAACCCCGCCTTAGTTTCCAAGAGCTAGCTTCGACGTAGGAGTTTAGGAGGCGTAGATCAACTAAACCCCGACGAGGTTTGGCCGCGCACATGGCGCGCCGCCGCTCGGGGATCGCCGCCGGCGGCCGGAGATCCCTGGGTTTAACCCCCACAATCCGATCTAGATCAAGGGCCACGATTAAAACCTGCATACCGGTTCAGTTTATTTAAATCCCGGCCGTTCCGATTTGGTCCGACGGCCCCCGACGAACCCAGCCTTTCCCGCTGGCCGATTTGCACCCAAGCCCCTGGATTTTTCGGGTTAATGCAAGCTGACCCCGAACTCTTGCAGAAGGGCCCCTCGGCTCTCTGGAAATTGGACCCCCCCCCTAGTGTAGAAATGCTTCTAGGCCCCTGTAGCCCTCTGTTTTTGCGCAAAACACCTCAGAGGCCCTCTGCTTAAGCACTTTGGCCCCTGCAACTCTCAGAAAATAGGTTTTAGCACCCTGAACCCCACAAACTTCCATCTAGCCCTGGGAATTTACTGTTTTAACCCAAAGGCCCTGCACTAAGTTATTTTAGCACTGCAGCCCCTAGAGAACCCTTTGTTTTAACATTCTAGCCCCTGTATTAATCTGAAAAATTACAAAAATCATACCTACACCTGCTGTAAAGGCACTAAAACCCCTTGGTAAAATCTGAATTTCAATTTTAATCCTCTGCCATGTTGTCATGTGGAAAATGAACCCCCCATATGTGCTGAAATGATATTTAAAATCCTGTTGTGAGCTGCAGTTTTATTGTAAAGATCATGAACAGCTGCTGAAATAGGAATAAAACCCCCCTACAGTTTTAAACATTTCATAAGGACCCCTGAATAGGTGCTGAAGTGACAAGGATAGGACCTATGTATATCACTAGTTTTTGTAAGACACTTTCACATGACTATATATATGATGAAAGGGAAATTAAATTTTACTTTTGTGCTATGATGATTATTATGCTAGGATGATGGGTGGTCTTGCTTACTTGTTTCCCATTATTCTCTCTCTCCATCTGTTATGTCATGGACCAAATCAGCCCCCGAGCCGACGTTGGACCTGCAAGCCCAAGACTTCGACGACCCCGAGCAGCAGCACTTCTCGAGAGGCAAGTGCCCTTGACCATGTTTCTCCATTTTTAGGATTTTAATTAGAAATGCATGCTTTAGGTCTTAATTTGAATCCCATGTGTTGGTTGTTTACTAGAATTTCCAAAACTTGCCTTGTAGCCGGGATGGGTAGATTAGGGTTTATATTTTATGTTATTACTTTCATGCTTAGCCCTGCTTAGATGTCGAGATGGGAGTTATTACATTTAAAATCAATATACCATGATGATTGTGATGATGGGGTGATGTATGTGGTGTATGAGGAGGGTAGAATAGGGATCTAGCAGGCAGGTGGGTTACGGTGGGTGCCGAGTGCACGAGACTCGGGTTTGTGGTTGGTTAGCCTGCGTAGATCCTAAGGACCGGTTCGTGAGACCCGTCAACTGGCTTATACCGTGCCACCACAAGAACTGTTATCGGGCAGTGTGGCCAATTAAGTTGTTCCTATCTTTCCTTGTGTACACCATAGAGATGTGTGAGTGGCGCAAGAGGGGGCTTCTGCGGTAGAGGTTTCAGAGTGCCGCAGCGGTGAAACCGTAGCGGGTGTGCACGGGTTGGGTAGTGCAATGTAAAGGCCTTGTCGCGTACTCCTGGTCACACACCATAGGGAGTGTGAGATGGCGGAAGGGAGTTTCTAGAGTCGCCGACGGGCGATGAAAACACGACTTGTGGGTAAAGGGTACAAACTCTACAGAGTCAAAACTGTCTAGACAGCCGTGCTCACGGTCAAGAGCGGGCTAGTAACTCTCTCATGATTAGCGTGGGTAGGTTTGGTGTGGTTTGGGATGGTGGGTTGGATTGAGATTACAGTGATAGTGGAGATCACTTGGAGATATGTTTGGATTGGGCGGGGATGTCACTAAAACAAATAGGACGCTTAAATAAAACTAAGGAATAGGTTGCATAGTGCAAGAGCCTCGTCTAGCCTTCCTTGATTCTTGCCTCATCATGCATAAACTTTCCCACACTTGCTGAGTACATTATGTACTCAGGCGTTTGCCTCTTTTCTTTTCCGTGCTGCTCAGGACCCGAGGAGGCTGCTGAGGATGACGTGGACGACGGCTTCAACCCCGACGCGTAGTTCTAGGCTGGCGTACCACCGGACGGCGCCTATGGAGCCCATTTTAGATTTTCCGCTGTCATGATGTACTTTCTTTTGAGCCCATGAGGCATTTATGTACTCGGATGATGTAATCGCCACACTTGGCTTAATATTAATAATGATACATTGCTCTTTATTATCTCGTGTGTGGTATGACTTGATCCTGGCACACACGGGAGTACGTTTGGTGTCTGTTGCAGGTACCGGGCGTGACAGAGTGGTATCAGAGCCAAGGTTGTCCCTAGGACGCGAGCCTAGATAGAAACGGACACGAAATAGATTTAATTTCAACTTAAAAACTAATTGCAACTATAAACATGCGCAAAATTTGCGTGAGTTTCTATGTTTCACACGACTTACCCCTTTTCTCTCAAGCTCGTCTTGTTCAACACATCTAACTTCCTCACTCGTATCTCATTCAAACCTAGTAGGGTCCGTTGCCACTGACAACCTAAAACTCTCTAGAGATAGGAGATACCCGACCCTGGTAAAGAAGCGTTTAGATCCATAGACATAGGAATCATACGGGTAATGGGTTGATTCGTTGCATATTTGATTGATGAGTGATGCATGCATATGTACGGTTCTTTTATATAACTATGAGCCTAATAGTAAAATTTTCTTTAGATTTTTCAGATTCTAAGATTTGTTGCTATCTGTAACAGATGGCAGGTAGGGGACGAGGTCGAGGACAAGATCGAGGGCGTGGAGTGCCTGAGGCCGATGGGCCTCCAGAGTTCCAGATCCCAGGATGGAACGGGCGAGCGGCTCGACGAGGAGCTAACTACATGACGGTGTAGGACATGCTGGCCTCTCAAAACCAGCTCCTGCAGGGCCTGGCAGCAATTATGGCCCACAACCACCAAGCCCCTCCGCCTCCACCACCACCGGCACCTGGACCACGGTCCAAGCTGAGAGACTTTCAGAGTACTCATCCCCCGGTCTTCTCGAGCACGGTGGAGCCGATGGACGTGGATGATTGGCTGAAGACAATCGACAACAAGCTGCGGTTGATCCAGTGCGTGGGAGGAGAGCGTGTCTTGCTAGCAGCTCACTAGCTAGCGGGACCCGCGGCAGACTGGTGGACAGCTTACACCGCTGCTCACGCCGACCCTGAGGCTATCACTTGGGAGGAGTTCCAGCGCAGCTTCCGCAACCACTTCGTGCCAGCAGGAGAGATCAAGATGAAGCGGCAGGAGTTCCTCGGTCTGAGACAGGGCGGCTCGACAGTGCGTGAGTACCTCACACGCTTCACACAGCTGTCCCACTACACACCGGAGGACGTCAGGACTCATGACATGAAGCAGGACTGCTTCGTTTGAGGTCTTGATGAGGAGCTGAAGAGTGCCTTATCGTCCAGCTACTACAACAACTTTCAGAAGATGGTGGACAAGGCCTTTGTGATGGAGCGACAGATGCCAGAGCTCGAGGCACACAGGAAGCGCATGATGGGATGGCAGGGACAGTCTTCGGGCAGCAGCAGCCGCACTCGCTTTGCGCCACCCCCAGCTACGCAGACGGGCCGGTACGTGGGACCGAGTCCGCCTTCGAGGTACCCTTCACCAGCTTAAAGGCAGCCGTTTCCACAGCCACAGCGCCCTCAGAGTCAACAGCTACAGCAGTGACCAGCTTTCCCACCCCGCACAGCAGCGCCTACTCAGCAGGGACAGGTCGACAAGGCTCTGGGCCCGTGCTACGTGTGTGGCGAGATGGGCCACCTTGCCAGCAGATGCCAGAAGAAGAAGCCACCCCAGCAGCAGCAGCAGCAGCCGCAGAGTCTCCTGCGTGGTCGAGTGCACCACGTAGCTGTGGAGGAGGCTCAGTTGGCCCCGGACGTGGTACTTGGTACGTTCACAGTTGACTCACACCCCGCTACTATTTTATTCGATTCTGGTGCTACTCACTCTTTTATTGCCAAGAATTTTATAAAGAAATATGATATGAGGGCAATAGCTATGTCCCATATGCTAGTGGTCACTTCTCCTGGAGGTGAGATCAAAACAAGTCAGGTGTGCCCAAAGTGAGCATCAAGATCGTGGGAAGGGAGTTCAAGGCAAATCTTATTGTGTTGGAGTCACAAGGCCTGGACGTGATCTTGAGGATGGATTGGTTGGCCAAGTACGGAGGTGTGATCCTCTGTGCCACCAGGACTGTCAGATTGTCACACCCAGAGAGTGTTGTGGTGGAGTACACCTCTCTGCACCCGCCAGCCGAGAAGATCCACCTTAACCAGCTCGACACTACGGAGGGGATTCGCGTGGTTGGCGAGTTCCCGAATATTTTTCCAGAGGAGCTACCAGGTATGCCTCCAGACCGCGATATTGAGTTTGCTATAGAACTAGTGCCTGGCACGGCCCCTATATATAAAAGGCCATATAGGATGGATGCCAAGCAATTAGCAGAGCTCAAGGACCACCTCCGAGAGCTTCTAGACAAAGGCTATATCCGTCCTAGCTCCTCTCCTTGGGGAACCCCGGTCATATTTGTGCCAAAGAAGGATGGGACCCAGAGGTTGTGTGTAGACTACTGAGCCCTCAACGTCGTCACAATCAAAAACAAGTATCCTCTGCCACGCATCGAGGATCTGTTTGATCAACTTAGAGGGGCGTGTGTGTTCTCAAAGATTGACCTTCGATCGGGCTATCACCAATTGAAGATCCGAGCTTCAGACATTCCGAATACGATCTTTGTTACCCGATATGGCCTCTACGGGTGCACGGTCATGTCCTTCGGGTTGACCAATGCTCCTGCTTACTTCATGTACCTTATGAATAAGGTGTTTATGGAGTACTTGGGTAAATTTGTTGTGGTCTTCATTGATGACATCCTCGTATTCTCCAAAAATGAAGAGGAGCATGCGAAACACTTGAGCTTGGTGTTGCAAAAACTTCGGGAACACCAGCTATATGCCAAGCTCAGCAAGTGTGACTTCTGGTTGAGGGAGGTGTCTTTCTTGGGACACGTGATCTCCAAAGGTGGCATATCTGTGGATCCAAGCAAGGTGGCGGATGTGATGAAGTGGAAGGTGCCAGAGAACGTGAGCGAGATCAGAAGCTTCTTGGGATTGGCAGGCTACTACCGACGATTCATTGAAGGGTTCTCGAAGATCTCAAAGCCACTCACCAAGTTGCTAGAGAAGGGGAAGACATTCAAGTGGACGCCCGAGTGCGAAGCAAGCTTTCAAGAGTTAAAGGAGAGGTTGACGACGGCGCCCGTGCTAGTGATGCCTGACATGCAAAAGGAGTTCACCGTGTACTGTGACGCCTCCGGGCAGGGACAAGGATGCGTACTCATGCAAGAGGGACACGTCGTAGCCTATGCCTCTCGCCAGCTTCATAAGCACGAGCGGAACTACCCGACGCATGACTTGGAGTTGGCCGCCGTGGTTCATGCTCTAAAGCTGTGGAGACACTACCTCATGGGAAAGAGGACAGAGATCTACACATATCATAAGAGCCTCAAGTACATCTTCACACAGCTGGACCTCAATCTCAGACAGCGCAGGTGGCTAGAGCTCATCAACGACTTCGATGTGGGCATCAACTATCACCCTGGAAAGGTGAACGTCGTTGCCGATGCTCTGAGCCGGAAAGCGCATTGCCACGCTTTGACGCTACAGCCCCAGCTGGGCGAGGAGTTTGCAAAACTCAACCTCAGCCTGGTGACAAGCGCAGAAGCTGTGGTAATGGAGGTGAATTTGACCCTGGAGCGTGACATTCGAGAGGGCCAGAAGAATGATGAAAGAATTCAGGAGATCAAGCAATTAATGGAGGAGGGCAAGGCTCCAGACTACAGGATGGATGAGCAAGGAACGTTGTGGCTTGGCAAGAGGATCTGCGTGCCTGACATTTAGGCCATTCGGCAGACGATCTTGAGGGAAGCATATGACTCAGAGTACTCCATTCACCCTGGGAGTACCAAAATGTATCAAGATCTCAAAGACTGCTACTGGTGGCACGGCATGAAGCGTGACGTAGCAGAGTACGTGGCCCTGTGTGACACGTGCCAGCTCGTCAAGGCAGAGCATCAAAGGCCTGCAGGACTGCTTCAGCCACTCAAGATACTAGAGTGGAAATGGGAGGAAATCAGCATGGATTTCATTGTAGGATTGCCCAGGACCCAGTCAGGTTACGACTCCATATGGGTGGTTCTGGACCGCCTAACCAAGGTGGCTCACTTCATCCCCGTGAAGGAGAAGTACAAGGGGGCAAAATTGGTTGAGTTGTACATGTTCTGGATTGTGTGCTACCACGGGGTTCCAAAGAAAAACGTTTTAGATCGTGGCACACAATTCACTTCAAGGTTCTGGCAACAATTGCAAAAATCCTTAGGCACACAACTGAACTTTAGCTCGGCATATCATCCCCAGAAAGACGGACAAACTGAAAGAACCAATCAAATTCTGGAGGATATGTTAAGAGCTTGTGCCCTGAAAAACAACCAGAGTTGGGACAAGTACCTACCCTATGCGGAGTTCTCCTACAACAATAGCTACCAGGCAAGCTTGAAGATGTCACCCTTCTAGGCCTTGTATGGTAGGAAGTGTAGGACCCCTCTGTTCTGGGATGAGGTAGGTGAAGGACAAGTCTTTGGCCCGGATGTGCTCAGGATTGCCGAAGAAAAAGTGCATGAGATCCGTAGGAACCTGAAAACTGCACAATCAAGGTAGAAAAGTTATGCGGACACACGCCAATGAGAGTTGACCTTTGAGGTGGGGGGCTACGTGTACCTCAAGGTGTCTCATATTCGAGGTCTCCGTCATTTCAAAGTGAAGGGCAAGCTAGCACCCCGGTACATAGGACCCTTCAGGGTGGTGAGTAGAAGAGGAGAGGTTGCTTACCAACTTGAGTTGCCTCCTCGCCTGTCAGACGTGCACGACGTGTTCCACGTCTCACAGTTGAAAAAGTGCCTGAGAGCACCCGAGGAGCAACTACCCCTGGATGATATCAACGTGCAAGAAGATCTCTACTACGTTGAATGCCCCGTCAAAATTCTCGAGAGGTCAAAAAGAATTACCAGGTACAAGAAGATCCCGATGTGCAAGGTACAATGGAAGCTCTACTCCGAGAGAGAAGCTACGTGGGAGCGAGAAGAAGATATCAAAGCAAGCTATCCGCATCTCTTCAAGTAAGTCACTTCAAATCTCGGGGCGAGATTTCTTTTGAGGGGGGGAGTGTTGTAACACCCTAGACTTAAAAAGGTAAGGGGAAAAAGTTAAAAAAATTCAAACCAGAATCTAGCTGTTTAAATTCAAGATTTGAAAGGAAAATGAAACAGAGTGACAAATGAAAACAAAAAAAAAGAAACCAGAATTGGGCCGCAACCCACCCCTTTCCTCCACGCAGCCCAACTTTTCCCCGCCTAGCCGTCCCAGCCCCACAGCGCCCTTTGTCTTTTTCTCTCCCTCACTAACCAGCGGACCCCACCTGTCAGCCCCCACTCAAAGAACCGTTGTCTTCTTCTTCCCTTTCTCCTCGTGGTCCCAGCTCTCACTCTCTTTTTATCTTCGTCGGTCGCCCGACAGCGCTGAACGGAAAGCCGACTACCCCAACCAAAAGGGGAGTTTGCCCCCCCCCCCATTCCCTTCCGTTCCTCGAGCTCATGCCGCCCTACAAAACCCCATCCGAACCCTAGCTCCCCTCCTGCTCCCACACCTCGCCACGGATGACGGCCGCGCCGCCGCGTCTACCCCCCTGGTGGGCGCTCCTCCGCCAGAAAACCCCTCCCCCTTCCGGTCTCCGATGTACTAACTGGTCGACCGCCTCCCCAGGTACACCGGCGACGCCACCCAGCTCCCCCGACGCAGCCAGAGGCCGAACGCCATCTAACCGACGAAGCCGGTGAGTCTTCCTCCGTCTACCCCGGCGCAACCCCACTCCTCTCCGAGCTCCTCGAGAACTAACCCTAGTGATGGGGTCGCCAGAAACCAGGACACGTCCAGGACGCGGAAGGCTCGAAGGGCGGCTCTCCTACGTCGACTCCGACGTAAGCCCGGAAGCCTCGCCGTACCTCCACGTCGCGAGCCCTCACTGAAGCCCTCCCCGGACCACAAGGCCGCTAGGTGAGCTCCCTGTGAACCCCACCTTCGTCTCCAAGAGCTAGCTTCGACGTAGGAGTTTAGGAGGCGTAGATCAACTAAACCCCGGCGAGGTTTGGCCGCGCACATGGCGCGCCGCTACTCGGCGATCGCCGCCGGCGGTCGGAGATCCCTGGGTTTAACCCCCACCGTCTGATCTAGATCAAGGGCCATGATTAAAACCTGCATACCGGTTCAGTTTATTTAAATCCCGGCCGTTCCGATTTGATCCGACGGCCCCCGACGAACCCAGCCTTTCCCGCCGGCCGATTTGCACCCAAGCCCCTGGATTTTTTGGGTTGATGCGAGCTGACCCTGAACTCTTGCAGAAGGGCCCCTCGGCTCTCTGGAAATTGGACCCCCCCCTAGTGTAGAAATGCTTCTAGGCCCCCCGTAGCCCTCTGTTTTTGCGCAAAACACCTCAGAGGCCCTCTGCTTAAGCACTTTGGCCCCTGCAACTCTCAGAAAATAGGTTTTAGGCCCCTAGAACCCCACAAACTTCCATCTAGCCCTGGGAATTTACTGTTTTAACCCAAAGGCCCTGCACTAAGTTATTTTAGCACTGCAGCCCCTAGAGAACCCTTTGTTTTAACATTCTAGCCCCTGTATTAATCTGAAAAATTACAAAAACCATACCTACACCTGCTGTAAAGGCACTAAAACCCCTTGGTAAAATCTGAATTTCAATTTTAATCCTCTGCCATGTTGTCTGGTGGAAAATGAACCCCCCATATATGCTGAAATGATATTTAAAATCCTGTTGTGAGCTGCAGTTTTATTGTAAAGATCATGAATAGCTGCTGAAATAGAAATAACACCCCGCTACAGTTTTAAACATTTCATAAGGACCCCTGAATAGGTGCTGAAGTGACAAGGACACCCTCATACATGCAAAAAAAAAAAGAAAAATCCCACTTAGGACCTATGTATATCACTAGTTTTTGTAAGACACTTTCACAGGACTATATATATGATGAAAGGGAAATTAAATTTTACTTTTGTGCTATGATGATTATTATGCTAGGATGATGGGTGGTCTTGCTTACTTGTTTCCCATTATTCTCTCTCTCCATCTGTTATGTCATGGACCAAATCAGCCCCCGAGCCGACGCTGGACCTGCAAGCCCAAGACTTCGACGACCCCGAGCAGCAGCACTTCTCGAGAGGCAAGTGCCCTTGACCATGTTTCTCCATTTTTAGGATTTTAGTTAGAAATGCATGCTTTAGGTCTTAATTTGAATCCCATGTGTTAGTTGTTTACTAGAATTTCCAAAACTTGCCTTGTAGCCGGGATGGGTAGATTAGGGTTTACATTTTATGTTATTACTTTCATGTTTAGCCCTGATTAGATGTCGGGATGGTAGTTATTACATTTAAAATCAATATACCATGATGATTGTGATGATGGGGTGATGTATGTGGTGTATGTGGAGGGTAGAATAGGGATCTAGCAGGCAGGTGGGTTACGGTGGGTGCCGAGTGCACGAGACTCGGGTTTGTGGTTGGTTAGCCTGCGTAGATCCTAAGGACCGGTTCGTGAGACCCGTCAACTGGCTTATACCGTGCCACCACAAGAACTGTTATGGGGCAGTGTGGCCAATTAAGTTGTCCCTATCTTTCCTTGTGTACACCATAGAGATGTTTGAGTGGCGCAAGAGGGGGCTTCTGTGGCAGAGGTTTCAGAGTGCCGCAGCGGTAAAACCTTAGCGGGTGTGCACGGGTTGGGTAGTGCAATGTAAGGGACTTGTCGTGTACTCCTGGCCACACACCATAGGGAGTGTGAGACGGCGGAAGGGAGTTTCTAGAGTCGCCAACGGGCAATGAAAACACAACTTGTGGGTAAAGGGTACAAACTCTGCAGAGTCAAAACTGTCTAGACAGCCGTGCTCATGGTCAAGAGCGGGCTGGTAACTCTCTCATGATTAGTGTGGGTTGGTTTGGTGTGGTTTGGGATGGTGGGTTGGATTGAGATTGTAGTGATAGTGGAGATCACTTGGAGATATGTTTGTGTTGGGCGGGGATGTCACTAAAACAAATAGGACGCTTAAATAAAACTAAGGAATAGGTTGCATAGTGCAAGAGCCGTGTCTAGCCTTCCTTGATTCTTGCATCATCATTCATAAACTTTCCCACACTTGCTGAGTACATTATGTACTCAGGCGTTTGCCTCTTTTCTTTTCCGTGCTGCTCAGAATCCGAGGAGGCTGCTGAGGATGACGTGGACGACGGCTTCAACCCCGACGCGCAGTTCTAGGCTGGCGTACCGCCGGACGGCGCCTGTGGAGCCCATTTTAGATTTTCCGTTGTCATGATGTACTTTTCTTTTGAGCCCATGAGGCATTTATGTACTCGGATGATGTAATCGCCGCACTTGGCTTAATATTAATAATGATACATTGCTCTTTATTATCTCATGTGTGATATGACTCGATCCTAGCACACGCGGGAGTACGCTTGGTGTCTGTTGCAGGTGCCGGGCGTGACAAAATATAAGTGAATTGTCCACCCTTCTCCACCAGCTTAAGCTTTTGGGGTCAATAGGTCGGTGCATACTAGGTTAACATGGTACTAGAGCCAGAGGTCTCGAGTTTGAATCCTAGTAGGCGCAATTATTAAAAAAATTAAAATAAATTGCAGCCGACTCCTATATTCCACGTTTGCAGCCCAAGAGAGCCTGCACGTGAGGTACGAAGGTCATCGGAGCTCAGGCTAGCGAAGGGCGTGAGGTCCGGAGGTCATCGGAGCTCAAGCTAGCGGAGGGCGTGAGGTACGGAGGTCATCGGAGCTCAGGCCAGTGGAGGGCGTGAGGTCCGGAGGTCATCGGAGCTCAGGACAGCGGAGGGCGTGAGGTCCGGAGGTCATCGGAGCCCAGGCCAGCGGAGGGCGTGAGGTCCGAAGGTCATCGGAGCTCAGGCCAGCGGAGGGCGTGAGGTCCGGAGGTCATCGGAGCTCAGGCCAGCAGAGGGCATGAGGTTCGGAGGGCATCGGAGATCAGGCCAGCGGATGGCGTGAGGTCCGGAGGTCATCGGAGCTCAGGCCAGCGGAGGGCGTGAGGTCCGGAGGTCATCAGAGCTCAGGCCAGCGGAGGGCGTGAGGTCTGGAGGGCATCGGAGCTTAGGCCAGTGGAGGGCGTGAGGTCCGGAGGTCATCGGAGCTTAGGCCAGCGGAGGGCGTGAGGTCCGGAGGTCATCGGAGCTCAGGCCAGCGGAGGGCGTGAGGTCCGGAGGGCATCGGAGCTCAGGCCTACGGAGGACATGAGGTCCGGAGGTCATCGGAGCTCAGGCCAACGGAGGGCGTGAGGTCTGGAGGTCATCGGAGCTCAGGCCGGCGGAGGGCGTGAGGTCCGGAGGGCATCGGAGCTCGGGCCAGCGGAGGGCGTGAGGTCCGGCATCAGGGCTCGCCTGTGAGAAAAGGGCGAGGGCTGGCATCGGAGCTCAGGCCAGCGGAGGGCGTGAGGTCCGGCATCAGAGTTCACCCCTGCTGGAGGGGTGCGTTCTGGTACTGCCGACCACGTGACAAGCCCGGGGCTAGCCTCCGAGGAGAGGGGAGGGCCGACCCTGTTGGACACCTGGCGCCTTCGAAGCTCACCCCCGCGGAGGGGATGAGATTCGACACAGCTCAGATGTCCTCCTTTCCTTGTCTCTTAGTCTTATTTGGCTTACAGTCCTGGGCTGGTATACGGGGCTTACAATCCAGTGCACTTGGTCCTGGAGGCCCGACTCCCTCCTAGGTCAGGGTGTAACCGTCCGGCCCCTAGTACTTAGACCATAGCGCTGGGGAAGCAGAGTGCGCATGCTTTGGGTGCAGGACCGGGCAAAGCAAGGCTCCTGGACCTCCTGCTCTAGCGTAGGTCTTTTCCTGGAGGAGACCAACTAGCGTCACAGTACCTCAAGCTCGACCACCCTCGGCAGGATAGCAAATGCCAACTAGTTATGAGAGTGAGAAAGGAGGGTCGAGTGTACGATGGGCTTACACTGTCTACAGCGCGGGGAGGTGATCATATAAATTCATGCATAATTTAAATGGACACCTATGTAAGTGTGGTAGGACTTACAGAGGTAGGGCCGGAGCGCCTGCCTTGAGATCCCATGCACGACCCACGGTGGTAAAACCGGAGCTCCCGCCGGTACAGTGCGATCCGGAGCGTTGCTTGCCATCTTGCCTTGTCGACGAGGTAGATGACCTCATGCAGGAGCTGGTCCTGTGTGGCTTCGTCGTACGCTCGGACATGGGGGGACCCCATGGTGATCTCCGAGGAAAGCATGGCTTCGGCCCCGCATACCATGTAGAAGGGTGATTCCTATGACCCGGCCTTGGGATGTCCGGCTGGCCCCTGACGTAGAGGAGCCGGTATCCCCCGACATTACTGGCTGCAGCGTCTGCACCGGTCGTGTGGGTATGCTCAGAATGGACCTGGCACGCCTTGCATCTCCTAACCGGCTTGACGGCGTCCAGGTGGCTCTCGGTCAGTAGAAGCCATGCCGGAAGGCTTAACCGACTAGCGTGCGAGATGATGAGCGTCCCCAGCACTCACCTCCGTGGATTACTGCGAGCAGGTCGCAGCCTTCCTCCTGGGTTATGCACCGCAATAGGATGTCGTGGCGCCACGCCAGTAAATATACCAGCGTGTAGCACTTAGCCATCCACACAATCCGTTCAGCGAATGCACGTTCATTAGGAAGGATGTCTTTCAAGAAGTCCCGGACCTCCGTGGTCCATGCATCGGGGCTACTTGAGCTTCTGGATCTTGGGCGCTGGGTAGCACGGAGTCCCCAGTGGCGCATACGATCCTTTGGCGGGCACCATGGCTGCAGGGCCGCCGGGACCGCCAGCTTCATGGTGCTGGTCTCGCCCCCTTCGCCCGGTTCGGCAGTACGGGATGTGAGTCACGGCAACATCCCTTCGAAGGCTCCTTGGGGCTTCAGGGCTCCAGTGGAGGCCTTCGTTGACAGGTTGTTGGCGACGGTGTCGTCGGCGCGCGGTACATGGCATCGGTCCAAGGTACCCGAACCGCTCCCCCGTTGGCATGAGGAGCAGCACGCCATCAAAGTAGAACGTCCAGTGGGGCTCGGTGGAGGCCGGTGCTCGGAGCTCCGGTTCTCCACCTTCAGGGCCCCCTGGGATGCTTGGTGGTGGCGTCCACCCGACCACGAAGTCAGTCGGTGCTTGGCTCTTGACTGTCTGACGTGGTTGGGAGTTCAACTTGAACTCTGCCATCTTCAGGTTGTTCTCCTGCTTCGGAGGCTGGCCGTGAGTGCCAGCTACGCCCTTCTGCTGCTCTGACGCACTTGTCGGCCAGGCTGAAGAGCTCTGAGACGTCTTGCACCTCCCTGGTGGCCAACTTCTCGAGCATCTTCTTGTCCCTCACTCCCTGTCAGAATGCGACCACCACTGACGCATCCGGGATGTGGGGGATGGTGTTCCGTACTTGGGAGAACCACTGGATGAAGGAGCATAGTGATTCTCCTGGCTGTTGTCGTATGGCGTGGAGGTCCAGCTCCGTGCCAAGACGCGTGTAGGAGCTGCTGAAGTTCGTCATGAACTGTCGGCACAGCTCCACCCAGGAAGTTATGGAACCCTGGGGCAAGTTCATGAACCATGACCATGCCGGGCCGGTCAAGGTGACGGGGAAGTAGTTTGCCATGACGGCTTCATCCCCTCCTGCCGCTAGGATGGCAGTAGAGTAGACCTGTAGGAACTCTGTCGGGTTGACGCTTCCATCGTACTTCTCCGGCAGGTGTGGCCGGAACCTGCGTGGCCACATCGCGAAGCGGAGGTGGGGCGCCAGGGCCGCACACCCCGCTCCTGCTGCTGCAGATCCTGGTGCCGCAAAGCCTTGGACGGCTGCTGGCACGGTGTACCTCGGCATGGGCATTGGTGCACCATATAACAGGGGCGCCGACTGCAGGGCATATGGTTGTTGCATATGCTGCATGGCGTACGCCTGGGTCTGAGGTCGCATTGTCGAATGCCTGCGGCCCAGGCTGAGTTGAAGTGGTCGACGTGCTGTAGTCGGCCTCTTGGATGCTACGCCTTTGTCACTAACGCTCGATGTTACACGAGCGTCTTCTCCCAAGCGACGTCGCTCCAGCTCTATCCTTAGGTCTGCCGTTGAGAGCCTGGTGGAACCGGAGTCGGCCGTCTGCCTGTCAACCGTTGGTGTGCGCGACAGCGACACACCTGGTTGAGCAGGGCGTCGTCCCTGCTGCAGCGAAGGGTTGACAGCAGTAGCGATGAGGTAGTTGACGTCGCGGATCCACTGTTGGGCGGCCCCCTAGGGAGCGTCTGCAGCAGGCCGATTGTCCAGGAGCGCTTCTGCAGCGGCTAGTGCACTTGCTTGAGTGGCACTCCGCGCCACAACAGATCTTGAGGATGATGGAGTTCGCCGGGAACGGTGTCGCAAAGAGCTTCCCTCTGAAGGAAGCTTCGTCATCTTCCTTGGCGTAGACCCGTCGCGAGAGGGAAAAGCCCCCTACCTAGCGCGCCAAATGTCGAGGCGTCTGCGGTCGACACTTCCCCCGGGCCTGCTCGGAGCAGCCCGCGGAGGTTCTTTTTCGGAGGGGCTAGTCCTCTCGTTGGGTCTCGCGTGTTGGACGAAGGAAGGAGATGATTGGCACAAGGATTTTTACGTGGTTCGGGCCGCCGGAGCGTAAAACCCTACGTCCACGGGAGTGCTTGGAGCACTAGTTTCCTTGAGTATGAGGATGGGTGGCGAACTGCCGAACCCAGGCCTAGAGGGAGTTGAGCAAAATGTCGAACCCCTTGTAACATTGCCTACCCGGGCCTTTTATAATCCAAGGCTCGGGCGGCTTACAAGGTGGGCCCCGGGGTGATTTCCTACCAGCTACCTAGTCTTGGCGCTGGCTTCTGGCAATGGCTTCGAGGTCGTCGTCCTGCCGCCCTACCCATGCCACAGGCTAGGCGTAGTGGTTGATGATGGCAGGGGCGGCAGGGCATGTCTTGTCGTTGTATTCATTGGTCTACAGCTTCTGACACTGTGCACCTGTCTTGACTGTGACGGGTCACAGTGCCTCCTGACAGGTGTGCGCCGCGCCTCCAATTCTTGGGAAGGTGCGGCTTGTCTTGACTGTGATTGGTCACAGTGGCGTCTGGCAGGCGTGCACCGTGCCTCCGCGTCTTGGGAAGGTGCGGGTCTTCAAAGCTCGCCCCTGCGGAGGGGGCGAGGTCCGGCCTTCTGGGCCACGTGGCAGGCCCAGAGCTATCCTCTGAGGAGAGGGGAGCTCCGGCCCTACTAGACACGTGGCGGGTCGGAGCTTGCCCCTGCGGAGAGGGCGAGGTCCGGCCTTCTGGACCACGTGGCAGGCCCGGAGCTATCCTCTGAGGAGAGGGGAGCTCCGGCCCTACTGGACATGTGGCGCCTTCAGAGCTCGCCCCTGCGGAGGGGGCGAGGTCCTTAGGTGATTTCACCCTGTGCGCGGGGGTACCCGGTATTGAGGGTACCAACACCTCTCATTCCTCAAACCCTAGCCCCCAAAGGTGATTTTCGATTTTAGCCAATAAAGTCGAAGTCCTCTCCACAGGAAAGCTTCTCCTCGACGCGTGGTCTGCTCTCCTCCGGACTAATCTGGATCAGACCTCACACTTCGATTCGAATTCTCATTTTTTCGGTAAAATTCCTATCTACTCAAGTTCTCATCTTTTCAATACTTTAGCTCAATCTTTTCTGATCCCTAGGGCATACACTACCTTTCTAGATGAATTCCTAGTGTATCCCTATATACTTTGCACAAATTTGCGGTAGATCTGTTGAAAATACAAAGTTAGGGTTCTTCAGCATGTCCGGACTAGTCCGGTCTCTGGTGCGGACAAGTCCGGTATTCCGGACAAGTCCGCACTTTGAAAACAGACAAGTCCAGTTACCTGTCAATTGAACATCTAACTTCTTATCTTCACATAATCTACAATCTATCGTGGCAAACAATTCTTGATTTTTCTGTCAGGCACGATGTCGTCCCACTCCGAGGTCTTGAAGAAGAAGCATGACAATGTTGCCCAACCGTCTTCTCCCGACGACTCTCTTCCTAAAAGGAGGAGAGTGGTTGGTAAGACGGCACAGAGCAGAGACATTATTGGAAGCTATGCGGCCCCCAGGAGAAATGTCGGGAAGGGCAAATGACTTGCTAATGGTCCTATTGGTCCCTTGAAGAAGGAAGCCCCCATCCACCGCAACAGGCAGCCATCAATTGATGACTTTGCTGGAAAGAGGAGTCAGCTGGCCGACAACCTCAGGAAAGTTCAAGTCTATGGGCAGCTAAAGCAATGTGCAGACCCTAGATTCAAGAGCAACATCCATGCTGACTAATATGAGCATGTCTATATGAAGATGAAAAATTCTGTGGTCTAGAGTTAGTGGCTCAACATTGACTACCTGAAGTCCAAGAAATGCCAAGCCTATCATGAGGTTCTAGAGGCATTAGAGAGGCATGGGTTGAAGGACCTCCTTTTTTTCAGTACGACTGGAACAATGAGGTAATCACCCAGTTCTACTGTAATCTCTACTTTGCCCGTGATGATGGGGATGAAATGATCTGGATGACACATGGATCCATATACAGTGTCACCTATGAAGAATTTGCAAAGATTCTTCATCTTGAATACACCCTGGACAATGAGCTTGTCATTCACAACCTAAAGCCCTTGGAAAAGAATGAGTTGGAATTCTTGTATGATACAAGAATGCTATATGTACCCCCCACCACCAAATACTTGAAGATAAGCCATAACTATTTACGACGGCCTGCCCTGTCGTCAATAGTACCAAGCTTATTTACGATAGGGCCATTGTGAATAAAGTGGAGTATTCACAACGGCCCCGTCTTGAATAAATCCGCCACGCCACGTGGCAGCCGGGGAGCTTATTCGCGATGGGACTATTTAGTCATCGCGAATAAGCTGAGGAGAGGGGAGCTCCGGCCCTACTGGACATGTGGCGCCTTCAGAGCTCGCCCCTGCGGAGGGGGCGAGGTCCTTAGGTGGTTTCACCCTGTGCGCGGGGGTACCCGGTATTGAGGGTACCAACACCTCTCATTCCTCAAACCCTAGCCCCCAAAGGTGATTTTCGATTTTAGCCAATAAAGTCGAAATCCTCTCCACAGGAAAGCTTCTCCTCAACGCGTGGTCTGCTCTCCTCCGGACTAATCTGGATCAGACCTCACACTTCGATTCGAATTCTCATTTTTTAGGTAAAATTCCTATCTACTCAAGTTCTCATCTTTTCAATACTTTAGCTCAATCTTTTCTGATCCCTAGGGCATACACTACCTTTCTAGATGAATTCCTAGTGTATCCCTACATACTTTGCACAAATTTGCGGTAGATCTGTTGAAAATACAATGTTAGGGTTCTTCAGCATGTCCGGACTAGTCCGGTCTCTGGTGCGGACAAGTCCGGTATTCCGAACAAGTTCGCACTTTGAAAACGGACAAGTCCAGTTACCTGTCAATTGAACATCTAACTTCTTATTTTCACATAATCTACAATCTATCGTAGCAAACAATTCTTGATTTTTCTGTCAGGCACGATGTCGTCCCACTCCGAGGTCTTGAAGAAGAAGCATGACAATGTTGCCCAACCGTCTTCTCCCGACGACTCTCTTCCTAAAAGGAGGAGAGTGGTTGGTAAGACGGCACAGAGCAGAGACATTATTGGAAGCTCTGCGGCCCCCAGGAGAAATGTCGGGAAGGGCAAAGGACTTGCTAATGGTCCTATTGGTCCCTTGAAGAAGAAAGCCCCCATCCACCGCAACAGGCAGCCATCAATTGATGACTTTGCTGGAAAGAGGAGTCAGCTGGCCGACAACCTCAGGAAAGTTCAAGTCTATGGGCAGCTAAAGCAATGTGCAGACCCTAGATTCAAGAGCAACATCCATGCTGACTAATATGAGCATGTCTATATGAAGATGAAAAATTTTGTGGTCTAGAGTTAGTGGCTCAACATTGACTACCTGAAGTCCAAGAAATGCCAAGCCTATCATGAGGTTCTAGAGGCATTAGAGAGGCATGGGTTGAAGGACCTCCTTTTTTCAGTACGACTGGAACAATGAGGTAATCACCCAGTTCTACTGTAATCTCTACTTTGCCCGTGATGATGGGGATGAAATGATCTGGATGACACATGGATCCATATACAGTGTCACCTATGAAGAATTTGCAAAGATTCTTCATCTTGAATACACCCTGGACAATGAGCTTGTCATTCACAACCTAAAGCCCTTGGAAAAGAATGAGTTGGAATTCTTGTATGATACAAGAATGCTATATGTACCCCCCACCACCAAATACTTGAAGATAAGCCATAACTATTTACGACGGCCTGCCCTGTCGTTAATAGTACCAAGCTTATTTACGACAGGGCCATTATGAATAAAGTGGAGTATTCACAACGGCCCCGTCGTGAATAAATCCACCACGCCACGTGGCAGCCGGGGAGCTTATTCGCGATGGGACTATTTAGTCATCGCGAATAAGCTGAGGAGAGGGGAGCTCTGGCCCTACTGGACATGTGGCACCTTCAGAGCTCGCCCCTGCGGAGGGGGCAAGGTCCTTAGGTGGTTTCACCCTGTGCGCGGGGGTACCCGGTATTGAGGGTACCAACACCTCTCATTCCTCAAACCCTAGCCCCCAAAGGTGATTTTCGATTTTAGCCAATAAAGTCGAAGTCCTCTCCACAGGAAAGCTTCTCCTCGACGCGTGGTCTGCTCTCCTCCGGACTAATCTGGATCAGACCTCACACTTCGATTCGAATTCTCATTTTTTCGGTAAAATTCCTATCTACTCAAGTTCTCATCTTTTCAATACTTTAGCTCAATCTTTTCTGATCCCTAGGGCATACACTACCTTTCTAGATGAATTCCTAGTGTATCCCTACATACTTTGCACAAATTTGCGGTAGATCTGTTGAAAATACAAAGTTAGGGTTCTTCAGCATGTCCGGACTAGTCCGGTCTCTGGTGCGGACAAGTCCGGTATTCCGGACAAGTCCGCACTTTGAAAACGGACAAGTCCAGTTACCTGTCAATTGAACATCTAACTTCTTATCTTCACATAATCTACAATCTATCGTGGCAAACAATTCTTGATTTTTCTGTCAGGCACGATGTCGTCCCACTCCGAGGTCTTGAAGAAGAAGCATGACAATGTTGCCCAACCGTCTTCTCCCGACGACTCTCTTCCTAAAAGGAGGAGAGTGGTTGGTAAGACGGCACAGAGCAGAGACATTATTGGAAGCTCTGCGGCCCCTAGGAGAAATGCCGGGAAGGGCAAAGGACTTGCTAGTGGTCCTATTGGTCCCTTGAAGAAGAAAGCCCCCATCCACCGCAACAGACAGCCATCAATTGATGACTTTGCTGGAAAGAGGAGTCAGCTGGCCGACAACCTCAGGAAAGTTCAAGTCTATGGGCAGGTAAAGCAATGTGCAGACCCTAGATTCAAGAGCAACATCCATGCTGACTACTATGAGCATGTCTATATGAAGATGAAAAATTCTGTGGTCTAGAGTTAGTGGCTCAACATTGACTACCTGAAGTCAAGAAATGCCAAGCCTATCATGAGGTTCTAGAGGCATTAGAGAGGCATGGGTTGAAGGACCTCCTTTCTTTTCAGTACGACTGGAACAATGAGGTAATCACCTAGTTCTACTGTAATCTCTACTTTGCCCGTGATGATGGGGATGAAATGATCTGGATGACACATGGATCCATATACAGTGTCACCTATGAAGAATTTGCAAAGATTCTTCATCTTGAATACACCCTGGACAATGAGCTTGTCATTCACAACCTGAAGCTCTTGGAAAAGAATGAGTTGGAATTCTTGTATGATACAAGAATGCTATATGTACCCCCGACCACCAAATACTTGAAGATAAGCCATAACTATTTACGACGGTCTGCCCCGTCGTCAATAGTACCAAGCTTATTTACGACAGGGCCATTGTGAATAAAGTGGAGTATTCACAATGGCCCCGTCGTGAATAAATCCGCCGCGCCACGTGGCAACCGGGGAGCTTATTCACGATGGGACTATTTAGTCATCGCGAATAAGCTTATTTACGATGAGAGCCATCGTTAACAACCTTATTTACGGCTATTATCGGTGACAGCCAAAAACCGTCGTGAATAAGCCTTCCCCGTCGTGAATAACTTATTCACGACGGTTTACCCTTTATTACCGGTTTCCATCCATTGTTAATTGTTTATATTCCTGTAGTGGTGTCCTTGGCCCCGGACCTAGCCTCCCCGCTGAGGCAAGGTCCGGTGCTGCCACGTGTCCGCGGGCTCTGGGCCGGACCTCCCCGCTGAGGAAGGCTCCGGAGCAGCCACGTGTCCTTGGCCCTAGACCTCGCCTCCCCACCGAGGCAAGGTCCGGTGCTGCCACATGTCTCCTGGATCCGTGTTGGACCTTCTTGCTGAGGAGGGCTCCGGAGTCGCCACGTGTCCTTGGCCCCGGACCTGGCCTCACCGCTGAGGCAAGGTCCGACACTGCCACATGTCCGCACGCTCCGGGCCGGACCTCCCTACCGGGGAGGGCTCCGAAGCTGCCACGTGTCCTTGGCCCCGGACCTCGCCTCCCCGCTGAGGCAAGGTCCGGCGCTGCCAGTTGTCCTCAGGCTCCGGGCCTGACCTCCCCTGTGAGGAGGGCTCCGGAGATGCCATGTGTCCCAAGACCTGTCGTGGACCGTGGATATCAAAAGTCAAGGAAGACGTGTGCTGTCCAGTCGCGCATTCAATACCCGCGCCTTCACTAGAAGCATGGCACGCGGCGCACACCTCCGCTCACTCCTGGCCATTATTACCGTGAAAGGCCAGGGCGGCACGGCGTGACAACGGGACACTGCTGTACTACGTGAAAACGGCACAGTGTTGCACAGATGATCAAATAGGACGTTGCGACAAGACGGGCCCTTCACCCGCCATCATCAACCGCTACTCGGTCAGAGGCACCCGGCGTGTCAGACGACACGCCTTAACTCCCCCGACAGCGACACCACATGTACCTGTAAATACCCTAGATCGTGTATAGGGTACGGACAGCCACGGGGCCATCTATCGGGCCCCGAGCCATATTGTAACTGCCCTGGCCTTGAGCTATAAAAGGACCGGAGCAGGCTTCGGGAAAAGAGGTTCGATCTTTGATCCTTCGACACACACGCAAAAAGCTATACAACACTCACTCCCATGGACGTAGCATTTTACGCTCCGATGGCTCGAACCACGTAAATCTGTGTGTTCACCATTGTCCTCAAAGCTCCATCGATCTAGGGACGTTAGCCCTCCAAACAACGAACCTCCGCGGACTGCTCCAGTAATGGTACCGGGGGAACTGTCGTAGCGAACACTTCGACACATACTTTTCAATTGCTAATTATTAAAAAAAGAAATCTAATTGACAACATATCTACCATACCTTTATATATACATAGAAACAAAGATATTTTCTCATCCCGTCATCTTCATTCACCTCTAGCTAAGTAACTCTCCATGATCTATCCCCTCAGGCCACCATGATCAAATCTCCCTAATTTAGGCTCTTCCATCGCATGAGGGAGTCACACTTGTAACCTTGGTTCTCTGAACCGCGAGAGCTAATACAAGACCGACGAACCCTCTAGACTAGACGTAGGACACATCCAAACCAGTATAAACCTTGTCTTTGTTAGCTAGCCATCTAGACATAAAACGCGAGGCGTTCGATTACTAGTCGGTGAACGAAACGCAGACAACTAGGCTTTATGAAATTTACTCTTTATCATGCCTTAATTATATTTCGATCTTTCTAATAATCTTCAGGAGTAAGCAAATTTTTTTTCTTTCTTGGATCGGAGGAGTTGCGGTGTAGTGAATTCAAGGAAACAACTTTTGGCAAAATCTCACCGAAATTTCAGGAATTTTGTTTTTATCGGTGAGGTCCGATAAAATAATTTTTCGTTCTTATGATTTGTATTTGTTTGAATTTGTTTAAATTTCATTCAATTTTATTTGAATCTGAATCCGAAATTTCCAAAATTTTGGGAATCTCGGTTTTATCCGCAGCCTCCGATATTTTTTGTGTATCTAAACTTTTTTTCCTTGGTAGTGATAAATATAACTTAGGGTGTATGACGGAGGGAGCAGAACATGGTCCAGCCCAGCTGCTGCAATGGCTATTGGCTCCTCAGCAGCAGGGCCGAGGATCCGTGTTGCCGCCGATCCGCTTTGCGCGACTGACACCCATGTACCGAAACTTGAGGGCGCGCGTGCAGCAGGACGAGGCTGCATGATGAGGTGAAGACTGAAGAATAATATGGGCACCGCAGGTGCGTGCTCCTGCTAATAAAGGGGAACGGAGATGGGCAATCACGGCTGACAAAAGGCGCTCGAGGCATGGCATGACAGTGTGGCGCCATCACTAGCAGCTCGTTCTGCTCTCTGCAACTTCAGCGGGGACGTACTGCTCACCCTACCCAGTTCCCGCATCTCTTTGTCCCCCTGTTCCTGTACCTCTCGCTCCAGTGCAGGGACCCCATGTTTCTGAATCACTGCGTATATCTGCTGTGCGGTGGTGACTTCGCAGAGCTGCACCAGCCTTGCAACCAATCGCGACGCATGCAGCTCCTACAGGTAAAGTGAACGGTGAACTCTAGCCTTCCTACAGCAAGATCCATATTCCATAGATTCCTCGCTTTGAATACTTTGAACACTCTGTCCAGATACTAAAATATGAAAATAAACTGATACCTGCTAGCACGCGCTGTGGATAGGATGAAGTAATTCTCTATTGCCTTGCCTCCTCACGTATCGGAACAACGTAAGTAAACGGAGTAGGGTGTAGGTTTGGGAGAAGGGGAAGGACTAGAGTTCATGTGTGATCGTGCTTCGCATGTGCCTTGGGATCTCGGCCTCGGGCCATTCAGAACTTCAGATCCACCTTGTTGTCCCTAAGATGAACGGCATCTTCATCTCGGTGGGCTCTTCTAGCGCGCGCATGCTAACGGAGGAGCGGGCGATTCAGTGGACGGCCGAAAGAATCCCATACGCCAGATAGCTTTCACAGGCAACAGCCACCTTCCACAAAAAGCCGCACTGATCAGTTTCGGCTATCTTTCTTCTCATGAGGAAGAGGAGGCAAATTAAACCATGTACGCCGCCTGACACGAAATTCCACCTATTGGTCAACAGTAACAGCGAGCTAACTGATGACTCCGGCAGGACACGGTGTGCTATACATTATCGTGGTTAGGTGCATAGTTTGTTCGTATTCTATTTCAGATTGCGTTATTAAAGTGGGACAGTGACAAGCATCATATCATATGACAAATTTGACACCACCAAACAAAAAATTCATTTGTCAATATTAATTTATTTTATGTTACCACATATTTTCATATTGTTATATGATACTACTGAAATAGAAATTTATTAGCTATACGAAAATCATGTGGGCTACAATTTGAATAGAATTGATAGTCCATCAAAGTATTTCGAATATAAGCCCATGGGCTTTCATTTGCATTAGTAACCCACGTGCCTTCCTTAGATCAAGCTTTTCCTAAGGCGTTTTGCAGCCACAACGTGCAAAATAAAAGTTTAATATAAGTTAATAGATGGTGGGTGGAGTTCGTTGTGGATACAATCATAAGACAAAAATGAGATAACCATATATATTTGTTGGCTTATTATAATTTATTGAATGAATAAGAAGATATGTGCCCTATCAATTACACATATCTACATTATGTTCATTATATCCAAGATCAATCACGTGTCATGTTAGAATGATATGACAGACTGGTCCCGCTACTAATCATTTGTGGTGAAAAAGATATGACAGACAATACTGGCTACTGTAAAGATCTGACAGACTGTTGTGGTCATTGTTCATGTGTCCTGGTGCAAGTATATGACAACACATTGTGACTATGGCTCATTAATTTTGTATCTAAAAGATATCAACTCCATAACAAAGTTACTATATAAATAGGTTCCTTCACTTTCTCTCAACAACACTACAATACAAAAAATCTTATATCCAAGGTTTCTAACTTGTGTGGTTTTCATGGCTGCTTCGCCTCATGTGCTTGTAGTTGACAACTCTTATGTCGGCCGTCTAGTTGCATCAGAGGTCCTAGGTTGCTTTAACATTCAAGGTGTGGTGCTTGATTTTTTAATACTTATTTTGAAATCAATATTCCATTTCAGAACTTTACATGTTGTTCAATGGTTAATATATTTCCTTCTCAGTGACTTCGGTGGATAGTCCTGAGCGGGCTTTGACATTACTGGGTGTGGTATGACAATAGTTTTATCTAGTTTATGCAACAATTATTTTAAATAATGCATTTTATATTATTATTCTTATGGTTGTATAATTGTTGTATTTGATATGTTTATCTTCATAAATTCTGAATATAGGAAAACAATGTGAAGTTGATTTTAACTTGTTACAGTATGCTTGATGGTATGTCGGGCTATGAACTTCTAAAAGAAGTGAAGGTAACTTTTTATACAAAAGGGGACTTTTAACCCTGGTCACGTATTATCATCATTATGTGTTTTAAATATATTTTTAATAAATAATTATATATATTTCTTTTCAGGGGTCCCCTAATACGAAGCATATTCCTGTGTTGATGGTTTTCATTGATGAAAATTATGAGGAGGTCAATAGGTGAGTAAAAACATTAGTATTGATCATTGACATAGTAACATATAGGCTGTAATAAACAACTTAGATATATTTCTCGGCGTAGGTGTTTGGATGCAGGCGCGGATGGATTCATCGTTAAGCCTATCCTGTTTGATGATGTGCCTCTCATTATGAGCTATATTCGATAGCATAAGGTGGAGGCACTGAATAAAGATGACGGCACTTATATGGGATTAATCGATTAAAGCTATCAATTTTTTTAATAATCCTTTTCATATGTGACCATATATGGTCCTCTTTTGTCAGAAGTTGTGTTTAACTCTATGTAATAACAGCTATAATACTCTCTTGTGGCTGTGGAACCGTCTTTGAGATCCATATTATGCAATTTTTTTAGTGGTGATTACTTATATATCTTGCTTTTGTGTGACAAACATGTCAAGAACGTTTTCTTTCCTTTGAAAAAATATGTCGAGAAGGGCTGAAAAACACCCTGCTTCCATCTCCCTTTTATGATTGTTAATTGTTCATTCTGAAATGATTATGCATCTCATGATGCTCCCGAACAACGTGGCGTTTAAATAATGACCGGGTTGAGGTTGTCTGGTTATACCGCTGAACTGAAGATGTCTGGGTTTGGAAAAAGATTATGATGTTGTAAATCCTGCCTGTGCAACACATTACAGATTTCTAGCATATGAATATCAAAGCAGTTAAGGGAAACAAATTAATAGGTTAATATTTTCTATCCACTTAACTGATTTTAGATCTGTGCGAGATATACGTGTGGGAAATCTGATAAATGTTGCACATGCGAGGATTTACAAAACTTTGTACAGAATTTTTTCCCGTTTGGGTTAGCCTCGGCATGCATAGTCTCACATTTGCTCGAGCACTGTCACCAGCTGGCCGCCTGGAAAAACTTTGTCGTACAGAGGCCAGCGTTCTCTTCGTTAGGTTGGGCCTCTTCTTCTTGGTCTTGTTCCCTTCTCGACCCAGTAGTCTCTTTGTTTGTCTATTACCAGGCCCACGAGCCGAAGAAAAAGATAAAGGTGCGTTCCATGTACAGCCCAGCCCAGGCAGGCGCACTCCGCTCTGTCGATTTCCAGCTCTGCATTGGCATGCCGATTACGATTGCATGCTGCATCGCAGGTTTCAATCCGTTCTGGTAGCGTGGACGTTCAAACGTCGGCATCCTCGACAGAAGGCAACAATCTATCAAGGCTGTGGCGTCCTTGGAAGTACTGTGGCCTCGCAACAATCTCCCGTTTCAGGTGGTTCCAGGCTGATGGGTTATATATTCTTCCACGAAACGAAACGAACTGGAAAGACTCTGACAAATGTAAACTGGTGATAGGTCGAGTTCATGAGTACGCCAGAACATACTGTCAGAAAATTCTGCTCGTGTCACAAAGCATGGTTCTTCAGAAAGTTCCAAGTGGCAATGCTTACGAAGCGACAGGTGCTTCGGCCTCACCTGAACCTGATGCATGGATTCTCCAGCCTCCGAAGCGATGATGATGACGACCCATGAAATGCACATGGATGATGGTACCGGCTGCCGGCTGACAATTGTTGCATCGATTCGAAGCGATTAGCAGCAGGATGGTGGTGACCAGCTGCTGACACATCACCTTCTTCAAAGAGCGCGTCCGATTTGAACATTCCATAGAAACGACAAAAAAAATAAATCAGCCCGTTTCATTTCCATCGTTCGCGATTCTGATCCAAATCAGGAGCTTCAGAGCACCCGATCGAACAGCTCCGATTCTTGGTTGTGCTCCACATCACGCATCAAGTTTCAGCTTCATTTCCACTTGCAGGCGAGGCGGATGGACGGAGCCGTACGTTTCGTCGCGGTTTTTGTATCTTCTCCTTTGTCCCCCGATTCCGTCTCGAAATCATTGCGATTCCTATTTGTTGCGAGTAACATGGGAGCTGATGGTCCTTCTTTCCTGACAACCTACCTGGACTAACACGTAACACTGTCCATCGCTTTGATTATATGGCGCACCTTTGCTCATCCATTTGTACCGGCCAAGCAGGTGCTTCAACTGTGGCTCGCATATTTATCACGTGTTCTGTTTGCGGTGTGCAGCGAACCTTCCATTGTCAGGTGCCGTACTTGATCGGATTTTTTTCTGCCCATGGTTCAGTTCGATTTCTTCAGCGTCAGGGCCATTTTTTTTCGAACGGCCAGCGTTAGGGCCATTGCCTGGACTTAAAGAACACTAGAAAATGGACCGGGAAGCTGCCACCTACCATTGCGTCAATGGAGGAAGCTTCAGAACTAGTGAAATCCATGGTGTCTTGCAGTGAAGGAACCTTCTATGCTGACGTGACGATGATGTCAACCTTAGGTGGGCTGATGCTTGCAAGCCTGCCAGGCGGAAGGGAAGGCAAAGGTTGCCCTCGGTTCCAGCATATTCAGAAACGCTATTGAGACCAACCACCAAAGAAAGCCTGATGAATTTACAGGCACACTTGTTTTTCAGGAATTCTCTTCGCCCTCCGCACCGTCTCGTCGGACACCATCCTTCTAAACGCCGCCGGTTCTTGGAGGTGGCACACACCACAGAGATCACAACTCACAAAACCTTTGAAGAAATAACAGAGCACGTCAACTACTGCTGCAGTTTTCGTTATCACTGTTATTATCCGGTGATTGTTCTTCAGTCAGGGGTTCAGACATCATGGTTGTTAAAGCGCTCATGTCAGTGCTACGAGCGTGCAGGCCAGATAACATTAGTTGATTTTTTTCGAAAGCAAACATTAATTGATTTCATCCTTGACGCTGTTTCTGCCTTCCGAGAAGATCAGAGGAAGTTTTTGCCATGCTTAACCAGCTGCACCGATCTTTCTTGTCTTTATCAGTGGCATTGTACGCTGCGGACTGTCTTGTTTTGCATTGCGAGAGTGAGAATCATTTAGGGTTTCATTAGGGGTGTAAAGGGTACATATAGACATAGTGGGTAAGATACATGGGCCTAACCCAACACACTCATACACCCATACATATAACAGTCCAACACCCCCCGCAGTTCCAACATGTAGCCACGATCGATGTTGAAACTGGACCGAAACTCAGAAAACAACGATGAAGGGAGGACCTTAATGAAGATGTCGACGAAGTGTGACGTTGTCGGGATGTGAAGGACCCAGACCTCGTCACTGGCAACCCGCTCACCCACAAAGTGGAGATCAATCTCCATATGCTTCGTACGCTGATGCTGGACGGGGTTGGTGGAGAGGTAGACAGCGCTGACGTTGTTGCAGTAGACCAACGTGCTCCGGGCGACTGGGGAGTGGAGCTCCTGAAGCAGCTGCTGAAGCCAGGAGGCCTCAGCCACGCTGTTGGCCACGGCGCGGTACTCCGCCTCGGCACTCGAGCGCGACACCATGGGCTGCCGCTTCGAGGACCAGGAGACGAGGTTGTCGCCCAAGAAGACGACGGAGCCAGAGGTAGACCGACCGGTATACGGGCAACCCGCTCAGTCAACATCAGTATAGACGACCAACTCAGAAGCCGAATCACCCCGAAGGAGGAGGCTGTAGTCGAGAGAGCCGCGCAGGTACCGGGGGATCCGCTTCACAATGGCGAGATGCGGCTTCGCGGATCATGCATGTTAAGACACACCTGCTGAACCGCGTAGGAGATGTCCGACCCAGTGAAGGTGAGGTACTGAAGAGCACCTGCAAGACTCCTGTAGAAGGTAGGATCAGTAACAAGGGCGCCGTTGACACAGGAGACCTTCGTCTGGGTATTCACCGGAGTGGAGCACGGATTGCAGTCAGCCTGCCCGCTCGCTGGAGGTTGTCCAGGCAGTACTGTCGCTGGTTAAGGAACAGATCGCACGGGCGGTGCTCGACCGTGACGCCCATGAAGTGGTGAAGCTGACCCAGGTCCTTCATCGCGAACTCCCGCTCCAGAGCGGAGACCGTATGCTGAAGGAGAGCCGGACTAGAGGCGGTGAGGACGATGTCGTCGACATATAGGAGGAGGTACACAGTGTCACCCTCCCGCCTGTAAATGAAGAGCGAGGTGTCCGACTTGGCCTCGACGAAGCCAAGTGAGACCAAGAAGGAGGCGAACCGGCTGTACCAAGCCCAAGATGCCTGCTTCAGACCATACAGGGACTTGTTCAGCGTGTAGACCATGTCTGTACGAGCTGAATCGACAAACCCTGTCGGCTGACTGTAGTACAACGTCTCTGTTAGCATTCCGTGGAGGAAGGCGTTCTTGACGTCCAATTGGTGGACCGGCAAAGAACGCGAGGGAGCCAGCGACATAACTGTCCGAACCATCGCCGCCTTCACTACTGGGTTGAAGGTCTCGTCGTAGTCAACATCGGGGCGCTGAGTGAAGCCCCTAAGAACCCACCGGGCCTTGTACCTCTCCAGATACCCATCCGTTTTTCTCTTATGCGTGAAGACCAACTTGCCCGTGACAACATTGCCACGACCAGGACGAAGAACCAAATCCTAGGCCCGGTTAACAAGTAGGGCCGCATACTCCCCCTCCATAGCCCGACGCCAGTGAGGATCGGCGAGGACGCTACGGACAGAGGATGGGATAGGCAAGATGGGTGAGGAGGCAGGCAGTGGAGAAGTCGTCGAGAAGAGGATAACCCCTGAGAACCGCTCCACTGGCCGGAGGACCCCAGCGACACGTCAGGTCACCATCGGATGAACGTGACGGGGATCACGGTGGAGCAGTGGGGGGTGGTACACCGGGGGCTCGGTGCGGCAGGAGGTCAGAACACCAACCCGCACTCGTCGCTGATAGACAAGGGCGGGGTCGGCGTACCGCGGCACCGGGGCCACGCGTGGCGTAGCAGTCGAAGGTGAAGATGCCGGTGCCACGCATGGCGCAGCGGGTGATGTCGAGACCACGCGTGACGACATCTTGGATGCCGCGGCCGTGTGTGGCGCAGCAGGCGACGTCGAGGATGCCGGGGCCGCACATGACACACCGGGTGATGTCGGAGACGTCGGTGCCACGCGTGGCGCAGCGGGTGACGTCGGAGACACCGGTGCCGCACGTGGCGTAGCGGGTGACATCGGAACGACACAAGGTGCAGCCGGTGGCGTCGTGGACGCCGAAGCCGCACGTGGCTCAGCGAGTGGGTAACCTGGAAAAGGTAAAAAACAAGGTTGTTGTATAGGAGCGGCCTCGATGTCAGTAGAGAAAAGGAAATCCAACTCGGTGGCAGAATAAGAGGACGAGGTAGAAAACGGGAAGGAGGACTCATCAAAGATGACGTGTCGAGAGACCAAGATACGACGGGTAGCAAGGTCAAGACACCGATACCCCTTATGATCAGGGGAGTACCCGAGGAAGACACACCGAGTTGAGCGAGGCGCGAGCTTATGAGGAGCTGTGACGGAAAGGTTAGGATAGCAAGCACACACAAACACTCGAAGGTGGTCGTAAATAGGAGTGGTGCCGAACAAAGCGAAATGAGGAGTGGAAGCACTAATCGCCTTGGTAGGAAGACGATTAATGAGATAAGTAGCGGTGTGAAGAAACTCCGCCCAATATCGAGGAGGAACAGAGGCGTGAAACATGAGGTAACGCATGACATCGTTAGTGGCACGAATCATGCGTTCGGCCTTGCCATTCTGGGGGAAGTGTACGGGCATGACATGCATAACTGAACACCGTGAGTAAGAAGGAAGTGACGGAACGTAGAGTTGTCAAACTCACGGCCGTTGTCGCACTGGACAACCCGAATAGTGCGCCCAAACTGGGTGGACACCCAAGCGAAGAAATGAGAGAGAGTAACAAATGTATCAGGTTTCTCTCGCAAAGGAAATGTCCACGAATAATGCGAAAGACCATCAAGTATCACCAAATAATATTCATAACCTGAAACATTGATAATAGGGGATGTCCAAAGATCACAATGAATCATGTCGAAAATCCGCTCAATATGAGTTACAGAGCGTGGGAAAGGAAGCCGAACATGGCGACCAAGCTGACAACCATGACATACAGACTCATGAGTGCCCCTAGTACACGAGATCACTGAACTACTAGACAACTTAGACATGACATCAACACTAGGGTGGTCGAGCCGGTGATGCCAAGCCGTGGAAGAAGTTGTCGTAGCCAGGGAAAAAGGTGGAGATGAAGCGGAAGTGAGAAGACGAAGCGTGTACAGGGCTTTGAACTCTCACAACAGTGAAGAAGATGTCGAGTAATAAGATCCTTGATAGACAAACTAAAAGGGTCAAACTCAATAGAAACATGGTTGTCAGTGGTAAAACGGCAAATAGAAAGGAGATTTTGAATAATATTGGGAGCAACAAGAACATATCGGAGCTGGAAAGAACTCAAAGAACCCAAATCACCAACAAAGGTGATAGGAAGAAAAGAGCCATTCCCAACAACGATAGATGAAGGATAAGAAGGGTGGGAATGGTGGGTAGAGAAGAGTATACAAGCATCAGGAGTAGTGTGGTATGAGGCGCTGGAGTCAACAACCCAATTAGCACCGGGTGGAGTGAGGCTCATCGTGCTGAAGGAAGCAGCTAGCGACTGACGGTCCCACCCGTCAGGTGTGGTGGACGGTGACGAAAACTCAAGCTGACGACCTGGAGCGCCCGAGCCCCAGTGGGTGAACGGTCGAGGAGCAGGGTAACTCGGCCCACGGGAGGTCTGAGACCACTGCCCTCCAGCTGAGTAGCTAGGGCCGTCGTGGACAGGAGTGACCATGTAAGCCACCTGGGTCACGGTGGACGTGGTGGCACGAGACCCGGAGACGGCCCAGGCCACATGGAAATCTGGCTGGTCCACGGGTTGTAAGGTGTAAGCCAAGGTATGCCATCCTGACCGGTACCACCACCACCACCACTGCCACCTCCCCCAGCTGTACCGCCATGGCCACCACGCCTACGACCACCACAGCGGCGATTACGACCACCAGGGCTGGTAGGAACCCCTGGGGTGGTAGGTATACGCGGCGGCTATCCCCCTGAAGAAGTATCGGGTGGAGGAGGGCGGGAGGACTGCCCAAAGCCATAGAAAGCGGTGGCAGTCAAGGCGACGACAGGGCCTCCAGAAGTGATCTCCTCGAGCTCAAGGTCGGACCAGACCTTCTCGAAGGTCGGTAGTGGCTCCACACAAAGAAGCAGCGTCCTGAGGTGAGAGTAACGCTCGTTCAGGCCCTGCAGGACCTGAAGGACGAGAGAAATCTCCAGAACAAGGTCACCAAGGTCACGAAGGGCATCCGACATACCCTTAATCTGGCGATAGTAAGCGGAGATCGACAGGTCACCCTGGACGGTAAAATCGTGCCCGGATGTGAAGGGCTCGGGTCACGTTGTTCCCCTGGAAGAGCTGCTCGAGGATGAGCCACGCGTGACTGGCAGTACCGCCACCACGCTGCCCGACAATATCCTGTAGCTCCTCAGAGAGAGAACCGAGGATCCAAGCAAGGACCAAGCTGTCCATACTGAGCCAGGAAGCGTCCAACGATGAGTCATCCCGAAGGACGTCGTCAAGACGAAAACCTCGCAGCGTGAGGAGAAGCAGGTGACACCACCTGCTGTACGAGTTGGAGTTGGTGCTGAGGACAACCAGGATGAGCGCTCAGATGTTCTGGAAACCCGCAGCCTGAGCGTGAAGAGCGGCGACAAGGGAAGCCGCGTAGGTGGTGTGTTCTGCGCCGTCGCCTGAAGAAGACTCATGGGTGGGAGTCGACTGTTGGTGCATGGCCTCCTCAAGCTGGTGGGTGAGAACCTCCATGGACGCCCGCTCCTGCTCCAAAGCAAGAGTGAGAGCCTGCTCAGGCTCGCGAGAGGCAGCCAAAGCAACAAAAACATCGGAAGCGGTCACATCGATAATGACGGCGGGGGCTGACCTCGGGCCGGCGGCTGAAGATCTAGGCTCGGGGACAGCGGCGGCGACCAGCCCGGGCCGATGACGACGGATCGAAGGCCGGGAGGGCGACGGCGGTCAAACCGGAGCCGACAGCGATGAATCCAGAGCCGGGGGCGGTGGGAGCGGCCAACCCCGAGGCGGCTGCAGTAGATCTAGACTCGGCGGCGGCGGCCAGCCCTAGGCTGGCAGCTGCGGCCGACTCATACTACACAGCGGCGTCCTGGGGCCAAGGGGCGGCGGCGGCAGCCTGGGGCCATGGAGCGACGGCGGCGGCCTGTGGCCAGGCGGCGAGATCCAGAGGAGAGGGAGGGGGAGGACCATCTGACGGCGGTGGTGGCGCAAAAACGGCGCGCGATGGCGCGGCCAGGTGCTGTGCGGGTGGTGGCGGCGGCGCAGAGGAGGTGAGAGGAGAGGGAGGGGTAGGAGCGGCTGGCGGTAGGGACGCCCTGACGGTGGGCGGCGGCTCGCCGGCGGCGGCGGGCGGTGCTGCTCCGACGGGCAGCTCGTGCTGCTCGGCTATGGGGAGGGAGAAGAGAGGAGAGAAGACATTAGCTAGCTCTGATACCAAGTGAGAATTAATTAGGGTTTCATTAGGGGTGTAAAGGGTACATATAGCCATAGTGGGTTAGATACATGGGCCTGCACTACAGGAAACCGATCATTTGCGACAGCCGAGGCCGTCGCAAATAAGCCAAAAAACGTCCCCAATAGTCTAATTGCGACGGTTTCCCTTATTTGCGACGACTTCCAACCGTCGCTCGCTTTTTGTCGCAATTAATGTTATTTGCGAAGGCCACCGTCGCAAATAACATTGTTTGCGACGGCTTCGGCATGCCGTCGCAAATAAGGTCCTGGGCCCAGCGAATGGGCCCGACAAGACAATTTGCGACAGCCGGCTGCGTCCGTCGCAAATAAGAGCCTATTTGCGACGGCCCTAGTCAGGCCGTCGCAAATAACTTAGGCTTGTTTGTGATGGCTGTAACCTTATTTGTGACGGTATTGTATAAAAAGCCGCCGCAATTAAGGTTTATTATTAAAAAAATAGAACATTCTGCCCGGCTCGATGGCCAGAAACACGACAGAGATTATACAAAAGACAACATCCAACATTTAAATCCATCACAATACAAAAGTGTCTCGCATCTCATCACAACACAAAAGTGTCTCAGACCTCATCACAACAATAGAAAAAAAAAGAATAGAGCCTATCCGCTAGCGCTACCTCCAGAGCCGCCAACGTCTTCGCCGCGCGTCAGCCCAGGCGCCGGTATAGACGAAGATGGAGTTTGAGGCACCGTCGCCGATCCCTGCAACACATAGAAGTTGTTTGACATATGGAATAGTTTAGAACTTCGTTTTTTGACTAGAAGAACATTTTTGATTACCTGAAAATCCGGAGAAATGTGCATCGGCGGCGGTAGCTCTAGTTCTGGCGGTGGAATTGGCGGTGGCAGTGGAGGTAGCTCGAGGTGCAACCCCTGGGCTTCGCGGACTTGAAAGAAACTCTGTCATTGCAAAAGTTATGAGTTATTACATATTATTAACAATGACATAAATTTAAATTACTTTAACTTACTGTCATCGCCTGCCGTTGAATCTCCATCGTCTGCCATATCTGCTCTATGCAGGCTCGCTGGTAGGAGATGGTGGCCTCCATCGCCGCCCTTTGTGCCTCCATCGCTGCCTAATACTGCTCGCGATTCTCCTGGACTTGATAGGCGAGAGTCTCCACCTGCGAGACACGGCGACTCGAGCCCGTCGACGAAGACTGTGTGGAGCTGCCTCTCGCAGGTCTCGCCGCCCTCAAGTCGACAACTCTGTTAAATATTGTGAGCCCATAAAAAATAACCAGTAATATGGAATTGAAATATGTTGAATATTTTGAATTGAAAACGATAAAATGACTTATGAACTCACCTTCCGTGGGCTTTTCCACCTCCACTTGCATACACGGCTTGAGGATCGATTGGTTCATGTTCCCAATTGAAATCTGCGCCGTGTATCCTCCTAGCCTCCTCCCCGTACCTAGACTGAAAAACAAGAAAACCGTGTAACTTCATCAATCCATATAGTTAAATTTACTATGAATGATTTGTACACTTAACAACCGCTCGGCTGTGGCCTGACTGCACCCCTGGGGCTGAGAAGGGTCCCTATGACCTCTCTTCCAGATCTCAGCAGGGGTCGGCGGCACCCCCGTCTCGCGCTCCTGTCAATACGTGTTAGTACGTACAGTATATTATGAATACATAAACATAAGTTAGATACACTTACCATGCGTTTAGCTAAACGCAAGTGGTTATCTTGGTCGTGGTTGTGCTTCCCCTCAACCCCTCCGCACCCTCGAGCCCTCTCGGACTTAGCTTTAAACTCATCGCTAGCCCAGTACCGACAAAGGGCCCGGTATGCGTCGGACCGACCTTGCAACCAGCTCACGTGACCCTGCACATAGTTGTAGGTCATTAAAAATACCATTGATGCATGTGCCCCATGCTCAGAAAAAATAATTACTACACCCTACGTACCTGCGCGTACTCTTCCTCCGTCAGGTGCCTCTCGCTCTCCTGCCGGAAGTGTAGCACGTCGTGCTGGTTCGCCTTCAAGTGCTCATTGATAACTTGAATCCGAGCGTTCGACAAAGCTTGGCGAACCGCCTTTGCAGCGTTGATGTGAAACACTTTCCTCGCATCCTCCAACATGCAAGGGTCGTCTGGGTCCTCTAAAATATACCCTTCCTGTGATAAATAATATATTGAAGAGATGTAAATTAAAAAAGTTTAATAGTAAAAAATTAGAAACTTTACTTAACATACTTACCATAAAATCGTCCCATACGGCCTCCTGAACATTGTCGTGCTCCTGGTGATGGACGCGTGCGTAATCCTCCCGTGAAGTAGCAAGCACCCCATGACCCCGGGATAGTGCAAACGTACTAAGACCCGAGGACATCGGTCACCAGTCTGTGGTGTCTCTCACCGGTGAACAACGCGTCGTACCAAGCACTGCAAGACATTTATTAATTCATTACTTAAGTAACAAAAAGACAACAGAATTAAATACTACGGTTTTATTACCTGTCTCTGACCGGATGAATCACGATAATTCATTACTTAAGTAATAAAAAGACACCAGAATTAAACACTACGATTTTATTACCTGTCTCTGACCGGACGAATCACAATCCTCTGTGAAGGGACCGCAGGAGGACTGACAAAGTGAGTCCTCCTCGTCCTCCGCGCCTGCTGGGGCACCACGTCTTGTGACCCAGAAGGCTCGTCACCGGTCGAGTTTAACGACTCAGAAACCAAAGGCTCGCCATCCAAGGGCTGGCTCACCGAAGGATAGCCAAGCTCAACTGGCTCCGTAGCCACTGAGTAAGTCGGTGAGGACTACAACATTCAAATGATTCATAAGTAAGTTTAATTAGAAATTGAATTTGAAAATTTTGTCAAAGAATAGTTAAATTTACCTGTGTGGACTGCTGTGACGAAGCCCTAGAGCTGCTCCGAACGTACCCCAGCAGCTGAGAGCGTCTACTCCCGATCGATGAGGCACCAGCGAAAGCGTCCTCAGCTCTAGGGGGGTAAGAACCCCCTCGTCGGATGCATCTTCTTACTCTTTTTTGACGCATCCTGTTTTAATATATAATCAAAAAATATGCAAATAAGATATACAAAATTCATGTTACTAGCTAAAAGAAAAATGTTACTTGTAATCACTTTCAAAATTCTTCAACATCATTATCATGTGCTTTACTCCTTAAACCAGCCCAACGATCTTCCATCGTGACCTGTTTTAATTTTCGTTTTCGCATATCATCTGTCTCTACATCTTCAACATCTCCAACTAATTGATCGAGTCTTGCACCAGGCTCGACGGTAAAAGTGTCGGGCAACTCTTCTTCTTGGTACACTTCTTCAACTTCTTCACTATCATGGTAACCATCATCTCTAGGAGTATATAACCGCTCACGAGGATTCACCTTATATACCATCCACCAAGTACTGAGCTTTGTGCATGGATAAGATAGATAATACACTTGCTCCACTTGGTGTGCAAGAACAAATATATCGTAATCTCGTAGTCGTTCCTTATGTTTGACTTCCACCATTCCAAATTAGTTTTCTCGAGTTCCATCATGCTATCAAACCAGTCACAGTCAAAGAACACAACTCGAAGTGTCTTATTTCCGCTAAAAGTAAGTTCAAGAATTTTGTTAATGATCCCATAATAATCGGTTACATTCCCTTGAGTGTCAATTGCTCTCGTCACAACACCGGAATTTGATGTTGCCGCGAGCGAACGAAGAGCTTCGAAATGAGTTGTACGGAATCGAAAGCCGTTTACGTCATATCGACCATAGCTTCTTACATTTACCAATCTATAAGATAGCTGTCGTAAATCTTTATGGACATTGTGAGTCCGACACTGTCAAACATGATCGTTAGTTATAATAGGATAGTAATTTATAATGGGATAGCAACTTATAAAATATTACATAATCTCAAAACCAGGATACCAAACCCGGCCCTCCATTTATTCCTTCTTGTCGCATCCTTTCTATTTGTTTGGCCATAGGTTTATGCCTATGTGGCCAATATTGTCTGTGGAACTCGCTGAACGTGAATAAAAAGTTTTTAGAATACATGTGTAGCAAAATATGTCGATTAGCATAAATATAGGAGAAACACTTACTTGAAGTATTCATGTATGTCTTCTATATTTACGTACATATAGAGTAAAGTAGCAATCCTGTCACGTTCGGGTAGGACGTAAGTCGTGTAGCTACCAACGGTAGTGCCTCTCGTTTGAAAAATAGAGAGGTCGCTTAAAGGGGGTGCTTCGTCCATATTGTACCGCATCGCCTAAGTATTGACATTGTGTTCATCTGCAAAGTAGACACTTGAAAAGTAACCTACTTCCTTAAGAGCATATGCTTTAGCGATGCACCCTCCACCCTTGGTCTGTTGCCAACCATTGGTTTCAGATATCGTATAGCTCTTTCAATGTGATACATCCACCTGTATTGCACAGGACCATCAACTTTAGCTTTGAATAGAAGATGGATAAGTAGATGTTGCATTGGATTGAAGAAACCCGGTGGAAAAAATTTCTATCTTACATAAAAGTACGGGTATCTCTTTTTCTAACTTATCCATCATCCCTATCTTGATTTCTTTAGCACAAAGTTGTCTATAGAAATAGCTGAGCTCAGCTAAAACCTTCCACACTGCATCATCTAGATAGCCATGAAACATAACAGGTAAGAGTCTTTCCATGATAATGTGATAATCATGACTCTTCAACCCAGTGATGTTTCCTGTGTTCACATTCATGGCTCGCTTCAGGCTAGCTTCGTAACCATCTGGGAATTTCAAAGTTTTCATCCATTTCATGACTTCTTTCCTTTCTTTAGATCGAAGACAAAAAGAAGCACGTGGCTTGCCACCACTTTCAGAGATTTCAAGAGTTTGACGGTGACAAATGTCTGCTAAACCTAGTCTAGCTTTTATATTGTCTTTCATTTTGCCAGAAATATCCATGCATGTGCTTATAATACTTTCGCTCATGTTACGCTCCTGATGCATCACATCAATGTTGTGCATTAGAATCAATGACTTCACATACGGTAGGTCCCAAAGTCCACATATGTGAGTCCAATTGTGTTCCTCTCCATAACCTACGAAATATCCAGGACGGCCTTCATCTTGCACCAGTTTGTTCAACATATCAGAAATTTCCGAACCGTTGAGACGTTTCAGTGGTCCTTTAGTGACAACGGCGTTCTTTCTAAAGACATTTCTCTGTTGTCTAAATATGTGATTCGAAGGCAACCAACGTCTGTGAAAATTGAAGTAAGATATCTTGCCTCCATGAGTTAGTCGAAAGCAATCCGTGTCCGAAGTACATATCAGACACGTCAGACGACCGTGAGTGCTCCATCCGAAAAACATGCCGTATGCCGGCAAATCATGGACGGACCACAAATAAGCAGCTCGAAGTACAAGTACAATAAGGCTGAGGAACATGAACTCGTTCTTCATACAAAAAGTCGGTGGCAGGTTGTAGGGAATACCAAAGACGGGCTAACAGGAGTATGACGTGGCGTTTATACTGAATGGTGAGAATCCGTCTGTCCTAACTCATGCGAACATTTCTCGCGTCACGAGAAAAATCTAGATCAAAACGGTTTAGCGCCTTCCATGCATCACCGTCGAACGGATGCGTCATGAGTTCTTTGTTCTCACGTTTATCTTCTTTGTGCCATCTCATGTGTCTTGCGGTTCTTTTTGAAAGAAATAACCGCTTCAACCGAGGTGTCACAGGCAAGTATCGAAGCTTCTTATGTGCGATATCTGTCATCACATTATCGCCATCGTCATTAATAACTTCAACATTCCTCGGTTTACCATATTTCAAATACATGTTTTCGTTGGCGTGCTTTTTTCAGAATAGCATGCAGTTGTCTGGGCACACATCGGTTTTCTCATAGTTCATACCGAGACCAGATATCCGGATCTTCGACTGATACATATCTTTAGGCGCTTTGTGAGGTTGTGGAAGGATATCGCATATCAATTTCATGATATTATTGTAGCAGTTGATGGAAAAAAGTATTTAGACTTAATTGCCATAAATATGGTCAAGAAAGTAAGAACGGTACATCCATATGTTCATGCAACAGCTGTTGTAATTTCTTGAGCTCCTCGAAAAAATCGTCTGCCTCCTTTGTAAGAGGATCCTCCACTTCCAGAGCTTCTAGCATCTCATCCATCCTATCAACCCCTGTTATATCATCATCCTCATCCACTTCTACTATGTGTCGAGATTTAGTCTAGCCGTGGAAGGTCCACACCTCATAACTTGGCGTGAAACCGTTTCGACATAAGTGAAATGAAAGTTTCAATCTGCTCAAAAACTTGGTGTTCCGGCATTTTGTACATGGGCACCGCACCTTATTATCTGTTGACAATGAAAAATGCTCGATCCAAGAATTTATCTAACTTGATGTATCACTCATCCGAATAACTACCAGTTCTGCTCTTCCAGCCAGTATACATCCAACTGCGGTCTTCACCCATGTTTGACTCTGCAGTTTAAAGCCGGAGAAATTATCGTTACTATATGCAGGATTTATCCTGCTTCTAATGAGACAAAATATCTGAAGCCTAACAAAATTTTGGTAGTATAACCTCGCTTCTTTTACACTGCACCCCCAAAAATGGTGCAGTTCTTCAAGCTTTGGGGTCAACTGTCCAATAACAAGGGAGGAGACGAGGAAATAACGAAAGAGGAGGAATGAACGGGATAAAACCACCCATCGGGGCCCGTCATCCACGCGTAGGAGCTTGTCGTATCTAACGACATCCTGCTGACGAACGCCGGTGAGTTTGGCGAAGGTTGGGGCACGGAAACACCGTTCCGGTGAGCTCTCCGGCGAGGGCAGCCACGGGGAGGCGTGGGGGCGCGAGGAGGAAGAAGACAAGCACTATAGGAAACTGTCGCAATTTATTTTACTAGCGACCGCTTTTTCTTTGCCCGTCGCAAAATAAGACTTTATACGAGCATTGGCCTAGTATATATGCTCCTGACTACAACCACTACATAAAATAACATGTTCAACACAAAATAGGCACACGCGGGAGGCAGCGGGCGCGGCGGGGCGCCGTGGCTGGAGGCGGCGACCGCGGCGGGGCGCGGTGGAGGGAGGTGATGCGGCGGGGCGTGACGGCGGGAGGTGGCGGCCGCGGCGGGCGCACGGTGGTGGGAGGTGGCGTGCGCACGGCGGGAGGCGGGGCGCGACGGCGGGAGGTACATCTTTCTAGTACGCGAATAACATCAATCTTACTAAAACTGCAAATCATGTTTGACATCCCTAACAAGAAATCATCATTAGTCAAAAATGCTTTCTGCCAATAATAAAACAGCAAGTGACAGCTATAGTTGGACAATGGAAAATACAACCATGTCCTGAGATTTCAATTTTTATGAATCAACTCATAACTACAAGTCATAAAACATGAAGACATGAACATTGAACACATACATTCAAAAGATCATGCTAACTAATATCCACAACACATATGACAAACATAAAACTGATAAAAAGCATAAAAAATTTTATCAAATTTTGACCAAATATGATCTTCAAGTAATATATGTTGTAATTCATGCAGTATAAGGTTGAAGTCTTGGTTTCTCACCTCGAGGAGCAGACGGCGGGTAGGGAGTCGCACGCGGGGAAGGGAGGTGCCGGCGGTCGGCTGGAGGTGGGTGGCGGCGCGCTAGGGTGCGGCCGGCGACCGACTGGAGGCTGCCGGCGGCGAGGGACCCGAGCGCTGGAAGCCGAGGGAGCCGGCCCCGAGGCGCTGGGGCGCGGCGGCGCGGGAGGCGGGGGCGCGGCGGCAGCGAGAATTGTCTGAACCGGGAGGTGCCCGGTCGACTATATCGGGGTCATTTGCGACGGCTCCCTTAATTACGACGACATCTCTATCGGCCGTGGCAAACAAGCATTTAATTGCGACGGGTGCTTAATTTGTGACAGCCACAGGTCTGGCCGTCACAACTTAATGCTATTTGCGACGGCCACAGGTCCGGCCGTCGCAAATTAATGCTAATTGCGACGGCTACGGTAGCAGCCGTCGCAAACAGGGTACTATTTGCAACAGCTCCGTTATTTGTGAGGCCTAGGGTTAGCCGTCGCAATTTACTTTATTTGCGACGGGACGCTGTCGTAAATAATTCTAGCCGTCACAAATGATCGAGTTTTCGTAGTGTAGACCAACACAGTCACCCATACATATACCAGTCCAACAGCGAGTACGAAAAGGACGCACACACTACATACGCGCCATACTTTGGGTGCGTCGTAGCAAACGTCGACGGCCGATGCATGCACTATTATTTGGCGTTCTTGACTTGACCACACTTCAGCATCATGCTCGTCTCAGCTCTGTACTGGCGACGGGGACCTGCTACTGGCGCATGAAAGTGCCCTTTGCTGGGAGGGATGTTTGGTCAGATGTATCTGCTGCTTTCATCTGACTGACTGGTTTACCAATGCTTGTTGCTGTAGTTTTCTGTTACTTCTACTGCGGATGTGAGGTGTAGAAAGAAGTACACGATACTTGTGTTTTGGTTGGACGAGAGATGAAAGAATATATGGATGTTGAGTGTAAAAAGCACGAGAGATGAAAAAAATAACATGATGCACTTATTACGTTCATCAGAAGTCTAGAACTATCTTAAGGTTTGTTCAGTCAGCAAAATGATTAATGGAGACACTGCCACATATCTGAACTGAAAAATGCTGCAAAATTTGGAGATCAAGTGAAATGCCATGTCACAAATCACTGAACCAAAAAAAAAGCAGGAGCTTTCTGCAGGGTCAAGTCATGAACAAATGAAGTGGGACGTTAAGCATGCTCTCTGAGATGTCTTTTAGTAAGGGAACATTTGCTGCTTCCAGCACAAACAACAGAAGCAAAGCAAACAGGGAACAAAACGGAACAGCTGAAATTAGTGAATCAGATCAGGTGAAGGCCCAAAATGACCTGGAAGTCACCCACCACTCTCCAGTGAAATTCCCTTCTTGTCACATACTTATCTGACCCAGTCAGGCGATTTCCAAGATGTTTTCTCCTTCAATTGAGTGGAGAAAACACATGGGGAGGCCAAGAAACAGCCTCTTCCAGTGTGCCGATGGAGAACTACTAAGCTGATCGTCAGTGGAGAAAAACTTGACACCTTTCATTCTGTTGTTCTTCAGTAGATCATCAGCAGTGCCTGAGCGCAGGCGGTCAGGAAGTTATCGTCATTCGCTTATTGTCAGTCGTGCTGGAAAACGGATAAGACTTAAGAGGAGCAGGATCTACATTTCTGTTGTGTCATCAGAGGGGAGTTTGTTGTCTGTCTACTACGGTCTTCTGCCATACTGCAAAACCATGAGGTAGTTAGCGGCCGACGTGTCGGGCGCGACAGACGGCGAGACAGTGTCCCCTTGGCACCAGTGGCTGTCACGGACGTGCTGTAGGGTGAGGAATGGGAGGAGAGGTCGCCCTCGGCATGTGATTTCCACCTGCATAATTACATACATGTTTTGTCAGTCACGTTCAGTTCAGTTCAGAGTTCGTAGACTGAGTAAACTGAAACTCCTCCGGAGAGCATCAAGCATTTCTACTTTCTGAAAGTACACACGACTCCACAGCAATGAACCGTAAACTATGACCAAATTAGCACACAAGAGACATTTAAAGCACAAGCCGAGCAAGAGCAATGGAAGGGTAATAATCATTGCGAGGTGATGAAGCAAGCATCATTGCAAAGTTGCAATGCCATGGCTGACGCTTTCGGCAAAGCTACAACATACAAAAGATGCACAAAGACAAATGAAGTGATGCCTGATGCCGATGTCTGATTCCCCTGTTAGTTTGCGCTGATGGCATTGCATTACCTTCTTCCCCACATGTGCGATGTCCAAGTGCAACCAACCATACATGCATGGCTAATCTGAGAGAGAAAGCAAACTAAACGGGCTCGCATTTGCAAAAGCACAGATCTCAGAGCATGTAAATAAAACTTATACTGCAGGTGCAAACCACAGATCTGAGATGCCAACCTGTAACACTTGTCCTTATTTTTAAGTATTTAACTATCCATGTACTTTTTACCATTGTTATACCCTAGGCTCAAGTCAATGGCAGTCTCAAAAACAAGAGCCAGGACTAATGGGCACCTGCCATAAACAAAACTAAGATTCAGAACCTACTTAGCATGGTCCAAGCAAAATTTAATGTTAATTAATCGAGGAGCATGCAAAAAACCACAACCGTGACAGCTGTGTGCAGTGCTCTAGCTGCTCCACTGATGCTTGCCTACCAAACAATTAAACATCACTGATGTCGACAGCAGATCACGTTGCACAACCTAAATTAGACATCGTGATGCATACTCATTAAATAAAATAAATGCTTCTTGGCCCGAACCTACAATTAATACTCGCATATCAGCATATTAATTATTAGTCCAATGTTATGGCAAATTTCTATCAGTTACAACGAACAGGTTTTAAGATGAGTTTGAGATGCAGTTGCTAGAGTTGGAATGTCACTACAGAAAATGCGATCATTTGCGACGGCTAAAATTATTTGCGACGGGCGACCGTCGCAAATAAAGTAAATTGCGACAGCTAACCCTACGCCGTCGCAAATAGATGCCTATTTGCGACGGCTACGACATCAGCCGTCGCAAATAGATATTGACTTGCGACGCCCAGACCTGTGGCCGTCGCAAATTAAATAACCGTCGTAAATAAATGACTATTTGCGACGGCCAAAGGAAAAGTCGTCGCAAATTAACGGGATATACCCGGCCGAGCGCCGTCCCGACTCACACAACTTTTGCCGCCGCCGCCACCACACCCGCCTCCCGCCGCACCGCCGCCTCCCGCCGCCTTCCGCCGTGCCGCCGCCTTACGCCGCGCCGCCAGCTCCCGTCGCGCCCCGCCTCCTGCCTCCCGCCGCCTACCTCCCGCCACCCACTGCCCGCGCCTGACTGCCCCCGCCTCCAGCCTCCTGCAGCCCGCCGCCGCGCCCCACCGCCTCCCGCTGCCGCGCCGCGACCGCCGCCTCCCGCCGCGCCGGCCGCCGTCGCCGTCTCCCGCCGCGCCCACCTCCTGTCGCCGCCGCTAGGTAAACTCCTCCATCTAAATGCATTTTTTCATTTTTGTTCTTGTTATTAGTTAGATTCGGTTAGAGTATAGTTAATTCAATGTTGTTTTAGAATAATATGTAATTAATTTGGCAATTAAATTGTTTTTTGTAGTTAGTTAGGTAATTAGTGTGTTTATAGTTTAATTTGGTAATTTGATTGATTTGCGACGACCGCCCCGCCACGCGCACGCCGCCTCCCACCACCTAGCCCCGCCTCCCCCCCCGCCGCCCCCGCCTCCCGCCGCCGCGCCCCGCTGCCTCCCGCTGCCTCGCCGCGCCCGCCCCCTCCCGCCGCCGCGCTGCCTCCCGCCGCGCCCGCCGCCGTAGCCGTCTCCCGCCGCGCCCGCTTTCTGTTTGTGACGGCCGTCTTTCGTTTGTCAATTGTGCTAATTTATGTTTGTGTTATGTGTTGAACATGTTATTTTATGTGCCTATGTTTGTGTTATGTGTTGAACATATTCTATTATGTGCTAAAGTGTTGCGGGTAATGGGTACGAGTTCGGGTACGGATTTTATCCAGCGGGTACGGGTAACCCAGAGTAATATCTACCTAGGCGTAGTCAGACGCATACTAGGCCAATACTCGTAGGCATCCCTCCCTCCTTGTTGCGCCGCGTATAATACTTTCTGATATTCGGTGCACTGGAGCAACCCGAACTTAGACTTGATGGTAGGATCCAGCTGTCCGCCACCATAGGATCCTCGACCTCTATGAACATCAGTGGTTGATTCACCAAGAACTCAACATATGAACTCGTTTGAGGTTGACGAGAGTCTTCGTCTTGAGCCCCCCTTTGACAGGACGTATTCTTGACGTTTTGTGTCAATTGTGCTAACATCATATAAAGTCCTATTTGCGACGGTCAAAGAAAAAGCCGTCGCAAGTAAAATAAATTGCGACAGCAAACCCTAAACGGGATATACCTGGCCCCGACTCACACATCTCGAGGCCGCTCCCGACTACGCGGTGGCGGCCCCGGTGAGCGGCATACGCGGTGGCTTCGAGATGGCACAGAAGCGAACCGCGACGGTAACCGTCGCAAATAAAGTCTCCAGCACCACGTGCTACACTTCCGGCAGAAGAGCGAGAGGCACGTGACGGAGGAAGAGTACGCGCAGGTAAGTGGGGTGTATTAAATATTTTTCTGAGCATGGGGAAGATGCGTCAATGGTATTTTTAACGACCTACAACTATGTGCAGGGCCACGTGAGTTGGTTGCAGGGTCGGTCCGATGCATATCGGGCCCTTTGTCGGTACTGGGCTAGCGATGAGTTTAAGGCTAAGTCCTAGAGAGCTCTAGGGTGCATAGGGGTCGAGGGGAAGCACAAACACGGCCAAGATAACCACTTGCGTTTAGCTAAACGGATGGTAAGTGTATCTAACTTATGTTTATATATTTATAATATACTGTTCGTCCTAACACGTATTGATAGGAGCGCGAGATGGGGGTGCCGCCGACCCCTGCTGAGATCTGGAAGAGAGGTCACAGGGACCCTTCTCAGCCCCAGGGGTGCAGTCAGGCCGCAGCCGAGCGGTTAGTAATTGTAGAAATCATTCATAGTAAATATAACTATATGGATTGATGAACTTACACAGTTTTCTTATTTTTCAGTCTAGGTACAGGGAGGAGGCTAGGAGGATACACGACACAGATTTCAATTAGGAACACGAACCAATTGATCCTCAAGCCGCGTATGCAAGCGGAGGTGGAAAAGCCCACGGAAGGTGAGTTCATAAATCATTTTATTGTTTTCAATTTAAAATATTCAAGATATTTCAATTCCATATTATTGATTTTTTTATAGGCTCGCTATATTCAACGGAGTTGTCGGCTCGAGGGCAGCCAGACCTACGAGAGGCAGCTCCACATAGTCTTCGTCGGCGGGCCCGAGTCGCCGTGTCTCACAGGTGGAGACTCTCGCCCGTTAGGTCCAGGAGAGTCGCGAGTAGTACCAGGCGGCGATGGAGGCGCAGAGGGCGGCGGTGGAGGCAACCATCTCCTACCAGCGAGCCTGCATGGAGCAGATGCGGCAGACGATGGAGATGCAACGGCAGACGATGACGGTAAGTTAAAGTAATTTAAATTTATCGCATTCTTAATAATATGTAATAACCTGTAACCTTTGCAATGACAGAGTTTCTTTCAAGGCTGCGAAGTCCAGGGGTTGCACCTCGAGCTACCTCCACTGCCACCGCCAATTCCACCGCCAGAACTGGAGCTTCCGCTACCGGTGCACATTTCTCCAGGTTTCCAGGTAATCAAAAACATTCTTACTTAGTCTTAATTCATCAAATGTAGACAAATCTAATTCAACTTAGCTATTGTAGTCTTACTTAGTCTTAAATAATCAAACATAGCAAATCTAACTCAAATTAACTAAATTAAGTTCAATATGATCAATTCTAGCTTATTTAATCGATTCTAGTAAAAAACGAAGTTATAAACTAATCAATATGTCTAACAATTTCTATGTGTTGCAGGGGTCGGCGACGGAGGCTCAAACTTCATCGCCGTCTATACCGGCGCCTGGACTGACGCACGGCGAGGACGTTGGCGGCTCTGGAGGTAGTGAATGCTAGCGGATAGCCTCTCTTCTTTCTTTTTCTATTCTTGTGATGAGATGCGAGACACTTTTGTGTTGTGATCGATTGAGATGTTATATATTGTCTTTTGGATATGTGTTTGTGACTATTGCGAGACAATTTTGCTGCTGCTGTTATATATTTTGTCTCTATCGTGTTTCTGGCCATCGATCCGGGCAGAATGTTCTGTTTTTTTAATAAAAAACCTTAATTGCGACGGCTTTTTATACAGTACCGTCGTAAATAAGGTTACTGGTCGTCGCAAATTAACCTATGTTATTTGCGACGGCCATATTATGGCCATCGCAAATAGGTTCTTATTTGCGATGGCCACCGCCTGCCATCGCTAATTGTCGTGTCAGGCCTATCTGCTGGGCCCGGGCCCTTATTTATGACGGCAGGCCAAAGCCGTCGCAAACAACCTTATTTGCGACGGTGACCGTCGCAAATAAACTTAATTGCGACAAAATACGAGCGACGGATGGAAACCGTTGCAAATAAGTAAAACCGTCGCAATTAGATTATTTGCGACGGTTTCTTCACTTATTTACGACGGTCACGGCCGTCGCAAATCATCGGGATTCCTATAGTGTGTGCATGCATGAGGGGGGCTTTCTGGTGGTGTGTTTTCAGGTTGAAGTCCAACCCCTCAACCTCTCCCATCCACCGACGCCAATTCAAGTGCTCAGTTTCTTGAGTCCGAGGGAAAGAAGCTATTCAGTCTGAATACATTGTATTGTCCCTCTCTTTTCCATCCCAGCAGTCCTCCACCTTAAAAATGTCTATAGGTCTCTGTAAAGAAGAAACTATTTTCAAATAATAGCAGGCGCAAAAATTTCTAAATTCATTTATCAAAAAGATATTTTTATTCTCAGGTAGGCATCTCTTGAATTGGGGCTTAAACGGAATTCCAATAAAAGATTCGTTGTTACTTAACTATCTAACATGCTGTTATTTTTTAGGGGAACATCTAACATGTCATTGTTAGTATATGTAACATCCTAGGTGTTTAAAATAGGAGAAATTAAAATTTTCGAATAAATTGGGACCTAGCTTTTCATATTTCAAGGCATAAAGGAACATTGAAGCAAAGAGGGAAATAAATGAAAACAAAAATAAAAGAAAAACAGAAAAGAAATGGGCCAAAAACCCACTCTCCCTTTCTCTTTTCTCTTCCGCAGCCCATTTCTCTTTCCCCCTAGCCGGCCCAGCCCGCCAGAGCTTTCTGTCCTTTTCTTTTACCTCACTGAACGGTGGGGCCCGCCTGTCAGCCGCAAAACCCCCTGTCTTCTCCATCCTTTTCTTCTCCCCGTTGCTTCCGCGGTCCCCTCCATCTCCCGCCTTTCCCCGGTCGCCGACAGCTCCTGGCAGCTCCAACCGAAAGCCAACACCGGATGCTTTTCCCCTCCCTTGGATCCTCCGCCCCCACCGCGCTATAAAACCCTCCCCAAACCCTAGCGCGCCCCCTGCTCCCTTCTGGTGAGAACCGCACGCCACCCTCCTCCTCCGTCTCCCTTCTCTCCTCTTTTCCGTGTGTTGATCATCAAGCGCCTCCCAGCAGGACCCGGCCATCCTCCCTCGCCCCTCTCTGACGCAGAACGGCGCCGAGACAATCCATCGACATATCTCCGGTGAGCCCCACGTCTACCCCGCTGTTTTTGTTTTCCTCTCGGGCCCTTCGCGATCTGATGTTGTGGCCGATTTCCCCGGACTCCAGGGTGCGCCGAGATCAAGGAAACCCCGAAAAGACCTCTCTCTCCACCGATCCCGACAACGACCGAAGCCCCCGCGCGTCTACCCCCTCTCCGAGCGCCAACTCGACCTCTTCGAATGGCGCACGACCCATAGGTAAGGTCTTTGACCCCCTCTCCCTTGATTCCGACGAGTAGCTAGGTTTAGATGGGCCGGAAAGGTCGGATTCGCCGAGCTCCGGCCGGGGCTATGGCGCACCGCCGCGCGGGACGGCCGCCGGTGACCGGTTTCAGCCGGAGCGCACCCGAGCCGTCCGATGAAGAACGGAGGGACGGGATTAGAACAGGGATACCATTTCGCTGTTTTAAATCTGCGCCGTAGGAGCTAGATCCAACGGCCCACGTTGAAGGGATCTTTTCCTGCGGCCTTTTAGCGTCTGGGTCCCCGAGGATCTCAGTAAGACGCAAACTAGCCTCTGATTTTTTGCGAGCTACACCCTGGACTCTCGGGTAAATAGGAAATTTTCGGTATTCTTCACATTTTGAGCCCCTGTACCCCCTGAATTAGCACATCTACCCCTAGGCTGTTAGGAAAAATTTATTGGACCACCCTTGAGTACCCTATTTTCACACCTGAGCCCCTGATTAATTCTGTAAATGATAGAAATACCCCTGTAGGTGTTAGGGAACTTATGAAAGGGCCCTAAATGACTTGATGATACTATTTTAAGACCCCTACAGCCACCTAGTGGCATTTTTAGGCCCTGTAATTACTGTTTTTGCAGCTAGGACCCTGCTATGCTCTGAATTTACCCCTCCACCACTAGAACATGTTGGAAACTTACCAAAACCACCCTGGAATGTTCTGTTTAGACAGTTAGGCCCCCAAATGAATCTGTTGGTCCCTGTGCTATTCAGGAAATTTGCAAAATGAACCTCCCATATGTGCTGAAATGACATTTTAGATCCTGTGGTAAGCTGCAGCTTATTGTAAAAATCATGAGTAGCTACTGAAAATAGAAATAACACCCCCTCAGGCCTGCTGCAAATAAACAAAACCCCTTAGGAAAGATCTGAATTCACACCTTGACCCCCTGTTTTGCTTCCATTAGCACATAAGCCCCTGCATGGGCTGAAGATTTACCTTTTGGTAGGGTCATAGTGCTGAAAATTAATTAAACACCCTAGGACATGTATTAGGGATACTGTAACTTAAATACCCTGCTGTATTTTCTTTAGGAAACCCCCTGGACAGCTCTGAAAACATACTTTACCCCATGTACATTTGCTGAAAATTTACAAAGACACACTCCCACTTGCTAAAAATCGCACCTAGGGCCCAAATAAACCCTTAACATTTACAAAACCACCCTCCCATGAATATATACACATGATGGTGCGGGAATTACGTTTTACTTTAGTACTTTGATGATTAACATGTTAGAATGTTATGTAGCTTTGCTTACTTACTCTCTGTTACATTCTTTTCCCCTGCTATGTCATGGACCCAATTAGCCCCCGAGCCGATGCTGGACCTGCAAGCCAAAGACTTCGACGACCCCGAGCCGCAACACTTCTCGAGAGGCAAGTGCCCTTGACCATATTTCTCCATTTTTAGGACTTTAGTTAGAAATGCATGCTTTAGGTCTTAATTTGAATCCCATGTGTTGGTTGTTTACTAGAATTTCCAAAACTTGCCTTGTAGCCGGGATGGGTAGACTAGGGTTTAATTTAATGTCATTATTTTCATGCTTAGCCCTGCTTAGATGTCGGCATGGGAGTTATTACATTTAAAATTCAATATATCATGATGTTTGTGATGATGTGGTGATGAATGTGGTGTATGAGGTGGGTAGTATAGGGATCTAGCAGGCTGGTGGGTTACGGTGGGTGCCGAGGGAACGAGACTCGGGTTTGTGGGTAGTTAGCCTGCGTAGATCCTAAGGACCGGTTCGTGTGACCTGTCAACTGGCTTATACAGTGCCACCACAAGAACTGTTATGGGGCAGTGTGGCCAATTAAGTTGTTCCTATCTTTCCTTGTGTACACCAGAGAGATGTGTGAGTGGCGCAAGAGGGGGCTTCTGCGGCAGAGGTTTCAGAGTGCAGCAGCGGTGAAACCTTAGCGGATGTGCACGGGTTGGGTAGTGCAATGTAAAGGCCTTGTCGTGTACTCCTGGCCCCACACCATAGGGAGTGTGAGAGGGCGGAAAGGAGTTTCTCGAGTCGCCGACAGGCGATGAAAACACGACTTGTGGGTAAAGGGTACAAACTCTGCAGAGTCAAAACTGTCTAGACAGCCGTGCTCACGGTCAGGAGCGGGCTGGTAACTCTCTCATGATTAGCGTGGGTTGTTTTGGTGTGGATTGGGATGGTGGTTGGGATTTGAGATTATAGTGATAGTGGAGATCACTTGGAGATACGTATGGGTTGGGCGGGGATGTCACTAAACAAATAGGACGCTTAATAAAACTAAGGTATAGGTTGCGTAGTGCAAGAGCCGTGTCTAGCCTTCCTTGATTCTTGCCTCATCATGCATAAACTTTCTCACACTTGCTGAGTACATTATGTACTCAGGCGTTTGCCTCTTTTCTTTCCGTGCTGCTCAGGACCCGAGGAGGCTGCTGAAGATGACGTGGACGACGACTTCGACCCTGACGCGCAGTTCTAGGCTGGCGTACCGCCGGGCGGCGCCTGTGGATGCCCCACTTAGATTTCCGCTGTCATGATGTACTCTTCTTTTTGAGCCCATGAGGCATTTTATGTACTCGAATGATGTAATCACCGCACTTGGCTTAATTAATTAATGATACATTTGCCCTTTATTATTCCACGTGTGATGTGACATGATCCTGGCACACGCGGGAGAACGCTTGGTGACTTTTGCAGGTACCGGACGTGACAGTATATATAGTAACTTGTACGTGACATATACACACGAGGAAGTAATCAAGTACACACTCGAAACGCTACGGTAAAGCTTTGAATATACTATGTGCTATTCAGAATAAAATCAGTATTTATCAAGTTATTGCATCGCTATCGCCTTATATCTGGTCTATGTGTATCTAGTGGTTCAATACATCCATGGTTTATATATAAGTACAACATACGTACTATAACTGGAAAAATCTGTGCACATCTATTATCACCATAGTACTCCCTTCATTTCGAATTATTTGACGCCGGTTAGTTCAATTTGAACCAGTATCAAATAATTTGAAACAAAGGGAATAACATATAATGACCAGTCAAAAAATTGTAAGATGAGCTACAAAGATCCTTTAATTTTTGTTTTCTGATGAAACGGTAAGCCACTATGACAATATTTATGCAGTCAGAGTTACAAAGATGTGGAATAATATATATAATTTTTAAGGTCATACCCCCTCCGTTCTAAAATAAACAACATTTAGTATAAAAATCTAGTCTAATTTAAACTAGTTAAAATAGCTATCCTAAACATCATTAATTTTAGTCATCAAAGTGAAAGTCAAGCCATTCATTGGTGTTAATAAATCCGTACTGACTATACAACAGACAACTGAAGATTGATTAGATTTCAGTCGACTGATGATCACCACCATTGGAATCACCATCTACCAGCTGCTCAACAGAAAACAGGCCGTTCTCTCTCATCACCCACCCCCTTCTCTCATCACTCGTCACGCTAACTGAATCAGTTCGAGCTCCCACACCCAAGCCCTGCCTAACTGCCTTCTCTCACCTCCCTGAAACCCTAAAGCCCTCCAGCCCTAACGTCGTCGGCAGCTGTGTTCACGCCCGTTGACCAAAAGCAACGTGATTTTCAGACGTCTGAAAATTTGAAAGTGTAACAAATACGTTAGAGGTTTTAGCATGCTAGTGATGGAAATGAAATCCTCCTGTCTTTTTACCAGAAAAATGTTGCGAACACAAGACAAATCTAGAAATCCTAAAGAGTGAAAATTAGTCGAATCTCGCATTCTATATCTCCACTATATATATGGTGCCTGCGTTTCTGCTAGTTGTACACCTGGCTATGCACTACACTTATATAAATAGCCTGTAAAATTACAAGAGATACTTCTAGGCCTTACAAATTTTTGTTAGAGTCAAAATTTGTCACCTAGGACATCCATTAGTAGAAAAGTATTATAAAGGCTAGCTGCCTGCAAGCCCTAAACTAGCCATAAGATAAGAACAGAAATATGTTAACCAAGTCCCAGTGCTAGGTCTAACACATACTATGTGTAGATGCAATTTTCTACATAGAATACCACCCTCCACTAATGAAACAAGGACATGGGTTAGAGTTATAAAACCGCAATCATGCACCACACCAACAACCGAACAGAAACAAAGGGAGCAGACATATATTATACGCAGCACTAAAATACAAATGAAACACACTAATCTTTGGTCACATGGTTCGTCGGTTGATTAATTCGTGCGTGTGTGACGCTATCTACTTAATCGTGCTTGCCACTTTGCTAACAACCACACAGATACAGAATTATTTAAAGACCGCCGGCTGCAGGTAGAGATTTATATGCAACTAATTCTTATATGGGGCATGCATTGTCATCATCAGATTCCTTACGTTAGCTGTCATGTAGTGTTGATTATTTGCAGCATGATGCATTTTATCCCTATACGACAATTGTGCACGCATAAAATTAAAAAAAATAATACATAGTAACAATAAACTGTGTGGCCCAATTCCCAATTTGGTGCCTCTCACTTGATTCCTTTAGATGAGTTCCTGACCTATATATGATGAGAACTCTCGTAACTACATGTATTTGGCATGCGATCCTGTGGCCCTATCCAACTGTCCCTTTGCCCCAAGAGACCAAGCAACATCAATGTGACTCGAATTTTCCGCTGCTACTGGCCAACCTAGGTCTAATACAAATAATAAGTACTCTATCGATGATATGGAAACCATGCCCTAAAATTGACTGTACAGACAACACACAATATCTCAAAAGTATGGAACAAAGACCGTGACGATCAAGCCTCGGCACCCACTTGCCCACTTGTTGCACATGGACCGAAACGTGAAAGGTCTCTACCAAGTAGAATAAAACAGAGACAACTCATGCATGCACCCAAGGGCCAAGACGAGGAAACCCTCACCGTTCAGCTCATGGGCAAATCTCAAAGGATGCTTTGTTCATAACCCTCAAATATTGGTGTTCTACAAATTGACATACTAGCTGTTATCGTTAGGCAAATATTCTAGTTCAAGAAAAAAAACTAGAGTTGTTGTCACAATAATTTGAGAAAGGAGTGAATAGTTAATAATACCTATAGTTTTGTGTTTCACTATATGCCTATACATACAAGAAGTAGATATTATTTAGTTTCTGACAAAAGATATATATATATGTATGTATATATATATATAGCGTTTCTTATTACAATTTCACGTCAAGCTTTAAAAGATAATAATGTGAACACAATTAAACGTTTGGGATGCAGAAAGGGATAGAAGACCAATCACTAGTGTATGTTCAAATAAGGAATGCGCGTGTCAATGCAAGGAAATAGGATTGATATGCCGAGTCACCAACCAGAATGCATGATGTATGGAGTTTATAACCTGCATGAGGAAGCTAGACAGCGTGCAGAGCTGATTCACGTTTGTTTGGCTAGACTTGGGTTTGGGGAAGCATGCATGGACATGCTCAAGCATTCTCTTCTCCAGTGAATATTTCCAGGCCACGACACCAACAATGTACCCTCCAACTAACACTTGATCGAGTCTCTTCTTCTTCTTCTAAAGGTTATTTTAATCACACTTTTTGTGTGCACATTGGTTAGTCGCTAACACAGTCTACGGGCTGGGAGGCGTGGATACAAAGAATGTAATGGCGCACTATATAGTGATTATAGTGAACTTAAATATTAGGTTTTGCATGCAGTTGGTATTTTAGGTTTTGAAAAATTTCCTGATTCCCAATTTCTTCTTGTTTGTCCACAACTCGTCTCAAGGGCTATAAAGTTCAGTGCTGCAACATTGCCTCCTTTTAATCATCATCCGAAAAGATAGCGGTGTCATATATAAACTAACACAATCTAAGAACGACAGGCCAGCTAGTTGGTGGCACGTACCTTGGATGAGAGGTGTTGAAATATGTAACACCCTAAACTTAAAAAGGTAAGGGGGAAAAAGTTAAAAAAAATTCAAACCAGAACCTAGCTGTTTAAATTAAAGATTTGAAAGGAAAATGAAACAGAGTGACAAATGAAAACAAAAAAAAAGAAACCAGAATTGGGCCGCAACCCACCCCTTTCCTCCACGCAGCTCAACTTTTCCCCGCCTAGCCGGCCCAGCCCCACAGCGCCCTTTGTCTTTTTCTCTCCCTCACTGACCAGCGGACCCCACCTGTCAGCCCCCACTCAAAGAACCGTTTTCTTCTTCCCTTTCTCCTCGCGGTCCCAGCTCTCCCTCTCTTTTTCTCTTCGCCGGTCGCTCGACAGCGCCGAACGGAAAGCCGACTACCCCAACCAAAAGGGGAGTTTGCCCCCCCCCCCCCCGATTCCCTTCCGTTCCTCGCGCTCATGCCGCCCTACAAAACCCCACCCGAACCCTAGCTCCCCTCCTGCTCCCACACCTCGCCACGGACGGGGGCCGCGCCGCCTCGTCTACCCCCCTGGTGGGCGCTCCTCCGCCAGAAAACCCCTCCCCCTTCCGGTCTCCGATGTACTAACTGGTCGACCGCCTCCCCAGGTACACCGGCGACGCCACCCAGCTCCCCCGACGCAGCCAGAGGCCGAACACCATCTAACCGACGAAACCGGTGAGTCTTCCTCCGTCTACCCTAGCGCAACCCCACTCCTCTCCGAGCTCCTCGAGAACTAACCCTAGTGATGGGGTCGCCGGACACCAGGACACGTCCAGGACGCGGAAGGCTCAAAGGGCGGCTCTCCTACGTCGACTCCGACGTAAGCCCGGAAGCCTCGCCGTACCTCCACGTCGCGAGCCCTCACTGAAGCCCTCCCTGGACCACAAGGCCGCTAGGTGAGCTCCCTGTGAACCCCACCTTCATTTCCAAGAGCTAGCATTGACGTAGGAGTTTAGGAGGCGTAGATCAACTAAACCCCGGCGAGGTTTGGCCACGCACATGGCGCGCCGCCGCTCGGGGATCGCCCCCGGCGGCCGGAGATCCCTGGGTTTAACCCCCACCGTCCGATCTAGATCAAGGGCCATGATTAAAACCTGCATACCGGTTCAGTTTATTTAAATCCCGGCCGTTCCGATTTGATCCGACGGCCCCCGACGAACCCAGCCTTTCCCGCCGGCCGATTTGCACCCAAGCCCCTGGATTTTTTGGGTTGATGCGAGCTGACCCTGAACTCTTGCAGAAGGGCCCCTCGGCTCTCTGGAAATTGGACCCCCCTAGTGTAGAAATGCTTCTAGGCCCCCCGTAGCCCTCTGTTTTTGCGCAAAACACCTCGGAGGCCCTCTGCTTAAGCACTTTGGCCCCTGCAACTCTCAGAAAATAGGTTTTAGGCCCCTAGAACCCCACAAACTTCCATCTAGCTCTGGGAATTTACTATTTTAACCCAAAGGCCCTGCACTAAGTTATTTTAGCACTGCAGCCCCTAGAGAACCCTTTGTTTTAACATTCTAGCCCCTGTATTAATCTGAAAAATTACAAAAACCATACCTACACCTGCTGTAAAGGCACTAAAACCCCTTGGTAAAATCTGAATTTCAATTTTAATCCTCTGCCATGTTGTCAGGTGGAAAATGAACCCCCCATATGTGCTGAAATGATATTTAAAATCCTGTTGTGAGCTGCAGTTTTATTGTAAAGATCATGAATAGCTGCTGAAATAGAAATAACACCCCGCTACAGTTTTAAACATTTCATAAGGACCCCTGAATAGGTGCTGAAGTGACAAGGACACCCTCATACATGCAAAAAAAAAAGAAAAATCCCACTTAGGACCTATGTATATCACTAGTTTTTATAAGACACTTTCAGAGGACTATATATATGATGAAAGGGAAATTAAATTTTACTTTTGTGCTATGATGATTATTATGCTAGGATGATGGGTGGTCTTGCTTACTTGTTTCTCATTATTCTCTCTCTCCATCTGTTATGTCATGGACCAAATCAGCCCCTGAGCCGACGCTGGACCTGCAAGCCCAAGACTTCGACGACCCCGAGCAGTAGCACTTCTCGAGAGGCAAGTGCCCTTGACCATGTTTCTCCATTTTTAGGATTTTAGTTAGAAATGCATGCTTTAGGTCTTAATTTGAATCCCATGTGTTGGTTGTTTACTAGAATTTCCAAAACTTGCCTTGTAGCCGGGATGGGTAGATTAGGGTTTACATTTTATGTTATTACTTTCATGCTTAGCCCTGATTAGATGTCGGGATGGGAGTTATTATATTTAAAATCAATATACCATGATGATTGTGATGATGGGGTGATGTATGTGGTGTATGAGGAGGGTAGAATAGGGATCTAGCAGGCAGGTGGGTTACGGTGGGTGCCGAGTGCACGAGACTCGGGTTTGTGGTTGGTTAGCCTGCGTAGATCCTAAGGACCGGTTCGTGAGACCCGTCAACTGGCTTATACCGTGCCACCACAAGAACTGTTATGGGGCAGTGTGGCCAATTAAGTTGTTCCTATCTTTCCTTGTGTATACCATAGAAATGTGTGAGTGGCACAAGAGGGGGCTTCTGTGGCAGAGGTTTTAGAGTGCCGCAACGGTGAAACCTTAGCGGGTGTGCACGGGTTGGGTAGTGCAATGTAAAGGCCTTGTCGTGTACTCCTGGCCACACATCATAGGGAGTGTGAGATGGCGGAAGGGAGTTTCTAGAGTCGCCGACGGGCGATAAAAACACGACTTGTGGGTAAAGGGTACAAACTCTGCAGAGTCAAAACTGTCTAGACAGCCGTGCTCACGGTCAAGAGCGGGCTGGTAACTCTCTCATGATTAGTGTGGGTTGGTTTGGTGTGATTTGGGATGGTGGGTTAGATTGAGATTACAGTGATAGTGGAGATCACTTGGAGATATGTTTGGGTTGGGCGGGGATGTCACTAAAACAAATAGGACGCTTAAATAAAACTAAGGAATATGTTGCGTAGTGCAAGAGCCGTGTCTAGCCTTCCTTGATTCTTGCCTCATCATTCATAAACTTTTCCACACTTGCTGAGTACATTATGTACTCAGGCGTTTGCCTCTTTTCTTTTCCGTGCTGCTCAGAACCCGAGGAGGCTGCTGAGGATGATGTGGACGACTGCTTCAACCCCGATGCGCAGTTCTAGGCTGGCGTACCGTCGGACGGCGCGTGTGGATCCCATTTTAGATTTTCCGTTGTCATGATGTACTTTTCTTTTGAGCCCATGAGGCATTTATGTACTCGGATGATGTAATCGCGGCACTTGGCTTAATATTAATAATGATACATTGCTCTTTATTATCTCGTGTGTGATATGACTCGATCCTAGCACACGCGGGAGTACGCTTGGTGTCTGTTGCAGGTACCGGGCGTGACAAAATATAAGTGAATTGTCCACCCTTCTCCACCAGATTAAGCTTTTAGAGTCAATAGGTCGGTGCATACTAGCTTAACATGGTACTAGAGCTAGAGGTCTCGAGTTTGAATCCTAGTAGGCGCAATTATTAAAAAAATTAAAATAAATTGCAGCCGACTCCTATATTCCATGTTTGCAGCCCAAGAGAGCCTGCACGTGAGGGGGAGTGTTAAAATATAAGTGAATTGCCCATCCTTCCCCATCAGCTTAACCTTTTGGGGTCAATTGGTCAGTGCATACTAGCTTAACAAGAGGAACTATACACGCATGCATGGGCCCTTGCTTGTGTGTTCCTACAAGTCAGTGGTCCTTCTTACCTTTTTGTTCATCCATCTATTATTCTCCTTCCCTTTCCTTCTATATTGTGATGCACTCCCACCACTCTTCACCATGCAACTTGGCATATCATTCCCTCTCTCTCTCTCTCTCTCTCCCTCTCTCTCTACACACACATTGCATGCATGCGTTTCTTGCATGTCCCCACTAGCATGCACATTGTCTTTCTCTCTCCCTTTTACCTTCCGAAGCCAATCATATGGGCACAAAATTAGTGATCTTATGGATCTATTTCATTGGCGCCATAGCTAAGATGGCAACACACGAATCTGTAAATATTCCACACACGAAGTGCAGCACTTAAAGCCTTTCTATTTGTCATCTAGCCACAAACCAACTAGTAGTAGTGAAGTATAAATCTAATCTATCTAGTTATTAGCTTACTTTTCTAATAAGTATTTGTATGATGTGAAAGGCAATATAATGTAGTTCATGCATCTCTACATCACATAATTTGGCTTCCAAGTGGTTCACAGTACCTCAGCACGCTTAGTGAGGTAAGCTCAACGATAGCGTGACAGAATCAGCATGCATGGAAGCTCGTTTCACTCATGAATAGATTAAACGGACTAAATGGTTTCTAGTAATGATCTTGCGTGGGGTTATTGATTTCTTATTTTAAAAGAAGAGATATTATAAGCTAAATGAATGACAAGCATTTCATATCCTTCTTTTAATTATATTTATTTTCATTTTCTATGAGATCAATTTCATTTGAATTCACAAAATAGTCAGTATGTGACAGCCTACAAATTCCGCGGCTTAGAGTTGACTTAATGAGGGCTAGATGTCCCCTGCATTAATTGAACAACTAAGAGATAGCAACATGAAAAGAGCAGCAATATACAATAGGGATGACGAAGAAATTACAGTTCATATATAAATACTACTCCCTCCAGGGATTATATCATTCAAATTTTGTATTAAATATAAGAGAGTCTAGAGATAGACAAAGTTTTATACAATTAATTTGATGAGGGGGGGGGGGTAGGTAGAGGTAAAATAAGGGATATAATAGTCTTTTACCTCCATCACTATTTTTGTATTGCGATGCTAGGATCACTTATATACTGATGGGATTGAGGGAGGGAGTACACTCATATTCATATACAAAGTGAAGAAACCGTTGGGTGATGTGCAAGCATAATAAGCAGATGGAATCTTTTGATTAGCTAAGACCTACAACTAAGCCCTCATTAATATCCTATCAAAAGCATGGCCACATTGCATATTCTGCAGATTGTCAAATTCACATGCAATGCCTACTCATGCAAAAGTTTCACTGCTAGGGACTGACACGTTTCAACCTAGTAAAAATATCCCCTCTCTCTCTCTCTCTCTCTCTCTCTCTCTCTCTCTCTCTCTCTCTCTCTCTCTCTCGTTCTGGCAGAAGAAGCTCTTCAATTGTAAAACTATCGCATGGCATCTTTATATGTAAAAATATAAAGAAACTGCTCTGCATGGCATCGGTAATGGAAGGCCATTCAAGAGCAAGTATGATAAATATTAAAAAATAAGAAAAAAGTTCCAACTAGCTAGCTTCATGTCAGTTCATTGTGCTATGCATATCAGAAGAAAATTGTGCACGCATGGTTGTTGATAGTTGAAAGGAAAAAAACAATGGTCCATGAGGCCATGAACTAAAATATTTGTCAAGCTGCTAAGACAATTTTTCATGGTTGTATTTGTCCTACAGTCGATTTCTGGACCTGAATTTCTTCTTTCGGAAATCATTCTGTACCAAGGAATTTCCTTTACGCATTAAAATTTAGCATTACACCTTACATGTTAAATTATTGCTTTATTAATGTTATCCCACAGGAAGATATTATTATTACAATTAGCTCAAAGTAGCTCCAAGAAGTACTATTTATTTGTGCATGATTTCCATTTTTATTGCAGAATTAGGACCTAACATGACAAGAAACAATTTACATCAAGATAATATCAAAACGTCATTTTTTTACCAATAAATGGGCTTGCTATACCAAGTCAGGTGCCAGCTGTTTGCACGTTCTGAGGTGACAGATAATCCAAACTTCTTAAACTATCAGATTAAGTTTGGATACGAGTATATGATTGACACACACATACATATAGTCGAGCAAGAGGTGCCTTATTTCTTTCGGTATCCCTACAGAGCAAGCAACATTTTTGTGATACTTCAATAACTAATCAGTGATGTACATTGACTCTAGTATATATAGCATACTTAAGCGGGAACGACTAGAATGCAAACAGACATTTGGTGCAATCGTGCAAAAATCTCTTCTAAACCACACGATCTATATCCTGCGATGAGTGTATTTTTACACTTAAATCCTCCCACCTGACAATATAAGTTGAAAGAATTGAAGTGTGCAGGTGGGAGGATTTAAGTGTAAAAATACACTCACCGCAGGATGTATATCGTGTGGTTTAGAAAGGATTTTTGCACGATTGCACCAAATACGTGTTTGCATTCTAGATGTTCCCTACTTAAGCACTTAATTTACAGGCTGCTTCCTTAATCTACACAGCATTGATATTCTTCAATTTTTAGGCCAACAGCATCAACCATGTTTTCTCCTTTGTGAAGACATAAAAGCTTTCCTTGTTGAAAAGGAATACAAAAGATGTGGTTGCCATCTAAAACAACAAACAATGAAGAACATTAAGAGTAATTGATAAGTTCTTAAATTCGTTTGAATTAACCTTATTCATCTGGAGTTGTGTATATATGTTATTACTGGCCAATGCAAGTATAATCACGTTTGCACACTATATGCGCTAAGGCATGCAAATTATTATAATAAGAGATTTGCTATAGTTCTCAGGAGATCGAGATTTTGTATGTCTCTCATTCATATATTTGGGATAAATAAAATGAATGTGTGGACCATTTTGTCTGTGAAGCTAGAACAATTTTGTAATTGAAGTTGGAACATCTAGTTCTTAATAAGTGAACAAAATATTGCATTTTTATCGATCACATCATATGGAAAACGAAGGAGAATCAAGAAATCTATGCGGTTGAATCCAATCTAATGGCTACATAAGTGACTGAGAAGGAGACACACTTGTAAATATATTAAAGGTATATAGCAAGCTCTAGTTCCTGACCCGTGGTTAGCCAGTCAATCCATTCGAGATATGTATAGATATCAAATGACCCGCATATATATACCATGAGGCACCAGCTGAAAAGCTAACTGCCCTATCATGATTGAGTACAGCGTCTGTACAACGGGCAGCTATGTGTCGCGTGCTGGTATTTGCAAGAAAGCTATACTCCAGCATGTTTTTTTTCTTGTTTTAAAATACGACATGCAGAATATCCCATGGCTACTCATGTCGCTCTACACGAGGTTGATGTATGAAAGCAGGGACGCCGAGGCAAAATAGGCAGATAGCTAGGCACGTAAAAATAGCGCGAGGGCGTGAAGAAGATGGATACGAAGATAAAAAATATGGTCATGCATGGTGCAGAATGCAAGAAGCCAGCTGCTAGTGCGCATACAGATGTGTGTGTGTGCGCGCTCTTGAACAAAAAGAAGCCTATGATTGCAGTTGCTGAGAGCATATATGCAGGCTTGCAAGCCAGGCCTATCAAGTGCAGAAGGAAGCAAGATCCCCAAGTCATTATGAAAAGGATCCATCCTCCAGTGATGGAGCAGCAAGAAACGGTGTGAGTTGTTCGTGTGCACACATGCATTCTCTCTCTCTCTAAAAGGAGAGAGAAATGCATGTTCTTCCGTCTGCGGCATTGCAAGCGAGAGACAGGGCTAGCTGCTGCAGCTCGAGCAATGATGAGCTCCCCGGCCATTTTCAGAGCCAAAGGTTGCATAGGAAAAGAAGGAACAGAAAGGAGGCCTCTACCCAGCCAGCCACACACATAGAGAGTGAGAGGCACAAGGACCGTTGTCCACTTCCACTAACCCTCTAAGTACCCCCCACGCTACTCTTCTCTCTGTGCTGCTGCTGCTGCTCTTTCGTCTCTCGTCTCTCCCCTAGCCTAGCTCTCTTGTCAAGTGGTGAGGACTGGTATATCATGTGACACCACACCCTCACCTACAATATAAACCATGCATACACAAACAAAAACGCAAATGATTAATGAAGAAACTAATAAGTGAATTGGGATGATGAGTACATACCTCTGATTCATCTCCCAGTCCAAGCTTGCTAACCAGGTACTTGATCAACAACCCAACTGTCACCCTCATATCCCTGAAAGGATAACATGTCGTTCAAAGAAAAAGAAAAGACATATTAGTACAGCCAAGTATATGTAACGGGTGTCACATTATTTTTGCATGCTCCAACAAACTTTATTTGTTAATACCAATACCCTACTGCCGAATATACAGCCTTATTTTGAAGGAAATTAGTATATGTAACGGGTGTCACATTATTTTTGCATGCTCCAACAAACTTTATTTGTTAATACCAATACTCTACTGCCGAATATACAGCCTTATTTTGAAGGAAATTATGCAAGCATTTTGTATGTGAATTTTTTCTGGTGGTACCATAGGTGATGAGGAAGGGGGCATCGACAAAAACGCCGAATAATCCAAATAATGCAGGGTGGCAGAACTAACGTATCGATTGATGCGTCAATTTTGGATTTATTTTCGGGAATCCCGCGTCAGCGCACAGCCTATATATAAGAAGATGATGGGTAAAGAACGAATGGGATCAAGATCGAAGAAGAATAGTACTTGATCCGTAAGTAGCTCCTAGGAATCTGAGGCAAGAATGGCTCCCTCCATCTGCACAAATCACAAGGGCAAAATGTCCGAGGTTTAGGAAAAAACAAGCAATTAGAAAAAATGTAACGGCAAGCAGAAGAATGCACTACATTTTGCAAGAACTAATCGGATCCGAATCCGATCCACCAAGGGTGTGAATCGACCGTCAAAAGAGGGAGAGAGGGCGAGGTGAAGAGCACATGAAATGCTCGCCTAGTGTAGTAATAGCAGTAGTACAGCGTGTACTCACTGGTGCGGCGCGGCCTGGAGCGCGAACCATACGCCGGCGGCCGCCGGCGGAAGGACGAGTCTGATCGTGTCGTCGATGCCCGGCGCGCCAGCTCCGGGCGTGTAGAACGTGCGCTGCGGGAACGGAAGCGTCGGTGGGGGCGCCGCAAAAGCCGCCGCTTGGCTCCACGGCGGCAGCCATGGCGGCCCCGCGCGCGGCATGGGCAGAGTTATCGACGCCTGCGGAATGCCGGGCACCGCCGGCCGCAAGAACGCCCCCGGCGGCACGTCCATGCCCCGCGGAGGTTCCGGCCGAGGTTGCGGCTGGACCAGCGGCCCCGCGCGGTCGGTGAAGAGGTGGGGCTGGGAACCCGCGGCGCCGTCGCGGCCGCGGGGCGCCGGGGAGAGGCTGAGCCTTAGCCAGTCTCCCGTCGCCCCGCTGCTCGTGCCCGTAGCCTCCTGACAGAAGACGACGCCCGTCAGCTGCTCGGCCTCCCCCTGGCGGCGGCTCTCCCGGTCCGCCTGCCTCTCCTGCGGCGGCGGCGGATGCTTGGACGGCTCTCGGTGCTGGTCAAGGGGCTCCTGGGCCATATGGATGGACGGCGGCGCCGTGGTCACGGCGAGGCCGGCGGCGCCATGCGCGTCGTGGAGGAGCGCAGGTTCTGAGCCGGGACCATCCGGGCCGACGGAGGCTCATGCCATCCGCCTCGCTTCCTTGCTTGATTGCCGCCGGAACGCTGGCTCGTATGAGTCAGCGCGCAGCAGCGGCAGCTCGTGCGATCTCAGACGACGAGACGGGAGGAGAGAGACAGAGAGCAGGAGTTGTAGTATTAGGTAGGCGAGAGAGAGAGAAGCTAGAGGAAGCGGAGAGGGAGCAGTAGCAGCATGGCACGGGGCAGGGAGGCAACGGAGAACAGAGTGGGGAGGGGAAATAAATTCCATGCATAGTGTTGTAAAACATCTAACACCTTTCAGATTGTTGCCACTGTTTGTTTTTCAATCCACTTTAAGATTCGTGCAAAAGACACGAATCTAGAAGGTGTTGCACGAGGTAATAGTTTACAACACTGATGCAGGGAATTAATTTCTGGGGGACGAGACTTGCGAGGACAGCCAAATATGAGTTTTCGCACCGAACAGAGAGAAACAATGAAGAGAATGAAATTTAAAAAAAAATAGTCCATAGATTTTACTTCAATTTTGGCCCCCGCGGGGACAAAAAGAATGACAGGGGCTGGGCATTTAAGCTCAGGGATTTCTCCGCGATGTTTTGGTCTCCCAGGGTCTTCTCTCTTCTGTGCAAGAGTGGGCGCAAACGGGCCCACAGAAGCTTACGTGACTACAGTCATGTGGTGGCTCGCACTCACGGTAAACTTGGTGTGTTAGGCTGATAACGGACTAAAAAAATGAACTAATAATAATAAGGGCTAAATTAAATTAGTATCATATCAGATTTATATTTATTTTTGAACTAATATTTAGTAAGGGTCAAAATAAATTGTTAAGAGCTCGTGGGCTGAAGCCAATTACCACCCTAGTGTTACTTGCGTCGCGTCGCGGGTGACATTTGGACACTTGATTTTTAGATAATGGAAAAGGAAAAAAAGAAATTCATGATAAGGGAGCCAAGTGCACCATGTCGATTCTTCGAGGGAGGAAAGGTGAGCACTCGCATCCTTGCTAACTGTGTTAGTAGCGATATCCTTAAAGAATTTTATTTATAATTTTTCCATCACTGTGTCACTTAGGCATGCTAAATCATTTTTATTCTAATAACGTGGCAACATCTATATAATTATATTTGTCGGTACCTTGCAGACCGGGTACCCCCGTGTGGAGGCTTGAAGAGACTCCAGACCCCGCCTCCCTGCTGAGGCGGGCTCTAGCACGGCCACGTGTCCTTGGCCCCGGACCTGGCCTCCCCGCAGAGGCGAGGTCGGGGCACTGCCACATGTGCCAAGACTCCGGGTGGGACCACCCCGCCGAGGCGGACTTTGGCACGACAATGTGTCCTTGGCTTTGGACCTGGCCTCCTCGCTGAGGAGGGCTCCGGAGCCGCCACGTGTCCTTGGCTCTAGACCTAGCTTCCCCGTTGAGGCGAGGTCCAAAGCTGCCACGTGTGCCTAGGCTCCGGGCCGAACCTCCCCACTGAGGAGGGCTCCAGAGCTGCCACATGTCATTAGCTCCGGACTTGGCCTCCTCGTTGAGGCGAGGTTTGGAGCTGCCACGTGTCCCCGCGCTCTGGGCCAGACTGAGGAGGGCTCCGGAGCCGCCACGTACGTGTCCTTGGTTCGGACCTAGCCTCCCCGATGAGGAGAGGTCCGGAGCTGCCACGTGTTCCCGAGCTCCGGGTCAGACCTCCCTGCTTAGGAGGGCTCCAGAGCCTCCACGTGTCCTTGGTCCCGGACCTAGCCTCCCCGCTGAGGTGAGGTCCGGATCCACCATGTGCCTCCGGGATCTTGGCGTGAACTCCCGACTGAGGAGGGCTTAAGAGCTACCACGTGTCCCTCGACCAGTCATGAGACATAAGCCTCTGAGTCAAGGAAGACGTGTGTCGTCCAGTCGCACATTCAAAACTCACGCCTTTCCTAGAACCATGGCGTGCAGCGCACGCCACCGCCCACTCCTGCCCGTCATTACCATGACAAGACAGGGCCGTATGGTGTGACAATGTCCCAGTGCTGTACAACTAACCAAGTAGGACGCGGCGACAAGACAGGGCCTTCACCTGCCATCATCAACCGCTACTCGGTCAGAGGCGCCCAACGTGTCAGGTGGCGCGCCTTAACTCCACCAACAACGACACTACATGTAGCTGTAAATACCCTAGACCATGTATAGGGTACGGACAACAGCGGGGCCATCTGTCAGGCCCCGGGCCATATTGTAATTGCCCCGTCCTTGAGCTAGAAAGGACCTGGGCAGCCTCCAGGTTGTTTCGAAACCCAACTCACTCACTCACACGCGCAAAGCAATACAACACTCACTCCCATGGACGTAGGGTTTTACGTCCCGATGGCCCGAATCACGTAAATCTTTATGTTCACCCGTTTTCATCAGTATCGATCGATCTAGCGATGTTAGCCCCTCCAAACAATAAACCTCTGCGGAACGCTCCAGTAGCAGTTCCGGGGGAAGTGTCGTAGCGTACACTTCGACATTTGGCGTGCCAGGTATGGGGCTTTCACGCTCTCTAGGCTACCGAGCAACACCACCATGGTGAACATCCACTCCATCGCTGGCTCGTCTTGCCCCACTCGCTGTCGACTCTAGGGGAGAGACGAGGAGGCCAATTTCTACTCCAGGGCGGGTAGATCTGGCCGGGCAGGCGACCAGACAGACGTTGTTCCCGCGGCACCCACTGTTGCTACCACACAGAGACCTTCCACCTCCACGGCAGCGAACACACCGCTAGTTGCAAGCTCGGAGAGTGTGCTGGCCGCAGCAGCGCTCTTCTCCACAACCCTCCGGGCGAGGGTGCTCCCCCAGAGGGGGCAGAGCAGTGGCACAACGATGTCGACCACTTCGTCGCCGCCACCATGAACACGCACGCCTACAGAAGGCAGCGGGCCGAGCCCTCGGAGGCCCAGTCACATACACCAATGGTGGCCCACGAGACGACTACGATGCAAGCGGCAACCACGGCCAAGCAGGCCACAGCCGACCTCAGGGTCGAGCTAGACCGCCGCCGCGTGAGCGAAGATGGTGAAAGTGCATCTAGGTCCCCGTGTGGGTTTTGGAGGATTGATGACGAACAATTAAAATGCTAATGAATTTAAATGAGCATGTGTGCAGATAGGTTGGATGGTAATAAGAGATTTAGGGCTTTTCAAAAAAGGAAAATGGAGAAGACGGCATGAAGCTACATAATAGAGTTAGGGTTTCTATTTTTCTTGAGTGTAGGAGCGCCGCACTATTAAGAGGGATATGGCAAGCAGCAAAGAAAAGCAAGCTCAATCCTGCAAAAACAATCCTTAGTGTAGAAAAGAGTTGTTAGGTCAAAATCCTCGGACATGTCAAATAAATTCAGAAAAGTACTCTCTGTATAGACTCGGAAATGTCCAAAGGTTTTAGAGAAGTACCTTTTGTTTAGGTTTGGACATATCTGAAAAATTTTGGACATGTCCGAAGTCTAGGGTTTCTGAAAAATCCTAAGTCCAGAAGGTCGGACATGTCAGAGAAGTTCGGAGAAGCACCTTCTGTTTAGGTTCGGACATATCCGAAGAATTTCAGACATATCCGAAGTCTAAGGTTTCTAAAAATTCTTAAGTCCAGAAGGTCGGACATGTTAGAGAAGTTCGGAGATGTACGTTCTATTTAGGTTCGGACATATCTGAAATATGTTGGACATGTTCGAAGTGGAATCAATGGGACAGTTTGAATTATTGTCAGTTGAGGACGTCATTTTACCGTTAATGGTCCCCAACTTCGGAAATGTCCGAAGTAGAGTTCGGACATGTCCGAACTTTAGTGGTTGGCAACGGTCATATTTTGGGGAGCCCTATAAAAGGAGGGATCTCGTTCCCACTTGCAAGGTGATCAACCCCAGAGCTTTCATAAGTGTTCTTAAGCATTCTTAGACCTCTCTCACACCCTCTTGCTTTCATTCTTGAATCTTGTGAGGATTTGAGGCCTTGTGAGGAGATTCAAGAAGAGATCCTAGGGTTTAGCTTGCTAAGTTGCACACCTTCAAGCTGTGTGATTTGTGTTTATTACTCTTGGAGCTTTGTTCCTAGGCAGCTAGGTGTCGCCCGGTGACTCCCAACTTGTGGTGAGACCCGGGAAGTTTGTAATCACCTTGGCTTGATAATGGAACAACCAAGTTTGATCTTTGTGATCATTTGGTGAGGGTTAGGGTTAAAAGAGACCCGGTCCTTTGTGGACACCTCAATGGAGACGTAGATTCCTGAGTGGAATTGAACTTCGGTAAACAAATCCTCGTGTTCACTTGTGCTCAGCTACTTGTTCTGTAATTTTCATATCATTGCTCTTGCTTGTGATTGATCAAAACTAGCATTGAGCTACTTTAGTATTAAGATCATCAGGTTTGCTTAGTAGGTTGCTAAACTTGTTTAAGAGCTACTTCTAGACCATATTGATCATACACTTGACCTAGAACTAGTCAGATTTATTCCCGCTGTGAATGACTTCAGACAAGTCGGATTTTATCAGACTTATCCGAAAATTTTTGACTTGTCCGAAATATTTTTGGACTTGTGAAAGTGCATCTAGGCCTCCCTAGGGGGTTTTAGCTGATTAATGACAAACAATTAAAAAACTAACAAGTTTTGCAAAGAGTGTATGAAGATTCAAAAAAGAAAAAGAAAGTTGTATCCCTCCAAAGAAAAAGTAAAAAGGAAAGGGCGTTGAAGACCTATACATAGAATTAGGGTTTTACTTTTGTTGAGTGTAGGAAACGCCATACTATTAAGAGGGACACGACATCAATAAGTGTGAAAATGATTGGAGCTCAATCCTTAGAGTTTTGGCTAAAAAGGGAGGGTAGACAAGTTTAAAAGAACAAATCCAGACATGTTCGGACTTGTCTGGACAGAATGTCCGGACTAGTCCGGACCCGGACTTGTCCGGTTCGGCATACGGAAAAGATGGTTCTGATGTTTTAGGACATGTCCGGATCGAAGTCCGGACTAGTCTGGACAGCCAGACTTATCCGGATGTCAATGCAGAAAAGAAGGTTCTGATGTTTTGGGACATATCCGGACTTGTCCAGACTAGTCTAGACAGCCGGACTTATCCGGATGTCAATGCGGAAAAGAAGGTTCTGATGTTTTCGGACATGTGTGGACTTGACCGGATCGAGGTCCGGACTAGTCCGGACTCAGAATCTTTTTTGAAATTTTAGTGACCGTTGAAGGGGACGTCACTCTGCATAGTGTGGGCCCCATGTCTGGACTTGTCCGGATCAGGGTTCGGACTAGTCCGGACTTTGGTGGTTGATAACGGTAACATTTCGGGGACTCTATAAAAGGAGTCCACTAGTCCCCATTTCAAAAGCTGATGATTCAAAAAGTTGTCACAAGCATTCTTGAGCTTTTTCAGCCCACTCTCTCACCTTCTTGCGCACAAAATCAATTCTTGGTGAAAGACGGAAGTTTGTGAGTGATTTGGAGTTAGGGCCACCTAGGTATTGAGCTCTTTGATTCATTTTTATTACTTGCTTGTTGCCTTGTGTTTGTTACTATTGGGAGTGAATCCTAGATGGCTAGGTGTTGCCCGGTGGCTCCCCACGAACAAAGCTCAAGTGAAGAGAGTGAAGATGAGAGCTCAATGGATGATGAAGAAATGGCCCTCTTTATTAGAAAATTCAAGAGGACGATGATGAAGAAGAAGAGCGCAAACTATGAGAACAATTCCAAGGACAAAATAAGGTCAAGGGCAAAAAGGGCTTGCTATAATTGTGGCAAGCATGGACATTACATCGCTAATTGTCCATATGAGAAGAGAGATGAAGATGATGGCAAGAAGAAAAAGAAGGAAACAAAATTTCAAGACAAGAAGAATCTCAAGAAAAAGAAGTTCTTTGGGACAGCTCATATTGGAGAAGAGTGGGAATCAAATGATGAGAGCTCCTCATCCAAAGATGAAGAAATGGCTAACATAGCTATCAACAAGCATTCAAGCAAAAAGGTACTATTGCCCAATCAGGGAAATTGGAAGAAGGAAAACCACACTTGTCTCATGGCCAAGGAGACAAAGTGAAAGGTAAACTCCAAATCCTCCTCCAAGTCTATTACTTGACACGACCCCACGGCCTTGTCGAGCAAGGATCACGCTGAGGGGTACTGCGTTGCACAACACCGAATAACACACATCAAAGATACAAAGCGGAAGCAAAGTGTTATTATATAAACAGGTTTATGAACATTTTTACAACAAAATATGTTCAGTCTACACTCACGGGCGTATACTACGCATCGAGTTCACGTTCAGCCCGTGAACGTGTCCCCGCTAGCACGCACACACACTAACACGGTGGCGTGCACGACTCCCACTCGACAGGGTTCCCCTCCTGGGGTTCCGTCTCCTCCTCGGGAGTCCCTTCCTCATAAACTCCTGCAAAAGCTTCAAACACAAGCAGTGAGCATGATGGCTCAGCAAGACTGACCCGTCTCTCCAATACATGAAACTTCTACATGAATGAGGATAGGTTACATGAGGTAAAATAAGTTGCAATAGACTCGCCTAATTAGTGGAACCTTACTTTCAAGTTTTAGCAGCAGGTAGTGGAGAACCTTACGCTAAGGCACATGAGAGAGCCGCAATCAAACAAGAAACGCATTTCTCTCATGTACTTTGCCCAAAGTTGTAAAGAACTTTAATTAGCTCTAAACTACAATAAAACATTAACAAGCAAAGTATATCTTTCAAATCAGCAAACTTTTAACATGTATCTAGCCTGTTCTTTCTACGTCATGGTACAGTGAACAAGTGGTACTCACTGACCGCGAGGGACGACGATTATAATCGATTTACACCTGTAGGGTTACCCTAATAACCCGTCACGTACGCCCGTACTCGATGTTGCCTACAGCAACCATCACGGACGTCGTACGCAACCACCTTTCACCCGTCAGCCAAATATTGAACCGGTCCTATCGTCCCGAGCAAGAGGTCTCTGCGCGTGCATCCGCAGTGCCGCCATCCGATCTACACCTCGAGCTCTCAACCTACCCTCTGAACGACAGGCAATGCCTCAATACCCAGCTACCCGAGTCACATCGGTTTCCCGGTTCCCATATAGCCGTTAGGTCTTCGGTACTGTTCTAGCTTGTTCAACAGGCCCGCACACGGCTTAGTCCTCAATCGACACAAGCGGAGCTATAGAACCCAGGCCCCAAAGTCCTGCTGCCCTTACTCTCGGCTCGGTCTCATTTTTCTTGCCATGTGTTTCATTTGCTATCTTTACCCGAGTCGAGTGCCTCTAGCCTATCCTCGCGAGTAGTTCTAACTACTCGACTTGTATCGAATCCTACACTATCTTAGCATTGCAGTAGCTAACGGGGTTTTCAAACCTAATCCCAACCCAGGGTTTTCTTGGCTATGCATCTGGGTTTCAAACAAAACTCTAATGCAAGAAGTAAGTGGGTGCTCAAAGTAAGTTCTCAAAACAGTAAAAATTTGTAAAAAGATTAATGCAAACTGGAGCTTGCCTTGCTGCTCTTGGTCATAGGCTAGCTGCTCTTCCGGAGTGACGAAGTCTAAGACTTCGGGTTCCTCCTCATCCTTAGCGACTACATGAGATATATGTATCAATTTAAATGCATTTGAGTTGAACTTAAACTTGTGAAGAGTATAAGTCTCATTAGACAGACCCAATGACTCTGAAATTTTTATTATGGTTTGTTTACAACCTAAGCAAAGAATTGGCCAAGTTTTATTTGCAGCAAAGCTTATTTGAGCTCTCCACAAATAATTATGTACTCGACCTTAATTGGAGCCCCTAGGGTGTTCTTGGGATTTTCATGAAGCAAGCCATGACTTTCTATAAACTAGATTTTCAGAGGGTTCTAATGGAGTTGGTTTCACTTAATTTGAAGGTTCCTAGCTAAAGATATGAGCTAAACAATTTCAGAGAAATTCTGAAAATGTTTCTGGACATTTTCTATTTTCTCTGGAATAGTTTTATTAAACCCACCATTAGGTAGATCAAATGAGCTCAAATGGATGTGAAATTGTTATGGTATCTCAGGTATATTTTGGTGAACATCCCAGCAAAATTTCAGAATTTTCCTCCAAAGGGTTCTCCAGTTAAAATTCTAAACGTTTTAAACTTTGCAGAATTAATTCTGGAGAAATAAAGATTTTCGTAGAGTGAAACTTCATTTTCTGGAAAGTATTCAGAAATCTTAATCCAACAAAATTTGGTTCACTCAATTTGGAGTTTCCTAGCCAAAGTTATGTGGGTTTGAAGTTTGAACTAAATCTGAAAATCAGGAAAAAGTTTAAACCGCTGCACGTGGGACCGGGGCTACGTGTCAACTTCTCAGCGGTCGGCACACGGGCTACGGAATCCTTCGCGCGCAGCCGCACCCGATCCGGTGCCACAGCAGATCCCGGGGTTTAAAATATCGGCCGCTGACACGTGGGACCGGGGGCTTCGTCTACCTCCGGCCTCCCGCGCTCGGCCGCCGCCCCCCTCGCCGGAGTGCTCGCCGGAGGGCTTCTGCCGTAGCAAAACTCCATGATTTTGGCCGCCTCTGCCTAACTCCATCCGGGGAACAAGATGCTGGGTTCAGCTCGTCATGAAAATCACCGGCATATTGTCGGCGACGAGCGACGGCTTCGGAAGAACTTCGGCCGTGTCGTCCGGCCTTCCTAGCACCCCAATCGATCGAGAAAAAGGCCGGAGAGCATCAGTGGCCCCTAGGGAAGCTCGGCATGGGCTTGAAGCAGCTCGGGAGAGGTCCTAAGTAGGCTCTCACCGTGTGCCTGATGCTTCCCGCATAAGCCGCCGTTGGCAAGCCCCGAAACACGTCATGTACAGGGGTTCTCATGCTAGGTGTTGTGAAGCTAACTTGTGCGCTACTAAGCCTAGATCGTGTACGGACAGTTTGAGGGTCTCTAAACAACTACGGGGTGAGAATTTGGTGGATCCACACCCGAAGGTCGGTCTGCGCCGAGTGAAAGGGAAAACTGAAATTCATCGCCGGTTTGCGATCTCATCCGCTTCATCCGTGTCCACCAAAACTTGCTTCTGAGTTATTGATACATTTTGTTGCTGCCGGGGTGAATAGAAAACTTTGACAAGTGAGCCTCATCAAAGATTTTCTTCCGTAACTCCGGGTTACGGGGTACGACAATCCGGTCCTTGAACCATAGGACGTCGTCTCCGTCTTCCCGGAAACATTTCAGCTCCCCACTGTCTATACGTCTCCGCAAATGTGACATGCCCTTGTCATTTTTCTGGGCTGGTGCTATCTCTTCACGGATGGTGGAGATCAAAGCTAAGTTGTAGAGAGCTCCATGTGGAATCACATGCAATGGTGGCTCGCTCTCTTCCAACGGTGTGATGGTCAGATTGTTGACGTGTGACTTGCGGCTCAGCGCATCCGCCACTACGTTTGCCTTGCCGGGGTGATAATGGATCTCTATTTCGTAATCCTTTATCAATTCTAACCATCTTCGCTGCCTCATGTTCAGCTCTTTCTGAGTGAATATGTACTTGAGGATTTTGTGGTCGGTATATAAATGCACGAGGTTACCGAGTAGGTAGTGCCTCCACATTTTAAGTGCGAGCACCACGGCAGCGAGCTCCAAGTCATGTGTCGGATAATTCTGCTCATGGTTTCTGAGCTGCCGTGATCCATACGCGACCACTCTTCGGTCTTGCATCAGCACACAGCCGAGCCCAATGCCGGATGCATCGCAGTACACATCGAATGGTTTTGTTGTGTCTGGCTGCGCCAAAACCAGTGCTGATGTTAGGTGTCTCACTAATGCCTTGAACGCTGCTTCACATGCTGGACTCCAAACATATTTGATAGCCTTCTGCAGCAGCTCCATCATAGGCTTGGCAATCTTTGAGAAGTTCAGAATGAACCTCCGATAATATCCCGCGAGTCTGAAGAAACTCCGTACCTCGCGAACAGTTCTCGGGGACTTCCAATTCAGCACTTGTGTGATCTTACTCGGGTCTACAGCGATGCCCTCCGCTGAGATGATATGCCCGAGAAAAGACACTTGCGATATCCAGAATTCGCATTTGCTGAATTTCGCGTATAGCTTGTGATCCCGCAGGCGTTACAAGACTATACGCAGATGCTTCTTGTGTTCTTCCTCCGACTTGGAATATACCAATATGTCGTCGATGAAGACCACAACAACCTTGTCCAGCTCCGGCATGAATACCGAGTTTATCAAATACATGAAATGAGTTGGAGCATTGGTGAGGCCGAAGGACATGACCAGGTACTCATACAGTCCGTACCTTGTCGAGAAAGCTGTCTTCGGAATATCCTCAGCCCGTATTTTAATCTGGTGGTACCCGGATCTTAAGTCCATCTTGGAAAAGATCTTTGCTTCGACCAACTGATCAAACAACATGTCAATCTGTGGCAACGGGTACTTGTTCTTGATGGTTACGGCGTTTAGTGGACGATAGTCCACGCAAAGCCGCAACGTCTCGTCTTTCTTTTTCACAAATAATGCCGAACAGCCCCATGGCGAGGAGCTCGGCCTAATAAAACCCTTCTCCAGCAGGTCCGTTAGCTGAGTCTTCAGTTCAACCAATTCCTTGGGCGCCATCTTGTATGGCCTTCGGGATATTGGCATGGTTCCCGGTGCAAGTTCAATCTTGAACTCCACCTCTCTGTCGGGCGACATCCCCGGTAAATCATCCGGAAACACGTCGGGGAACTCACGGACTACTGGGATGTCTTCCAATCTGATGGTTGTGGATTGATATACACTTGGAAGTTTCATTTCTGGACTGTCCAGAAATAAAGAGTGTGACTCGTGCATTTCTGAGTGTAGATGCACGACTCGAAGGACGGTGTCTAAAACAGCGCCGCAGTGGGTTAACCATGACATCCCTAAGATGATATCGACCTTCTGTCCCTCTAAAATTATGAGAGACGTAGGGTACACTCTACCCGCTAAGCATAATGGTACTTTGGAAACTATCATGCTTGCTGAAATCTTCCCACCCGGTGAACAAATCAAATATGGACTATCGGTGGTAGTATTTGCAAGCTATATTTAGCAATGAGTGCTTGGCTAATAAAATTGTGCGTGGCGCCTGAATCAAATAATACTATGGCGGGATGTTGGTGGAGTTGGAACATACCCGCAAGGATCGGCTCTCCCTCCGGCACGTCCTCTATGGCAAGTTGGTGGATGGTGCCAGGCCTAGGGTTTGCCCGCCGCGAATTAGTGGGGTTCTGGGGCTGATTCCTCTCTAGAAGTTGCAGTGCAACTCCGCCGCCTTGCCTCTCCAGACAACTGCTGGCGAAGTGTCCTGGACGACCATACTTGTAGCATGTGGCTGCTGCTGGTCCGGTGCTTGGGGGACGAAAGCCCGGCATGCGCTGCTGAGGTGCATACGCACGCGGCATCGCCCGCTGTTGTTGTTGTTGCTGCAGAGGTGGTACTGGCAGTGCCGGCCTGAATGCCGGTGGAGAATATGGCCGACTGCGGAATGGCATCGACCTCTGTGGTGGATGCCAGCATGGACCCGATGGTGGGCGATTCACCATCCGATATTTCTGAGAAGGACCACCTCCCTCTCCGCTGCTTTGCGGTGCGCTTCGCTTCCTTTCCGCCGCCGCTAACTCCTTGCCAGAGTCCTCCTAAACAATCGCAGCATCAATTATGTCATTGAGGCTGCCGCGATTGAACATCGCCAGCTTGTCCTTCAGGAGGGGGTTAAGCCCCTGGTAAAAATGATCCCGCCGCTTCTCGTCGGTATCAGCGTGATACGAAGCGTAGAGCACAAGATCATTGAACGCCCTGGAGTATTCCAGCGCGTTCCAGCTCCCTTGCTGCAGGCGTAAGAACTCCTGCGTCTTCCTCTTCATGAGACCCGGCGGTATGTGATAGGCCCTGAAGGCCGTCCGGAATTCCGCCCAGGTCATAATTCGCTCGGTGGGCTGCGAAGCACAGTAATTCGCCCACCACGTGCTCGCGGATCCCTGGAGCTGTTGGACCACGAACTGAGTCTTGCGCTGCTTACTCACTTGGAGCAGCCCGAACTTCATCTCCATCGTGCGGAGCCAGTTGTCCGCATCGAGGGGTTCATCCTCCGTTGAGAATACCGGGGGATGAGTAGCCAGAAAATCGGAGTAGGAGCTCTGTTGGCGCTCCTCACGATCTTGACGTCTCTCTGGTCGAGACGTATTCGCATTGAGGGTTTGCAGAAACTCCGTGTTCTGCTGATGAGAGCCCGCCATTGCTGCCACAATGTCAGCCAAAGTAACCGTTGGCGGTGGCGATGGCGGTTGTTGCTGTTGCTGTTTCTGCTGTTGCTGTCCCGAGGAGTCCTCGGGAGGTTGTTGGGAGGTCTCTCCCCCCTGACTGGAACCCCCAACGTCCGGGTTGACACGAGTACGAGTCATTCTGAAATTCAAAACAGCAGCGATCAGCATATGTCATACTGAAAATTCCATATGAAACAGTAAGTATTGAAGTGACGCATGAATAATTTGCACAACCTTCACATATATTGATAATACATGAACTTTATACAAGATACATTAGTCTCGGGTCTCCGAGAAGTCGTGCTCATGTCGTCACCACCTATACATACACTACTGTTTACACGACATGTCACCGATTACAAAAGTTTGGGTTACATCACCCCAGCTGCCCTACTTGGCAATGGTAACCTCCTACTTGGAGTAGAACTCGACCTCCTACAGGTCGTCCTTCTCCGGTACCTATGCTGGTGGCTCTGGGTTTATAACCTCCTCTTCTGGCTCGGGTTCTCCCATTGCCGGAAGACCCAAGACCATGGGTACGGCACCTACTACCGGTATGCCCATTACCGGAGGTACGAGGTCCTGCAACGAGTGAACCTCGTCCATGGCTTGGTTGTAGTCCTCTTCCCAGCCTTGCCCCTCCTCAATAGCGTCATCCCGCTCTTGAGTAAGGACCTCGTTCTGCTGGGTTAGAGTCTGCACCTGTTGTTGCAAGGCTGCGATGTCGACATGACTTTTCTTCTTTGCCTTCTTCAGACGATGCAATTGATTATATTGTTCGTTCAGTCGCTTGATCGTCGGAAGGAGAACATTGCGGAGTGCGCTGTGAGCACTCTCAAAATGATCTCCATGGCTGTTGCTCTCCTTGAGCTTCATGGCGAGACATTTCGTATGAACAGCTTGGCTGTCCATCACGGCCTTTCCCGCCCTTATCTGGAGGCTGAGGTTCGCCTCCGCGGGGTTGTACCTTGGGCAACCCGGATCAGTTGCCTCCATGTACCTCCCTTCCCACACATGATTAGCCCGTCCCTCCACCGGAACGAGTGCGTATGGATTGCCCTCCATAGCTCTCACATGTAGTTGGCAGAAACGCGACATGGTGTCGCGGGCTGCCACTTGCCACATTCCCTCTGGTTGTCTACCTCCCACCGTAACGGTGAACGGCACCCAACCGGGTGGCGTAGGTCCTGCAGGAACTTCGACATGGATCGTCCATGTATTTTTCCCCTCCTCGCCTTCTTCTTTGGCGAAGTACTGTGGCATCTTGTTGTATCCGAAATATTGAAGCATTTGCCTCAAGGCTTCCAGATAGCCGCTGTGGTGAGAACAGTGAGATTCCACCCACCCGTTCTCCAACTGTCTATCCGTTGTGATCTGTAGAAACATATTTGAGAAATGTCAAATATTTATTTGAACAGTAACCCATTGATTTATAACATAAAACATGTCATTGAACTCATAAAACTTGGAAACATAGTTCAAATTTATACAAGTTCGACTGCTGATTTGCTGTCCAACATGACAGCCCTGACCAGTTTCTATTCCAACCTGATTTAGACCATTCTAAAGGCAAAACCAATTCTGGAGCTCAACATCAAAGTTAAAGCTAACTTCAACATATTTCCATAAAGTATTTGCTTGGCCTAAGATCTGTCCTGGTTCAAAAGTTATGAACTGTCAAATTGATAGAATTTCTGGAGAAAATTGGACAGCACCTCCCTGCTTGAGGTACTGAACTGATCCAAGAATTACAGTTAATTCTACACCACATTTTACATAACTTTCTGTTACAAAGTTGTAACCCATCTCCTAAACTTTTCATAACTACCTCATTTTCTATTTTTTGATTTTTATGCAGGAAGTTATGCTCCATTTACAGAGAGTGTTTGCTCTACCCTGTTTTCTGGACAGTTTCAATACTACTGCACTTTCGATGGGTTAAGGGATGAAACATCTCTGGACATCAACAGAAAAGTTGTAGAGATTTTCCAAAGCTTTCCATAAATGTATCATATGACCCTAACTTTGAAAGAACTCAACCTCTAACCTCTGATTAACTTCAGCCTTAATTCAGCTGAAAACAGGGGACTCTGTGCTTAGTATCCTATAAGTCGAAAACTTGTTAACTTTGAATATCCTGATTAAGGGAAGGAGTTACATCAATTTTTAGTACTCTGGATTAAAACTTTCAAGTTTTACAATGTAGTTGCTCATTTAGTGGGGTGTGACGTCGATGCGTCACCAGATCATGTTGGTACTACGTCCTCACAAAGAAAAACCGATACCGGACTTAGCCGCCTCCGTTAATTCAGTGGCACTAAACGTCACTCGCACATGGATGTTACACGTATACCGTTTCGTGGTTAGACTACCTGCATATAACTCAAACAATCGTCAGACTCGGCTGCACACCGAGCCCGGTATCCATACAGTTCGTACACCCGGCCGTCATCACTCGCCCGGATGTTCTCAAGCCAAGCACGCCTTGAGCTACGTGTTCAAGTTACTGACCACGTGACGGGGTCTCCCAAATTGTCTAAAGCACGCCAGGGACAGACGTTACTCGAATACCCCAAACGACATGAAGAGTCGTAGAGGATATTAAAGCGGGTCGGGTTACCTGCCACCCGTGGGGCTCCACCTTCAGCTTGTGCGCACTGGTGGACAGCGCTTACGTGCACCCCCCAAGACATAAAGTATCCCAAGATGCATGATTTTTTTGACATAAGCAACAGGTTAGTATGCCACTTTTTATATACTAATAATATCCTTATATGGTCTACTAACTCGTTCCTCACCGAAATTTTGAAAAGGATGACCTTTGTAGTGCGTTAAACCTCAAGCGAGCTCCGATACCACGCTGACACGACCCCATGGCCTTGTCGAGCTAGGATCACGTTGAGGGGTACTGCGTTGCACAGCACCGAATAACGCACATCAAAGATACACAGCGGAAGAAAAGTTTTATTACATAAACTGGTTTATGAACATTTTTACAACAAGATATGTTCAGTCTGCACTCATGGGCGTAGACTACGCATCGAGTTCACGTTCAGCCCGTGAATGTGTCCCCGCTAGCACGCACATACACTAACACGGCGGCGTGCATGACTCCCACTCGACGGGATTCCCCTCCTAGGGTTCCGTCTCCTCCTCGGGTGTCCCTTCCTCACAAACTCCTGCAAAAGCTTCAAACACAAGCAGTAAGCACGATGGCTCAGCAAGACTGACCCGTCTCTCCTATACATGAAACTTCTACATGAATGGGGATAGGTTACATGAGGTAAAATAAGTTGCAATGGACTCGCCTAATTAGTGGAACCTTACTTTCAAGTTTTAGCAGTAGGTAGTGGAGAACCTTACGCTAAGGCACATGAGAGAGCCGCAATCAAACAAGAAATGCATTTCTCTCATGTACTTTGCCCAAAGTTGAAAAGAACTTTAATTAGCTGTAAACTACAACAAAACATTAACAAGCAAAGTATATCTTTCAAATCAGCAAACTTTTAACATGTATCTAGCCCGTTCTTTCTACGTCACGGTACAGTGAACAAGTGGTACTCACTGACCGCAAGGGACGGCGATTATAATCGATTTACACCTGCAGGGTTACCCAAATAACCCGTCACGTACGCCCATACTCGATGTTGCCTACAGCAACCATCACGGACGTCGTACGCAACCACCTTTCACCCGTCAGCCAAATATTGAACCGGTCCTATCGTCCCGAGCAAGAGATCTCCGCGCGCGCATCCGCAGTGCCGCCAGCTGATTTACACCTCGAGCTCTCAACCTACCCTTTGAACGACAGATAATGCTCAATACCCAGCTACCCGAGTTACATCGGTTTCCCGGTTCCCATATAGCCGGTAGGTCTTTGGTACTGTTCTAGCTTGTTCAACAGGTCCGCACACGGCTCGGTCCTCAATTGACACAAGCGGAGCTATAGCACCCAGGCCCCAAAGTCCTGCTGCCCTTACTCTCCGCTAGGTCTCATTTTTCTTGCCATGTGTTTCATTTGCTATCTTTACCCGAGTCGAGTGCCTCTAGCCTATCCTCGCGAGTAGTTCCAACTACTCGACTTGTACCGAATCCTACACTATCTTAGCATTGCAGTAGCTAACGGGGTTTTGAAACCTAATCCTAACCCAGGGTTTTCTTGGCTATGCATCTGGGTTTCAAACAAGACTCTAATGCAAGAAGTAAGTGGGTGCTCAAAGTAAGTTCTAAAAACAGTAAAAATTTGAAAAAAGGTTAATACAAACCAGAGCTTTCCTTGCTGCTTTTGGTCTAAGACTTCGGGTTCCTCCTCAACCTTAGCGACTACATGAGATATATGTATCAATTTAAATGCATTTGAGTTGAATTTAAACTTGTAAAGACTATAAGTCTCATTAGACAGACCCAATGACTCTGAAATTTTTATTGTGGTTTGGTTACAACCTAAGCAAAGACTTGGCCAAGTTTTATTTGCAGAAAAGCTAATTTGAGCTCTCCATAAATAATTATGTACTTGACCTTAATTGGAGCTCCTAGGGTGTTCTAGGGATTTTCATGGAGCAAGCCATGACTTTCTGAAAACTAGATTTTCTGAGAGTTATAATGGAGTTGTTTTCACTTAATTTGAAGGTTCCTAGCTAAAGATATGAGCTAAACAATTCCAGAGAAATTTTGAAAATGTTTCTGGACATTTTCTATTTTCTCTGGAATAGTTTTTAAACCCACCATTAGGTAGATCAAATGAGCTCAAATGGATCTGACATTTTTATGGTAGCTCAGGGATATTTTGGTGAACATCCCAGCAAAATTTCAGAATTTTCCTCCAAAGGTTTCTCCAGTTAAAATTCTAAATGGTTTAAATTTTGCAGAATTAGTTCTGTAGAAATAAAGATTTTCATAGAGTGAAACTTGATTTTCTTGAAAGTACTCAGATAGATGAATCCAACAAAATTTTGTTCACTCCATTTGGAGTTTCCTAGCCAATTCTATGTGGGTTTGAAGTTTGAACTAAATCTGAAAATCAGGAAAACGTTTAAACCGCTGCGCGTGGGACCGGTGCTACGTGTCAACTTCTCAGCGGTCGGCACATGCGGGTACGGAATCCTTCGCACGCAGCCGCACCCGATCCGGTGCCACAGAAGATCCCGGGGTTTAAAATATCAGCCGCTAACACGTGGGACCAGGAGCTTCGTCTACCTCCAGCCTCCCGCGCTCGGCCGCCGCCCCCCTCGCCGGAGTGCTCGTCGGAGGGCTTCTGCCGTGCGCCAAACTCATGATTTTGGCCGCCTATGCCTAACTCCATCCAAGGAACACGATGCTGGGCTCAGATGGTCATAAAAATTACCGGCACATAGTCGGCGACGAGCGGCGGCTTCGAAAGAACTTCGGCCGTGTCGGCCGGCCTTCCTAGCAGCTCAACCGATCGAGCAAAAGGTCGGAGAGCATCAGTGGAACCTAGGGAAGCTCGGCATGGGCTCAAAGCATCTCGAGAGAGGTCCTAAGTAGGCTCTCACCATGCGCCCAATGCTTCCTGCATAAGCCGCCGTTGGCAAGCCCCGAAATACATCATGTACAGGGGTTCTCATGCTAGGTGCTGTGAAGCTAACTTGTGCCCTTACATTACTAGCGATAACACTTAGGATAGTAGTGGCAGTGATATGGAGTTCATGTTTAAGGGGATGAGTAAAAAGAACATCTCTAAAATAGAAAGTTTAATGGAACAAGTATTTGAATAGATTCTTGATAAACAAGAAGGATTGCTCATTCTTGAGAAAGAAAAAATCTAGAACTTGAGAGGTTACTAACACTTGAAAAAGAGAAGACTGGCAAACTAGACTTAGAACTTGCATCATGCAAGGAGACATGTTAAAGTCTCAAGAGTTCAAATGTTGCTCTTCAAGATGAATTTGAGAATTTGTCAAAAGCTCACAAATCAATTGAAGTGCAATTTGATACTCTCAAGTCTAGTGTCTCATCTTTTAAAAGCTCACTCAATCCCACTAGGCACTCCACCACTAAAACTTGTAATTGTGCAAAATTGATACTTAACTTGAAGGAGCAACTTAAGATGGCCCAAAGCAAAACTCCAACCAAGAAAGTAGTTTTTGATAAGGAGAAGCTCAAATGCAAGAAGTGTATATTTGAACTCTAGATCTCCCCTAATGAAAGAAGGCCTTGGCTATGTTAGAGGTGGCAAGGAAAACACTAGAGTAGTAAACAACAATAAGGAATGTCTTACTTTTGTTAAAGAAGGGACTTACACCAATGTGAAATTAAACAAGTCTACTCATGAAAATACTCATTTTGTTTCCACTATGCCATTTCATGACTTTAATGCGTCATATGTGCTAATGAGAAATAAGTTCGGAAAATTCATTGCTAAATATGTTGGGCCACTCCAAAAGAAACCAAAAACTTATGTATGGGTGCCCAAATCACTTGTGACTAACATGAAAGGACCCAAACAAATTTGGGTACCTAAAACCAAGGGCTAAATTGTTTTTGTAGGCATATTCCTCCGGTGGGACGAAATGGGTACTAGATAGTGGATGCACAAACCACATGACCGGAGAAAGAAAGATGTTCATCGCATATGAAGAGAATGATGATCCAAGTGAAAGCATCTCTTTTGGTGACAATAGTCAAGGAAGAGTGCCTGGCATTGGTAAAATTGCTATCTCCTCCCAACATTCAATTTCTTATTTCTTGCATGTAAGTCTCTTGACACCAATTTGTTGTCCGTGTCACAACTTTATGAGAAGGGGTACAATTGTATGTTCACAAATGAGGGTGTGACCATTTTTAGAAGAAGTGATGACTCAATTGCATTTAAATGTGTGTTAAAGGGAAAACTCTATCTTGTGGATTTTACCACGGATGGAGCTCAACTTGATACGTGCCTAATTGCAAAAACTAACATGGGTTGGTTAAGGCATAGGAGACTAGCCCATGTTTGTATGAGGAATTTACAGAAACTTCAAAAAGGGGATCACATTCTAGGACTAACAAATGTTGTGTTTGAGAAAGATAGGCCTTGTAGTGCATGTCAAGACGGAAAGCAAATTGGAGCACCACATCCCGCCAAAATGTGATGACTACAACAAGACCCTTGGAATTGCTTCATATGGATCTTTTTGGTCACATTGCTTACATAAGCATAGGCGGTAACAAATATGGTCTTGTTCTAATTGATGATTTTTCACGTTTCACTTGGGTGTTCTTTTTGTATGAAAAGAGTGAAACACAAGGGATACTAAAGAATTTTTTAAAGAGAGCTCAAAATGAGTTCTCTTTAAGGATTAAGAATATTAGAAGCGACAACGCCACTGAGTTCAAGAACACTCAAGTGGAGGAGTATCTTGATGAAGAAGGCATCAAGCATGAGTTTTCGGCCCCATACTCCCCTCAACAAAATGGGGTGGCCAAAAGGAAAAATCGCACGCTCATTGAGATGGCAAGAACCATGCTCGATGAATACAAGACTTCAGATCGGTTTTGGGCCGAAGCGGTTAACACCGCTTGCCATGCCACAAACCGACTCTATCTTCATCCACTTTTGAAGAAAACACCATATGAGCTCCTAACCGGTAACAAACCAAATGTTTCATATTTTTGAGTATTTGGTAGTAAGTGCTATATCCTTATCAAGAAACCTAGGACCTCTAAATTTGCATCTAAATCTGATGAAGGTTTCTTGCTTGGCTATGACTCAAACACTTATGCATATCGTGTTTTCAACAAAAATTCCGATTGTGTCGAAATAGCACGTGATGTAGTGTTTGATGAAACTAATGGCTCACAAGTAGAGCAAGTTGATCAATGTGTGCTAGATGAAGAGGAGGCACCATACATGGCATTAAGAAAGATGGCTCTTGGTGATGTATGCCCACAAGAGGAGCATCGCGCTCAAGTGGATCAATATTCAACACAAGTTGCTCCTCCAACACAAGTACAAGATCAAGATCAAAACGATCAACAACAAGACTCTCAAGATCAAGATGACCAACATCAAGATGGTGACAATGATCAAGGGGGAGACAATGGTGAAGATGAAGTTGATCCAAGGTCTCAAGTGGCCCATCCAAGAGTATACCAAAGTGTTCAACGGGATCATCCCGTAGATACCATTCTTTGAGACATCACTAGAGGGGTAACTACTCGATCTCGTGTAGCTAATTTTTGTGAACATTACTCGTTTGTCTCCTCTTTGGAGCCCTGAAAGGTGGAAGAAGCACTACAAGACCCGGATTGGGTGATGGCCATGCAAGAAGAATTGAACAACTTCAAAAGGAATAAGGTTTGAGAATTCGTAAAGAGACCAAATGTCAATATTGTGGGCACCAAGTGGGTGTTCCACAATAAACAAGATGAATATGGAGTGGTGACAAGAAACAAGGCAAGACTTGTGGCCAAGGGATACAAGTTGAAGGTTTGGATTTTGATGAAACTTTTGCTCCCGTAGCTAGACTTGAGTGAATTCGTATTTTATTAGCTTATGCTTCTCACCATGATTTCAAGCTTTACCAAATGGATGTGAAGAGTGCATTCCTAAATGGGCCAATCAAAGAAAAGGTTTATGTGGAGCAACCTCCGGGCTTTGAGGACCAAATATATCCTAATCATGTTTATAAATTGCATAAGGCTCTATATGGCCTCAAACAAGCTCCTAGAGCTTGGTATGAATATATTAGAGATTTTCTTATTAAAAATGGTTTTAGGATAGGAAAAGCCGACTATACACTCTTCACAAAGAATTTTGATGATGATTTATTTATATGCCAAATATATGTCGATGATATTATATTTGGTTCTACTAACAAGTCTTCACAAATTGAATGTCACTTGAGGGCTGTTAAAAGAATCTTAAGATATCTAGTTCACACATCTAATATAGGGCTATGGTATCTAAAAGGATCCAAGTTTAATCTCATTAGATACTCCGATGCAGATTATGCCGGATATAAGGTTGATAGGAAGAGTACGTCCGAAACTTGTCAATTCTTAGGAAGGTCTCTTGTATCGTGGTCTTCTAAGAAACAAAACTCCATTGCATTATCTACCGCTGAAGTGGAATATATCGCAGCCAGAAGTTGTTGTGCACAACTTCTATGGATGAAACAAACTCCAAAGGACTATGGTTATAATATGAACCATATTCCACTTTTATGTGACAATGAGAGTGCCATTAAAATTGCCCACAAGCCTGTTGAGCACTCTAGGACCAAACATATAGATATCCGACACCATTTTTTGAGAGATCACTCAATTAAGGGAGATAGTCATTTTGCATGTTAGAACTGAAAAACGGCTAGCCGATATCTTTACCAAGCCACTAGATGAGAAATAGTTTTGTGAACTAAGAAATGAGCTAAATATCCTAGACTTTAGGATGGATTGAAGTGTTGCACAACAACTGTGATTAAGAATAGGTCTGCAAAATAAAATGGCTAGAAAACATACAATGAGTGAATTGTGGAAAATACTTAACCCTAGCTCTAATATGCCCTTTTCGACTTAATATTATCATGATATGTGTGATAAATTGCATGGTGGTCAAACAGTTCGATATTTTTGTGAAAACCTGTCCAAAATAATCTATAGACTATATATAAGACATATATACATAAATAGAGTGGACTAGTACGAATAGTACGCACTGGAGAAACCAGACTAGTCCAGACTAGGGTCCGCACAAGTCCGGTGTGGGGGGTATATAAACCCCCACCCGGCTACAGGTCTCTTTTCTCCGTTTTTCCTTCCCCACTCGAGCGCACACACACACTCCAACTGCCCCAAAGCGATTTTTCTTCCCATTCCACCATATCTTCGAGGAAATCAGCGGATCTTCAAGTTTGGAGTGAAAGAAAATAGTCCGGACTAGTCCGTATCGATTCGCTGCAAGATTTTGTGCCTCTCCTTCACTTTTGAGGTATTTTTGACCTAACCTTCCTTTTTCTTCAAATCCTTGTGAATCCCTCGATTAAGTTCAAAAGAATGATGATGAATGCCCCATAGACAACCCCTACCATGCCATTTTGAAGTATTGCTTGGTAGTTTCTTGATTTTGTGCGAGATTCAAAAGTTAGAGTTTGAAACTGTAGTCCGGACCCCAACAGCGCGGACATGTCCAGTCCTCGGGCCGGACTAGTCCGACTCCTTACAGTTTGAATCCCAAACTTTTTGTCTCGCATGATTCTCCTACATCCTTTGATCCTAGAATTTTATTCCCATCGTGTGAAATTGCTAGGATGACAAATGAAGCGAAGATTCGCGAAATTAGGAGCAAGAAGAGAGCGGAAGCCGATTCTTCAGCTTCTCAAGCCAAACACGTGGTCTCCAAGGTTCCTGGGACCACAACTTATAAGGGCAAGGGGCCAGCTTCCCAGTCACGGCGCAGCAGCAATGATAGAGGTTCGGGTGCTGGCGAACCAATTGGGCCCTTGGAAGTGTTGGCACCGATTCGGGACCCAAATCACCGGGCTCGTTTTAAGAACTACAGCCGAAATGCTACGGAAACCCAGAAAGACCGAGAAGAAGAGACCTATTGCTATGAGAAGATGGCCGCTGATCCTAGATTTTGGTCGGACTTCCACTGTGATTATTATCGCACCGTCTACCTCACAAAGAAGAAGCCAGTGATTGATGTTCAGTGGGTCAACTAGGACTATATGGCGAAGAAGGAGAATGGTGTGTTTAATGAAGTTGAAGCAACTTGCGAGTTTCATGGGATCAAAAGGTTTATGGGCATGGAATACCCATGGAACAATGAAGTAATCCTCCAATTTTACACTACGGTGTATTTCCATAGAGATGGAGAATCAAGGATCACATGGATGACACACGGTGAGCAATACAACGTGTCGTACAAGGATTTTGCAAAGACCCTAGGGCTGCAAGGAACCTTGAGTGCTCCATTCAAGATACACAAGGAGGAGGTATTAATGAAGAACGCCTTGGACTTCATGTATGACCAACACTAAGAATTCAACCCACCTTCCATGCATGGCATTCTCCCCTTTTTTAACGTGCTCAACAGTTTTCTAAGAAAGACGTTGACTCCCAAGGACGGTGATGCAAAAAGCATTAACTCCTACATGAGGAATTTGATGCAATGGCTCAAGGGAGACAAAAATTTCAATGTCTTTGACTTTATCTATTTTGAGATCCTCGCTACCTCCCACAATCCTTCTCGATCATGTGGATATGCACCCTATATTATGTGCATGATTGAGAAGGTTACTAAGAATACCTTCATGAAGAACGTAAGGCATCGGAAGCTCCAGCCACAGTTGGATGCCCCGACTCCCGTGCCTTCCGCCACATTGAGGGAGCGGACAGAGGCTGCTCGGGCCGCACGAGAGGTTGCATCCTCTCCGGCTTCTACGGGCACATCCAGTGGTCTTCTCAAGGTGCTCAAATCTATCTTCACCATGTGTCGTGACACACGCGTGAAGATCCAGAAAGAGAAGGTTGTAAGGAAGAGAAGAGTCGCTACGTAAAGGACAACATCATGACAATTTGTGCCAAGTTGGAGATTCCACCTGTGGGCTCTCCGGTGGTATCCGAGGATAGCGAAGAGAGCATTCCGGACTTCCTTGAGCTCACCCCCGATGAGTTCGCTTTCTTTGGAGAAGGTGGAGCCTCTTCGAGCGCCACACCTCCCACTCGCAACAACGATGATGACGACGAAGCTGATGATGGGAGCGATGGGGAGTACGAGGAGGACAAGGAGGATGAGGACAATGAGGAGTAGGGTATCACTTCTCTCTCTTTTCCTTTTTGGTGTTTTGATGCCAAAGGGGGAGAAGAGAGTAGATTTATCTATCTATTTATCTATTTGGGACATGGCCTACATTTATGTAATGGACCATTTAAAAGTTGGCTTGTATTTGTGTGACGAAGACTAAGTTTAATACTTATGGACATGGTGTGTAATGACATGATATCATTTTATCTTTGCAATGTTATGACGTATCTATATTATCCTTGTGCCTAATAAGTTAACTGTTATGTAATGTTAATGCCTATCGCACATTATTCACTTGTCACACAAATAGGCACCCCACGAACAACCATGTGTATATGAAGACCCTATTTTTTGAAGTATGTTCGTTTCTCATGATCATATGAATATGCACAAAATTAGGGGGAGTTCCTTCATATGCACAAAAATGGTCGCTCAAAATTTCTTTTCATCTATGATATGTTGAAAACTTTAATTGGTTGTCATCAATCACCAAAAAGGGGGAGATTGGAAGTGCATCTAGGCCTCCCTAGTGGATTTTGGCTGATTAATGAGAAACAATTAAATAACTAATGATTTTTGCAAAGAGTATGCAGATTCGAAAAAGAAAAATAAAGTTGTATCCCTCGAAAGAAAAAGGAAAGGGCGTTGAAGACCTATACATAGAATTAGGGTTTTATTTTTGTTGAGTGTAGGAAACGCCGTACTATTAAGAGGTACACGACATCAAATAAGTGTGAAAATGATCGGAGCTCAATCCTTAGAGTTTTAGCTAAAAAGGGAGAGTAGACAAGTTTAAAAGAACAAATCCAGACATGTCCGGACTTGTCCGTACTAGTCCGGACCCGGACATGTCCGGTTTGGGATACGAAAAAGATGGTTCTGATGTTTTGGGACCGGACTTATCCGGATGTCAATGCAGAAAAGAAGGTTCTGATGCTTTGGGACATATCTGGACTTATCCGGATCAAAGTCCAGACTAGTCCGGACAGCTGGACTTATCCAGATGTCAATGCGGAAAAGAAGGTTCTGATGTTTTGGACATGTACGGACTTGTCCGGATCAAGGTCCGGACTAGTCCGGACTCAAAATGTTTTTTGAAATTTTAGTGACCGTTGAAGGGGACGTCACTTTGCAGAGTGTGGGCCCCATGTCTGGACTTGTCCGGATCGGGGTTTGAACTAGTCCGAACTTCGGCGGTTGATAACGGTAACATTTCGGGGACTCCATAAAAGGAGTCCACTGGTCCCCATTTCAAAAGCTGATGATTCAAAAAGTTGGCACAAGCATTCTTGATCTTTTTCAGCCCACTCTCTCACCCTCTTGCGCACAAAATCAATTCTTGGTGAAAGACGAAAGTTTGTGAGTGATTTGGAGTTAGGGCCACCTAGGGATTGAGCTCTTTGATTCATTTTCATTACTTTCTTGTTGCCTTGTGTTTGTTACTCTTGGAAGTGAATCCTATACGGCTAGGTGCTGTCCGGTGGCTCCCAAGTTGTGGTGAGACCCGGGAAGTTTGTACTACAATTGTGATTGTTAATGGATAAACCGAGTTTGATCTTTGTGATCACTTGGTGAGGATAAAGGTTGAAAGGAACCTGGTCCTTTGTGAACTCCTCAATGGAGACGTAGGTTCCTTTGTGGAACCGAACTTCGGTGAAAAATTCCCGCGTTATTGTCCACTTACTTACTTGCTCATAGTTAATCTAGCATATTAGTGTTTCATACACTACTTGTTATACTTTTATCACATAAATTGTTTTATGCACTCTTAGCCTTACAAAATCTTGTGATAAGTATTTAGCATCTTTTACTTGCCCTAGATCAAAATAATTGTGCTAGGAATCATCAAAACACATTAATTTAAACTTTCACTACGCTGATCCGGACTAGTCCGGACCTGAACCTGGACAAGTCCGAACTCTGTCTGTTTTGTTGAATTAACTGTGTTTTAAGTTTGATTAGACTATTCACCCCCATGTAGGCAACTTTCAACTTGTTTAAACCTGACACAACAAGTCAGTTGGTGATTGTACTTTAAATTTTAATTAGCTTATTCACCCTCCCTCTAGGAAACTTTCAATTGGTATCAGAGCTTAACTCTTCATTTAGTTGCTTAACCGCTCAAAGAGGAAATGAAGGGGATACATGTGAGGAAGGGAAGAAAGACATCAAGCTTGATGAGTCAAAGCAACCATGTAGAAGAGAGTATATCTTCAATCTCAAAATGTTGCAGTTGTTCACCAAGCAAGAGCTTCTTACCTAACCGCAATAATATTAAGTGCAACAACCACACTTGCCTGATGGCAACGGAGATGAAGCACAAGGTAAAATAAAAACGCTCTCCTAGATTTGTAAGTAGTGATGATGAAGCTGATTGTGATAGCGATAGTGAGAATGATAATGAAATTGAATACTTTCTCAAAAGCCTAAGTAAAAATGCTATTGCTAAGATTAAAAAGCTCATAGAGAAATTAGTTGATAGGGAGGAGCTTATCGAGAAACAAGAAGACTTGCTCATGTATGAGAAGAAGAGAAATCTTGAACTTGAGAAGCTCCTAGAACTAGAAAAGGAAAAAAATAAGAAGCTAGACTTTGAACTTGCTTCATGCAAGGAGGCTCTCACAAGCCTCGAGAGTTCAAATGTTGCTCTTCAAGAAAAATGTGATGATATGAACAAGGCTCACAAAACTCTTAAAATGCAATTTGACACTCTTAAGTCTAGCACATCTCACTCCAATAGCTCTCCTAAATCAACCAATGGTTCTATGAGTGAAAGATGTATTAAGTGCCAAAACATTGATGTTGATGCTTGTGCTACTAACGCTAAATTGATTATTGACTTAAAAGAACAACTTAGGAAAGCAAAATGTCAAACTCAACATGAGAGGATAGTCCTTAATGAGAAGAAGATCAAGTATGAAATAAATGCATAGTTGAACACTAAGTCTTCTCTATTTAAGGTTGACATTGGTTGCGTTAGAGGTGGCAAGAAAAATGATAGAGTCACCAAAAACATCAAGGAGGGTTTATATAACATTAAGAACAACAGTGATCATCCTTCATTTATGCATGCCCTTGCTCATCATAAACCTACCATGACTTATCATGATTTTGGTACCACTTATGTCTTATTGAAAGATAAGTATGGTAGGGTTGTGGCTAAATGTGTTGGACCACATCCTAAGAATCCTAAAACTTGTATGTGGGTGCCTAAATCTCTTGTTGCTAATGTGAAAGGACCCAAATAAATTTGGGTACCAAAAGGCAAGACCTAATTTGTTTTGTAGGCATATTACTCTGGTGGATAAAAATGGGTGCTAGATGGTGGATGCACAAACCATATGGCCGGAGAGAAGAAGATGTTCATTGCATATGAGGAAAATGATGATCCAAGTGAAAGCATCTCCTTTAGAGACAATAGTCAAGGAAGAGTACCTGGTATTGATAAAATAGCCATTTCCTCTAAACATTCAATTTCTCATGTTTTGCACGTATATTCCCTTGATTATAATTTATTATCCGTTTCACAACTTTGTGAAAAAGGATACAAATGCATGTTCACTAATGAAGGTGTGACCGTCTTTAGAAGAAGTGATAACTCAATTGCATTTAAGGTGTGCTAAAGGAAAAGCATTATCTTGTGGATTTTTCCATGGATGATGCTCAACTTTACACATGCCTAATTGCAAAGACTAACATGGGTTGGTTGTGGCATAAGAGACTAGCCCATGTTGGTATTAGGAACTTGCAAAAAAAAAACTTCTAAATGGCGATCACATCTTAGGACTAACAAATGTCATGTTTGAGAAAGATAGGCCTTGCATCGCTTGTCAAGCCAGAAAACAAGTTAGAGCACTTCATCCCGAAAAGAACGTGATGACCACCATAAGACCTTTGGTGCTGCTTCATATGGACCTTTTTGGTCCCATTGCTTACATAAGCATAGGCGGTAACAAATATGGTCTTGTTATAGTTGTTGATTATTCTCGTTTTACTTGGGTGTTCTTTTTGTATGAATAGAGTGAAACACAAGGAATGCTGAAGAAATTATTAAGGAGAGCTCAAAATGAATTTTCCTTAAGAATCAAGAAGATTAGGAGTGACAACAGCACTGAGTTCAAGAATACTGTAACACCCCAAAATCCTGTCAAGAGGGGAATTTAAAAATTTTTGGACGTATTGCATGTGTTGCAAAAATTCAAATTCAAACTGGAATTCAAATTAAACTCAAAACAGAAATGAAAAAGAAAAAGAAAAAGAAAAAAAACCTTCCCGGCCAGTGGGCCGAAACCCACCAGCCGGCCCACCCAACCCCCGCGCCAGCCCGCAGCCGCGTGCCCGCGCCCCCTCTCGCAGACAGGTGGGACCCACCTGTCATCCCCGAGCTCCCGATCGCGCCGACCCCGGACTGTTCCCCGCGCGCGCGCGATCGTAACTGACCGGAAAACCGCGCGTTCCCAGCCGACTCCCGGTCCCAGAAGACTCCAGCTCGATCTAAACCAACCCGCCGTCCTCCCCCGTCTATAAAAACCCCGGCATCGTCCTGTTTTTCCCCCACGATCCGCCGTTTTTCCTCCCGGTGAGAACCCGAGCTTCTCCGGCAAATTCTGCTCGATCTTCGTTCGGGAATTCTGATCTAACTCGCTCGTCTTGATCCACCGCCTCCGGGGAACCGCGCAGGTGCAGAAAACTCGGTGGTTTGCGGCTCAAACACAGCGCCGATGAGCCTCGCCGTGAATTCACCTCGGACCTCGTCGCCGACTGCTTTCCAGGACCTCCGAGCTCAAGAAAACCCCCGAGGTGAGAGCCCCGACCTCCCCTCTACCGATCTATGCCATAAAATCACAGTTCTAGGAAGAATTGACGAAGATCCGAAACTCTCCGGTGAGATCGCCGCCTCCCGCCGCCATGCGCCGCCGGGCAGCGCCGCCCGCGCTCGATCAGAGTGACGTGGCCGCTTGTGCGCCGTCTATTTTAAATCGCACGGTAGAATTTAAATCCCCGCGTACCGGTTCGACGTTATAATCTCAGCCGTCTGTTTTAAATCGGACGGTCCACGTCAGCCCCGCGTTATAAAGGCCGAGATTCTTACGCGCTACCCCCTGGGGTTCTCGGAAAATAAGAGCTAGCCCCAGAAACTTCTGATCTAGCCCCTGGAACTTCAGAAAATCATGTAAATTCATTTAAAAATCAGTTTTGGCCCCTGGACTTAATAAAAATTAGGAAAAACCCCTCTGTTATGTGTAGTTAGATCCCTGAAAATTCTTAAAATAATATAATAGACCCTGTAGTGGGGTGAGTTTACCTTTTTAACCCTATTTGATATTAAATTTAGGAATTTGAATATGTGGTTAGTATTTAAGATTTAAAAGATGGGACAAACATATTGTCAATTCAAATTAAAAACTTTTCTAGTACATGGAAAACTTTGGAGTGAGAGAAAAATAGATTTTTGGCTGAAATGAATCTGTCTAATTAATTATTCACATTTATTAGTTATAGGGACACATTTTTAAGTAGAGAATAATTCTGAAAATTTGTAAAATAAATGTAAAATAGTTTAAATCAGAGGAGAAGTTCAAAAATATATAATTTAATATTTTAGACCCAAAACCTATTCTGTTTAGATGAGGTGTCTTACTATTTTCATAATAAAGTTCACATTTAGGCATAGGAAATAAATCTGAAAATATAACAAAATAGGTATGCATAACTATAAATGGATAAATGAAGTTTCCAAAATCCAAAGAATTTAGTCAGGGATGGTAGAAGGTCTGAAGACACATTTGGAGTAGGAAAATACCCTCCATGCACACTTGGTAGCAAAAAGGTGTATCAATTGAATATAAGGAACTTATTTAAATTTGGAAACTCATATATAGTAGGCAAACATAAATATGAATACAAAAATAGAAATCATATGCACATGTTTAAAAGTGCATGTAAGCCAAAATCAACACACATAGAGTAACCATAACACATAGAAATGTGAATAGCTTTCATAAGTGTGAATGTGTGGTTTGTATGAAGTGGAAGTGTGAACTATGTCTTATGGATTGTTGTTTTCTTTTGCTATGTGTGATGGTATGAGTAGAACCTGCTCCAGAGCAAGTTCTTCCTTTCCAAGATCAGGACTACCCATTCCAAGAGCAGCAGGAAGAAGGCAAGTGTCCTTGACCACTTTGATCCTATGCTAGGATGTGTAGATAGAATTATTTGCATTGTCAATTGAAATATGAATCCCATGCTAGGAAGTTTCCCTAGAATTGCATTACCTTGTTTGCTTGTAGCTTGGGTTGGGATTTATTTTATCATGTCATTTATTCATATGCTTATGCTTAGCCATGCTTAGAATGGGATAATTGGGATATGAGATCATCAATTTATTTACCTTACTCTTGAATGAGATATTATGAGTTATGTAGAGGTAGGGATCGAGGCAAGTTGGATGATTTGGTTGGTGCTGGGTGCACAAGACTCGGGTTTGTGTTTAGTACTTGCCTGGATCCTAAGGACCGGTTCATGGAGCATGTAACCTGGCTTTACCGTGCCAACCACATGCTGAGATGGGGCAGCTTGGCCAATTAATTAGGTGTATCCCCGACGTAGTATGGGTGTGTTGGATGGTGCGGGGAGTAGGTGTCAGCTGGACTACCATATGAATCGCAAGGCTCAAGAGGGGGCCACTGCAGCGGGGTTGGAGCCTCTTGTATGCTGTTAGGGGTGAAACCTCAGTGGGCCCATGCTCATCGGGAATCCCTTTGTAAAGGCTTCGTAGTGATCTCCTAGCTATACACCTGGGAAGTGTGAATGTGGTTCGTAGCCACTGGCATAATGGAGGTTCTTTTAGTCCACCCGGCAACGGGGGATGAAATCACTACATGTGGGTACAGTGGTACAAACTCTGCAGAGTCAAAACTGTCATGACAGCCGTGCTCACGGTCAAGAGCGGCTTGGACTTATTCCTAATTAGAGGAGTGATGGTTTTGGAAGTTAAAGATGGTAAGCGGGGAGCTTAACATTGGAAATGATGTTATGGTTATTTGATTATGATGATGGGATGGGAGTTTGGGACCATTTCACCTGTGTAGTAATGTAGGTGCTTAATAAGCTAAGGTGATAGGTATTAATTGCGTAGTGCTTTAACCATGAGTTCAACCTCTTCTTGTTCTAGCCCAGCATGACATAACTTTCCCACACTTGTTGAGTACCATCGGTACTCAACCTTGCATATTTGTTGGTTTATATTGCTGCTCAGGTCAAGATAATAAGGTGGTGTATAATGATCAAGACTTTGGACCCGAAGAAGGTTTCTAGGTTCATGGAGTCCCCCGGGCAACGCCTGTAACGGAGCCCACAAGAATAATATTCCGCTGCTAGTTTATTTACTTGTGATGAACTTATTATTGTCCATCGAGACATTTGCTATGTAAGACTTATTATATTTGACACCTGGCTTGTAATAAATGATGCTTCACTATTTGTCATCACATGTATGAGAAAATGATCCTGGCATACATGTGATATTCACTTGGTTGTTCTTCGGAAAAATCGGGTGTGATAAATACTCAAGTGGAGGAGTACCTTCATGAAGAAAGGATCAAGCATAAATTTTCAGCTCCATACTCTCCTCAACAAAATGGAGCCGCTGAAAGGAAGAACCGCACACTCATCGAGATGACGAGAACCATGCTTGATGAGTACAAGACTTCGGATCGGTTTTGGGCTGAAGCGGTTAACACCGCTTGTCATGCCACAAACCAGCTCTATCTTTATCGACTCTTGAAGAAAACACAAATTCTGGTCGGTAAGAAGCCCAACGATTCATATTTTAGAGTCTTTGGTAGCAAATGTTTCATTCTTAATAAGAAACTTAGAACTTCAAAGTTTGCATCCAAATCCGATGAAGGATTCTTGCTTGGATATGACTCAAACACTTATGCATACCGTGTTTTCAACAAAAACTACGGTTGTGTTGAAATAGCATGTGATGTAGTGTTTGATGAAACTAACGGCTCTCAAGTAGAGCAAGTTGATCAATCCATGTTAGATGAAGAGGGAGCCCCTTACATAGCACTAAGAAGGATGACCCTTGTGATGTGCGCCCACAAGAGAAAAGTCAAGGTCAAGCGGATCAATCCTCAACACAAGCTGCTCCTCCAACACAAGTACAAGATCAAGCTCAAAGTGATCAACCACAAGACTCTCAAGTACAAGTTGATCAAGATCAAAATGATGGCATTGATCAAGGGAGAGTCGACGATGAAGAAGAAACTGACCCAATACCCCAATTACCACATCCAAGGGTCTACCAAAGCGTTCAACGTGATCATCCTGTTGACAACATTCTTGATGATATCACTAGAGGGGTAACCACTTGATCCCGTGTAGCGAACTTTTGCGAACATTACTCGTTTGTTTCTTCTTTGGAACCCCTAAGGATGGAGGAAGCACTACAAGATCTGGATTGGGTGGTGGCCATGCAAGAAGAATTAAACAACTTCGAGAGGAACAAAGTTTGGGAATTGGTGAAGAGACCAAATGCCAACATTGTAGGTACCAAGCGGGTGTTCCGAAACAAGCAAGATGTACATGGAGTGGTAACAAGGAATGAGGCAAGACTTGTGGCCAAAGGATAGTCACAAGTCAAAGCAAGATAATGACGGAAAGGTTTGAAATGTCCATGATGGGGGAGTTGAAGTTTTTCTTAGGATTTCAAGTCAAGCAACTCAAGGACGGAATGTTCATAAGTCAAACCAAGTATACTCAAGACATACTCAAGAAATTTGACATGGACAAGGCCAAACCCATCAAGACGCCCATGGGAACAAATGGACATCTTGACCTTAATGAAGATGGAGCTAGCATGGACCAAAAGGTATATCGCTCCATGATAGGCTCTTTGCTTTATCTTTGTGCATCTAGGCCCAATATCATGCTTAGTATGTGTATGTGTGCTAGATTTCAAGCTGCCCCTAAAGAATGTCATTTAATAGCTGTTAAGAGAATTTTGAGATATCTAGTACACACCAAATGTAGGACTATCGAACCCTAAAGGCTCAAAATTTAATCTAATAGGTTATTCCGATGCCGACTATGCCGGATGTAAAATTGATAGGAAAAGCACATCCGGAACTTATCAATTTTTAGGAAGATCCTTTGTGTCATGTTCCTCAAAGAAACAAAATACCATTGCTCTTTCCACAGCGGAGGTGGAGTATGTCGTAGCCGGAAGTTGATGTGCACAACTTCTTTGGATGAAACAAACCCTAAAAGGCTATGGCCATAATACGACCCATATTCCACTTCTTTGTGACAATGAGAGTTCTATTAAAATGGCTCATAACCTCGTAGAGCACTATAGGACCAAACACATAGATATACCACATCATTTCCTAAGAGATCACTCACTTAAGGGAGACATAGTTATTTCTCATGTTAGAACTGAAAAACAGCTAGCCGACATATTTACCAAGCCACTAGATGAAAAACAGTTTTGTGAACTTAGAAATGAGCTAAACATACTAGACTTTAAGAATGTGGCTTGATATACTGAACATTGGCTATGAAAAACGACAAACATGATTAATGAAAGCATGAAATAGAATTTCATGTCACTTTCGGGAAACTATTGGCTTTTCTCCGCAAAATGCTATTTCTATGGCTAACATAGGAAAAATTGGGAACTTGATAGAAAATTAGTCAAAACTAGCAAGAATATGTGTGAAAATCATGTTGTCATGCTTGGTGTGCTATATACAATCTTATATACCTTAGGCATATATACACACGATTATGCCTCCCTAAAATGCTATTAAGGACATTTTTCTGAATATCTCGGACATGTCCGAACTTAAGTCGGACATGTTCGAACAATCGAAAAGTCCGAAATTCGCACTTATCCAAAGAAGGCGGACATGTCCGAAATCAAGTTCAGACATATCCGACGTCGGGGTGTATGGACCCCTCTGGTAAGTCCGAATAGCTTTCTCCCTCTTTTCTCCTCCTCTCGCAAACAGGCTGCCCCTCCATTGCACCCGAGGCGATTTCGTGTTCCAACCGTCAATGTCTCACTCCCTTGTGGATTCTTGAAGATTTGAAGGTCGGGAACCCTTCTCCTGGGCCCCTTGTCTGAGGGTTTCGTCTCTTATTAGGTATTTCCCCTCCTGTGCAATTCGTCGAATTCCTTGACCTTTTCTTACATCCATGCAAATGAATACCTTTTAGATGATGATAGGGACCCTTTTAGACAGTCTTGTACCCAATACTTTCGGATTAGTCAAGATTTGATTGATTTAGGTTTCAAAAGTGTACAAACTCGGACATGTCCGAGATTGATCTCAGACAAGTCCGAACAGTCCAGACATGCCCAAAATTTTTCGGACATATTTGAACCTGTACAGACTGAACACTAAATTATATTGCTGCCTACTCCCATTCTATTCCAAATTCCTTCATACTCATCTCAAAACTGTTGTATCACTCAGGCATCATGTCGGACGTTCCTTCATGTGAGATTCGGAGCAAGAAGAGAAACGACTGTGCGGAATCCCCGCCGGCCGTCAATGCTTATGCCCCACAGAAGAAGATAGTCCGGAAAGTGGCAAGGACTGCTGATGAGACCGGCAGGGCCGTAAGGATCATGCTCGAGAGTCGTGAAGGGTCGGAAGAGCCGCAGCAAGCAAATCCGGGTGATATTGACCTGTTGCACATGGCGGCGCCAATTCGAGACCCTCAGAGGACAACTCCACTCATGGATTATCGAAGGAATATCTCTGGGGCTCAGGATCAATGAGGAGAAAACATTTACGATGATGAGAAGATGGCAGCAGATTCTCGCTTTTGGAGTGACTTTGATGTGGACTACTATCGGTCCGTTCTCATGAGCAAAAAGTATCCAATCATCGACATGCAGTGGATTGATTGGAAGTACATGGAGAACAGAAACAATGAAGTATTCAAGGAAGTCATAGCTATCTGTGAGTACCACGGGATTAAGGACTTTATGGCTGTTGAATATGGGTGGAATGTAGAAGTTATCTGCCAGTTTTATGCCACTGTTTTCTTCCATCCTGAGGGGGAGTCCCGGATCACTTGGATGACTGACGGTGAGAAATACACCGTCACGTACAATGAGTTTGCTAAGATCCTAGGACTCCAAAGGACATTGAAATTCAATTATAAGATTCATGAGGAGCTCATCTTGAAGAACAATGAGATAGAGTTCATGTATGATACTCACTTCTACTTCAACCCTCCTCATACCCAAGGTCTTTTTCCTTTCTTCCAAGTCCTCAACCGGATCACTAGGAAGACATTGGTCCCAAAAGATGGATATGCCACCAGAATTAACTTCAACTCCAGAAATATGCTCAAGTGGCTGCGAGGGGAGAAGAGATTCAATGTATTTGACTTCATCTATATGGAGATATACTCGACATCGGAGACTCCCTCTAGGTCGTCCATCTATGCACCTTACATCATGAAGATGATCGAGAAGGTGTCGGGGAAGACATTTGTGAAGAATGTAGCCCACAAGAAGCTACAATCCCAGGCAGCGACACCTCAGCTCCACCCCTCAGATAGGCTCCGTGCTAGTCACGCTCGTGTGGCAGCGGCCTCTGCCCCTCCTCCAGCACAGCCCGAGAGAGCCCCTACCTCCTCCAGTGGCCTTCTCAAGGTACTCCGCTCCATCTTTACCATCTGCAGGAGCAATCATGAGAAGGTCCAGAAAAATGAAAAAGCCATCAAGGGCCTGAGAAGGGACATGAATGAAGTCAAGGCGAAGCTCGAGCTTCCCACTAGATCTCCTGTTTCTGAGGACATCGAGGATGATGTCCCCCTGGGGTTTCTGGAGCTCACCTCCGATGAGTTAGCCTTCTTCGACGACACAGGAGCGAGCACAAGTGCTGCTCCTGCTACAGAAGACAATGATGACGAGGATGAGGACGAGGACGACGATGCTTAGTTTCACCTTCATCTTTACTTTATTTCCCTTTTTGGTGCCTCGATGCCAAAGGGGGGGAGAGAGTAGTAGTAGAGAGATTCATCTCTTATATTAGTTTTTTTATTTCCTAAGCATGTGTAAGGGCATCATATGGACCTACTATATGTATGCCACTATGATGTATAACTATTATTATTATGGTGTGCTAGCTGTTATTGTGGTATGTGTATTGAGATATGTGATGTTGTGATGTGTTATTTTCTTGCATATATCTCTCGCATCACACATATTTATCACTTTGTTTCACATTGCGCTTAGGCACCCCACAATCATGATGTATGTATAAAAAACCCATTTTCATAGTTCATATATTCAGGGGAGTTCTTTCATATAAACATCATGATCAAAACTCATATTTTACCCTCTTATCGGAAATTTTAATTGGTTGTCATCAATCACCAAAAAGGGGGAGATTGAAAGTGCATCTAGGTCCCGTGTGGGTTTTGGAGGATTGATGATGAACAATTAAAATGCTAATAAATTTAAATGAGCATGTGTGTTGATAGGTTGGATGGCAATAAGAGATTGAGGGCTTTTCAAAAAAGGGAAATGGAGAAAACGGCACGAAGCTACATAATAGAGTTAGGGTTTCTATTTTTCTTGAGTGTAGAAGCGCCATACTATTAAGAGGGACACAACACGCAGCAAAAAAAGCAAGCTCATTTCCGCAAATACAATCCTTAGTGTAGAAAAGACTTGTTAGGTCAAAAACCTCGGACATGTCAGAGAAATTCAGAAAAGTACTCTCTGTATGGACTCGAACATGTTTGAAGGTTTCGGAGAAGTACCTTCTATTTAGGTTCGGACATATACGAAGAATTTCGAATATGTCCGAAGTCTAGGGTTTCTAAAAGTCCTAAGTCTAGAAGGTCGATCATGTAAGAGAAGTTAGGAGAAGCACCTTCTGTTTAGGTTCGGACATATCCGAAGAATTTAGGACATGTACGAAGTCTAGGGTTTCATTCCTAAGTCTAGAAGGTCGGACATGTCAGAGAAGTTTGGCGATGTACCTTCTGTTTAGGTTTGGACATATACGAAATATGTCGAACATGTCCGAAGTGGAATCAATGGGACAGTCTGAATTATTGTTGGTTGAGGACGTCATTTTACCGTTAATGGTCCCCAACTGTGGACATGTCCGAAGTAGAGTTCGGACATGTCCGAACTTTAGTGGTTGGCAACGGTCATATTTTGAGGAGCCCTATAAAAGGAGGGATCTCGTCCCCATTCGCAAGGTGATCAACCCCAGAGCTTTCATAAGTGTTCTTAAGCATTCTTACCTCTCTCTCACACCCTCTAGCTTTCATTCTTGAATCTTGTGAGGATTTGAGGCTTTGTAAGGAGATTCAAGAAGAAGAGATCCTAGGGTTGAGCTTGCTAAGTTGCACACCTTCAAGCTGCGTGATTTGTGTTTATTACTCTTGAAGCTTTGTTCCTAGGCGGCTAGGTGTTGCCCGGTGACTCCCAACTTGTGGTGAGACCCTGGAAGTTTGTAATCACCTTGGCTTGATAGTGTAACAACCAAGTTTGATCTTTGTGATCACTTGGCGAGGGTTAGGGTTGAAAGAGACCCAGTCCTTTGTGAACGCCTCAATGGAGACGTAGATTCCTGAGTGGAATCGAACTTCGGTAAACAAATTCTTGTGTTCACTTGTGCAAATCTACTTGTTCTGTAATTTTCATATCATTGCTCTTGCTTGTGATTGATCAAACCCTAGAATTTAGCTACTTTAGTATTAAGATCATCAGGTTTGCTTAGTAGGTTGCTTAACTTGTTTAAGAGCTACTTCTAGACCATATTGATCGTACACTTGACCTAGAACTAGTCAGATTTATTCCAGCTGCGACTGACTTCGGACACGTCTGATTTTATGAGACTTATCCAAAAATTTCGGACTTGTCTGAAATATTTTCGGACTTGTCCGAACCTGACAGAACAAGTCAGTTGATAATTGTGCTTTAAATTTTAATTAGCCTATTCACCCCCCCTTCTAGGCAACTTTCAGATGGCCGCGTCACCATCGAGCGACATCAAGAGAGACGCCGCAACCTAGAAGGCGAGTACGGCACCTCGAGTGTCGTACCAGCAGGATGTGCTGCGCAGATCCCTGCCTCTCTAGGAGCAGGCGGGGGCTGCATGGCGCTCGCCCCGCACCTTTGCATGGTGGTCTGGCCACCCATGTTTCGGACACACCTGCCGGAGAAGTACGACGGGACTGTCAACTCAGCCGAGGTGGGCGACATGGTGCTCTAGCGTATACTTTCTCGTGAAGGGGCGAAAAAACTCTCCCTCTGTTGGTAGGGTCCCTTCCGAGTGACACAATTGTGCCGCCTTGGGTGCGTCCACCTGGCCACGGAGAATGGGTACCTCTACCCAATCCATGGAACATAGAGCACCTCTGTAAGTTCTATCCTTAGCGCAGCAGTAGGACTCTTTTTTCTTTGTTAGGGTGTCATAGAGTCTAGGAGCAGCGCTTAGAACTGCTAAGCTCCGGAGGAGTCCTGCTACTCCTGTCATCCGGAGTGGGTCGCTGCCTTCTTGTAAAGCATGTTTCCACCTATGAATAAACCTGGTACGAGAAAAATTATCTTACCCTACGTGTTCCTACCCACATTTCTTTACACATTATGCTTTTTCACGCATATCAACTGTCGCATGACATGTCAAGGGTTTGTCCTATCTACTTGTTCTAAGTCTCGTGGCGCTGGAAGATCTCCTCGTTGAAAGGTTAATGCCCGTGGGAGGTCCAGGGCGCTCTGCCTCCCCAATGCTACATCTGAGTACTTGGGGACCGGATGGCACACACTGATGGACAAGGGAGTAACCGGACCCCGAGCATTGCCTTTTTTTTGTGCTTACTTTCCATACCGCTCCGGCCATGTGGCAGTCACTTTTCCTTGTGCTTACACATAGTAAGAGTTGTGCTATCCTTCTATATGCGGGTCTGCTTGAGGTACCTATTGTGTACTCGGGGTCCTTCGGTTATTTCCTTGCTCGAGGGCCCTATGGCGCCGAATGGTCCCTACCTTAAAAGCTAATGCCAACGGGAGGTCCAGGGTGTGTTGCCTGCTTAGCCTGTTTACGTACCCTAAGCGTGCACACTCTTCCTCTCCAGCGCTGCAGCTAAGTACCATGGAGCCGGACGGCTCATACCCCTAAGCAAAGTTATAACTGTAACCCGGATGCTCTCGCACCAAATTACCCAAGCACCGTAGTCCGGCTAAGGACCGTAAGCCACAGCGAAACTAGGTGCAGGGAATAGTGACCATGAGCACGATTACTCCTTTCCTCTGCCATGTCTACAAGTCCGAACTGGTCATGGCATCCCGGACCTCCCAGGGGGTCTGTTGCGGACGTCCTGCCTCAACCATTTGCCTTGTAGGTGCGCCCCAACCCAAGGGCCACACCTACCAGGGGGGCATCACGATGAACTACACAGGCAAGATGTCGAGACCGCCACAACGACAAGCACGGACTCATAGCTTCAACTACAGTGAGCTAGCAACACCGTTGGGGCTCCTTCGAGTCCTTGCGCTACTAAGAACTCGAAGAGACAAGATAACGACATCGGCAAAGAGCTAGCTACTGCCAAGTCACGAAGACACATCAACAACACAATACATAAATATTTCAACAAGTTTTTTCAAGATAAAAGCTGACGAGCATACAAGGCAAGCAAGATCCCTAAAAGCCTACTGGAATTGGAACCTAGCATCTACTAGCTTGGCGGTCTCCTCCACAGTAGACCTGGCCGCCTCCATCATCTCTGCAATAGGGCCCTGCACCACTGGCTCGAGGAAGACGCTGGATCCCAGCTCCGGAAGCACGTGAACACGTGCTCTGCCACCTACTGAGACAGGGCCTTGCCCTCGGCCTCCAGCTCCTCCCTGACAACGCCTTCTAGCGCTAGGAGCTTGGCCCCAGCTAAGTCCAATGCAGGGAGCACTTGGCTCACCTTCTGCACCGGTCCGCCCGAGCGCAAGGGGCTGAAGCCGAAGGGCTCCAACACCGTCTCCACGTGACGGAGGAAGTCCTAGACTTTCTCTGCCTCAACAGCGCGTGAAGCCCAGAGCTCCTCCATAGTCTTGACAGTGGTGGCCATCTCCCGGGCCAAGTCCTTGCTCGCCAGCTCTTGCTCCCTGGTGGCCAGTTTCTCCTCCTTGGCAGCCAGCTCCGCAGCTCGGTGATCCAAGGAGACCTCCTTGGATGTGGCGTCGAGCTTGCGCTCGCAGACCCCCTAGAGTTGCTTCTCCATGTGCACCTGATAAGCCTCCTGAGCTGCACCGTGGAGGTTGAAGTCCCTCTCCTGCAGCTTCTGCTCCCGCCGGACGAGCATCTCTCGTGCATCCGATAGAGCCTTGGTGTGAGTGTTAGCTGCGGCGTGGAGCTTCTTGGCCTCAGATAGGAGGTCGTGAGCCGTCCTGTTCAGCCTCCCGACTGCGGCCTGCTCCAAGTCGAGGGTCTCCTGCTGCACCTCCAAGCACTCCATCTTGCCCTCACCTTCTCCTTGGCGGCCTGGATGCGCTCCTTCAACAGCTCGGCCCAGTCTCCGAGGAGATCCCGCTCTGCCCTCAAATCATTCCACTCCCTAGCTTGTGCCTCCTGCACCTGCTCAAATACGGAGTACGCCCCCTTCATGTCCTTCAGGAGCGGAACCGTCTCCCACATTCGCAAAAGAGGGACCTCCACAGACTCCACCAGCACTTCGTCCTCCGGCGGAGCAGCCACCACACCAGCTTGCGGAGGAGAAAGAGGTGGACTTGCAGCTCGCCTTGGATTGGCCGCGCCGCCGCCCGTGACGTCTGAGTCAGCCGGCCGGCTAGTCTCGGGAGCCCGAGAGTCAGCGTCCCGGGGCGGTCCTGGCACTGGCTCCGCCGCAGGCGCCGACACTGAGCCTACATAACCTCCAGCGGAAAAGGGGCTCTGACCCCTGGGTTACTGCGAAGGAGAAGCCGCACTCTACGGTGAAGCCCTGCGATAAAAGAGCTGAAGTCAATCACACAAACAAAGAGCTCTGTGTTGCAACCTATCCTAAGGCCCGCGTCGTACCTGGGTGCCTGGCAGTTCCAAGACGCGCGAAGCTTCTTGTGCAGGGGTCTAGAACCACTCGCACCTGCCGGCTTTGGAGCCGGAGATGCGTCAGAGGCCTTCCCCACTGCCAGCCTCAGGGTCGAAGGCGCGTCTGGTGCCGGGGCTGCCCCCGTTGTCTTTGGAGCAGCCGGTGCCTGAGGAGCCTTCGCCGCTACCGGTGGCCCATCGGGAGCTTTCCCCACCGATGGCTTTGGAGCCGGAGGTGCATTGGCAGTCTTCTTCACCATCGGAGGTGCGTCAGGGACCCTCTTCGGAGACGGAGCAGCACCAGACGTCTTCCTTGCACCCACCGAAGCTGCTCCGACCGCACCACTCCCGGAGCTACCGCCAGCAATGGCCGCTGAGCCCGACACGTACCGCGGGCAACTTGAGGCCCCTCCGCTATGGGCGCCGAGATGAATCTCTCGTCGGGGCGAATCAGCCGTCTCTTTGGATGCTTGCTCGACTCCGCGGCATACTTGGGTGGTGAGCGAGGGCGCGCCATGGGTGCGGGTCCGCAAGCCGGCACCTTTTCCTTCCCCTTGCTATGAAGCGGGACTGGCATGGGTGTCGCCTGGTCGCCAGCAAGGCTTCCTCCTGATATTTGCACGCCGCGGGAAGCGTCGCCGACCTGCCGCACAGTGACATCGATGTCGTCCAACGTCGGCAGCTCCCTCAGCAACTTCGACCCCGCCGCCTGATTGAGGCAGACTGGCAAGCAGCTCACCGGCGTGTTGAAGAAGTCGTCGGAGGTCGGGTCGGGGGTCAGCTTCAGCAGTATGAGGCTCAGCATCTCCTCGTCCGGGCATGTCCCAAGGCCGCGCTCCAACCGGGTGAGATTGTTCTCCCCAATGTACAACTAGGCAAGCCGGGTGCACTCCTCGAGGGGAGCGATGGGGCACAACATGAAGTTGTCTAGAACCATCAGCGACGTCAGGCCCTCCTGCGCCAAGAACCTAATCCTCGCCAGCACCGGCTTGAAGGCTTCCTGCAGGTCGGGCATCTCATCTCCGACAGGATCCTCGATGATTGGGGGCCCGCTCGGCAACTCCAGGAGGTCATGAATGTTCATCTAGGCGGTCACCCAGTCCTCCCTCTAATGCTCCCACTTGCGAGAGGAGAAGGGCGCGATGTACGCCGCGGAGTTTTTCCCTCGGTGCTGGAAGTAGTAGGCCCCCAGGTGGCTTGCACTTCTCCACGAGGCCCGCAGAACAAAGAACAACCACAACAGTCGCTCTGACGGCCGCAGGTAGAGGAACATCTCGCTGAATTGGACAAAGACTGCCACTAGTGCGCGGGCATGCGGCGCCAGGTGCTCCAGTTGAAGCCCGTACATCTCCAGCAGCGTCAGGAGGAAGGAGGATGTCAGGAGTGTGAATCCAGCCAGCACGTAGGAGGTGAAGAGTTTGACCTCGCCGGGCTATAGGCCGGAGAGCAGGGTCGTCCCGCGGTGGATCTTTCCGTCATGCTCGGCCAACTGCCAGCCGAGTAGGCGCCTTACGCGCCCAAGTTCGTCATCAGTATGAAGCCGGTAAGAGCGAAGGCCAGTCGCCATGGGAGCAATCAGTGGCCTCATCTGCTTGGAAGTGGAATTTTTTAGTGCAAAGGTGGAAGACGGAGAGCACAAGGCACGAGGAGGCAAGTAAGGAAGCAATCCCCTTTTCGCTGCAAAGATTCCTTTACTACTCCTACCTTTAACAATCGCACCTCCAATGATAGGTGGGACCCAGGTCCGTGTGTCACACTGTGGGGTCCAGGCAGGCAACATCTCTGGAATGAGGCTCGAGCGGTTCCCCAGAAATGCGGTGCGGTGGAACTGCAGCAGTCGTCCCAAGAACCGGTGCAGTTAATGTACGGAAACCATCCCTCAAGCACATCACTATGACACTCCAGTCAAGCATGGTTATGCGTCCACTACACCAGGGACGTGCTGCCATTTTGACTGTCGAGTACGCTCACTACGCCAAAGACGTGCAACCGTTTTGATTGCCAGATGCAGCCACTCACCCACTACCCCAGGGACTTGCTGCCACTTCAACCACCAAGGTGCAAGTTCAAAGCATCCACGCAGGAAGGAAAGATGGAGGCCCTATCTGCGTGATCTTTACCTCCCCCGAGGTGGGCCCGGGGGCTAGTTTCGGTACCCTGCAGATAGGGTACCCCCACGTGGAGGCTTGAAGAGACTCAAGACCCTGCCTCTTTGAGGCGGGCTCCGGCACGACCACGTGTCCTTGGCCCCGGACCTGGCATCCCCGTGGAGGCGAGGTGTGGTGTTGCCACTTGTACACAGGCTCCGGGCCTGACCTCCCCGCTGAGGCGGGCTCAAGCACGGCCACTTGTCCTTGGCCCTGTACCTGGCCTCCCCGGTGAGGCGAGGTCCGGCGCCGCCACGTGTGCCTAGGCTCCGGGACGGACCTCCCCGCTGAGGAAGGCTCCGTAACTGCCACGTGTCCTTGGCACCGGACGTAGCCTCTCCGCTGAGGCGAAGTTCGGAGCTGCCATGTGTGCCTAGGCTCTGGGCCGAACCTCCCCGCTGAATAGGGCTCTGGAGCCGCCACATGTCCTTGGGTCGGATCTTGCTTCCCCGCTTAGGCGAGGTCCGGAGCTGCCACACTTTCTCAGGCTCCGGGCCGATCCTCCCTGCTGAGGAGAGCTCTGGAGCGGCCACGTGTCCTTGGCCCCAGACATGGCCTCCCCGCTGAGGCGATGTCTAGAGCTGCCACGTGTCCCCGGGCTCCGGGCACGACCTCCCCACTGAGGAGGGCTCTAGAGCTGCCACGTGTCCCTCGACCAGTCGTGGGCCGTAAGCCTCTAGAGTCAAGGAAGACGTGCGCCGTCCATTAGCGCATTCGAAACTCGCACCTTCTCCAGAAGTATGGCGCGCAACGCACGCCACCGCCCACTCCTGCCCATCATTACTATGACAGGACAGGGCGGTATGGTGTGACAACGGTCCAGTGCTATACAACTGACCAAGTAGGACGAGGCGACAAGACGGGGCCTTCACCCGCCATCATCAACCGCTACTCGGTCAGAGGCACCCGACGTGTGAGAAGGCGTGCCTTAACTCCACCTATAGCGACACTACATGTAGTTGTAAATACCCTAGACTGTGTATAGGGTACGCATAATAATTGCCCCGTACTTGAGCTGTAAAAGGGTTGGGGCAGCCTCCGGGAAAAGGGTTCAAAACCCAGATCACTCACATGCGCAAAGCCATAAAACATTCACTCCCGTGGACGTAGGTTTTTGTAACACCCTCAATTTCACTACGATGCATTGCATACATTTTTCATGTAGAGAAGCATTTGAAAAGAAGTAGAAATGGAGAAAGAACCATAGAAATGGAGAAAGAACCATAGAAACAGAAAAGGGAATATAGAAATGGAGAAGGGAATATAGAAATAGAGAAAGGAACATAGAAATGAAGAGAAATAGGATAAAACCCTGGCCGCATCTTAGAGATAAATCTAGAATTTTAGAGATAAAGCTTCTAGAAGAATTTTAGAGATAAATCTTCTAGAAAAATCTTGGGGATAAAGCTTCTAGAAGAATCTTGGAGATAAAGCTTCTAGAAGAATTTTGGAGATAAAGCTTCTAGAAGAATCTTGGAGATAGAGCTTCTAGAAGAATATTGGAGATAAACCTTAGAGATAAAGCTTCTAGATGAACCTTAGAGATAAAGCTTCTAGATAAGCTTAAAGATAGAGCTTAGAGATAAAGTTTTGGAGATAAAACACCCTGCTGGCTGCACCTCTTAGGGATAGAGTCCTTCTCCTCCAAACTGAGTAGGAGATTGCATCTCTTGGAGATAGAGTCCCTCTCCTCCTCCAAACTGAGTAGGAGATCTCCCCTCTTATAAATACAACCTTCCCTGGCCACCACCCCTGCCAAAACAAGCCTGTTGCCCCCTGCTGCCAAGCCCTGGTAACCACCCCTTTGCTGCTGCCTTGGCCGCCATCGAAACTCTGCCCCGCCTCGCCATCGACGGAGAAGAAGACCCCTCCTGCCAAGCCCTGGCCGCAGCCCTATTCTTATCCAAAGAAAAACCCAGCTGCTGCCATTGCAAGGGAAGAAGTCCAGATGCAAGGAGGAGAGGAGGAAGAAGAGAGGTAGGTCCCTGTCACCCCTCTTACCACGTCATTGCTGTTGCTACGCACCCGTTTTTCTCCACCCCCTGCGAGCAGAAGTTTCTGCGTGTGGATAGACCGTGTTTTCGTCAATTTTTGACGGTGGAATTGATCTACATCTTGTATCAATATCATCACCACGTCCACACTTGATCCCTACACCCTAGTTCATCATAAAACCCATGAAAGCCCATTAAAACATGCAAGAACACGTATAAACTGGTTCTATAAAACTGCACTATAGGATTTGCATTCATCTACCCCATTGCATCTTGAGTAAAGTTTGTGCATGATGATTGATTGCTGTAAATTTTGTATGTGCCTGGTTGTAAGTAGAAGGACAAGCTCAAGAGGCCGTCTACGAGGAACTACAGCACCAAGATTTTGAGATGCTTGGGCAACACGAGCCACGGGAGCAAGCCAAGTGTCCCTTGACCATATTGATCCCATGTTTTAAAACTGTTTTGTTAACCATCCTTGTCGCCGGGAAAGTTAATGAGTCGGGTATGGTCGTTTTTCCTTTTTGCTTCGCTTAACTTACGGGATACGGGAAGCTGAATTAAAACATCGTTAGCTACTGCACTCATATGAATAATGATGATGAGAACTTGATGAGGTTAATGAGCATGAAATTGGGGAGATCTAGGCAAGCTTGGTTTGTGGATGTTGCTGAATGAGATGGTTGTTTAATTGCCGTAGATCTAAGGACCGGTTCATGCGAGCACATGCCAGGAAAACAGTGCCACCACAAGGCCAAATATGGGTGCAGCTTAGCTGACTAATTAGGTGTGTTGCTACCTTATTATGGACCGTTCGATGGCGCGGGGAATGGGAGTCGAGAGGGACTGCCCTGGGAACTGCATGGCACAAGAGGGGGGTGTGACACCCTCAATTTCATAATCATGTATGCATTCATATTTCATGTAGAGAAACATTTTAAAATAAGTAGAAACGGAGAAAGAATCAAAAAGATAGCCGAAAAGAGCCAATTCCAGTTCACCTAGAGCGCCGTAGACACTTCCCGAGACCCGCTGGCCACGTGGCGTGTTCGGAGCTCATCCCCGCGAAGGGGGAGAGGTCCGCTGCTAAACTGGCTATGTGGCAGGCTCGGAGCTTGCCTCCGTGAAAGGGGTGAGGTCTGACCCCGTGGGACACGTGTTGCCCCCGGAGCTAGCCTCTGCGGAGGAGCGAGGCCAGCCCTGCAGGACACGTGTTGCCTTCGGAGCTAGTCACTGCGGAGAAGAAAGGTCCAGCCGCGCGGGACACGTGTCGCTCTCGGAGCACACCTCCGAGAGGTCCGGCCGCGCTAGACACGTGTCACTCTCGGAGCTTACCTCCTGGAGGTCCGGTCTTACTGGACACGTGTCACCTCCGGAGCTCACCTCCGGGAGGTCCGACACTGTTGGATACGTGTCACCTTCGGAGCTCGCCCCCAGGAGGTCCGACGCTACTGTACACAAGTCGACCTCGGAGCTCGTCTCTGAGGAGAAAGGAAGATTCGGCACTGCTTGACATGTGGCACTCTCGGATCCTACCTCCGAAGAGAGGGGAGGTCCGGCATTGACACATGGCACATTCGGGGCCACCTCCAAAGAGAGGGGAGGTCCGGCACTGACACATGGCGTCCGCGGAGCTCATCTCTGGAAAGAGGGGAGGTCCCGACCCACCAGACACGTGGCGCAAGCGGAGCTCGCCTATGAGGAAGAGGGAGGTCCCGCCCGCCAGACGTGTGGCGCACGCGGAGCTCACCTCTGAGGGAGAGGGAGGTCCCGCCCGCCTGACACGCGGCACAACTGGAGCTCGCCCCTACGAAAAAGGGAAGCCCGGCCTCTGCTGGACACGTGGAGCCTCCAGAGCTCACTGTCGCGAAGGTGACGAGGTTTGAAGCGGTTTTCTTCTGTACGCGTGGGAATACCGGTACGGAAGGAAACCGACACGAATTCCACGTTGCTACCGCACCAAATTGATTAGAGATAAGTTATTAAGATCCAAAAACAATTTGAATAGGACTCTTATTCAAATTCCGATCATAGTAGGACTCTTCGTATCCTCTTATAAATAGAACCCAGAACCCTTGGCCGCAACCACGAACTTCTTTTCCACCTCCCGAGTCGACGACTTGGAGCCCTAGCCCCCAACTCGCAGAGCTAAACCCCTTTCGCCGGAGTTCAACCACCGTTGAGACCTCCGACGAGCCCCGACATGCTCTCCGTTGCTAGAAGAGAGCTCCGACGATCTGTCTTGCTAGGAGGAAGGCCCTGACACCAAGGAGAAGTGAGGTAGGTCTCCAGTACCACCTTACAACATCATTGCGGTTTTCTTTGCATCTGTTTCTTTGATCCCTTCGAAACAAAAGCTCTTTCATGTGGACAGATCACGTGTTGATCGGTTCGATCTGGATCTTAAGTCGAGATCATCGTCACATCCATATTTGATTCCTACACCTCTGTTCATCATAAAACCCCATGAAAGCCATGCAAGAACACGTACAAACTGATCTAATAAAACAACACCATAGGATTAGCATGCATATGCACCATTGCATCTTGAGTAAAGATTGTGCATGATATTGATTGTTGTGGATCTTGTATGTGCGTGATCGTAAGTAGAAGGACAAGCTCAGGGAGCTATCTGGATTTCAGAACCAAGACTTCGAGATCCAAGAGCAACAGAAACCACAGGAACAAGGCAAGTGCCCCTTGACCATATTGATCCCATGTTTTGAAAATGTTTTGTTTGCAAAAACGTGTGTATGCTTGAGTCAACTTGATGGAAACCCTTTCATAGGAGTTTACCAGTTTTGTTAACCACCCTTGTCACCGGGAAAGTTGATGAGTCGGGTATGGTCGTTTTCAGTTTTTGCTTCGCTAATCTACGGGATTATGAGAAGCGATAGAATGTGATGAGGACATCTCTCCTTTGCATACAATGCGAGGACCGATCACTAGAGCACGTGCACGACAATTGGATCTCCAGGTACGTTCTAACCTTGTCAATTGTTTTTCAGAACTTACGCTTGTTTCCATGCATGTTTTATTGATTAAGAACAATGGAGAGGACCAGCAAGGGCTGGGAGGAGTCCAAGGAGTCAAGGAGGAGGAGATATGACGTGCACACCAAGGAGGAACCCAAGTATAACTCGACTTCGACTCCACCTCGGGTTCAAGGAGCTGCCTTCACCAAAACTTACGTCCCAGACACATACGGAGTCGGATTTGGACGTTCTATATATGATTGGAACCGTTATTTCATAAAGCTTCCAATGGAACCAGCCCCACCTCAAAATTCCTTCTAAGTTGACGGGAATCAGCGAAACAAGTAGGCGTCCAGAATCTGTCCGGTGCTGCGCCACCGCCTTTTGGGCTGCTGGCTCGTGTAACGTTTGGAAGCCCATTAGGGTTGCGTCCAGGGGTCTTGCACGCCCCTAAACTCCTTTTTATACAGCAGCCGTCACCACATTAGGGTGAGTTTTTGCTTAGTTACAATCTGTCATTGAACAGTGTCGCCGATCATCGGTTGTGAGACCCCAAATTCGTGATCAATTCAGTTTTGATTGCAACTTCTCTGTTCTCTCTTGTGTTCTTGATTGCGCTTGCAGGGATAAGCCTTCGTGGCGAGGTCATTCGTGTGACACGGGTGATAACTAACGGAGCAGTGGTGTAGTGATTGCAGGGTTTTGTTCGTTCGGAGCCTTGGATCATCAACGTCGAGATCTCCACCCAATCAAGTTTACCCTACCTCTCGAAAGATCGGGACTCATCCTCCTATCAATTGGTATCAGATTTCTAGGTTCACCATGAGGTATACTTGTGTGCCCTTTAGATTTATTTTGTTTCAGTCCTATCGTCCACAAAAAGCCACAAAAAAAATTTTAGTTTCCCTGACCTACAACCCCCGCTCAACCTTTTGCACAATTTAGTTTCGGAGTCCGTAGTTCTGAGTTCGTGTCCTAGGTTGAGTCTGGTTGCTGGTTTAGATTTGTTTCGGTTCAGTTTTGTTTCTTCCATCCGCTGCCATCTACAAAATCCAATTTACAAAAAAAATCCATCCACCGATTCGTTTCTGTTGCAGTTTCCACCACCACCAAAACCTGATTCAGGGTATCCTCCTTAAAACGTGCATAACTTTTCACTCGTAACTCCGATTGAGGCGCATTTTTTCCTGCAAAGGTCTCGAAAAAGTCAACATACGATACACCAGCTACACCGGTCACGGCATTTTCAAAAAAATTAAAAAAAATTAAGAAGGCCCTCGTTTCGAACTCCAAAGTTCCAGCACCAGTTTTTCCAATCGCTCCTAAATTTGTGCCGATCTCATCTTTCGTCAATTTGAGCTAATACTTGGTGCTGTTTCTATTCTTGTGGCCCTGGTTGAGAAAAAATATAAAAAAATAAAGAGAAAAAAAAAAGATTTTGATTTCTACTAGTGCTTCAAGACAGGAGGCTAAGGGGTTTTCTAGTTGTGCTATTTCTGTGTGAGTGTTGGATACTTGCTGATATTATGCTTGTTGTTCATCATCATTCATCCTTGTCCTTGCTTGTTGCCACAACTATTCTAATACATTCTTAGGCCAGCAACTAGGTGAAATTCTTTGGACACTTATTCAGCATTGCTATCTGTTACTAACTTGTGTGCCACATACACATACTGCATTTGAGCCTTCCAAGCTCCACCTTCTCTCGAGCAGAACAGGTAACCTTTGCAATCACACCCACTCTCTGCTTGCTTCACACCGGTCACCGTTGGCCACCTACAGTGCTGGTAATAAACTTGTAAGAGCGGGTTAAGACGCATCTTACTGATCGATTTTCCACCCACTTCGGAGAGCGTAGTAATAGGGTTCTTCACGATCTTTTTGTCTTCATTTCTGTTTTGTACTAACAATGACAGGAAAGAAGCCTATGGATAATACATCTGGTTCTACACCTCCGGATGATGATGAGTGTGTGTCCCATATGGAACTAAGGGACATGATGCGGACAATGACCGAAGCTTTCAACAATTACCAGACCACTACAACAGCCACCTTTCAGAGGCTTCATACAAGTGTTGTTGGTCTAACCACACGGTTGGACGAGATGGAGACTTGTCTTCCCCAACAAGCTACACCCTCTATCATCCTTGATGGTGATGCACATGCTCACTACGACACAGAGGATGACTTCAACAACGATGAGGTTGATGCACAGCAGCGCCGTCGCCCTCGACGAAATCGTCAAGGTATGGGAGGTAGACCTCGTCCTCATGCTCCTGAACAAGATAATGATCCTTATGCTAAGATTAAGTTTTCTATTCCACCATTTTATGGATCTTATGATGCTGAGACTTACTTGGATTGGGAGATGACGGTAGAACAAAAATTTAGCTCTCATCTTGTTCCTGAGCGACATAGAGTTAGACAAGCCACTAGTGAGTTTAAATATTTTGCTATAATTTGGTGGAATGAACTTGTCAATACACTTAATGCACCACAGACATGGGTTGTGTTAAAAGAAGAGATGCGCGCTAGGTTTGTCCCTCCTTCATATAGACGTGATCTTCTTAAGAAATTGCAACGCTTTGATCAGGGTGACATGACTGTCCAAGAGTACTACCAAGAGTTGCAGAAAGGTATGCTTCGTTGTGGGGTAGTTGAGAATTAGGAAGACCAAATTGTTAGGTTTTATGGGGGCTTGCGGCATGAGATCCAGGACATAGTTGACTATAAGGAATATCATTCTATTCAACGTTTATTTCAACTTGCTATGTTAGCAGAAAAAGAAGTGCAGGGTCGCCAACAGCAGCGGCGGAACAACACCTTCACGCCACGACAATTTCCAGTGCCATCCAAAGCAGCGCCCTCCTCGAGCTTTCGTGCTTCTACACCACCCTCCACGGGTGTTGTACGCAGCAGGATCGCATCTTCTACATCACGGGGACAAGATAACAGCAAGTCCCAGATGCCTCCAGGTGTTGCAGCAAAGGCGGCTGCACCCAACACTTCGACAAGTCGCAGCTCCGACATCAAGTGCCACCGCTGCCAGGGACTTGGCCATATGCAACGAGATTGCCCCAGCAAACGGGCGATCATCGCCACTGCTGATGGTGGGTATGTTAGTGCTTCTGATATTGAAGATGAAAATATTATTGCAACTAACATTTCAGGTTCGGATGATGGTGCTGAGGAGGTTCTTGGTACATCTGCGACAAACAACTATAGGACTTTGATTGTGCAGCGGGATTTGAGTGCCACGGTTCGAGAGGACAACAACCGCCAACGTCACAACCTTTTCAACATGTTTCTCGTCGTCAAGGACTGCCGTGTACATACCATCATTGATGGTGGTAGCTGCAATAATTTGGTGAATGTTGAGGTGGTCAAGAAGCTTGGCTTGACCACACGGGAGCATCCCCACCCTTATCACATTCAATGGTTTAACAATAATGGTAAGGTAAAGGTAACACAAACAGCAAGGATACATTTTTCCATTGGTTGTTATCATGATTTTGCTGATTTTGATGTGGTACCTATGGATGCTTTTTCTCTTTTGTTGGGACGTCCTTGGGAGTTTGATACTGATGCTATTCACCATGGTCGATCTAATAAGTATACTCTCATGCATAAGGGCAAGAAAATTGTGTTGCTTCCTATGAGTTCCACTGAAATTGTACAATTTGAACAGGAGAAAAAGAATAATGCTAAGCAAAAGGGTGTTTTCAATTCTAAAATTCAGCAACCTATTAAGTTAAAAAATCCTATTTTGCTTGCAACTAAATCTTATCTTGATGATTTATATGCTACTAATTTGGACTTCAAAGATGCCTTTGAAAATTGTAGAGAGGGAAGAACGTGGCAAAAATTCCTCCTGCGTGAAGGCCTTCTCTACCGTGCTAACAAGTTGTGTGTTCCAGCTAGCTCCGTTCGTCTTTTGTTGTTGCAGGAAGCGCATGGAGGTGGTTTGATGGGACATTTTGGTGTTAAAAAGACAGAGGATGTGCTGGCCGCTCACTTCTTTTGGCCACGAATGAGGCATGATGTGGAGCGCTACGTTTCACGTTGCACGACATGCAACAAAGTTAAGTCTCGACTTAACCCACATGGTCTTTATATGCCTCTTCCGGTTCCTAGTGCACCTTGGGAGGATATTTCTATTGACTTTGTTTTAGGATTGCCTAGAACAAAGAGGGGGAGGGACAGTGTCTTTGTGGTTGTTGATCGTTTCTCTAAAATTGCTCATTTTATACCCTGCCACAAGACCAATAATGCTTCACATGTTGCTGATTTGTTCTTTAATGAGGTTGTGCGTTTACATGATGTTCTCAATACTATTGTTTCTGATAGGGATGCTAAGTTTTTGAGTCACTTTTGGAGAACTTTATGGTATAAATTGGGAACAAAGTTGCTGTTTTGTACTACTTGTCATCCACAAACTGATAGGCAAACGGAGGTAGTTAGTCGTACCATATCTACTATGTTGCGGGCTGTTTTGAAAGACAATTTAAGGTTGTGGAGGAGTGTTTGCCACATATTGAGTTTGCTTATAACAGGTCTATTCACTCCACAACCAAGTTAAGTCCGTTTATGATAGTCTATGGTTTCAATCCTCGTGCTCCAATTGATTTGCTACCTTTACCACATACTGAAATTGTGAAATTAGATGTTACACAACGTTCTGAATTTATTCTTAAGTTGCATGAAACTACTAAGTTACAAATTGAAAAAATGAATGAAAAGTATCGCATTGCTGCTAGTAAAGGTAGGAAGGAGGTAAAATTGGAAGTCGGTGATTTGGTGTGGGTTCATTTGAGAAAAGATAGGTTCCCGGATTTGAGAAAGTCCAAACTCATGCCACGTGCTGCTGGACCTTTTAAGGTTCTTGAGAAGATAAATGACAATGCATATAAACTTGAGTTGCCTCCCGAGTTTGGGGTTAGTCCCACATTTAACATTTTAGATTTGAAGCTATACTTGGGTGAGGAAGATGAGCTTGAGTCGAGGACGACTCCAATTCAAGAGGGGGAGAATGATTAGGACATCTCTCCTTTGCATACAATGCAAGGACCGATCACTAGAGCACGTGCACGGCAATTGGATCTCCAGGTACGTTCTAACCTTGTCAATTGTTTTTCAGAACTTACGCTTGTTTCCATGCATGTTTTATTGATTAGGAACAATGGAGAGGACCAGCAAGGGCTGGGAGGAGTCCAAGGAGTCAAGGAGGAGGAGATAGGACGTGCACACCAAGGAGGAACCCAAGTACAACTCGACTTCGACTCCACCTCGGGTTCCAGGAGCTGCCTTCACCAAAACTGACGTCCCGGACACATACGGAGTCGGATTTGGACGTTCTATATATGGTTGGAACCGTGATTTCATAAAGATTCCAATGGAACCAGCCCCACCTCAAAATTCCTTCTAAGTTGACGGGAATCAGCAAAACAAGTGGGCGTCCAGAATCTGTCCAGTGCTGCGCCACCGCCTTTTGGGCTGCTGGCCCGTGTAACGTGTGGAAGCCCATTAGGGTTGCGTCCAGGGGTCTTGCACGCCCCTAAACTCCTTTTTATACATCAGCTGTCACGACATTAGGGTGGGTTTTTGCTTAGTTACAATCTGTCATTGAACAGTGTCGCCGATCATCGGTTGTGAGACCCCAAATTCGTAATTAATTCAGTTTTGATTGCAACATCTCTGTTCTTGCTTGCGTTCTTGATTGCACTTGCAGGGATAAGCCTTCGTGGCAAGGTCATTCGTGTGACACGGGTGATAACCAACGGAGCAGTGGTGTAGTGATTGCGGGGTTTCGTTCGTTCGGAGCCTTGGATCATCAACGTCGAGATCTCCACCCAATCAAGTTTACCCTACCTCTCGGAAGATCGGGACTCATCGTCCTATCAGAATGTGTCTAGCTAACTGCACTCATATGAATAATAATGAGAAACTGATGTTGATAAAGAACATGAATCGGGGGAGATCTAGGCAAGCTTTGGTTTGTGGATGTGGTAGAATGAGATGGTGGTTACTTGCCGTAGATCTAAGGACCGGTTCATGCGAGCACATGCCAGGAATACAGTGCCACCACAAGGCCAAGTATGGGTGCGGCTTAGCTGAGTAATTAGGTAAGTTACTAGATTGTTATGGACCGTGGAAGGTGCGGGGAATGGGAGTCAAGTGAGGACTGCCCTGGGAACTGCATGGCACAAGAGGGGGCCCGTAGGTGGGAGAATTGCATATTCGAGACTGCTGGTGAAACCTTAGTGAGTCCATACATCTAGTAGCCCCTTTGTAAAGGCTATTTTGTGATCTCTTGACCATACACTGACGGTTGTGTACTGGTACAATGAAGGTTCTGCAGTCGCTGATAGGTGACGAAATCACAAACTTGTGGGTAAAGTGGTGCCACCTCTGCAGAGTGTAAAACTATCATGATAGCCATGCTTCCGGTCACAAGCGTCTGGCCAACTTCCATGATTAGATCGGATATTTTTGGGATGGTTAATGGGATGGTTTTGGTTTGGTCATTGGTATGGTTATGGTTTAGTCTTTGGAATTGGTTTTGGGACTGTTGAGTCCTGGTGATGAGAATGGTTTCGGACTGTTGAGTCGAAACAATGAGCTTTGGTCTCGGTTATGAGATAGAATTGAATATGAGATGAGATGGTAGTGAATATGAGATGGTATTCATGAGCATAAGAAAAAGTTGAGAAATATTGATGTCTGGATGAGACATGGAAAGTGGTGAATCACGATGGAGGTATGTTGATGTTTAAGTATATGTTGGGATTATATTCACTTAAAGCTAGTTGTTGTTTTTATCATGTTTTATGAAATAAACTTTGCTTTCTGCAATGAGCCTTTTTTACCTACCTTGCTATAAGCTACATGTCATACTTCCAGCACTTGCTGAGTACATCATGTACTCACCCTTGCATTATCATATATCATCAGCAATAGGAGAGGGGTACTTCGACGAGCATGTAGAGTATTAGGCGTGCGATCCACCGTCAACCTTGCCTGTGGAGTAGGAGATGGAGCCGCTGCTGCTGCTTAGTTGCTTCCGCAATAGTTTAGAATACTTTCGCTGTTAGAACGAGACTTCCGCTGCTAGAATAGATTAGAGACTTCTGCTGCAAGAACACAATAGAGATTGATGTAATAAAGTACTTGAACACTATTCATTCATGGTTATATATTCTGAACTCAGTTTGTGGATGATATGTGTATGTGTGATGAACATCCTGGGCACACATACGCATCAGTCTCGGTTCCGAGAGGTTTTTATTTCTCGGAATCTGGGGCGGGTCTCACAGGGGGCCCTAGGTAGTAGGATGGAGATTCGAGCCTGCCGGTGAAACCTCAGTGGGTCCATACATCCTAGTAGCCCCTTTGTAAAGGCTATTTTATGATCTCTTGGTCATATATCGATGGTTATGTAGTGGTATAATGGAGGTTCTCTTTAGTCGCCGACAGTGACGAAATCACAAACTTGTGGGTAAAGTGGTGCCACCTCTGTAGAGTGTAAAACTATCATGATAGTCGTGCTTTCGGTCACAAGCACCTGGCCAACTTCCATGATTAGAGGCAAAACTTGGGATGTTTTTTCGGTTATGGTTGTGGTATGGTCATTGGTATTGGTTTTGGGACTGTTTTGAGTCAAGAAAATGAGTTTGGTTTCGGTTATATGCATATGAGATGGTTATGAATATTTATGAGTATGAGATGAACTTGAGAAAGATTAATGGCTGGATGAGACTTGATAGATGGTGAATTATGATGAGAGAATGTTGATGAACTACTTGATTATGATGGGATAAATTTCACCTAGAAATAGTTGTTGTTTTTACCATGTTTGTGAAATAAAAATTTATTTGCTGCAATGAGCCTTTTTATTCCATACCTTGTTGTAAGCTACATGACATACTTTTACCGCACTTGCTGAGTACGACATGTACTCACCCTTGCATTACCACATATACATCAGCTATAGGAGAAGAATATTTCGAGGAACATGTGGAGCACTAGGCGTGCGCACTACCGTCAACATGCCTGTGGAGTTGAAGTTGGAGCCTGCTGTCTTAGCCATTTTCCGCTGTAGTTTAAAGTCTTCTGCTGCAAGAATAAGTTAGATATTCATGATTGAGACATTGAGTCATTGTAATAAAGTACTTAAACACTATTTATTCATGGTTATATTCTGGATTCAGTTTATGGATTACATGTGTATGTGTGATGAACATCCAGGGCACACATATGCATTCACTTGGTTCTATTTTCGGAACCGGGTGTCAAAAATTGGTACCAGAGCCACGTTGATCGTAGATCGCAAGACTAGGTAGAATGTACACTCTAAAACACATAGGAACACCCCTCTAAACTATTATTTTCGAAAATTGCTTGCCGCTGCACTTTACTTGTCAATTCAGCCACCGCAAAGTGTTATTTTCAGCCCCTCTTTTTCTCTTCTTTTGGACAGCAACACTTTTGCTTTCTTACTTCATATCTTCTGAAGTTTTGGAGTTATTTCTTCCTCCTCTAAAGTTTCTCATGCCTTATTTATAGATGCCGGTGATTAGAAGCACAACACGCATAAGTACTCGTCCACCATCACTTGGGAGTGCACTTAATCCCATTGAGGTGTCCGATGGACCATATTAGGAGGAGATGAAGATGGAACCTCATGATGAAGATGAAGTCAATAGTTCTATGCATGAGGAAGAGAATCCGGAAGAGGTGGAACTAATCGAAAACGACATGGAAGATGATCCACAAGAACGGCATTGGTACACACCTCAGGAGGACTTTCACGCGGGCTTACACCCCGTGGAGCCTCATGAACCTATGTCGGGAGGAGATGAATCCGAAGAGGAGCTACCCCTTGCTGAGGCCGAGAATGAAGGTTATGAACAGACCAACCGTTCAGTTCAAGAATTCCGGTCTAACGGAATGCAAGGAGGATACATATCCAAGGAGCTCAAAGAATTTCTGGATTGCTACAGCTTATACCTGGAGTATCTTCTCAAGAAAGTCCCTCATCTCGGACATGAAGAGTGGAAGGTTGAAGTAACCATCCTATACAACGGTAGAGTTGTCACTCGGCACTTCGCACCCACATGGAGAGCTACAAGGGCAGAAGCTATAGATGACGCTGCATGGGATGCACTCACCGGACTGTGCCACGCCTTCCGTGAGCAGCTTGAGAACACTACTTTTAAGCTGCACCCGTATCGGAAGAGTGGTACAAGGGAGATCATTGGACCCCATGGAGGAGCTGTTTCCAACCCACAAGCTGCTGACAAATCTCAGAGGTTGCTCGTGGAATTAGGAAACCGCTATGCAAGCGCACAATAAGAGATCTGTTACCTCTGCAAGAAGTTGTACTTGCTGGAAAAACAGGAGGAGACTCGTGCCAACACGGGAGAAAATGGAGCACCAGCGTCATCTATCCCTACATGGAATGCCGACTCACTATGACGTGCACCCATATATGGACCATCCCTGTCACACGGTGAGAACAGCACCGGTTCTCACGATTAAGTTTAGGTTTCCATTGAATAAAGATGTAATAGGAACGTTTAGATCGTAGTAGCTTGAATAAGAGTGGTATGATGAAATTTTTGTGATGATTGCTTGTGTTTGTGTGCTTGGTGTGAGTTGTGGAACGCTTCGGCTAATATCCATATCCACACATAGTAGAGAGATGTGAGATGCTTCGGCACGTGTCCACATCCTCATATAGGCTGAAATTAATAAAAGAAGTTGCTTAGCACATATACCTTATTGCATATAGTTGGGAAATCTCTTCTTTCAATTCTGAATTCTATTCCGAAAGTAAGCCTTAAAATAAGGGGTGTAGACTTTCTTGCCAATCTTATAGTCTTGGATTCCCAAGGGATTGACATAATACTTGGAATGGACTGGTTAAGTAAGCACAATGGAGTGATTCAATGTGCTCAGAGAATCGTGCAGTTGACGAGTGAGCACGTACTCGTATTGAGTTTGAGGCAGCTGCACCTACAACGGAGAAAGCAGTGTTGAACCACATCGAAGAAGCGACATTGGAAAGCACTCCGGTGGTTCGAGAATATTCAGATGTGTTCCCGGAAGAATTTCCAGGTATGCCACCTGACCGGGACATGGAATTTGCCATTGATTTAGTACTCTAAACTGCACCTATAGCGAAGAGGCCATATAGGATGCCTGCTAATGAATTAGTAGAGCTCAAGAAGCAAATTCAGGAGCAGCTGGAAAAGGGTTTTATACGCCCAAGCTCGTCACCGTGGGGAGCCCCCGTGCTCTTCGTGGATAAGAAAGACGGAACCCAGAGGATGTGTGTGGACTATAGGTCTCTCAACGAAGTGACGATCAAGAATCAGTACCCGCTGCCCCGCATAGAGGACTTGTTCGATCAAATGAAAGGTGCCCAAATTTTCTCCAAGATTGATCTTCGGTCGGGATACTTCCAGCTGAAGATTAAGCCCTCCGACATACCCAAGACTGCATTTCATACACGGTATGGTTCGTATGAATATACCGTTATGTCTTTTGGATTAACGAATGCACCTACATACTTTATGTACCTCATTAATAAGGTCTTCATGGAGTACATAGACAAGTTCGTCATTGTTTTCATCGACGACATCATGGTGTATTTAAAAAGCGAGGAAGAACATAAAGGACACTTGAGGTTAACATTGCAGAAACTGTGAGAGCATCAATTGTATGCCTAGTTCAGCAAGTGTCAATTTTGGCTAAAGGAAATATCATTCTTAGGCCACATTATCTCCGAAGGAGGAGTATCGGTTGATCCCGAAAAAGTGAGAGATGTTTTGAAGTGGAACCAACCACAGAATGTGAGGGATATTTGGAGTTTCCTTGGGATGGTTGGATACTACCGCCGGTTCATCAAGGATTTCTCCAAAATAGCGAAGCCCATGACTGAATTACTCATGAAAGGCAAAGCATTTCAGTGGACACAAGCATGTCAAGACAGCTTTGAGGAGCTAAAGAAGAGATTAACAGCAGCGCCGGTTTTAGTATTGCTAGACGTGAGCAAGAGTTTCGATATATATTGTGACGTATCGAGACAACTAAAGAAACATGAGATGAATTACCCCACACACGACCTGGAACTTGCAGCCGTAGTACATGCCTTGAAGATTTAGGGGCATTATATCCTTGGCCACCGTTGTGAGATCTATACGGATCACAAAAGCCTCAAGTATATATTCATGCAAACGGATCCGAATTTGAGGCAACGTCAATGGTTGGAACTCATCAAGGATTATGATGTTGGAATCAACTAGCACCCCGGAAAGGCTAATGTAGTAGCTGATGCGTTGAGCCAAAAAGGAGCATGTCATCAACTCACAGTTCGGGAGCTGCAACCCGAGCTGCGTAAGGAGTTTGAACGGTTGCATCTCGGATTCTTGAACGAGATGGATGTGATAGAACTGAACTCAACGCTGGAACAAGAGATACAAGATGGCCAAGCAACGGATCAGAAAATCAAGAAAATCAAGGAAAGAATCCGACAAGGCATAGAAAAGGATTTCAAGGAAGATGAGAAAGGCACGCTTTGGTTACGGAAAAGGATTTGTGTGCCTAACGTGAAGCACATCCACGACACGATACTAAAGGAGGCACATGACTCGCCTTATTCCATACACCCCGGCTGTACAAAGATGTACAAGGACTTGAAAACTTGCTATTGGTGGGATGGCATGAAAAGGGACATAGCTAAATATGTTGCTCTATGCGACACGTGCCAACGAGTGAAGGCCGAACATCAAAGACTCATTGGATTGTTGCAGCCATTAAAAGTACCCAAGTGGAAGTGGGAAGACGTCAACATGGATTTCATAGTCGGATTGTTGCGTACTCAGTCGGGTTACGACTCTATTTGGGTTATCGTGGATCGATTGACGAAAACAGCCCACTTCCTTCCAGTGAGAACCAAGTACACCGTCATACAACTAGCCGAGCTGTATATGGAGCAAATCGTGTGTCGTCATGGAGTTCTGAAGAGGATAGTTTCATATTGAGGTTCTCAATTTACCTCTAGGTTCTAGAAGAAGCTGCACGATTGAATTTCAGCTCTGCATATCACCCGCAAACCGACGGGCAAACTGAGAGGACAAATAAAATTTTGGAAGATATGTTGAGAGCACGCGCCTTGAAACATGGGCGTAGTTGGTATAGGAGCTTTCCGTATGCAGAATTTTCGTACAAAAACAGTTACCAAGCCAGCTTGAAGATGTCACCCTTCGAAGCATTGTATGGTAGACGGTGTAGGACACTGTTGTTCTAGAATGAGACCAGAGAAAGCCAAATATTTGGACCCGAAGTGTTGCAAGACGCTGAAAAGCAAGTCCAAACGATACGTGAAAACTTGAAGGTCGCTCAGTCACGGCAAAAGGGTTATGCGGACAATAGGCGAAGAAGATTAACCTTTGAAGTAAGAGACTTCGTGTATCTTAAGGTGTCGTCTATCCGAGAGCAACGATGGTTCAACGTCAAAGGCAAATTAGCACCTCACTACATTGGGCCATTCAAGATTTTGGGCAAGCAAGGAGAGGTAGCCTATCAACTAGAGCTGCCAACGCACCTCTTCGACGTGCACGACATATTTCACGTATCCCAACTCAAGAAATGCTTAAGAGTACCGGAAGAACAAGTACCGATGGATGAGCTAGAGCTTCAAGAGGATCTGACCTACGCGGAACACCCCATCAAAGTCTTGGACGTGAAGGAAGGGTCACGAGAAATAAAGTGATCCGTTGGTGCAAGGTACAATGGAGTCATCACATGGAAGTCGAAACTACATGGGAACGTGAGGAAGATCTCAAGGTGAAATTCCCCCATCTTTTCTCCACTCTATCGAATATCAAGGGCGAGATTCATTTTAAGGGGGTAGGTTTATAACACCCTCAATTTCACTACCATGCATTGCATACATTTTTCATGTAGAGAAGCATTTGAAAATAAGTAGAAATAGAGAAGGAACCATAAAAATGGAGAAAGAACCATAGAAATGGAGAAGGGAATATAGAAATGGAGAAAGAAACATAGAAATAAAGAGAAATGGGATAAAACTCTGGCCGCATCTTAGAGATAAATCTAGAATTTTAGAGATAAAGCTTCTAGAAGAATTTTAGAGATAAATCTTCTAGAAGAATCTTGGTGATAAAGATTCTAGAATAATCTTGGAGATAAAGCTTCTAGAAGAATCTTGTAGATAAAGCTTCTAGAAGAATCTTGGAGATAGAGTGTCTAGAAGAATATTAGAGATAAACCTTAGAGATAAAGCTTCTAGATGAACCTTAGAGATAAAGCTTCTAGATAAGTTTAAAGATAGAGCTTAGAGATAAAGTTTTGGAGATAAAAAACCCTGCTGGCCGCACCTCTTAGGGATAGAGTCCTTATCCTCCTCCAAACTGAGTAGGAGATTGCATCACTTGGAGATAGAGTCCCTCTTCTCCTCCAAACTGAGTAGGAGATCTCCCCGTTTATAAATGCAGCCTTCCCTGGCCGCCACCCCTGCCAAAACAAGCGTGTTGCCCCCTGCTGCCAAGCCCTGGTCTCCACCCCTTTGCTGCTGCCTTGGCCGCTGTTGAAACTCTGCCCCGCCTCGCCGTCGACGGAGAAGAAGACCCCTCCTGCCAAGCCCTGGCCGTAGCCCTATTCCTCTCCAAAGAAAAACCCCAGCTGCTGCCATTGCAAGGGAAGAAGTCCAGCTGCAAGGAGGAGAGGAGGAAGAAGAGAGGTAGGTCCCCGTCACACCTCTTACCACGTCGCTGCTGTTGCTATGCACCCGTTTTTCTCCACCCCCTACGAGCAGAAGTTTCTACGTGTGGACAGACCATGTTTTGGTCAATTTTTGACGGTGGAATTGATCTACATCTTGTGTCAAGATCATCACCACGTCCACACTTGATCCCTTCACCCTTGTTCATCATAAAACCCCATGAAATCCCATTAAAACATGCAAGAACACGTACAAACTGGTTCTATAATACTGCACTATAGGATTTGCATTCATCTACCCCATTGCATCTTGAGTAAAGTTTGTGCATGATGATTGATTGCTGTAAATTTTGTATGTCCGTGGTCGTAAGTAGAAGGACAAGCTCAAGAGGCCATCTACGAGGAACTACAACACCAAGATTTCGAGACGCTTGAGCAACACGAGCCACGGGAGCAAGGCGAGTGCCCCTTGACCATATTGATCACATGTTTTGAAACTGTTTTGTTTGCGAAAACCCGTATGCCCTTTTTGCTTCTCTTAACTTACAGGATATGGGAAGCTGAATTGAAACATGGTTAGCTACTGCACTCATATGAATAATGATGACGAGAACTTGATGAGGTTAATGAGCATGGAATTGGGGATATCTAGGCAAGCTTGGTTTGCGGATGTTGCTGAATGAAATGGTGGTTTACTTGCCGCAGATCTAAAGATCGGTTCATACGAGCACATGCTAGGAAAATAGTACCACCACAAGGACAAATATGGGTGTGGCTTAGCTGACTAATTAGCTGTGTTGCTAGCTTGTTATGGACCGTTGGATGGCGCGGGGAATGGGGGTCGAGAGGGACTGCCCTAGGAACTGCATGGCACAAGAGGGGCCCCGTGGATGGGAGAATGAAGATTTGAGCCTGCCGGTGATCTCTTGGCCATACACTGACAATTGTGGTATAATGGAGGTTCTCTTTAGTCGCCGACGGGTCACAAAATCTTAAACTTATGGGTAAAGTGGTGTCACCTCTGCAGAGTGTAAAACTATCATAATAGCCGTGCTTCTGGTCACAAGCACCTGGCCAACTTCCATCGTTAGAGACAAAACTTGGGATGTTTATTCGGTTATGGTCGTGGTATGGTCATTGGTATTGATTTTGGTACTGTTTTGAGTCATGAAAATAAGTTTGGTTTCGGTTATATGAATATGAGATGGTTATGAATATTTATGAGTATGAGATGAACTTGAGAAAGATTAATGGTTGGATGAGAATTGATAAATGGTGAATTATGATGAGAGAATGTTGCTTAATTACTTGATTATGATGGGATAAAATTGAACTAGAAATATTTGCTTTTTTACCATGTTTGTGAAATAAAAATTTACTTGCTGCAATGAGCTTTTTTATTCCATACCTTGTTGTAAGCTACATGTCATACTTTTCCCGCACTTGCTGAGTACGACATGTACTCACCCTTGCATTACCACATATACATCAGCTACAGGAGAAGAATATTTTGAGGAACATGTGGAGCACTAGGCGTGCGCACTACCGTCAACATGCCTGTGGAGTTAAAGTTGGAGCTTGCGATCTTAACCATTTTCCGTTGTCGTTTAGAGTCTTTCGCTGCAAGAATAAGTTAGATATTCATGAGTGAGACATTGAGTCATTGTAATAAAGTACTTAAACACTATTTATTCGTGGTTATATTCTGAATTCAGTTTGTGAATTACATGTGTATGTGTGATGAACATCCTGAGCACACATATGCATTCACTTGGTTCTATTTTCGGAACCGGGTGTCACAGGTTTTATGCCCCGACGGCCCGAACCACGTAAATCTCTGTGTGTCATCCGTGTTCATCAGCCTCGATTGATCTAGCGACGTTAGCCTCTTAAACAATGAACCTCCGCGTGCTGCTCCAGTAGCGGTACCGGGAGAAGTGTCGTAGCAAAAACTTTGACGATATTATATTTATGACGTTGTTATCATTGTTAGTACGACTTGTCATCTAACGGTTCGTAGAGAAGGGAGAGTGAGGCCATGACGCGATCTACGACACAAAACGATTCTCTCCTCAATGCAAGGTGGGGGCGGTGGTCTAGGAAGAAGGTGGTGGTGTGCAGTTGATGGCGTCCTGGAGGTGTCAATGGGCATAGTCTATTTCTGGGTTAAAAGCAAAGGTGGCGACAAACCTGAGCATAGAAATGTAAGAAAAGAGTTGGAGAATAATTCATTATTGAGCTTTTCGGACACAAATGTAAATATTAGGGGCTACCACGTAATTAAATAAAAATCATTTAACACACCTATGTGATGCTGGGATGGTAATATTATGAGTAAATTTTTGTAAGTGTGATAAATTATAGAGATAGATCAGTTAAATAGCTATGGGGCATTCTTAGAGTGGCAAATACTGAATAATCCATGTTACTACTACGAGTTGTCTTTTCAATTAATTATCACCATAACAATCTAATTTCCAAACAAATGATTGACTCTATCAGGTGATTCGAATTGAAAGCAGCTCCCAGCTAGCTACCTTAAGGAGAGAGAACATAGGAAGGGCGCTTTTCCTCTACCTGCTGATCCCACTGATATGGGATGGGGTTTGACTCCACAAGGAATGACTATAGGTGTGGCGGTGGTTAACCGCAAAACGCAAAATCGAACTCAACAGTACCGAACCGAACTATTTTTTTGTTAAACTCAGTTTTTAGTATTTCGATTAATCTATTTTTTATTTTCACTTCGTATTAACCCAATTAAACTATTTAACCAAATATTTAACCTACACTACCTCATAGCCTATAAAAACAAAGTTTAACAGCATTAATCTTCATCCTTATAAAAAAATTTACATAGTACAACCTAATTTTAATAATCTCCAACCATCACTGTGTACACATATCATTTTTATATACTTTTAACTATTTTTATGTGTTAACTGATATTGTTGTTTAATAAATTATAACACAAATTAAAATATGATTAACCTTAAATCTGAATCAAATTCATCGTAACTGAATTGTGCAGTTATTATTTTTTTAGTTCAAATTTGGTTATCAATTCTAAATAGCCAAAAAAATTTATAACCAAACCTATTTAACCAAATTAAGCTAACACCAAAATTTGGGAAGGATGGGCAGTTGTGAGTGCAACTAAGCCGGGCCGGCAAGCAAGCGAGGTTGAATGAAAACTAGACCGACTGCTTTCCCGTCCGCCCATTCCATCATTGCCTTCTCCTCTCCTCGCGCTTCTCTTTCTCTCCAGGTGATGTGACATGACCTCTTGTTCTCGCTCTCTTTCTCTCTTCCGAACGAGCGAGACTTTTGCGGCCATGCCATGAACTCGATCGATCTAGTACTACTGGACAGGGCAGGGCAGCCGTATCATTTTGTGGCCCGCCATGGCGCCATGTAAATGTACAGTCTGCCCTACGTACAGAGCGGAGCGCACCTGCGGCGTCCTCTCTCGGTAACGAAACAACTCTCTCTCTCTCTCTCTCTCTCTCTCTCTCTCTCTCTCTCTCTCCAATTACTACGCTCTTTATCCAGCAGTCGCTAAGTCGATTCGATGTATGCCTGGGTGGCAATGTCCGTCCACGTCGGCACCAGCTGCAGGCCGCGTGCGCGTCGGCCGCGTGCGCGTCGTCCACGCATGCAGGCAGAGGACTAGTGTACCTTTTCCTCGACTTTGCTTGCAGTACCGTACTAACGTTTTCAGGTAGCCTTTAATCCGGCACCAAAGTTCAGGTGATCCCAGCAGCTGCTGCTGCCTGCGTGCGTGCGTGCGCGCGCTACGACTCGACTGGGAAACTTTTCTCTCTCTGTTTTCTTTTCATGCACGAATGGCAGGAAAAGCAGGGATATACTGTACTAGAGGCTGATAGAATGGACCACAACAGTCGTGTCCAGCCCTGCTTGCATTGCTGTCTGTGCACCACCTAGCAGCTTACTACAGCTTGCTCCAGGATCAGTCACACATGGCATGATGCAACTGTACGTACGCCTATAGCCATTTCCTCCCGTTCTTCTCTCTTGTCCTTCTCTTTCGTCTTCATCCCGTAAACAGGTCCCGAGCTGCCAGGCAAGTCAATGCATCCGCTTTTCAGTCCTTCCAGCTCCCGACTTGATCATTCTGCACCTGCAGCCTTCATACTAATGGCGACTGCTGTAAATATGCGCCTCCATTCCTCCAACCACAGGATGACTCGAATACTTACTCGTTAATTCACACCCGTCAAAGAAAATACATCCACCAATTTTAGAATCCCCGCTCTTGGCAAACGAAACGTGAGAAGGCAGGTGAAATGAAAAGATCAAGTACTTGCTCGTTAATTTACATCGGGACCTGACGAAACACCCTAGAAATCTCTTGCAGCTTCAGGTGTGTATTCAAGGTTCCTGTGTCATGCATTCAGGTTGAACAAGTTCTGCATTGGCCCAGTGGTGTATGTGAGACAGTCGGTGCGTTCCAATATCGCAACGGTTCATCATCAATGACATTGCATTTGACAAGTGGCATCGTATATCCCCGCCGGGCTCATGCACTGCTTTCGCTCAGGTCTACCATACACTTCATGCAGAAATGCAGTGCTCACCGATTTTCGGAAGCCGTGGAGATCTGTGAAGGAGATCAAAAGAGGTGTAGAGCGGATTGAATGCCATGAGATAGATAGATAGATAGATAGATAGATAGATAGATAGATAGATATAGAGAGAGGGAGCCAGCAGGCATGCAGATCCACTCTAGTAGTAGTAGCTGCCGCACGCACCATGCTGGTCCATTCTCATCATCATGCAAGCTTCCCCAAATGGCTCGTCACCGGGAACCATGGCTTCGCGAGAGCTCGCTTTTCTCATTTATGGCCTTCGCTATTCCGCTTTCATTGCAGCCAGGGTCCTGTTTGGCCATGCAAGTTAAACAGTGTTACGCCACATGCATGCATGCATGCATGCGCACCAATAGACTAACAATAGTACTGTGAGTGAGAAGGATAAATGGGATCGGAGTATGTTTTACAGCATTCAAACGACTGTGGATTTAAACGACCCGCTTCTTTTTTTTTTTGACAGACCACTACTGTGAATCCCCTGATCAGTGGTCTTTCATTGAATTACGTTCGTGTGCATGGGAGAGCGTGCCCGACTCATACTTAATGTGTTCTGTGGACAGTGCGTGGCCAGGCAGGTCGTACGGACTCGTACTGTTTCACTACGAAAAGTCATAGGGAGGAGAGGTACAATTACATGCACAAAAATTGAAGCAGCATGCATGAAGCTGCAAACGAGAATGATGGCGCAGCGCCCGCGGCCCTTGATTTGTGCTGCTCCTGCATCTCTCAAGCTCAACCATCCATGCCAACCCCTGCCCTAGCTACCTGCACTGCACGACGCAGCTCTACGTGTAGCTAGCTGCAAGACGCGCGCATAATACACACACGCATGCGACAATGCACTTGGCAGCAGTCATGACTATCCCAGGCTGCTGCAGAACGCCAATATGTAAGCATCCAAACGCCAAAAGGGTTACCGGCAGAAATTGTGGTACAAGTTTTGACGACTAGATTGTGAGCGCAGACCTATCCTGAGGAGATAGACGGCAGCAGGGGTGGCTGCTTGCCGACGGTACGGTGCATGCGTTTGTACGTGCACGTATGAACCGATCAAGAACTTGAAAGGGTCCGTACGTCACGAGAGCCAGCTGCTAGGAGTGGTTGCTGTTAGTTGATATAATCTCAGGGAGGTGACGTGGGCAACAACCACGCCCACCCTTTTCCGATTATTCCTCCTTCTCGCGCCCTGATGGGGGGCGCAACCGTTTCTGTTACGGTGCGGCCCCCTCTCACACGCGCAATATTAAAAAGAAGGGGAGAGGCCGGGGCTCAAGATATCAAAAGGAAGATTAAGAGCTCGAGCTCTCCCCATAATCAAAACCTGATCTAATTTGCTGCGGAGTGAGGGGAAGACCGCACCGGCGCTCGTCGCCACCGCGTCAAGTTCTACTCCTACGACCATCCACTTGAGCTCTATGGCATCAAGTGGATCCAGTGAAGGTAATCCAATTACATACCTCCTAATGTGTTCAAATCATAAGTACTATAATCGGTCACACATGTTTGATTGTTAGATTAGATCAAATGGTTAGTCTATAGACTGATTAAGTATCAGCCCCACCGATTAGATGTTCTTAGCATTGACCCCAAGGGAGTCAGGACCTAACAATGGTATCAGAGCCAGGCTAATGAACACTAACTCGGTAATCAATTCAAATTAAGAATTAGTTTGTTTTCTAATCATGTTTTAATTGAGATTTAGTTTCTGTTAGTCAAATTTAGCCCTAATTGAGTCAACTAGCCAAGAAATCAGAAGGAGGGGAACGAACCAGCTTCGGTTCAGAACACGATTAAGAATCTAAGAACAAGAAAGACAAAACCAAATTAAACAAAGGGAAACAGGCGGATCCACACACCTTGGCCTTAAGCGCGCCGACTCCAGTCCCTTTTGGAACCCCACCGGCGTGTAAACGTCGGGCGAGGGAGGCGGCGCTGCGTCCTCGCCAAAGGTATTCGGGCCGCCACCCTCAGAGCACGCCGGGCTAGGGTAAGGGTCGGAACCCTAACCCTAGCCGCGGGTTTCCTTCAACGGCAAACCACCGCACCGACGACGGCGACGAGCCACCTCGCCGGCGACGAGCCACCTCGCCGGCGAACTCGCTCGCCGGCGAGCGGAGCGGGGCGCCGGAGCACGCCCCGCCTTGGTCGGCCTCGCCGCCGCTCAGAGTGAAGAGAGAGAAAAGAGAGGAGAGAATGAGGATTAGGGTTAGCGCGCGACGCTCGCCGGTTTTTATACTCCCCGATCTCGTCGCTGAGCCGTCGGATCTCAGATGAACGGTCGAGATTTAATCACGTTATAAAACGTCGGCTATCACTGACCGTCGGATCTGGATCCGATGGCCCTAAGCGTGTACCGCCCGCCGCGTTGGCCAGATGGGCCCGGAGCCCATGCGGGAGGGTGATATGGGCCAAATTGGGCTGCCCTTTCCTTTTTCCAATTTTTATTTTCCTTTTGGGCTGGGCCACTTTAGTCAGTGGGCTAAAGGATAAGGCCCATTTAGCTATTTAGATATTTTCATTTTCAGAATATGTTTAAATGGAAAATTAATTTCAGAAATTAAGAAAATGATTAGAAAATTAATTAAATAGCTGGGAAAATTTAAAAATTTTGTGTGTCAGTGGGCTAAAGGATAAGGCCCAGTTAGCTATTTAGGTATTTTCCATTTACAGAATATGTTTAAATGGAAAATTAATTTCAGAAATTAAGAAAAAGATTAGAAAATTAATTAAGTAGCTGGGAAAATTTAAGAAATTTTGTGTGATGATTGTGTGACTTTTGAGTGCATATTTCTGTAAATTTCTGGTAATTATTATTTTAAGCATATTCTCTCAGTTATTTAATTCAATTATTGCTATTGAGTATTTTTGCAATTAATTTCAGAAATTTAAGAAATTAAGTTAATTAAGCTTCCGCTGCTATTTAGTAAATTTAAATAAGTAACCAACGTGAAAATTTAAATTTGCTAAAATTTTAAGTTTGTATGTATTTTTTGCATGGAAATTAAATGAGTAACCAACGTGAAAATTTAATTTTGCCATGCTTAAAGTTCAAATTCAGAAAAAAAATTGTAATTTGTTTTGACATGTTCATGGAATTTAGAGTAACCAACGTGAAATATTTCCATGCTGTTTAAGTGGAATGGTTTTGTTGAGTAACCAACGTGAAAAACATTTTATGCCATTTCTGATCATTTGGAGTGTCATTTTGAGCATGTGCTGCATAAAATGTTTATTTTAGCTGTTTTCCTAACCCCTACATTTATTTTATTAAGGTGCCTCCAATGTGGTAAGTCTCATTGCCTCCATAGAGACTCTCACGGGTCATAACTATGGGACATGGAATGAGAGACTAAGAATGAACTTAGCGATTGCAAACCTTGATCTATGCCTTAGAAAGGATCGTCCAGTTGATCCTCCTGTTCCTTTTACCCATAATGAGGAAACGGATGAGGAATTTGCACTAAGAAAAGAGGAGTACATTAAGATTAAAGAAAATTATGCTAAGGACCTTGAGGCTTGGGATGAATCCAACAGAAAATGCCTCATGGTCATTAAAATCACCATCTCTGAATCCATAAGAGGAGCTATCCCTGACTGTGACCTGTCTACTGAGTACCTTGCCAAGGTTAAAAGCCAGTATACAGGCTCCACTAAAACATTGGCAAGCACCCTTCTTAAGAGGCATGTTAATGAGAGATACACTGATGGAGGTGTGAGAGATCACATCCTTAAGATGAGTAATTTGAATGCAAACCTCAAGAATCTTAACCTAGCCATGCCGGATGAAATGCTTGTATATTTCATCTTCATGTCTTTGCCCAAGGACTTTGAGGCCTTTGTAATCAATTACAACTCTAAGGAAGATAGCTGGACTTTGGAAAAGGTCATGGCTATGTGCATTCAGAAAGAAGAACGCATAAAAGGTAAGGGTGGAGTCTCCATCAACTTAACCAAAGGTAAGGGTAAGGGAAAAGGAAAGGGAAAGACCTACTTTTCCAAACCACCATCATTTAAAGTACATGGCTCCTCCTCTAAGGGCAAAGGAACAACTCCTCAAACCTCTGGTCCTAAACTAAAAGCAGATCAGTGCAAGTTTTGCAAGGATTTTGGACATCGCCAGAAGGACTGTTTTGGTTTTGTCAAATGGTGTGCCAATAATGGTAAGGATGTTATTACTTTAGTAAATGAATCCCTGTATTTAGCTTATTCACGATCTACTTGGTGGATTGACTCAGGTGCAACTATGCATGTTTGTAACTCTATACAGGGATTAAGTACAATGAGGACTATAAGAAAGGGGGAAAGGACCATCAAAGTCGCTGATGGCCATGAAGCTGAGGTTGAAGCCATTGGGACTTATCCTCTAAGACTTAGTAGTGGTTTTGTACTTAGGCTTCATGATGTTCTTTATGTTCCTAGTTTAGAAAGGAATTTGATATCAGTCTCATGTTTGGATGATTGTGGATTTGTATGCCATTTTGGCGAAGACAAATGCTCTATTAGTTTGAATAATAAGATTGTAGGTCTTTCTTTCAGACAATACATGCTTTATTTGTTATCCATCCATGATAATGTGAACACCTTAAGTAATGTTCAAATTCCCGCTAAGAATGAAATAGGAAGAAACAAGCGCAAAAGAATCAATTTCGAAACATCGTCGAAATTATGGCACTGACGCTTATGCCATATTTCGAGGGGGAGGATTGAGCGCTTAGTATCTCAATCGATCTTACCTCACTTAGACTTTTCAGATTCAGAAGAATGCATTGATTGCATTAAAGGAAAATTTGTCAAGACCATTAAGAAGAACGCTATACGCAGCACGGGTATTTTAGAAATTATTCACACGGACATTTGTGATTCGTTTCCCGTAATCTCTGTAGATGGGTATGATTCATTCATAACGTTCACGGATGATTACACTCGTTATGGTTACATTTATCCGATCAAGGAGAGATCCGAAGCATTGGATAAGTTTAAAATATTTAAGGCTGAAGTAGAAAATCAGCACAATGCTAAGATTAAGGTAGTAAGATCCGATCGTGGAGGTGAGTACTACGGTCGACATACCCCATATGGTCAGGTTCCTGGACCTTTTGCAAAATTTCTACACGAACATGGCATAGTCGCTCAGTATTCTACACCGGGCGAACCTCAGCAAAACGGGGTTGCGGAACGTAGAAACCGCACGCTTATGGACATGGTAAGAAGCATGCTAAGTTATTCTACGTTACCAGTTAGCCTATGGATGGAGGCGTTAAAGACCGCCATTCATGTGCTTAATCGGGTTCCCATTAAGTCAGCACCTCAGACGCCGTATGAGATGTGGACGGGTCGTAAACCCTCATTAAACTATTTTCATATTTGGGGTTGTCCAGCTGGGGCTAAGATGTTTAACCCAAACATTAGCAAACTAGAATCTAGAACAGTTAGTTGCCATTTCATTGGCTATCCTGAGAAAAGTAAGGGTTTTAGATTCTATTGTCTAGATCGGCATACTAAGTTTATAGAAACACGACATGCCCTATTCTTAGAAGACCTATGATCAGGGGGAGCACGGTATGGCGAGAAATAGACCTTGAAGAGGAACGGAATAGTTTACCCGCTCCAACAACTCAAGAGTCATATTTAACTCTACCTGCTGTTGTTGTGCCACTGGTACCAGCCACTGGTGACACAACACCTGTTGTTGCACCTCCGTTGGCCGCAACAGACTTGAGTGAGGTTGCACCTCATCAGCCTGTTGAGCATATGGCCGAACAAGATGAGGTTCAACAACATCCTCCACCCGCAGATGATACTCAATTAAGAAGATCACAAAGAGTAAGACGGTATGCCATTCCGGACGATTATCAGGTCTACTTGAGTGAAGAGGTTAAGATGGAGGATGATCCTGCCTCTTACGAAGATGCCATGGGAATACCTTAGTCATCTGAGTGGCGAAAGGCCATGGAAGATGAAATGTGTTCCATGAGTGCCAACAAGGTATGGGACCTAGTAGAGATTCCTAAAAGAGCCAAAACAGTAGGCTGTAAGTGGGTCTACAAGATTAAGCGTGATTCCAAAGGGAAGATCGAAAAATATAAAACCAGAATTGTGGCTAAGGGATTCACTCAATGGGAGGGTATTGATTATAATGAGACCTTCTCTCCCGTGTTTTCTAAGGATTCTTTTCGAATCATCATGGCATTAGTAGCACATTATGACTTAGAATTGCACCAAATGGATGTAAAGACGGTGTTCCTCAATGGAGATTTATATGAGGACGTCTATATGACACAACTGAAGGGTTTTATCGTTAAGGGTAAGGAACATATGGGATGTCATTTAAAGAAGTCCATTTATGGTCTTAAACAAGCTTCAAGGCAATGGTGTCTCAAGTTCGATGAAGTCATTAGAAAGATTGGATTTAATGAGAATGAGGAGGATAACTGCATTTATGCTAAATTTAAGAATGGAAAGTTCATTTTCCTAGTTCTTTATGTGGATGACATACTATTAGCAAGCAGTGATGTCAACCTACTCTTAAAAACTAAGAAGTTTTTATCCTTGAACTTTGATATGAAAGATCTGGGTGAAGCGACCTATGTTTTAGGGGTTGAAATACACCGAGATCGTGTTAAAGGGGTTTTAGGACTATCTCAGAAGGCATACTTAGAAAACGTACTTAGAAAGTACGGTATGCATGCTAGCAAGCTCTCGCCTGCTCCAATAGTTAAAGGCGATAGATTTTCGAATACTCAATCGCCTAAGAATCAATATGAGGTGGATCAGATGAAAGGAATTTCTTATGCTTCTGCTGTCGGAAGCTTGATGTATGCTCAAGTTTGTACACGCCCTGACTTAGCTTTTGTGATCGGGATGCTTGGCAGATACCAAAGTAATCCAGAATTAGATCATTGGAAAGCTGTTAAGAAGGCATTAAGATATATACAGGGCACTAAGTACCTCATGCTGACATACAGTAAGACTGAATCACTAGAAATAGTGGGCTATTCAGATTCAGATTACGCGGGTTGTGTGGATACTAAGAAATCCACATCAAGTTATATATTCACCCTCTCGAATGGAGCTATATCGTGGAAAAGCTCTAAACAAGCAATCACTACATCGTCCACGATGTATGCTGAATTTGTTGCTTGTTATGAGGCCACCGGGCAGGCATCTTGGCTTAAAAAATTTATTCCCGGTCTTAAAGTGGTCGACAACATCCATGAACCACTTAAGATATACTGCGATAATCAGCCAACAGTTATGTATTCTCACAACAACAAGTCAAGTGGTGCTGCCAAACACATCGACATTAAGTACTATGTTGTGAAAGAGAAAATCCAGGATCACACTATCAGTCTCGAGCATATTAGTACTAAGCAAATGCTTGCGGATCCGCTAACTAAGGGTCTCCCACCCAACGTGTTCAGAGAACATGTAGCCGACATGAGTTTAAGGGAGACCCTGTGACAATATCCTGGATTCTAAGGGGCCATCAAAGTGTAAGACTATTTCTAATTGAGAGATGTATCGTTGTTGTCGAGTCAAACAGCACGTAAATGGTTGTTTTGATGCGTCATGCTCTTTATGTCAAAGCAAAGGAAATGTGTGTAAGATTAAATTTAGAAAATAAGACAATTAGCTAAGCTCCTGAGATCAAGGGGGAGAATGTTAGTCGATATGATCTCAGGGGGGTGACGTGGGCAACAACCACGCCCCCCCTTTTCCGATTTTTCCTCCTTCTCGCGCCCTGATCGGGGGCGCAACCGTTTCTGTTACGGTGCGGCCACCTCTCACATGCGCAATATTAAAAGGAAGGGGAGAGACCGGGGCTCAAGATATCAAAAGAAAGATTAAGAGCTCGAGCTCTCCTGTAACACCCCAAAATTTTGTTAAGACCCTAAATCATGTTAAGAGGGGAATTTAAAAATTTTTGGACGTGTTGCATGTTTTGCAAAAATTCAAATTCAAACTTGAATTCAAATTAAACTCAAATCAGAAAAGAAATAGAAAAAGAAAAAGAGAAAACAGAAAAAAACCGGCCAGTGGGCCGCAACCCACCAGCCGGCCCAACCAGCGCCCGCGCCAGCCCGCAGCCGCGCGCGCGCTTTCCCTCACTGACAGGCGGGGCCCACCAGATCGTCGTCTACCTCGCGCCAGCGCCGGACTCTCTCACCCGAATCGAAACCGATCGGGAATTCTCGCGTATACCAGCCGAATTCTGTTCGGGGGCGACGCAAACTCGATCTAAACCACCCCGCCGCCTTCCCCCGTCTATAAAAACCCCGGCCTCGTTCTGTTTTTCCCACGCGATCCGCCGATTTTCCTCCGGTGAGAACCGAGACTTCTCTGGCGAATTCTGGCCGATCTAAGCTCGGAAATTCCGATCTAACTCGCTGGTCTTGATCCACCGCCTCCGGGGAACCTTGCAGGTGCAGAAAACTCGGTGACTTGCGGTGTAAACACAGCGCCGACGAGCTTCGCCGTGGTTTCACCTCGGACCTCGTCGCCGATCATCCTCCAGGACCTCCGAGCTCAAGAAAACCCCCGAGGTGAGATCCCCGACCTCTCCTCCACCGATCTATACCATAAAATCACAGTTCTAGGAAGAATTCTTGAAAATCCGAAAGTCTGCGGCGAGATTGCCGCTTCCCGCCGCCGTGCGCCACCGGCAGCGCCGCCCGCGCTCGATCAGAGCGACGTGGCCGCTTGTGCGCCGTTTATTTTAAATCGCACGGTAGGGTTTATATCCCCGCGTACCAGTTCGACGTTATAATCTCAGCCGTCGGTTTAAAATTGGACGGTCCACGTCAGCCCCGCGTTATAAAGACTGGAAATCTTACGTGCTACCCCCTGGGGTTCTCGGGAAATAAGAGCTAGCCCCGGAAACTTCTGATCTAGCCCCTGGAACTTCAGAAAATCATGTAAATTCATTTAAAAATTAGTTTTAGCCCCTGGACTTAATAAAAATTAGGAAAAACTCCTCTGTTATGTGAGCTAGACCCCTGAAAATTGTTAAAATAATACTATAGACCCTGTATAGGGGAGAGTTTACCTTTTTAGCCCTGTTTAATATTTAATTTAGGAAATTGAATATGTGGCTAGTGTTTAAAATTTAAAAAGTGGGACAAACATATTGTCAAAATTAAATTAAAAACTTTCTCAGTATTTAGAAAATTTTGGAGTGAGATAAAAACATATTTTGGGTTGAAGTGAATCTGTTTAATTTATTATTCACATTTAGGGACACATTTTTAAGTAAAGAATAGTTCTGGAAAATAGGGAAAATAATTATAAAATAGTTTACATCAGAGGAAAAGGTCAAAAATATGTTAGTAAATATTTTAGATCGGAACCTATTCTGTTTAGATGATGTGTCTTGTTATCTTCATAATAAAGTTCACATTTAGGCATAGGAAATAAATCTGAAAATATAGCAACTAGTAAATGATAAATGAAGTTTCTAAAATATAAGGAATTCAGTTTAGGGTTGGTAGAAATTCTGAAGACACATATGGAGTAGGAAAATACCTTTTATGCATACTTAGTAGCTAAAAGGTGTAGTAATTGAATATAAGGAATTTATTTAAATTGGAAACTCATATATATATAGTATGTAGGTATAAATATGAACACAAAAGTAAGAATCATATACACATGATTAAAAGTGCATGCAAGCCACAAATCAACACACATAGAGTGACCACAACACATATAATGGTGAATGACTTTCATAAATATAAATGTGTGGTTTGTATGAAGTGGAAGTGTGAACTATGTCTTATGGATTGTTGTTTTTCTTTTGCTATGTGTGATGGTATGAAGTAGAACCTGCTCAAGAGCAAGTTATTCCTTTCCAAGATCAGGACTACCCATTCCAAGAGCAGCAGGAAGGAGGCAAGTGTCCTTGACCACTTTGATCCTATACTAGGATGTTTAGATAGAATTATTGCATTGTCAATTGAAATATGAAACCCATGCTAGGATGTTTCCCTAGAATTGCATTACCTTGTTTCCCTTGTAGCTTGGGTTGGGATTCATTTTATCATGTCATTTATTATTATGCATATGCTTAGCCATGCTTAGAATGGGATAATTGGGATATGAGATCATCAGTTTATTTTACCATACTCTTGAATGAGATATTGTGAATTATGTAGAGGTAGGGATCAAGGCAAGTTGGATGTTTTGGTTGTGTGCTGAGTGCACGAGACTCGGGTTTGTGTTTAGTACTTGCCTGGATCCTAAGGACCGGTTCATGGAGCATGTAACCTGGCTTTACAGTGCCAACCACATGCTGAGATGGGGCAGCTTGGCCAATTAATTAGGTGTATCCCCGGCGTAGTATGGGTGTGTTGGATGGTGCAGGGAATAGGTGTCAGCTGGACTACCATATGAACCGCAAGGCTCAAGAGGGGGCCACTGCAGCGGGGTTGGAGCCTCTTGTATGCTGTTAGGGGTGAAACCTCAGTGGGCCCACGCTCGTCGGGAATCCCTTTGTAAAGGTTTCGTAGTGATCTCCTGGCTACACACCTGGGAAGTGTGAATGTGGTTCGTAGCCACTGGCATAATGGAGGTTCTTTTAGTCCACCCGGCAACGGGGGATGAAATCACTACATGTGGGTACAGTAGTACAAACTCTGCAGAGTCAAAACTGTCATGACAGCCGTGCTCACGGTCAAGAGCGTCTTGGACTTATTCATGGTTAGAGGAGTGATAGTTTTGGAAGTTGTGGATGTTAAGCGGGGAGCTTAACATTGGAAACGATGTATGGTTATTTGATTATGATGATGGGAGATTGGGACCATTTCACTTGTGTAGTAATGTAGGTGCTTAATAATCTAAGGTGATAGGTATCAATTGTGTAGTGCTTTAACCATGAGTTCAACCTCCCTTGTTCTAGCCATGCATGACATAATTTTCCCACACTTGCTGAGTACCATCGGTACTCAACCTTGCATATTTGTTGGTTTATATTGCTGCTCAGGTCAAGATAATGAGGTGGTGTATAATGACCAAGACTTTGGACCCGAAGAAGGTTTCTAGGTTCATGGAGACCCCCGGGCAACGCTTGTGATGGAGCCCTCAAGAATAATATTCCGCTGCTAGTTTATTTACTTGTGATGAACTTATTATTGTCCATCGGGACATTTGCGATGTAAGACTTATTTATATTCGACACCTGGCTTGTAATAAATGATGCTTCACTAGTTGTCATCACATGTATGAGAAAATGATCCTGGCATACATGTGATATTCACTTGGTTATTCTTCGGAAAAACCGGGTGTGACAGAAGTGGTATCAGAGCCAAGGTTGCCCGTAGGAACGTGGACCTAGGTAGAAATGGACGTATTTAAGGGCCCTACTTTCTTAAAAACTATTTTTTCAAGGTGTGTGTTGAAAAGTGTTATTTAATGGAGTCACTTTCTTCATCTTACCCCAACTTTCATTCAAAATAGGATTTTTGTTTGAGAGTTTATCTAACCTAATTTTAAATTCCTTTTGTTTTAGATGGTTCGCATGATTCGCACCGCTCGCAAGTCCACAGGAGGGAGAGTTCCCGTAGTTGCCCTTGCCGAGAGAGAGGAGAGCCGTCCGGTGACGTACCTTTCCTACGGATTGGCAGTAGGAGGCTTATTGCGCCATCTTCGGCGTATGCTCGAAGCCGCCGGCAATACGGGCAAGCTAATCATCCACTATAACTCCACGAGGACCATCCGTGAGAAGAGGGAAGAATGGAGTTCAGAGATGAGGATTATAACGAAAATCAGCTGCTTAAGATTCACCACTCTCCAGCTTGTAGAATGACACAAGTCGATGCGGAGAAAGATGTCACCTGGGAGGCCATCACCTGCCAGAGTCACATCTATCGTCGCCACTTGGACAAAACTGAGTACATGTATGTCCTCCAGCGTGAGAGTGGTACCACGGAATACAAGTACCCGCCGGTGCAGCAAGGGACTTCTCATGAGCACATGGACTTGTGCTTGGAGGATGCTGCTATGCTCAGCACTCGACTGCAGGAGTGTCAACAAGAGCTTCAGGATGTCCGGGACACCCTGAAGGAAATGGAGGCGTTGCTGCGAGCTTGCTTAAGGGCGAGAGAAAGAGGAGATGGGAATGAACTGTGTGTCACCGTGAATGATACATGGACTCCTGACTCCCCAGATCGCCGAGTGATCAGGCGTTGTCGCACTTCTCCACCAGCAGCCTCCCCACCCAAAGCAGAGTCAGAAGGAAGCCGAAATGATGAGGAAGATCCCGAGGAGCCAGCTCAAGAAAACGAGTAGTGTAGAGTCCTTCCCTTAGTTAGCAAGATGTCGAATAGTCGAGTCGTTAAGTTAAGATAATGGTGTGATAATGCTTGGTGTGTGACGTGAGTTGTGGAAGCCATGAGCAATTGTCCACAGCCTCGTCTTTAGATTGTTTTGCTTTGTGGTGTGAACCCACATGAAATAATATTGCATTTATTTTTGTGTGAGAAATGAACCCTCAGTAAAGTATAACAAAGCCTCAACACTTCAAAGTACAAACAAATGAAAGTAGTAAGATGATACTAAATGCTTTCAAATTAACATTGGTTGATTCTGCCAGATGGCCGGAAGAGGAAAAGGGCGTGCTGCCAACCCCGCCAACAACAACAATGAGGCATGTAACCCTCATCTTTCTGGAGGCCAGGACCGGGGTGGTCACCGTGAAGGAGTTGATCCCCTCCACCAAATGCTGGAGAATCAGAATCAGCTCATACAGAACTTGACTCAAGTGGTGGCCAACTTGCATCAAGTTCCACCTCCACAAGCTGCACCACGCCAACCAAGGTTGAGTGAGTTTCTAGGAACTCAACCTCCAAAGTTTGCAAGTGTTGCTGAACCTCTGGAGGCAGATGATTGGCTAAAGACCATTGAAAGCAAGATGAGGATCATCCAGTGCCAAGGGTATGAGAGGGTGCTGTTTGCCTCTCATCAATTGCATGGACCTGCTGCTGATTGGTGGACCGCCTACGTGGACGCCCATCATGATCCTGAAAACATCACTTGGGAAGAGTTCAAGCGTAGGTTCCGCAACCATTACATACCAAGAGGTGAACTCAAAAACAAGAGGAAGGAGTTCTTGGGACTGCAGCAGGGAAACATGACAGTGAGGGAATACCTCACTAAATTTACTCAACTATCCCGTTATGCCCCACGGGACATAGAGACAGATGAGTAGAAACAAGATTGTTTCATGGAGGGACTTACCGCAGAGATGCAGTGTGCAATGTCCTCAAATGAGTATGAAAGCTTCCAAAAGATGGTGGACAGAGCATTTGTGGTAGAAAGGAAGCTGAAGGCCTTGGAAAATGAGAATAAGAGGAAGGCCGGGTGGTCACATCAAGCCTCAGGGAGCAACACCCACCCACGTCTGATGCAGCAACCTGCAGGGCAGACGAACCGTGCCGCGGTACCCTACTCAGCACCGAGAGGGTACAACCCGAACTTCAGGCCACCGGCAGCACCAGCACCACCACAACGTCAGTTTGTGCAGCAGCCTCGCCCCGCATATCCACCTCGACCAGCAGTACAGGGACCTCCAAACCAACCCCAAGACAGCAAAGGCCAGGCACCTAAGGTTGGGGTGCAATGTTATAGCTGCGGTGAAGTGGGGCACTACGCCCATAAATGCCCAAAGAAGAAGCCCGCACAGCCACAACAACAGAATGTGATGCGAGGACGGGTGAACCACGTCACTATGGAGGAAGCGCAAGAGGCACCCGACGTGGTAGTTGGTAAGTTTCCTGCCAATTTACACCTTGCAACCCTGCTGTTTGATTCTGGTGCTACCCACTCGTTCATTGCTCAAGGGTTTATTAAGAAGCATGACCTAGCAACAACACAAATGAACCATATGCTAGCCGTAAACTCTCCAGGGGGAGAAATAAGGACAAGACAAGTGTGTCCCAAAGTGAACCTAGACATTAATAGGGTGGTATTTACTGCCAACCTCATAGTGATAGATTCCCAAGGGATCGATATTATTTTGGGCATGGACTGGTTAACCAAACATAAGGGAATCATCCATTGCTCGACCAGAACGGTGGAACTAACTCACCCTAGTGGCACAAGAGTAAAGTTTATAACAATACAGGAGCCTAGGAGGGACATTAAATTAAATCAAGTTGAGGTGAAAGTGGAGGAGATCAGGATTATCCGGGAATACCCAGATGTTTTTCCAGAGGAGTTGCCAGGTATGCCTCCCGATCGTGAAGTGGAATTTGCAATTGAGCTAGTGCCTGGAACAACCCCGATATACAAGAGACCTTATCGGATGGACTCCAAGCAGCTAGAAGAACTCAAGGATCATTTGAGAGAATTAACGGAGAAGGGGTATATTCGCCCTAGTTCCTCACCATGGGGAGCTCCGGTGATATTTGTGCCCAAGAAGGACGGAACCCAAAGGTTATGCGTGGATTACCGTGCCTTGAATGAGGTAACCATCAAGAACAAGTACCCATTACCCCGCATTGAAGACTTGTTTGATCAGTTGAGGGGAGCTTGTGTGTTCTCGAAAATTGATCTCAGGTCGGGATACCACCAACTCAAGATAAGGCAATCTGATATTCCCAAGACAGCTTTCGTATCTCGGTACGGACTGTATGAATACACTGTCATGCCATTCGAGCTAACTAATGCCCCGGCATACTTCATGTATCTCATGAACAAGGTATTCATGGAATATCTGGACAAATTTGTTGTGGTTTTCATAGATGACATTCTCGTCTTCTCCAAAGATGAAGAAGAACATGAGAAACATCTAAGGTTGGTGTTGCAGAGGCTGAGAGAACACCAACTATATGCCAAGTTGAGCAAGTGTGAGTTTTGGCTGAATAGAGTTCCCTTCTTAGGACATATAATCTCGGAAGGAGGAATCTCCGTAGATCCCTCTAAAATCGAGGATATACAGAAGTGGAAGACCCCTGAAAATGTCGGGGAAGTTCGAAGCTTCTTGGGATTGGCTGGATACTATCGACGGTTTATCGAGGGATTCTCTAAGATCTCGAGACCCCTCACCAAACTGTTGGAGAAGGGAATCACATTCACATGGACGCCACAGTGCGAGACGAGTTTTCAGGAGCTAAAGAAAAGATTGACAACAGCCCCAGTGTTGGTTATGCCAGATATGAAGAAAAACTTTACGGTGTACTGCGATGCCTCTGGAAATGGGTTGGGATGTGTTCTCATGCAAGAAGGGCATGTCGTGGCATATGCATCCCGGTAGCTTCGGAAGCACGAGAAGAACTATCCTACACATGACCTAGAACTAGCCGCAGTGGTACACGCGTTGAAAATTTGGCGGCACTATTGGATGGGGAAGAGGACAGAGATATATACGGATCATAAGAGTTTGAAGTACATTTTCACACAGCCAGATCTCAACCTCACACAAAGGAGATGGTTAGAGCTAATCAATGACTTTGATGTGGGCATCAACTATCATCCTGGGAAAGCAAACGTCGTGGCCGATGCTTTGAGTCGGAAAGTGCAGGTCAATAAGTTGAGCTTGAAGGACATGCCTGCAGAATTGAAGGACGAGGTTATAAGGCTCAATCTATGCCTAGAAATAGTGGTGAAGCCATCGCCATGGAAGTGGACTCCACACTCGAGCGAGACATACACGAGGGTCAAAAGAATGACGAGAAGATACGAGAGATCAGACAACTCATCAAGGAAAATAAAGCTCCTGGTTTTAGAGAGGATGAACAAGGAAAGGTGTGGTACGGGAAAAGAATCTGTGTGCCAGAAGTAAAGGAGATCCGTGAATTGATTTTGAAGGAGGCTCATGATTATGACTATTCTATTCATCCTGGGAGTACAAAAATGTACCAGGACCTCAAGAGCAGGTATTGGTGGTATGGCATGAAGCGAGATGTCGCGGAACATGTTGCCCTATGTGACACATGTCAGTTGGTGAAAGCAGAACATCAACGACCCACGGGATTATTTCAACCACTCAAAGTGCCTGAATGGAAATGGGAAGAAATCAGCATGGATTTCATCGTGGGATTGCCTAGGACCCAATCAGGGTACGATTCGATATGGGTCATCATTGATAGGCTAACCAAGGTAGCTCACTTCATCCCCGTGAAGGAAAGCTACAGCGGATCCAAATTGGCAGAGTTGTACATGTCAAGGATCGTGTGTTACCATGGAGTACCAAAGAAGATTGTGTCGGATCGAGGGACACAGTTCACCTCAAAGTTCTGGCAGAAGTTGCATGAAACCATGGGAACCCATCTAAACTTTAGTTCTGTCTACCATCCCTAAACTGATGGGCAGACGGAAAGAACCAATCAGATCCTTGAAGATATGTTGAGGGCATGTGCACTCAAAAACAATAGGAGTTGGGACAAGAACTTACCGTATGCGGAGTTTTCCTATAACAACAGCTATCAAGCTAGTATGAAGATATCACCGTTTGAAGCTTTGTACGGGAGGAAGTGCAGAACTCCCCTATTTTGGAACCAAACGGGGGAAAGTAAAGTGTTTGGTCCAGAAGTACTATAAGAAGCCGAGGCGAAGGTAAGGGAAATTCGCAACAATTTGAGGATAGCACAGACACGCCAAAAGAGTTATGCCGATGTACAAAGAAGAGAGCTCGTTTTTAACGTGGGAGACTATGCTTATCTCAAGGTGTCCCCTATCAGAGGACTTCGTCGGTTCAAGGTGAAAGGGAAGTTGTCACCTCGATACATCGGACCCTTTCAAGTTCTGGAAAGGAAAGGCGAAGTGGCGTATCAACTAGAGTTACCGGCTCGTCTATCGGATGTGCACGATGTATTCAATGTGTCACAACTCAAGAAATGCCTGAGAACGCCTGAAGAGGTGTTACCCATGAATGAAGTGGACGTGGCTGAGGATTTGTCTTATGTCGAGCAACCATACAAGATTTTGGAGACAATGGAACGCCTCACCAGAAATAAAAGAATCCGGATGTGCAAGGTGCAATGGAAGCATCATTCAGAAGAGGAAGCCACCTGGGAGCGAGAAGATGAGCTTAAGGCACAATTTCCGAAATTGTTTTCTTAGAAACACCAATCTCGAGGACGAGATTTCTTTTAAGGGGGGTAGAGCTGTAACACCCCAAAATTTTGTTAAGACCCTAAATCATGTTAAGAGGGGAATTTAAAATTTTTTGGACGTGTTGCATGTTTTGCAAAAATTCAAATTCAAACTGGAATTCAAATTAAACTCAAATCAGAAAAGAAATAGAAAAAGAAAAAGAGAAAACAGAAAAAAACCGGCCAGTGGGCCGCAACCCACCAACCGGCCCAACCAGCGCCCGCGCCAGCCCGCAGCCGCGCGCGCGCTTTCCCTCACTGACATGCGGGACCCACCAGATCGTCGTGTACCTCGCGCCAGCGCCGGACTCTCTCACCCGAATCGAAACCGATCGGGAATTCTCGCGTATACCAGCCGAATTCTGTTCGGGGGCGACGCAAACTCGATCTAAACCACCCCGCCGCCCTCCCCCGTCTATAAAAACCCCGGCCTCGTTCTGTTTTTCCCACGCGATCTGCCGATTTTCCTCCGGTGAGAACCGAGACTTCTCCGGCGAATTCTGGCCGATCTAAGCTCGGAAATTCTGATCTAACTCGCTGGTCTTGATCCACCGCCTCCGGGGAACCTTGCAGGTGTAGAAAACTCGGTGACTTGCGGTGTAAACACAGCGCCGACGAGCTTTGCCGTGGTTTCACCTCGGACCTCGTCGCCGATCACCTTCCAGGACCTCCGAGCTCAAGAAAACCCCCGAGGTGAGATCCCCAACCTCTCCTCCACCGATCTATACCATAAAATCACAGTTCTAGGAAGAATTCTCGAAAATCCGAAAGTCTCCGGCGAGATCGCCGCTTCCCGCCGCCGTGCGCCGCCGGCAGCGCCGCCCGCGCTCGATCAGAGCGACGTGGCCGCTTGTGCGCCGTTTATTTTAAATCGCACGGTAGGGTTTAAATCCCCGCGTACCGGTTCGACGTTATAATCTCAGCCGTCGGTTTAAAATCGGACGGTCCACGTCAGCCCCGCGTTATAAAGACTGGAAATCTTACGTGCTACCCCCTGGGGTTCTCAGGAAATAAGAGCTAGCCCCGGAAACTTCTGATCTAGCCCCTGGAACTTCAGAAAATCATGTAAATTCATTTAAAATCAGTTTTAGCCCCTGGACTTAATAAAAATTAGGAAAACTCCTCTGTTATGTGTAGCTAGACCCCTAAAAATTGTTAAAATAATATTATAGACCCTGTATAGGGGAGAGTTTACCTTTTTAGCCCTGTTTAATATTTAATTTAGGAAATTGAATATGTGGCTAGTGTTTAAAATTTAAAAAGTGGGACAAACATATTGTCAAAATTAAATTAAAAACTTTCTCAGTATTTAGAAAATTTTGGAGTGAGATAAAAACATATTTTGGGTTGAAGTGAATCTGTTTAATTTATTATTCACATTTAGGGACACATTTTTAAGTAAAGAATAGTTCTGGAAAATAGGGAAAATAATTATAAAATAGTTTACATCAGAGGAAAAGGTCAAAAATATGTTAGTAAATATTTTAGATCGGAACCTATTCTGTTTAGATGATGTGTCTTGTTATCTTCATAATAAAGTTCACATTTAGGCATAGGAAATAAATCTGAAAATATAGCAACTAGTAAATGATAAATGAAGTTTCTAAAATATAAGGAATTCAGTTTAGGGTTGGTAGAAATTCTGAAGACACATATGGAGTAGGAAAATACCTTTTATGCATACTTAGTAGCTAAAAGGTGTAGTAATTGAATATAAGGAATTTATTTAAATTGGAAACTCATATATATAGTATGTAGGTATAAATGTGAACACAAAAGTAAGAATCATATACACATGATTAAAAGTGCATGCAAGCCACAAATCAACACACATAGAGTGACCACAACACATATAATGGTGAATGACTTTCATAAATATAAATGTGTGGTTTGTATGAAGTGGAAGTGTGAACTAGGTCTTATGGATTGTTGTTTTTCTTTTGCTATGTGTGATGGTATGAAGTAGAACCTGCTCAAGAGCAAGTTATTCCTTTCCAAGATCAGGACTACCCATTCCAAGAGCAGCAGGAAGGAGGCAAGTGTCCTTGACCACTTTGATCCTATACTAGGATGTTTAGATAGAATTATTGCATTGTCAATTGAAATATGAAACCTATGCTAGGATGTTTCCCTAGAATTGCATTACCTTGTTTCCCTTGTAGCTTGGGTTAGGATTTATTTTATCATGTCATTTATTATTATGCATATGCTTAGCCATGCTTAGAATGGGATAATTGGGATATGAGATCATCAGTTTATTTTACCATACTCTTGAATGAGATATTGTGAATTATGTTGAGGTAGGGATCAAGGCAAGTTGGATGTTTTGGTTGTGTGCTGGGTGCACGAGACTCGGGTTTGGGTTTAGTACTTGCCTGGATCCTAAGGACCGGTTCATGGAGCATGTAACCTGGCTTTACAGTGCCAACCACATGCTGAGATGGGGCAGCTTGGCCAATTAATTAGGTGTATCCCCGGCGTAGTATGGGTGTGTTGGATGGTGCGGGGAATAGGTGTCAGCTGGACTACCATATGAACCGCAAGGCTCAAGAGGGGGTCACTGCAGCGGGGTTGGAGCCTCTTGTATGTTGTTAGGGGTGAAACCTCAGTGGGCCCACGCTCGTCGGGAATCCCTTTGTAAAGGCTTCGTAGTGATCTCCTGGCTACACACCTGGAAAGTGTGAATGTGGTTCGTAGCCACTGGCATAATGGAGGTTCTTTTAGTCCACCCGGCAACGGGGGATGAAATCACTACATGTGGGTACAGTGGTATAAACTCTGCAGAGTCAAAACTGTCATGACAGCCGTGCTCACGGTCAAGAGCGGCTTGGACTTATTCATGATTATAGGAGTGATGGTTTTGGAAGTTGTGGATGTTAAGCGGGGAGCTTAACATTGGAAACGATGTTATGGTTATTTGATTATGATGATGGGAGATTGGGACCATTTCACCTGTGTAGTAATGTAGGTGCTTAATAAGCTAAGGTGATAGGTATCAATTGCGTAGTGCTTTAACCATGAGTTCAACCTCCCCTTGTTCTAGCCATGCATGACATAATTTTTCCACACTTGCTGAGTACCATCGGTACTCAACCTTGCATATTTGTTGGTTTATATTGCTGCTCAGGTCAAGATAATGAGGTGGTGTATAATGACCAAGACTTTGGACCCGAAGAAGGTTTCTAGGTTCATGGAGACCCCCGGGCAACGCATTTGATGGGGCCCTCAAGAATAATATTCCGCTGCTAGTTTATTTACTTGTGATGAACTTATTATTGTCCATCGGGACATTTGCGATGTAAGACTTATTTATATTCGACACCTGGCTTGTAATAAATGATGCTTCACTATTTGTCATCACATGTATGAGAAAATGATCCTGGCATACATGTGATATTCACTTGGTTATTCTTCGGAAAAACCGGGTGTGACATCTCCCCATAATCAAAACCCGATCTAATTTGCTGCGGAGTGAGGGGAAGACCGCACCGGCGCTCGCCGCCACCGCGTCAAGTTCTACTCCTACGACCATCCACTTGAGCTCTATGGCATCAAGTGGATCCAGTGAAGGTAATCCAATTACATACCTCCTAATGTGTTCGAATCCTAATTACTATAATCGGTCACACATGTTTGATTGTTAGATTAGATCAAATGGTTAGTCTATAGACTGATTAAGTATCAGCCTCACCGGTTAGATGTTCTTAGCATTGATCCCAAGGAGTCAGGACCTAACAGTTGCTAGTAGCACCGGAACAGTGGAAGGACGTGGCATGCGCGGCTTATTGGCTTGCTCATATGTTATCATCGACCCGTCGCGTTTCGTCTAGCTACACACCGGCTGAGCAGTACAAGCTAGAGTGTGGCGCGCGCGCGCGCGTAGCACGCACGTTCCGATGATGATCCCGCTGCTGGCTCGTAGGCATGCAGATCAGCATATGCATGCACGCCATGCATGCAACACGCCACGCGTGCTTTTGCTCTCGATCGAGCCTGTGTTCTCATCGAGTATGTGCTACGACCTACTACAGCTGCTGCCTGCTGAGAGGCCCTTTTTGGCTCCATGTATGCGTCGTCGATCGGTCACTTGTGTTTGCTATTCCGAGGATATGGACATTTTCAACATCGATATATGTGAACGTGACTCGTCAGAAAAACATTAAGTATATATTTTTTAGAAGGAACCAAAAAGACATTAAATATCAACATCCATCCAGTGAGCAATCATGCATATCTGTGATCGGTCGATGGATCCAGTCTAGGGGAACACGAAGAATTTCTCGTGGGCCACAGTTGAGCCATCGCCGGTAATTAAGCTAGCTCATCACACCAACACGAGCTGCTAATTTCGATCAGCCGGTCGGCGGCCACCGTTCCGTGCAGTATACAGTAGTCTACGCATATACTATGTCACATCTGTCCTGGTAGCTCTGTACGCAACAGGTAAACGGCGTTTGGAGTTTTGATTGCAAAGCCCTGATAAAGAGGTGCCGCGTATTTTAGTGCAGAAAGCAGAGGGCGCGGCGGTGGTGGTGGTGGTGGGCCGGGTCGGTGCATCAACGCCCGATGGGAAAGGGCCCCGGCTCGGTGGGCCCGTGCATGCGGCAGCACGCAAACTATTGACTCGCTACACATCCCCTTCCGTTTTATGCCGTCGATCAGCTCAATTGTGGCCAAGTGCAGATCGGATCCCGACCGTTGATCAAACTTCTGCTGATCAGACGCAGGGTTTCATTTGAATGTCCGTTCGCAAAATCAATGCGCCTTTTTTCTTTTCTTCTGTGAGATGACACTCGCTCGGAGGTTGAGGACGTGTCGCGGACCGTACGCAATTAGGGTCGAAGTAAAAGAGCGGTGCCGGTCCATACATACGTACAGTACTACTAGTACGCAATTTTAAAGAATCTTTGGTTGGCCCATACTACTTTGCATGATAATTAAGAATATATACAGCAGACCACAGCGCGCAGTAGCTGTATATCGTAGCTACGTAGTACGGACGTGTGCAACACCCATCAAATGCACTCACTCTAGGTCCACCATTTTCTAATCTCTCGATCGTCGTTCTAGGGCAGATTAAGATGGTAACAGTGTGGGGCGTGCATGGCCACACGATCCCTCTATTGCTAAACTAGGTCGTTGAGAAAAAGAAAGTTGTCTCTTTTACCCTCCCTCTAATGGCATGCATGACAAGTAGCGCGGTAGAGTTACACCTACTAGGAGTGACTTATCTGCATGGGAGTTAGTGCACATAGTAGCTAGTACTCCGTAGTTCAGAACAGAAACAAAAAGCGGCACTGATGCATGCATGGCCAGCCGCCGGCCGGCTCCCTCCTTGGGACGGACACCATCGACAGGAGGAATATGTTTGTGCCGGGATTCTAAAGCTGCTTAAAGCCTAAAAGTGGGATTAATTATGCAAAGCGAGACATGATGATGAGGTGCGGTAGTTTGTGCTCCAAGCAAGTTGTCCCCCTCCCTCTCTCCCTCTCTCTCTCCCTCTCTGTGCATGCACAGAAAGGAATATTTTGGGGCCCGGCGGCATTCATGCATGCATGCCTCCGATCTAATTGCCTGCCGGGACCTCGCCTATAATTCCGTGTCACTGCAGAACGTAATAAGTATGTTTATTGAAAAGTCCAATTTTTTAATCAACTAAGAATAAGAGGTCTTTTCACTCAACGACCACAACTTGATCTAACATGTATAACTTACAATTTTTTTCAATACTCACTTCATCAATATTTTTTCTATAGTCAATACGTAATGAAAAACAACTCAAAATAAGAGAAGTAATATTAAATCTTACTATTAAGTGAAATGACTCAAAATTTTAGCGGATTAAAAATTTGCATTCCTGGTATTTATTGTCAAGTGCCAGCAGGGTCTGCAGTACCTTTAAGTTACAAGTCCTGGCAGATTGGGGACGATGTACGAAACCGCTGCAGTGCGTGGTTGATTTTATTTGGAAACGTACCCAGGACATTGTGTCATTGTGTATGCTTTTCATGGGAATGTGTGGCCTTTTGTGTGCATATAGTGAAGGGAGCCAGTATAAGAACACAATAGAGCTTTCCATTCTGCGTATATACTATTCTTTTTTAGGATTTTTTCTTTGCATTCAAATGTTGGGGCACTTCGTGTCGTCATCTGGCTCGACGACAGCTAGTGTGGTAGGTCAAAAGTCCCCCTTGTACCTGGGGTAATGGATAAATTAGTACCAGATGCATGCAACTTTTCCTCGGTTTTAGAAAAAAATAAAATGCATAGATGCAGATGAATTGATGAGTTTATGCAAATAAGATATATCCTACTTGAACGAAGAATTGTTAGAATATTATATATTACATGTTTTGGCCAAGAAACCGAGGCTCCACGTTCGCGCTGTCAATACCTACAAATTGTGACATTAATAGGTAAAACAAAATAAATTAACAAATATCCAACCCTACAATTATGGAAACAAAATGTCGTTTATACCTCATCACAATTTACACACCACCAAGACTACGTCATTATAGTAATTGACTAAAAATAATCCAATACCTATTTACAATAGTTATATCTTGTACCACAATTTCCATGTTACAGGTAAATGTTGGTCTAAAGGAGACACGCAATAAGTTATTAATTTCATCTATCAACTATAGCCAAATTTAGCCTTTGTCCATAACAAGCATTACCTAGGTACATGAGAACGTCCAAAGTCGTAATGTGGCTTCGTCGATCCTGTGCATTGCAAACTTTGCCAAATCAATAAAAACAAGAATTGAAAATCAAGTACAACCGGTGCAGATGCATGCGATATGCAGAGAAAGACAATCTAAGTAATGAAACTATAAGTTTATGATTGCATTAAAAACATGGAGATGGCAATGGAAAAGAAGACATGAAACTTTAAAATATTGTTCGAAACATTGTATTTTAAGAATGGATACTTAGATTAGAGTTATTTTCTTAGATTATCTCTGATAATGTTAACTACGCTTTGATCTGCAACGAAGGAGGCTAGTGACACACACTAGATTGTGTGACAAAGCGTGAGCAAGGCCAGAGCAAACACTTAAGACATGGCTTAAAAAAACCTTAAGAAAACCAATGCCTTGGGCTTTCTGCGTAATTAAAAACAAGTAAGGCATGGTGACTTGGTGAGCAGCTGGTTTCTGCGTAAAAATAATTATAAAAATCCAAGCTAGACGCACAATTTTCGTGGGCCGTCATATACTAGTTTTGTATTGTTTAATCAAGTTTTGAGTCGTTATGAACTCGTGATGAACAGCTATTATGAAGCGATGACAATGTACACTAACTTTCATGTCATGTAAAACGTCTTCTCCGAAGGATTTCATCATGCTTAAGATTTAAGAAGACACGGGAGTCCTGTGAGTAGTTCGGAAAAGATATACGGAAAGTTAACTGTGCGCACAGTGGGCAGGGTATCGTACTGGCAGTATGTGGTAGTGACTTCTGACGTGGATGCTGCGACACACATGCAATTAGAAAATAATTAAACGTGCAATCATGTTAATGTGTAAAGCCAGTGCACGCACATTTCAGGGCGGACAGACAGGAAAGAAAACTAACGCATGGCTACTTGTTGCCCTTTTCATATTCTGATATTTCCGTTGGGGGTTCTTGGGGACACACCGTGCATGCGTGGAGACATGCATGCAGTTCAATCTCTTCTCTCTCTCTCTCCGTCTCTCCCCCTCTCCCTCTCTCTCTCTCTCTCTCTCTCTCTCTCTCTCTCTCTCTCTCTCTCTCTCTTCGCAAATATCTGTGTTCTTGAGCTTACTTTCCAATGTGGAATAAGCGTTGGAAAGAAGACCAGGCAGACAAAAAAGGAAGAAAATTCTCTGCAACTGTGATGCAAACCGGCTCTCGTGCAACACCTATTCAGATGTTGACACGTGTCCACACCCACGAATCTTGAAACAGTGACCTGTCTTCCGCTCGGCTCCGCCTCCCCCCTAGCGCCAGGCTTGGCTCGCTTGGTCGTCCCTGCCGGCACATAGTCCGTTCGTGCGTTTTGACAAAAGATGGAGGCCGCGGACGAGGCGAAGGGCGCTGCGCATGCTCTACTCCGGCGCCTAGCCCCGTGCGAAGTACGACACCGTTGGACCACGAGAGGAAGCTTGCTCCGTTCCGATTCTTTATTAATCAGAGATTAATACTTTAATACGAACAACAAAACCCGCTTTCGCATTGCAACATCAGTAGAGTAGTCTTTGCTTATCTCCTAGCCGTCGATGCAAAAAAAAGACCCGGCGGAGAGGCGCCGGTGCCGGGATGGCCACAGTCACCACAAGCTTCGAGTCAACGATCAGGACCGGTGAGCGGCCACCATGCCAAGGCTGAGGTCGAGAGCGGGGCCTCGGCGGGCAAGTCTCGGGACGATGACTCACGGTGCTTATGTTGGGGAGGACGGGCAGCGGCGACGCCTTAGGCGAGACGACGTGCACCTGCACGAAGGCGACGGGGAAGCTGGTCTTGGCCTTCAGCCCGCGGATGTGGAATGCGGCGTCGTACAGAGAGGAGTCGTCGTACGCGCGGGCGTCGGTCTAGGCGGTGTCGAATGTGGAGAGCCACACCCACGCCTTTCTAGGTGCCTTGGACGAGGACGACCTAACGAGGAGCAGTGAAAAATCTGGGTAGAGATGGTGGCGCTGAGCCGAGCCGGGCGTTAGGCTAGAGGCGGAGCCGAGTGGAGGTGGATCGCTGCTTCAAGATTCGTGGGTGTGGACACGTGTCAACATCCGAATAGGTGTTGCACAAGAGCCGGTTTGCATCACAGTTGCAGAGAATTTTCTTCCGACAAAAAAGAGGCAGCAGATCGGTCGAGAGGGACACCACCACACCGTTCCCCACTACGCCTTGTAGCATCATTCGACATCACGGCATGCATGCATGCAAAAGGAAAACAGCCATCACGAAGTCCGTCTCATTTTCATAAGAGACGATGCACGACCTAGGCAGCCGGTCGGTCGTCCGGCCCGTATGCTTGCATCGCATCGCAGCTCGTGGAGCACCAATAGTAAAACAAGAGATAGGGAGGCCCCGGCAAAAGATGCTTGTGCGTGCATGGCCCATGCAATGCGTGCGTACTCTAGATGTGTGTGTACGGGCCAGTATAAATTCTTTATTAGAAGATATATCTATATATATGTGTACGGAGTCCGTACGGGGGACCCATATGGCCATCATCGCCAGCATGGATGACTCCAAAAGATCCTACAAGGCTTAGGTTTTTCTGTTCTCTGTTCTTGCTCGCCCAGAACATCGTGGCAAAAGACGAAGCGCTCCTGATGTCTCTTTTTGTGAGATCTAGAGGGGCGTGCCATACTCCGGCCACAAGCTCGAGACACGTATGCAGCGATTCCTTGATGACCCGGCAACAAGCTCGAGACACATATGCAGCACTGGCCCTTGGAATACGGCAACTTCAAGCCCATGTAAACATGAATGAAGCGGCAGTAACTCGCACAGTTGCACTGCAGAGAAAATTCTGGTCAACTAATCTAAAACAAAGCTAGAAGCATTACCACCCCCAAACATGAGTGTTTTTGCACAGACTCGTACCGTACCGAATGATGCTCTCTCCGAGAACGTCTGTGGCGCGGTCTCAAGTTTAGGGAGCAGATGCTCCGAGGATGACCCGATTGATGCTGGCCCGACTACGGATGGCTATGACGGGCCGAACGATTTACCCCAGGCTCAGAAACCCAACTGCACAAACCAGGTCCATCTCAGTTATGTCATATGGGCCATCAAACGGCCTGCCTACAGAACCATATTCGCTGCCGCCTCCCCTCTGCCTATTCCACAAACGGGATTATTCAGCATTTACCACGCTTAGAGATGGATCTTACCCGTTTATCACTTTTACAAGCAACCTCTATAATTTATCATCCTTACAGAATTTTACTTATAATTTTATCATCCGAGTGTCACGTAGGTGTGTCAAATTATTTTTATTTAAATGACGTGATAGCCACATAATATAATTATATTTCTACCCATGTTTATGATGTCGTTACCATTGTTGGTAATAACTGTTATGTGTCGGTTCGTAGTGAGTAAGAGCGATGTCACGACTTGATATACGTGTTAAACATAGAAGTTTATCTCTAAATATAGGAAGTTAGGATTCTTACTTGCTGCTCACGTATCCTGATATTCTGGAGTTGTGCCTCCATGATTTATCATTGATGTATTTCCTTTGCTGTACACATTGACCTGCCTATATAAAGAACCAGCCCCCCATCGTTGCATGGTGTGCCATTGACTCAACCAACATGGTAACAGAGCCATACGGTTCATAGATGTCCACCGAATCCTCTCTTTCTTCCTCCTCCCCTTTCACCATGTCCACCAACACAACAGCTCCATCATCTTCCTGTGCCCCAATTCCCTTGCATCACACGGTCACAATTCGCCTCAGCAAGAGTAACTATCTCTTATGGCGTGCCCAACTTGTTCCGTTTCTAAGGAGCGTGAAACTCATGGGCTATCTCGACGGCACCATGTCGGCATGTGCCAAGATGATTGCCACCTCCACGATCACCGGTGCTGCGCCAGTCTCGAATCTAGCGTATGAACACTGGTACAATCAAGATCAACAACTCCTCAGTGGACTCCTATCATCCATGATGGAAGATGTTCTCAAGGACATGATCACAACTACATCATCCAAGGAAGTGTGGGACTCTCTCCAATGGAAGTTCTCTTCTTTCACCCGAGCCCGCACGGTTCAGATCCGTGGTGAACTCACCACAGCCAAGAAGCGCGACATGACGGCCGATGACTTCTATCGCAAGATCACAGGGCTGACCAATGAACCGGTCGCTGTCAATGCCGCCCTAACTGATGATGAGGTTATATCCTATCTTTTTACTGGTCTTCCTACGGAATATGATCGGCTTGTTACATCCATGACCACAAAGACAAATCCAATCACGCTTGATGATGTGTACGTGCATCTCATGGCATTTGAAGCTCGACAGCTTCAACATCAAACCGAGCTCCAGCTCAATGCTGGTGCATTGGCAAACTACGTAGGACGTGGCGATCGTGGTGACCGTGGCCGCGGGCGCTCTGCACCTCGGGGTGGTCCACCGTCTAAATCTTCTAGCGGTCGTGGCTCGTCTTCTCGTCCATCCTGCCAGATTTGTGGCAAGGCTGTGCATACTGCAATCAAGTGTTGGCATCGGATGGATGAATCCTACTGTGAAGAACCCTCGACCACGACTCTGGCGGCTACTACTTCCTACAAGATTGATCCAAATTGGTACCTCGACATTGGCGCAACAGATCATATAACCAGCGATCTTGATCATATGGCTATTCGTGAGCGCTATCATGGTGGATAGAAAGTCCACGTCGACAATGGAACAGGTTTGCGTATTTCGCATATTGGTCATTCTTAAACTAATACTACTATTCGTCCTCTTGCATTGCGTAATATTCTTCATGTTCCTGACATTGCCAAACATCTTATTTCTGTCCACAAATTTTCTCGTGATAATGATGTCTTTATTGAATATCATCCTTGGCATTTTTCTATTAAGGATCGCCAGATGAAGAAAAGCCTGCTAGTGGGGACATGTGAATCCAGTCTCTACCCCATCACGCCCTCAGATGCTGCTTCTCTTCATCACGTCTTGCTTAGCAGATCTCCGAGTCGTGCTCAATGGCATGCTCGCCTTGGCCACCCTTCACCCCAAGTAGTTCGATCAGTATTGCATCTTAATAATATTCCGTGTCCTAGTGAGTCTTCCCTATCGGTTTGTAATGCGTGTCAGCTAGCAAAGAGTCATCAGTTGCCCTACTCTAGTTCAATTCATCAGTCTACCTCTCCTTTATAAATGATTTTTTTCAGATGTCTGGGGTCCAGCCCCTCAATCTGTTGGTGTTTCAAATACTATATAAGTTTCATTGATGATTTCAGTAAGTTTTCATGGATTTATTTGATGCATGATCGGTCTGAGGCTCCTCGCATTTTTCTTCAATATCAAACTCATGTCGAACGCCTTTTGAATACCAGGATTAAATGTGTCCAATCTGATTGGAGTGGCGAATATCAGAAAATGCACAACACATTTTCCGCTCGCTTGGCATCACACATCGTGTTTCTTGTCCACATGCGAATCAACAAAACAGGTCTGCTGAACGCAAACACCGTCATATTGTTGAAACTGGGCTCGCTCTTCTTGCTCATGCACATATTCCTTTAAAATTTTGGGATGAAGCTTTTCTCACAACCACATATCTTATTAATCGCCTTCCTACTCGTGTCATAGACAACAAATGTTCTTTACAGCGTCTTTTTCACTCGCCTCCAAATTATTCCATGCTTAAAGTTTTTGGATGTGCTTGTTGGCCCCATCTTCGTGCTTATAATTAACACAAACTTGCTTTCTGTTCCAAGGAGTGTGTCTTCCTTGGGTATAGCTCACTTCATAAAGGGTACAAGTGTCTCGACATTGATTCCGGCCGCGTTTATATTTCTCGTGATGTCATCTTTGATGAAGATGTGTTTCCCTTTGCCCGCACAAAATATACTCCTTCACGGTCCCAATCTAATGAATCCTCGAATTTACACAGTTTTCATTTGGAAAATACTGGTTTTAATTTGAATTGTGATCATGCACGTATAAATTTGCCTGCTAACTCTTTGGATGCAGCGTATACATCATCTTTGGAATCTGTGCCATCTCAACAGCCGCTCGGATCTGTGCCAATCATTAACGCCAGTGACTCTGCACGTGAAGTATCTGCACCTGAAACGCCTCCATCTGTTTTTTGTCCCGGAACTCTGCTGGAGAAGCTTCTCCTGCTCATGTTGATGTGCACCATACTCCTAGGCCAGAACAAACTGCTGCACCTGATGTGCATCCGTATGGCACTAGACTCAAGCACAATATACGGCAGCCCAAGAAACGTACAGATGGCACAGTTGCTTGGTCTGCTATTAAGATCCCCTCTGAACCTAATGATTATATTGTTGCTATGAAGGATCCTCTTTGGCTGCAAGCCATGCATAAAGAATTTGAGGCTCTAAAGAAAAATGGCACATGGCACTTAATTCCGCCTCGCCCGGATCTTAATATAATTGATTGTAAGTGGGTATTTCGATTGAAGCATTGTCCTGATGGGTCCATTGATCGTTATAAAGCCCATCTGGTTGCCAAAGGTTTTAAACAACAATATGGTGTAGACTATGACACCACTTTTAGTCCTGTTGTTAAACCCACTACTACTCGTCTATTGCTCTCTCTTGTTGTTTCTCGTGGCTGAACTATGCGTCAAATTGATATTAAAAATGCCTTCTTGCATGGTTTTCTAAATGAAGATGTTTATATGAAGCAGCCTCCTGGTTTTGTGGATCCCAATCAGCCGGACTATATCTGCAAATTGGATAAAGCCTTGTATGGTCTCAAGCAAGCACCACGTGCGTGGTTTTCTCGGCTTAGCTCAAAATTAATACAACTGGATTTCACTGCTTTGAAGGCCGATGTGTCCCTATTTATTTTTAACAAGGACGATGTTTAGATGTATATTCTTATCTATGTTGATGATATTATTATGCTCGGTTCTTCCTCGACGGCCACTGATAAGCTTCTTGTTCAACTTTGGGAAGATTTCACTGTTAAGGATCTTGGAGTGTTGAGTTACTTTCTTGGCATTGAAGTTCATCACACATCTACTGGTCTTATCTTAACGCAACGCAAATATATTTCTGATTTACTGAATCGCACCAACATGCTCTCGTTGAAGAGTGTGCCGACTCCCATGCTTCCTACTGAAAAGTTATGTTTAGATGGTGGTGAAAAGCTCTCTCCAGATGATGCTATCAGATATCGGAGTGTTATTGGTGCTCTACAATATCTTCTATTAACTCAACCTGATATATCCTTCAGCGTTAATCGGGTTTGCCAATTTTTATCTACACCAACTAATGTTCATTGGGGTACTGTCAAATGAATACTTCGTTATCTTCATGGCACCATTGCTTTCGGTCTCTGTTTTACTCGTACGGGGTCTTCTCTTCTTAGCGCTTTTTCAGATGCTGATTGGGCTGGCAACCCAGATGATCGTCGAAGCACCTGCGGGTATGCTATATTTTTTGTGGCAATCTCATTTCATGGAGTTCAAGGAAGCAAGCAACAGTTTCCCGTTCCAGCACTGAGTCCGAGTACAAGGCTGTTGCCGATGCTACGTCTAAAGTTATATGGCTACAAGTCTTATTGAGGGAACTCAGAATTTTTCAAACTCGTGCTCCTACACTTTGGTGTGACAATATTGGTGCTACTTACTTGTCGGCAAATCCGATATCTCATCGTCGCTCAAAACATATCGAAGTTGATTATCATTTTGTTCGTGAACGAGTGGCTACTAAACTGCTTGAAGTACGACCGATCTCCACCAAAGATCAGCTGGCTGATGCATTGACGAAGCCTCTGGCGGCACCAACATTTTTTCAGTTTCGAAGCAATCTGAACTTAGTTTCACTGCGTCCAGATTGAGGGGATGTTAAACATAGACGTTTATCTGTAAATATAGGAAGTTAGGATTCTTACTTGCTGCTCACGTATCCTGATATTCTAGAATTGTGCCTCCGTGATTTGCCATTAATGTATTTACTTTGTTGTACACATTGACCTGCCTATATAAAGAACCAGCCCACTATCGTTGCATGGTGTGCCATTGACTCAACCAAAATACGCTCCAATTGTATTACTTATTAATGTAAGGTAGGTGTGCTGGTGGCATCGATGAGGTGGTGGTGAGGAGGTAACAACCACATGGAGGCGATGATCAGTTTGTTTTCTTTCTCAGTCCAATATGAAGGTGATGAAAGACTTGAGCAGAGAAACCGAGCGGCGCTGAGTGGAGGTGAGGTCTGAGATGCGTTCATATCTAAGAAAAGAGTAGAAAAAATATCTACGTGGCGCTGGGTGACAAAATTATAAGTAGAATTATATAAGCATAGTAAATTACGGAGATCAACCGTAAGAGTTATAAATGGATAACAGACATGTAAGAATGGCAATTGTTAAACAATCCCAAAAACCTCTACCGCTCGTGTCTTAAACCGGCTCGCCGCCGCCGCGCGTCGTGCCTGTCCCGGTGTCTGCCGGTGCCGGTAGGTCTCTCCGCCGCACCTCCGTTCGGTGCTCTAGTGGTGACGGTGAATTGATATGTTTCCCGAGGATTGCCTTTGATCACCGTTGAGCGCTCTATGCAGACAGGCGCAGGGGCTGAAGTGGCCGCAGTGGAATACGGTCAGTGCCAAGCAGTTCGGGATCAACGATTCCATGATCCCGGACGAGGCCAGGAACGTCCTCCGCCTCCGCAGCATAGGTGCGTCCTTAGACTCACTGGCCGTCTCAAGTCTCATTTGGTTTATCGTAATGAATTCTGGAATTGAAAGTACAGAAATTTGAATAGGGCCATTTGGGTGGAGCTGCTAACAGAAAAGAATGATTAGAATGCAAATAATGTTTTCGTATAATCGTATAAAAATCTCTTTCAAATCATACAATTGTTATTTTAGGATCCCAATATTTTTACACTTAATCCCTTCAACCTGACAATATAAATTAAAAGATAAAGTGTGAAGACGGAAGAGAATAAGTATAAAAATACACTATAGGAATTCGTCAATAGGGCGTCGGTCATATGAGCGTCGGTTGGCTACAGAAACCGACACACATAAGATAAAAAGACGTCGGTCAACCGACGCACTTAGCCGACGAAATATATTGTACACCTTTACCATCTAAGTGCGTCAGGGCCGACGCATTTAGAGAGTATGTGCGCTGGTTTCTCTCAGCCGACGCACTTAGGATTAAATGCGTCGGCCCAGAGAACCGACACCACTTATATGCGTCAGTTTCTAAAGGACCGACGCACATAAAGCGACATGTGGCGAACGCACCGAGCGCGTTTGTGTGCGTCGGTCCTGTAGGAACCGACACATATAATTCACTTAAGTGGGTCGGTTTTGAGGAGACCGACGCACATAACGTGTTTTTTTAAAAAAACTGCTTAATTTCTCTACCTCCCCGGATGGGGGGCCTCCATTTACACACAAAACAGCAATATATACAGCAGAACGGATATAATTCAACAACATTTCAAACATAGCATCGTACACAAGTTTTCAAACGTTTCAAACGCAAGCACAACAGTACGAAAATGAGTAAACAAAATTCAAATGTCGCCGTGGGAGCCTCCACTCGCACGTCCTGCGCTCCCATCTCCTCCACTCGCACCTCCGTCGTTGATGTCAAAGAAAGCATCGACACCTTCGGGAGTTCCATGACGAGATCCCTGTGATAAACAAATAAAATAGAAACTTAATAATGTAACATGTTAACTTTGACTAACTTAATAACATAACTTTAAAAAAGAGAAGCATGTTGGTTTGAACTAAAACTTATCAACGCTCTCGTATTTCCTCTCACCCTCCCTAACTCCCTCGCCCTCACTTGCTCTCCCACTCTCTCTATCTCTTCTCCTCTCCCTCTATCTCTTTCTCTCTAGCTCCCTCTCTATCTATCTCTTCTTTTCTCTCTCTCTCTTCCTCTCTAACTCTGTATATTTCTCTTCCTCTCTATCTATCACTTCTTTTATCTCTCTATGTACCCCTCTCTCTCTATGTCTTCCTCTCCCTCTCTATCTATCTCTGTCTCTCTCGCTCTCTCACTTGTTCCCTCTTTCACTCCATATCTCTGCTAGTATTTCCTTTTTCTTCTTAATATTGTGCTAATTAATATATGATGTTATAATGAAAATATTGTAACAAGTACACAAGTCATACATATCGCCGTGTCTCCAACTTGTGATGGGTGAGTCTGCACCGGAGGGAAAGGCATCCGTGGGAAAACTGCTTCAAGTTGTTAGATTATAATTAGAAACATTTTGGAATGGAATAAAGTGGTCAAAAGCGAAATTTACAGTTTACCTAGATTATTTAGCTGCAATCCAGAAGCCAACAGTAACATGAATCCGTAAGGTTGTGGAACACATGGTTGACCACTCTCGGAACCTTGCAACACAAATGATTACGATATTACATTATATAACCCAAGTCAATAAGATAAGCAGTTCTACCTGCGAAGCATCATTTTCATGCTCACGCCACACTAGATAGTCTGGCATAAATCCGTGCTTACAAAGGTGAAGCATCATTTCAGACCTCTCCAAACGTCGACGATTCTGGCACCTGCTACGCGGACACTTCACAAAATGAGCACCACTAGGAAATGCTTGGTCATGAACACATTTGCGATTTGTGCCCATTCCAAAGTGTACACACTATCTGAACTCCATCCATCATACATCATCTTACGGTCGTCACCCATTTTTCAGCTTATACCTTCAAAGCAGAAAATTCATTATAATTAGTTTATTTTCATATTATGTGACGGTCACTACAATTAGGCAGATAGGTCCTAAACCCACCCAAGAGTGGTCGAGTGGGGCGTGCTTATGACGACACGCGTGGTCCGGATCCAGATGAAATTTCGGCAGCATAACCCCGCTGTTCTCCACTGCACGCCCAAAAATGGTGCAGCAGAGAACATCAGGGTTATACCGTCGAAATCTCGTCCAGATCCAGACTCGCGTCTCGTCATAAGCCACGCTGTAAGGATCGAAACGCCCAAGAGGGGGGGTGAATTGGGCTTTTTCAAATTTTAGAGCAATTTAAAACTTAATGGTTGAAGCCAATTCCCTATGCGAACTAACTACGCAAGCAAGAGTGTTAAGTGCGGAATAGTAAATGCGTAATAGTAAGGGGGTGAGGAGAGAAATGCAAACTCCCGCGGAGACTCGGAGACACGGCGATTTTTCCCGTGGTTCGATAAGATTACAAAAATCTACCTACGTCCACGTTGTGGCACCCACCAAAGGGTATAGCCACTCCCAAGTCACCAAGACAAGGGAATCCACTATCTTTCTCCGTTCGCCTTCTCCGGCAAGGTGGAGCTCAAGCCTTGTACAATGGTGATCCTCCGGGCTTCCACAAACGCCTTGGTAAGCTCCGGAGCGATCTCTTCTTCCTCCAACTTTTGCAAGGTGAGAGAAGTCACCAAGACACTCTCTCTCACTAGCCTAGAGATTCCAGTCACCAAGAATGGACACACACAAGCTTCTCTCTAGCTAGATATAGCCTATAGTTGGAGTACAAGAGGTTTTGAAGTGTGGAAGTGGTAGCTCTTGGTCTTGAATGCTTGAGAATGTGTAGTGAGGCTCTAGTGATCAAGACTTGTCAAAATGGCCTGTTGGAGGGGTATTTATAGCCAGCCCACACGAGATAGCCGTTGGAAAAGTGGGCATACTTTTTCAGTGAACATCGGATCCTCCGATGCACCCCTTTATATGAGCATCGGTCGAATTCCAAATTAGCTGATGTCACGTGTCAGATGTGACCGTTGGATATAACCGTTGGATCTTTTAATCGACCGATGTTACTTCAATTCATCATCGGATGATCTGGTGAGTTGATCTTCAGAATTGGTTCAGAAATAATGTCTCGGTTGAAATTGACCGATGCACACTTACTTCATCATCGGATGATCTGGTGTGTATTTCTTCAGAATAACTCAGAAATCATCCTTCTGTTGAAATCAACCGATGTGCCACTTCCTTCACATCGGATGATCCGGTGTGTACTGGGCTCTGAGGTCTTCTTCTTCTGCCAACTCAAACTCGATCGATGTAGTCATTTTGAAAGACATCGGATGATCCGGTGAGTGCAACTTGTTTGCTTCAAGTTGTTTTGAGTTGATCTTTTGGAATCTTCTTGAGTGACCTCTTTGACACTTGTTTGAAATGATATTGTGATGAAGTGTAAGCTTCTTGTGTTGCCAATTTTGATAGAATAGAGTCGTTGTATGAGTTCTTCATTTAGTTTTCATGAGTATCGAATAACCTCTTAGAATAGATCGTTGAGGGGTCTCCATTTGTATCCAATGAGCAGTAGATGGTGTGAATAGATAGTTCATTAACGTTTGATGCGATATACGTGAAACCTCGCATCCACAAACTCATTAGTAATAACGAACGGTTGTCATTAATCACCGAAACCATACCTCACGGGGGCCTAGATGCTTTCAATCTCCCCCTTTTTGGTGATTGATGACAACACAACGAGTAGAGCATAGAATTAATGGAATTAAAACGCAATGCTCAAAAAGGAATATAACAAGTACAAATTGCAACACAAGTGGCTCGAAGGCTCAAATAATAAACAATAAAGCGTAAGAGCACAAAATAGCACCCGGAGTACAATAATAGCAAATAATAGTAACAGGCAATCTCAAATAGATAACAATAAGTAGCAAAAGGATAGACACTCCCCCTAGAACTGAGCTAACCCTCCCCCTGACTCTAACTCTTCTCCCCCTTTGGCATCAAGACACCAAAAAGGGAAGTCGAGTGCCTACGACTCAGGCGCGCTCCTGGCGATGGTGAAGCGGTCGGCGTCGACGGTGCTGTCGCCGGAGCTGCTGGAGGTGGAGGTCGCTGGTGCTGGAGCTGGAGCTGGAGCTGGAGCTGGAGGATCCGCTGAGACGGCTGGCGCTGGTGGAGAAGGTACTGCTGGAGGAGGTGAGGACTGGAACGACGTCGGCGGCAGTACTGGAGCTGGTGCCAGTGGGGGTGCACCTGGAGCCTGACTGAGTCCCAAGTGCTGAGGTGGAAGGGCGACTCCCGTCTGCTGGTAGAGGTTGGTGACCAACCCCAGGATGCCCAACAACATCTGCTGAGTCTGCTGCTGCTGGTCCAGAGTGCGTCGTGTCATCTGGTCGACAAGGTTGGTGAACCTGTCGGTGTCCTCTCGCCTCTGACGGGCGATCTCCAGCTGCATCTCCTCCTGCTGCCTCTGAAGCTGCTCCTGTCGAGCTGCCTGCTGCTCCTGCTGCTGAGCCATCCGCTGAAGTAAGGCAGTGAGCTCTGACGGCTGAGTCACCTGAGCCTCTGACACTGGAGGAGGTGCAGGTGGTGGAGCTGCTGAGCCTCCTGCCTCTGCGTCATGCTGCCTCGGTGAAGGAGGAGCAGGAGGGAAGTACTCCTCGACACTGTCGCTGGTGTCGCTGTCCGACCATATGTGCTGTAGGTCTCCTCCCTGAGCCTCTGCCTGTGCTAGCTCTGCGTCCTCCTGAGTCAGCTCTGCCCAGTCCTCCTCTGACAGTCTGGCTCGAACCTCACGCTCGACGGGACGGCCAAGGCGGCGGTCTCCCGGAGTGGGAACTCGGTAGTGGCTGAACCGGGTCATGTGCATCTCCGTCAGCTGAGAGACTCCTGGAGTGTCCTCTGGAACCAACTGGTAGAGAAGGTGACAGATCCAGTGACCGAAGACCAACTGTCGAAGCATCCCAACTCCGTCGGTGATCACGTCCTCCATCTCGCAGATCAGAATATCTACGATGTCGAACTCCATCCCGTTCATCACATAGAATAGGATGGTCTGCTGAAGGCTCGTGAAGCCCTCCAAGTAGCCAGACCTCGGTAGTAGAGTACGCCTGAGGACGTGGTGAACTGTCCGAGCTACTGGGGTGAGAAGCGCTGGCACCCTCGGCTGGTCAGGAGTGAACGTCTGAGTGAACAAACCTCTGATCTCCTCGAAAGGCGGTGCCACTCCTCCAGTCAGTGGCCTCCTCGGTGGGTCTGCGTCTCCGTAGACTATCTGGTGTAGACACGTAGTAGAAAGCTCCACACCAAGCAGTCTGCCCAACAAGTCTCGAGACACGTCATGGATCCGCCACATGAACATGAAGTGGATCGAGCGACGGCCCTCAGAGACGTAGAGTGTCGCGTAGAACACCCTGACCCACTCCTCGACGTAGGCACTCCTCTGGTGTGAGAGCAAATCCACAAGTCCTCTGTATCTCTCAAAGAGGGGCCTGATCCCGTGTCCTGCTGCCACTGCAAGCTGATCCCAGTCAATGCTGTTATGCTGGAATAGCTTGTGACCCCGACGCCTGTAAGTCTCGTACAGGGACGCCTGTGTCAGGGTCCAGAAACGGGAGTCAACTCGAGAGTCCCTAGGTCGCGGGAACCACTCCTCAAGGATCACTGACCATCTGAGCTTCTTCAGTTGCCTAGCCTTCGTCTTCCTGTAGTCGGTGAGTCTGACATCCTCGGCAACACGGACAGCTGTGTCCATCAGGTGGATGGCCCTTTCGGCCTCTCTGTCCTCGGCGCGGTCAGCCGCAGAGGGGCGCCGACTCGCCGTAGGAGTCTGTCCACCCCCACGAGTCCTCGGGGTGCGCTGGCGGATGAGTGGCGGCACCTCGGTCTCCTCCTCGTCGGAGCCCTCGGGAGGCACCGGCTGGATCGGAGGCTGCTCCTGCCTCTGCCGGGACTCGCGGATCCGTAAGGAACCGCGATGGCCGCGCTCACGCTCCTCGGCGGCGCGAGCGGCCAACTCCGCACGACGAGCGTCCTTGGACATCTTGCGCTTCTTCGCGGCGGGCTCCTCAATAGCCTTGCCCTTTCCTTTGCGATCGCGACCCATCTTGATGCAATTGAGAGCTAGGGTTAGCGACGGTGAAGATGAACGACGAAAACAACGAAGGGCGTCGCGCGGCACGGAGCAAACCTTATCGACGAACGGCGAACCACGGCGAAACCCTAGCGAAGAGGGTGATGCGTGGTGGTGGAAGGGAGACGGCGAGGGAGGCGCGACGGAGGAGGGAACTGCGGCGGCGCGGTGGAACGGCGGCGGCGCTCGCGGGAGAGGTGGTGGCGCGGGCACGGGCGGCGCCTAGGAGGCGGCGGCGGCGCCTGGGAGGCGGCGCGCACGGGAGAGACGGCGGCGGCGGCGCCTGGAGTCGGCGGCGGCGGCTGGGAGGCGGCGCGCGTGGGAGAGGCGGCGGCGGCGGCGCCTGGAGTCAGCGGCGGCGACTGGGAGACGGCGCGCGTGGGAGAGGCGGCGAGGGCGACGGGCGGCGGCGGAAGTCGGGGAAGAGAAGAAAAGAAAAAGAGGAAGGCGGCCGAGCCGTTTTTAAACCGTACGAGCAAACCCTAGCCGCGCACAGAACACCGGATGGACCGATGATCATCGGAGGATGCATCGGTCGAGTTCAACAGAGAGTTGTTCCAAAAACTCTCGTTGAGCACCGGATGGACCGACGCTGAAGTGGCGATCATTGGTCTATTTCTGCAGGGCACCAGAAAACTAAACACCGGATGCTCCGATGTCTTCTGAAATGAACTCATCGGTTGATTTGTGACATCTGACTTGATCTGAGCACTGAACTGAAGCATCAATTGATCCGATGATCTGCTGGCCCTAGCATCGGATAATCCGATGACTACAGAAAACCTAAGACTGCCCATATGTGTCCTTGGACTTAAACACACAAATATAAGGATGGGTCCTAGGACTTTTTGGGCAACTCCTAACCTCTAATAGAAGGCTTCAAATATATTGCCACATATTGGCTAAGCCCTTAAGCAAAGAGAACACACAAGGTTAGGAGGGAAACCACGAAAATGTAAGACCCATGCTTTGTGAGCTAGAGTATGGAAAACTTCTATCTCTTTAAAGCATGTACCTTTAGAATTTTGCTCTATCCACATCCTATGAGTTGAGATATTGCATTTTGAACAAGTCTCCTTCTCATGATGCGGGTTCTCCGATGACCGTTGGATATAACCGTTGGATCTTTTAATCGACCGATGTTACTTCAATTCATCATCGGATGATCTGGTGAGTTGATCTTCAGAATTGGTTCAGAAATAATGTCTCGGTTGAAATTGACCGATGCACACTTACTTCATCATCGGATGATCTGGTGTGTACTTCTTCAGAATAACTCAGAAATCATCCTTCTGTTGAAATCAACCGATGTGCCACTTCCTTCACATCGGATGATCCGGTGTGTACTGGGCTCTGAGGTCTTCTTCTTCTGCCAACTCAAACTCGACCGATGTAGTCATTTTGAAAGACATCGGATGATCCGGTGAGTGCAACTTATTTGCTTCGAGTTGTTTTGAGTTGATCTTTTGGAATCTTCTTGAGTGACCTCTTTGACACTTGTTTGAAATGATATTGTGATGAAGTGTAAGCTTCTTGTGTTGCCAATTTTGATAGAATAGAGTCGTTGTATGAGTTCTTCATTTAGTTTTCATGAGTATCGAATAACCCCTTAGAATAGATCGTTGAGGGGTCTCCATTTGTATCCAATGAGCAGTAGATGGTGTGAATAGATAGTTCATTAACGTTTGATGCGATATACGTGAAACCTCGCATCCACAAACTCATTAGTAATAACGAACGGTTGTCATTAATCACCGAAACCATACCTCACGGGGGCCTAGATGCTTTCACACGCCCCCCCCGATCCACTCTCAGGCTGTCCAAAAAGGGACAATTCCGAACCTTCACGTCTCACATGCCAATAGCATGTGATACGTGTTGATTCGAAACGGCTACTCAAATTCTATAGGTTATGTTGCTCATTTTCATTTTTCAATCATTTACGAGAGAGGAAAGAACAAGACAGAGGAGGAAAGTTAGTCAGAGTTGAAAGTTCTAATTCCGGATCCACCATGTAGGCACGGTTAATTGGTCGTCCTCATTATCGCCGTACGCATCTGTGCTCGTCTTAACGCATACTTCACAACTACAATCATATTTCACTACAGTCCTCTAAAGCTACCAAAATTATAAATATATTTACTATATTACAAACATATAATTAGTCATCATATCGCAAATGCCAAAAAGAAGCAATCATATGCATGATACGAACTTTTAATCCATTTAGATGAAAAAACTATAAGCCTTTTTAATTCATATCTAAAAGAAGTAATCACATAATATAAGCTTGAACATTCAACTTCACACAATATCACATGATATGAATCACATTCAATTCATATAGCATAATGGATATGAATCACATTCACGAGTTAGCAACTATATAATATGAATCACATACACGAGTTAACTCTAATCACATGATATGATAAAACATTACTTTCACGAGTTAGCAACTATATAATATAACATTCAACTCTAATCACATTCAACCCTAATCACTATTTGCAATACACCTAATATTTTAGCTTCACTTAGAGTTGAACCGGATGAAAGTGGCCGGGATGACGGGGGCGCCGGCCGCAAGGAGGCGCCGACGCAGGGGTGGACGGGGGCGCCGGGGCGCCAAACGACTGCCGGAACGGGCGAGGCGGACGGGGGCGCCGGACAGGGGGCGGACGGGGGCCGGACGGGGGAGACGGAGGGAACGCTGGCCGGCCGACGGGCAGAGGCGCCGACGAGGTGGCGGGCTGGCGGCGGGCGAGGCGGCGCCGGGGGCGCCGACGGCCGAGGCGCACGGGGGCGCCGGACAGGGGGGCCGGACGGGGAGGCGGAGGGGACGCCGACGGGCAGGAGCGCCGGCGAGGCGGCGGGGTGGCGGCGGGCTGGCGGCGGCGGCGGGCGGGGGCGCGGGTGAGAAGGCGCGCGGGCGACAGGGAGAATGAGGAGAAGAGAATAGGCGAATGGATTAGGTTTCGAGTGGGGCCCGCTTAAGAGCGTCGGTTTTGCCAGGGCCGACACTCTTAGAGCCTTAGCCAGTCGGGCCCGCCGTATGAGCGTCGGTTTAGCCGACACATTTCACATAAACGTCGGTTTGGCCGACACATTTAATATGTGCATCAGTTGGATCCAAAAAAAATGACGCCTCTAACTTATGGGTGTCGGTTCGCTTAAACCGACACCCCTAGACGTGTTAAATGCGTCGGGGCCAACGCATATAGATAAACCGACACCCTATTCGTCGTTTCCTGTAGTGATATAGTGACCGTAAGATAAATATCATATGGTATATTAGAGATTTTTACACGATTACACCAGATAGTTATTTGCATTATAGTGGTTCACCTAATTTAATATGGAAGTTAAAAGGTATTTTGTGAGTTGCATCTACAATACATTGTTTACCCTTGAAGCATCAAATTTCTTGCTTGGGCCTTGTGCCATTTGGTTCAAATGATCTAACTGTTCCTAGAAAGCTTTGATAACCTTATTGTATATTATGGTATCCACTCATAGTTTCAATTCAATTGTATTTTCATCCCTTTTGTTAACTAGGTGCAATTTTGGTATTTTTGAAACTATGATTTCTTACAAAAGTTTGTTGTAATGCCTAGCTAACATTTTATGTTAAGCTAAATCACCCTTTTAAATTTTACCTCTTTTATTATTCCTGATGTGAAGAATGAATCTCACGTAGAGGTAGTGTGTGGCACACTTGTGTCATGAGGACTTATGTTTGAACAAGCCTCTTTGCAAAAATAAAAGTAAGACTGTATAGAAATAACACTTTCGTAGAACACACATATATGAGACTATTCAATACTTGATACGCCCTTTATTTACTCCTGGTGCGTTTTGCTTTCAGTTTCGTTGATGTTTTTTATTTATTGCAGGGTCTGGTGTGTATCTGGTTGGCGGATGTGCTCGAGATCTCATAATGAAAAAATAATAACTACAGCTGATCTTAGGCAGGTTATAACCTAAATTAATATCTTATCGTGATGTGGTGGTGTTTTCAAATGAAATTGGCTAACAGAATTTTGAAAGTTGATTTCATGGACTGATTATTGCCTTGATATGTGAAGCTAGTTAAGTCCGCTGGAATAACTGTGCAGGCATCTCAGATATGTGACCCATTTGCTAGCTGTCGCTGACAGGTGTATTTCCTTGCATTTTTTTCATGTAGATTTCATTTTGTAAATGAAGAGGTACACTACAGGGATTCCACAAACTTACGATGACTGAGTCCGTCGTAATTAAGTGGTAAACCGTCGTAAGTTGGCTACTTACGATGGTATTTCTTTACTTACGATGGTATACAACCGAGGTAATTACCCGATCGTAAATAACCTAACTTACGACGCCTACCGTCGTAAATAACTTAACTTACGACGGCGTCACGCATCCGTGGTAAGTAACGGCCCAGATCACGTGGTGGCCCAAGGCACGTTACTTACGACATTTCTGGTGACCGTCGTAAGTAACAGAGGCTAACTTACGACGGTTCTAGTGACTGTCGTAAGTAACAAATGCTAACTTACGCCGGCTTCTGGGCAGTAGCCGTCGTAAGTTATGTTTGTATTCTTTTTAAAAACAGAAACGCACTAACCTGGCTCGATGGCCAGCTCACAGAACAAACAGTTATGAGTAAACAGTCATAAAATAGTTCATATGCATCACACACAACACAGATTACAAACGGGCTGCACACTACCCTCTCGACTACCTCCGGAGCCAAAGATATCATCTCCACGCGTCTCCCTTGGAACCGGTAGCTGTGGCGATGGATTAGAGGCCTCCGTCGTCGAACCCTACAAAACACATGAGTAGTTACGACGGTTTGGATTCAGATATCAATGCCTTTCTCTTTTTTCTCGCTCTCTTCCTCTCTCTGTACTATTCATCCCCTCTTTATGTTATTCTCACTCACACCCTCTCTCGCACTCTCTCTCTCCCTCTATTGCAACACTCGATCTCTCCATCTCACTCTCACTCTCTCTCGTACTCCCTCTCTCCCTTCTGTACCACTCTACATCTCTCTCTCTCTCCTTATGTTAGATGAAAAATATAATATTAAAGAGTTTATTACCTGTACCGGAGGCACCTGGGCTGCGGGCTCTTGTGACGGGGTCACCTGTGGCGGCTGCCACGCAGGAATCGTGATTTGTTGGCCGTTCTATCGAGCTAAGGCCTATAATTGGAAAAATATTAGAACATATGTATTACTGAAATGTTATGAAAGTAAACTACAGTAATTGAAATTACTTACGTCCACCGCTACCTGCATCTGGGCCATGTAGTTAGCTTGGTACTCCTGGATGGCCCTCGTCCTATCGAGCTCCTCCTGGGTCCGCGTCAACCTCTCCTGCATAGCACAGAACTCCATGTCCCTCTGAGAGAGACGGCCACTCGACGGACCAACTGACGAAGCCTGCGTCGATGAAGTGCCTCTCGCAGGTCGCGCCAACCTCGAGTCGACAACTCCATCGAAAATGGCAAGCCTACAAAAGAAAGAAAAATAATAAGTAAAAGAAGGAAGATTGGAAAACCTAAATCAAAGAAACCAACTCACCCGCCATGGGCCTTCCCGCCGCCGCTTGCATACACGGCTTGAGGGTCGATTGACGCGTTTTCTCAATCGTACCCTTCACCGTGTATTTTGATGACTTCCTGCCCGTACTTTTCCTAAAAAACATAGAAATGGTGTTAGTGTGTCAATAATAATATTAGTTATAATTAAATTGAACAATTCTGTAAACTTACCAATCGATCGGTCGCGACCTGACTGCACTGCCCCGGCTGCGACGGGTCACTTCCCCTGTGACTCTTCCAAACCTCGATCGCGCTAGGCTCCTGGCCGGTCTCTCTCTCCTGTAGATGCGTGTTAGTAGGATAAATATGTTATGAACACATAAACGAACTTATAATACACTTACCATGCGTTTAGCCAAACGCAAATGACCATCGGTGCCATAGGTGTGCTTCCCGTCGGACCCTCTGCATCCTCGAGCCCTCATGGACTTAGCTTTGAAGTCATCGCTAGCCCAATACCGACAGAGAGCTCGGTATGCGTCGGGTTGAACCTCTAACCAGGAAATACTAACCTGCACATATTTAGTATATTATTAACTGTTAACATAAGTAACTATTGAGTTTTTTTGACAATTAGAACTTACCTCTGCGTATTGATCCTCGGTCAAGTACGTGTCAGAGTCCCTTCTAAAGGGACCCTGTTCCTGCTACTGCTGATGCCATTTCTGGTAGTCGTTAACGGCCTGTATGCGGGCGTACGACAACGCCTGCGTCACGAGCTTCCGAGCGTTTGTGTGGAACACGAGTGTCACGTGCTCCATCATGCTCTCGCTCGTTTCCTCTAACTGGTACCTCAGCTTTAAGAAAACAAACATTTAATCAATATGCATTAACAATTTAAATGAGTTGAAGAATATAAACATTTAAACTTACCATAAAATCGTTCCACACGGCCCCCTGAAGAGTGTCGTGCACCTCGTGCGAGACACGAGCGTAGTCGTCCCACGACAAAGCAGAGACACCATCGATGACACCGGGATAGTGCAAACGCACTAAAGACCCGATGACACCGTTAACCTGCCTGTGGTGTCCCTGGCCCGTGAATGAACAGTCGTATCAAGATCTGCAAAATTTGTTATCTCAGTAAGTATCTGTAGACATCATGAAATATGTACCAAGTATATGATTTTTTTACCTGTCTCCAACTGGACAAATAGTGACCCGCTCACGAGGAACAGGAGGAGGAGCCGCAAAGTGGGTCCTCCTCGTTCGTCGTCTCTGCGCGGGCACCACGTCCGATGACCCGGAAGGCTGGTCACCACTAGAGCCTAAAGGCTCCACGCTCGCCAGCTCCGAAGGTAGGGTAGATGGCTTCGAGGGCTGGCTAGCTTGTGGTGGCGCCCTAACCTCTGACTCTGAATCCGACGACTGTGAGTCACACTGCAAAATTAAAGGATTGATAAGAATAAATTATTTATAAGTGCAATTTAAAATAACGTGATTGACAACTGAAATTTACCTGTGTGCGCTGTAAGGCCAGAGCTCGACCCGCAAAGTCTCGTAGGTGCCTCATCAGCTGAGAGCGTCTGCTCGCACCTGACGAGCTACCTGAGAAGAGGTCCCGTGACCGACTGAGGAACCCTCGTGCCCCCTTCTTCCCGCTCCCCTTTGATGACGACATCCTGTTGCAAGGAATAATTGATAAATATTGCCGCTCCCTTTGATGACGACAAAATTCATGTTAAGTTAGTGACGAAAATGTTACATCATCAATTTCAAAATTCATCAACGTCATGATCATGTACCCTACTCCTTAAACCAGACCATCGATCTTCTTTTGTGAGTGTCTGAACTGGATTTTGTTTCCGTTTACGGATATCAGAAGTCTCGACATCTTGAGCGTCTCCAACTAAGTCATCGAGTCCTACACCAGACTCGATGATAAACGAGTCTGACAACTCTTGTTCTTGGTAAACCTCGTCAACCTCATCAGCATCATGGTAACCATCATCTCCTGGAGTGTATAACCGCTCACGAGGATTAACCTTATGTACAACCCACCAAACTTTGAGGTTTTTGCATGGATAAGATAGATAATACACTTGCTCCACTTGGTGTGCAAGAACAAATGAATCGTATCCTCGTAGCCATTCGTTGTGTTTGACTTTCACCATGCCAAATTGGTTTAGTCGAGTTCCATGATTGATATCAAACCAATCACAGTCAAAGAATACTACTCAAAGATTCTTATTCCCGGTAAAAGCAAATTCAAGGATTTTATTAATGATTCCATAATAATTAGTTTCACGTTCTTGCGAGTCGACTGCACTCGTCACAACTTCGGTATTAGATGTTGCCGCGAGAGGACGAAGAGATTCAAATTGAGTTGGACGGAATCGGTAGCCATTGACGTCATATCGACCATAGCTCCTAACTTTAATCAATCCATAGGATAGTTGTCGCAAGTCTTCATGGACGTCGGCATCTTTCATGCACTGTTATAAGAAAACTTTGTAAATACTCGTAAGTTATAAGAATACTTTGTAAATATTGCTAAGTTAACGAGAAAATATTACATGATCTCGAAACCAGGATAGGAAATTAGGTCCTCCATTTATTCCTTCCCGTCGCATCACTTCTACTTGTTTGCTCGTAGGTTGATGCCTATGTGTCCAGAGCATGGGGGCCCACATTCCTAATACACCCATTTTCATCCCCCTCCCTCTCTCCTCTCCAGAGCACGGGGGGCCGGCGGCGCCTTGCAGCGACAGCGGCGGGCGGAGGCAGCGCCGGCATCGGCGGCGTCGGCATCGGCGACGCCCGGCCAGGCGAGGCGAGCCGCCCAGGCACCCCCCCGCCACCGACTGGACGCCTAAGCGTTGGTACGCTGTCGGTGACGGCAGGGGCTGGTGGCAGCGCGGCCGGGGGTAAAGGAATAACAATGTGCTTAAACAACTAATCAATCAATTAACTAAATTGAATAACTAAAATCAGAAACAATTACTAATTTAAAACAAATAATTAACAACTAAACTAATTATCTACTAAATACATACAAATTGATTAAGTAATAATTTTTTTATCTAATCTAATTAACAACTAATTACAAAAACTAAAAAATTACTTGATTTGTTTGGCGACGACGGCGATGGCTGCGGCGACGGAGGCGGCGGCGGTCTGCGGGAAGCACGGGGTTGGGGCCGGAGGCAGCGAGGCGGCGCCGGACGGTCGAGCGGCGGCGCCGGGCGGTGGCTCGGGGCGGGGCCGGGGCGGCCCGGGGCGGCGGCGGCCGGCTCGGGGCGGCGCCGGACGGTCGAGCGACGGCGCCCGGCGGCGGCGGCGGCGCTGCGGCGGTGCAGGCTCGGGCTAATAGCCCGAGCCCGGGCCGGGGCGGCGGTTAAAACCATCTACTTACGACGGTCATGTAACTTACGACGGCTTAGGTTACGGCCGTCGTAAGTTACGCTTAGTTTACGCTGGTGGTGTAACTTACGACGGCTTAGGGTTGCGGCCGTCGTAAGTTACGGTTATCTTACGATGGTCCATTAACTTACGACGGCCATGGCCCGTAGCCGTCGTAAGTTAGTTTACTTACGACGGCTCAGGGCGACCGTCGTAAGTTAGTTTACTTACGACGGTTTGCCGTCGTAAATTACAGAGGCCGTCGTAAGGTGCGATGTTTCCTGTAGTGGTACTTCGTTCTGAATATTGCACTTTGATTATGAATTTTGTTATGATGTTATTTTGAACATTATTGCTGTTTTATGAGAAATTGTCATGTTCAAGGCAATACTACATATAGTTTTTTTCATCTTTCTCACTCGGTTCAATTGGAATTTCAGACGCCCAGGTTGCAAAAAGGGATAAGTGGAAGGTACTATTATCTGAAAGGCCGACCTGGCATAGTGGTGATGTGTCTCCACTTATGTCCTGCGATCTTGGGTTCGAACCACCCTCTCTGCAAAAGCAGGGGTAAGACTATATAGAAATAACCCTTCCCCAAACACCACAATGTGTGAGAGCTTTTGGCACTAGGTACGCCCCCTTTAGGCGGTACTATTATTTCTCCAAATACCTGAGCCATTTATAATATATTACAAATATATTATGTCGGTACCCTTCAGATCGTGTACCCCCGCACACAGGCAGGAAGTGGCTCCAGACCCCGCCTCCTTGCTGAGGCGGGCTCTGGCGCTGCCAAGTGTCCCTTGGCTCCGGGCCTGGTCTCCCTGCTGAGGAGGATTCCGGAGCTAACATGTGTCCTGTAGCCCCGGGCCTCCCGCTGTGGCGAGGTCCGGCGCTGCCACGTGTCCCTTGGCTCCGAGCCTAGCCTCTCTGCTGAGGAGAGCTCCGGAGTGGCCACGTGTCCTTCAGCCCCGCACCTGGTCTCCCCGCCGAGGAGGGCTCCAGAGCTGCCATGTGTCCTTGGCGTACAACAGTTGTTGGTCAAGGGTGATCCTCAGGTGATCATCAAGCAAGTCAAGGGAGAGCGTTGCTGCAACGACACACAACTTGCAGCCTATCTCCTCCAAGTACAGAAGTTGGAGAAGGACTTTTTATCCTTGGATTTGTTCCATGTTCCCCACGCCAACAACACAATAGCCGACGACCTGTCAACGAAGGCTTCCACTTGGGCTCCGGTGCCTGAGGGGGTCTTTGAAAGGAAGTTGATGCGACCTGCCGCCTGGCCAGCCGAACCAGGCGAACGGGGCGAGATCAGCACCTCGAAGTTGGCGGTCTCGGCGCCCCTGCTACCATGGCGTCCGCTAAGGATCGTAAGCGTCACTAGGGACTCCGTGCAACCTGACGCTCAAGATCCAAGTGCTCAAGTAGGTCCCGACGCATGGATCACGGAGATCCGGGACTACCTGAAAGACAATTTTCTTCCCATGAACGTGTCTCCGCTGAACGGATCGCTCGGTTGGCTAAGAGATACACGCTAGTAGAAGGGGATCTCTACCGGTGTGGCGCTAACTGTAACACCCCAAAATCCTGTTAAGAGGAGAATTTAAAAATTTTTGGACGTATTACATGTGTTGCAAAAATTCAAATTCAAACTAGAATTCAAATCAAACTCAAAACAGAAATGAAAAAGAAAAAGAAAAGGAAAAAAATAAACCTCCCCGGCCAGTGGGCCGAAACCCACCAGCCGGCCCACTAACCCCCGCGCCAGCCCGCAGCCGCCTCTTTCCCACTGACACGCGGGGCCCGCCAACCCTTCTTCCTCCTCGCGCTCGCGCCCGCGCTCGGCCGGACTCTTCTCACCCCCGAATCGAAACCGCCCCGGATCCTCGCGTATCCCAGCCGAATTTCGTTCGTGGACGACGCAAACTCGATCACAACCGAACGCCGCCCTCCCCCGTCTATAAAAACCCCGGCATCGTCCCGTTTTTCCCCACGATTCGCTGATTTTCCTCCCGGTGAGAAACTGAGCTTCTCCGGCGAATTCTGGTCGATCTACGCTCGGGAATTCTGATCTAACTCGCTGGTCTTGATCCACCGCCTCCGGGGAACCTTGCAGGTGCAGAAAACTCGGTGGTTTGCGGTTGAAACACAGCGCCGACGAGCCTCGCCGTGAATTCACCTCGGACCTCGTCGCCGATCGCTTTTCAGGACCTCCAAGCTCAAGAAAACCCCCGAGGTGAGATCCCCGACCTCCCCTCTACCGATCTATGCCATAAAATCACAGTTCTAGGAAGAATTGACGAAGATCCGAAACTCTCCGGCGAGATCGCCGCCTCCCGCCGCCGTGCGCCGCCGGGCAGCGCCGCCCGCGCTCGATCAGAGCGACGTGGCCGCTTGTGCGCCGTCTATTTTAAATCGCACGGTAGAGTTTAAATCCCCGCGTACAGGTTCGATGTTATAATCTCAGCCGTCTGTTTTAAATCGGACGGTCCACATCAGCCCCGCGTTACAAAGGCCGGAATTCTTACGCGCTACCCCCTGGGGTTCTCGGAAAATAAGAGCTAGCCTCAGAAACTTCTGATCTAGCCCCTAGAAGTTCAGAAAATCATGTAAATTCATTTAAAAATCAGTTTTGACCCCTGGACTTAATAAAAATTAGGAAAACCCCTCTGTTATGTGTAGCTAGACCCCTGAAAATTCTTAAAATAATATTATAGACCCTGTAGTGGGGTGAGTTTACCTTTTAACCCTATTTGATATTAAATTTAGGAAATTGAATATGTGGTTAGTATTTAAAATTTAAAAGATGGGACAAACATATTGTCAATTCAAATTAAAAACTTTCCTAGTACTTGGGAAACCTTGGATTGGGATAAAAATAGATTTTTGGCTGAAATTAATCTGTTTAATTGATTATTCACATTTATTAGTAATAGGGACACATTTTTAAGTAGAGAATAATTCTGAAAATTAGTAAAATAAATGTAAAATAGTTCACATCAGAGGAGAAGTTCAAAAATATATTATTTAATATTTTAGACCCAAAACCTATTCTGTTTAGATGAGGTGTCTTACTATTTTCATAATAAAGTACACATTTAGGCATAGGAAATAAATTTGAAAATATAGCAAGCTAGGTATAAATAATTAGAAAATGATAAATGAAGTTTCAAAAATCCAAAGAATTCAGTTTAGGGTTGGTAGAAGGTCTGAAGACACATATGAAGTAGGAAAATACCTTTCGTGCATACTTGGTAGCTAAAATGTGTATCCATTAAATATAAGGGATTTATTTAAATTAGAAATTCATATATAGTATGCCAACATGAATATGAATACAAAAGTAGAAATCATATGTACATGTTTAAAAGTGCATGTAAGCCAAAATCAACACACATAGAGTAACCACAACACATAGAAATGAGAATGGCTTTCATAAATGTGAATGTGTGTCTTGTATGAAGTGGAAGTGTGAACTATGTCTTATAACTTGTTGTTTTCTTTTGCTATGTGTGATGGTATGAGTAGAACCTGCTCCAGAGCAAGTTCTTCCTTTTCAAGATCAGGACTACCCATTCTAAGAGCAGCAGGAAGGAGGCAAGTGTCCTTGACCACTTTGATCCTATGCTAGGGTGTGTAGATAGAATTATTTGCATTGTCAAATGAAATATGAAACCCATGCTAGGAAGTTTCCCTAGAATTGCATTATCTTGTTTCCTTGTAGCTTGGGTTGGGAATTATTTTGTCATGTCATTTATTTACATGCTTATGCTTAGCCATGCTTAGAATGGGATATTTGGGATATGAGATCATCAGTTTATTTTACCATACTCTTGAATGAGATATTGTGAGTTATGTAAAGGTAGGGATCAAGGCAAGTTGGATGTTTTGGTTGGTGCTGGGTGCACGAGACTCGGGTTTGTGTTTAGTACTTGCCTGGATCCTAAGGACCGGTTCATGGAGCATGTAACCGGGCTTTACCGTGCCAACCACATGCTGAGATGGGGCAGCTTGGCCAATTAATTAGGTGTATCCCCGGCGTAGTATGGGTGTGTTGGATGGTGCGGGGAATAGGTGTCAGCTGGACTACCATATGAACCGCAAGGCTCAAGAGGGGGCCACTGCAGCGGGGTTGGAGCCTCTTGTATGCTGTTAGGGGTGAAACCTCAGTGGGCCCACGCTCGTCGGTAATCCCTTTGTAAAGGCTTCGTAGTGATCTCCTGGCTACACACCTGGGAAGTGTGAATGTGGTTCGTAGCCACTGGCATAATGGAGGTTCTTTTAGTCCACCCGGCAACGGGGGATGAAATCACTACATGTGGGTACAGTGATGCAAACTCTGCAGAGTCAAAACTGTCATGACAGCCGTGCTCACGGTCAAGAGCGGCTTGGACTTATTCATGATTAGAGGAATGATGGTTTTGGAAGTTGAGGATGTTAAGCGGGGAGCTTAACATTGGAAATGAGGTTATGGTTATTTGATTATGAGGATGGGATGGGAGATTGGGACCATTTCACCCATGTAGTAATGTAGGTGCTTAATAAGCTAAGGTGATAGGTATTAATTGCATAGTGCTTTTAACCATGAGTTCAACCTCTTCTTGTTCTAGCCATGCATGACATAACTTTCCCACACTTGCTGAGTACCATCGGTACTCAACATTGCATATTTGTTGGTCTATATTGCTGCTCAGGTCAAGATAATGAGGTGGTGTTTAATGATCAAGACTTTGGACCCGAAGAAGGTTTTTAGGTTCATGGAGTCCCCCGGGCAACGCCTGTAATGGAGCCCACAAGAATAATATTCCGCTGCTAGTTTATTTACTTGTGATGAACTTATATTTGTCCATCGAGATATTTGCTATGTAAGACTTATTTATATTCGACACCTGGCTTGTAATAAGTGATGCTTCACTATTTGTCATCACATGTATGAGAAAATGATCCTGGCATACATGTGATATTCACTTGGTTGTTCTTTGGAAAAACCGGGTGTGACACTAACGGCGTCCTATTGCGGTGCATAACCCGGGTGGAGAGCTGCGACCTACTCATAGAGATCCATGGAGGATAGTTTGGGAACCATGCATCTTCCTGCACGTTGGTCGGTAAAGCCTTCTAGCATGGGTTTTACTCGCCGACAACTCTCCAGGATGCCGTCGACTTGGTCAAGAGATGCAAGGCATGCCAGTTCCACCCTAAGCAGATTCACACACCAGCGTAGACGCTGCAGATGATCCCGCCCTCATGGCCCTTTGCTGTGTGGGGGCTGGACATCCTGGGACCATTCCCCAGATCCGTCGGAGGGTACCTGTACCTTTACATTGCCGTAGACAAGTTCACCAAGTGACCGGAAGCTGCCCGTGTAGTAACTATCAAAAAGCAGTGAGCGGTCAAGTTCATCAAGTCGATCATCTGCCGGTTTGGGGTCCCAAAAAGGATCATCACCGACAACGGGACCCAGTTCACCAGTGCAGTGTTCCAAGACTACTACGAAGACCTCGGCATCCAAGTTTGCTATGCTTCTGTTGCTCACCCAGATAGTAACGGTCAAGGCCAAAGAGCAAACGCCGAGATACTCAGGGGACTCAAGACGCACACCTACGACAGCCTGAAAAACACGATGCCAATTGGGTTGAAGAGCTTTTGTCTGCACTGTGGGCTAGCCGGACGTCCCTCAATCGATCAACAAAGGAAACACCCTTCTTCCTCATGTATGGGGTTGAGACTGTCCTCCCCTCGGACATCACCATGGGCTCATCCCGTGTCTAAGCGTACGACGAAGCCACGTAGAATCAGCTCCGGCGTGAAGATATCAACCTTGCCGATGAGCGAAGGTGGCAAGAAGCTGCTCGAAACGTGCGATACTGTCAAGCGCTCTGACTTTATCAGCAGCGATTCGTGCGGTGTAGACAGCTCGAGGTGGGCGACCTGGTGCTTCGGTGAATACTTTCTCGAGAAGGAACAAACTCTCCCTCGGTTGGGAGGGTCCTGTCCGAGTGACATAAGTATGCCGCCCCGGGTGCGTCCGCCTAGCCACGGAGGATGGGGTATCTCTACCCAATTGATGGAACATAGAACACCTCCGTAAGTTCTATCCTTAGTGCAGTGGTAGGGTTCTATTTTCTCTTTAAGGGTGTCATAGTGTCTAGGAACATCACTTAAAATAGCTAAGCTCCGGAGGAGTCCAGCTACTCTTTTTATCCGGAGCGGGTCGCTGCCTTCTTATACGGCATGTTTCCTCCAATGAAGAAAACCTAAAATGAGAAAATTTCGTCTTACCCTGCGCATTCTCTCTTTACAGTTTGTGCTTACTCATGCATATCAACTGTAAATGGCATGTCCGAAGCCTGTCCTACGTACTTATCCTAGGTCCCATGGCACTGGAAGGTCTCTTTGCTGAAGGGTTAACGCTCGCGGGAGGTCCAAGGCGCACAACCTACTAAGCCTGGTCCTGTACCCTAAGCCTGCCGCATTGCCTCCCCTGCGCTACAACTGAGTAGTTGGGGACCGGAAAGTACGCGCCTATGAAAAGAAAAGTAACTGGACCCCGGACATTGCCTCCTTTTTTGTGCTTTCTTTTCATACTGCTCCAGCCGTGTGGACAGTCACTTTTCCCTGTGTTCAACCATAGCAAGAGTTTGCTATCCTTCTGTAGGCGGGTTTGCTTGAGGTACCTATGGCGTACCCGGGGTCCTGTGGTTGTCTCATTGCTTGGGGGCCCTATGGTATCGAATGGTCCCTCCCTCGAAAGGCTCATGCCAGTGGGAGGTCCAGTGTGTGTAGGCTGCTATGATAGGTTTTGTACCCCTAGCGTGCACACCCTGCCTCTCCAGCGCTACAGCTCAGTACCGGGGAACCGGACGGCTGATACCCCTGGGCAAGGATTTGACCATAGCCCGGACGACCCACATCGAATTACCCGAGCCCCGTAGCTCAGCTGAGGAACGTAAGCCACAACAAAGAAAACAAACAAGGGAGAGTGAGCAGAGAGCACGACTACTCCTTCTTTCTGCCATGTCTGTAGGTCCGAATAGGTCATTGGCCTCATAATCCTCCCAGAGGGTCTGATGTTGACGTCCAGCCTCATCCAGTGGTAGGTGCGCCCCAACACAAGGGCCACACCTATCAGGGGGCCATCACGGTGAACCACGCAGGCAGGACGTCGGACCACTGCAGCAGTAGGCAAAATAATCAAAGCACCAGCTACAACAAGCTGAAGACACGGGTCCTTGCGCTGCCAAGGACCCAGAAGGAGTGGTAGACACACTGCCGGAGCGCCCTGGGTCCTTACACTGCTAAGGACCCATAGGAACAAGCTCGGGACATCGGCAAAAAGCTATCCATGTCGGCTAAGTCATTCTGGACCTTTGCGTTGTCTGTCCGAAGTCTACATCAATAACTCAACACACAAGACTTGAAACAGAGAGCTTTCATTAATGACAAAGTTCTGGCATACAAAGAGGAATACAAGGCAACTGAGGAACCTAGCGGCTACAAGTCGAGCAATCTTCTGCTCGATGGCATACTTGGTTGTCTCCCAAGCCAACCTCTGCACAGAGAGGCGCTCACCTGCTATAAGCCCAAGGACGGCTAACAAACAGATCAGTGTGACAACTCAATTATCGTCAAGCATCACCGATCTGCCACATAGCAATGGCGGTGACATCAAGTATTGTGTGGGCCAGACACCATTGATGGCAGACTTACCTGTCTACAACGACGCCCAGTGTCATGTGGGACATGTCTCCTCGATGCCTTGCACGAGAAGGATGATCTGGCGGGACCGGAAGAAGGTCAAGACCTTCTGGGAGGTCAAGCCTTCCTCCACCAAGTCCTTTAGGGAAGTCAAGCTTTCCTCTGACAAGTCCTTTAGGGATCTTGTCGCCGATGGCTTCCTCTGCCATCATCAAGCCATCCAGATGGCTTGTGCTTCTATCCGGAACTGTCAAGGAGAAGGATACCCTGGAGATCCGCACTAAAGGCCGCACACACACAAACATCTCGCAGAAGTGGATGAATATGGTCATCGATGCGGAGGCATGAGGTGTGAGGTGGATGAGAGCACTGAGAAGCAGTGGCTTCAGATGCGCAAGAGGAAGACGAAGATTGCAATGGGCAGGAGGGTACCACCGTTCTCTAGAAAGCCTCCCTTCATACACCCACGACCTCAGGCAAAGCAACAGGCACGCCATTTGGGTTTCCGCCGTTGCACGTCGTTGTCTACTCGTCTCCCCCAATGATGTGTAGGACCATGGTCCACCCATCAGACACTAGAGTTCAGGTGGATAACTCCTCGGGAACGTCCGATGGTCCCCGAGGAAAGCGACGCACTACGCCGCGGGTTACCCGCCTCTCCCAGCGATGGGTAGGGCCCAGGTCCATCCGTCGGGTAACTTTTCGGGAAACGTCTGACGGTTCCTAAGAAAAGGGGTGTGGTGGAACTGCGGTGACCGACCTGTGGGCTGCTGCAGTAAATACTCTGGGGCAACCCCTCGAGCACATTGCTACGGCCCGCTAGTCAAAAGAAAACACGCGTCCATTGCACCGATGACGTGCTACCACTTTGACTGCCGAGTACGCCCACCACACTAGGGACGTGCAACCCTTTCGTCTTCCAGGTACAATCACATATCCACTACGCCAAAATCTCGCCTACGCTTTAGTTTCTGAAGTACGGGTTCAAAGCCACAACGCGGGAAAGATGGAGGCCCCACCTCAGGCTCGACGTCTCCCCTGAGATGGGCCTGGGGGCCACTGTCGGTACCCTGAGAACCGGGTACCCCCGCGTAGAGGGTAAAAGACAATCCAGGCCCCGCCCCCATGCTGAAGCGGCTGCTAGAAAGGCCACGTGTCCTTGGCCCTTAGGTCAGCCCTGGGGCTGCCACGTGTGCTTGAGTTCCAGATCCCATACGTGCCCTGGGCTCCGATCCGAGCCTCCCCACCGAGGTGAGCTCCGGAGCTGCAACGTGTATCCGGGCTCCAACACTCCTCCCTGCTGAGGAGGTTCTACGGAGCTAACACGTGCCCTGGGCTCCGGTCCGAGCCTCCCCGGTGAGGTGAGGTCCGGAGCTGCCACGTGTATCTGGGCTCTGACACTCCTCCCTGCTGAGGAGAGCTCCGGAGCTGACACGTGCCCTAGGCTCCAGTCCGAGCCTCCCTGCTGAGGTGAGGTTTGGAGCAGCGACGTGTCTTTAGGCTCAGAACCTCCTCACCGCTGAGAAGAGCACCGGAGCCGACATGTGCCCTGGGCTCCGGTCCGAGCCTCCCTGCTGAGGTGAGGTCCGGAGAAGCCATGTGTCTCTAGGCTCAGAACCTCCTCCCTGCTGAGAAGAGCTCCAGAGCCGACACGTGCCCTAGGCACCGGTCCGAGCCTTCCCGTGGAGGTGAGGCACTACAAGAATCGCGATAAGAGACGACGGCCACAAACCGTCGTCGATGTCGTCAATAGCTTATTGACGATGGTATACGCTTATAGACGACGGTATACTGCCGTCTACGTTTTTTGTCATCTATAACGTTATTGATGACGGTAACTGTCGTCTATGTCGTCAATAGCTTATTGACGACGGTATACGCTTATAGACAACAGTATACTGCCGTCTACGTTTTTTTGTCATCTGTAACGTTATTGACGACGGTAACCGTCGTCCATAAACTATTTGACGACGACCAAAACCAGTTGTCGTCGATAAGTGACTTCCTCCACGTAGCAGCGGGGGAAGCTTATCGTCAACGGTGCCAGGGACACCGTCGATGATAAGTTACAGTATCATCGACGTAGAATGGTATTGTCATCGATACTGGACACTTATCGTCGATGGTGCCCTTGTCACCATCGACGATAACTCGCCAGTATCGTCAACGGCCTCCATGTAACCGTCGTCGATAATTTTTGCAATTTTTTAAAAAATAGAAAATGTTGTCCTGGCTTCGAGGCCAGCCCTGGCTCGATGACCAGATCACAGAGACAGAAAAACATGACACAAACATGCATAATACATCACACAATATATTATTACACAATTCTTCATACAAGTCTCACACCGCACATTTTGAGAGAGGAGGGAACTCAGCTCACAAGTTTGAGGCTCGGCTGACCTGACTAAAAGACGATACCCCGTCCGCTGCCACCGAAGTTTGGAAAGTCATCCTCCTGCAGTCGTCCAAGCATCTGAGGCGACGGAGTTTGAGCCTCCATTCCCGACGCCTGTGTAGTGCAAGTGTGGTTAGACATGTTACAAGAAAATGCATATTTACTAAATTTCAACAAGTTTAACTAGTGCAAGTGTCATTTATTAAGTTTGTACCTGGGCTACCGGCGGCAGCTGTATCGCTGGTGGCGCCCATTGCGGAAAGACATCCGCCTGTCCTGCACTCGTAGCCTGCAAACACAAAGCAAATCATTATACATATCATTTATATGTAAAAAATGTTAAGTACAACATCTAGAATAGATTACCTGCATGGCAGCTTGCATCTGTAACATGAATGAGTTTTGATACTCATCCCTAGCCCTTTGCGCCTCGTTCCTAGCCCTGATCTGAGCTGCCCGCACCTCGTCCCTAGCTCTGAGCGCTTCTTGCGTCCTCTGGAGCTCCTCTCGCAGACTCTGGAGCTCTAGATCTCGACTAGCGCGACTGCTGTTGGACCCGCCGTGAAGCGTTGAAGAGGCTCTCAAGGAAGCTCGCGCCTGTCTCGAGTCGACCACTCCATAGAAGATGGCTAACCTGCACAAATGAAGTAAGATTATTAAATTTTGTATCTCGAAGTTCGTAACAGTAAAGTAAAAATTACAAAGCTCACCGTCCGTGAGGTTTACGACCACCGCTTGCATACGTGGCTTCGGGGACGATTGGCGCGCTCTGCCGATCGAACTCTTCGCCTCGAATCCTCCGCGCCTCCTCCCCGTGCTTTGCCCGCAAAAAACCAGAAAAATAACGTCATTAGTACTATTAAAGAGAATTCAATTAAGTTGAAAAAATTAACTCACCAAAGTCTCTGCCGCCGTCTGAGAAGACAGCTGGTCAGGCTGCGACGGGTCACTTCCCAAGTGACCCCTCTTCCACACCTCGATAGGTGCCGGCTGCTGACAGATCTCGTGCTCCTATCGATACATGTTAGCACAATGAAGATTATAAAATTACTTAATAGAATGCTTATAGCACTTACCATCCGTTTAGCGAGGCATATGAAGTCGTCCCCATCCAAACGATGTTTCCCGTCTGTCCCTCTACTCTCTCGATGGGTTTTAGAAACTGACTTGAAGCCCTCGCTCGCCCAAAGAGCACACAGGGCACGGTACGCGTCCGGGCGGCTGTCAAGCCACGCTACGCCGACCTGCACACATTTATTATTGAATGAAAACATTGATCACGATCAGATAATGAAGCAAAGTAAACTAAAATCATTACCTCTGCGTACTGCGCCTCCGTCAAGTACGTGTCGCCCGATTCCTTCCCCGGCTCACCCTCGTCTGGATGTAACTTGAAGTACGCGTTTGTAGCTTAAATGCGAGCCGTAGATAGTGACTGTATCACGATCTTCCTAGCGCAGTTATGGAAGACGAGACAAGTGTGATCCGTCTTCTCGGACTCGTCCTCCAAACGATGCCGTGCCTGAAAAAAAAAGAAATATATAACTAAATGTATGTAACTTATAATAAATTTGTATTACACAAATATTGTTCATACTTACCATGAAGTCGTGCCAAACATCCTCCTGGTGGTTGCTATGAAGAACGTCCTGGGCCCTATAGTAGTCGTCCCAAGACGTGGTAGCGCGTCCGTTCACTACACCAGGGTAGTGCAAATGGACAAGACGGCCCAAGACACCGTTCACCAGCGCGTGGCGTCCCTGGCCCGTGAACGAAGCATCCTCCCAAGTCCTTATACATGATTCTCAATTAGTATACATATAAGGCTAAAAGTATCTAAATTGAATTGTTAGACATTTACTTACCTATCGCCAGCCGGACGAATAATGACCTGGTTGTTTGGGTTTGCAGGAGCCGGAGGAGGTGGCTCCTCCTAGTCCGCCGTTGTGGAACCGGCTCCGAACAAGAAGGCTCTGAAGAAGGGTGCTTCAAAGGAGGCTCTGAAGAAAGAGGCTCCGAAGAAGGAGGCTCTGAAGAAGAATGAGGCACCGTAGCCTCTGTGTCCTCGGATGTAGAGTCATCCTGACAATTTTAAAGATTCATATTATAGAATAAAGAATTACTTATATCATTTATTTAATTAAATGTTCTTTACCTGTCGTGACCGCTGTACAGAACCAGGTGACGACTCCGGTAGATGGCTCAACAACTGAGCCCGTATACCCCCGCTAAGCTGAGTCCCGTGGAAGACCTCGTCTGCTCTCGTGGGTATCGGTGACAGAAAGCTCCGCGCCCCTGTACGTCGTCGCCTGCTGCTGCTCGATGACATCCTGTCTAAAGGAAAATTTACTAATGAATGAAATAGGAAGTATAGAAAAGAAAAGAAGAGATGAAAGAAACGTTACTTGTACTCAGTTTTAAAATCCATCAGCATCACGATGTACTCTACTACGTAAACCGGACCATCGGTCTTCTGTCGTAGTAGTTAGTCGTTTTGGTTTTCGCATCTCACTAGTCTCTATATCTTCTGCATCTCCAACTAAGTCATCGAGTCCTAAATCAAGCTCGACGGCAAAAGAGTTGGGCAACTCTTGTTCCTGGTAAATAACATCAACCTCATCATCAAGGTATCCAGCATTGTCTAGTGTATATAACCGCTCACGGGATTCACCTTGTGTACAACCCACCAAGCTTTAAGCTTTTCGCATGGATAATGTAGATAATAAACTTGCTCGACTTGGTGTGCAAGGACGAAGGTGTCGTAGCCTCGTAGACGGTCCTTATATTTTACTTCTACCATGCCAAATTGGTTTTCTCGAATTCCATTGTTAGGATCAAACCAATCACAGTCAAAGAAGACTACATTAAGGACCTTATTCCCCGCAAAACTGAATTCAAGGATATTTTTAATGATCCCATAATAATTACTTTCACGTCCTTGTGCGTCAGCTGCCCTATTCACAACTCCGGTGTTACATGTTGCTCTGAAGGGACGTTGAGATTCAAATTCAGTTGAACGAAATCGAAACCCATTGACATCGTATCGACCGTAGCTTTTAATTTTAATGGAGCCGTAGGACAGTTGTCGCAATTATTCATGGACGCCAGCTTGATTTTTGCACTGTTCAACATATGAATTTAGAAGACTATTTTATACCATACACATAATTACTAAAAGAAACAAGACATGAACATGTTACATGTGCATGAAACCAGGATAGGAAGTTAGGCCCTCCATTTACTCTATAATATCGCATCGATTGTATTTGTCTGCTTGTAGGTTGCTTCTTAGATTTCCAATTTTGTTGATCGAACTCACTAAATAAGATAAAACAGAATGATTAGCATAGATGTATAACACACCACGCTAATTATAACACAAACACTTACTGAAAATGTTCATGCATCCCCTCTATATTAGCGTACATGTACATCAAAGCAGCTGTCTTTTTATCTGTTTCAAGATTGTAGCTCATGCCACTACCAACAATGGTGCCTCTCGTTTGAAAAATGGAGAGGCTGCTACCAGGGGGTGCTTCATCCATATTGTGCCGCAACATGGAAACATTAACATTGTGTTCTTCTACAAAATAGACGCTTGAAAAGTATCCAATCTCCTGAATGACGTATGCTTTGGCGATGCATCCTTCAACCCTTGCCCGATTGCGAACCATTGGTTTAAGACTCCTGAGTGCTCTTTCGACGTGATACATCCACCTATATTGCACAGGGCTGCCCACTTTGGCTTCGTATGGAAGATGGATTAGGAGATGTTGCATTATATTGAGGAACCCTGGAGGGAAAACTTTTTCCATCTTACATAAAAGCACTGGTATCACCCTTTCCAGCTTCTCCATCATCTCGGTTGTGATTTCTTTAGCACAAAGTTGTCTATAAAAGTAGCTAAGTTCGGCTAACACCTTCCACACCGCATCGTCTAGGTAGCCCCGAAACATAACCGGCAGAAGTCTTTCCATGATTATGTGATAATCATGACTTTTCAACCCTGTTATATTTCCAGTCTTATGGGAAATTCAACGTTTTCAACCATTCGAAAACTCCTTTCCTTTCTTTTGGTCGAAGACAGAAAGAAGCACGCGGTTTGCCACCAGCTTCAGTTAGCTCAAGAGTTGGACATTTACAAACCTCTGCCAAATCCTTACGAGCTTTTATATTGTACTTTGTTCTGCCCGTCAGATCGAAGCATGTGCTTATGATGCATTCGCCCATGTTACGTTCCTAGTGCATGACATCAATATTATGCATTAGGATTAAGGACTTCACATACGGTAGCTCCCATAGTGCACATATATCAGTCCAATTGTGGTCTTCTCCGTAACCAACAAAATATCCAGGACGACCTTCATCTGCCACTAAGTTGTTCAACTGTTCAGCAATCTGCGACCTGTTGAGACGTTGCGGTGGTCTTTTTTTGACAACGGTGTTCTTCCTGAAGGCATTCTTCTGTTGCCTAAATACGTGATTAGGCGGTAACCAACGTCGGTGGCAATCAAAGTAGCAAATTTTGCCACCATGATTTAATCGAAAACATTCTGTGTCCTAAGCACATATCCGACATGTCAAACGACCATGAGTGCTCCAGCCAGAAATCATGTCGTAAGCTGGAAAATCATGGACATACCACAAGTATGCAGCTCGAAGGTTGAATTTCTGTTTTTTGTAACACACGTACGCTTTGATTCCTGTCCATAACATTTTCAACTCTTCAATCAACGGCTTCAACATCACGTTCAAACGTGAATCGGGATGATCCGGTCCAAGTACAATAAGGCAAAGGAACATGAACTCGTACTTCTTACAAAGAGATGGTGGTAAGTTGTACGAAATAGCAAATACGGGCCAACAAGAGTACGGTGTTGCATTTGTACTGAACGGTGAGAAGCCATATGTCGCCAACCCAATGCGAATATTTCTCGCGTCATTGGCGAAATCTGGATCGAAGCGGTCAAGCGCTTTCCATGCCTCACCGTCAGACGGGTGCACCATCATTTCGTCGTTCTCATGTAGACCTTCTTTTGCCACCTCATGTGTCTGGCAGTTTTTTTCGAGAGAAACAAGCACTTCAACCTAGGTGTCACAGGCAAGTAGTGAAGCTGTTTATGTGCGACTTCAGTCATTACTTTTGTACCGTCATCATTAACAACTTCAACAAATCTTGCTTTATCACATTTTAAACACTTGTTCTCGTTGGCATGCTCTTTCCAGAAAAGCATGCAGTTGTCTGGGCACATATCAATCTTCTCATAGTCCATACCAAGCCCGGAAATCATTTTCTTAGACTGATACATATCTTTAGGCAATTTATGAGGCTGTGCAAGGACATCGTTGATCAATTTGACGAGTTCATTGTAGCAGTTATTAGAGAAGGAAAACTTAGACTTAATTGCCATAAATCTAGTCATGAAACTGAGGATCGAGACTTTGGTGTGTTCATGCACCGGCTGTTCAGAAGCTTCGACAAGCTTGAAAAATGTTTTAACCTCCGTTGTAGGAGGATCCTCCGTCAATTCAGGATTTATGGCTTCAAGCATCTTGTCCATCCTATTGACCCCAGTGTTGTCATCCTCATCTCGATCTTCTATAACTTGAGAAGGTGTCTCGCCGTGAAATATCCACAACTCATAACGTTGCATGAAACCATTTCCACACAAGTGATACGTCAAAGTCACTTTGTCGAAACACTTCACATCCTGACATTTCATACATGGGCACTGCACCTTCCTGTTGTTTGACAACGAGAAAGCTCGTTCTATGAAACCATTCGTATTGGTGAACCACTCCTCTGAGTATCTCCCATCCTTTTTCCAACTAGTATACATCCAAGTGCGGTCTTCATCCATTTTTGAGAGTATCCCTTCAAAGCAGACAAATCATTTACGAGAGAGGAAAGAACGAGAGAAAGAGAAGAAAGACAGTTGGTCTTAGATGATAATTCCACATCCGATGCATATATTGTGTGTCGTGTCGGGTCGGGCCGTGCCGGACCGGGTCGGCTTGAAACACCTTTATGTCCATATATTAAATAATAACAATGAATAAACTACTATTTCAAAAGCATAACGCCGTCTATTTAACACTACACCCCCCTATCCGGTGCAGTTCTTCAAGTAAAAGGGAAAAACTATACGGTTATAGCCGTCATACGTATGTTGCGAGTCAAAGAAGATCATCCAAGCGGGGCGCCGTCGGTCGCAGCAGGATCCATTCGAGCGGGAACGCCGTCGGTCAGGGCGTAGGCGAGGGCGCCGTCGGTCGGGGCGTGGGGCGAGGGGGGTGGCGGGAGCGGGATGGTCAAGCGCAGCTAGATCCATCGGGTCGGGGGCGTGGTCAGTCCAGCACGGGGCGGGGTGGTCGGGCGCAGGCGGGAGCTGGGGGCGGCGCGGTCAAATGCGGAGGGGGACACAAGACGTGGGGTGGGGGTGAGATGGCGGCGTGTGGGAGGGAGGGTACCACCGGTCAAAACCTAGCGGTGGGGGAAGTGTGGGCCGCACTGGGTTGGGCTGGGCCATGTGTACCAATTGGAAACAGGGAAAGCAGAAGTGGCCCATAGAAAATCACTTTAGCACATTAGAAATATGTGTCCTGTATTTTAAAATTTTCTATAAATCACTACCGCCTAGGCGCCACCTAGAAACGCCTAGGCAAGCTTAGGCTCTAGGCGGAGGGTCACCGCCCGCCTAACGCCTAGCGCCTTTTAGAACCTTGACTTGGAGTAGAGGTCGCTTCCACCATCCACCCAAGCGCGGGTGGTTGATGTCCACGCCATCGTCGTTCGCTTCCGTGCCGTCTCGACACATACATTACAACTACAACTGTCTATACGGCACGAACACATTTAATACGTGTCGTGCCGTTTTGGGTCAGACCGTGCCGGGCCGGGCAGGCCCCAAACCCGTTTACTTACATATATTAAGTAATCACTCAAAAACATAAGTAGTTAAGCTAAACAATATAATAAAAGCAACATAATCCAAGATATTCTAGATGACTCGTCCTATCCCACCTCGTCCTTGTCCCTCTCGTCCTTGTCCCTTCAACTAAACAAAAAACAGGTATTCATGTGCAAGCCATCTGGATCCAAGTCACAATTTCCTAACCGATCAATATTTTTCGGAACCAAGTTCCTCAAAAGTAGAGCACATCATGTCAAAAAGATATCATTTCTCTATACTAGAAAGGAGAAAAGAAATACTTGGACAAAGACAAGGTTGGAAGGGATGCGGTAAAACTGCAACACACGTATCAGCACCACCATATATAGTCTAAATATGAAAGTATCATAAATATAAGTCTAAGGTCTAGTTCAAAATCCAAAGTTATTGTGATGGAGAAACAATGCTTAAAAAATGAGCAGCATGACAATTCCTTCAAACATCAGGAGAATCAAAAGCAACACAAAGACAAGCTAGGCTAGGTAAAGAAGAACACCAACGCCACTGAAAAATTGTAACACAGAGTGAAGAGTAATATAAGAAGAATGAAAACCACATACTGGAATTTCCATTACAAGCCCCTTAATGAACAACATAAAACATCATTGCATAATCATCACCCATGATCAAACTAAACTCCCAAATGAGCCTATTCCATGTCTAGATTTGATTAGAGAGCGCTGCATTCTCTAGCTCCCTTAGAGTACGCAAACTACCGAGGGTCGGGGCATCGCGGGGAGAGGGGCGGCCGGCGGCGTGGCGGCAGAGAGGGGCAGCGGGGGCAGCCAGGCGAGAGGTGGGCCGGGACGGCGGGGTGAGAGGGGGGCTGTGGCGGCGCGGGGTGGCGGGGGAGGCCGGTGGCAAAGAGGGGCGGCGGGGGCAGCGGGGCGGGAGGGGGGACGGGGCAGCGGTGCGGGAGGGGGTCGGGGCGTCGCGGGGGCGGGGCCAGCGGGGGTGGCGGCTGCCGGCGGGGCGCGGCCGGGGGGGGGGGGGGGGGGAGGAGGCGGGGCGCGGTCGGCGCGGGGCAGCCCGGGGGGAGGCGGGGCGCGGCCTGGGGGGAGGCGAGGCGTGGCCGGCAAGGGGTGGCCCGGGGTAGGTGGGGCACGGCCGGCGAGGGGCGGCCCGGGGTAGGCGTGGAGCGGCCGGTGAGGGGCGGACCGGGGGGTGGGGGGCGGGGCGCGACCGGCGAGGGGCGGCCCGGGGGGAGGCGCGGCGCGGCCGACGAGGGGCCGGCCGGGGGGAGCGGCGCGGGGGAGGTGGGACCGGGATGCACGGGCAGAGAAGGGAGGAGGGAGGGAGCGGCACGGCGTACCTTTGCCGGAAGTCGGTCGGCGGCGGCGGTGGTGGCGGCGTCGGCGGCGTGAGAGGGAGGCGGCGATGGCGAGAGTGAAAGAAAGAACTGAGGGGGTGGCAAGAGTATTGGGACCTTAAAGACGACGGTTGGTTTACACCGTCGTCAACAAGGATTTATTGACGACGGTGTAGGTCAACCATCGTCTATAAGTTCCGGGAAGGCCCAGGTTACATCCCATATTGACGAGGACCATTATTATCGACGGTCCACCATCATCTATAAGGCTCGAGAACATATAGACGACGGTGCTAGGTCAACCGTTGTCGATAAATGTTTTATTGACGACGGTGCAATCCAGCCGTCGTCAATAAATTTATGGACGATGGGGCCGTCGTCAATTAATATGGCCGTCGTCCATTGTCATGATTCCTGTAGTGAGGTCCAGAGCTGCGACGTGTTTCTCGGCTCCGAACCCGTCAGTAAGAGCTCCGAAGCCGCCATGTGCCACACGATCTGTCGTGGGACGAGGGTCGACGAAGTCAAGGAGGAATTGCACTGACAGGCCACGCATTCAAGGCTCGCGCCTTCCCTAGAAGCATGGCGCGCTACGCACGCCTCCACCCTCCGCCCGTACACCGTTACGGTGACAAGACAGGGCAACGAGATGTGACAGCGGTACAGTGCCACCAAATGGCACTGAGCCGCCCAGCAGAGCGAGATGACGCGGCGACAAGATGGCGTCTTCATCATCACCTCACACACGGACAGGGGCGCTAACCGCGCCAGGCGGAGGGACTTAACTCCCCCACCGACTACTCTACTCAAAGTGTAGGACCCTAGATCATGTATAGGATTCACCTAGGATCGGGGCCACTTGTTGGACCCCAAGCCACATTGTAACCACCCCGGCCTTAGACTATAAAAGGATCGGGGTGACCACATGACAAGGGGTTCCGCATTCGCGCCCCAACACCCACACACGCTCATACACACGAGAAATACAGCAAACTCTCCCGTGGACGTACGGTATTACGCTTTGACGACACGAACCACGTAAATCTCTGTGTTCACCTGCTCTCTCGAGTCCGGTCGCGTGCGAACCGCCAAGCCCAAGAACCTCCGCGGGCCGCTCCAATAGCGGTCCGGGGGGAGTGTTGTAGCTCACACTCCGACAGTATATATGCTAAATTTAAGAATGGGAAATTTATTTTTCTTGTTCTAAATGTGTATGACATACTACTAGCAAGTTGTGATGCTCATCTTCTAGAGACTAAGAAATTTTTGCTCTCTAATTTCGATATGGAAGATCTCGGTGAAGCTTCTTATGTTTTGGGCATAGGAAGTTATCGAGACGGATCTAAAGGGGTATTAGGTCTTTCTCAGAAAGCATATTTAGAGAATGAACTAAAGAAGTACAACATGCATAAGTGTAAAACTTCGTCTGCTCCTATAGTCAAGGGTAATAAGTTTGGGAACTTCCAATGTTCTAGAAATCACTATGAGATTGATCAGATGAAAGTAGTCCCATATGCTTCAGCTGTCGGAAGCCTCATGTATGCTCAATTTTGCACTCGCCCTGACTCAGCTTATGTCACCGGGATGTTTGGTAGATATCAGGCCAATCCAGGTGTGGATCACTGAAAGCCGGTTAAGAAAGCCCTAAGATACGTACAAGGTACTAAGGGTCTCATGTTGACATATAGAAAATTAGACTCACTGGAAATAGGGGGATATTCAGACCCAGACTTCGCGGGTTGTGTAGATACTAAGAAATCCATATCGGGATATATATTCACTCTCGCGAATGGATCCATCTCGTGGAAGAGCTCTAAACAAACAGTTACTGCATCATCCACAATGTATGCAGAGTTTGTTGCTTGTTATAAGACCACTAGGCAAGCAATTTGGCTTAAGAAATTTTTACCTGAACTTAAAGTGGTTGACAACATAGAAAAGCCACTTAAGTTATACTGTGATAATGAACCAGCAATATTCTATTCTCACAACAACAAGTCAAGTGGTGCTGCCAAACATATCGATATTAAGTTTTATGTTGTGAAAGATCAAATCCAGGATCATACTATTAGTCTTGAGCATATTAGAACCGAGCAAATGCTTGCAGATCCGCTAACTAAAGGTCTTTTACCCAGCGTGTTCAGAGAACATGTGACCATTATGGGGTTTAAGGGAGAACCTATGATGTCCTGGATACTTAGGGGCCAAATTAAGGATAAGATCATACTTCTAAGTGTGAAATGTGAAGTAGTCGTTGAGTCAAGCGGTACGTAAATGGTTGTCTTCGATATGCCGTACTCTTCATATGGATCGTGATGAAATATGTGAAAGACTAAATAATAAGTTCATAAATTCTTAGACCGTGGTCAAGGAGGAGAATGTTGGAGATATATGACCACAAAGATTGAATTGGTTGCGATTGCAACCAATTCGATCTCCAAGAGTCTTGATCGAAGACTCGCTCAACCGATTCGGTTGGGAAGGACCCCTGAGATGCTTCCTCGTTTATAAAAGGAGGCATTTGCCTCATCGGGTGATGATTAGAAAAAACACGAGAACCAAAGAGAGAAAAGAAGACTAACCCGATAAAAGGTTTACCAGAAGAGAGGAAGAAATTCCGGAAGGTCTTTCCTTCTTCACCGGCACACAAGTTTCTTCGTCGACTCCGAATGGCGGCGAATTCATCTGCAACCAAAGGTATTTAAGCATGAGCGAAATCCCAATCGAATTCTATTCGTAATCAGAACTATGATCTAGGTTAGAGTTGCTTGATGTTTGCTTAATCTATGTAATTAGATTAGACCGAGGCAATTGAGCATCCGAGTTAAGATCCCAAGCAAATTCAGAATTAACATAGTAGCCCTATTAACGTTGGAGTTCTAACTTATTTGTGAGCATAACATCTAGGTTTTTTGCGGGCTTGCTTTGTCAAACAGAGCCTTTTATCATGGGAATTACAAACTTATCTTCCCATGTTGGAAGCATTTGGTCCCAGAGCATTTTTTGGAACATGTACATTTAATTGTGCATAAACAATTGTCGTCTGAAAATCTTAGTATAAGTAATGGGCTAGGACTTTTTGTTTTTAAAATTTCTAGCAAAATGTGGGAAATGAAAAACATGTTATGTCATCTGGTATGTTATTCAATAACCAATAGAGTCGGTGGCATTGTCGATTGGACTCTGGGATTTAAATGAAATATGTTTCTTCTGAAGATTATGGCAGGATCCTAATCCTGTGATCCGATCTTGTCAACAAAATGACTCATTTGTGTCGGGGTCATGAATTTGTCAGCTTTGATCGGACAGATTGTTCTAAATACTGGCATAGGTGGATTCCTAGGCTACTCTGAAACACTAGGGCCATCCTTCTGCTAGGATGATATTATTACTTTAGTTGCTGGCATGACCTTGTAAGTTCTTCCCAAGCACTACAGCGAAGCAAAATATGCAGGAACTGAAATTCATTGGGTGTGAGGGTGGGCCAAAGCAGGGACGCGGTTGCGTGCAGTGGAGGATGTGCCAGTTGAGAGGAGGGGATGGTTCTCTTGGTGTCAAGATTTTTTGGCAGCTATCCGTAAGACAACTGATACATATGTGTCATTTGTCCCTGACCAACAGCATAAATAATATTGATGATCAGTGATTTTAAATTCCTTTTTCCTTCTAAACATTCCTTTGAAATGTGCATGTCATCTAGTTTCTACCAAGGCGCTTTCTGCCTTCATGGCCTTGAGTCCTCAAGTGCTTTCACGCTGACAGAGAATGCTTTAATGTCTTTATTAATGTATGTTTCTTTCCTAAACATTATTGCTTTAGTTAAACACAAAAAGCTTGAGAACTGAAACAAGTTTTACGTCGACTTGAATTGGTTTTTAAACAGCTAGACCCAATCTGGGCAAAAGATGAAAATCATGGTTCTTAGCTGAGTGAAAAAATCATGGTAGTGTGTGTCCACTTGTGTCATGAGGTTTTATTTTATGTTTGAACAAACCTCTTTGCAAAAATAAAAGTAAGACTGTATAAAAATAACACTTTGTAGAATATCCAATGTTGAGACTCTTCGATACTTGATACACCCTTTATTTATTCCTGGTGCGTTTTGCTTTCAGTTTTGTTGATATTTTTTATTTATTGCAGGATCTGATGTGTACCTGGTTGGCGGATGTGCTCGAGATCTCATAATGAAAAAACCTGGATAATTTAGACGTAATAACAACAGCTGACCTGAGGAAGGTTATAACCTAAATTAATATCTTGTTGTGATGTAGTGGTGTTTTCAAATGAAATTGGCTAACATAAATTTGAAAGTTGATTTCATGGACTGATTATTGCCTCGATATGTGAAGCTAGTTAAGTCCGCTGGAATAACTGTGCAGACATGTCAGATATGTGACCCATTTGCTAGCTATCGCTGACAGGTGTATTTCCTTGTATTTTTTTTTCATGTAGATTTCATTTTGTAGATGAAGAGGTACTTCGCTCTGAATATTGCACCTTGATTATGAATTTTGTTATGATGTTGTTTTGACTTTATTGCAGTTTTATGAGAAACTTTCATGTTCAAGGCAATACTATATCTAGTTTTTGTCATCTTTCCCACTGGGTTTTATTGGAATTTCAGACGCTCACGTTGCAAAAAAGTGATAAGTGGGAGGTACTATTATCTGATGGGCGGAAATGGTGTAGTGGTAGTGTGTCTCCACTTGTGTCATGTGGTATTGGATTTAAACCACTCTCTCTGTAAAAGTAGGGGTAAGACTGTCGAGAAATAACCCTTCTCTAGACCTCACAATATGCGGGAGCCTTCGGCACTGGTACACACCATTTACGAGGTACTATTATTTCTCGACCATTTATAATATGTTACAAATATCTTGTTTCTTATTTAAACTCCATCTAATTAGAATCATTTCTCTGTACTAGATATAAACTAACTCCAACTCTATCTAAACTTTCTAATTCTGATTTAATTTGAACAAAACCGAACCCAACCACCTAGAGGCGCGTCCCATCACCAGTACACCGAACTCCACACCCGACACGCGGCCGAGCTTTGCCCATGCGCTAGAGCTTGCCACCTCGCCGCTGAATCTCTTGCTTACTTTTTCTGTTAAATTAACGGTGAATACAGTAACTGCTACTAATCACCAAAGGATTATTCAATTAGTAGATGACGACCCAGTGAACTCCAGCAGTCCAGCTATTTACCACTACTACTACTAATCCCAATCCTTCTATGCTGATTCATCCTTGACACGGACGAACTTGCTCGTCGCATCCGACTGATACGGACCCAAGAAAACGGAAACCTAGCTCCACCTCATATGGCTCGCCGCGCCATATACTTTGCAAAAATCAATGACATACGGGCTTGAAAAAAATAAACAGAGTTGCAAACTGGACCTTGTCTAGGGCCAGTAATAACACGTCGCAGGTCCAAGGAGAATCCGGACCTCACCTATCCACAACCAAACCACCGCAGCGTCAGGACCATCTCCTCAGCTCTTCGTCGCCTCCTCTCCCTCACTCGCTACGCAACACGCCCACCCACTCGCATCCATGTTAAAACCCTAACTCCCCCACCTCCGCGATGGCCACTGCCGACGGCGAGCCCCAGCGCGTCGCTACCGACCCTGTCCCCCTCCCAGCGTCCGAGCCCGCTTATTGTTTTAATATTTATGGCCTGTGCTTCTGGTATGGAAATGTGCATTGTTCTGCTTATTGTTGAGTGACATTGTCCAAACTGCATTGTTTGGTTCCATTCTTAAACTGACTCGTTCATAGGCTCACATATAAGTGTGCATAATCAATTGTCGTCTGAAAATCTTGGCATAAGTAATGGGCTAGGACTGTCTGTTTTCTTTTAATGTCTAGCAAAAGTGTGGGAAATGAAAAACATGTTATGTCATCAGGTATGTTATTCAATAATCAGTAGAGTTGGTGGCATTGTCGATTGGACTCTGGGATTTTAAATGAAATATGTTTCTTCTCAGAATATGGCGGGATCCTAATCCTGTGATCCGATCTTGTCAACAAAATGACTCATTTGTGTCGGGGTCATGATTTTGTCAGCTTTGATCGGACAGATTGTTCTAAATACTGGCATAGGTGAATTCCTAGGCTACTCTGAAACACTAGGGCCATCCTTCTGCTGTGATATAGGCTGATATTATCACTTTAGTTGCTGGCATGACATTGTAAGTTCAAATTCCGAAGCACAACAAAGTAAAATATATGGGGACTGAAATTTATTGGGTGTGAGGGTGGGCCAGAGCAGGGATGGGGCTGCGTGCAGTGGAGGATGTTACAGGTGAGGGGAGGGGATGGTTCTCTTGGTATCTAGATTTTGTGGCAGCTGTCTGCAAGACAGCTGATACATATGTGTTATTTGTTCCTAGCCAACATCACAAATTGTTGAAATATAAGTGAATTGCCCATCTTTTCTCATCAGCTTAAACTTTCGGGGTCAATCGGTCGGTGCATAGTAGCTTAACATGGTATCAGGGCTAGAGGTCTCGAGTTCGAATCCTGGAGGGCGCGATTTATTAAAATAAATTGCAGCCGACTCCTAATTCCACATTTGTGGCCCAAGAGAGCCTGCACGTGAGGGGGAGTGTTGAAATATAAGTGAATTGCACACCTTTCCTCATCAGCTTAAGCTTTCGGGGTCAACTGGTCGGTGCATAGTAGCTTAACACAAATAATATTGATGAATAGTGGTTTGTGTTAGAAGAATATCTCTATTTATATTAGGAGATTATCTTTATTTATGTTTTTCCTTGTACGAGATTATTCTCCATATTTGTACTCCTCCTGTACCTCTATATATTTGAGCTCTTGCCCCCATAATAATATAAGCATCCTTCATAACATGGTATTAGAGCCATCTAAATATTTTTCGGCTGCTCGTCCTCGTCGCCGGCTTTCGGGTGTGCTTTTTTGTTGCCGCCCGGTGTTATCAGATCGATCTCTAGTCGCTGACTTCTCTCGGCCGCGTGGTTCTGGCGCCTGAACTCGGTGAACAGACCATCGCCTCAGATCGACTGCCGTCCTCTTCTCGGTGCTGCAGCCGCACGATCTCCTTCGAACTCGGCGGACGGACCGTCGCTCTCGCCTGGAGCCGACTGCCGTACTCTTCTTCGTACTGCAGCCGCATGATCTTGCCTCTCGCTACCGACCGATCTCTGCGCCAGGGCCCGCTCGTCCTGCTGCCTGCGGCTCTTGATTTCCTGCTGCCCACGTGCCCCTCTTCCGGTGATTCCTGCTGCATTCCTGCTGCTCGTAATTTCCTGCCTGCCCACGTGCCTCATGGGAATTTCCACCCGGCGGTCTGAATCCCTGCACGTGAGGCGGTGCCCGGTTTAGAGTTTCAAAAAAAAAGAAAAAATTGCACCTTCTGCCGCTTTTCTCTTGCGCTCTCGCCATCGCCTGCCGCTGCTTATTTTGCGCTCTCGCCGTCGTCGGTTATCCTATCAGGATGACTTCTTCTTCGGGTGGGGTTCCAGTTGTGCGATGTCCGGTGCTTTTCAATGGCACCAATTACCGCGACTGGGTTCCCCGCATGCGTCTCCACATGCGTGGTCTACGACTCTGGGAGTATCTCACAGGTGATCTCAAATGTCCGTCTTGCCCTGCGGTTCCTTCTCAGCCCGTTATTTCAGATAATGCTACTGATGATGATGAGAAGAAATTGCTTGCGGATTATGAGACTTGTCTGTCTGCGTATGAGTCTCGTTTCAGCTTATACAAGACTTGATTAGATGATGATGCTCGAGCTGCTGCTATTCTTGCTGCCAGTATGGAGGATCGTCTTGCTGCTGATATAGTTGAGTTTGAGTATGCACACCAGATGTGGGATTTTCTACGCTCTCGTTACGAGTCTACTAGACAGTCTACCTACCTTGCTGCTATTCGTCAGGAGCAGTTGTTACAATAGGGAGATGCTACAGTGGAGGAGTTCTTCGGTCAAATGTCTGCTATTTGGCGTCAGCTTGATACTCTTGGTCCTCGATTGTCGATAGATACCTGTCAGTCTTGTCAGAGTCAGAAGGCTGCACTTGAGCTTTGACACACTTATGATTTTCTGACCCGTCTTCGTGCCGAATTTGAGACTCTTCGTGCTCAGTTACTTGCTCGTCACTCATGTGTCTCCCTTATGGATGCTCTGACGAGTGTTCGTAATGAGAAGACTCGTCTTCAGGCTGCTGAGTTACTGCTTACTTCTTCGGTATTGGCGGCTCGCTCTACGACACCTACGCACACGGCTCCTCCACCGACCGTTCCATCTTCAGTTGCTCCTCCTTCTACGGCTGGGGGCGTGGTGCTCTTCGTTGTGATTATTGTGGTAAATATGGTCATGTGGAGGCGTATTGTTTTAGGAAGAAGAAGGCTCAGGCTCGTCGGTCTTCACAGAGTGTTGGTGGTGCTAGTACTAGAGGATCTCAGGGGAGTTCTGCTACTACGGATGCACAATTACTCATGCTTCTTCGTCGCCTTGCTACTTCTGCACCATCAGGAGCTGCTGGTTCTGTGACTCAGTCTTCTGCACCTTCGAGTACTGCTGCTGCTTCTTCGTCTTCCACTGAGGGACCACCTCCTACTTCTGCTCCATGTACTTGTCCATAGATTCTTGATTCTGGTACTTCCTTCCATATGACTCCTTATTGTACCAACTTGTCTTCCTTGAGTCCTTCGTATCGTTCTTCTACTGTTCATACTACCGATGGTTCTCCTCTTTCGGTTGTTGGACAGGGCACTCTTTTATATGACTCTTTTGCTGTTCCTGATGTTTCCTTTGTTCCTGGACTTACAATGCAACTTATATCCGCTGGTCAACTCACTGATAGTGATTGTCGAGTGATTCTTGATCATGATATTTGTTATGTTCAGGATCGTCACACGGGTCGCCTGGTTGGTACTGGCCCTCATCGTCGTGATTCACAGCGTCTTTGGGAGCTTGACTGGCTTCGTCTTCCTTCCGCTGCGCCTGCCAGTCTTGTTGCTTCGTCCACTTCGACGTTTGCTCAGTGGCACCACCGTTTGGGTCATCTTTGTGACTCTCGTCTGTCGGTTCTAGTTCGGCATGGTCTTTTAGGATCAGTCTCTAGTTCTGAGTCTTTAGCTCATTGTCAGAGTTGTCGGTTAGGGAAGCAGATCCAACTTCCTTATCATTCTAGTGAGTCGGTGTCTGAGCGTCCTTTTGATCTTATTCATTCAGATGTATGGGGACCTGCACCTTTTGCTTCAAAAGGAGGACATAAATACTATATCATTTTTATAGATGATTTTTCGCGGCACACATAGGTTTACTTTATGAAACATCGTAGTGAGGCATTATCTATCTATAAGTCCTTCTCGACTATGGTCCGCACTCAGTTTGACACTCCTATTCGTATTTTTCGAGCCGATTCCGCAGGTGAATACCTTTCTGATGCTCTTCATAAGTTTCTTTCTGAGCAAGGTACTCTTGCCTAGTTTTCTTATCCTGGTGCTCATGCTCAGAATGGTGTTGCTGAGCGTAAGCATCGTCATCTTCTTGAGACGGCTCGTACTCTTCTGATTGCTTCCTCTGTTCCTCCTCATTTTTGGGCCGAGGCGGTCTCGACTGCCACTTATTTAATTAACATTCAACCATCGTCGGCACTTAGAGGGGGGTTCCTTTTGAGCGTCTTACGGGTAAGACGCCTAACTACACCAGCCTTCGTCTTTTTGGATGTGTTTGCTACGTGATGCTCGCACCTCGTGAGCGCACTAAGCTGACTGCCCAGTCGGTCGAGTGTGTTTTCCTTGGATATAGTTCGGAGCATAAGGGGTATCGTCGTTGGATCCGATTGATCGACGGATGAGGATTTCACGGGATGTTGTTTTTGATGAGACACGTCCTTTCTATCCTCGTCCTTCTTCTGATACTTCTTCTATATCTGTGGTCGATCCCATTTCATTTCTGTTCTTTCCAGATGCTCCAGTTTCTGGTGTACCACCTTCACACTCGGTGCCGCGTTCCACGGTTTCTTCGGAGCCTGCTTCTTTGGTTCCCGATTATACTTTGAAGGCTCCTGTGACGCAGGTCTATACTCGACGAGCTGTCCCTCCTTTAGACGTACCATCTTCTGATGAGCCGTCTACCCCAGTTAGGTCACCTTCTGATGATCCATCTTCTGCAGATCAGTCTGCCTCTCCTGGTACGTCCTCCTCTCCTGAGAGATCATCTCCTTCCGATGATTCTTCTCCTGAGCAGCCTCTTGGACGTGGTCATCGTCCTCGACAGCCTCCTGATCGGTATTCTCCTTCTAGCTTTGTTGTTGCTGCTCTGCATGAGCCGGCTACGTATCGTGATGCTGTTCCTCATCCGGAATGGCAACATGCGATGGCCGAGGAGATTGCTTCTCTCGAGCGCACTGGCACGTGGAAACTTGTGCCATGTCCCCCACGTGTTCGTCCTATCACCTGTAAGTGGGTCTATAAGGTTAAGACCCGCTCTGATGGTTCACTTGAGCGCTATAAGGCTCGTTTAGTCGCCCGTGAGTTCCAGCAGGAGCATGGTCATGACTATGATGAGACCTTTGCTCCTGTTGCTCACATGACCACTGTTCGCACTCTACTTGCTGTGGCCTCTGTTCGTGACTGGTCCATCTCTCAGCTTGATGTGAAGAATGCCTTCCTTAATGGTGAGCTGCGTGAGGAGGTTTATATGCAGCCACCACCTGGGTATTCTGTTTCTGAGGGTATGGTTTGCCGTCTTCGACGTTCTCTTTATGGCCTTAAGTAGGCTCCTCGTGCTTGGTTTCAGCGTTTTGCTTCCGTGGTCACTGCTGCTAGTTTTTCCGCCAGTGCTCATGATCCTGCGCTCTTTGTGCATATCTCGTCTCGTGGTCGTACACTTCTTCTTCTCTATGTTGATGATATGATCATCACTGGAGACGACCATGAGTACATAGCCTTCGTGAAGGCTCGTCTTAGTGATCAGTTTCTTATATCCGATCTTGGTCCTCTCCGTTACTTCCTTGGGATTGAGGTTTCCTCTACCTCTGAGGGGATCTATCTGTCTCAAGAGAAGTACATTCAGGATCTTCTTGATCGGGCTTCTCTTACTGATCACTGCACTGTTGGGACTCCTATGGAGCTCAATGTTCACCTTCGATCCACTGATGGTGAACCTCTTGATGATACTACTCGTTATCGTCATATTGTAGGGAGTCTAGTATATCTCGGTGTCACTCGTCCTGATATCTCATATTACGTTCACATTCTAAGTCAGTTTGTTTCAGCTTCGACTCAGATTCACTACAGCCACTTACTTCGTGTCTTGTGTTATCTTCGTGGGACTATCTCTAGGCGCTTGTTCTTTCCACGCTCTAGCTCCTTACAGCTCAAGGCGTATTGTGATGCCACTTGGGTTAGTGATTCCTCTGATCGTCGATCTCTTTCTGCTTATTGTGTTTTTCTTGGTGGTTCCCTCATTGCTTGGAAGACTAAGAAGCAGGTAGCAGTTTCTCGTTCGAGTGTAGAGGCTGAGTTGCGTTCTATGGCTCTTGTGACTGCAGAGGTTACTTGGTTATGGTGGTTGCTTGAGGATTTTGGTGTTTCTGTTTGTATGCCGACTCCTCTTTTGTCTGACAGTACAGGTGCTATCAGCATTGCTCGTGATCCGGTCAAGCATGAGCTTACCAAGCATATTGATGTTGATGCTTCTTATACACGAGCACATGTACAGGATGATGTTATTGATCTTCAGTATGTGTCTTCAGAGCTTCAGTTGGCTGATTTCTTCACGAAGGCACAGACCTGAGCTCAGTATAGCTTTTATCTCTCCAAACTCAGTGTTCGCGACTTACCTTGAGTTTGAAGGGGGGTGTTAGAAGAATATCTCTATTTATGTTAGGAGATTATCTTTATTTATATTTTTCTTGTACGAGATTATTCTTCATATTTGTACTCTCCCTGTACCTCTATATATTTGGGCCCTTGCCCCCATAATAATATAAGCATCCTTCATAACAGTTTGAAATTCCTAGTTCTTTTAAGCATTTGTTTGAAATGTCTGCTTGTCATCTAGTTTCTACCGAGGCACTTTCTGCCTTCATAGTCCCGAGCCCTCGAGCGCTTCCATGCTGACAGAGAATGCTTTAATATATTTATTTATGAATGTGTTTCTTTCCTAAACATTATTGGTTTAGTTAAATACGAAAAGCTTGAGAACTGAGACAAGTTTTACATCGACTTGAATTGGTTCTTAAACAGGTAGACCCAATCTGGCCGTAAGATGAAAATCATGGTCCTTAGCTGAGTGATAAAATTAATTTTCTTATAAAAGGATATCATGCACTTTGATATGTTTTCCCAGCTTTATTTCAACGCAATGTGCTTTGTGTATGCTTCTGAGTTCTGATGCAACTAGGAGGCTTGCGCTTGTTAATGTAAAATGCATTTTCCACTAAATCTTGCATGCTGGCTACCTCCTTCAATAAATAGTTTAGGTTACATTAGAGTTATTGAATGAGCTGCTGCCTTTGCCTGAATATCTTGATTATGTGCTCACTTACATCCTTTTTTATCTTAACTTTCCTGACAGAAATATGCTTTATCTTGATTTACTATCTTGTTGCATAGTTCAGGCTTCATGTTCTAAAGCACAAATCAAGGTTAATTGGATTTATTAGCTCCATTAACTTTTTATTTATTTGTCAGTGAGTATTGGTTTAGTTGCTGAGGATACTGAAGTACTCAAGCGTCAAGTATCAGTAGTATCAGTTACTGCCTAGGGGCTCTTGTACATAAATACATTTTAAGTTTTGTGTTGTACCCTCTTGAAACATGTGAAAGCATTCACACATTCAACATGGCAGAACCAGTAACCAATTTCTTTGCATTCGATCCTAGCACAGTTAATGGCCTTTTAACTGAATTCAGTATTTTGTTAAGCAGGGTAGCAGCAATGTAGTAGTGTTTTTCTTTCAATTTCACGATTTGTCATCTTCATTTTTCGTAGTAACTTGTAGGAGCAAATGCTTCTTTATGTGTCCCCAATTGGTCATATTTGGTTGAGCTTCTCAATCTCCCTCCTCATCTCGCTGTCTGCTCGAGCAATGGTTCTTATTTCGCCACATCAATTGAGCATATAAGCCAAAGCAGCCCTATGTGACACCATTGTTCCACATGTCATGATCTACCACAAGTTGTTAGTGTGAACTGTTTAGCCTGTTGTATGGTAGCCGATGGCCGATTTTTGTGAAATAGCCTCGGCATATTGTTTACTGCTGCATCTTTTACCCAATATGCATGTTGCTTCAAGGTGTTAGACTCTCTGGACTCTGGTTGACATCTGAACTTTGTTGCCAGTACATTGAATGATTTCATAAGCTCAATCTGATCTGAGCCACCTAATTTTCTCCTAAATCTGCAATTAGGCAACACAAGGTTTCTAGGCCGAGTGCATTCAACAGTCACGACATTGTGTCCCAAAAGCAAGTTTATAACTCCTTTTACATCCATATCTTGGTCTAGTGAAGTACATTTCATCTGATTGGCGATGTTTGGATTTTGCATATAATATGTATGTTGTTAGTTAATATTTGATATTTTTCGTTTCACCAATGGATCAAATGATGAAAGAGATGTCCATTCATTCCAAGGGACCACGTAACTAGCTGGGACCCTCCCATGTGTTCCTAGTAGCGGCTAGTTAATGTACTTGGAAACCCAACTCTGTTACTGACCACTCAATAGTGTTGGTGTGCCTCTGTCCACTGTTGATTGCTCTGTTGGGACCATATCAGTAAAGCTTCCTTTTTGGTGTAATACACACATAACTGAAACTGGATCGGGACAATAAATCCCTCATGTTGTGCATTGTTGGAAGGATAGGAGTCGTTCGTTTTCCACTTTTTTTTTTCTTTAGGAAACCAATAAATGCTGTTGCTAACTTGCTAATATGGGATGCTTCCATCCCACAGGAAGGTATGCGGGTTGTGGAGTGAAGCTGGGTATCATCCCAATTGTAGGTACCTGGATGGAGATGTTTTATTTTGGGGTTGGCCTTGGATAACCCAGTCGCATTCTAAGTAAACCGATCTGCGGTGGGTCATGCATGTGTTGCTACTTGATGCGCCTTTTAAGTAAACCGTGTTTTCATTTTCCCCTTTTCGCCCTCCTCCAATCCTTGGTTGATTGCCAGTAGCCGTGCAGCTGATCAGTAACAAGTCTGGACCAGAGATGAACAGAGCTTTGCTTCTTTCTTTTTTCTCCTTCTGGTGGTCCTTGCAGCACGTGATCGAACAGAGCTTTGCTTTTTTCCTTTTCTTCTGGTTGTCCTTGTAGCACATGATTGGAACGGGGTCTACAGAATAAGTTCTCCCCCATGGCATGCTTCCTTTCAGCCCACAGTGATCAAATCAAGCTGGTCCCTCCATCCTTCCTTTTTTCAAGTGCATGGAAAATAGCTTTGTAAGATACGGTTGAGCTACCCGGCAAGAGGCATGTAACACCCCTTCAAGCCAGGACCCAGGATTTCGTGCTTTGTAAGACACCATCGAGTTTCCTAACCAAAGTAACAGTACTATTTTTCTAACATTAGTAAAAATAGTAGGGTCTCCTGATTTTTTTATTAGAAGGGGGATCAAACGTGAAGACAGAGATAGAGTCGGAGATTAGAAATAGAGTTTGCTTTTTGTATTTGAGTCGATCTTGTACCTTTTCCGGTGATTATAAATAAATATTGTGGGCACCCAAGGGTGCTATCACGCTTCGACATTGTTTCATATGGTATCAGAGCCATGCTCTTCTAGATATCCAGCAAGATGTCGACGAGTTCAACTTCGGCGAATTCATCATCATCGACAGTTTTACCTGCACTTGGACCACCGGTCTCAGAAAAGCTCACGATGGAAAACTTTCTATTATGGAAAGCACAATTCCTTCTAGTGCTAAGGGGCGCACAGCTAATTCGCTACCTTGATGAAGATGCGAAGCCACCACCAAAGAAACTCACCATCACCCAAGAGGACAAGAAGGTTGAAATCGTTGTTAATCCTGAGTATGCAGTATGGGTCGCTCAAGACCAGCAGGTACTAGCATGTCTCTTAAATTCTCTCGCAAGAGAGGTATTAGCTTATATGGCAACTAAAGAAACATCAGCCGAAGCCTGGAAGGCGCTTCAACAATCCTATGCCTCACAATCTCGAGCAAAGGTAACGAATCTGATGTTTGCCTTAACCAATACGAAGAAAGGTTCAATGACAATGTCTTAGTATTTTGCTAAGTTGAAAAGATTGGCAGATGAACTAGCATCAATAGGAAAAGTACTTGATGATGAGGAGATAGTTTCATATATACTCAATGGGCTAGACTTAGATTACAATCCCCTAGTCTCTTCAATAATGGCAAGAACAGATCCGATCTTGGTAGATGAGTTATACTCACAAGCATTGGGCTACGAACATTGTCAAGTCATGCTCCAAGGAGAAGAGCATATACTCTTCCGGCTGCCAACGCTGCTATGCGAGGACGTGGTCGTGGAAGGAACAATGCAAGAGGTGGTAGAAGCTTCTTTGGCCGAGGTCAGAGCAGAGGCTCAGACTGAAGAGGAGGCTATTCAAGATCAAATCAAGGTCCAAGACTAATCTGTGAATTTTGTGGGAAGCCGAATCATCAAGCGGTGGACTGTTGGCATCGCTTTGATTAAGATTACAGAAAAGAAGAAAAGTTTGCTGCAGCCACGATTCCATCATATGGAGTAGACACTAACTGGTATACGGATACCGGGGCTACTGACCACGTTACAAGTGAGTTGGACAAGCTTACTACACATGAAAAGTACCAAGGACAGGATCAAATTCACACTGCCATTAGCAAAGGTATGTATATCAGTCATGTTGGAAGTGCCTCGATATTTTCCCCTAAGAAATCATTACATCTTGATAAAGTTCTTCATGTTCCTAACTCTAAGATAAATCTTTGTTCTGTTCACAAACTTGCAAAGGATAACAATATGTTCTTTGAATATCATCCTTGGTGTTTTTTCATTACGGACCGAGCCACGAAGAACATAATTCTTGAAGGCAAGTATGAAGGAGGTCTCTATCCAATCAAGTCTACAACCAAATCTAATCGCAAGAGTATCTTAGCTGCAACCAAGCCTTCCATAGAGTCATGGCATAGTCGCTTAGGTCACCCATCTTTTGTTATAGTAGATCATGTCCCGAAAAAAAATGTCTTTTTCTGAAAAAGTGAGTACTGGACTTGTTTGTGATGCATGTCAGAAAGCAAAAAGTCATCAACTTCCTTATAAGAAATCAGATAGTATATCAAATCATCCCCTTGAACCTATTCATTCCGACGTATGGGGGCCAACACCGAAATCTATAAATAGAAACAAATACTATGTTAGTTTCGTTGATGACTACAGCAAATATACTTGGATATATCTTCTCAAAAACAAATCTGAGGTATTCCAAGTGTTTCACAACTTTTAGAATCTAGTGGAAAGACAGTTTAGTCGAAACATTCTCACCATCCAAACTGATTGGGGTGGTGAATATAAAAAATTGAACTCTTTCTTTAATAAAATAGGAATCATTCATCATGTCTCGTGTCCTCATGCACACCAACAAAATGGTGCGGCTGAAAGAAAACATCGCCATGTTGTAGAGGTTGGACTTGCATTACTTGCAAATGCGTCTATACCACTAAAGTTCTGGGATGAAGCATTCATAACTGTAGTATATCTTATAAACATTCTACCATCTCGTGTGACCAAGATGAAAACACCCACAAAATTGTTACTTGGTTACAAACCTACCTATCTCAACTTGAGAATTTTTGGATGTGCTGCATGGTCTAATTTGAGACCCTACAACACTAGGAAGCTAGCCTTTAGATCCACAAAATGAGTTTTCCTTGGCTACAGCCCTATGCACAAAGCGTTCAAGTGTCTAGAACCAAAAATAGGGAGAGTATATATCTCTAGAGATGTAATCTTTGATGAACAAAATTTTCCGTTCTTCGAGTTACACGAAAATGCTAGTGTTCAACTTAGAAAAGAAATACTCCTGCTACCATCCACTCTTTATTCAAACACTAATGATTCAGGGGATAGATCAGGTACTACTGATTTGACTGATATTACTGACCTTGATCATAAGGAAAATGAATTACATGATACGGGAGAAAGTGGAAGAGACCTTGGAAATTTGCTGGAAAATCCCATCTTAAATATGGGAAATTTTGGGGGTCTACAAGAAAATGTGGAGCAGCTAAGTAATGGCACAGGAACTGATCAGGCACCAGATCCTAGGTTGATGCATGGAGCAGTCTCCCCTGACCTACAAGCTGGCAGGAGATCAGAGACAAAATCTAGTCAGGCACAAATTTTTGTACAACAGTCCACTGAGACTAACTTGTCTGTGCAACAGACTGAAATTGTGGCGCCTATGCAGCTGACTCATCATGCATCAATGATAAGCAATGATGAGGTAATAATGCCAACCGCTGCTACTGTCTCAGACAGTGTGAATGAAACAAATGAGTCAGAAGGATCTGCTGTGAACATCAACAGTGTAAATCATCCTGTGTAAAAGATGCGTACAAGACAACATTCAGGAATTTTTAAGCCTAAAATTTACACTGACGGTACTATCAGATATTCCTACTTCATATCAACCGGTGAACCACAACATTTACAAGAAGCACTAAAAAAAAGAGAAGTGGAGACATGCAATGAATTTAGAATTTCAAGCCCTAAAAGATAATCAAACATGGCATTTAGTACCCCCAAGACAAGGGAGCAATATAATGGATTGTAAGTGGGTTTATAAAGTTAAAAGAAAGGTTGATGGGTCGATTGATCGATACAAGGCTCGATTAGTGGCATAAGGATTCAAACAGAGGTATGGAATAGACTATTGTCACGCCCGGTTTTGCAAAGAGCAAAACCGGCCGTCACCTACGTGTATGCCAGGATCGATTTCATCATACATGTAGGACAACTAGTGATAAACAGTTATATATCGAATATAAACGACATTCATACCTTAAAAATGAGTTTCGGATAGCAGCGGAAGAAGAGAAGCTTCTAGTGCTGTCCACAGGCGAATCGACTGGCAGGTACGTGACCTTCTTCACACCGTCTTCATTTTATCTTTTTTTCACTGAGCAACAATTATAAAAGAGGAAAAAGACAAACGCCTGAGTACATAATGTACTCAGCAAGTGTGGGAAAGTTTTATGCATGATGAGGCAAGAATCAAGAAAGGCTAAACACGGCTTATGCACTAAGCAACCTATACCTTAGTCTTATTAAGCGTCCTATTTACTAGGTGAAAGTCCCAACCATCCCAACCAAGTATCCAAGTATCTCCAAGTCCAACTGTATCCACCTCCCAAAACCACCAACCACATACCAAAACCAACCAATCCAAGACCACCAACCAAACCACACTAATCATGAGAGAGTTACCAGCCCGCTCTTGACCGTGAGCACGGCTGTCTAGACAGTTTTGACTCTGCAGAGTTTGTACCCTTTACCCACAAGTCGTGATTCCGTCCCCTGTCGCCAGGTGGACTAAAACCTCCCTTTTGCCCGTGGTAGCTAGCCACATTTCACACTTCCTAAGGTGTGCGGCCAGGAGATCACGATGTGACCTTTACAAAGGGAATCCCGACGAGCATGAGCCCACTGAGGTTTCACCCCTGCGGCCTCCTGGAGTCTTTTTCACCTCCGCCTGCAGTGGCCCCTCTTGAGCCTTGCGGATCCCAGGGTAGTCCCGCCCGACTCCCATTCCCCGCACCTACCACACACTCACACTACATCGGGAATGCACCTAATTACTTAGTCACTCTGTCCCATACCAGTTCTTGTGGTGGCACTGTATAAGCCAGTTGACGGGTCTCACGAACCGGTCCTTAGGATCTACACAGGCCACTAACCACAAACACGAGTCTCGTGCACTCGGCACCCACCATAGACCAACCAGCCTGCTAGATCCCTATCTCTACATCCCCACATATAAATCATATATATATCTCCACACAACATCTCAATGATCATGATAATTAAACATTAATGTAAATTACTCCCATCCCATCTACTAAGCAGGGCTAAGCATCAATAAACGACATGTAGTAAAACCTAGCTAACCCATTCCCAGGCTACAAGGGAGATAATATGGAAATTCTAGTAAACAGCCTATCATGGGATTCATGTTAAAGACAATGCATGCAGATTCTAACTAATAATCCTAAGAAGGAGCAAAATGGTCAAGGGCACTTGCCTTTTTCTTATATTGTTGCTCAGTCCACACTCTTCGTCTTCAAAGTCTTAGGCTTATAGGTCGAACATATGCTCAGAGGCCGATTCGGTCCATGTCATTGTAGGTGAAAGAAAATAACAAGGAAACAAGTAAGAAAAAGCTAACCCACTCTCAAGCATAGGAATTCATCAACGCATAATTAAGTAGATCTTATATTTTCACCTCACTATGTGCATTTTATTATTCAGCCCCATGTCATGTTTTCTTTCCAATAGGTGTGATTTCTTTCTTTTATATATGTTCATCCTTAATTTGTCCTTGTGAGAGTGTGTCATGTGGAAATAGCAGTTTTTAGGGCCCTAGATGTAACTTTCAGCACATGATGGGGGTGTTCTAGTCATTTCAGCACTATACAGGTTTTAAAATGTGAACTTAAGCTTACGGCAGGGGCATTATGGTCAACTTCAACATGCCGCAGGGTCACTTTTGGTAGAAACATAACTGACTAGAGGCTAAAATGCGAGTGTGACACCAAACAGGTATTTTTTTGTAAACTCAGCAGCTTCACATGGGCTAAAATGTAAATTCAACATGAACAGGGGATTTTCTACCAAATTACAGCAGGGTATTCAGCCTACTATGTCAACACCGCATGTCCTAGGGTGTTTAATGAAATTTTCAGCAACTATACAGGGACTTACTCGTGATTCCAGGATGTTTTTAGGGGGTTTTTTGTGTAATTCAGCATGGCTAAGAGGGTTTATTGTTAAAACAATAGCATTACCGTGGCTGTTTTGGGAATTCAACACCCACAGGGACTTATATATCAATTTACATCTAGGTGCAGGGGTTAAAATGCTACGAGGATCGACGAAGGAGCGCGACATGAACTCACCCTGGGGGTAGACGGGTCCCGGACGACGAGCACATAAGCTCGCGACGTGGAGAGCAGGACAACTCCTCGGGTTGTCGGCGCGGTGGCGTCACGGTGGTGATTCTCCCCGGTATTTGCGTCCACAACGTGTTATAGTACATGGTAAAGGTGTCAGCGCCGTTAGGAGGTGAAGGACCGAAGGACATCCATAATACTTTAGAGATATACGGGAAGACTCACCGGCGTACAACGGGGCGGAGGAAACAGCGCCGATCTGCATCGGAGGGAGCGGCCGATGGAGGTGGAAGGGGCTCGGGGACGACGCTGCTAGGGTCTGCTAGGGCGCGAGCAGGGAGGGGCTCGGTGGTGCGGCGTGCGAGGCAACAGTGGGGAAAGCGGCGAGGCTAGAGGATGGGGGCTAGGTACGGGAGCGCAGGCCCGGGAGCGACGCTCGATGCGAAGCCAGCAGCGGCAGACGCCCGTGGCGGGGGCCGCAGAGGGAAGAGGGGGGGCCGGGGCTAGGGCGGCGCTGAGGGAAGGCGTCGGCCAGGGGGCTCCGGGTGCAGGCGCGGGCGTGGGGGGAGGTCGGGAGGAGGCGGCCCGTGGCTAGGGCCCGGGCGGGCTCGAGCCGAGCTCGGCGAGGAGGAGTGGCGCCGTGGGGGGGGAGGAGTTGGGAGCGCACGGAGGGAGTGGAGCGGGGCACGCCGGGGAGGAGGCGCGGCGTCAGTTGTGGAGCTCGAGCGGTCGCGGCGATGGGCGAGGAGGTGGGGCGGTGGTCTCCGGTGGAGGAGGCGCCGTGGGTGGGAGTTGGCGGTGGAGGCGCCAGCGGAGGTAGCGGAAGACGAAGGCGGTGGAGGAACGGGAGCAGGGCGTGTGCGCGCTGGCCGGGGTGCGGGTCCGGTGGACGCGCCGACCGGGGGCCCGAGGAGGAGGCGAGTGGCGGCCGGGAGGGTTGAGGCGGCGGGGGAGGGCGGCGCACGGGGAAGAGGATCGAGAGGAGGAGGAGAAGGAGAGGCGGCGCTGGTGGGCTGGGGAGGTGGCGGCAGCAAGGACTTGTTCGGGAGGAAGGAGAAAAAGAGAAGGAAAAGAAAAAGAAAAAAAAAGGTTAGGGTTTGGGGGGTGTGGGCTGGGTCAGAGGAAAATGTGGATGTTACAACACTACCCCCCTTAAACGGAATCTCGTCCCGAGATTCTAGTGAGCTAGGTTTCAAAAGCTTCGTTGACGGGAGAAGTTCTTCCTTGCGATTGGCAATATAATGACACGTTTTGTCGGGACGAAGTCTTATACAAGGCTATATGCATCTAGGGTAATAGGCGAGTCAAGCGTCGATTTAGATAAGATCAAGGGAGTTTCGATCCTAATAGCCTATAATGCACCTCGCACAAAGTCGCTGGCTCCATGAAAATCTTCAAGTCTTTGTTGTTTTGAGTGTCGAGCATCTTCTTTTTAATTCTTCCTTCTTCACTGACTTTGTAGGCCTGATGTATACTGAATCTAATCCTAACAGAGGTGTTCGAATGTGATGTGCTACCCCCCTTAAATAGAAAAGTGTTATTATGATTGATTTTTCTTGTTTTCAAACAACGTTTCCTAGATCGTTATGAGAAAAGGCATGGTTCTTCACTCGCTGAACAATCTAGAACCTAAGTGAGTGTCACATACTAATCTTTAATCAACCTTCTTCTCGCTTCGGCTCATCTTCACACGCTGATCTTGAAGCTTCTGTCGGCTGAGTTGATTCTTCGTCTTCATAAGTAAGGTCAAAAGAAGTCTTACAAGTCTTTTCTAACTAAGGTCACGTGCCTAGAGTCGATATATAGCTCTGATACCACTCTGTCACGCCCGGTTTTGCAAAGAGCAAAACCGGCCGTCACCTACGTGTATGCCAGGATCGATTTCATCATACACGTAGGACAACTAGTGATAAACAGATATATATCGAATATAAACGGCATTCATACCTTAAAAATGAGTTTCGGATAGCAGCGGAAGAAGAGAAGCTTCTAGGGCTGTCCACAGGCGAATCGACTGGCAGCTACGTGACCTTCTTCACACCGTCTTCATTTTATCTTCTTTTCACTGAGCAACAATTATAAAAGAGGAAAAAGACAAACGCCTGAGTACATAATGTACTCAGCAAGTGTGGGAAAGTTTTATGCATGATGAGGCAAGAATCAAGAAAGGCTAAACACGGCTTATGCACTAAGCAACCTATACCTTAGTCTTATTAAGCGTCCTATTTACTAGGTGAAAGTCCCAACCATCCCAACCAAGTATCCAAGTATCTCCAAGTCCAACTGTATCTACCTCCCAAAACCACCAACCACATACCAAAACCAACCAATCCAAGACCACCAACCAAACCACACTAATCATGAGAGAGTTACCAGCCCGCTCTTGACCGTGAGCACGGCTGTCTAGACAGTTTTGACTCTGCAGAGTTTGTACCCTTTACCCACAAGTCGTGATTCCGTCCCCTGTCGCCAGGTGGACTAAAACCTCCCTTTTGCCCGTGGTAGCTAGCCACATTTCACACTTCCTAAGGTGTGCGGCCAGGAGATCACGATGTGACCTTTACAAAGGGAATCCCGACGAGCATGAGCCCACTGAGGTTTCACCCCTGCGGCCTCCTGGAGTTTTTTTTCACCTCCGCCTGCAGTGGCCCCCTCTTGAGCCTTGCGGATCCCAGGGTAGTCCCGCCCGACTCCCATTCCCCGCACCTACCACACACTCACACTACATCGGGAATGCACCTAATTACTTAGTCACTCTGTCCCATACCAGTTCTTGTGGTGGCACTGTATAAGCCAGTTGACGGGTCTCACGAACCGGTCCTTAGGATCTACACAGGCCACTAACCACAAACTCGAGTCTCGTGCACTCGGCACCCACCATAGACCAACCAGCCTGCTAGATCCCTATCTCTACATCCCCACATATAAATCATATATATATCTCCACACAACATCTCAATGATCATGATAATTAAACATTAATGTAAATTACTCCCATCCCATCTACTAAGCAAGGCTAAGCATCAATAAACGACATGTAGTAAAACCTAGCTAACCCATTCCCAGGCTACAAGGGAGATAATATGGAAATTCTAGTAAACAGCCTATCATGGGATTCATGTTAAAGACAATGCATGCAGATTCTAACTAATAATCCTAAGAAGGAGCAAAATGGTCAAGGGCACTTGCCTTTTTCTTATATTGTTGCTCAGTCCACACTCTTCGTCTTCAAAGTCTTAGGCTTATAGGTCGAACATATGCTCAGAGGCCGATTCGGTCCACGTCATTGTAGGTGAAAGAAAATAACAAGGAAACAAGTAAGAAAAAGCTAACCCACTCTCAAGCATAGGAATTCATCAACGCATAATTAAGTAGATCTTATATTTTCACCTCACTATGTGCATTTTATTATTCAGCCCCATGTCATTTTTTCTTTCCAATAGGTGTGATTTCTTTCTTTTATATATGTTCATCCTTAATTTGTCCTTGTGAGAGTGTGTCATGTGGAAATAGCAGTTTTTAGGGCCCTAGATGTAACTTTCAGCACATGATGGGGGTGTTCTAGTCATTTCAGCACTATACAGGTTTTAAAATGTGAACTTAAGCTTACGGCAGGGGCATTATGGTCAACTTCAACATGCCGCAGGGTCACTTTTGGTAGAAACATAACTGACTAGAGGCTAAAATGCGAGTGTGACACCAAACAGGTATTTTTTTGTAAACTCAGCAGCTTCACATGGGCTAAAATGTAAATTCAACATGAACAGGGGATTTTCTACCAAATTACAGCAGGGTATTCAGCCTACTATGTCAACACCGCATGTCCTAGGGTGTTTAATGAAATTTTCAGCAACTATACAGGGACTTACTCGTGATTCCAGGATGTTTTTAGGGGGTTTTTTGTGTAATTCAGCATGGCTAAGAGGGTTTATTGTTAAAACAATAGCATTACCGTGGCTGTTTTGGGAATTCAACACCCACAGGGACTTATATATCAATTTACATCTAGGTGCAGGGGTTAAAATGCTACGAGGATCGACGAAGGAGCGCGACATGAACTCACCCTAGGGGTAGACGGGTCCCGGACGACGAGCACATAAGCTCGCGACGTGGAGAGCAGGACAACTCCTCGGGTTGTCGGTGCGGCGGCGTCACGGTGGTGATTCTCCCCGGTATTTGCGTCCACAACGTGTTATATTACATGGTAAAGGTGTCAGCGCCGTTAGGAGGTGGAGGACCGAAGGACATCCATAATACTTTAGAGATATACGGGAAGACTCACCGGCGTACAACGGGGCGGAGGAAACAGCGCCGATCTGCATCGGAGGGAGCGGCCGATGGAGGTGGAAGGGGCTCGGGGACGACGCTGCTAGGGTCTGCTAGGGCGCGAGCAGGGAGGGGCTCGGTGGTGCGGCGTGCGAGGCAACAGTGGGGAAAGCGGCGAGGCTAGAGGATGGGGGCTAGGTACGGGAGCGCAGGCCCGGGAGCGACGCTCGATGCGAAGCCAGCAGCGGCAGACGCCCGTGGCGGGGGCCGCAGAGGGAAGAGGGGGGGCCGGGGCTAGGGCGGCGCTGAGGGAAGGCGTCGGCCAGGGGGCTTCGGGTGCAGGCGCGGGCGTGGGGGGAGGTCGGGAGGAGGCGGCCCGTGGCTAGGGCCCGGGCGGGCTCGAGCCGAGCTCGGCGAGGAGGAGTGGCGCCGTGGGGGGGGAGGAGTTGGGAGCGCACGGAGGGAGTGGAGCGGGGCACGCCGGGGAGGAGGCGCGGCGTCAGTTGTGGAGCTCGAGCGGTCGCGGCGATGGGCGAGGAGGTGGGGCGGTGGTCTCCGGTGGAGGAGGCGCCGTGGGTGGGAGCTGGCGGTGGAGGCGCCAGCGGAGGTAGCGGAAGACGAAGGCGGCGGAGGAACGGGAGCAGGGCGTGTGCGCGCTGGCCGGGGTGCGGGTCCGGTGGACGCGCCGACCGGGGGCCCGAGGAGGAGGCGAGTGGCGGCCGGGAGGGTTGAGGCGGCGGGGGAGGGCGGCGCACGGGGAAGAGGATCGAGAGGAGGAGGAGAAGGAGAGGCGGCGCTGGTGGGCTGGGGAGGTGGCGGCAGCAAGGACTTGTTCGGGAGGAAGGAGAAAAAGAGAAGGAAAAGAAAAAGAAAAAAAAAGGTTAGGGTTTGGGGGGTGTGGGCTGGGTCAGAGGAAAATGTGGGTGTTACAACTATGAGGATACACTCAGTCCTGTTGTGAAAGTTGCTACCGTTCGTCTAGTTCTATCAATTGCAGTATCAAAAGATTGGTGCCTAAGACAACTGGATGTATAGAATGTGTTTCTTCATGGCATTCTAGAAGAGGAAGTATATATGAGACAGCCTCCTGGATATGAAGATAAAATTTTTCCTTCTCATGTGTGCAAAATAGATAAAGGTATATACGGATTATGACACGACCCTACGGTCTTGTCGAGCCAGGATCACGCTGAGGGGTACTGCGTCGCACAGCACCGAATAACACACATCAAAGGTACAAAGCGGAAGCAAAGTTTATATTACATAAAGTGGTTTATGAACATGTTTACATCAAAATAGGTCTAGTCTACACTCACGGGCGTAGACTACGCATCAAGTTCACGTTCAGCCCGTGAACATGTCCTTGCTAGCACACACGCACACTAACACGGCGGTGTGCACGACTCCCACTCGACGGGATTCCCCTCCTGGGGTTCCGTCTCCTCTTCGGGAGTCCCTTCCTCATAGAACCCTGCAAAAGCTTCAAACACAAGCAGTGAGCACGAAGGCTCAGCAAGTCTGACCCGTCTCACCTAAACATGGAACTTCTACATGAGGGGTGATGGGTACATGAGGTAAAATCATTTGCAAAGGACTCGCCTAATTATTGGGACCTTACTTTCAAGTTTTAGCAGCAGGTTGTGGAGAACCTTACGCTAAGGCACATGAGAGAGCCGCAATCAAACAAGAAACGCATTTCTCTCATGTACTTTGCCCAAATTTGAAAGGAACTTTAATTAGCTCTAATCTACAGCATATCATTAACAATCAAGTCCGTCTTTCAATCAGCAACATTTTAACATGTAACTAGCCTGTTCTTTCTACGTCACGGTACAGTGAACAAGTGGTACTCACTGACTACGAGGGACGGCGATTATAATCGATTTACACAATGCAGGGTTACCCGAATAAACCGTCACGTACGCCCGTACTTGATGTTGCCTACAACAACCATCACGGACGCCGTACGCAACCACCTTTCGCCCGTCAGCCAAATATTGAACCGGTCCCATCGTCTCGAGCAAGAGGTCTCTGCACGCGCATCCCAGTGCCGCCAGCCGATTTACACCTCAAGCTCTCAATCTACCCTCTGAACGACGGGCAATGCCTCAATACCCAGCTACCCGAGTTACATCAGTTTCCCGGTTTCCATATAGCCGGTAGGTATTCGGTACTGTTCTAGCTTGTTCAATAGGTCCGCACACGGCTCGGTCCTCAATCGACACAAGCGGAGCTATAGCACACAGGCCCCAAAGTCCTGCTGCCCTTACTCTCCGCTCGGTCTCATTTTTCTTGCCATGTGTATCATGTGCTATATCTACGCGAGTCGAGTGCCTCTAGCCTATGCTTGCGAGTAGTTCCAACTACTCGACTTGTACCGAATCCTACCCTAACTTAGCTTTGCAGTAGCTAACGGGTTTTTGCAATCCTAAACCCAACCCATGGTTTTCTTGGCTATGCAATTGGGTTTCCAAACAAGATTCTAATGCAAGGAATCATAATACTCAAGTAAGTGCTCAAAACAATAAAAATTTATAAAAAAGGTTAATGCAAACCAGAGCTTACCTTGCTGCTCTTGGTCGTAGGCTAGCTGCTCCTCCAGAGTAACAAAGTCTAGGACTTCGGGTTCCTCCTCGACCTTAGCGACTACACGATATACAAGTATGTGTATTAATTTAAATGCATTTGATTGAATTTAAATTTGTGAAGTCTATAGCTCTTACTAGACAGACCCAATGACTGTGAAACTTTTACTGCGGCTTGGTCACAACCTAAACAGAGACTTGGTCAAGTTTTAGTTGTAGCAAAGCTCATTTGAGCCCTCCACAATTAATTATGTACTTGACCTTAATTGAAGGCTTTTAGGGTGTTCTAAGGATTTTCATGAAACAAACTATGACTTTCTGAAAACTAGATTTTCAGAGGGTTCTAATGGAGTTGGTCTCACTTAATTTAAAGGTTTCTAGCTAAATATATGAGCTAAACAATTTCAGGGAAAATTCTGAAAATGTTTCTGAACATTTTCTATTTTCCCTGGAACAGTTTCACTAATCACACTATTAGGTGGATTAAATGAGCTCAAATGGATCTGAAATTTTTATGGTAGTTCAGAGATATTTTGATGAACATCCCAGCAAAATTTCAGAATTTTCCTCCAAAGGATTCCCCAGTTAAAATTCCAAACATTTTAAATTTTTTGGAATTAATTCTGGAGAAATAAGGATTTTCATGAAGTGAAACTTGACTTGCGGGAAAGTTCTCAGAGAGCTGAATCCAACAAAATTTGGTTCACTCGATTTGGAGCTTTCTAGCCAAAGTTATGAGGATTTGAAGTCTGAATGAAATCTGAAAATCGGGAAAAAGTTTAAACTTGTGGTGGGCCACGGGGACACGCGTCGCACGCTGAGGCGTCGGCACACCGTGGTCTGCGGGGTTCCTGCGTGCCAGCACAATGGATCCCAGCCACACCCGATCCCGATTTAAATTTTTAAGCCGCTGACGCGTGGGCCAGCCGGCTTCGTCTTCCTCCCGACGCGCCCTCGCGCCCGCGCCGCCTCCCCTCGCCAGAGCAGACCCGAAGCTCGCCGGTTTGCCGCTGCCGGCCATCACATGGTCTGAAACTCGCCGCCAGGGGGTTGTCGACGTCGAGGAGCACGTCTGTGGGGTCAGTCCGAGCTGGCGGTGACCGGAAATAGCCTGGCGACGTGCGACGGCCTCGGTTGAGGTTCGACGCCGTCGTCCGTGGGTTCTAACCCGCCAAAACCTCGAACAATCGGTTCTACAGCATCGGTACACCTCTGGGAAGCTCGACAAGGTGTCAAAAGGGTTCAAAGATGGTGGCAAGTCGGTCGGCACTGTGTGACCGATCGTGCCCGCCATGAACGCCCTCGATCGAGCTCAAAATTCGTCACTCCTAGTCGGTTTCATGCCACGGATGCAGAAAGGAAACTGATCGCCGGCTAGTCCAGCGCCTATGTGCAAGATTTGATAACTAAAGAAGGATCATAGAGCGAGAATTTGAAGAATCCGTACCGGAAGCTCAGTTTAAGGCCGCCGGAGCAAAATCTGGAAATTCGCCGGCGAGAGTGCATGGTGTGGCTTGAGCTTCAGGTGGAAGCAGCGTGGAGTCCGTGCACTCCTTTTTCCGCCCTTGCTCGGCCGTGGAAGTGGCTGTAGTGTGCTGTCCACGTGAGACCGATCGCCGTTCTTCAGCTCAGTCACGGCGGTCGTCGTTGATCACGGGAACAGAAGCCAAAACCCGGTGGTTTAGGCGTCGGGAAAGTGGTGCTCGAGCTCAGGGTGCTGCCTAGCAGCTCGGGGGGCGAGGGTGCGATGATTTTCTGCGTTTTCCCGATCGACCGAGAGCTCGGGGAGAAAAGACTGCCGCTGCTCGAGGTCGCACGCGAGGGGATAAAGCCGACCGGTCTTCGCTCGGGCTGAGGCGGTGCCGGTCACGTGGAGGCGCGAGCAAGCCGCTCTGGGCGCCAGCGCGCGAAGAGAGAAGCAGCTGGTGGCGCCGGTTGCTTCTCTGTGGTACAGCCGGCAGCTGCTCGGTGGAATTTCCCACCGAGCTGTGACTTTGTGTGCAAGTCTCCCCCCTTATCTCTATGACATGTGGGTCCCACACTCAAGTTTAACCTCTGAAATTAACTCCTCATCACTGTTGTAAACAGTAAGTCCTAAAATGCCCATGGTGATTCAAATTATTCACCCATGAGCCATTTGAATTGGTTAGAATTCAAAATGGTTTTGGTTTGGATAAATTTCAGCACATGTTCAGTTTGGAATTCAAATAAAGTTTGAATTTGCCCCACTTAGCTCATGTCAAGATCAACTCCAAATGGAGTGAAAATTGGTTTGTGAGCTCACAAAAATGTGCTGAGTAAGAATATGCCTCCCACTTTTGAATTCATGGGATAAAAACAGTTTGAATTTGAATGTAGTTTCAAACTGCCCTTTTTCTAGCTACACCCAAAATGTGCTCAAAAGGTTTTGAATTTGGGTGAAACTTGGCATGGGCATTCCTAGCAATGTGTAGGAGTTTTTCATATGCCCAGCCCCTGTATATTACATGTGGGAAATACCACTTTTGCAATATATGAGTTTATTCTCTAATGAGCATGTTGATGGAGGTTACTTGCTCTTCAAATGTGTTCATCAACTTTCTTCAAATAAGGTGTGTGTGTTGTGATGAACAATTCAAACATGTGTCAAAAACTGAGGCCCTTACAGATTAAAACAGGCGCCAAGGGCATGGTACTCAAGGTTAAGCACGAGATTGCAACAACTGGGCTTTATTCCTTCAAAATCAGATCAGTCACTGTTTATATACAAAAAATCAGAGGTAACAGTTTTTATGTTAATCTATGTTGATGATATCATAATGGCAAGCTCATGTGAGAAGGCAGTAATCAAGTTGATTGATGAGTTAAAAACCAGCTTTGCATTAAAAGATTTAGGAGATCTACATTATTTCTTTGGAATTGAGGTAAAAAGAGTGCGAGATGGTCTGTTATTGTCACAAGAAAAATATGCTTTTGATATTCTCAAACGGGTGAATATGGACAGGTGTAAATCAGTTCTGACCCCGTTGACAGTAACTGAAAAAATGTCGACATACTGAAAGTTGCCTAGAGGGGGGTGAATAGGCTAATAAAACCTGAAACTATTGCAAACAGCGGATAAAACATGAAGGAGGCCGGACTAATCCGGTATGAGGGCAGACTAGTCCGGTCTAAGTATAAAATTGTGTTTTAGGTTCCCTTTTAAGTTTGTTTGAGCGGAAGATATATGGTAGTCAAATAATATCACTAATTAGTTGTGAATGATTAGCTTGCGAGATAGTAGAACAATTCACGGGTATTAACAAAATGAAAGCTTAAGAAGTAATTCTAGTGAGTGGGTGAGATAGTAAAGGAACCAAGAGACTAGATTTATCCCGAGGTTCGATTCCACACAGGAATTTACGTCCTCGTGGAGGAGTCCATCAAGGACCGGGTCTTTTCCAACCCTTCCTTCACCGAGCGATCACCAAGATCAAGCCCGGGCTCTTTCACTATCAATCAAATGTGAATACAATGCTCTTAGGGGCTACTCACAACTTGAGGCTCCCTACACCAACCAAGCAGTTCTAGAAATCAAAGTACAACTGTTAAGAGCTCAAATTAACAGTTAGAGTGCAAGAGAATCAAACCGAGAGCTCAAACGTCGATCACCACGTCTTTCCTTTCACGAAAACCACAATCTCCTCAAGATACACTTTTAGGAGTCTAGACGGTGAGGACAGAGGCTTAGAAGAGCTCTAGGAATGAGTTTTCAGCGCTTGGGTTGTTGTGCATCTAATTCTTAGCCGGGGGGGGGGGGGGGGGTCTCCTTTTATAGAAATCCCGGCATTTAGCCGTTACCAAATAAAGTCTGGATTAGTCCGGTCCTCACCCCGGACTAGTCCGTTCTTGAGGGACCACTCACGTCATAGGTTACCAAATAAAGTTTAGTGACCGTTGGACTCAAACGGTTATAAAATCCCGGACTAGTCCGGCCAAGAGCGGACTAGTCCGATCTCAGTCAGGAACCTTTGTTACGTATGAGAACGGACTAGTCTGGGAAGGGCGTACTAGTCCGGCCCCAAGGTCGGACTAGTCCGGTCTTACCAGACTTAGTCTAAAAACTCTCTAATCTAGGGCTGCGGACTAGTCCAGCCAACTTCGGACTAGTCCGAGCTCACACAGGAACCTTTGTTCCGTTCTAATTCGGACTAGTCTGAAGGGATCGGACTAGTCTGGCCTGTGGAGCGGACTAGTCCGATAGCACTCAGAGACTTCTTCTCCGGACCTAAGCGGCTTAGTCCGCTTAGCGGACTAGTCCGGGCCTTTGAGACTTAGTCTCATAACGGCTCAGACTCACACGACAACGGACTAGTCCGGCCTTGAACGGACAAGTCCGAACTCACTTAGAGACTCTTTATCCGGTCCAAAATGGATTAGTCCGGGTCAGAACGGACTAGTCCAGCCCATGGTCCGGACAAGTCCGGTCTTCCTTTTTTTTCATACCTATGACTACTTCGTCTCATGATTTTAACTTTCTACCCTTTGTTTGAGCTCTCTAATGATTCTCAAGCACTCTAAAAGAGAAGACACTGTACACAACTAGAAAATGTAAAAATTAATAGAAAATTCTATTTTCTACTCTTTCAAGTCTTCTTCTTTTCCTTTTGCTTCTTGAGAGACTCCATATCCATTTCTTTGATAAACACCTATGCTCATACTCAGTAAAAACTTATTAGTATCTTAATTATCGTCATCAATCAACCAAAACCCACGGAGATTACCTAGATGCACTTTCAATCTCCCCCTTTTTGGTGATTGATGACAACTCATTAAGATTTTCAATAAATAGATATAGTAGATTATTTTCATAACACATGTGTGTATGATTCACTCCCCCTAAATGTGTGCACAAAGGATTGTCAAGGAAAAATATGCATAAGAGTGAGTTCTTTGGGAATTTCATACATACATGTGTTATGGTGGGGTGGCTAAGTGTGATGTGAGCATTAACCGCATTAAGAAAGATATAACATTTATGAGCAAACATATTTCAATATGGCATAATATGAAGACATAAAATAGCATAGTCATTACAAAATAACATAACGTGGCATAATGTGGCACAGTTATTACAAACGAACATAAAGTGAGTGTTTAAAGAGTAAGACTAGAGACTACGACTAGACTACTCCCCCTTATTCTCTCCCCCTTTGGCATCAAGGCACCAAAAAAGGGAAAGAGAAGAGAGAAAAACTAATCACTATCATCTTGATCTTCGTCTTGGTCACTTTGAGTCTCCTCGTCCTCATCTTCATCTTCATTGTCATCCTCTTGATGAGTGTGAGAGGTAGGAGGAGCAGCTGAGGAGGATCCAAAGTAGGCAAGCTCGTCCTCCGTGAGAGTGGGAAATTCTGTCACTTCGTTATCATCTGATGACGGTGGAGACATAGGTATCTCCATCTTGTCGCATATGGCCTTGAAATACTTCTCTTGGCGTTGCTTCATTTTCTGCGTGTGAACTTGAAAGTGCATCTAGGGTATCCCTTGTGGGTTTTGGAGAATTGATGACAAGCATATGAGATCCTAATGAAATGATTGCAGGACAAACAAAGTGAACTAGCTCGGTGCACACAAAAAGATGAAAAATAGAGTGATGTCCGAAAAGGAAGACTTTAGTGGAATATAGAAGAGCAAAGTAGATGTAAATGTATAGGGTGTGTGTGAGAGACACATCCCAAGAGCTCATGACTTTGCATAAGGGTAAGGGGTTTAAAAATCAACTAAAATCCACTGGACACCGGACTAGTCCGTTCATGGACCGGACTAGTCCGGTCAGCTTACTGGAATGCAACCGGACAAGTCCGGTTTTAGACCGGACTAGTCCGCTCATGTTTCTGTTGTCCTCTTTAGAGGACTGCGGACTAGTCCATCCACGCGACAGGACTAGTCCGCTAAACTTTCTGGAACCCCACTTCACATAGCACCGGACAAGTCCGGTTTTAGACCGGACTAGTCCGGTTAACCCACTAGAAGTAGACCGGACAAGTCCGATCATATACCGGACTAGTCCGGTATTAGGTTTTACAACGATAATTTTTTTGGAAACCATATAAATGGGTGATCCACGGCCTTCCAACTCAGACACACGACTCATACTGCTTGAAACAAAAACCCTAGCGCTGCCAACTGTCCCAAGAGCCCAAAAACACATCTCCCCACACATCTAAGGTGCAAAAAGGTGAGAATCAATCGAACACTTGGATTTGGGATTGGGAGATCGTCGTTCCTTCGTTGTGAGCTCTTGGGGTTTGATCTCTCTACACTCATATTTTGCATTGTAATCCTTTTGAGTGTATTTGATTGCTTTCTCATTGTAATTCTGGTGGGAGCCCTCAACGTGTGAGGTTGCCCCACAAACTCGGTGATTACCCGTGCTAGTGGAGTCAAGTCGGCCTTGTGTGATGACTTGAAGAGGGAAAGGGTTAGAGACCCGGCTCTGTGTGAGCTTCCTCAACGAGGACGTAGGTCTCTTGGTGAGATCGAACCTCGGTAAAATTTGAGTCTCGCTTGCCTCCTTAATTTTGTTGAATAGAACATCTAGTTGCTAAACTTCATAATTTGAGTTGCTAAGTCTCATTCACGGGCATAATCACACCTCACATTGTAAAATCAAAATAGAATAACTGTTGTTCTTATTTCCTCTGCTAAACAAGTTAATTCTCCTGCACAACACTTATACAATCTACACACTTCAGGCACACCGGACTAGTACGCTCACACAACCGGACTAGTCCGGTCAATCAAGTTCTTGACAACTACTTTAAGTGTGCAGGAAACTCTGTAAGGCCTATTCACCCCCCTCTAGGCCACATTCAATTGGTATCAGAGCCAAGTTCTCCATCAACGAGACTCACATCTCGGAGAGATCAATGGCCTCTGAGAAGAACAACGATATCTCGAAGACAAACATCAACGATGAGGAGCAAGAAGCCAAAGTCTTCAATGTGCTGAAAGAAGGTCCACATGACGATGAAGAAGTGAGACAGCTAAAGGCACTACTGAGAAAGAAATTAATGGCACAAAAGGGAAAAGAGGAAGAAAAGACAATGGGGAGTGGTCATCACGACTACTCCCGATATCCTTACAACTGCAACCGTCTCAATTCAAATAATCACAATCTCTCCATTCCTATGGGAAGGCCCCCGCAGTTTGACGGAAGTGACTATACCATGTGGAAGTACAACATGAAGATGCATCTAATATCCTTGAATCCCAGCCTTTGGCATATTGTCTGCACAGGAATAGATATTCCAGACACGGATGAAGAACTCACTCTAGAACAAGAACAAGAGATTCACAGAATTGCACAAGCCGTTGCAGTAATCACATCGTCACTGAGCAGAGAAGAATTCACCAAGATCGATGGACTAGAGAGTGCAAAAGAAATCTGGGATACACTCAAATCAGCTCATGAAGGAAATAGGTTTGTACGTGAAGCTAAAAATGAGATGCTAGAAAAAAAGAGTTGGGGAGATTTGCTACTGAAGAAGGTGAATCACCTCAAGACATGTACAATCGGATGAAGGCACTCGTCAACAAAATCCGTGCTTATGGAAGTAAGAAATGGACTGATCACGAGGTGGTCAAAAGGATGATTAGAGCGTTCATGCCAAGAAATGTCACACTTTGCTCAATGATTAGAGAAAGCCCCGGGTTTCACAAACTGACTCCCGATGAGTTATTGGGGAAGATCGTAAATCATGAAATGATGGAGAAGGAGCCTCTATACGTCAAAGACTTAGCCGAGCTTACCTCTTCCAAAAAGAAAGAAGTTGCTCTCAAAGCATCGTGTAGACCCAAACTCAAAGAAACTCGTGAAGACCAAGATGACGGAGATACAAGCGACGTGAGTACCGACCTAGATGATGAGGAAATGGTTCTCTTTATCAAAAAGTTCAAGCGCATGATGAGGAGAAGACATGGCAACAACTCAAATGAAGGGAAAAGCAAGGACAAAGGGAAATCCAAGGCTCGACGTACTTGCTATAATTGTGGAGAGTACGGTCACTTCATGGTGGACTGTACTTATGAAGAAAACAAGAAGAAGAAGGAAACAAAAGCACATGAGACGAAAAATTTCAGAAAAAGGAGACAAGCTCATCAAGCTCACATTGGCAAGGAGTGGGACTCAACGATGAGTCCTCCTCCGATGAAGAAGAGGAGATGACCACCATTGCCGTTAAGAAACCCACCATGAGAACTACACTCTTCCCAAACATGGGAGGACGGGGTATGAACAACCATACCTGCCTTATGGCTAAAGAAGGCAAGAAAAAGGTTCGACTTACTCCTTCTGCATTAAATATCTCTATTGATGACTTTGATAGCTCTAGTGATAATGAAGAAATGTTTAGAGGATTAAGTAAAATTGCTTTAAAGAAAATGGAAATGTTGTCGAACGAAATCTTTGAAAAGGAGGAACTTGTCAATCGACAAGAAGATATGCTCATCCGTGAAAGGAAGAGATATCAAGAAGTTGAAAAACTTCTTGAGCTTGAAAGAGAGAAGAACAAGTCACTTGAGTTTGAGCTAGGCTTGAGTAAGGAGACTTACTCAAAACTAGAGGACTCACATATTGCAATCAAGGATGAGCTTGCTAACTTGTCAAGAGTTAACAAGATCCTTGAGTTGCAAGTTGAGTCGCTCAAGCAAGGTGACTCATCTTCCTACAAGAGCTCTTCCTCCAAAGATATGAGTTCGACAACAATTGGAACCTACATATGCTCTAGTAAGAAAAATATCATTTCTAATACTTCAACTTCTCATGATATGCATCCTTCCCAAAACTGCATCTTTGATAAGGAGAAGATCAAATATGCACGTAGTGCATATATGATCACTAGACCTCCCAACGTCAACGATGGTCTTGGGTTTGACAGGAACAAACAAATGTCCACTCGTAATCATGCAAAGAAAAGAATCACCTTTGTTAAGGAAAAATCACATGAATCTGATTTACAAATTATGTTTCGTACATTTGATGCTTCCTATGTTCTTATGAGAAACAAATATGGAAAAGTTATTGCTAAATACACAGGGCCACGCCACAGGAACTCGAAAACTTGTGTGTGGGTGCCCAAGACTCTTGTGACTAACCTGAGAGGACCCAAGCAAGCTTGGGTACCTAAAACCAAGGAATAATTCTGTTTTGCAGGCTTACTCCTTCGGTGGATCTAAGTGGGTGCTAGATAGCAGATGCACAAATCACATGACCGGAGAGAGAGATATGTTTGTGGAGTACGAGTACAACGAGGATCCAAGTGAAGGCATATACTTTGGAGACAACAGCCAAGGAAAGGTCCTTGGTAGCGGTAACATTGAAATATCTCCTCAACACATCTTATCTAATGTTTTACACGCAGACTCCCTGGATTATAACCTTTTGTCAATATCTCAACTATGCGACAAAGGTTATAACTGTTTATTTGCTAATGAGGGTGTGACCGTTTTTAGAAGAAGCGATGGCTCGATTGCATTCAAGGGAATGTTGAAGGGAAAGCTTTATCTTGTTGATTTCAACAAAGATAAAGCCGAACTCAACACTTGCTTGGTTGCTAAAACCAACATGGGATAGCTGTGGCATAGACGGCTAGCCCATGTTGGGATGAGAAATCTGCAGAAACTTCTAAAAGGTGGTCACATCCGAGGTCTAAAGGATGTGGTTTTTGAGAAAGACGGGCCGTGCAGCGCTTGCCAGGTGGGAAAACAAGTCGGAGCACCACACCCCGTCAAGAACATGATGACCACTACAAGACCACTGGAACTTCTTCATATGGATCTATTTGGTCCAATTTCTTACATAAGTATCAGCGGTAACAAATACGATTTAGTAATTATTGATGATTTTTCAAGATTTACCTAGGTATTTTTCTTGTATGATAAATCAGAAACTGATGGAATCCTCAAGAAGTTCCTGAAAAGAGCCCAGAACAAATTCTCATCAACCGTGAAGAACATCAGAAGTGACAACGGGACAGAATTCAAGAATACACAAGTTGAAGAGTGTCTCGATGAAGAAGGGATAAAGCATGAGTTCTCGGCACCCTACTCCCCTCAACAAAACGGGGTGGCCGAAAGGAAGAACAGAATATTGATTGAAATGGCAAGAACAATGTTGGACGAATACAAGACCTCAGATCGATTTTGGGCAGAAGCGATGAACACTGCTTGTCATGCCACAAATCGGTTGTACCTTCACCGACTACTGAAGAAAACTCCATATGAGCTCCTTACCGGTAAAAAGCCTAATGTTTCTTATTTCAAAGTTTTTGGTTGTAAATGTTTTATTCTGAACAAGAAACTGAGGGCTTCAAAGTTTGCTTCGAAGTCCGATGAAGGGTTCTTGCTCGGCTATGAATTGAATGCCTACGCCTATCGTGTCTTCAACAAGGTGTTCGGCCTTGTTGAAGTAGCACGTGACGTAGTGTTCGATGAAACTAACGGCTCACAAGTGGAGCAAGTCGATAAGTGTATGCTAGATAAAGAGGAAGCTCCATGTGAAGCGCTGAAGAAAATGGCACTTGGTGATATTCTACCACAAGAGCAAACGCAAGACTCAAATGCACAAGGTGAACCTCAACAAGGGAGCAATGATCAAGGGGGAGCTTTTACACAAGATCAAGTGGAGGAAGATCAAGAAGATCAAGATGATCATGGAAGTAATGATCTAGGGGGAGACAATGAACATGAAGATGATGAAGAACAAGCAGCTACACAAGTCCCTCACCCAAGAGTACATCAGAGTGTACAAAGAGACCATCCTGTCAACAATATCATTGGTGATATTGCTAAGGGAGTAACTACTAGATCTCGCGTTGCAAATTTTTGTGAATACTATTCTTTTGTCTCTTTTCTGGAACCATACAGGGTAGACGAAGCCTTAAGGGATCCAGACTGGGTGATGGCAATGCAAGAAGAATTGAACAACTTCAAAAGAAATGAAGTGTGGAAGCTGGTGGAAAGACCAAGGGCGAACATCGTTGGAACCAAATGGGTCTTTCGGAACAAGCAAGATGAACATGGAGTAGTAACAAGAAATAAAGCGAGGCTGGTGGCCAAGGGTTATTCTCAGGTCGAAGGTTTGGACTTCGACGAAACTTTCTCTCCCGTAGCTAGACTTAAGTTCATTCGTATTTTATTGGCATATGCTACTCACCATGATTTTAAGTTGTATCAAATGGACGTCAAAAGTGCCTTCCTCAACGGTCCGATAAAGGAGGAAGTTTATGTGGAGCAGCCACCAGGATTCGAAGACCAAGAGTATCCTAACCAGGTCTATAAACTGCGTAAGGCTCTCTATGGCCTCAAACAAGCTCCTCGAGCTTGGTATGAGTGCCTTAGAGATTTTCTAACTCAAAATGGATTAAAAATTGGTAAAGCTGACTATACACTCTTCACTAAACATTTTGATGATCATCTATTTGTATGTGAAATTTACGTTGATGATATTATCTTTGGATCCACTAACAAGTCTTTCTGTGAGGAATTTAGCAAAATTATGACAGATAGGTTTGAGATGTCGATGATGGGCGAATTGAAGTTCTTCTTGGGATTCCAAGTGAAGCAACTGAGAGAAGGCACATTTATAAGCCAAACCAAATACACATAGGACATCCTCAAGAAATTCAATATGGACAAAGCCAAGCCCATCAAGACACCCATGGCAATCAACGAACATCTCGATCTCAATGAAGAAGGTCCAAATGTGGACCAAAAGGTATATAGGTCAATGATCGGCTCCTTACTTTACTTATGTGCATCTAGGCCAGATATTATGCTTAGCGTATGTATGTGTGCAAGGTTTCAAGCCGCACCTAAAGAGTGTCACTTAATTGCTGTAAAAAGAATCCTAAGGTATCCTGTACACACACCAAACTTGGGCCTTTGATATCCCAAAGGATCCAAGTTTAACTTGATAGGTTATTCCGATGCCGACTATGCAGGATGCAAAGTCGATAGAAAGAGCACTTCAGGGACCTTTCAATTTCTTGGCAGATCCCTAGTTTCTTGGTCATCTAAAAAGCAAAACTCTATTACTCTTTCAACAGCGGAAGCATAGTATGTTGCAGTAGGTAGTTGTTGTCCACAACTACTTTGGATGCGACAGACTCTTAGAGACTACGGCTACAATCTAAATCATATCCCGCTTCTATGTGATAATGAAAGCGCGATAAAAATTGCACACAAACCAGTAGAGCACTCAAGAACTAAGCACATAGATATTCGTCATCACTTTCTTAGAGATCACTCATTAAAAGGTGACATTGAAATTTCACATGTTAGAACTGAAAAACAACTAGCAGATATTTTTACCAAACCATTAGATGAGAAAAGATTTTGTGAGCTAAGAAATTAACTTAATATTCTTGACTCTCGAAATGTGGCTTGAAATATTGCATACCTGGTTGCAACCTCAAATGTTACATTTTATTGTAAAAACCGCTCCTCATCTCTTTTTCTTCTAAGAAAACTATTTTAATGAAGAAATCTTGCGAAATATGACCATTGTTTGATTGTTGCTTGCCTACTGGTCGTAATTACCAAGATTATTTGCAAAAATTAGTGTCCTTGGATCACCTCTAAACTCTACTATCTGCATCAAGTCTGTTGGAACCGGACTTGTTCGGTTGTCGACCGGACTAGTCCGCTACCATGACCGGACTAGTCCGGTCAGTCGCATATAGAAGCAGTTGGCCGGACCAAACCCCTCCCTCTCCACTCATAAGCACTTTGTCTCACCCCCTCTCCTAAACCCTAGCTCCCTAAGTGATTTTCGAGTTGAGCCCTCAAACTCGAAGTTTTCTCCGTGAAAAGCCTCTCCTCGACGAGTGGATTCTACTCTCCGGACTCATCCGGATAGATTCTTGCTCCTTCAACGCGAATCTTCAAATCTTGGTAAATTCCCCCCTAAAACCAAAATCTCAACTTTTCTAGTTCTAGATAGTTTCCTTTGATCCCAAAAGGATGTACATTGCCGCAATAGATGCATTCCTACCACTTTCCTGCCTTTGTGTCCTTAGATAGGAGATTTGATTCAAATGAAACATTAGGGTTCTTATGCCAGCCCGGACTAGTCCGGCACACAGATGCGGACAAGTCCGGTCCACCGGACAAGTCCGCACTCTGAAACTGGACAAGTCCGGTCTCTGATAGTTGAACCCCTACATTCCCATTTGAAGTCGATAATGAGTCCATTCGCATCTAATCCTTGAACTCCTTATCAGGTACCATGTCTTCAGGCTCAGATGACGGCTCTTTTCACCTTGACGAAGAGGTTCAACGTAAAAGAGTGAGGAGAGCCAAGGAGGGAGTGGTGAAGAAAAGACATGATGTCAATGTTTACTCTTCACCTTCCGACGAAAATTTGCCTAAGAAGAGGAAAGTAATTGTGAAGAAGCCTCGAGGGAAGGCTATGGCCGAGAGCTCCTCAGGACCTAAGAGGACTCTCAATAAAGGGAAGGGGCTTGCTAGTGGCCTTATTGGGCCTCTGAAAATGAAAAATCCCGTTTATCGCAACAGGCAACCTTCAGATAATGATTACACTGGAAAAGGGGGTGAACTAGCTGACAAGTTCAGAAAAGGAGAAGTGTATAATCAGCCCAGAGAGTCAGCTGACCCCAGATTTTGGAGTAATTTTCATGCTGATTACTATGAACATGTGTATCGGAAGATGAAGCATCCCGTTGTCGAAAGTCAGTGGGTTGATATTGATTATCTTCAGTCCAAGAGATGTCAAGCTTATCAGGAGGTTGTGACAGCCCTCGAGCTTCATGGACTAAAAGAACTATTCTCCTTCCAGTGTGACTGGAATGATGAAGTCATCACGCAATTCTACTCCACTCTCTACTTCGCTCGTAATGACAACGATAGGATGGTTTGGATGACACATGGGTCTCAGTACAGTGTCACATATGAAGAATTTGCAAGGATTCTTCATCTTGAGGACATCTTAGACAATGAACTTGTGATTCACAACCTGAAACCACTGGAGAAAGATCAGCTGGACTTTCTCTATGATACACGGATGTCATTCAAGCCTCCCACCACCAAATACATGAAGCCCTTCTTTGTAGTCCTCAATCGGATATTGAGGAAGACTATAGCTCCCAAAGAGGGAGATGCAGGGACTGTTCAGGGCACCCTCAGAACCTTGATGAAGGTCATAAGCAAGAAGAGGAAATTCAATGTGTTTGAGTACATCTACAATGACATTGTCAATATCTCTATCAATCCCATCCGGTCTTGCGGCTATGCACCCTACATAATGTTCATGATTGAGAAAGTGACGGGACTGGAGTTCGTAAAGGATGTGCCTCACACTAGACTTAGGCCCCAAAAGCCCACTATATATTCTGCTCCTTCTGTTCCTGCCTCACCCGGAGAAGAAAGAAGATCCAAGAGAGCTCAAGAGGAGCCAAGATCTGAGGCTGCAGCTACCACTCATGCAACCTCCTCTACTCGGGAATCCTCAAGTGGCATCTTCAAGATGCTATCTTCTATATTTGCCTCTTGCCGCAAAGTTGAAGTTAAACAACATGAAGAGAGATTGTCCAGGAAGAAGCATCAAAGATATGTAAAAGCCAACATCCAAGCCATCTGTGCCAAACTGGAAATTGAGCCACAAGGGTCACTTGAGGTTTCTGAGGACTCAGCTGAAGACTTCACTGAAATGCCAACCTTCACTGACCAAGAGTTGAGCTCCCTTGGGTTTGGTGGTGGTTCAGCTGCTAACCCTCTACATGGTCAAGATGATGAAGATCAAGGTGAAGAGGAAGATGAAGATAGGACTCAGAGTGAAAGTGGGAACGGCGATGAGTGATTCCACTCGATTTTTCCCTTTTTGGTGCCTTGATGCCAAAGGGGGAGAGATTATCTAGGATAAAGTCATTAAGGACCTGTGATCGAGGACTTGTACTTATTTTTAAAACTATTGTAATTTGACTATTTACCTTATGTGTGATGCTTCATAGTATTGTGATGTGTTGTTATCTTTTGTTGATCACATTTTTGTTGATCACACACTTTGTTAGTCACCCCACCATAAGGTGTGCGTATATGAGAGAAGTTTTTCTTGTCAGTTATTCATTACTCTCATATATGCACACTTTATGAAAAATCAATTTTTTCCTCTTAATTGTGAAATCTCAAATGGTTGTCATCAATCACCAAAAAGGGGGAGATTGAAAGTGCATCTAGGGTATCCCTTGTGGGTTTTGGAGAATTGATGACAAGCATATGAGATCCTAATGAAATGGTTGCAGGACAAACAAAGTGAACTAGCTCGGTGCACACAAAAAGATGAAAAAATAGAGTGATGCCCGAAAAGGAAGACTTTAGTGGAATTTAGAAGAGTAAAGTAGATGTAAATGTATAGGGTGTGTGTGAGAGACACATCCCAAGAGCTCATGACTTTGCGTAAGGGTAAGGGGTTTAAAAATCAACTAAAATCCACTGGACACCAGACTAGTCCGTTCATGGACCGGACTAGTCCGGTCAGCTTACTGGAATGCAATCGGACAAGTGCGGTTTTAGACCGGACTAGTCCGCTCATGTTTCTGTTGTCCTCTTTAGAGGACTGCGGACTAGTCCATCCATGCGACAGGACTAGTCCTCTAAACTTTCTGGAACCCCACTTCACATAGCACCGGACAAGTCCGGTTTTAGACCAGACTAGTCCGGTTAACCCACTGGAAGTAGACCGGACAAGTCCGATCATATACCGGACTAGTCCGGTATTAGGTTTTACAACGATAACCTTTTTGGAAACCATATAAATGGGTGATCCACGGCCTTCCAACTCAGACACACGACTCATACTGCTTGAAACAAAAACCCTAGCGCCGCCACCTGTCCCAAGAGCCCAAAAACACATCTCCCCACACATCTAAGGTGCAAAAAGGTGAAAATCAATCAAACACTTGGATTTGAGATTGGGAGATCATCGTTCCTTCGTTGTGAGCTCTTGGGGTTTGATCTCTCTACACTCATATTCTGCATTGTAATCCTTTTGAGTGTATTTGATTGCTTTCTCATTGTAATTCTGGTGGGAGCCCTCAACGTGTGAGGTTGCCCCACAAACTCGGTGATTACCCGTGCTAGTGGAGTCAAGTCGGCCTTGTGTGGTGACTTGAAGAGGGAAAGGGTTAGAGACCCGGCTCTGTGTGAGCTTCCTCAACGAGGACGTAGGTCTCTTGGTGAGATCGAACCTCGGTAAAATTTGAGTCTCGTTTGCCTCCTTAATTTCGTTGAATAGAACATCTAGTTGCTAAACTTCATAATTTGAGTTGCTAAGTCTCATTCACGGGCATAATCACACCTCACATTGTAAAATCAAAATAGAATAACTTTTGTTCTTATTTCCGCTGCTAAACAAGTTAATTCTCCTGCACAACACTTATACAATCTACACACTTCAGGCACACCGGACTAGTCCGCTCACACAACCGGACTAGTCCGGTCAATCAAGTTTTTGACAACTACTTTAAGTGTGCAAGAAACTCTGTAAGGCCTATTCACCCCCCTCTAGGCCACATTCAGAACTTCCACCTTCCGGCATGAGGAGAATATGGCCTTGAAAATTTTGAGCAGCCCACTAGAGGAGCCACTCGATGATGGAGGGACGGATGGTCCAGCTGAGGAGGATGGAGCTGCAGAGGAGCTCCTACCCAAGGACGCAGGAGGGCGAGGAAGAGGAGTCGACATCTGAGTACGTAGCTTCCTGTGCTTCACATCCTTTGCAAATTCCAGTCTTGTGACTCTTTCTATCATGCACATGATGTATGGTGCATAGCCACAGGACCTGTTCGGGGTGTGGGAGATGTTGAAGATATCGTTGTATATGTAGTCAAAGACATTGAATCTTTCTTCTTCATTGAGCAGCTTCAACAAGTTTCTGAGATACCCCTGTATCATCCCTGCATCTCCATCTTTTGGAGCTAGAGTCTTTCTTAGAATCCTGTTCAGCACTCCAAAAAAGGGTTTGATGTTGTGGGTTGAGAATGCCTCATAGGAGAGATATGAAGGGTACATGAAGTCCAAGTCATCCTTTCCCAAGGTTCTCTAATTAAGAACTATGATCTCATAGTTCAAGTGCTCCCCAAGTCCAAGGATTCGAGAAAATTCATCATACAGTACAGAGTAAACCACACCATTTGTCATCCAAGTGATTTTCCTGTTTCCATAGGTGTGGAAGTAGCAGGTGGTGTAAAATTGGACTATAACCTCGATGTTCCAATCATGCTGAAAGGCCATTAAGTCCTTGATCCCATGGCGTTCTGTTGCTTCAATTACTGCATCAAAAGCTTGATGCTTCTTGTTTGCCATGTATGGCCAGTCCACCCACTGAGCATCAACTACCGATGTCTTCATTGGGAGATAGACAAGCCGGTAGTAGTCACAATGGAAGTCGCACCAGAAACGAGAGTCTAGTGTGGACTTCTCGTACTTATAAACCTCCTCTTCTCGGAACCTTCTGGCTTTGTCGGCTCCTTTCCCCTTGAAGGTTGCACTTGCCAAATTGGGTTGGCAGTTTGGGTTGTGCATAGGAGGTGCCCTCTCAAGAGGCCCAATAGGTCCCTGTGGGGGATTTTCCCTTCCCCGTCTAGGGTTGTCACGAATGACGAGTCCCCTGTTGGCCAAGGCCTTTTTTCTAGGAGGATCAACTGCTTTGCCTTTTCCTTTGTCTTGAGTTGATTTTTGGGGCTTGTCATGTTGTTTGTCTTTCAGGGTCACTAGCCTCTTTCTCCTTGGAGGATCAACGGACTGAGAGGCTTGTGCTTCCCTGTCAGCCCGTTTCTTTGTCCGAGCCTCCCTTGCATCGGCCTCTCCTGCCTCTGCCTCGGCTGCCGCACGATAAGCGGCTTGGCGAGCCGCTTCGGCCTTGGGGTTTGGAAGAGGACTGTCGTTGGGTCCTGACATGATCTGGTGAGAAAAGAAAGACTTAGATGCTAGAGCATTGCGTTTGAACTAGTTTACAGCCTTAAGTTAGGAGCTAAAACTATATCAGCCGGACTTGTCCGGGCAGCGAGCGGACTAGTCCGCCTTGCCGGACTTGTCCGGCTGGAGTCCGGACTAGTCCGGACTCTACAGTCTTAAACCTTAACTTAGGTGATTTGATCACTAATTCAGCAAAGTTGATGCAATACTATGGGGATTGCAACAATATGGAGTAAGAACATCACGGAAGGCCTAAGGCACTAGAGGTGTGACCTAGAAATGAGATTTTCGTGAAAAGTCAAGGCTAGGTCAAAAAGTACCTTTGAGTGAAGAAATTTGATGAAATTCGCGGATTGAAGGAGCGAAGATGGTTGGAGACGGATTCCCCGCACTCTACAAGCCTTGAGTCGAGAATTCCTTCGAGGGATTTGAGAGAGAATTCCAAAATCGCCAATGGGGGTGAGTTTTGGAGGAGAGGAGTGGAGTGGAAATGAATGAGAGAGAGAGGGGGAAGGGGTCAGCCCGACCCTTGGAGGTTAAGTCTCTAGGGGCCGGACTAGTCTGGTCTGTCAGACTAGGTCCGGACTAGTCTGCTGTCCGGACTTGTCCGGATGCAGTCCGAACTAGTCTGTTGTGGACTTGTTTGCTGCATCCCGGACTACTCAAGATACCCGGACTTGTCTGTCCTCTAGGGTGGACTAGTCCGGCTCTTAGAGGCTGAGAAATTCTTATATATTAGGATTTTGCCCGTGATTGTGGTGAATTTACTTGTACCTTCTATTAGGTAGCTATGGTCCATATATATACACACAATTACATGATGACCAAAATATAGCCAAAAGTAATATGAGAGAAGAATTAGAAAGGGAACAAGCTTTTCACAATGGTGCACATTTTTGAAATACGCAAAGAAAATGAAGACTTTTAATTGTTAGCATTCATATGCACAACTTTTTAACTCACATTTCTAGAGTCTAGGATATTCAGCTCATTTCGAAGTTCACAAAATCGTTTTTCATCTAGTGGTTTGGTGAAAATATCGGCTAGTTGTTTTTTAGTTCTTACATGTGAGATAGCTATGTCCCCCTTTATAGAATGATCTCTCAAAAAGTGATGTCGGATGTCTATATGTTTGGTCCTAGAGTGCTCAATGGGATTATGGGCTATCTTAATGGCACTCTCATTGTCACATAGGAGTGGAATGTGGTTCATATTGTGACCATAATCCCTTAGAGTTTGTCGCATCCAAAGAAGTTGAGCACAACAACTCCCGGCTGTGACATACTCCGCCTCAGCTGTGGAGAGAGCAATGGAGTTTTGTTTCTTGGATGACCATGATACTAGGGACCTGCCCAAAAATTGACAAGTCCCTGAGGTGATTTTTCTATCTATTTTACATCCCGCGTAATCCGCATCGGAGTATCCGATGAGATTAAACTTAGATCCCTTTGGATACCATAATCCTAGGTTAGGTGTGTGAACTAGATATCTTAGTATCCTTTTATCGGCTGTTAAATGACATTCTTTAGGTGATGCTTGAAATCTTGCACATAAACATACACTAAGCATGATATCGGGCCTAGATGCACAAAGATGAAGCAATGAACCAATCATAGAGCGATATACCTTTTGATCCACGCTTGGTCCATCTTCATTGAGGTCAAGGTGCCCATTTATTGCCATTGGTGTCTTGATGGGTTTTGCTTTGTCCATGTCAAACTTCTTGAGTTTGTCTTATGTGTACTTAGTTTGACTAATGAACGTGCCTTCCTTGAGTTGCTTGACTTGAAATCCTAGGAAGAACTTCAACTCTCCCATAATGGACATCTCAAACCTATCTGTCATTATCTTACTAAACTCATTACAAAAAGATTTGTTAGTAGAACCAAATATAATGTCATCGACATATATTTGGCACACAAAGAGATCGTTGTCTACATTCTTTTTGAAGAGTGTATAATCTGCTTTGCCTATCTTAAAGCCATTATCAATGAGAAAGTCTCTAAGACACTCATACCAAGCTCTAGGAGCTTGTTTGAGGCCATAGAGAGCTTTATGCAACTTAAACACATGATTAGGATATTCTTGGTCTTCAAAGCCGGGTGGTTGCTCCACGTACACCTCCTCCTTGATTGGACCATTTAGGAAGGCACTTTTCACATCCATTTCATAGAGTTTAAAATCATGGTGAGTAGCATAGGCTAATATAATACGAATGGACTCAAGCCTAGCTACGGGAGCAAAGGTTTCATCGAAATCCAAACCTTCGCCTTGAGCATATCCCTTTGCCACAAGTCTGGCCTTATTTCTCGTCACCACTCCGTGTTTGTCTTGCTTGTTGCGGAACACCCACTTGGTGCCTACCACATCTGCATTTGGTCTTTTCACTAGCTCCCATACTTGATTTCTTGTAAAGTTGTTTAACTCTTCTTGCATAGCTACCACCTAATCCGGATCCTTGAGTGCATCTTCCACCCTAAATGGTTCCAAGGACGACACAAAAGAGTAATATGCACAAAAGTTAGCTATTCGAGAATGTGTTGTTACCCCTTTTGTGATATCTCCAAGGATGTTGTCAACGGGGTGATCTCGTTGAATACTTTGATGAATCCTTGGGTGAGGCACTTGATTTCTTGAGTGGTTTTCTTCTTCTTCTCCCCCTTGATCAACATCATGGTTTCCATTTTCTCCTTCTTCAAATTGACCGTCTTGATCTTGGGGTGCTTGAGTTTGATCTTGAGTGAGAGGTGCCAATTGTGATGAGCTTGTAGCATCTTGTCCTATATTTTCTTGGGGACGGACTTCTCCAAGCCCCATTCTTCTTAGTGCTTCACATGGTGCTTCTTCTTCATATAGTACACATTGATCAACTTGCTCCACTTGGGAGCCATTACTTTCATCAAACACCACGTCACGTGAAATTTCAACAAACCCGGAGATCTTGCTGAAGACACGATAAGCTTAGGTGTTTGAGTCATAACCAAGTAGGAAAGCTCCATCGGATTTCAAAGCAAACTTCGAAGTCCTAGGATTCTTGTTGAGAATGTAGCATTTACTTCCAAAAACTCGAAAGTAGGAGATATTGGGTTTGTTACCGGTTAGGAGCTCGTATGAGGTTTACTTCAAAAGTCGATGGAGGTAGAGGCGGTTTGTAGCATGACAAGCGGTGTTGACTGCCTCCGTCCAAAATCGATCTGAGGTCTTGTATTCATCGAGCATGGTTCTTGCCATCTCTATGAGTGTTCTGTTCTTCCTTCTAGCCACCCCATTTTGTTCGGGAGTATAGGGGGCCGAAAATTCATATTTGATGCCCTCTTCATCTAAATATTCTTCTACTTGAGTATTCTTGAATTCAGAACCGTTGTCACTCCTTGTCTTCTTGATTTTTGAGGAAAACTCGTTTTGAGCTCTCCTCAAGAACTTCTTGAGGATGCCTTGAGTTTCTCCCTTATCATGCAAGAAAAATCCCAAGTGAAACGAGAGTAATCATCAACAATTACAAGACCATACTTGTTATCGCCAATGCTTATATAGGTGACAGGGCCGAAGAGGTCCATGTGAAGCATCTCCAATGGTCTTGTTGTCGTCATCACGTTCTTGGCGAGATGAGCTGTTTCAATTTGTTTTCCTGCTTGGCACGAACTACATGGTCTATCTTTTTCAAAAACAACATCTTTTAGTCCACGGATGTGATCCCCCTTTAGAAGTTTTTGTAAGTTCCTCATTCCAACATGGGATAGTCTTCTATGCCACAACCATCCCATGTTGGTTTTTGCTATTAAGCATGTGTCAAGTTGAGCTTTATCTGTGGAAAAATCCACCAAGTAAAGATTTCCCTTTAACACACCCTTAAAGGCAATTGAGTTATCACTTCTTCTAGAGACGGTCACATCCTCGTTAGTAAACAAGCAATTATAACATTTCTCACATAGTTGAGATATGGACAGTAGGTTATAATCTAGTGATTCAACGTGTAGAACATGTGAAAGAAAGTGTTGAGAAGAGATTGCAGTTTTACAATACCGAGTACCCTTCCTTGGTTGTTGTCACCGAAATAGATGCCTTCACTTGGATCATCATTTTCTTCATACTCGACAAACATTTTTCTCTCTCCGGTCATATGGTTAGTGCACCCACTATCTAGCACCCATTTAGTGCCACCGGAGGAGTAGGCCTGCAAAGCAATTTAAACTTTGCTCGTAGGTACCCAAACTTGGTTGGGTCCTTTGAGGTTAGTTACTAGGCATTTGGGCACCCACACACAAGTTTTTAGGCTCTTGTGGAGTGGCCCAACATATTTTGCATATACTTTACCAAACTTACTTTTCACAAGAACATAAGATGCATCAAAATTATGAAATACGATAGATTTTACATTTTTGGAAATTTCATGTGAGGTAGATGCAAGGTTGTCACTCTTGACTTGACTTGAGTTTTCTTTGACAAAGGCTACGCATTTGTTATTGTTTTTAAGAATTCTAGCGTTTTGCTTTCCTCCCCTAGTATAACCAAGTCCATCTTTGATGAAGGGAGATCTTGTGATTGAATATGCACTACGTGCATATTTGATCTTCTACTTATCAAAGATCCCACTTTTGTGTGTATTCTTGCTTTGTGCTTCTTTGAGCTCATTTTTCAAGTTTAAAACAATGCTGGCACATTTGCAAGTTTTAGAGTTGGACTCTTTACTTGTTGAGAAAGAGTTTTTGGAGGATGAATTAGTTGAGACACTTGACTTAAGTGAGTCAAGTTGTGCTTCAAGATTCTTGTGAGCTTTGGTTAAACTCACAAGTTCATCTTGAAGTACTACATTCTCACTTTTAAGCTGAACACAAGTCTCCTTGCTCATGGCAAGTTCGCTTTCAAGTGCTCTACTCTTTTCTCTCTCGAGTTCAAGGAGTTTCTCAATCTCAAGGTTTCTTTCCTTTTCAAGGATAAGCAATTCTTCTTGTTGATTGAGAAGCTCTTCTTGTTCAAATATTTCATCCGATAACATTTTCATTTTAGCTATAGCCTTTTTGTTTAATCCTTTAAACATGAATTCGTTTTCACTACTACTATCAAAGTCACTATCATCTTCAATATGTAACTTAGAAGGTTCAGACATTACCTTGCGCTTTCCTTCCTTTGCCATGAGGCATGTGTGACTTCGGCTCTTCCAATCCCCCTTGTTTAGCAAGAGTGATTTCTTCATGGTTGGCCTCTTGATGGCTACGGTTGCCACTTTTTCTTCATCTTCGGAGGAGGATTCTTCGTTTGGGTTCCATTCTTCTTCGATGTGGGCTTGTCCATAAGTCTTCGTCTTTGTGAAGAATTTCTTATCTTGAGGCTTCCCATCCTTCTTCTTTCTCTTGTCATCTTCCTTGCTATGGTCACAATGAAATGCCTATGTTCTCCACAGTTGTAGCAAGTCTTCTTCGTTCTTGATTTGCCCTTGTCTTTGCTCTTATTCTCATAGTGATGGCTTCTCCTTCTCCTCATCAACCTTTTAAATCTTTTGATGAAGAATGCCATTTCTTCATCATCCATGTTCGTGCTCTCATCGTCACTTTCTTCTTCTTCACTTGTGAGTTGTGTTTCTTTTGCCTTGGACTTGGATGTGGCCTTGAGAGCAATGCCCTTCTTCTTGGATGAAGTGATCTTTGCTAGGTCGTTGACGTGTTGGGCTTCCTTTTCCATCATCTCGTAGTTAATGATCTTCCCTAGCACTTCATCCGGAGTCATCAAGTGAAAGTTTGGAGTTTTCCGGATTAAGGTGCATAGGGTCACATTGCGAGGCATAAATACTCTTATCATTCTCTTGACCACCTCATGGTCATTCCATTTCTTGCATCCGTATGCCCGACTCCTGTTGATAAGGGTTTTGAGTCGGTTGTATATTTCTTGAGGTGTTTCGCCTTCTTCCATGGCGAACCTTCCAAGCTCTCCTTCTATCATCTCAATCTTGGCTTCCCTCACAGATCGGTTTCCTTCATGTGCGATCTTGAGGGTGTCCCAAATATCTTTGGCGAGCTCCAACCCATCTACCTTGTTAAATTCTTGAATGCTTAGAGATGAGTTAAGCACGGTTGCCGCTTGTGCATTGCGATGGATTTGTTGTTCTTGTTCTGGGGTGAGTTTATCCTCATCTTTGGGGATATCTATACCTGTACATACCACATGCCAAATACTTGGGTTCAAGGAAATTAGATGCAACTTCATGTTGTGTTTCCACATTGTGTAGTTAGTTCCATCAAAGTGAGGTGGTTTGCCTATAGTAATTGATAAATAACTAGAATAAGAATTTAGACGTTCATAATTAAAAGGATATCGCGAGTAGTCTTGTTGACTACTCTTGAGCTTCTTCTCCAACTTCTCCTTCTTTTTCTTTTTAGCCTCATCCTTCTTCTTTTTGAGGAGTGCCATGAGACGAAGAACTTCTTCATCTTCTTCTGAGCTTGAAACGTCTTGTGGAGGAGTAACCGCTGGAGGCGGATTAGAACCTTGTTCTTCAAAGTTGCTCGTACTTGCTCCTTTTCCCTTGTTGAGATCAATTTGGCTACCGACCTTGTCCCCCATCTCCTCTCTAAGCGGTTAAGCTTTTGTGGAGAGTTAGGCTCTGATACCAATTGAAAGTTGCCTAGAGGGGGTGAATAGGCTAATAAAACTTGAAATTATTGCAAACAGCGAATAAAACTTGAAGGAGGCCGGAATAGTCTGGTCTGAGGGTGGACTAGTCCGGTCTAAGTATAAAATTGCATTTTAGGTTCCCTTTTAAGTTTGTTTGAGCGGAAGATATATGGTAGTCAAATAATATCACTAATTAGTTGTGAATGATTAGCTTGCGAGATAGTAGAACAATTCACGGGTATTAACAAAATGAAAGCTTAACAAGTAATTCTAGTAAGCGGGTGAGATAGTAAAGGAACCAAGAGACACGATTTATCCCGAGGTTCGATTCCACACAGGAATCTACGTCCTCGTGGAGGAGTCCACCAAGGACCGAGTCTTTTCCAACCCTTCCCTCACCGAGCGATCACCAAGATCAAGCCCGGGCTCTTTCACTATCAATCAAATGTGAATACAATGCTCTTAGGGGCTACTCACAACTTGAGGCTCCCTACACCAACCAAGTAGTTCTAGAAATCAAAGTACAACTGTTAAGAGCTCAAATTAACAGTTAGAGTGCAAGAGAATCAAACTGAGAGCTCAAACGTCGATCACCACGTCTTTCCTCTCACAAAAACCACAATCTACTCAAGATCCACTTTTAGGAGTCTAGACGGTGAGGACAGAGGCTTAGAAGAGCTCTAGGAAAGAATTTTCAGCGCTTGGGTTGTTGTGCATCTAATTCTTAGCCGGGGTCTCCTTTTATAGAAATCCCGGCATTTAGCCATTACCAAATAAAGTCCGGACTAGTCCGGTCCTCACCCCGGAATAGTCCGTTCTTGAGGGACCACTCACGTCACAGGTTACCAAATAAAGTTTAGTGACCGTTGGACTCAAACGGTCATAAAATCCCGGACTAGTCCGGCCAAGAGCGGACTAGTCCGATCTCAGTCAGGAACCTTTGTTCCGTATGAGAACGGACTAGTCTGGGAAGGGCAGACTAGACCGGCCCCAAGGGCGGACTAGTCCGGTCTTACCAGACTTAGTCTAAAAACTCTCTAATATAGGGTTGCGGACTAGTCCAGCCAACTTCGGACTAGTCCGAGCTCACACATGAACCTTTGTTCCATTCTAATTCGGACTAGTCTGAAGGGATCGGACTAGTCCGACCTGTGGAGCGGACTAGTCCGATGGCACTCAGAGACTTCTTCTCTGGACCTAAGCGGCTTAGTCCGCTTAGCGGACTAGTCTGGCCTCTCGGGCGGACTAGTCCGGCCCTCTGAGACTTAGTCTCATAACGGCTCAGACTCACACGACAACGGACTAGTCCGGCCTTGAACGGACAAGTCCGAACTCACTCACAGACTCTTTATCCGGTCCAAAACGGATTAGTCCGGGTCAGAACGGACTAGTTCGGCCCATGGTCCGGACAAGTCCGGTCTTCCTTTTTTTCATACCTATGACTACTTCGTCTCATGATCCTAACTTTCTACCCTTCGTTTGAGCTCTCTAATGATTCTCAAGCACTCTAAAAGAGAAGACCCTGTACCCAACTAGAAAATATAAAAATTAATAGAAAATTCTATTTTCTACTCTTTCAAGTCTTCTTCTTTTCCTTTTTGCTTCTTGAGAGACTCCATATCCATTTCTTTGATAAACACCTGTGCTCATACTCAGTAAAAACTTATTAGTATCTTAATTATCGTCATCAATCAACCAAAACCCATGGGGATTACCTAGATGCACTTTCACATATAAAGGTAAACCCCTCAATACTGAAGATAGTACAATTTATATGAGCATGGTTGGTGCTCTACAAATTTGATAATTACCAGGCTAGACATAGCTTATGTTGTGAATAATGTTTCTCAATATCTACATGCTCCCACATCTGATCATTGGGCAACTGTTAAAAGACTACTTCGGTTTGTTCATGGAACAATCAAAACTGGGCTACTATTCAGAAGATCAATGTCAAAAAGAATTAGAGCTTTTTTAGATGCTGACTGGGCAGGCTGTATTGATGATCGACGTTCCACAGGTGGATTTGCCATATTTTTTGGATCGAATCTCGTTTCATGGAGTGCAAAGAAGCAACCCACAATATCTAGATCATCCACTGAAGCTGAGTACAAAGCTATGGCAAATGCTACTGCTGAAGTGATCTGGTTACAGTTTATTCTTCATGAACTTGGAATTAAAGAAAATAATATATCGTGTCTTTGGTGTGATAATTTAGGAGCCACTTATTTAACAGCGAATCCATTATTTCATGGGAGAGTAAAACATGTTGAAATTAATTACCACTTTGTGAGAGAAAAAGTGGTTAACAAGCAAATTGAAGTTCAACATATATCTTCCAAAGATCAAGTGACAGATGGTTTTACAAAATCTTTGATAACGCAACTACATAAGAGATTTCAGCATAATCTTAACTTAATAAGTTATGATTGAGAGGGGCTATTAGAAGGGGATCAAACGTTAAGACAGAGATAGAGTCGGAGATTAGAAATAGAGTTTGCTTTTTGTATTTGAGTCGATCTTGTACTTCTTCTGGTGATTATAAATAAATCCCGTGGGCACCCAAGTGTGCTAACACGCTTTGACATTGTTTCATATTTTTTAGTCCACATATCATAGGCTGATTTTTTGCCATACTTTAGCTAGGATTAGTTGGTTAATTATCTTACCGTAAAAGTGTGAGAAGACTAACACTAATCATCAATGCAAGAATGTCTGATAAAATTAGTTGTCACTAGATGATTTAGATCACTATAAAATCAGCAGATCCATTCTTAAATAATGTAGTGACCTCACGTTTTGAGGCTTGAGCTCCGCGTACGGAGGCTCGCCGGCCTGTGAGAACACCTACCATAGATCAAATAATTTCTTGCAAATGTTCGTACAATAACATGAGCCACTAGAGACAAACTACGCTGACAACAAAGAAACGCCCTTTAGATGCACTTAACATTCCTTACCGGCTGAGAGAGAGAGAGAGCTGGCCACATGCTCTCACACTCTCCTTTTGGTACTTTAATCCGCTGATACTAGTTAATTAATCCTGCTGCTGATCGAAGTACTGCTGCAAATGCTAGGCTATTTTACCGGGAATCCGAGGCTGAAGTGGCATCACAAGAATCACTGGACGGCAGTCAGCTGTATGCAGCTTGGTTACCCGTATGAGCTGGCTGATATATGGACGGCTTTCTGCCGTTGAACCAGCCTGAGCCGTCCGATCACCGTTCTACCGACGAGTGAACTTTTTTGTGTAAAAATCCTACGCTCAGCTGTAAATGAGACATTTATAATTTTATCACTTTCAAATTGAACTTCACCAAAATACCACTCTCAACAGAGTACTCGTTAAAATAACATTATAATTATAAACAGTTCACTCGTTTACCATCCGTATGTTGTTAACAATTGTTATAGCTAAATGATAGATGAAAAAGTCAAAATTACCCTCATCTATGCCATCTTTTGTTTATTTCCCTTGCCTTTTTCTCTGCGCCTCAAAGGCTGCTTGCCGCCGCCGCCTAGCTCCTGTGCGCCAGACGCATGCCGGCCCCGGCAGCGCCGTCCCCGTGACCGAGCCGAGCCCCCCCTCCCTTTCAGCATCCTTTTACACCCAAAACAGTGGCTGGTTCAGGAGGTCCTCAACTTCTAGTGCTTTGTCACAACAACCCACCATTTCCTCTGGTACAACAAATTTCCTACTTTCTTATGTGTGCCAACTGAACAGAGGGAGTGACAGGCTAACAGTTCAGTCTGTTTCTATCTCACAAATTCTATCTGGCAAAGCGGATGAGAAAGTAGAGGACCTGGTAAAATACCTGGCTTTACTCTCACTTATGGACCATAAGCAGCTCTCCTTCTGGCCTTCAACTGTTGCAGCCGCTGTGATAGCACCCGCCTGCCTTGCGAGACAAGGAGTCCTCATGCCATTTTAGTGTTCTATATTACTGTTTTTTAATTCAGCGGGCTGGCGTAGTTCTGTTTTCAAGTGAGTGATGGGAACAAAAGAGTTGACGGTAGTTTAGTCTTTTTTTGTGTTTTTTCTATCAAAAATGAGCTATGAGTCAAGCTATAATATCTCGATGGTAAACGAGCGAATTGCTTACAATTATAATAGTATTTTAGCGAGTCCTCTGTAGAAAGTAGTATTCTGGCAAAGTCTAACGTTGAGAGTGGTAAAATTACAAATGTCTCGTTGTAAATACGCGGCCGGGGACGCTGACATACATTTTAAATCTTTCTATCCAATTGAACTTTTCAAAGAGATATATTTTGCTCTGTTTTGAGAACTAAGGCTAATACTATTGTCGGTACCCTCAATATGGGGTACCCCCGCGCACAGGGGAAACTGCCTAAGGACCTCGCCCTTCTCCGCAGGGAGAGCTCCGAAGGCGCCACGTGTCCAGCGGGGCCGGACATCCCTCTCCTCGGAGGTAAGCTCCGGGCCCGCCATGTGGCCAACTTAGCCGGACCCCCCCCCTCCGCGGGGAGAGCTCCGAAGGCTCCACGTGTCCAGCAGGGCCGGACCTCCCTCTCCTCAGAGAAGAGCTCCAGTCCCGCCACGTGGCCAGCAGAGCCGGACCTCCCCCCTCCGCGGGGAGAGCTCTGAAGGCTCCACGTGTCCAGCGGGACCGGACCTCCCTCTCCTCAGAGGAGAGCTCCGGGCCTGCCACGTGGCCAGCAGAGCCGGACCTCCCTCCTCCGCGGGGAGAGCTCCGAAGGCTCCACGTGTTCAGCAGGGCCAGACCTCCCTCTCCTCACAGGAGAGCTCCGGGCCCGCCACGTGGACAGCAGAGCAGCGCTGCCCGCCCCCGCGTGGTAGGCAGCAAGAGTAAAGAAGCGTCATACCTTGCCCGTACAAGGTATTCAAGTCCCGCGCCTTCCCAAGGCGCGGAGACGCGGAGCACGCCTCTGTCAGGTGCCGTTGCGCCCAATCACATCACAGTGAAGGCTGGCGCGCCGCGTTAGAGGTTGTATGCCAATAAACACAGCGACAAGACATCCCCTGCCGCCCCTACCATCATCAACCACTATGACTAGCTTGCGGCATGGGCAGGGCGGCAGAACGAAGACTCGGAAGCCCTCGCCAGAGACAACTGCCAGGGTAACTGCGGATACGGTAGATGGCAGGCAATCTCCCCGGGACCACCTGTCGGGTCCCGGGCCCACCTTGTAAGCCACCCGAGCCTCGGACTATAAAAAGCTCAGGTAGGCAACGTTAGCAAGGGTTCGACATTTTACACTCTCACGCAGGGTTCGCTCCTGAGCACCAAGCAATACAACGAGCATCTCTGCTCACCGTGGACGTAGGGTATTATGCTCCGGCGGCCTGAACCACGTAAAAATCCCTGTGTCAAGCTTCTCCTTCAATTGTCTCTAACGCGTAAACTCTCTGTGAGTGACTAGCCCCTCCGAAAAAGAACCTCCGCGGGCTGCCCAGAGCAGGCCCGGGGTAAGTGTCGGCTACACACTTCGACATTTGGCGCGCCAGGTAGGGGTCTTTTCCCTTGCGCGATGAGCTTTCACCGACAAAGATGACGAAGCTTCCTTCAGCGGCAAGCTCTCCCCGCCCACGTTCACGACGAACGGTGACCAACGGGGACTACGTATCAACACACTCAGGACAGAGTGTGTCGGTGCAAGATGGAAGCCAGCAGCCGACTCCAGCAGCGTAGACTCCAGCATGCCCAAGATCCACTGCAGCGCTGAGCGTCTCCCACGGGAGCGCACTAGCTGTAGCACGAGCGCTATTGCACAATCCACCTACTGGGGACGCGCCTCAGTCAGCGACCCAACAGTGGATTCACGACGCAGACCGTCTCGTCATCACCGCCGCCAACCCTCAACTTCAGCGGGGACGACGCCCCAGTCAACTGGCTGTGTCGCTGACGTGCACACCAACGGTTGACGGGCAGACGACAGACTCCTGCTCCACCAGGCTCCCATCGACGGACCTGAGGTCGGAGCTGGAATGACGCCACCTGGGCAAGGATGCCCGAGTGGTCATCGAGCGACGGCGAGAAAGGCGTCACAACCAAGAGGCATGCGACAGCATGTGAACCGCCTCGACCCAACCTGAGCCGCAGACGTTCGCCACGCTATCTCTGCCCCAGGCATACGCCACGCAGCATATGCCCCAGCCATATGCCCTGCAAATGGTGCCCCCGGTCTATGGCGCAACCTTGCCCATACCGGGGTACACAGTGCCGGCAGCGAACCAAGCGTTCGCGGCACCAACACCTGCAGCAAAAGGAGCAGGATGTGCGGCCCTAGCGCCACACCTTCGCTTCGCGAAGTGGCCGCGCAAGTTCCAACCGCACCTGCCCGAGAAGTATGATGGCAGCGTCAACCCGGCGGAGTTCCTCCAGATCTACTCCACCGCCATCCTTGCTGTAGGAGGGGACGAGGCCGTCATGGCCAACTACTTCCCCGTCGCCTTGACCGGCCCAGCACGGTCTTGGCTCATGAATCCCCCCCAGGGTTCCATAACTTCCTGGGGAGAGCTTTGCCGGCAGTTTACTGCGAACTTCGGCAGCTCCTACACCCGGCCTGGCACGGAGCTCGACCTCCATGCCATCCAGCAACAACCTGGAGAGACGCTGTGCTCCTTCATCCAGCGGTTCTCCCAGGTACGGAACACCATCCTGCACATCCAGAATGCTTCTGTGGTGGTGGCGTTCCGGCAGGATGTACGGGACAAGAAGATGCTCGAGAATCTCGCGACCAGAGAGGTTCGCGACGTCTCAGAGCTCTTCAACCTGGCGGACAAGTGCGCCAGGGCAGCTAAAGGGCGGAACTGGCACTCACAGGCAGCCTTCAAATCAGGAGGACAGCCTGGATCTGGTGCTGCTTCCCATGGAAGCAGCAAGAAGATCAAGAACCGGGGCGGTGGCAAGATGAAACCACCGACCGCAGCTCCCGTTGCTGCAGCAGCAGCACCCAGTGGAGCTCGGGGGCCACGCCCCGACAAGAGGCAGCGACAGTCACCAGCTCTAGATGGTGACCAAGGCAAGTCGTGCCCCGTGCACAACACCATCAGCCATACAACTACTGAGTGTCAGGAGATTCAGAAGCACGTGGAGCGCTTCCGCAAGGGAAAGCAACAGCGTGCTGACGCCCCTCCCTTCTGTCAGAGGGAGGGCAAGCAGAAGGTCGATACCCAAGACAACGTCGACCACCAAGTGGAGTTCCAAGAGCCTCAGCGCGCCGTGAAGGCGGTACACAACTATGAGGACTCCAGCTCCAGCGACGACGAGTCAGGGCGGTAGCCCACTACGACTGCCCCAAAAGATCTGTGGAGACTGCACTGCTGCAGTATCAGCCTTGAAAAAGCTCCAAGCAATTGCAGCAGCCCAAGCACCAGCCCCCGGCGGTGCAGAACCGGGCCAGCTCCACCCGAACGCACGTCTCCGTACCTCAGCCTCGCCTCCCGGGGGCCGCCCAGGATCCGTCATCCTCCTGTCGGCCTGAGCCAATGGAAGAAGACATCCTGGGTCCCCCAAGAAGAGTCCGGGTCCGCCTACCTCTTGTCGGCCTGAGCCAATAGAGGAAGGTACCCCGGGGCTCCTGGGAGAAGCCGCGCAGGACCAGCTCCGGCGTGAAGATATCGACCTCGTCAACGAGGCACGATTACAAGCAACACTCCACAACGCACGGTCCCGGTTGGTGCTCCGGCGCTACCGCCAAAGGACCAAGCGCGTCTGGGAGCTACAAGAAGGCGACCTGGTGTCGCGGCGCACACTTTCCCGCGAAGGACCTATAAACTCTCCTCCAGCCGGGAAGGTCCCTTCCGAGTCACGAAAGTTGCCGCCCGAGGTACATACACCTCTCCACCAAGGATGGGATCCACTCCCGAACCCTTGGAACGTGGAACATCACAAAAAGTTCTATCCTCAGAGCATTAGTAGAACAAGCCTTTTCCTTTCTGTAATAGATCCCCTAGGCTCCAGGAACAGCGCTCGGAGCAGCTAAGCCTCAGGGGACGGTCCAGGACTACGTTCAGCTTGGCCTGGTTCCGACCCCAAGCGCGTAGAGTCTTGCTTCCCTTCTTAATGAGGCGGGTCGTTGCCTCCATGTTCAGCCAGCCTTCCTCCTATGGGCATTTACACAGAAACCTGTTCTACCACGCTCTTACTTATGTGCTCATTTATATTACGCATTAATTTCTATGACCGCACTTTCCATGTATGCTCACCGTACAATTAGCTCCCCTTTCCCGTTCTCATCCATAGTCAGCATTTGCTATCCTACCGAAGGCGGTTGCGCTTGAGGCACCTGCCGATGGCTAGGGGGCCTTTCGGGCCTCCCCAAGTCAGGTGTTGCGGTGCCAGTTGGTCACCTCCAGGAAAGGCCTGCGCTGTGCATGGGGGGTCCAAGGTGCGTAGCCTGCTTTGCCGGTTCCGACCCAAAGCGTGCGGGCCCTGTTCTTCGGAGGTCCAGGGGAGTACAACCGCTTTGCCTGGTTCTGTACCGAAATCCTGTACACTCTGCCTCCCCGGCGTTAGGTCTGGTACTAGGGGCCGCACGATCGTACCCTGACCTCGGAGAGAGCCGGACCCCCCGGCGCCTCGCGCACAGAATTGCCCAAGCCCCGTATACCGGACCAGGACCGCAAGCCAAATAAGACTAAGAGACAGGGAAGGGAAAGCCCTCGAGGAGAATTACGCTTCCTCTACCTGTGTGCAGGACCTCCAGGTTCAGCTACGGGGACCGCACAGGGAAGGGTCGGAGCTATCGACTACTCCAATGCAAGACCGGAGGATCCGGACCTCGCCCCCTCCGCAGGGGCGGGTTCCGAAGGCCCCACGTGTCCGGCGGGGACGGAGCTCCCTCAGAGCGTAGCTCTGGGCCCGTCATGTGGCTGGCAGAGTCGGGCCTCGCCCCCTCCGCAGGGGTGAGCTCCGAAGGCTCCACGTGTCCCGTGGGGTCGGACCTCCATCTTCTCAGAGGAGAGCTCCGGGCCCGCCACGTGGCCGGCAGATCTGGACCTCCCCGTTCTCACCGGGCGAGCTCCGGAGACCCCTTGGGCCCTTAACACAATAAGGACCCGAGGAGGGTGTCTGTGCAAGACTTCAGGATTGGTGAAGACCTCCGAGGTCCTTGCGGAGCTAAGGACTCGGCCAGGCCAAACCAAGAAGAAGATGAGCGCGGACATAAGAAACAAAGGGTCTATTCATTCAAGGCTCCACGAGCTGGACTACAGACTCAACAAAAGAAAAAGAAAAGATACAAGCCCTAGGATTCCCCTGGCTCGCACCGGAACCTAGAGGCTACAAGGGCAGACACATCCCCGACTTCAGCCCTGGCAGCTTCCTCCCGCTCCGCGGCGGGGCCCTGCCTCACTGGCTCCAGAGAGAGGGAGGGATCCCGGCTCCGGAAGCACGCCAGCACGTGCGTAGCAACCTCCATTGCCAGGCCCCGTCCCTCCGCCTCGAGCTCACTGGCGACCACTGCTTCAAGCCTGTCCAGCTTGGCGCCAATAAACTCGAGCGCAGGGATCACCTCGGCCACCTTCTGCGCTGGAACCGCTGCCTTCACCGGGCTGAAACCAAGGGGGACCAGGGCGGACCCTGCCTGGTCGACGAAGCTCCAAACCGCTCGGGCATTGGCGGACCGTGAGGCCTGGAGCTCCTCCATCTCGCGGCGGGCTGCCAGCAAGGCGTCACGACCCTCCTTGGAGAATTTCTTCTCCTTGGCCGCCAGAGAGTCTTCCCGGAGCTGGAGACTCTAGGCAAGCCGCTCCAGCTCCGAAGCCCGGAAGTCGGCAGCCAGCTCCCGATCCAGGACCGCCTGGCGCTCCCGGGAGACTTGCTCCTCCCTCGCGGCCAGATCTGCCTTCTGGGTCTCCAGCTCCTTAGCTCGGGCTCTCAGGTCGCCCTCGCCAACCTTCAGCTGCGCGGTGACCTTCTTCGCTTTAGCCGCCACAGCCTGCTCCCGGTCCGCGAGGGCGCGCTCGCGGCGCGACAGCTTCAGCTGCACCTCCTCCAAAGCAGAGAAGTTCGCCTCGACCCGGGCATGTGACTCGAGGGCCTCCCGGTGGAGCCGCCAAGTCTCGGAGTCCAGGCGGTCGATGGCCTTCTTCTGACGGTCAAGGAGCGCCTCCATGACATCGAGCGACGTCCGCCTCGAGTCAACCTCCACCTTGACCTCCTCGGTCCGCTCTCTCAAGAGGCGCCCCCAGCTGAGGAGGTGATCCCTCTCTCCTGCCTGCTCCTCCCGTTCACGGCCGAGCGCGGCCAGGACCTGCCGGACGCTCGTCTGGGCGAGCTTAAAAGCGTCTGCCAGGGGCAGCGGGGCGGCAGAGGCCGAAGCCGCGCCCCCGACCTCCTCCATCACATCGTCATCAGGAGGAGCTAATGCTTCGGCGACAGGGATAAGGCGCTGATCAGGAGAAGCCAGCACTGGGGCGGGGCCGCTCCCGGCGCACTCCGGTTCACTTCCAGCCGTAGGGCCCGTAGCAGCTTCTCCCGCTTCGACAACAGAAGGCGGGGCACCGCCAGCCAGTCCCACCGAACCTTCAGCAACAGCTGGCTCCCGAGCTGGCGAAGGGGGATGGGCGGGAGTTGTCACCGCTGCCACAGGATCCGGACCGGTCGGCACAGGAGGAGCTTGCGCCTGCTTGGGGGCCGCCGGATCTGCTTCAGCTTCCGGGCGCTGCGGCGCAGATCCCCCGTCAGTCGGGGATGGCCGGGAAATGGAGACGTTATCGGTACTCGATGAGTCCCTCCAAACGTGGGAGGCTCTCGGGTTAAGAGAAGAAGAAAAGAATACAGGCTCTGGAACCCAATAGACGACACTTACCGAGGGACACGAGCACTCCAACGGGCTCTGAACCCGGGCTTCCGAGCCGGGGTAGGTCCACTAGAGCCCGCCGTCGCCGTCGAGGACTGCCCCGCAGTCACCCGGACCGGCGGAGCAGGGGACACTTGTGAAGCCCCCCTAGGTGTCGATCCAGCTCCCGAGGCCCGGGGCGCCTGAGTTCTAGACTCGCCCCTGGGCATCGTCGCACCAGCACTCCCCCTCGAAGCTCCACCGCCTGAGGACGGAGGGCGTGATGCACGGGGACCCTCGGGCCGCCGTCGCTCGAGCGGAGTCCCGTCGGAATGGGAAGCCTGAGACCTCTTGGAGTCGCCACAAGACGAGACGCCATCTCCAGGAGAAGGACGCGCAGGCGCTCTGGATCCCTGACTTGGCGCAAACGCTGCCGTCGGAGGAGACCGGGCGCGTTTCTTCTCCGAAGGCAAGTTGGAAGCCATGGTAGATGGAAGCTCAAGAACAGGGAAGACAAGGGTGCAAGAGCTCAAAGAAACAAGGAAGATGCAAGCGCTGGATGTGCGAAGGGAAGCCGCGATGCGGGTGAGATCCCCTTTTAAACTTCCCAGGCGCGATTCAAAGCGATTCGAAACTCTTCGAATACGCTGCTTGGACAACCGCTTCAGCTCCAAGACCGAGCGTCGATGACAAGTGGAACCAAGCCGTCCAACTAAGGCGGTGGGCCAAGAAGTCAGTCTCTCAAGAAGATGAGCCGACAGGACGCTTCAGCGGTTCCCGAAAAGGCGCAGCGACGTGCGGAAGTGGCAGCCTTGGGAACCGCCGCAGTAAAAGCAGCCATCAAGTGGAGCACACGCTCCCACGATCCCGCGACTGTTCGTGCCCCGACAACGGTCAAGACGTGTCTTCGAGAAGGTGCGCGGAGTGGAAGAGATGGGGCCCCACCTCGGGCTCATTATCTCCCTTGAGATGGGCCCGGGGGCCACTGTCGGTACCCTCAGTATGGGGTACCCCCACGCACAGGGGAAATTGCCTAAGGACCTCGTCCTTCTCGGCAGGGAGAGCTCCGAAGGCGCCACGTGTCCAGCGGGGCCGGACATCCCTCTCCTCAGAGGTAAGCTCCGGGGCTGCCACGTGGCCAACTGAGCCGGACCTCCCCCCTCGGCGGGTAGAGCTCCGAAGGCTCCACGTGTCCAGCGGGGCCGGACCTCCCTCTCCTCAGAGGAGAGTTCCGGGCCCGCCACGTGGCCAGCGGAGCCGGACCTCCCCCCTCCGCGGGGAGAGCTCCGAAGGCTCCACGTGTCCAGCAGGACCGGACCTCCGTCTCCTCACAGGAGAGCTCCGGGCCCGCCACGTGGCCAGCAGAGCAGCGCTGCCCGCCCCGCGTGGTAGGCTGCAAGAGTAAAGACGCGCCATACCTTGCCCATACAAGGTATTCAAGACCCGCGCCTTCCCAAGGCGCGGAGACGCGGAGCACGCCTCTGTCAGAAGCCGTTGCGCCCAATCACATCACAGTGAAGGCTAGCGCGCCGCGTCAGAGGTTGTACGCCAATAAACACAACGACAAGACATCCCCTGCTGCCCCTGCCATCATCAACCGCTACGACTAGCTTGCGGCATGGGCAGGGCGGCAGAACGAAGAATCTGAAGCCCTCGCCAGAGACACTGCCGGCGTAACTGCGGATACGGTAGATGGCAGACAATCTCCCCGGGACCACCTGTCGGGTCCCGTGCCCACCTTGTAAGCCACCCGAGCCTTGGACTATAAAAGGCTCGGGTAGGCAACGTTAGCAAGGGTTCGACATTTTACACTCTCACGCAGGGTTCGCTCCTGAGCACCAAGCAATACAACGAGCATCTCTGCTCACCGTGGACGTAGGGTATTACGCTCTGGCGGCCTGAACCACGTAAAAATCCCTGTGTCAAGCTTCTCCTTTAATCGTCCCTAACGTGTAAGCTCTCCGTGAGTGACTAGCCCCTCCGAAAAAGAACCTCCACGGGCTGCCCAGAGCAGGCCCGGGGAAAGTGTCGGCTACACACTTCGACAACTACAATACCAGAACTACATACAAACTCAGTACTAGGCAGCTGGTAGATCGTAGTTGGACGGACGAATGTGCTTGCAGGCTATTGGTACAGTTTCCGTATAGAGGTACTGTTACAGGTGCGTCGCCCCACCGCACCACGCCTGCACAGAGCATCAGGACATGACAACACCGTTCGCTTTTGTGGCCTCCGATTGCTTAGGGCACACAAAGCGACCAGTTAGACCAGTCAAAGGGCATGTCGTATGGTTCTATCGGCGACTCGAACTTACTATTACAATTTCATATCCTATAGAACGAGTAATTAGATTACAATTTATACTTTTATTATAAAAAATTGATGAAACGTTAACTAGTTTGACTTAGACTAATTCTAAAGATAAGCTTAGTTTAGGAATAGATAGTATTTTCGGATTAACCATACTTGTCTAGCGTTAATAATTGTGTAGAGCAAGTATAACTTAATAAGAACGGATTGAAAGCCCCAACCTAACCCCTCTCTAAGGTACTCCCTCCGTTTATTTTTATTTGATGCTTACTAGTTTTATAAATGTTTTAAATAAAACAGAACAAAGAGAGTATTTACAAGATCTTAAAAACACGGTAATTATAGATAAACGTTGGCACAACTTATAGTCGTGTAGTTAACGGTAATTAGAAAAACATGTCTTTCAACTCAGTGAAGCTGGGAGCAACGACTAGGTTAGTTAAATGAAATACATCAAGGTATGATTTCATCACGTTAACTGGGGTTTTCATTTCTGTGCGCGTAGCAATTGTAGGGTATCTTCTGACTCCTCACATCGTATCCGGACCGGTCGATAGGGACAGATGCGCCCGCCCGGTCCGGCCAGACCGCTCCCCATTATTAACCGGTTCACCACCCGTCCCCCTCCATCTGATCCTACTCGAGGGGAGAGTGCGCCTCCTCCAGCTCCGGCCGCGATCTCGCCGGCCGGCTCCAACCCGCCTGCTCGCTTCGGATTCATTACTCATCGTCTGCCCTTCCGTTGACCGCCTTGGCCGGGGTGGCCAGGTTCTTGCCTCCGCCGCGGCAGCGGCGCGTGATCTGTGCGCTCTCTAAAGGGGCGACTTTTCTTTTCGAGTTTCGTGGAGCTGAGGAGGAAGCCGGGGGCACCGCGACGGGTTCATGGTTTAGATCCGGCGGTCGGGCGCCACGGATCTGAGCGAGGCACGCCGTTGCATTTCGTTTTTCCGGGTCCGTTTTCCTCTCTCATGCTGCTTCTTTTTGTCGGCGAGAGCTGACGCCGTGGCCGACCTTTTCTTTTTTTCGCAGGTTTCGGCGTGGTGGGATCGGGGCCGGGCGGTCGCCATCTTCGGCTCGTTTCGAGTAGCTTGGGCCTCCCATGCCCAGATAGGGTATGGACGGCAGACGCGGTAACCGTCGGAACTCGGAAGGAGCGTCGGTTGCAGATCTAAAAGCCGTTCGGTTGCTCTGTTTGGTTGACCTGCTTGCTGGTCTGCCGAGCGGAATGAATGCCAGTGTTTTCTGCTGTTTGACTATCAATAGTCGATGCGTAGCGGCCGTACGAGGAATTTAGCTGGATGTTATGTGCTTAGGAGACTTTTAATTAGTCGCTGATATTTTGGTCTCTTTTGAGTCACCCCGGAGCTGGGAGGAAGCGGATCACGTCTCTGTGTTGCTAATACCTGGGTCTTTCTTGAATAACCTGGATTCCCCAGCGGATCAGATCCAGTTCCCCTGTGGCCTTTGCAATAAGGTGCTGCGGGGGGGAGACGCCATGACCTACTTCCCTGAGGAAGTGGTGGAGCACATATTCAGCTTCTTGCCGTCGCACAGCGACCGGAACAAGGTCTCGCTCGTGTGCAAGGTGTGGTATGAGATGGAGAGGCTGAGCCGCCGTGCAGTCTTTGTGGGGAACTGCTATGCAGTGCGCCCCGAGCGTGTGGTGCGGAGGTTCCCCAATGTGCGGGCCTTGACAGTGAAGGGGAAGCCACACTTCGCGGACTTCAACCTTGTGCCACCCGATTGGGGTGGATATGCGGCGCCATGGATTGAGGCAGCAGCCAGGGGCTGCGTGGGTCTTGAGGAGCTGCGGATGAAGCGGATGGTGGTCTCCGATGAGAGCCTTGAGCTGCTAGCTCGGTCGTTTCCAAGATTCGAGGCTCTAGTTCTAATCAGCTGCGAGGGCTTCAGCACCGAAGGGCTGGCAGATATCGCCAGTCACTGCAAGTAAGTCCTCCTGGGAAATTCCAGTTCTCCATGGGCATCATTTCTAAATGATTTGGCTGTGCAGTCTGTAAACACTTTCTGTTGAGCAGAGTGAATTCTTATTTGAATGGTTTTTGGTGCTTTCTTACCTTGGTATGATGCTTCTTACTTACGGCACTAGATAGCCATGGGGATTGTTCTGCTATGATCTTATTGCTCATCACTAATTTCTAGTCTTAGGCGCATGTTCTAGTACAGTAATTCAAACATTTTTTCAGTGGTCAGGTGTTTAATTTTAACTGAATTTTGAATTTTTTTATTTGGTAATTATTGTTTAATGTAGACCTCACTTTCTTCCTTCTTTTTTGTCTAGGCTCCTGAGGGAGTTAGATTTGCAGGAAAATGACGTGGAGGACCGTGGGTCTAGGTGGCTCTCCTGCTTCCCTGATTCCTGCACTTCGCTTGTCACCTTAAATTTTGCATGCATCAAAGGTGCGGTGGATTCTACTTCACTGGAGAGGCTTGTTGCTAAATCTCCGAACCTACACAGTTTGAGGTTGAATCGAGCTGTTTCAGTAGATACACTCTCAAAGATATTAATGCGCACCCCCAATTTGGAAGATTTGGGAACAGGGAATTTGACGGAAGAGCTCCAAACTGAATCATACGCCAGGCTAATCAATTCTCTGGAGAAATGCAAAATGCTGAGGAGTTTGTCTGGATTTTGGGATGCTTCTCCTGTTTGTGTTCCATTTATCTATCCCCTCTGTCATCAGCTTACTGGTTTAAATTTGAGCTATACACCCACATTGGATTATTCAGATCTAACTAAAATGATCAGCTGCTGTGTGAAGCTTCAACGGCTTTGGGTGAGTATCCTTCTCTCTCTTGGCTTACTATTTTTTGTAGTTTGTTTGAGAAAGCAAGCAAATAGTTTTGCCTCCATAGGTACTGGATTGCATCTCTGATAAGGGTTTGCAAGTAGTGGCTTCCAGTTGCAAAGATCTACAGGAACTCAGGGTATTCCCGTCAGATTTTTATGTTGCTGGTTATTCTGCGGTGACGGAAGAGGGACTTGTTGCAATATCATCAGGGTGCCCAAAACTGAGCTCATTGCTATATTTCTGTCACCTTATGACTAATGATGCACTAATTACCATAGCTAAGAACTGCCCAAATTTCATACGGTTTAGACTCTGCATCCTTGAGCCTAGGAAGCCAGATGCAATGACAAATCAGCCGTTAGATGAGGGTTTTGGTGCAATTGTTCGTGAATGCAAGGGACTAAGGCGACTCTCAATATCGGGTCTTCTCACTGACAAGGTTTTCATGTACATTGGAAAGTATGCAAAACACCTTGAGATGCTTTCTATAGCATTTGCTGGAGATAGTGATGAAGGGATGATGCATGTTTTGAATGGATGCAAAAATTTAAGGAAGCTGGAGATTAGAGACAGTCCATTTGGTGATGGTGCACTGTTGGGAAATGTTGCCAAGTATGAAACAATGCGATCCCTTTGGATGTCATCATGCAATGTCACATTGAAGGGGTGCGAGATTCTTGCATCAGAGATGCCGATGCTCAATGTTGAGATAATGAATGAACTAGATGGAAGTAGTGAAATGGAGGAAAATGCTGGAGATGTCTCTAAAGCGGACAAGTTATATGTGTACCGCACAACTGCTGGAGTGAGGGATGACGCTCCAAATTTTGTCAAGATCCTATAGAGCTAGCTGAGTAGCCTGGTACCTTCTCACTCAAAGGTTATCCTTTTTCCCACATATCTCTTGTTTCATCTGGAAATGGCTTGCCTATTTTGCAATCTGCCCGCTTTCCCTCTTGCTCACTTGAATTAATTTGCTTGTACTGTTGGAACTTGGTCTCCTTCACGATGAGTACCTCTTTAAATGCAGTTTCTTTCAAATGGTTTAAATGCAGTACCTTTTAAATGGATACTGTATGCTCCATAACATGCAAATTAGTACAACTCATTGCTTCAACGAGAAACTTTCATGCAGAAGGGACTTTAATTGATTTGCTAGTTTCTCTTAGTTTCTATGTGCACCAAGTTCAGACGACATTGTAGTCAAGATCTGAAATACTGCATGAAGAAACTTATGTAATTTGTCTGGATAGTACTTGAAAGTAATGTTTGAAATGCTTTTATTCTGCCATAAATCTGAAGCTATTCTTTCTTTTTCGTCCTCATTCATCGGTTGTAGGCATCTACAGGCACTCCAAATTTTTGTTCAGCCTGTATATCGTTCGGATTCCTTTTACCAGTATGGAGCAGCATAACATCAGATATGTCTAACTCGGTCGTCCCGTTCCCATTCGATTGCTTTTACAGATGGTCGGCGGCAGGCTGTGGGCCGCAGCTTCAGTGGTACTCCCTCCGTTTTAAAATATTTGACGCTGCTTAGTTCAATCAAATATTTCGAAACGGAGGGAGTAATTTCTTGAAGCGTCTCTTCAATGGCCAGGAAAAGCCATACCACTGTGCGTTATCGCGGAGCAGCTGGCTGGGATTCATCATCACCCCTTGGACCGGGGACCCTACCCTTTTAACGTTTTGATCATATGGCCACCGAGGCCCTTTATCATCCTGTACATTCTCACCTGAGAGGACTGCATCCATTTGTAATCAGTAGTGTACCAGTATCCGTTTGCTTTTGATAGACATTGGCACAGTGGACTGTGTTGCTGCTGCTGTTGTCGTAGTGTTTGTTTGAACCTGATCGGTCATTCTGGGGACGATGCTCCTGTGAATGCTGTGCGTTGAACAGCCTGAGGCTTATCTGTAACATTTTGTTCAATGATCTTCATCCCTTAGGTGTTTGTTGTGGCACAGCTTACTTTATGTGGTTGAACATTGTCTGCTTGTTTTTGTTGTGGTCTATTTCTGCTTGTGATGCGTTTTTTAAGTTCATCTAGCAACATTTTGCACACTGAAGATGTGACGGTTCCCATCGAGTTGTAGTGTTCAGTTACGGTGGTTGATCAAAACCTGGCCTGCGTTCATCGGATGAGCCTGAAACATTGAATCACATTCAAGTAGGGAGAATCTAAGGCCGTATTATCGGGCAAACAGAATTGACAGAGTTTTCAAGGCAAACGTCTTGGTCAGGGAACCAAAGTTTTCAAGCAGCGCGTTGCCGTTGCTTGCATCGAGGAGCCTGGGCGGCAGATTCGTGCTGTCGTCCAAGCTTGGATGATGGCGGTGCTAGCACGAGGCCCGGACGAGGTGACGCAGCAGACAGAGACACGTGCGTGGTGGGGCTTTCCAGGTCGGTACATTTAACCGATAACCGTAAAACCGATCTGCACCCGAATGAAATATGTAGTCAATTGAATTTTTTTATCAAATGCGGTTATCTTTTTTTTTAATTCGGTTAACAGAATAAAATTTAGTTATCACATCATATTAACTGAATAACCGGTTTAACCGAAATTTTAACCTGCACTATCCTATAACCCATAAAAATAAAGCTCAACGGTACTAATTTTTATCCTTACCGAATTTTTTCTCATATCATAACCCAATCTTAATAATATCCGTCCAATCAACATGTGGGGACCACTCCGTAGTTCACCCACTCCAGGATCGCATATGGTGGTGCCGTGCGATGCAGCACCCAACAGCACACACGAAAAGATTAAAGAACAACATACAAACTTTTATTGGATATAAAACAACGGAAGTCTTTTTACAAAACTTATTTATACAGCGGAAGTAATATACATAAGTAGCCTCTCATCCTAACTATGCAAAAGTGCAGGCTTCCAGCCCGGGGACGCTACACACTAGCAGCATGAAACCGGAGAATCACGGCGGCGTGCATGGCTCCAGCTCGGCCGTGTACCCCGACGGGGGCATCACCTCGTCCTCGGATCCCTCCTCATAACTTTCACCTGCACACAACTCAAATATTGCAACCGTGAGCACGATGGCTCAGCAAGGCTTAACCGTCTAGCCTAGGCATGAAACTCTACATGCAGAGATATGTAAGATAGGAAAAAGGACTTTGCGTCAAAGACACGCCTATAAGTTGATCCTTACTTTCAGTTTTATAGGAGCAGATTCATGTGCCTTAGGCAGCCCTCACATCGGAAGTCCACAATCAAACAAGAAACGCTTTCCTCCGATGTGGTGATGCCCAAAGCAGAAAGTAAACTTAATTAGCTCTACATCTACAACAGACATGGTTTCCAAAGCATTAAGCTATCATCACATCATATTATCATTCAACTGGCTTACTTAACTTCTTACAACGTCACGGAACAGTGAACAAGCGGTACTCAAATAACCGCGAGGGACGGTGATTGCAATCAGGAGACACCCAGACAACACATTGCATACACCCACTTTCAGAAGCGTGATTCCATACCCCTTCCTACTCTGTTGTATGCAACAACCTTTCAAAGGCAACCCAAATGCCGAACCGGTCCATCCGTAACAGGCAGGAGGTCCACGTGGAGCGTGACTGTGCCCACCGGCAGATTTACACCTTGCTACCCTCAACCCACTCCTATTTATGGTTGGGTAAGCCTCGGCACCCAGGTTAACCAATTACAGCGGTTTCCTGCTTATGTCAGTATGCCATCCGGTACTGTTCGATACTTGTTCATCAGGCCCGCACACTGCTCGGTCCTCAATCGACACCAACAGGGCTACGCACGTGAGACCTCCGCTCACTGCTTCCTATCCCCCCTGCTGGGTCTCATTTTCACCACTCTTAAGCCATTTTCTATTCTAACCAAACTGTGTGATAAACCTTACCTCGTGAGTAGATTCCAACTACTCGACTTCTACCGAGATCCTAAGCATATTAGCAGAGCCTTGTCTACTCATCGGGTCTCTAAGCTACCCAAACCTTCATAGGATTTAAAAGGTTATGCAAGTGGGGTTTCAATCACCTTAACTCTAATGCAAACATTCACCCTAGACATAAGTGATATAAATAAAGAATTTACAAAAGTACTTAAATGCAAACCAGGGCTTGCCTGGTTACGAGTTAGATGGGAAGTCAACTTCTGGTGAGAGGACGTCCAACGGCTCCGGTGCGTCCTGAACTTCGGTCACTATTGTGAAATGTAACAAAATACATGTGTAAGTATTAAGGACTTATAAGAATTGAACTTCTATTCATAGATAATGCTATTTAGAATCCTTAATTGGCTTTGGGATTTTTACAGTGGATACTAGACTCTCTAAGGATGATCTGAGCAAAATTTGGAGAAGTGTCCATGCACAATGTAGTTTCCAAAATTCCTACAAGTACAAGTCTTCTCTGAGTTTTGAGCCCAAATCAGGAGCTTTGACATAGTTAAAAGTAGAAGATCTGATTATGGTAAGTCTCCATGGTTCTAAAAAAATTTGTTTCACCATTTTTGGAGCTACCAAAAGAGAGATATGAATTTTTGAAGTTGGACAGGAGTTCTGAAAAGTTTCTGTTTAAATTTGAATTTCCAAATAAATGCTGAACTTTGGAAGGCAATTTAGCCTACCAATTGAACTCCAATGAAGCTCAAATTTTTACGGGAGATCATAAATATCATAAGGAACCACCTAGCAAAATTTGAAGAAATTCTATAACAGGGATCTTCTAGAATTAATTCCCAAAAATTTAACTTTGATGAATTTTGGAGAAATTTCCAGAGATCCCCAGATCAATTTCTTTACATTTCTGCAAATTACTGATTGAGAGGAATCTAGCAAAATTTTTTTCACAAATTTTGGACATTCCTACTGAAAGTTATGGTCCTTTGAAGCTTGTACTAAATCTGGAAATTGAAGAAATGTTTAAATTCTGGCTGTGGACCCCACCCGCGATGTTATCCACTCAGATGACGGTAACACTGAGGCCACGGGGTTATTTCCCGCGCAGCCGCACCGGATCTGGTGCCACAGAACGATCCCTGCGCGCATACAGAGGCTGACCGATGGGAACCGGCCCTCCTTCGTTTTCCTCGCGCTGCCCGCGCCTCCCGTGGCGGCGCACGCCGGCGAGGCTCGCCGGGACGGGGTTTTCATGGTCCTAGCTTCCTCCAACTCGCTGCCTGTGAGTTCTACACCGTGCTGAACACGATGGTGGGGTCGGGAGCCGATGACAACGGCTGGAACGGTGCTTGCACCGGCGACCATGTCGGGCCTCACTTCGGCGAGCTCGTTCTCCCTCGATAGTGGGTCTTTCGGGCTAGGGCTTGCTCTAAAAGCACCAGTGACACATGGACAACGTCAACCCATAGCCCGTTCTCCATGTAAACCACTGGAGAGGGGACCTCACCGGCGACCCGAGCCCGCAAAACGTCGGCGGCGACAAAAACTCAAAGAACTCCTTCAACCCTCGATGGTTTCTGGCGCCATTTGAGAGAGAAGGACCGTAGGGGTCTAGTGAAGGTTCTTCTAGAACATAATGAGCTCTAGCTACTGCGGTGCGATGAATTTCATCATAGACCCAGAGGGGTCGCTATGAACTAGGGTTTGGTAAAACCCGAAATTCCCACTACCCGATTGATCAACTGACATGAGGCCTTCGACATCACGAGCTACGGACAACAACGCACCTTTCTTTTGTAGGGAAGGGGCGGTGATACCAGCCGTAGCACGCTGACCACGGTGAACCGAACGTGGTTCCATCGGCCACCTCCGAACGCCGGCGCCAATTTTGGGTTTGCGCGTAGCACGAGCTAGGAAACTTAGGTGGGAGAACGGTGGAGGCTGGAGCACACACTAGCGCTTCTTTTTGCTGCTTGGAGCTCGATCATCCGAGCTCGGGCGAGCGTGGGCGAGGGAGAAACAGAAACGGCGCGAAGGCAGTTTCTCGCGGGAGAGAGCGGAGGGAGCGGCGAGCAACCGAGAGAAGTGAAGAATGACTTCGTTGCTGCGACCGTGTGGTATTGAAGCGGCTGACGATCGAGGAAACCAGGAGGTGGCGCGGTGGAGTCCTCGGGAGCGGGTTTCGCTGGGAGCTGGTGGCGTCTCGGCGATCGGCCGATGAAAAACAGAGGCGGTAGATCATTTGTGTGGCTGACAAAGGGGTCCCACCACCTCAAATTTTTATTCACATTCCACTGATAATTCTTCCCCAGCAACTCAACATTTAAGTCTATACTTTCACACCAAGTCATGGTTTAAACTTTCTGAATTCAAATAGTTTGAATTCTGGTGTGAAGTTTGAATTGTGTTGGGTCATTTGGATTTGAAATGAATTTGAATTTCCCCTTTGCCTTGCTCCAAAAATATAGCAAACCAAGCCCAAAATTTCTGATTTTTGGCACGGCTGTTAATTCAAATGTGGAGAACCCAATTGTGGAACCAAATTGGCACATTGAGGGGATTGGAATTTGAAACTGAATTTGAAATTCAGATTAGAGGGTTTCCCCTTTTAACTCCCAAACAATTATTAAAACTCCTCCAAATGAGCTGAAATTTGGAAGGTTGAATATTTGGACTATCAAGATCCAAGTTATGAATTTAGATCTCCATGATTGGAAATTTTTGGGAAGTTTTAAATCCTCACTTTGAACCTACACCATTATAATTCAAAGTTTTGATTCCCCTCATTTTTCCTAAGTGTATATGAGCTGAAAATTCTTGCTACCATTTTTTGGGGATTTTAAATCCCTCTCCCCTTAAAAAGAATCTCGTCCCGAGATTCCAAAGGAAAAGCAAAGTTGGGAAACTTTACCGGGTATATGATGATAGCAAGTCTTGATAATTCGTCCGTAAATATTCCTCGCTTCCCATGTCGCCTCATCAGTGGTATGGTTACTCCACAAGACCTTGTAGAACCATAAAGTCTGGTTTCTTGTGGCGCGAGTCTTTGCATCGATAATCCGGATCGGATACTCCGTGTGCGTGAGGTCCGGTTGAAGAACTTCTATGTCTTCAGTGCGGACTTCAGCGGAGGGTTTGAGGCACTTCCTCAGCTGAGAGATGTGGAAGACATTGTGAATTCCTGCGAGCGACGCCGGTAAATCCAAGCGATAGGCCACGGGTCCGCATTTTTCAATGACGGCGAACGGACCAATGAACCGTGGTGCAAGTTTACCCTTCACTCCGAAACGATGGACTCCCTTCATCGGCGACACACGGATATAAACATGGTCCCCGATATCGAAGTGGAGAGGACGACGTCTTTTATCCGCATAGCTCTTCTGACGAGATTGAGCAGCTTTGAGATTGGCTTGTATTACTCGCACTCGTTCTTCCGCCTCATTCACAAGTTTGATGCCGTAGATAACTCGCTCGCCGGACTCGCACCAGTTGAGGGGTGTGCGACATTTCCGGCCGTAGAGAGCTTCATACGGCGCCATCTTGATGCTAGCTTGATAGCCATTATTGTAAGAAAATTCCGCCAACGGCAAATGATCGTCCCAATTCTTGCCGTGATGGATGGCACAAGCGCGAAGCATGTCTTCCAACACTTGGTTCACCCGTTCAGTTTGACCATCCGTTTGTGGGTGATACGCGGAACTTCGAATCAGTTTTGTCCCCAATGATGCGTGCAGCTGTTCCCAGAACCGAGCGACGAACAGCGCACCGCGATCTGAAATGATGGAGCGGGGAACACTGTGCAAGCAAAAGATTCTTGCAATATAAAGCTCCGCATATTTCTTGGCCACATAGCCCGTATGTACGGGAATGAAATGAGCCGACTTGGTTAGTCGATCGACTATCACCCAAATCGAGTCATGCTTGTGAGACGTGAGAGGTAATCCGACTATGAAGTCCATGTTGATATCCTCCCACTTCCACGCCGGAATGTTTAATGGTTGCAGCTGTCCGGCTTTACACATATGGTCGGCTTTCACACGCCGATACGTATCGCATTCGGATATGTACTTTGCGATTTCTCTTTTCATCCGTGTCCACCAAAACCTGGTTTTCAGATCCTGGTACATCTTGTTGCTGCCCGGATGAATAGAATACTTAAATAAATGAGCCTCGTCCAAGATCTTCTTACGAAGATTCATGTCGCGGGGTACCACTATACGGTCTTTAAACCATAGAGTACCGTTATCATCTCTTCGGAAGCATTTCATTTCGCCATTCTTCATCCTTCTCCGAATGTGCGACATTCCCACGTCTTTCTTCTGTGCTTCCATAATCTCCTCTCGTATTGTAGGGACGAGAGCAAGATTATACAATGCCCCATATGGAACCAAGTACAAACTCGGCTCCTCCTCTTCAAGTGGGGTGATGGACAGATTGTTGACATGAGATTTGCATCTCAAGGCGTCGGCAACCACGTTTGCCTTCCCGGGATGGTAGTGAATCTCTATCTCATAGTCTTTGATCAACTCTAACCATCTCCGTTGCCGCATATTCAACTCCTTTTGAGTGAATATATTTTTCAGATTTTTATGGTCGGTGTAGAGGTGCACTAAGTTCCCAAGCAAATAGTGCCTCCACATTTTCAATGCCAACACCACAGCAGCGAGCTCAAGATCATGAGTCGGATAGTGCTGCTCATGGTTACGAAGTTGACGTGAACCATAGGCGACCACTCTTCCTCCTTGCATCAATACACAGCCAAGCCCGATGCCAGACGCGTCACAATATACGTCGAAGGGTTTGGTTGTATCCGGTTGAGCTAACACCGGGGCTGTTGTAAGATGCTTTACTAATGCTTGGAAAGCTTCTTCACAAGCTGAGCTCCAAACATATTTGATCCCCTTCTTCAACAGTTCAGTCATCGGCTTAGCAAGCTTGGAGAAGTTGGGTATGAATCTCCGATAATATCCTGCTAACCCGAGGAAACTCCTGACTTCATGGACTGATGTGGGGGACTTCCATTTCAGCACTTGTTGGTTTAGCTCATGCAGTCAATACAATAGTTGCGAGAATGGAATAAATAATACGCATAACAATCACACATATGGATAAATTATAAACTTTATACAACATATACATCCCTGGACCGTGTCACACGATCGACTTTCCAAAGTAATGAACTTTAGGGATTAAAAGTTCATTTCGACCATCGTGGGTCACCACGGGATGTTAAGTGTGTTAGCATGCGTAATTCCTCGCTATTGTACTGGACCCAAACAGACACTAGGTCAAAGTGAGATGTCGAATGCATAAACTTTTCGACTCCACTCTCTGTTTTACAAAAGCCACTGGATGTCGAAAGGTGAAATTGAGTGTTTTAATTGAAACACCTCAACATGATGTTCACTGTCCAGCTTCTGGTCCAGCTGACCAGTCTGGATAATTCAACAGTTTCGACCACGTTAGAGGCAAAATATGGACTAGAGTTCAACAACAAAGTTGTAGTAGACTCAACAAGGAATCCAGATTGTATTTATTTGCCTCTATGTCCTTCCTAGTTTGTGAGTTATGACTACTACAAGTTGACAGAATTTTCTTAGGAATTTTGACAGCACCTTCTTTGTAAGTTGCTGTTTTATTCACAAAATTCCAACTATTTCTGCCCTCCAACTAGGAAAGCACTGAACTACAAAGTTGTAGCATATCTCCTATACTTTCCAACGATGTCTTACTTGACCCTTAGAAATTTTTCTACAAAAAATTGTGGTTGAAATACAGAAAACTCCAGAGAGCATTCTGGTCTGCCCTGTTTCTTGACAGTACCTACTCATCTGAGATTTTCACCCCTTTGGAGGGAGATTTTGTTCTGGATCTCTACAGAAAAGTTGTAGAGGACTTCAAAACATTTCCAGAATTGTATCCCAAACCTCCATTGGTTCAACCAATCTTAAGTTATGCCCTGTTCAAGTTCAGCAAAATTTCTGCCGAAAACAGGGGAGATTGTTCCTATGTTTTTGAGATTGAAACTATACTCCCAATTGACTCCCAGTTCAATATAGGAGTTTACTAACCTATAAATGGAATCCTAACGTCATTGTTAACTCTTTTCTCTGAAAATATACTTTTATGCAGTCTCGGTACTACGTTTCCTTACCAAAGAAAAATTCTAAACCGGTATTCTGGCATATATGTGTCAAATGGTGGAACTAAGAACGTCACTCACAAACGGTTACTAAACGTCATGCACTAACGTAATTAATGTACCTGCAGAAAATACAAAATAATGGTGCACACAAAGGTTTTAACATTTCAGGCAGTTCCATGTCATAATAAAAACATACGGTCCGTATCATTGCCATACGGATCGTCCTTGAGTCAAGCCACGTCTCAAGGTACATGGTCGTGTTTTCACACCACACGACGGGGAACCCGAGTAGAGCGTGGACGGGTTGTCACGGTCGGGAATTTTATCAACCCAACGGATACCACCTACTGCCTCATGACCGTTGAGGCATGCCGATGGCGAGCGTTGTGTATGGCCCTTTGAACATTGAACGTTCAAGAGTTACATACTATCGTGTTGCTTACCACACGATGGGGTATTCTCACTTTGGCCTGAAGCACGCTGGAGATTAGCGCTTTCATATGCTCTCAGAACCATGAGAAAGTTCAGAGACTCATATTAACTACCGTGCCAAGCCATGGTATAACCTTCCATACCATTACTCGTATGGCGAGTCACCGCAATTGATCCGCCTGCGGTGGCGTACCTTACCTCTTACCTGACGTCGGAGCGTCGTTACAGAATATATAACACATAAGTTAGCTTTTCCACCTTAGTAACTACTACTATCATAGACCTTATGTGGGCATAATGACTAATACTCACTCGACTACTTCTAAGTTTTCAAAATAGGCTCCTTTCGAGCGTGCTATTCCCAATGCGGCTCTGATACCACGTCTGTGGGGACCACCACGTGGTTCACCCACTCCAGGATCGCATAGGGTGGTGCCGTGCGATGCGGCACCTAACAGCACACACGAAAAGATTAAAGAACAACATACACACTTTTATTATATAAAACAGCGGAAGTATTTTTACAAAACTTATTTATACAGCGGAAGTAATATACATAAGTAGCCTCTCATTCTAACTATGCAAAATTGCAGCCGTCCAGCTCGGGGACGCTACACACTAGTAGCATGGAACCGGAGAATCACGGCGGTGTGCAGGGCTCCAGCTCAGCCGTGTATCCCGACGGGGGCATCGCCTCGTCCTCGGATCCCTCCTCATAACTTTCACCTGCACACAGCTCAAATACTGCAACCGTGAGCACGATGGCTCAGTAAGGCTTAACCGTCTAGCCTAGGCATGGAACTCTACATGCAGGGATATGTAAGATAGGAAAAAGGACTTTGCGTCAAAGACACGCCTATAAGTTGATCCTTACTTTCAGTTTTGTAGCAGCAGATTCATGTGCCTTAGGCAGCCCTCACATCGGAAGTCCACAATCAAACAAGAAACGCTTTCCTCCGATGTGGTGATGCCAAAGCGGAAAGTAAACTTAATTAGCTCTACATCTACAGCAGACATGGTTTCCAAAGCATTAAGCTATCATCACAACATATTATCATTCAACTGGCTTACTTCACTTCTTACTACGTCATGGAACAGTGGACAAGCGATACTCAAATAACCGCGAGGGACGGTGATTGCAATCAGGAGACATCCGGACAACACGTTGCATACACCCACTTTCATAAGCGTGATTCCACACCCCTTCGTACTCTGTTGTATGCAACAACCTTTCAAAGCAAACCCAAATGCCGAACCGGTCCATCCGTAACAGGCAGGAGGTCCCCACATGGAGCGTGACTGTGCCCACCGGCAGATTAACACCTTGCTACCCTCAACCCACTCCTATTTACGGTTGGGTAAGCCTCGGCACCCAGATTAACCAATTACATCGGTTTCCTGCTTATGTCAGTGTGCCATCCGGTACTGTTCGATACTTGTTCATCAGGCCCGCACACGGCTCGGTCCTCAATCGACACCGACAGGTCTACGCACATGAGACCTCCGCTCACTGCTTCCTATCCCCCCTGCTGGGTCTCATTTTTACCACTCTTAAGCCATTTTTTATTCTGACCAAACCGTGTGATAAACCTTACCTCGCGAGTAGATTCCAACTACTCGACTTCTACCGAGATCCTAAGCATATTAGCAGGGCCTTGTCTACTCGTCGGGTCTGTAAGCTACCCAACCCTTCATAGGATTTAAAAGGTTATGCAAGTGGGGTTTCAATCACCTTAACTCTAATGCAAACATTCACCCTAGACATAAGTGATATAAATAAAGAATTTACAAAAGTACTTAAATACAAACCGGGGCTTGCCTGGTTGCGAGTTAGATAGGAAGTCAACTTCTGGTGGGAGGACGTCCAACGCCTCCGGTGCGTCCTCAACTTCGGTCACTATTATGAAATGTAACAAAATACATGTGTAAGTATTAAGGACTTATAAGAATTGAACTTCTATTCATAGCTACTGCTATTTAGAATCCTTTATTGGCTTTGAGATTTTTACAGTGGATACTAGACTCTCTAAGGATGATCTGAGCAAAATTTGGAGAAGTGTCCATGCACAATGTAGTTTCCAATATTCCTACAAGTACAAGGCTTCTCTGAGTTTTGAGCCCAAATCAGGAGCTTTGACATAGTTAAAAGTGGAAGATCTGATTAGGGTAAGTCTTCATGGTTCTAACAAAATTTGTTTCACCATTTTTGGAGCTACCAATAGAGAGATATGAATTTTTGAAGTTGGACAGGAGTTCTGAAAAGTTTCTGTTTAAATTTGAATTTCCAAATAAAGGCTGAACTTCGGAAGGCAATTTAGCCTACCAATTGAACTCCAATTAAGCTCAAATTTTTACTGGAGATCAGAAATATCATAAGGAACCTCCTAGCAAAATTTGAAGAAATGCTATAACAGGGATCTTCTAGAATTAATTCCCAAAGATTTAATTTTGATGAATTTTGGAGCAATTTCCAGAGATCCCCAGATCAATTTCTTTACATTTCTGTAAAGTAATGATTGAGAGGAATCTAGCAAAATTTGTTTCACAAATTTTGTACATTCCTACTGAAAGTTATGGTCCTTTGAAGCTTGTACTAAATCTGGAAATTGAAGAAATATTTAAATTCTGGCTATGGACCCCACCCGCGATGTTATCCACTCAGATGACGGCAACACCGAGGCCACGGGGTTATTTCCCGCGCAGCCGCACCGGATCTGGTGCCACAGACCGATCCCTGCGCGTATACAGAGGCTGATCGGTGGGACCCGACCCTCCTTCGTCTTCCTCGCGCTGCCCGCGCCTCCCGCGGCGGCGCACGCCGGCGAGGCTCGCCGGGACGGGGTTCCCGTGGTCTGAGCTTCCTCCAACTCGCCGCCTGTGAGTTCTACACCATGTTGAACATGATGGTGGGGTCAGGAGCCGATGACAACGGCTGGAACGGTGCTTGCACCGGCGACCATGTCGGGCCTCACTTCGACGAGCTCGTTCTCCCTCGATAGTGGGTCTTTCGGGCTAGGGATTGCTCTAAAGGCACCAGTGACACATGGAAAACGTCGACCGATAGCCCGTTCTCCATGTAAACCACTGGAGAGGGGACCTCACCGGCGACCCGAGCCCGCAAAACGCCGGCGGCGACAAAAACTCAAGAACTCCTTCAGCCCTCGATGATTTTTGGCACCGTTTGAGCGAGAAGGACCGTAGGGATCTAGTGAAGGTTCTTCTAGACCAGAATGAGCTCTAGCTACTGCGGTGTGATAAATTTCATCATAGACCTAGAGGGGTCGCTATGAACTAGGGTTTGGTAAAACCCGAAATTCCCACTACCCGATTGATCAACTGACATGAGGCCTTCGGCATCACGAGCTACGGACAATAACACACCTTTCTTGTGTAGGGAAGGGGTGGTGATACCAGCCGTGGCACGCTGGCCACGGTGAACCGAACGTGGTTCCGCCGGGCACCTCCGAACGCCGGCGCCAATTGTGGGTTTGCGCGTAGCACGAGCTAGGAAACTTACGTGGGAGAACGGTGGAGGCTGGAGCACACACTAGCGCTTCTTTTTGCTGCTTGGAGCTTGATCATCCGAGCTCGAGCGAGCGTGGGCGAGGGAGAAACAGAAACGGCGCGAAGGCAGTTTCTCGCGGGAGAGAGCGGAGGGAGCGGCGAGCAACCGAGAGAAGTGAAGAATGACTTCGTTGCTGCAACCGTGTGGTATTGAAGCGGCTGACGATCGAGGAAACCAGGAGGTGGCGCGGTGGAGTCCTCGAGAGCGGGTTTCGCCGGGAGCTGGCGGCATCTCGGCGATCGGCCGATGAAAAACAGAGGCGGTAGATCATCTGTGTGGCTGACAAAGGGGTCCCACCACCTCAAATTTTTATTCACTTTCCACTGATATTTCTTCCCCAGCAACTCAACATTTAAGGCTATACTTTCACACCAAGTCATGGTTTAAACTTGCTGAATTCAAATAGTTTGAATTCTGGTGTGAAGTTTGAATTGTGTTGGGTCATTTGAATTTGAAATGAATTTGAATTCTCCCCTTTGCCTTGCTCCAAAAATATAGCAAACCAGGCCCAAAATTTCTGATTTTTGGCATGGCTGTTAATTCAAATGTGGAGAACCCAATTGTGGAACCAAATTGGGACATTGAGGGGATTGGAATTTGAAACTGAATTTGAAATTCAGATTAGAGGGTTTCCCCTTTTAACTCCCAAACAATTATTAAAACTCCTCCAAATGAGATGAAATTTAGAAGGTTGAATATTTGGACTATGAAGATCCAAGTTATGAATTTAGATCTCCATGATTGGAAATTTTTGAAAAGTTTTAAATCCCCACTTTGAACCTACACCGTTATAATTTAAAGTTTTAATTCCTCTCATTTTTTCTAAGTGTACATGAGCTGAAAATTCTTGCTACCACTTTTTGGGGATTTTACACGACACATATATGTCATTTTGTGTATTTAGTAGTAATTTTTATGTGTTTATTAACATTTTTACCCAATAAATTATATTACACATTAAAATGCGGTTAACAGCAAAACGAACCAAATTAATTACAACCAAATTTTACGGTTATGATTTTTTTTATTAAATACGGTTATCAATTCTTCATAACCGAATTTTTTTAACCGAAATAACCGAACTAAATTAACCGCATTAACCGAACATCCAACTCTACTTTACACTCTGCGATGTCCCGCGCCGCGTCCACACGTGCGCACCGACCACACTGCCTGATTTTTGTGGTTCAAAGCACACGACAGCATCAACACAACGAGTATGGGAATTATGTTAAGACAAGAGAGACTTACATAAACTCCCGCCCGTACACGTTAAAGTGCACGCGATCTCCCAACATCAACAAGATCTGTCTGGAGATAGTAGGAAACAAGACGACAAGTTACTTTCCAGCATATGCAATTGAACCTCCACTGAGACAACTGAATCGCCTATCCATGAATCTTGTTTTTAATGTGGCTACAAATTAATCCATACATCCCTCGTAGTTCAGAATATTGGTACAAAAATTAACGACAATACAAGTAATAACCGTGGCAACACCAGACGCTGTAAATATACACAGCCTTTCGCATCTTATCTGCCAATACTACAATAGGAAAACATAAACATAATAATCCGAAGCTTTTGAAAACACTCATACAACTCTACCCCAGCTCATAGAATCAAAAACAAAACTATTCGTTCTGTTTATTAGCTCAGTCCAGTTTCAAACTATTAGCAGATTCATCTCTCGTATCTGCCTTCTTGGGCTGATTTGCTTGGCTTGAATCTGGCTCAGTTGCAGCAGCAGGAGGAGGAGGACCATCATTCCCTCCTGATGGAGTTGCGTCATTAGTTTGAGAAGTGGATGTCGCTTCTGATTCTGAAATCCACAATTGTGCACCCAAGTTAACATGGAGAGGGTTTTTCTTATCTCATTATAACTTGTCAAAACATGTAGTAGAATTGTATTACAAATGGAAAATGCCCTTCCATTCTCCAGTCACTACAGAATGCAAATAGTTAAAGAATTTGAAAGACAAGAAATGTCAGTCAGACCTTGCTGTTGTGATGGGGCAGCCGGTTGCGGACTCCATGCAGCAGCAGCTGATGCAGCCAATTGTTCTTCAGTTACTTTCATGAGTTCCTCGCTAGTGTAAGGTGCAGTTTCAGGCTTCACATCTGAATGCAGGACAGATAGCAATGAGCATATACCATTGCAGTTTAGCCACTTTTAAGACAATTGTTCATGACAAAATCCACAGCAAAGATCCCATGTGCACCCTTTTCTTTTCTAAATACCACAGAAAATCATGGTCTTAAGCTAGAGACTAGTTATCTGATACCAAGAGAATTGCTAGAGACTAGTTACCAGATACGGAACATCACTTGTGAAGGGCTTCTGGTTGTTCTTAATACATAACAAATATTCTGGTCGTTGGTTAGTATTTAATAAAGTGGAATGATGCAGAACTATAACTGAAGCAAATAATCACAGATAAATAGAGATTTGCCAATAGCCTTTGACTGGAATGCATGATTCTCTAATGTGGACTTTAAGAAGTTCCTAAAACTAAATTGGTCACAATTTTGCTGAAAACAACTTCAGAAAAGCCAACTAACTTGGATCGACAGCGGGTGGTTGGCTGTAATTTGTGGTTGGAGGCCTATAATTCGTGGATGGGGGAACCTCATCGATTCCGATCTCTCGTTCAAGAGTGCTCCTGAACTCCCTGGATACATCCTAAGTGAACAAATCATATTAAAATATGTAACAAGATCCTCAAACATATTGCAACAACAAATCAAGAATGAAGAACCAACCTGTAACTCTCTAATGGTTGGCTGAAAAGCACGCAGAGTCTTCCCCAAATTCCTGGCTACCTGGAAACAAGTGCAAATGAGTACTGTCAGTCCTGGTTCCGTTGGTCATTGTTCCAGTAATGCTATATTGATATATTTGTGGCTGACAACAAACTCAAGTAAAGAAGCAAAGACTGTAAAGAGAGTCTTGAAGTTAAGCAAAGAAGCATAGGAGCTACAGCGGCGATGATAAATCTGAGAGTTAGTGAAAACTTACTTAGAAGTATGTGAACAACAAGAAGAGACACTGCTAGGAAGTTATTACAAAAAATCTTTAGTTGCAACACAGTGTTCAACAGTCAAAACTACAAACCAGGGAAATACTTTGACTTAAAATCATAAACTTCGGGCCAAGGGCGTGCTTGGTCCCTGGCCACAGCCTGCCATGCCACACCCCAGGTGCGGCAGCGCCAAAGCTTTGACACTGAAAATTAACCTTCACACCCGTGGCGCGAAAATGAACTGGAAATCTGTGGCAGCACAGCTTTTGTCAGGGACAAAGCAATGCCATTTCTAGCGCGGATGCTGCAGCTTCGGCATGCCGAGCTTCAGCAGGCGACCAAACACGCCCCAAGTATAACAATTTAAAGATTGGACAGAAGATTAAAGACCAAGTTCATATACCCAACTCAATCTTATTGATCAGGTTTGTGGACGCAGGCTTACCTCTGCCAGACCCTTGGGGCCGAACACTAGCAAGGCGACCACTCCAATGACCAGTGCTTCGGGAGCTCCAACTCCAAACAAAGAAGCGCAAATTACACTTCTGAGGCTATGTCTTCTGATCCCTGGTTTCAAGAAGCCAAAGAAATAGTAAAATCAGTCCGGTCCTTAACTTCATGAGCACAGAACACTCTCCATGTACGGCCACAGAAAGTTAGGGATGAAATCTTCCCGTCCCCTTCACCGACAAAGGGCAAAACTTTCTTCGGCCCCGGCGCTGGGATGGACCCATCCCCGCTACGTCCAGCCTAAATGTCAACTACAAAAGGGGGGGGGGGGGGGATTCAACGGTTGGGGATAAGAGCGCTACTCTCACCTTCCGTCGAAGCTATACGAGGAAAGGCAACCCAACCTAAGGTGGCAGGCTTGTGCCCCGTTCTGGCCGCTGTGCGCCGCTGTGGTGCTGCCTGGACGGAGAAGTCTGCGTGGCGGCAGGGTAGGAGAGGAAGGCGAAGGAATCCAGCTGCCGCCGCTGATAACGGATGCCAGCCACAGAACGCCATTGTTGGCAGACGCTGCATCCATACAGCGCAAGTTAAGCCTCCACTTATCAGACCAGTATCCATCATTTCTCTGTTTTTTCTTTTTCTTTTAGGTGTAAATGGACATCTGAATTGTCTTTTGTGCCCTTCCTCTGAAGAGTATCTCCAATAGCTGCTATAAATGGGAGCCCGTGCTCATTTCGGGTCTTCAGTGGTAACCCAAATCCTTTCTAACAGATGCTCTATATCCAAAACCCATTTTGTTGTTGTTCTCCCGTTTCCAAAAAATAAGAGCCCTCTATACGCAACACATCTCAATCACCTTTCTCTGCCCGGCTCCTCGCCGATGCGTCCTCCTCCCCGCCGCCGACGCACTCTCCTCCTCCTCACCACAGATGTGCCCTCCTCTCAGCGCTCCTCCTCCCAACCGCCCGACGTGAAACCCTCCTCCTCGCGGTCCCGCGCCGCAACCCTCCTTCACGATGCCGTCCCGTGCACCCCCTCTGCCCCGCTCGCGGCTCCTCCCTCACACCCGTTCGTCGTCGGCACCCTAACCCTTGGTATCTTGCAGCGACGACGTACTCGTGTGTGGGTGGCACGGCGATGGGCGTGCGCCCAAGTGGTGAATTTTTCTATTATAAACATTTTTTATTAATTTTATAAAAATAATGGTGATTTCAAATTTTGTAATAGTAGAGTCCGTCGAATAGGCGACTAGAAAAAAATCAACCAATAAATGGGTGACTCTCTAGTTAGGTGACAGGACCCTGTAGGGTGACAAGTTCCTATGGCATACTCATCGTACAACAGGCCGCCACGTCAATGTATGTCGCCCTTTTATTAGGCGATTTTCCCTAGTTGCCTATTGAACAAAATCACACACTTATTTTTATTAAATGGATAATCATTTATTAATAAAAAATCCCCAAGTGGTACGGTGCGGGGTAGGCGAGAGTGCCAAAGTGTGCTCGCATAGCGGTGGCGACCTGTTGAGGGGACAAAATAGTCGGACATGAGCGGGCCATACACGTGGCACGAACCATGGCTCGATCGGTATAGAAATTATAGGCTAGCACTGCACGGGCTCACGAGCCGTATGGTGCCCGAGATTGAGGCATGACGGACTATACAACATGACATATATAATGGACCGTGTCTAAACCGACATGACACGATTATAAAATGACTATAAAATAAATTTTAATATTTTCTCTTGAATTATATATAAAATAGTTGCAAAATACAAAGAACAATTGGATTATGTTTGAGCCCGCACGACACAAAGACGAGACGATGGGTCGTGGGCCGTGTCTGAGCCTGACTAAAGGCCAACGTGTCATGCTGGTACAACAAGATGTGCCGCCTCTGCCCGACAGGACACAATATGAGGCACTAGCAAGTCGGGTCAAGCCGTCACGACACAACCCAAGTCCCAGTACTAGTCAAAAGGCAACTAGACTTGCACACGCGCGCGATGATGGGCGAACCAAGGGTAGTGCAAGGGTGGGGTGCCTAGGTGTGGAGTGACAGCGGCATGCTCAAGGGTAGAGGTAGGGGTGGTGATTGGGTTAAGCCCGCGGGCCCTTTTATAATTTATTTTGGCCTTTATTAAATATTAGTTTAAAATGAATAAAAATTTGGTCCTATCCGACCCTCCACATTATTAGTTTATTTTTTGGGCCCTTTACCACCCCTAGGTAGAGGATGCCCAGATGCGAGCGCTTCCTGCTGTCAAATATATAAACATTTGACTTTGATCAAAGCTAAAATTGCAATTGTGTTGAATTGCATATGTTATATTCTAAATAAAAAAGTATGTGTGTGTATATTCTTACAACTTGGCTTGATTGCGGTATTATTATATTTGAGAGCGACTGACATACTATTCTCGTATAAACCACATGATCTCCATCCTGTACTTAGTGTATTTTTTCACTTATGCCTCTCTATGTTGGCAGCACAAATTGATAAATAACCTGTTCTAAGTCGACCATACCATGGAGATTGTGTGGTCTTAAGGAGTCGCTTGCACGGTTGTATATAAATAAAAGATTTTTTGATTTTTTTCGATAAGAGAATTTTATTGATTCTCATGTCACTTATATGAAGCTGATATCTCTTACATGAAAACTCACTCTCAGCTTCTGTAACTAGTTTTACAGAAATCCTAAAAATAAAATAAATTGAAATAGAAAAAGAAACATCTAGATACACTAGCAGTTATCAATTTGAATACCAGATCACCACCCATGTGCCTAGGAAAAGATATCCTTGACCAACTGCTCCAACCGTCTGCATATAACCAAGACTGTATCATGTGATTTAGGCTTCTAAAGAACAAGACAGATGTGGAGCCATAGAAATAACCTGCACAATAAATAGCAACAGACTCCAACAGAACAAGTGGTTTTAACTGTGTACCAATTCCCCATAGCCAAGTACCAAACATATTTGACACACACTACAAGGTGGAGTAAGATTTATTGCCACTTGAACCACAACCCATATTTGTCACGCAAATTGGCAGTCAAAAAACAAGCGTTTAATTGTTTCTCCTGTGTTACAAAAAACATTTAGCACTACCCTTCCAATTGCGCTTAGCCAAATTATCTTATGAGGACTAGTAGTAGAAAGTAGCATCCAATACATCCATATGAGGATTAACAATCACTTGCTGCCCTGCACTCTAGAAACATAACTTAGTTTCTATGTTTTCAGTCTTGCATCATAACTTTGCACAGCCCTAGAACCATCATACTATGCTATTTGTTCCTCCCATTTTCAATAGCGTGCTTATGCATGGTAATTCGTCATAGCACACTTAGCTTGCATATGGTTCTAGTTGGAGTCTTCAGGTGCAGGAAACAAATAAAAAATAATGGTCACTTGTCTAGGTTCTGTTTACAAAACAAGATGATTCTGAAACCTAACTGGTCTTGTATTTGTTCCTATCCCATCTTCATTCTCAGTCCTATTTTTTTTGCAATGTAGCATTATTTTGAACTGTACTTGTCTGATCACGACTGTAATTTGCTCATTGTCCATTGCAAATTCTTTCATTTGTCTCTGCATAGGAACAAAGAAGCAAAAGAATTTAGGCATAAAGTTGTCAAATATTGGGAGTCAATCAGACTCGTGTACAATAAAGATCAAGTAAATGGAGAAGCTGCAGGAACAGCCGAGGTACTTGCCTATTGGTGTACCTATGACACTCTCTTGATGTCGCTAGTATACCTGATGACACTAAAATTATGTGTCGGTCTTTTTACCACCGGCTAAAAATCGAATGTTGCGCATTTTATGCCTAGATGGATAGCTAATAAATACAATAATTTATACTTGTTCGGACAATGTGTCCTACGTTCAGTCTAGGGTGTCTATTGACCTTGTATTAGCTCAGGCACTTCAAGTAACCGTGGTTACAAACGTGGTTGTCCCGCGTACGAGAGCGACCAGAAATCCTAAGTGTCGTGTGTGTGTGAGCTGTTTTCACCATGCCAGGGGAAGTTTCGAGCCTCCCCTTTTATAGCCCAGACGCCTATACCTACCCGCCGGCTCCTCATAAATGGGGTGGGAGTTTACATAGTGTGTCAACGCCTAAGGCGGCCCAAAGTAGTGCAGGAATGATGAGTACACCTGCTCCCGTCTAGTCTACATCTACTTTTCATCTCGGTACACCCGCGCCGAGCGGGATAGGACGGATGGTGATGATGGCTAGGCGTCATGCTTGTCTTGTCGCACGTGGCCACTCTGTCTTGAATTCCTTCTGTCGTTCCGTCATGTCGACATTTAAGCCTCTCGTCTGCCTCCGGTCCGGGCTCTAGCCCAGATTGCTCTTTACTCTGGCCTTTTTGGCCGGTATTGAAGGTTGGATGTCCCTTCCGACCTTGGAGGTCGGCTCACTCCTCAGGGCCGAGTCTTGTGGTCACATCATTCTGAGTCCGGGCCCTCGGTTGGGACCCACGGAGCCACGTGTACCCTCATGACTGGCTAGCCGGTTGCCTCTTGGGTACCCTAGGTACGTTACCCCGTCAGAAGCCCTCGTGCCTTTAGCTGATTTCCTTCTGAATCGGTCGGAGGTATGTTCTCGTGTGTGTCGCAGGGCCTGAAAAGGATAAGAGAAAATGGAAGTTGCGTGAGATCACTATTTCATTTTGGTTCGGGGCTACGTCCGAGCTCAAAGCCCGGACGCTAAGCCCATTGTGACCTTGAGTCGTTCGATAGCCCCCCGAGCCCTCCCTTCATGGGTTGAGCTTGGTTCTTTTAGCGAATTCGCTTCGCTCCCCGTCCGCAAACCGTTCGCCGGCTTGGAGGTATTGAGGCAGACCAGAATTTACCTCGATGGCCAAATTCCCGGGCTCAGTGAGCTTCCTAACGGGTAAATCCAAGTGGAACCCCACTGCCTCTCTATGAGGACGGGGGAATCGAGTTGACCTGATCAAGGCTCGATGCCCACGTTCCATAAGAACCCTCTTGGTACACTCTCATGGATCCCGAGCCATTTGTGGGCCCGAGCGGCTCTATGCCGACCCATCAGGGGTTACCGAGAGTCACCAAGACAACACTCGGATATCAGACTTAGAGGTGTCGTGAGCGTCGGAGCTCCCCAGTGCGCTATTGATGGACACCTCGCATCACCTTTCCCTCGCTCGGGTTTGTTTTGGGCGGTCCTTTCGACTTGCATGTCAGGTACACCTTAGAACCTGAAACCTTGATCGGACCCCAAAAGTGGGGCATAAAAACTTACCTACTTACCTAGGCCTTCGATTCGTTCGGCCTGTCGACGTCGCATCAAAGGTAGGCGAGGGGGTGTGGCGGAGAGGCTATTGGGAGAAGGGAAAATGGCGCGCGGCTCTTCAAATCATCACAAACATCGAAGAGATGGGGCGTTCTGGACAAAGTTATGGCGGGTGTCGCGTCCCTGAAACTTTGGGAGGCAAGCGCTTATCTCGCGAGTGGGTGGTGTTGTTGCGGGGCGGACACGTCTGTGGGCCCGGTGCCTTTCGTTGTTACCGTCGCGGGCGTACGACTTAAATCATCCCTGGGGCACAAGGCCTTTCTTTTACCGCTGCACCCTCGTTCTCCACTCCTCTCGCACTCCTACTCCTCTGCAAATTTTGCTAGCGTAAGTTAGAGGAAACGAGAAGGATGAGGAAGAGGTCGAGCAGTCCCCTTTCTTCTTCTTATTCTTCATCTTCTTCACTGTCGATCATGTAGGACTGGATGAGATCCCGCATCACCATCGACCGCCTCTCCTCCCTGGGTGAACGGGGGATCCTCTCGGTGTCGGAGCTCCAACGGATCCGTATCCCTTCCGGGGAGACGGTGCCGGCGTAGTGCAAAGGCGAGGTCGTCGGCTTTGTTGACTTCCATCTCTTCGGGCTGGGGCTTCCGGCGCACAGGTTCCTTCGCGTCGTCCTCTTTTACTATGGCTTGGAGCTTCACCACTTGACACTAAATGGGGTCCTCCAAGCCGCATCTTCTGCATGTTGTGCGAGGCGTTCATGGGGATCGAACCCCACTTCGAGTTGTGGAGGCGTTTCTTCTGGGTGCGGCTGTCTTCCGCGGATTATCCGATTTCGGCAGTCGGCGGTGCCTTCATCCAGCTTCGACGGGCCCAGCCATGATACTTCGACCTCCCACTCCCAAAGTCTGTGAAGAACTGGTGTCGGGGCTGGTTCTACATCCGCAACAATGACCCGACGCTTCCATCCTTCACGGGCCAGCCGCCCGCCGCCATGAGCAATGGCAATGGGGGGTTGTGGAGACGAACAAATGGCGGGTCACCGTCATCTTGGAGCAAGTCGAGGTGCTGCAGGTGGAGGGGCTGACCGACGAGGTTATCTTGCAGACCTTCCTCAAGCAAAGGATCCAACCTCTTCACATCCGTGCCCATGCTATGTGGCAGTACACCAGGCTCGGCGACCCTACGCGTGGGTCGTTCGAAGAGGCCCTCAAATCTGAAGTCCGACAAAGGTTTCGCGACATTACTGGAAAGGATGTGGAGGACGATGATTGTCATCCGTGTCCTCTCTACGCGTCCGATCCTCGTGCCATGATCTTGTCGCAGCTCTTTCTGGTGCTCCGGCCTGACCTAACATCATAGCGTCTTATTTAGGGGCTTAGAAGCATAGTCAGTCTGCCGAAGCTGCCCGAGGACAAGGCAGAGAGGGAGGGGAGGGCTGCACGTGATGCCGCTCTGAAGAAGGAAAAAGGCAACCGCAAGGCCATCCACATCCGCCGCCAGAGGAGGCTGGAGGAAATCAGAGGACGATGCGGGCCGCAAAGGCCGTCGGGGTGGCTATCCCTTCCACGCTGTGACGCCCCGGTTCTGAGAAAACTTCGGAACCATAGCTGATGCGTATGTGTGCCTAGGATGTTCATCACACATACACATATCATCCACAAACTGAATTCAGAATATATAACCACGGATGAATAGGGTTCAAGTACTTTATTACATAAATGTCTACCGTAGCGGAAGTCTCTATTCTAGCAGCGGAAGTCTTATTCTAGCAGCGGAAGTCTTCTAAACTAGTGTGGAAGCAAACTAAGCAGCAGTAGCGGCTCCATCTCCTACTCCATCTCCATCCCCACAGGCAAGTTGACGGTGGATCACACACCTAATGCTCCACCTGATCTTCAAAGTACTCTTCTCCTGTTGCTGATGTGTGTATGAAAATGCAAGGGTGAGTACATGATGTACTCAGCAAGTGCGGGAAGTATGACATCTAGCTTACAACAATGTAGGTATAAAAAGGCTCATTGCAGAAAGCAAAGTTTATTTCACAAAACATGATAAAAAGAGCAACTAACTTTAAGTGAATTTAATCCCAACATATATCCAACTTAAAACATCAACATACCACTTTCATGATTCACCACTTTTCGTGTCTCTTCCAGACATTTATCTTTCTCAACTTTTTCACATTCTCATGAATACCATCTCGTATTCACTACCATCTCATCTCATATTCAATTCCATCTCATAACCTAGACCAAAGCTCATTGTTTCGACTCAACAGTCCGAAACCCTTCTCATGACCAGGACTCAACAGTCCCGAAACCAATCCAAAGACCAAACCATAACCAAACCAAATACCATCCAAAAACCATCGCATCTAATCATGTGAGTTGTCCAGGCGCTTGTGACCGTAAGCTCGGCTATCATGATAGTTTTACACTCTGCAGAGGTGGCACCAATTTACCCACAAGTTTGTGATTTCGTCACCCGTCGGCGACTGCAGAACCTCCATTATATCAGTACACAACCATCGGTGTATAGTCAAGATATCACAAAATAGCCTTTACAAAGGGGCTCCTAGATGTATGGACTCACTAAGGTTTCACCAACAGGCTCGAATCACCACTCTCCCACTCGCGGGCCCCCTCTTGTGTCTTGCGGTTCCCAGGGCAATCCTCTCTTGACTCCCATTCCCCGCGCCTTCCACGGTCCATAACAATCTAGCAACTTACCTAATTAGTCAGCTAAGCCGCACCCATATTTTGCCTTGTGGTGGCACTGTTATCCTAGCATGGCTGGCATGAACCGGTCCTTAGATCTACGGCAAGTAAACCACCATCTCGTTCTACCACTTCCACAAACTAGACTTGCCTAGATATCCCCCGATTCATGTTCATTATCATCATCAATTTCTCATTAACATTGTTCATATGAGTGCAGTAGCTAGACACTTCTATCTTGCTTCCCATAATCCCGTGGACTCAGCGAAGTAAAAACCAAAAATGACCATACCCGACTCATCAACTTTCCCGGCGACAAGGGTGGTTAACAAAACTAGTAAACTCCTATGAAATGGTTTCCCATCAAGTTGACTCAAGCATACTTAGTTTTCGCAAACAAAACAATTTTCAAAACATGGGATCAATATTGTCAAGGGGCACTTGCCTTGTTCCTGTGGTTTCTGTTGCTCTTGGATCTCGAAGTCTTGGTTCTAAAATCCTTCGTAGATAGCTCCCCAAGCTTGTCCTTCTACTTACGATCGCACACATACAAGATTCACAGCAATCAATTATCATGCACAAACTTTACTCAAGATGCAATGATGCATATGCATGTTGATTCTATGGTGCAGTTTTAGTTTGTACGTATTCTTGCATGTTTTAATGGTTTGCATGGGGTTTTACGATGAAAAGAGGTGTAGGGATCAAATGTGGACGTGGCGACGATCTCATCTCGAGATCTAGATCAAACCGATCAACACGTGATATGTCCACATGAAAAGCTTCTGTTCAAAGGACTCGAAGAAACAAATGCGAAGAAAACCGCGATGACATCGCAAGGTGGTAATGGAGATCTACCTTACTTCCTCCGGGTCCTTCCTCCTAGCAACGGCAGCAGGACAGTTCGTCGGCTCTCTTCCGGTGACGGCGATCGTGTCGGGGCTCGTCGGCGGTCTCTCCGGCTAAGAGGTTTAGCTCGGCGAGTTTAGGGGCTAGGGCCTCTAAGTTGTCGGCTTGGGAAAAGATGTTACGACCAAGGGGTTGTTTTGGATTCTATTTATAAGAGGATAACGAAGAGTCCTACTCCGATTGGATTTCAAATAAGAGTCCTATTTGATTTGTTTTTGAATCTTAACAACTTATCTCTAATCGATTTGGTGCGGTAGCAATGTGGAATTCGTGTCGGTTTCCTTCCGTATCAGTATTCCCGCTCGTACAAAAGAAAAACCGCTTAAAATCTCGTCTCCTCCTCGGTGATGAACTCCAGAGGCTCCACGTGTCCGGCGGAGGCCGGGCTCCCCTTTTCCGCAGAGGCAGGCTCCTGTTGTGCCGAGTGTCAGGCGGGCGGGACCTCCCCTCTCCTCGGAGGCGAGCTCCGTGTGCGCCACGTGTCCTGGCGGGTCAGGACCTCCCTCTCCCTCAGAGGCGAGCTCCGCGTGCGCCACGTGTCAGTGCCGGACCTCCTCTCCCTTCGGAGGTGGCTCCGAATGTGCCACATGTCAGTTCCGGACCTCCCCTCTCTTCGGAGGTGAGCTCCGAGAATGCCACATGTCAAGCAGCGCCGAATCTGCCTTTCTTCTCGGAGGCGAGCTCTGAGGTCGACACGTGTCCATCAGTGTCGGACCTCCCGGAGGCGAGCTCCGGAGGTGACACGTGTCCAGTAGTGTCGGACCTCCCGGAGGCGAGCTCCGAGGGTGACACGTGAGGACCGGACCTCTCGAAGGTTAGCTCCGAGAGCGACACGTGTCCCGCGGTGTCTTCTCCTCGGAGGTCAGCTCCGAAGGCGACACGTGTCCCGTGGGGTTGGCTTTGTTTTTCCGCAACGACTAGCTCCGGTGGCGACACATGTTCTGCGGGGCTGGACTTCGCTCCTCCACAGAGACAAGCCCCGGAGGCAACACGTGTTCAGCGGGTCGGACCCTGCCTCTTCCACAGAGACGAGCTCCGAGTCTGCCACGTTTATGGCGGTTCTGGACCTCTCCCCACTACGCAGGGATGAGCTCCAAACACGCCACGTGGCCAGCAGCCCGCGGGAAGTGTCTACAGCGCTCCTCGGCGAACTGAAACTGGCTCTTTTTAGCTATCTTTTTTATTCCTTCTCTGTTTCTACTTATTTTAAAATGTTTCTCTACATGAAATGTGTATGCATGCATGATTATGAAATTGAGGGTGTCACAAATCTACCCCCCTTAAATTGAATCTCGCCCTCGAGATTCGATAGAGTAGATAATAGATGAGGGAATTCTACTTTGAGGTCTTCCTCATGAAGTTCAAACTCATCCATTGGTATTTGTTCTTCCGAAACACGTCCGAGAATTCTTGAACCACTAGAATGCTTTCCAGTGTTGCTCCTTCGACGTGGTTCAACATTGCCTTCTCGGTTGTTGGTTGGCTGACTCAAACTCAATACGAGTACCGTGCTCGTTTGTCAACTGCACGCTCCTCCCAGCACATTGGATCACTCCGTTGTGCTTGCTTAACCAATCCATTCCGAGTATTATGTCAAGCCCTTGGGAATCCAAGACAATGAGGTTGGCAAGGAAGTCTACCCCCCTTATTTTAAGCTTTACTTTTGGACATACTATATTAGTCTTCATTTCTCCACTAGGAGAATTTACCAACATAGTATATTTCATGTGTGATATGGGTAGATTATACTTGGCAACATACTTGGATGATATGAATGAATGTGACGCTCCAGAATCAAATAAAATGGTGGCTGGGTTGGAGTTGGCAAGGAACATACCAATCACAACGTCCTCAGCCTATTGCACTTCCTCAGCAGAAACATGGTTCATGTTGCCGCGAGCGTAGTTCTGCTGTCCATGGCTGCCTTGCGTGGCTCCTCCGTTCGGCCGTGGGTTCTGCTTGGGCACGTTGCTTGGTTGTCCAAGACCTTTCCTCGGGCACTGACTCGCAAAGTGTCCCGTCTCTCCGCATGCAAAGCATGCCTTGTTGCCCACGACAGCAGGTACGTTGGGACGAGGGTTTTGAGAGTAGGCGCCCATGTTAGGACGAGGCGCAGAAGGCAAAGGCACACGGGGTGCTTGCATGACAGGGCGTTGCTGCGGTGGCTGATTAGGGTGAAATGATCCATACTGTGGTGCAGCTGGGGGCATGTACCGAGGGCGTACGTTGCTCCCTTGTGGCTGGTATGGCATCTTTCTTTTACCCTCTTGCTCAATCTCCCGGATCTTGCTCTCAACCATTATGGCTTTGTCAACCAGCTTCTGGAAGTTTGCATAGTCATTGTTGAGAAGTTGAACTTGGATCTCATTGTTCAACCCTCTCATGAACAAATACTGCTTTGGTCGGAATCGACGTCTTCGGGGGCATACCTTGACAGTTGTGTGAACTTGTTGAGGTACTCGTTCACGCTCTTCTTGCCTTGGCGGAGACCTTCAAACTCTTGTCTTTTTAGCATCATGACACCAACAGGGACGTAATGAGAGCGGAAGCTCTCCTTGAATTCAACCCAAGTGATAGTCTCCGGGTTGTCATGAGCGTTGCATAGAGCGTCCCACCAGTCAGCGGCTGCTCTCATGAGTTGGTGCGATGCGAAGAGAACTTTCTCTCGGTCATTGCACTGAACTATGGCAAACTTCTTCTCCATGAACTTCAACCAATCATCGGCCTCCATGGGATCATTAGGTTGAGCAAAAGTGGGTGGTCGAGTCCTCATGAACTCTCCCAGTCGGTTGTGTGCTGGCGGTGGTGGTGGCGGTGGTGCAGGAACGGGGTTGTTGTTGTTGTTGGCTTGCAGCTGACCCGAAGTTTGAATCATGGTTTGCATAAGCTGATTCTGCATGGCCATCAACCGTTCCAGGTTATTTGCACCAGCTCCGGGGTTAGCATCCTCAGGAACCTCAACATGGTCATCCTCTTGATTGCCACGGACGTTCCTCCCTTGGTGGCCGGCGTTTCCTCTCACCATCTGTGAGAAAAAGTTGGGTAGAAGAGAAATTTAGATTGATCCCCCCAACTATATGCATCAAGGTGGATGGGCTATATATCACCCTATATGAGGATGTGAACAAGTGCCGAAGCATCTCACATCTCTCTACTATGTGTGGATATGGACAACGCTGAAACGTCCCACAACTCACACTAAGCACACAATCACAAGCAATCATCACAAAGTTCACGCCACACAACTCCTATTCAGGCTTATTCTATGGGAGTCCTATGTGTTTTTAGGGTGCCTAGGTGGTACCAATCTGTGACGTCTTCCTATAGTCAATGTGGTTTGGGGTGATACCTATGATACCAATCTGTGATCAATCTGTGACTTCTACCTAGCCTTGCACCCTATGGTCAAGTTGGCTCTGATACCAATCTATGCATTCTAGGTTTGCATCCTATGTTTAGCGTGGCTTCTAATACCAATATGTTACTAGGTCTTTGCCCTATGGTAAACGTGGCTCTAATGCTAATCTGTGAATTCTACCTAGACTTGTGGCCTACTGTCAACCGTGGCTCTCTGGTACCAATCTGTGACCTATCTAGGCGTGTGACCTACGATCAACCATGACTCTGATACCAATCTGTGACTCCCCGGTTCTGAGAAAACCTCGGAACCGTAGCTGATGTGTATGTGTGCCCAGGATGTTCATCACACATACACATATCATCCACAAACTGAATTTAGAATATATAACCACGAATGAATAGGGTTCAAGTACTTTATTACATAAATGTCTATTGCAGCGGAAGTCTCTGTTCTAGCAGCGGAAGTCTTATTCTAGCAGCGGAAGCCTTCTAAACTAGTGCGGAAGCAAACTAAGTAGCAGTAGCGGCTCCATCTCCTACTCCATCTCCATCCCCACAGGCAAGTTGACGGTGGATCACATTCCTAATACTCCACCTGATCTTCAAAGTACTCTTCCCCTGTTGTTGATGTGTGTATGAAAATGCAAGGGTGAGTACATGACGTACTCAGCAAGTGCGGGAAGTATGACATGTAGCTTACAACAAGGTAGGTATAAAAAGGCTCATTGCAGAAAGCAAAGTTTATTTCACAAAACATGATAAAAACCTCCCTCTCCCTCAGAGGTGAGCTCCGTGTGCGCCACGTGTCAGTGCCGGACCTCCCCTCCCTTCGGAGGTGGCTCCGAATGTGCCACGTGTCGGTTCTGGACCTCCCCTCTCTTTGGAGGTGAGCTCCAAGAATGCCACGTGTCAAGCAGCGCCGAATCTTCCTTTCTTCTTAGAGGTGAGCTCCGAGGTTGACATGTGTCCATCAGTGTCGGACCTCCCAGAGGCGAGCTCCGGAGGTGACACGTGTCCAGTAGTGTTGGACCTCTCGGAGGCGAGCTCCGAGTGTGACACGTGCCCAGTAGGACCGGACCTCTCGGAGGTTAGCTCCGAGAGCGACACGTGTCCCGTGGTGTCTTCTCCTCGGAGGTTAGCTCCGAAGACGACATGTTTCCCGCGGGGTTGGCTTTGTTTTTCCGCAACGACTAGCTCTGGTGGCGACACGTGTCCTGTGGGGCTGGACTTCGCTCCTCCGCAGAGACAAGCCCCGGAGGCAACATGTGTTCAGAGGGTCGGACCCCGCATCTTCCACAGAGACGAGCTCCGAGCCTGCCACGTGTCTGGTGGTGTCGGACTTCTCCCCACTACGCAGGGATGAGCTCCAAACACGCCACGTGGCCAGCAGGCCACGGGAAGTGTCTACGGCGCTCCTCGGCGAACTAAAACTGGCTCTTTTTAGCTATCTTTTTGATTCCTTCTCAGTTTCTACTTATTTTAAAATGTTTCTCTACATGAAATGTGTATGCATGCATGATTATGAACTTTAGGGTATCACACACGCCCTCTGAATCGGCGTCCGCCTCCTCCGAGTCGGACGACTCCTCGACGCTGACGGAGCGGCGGAGGAGGAAGGCTGGTGACGATGCTCTGACCGTGAAGAGGGCCCAAACGAGCGAAGGGAGTGGCTCTTCTTTACCTCCCGCCCAAGCTTTCGGAGGTTCGGCCAAAGCTAGGCCTTCTACGGCCACAAACGTGAAGGTCTGGACGGAGGGCTCGAGGCCCGCCGCTCGGTCTTTCGTGGGCCATGTTTTGAAAAGGACCCCGTCGACGTCTGTCGCTCGGGCTCCCATGGCTCAATTCGAGGTGGGGTGCTCGACCGTGGAAGGTCTGAAGGGTCGGACATCCGCTGCCCATTCGGTGACCCCGGTCGTTCCCTCATGCGTCAGGCCCCGGGAGGTCACACCTCTGATTCGTCCTTAGTCGAAGAGGTACGTCCCTTAGCCTTCGCTCTTTTTCATCATTCATGCTTCTCTTGCTTTAGTTTCTTCACTTCTTCCTTCATTACTTGATGCAAAGCGTACCAGCCAGGCGTCCCGGCCTCGCTGGGAGCTTCGCCATCTCCATCCTCCATAGCACCGTCCGTCGGGCCAATTACACTGCCGTTAGGGGGCACGTAGCCGACGGTGGAGGTGGCGCCCTCTCTCCTGGTTGCCGCGGATTCTCAGCCTCCCTTGCCGATCCCGGCCGGCCCGGAGCTGGCCTCGACCACGGTAGCTTCGTCTGAGGAGAGTGAGGCTCTAGGCCCGACCGTGGAAGCTCTGCTTGAAGGGGGTGAAGCCCCCCTCCCCGAGGCGGATATGGTCGTTGCGAAGTGGAGGTTACCCTCAAGGAACCGTCTCTCGATGCGTTGTCAGTTCAGGAGGAGTGGCAGAGGCTGGTGACGGGAAAAGATTCTATGGCAACGACTTCTCCGACCCCGCCCACCGTTGACCCCCAAGCTTCGAAGCCCTGGGCTTCAGGAGAGGCGGCTCCGGTCGCGGCCTCGAGTCACGTTCTGGAGCGGTCGGGGCTTCCTTTAGTGGATCAGTGACCCTTCGGATCCTGTGACATAGCGGGTCGGGCAGATGACGTTCCCCTCCCTGGTTCTTGGCTTGCCGAAGCTGTGGAGCAATTTACCTCCGGCTGGCAACGTTTCCTAGACGCGCTCCAGGGGCTCAACCGCGGCGTGCTTCCGATCAGCGTGAGCCGCGCTCTTATTATTTTCTTCGCGGGTGGCCTCGGGGTTTGTCTATGACCGTGCTTCAATTTTGTTTTTGTGCAGAGGCTTGCTGAGCGGGAGGCTGAGCAGGGGCGGATTCTCAAGGAAGCCCTCATCCATCAAAGGCTCACGGAGGCCGACGCGGCGAGGTGGAGGGAGGAGGCCAAGAGGGCTCGAGCTGAGGCCGTGGCTGCTTGAGCAGAGGCGGACCGTTCTGGCGCTGTGGCTGCCACGACCTGGGAGGAAGCTTTCGGTCGCTTCGTGAGAAGGAGGATGCCGTGGCGACTGTGAAGGCGAATCTCGCCGGGGATATAACCAAAGATGGTAATGTGACGATGGCGTCATGGAGTGAGGCCAAAAAGGATAAAGCCACCTTTGCCTAGTTATTCGGGAACTTCTATCGTGTTCGTCTATCTTTTGCTACTAAGCCATTTTATTTCACGTCTTGCTTGTAGAGGTGTAGAGCTTCCTTGTTGTAACGAGGAATCTCGTCCAAACTCTAGAGGCGGAGCTCGCCAGGTTTGAAAAGGCCGGGAACGCGCTCTGTGAAGCCGTGATCGGGCCTTGAGGGAAGATGTGAGGGCTGATCTCCCGACTCGGCGAGGTGGCGACCTGGGTTTCCATTGAGGACAAGGAGCGAAGGCTTCTAAAAGAGTAGACGCGAAGGTTTGCAAAGCTGTGCTGGGGACCCCAGAGTCCATGAATCAAGTGGCGCTCGGAGAGGTGGCGTCTTGGCTTGGTGATGCAGCCAAAGACGTGGGAGCCCTCCGGAAGGGGCTTCAGGATCTTCATGCCACGGGCCAAACTGTCGACAGGGTGTTGCCTGCAAGCTCATCCGTTCCCCTATAGCCGCGCAGCTGATGCAACTTCATACATGGTTGAAGGCGCATCTTGACGAGGTGGCAACCGCCGAGGCCCGGCTCAGGGTGCAGTTGGCTTTTGGATGTGGTCATCTCTTATTACGACGCGGTCGACCTTCCGTCCCTTGGGGAAGGCTTTGTCGCTGGCCGTTTTGATGAAGACTATCAGTCCATCGACGCCCAAGTCAAGCCTACCGTCCTCTCCTTAGCCGCAGTGGTCACGTCAGATTCAATATTTGGATACACCGTCAGGAGCTAGGATCCTTATATCTCCCTTTTTGTCTTGTGGTGTAGATGTTCTAGTCCTTCACGGCCCCTTTTTATAAAGAGAAAGTGAGCTCTTGCTATGTGTGCATCTATTTTCTTCCTCGTGGTGTGCTTTGGTGTAATAGCAAGCAACGCACCTTAACACCTTGTTTGGGTAATAATAAACGACATATATTTAAATGTATCCAAACAAAGCCTAACTCAAAAGCATGGAAGAAGCATTTGGAGAAAACTTGTAGATGCTTTAAGGGTTTTGGTCATCCCGCCCATGGCGGGTGGGTAGCCCCCGAGTAGCACGTGGCGTCCGAGCTAGTCGGTACACCAAGTGGTACTTAAATCACGCAGATCCATCCGAGCCTCAACTGCTCAAGGTCGGGAGTACCGGCCTACGTCGTGAGATGACGTACCCGGGCTTGAGTCTCAGGGGGGAGCTTTCCTTTGTTCTTGAAAGTGGAAGCTAGACGGCGGACACCATGCTTATCCTTCACCTAGGGTTGCGCTCCCTGGTCTGCCTTCCCTCGCTAGATGGTATCTCTCAGTCGACAAGTGCTGGGTCGCCGAAGATCATGAGGCACCCGGTCGGCTTGGGGAAGGCGTGCTCCTCCTCGGGCTCGGCCACTGCCTGCATGACTTTTTGCCTTTGTTGTTCTGGGAACCCGACTCCTTTCCCAAAAAACGCTTGAGGAGGGCGCAATCCTTTAGGGCGTGTCTGATAGGGAAGGCGTGATTGGGGCACGGATTTTCCAGCAATTTGTCGAAGTGTTCAGCATGTGTCTGAGCCGACCTCTTGCCTTCGCGACGTTCGGTTGTCGTGACCAGGTCTGAGTCTGCCTCAATTTGGTGTCGTCGTTTGTTGGTTCTGACCCTCTTCCTACTTTCTTCCTTGTGACGAGGCGCGATGTCTTTCCTCCCGTCAGGCGTCCTCGGTGTTGCCTGGTCGAAGGTCACCCCGACCACCTCTTCTCCTGAGGCATGGCTGATGGCGATGTCGAGCAACTCCTTGGTGGTCCTTGGCTTGATGGAGCAGAGCTTGTGCACCAGGGACTTACAGGTCGTCCCAGGGACTTACGTTCGCGTCGATGACATTAGGAAGCTCGTTACATTTCTTGGAGCCGCCTGATGTATTGTCTCAAGGTTCTGCCCTGCTTCTGCCGACAAGCCTTGGGATCCCACGATTTTCCAGGATGCATGTAGGTACCTTGGAAGTTGCCGACGGAAGTGTCCTTTAGCTCTACCCATCTTAGGACGCTGTCTGCCGGGAGGTACTCAAGCCAGGCCCAGACAGAGTTTGCCAAGTAGATGGGGAGGTATTTGATGATGAAGTGGTCATTCGTCGCCCTATCAGCCCTGCAGGCCAAACGGTAGTCTTCTAGCCATAACGGGGTTTGACTCTCTGTCGTACTTGGTGACGTTGGCTGGGGTGCGAAATCATAATGGTAAGTGTTCATTGCGTATCTTCCTTCTGAAGGCCCGGGGTCTAGGAGCGTCAGGGCTCGGGCTTTGGTCCTCACCATCGTCGCAGTGCCCGCCCCGATGTGGCTGACGTCGATGTTTGGGGTACTGCTCCGCCGCCTCCTCCCTGACTCCTCTGCGAGCCCCGAGGACCCTGCATAGGTCGGATAACCCCGTGCGCTCACGCGTCGAGCTACGTGAAGGGTAAGATGAGCCGATCTTCCTGTCCCGTCTTGGTGCACGGACATGCGGTGTCGCTGCGGTGCTCTGAGCGTGCTCGTGGGATCTGGTGTGAACGGACGTCACTCTTCTGCGAGCAAGAGAACTCTCGGCATGTTGGGCCGTGGCCCTCTCTAGTAGTGAATGGAGGTTCTGATACGTGTGCCGCGCCTCCGGCTATTTGGGCTCCGGGAGATCCCACACCATGGCTGCTGCGGCCACCACATTCTCGCTCGACCACTCGAAATGCGGCGGATCATGTGGGGTGGCAACAATGCTCGCCCATACTTGGCGGTTGCGTGCTTGCGCTTCACTAGAGCCAGGGTAGCGACCGCGCGATGCTTCCAACGCAGCTATGTCCGTGTTTAGCGGCATCCTCTCCACCTCGAGCATTGCGTGACGCGCCTCGATCCATTCGGTTCGTTCCTGTGAAGCCGTCAGTTCCTCCCTATGGTTCTGACGCAATGCTTCCTGGTGCATGGGTACTGGTGAGAGCGGGGTATCAACGGGGGGAGCGGTCGTGGAGGCGTTACCAGTTTCCTCAATGTAGCACTCGCGGGTGTTTGGGTTGAAAAATGGTTGTGAGTTTTGCAGGTCGGAGGAGCCAAAAAACAAGATGAATCCCTTCCTATTTGTTCGTCCTAATGAAACAAAGAAGGGGGCCTTTTATTTCGAAGATTCAAGGTACAAATGACTTCGGCGAGAGAACCTACCCAAGACTGAGGATCACTTGCGGGAAGCCATTTTACCTCCGAAAGTCAAGAAACAAGTGTCCGGGTGGGATCGACTTGAGACGACCAAGTTACCTCGTGGTCGCAAGTTAAACCAGTTAAACCGCAAGATGCAAGGGATGAACAGGGCCTATCCATTTTTGGGAGGACTCAAAACATTGTAAATATTAAGATAGCGTCATGTCAGCATTCTAGAAGGATTTGCACGATATTTGTCCGTACTTTATAGATAAGTTGAGTCTAGTCTAAACTTAGAAGATAAGATCATCCGGTTTGTATCGAGTCTATATAAAGGCAGCACTCTGCCGAGGATAAAACAAGTCAATAAGTCGATCAATACAATCAAAACTTCACTCATCTACTTTCATTTTCATGTTTTCTTAGTTATAGCTTAGTTTTTGTAGCTCTTTGTTGCTTTACCAAGTAAAGCATCTGTCCCTCTCCACGTAGGTGAGACCTATCACATTCCTACCCTTGGAACTTCGTATCTATCTAAGTTTCGGTGACTAAAGCCAAGATTTATCACAGTTTTGGCAACTCCATTTGTTCCATGAACAGAATTGCCGATTCCGCTGGGGAGAGACGTCAACTGCATCGACTGAACGCATCTACTCGACAATCGGCACATCCTTGTACTGCTCACAACCGGGAAGGGCATGGCATATGCATGTAGGAGGAAGGCTGACAGCAAAGCCATTGATGTGAGCAACGACATCGACGTCCAGCTCGAAGATCTCTAACTGGAGGACCGTGAACACATCTAAGAAGAGCTAGAGCGGGAGATCCAGGAGGAGAAAATGGCACGTCTATAAACCAAGCTTGCTTGCTTCCAGAAGATGCGAGGAGGCATCATCTAGAAGCCGACACATGCAAGGCAACAGCACGTAAGGTAAACACACCGATATCCATTGAAGAACTCGTTCAACTTTGTCACACCCGGTTTTTCCGAAGAACAACCAAGTGAATATCACATGTATGCCAGGATCATTTTCTCATACATGTGATGACAAATAGTGAAGCATCATCTATTACAAGCCAGGTGTCGAATATAAATAAATCTTACATAGCAAATGTCTCGATGGACAATAATAAGTTCATCACAAGTAAATAAACTAGCAGCGGAATAATTATTCTTGTGGGCTTCGTCACAGGCGTTGCCCGGGGGACTCCATGAACCTAAAAACCTTCTTCGGGTCCAAAGTCTTGATCATTAAACACCACATTATTCTCTTGACCTGAGCAGCAATATAAACCAACAAATATGCAAGGTTGAGAACCGATGGTACTCAGCAAGTGTGGGAAAGTTATGTCATGCATGGCTAGAACAAGAAGAGGTTGAACTCATGGTTAGAGCACTACGCAATTAATACCTATCACATTAGCTTATTAAGCACCTACATTACTACATAGGTGAAATGGTCCCAATCTCCCATCCCATCATCATAATCAAATAACCATAACATCATTTCCAATGTTAAGCTCCCCGCTTAACATCCACAACTTCCAAAGCCATCAGCCTCTAATCATGAATAAGTCCAAGCCGCTCTTGACCGTGAGCACGACTGTCATGACATTTTTGACTCTGCAGAGTTTGCACCACTGTAACCACATGTAGTGATTTCATCCTCCGTTGCCGGGTGGACTAAAAGAACCTCCATTATGCCAGTGGCCACGAACCACATTCACACTTCCCAGGTATGTAGCCAGGAGATCACTACGAAGCCTTTACAAAGGGATTCCCGACGAGCATGGGCCCACTGAGGTTTCACCCCTAACAGCATACAAGAGGCTCCAACCCTGCTGCAGTGGCCCCCTCTTGAGCCTTGCGGTTCATATGGTAGTCCAGCTGACACCTATTCCCCGCACCATCCAACACATCCATACTACGTCGGGGATACACCTAATTAATTGACCAAGCTGCCCCATCTCAGCATGTGGTTGGCACGGTAAAGCCAGGTTACATGCTCCATGAACCAGTCCTTAGGATCCAGGCAAGTACTAAACACAAACCCGAGTCTCGTGCACCCAGCACCAATCAAAACATCCAACTTGCCTTGATCCCTACCTCTACATAACTCATAATTTCTCATTCAAGAGTATGGTAAAATAAACTGATGATCTCATATCCCAAATATCCCATTCTAAGCATGGCTAAGCATAAGCATGTACATAAATGACACAATAAAATAAATCCCAACCCAAGCTACAAGGAAACAAGATAATGCAATTCTAGGGAAACTTCCTAGCATGGGTTTCATATTTCATTTGACAATGCAAATAATTCTATCTACACATCCTAGCATAGGATCAAAGTGGTCAAGGACACTTGCCTTCTTCCTGCTGCTCTTGGAATGGGTAGTCCTGATCTTGGAAAGGAAGAACTTGCTCTGGAGCAGGTTCTACTCATACCATCACACATAGCAAAAGAAAACAACAATCCATAAGACATAGTTCACACTTCCACTTCATACAAACCACACATTCACATTTATGAAAGCCATTCACATTTCTATGTGTTGTGGTTACTCTATGTGTGTTGATTTTGGCTTACATGCACTTTTAAACATGTGCATATGATTTCTACTTTTGTATTCATATTTATGTTTGCATACTATATATGAGTTTCCAATTTAAATAAATTCCTTATATTCAATTGATACACCTTTTAGCTACCAAGTATGCATGAAAGGTATTTTCCTACTCCATATGTGTCTTCAGACCTTCTACCAACCCTAAACTGAATTCTTTGGATTTTGGAAACTTCATTTATCATTTTCTAGTTATTCATACCTAGCTTGCTATATTTTCAGATTTATTTTCTATGCCTAAATGTGAACTTTATTATGAAAATAGTAAGACACTCATCAAAACAGAATAGGTTTTGGGTCTAAAATATTAAATAATATATTTTTGAACTTCTCCTCTGATGTGAACTATTTTACATTCATATTACTAATTTTCAGAATTATTCTCTACTTAAAAATGTGTCCCTATAACTAATAAATGTGAATAATCAATTAAACAGATTCATTTCAGCCAAAAATCTATTTTTATCTCACTCCAAAGTTTTCCAAGTACTAGGAAAGTTTTTAATTTGAATTTACAATGTGTTTGTCCCATCTTTTAAATTTTAAATACTAAACACATATTCAAATTCCTAAATTTAATATCACATAGGGTTAAAAAGGTAAACTCACCCCACTACAGGGTCTATTATATTATTTTAAGAATTTCCAGGGGTCTAACTACACATAACAGAGGGGTTTTCCTAATTTTTTATTAAGTCCAGGGGCTAAAACTGATTTTTTAAATGAATTTACATGATTTTCTGAAGTTCTAGGGGCTAGATCAGAAGTTTCCGAGGCTAGCTCGTATTTTCCGAGAACCCCAGGGGGTAGCGCGTAAGAATCCCGTCCTTTATAACGCGGGGCTGACATGGACCGTCCGATTTAAAACAGACGACTGAGATTATAACGTTGAACCGGTACGTGGGGATTTAAATTCTACCGTGCGATTTAAAATAGACGGCGCACAAGCGGCCACGTCACTCTGATCGAGCGCGGGCGGCGCACGGCGGCGGGAGGCGGTGATCTCGCCGGAGAGTTTCGGATCTTCGTCAATTCTTCCTAGAACTGTGATTTTATGACATAGATCGGTAGAGGGGAGGTCGGGGAACTCACCTCGGGGGTTTTCTTGAGCTCGGAGGTCCTGGAAAGTGGTCGGCGACGAGGTCCGACGTGAATTCACGGCGAGGCTCGTCGGCGCTGTGTTTGAAGCGCAAACCACCAAGTTTTCTGCACCTGCACGGTTCCCCGGAGGCGGTGGAACACGATCGGCGCGTTAGATCAGAGAACCCAAGCAAAAATCAAGAGAAAACGGCTGGAGAAGCTCTGGTTCTCACCGGGAGGAAAAACAACCGATCGTGGGCGAAAATCGGGAAGATGCCGGTGTTTATATAGCCGGGGGAGGGCGGCGTTCGGTTGTGATCGAGTTTGCGTCGTCCAGGAACGAAATTCGGTTGGGATACGCGAGGATCCGGGGTGGTTTCGATTCGGAGGTGAGAAGAGTCCGGCCGGCCGAGCGCAAGGAGGAAGAAGGGTTGGCGGGCCCCGTGTGTCAGTGGGAAAGAGGGGAGGCGCGCGGCCTGCGGGCTGGCGCGGGAATAAATGGGCCGGCTGGTGGGTTTCGGCCCACTGGCTAGGGAGGTTTATTTTTTCCTTTTCTTTTTCTTTTTCATTTCTGTTTTGAGTTTAATTTGAATTCCAGTTTAAATTTGAAATTTTGCAACACATGCAATACGTCCAAAATTTTTTAAATTCCCCTCTTAACAGGATTTTGGGGTGTTACAGCTCTACCCCCCTCAAAAGAAATCTCGTCCTCGAGATTGGTGGTTTTAAGAAACAATTCCGGAAATTGTGCCTTAAGCTCATCTTCTCGCTCCTAGGTGGCTTCCTCTTCCGAGTGATGCTTCCACTGCACCTTGCACATCCGGATTCTTTTATTCCTTGTGAGGCGTTCCATTGTTTCCAAAATCTTGGATGGTTGCTTGGTATAAGACATCCTCAGCCACATCGACCTCATTCATGGGTAACACCTCTTCAGGCGTTCTCAGACATTTCTTGAGCTGTGACACATGAAATACACCGTGCACATCCGATAGGCGAGCCGGTAATTCTAGTTGATACGCCACTTCGCCTTTCCTCTCCAGAACTTAAAAGGGTCCGATGTATCGAGGTGACAACTTCCCTTTCACCTTGAATCGACGAAGTCCTCGGATAGGGGACACCTTGAGATAGACATAGTCTCCCACGTTGAAAACGAGCTCTCTTCTCCGTACATCGGCATAGCTCTTTTGTCGTGTCTGTGCTATCCTCAAGTTGTTGCGAATTTCCCTCACTTTTGCCTCGGCTTCTTGTAGTACTTCGGGTCCAAACACTTTGCTTTCCCCCGTTTGGTTCCAAAATAGTGGAGTTCTACACTTCCTCCCGTACAAAGCTTCAAACGGTGACATCTTCATACAAGCCTGATAGCTGTTGTTATAGGAAAACTCTGCATACGGTAAGTTCTTATCCCAACTCCGATTGTTTTTGACTGCACACGCTCTCAGCATATCCTCAAGAATCTGATTGGTCCTCTCCATCTGCCCGTCAGTTTGGGGATGATAGGCAGAGCTGAAATTCAGATGGGTTCCCATGGTTTCGTGCAACTTCTGCCAGAACCTTGAGGTGAACTGTGTCCCTCGATCCAACACTATCTTCTTTGGCACCGCATGGTAACACACGATCCTTGACATGTAAAACTCCGCCAATTTGGATCCGCTGTAGTTTTCTTTCACGGGAATGAAATGAGCTACCTTAGTTAGCCTGTCGATGATGACCCATATTGAATCATATCCTGATTGGGTCCTAGGCAATCCCACTATGAAATCCATACCAATTTCTTCCCATTTCCATTCAGGCACTTTGAGTAGTTGCAATAACCCCGCGAGTCGTTGATGTTCTGCTTTCATCAACTGACATGTGTCACATAGGGCAACATGTTCCGCGACATCTCGCTTCATGCCATACCACCAATACCTGCTCTTGAGGTCCTGGTACATCTTCGTACTCCCAGGATGAATGGAATAGTCGGAATAGTGAGCCTCCTTCAAAATCAATTCACGAATCTCCTTTACTTCAGGCACATAGATTCTTTTCCCGTGCCACACCGTACCTTGTTCATCCTCTCTGAAACCAGGAGCTTTATTTTCCTTGATGACTTGTCTGATCTCTTGTATCTTCTCGTCATTCTTTTGACTCTCGCATATGTCTCGCTCTAGTGTGGAGTCCACTTCCATGGCGATGGCTTCACCACTATTCACCAAGCATAGATTGAGCCTTATAACCTCGTCCTTCAATTCTGCAGGCATGTCCTTCAAGCTCAAGTTATTGACCTGCACTTTCCGACTTAAAGCATCTGCCACGACGTTTGCTTTCCCAGGATGATAGTTGATGCCCACATCAAAGTCATTGATTAGCTCTAACCATCTCCTTTGTCTGAGGTTGAGATTTGGCTGTGTGAAAATGTACTTTAGACTCTTATGACCTGTATATATCTCTGTCCTCTTCCCCATCAAGTAATGCCGCCAAATTTTCAACGCGTGCACCACTGCGGCTAGTTCTAGGTCATGTGTAGGATAGTTCTTCTCGTGTTTCCGGAGCTGCCGGGATGTATAAGCCACGACATGCCCTTCTTGCATGAGAACACATCCCAACCCGTTTCCAGAGGTATCACAGTACACCGTAAAGTTCTTCTGCATATCTGGCATAACTAGCACTGGGGCTGTTGTCAAATCTTTTCTTTAACTCCTGAAAACTCGTCTCGCACTGCGGCGTCCATGTGAATGTGATTCCCTTCTCCAACAGTTTGGTGAGGGGTCTCGAGATCTTAGAGAATCCCTCAATAAACCGTCGACAGTATCCAGCCAAACCCAAGAAGCTTCGAACTTCCCCGACATTTTCAGGGGTCTTCCACTTCTGTATATCCTCGATTTTGGCAGGATCCACGGAGATTCCTCCCTCCGAGATTATATGTCCTAAGAAGGGAATTCTCTTCAGCCAAAACTCACACTTGCTCAACTTGGCATATAGTTGTTGTTCTCTCAGCCTCTGCAACGCCAACCTTAGATGTTTCTCATGTTCCTCTTCATCTTTGGAGAAAACGAGAATGTCATCTATGAAATCCACCACAAATTTGTCCAGATATTCCATGAATACCTTGTTCATGAGATACATGAAGTATGCCGGGGCATTAGTTAGCCCGAAAGGCATGACGGTGTATTCATACAGTCCGTATCGAGATACGAAAGCTGTCTTTGGAATATCGGCTTGCCTTATCTTAAGTTGGTGGTATGCCGACCTGAGATCAATTTTCGAGAACACACAAGCTCCCCTCAACTGATCAAACAAGTCTTCAATGCGGGGTAATGGGTACTTGTTCTTGATGGTTACTTCATTCAAGGCACGGTAGTCTACGCACAACCTTTGGGTTCCGTCCTTTTTGGGCACAAATATCACTGGAGCTCCCCATGGTGAGGAACTAGGACGAATATACCCCTTCTCCATCAATTCTCTCAAATGATCCTTGAGTTCTCCTAGCTGCTTGGAGTCCATCCGATAAGGTCTCTTGTATATCAGGGTTGTTCCAGGCACTAGCTCAATTGCGAATTCTACTTCACGATCGTGAGGCATACCTGGCAACTCCTCTGGAAAAACATCTGGGTATTCCCTGATAATCCTGATCTCCTCCACTTTCACCTCAACTTGATTTAATTTTATGTCCCTCCTAGGTTCTTGTATTGTTATGAACTTTACTATTGTGCCACTAGGGTGAGTTAGTTCCACCGTTCTGGTCGAACAATGGATGATTCCCCTATGTTTGGTCAACCAGTCCATGCCCAGAATAATATCTATCCCTTGTGAATCTATCACTATGAGGTTGGTAGTGAATACCACCCCGTTAATGTCTAGATTCACCTTGGGACACACTTGTCTTGTCCTTATTTCTCCACCTGGAGAGTTTACTGCTAGCATATGGTTCATTTGTGTTGTTGCTAGGTCATGCTTCTTAACAAACCCTTGGGCAATGAACGAGTGGGTAGCACCAGAATCAAACAACAGGGTTGCAATGTGTAAATTGGCAGGAAACTTACCAACTACCACGTCGGGTGCCTCTTGCGCCTCCTCCATGGTAACGTGGTTCACCCGTCCTCTCATTACATTCTGCTGTTGCGGCTGCGCGGGCTTCTTCTTTGGGCACTTATGGGCGTAGTGCCCCACTTCACCACAGTTAAAACATTGCACCCCAACCTTAGGTGCCTGGCCTTTGTTGTCTTGGGGTTGGTTTGGGGGTCCTTGCACTGCTGGTCGAGGTTGATATGTAGGGCGAGGCTGCTGTACGAACTGACGTTGTGGTTGTATTGGTTCTGCCGGAGGCCTGTAGTTCGGGTTGTACCCTCTTGGTGCTGAGTAGGGTACCGCAGCACGGTTCGTCTGCCCTGCGGGTCGCTGCATCAGACGTGGGCGGGTGTTGCTCCCTGAGGCTTGGTGTGACCACCCGGCCTTTCTCTTGTTCTCATTTTCCAAGGCCTTCAGCTTCCTTTCTACCACAAATGCTCTGTCCACCATCTTTTGGAAGCTTTCATACTCGTTGGAGGACATTGCACACTGCATTTCTGCGGTAAGTCCTTCCACGAAACAATCCTGTTTCTGCTCATCAGTCTCTATGTCCCGTGGGGCATAACGGGAGAGTTGAGTAAATGTAGTGAGGTATTCCCTCACCGTCATGTTTCCTTGCTGCAACCCCAAGAACTCCTTCCTCTTGTTTTTGAGTTCACCCCTTGGTATGTAATGGTTGCGGAAGCTACGCTTGAACTCTTCCCAAGTGATGTTCTCAGGGTCATGATGGGCGGCCACGTAAGCGGTCCACCAATCAGCAGCAGGTCCATGCAATTGATGAGAGGCAAACATCACCTTCTCATACCCTTGGCACTGTATGATCCTCATCTTGCTCTCAATGGTCTTTAGCCAGTCATCTGCCTCTAGAGGTTCAGCAGCACTTGCAAACTTTGGAGGTTGAGTTCCTAGAAACTCACTCAACCTTGGTTGGCGTGGTGCAGCTTGTGGAGGTGGAGCTTGGTGCAAGTTGGCCACCACTTGAGTCAGGTTCTGAATGAGCTGATTTTGATTCTCAAGCATTTGGTGGATGGGATCAACTCCCTCACGGCGTCCACCCCTCTCTTGGCTCCCACAAAGATGAGGGTTGTAGGCCTCATCGTTGTTGTTGGCGGGGTTGGCAGCACGACCCTTTCCTCTTCCGGCCATCTAGCATGATCAACCAAATGTTAATTTAAAGCATTACGTATTATCTTACTACTTTCACTTGTTTTTACTTTGAAGTGTTGAGGCTTTGTTATACTTTCTGAGGGTTCATGTCTCATACAAAAATAAATGCACTATTATTTCATGTGGGTTCACTCACCAAAGCAAAACAATCTGAAGACGAGGCTGTGGACAATTGCTCATGGCTTCCATAACTCACGTCACACACCAAGCATTAACACGCCATTAACTAAGGTAACGACTCGACTATTCGACATCTTGCTAACTAAGGGAAAGACTCTACACTACTCGTATCCCTGAGTTGGCTCCTCGGGATCTTCCTCATTATTACGGCTGCCTTCTGACTCTGCTTTGGGTGGGGAGGCTGCTGGTGGAGAAGTGCGACGACGCCTGATCGCCCGGCGATCTGGGGAGTCAGGAGTCCATGTAGCATTCACGGTGACACACAGTTCATTCCCATCTCCTCTTTCTCTCGCCCTCAAGCAGGCTCGAAGCAACGCCTCAGTTTCCTTCAGAGTGTCACGAACATCCTGAAGCTCCTGCTGACACTCCTGCAGTCGAGTGCTGAGCATAGCAGCATCCTCCAAGGTCCATGTGCTCATGGGAAGTCCCTTGCTGCACTGGTGGGTACTTATACTCCGTTGTACCACTCTCGCGCTGGAGGACATACATGTACTCAGTTCTGTCTAGGTGACGACGATAGATGTGACTCTGGCAGGTGATGGCCTCCCAGGTGACATCCTTCTCCGCATCGACCTGTGTCGCTCGATAAGCTGGAGAGCGGTGGATCTTAAGCAGCTGATTTTCATGGATAATTCTCATTTCCGAACTCCATTCTTCCTGCTTCTCCTGAATGGTCCTGGTGGAGCTGTAGTGTATGATTAGCTTGCCCGTATTGCCGGCGGCTTGGAGCATACGTCAAAGACGGCGCAACAAGCCTCCTACTGCCAATCCGTAGGAAAGGTACGTCACCGGACAACTCTCCTCTCTTTGGGCAAGGGCAACTACACGAACTCTCCCTCCTGTGGACTTGCGAGCGGTGCAAATCATGCGAACCATCTAAAACATAAAGTATTTAAACTTAAGTTAGATAAAATTTTTAAACAAAATCCTATTTTGAATAAAAGTTGGGGTAAGATGAAGAAAGTGACCCCATTAAATAACACTTTTCAACCCACACCTTTGTAAAATAGTTTTTAAGAAAATAGGGTCCTTAGCTACGTCCATTTCTACCTAGGTCCACGTTCCTACGGGCAACCTTGGCTCCGATACCACTTCTGTCACACCCGGATTTTTCCGAAGAACAACCAAGTTAATATCACATGTATGCCAGGATCATTTTCTCATACATGTGATGAAAAATAGTGAAGCATCATCTATTACAAGCCAGGTGTCGAATATAAATAAGTCTTACATAGCAAATGTCTCGATGAACAATAATAAGTTCATCACAAGTAAATAAACTAGCAGCGGAATAATTATTCTTGTGGGCTTCGTCACAGGCGTTGCCCGGGGGACTCCATGAACCTAGAAACCTTCTTCGGGTCCAATGTCTTGATCATTAAACACCACATTATTCTCTTGACCTGAGCAGCAAGATAAACCAAAAAATATGCAAGGTTGAGTACCGATGGTACTCAGCAAGTGTGGAAAAGTTATGTCATGCATGGCTAGAACAAGAAGAGGTTGAACTCATGGTTAAAGCACTACGCAATTAATACCTATCACCTTAGCTTATTAAGCACCTACATTACTACATAGATGAAATGGTCCCAATCTCCCATCCCATCATCATAATCAAATAACCATAACATCATTTCCAATGTGTAGCTCCCCGCTTAACATCCACAACTTCCAAAGCCATCAGCCTCTAATCATGAATAAGTCCAAGCCGCTCTTGACCATGAGCACGGCTGTCATGACAGTTTTGACTCTGCAGAGTTTGCACCACTGTACCCACACGTAGTGATTTCATCCCCCGTTGTCGGGTGGACTAAAAGAACCTCCATTATGCCAGTGGCCACAAACCACATTCACACTTCCCAGGTGTGTAGCCAGGAGATCACTACGAAGCCTTTACAAAGGGATTCCCGAGGAGCATGGGCCCACTGAGGTTTCAACCCTACCAGCATACAAGAGGCTCCAACCCCGCTGCAGTGGCCCCCTCTTGAGCCTTGTGGTTCATATGGTAGTCCAGCTGACACCTATTCCCCGCACCATCCAACACACCCATACTACGCCGGGGATACACCTAATTAATTGGGCAAGCTGCCCCATCTCAGCATGTGGTTGGCACGGTAAAGCCAGGTTACATGCTCCATGAATCGGTCCTTAGGATCCAGGCAAGTACTAAACACAAACCCGAGTCTCGTGCACCCAGCACCAACCAAAACATCCAACTTGCCTTGATCCCTACCTCTACATAACTCATAATTTCTCATTCAAGAGTATGGTAAAATAAACTGATGATCTCATATCCCAAATATCCCATTCTAAGCATGGCTAAGCATAAGCATGTACATAAATGACACAATAAAATAAATCCCAACCCAAGCTACAAGGAAACAAGATAATGCAATTCTAGGGAAACTTCCTAGCATGGGTTTCATATTTCATTTGACAATGCAAATAATTCTATCTACACATCCTAGCATAGGATCAAAGTGGTCAAGGACACTTGCCTTCTTCCTGCTGCTCTTGGAATGGGTAGTCCTGATCTTGGAAAGGAAGAACTTGCTCTGGAGCAGGTTCTACTCATACCATCACACATAGCAAAAGAAAACAACAATCCATAAGACATAGTTCACACTTCCACTTCATACAAACCACACATTCACATTTATGAAAGCCATTCACATTTCTATGTGTTGTGGTTACTCTATGTGTGTTGATTTTGGCTTACATGCACTTTTAAACATGTGCATATGATTTCTACTTTTGTATTCATATTTATGTTTGCATACTATATATGAGTTTCCAATTTAAATAAATTCCTTATATTCAATTGATACACCTTTTAGCTACCAAGTATGCATGAAAGGTATTTTCCTACTCCATATGTGTCTTCAGACCTTCTACGAACCTAAACTGAATTCTTTGGATTTTGGAAACTTCATTTATCATTTTCTAGTTATTCATACCTAGCTTGCTATATTTTCAGATTTATTTCCTATGCCTAAATGTGAACTTTATTATGAAAATAGTAAGACACCTCATCTAAACAGAATAGATTTTGGGTCTAAAATATTAAATAATATATTTTTGAACTTCTCCTCTGATGTGAACTATTTTATATTCATATTACTAATTTTCAGAATTATTCTCTACTTAAAAATGTGTCCCTATAACTAATAAATGTGAATAATCAATTAAACAGATTCATTTCAGCCAAAAATCTATTTTTATCTCACTCCAAATTTTTCCAAGTACTAGGAAAGTTTTTAATTTGAATTTACAATGTGTTTGTCCCATCTTTTAAATTTTAAATACTAAACACATATTCAAATTCCTAAATTTAATATCACATAGGGTTAAAAAGGTAAACTCACCCCACTACAGGGTCTATTATATTATTTTAAGAATTTCCAGGGGTCTAACTATACATAACAGAGGGGTTTTCCTAATTTTTATTAAGTCCAGGGGCTAAAACTGATTTTTAAATGAAGTTACATGATTTTCTGAAGTTCCAGGGGCTAGATCAGAAGTTTCTGGGGCTAGCTCGTATTTTCCGAGAACCCCAGGGGGTAGCGCATAAGAATCCCGGCCTTTATAACGCGGGGCTGACGTGGACCGTCCGATTTAAAACAGACGGCTGAGATTATAACGTTGAACCGGTACGCGGGGATTTAAATTCTACCGTGCGATTTAAAATAGACGGCGCACAAGCGGCCACGTCGCTCTGATCGAGCGCGGGCGGCGCTGCCCGGCGGCGCACGGCGGCGGGAGGCGGCGGTCTCGCCGGAGTGTTTCGGATCTTCGTCAATTCTTCCTAGAACTGTGATTTTATGGCAAAGATCGGTAGAGGGGAGGTCGGGGATCTCACCTCAGGGGTTTTCTTGAGCTCGGAGGTCCTGGAAAGCGGTCGGCGACGAGGTCCGAGGTGAATTCACGGCGAGGCTCGTTGGCGCTGTGTTTGAAGCGCAAACCATCGAGTTTTCTGCACCTGCACAGTTCCCCGGAGGCGGTGGAACACGATCGGCGCGTTAGATCAGAGAACCCGAGCATAAATCGAGAGAAAACGGTTGGAGAAGCTCTGGTTCTCACCGGGAGGAAAAACAGCCGATCACGGGTGAAAATCGGGAAGATGCCGGTGTTTATATAGCCAGGGGAGGGCGGCGTTCGGTTGTGATCGAGTTTGCGTCGTCTAGGAACGAAATTCGGTTGGGATACGCGAGGATCCGGGGCGGTTTTCGATTCGGAGGTGAGAAGAGTCCGGCCGGCCGAGCGCGAGGAGGAAGAAGGGTTGGCGGGCCCCGCGTGTCAGTGGGAAAGAGGGGAGACGCGCGGCTGCGGGCTGGCGCGGGAATAAATCGGCCGGCTGGTGGGTTTCGGCCCACTGGCCGGGGAGGTTTATTTTTTTCCTTTTCTTTTTCTTTTTCATTTCTGTTTTGAGTTTAATTTGAGTTCCAGTTTAAATTTGAATTTTTGCAACACATGCAATACGTCCAAAATTTTTTAAATTCCCCTCTTAACATGATTTTGGGGTGTTACAAACTTGTAGATGTGTTGGTCGCCATGAAGTACAATGCCGATCTCGAGCAGATGGCATCGTCGGTAGCGGACAGAATGAAAAATTCCTTTGAAACATTCAAAACTGATGTAGAATAGACGATAGATCGGAACCTTTACCGGCAGATCCGATCTACCATGCAACAAGTGCAAGACGAGGTAGTAGGAAAACACACGGATGCTAACACGAGTAGCGCATTAGGGAACGTAGCCAACACTTCGTCACCTTACATGCCACCCACGTAAGCGCAAGCCAGGCAGCCTATCGTAAACGTGCATCAGCTATACTACCAAATGATGGCATATGGACCTGCTATTCCACCGAGTGGTGTACCTCTCGGGCAAGTATACGATGCATACTTCCCTCCACCATCTCCACAAGTTACACCTTACAACTTGCTTGAACCTCTTGTTCTACAGAACAACGCACCACATGATGAACTTAGAGATCAAGTGGCTCGAACGCTTAGAAAACTCGGAGTAGCAACCAGGGCAGCCATTAGAAACTATCGCAAGCCTTACCCCGACCACTGTGACAATATCCCGTATCCTTGAGGCTTTAGGGCGCCAGATTTCTCTAAGTTTAGGTGGGAGGATTCAAAAACTACTCAAGAACACGTAGGCCAATCCTTGATCCAGTGCAACAACATAGAAATCACATATGTACATCGGATCAAATTGTTCCCCTTGTCCCTAACTGGCATGGCTTTTATTTGGTTCACTTCGCTAGCTCCTAATTCTATCCTAACTTGGCCGTGTTTAGAACAAAGTTCCATGAATACTTCTTCACTAGTGAGACCGAGCTAAGATTGTTCCATCTAACCGAAGTGAGGCAGAAACATAATGAACATGTTGCTGAATACATCAAACGGTTTAGGGAAGCTAGAAACAAATGATTTAGCCTGACCATAGGGGGAAAGGATTTGGCCGATCTAGCATTTGCATGGCTTCTACCGTATCTTAGGTTGAAGATGGATGACGTCGAGTTTGGAGACGTTAACGAAGTCCTGCAGCGAGTCGTGGCACATGAGAACCGAGCCAGAGAGGCTAAGGCACATAACCGGTTCAAGGAAATCAACCACAGGGACCGAGAGAAGCAACATGTCAACCAGCTTGGGGAAGACTCGACGAGTGATGAGGAGATGGAGGTTTGTGTGGCCGAGTGGGTCGAAAACCACAAGAACAATCCCTTGGCTTGAACTTTCTTGAAACCTAGCCTCGGGAAGAAGGAGGAGACGAATTTCACCTTTGATGTAACGAAGTGTGACAAGCTCTTCGACGTGCTCTTGCAAAACTGGGTCATCAAGCTCAAGAACGGGCATGTCATCCCATCACCCAAGCAGCTGGCCAACAAACATTATTGTAAGTGGCACGACTTTTATCCTCATTGAACTAACGAGTGCAATTTCTTTCGTCGTCAGGTACAATCGCCTAAATGAAGATCGGTTGACACTCGGTGATAACTACCAAATGAAGCTGGACACAGATCCTTTCCCTGTCAACATGGTGAACTTTGATCGTGATCATGTCCGATGCCTTGTGGAATAATATGATCAAGCCTCATGAACCCCGAAGCCGGCATATGGAAGCTTAATGAGCCAAGAAAAACCACCCAATTAATGCCAACTTCATAGTATTTGATCATCAAATACATCAGGAATAAGCAAGCAAAAAGTGTCTTCTACAGGCTGAAAGATTGCAGGTGTGATGGGTCAAAGACCTTCACCAAGAGAAGCTTGGGGAGCAGTCTCTGTAAAACCGGGTTTGGGAGTCATCGACACCTTGAGAAACCGATGATTTTCCAAGATAAATGGCCTTCCCAAGAGGCTCGAGGGGGGGGCACGTTCCGGAGATCAGCGGTACCACGGGGAATGGGTGATTTTCCAAGGTAAAATGCTCTCCCAAGAGGCTCGGGAACTTTGGGTGCGGGAGCATCGCCCGGGTAAGCGAGGATCCAGCGCCACAACATGGAAACCGAAGCAAAATCCACAAGAAAATGCTGCTTCCTCCACCCAACCTCAGATACATGCTGGGAAGACCCAAATCAAAGAAAACACGAGCTCGGAACACCAAGTACTGATGATTGGATCCGTACCTTGCGTGATTCAAGATGAGCTAGCCCCTAGTAAACCTGAGGAGTGAAGGCCAGTTCACAAATCAAAGGTTGGGTAAAAGGTCTGAGATTGGCAGTTCCCGCGTGAAGCTAGGTACTGGTCCAAGCAAACCCAAGAGAACCAGGGTTGATCCAAGACCTCCTAGTAAGCGTTCTCAGCTGGTGTCTCTGGAAGGAAGAGTTATCATCGGACCAGGCATCACACCAACACCTAAGCACAAGATACAAAGGCTGGTTGAACGTGCACGACCACAACAACCTAAGATATCAACTGGACAGCCCAAGGTAGCTGCAAGACGACTCAAAAAAATGGGATGTGAAGCCAAAGGGGATGAAATAGGACGTGATCAAGACATTGGCTCCGGAAGCAAAGCCATAACCCCAATGGTGTTCCACAGGGCTCAACAAGGCTCAGAAAAGGCATGTTCAATGGTTGAGAGCTCTGGAACTTGCTGAGAAGAGAAAGGAGGAGCAAAGGGGTCACTGGTTCAACCAAGCACGACCAATGATCACTAAGAAGACCTGGAAGGAGAAGAGGACTGCCCAAGAGCAAGCTGGAGACGATGAGAACGAAGAAGACATCATGGGCAAAAATGAAACAAGGTCGAGGTGAACATGGTGTTTCATTTTCCAACCGAATTCTGTCTCCTGTAGGTTGAGGTGGTCGAGCTTGATCTAGGATCTAAGAACGTGGTGTTTGAGAAGCCAGAATAGCTCGGCCAGCACATGAAGCCCCTCTACATCTAAGAACACATCGATGGAACACCGGTTGGACGGATGTTGGTTGATGGAGGAGCAGTAGTGAACATAATGCCCATATCCATGTTTGAGAAATTTGGATACCGAGATGGCGACCTCATCAAGACCAACATAACATTGAGTGGGTTTGCTGGGGACCCAACAGAGGCCAAAGGGGTACTGTCTGTGGAGCTCACAGTCAGAAGCAAGACCATACCCACAACTTTCTTTGTTGTCAACGTGAGGAATCGGTACAACCTACTTCTTGGGCGAGACTGGATTCATGCCAATGGGTGTGTTCCCTCAACACTTCGCCAATATCTTGTCCAGTAGATTGGCAATGAGATAGAAGCGATTGAAGCTGATAACTCGACTTGTGTGGCGATGGACGAGTCATCTGACCTTCAACATGAGGACATTAGGTGTCTCACAGGTCGAGACTTAACCGACTATGACTTTGTGAGCGTAGGAAGGGATGGGTTTGTACCCGTACGTGTAAAGCCGACTGATATCACTCAGCTTAGCAATGTAACTTGACAATGCTAGATAAACGAGGTCATTTAACTTGGCTGCAGGAGAAAACCGAGCAATATCGTTGAGGCAAGAACGATATGGGCGAGCTAGCAGAGGATCTTGACGACTTTAAGAAGCTTGGACAAGGGTTTTCTTCAGTGGACAAGTTAGAGGAAGTAAACCTTGGTAAGGGATCGGCACATGGCCAACTTTCATCAATAAGAACCTCGGGTGTTCTGAGAAGCAAGAGATAAGACAGCCCCTTAAAGAATATATGGATTGCTTTGCATGGAAATACAGCGAGATGCCAGGGCTCAGCCGAGACCTTGTGGAACACAAATTGCCGATCAAGCCAGGTTTTAGACCTCACAAGAAACTATTCAGTCAATTCAACCCAGCCATACACGACAAGATCAAGGAAGAAGTGAATCGTCTACTCCAAGCTAAGTTCATTCGGCCCTGCAGGTATGCCGAATGGGTGTCAAACATAGTCCCGATAGAGAAGAAAAACACAGGAAAACTTAGGATATGCATAGATTTCTGAGACCTCAACCGGGCTAACCCATGTATGAGTACCCCATTCCCATTGCCGACGTGTTGATCAACAATGCTTCGGGGCACAAGATGATCAATTTCTGAAATTGCCTAGAGGGGGGGTACATAGGCTAAAATACCTGAAATGACTTAATTAAATGAGATTAGAACACAAGGGCCGCACTAGTCTGGCTCAGGGGCAGACTAGTCCGGTTAGCTTGCTGAAAAGCCTAAAAGACTAGTCTGGCTTAGGGGCGGACTAGTCTTGTCAAACTGCTGGAAAGGCCTAAAACTTGATTTTTATGGGTTTTTCTTCAGATTTTAGTTTAACGAAATGCGTATAAATTAACTAGCAATCTAATATGACAGGTGTGATAGAATATTGAAATGGATTGCAAGATCATAATGATGTATACTCTAATAGCAAAATAATCAAAACAAACCCTAAGCAATTTTGACGTTCAAGGAAATGTAAATGCAAGAGAGACACTGATATTTTTCCCGAGGTTTGATTCCACTCAGGAATCTACGTCCCCGTTGAGGACTCCACAAAGGACCGGGTCTAACAACCCTTTCCTCACCAAGTCGCCACTAAGGCCAACCCGGTTCTTCACTATCTCAAGGGTGAACTTACAAAGTTTTGGGGCTGCTCACAATCTGAGGCTCCCACTTGATCACTTACACAAAACTTCACGGATCTCACAAGCCACAGGTCACAAAGACTCACACCAAGTGCACGAGATCACTTCAAGAGCCTAAACGCGAAGTTCTTCCTTCTCCTCTCCTCACACACCCAAATCCACTCAAGAATTGATTCAAGAGGGTGAGTAGGCAATGGAGAAGGCTTGGAGAGGCTCTAGGATGGCTGTGGCGGCGCTAGGGTTCCAGTCGTGTCTAAACAAAGTCAGGGCATCTCCTTTTATAGAAGTCACGACAGCCAAGCGTTGCCACCAACCAAAGTCCAGACTAGTCTGCCACAAAACGAACTAGTCCGATCTCACACAGGAACTATTTGTCCGGGTGAGAACGGACAAGTCTGCTGAACCCGGACTAGTCCGACCACTAAGGCGGACAAGTCCGGTCCACCAAGACAGTCGTGAGAGTTCTCATCTCACAACCATACGGACTAGTCCGCCTGAGAACTGACTAGCCCAAACTCACACAGGAACTCTTCGCCCGTGTGAAAACAGACAAGTCTGGCTAGCCCGGACTAGTCCGGCCACTGAGGCGGACAAGTCCGGTCTACCAGGACTTAGTCCCAAAACACTCTCACCAAGAGAGAAACGGACTAGTCCGTCCCAAAACGGACAAGTCCGAACTCAGTCAGGAACTCTTAGTCCGCCCCAAAACGGACTAAGCCATCGGACTTCTGGACTAGTCCAACCTCTTACCCGGACAAGTCCGGCCTATCCGAGTTTACCTCACTAGCACTGCCCACTAAGGATTCGACACTTCTAACGCTTTGAGCTCTCTTATATGATCTCAATGCACTTGACACACACACTCTCACTCTTACACGGCTAGCCTATTAAAGTCTGTAACACCCTCAATTTCGTACCTATGCATGCATACATATTTCATATAGAGAAACATTTTAAAAGAAGTAGAATGGGAGAAAGATAGCTAAAAAGAGCCAATTCCAATTCACCGAGGAGCACCGTTGACACTTCCCGCAGCCTGCTGGCCACACGGTGCTTTCAGAGCTCATCCCTACGAAGGGAGTGAGGTCCAGCACCGCTGGCCAAGTGGCAGGCTAGGAGCTCGCCTCTGTGGAAGGGGTGAGGTCCGGCCCGCTGTACACATGTTGTCCCCGGAGCTAGCCTCTGCGGAGAAGCGAGGCCCAACCCCGCGGGACACGTGTCGCCTCCGGAGTTAGTCTCTACGGAGAAGCGAGGCCCAGTTCCGCTGGACACATGTCGCTCTCGGAGCTCACCCCTGCGCAGGGAGTGAGGTCCGGTCCCGATGGACACGTGTCATCCTCGGAGCTCACCTCCGAGGAGAAGGGAGGTCCGGTCCCGATGGACACGTGTCATCCTCGGAGCTCACCTCCGAGGAGAAGGAAGGTCCGACACAACGGGACACGTGTTGTCCTCGGAGCTCACCTCCGAGAAGAGAGGTCCGACGCTGATGGACACGTGGCGACCTTGGAGCTCGCCTCTAAGGAGAGGGGAGGTCAGGCACTGACACGTGGCACTCTTGGAGCTCGCCTCTGAGGAGAGGGGAGGTCCGACACTAACACGTGGCGCACGCGGAGCTGACCTCTGAGGAGAGGGGAGGTCCCGCCCACCAGACACGTGGCGCACCCGGAGCTCGCTTCTGCGGAAAAGGGAGGCCAGACCCCCGCTGGACACGTGGAGCCTCTGGAGCTTATCCCTGCGGAAGGACGAGATCCTTAAGTGGTTTTTCCCCTGTACGCGAGCGCTCAGTACTGAGGAAACCGACACGATTTCTTCCATGCTACTACCACACCAAAATCAATTGGAGATAAGTTGTTAAGATCCAAAACAAATTGAATAGGACTCTTATTTGAAATCCAACCGGAGTAGGACTCTTCTTTTCCTCTTATAAATAGAACCAAAAACCCCTGGCCGCAACCTTGTACCTATTTTCCTCTCCCTAAGTCGGCGACTTGGAAGCCTTAGCCCCAGCTCGCTGAGTTAGACTTTCCACCCCCTCGTCGGAGTTCAGACGATGGTGAGCCCCACCGATGAGCCGCCGACGAGCTGTCCTGCTGCCATTGCTAGGAGGAAGGTCAAGGTAGGTCTACGTTACCACCTTACGACATCATCGCGGTTTCTACGCATCTGTTTCTTCGAACAGAAGCTTTTTCATGTAGACAGATCACGTGTTGATCGGTTTTTGATGGTGGAATTGATCTAAATCTTGAGTCAAGATCATCACCACGTCCACATTTGATCCTTACACCTTTGTTCGCCATAAAACCCCATGCAAAGCCATTAAAACATGCAAGAACAGGTACAAATTAAACTGCACCATAGGATTAGCATGCTTCTACACCATTGCATCTTGAGTAAAGTTTGTGCATGATGTTTGATTGCTATAAATTTTGGTATGTGCGTGGTCGTGAGTAGAAGTACAAGCTCAGGAAGCTATCTACGAAGGACTACATCACCTAAACTTCGAGACACGTGAGCAACAAAGGCCACAGGAACAAGGCAAGTGCCCCTTGACCATATTGATCCCATGTTTTGAAACCATTTTGTTTGTGAAAACTGTGTGCGCTTGAGTCAACTTGATGGGAAACCCTTTTATAGGAGTTTAATAGTTTTGGATAACCACCCTTGTCACGAGGGATGTTAATGAGTCGGGTATGGTCGTTTTTTCCTTTTTGCTTTGCTAATCCACGGGATATGGGAAGCGAGATAGAATGTGTCTAGCTACTGCACTCATATGAATAATGATAATAAGAACTTGATGTTGATAATGAACATGAATCGGGGAAGATCTAGGCAAGCTTGGTTTTTGGATGTGGTAGAATGAGATGGTGGTTTACTTGTCGTAGATCTAAGGACCGGTTCATGCCAGCACATGCCAGGAAAACAGTGCCACCACAAGGCCAAATATGGGTGCGGCTTAGCTGACTAATTAGGTAAGTTGCTAGATTGTTATGGACCGTGGAAGGCGCGGAGAATGGGAGTCGAGAGAGGACTGCCCTGGGAACCACATGGCACAAGAGGGGGCCCGTAGGTGGGAGAATGGTGATTCGAGACTGCTGGTGAAACCTTAGTGAGTCCATACATCTAGTAACCCCTTTGTAAAGGCTATTTTATGATCTCTTGGCCATACACCGACGGTTGTGTACTGGTATAATGGAGGTTCTGCAGTCGCCGACGGGTGACAAAATCACAAACTTGTGGGTAAAGTGGTGCAACCTCTTAAGAGTGTAAAACTATCATGATAGCCGTGCTTACGGTCACAAGCGCCTGGCCAACTCACGTGATTAGATGGGATGGTTATTGGGATGGTTACTGGGATGTTTATTGGTTTGGTTATGGTATGGTCTTTGGATTTGGTTTCGGGACTGTTGAGTCTTGGTAATGAGAATGCTTTCGGGACTGTTGAGTCATGACAATGAGTTTTGGTTCGGCTATATGATCATGAGATGAATATGATCATGAGATGGTTATTATGAGCGTGGGATAACGTTGAGAAAGATTTATGGATGGTTGAGACATGAAAAGTGGTGAATTATGGAGGAGGTATGTTGATGTTTTAATTGGATATATGTTGGGATTAAAATTCACTTAAACATAGTTGCTGCTTTTATCGTGCTTGTGAAACAAACTTTCCTTTCCGCAATGAGCCTTTTCATTCCTAACTTGTTCAAAGCTACATGTCATACTTTTCCTGCACTTGCTGAGTACGACATGTACTCACCCTTGCATTATCATGCAAACATCAGCGACAGGAGAAGAGTACTTCGAAGACCATGTGGAGTACTAGGCATGCGATCTACCGTCAACTTGTCTGTGGAGTTGGAGATGGAGCCGCTGCTGCTGTTTAGTTTGCTTCCGCTATTGTTTAGAGACTTCCGTTGCTAGAATAAGTTAGAGACTTCCGCTGCAAGAATAAGTTAGAGATTGATGTAATAAATTTCTTGAACCCTATTATTCGTGGTTATATTCTGAATTCAGTTTGTGGATTACATGTGTATGTGTGATGAACATCCTGGGCACACATATGCAACAGCTAGGTTCCGTTTTCATGGGACCAGGCGTCACAGATTGGTATCAGAGCCACATTGACCGTAGGACGCAAGCCTAGGTAGGATGCACAGATTGGCATCAGAACCACATTGACCATAGGATGCAAGCCTAGGTAGAATGGACACTCTAAACCATATAAGGAACACCCCTCTAAACTGCTATTTTCAAAAACTTCTTGCTGCTGCACTTTTCTTGTCAACTCAGCCACCGCAAGGTGCTATTTTCAACCCCTACTTGTCTCTTCTTTTGGACAACAACACCTTTGCTTTCTTGCTCCATAACTTTTGAAGTTTTGGAGTTATTTCTTCCTTCTTAAAGTTTTCTCATGTCCCATTTATAGATGGCGCTGGTGTCCCTGATCAACGCCATCTAACCATACATGGACTACCAACTCACCATGGCGTGCGCCCATGCATGGACCACCACGTCACATGGCGGGAACAACACCGGTTCACATAATGATTAAGTTTAGGACTCCCATTGAATAAAGCTTGAATAGGAGTGGTGTGTTGAACTTTTGTGATGATTGCTTGTGTTTGTGTGCTTAGTGTGAGTTGTGGGACGCTTCAGCGTTGTCCATATCCACACATAGTAGATAGATGTGAGATGCTTCGACATGTGTTCACATCCTCATATAAAAGAGAATATTTAGTTTATACACCTTGATGCATATAGTCGGGGGATCAATCTAAACTTCTAACTTCTATTCTACTCAACTCTCTCTCACAGATGGTGAGGGAAAACGCCAGCCGTCAAAGGAGGAACATTCGTGGCAACCATGAACCCCAAGAGGATGACCACATTGAAGTTCTTGAGAATATTAACCCCGGGGCTGGTGGAAACAACCTTGAACGGTTGATGGCTATGCAGAACCAGCTCATGCAAACTATGATCCAAACTTTGGGTCAGCTGCAAGCCAACAACAACCATCCTTACCCCGTTCCTGCACCACCACCACCGCCACCACCACCGCCGGCTCACAACCAATCGGGAGAGTTCATGAGGACTAGGCCACCTACTTTTTCACAAGCTAATGATCCCATGGAGGCTGATGACTGGTTGAAATTCATGGAGAAGAAGCTTGCCATTGTTCAGTGCAATGATCGAGAGAAAGTTCTCTTCGCATCGCACCAACTTATGGGAGCAGCCGCTGACTGGTGGGACGCTCTTTGCAATGCTCATGTCAACCAGGAGACTATCACTTGGACTGAGTTCAAGGAGAGTTTCCACTCTCATTACGTCCCTGCTAGAGTCATGATGCTCAAAAGGCAAGAGTTTGAAGGTCTCCGCCAAGGCAGGAAGAGCGTGAATGAGTACCTCAACAAGTTCACGCAACTGTCAAGGTATGCCCCCGAGGATGTCAACTCGGATCAGAGGAAGCAATACTTGTTCATGAGAGGGTTGAACAATGAGATCCAAGTTCAACTGCTCAACAATGACTATGCAAACTTCCAGAAGCTAGTTGACAAAGCTATAGTGGTTGAGAGCAAGATCCGTGAGATCGAGCAAGAGGGCAAGAGAAAGATGCCATACCAGCCACAAGGGAGCAATATACATCCCCGTTTCATGCCCCCAGCTGCACCGCAGTATGGCTCGTCCACTTCTACTTTTTGCCCTAATCAACCACCACAGCAACGTCCTGTTATGCAAGCATCTCGTGTGCCTTTGCCTCATGCGCCCCGTCCCAACATGGGTGCTTATGCTCCAAACCACCCTCGCCCCAACGTCCCTGTTGTCTTGGGCAACAAGGCATGCTTTTCATGCGGAGAGACAGGACACTTTGCTAGTCAGTGCCCGAGGAAAGGCCTTGGACAACCAAGCAACGCGCCCAAGCAAAACCCACGGCCGAACGTAGGAGCTAATCAAGGTAACCGTGGACAACAGAACTATGCTCGTGGCAACATGAATCATGTCTCCGCTGAGGAAGCACAACAGGCTGAGGACGTCGTGATTGGTATGTTCCTTGCCAACTCCAACCTAGCCACTGTTTTATTTGATTCCGGAGCATCGCATTCATTCATATGATCCAAATATGTTGCCAAGTATAACCTGCCCATATCACACATGAAATATACTATGTTGGTTAATTCTCCTGGTGGAGAGATGAGGACTAATATAGTATATTCAAAGGTAAACCTTAAAATAAGGGGGGTAGACTTCCTTGCCAACCTTATTGTCTTGGATTCCCAAGTGCTTGATACAATACTTGGAATGGATTGGTTAAGCAAGCACAACGGAGTAATACAATGTGCTAAGAAGAGCGTGCAGTTGACAAACGAGCACGAAACTCATATTGAGTTCGAGTCAGCCCAACTGGCAACCGAGAAGACAGCGTTGAACCACGTCGAAGAAGCAACATTGGAAAGCATTCCGGTGGTTCAAGAATTTTCAGACGTGTTCCCGGAAGAACTCACAGGTACGCCACCTGACTGGGATATTGAGTTTGCCATTGATTTGGTACCTGGAACTGCACCGATAGCAAAGAGGCCATATAGGATGCCCGTTAATAAACCAGTGGAACTGAAGAAGCAAATTCAGGAGCAGCTAGAAAAGGTTTTTACGCCCAAGCTCGTCACCATGGGGAGCCCCCGTGCTCTTCGTAGACAAGAAGGATGGGACCCAAAGGATGTGTGTGGATTATAGGTCTCTCAATGAGGTGACAATCAAGAATAAATACCCACTGCCCCGTATAGAGGACCCGTTTGACCAAATGAAAGGTGTCCGAGTTTTCTCCAAGATTGATCTTCGGTCGGGATACTTCCAGCTGAAGATTAAGCCCTCCGACATACCCAAGACTGCCTTTCAAACACGGTATGGTTCGTATGAATATACCGTTATGTCTTTTGGGTTAACGAATGCATATTTCATGTACCTCATGAATAAGGTCTTCATAGAGTACTTGGACAAGTTCATCATGGTTTTCATCGACGATATTATGGTGTAATCAAAAAGTGAGGAAGAACATGAAGAACACTTGAGATTTACATTGCAGAAACTGCGAGAGCATCAATTATATGCCAAGCTTAGCAAGTGTCAATTTTGGCTAAAGGAGATATCGTTTCTAGGCCACATCATCTCCGAGAGAGGAGTATCGGTTGATCCCGGAAAAGTAGGAAATGTTCTGAAGTGGAACCAACCGCAGAATGTGAGAGATATTCGGAGTTTCCTTGGGATGGCTGGATACTACCGCCGGCTCATCAAGGATTTCTCCAAAATAGCAAAGCCTATGACTGAATTGCTAATGAAGGGAAAAGCATTTCAGTGGACACCCATGTGTCAAGAAAGCTTTGAGGAGCTAAAGAAAAGGCTAACCACAACGCCAGTTTTGGTATTGTCGGACGTAAGCAAGAGTTTCGACTTATATTGTGACGCATCAAGACAAGGGCTTGGATGTGTGCTCATGCAAGAAGGACAAGTGGTAGCCTATGCGTCGAGACAACTAAAGAAACACGAGCTGAATTACCCCACACATGACTTGGAACTCGCAGCCGTGGTACATGCCTTGAATATTTGGAGACATTATATCCTTGGCCACCGATGTGAGATCTATACGGATCACAAAAGCCTCAAGTACATATTCACCCAAACGGATTTGAATTTGAGGCAACGTCGATGGTTGGAACTCATCAAGGATTATGATGTTGGAATCAACTATCACCCCGGAAAGGCCAATGTAGTAGCTGATGCATTGAGCCGAAAGGGAGCATGTCACCAACTCACGGTTCGGGAGCTACCGCCCGAGCTGCGCAAGGAGTTCGAACGGTTACATCTCGGATTTTTGAACGAGATGGAAGTGATGGAACTCCATTCTTCGCTGGAACAAGAGATAAAATGGCCAAGCAACGGATGAGGAAATCAAGGAGATCAAGGAAAGGATCCGACAAGGCATAGAAAAGGACTTCAAGGAAGACGAGAAGGGTACGCTTTGGTTAGGGAAAAGGATTTGTGTGCCTAACGTGAAGCACATCCACGACACGATATTAAAGGAGGCACATGACTCACCTTATTCCATATATCCAGGCAGTACAAAGATGTACAAGGACCTGAAAACTTGCTATTGATGGGATGGTATGAAAAGGGACATAGCTGAATATGTTGCCTTATGCGATACGTGCCAACGGGTGAAGGCCAAACATCAAAGACCCGCTGGACTGTTGTAACCATTGAAAGTAACCGAGTGGAAGTGGGAAGACATCAGCATGGACTTCATCGTTGAATTACCACGTACTCGGTCGGGTTACGACTCCATCTGGGTAATTGTGGACCGATTGACGAAAACAGCCTATTTTGTTCCTGTTAGAACCACGTACCGCATCGCAGAACTAGCCGAGCTATACATGGAGCAAATCGTGTGCCGTCATGGAGTTCCGAAGAGGATAGTTTCAGATCGGGGTACCCAATTTACCTCTAGGTTCTGGAAGAAGCTGCATGAGGCTATGGGTACACGACTAGATTTTAGATCCGCTTATCACCCGCAAACCGACGGGCAAACTGAGAGGACAAATCAAATTTTGGGGGACATGTTGAGAGCCTGCGCCTTGAAACATGGGCGTAGTTGGGATAGGAGCTTGCCGTATGCTGAGTTCTCATACAATAACAGCTATCAAGCCAATTTGAAGATGTCACCTTTCGAAGCATTGTACGGTAGACGGTGTAGAACGCCGCTGTTCTGGAACGAGACCGGAGAGAGCCAAGTGTTTGGACCCGAAGTGATGCAAGAAGCTGAGAAACAAGTCCAAACGATACGGGAGAACTTGAAGGCTGCTCAGTCACGACAAAAAGGTTATGCGGACAATAGGCGAAGAAAGTTGACTTTCGAAGTAGGAGACTTCGTGTACGTTAAGGTATCGCCTATCCGAGGCCAACGACGTTTCAACGTCAAAGGCAAGCTAGCACCTCGCTATATCAGACCATTTAAGATTTTAAGCAAGCGAGGAGAGGTAGCCTATCAACTAGAGCTCCCAACGCACCTCTCCGACGTGCATGACGTGTTTCACGTATCCCAACTCAAGAAGTGCTTGAGAGTACCAGAAGAACAAGTACCAATGGATGAGCTCGAGCTTCAAGAGGATCTGACCTATGTGGAGCACCCTGTCCAAATTTTGGACGTAAAGGAAAGGGTCACGAGGAACAAAGTGATCCGTTGGTGCAAGGTACAATGGAGCCATCACACAGAAGCCGAAGCTACATGGGAGCGTGAGGAAGACATCAAGGCAGAATTCCGTCATCTATTCTCTACTCTATCGAATCTCGAGGGCAAGATTCAGTTTAAGAGGGGTAGGTTTGTAACACCCTCAATTTCATACCCATGCATGCAGACATATTTCATATATAGAAACATTTTAAAAGAAGCAGAACGGGAGAAATATAGCTAAAAAGAGCCAATTCCAATTCACCGAGGAGCACCGTCGACACTTCCCGTGGCCTGCTGGCCATGTGGCGCTTTCGGAGCTCATCCCTGCGGAGGGAGTGAGGTCTGGCACCGCTGACCACGTGGCAGGCTAGGAGCTCGCCTCTGTGGAAGGGGTGAGGTCCAGCCCGCTAGACACATGTTGTCCCCGGAGCTAGCCTCTGCGGAGAAGCGAGGCCCAATCCCGCGGGACAAGTGTCGCCTCCGGAGCTATCTCTGCGGAGAAGCGAGGCCCAGCTACGCTGGACACATGTCGCTCTTGGAGCTCACCCCTACGGAGGGAGTGAGGTCCGGTCCCGATGGACACGTGTCAACCTCGGAGCTCACCTCCGAGGAGAAGGGAGGTCCGGTCCCGATGGACACGTGTCATCCTTGGAGCTCACCTCCGAGGAGAAGGAAGGTCCGACACTACAGGACACGTGTCGTCCTCGGAGCTCACCTCCGAGAAGAGTGGTCCGACGCTGATGGACACGTTGCGACCTCGGAGCTCGCCTCTGAGGAGAGGGGAGGTCCTGCCCGCCAGACACGTGGCGCACCCGGAGCTCGCTTCTGCGGAAAAGGGACGCCAGGCCCCCGCTGGACACATGGATCCTCCAGAGCTTATCCCTGCGGAAGGACGAGATCCTTAAGCGGTTTTCCCCCTGTACGCGAGTGCCCAGTACTGAGGAAACCGACACGATTTCTTCCACACTGCTACCACACCCAAATCAATTGGAGATAAGTTGTTAAGATCCAAAACAAATTGAATAGGACTCTTATTTGAAATCCAATCGGAGTAGGACTCTTCTTTTCCTCTTATAAATAGAACCCAAAACCCCTGGCCGCAACCATGTACCTATTTTCCTCTCCCTAAGTCGGCGACTTGGAAGCCTTAGCCCCAGCTCGCCGAGTTAGACTTTCCACCCCCTCGACGGAGTTCAGATGATGGTGAGCCCCACCGGTGAGCCGCCGACGATCTGTCCTGCTGCCATTGCTAGGAGGAAGGCCGAGGTAGGTCTACGTTACCATCTTAATACATCATCGAGGTTTCTACGCATCTGTTTCTTTGAACATAAGCTTTTTCATGTGGGCAGATCACGTGTTGATCGGTTTTTGACGCTGGAATTGATCTAAATCTTGAGTCAAGATCATCACCACGTACACATTTGATCCTTACACCTTTGTTCACCATAAAACCCCATGCAAAGCCATTAAAACTTGCAAGAACACGTACAAATTAAACTGCACCATAGGATTAGCATGCATCTACACCATTGCATCTTGAGTAAAGTTTGTGCATGATGTTTGATTGCTATAAATTTTGTATGTGCGTGGTCGTGAGTAGAAGTACAAGCTCAGGAAGCTATCTACAACGGACTACAACACCTAGACTTTGAGACACGTGAGCAACAAAGGCCACAGGAACAAGGCAAATGCCCCTTGACCATATTGATCCCATGTTTTGAAACTGTTTTGTTTACGAAAACTGTGTGCCCTTGAGTCAACTTGATGGGAAACCCTTTTATAGGAGTTTACTAGTTTTTGATAACCACCCTTGTCGCCAGGGAAGTTAATGAGTCGGGTATGGTCATTTTTCCTTTTTGCTTCGCTAATCCACAGGATATGGGAAGCGAGATAGAATGTGTCTAGCTACTGCACTCATATGAATAATGGTAATAAGAACTTGATGTTGATAATGAATATGAATCGGGGGAGATCTAGGCAAGCTTAGTTCGTGGATGTGGTAGAATGAGATGGTGGTTGCCGTAGATCTAAGGACCGGTTCATGCCAGCACATGCTTGGAAAGCAGTGCCACCACAAGGCCAAATATGGGTGCGGCTTAGCTGACTAATTAGGTAAGTTGCTAGATTGTTATGGACCGTGGAAGGTGCGGGGAATAGGAGTTGCATGGCACAAGAGGGGGCCTGTAGGTGGGAGAATGGTGATTCGAGCCTGCTGGTGAAACCTTAGTGAGTTCATACATCTAGTAGCCCCTTTATAAAGGCTATTTTTTGATCTCTTGGCCATACACCGACGGTTGTGTACTGGTATAATGAAGGTTCTGCAGTCGCCGACGGGTGATGAAATCACAAACTTGTGGGTAAAGTGGTGCAACCTCTTAAGAGTGTAAAACTATCATGATAGCCGTGCTTACGGTCACAAGCGCCTGGCCAACTCACATGATTAGATGGGATGGTTACTGGGATGTTTATTGGTTTGGTTATGGTATGGTCTTTGGATTTGGTTTCGGGACTGTTGAGTCTTGGTAATGAGAATGGTTTCGGGACTATTGAGTCATGACAATGAGTTTTGGTTCGGCTATATGATCATGAGATTAATATGATCATGAGATGGTTATTATGAGCGTGGGATAAAGTTGAGAAAGATTTATGGATGGTTGAGACATGAAAAGTGGTGAATTATGGAGGAGGTATGTTGATGTTTTAATTGGATATATGTTGGGATTAAAATTCACTTAAAGGTAGTTGCTGCTTTTATTGTGCTGGTGAAATAAACTTTGCTTTCCACAATGAGCCTTTTCATTCCTTCCTTGTTGAAAGCTACATGTCATACTTTTCCTACACTTGCTGAGTACAACATGTACTCACCCTTGCATTATCATACAAACATCAGTGACAGGAGAAGAGTACTTCGAAGACCATGTGGAGTACTAGGCGTGCGATCTACCATGAACTTGCCTGTGGAGTTGGAGATGGAGCCGCTGCTGCTGTTTAGTTTGCTTCCGCTATCGTTTAGAGACTTCCGCTGCTAGAATAAGTTAGAGCCTTCCGCTGCAAGAATAAGTTAGAGATTGATGTAATAAAGTACTTGAACCCTATTATTCGTAGTTATATTCTGAATTCAGTTTGTGGATTACATGTGTATGTGTGATGAACATCCTGGGCACACATATGCATCAGCTGGGTTCCGTTTTCACGGGACCGGGCGTCACAAAGACTCAAATGAAACCCTAATTTCTACTCTTCGAGTCTTCGACGCCGTTCTTCATCCTTTTCCTTTTTGAGAGTTTAGGTGTCCGCCTTGGAAATATCCTGTGCTTATGATCATCTCAGTTTATTAATCTCTTAATTGTCGTCATCAATCATCCAAAACCCACGGGGATACCTAGATGCACTTACAATCTCCCTATTTTTGGTGATTGATGATAACACATTAAGTTTCAACATAAGAGGTAAAAATTTGATTTTCATAACAAGTGTACGTATGCAAAACTCCCCTGGATGTATGCAACAGTAAAAGAGGAGAGTTGACATACACTCACATGTTATGGTGGGGTGCCTACGTGTTGTGCTCAAAAATGTGATAAGACAATGAAACATAGCAAAGAGCAACAATGATCAAATATAAGCCATAATATCCAACACGTAGTCTTATAAAAAAGAGACACAATGCATAAAACATAGAGATAATACATAGAGATAGTCATGTCCAAGGATCTATTACAAGACTAGAAGATGATAAAAAAGAAGACATCCTCTTCCATCTCTCCCCCTTTGGCATCAAGGCACCAAAAAGGAAAAAGGAAGAAGATACGCCTAAGTCTACTCGTCATCTTCACCGTGTTCTTCTTCATCCCCATCTTCATCGCTCTCTGTGGCCTCCGTATCATCTTCCTCGTTGTCGGCTGCGATGGATGGAGGCACGGCCTTGGAGGAGCTTCCACCTTCCCTGAACTGGGCGAGATCATCATCGGTGAACTCTGGGTATGGAGTGAGCTCCCCATCACTCTCCTCGGGAGGAGACATGGGTACCTCAAGCTTGTCACACACAGCCTTGAGGTACTTCTCCTGACGCGTCTCCATGCGTCGAGTCCGGACCACTACACGCCGATAATAGGTGAAGAGTGCGTTGAAGCACTTGAAGAATCCGCTCATTGACTGCGGAGGAGGAGGTGATGAGGGAGCCACTGAGCTAGGAGGGGCCGCTGAGTTGGAAGGGGTTAGCTGAGGACGGAGAGGTCGATGAGTGACATCCTTGACAAAGACAATCCCCGACACCTTCTCAATTAAGCACATGATATATGGTGCATACCCACATGAGCGGTTGGGAGTGTGAGAGATGTTGAAGATGTCGTCATAGATGTGCTCAACAAGGTTGAACTTCTCTTCACCATCTATCAACAGGAGGAGATGCCTTAAGTTTCCTTGAATCACCCTTGCATCTCCATCCTTAGGGGCAATAGTTCTCCTCAAAATCCGGTTGAGGATGCTATAGAATGGCTTGATGTCCCTAGCAAGCCCGGCCTCATAGGGAACATGACTAGGATATATGTAGTCAAGCTGATCCCTATCCACTGCCTTGAGGTATGAAATGATAATCTCATGGTACAGGTGCTCCTCAAGGCCAAGTGTCTGAGCAAACCTCTCATAAGTGACTGAGTACTGCTCTCCATGAGTCTTCCAGGTGATTTTTCGGTCACCGTAGGTGGAGAAGTACACAGTGGTGTAAAACTGCACGATTACCTCAATGTTCCAGTCATACTTGAAGCTCATGATTTTCTTGACTCCATGGCGCTCTGCGGCTTCAATCACAACATCAAAGGCTTTGTGCTTCCTTTTGGCCATGTAGTCCCAATCTACCCATTGAGCTTGAGCGACTGGAGTCTTCATATTTAGGTACACTAGGCAGTAGTAGTCGCAATGGAAGTCACACCAAAACCTAGGGTCGGATGTGTGCTTCTCATAGTCATAGACTTTATCCATTCTCAGCCTTCTCGCCTTCTCAGCCCCCTTTCCTTTGACCACATATGCCGGATTGTTAGGATACCGGTTTGGATCTCTAGCAGGGGCAGCCATCTTCAGGGGGCCGATGGGCTTCGGTTGCCCTTTCTCCCTGATTACTATCCCTCGTGCCCTCTTTGTCGGTGCCTTGGCAGTTGCCTTTTTGTTCTTGGGCTCCTCAGGAAGTGGAGCCTTGCCTTTCTTCAGGTCACGAAGAACCCTACTCTCGGATTCCTTCTCCTTTTCCCACTCTTTCTCCCCCAAAGTGACCAGCCTCTTCCTCTTGGGCTCTACGACACTAGCAGCCTGGGAGCTATGGGCTTCACGTTCGGTCATTTTCTTCTTCCGTTGATCCGCCAAGGATTCTTCAACGGCTTGGGGAATCTGTGCCTCCTCGTCGAGATCATGTCTCTTCTTTGTTCTTGCCTCTCGACTGACGGCTTCCTTAGCCGCTTGGGCCTCCTTTGTCGCCCTCTCTTCGGCAATGCGCCGATGAAGGGCTTGTCGAGCCTCCTCGGCCGTGGGACTTGGAAGAGGAGAGTTTTGGTCGGAGTCTGACATATTGCCTGAGAAACAAGAGATAAGAGGTCAAGGAAGCGAAATATTGTGAAAGAATTCACTAAAAATGGCTAAAGTTGGAGTTTGTCCTGTGTAAACCGGACTTGTCCGTTAAGGGACCGGACTAGTCCGCCCGAGAACGGACTTGTCCGCCTAGAAACTGGACTAGTCCGGGTTGCACAGGAAGAACTCTAACAAATTTTCACAAAAACTTTGAATCAGGTCGCAATACTCCTAGGCTACGATCGCATTGACACTAGGAACAACATTTGTGAAGAGGTTTCTAGCAAAAGACCTAAGAATGAATAAAAAGAAAGATTTTTGGTTAGGTCAAGAATACATCTTGAGATATTCAAATGTGATGAAATCGGAGGCGAAACTTGAGCAACGAAGCACAGGGAAGGATTTCCGCACTCCTTAGGGTTCCAATCCGTGGATTGGATGAGATTTTTGGTGGAGAAAAGGGAAAATCGCCAATGAGGGCATTTCGTGCTTGAGAGAGAGTTGAGAGTGGACTAGTCTGTGAAGAGAGAGGGGTTTGGCCACCCCTGGGAGGTTAAGTCCTCAGGGGCCGGACTAGTCCGGCTTGGTGCCCGGACAAGTTTGGTCGGTGGATCAATGCCGGACTTATTTGGTGCCGGACTTGTTCGGCCTCCCAGGTGGACTAGTCCTAGACAGCCCTGACTTGTCCGGCCGATGGGCGGACTAGTCCGGCTATATGCTGAAATTCATATAATTTGAATTTTAGCTCAAGAATGTGATCCTTTTTGGACAAGTTTTTGCAAATATCTTTGGCAAACATGGTTAGTAAGCATACATCAAACAAACAATGACCATATTTTACAAAGAATCCTTTTGAACAAAGTTTTCATAGAGTAAGAGAGATTAGGATAGTATTTTGAAAGCATGTGATTTTTTGAAGTTTATAAACAAGCAACAAACAAACATGCATGACTCAAGCAACGTTTTGAGAATCTAGGATATTTAGTTCACTCCTTAGGTCACAAAAGCGTTTCTCATCAAGGGGTTTGGTGAAGATGTCTACCAATTACTTCTCACTCCTAACATGAGAGATAACGATATCTCCCTTGATAGAGTGATCTCGCAGGAAATGGTGACGGATATCAATGTGTTTGGTTTTAGAATGCTCCACGGGATTGTGAGCAATCTTGATGGCACTCTCATTGTCACATAGGAGTGGAATATGGCTCAAAGTGTAACCATAGTCCCTAAGAGTTTGTCGCATCCATAGGAGTTGTGCACAACAACTCCCGGCTGTGACGTACTCTGCTTCACCTGTGGATAAGGCAATGGAGTTTTGTTTCTTTGAAGACCACGAAACCAAGGACCTACCAAAGAATTGGCAAGTCCTAGACGTGCTCTTCCTATCTACCTTACAACTGGCATAATCGGCATCGGAGTATCCGATGAGATTGAACTTGGATCTCTTGGGATACCAAAGTCCTAGGTTAGGAGTGTGACCCAAAAATCTAAGAATCCTCTTAACGGCTGTCAAGTGACACTCCTTAGGAGCGGCTTGGAACCGTGCACACATACACACACTAAGCATTATGTCGGGCCTAGATGCACAAAGGTAAAGCAAAGAACCTATCATGGAACGAAATACCTTTTGGTCCACACTTGGACAATCTTCATTAAGGTCAAGATGTACGTTGGTTCCCATTAGAGTCTTGATGGGTTTGGCTTTGTCCATGTCAAACCTCTTGAGTATGTCTTGAGTATACTTGGTTTGACTTATGAATGTTCCTTCCTTGAGTTGTTTGACTTGGAATCCTAGGAAGAACTTTGATTCCCCCATCATTGACATCTTGAACCTTTCGGTCATTATCTTCTACTTGTGCATATCCCTTTGCAACAATTCTTGCCTTGTTTCTTGTTACAATCCCATACTCGTCTTCCTTGTTGCGGAATACCCACTTGGTTCCCACAAAATTTGCGTTGGGTCACTTCACGAGTTCCCATACTTGATTTCTTTCAAAATTGTTGAGTTCCTCTTGCATGGCCACCACCCAATCCGGATCTTGTAGTGCTTCTTCTACCTTGCGGGGCTCCAAAGAGGAAACAAAAGAGTAATGTTCACAAAACTTAGCCATTCGAGAGCAAGTGGTCACCCCTTTGGAGATATCTCCTAGTATGTTGTCGACGGGGTGATCCCGTTGAACACTTTGGTGCACTCTTGGATGAGGTGGTTGAACTCTTTGATCTTCATCTTCATTGTCGCTCTTTTCTTCGTCTCCCCCTTGATCCAATCCTCCTTCTTGACTTTGATTGTTTTGATCTTGTTGAGGTTGGCCTTGCTCATCTTGAGCTTGATCATGGGAGGGAGACATATCTTCATTTGTTGGATGATAATTTGAGTCTTGAGGATGTTCTTGAGGAAAAATGTCTCCAAGTGCCATTCTTTTAAGTGCTTCTTGTGGAGTCTCTTCTCTATCTAGCACACTTTGATCAACTTGCTCCACTTGGGAGCCATTAGTCTCATCAAACACTACGTCTCTCGCTATTTCAACAATTCCGGAGGATTTGTTGAAAACACGATAGGCGTAGGTGTTTGAGTCATAACCAAGCAAGAAACCTTCATCGGACTTTGAAGCAAACTTCGAAGTCCTAGGCTTCTTGTTTAGAATATAACACTTGCTCCCAAAGACACGAAAATAAGAGATGTTGGGTTTGTTACCGGTTAGAAGTTCATAAGACGTCTTCTTCAAAAGTCGATGAATATACAACCGGTTTATGGCATGGCAAGCGGTGTTAACCGCTTCCGCCAGAACCGGTCCGACGTCTTGTACTCATCAAGCATGGTTCTTGCCATCTCAATAAGAGTTATATTCTTCCTTTCAGCCACCCCGTTTTGTTGAGGGGAGTAGGGGGCTGAAAACTCATGCTTGATGCCTTCTTCATCCAAGTATTCTTCCACTTGAGTGTTCTTGAACTCGGTGCCGTTATCGCTCCTTATGTTCTTGATTCTTAAGGAGAACTCGTTTTGAGATCTTCTCAAGAATTTCTTGAGCACACCTTGAGTTTCACCTTTGTCATGCAAAAAGAACACCCAAGTGAAGAGAGAATAATCATCTACAACAACAAGACCATATTTGTTACCGCTGATGCTTATGTAGGCGATTGGACCGAAGAGGTCCATGTGAAGTAGCTCCAAAGGTCTTGTAGTGGTCATGACATTTTTGGATGGATGTTGAGCTCCAACTTGCTTTCCGGCTTGACAAGCACTACATGGCATGTCCTTATCAAAAACAACATTTTTCAAGCCTCGAATGTGTTCTCCCTTAAGAAGTTTTTGCAAGTTTCTCATCCCAACATGGGCTAGCCGTCTATGCCAAAGCCATCCCATGTTGGTCTTCGCCATTAAGCACGTGTCAAGTTGAGCTTTAACCGTGGTGAAATCCACAAGGTAAAGCTTCCTCTTGAGCACGCCCTTAAAGGCGATTGAGTCATTGCTTCTTCTTAAGACAGTCACGCCCTCGTTAGTGAAAATACAATTATAACCTTTATCACATAGTTGGGATATGGATAGAAGGTTATAATCAAGGGAGTCAACATGCAAAACATTTGAAAAAGTATGATGGGGAGAAATAGCAATTTTACCGGTGCCAAGGATTTTCCCTTGGCTATTGTCCCCAAAGTATATTCCTTCACTTGGATCTTCGTTTTCCTCATATTCCACAAACATCCTTCTCTCTCTAGTCATATGGTTTGTGCATCCACTGTCAAGCACCCATTTTGATCCACCGGAGGAGTATGCCTACAAAATAGAGTTATGCCTTACCTTTTGGTATCCAAACGGAGTTGGGTCCTTTCATGTTAGTCAAGAGGCACTTGGGCGCCCACACACAAGGTTTTGGACTCTTGCGGAGTGGCCCAACATACCTAGCATAGATCTTTTCAAATTTGTTTCTCAATAAAACATATGAAGCATCAAAGTCATGGAACAAAGGATGAGGTTCATTTTTAGGCATGTTAGATGAGTTTGCAATGTTCTTTACATTTTCTTTGTTGGATGAACCCTCCTTGACAAATACAATCAAGTCTTTCTCATTCTTGGGAGTTTTAGCATGTTGCTTCCATTTCCAAGAATAGCCAAGACCATCTTTGACATGTGGAGGTCTTACATTGTATATGCACTTCGTGCATATGCCAATTTTTCCTTGTCAAAGATGCCACCTTTTGGTGATTGCTTGTTTTGTGCCAACTTGAGTTCATCTTTAAGTTTTAGGATTAAGTTTGAGTTGCTTCGGAAGATTTCTTTGAGGAGGGTGGAATCATAGAGGAAGAAGGTGCATTGATCTTGAGAGACTCAACTTGTCTTTCAAGGATCTTGTTGACTTTTGTCAAGTTAACAATTTCATCCTTGAGCACAATAGTTGTGTCCTCAAGATTTGAGCAAGTTTCCTTGCTCAAAGCGAGTTCACGCTCAAGTGCCTTGCTTCTTTCTCTTTCAACCTCAAGGAGCTCTTCAAGCTCATGACATCTCTCCTTTTCAAGGATGAGCATGTCTTCTTGGCGGTTGATGAGTTCATCCTTCTCAAAGATTTCTTCCGACAACAATCTCATATTTTTCAAGGAGCTCCTACTTAGATCCTTAAGCATGGATTCATTTTCACTACTACTATCAAAGCTATCAAGTGAAAAAGTAGAGGAGGATGGTTTTGATTTAACCTTTCTTCTTCCTTCATGTAAAAGTCCCAAAAATGTATATGAATAAAACCGAGGTTTGAATTCATATGTGTGGCAAAGACATAAAAAATGAGACTTGCTAAAACTTTGCTTCATACAAAGTGATACATGGATGATCATCCAAAAATGAGGCTCACATTTTTATTTGAAAGTGTTGAACCAATAAGGGTTTAAATACCCCTTTGCATGAACGTTTAAAAATAAGGTTTTAAATTCAAAGTTCACATGAATGGTGGCCAAAAACTTTGAATAAACCATGCAGCCATAGAAGTTGGAAATTATGGAAACAGAGTTGGATGACAAACTTGTCATTATGGTGGTCTTAAAAAGGAGTTAATGAAAAGTATTTTCAAATCCAACCAAATTCAAATTTGCTATGCAAATTCAAACTGAATTTGGGGAAATTCAAATGCTAAGCCCAAATTTAAATTTCAAACTTTGGAATTTGGAGAGATCAACATGAGAAGATATTTGGGAGAAAATGTGGGGTGGGACCCACATGTCAGTGAGCAAATTTGACTTGCAAAGGAAGCAAATACACTCTGTTTTCAGCTCACCGAGAATTCTCACCGTGGCGCCACCGAGAAGCGGCAGCCGCCACCTCCTGCTCGTTGCCCCACACTGTTTGCAAAGGAAGCAAATACACCCCTCCCTCGGCGTAATCACTTCTCCTCAGACCGAGCCAACAGCCTTTTGCTTCCTCCTTCTCGCGAGCGCACGAGCAGAACCGGTTCTTCCCTCCGCTGCCTCGGCTTGATCGGGAAACCGGCAGAAACTCGTTCCCCTCTTCTCCCCGAGCTGCTAGACAACACCACAAGCTCGGTACACACCTCCCCGACCCAGAAACGAGTGAGCTCCGGCTTCCCTTGCCTTTCAAACAACTCAACCGCCGTGACCTAGCTCAAGCCAGTGATCGGCTTCACGTGGGCAGACCACTACGGCGGTTTTCAAGCTCGATCAAGCACGGCCACGGGAGCGCGCTACTGTGGTGCTGCTGTCAACCTAAGCTTGGGCCAAACCGTGGAGTGTAGCCGACGAATTTGAAAGTTTTGCTCCGGCGGCTTCAAACCGAATGGCCAGTACGAGTTCTTCAAATTTCCCCTCTCCAATCCTTCTTAGGTCATCAAATCTTGCACATAGAAGCTGGGCTAGCCGGCGATCGTATTCCCTTTAGCATCCATCGCATGAAAACACCTCGGAGCAGAGGATTTTGAAGTCTCCTGAGCGTGATCACGACGGGACAGATCGGGCACACGGTGCCGATCCATTTACCACCATTTCCGAGCTAATTCATGGCATTGCCGAGCCTTGCGATCACCTACTGATGCTGTAGGGCTAGGTGGTCGACGTTTTGGCGGGTTGGAACCCACGGCCAACGGCGCCGAAGTCCAACCCAGGCCGCCACACGTCGCCAGCCATCTTCCGGTCACTGGCAGCCCCAGAACACGACACCATCGTGTTCCTCGACGGCACAAACGCCCTGGCGGCGATTCTTAGCTCGAGCGGTGGCCGGCAGCGGCGATCCGGCGAGCACCGGTTTACTCCGGCGAGCTGAGCGCGTGGGCGCAGGAAGACACCCGGAGGAAGAAGAAGCCCGGGTGGGTCCCGGCTGTCAGCGACTCCGAGTTTAAAATCGGGAGCAGCTGTGGCTCGGGAATCTGCTGTGGCGGCGCGCTAGAACTCTGTAATCCCAGTGTGGCCCATTTCCTAGTGGCTGGATTTAAATAGCGGGCCTAGTTGAATTTCAATAGGGAAAATAATTCCAGAGATGGCCACAAGTTTGGAAATTTATATCTCTGTGTAGAAACCTCCAAATTGAATGATTCAAATTGCGTTGGATTCATTTTGCAGAGATCTATCCAAATATGAACTCAGAGTTGTATGAAAGTCAATATATAATTCTGGAAAATTCTTTGAAGGTTTTCTGAAAAAGAAGTATGGAGGGAGTTTGGTTTATCCAAAAATCATCAAATTTTGCCAGGTATTCTTTAGCATATTATTGACCTTCTAGCAATTTGCAGCTCATTTTAAGATCATTTGTGTAGCAATTTGTGAAATACAAAATGTTGTGTTCATAAGAGTCCAGAAACATTTTCAGAAAATGTTGTCCACTTGTAAAATCTATTCTGGGCAATCCATATCTCCAAAAATCATAGGAAAATTTAGGCAAGCTCTCTGAGACATACTTGAAATTTTAGTTCACTTAATTGGGCATGAAAATGCACATTACTTCAGAATTAATTCTTTTAAGTTGAAATGCTTAAGGAATTGTTCTGGAGGAACTACTAAAGAAAAAGGTCCAAACTTTGGATAAAATTACTTTCATGTGACCAGGAACTCACATGTAAATTATCAGCTCAATTTGAGCATTAGAACTCCCTGTTCTTATTCTCCATACTTATGTATATGTGGAAATACATAAGAGACATTGTGAGAATTATGGAGTAACACAATTTGACTCCACATTAGCTGCAATTTGGCAAGCTAAATTCCTAGGTAGTATAGAACCTGCTGTAAAAGTTTCGAGGCCATTGGAGTTCTTGTTCTTCAGTTGCATTCAAATCTTTTCAGCTCATATATTATGATCATTAGGAAAGTTGGTTAGTGTCTAGCTAAAACTTTAAGACCAAGTTAGTTTATTCCTGTTTCTTTGCACAACAGAGGCAAACCAAGCCATTCTTGGCTTTTCAACACAACCTCTGTTCCTAAGAAATCCATTCTATAATTCTTTCCATTGCATTCTATAGAAATATTGCATATACATTTCATTAGGATTCACGACGAAGGGGATTCAAAGGAGCAATTCATTGAAGTGGATCAAGCTCTGGAGAATCAAGGGTTGATCAACCAAGATCACTAACTGATTATATACGACTAGCCTGCAAAACAGGCAAGCTCCAGTTTGCATTTAAAAGCTTTTAAGTTTTTACTTTGTATTCACTTTTGGTTAAGATATGAAATGTGCATTAGGTCTAGTGTTTGATACTCCTCTTGCATGACCAAATAAACCCATGGAGTTTTGGGTAGGTGTCTTTCACCGTGTAGAACTGCCATGCTTAAGAAAGGTTTGGTAGAGGTCGAGTGGTGAGATGCTACTCGCATGTTCAGGAACAACGGGGGCATACGGGATTGGTTCAAAAATGACTTAGCAAGTTAAAGTTGAGACCGGATGGTTGTAGGGGCAGCAGGACATAGGGTCCTGGGTGCCATAGACCTGTCCGTGTTGATCAAGGACTGATCCGTATGCAGCCTTGTTGAACAAGTTTGAGTTGTGTACCGGACTCATGCTAGATATATGGGACCCAGTAAACCGATGTACCTCGGGAAGCTTGCGTTGATCCTTTTCGGGTCGCCTCAGGCGAGATGGCCGATGTGCAGTATGTGGGTAACATTCTCATGACATCTCATGTCAGTAGGTGCACCATGAGAGTGGCTACTGTACGGGGCTAATTGATCGATTCAACGGGGGTGAAATGGGAGAAAGGCTGCCACGTACGACGTCAGTGATGGTTTCTGTAGGCAACGTCGAGTACGGGCGTACGTGTCGTGTAGTCCCGGTGTTATTGATTCGAATCACCATCGCTCTCTCAATGGACCGAGCATACTTGTTCTCACAGTCGTGACGTAGTAAGAACTTGCATGAGAAAGGAACTAATCACATTGGTTTGAAGTTTATACTATCTTGGTGAAATATCTTTGATGATTAGCTAGTGCAAACTCGATTCTTTTATGTAGTGAGCAATTTACATCGGGGGAAAGTGTTTCTTGTTTGATTGTGGACTCCCGATGTGGCGTGCCCAAGGTTACTTAAAATTGTCGCAAATAATACCTGAAAGTAAGGAGTCACTTTTAGGCGAGTTTATTATGCATTATGCCATCCTACTTTAGGTTCATAACCTCACATAGAGTTTCATGATTAGGGTGACGGTTAAGTCTTGCTGAGCGTTATTCTCACGGATGCTATCCGAGTTGTTTTGCAGGATTGACTTCATGCTTATGAAGGGATGCCGATGAGACTCGGGAACCTCCGAGTGGTTACTCAAGAGCATCCTCGCCGCTGCGGTTTGTCTTCATGTTGCTAGTAAGAAACGTCCGCGGGCTGGACTGTTTCTTTGTTGCTAGTTTAGAAATGAGTCGTGAGAGTTCTAGTATTCCGCTGTAGCTTATTTTGAGATAAGTATTTGTGAAACATTCTTGTACGCTTTCGCAAATAATTTATGTAATGTGATGTGTTTCTTCGACCCGTGTGCTGTTGGATGCCGCATATCACGGCACCACCCGACGAGGTCCTGGGGGGGCGTCGCTCGGCGGCGGGTCCCCGATAGCGTGGTATCAGAGCTGCATTGGGAACAGAGCACGGATTGAGCATCATATTACATTAAAAAAAATTTAGGATACGGTGAGATAACGGTACTAGACCCACATAAGGACTACTATATTAGCATATTATGAAGGTGGCAATCTAACCTATTTGTTATGTTGGAAAATCGTGCATCTCGGGACGTTTTATGTCTTGGGGGGTGCACGTAAGCGCTGTCCACCAGTGCGCACAAGCTGAAGGGTGGAGCCCCACGGGTGGCAGGTAACCCGATCCGCTTTAGTATCCTCTATGACTCTTCATGTCGTTTGGGGTATTCGAGCAACGCCCGTGCCTGGCGTGCTTTGGGTAGGTATGGGAGACCCCGTCTCGTGGTCAGTAATGTGAACACGTAGCTCAAGGCGTGTTTGGCTTGAGAACACCTGGGCGAGTGATGACGGACGGGTGTACAAACTGTATTGGTACCGGGTTCAGTGTGCAGCTGAACCTGATGATTGAGTGTGTTTTATGTAGGTACTAACAACGAAAACCCTAGTGCATGTAGAACACGTTTGCGAGTGACCATTTTAGTGCCACCTAAGGATACATATATGCCGGTGTAATCCGGTTAGGTTTTTCTTTTGTGAGGCAACGTAGTACCGTCATATGTCTTACGGTGCATCGCCACCGTACTACACTGGATAGTCTTCTTTCCTATGAAGAAATCACTCATGAATAACTTTCAAACTTAAAATGGATGTGGTAAAGCACATATTAGCTACTGAGCTCTCCATTTGACTAAGCTTCAAAGAAGAGACTTGCTAGGCTTCTTTAGATCCAAAAACAGAGTGCTCTGTTCTGGCAGGAATTTTTGCTGGACTTTGACAGAGCATTACTCTGTGTATATTTACCCAATGAAGGTGTATGATACAGTTCTAGAAAGGTTTCTAAGTACTCTAAAACTTTTCTGTAGAATTCCAGAGCAAAATCAGATGCCAACTTGGTTCAATGTCCAGATGAATGTAAACTGTTCATAAAACAGGACAGCTACAAACCTCTCTGGATGTTTCTGTAAATTAGCCATAACATTCTGTAGAAAAAAATCCCTAAGGGTCATATAATACACCATTCGAAAGTTTATGAAGTTTGCAACAATTTTGTAGTTCATAGTTTGTTCAGAATTGTACTCCATTTTATGTACAACTGTGATGAAAAGAGCCACATACAAAGGAGGTGCTGGCAAATTTTATCCAGAAATTCTGTCAACTTTGAACAATCATAACTTTTGAACCCGAGATGATCCAGAGGCATGTGAGTACTCGTTGGAAAGATGCTGAAGTTAAATTTAAATTTGGTATTCAACTTGAGTTATGAAAAAGCTTCTAACCGGATCAAAATCTGGGTTATGTACAGAAAGGTCGGTTCTGTACAGAATAGGGGACTGATTATGTTGGCTTTAGAAAGATGTGTAAACATGAAATTTTGTTATGCTTTCATAAAGTTTTAGCATGTTCATGTTTTACATACTTTCACATACTGCTGAGATCAAGTTTTGACTTCCCTCAAAATTATGCTTTTGCAGTATGGTGCGTATTCATTCGCCGAGTAGGGCTGAAGGTTCTCGCCGAGACGGTGATGACTCGACTCCACCACGGGCACCGCCATCAAAGGTATGGGCGGATGCCATGGATCAGATGGTCGAGTCAAGTCAAGAGAACACAAGACTGCTCCAAGCCTTGGTACAACAGGTCTTACTCCAACATACACAACAGGTCGTTCCACCTCGGAACGCCTATTTGGACTTCTTGGCGACTCAACCGCCAATTTTCACAGAAGCTAATGAACCCGTGGAAGATGATCAGTGGCTTCGGGTTATGGAGTCCAAGTTTGGAGTGTTTGAGTGTGACGAGTATCAGAAGACATTATTTGCCGCTCAACAGCTCCATGGAGCCGCCGAAAATTGGTGGTTCGCTTATCTCGCCACCGTTCCGGAAGGCCATCAAGTGGAATGGATGGAATTTCGTGAAGCATTCCGTGCTCGTCACATTCCTATGGGTTTTATCAAGTCCCAGCAGCAAGAATTTAGGAACTTGAAGCAGGGGGACATGAGTGTCCTCGACTATGTCAAACGGTTCAACCTTTTGGCACAATATGCTCCTGCCTATGCAACGAGCGAAGCTGCAAGGTGTGACTACTTTTTATATGGCCTGAGTGCCATATTAAAGGATAAGTTAGCTTTGTTCAATCAAGGCAATTACACCGAGTTGATCAGTGCTGCTCTGCTGCAAGAACAAGCGACACTCGAGTGTCAAGCAGAGAAGAGGGACCCAGATGATGTGCAAGAAGACACACCAGTTGTTCCTCGCAAATACCGTGTGATGTATCACACACCATCCGATGAACTATGGGAAGCGCCAGTAAGATCAACTCAGTACAGATTTCCTGCTCAAAAATCATGTCTTGAAGCAACACCATTGCCGCAGCAACGGATGATACCTGGTGCATCATTGCTGCAGCCAAGTACATCAACTTCTCAACCACAAGTCAACGAAGAACCGGGGAAACGTCTATAATCTTATTGCCACCGTTCTAGGAATTTTAGGCAAGAATGCCGGGAGAAGTTGTTTAACACTAGACACCATCATCATCAGGTGGTATGCCGCCACCTGCTCAAGTCAATATAACAGCATTGCAATCCGGGAGTGTGCAACATCTTGCTATTGAGGATGTCCCGGAGGGAGCACCGGTGTTAGCGGGCATGTTTACTCTGAAGGACGTGCCCGAGCTTATACTTTTTGATTCCGGTGCAACCCATAATTTTATCAGCAAAACATGTATGGATCAGCACCAATTATCCAACAATACTCCCACAACGAGTTATCTTATACGCTTACCGGGAGGGCATATCTCCGCTAATCAGATTGTGTCCCGAGCAGCTTTGTGTTTGGGCGGAAAAATATACCCAACATCGCTGATTATATTGGATAGGCAGAAGATAGACATAATATTGGGGATGTCTTGGTTAAATTGTCACGGTGCCATTCTCAATATCGGTAACCGGACTGTCCAGATTGACTCGCCGATTCATGGACAGCACACACTGTTTTTAGACAGCGAAGACCCAGATATGGTATAGGCCTACCACACGGAAGCTCTTAAACTTGAAGATATTCCGGTGGTACGTGATTATCCCGACATATTTCCCGATGACTTACTGGGCATGCCGCCCGAACGGGACGTCGAGTTCAAGATTGAACTGGCGCCGGGAACAACACCTATCTCTTGAAGGCCTTACAAGATGGCACCTAACGAGCTAGCAGAGTTGAAGGAGCAGCTGAATGAACTCATGAGCAAGGGTTTCATACGACCAAGTTCTTCACCTTGGGATTGCTCTGCGCTGTTTGTTAATAAGAAGGACGAAACACTGCGGCTTTGTGTTGATTATCGTCCCCTAAATGCTGTCACGATAAAGAACGAGTATCCTTTGCCCGCATCGACATCTTGTTCGATCAACTTGTGGGTGCAAAGGTATTCTCGAAGATGGATCTTCGGTCGGGATATCATCAAATCAAGATCCGACCGGAGGACATACCGAAGACAGCTTTCTCGACGAGATACGGACTCTATGAGTACCTCGCCATGTCATTTGGGTTAACCAATGGTCCGGCATACTTCATGTACTTGATGAATTCTGTATTCATGCCAGAGTTAGACAAGTTCGTCGTGGTATTCATCGACGGCATATTGGTTTACTCCAAATCAGAAGAAGAGCACACTGAACATCTGTGTATTATGCTACAACGGTTGAGGGAGCACCAATTATATGCCAAGTTCAGCAAGTGCAAGTTCTGGATTGATCAAGTGCCTTTCCTAGGCCATATAGTTTCAGCAGAGGGCATTGCTGTGGACCCCAGCAAAATTGAACAAGTGCTGAAGTGGGAATCTTCCAAATCTGTCCACGAGGTCCGAAGTTTCCTAGGTTTAGCGGGGTATTATTGGAGGTTCATTCTGAGCTTCTAAAAAATTGCTAAACCAATGACAGAGCTGCTGAAGAAGGGCACTAAATATAGGTGGAATGCAGCATGTGAAGCCGCATTCAAGACTCTAGTGAAACATTTCACAACAGCTCCAGTTCTTGCTCAGCTGGACACGACGAAGCCATTTGATGTATACTGTGATGCATCCGGTATCAGTCTCGGCTGTATTCTTATGCAAGAAGGTGTGTAGTCGCCTATGGGTCTCGTCAACTGTGAAACCATGAGCAGCATTATCGAACTCACGATCTCGAGCTTGCTGCAGTGGTGTTGGCGTTAAAGATGTGGAGGCATTATCTACTTGGTAATCTTGTTCACCTCTACACCGACCATAAAAGCCTGAAGTATATCTTCATGCAGAAGGAGCTAAATATGAGACAACGGAGGTGGTTGGAGCTCATAAAAGATTATGAAATCGAAATCCACTACCATCCGGGTCAAGCAAACGTGGTTGCCGACGCGCTTAGTCGAAAAGCCCACGTTCACAACTTGGCGATTTCTGAGTTGGAAGAGGAAGAACCAAGTCTCCGTGTCATTCCGTACGGCGCGCTTTATAATCTCGCGCTCATTCCAACGATCCGTGAAGAGATTATTGAGCCTCAAAGAAGAGATAGGGGTATGTCTCACATACAGAGAAGACTAAACAACGGGGAGGTGAAATGTTTCTAGAAGGATGAGAACGGTACGATATGGTTTAACGACCGTATAGTGGTGCCGCGCAATATGAAACTCCGGAAGAAGATCTTGGATGAAGCCCACCTGTCGAAGTTTTCCATTCATCCCGGAAGTAACAAGATGTACCAAGATTTAAAACAGAAATTTTGGTGGACGAGGATGAAGAGGGAAATCGCTAAATACGTATCTGAGTGTGATACGTGTAGACGGGTCAAGGCTGATCATATGCAGAAAGCCGGACCGCTACAACCTCTGAAGATACCGGCATGGAAATGGGAGGATGTGAGTATGGATTTCATCGTCGGATTACCGCTCACATCCCGGAAGCATGACTCGATATGGGTGATTGTCGACCGGTTGACGAAATGTAACACCCCAAACCTGCTAAAGAGGGGAATTTAAAATTTTTTGGACGTGTTGCATGTGGTGTAGCAATTCAAATTCAAACTGGAATTTAGATTTGAATCAAACCAGAAAAAGGAAAAGGAAAAAGAAAAAGAAAAAGGAAAAAATGGCCAGTGGGCCGAAACCCACCCAGCCGGCCCAAAACCTGCGCGCGCCCTCTCCCTCTCTCCCTCTCTCTGACGCACGGGGCCCGCATGCCATCACTTTCCCCGCGCACCCCCAACCGCTCCGACTCTCTCTCTCGCGCCCGATCACAACCGCCCTCCCGAACCCCGCGCTCCCAGCCCCAATTCTCGGTCCCGGGCACCCCAGCGCGATCTCAACAGACCCCACCGCCCTCCCTCGCCATTTAAACGCCGAAAATCCGCCCCTTTCTCCCCGATCGGCCACACCCGACGCGAGGTGAGAACCGCCGCCGCTGCTGCCCTTTTTCCAGCTACCTATTCCGTTTTTCCCCACGCTAACGTGCTTGCAGTGCTTGACCGCCCCCAGAGAAGCTCATCGCCGAAGAAAATCCGAGGAGGAACGACCCCATTGCTCCCCCACCGAAGCTCACCTTCGGTCGCCGCTCCTCGCCACCGTTAAGCCCTCCCGACCCCCTTTGGATCCATGAAAACTGCACTGGTGAGCTCTCCTTCCTCCCCTCTGCCGTTTGCTACCAAAAAGGACGGATGATAGCGTCTGTAGATGAAGATCCGAAGAAGCGCCGGCGAGATCACCGCCCCCGCCGCCACGTGCCGCCGCGCACGCGGGCTGGCCCCGGCCAGGGCGACGTGGCCTTTTGCGGGCCGTCTATTTTAAATCGCACGGCAGAAATTAAATCGGCGCATACCCCTTCGGCGATCTAATCTGAGCCGTCTGTTTTAAATCAAACAGCCCACGTCAGCCCCGCTTTATAAAGGTCGGGATTCTTACGCGCTACCCCCTGGGGATATTGGAAAACACGAGCTAGCCCCGAAAACTTCTGATCTAGCCCCTGGACCTTCAGAAATTCATGTAAATTCATTTAAAAATCAGTTTTAGCCCCTGGACTTAATAAAAATTAGGAAAACCTCTCTGTTATGTGTAGTTAGGCCCCTGAAAATTTAGGAAATAGTAAATTGAACCCTGCAGTAGGGTGGATTTGCCGACCCTATAAGATATTAAATTCAGAAATTTGAACATATGAGTAGAATTTAAATCAAAAAGGTAATATAAACACATGTGCAAATACAAATTTAAACTCTCCTAGCACTTGGAAAACCTTTAGAAGGAGTTAAAAATAGATTTTAGGCTGAAATGAAATCTGCTTAAGTGTTGCTCATTTTTATTATCTCTAGAGACACATTTTAGGCTAGGAAATAATTCTAAAAACTGGTAAAATAAATTTAAATTGTTTCACATCAGAGAGGAAGTTCAAAAATATTTTATTGAACATTTTAGATCAGAACCTATTCTGTTTAGATGATATGTCTTGCTATTTTGATATTAAATTTACTTTTAGGCATAGAAAATAAATCTGAAAATATAGGAAAATAAGTATGCAAAAATTTGAAAATGTTAAATGAGGTATTTATTTTCAAAAACTTCAAAATTAAGATTTTGTAGAAGATCTAAAAACCTATTTGGAGTAGGAAACTTTCTTTCATGCAAATTTTGTGGCTAAGGAGTGTATTAATTAAATATAGAGAATTTGTTCAAATGGGAAATTAATATATAGTGTGCAACTAGAAATCTGAATACAAAAGTTAGAAATAATATATATATATATTTAAAAGTGTATGTAGGCCTAAAATCAACACATCTAGGGTAACCACAACACCTAAACATGTGAATGACTTGAATATGTATGTATGTGTAGTTTGCATGAGTGAAAGTGTGGACTATGACTTATGGATTGTTGTTTTCTTTTGCTATGTGTATTGGCATGAGTAGAACCTGCCCCAGAGCAAGTTCTCCCCTTCCAAGACCAAGACTTTCCATTCCCAGAGCAGCAGGAAGAAGGCAAGTGTCCTTGACCACTTTGATCCTATACTAGGATGTGTAGTTAGAATTTAATTGCATTGTCAATTTGAAATATGACACCCAAGCTAGGAGGTTTCCCTAGATTTTCATTATGTTATTTCCTTGTAGCCTGGGTTGGGATTTATTTTATTATATCATTTATTTACATACCTATGCTTAGCTATGCTTAGAATGGGATAGGTGGGATATGAGATCATCAACTTATTTACCTTACTCTTGAATGAGATATTATGAGTTATGTAGAGGTAGGGATCGAGGCAAGTTGGATGATTTGGTTGGTGCTGTGTGCACGAGACTCGGGTTTGTGTTTAGTACTTGCCTGGATCCTAAGGACCGGTTCATGGAGCATGTAACCTGGATTTACCGTGCCAACCACATGCTAAGATGGGGCAGCTTGGCCAATTAATTAGGTGTATCCCCGGCGTAGTATGGGTGTTTTGGATGGTGCGGGGAATAGGTGTCAGCTGGACTACCATGAACCGCAAGGCTCAACAGGGGGCCACTGCAGCGGGGTTGGAGCCTCTTGTATGCTGTTAGGGGTGAAACCTTAGTGGGCCCACGCTCGTCGGGAATCCCTTTGTAAAGGCCTCGTAGTGATCTCCTGGCTACACACCTCGGAAGTGTGAACGTGGTTCGCGGCCACTGGCATAATGGGGGTTCTTTTAGTCCACCCGGCAACGGGGGATGACATCACTACATGTGGGTATAGTGGTGCAAACTCTGCAGAGTCAAAACTGTCATGACAAACGTGCTCACGGTCATGAGCGGCTTGGACTTATTCATGATTAGAGGATGATGGATTGGGAAGTTGAGGATGTTAAGCGGGAAGCTTAACATTGAAGATGAGACTAGGTTTACTTGATATTGATGATGGGTTGAGGGATTGGGACCATTTCACCTGTGTAGTAGTGTAGGTGCTTAATGAGGTAAGGTGATAGGTATTAATTGCGTAGTGCTTTAACCATGAGTTCAACCTCCCCTTGCTCTAGCCATGCATGACATAACTTTCCCACACTTGCTGAGTACCAACGGTACTCAAACTTGCTTTTCTGTTGGTTTAAATTGCTGCTCAGGTCAAGGGGATGATGTGGTGTTCAATGACCAAGACTTTGGTCCCGAAGAAGGATTCTAGGTTCACGGAGTCCCCCGGGCAACGCCTGTGACGGAGCCCACAAGATTTATATTCCGCTGCTGCTTTATTTACATGTTATGAACATATTATCGTCCATCGAGACGTATGCTATGTAAGACTTATTTATATTCGAACACTTGGCTTGTAATAAATGATGCTTCACTATTTGTCATCACATGTATGAGAAAATGATCCTGGCATACATGTGATATTCACTCGGTTGCTCTTTGGAGAAATCGGGTGTGACAGAAGTGGTATCAGAGCCAAGGTTGCCCGCAGGAACGTGGACCTAGGTAGAAATGGACGTATTTAAGGACCCTATTTTCTTAAAAACTATTTTACAAAGGTGTGGGTTGAAAGTGTTATTTAATAGGGTCACTTTATTTGTTCATCTTGCCCCAACTTTTATTCAAAATACAATTTTTATTTAATTCTTATCTAACTTAATTTTAAATGCTTTATGTTTTAGATGGTTCGCATGATCCGCACCGCCCGCAAGTCCACCGAAGGGAGAGTTCCTGTAGTTGCCCTTGCCTTGAGAGAGGAGAACCGTCCGGTGACGTACCACTCCTACGGGTTGGCAGTAGGAGGCTTGTTGCGCCGTCTTCGGCGTATGCTCCACGCCGCTGGCAATGTGGCAAGCTGATCATACACTACAGCTCCACCAGGACCATCCGTGAGAAGCGGGAAGAATGGAGCTCAGAGATGATGATTATCCATGAAAATCAGCTGCTCAAGATCCACCGCTCTCCAGCTTGTCGGGCGACTCAGGTCGATGCTGAGAAGGATATCACCTGGGAGGCCATCACCTGCCAGAGTTACATCAACCGTCGCCACCTGGACAGGACTGAGTACATGTATGTCCTCCAACATGAGAATGGCACCGCGGAGTACAAGTACCCGCCAGTGCAGCAGGGGACTTCCCATGAGCACATGGACTTGTGCTTGGAGGATGCTGCTATGCTCAGCACTCGACTGCAGGAGTGCCAGCAGGAGCTTCAGGATGTTCGTGACACCTTGAAGGAGACTGAGGCGTTGCTTCGAGCCAGCTTGAGGGCGAGAGAAAGAGGAGATGGGAATAAACTGTGTGTCACCGTGAATGACACGTGGACTCCTGACTCCCCAGACCGCCGGGCGAGCAAGCGTTGCCGCACTTCTCCACCAGAAGCTTCCCCACCTAAAGCGGAATCAGAGGGCAGCCGCAATAATGAGGAAGACCCCGATGAGCCAGCTCAGTGATACAAGTTGTTTAGAGTCATTTCCCTTATTTCAGCAGGTTATCGAGTAGTCGAGTCAATACCCTATTTATTTGTGTGTTAATGTTTGGTGTGTGACATGAGTTGTGGAAGCCATGGGCATTTGTCCACAACCTCGTCTTTAGGTTGCTTTGCTTTTGTGTGTGAACCCCTATGAATCAATAGTGCATTTATTTTCGCGTGAGACGTGACGCCCAAATATCTACGTGAAATCTTCAGAAATTGTTTAAATATTAAGGCCTCAAAAGTTTAAGTTAAACAAGCAATTTGGGAAGTTAATACGTAATGCTTTAAGTTAACACTTGGTTGATCATGATAGATGGCTGGAAGAGGAAAAGGTCGTGGTGCCAACCCCAACAACAACAACGATGAGGCCGGCAATCCTCACCTTTCTAGAGGACAAGACAGGGGTGGTCGCCGTGAGGGAGCTGATCCTATCCACCAAATGCTCGAAAATCAGAATCAGCTCATCCAAAGTCTAACTCAAGTGGTGGCCAATTTGCACCAAGCTCCACCCCCACAAGCTGCACCACGTCAACCAAGGTTGAGTGAGTTTCTGGGAACTCAACCCCCAAAGTTTGCAAGTGCTGCTGAACCTCTGGAGGCAGATGATTGGCTAAAGACCATTGAGGGCAAGATGAGGATCATACAATGCCAAGGGTATGAGAGGGTGCTGTTTGCCTCTCACCAATTGCATGGACCTGCTGCTGATTGGTGGACCACTTACGTGGCAGCCCATCACGACCCCGAGAACATCACTTGGGAAGAGTTCAAGCGCAGTTTCCGCAACCACTACATACCAAGGGGTGAACTCAAAAACAAGAGAAAGGAGTTCTTGAGACTGCAGCAAGGAAACATGACTGTGAGGGAATACCTCACTAATTTCACCCAACTATCCCGTTATGCACCACGGGATATCGAAACCGATGAGCAGAAACATGACTGTTTTGTGGAAGGACTTACCATGGAGATGCAATGTGCAATGTCCTCCAACGAGTATGAAAGCTTCCAAAAGATGGTAGACAGAGCATTTGTCATGGAGAGGAAGCTGAAGGCCTTGGAGAATGAAAACAAGAGGAAGGCGGGATGGTCACACCAAGCCTCAAGTAGCAACACACGTCCACGTCTGATGCAGCAACCCGCAGGGCAGGCGAGCCGTGCTGTAGTACCCCACTCAGCATCGAGAGGGTACAACCCGAACTTCAGGCCTCCATCAGCACCAGCACAGCCGCAGCGTCAGTTTGTGCAGCAGCCTCGCCCCACATATCAACCTCGACCAGCAGGACAAGGGCCACAGAACCAACCCCAAGATAACAAAGGCCAGGCACCTAAAGTTGGGATGCAATGCTTCAACTGTGGTGAAGTGGGGCACTACGCCCATAAGTGCCCAAAGAAGAAGCCCATGCAGCCACAACAGCAGAATGTGATGCGAGGACGGGTGAACCACGTGACCATGGAGGAAGCGCAAGAGGCACCTGACGTGGTAATTGGTAAGTTTCCTGCAAATTTACACATTGCAACCATACTGTTCGATTCTGGTGCTACCCACTCGTTCATTGCTCAAGAGTTTGTTAAGAAGCATGATCTAGCAACAACACAAATGAACCATATGTTAGCAGTGAACTCTCCAGGGGGAGAAATAAGAACAAGACAAGTGTGTCCCAAGGTGAATCTAGACATTAATGGGGTAGTATTTACTGTAAACCTCATAGTGATAGACTCCCAAGGGATAGATATTATTTTGGGTATTGGATTGGTTGACCAAACACAAAGGTGTCATCAACTGTTCGACCAGAACGGTGGAACTAACTTACACTAATGGCACAAAAGTGAAGTTCATAGCCATGCAAGAGCCTAGGAGGGACATTAAACTCAATAAAGTTGAGGAGGAAGTGGGAGAGATAAGGATTATCAAGGAATATCCAGACATTTTTTCGGAGGAGTTGCCAGGTATGCCTCCCGATCGTGAAGTGGAATTTGCGATTGAACTGGTACCTGGAACAGCCCCAATATACAAGAGGCCTTATCAGATGGACTCCCAACAGCTGGAAGAGCTCAAGGAGCATATAAGAGAATTGACAGAGAAGGGGTATATTCGTCCTAGTTCCTCACCATGGGGAGCTCCAATGATATTTGTGCCCAAGAAGGACGGAACCCAAAGGTTATGCGTAGACTACCGTGCGTTGAATGAAGTAACCATCAAGAACAAGTACCCATTACCCCGCATTGAAGACTTATTTGATCAGATGAGAGGAGCTTGTGTGTTCTCAAAAATTGACCTCAGGTCGGGATACCACCATCTGAAGATAAGGCAAACTGACATTCCAAAGACAACTTTCATATCTCGGTACGGGCTGTATGAATACACCGTCATGCCGTTCAGGCTAACTAATGCCCCATCATATTTCATGTATCTCATGAACAAGGTATTCATGGAATATCTGGACAAATTTGTGGTGGTTTTCATTGATGGCATTCTCGTCTTCTCCAAAGATGAAGAAGAACATGAGGGACACCGAAGATTGGTGTTGCAAAAGTTGAGAGAACACCAACTATATGCCAAGTTGAGCAAGTGTGAATTTTGGCTGAAGAGAGTTCCCTTCTTAGGACATATAATCTTGGAGGGAGGAATCTCGGTAGATCCCGCCAAAATCGAGGATGTGCAGAAGTGGAAGACCCCTGAAAATGTTGGGGAAGTTTGAAGCTTCTTAGGATTGGCTGGGTATTATCAACGGTTTATTGAGGGTTTCTCCAAGATCTCGAGACCCCTCACCAAATTGTTAGAGAAGGGAATCACATTCACATGGACACCGGAGTGTGAGACGAGTTTTCAAGAATTGAAGAAAAGATTGACAACAGCCCCAGTGTTAGTTATGCCGGATATGCAGAAGAATTTTTCGGTGTACTGCGATGCATCTGGACACGGGTTGGGATGTGTTCTCATGCAAGAGGGGCATGTCGTGGCTTATGCGTCCCGGCAGCTCTGAAAACACGAGAAGAACTATCCTACGCATGACCTGGAGCTATCCGCAGTAGTACACGCATTGAAGATTTGGCGGCATTACTTGATGGGAAAAAGGACAGAGATATATACGGATCATAAGAGCTTAAAGTATATTTTCACACAGCCATATCTCAACCTCAGACAAAGGAGATGGTTAGAGCTAATCAACGACTTTGATGTGGGCATCAACTATTATCCCGGGAAAGCGAACGTCATGGTGGGTGCTTTAAGCCGGAAGGTGCAGGTAAATAGGTTGAGCTTAAAGAACATGCCTACAGAATTGAGGGACGAGATCGCAAAACTCAATCTATGTTCGGTGAATAGTGGTGAGGCCATCGCCATGGAAGTGGACTCCACATTAGAGCAAGACATACGCAACGGTCAGAAGAATGACAAGAAGATACAAGAGATTAGAGAACTCATCAAAGAAAATAAAGCCCCTGGGTTCAGAGAGGATGAACAAGGTACGGTGGCATGGGAAAAGGATCTGTGTGCCTGAGGTGAAGGAGATCCGTGAATTGATTTTGAAGGAGGCTCATGATTCCGACTATTCCATTCATCCTGGGAGTACGAAGATGTATCATGACCTCAAGAGCAGATATTGGTGGTATGGCATGAAGCGAGATGTCGTGGAACATGTTGCCCTATGTGACACATGTCAGTTAGTGAAAGCAGAACATCAACGACCCGCGGGACTATTCCAACCACTCAAAGTGCCTGAATGGAAATGGGAAGAAATCGGTATGGATTTCATAGTGGGACTACCTAGGACCCAATCGGGATATGATTCGATATGGGTCATCATCGACAGGCTAACCAAGGTAGCTCATTTCATCCCCGTAAAAGAAAGCTACCGTGGCAAATTGGCAGAATTGTACATGTCAAGAATCGTATGTTTTCATGGAGTACCAAAGAAGATAGTGTCGGATCGAGGGACACAGTTCACCTCAAGGTTCTGGCAGAAGTTACATGAAACCATGGGAACTCATCTGAATTTTAGTTCTGCCTATCACCCCCAGACTGACGGACAGACGAAAAGAACCAATCAGATCCTTGAGGATATGCTGAGAGCTTGTGCACTCAAGAACAATAGGAGTTGGGATAAGAACTTACCGTATGCGGAGTTCTCCTACAACAACAGCTATCAGGCCAGTATGAAGATGTCACCATTTGAGGCGTTGTATGGGAGGAAGTGCAGGACTCCACTATTTTGGAACCAAACAGGGGAAAGTAAAGTGTTTGGGCCCGAGGTACTACAAGAAGCCGAGGCGAAAGTGAGGGAAATTCGCAACAATTTGAGGATAGCACAGACCCGACAAAAGGGTTATGCCGATGTACGGAGAAGAGAGCTTATTTTCAACGTAGGGGACTATGTCTATCTCAAGGTGTCCCCTATCCGAAGACTTCGTCGGTTCAAGGTGAAAGGGAAATTATCACCTCGATACATCGGACCCTTCCAGATCCTGGAGAGGAAAGGCGAAGTGGCATATCAACTAGAACTACCGGCTCATCTATCAGATGTGCACGATGTATTCCATGTGTCACAGCTCAAGAAATGTTTAAGAACGCCCGAAGAAATGTTACCCATGAATGAGGTGGACGTACGAGAGGATCTTTCTTATGTCGAGCAACCAGTCAAGATTTTGGAGACAATGGAACGCCTCACAAGAAATAAAAGAATCTGAATGCGCAAGGTGCAGTGGAAGCATCACTCGGAAGCAGAAGCCACATGGGAGCGAGAAGACGAGCTTAAGGCACAGTTTCCGGATTTGTTTTCCTAGAGTCACCAATCTCGAGGATGAGATTTTTTTTAAGGGGGGTAGAGCTGTAACACCCCAAAACCTGCTAAAGAGGGGAATTTAAAAAATTTTGGACGTGTTGCATGTGGTGTAGCAATTCAAATTCAAACTGGAATTTAGATTTGAATCAAACCAGAAAAAGGAAAAGGAAAAAGAAAAAGAAAAAGGAAAAAAACGGCCAGTGGGCCGAAACCCACCTAGCCGGCCCAAAACCCGCGCGCGCCCTCTCCCTCTCTCCCTCTCTCTGACGCGCGGGGCCCGCATGTCATCCCTTTCCCCGCGTGCCCCCAACCGCTCCGACTCTCTCTCTCTCTCGCGCCCGATCACAACCGCCCTCCCGAACCCCGCGCCCCCAGCCCCAATTCTCGGTCCCGGGCACCCCAGCGCGATCTCAACAGACCCCGCCGCCCTCTCTCGCCATTTAAACGCCAAAAATCCGCCCCTTCCTCCCCGATCGGCCACACCCGACGCGAGGTGAGAACCGCTGCCGCTGCGGCCCTTTTCCAGCTCCCTCTTCCGTTTTTCCCCACGCTAACGTGCTTGCAGTGCTTGACCGCCCCCAGAGAAGCTCATCACCAAAGAAAATCCGAGGAGGAACGACCCCATTGCTCCCCCACCGAAGCTCACCTTCGGTCGCCGCTCCTCGCCACCGTTAAGCCCTCCCGACCCCCTTCGGATCCAAGAAAACTGCACTGGTGAGCTCTCCTTCCTCCCCTCTGCCGTTTGCTACCAAAAAGGACGGATGATAGCGTCTGTAGATGAAGATCCGAAGCTGCGCCGGCGAGATCACCGCCCCCGCCGCCGCGCGCCGCCGCGCCCGCGGGCTGGCCCCAGCCAGGGCGACGTTGCCCTTTGCGGGCCGTCTATTTTAAATCGCACGGCAGAAATTAAATCGGCGCATACCCCTTCGGCGATCTAATCTGAGCCATCTGTTTTAAATCCAACGGCCCACGTCAGCCCCGCATTATAAAGGCCGGGATTCTTACGCGCTACGCCCTGGGGATCTCGGAAAACACGAGCTAGCCCCGGAAACTTCTGATCTAGCCCCTGGACCTTCAGAAATTCATGTAAATTCATTTAAAAATCAGTTTTAGCCCCTGGACTTAATAAAAATTAGGAAAACCTCTCTGTTATGTGTAGTTAGGCCCCTGAAAATTTAGGAAATAGTAAATTAAACCCTGCAGTAGGGTGGATTTGCCTTTTTGACCCTATAAGATATTAGATTCAGAAATTTGAACATATGAGTAGGATTTAAATTAAAAAGGTAATATAAACACATGTGCAAATACAAATTTAAACTCTCCTAGCACCTGGAAAACCTTTAGAAGGAGTTAAAAATAGATTTTAGGCTGAAATGAAATCTGCCTAAGTGTTGCTCATTTTTATTATCTCTAGAGACACATTTTAGGCTAGGAAATAATTCTAAAAACTGGTAAAATAAATTTAAATTGTTTCACATCAGAGAGGAAGTTCAAAAATATTTTCTTGAACATTTTAGATCAGAATCTATTCTGTTTAGATGATATGTCTTGCTATTTTGATATTAAAATTTACTTTTAGGCATAGAAAATAAATCTGAAAATACAGGAAAATAAGTATGCAAAAATTTGAAAATGTTAAATGAGGTCTTTATTTTCAAAAACTTCAAAATTAAGTTTTTGTAGAAGATCTAAAAACCTATTTGGAGTAGGAAACTTTCTTTCATGCAAATTTTGTGGCTAAAGAGTGTATTAATTAAATATAGAGAATTTGTTCAAATGAGAAATTAATATATAGTGTGCAACTAGAAATCTTAATACAAAAGTTAGAAATAATATATATATATATATATATATATATATATGTTTAAAAGTGTATGTAGGCCTAAAATCAACACATCTAGGGTAACCACAACACCTAAACATGTGAATCACTTGAATATGTATGTATGTGTGGTTTGCATGAGTGAAAGTATGGACTATGGCTTATGGATTGTTGTTTTCTTTTGCTATGTGTATTGGCATGAGTAGAACCTGCCCCAGAGCAAGTTCCCCCCTTCAAAGACCAAGACTTTCCATTCCCAGAGCAGCAGGAAGAAGGCAAGTGTCCTTGACCACTTTGATCCTATACTAGGATGTGTAGTTAGAATTTAATTGCATTGTCAATTTGAAATATGATACCCAAGCTAGGAGGTTTCCCTAGATTTTCATTATCGTATTTCCTTGTAGCATGGGTTGGGATTTATTTTATTATATCATTTATTTACATACTTATGCTTAGCTATGCTTAGAATGGGATAGGTGGGATATGAGATCATCAACTTATTTACCTTACTTCTGAATGAGATATTATGAGTTATGTAGAGGTAGGGATCGAGGCAAGTTGGATGATTTGGTTGGTGCTGTGTGCACGAGACTCGGGTTTGTGTTTCGTACTTGCCTGGATCCTAAGGACCGGTTCATGGAGCTTGTAACCTGGCTTTACCGTGCCAACCACATGCTGAGATGGGGCAGCTTGGCCAATTAATTAGGTGTATCCCCGGCGTAGTATGGGTGTTCTGGATGGTGCGGGGAATAGGTGTCAGCTGGACTATCATATGAACCGCAAGGCTCAAGAGGGGGCCACTGCAGCGGGGTTGGAGCCTCTTGTATGCTGTTAGGGGTAAAACCTCAGTGGGCCCACGCTCGTCGGGAATCCCTTTGTAAAGGCCTCGTAGTGATCTCCTGGCTACACACCTCGGAAGTGTGAACGTGGTTCGCGGCCACTGGCATAATGGAGGTTCTTTTAGTCCACCCGGTAACGGGGGATGAAATCACTACATGTGGGTATAGTGGTGCAAACTCTGCAGAGTCAAAACTGTCATGACAGCCGTTCTCACGGTCATGAGCGGCTTGGACTTATTCATGGTTAGAGGATGATGGATTGGCAAGTTGAGGATGTTAAGCGGGAAGCTTAACATTGAAGATGAGACTAGGTTTACTTGATATTGATGATGGGTTGAGGGATTGGGACCATTTCACCTGTGTAGTAATGTAGGTGCTTAATGAGCTAAGGTGATAGGTATTAATTGCGTAGTGCTTTAACCATGAGTTCAACCTCCCCTTGCTCTAGCCATGCATGAAATAACTTTCCCACACTTGCTGAGTACCAACGGTACTCAAACTTGCTTTTCTGTTGGTTTAAATTGCTGCTCAGGTCAAGGGGATGATGTGGTGTTCAATGACCAATACTTTGGTCCCGAAGAAGGATTCTAGGTTCACGGAGTCCCCCGGGCAACGCCTGTGACGGAGCCCACAAGATTTATATTCCGCTGCTGCTTTATTTACATGTTATGAACATATTATCGTCCATCGAGACATATGCTATGTAAGACTTATTTATATTCGAACACTTGGCTTGTAATAAATGATGCTTCACTATTTGTCATCACATGTATGAGAAAATGATCCTGGCATACATGTGATATTCACTCGGTTGCTCTTTGGATAAATCGGGTGTGACACGAAATCAGCTCATTTCATACCGGTGATCACTCATTATCGACGTAGGCAATATGCGGAGTTATACATCTCGAGAATTATATGCTCACATGGTGTCCCAAAGACCATCATTTTAGATCGAGGTACGCTGTTTGTTGCTCGGTTTTGGAAGCAGCTGCACGCCTCGTTGGGCACCAAGCTGATTAGGACCTTCGCATATCACCCTCGGACCGATGGACAAACTGAGAGGGTGAACCAAGTGCTTGAGGAAATGTTGAGAGCGTGTGCCATCCACCACGGTAGGAATTGGGATGATCACCTACCGTTGGTGGAGTTTTCATACAACAATGGGTATCAAGCGAGTATTAAAATGGCACCGTATGAAGCTCTCTTCGGCCGGAAGTGTCGCACACATCTGAATTGATGTGAGTCCGGCGAAAGAGTTCTGTTTGGGGTTGATCTTGTCAACAAAGCCGAAGACCGAGTTCGGTTGATACAAGAGAACTTGAAGGCTGCACAATCCCAACAGAAGAGCTACGCTGATCAAAGGCGTAGGCCGTTGCATTTTGACATCGGAGAGCACGTGTATCTTCGGGTATCTCCGATGAAGGGAATTCACCGGTTCGGTGTAAAGGGGAAACTCGCTTCCTGCTTTATAGGTCCTTTTGCTATCACGGAGAAGTGCGGACCCATAGCGTACCGGCTGGAACTACCGGAAAGTCTGGCGGGTGTCCATGATGTATTTCATGTGTTACAGCTGCGGAAGTGCCTCAAATTCACCGCTGCTGTTCGTACCGAGGAAATCGACGAATTGAAACCGGACCTTACCTACACCGAGCGACCGGTTCAGATTTTGGATGAAAAGACCCGGGTAACTCGGAACCGGACGATCAAATTTTTCAAGGTGCTATGGAGTAATCATACCGCGGAAGAGGCGACGTGGGAAAGAGAAGATTATCTCCGCACCAACTATCCAGAACTTTTAGCTTTGTACAGTTTGTAATTACCTCTCCCGTCTCGTTCTTCTTTTGTAATCTCGGGACGAGATTCTTTTAAGGGGGAGGAATGTAAAAGTCCCAAAAATGTATATGAATAAAACCGAGGTTTGAATTCATATGTGTGGCAAAGACATGAAAAATGGGACTTTCTAAAACTTTGCTTCATACAAAGGGATACATAGATGATCATCCAAAAATGAGGCTCACATTTTTATTTGAAAGTGTTGAACCAATAAGGGTTTAAATACCCCTTTGCATGAACGTTTAAAAATCAGGTTTTAAATTCAAAGTTCACACGAATGGTGGCCAAAAATTTTGAATAAACCATGCAGCCATAGAAGTTGGAAATTATGGAAAAAGAGTTGGATGACAAACTTGTCATTAGGGTTGGCTCAAAAAGGAGTTAAAGAAAAGTATTTTCAAATCCAAACAAATTCAAATTTGCTATGCAAATTCAAACTGAATTTGGGGAAATTGAAATGCTAAGCCCACATTTAAATTTCAAACTTTGGAATTTGGAGAGATTAACATGAGAAGATATTTGGGAGGAAATGTGGGGTGGGACCCACATGTCAGTGAGCAAATTTGACTTGCATAGGAAGCAAATACACTCTGTTTTCAGCTCACCGAGAGTTCTCACCGTGGCGCCACCGAGAAGCGGCAACCGCGACCTCCTGCTCGTTGCCCCACACGCTGGAGACCGAACGAATACACCCCTCGTGCCTCGGCATGATCACTTCTCCTCAGACCGAGCCAACAGCCTTTTGCTTCCTCCTTCTCGCGAGCGCACGAGCAGAACCAGTTCTTCCCTCCGCTGCCTCGGCTTGATCGGGAAACTGGCAGAAACTTGCGCCCCTCTTCTCCCCGAGCTTCTAGACAACACCACAAGCTCGGTACACACCTCCCCAACCCAGAAACGAGTGAGCTCCGGCTTCCCTTGCCTTTCAAACAACTCAACCGCCGCGACCTAGCTCAAGTCGGCTATCGGCTTCACGTGGGAAGACCACTACGGCGGCTTTTAAGCTCGATCAAGCATGTCCACGGGAGCGCGCTACTGTGGTGCTGCTCTCAACCGAAGCTCGGGCCAAACCGTGGAGTGTAGCCGACGAATTTGAAGGTTTTGTCCGGCGGCTCCAAACCGAAGGGCCAGTACGAGTTCTTTAAATTCCCCCCTCTCCAATCCTTCTTAGGTCATCAAATCTTGCACATAGAAGCTGGGCTGGGCGGCGATCGTATTCCATTTAGCATCCATCGCATGAAAACATCTCGGAGCAGAGGATTTTGAAGTCTCCCGAGCGTGATCACGGCGGGACCGATCGGGCGCACGGTGCCGATCCATTTACCGCCGTTTCCGAGCTAATTCATGGCCTTTCTGAGCCTTTCAATCACCTACTGATGCTGTAGGGCTAGTTGGTCGCTGTTTTGGCGGGTTGGAACCCACGGCCAACGGCGCCGAAGTCCAACCGAGGCCGCCACACGTCACCAGCCATTTTCCGGTCACCGGCAGCCCTAGAACACCTCACCATCATGTTCCTCGACGGCACAAACCTCCTGGCGGAGAGTCTTAGCTCGAGCGGTGGCCGGCAGCGGTGACCCTGCGAGCACTGGTTTACTCCGACGAGCTGAGCGCGCGGGCGCGGGAAGACAGCCGGAGGAAGAAGAAGCCCGGGTGGGTCCCGCTGTCAGCGACTTCGAGTTTAAAATCGGGATCAGCTGTGGCTCGGGAATCTGCTGTGGCGGCGCGCTAGAACTCTGTAAACCCGGTGTGGCCCATTTCCTAGTGGCTGGATTTAAATAGCGGCCTAGTTGAATTTAAATAGGGAAAATAATTCCAGAGATGGCCACAAGTTTGGAAATTCATATCTCTGTGTAGAAACCTCCAAATTGAGTGATTCAAATTAGGTTGGATTCATTTTGCAGAGATCTATCCAAATATGAACTCAGAGTTGTATGAAAGTCAATATATAGTTCTGGAAAATTCTTTGAAGGTTTTCTGAAAAAGAATTATGGAGGGAGTTTGGTTTATCCAAAAATCCTCAAATTTTGCCAGAGTATTCTTTAGCATGTGATTGACTTTCTAGCAAATTTGCAGCTCATTTGAAGATACTTTGTGTAGCAATTTTCTAAATACAAAATGCTGTGTTCATAAAAGTCCAGAAACATTTCCAGAAAATGTTGCCCACTTGTAAAATCTATTCTGGGCAATCCATAGCTCCAAAAGTCATAGGGAAATTTAGGCAAGCTCTCTGAGACATACTTGAAATTTTAGTTCACTTAATTGGGCATGAAAGTGCACATTACTTCAGAATTAATTCTTTTAAGTAGAAATGCTTAAGGAATTGTTCTGGAGGAACTACTCAAGAAAAAGGTCCAAACTTTGGATCAAATTACTTTCATGTGACCAGGAACTCACATGTAAATTATCAGCTCAAGTTGAGCATTAGAACTCCCTGTTCTTATTCTCCATACTTATGTATATGTGGAAATACATAAGAGACATTGTGAGAATTATGGAGAACACAATTTGACTCCATATTAGCTGCAATTTGGCTAGCTAAATCCCTAGGTAGTATAGAACCTGCTGTAAAAGATTTGAGGCCATTGGAGTTCTTGTTCTTCAGTTGCATTCAAATCTTTTCAGCTCATATATTATGATCATTAGGAAAGTTAGTTAGTGTCTAGCTAAAACTTTAAGACCAAGTTAGTTCATTCCTGTTTCTTTGCACAACAGAGGCAAACCAAGCCATTCATGGCTTTTCCACACAACCTCTGTTTCTAAGAAATCCATTCTATAATTCTTTCCATTGCATTCTATAAAAATATTGCATATACATTTCATTAGGATTCACGACGAAGGGGATTCAAAGGAGTGATTCATTGAAGTGGATCAAGCTCCGGAGAATCAAGGGTTGATTAAACAAGATCACTAACTGATTATATACGACTACCCTACAAAACAGGCAAGCTCCGTTTTGCATTTAACAGCTTTTAAGTTTTTACTTTGTATTCACTTTTGGTTAAGATATGAAATGTGCATTAGGTCTAGTGTTTGATACTCCTCTTGCATGACCAAATGAACCCATGGAGTTTTGGGTAGGTGTCTTTCACCATGTAGAACTGCCATGCTTAAGAAAGGTTCGGTAGAGGTCGAGTGGTGAGATGCTACTCGTATGTTCAGGAACAACAGGGGCATACGAGATTGGTTCAAAAATGAATTAGAAAGTTAAAGTTGAGACCGGAAGGTTGTAGGGGCAACAGAAGGGGCCTGGGTGCTATAGACCTGTCCGTGTCGCTCAAGACCGATCCGTATGCGGCCCTGTTGAACAAGTTTGAGTTGTACCAGACTGATGCTGGATATATGGGACCTAGTAAACCGATGTACCTCGGGAAGCTTGCGTTGAGCCTTTTCGGGTCGCCTCAGACGAGACGGGCGTTGTGCAGTATGTGGATAACATTCTCATGACATCTCATGTTGGTAGGTGCACCATGAGAGTGGCTACTGTACGGGGTGACTTAATCGATTCAACAGTGGTGAAACGGGAGAAAGGCTTCCACGTACGACGTCAGTGATGGTTACTGTAGGCAACGTCGAGTACGGGCGTACGTGTCGTGTAGTCCGGGTGTTATTGATTTGAATCACCGTCCCTACCGGAATAGACCGAAAATACTTGTTCTCACAGTCATGACGTAGTAAGAACTTGCATGAGAAAGGAACTAATCACATTGGTTTGAAGTTTATACTATCTTGGTGAAATATCTTTGATGATTAGCTAGTGCAAGCTCGATTCTTTTATGCCGTGAGCATTTTACATCGGGGGAAAGCGTTTCTTGTTTGATTGTGGACTCCCGATGTGGCATGCCCAAGGTTACTTAAAATTGCCACAAATAATACCTGAAAGTAAGGAGTCACTTTTAGGCGAGTTTATTATGCATTATGCCATCCTACTTTAGGTTCATAACCTCACATAGAGTTTCATGACTACGGTGATGGTTAAGTCTTGCTGAGCGTTATGCTCACGGATGCTATCCAAGTTGTTTTGCAGGATTAACTTCATGCTTATGAAGGGATGCCGATGAGACTCGAGAATCTCCGAGTGGTTACTCAAGAGCATCCTCGCCGCTGCGGTTTGTCTTCATGTTGCTAGTAAGAAACGTCCGTGGGCTGGACTGTCTCTTTGTTGCTAGTTTAGAAATAAGTCGTGAGAGTTCTAGTCTTCTGTTTTAGCTTATTTTGAGATAAGTATTTGTAAAACATTCTTGTACGCTTCCGCAAATAATTTATGTAATGTGATCTGTTTCTTCAAACCGTGTGCTGTTGGGTGCCGCATATCACGGCACCACCTGATGAGGTCCTGGTGGGGCGTCGCTCGGCGGCGGGTCCCCGGCACTTCCTTAGCCATCAGACATGTAGACTTGAAGTCTTCAAGGTTTGGGAAGAGCTTGCTCCTTCCAATGGCAAGTGTTGCCACTTTTTGTTCATCCTCGGAAGCTGAGTCTTCGTTTGAGTCCCATTCCTTCCTAAGGTGAGCATGTCCTGATGGCTTCTTCTTCTTGAAGAATTTCTTCTCGTGGAACTTTCCATCTCTCTTCTTCTTACTCTCTTCATATGGACAATCCACAATGAAGTGTCCATATTCACCACAGTTGTTGCATGCTTTTTCGTCTTGGGCTTGGACGTTTCCTTGTTATTGTTCTCATAATGGTTGCTCCCCTTCCTTCTTCTCATTATCCTCTTGAATTTGTTGATGAAGAGCGCCTCTTCTTCATCGGTGTCGAGACGCTCATCATCACTTGCTTCGAATTCTTGTGATGAGGATGTTGCTTTGAAAGCAACATCTTTCTTCTTGGAGGAGGCGAGCCTTTGGAGGTCGCTATAGAACATGGCTTCCTTCTCCATCATCTCATTGTTGACGATTCTTCCAAGCACTTCCTCCGGGGTCATTTGAGCATATCCCGGGCTCTCACTGATCAAGGAGCAAAGAGCAATGTTTCGAGGCATGAATGCCCGAAGCATCCTCTTCACCACCTCATGATCCGTCCATCGGGTGCATCCATAAGATCGGATCTTGCACCGTCGTCAACAAGATCCCGACTCGCGCCTCTGTCCATCGCCGCTGGCCGTCCCCGTCGCCGCCGCCCTTCCCCGGCCCGAGGTAAGTCCCCCTCCCCCTCCGGCCTCTCCCCACTCCCCTCTCCGGTTCCTCGCCCCCTGGCCGCCCCGCCGGCCACCGGTCGGCCGGCCTCACCGTCCTCCCCCCGTCCGGCCTCTCCGGCCCCTCCCCCGTCCCCCTCCGGCCCGGCCCCTCCCCCTCCGGCCCTCCCCCCGCTCCCCCCTGCGAACTTGCTCTGCTCGACGCCCCTGCAGCCAGGCTCGCTGCTGCTGCTCCCGGCTCGCCGGTGGCCATGGGTTTGCCCGTTCGCCCGCCCACCAGCGATCGATGGCAGAGGGACTGCCCTCAATGGGCCCTCCTCGGGGTTGTCGGGGTTGTACGGCCGGTGCCGCAGCGGCGGCGCGGTGGCGCCCTTGTTCTCGCGCACCTTGTCGAAGTAGACCGTGTACCCGACATCGTCTTTGTCCCAGGTGCCAAACTTGGGCACAGTTGGGTGTTCCTGCACGTCCAGAAAACGAATGATATACAACGATGAATATGCGAATGCCTTTGGGTTTAATGTACAAGTTATTACCTGACGCAACGTCAGGAAGACCAAATTAAATCATTCAAATGGCTAAGACAGTAGCAAATTTTTGTGTTTATATTTGAGTATTCTTCAGCAAAGGGCTTATGAATGTTGTAATTGTTCCCGGGTCACAACATTATGTTGCCACCCTCTGAGTCTGAGCAAAGGCGATGTTAGGACGAGAGCAAAGGCAACGAGCGCCAGCATGACATCTGATACTCTGATGAGATATATTACATTAGCTTTTCTGGACAAACCATTACAGCCCTCCTTGAGGTTCTTTATTTTTTTCAGGAAAAATACGAAAACTAGAGAATACACAGCAACTTCAGTACATAAGGCTGCGGCCAGCTCCAGCATGGCCACACAAACAGATGTAGGCAGCTTCCATGTTTGGAACGCAGTTGCTTCCCTCTTAGTTCTCTGAGCTCAAAGAAGTTTCACCACTAGAGTCACTTTCATCTTGCACACGCTTCAGCTCGTATGCCCATTCTAATCCAGAGCAGTAATGGAGGGGAGGATTGAACCTGTGGTCATTCATCTCAGGAGGCAGGAATGCACCATTCTCAACCAGGAACCTGACAGCCCTCTTGTTCCTTTCCTTGGCAGCAATGTGTAGAGGTGTCCCTGGATAAACCCCCAAAGGAAGCATGAGACTCCAGGTCCTGTTTGGCATAGCTTCTGAACCAGCTTTTTTATAAAAATAAGCTGCGGGCATACCAAACAGTCAGCTTCTCCAGCAGCTTATTAGTTCAACTGCTTCTCAGAATGAACTAAAAGAAGAATATAAGTTTAAGCTGCTGTTCACTAGCTTTTTAGACAAGCTGTTTTTTAACAAGTTTAAGCCATGCCAAACAGGGCTCCAAGAACAAGAAACCAAGTATGTGCACCTTAAAAAAAGTACAGAAACTTAACTCCACTCTAACAAAATATGCAACGATTCAGAGGGGGTGTCAACTTACAGCCACAAGCACCTTTTGTTCGAGCATCAATATTCGCACCACGCTCCAGTAATTCATCCATGATCTTAACATGCCCGCCCTGAGCAGCCAGATGGAGTGGGGTAGCACCTGGTGTTTTGGGTCCCCATGCAGGTGCATTCACGTCCATCCCTTCGTCCAGGAGACGACGAACCTAACAAGGAAAGAAAGACCATATTTGAATCTGTACCTGTAGGCTGCTAGGATAGTTGAATCTAACATGTTTCTGTGTTCCAGTTTTCCACCCATTTTACATTATTACACTTGGGCACTGCTGCCACTGGGTCGCTTTGATTCAGAGCAAACACATATATCTCTGATTGTTATCGATCATATAGTGTTGTAATTTTTTTGGCAGTCAATTGTTAGTTGAGTGAGCATAAAGAATCCTTTTAAGGTCCGGAGCGACCTGTTTTGCACAGAAAGGAAACGAAGAAAGAAGAGTAATAGGTACCTGCTTGAGGCCCCCCTTGCGGGCGGCGACATGGAGCGGGTTCCAACCGCGGTCATCAGCGTCAGGGCTGCTTCGGAGGCGGCTCATGCTGAGCGACCTGCGCACCTGCACCATGCTAGACTTCCGCGTGGGGTGTTGGGGCCTCTCAGATCCAAAGAAGTAAGCAAAAAGGGATAAAAACATATTTTTAAGAGTTGCTCCAGTTCCTCGTATGAAAACAAATATGTATTTTAGTATAATTAGTAAAATTCTATGTTCTATGTATCTTTTATAAATTGCTTCAGTTCCTCATATGGTAACAAATAACTCTTTTCATAGTAATTAGCAAAACCCCGTTAGCAAAATCTTAACGCTCTTATATATCCTTTGAGCGCCATCCACAAAATCTAAAGTTTGTACCTATCCATTCTTATCTAGATTTTTCACTTGTCGGATTCATGCCAATTGATGCGTTGATTTAGTTCCTAATACGCAAACAAACAATGACTTTTGTCACCATTCGAAAAATTCTATGCTGCACGTATCTTTTATGAGTTGCTTCAGTTTCTCGTGCAAAAGCATAAAAAAAGTGTTTTGGTATCATTCACAAAATTATATGTTCTATATATCTTTTATGAGTTGCTTCAATTTATTGTACGGAAAAAATAACGCCTTTTGCCGCTATTCACAAAATCCTAATGTCCCTATGCATCTTTTAGCGTCATTCACAAAACCCTAACGGTCCTATGTACCCTGTGGGTGCCATTTACAAAATCCTAACGTGCATACTTATCCTTATCTAGTTTTTTTCGCTTGTCGGTATCGTACCAATTAATGAGTTGCTTTGGTTCCTAGTATGAAAACGAATAGTTAGCTGTTATTTACGACGGCCAGGCTTACTTACGACGGCCCGTGTCCAGGCTGTCGTAAATAGGGGTCTTATACCACGGCCCGAGCCCCAGCGCCTCTCTTTCCTCTGCCTGAGCCCGATCGACCGTTCTTCCTCGCGCCGCCACCCACCGCCGCCCCGGCCCGCCACCGTTGTCCCTCGCCGCCCCCGCCGCCAGCGCCCTCGGCCCCCGCTAGCGGCGCCGCCCTGGATCTCGAAGCCCGCGGCCCCGGAGGTCGCCGCCTACTCCCGACCGATCCCCGCGGGCCCCGGCCTCACCACCCCGCCCCGTCGTCCCTCACCGCCCCGCGCCCCGCCCCGCCCTGCCGCAGCCTCTGCCGTCCCGCCCCAAGCCCCGCTTGGCCGCCCCTGCTCGCGCCGAGCCCCGGCCGCGCCTCGGCCGCCGCCGCTCACCGCGCCCTGCCCCGAGCCCCGCCCTGCTGTGCCGCGCGGCCCCGCCCTGCCGCGCCGCCCAACCTTAGTTGATTAATTGTGTAATTAGTATTGTAATTGATTATTGTTTAATTAATACTTTGATTGATTGCATGATTAGTTACTATATATAAATAAATGGGTTTCGGCCCGGTCCGGCTTGACACGACCCATTTAGGGTCTGTCACGGCCCATTTAGTGGTAATGTATTAGTCGAGACAGGCACAGAGGACGGCAAGCTCCCGCGCATGGACGGCGGGCCCCGACGATTCGGTTTCATCTTTCACCCACTTACGACGGGGCATAACATACGACGGCTAATCCTAAAGGCGTCGTAAGATAATGGCAGGCCCCAGCGGGGCATAACTTAGGACGGCTGACCCACTTATTTATCTCTCTCTCGTTCTTTCCTTCTCTCTCGTTCTTTCCTCTCTCTCTTTTAAATGACTCAAAAATGAAAGATTGATGTAAACCTATACAACATGCGTCACCCGTTTCGAACCGGCCCGTCTCACATGTGTTACGCATGTGAGGCGTGTACGTTCAGAATTGTCCCTTTTTAGACAGCTTGGGGGTGACCGGGGGGCGTGGCTTGTGATGAGATGCGGGTTTAGATCTAGATGAGATTTTGACGGCATAACCCTGTTGTTCTCTGTTGCACCATTTTCGGGCATGCAGTGGAGAACAGCGGGGTTATGCTGCCAAATATTCGTTCGGATCCAGACCACGCGTCTCGTCATGAGCACGCTCCGCTCGGTCACTCTTGGGTGGGTTTATCCTTTCCAATAGATGTAGGGCCGTGACATAAATAAATTATAAAGTAACTATAATTTCCTTGATATTAAACTGCAGATTCAAACATGGGTGAGGACCGTAGTTGGATGTATACCGGTTGGAAGAACAGTTCTGGTGGTCACTCGGATGAGTGGTTCGCCAAGACAGATGCTTTTGTAGATCGAGCCTTTTCATTGTCAATGATCGATAAGGTGCGGTGCCCATGTACGAAATGTCAGGGTGCAAAGTGTTGGGACAAAGTGAATTTGGCGTTTCACTTGTGTCGATACGGTTTCATGCAAGATTATGAGGTGTGGACCTTTCACGGTGAGATATCTTCTCAACCCTTACAAGTTTCAGATGAGGATGACAACACGGGGGTCGATAGGATGGACGAGATGCTTGATGCCATAAATCCTGAATTGATGGAGGATCCTCCTACAATGGAGGTTGAAGCGTTTTTCACGCTTCTCAAAGCTTCAGAAGAGCCGTTACATGAACACACCGAAGTGACGCTCCTTACATTCATGACTAGATTTGTGGCCATTAAGTCTAAGTATTTCTTCTCCAATAACTGCTACAACGATCTCATCAAATTGATCAGCGATATCCTTCCACAACCACATAAAGTGCCTAAAGATATGTATCAGTCTAAGAAGTTGATTTCTGGTCTGGGTATGAAATATGAGAAGATTGATATGTGTCTAGACAATTGCATGCTTTTTTGGAGAGAGCATGCCAACGAGAACAAGTGCTTAAAATGTGGTAAAGCGAGATTTGTCGAAGTTGTTAATGACGACGGTTCAAAAGTAATGACTCAAGTCGCACAGAAGCAGCTTCGCTACTTGCCTGTCACACCTAGGTTCAAGCGTTTGTTTCTATCTGAAAAAACAGCTAGACACATGAGGTGGCATAAAGAAGGTGTACGTGAGAACAACGGCATGATGATGCACCCGTGGGACGGTGAGGCATGGAAGGCGCTTGACCGCTTCGATTCAGATTTCGCCAATGACGCGAGAAATATTCGCTTTGGGTTGGCGACAGATGGCTTCTCACCGTTCAGTACAAACACCACACCATACTCTTGTTGGCCCGTGTTCGCTATTCCGTACAACTTACCACCATCTCTTTGTATGAAGTATGAGTTCATGTTCCTATGCCTTATTGTACCTGGACCGGACCATTCTGGTTCACGACTGAACGTGATGTTGCAGCCATTGATTGAAGAGTTGAAAATGTTATGGACAGGAGTCAAAGCGTACAACTGTTATAGAAAACAGAAATTCAACCTTCGAGCTGCATACTTATGGTCTGTTCATGATTTTTCAGCTTACGACGTGTTTTCTGGCTGGAGCACTCATGGTCGATTGACATGTCCAATATGTGCTTCGGACACGGATTGTTTTCGTCTAAGTCATGGTGGCAAGGTATGCTACTTTTATTGTCATAGACGTTGGTTACCGCCAAATCACGTGTTTAGGCAATAAAGAAATGCCTTCAGGAAGGGTACCATTGTAAAAAAGGGACCACCACAACGTCTGAACGGGTCGGAAATTGTTGAACAACTCAACAATCTAGTGCCAGATGAAGGTCGTCCTGAATATTTTGTTGGTTACGGAGAGGATCACAATTGGACTCATATATATGCACTATGGGAGTTACCGTATATGAAGTCTTTAATTCTAATGCATAACATTGATGTCATGCACCAGGAACGTAACATGGGCGAATGCATCATAAGCACGTGCTTGGATATGACGGGCAAAATAAAAGACAATATAAAAGCTTGGAAGGATTTGGCAGAGGTTTGTAACCAACCAAGTCTTGAGCTCTCCGAAGCTGGTGGCAAACCACGAGCTTCTTTCTGCCTTCGACCAAAAGAAAAGAAAGAAGTCTTCAAGTGGTTGAAACAATTGAAGTTTCCACATGGTTACGCTGCTAGCCTGAGAAGAGCCGTTAATGTTAAGACTGGAAATCTCACTAGTTTGAAGAGTCATGATTATCACATAATCATGGAAAGACTTCTGCCGGTTATGTTTCGAGGCTATCTTGACGATGAGGTGTGGAAGGTGTTAGCCGAGCTTAGCTATTTTTATAGACAGCTTTGTGCTAAAGAAATCAAAAGGGAGATGATGGAGAAGTTGGAAAAAGAGATACCCGTGCTTTTATGTAAGATGGAAAAAGTATTCCCTCTAGGATTCTTCAATCTAATGCAACACCTTCTAATCCATCTTCCATATGAAGCTAAAGTAGGCGGCCCTGTTCAATATAGGTGGATGTACCACATTGAAAGAGCACTCAGATGTCTGAAACCGATGGTTCGTAATAGGGCAAGAGTTGAAGGATGCATCGCCGAAGCATTTACACTTCAGGAGATAGGATACTTTTCAATTGTATACTTTGTAGAAGAACACAATGTTAATGCATCGATGTTGCGGTACAATATGGCTAAAGCAACCTCTTATAGCGAACTCTCACATTTCCAAATGAGAGGCACCACTGTTGGTAGTGGCACGAGCTATGATGCTTCAACAGATGAAAAGACAGCTGCTTTGTTATACATGTACGCTAACATAGATGGGATGGATAATTTTTTTCAGTAAGTGGTTGTTCAACATCTATACTAATTTGTGTGGTGTGTTATACAACTATACTAATAATTTTGTTTTTTCCTTATTTAGTGAGTTCGATCTTCAAAATTGGAAGTCTAAGTAGCAACCTACGAGCAAGCAAATACAAACAATGCGATATTATGGAGTAAATGGAGGACCTAACTTCCAAATCTGGTTTCGAAATCATGTAACGTTTTCCTTGTCTTATTCCTCTTAGTAATTATGTTCATAGCATAAAATAGTCTTCTTACTTCATATGTTGGACAGTGCAAGACACAAGCCGGTGTTCATGAAGATTTGCGACAACTGTCCAACGGATCCATTAAAGTTAAACTCTTTGGTCGATATGATGTCAATGGGTTCCGATTTCGTTCAACTCAATTTCAAGCTCAACGTCCTCTAAGGGCAACATCTAACACCGGAGTTGTGACGAGGGCCGCCGATGCCGAAGGACGTGAAACTAATTTCTATGGGATCATAAACAAAATTCTAGAATTCAGTGTTGCCGGGAGTAAAGACCTTAAAGTAGTCTTCTTTGACTGCGATTGGTTTGATAATAACAATGGAACTCGACAAAAACCAATTTGGCATGGTAGAAGTCAAACACAAGGACCGAATATGAGGCTACGACACCTTTGTCCTTGCACACCAAGTCGAACAAGTGTACTATCTACAATATCTATGCGAAAAGCTTAGTGCATGGTGGGTTGTACAAAAGGTGAATCCTCGTGAGCGGTTATATATAGTGGACAATACTGGTTACCTTGATGAGGCTGATGTTGTTTACCAAGAAGAAGAGTTGCCGGATTCTTTTGTCGTTGAGTCTGGTCTACGACTCGATGAATTAGTTGGAGATGCACAAGATGTACAGACTCATAATGTGAAAAAAACAAAAACGGCAAACAACCACGATAAAAGATCGATGGTACGGTTTGCGAAGTAGAGTACATGATCGTGATACTGATGAATTTTGAAATTGAGTACAAGTAACGTTTCCTTCATCTCTTCTTTCGTCTTCTATATTTTCCTTTAAATTCATTATCAAATTTTCTTTCATCAGGATTCCGTCGAGCAGTAGACGACGGGGGACGCGGGGCTTTCTGCCCCCGAGAGCAGACTCCGTTTTCCAGGGCTGTCAGTCTAGCGATGGTAGACTGTCTCAGCTGTTGGGCCTCGACACAGGCCAGGGGTCACGAGAGTGGTCACGACAGGTAAAGAATATTAAATTACATAAATTATATAAGTAACTTCTTAAATATATATTACAAATCTTCAAATTTTTAGGACGACTCTACGTCTGAGGAGACAGAGGCCAGGGGTCCTCTTCAGACACCACAGGTTTCGGAGCCTGTTTCGGATCCTGCTTCGGATCCTCTTCAAGTTCCGGCACCGCGGGCTTCAGACCCTGCTTCGGAGCCTTGCACAGAGCCTGATGTGGAGCCGGCTCCACAGTGGCTCCTCCTCCGGTTCCTGCACGACCAGAAGATCGGGTCGTTATTCATCCGGTTGGTGATAGGTAAGTAAATTTATAACAAATCAATTTAGATATTTTAACACTTATATATGTACTAATTGAGAATCGTGTATTAGGTGTTGGGCCGATGACTCGTTCACGGGTAAAGGACGCCACCACCATGTCAACGCTGTCCTGGGCCAGCTCATCCGTTGTCACTACCCCGGTCTAGTGAACGGACGGGCTATTACGTCTTGGGACAATTACGCTACGGCCCAGGACAGTACCTACGGCAACCACCAGGAGCATGTATGGCATTAATTCATGGTAAGTAAATCATCTATTCGTTAAAGGCAAACCTATTATATGTTAAGTACATTAACTTGTATATTTCTTCTTGTAGAAATATTACCGTTTGGAGGACGAGGCCCAGCTGGATCACGCTCGCCTGGTCTTCAACAACAACGCTAGGAAGCTCCTGACGCAGTCGATATCAATGGCTCGCATTCAACCTACGAAGGCGTACTATAAGTTGCATCCAGACGAGGGTGAGCCGAGGCAGTTTAGGGATGTAGCGGACAAGTACTTGACAGAGGCACAGTACACAGAGGTAAAATGTTTATTTTACTTTGCTTCATTATCCAATTTTGATCAATGTTTTCATCCAATAACAAATGTGTGCAGGTCAGCGTACCGTGGCTTGAGTCCTGTCCGGACGCTTATAGTTCCCTGTGTTCTCATTGGGCGAGCCAGGGCTTCCAAGGCGTGTTGATGACCCGCCGACAGAGTCGAGGGACGGACGGGAAATACTGTCTTGGCGGGGACGGCTACGTACGCATTGCTAAACGGATGGTAAGTGATACTCGAATTTTATTCTAGTTAATTTCTATCGCTATCATTGTGCTAACACGTATCGATAGGAGCGCGAGATCGGTCAGGAGCCGACCGCTATCCAGGTGTGGAGGAGGGGTCACATGGGAAGTGACCCCTCGCAGCCTGATCAGCTGTCTTCTCAGACGGCGACGGAGACGTTGGTGAGTACTTTAGTTAACATAATTGTATTCTCTTTAAAACTTTTGATGACTTTAATTTTCTGTATTTTCAAGAAAAGTATGGGGAGGAGGTGCGAAGGCTTCGAGGCGACGATTACGATTGACAGAACTCACCAATCGTACCTGAAGCCGCCTATGCAAGCGGTGGCGGTAAACCTCACGGCCGGTGAGTTCTGTTGTTTTTCATTTACTTTCATGAACTTAGAGACACGAAACTTTAATACTCTTACTTCGTTGTGTAGGTTGTCCATCTTCGATGGAGTAGTCGACTCGAGGGAGGTGCGGTCTTCCTCGAGGGACTCTTCATCGCAGGGTGGATCCAGCAGGCATGGCAGCCGAGATCTGGAGCTCCAGAGTGTCCAGGAGGAGCTCCAGAGGACGCAGGAAGCGCTGAGGCTCACGAACGAGAGGCAGGCAACCGAGCTTCGGGCTAGGGACGAGTATCAACACTCGTACATGCTAAAGCTGCAAGCTGCCATGCAGGTAAGTTCAGATCGTTGTACTCAACGTTTCTAATATATGAATGCCATGTATAATAATTTACTTCATATTTGCAGGCTATGGCCGCAGGACAGCCGGCTATCTTTCCTCAATGGGCGCCGCCACTGATACAGCTACCACAGGGGCCGACGTCAGGAGCACAGGTACAAATTTTCTCATAATAGCTACAACTAGTTAAACTTGCTCAAATTTAGTTGAATTTGATCAAACTTACTCATACTTAGGGAAAACTAGTTAAACATCCTCAAACTGAGTAAAATAAAATATGGTACAACTTACTTAACTATTGTCAAATATGAGTAAACTTACTCAAACATAGACAAAACTAGTTGAACTAGCTCAAACATAAACACTACTAGTCCATACTTCTCAAACTTAGTAAAATATGAGCAAACTTACTCAAACATAGCCAAATCTAGCTAACTTGCTCAATTCTAACTTGTAATGAGATTATTTAGTCATATACACATTTGTGAACTTCTAATTTATCTAACTATACATGTACATCACAGGGATCGGCGACGCAGGCCCAGGAAACTCCATCCCCTCAGCATCCGGCGTTTGGACGAGCGCGCGACGACTTCCAAGACTCCGGTGGCAGCGGATGGGGTAGCGTAGGGTAGTGTGGCGTGCGTATAGTATTTTTGTGCCAGTCTGTGATGTATGTTTTGATTGCCTGTGATCTGGCCATCGAGCCAGAGCTGGCCTCGAAGCCAGGGCAGGATTTTCTGTTTTTAAAAAAATTTGCAAAGCTTATTGACGACGGTTTCTGGTACTTGGCCGTTGTTAATAAGCCATTAGTATTGACGACGGCCAGGTACCAGAAACCGTCGTCAATAAGCCATTGTTATTAACGACGGTACAAACGTATCGTCGTCAATAAGATGGCTTATTGACGACAGCCAAACCCTGTCCGTCGTCAATAAGCTGCTGTAGCTTATTGATGACAGCCAACGTTAGCTGGCGTCAATAAGCTTATTGATGACTAATAATTGACGACAACCATAAACCGTCGTCTATAATAGTTAACCGTCGTCAATAAGTTATCGACGACGGTACTGTGCTTAATGACGACGGTTTTTGGCCGTCGTCTATTGTCGGGATTCCTGTAGTGAAATAACTTATCTAATTACTCCTCATATGAGTAGCTCATACAATACATTATTCCATTTTCATTCTATAGGAACAAATGCAAGAGACAAGCTATATATATAAAAATTAGAGTACAGATGGCTAAAACACGTTTTATCTCCCTCTCTCTTCATTATTTCGTTGGCATGTCATAAAAATGCTGATATGACACTCTATTTAGGCCCCATTTGGTACAACTCTAGATTCTCCAAGAATCAGAAACATTTCAGTTTCAACACAGAAATGTTTCTAAACTAAAACAGAATCACTTTAGAAACCGTTTGGCTTTTTCTGATTTTAGTTTTAGTACAGAGAGAAGGAGAATTGAAATGACATGTTTACCTTTGGATGGACTATATTGAAATGTCATATTATAACATGTAATAAAGTCTTACAATATATGTTATTTATAAGTGTGATTATAAAATATATGTAATCATCAACATGCATGTGTAGATCTGTGTTGCGCGACAACGGTGGGGACGAGCTGAGGATAAGCGCAGTAGATGGTAAATCGCTGTAAATAATTACGAAACTGGAGAGCACATATAATAATATGAAGTGTTTCAGGGTGTGTGGAACACCTTTACATGCATTTCATATTTGTACGCAAAAACATGAATCGTTTCACATGGATTCACTACTGAAATATTTCACTTTTTTTGCTGTTTGGTACCGTTTGACCTGATTCAATCTAGAATTTGAAATGTTTGTTATTGCCAAAGGCAACCTTAATGAAAGTGAAACCCCCACTGCAAGTACTCTAATATATGTCGATATGTATACGATGTAATACTTGGTGGGAACAATTTATAGGTCTCATATGCGATATGTGGAGCTGTCAGTAAAGACAAGGACGTCCAAGTAGCACGGGCGGACCTACGGGTATGCCGGATAGGCCACGGCAATACCCTGCGCCCAGCCAAACACGATGGACCGAGCAGCCACCAAGCCAACAGCAGCGAGTGGGAGGACTCATGCGGGTGAGCGAACGAGCAATGAGAGCCGAGCAATGAACACACGCACACGCCGTGCAGCTACCGAACAGCCGTGCTCCTACGACAGGCAGCACGCGGAAGAAGGGTGTAGGGTGGCAGGAGGGCGCCCAAACGTATAAGGCTGTGTGGAAGTGCAAAGCTTGCAGAGCAGCTGGCGGGCGGGAGCGCACTCAGGCGCGGGCTCTCCACGCAGGAGAGCGTGATGAGTGGGACGGTGCGAGCTCTATTGCTTGGAAGCACCATGGATGAGGCTTGAGCTCCGAGCTCTGTTGTAGTGGCAAGGGCAAGAGTCTTTTTTATTATTGGTTAGGCAAGAAAAAAAAGGAGAAACGTGGCGCAGTGTCATGCTACTTGCACCAGAATGAGGATTCAATGAGGAGAACGTGGTGCATGTATTCACGCTTGGGGAGGAGTGGTGGCTCGAGCTGCTGCCTCGCGTTAGAAATGAAGATGATGTATTGATTTATATTATTTGTGAAGTGATGTATAAGAAAGTCCGATAATTAGTGCAATTGTGTAGACACTACAGGAATCCCGGCAATTTGCGACGGTCGGGGCTGTCGCAAATAAGTCTAAAACCATCGCAAATAATCGAATTGCGACGGCTTTACTTATTTGCGACGGTTTCCGGCTGTCGCTTATTTTTCGTCGCAATTAACTTTATTTGCGACGGCCGCCGTCGCAAATAAAATTGTTTGCGACGACTTAGACCCACCGTCGCAAACAAGGGCCCGGGCCCAGCTGATGGGCCCGACTCGACAATTTGTGACGGCCAGCCGTGGCCGTCGCAAGTAAGTACTTAACTTGCGATGGCCGCCGCCAGCCGTCGCAAACTACGTAGGTTAATTTGCGACAGGCTGGACACTTATTTGCAAAGGTACTGTATAAAAAGCTGTTGTAAATAAGTTTTTTTATTTTTTTTTAAAAAACTGAACATTTTACCCGGCTCGATGGCCAAAAACACAATAGACATAACAGCAGATAAATAAGGAATAGAAAAATACAACATCCTCGCCGCGCCATCGATCACAACACAAAAGTCTCACATCTCATCACAAGAATACAAAAATAAGGAAGAGGCTCTCCGCTAGCGTCCACTTCCTCCAGAGCCGCCAACATCCTCGCCGCGCGTCAGTCCAGGCGCCGGTATAGACGGCGACGGAGTTTGAGCCTCCGTCGCCGATCCCTGCAACACATATAAGTTGTTGGACATATTAATTTGTTTAGAACTTTGCTTTTGACTAGAATTGATTAAACAAGCTAGAATTGATCATATTGAACTTAGTTGATTATCTGAACACCTGAAGAAACGTGCACCGGTGGCGGTAGCTCCAGTTCCGACGGTGGAATCGGCGGTAGCAGTGGAGGAAGCCGAAGGTGCAACCCCTGGACATCGCAGCCTTGAAAGAAACTCTGTGGTTGCAAAAGTTGTAGGTTATTACATATTATTAAGAATGCGCTAAATTTAAATTACTTTAGCTTACCGTCATCGCCTGTCGCTGCATCTCCATCGTCTGTCGCATCTGCTCCATGCAGGCTCGCTGGTAGGAGATGGTGGCCTCCATCGCCGCCCTCTGTGCCGCCATCGCCGCCCTCTGCACCTCCAGGTCCGACTGAAACTGCTCACGACTCTCCTGGACCTGACGGACGAGAGTCTCCACCTGCGAGACACGGCGACTCGGGCCCACCGACGAAGACTGTGTGGATATGCCTCTCGCAGGTCTCGCCGTCCTCGAGTCGACAACTCCGTCGAATATTGCGAGCCTATAAAAATAGAATCAGTAATATGGAATTAAAATATCTTTAATATTTTGAATTGAAAATGATAAAATGACTTATGAACTCACCTTCCGTGGGCTTTTCCACCTCCAGTTGCATACGCGGCTTGAGGATCGATTGGTTCATGTTCCCAATCGAAATTTGCGCCGTGTATCCTCCTAGCCTCCTCCCCGTACCTAGCCTGAAAAACAAGAAAATCGTGTAAGTTCATCAATCCATATAGTTATATTTACTATGAATGACTTTCATACTTACCAACCGCTCGGCTGCGGCCTGACTGCACCCCTGGGGCTGAGAAGGTCCCTGTGACCTCTCTTCTACATCTCAACAGGAGTCGGCGGCACCCCCATCTCGCGCTCATGTCAATACGTGTTAGTACGAACAATATATTATGAATACATAAACATAAGTTAGATACACTTACCATGCGTTTAGCTAAACGCGAGTGGTTATCTTGACCGTGTTTGTGCTTCCCCTCGACCCTCTGCACCCTCGAGCCCTCTGGAACTTAGCCTTGAACTCATCGCTAGCCCAGTACTGACAAAGGGCCCGGTATGCATCGGACCGACCCTGCAACCAGCTCACGTGGCCCTGCACATAGTTGTAGGTCGTTAAAAATATCATTAATGTATTTGCCCCATGCTCAGAAAAAAAATATTTACTACACCCCACGTACCTGCGCGTACTCTTCCTCCGTCAGGTGCCTCTCGCTCTCCTGCCGGAAGTGTAGCACGTGGTGCTGGTTTGCCTTCAAGTGCTCGTTGATAACTTGAATACGAGCGTTCGACAAAGCTTGTCGAACCGCCTTCACAGCGTTCATGTGAAACACTTCCCTCGCATCCTCCAACATGAGAGAGTCGTCTGGGTCCTCTAAAATATACCTTTCCTGTGATAAATATTGAAAGAGATGTACATTAAAAGAGTTTCAAAGTTAAAACTTAGAAACTTTATTTAACATACTTACAATAAAATCAATCCATACGGCCTCCTGAACGTTGTCGGGCTCCTGGTGATGGGCGCGTGCGTAATCCTCCCATAAGGTAGCAGGCACCCCGTCGATGACCCCGGGATAGTGCAAACGCACTAAGGACCCGAGGACACCGTTCACCGGTCTGTGGTGTCTCTCGCCGGTGAAATACGCGTCGTACCAAGCGCTGCAAGACATTTATTAATTCATTACTTAAGTAACAAAAAGAAACCAGAATTTAACACTATGATTTTATTACCTGTCTCCGACCGGACGAATCACGATCCTCTGTGAAGGACCGTAGGAGGACTGAAAAAGTGAGTCCTTCTCGTCCTCCGCATTTGCTGGGGCACCACGTCTGGTGACCTAGAAGGCTCAGGAATAGAAGCCTGAGGATCAGACATCTCTGGAACAGAAGGCTCGTCAGCCAAGGGCTGGCTGGCCGAGGGCTGGCTCACCGAAGGGTAGCCAAGCTCAACTGGCGCCATAGCCACTGAGTTAGTTGGTGAGGACTACAACATTCAAATGATTTATAAGTAAGTTTAATTGGAAATTAAATGTGAAGAATTCATCAAAGAATACTGAAATTTACCTGTGTGGACTGCTGTGACGAAGCCCTAGAGCTGCTTCAAACGTACCCCAGCAGCTGAGAGCGTCTGCTCCCGATCGACAAGGCACCAATGAAAGTGTCCTCAGGTCTAGAGGGGAAGAACCCCCCTCGTTGCCTCCATCTTCTTACTCTTCTTTGACGCCATCCTGTTTTAATAGATAATTAGTGTCCTACTCCTTAAACATCTAAAAGATATACATAATTCATGTTACTAACTAAAAGAAAATGTTACTTGTAATCATTTTCAAAATTCATCAACATCACTATCATGTGCCCTACTCCTTAAACCAGCCCAACGATCTTCCATCATGACCTTTTTTAATTTTTGTTTTCGAATATCATTTGTCTGTACATCTTCAACATCTCCTACTAATTGATCGAGTCCTTCCCTAGGCTCGACGATAAAAGTGTCTGGCAACTCTTCTTCTTGGTACACTTCTTCAACGTCTTCACTATCATGGTAACCATCATCACGAGGATTCACCTTATATACCACCCACCAAGCACTGAGCTTTGTGCATGGATAAGGTAGATAATACACTTGCTCCACTTGGTGTGCAAGAACAAATGTATCATAACCTCGTAGTCGGTCCTTATGTTTGACTTCCACCATTCCAAATTGGTTTTCTCGAGTTCCAAATTGTGAGTGCGGCACTGTCAAACATGATCGTAAGTTAAAATAATAATTTCTTTAATAATAGTAACTTATAATATATAGAAGACGAGAAAGTATTACATAATCTCGAAACCAGGATAGGAAACCCAGCCCTCCATTTATTCCTTCTTGTCGCATTCCTTCAACTTGTTTGGCCGTAGGTTGATGCCTATGTGGCCAACATTGTCTGTGGAACTTACTGAACGTGAGAAAACAATTTTTAGAATACATGTGTAGCAAAATATATCGATTAGCATAAATGTAGGAGAAACACTTACTTGAAGTATTCCTGCATGCCTTCTATATTTGCGTGCATGTAAAGTAAAGCAGCAGTCTTGTCACATTCGGGTAGGACGTAGGTCGTGTAGCTACCAACGGTAGGCCTCTCAGTTTGAAAAATGGAGAGGTCACTTAAAGGGGGGTCTTCGTCCACATTGTACCACATAGACGAAATATTGACATTATGTTCATCTGCAAAGTAGACACTTAAAAAGTATCCTACTTCCTTAAGAGTATATGCTTCAGCGATACACCCTTTTACCCTTGCCCTGTTGCCAACCATTGGTTTCAGATATCGTAACGCTCTTTTAATGTGATACATCCACCTATATTGCACAGGACCGCCAACTTTAGCTTCGAATGGAAGATGGATAATTAGATGTTGCATTGGATTGAAGAAACCCGGCGGAAATTTTTTTCCATTTTACATAAAAGCACGGGTATCTCCTTCTCTAACTTATCCATCATCCCTGTCTTGATTTCTTTAGCACATAGCTGTCTATAGAAATAGCTGAGCTCGGCTAAAACCTTCCACACTGCATCATCTAGATAGCCACGAAACATAACAGGTAAGAGTCTTTCCATGATAATGTGATAATCATGACTCTTTAACCCAGTGAGGTTTCCTGTGTTCACATTCATGGCTCGTTTCAGGCTAGCTGCGTAACCATCTGGGAATTTCAAAGTTTTCAACCTTTTCATGACTTCTTTCTTTTCTTTAGATCGAAGACAGAAAGAAGAACATGGCTTGCCACCAATTTCTGATATTTCAAGAGTTGGACGGTGACAAATGTCTGCCAAATTTAGTCTAGCTTTTATATTGTCTTTCGTTTTGCCAGACATATACATGTATGTGCTTATGATACTTTCACTCATGTTACGCTCCTGATGCATCACATCAATGTTGTGTATCAGAATCAATGACTTCACATACGGTAGCTCCCAAAGTCCACATATGTGAGTCCAATGGTGTTCCACGCCATAACCAATGAAATATCCAGGACGACCTTCATCTGGCACCAGTTTGTCCAACATATCAGAAATTTCTGACCCGTTGAGACATTTCAATGGTCCTTTCGTGACAACGATGTTATTTCTAAAGACATGCCTTTGTTGCCTAAATATGTGATTCGAAGGCAACCAACGTCTGTAACAATCGAAGTAAGATATCTTGCCTCCATGAGTTAGTCGAAAGCAATCCGTGTCCGAAGCACATATCGGACACGTCAAACGACCGTGAGTGCTCCATCCGGAAAACATGTCGTATGCCGGCAAATCATGGACGTACCACAAATAAGTAGCTCGAAGGTTGAATTTCTGCTTCTTGTAACTGTCGTACGCTTCGACTCCTGTCCACAACTCTTTCAATTCTTTGATCAGCGATTTCAACATCACATTGAGATGTGACCCAGGATGATCAGGTCCAGGTATAATGAGGCTGAGGAACATGAACTCGATCTTCATACACAAAGCTGGTGGCAGGTTGTAGGGAATGACAAAGACGGGCCAACAGGAGTATGACGTGGCATTTGTACTGAACAGTGAGAATCCGCTTGTCGCTAACCCGATGCGAACATTTCTCGCATCACGAGAAAAATTCTTGATCGAAACGGTCTAGCGCCTTCCATGCATCTCCGTTGGACGTATGCGTCAAGAATTCTTTGTTCTCACGTTTACCTTCTTTGTGCCATCTCATGTGTCTAGCAGTTATTTTTGAAAGAAACAACCGCTTCAACCGAGGTGTCACAGGTAAGTAACGAAGCTGCTTATGTGCGACATCTGTCATCACATTATCGCCATCGTCATTAACAACTTTAACATACCTCGGTTTACCACATTTCAAGTACATGTTCTCGTTGGCGTGCTCTTTCCAGAATAGCATGCACTTGTCTCGGCACACATCGATTTTCTCATAATTCATACCAAGACTAGATATCCGGATCTTCGACTGATACATATCTTTAGGCGCTTTATGAGGTTGTGGAAGGATATCGCATATCATTTTCATGATATCATTGTAGCAGTTGATAGAAAAAAAATACTTACTTAATTGCCATAAATCTGGTGAAAAAAGCAAGGACGGTCACATCCGTGTGTTCATGCAACGGCTGTTATGATTTCTTGAGCTCCTCGAAGAAATCGTTGAAATCGTCTGCCTCCTTTGTAAGAGGATCCTCCACTTCCAGAGCTTCTAGCATCACATCCATCCTATCAACCCCCGTTATATCATCATCCTCATCCACTTCTACTATGTCTCGAGGTTTAGTCTCGCCGTGGAAGGTCCACACCTCATAACTTGGCGTGAAACCGTTTCGACATAAGTGAAACGATAGTCCCAATCTGCTCAAAAACTTGGTGTTCCGGCATTTCGTACATGGGCACCGCACCTTACCATCAGTTGACAATGAAAATGCTTGATCCAAGAATTTATCTAAGTTGATGTACCCACTCATCCGAGTGACCACCAGTTCTGCTCTTCCGGTCAGTATACATCCAACTGCGGTCTTCACCCATGTTTGACTCTGTAGTTTAAAGCCGAAGAAATTATCGTTAATATATGCAGGATTTATCCTGCTTCTGACGAGACACAATACCTAAAGCCCAACAAAATTTTGGCAGCATAACCTCGCTTGTTTTGCACTGCACCCCCCAAAAATGGTGCAATTCTTCAAGCTTTGGGGTCAACTGTCCAACAACAAGGGAGGAGGCGAGGAAATAACGAAAGAGGAGGAATGAACGGGAGAAAACCACCCGTCGGGGCCCGCCATCCACGCACGGTAGCTTGTTGTAAATAATGACATATTGGGGACGAACGACGGTTACCGTCGCCAATTATGGCTTGGAAACATTATTTTCGACGGTTACCGCTCACTAGGGCCGCCGCCGCGTAGTCGTGAGCGGCCTCGGGGTGTGTGAGTCGGGGCCAGGTATATCCCATTTAGGGTTGACCGTCGCAATTTATTTTACTTGCGACGGCTTTTTCTTTCGCCGTCGCAATTTATTTTACTTGCGACGGGAGGCGGGAGCGGCAGGGCGCATCGGCGGGAGGCGTGGGAGGCGGGGCGCGGTGGTGGGAGGCAGGGCGGCGGGCCGCGGCGGTGGGAGGCGGGAGGCAGGGGCGGCGGGAGGGAGGAGGCGGGAGGCGCGCGCGGCGGAAGGCAGCGCGGCGGTGGCGGGAGGCGGGCGCGGCGGCGACGGGAGGCGGGCGCGGCACGGCGCAGCGGCGCAAGGCAGGGGAGGCGGGGCGTGGTGGCGGGAGGGGTGGCGGGTAATCCGTCCCTCCTTAATTTATTCACGGTGGTCGGCTGTCGCAAATAATCCTAGCCGTCGCAAATCATCGCATTTCCTATAGTGTTGGGTCGGGCCCTAAATGTACCGTGTCGAGCCGGACCCTAAATAGCTTGTGCAGGGCTGGGGCGGCCCTACTATTTATATAATAATTTAGCACTTCATCAATCAAAGTAATATTTAAACAATTACGCTACTAATCAAATAATTAATATATAAAACTACAAATTAAACAAGAAATCAACTAATTAAACGATTTGAACAACTAGTTATTCCATTGCTGAAACTAATTTAACAACTATTTAAATCGATTTAAACTATAAACTATAAACTAACTACAAAAAAATTAATTGCCAAATTAATTACAAATTACTCCAAAACAATATTCAATTAACTCTACTCTAACTAAATCTAACTAACAACAAGAAAAAATTAAAAAATGCATGAACATAGGTTACCAAGAGGCGCCGGGCGCCGGAAGCGGGAGGCGGCCGGGCGCGGGAGCCGGGAGGCAGGGGGCGGCCGGGCGCCGGAGGCAGGGAGGCGGCGGGTGGCCGGGAGCCGGAGCAGGAAGACGACGGTGACGACGGTGGGCACGGCAGGAGGCTGCAACGATGGGAGACGGCGACGGCGGCTTGCGTGGCGGGAGCCTGCGGGAGGCGGCGTGCGCGGTGTGGCAGCGAGAGGCGGCGGGGCGCGGCAGCAGGCTGCGGGCCGGAAAATGGAGGCGGGGGCGGCCGAACACGAGCAGCGAGGGCCGGGCGGCGGCCGGCGAGCGGTGGCGCGGTGGGCGAGGGAGGCAAGGCGACGGCAGATGGAGCCGCGAGTGGGGCGCGGCGGGCGGCCGATGGAGCGCGCCGGCGGCGGGCGGCCGATGCTGCGGGGCGGCGGGCGGCCGATGGAGCAGGGCGACGGGCGGCGGCGCGGGAGGCGGCGGCGCGACACAGGCGCGGGAGGCGGCGGCGGCGACAATTATGTGAACCGGGAGGTGTCCGGTCGACTATATCGAGGTCATTTGCGACGGCTTCCCTAATTGCGATGGACGAAGGAAATGCCGTCGCAAATAAGCTTTTAATTGCAACGGTTGCTTAATTTACGATGGCCACAGGTCCGGCCGTGGCAAATTAATGCTATTTGCGATGGCTACAGTCATAGATGTCGCAAATAGGGTACTATTTGTGACGGCTACTATATTTACGACGCCCTAGGGTTAGACGTCGCAATTTAATTTAGTTGCGACGGACGCCGTCGCAAATGATCGGGTTTCCTGTAGTGAAATATTTTGTGCTTATATTTTTTGAGTTATATATTATATTCAAACTACCTTCTTTTTTATATAACGATGGTTAGTTTGAAAAATCAACAGACCAATATATTCTGAATTCTACAAAAACACATTTCATCACTTGATGAATGTCAGAAACAAAATTGTTGCCTACTCATTTTTCTTGGTAGATAGGAGTAGTTTGAAACTTTCACCCGGACCATGTTGAGTACTTCTGGAGGTTTATCAAAGTTTAGTTTCCTTATATTTTCAAGGAAATAAAGCACACATGACAAGAACCAGGGGTGTGTCCTGAGTCACATGTGTTGCACCGAGTCCTAGTGTGTATGAGGGTGTTTTGATTTGATTTTCGAACACAACCAGGGGGTTTTAGGCCATACGTGCATGGCACATGCATGTGCTGCATGTTTTTCAAATTTGTATGGTGCAAAATCTGGGCTAAGGTTGTTGTAAATGTGTGGCTTTTCGTCTAATAAAAAGGGGAGGACGCGCTGGTGTTTGTTGAGTGCTGCCACAACTCATCTGACTCATTTTCTTCAGTTCTACACTCGAGTTTTAGATCTACACCATACTTCTTGACTCCCTACACGATTTGCATCACAAATCCGTAGAAAAACACCCAACAATTGGCATCAGAGCCGATTACGTTGCCTGGAACCGTGACGCGGCCATTGAGTGGGCGCTGATGTCGCGGAGGAGATCTTCATCGCCAGCCCGACGTTCATGGAGGGACGTCACACCGTCGGGAGGCACCAGAAGGGCAGGAGGAGGATCAGGGGCATTGGTGATTCATCACATCACGAAGGAAGTCAGTAGTGGTGGTACGTATCCGATGCTCACGAAGACAAACTATCATGATTGGTCGGCACTTATGCGGGTGATGTTGCAAGCAAGAGGCTTATGGACTGCGGTGAGCCTTGGCACCGATGATTACATTGAAGATCGGATGGCTTTGGAGGCTCTCACCAAGGCTGTGCCACCAGAAATAATAGGGATCATTGCCGGGAAGGAGTCGGCCAAGATTGCATGGGATGCGATCAAGTTGCGCAACGTGGAAGCCGAACGTGTGCGCAAGGCCAGGGCAAGCACATTTGGTCGGGAGTTTGATGCACTCAGATTCCACGATGGTGAAACTGTTGATGAGTTTGGTGTGCGTATGAGCCGGATCACGTCTCAACTTGCGACACTTGGGAGTGAACGTTCGGAGGAGGAGATTGTCCGGAAGTTCCTTTAGGCAGTACCACAAAAGTATGAGCAGATTGCGGCCTCCATCGAGACATTGCTTGACTTAAGTGATATGTCCGTTGATGAGTTGATTGGTAGACTCAAGGCTGCAGAAGAAAGGCTTGGTGCAAGCTCTTGGGAGGGCAACACACAAGAGAAGTTGCATCTGAGTGAAGAAGAGTTGCTTGCAAGGTTGTCAACACGTCTCTAGATGTCCGGGGGTGCTGGACAGGAATGGCACAAAGACTCATTTGCAGCGAGGAGAGATCATGGCCGAGGTAACCGTGGTGGTGGAAACTCAGGCCGTGGAGTGGCCAAAGATGAGTGCTGCTACTGTGGTAAGAAAGGTCATTGGGCTAGAGAATGCAGGAAGAAAAAGAAGGATGAAGAGATGAACACAGCTCAAGTTGATCATGAGTTTGAATCCAGCCTCTTGGTGGCGTGTGCCAACACAAAGGCTGAGCAAGACACGTCCCTGCAGGACGTATGCCTCAACAATGATATGTTACACGTTCAAGTAGGAGACTTGGAGGGAGGAGGCAGTACTCAGTGGATTCTGGACTCTGGTGCAACAAATCACATGACTGGGAAACGGGATGTGATCACAAAACTTGATAACACGGTACATGGTATTGTGCGTTTAGGAGATGGCTCAGTGATAGAGATTGATGGCCAAGGAACTGTGGTGTTCCAAGGAAAGAGAGGTGGTCGAAAGGAGTTGGCTGGGGTCTATCTTATTCCTCAGCTCGAGGCAAATATCATCAGTCCTGGAAAGCTGGAGGGACACCGAATCTTGATGGTGGATGGTTATGTCAAGATTTGGGATAAAGATGGAACCCCTGTGGCAATGGTGAAACGGGGTGTGAACCGGTTGTACACCATTGATCTTAAGGTAGTGCAACCAAGGTGTCTCATGGCACAAGGGAGAAATGCAACATGGATGTGGCATGCAAGGATCGGGCACCTAAACTTTCGGAGTCTCAGAAGACTTGCCGAAGAGCAACTTGTGTATGGATTGCCAACCATCACTCAAACTGAGGAGAAGTGTGATAGCTGTTTGGCTGGGAAACAAAGACGTCAACCATTCCCGTGCATGGCAAAGTACCGAGCTGAGAACAAACTTGAACTTGTGCATGGAGACCTCTGTGGACCAGTGAAGCCGGCAACTCCAAGAGGCAGCAGGTTTTTCTTTCTTCTTGTGGATGATCTCAGTAATACATGTGGGTGTTTTTGATCAGCACAAAGGATCAAGCAATGAGTACTTTCATGGCATTTCAAACAAGTGTTGAAGCTGAGGCAGGGAGGAAGATTGGAACTTTTTGCACGGATCATGGTGGAGAGTTCACAGCTCGGGCTTTTGTTGAGTATTGTACCAAGGAGGGTGTTCAACGTCACTTGACAGCTCCATATTCTCCTGAGCAAAATGGTGTAGTTGAGAGAAGGAACCAAACTGTCATGGGAATGGCAAGAAGCATGTTGAAAGCAATGAATATGCCCGGTTGGTTCTGGGGGGAGGCAGTGACCACAGTTGTGTATGTGTTGAACCGATCTCCTACTCGGAGTGTTGAGAGAAAGACTCCATATGAGGTATGGCATGACAAGAAACCTAGTGTACATCATTTGCGCACTTTCGGTTGTGTGGCACATGTGAAACAGGTAAGCAAGCGCCTTAGCAAGCTTGGAGATCGAAGTATTCTAATGGTCTTCATTGGATATGAGAAAGGAAGTAAGGCGTGGAGGTTTTACAATCCAAACACGGAGAGTGATCACGTGTCACGTGATGTTGTGTTTGAAGAAAACCGCCCATGGAAGTGGGATGCAGCTGAGTCAAGTGAAGTGGTGAATGGTGAAGACATCTTTCGGGTAGAATACATCTTTCGTGATGAGAACCCTGGTGGAGTGAGTTCTTCCTCTTGTGACAAAGGTCAGGGTGACAAAACCCCAGCTGAGGGAGTGTCTTCTATGACACAACTGAGGCGTCAAGCATCCAAGGATGTGGAGTTTGTGTCACCTCCTTCCATGTTACCAGAAATGGATAGTGAGCTAAAAGAAGCACCACTTCGCTATCATTCCATGAGAAATATTCTTGAGATGGTGCCAAGCTGTGAACCAGAAGAAGGAGGAGTAGATGAACTTTTTGTTGTCATAGGTGAAGAGCCATGCGCAGCAGAAGAGGCCTTGAGGACCAAGGAGTGGCGCATTGCCATGATTGAGGAGCTCACATCCATTGAAGAGAACAAAACATGGTCATTGGTACAACTTCCGGAGGGTTATCATGCCATTGGCTTGAAATGGGTTTTCAAGTTGAAGAAAGATGAACATGGGAATGTCATACGCCACAAAGCAAGGCTGGTTGCAAAGGGGTATGTGCAGAAGCATGGAGTTGATTTTGAAGAAGTTTTTGCACCAGTTGCCAGGATGGAGTGTGTGAGGATTGTGTTAGCTGTTGCAGCTCATTTTGGGTGGCATGTTCATCACATGGATGTGAAGTCAGCTTTCTTGAATGGGAGTCTGAAAGAGGAGATCTATGTCACTCAACCTCCGGGTTTCATAGCTGAAGGCAAGGAGAAGTGGGGTTTAAAGACTTCACAAGGCATTGTATGGCTTGAGACAAGCTCCTCGGGCATGGAACTGCAAACTTGATGAAAGTCTCAAGCAACTCGGTTTCACACGGTGCAAATCAGAACATGGCTTGTATACTAAGCTTGTAGGTGAGGCAAGACTCATTGTGGGTGTATATGTTGATGACTTGCTGATTGTGGGGGAGAACATGGAGGAAATTGGTCGGTTCAAGGAGAAGATGAAGGAGAAATTTTGTATGAGTGATCTAGGAAGCTTGTCTTACTATCTTGGTATTGAAGTAAAGCAAGGAAGACATGGTATTGAATTGTGTCAAGGAGCTTATGCTGCAAAGTTGCTGGAAAGAAGTGGGATGATAAGTTGCAATGGGTGTGCCACTCCCATGGAATCCCGGTCGAAGCTTACCAAGAGAAGTACAACACCACTCACTGATCCAACCACTTATCGTAGTATAATTAGTGGACTCAGGTATCTTTTACATACTCGGCCTGATCTTAGTTTTGGTGTTGGGTACTTAAGCAGGTTCATGTCAGAACCTGAAGAAGAACACATGGTGGCTTTGAAATATTTACTTCGGTATGTGGCAGCTACAATAAGGTATGGCTTGTCTTACAACCGAGGTGAAGGAAGTCTTGAGTTAAGAGGCTATACTGATAGTGATTTTGGGGGAGATGTGGATGACAGAAGAAGCACAACAGGAGTCATTTTCTTCCTAAGTGAAAATCCTATCAGTTGGTTATCTCATAAGCAAAAGGTTGTGGCAAAGTCCACATGTGAAGCTGAGTATGTGGCTGGAGCGGCTGCAGCAAGTCAGGCTATTTGGCTCAGGCATATGCTAGAAGAAGTGACAAGAATTCAAGTACCTCCACCAGTGATTAAGATGGATAACACAGCAGTAATTGCTTTGGAAAAGAATCTAGTTTTGCATGATAGAAGTAAACACATTGACATCAAGTTTCACTTTGTCAGAGAATGTGTTGATAGACAAGAAGTCATCTTGGAGCATGTTGGGAGAAAAGATGAACTTGATGATATCCTCACAAAGCCACTGGGACGTACACACTTTCAGGAACTTCGTGAGAAGATTGGAGTTCAGAAGATCAAACCTCAGAAGTAGGGGGAGATTGTTGAGTACTTCTGGAGGTTTATCAAAATTTAGTTTCCTTATGTTTTCAAGGAAATAAAGCACACATGACAAGAATCAGGGGTGTGTCCTGAGTCACATGTGTTGCATCGAGTCCTAGTGTGTGTGAGGGTGTTTTGGTTTGATATTCAAACACAACCCGGGGTGTTTTGGGCCATACGTGCATGGCACATGCATGTGCTGCATGTTTTTCAAATTTGTATGGTGCAAAACCCGGGCTAAGGTTGTTGTAAACGTGTGGCTTTTAGGCTAATAAAAAGGGGAGGACGCGGTGGTGTTTGTTGAGCGCCGTCACAACTCATCCGACTCATTTTCTTCGGTTCTCCACTCGAGTTTTGGATCTACACCATATTTCTTGACTCTCTACACGATTTGCATCACAAATCCGTGAGTGTTCTGTGAGGAAAACACCCAACAGACCGAACACTAGCTACTCATCAGTCATGAGACATCATAAGCATTGGTGAGCCAGATCATAACTGTACGTAGGGCCAAGTGTCCTACGCGTGTTTCTGAAGAATGCGCAAACAAACGTACGTAGAAGCGAACCTGATGAACTGAACATAAGTCATGCATGGCGCTTTAGCGTTACAAATGAACCGGAGATTCAGAATTCACCACTGAATTTCCTTCGGTACCTGAATATATAGAGCACCGGGTAATATCATTAGGGTAACGGAGAAGAAGAGGCCTTCCATGACAGGCAAGAGCCGCTCAGGCTAGCCAAGGAGACCCGCCCACACGCTTAGCTGAACCGGCCATATATGCAACAGGAACTCGCTAGGACATGTAGGCAAGTCATCCTTGGCTACCAGAGGAGGAAGGCTCTGGCCCTCATGCAAGGCCCCTCTTCTTCCTTCCTCCAACCAATGATCAATGGTGCATTACCCACTTCGACATTGCGGTATTTATAGCAGGGAAAGGAGGTTCTCAGGACCGTGCATGCCATGGATGCCAACTCGGTACGTCCACCACTTTCCCGGATACCGAAAGAATACCAATCGTTGACATGGATTATCCAGTACTGGAATATATTCTGGTAGTAAGCTTGGCAAGAGGCTGCGGCTTCAGGAAGTTCCCATCTTCAGTTTATGTGGAGGTGCAATCAGTTGCAGAGAATAACAACACCAATAGGCCTAAGCCATTTACCGTTTCCGAGATGCAAAAGTTCTTCTGGCACAGCCACCTTCCATAATGACTCTATGCAGTGATTCGCGCAATCCGGGGGGAAATCTCTATATTCTCTTTGGATAGTACCATTTGAAAGGAATTCATATCACTGACTCTTTTGTGAGGAGTCAATGTCCTGCACCACTTTTTAAAGCAACTTGTTCCCTCTAATGTCCAATTTGGATTTGACCTGCATTGCTAACACTGTAGTTACACTTTTCAGAGGGTGGTAAATGTCATGTAGGCATAGGAATCACGTCTTACGATGGAGCCTGTTGTAAACAAGAACACAATAGACAATACATCAATCTGGGTAATACAAGAAGCTCACACTGCAACATGCATGTCATTGAACATATTATATACTTCCTCCTGTTCTGATTTATTTGACACGGGGAGTAATCTGCAATGGCCCTCACTAACTCTGACGATTTGTTACCATACAGGTGCTGTCAGTTCTCGCATATCTGAAATGATTCTCCTCCTTTTATACGAGAGCATCTTTGGCCTTATCAAGTAAGGAGTAGTAGTTGACTTTCTAATAACTTATTGCTCAAATTCCCAACTTTTCGATGTGTCAATCCAGAAAGCAAATGTCTTTTTTTCTCGCAATAAGGAGACGGAAATCTAAGAATTTGGGGGCGGGGGGGGGGGTCTCCAAAATTTAATACTTCATCGTCATGCACAGGAAATTGGGAACACATTATCTCTCAAAATTTGCAAAAATGCAGATAACAGAACTATTAGTTTTATAACTAATTTGTGGTGGTAACAAAATCACAAAAGGGACACGACGATTGTGATCTTTTTCCTAGTTGTAGTTTATTACACTTCTCTCTTTGTTTGTACAATGTCCGCTGCCCAGGTAGACATAAATCAAAGCACATCATAATTTTAACCCGGAACTTCCCTACTATGGTGCAAGAGGTATGGTGTTTTTTTCCTGAATATCTTATTTCATTAATGCCCCTCCTTATTTAAAAAGAAATAATACACTTTTTTGAAATACAAAGTTTTGGTTTCTGTTTATGCTTTCCCCACAGAACCCTTTAATGCTATTAGTAATTGAAATTGGTATTCAACAAGCAAAAAGATCTTAGAACTTATATTCAAGACAGGTACGTAGGATAGATCTCAGAATCACGGAGTGGTTGTCCAATGCTTTTGAGTTGGAGCCCAAAACAACATAAAAAGGGTGGATGGAGTAGTTATTTTCTTGGAACAAGCTAAATAACACCTGAGTGTTTTAAAGGGCTCTAACACCTGAATTTTAATGGCTCAAGATTTGTGATTTAGTTACAAGAAGTATAAGAAAAGGAAATTTTACGTGTAGAACATTCCAACACCTGAATTTTTGTTTGCACCCTAGCTACAATTAGATTACACTATAATTATAGCTATATTACATAGAAATTACACTGACTTTTAGTTTGCCTTTTGAGTAATGATGGTATAACTACTGAATTATGATGATGTAACTAAAATCCAGGTGTTACAACCCTAAAAAATGCTTGAATATTTTTGTTAGTATAAAGTAGATCAGAGGATAGCCACGAATCTCAGAATTGGATGACTAAAAAACAAGCATTGCAAACCCCTAAACACTCATGTGTTGTGTAGAAAAATTAAATTCCAGTGCCAGATTTAGCCAGATAAGTATTAAGCCTCTGATCAATAGAATAACATATTTTATGAAGCTTCAATATATAGATAATAACTGTCATGTTTTGGTATTTAGATTTCTTTAAAACATAAAATAATCGTGTTTATTATAAAAATATTATAATGGAAATTTACTTACTACATTTTGTCTTCGGTACGTACGCATAACAATACTCCTATCCTATATGGATAGGTATCCCGTAAGTATTCAGCCAAATAAAGGTAACTCAACATTTGTTAAGTTTTGGCCCATTAGTGGACATGGCCCGCAGTCCACTACGAAGCAAATGTCAATCTAGATCCTCTGCCTGTCTGCTGGCTCTCTCTCTCCCTGTCCTAGCTGCCAGAATCATGCCTCCAACTTAGGGTGGGCATTTGGTTTAACTGAAACCAATCGGTTCGATTTTCGGTTTCTCTCAAAGTTCAGTTATTAGAAAATGAAAACTGAAATAGTGCTTACTAAAGGAAAAACAAGTCCTCCGGTTAACCGGAAAATTCGATTCGATTTCCGGTCAAACCCAAAAAACCGAAGCAGCACCGGCGATTGGTGGGACGCGACTCGCAGCAGGGCTTGTCGGGTGGCCAGGCAGGGGAAGACGGTGCAGGGGGCTGCGAAGCGCGAGGCCGCAGCAAGCGCTGGGCGACGACGCCATTAACGGGGGGCGGCAGAGCCGTGGTGGAACGTAGGGCGACGATGCCGAGGCGAGGCGTGGCGGGTGGCAGGGCGTCGGGTGACCGCGCGAGGCTGCACCAGGGCCCGGTAGGCGGTGGAGCGCGAGGTTGCATGCCTGCATGTGCGCGGCGAGCGACAAGCATGGCAGGCGGCTTGCGACGGGACGTGGGGTTGGGGGCTAAGGCGGTGCGGCGGTGGGGTGTGGGAGACTGGGGGTCAGGCTAGGGTAGCGGCTGAGGTGCCACACAAATGGGTCACGAACTGTTTTATTTTGTTGTTGTGCCAGATTTATTAATGTGCTAAACTTCGATTAACACGGTTAACCGAGAACAAAAACCAAAACCAAATAAAAAATTTTGGTTTTCACATAATTCTAACCGAAATATGTACTCGTTTCATTATTTTCAGTTAGTTCGGTTTCGGTTACTTCCGTTTCGGTATTCGGCTTCAGTTTTTTTTTCCCACCCTGACCTCCAACCCTGCCGCAGTCCGCCTCCACCCCAGTATCCACCGGCTGCGAGGCGTCGAACAGATCCGGTGAGATGAGCTCGTTTCCTCCCTTTTCTTCTTTTTCTTGCGTTGAGCACTTCATTCCCCCTTTCCTTTTCTGATTTCAATCGATTTCAGCAGATGGCACCCTTTCTCCCTGGATGGCCACCGCAGAGCTTCGATTTCCACAGCCCTAGACTCAATTCGCATCTCCTGAACTTGGATTACGGCAACACGACCACTGTTGAACTTCGAGTTGCGCTGCCTGTGCTTCCATTTGTGTCGTTTGGGCACATGGGCTCGATTTGTGGACGCTTGTGTTTAAATTTGCGCTGGCTAGGCTTGAATTTGTGTTTTAATTTGCAGTAAGCAAGAAAAGATTATAGAGGGAACCCTAGAATGCACAATTAATTACAAAAAAGATTCCTAAGATTGTTATCATGTTCAGCCCAGGTTTCTGCAGACAAAGGAGAGAAAATAATCATACAACAAATCAGATATCCTCTTTAAAGAGGTTACATATTATAAGCATGCATACTACAAGCAAGTCATAATAAAAGGTGCAATCCATATTCAATGATTACAAAATGTGGTGATTGAAAACAGTAAAGGAATGAAGCGGTTGCAAAGCTAGTTTTTTTTTGCGCAAATTCTGATAATACATTTTATACCTATATATAATATATATATATATATATATATATATATATATATATATATATATATATATATATATATATATATATATATATATATATATATACCCGAAGGGCAGGCCTGGCGCAGTGGTAGATTCTCTCCACTTGTGTCTTGAAGGTTCTAGGTTTGAATTAGCCTTCTTACGAAATAAGTAAGAGGAAGGCTGTCTAGAAATTTTCAGCACTAGCTATGCCCTTTTATATATGTACCTACCCATCAACAGTTCCCAGAATAAAGTATATATGCGCTACGTCTACATACATCATTTATTGGCCAATAAAACTTAAGGGTCATCATTATTGGAAGCAAATAGCATGTAACATATCAAGCCTGTAATCAACAAGAAATCTCTAATCAAAACCACAAAGTTATCCAATGGCTTCCACGACATTTCAGGAACTTCTATCAAAATGGGAAGATTCCCACATAAAAATATTTATAGATAAAAATTTGTAATGAAACCCATAGTAACAACTTACACTTTATCCTTTGTTATCTACAGAAGTTTCTGCTGTTGATTTGCAGGAAACATCTACCAGTGATATAGGTGTAAGTGGGGGCGAGGAAACTTCACTGCTCTCCCTGCAATGCCTAGACTCCAAAAGCTTGTTCACAGTAATAATAGTAGTTCGTCGACTGTTTGAAGGTATCGAATAACTACGAGCCATGGAGGAAGGTGGCCGTGGAAGTGGTGATGCTGTATGTGATGACGGTGAGATACGGTTTGGCACATTAGGCATCTGTCTCCTTGATACTAGAGGACCAGAATATCCAACCAAACCAGGACGTTGGGTGCCTACATTTGCCGGAGGCCTAGGCAGCTCATGAAGCTCACTTATTCTAGGGGATGTTGTGGGGAGTGAAGTGACCCTAGGTGTAACTTTCGGAGGCATAGATGACTGCCAACCTGGACCATGTAGTTTTGTTGACATCATACGAGCTGAAAAAAAGGGCTTGCTCAATCCTGCTTTGCTTGGAATTGGACCAGAAAAGGCTTCCCTCTTCATTTTCTTAAAATCTGAAGTAGAGTAGGAATAAGCTAGTGGTGCTGATATCCTTTCATTACTTGACAGCATCTTAACAGGTCCATTATGCATGGAGCTTGCTTTAAAATCCTTCATCAGTGGGGATGAATGCCACAAATTTACTGGCACATGAGATTTATTTTCAGATTTATCTGAATGTGGTGATGTATTGACGACAACTGAAACAAAGTTCTTGTCATCAGCCGGTGTTGGAAGTTTGTAAGAATGAACAGTTCTGCTGGACTGATTCAGTTTTCGAAACTTAATGGATGGGTCAAGTACATTTTCTGCAAAAATTGGTGCTGATTGGGTATCGATTCCAGGCTTCAAATGAGGAGCCTCCAGATTCACCTTTATTTGTTCGATATTGTCCTGTATAAGCATATGTTAGCTCAAATACAATATGTACTCGAGTAAAAAGTACTATTGTGCACATGCATTCATTCTAGATTTATTCATCATACAGAATGCATGCCATCATGAATGAGAATGAACTTGTTTGTCAGGAAAACGAAGAGTACATAATGGGCTATAAATTACCTGTTCATGACCCTTCAGAGTTTTTGGAGAATTTGTTGGATAAGCTTGGTTCAACTACATACACAGAAACAAATAAAAGGTTCATAAGCTTTCATAGAATAGGAAAAGGAGGCAATGCACAAAGGTACTTTTAAATGATTTAGTTGAAACTTTACAAGAAAAGTCCAGGTGAGCAACAAGTCTAGAAATTGACAAAAAAAAAGGGCAGCCCGGTGCATGTAGCTCCCGTTTGCGCCGGGTTTGAGAAAGGGTCCGACCCACTTGATTCTTTTGTACGCAGCCTTTCTCTACATTTCTGGAATAGGCTGTTTTCAGGACTTGAACCCGTGACCTCATGGTCACAAGGCGACAGCTTTACCGCTGTGCCAGGGCCCCCTTCTCTAGAAAACGATAGATGATTTAAATTGTAATAAGGAAAAGAATGCTTCCAGGATATCATCTGGAAATGTAAAATGTAATTCTATAACCATGTAAAATCTAGTGCTAGCAAGCTGAACACGTGGAACAAGTATACCGACACAAAAGGGCTTGACCCTCACTTCATCTAAAAAGACTAGCCCAGTTAATATGTTTGGCCATAATAAGAAACAACAAACAGAACTTTTTTGTCCCAAACAAGTTAAGGTAGGCTACCTCCACAAAAAAAATGTTATGATAAGCTAGGGTTGAAACCCACAAGAACCAGCAAGACGGAACCAAAACGAGGAAGATAGGTTAAAAAAGGGAAAAGAAACATAAATAAAGAAGGCAATATAATTATATAAATGGGGCATACCCAGTGCTGAAAGCTCCCACACGTTGTGGGATCTGGGGAAGGGAATTTTTAGGCAGCCTTCCCCTTGCTTATTTTGCAAGGAGGCTGATTCGAACCCAGGACCTCCAGGACACAAGTGGAGAGACTCTACCACTGCGTCAGGCCTGCCCTTCCAATATAATTATATAAATATAGTAATAATGTTATAGGGGACCGCTGACATAAGTCCTGGCTCTGGTACGTCGATTGTCAACTTTCACCATCCCACACTGTTAGACACTGTAATTAGGGGTGTGACACAGGGGTATATTAGTCATTAGAGAGGGATTAGGGTTAGGGGTAGTTTAGTCTTTTCTCCCCTCCTAATCCCTCTATATAATCACACCTGTACTCCAGCTTTTCTATCATCTCAATACAATTATCATTAGCCCTCTTTCACACACACTCCATGGATAGCTACTATGTTTAGCTACATGCACTATAATAGAATATGTGACTACTCTACACTTTGAGTCCACCAAGTGAAACTCTTACCACTACCCATTGAAAGGGGAAAGGTATTCCCTACAGTATCCAACCTACCGTTAGTATTATATTAGGTCATTAAAAACTATATGCCACAAAGCCTATAGGTTTAGGGTTTATTAGCCTATAGGTTACTTGACCCTCAAGTTTGTACCCCTATATATCCCCCAAGCACTATCAATTGCCGCCATGGTTGGGCTGCCGCCAACGGCTCCCCTCCCCATCTCCCCTCTCTCCTCCTCTGCGCCCGCCGCACAGCGCCGGTGCCGCTGCCCCCTATCCGTCGGGTGCCACCCCTCGGCCATAGGTCGATTCCTCTGTCGCCTCCTTGTCACAGGCATAGAGCGCCGCCTCCGCCCGCCACCCCTATGTGTCTGCCATCCCTTGGCCGTAGGCCGCACCTTCCTGGCCGCGTGCGCCGACCGTAACTGCCCCTCCTAGGTGAGTGTGGCTGACGCCGCGGCTGGCATCAACCCTCGTGTGTTCAGCCCGACCCGATTCGACCGTGTCTTTACCGCCACCAATCAAATCGTCACCACCACCGCCACCGGATCTGACCCTCGCGTCCCCCTTCTGGTCACGACTTCTCATGATGAGGCAATTGTATCCCACTGCGCTCTCGTCGCCACTCTAGCCGCCGCTCGTGAGCGTGAGCGGGCCATTGCTCTCGCCTGGGTGCAGCAGTGAGCCTCCGCGGACGCCCTTGGCCGTCAGCTTGAAAAGGCCAAGCACCAGCTTGAGCGTGTCAAGGTCGATGGAATCTCCCTTGTACACGATGAAGTTGCGGACCACCTCTCCTACAAGGCTTCCATTGTCGCCAACCTTCACGCTCAGGCTGCTGGTGTCTAGAACATCCGATCGTTGGTCCCGATCGTCCTCGACCCCGCTTCCGCCTCCTACGCCCGCTGGCATGACCTCGTCCTACTCACCCTACGTCGCTACACCCTCGACGACCACACCCTCACTGATGACTATCTGACGTCCCTTCCTGACTTTGTATGGCAGTGTGGTCCTATCCTAGATCCTTGCCACTATCACAGTCGAGCAACAGAACATCGACCGCGAGCATGGTGGCACCGCTTGCCAGACCTTGGTTGCCATCGAGCAGCAGTTCCTTGGCAACCGCGAGGCCCGTGCTCTCTGTTAAGCTACTATGCACCGACCAGTTGACCCTAAAAGGTTAAGCTGATAGGGAAAGGTGGGCAATTCACTTATATTTCAACACTCCCCCTCACGTGCAGGCTCTTTTGGGCCGCAAAGTGGAATAGGAGTCAGCTGCAATTTATTTTAATAAATCGCGTCCGCCAGGATTCGAACTCGAGACCTCTGGCTCTGATACCATGTTAAGCTACTATGCACCGACCAGTTGACCCTAAAAGCTTAAGCTGATAGGGAAAGGTGGGCAATTCACTTATATTTCAACACTCTCCACCTCCATGCTGCCTTCCGGATCTTCCTCTAGGGTGATCTCTTCGTTACCAAGTATTGCCGCCCGATGAAGGGCATGGCTGACTCTGTTCCTGACCTCAGTGAGTTGGTCTCAGATCGTACGCTCGTGTTATGTATGTATTGATAAATAGTAGATGAAACGGTAGCGGAATCCCCGACTGTGTTTGTATGTATTGGTAAATAAGAAGAAAGGGTTACGTGCTTCACCCCGGGTTACAAGGTGGCATTTCGTGCCACAACACACACTATTCGCGTCAAACTAGTCTAGACTTCTTGAGCTAAGAAGGACCGGGATCTAGTTCTGCGATCCATGCAGTTAGGCACTCACGCACTAGAGGCTTGAACCGTGTACTCTGTAATATTAAGGTGGTACAAAATGCTTCTCTCCAAGACTGGATCAAGGGCGGCACTCCCCTGAAGATGACAGGCGTTTCTGAGCTTCCATATTTTCCAAGCCGTAATGGAGAGAGTTCCCATGAATCCCAAACGGGGTCATTGTCTTTTCGCTGTTTCCAGTGTACGGAAGAAGTGGAGGCTATGATCCCACTGTATTCCAATTATTGCCCATCATTCTACACTAAAGGGGCACTGAAAGAAGAGGTGATAGGTGACCTCTTCAGTGTTGGTTGGTATCACACAGGACGCGGGAGTAGTCATTATTCTCAATGGCAGAGTTCTTTCTTTTGAGAAGATTTCTAGGGTTCAGTAGATCCAGATATAATAGCCAAAAGAATATTTTAATTTTCTTGGTCATCTTCGCTTTTCATATCCAATTAAACGGCTTTGGTGGCACAATGTGATCAAAGTGACGTTTGTAGATTGTGTTGGTCCGGATGGTCAGCGAGGTGTTGTTGCTATATGTCCACTGGTCTTTGTTGAGTGGGCGCTCATTGAGATTGCCCAGGATCTCCCGAAGTTGCTGGGCTTGCTCTATAACGGGGGTGTGGAATATGTTTTGGAAGGATGGCTCGGCTCATTATTGAGCTATGGATATGGACGGTTTCTTGGCGAAAGAGAATATGCGTGTCAATTCCATCTTGAGGAGGTTGTTGTTCTATCTGTCTTCCTAGAGAAGAGCAGTATCCCCAACCCCCACTCGAACTGTTGCATGATCCTTGAACTGTTCCGATAGACTCAAGATGTCCCGAAGCCAGAAGGAGCCCTTGTTGGGGAGCTTGTGAGGGGGCTCCCTTCTGTATAGTATGCACTGTAAACCAAGCGGACCCAGGCTGTATCCACTTTGTATAATTTGTCCAGGAATTCTGCAACAGAGCGAGGTTCATGAGCCGCAGATCCTTCAGTCCCAGGCCTCCCCTCTGACGAGGAGACATCACTCGGCTCTATTTTACTAATGGCCTCTCTTTGCCTGACACCTCACTACCTTCTTTCCAGAGACAAGCTTTCCATGTTTTTTCAATGGCCTGGATGACCATGAGATGTAGTTTTAGAGTGCACATGCAATAACCAGAATGGTGGACAGAAGACAATTGACTAGGGTGCATCTTCCGGAATGTGGATGTGGCCGAGAATTTCCTCTAAATTTTTGCCGTCATATGGGAATAGTCTGCACTAATGGGTTCTCAACCTTTTTTGGGGCCTAAACAAGCGCTATGAGCACCTACGGATCTGGATCATGCGGTTTGTCCCATTCCCCTCCTTGTAGTAGGTCCGAAACGACCTCATCCTCGAGGAGATCACCAAGGGAGCCGCTGTCCACTCTTCTTCCGCCACGGCTCTCTACGGCTCCGGTACCAGATAGCCCTAGCGCCCTTTTGCGTCCAATGCTGCCCGGGTGGGGGGGGGGGGGGGGTCTTTTCGTCCACCTGGTCTACCGCAACCAGATGCTCCTTGTCCTTCTACCACCCTTGGAGGGTCTTGCAGCTCCAATGGTAGTAACCGCTGGGCCGCCGACGTGGTGGTGGTAGTAGCCAGGGTAGCGCTCCCTAATCGTCTCTCTACAACCCATGGACCGGTCAAATCATTATGTGGCCTGACCCGTCTCCAGGTGCTTCAACACCATGCCCACAGTGCCGCTAGTTGGCACTCCTTGACACTCCGGCCTTCGACAGGCCTAGATGTCCTCTTGTACACTCTTCTTCGGCTTTCCTGTCGCTGTACTAGCTTTCGCTTCTTTCCCAGCCACCTCAACCGCCTCACCCAGCTCCATCATGGGCGACATACGATGGTGCATGGGATCAGGAGTCACTTGGTAACTCGGTTAGCACGACGACCCTAAACCCTCCCGTCACTGACTGTGTGACTGGCTCGGGTGCCTCCTACAACACCACTCCGGATGTCAGTATACTCTCCCCCTCCCACCCTCCTCACCCTTCTTGTCCTTCTTTTATCATTGTTGGCAACGGATCTGCTCTTCCAGTCACCTCAGTAAGCGACTCGGTTCTTCCTGGTTCTTTTCACCTTAGAAACGTTCTTTTTGCTCCATACATTATTCAACATCTTCTTTCTATTTGTCAGTTCACCACTTACTGAGAGCCGTTATTCAACATCTTCTATGGAGTTTGTCTGTGAAGGATCTTGCCACCCATCGTCTTCTACTCTATTGTGATAGCTTTAGGGCCCTGTACACTCTTTGGCTTCCTGCTTTTTCTTCATCCATGCAACATGTTTCGACTACTACAACTTTGTCCACCACTTGGCATCGTTGGCCTAACCATCCTGGTCTGGATGTCTTATCTATGCTGTCTAATATCAGTCATCCCGTGTACTAGGGACACCCATGAGTCTTTATTCCACACCTGTCAGTTACGTCAACATGTTCCGCTCTCTTTCCCTAGGTCTACTTCTCAGGTTGTGCATGCTTTTGGTCTCATACACTGCGATTTGTGAACCTCACTTGTAATCAGTGTATCGGGCTATAAATACTATCTTGTGGTTGTTGATGAGCTTTCTCACTACTCCTGATCTTTTACTTTGCATTTGAAGTCTGATACATTGAACACACTTTCTCACTTCTTCACATGGGTGTCCACTCAGTTCAGCCACACCATCAGGACCATTCAGTGCGATAACGGCAACGAGTTTGATAACTCCACGTTTTGTGCCTTCTTCCTCTCACGTTGTACAATTGTGCATGTCTTGGTCGTACACCTCTTCCCAGAATGGCAAGACTGAGCGCATGATTCGCACCACCACCAACATCATGCGCTCCCTGTTGTTCCAGTCCTCTGTTCCCACTCGGTTTTGGGTTGAGTCTCTACACACTGTCACCCACCTCCTTAATCGCCTTCATACTAAAGCGAGTGCTCCCAACCCTTTGTCTTGTTCGTCACCACTCCCACCTACGAGCACCTTCGAGTTTTCGGGTGCACTTGCTACCCTAACCGCTTCATTAATGCTCTTCATAAGCTTGCGCCTCGCTCGACTCGTTGTGTCTTTCTTGGGTACTCCCCTGATGACAAGGAGTACCGATGTCATAGTTTTACCACCCATCGCCTCTTGATCTCTCGGCATGTCGTCTTCGATGAGTCCTCCTTCCCCTTCTCCACTTCCTCCTCCGCCTCTACAACAGAGTTGGACTCCTGTTTGACACAGACCCGGTGGCTGCTTCTATAAAGCCACCTCTGTTTCTTCCTCTTGCAGGTTCCTCCTCCATTGTGCCATGCATGGCCCCGGCGCCCCCTGTCGCTCACGAGTGGCCCCGGCGTCACCAATTGCGCCACGCATGGTCCCGACGTCCCCTGCCATGCCACACACAACTCTGACGTCCCCCGCCGCCTAACCTGTGACCTCGGCATCCCCCGCCATGCCACACACGACCCCGACGTCACCCTGCCGCGTCACACACGGCCCCTGCGCCCCCTGCAGCATCAGGTGCGGCCTCACCTAGCTTCGCCGACCTCGTGCATGTCTATTAGCTACGTGTGCGGCCTGATGCACCGGCTCCTGCTCACACCGAGCCAACGGTGTACCATCCTATGCTTCTCCACCAAATCCCCGTCACGTTCACACGATGGTGACTCGGCAAGCCGTCGGTGTCATTCGGTCTGTCGACTGCTTCTCCGACGTTGCCATCTTGTCAGCCATACCTCCGTCGTGTTCTACCTCCTCGCCGATATTGTCTGTACCATCCTTCGTCCATAGCGCCCTGGTCGATGCTCATTGGCAACGCGCTATATAGGAGTACGAGGCCCCACTTGCCAACAGTGTTAGAGTATATGTATTAAGGGTTAGAGAGCATTTTGGTCATTAGCCAATAGGCTACTTGGCCCCCAAGTCTTGTATCCTATATATGTACCCTTGACACCCTATCAATGATCTAATCCAATGTTTATCCTCTAATATGGTATTAGGCTGAAACCCTAGCCCTCTCTCTCTTCCCCCCTCTCCTCTACAGCCACAGCCATCTATGGCAGGCGCTGCCCCCTGGCCGGCCGGCGAGACCTCAGGCTTCCTTGTAGCCGCGCCCCCCTGGCCGCCTTCCCCCTCTCCCCGCGGCTGCCCCTCTGGCACGTGCGACCCTGCCCCCTCGTCCGGCGCCCGCGCGCCTCTAGCGGTCGCGCCCCTAACCGGCCATCCCTGTCCAGCGCCGCCACACCCCTGATCGGCGTGCCCCTCCTTGGATATGTGCATAGGGCCTCCTTCCCCGGCGCCACCACCTGCTCCTGGCCCGGACCGCAACCAACTAGGGGAGCCCCTGCCACTGCCTCTACTGGTCCTTGGTTGGGTAGCCCCACCACTCTCTAGCCAGGCAACACTACCTCGAATGCCGAGCACAGGGTCCGTGCAGCAGCAGATCTGGCCCCCGCCACGGCCCTCTATGGATCCAGCTCCAGGGAGCCTCAGCGCTCTCCTGTGTCCTCGACTACCTCGCGCCACTCTGGTACGCCGCAATCTGGCTCACCTCGTCCTCCTTACACTCCTGGAGCACCTCCCATCTTTGGTGGTGGCAATCGTCGTCACCGTCGACGTGGTGGCGGTGGTGGGAGTGGAGGCTCTGGCCAGGTTAGCGCTCTGTTAGTATCTGAAATATTAGTCTAATGGAGAGGATGACACTAGGAGTTAGGAAATTTTTCTTGTTTCATTCCACACACAATGCCATACCCAACCTAGGGGTTGGGGTTACATATTTATAGCTGAGGTAGCCAAGCATATACCTAGATGCTAGTCTAAGATGTTGTCCTACCAAAGGACTAATATGCTGTCCTACCAAAGGACTAATATGTTGTCCTCTTGGTCTAAGATGTTGTCCTACCAAAGGACTAATATGCTGACCTAACAAGGACTGATATGCTGTCCTCTTGGTCTAAGATGTTGTCCTAACAATGACTAAGATGTTGTCCTACCAAAGGACTAATGTGCTGTCCTAACAAGGACTGAGATGTTATCCTAACTAGGGGCCACACAAACCAAGAGTACAAGACTTATTCCATCATTGTCCCCCTAAGTCTTGTGCGTTGTCTTGTGGGAGAGTTGGACCATCCCGATCCTGGAGCAAAGCTCAAGGAACGTGATCCTCCCAAGGGGCTTGGTGAGCAGGTCTGCAAGCTGGTCCTTGGTGTTGATGTAGCACGCCTTGATGCTCTCTTCCTCCAAGCAGCCTCGAAGAAAGTGGTACCTCACCCGAATGTGCTTGCTTCGTTCATGAAAGACGGGGTTCTTTGCTAGAGCCAGAGTAGACTTGTTGTCCACCCTGAGTTCCACCGCTCCGATGTCTTTGCCGAGGAGATCACCAAACAGTCAAACTAGCCAGAGCGCCTGAGTCGAAGCGGTAGAGGTCGCTATGTACTCGGCCTCGCAGGTGGACAAAGCCACCACCTGCTGCCTGACCGACTACCAGCTAACGAGGCACTTGCCGAGGAAGAAGAGAATCCCGCTCGTGCTCTTGCTAGTGTCGATGTCGCCGCGCGTGGTCGCTGTACCCGACAAGGTGTGACGCCCCAGGGCACCTCGGGCAGTAGAGGCCGTGGTCGAGAGTCCCCGCAACGTAGCGGATGATCCTCTTCACAGCCTGCTGGTGCTCCGTCGTCAGTCGTTGCATGAACCGACTGACTTAGCCGACAGAGAATGCCAAGCCCGGCCGTGTGTGGGCGAGGTAGCGAAGGCTCCCCACAAGACGCCGATACTGTGTGGCGTCCACCTCCTCCGTCGTGTTGTTGCGGCTCAGCTTCAGTCTCTCCTCCATGGGAGTGAGAGCTGGGTTGCAGTCTGTGAGCCCAGCCAGATCAACAATGCGCTGACTGTGAGCCCAGCCAGCTCAACAATGCGCTTGGCGTAGGCAGTCTGCCGAAGCATGATCCCGGAGTCGGCCTGGTGCACCTCGATCCCCAGGTAGAAGGAGAGAGATCCCAGTGCACTCATCTAGAAGGTGGCTTTCATCGCTTTCTTGAACGCTGCCACCTCCGCATCCTTGGTGTCGGTGATCACCAAGTCGTCGACGTAGACACCTACCAGTAGGGCATTTCCTCCATTGCCCCGCCGGTAGATGGCCGCCTCGTGCCGGTTTTGCTGGAAGCCCAGCCCCTTGAGCGTGGAATCCAACTCGGCATTCCACGCCATTGGTGGCTGCCGCAGGCCATAGAGGGCCTTGCGCAGGCGCAACACCTTGCCCTCCTTGCCAGGAATCGTAAATCCCAGCGGCTGGTGCACATAGACCTCCTCCTTTAAATCGTCGTTAAGAAACGCCGACTTGACATCCATGTGCTGAACCCGCCAGCGTCCCTGAGCAGCCAGCGCAAGGAGTCCACAGATTCCATCCGCGCCACGGGCGCGAAGGCATCGTCGAAGTCGATCCCCTCCTGTTGCACGAAACGACGTGCCACCAAGCGAGCCTTGTGCTTGACGATGGCGCCGGCTTCTGTGGCAGCTCTCTATGATCATAGACTAGCCCCACAGACCAACACTAGTCTTTTCTGCGCACTTTGTCCTCACTCGTGCGCACCCGGAAAAACTTCTCAGTCGGTCACTGTCGGTACCCTCAATATCGGGTACCCCCGCGCACAGGGCAAAACCGCCTAAGGACCTCGCCCCCTCCGCAGGGGCGAGCTCCGAAGGCGCCACATGTCCAGTAGGGCCGGAGCTCCCCTCTCCTCAGAGGACAGCTCCGGGCCTGCCACGTGGCCCAGAAGGCCAGACCTCGCCCCCTCCGCAGGGGCGAGCTCCGAAGAAGCCACGTGTCCAGTAGGGCCGGAGCTCCCCTCTCCTCAGAGGATAGCTCCGGGCCTGCCACGTGGCCCAGAAGGCCGAACCTCGCCCCCTCCGCAGGGGCGAGCTCCGAAGGCGCCACGTGTCCAGCGGGGTCGGAGCTCCCCTCTCCTCAGAGGATAGCTCCGGGCCTGCCACGTGGCCACGTGCAGCGCTACCCGCCCGGCGCGGTAGGCAGCAGGAGTAAAGGCGCGTCATGCCTTTACCGTACAAGGCATTCAAGACCCGCGCCTTCCCAAGACGCGGAGGCGCGGCGCACGCCTGTCAGAGGGCACTGTGACCCGTCACAGTCAAGACGGGCGCACAGTGTCAGAAGCTGCACAGTAACAAGACAAGACATGTCCTGCCGCCCCTGCCATCACAAACGGCTACGCCTAGCCTACGGCATGGGCAGGACGGCAGGACGACGACCTCGAAGCCAGCGCCAAGACATAGTAGCTGGTAGGAAATCACCCCAGGGCCACCTGTCAGGCCCGGAGCCCACCTTGTAAGCTGCCCGAGCCTTGGACTATAAAAGGTTCGGGTAGGCAACGTTACAAGGGGTTCGAACTCCGGCGAGTTCAGCTCCCTCTAGGCCAAGGGTTCGGCAGTTCGCCACCCATCCACATACTCAAGGAAACCAGTGCTCCAAGCACTCCCGTGGACGTAGGATTTTATGCTCCGGCGGCCCGAACCACGTAAAAATCCCTGTGTTCATCTCCTTCCTTTGTCCAACTCACGTAGACCCTCCGAGAGGACTAGCCCCTCCGAAAAGGAACCTCCGCGGGCTGCCCTGAGCAGGCCCGGGGGAAGTGTCGACAGCCACACTTCGACATTTGGCGCGCCAGGAAGGGGGCTTTTCGCTCTCGCGACGGGTCTATGCCGACGAAGATGACGAAGCTTCCTTCAAAGGCAAGCTCTTCGCGCCATCGTTCCCAGCGAGCAACAACCTCAAGATCTGCTGCGGCGCGGAGTGCCACTCAAGCAAGTGCACTAGCTGCAGAAGAAGCGCTCCTCGACAATCCACCTGCAGAAGACGCTCCTCAGGGGGCCGCCCAGCAGTGGATCTGTGACGTCAACTACTTCGTCGATGCTGCCGACAACCCCCCGCTGCCGCGGGGATGACGCCCTGCTCAACCAGGTGTCTCGCTGTCACGCACACCAACGGTTGACAGGAAGACGGTGGACTCCCATTCATCCAGGCTCTCAACGGCAGACCTAAGGATAGAACTGGAGCGACGCCGCTCGGGAGAAGATGCTCGCATCACCATCGAGCGACAGCGGCAAAGGCGCGACGTCGCATCCAAGAGGCCGACTATAGCATGTCGACCGCCTCAACCCAGCCTGGGCCGCAGACATTCGCCATGCGACCTCTGCCCCAGGCATACGCCATGCAGCATATGCAGCAACCATATGTCCTGCATTCGGCGCACCCGATACATGGTCCTCCAATGCCCATGCCAGGGTACACCGTGCCAGCGCCGTCCAAGGGTTCGCGGCACCAGGATCTACAGCAGCGGGGACGGGGTGTGTGGCCCTGGCGCCACACCTTCGCTTCGCGGTGTGGACACGCAAATTCCGGCCACACCTGCCGGAGAAGTACGACGGAAGCGTCAACCCGGCAGAGTTACTGCAGGTCTACTCCACTGCCATCCTCGCAGCGGGAGGGGATGAGGCCGTCATGGCCAACTACTTCCCCGTCGCCTTGACCGGCCCGGCGCGGTCATGGTTCATGAACCTGCCCCAGGGATCCATAACTTCCTGGGCGGAGCTGTGCCGACAGTTCATGGCGAACTTCAGCAGCTCCTACGCGCGTCCTGGCACGGAGCTGGGTCTCCACGCCGTGCGACAACAATCGGGGGAATCTCTGCGCTCCTTCAACCAGCGGTTCTCCCAAGTGAAGAACACCATCCCTCACATCCCGAGCGCATCAGTTGTGGTCGCATTTCGACAGGGTGTGAGGGGCAAGAAGATGCTCGAGAAGTTGGCCACCAGGGAGGTGCAAGACATCTCAGAGCTCTTCAGCCTGGCGGACAAATGCGTCAGGGCTGAAGAAGGGCGTCACTGGCACCCACAGCCAGCCTCCGAAGTCGGAGGACAGCCCGAAGACGGCGGTGTTCAAGCTGAACTCCCAACCACGTCAGACAGTCAAGAGCCAAGCACCGTCTGACTTCGTGGTTGGTTGGACGCCACCACCAAGCAACCTAGGGGGCCCCTGAAGGTGGAGAACCGGAGCTCTGAGCACCGGCCTCCACCGAGCCTCACTGGACGTCCTACTCTGATGGCGTGCTGCTCCTCATGCCAACGGGGGAGCGGTTTGGGTACCTTGGACCAGTGCCATGTACCGCGCGCCGACGACACCGTCGCCAACAACCTATCAACGGAGGCCTCCACTAGAGCCCCGAAGCCCTAAGGAGCCTTCGAAGTGACGTTGCCGCGACTCACAGCCCGGAGTGCCGAACCGGGCGAGGGGGGCGAGACCAGCACCTCGAAGCTGGCGGTCCCGGCGGCCCTGCAGCCATGGTGCTCCGCCAAGGATCGCATGCGCCATGGGGACTCCGTGCTACCCAGCGCCCAAGATCCAGAAGCTCAAGTAGCCCCGATGCATGGACCACGGAGGTCCAGGACTTCTTGAAAGACATCACCCTTCCTGATGAACGTGCATCCGTTGAACGGATTGTGCGGATGGCTAAGTGCTACGCGCCGGTATCTTTACTGGCGTGGCGCCACGACATCCTATTGTAGTGCATAATCCAGGAGGAAGGTTGCGACCTGCTCGCAGCAATCCACGGAGGCGAGTGCTGGGAACGCTCATCGTCCCACACGATGGTCAGTTAAGCCTTCCGGTATGGCTTCTACTGGTCGAGAGCCACCTAGACGCCGTCAAGCCGGTTAGGAGATGCAAGGCGTGCCAGATCCATGCCGAGCAGACCGACACAACTGGTGCAGACGCTGCAGATGATCCCATCCTCGAGGCCGTTTGCGGCATGGAGGTTGGACGTGCTGGAGCTCCCCTCTCCTCAGAGGCGAGCCCAGAGGCCGTCGGGGGATACCGGCTCCTCTACGTCGGGGGCCAGCCGGACATCCCCGAGCCGGGTCGCGGGAACTGCCCTTCTTCATGGTATGCGAGGGCCGAAGCCGTGCTTCCCCCCGAGATCGCCATGGGGGCCCCCGTGTCCGAGAGTACGACGAAGCCACGCAAGATCCGCTCCTGCGTGAGGACACCTACCTCGTCGACGAGGCAAGGCGGCAAGCAACGTTCCGAATCGCACGGTACCGGCAGACGCTCCGGCGCTACCACTAGAGGTCCGTGCATGGGAACTCAAGGTAGGCGCTCCGACGCTACCTTTGTAAGTCCTACCACACTACTTAGGTGTTCATTTAAATTACGCATTAATTTATATGATCACCTCCCCGCGCTCTAGATAGTGTACGCTCATCGTACACTCGATTCTCCTTTCCTGCTCTCATGCCTAGTCGACATTTGCCATCCTGCCGAAGGCGGTAGCGTTTGGGGTACCTGCCGAAGGCTCGGGGGCCTCTCGGACCTCCCCCAGTCAGGGTACTGTGACGCCAGTTGGTCTCCTCCAGAAAAAGACCTACGCCAGAGCGGGAGGTTCAGGAGCCTTGCTTTGCCCGGTCCTGCACCCAAAGCATGTGCACTCTGCCTCCCCAATACTACGGTCTAAGTACTAGGGGTCGGACGGTCACACCCTGACTCAGGTGAGAGCCAGACCTCCGGGACTGGGTGCACTGGATTGCCCGAGCCCCGTATTCCAGCCCAGGACTGTAAGCCAAATAAGACTAAGAGGCAGGGAAGGGAGGACCTCTGAGCAATACCGGACCTCACCCCCTCAGCAGGGGGGAGCTCCGAAGCCGGACCTCGCCTCCCTCTCCTTAGAGGCGAGCTCCGAAGCCAGACCTCGTCTCCCTCTTCTCAGAGATGAGCTCTGATGTCAGACTTCATCCCCTCCGCAGGGGTGAACTCTGAAGTCGGGTCTCACCCCTTCCGCAGGGGTGAGCTCCGATGACTTTCGGGCCTCACCCCTTAGGCAGGGGTGAGCTCCGATGACCTCCGGACCTCCCCTCTTCTCAAAGGCTGAGCTCCGACGACCTCCGGATCTCCCCTCTTCTCATAGGTGAGCTTCGATGCCAGACTTCATCCCTTCTGCAGGGGCGACCTCTGAAGCCGGGCCTCACCCGTTCTGCAGGGGTGAGCTCCGATGACCTCCGGACCTCCCCTCTTCTCAGAGGCTGAGCTCAGATGACCTCCGGACCTCCCCTGTTCTTAGAGGCTGAGCTCCGATGACCTTCCGGAGCTCCCCTCTTCTCAGAGGCTGAGCTCCGACGACCTTCCGGACCTCCCCTTATCTCAGAGGCTGAGCTCTGACGACCTTCGAACCTCCCCTCTTCTCAGAGGCTGAGCTCCGACGACCTCCGGACCTCCCCTCTTCTCAGAGGTTGAGCTCTGACGACCTCCGTACCTCCCCTCTTCTCAGATGCTGAGCTCCGATGACCTCCGGACCTCCCCTCTTCTCAGAGGCTGCCCTCCGATGACCTTCGGACCTCCCCTCTTCTCAGAGGCTGAGCTCCGATGACTTTCGGACCTCCTCTCTTCTCAGAGGCTGAGCTCCGATGACCTCCAGACCTCCCCTCTTCTCAGAGGCTGAGCTCCGATGACTTCCGGACCTCCCCTCTTCTATGAGGTTGAGCTCCGATGACTTCTGGACCTCCCCTCTTCTCAGAGTTGAGCTCCGATGACTTACAGACCTCCCCTCTTCTCATAGGCTGAGCTCTGATGACCTCCGGACCTCCCCTCTTCTCAGAGGCTGAGCTCCGATGACCTCCGGACCTCCCCTCTTCTCAGCGGCTGAGCTCCGATGACCTCCGGACCTCACGCCCTCCGCTAGCCTGAGCTCCGATGACCTCCGGACCTCCGCCCCCACAGCAGGGCCGAGCTCCGATGCCAGTCCTCGCCCTCTTCTCAGAGGCGAGCCCTGATGCCGGACCTCACGCCCTCCACAGAGCTGAGCTCCGATGCCAGACCTCACCCCCTCAGCAGGGGTGGCCTCTGATGCCGGTCTTCACCCCCTCCGCAGGGGTGAACACCGAAGCCGGACCTCTACCTCTCCTCGGAGGCGAGCTCCGAAGCCGGACCTCTCCCTCTCCTCAAAGGCTGAGCTCCGATGCCTGCCAGACCTCACCCCCTCCGCGGGCTGAGCTCCGAAGAGGGCAAGACCCTACAAACACAGGGAACCCTCAAAAAAGTGAGCGGGGAAGACAAGGGGAAGGCCCCACCCCGGACTCGTTATCTCCCCCGAGATGGGCCCGGGGGCCACTGTCGGTACCCTCAATACCGGGTACCCCCACGCACAGGGCAAAACCGCCTAAGGACCTCGCCCCCTCCGCAGGGGCGAGCTCCGAAGGCGCCACGTGTCTAGTAGGGCCGGAGCTCCCCTCTACTCAGAGGACAGCTCCGGGCCTGCCACGTGGCCCAGAAGGCCGGACCTCGCCCCCTCCGCAGGGGCGAGCTCCGAAGGAGCCACGTGTCCAGTAGGGCCGAAGCTCCCCTCTCCTCAGAGGATAGCTCCGGGGCTGCCACGTGGCCTAGAAGGCCGGACCTCGCCCCCTTCGCAGGGGCGAGCTCCGAAGGCGCCACGTGTCCAGCAGGGTCGGAGCTCCCCTCTCCTCAGAGGATAGCTCCGGGCCTGCCACGTGGCCACGTGCAGCGCTGCCCGCCCGGCACGGTAGGCAGCAGGAGTAAAGGCGCGCCATGCCTTTACCGTACAAGGCATTCAAGACCCGCGTCTTCCCAAGACGCGGAGGCGCGGCGCACGCCTGTCAGAGGGCATTGTGACCCGTCACAGTCAAGACAGGCGCACAATGTCAGAAGCTGCACAGCGACAAGACAAGACATGTCCTGCCGCCCCTGCCATCACCAACGGCTTCGCCTAGCCTACGGCATGGGCAGGACGGCAGGACGACAACCTCGAAATCAGCGCCAAGACATAGTAGCTGGTAGGAAATCACCCCGGGGCCACCTGTCAAGCCCCGGGCCCACCTTGTAAGCTGCCCGAGCCTTGGACTATAAAAGGCTCGGGTAGGCAACTTTACAAGGGGTTCGAACTCCGGCGAGTTCAGCTCCCTCTAGGCCAAGGGTTCGGCAGTTCGCCACCCATCCACATACTCAAGGAAACCAATGCTCCAAGCACTCTCGTGGACGTAGGGTTTTACGCTCTGGCGGCCCAAACCACATAAAAATCCCTGTGAGAACCTCCGCGGGCTGCCCTGAGCAGGCCCGGGGGAAGTGTCGACAGCCACACTTCGACAGTCACCCATCCCTAAATTTCTCCGGGCCAAGCACGCTTAACCCCGGAGTCCTTTGTAGGTGGGCTTCCGGAAAAGAAGATATACCTTGATGGTATGAGTACTCTATCAATCCTATTAAGCCGGGAGTCAGGATGTTACAGCTTCATCCCTCTTCAGCTTGAACACCCACTTAAGGGTGATTGCGCGGTGACCATGAGGGAGGTCAGCAAGCTCCCAGGTGCGGTTGTTCTCAATCGCGTCTGTCGGTACCCGCGATATGGGGTACCCCCGCGCACAGGGGAAAATGCCTAAGGGTCTCGCCCTTCTCCGCAGGGAAAGCTCCGAAGGCGCCACGTGTCCAGTGGGGCCGGACCTCCCTCCCCTCAGAGGAGAGCTCCGGGCTCGCCACGTGGCCTACAGCAGCCAGACCTCCCCCTCCGTGGGGAGAGCTCCGAAGGTGCCACATGTCCCGCGGGGCCGGACCTCCCCCTCCTTAGAGGAGAGCTCCGGACCTGCCACGTGGCCGACAGAAGCCGAACCTCCCCCCTCCGCGGGGGAGAGGTCCGAAGGCTCCACGTGTCCTGCGGGGCCGGACCTCCCCCTCCTCAGAGGAGAGCTCCGGGCCCGCCACGTGTCCAGCAGAACAGCGCTACCTGCCCCCGAGCGGTAGGCAGCGGGCGTAAAGACGCCCTATACCTTGCCCGTACAAGGTATTCAAGACCCGCGCCTTCCCAAGACGCGGAGACGCGGAGCACACCTCTGTCAGGTGTCGTTGCGCCCAGTCGCATCACAGACTGGCGCGCGGTGTCAGGGTCTGCCAGCCAATAAACACAGCGACAAGACATCCCATGCCGCCCCCGCCGTCATCAACCACTACGACTAGCATGCGGCATGGGCAGGGCTGCAAGACGAAGACTCAGAAGCCTTCGCCAGAGACAACTACCGGCATAACTGCAGATACGGTAGATAATAGACAATCTCCTCGGGACCACCTGTCGGGTCCCGGGCCCCCCTTGTAAGCCACCCGAGTCTTGGACTATAAAAGGCTCGGGTAGGCAACGTTAGCAAGGGTTCGAACCCTGTTGGTTCGCACTTTGCAACTCATACGCTAGCCATACACTCTCAAGCTGTAACTCATCCCCGAGCTCAGGCCTCCGGTCCTGAGCAGCAAGCAATACAGCGAGCTCCATAGTTCGCCGTGGACGTAGGGTTTTACGCTCCGGCGGCCTGAACCACGTAAAACTCGCCGTGTCAAGCTCTTACTAACTCGTCCATCTGCGCAAGCTCTCCGCTAGAGACTAGCCCCACCGAAAAAAGAACCTCCGCGGGCTGCCCAGTGCAGGCCCGGGGGAAGTGTCGACTGAACACTTCGACATTTGGCGCGCCAGGAAAGCGGTTTTTCCCCTTGCGCGACGAGTTTCCGCCGACGAAGATGACCAAGCTTCCTTCAGCGACAAACTCTCCCCCCCTGCGTCCGCGGCAAACCGTGACCAGGGGAGAGTACATGATGACACAATCAGGACGGAGTGTGTCAGGGCAAGCTGGGAGCCAGCAACCGGCTCTGGCAGCGCCGACCCCGGCAATGCAGGCTCCAACCAGCGTCAGGCCTTCAGTAGCGTCGGGCGTACCCGGTGGGGGTGCGCTAGCAGCAGCAAGGGCGCTACTGCACAATCCGCCTGCTGGGGACGCGCCTCAGGCAGCAACCCAGCAGTGGATTCGCGAGGTAGACCGTCTCGTCGTCGCCGCCGCAAACCCTCGACTTCGGCGGGGACGACACTCCGACCAACCGGCTGTGTCGCTGACGCGCACGCCAACGGTTGACGGGCAGACGGCGGGTTCCAGCTCCACCAAACTTCCGTCGACGGACCTAAGGACAGAGCTGGAACGGTGCCACTTGGGCCAAGATGCCCGAGTGTTCCTCGAGCGACGTCGAGAAAGGCGTCGCACTCAAGAGGCTAGCGACAACATGACGTCGGCCTCGACCCAGCCTGGAGGGCAGACCTTCGCTACGCGAGCTCTGCCCCAGGCGTACGCCGCACAGCATAAGCCACAACCATGTGCTCTGCAAGCGGCGTCCCCGGCCTATGGCGCAACCTTGCTTATACCACGGTACACTGTGCCAGGCGCAACCAAGCGTTCGCGGCACCAGTACCTGCACTGGGAGCCAGCAACCGGCTCTGGCAGCGCCGACCCCGGCAATGCAGACTCCAACCAGCGTCAGGTCTTCAGTAGCGCTGGGCGTACCTGGCGGGGGTGCGCTAGCTGCAACAAGAGCGCTACTGCACAATCCGCCTGCTGGGGACGCGCCTCAGGAAGCGACCCAGCAGTGGATTCGCGAGGTAGACCGTCTTGTCGTCGCCGCTGCAAACCCTTGACTTCGGCGGGGACGACGCTCCGGCCAACCGGCTGTGTCGCTGACGCGCACGCCAACGGTTGACGGACAGACGGCGGATTCCAGCTCCACCAGGCTTCCGTCAACGGACCAGAGTACTGAGCTGGAACGATGCCACCTGGGCCAAGACGCCCGAATGTTCCTCGAGCGGCGACGAGAAAGGCGTCGCAGCCAAGAGGCCGGCGTCAGCATGACGATTGCCTCAACCCTGCCTGAGGCGCAGACTTTCGCCACGCGAACTCTGCCCCAGACATACGCCACGCAGCATATGCCAAAGCCATATGTCCTCCAAACGGCGCCCTCGGTCTATGGCGCAACCTTGCCCATACCGAGGTACACTGTGCCAGCGGCGAACCAAGCGTTCGCGGCATCAACATCTGCAGCAACAGGGGCAGGATGTACGGCCCTGGAGCCCCACCTCCGCTTCACGAGGTGGCCGCGCAAGTTTCGGCCGCACCTGCCCGAGAAGTACGACGGCAGCGTCAATCCGGCGGGGTTCCTCCAGATCTACTCCACCGCCGTACTTGCCGCAGGAGGGGATGAGGCCGTCATGGCCAAACTACTTCCCCGTCGCCTTGACCGGCCCTGCCCGGTCTTGGCAAATGAACCTCCCTCGGGGTTCCATAACTTCCTGGGGAGAGCTCTGCCGGCAGTTCATCGCCAACTTCGGCAGCTCCTACACCCGTCCCGGCACGGAGCTTGACCTCCAAGCCATCAAGCAACAACCTGGGGAGTCGCTGTGCTCCTTCATCCAGCGGTTCTCCCAGGTACGCAACACCATTCCACATATTCAAAGTGCTTCTGTGGTGGCGGCACTTCGACAGTGTCCAGGACAAGAAGATGCTTGAGAGGCTTGCAACCAGAGAGGTCTGCGATGCCTCCGAGCCCTTCAGCCTGGCGGACAAGTGCGTCAGAGCAGCCGGAGGGCGGAGCTGGCACTCACTGCAAGCTTCCGAAGCCGGAAGACAGCCCGAAGACGGCGGAGTTCAAGCTGAGCTCCCGACCACGTCAGACAGCCAAGAGCCAAGCACTGGCTGACTTCGTGGCTGAGTGGACGCCAACGAAGGCTGACCCAGGGGGCCGCGAAGACGGTGAACCAAAGTACCGAGCTCCGGTCTTCACCGGGCCTCACTGGACGCTCTTCTTCGACGGCTCCTCGCGAAAGCAGGGGGCCGGTGCCGGCGTACTGCTTCTCATGCCATCGGGGGAGCAGTCTGGGTACATGGTGCGTCTCAATTCCAAGGCAACCAACAACTTGGCAGAGTATGAAGCACTCATCTTTAGCCTAAAAGACAGTCCTGTCTCTGGGCGCTCGCCAGTTGTTGGCGCAGGGCGACTCCCAGCTAGTTATCAAGCAAGTTAAGGGTGAATGCCCCTGCAATGACCCACAGCTAGCTGCTTATCTGCTTCACGTGCGGATGTTGGAGAAAGAATTCCTCGCCTTGGACCTAAGCCATGTACCGCGCGCTTGCACGGCCGCAGCTGACGATCTCTCAACGAAAGCCTCCATCGGAGCCCCTGCGCATGAAGGAGTCTTCGAGAGGACGTTGCTGCGGTCCACAGCTCGGCCCGCCGAGCCGGGCGAAGGGGGCTGAACCAGTGCCTCGAAGCTAGGCAGTCCCGGCGGCCCTGGATGCCGCCAAAAGATCGTAAGAGTCACTGGGGACTCCGTGCAACCCAACGCTCAAGATCCAGAAGCTCAAGTAGTCTCGATGCATGGACCACGAAGGTCCGGGACTCCTTGAAGGACATCCTTCCTGATGAACGTGCATCCGCTGAACGGGTGGTGCGGATGGCTAAGTGCTACGCGCTGGTATCTTTACTGGCGTGGCGCCACGACATCCTATTGCGGTGCATAACCCAGGAGGAAGGCTGCAATTAGCTCGCAGTAGTCCAAGGAGGCGAGTGCTGGGAACGCTCATCGTCCCGCACGTTGGTCAGTTAAGCCACCCGGCATGGCTCCTACTGACCGAGAGCCACCTGGACGCCGTCAAACCGGTTAGGGATGCAATGCGTGCCAGGTCCACGCCAAGCAGACCCACACAACCGGTGCAGACGCGCACCCAGAGCCGTCGGGGGATACCGGCTCCTCCATGTCGAGGGCCAGCCGGACTTCCCAGGGCCGGGTCACGGGAACTACCCTTCCACATGGTATGCGGGGCCAAAGCCATGCTTCCCCCTGAGATCGCCATGGGGGTCCCCCCGTGTCCGGCGTACGACGAAGCCACGCATGACCCGCTCTGCGTGAAGACAGGCGCTCCGACGCTACCCCAGTAAGTTCACCATGCTTACTTAGGTGTTCATTTAAATTACGCATTAATTTATATGAACACCTCCCCACGCTCTAGAAAGTGTGCGTCCATTGTACACTTGGTTCCTCTTTCCTGCTCTCATGCATAGTCGATATTTGCTGTCCTGCCGAAAACGGTAGTGCTTGGGGTACCTGCCAAAGGCCCGGTGGCCTTTTGGATCTCCCCCTGTGAGGGTACTGTACCGCCAGTTGGTCTCCTCCGAGAAAAGACCTACGCTAGACCGGGGGGTCAGGAGCCTTGCTTTGCCCGATCTTGCACCCAAAGCATGCGCACTCTGCCCTCCAGCGCTACGGTCTGAGTACCAGGGGGCCGGACGGTTACACCCTGACTGGGGCTGGGGCCAGACCTTCGGGACCAAGTGCATTGGATTACCCGAGCCCCGTATTCCGGCCTGGGACAGTAAGCCAAATGAGACTAAGGGACAGGAAAGGGGGACCACTGAGCAGTGCCGGACTTCGCCCCCACAGCTGGGCCGAGCTCTGATGCCAGCATTCGCCCTCCTTTCAGAGGCGAGCGCTGATGCTGGGCCTCACGCCCTTCGCTGGCCTGAGTTCCGATGACTTTCGGACTCCGCCTCCACAGCCAGGCAGAGCTCCGAGGCCAGCCCTCGCCCTCCTTTCAGAGGCGAGCGCTGATGTCGGACCTCACGCCCTTCGCTGGCCTGAGCTCCGATGACTTCCGGACTCCGCCTCCACAGCCAGGCCGAGCTCCGAGGCCAACCCTCGCCCTCCTTTCAGAGGCGAGCGCTGATGCCGGACCTCACGCCCTTCGCTGGCACGAGCTCCGATGACTTCCGGACCTCCGCCCCCGCAGCTGGGCCGAGCTCCGAGGTCAGCCCTCGCCCTCCTTTCAGAGGCGAGCGCTGATGCCGGACCTCACGCCCTTCGTTGGCCTGAGCTCCGATGACTTCCGGACTTCGCCTCCACAGTCAGGCCGAGCTCCGAGGCCAGCCCTCGCCCTCCTTTCAGAGGCGAGCGCTGATGCCGGACCTCACGCCCTCCGCTGGCCTGAGCTCCGATGACTTCCGGACCTTCGCCCCCACGGTTGGGCCAAGTTCCGAGGCCAGCCCTCGCCCTCCTTTTAGAGGCGAGCGCTGATGTCGGACCTCACGCACTTCGCTGGCCTGAGCTCCGATGACCTCCGGACCTCACGCCCCTCGCTGGCCTGAGCTCCGACGACTTCCGAACCTCCGCCCCCGCAGCTGGGCCGAGCTCCGATGCCAGCCCTTGCCCTCCTTTCAGAGGCGAGCCCTGATGCCGGACCTCACGCCCTTCGTGGACCTGTGCTCCGATGACTTCCGGACCTCCGCCCCCACAGCCGGGCCGAGCTCCGATGCCAGGCTTCACCCTCTCCTAAGAGGCTGAACTCCGAAGCCGTCAAGACCCTGCCAGCACAGGGAGTACTCAAGACAAGAAAGTGCGCGGGTAGGAGAAGGCCTCACCTCGGGCTCGTTACCTCCCCCGAGGTGAGCCCGGGGGCCACTGTCGGTACCCGCGATATGGGGTACCCCCGCGCACAGGGGAAAATGCCTAAGGGTCTCGCCCTTCTCCGCAGGGAAAGCTCCGAAGGCGCCACGTGTCCAGTGGGGTCGGACCTCCCTCCCCTCAGAGGAGAGCTCCGGGCTCGCCACGTGGCCTACAGCAGCCAGACCTCCCCCTCCGTGGGGAGAGCTCCGAAGGTGCCACATGTCCCGCGGGGCCGGACCTCCCCCTCCTTAGAGGAGAGCTCCGGACCTGCCACGTGGCCGACAGAAGCCGGACCTCCCCCCTCCGCGGGGGAGAGGTCCGAAGGCTCCACGTGTCCTGCGGGGCCGGACCTCCCCCTCCTCAGAGGAGAGCTCCGGGCCCGCCACGTGTCCAGCAGAACAGCGCTACCTGCCCCCGAGCGGTAGGCAGCGGGCGTAAAGACGCCCCATACCTTGCCCGTACAAGGTATTCAAGGCCCGCGCCTTCCCAAGACGCGGAGACGCGGAGCACACCTCTGTCAGGTGCCGTTGCGCCCAGTCGCATCACAGACTGGCGCGCGGTGTCAGGGCCTGCCAGCCAATAAACACAGCGACAAGACATCCCATGCCGCCCCCGCCGTCATCAACCACTACGACTAGCATGCGGCATGGGCAGGGTTGCAAGACGAAGACTCAGAAGCCTTCGCCAGAGACAACTACCGGCATAACTGCAGATACGGTAGATAACAGACAATCTCCTCGGGACCACCTGTCGGGTCCCGGGCCCCCCTTGTAAGCCACCCGAGTCTTGGACTATAAAAGGCTCGGGTAGGCAACGTTAGCAAGGGTTCGAACCCTGTTGGTTCGCACTTTGCAACTCATACGCTAGCCATACACTCTCAAGCTGTAACTCACCCCCGAGCTCAGGCCTCCGGTCCTGAGCAGCAAGCAATACAGCGAGCTCCATAGTTCGCCGTGGACGTAGGGTTTTACGCTCCGGCGGCCTAAACCACGTAAAACTCGCCGTGTCAAGCTCTTACTAACTCGTCCATCTGCGCAAGCTCTCCGCTAGAGACTAGCCCCACCGAATAAAGAACCTCCGCGGGCTGCCCAGTGCAGGCCCGGGGGAAGTGTCGACTGAACACTTCGACAGCGTCCATCTCCGACTGCATCGCGGCACGCCATGCCGCGTGTCTCTCAGCCTCCACGAAAGACCGAGGCTCGCCGTCGTCGCACGCAAGATGCAATTGCGTCTCCAGATCGCGAGGGACCAGTCCCGACACCAACTGGTCACCGACAAAATCCTCTATCGTACGATACCGCAACGGCTCGCCGTCATGGTACGCGTTGATGCGCTACTCGTTGTGGGGGAGAGGAGTAACGAACTCCACCGGGTTGTGCTCGACACGAGCTGGTGTCGGAGTGGACGTAGCTGGAGGGATGGCAGTCGGTGCTGGAGTGCGTGAGGTCGCCGGCTGTGGTGGTGGAGAGGTCGTCGCGGCCTAGGTCGTGACTGGGGAGCGTGGCGCTGAAGTCGGTGGAGAAGAGCTGCCTACTGCCCCAGTTCCCTTGAAGTGGACGTACTCGACGATGATGTTGTCGTATGTCGGAGTCGAGCCATCGTCTACCGCCTTGTCCCATGCCCATCCTCGCCCTTCGTTGAACACTACATCACGTGCCGTGCGCACGCGCTATGTTCCTGGGTCGAGAATACGGTAGGCCTTTGAGCCCTCCGCGTAGCCGATGAACACCCCTGGAGTGCTCCTGTCATCGAGCTTTCTGATGTGGCCAAGCTCCTTGGCGAACGCGAGGCAGCCGAAGACCCGTAGGTGAGAGACTGTCGGCTTGCGCCCATGCCAAGCCGTGTACGGCGTCCTGCCGTTGAGAGCCTTGGTGGGCGAGCGGTTGAGGATGTAGACAGCCGTCACCACCGCCTCTCCCCAGAAGATAGCCGGCATTCCCATCTGCTTGAGGAGGGCCCGAGCCATCCCCACAACCGTCTGGTTGCGTCGCTCGATGACGCTGTTCTGCTGCGAGCTGTACAGCGCGGAGTAGTGGCGCTAAACACCCTCATCCGCGCAGTACGATGCGAATTCAGCCGCCGTGAATTCGCCGCCGTTGTTGGTGCGCAGCACGCGTAGCTTGTGGCCGCACTCCGCCTCCACAATGGCCTGCGCGCGCCTGATGGCGTTCGCAGCCTCTCCCTTGCTGCCGAGAACCATCACCCACATGTAGCGGGAGAGGTCATCGACAAGCAGTAGGAAATAACGTCGTCCTCCCGGTGTAGCCGGTGTCACCGAACCACACAAGTCCCCGTGCACGAGGTCGAGCCGCTCCTTGGCTCGGAAGCTCGAGTGTTGGGGAAAGGGGAGCCGCCTCTGCTTTGTCACTACACAGACATCGCAGAACTGCTCCACATGGTCAAGGCACGGCAGGTCCCCTACCATCTCCTTGGCACTGAGCCGCTTCAGAGCCTTGAAGTGAAGGTGCCCAAAGCGCTCATGCCACTGCCACGCCTCGTCATCCCGGCAAGTAGCAAGGCAGAGAGGTTGTGCTACCTGCACGTTAAGGACGTAGAGTCGATTGGTGCCTCTGGTTACCTTGGCAAGAAGGCGACGATGGCGATCCCAAATCCTCATGACTCCGTCCTTGATCTTCACGCGTGAACCGTTCTCATCCAGCTGACCCAGGCTGATGATAGAGTTCCTCAACCCGGGGATGTAGTAGACTCCAATGAGCAGCATGTGCTCACCAGACTCAGCGGTGAGGATAATGGAGCCGACGCCCTTGATCTCCACACCAGAGGCGCCCCCAAACTTGACGAAGCCTCGGACATTGGGGTCGAACTCAGTGAAGAACTTCCGTCGACCAGTCATGTGATGGGTGGCGCCGGTGTCGAGGCACCACCCGTTAGTCTTGTCGTTGCTAGAGCCGTCACCGAGGAAGGCGTGTGCTCTCGCCTCATCGATGTGGAGAAGAGCCGCTGTGGCCGATGCCACTGGAGGTGGCTCGATGCTTGCGTGCGCAAGGAGCAGTGTCGGCTCCTCCTCCTCCACTTGTGCGACGTGGGCCTGGCCGCGTCGTTGTTGCCGACACTCTCTGACCCAATGACCAAGCTTGCCACAGTTGTGGCAGGTGTCGTCTTGTGCTGGCTTCCGGTTGCCGGCGGCGCCGCCCTGGGCGCCTCCGTGGGCACCACCCTCGGCACGTCTCTGCGCCCCGGCTTGGGCACCTCCGCGCCCCTTGCTTGGTTTGCCGCGCTTGCGGCCGCCTTTCGAGGAGGAGGGCTCCCCCTTCTTCCCGTCACCTTGGCAGGCCTCCCACTTCTCCCGAGTGAGATGTAGCTTCCCGCCGATGGTGATAGGCCCCGAGAGAGGCTGAGATTCGTCGCTGTCGACGACCTTGAGGCGGCCTATCGCCTCTTCGATCGACATCGTGGAGAGGTCCAGCAGAGACTCGATCGAGCGAGCGATCTGCGTGTACTTCTCGGGGATGCACCGAAGGAGCTTCTCGACAGCTCTCTCTTCGTTGTAGGTGTCGTCGCCGAACTGCACCAACTTTTGCAACAAAGTGTTGAGACGGAGAGCAAAGTCATCAACGTCCTCACCTGGCTTGAAGGTCAGGTTCTCCCACTCCTTGCGGAGTGCCTGCAGTGTGGTCTTGCGGGCACGGTCGCTGCCGATGCGTGCCGTAGCGATGGCGTCCCAGGCCTCCTTGGCAGTCCGCTTATTGGAAAGCGAGAACTGCATCTCGGGCGGTACTGCAGCAATGAGAGCATCCAGCGTCCGTGGATCCTCGTAGTAGTCGACGTCGCGGTACCGGACTGCTTCCCACATCTGCCGCACTTGGAGCCGTATCATCATCACCGCGGCCCACTCGACGTAGTTGGTCTTGGTGAGGGTAGGCCACCCACCGCCGGGACCAACGCCACTTACAATGGCCTGGATCCCGTGGTCACCATGGTACCTGTTCGGTGAGGGAGAGTCGCGCCGCCTGTAAATGCCTCGATCTCTGTCGACCCAACCACCCCCCGTCGGGGGCGTCGCCGGCGCGTCCGCGCCTGTCTAGGCTGCAGCCGTCACGCTCATGGGGGTGCGCGGCTGTCCACTGTGGCGTATGTGGTCATGCTACCTCCCTCGCCAGCCTGAGGTCTTCGTTGGTGTCGCCGTCGATAGAAACAGAGCCTCTGTCGCTACCGTCATGCAGAGCCTCAAGCTCTGTTGCAACCGCACGCGCTGCATCCGCAGCCGCTGCTGCTTCTACTTCCGCCTTCGCCGCTGCCAGTTCTGCCGCCGCCAGCCTCACCGCCATCGCTGCAGCCTCTGCCGCTGCTCGCTCTCGTTCTTCTGCCGCGGCGACCTCGGCCTCCTGCCAATGCCGCGCGCTCGAAGCGACCAAGTGCTAAGGCTGTCCTTCGGACATGACGCGCTAGTGGGGGAGTGCTGTGTGGGGAAGAGGATGTCTCAGACAAGCTGTTGCTCGTCTATGCAGAAGAGGAGGAATGAGTTGAAACAACCGGTGTTATTGCTGTCGGCTGAAGACGAAGAGAGGCGTGGGAAGGAGATGAGCAGGAGATGTCTAGGCTACACGATAGAACGGCTCTGATACCATTTGTTAGTATATGAAGTATTACTCTCATGGAGAGGATGACACTAGGAGTTGGAAAAATTTTCTTGTTTCAGTCCACACACAATGCCATGCCCAACTTCGGGGTTGGGGTTACATATTTATAGCTGAGGCGGCCAAGCATATACCTAGATGCTAGTCTAACATGTTGTCCTACCAAAGGACTAATATGTTGTCCCAACAAGGACTGAGATGCTGTCCTAACTAGGGGTCACACAGACCAAGAGTACAAGACTTATTCCATCACGCTCCCTGGTCGTTTTTCTACAACCCGTGGACCAGTCTCACTATGTGGCCTGGCCTGTCTCCCGGTGCCACGACACCATGCCCACAGCGCTTCGGCCGGCTCTCCTCACCACTCCGGTCCCTGGCGGGAACGGCTGTCCTCCGGGATACCCCCCTCGAGCCGCCTCGGCACCATACCAGTTTCCGCTACTTCCCCAACCACCACAGCAGCCGCACCCGGGTCCATCCTGGCAACGGTACACTGCCGAGTGGGATCGGGAGTCACTTGCTAACTCGTTTCGCATGATGACCCTGACTCCTCCCATCACTGACTAGGTGGATGACTCGGGTGCCTACTACCACACCACTCCTGACGCGGGTATCCTCTCCTCCCACCCACCTCACCCTTCTTTTCCTTCTATCATTGTCGGAAACGGCTTACAGTTCTAGTCACCTCAGTAGGCGACTCAGTGGATTCTCATGGGCCTTTTCATCTTTGCAATGTTCTTGTTGCTCCTGACATTATTCAACATCTTCTTTCTGTTCGTCAGTTTACCATTGACAACACTTGTTCCATGGAGTTTGACCCGTTTGGTTTATCTGTGAAGGATCTTTCTACCCGTCGTCTTCTCCTTCGCTGTGATAGCTCTGGGCCCATGTACACTCTGCTAGTTCGGTTTCTAGCAGGCCCAACTGTCCCCTTGGATACCCTCCTCCAGCCGCCCCGACGCCTTACCAGCTTCCGCTCCTACCCCAGCCACCACAGCAGCCACACCCGGCTCCATCCTAGCCGCCGTACACTGTCGAGTCGGATCATGAGTCGATTGCTAACTCGTTTAGCACGATGACCCTAACTCTACTCATCACTGATTGGGTGGCTAACTTAAGTGCCTCCTACAACACAACTCCTTGACGCGAGTATACTCTCCTCCTCCCACCCTCCTCACCCTTCTTTTCCTTCTTCTATCGTTGTTGGCAACGAATCTACTCTTTCAGTCATCTAAGTAGGCGACTCAGATCTTTGTGGGACTTTTCATCTTTGAAACGTTATTGTTGCTCCTAACATTATTCAGCATCTTCTTTATGCCATGCCTGTCATTTAGGTCGTCATGTTCGACTTCCCTTTTCTAGCTCTACTCCTAAGGCATCACATATTTTTGATCTCATAAACTGTGATCTATGGACCTCTCCTGTCATCAGTGTCTCTGGATATAGGTACTATCTAGTTGTTCTTGATGATTTTTCACACTACTCATGGACCTTTCCCTTGCGTTGAAATCTGATATATTAACCACACTCCCTCACTTCTTCGCTTGGGTGTCCACTCAGTTCAGCCGCACTATTCGGGCTGTTTAGTGTGACAACTGGCGCGAGTTTGATAACTTCGTGTCTCGTGCCTTCTTCCTCTCTCACGGTGTACAGTTGCGCAGGTCTTGCCCGTACACTTCTCCCCAGAACGGCAAGGTTGAGCGCATGATTTGCACCACTAACAACATCATGCGCTCCTTGTTTGTTACAGGCCTCTGTTCCTACTCAATTATGGCCAGAGTCCCTTCACATCGCCACCTACCTCCTTAATCGTATTCCAACGAAGGCGATTAGCGCTCCCACTCCCCACTTCACCTTATTCGGCACCACTACCACCTACGAGCACCTTCGAGTCTTCAGGTAAGCATGCTACCCTAATCTTTCCGCCACTGCTGCTCACAAGCTTGTGCCCCGCTCAACTCGCTGCGTCTTCCTCAGGTACTACCCTGGTACCGATTCCTTGATCTTTCAACCCACCACCTATTGATTTCTTGGCACGTCGTCTTCGATGAGTACTCCTTTCCTTTCTCCACTTTCATCTCCACCACTGACTCTGCCACAGAGTTGGACTCCCTATTTAACACTGACCCAGTGGCTGCCCCTATACGGCCACCTCTTTTTCTACCTTCTGCAGGTCAGGCCGCGCCACGCGCGGCCCCAGCACCTCCGGTGGTGCCGCGTGCGGGCCCGACACCACTGGTGGCACTGACTTCCCCGACCGTGTCACTCGCGGGCCCGACGTCACTTGCCGCGCCACGCGTGGCCCCGACGTCCCCGACTGCGCCACGCCTGGCGCCGACGTCACAGGGCGCGCCACGCGCGGCCCCGGTGTTCCCGACCGTGTCACGCATGGCCCCGACGTCACCTGCCACGCCCCACGTGGCCCAACGTACCCAACCACGTCGAGGACGACTCCGATGGCTCCTGCCACGACCGGCACTGCCCCACCACGTTTCGTCAAACCTGTGTGTGTCTATCAACGACGTGTGTGGGCATGTGCACCGGCTCGTGTCCCTGTCGAGCCTCCGGTGTACTATCCTTCGCTTCTTGCTTCCTTCTTGGTCTCGCTGGGCTTCGTCGAGGCCAAGTCGGACACCTCCCTCTTCGTATACCGGAGAGCCGGGGGGGGGGGGGCATACGTCGATGACATTGTCCTCACGGCGTCTAGTTCAACCATCATACAACGCACTATTTCAGCTTTACAACAGGAGTTTGCTATGAAGGATATGGGCCAGCTACACCACTTCTTGGGTATTACAGTTGAGCGCCAATCTGATGGCATATTCCTTCTGTTAGACTGTACGTATAGGGTGTAGGGGCATTTTAGTCTTTTGGTATTAGGGTTGCTTAACCCTTAAGCTATGTCCCCCTATATATGTAACCCATTGACGGGCTGTTAATAGATTGATTACTTTCCCTAATCTAATTTGTTAATTTGGAGCTGGCCGAGATCCTTCATCGCAAACTCGCGCTGCAGGGCGAAGATCGTGCGCTGAAGAAGAGCCGGGCTGGACGCCGTGAGGACAATATCGTTCACGCATAAGAGGAGGGCGGATGGGTCTCTAGAGAGGTACAAGGCACGGTGGGTGCTTCGCGGTTTCACGCAGCGTCCCGGCGTCGAATACGACGAGACCTTCAGCCCGGTGGTGAAGCCGACGACAGTTCGTACCGTTCTGTCGCTGGCTCTGTCGCGTTCTTGGCCTGTCCACCAGCTGGACGTCAAGAATGTCTTTCTCCACGGGACGTTGACGGAGACGGTGTACTGTAGTCAGCCGACAGGGTTTATTGATTCAGTCCGTCCAGACATGGTCTGCCGGCTGAACAAGTCCCTGTATGGGCTGAAGCAGGCGCCTCGGGCCTGGTACAGCCGGTTTTCGCCTCCTTCCTGGTCTCGCTCGGCTTCGTCGAGGCCAAGTCGGACACTTCGCTCTTCATCTACAGGCGTGAGGGTGACACTGTCTACCTCCTCCTGTACGTGGACGATATTGTCCTCACGGCGTCCAGCCCGGCTCTTCTTCAGCGCACGATCTCCGCCCTGCAGCGCGAGTTTGCGATGAAGGATCTCGTCCAGCTCCACCACTTCCTGGGCGTTGCGGTCGAGCACCGCCCGGGTGCTCTGTTCCTCCACCAGCGCCAGTACTGCCTGGATATCCTCGAGCGAGTGGGCATGGCTGATTGCAATCCGTGCTCCACTCCCGTGGACACCTAGGCAAAGGTGTCTTCGGCTGACGACGCCCCGGTAGCCGACCCCACCACTTACAGGAGTCTTGCAGGTGCACTGCAGTATCTCACCTTCACCAGGCCGGACATCTCCTACGCGGTTCAGCAGGTGTGTCTCCACATGCATGATCCGCAGGAGCCACATCTCACGGTGGTGAAGCGGATCCTTCGGTACCTGCGTGGCACTCACGACTACGGTCTTCTTCTGCGGCGCGACTCTGCCTCCGAGCTGGTCGTCTACACCGACGCTGACTGGGCGGGCTGCCCGGACACCCGTCGGTCCACCTCCGGCTACGCCGTCTTCCTGGGCGGCAACCTCGTCTCCTGGTCCTCGAAGCGGCAGCACGTGGTGTCCCGCTCGAGTGCCGAGGCGGAATACCGCGCCGTAGCCAACGGCGTGGCCGAGTCCTCCTGGCTTCAGCAGCTGCTTCAGGAGCTCCACTCTCCCCTCGCCCGAAGTACGTTGGTCTACTGCGACAACGTCAGCGCCGTCTACCTCTCCACCAACCCGGTGCAGCATCAGCGCACGAAGCACGTAGAGATCGACCTTCACTTTGTTCGTGAGCGGGTGGCTCTCGGGGAGGTGCGAGTCCTGCACGTTCCGACGTCGTCGCAGTTCGCCGACATCTTCACCAAGGGACTTCCTTCGACGGTGTTCACCGAGTTTCGGTCCAGTCTCAACATCTGTCGTGGCTAGATGTTGGGACTGCGGGGGGGGGGGGTGTTAGAATGTACGTATAGGGGGTAGGGGCATTTTAGTCTTTTGGTATTAAGGTTGCTTAACCCTTAAGCTGTGTCCCCCTATATATGTAACCCATTGACAGGCTGTTAATAGATTGATTACTTTCCCTAATCTAATTCCTTCAACAGCGACAGTGCAGCGTTGAGATCCTTGAGCGGGTTGGCATGGCTGATTGCAAGTTGTGCACTACTCCGTTCAACACACACGCTAAGGTCTCCACAGGAGATGGTGCTCCTGTCAGTGATCCCACTGCCTTAAAGAACCTTGCAGGCGCTCTTCAGTACCTCACCTTCACCAGGCTGGATATCTCCTACGTGGTTCAGCGGGTGTGCCTTCATTTGCACGATCCACAGGAGCCGCAACTCACCACTGTGAAGCGGATCCTCCGGTACCTTCAGGGTACCCTTGACTATGACCTCCTTCTTCATCGGTCCTCGGCATCCGAGTTAGTTGTCTACACTGATGTTGACTCGACGGGTTGGCCGGACACGAGTAGGTCCACCTCTGGCTACGCCGTGTTCCTGGGTGGTAACCCCGTCTCCTGATCCGTCGAAGCGGCAGCACGTCGTCTCCCGCTCGAGTGCCGAGGTTGAATACCGCGTCATGGCTAACGGTGTGGTCGAGGCTTTTTAGCTTCGCAGCTGCTCTTGGAGCTCCACAGTCCCCTCACTCGAGGCACGCTTGTCTACTGCGACAACATCAGTACGGTCTACCTCTCCACCGACCCCGTTCAACACCAGCGCACGAAGCATGTGAAGATCAACCTTCACTTGTTCGTGAGCGCGTCGCCATCTTCGATGTTCGGGTGCTCCACGTTCCGACAAATTCCCGGTTCGTCGATATCTTCACCAAGGGGCTTCCTTCGTCGGTGTTCTCGGAGTTCCAATCTAGTCTCAACATCTGTCGAGGCTAGATGTTGTGACTGCGGAGGGTGTTAGAGTATATGTATTAAGGGTTAGAGGGCATTTTTGTCATTAGCCAATAGGCTACTTGGCTCCCAAGTCTTGTACCCTATATATGTACCCTTGGCACACCCCACCTGTGTAAAGTGAGTGTTCACGCACAAGATGAAGGAGGATGACTCTCTTGAGAGGTACAAGGCTCGGTGGGTCCCTCGGGGCTTCATCAACACCCCGGAGTTGACTATGATGAGACTTCAATCCAGTGGTGAAGTCGGCCACTGTCCGCCCTGTTCTGTCGTTGGTTGTCTCGCGCTCTTCACCTGTCCATCAACTGGACGTCAAAAACGCCTTACTCCACGACACTCGGACCGAGACAGTGTATTGCAGCCAGCCGACAGGGTTCGTGAATTCAGCTCACCCGGATATGGTCTATAAGTTGAACAAATCGATGTATGGTTTGAAGCAGACACCTGAGGCTTGATACAATCGGTTTGCCTCCTTCTTGGTCTCATTGGGTTTTGTCGAGCCCAAGTCAGACACCTCCCTCTTCATCTATCGGCGCAATGGGGACACTATGTACCTCCTTCTCTACGTCGATGACATTTTCCTCACAGTGTCCAGTCCGGCTATTTTACAGCACACCATCTCATATTTACAGCAATAGTTTGCTATGAAATATTTAGGCTAGCTCCATCGCTTCTTGTGTATCGCACTTGAGCGTCAGCTGGATGGCCTGTTCCTCTAGCAACGATAGTACATTGTGGAGATACTTGAGCGGGCTAGCATAACTTATTGCAAGCCGTGCACCAACTTGAATACCCAGGCCAAGGTCTCCTCAGAAGTGCAACTACTAGTGATCCCACTGACCGCCTTCAGTAGCCTTGCAGGCACTCCTCCAATAACTCACCTTCACCAGGCCTGATATTTTTTATGTTGTTCAGCAGTTGTGCCTTCACATGCACGATCCACGGGAGTTGCACCTCACCATTGCGAAGCAGATCCTCCTGTACCTCCGGGGTACCCCAACTACGGCCTTGTTTTCCATCTTTGCTCAATGTCCGAGTTGGTCGTCTACACCGACGCTGACTAGGAGGGTTGTAAGGACATGGGTAGGTCCACCTATGGCTACACCGTATTTCTGGGTAACAACCTCATCTCCTGGTCGTCAAAGCAGCAACACGTCATATCTTGCTCGAGTAGCGAGGTCGAGTACAGTGTCGTGGCCAACTGTGTGGTTGAGGCTTGTTGGATCCGACAACTGCTACCAGAGCTCCACAGTCCCCTCACTAAGAGCACACTTGTCTATTGTGACAACATCAACGCGGTCTACCTCTCCACCAACCGTGTCCAACACCAGCGCATGAAGCATGTGGAGATCGACCTCTACTTCATTCGTGAGCGCGTCGCCAACGACGATGTCCGAGTCCTCCATGTACCAACAACTTCTAGTTCGCCGACACCTTCACCAAGGGTATTTCTTCGTCAGTGTTTCACGGAGTTCTAGTACAGTCTCAACATCTATCACGGCTAGATGTTGCAACTGCAAGGGGTGTTAGAGTATGTATCTAGGGTTAACAAGGGTAATTGAGTCATTATTCTATGGGTTACTTGACCCTCAAGTTTGTACCCCTATATATGTACCTCGGGCACTATCAATGACTCCAATCCAATCATATTCTCTAATACCAACAAAGTACTATTGCTTTTGGGATTGGCCCAGGCAACATAGTGTTGTCTAAGATACCACAGCAGAACCAATTAGTGCTCTTTGATTGGACTAACTACAATCTGAAAAAAAAAAGGATACATCCCTAATATGCACAACCTAATGACAGGAATCTAGGTGGCATGTTTTGTATAGATGATTCTTCAGCAACATCTCATGAGATTATTAGCACCCTCTCTACTTTTGTTATGTTGTAGTTAAGTGTCAGTTTGTTTCTTTTCCCATAAAGGAATAAGTGCGGAAGTTATTCTTTGGACCGCATCACCATGTTATCACAAAGTATCAACAACATAATTATCTAAATGTTCTCATATTACCGGATGCTGGGACTAACACTATGAATGTTGATGACCATAGATTTCAGTAAATTAATTTTAGCATAGCATCAATTGAAATAATCAAGAAGGGGACCCTGGCGCAGCGATAAAACTGTTGCCTTGTGACCATGAGGTCATGGGTTCAAATTCTAAAAACAACCTTTTGCAGAAATGTAAAAAAAAGGCTACATACAAAAGACCCAAGTGGGTCGGACTCTTCCCCGACCCTGCACAAGCGAGAGCTACATGCACCAAGCTGTCCTTTCTTTATCAATTGAATTAATCAGTTTGACAATGTTAGCATACATGTATTAGGGTTAGAGGACATTTAGTTCATTAGCCAATAGACTACTTGACCCTCCTGTCTTTTACCCCTATATATGTACTCCTAATCCCTGTCAATATACAATCCACTTATTATTCTCTAATATTATCTAATATGGTATCAGCCAAACCCTGGTTCTCTTCTCTCTCCACCTCCCTCAACCGCTGCCCATGGCTACGCCGCCGGCCCTGCCCCACCTCTCACCGCTCTCCACCTGTTGCACTGTAGCCGCAAGGAGGCGTCGCACGCCTTTGATTCCAGCCCTACGCCCGTTGTTCCCAAGCCGCCAAGGGTCGGCGGCGGGTTGTATGGCGCCTCCACCGCCCCTGCCCCCTATTCCCATGCTCCCGCCTCCTGTAACCGCATGGGGCTGCCGGACTGCCGCCGAGACAATTGAAATTTTACTACCCTTAAGATTGGGTTTCGCCAAAATACCACTCCCAACATGCGACACTCTAAAATACCATTATAATTCTCCTCAGTTTGCTCGTTTGCCACTATAATAGTATTTTAGTACTAACTGACCTTTTTAACACTAAAATAATTCGAGTGTCGTATGTTGGGAGTGGTATTTTAGCGAAACCAAATCTTGAGGGTAGTAAAATTTCAATTGTCTCACTGCCGCCTGACTGTCTTGGTTTCGGCTCGACGCTCGCCCCTGCCCATGGATCTACACCCTCTTGGTAATGCGCCTGCCAAGGGACCTACGCCCACCCGTGGCCCTATGCCTGCTGCCCCCTGGCCTGGTGCTGCAGCGGGGCTGAGGGGATCTGCTATCCCAACCATCGGCTCCGCACCTGGCCCAACCCCCGCCCCTGTACCTGCTTCCACTTGGACTCTGGGCGCTGCTACTTGGCCACCAGGTGCAGGTGCCGTGCTACGGGTGCCACCACCTACGGATCTATGTCCACCGGCCCATGGCTGCCTGCCATTGCTACTAGAAATGCCCCGCCCGCCTCCTTTCTAGCCAAGACCTCTCGTGGTAACGCAGCTGCATCCCACCCCGCGCTCGTCGCTGCCCTTGCTACTGCTGGAGAGTGTGAGCGGGCTATCGCTCTTGCCTGGGAGCAGGAGAGTGCCTCCGTGGATGCCCTCGCCCGTCGGGTCGAGGAGGCCAATCACTGGCTCGACAGCCCCATGGTTGTTGGGGCCTCTCTTTCCCATGATGACGCTGCGGATCACCTCTCCTACGAGGCTTTCATCGTCGCAAACCTTCAAGGCCAGGCCATCGGTGTCCAAAACATCCGGTCGATGGTCCCGACGTCCTCGACCCAACCTCTTCTACACCCACTAACGTGACCTCGTCCTCCTCACACTGTGGCGCTACACACTCGACGACTATTGGAACTGGATCGAGGAAGAACAATAAACAAGAGATTTGGCAGGCGACACACGCCGTTATTTTATTGAATCCGTTTGACCAGTCCCTGCACTGTTCACTTGATTACACAACCTATTTATAAAGACTAGCATTAACAAACTCCAAACTCCATACGGCAACCGACTGCATGCATGGACAAGTCTACTCCGGCGTACGAACCGGGAACTGTAGACTGATATGTCTCCAGTGTGCTGGTCCATCTGCGTGACCCGGTTTGCCTACATGCAGATCCACCGGCCTCCTCTCAGCAGCACGACGTTGGATCCTCCGCCAGAAACGGCTTCATCGCAGCTCGCATGATTGCGTTCTTCACCCAGGAACATTAACTTGCCAACAGACTCGTACGCCCACACACACGCAACAGTACTGATGTACACGTCCGAAACAACTTCGTGGCGTGGTTTATTTCAACAATCACCCCCTAAACTACGACACGGCAACGTCATCTTCACAGCAGCGCCGGTTCTTCATCGATGTCGGCAAGCACGGCCTCCTCTTCTTCTATGAGCGGCAATCCCTTGCAATATGGCCGCGCTTGACACACTTGAAGCACCTCCCACGGTAGCGACCTCTACCACGTGCGCTTCTCCTTGAAATTGTGTCGCTGCTGTCGTCGTCGCTGGAGTTTTCTTCGCTGTAATCACCACTTCTCTCGCAGCCGCCACGGCGTTCAGCACCTCCATGTGGTCGATTCTTGTTGTGGCGACCCTGTTCCTTGCCGCGCTGACGTTGACGAGCTTCCCATTGCTCCTCAGTGAGCATCAATTGCCCGACGTGGTCCGCAGCAACCTCGGCGTTGAAGCGATCTTCTGCAATTCGAAGCCGCCTAACGAGTTCTTCGGTTGTCATCCGATTCAGATCGAGCAACATCTAAATCGCACAAGCAATTTGATTGAATTTTGGTGGGAGAACACGGAGAATTTTCCTCACCACCCGATTTTCTTCGATCCTCTCGCCTAGTTCCCGCAAATTGCCGATGATTCCTGTAATCCGCACCACAAAATCGTCAACAGACTCACCATCGGCGAAGAAAATTGTCTCGAATTGCTTCATCAGCTGTTGGGCATTGGCTTCCTTCACGCGCACATCGCCCATCGCATCCTCTTGATGGCTTCCCAGTCTTCCATCGCTGTCTTCTTCACCGCGAGACTCGGTTTCATCTCTGTCGGCACCCCTCACAGAATCGCGGCCAAGGCGAGACGATCTTCTCGCCGATCGGCAGTGATGTTCTCGACGGTGTCCCATAAACCGAGGGACTCCAAGCTGACCTGCATCACCAACGACCATTCGTGGTAATTGGTCTTCGATAACACTGGCAATTCCACCGATGCGGAATTTGGCATGATCCGCTCCACAGCGCTGGAGCTGCCGGTGCCCAGTGTGCCCGAGGAGCCTTTCTTCAGCAGCGGGGCCGTCATCTTCACCTTCGGCTCTGATGTCACTTATTGGAACTGGATCGAGGAAGAACAATAAACAAGAGATTTGGCAGGCGACACACGCCGGTATTTTATTGAATTAGTTCGATCAGCCCCTGCACTGTTCACTTGATTACACAACCTGTTTATAAAGACTAGCACTAACAAACTCCAAACTCCATACGGCAACCAACTGCATGCATGGACAAGTCTACTCTGGCGTACGAACCGGGAACTGTAGACTGATACGTTTCCAGCGTGCTGATCCATCCGCGTGACCCGGTTTGTCTGCATGCAGATCCACCGGCCTCCTCTCAGCACCACGACGTTGGATCCTCCGCCAGAAACGGCTTCATCGCAGCTCGCATGATTGCATCCTTCGCCCAGGAATATTAACTTGCCAACAGACTCGTACGCCCACACACACGCAACAATACTGATGTACACGTCCGAAACAACTTCGTGGCGTGGTTTATTTAAAAAACGACCACGTTCTCACCGACGGGTACCCGACAGCCCCCTCATGGATCTGTATGGACAACATGTTCCTCTCTTGAATCCTGGAATCCATCAGAGTCGAGCTGCAGAGCATCCGTAGCGCGGGGGCACCGCTCGCCAGGCCTGTGTTGCCATCAAGGAGCAGTTCCTCGGCAACCGGGAGGCCTGTGCTCACCACCTTGACGCGGCCTTCTGGATCTTCGTCCAGGGTGACCTCTCCGTCACCGAGTACTAAGCCAGATGAAGGGTATTGCGGACTCCCTCCGTGACCTAGGTGATGGAAGGGTATGGCGGACTCCCTCCGTGACCTCAGTGAGCCGGTCTTAGATCGTGCGCTCATCCTCAACCTTATTCGAAGCCTTAACGAGCGTTACGAGCACATGTGAACCTGGATCGCATGGTCCGTAGGGTTTGAAACCCACGCCTGATCGCCTAGGTGCCGGTCCGAAGCCAAACGCCCAGGCGGCAGGCGGGCGAGCCAGCCGACGGTCCTGATTTCAGATCCTTAAATCCTTTCCTCCCTCACACTCTCACTCCACCGGCGGCGGGTAGAGGCGGCTGAGGCGGCGGCACTGTGAGGGGGTGGAGGGGATTGCGGCATCGCGAAGTTATGGTGGCGGCGAGTTCAGCCATGGCGACGGTGCGGCCATGACGTGAGCGCCTGTACGCCTAGATGTCGCCTAGTTGACACCTTATAAAGGTTGACGGTCCGTTCCGTTCCCCACCTTCCAGCAGGTCCGGAACGACCTCATACTCGAGATCACAAGGGAGCCACAATGCACTCTACCTCCACCACGGCTCTCTATGGATCCGGCTCGAGGCAGCCCCAGCGTCCTCCTGCATCCTCGGCTACCTCTAGCGGCCTGCCCTCACGTCCCCCTAGTCTGCCACCGGGCTCACCTCATCCTCCAGTCACAACTGGAACCAGCTTTGGTGGTGGTAACCGTCCTCACCGCCGACGTGGTGGACGGAGTGGGGGTGGAGGTTCCGGCCAAGGTAGCGCTCCCTGGTCATCTTTCTACAACCCGTGGACCAATCAGATCACTATGTGGCCTGGCCCGTCTCCGGGTACTTCGCCGCCATGCCCGCAGTGCCCCCAGCCAGCCCTCCATGCTAGTTCGGTTTCTGGCGGGCCCAACTACCCCCTTGGATACCCTCCTTTAGCCGCCTCGGTGTCATACCAGCTTCCGCTCTACCTCAACCAACACAACAGCCACACCCGACTCCATTCTGGCCGCCATACACTATCGAGTCAAGTCATGAGTCGCTTGCTAACTCGTTTAGCGCGATGACCTTGACTCCTCTCGTCACTGATTGGGTGGCTGACTTGAGTGTCTCCTACAACACCACTCTTGACGTGAGTATACTCTCCTCCTCCCACCCTCCTCACCCTTCTTTTCTTTCTTCTATTGTTGTCGGCAATGAATCTACTCTTTTAGTCATCTCAGTAGGCGACTCAGATCTTCGTGGGTCTGTTCGTCTTCGAAACGTTATTGCTGCTCCTGACATTATTCAACATCTTTGTGTTCATCAGTTCAACACTGACAACTCTTGTTCTATGGAGTTTGACCTGTTTGGTTTATCTGTGAAGGATCTTTCTACCCGTCATCTTCTCCTTTCATGTGATAGCTCTGGGCCCTGTACACTCTGCGGCTTACTGCTTTTTTCTCATCCACGCCGCATGCTTTGACTACTACAGCTTTGTCCACCACCTGGCATCGTCAGCTTGGCCACTTTGGTCCTGATGCTTTGTCCAAGCCGTCGAGTAGTTTCGTCATCTCTTGTACTAGTGTCACCCATGAGTCTTTATGCCACGTCTGTCATTTAGGCGCCATGTTAGGATTCCCTTTTCTCGCTTTACTTCTCAGGTGCACGTATTTTTTATCTCATACACTATGATCTATGGACCTCTACTGTCATTAGTGCTTATGCATATAGATATTATCTAGTTGTTCTTGATGATTTTTCACACTACTCGTGCACTTTTCTCTTGCGTCTGAAGTAACGCTCTCCACGCTCTCTCACTTCTTCGCTTGGGTGTCCAGTCAGTTCGGCCGACCATTAGGGTTGTTCAATGTGGCAACGGGCGCGAGTTTGATAACTCCACGTCTCGTGCCTTCTTCCTTTCACTGTGTACAGTTATGCATGCCTTGCACGTACACTTCTCCCCAAACGGCAAGGTTCAGCGCATGATTCACACCACCAACAACATCATACGCTCCTTGTTGTTTCAGGCCTCCGTTCCTGCTCGGTTCTGGCCTGAGTCCCTTCACATCGCCACCTAACTTCTTAATCGCCTTCCTACGAAGGTGATTACCTCTCCCGCTCCTCACTTCGCCTTATTCGGTATCACTCCCACCTATGAGCATCTTCGAGCCTTCGGGTGCGCTTGCTATCCTAATCTTTCCATCATTGCTCCTCATAATCTTGCGCCACCTCGACTTGTTGTGTCTTCCTCGGATACTCCCCTGACCACAATGGGTATTGATGCCTCGACCTTTCCACCCACCGCCTTTTGATCTTTTGGCACGTCGTCTTCGACGAGTCCTCCTTTCCCTTCTCCACTTCCTCCTTCGACTCTGCCATAGAGTTAGATTCCCTGTTCGACGCTAACCCTGTGGCTTCCCCTATACTATCACCTTTTCTGCCTCCTACAGTTCAGGTCGCGCCACGCATGGGCCTGACGCCACCCGCCATGCTGCATGTGGCCCAAACATCCCCAGTGGCACCACACGTGGGCCTGACGTCTCCGACTACGCCATGTACAGCCCCGACTTCCCTGACCATGCCACACGCGATCCTTGCTGGAATAAGTCTTGTAGTCCTTTGGTCTTTGGTCCCCTAGTCCCTTGTACCCTAGTCCTTTAGTTTGTTGCACTTTAGTCCTTGGTCCTTGGTCCTTGTTGTACTCTAGTCCTTTGGTCTTTGTGGCCCCAATTAGGACAGCATCTAAGGACACTAGGACAGCATATTAAGGACACTAGGACAGCATCTTAGTGTCAGCAAGGACAACATATTAGGACAGCATCTAAGCATCTTAGACTAGCATCTTTGGGGCATATGCTTGGCTGCCATGGCAGCTATAAATATGTAGCCTCAACCCCTTGAGTTAGAATGGCATTGTGTGAGAAGTAGACAAGAAAATTGCCCTAACTCCTAGTGTCATCCTCTCTTCCAATGAGAGTAAGAATTCAACTACTAACATCTGGTACCAGAGCCGTTCTATCCTGCAGCTTAAACATCTCCTGCTCATCTCCTTCCCGCACCTCTCTCTGCCCGCAACCGGCAGCAGGAACACCGGCTGTTCCAGCTCATTCCTCTCCTGCAGAGACGAGCAGCAGCTTGTCTTCCACACACAACAGCCCTCCCCCACTAGTGCGCCATGTCCGACGGACACTCTCAGCGCTCGGTCGCCTCGAGCGCGCGGCAGACGGAGGTCGCCGCGGCAGAGGAGCGCGAGGGAGCGGCGGCAGAGACTGCGGCGACGGCGGCAATGGCGGCAAGGTTGGCGGCGGCGGAACTGGCAGCAGCGAGGGCGGAAGTGGAAGCAGCGGCGGCGGCGGCTGTAGCGCGTGCGGCAGCAGCGGAGCTAGAGGCTCTGCGCGGCAGTAGCTCCAGCAGCTCTGTCGACGGCGGCGTCGACGATGAGCTCGGGCCGGTGAGGGAGGCGGCGCGAGCACGAGAGGTGCAGCGAGCAGCCGCGCGCCCCCATGGGCGCGACAGCCGCAGCCCAGACGGGCGTGGACGCGCTGGTGGCGCTCCCGGCGGCGGCGGCTGGGTCGACGGAGAACGCGGCCATTACAGGCGGCACGGTTCTCCCTTCCCGGACAGGTACCATGGACACCACGGGGTCCAGGCCATTGTCAGGGACGTCGGTCCCGGCGGTGGGTGGCCTACCCTCACCAAGACCAACTACGTCGAGTGGGCCGCGGTGATGAGGGTACGGCTCTAGGTGCGACACATGTGGGAAGAAGTTCAGTACGGCGACGTCGACTACTACAAGGATCGACGGGCGTTGGATGCCCTCATTGCTGCAGTCCCGCCCGAGATGCAATTCTCGCTTTCCAAGAAGTGGACTGCTACGGAGGCATGGGATGCCATCGCTGCGGCACGCATCGACAACGACCGCGCCCACAAGTCCACACTGCAGGCGCTTCGCAAGGAGTGGGAGAACCTGGCCTTTAAGCCAGGTGAGGACGTTGATGACTTTGCTCTCCGTCTCAACACTTTGTTGCAGAAGTTGGTGCAGTTCGGCGACGACACCTACAACGAAGAGAGAGCTGTCGAGAAGCTCCTTCGGTGCATCCCCGAGAAGTACAAGCAGATCGCTCGCTCGATCGAGTCTTTGCTGGATCTCTCCACGATGTCGATCGAAGAGGCGATAGGTCGCCTCAAGGTCGTCGACAGCGACGAACCACAACCTCTCTCGGGGCCTATCACCATTGGCGGGAAGCTTCATCTCACTCGCGAGCAGTGGGAGGCTGGCCAGGGTGACCGGAAGAAGGGGGAGTCCTCTTCCTCGACAGGCGGCCGCAAGCGCGGCAAGTCGCGCAAGGGGCGCGGAGGTACCCAAGCCGGGGCACGCGGACGTACCGAGGGTGGTACCCGCGGAGGCGCCGACGGCAACCACAAGCCGACACGAGACGACACCTGCCACAACTGTGGCAAGCTTGGTCATTGGGCCAGGGAGTGTCGACAGCCATGACGTGGCCAGGCCCACGTGGCACAAGTGGAGAAGGAGGCCCACGTGGCACAGGTAGAGGAGGAGCCAGCTTTGCTTCTGGCACACGGAAGCATCAAGCCACCTCTAGTGGCATCGACCGCAGCGGCTCTCCTTCATCTTGATGAGCCAAAAGCACACGCTTTCCTCGGCGACGGCTCCAGCAACGACAAGACTGACGGGTGGTGCCTCGACACCGGCGCCACCCATCACATGACCGGTCGACGGGAGTTCTTCGTTGAGCTTGACTCCAATGTCCGAGGCTCTGTCAAGTTTGGTGATGCCTCCGGCGTGGAGATCAAGGGTGTCGGCTCCATCATCCTCACCGCCGAGTCTGGTGAGCATAGGCTGCTCGTCGGAGTCTACTACATCCCCGCGTTGAGAAACTCTATCATCAGTCTGGGACAGCTGGATGAGAACGGTTCGCGCGTAGAGATTAAGGACGGAGTCATGAGGATTTGGGATCGCCATCGTCGCCTTCTTGCCAAGGTAACTAGAGGCACCAATCGACTCTATGTCCTTCACGTGCAGGTAGCACAACCTGTCTGCCTTGCCACTCGTCGGGACGACGAGGCATGGCAGTGGCACGAGAGCTTTGGGCATCTTCACTTCGAGGCCCTAAAGCAGCTCAGTGCCAAGGAGATGGTGCGAGGCATGCCATGCCTTGACCACGTGGAGCAGCTCTACGACGTCTGTGTATTGACGAAGCAGAGGCGGCTTCCTTTTCCCCAACAGTCGCGCTTTCGAGCTAAGGAACGGCTCGAGCTCGTTCACGGGGACTTGTATGGCCCGGTGACACCAGCTACACCAGGAGGACGACGCTACTTCCTGCTGCTCGTCGACGACCTCTCCCGCTACATGTGGGTCGTGGTCCTTGGCAGCAAGGGAGAGGCTGCGAACGCCATCAGGCACGCGCAGGCCATTGCGGAGGCGGAGTGCGGCCGCAAGCTGCGTGTGCTGCGCACCGACAACGGCGACGAATTCACGGCGGCTGAATTCGCGTCGTATTGCGCGGATGAGGGTGTTCAGCGCCACTACAACGCGCCCTACAGCCCGCAGCAGAACGGCGTCGTCGAGCGGCGCAACCCAATGTTTTTAAGTCGCCTAGTCGACCCTAGTCGCCTTAGGGGCGACTAGGTCGACTAGGGCGACTAGTCGTCGACTAGGGCGACTAGTCGCCCCTAGTCGACCTCTAGTCGAGGTCCTAGTCGTCCAGCATTTTTTTATAACAGTTTCTAGTCGATGCTTATATATATCGACATATATATACACACATATATATAACAGTTCAGTAGCACAGATTAAGCATTGTAATTAGCAAACAAACGTTTAGAAGATCATATCAGCAGCAGTTTAAGTGCAGAATAAGCTTAGAGGTCATCTGAGGAGGAAGGACTGCCACAGCTATACCTTCATCTGAGGAGGAGGTCATCTTGCCGGCGTCATCTCAGTCACAGAGCACAGTCAGAGGCTCAGAACACAGGGTGGGCGGCAGCTCACAACTCACAAGCGGCGGGCGGCAGCTCAGTCAGAGAGCTGGGTGGCGGCGCAAGGAGGGCGGCGTCAGGAGAGAAGGGCGCAGAAGGGCAGCATCAGGAGAGAAGGGCGCGACCCGGTGGCCGACGCAAGGAGGTGCTCAGGCGCCACAGGGAGGGACTCAAGCGGCGCAGGGGAGGGGCGAGGGCGGCGACACCGGCAGGAGCAGGAGAGGGGCTCGTCCGGGCAGGGGAATGGCGCGGGCGGCGCGCCGGCGCCAGAAGGGAGTGGGCGACACGCTGTGGAGGTCGGCGGCGGCTGAGGAAACAGAGGTGCTAGGGGTTAAGTGTGCAAAAGTGAATAAGAGAAGGAACCCTAATGGGCTGACCAGTTGGCCCAAAAAAAATTGCAAATCGTCCTGATCGCCCAAAAAGACTAGTCGCCCGATTAGTCGCCCTGATCGGACGACTAGTCGGACGACTAGTTTTCTAGTCGAGCAAATCGAGTCGAATGACCTGATCGGACGCCACCGAGCGATAAGGACGACTAATCGCGACTAATCGCGATTAGTCGTCCGATTTGAAAACACTGGCGCAACCAGACGGTTGTGGGGATGGCTCGGGCCCTCCTCAGGCAGAGGGGAATGCCGGCTATCTTCTGGGGAGAGGCGGTGGTGAAGGCTGTCTACATCCTCAACCGCTCGCCCACCAAGGCTCTCAACGGCAGGACGTCGTACGAGGCTTGGTATGGGCGCAAGCCGGCAGTCTCTCATCTACGGGTCTTCGGCTGCCTCGCGTTTGCCAAGGAGCTTGGCCACATCAGCAAGCTCGACGACAGGAGCACTCCCGGGGTGTTCATCGGCTACGCGGAGGGCTCGAAGGCCTACCGCATTCTCGACCCAGAGACACAGCGTGTGCGCACGACGCGCGACGTTGTGTTCAACGAAGGGCGAGGATGGGCATGGGACAAGGCGGTGGACGACGGTTCGACCTCGACGCACGACGACTTCATCGTCGACTACGTCCACTTCAAGGGAGTTGGGGGAGTAGGCAACTCTTCTCCACCGAGCGTGTCTACCCCAGCCCCCGACCGTCCACCTCCACCACAGTCGGCGACCCCACGCACTCCAGCACCAACGGCCACTCCTCCGGGCACACCCACTCCGTCCCCAGCTCGTGTCGAGCACGACCCAGTGGAGTTTGTTACTCCGCTCTCCCACGACGAGGAGCGCCTCGACGGGTGCTACGACGGCGAGCAGTTGCGGTATCGCAAGATGGAGAACATTCTCGGCAACCAGCCGGTGCCGGGACTGGCCCCTCACGATCTGGATGATCAAGATCTGGAGGCGCAGTTGCACCTTGCGTGCGATGACGGCGAGCCTCGGTCTTTTGCGGAGGCCGAGAAACACGCAGCATGGCGTGCTGCGATGCAGTCGGAGATGGACGCGGTTGAGACGAACCGCACTTGGGAGCTTGCTGATCTCCCTCGCGGTCACCGTGCGATCACCCTTAAGTGGGTGTTCAAGTTGAAGAGGGATGAAGTCGGCGCCATCGTCAAGCACAAGGCTCGCTTGGTGGCACGCGGCTTCGTGCAGCAGGAGGGGATCGACTTCGACGATGCTTTTGCCCCCGTGGCACGGATGGAATCCGTGCGACTCCTTCTTGCACTCGCTGCCCAAGAAGGTTGGTGAGTCCAGCACATGGACGTCAAGTCGGCGTTCCTCAATGGCGACTTGAAGGAGGAGGTCTACGTACACCAGCCGCCGGGGTTTGTGGTCCCTGGCAAGGAGGGCAAGGTGTTGCGCCTGCGCAAGGCCCTCTATGGCTTGCGTCAGGCACCAAGGGCATGGAATGCCAAGTTGGATTCCACGCTCAAGAGGATGGGCTTCGGGCAATGCCCGCACGCGGCGGCCATTTACCGGCGGGGCAATGGAGGAAACACCCTATTGGTGGGTGTCTACGTCGACGACTTGGTGATCACCGGCACCAAGGATGCGGAGGTGGCAGCGTTCAAGGAAGAGATGAAAGCCACCTTCCAGATGAGTGACCTGAGATCTCTCTCCTTCTACCTTGGGATTGAGGTGCACCAGGCCGACTCCGCTATCACACTTCGACAGGCTGCCTACGCCAAGCGCATTGTTGAGCTAGCTGGGCTCACAAACTGTAACCCAGCTCTCACTCCGATGGAGGAGAGGCTGAAGCTAAGCCGCGACAGCACGGCGGAGGAGGTGGACGCTACGCAATACCGGCGTCTTGTGGGGAGCCTTCGCTACCTCACCCACACACGGGCGGACTTGGCATTCTCCGTCGGCTACGTTAGTCGGTTCCTGCAACGACCGACGACGGATCACCAGCAGGTTGTGAAGAGGATCATCCGCTATGTTGTGGGGACTCTCGATCACGGCCTCCACTACCCGAGGTGTCCTGGGGAGGCACACCTTGTCGGGTACAGCGATAGCGACCACGCCGGCGACATCGACACCAGCAAGAGTACGAGCGGGATCCTCTTCTTCTTCGGCAAGTGCCTCGTTAGCTGGCAGTCGGTCAGGCAGCAGGTGGTGGCCCTGTCCAGCTGCGAGGCCGAGTACATAGTGGCCTCCATCGCTTCGACTCAGGCGCTCTAGCTTAGTCGACTGCTTGGTGATCTCCTCACCAGAGACACTGGAGCGGTCGAACTCAGGGTTGACAACGTGTCCGCTCTGGCCCTGGCAAAGAATCCCGTTTTCCATGAACGGAGCAAGCACATCCGGGTGAGGTACCACTTCATCCGCAAATGCTTGGAGGAAGGGAGCATCAAGGCGAACTACATCAACACCAATGACCAGCTTGCGGACCTGCTCACGAAACCCCTTGGGAGGCTCAAGTTCATTGAACTTCGCACCAAGATCGGGATGGTCCAAGCCTCTCAGAAGACGACGTACAAGACTTAGGGGGAGAATGCTGGAATAAGTCTTGTAGTCCTTTGGTCTTTGATCCCCTAGTCCCTTGTACCCTAGTCCTTTAGTTTGTTGCACTTTAGTCCTTGGTCCTTGGTCCTTGTTGTACTCTAGTCCTTTGGTCTTTGTGGCCCCAATTAGGACAGCATCTAAGGACACTAGGACAGCATATTAAGGACACTAGGACAGCATCTTAGTGTCAGCCAAGGACAGCATATTAGGACAGCATCTAAGCATCTTAGACTAGCATCTTTGGGGCATATGCTTGGCTGCCATGGCAGCTATAAATATGTAGCCTCAACCCCTTGGGTTGGAATGGCATTGTGTGAGAAATAGACAAGAAAATTGCCCCAACTCCTAGTGTCATCCTCTCTTCCAATGAGAGTAAGAATTCAACTACTAACAATCCTGACGTCACCCACTGCGCCACGCGCGGCCCCGACGTCACCCGCCACGCCACACATGGCCCGACTTCCCCGACAACGCCAATGATGACTCTGACGCCTGCTGCCACGACCGGCACAACTCCACCACATTTTGCCAACCCAGTGTGTGTCTATCAGCAACGTGTGCGGGTAGGTACACCGGATCATGTCCCTATCGAGCCACCGGTGTACCATCCTCCACTTCTTCACGGGGATTCTCGTCACGTCCACACCATGGTGACTCCGCAGGCCCCCGAAAGTCCTCCGGCCTGTAAATTCTCCGGTCTCGCCCTCTCATCGTCCACACATTCACCGCCTTCTGCCTCCTCGCCGATCTCACCTGGACCGACCTCTTTCCGTATCACTCACAAGAAGAAGGCGGATGGCTCTCTTGAGAGGTACAAGGCTCGTTGGTCTTTAAGGGCTTCACTCAGTGCCCCGAGCGTGGTACACCAAGTTTGCCTCCTTGGTCTTGCTAGGCTTCGTCGAGGCCAAGTCGGACACCTCCCTCTTCGCACTATCTTAGCTTTACAGCAGGAGTTTGCTGTGAAGGATCTGGGCGAGCTACACCATATCTTGGGTATTACAGTTGAGTGACGACCTGATGGTGTGTTCCTTCAGCAACAGCAGTATAGTGTTGAGTTTTTGAGCGAGCTGGCATGGCTGATTGCAAGTCGTGCACTACTCCGATCGATACCCAGGCCTCCTTAGAAGATGGTGCTCTTGTCAGTGATCCCACTGCCTTTAGGAGCCTTGTAGGCGCTCTTCAGTACCTCACCTTCACAAGGCCGAATATATCTTACGTTGTTCAGCAGGTGTGTCTTCATATGCATGACCCATTAGAGTCGCACCTCACTGCTGGGAAGTGGATCCTACAGTACCTTCAGGGTACCCTCGACTACGGTCGCCATCTCCATCGGTCCTCGGCATCTGAGTTTGTCGTATACACTAACACTGACTGGGCGAGATGCACGGACACGCGTAAGTCCACCTCTTGCTATATCATGTTCCTAGGTGGCAACCTCGTCTCCTGGTCGTCGAAGAGGCAGCACGTCGTCACCCGCTCGAGTGCTGAGGCCGAGTATCGTGTCATGGCCAACGGTGTGGCTGAGACTTGTTGGCTTCGGCAGCTCCTTCTAGAGCTCCACAGTCCGCTCGCTCGGAGCACACTTGTCTACTGTAACAACGTCAGCGCGATCTACCTCTTCACCAACCTCGTTCAGCATCAGCGCACGAAGCATGTGGAGATCGATCTTCACTTTGTTCGTGAGTGTGTCGCCATCGACCTGCTCCACATCCCAACGACTTCCCACTTTGCCGACATCTTCACTATGGAGCTTCCTTCGTCGGTGTTCTCAGAGTTCCGATCCAGCTTCAACATGTGTCGTGGCTAATGTCGTGACCGCAAGGGGTGTTTGGATACATGCATTAGGGTTAGAGGGCATTTAGGTCATTAGCCAATAGGCTACTTGGCCCTCAAGTCTTGTACCTCTATATATGTACTCCTAATCCCCTGTCAATATATGATCTAGTTATTATTCTAACAGAAAAAACTCCGCCTATGCTTTTCTAGGTATAGCCGGTCCCAAGCCCGGTAAAGGAGGAGGGTTGTGATAGGCTTGGCGAGCCAGCATCGAAACCAGCCATTCCTATGGATATGAATATCTAGCCTACCTTAACTGGGTTTCATATCTAGCCTACCTCAACGTGTTTGAGACAAAGTCTTTGTTGTTGTTTGTTGTATTATTCTAACAGAAAAGAAGATAACAAAGGATCGACAACATAATTATCTACACATTATCATATTACGGGATGTTGAAAAACCGGTCTCACTATGAATGATGATTACCACAGAATTTTGAAAATTAATCTTGCCACAACATCAAATGAACTAATCAGTTGGAAAATAAGAACTTACATCCATTGGACTTCTGGAAGCGGAAAGGTCTTTATCCCTGTCATTTATCTCGTAATCAAAACTTAGCTCACTGCCATCACTGTGATTATCCTGGTAAGAGCTGTAATCATCAATATCACTGTCATCAAGCCCGCTGAAGTGATAGTCAATGTGCTGCTTCTCAGCGACTGCTTTCACATACGGTTCTAAAGCCTCTAGGTACTTCAGCCCTCTCCTGAAAAAACTCAACTGAAAATCCAAAGTTCAAGCAGTGAGAAGATAGTTTTAGTATTCACTACTGTATGCGAGTCAACTGTTAGCAGTAGTTCTGTCAAGGCAGGTCACCTGAGCAGCATGATGGCGAGCAGCCTGGGTCAAAATACTTAGAAATTGACCTTGCTTCAACGATTTCAATCGAAATATGAACAATGCTGCTTCCTCTTGGTACTCAACAAAGGAAGTTTGCAGCTCTTCTGAGGAGTACGATTTGATTTTGGAATGCCTTGATTGCCCTTTCTCGCAATATGCTGCCCGCATGGCTTCATATTCCACTCTGAATGAAAAAACAGTGACATTTATTAAGAGGGCAGACTGGCATATAAGATAATATTCAAGTAAACTTTTGTACCTTTTCTGATCGCATTGGTCTTTCATTTCCTGCATCAGTAGGGGAAAATATAAAGAACAACATTAGACATGATCACATAAACTAATCATTTGCAATTAAATTTATGTTTATTTGGAAATGATGATAAATGCACTGTAAACAATAAATTAGCAATATCACAATATTTGAAGGGAGAATTTTCAGTAGTATGCAGTTCTGAGAAGCATAATTAAGGGGATCAAACCTCTACAACTTGTAGCTCCTTCGAAAGTGACTCTGATGGGTTCATGATTGTATTAATGATATTTGTACGCTATAGAAAAGAGAGAAAATACTAGTCAAAATGCTAGTTTTAGCAGAGTCTAAAGTATGTACAACACATGTACTGATTATCATGTATCCTAAAAAATAGATTTTAGTACAACTTTGCAGTGGTGTACAGGAACTCACATAACTATCCACAAACTTCTGCAGTTCAAATTGGGCCTTCCCTAGCATCATCAGCACTCTTCCTGCAGATAAAACAAATTCTAAGAGAAGAAGACCAAATACTTCTGGAAATGGAGATGTATCTCTACAAAGCAAAGGTAAGAAGTTTGTTTCCTATGTTCAACGAAATCATGCATATCGTCACAGAGACCCAGAAGAAAAGTAGCATCAACTAACGAGAGTTCTTAGAAATGGATTTGGCAATTTGTATGGACAACAAATGGTAATAACATGGCAAAAAATGTAGGTGGCTCTACATACAAATTAAATTTTAATTTGTTACTATGAGGCACATATTAAGAATAATCGCTGGTCAACGAGTTTTCTATCAACTGTGCTTATAGATTTAGCAACTAACTCACCACTTTCATCATCATCATCATAATTCAATGCAGTTTTTTCAAGTAAGCAAGTTCCCATTTCCTCCATGGCTTCTGAGAACTCTGCATATATGGATTCAATGTAATTATCAAAATACTACTCCATCAGTTAGAAAATAGTTGGCATTTGGGCTCTAGGCACATGAACCAAGGAGAGGTGGAAAAGGTGGAGAAAAGAGGAGGAGAAAGATAAAGATAGAAATGCACTGGGGAATGAGAATGACAAGTATTGTGGGACAAATTTCGAATCCTAGATTGATAAGTAAATTGGAACGGAGGGGTAGTGAATAAAATGTCTGGATGTAGTATTCGGCAGTTAAAACATTGATTACCGTATACACTATTTGTTGTTGCTGCTGCCGCTGAAAGCAGACTTTCATAACAGTTCCTCATTTCTTCCATTTCCTGCAAAATAAGATTTTGGCTATTACAAAAGGTGGATTACAAGTATTAGAAAAATAGAGAGAGAAGAAGGTGGCTCAAGCAACAAGAACTGGATTAAAGGAACACCCATTATATTGAATCTTCACTTCTATTATCAGCCACGTGCAGAAGTGACTGACTTGTGATTTCGCACCCAAAACTTGAAACAATTGAATGAACTAGATATTTGCCTCTCCTCCCACCCCCTCTCCTATGTACAGAGCTTTATCTGGACCTCTTTTGCATGTTTGTTTACTTATATGTTAATAATATTATTCCTCAAACAAATGAACTAGGAGACTTCTAATAGATATAATAGAACATTGCACCCTGACCCAACATATTAGTGTAGAAAATCCGGCCATGAACCAAATGATCAACTTTTAACTCATACAAATTTCTCTCAGCTGGTAATTCTATCAGGCAGTTTGATGTATGATCATAAAAACATCAATCACTTTCAATCAGCCTATGAGCTGTTAATTTTATCAGGCAGTTGATATATGATCTTAAAAACATCAATCACTTCCCATCAGCCTAACATTCTTATACGGAGGGCTTTGACCATAATTTCTTCATTAAGAAACACCTGTAATCAGCAAGACAGCAAATGTCCATCGTCCCTGAGATGAAACAAAGACTGAGCTCTCCAGCATTTCAAAAGCACACGTCGACACTGATGTTGAATATAAGGACGGCTAGCAGCCAACGCGAGCTTAAACAAACAATTTATTCCTCACTCACAACGACTTTGAATTGCTGACTGTGAGACCATTTCCAACTTTCACTTTGACCAGAAAGAAACCATCTGAACACCAAATGCTTCTGAATTCGAATGTCCACAATTCATAACACAAAAAAGTAACAAAAATTCACGACTTCCGCTAATGGTAGTTAACTTATCGATCAACTATTCACTCACAAACATTCACTGATTTTGCAAGTAACGTGAAAAGATAAAATCTTCAAATTAATAGGAAAAAGGCAAACTAACAAATTAACAAACAAGAAAAGATTTGTGCCCTCGACCTGTATTACAGGAACAATGATTATTCATTCAGCCGACCCCGCTAAATCACTGCGACAATAAGAACAATCCGCACCCAACACAGACCAAAAAAAATTCGAAAAATATGTATATACAGAAAGCATTTGGTATATACAGAAAGAAACAGGCGGCCAAACCGCGACTGCGTCGTGGCCTGATTTTGGCGCGTATTCACGCCCGGCAACGCCCCAGGATCATCAAAGAAAAATAATTCGTGCCAAAGGAGAGAACCTGGGCCGCGTAGACGAGCTCGTCGAGCTTGGCGGGCGGCGCGCTGCGGTCCTTCCTCTCCTTGTGGTGGTGGGCGAGGCCGAAGCCCCGGAACTTGCGCAGCGGCGATTTCATCTCCTCCTCTCCTCGAATGCCCAACACGGGAGAAATCCAACCGCGATCGGTTGCAGGTGATGATTAGAAGAGGCGCGGAGGAGGGCCGGCTTTCTTTGTTGCCGTTCTTGGTCTTTGGGATTTTGGAGAAGCCAAGGAAAATGTAGAGGGACGAAGAATAGTGAGTCGTACGAGAGGGACAAGGCCTTTATGGCGTGGATTGGTAACGATTCATCAGTTTCGGTCCATGTTTGACCAAGCGAAACTAGCGTGACCCTAGAAAAGGGGAGAAATTGCACAGATGATGCGAGAATTTGGTGGAAAAATATTTTGAGACAAATGTCCATGCAATAAATTGGGAAGGGGTTTTCAATGCTTTACTTTTTAGCTATTCAGTTTTGAGATCTGTAGCAAAGATCATATCTGCTTTATACTAAATGGAACTTTAAAGTATTCATGAGTTATAACAACTGAATTTTAGTTACATCATCGGTACTTAAAAGTTACATCAAAAGGTCAATGTAATTTCTATATAACACGATTTTTCTAGTATAAATAAATTGTAACTGGGTGTAAGTAAAAGTTCAATATTGAAAGGACTTATAACACATGAATTCTCTTTTTTATATTTCTTTATAACTAATATATAAATCTTGAAATTAATCTGGGTCATTAAAATTCAGATGCTGGAGCCTTTTAAAGCACCCAGGTTTTCATATGTACAATCGTCATGTGTTTGAGTGTTTCTGACACTTGAACCAGGCCTTCCATGTCAATTGCTAATAAAAAGATATAAGATGTCTTCCATCTAGGCTGCAGACTTTCCAAAAAGAAAAGAGATTATACTAATAACACAAAACTGATAGTAAAACTATTCCTGTTACCGAAAATATGTCGTTTCAGATATTAGGACGGTCTCCAAAGTGTTCAATTTTGTACTCTATCGACAACTATGGCTTACACTATTTCCAATTATATAATTGATAAGTCAAAAAAGTCTATGTAACTTCCCCTTAAATATATAAATATATCCAACATAAATACTAGTACATATATATTACGGTCTAGTTTTGACGTTTTAACAACACTCGTTATGTATGTGTCCCAAATAGCATGTATTTGACTTGTTATGGTTAATTCTTTCGGATTATTCACCAACAACAACAACAACAATCAAGCCTTTATCCCAAGCATGTTGGGGTAGGCTTTTCAGATTATTCACCAAATAGATAAAATTTGAAACTACTCATCAACTAGCCAAAGGGTGAAAGAGTCGGCTTTTGAAGCATCTAGACCCTTATTTGGTGTTTTAGTAATTAATGATAATTTATATATTGAATAACAATTTCTATTGAGATGATTGTAGTGTTAGTTTTGGAGATCGGAGAAATGAGCAAGAAAGTTGAATTGTTGTAACACTTATGAGCCTCGTAATCACTTGAATAGATGAGTCAAGACAAATATATATATATATAGGGTATTTTGTTTTGCCGGTCATAAGTTGATTAGATAAGTAAAAATGATTTGGATTGCTAGAATATGTGTCGTACTATCAATAGGGTCAATGTTCATTTACTTGGAGTATATATAGCCGTCACTTCTTTCAAAGTTACTTAATTCTTTTTTTCTTCGAATTATATGGAGAATCCCGCACAAGTTGAAAATTTAGTTTGAAAGCCTCATCTAAAACTCATCCACTTATTGTAAAAATATTAGAGACTGGAGGTATGACCACCAGCAATTTGACCGCTAGAGCACCACACAAACATGGAGCTACTAGGCACGCTACCGGTCTGAACGCCAGAGCATGACAGAAACATTCAGCTACTGAACACTCGTCTAATTGCCGGTGTGGTGGTCTGATCATCAAGAGGGTTCAATAACGTCTTAGGCTTTTTGCACTCCTCAAACTCTATATCATACCTCTAAAAAAATATTTTTAGTCTTTTACAGTGAATTCTATTAATTATATGCACTTATTCACCTCTAAATCAGACCTCTATATCAACTATCAACTATTTTATATTACATAACACAACTAACTCGTATTTTATATTATTTCATATAACTAAATTTATATTAATAATATTATATTTACAATATATAAAAAAATCACCAGCTTTTTTTCATTTCATTCTCTTTTCTTCTTATTGTTTCCTGTTTTCACATTTCCCTCTTTTTTTTTCTTTTTTCCCTTTCCTTTTCCCTCCCCCCTTTCTTTTTTTCCTTTTTCCATTTTCCCCTCTTTCCTTCTGTTTTTTATTTTTCTTTTCTTTCTTCCTCCTCTCTTTCTTTCTTTCTTTCTTTCTTTCTTTCTTTCTATGCTCTTCCCGGCGTTGTAGTCCACTGTTGTAACCACTACGATTTTCCAGTTCCGCTACTGGCTCCCGCTGCGCGCGCCCGCTGCGTTTGCAGGTACGGCATGGGTAGCATGCCTCGCTGCGACCAGCCTTAGCAAGGTCAGACAACCAACACAACAAGATTCAAATTTCAAGTGTAATAAATGTTAAATTAGTTGTTAACCTATCTTTGTTGTCTGGCCCCCAAATGAAAAGCGGTCAGACTACCAAACCACAATGCTTAATTTTTTTCAATGTAGTAAATGCTAAAATAGTCGTTGACCTACCTCAGAGGCATGACCTCCACATGAACTATGCTATGACTGTTTATTGCGCGAAAATCTTGTGATGGCTAGTTTCTGGACAAAGTCTTATACTCATTCGCTTCATGCAAGAGAGCTCTTATAGCTATTTGGGTTGCATACTTGACATATTCGAGTTCTTCTCTTCATTACACAAGCTCTATTTGATCCATGGTGAGAGTGTGTGCATCCCGTGCTTGATTTACATTGATTTGAGTATTGTAACACTACAGATTCTGCAAGCAAGGGTAATTAGCTTATTACTCTTGAAGGTTGTCGCCTCCTAGACGGCTCGAAGAAGTGGAAACCATGAGCCCTTCAAAAAGATTCTGAAGGAGTTCCGCTTGTTCCTACGAGAGGTTTTGTGCTCACCTTATTAGAGTGGTGAAGAGCAACACTAGTGAAATCAAGATTTGGAGAGGTTCAAGGAATCTATTCGGCTAAAGGCCAAGTTGCTCTTTGAGGGCCCTTTTTGTTGAAAAAGTGAATACTTGATAGAGAAACGATGAAATATTTAAATCCACCTCAACGTGGATTAAAGGATGCTCATCATGTTACATAAATCATGGGATAAATTTTGTGTCTCTTTTACTTTATTTATTTTAGTAGTTTACTTTTGTCGAAGTGTTCAGTCGACACTTCCCCCGGGCCTGCACTGGGCAGCCCGCGGAGGTTCTTTTTTCGGTGGGGCTAGTCTCTAGCGGAGAGCTTGCGCAGATGGACGAGTTAGTAAGAGCTTGACACGGCGAGTTTTACGTGGTTCAGGCCGCCGGAGCGTAAAACCCTACGTCCACGGCGAGCTATGGAGCTCGCTGTATTGCTTGCTGCTCAGGACCGGAGGCCTGAGCTCGGGGGTGAGTTACAGCTTGAGAGTGTATGGCTAGCGTATGAGTTGCAAAGTGCGAACCCTTGCTATCGACGCCTACCCGAGCCTTTTATAGTTCAAGACTCGGGCGGCTTACAAGGGGCGCCGGGACCCGACAGGTGGTCCCGGGAAGATTGTCTATTATCTACCGTATCTGCAGTTATGCCGGTAGTTGCCTCTGGTCGAAGGCTTCTGAGTCTTCATCTTGCCGCCCTGCCCATGTCGCATGCTAGTCGTAGTGGTTGATGACGGCGCAGGCGGCATGGGATGTCTTGTCGCGGTGTTTATTGGCTGGCAGGTTCTGACACCGCGCGTCATTTTGTGATGCGACTGGGCGCAACGGCACCTGACAGAAGCGTGCTCCGCGTCTCCGCGTCTTGGGAAGACGCGATCCTTGAATACCTTGTACGGGCAAGGTATGGGGCGTCTTTACGCCCGCTGCCTATCGCTTGGGGCAGGCAGCGTCGTTCTGCTGCCACGTGGCGGGCCCGGAGCCCTTCTCAGAGGAGAGAAGGGTCAGTCCCGCGGGGCACGTGGAGCCTCCGGACCTCTCCCCACGGATGGAGAGGCTCGGCTTCTATTGGCTACGTGGCGGGCCCGGAGCTCTCCTCTGAGGAGAGGGAGGTCCGGCCCCGCTGGACACGCGGCGCCTTCGGACCTCTCTCCCGCGGAGGGGGAGGTCCGGCTTCTGTATGCCACGTGGCGGGCCCGGAGCTCTCCTCTGAGGAGAGGGAGGTCCGGCCCCGCCGGACGCGTGGCGCCTTCGGAGCTCTCCCTGCGGAGAAGGGTGAGTTCCTTAGGCATTTTACCCTGTGCGCGGGGGTACCCCATATCTCAGGTACCGACAGTGGCCCCCGGGCCCATCTCGGGGGAGATAGCGAGCCCGAGGTGGGACCTCCGTCTCTTTCAACCCGCGCACTTTCTCTAAGTCCCGAATTGACCGCTGCCGGAGCACGAATGGCCGCGGGATCGTGGGAGCGTGCGCTCACTTGATGGTTGCTTTTACTGCGGCGGTTCCCAAGACTGCCACTTCTGCACGTTGCGGCGCTTTCTTCGGGAACCGCCGAAGTGCCTTGTCGGCTCATCTTCTCAGGAGACTGACTCCTTGACCCCACCGCTTCAGTTAGGCGGCTTGGGCCCACCCGTCATCGGCACTCGGTCTAGGAACCGAAGCGGTTGCCGGTGCGGGGTATTCGAAGAGTTCCGAATCGCTTGGAATTGCACCCGGGAAGTTTTTAGAGGGGGTCTTACCCACATTGCAGCTTCCCTTCGCACTTCTCTGCGTTTCTTCTCGGACTCTTGTGCTTTTGCTCTCTTGCCCTTGAGTTCTCCCTTGCCATGGCTTCCAACCCACCACCAGAGAAGAAGCGCGCTCGATCTCCTCCAGCAGCGGCGTCTGTGCCAAGTCGGGATTCTGGGGTGCCTGACACTCCCTCCGGTGGCGACTCGAAGAGGCCCCGGGCTGATGCGCTGGGGGAAGCTTCTGGGGCGTCCCCTGTTCCGCCAGTTCAAGCGACTGCGGGGCGGCCGTCAGTGACGGTAGCGGGCTCTGGGAGTCCTACCGCGGCTCGGAATTCGGGGTTCAGAGCCCGCTGGAGTGTCCGCGCTTCCCGGCCTTCCCCGACTTGCGGGGAACCTGTGCCGCTGCGCTCGGAGCCAGGGGCAACTGCCGCGGCCCCCAGGCCAGCGCGAACTTCTCCTGTTCCGGTGTGCCCAGACTCCGCGGCGGCGTCGTCTCTTCCTACCGAGACGGCCACCGCGGCCCCCAAGCCAGCGCCGGTTGACCCTGCACTAGGCGGCCCAGCCTTTTCTCCAGCACCGCCTTCCCCGGCTCGCCCCTCCCCTCAGATCAAGGAGCCAAAAGCTGAAGAGAGCCCGGTTGGCCTGGCTGCCAGAGCCTCGGAGCCAACTTCTCCTGATCGGCGTCTTGTCTCGGTTGCTGGTGCGTCGACTCCTCTTGAGGATGAGGTAATGGAGGAGGTCGGGGGGACTGCCCCAGCCTCTGTCGCTCCATTGCCCTTGGCGGATGCCTTCGCGCTTGCCGAGACGAGCATTCGGCAGGTCTTGGCTGCACTAGGTCGCGAGCGGGAGGAGTATACGGTTGAACGAGATCGCCTCCTCACTTAGGGGAACCTTTTGCGGGAGAGGACCGCGAAGGTTAAGAGCGAGCTCGACTCCAGGTGGGAGCTGCTCGACTTCAGGGAAGTGCTCCTCGACCGGATGAAGCGGGCTGTCGACCGCATGGACACCCAATCGCGGCGGATCAACAGGGAGGCTCTGGAGGCACACGCCCGGGCCGAAGAGAGCCTCTCTGCTGCTGTGGAGATGCGGCAGCGGTTGGAGCGCCGTGAACTCGCCGTTGAGGAACGGGAGTGTTCCATGGCAGCTGAGGCGGAGAGGGTCGCCGCGCAGCTGGCGGCGGGCGAGGATGACCTTCGAGCTCGGATCGTGGAGTTGGAGATCCTAAAGGCAGACCTCAACTTGAGGGAGGAACAGGTCTCCCGTGATCGCCGGGCGGTCTTGGACCGGGAGTTGACCGCCGACTTCAAGGCCGCTGAGTTGGAGCGGCTCGCCAAGACTCTCCACCTTCGGGAGAGCTCCCTGGCGGCCAAGGAGAAGGAATTCTCCGAGAGGAACCTGGAGGCTCTGCAGGCGGCCCGCCGCGAGGTGGAGGAGCTTTCAGCCTTGCGGTCCTCCGAGGCTCTTGCGGTCTCGAGCTTCATGGATCGAGCGGGGTCCGCCCTGATCCCTCTTGGCTTCAGTCCGGTGAGGATCGCGACCCTTGCGTTGGAGGTGATCCCCGCGCTGGAGTCGATCGGCGCCAAGCTGGACAGGCTAGACTCGGTGGTTGCCAGCGAGCTTGAGGCCGAGGGGCGCGGCCTAGCCTTAGAGGTCGCCTCACATGTGCTGGCATGCTTTAAGAGCCGCGGCCCCTCTTTTTCGCTAGAACCAGCGAGAGAGGGCCCAGCCGCAGAGCGGGAGCAAGCTGCCAGGGCAGAAGTCGAGGATGTGGCCGCCCTTATAGCCGCAAGGTTCCGGCGGGAGCCGGGAGGTCCTTAGGACTTGTTTCTCCCTTTTTATCGAGTCTGTAGTCCAGCTCATGGAGCCTCGCTTAATTTGACTCTTTTGGATATTTGTGTGTGTGATGCTTTTTCTCTCCTTCTTGGCTTTGCCTGACTGAGTCCTTAGCTCCGCAAGGTACTCAGAGGTCATCTCCAATCTCGGAGCTTTGCACAGACACCCTCCCCGGGTCCTAACCGTGTTAGGGGCCCCCGGAGGTCTCCGGATCTCGCCCTATGGGGAGCTCCAAATCTGCCTGCCACGTGGCGGGTCCGGAGCTCCTCCTTAAGAGGCGGGAGCTCCGGCCATGTTGGACACGTAGGGCTTTCGGAGCCCTCCCACCGAGGGGGGAGGTCCGGTTTCCGCCTGCCACGTGGCGAGCCCGGAGCCCTCCTCAAGGGAGGAGAGAGTTCCGGGCCCGCTGGACACGTGGGGCCCCCGGGTCCCGCCCCTGCTGGAGGGGCAGGTCCCGGTCCTTCCAGTCCTAGGCCGGAGTAGTTGGTAGCTCCTTTCCCCCCTGCTTCATGCAGTCCCTGTCGCCGTAACCTGGAGGTCCTGCACACAGGCAGAGGAAACGTAATTCTCCTCGGGGGGTCCTCCCCTCCCGTCTCCTAGTCTTATCCGTCTTACGATCCTGATTCGCTATACGGGGCTTGGGCAATTCTGTGCACGAGGCGCCGGAGCTCCGGCTCCCTCCGAGGTCTGGGTACGGCCGTTCGATCCCTAGTACCGGGCTATGCGCTGGGGAAGCAGAGTGCACGTGCTTTGGGTTCATGACCATGCAAAGCGGTCGTACTCCCGTGTACCTCCGGAGGGCAGGATGCGCATGCTTTGGGCTCATGGCCGGCTAAGCTGGATACGCACCCTGGACCCCCCATGCACAACGCAGGCCTTTCCTGGAGGTAACCAACTGGCACCGCAACACCTGACTGGGGGAGGCCCGAGAGACTCACTCGGCCATCGGCAGGTGCCTCAAGCGCAGCCGCCTTTGGTAGGATAGCGAATGCCGACTATGGATGAGCGCAGGAGAGGGGGAGCTAGATGTACGATGAACATACAGAGATAGTGCGATCATAAAAATTAATGCATAATTTAAATGAGCGCATGAGGGAGAGCTAAGTAGAACAGGTCTCTGTATTCGTGCCCATAGGTGGAATTCTGGATGTACATGGAGGCAATGTTCCGCCTCGTCTACAAGGGAAGCAAGACTCTACGCGCTTAGGGTCAGAACCAGGCTAAACTGGACGTAGTCCTGTACCGTCCCTTGAGACTTAGCTGCCCCAAGCTCGGTTCCTAAATTCTATGGGATCCATTACAGAAGGGAATAACCCTGTTCTACTGATGCTCAGGAAGTAGGACTTACAGTGTTGCTTCATGGCAAGGTTTTTTGGGAATGGATCCCACTCTCGGTTGAAAGGCATGTGTACTTGGGGCGGCAGCTTTCATGATTCGGAAGGGACCTTCCCTGCTGGGGGAGAGCTTATGGGTCCTTCTTGGAATAGAGCGTGCCGCTACACCAGGTTGCCCTCCTGCAGGCCCCCGACGCGTTTGGTTCTTTGGCGGTCGTGCTTAGATCATTAGCTGAGACCGCGCGTTGTGGGGTGTTCCCTGCAGCCGAGTCTTGTCGACGAGGTTGTTATCTTCGCGCTGGATCAGGTCCTGCGCGGCTTCTCCTGGGGGCCCCCGGGGAGTTCTCCCCTGCTGGCTAAGGCCTTCAAGGGGTAGGTAGGCCCGGGCTCATCTTGGATGACCTAAGGCGTCTTCCCCTTCTGGCGAGGCCTTCAAGGGGTTTCAGACCTTAGGCGGCTCCTGAGAGGTATGTTTGTGGCACAGAGGCTCGCCGCAGTTGGCTAACGCCCTGGCCTGTCACCGTCAGAACTGGAGTCCTCACCGTCATGCACTGTCTTTATGACACGCTGAGGCTCCTGGAACCCCACCTGATGTGCAGCGGTGACTGGGGCATCGACCTTCTGTTTGCCATCCCTCTGAGGGTAGGGCGGTGCTTCAGCCCTCTGCTGTCTTCCTTTGCGGAAGCGCTCTGCAAGCCTCTGGATCTCCCAGCACTCAGCGTCAGTATGGTTGCCGGTACCATGCACAAGGCATAGCCCGCCCTGGTCACTGTCTGGTACCGGTGATTGCCGCTGCCTTTTGTCGGGGCGTGGCCCCCGAGCCCCACTAGTCGTCGCAGCTGCGGCGACGGGGGCCGTGAATGGTGACTTCATCTTGCCACTCCCCCGGTTCTTGGCCTTCTTGCCACCCCCATAGGCAGCAGCACCGGACCCGGGCTGTCCTCCTGACTCGGAGGTCGGCAGAGCGTGCCAGTTCCGCCCTTCAGCTGCTCTGGCGCACTTGCCCGCCAGGCTGAAGAGCTCCGAGACGTCGCAGACCTCTCTGGTCGCGAGCTTCTCAAGCATTTTCTCGTCCCGGACACCCTGTCGGAACGCCACCACCACATAGGCACTTTGGATATGTGGGATGGTGTTGCGTACCTGAGAGAACCGCTGGATGAAACAGCGCAGCGACTCCCCAGGTTGTTGCTTGACGGCGTGGAGGTCAAGCTCCGTGCCGGGACGGGTGTAGGAGCTGCCGAAGTTGGCGACGAACTGCTGGCAGAGCTCTCCCCAGGAGGCTATGGACCCCTGAGGTAGATTCATGAGCCAAGACCGAGCTGGGCCGGTCAAGGCGATGGGGAAGTAGTTGGCCATGACAGCCTCGTCCCCTCCTGCGGCAAGTACGGCGGTGGAGTAGATCTGGAGGAACTCCGCCGGGTTGACGCTGCCGTCGTACTTCTCGGGCAGGTGTGGGCGAAACTTGCGTGGCCACCTCGCGAAGCGAAGGTGGGGTGCAAGAGCCGCACATCCTGCGCCTGCTGCTGCAGGTACTGGCGCTGCAAACGCTTGGTTCGCACTTGGTACCGCGTATCCCGGCATGGGCAAGGCTGCACCATAGACCGGGGTCGCTGCTTGCGGCGCATATGGTTGTGGCATATGCTGCACAGCATATGCCTGAGGCAGGGCTCGCGTGGCGAAGACCTGCCCTTCAGGTTGTGTCGAGGCCGACGACATGCTGTCGCCAGCCTCATGGTTGTGACGCCTTTCTCGGCATCGCTCGAGGTACACCCGGGCGTCCTGGCCCAAGTGGCACCGTTCCAGCTCCCTTCTCAGGTCCGTCGACAGGAGCCTGGAGGAGTTGAAATCCGTCGTTAGCCCGTCAACCGTGGGCGTGCGCGTCAGCGACACAGCCGGTTGTCCTGGGCGCCGTCCTCGCCGAAATCGAGGGTTCGCGGCGGCGACGACGAGGCGGTCCACCTCGCGGACCCATTGCTGGGTCGCTGAATGGGGCGCATCCCCCGCAGGTGGGTTGCGCACCAGCACTCTTGCTGCAGCTAGCGCACCTCCATGGTGTACGCTCAGCGCTGCAGAAGATCTCACACTGGTCGGGGCCGGCATAGCCGGAGTCGGCGTTGCCGGAGTCGGTTGCTGGCTACCAGCTTGTGCCGACACACTCCGTCTTGAGTGTGTCGACATGTACTCCCCAGTGGTCACGGTTCGCCGTGAACGCGGAGGGGGAGAGTTTGCCGCTGAAGGAAGCTTGGTCATCTTCGTCGGCGGAAACTCGTCGCGCTAGGAGAAAAGCCCCCTTCCTGGCGCGCCAAATTTCGAAGTGTTCAGTCGACACTTCCCCCGGGCCTGCACTGGGCAGCCCGCGGAGGTTCTTTTTTCGGTGGGGCTAGTCTCTAGCGGAGAGCTTGCGCAGATGGACGAGTTAGTAAGAGCTTGACACGGCGAGTTTTACGTGGTTCAGGCCGCCGGAGCGTAAAACCCTACGTCCACGGCGAGCTATGGAGCTCGCTGTATTGCTTGCTGCTCAGGACCGGAGGCCTGAGCTCGGGGGTGAGTTACAGCTTGAGAGTGTATGGCTAGCGTATGAGTTGTAAAGTGCGAACCCTTGCTATCGACGCCTACCCGAGCCTTTTATAGTTCAAGACTCGGGCGGCTTACAAGGGGCGCCGGGACCCGACAGGTGGTCCCGGGAAGATTGTCTATTATCTACCGTATCTGCACTTATGCCGGTAGTTGCCTCTGGTCGAAGGCTTCTGAGTCTTCATCTTGCCGCCCTGCCCATGCCGCATGCTAGTCGTAGTGGTTGATGACGGCGCAGGCGACATGGGATGTCTTGTCGCGGTGTTTATTGGCTGGCAGGTTCTGACACCGCGCGTCAGTCTGTGATGCGACTGGGCGCAACGGCACCTGACAGAAGCGTGCTCCGCGTCTCCGCGTCTTGGGAAGACGCGGGCCTTGAATACCTTGTACGGGCAAGGTATGGGGCGTCTTTACGCCCGCTGCCTATCGCTTGGGGCAGGCAGCGTCGTTCTGCTGCCACGTGGCGGGCCCGGAGCCTTTCTCAGAGGAGAGAAGGGTCAGTCCCGCGGGGCACGTGGAGCCTCCGGACCTCTCCCCACGGATGGAGAGGCTCGGCTTCTGTTGGCTACGTGGCGGGCCCGGAGCTCTCCTCTGAGGAGAGGGAGGTCCGACCCCGCTGGACACGCGGCGCCTTCGGACCTCTCTCCCGCGGAGGGGGAGGTCCGGCGTCTGTATGCCACGTGACGGGCCCGGAGCTCTCCTCTGAGGAGAGGGAGGTCCGGCCCCGCCGGACGCGTGGCGCCTTCGGAGCTCTCCCTGCGGAGAAGGGCGAGTTCCTTAGGCATTTTACCCTGTGCGCGGGGTACCCCATATCTCAGGTACCGACAACTTTACTAGAGATTGATTAGTTCTATGTCACTCTAGGATTGTCAAAACTTACTTTAGTATCATTTTAATATTATCTTTAATCCCATAATTTATTTTAATCAAGTAGCAAATAAGTTTTAAACCGCCTATTCACCCCTTGTAGTCGGTATCCTAGATCCTACTACTTTTGAAGATTAAAGTTCTTTTTTACCCACTTCTGAAGTTTATAAGGTCTATTTTCAGGCTTAGGGAGTGTTCAATAATAGACTTCTTCCAAGTTACAATTTTAGGGAGACATTCAAACCGAAAACTTTAGCGGCCAGGCAGATAGATCCTTTTTTGTCCTTTTGAAGGACAGGTAAGTGCAGTTGGATTATTACCTCAAGTAAGTAGCCTTTTTTTTAAAGTCAGTATATGATCTTTACGATTCTTCATGTCTTTACAGTTCTTTGATCGGTAACTTTACGTGCGAAGGATAGTCCTACGCAGCAGGTACTTTGTTGATTATAAACAAGCTTTCACCTCACTTTCCAAGCTCCGCGATGACCATGAACCACCACACGGTTTCTCGATAAATTCAAGAAAAAATCGACAAGGGCCGGAGCCTGAACCGTCATCTCTCGCCTTGCTGCCGTCAATCATGAAACCAGACATTTTAAGTGCCGAGCGGATCATTAAAGACTATTATGTTTTAATTGTTTATCACCCATGGATGAAAATATAAATAATATACTTTATCAGAAATAATGGTTGTCTATTTTTGTTTCATGTTAAAATCTTATAATAATATGATAGTTGAGTGCGACACATAGCCATAGCCTATAGGAAAACTACTCCCTCCGTTCTGAAATAAATGATGTTTAGGACACAAAATTTAGTTCAAAATCTGGGTCTCACGGTTGTCTGCGGGCGGACGTGGGGGCCAACACCGGATGTCACGATATGGGATTCTTCTAAGCTTATAACGGATTTATTAGTGAATGATCGTGGGTGGGTGAACGTCGGAACGATTGTTTTGATTTTTGAAGCAGAGAATGCTAGTGGATGTCACATTGGTATTTACAGACTTATGTGGGGGCTTGCACGTAGCCATGCTGAAATCTGATACATGTTTCGTTGAACAGTTGTTAGGCTATCCGCACTCATATACTTTAAAAATCTACTCCAAACGAATATTCTCACCTCTTTTCAGTACACTTCAAAAGATACCCTACTTTCCAGTGCGTGCTCCCGCACTCATCGTACTCCTTAAACGTACTCTATATCAACTACTACTCATTCTTTAATATTTCTTTCCATCCTATTATTTTTTCTTACCTTCTTTCCTCTCCAATTTGCCTTCTATATACTTTCCTTTTTTGCTTTCCTTTCTATTTTTCTTTTTTCCTTTCCTTTTCTTTTTTTCCTTTTTCTCTCCCTGTTTTCCTTTCTTTTCTTTTTTCCTTCTTTTCTTTTTCCTTTTTTCTCTCCCTACTTTCCTTCTCTTCCCGAATCTTCTCCCTTCTTCCTCTTCTCCCAAACGTTTCCAGCAAGCCCCCGTCCTCCATTGCCTGCGCCACCCCCTCCATCATCTGCGCTGCCCCCGTCCTCCATCGCCTGCGTCGCCCCGTCCTCCATCGTCTGCGCCGCCCCCTCCATCGCCTGCGCCGCCCCGTCCTCCATCACTGCACCGCCCCCGTCCTTGATCTCCTCCGACGCCGCCCCCACCTCCTGCTTCGGCGCCACCCCAACCTCAGTGAAGTCGAAGGTGTCAAGCTTGGTGGGATCCTTTGATTATGACGGCCTCGAGCGCGAGCAGCGGCATCCGCCGGCGAAGGCTCGTGGGTGCAGACGCCGTAAAAGGTAGGGACGAAGGTTGTGCCGTTGGCCCGCGCCATTCACACGCAACAACAGCACCTGGCGACCAACCCTTCGCTTGCGGCCTCTGGCTCCACGTCTTCATCGGCCTCGCAGGCATCAGACCTTCCTTCTCTTCGCGCGGAAAGCAACTTCCACGGACATTGGACGTTGTGCCGTACCGATTTCGTGCGGAGAAGGCGTACTACTGTAGGGAACGGGTGGGTGGAGTACGATGTCCAATACACCAGTGCAGAGGGGAAAATGGTGCCGACCGGTACCTGCCCAAGGGCGTAGGATTACCAGTAGCCCAGTGCGAACCGTCTTATTAGGCTGGGCTGCCTGGACCGGATCACGATGCTGTAGCTCATCAAGCCCTCGTGGAAAGAAAAAACCAATGCGAGACTTCAGCTAAGGAAACCTGTGCGTGCCGCAGGTACTGATGGTGATAAGAGCTGCGTGGTCACGTTGAAAACTGAACTGCAGATCGGAGGCTGGAGCTGCCAGGTCTGGCCCGGCAGCTGGGCGCTGTATGGCTGTTAATAAAGCTCAGAATCCTAACTCGCTCGACTTGTTCTAGCTTTGATTCGAGCTCGACTTGAAATTTAAATAAGCCAAACTTGAGCCTATATGTAAACTCACAAATTCGACGAGCTTAATAGCTAAGATCGTTTGTTTTGTCATTAATAAGTTATAACTAAAGGCTTGTTTGGCATGTCTTCACTCCACCTAGGGCAGCTCTACTCTGACTAGTATCTTAAGCGTTAGATGGCCATAGACTTGTACGGGGTGATAGGCTCACTTGGATGAGGACGGCGTTGAGCGCGGTGAAGAGGCCAGGCCGACCGTGGTGCAAGCCGACGCGTGCTGATGAGGATGGCGCGTCGGTGCGGCCGGAGGCGGCGCAGCACTGCAGGCGATGGGCGCGACACTGCAGCCCGAGGGCGGTGCGACACCGCGGGCCACTGGCAGCGCGACACTGCAGCCCGAGGGCGGCGTGGCACAGCGGGCCACGGGCGGCGCGACTGAGCGATCGGAGGGCGGCGCGACTGAGCGTGTCGAGGGCGACGCGGCACTGCGGGCGGATGGGCGCGGCACTAAGACTCGAGGGCGGCGCGGCAGTGCAGGCCGAGGGCGGCACGGCAGAGCGAGCCGAGGGAAGCGAGGCGTTGGGCGGCGCGGCGTAGGGTTTCCACAGGGGCGCGAGGGAGAGAGGGGGACGACGGGGTGGAAAAGAAAAAAAAAGCGAACCGTTTTTTAATCAGTGGCAAACGTGGGTAAATACTTTCTAACTCCACGTGTAGTTTCATATTGATAGATTTTGGAGCAAGAAAACAAATACTCACAAGAAATGAACTAGAACTCCTCTAACTCCGCGGATTTAGACTGTTCTATAAATTTGTGGAGTTTAGATGTTTGGCTAGATTTTTTTTAACTCCGAACTGGAGTTCGACTACGGAGTCATACCAAACGCGCCTGAGATAGAGCAACTCTAATGTGGAGTTACATGTGTTCATGATGGTGTTTGACTAGAAAACTGTTCTCAGCTACAGAAAATAGAGTTTTGAGGGTGTAATATTATTCTTACCTCTGTTATGCTGATTGTATGTATTTTGACAATAATAAAGTGTCTGCAATTTAAAAATGATATAAATTTATATTATTTAGAAGAAAAAAAGATTTTCTCATGAAACAATAGAAAAGTGTATGTATCTATTTTCACTACTATTTGTTGAAACATTTTCTCGAGCTGCGTGTTTGCTTAGGATGGGCGTGGCCTTCTCGTACAGCAGTATGAGACGCACGGCGCCATGAACAGTAAGCGTCATACATTCCTATCGAATGGTTAACCATTTTTCACAAATCCAGAGGATTTATATCATTCAGGAACTAACTCTGGAGCTAACTTTTTGCAATAGCCACACCTGTGGGTAACAACAGATCAAAGGAACATCAGAAAACTTAAAGAACTACCATGCCCGTTCACAAGTCACTGGTTACAGTGTGAATTATTTCCCGTTCGTTTTCTGCTTACTTGCTTCCATCTTCAGCAACGGAGGGAGAAGAGAGCCCCGAGCTTAAACCGTAACAGGGGGCGTAGAACTCGACGACAATGAAACGGTGCTTCGCCACCATGTGCGAGAAGTTGCTCGTGTCCTCTCCTCTTCAGCGCGAGTCGACAACAGCAGAAGCGCCGCGATGAGGTCGAAGACACGCCGGGACGAGTTTGGTGGGGCGGCGAGACGATATCCAAGACACGATGCTGCAGGGACGGAAGGCGGCGGGGCGAGGTGCGCGCGCTCTTGCATGGACTCTGCCATGGACGGTAACAGCAACGGGGGCAGTAAGAGCAAGAACCTGCTCGGCAAGTACGAGCTGGGGCGCCTACTGGGACGCGGCACGTTCGCCAAGGTCTACCTCGCGCGCCCGATGGCCGGCAGAGATGCCGCGGCGGTGAAGGTGATCGACAAAGCCCAGGTCACAGGCACGGCGGGCATGGCGCCGTGCGTGCTCCGCAAGGTCACGACCAAGCGCCGGGTGCGCCACTCCAATGTTCGTGCAGCTCGTCGCCGCGCTCTCCTACTGCCACGCCCGCGGGGTCGCGCACCGCGACGTCAAGCCGCAGAACGTCTTCCTGGACGGCGACGGGAACATCAAGGTCTCTGAATTCAGCCTCTCTACTAACTGCAGTAAGACGATAAGACGATATATGCCTGGAGCATGACAAACACGCCCTAAGTCAATAAGACGATATATGCAGTTATATTGCTTCTCTACTAAATGGTTATGTAGGCTATGCAGTTCTATTAAAAAACACTTCATGTAACATGATTCTGATATAACGCTAGCAGTAAATAGTGTGCAATGTCATCAATCTCCTACTCCATCAAACGTTAACTTGAACTCATTACATTGTATTATATACATACGGATGACGCTAGAGCTATCAATAAAGCTTGAAGATCGTAACGCACTCATGTTCGACTCATTTTTTACTCGATTCAAGCTCGGCTCAGATTCTAAACGAGCCAAGCTTGACCCTAACATCAGGATTGAATGAATTTCAGGCTCGACTCAATATTTTATCAAACTCAAGCCTAGAGGGGTAAACTCGCTTGAGCTCGGCTCATTGATAGCCCTAGGGCCCTCGCAGCGCGGCCTCTCATCACCAAAAGGTGGCCAACTACATCTGTCGGAGTGTGAGCTGCGACACTCCTCCCGGCCTGCTCGAAAGCAGCCCGCGAGATTTTTTTCGGAGGGGGCTTGGCACCCTTCACGATCTAGGCTCGAGAGAGCATATGAACACAGGGATTTACGTGGTTCGGGCCACCGGAGCTAATACTCTACGTCCACGAGTGTGCTTGTTCTATTGCTTTAGCGTTAGCGCTTGTGTGTACTGTGATCTAGAGAGCGGGGAATTGGAATCCCTTGCAGGATGGTCACCCTGGTCCTTTTATAGTTCAAGGCCGGGGTGGTTACAATGAGGCTTGGGGCCCGACAGGTGGACCTAAAGCTTTGAGTGTCCTATACATGATCTAGGGCTTCGTCCTCTGAGTACAGTGGTCGACGGGGTAGTTAAGTTCCGCCGTTCGACGCGCTGAGCACCCCTGACCACATGTCACATGATGATGAAGACGTCGTCTTGTCGTCGTGTCTCTTTGCCTTGCTTGGGCGGCTTAGTGCCATTGGACGACACTGTATTGCTGTCACGCCCCGTCGTCCTGTCTTGTCACCGTGATGGCGGACGGGCAAGGGATGGAGGCGTGCGTAGTGCACCAAGCTTCTGGGGAAGGCGCGAGCCTTGAATGTGAAGTCTGACAGCGCACTTCCTTCTTGACTTTGTCGACCCACGGCCCACGAGGGATCGTGGGACGCGTGACGGCTCCGAACCTTACCTCAGCGGGGAGACTTGGATCGGAGCCCAGGGCACGTGTCAGCACCGGAGCTGTCCTCAGCGAGGAGGCGGCTCGGAGCTAGGGGACACGTGGCAGCTCCGGACCTCACCTCAGCGGGGAGGCTCGGACCGGAGCCCGGGGCACGTGTCAGCACCGGAGCTGTCCTACGCAGGGGGGCATCTCGAAGCCGGAGAACACGTGGTAGCTCCGGACCTCACCCTAGCGGGGAGGCTCGGACCGGACCGAGGACGCGTGGCGGCTCCGAACCCTACCTCAGCGGGGAGGCTTTAGGTCGGAGCTCTGGGCACGTGTCAGCTCCGGAGCTCAAGCGCACGCGATAGCCCCAGGGTTGACCATGGGGCCCAGGGCACGTGTCTTATGCTGGGGCCCGCCTCAGTGGGGAGGCGGGGCCCAGGCTGTCTTTTTCCCACTACGCGGGGGTACCCGGTCTGCAGAGTACCGATAGCATCCGAGTCCGTTTTCCCTCAGTTGCCGGTCCTAGGTACCAATATTTTGATTTGTGCTTGTGATTTTACCCTAGTTTTATATGTGCTTGTGAGTTTACCACTATTTTGCATAAACACATGACATCACTTTTGTAGGTTTTGTGCTTGTTAAATATTATGTACGACAAGACTAAAGTCAAGAAAGAAATAGACGGGTCCCATGTGTCCCTCCGGGCAAGGTTGGTATTTCCATGGTTGTTCATGATATTGGCTTATCTGAGTTTAGCACTTTTCTGTTTTTTTAATAATAAAGAAAGGACAGCCCGGGCCCATCTCAGGGGAGGCACTGAGCCCGCAGGTGGGGCCCCCATCTCTCCAGCGTGGTGGTTTTGAACCTGTACTTTGGAAACCGTAGTGGGGGCGAGTTCCTCGCATAATGGGTCACTGGTTGTACCTGGGAGACAAAAAAGGTTGCATGTACTTGGCGTAGTGGGCGCACTCGCCAGTCGAAGTTGTCGCACGTCGTTGGCATAGTGGAGACGTGCTTGCTCTTAACTGGCGGGTCGTGGCGACGTGCTCGAGGAGTTGCCCTGGGGCAGTTACTGTTGTTGCCTTTGGGTCGACCGCTGCAGTTCTACCACACCGCTTCTCCCGGGAACCGTCAGACATTCACGAGAAGTTACCCACCTAGCCCCCAGTGCTTGACAGGTTGACCTAGGTCCCACTTATCATCGGGGGAGGCAAGTAACCCGCTGCGTGGCACGGTGGAAACTCAAATGGCGTGCCTGCTGCCCCGCCAGAGGTTGCGGACATATAAAGGGAATCCTTCCGTAGTAGGATGATTCCCTTCTGCCTTTTGCAATCTTCGCCTTCCTCCTACACGCTCGAAGTCTCTGCTCTCCCGCACCCACAACCTTTCCTCGCCACCATGTCTTCCAACCTCCATTCATCTAGGCTCAGAAGCGATGGCGACATCGCTATCGTGAGGCGCCTGCTCGGCTGGCAGTCGGCCACGTTCGACGGGAAGATCTAGCGCGGGAGAGTCCCGCTGACCGACATGCAATCCGGCAAGGTGGTACTCTTCACCTTGTACATGTTGTCCGGGTTCGAGTTTCTGGCGTCGTCCTTCCTCCCCACCCTGCTGGAGGTGTATGGGCTCCAGCTGCAACACCTCACACCGCACGCCCTCGCGCTAGTGGCCGTCTTCGTCTACTTCCGCGAGATGTTTGTGTGCGTACAGCCTTCAGTGCGGCTCTTCAGGGTGTTATTTTCCTTGAGGGCCTCGGGGAGAAGCACAAGCCAGCTTGGGGCTTATTACTTCCAGCACCGGGGGAGGCACTCCGCGACTTACATGGCGCCCTTCACTCCCGAGAAGTGGGAGCACTAGAGGGAGGATTGGGTGATTGCCCAGACCAACGTCCACGACCGCATGGAGCTGCCGAGTGGCCCACCAATGACCAAGGTGGCCGTCGGAGATGAGATCCCCAACTTGCAGGACGCCTACACACCGGTGCTAGAGAGGATCAGGCACTTGGCGAAGGAAGGCCTGACCTTGTTGATGGTCTTGGCTGACTTCCTATCCCGTTGGATCACTCCGCTCCAACATCGTGTCCGAGCATCTTGGCAGTACACCGGGGAGGGCGATATAACCCGATTGGAGCGCAGAGCAGGGTTGTCACTGAATCAGAAGATGTTGGAGGTGATCCTGCAGAAGCTCTCCTGCGACACGATTACCGACGACTCCATCACCCCACCGACGAGCTGCCAGCCCATCTACCTCAACCCGCAGACGCGGTCGAGGCTGCTGAGGGAAATGCCGACACTGGACGACATCGATGTCGCAGTGCGGCATATTGGGGATCCCTCACGGGGCATTGAGATCCCCGGAGCAGATGGCACCGGTGGTCCATCAGGGCCTGCGCCAGACTCACTCACAGACAGGGGGAGGGAGTCGGCAGGGAGGCCTTAGTCTATGGCGCGCCCGCATTCGCCACCCCAAGATGCCCCAGAGACCAGCAGGGCGTCGAAGAGGAAGTTGGTCCGTCCTGAAGGAAGCTTTGTCTCTGGCCCCCAGGCGAGGGGTTCCCACGCTTCCCGTGATCCCGCACCGGGCTCGACGCCTGGCACCAGGGGAAGCTCTGGAGCCGCCGCTGCTGGAGTAGTCCCGGTGGTCACGGGAAGGGCATCTGGTGCTGCTGGAGTTTCAAGGAGGGCCCCACAAATGTCATCGGCTTCTCAGCCGCCGAGGGCCGCCCAGCTCAGGGCACTTCTTCGACGTCAGGGTCCTCAGCAGGGATGGCTCCTGAAGTGGTATGTTTGTCCACAAAGACCCTGGAGGCTCCGCCAACTCCGAAGCCAGTGGAGGTGACCTCGATGTCGGCAGGGGCGAGTGGCTCGAGCCCCCTGCGTAAGAATCTACGCGCGGAGTGGAACTTCCAAGCCTCGAGGTGCGGCTCAACCTTACGAGGCTGTGTACTGAGTCGCTGGACGTCATAGTTGATGCTTGGTGCTTCTTTTTTGTAGGGCTTCCCAGCAGAGCACTTTTGTTCCTTCTCCACCACAGTAGTCTGGGAGCCGGAGCTCTCTGTCCGCCAAAGCTCCAACACTGGCGGTTGTGCCGGAGCCTGTGCGTGAGGCTGCTCCGGATGTCGACACCCGGGCTCCCGAGGCCCGCTAGCCGACGGGCACTAACGCCTCTGGTAGCAATGCGGCTGCTGCTGGGCGCGCTGCCAACCCTCCTCCTCTCTGTTCGCAAGTTGCCATGGTGGCAACCCCACCGGTGGCCGAAGAGCTAGAGGGTGTTGAGGCGTTGCCTCGCCTGATGATGTCGAACGCTGTCCCGGTCCCTAGGGCCGCAAGGGCCGTCCGCTCTAGTCTGGACCGAAATGCAAGATGCACTCGAGCAAGAGTGCGCCGAACTGAGGTCCGAGTGGAAGCGCCTCCAGGACTGGGACAACCTGCTGGAGGCGTTGAAAGCATCTAGGCCCCCGTGAGGTATGGTTTCGGTGATTAATGACAACTGTTCGTTATTACTAATGAGTTTGTGGATGCGAGGTTTCACGTATATCACATCAAACGTTAATGAACTATCTATTCACACCATCTACTGCTCATTGGATACAAATGGAGACCCCTCAACGATCTATTCTAAGGGGTTATTCGAACTCATGAAGACTAAATAAAGAACTCATACAACGACTCTATTCTATCAAAATTGGCAACACAAGAAGCTTACACTTCATCATAATATCATTTCAAACAAGTGTCAAAGAGGTCACTCAAGAAGATTCCAAAAGATCAACTCAAAACAACTCGAAGCAAACAAGTTGCACTCACCGGATCATCCGATGTCTTGCAAAATGACTACATCGGTCAAGTTTGAGTTGGCAGAAGAAGAAGACCTTAGAACCCAGTACACACCGGATCATCCGATGTGAAGGAAGTGGCACATCGGTTGATTTCAACAGAAGGATGAATTCTGAGTTATTCTGAAGAAGTACACACCGGATCATCCGATGATGAAGTAAGTGTACATCGGTCAATTTCAACAGAAACATTATTTCTGAACCAATTCTGAAGATCAACTCACCGGATCATCCGATGATGAAGTTGAAGTAACATCGGTCGATTAAACAGTCAGATCCAACGGTTATATCCAACGGTCACATCTGACACATGACATCAGCTAATTTGGAATTCGACCGATGCTCAAATAAAGGGGTGCATCGGATGATCCGATGTTCACTAAAAAAGTCTGCCTACTTTTCTAACGGCTATCTCGTGTGGGCTGGCTATAAATACCCCTCCAACCGGCCATTTCGTCAAGTCTTGATCACCAGAGCCTCACTACACATCCTCAAGCATTCAAGACCAAGAGCTACCACTTCCACACCTCAAAACCTCTTGTACTCCAACTATAGGCTAGATTTAGCTAGAGAGAAGCTTGTGTGCGTCCATTCTTGGTGATTGGAATCTCTAGGATAGTGAGAGAGAGTGTCTTGGTGACTTCTCTCACCTTGTAAAAGTTGGAGGAAGAAGAGATCGCTCCGGAGCTTACCAAGGCATTTGTGGAAGCCCAGAGGATCACCATTGTACAAGGCTTGAGCTCCACCTTGCCGGAGAAGGCGAACGGAGAAAGATAGTGGATTCCCTTGTCTTGGTGACTTGTGAGTGGCTATACCCTTTGGTGGGTGCCACAACGTGGACGTAGGTAGATCTTTGTGATCTTACCGAACCACGGGAAAAATCGCCGTGTCTCCAAGTCTCCGCGGGAGTTTGCATCTCTCTCTCCTCACCCTTTTACTATTACGCATTTACTATTCCGCACTTAATACTCTTGCTTGCGTAGTTAGTTCGCATAGGGAATTGGGCTTCAACCATTAAGTTTTAAATTGCTCTAAAATTTGAAAAAGCCCAATTCACCCCCCTCTTGGGCGTTTCGATCCTTACAATTGGTATCAGAGCAAGGTTGCTCATTGGATCATTCTAGCTTCACCGCTAGAGAGCGAAAATGGCCAAGAATGGGGGTTCGGTTACTACCTTCGAGGGCAAGAATTTTGCTTATTGGAAAGCACGCATGCGCGCTTACCTTGAGGCAATTGCTCCCGAAGTGTGGGAAGCGACTCATGCGGGGTTTGGAAATCTTGACTATGTTGGTGACCAATTAAAATGGGATGCTAAGGCTAGAAATGCCATATATGAATGCATTAGTCAAGATGTCTTTGCTAGGATTGCTAGTAAGGAAAAAGCATGTGAAATTTGGGCATGTCTAATTGAAATACATGAGGGCTCATCTCGTGTTAAAGAACTCAAATATCACATGCTTAAATCAAAATATGATGAATTTAAGATGTTTCCTCATGAGAATGTTAACCAAATGTTTTCTCGTTTAAATGTGCTCATTGAGGAAATTAACGCACTTGACATTGCTTCTCTTGGCAAGGGACTTATCAATCGCAAGATCCTCATGCTTCTACCCAAGCCCAAGTACAACATTATCAATTCAATGCTCCAAAAAGAGTCACTAGACAACATTGAAGTTTCGGAGCTCATTGGAGAAATCCATACTCATAAGATGAGCGTACTTGGAATGATGGAGGAATCATCATCAAAAACCATTGCTCTCAAGGCTTCAACCAAGAAGACAACTCCCAAGAAGAAGAAAGTGGTTGAGCCTAGCTCAAGTGAAGAAGAGCAAGAAACAAGCGAAGATGATGATGATGAGCTTGCTTTGATGATGAGGAAATTCTCACGCCTCAACTCCAAAATTGCAAAGAAGGGATACTCTTATGATCCCAAGAAGAAAGCCTTCTTGCCAAGAAAAGATGAAAACAAGACGTGCTACAATTGTGGTGATCTAGGCCACATATCATATGATTGTCCAAGACCGGACAAAAGGAAGGACAATGGCAAGCATCACAAGCTAGAAGAAAGTGATGATGAAGAGGAGGTCAAGCCCAAGCGCTCTTTTGGAAAGAAGAAATTTGACAAAGGCAAGAAAACCAAGCTCTTTCCAAAGAAGAGATGAGGACCTCAAAAGGTCTTCATGTGTGAAGCCAATGAGTGGATCACGGATGAAGAGTCAAGCGACGAAGATAGTGAAGATGAAGAAAACTTAGCGGGCCTCGCCATCGTCAACAAGGATGACTCACCTCTTCGTCCACCTCCTATGTGCCTAATGGCGAAAGGTAACTCAAAGGTATGTGAAGATTCTAGCGATGGTGATGATGAGCTTTCACCCGATGAATTAGCATCTATGATTAATGAATATCATGCCATTATAAAAAGGGAAAAGGCTAAGGTTAAGGCTCTTGAGCTAGCTCGTGCTAAGCTTGAAAGTGCTAACCTCGATTTGCATGACAAGTATGCAACCATACTTAAAGAGCATGACACGCTCAAATCAAATGTCAAGCAAATCGAGGAGGAGAATGCTCAAATCAAGCTTGAGTATCATGAGCTTGACTTAGCTAACTTAGCACTCTTGGCAAAGCACAATGAGTTGGTTCAAGAACATGAAGTGCTTAACCTTGCTTATGAAGCAATTGAACTTAAATTGAAAAACACAAAGAAAGAAACCCTTGATGGCAAAATATCATCTAATTCACATGCCACTAATATTTTGGATAAGTCTTTGCCTTTGAAAGCAAGCCCTAGGGAGAAGGAGCTAATGGACGAAATTGAAAGTCTTCGCACTAGTGTGGCAAGACTCTCTAAGGGGGAGGACAAGCACAAGGAAATCCTCTACCAACAAGCTAAAGGCTTCAACAAGAGGGGACTTGGATCCTTCCCGGTGCCCAACAAAGGAAAGGTGCCCTCACCGGAGCTTAGGACAAGCTTCATCAAGGAAGTTGGTTCCTATTGCCAACATTGTGAGGTCACCGGACATCACACGAGGGAGTGTCCTCTTCCCAACCGTCCTTCTCCCAAATTGCCTCCTAACTACAAATCTACTTTCAATGATTATCACTATCTATTGAGCAAAGTAGGTGGAAAGGTGAAGGCAAGGTTCATCGGCAAAGACATCAAGTGCATGAAGGGGAAGCTCCCCAAGCAACTTTGGGTCCCAAAATCACTTGTATCACACATACAAGGACCTAAGTTGGCTTGGGTTCCTAAACTCAAAAACTAACTTCATGTGTGTAGGTGAACTACAAAGCCGGAGGAAAGCATTGGGTACTCGATAGTGGGTGCACTCAACATATGACCGGCAATGATGGTATGTTCACCTCCATAAAGAACCCCGGCAATCATGAACAAGTCACCTTTGGTGATAACTCAAAGGGGAAGGTAATTGGTTTGGGTAAAATTGCTATTTCTCATGATTTGTCTATCTCTAATGTGCTTTACGTTAAGTCCCTTAGTTTCAATTTACTTTCTATTGCACAATTATGTGATCTTGGACTAACGTGCACATTTGACAAGAATGGTGTTGTGGTGACTAGTGAATCAAGCAAAGAACTAATATTCAAAGGTTTTCGGCATGGACATCTTTAGTTGGTGGACTTCTCCAACAAGGATGCTAGCTTGACCACTTGTCTTTTCACCAAGACAAGTTTGGGATGGCTATGGCATCGGCGCATTGCTCACATTGGGATGAGCAAGCTCAAGAAGTCATTCAAGCTTGGGATGGTGACCGGCGTGAAGGATGTCACATTTGAGAAGAACAAGCTTTGTAGCGCGTGTCAAGCCGGGAAGCAAGTTGCCTCACACCATCCGATGAAGACAATGGTGTCAACCTCCAAGCCACTTGAACTACTTCACATGGACCTCTTCGGACCGTCCACATACCAAAGCCTTGGCGGTAACCTCTATTGTCTTGTTATTGTTGATGACTACTCTCGCTATGCTTGGACATTGTTTCTAGGTGACAAGGGTGAAACTCCGGAAATCTTCAAGACCTTCGCTAAACGAGCTCAAAGGGAATTTCAACTTCCCATCATCAAGGTCCGGAGTGACAACGGCACCGAGTTCAAGAACTACAACATTGGGGAGTGGTGTGATCGTGAAGGCGTGAAGCACAAATTTTCGGCCACATACACCCCTCAACAAAATGGTGTCATTGAAAGGAAGAACAAGACTCTCATCACCCTTGCAAGAGAAATGCTTGATGACTATGGCACGTCGGAGAAGTTTTGGGCCGAAGCAATCAACACGGCGTGCCATGCCGCAAATAGGGTCTATCTTCATCGACTACTTCAAAAGACCCCATATGAGCTCCTCATTGGGAGAAAGCCCAACATCTCCTACTTCCGAGTCTTCGGGTGCAAGTGCTACATCTACCGCAAGAAAAGGCTCGGTAAGTTTGAAAGAAGGTGTGATGTTGGTATCTTTCTTGGTTATGCGTCAAACTCAAAAGCATATCGAGTATTCAACCAAACCTCCGGGTCAGTTGAAGAAAGTTGTGATGTTGAGTTTGATGAGACTAATGGCTCCCAAGAGGAGAGTTTTGGTCATGATGATATAGATGATGAGCCTCTACGAGAAGCTATGAAGAACATGACCATAGGAGACATCAAGCCCGAAGTTGAGGAGAGCCATGATCAAGGGGGAGCCTCAAGTTCCAACATCAACACCTCCATGGCGCCCCAAATTAATGAAGAAGAAGAGAAAGATGATCCATTGCCAATGCAAGATTCACATGCCACACAACACCAAGAAGAAGAAGAAGTCCAAGGTCAAGTCCAACCACAAGACGAGCGAGATGCCTCACCACCGCCAAGTGCCTCACAACCTCTTATGAGGCATGGGCGCATCTCCAAGGCACATCCGATGGATCAAATCATCGGAAGTCCGTCACGGGGAGTAAGTACTCGTTCTCGCCATGTTGCTTCATTTTGTGAGCACTACTCTTTTGTTTCGTGTGTAGAACCCACAAATATTGAGGAAGCAATCCAAGATCTCAACTGGGTGATGGCTATGCAAGAAGAACTCAACAACTTCACCCGCAATGAAGTTTGGGTATTGGAGGAGCGACCTAAGGACAAGAACGTCATCGGAACGAAGTGGGTGTACCGCAACAAGCAAGACGAGAATGGCGTGGTGGTCCGCAACAAGGCAAGGCTTGTGGCCAAGGGTTTTTCACAAGTTGAAGGACTAGATTTTGGAGAGACATTCGCCCCGGTCACACGGTTAGAAGCTATTCGCATACTCCTTGCTTTTGCTTCGCATCACAATATTATGCTTTATCAAATGGATGTTAAAAGTGCCTTACTCAATGGTTATATTAACGAACTTGTTTTTGTTGAGCAACCTCCCGGGCTTGAAGATCCGAGGAATCCTAATCATGTGTATAGGTTACACAAGGCGCTCTACGGGCTCAAGCAAGCACCTAGGGCATGGTATGAACATCTAAGGGATTTCCTAGTCATGCAAGGATTCAAGATCGGGAGGGTGGATACCACACTTTTCACCAAGGACATCAACGGGGATTTATTTCTTTGTCAAATTTACGTTGATGACATTATTTTTGGCTCAACTAACAAATCTCTTAGCCTTGAGTTTGGCACCATGATGTCTAGGGAGTTCGAGATGTCAATGATTGGAGAACTCAATTTCTTCCTAGGATTTCAAATCAAGCAACTTCAAGAGGGGACTTTCATCTACCAAGAGAAGTACACCAAGGACCTCTTGAAGAAGTTTGAAATGGAAGATTGTAGCTCAAGAAGTACTCCAATGGCGACAAATTGTCATCTCGACGCGGACATGGACGGTAAACCTATTGATCAATCTCATTACCGTTCCATGATTGGTTCATTGTTATATCTTACCGCATCTAGGCCTGATATCATGTTTAGTGTGTGCTTGTGTGCTCGCTTTCAAGCAGCACCTAAAGAATCGCATCGTAAGGCGGTCTTTAGGATACTTAGGTATCTCAAGTATACTCCAAGTGTAGGTTTGTGGTACCCCAAGAACACTAGTTTCCATCTCTTGGGTTACTCGGATTCGGACTTTGCCGGATGCCGTGTGGATCGCAAGAGTACCTCCGGTGGGTGCCACTTACTTGGGCGTTTCCTAGTATCTTGGTCGAGCAAAAAGCAAAACTTCGTGGCTTTGTCCACCGCGGAGGCAGAGTATATAGCAGCTGGTGCATGTTGTGCCCAAATTCTATATATGAAGCAAACCCTTTTGGACTTTGGAATTAAATTTGGTTGTGTGCCTCTCCTTTGTGACAATGAAAGTGCGGTTAAGATAGCTAGAAACCCCGTTCAACACTCCCGCACTAAGCACATTGATATTCGCCATCACTTCTTGCGGGACCATGAGGCTAAAGGAGACATCTCTTTGCAAGGTGTTAGGTCCGAAGAACAATTGGCGGATATCTTCACTAAACCACTTGATGAGAAAACTTTTTCTAGACTTAGAAGTGAATTAAATGTGCTAGATGCATCTAACGTCATGTAAGTTGCCATGTTCATGTAAGGTTGCATATCAAATAGGTCTTGTCTAACTCCCAAAGGATAGGGGCGAGCTAGAAATAGTTTTCCCTGAGGAAGCCTTTGGAAGGTTTAAACTTGGCAAGATAGATTTACATTATGCTTTGCATGATTCCTGCCATATAGACTTGCACTCATTTAATATCTTGCATTATTTTGTTTGGCATTGCATACAGTAGATTGTCACAAAGGGGAACCCACATCATGAGAAGGAGACTTGTTCAAAATGCAATATCTCAACTCATATGATGTGGATAGAGCAAAATTCTAAAGGTACATGCTTTAAAGAGATAGAAGTTTTCCATACTCTAGCTCACAAAGCATGGGCCTTACATTTTCGTGGTTTCCCTCCTAACCTTGTGTGTTCTCTTTGCTTAAGGGCTTAGCCAATATGTGGCACTATATTTGAAGCCTTCTATTAGAGGTTAGGAGTTGCCCAAAAAGTCCTAGGACCCATCCTTATCTTTGTGTGTTTAAGTCCAAGGACACATATGGGCAGTCTTAGGTTTTCTGTAGTCATCGGATTATCCGATGCTAGGGCCAGCAGATCATCGGATCAATTGGTGCTTCAGTTCAGTGCTCAGATCAAGTCAGATGTCACAAATCAACCGATGAGTTCATTTCAGAAGACATCGGAGCATCCGGTGTTCAGTTTTTGGTGCCCTACAGAAATCGACCGATGATCGCCACCTCAACGTCGGTCCATCCGGTGCTCAAAGAGAGTTTTTGGAACAACTCTCTGTTGAACTCGACCGATGCATCTTCCGATGATCATCGGTCCATCCGGTGTTTTGTGCGTGGCTAGGGTTTGCCCGTACGGTTTAAATAACGGTTCGCCCGACCGGTGTTTTCTTCCCCGACCTCCCAGCCGCCGCCGCCGCCTCCCAGTCGCCGCCGCCGCCTCCCAGGCGCCGCCGCCGCCGCCTCCCAGTCGCCGCCACCACCTCCCAGTCGCCGCCGCCGCCTCCCAGGCGCCGCCGCCACCTCCCAGTCGCCGTCGCCGCCTCCCAGGCGCCGCCGCCGCCGCCTCCCAGGCGCCGCCGCCGCCGCCCTTTGGCCGCCGCCGCCTAGGTGCCGCCCGTGCCCGCGCCGCCGCCTCTCCCGCGCGCGCCACCGCCGTTCCACCGTGCCGCCGCAGCTCCCTCCTCCGCCGCGCCTCCCTCGCCGTCTCCCTTCCACCACCGCGCATCACCCTCTCCGCTAGGGTTTCGCCGTGCTTCGACGTTCGTCGCTAAGGTTTGCTCCGTGCCGCGCGACGTCCTTCGTTGTTTTTCGTCGTTCATCTTCATCGTCGCTAACCCTAGCTCTCAATTGCATCAAGATGGGTCGCGATCGCAAAGGAAAGGGCAAGGCTATTGAGGAGCCCGCCGCGAAGAAGCGCAAGATGTCCAAGGACGCTCGTCGTGCGGGTTTGGCCGCTCGCGCCACTGAGGAGCGTGAGCGCGGCCATCGCGGTTCCTTACGGATCCGTGAGTCCCGGCAGAGGCAGGAGCCGGTCCAGCCGGTGCCTCCCGAGGGCTCCGACGAGGAGGAGACCGAGGTGCCGCCTCTCATCCGCCGGCGCACCCCGAGGACTCGTGGGGGTGGACAGACTCCTACGGCGAGTCGGCGCCCCTCTGCGGCTGACCGCGCCGAGGACAGAGAGGCCCAAAGGGCCATCCACCTGATGGACACAGCAGCCCGTGTTGCCGAGGATGTCAGACTCACCGACTACAGGAAGATGAAGGCAAGGCAACTGAAGAAGCTCAGATGGTCAGCGATCCTTGAGGAGTGGTTCCCACGGCCTAGGGACACTCGAGTTGACTCCCGCTTCTGGACCCTGACACAGGCGTCCCTGTACGAGACTTACAGGCGTCAGGGCCACAAGCTCTTCCAGCATAACAGCATCGACTGGGATCAGCTTGCAGTGGCAGCAGGACACGGGATCAGGCCACTCTTTGAGAGATACAGAGGACTTGTGGACTTTCTCTCACACCAGAGGAGTGCCTACGTCGAGGAGTGGGTCAGGGTGTTCTACGCGACACTCTACGTCTCTGAGGGCCGTCGCTCGATTCACTTCATGTTCATGGGGCGGATCAACGACGTGTCTCGAGACTTGTTGGGCAGACTGCTTGGTGTGGAGCTCTCTACTACGTGCCTGCACCAGATAGTCTACGGAGACGCAGACCCGCCGAGGAGGCCACTGACTGGAGGAGTGGCACCGCCTTTCGAGGAGATCAGAGGTCTGTTCACTCAGCCGTTCACTCCTGACCAGCCGAGGGTGCCAGCGCTTCTCACCCCAGCAGCTCGGACAGTTCACCACGTCCTCAGGCGTACTCTACTACCGAGGTCTGGCTACTTGGAGGGCTTCACGAGCCTTCAGCAGACCATCCTGTTCTATGTGATGAACGGGATGGAGTTCGACATCGTGGATATTCTGATCTGCGAGATGGAGGACGTGATCACCGACGGAGTTGGGATGCTTCGACAGTTGGTCTTCGGTCACTGGATCTGTCACCTTCTCCACCAGTTGGTTCCAGAGGACGCTCCAGGAGTCTCTCAGCTGACGGAGATGCACGTGACCCGGTTCAGCCACTACCGAGTCCCCACTCTGGGAGACCGCCGCCTTGGCCGTCCCGTCGAGCGTGAGGTTCAAGCCAGACTGTCAGAGGAGGACTGGGCAGAGCTGACTCAGGAGGACGCAGAGCTGGCACAGGCAGAGGCTCAGGGAGGAGACCTACAGCATATATGGTCGGACAGCGACACCAGCGACAGTGTCGAGGAGTACTTCCCTCCTGCTCCTCCTTCACCGAGGCAGCACGACGCAGAGGCAGGAGGCTCAGCAGCTCCACCACCTACACCTCCTCCAGTGTCAGAGGCTCAGGTGACTCAGCCGTCAGAGCTCACTGCTTTACTTCAACAGATGGCTCAGCAGCAGGAGCAGCAGGCAGCTCGACAGGAGCAGCTTCAGAGGCAGCAGCAGGAGATGCAGCTGGAGATCGCCCGTCAGAGGCGAGAGGACATCGACAGGTACACCAACCTTGTCGACCAGATGACGAGATGCACTCTGGACCAGCAGCAGCAGACTCAGCAGATGTTGTTGGGCATCCTGGGGTTGGTCACCAACCTCTACCAGCAGACGGGGGTCGCCCTTCCACCTCAGCACTCGGGACTCAGTCAGGCTCCAGGTGCACCCCCACTGGCACCAGCTCCTGCACCGTCCTCATCGATCCCCAGCTTCAGTATACCACCTCTGTTCGCCTCGACAGCGCCCGTTCACTCGACAGTACTGCCACCGACGTCGTTCCAGTCCTCACCTCTTCCGGCAGTACCTTCTCCACCGGCGCCAGCAGTCTCAGCGGATCCCCCAGCAGCTCCCGCTCCAGCTCCAGCGCCAGCGACCTCCACCTCCAGCAGCTCCGGCGACAGCACCGTCGACGCCGACCGCTTCACCATCGCCAGGAGCGCGCCTGAGTCGTAGGCACTCGACTTCCCTTTTTGGTGTCTTGATGCCAAAGGGGGAGAAGAGTTAGAGTCAGGGGGAGGGTTAGCTCAGTTCTAGGGGGAGTTCTTGGTTTTAGGGGGAGTGTCTATCCTTTTGCTACTTATTGTTATCTATTTGAGATTGCCTGTTATTATTATTTGCTATTATTGTACTCCGGGTGCTACTTTGCGCTATTGTTTATTATTTGAGCCTTCGAGCCACGTGTGTTGCAATTTGTACTTGTTATATTCCTTTTTGAGCATTGCGTTTTAATTCCATTAATTCTATGCTCTACTCGTTGTGTTGTCATCAATCACCAAAAAGGGGGAGATTGAAAGCATCTAGGCCCCCGTGAGGTATGGTTTCGGTGATTAATGACAACCGTTCGTTATCACTAATGAGTTTGTGGATGCGAGGTTTCACGTATATCACATCAAACGTTAATGAACTATCTATTCACACCATCTACTGCTCATTGGATACAAATGGAGACCCCTCAACGATCTATTCTAAGAGGTTATTCGATACTCATGAAGACTAAATAAAGAACTCATACAACGACTCTATTCTATCAAAATTGGCAACACAAGAAGCTTACACTTCATCATAATATCATTTCAAACAAGTGTCAAAGAGGTCACTCAAGAAGATTCCAAAAGATCAACTCAAAACAACTCGAAGCAAACAAGTTGCACTCACCGGATCATCCGATGTCTTGCAAAATGACTACATCGGGTCGAGTTTGAGTTGGCAGAAGAAGAAGACCTTAGAACCCAGTACACACCGGATCATCCGATGTGAAGGAAGTGGCACATCGGTTGATTTTAACAGAAGGATGAATTCTGAGTTATTCTGAAGAAGTACACACCGGATCATCCGATGATGAAGTAAGTGTACATCGGTCAATTTCAACAGAAACATTATTTCTGAACCAATTCTGAAGATCAACTCACCGGATCATCCGATGATGAAGTTGAAGTAACATCGGTCGATTAAACAGTCAGATCCAACGGTTATATCCAACGGTCACATCTGACACATGACATCAGCTAATTTGGAATTCGACCGATGCTCAAATAAAGGGGTGCATCGGATGATTCGATGTTCACTGAAAAAGTCTGCCTACTTTTCCAACGGCTATCTCGTGTGGGCTGGCTATAAATACCCCTCCAACCGGCCATTTCGTCAAGTCTTGATCACCAGAGCCTCACTACACATCCTCAAGCATTCAAGACCAAGAGCTACCACTTCCACACCTCAAAACCTCTTGTACTCCAACTATAGGCTAGATTTAGCTAGAGAGAAGCTTGTGTGCATCCATTCTTGGTGATTGGAGTCTCTAGGCTAGTGAGAGAGAGTGTCTTGGTGACTTCTCTCACCTTGTAAAAGTTGGAGGAAGAAGAGATCGCTCCGGAGCTTACCAAGGCATTTGTGGAAGCCCGGAGGATCACCATTGTACAAGGCTTGAGCTCCACCTTGCCGGAGAAGGCGAACGGAGAAAGATAGTGGATTCCCTTGTCTTGGTGACTTGGGAGTGGCTATACCCTTTGGTGGGTGCCACAACGTGGACGTAGGTAGATCTTTGTGATCTTACCGAACCACGGGAAAAATCGCCGTGTCTCCGAGTCTCCGCGGGAGTTTGCATCTCTCTCTCCTCACCCTTTTACTATTACGCATTTACTATTCCGCACTTAATACTCTTGCTTGCGTAGTTAGTTCGCATAGGGAATTGGGCTTCAACCATTAAGTTTTAAATTGCTCTAAAATTTGAAAAAGCCCAATTCACCCCCCCTCTTGGGCGTTTCGATCCTTACAGGCGTGGGTCAAGTCTGTTAGGGCGAAGGCTCGGGATCGGGAGGAGCGGCTTGAGGCTCAGGAGGAGGTACTAAAGGAAACAGAGGCCGCTGTCGCGACCCTCCAAAGGAATGTGGATAAGTGCCAGGCTGAGGCCGAGAGCCTCCATGTCTCCGCCGATGCACGTCTCGCAGCCTTGACAGAGCTCCGAGAGACACTCGTTCATCGAGAGGAGGCGGCGGAGGCGAGGGAGAGGGATCTATCCGACTGTCTGGCTGCCTTTGAGGTGGAGAAGATGCGCCTGGAGAAGCGGCTTTAGGGCATCCATGACCGGGAGGTCTCTGTTGTGTCCAGGGAGTCTGATCTGGAGGAGTGGGCTGCGCGGCTAGCCACCAGGGAGCATGCCTTGGTTGCTCTGGAGCGAGGGCTAGCCGCTCGTGAACAGGAGCTAGCGGGGAGGAGTTCGGCGGGGGAGCTGGCTTCTTCCATCAAGGAGGTCAAAGATCTTTGGTCTTCTTGTGTCGTTGAGGGAGAGAAGGTCTGGGACTTCCTCGGCCGGGCAGAGGTGGCTCTGGAACCCTTCGGCTTTGACCTATTGCACCCCGGAGGGTCGGTGCGGGAGGTGAGCCAAGCACTCCTTGCCTTGGAGTCAGCCGGAGAGAAGCTCTTGACGTTGGAGAATGTCGTGGGGGAGCACCTGGCGGCCGAAGGCAAAGCTCTGGCTTAGATGGTGGCAGGGCATGTGCTCACTTGCCTTTGGAGCTGCGACCCCAACATCTCCTTGGAACTTGTTGTGCAGGGCCACAGCGTAGAGCTATCGAGGGCGGCGAAGTCTTTCGTGGAGGAAGTCACCCGACTTGTAGCTGCTAGGTTCCAGTGCGGGTAGCTCCTAGGTCTCCCGCTTGCCTTGTATCCTCCTGTGTATGTTGGAGCTTCCTGCGACGCGATTACCGACGACTCCATCACCCCGCCGGCGAGCTGCCAGCCCGTCTACCCCAACCCGTAGACGCGGTCGAGGCTGCTAAGGGAACTGCCGACACTGGACGACATCGATGTTTCAGTGCGGCATATTGGGTATCCCTCACGGGGCATTGAGATCCCCGGAGCAAATGGCACTGGTGGTCCATTAGGGCCTGTGCCAGACTCACTCATAGACAGGGGGAGGGAGTTAGCGGGGAGGCCTTAGTCTATGTCCCCCCCCCCCCCCGTTCGCCACCCCAGGATGTCCTAGAGACCAGCAGGGCGTCGAAGAGGAAGCTGGTCCGTCCTGACGTAAGCTTTGTCTCTGGCCCCCACGCGAGGGGTTCCCACGCTTCCCGTGATCCCGCACCGGGCTCGACGCCTGGCGCCAGGGGCAGCTCTGGAGTCGCCGCTGCTGGAGTAGTCCCAGTGGTCACGGGAAGGGCGTCTGGTGCTGCTGGAGCTTCAAGGAGGGCCCCACCAATGTCATCGGCTTCTTAGCTGCCGAGGGCCGCCCGAGCTCAGGTCACTTCTTCGACGTCGGGGTCCTCCGCAGGGAAGGCTCCTGAAGTGGTGTCTTTGTCGACGAAGACCCCCGAGGCTCCACCAGCTCTGAAGCCAACGGAGGTGACCTCGATGTCGGCGGGGGAGAGTTGCTCGAGCCCCCCTACGTAAGAAGCTACACGCGGAATGGAACTTCCAGGCCTCCAGGTACGACTCAACCTTACGAGGCTGTGTACTGAGTTGCTGGACGTCATAGTTGATGTTTGGTGCTTCTTTTTGTAGGGCTTCCCAGCAGAGCACTTTTGTTCCTTCTCCACCGCAGCAGTCCGGGAGCCGAAGCTCCCTGTACGCCGAAGCTCCAACACCGGCGGTTGTGCCGGAGCCTTTGCCTGAGGCCGCTCTCGATGTCGACATCCGGGCTCCCGAGGCCCGCCAGCCGGCGGGCACTGACGCCTCTAGTAGCAATGCGGCTGCTGTTGGGCGAGCTGCCAACCCTCCTCCTCTATGTTCACAAGTTTCCATGGTGGCAACCCCACCGATGGACGAAGAGCTACAGGGTGTTGAGGCGTTGCCTCGCCTGATGATGTCAAACGTTGTCCCGTTCCCTAGGGCCGCAAGGGCCGCCTGCTCTAGTCTGGACCAAATGCATGATGCACTCGAGCAAGAGTGGGCCGAACTGAGGTCCGAGCAGAAGTGCCTCTAGGACTGGACGACCTGCTGGAGGCGTGGGTCAAGTATGTTAGGGCGAAGGCTCGGGATCGGGAGGAGCGGCTTGAGGCTCAGGAGGAGGTGCTAAAGGATACAGAGGCCGCTGTCGCGACCCTCTAAAGGAATGTGGATAAGTGCCAGGTTGAGGCCGAGAGCCTCCATGTCTCCGCCGATGCACGTCTCGCAGCCCTGACGGAGCTCTGGGAGACACTCGTTCGTCGAGAGGAGGCGGCAAAGGCGGGGGAGAGGGATCTCTCCGACCGTTTGGCTGCCTTTGAGGTGGAGAAGATGCGCCTGGAGAAGCGGCTTTAGGGCATCCATGACCGGGAGGTCTCTGCTGTGTCCAGGGAGTCTGATCTGGAGGAGTGGGCTGCACGGCTAGCCACCAGGGAGCAGGCCCTGGTTGCTCTAGAGCAGGGGCTAGCCGCTCAGGAACAGGAGCTGGCGGGGAGGAGTTCGGCGGGGGATCTGGCTTCTTCCATCAAGGAGGTCAAAGATCTCTGGGCTTCTTGTGTCGTTGAGGCAGAGAAGGTCTGGGATTTCCTCGTCCACGCAGAGGCGGCTCTGGAACCCTTCGGCTTTGACCTATTGCGCCTCGGAGGGCCGGTGCGGGAGGTGAGCCAGGCACTCCCTGCCCTGGAGTCAGCCGGAGAGAAGCTCCTGACGTTGGAGAATGTCGTGGGGGAGCACCTGGCGGCCGAAGGCAAAGCTCTGGCTTAGATGGTGGCAGGGCATGTGCTCACTTCATTTGGACTTGCGACCCCAACATCTCCTTGGAACTTGTGGTGCAGGTCCACAACGTAGAGCTGTCGAGGGCGGCGAAGTCTTCCGTGGAGGTCACCCGACTTGTAGCTGCTAGGTTCCAGCGCGGGTAGCTTCTAGGTCTCCCGCTTGCCTTGTATCCTCGAGTGTATGTCGGAGCTCTACTGTTATCAAAGACTTTTTGTTTTAAGTCTAGTGTTACCTTGAGTTATTGATGTAGACTTCGGACCTTTGGCGGCAAAGGTCCAGAATAACTTAGACAATGTGGGTAGCTCTTTGCCGATGCTCCGAACTTGTTCCTCTAGGTCCTTAGAAGCATAAAGACCTAGGGCGCTCCGTCGGCGTGGCTACCACTCCTTCCGAGTCCTTGGCGGCGCAAGGACCCAACGGAAGTTCGACCCTTATCTTCAGCTTGTTTTAGCTGGTGCTCCGAGTCTTCTACTTGTTGCTGCAGTGGTCCGACATCCTGCCCGCGTGGTTCACAGTGATGGGCCCCTGGTAGATGCGGCCCTCATGTTGGGACGCACCTACCACTGGATGGGGCAGGGCATCAGCATCGGCCCCCCTGGGAGGTCCGAAACGCCAAGGACCTGTGTGGACCTACAGTCAGGGCAGAAAGAGGGAGTAGTCGTGCTCTTTGGTCACTCTTCCTTGTTTGGTAGCTTTGCTGTGGCTTACGGTCCTTAGTTAAGCTGCGGGGCTTGGGTAACTCAATGCGGGTCGTCCGGGTAATGGTTAAAGCCTTGCCCAGAGGTATGAGCCATCTGGTTCCCCGGTAGCGAGCCGTAGCGCTGGAGAGGCAGGGTACGCATGCTAAGGGTATGGAACCAGGCGTAGTAGGCTACGCCCCTAGACCTCCCTCTGGCGTAAGCTTTTCGGGGGAGGGCCGTTAGGCGCCATAGGGCCCCTAGGCAATGAGACAATCAAAGATCCCTTAAGTTACAGTCAAGACTTTGCTCGGGGGTATGAGCCGTCCGGCTCCCCGTTACCGAGCTGCAGCACTGGAGAGGCAGGGTACACATGCTAAGGGTACGAAACCAGGCATAGCAGGCTATGCACCTGGACCTCCCGCTGGTGTAATATTTTCGGAGGAGGGACCATTCGACGCCATAAGGCCCCCAAGCAACGAGACAATCGCAGGATCCCCGGGTACGCCACAGGTACTTCAAGCAGGCCTGCTCGTACAAGGATAGCACAACTTTCGCTACGGTTGGACACAAGAAAAAATGACTGGCCACACGGCCGGAGCAATATGGTGCAGCAGAGAACAACAGGGTTATGCCGTCGAAATCTTGTCTAGATCTAAACCTGTGTCTCATCACAAGCCACACCCCCTCGGTCACTCCCGGGCTGTCCAAAAGAGACAATTCTGAACCTACACGCCTCACATGCGTAACACATATGAGACGGGCCGGTTCGAAACGGGTGACGCATGTTGTATAGGTTTACGCCAATCTTTCATTTTTGAGTCATTTAAAAGAGAGAGAGGAAAGAATGAGAGAGAAGGAAAGAACGAGAGAGAGACAAAGAAGTGGGTCAGTCGTCCTAAGTTATGACCCGCTGGGGCCTGTCATTATCTTACGACGCCTTTAGGGTTAGCTGGCGTACGTTATGCCCTGTCGTAAGTGGGTCAAAGATGAAACCGCCCCGTCGGGGCCCGCCATCCACGCGCGGGAGCTTGCCGTCCTCCGTGCCTGTCTCGACTAATACATTACCATTAAATGGGCCGTGACAAACCCTAAATGGGTCGTGTCAGGCCGGACCGGGCCGAAACCCATTTATTTACATATAGTAACTAATCATGCAATCAATCAAAGTATTAGTTAAATAATAATCAATTACAATACTAATTAAACAATTAATCAACTAAGATCAAATTAAACATGTAATCAACTAATTCAACCATTTACAACTAATTATTCTATTAATCAAATAACCAACAACTCAACAAATAATCAACAAATAAATTAACAACTAATCAGCAATAAAACAACTAATTACTCAACAAAGGGAAAACTACCATAATTCAACAAGAAAACAACTAATTACTAGCAGAAAAGGTAAAGTGGGTTGGGCTGAGGAGGCTGAGGTAGAGAAGAGGGATGAAGCGGGATTACAAGAAAACAACTAATTACTACCATAATTCAGATGAAGCGGGATGGAACATGGCCTCTGTGCGCAAATCCAGCGATTGAGGGGGCGGGGAACAGCTTGGTCCGTGATGGCGCCTGCTTGAAGTTTAGTTGGGCGGCGCAGCGCACAGCAGGCATTCGCGTGGCCACGATGCAGCTCGGCGGCGGCGGCGGCGCACGGAAGGCATCTCGGCTACGGGCTGCGGCACGTGCTTGATTTGGGTGACGCTCAACGGGTGCAGATAGGGTACAATTTGTATTCGTTTTACATACTTCACGCAAACGAGGCAAAACAGCGTTTAAATCCGACCCAATTGGTTATGGCCGTCGTAAGTTACACTTAGTTTACGACGGTGTCGTAACTTACAACGGCATAGGGTTACGGTCGTCGTATGTTACGGTTATAGGGTTACGGACATACGACGGACTGAGGAACTAAATAAACTAAATTAGTTACCAAACGAGGCAAAACTGTTTCGTTCAGCCCATTTACAACGTTTAGATGACCTAAATAAACTAAATTAATTACTAAATGAACTAAACAAACTAAATTAATTACTAAATGAACTAAATAAACTAAATTAATAACTAAATCAACTAAATGAACTAAATTAATTAATAAACAAAACGTACCTCAGAGTGGAGGTGGCACCGGGGCGGCTCGGGGCGGCGCCGGGACGGCTCGGGGCGGCGTCGGGGCGGATCGGGGAAGCGCCGAGGCAGCTCGAGCAGCGCCAGGTGGCGGAGTGGGGGCGGCTCGGGGCGGCTGGGCGGGGGCAGCTCGGGGCGGCTCGGGCGGCGGAGCGGGGGCGGCTCGGGGCGGCGCCGAGCGGCGGAGCGAGGGGGGGGCGGCTCCGGCGGCCTGGCGGGGGCGGCTCAGGCGGCGGGGCGGAGGCGGCTCTGGCGGCGCAGGACGACGGCGGCGGCGGTGCGGGCTCGGGCTAAATGAGCCCGAGCCTGGGCCGGGGCGGAGGTTAAAACCATCGACTTACGACGGTCGCGTAACTTACGACGGCTTAGGTTATGGCCATCGTAAGTTACACTTAGTTTACGACGGTGTCGTAACCTACGACGGCATAGGTTTACGGCTGTCGTAAGTTACGGTTATCTTACGATGGTCCAGTAACTTACGACAGCCATGGGCCCGTAGCCGTTGTAAGTTAGTTTATTTACGACGGCCCGAAGCGACCGTCGTAAGTTAATTTACTTACGACGGCTAGCCGTCGTAAATAACGTGGCCGTCGTAAGGTGCGACGTTTCCTGTAGTGATGGAAAGAAAGCATGAAAAGTATGGGGGCAATGTCCGGGGTCCGGTTACTTCTCTTGTCCGTAGGCGCGTTCTTTCTGGCCCCCAAGTACTCAGTTGTAGCACTGGGGAGGCAGGATGTGCACGCTAAGGGTACTGAACCAGGCATAGCAGGCTACACACACCAGACCTCCCGCGGGCGTTAACCTTTCAGCAAAGAGACCTTTCAGTGGCACGCGACCTAGGACAAGTGTGCAGGACAGGCTCTGGACATGCCGTTTACAGTTGATATGCATGAGCTAGCACAAACTGTAAATAAAGTGCGCATGGTAGGGTAAATTTTTCTTATTTCTAGCTTCCTTCGAGTGATAGGAGGTTACAGGCCGTTTAAGAAGGCAGCGACCCGCCCAGGATGACAAGAGTAGTTGGACCCTTCCGGAGCTTAGTTGTTCTAAGTGATGTTCCTAGACACTATAACACCCTTACAAGAAAGAGAAAAAGAAAAAAATACCCTACTATTGCACTAAGGGTAGGACTTACAGGGGTGTTCTATGTCCTATGGTCTGGGTAGAGATACCCATCCATTGCGGCTAGGCGAGTGCACCTGAGGCGGCATACTTGTACGTGTCAGGAGCGACCCTCCCAGCTGGGGGAGGGTTTGTCACCCCTCCTCAAAAAAGTGTTAGCCGAGGCACCAGGTGTCCCTACCTTGGGTTGTCTACTCTGTGCGCACCATTGCCGGAGCGTTTTGCGGAGTGGCGCATTTCGAGCAGCCTCTAGCCACATTGCCTCGTCAACGAGGTCAATTTCTTCACGTAGAAGCTGGTTTTGCATGGCTTCGTTGTATGTCTGGACATCGGATGAGCCCCTGGTGTGTTTTGGGGGGAGGGCGGCCTCAACCTCCTACACCAATGTAAGAGGGCGTTTTCCCTTATCACGCGATGGAGGGGGGAACGCGTGTTTAGGCGTGGAGCGTCTTGCGTCGCTCGCTGTGATCGCTAGAGTCAGAGTCGGAGTGGCCGCAGACGGCTTTCAATGCCCTCTCAGCGTCTTGATACTCCATACCTTGCTCAGCGTTGGCCTCAGGTTTGGCCTTTTGCTTGCCCTCCCACTGGCGGGAGGGTGCACTGTCTAGGCGCGGTCGCTGCTGTTGCAGCTCACAGAAGCGTTTTGCGAGCTAATTGATCTCGCGGCAGTCGCTGGCGCCGTGGATGCTAGTGTTGTGCACCAGGCACAACTGGCTATCATCGCTGGCGGACGACGGCCGTGGGCGCTTGTTAGGATGCCGGGTTCGGCCCCCACCGGCCGCTGCTAGAGCAATTGTGGGTGCCCTAGCGAGAGGCTTGTTCCTTCCCCCGGTCTTGTTCTTCTTGCTGCCGCGTGAAATAGTAGTCTCTCCGGCACTCCCCGCCGCGGAGGCGGGTTGCGAATGCCAGTCTCGACCTTTCGGCCCGCTGGCACATTTTTCGACCAGGCTGAAGAGCTCGGAGATGTCTTGAACGTCGTGCGTGACTAAATTCTCGAGCATCTTCTTGTCTCGGATGCCTTGCCGGATGGCGATGACGACAGAGGCATTGGAGATGCGGGGGATGGTGTTCTTGACCTGAAAGAACCGTTAGATGAAGGATCACAGCGACTCCCATCGCACTGACGCACGACGTGGAGGTTGAGCTCGGTGCTGGGGCACGTGCAGGAACTCCCAATGTTGGCTGTGAATCTCCAGCACAACTCTTCCCAAGACGTGATGGATCCTGGGGGAAGGTTCATAAGCCATGACTGAGCTGTGCTAGTCAAAGGCATGAGTAAGCAGTTGTCCATGACGGCCTCATCCCCTCCTGCACCTAGGATGGAGGTGGAGTAGATCTGTAGGAACTCGGCGGGATTGACTGCCCCGTCGTACTTTTCCGGCAGATGGGGCCGAAACTTGGGTGGCCAGCCCAGCATACAAAGGTGCGGGGCGAGCGCCATGCAGCCTCCCACAGCCCCCGGAGAGGCAGGGGTAAGAGGAGCGCCGCCCTGCCGGTACGGCGCTCGGAGAGCGGTACCCTCCTTTAAGGTTGTGACACCTCCCGCGACGCCGCTCGATGGTAGTGCGACCATCTTCGCTCGCGATACGATGGTCCAACTCGACCCTGAGGTCAGGCGTGGCTGTCATGCAGGGGGCCGCCACCCCTTGGGCCACTGTTGGCGTACGCGACTGGGCCAACGAGGGTTCAGCCGGCTGTTTCCTGTAGGCAGGAGAGTTCATGGTGGAGGCGACGAGATGGTCGACATCATGCCGCCACTGCTCCGCTGCCTCGGGGGTTGCACCCTCACCCGGAGGGTAGTGGAGCAAAGTGCGTGTTGCAGCCAACACACTCTCCGGGCTCGGCCGTGGCAGCGGTGTTGCCACTGCCGGAGAAGAGGGTGGCCGAGAGGAAGCGACCACTGGGGTGTGAACACCGACGCCGCACCGTCCGCACGGTTGTCGGTCCATCCCGACCTAGGCGCCACAGGCGCCTCGGGGGCTCCAACGTTCTGGTCACCGAATCGGCCGGATTTAGGCGTTGGGGCTGCTGGTGGCACGCCGGCCGTCTGACCGCTAGCCTATCCAGGCCTGCCCGCCATGGAGCAGGAGGTAGCTTCGTCGTCTCCCGTCTGGAGACGACGGCGAGGTGGGTGAGAAGGCTCGCCGTGAGAGCGCCAAATGTCGGAGTGTGAGCTGCGACACTCCTCCCGGCCTGCTCGGAAGTAGGACGCGGGGTTCTTTTTTTCCGGAGGGGCCTTGGCACCATTCACGACCTGGGATCGAGGGAGCAGATGAACATAGGGATTTACGTGGTTCGGGCCACCGGAGCGTAATACCCTACGTCCACGAGTGTGCTTGTTCTATTGCTTTAGCGTGAGTGCTTGTGTGTAGTGTAATCTGGAGAGTGGGAAATCGGAACCCCTTGCAGGATGGTCACCCTGGTCCTTTTATAGTTCAAGGTCGGGGTGCATGTAGCTCCCGCTTGCATAGGGTCCAGGGAAGGGTCCGACCCACTTGGGTATTTTGTACGCAGCCTTTCCCTACATTTCTTTAAGAGGTTGTTTCCAGGACTTGAACCCGTGACCTCATGGTCACAAGGCGACAGCTTTACCGTTGCACCAAGGCCCCCTTCAAATTTGCACCCAAAGTGCCTCCAAAGAGAGCAGCAAAAGTTGTCCCAAAACCATATGTGATTCGATCCTATTTATATTCCTAATATGTGGATACGTTCTGTTTGAAAGTTTCTGGATTGGTAATTTAATGTTCTGGACTGAGGAAGTGAGGATTGATGTAACCTGGCAGGGAACCGGTGGAGAACAGCAAAGATGACATTGTTGATAAGGAATTGTTGATGAAACTTAAGACATCCATGGTACTAATTGTTGTCTTAATGTTGTGGCTGTTTGTTGTAACTGAAAGCTTTTCACTTTGAGGGTGGCTGATACATACTACATAGAACACTTTGTTTCATTTACGTTCATTTCATGCTTTATAGTCTAAATCTCTTCAGTACTTGTTGAAGTGGTTTCCTGCGACACTTCCCCCAGTCTGCCTGAGTAGCCCGCAGAGGTTCTTTTTTCGGAGGGGCTAGTGGATCTTGAAGGTCAGAGCACAATGGCGAGAGGGACACGAGGATTTACGTGGTTTGGGCCGCCGGAGCATAATACCCTACGTCCACGGGTGTGTTTTTTGTATTGCTTGCGCGTAAGGGCGTATGAGTCGGCTGGATTACGAAGCCTTTGCCCGGTGGCTGCCCCGGTCCTTTTTTATCCCAAGGCCGGGGCAGTTACAAGGTGGCCCGGGGCGTGACAGGTGGCCCCGCGGCTATCTGCATCCTATACATGAGCTATAGACATCTACAGCTATATGTTTTGTCACTGTCGGTGGAGTTAAGGCGTGCCGCCTGTCACACCGGGCGCCTCTGACCGGGCGGCCGATGATGATGACGTTTCCGTCTTGTCACCGTGTATCCTCGCTCTTCTAGGCGGTTCTACGCCGTTGGGTGGCACTGTTGTGCCGTCACGCCTCGCCGCCCTGTCTTTCACCATAATGGAGCACAGACGGGGAGCGGAGGCGTGTGCTGTGCGCCATGCTCTTGGGGAAGGCGCGAGCCATGAATGCTCGGGCTGGCAGCGTACCTTCCTCTTTAATCCTTGGCCATCTGCCCATTTCTCGTCGGAGTGACGTCCGGGCGGGTGGCCCCTGTGACACACGTCTCCACTGGAGTTGTCTTGCGGAGTAGCGGGTGGTCCGAACTTGTTGGGCACATGGCAGCACCGGAGCCCTCCCGTGCTGGAGGTCGGGACCGGGGCCGCAGGACTCATGGCACATCCGGGGCCTTCCTCGGGGGGAAGGTATACTCGGAGCCGTTGCCAACGCGGCCGCACTAGAGCCCTCCCATGCTGGAGGTTGGACCCGGAGCCGCAGGACACGTGGCACCCCCGGAGCTCTCTCTGGCGGAGGGTGTGGCTCGGAGGTTCCGGGCACGTGGCAGCGCCGGAGCCCTCCTCGACGGAAGATGGGGTCCGGGACCACTAGACACGTGGCGGCTCCCAAGCCACCCTCGGCCGGTCTTCAAGCTCAGGGCCTGAAGACACGTGGTAATCCCGGGACTGCCCATCGGGCCTAGGGCACGTGGCTTATGCTGGGGCCCACCTAAGTCGGGAAGGCGAGGCCCAGGTGCTTTCTATCCACCACGCGGGGTACCCGGTTCGCAGGATACCGACAGTACCCAATGAATGTGTGCTTACTATTCACTGAGCATGCTCAAGGATATTTCAACTTTCTTTTGTTGCCAAATATGCACTTCCTAAAATGCTTTACATTCGCATCCTAAAATATTTGTAAGTATAAATCCTGGAGGCTTTGGATTGGGCGTGATTGGCCAGTTTCTTATCCACAGCGAAAAATACAAATAAAACTGCTACTTACTCTGCCAGTAGCTTTGTTGCTGGCGAAGGGTGTGATTTGAACTCTATTCATCACTATTCACTACAGGGGCATTCTTCATATGTTGGATCGCCTTAAAATGCATTCTTCTGGACATGTCTAAAATCAGTGCATGTTGTACAAAGTACAAAGTAACCAAGAACTGTAGAGAGAACATCAGATACCTTTCATAACTTCGTCTTTCGTAGTTGATCGATTAGATCACTAGAACTATTATACTGGTATCACTTTGTGCGATAGACATACAAAATTTATAATATTGGTGCAATTTGTGTTACTTCTTTTGTCACATCTAGCTAATGATGTATTTCTTTGTTGGCATAGCAAAAATATGCACACAGGTTGCATTTGGACAAGGAAACTCTTCTTATGCAAGATTTTTTCCAAGACCAAGAAGTTTTTCAGCAGGTATTCATTAGTTTATGACGAACTGAACCATCCAGTAATGAATGTATTTCTGAAGATTGAATTATGGTTGGCTGGTTTGCAAAATACTTCTCTCTCTCTTAAATGGAATTGAAATATATGACATGTAATATTTGTTTAATCATACATACAATGGCATTTGGACCTTAACACCCTTTGTTTTCATCGCATATTCAGATGTAAAATTATCAAAATAATATGCTGAGCCCTGGGTCAGTGAATATATCAAATTACTATAGCGGATTGATTCCTATTCAGGCAGTATCCACTGATTCTATTTATTACAGGACTATGACGATACTGATTATCCTGTTACTCTCCCACTGAGGAGGCCCTACTCAGGAGATCCTGGTATGCTGTTGGTCTTTCTAAATGAAATCGTTAAGAGTTTTTCATTGACGACCCTTACACCCTTCTACATCCCTAACACAGAAATCCTTGATGAGGAAGAATTTGGATAATCTTCTGCCAGCAGAGCTCAAGATGCTGAATTAACTGCGGCAGAACAGCTTGGATTAATGGTATGTACGGTAACATGGTTCCAACACCTTTTCACTTCTGGTCATGTGCATTAAAGTAAGATCACTTGTATGAAGAATCGTTTTCTAATAAAAAAACAAGTGTACACATCTTTGACTATCAATTTAGTGCTGAAACCTCCTAGAGCTGTAAGGATCATAGCTGGTCCCATATATGGATTCTGCGTCGACAGGATTGGTCAGACACACCACAGTCGCTCTTCTTCCAGATGCCTTCCTTTCTTCCTTTACCACAGCAGTCACAATCTGTTGTGGAGCCAAGTAAAGGCTCTGAGGAGAATGCTGAACTTGCAAGTACAAGCACCAAGGAGAGACGGCAGGGCATGATGTCCTCTTCAGTCCATGGCATAAAACTCAAAGATCTGCCTGGAGGTTTGATGGGAAAGATACTTAAGAGTGGTAAAGTGAAGATGAAGATTGGAGAAGCCCTTTATAATGTCAGTATAAAATATTTGAACTGTATACTGTAGTATTTTCTAATTTGGTTTTCAAAGGAGTACTAAAAATGCAAGGTTAATTGTACAGGTTTGGGCAGGCTCAAATTGCATGTTCACCCACAAGGTTGGAACAATGAACACCAGAGAAAAGCATTACTGTACCTTGGGAGAGGTCAGCAAGCGTGCTGTTGTCACCCCTGATATCGAATATTTGCTGGGTTTTGTTGACAAGATGGATGAATAGCTCATTTCTTTTGTGCACACTATGGCCATATGCCAATGCATAGGAGCCAATTGAACAACTTGAAAGTTTACTCTCTCAAAAGAAAGAGTCGGATTTCACGTGATGGCAGTTTTGAGTTTCAACCAAAACAAATACATCAAACAATAAGGGGTCCTGTTAAGAATAAAGATAGTTCAGATATCACCGATTGTAATCTTCTAAAGATAAAATAGAATCAGCTAAAGATAGAATAGATAGATGTTTAAACATAGTTGTATCCAACCAAGACTCTTTGAGCCGGTACTATATATGTAACGCCACATGGAGGGCTTTTCTCCATCCAGTCAACACGTAACCCGTAAGCACCCGAGATAGGGGCTGTGGTTCCATCTACCTCCGCTGCCATTGATCTTTCATGGTATCAGAGCCATGACGAGTTCATTGTCATCTTCAACAACTCCGGTGAACTCCCTCCTTGCACATCCCGTCACCGAGAAACTTACCAAGAGCAATCATGCTCTATGGCATGCGCAAGTTTGTGCTGCAATCCGAGGGGCCAAGCTTCTCGGTTTCCTCATGTAAGGGCCTCAGTTTTTGACACATAATTGAAGTGTTCATCACCATACACATACACCTCATTTGAGGAAAGATGATGAACACAAATGAAGAGCAAGTAACCACCATCAACATGCTCATTAGAGAACAAACTTACATATTGCAAAAGTGGCATTTTCCACATGTGATATAGATGGGCTGGGCATATGAAAACTCCTACACATTGCTAAGGATGTCCATGCCAAATTTCACCCAAATTCAAAACTTTTTTGAGGTCATTTTGGGTATAGTTAGAAAGAGGGCAGTTTGAAACCATATTCAAATTCAAACTGTTTTTATCCCATGAATTTAAAAGTGGGAGGCATATTCTTATTCAGCACATTTTTGTGAGCTCACACACCAATTTTTACTCCATTTGGAGTTGATCTTGACATGAGCTAATGGGGCAAATTCAAAATTTATTTGAATTCAAAACTGAACTTGTGCTGAAATTCATTCAAACCAAACCCAATTTGAATTCTAATCAATTCAAATGGCTCATGGGTGAATAATTTGAATCACCAGGGGTATTATGGGGCTCACTGTTTACAACAGTGATTAGGAGTAAATTTCAGAGGTTAAAACCTCGAGTGGGACCCACATGTCATAGAGAGGAGGAGGCAAAACTTGCACACAAAGTCACAGCCTCGGTGGGAAATTCCACCGAGCAGCTGTCGGCTGTGCCACCGAGCAGCTACCGGCGCCACCAGCTACTTCCCCTCTACGCGCGCTGGCACCAGGGCGGCTCGCTCGCACCCCCACGCGACCGGCACCGCCTCACCCGAGCAGGAGTCAGCCGGCTTTATCTTCTCGCGGGCAAACCTGAGCAGCGGCATTGTTTCTCGCCGCAGCTCTCTACTCAATCAGAAAAACCAGCAAAACAATCTCCTCCTTCGTTCCTGAGCTGCTAGACAGCAACCTGAGGTCGCACTCCACCTTCCCAACACCAGAAACCCCGAGCTCCGACCTCCTTTGCCCGGATACGATCGCCACCGCAGCGACCTAGCCTCAGCCGAGAGTCAGGCGAACGTGGACAGCGTTCCACAGGCGTTTTCACGGTCCAGCAAGAGAGGCAACAGGAGCGTGCGATCACCGTGCTGCTCTCCTCCAAGTTTGGAAGCAAACCGTAAAGAATCCACAGAGAATTTCCAGTTTTTGCTCCGGCAACCGTAAACCGAGCTTCTGGTACGGATTCTTCAAATTCTCGCTCTATGATCTTTCGGTGGTTATCAAATCTTGCACATAGACGCTGGACTAGCCGGCGATCAAGTTCTTTTCTGCATCCGTGGCGTGAAACTGTCTAGGAGTGATGAATTTCGAGCTCGATCAAGGGTGGTCATGGCGGGCACGATCGGTCACACGGTGCCGACCGACTTGCCGCCATCCCTGAACCCTTTTGACACCTTGTCGAGCTTTCTAGAGGTACACTGATGTTGTAGGACCGTTTGTTCGAGGTGTTGGCGGGTTAGAACGCACGGTCGACGGCGCCGAACCTCAACCGAGACCGCGGCACGTCGCCGGGCTTTTTCCGGTCACCCCCAGCCCGACCTGACACCACCGACGTGTTCCTCGACGTCGAAAACCCCCTGGCGGCGAGTTTCAGACCATGGGAGGTCCAGCAGCGGCGAGCCGGCGAGCTCCGGGTCTGCTCCGGCGAGGTCGGCGGCGCGGGCGCGAGAGAACGGCGGGAGGAAGACGAAGCCGGCTGGCCCATGTGTCAGCGACTGAAGAATTTTAAATCGGGATCGGGTGTGGCCGGGATCGGCTGTGCTGGCGCGCAAATACCCTGTGAGCCCCGGTGTGCCGGACACCTCCGCGCTCGCCACGTGTTCCCGCGGGCCCCGAGAGTTTAAACTTTTTCCCCGATTTTCAGAATTCTTCCAAACTTCAAATCCTCATAACTTTGGCTAGAAAGCTCCAAATCGAGTGAACCAAATTTTGTTGGATTCAGCTCTCTGGGCACTTTCCAGCAAATCAAGTTTCACTTCATGAAAACCCTTATTTCTCCATAATTAATTCCTCAAAGTTTAAACTGTTAGGAATTTTAACTGGAGAATCCTTTGGAGGAAAATCCTGAAATTTTGCTGGGATGTTCACCAAAATAGCCCTGAACTACCATAAAAATTTCAGACCCATTTGAGCTCATTTGATCCACCTAATAGTGTGATTAGCTTATATTTTAGCTAGGAACCTTCAAATTAAGGGAGACTAACTCCATTAGAACCCTCTGAAGATCTAGTTTTCAGAAAGTCATAGTTTGTTTCATGAAAAATCCTTAGAACACCCTAAAAGCCTTCAATTAAGGTCAAGTACATGATTAATAGTGAAGGTCTCAAATGAGCTTTGCTGCAACTAAAACTTGACCAAGTCTCTGTTTAGGTTGTAACCAAGCCACAGTAAAAATTTCACAGTCATTGGGCTTGTCTAGTAAGAGTTATAGAATTCACAAGTTTAAAAGTTAATACAACTGCATTTAAATTAATACATGTATTGCTTCTATCATGTAGTCGCTAAGGTCGAGGAGGAACCCGAAGTCCTAGACTTCGTTACTCCGGAGGAACAGCTAGCCTACGACCAAGAGCAGCAAGGCAAGCTCCGGTTTGCATTAACCGTTTTACCAATTTTATTGTTTTGAGCACTTACTTGAGTATTATGATTCTTTGCATTAGAGTCTTGTTTGGAAACCCAATTGCATAGCCAAGAAAACCATGGGTTGGGTTTAGGATTGCAAACCCCGTTAGCTACTGCAATGCTAGGATAATGTAGGATTCGGTACAAGTCGAGTATTTGGAACTACTCGCGAGCATAGGCTAGAGGCACTCGACTCGGGTAGAGATAGCACATGAAACACATGGCAAGAAAGATGAGACCGAGCGGAGAGTAAGGGCAGCAGGACTTTGGGGCCTGGGTGTTGTAGCTCCGCTTGAGTCGATTGAGGACCGAGCCGTGTGCGGGCCTGTTGAACAAGCTAGAACAGTACCGAAAACCTACCGGATATATGGGAACCGGGAAACCGATGTAACTCGGGTAGCTGGGTATTGAGGCATTGCCCGTCGTTCAGAGGGTAGGTTGAGAGCTCGAGATGTAAATCGGCTGGCGGCACTGAGATGCGTGTGCAGAGACCTCTTGCTCGGGACGATGGGACCGGTTCAATATTTGGCTGACGGGCGAAAGGTAGTTGCGTACGGCGTCCATGATGGTTGTTGTAGGCAACATCGAGTACGGGCGTACGTGACGGGTTGTTCGGGTAATCCTGCAGGTGTAAATCGATTATAATCGCCGTCCCTCGCGGTCAGTGAGTACCACTTGTTCACTGTAGTGTGACGTAGAAAGAACAGGCTAATTACATGTTAAAATGTTGCTGATTGAAAGATGGACTTGATTGTTAATGATTTGCTATAGTCTAGAGCTAACTAAATTTCATTTCAACTTTGGGCAAAGTACATGAGAGAAATGTGTTTCTTGTTTGATTGCGGCTCTCTCATGTGCCTTAGCGTAAGGTTCTCCACAACCTGCTGCTAAAATGTGAAAGTAAGGTTCCACTAATTAGGCGAGTCCTTGCAAATGATTTTTACCTCATGTACCCATCACCCCTCATGTAGAAGTTCCATGTTAGGTGAGACGGGTCAGACTTGCTGAGCCTTCGTGCTCACTGCTTGTGTTTGAAGCTTTTGCAGGGTTCTATGAGGAAGGGACTCCCGAAGAGGAGACGGAACCCTAGGAGGGGAACCCCGTCGAGTGGGAGTCGTGCATGCCGCAGAGTTAGTGTGTGGGTGTGCTAGCAAGGACACGTTCAAGGGCTGAACGTGGACTTGACGCGTATTCTACGCCCGCGAGTGTAGACTGGACTTATTTTGTTGTAAACATGTTCATAAACTTGTTTATGTAATAAAATTTTGCTTCCGCTTTGTACCTTTGACGTGTGTTATCCGGTGCTATGCAACGCAGCACCCCGCAGCATGATCCTGGCTCGACAACAACGTGGGGTCGTGTCACCTCACCGGCAAGACGAAGGCGCTGTCGGCCACACTCCCGAAGAAAGACACAGATGGCAAAGATCTTAAAGACGCCAATGAGAAAGTCATTGAAGAACCCAATCCGGCCTTCCACGGCTGGGAGGCCACGGACCAGCAGGTCCTAAGCTATCTCTTGGTGCCGTTGTCCAAAGACGTGCTACTCTAAGTGTCATCATGCACCACCGCAGCCCTGGTATGGGCAATAGGGATGGCAATTGTACCCGCGGGTTCGGGTGCCCGGCGGGTATTGCACCCGATGGGTATAGGTCCAGATTTTTACCCGCGGGTACAATCCGTACCCGACCCGTCATTTTGCGGGTACGGGTACGGGTTTTTTCTTTTACCCGCAGGTACCCGTCGGGTACCCGAATTCTTAAATGGGCCAAAAAACGAATAAGAATTCCAGCTGTTCATGGTTGTGGACTTGTGGTCTTATTGTAATTTAATTGTCTTATGGTCTTATGTAATGTACTTGTAATACTTTTCTATTGAGTTTTTCTGTATTCTGAAATTGTTATGTATAAATATTGAACTGTTCATCAAATATCTCCATTCAGCTGTTCAAAAATTGCATATCTATTGATTTTACTCTCATACCCGGCGGGTACCCAAAACCCGCCCGAAACCCGCCGGGTTCGGGTTCGGGTACCATTTTTTACCCGCGGGTTCGGGTTCTGGTAGGAAATTTTACCCATGCATATTTTTTGTCGGGTCGGTTTTTGCAATACCCGAACCCGACCCGTTGCCATCCCTAATGGGCAAAGACCCAAGGAACTTATGCCTCGAGAACTCGTGCACGAGCCGTGAACACACGGTTAGCACTTGGAACTACTTGCAAGGGCAACCTCCCTGTCACGGAATATTTCGCCAAGATGAAGGCACTTGGCGAAGATATGGCAGCAGCGGGAAGAACCCTAGAAGATGAAGAATTGGTTGAGTATATCATCACCGGTCTTGATGAGGAGTTCATGCCACTAGTTTTAGCTATATGTGCCAGGGTTGAACCAATCTCAGTAAGTGAATTATACACACAATTGATGAATTTTGAAACTCACCTTGGTTTGCTCCAAGAAGGACAACAGCCCGAACAGCAAATCATGCAAATAGGGGAAGATTTAGAGGAAGAGGAGGTGCTTGTGGTCGCGGTGGTCGCAGTACTCCTACAGGTCGTGGCAACACCTCTTCTTCTGGACGCGGCGGCTTCGGCCGAGGCCGTGGACGCGATGCAAACTAGAATGATGTTCCCATCTGTCAGGTATGCTTCAAGCACTATCACACCGCTGCTGAATGTTGGCATCGCTTCAACGAGTCCTATGTACCTGAACAAAAGTTCACGCATTCTGCGTCAAGCTCCTACAATGTCGACACAAATTGGTACATGGAGACAGGAGCAACTGACCACATCACCGGAGAGTTAGAAAAGCTCTCAATCAGAAACAAGTATCAAGGTGGAGATCAGATTCATATGGCGAGCGGTACAGGTATGGTTATCAGTCACATTGGTCATACTACTCTTCATACTCCCAATCGCTCCTCTATTCATCTCAACAACATCTTATATGTTCCTAGAGCCAAAAAAATCTTGTCTCTGTTCATCAGATCACATCTGATAATTCTATCTATATTGAGTTTCACCCAACACATTTTTTGATCAAGGATCGGAGAACCAGGACCATTCTGCTTAAAGGACGATGTGTTGGAGGCCTATATCCACTCCCTGTTGAGGAAATAAAACAAGTCTGTAGTACTACGAGGTGTTCAATAAATGTATGGCATAATCATCTCGGCCATCCTGCTCATAGAGTCGTTAAGAAAGTTGTTAGTAGCAATAATCTGCTATGCTCTCAAGAACCTATAAGAGAGTCAGGGTGTGATGCTTGTCAACAAGCAAAAAGTCATCAGTTACCCTACTCTAGATCCATGCGAGAGTTAAAATTTCCTTTAGAACTTCTGTTCTCTAATGTCTGGGGTCTCGCACCAGAGTCAGTAGGAAGAAAAATATTATGTTTCCTTCATTGATGATTATAACAAATTTACTTGGATCTAGCTCATCAAGTTTAAATCTAAAGTTTTTTAGAAATTCCAAGATTTTCAGACTCTTGTTTAGAGGCAATTTAATCGCAAAATTCTTGCAGTACAAAAAGACTGGTGGGTGAGTATCAGAAATTAAACCCATTCTTCACCAAGCTTGGTATTGCTCATCATGTGTCATGCCCACAGACACATCAGCAGAATGGTTCCGCAGAACGAAAACATCGCCACATCGTAGAAACCAGGTTGTCTCTTTTCTCTCATGCATCCATGCCCCTTAAATTTTGGGATGAAGCTTTGTTAACTGCCACATATCTCATTAATAGAATCCCTAGCAAAACTATTCATGATTCTACTCCTTTGAAATGTCTGTTTAATAAAAAATCTGATTATAATGCCTTACGCATTTTCGGGTGTGCTTGTCGGCCGCATCTTCACCCATATAACTCTCGCAAACTTGAGTTCAAATCAAAACAATGTGTTTTTCTTGGGTACAATGATATTCACAAAGGGTATAAATGTCTAGATGTCTCTACCGGGCGAGTTTATGTTTCTCGCGATCTTTGATGAAGGTATCTTCCCATTCTCTAAATAACATCCTAATGCTAGAGCACGCTTTCAATCTGAAATCACACTCCTTCATCTTATTTGTTCAATCCTTCTTCTGATTGTGGAGATTTAACAGTAGGAGACCATGGTACTGATAACCTATCTGGAGCTATTAATACTTGTCCTGAGATTCCAGGAGAACCTACTGAACAAAATTCGGAAGAAAACGGTGGGGAACAAATGGATTTTGCAGCAGGCATGGAAAGCGAGGAAGAATCAGCATCGGAATCAGCGCCATCTGCATGTGCAGGCGCAAACACTGGCTCCGAGGCTCCGACAGCATCCTACTCGGGATCAGTCCACCAATCATCAGGTGCACAGGAATCAAAATCTCCTCGGGGATCTTCTACGTCAGAGAGTCAAGCTGAGCCAGCGGCACGGGAGATTCCAGAATCAAATGTGGCTGCCACAGGAGCTGCTGCCGGATCTTCTATGCCTCCTATCAGTGCTATCTCAACACCAACACAAGAAACACGTCTTCTGACAAGGTCACAACGTGGGATTCATAAACCACGTATCTACACCGATGGAACAGTAAGAGAGCTTTCTTAACCTCTGTTGATGAACCAAATTCTCTTGAAGATGCGCTAGAAAGTTATAATTGGAAAAATGCTATGGATTTAGAATATGATGCCCTGTTGAAAAATAAAACATGGCGTCTAGTTCCACCAATGAAAGGTAGAAACATTGTGGGATGCAAGTAGGTATACAACATTAAAAGAAAACAAGATGGCAGTTTAGACAAATACAAGGCAAGGTTAGTAGAAAGGGGTTTTACACAACGATATGGAATCGATTACGAAGATACTTTTAGTCCAGTCATAAAAATTGCTACCATTCGCATTCTATTGTCAATTGCTACATCAAAAGGATGGAACTTACGTCAACTAAGATGTACAAAATGCTTTCTTGCATGGATACTTGGAGGAAGAAGTTTATATGCAACAACCTCCAGGCTATGAGGATCCTACTAAGCCGAATTATGCATGCAAATTGGACAAAGCTTTGTATGGACTCAAATAGGCTCCTCGAGCATGGTACTCCAGGCTGAGTTCAAAATTAGTTGCTCTTGGTTTTCAAGCTTCTAAGGCAGACACTTCATTGTTTTTCTATAGCCAGAATAATATACATATGTTTGTACTTGTTTATGTTGATGACATTATTGTTGTGAGCTCTTCAGAACAAGCCACAAAGGCCTTGCTGCAGAACCTACATGATGAATTTGCACTCAAGGATTTAGGAGAGTTACGGTACTTCCTTGGAATAGAAGTTACAAAAGTCAAAGATGGACTCATACTATCACAAGAAAAATATGCATAAGATCTTCTAAAGAAAGCAGGTATGTCAGATTGCAAACCGGTTGCTACTCCTTTGTCTACTACTGAAAAATTATCTTTGCATGAAGGAACTCCTCTGGGAGAGAATGATTCTACAAAGTATAGGAGTATAGTTGGGGCTTTATAATACTTAACCCTAACTAGACCTGACATTGCTTTTCCTGTAAATAAAGTCTGCCAATTTTTGCATTCTCCCACAACTGTTCATTGGGCAGCAGTTAAAAGAATCTTGAGATATATCAAATAAACAACCAAGGTAGGATTGAAAATTAGAAGATTAAATTCTACACTTGTAAGTGCATTTTCAGATGCAGATTGGGCAGGAAATGTTGATGATAGAAGATCAACAGGAGGCTTTGCAGTATTTCTAGGATCAAACCATATTTCGTGGAATGCTCGAAAACAAAGCACGGTGCCTAGATCAAGTATAGAAGCTAAGTACAAAGCAATTGCAGATGCGACAGCTGAGGTCATGTGGGTGCAAACACTTCTTAATGAGCTGAATATCAACAGTCCAAAAAGTGTTAGGCTCTAGTGTGATAACATTGGTGCAAAATAGCTATCATCCAACCCAGTGTTTCATGGCATATCCAAGCATATCGAAGTTGACTATCATTTCGTACCAGAAAGAGTTTTTTGTAAATTGCTAATCATTGATTTTGTGTCATCAAGAGATCAAGTCGCAGACGGATTCACAAAGGCTTTGTCCGTTCATCTTCTTGAAAATTTTAAGTACAATCTCAACCTCTCTAGTGGTTAGGATTGAGGGAGGGTGTTAAGAATAAAGATAGTTCAGATATCACCGATTGTAATCTTCTAGAGATAGAATAGAAGCATCTAAAGATAGAATAGATAGATGTTTAAACATAATTGTATCCAACCAGAACTCTTTGAGCCGGTATTATATATGTAACACCACATGGAGGGCTTTTCTCCATCCAATCAACACGTAACCCGTAAGAACCCGAGATAGGGGTTGCGGTTCCATCTACCTCCGCTGCCATTGATCTTTCAGGTCCAACACGAGTCAAGAAAGGAGGCAGTCACAAGTGATTCACTGGTGAGCTTTGGAAAAAGGAAATAAAATGTTGGTTTCATTATGAAATTTTTGTGTCCTTTTATTTTCCCTTCGGACTAATTTTATTTGTGAAGTGAAGACTGATATTCCGATATGTTTGTATTTTTACAAATGTTTTCACTTTAATATTTAACACATGAAAAGAGTTATGTGCCAAAAAATATGTCACCCCTAACTAAAATTTGTTGTGCTATCATGGAAAATGTTCACTGTTCTGGGGTCGTTGATATGGCTTGAGATATGTTTTTATGGTCTGGGTCTAAGGTTACCATTGCCTGATGATTTATTGTTTTGCAAATGTAGAAGCTATGAACTTTCTTTTTCTTGTCAGATGATTAAGTATTGGCATGCATCATAACACTACGCATGACCATACTAGCATTTATACCCGTACTACCTTCAGTTGTATGTCTACTTTAATTGTCGCCTCCATCTCTCCACTGACTTTCAACCATTATGGCTATACCCCCTAAGGCTATTCACACTCATGTACCTCTATATCGGACCTCTAAAAGAATATTCTTAGCATTTTACAATGAACTCTAAAAGATTCCTAACTTTACAGTTCAATTCTCCGCACTCGTTCAACTCTAAATCAAACCTCTATATCCACTATCACCCATTTTGAATGTAGCCTAGAGGGGGGTGAATAGGCTCTTTGAATTTTTTTTGGTGGTTTCCTGAAACACTTAGCAAACTGATTAATACCAAGTGGGCCGGACTAGTCCGATTTGGTGCGGACTAGTCCGGTATGATCATAATTAAAAGATCAAAGTTAGACTTGTTCCTACTTCAGGTATTTATGCAGCGGAAAATAAATGATTATCCAAGTATAGTGAAGTAAGACACAATAACTCTCAATTTTAACACTAGGTGTGGATGTAAATCAAATAATGACTAGCGCCCCTAAATAACAATTGAAGGAAGATCAAGAAGACACGAGACAAAGTTTTATCCCGAGGTTCAATTCTACCCAGTAATCTACATCCCCGTTGAGGAGTCCACCAAGGACCAGGTCTTCACCAACCCTTCCCTCGTTGAATCGCCACAAACGCCGATTCAATTCCACTAACCACACACATGGGTAAACAATTGTGTGTGGGGCGTTCTCACAATCTGAGTGCTCCCACAAGACTACAGAGAGTAACTCTTCCTCCCACACACAAATACAGAACAACAATCAGTAATTGTGTGAGAGAAGACAAACCAAGAGCTTAATTGCGAGAAGAACGACTCTCCTTGATTCAATCTCTAATCCTCAAAGACTTAATCTTTCTAGGCTTAGAATAAGTGGAGAGAGGTAATTTTTGTGCTCTTAGGGCGTGTGGCAGCGCTGGGAATCGAGAGAGATCTATGTGTGGCCGTGCACCTCTATTTTTATAAGATTTCCGAAAACCCTGGCGACCGGACTAGTCCGCTCTCTTCACCGGACTAGTCCTGTGTCGTGTACAATTTTCGTGTTGCATGCGCCACAGTGGAAACCCTAATTTAATGTGTGTACAGAAAGTTGAACGGACTAGTCCGGTCCAAGAGCGGACTAGTCCGGTGCTAGGTGAATGCCGGTTCCAGAGAGTTGAGCGGACTAGTCCGGTGCACCGTGTTGTGAGGCAACGGAAAGTTGAACGGACTAGTCTGGTTTCTGAGCGGACTAGTCCGGTGCACCATGTTGTGAGGCAATAGAAAGTTGAACGGACTAGTCCGGCTTCTGAGCGGACTAGTCTGGTGCACCGTTCTGTGAGTGATTTGGATTTGTTTTAAGCCCTTACCCCTACGCAAAGATTTTAAGCTCTTGGGATGTGTATCTCACACACATCCTATACAAGTAAATCTACATTGCTCTTGGTTCATGGATCTGTCATGTTCCTTTTTCTTCATCACTTCATTTTTCACCTTTTTGAGTGCACCAATTCTACCTTACACGAGTTAATCTGCATTCATCTCAACAACTTCATTATGATCTCAATTCATTTGTCATCAATCATCCAAAACCCACAAGGGAATGCCTAGATGCACTTTCACATTTTATATTAGATAAAATAAACATATCATATTTATATTATTTCATATAGCTACTTCTATGTTAATAATATTATATTTACAACTTATATAAAAACACCAAATTTATTTTTTGCTTGCTTTTCCTCTCTTTTTTGTTCTTATTTTTTCTCTTTCTTTTCTCCCTTTTCCTCCCTTTTTCCTTTCCTTTTTTCCCTCCTCCTCCTCCTTCTTCTTCTTCTTCTTCTTCTTCTTCTTCTTCTTCTTCTTCTTCTTCTTCTTCTTCTTCTTCTTCTTCTTCTTCTTCTTCTTCTTCTTCTTCTTCTTCTTCTTCTTCTTCTTCTTCTTCTTCTTCTTCTTCTTCTTCTTCTTCTTCTTCTTCTTCTTCTTCTTCTTCTTCTTCTTCTTCTTCTTCTTCTTCTTCTTCTTCTTCTTCTTCTTCTTCTTCTTCTTCTTCTTCTTCTTCTTCTTCTTCTTCTTCTTCTTCTTCTTCTTCTTCTTCTTCTTCTTCTTCTTCTTCTTCTTCTTCTTCTTCTTCTTCTTCTTCTTCTTCTTCTTCTTCTTCTTCTTCTTCTTCTTCTTCTTCTTCTTCTTCTTCTTCTTCTTCTTCTTCTTCTTCTTCTTCTTCTTCTTCTTCCCTCTGTTCCAGGCGCCCTACCCTATCCATTTCTCTCCTCTCTCCTCTTTCCAGTTACAATAGCCTGCCTCCATTTTTACCGCAGCTTTGTAGCAGCCGGCATTTTGGCGCTGCTTGTGCCGTCGCCGCTGGAGAGCACCGCTACGGATTGCGACTCCAAATTTCCAGCTCCAATGCCTATACAGGCTGCCACTGCAAGCAGTCCAAGTTCCCATACTCACCACATTGTCACACTCCTATGTTCTTTGCCTACCATTATGCTCTCCACTGCCCTTACAGTATAAAACATACCATCCATATATTTGTGCCTCATCGGTAGGGTTGAAAACAGTGACATAAATTCCTCATCTACCTATGATTGTTTTTGAATAAACAAGAAGCGGAAAACATTTATAGGAAAATTGGAAATGGTAAAGGAAATGGGAAAATCTTGTCCGAAATGAAATTGGAAATGGTAGAGCAGAGTTTCGATTAAATGGACGGTATAGCATATTTGTTCAAAAAAATGTGTTACCCATCAAACCTTACCACTACAACCCTAAGGCATATGTATGTCACTGAAAAGAACCAGGAATATCAAAAACAAGAGATGTACAACAGCTCACAACGTCAAGAAAGAACAATACATCAATATGTTTCTCATCAATGAGACGTTTTGTTGAACATGAGACATGAACTGGCTGTTGTTGCTCCATGCAACACTCTTCAATAATGGCCGACAGGCCAAGACGAACCATCACACATATCCACAAGGCTTGCGGCATCTGTGTCGAGCAACTGACGGATTTTGTTGGACTTAACCCTGTGCGTGATCCGTGCAGAAGGAAAACAGAAAGAGCCGCGTACGTGGGAAGACTCATGCAGACGTTTCGATCGATGTGGGAGCGCATGCAGGGTGCATGAATAACGTGAGATGTGGTATTAGTCAATAGAAAAAGGCGCGTACATGGGAAGACTCATGCAGACGTTCCGATAAACGTGGGAGCGCATGCAGGGTGCATGAATAACGTGAGAAGTGGTATTAGTCGTTCCTAGTTTAGTGGATCGTTAGTTAATGAGCTGAGTCTCAATTTGTATTTATTTGAACCACCGATGTAATCCTCATTTCCGTGTGTTAATCAAGAAAGAGCGAGAGAGCCGGTTTGGACTCTAGGCAATTCACGTTCCACTTTGTTCATCATGAGAAACATAGTTCATTGCAACATCTGGCATCAGAGCCCGGTTCGTGCAACACGAGTTCTTGCCCATACAACACCATGTCCACCGACTGGGAGATCGGTGGAGTGTCGTACTAGTTGCCGCAACTGACAGCGACAAATTACCTGTCGTGGGCGATCAAGGTCCAGGCGGTGTTGGAGGCGGAGGAGATTTTGGAAGGTGTGGAACCGGCGGACGTCGAAGGAGTTGATCCAAGGAAGGACAAGAAGGATCGGGATCGTCTTCTTCAAGCGCTTCCAGAGAGTCTGATTCTCCAAGTGGCCAAGAACAAGTCGGCGAAGGACGTGTGGAACCGCCTCAAGTTACAGTTTGTCGGCGTGGATCGCGTCAAGGAGGCGAGACTGCAAACTCTTCGGTGTAAGTTTGATGCCTTGCACATGAAGGAGGGGGAGTCACACCAACTTGCTAGTAGGATCTCGGCAATGGCAATGCACTACACAAATATCGGTGGCTAGCTGGAGAACACCGCACAAGTGAAGAAGTTGCTTGACTCCATGTCGGATCGATTCATACATTGTATCGCCAGGATGGAACAATTCTGCGATCTCAATATGATCTTGTTCAAAGAGGCGTTGGGGCGTTTGAAGGCGTTCGACGAATGCATCAGTCGTGCGTCGGGGGAGGAAATGGAGACAGGCAGTTGCTCCTCATTCATGTCGAGTGGAAGGCACGGTACAGGAAGGAGATCAGCGACACTGCATCCAAAAGCAAGTCGTCGGAAAGTGGCGGTCGTGGTCGGGGTTGTCGCGGACGTGGTAGAGGGCGCGGCAATGGTGGGCGTGGTGAAGCGTCGACCAAGGGAGGTAGCACCGGATCGTGCGGCAAAACGTGACAAGACTCAAATTTGGTGCTTCAAATGCAAGAAGTTCGGACACTATGCAAGCAAGTGTCGAGCGCCGAAGAAGGAGGAAGCCAACATAACGAAGGAAGAGAACGAGCCTGCATTATTGCTTGCAGAAACAGAGGTAAACCTGAAACCCTTGTCAAAAGTGCAACAGAACAATGTTTTTGTTAGAGAAGTGGCAGTTCGCTCGGAACTGTTGTTGGCAAATGAAGGAAATTCTATGGGAGATGTCTCTTATTTGGACAATGGAGCAAGCAGCCACATGACTGGTGACAAATCAAAGTTCCAGGAACTTGATAAGGGTGTCACCGATATAATACGGTTTGGAGACATCTCAACTGTTGAAATTATGGGTAAGGGTTCTATACTCTCCATTTGTAAGAATGGAGATTAGTGGTTGCTAGAAGAGGTATATTTCATTCCTAGACTCCGGAGCAATCTTGTGAGCCTCGGGCAATTAACTGAGCTTGGCCAAAAAGTTGTGATGGAGGGTGTAAAAGCCCAAGAAAAGGGACTTGCAAAAACTTTTCTTCACCTCACAACACCACAGTTTTTATTGTGGATATCTTAGGAAATATTGTGAAGAGCAAGTAACCTCCATGAAAAGAGTGATTAGAAGGGAAAGCCTTCACTTTCACAAAGGGGGGATTTGTACACATGAACATGAGAGGTTGAGCTCACCCCTAGGACTTGAAAAGTCTTGGGAAGGTTCAAGCCAAATTTCATGTAAATCCAACACTTTTTGAGGCACTTTTGGAGGTATTTGAAAAGGAGGCTAATTTGAATGAAAATTCAAATTGCAGCAACTTTCATCACCCAAATTCAAAAGTTAGCTTCATATTCAAACTCAGCACAATTTTCTGAGTAAGCCCACCAATTTTCAACGTCATTGGAGTTCATCTTGTCAAGAGCTAAATTTGCAAGAATTCAAAACTGAATTTGAATTTCAGTTTAAACATGCAGCAAATTTAGCCAAACACAGTTCAAATTTGAGAATTCAAACAAAGACTTGGTGAATAAGTCTCACATTAAATTGTGAGTAGCTGAGGATATTTTGGCACCCCAGAATTGAGAAAATTTGGAAAAAAGAAATTGAGGGGAGGTCCCACATGTCAGTGCACTTAACAAAGAAGTCTCCCACTGATTTTCTTTCCTCTCACGGCCAAGACAGCGCACGGGAGCGCCGGCGCCGACCTCCTCGCGCGGCCACCTCCTGATTCCCGCTCGCGCTGGCTGCCGTGTGATTAACTCCCTCTTCACTCGGCGTGATCCTTTCTTCACAGCACGAGCCGATCGTGTTTTGCTTCTTTCTCCCGAGCAGCGCCACACCGAGCTCGGTTCTTTCCCCCCCGACGCCGCTCCTCGACTTCTTCCACTGCAACCCGGCAGCGATCGGCCTTCGCTCGAACCAGCAAAACAAAAGGAAAGCGCACACAGGTGTAGGAGCTGTTTCCCTGCTCAGCGCCGGTGCTCGGTGTCTCTGCTGGCTGCAAACCGAACGTCGGCGAGAAGCACCGAGGTGCAACCGGCGGAACCGCAACCGGCTCACCGTGGGCAGCGCTCCACAGCCGTTTTCACCGTTCCTCTCCTACACAAAAAAGGTGCACCGTGCTCTCTAGATCGTGTAGATGCAAGCCGTATAGCAGTTGATTCACCGGGTGAAGAGTATTTCCAGTTCTTCCGAAATGTAGTGTGTTCGGGTAGAGCGCAGTCTACCCCAAAATTCATGCTACTCGTTTAGCTATTGGCCGCACCGGCTTGTCAGCACCTTCCTTACTCCCTAGCGACCCTCCTCGACCAAGAATCAAGCGGTATGGTCCAGAAATGGCCGGGTTCTCGCTGTTTTTCGGGCCGCCATGGAATTATAGCTCGGGTCACCGCGGAGCCATAGGTTGCCGACCGTTTCATGGGGTTTGGCGGTCATTTCCGTCACCCCCGAGCTCCCACGGTGCTCTCTGACCCTTTGCCGATCATTTTGATGCGTTGTAACGCATTCCCGACCACGCCGGAACCCTAACCGCCGCTGTCACCGTCGGGAGCCCTGTTCCGGTGAGCTACGGCCGCCGGCGAACCCCGAGATGAGTTCAGCGTCATGAGTTAGGGCGGGGCGGCGAGTTTGGGATCGGGAGACGGCTGGGAAAGCAGTTCTGGCGACACTCGCCGGAGTGCGCCGCCGCGGACCCCTGTTTGGCGCGAGGAAGGGGAAGACCTGCCGGGTGGGACCCACTGGCAGATATTTAAACAATTTGAAATTTCCAGTTTGTAGTTCAAACTTTGGAGGACCACAGCTTGGGATAGGAGAGTCCAAAAATCATGAAACAAATTTTGTTGGATTCCTCTAACAGATTACAATCCAAATATGAAACCCAATTAGTATGAAACCTATTAGTTTATTCTTGAAAATTCTTTAAATCTTTTCAGCAAAAGAATTTTAGAGAGAGTTTGGTTCATCCAAAAATCCCCAAATTTTGCCAGAATGTTCCTTAGGATGTTCGTGAACCCTTGTAAAAGTTTCAGACTATTTGGAGTTGATTTGGTCAGAGCAATTCAAATGCGAAGATGCTGTGTTCATTTGAATACAGAAACAATTTCAGAGAATTTCCAAAACTTGGAAATTCAGTTCTGGGCAAATTTTAGCTCCAAAAATGCTAGGAAAATTCATGCAAACTCTATGAGCTATAATTGAAATTGTAGTTCACTAAGTTGGGCATGAACATGGGTACCACCTCAGAATTAATTCTTCTTTGCTTAATTGCTAAAATAATTATTATGAGCAAACCACTCAATGAAAAGTGCTAATGTTTGGTTCAGAGGGTTTTCTTGTGACAAGGAACTCACACAAAAATTCTCAGCTCCATTGGAGTTCTGGATCACCCCTGTCCTGTTTAACCACTTAGGGGATTAATTTGGAAAAGGGGGAAAACCACTTAGCACTTAACCACGTACTTAGGTCCAAACCCAAACCAACAGCACCCAGTTCATCTTTAAATTTCTAAACAGAGTTCCAGTTGTTTGAGACTGGTTATGAGAACTAATAGCAGGAGTATTACCCTAAACTCATATGCATATTCATTAACAAGTAGAATTTTATTAATGTGTAGTCGCTGAAGGCGAGGAAGCTCCGGAGATTCTCGACTTCCTGCTTCCAGAGGAAGAACTGAATCCTGACCAGCAGCAACAAGGCAAGCCCCGGTTTGCATTAACCTTTTATAAGTTTTACTTTGTTTACATGTGTCATATGAAATGTGAATGTGCATTAGGTATAGGATGGATGGAACCCCATTTGCATGAGAAGAAATTTTCCATAAGAGTGAGGGTAGTGTCTAAGACCTCGAGTAGATAGGCTATGCTTAAAGATTCATAGGGCTTCGGTACAAGTCGAGTAGTTGGAATCTACTCGCGAGATAGGCTTGGGACACACGGGTTCGGTTGAGTGACGTGAGAGCACTTTAGTAATGAAAATGAGACTAGGCAGGGGCTAGGGCGCAGCAAGAGGGAGTCTTGTGTGCGCAGCCCTGTCCGTGTCGATTGAGGACCGATCCGTGTGCGGCCCACGCTGATCAAGTTTGAATGTACCGAAGGCATATCGGATATATGGGCCCCGATAAACCGATGTAGCCTAAACCTCCGGGCGTCGAGGCATATCACACCGATTTATAGGTGTAGGTTGAGGGCAGCAAGGTGGAAATCTGCCAACGGGCATAGAGAGATGCTCTGTGTGGGGAACCTCCTGCTCATTTCGGTGCGACCGGTTCGACGTTTGGGCTGTTGGGGGAAAGGTTGTCCCGTACGACATCGAGTGAGCGTGCTGTGCAGCTCCACGGGTGGGCGTACGTGACGTGCCCTTCGGGTTTCCCTGCAGGTGTATATGAGTCGATTCGCCGTCCCTCGCGGTGAAGAGTACCACTTGGTCACTGAGTCGTGACGTAGATTAATGTATGAAATATGATGATTCAATATTGTTGATTGATATAATTGTATTGCTACATGTGTGCCACCGAATACTGCTTACTAAATTTCAGATTCCTGAACTGTTAACTTATTGCTAAAAGATGAACTAAGGATGAACTTGTAGGCATGTCCATTTGCGGCAACATTGCTATCCTATGTCATTGTACCCTTCATGTAGAGTTTCATGCTTAGATGAGTCGGTTAACCCTTGTTGAGCCATCGTGCTCACGGTTGCTGCTTAAGTGTTTTTCAGGTGAGGAGCCACCCACGGACTCGAAGTACGAGTCCACCGGCGAGGGTTACCCTCCGTCGGGGACCACGACTTAGTGGGAGCCGTACACGCCGCGCTGAGCTGAGACGTGCAGCTAGTGTGGGTTGCCCTAGGGTTTGGCAACCGACTTTTGCTAGATAGGCGGGCGTGAGTTTTACAAAAGAAACTTCCGCTGTGTATTAAAGACCCTAGTTTGTAACTAAGAAGTGTACTACTTTGTACATTCAGTTTGTTTTTACCATGTAATATAATGTGTTCTTATGACGTGTGCTGTCGGGTGTCGCATCGCGCGACACCACCCTCTGCGATCCTGGATGGGCGGATTCCGGTCCGCCACAGCCTGGTATCAGAGCTGCATTGGGGATAGCACATGACTTAAGGATTGTATTACGGGAAAGACTTAGGTATACGGTGAGGATTCGGTAGTAGCCCATGTAAGGACTATACTAGCATAGTTACCTAAAGTGGCAAAGACTAACCTATGTGTTATAATTCTGAATTTTAATTATGTAACAACGCACCTACGCTCTGGTAAGTATGGTAAGGAACGCCACCGAAAGCGGTTTAATTTCGGTTAGCTCCCCCTGACGAGGAACGTGGTTCAGGGATTGATCTCACAGCTTGGTGTGAGACGTCAATATGAAACTCTTGGACTCTTCATGTTCCTGAGTTCATATGAAACGTTGATCCCTAGCGTGCATTAGGCAAGTAAGTGGAGACCCCATCGCATGGTCAGTAACGCGAGAGTGTGTTCGTCTGGAAATAGTCCAGGAGGACATACGCAGCGCTTGCCATCGGCGTGCCCTGCAGGGCAGTAGGTGGTATCTGTTGGATTGATAACATTCTCAACCGTGACGACCCGTTCATGCCATACTCGGGTTCCCCGTCGTGTGGTGTTGAAACACGATCACGTACCTTGAGACGTGACCTAACTCAAGGACGGTCGTATGGGAATGATACAGGCGTTTGTATTTACTTTTAAATATGGTACTGTCTGAAATGGAAACAAAACCTTTGAGTGCATCACTATTGTGTGGTCTTCTGCAGGTACTAACCACGTATGTATCCGTGTAGTAAACGTGTGCGAGAGACCGTTTAGTGCCACATTTGAGACGTATATGCCGGTATGATCCGGTTAGGATTTTCTTTTATGAGGAACGTAGTACCGAGATATCATAGGCATATGCATGCAAAATAATGAGAACAATGAGTTAAAATCTATAGGTTCAACATTTAGGACCCTGGTTGGGTATAAGAATGGGATAGTGGGGCAGGATAGCCAAAGGAATGAAAAGCAGAGTGCTCTGTTTTGGGCAGCAAGGTTGCTGAACTTCAACAGAGCACAACTCACAGGTTTTTAGCCCAAGGAGGTGTGGTACATAGTTCTGGAAAGGTATTGGAGTACCCTACAACCTTGTTGTAGATTTCCAGAGCTGAAACACACCTTAAGATGGCTTAAATTCCAGAGAAATGTAAGCTGTCCAGAACCAGGACAGAGTAAAACATTCTCTGAACTGTTCTGTTTTTCAAACATAACTCCTAGTAGAAAAATCTAAAACTGTTATATGATACCTCTTTAGAAAGGGTAGAATATGTGTGACATCTTTGCAATTCAAAGTTTCTTAAATTTCAGCACAGATTTCCGTGGAAACTCGAATGGAAAACAGCAACTTCCAAAGGAGGTGCTGTCGAAATTCGTCCAGAAATTCTGCTGACTTTGAATTAGCATAACTTTTTAACCAAAGCTGATCTGGGGGCAAACGAATACCCGTTGGAAATATACTGAAGTTAACTTTAACTTTGGTATTCAGCTTGAGTCATGAAAATGCCCAGAACCGGATCAAAACTTGGAATAGGTAGAAATTGGTCATTCTGACAGAAGAATGACAGTTGAACTCATTGGAGAGGGTGTTGTACCCTAAGGGTGGTATACGTGATGACAAAGCGATAGTAATATCTCGTAGTGATCAAACCTAGTTATGGTGAGCTTCCAAAGTGGAGGTTCATCAAGTTGGATTAAACTAGCTTGTGTTTGGTCGGGTAATGGTGTAGCTTGTGCAAAGTTATTACATTATCTACTTACGAGATGTATCGCATGTTTTTAGTGTCATTATGTTTTCCACGCTTATTGTTATTGGACTGCATGCAAAATGTTGCGGGACTGATAATTATTGTCGTGTGGTTGCAGATGGTTCGTACTAGGACCACGCACGAGGTTGGTGGCTCTAGCCAAGGGGGAGGCGATGACTCCCAGCCACCGGCCTACGACAGCACCCCGCAGCAGCAGCCACCACCACCGCCTCCGCTTACCCTAGCGGATGTGATAGCGGCGCTGGTGGGAGGTCTTGAGGAGCAGACCGACCTGCTCCGCACGATCGTGCAGAATACGTCCCAGGCGGGGGGCGTCAAGATAGAGGGCCTCGTGAGCCGCGGGAAGTGTCGTTCTCGGATTTCATGAGTACGCACCCTCCAGTGTTCACCGAAGCCGAAGAACCACTGGAGGCTGACAACTGGCTGCGGACCATCGAGTCCAAGTTTGGTCTGCTCCAATGTACGGAGCGGCAGAAGACTCTGTTCGCAGCGCAGCAAATCCACGGTGCCGCTGGTGCGTGGTGGGCGAATTATGTCGCCTCACGTCCAACTGGCGATGCCGTGGAATGGGAGGAATTCCAGGAGGCGTTCCGCGCCTATCACATCCCTCCCGGGATCATGAAGAGGAAGTTCCAAGAATTCTTGGAGCTGAAGCAGGGCGGGAGGAGTGCTCATGACTACTCCCGTGCCTTCAACCATCTGGCGCAATATGCGTCAGACTATATATCAACTGAAGAGAAGAAGCGGGAACATTTCTATCGGGGGTTACACCCCGAAATGAAGACCCATCTCGTTCAGTGGAATCGCGGCACATTCAGCGACCTAGTCAATGCCGCGATCATGCAAGAGGACGCTCAGCGAGAGTTGGCAGCTGATCAGAGGAAGCGCAGTGCTCCACCTAGCAGCGGTGGTGGCGCGCCTTAGAAGTATTGTATGGTGTATCGGACACCATCCGGGCAGCAGTGGCATCCACCGGCGCGACCTCAACGGTTCGGGGGACGTCCTTTCCAGTCACCCCCGTTCCGACCGCCGATGCCACCACCAAGACAGCAGCAGCAGCAGCAGCAGACGGCACCCGGGGCGTTTCCACCGCCACAACGCGCCCTGGGATTCTGTCCACCGATCAGCGGGGGACCGCCCTGTTTCACTTGCTTCACGTGTGGCCAGGCGGGCCACTTCGCGAAGGACTGTCCCCAGGGGCAGCAGAGCAGCGGGCAAGCCCAGTTCCAGGGCGGTACTCGAGGCCGACCTCCGGTGAAGAAGGTTGGTCAGCGGACTGGGGGTGTCCGCAACCTCGACAATGAGGACACCCCAGAGGGAGACAACGTGCTGGCGGGTACGTTTACTCTCAACCATCAAGCCATCATCATATTGTTTGATTCTGGTGCAACCCACAGCTTTATAAGTGCATCCTATGTGGCTAAGCATCAAATGCAAGTCTTCCCAACCGACTGCACTTATATGATCTGCTCACCGGGAGGGAAGATTTCAGCTAATATGATGATTCCAAAAGCACCTCTGTGCTTAGGTGGGAAACTATATCCCACCACCTTGATAATCCTAATGGGACAAAAGATTGATGCAATCTTAGGGATGTCATGGCTAAAATACCATGGCGCTGTCCTGGAGACTCGGACACGGACGGTTCATTTAAAGTCCCCATTCCACCGTCCGCATTCCATGGTATTAGACACTCCAGTCCGGGAAGTTTTAGCAGTTAATAATGCTGAAGCTCTCAAGTTAGAAGACATCCCCGTAGTCCGAGAGTATCCTGACGTGTTCCTGGATGGTTTTCCGGGCATGCCACCTGAGCGGGATGTTGAGTTCAAGATTGAACTTGCACCTGGGACTACGCCCATATCTCGGAGACCATACAAAATGGCTCCCAATGAGTTGGCTGAACTAAAAGAACAGCTCAATGATCTGTTGAGCAAGGGTTTCATTAGGCCGAGTTCCTCGCCTTGGGGATGCTCGACGCTGTTTGTAAAGAATAAGGATGAAACCCTGAGGCTGTGTGTGGACTACCGGCCGCTCGACGCTGTCACCATCAAAAATAAGTACCCACTGCCCCGTATTGACATTTTGTTTGATCAACTTGTGGGGGTAAGTGTGTTCTCAAAGATGGACCTTCGCTCTGGATATCACCAGATCAAGATCCGGGAGGAGGATATCCCGAAGACGGCCTTCTCGATGAGATATGGACTATATGAATATCTCGTCATGTCCTTTGCTCTCACAAATGCTCCAGCCCATTTCTTGTATCTCATGAACTCGGTGTTCATGCCGGAGCTGGACAACTTCGTGGTAGTGTTCATCGACGATATCTTGGTTTATTCCAAGACAGAAGCCGAACATGCCGAACACTTGCGGATCGTTCTTCAACGATTGCGAGACCACAAGCTCTACGCCAAGTTCAGTAAATGCGAGTTTTGGATTAGCCAAGTGTCATTCTTGGGACATATCATCTCCGCAGAAGGCATTGCGGTTGACCCAAGCAAAATAGAGCAAGTGCTGAAATGGAAAGCTCCCACTTCAGTCCATGAAGTCAGAAGCTTCCTCGGATTAGCGGGATACTATCGGAGATTCATTCCAAGCTTCTCCAAGCTCGCTAAGCCGATGAAAGAATTGCTAAAGAAAGGGACGAAAAATGTTTGGAACACGGCGTGTGAAGGAGCATTCTGAACGTTGGTGAAGCATCTCACCACAATCCCGGTGTTAGCTCAGCCGGATACAACAAAGCCCTTCGACGTGTATTGTGACGCGTCCGGTATTGGGCTTGGCTGCGTGTTGATGCAGGAAGGACGTGTGGCCGCTTATGGCTCACGCCAACTTCGGAACCATGAGCAGCATTATCCCACTCATGATCTTGAGCTTGCTGCAGTGGTTTTGGTGCTGAAAATGTGGAGGGACTATCTCCTGGGGAATCTGGTGCATCTCTACACCGACCACAAGAGCTTGAAGTACATCTTCACCTAGAAGGAGCTGAACATGAGGCAAAGGAGGTGGTTAGAGCCGATCAAAGATTATGAGATTGAGATCCATTACCACCCTGGCAAGGCGAATGTGGTTGCCGATGCGTTGAGTCGGAAATCACATGTCCATCACCTCACCATTACACCGGTGGAGGAGGCAGAGCCGAGTTTATACTTGGTTCCATATGGATCGCTGTACAACCTTGTCCTCATCCCTACCATTAGGGAAGATATCATTGCAGCTCAGAAGACGGACAAAGGCATGGCACATCTCCGGAGACGGATAGACAATGGAGAGATCAAGTGTTTCCGGAAAGATGATGAGGGGACGCTGTGGTTCAATGACCGAATAGTCGTACCCCGAGATATGGAACTGAGGAGGAAGATCCTCGATGAAGCTCACTTGTCCAAATACTCTATTCATCCGGGCAGCAACAAGATGTACCAAGATTTGAAAAAGCAATTTTGGTGGACACGGTTGAAGCGGGAGGTAGCTAAGTACGTATCCGAGTGCGATACGTGTAGACGAGTGAAGGCGGATCATATGAGGAAGTCAGGGCTGTTGCAACCCCTGAAAATTCCAGCATGGAAATGGGAAGATGTGAGCATGGATTTTATTGTGGGATTACCCTTAACATCCAACAAACATGATTCCATTTGGGTGATCGTTGACCGACTGACCAAGTCAGCTCACTTCATCCCCGTACATACACATTTCCATGCCAACAGATATGCGGAGTTATATATCGCCAGGATCCTATGTTTGCATGGCGTACCCAAGACCATAGTCTCAGACCGAGGTGCATTGTTTGTATCTCGCTTTTGGGAGCAGTTGCATGCTGCTTTAGGTACTAAACTGATTAGAAGTTCCGCCTACCACACTCAGACAGATGGCCAAACAGAGAGGGTGAATCAGGTTCTAGAAGACATGTTGAGAGCATGTGCCATCCACCATAGTAGGAACTCGGATGATCACCTACCATTGGCGGAATTCTCGTACAACAACGGCTATCAGGCGAGTATCAAGATGGTGCCCTACGAAGCTCTCTATAGTCGCAAATGCCGCACCCCATTAAATTGGTGCGAGTCCGGTGAAAGGGTCACATTCGGGGTTGATGTGGTGAACGACGCCGAAGAGCGCGTTTGGACAATTCAAGCCAATTTGAAGGCCGCTCAATCCCGACAGAAGAGCTACGCTGATAAGAGGCGTAGACCGTTGCACTTTGACGTTGGTGAACACGTGTACCTCCGTGTGTCTCCGATGAAGGGTGTGCACCGGTTCGGTGTGAAGGGGAAGCTCGCTCCCCATTTTATTGGACCCTACGCCATCACCGAGAAGTGTGGACCAGCGGCGTATTGATTGGAGTTACCGGCATCCCTTTCTGGTGCCCATGATGTTTTCCATGTTTTGTAACTGCGAAAATGTTTGAAGCATATGGCTGCTATTCCTACCGAAGACATCGGCGAGCTGAAACCGGATTTGACCTATGATGAGTATCCGGTGGAAATTGTTGATGAGAAAGCCCGAACCACGCGTAGCAGAACGTTGTGGTTCTACAAGATACTCTGGAGCAACCACACCGCTGAGGAAGCGACATGGGAGAGCGAGGAGTTCCTTCGCTCAAATTACCTGGAGTTCATGGCTTCTCAACACGGGTAAGTCCCTATTACATCGCTATCTCTTCTTTTGTAATCTCGGGACGAGATTCTTTTAAGGGGGGAGGGATGTAAAAGCCCAAGAAAAGGGACTTGCAAAAACTTTTCTTCACCTCACAACACCACAGTTTTTATTGTGGATATCTTAGGAAATATTGTGAAGAGCAAGTAACCTCCATCAAAAGAGTGATTAGAGGGGAAAGCCTTCACTTTCACAAAAGGGGGATTTGTACACATGAACATGAGAGGTTGAGCTCACCCCTAGGACTTGAAAAGTCTTGGGAAGGTTCAAGCCAAATTTCATGTAAATCCAACACTTTTTGAAGCACTTTGGGAGGTATTTGAAAAGGAGGCTAAATTGAATGAAAATTCAAATTGCAGCAACTTTCATCACCCAAATTCAAAAGTTAGCTTCATATTCAAACTCAGCACATTTTTCTGAGTAAGCCCACCAATTTTCATCCTCATTGGAGTGCATCTTGTCAAGAGCTAAATTTGCAAGAATTCAAAACTGAATTTGAATTTCAGTTTAAACATGCAGCAAATTTAGCCAAACACAGTTCAAATTTGAAAATTCAAATTCAAACAAAGACTTGGTGACTAAGTCTCACATTAAATTGTGAGTAGCTGAGGATATTTTGGCACCCCAGAATTGAGAAAATTTGGAAAAAGAAATTGAGGGGAGGTCCCACATGTCAGTGGACTTAACAGAGAAGTCTCCCACTGATTTTCTTTCCTCTCACGGCCGAGACAGCGCACGGGAGCGCCGGCGCCGACCTCCTCGCGCGGCCACCTCCTGCTTCCCGCTCGCGCTGGCTGCCGTGTGATTAACTCCCTCTTCACTCGCCGTGATCCTTTCTTCACAGCACGAGCCGATCGTGTTTTGCTTCTTTCTCCCGAGCAGCGCCACACCGAGCTCGGTTCTTCCCCCCCGACGCCGCTCCTCGACTTCTTCCACTGCAACCCGGCAGCGATCGGCCTTCGCTCGAACCAGCAACACGAAAAGAAAGCGCACACAGGTGTAGGAGCTGTTCCCCTGCTCAGCGCCGGTGCTCGGTGTCTCTGCTGGCTGCAAACCGAACGTCGGCGAGAAGCACCGAGGTGCAACCGGCGGAACCGCAACCGGCTCACCGTGGGCAGCGCTCCACAGCCGTTTTCACCGTTCCTATCCTACACGAAAAAGGTGTGCCATGCTCTCTAGATCGTGTAGATGCAAGCCGTATAGCGGTTGATTCACCGGGTGAAGAGTATTTCCAGTTCTTCCGAAACATAGTGTGTTCGGGTAGAGCGCAGTCTACCCCAAAATTCATGCTACTCGTTTAGCTATTGGCTGCACCGGCTTGTCAGCACCTTCCTTACTCCCTAGCGACCCTCCTCGACCAAGAATCAAGCGGTATGGTCCAGAAATGGCCAGGTTCTCGCTGTTTTTCGGGCCACCATGGAATTATAGCTCGGGTCACCGCGGAGCCATAGGTTGCCGACCGTTTCATGGGGTTTGGCGGTCATTTCCGTCACCCCCGAGCTCCCACGGTGCTCTCCGACCCTTTGCCGATCATTTTGATGTGTTGTAACGCATTCCCGACCACGCCGGAACCCAAACCGCTGCTGTCACCGTCGGGAGCCCTGTTCCAGTGAGCTACGGCCGCCGGCGAACCCCGAGATGAGTTCAGCGTCATGAGTTAGGGCGGGGCGGCGAGTTTGGGATCGGGAGACGGCTGGGAAAGCAGTTCCGGCGACACTCGCCAGAGTGCGCCGCCGTGGACCCCTGTTTGGCGCGAGGAAGGGGAAGACCTGCCGAGTGGGACCCACTGGCAGACATTTAAACAATTTGAAATTTCCAGTTTGTAGTTCAAACTTTGGAGGACCACAGCTTGGGGTAGGAGAGTCCAAAAATCATGAAACAAATTTTGTTGGATTCCTCTAACAGAGTACAATCCAAATATGAAACCCAATTAGTATGAAACCTAATAGTTTATTCTGGAAAATTCTTTAAATCTTTTCAGCAAAAGAATTTTAGAGGGAGTTTGGTTCATCCCCAAATCCCCAAGTTTTGCCAGAATGTTCCTTAGGATGTTAGTGAACCCCTGTAAAAGTTTCAGACCATTTGGAGTTGATTTGGTGAGAGCAATTCAAATGTGAAGATGTTGTGTTCATTTGAATACAGAAACAATTTCAGAGAATTTCCAAAACTTGGAAATTCAGTTCTAGGCAAATTTTAGCTCCAAAAATGCTAGGAAAATTCATGCAAACTCTATGAGCTATAATTGAAATTGTAGTTCACTAAGTTGGGCATGAACAGGGGTACCACCTCAAAATTAATTCTTCTTTTCTTAATTGCTAAAAGAATTATTCTGAGCAAACCACTCAATGAAAAGTGCTAATGTTTGGTCCAGAGGTTTTTCTTGTGACAAGGAACTCACACAAAAATTCTCAGCTCCATTGGAGCTCTGGATCACCCCTGTCATGTTTAACCACTTAGGGGATTAATATGGAAAAGGGGGAAAACCACTTAGCACTTAACCACGTACTTAGGTTCAAACCCAAACCACCAGCACCCAGTTCATCTTTAAATTCTTAAACAGAGTTCCAGTTGTTAGAGACTGGTTATGAGAACTAATAGCAGGAGTATTACCCTGAACTCATATGCATATTCATTAACAAGTAGAATTTTATTAACGTGTAGTCGCTGAAGGCGAGGAAGCTCCGGAGATTCTCGACTTCCTGCTTCTAGAGGAAGAACTGACTCCTGACCAGCAGCAACAAGGCAAGCCCCGGTTTGCATTAACCTTTTATAAGTTTTACTTTGTTTACATGTGTCATATGAAATGTGAATGTGCATTAGGTATAGGATGGATGGAACCCCATTTGCATGAGCAGAAATTTTCCATAAGAGTGAGGGTAGTGTCTAAGACCTCGAGTAGATAGACTATGCTTAAAGATTCATAGGGCTTCGGTACAAGTCGAGTAGTTGGAATCTACTCGCGAGATAGGCTTGGGACACACGGGTTCGGTTGAGTGACGTGAGAGCACTTTAGTAATGAAAATGAGACTAGGCAGGGACTAGGGCGCAGCAAGAGGGAGTCTTGTGTGCGCAGCCCTGTCCGTGTCGATTGAGCACCGATCCGTGTGCGACCCTGCTGAACAAGTATTGAACGTACCGAAGGCATATCGGATATATGGGCCCCGATAAACCGATGTAGCCTAAACCTCCGGGCGTCGAGGCATAGCACACCGATTTATAGGTGTAGGTTGAGGCCAGCAAGGTGGAAATCTGCCAACGGGCATAGAGAGATGCTCCGTGTGGGGAACCTCCTGCTCGTTTCGGTGCGACCGGTTCGACGTTTGGGCTGTTGGGGGAAAGGTTGTCCCGTACGACATCGAGTGAGCGTGCTGTGCAGCTCCACGGGTGGGCGTACGTGACGTGCTCTTTGGGTTTCCCTACAGGTGTATATCGAGTCGATTCGCTGTCCCTCGCGGTGAAGAGTACCACTTGGTCACTGAGTCGTGACGTAGATTAATGTATGAAATATGATGATTCAATATTGTTGATTGATATAATTGTATTGCTACATGTGTGCCACCGAATACTGCTTACTAAATTTCAGATTCCCGAACTGTTAACTTATTGCTAAAAGATGAACTAAGGATGAACTTGTAGGCGTGTCCATTTGCGGCAACATTGCTATCCTATGTCATTGTACCCTTCACGTAGAGTTTCATGCTTAGGTGAGTCGGTTAAGCCTTGTTGAGCCATCGTGCTCACGATTGCTGCTTAAGTGTTTTTCAGGTGAGGAGCCACCCACGGACTCGGAGTACGAGTCCACCGGCGAGGGTTACCCTCCGACGGGGACCACGGCTGAGTGGGAGCCATACACGCCGCGCTGAGCTGAGACGTGCAGCTGGTGTGGGTTGCCCTAGGGCTGGGCAACAGACTTTTGCTAGATAGGCGGGCATGAGTTGTACAAAAGAAACTTCCGCTGTGTATTAAAGACCCTAGTTTGTAACTAAGAAGTGTACTACTTTGTACATTCAGTTTGTTTTTCCCATGTAATATAATGTGTTCTTACGACGTGTGCTGTCGGGTGTCGCATCGCGCGGCACCACCCTCTGCGATCCTGGATGGGCGGATTCCGGCCCGCCACAGAGGGTGATCTTCTCGAAGTGTTCGAGAAGAACCCTCAACAATTGATCATGAGAGTGAAGCGGTCTCGAAACTGGCTTTATCGCATCAGTCTGAAGCTGGCAGAGCCGGTGTGTCTACTGGCAAAACTGGAGGACTCGGCTTGGCGTTGGCATGCTCGAATGGGGCATGTAAACTTCCATAGTATTAAGATGATCACTAAGAAGAAAATGGTGGCAGGGGTGCCATTGATCAAGCACCCAGATCAGTTGTGTGAAGAGTGTCTTGTGGCAAAGCATACAAGAAGATCGTTTCCCCTCATATTGCAGTATAGGGCTAAGGAATCGTTGGAGCTCTTGTACATTGACCTGTGTGGACCGATCACACCCAAGACGATTGTCGATAACAGGTATCTTATGTTGATTGTGGATGATTTCTCTTGCTGGATGTGGGTTTATCTCATCAAAAATAAGGATCAGGCGAGCTCAATGTTTGAAAAGTTCATAACATTGGCAGAGAATGCAAGAGACTGACGTGTCAAAACAGTGAGAATAGATCGAGGTGGAGAGTTTCTGTCATCCAAGTTTGCAAGTTTGTGTGAGTCTGCGGGGATTCAAAGGCACTATACTGCACCATACACGCCGGAACAGAACGGTGTGGTTGGGAGGAGAAACGGGATTGTTATGTTTATGGCACGATCACTGCTCAAGAGCATGAACGTGCCGGCAAGATTCTAGGGGGAGGCAGTAAGGCACTCAGTTTACCTGTGAAACAGGCTACCAACAAAGGCAATGGGTGATCAGACTCCATTTGAAGATTGGAATGGAAGAAAACCACATATCGTACACATCCGGGTGTTTGGATGTGTGGCACATGTTAATGTTGTGATGCCTCATCTGAAGAAGTTAGATGAATGTAGCAAGAAAATGGTGTATCTCAGTGTGGAGGAAGGCTGCAAGGAACATTACCTATTTGATCCTAGTCGAGGTAAATTAGCCGTGAGCAGAGATGTTGTCTTTGAAGAGAACACCAAGTGGGCATGGGGCGTAGATGATGGGTCAGTTGAATTCATCGTCGAACAAGAGGCACTTGGTGAGCCAACCGGACTACCTAGTCCATTGGAAGGAGAACAGACACATGAGGAGGAGCAGAACAATGTGCCAGGAACCCCAAGAAGTGTTATACCATCTCCATCCACTCCTGCATTGGGAAATCTTGGTAACATGCTAGGGACGCCACCTTCTGCATCATCTCAGGCAAGGGAGGCTGTTCCAGAAGCGACCCCTCCGAACCCTCAGGCAGAAGGATGGTCGATGGGTTCCTCATCACGTACTCAAGGTAACGTGCAAGGTGCAAACTTAGTACCCATATATCAAGGATGGAGCACTGAATATGGTCCAATCCGTTACAAACCCCTGGCTGAAATTCTTGAGAAGGCACCTGTTGTGGAACTACATATGGGGAGTCGAATGATGGGGCTCTGTTAGCAGAAACAGAAGAACCTTTGTGTTTCAGTGAGGCAATTGGCCATTGTGTATGGGATGAAGCTATGAAAGGATAAATTGAATCCATTGACAAGAATGGAACTTGGACATTGTCATAGTTGCCTGCAAGTCATAAACCCATTGGTGTAAAGTGGGTTTACAAATTGAAGAAGGACTCTTCGGGACAGATCATCAAGCACAAGGCCAGACTTGTTGTGAAGGGATATGTTCAGAAGCAAGGGGTTGACTTTGATGAGGTATTTGCTCCAGTGACAAAACTTGACATAGTTCGAGTGTTGTTAGCCTTGGCAGCCGATAGATGATGGGAGGTGCATCACTTTGATGTGAAGTCGGCATTCCTTCATGGAGATCTAGAGGAGGAGGTCTATGTCTCACGGCTAGAAGGTTTCATTGTGAGAGGAAATTTGGTTTTAAAACTGAATAAAGCCTTATATGGTTTACGACAGGCACTGAGAGCATGGAACCTGAAGCTAGACAACAGTATAAAAAAGCTCAGGTTCACAAAGTGTACACAAGATCAGGCTGTGTACAAGAGAGGGGAAGGAAAGGAAGGAGTAATTCTCGGTGTTTATGTTGAGTATATTGTGGTAATAGGAGGAAACCCAGAAGCTATTAGGGAGTTCAAGTATCAAATGATGGCAGAACCTGATATGAGTGACCTTGGGTTACTTTGCTTCTACCTGGGAATATAAGTGAGTCAGCATGAGGGTGGCATATCTATCAAGCAAAGTGTTTATGCAAGGAAGGTTTTGAATCAACTTGGAATGGCCGAATGCAAGCCGGTGAAAGTTCCCATGGAACAGAAACTGAAGTTGACTAAAGATGCTGGTGGAGAAGTTGTTGATCCTACTAAATACCGCAGGATAATAGGATGCTTAAGGTATCTTATTCATACCCGTCCGGATTTGTCATTTGTTGTTGGTGTTATGAGCAGATTCATGGAGAGACCGACAACAATACATCAAAGGGCGGTTAAACACATTTTAAGATACCTAAAAGGAACTATTCATTATGGACTGGTGTATCCCAAAGGAGATGCAAAGCAGGAGATCAGTGGGTATTCTGACAGTGACTTAGCCAGTGATCACGAGGACAACAAAAGCACGGGAGGTATGGCGTTCTTTGTCAACAATAGTCTGATCTCATGGAACTCATAGAAGCAAAGGACCGTGGCTTTGTCCTCCTGTGAAGCTGAGTTTATGGCAGCAGCAACAGCAGCGTGTCAAGCACTATGGCTGAGAAGCCAATTAAGTGAATTGACACCTGAAGTGGTAAGGTTGTTTGTTGATAACAAGTCGACCATTGCATTGATCAAGAATGCAGTCTTCCACGGACGTAGCACACGTATTCACACCAAGTATCACTTCATTCGTGATTGTGTCTAGGAGGGGAAACTCAATGTTGAATATGTTTGTTCTGAAGAACAGAGGGCAGATGTGCTGACGAAGGCATTGGCAGTCACGAAGATGGCAGCCATGAGACATTTGCTAGGTGTTCGACATTTGGAATCACTCCATGTAAGTGCATCTAGGTATCCTCGTGGGTTTTGGATAATTGATGATGACGATTAAGAGACTAATGAGCTGAGATGATCATAAGCATAGGATATTTCCAAGGTGGACACCTAAACTCTCAAAAAGGAAAAGGATGAAGAACGGCGTCGAAGACTCGAAGAGTAGAAATTAGGGTTTCATTTGAGTCTTTAGTAGGCTAGTCGTGTTAGAGTGAGAGTGTGTGTGTCAAGTGCATTGAGATCAGAGAAGAGATCTCAAAGCGTTAGAAGTGTCGAATCCTTAGTGAAGAGTGCTAGTTAGGTAAACCCTAGTAGGCCGGACTTGTCCGGGCCAGAGGACGGACTAGTCCGGAGTCCTACGGTTTAGTCCGTTTTGGGGCGGACTAAGAGCTCCTGACTGAGTTCAGACTTGTCCGTTTGGGAATGGACTAGTCCAGTTCTCTCTTGGTGAGAGTGTTTCGGGACTAAGTCCTGGTAGACCGGACTTGCCTGCCTCAGTGGCCGGGCTAGCCCGGGCTAGCTAGACTTGTCCGTTTTCACACGGACCAAGGGGTCCTGTGTGAGTTCGGGCTAGTCCGTTTTGAGGTGGACTAGTCTGTATGGTTGTGATATGAGAGCTCCCACGGCTAAGTCTTGGCAGACCGGACTTGTCTGCCTTAGTGGCCGGACTAGTCCAAGTCCTCCAGACTTGTCCGTTCTCACCCGGACAAAGAGATCCTGTGTGAGATCAGACTAGTCCGGAGATTTGTGAACGTTTGAAATTTGAATGTTGGGGGCAGTTGGATTTGTGAGGTCGGTGGTCCTCGCAGACCAGACTAGTTCGGGGTCCAGACCGGACTAGTCCGGATTTTAGTTGGTGGCAACGGTTGGCTGTCGGGACCTCTATAAAAGGAGGTGCCCCGACTTCATTTCACCGACACTGGAACCCTAGCACCGCCACAGCCACCCTAGAGCCTTTCTAAGCCTTCTCTCTTGGCCACTCACCCTCTAGAATCAATTCTTGAGTGGATTTCGGTGTGTGAGGAGAGGAGAAGGAAGAACTTCGTGTTTTGGCTCTTGGAGTAATCTCGTGCACTTGGTGTGAGTCTTTGTGACCTGTGGCTTGTGATATTCGTGAAGTTTGTGGACGTGTTCAAGTGGGAGCCTCAAATTGTGAGCAACCCCAAAGATCTTGTAAGTTCACCCTTGAGATAGTGGAAGAATTGGGTTGGCCTTAGTGGCGACTTGGTGAGGAAAGGGTTGTTAAACCCGGTCCTTTGTGGACTCCTCAACGGGGACGTAGATTCCTGAGTGGAATCGAACCTCGGGCAAAAATCTCCGTGTCTCTCTTGCATTTACGTTTCATCAATCGTTAAAATTGCTTAGGGTTTGTTTTGCTCATTTCGCTCTTCTAGTGTTCCTCCTTACAATCTTGCAATCCACCTGCTATATCTTGTCATACTTGTCATATTAGATTGCTAGATAGTTTATCCGCATTTTGTTGAGCTAAAATCTAAAGAAAAACCCATAAAAATCAAGTTTTTAGGTTTTTGCAGCAGGCTGATCGGACTAGTTCGCCCCTGAGCCAGACTAGTCCGGCCCCTATGTTCTAATATCGTTTAATTAGGTCATTTCAGGTAGTTTAGCCTATTCACACCCCACTAGGCAACTTTCAATTAGTATTAGAGCAGGTATCTCCATCAAGAGTCTAACCACTCAGAGGGAACATGGCCAGAGTGGATGGATACGAGATTTCATCGACGTTGCAAGGCGACAACACACATGACAAGAAGAAGAACACGGATGTGATGGAAGACCATTCAAGTGACTATGAAGAAGTTCGCCAGCTCAAGGCGTGACTTCGCGAGAAGCTAGGTCACTCAAGCAAAGAGGAGAAGAAGAAGACGAAGGATCAAGAAAGGAGTGGTCAACAGGACTACTCCTAATATCCTTTCAACTATGAGCGATTAACCTCTAACAACCATTACTTGTCTATTCCTCTTGGCAAACCTCCTCAATTCGATGGAAATGACTACTCCATGTGGAAGCATAATATGAATATGCATCTAATCTCCTTAAACCCTAGCTTGTGGCAAATTGTCCAAACAGGTGTCCATCTTCCAAGGAATGAAGAAGACGTTACCCCGGAGCAAGTCGTCCTACTTCATCGCAATGCTCAAGCAGTTGGGGTCATCAGCTCATCCTTGACTCGAGATGAGTTCAACCGAGTCGATGGATTGAAGGTGGCCAAAGACATATGGGACACACTCAAGACGGCACATGAAGGAAACTGAGTCATTAGGCAGGCCAAGATCGAGATGATCGAAGGAGAGCTTGGGAGGTTCACCATCATAAATGGTGAGTCCCCTCAAGACATGTACAACCGTCTCAAGGTACTCGTCAACAAGAGCCGATCCTATGGATGCACCCGGTGGACGGATCATGAGGTGGTGAAGAGGATGGTTCGGAGATTCATGCCTCAAAACATTGCTCTTTGCTCCATGATCCGTGAGAGTCCGGGATATGCTTAGATGACCCCGAAGGAAGTGCTTGGAAGGATCATCAACAATGAGATGATGAAGAAGGAAGTCATGTTCTACAACGACCTCCAAAGGCTCACCTCCTCCAAGAAGAAAAATGTTGCTTTCAAAGCAACATTCTCATCACAAGACCTCGAAGCAAGTGATGATGAGGGTCTCGACACCGATGAAGAAGAGGCACTCTTCATCAACAAATTCAAGAGGATGATGAGAAGGAGAAAGGGGAGCTACCACTATGAGAACAAGAACAAGGAAAGGTCCAAGCCAAAGATGAAAAGAGCATGCTACAATTGTGGTGAATATGGACACTTCATTGTGGATTGTCCATATGAAGAGAGCAATAAGAAGAGGGATGGCAAGCCCCAAGAGGAGAAGTTCTTCAAGAAGAAGAAGCCATCGGGACATGCTCACCTTGGGAAGGAATGGGACTCAAACGAAGACTCATCCTCCGAGGATGAAGAGAAAGTGGCAACACTTTCCATTGGAAGGAGCAAGCTTTCCCCAACCTTGAAGACTTCAAGCTCATGGCTAAGGAGGGAAGAAGAAAGGTTAAATCTAAACCATCCTCCTCTACTTATTCACTTGATAACTTTGATAGTAGTAGTGAAAATGAATCCATGCTCAAGGATCTAAGTAGGAGCACCTTGAAAAAGATGAGCTTGTTGTCGGAAGAAATCTTTGAGAAGGAGGAACTCATCAACCGTCAAGAAGACATGCTCATCCTTGAAAAGGAGAGATGTCATGAGATTGAAGATCTCCTTGAGGTTGAAAGGGAAAGAAGCAAGGCACTTGAGCGTGAACTCGCTTTGAGCAAGGAAACTTGCTCAAATCTTGAGGACACAACTATTGTGCTCAAGGATGAAATTGTTAACTTGACAAAAGTTAACAAGATCCTTGAAACACAAGTTGAGTCTCTCAAGATCAATGCACCTTCTTCCTCTATGATTCCACCCTCCTCAAAGAAATCTTCTGAAGCAACTCAAACTTGCAAGTGCTCAAACTTAATCCTAAAACTTAAGAATGAACTCAAGTTGGCACAAAACAAGCAATCACCGAAAGGTGGGATCTTTGATAAGGAGAAATTGGCATATGCACGAAGTGCATATACCAATGTAAGACCTCCACACGTCAAAGATAGTCTTGGCTATTCTCGGGAATGGAAGCAACATGCTAAAACTCCCAAGAATGGGAAAGACTTGATTGTTTTTGTCAAGGAGGGTTCATCCAACAAAGAAAATGGAAAGAACATTGCAAACTCATCTAACATGCCTAAAAATGAACCTCATCCCTTGTTCCATGACTTTGATGCTTCATATGTTTTCTTGAGGAACAAATTTGGAAAGACCTATGCTAGGTATGTTGGGTCACTCCGCAAGAGTCCAAAACCGTGCGTGTGGGTGCCCAAGTGCCTCTTGATTAACATGAAGGGACCGAACTCCATTTGGGTACCTAAAGGAAAGACATAACTCTATTTTATAGGCATACTCCTCCGGTGGATCAAAATGGGTGCTCGATAGTGGATGCACAAACCATATGATCGGAGAGAGAAGGATGTTTGAAGAGTATGAGAAAAATCAAGATCCAAGTGAAGGAATATACTTTGGGGACAATAGCCAAGGGAAAATACTTGGCACCGATAAAATCATTATTTCTCCCCATCATACTCTTTCCAATGTTTTGCATGTTGACTCCCTTGATTATAACCTTCTATCCATATCCCAACTATGTGATAAAGGTTATAATTGTGTTTTCACTAACGAGGGTGTGACTGTCTTAAGAAGAAGCAATGACTCAATCGCCTTTAAAGGCGTGCTCAAGGGAAAGCTTTACCTTGTGGATTTCACCACGGATAAAGCTAAACTTGACACGTGCTTAATGGTGAAGACCAACATGGGATGACTTTGTCATAGATGCTAGCCCATGTTGGGATGAGAAATTTGTAAAAACTTCTTAAGGGAGAACATATTCGAGGTTTGAAAAATATTGTTTTTGTTAAGGAAAGGCCATGTAGCGCTTGTCAAACTGGAAAGCAAGTTGGAACTCAACATCCATCCAAAAATGTCATGACGACTACAAGACCTTTGGAGCTACTTCATATGGACCTCTTCAGTCCAATCGCCTACATAAGCATCGACGGTAACAAATATGGTCTTGTAGTTGTAGATGATTATTCTCGCTTCACTTGGGTGTTCTTTTTGCATGACAAAGGCGAAACTCAAGGTGTGCTCAAAAAATTCTTGAGGAGAGCTCAAAACGAGTTCTCCTTAAGAATCAAGAACATAAGGAGCTATAATGGCACCGAGTTGAAGAACACTCAAGTGGAAGAATACTTGGATGAAGAAGGCATCAAGCATGAGTTTTCAGCCCCCTACTTCCCTCAACAAAACAGGATGGCTGAAAGGAAGAATAAGACTCTTATTGAGATGGCAAGAACCATGCTTGATGAGTACAAGAAGTCAGACCGGTTTTGGGAGGAAGCGGTTAACACTGCTTGCCATGCCATAAACCGGTTGTACCTTCATCGACTTTTGAAGAAGACGTCTTATGAACTTCTAACCGGTAACAAACCCGACATCTCTTACTTTCGTGTCTTTGGGAGCAAGTTCTATATTCTCAACAAGAAGCCTAGGACTTCGAAGTTTGCTTCAAAGTCCGATGAAGGTTTCTTGCTTGGTTATGACTCAAACACCTACGCCTATCGTGTTTTCAACAATTCCGGAGTTTTCAACAAATCCTCCGGAATTGTTGAAATAGCGAGAGACGTAGTGTTTGATGAGACTAATGGATCCCAAGTGGAGCAAGTTGATCAAAATATGCTAGATAGAGAAGAGGCTCCACAAGAAGCACTTAAAAGGATGGCACTTGAAGATATTTTCCCTCAAGAACATCCTCAAGACTCAAATGATCATCCATACGTCTCCTTCCCACGATCAAGCTCAAGATGAGCAAGGCCAACCTCAACAAGATCAAAACGATCAAAGTCAAGAAGGGGGATTGGATCAAGGGGGAGACGAAGAAAAGAACGACGATGAAGATGAAGATCAAAGAGTCCAACCATCTCATCCAAGAGTGCACCAAATTGTTCAATGGGATCATCCCGTCAACAACATACTAGGAGACATCTCCAAAGGGGTAACCACTAGTTCTCGAATGGCTAACTTTTGTGAACATTACTCTTTTGTTTCCTCTTTGAAGCCTCGCAAGGTAGAAGAAGCACTACAATATCCGGATTGGGTGGTGGCCATGCAAGAGGAACTCAACAATTTTGAAAGAAATCAAGTATGGGAACTCGTGAAGCGACCTAACACAAATGTTGTAAAAACCAAGTGGGTATTCCACAACAACCAAGACGAGTATGAAGTTGTAACAAAAAACAAGGCAAGACTTGTTGCAAAGGGATATGCACAAGTTGAAGGTTTGGATTTCGATGAAAATTTTGCTCCCGTAGCTAGGCTTGAATCAATTCGTATCTTGCTTGCCTTTGCTACTTACCATGATTTCAAGCTATACCAAATGGATGTGAAAAATGCTTTCCTCAACGGTCCGATCAAGGAGGAAGTGTACGTGGAGCAACCACCTGGATTTGAGGATGATAAGTATCCTAACCGTGTCTTTAAACTTTAGAAAGCCCTCTATGGCCTCAAACAAGCTCCTAGAGCTTGGTTTGAGTGTCTTAGAGACTTTCTCATTAAAAATGGTTTTAGGATAGGGAAGGCCGACTATACACTCTTCACTAAGCATTTTAACGATGATCTATTTGTGTGCCAAATATATGTTGATGACATTATATTTGGTTCTACCAACAAAGCTTTTTGTGATGAGTTTTCAAACATAATGACCGAAAGGTTCGACATGTCAATGATGGGGGAATTGAAGTTCTTCCTAGGATTCCAAGTCAAACAACTCAAGAAAGGAACGTTCATAAGTCAAACCAAGTATACTCAAGACATACTCAAGAGGTTCGACATGGACAAAGCCAAACCCATCAAAACTCCAATGGGAACCAACAGACACCTTGACCTCAATGAAGATGGTCCAAGTGTGGACCAAAAGGAATTTCGTTCCATGATAGGTTCCTTGCTTTATCTTTGTGCATCTAGGCCTGACATAATGCTTAGTGTCTGTATGTGTGCACGGTTCCAAGCCGCTCCTAAGGAGTGTCACTTGACAGCCGTTAAGAGAATTCTTAGATATTTGGTTCATACTCCTAACCTAGGAATTTGGTATCCCAAGGGATCCAAGCTCAATCTCATCGGATACTCCGATGCCGATTATGCCGGCTGTAAGGTAGATAGGAAGAGCATGTCCGGGACTTGCCAATTCCTTGGTAGGTCCTTGGTTTCGTGGTCTTCAAAGAAACAAAACTCCATTGCCTTATCCACAGCTGAAGCGGAGTACGCCACAGCCGGGAGTTATGGTGCACAACTCCTATGGATGCGACAAACTCTTAGGGACTATGGTTACACTTTGAGCCATATTCCACTCCTATGTGACAATGAGAGTGCCATCAAGATTGCTCACAATCTCGTGGAGCATTCTAGAACCAAACACATTGATATCCGTCACCATTTCCTGCGAGATCATTCTATCAAGGGAGATATCATTATCTCTCATGTTAGAGGTGAGAAGAAATTGGCGGATATCTTCACCAAACCCCTTGATGAGAAACGTTTTTATGACCTAAGGAGTGAACTAAATATCCTAGATTTTTGAAACGTTGCTTGAGCCGTGCACATCTGTTTGTTACTTGTATATAAACTTCAAAAATCGCATGCTTTCAAATTTCTACCCTAATCTCTCTTACTCTATGAAAACTATGTTCAAAAGGATTCTTTGTCAAATATGGTCATTGTTTGTTTCATGTACGCTTACTGACCATGTTTGTCAAAGATATTTGCAAAAACTTGTCCAAAAAAGGATCATATTCTTGAGTTAAAATTCAAATTATATGAAATTTCAGCTTATAGCCGAACTAGCCCACCCTATGGGCCGAACATGTCCGAGCTGTCTAGGTCGGACCTCTCAGCGGACAAGTCCAAACCGGACTAGTCCGCCTGGGAGACCGGACAAGTCCGGCACCGAAAAATTCCGGCTCTGGTCCGTCGACCGGACATGTCCGTGCATCAGGCCGGACTAGTCCGGCCCCTAGGGACTTAACCTCCTAGGGGCGGCCAGACCACTCCTCTCTCTTCACTCTCAACTCTCTCTCTAGCGAGAGCCGCCCCTCCATTGGCGATTTTCGCTTTTCTCCACCAAAAACCTCTTCCAATCCACGGATTGGAGTCCTAAGGAGTGCGGGAATCCTTCCCCCTGCTTCGTTGCTCGAGTTTCGCCTCCGATTTCATTGCATTTGGAGATTGAAGAGGTATTCTTGACCTACCCAAAATTCTCTCTTTTTCTTCATTCTTAGGTCTTTTGCTAGAAACCTCTTCACAAATGTTGTTCCTCATGTCATTGTGATCGTAGCCTATGAGTATGTGACTTGATTCAAAGTTTTTGCAAAAAAATTGTTAGGGTTAGGGTTCTTCCTCTGTAACCCGGACTAGTCCGGTTTCTGGGCGGACAAGTCCGTTCTCGGGCGGACTAGTCCGGCCTCTTAATGGACAAGTCCGGTTTACACAGGACAAACCCCAACTTTATCCATTTTCAGTGAATTCTTTCGCAATATTCCACTTCCTTGACCTCTTATCTCTTGTTTCTCAAGCGATATGTCAGACTCCGACCACGGCTTCCCTCTTGCAAATCCCGCCGCCGAGGAGGCTTGACAAGCCCTCCATCGGCGCATTGCCGAAGAGAGGGCGGCAAAGGAAGCTCATGCGGCTAAGGATGCCGTCATTCGAGAGGCAAGGACAAAGAAAAGACATGATCTCAAAGAGCAGACACAGATTGCCAAAGCCGTTGAAGAATCCTTGGCGGATCAACGGAAGAAGAAAAGGGTCGAACGTGAAGCCCATAACTCCCAGGCTGCTAGTGCCTTAGAGCCCAAGAGGAAGAAGCTGGTCACTTTGGAAGAAAAAGTGCAGGCCAAAGAGAAGGAGAAAGAACACGAGGGTAGGGTTCTCCGTGACCCGAGGAAAGGCAAGGCTCCACTTCCTCAGGAGCCCAAGAAGAAAAATCCAACTGCCAAGGCACCGGCAAAGAGGGCAGGAGGCATTGTAATCAAGGAGAAGGGGCAACCAAAGCCCATCGGTCCCCTGAAGATGGCCGCCCCTGCTAGAGATCCAAACCGGCAGTCCAACACTACAGCAAATGTGTTCAAAGGAAAGGGTGCTGAGAAGGCGAGAAGGCTGAGGATGGACAAAGTCTATGATTATGAGAAGCACACAGCCGACCCTAGGTTTTGGTGTGACTTTCATTGCGACTACTACCGCATAGTATACTTGAAGATGAAGACTCTAGTCGCTCAAGCTCAATGGGTGGATTGGGCCTACATGGCCAAAAGGAAGCACTCAGCTTTTGATGCCGTGATTGAAGCCGTAGAGCGCCATGGGATCAAGGAAATAATGAGTTTTAAGTATGATTGGAACATCAAAGTGATTACGCAGTTCTACACCACCGTGTACTTCTCCACCTACGGTGATCGGAAGATCACTTGGATGACTCATGGAGAGTAGTACTCAGCCACATATGAGGAGTTTGCTCGGATACTTGGCCTTGAGGAGCACCTGGACCATGAGATCATCATTTCGAACCTCAAGGCAGTGGATAGGGATCAGCTAGACTACATGTATCCTAGTCATGTTCCCTATGAGGCTGGGCTTGCTAGGAACATCAAGCCATTTTATAGCATCCTCAACCGAATTCTGAGGAGAACCATTGCCCCTAAGGATGGAGATGCAAGGGTGATTCAAGGGAACTTAAGGCATCTCCTCCTGTTGATTATTGGTGAAGAGAAGTTCAACCTCGTTGAGTACATCTATGATGACATCTTCAACATCTCTCACACTCCCAACCGCTCATGTGGGTATGCACCATACATTATGTGCTTAATTGAGAAGGTGGCGGGGCTTGTCTTCGTCAAGGATGTGACTCATCGACCACTCCGTCCTTAGATGCCCCCAATTGTGCTAGAACCTCCCAGAAGGAAGAATGCTCAACCTCCTTCCAGCTCAGTGGCTCCTCCTAGCTCAGTGGCTCCTTCATCACCTCCTCCTCCGTAGTCGTTAAGCGGATTCTTCAAGTGCTTCAACGCGATCTTCGCCTCTTGTCCGCGTGTGGAGGTCCGGACTCGACGCATGGAGAGGCGTCAGGAGAAGTACCCCAAGGCTGTGTGCGACAAGCTTGAGGTGCCTATGTCTCCTCCCGAGGAGAGTGATGGAGAGCTCACTCCTTATCCAGATTTCACTGCTGATGAGCTCGCCCAGTTCACGGAAGATGGAAGCTCTTCCAAGGCCGTGCCTCCATCCACCTTTGCCGATGACGAGGAAGATGATCCAGAGGCCACGGAGAGCGAGTTTGAAGAAGAAGACAATGAAGATGACGAGTAGACTTAGACGTATCTTCTTTCCTTTTTCCTTTTTGGTGCCTTGATGCCAAAGGGGGAGAGATGGAAGAGAATGTCTTTTTATCATCTCCTAATCTTGTATAGATCTTTGGACAAGATTATCTATGTTTTATGCATTGTGTCTCTTTTGTGTAAGACTATGTGTGGATCTTATGCTTACAATTGATCATTGTTGCCCTTTGCTATGTTTTATTGTCTTGCCACACTTTTTGAACACAACACGTAGGCACCCCACCATAACATGTGAGTGTATATCAACTCCCCTCTTTTACTGTTGCATACATCCAGGGGGAGTTATGCATACGTACGCTTGTTATGAAAATCAAATTTTTACCTCTTATGTTGAAACTTAATATGTTGTCACCAATCACCAAAAGGGGGGGAGATTGTAAGTGCATCTAGGTATCCCTGTGGGTTTTGGATGATTGATGACGATGATTAAGAGACTAATGAGCTGAGATGATCATAAGCACAAACTATTTCCAAGGTGGACACCTAAACTCTCAAAAAGGAAAAGGATGAAGAACGGCGTTGAAGACTCGAAGAGTAGAAATTAGGGTTTTATTTGAGTCTTTAGTATGCTAGCCGTGTTAGAGTGAGAGTGTGTGTGTCGAGTGCATTGAGATCATAGAAGAGAGCTCAAAGCGTTAGAAGTGTCGAATCCTTAGTGGAGAGTGCTAGTGAGGTAAACCATAGTAGGCCGGACTTGTCCGGGCCAGAGGCCAGACTAGTCCGGAGTCCTACGGCTTAGTCCGTTTTGGGACGGACTAAGAGCTCATTACTGAGTTTGGACTTGTCCGTTTGGGGACGGACTAGTCCAGTTCTCTCTTGGTGAGAGTGTTTCGGGACTAAGTCCTGGTAGACCGGACTTGCCCGCCTCAATGGTCAGACTAGTCCGGGCTAGCCAAACTTATCCGTTTTCACACGGACCAAGGGGTCCAGTGTGAGTTCGGGCTAGTCCGTTCTAAGGCGGACTAGTCCGTATGGTTGTGAGATGAGAGCTCCCACGGCTAAGTCTTGACAGACCAGACTTGTCCGCCTTAGTGGCCGGACTAGTCTGGGTCCTCCAAACTTTTTCGTTCTCACCCGGACAAAGAGGTCCTTTGTGAGATCGGACTAGTCCGTTGTGAGGCGGACTAGTCCAGAGATTTGTGAACGTTTGAAATTTGAACGTTGGGGGGGGGGCAGTTGGCTTTGTGACGTCAGTGGTCCCCGCAGACCAGACTAGTCTGGGGTCCTGACCGGACTAATCCAGACTTTAGTTGGTGGCAATGGTTGGCTGTCGGGACCTCTATAGAAGGAGGTGCCCCAACTTCATTTCACCGACACTGGAACCCTAGCGCCGCCACAGCCACCCTAGAGACTTTCTAAGCCGTCTCTCTTGCCCACTCACCCTCTAGAATCAATTCTTGAGTGGATTTCGGTGTGTGACGAGAGGAGAAGGAAGAACTTCGTGTTTTGGCTCCTGGAGCGATCTCGTGCACTTGGTGTGAGTCTTTGTGACCCGTGGCTTGTAAAATTCGTGAAGTTTGTGGACGTGTTCAAGTGGGAGCCTTAGATTGTGAGCAGCCCTAAAGATCTTGTAAGTTCACTCTTGAGATAGTGGAAGAACCGGGTTGGCCTTAGTGGCGACTTGGTGAGGAAAGGGTTGTTAAACCTGGTCCTTTGTGGACTCCTCAAAGGGGAAGTAGATTCCTGAGTGGAATAGAACCTCAGGCAAAAATCTTCGTGTCTCTCTTGCATTTACGTTTCATCGATCGTTAAAATTACTAGTTCGTTTTGCTCATTTCGCTCTTCTAGCGTTCCTCCTTACAATCTTACAATCCACCTGCTATATCTTGTCATACTAGTCATATTAGATCGCTAGATAGTTTATCCGCATTTCGTTGAGCTAAAATCTAAAGAAAAACCCATAAAAATCAAGTTTTTAGGTTTTTCCAGCAGGCTGACCGGACTAGTCCGCCCCTGAGCCAGACTAGTCCGGCCCCTATGTTCTAATCTCGTTTAATTAGGTCATTTCAGCCAGTTTGGCCTATTCACCCCCCTCTAGGCAACTTTCACTCTAGGATTAGGGGGGAGTATGTTGGACTTAATCCTGTGCATGATAGGTGCAGAAGGAAAACGAAAAGAGCCGCGTACGTGGGAAGACTCATGCAGACGTTTCGATCGACGTGGGAGTGCATGCAGGGTGCATGAATAATGTGAGAAGTGGTATTAGTTGTTCCTAGTTTAGTGGATCGTTAGTTAGTGAGCTAAGTCTCAGTTTGTGTTTATTTGAACCACCGATGTAATCCTCATTTTCGTGTGTTAATCAAGAAAGAGCTAGAGAACCGGTTTGGACTCTGAGCAATCCGCGTTCCACTTTGTTCATCGTGAGAAACACACGAGTGCCACCCGAGTTCATTGCAACAAACTCTGTGCACAACAGTCGGCAGGAGCATCATGATCTTTCCAATCGTCAGCTTACCACTAAGTTAGTGAAGTGCGGGATGTAGGATACTTTGCAATCCAAAGAGAACCAGAATTAGACGTGGGTTCACAGCAGTAAACATCTTGCCACACGGAAGGCCTAAGGCTAAAAGTCCTAGCGCCAAATCTCCCATCAGTGATGTTTGTCTCGCTAAGGCTATCTCCAATACCATACCCTAAAAATAGAGACCCATTTACTCATTTGGGGTCTTTTATACTCTTAGATTGACAACCTATATTGTGACATCTCCAACAATGAACCTATTTTAGGTCACCTTCAACTGTTTCTAGCGGGAGGGAGCGGTTATCTATCCAAGCACAGAAAAGATTGAGGAAGGGGTGCGGCGCATGGCGAGGAGCTCTGAGCGACGGGATGGCGAGGAGGTCGGAGCGGTGGGCAGGTGACGCGGGGAGAGGAGGTCAGAGCTGTGGGGAGGGCAGCGTGGGGAGAGGAGCCCTGAGCGGCGGGGCAGGCGAGGTTGTGGGAGGGCGGCGGCGGGGCAAGGAGGCCAGTGCTGCGGGGCGAGCGAGGGTGGGGGAGGGCGGAGAGGAGATCGGACCAGCGGATGAGTGAGGCTAGGGAGGCAATGGAGGCAAAGTCCAGATTAGCGAGGGTGGGGGAGGACGACGAGGAGGCCGGACTGACGGACTGGCGAGGCTAGGGGGGGCGTCACGACAGAGGCAGAGTCCGAAACAACGTGGGGTGGGTTGGCGACGAGGCGGAGAAGGAGTCGCGAGCTAAGCCGTGGGGAGGAGGCGGCCCACGGGGCGTCGGACGGTTTGGGGGCTGCTGAGGAGGAGGGCGTGTCGGCGGCGGGGAGGCGAGGAGGGCACGTCGGGCGGCGAGGAAGAGTCGGGCAGAGAAAGGTGGTTAAAATGGGATTCGTGGGGAGGACCCCTATTTTTAGGGCATGGGGGAACAACAACCTAAAATGAGCTTTGGATATAGGGCACTTGTTCGAAGGGGTTTGGCTCCACCTGAAGACCAAAAATGGGGATGTGCTCCCATTTGGGGCAGCCGTTGGAGATAGCCTAAGAGTTTTAATATGTTAGTAATTAATATTTCTGGTCATTCATAATTATAAAATCAATCATCACTTAAGCACATAATTAACCTTAGAACATGGATTAGGGATTAACTTGATACCTGATTAGCCATGGTCGGAGTAGATGAATTCCTTGTCTTTTCTTTGATTCTTAACCCCTTTGGCGAAGGGCAGACCTGACGCAGTGGTAGTGTGTCTCCACTCGTATCTTGAGGTCTTGAGTTCGAACCAGTCTCTCTGCAAAAACAGGGGTAAGGCTGTATAAAAATAACCCTTCCTCAGACCTTACAATGTGCGGGAGCCTTTGACACCCTTAATCTCTTTGGCCTCCACCAAGCCCTGGAACGGGTTGGGGAAGATCAGATCTTCCCGCCACTTTTCTATGGCTAGTTCTTTTAGGACTTATTGGAGATTGTAGGAATTAGAATTGTGTTATGTTTGTCCTTTCCTTTTCAAATTATATGACACACCACGACAGCGATTCGAATTGAAGTTGATTTCGCACATCCCCCATCATAGTATGGTTTGTTATGTGATTACTGATTGTGTTGGACCAGTTCAATCTTTTTTCTTCTTTTTTGTCTTGACTTTTGACATTTTCTTTTTATCTCAGCTAAACGGAGGCTAACCAACATAAGATCTAGGCTAAACATTTGAAGCATGTGATAAATATAATATGTTCCCAAATCTAGAAGTAATGGAACCAATTTGTCACAAAGGATGGACCTAGCATTGGGAAAGAAGACGGGGTGAATGGAAGGCAATATTTGGGCTTAGAAGAAGAGATTTGGCTTAATATTATGCATAGTCTATATAGATGTCTAATACATAAGTAATATACTTAATTTTTAGCATAATATTTGGATATTCAGTTGAATACCCTTGACTCAAGTTTTTTAGGGTAACAAGAGTTGATGAATGGAACCGATTGGACAAAGGGGTACAACTGTCATCGATACAAAATACTTACAAATCAACTCAACTTGTTTGATGGTAGTTGCAAAAAAGGTTAAAATTTTAAATTCGAGTGCAATTTTGAAAGGTGGGATATTTTTATGGCATAATTGGGAAAAGCTAAATTTCGATGACATGGAAGAAATCTACTCTTACATGGTTACAGGATTTCTCAGAAATAAGATATAATTTTAACGTTCTTTCATTTGCTGCAGCCTTTTAAAAAGTTAAATCAAAATAGCCAAACAAAAGAGAAACCGTAGATGTTAAAACACATGTTCATTCGCAGAGAAATTTCATACCGGGCAAATATTTTATGAACAGCTTTGCATCTCAAGAAAAAAATGTAAAAACTGTATTCCCGCTTCAAAAATTCATAAAAATATTTTTAATGTTGAAAATAGGAAAACAGCTTATTTTGTACTCCCTTCATTTCGAATTATTTGACACTGTTTAGTTTAAAATTGAACTAGACAATATCAAATAATTCAAAACATACGGAGTATATCGGTATTTAAAATTTTTTGTTGGGTCTCCAAGTCTTACCAAATAATCTTCAACCTGTGTTCGCTCTACCAGTCGTCCGATAGGGTTTAATTTTTATAATTTCCTTTTATGTTATTTATGTAATTCACTGGCTTTCCTCGTTATATCTACCCCGTCGCCTTGATCCGTCTTGCATCCAACGTCCAATATTGTCTTGGAGCACACGGTAGCACCGTTCTCTCCTCTCGCCGCCCGTCGCCACACAGGCAGCACCACATCTGCGCAGCAAGCACGACTAGGGCTAGTAGCGGCTCGGTGTCGTGAGGCCGGCGCAACGGCGGCAAGAAGAACGGGGCACAAGCCTGCCGCCTTGGCCCTCCCCGTTCAGCTTCGACGGAAGGTGACAGCTGAGTTCTCCTCCCCAATCCTCTAATCCTCCTCCCTTTCGTGGTTGGCATTAAAGCTGGATGTAGCGGGGATGGGTTGATCCCTGGGCGGGGGCGGAAGAATTTTTTTGCCCGTGAACCTTCGGCGGGGATAGGGAGATATCGTCCGAATCGGGGATGGGGAAATTTCATCTCTTACTTCTTCCTGGGACGGTAAACAACTCAAGAGGCAGGCAGCGACGCCACCAATGCCGGGCAGACGATCTGGGGCCCGGGGCTCTTGGAGGAGAGGGGGTCTCTCCCCTGGGGTTAGGCAGGGAGGCTGCCCTACCTCGCCCTATTGGCAATGTTTAAAAAGGCAGTAGAGAAAAGCGAGCTAGCGCCTAGCCGTTTCTAGGTGTTTTGTAAAAAGCAGAGTCAAGTATATATATACTTCATTATATAGTGTAAATTTTTAAACTTGATGAGGATGAATACTTCAGTCAGTGATATAAGCAGTCAAAAGCGGCCAGAAGGGGCAAAAGGCGGTAAAAAAGTACAAGAAAGCGTCCAAAAGCGCGCTTTCAAACAGTTAAGCGTTCAACCGCTTAACAAGTGCCGCTTTCATGAAAACGACACACTGGGCACCACTTAGCGCTTAGGCGTGGCTTTTTTAAAACTGCCTATCGGTCGGGCTGCAATTAGGTTAGAGTACAAGGTGAATTTAATTTCTTCTGTAGTGAAGATAGAGTTTCCTTTCAAGGGCACTTATCTACTTTGCAAACTGTTTCCAGAATAACATGGGGTTGGAAACACTAGTGTTACTCATGTTTGGCTGTCGTCGCTTTGTGAAATATGTGGAGATATCATGCGTTCGTGCTGCAGTGCAGCTGTAGCCGAGTCCAAATGAGTACTGCTCTAATCTGGAAGGCAGCTAGAAGCTTGTCTGGTTACCCACGTGTAAAATACACTGCTTGCTTCTGGGGTTCGATCCCTGGCGTGAGCTTGGGTGAAAAACACCCGATTCAAAAAATAATGAGTACTGCTCTAATGCTTGATGGCTGCCTTACTATATGCCAGTCGTTTGTTCTTACCTATAGGCACTAACTAGGATTTGGGTCTATGTTAACCTATATGAGAGCTCGAAGTAATAGTGCGGATGTGGCATGTCTGTATCCAGCGATCCAAAAGGCGTCCTGAGGCGTCCGCCTAGGCGCGCCCCAGTGCTCCGCGCGGGCAGGCCGCTTCGCCTAAGGGGATAGGTGGGCGCAAGGCGCAATGGGGGGGGGTGCCGGCGGTGTGTGTGTGTGTGGGGGGGGGGGGGGTGGCTGGAGACAGCCCACTGGAGAGGCGGGCCGGGGAAGACAAGCCCAGGACAGCAGACATGCACTAATTTCCATATTTTTATAATTCATCATTGCTACAGTGTCTACGCCTAGGCTCTAGGCGGAGGGTCACCACCCGCCTAGAGCCTTTTGGAACCTTGTCTGTATTAAATAGCAGTATATATTGGTGATTCTGCCCATATAAATCATCACGTATTGAAGTTACTGGGTGTGACCGGTGTTTAAAAACCCGGAGGAACTAATCGGGCGGTTGGGCACCACGTAGGGCCTGGGCGGTCCTAGGCTTCTGTACTTTTAGCAAATAGACATAAAAGGATATAGAAGATAATGAAAACATTGCATATGACCACATAATTAATGGGAAATAGGGGAAATCACTTAATTAAAAGCTTAGCTGAAAGCGAAGAGGTGGAGCTCCCTCTGTCTAGCGCCTATGTGACTGCCTTTTTAAGCACTAGGTATGACCTTTACAACTGCGTTTGTTTTCCATAAATTGTAAGGTTTCCAAGAGAGCTAAATGATATAATTGCAGGACAGAGAAATCTACTCATTTCATAATCCCAATCTAAATTTTGCAATGTAAGTTGCAGCATGCATCCCACTATTATAATTTTTTTTGGCTGCTGGATGCAGTATGAGAAAACCAATTAATAGAGAGATTCAAGAAATGTGCTTATTACATGTTTCATTGTGACCCGTAAGGATGAACTAGGCTTTTCTTTGGTATAATTCTGCTGATAGTTCAAATGGGGTTTTGATCACTCAGTTAAGTTAACATCGTTTAGTGTTGTTGCTATTTTTGAATAGGAAAAAGTCGACATGTCCAGCAATTAAGTGTAGCAGAGTTGCCTATGTTGCGATAGATTTGTGGCCACACAAGAAGAGATCGAGTCTGGATTCTTGAACGACAACATATGAGACGAGAGAGGCTAGGAGTGGCACCAATTGAGGAAAAGCTTGTACAACATCTTTGAGATGGTTTGAATATGTCCAACAGAGACCTAAAGATGCACCGTTGTGTAGCGGGATAATAAAACACCCTAAAAATGTGAAGAGGGGCAGAGGACAACCAAACTAGACATGAGAGGAAGCTGTGAAGAGAGACATGAGGGTTGGAATATCGTTAAAGAGGTAGCCATAGATAGGAGAGAATGGAAACTAGCAATCCACGTGGCTGAACATTGATTTATAGCTTTTCCCTTTTTATTTAAACTTCTGATCTTTGCTTTGTCCCCCTTATTTTCTCTTTTTCCCCCTTTGTTTCCTTGTTTTCTGTTTTCTTTAATTGACTTTTTTGCCCCAATTAGTTTGGAATAAAAGGCTTTGTTGTTGTTGTGATTGTGGTAATGTGGTTTGACTCTTGCAAATCTGGGCCAATATTTAGTTCATTATTTTTATTGTCTTACTCATATGATGGATTGTTCTGTAACTCATTGTTTACTCTGAGTCCTAACTCATGGTGTCATCTTTTAATGATAGGTCTGAATCTACATTAAGTGCTTGGAGTTGAAGTTGATCAAGACTATGAATGCAACCTAGATGCAAGATTTTATGCTGGCTTGGTAATCTTGAAGATGCTCAAAGAGTCATCATCTCCAGCACTGGAAGCTGACAGAATAGAAGTTCCTTCCCCAAAGGAAGAGAATAATTCCACAAATTCTGAAGGTGGTACAGATACTGAAGATTTTGAAATTAGCGATGATGACGACAATGACCGTAACCACAAGCACCGAAGACGGGAGGCTAGACCTCAGTCCGACAAGAATACAGAGGAGCAACGTCCAGGGACGCTTGTCAAGAAAAGGAGCAGAGTTTCTGGTAATGGAGGGTCTTTTGGCGGAGCTAGTTCACAAGGGGAAGCACAGAAGGATTTTGCGCCGAAATTCAAGAGACGTCCTGGAGCAGGAGCTCACTGTGGAGTACCTAGAATGAACCAGCCCTTCTGGTCTGGTTCATCAGCTGCTGCTGGTGCTCGGCCACCTCTGACAAGAGGAAGAGGACGGAATGCTGCACCCTGGACTCAGCATGATCCAAGATTTAACGCAACACTTGATATGATTGATTTTGCATCACAGATGGCCTCACAGGGCCCACCCACACATCATGGCTTATTTATGGGTGCTGCATTGCCAAGTGGTGGTAATGCACAAAATGGTTCTTGGGGTCCTTATGGATTTATGCCTGGAATGCCTCATGGGATTTTGGATCCAGTTCACCCTCTTGGACTGCAAGCTCCTATTCAGCATGCTGTCTCTCCCTTAATCGATCTTGGCATGCCTCGTCAGCGCTGTAGAGACTTTGAAGAGCGTGGATTTTGCTTGAGAGGGGATATGTGTTCCATGGAGCATGGAGTAAATAGAATTGTTGTCGATGATATGCAGGTCTGCCTATTTCCATGTCTTCAGAATCCCCTGCATTCAATCCTGTACACTTTTTTATCTGATGTGTTTCTTTCATTACTTTTGGCTAATGAGACATGCAATTTTTTTCCTTGCATCAGAGTGACATGGCTATGCTGTGCCAATGTAACAGTAACCATGATAGGTGTTCCCTCAGTGCTATTATCTCTACTGTGTTGTAATTAACAACCCTATCTGAAAATTCGAATATTAATGCAAACTTCTGGTTGATTTTAGATCCCTACTGCGATGAACTCTAGCATGCCTTGGATCTTTTCCTTTGCTTGAGCATCTTGTTTTCTGGTTGTGATTTGACTTGAGCTTTAGTCCTTTTTAATGTAGAGTAACATGCTATGTTATACTTATGCTTAGATAGGCTGCTGTGTTTAAGTCAGAGCATTGAGTTTGATTGGACAATTTCTGTAACACTTTGCAGAGTCTATCACAATTCAATCTTCCAGTATCAGGTCCAAATGTTCAAGCACCGGGAATGCAAAATGAGGGAGGAACAGCTTCTGCTATCTTGTCAAGCCTGGGAAGTAGTAAAAGTATTCCTGCAAAAAATTTCAAATCTGGTGTGCCAAGTGATGCATCAAAACCAAATGGAAGCACTCCTTTAGTTGTTGCTGATGCTGATGTATATGATCCTGATCAGCCTTTGTGGAACAATGAACAACCTGAAGCACCATGTGCTAGTTTTCCACATGCTGATACCGGAGTGTGGAATGCCAAATCCTCAGGGTATGAACTAGAGGGGGATCATTCAAACCAGGTCTTTGCAGCTGATAGTTTGCAGAGTTCAAAATCTTCTGTCTGGGAGAGAACAACATCAAAGAGAAAATCAGGGCCTGGTGGTAACACAGCTAGAAATACATCAACAGGTATCACAGGAAACCAAAGAAGGAATTATGATGAGGTGGCAACAAGCACAGCCCAAGTAAAGCCTGCCACTGCTAAGGTTACTAATAGTCAGTCCTATCCGAGAACATATGGAGATGTGGGCTGCCAAAGTAATCGAACTTCTCACAAAGCATCCCGTACACTTTATGTGCACGGAATTCCTCAAGAAAGCAATAGATGGGAGGCCCTTCTATCACACTTTCAGAGGTTTGGTCAGGTTATAGATATCTATATTCCATCTAACAGTGAAAAAGCTTTTGTCCAGTTCTCTAAAAGAGAAGAAGCTGAAGCTGCCCTTAAAGCCCCAGATGCTGTGATGGGCAACCGCTTTATAAAGCTTTGGTGGGCCAACAGAGATAGGATTCCTGATGAGGGAGAGGGTCGAAACACTCCAAAGTTTTCACAGTTTTCTACTGCCCCGGACAATTCTGCCCCTCAGCCATCTTATTCTAACAGAGTCAAGGGAAGTATTCAATCTGCAGCTCCAAGGACCAGTTCTGGGTCTTCTGCTGAAGCATCAGGTGCTGGTACTGGTCCAGAAATTCCAGCAACTAGTATAAAATCAGTACCCCGTGCTCTAAGAAGGCAAGGTAATCTAGAATTGTTGGAAGAGCTTCGCAGAAAACAGGATATCTTGGCTCGGAAGCGTGATGAGTTCCGATGCCAGTTAGAGAAACTTGCAAAACAGGTACTGACTGTTTTTCCTATAGTATCTTGAATTCATTGTCATTAACTGTATGATTTGTTTTTGTTAGACTGTGTGTGTGTCAAGGGGTATTGTGGTCCTTTGAGTTGGGCTTCATAGCCTATATATATGTAACCCCCCTCCCTTTGCATTATTAACGGTGAAATCATTTCCTTCTCACATGGTATCAGATTAGGGTTAGGGTTTCTGGGTCTCCTCTCACCAGCCGCCTCCTCCTCTCTCACCAGCCGCCGCCTCCTCCCGCACCACACCCGCCACTGCCGTCGCCTCCTCGCTCGCGCGGCCCGCCCGCGCCTCCACCTGCCCCATCACCCGCGCCGCCGACCTCGCCGTCCTCTCCGAGCGCATCGAGTTGCCTACCGCGCGCAACCCCAAGGGCCGCTCCGACCTTCCCGGCGTGGATGTCTTCGTCTCCACCGCCGACTTGGAGAAGGAGCCGTCGCTCGTCACCGCGAACACCGTCCTGTCCATCCTCGCCGTCGACTACCCAGTGGAGAAGCTCGACAGCGGGAGCAGGGATGATGAGGCCGTCTCCTCGTCGGAGGAGCGGGACCAGCTGCTGCTGACCTCCATGGCGAAGCGCTTCTCCAAGGTGCACTCCGCGCCTCCACCAGGTCCGCCTCCTTTGCCTCCATGTCGGGATCAGCCGCCCTAGCCCATGGCGCAAGGCTCTGTCCCCCTCCGCCGCCGTGGCTGCAGGCGGCGCCTGCCTCTCCGCCCCCACTGCGGACGACGAGTCCCCGGCTCCTCTCGCGCCGTCGCGCCCTCCGTCTTCTGCCCCTCCCACGCCGCTCCCGTGGGTGCAACTGCTGCCACTAACCCTGTCCTGGCCGGCGCCGCTCAGGGCGCGGCCGCCGCCGGCTCTGGCCAGGTCGGCGCTGCCTCGGGCGCTGCCTTGGGTCCCTCCGCAGGTGCCTCTGGCCCGATCCAAGCGCTGGTCGGGTGTATGGCGGCCCGATCTGGGGTCGTCGCCCCTCTCCATGGCTCTGTGGCGGCCCAATCTGGGAGCGTTGCCCCTCTCCTTGCCTCTGCCGCCGGTGCCCCTGGTCGGCGAGCCCCTGGCTGCGACCCTGGCCAGCGCGCCTCTGACCTGGCTGCGCCCCTGGCCAGCGCGCCTTTGACCTGGCTGCGCCCCTGGCCGGTGCGCCTCTAACCTGGCCGTGCCCCTGGCCGGCGCTCCCCTCGCATGTGTCGCTGCCGCCACGCCTCTGATGGCCGCCGTGCCTCCCATGTTCCCCGCCGCCCCTCCCACGACCGCCACCGCACCTCCCATGGCCGCAACGCCTTCTCTGGATGCCGCGCCTCCCATGACCGCCACGCCTCCGCTCCTCCCCATGGCTGCAGCAGCGCCCCCGCTCCACCCCATGGCCGTCGCTGCCGGCCTTCCGCGCGCGTTCCTTCCCTCCTATCCCGCGCTGCCGGCCTTCCGCGTGCGTCCCTTCCCTCCTACCCCACACCGTCGGCCTTCACCGCGCGCGTCCCTCCTCCTACCCCGCGCTGCCGGTCTTCCGTGCGCATCCCTGCCCTCCTACCTCGCGCTGTCGGCCTTCCGCACGCGTCCCTGCCCTCCTATCCCGCGCTGCCGGCCTTCCGCCCGCGTCTCTCTTCCTCCTACCCAGCGCTGCCGGCCTTCCGTGCACGTCCCTCTTCCTCCTACCCCGTGTTGCCGGCCTTCCGAGCGTGTCCTTGCCCTCCTACCCCGCGCCGTCGGCCTTCGCCGCGCGTCCCTCCTACCCCGCGCTGCCGGCCTTCCGCGCGCGTCCCTACCCTCCTACCCCGCACTGCTGGCCTTCCGCGCGCGTCCCTGCCCTCCTATCCCGCCCTGCCGGCCTTCCGCGCGCGTCTCTCTTCCTCCTACCCCGCGCTGCCGGCCTTCCGCGCGCGTCCCTCTTCCTCCTACCCCGCGCTGCCAACCTTCCGTGCGCGTCCTTGCCCTCCTACCCCGCGCCGTCAGTCTTTGCCGTTCGCGTACCTCTTCCTCCTCCCCACGTTGCCGGCCTTCCGCGCGCGTCCTTGCCCTCCTACCCCGTGCTGCCGGCCTTCCGCGCGCATCCCTGCCCTCCTATCCCGCGCCGTCGGCCTTCGTCGCGCGCGTTCCTCCTCCGCGCTGCCGGTCTTCCGCGCACGTCCCTCCTACTCCGCACTGCCGGCCTTTCGCATGCGTCGCCGCCCTCCGCCACGCGCACTTGGGCCATCTCTACCGGTCGTGCCCCTCATGGCGAGATGTTTGCGGCCCACTCTGTCCTCGCCACCGCTTGGGAACGTGAGTGGGCTCTTCTACAGTGTTCTTCGCGGGAAGCTGTTAGGGTGTGTGTTTACTCATGTATGTAGGGTCTTTTGGTTCAGTCTCAACATCTGCCACGGCTAGATGTTGTGACTGTGAGGGGGTCTTATTAGAGTGTCTTTGTGTTTACTCATGCAGTAAGTGTGTTGTTGTCCAGTCTCAACATTTGTCGCAGCCAGAGTTTCTACTGCGGGGGGGGGGGGGGGTGTTAGACTGTGTGTGTGTGTCAAGGGGTATTGTGGTCCTTTGAGTTGGGCTTCATAGCCTATATATGTAACCCCCCTCCCTTTGTATTATTAACGGTGAAATCATTTCCTTCTCACAGTTTTGTTAGGTGAACCGTTTTTTATTATTAGTAGTCGGTGTACAGTCTGACTGCTGATGCTAAACTTTGCCTATGATAATTGCATTTTAAGCTGCTTCTGTTACTGATTTCTGATAAGGAAACAATTATGTTGCAGAAGGGTCTGGCAAATTCATTTAAGCATGCGGAGGCTGGTGGAAAAGGAGTTGCTTCTAGTGATATGTTGAAAGAAACAGATGCAACATCCATGAGCACTAGGGCCGAAGGGTCACAGGAGGCTGCTGGTACATTGGAAAAGAGAAATTCTGGAGAGTTTGCTTCATGCTCCCAACAATCTGGTACAACATCCACACAGAAACCAGCTGTAGCTATGAAGCAGAATTTTCTGTTAGCACCTCCGCAGAATAGGTTTAAGCTTGACAACCGGACGACATCATTCAGGATTCTTCCACCTTTATCACCTGAAATTGCAAATGTAAGTCTTTAGATAACTCCTGCAATTTCTTAACATACTGAAAACCCAAAAAAATGATGATACTATGGATACTTTTATAAGTGCAATTCAAGCGTTTCCTTGCAGACTTTAAGAATAAGCCGAGCAATTACATCACCGTTTGTATCTTATACATCTCGCTGCTAAAAGCCGTGACACTTGGCAAGGTCAGGTGAAACTATGTAATATAGGTGGTCTTTTATCTCCTGCATAAATGTAATACCCGTTTTCAGGTCGGTTCTGGACATCACGGGACTGATCAGGCGATTAGATCAACTAGGTCCGACGAGTCAGCTTCTGATCGGCTGATCAGGTCTCCTATGTTGGAATTCACCTGGTTCCAACATCCTAGTTGTCCAGCACCTATGGGACCGATCAGGACGTATATATGCTGTATATATACATTTTATATGAGAATTGAGTAATTCAAATGCACAGATAAATGAGATGAGTAATTCACTAAGTTGTTCCTATGTTAGCTGCTGCAAATCACACTGCAAGCCTGCACTGCAGCAGAGCATGAAGATGGAGCAGGAAAAGGTGGTGCAGCAGCAGCATGGTGACAGGCTGGGGACTCCATGGCCATGACACAAGCTGGGGACCCACATGGCGACGGCGGATTGGAGATAGACAGAGAGAGGAGCCAAAATGTGACGGCAGTGGTCTGGGGAGAGAGGAGGCAGAGCGCTGCAGCAGTGGGCTGGAGAGAGAGAAGGCAGCGTGCAGCGGTGGCGGGCTGGGGAGAGAGAGAAGCAGAGTGCTGCTGCGGCGGCTGAACAAGAACTCAGGGAGGAAGAGCAGGGCAGAAATCAACTAATGTATTGGCTCAAAGCTTCAGGAAACCCTGAGGGCCGAAAACACCTGGCCCAAGTGACATCTGCCTCCCTGCTGCTTAGTCGTCCTTGACTATTTTGAACAATTAACTGTGATTACTCGATGATTAGGTGGACGACCAGGCTTCTAGTTACTATAATTAGAGGTGGGAAAATGATTTCATTAACCAAATGGGCTGTCAGGGGGGATACATATATATGGGTACAAAACTTAAGGACCAAGGAACCCTAATACAAAAAGACTAGACTGCCCCTATAGTATCCTAATACAAGTGCAGTCTAACACCCCCGCAGTCCCAACATCTAGCCATGGCAGATGTTGAGACTGGACTGAAACTCGGTGAACACCGTCGAAGGGAGCCCCTTTGTGAAGATGTCGGCGAACTGCGACGACGTCGGAACGTGCAGGACTCGCACCTCCCCTAGAGCCACCCGCTCACGAACAAAGTGGAGATCAATCTCCACGTGCTTCGTGTGCTGATGCTGCACCGGGTTGGTGGAGAGGTAGACGGCGCTGACGTTGTCGCAGTAAACCAACGTACTCCGGGCGAGGGGGGAGTGGAGCTCCTGAAGCAGCTGCTGAAGCCAGGAGGACTCGGCCATGCCGTTAGCCACGACGCGGTACTCCGCCTCGGCACTCGAGCGGGACACCACGTGCTGCCGCTTCGAGGACCAGGAGACGAGATTGCCGCCAGGAAGACGGCGTAGTCGGAGGTGGACCGGCGGGTGTCCGGGCAACCCGCCCAGTCAGCGTCGGTGTAGACGACCAGCTCGGAGGCAGAGTCGCGCCGCAGAAGAAGGCCGTAGTCGTGGGTGCCACGCAGGTACCGAAGGATCCGCTTCACCGCCGTGAGATGCGGCTCTCGAGGATCATGCATGTGGAGACACACCTGCTGAACCGCGTAGGAGATGTCCGGCCTGGTGAAGGTGAGGTACTGCAGGGCACCTGCAAGACTCCTGTAAGTGGTGGGATCGGGCGGCCGGGGCGTCGTCGGCCGAAGACACCTTCGCCCGAGTGTCCACGGGAGTGGAGCACGGCTTGCAATCAACCATGCCCGCTCGCTCGAGGATACCCAGACAGTACTGGCGATGGTGGAGGAACAGAGCACCCGGGCGGTGCTCAACCGCAACACCCAGGAAGTGGTGGAGCTGGCCGAGATCCTTCATCGCGAACTCGCGCTGTAAGGCGGAGATCGTGCGCTGAAGGAGAACCGGGCTGGACGTCGTGAGGACAATATCGTCCACGTACAGGAGGAGGTAGACAGTGTCATCCTCACGCCTGTAGACGAAGAGCGAAGTGTTCGACTTGGCCTCGACGAAGCCGAGCAGACCAGGAAGGAGGCGAAACGGCTGTACCAAGCCCGAGGCGCCTGCTTCAGCCCGTACAGGGACTTGTTCAGCCGGCAGGCCATGTCTGGACGGGCTGAATCAATGAACCCTGTCGGCTGACTGCAGTAGACCGTCTCTGTCAACGTCCCGTGGAGGAAGGCGTTCTTGACGTCCGACTAGTGGATAGGCCAAGAACGCGACAGAGCCAGCGACAGAACGGTGCGAACCGTCGCCGGCTTCACCACCGGGCTGATAGTCTCGTCGTAGTCGACGTCGAGGCGCTGCGTGAAACCGCGAAGCACCCACCGTGCCTTGTACCTCTCAAGAGACCCATCCGCCTTCCTCTTATGCGTGAACACCCACTTGCCCGTGACAACATTGCCATGACCAGGACGGGGAACCAGGTCCCAGGTCCGGTTGGCTAGCAGGGCCGCATACTCTTCTTCCATAGCTCGAAGCCAGTGAGGGTCGGCGAGGGCGCTACGGACAGAAGAGGGGATAGGCGAGATGGGTGACGAGGCAGGCGGCGGGGAGGTCGAGGACGATAGAACAACCCCGAAGAAGCGCTCGACAGGTCGAAGGACGCCGGCGGCCCGTCGAGTCACCATCGGGTGAACGTGACGAGGGTCTCGGTGGAGCAGCGGAGGGTGGTACACTAGATCCTCATGACGGGAAGACGACGGATCACCAACCCGCGCTCGTCGCTGATAGACGAGAACGGGGTCGGTGTACCGCGGTCCAGGGGCCGCGGGTGGTGCGACTGACGACGTCGGGGACGCCGTCGTGGATGTCAGGGCTGCGCGAGGCGCGACAGATGCCGTCGGGGACACCGGGGCCGCAAGTGGCACGACAGGTGACGTCGGGGACGCCGGGGCCGCGCGCGGTGCGGATGACGTCGGGGAAGCCGGGGCCGCGCGTGGCACGACGGGCAACGTCGAGGACGCCAGGGCCGCGCGTGGCGCAGCGGACGTCGTCGGGGACGCCGGGGCCGCGCGTGGCGCAGCGAACGATGTCGGAGCCGTCGGAGGAACGACCAGTGGCGGCAAGAACGCCGGAGCCGCGGGAGGCACGACAGGTGGTGTCTGAGACACCATGGTCGTGTCCGGCGCAGCTAAAGGAAGACCTGCAGAAGGTAAAAAACAAGGTCGCTAGACAGGAGCGGCCTCAGGATCAGTGGAAAAAAGAGAATCCAACTCGGAGACCGAGTCAGAGGAGGACCCAGCGAAAGGGAAGGAGGACTCGTTGAACACGACGTGTCGGGAGACCAAGATACGACGAGTGGTAAGGTCGAGACACCGGTACCCCTTATGATCGAGAGAGTACCCAAGGAAGACACACCAAGTCGAACGAGGCTCGAGCTTATGAAGGGCGGTGGCAGAAAGATTAGGGTAGCACGCGCACCCGAAAATTCGAAGGTGGTCGTAAAGAGGGGTGGTGCCAAAGAGAGCGAAGTGAGGGGTGGGAGCACTAATCGCCTTAGTAGGAAGGCGATTAATGAGGAAGGTAGCGGTGTGAAACGCCTCCGCCTAGTAGCAAGCAGGAGTGGAAGCCTGAAACATCAGGGAGCGCATGACATCGTTGGTGGTAAGAATCATGCGCTCAACCTTGCGATTCTGGGGGGAAGTGTAAGGGCAAAACATGCGCAATTGAACCCCGTGAGAAAGCAAGAAGTGACGAAACGCGGAGTTATCAAACTCGCGCCCGTTATCGCACAGGAAAACCCTGATCGTGCACCCAAACTGGGTGGAAACCCAAGCGAAAAAGTGAGAAAGAGTAGCGAACGTATCGGACTTCTGTCGTAAGGGAAAAGTCCACGAGTAGTGGGAAAAATCATCAACAATCACCAAATAATATTTATAGCCAGAAACACTGAGAACAGGTGAGGTCCACAGATCCCAGTGAATTAGATCAAAAAGGCGCTCCACATGGGTGACAGAATGTGGAAAAGGAAGCCGAACATGGCGACCCAACTGACAAGCATGACAAAGACTCATGGGAACCCCTAGTACACGAAATCACTGAACTAATAGACAACTTCGACATAACATCAACACCGGGGTGGCCAAGCCGACGATGCCAAGTAGTCGAAGGAGCTGTCGTAGCCAGGCAAAAAGGCGGGGACGAAGTGGAAGCAGGAAGTCGCATCGTGTACAGGGGCCCTGAGCTCTCACAGCGGAGAAGAAGACGCCGGGTAGTAAGATCCTTCACAGACAAACCAAAAGGATCAAACTCAATAGAAACATGGTTGTCAGTGGTAAACCGACGAACAGAAAGAAGATGCTGGATGATGTCCGGAGCAACAAGAACATCACGAAGACAAAAAGAACCCGACAAACCCGAGTCACCTACTGAGGTGACCGGAAGAACAGACCCATTCCCAACAACGATAGAGGAAGGAAAAGAAGGGTGGGAAGGGCGGGTAGAAGAAAGTATACCAGCGTCAGGGGTGGTGTGGTACGAAGCTCCGGAGTCCACAACCCACTCAGGGTCGGGTGGTGTGAGACTCATTGTGCTGAAGGAGGACACAAGTGACTGGCGGTCCCAGGCCTGAGCCGAGTCAGGGTGTGTCGGCGACGGCTCGGGCTGACCAACTGGGTTCCCCGAAGCCCAATTAGCCAGAGAGGAAGGCCCGGTCGCAGAGTAGCCCGGTCCGCCAGGGGGCAGGGTCCACTGTCCACCAGCCGCGTAGACAGGCCCGCCGTAAGCCGGAGTGGTCACGTAGGCCGGCCGAGGGCGCAGTGGGCGAAGTGCAGGGAGACCCGGAGACGGCACAGGCCACATCGAGATCTGGCCAGTCCAAGGGTTGTAGGGTGTGGGCCAGGTCACACCACCCTGACCCCGAACACCACTCCTGCCACCAGTAGCACCGGCACCGCTAGAGCCACCGCCAACACTAGCTGTACCACCTCCACCAGTCCCTCCACCACGGCCACCGCGCCTGCCACGACGACGGTTCCCACCACCACCGGAGGTAGCAGGGACTCCTGGTGTGGCAGGTGGACGTGAAGGCTGGCCCCCAGAACAGACAGGTGGAGGAAGGCGTGAAGACGACCCAGAGCCGTAGAAGGCCGAGGCAGGGGAGGAGGCAGTGGAGCCGCGCTAGGTGATCTCCTCGAACTCGAGGTCCGACCAGACCTTCTCGAAGGTCGGGAAGGGCTTCTCGCGGAGAATCCACGAGCGAACGTGGGTGTAGCGCTCGTTCAGGCTCTGAAGGACCTGAAGGATGAGGGTACTGTCCGAGATGGGCTCTCTAATGTCACGAAGGGCATCCGCCATATCCTTCATCTGCCGACAGTATGCAGTGATAGAGAGATCACCCTGGACAGTAGTACCGAAGCGAGCTCGGATGTGGAGAGCTCGGGTCGCTTGGTTCCCCTGGAACCGAAGCTCGAGGACCAGCCAGGCCTGACGAGCTGTACCGCCACCCTGCTGGGCGACGATATCCTGAATCTCCTCAGAGAGCGAGCCAAGGATCCATGCAAGGACAAGACTGTCCATGCAGATCCACGAGTCATCCAGCGGGGAGTCATCCCGCAGGACGTGGTCGTCCAGCCGAAAACGTCGCAACGTCAGGAGAATCAGGCTGTGCCAACGAGCGAAGGAAGTGGAGTCGGAGCTGAGAACAACCGGGACAAGAGTCTGGATGTTCTGTATGCCGGCCGCCTGGGCATGTAGAGCAGCGACAAGAGAGGCCGCGTAGGTAGTATAGGCTGCACCATCACCTAGAGAATCATGGGTGTCACTCCACTGTACTGGCGGAGACTCCTCAAGCTGATATGTGAGAGCAGCCGCAGGCGCACGCTCCTGCTCCAAGGCAAGGACGAGCGCCCGTTCCCGCTCACGGGAGATGGCCAGGGCAGTTGCGACGTCGGAGACGTGCGACGAGGGGTGTCCCCCGGATCCAGCAGCGACGGTGTGGCCGGCCAGGCCGGCGGCGAGCTCAGCAGGGCTGCCGAGTCCAGTGGCGCCGGCGGCGAGGCCCGGCGGCCAGGCAGCAGTGGGCCGGAGCTGGCCGGCGGCGAGGCCCGACGGCAAGGCGGCGGTGGGAAGGTTGAGGGAGGCGGCGGCGTGGCTGGCGGCACCCGAGCCGGGGCCGAGGAGCCTGGCGGCAGCATGGCCGGCAGCGCCCGAGCCGGGGCCGAGCAGTCCGGCGGCGGCGCGCCCAGGGGAGGCAGCAGTGAGGCCGGCGGCGGGGGATCCAGCGGCGGCGTGGCCGGCGGCGGCACGCGCAAGGGAGGCGGCGACGGGGCCGACGGCGCCGGATCCGGCTGCGGTCGGGGTGGCGAAGGGAGCCGCGGTCGGGGTGGCGACGGGGAGAGGCTCCAGGCCGGCGATGAAGGGGGGAGGGGGAGGGGAGCCGGCGGCGAACCGGCCGGCGGAGGCTGCGGCGGCGCCCGTGGATGCGGGAGGTCCCGACATCAGGAGAGGAGGAGAGAGAAAAGGGGATAATCTGATACCAAATTAGAGGTGGGAAAATGATTTCATTAACCAAATGGGCTGTCAAGGGGGATACATATATATGGGTACAAAACTTAAGGGCCAAGGAACCCTAATACAAAAAGACTAAACTGCCCCTATAGTATCCTAATACAAGTGCAGTCTAACAACTATAATCATGTCGCCCTCCCTGGTCGATGGCAAGAGACCCATAATTGGATTAATTGTCGGACAACTTGAAAACGTGGTCTGGATCCAAAATATAAGTCCATTGGGACATGAACACGGTCTCCAATATGCCACTTTCATTAATAGCATCTACAAAAACATATTAGTTCAAATTGAAAGAGTTATGTATTATGAAAATATTTACATTATGAATCTAGTAACATGAACCTTATTTTTCAATCAATACATTTCTAGCATAGGTCAATACCTTATATGAAGGGCGGGTGTGTCTTTGTGGCAGTTTCTCTCCACTTGTCTTGGAGGCCCTGATTCGAATCAGCCTCCTTGCAAAATAAGAAGAGTAAGGCTGCCTAAAAGTTCTCTTCCTCAGACCTCACAATGGGTGGGAGCTTTCAGCATTGGGTACGCCCTTTAGGTCAATACCTTATATAATAAAAAATTATTTATATGATTTTATAGCAATTCATGGTTTGACTTAGTACCAACCTATATGGATATTGCTTTGGGATTAGAGAGGCTAGATATCACTCTCTTGTAGTCTTGTTGTTAGTCCTTATGCTTAAGTTATAGGATTGGCATGTCTCTGCAGAACTGTTTACAGCTCATGCTATGTATAATAAGGCAGCCTTTAAGAATGCTAGTATACTGCCATACTACATGTCATGAACTGAGGAGTAGAGTCTTTGTGCTTTAGATTTAGTGGCAAAAGGAGGTGATAACACTTAGTACTGCATTTGTGCAGCTTATGGTAACATAATTTTATGCTTTGAATTTTTCTTTTCATGTGCAAACTATATTTTTTTTCTTTCACTCAAAGGTTACTTATCTTCTCATGCTACATTTTGTGTTGATGTGCTTGATTAGAAGCTGTTTTGTTTATTTCTGATGCCCTCTACTTTTGTTAACAGGAATCCACCCTGGCAGATCATTTCTCATCATTTGGAGAGATTTCATCTGTTGTTCTGGAGGTTACCGAAGCCCAGAACCATGATGAAACATTAAAACCTTCTCTTAGTTGCTCTGCTTGCGTGACTTACACAACACGGCAATCTGCTGAGAAAGCATTTATTGGTGGTAAATCTTGTAAAGGACATACACTACGATTCATGTGGTTGACAGCCTCTCCTGGCTTGAATAATCATTCAAGACCTCAGAAGACTCATACACAAAGTATTTCATCTGATTCCTCAGGCCTTGTTGGGAAAACTTCATCTGGTGTGGCAGCCAATCCTCATAATAAATCCATCTCAACTGCAGAAAGTGCAAAGACTGAACTTGGAATTTCCAAAGCCTCACATTCTACTTCCTCTCTATCATCAAATGTTGAATGTTCTCGTGAACATGGTGCTACAAGGAATGGTGTCTCGGATTCTGACCTTCCACAATGAGGTACATTGTACTGGATATAAAGTAGTTCTTGAATATTTTGAATTATATATTTGTTGCTAATTACAGAAGTGACATGGACATTTACACAGCCCAAAAACAAAACTTTTACTGCGATATAATGTCTGAATGTTTTTAGATGATCGTTCTCGCTTTCAATTGTCCAATTTAGATAGCAAATTTTGAGAACTTTACGATATATATGTTCTTTGTTTTACTGGAAGTATGTTCTAGATCATTAGCACTATCTAAATGCAGGATTTCAGTATTTCTCTTTATCACTTATCCTGACTATGAAATAGTTCATGTGAAAAGTCACTTGTGCTGGCAAAGTATGGCATGATCCCCTGCTATAACTAAGAAATGTGTTAATACTTCTTGCAATTATTAGTCTTTTTCTTTTGTTGCTAGTATGCTGGAAGATTTTACGCCACTGTTTGACAATTCGATATATTCTCCTATCAATATGATTTTTCACGTTTACCTAACTACTTCTTGTTTCATTTGTTTGCTTGCATATGATATTGTGATGGATGGAATATAACATTACTTGTGCCACATCGATTTACATTTCTAAGAAACTGTGTGCTAATTTGCTTATTTTCACAGGTTGGTGATATTCATAAGACTTTGTATTCTGAAGCTTGGATTTGGTGGCTTGGCTATTACATTATTATGCACCTAGCCAAATCTCCTTTCACATTTGAAGTATTTGGAAGATCCATAGAAGTACAAAATGTGGTCAAGGAAAGGAGTAAAAAGTACACTAGCCTGCATGGCCATATACAATCCTGGAAATCATTGTCGGATCTTTGCTTTCTCCGCGTGGATCAACTACAGTTTGTTTGATCGTTTGTTCTCATTTCGGGGTAACATCTTGCTGAATGCAGTTGGTACTTTGTTAATCCCTGTATTTTGCAGCTCCATGTGGGTTCTGTTATGAGCTCACTGAACACCAATCTCGCAATTCCGGCTAGGTCTTCTGCTGTCCATATGAAACTAGTATGGCATACTTAACTGACCCATTCAACGCGAATTTTGCGGCAGATTTAGATTATGCGTCTTGTCAGTCTATTTATTTGATGTCATTCACCCGTATCCTTTTTATTATTCTCTGATCTCACAAAAAAAGCGGAAAAGAAAGGGGGTCGACTTTGCTTTCTTTCTGCCACAACTAAAATATAAATTACTGAACCATTACGCGTTAGTGGAATCAATTTGCCTGGCCCAATGGAAAACGTGAGAAAACCGTCAGGTCCAATGGACTCGTTTGTGCCAACAAGAAAGCATCTACAGGTACAAGCTGCAACTATCCTGACCATCAAATGAATACTAAAACAGACGTATCCTTTCTCTTGGCATGAATTCCAACAAGGCTCAATGACTACCTAACTAGGAGCAAATCTAGCAAACCAAAACCAAGCGCAAATCAGTCATATACACCACAAAAAATTGAAGCAACAACACCCAACACAGATACCAGCAATAGTTGTTTAGGGCTGGCCCTGTGAAGGATGTGTGCTCGGAGGAAAAAATAATTACTAGGGGAAGATCCCGAAACAGAATTACTCTTATCGAAAGGGTAAAGACAACCTCAAATGTGTTTGATGCATTCTCCTACATTATCCAAGACCTCATGATATCCTCAAACTCAAATCTTACTTTGAGGAAGCAATTCTTTCAGCCAAAAATTTGCACGTCATTATTTCCAGGTAAGCACGAAACAATAGATAATCCAAGGGCTGGCTCTGTGAACTTATATGTCAAGCAGCAACCTCCTTGGGTCTTCAACCACATCCTTAATGCGCCTGAGGAAGAAGACAGCTTCTCTGCCATCGATCAGCCTGTGGTCATATGTCAGAGCGAGATACATCATCGGCCTTGCGAGGATGTCACCATTCACAACCACAGGTCGTTGCACAATGGAATGCATACCAAGAATTGCTGACTGCATTTCATTCAGATATTGTTTGAGATGAATGAATATCAACCTGCAATAAAGTTGAACAAGAATTACAACTAGTGAAATAACAGTGTTACCTGTGGTGGGTTGATGATAGGTGTGCTTATAAGGCTTCCATAGACACCACCGTTTGAGATGGTGAATGTTCCTCCTGCCATGTCATCGATTGAAAGTGCCCCCTCATTCGCCTTCTTTGCAAGGTTGTTTATCCCTTTCTCGATGTCAGCAAAATTCATGTTATCAGCATCTCGGATAACAGGAACCACAAGACCCTGAAATGTGGAGATTTACGCTAGTGAGATATACATTGAAAAGAAAAGGTCCAAATATGGACAAATGGCTATATATGATGTCATTACCTTGGAAGTGCCAACAGCAACACTGACATCAATGTAGTCTCTGTATATGATGTCATCACCATCGATGACAGCATTGACGATTGGCTGGTTTTGAAGTGCAGAAACAACAGCCTGCCAAAGTAGATGGAATAAGCATAAACAATGTACCAAATACACAGCAATAGGTTGGCAACACATAATACTGGCTGGTACCTTGACAAAGCAAGACATCAGACCCAACTTGACACCATGCTTTGAGACAAATTCATCTTTGTAGTCAGAACGGAGCTTCATCAAATTGGTCCTACATCACAAACAGCATAACAATAAAGATATAAATACCACAGCTATCCAACCTCTAACGACCAGTTGTGGCATGCCAAAGATGAAAAAAACTCAAATGAGGGGTGACGTTGCCCTGATATTGATATAAGGGGTCTATAGAAGCCTGGGCCAGACAAGGGCGCATCTGCGTGGGCACACCAGCGCGGGCCACAAGGGCAGCATGAGGCCCCGTGGCCCAGGGAGATAGGCACAAGAAAATCAGGACCAGGTGCGGCACCTGGGCTTTGAACCATGTTCCAGCACATCGCAGCCGATTGAACTTACCATTGTAACGCGCGCCTTTGCATCAAAGATGAAAATTATTATGTCCTAGAAGAAACTATTTAAGAGCATCCATGCATACGGTAATCATACACTGCCATCTAACATAGCCCCCCCCCCCCCCCCCCCCTCCTCAAATAACTGACACTTCGGACAAGGTAGTGTCACATCTGACTTTTATAGCTCTACAAATATATGCAGTGCCAACAAAGTACATTACCCTTATCAAGGGTACGTATATAAGTGATAGTGAGACCAATACATTTCCTATCACGATAGGACCAGTGTTTTCAAGTCGTCCGACTAATCGCAATTCGTCCTTATCAGTATGTGGCACACGACTAGGTCAGCCGACGCGATCAGCTCAATTAGAGGGGGAAAAATAATTCCATTAATCAGCCAAGAGGTACATATATATGGGTACAAAACTTAAGAGCCAAGGAACCCTAACTTGGGGGCCAAGGAGCCTAATACGAAAGGACTAAACTGCCCCTACAGTACCCTAATACAAGTGCAGTCTAACACCCCCTCGCAGTCCCAACATCTAGCCACGGCAGATGTTGAGACTGGACCGAAACTCGGTGAACACCGTCGAAGGGAGTCCCTTCGTGAAGATATCGGCGAACTGCAACGACGTGGGAACGTGCAGGACTCGCACCTCCCCGAGAGCCACCTGCTCACGAACGAAGTGAAGATCGATCTCCACGTGCTTCATGCACCGGGTTGGTGGAGAGGTAGACGGCGCTGACGTTGTCGCAGTAGACCAACGTACTTCGGGCGAGGGGGGAGTGGAGCTCCTAAAGCAACTGCTGAAGCCAGGAGGACTCGGCCACGCCGTTGGCCACGGCGCGGTACTCCGCCTCAGCACTCGAGCGAGACACCACGTATTGCCGCTTCGAGGACCAGGAGACGAGGTTGCCGCCCAGGGAGACGGCGTAGCCGGAGGTGTACCGGCGGGTGTCTGGGCAACCTGCCCAGTCAGCGTCGATGTAGACGACCAGCTCGGAGGCAGAGTCGCGCCGCAGAAGGTCGTAGTCGTGGGTGCCACACAGATACCAAAGGATCCGTTTCACCGCCGTGAGATGCGGCTCCCGCGGATCATGCATGTGAAGACACACCTGCTGAACCGCGTAGGAGATGTCCGGCCTGGTGAAGGTGAGGTGGGGTAGGCGACCGGGGCGCCGTCGGCCGAAGACACCTTCGCCTCGGTGTCCACGGGAGTGGAGCACGGCTTGCAATCAGCCATGCCTGCTCGCTTGAGGATATCCAGGCAGTACTGGCGCTGGTGGAGGAACAGAGCGCCCGGACGGTGCTCGACCGCAACGCCTAGGAAGTGGTGGAGCTGGTCGAGATCCTTCATCGCGAACTCGCGTTGCAGGGCGGAGATCGTGCGCTGAAGAAGAGCCGGGCTGGACATCGTGAGGACAATATCGTCCACGTACAGGAGGAGGTAGACAGTGTCACCCTCACGCATGTAGACGAAGAGCGAAGTGTCCGACTTGGCCTTGACGAAGCCGAGCGAGACCAGGAAGGAGGCGAACCGGCTGTACCAAGCCCGAGGCGCCTGCTTCAGCCCGTACAGGGACTTGTTCAGCCGGCAGACCATGTCTGGACGGGCTGAATCAACGAACCCTGTCGGCTGACTGCAGTACACCGTCTTCGTCAGCGTCCCGTGGAGGAAGGCGTTCTTGACGTCCAGCTGGTGGACAGGCCAAGAACGCGACAGAGCCAGCGACAGAACGGTGCGAACCGTCGCCGGCTTCACCACCGGGTTGAAGGTCTCGTCATAGTCGACGCCGGGGCGCTGCGTGAAACCGCGAAGAACCCACCGTGCCTTGTCCTCTCCAAAGACCCATCCGCCCTCTTCTTATGCGTGAACACCCACTTGCCCGTGACAACATTGCCACGACCAGGACGGGGAACAAGGTCCCAAGTCCGGTTGGCAAGCAGGGCCGCATACTCTTCTTCCATAGCCCGACGCCAGTGAGGATCGGTGAGGGCGCTACGGACAGAAGAGGGAATAGGCGAGATGGGTGACGAGGTAGGCGGTGGGGGGGTCGACGATGAGAGGACGACCCCGGAGAAACGCTCCACCGGTCGAAGAACCCCAGCGGCTCGTCGGGTCACCATCGAGTGAACGTGACGGGGATCCCGATGGAGCAGTGGAGGGTGGTACACCGGAGGCTCGGGGCGGGAAGTGGCTGGAGCACCAACCCGCGCGCGTCGCTGATAGACAAGAGCAGGGTCGGCGTACCGCGCCACAGGAGTTGCGCGTGGTGCAGTAGTCGAAGTCGGGGACGCCGAGGCCGCGCTCGGCGCAGCAGACGTCGGCAGGGACGCCGGAACCACGCTCGGTGCAGCAGAAGTCGTCGGGGACGTCGGGGCCACGCGTGGCGCAGCGGGCGACGCCGGGGACACTGGGGCCACGCGTCGGGGACACCGGGCCCGCGCGTGGCGCAGCAGGTGACGCCGGTGCCACGTAAGGCACAACAAGTGGCGTGGAAGACGCCGAAGCTGCGCGTGGCGCAGCGGGAGGGTAACCTGCAAGAGGTAAAAGACAAGGCGGCGGTACAGGAGCGGCCTCGGGGTCAGTGGAGAAGAGGGAATCCAACTCAGCGACGGAGTCAGAAGACGGGGTGAAGAAGGGAAAGGAAGACTCGTCTAAGACGACGTGTCAAGGACATCAATATACGACGGGTGGTAGGGTCAAGGCACCGGTACCCCTTGTGGTCAGGGGAGTACCCAAGGAAAACACACCGAGTCGAGCAAGGCGCAAACTTATGGGGAGCCGTGGCGGAGAGGTTAGGGTAGCAAGCGCACCCAAACACTCGAAGGTGGTCGTAGAGAGGAGGGGTGCCGAACAAAGCGGAGTGAGGGGTGGGAGCACTAATCTCCTTAGTAGGAAGGCGATTAATGAGGTAGGTGGCGGTGTGAAGCGCCTCCGCCCAGTAACGAGCAGGGATAGAAGCCTAAAACATCAGGGAGCGCATGACATCGGTGGTGGTCCAAATCATGCGCTCAGCCTTGCCGTTCTGGGGGGAAGTGTACAGGCAAGACATGCGCAGCTGAACACCGCGAGAAAGCAGAAAGTCACGGAACGCAGAGTTGTCAAACTCGCGCCCGTTATCGCACTGGACCGCACGGATCGTGCGCCCAAACTGGGTGGACACCCAAGCGAAGAAGTGAGAAAGAGTGCCGAACGTATCAGACTTCTGTCGCAAGGGAAAAGTCCACGAATAGTGCGAAAAATCATCAACGACCACCAAGTAATACTTATATCCAGAAACACTGAGAACAGGTGAAGTCCAAAGATCACAGTGAATCAAATCAAAGATGCGCTCGACATGAGTGATAGAATGCGGAAAAGGAAGTCGAACGTGGCGACTCAAGTGACAAGCATGGCAAAGAGACTCATGAGTACCCCGAGTACACGAAATCACTGAACTACCAGACAACTTCGACATAGCATCAACACCAGGGTGGCCAAGCCGACGATGCCAAATGGTCAAAGAAGATGTCGTAGTCAGGGCAAGAGGCGGAGCGGAAGCAAGACGACGCATCGTGTACAGGGGACCCGTACTATCACAACGAAAGAGAATGCGTCGAGTAGTAAGATCCTTCACAGTTACACCATAAGGATCAAACTCAAGGGAAACATGGTTGTCAGTAGTAAAACGACGAACAGAAAGGTGTTGAATGATGTTAGGAGCAACAAGAACATCACGTAGCTGAAACGAATCCGGCGAACCCGAGTCACCTGTGGAAGAGCCGTCCCATTCCCAACAACGATAGATGAAGGATCAGAGGGACGGCAAGGGCGGGTAGAGGAGAGGATACCGACGTCAAGGGTAGTGTGGTACGAGGCACCGGAGTCCACCACCCAGTCAGGGCCAGACTGCGTGAGACCCCGCAGGTAGACTGACGGTGTAGAACGGGTCGCGACATGCCCCGGCGGTGGCGGCGCCGGGAAGGAAGACAACACGCTCGGACCCTCGACGGTGGTGCCAACAGTCGATCCAGGTACATCAGCCGATGGCGGCCGAGAAGCACCTCCTAGGGCGGAGCAGGCCAAGCGGCGCCGTCGTGGGGGGCTGCAGGACCGGCGGGGCGGCTGCAGTTGTTGCGGGCTAGGCAGCAGCGCCATCATGGGGCACTGCAGAGGCAACGGCACCGTTGTTGGGGGCTGTAGGACCAGCAGCCCAAGAGGCGGCTGCAGCTACTGCGGGCAAGGTAGCGGCGCCATCGTGGGGTGCTGCAGAGGCGACAACGGCAGGCCAGGCGGCAGCAGCGGCTCGAGGGGTGGCAGCGCTGGGGGCTGCAGAGGCGACGACGGCAGGCCAGGCGGCAGCAGTGGCTCGAGGGGTGGCAGCGCTCGGGGCTGCAGGAGCGTCGGCGGCCAGCGGCGGGGTCGCGCCGGCGAGTGGCAGCACGGGTGCGCTAACGGGCAGCAGCTGCTGGAATAAGTCTTGTAGTCCTTTGGTCTTTGGTCCCCTAGTCCCTTGTACCCTAGTCCTTTAGTTTGTTGCACTTTAGTCCTTGGTCCTTGGTCTTTGTTGTACTCTAGTCCTTTGGTCTTTGTGGCCCCAATTAGGACAGCATCTAAGGACACTACGACAGCATATTAAGGACACTAGGACAGCATCTTAGTGTCAGCCAAGGACAGCATATTAGGACAGCATCTAAGCATCTTAGACTAGCATCTTTATGGCATATGCTTGGCTGCCATGACAGCTATAAATATGTAGCCTCAACCCCTTGGGTTGGTATGGCATTGTGTGAGAAATAGACAAGAAAATTGCCCCAACTCCTAGTGTCATCCTCTCTTCCAATGAGAGTAAGAATTCAACTACTAAAATCTGGTATCAGAGCCGTTCTATCCTGCAGCTTAAACATCTCCTGCTCATCCCCTTCCCGCACCTCTCTCTGTCCGCAACCGGCAGCAGGAACATCGGTTGTTCTAGCTCATTCCTCTCCTGCACAGACGAGCAGCAGCTTGTCTTCCACACAAAACAGCCCTTCCCCACTAGTGCGCCATGTCCGACGGACAGTCTCAGCGCTCGATCGCCTCGAGCGCGCGGCAGACGGAGGTCGCCGCGGCAGAGGAGCGCGAGCGAGCGGCGGCAGAGACTGCGGCGACGGCGGCAATGGTGGCAAGGTTAGCGACGGTGGAACTGGCAGCAGCAAGGGCGGAAGTGGAAGCAGCGGCGGCGGCGACTGTAGCGCGTGCGGCGGCAGCGGAGCTGGAGGCTCTGCGCGGCAGTAGCTCCAGCAGCTCCGTCAACGGTGGCGTCGACGATGAGCCCAGGCCGGTGAGGGAGGCGGCACGAGCACGAGAGGTGCACCGAGCAGCCGCGCGCCCCCATGGGCGCGACAGCCGCAGCCCAGACGGGCGCGGACGCGCCGGTGGCGCTCCCGGCGGCGGCGGCTAGGTCGGCGGAGAACGCGGCCATTACAGGCGGCACGGTTCTCCCTCCCCGGACAGGTACCATGGACACCACGGGGTCCAGGCCATTGTCAGGGACGTCGGTCCCGGCGGTGGGTGGCCTACCCTCACCAAGACCAACTACGTCGAGTGGGCCGCGGTGATGAGGGTACGGCTCCAGGTGCGACACATGTGGGAAGCAGTTCAGTACGGCGACGTCGACTACTACGAGGATCGACGGACGTTGGATGCCCTCATTGCTGCAGTCCCGCCCGAGATGCAGTTCTCGCTTTCCAAGAAGCGGACTGCTAAGGAGGCATGGAATGCCATCACTGCGGCACGCATCGGAAGCGACCGCGCCCGCAAGTCCACACTGCAGGCGCTTCGCAAGGAGTGGGAGAACCTGGCCTTTAAGCCAGGTGAGGACGTTGATGACTTTGCTCTCTGTCTCAACACTTTGTTGCAGAAGTTGGTGCAGTTCGGCGACGACACCTACAATGAAGAGAGAGCTGTCGAGAAGCTCCTTCGGTGCATCCCCGAGAAGTACAAGCAGATCGCTCGCTCGATCGAGTCTCTGCTGGACCTCTCCACGATGTCGATCGAAGAGGCGATAGGTCGCCTCAAGGTCGTCGACAGCGACGAACCACAACCTCTCTCGGGGCCTATCACCATTGGCGGGAAGCTTCATCTCACTCGCGAGCAGTGGGAGGCTGGCCAGGGTGACCGGAAGAAGGGGAGTCCTCTTCCTCGACAGGCGGCCGCAAGCGCGGCAAGTCGCGCAAGGAGTGCGGAGGTACCCAGGCCGGGGCACGCGGACGTACCGAGGGTGGCGCCCGCGGAGGCGCCCAGGGCGGCACCGTCGGCAACCACAAGCCGACACGAGACGACACCTGCCACCACTGTGGCAAGCTTGGTCATTGGGCCAGGGAGTGTCGACAGCCACGACGTGGCCAGGCCCACGTGGCACAAGTGGAGAAGGAGGCCCACGTGGCACAGGTAGAGGAGCCAGCTTTGCTTCTGGCACACGGGAGCATCAAGCCACCTCTAGTGGCATCGACCGCAGCGGCTCTCCTTCATCTTGATGAGACAAAAGCACACGCTTTCCTCGGCGACGGCTCCAGCAACAACAAGACTGACAGGTGGTGCCTCGACACTGGTGCCACCCATCACATGACCGGTCGGCGGGAGTTCTTCGTTGAGCTTGACTCCAATGTCCGAGGCTCTATCAAGTTTGGTGACGCCTCCGGCGTGGAGATCAAGGGTGTCGGCTCCGTCATCCTCACCGCCGAGTCTGGTGAGCACATGCTGCTCGTCGGAGTTTACTACATCCCCGCGTTGAGAAACTCCATCATCAGCCTGGGACAGCTGGATGAGAATGGTTCGCGCGTGGAGATTAAGGACGGAGTCATGAGGATTTGGGATCGCCATCGTCGCCTTCTTGCCAAGGTAACTAGAGGCACCAATCGACTCTATGTCCTTCACGTGCAGGTAGCACAGCCTGTCTGCCTTGCCACTCGTCGGGACGACGAGGCATGGCAGTGGCACGAGCGCTTTGGGCATCTTCACTTCGAGGCCCTAAAGCAGCTCAGTGCCAAGGAGATGGTGCGACGACGGCAGGCCAGGCGGCAGCAGTGGCTCGAGGGGTGGCAGCGCTCGGGGCTGCAGGAGCGTCGGCGGCCAACGGCGGGGTCGCGCCGGCGAGTGGCAGCACGGGTGCGCTAACGGGCAGCAACTGCTGGAATAAGTCTTGTAGTCCTTTGATCTTTGGTCCCCTAGTCCCTTGTACCCTAGTCCTTTAGTTTGTTGCACTTTAGTCCTTGGTCCTTGGTCTTTGTTGTACTCTAGTCCTTTGGTCTTTGTGGCCCCAATTAGGACAGCATCTAAGGACACTAGGACAGCATATTAAGGACACTAGGACAGCATTTTAGTGTCAGCCAAGGACAGCATCTAAGCATCTTAGACTAGCATCTTTGTGGCATATGCTTGGCTGCCATGGCAGCTATAAATATGTAGCCTCAACCCCTTGGGTTGGTATGGCATTGTGTGAGAAATAGACAAGAAAATTGCCCCAACTCCTAGTGTCATCCTCTCTTCCAATGAGAGTAAGAATTCAACTACTAACAGCAGCAGGGGTGCGCCGGAGTACGACGGTAGAGGGGTGCCAGCGCGCGGCGGCAGAGGGGCGCCAGCGTGCAGCAGTAGAAGCACGTCGGGGGGCGGCAGCAGAAGGGCTCCAGAAGGTGGCGGGATCACGCCGTCGTACTGGGTCGGAGGAGCTGTGCCAGCGGGCGCTCCATCGGGTGGCGGCGCGGACGCTCCATTGGGCGGCGGCAGAGGTGCGCCGACCAGGGATGACGGAGGAACACCGACGGTCGGCAGCGGGTCCACGCCGGGTGAAGGCTGCGGAGGCGCACAGGTCATCGGGGGAGAGAGGAGATAGCGGCGGTCTGGCGGCGCGGCGGCCAGGCTGCGGGCGGCGCGCAATGGCCGGGAGAGAGAGAAGGGCAGAGAAGAAAAGAGGCAATCTGATACCAAATTAGAGGGGGAAAGATAATTTCATTAATTAGCCAAGAGGTACATATATATGGGTACAAAACTTAAGGGCCAAGGAACCCTAACTTGAAAGCCAAAGAGCCTAATACGAAAGGACTAAACTGCCCCTACAGTACCCTAATACAAGTGCAGTCTAACAAGCTCAACTAAGAATCTAGTCGTCCGACTAGTCTGCCGATCAGGGCGACTAGTGATCGGGCGACTAGTCGGACGACTAGTGATCAGGGCGATCAGGACGACTTGGAAAATTTCAATCCTCAATTTGGTAGACACTAGACAACATTATTTTATAAATCTAGACCTCCAATCTGGTATGTAATTTCTGTTTTCCAAGCACATTCTACACTTAAACTGTTGCTGATATGAACTTCTGAAGTTTCGTTTGCTAATTACAATGCTCAATTTGTATGTGTATTACTGCTATTGAAGTGTTATATATATGTATGTGTCGATATATATAAGCATCAGCTAGAAACTGGTATAAAAAAATGACTGGACAACTAGGAGCTCGACTAGGGGTCGACTAGTTGCCCTAGTCGACGACTAGTCACCCTAGTCGACCTAGTCGCCCCTTAGGCGGCTAGGGTCAATTAGGCGACTTAAAAACATTGGATAGGACTACATCAAGGATCAGATTTAAACCCATACATCTTTTACTTAGTGATGGATGAGGTGTCGAAGGATATACAAGGAGATACCCCTTGGTGGTGTATGTTCTTTGCCGATGATGTAGTGCTAGTAGATGAAACTAGAAATGGTGTTGATAAGAAATTCGAGTTATGAGACAAAACTTTGAGTCCAAGGGGTTTAGACTTAGTAGGACCAAGACCGAGTATATGAGATGTGACTTTAGTGGTGTTGGCTGTGAAGAGGAAAATGTTAGTCTACAAGGACAAATAATAACTAGAAGTGACTCTTTTAAATACTTAAGATCAATATTATAAAGTAATGTCGATATTGATGAGGATGTTCGCCACAAGATCAAGGGTAAGGTAGATGAAGTGGCGACAAACCTCTGGAATCCTATGAGATAGTGTTGTGGATGCGTTTGTGGGCCGCCAATATGGTCGGCGTGGGGCCCACAAAGCCCACAACTAGGCTGGCCAGGCCCTGCAGCCGCACCAGGAGGATATTTAGAAGAATTAATTAGATAATGTTTAGGAATAAAAGGGAGTTATAGATTGAGTCAGTTCAGATAGAAAGAAATAGACTAAAAAAAGGGAAGAAAAGAATCCTAGTCAGTTTGGGGGATTATCCCCAAACCGACTAGGAGTAGGCTGCGGCCAAAGGGGGGGGGTCCTGTCCCCCCTTTATAAGCAGCCCCCCTCCCTCATGTTTTGGGCATCCAGTAAAAAATAAGAATCCCCGTTGAGGGCTGTTCTTCTCCTTGGATCACGGTGGCTTCGAACCCTAACCCTAGCCGTCGTGACCAGCTACTTTGTCTCCCACGTTACGTATTGCGCAGCTGCCCTCACGCCTCCTCGCTGCTGGTTTCTCCCTTGCACAGCCCTAAGCGCAGCCAAGGGATCTTCCCCCTCCCTGTTTCTCAGCATTTGGTATCAAGAGACTCCGGGGCAGCGACCATGTCCGGCCCCGTGGACGATTCTGGGACTTTCACCCTCCAAGATCTCGGCAACATGATGAGCAAGATGATGGGGCAGATAGACACCATCAACAAGCGCTTGGACCGCCACGATATGCGCCTTGCGCGCGTTGAGAAGGCACCGGAGCGGGAGCTCTCCGGTGACGAGGACTTGCAACAAAACTCACCACAGGGCAGCAACCTTCCCCGTAACTGCGGCAGGGCGGCGGCGGTGGCAGCGGCGGCCATGGCGGCAACGACGACCACTACAGTACCAGGCGCCCACCGGGACGCCCGACCTTCGACGACAGCGGGCTGCGTCGTCACAAGGTCAATTTCCCCAAGTTCGACGGGGAAACAGATCCGCTGCCCTGGCTCACCAAGTGTGAGACATACTTCCGAGGGACACGTACGATGCCAGAAGAAAAGGTGTGGCTCGCGTCTCTCCACCTGGAGGGTGTCGCGACCGAGTGGTACACTGCTCTAGAACGTGACTGTGGCATCGTGTCCTGGGAGCGGTTCGCGGACTTCGTCAACATGCGCTTCGGGCCTCCGCTCCGCTCCAACGACCTGGCGGAAATTAAAGATCTCCGTCGTACTGGCACGGTTGAGGAATATCAGCGTCAATTCCTGGTCCTTCTTTGTCGTTGCGAGGACCTCAGCCAGCGGCAGCAGATCAACCTCTTCACAGCTGGGCTCGGCGAGCCACTTAGGACGGATGTGGAGCTGCAGTTTCCCACTAATCTACAAACCGCCATGAGTCTGGCCAGAGCCTTTGAACGTCGACTTGCGACAATAACAGATAGCGGAATACAGAAGGGCGCCGCCTCTCAACGCTCCACGCGCTCTTCTATTGTGTCCCGCGCCTCTACTACGGCCTCAAGTGGCAGTTCTACAGCACCCGCCCCGACATCGTCAACAACGGCATCTTCTCGCCCGCGCTTCAAACGCCTTACACCCGATGAGATGGCTGCTAAGCGGGCAAGCGGCGAGTGCTATCACTGCCCTGAGCGGTACACATCGGACCATAAGTGTGCCGGCAAAGGAATCTTCCTTCTGGAGCTTGACGACGATGATGACGTTGACGCGACCGTAGCTGATATGGGCATCTCCTTACACGCCCTAACCGGCATCGACTTCGCCAACACAATGAAGCTCCAGGTCTACGTCCACGGCAACCTACTGACAGCATTGGTCGACACAGGGTCCACTCACACCTTCATCAGGGAACCACTCATCAAGGAGCTCGGCCTGATGATGTTGCCACGATTAGGCGTCGGCGTCCGAGTCGCCAACGGCGACTCTATCTCTTGTACAGGCATCTATCCACGTGTGCCCTTGATGATTGCAGGGGATCGCTTCGACGTCACATGCTACGCACTCCCACTGGACGGCTTCGACTTTGTTCTAGGAGTCCAGTGGCTGCGATCTTTGGGACCCATTCTCTGGAACCTTGAGGACCTCACGATGAAATTGTGGCGCGGGGACCGTGAGGTGATCTGGACGGGGCTGCGAAGTTCAGCCCCGGTATGTGCCTCTCTAGCACCACCTACTGATATGATGGGCGCCTTCCTGGATGGCTTCCAGGACCTCTTCGACGAGCCACGCGGGCTTCCTCCTGCACGACGCCACGACCACCAAATCAGGCTCCTGCCGGGCACAACTCCAGTAGCTGTTCGGCCGTACCGCTACCCCCAACTTCTTAAAGACGAGATTGAGAAGCAATGCGCCGAGATGCTTCGCCAAGGCATCATCCGAGAATGCACATCTGCATTTTCCTCGCCAGTACTGTTGGTCCGAAAAGCCGACGGCACGTGGCGCTTCTGCATCGACTACCGCGAGCTCAACGCCAGAACTTTGAAAGACAAGTTCCCGATCCCGGTGGTTGACGAGCTACTGGACGAGCTTCGCGACGCAAGGTTCTTCACCAAGCTTGACCTCCGCAGCGGCTACTTTCAAGTGTGCATGCACTTGGACGACATTGAAAAGACAGCATTCCGAACTCATCGAGGCCACTATGAGTTCTTGGTGATGCCATTCGGCCTCACCAATGCGCCGTCCACGTTCCAGTCGTTGATGAACGACGTCCTCGACCCCTACATCAGAAAATTTGTGCTTGTCTTCTTTGATGACATATTGGTGTATAGCAGGTCCTGGGTCGAACACCTTCAGCACGTCAAGCAGGTGTTCCAGACACTACGGACAAACAAGTTGTTCCTGAAGAAATCTAAGTGCTTCTTCGGCCAGGAGACTGTGTCCTACTTAGGACACATCATATCCGCTCACGGCGTGGCAATGGATCCGACCAAGGTGGAGGCCGTGGAACGTTGGCCTACACCTCGGTCCTTACGAGCCTTGCGAGGTTTCCTCGGGCTCACCGGCTACTACCGCAAGTTCATTGCGGGGTATGGTGCGGTGGCCGCACCCCTCACCGCCCTCCTAAAGCGAGAAGCATTCCGCTGGACTGATGATGCGCAGGACGCTTTCTCCCAACTCAAGCAGGCGCTGATGACAGCGCCTCTACTTCAAATGCCGGACTTCGACAAGCGCTTCATCGTCGACTGCGACGCGTCCGGCGCCGGCTTTGGGGCGGTTCTACACCAGGGCGACGGCGCCATAGCATTCTTCAGCCGCGCTGTAGCGACTCACCATCATAAGCTACCGGCATACGAGCGTGAGCTAATCGGTCTTGTGAAGGCCGTACGTCATTGGCGGCCTTACTTGTGGGGTCGTCCCTTCACTGTTCGGACTGATCACTTCAGCCTGAAATATATCCTGGATCAGCGACTCACGACGATTCCCCAACATGCTTGGGTGAGCAAACTTTTTGGTTATGATCTGCAGGTTGAGTACCGACCGGGGCGCTTGAATGGGGCAGCTGACGCCCTGTCCCGCCGCGACGAGGAAGACATAGCTATTCACGCCATATCCGCGCCAGTCTTTCCACTCTTCGACTCGCTCCGAGCGGAGATCGCTACAGACCAGCAGGCGCAGCAGCTATGTGCCCAACTCCGGGAGGGAGTCGCACCTGCTGACTGGGTCGAACGCGACGGCCTTCTACTTCACAAGGGGAAGCTCTTCGTTCCCGACAAGTCCTCCTTGTGGCCCTCTCTCCTAGCTGAGGCGCATGATGGGGGCCACGAAGGCATCCAGAAGACAATGCATCGGCTACGCCTCTCCTTCTACAACCCGTCCTTGCTACGGCGGGTGCGTGAGTATGTCCGCGGGTGTGCTACGTGCCAACGCAACAAGACTGATCATCTTCATCCAGCCGGCCTGCTACAACCGCTGCCTATACCGTCGGAAGTATGGAGTGATATCTCCATGGACTTCATTGAAGGTTTTCCGAAAGTTGGTGGGAAATCAGTGATCTTGACAGTGGTAGATCGCTTCTCCAAATATGCCCACTTCATTCCCCTAAGCCACCCTTACAGTGCTGCATCAGTGGCACGGGCATTCTTCGACGACATTGTACGACTACACGGCTTTCCCTACTCCATCGTCAGTGATCGTGATACCGTCTTCACCAGCCTCTTCTGGTCAGATTTGTTCCGGCTAGCCGGTGTCCAACTTCAGCTCAGCTCGGCCTTCCACCCGCAGTCTGACGGCCAATCTGAGGTCGTCAACAAGATCATCACTGTGTACCTCCGCTGCTTGGCTGGTGACCGACCAAAGACTTGGTTGCAGTGGCTTCCTTGGGCTGAGTATTGCTACAACACTTCCTACCAGACGGCCCTTAAATGCTCGCCCTTCAGAGTGGTCTATGGCACGGACCCTCCGGCTCTTGTTGGTTACCAACCGGGCGTATCTAGAGTAGCAGCAGTGGATAAACAACTAAAGGATAGAGATGAATTCTTAGCTGAAATCAAGAACAGGCTGGTACAAGCACAAGTCACCATGAAAAGCTATGAAGATAAGTTCCGCCGAGAGGTGGAATTTCAGATCGGTGATTGGGAAATGAAACCCAATAGAAATTCGTTGGGGCGTAACCCTCTTAGCGACGCGCCATATCGGAACCCGGGTATGGTGTTAAGTGGGCAAGGGCCGGGTCGCCACCGCCTTAGTGGCGCGCCATATCGGAACCCGGATATGGTGTTAAATGAGCAAGGGCCGGATCGCCACCACCTTAGTGGTGCGCTACATCATCGCCCGGATGTAGTGATAAGTGAGCAAGGGTCTTTGCATCTTACTCGACGGGTGCAAAGCGTAAGGAAGCTAGCCGAGGAACATAGATTTCGGGTGGGTAGTTGGAATGTAGGATCCTTGACGGGGAAGCTACGTGAGTTAGTAGATGTTGCCATTAGGAGACGAGTAAATATCCTTTGTGTACAAGAGACTAGATGGGCGGGTCAAAAGGCGAGAGAAGTCGAGAATGTTAGTAGCTGAATTCTTACTCTCATTGAAAGAGAGGATGGCACTAGGAGTTGGGGCAATTTTCTTGTCTATTTCTCACACAATGCCATGCCAACCCAAGGGGTTGAGGCTACATATTTATAGCTGCCATGGCAGCCAAGCATATGCCACAAAGATGCTAGTCTAAGATGCTTAGATGCTGTCCTAATATGCTGTCCATGGCTGACACTAAGATGTTGTCCTAGTGTCCTTAATATGCTGTCCTAGTGTCCTTAGATGCTGTCCTAATTGGGGCCACAAAGACCAAAGGACTAGAGTACAACAAAGACCAAGGACTAAAGTGCAACAAACTAAAGGACTAGGGTACAAGGGACTAGGGGACCAAAGACCAAAGGACTACAAGACTTATTCCAGCATTCTCCACCTAAGTCTTGTACGTCGTCTTCTGAAAGGGTTGGACCATCCCGATCTTGGTGCGAAGTTCAATGAACTTGAGCCTCCCAAGGGGCTTCGTGAGCAGATCCGCAAGCTGGTCATTGGTGTTGATGTAGTTCGCCTTGATGCTCCCTTCCTCCAAGCATTGTCGGATGAAGTGGTACCTCACCCGGATGTGCTTGCTCCGTTCATGGAAAACGGGATTCTTTGCCAGGGCCAGAGCGGACACGTTGTCCACCCTGAGTTCGACCACTCCAGTGTCTCTGCTGAGGAGATCACCAAGCAGTCGACTAAGCCAGAGCGCCTGAGTCGAAGCGGTGGAGGCCGCTATATACTCGGCCTCGCAGCTGGACAGGGCCACCACCTGTTGCTTGACCGACTGCCAGCTAACGAGGCACTTGCCGAAGAAGAAGAGGATCCCGCTGGTGCTCTTGCTGGTGTCGATGTCGCCGGCGTGGTCGCTATCGCTGTACCCGACAAGGTGTGCCTCCCCAGGACACCTCGGGTAGTGGAGGCCGTGATCGAGAGTCCCCGCAACATAGCGGATGATCCTCTTCACAGCCTGCTGGTGATCCGTCGTCGGTCGTTGCAGGAACCGACTAACGTAGCCGACGGAGAATGCCAAGTCCGGCCGTGTGTGGGTGAGGTAGCGAAGGCTCCCCACAAGACGCCGGTACTGCGTAGCGTCCACCTCCTCCGCCGTGCTGTCGCGGCTCAGCTTCAGCCTCTCCTCCATCGGAGTGAGAGCTGGGTTGCAGTTTGTGAGCCCAGCTAGCTCAACAATGCGCTTGGCGTAGGCGGTTTGTCGAAGTGTGATCCCGGAGTCGGCCTGGTGCACCTCAATCCCAAGGTAGGAGAGAGATCCCAGGTCACTCATCTGGAAGGTGGCTTTCATCTCTTCCTTGAACGCTGCCACCTCCGCATCCTTGGTGCCGGTGATCACCAAGTCGTCGACGTAGACACCCACCAGTAGGGTGTTTCCTCCATTGCCTCGCCGGTAGATGGCTGCCGCGTGCGGGCATTGCCCGAAGCCCATCCTCTTGAGCGTGGAATCCAACTTGGCATTCCACGCCCTTGGTGCCTGACGCAAGCCATAAAGGGCCTTGCGCAGGCGCAACACCTTGCCCTCCTTGCCAGGGACCACAAACCCCGGCGGCTGGTGTACGTAGACCTCCTCCTTCAAGTCGCCGTTGAGGAACGCCGACTTGACGTCCATGTGCTGGACACGCCAGCCTTCTTGGGCAGCAAGTGCAAGAAGGAGTCGCACGGATGGAATCCGTGCCACGGGGGCAAAAGCATCGTCGAAGTCGATCCCCTCCTGTTGCACGAAGCCGCGTGCTACCAAGCGAGCCTTGTGCTTGACGACGGCGCCGACTTCATCCCTCTTCAACTTGAACACCCACTTAAGGGTGATCGCACGGTGACCACGAGGGAGATCAGCAAGCTCCCAAGTGCGGTTCGTCTCAACCGCGTCCATCTCCGACTGCATCGCAGCACGCCATGCCGCGTGTTTCTCGGCCTCCGCAAAAGACCGAGGCTCGCCGTCATCGCACGCAAGGTGCAACTGCGCCTCCAGATCTCGATCATCCAGATCGTGAGGGGCCAGTCTCGGCACCGGCTGGTTGCCGAGAATGTTCTCCATCTTGCGATACCGCAACGGCTCGCCGTCGTAGCACCCGTCGAGGCGCTCCTCGTCGTGGGAGAGCGGAGTAACAAACTCCACTGGGCCGTGCTCGACACGAGCTGGGGACGGAGTGGGCGTGCCCGGAGGAGTGGTCGTCGGTGCTGGAGTGCGTGGGGTCGCCGGCTGAGGTGGAGGTGGACGGTCGGGGGTTGGGGTAGACACGCTCGGTGGAGAAGAGTTGCCTACTCCCCCAACTCCCTTGAAGTGGACGTAGTCGACGATGAAGTCGTCGTGCGTCGAGGTCGAACCGTCGTCCACCGCCTTGTCCCATGCCCATCCTCGCCCTTCGTTGAACACAACGTCACGCGTCGTGCGCACACGTTGTGTCTCTGGGTCGAGAATGCGGTAGGCCTTCGAGCCCTCCGCGTAGCCGATGAACACCCCCGGAGTGCTCCTGTCGTCGAGCTTGCTGATGTGGCCAAGCTCCTTGGCAAACGCGAGGCAGCCGAAGACCCGTAGATGAGAGACCGCCGGCTTGCGCCCATACCAAGCCTCGTACGGCGTCCTGCCGTTGAGAGCCTTGGTGGGCGAGCGGTTGAGGATGTAGACAGCCGTCACCACCGCCTCTCCCCAGAAGATAGCCGGCATTCCCCTCTGCTTGAGGAGGGCCCGAGCCATCCCCACAACCGTCTGGTTGCGCCGCTCGACGACGCCGTTCTGCTGCGGGCTGTAGGGCACGGAGTAGTGGCGCTGAACACCCTCATCCGCGCAATACGACGCGAATTCAGCCGCCGTGAATTCGCCGCCGTTGTCGGTGCGTAGCACACGCAGCTTGCGGCCGCACTCCGCCTCCGCAATGGCCTGCGCGCGCCTGATGGCGTTCGCAGCCTCTCCCTTGCTGCCAAGGACCACGACCCACATGTAGCGGGAGAGGTCGTCGACGAGCAGCAGGAAGTAGCGTCGTCCTCCCGGTGTAGCTGGTGTCACCGGGCCACACAAGTCCCCGTGAACGAGCTCGAGCCGTTCCTTAGCTCGAAAGCTCGACTGCTGGGGAAAAGGAAGCCGCCTCTGCTTCGTCAATACGCAGACGTCGCAGAGCTGCTCCGCGTGGTCAAGGCATGGCATGCCTCGCACCATCTCCTTGGCACTGAGCTGCTTTAGGGCCTCGAAGTGAAGATGCCCAAAGCGCTCGTGCCACTGCCATGCCTCGTCGTCCCGACGAGTGGCAAGGCAGACAGGCTGTGCTACCTGCACGTGAAGGACATAGAGTCGATTGGTGCCTCTAGTTACCTTGGCAAGAAGGCGACGATGGCGATCCCAAATCCTCATGACTCCGTCCTTAATCTCCACGCGCGAACCGTTCTCATCCAGCTGTCCCAAGCTGATGATGGAGTTTCTTAATGCGGGGATGTAGTAGACTCCGACGAGCAGCCTGTGCTCACCAGACTCGGCGGTGAGGATGACGGAGCCAACACCCTTGATCTCCACGCCGGAGGCGTCACCAAACTTGACAGAGCCTCGGACATTGGAGTCAAGCTCAACGAAGAACTCCCGTCGACCGGTCATGTGATGGGTGGCGCCGGTGTCGAGGCACCACCCGTCAGTCTTGTCATTGTTGGAGCCGTCGCCGAGGAAAGCGTGTGCTTTTGGCTCATCAAGATGAAGGAGAGCCGCTGCGGTCGATGCCACTAGAGGTGGCTTGATGCTTCCGTGTGCCAGAAGCAAAGCTGGCTCCTCCTCTACCTGTGCCACGTGGGCCTCCTTCTCCACTTGTGCCACGTGGGCCTGGCCACGTCGTGGCTGTCGACACTCCCTGGCCCAATGACCAAGCTTGCCACAGTTGTGACAGGTGTCGTCTCGTGTCGGCTTGTGGTTGCCGACGGTGCCGCCCTGGGCGCCTCCGCGGGCGCCACCCTCGGTACGTCCGCGTGCCCCGGCCTGGGTACCTCCACGCCCCTTGCGCGACTTGCCGCGCTTGCGGCCGCCTGTCGAGGAAGAGGACTCCCCCTTCTTCCGGTCACCCTGGCCAGCCTCCCACTGCTCGCGAGTGAGATGAAGCTTCCCGCCAATGGTGATAGGCCCCGAGAGAGGTTGTGGTTCGTCGTTGTCGACGACCTTGAGGCGACCTATCGCCTCTTCAATCGACATCGTGGAGAGGTCCAGCAGAGACTCGATCGAGCGAGCGATCTGCTTGTACTTCTCGGGGATGCACCGAAGGAGCTTCTCGACAGCTCTCTCTTCGTTGTAGGTGTCGTCGCCGAACTGTACCAACTTCTGCAACAAAGTGTTGAGACGGAGAGCAAAGTCATCAACGTCCTCACCTGGCTTAAAGGCCAGGTTCTCCCACTCCTTGCGAAGCGCCTGCAGTGTGGACTTGCGGGCGCGGTCGCTGCCGATGCGTGCTGCAGCGATGGCATCCCATGCCTCCTTAGCAGTCCGCTTCTTGGAAAGCGAGAACTGCATCTCGGGCGGGACTGCAGCAATGAGGGCATCCAACGCCCGTCGATCCTCGTAGTAGTCGACGTCGCCGTACTGAACTGCTTCCCACATGTGTCGCACCTGGAGCCGTACCCTCATCACCGCGGCCCACTCGACGTAGTTGGTCTTGGTGAGGGTAGGCCACCCACCGCCGGGACCGACGTCCCTGACAATGGCCTGGACCCCGTGGTGTCCATGGTACCTGTTCGGGGAGGGAGAACCACGCCGTTTGTAATGGTCGCGTTCTCCGTCAACCCAGCCGCCGCCGTCGGGAGCGCCACCGGCGCGTCCGCGCCCGCCTGGGCTGCGGCTGTCGCGCCCATGGGGGCGCGCGGCTGCTCGCTGCACCTCTCGTGCTCGCGCCGCCTCCCTCACCGGCCTGAGCTCATCGTCGACGCCGCCGTCGATAGAGCTGCTGGAGCTACTGCCGCGCAGAGCCTCCAGCTCCGCTGCCGCTGCTTCCACTTCCGCCCTCGCTGCTGCCAGTTCCGCCGCCGCCAACCTTGCCGCCATTGCCGCCGTCGCCGCAGTCTCTGCCGCCGCTCGCTCGCGCTCCTCTGCCGCGGCGACCTCCGTCTGTCGCGCGCTCGAGGCGACCGAGCGTTGAGACTGTCCGTCGGACATGGCGCACTAGTGGGGAAGGACTGTTGTGTGTGGAAGACAAGCTGCTGCTTGTCTGTGCAGGAGAGGAATGAGCTGGAACAGCCGGTGTTCCTGCTGTCGGTTGCGGACAGAGAGAGGTGCGGGAAGGGGATGAGCAAGAGATGTTTAAGCTGCAGGATAGAACGGCTCTGATACCAAATGTTAGTAGCTGAATTCTTACTCTCATTGAAAGAGAGGATGGCACTAGGAGTTGGGGCAATTTTCTTGTCTATTTCTCACACAATGCCATGCCAACCCAAGGGTTTGAGGCTACATATTTATAGCTGCCATGGCAGCCAAGCATATGCCACAAAGATGCTAGTCTAAGATGCTTAGATGTTGTCCTAATATGCTGTCCATGGCTGACACTAAGATGCTGTCCTAGTGTCCTTAATATGTTGTCCTAGTGTCCTTAGATGCTGTCCTAATTGGGGCCACAAAGACCAAAGGACTAGAGTACAACAAAGACCAAGGACTAAAGTGCAACAAACTAAAGGACTAGAGTACAAGGGACTAGGGGACCAAAGACCAAAGGACTACAAGACTTATTCCAGCAGAGAATACCGGTTTCAAGCTTTGGTATTCTGGTTCGGCTGGGACTAGGAATGGCGTAGGTGTTCTAATAGATAAGAGTCTTAAGGATGGAGTAGTGGATGTTCGAAGACGAGGGGATAGGACCATCTTAGTCAAGATAGTAATTGGGGGCATTGTCTTGAACGTCATTAGTGCTTATGCCCCACAAGTTGGGCTCAACATGAGTGCTAAGAGGCAATTTTGGGAGGACTTGGAGGATATGGTTAGTAATGTACCGATAACCGAGAAACTCCTTATAGGGGGAGATCTCAATGGTCATGTGGGTGCAACTAACCTGGGATTTGAGGGAGTGCATGGAGGTTTTGGATGCGGCGATAGAAATCAAGAGGGTAAGGACATCTTAGACTTTGCCGTAGCCTATGATCTGTTGATAGCTAACACCCTCTTTAGGAAGAGGCAATCTCACCTAGTGACCTTTAGTAGTGCCCAACACTCTAGCCAGATTGACTTTGTCCTCACTAGGAGAAAGGATAGACGGGTGTGTCTAGATTGTAAGGTGATCCCGGGGGAGTGTGTTGTGACACAACATAAGCTTGTGGTAGCTGACTTTTGCTTCCATACATGCTCTTTGCGGGACAAAGGTGTCAAAATCACAAGAACAAAGTGGTGGAAGTTGAAGGGAGAATCACAAGAATCCTTTAAAAATAGGGTGATCACAGAAGGACCCTGGGCAGAAAATGGAGATGCAGATAGTATGTGGATGAAGATGGCAACTTGCATTAGGAAGGTAGCTAGTGAGGTGTTCGGTGTGACAAAGGGAAAGAAACTTGTAGATAAAGACACTTGGTGGTGGAATGAGGATGTACAAAAGTCCATTAAGGACAAGAAGGAGTGTTACAAGAGTTGGCATAATAATAGAAGCGCAAGCAACATGCTTAAGTACAAAGAGGCTAAGAAGAATGCAAAGCGGGCTGTGAGTAAGGCAAGAGGACAGGCCTATGATAAGTTATATGAGAGACTAGAGACAAAAGAAGGTGAAAAAGACATATACAAGGTAGCAAAAATCCGCGAGAGAAAGATGAGGGATCTCAATCAAGTTAAATGCATCAAAGATGAGACTGACCGCATTCTAGTGAAGGATGAAGAGATTAAGAATAGATGGCGTGATTACTTTAATGGGCTATTCAATGATGGGAATGGGAGCACTATGGTTGAGTTGGATGACTCCTTTGATGACTCCAACAGGCGGTTCGTGCGGAGGATACAAGAGTTTGAGGTTAAGGAGGCCTTAAAAAGGATGAAAGGAGGAAAGGCCCTCGGCCCTGACGATGTCCCTATTGAGGTGTGGAGATGTCTTGGGGACGTGGCAATAGTATGGCTCACAAAGCTATTCAACCACATTTTTCGGTCAAACAAGATGCCTGAAGAATGGAAGAAAAGTATATTAGTACCTATCTTCAAAAATAAAGGAGATATTCAAAGTTGTACTAATTATCGAGGCATTAAGCTTATGAGTCATACTATGAAGCTTTGGGAGAGAGTGATTGAACACCGCCTGAGGAAAGTGACCAATGTCACTTAAAACCAGTTTGGTTTTATGCCTGGGAGGTCTACAATGGAGGCGATTTTCTTGCTTCGTCAGCTTATGGAGAGATATAGGGAGCAGAAGAAGGACTTGCATATAGTGTTCATCGACTTGGAGAAGGCGTACGACAAGATACCAAGGTCAGTCATGTGGTGGGCACTAGAGAAACATAAAGTACCAACGAAGTACATTACCCTTATCAAGGATATGTACAATAATGTTAGGACAAGTGTGCGCGTAAGTGATAGTGAGACTGATGCATTTCCTATCACGGTAGGACTACATCAAGGATCAACTTTGAGCCCATACATCTTTTCCTTGGTGATGGATGAGGTGTCGAAGGATATACAAGGGGATATCCCTTGGTGCATGCTCTTTGCTGATGATGTAGTGCTGGTAGATGGAACTAGAGATGGTGTTGATAAGAAATTAGAGTTATGGAGACAAACCTTAGAGTCCAAGGGGTTTAGACTTAGTAGGACCAAAACCGAGTATATGAGGTGTGACTTTAGTGGTGTTGGTCGTGAAGAGGGAAATGTTAGTCTACAAGGACAAATAGTACCTAGAAGGGACTCTTTCCGATACTTAGGATCAATGTTACAAAGCAATGGCGATATTGATGAGGATGTTTGCCACAGGATCAAGGTAGGGTGGATGAAATGGCGACAAGCCTCTGGAATCCTATGTGATAGGAAAGTCCCACAAAAGCTAAAAGGGAAGTTCTATAGGACGGTGATCAGACCCGCGATGCTCTATGGGGCGGAATGTTGGCCAACTAAACGGCAACATGTCCAACAAATGAGTGTCGCAGAGATGCGCATGCTACGGTGGATGTGCGGGCACACGAGAAGAGACCGAATAAGGAATGAGACGATTCGAGATAAGGTAGGGGTGGTGCCGATTGAAGAGAAGTTAGTCCAACATCGACTTAGGTGGTTTGGACATATCCAACGGAGACCTCCAGAAGCACCGGTTAACAGTGGGATTTTAAGAGGTAGAGAAAATATTAGGAGGGGTAGAGGACGACCAAGGTTGACCTGGGAGGAGGCGGTAAAACGAGATTTGAGAGATTGGAATGTATCCAGAGACTTAGCTCATGATAGGACCGCATGGAAAGTAGCAATCCATGTGCCAGAATCGTAGTCTTGTTTTTTTTCTTTTTTCTTTTCTTTTTTTCTTTTTTCTTTTCTCTTTTTCTTTTTTTCTTTTTTCTTGTTTTTTTCTTTTTTTTTCTTTTTTTTCTTTTTTTACCTTTTTTTCTTTTTTCCTTGTTCTTATAACTCTTCCTCTCTTTTACTTCATTGATATTGGGTTTCATGTCTAGCCGACCCCAACAGGCTTGGGATAAAGGCTTGGTTGTTGTTGTTTGTTTGTTGTTGATTGGGTTTGGCTGCGGCTTCATCAGAGGACAGCTGTGGGAGTAATGACGACGCCTTCTTCAAAGATTGGACCAAAATATTTTGGACCATATCAGATCATTCAACGCATTGGGACTGTATCATATAAACTTCAGCTGCCTCCTCAATGAAGGATACATGATGTCTTCCATGTGTCCCTGTTAAAGAAATTTGAAGGTCCTACTCCCATACAGGTGGTGCCTTTACCACCACTTCTCCATGGACGTGTTGTACCTACGCCTGAAAAAGTACAAAGGGCGCGTTTGAACAGAGGTGTCTGGGAGCTACTCGTCAAATGGGCAGGACATTCTGAAGCTGATTCATCATGGGAGCAACTAGAAGATTTCAGGATGAAGCACCCCTCCTTTAAGCTCGAGGACGAGCTCTTTGTCGGGAAGGGGGGAAATGTCGTGGATGCGTTTGTGGGCCGCCAATATGGTCGGCGTGGGGCCCACAAAGCCCACAACTAGGCCGGCCAGGCCCTGCAGCCGCACCAGGAGGATATTTAGAAGAATTAATTAGATAATGTTTAGGAATAAAAGGGAGTTATAGATTGAGTCAGTTTAGATAGAAAGAAATAGAATAAAAAAAGGGAAGAAAAGAATCCTAGTCAGTTTGGGGGATTATCCCCAAACCGACTAGGAGTAGGCTGCGGCCAAAGGGGGGGGGTCCTGTCCCCCCTTTATAAGCAGCCCCCCTCCCTCATGTTTTGGGCATCCAGGAAAAAATAAGAATCCCCGTTGAGGGCTGTTCTTCTCCTTGGATCACGGTGGCTTCGAACCCTAACCCTAGCCATCGTGACTAGCTACTTTGTCCCTCACGTTACGTACTGCGCAGCTGCCCTCATGCCTCCTCGCTGCTGGTTTCTCCCCTGCGCAGCCCTAAGCGCAGCCAAGGGGTCTTCCCCCTCCCTGTTTCTCAGCAGATAGGAAGGTCACACAAAAGCTAAAAGAAAACTTCTATAGGACGGTAATCAAACCCGCGATGCTATGGGACGGAATGTTAACCACCTAAACGACAACATGTCCAAGAAATGAGTGTCGCGAAGATGGCATGCTACGGTGGATGTGTGGACACAAAATAATAATATTCAGTGTATGAGTGTCGTTTGGAGGTGAGTGTTTAAGCAGTTGTATGCTAGGTGGATGTGGAATCAACTAAACGACAACATGTCCAATAAATGAGTGTATGAAACAATATTCAAAATAATACAACAACAACCAAGCCTTTATCCCAAGCCTGTTGGGGTCGGCTAGACATGAAACCTAATATCAATGAAGTAAAAGAGAGGAAGAGATATAAGAACAAGGAAAAAAAAGAAAAAAAGAAAAAAAAAAGAAAAAAGAAAAAGAAAAAAGAAAAAATAAAAAAGAAAAAAGAAAAAAACAAGACTACGATTCTGGCACATGAATTGCTACTTTCCATGCGGTCCTATCATGAGCTAAGTCTCTGGATACATTCCAATCTCTCAAATCTCGTTTTACCGCCTCCTCCCAGGTCAACCTTGGTCGTCCTCTACCCCTCCTAATATTTTCTCTACCTCTTAAAATCTCACTGTTAACCGGTGCTTCTGGAGGTCTCCGTTGGATATGTCCAAACCACCTAAGTCGATGTTGGACTAACTTCTCTTCAATCGGCGTCACCCCTACCTTAACACAAATCGCCTCATTCCTTATTCGATCTCTTCTCGTGTGCCCGCACATCCACCGTAGCATGCGCATCTCTGCGACACTCATTTGTTGGACATGTTGCCGTTTAGTTGGCCAACATTCCGCCCCCATAGAGCATCGCGGGTCTGATCACCGTCCTATAGAACTTCCCTTTTAGCTTTTGTGGGACTTTCCTATCACATAGGATTCCAGAGGCTTGTCGCCATTTCATCCACCCTACCTTGATCCTGTGGCAAACATTCTCATCAATATCGCCATTTCTTTGTAACATTGATCCTAAATATCGGAAAGAGTCCCTTCTAGGTACTATTTGTCCTTGTAGACTAACATTTCCCTCTTCACGACCAACACCACTAAAGTCACACCTCATATACTCGATTTTGGTCCTACTAAGTCTAAACCCCTTGGACTCTAAGGTTTGTCTCCATAACTCTAATTTCTTATCAACACCATCTCTAGTTTCATCTACCAGCACTACATCATCAGCAAAGAGCATGCACCAAGGGATATCCCCTTGTATATCCTTCGACACCTCATCTATCACCAAGGAAAAGATGTATGGGCTCAAAACTGATCCTTGATGTAGTCCTACCGTGATAGGAAATGCATCAGTCTCACTATCACTTACGCGCACACTTGTCCTAATATTATTGTACATATCCTTGATAAGGGTAATGTACTTTGTTGCCACTTTATGTTTCTCTAGTGCCCACCACATGACTGACCTTGGTATCTTGTCGTACGCCTTCTCCAAGTCGATGAACACCATATACAAGTCCTTCTTCTGCTCCCTATATCTCTCCATAAGCTGACGAAGCAAGAAAATCGTCTCCATTGTAGACCTCCCAGGCATAAAACCAAACTGGTTTTTAGTCACATTGGTCACTTTCCTCAGGCGGTGTTCAATCACTCTTTCCCAAAGCTTCATAGTATGACTCATAAGTTTAATACCTCGATAATTAGTACAACTTTGAATATCTCCTTTATTTTTAAAGATAGGTACTAATATACTTTTCCTCCATTCTTCAGGCATCTTGTTTGACCGAAAAATATGGTTGAATAGCTTTGTGAGCCATACTATTGCCGCGTCCCCAAGACATCTCCACACCTCAATAGGGACATCGTCAGGGCCGAGGGCCTTTCCTCCTTTCATCCTTTTAAGGCCTCCTTAACCTCAAACGCTTGTATCCTCCGCACGAACCGCCTGTTGGAGTCATCAAAGGAGTCATCCAACTCAACCATAGTGGTCCCATTCCCATCATTGAATAGCCCATTAAAGTAATCACGCCATCTATTATTAATCTCTTCATCCTTCACTAGAATGCGGTCAGTCTCATCTTTGATGCATTTAACTTGATTGAGATCCCTCATCTTTCTCTCGCGGATTTTTGCTACCTTGTATATGTCCTTTTCACCTTCTTTTGTCTCTAGTCTCTCATATAACTTATCATAGGTCTGTCCTCTTGCCTTACTCACAACCCGCCTTGCATTCTTCTTAGCCTCTTTGTACTTAAGCATGTTGCTTGCGCTTCTATCATTATGCCAACTCTTGTAACACTCCTTCTTCTCCTTAATGGCCTTTTGTACATCCTCATTCCACCACCAACTGTCTTTATCTACAAGTTTCTTTCCCTTTGTCACACCGAACACCTCACTAGCTACCTTCCTAATGCAAGTTGTCATCTTCATCCACATACTATCTGCATCTCCATTTTCTGCCCAGGGTCCTTCTGTGATCACCCTATTTTTAAAGGATTCTTGTGATTCTCCCTTCAACTTCCACCACTTTGTTCTTGTGATTTTGACACCTTTGTCCCGCAAAGAACATGTATGGAAGCGAAAGTCAGCTACCACAAGCTTATGTTGTGTCACAACACACTCCCCCGGGATCACCTTACAATCTAGACACTCTCGTCTATCCTTTCTCGTAGTGAGGATAAAGTCAATCTGGCTAGAATGTTGGGCACTACTAAAGGTCACTAGGTGAGATGGCCTCTTCTTAAAGAGGGTGTTAGCTATCAACAGATCATAGGCTACGGCAAAGTCTAGGATGTCCTTACCCTCGTGATTTCTATCGCCGCATCCAAAACCTTCATGTACTCCCTCAAATCCTAGATTAGTTGCACCCACATGACCATTGAGATCTCCCCCTATGAGGAGTTTCTCGGTTATCGGTACACTACTAACCATATCCTCCAAGTCCTCCCAAAATTGCCTCTTAGCACTCAAGTTGAGCCCAACTTGTGGGGCATAAGCACTAATGACGTTCAAGACAATGTCTCCAATTACTATTTTGATTAAGATGATCCTATCCCCTCGTCTTCGAACATCCACTACTCCATCCTTAAGACTCTTATCTATTAGAACACCTACGCCATTCCTAGTCCCAGCCGAACCAGAATACCAAAGCTTGAAACCGGTATTCTCGACTTCTCTCGCCTTTTGACCCACCCATCTAGTCTCTTGTACACAAAGGATATTTACTCGTCTCCTAATGGCAACATCTACTAACTCACGTAGCTTCCCCGTCAAGGACCCTACATTCCAACAACCCACCCGAAATCTATGTTCCTCGGCTAGCTTCCTTACGCTTTGCACCCGTCGAGTAAGATGCAAAGACCCTTGCTCACTTATCACTACATCCGGGTGATGATGTAGCGCGCCACTAAGGTGGTGGCGATCCGGCCCTTGCTCATTTAACACCATATCCGGGTTCCGATATGGCGCGTCGCTAAGAGGGTTACGCCCCAACGAATTTCTATTGGGTTTCATTTCCATGAGAATGGCTAAATGTGGTTGTTGGCTCGCCAAGCCTATCACAACCCCCTCCTCCTTTACCCGGGCTTGGGACCGGCTATGTCATTACAACATAGGCGGAGTTAATATTCAAAATAATATGAAGCAATATTCAGACAAGCCTCTCTGTCATACAACTGCTAATCCACAGCCGCCATTTTTGCTTTGCCTGGTTCATAAGTTGTCCATTTTTGCTTTGCCTGGTTCATAAGTTGTCATAGATGGTGGGTCTCTTCCATAAACTACTTTGAATGGTGTAGTTTGAAGTGCAGATTGATATGTTGTATTATAGCAGTATTCTGCCTATGGTAACCATTGTAGCCAAGTTCTGGGTCGATCAGTAGCTAAACATCTGAGATACATGGTTATTACACTGTTTACCACCTTAGACTGCCCATCTGTTTGGAGGTGAAAAGCTAAACTCATTTTTAATTTAATACCAGTATGCTGAGACAAGTCCTCCCAAAAGTTACTGGTAAAAACAGGATCTCGATCACTCACTATTGAACATGGAATGCCATGTAATTTAACAATATTATCAAAAAATAATTTTGCCACAAAAGAAGCTGAATAAGGATGACTTAAAGGCAGGAAATGGGCAAACTTAGAGAACCTGTCCACAACTATAAGAATTACTGATTTTCCTCCAACTTTTGGAAAACGTTCAATGAAATCCATTGGTATATCAGCCCATATTTCTGATGGAAGAGGGAAAGTTTGTAACAAACCTGCCGGGTGGAGATGTTCTGTCTTATTTTTCTAGCAAACTGGACACCTTTTACATAATCCTTGACTCGCCGGTGAGCTTGAGAGCCCCAGAAATGTGCTTTAAATATGTGCAATGTTTTTTGAACTCCCTCATGTCCTGTATGAGCTAGTGCCAATAACTGTGGCCACCATTCAGATTCTTGTGGCAGAAAAATTTTGCCACAAAACAGTAGAAGGTCATCTATTATTACCATCCTTCAGGGGCTGTTTGAGATTGAACTTTCTTCCATAAAGCTGTTGTAGTAGGGTCAGCCTTCACTTCTTTTCTTAATTCATCAAAAATACTAAATGTTGGGCTAGATAACGCATTTATCATTCCTTCTTCTAAATCTCTGCGAGAAAGAGTATCAGCTGCCCCATTTTGCTTTCTAGGCTTGTATTCAACCACCAAGTCAAAGCCAAACGATTTACTGGCCAAGTGTGTTGAGGTATAGTTGTTAGCCTTTGATCTAGCAAAAAATTTAAGCTGTAATGGTCTGTTTTCGCACCGTGAATTCACGCCCCCATAAATATGGCCGCCAATAATGAACAGCCTTGACCAAACCAATCAGCTCACGCTCATAGGCTTGCAGTTTTGCATGTTGAGAAGCAACTAGTCGGCTGAAAAAAAGAAATTGCTCCCTCACCTTGATGTAATACAGCCCCAAATCCCATTTCTGATGCATCACGATCAACATAGAACCTCTTACCATAATCTAGCAGATGTAATATAGGACCTGATGTTAAAGCCTTCTTAAATTGATTAAAGGCCTTCTCTGCTTCCTCATTCCATAAAAATGTTTTTCTTTTTATAAGGCTGATAATGGTCTTGCGATTGCACCATATATGGCTATAAATTTACGGCAGTATCCAGCTAGACCCAAGAAACCTCATAGTGCCTTGATGTTCTTAGGTATTGGCCAAGCTTTCACTGCTGCAACTTTTGAAGGATCAATGGCCACATTACCATTGGATATAATATGCCCCAAATATGTTACTGAATTTTGTCCAAAGAAGCATTTGGATCTCTTCAGAAATAATAGATTGTTCCTCAACACCTGAAATACAGCTTTCACTTGTTGCAAATGTTCAGCCCAAGAAGCACTAAATATCAAAATATCATCGAAGAAAACCAAAACAGATTTTCTAAAAAAACGTTTCAGCACTTCATTCATTAGTGCTTGAAATGTTGAAGGGGCATTAGTTAATTCAAATGACATAACTAAGAATTCAAAATGTCCATAATGAGTTCTGAAAGCAGTTTTCTCTATATCCATTTCGTGCATACGAACTTGATGGTATCCACTTCGGAGATCCAATTTAATAAAAAATTTAGCAGTTTTCAGCTGATACAATAATTCCTCTACGGTATTGGAAATTTGTGTATTTAAAGCCCGATAATCTACACAAAATCGCCAACTCCCATCCACTTCTTTCACCAAAAGTACTGGAGAGGAGAAAGCCGAGATGCTCGGCCTAATAATACCTTGTCGCAGCATTTCTTCACATTGTTTATCAATTTCATCCTTTAAAAGTTGTGGATATCGATATGGCCGTACCGCTATAGGTGCCGCTCCTGGCAGAAGATGAATTATGTGATAATGTCTTCTCTGTTGAGGAAGTCCTTGAGGAGTATTGAATAAATCAAAAAAATCCTTGCAGTAGCAGTTCCATTAGATTCTTCTCAGACATAGTATTTATATGAGCATAAGATTTTCCCCCAATTCCTGACCCCTTAACATGTCGGCCATCTCTCCAAAATTTCATTGTAAGGGCTTCAAAGTTCCATAATATTAATCCCAATATTTTCAGCCATTTTACTCCCAATACAATTTCAAAACCTTGCAAAGGAAGTATAAAACAGTCCAAGGTAAAAACTTCCTCTCCAATCTTCACCTCAGTTTTTGCATATAAGCCTTTACTGAACATTTTTTCTCCATTAGCTACTGTTACTGCTATTCCTTGTCTCCTAATAACCTTCAAATTTAATTCCTCAGCTAGGAATTCATTGATGGAAGTATGCTTGGATCCAGAGTCCACTAATGCCTGTATTGTGAACCAGTGTTATCCTAAACGGCCTAAACGGCCTGTTTAAACGTGTTTAAACGCTAAACAGAGGGCAACTGCATAGTTTAGCCCCTAAACGTTAGATTAAACGGTTGACCCGTTTAAACGGGTCAACGCCCGTTTAAACGGGCTAAACGGGCTAAACGAAACGGATTTTAAACGTGTTTAAACGTGTTTAGAACCGTTTAGGCAAAGTGAACTTACAATTCTAAGTCAGATCCAGATTTCAAATTAATATCACAAAATTGATTAAAATCAAAATATTTTCTAAGCTTCACTTAAACACATTAGAAGTTATATTACTTGTGTTTCAAAAAATATAATAAAAACAACATTAGCAGCTGAAGGTTAAAATATTTGTTTAGTTTACTACATGCACAATTTTTCAGTCTCAATATTATTATTTGGTGGTCTGATATTGTGATTGTCTCTTTAATTTTTATATAATGTCGAAGTTAAATTTATTCCTATTTCCTAACATGAATTTGAACATCTACCATAGAGCAGAATAGTAAAAAATATTTTTTTTCTTGCTGCTACAGTACACACCGTTTAAACGCCGTCTAAACCTTCTAAACGGTAAACAGAGCTCCACCGACTGTTTACCGTTTACCGTTTAGGATAACACTGTTGTGAACTGCATAGTATTTGGAGACCCAATCCCTGTAAGTGCATGAAGGGAAATTCCTAATTCTTCAGCAGCTGAATCCAACTCCTCATCATCTTCCAATTCTAGAACAAAAACGTTTTTGCTGCTGCATTTATGATCTGCAGTATATTTTTCAGTGCAGTTGTAACACTCACCATTAGCTCATTTTACTGCCATCTCTTCGGGTGATAGGCGCCTAAACAAGGGTCTGGATGAAGCTGTGGAGCTTAGAGAGGATTGAGCCTTAAGAAGTGTTGTTGTTGTGGGGTTAAACTGCCTGTTGCTGTGGGTCAGCCCCTTAGAACTGACCTGCTGTCTTCCGCATGGGATAAACGCTGCTCATACGCCCTTGCCAAACTCATTGCTGTTTGTAAATTAGCTGGGGCATGTAATTCCACATCTATGCGTAGAGGTTGTCCTAATCCCGCAGTCAATAAATTTATTTGTTGCTGCATTGTTAAATCGTCACAACGGCATAACAGTGCTAAAAACTGTCTCTGATATTCTTCTACTGAGCCTGTGCGATTGAGATCCTTGAGTTCAGCAAGTCCATTGGACCTGATAAAGGGGGCCAAATCTTTGATTCACAAATTCCACAAATCTTGCCCATGATAAAATGCCATAATCTCTTTCCAAGGCATAATACCATTGTGCAGCAACCCCATCAAGATGTAGTGATGCCAACCACACCTTGTCTGTGGCTAATATCCTCATACCCCTAAAATAAGATTCACACTTTGTGAGCCAAGTCAATAGATCAGACTCACCATCAAAGCTTGGAAAGTTTATTTTGGCCATATGTGAGAAACTGTGCAGATCATCCCCTTGGAGAGATCTGCTATTCATCTCATCATCTGGTCGCCTCAGCACTCTTGATCCGCTGCCCTCATTCATTTTCTGCGCCTCTGTTCTAGCGAGCCGAGCATCATGAGAATCAAATCTGGCGTTCATGCTTGCAATCTGAGCCACGAGACGATCAAGTTTTTGAGAATCTGTTAGTACCTCAGAATCATCCGCAGCGCCTGCCATTGTAAGGGGCTGCTGGCCTGAATCCGATACCAAATTGTTGAGTTTCTTCCTTCTTACGGGTGTGCGCAGGGGAGAACGGAGGAGAAGATGCGCCTGAGAGTTTGATCGCAGTGGATATCTGCAAGAATCCACGGCGCCGGCTCTAGGGTTCAGCCAAATCACCGCCACCACAAATTCTCAAGAACAGATAAGAAGTTCTTTATTTTCTTTCTGCTTAACTCCTACAGCTTTAGCCGGCTCCTTTATATTATAGGCTTCCGGAATCTGACTCTATTACAACTTGGAATCTGACTCTATTACAACTTTGTATTTTATCTCTATCTCTAAACTAGATATAATCTGATTCTATCTCCTTATTTATCTCTAACTCTTCTATGCAGCAGATAAATCCAGCCCTTTATTTGTTCTTTTTTTTCCTACTCCTGATTGCCTTTGCTTTTACGCCTGCAGTACTTCTTACTGTAAAATGCATCCACAACAATGGCGCATGGCAGCGACACGCGCAGGCGGGCCGGGGGGGTGTGGAGCGGACCGGTGACCACCAAAGCCCTAGCGGGCGGTGGGGGCGGGCTGAAATGAAACCGTGGGAGTTGAGGGCAGGCTGAAATGAAACCAGCCACCTAGTGGGTTGGGCCTGACAATTCGAAACAAGGGAGAGAAAATAGAAGTGGCCTGTAGAAAATTAACCAACAAAGCAGAAATACGTGCATACTACTATATTTTAAAGAAAATTATAAAACAGCACTGTTACAGTACACAGCGCCTAGGCACACTTAGGCTTCTAGGCAGAGGGTCACCGCCCGCCTAGTGCCTTGTGGAACCTTGGGGTGATGATAGGAAAGCACAAAGATATAAAATGATTAAAAACTTCTTCGATGCATAAACATGAGTAAATAGTACTACATAGGACACTTACGTGTCAACTTCATTAAATGTGGTCAGCATTGCGAAGGTATTCTGGGAATCTTTCAAACGGTTTGCAATACGCTTCCTAAGCCTAGGCATTGGCACCTGTGGTAGTGTGGTCAGATACATCGGTGCATGATGCAATCCATGTAATCGGATAATATCGGCCTTACCCGCCGTTCTCGTTCTTTTGGAGGTAGCTGTGGTTCTGAAGGGGATGTTTTTGGTGGTGCAGTAGTTGGCTTAGGTGCTTCCTTCTTGGGAGGTTCTACTTTTGGTGCTTTCTCCTCAGCTTTTGGTTTCTCAACTTTGGGTTGAGAGGATTCCTTTGGAGTTGTTTCCTCAGATGGAGCAACATGTGTTTCAGCAGGTTGAGCAGACTTTGATATGATTGCAACTTTGGTGCCTGGAGTAACTGTATCACCTTCACTAGCAATGAACTGTGAAACATCAGCAGTCAGAAAAAATAGCAACAGTCCCACAGATACAGTACAGGTGAGGGAAGAATAGATAAGCAAACTGAAAGGTACAAGGAACAGCAAAATTATTTACCTTTTCAATAACCCCAGATTCAGGACTTGCAACATCCATTGTAACCTAAAATACAGAAATGAAGAGTCGTGTTTATATGATCATTTGCGAAAAATGAGGTTCATATATAAAAAAAAGAATTTGAAGTCTTCAAGTGAGGAACCTTATCAGTTTCAATCTGTGCGATGGGCTCATCAGCTTCAACTCTGTCACCCGGTTCTGTATTGAAGAAATATTAGTGACAGAACTAGAATCAATCTCTGTGTGTGTTGAGAGAGGGAGAGAGCATACTCTTTAAGAAGGTAGCAAGAGTTCCATCAGTTACAGATTCACCCATGAAAGGCACAACCGCCTCAACCTTGTCTCCTGTGGAAGGGAAGTGATAAGACTTGATAAGCGCATAACGAAAAGAAAAATTATAGGACACTATCCACCTCAAAAGGCTGATGTGGTTTACCATTGTCTGATGCAAATGACCTACTCCAAAGTTGGTAAGGGGAGGCATTCGGTAAGTAATAACGCCTCCTACAATATTCAATAAGAACCAATCCAATGCATGTATAAAAGATAAAAAAAATATAAAAACATTTGAACTGATGAGAATAAAGAAGTCAATATGATTATACAGCATACAAATGACAATTTGGCCTGATAATTACCTTGGCAGCTTCGAGCACTGGGAACCTACTGGAATCAAAGCTGAGAAAATATACAGAAATTGTAGTTAATATATATATATATATAGTTGCAACAAATACTCAGAAGTCAGAGGTCAAGAGGACTAGACGTAGCTACTAGCTAGTAACCTGAAAGTTGACTGCTGTAGTTTCTGACATGTGAATAACTCCTTAGCAGGCCTAGTGTCTACATGCAAATCAAAATGGTGAAGAGAAAATATTGTAATAGAGTAATTGGATTACTGTGATAACTCCGCCTATGTTGTAATGACATAGCCGGTCCCAAGCCCGGGTAAAGGAGGAGGGGGTTGTGATAGGCTTGGCGAGCCAACAACTACACTTAGCCACTCTCATGGAAATGAAACCCAATAGAAATTCGTTGGGGCGTAACCCTCTTAGCGACGCGCCATATCGGAACCCGGGTATGGTGTTAAGTGGGCAAGGGCCGGGTCGCCACCGCCTTAGTGGCGCGCCATATCGGAACCCGGATATGGTGTTAAATGAGCAAGGGCCGGATCGCCATCACCTTAGTGGCGCGCTACATCATCGCCCGGATGTAGTGATAAGTGAGCAAGGGTCTTTGCATCTTACTCGACGGGTGCAAAGCGTAAGGAAGCTAGTCGAGGAACATAGATTTCGGGTGGGTAGTTGGAATGTAGGATCCTTGACGGGGAAGCTACGTGAGTTAGTAGATGTTGCCATTAGGAGACGAGTAAATATCCTTTGTGTACAAGAGACTAGATGGGCGGGTCAAAAGGCGAGAGAAGTCGAGAATACCGGTTTCAAGCTTTGGTATTCTGGTTCGGCTGGGACTAGGAATGGCGTAGGTGTTCTAATAGATAAGAGTCTTAAGGATGGAGTAGTGGATGTTCGAAGACGAGGGGATAGGATCATCTTAATCAAGATAGTAATTGAGGACATTGTCTTGAACGTCATTAGTGCTTATGCCCCACAAGTTGGGCTCAACATGAGTGCTAAGAGGCAATTTTGGGAGGACTTGGAGGATATGGTTAGTAGTGTACCGATAACCGAGAAACTCCTCATAGGGGGAGATCTCAATGGTCATGTGGGTGCAACTAACCTAGGATTTGAAGGAGTACATGGAGGTTTTGGATGCGGCGATAGAAATCAAGAGGGTAAGGACATCCTAGACTTTGCCGTAGCCTATGATCTGTTGATAGCTAACACCCTCTTTAGGAAGAGGCAATCTCACCTAGTGACCTTTAGTAGTGCCCAACACTCTAGCCAGATTGACTTTGTCCTCACTAGGAGAAAGGATAGACGGGAGTGTCTAGATTGTAAGGTGATCCCGGGGGAGTGTGTTGTGACACAACATAAGCTTGTGGTAGCTGACTTTCGCTTCCATACATGTTCTTTGCGGGACAAAGGTGTCAAAATCACAAGAACAAAGTGGTGGAAGTTGAAGGGAGAATCACAAGAATCCTTTAAAAATAGGGTGATCACAGAAGGACCCTGGGCAGAAAATGGAGATGCAGATAGTATGTGGATGAAGATGGCAACTTGCATTAGGAAGGTAGCTAGTGAGGTGCTCGGTGTGACAAAGGGAAAGAAACTTATAGATAAAGACACTTGGTGGTGGAATGAGGATGTACAAAAGGCCATTAAGGAGAAGAAGGAGTGTTACAAGAGATGGCATAATGATAGAAACGCAAGCAACATGCTTAAGTACAAAGAGGCTAAGAAGAATGCAAGGCGGGTTGTGAGTAAGGCAAGAGGACAAACCTATGATAAGTTATATGAGAGACTAGGGACAAAAGAAGGTGAAAAAGACATATACAAGGTAGCAAAAATCCGCGAGAGAAAGATGAGGGATCTCAATCAAGTTAAATGCATCAAAGATGAGTCTGACCGCATTCTAGTGAAGGATGAAGAGATTAAGAATAGATGGCGTGATTACTTTAATGGGCTATTCAATGATGGGAATGAGAGCACTATGGTTGAGTTGGATGACTCCTTTGATGACTCCAACAGGCGGTTCGTGCGGAGGATACAAGAGTTTGAGGTTAAGGAGGCCTTAAAAAGGACGAAAGGAGGAAAGGCCCTCGGCCCTGACGATGTCCCTATTGAGGTGTGGAGATGTCTTGGGGACGTCGCAATAGTATGGCTCACAAAGCTATTCAACCACATTTTTCGGTCAAACAAGATGCCTGAAGAATGGAGGAAAAGTATATTAGTACCTATCTTCAAAAATAAAGGAGATATTCAAAGTTGTACTAATTATCGAGGTATTAAGCTTATGAGTCATACTATGAAGCTTTGGGAGAGAGTGATTGAACACCGCCTGAGGAAAGTGACCAATGTCACTAAAAACCAGTTTGGTTTTATGCCTGGGAGGTCTACAATGGAGGCGATTTTCTTGCTTCGTCAGCTTATGGAGAGATATAGGGAGCAGAAGAAGGACTTGCATATGGTGTTCATCGACTTGGAGAAGGCGTACGACAAGATACCAAGGTCAGTCATGTGGTGGGCACTAGAGAAACATAAAGTGCCAACAAAGTACATTACCCTTATCAAGGATATGTACAATAATGTTAGGACAAGTGTGCGCGTAAGTGATAGTGAGACTGATGCATTTCCTATCACGGTAGGATTACATCAAGGATCAGCTTTGAGCCCATACATCTTTTCCTTGGTCATGGATGAGGTGTCGAAGGATATACAAGGGGATATCCCTTGGTGCATGCTCTTTGCTGATGATGTAGTGCTGGTAGATGAAACTAGAGATGGTGTTGATAAGAAATTAGAGTTATGGAGACAAACCTTAGAGTCCAAGGGGTTTAGACTTAGTAGGACCAAAACCGAGTATATGAGGTGCGACTTTAGTGGTGTTGGTCGTGAAGAGGGAAATGTTAGTCTACAAGGACAAATAGTACCTAGAAGGGACTCTTTCCGATACTTAGGATCAATGTTACAAAGCAATGGCGATATTGATGAGGATGTTTGCCACAGGATCAAGGTAGGGTGGATGAAATGGCGACAAGCCTCTGGAATCCTATGTGATAGGAAAGTCCCACAAAAGCTAAAAGGGAAGTTCTATAGGACGGTGATCAGACCCGCGATGCTCTATGGGGCGGAATGTTGGCCAACTAAACGGCAACATGTCCAACAAATGAGTGTCGCAGAGATGCGCATGCTACGGTGGATGTGTGGGCACACGAGAAGAGACCGAATAAGGAATGAGACGATTCGTGATAAGGTAGGGGTGGCGCCGATTGAAGAGAAGTTAGTCCAACATCGGCTTAGGTGGTTTGGACATATCCAACGGAGACCTCCAGAAGCACCGGTTAACAGTGGGATTTTAAGAGGTAGAGAAAATATTAGGAGGGGTAGAGGACGACCAAGGTTGACCTGGGAGGAGGCGGTAAAACGAGATTTGAGAGATTGGAATGTATCCAGAGACTTAGCTCATGATAGGACCGCATGGAAAGTAGCAATTCATGTGCCAGAATCGTAGTCTTGTTTTTTTTCTTTTTTTCTTTTCTCTTTTTCTTTTCCTTTTTTCTTATTTCTTTTCTCTTTTCTCTTTTTCCTTTTTCTTTTTTCCTTTTTTTTCCTTTTTTCCCCCTTGTTCTCATATCTCTTCCTCTGTTTTACTTCATTGATATTGGGTTTCATGTCTAGCCGACCCCAACAGGCTTGGGATAAAGGCTTGGTTGTTGTTGTTGTAGTAATTGGATTACTGATGATTGTACTCTGTAAGAACAAAGTATAATATGGTAAATTGGTAATATTGACAAATAGTTTGCTCTGCATTTTGTTTCATGCTTGAGTCAGTCCTTGACACCATAGCAGAATTGTTTGGGCGCCAAAGTCATCAGGTTAGGTAGTAGGTAATACTTACTAGAAAGTCAAGCTGCTAGTATTAGTTAAATTAAATGTGTGCAAGTTGGAGTATGGCTTGTAGAGGTAAAGTCATAGGTGTAACTGTACTACTATAGTACTCTTTTGACTATATATTCACATGGAGGTTGTAGTCCAAGTATGGCTCGGGTACCATCCTGTAGCAGCTCAGCTTCATAAAAGTATTTATTGTGTTCTGCTCTGTTCTGAGCTCTGTCCAGAACATGTGTGTGTAGAAGAGAGTAAGGAAGGACCTGGTGTTGCCAGATTGGGCCAGTAGATAACACCTTGTATACTGCTATGAATGTGGAAAATCCAAAATAATGATGAAATAATGGGACTATTACAAGTCCAGAACCAAGATGAGTTCACACACTATTTCTGGATGATCTGTAAATCGCTCAAAGCAACTTACATAGAATCAGTATATAGTTTCAATAGTGACACCTTTTGAAGTTCTTACTAGTGACTGCTCTGAGGGGACTTTGCCATAGTATTACATAAACACTAATTTATCTGAGTGCTGAAACATTTCATCAACGCGATCAACTTAACCACTATGGCCTTACAGGATTTAACATGCAAGCATAAAGCAAGAACAACCAGAGGCCATTCTACAGTCTAATAACTAGACAGAAGGAGAGTCCTGCCGCAATTATTAAGGCCCATAGTTTTGCCCTTAGACTCCCAAAGTGACCATGAAATTATATAATAAACTTGATAAAAAGTATTAAACATGAACCAAAAGAGTAAATCCACTTTCCACTTGACTCATTGAAAAGTCTGATCCTGGATACAAACACGAAACAAACTCTAGGTCCATTTGGAGTTCCGACATGATATTCCCTTGCCACTAAACAGTTCCTGAGCTGCACTGAACAGCTTCTGAAACACAGCGAGAAGAAATAGCAAAGTAGCTCGTTTACATCCCCTGATACGAGAATCATTGCCCAATCCACAAAACCACCCTAATCGAATCATTTGACAGGTGAGAGCGCACGAAGGACCAACCAACGAACCCTTCACCGTCACCGTCCTCACGCATGCTCGCGGCGTTACCCGCCCATCAGCTAAGCATCGCCCGTACACCAGGCCCTGTCACAGGCCCCATCCATCCGCGCTGCGTATCAAGACTGCCGGCGCACCAGGGCCATCTCATCGGACGACCTCGCAAACCCTAGTCCGTCAGCTCCCTAGAGCTAGCGGCCACGGCGAACCACACGCACGGGAGAGGAGGGCGAAATAGAGAGCGGGAGGGGGCAATACCGCGCCAGCGCGGCGGCGCAGGAGGCTCGAGGCGACGCGGGACGCCATTCGCCGGGGTCACGGCGGCGGCGTGCGGAGGAAGAAAGGGAACAACAAGACCGACGCGTCGGGAACAGATTCGATTTGATTTGGTCTCTCTCGTCGGTCTTTCTGACTGCGGAGGAAGGGGAGGCGGAGTGGAAAAAACAAAACTTGTCTGCATAGAGTATGCATCCGCTATTTTGTGCATCCTGACGTCGATACTCCGATTAAAGGAGTTAGAGAGAATTCAGATACCTATCTAGTCGATAATGCTTTACCTCGGTGCATACAAAACACAGAGAATTCAGTTTCGAAGAACGTGACGTGTCTCTTTCGTGGCCACGTGGACAGTTACTCATGTTTCCAAATTTTCCATTTGACAGGTGTGTGTCGAGCTTTATCTTGCTTATACAGATTGTGAGTGGATCTAGAATCGTACCAGCGTGCACAGGTACATTTTGGGGGAGAAATAAGCATCTTATACAATGATGGAGACCGGTAGCTATCGTAACTCTTATATAAAACATTGTCAGTACTTGATGTAACAGGTCAAACCTAAGACGGCTCATGTATACATACACACACGATGCGTGCACCACACTTATTTAAGGTCTGTCCGTTTCGTACAGCTATAGGAGAATTAGAAACATTTCAGTTTCAACGTAGAAATATTTCTCAATTAAAATAGAATCACTTTAGAAACTGTTTGGCTACTTTTCTGATTTTAGTTTCAGTATAGAGAGAAGAGTATTGAAATGACCTATTTACTCTTAGATAGGTTATATTGTTTTTGTCATAGTATAACATATAAAATTTTTTTATAATATGCATTATTTATAAGTGTCATTACAAAATACTCCCTCCGGTGCAAAAAAATTGTCGTTTTGGACATGTTCTCGCATATCAAGGAAGTATTAAATAAACTTTCTTTTCATTACTATTGTAGTCCCTTTAATAGCTTGACTGGTCTACTTCATTAGTTCTCAGGCCTCTCATGCAGGTTCAATTCCTAGCCACACACATTACCACGCGTTTATTACGTTTTTTCACGAGACAAACTCCTCGGTTCTGCTTCAACGTTAATTTTTTGTGCACTCATGGCTTCTATGTAGAATGACAATTTTTTGTGCACCAGGGGAGGTATATGTCATCATCAACATGCACACATAAATCCTTGTTGCATCGCAACAGCGGCGAAGAGTGGAGAATAAGGATAGACAATGGCAAATTACTGTAAATAATGACAAGACAGGAGGGGGTAAAATAATATGAAGTGATTTAGGTCGTGGAACACTTTTTTAGGTGTTTCAGTTTCCTAAGCAAAAAATATGAAACGTTTCTCATGGATTCACCGCTGAAACGTTTCACTTTTTTGCTGTTTTTGGTACCGTTTCAACTGATTCAAACTAGAATCTAAAATATTTCTTCTTGCCAAATGCACCCTAAGTTTTCGTCCTCGTTTCATGTAAAATGGTTAATCCGAAGTTACTACGCATTTTAAGTTTGACTATTTAAGTAATGTGAAATTATTATTGTGACTCATACGGCCAACAAGTGATGAGAGTTAGGCATATACTCTATAGGATTGAAGTACACGTGTAAAGCTACCAGAGGGGGTGAATGGTAGATAAAAACTTTTCAGCGGAAGCAACAAAACACCCCTCAGCAGAAAACCGATCTGTTAAAGAAACCGTGTGTACGACTAATCTAAATGTGTTCAACTGTGACAAAACTAGTATAGATTATAGAGAATCAAGTAACGAAGACGTCACAACAAGAATCATGAAAATCCGTTGAGAGAAACTCAAGTTACGATCGAAATATCGAACAAAGGTCAATCTGTCCTACGCGAGAAAAACAGTTCTAGATTACTGCAAAGAAACTCGTGTAGATCAGAAAATCACAAATTCAATGACCGTGAAATTTTCACAGATGATAGATAATCAAGTTGTGAAGACATCCAAAAAAGAATCACATCAATTGGATCTGTAAAACTCGTGTTATGATAAAACCACCGAAGCAAGGTAGTGCTGAACAGAAACTCGACGAGAAAAACTTGTCTGAAACAAGTCGGGCGAACAAGGCACAAAAGTTCCTTTAGAATACGAATTTTATTTATAAAAACACAAGAGGAACAGCCCCAAAGTCGTGCACCACGAGCTCTGGCCCCCTTGCTTATATAACCAGCCCTAAGGCCAATCCAATTCAAACTAGGACTCCTACTCCTATTTGGATTCAAACTATAACTTTCCAATACTGCTCAAGACTCTTCTATACGCAGATAGAAGCAATCTTAAGACTTCCAAACACCTTAGAAACGTCCCAAACATTCCTAAAACAAATCTACTTCATGCCTAACACGAAATTCTGTTATAACCAACTCGAAACTTTCCATAAACAAACCATAACCACCTCATCCGCAGCCTCAGTGCAAAATCCAGTCGGTTGAACCTTTTCAACCATATCTCCACTTCCATATCTCTTCACCACGCCTTAGAACCATGTTGCCACGTCCATGCACTCCTTGCACACGTGCAAACACCTTCCAACAACGTCCACGATACCTTCATATGCATTGTTCTTTATCCAAACATGTTGCGCGACCTCCCGATCAACTCAACCACAATTCCTCCCGAACTTGGTTGTTGAACCTCATCTTCTCACTAAGACTAGTTCAATAGATCCCGTCACCAGCCATGTCTTGAACTCAAGCAACACCTGCACATGAATAAACAACCAATACTTCGAGCACAAGTCCTCGACTTGACTCTCGTTAGTTCCGAAACTACAACATCTTACGTGAGCACCTCACATAAGCATGTTGTAAACCATAGCAAAATGATATCAGCCATAACCACCAAAACACAACAAAAACTTAGTAAAATAATACTAAGCAAACTTTCCATAAGAGTAAAGCAAGTTCGAAACATTGCAAGTTAAAAGTAGAATCATTGCAATCAAGCTCCGAAACCTTACCAAATCTAACCAGACCTTGAACCGGAGCTTACCAAAGCTAGTCGGACCTAGCGCCGGAGCTTACTAAAGCTTAGTCGGACCTAGCACGGAACTTACCAAAGCTAGTCGGACCTAGCACCATAGCTAGCAAAAACAAGTCAGACCTACCCAAAATAAGTCAGACCTAGACAAAGCAAGTCGGACCTTACGTCGGACCTATCGTCGGACCTTGCAGGAGCTCGGACCTAGAGTCGGACCTTGTTAAAAAGGTGTTTTGGTAATATTCAAAACTTTTATCATCAAAGCCAATGCATTCAGCACACATAGGTCTCACAATGTCCCCCTTGATGAATGCATTGATAACACCACTTAAAATCCAAACATTGGCCTATTCACGTGAAAAGTTTTGAAAACAATTTCTCCCCCTTTGTAAATCAGAAATAAAATGAGAAGAAAAACAAAAATACCAAAAATTCTCCCCCTGAGAAGAATCATGCCAAAACACTTGTGAATGTGTGCAATGTGTGATCAATTTCTTCTTCTTTGACAATGTATTCAGCAAGGTATAAAAGATAAATTTTAATTTGTTATGAGCATATTATAACATATACATATAAAACAAAGCTCATCCAAATCATACTATCAAGTAACTTACACTATCACATCAATAAGATACATAAAGTAGTGTAAGTCATGCTAGAGATCAAGTGTAATTTTCAATTTAAGCAAGTCATGATCTCACAAACTTAACTATTTCAAGACCTGAAAGCATGACACTTGTTGTTGCATTTTATTTATCATTTAAAGCACAAATTTTGATCTTATGACATTTGCAAGAGATTATATGCAGCATCATCCTTATTCTAAACAACCAAGCCAAGCCTATGTCATTTGACAGTCAGAAGCTTAAGGACATTGTTTTAGTCATACACAACTGTTTTCAATTTCATATCTAAGTGCAATGATAAGTCATCTCAAAAGAATAAGTGTGATGCATGCATATTCTCTTGATCTTTTCTCATTTTTTATCTGAACATAAAAACTCAACATGTGAGTTGATTACTTATTTAATTCTTTATGATTAAAAGCACTTGTGAGCATGCAACAAGTTCAAAACAGCAAGAAAGTTCGACCATGACCAGATTTAGTATAAGTAATTATTCCAATTACTAGATATGGTAAAAACTACAAAATGTATAACACGAGTAATGTAGTAAGAACTTTCAGCATGAAAAAGGAATCACAAAGTCATATATGCATGAAATACTATGCTCATATTATTTTAATTTCAGATTCACACATAGACTTCCCAAGTTTCAAAATTCTCCCTCAATTTAATCCATGAGGATGCATAACCCCTATTTCACTACGAATGTAACAAAAACGAGTGAAATCCAAAGGTTTTGTAAAAATGTCAGCCAATTGTTGTTCGGTATCTACATGGTGAAGCACAATGTTCCCTTTTTCGACATTATCATGGAGAAAGTGATACCTAATATCAATGTGCTTAGTTCTCGAATGTTGCACGAGGTTTTTAGCAATGCAAATGGCACTAGTGTTATCACAAAACAGTGGAACACTATCTAGATCAACCTCATAGTCCTTAAGTGTTTGAACAATCCAAAGAATTTGTGAGCAAACACTAGCAGCATCTACATATTCAGATTCGGCTGTGGATTGTGCAACTGAACTTTGTTTTCTAGAGGACCAGGTAACAAGTGAATTACCAAGAAAATGACAAGCACCAGAAGTACTTTTCCTATCAATCCTACAACCCCCAAAATCAGTATCGGAAAAAGCTTTCAAAGTAACGGTTGAGGAAGAAGGAAGAAAAATGCCAAATTCTTGAGTTCCATGTAAGTACCTGAGAATCCTTTTGACGACTTGACGATGTGAAGCATGTGGGGAGGCTTGAAACCGTGTACAAAGACATACGCTGAATTGTATGTCCGGTCTTGATGCCTTGAGATACAAAAGTGATCTGATCATGCTTCTATATTCTTTTTTATCAACGGGATCACAATCTTCATCAAGTTCAAGTGTTGTTGCTATTCTCATTGGTGTCCGAAGAGGCTTGCTTTTGTCCATGTTGAAGCGCCTTAGGAGATCTTTTGTATACTTTGTTTGATGCACAAAGTTACTCTCCTTGGTTTGCTTGATTTGCAGCCCTCAAAAGTACATGAGTTCTCCCATCATACTCATCTCAAATTCTGAACTCATCATAGCTGAAAACTTGGACACAAGATCATGAGAAGCACAACCAAAGATAATATCATCCACATACACTTGAACTAATAATGAGTCATTGCCATGCTTAAGCACCAAAAAGAGTTTTATTAACCTTGCCCATGGTAATCCCCTTTTCAAGTAAAAATGTTTTTAACCTATCATACCATGCTCTAGGGGCTTGTTTGAGACCGTACAAGGCTTTGGACAGTTTGTAAACATGATTAGGAAAATTTGGATTTTTAAAACCAGGTGGTTGTTTGACATAAACCTCTTCATCTATGTAGCCATTAAGAAACGCACTTTTAACATCCATTTGATATAGCTTAAAACCTTTAGATGCAGCAAAAGCTAACAAAATTCTTATGGCTTCTAATCTAGCAACAGGAGCAAAAGTTTCATCAAAATCTGGACCTTCAACTTGTGTGAAACCTTGAGCAACCAACCTAGCCTTATTCCTAACCACAACCCCATCCTTACTTTATTTATTTTTAAACACCCATTTAGTTCCAATTAAAGTGTGACCTTGAGGTGGAGGTACAAGTTTCCAAACATTATTTCTTTCAAAATTTTCTAACTCTTCTTGCATGGCAATAATCCAGGATTCATTGGTGAGTGCGTGTGATATATCTTTGGGTTCAAAAGAAGCAACAAAAGCAGAATGAGCATGAGAATTGGGGTCGAAAAACCTGGATCTTGTAACTCGTTCATGCAAGCTTCCAATAATTTGTTGTGGAGGATGACTTTTAAGAATCCGGAGGGGAGTGGACACTTCACAAGCTTCTTCTTCTTCATGTTCATCACAAATAGATGAGCTTGTGACGTGAGGAGGATCTGGACCAGCAATGGTGGTCGTCGGTGCTGGCTGTGAATCAAGATCAGGAGCTGGAACAATGTCATTAGCTGCTGAATTTTCAGGCAGCAGCACCACTTCTTCCTCTTCTTCAACGAAAATACTCTCCCCCTTCGGATATGGATCCGGACCTGTAATATTTGAACTAGTACCTGGGCTAGCTTCATCAAAAGAAACCTCACAAGTCTCCATAATTTTGTTAGTATCAAGTAAAAGCACACGGTAGCCTCTAGTATGAGATGGATAACCAAGAAACATGCCATCAACAGATCTAGCTTCAAATTTATCAAGATTACCATATTTCTTAACAAAGCATTTGCAACCAAAGACTCTAAAGTGTGTGACACTAGGTCTATGTCCAAACCTGAGCTCATATGGTGTTTTACCTAGCTTAGCACGCAAGAAAACACGATTTGAGACATAACAAGCGGTTGCAATTGCATCAGCCTAAAATTTTCTAGGAGTTTAATATTCATCAAGCATAGTCCTAGCCATCTCAACTAAGGTTCTGTTCTTTCTCTCTACAACACCGTTTGTTGAGGTACATATGGTGAAGAAAATTGATGATCTATTGCATTTTCAGCACAAAAGTAATCAAACGATTGATTTTTAAATTTGGTTCCATTATCACTTCTAATTGCTCTTAAAGATCCTAGGTGATCAATTGATAATCTAAGAAATAAAGTTCTAAAGTGACTAAAAGTTTCATTCTTAGATGCCATAAAGTAAACTCAAGAGTATCTAGAATAGTCATCAACAATCACAAGAACATACCATTTACCTCCGAATGATTGAACACGTGAAGGTCCTACAGTGTCAAGGTGTAAAAGTTGACCCGATTCAGTTGTCATGTCATTGTGAGAGGAGCATGTGAACCTACAACCATCTTAGCATGTCTACACGAAGAGCACACAATTTCTTTCTCCCCTTTAAGCTTAGGCAGCCCACGTATGCGATCAAGAGCACTAAGACGCGTGAGATGATCAAACCCTACGTGACCAAGTCTACGATGCCAAAAATATAAATCTTTAGAATCATTTGCAACTAGACATCTATGCTTAGAGGAAGACATATCAAAATCAGCTTTAAAAACTCTTCCAAACCGAGACATGTTAAAGATAAGTTCACTATTTGAACCTACAACTTTACAGCAGTTTTTATTGAAAATAATTTCTAGATTTTCATCTAGCAATTATGAAACAGAAAGCAAGTTGTATTTCAAATTTTTGACAAGTGCCACATCCTTCAAAGTGTAGTGATCATTTACTCTAACCGAACCCTTAGCAATTATAGGAGTTGAACAATTATCAACAAAAGTAATATTCTCTACACGTGACACAAAAGAGAGAGAGGAGAACCATTCTTTGTTACCGGTCAGTGGCGTGAGCAATCTGAATCCACAATCCAAATGTTCTCCTTCCTCAAGCGTGTAACCTACATAGAAGCACAATACGTCGATGACTCAATACTGGGGTTAGTTAAAAGGCATTTAGAAATCCAGTACTGAGTCACACGATGTCCAGCAGGAATAACATGCGAAAGCTGAGATAAAACATCAGGTTTATGAGTCAAAGTTTGAGATTTTCTGTTCTTAACTACTGACCTATGAGGTGTTACTTGTGTAGCACAAAAATCAGTAGCTCCGGTGGCAAAAACTGAAGCTCCGGAGGTAAACTTTAAATATTTCTGACTCATAACAGCAGGTTGCATGTTCCTGACATTCGGTTTAGTATGTGCAGAAAATTTTGCATGAGAGTTATAAGATCTAGCTTGCATTCTTTCCTTTTTATGTTGTTTAGCTAGTCTATACCAAAAATCTATGACATGACCATCTCTACCTGTGACACCCTCAATTCTGTGGAAAACCACGGAACCGAGAACTGATGCATATGTGTGCCTAGGATGTTCATCACACATATACACACCATTGTAAGGGCCTCAGTTTTTGACACCCATTTGTAGTGTTCATCCCCACACCACACACCTCATTTGAGGAAGAATGATGAACACAAATGAAGAGCAAGTAACAATTATTAACATGCTCATTAGGGAACAAACTTACACATTGCAAAAGTGGTATTTCCCACATGTGATATAGATGGGCTGGACATAGGAAAAACTCCTACACTTTGCTAAGGATGTCCATGCCAAGTTTCACCCAAATTCAAAACCTTTTTGAGGTCATCTTGGGTATAGATAGGAAGGGGGCAGTTTGAAAACATATTCAAATTCAAACTGTTTTTATACCATGAATTTGAAAGTGGAAGGCATATTCTTCCTCAGCACATTTTTGTGAGCTCACACACCAATTTTCATTCCATTTGGAGTTGATCTTGACATGAGCTAAGGGGGAGAAATTCAAACTTTATTTGAATTTCAAACTGAACTTGTGCTGAAATTCATTCAAACCAAACCTCATTTGAACTTTGATCAATTCAAATGGCTCATGGGTGAATAATTTGAATGGCCAAGGGTAGTATAGGATTCACTGTTTACCACAGTTGTTAGGAGTAAATTTCAGAGGTTAAAAGGAGGGGTGGGACCCACATGTCAGCCTCTGCTTCAATACAAACCGACTGAAACACAGTTCAGTCGGTTCCCGGTTGCAGTGTGCGCGCGCCACCGAGGGGGGCAGCCGGCGCCAGCTCCTGCTGCGCGCCCCAAGCCGGAGACCAGCCGCCGAGCTATTTATTCCCTCCCCGGCGTGCTCCGATCACTCATTCCCCGAGCTGCCGGCATACTCGGCCGTTTTTCCACTGCCATCACCGCCGCTCGAGCTCACGCTTGATCAAGCCGATCACTCGCGAGCACAGCCTCCTCCACAGCAAAACGGCACCAAGAGATTGTGAGCAACCTCCCAGACTCCGTGTTGGCCTGTGAGCAAGCTTCCTCGAGCTGTACGAGCCATTTCTCCGGCGAGCCGAACATCGCCGCCGATCGGGCTCCCGTGGACAGCACGGCACAGCCGTTGTCACGTCCTCTTCTCTACACAAGAAAGGTGCGTGATTGTATGTAGATGGAGTAGCCGAAAGCCGTTTGGCGATTGATCAACCCTCGGCCGAGAATTTCCAAATTTACTCTTGATCAGTTCATAAGAACCGAGCTCACCTTCGGGTGAAATTCGTGCTCTATGCACGAAGGTTGGACGAGCTCGTTACCTAGTAGCTTCTACGCACGATAGCGCCCACGCTCGAACTGGAATTAGAGAAAACCATCGAGAATCGGCCATGATATGGCTGTTTTCCCCGCCGCCATGGCTGAACACCTCGGCTCACCGTCGAGAGCCTAGTTGCCGGTATTTCTAGCTTCCACCCAGCCCTGGTTCGTGTTTCCCATGCCCTACTGATGCTCTCCGACCGATTTCCGGTCGATTTGGGGCACGGGAGAGCGGGACCGATCTCACCGGAACCCTAGCAGGTGCTGTCACCGGTGCGCACGGGTTTCCGGTCATCGCCGGTAGCCGGCGACCCCACCATCAAGTCCAGGGGGTCGGAAAAGGGGCAAACGGCAAGTTTTGGGCCGGGGGTGGCCGGGAACTCAGTTCCGGCGAGGGTCGCCGGAGAACGCCGCCGCCGCGCAGTTGGCGCGAGGAGGGAGACGACGCACTGTGTGCGGGGCCCACAAGCCAGAGTTTAAACTTTTCCCCGAATTTCAGTTTTAGTTCAAACTTCAAATCCTTATAACTTTGGCTAGAAAGCTCCAAATTGAGTGAACCAAATTTTGCTGGATTCAGCTCTCTGAGTACTTTCCAGAAAATCAAGTTTCACTCCATGAAATTCCTTATTTCTCCAGAATTATTTCCTCAAAGTTTAAACTGTTAGGAATTTTAACTGGAGAATCCTTTGGAGGAAAATCCTGAAATTTTGCTGAGATGTTCACCAAAATATCCTTGAACTACCATAAAAATTTCAGATCCATTTGAGCTCATTTAATCCACCTAATGGTGTGATTAGCAAAACTGTTCCAGAGAAAATAGAAAATGTTCACAAACATTTTCAGAATTTTCTCTGAAATTGTTTAGCTCATATCTTTAGTTAGAGACTTCCAAATTAAGTGAGACCAACTCCATTAGAACCCTCTGAAAATCTAGTTTTCAGAAAGTCATAGTTTGTCTCATGAAAATTCCTAGAACACCCTAAGAGTTCCAATTAAGGTCAAGGACATAATTATTTGTGGAGGGCTCAAATGAGCTTTGCTGCAACTAAAACTTAACCAAGTCTTTGTTTAGGTGGTAACCAAGCCACAGTAAAAGTTTCACAGTCATTAGGTCTATCTAGCAAAGGTTATAGACTTCACAACTTCAAACTTAATACAAATGCATTAAATTAATACATGTATTGTTTCTATCATGTAGTCGCTAAGGTCGAGGAGGAACCCGAAGTCCTAGACTTCGTTACTCCGGAGGAACAGCTAGCCTACGACCAAGAGCAGCAAGGCAAGCCCCGGTTTGCATTAACCTTTTTACAAATGTTTATTGTTTTGAGCACATCTTTGAATATTGTTCTTTGCATTAGAGTCTTGATTGGAAATCCAACTGCATAGCCAAGAAAACCACGGGTTGGGTTTAGGATTGCAAACCTCGTTAGCCACTGCATTGCTAAGATAGAGTAGGATTCGGTACAAGTCGAATAGTTGGAACTACTCGCGAGAATAGGCTAGAGGCACATTGCTCGGGTAGAGATAGCACATGATACACATGGCAAGAAAATGAGACCGAGCGGAGAGTAAGGGCAGCAGGACTTTGGGGCCTGTGTGCTGTAGCTCCGCTTGTGTCGATTGAGGACCGAGCCGTGTGCGGGCCTGTTGAACAAGCTAGAACAGTACCGAAGACCTACCGGCTATATGGGAACCGGGAAACTGATGTAACTCGGGTAGCTGGGTATTGAGGCATTGCCCATCGTTCAGAGGGTAGGTTGAGAGCTCGAGGTGTAAATCGGCTGGCGGCACGGAGATGCGCGTGCAGAGACCTCTTGCTCGGGACGATGGGACCGGTTCAATATTTGGCTAACGGGTGAAAGGTAGTCGCGTACGGCGTCCGTGATGGTTGTTGTAGGCAACATCGAGTACGGGCGTACGTGACGGGTTGTTCGGGTAACCCTGCAGGTGTAAATCGATTATAATCGCCGTCCCTCGCGGTCAGTGAGTACCACTTGTTCACTGTACCGTGACGTAGAAAGAACAGGCTAGTTACATGTTAAAATGTTGCTGATTGAAAGCTGGACATTGATTGTTAATGATATGCTGTAGCTTAGTGCTAACTAAAGTTCTTTTCAACTTTGGGCAAACTACATGAGAGAAATGCGTTTCTTGTTTGATTGCGGCTCTCTCATGTGCCTTAGCGTAAGGTTCTCCACAACCTGCTGCTAAAACTTGAAAGTAAGGTTCTACTAATTAGGCGAGTCCTTGCAAATGATTTTTGCCTCATGCAACCCATTACCCTCATGTAGAAGTTCCATGTTTAGGTGAGACGGGTCAGACTTGCTGAGCCTTCGTGCTCACTGCTTGTGTTTGAAGCTTTTGCAGGGTTCTATGAGGAAGGGACTCCCGAAGAGGAGACGGAACCCCAGGAGGGGAACCCCGTCGAGTGGGAGTCGTGCACGCCGCAGAGTTAGTGTGCGTGTGTGCTAGCAAGGACACGTTCGAGGGCTGAACGTGCACTTGATGCTTAGTCTACGCCCGTGAGTGTAGACTGAACTTATTTTGATGTAAACATGTTCATAAACCTGTTTATGTAATAAAACTTCCGCTTCCGCTTTGCACCTTTGACGTGTGTTATACGGTGCTGTGCAACGCAGCACCCCTCAGCGTGATCCTGGCTCGACAGGACCATTGGGGTCGTGTCAGTGTGGTATCAGAGCTTGCTTGAGGTTCAACACAGTACAAAGGTCTTCTTTTTCAAAAATCCAGTGAGGAACGAGTTAGTAGCCCGTATAAGGATGTTATTAGTATATAGAAAGTGGCTTATTAACCTATTTGTTATGTCGGAAAATCGTGCATCTCGGGACGTTCATGTCTTGGGGGGTGCACGTAAGCGCTGTCCACCAGTGCGCACAAGCTGAAGGGTGGAGCCCCACGGGTGGCAGGTAACCCGACCCGCTTTAGTATCCTCTACGACTCTTCATGTCGTTTGGGGTATTCGAGCAACGTTTGTCCCTGGCGTGCGTGGTGCAATATGGGAGACCCCGTCACGTGGTCCGAAACGTGAACACGTAACTCAAGGCGTGTTTGGCTTGAGAACATCCGGGCGAGTGATGACGGCCGGGTGTACCAACTGTATAGATTCCGGGCTTGGTGTGCAGCCGAGTCTGATGATTGGTTGAGTTTCTGCAGGTAGCCTTACCACGAAACGGTAGACGTGTAGCATCCGTGTGCGAGTGACGAGTAGTGCCACTGAACTAACAAAGCCGGCTAAGTCCGGTATAGGTTTTTCCGTTGTGAGGACGTAGTACCGACATAAGCTGGTGACACATCGACGTCACACCCAACTAAATGAACAACTTCATTCAAAAATTTGAAGGTTTTGATCCAAAGTAGTAAAACTTGATGTAACTCCTTCCCTTGTACAGGATATTCAAAGTTAACAAGTTTTCAACTTATAGGATGTTAAGGACAGAGCACTCTGTTTTCAGCTGAATCAAGGCTGGAGTTAATCAGAGGTTAGAGGTTGAGTTCTTTCGAGGTTGGGGTCGTATGATACATTTCTGGAAAGCTTTGGAAGAGCTTTACAACTTTTCTGTTGAGTTCCAGAGGTGTTTCATCCCTTAACCACTCGAAAAATGAAGTAGAGTTGAAATTGTCCAGAAAATGGGACAGAGTAAAGACTCTCTGTAGACTCTCTCTAAAATTAAGCATAACTTCCTGCTTAAAAATCCAAAAATAGGAAATGAGGTAGTTCTGGAAATCTTATGAGATGGGTTACAACTTTGTAACAGAAAGTTTTGTCAGATTAGGAACAGAATTAACTGGGATTCTTGGGTCAAATCAGTACCTAAGGCAGGGAGGTGCTGTCCAATTGTTTCCAGAAATTCTGTTAACTTTGACATCTCATAACTTTTGAACCAGGACAGATCTTAGGCCAACCAAATACTTTCTGGAAAGCTATTGAAGTTAACTTTAACTTTGATGTTGAGCTCCAGGACTGGTTTTGCTTTTAACCTGGCCTAAATCAGATTGATATGGAAACTGGTCAGGGCTGTCATGGTAACAGCAGATCAGCAGTCAAATTTGTTTAAAAATTTGAACTATGTTTCCAAGTGTTATGGGTTCAATGACATATCTTATGTTATAACTCAATGGTTTACTGTTTAAATAAATATTTGACATTTCTCAAATATATTTTTACAGATGGCAGCAGATAAACGGTTGGAGAACGGGTGGGTAGTTTCCCACTGCTCTGACCGTAGCGGCTACCCGGAAGCATTGTGGCAAATGCTCCAATATTTCGGGTACAACCAGATGCCGCAATACTTCGCCAAGGAAGAAGGCGAAGAGGGGAACAAGACGTGGACGATCCATGTCGAGGTTCCTGCAGGGCCTACGCCACCCGGTTGGGTGCCATTCACCGTCACGGTGAGAGGAAGACAACCGGAAGGGATGTGGCAAGTGGCAGCCCGTGACACTATGTCACGTTTCTGCCAACTACACGTGCAGGCTATGGAGGGCACACCATACGCACTCGTTCTGGTGGAGGGACGAGCTCAGCATGTGTGGGAAGAGAGGTACCTGGAGGCAACAGACCCGAGTTGCCCAAGGTACAACCCCGCGGAGGCAAATCTCAGTCTCCAAATGAGGGCGGGAAACGCTGTGATAAACAGCCAAGCTGTTCATATGGAGCATCTCGCCACCAAGCTCAAGGAGAGCACAAGCCGTGGAGATCATTTTGAGAGTGCTCACAGTGCACTCCGCAATGTGCTCCTTCCGACGATCAAGCGACTGAATGAACAACACAATCAGTTGCGTCGTCTGAAGAAGGCAAAGAAGAAGGGTCGTGTTGACATCGCGGCGTTGCAAGAGCTGGTGCAGACCCTAACCCAGCAGAATGAGGACCTTGCTCAAGAGCGGGACGACGCTATTGAGGAAGGACAAGGCTGGGAAGAGGACTACAACCAGGCTATGGACGAGGTGCATGCATTGCAGGACCTCGTGCCCCGGTATTGGGCGTACCGGTAGTCTTGGGTCTTCCAGCCATGGGAGAACCCGGAATGGGAGAAGAGGTGGTAGACCCCGAGCCACCAGCAGAGGTACCGGAGGAGGACGACCCACAGGAGGTCGAGTTCTACTCCAAGTAGGGGGTTACGGTTGCCAAGTAGGGCAGCTAGGGTAGCGTAACCCAACTTTTGTAATCGGTGACATGTCGTGTAGACAGTAGCGTATGTATAGGTAGTGACGACATGAGCACGACTTCTCGGAGATCCGAGAATGATGTATCTTGTATAAAGTTTATGCTTTATCAATATATGTGAATGTTGTGCAAGTTAATCATGCGTCGCTTCAATACCTACTGCTGTTTATGGAATTTTGAGTAAGACATGTGCTGATTGCTGCTGTGCTGAATTTCAGAATGACGCGTACTCGTGCCAACCCTGATGTTGGAGGTACTAGCCAAGGGGGAGAGACCTCCCAACCGCCTCCCGAGGACTCCTCGAGACAGCAGCAGCAACAGCAAACACCGCCACCGCCACTGCCGACGGTTACATTGGCCGACATTGTCGCGGCAATGGCGGGTTCACATCAGCAGCACATAGAGCTACTGCAAACGTTAATTGCGAATACGTCTCGCCCAGAGAGACGTCAAGATCGTGAGGAGCGCCAACAGAGCTCCTACTCCGACTTCCTGGAGACTCATCCCCCTGTATTCTCAAGGGCGGATGAACCACTTGACGCGGACAACTGGCTCCGCGCCATAGAGATGAAATTCGGGCTGCTCCAAATCAGCGAGCAGCGCAAGACTCAGTTCGCGGTCCAGCAGCTCCAAGGATCCGCGAGCGCGTGGTGGGCCAACTTCTGTGCTTCACAGCCCACCGACCGAGCGATGACCTGGGCGGAGTTCCGGACGGCCTTCAGGGCCTATCATATACCGCCCGGTTTGATGAAGAGGAAGACGCAGGAGTTCCTACACCTGCAACAAGGGAGCCGAAACGCGCTGGAATATTCCAGGGCGTTCAACGATCTCGCGCTCTACGCGTCGTATCACGCAGATACGGACGAGAAGCGGCGGGACCACTTTTACCAGGGGCTTAACCCGCTCCTGAAGGACAAGCTGGCGATGTTCAATCGCGGCAGCCTCAACGACATAATTGATGCTGCGATTGTTCAGGAGGACTCCGGCAAGGAGTTGGCGACGGCAGAGCGAAAGCGAAGCGCGCCGCAGAGCAGCGGAGAAGGAGGTGGTCCTTCTCAGAAGTTTCGGATGGTGAATCGCCCACCATCAGGCCCACGCTGGCAACCACCACAGCGATCGATGCCGTTCCGCGGTCGGCCGTACTCTTCACCAGCATTCCGGCCGGCACTGCCAGTACCACCGCAACAACAACAGCAGCAGAGGGCGATGCCGCGTGCGTTTGCACCTCCGCAACGCATGCCGGGCTTTCGTCCACCAAGTACTCCACCAGCAGCGGCCACATGTTACAAGTGTGGTCGTCCAGGACACTTCGCGAGCAGTTGCCCGGAGAGGCAAGGCGGCGGAGTGGCACCACAGTTTCCGGGGAGGAATCAACCCTGGAACCCTACTAATGCGCGGCGGGCAAACCCTAGGCCCGGTACTGTCCACCAGCTTGCCATTGAGGACGTGCCGGAGGGCGAGCCAATCCTTGCTGGTATGTTCCAACTCCACCAGCATCCCGCTATAGTACTATTCGATTCAGGCGCCACGCATAATTTTATTAGCCAAGCTTTCATTGCTAAACACAGCTTGCCAATACTACCCACCGATAGTCCATATTTAATTTGTTCACCGGGTGGGAAGATTTCAGCAAGCGTAATGGTCTCCAAAGCACCATTATGCTTAGCGGGTAGAGTGTACCCCACGTCTCTCATCATCTTAGTGGGGCAGAAGGTCGATGTCATCCTAGGGATGTCGTGGTTAACCCGCCCTGGCGCTGTTTTAGACACCGTCCTTCGAGTCGTGCACCTAAACTCAGAAGTGCACGGTTCTCACTCATTATTTCTGGACAGTCCAGAAATAAAACTTCCAAGTGTCTATCAAGCCACAACTATCAGATTGGAAGACATTCCAGTGGTCCGAGAGTTCCCGGATGTATTCCCGGACGATTTGCCGGGGATGCCACCCGATAGAGAGGTGGAGTTCAAGATTGAACTTGCACCGGGAACCATGCCAATATCCCGAAAGCCGTACAAGATGGCGCCCAAGGAGTTGGCTGAACTGAAGACTCAGCTCACGGACCTTCTGGAGAAGGGTTTTATTAGGCCGAGCTCCTCGCCATGGGGTTGTTCGGCATTATTTGTCAAAAAGAAGGATGAAACGTTGCGGCTTTGCGTGGACTACCGTCCATTAAATGCCGTAACCATCAAGAACAAGTACCCGTTGCCACGGATCGACATGTTGTTTGATCAGTTGGTCGAAGCAAAGATCTTTTCCAAGATGGATTTAAGATCCGGGTACCATCAGATTAAGATAAGGGCGGAGGACATTCCAAAGACAGCTTTCTCGACAAGGTATGGACTTTATGAGTACCTGGTCATGTCCTTTGGCCTCACCAATGCTCCAGCTCACTTCATGTACTTAATGAACTCGGTGTTCATGCCGGAGCTGGACAAGTTTGTGGTGGTCTTCATCGACGACATCCTAGTATACTCCAAATCGGAGGAAGATCACATGAAACATCTGCGTATAGTCTTGCAACGGCTGCGGGATCACAAGTTATACGCAAAGTTCAGCAAATGCGAGTTTTGGATATCGCAAGTGCCTTTCCTCGGGCATATCATCTCAGCGGAAGGTATCGCTGTGGACCCGAGCAAGATCACGCAAGTGCTGAATTGGAAATCCCCGAGAACTGTTCATGAGGTACGGAGTTTCCTCGGACTCGCGGGATATTATCGGAGGTTCATTCCGAACTTCTCGAAGATTGCCAAGCCAATGACAGAGCTGCTGAAGAAAGCTACCAAATATGTTTGGAGTCCAGCATGTGAAGCAGCATTCAAGGCTTTAGTCAAGCACCTGACATCAGCACCGGTTTTGGCGCAGCCAGACACAACAAAACCGTTCGATGTGTACTGCGATGCATCCGACATTGGGCTCGGATGTGTGCTGATGCAAGACCGAAGAGTGGTCGCGTACGGATCACGACAGCTTAGGAATCATGAGCAAAATTATCCAACTCATGACTTGGAGCTCGCTGCCGTGGTACTTGCACTGAAGATGTGGAGGCACTACCTACTCGGTAACCTCGTACATTTATATACCGACCACAAAAGCCTCAAGTACATATTCACTCAGAAGGAGCTGAACATGAGGCAACGAAGATGGTTAGAACTGATAAAGGATTACGAGATAGAGATCCATTATCATCCGGGCAAGGCAAACGTTGTGGCAGATGCGCTGAGCCGCAAGTCACACGTCAATAATCTGACCATCACACCGTTGGAAGAGAGCGAACCACCACTACATGTGATTCCACACGGAGCTCTCTACAACCTAGCTTTGATCCCCACCATCCGTGAAGAGATAGCGGCAGCCCAGAAGAATGACAAGGGCATGTCACATTTGCGGAGACGTGTAGACAGTGGGGAGTTGAAATGTTTTCGGAAGGACGGAGACAGCGTCCTATGGTTCAAGAACCGGATCGTCGTACCCCGAAACCCGGAGTTACGGAAGAAAATCTTTGATGAGGCTCACTTATCAAAGTTTTCTATTCACCCCGGCAGCAACAAAATGTATCAAGAACTCAGAAGAAGGTTTTGGTGGACACGGATGAAGCGAGAGACTGCCAAATACGTGTCCGAGTGTGATACATGTCGAAGGGTGAAGGCAGACCATATGCGGAAACCGGGACTGCTGCAACCACTAGGCATTCCTGCCTGGAAATGGGAGGACGTGAGCATGGATTTCGTCGTGGGTTTACCCACCACCTTACAGAAACATGATTCTGTGTGGGTGATCGTTGATCGGCTCACCAAAGTTGCCCATTTCATCCCGGTCAACACCAACTACAACGCCAAGAAGTACGCTGAACTGTACATCTCACGGATCCTATGCTTATACGGCGTACCCCGTACCATCATATCGGACCGGGGCACTTTATTTGTGTCCCGTTTTTGGGAGCAGCTACACGCTGCCTTGGGGACGAAGCTGATCCGTAGTTCAGCCTACCACCCGCAGACGGATGGGCAAACTGAGCGGGTAAATCAAATCCTAGAAGACATGCTACGAGCTTGCGCTATCGACCACGGCAAGAATTGGGATGATCACTTGCCGTTAGCCGAGTTCTCGTACAACAACGGGTACCAAGCCAGCATCAAGATGGCGCCCTACGAGGCGCTATACGGTAGGAAATGCCGCACACCACTGAACTGGTGTGAGTCTGGCGAGAGGGTTACCTTCGGGATTGACCTTGTCAACGACGCGGAAGAAAAAGTTCGACTGATTCAAGCGAACCTAAGAGCCGCTCAATCCCGACAGAAACAGTATGCGGACCGGAGAAGGCGCCCATTACAATTCGAAGTTGGAGATCACGTATACCTACGAGTGTCTCCAATGAAGGGCGTAAACAGATTTGGGGTGAGAGGAAAGTTGGCACCCCGATTCATCGGTCCATTCCAGATTACCGAAAGATGTGGATCGGTAGCATACCGGCTGAGATTACCAGAAGCACTTTCCGGTGTGCACGACGTCTTTCACATTTCCCAGCTAAGGAAGTGTCTCAAGCTATCAACTACCGTTCAGCTGGAAGACATTGAAGAACTGCAACCGGATCTCACCTATCGGGAGGAACCGGTGCAGATTATTGATGAGAAGGCCCGAACCACACGCAACCGTACGTTGTGGTTCTACAAGGTTCTGTGGAGTAATCACTCCATGGATGAAGCGACATGGGAAAGCGAAAAATTCCTTCGCACTAACTACCCCGACTTTCTCACGTCACATATCCGGTAATTTTCCACCGTCCTCTCTCTCATTTTCACCTTATAATCTCGGGACGAGATTCTTTTAAGGGGGGAGGAATGTAAGGGCCTCAGTTTTTGACACCCATTTGTAGTGTTCATCCCCACACCACACACCTCATTTGAGGAAGAATGATGAACACAAATGAAGAGCAAGTAACAATTATCAACATGCTCATTAGGGAACAAACTTACACATTGCAAAAGTGGTATTTCCCACATGTGATATAGATGGGCTGGACATAGGAAAAACTCCTACACTTTGCTAAGGATGTCCATGCCAAGTTTCACCCAAATTCAAAACCTTTTTGAGGTCATCTTGGGTATAGATAGGAAGGGGGCAGTTTGAAAACATATTCAAATTCAAACTGTTTTTATACCATGAATTTGAAAGTGGAAGGCATATTCTTACTCAGCACATTTTTGTGAGCTCACACACCAATTTTCACTCCATTTGGAGTTGATCTTGACATGAGCTAAGGGGGAGAAATTCAAACTTTATTTGAATTTCAAACTGAACTTGTGCTGAAATTCATTCAAACCAAACCTCATTTGAACTTTGATCAATTCAAATGGCTCATGGGTGAATAATTTGAATGGCCAAGGGTAGTATAGGATTCACTGTTTACCACAGTTGTTAGGAGTAAATTTCAGAGGTTAAAAGGAGGGGTGGGACCCACATGTCAGCCTCTGCTTCAATACAAACCGACTGAAACACAGTTCAGTCGGTTCCCGGTTGCAGTGTGCGCGCGCCACCGAGGGGGGCAGCCGGCGCCAGCTCCTGCTGCGCGCCCCAAGCCGGAGACCAGCCGCCGGGCTATTTATTCCCTCCCCGGCGTGCTCCGATCACTCATTCCTCGAGCTGCCGGCATACTCGGCCGTTTTTCCACTGCCATCACCGCCGCTCGAGCTCATGCTTGATCAAGCCGATCACTCGCGAGCACAGCCTCCTCCACAGCAAAACGGCACCAAGAGATCGTGAGCAACCTCCCAGACTCCGTGTTGGCCTGTGAGCAAGCTTCCTCGAGCTGTACGAGCCATTTCTCCGACGAGCCGAACATCGCCGCCGATCGGGCTCCCGTGGACAGCACGGCACAGCCGTTGTCACGTCCTCTTCTCTACACAAGAAAGGTGCGTGATTGTATGTAGATGGAGTAGCCGAAAGCCGTTTGGCGATTGATCAACCCTCGGCCGAGAATTTCCAAATTTACTCTTGATCAGTTCATAAGAACCGAGCTCACCTTCGGGTGAAATTCGTGCTCTATGCACGAAGGTTGGACGAGCTCGTTACCTAGTAGCTTCTACGCACGATAGCGCCCACGCTCGAACTGGAATTAGAGAAAACCATCGAGAATCGGCCATGATATGGCTGTTTTCCCCGCCGCCATGGCTGAACACCTCGGCTCACCGTCGAGAGCCTAGTTGCCGGTATTTCTAGCTTCCACCCAGCCCTGGTTCGTGTTTCCCATGCCCTACTGATGCTCTCCGACCGATTTCCGGTTGATTTGGTGCACGGGAGAGCGGGACCGACCTCACCGGAACCCTAGCAGGTGCTGTCACCGGTGCGCACGGGTTTCCGGTCATCGCCGGTAGCCGGCGACCCCACCATCGAGTCCAGGGGGTCGGAAAAGGGGCAGGCGGCAAGTTTCGGGCCGGGGGGTGGCCGGGAACTCAGTTCCGGCGAGGGTCGCCGGAGAACGCCGCCGCCGCGCAGTTGGCGCGAGGAGGGAGACGACGCACTGTGTGCAGGGCCCACAAGCCAGAGTTTAAACTTTTCCCCGAATTTCAGTTTTAGTTCAAACTTCAAATCCTTATAACTTTGGCTAGAAATCTCCAAATTGAGTGAACCAAATTTTGCTGGATTCAGCTCTCTGAGTACTTTCCAGAAAATCAAGTTTCACTCCATGAAATTCCTTATTTCTCCAGAATTAATTCCTCAAAGTTTAAACTGTTAGGAATTTTAACTGGAGAATCCTTTGGAGGAAAATCCTGAAATTTTGCTGAGATGTTCACCAAAATATCCTTGAACTACCATAAAAATTTCAGATCCATTTGAGCTCATTTAATCCACCTAATGGTGTGATTAGCAAAACTGTTCCAGAGAAAATTGAAAATGTTCAGAAACATTTTCAGAATTTTCTCTGAAATTGTTTAGCTCATATCTTTAGTTAGAGACTTCCAAATTAAGTGAGACCAACTCCATTAGAACCCTCTGAAAATCTAGTTTTCAGAAAGTCATAGTTTGTCTCATGAAAATTCCTAGAACACCCTAAGAGTTCCAATTAAGGTCAAAGACATAATTATTTGTGGAGGGCTCAAATGAGCTTTGCTGCAACTAAAACTTAACCAAGTCTTTGTTTAGGTTGTAACCAAGCCACAGTAAAAGTTTCACAGTCATTAGGTCTATCTAGCAAAGGTTATAGACTTCACAACTTCAAACTTAATACAAATGCATTAAATTAATACATGTATTGTTTCTATCATGTAGTCGCTAAGGTCGAGGAGGAACCCGAAGTCCTAGACTTCGTTACTCCGGAGGAACAGCTAGCCTACGACCAAGAGCAGCAAGGCAAGCCCCGGTTTGCATTAACCTTTTTACAAATGTTTATTGTTTTGAGCACATCTTTGAATATTGTTCTTTGCATTAGAGTCTTGATTGGAAATCCAACTGCATAGCCAAGAAAACCACGGGTTGGGTTTAGGATTGCAAACCTCGTTAGCCACTGCATTGCTAAGATAGAGTAGGATTCGGTACAAGTCGAGTAGTTGGAACTACTCGCGAGAATAGGCTAGAGGCACATTGCTCGGGTAGAGATAGCACATGATACACATGGCAAGAAAATGAGACCGAGCGGAGAGTAAGGGCAGCAGGACTTTGGGGCCTGCGTGCTGTAGCTCCGCTTGTGTCGATTGAGGACCGAGCCGTGTGCGGGCCTGTTGAACAAGCTAGAACAGTACCGAAGACCTACCGGCTATATGGGAACCGGGAAACTGATGTAACTCGGGTAGCTGGGTATTGAGGCATTGCCCGTCGTTCAGAGGGTAGGTTGAGAGCTCGAGGTGTAAATCGGCTGGCGGCACGGAGATGCGCGTGCAGAGACCTCTTGCTCGGGACGATGGGACCGGTTCAATATTTGGCTAACGGGTGAAAGGTAGTCGCGTACGGCGTCCGTGATGGTTGTTGTAGGCAACATCGAGTACGGGCGTACGTGACGGGTTGTTCGGGTAACCCTGCAGGTGTAAATCGATTATAATCGCCGTCCCTCGCGGTCAGTGAGTACCACTTGTTCACTGTACCGTGACGTAGAAAGAACAGGCTAGTTACATGTTAAAATGTTGCTGATTGAAAGCTGGACATTGATTGTTAATGATATGCTGTAGCTTAGTGCTAACTAAAGTTCTTTTCAACTTTGGGCAAAGTACATGAGAGAAATGTGTTTCTTGTTTGATTGCGGCTCTCTCATGTGCCTTAGCGTAAGGTTCTCCACAACCTGCTGCTAAAACTTGAAAGTAAGGTTCTACTAATTAGGCGAGTCCTTGCAAATGATTTTTGCCTCATGCAACCCATTACCCTCATGTAGAAGTTCCATGTTTAGGTGAGACGGGTCAGACTTGCTGAGCCTTCGTGCTCACTGCTTGTGTTTGAAGCTTTTGCAGGGTTCTATGAGGAAGGGACTCCCGAAGAGGAGACGGAACCCCAGGAGGGGAACCCCGTCGAGTGGGAGTCGTGCACGCCGCAGAGTTAGTGTGCGTGTGTGCTAGCAAGGACACGTTCGAGGGCTGAACGTGCACTTGATGCTTAGTCTACGCCCGTGAGTGTAGACTGAACTTATTTTGATGTAAACATGTTCATAAACCTGTTTATGTAATAAAACTTCCGCTTCCGCTTTGCACCTTTGACGTGTGTTATACGGTGCTGTGCAACGCAGCACCCCTCAGCGTGATCCTGGCTCGACAGGACCATTGGGGTCGTGTCAACCATCCACAACTGAATTTCAGAATATATATGACCACGAATAACAGAGTTTATTACAATGTCTCATGAGTCTTGGACTCATGCTAATAGCAGAAGTCTTAATCTAACAGCGGAAGTCTTTATTCTGGCAGCGGAATTCTTCTAACTAATGCGGAAATAATCTAAGCAGCAGCTCCATCTCCACTTCATCCCCACAGGCAAGGTTGAGGACAGATTACACGCCTAATGCTTCACTTGGTCTTCATAGTAATCTTCTCCTGTTGCTGGCGATGAAATAATAATGCAAGTGTGAGTACAATGATGTACTCAGCAAGTGCGGAAAAGATATGATATGTAGCTCACAACAGGGTAGTTATAAAAAGGCTCATTGCAGAAAGCAAAGTTTGTTATAAAAAACCACGATAAAATAGCAACTTATCTTTAAGTGAATGTAATCCCAATATGTATTAAAATACCAATCATACCTCCATTATGTTCATTACCTTCCATGTCCCGTCCAGACATTTATCAACCTCATTCTTGCTAACGAATACCTCCTCGTATTCGTTACAATCTCACGAATACCATCTCGTATTCGCTACCATTTTATCTCATAATCAATTCCCGTCTCACACCGTCCATCCTTGTTGCCATGACTCAACAGTCATGCAACCCATCTTATCACCCTGACTCAATAGTCTCGAAAACAAAACCAAAACCAAACCATAACCAAAACCATAATCAATAACCATATCCAATAACCATCCCAACTAATCTTGGAAGTTAGCCAGGCGCTCGTGACCGTAAGCTCGGCTATCATGATAGTTTTAAGACTCTGCAGAGTTTACACCTCTTTACCCACAAGTTTGTGATTTCGTCACCCGTCGGCGACTGCAGAACCTCCATTATACCAGTACACAATCGTTGATGTATGGCCAAGAGATCACAAAATAACCTTTACAAAGGGGTTACTAGATGTATGGACTCACTAAGGTTTCACCGGCAGGCTAGAATCTCCAATTCTCCCACCCACGGGCCCCCTCTTGTGCCATGCAGTTCCCAGGGCAGTCCTCACTCGACTCCCATTCCCCGTGCCTTCCACGGTCCATAACAATCTAGCAACTTACCTAATTAGTCAGCTAAGCCGCACCCATACTTGGCCTTGTGGTGGCACTGCCATCCTGGCATGTGCTCGCATGAACCGATCCTTAGATCTACGGCAAGTAAACCACCATCTCATGCTACCTCATTCACAAACCCAGGCTTGCCAAGATCTCCCTCCGATCCATGTTCATTAACAACATCAGTTTCTCATTATCGTTACGAGTGCAGTTAGCTCGACACATCTATCTCGCTTCCCAATCCGATGGACTCAGCGAAGCTTAAAGCAAAAACCATACCCGACTCATAAATTTCTCTGGCGACAAGGGTGGTTTAACCAAAGCTAGTAAACTCCTATAAAAGGGTTTCTCATTATGTTTGACTCAGCACACACACCTTTTCACAAAACAAAACAGTTTTTTCCCAAAATATAGGATCAATATGGTCAAGGGGCACTTGCCTTGTTTTGGCGGTTCCGGTTGCTCATAATCTTGTTGTTGTAGTTCATCGTAGGTAGCTCCCTGAGCTTGTCCTTCTATACATGATCACGCACATACAAGATTTACAACAATCAATATCATGCACAAACTTTAACTAGATGCGATGATGCATATGCATGCTATCCTATGATCAATTTTTATTAGATCAGTTTGTACGTGTTCTTGCATGGCTTGCATGGTTTTACGATGAACAGAGGTGTTCGGATCAAATGTGGACGTGGTGATGATCTTGTCTTTAGATCAACCCGATCAACAAGTGATCTGTCCACAAGAAAGCTTCTGTTCGAAAGGAATCGAAGAACAAATGCAAAGAAAAGATGATGATGTTGTAAGTTGATATTGGAGACCTACCTTACGTTCTTCTTGGTCTCGGGGTCCTTCTCTGATCAGACAGATCGTTGGGGCTCTCTTCTGACGATCTTCCTCGACTGAACTTCAGCGATGGGTTTACTGCGGCGAGTTGGGGGCTAGGGCTCTAAGTCGTCAACTCAGGAGGTGGAAAAGAAGTTTGTGGTTTCAGCCAAGGGTTCTGGGTTCTATTTATAATCGGAAGGAGAAGAGTCCTAATCTGATTGTATTTCGAATAAGAGTCCTATTCAAATTGCCGTTGAATCTTAACAAGTCATCTTTAGTTGATTTGGTGCGGTAACATTATGGAATTCATGTCGGTTTCCTCTCCGTACCGGTATTTCTACGCGTACAGAATCCAAAAACCGCTCGAGAACTCGTTACCTCCGCAGTGATGAGCTCCGGAAGCTCCACGTGTCCACTGGGGCCTGGTGTCCCCCTTTTCGCAGAGACGAGCCCTGGTTGTGCCGCGTGTCAAGCGAGTGAGACCTCCCTCTCCTTCGGAGGTGAGCTCCGCATGCGCCACGTATCCTGGCGGTCGGGACCTCCTCTCTATTCGGAGGTGGCTCCGCGCACGCCACGTGTCAGTGTCGGACCTTCCCTCTCTCCGGAGGTGGCTCCGGGTGTGCCACATGTTCTAACAGCACCAAACTTCCTTTCTTCTTAGAGACGAGCTTCGAGGTTGACACGTATCCCGCGCGACTGGTCCTCTGATTTCCGCTGTGACTAGCCCCGAAGGTGACACGTGTCCTGCGGCTGGCCTTGCTTCTTCGCAGAGGCTAGCTCCGGGGGCAACACGTGTCCCACAGGGTCAGACCTCTCCCCCTTTGCGGAGATGAGCCCCGAGTCTGCCACGTAGCCTGTTTAGCGGCGGACCCCTCCCATTCTGCGGAGATGAGCTCCGAACACGCAACGTGGCCAGCGAGCCGCGGGAGTTGTCTTCGGCGCTCTCTGTATACTAGAAATTTGCTTCTTTTGGCTAACTTCTTTGATTCTTTCTCTGTGCCCACTTCTTTTAAAATGTTTTTCTCTACATGAAACATGAATACATGCAGAAACCAAAAATGAGCGTGTCACAAATCTACCCCCTTAAATTGAATCTCGCCCTCGAGATTCGTTAGTAGAGAATAGATGAGGGAATTCTGCCTTGGTGTCTTCTTCATGCTCCCATGTGGCTTCAGCTTCGGTGTGATGGCTCCATTGTACCTTGCACCATCAGATCACTTTGTTCCTTGTGACCCTTTCCCTTACGTCCAAAATTCGGACAGAGTGCTCCGCATAAGTCAGGTCCTCTTGAAGTTCAAGCTCTTCCATTGGTACTTGCTCCTCTGGTACTCTCAAGCACTTCTTGAGCTGGGATACATGAAACACGTCATGTACGTCGGAGAGATATGTTGGGAGATCTAGTTGATAGGCTACTTCTCCTCGCTTGTCCAAAATCTTAAATGGTCCGATGTAGCAAGGTGCTAGCTTGCCTTTGACATTGAAACGTCGTTGGCCACGGATAGGCGATACCTTAATGTATACGAAGTCTCCTACTTCGAAAATCAACTTCCTTCGCCTATTGTCCGCATAGCCTTTCTGTCGTGACTGAGCAGCCTTTAAGTTCTCCCGTATCGTTTGGACATGCTTTTCAGCTTCTTGTAGCACTTCGGGTCCAAACACCTGGTTCTCTCCGGTTTCGTTCTAAAACAGCGGTGTTCTACACCGTCTACCGTACAATGCTTCGCAAGGCGACATCTTCAAGCTAGCTTGATAGCTGTTGTTATAGGAGAATTCAGCGTACGTTAAACTCCAATCCCAACTACGCCCATGTTTCAAGGCGCAAGCTCTCAACATGTCCTCTAAAATTTGGTTTGTCCTTTCGGTTTGTCCATCGGTTTGTGGGTGATAGGCGGAGCTAAAATCCAGTCGTGTACCCATAGCCTTCTGCAGCTTCCTTCAGAATCTAGAGGTAAACTGAGAACCTCGATCGGAGACTATCCTCCTCGGGACTCCATGACGGCACACGATCTGCTCCATGTACAACTCGGCTAATTGTGCAACGTTGTACTTGGCCCTTACAGGGAGAAAATGAGCTGTTTTCGTCAATCGGTCCACGATAACCCAGATGGAGTCATAACCCGACTGAGTACGTGGCAATCCGACGATGAAATCCATACTGATGTCCTCCCACTTTCACTCGGGTACCTTCAAGGGTTGCAACAATCCAGCGGGTCTTTGATGTTCGGCCTTCACCCGTTGGCATGTGTCGCATAGGGCAACGTATTCGGCTATATCCCTTTTCATACCATCCCACCAATAACAAGTCTTCAAGTCCTTGTACATTTTGGTACTTCCCGGGATGTATGGAATAGGGTGAATCATGTGCCTCTTTTAATATCATGTCGAGGATGTGCTTCATGTTAGGCATGCAAATCCTTTTTCCTAGCCAAAGCGTACCATTTTCATCTTCTTTGAAATCCTTCTCTATTCCTTATCGGATCCTTTCCTTGATCTCCTCAGCTGTTGCTTGGCCATCTCTTATCTCTTGCTCCAATGAAGAGTGGATCTCCATCACTTCCATGTTGTTTAAGAATCTGAGGTGTAACCGTTCGAACTCCTTACGTAGTTCGGGTGGTAGCTCCTGAACCGTGAGTTGGTGACATGCTCCCTTCCGACTCAATGCATCAGCTACTACATTAGCCTTCCCAGGGTGGTAGTTGATTGCAACATTGTAATCCTTGATGAGTTCCAACCATCGATGTTGCCTCAAATTCAGGTCTGTTTGTGTAAATATGTACTTGAGGCTTTTATGATCCGTATAGATCTCACATCGATGACCAAGGATATAATGTCTCCAAATCTTCAATGCATGCACTACTGCTGCTAGCTCCAAGTCATGTGTAGGATAATTAAGCTCGTGCTTCTTTAATTGTCGTGAGGCATAGGCTACCACTTGTCCTTCTTGCATGAGAACACATCCGAGCCCTTGTCTGGATGCGTCACAATATATGTCAAAGCTCTTGCTTACGTCCGGCAATACCCAAACCGGTGCTGTGGTTAGCCTTTTCTTGAGTTCCTCAAAACTTGAATGTGGCCTAGAGGGGGGTGAATAGGCTTTTAAAGAATTCCTGCACACTTAATAAAGTTATCAGAAACTTGACTGACCGGACTAGTCCGGTTGTGTGGGCGGACTAGTCCGGTGTGCTGAATTATTTGAGTTGATTAAGTGTGTCTCACAAATTTAATCTTATAGCAGCAGAATAAGAACAACAGTTTTTATAAATTAAATTTATTGTATGGATGCACGTGCAAACTTGTAAGGAACTCAAACGATGACTAGCACACTAGTGATCTAATGTGTCAAGATGTAAAACAAATGAGAGACAAAAGACACGAATTTTTACCGAGGTTCGATCTCACCAAGGGATCTACGTCCTCGTTGAGGAAGCTCACACAGAGCCGGGTTCCCAACCCTTTCCCTCTTCAAGTCACCACACAGGCCGACTTGACTTCACTATCAAGTGTAATCACCGTGTTTATGGGGCAATCTCACACGTTGAGGGCTCCCACAAGAATTACAATGAGAAGTTGATCAAATACACTCAAAAAGATTACAATGCAGAATATGAGTGTAGAGAGATCAAACCCCAAGAGCTCACAATGAAGGAACGACGGTCTCCCATCCCAAATCCAGGTATTTTATTGATCTTCACCTTTTTGCACCTTAGATGTGTGGGGAGACGTGTCTTTGGGCTCTTGGGACAGGTGGCGGCGCTAGGGTTTCAGTTTTTGACAGTATGAGTCGTGTCTTATTGGGGAAAAGACGAAGGACCACTTTTTATAGGCTTTCCCAAAAAGTTACCGTTGTTAAACCTACTACCGGACTAGTCCGGTATATGATCGGACTTGTCCGGCCTACTTCCAGTGGGTTAACCGGACTAGTCCGGTCCACAAACCGGACTTGTCCGGTTCTATGTGAGATGAGGTTTCAGAAACTTTAGCGGACTAGTCCCGTCGCTTGGATGGACTAGTCCGTAGTCCTCTAAAGAGGACAACAGAGACATGACCGGACAAGTCCGGTTTTAGACCGGACTAGTCCGGTTCATAAGGCGGACTAGTCCGGTGCACTATGTTTGCGTCTTTCAGAAAGTTAAACGGACTAGTCCGGTCCATGAACGGACTAGTCCGGTTTTCAGTGGATTTTAGTTGATTTTTAAACCCCTTACCCTTACGCAAAGTCATGAGCCCTTGGGATGTGTCTCTCTCACACACAACCTATACATTTATATCTACTTTGCTCCTCTAAGTTCCACTAACGTCTTCCTTTTCGGGCACCACTCTATTTTTCACCTTTTTGTGTGTGCCGAGCCAGTTCACTTTGTTTATCCTGCAATTATCTTAATAGTTTCATTAGGATCTCATATGTTCGTCATCAATTAGCCAAAACCCACAAGGGATGTCCTAGATGCACTTACAAAACTTTCTTGGCATGCTAGTGTCCATTGGAAGGCTTTTCCCTTCGTTAGCAACTCCATCATCGGCTTTGCTATCTTAGAGAAGTCCTTAATGAAGCGTCAGTAGTATCCAGCCATCCCAAGAAAACTCCGAATATCCCTCACGTTCTGCGGTTGGTTCCACTTCAGAACATCTCCCACTTTTCCGGGATCAACCGATACCCCTTCCTCGGAGATAATGTGGCGTAGGAATGATATTTCCTTTAGCCAAAATTGACACTTGTTAAGCTTGGCATACAATTGATGCTCATGCATTTTCTGCAAGGTCAATTTCAAATGTTCTTCATGCTCCTCCTCACTTTTTGAATACACCATAATGTCGTCGATGAAAACCACGACGAACTTATCAAAGTACTCCATGAAAAACATTGTTCATATGGTACATGAAGTATGCGGGTGCATTTGTTAACCCAAAAGACATGACGGTATATTCATACGAACCATACCGTGTTCGAAAGGCAGTCTTGGGTATATCGGAGGGCTTAATCTTCAGCTGGAAATATCCCGACCGAAGATCAATCTTGGAGAACAGTCGGGCTCCTTTCATTTGGTCGAATAGGTCTTCTATACGGGGCAGAGGGTATTTGTTCTTGATTGTCACCTCATTGAGAGACCTATAGTCCATGCACATCCTTTGGGTCCCATCCTTCTTGTCCACGAAGAGCACAGGAGCTCCCCATGGTGACGAGCTTGGACGTATAAAACCCTTCTCCAACTGCTCCTGAATTTGCTTCTTGAGTTCCACTAGTTCATTGACGGGCATCCTATAGGGTCTCTTTGCCATGGGTGCAGTTCCGGGTACCAAATCAATGGCAAACTCAATGTCCCGGTCAGGTGGCATACCTGGAAGCTCCTCTGGAAACACGTCCGGGAATTCCTGAACCACTGGTATGCTATCCAATGTTGCTCCGTCGACGTGGTTCAAAATTGCCCTTTCGGTTGTTTGTTGGGCTGACTCAAACTCGACACGAATACTGTGCTCATTTTTCAACTGCACGCTTCTTTCAGCACATTGGATTACCCCGTTATGCTTGCTTAACCAATCCATCCCGAGTATTATGTCAAGCCCTTGGGAATCCAAGACAATGAGGTTGGCAAGGAAGTCTACCCCCATTATTTTAAGGCTTACTTTCGGACATACTATATTAGTCCTCATCTCTCCACCGGGAGAATTAACTAACATAGCGCATTCTAAGTATGATATGGGTAGATTATGCTTGGCAACATACTTGGATGATATGAAGGAATGCGATGCTCCAGAATCAAATAAAATGGTGGCTGGGTTGGAGTTGGCAAAGAACATACCAAGTACGACGTCCTCAGCCTATTGTGCTTCCTCAGCAGAGACATGGTTCACGTTGCCGCGAGCATATTTCTGCTGTCCATGGTTTCCTTGATTGTCCCCTCCATTCGGTCGCGGATTCTGCTTGGGCACATTGCCTTGCTGTCCAGGGCCTCTCCTCGGGCACTGGCTCGCGAAGTGTCCTGTTTCCCCGCATGCAAAGCATGCCCTGTTGCCTACGGCTGCAGGTACGTTGGGGCGGGGGTTTTGAACAGGAGCGCCCATGTTGGGTCGGGGCACAGGAGGCAAAGGCACACGAGGTGCTTGTGCAACGGGTCGTTGTTGTGGCGGCTGACTAGGGCGATATGAAGGAGCGGTCGATACATACTGCGGTGCGGCCGGCGGCATGTACCGAGGTTGTACGTTGCTCCCTTGGGGCTGGTATGGCATCTTTCTCTTGCACTCTCACTCGATCTCTCGGATCTTGCTTTCAACCACTATAGCCTTGTCAACCAGCTTCTAGAAGCTCGCGTAGTCATTGTTAACCCTCTCATGAATAGGTATTGCTTCCTCTGGCCTGAGTTGACATCTTCGGGGGCATACCGAGATAGTTGTGTGAACTTGTTGAGATACTCATTCACGCTTCTCTGTCCTTGGCGGAGACCTTCAAACTCCTGTCTCTTGAGCATCATTACACCGGTAGGTATGTAATGGGAGCGGAAACTCTCCTTGAACTCAATCCAAGTGATCATCTCCGGGTTGACATGAGCGTTACATAGGGCATCCCACCAGTCAGCAGCAGATCCCATAAGTTGGTGCGACGCAAAAAGAACCTTCTCTCGGTCATTGCACTGCACTATGGCAAGCTTCTTCTCCATGGATTTCAACCAGTCGTTGGCCTCCATGGGGTCGTTAGCTTGAGCAAAGGTGGGTGGTCGAGTCCTCATGAACTCACCCAGTCTGTTATGAGCCGGCGGTGGTGGTGGCGGTGGTGCCGGAACGGGGTTGTTGTTGTTGGCCTGCAACCGACCCAAAGTTTGGATCATGGTTTGCATAAGTTGATTCTGCATGGCCATCAACCGTTCCAGGTTGTTCTCACCAGCTCCAGGGTTAACAGGAACTTCATCATGGCCATCCTCTTGGTTGTCATGGACGTTCCTTCGGTCGGCGTTTCCTCTCACCATCTGTGAGGGAGAATGAAATAGAATAGAAGGTTAGAAGGTTAGATAGATCCCCTTAACTATATGCATCAAGGTGGATTGGACTATATATATTAGCCCATATGAGGATGTGAACAAGTGCCAAGGCATCCCACACCTTTTTCTACTTATGTGTAGATATGGACAACGCTTTGAGACGTCCCACAACTCAAACTAAGCACATAATCACAAACAATCATCACAAGGGCTCACACAACTCCTATTCAAGGCTTGTTCAATGGGGGTCCTATATGGCTTAGGGTGTTGCCAATCTGTGATCCAACTATGGCCTTTCCTAGGCTTGCATCCTATGGTCAGCGTGGCTTAGCTACCAATCTGTGTCGGATACTAATCTGTGATCTATCTAAGCGTGTAACCTACCGTCAACCCGTGACTCTGATACCAGTCTGTGACGCCCTCAATTCTGTGAAAAACCACGGAACCGAGAACTGATGCATATGTGTGCCCAGGATGTTCATCACACACATACACACCATCCACAACTGAATTTCAGAATATATATGACCACGAATAACAGAGTTTATTACAATGTCTCATGAGTCTTGGAATCATGCTCACATCGAAAGTCTTAATCTAACAGCAGAAGTCTTTATTCTGGCAACGGATATCTTCTAACTAATGCGGAAACAATCTAAGCAGCAGCTCCATCTCCACTTCATCCCCACAGGCAAGGTTTAGGACAGATTACACGCCTAATGCTCCACTTGGTCTTCATAGTAATCTCCTCCTGTTGCTGGTGATGAAATAATAATGCAAGTTTGAGTACAATGACGTATTCAACAAGTGCGGAAAAGATATGATATGTAGCTCACAACAGGGTAGTTATAAAAAGGCTCATTGCAGAAAGCAAAGTTTTTTTTATCAAAAACCACGATAAAATAGCAACTTATGTTTAAGTGAATGTAATCCCAACATGTATTAAAATACCAATCATACCTCCATTATGTTCATTACCTTCCATGTCCCATCTAGACATTTATCAACCTCATTCTTGCTCACGCATACCTCCTCGTATTCGCTACCATCTCACGAATACCATCTCGTATTTGCTACCATTTCATCTCATAATTAATTCCCGTCTCACACCGTTCATCCTTGTTGCCATGACTCAACAGTCATGCAACCCATCTTATCACCCGGACTCAACAGCCCGAAAACAAAACCAAAACCAAACCATAATCAACAACCATATCCAATAACCATCCCAACTAATCATGAAAGTTGGCCAGGCGCTCGTGACCGTAAGCTCGGCTTTCATGATAGTTTTAAGATTCTGCAGAGTTTGCACCTCTTTACCCACAAGTTTGTGATTTCGTCACCCGTCGGCGACAACAGAACCTCCATTATACCAGTACAAAACCGTTGGTGTTTGGCCAAGAGATCTCAAAATAGCCTTTACAAAGGGGTTACTAGATGTATGGACTCACTAAGGTTTCACCGGCAGGCTAGAATCTCCAATTCTCCCACCCACGGGCCCCCTCTTGTGCAATGCAGTTCCCAGGGCAGTCCTCACTCGACCCCCATTCCCCGCGCCTTCCATGGTCCATAACAATCTAGCAACTTACCTAATTAGTCAGCTAAGCCGCACCCATACTTGGCCTTGTGGTGGCACTGTCATCCTGGCATGTGCTCGCATGAACCGGTCCTTAGATCTACGGCAAGTAAACCATCATCTCATGCTACCTCATTCACAAACCCAGGCTTGCCTAGATCTCCCTCTGATCCATGTTCATTAACAACATCAGTTTCTCATTATCGTTACAAGTGCAGTTAGCTAGACACATCTATCTCGCTTCCCAATCCCATGGACTCAGCGAAGCTTAAAGCAAAAACCATACCCGACTCATAAACTTCCCTGGCGACAAGGGTGGTTTAACCAAAGCTAGTAAACTCCTATAAAAGGGTTTCCCATTATGTTTGACTCAACACACACACCTTTTCGCAAAACAAAACAGTTTTTCCCAAAACATAGGATCAATATTGTCAAGGGGCACTTGCCTTGTTTTGGTGGTTCCGGTTGCTCAAAATCTTGTTGTTGTAGTTCGTCGTAGGTAGCTCCCTGAGCTTGTCCTTCTATACATGATCATGCACATACAAGATTTACAATAATCAATATCATGCACAAACTTTAACTAGATGCGATGATGCATATGCATGCTATCCTATGATCAGTTTTTATTAGATCAGTTTGTACGTGTTCTTGCATGGCTTGCATGGTTTTACGATGAACAGAGGTGTTCGGATCAAATGTGGACGTGGCGATGATCTTGTCTTTAGATCAACCCGTCAACAAGTGATCTGTCCACGAGAAAGCTTCTGTTCGAAAGAAATCGAAGAACAAATGCAAAGAAAACACGATGATATCGTAAGGTGATATTGGAGACCTACCTTACGTTCTTATTGGTCTCGGGGTCCTTCTCTTATCAGACAAATCGTTGGGGCTCTCTTCCGGCGATCTTCCTCGACTGAATTCCGGCGATAAGTTTACTTCGGCGAGTTGGGGGCTAGGGCTCTAAGTCGTCGGCTCAGGAGGTGGAAAAGAAGTTCGTGGTTTCGGCCAATGGTTTTGGGTTCTATTTATAATCGGAAGGAGAAGAGTCCGAATCTGATTGTATTTCGAATAAGAGTCCTATTCAAATTGTCGTTGAATCTTAACAACTCATCTTTAGTTGATTTGGTGCAGTAACTTTATGGAATTCATGTCGGTTTCCTCTCCGTACCGGTATTTCTACGCGTACAGAATCTAAAAACCGCTCCAAAACTCGTTACCTCCGCGGTGATGAGCTCCGGAAGCTCCACGTGTCCACCGGGGCCTGGTCTCCTCCTTTCCGCAGAGACGAGCTCCGGTTGTGCTCCGTGTCAAGCGAGCGAGACCTCCCTCTCCTTCAGAGGCGAGCTCCGCGTGTGCCACGTATCCTGGCGGTCGGGACCTCCTCTCTATTCGGAGGTGGCTCCGCGCACGCCACGTGTCAGTGTCGGACCTTCCCTCTCTTCGGAGGTGGCTCCGGGTGTGCCACGTGTCCTAATAGCGCGAGACTTCCTTTCTTCTCAGAGACGTGCTCCAAGGTTGACACGTATCCCGCGCGACTGGTCCTCTGATTTCCGCGGTGACTAGCCCCGAAGGTGACACGTGTCCTGCGGCTGGCCTTGCTTCTTCGTAGAGGCTAGCTCCGGAGGCAACACGTGTCCCACAGGGTCGGACCTCTCCCCCTTTGCGGAGATGAGCCCCCGAGCCTGCCACGTAGCCTGTTTAGCGGCAGACCCCTCCCCTTTTGCGAAGATGAGCTCCGAACACGCAACGTGGCCAGCGAGCCGTGGGAGTTGTCTTCGGCGCTCTCTGTACACTGGAAATTTGCTTCTTTTGGCTAACTTCTTTGATTCTTTCTCTTTTCCCGCTTCTTTTAAAATGTTTTTCTCTACATGAAACATGAATACATGCGGAAACCAAAAATGAGGGTGTCACACTACCACAATAGGTACAATGAAATTTAACTTTGTGTTCATGTCTAGATGAGCATGTAGTATACTTATTTGAACCCGAATGTGACAACACTCCTGCAGATTTAAAAACCACTTCTTTTTTTTAGGAACTGTTTGAATCAAACCACTTCCTAATGATTTTACAATTTTAGGTGGATGTTCCTTAGCATGAACATGTGAATCAAAACCTAAACCAGTTTTATCATTGCAAGACTTGGAAGAATTCAGCAGCAAGTTTAGGTTCTTATTCCCATTACAAAACCGATCTAATGTCTTATATATGTTATCAAGTTTATTTGATAGATGAAGGCAATTTTCACATGAAGTTTTTCCTTTTAATTTGCAACTGGAACAATATTTAACTTCATGAGAACGTAAAGCATTGTTCAATATAGAATTTTCTTTCATAGCATCTTGTAGTTTTTTTATCAAGATCATCGCAAGTAGAATAATGCAAATTAATTGTAGAACAACAAGCATCTTTCAAGTTTTTATCATTAAGTGCAGCAACCTTTTTCTTCTTTTCGATTTTAAGTTCAAGTTCATCAAGTGTGGAGGTGTGTGCACTTCTTAGAGAGGATAATTGTTCATATATTAAATCACATGAGGAACAAGAATCGTCACTAGGAATCAAGGATTTTAAACGATTAATTTCAGATTCTAGTGAATCAATTTTAACAGCATTGTCTCTAAGCTTTTTGTCCTTTTTCTTAACAATAATAGTGGCACGAGAAATAGCATCACATATTTCTTCGCATGTAGGACATACCTCTTCGTTGTCACTATTGTGTTCAGCATCCTCCATACTTGATTTTGATTTGCCCGCTATGAAGCACAAGTTTGCCAGATCATCTTCATCTTCATCACTTCTAATGTCTACATCACTCGAGCCAAGTTCTTGAAGTGCGGTGATAAAACTGTTTATCAGTTTGCATTCTGTAAAACCCTTCTTTTTGTTGTTGGTGTTGACAAAAGAGGATTTAACTTTATTCTGCTTTTCATCACGGTTAGAAGGAACTGAAAGGTTAGGGCAATCTATACGAAAGTATCCTGTCTTACCACATTCAAAGCATCGTTGAGGTCCAGAGCTTCCTCTCTTTCTAGTTCTCAAATTTTGCAATGCTTTTGAGAACCTAGTAGAAAGAAGTACTAGCTCCTCCTCTGGAAACTCCTCAATCTGTTCCAGGGTTAGTGAAGACAGCAAAGCAAGTGTATTGCTAGATGATTGGCCGGAGCTAGGCATATCACGTTGTCAGACAAATGCAATAGTCTTATTTGGGTTCTTACGTGATATAATGTCAATTTCATGAGTTTTTAGCTTAGAATAAAGCACATCTAATGTAAGAGTACTCATGACAGTAGATTCACGTATGGATGTTACTTTCATCTCCCAAATTGACATGTCTAATGCACTTAGTAATTGCCTAGCATTTTAAGCATCTGAAAAATTAACATTGACGCTACGCAAGTTGCTGAGAATTTTATTAAAGCGAGCAAAGAGGTCATCAATGGACTCACCGGGTTGCATCTCAAAGCGCATGTATTCTTTCTTGAACATATCCTGTCTTACCTCCTTGATCGTGTTGGATCCTTCGTGCTAGTCACAATGTGCTCTCCACACATCGTACGCCGATCGGAGGTGTGCAACACTGTTGAAGTCGCTCTGAGTTAGTCCTTGTATAATCAAGTTCCGAGCCTTGTTGTTGTTGTCGACATCTCTCATATTTGTAGCCGTGACTTGATCGTTTGAAGGCACATCGTAATGCTTGTACACCTTTTCCCATATTGCAAAGCCTTGTGCCTGGATGAAAGCTTCCATGCGTGGCTTCCAAACCTGAAAATCAATATCTCTAAACACACAAGGTTTGGCGGAGTATTTCTCCATGATGATTAGTGAAAACACATGAAAATCACAAAGATTAGAGCAACCTGGCTCTGATACCAATTGTAGGATCGAAGTACACGTGTAAAACTACCAGAGGGGGGGTGAATGGTAGATAAAAACTTTTCAGCGGAAGCAACAAAACACCCCTCAGTAGAAAACCGATCTGTTAAAGAAACCATGTGTGCGACTAATCTAAACATGTTAAACTGTGAAAAAACTAGTATATATTATAGAGAATTAAGTCACGAAGACGTCACAACAAGAATCATGAAAATCCGTTGAGAGAAACTCAAGTTACGATCGAAATATCGAACAAAGGTCAATCTATCCTACGCGAGAAAAACAGTTTTGTATTACTGCAAAGAAACTCGTGTAGATCAGAAACCACAAATTCAATGACCGTGAAATTTTCATAGATGATAGATAATCAAGTTGTGAAGACAACTCAAAAAGAATCACATCAATTGGATCTGTAAAACTCGAGTTATGATAAAACCACTGAAGCAAGGTAGTGCTGAACAGAAACTCGACGAGAAAAACTTGTCTGAAACAAGTCCGACGAACAAGTCACAAAAGTTCCTTTAGAATACGAATTTTATTTATCAAAACATAAGAGAAACAGCCCCAAAGTTGTGCACCATGAGCTCTAGCCCCCCTTGCTTATATAACCAACCCGAAGGCCAATCCAATTCAAACTAGGACTCCTACTCCTACTTGGATTCAAACTGTAACTTTCCAATACTGCTCAAGACTCTTCTATACGTAGATAGATGCAATCTTAAGACTTCCAAACGCCTTAGGAACGTCCCAAACATTTCTAAAACAACTCTACTTCATGTCTAACACGAAATCCTTTTATAACCAACTCGAAACTTTCCATAAACAAACCATAACCGCCTCATCCGCAGCCTGAGCGCAAAATCTAGCCGGTTGAACCTTTTCAACCATATCTCCACTTCCATATCTCTTCACCACGCCTTGGAACCATGTTGCCACGTCCATGCACTCCTTGCACACGTGCAACCTTCCAACAACGTCCACGATACCTTCATATGCATTGTTTTTGATCCAAATATGTTGCGCGACCTCCCGATCAACTCAACCACAATTCCTCCCAAACTTGGTTGTTGAACCTCATCTTCTCCCTAAGACTAGTTCAATGGATCCCGTCACCAGCCATGTCTTGAACTCAATCAACACCTGCACATGAATAAACAACCAATACTTCCGAGCACAAGTACTCGACTTGACTCTTGTTAGTTCCGAAACTACAACATCTTACGTGAGCACCTCACATAAGCATGTTGTAAACCATAGCAAAATGATATCAGCCATAACCACCAAAACACACCAAAAACTTAGTAAAATAATACTGAGCAAACTTTCCATAAGAGTAAAGCAAGTTCGAAACATTGCAAGTTAAAAGTAGAACCATTGCAATCAAGCTCCGAACCTTACCAAAGCTAACCGGACCTTGAAACGGAGCTTACCAAATCTAGCCGGACCTAGCGCCGGAGCTTACTAAAGGGTAGTCGGACCTAGCACGGAACTTACCAAAGCTAGTCGGACCTAGCACCGGAGCTTGCAAAAAGAAGTCGGACCTACCCAAAATAAGTCAGACCTAGACAAAGCAAATCGGACCTTACGTCGGACCTATCGTCGGACCTTGCAAGAGCTCGGATCTAGAGTCGGACCTTGTTAAAAAGGTGTTTTGGTGGTATTCAAAATTTTTATCGTCAAAGCCAATATATTCAACACACATAGGTCACACATACTCGATTGACTTTTCAGACCTTACACTCATTTTTAAACTAACTGACATCAAATAAAAAGAAACGGGGTGACTAGTTCGTTAAAGTCAATATTTAACACCAAATTACGTGAACGACAGAAATAAGCAATCCAGTTAGATTAAGCACCACCCTCGGTCGGTGCAACAATATAGTGGGACTTTCGTCTCAAATAAAAAAAAAAAGAGCGAGGCTTTATGTCACGCTCACATGCTTATTGATTCTAGCTTACTGGCAACGATATCTCAAGACATGCATGTAGTGAATACAACAAATATAATCTTTTACAGATCATGGCATACATAATCTACAAGAATTCTTAAACTGTTGCAGGTCGTCGCCAGTGTTTCTGAGTTCCTTGCTCCAGTAGAAGTAACACTGTTCCTCAAAAAAAGGTTTCTTGCTTACAGTTATGCTACAAAGCCAGGAGTAAAGGAGGTAAGAACTTGCTTCCACACGTCAATCACTAAACTTTTTGCAGGACGTTTATGCACGTATAACTTGAGAACAGCACAAATAATCTCCTAAACTTGCAGGAACACATGTAATCTGTAGATTTTCTGGCATATAATGCACAAAGCAACATTACTAGTAGTTTTTTTTTTATAATTTCTCGAGAACTGTAGATAATGTTCAAACCAAACAGGTTCTTCAACTACTGAGGTTTGAGGTAACTATGACTCCTTATCCCTTCAGTCTTGCCAATATGTGTTTTCCACATATGCTTTGTTATGTTGTTAAAAACCAATCATTGAATCATGATATGTTGGCCATGACATGATGTGTAGGAACACCATTTACTAGGCTATGGTAACCATCTGTAGGTATGATACAATCAGGAAACTTTGTTCCAGGATAACAAAGGCCTGGAGACCTCGACATTCCAAAAAAAAAAAAGCTGTAGTTCTAAACCAACAACAGAAACCTGCAATACTTACCAAACCCGTTGGTTTCTGTGTCTGTGCAGCCGTTGCTTGATAGCTTCTGGACGGGCTACTGGTCACTATAATATAGTTGTTTTGAACCTGAGGGCATCAGAGGACAACGGGATTGTTTGTCCCATGACACAGAGCACCTCCGACGGACGTGCTGCCGCGCTCAGGGGTTGAGCCTTCTTGCTGTCGAGTGTCGATCGATGTAGTATAGATTGTATTTGTTGCTATACAAGTATTACCAGTAGTTCGTTTCTGTCAATTATGTATGCTGTTTGAAAGTTGCTCTAATCCATGCAAGAATGTTGCACGATTCACCTAGTTCCTCGGTCGAGATTGTTTCTCTTCAAAATTTGCTGCCTTCCAAGTTGCAGACGGAAGCAACCTCCCAGAGATTACCAGGGTGAGATCACAGGTTCAAGGTGATTGAAGCTGCTCAGCTTTCCATCAGAGCAAGCTGAGCAACCAAAATCATTTGAAAGGAAAGAAGGAACTGCATGTCTACAGAAAGAGGGACAACCAAAGGACACAGGAAACAGAATAAAGTTCAAATTTGTCTTACGCCGTTTCAAAATTTCTGAGAATTTACAGGCACGATCACATCCAGAGAAGAGCACACTCTTTCCTTCTCTACCCTGTTTTTTGGTGTGCTTTCTTCTGTTTTGTTTACCCCTAACAATGTACATCTAACAACCCCACAAAGCCAAAATTTCTTAACCCCTGGCACACAAACACAGTTGAGACAGAAAACACGTCCAGTTAATGGTCAGCCTTGATGACTCACCATTAACTGCCTCCAGTGGGAGAATCCAAGCTTCCTTGGCTACCGGCAGCAGCTCGCCTCTTCTCACGCCAGTTCTCGCCCCACATCTTCGCCTCAGCCACCATCCGCTCCCTGTCCAGGTTTCTGGGGGAGTCTTCACGGTCTTTGTTCGGCGACTTGTGGCCAGAGCTGCCCGAATCATCGTTCTTTGAGAGTGCCCTTCCACTGTCAACAACTCTGCTGAGCTGGTTGCCCCCGCCTGCCTTTTTGGAAGTGTTGCCCGCGTTAGGATCAAATGTCTGGCTTGCAAGGTAGGACAGAGCTGTCACAACGTCAGCGATGAGCGGGCGGGAGGCAGCCTCCGACTGAATACACATCGATGCCACTGCGAGCGCCTGGTAAAGCCCACGCATAGGATATCGCCCAGCCAGCCGTGGGTCAGCCATCTTTGGGTGCTTCCGCCGATCATTGAAAAGAGGTCGTGCCTGCCAATGAATAGAAAATAACACTACTAAATGCATATGGAAGATAACAGTCATTAACCATTGGATGAAGGATACACAATTCTCACTCTTGTTCCTATGGCATACCATATACTTCTTACATATATTTATACAAGAAATTTAGCAGGGATATGCATCATCTATAAAATTTGTAAAAAAGGAAAACATTAACAGACAACTTCAGAGTATATTTACTTAGTTGACATCATTCTATCACAATAAGCTAACACTTCAATGTAGCATTGACAATTACATTCAGAATCATGACACCATCTTTTACACAGACATAATTTCTGTAATTGACTATTGTTTTACATCTTCTATATTCAGTTTCAGTTCCTATCAAAATGATATATCCAACTGCCAGAGAAATCCTAAGACACTGATATATCAGCAGTTGACAGACAGATTTGGGTAGTAAAAGAAAATAGACAAATGAGCCCAATAAACTTACCCATGACACAAGGTTTTGCTCTGCATGTGGTCTGGTGCTATCAATGGCCTGCCGTCCAGTAATCAGCTCAAGCAAGACAACACCAAAGCTATAAACATCTGATTTGACGGTAAGTTGTCCTGTCATAGCATATTCAGGAGCACAATAACCATATGTTCCCATAACACGTGTTGAGACATGAGACTTATCACCAACAGGACCCAATTTAGCAAGACCAAAGTCCGACAGCTTTGGATGGAAACCCTCGCCCAACAAAATATTTGATGACTTGAAGTCCCTGTATATAACTGGTGGCTGTGCCTTGTCATGGAGGTACTCCAACCCTTTAGCAGCACCTGCAGCTATTTTCATCCTAGTGTTCCAATCCAAGGGCTCCTTGTCAGGTGGGAGATCTGCATTAAGTGTTAACTTTTCAGCCTATAAAAAACATTCTCAATGTGCATAGTATTTGAAGGATTATTGGTTCTTGTTTCCAATATTGACTCATAAAAAGATGAAACAAAGGAGAAATAATGCGACAAAAATGTTCATACTAAACAGTGCATAGCTATATTACATGTCATATGACATAGTCCAAATATGCATATTCTGGGCATAAAATTGCCAGAGCACACTAAGCTTATGAAAAATCTTGTTGATTAGGATAATGTTATATCAGCAATCTATTTCTTTTGTAGGCTGGAGTCATTGCCACACATGACTAGCAAGCAACAGTTTATTCATAGGTCATACAAGGTGCATGCCATTTGCAAACTTAGCGACCACCGAATGATGTTCTAAGTTTCAGCCGCAAATCTGTACATAAAGTCCAGGTTCAAAAGAATATAGCTGCCTTATTTACACTAGGAGGTTTCCCCAGAATGGAGACACTCATTTCCAAAATGAATTGATGCGACTGAGTTACTCTTGAATTTAATTACAACATGCCACGGACAAACATGCAAATAAGAAAAGTCCATCCTACTTTAATTGTACCGCTGCATGGTAACACTGGAAAATGGAAATGAGGGAGCCGTGACAGAGTATTAGAAAAACCTATCGGTTACCTCATATATCATGTACTGCTGCATGGACAGAAGGACATGGGAGAGAAAAGTGTCTCACAGTCACGGAAATAATCATTCATGCACATGGACATAAGAAAATTCATTCCAAGACAGATAGGGGTAGACAGAATGGCAGAGTGATAATGCGTACTCAAACAAACATGTGAAAAACAGGTAACAGCATCACTGAGCAGCACAGTACTAACAGAGGAACACCAATAAGGAACTTTAATAGGAATCAGTATACAAAAGACCAGTATAGAGAAGAAAAGAACAGCCTTACAATGCAAATGGTCTTCCAATGATCCAAGGGGCATGTACTCATACACAAGAAGGCGTTGATCTCCATCAGCACAATAACCAACCAAATTAACAAGGTTTTGATGATGCAGCAGACTGAGCATGAGAACTTCCACTAGAAATTCTTTGTTTCCTTGATGGCCATCCCTATTGAGTTGTTTGATAGCAACAACCTGCAGCAGAAGCAACATCATTTCAGCAAAATACAAATGTTAAGTGCGTCATCTGAGAGTTTAGGATTCAAAGTCATTATATTCAATTCAAATGGATGCGTCACTTTTTCATTCATGTCATTTGTCATGTGCAATGGAAAAAAGGGGCCTACGCACTGTTCACAATTATCAGGCCAACATAAATCCGATCAGCTATAAGTGAAGAACGCAGATCTTTCTGTCCCTGTGAGCGTCCACCACTCATGTGCAGACACCGCTTTTTCTTGAATGTCCTAGACAAATCAATGGCCGCTTCGGTACAACTCAGCAATCATTGTACCACTCCAACAGCAAGAAACAACAAGACTTTACGCTCCACCGTGGCCTGTGCTCAAGAGAACGAGTTACCTGGCCGGTGCCATCCAGACGGCCCTTGTAGACACGCCCGAACCCTCCCTCCCCGATGAAGTAGTCGTCCCTGAAGTTCCTCGTCGCAGCCGCGAGCTGGCGGAAGGTGAAGGTCTGCGCGGAGATGGCATTGCCACCGGCGTCCCTGAGAACCGAGGGCTCCTTCCTCGCGCCGGCGCTGCCCTTGTCCCGCGCCTTGTCATCCCCTGCACAAACCCATTGACCACATCATCATCCGAATCATTAAGACAGTAACAACGACGCAAGGCAACATCGTAGTCGTCGCATTAAGAAACAAGAAGAGTAAAGAAACGCCTCTGCTACTAATCAAATGCGCCGCCATCATATAGAGCTGCCAAATTTGCCATGCAAAATGATACCCTGCTCCCCCTATATTTTGCGAAAGATCTGGAGGAAAATCCAACTGGCTCCTGCCATTTTCCTCAACCACATCCGCATCCAAGAAGGATCAGCTAGTCCGTTGCCACCAACTAACCGCGCACGGATCCCTCCGATCCCAACTACTACTACGAACAAAGAGGGAGCGAGTCGAGGTAAGAGGCGCGACGCACCTGTGGGATTCCTCTCGACGCGGGTCGCCGCCGCCGCCGCCGCCTCCTCCTCCCTGCCGCCGCCAGCGCCAACGGATGACGACGACGCGGCGGCCCGCCCCCCGCTGGCAGCACCATTGCCTCCGCCCTTGGCGCCGTGGCGCCCCGAGCCGAAGCACGAGAAGCAGCCCATTGCGGCCAACACCACCAGTCGGCTGTCTGCTCACCGCGGCGCCGCGCCTGGAACCCGCATTCCCGCACCGGCCGGCCGCGGAGGTCCCTGGCTGCGGGGAGGCGCGGATCGGGGTAGCGTGTGGAGAGGGGAGAGGAGGAGAGGGGTGGCGTCGGCTGGTTGCGGATGCTTATAGCGGAGGCTGCTCTCTCCGCCCCTCTGGCTCCGGGTCCGGGGGTTGGTAGGACGGAAACGGGAAAGCTTGGGACGGAAACGGGAAGGGAGCAGGTTAGGAGGGACATCGCTGTCATTTTCCACGGGATATTAATACCGTGTGATCTCGTCTGCCCTTTTTTCTGAAAGGAAAAAAAATAATTGGGCAGGATCTCTGGAGAATAATCTAAGATAGATAATTCTCCAGCATCTACCTGTGCTTTTTACCGGATTAGACGAATGCAACTCTCTATAAGCAAGGTAATATAGCAATGACCAATAGAATTCGTGGCTCTTCATAATTACTAAGGCTAACAACCAAATATACCGCTAAGAATTAAACTACTTTCAAACGTTTGTTGCCTGCCAGTAAACTTCCATGCATGGATACATGTTTACATTCTCTTTTCCGTGAAACGCACAATCTCGAAAAAAATGTTGATTGCCTTATCATGAACTCTATACAATCAAAAATAAAAAAATAAGTAATTTATGACCATGCCACCGATGAGGAGACTCGTGCTCACCTTACATTTTCTCCTTTATTTTGAGATAGTGCTTCTATAACTCCGACGAGCCATTTCAAGTTAGGTTGTGTTTGGCGTGAGTAATTCTTGTCACATTCTGTCAAAGTGTGTGAGCTGCGACACTCCTCCAGGTCTGCTACGGAAGCAGCCCATGAGGTTCTTTGATCGGATGTGGCTTGGCGCCCTGCACGATCGGGGCTCGAGAGAGCGGATGAACATCGCGATTTAAGTGGTTCGGGCCGCCGGAGCATAATACCCTACGTCCACGGGAGTGCTTGCTGTATTGGTTGCTTGTATGTGCGAATGCGGGATTCGGGAACCGACCCCTTGTCGGATGGTCACCCCAGTCCTTTTATATTTCAAGGCCCGGGTGGTTACGATGTGGCTTGGGGCCCAACAGGTGGCTCCGAAGCTAAGTGTACCCTATACATGATCTGGGGTTTTGTACTCTGAATAGAGCAGTCGATGGGGGATGTAAGTCCCTCCGCCTAACGCGCTGAGCGTCCCTGTCCATGTGCCAGGTGATGATGAAGACGTCGTCTTGTCGCCACGTCTTCTCGCCCTGCTTGGGCGGCCTCGTGCCGTTGGGCGGCACTGTACCACTATCATGCCTTGTTGTCCTGTCTTGTCACCATAATGGCGATCGGGCAGAGGACAGAAGCGTGTGTGGTGCGCCATGCTTCGAGGGAAGGTGCGGGCCTTGAATGCGCAGTCTGACGGCGCACTTCTATCTTGACCTCATCGACCCACGGCCCACGACGGATCGTGGGGCACGTGGTGGCTGCGGAGCTCCTATCGACGGGTTTGGAGACAGGGGACACGTGGCAGTTCTGGACCTCACCTCGGCGGGGAGGCTCGGACCGGAGCCCAGGTCACGTGTCAGCTCCGGAGCTATCGATCCTCAGCAGGGAGGTGGCTCTAAGCCAAGAGACACATGACAGCTTCGGACCTCACCTCAGCGGGGAGGCTCGGACCGAAGCCCAGTGCACATGTCAGCTCTGGAGCTATCCTCAACAGGGAGGTGGCTCTGAGCCAAGAGACACGAGGCAGCTTTTACCCTCTACGCGGGGATACCCGGTCTATAGGGTACTGATAGTGGCTCCCAGGTCCTCCATCTCTCCTGCATGGTGGTTTTGAACCTGTACTTTGGAAACTAAAGTGGTGGCAAGATTTTTGTGTAGCGGATGAGTGGTTGTACCTCGGAGACAAAAATGTTGCACATCCTTGGCGTAGTGGGCGCATTTTCTAGTCAAAGCGGCAGCGCGTCGTCGGGTCTACTCTTGATTGATGGGTCACGACGACGTACTCGAGGGGTTGCCTCGGGGTAATTACTGTGGCAGTCCATGGGTCGGTCGCTGCAGGACCACCACGCCACTCTCCTCGGGAACCACCGGACGTTCCCAAGAAGTTATTCGCCTGGCCCCTAGTGTTTTACGGGTGGATCTAGGTCCTACCCGTCATTGGGGGAGGTGAGTGCCAAGGCGACGTGCTCGAGGGATTGCCTCGGGGCTCTTATTGCGGCAATCAACGGGTTGGTCGCTACAGCTCCACCGCGCCGCCCTCCTCGGGAACCGACAGACGTTCTTGAGAAGTTACCCGCCTGGCCCCTAGTGTCTGACGGGTGGACCTGGGTCCTACCCATCAATGGGGGAGGCGAATAGCCCGCGGCGTGCAGCGACGGAAACCCAATCATCGCACCTGTTACCCTTCTTCTGGTGTCGGTAGATCACCCTTCTCTGGCAAGGCGTCTAGGAGACATGTCACACACGACACAGGGCGTTGTTGTGGACAACCAAGTCTGCCACCGATGGCGCCTGGACCATGTGACATCGGATGTCACTGTCGTTGCTGTGCGGTAGATTAGTGATGCCTGAGGAGAACTGAGTCGTCAGACTGATATGTTTGTTGGCCATCCTTGGGCTTATAGCAGGTAACCGTCTCTCTGTGCAGAGGTTGTCTTGGGGGACAACCAAGTACGCCATGGAGCAGAAGATTGCTCGACTTGTAGCTACTAGATTCCTCAGTTGTCTTGTATCCCCTTTTGTATGCCAGAACTCTGTCATTAATGAAGACTCTTTCTTTTCAAGTCTCGTGTGTTGAGTTATAGATGTAGACTTAGGACCCTTGATAGCGCAAAGGTCTAGAATGACTTGCGCGAAGTAGGTAGCTTTATGCCGATGTTCCGAGCTTGTTCCTTCGGGTCCTTAGCAGCGTAAGGACCCATGGTGCTCTGACTGTGGGGCTACCAGGGGAGTTCGGCCCTTGTATTCAGCTTGTTCCAGGGAGACACATGACAGCTTCGGACCCCATCTCAGCGGGGAGGCTCGGGCCGGAGCCCAGGGCACATGTCATCTCTGGAGCTCTCCTCAACAGGGAGGAGGCTCTGAGATAGGAGTCACGTGGCAGCTCCAGACCTCACCGTAGCGGGGAGACTCGGACCGGAGCCTAGGGCACGTGTAAGCTCCGGAGCTCTCCTCGGTAGGGAGGAGGCTCTGAGACAGGAGTCACGTGGCAGCTCTGGACCTCACTTCAGTGAGGAAGCTCGGACCGGAGCCCGGGGCATGTGTGAGCTTTGGAGCTTTCCTCAGCGGGGAGGAGGCTCTGAGCAAGGAGACACGTGACAGCTCCGGACCTCACCTCAGCAGGGAGGCTCGAACCAGAGCCCATGGCACGTGTGAGCTGTGGAGCTTTCCTCAGCAGGGAGGAGGCTCTGAGCCAGGAGTCGAGTGGAAGCTCCGGACCTCACCTCAGCGGGGAAGCTCGGAATGGAGCCCAGGGCACGTGTGAGCTCCAGAGCTTTCCTCAGCGGGGAGGAGGTTCTGAGCTACGAGACACGTGACAGCTCCGGACCTCACCTCAGTGGGGAGGCTCGGACCAGAGCCCAGGGCACGTGTGAGTGAAAGTTCATCTAGGTAATCCCCGTGGGTTTTGGATGATTGATGACGACAATTAAGATACTAATGAGTTTTACTGAGTATGAGCACAGGTGCTTATCAAAAGGAATGGATGTGGAGTCTCTCAAGAAGCAAAAAGGAAAAGAAGAAGACTCGCAAGAATAGAAAATAGAATTTTTCTATTGAGTTTTATATTTTCTAGTTGTGTACAAGGTCTTCTCTTTTAGAGTGCTTGAGAGTCATTAGAGAGATCAAACTTAAGTTAGAATCGTGAGAGGAAGTAGTCATAGGTATGGTTGAAAAAGGAAGACCAGACTTGTCCGGACTAGTCCATTCCAACCCAGACTACTCCGTTTTAGACCGGACAAGAAGTCTCTGAGTGAGTTCGGACTTGTCCGTTCTAGGCCGGACTAGTCCGTTGTCGAGTGAGTCTGAGCCTTTATGAGACTAACTCTCAGAAGGACGGACTAGTCCGCTAAGCAGACTAAACCGTTTAGGTCCGGAGAAGGAGTCTCTGAGTGACCTCGGACTAGTCCGCTCCATAGGCCGGACTAGTCCGGTCCCTTCAGACTAGTCCAGTTTAGGACGGAACAAGGGTTCCTGTGTGAGCTCGGACTAGTCCGAAGTTGGCAAGACTAGTCCGCAGTCCTAGATTAGAGAGTTTTCGAGATTAAGTCTGGTAAGACCGGACTAGTCCGCCCCTATCAGACTAGTCCTTTCTCATACGGAACAAAGGTTCCTCCGCTCTTCACCGGACTACTCCGGGATTTTATGACCGTTTGAATCCAACGGTCACGAGACTTTAGTTGTTAGCCCTGTGACGTGAGTGGTCCCTCAAGAACGGACGAGTCTGGGGTTCTGACTGTACTAGTCCGGACTTTAGTAGGTAACGACTAGATGCCGTGATTTCTATAAAAGGAGACCCCCCGGCTGAGAATTGGAGAGACAACAACCCTAGCGCTAAAAACTCATTCCTAGAGCTCTTCTAAGCCTCTTTCCTCACCTTCTTGACCCCTAAGATTGGATCTTAAGGGGTTTGTGGATTTGTGAGAGGAGAGACGTGGTGATCAACGTTTGAGCTCTCGGTTTGACTCTCTTGCACTCTAATTGTTAATTTGAGTTCTTGACTGTTGTATTTTGATTCCTAGAACTGCTAGGTTGTTGGAGGGAGCCTCAAGTTGTGAGTAGACCCTAAGACCATTGTATTCACATTTGATTGATAGTGAAAGAGCCCGGGCTTGATCTTGGTGATCGCTCGGTGAGGGAAGGGTTGGAAAAGACCCGATCCTCTGTGGACTCCTCAACGAGGACGTAGATTCCTGTGTGGAATTGGACCTCGGGATAAATCGTGTCTCATGTTTCCTTTACCTTCTCGGCCGCTCGCTAAAATTACTTGTTAATCTTTCGTCTTGTTAATACTTGTGAATTGTTCCGCTGTCTTGCAATCTAATCATTCACAACTAATTAGTGAGATCGGTTGACTACTAGATATCTTCCGCTTAAACAAACTTAAAAAGAAAACTTAAAACACAATTTTATACCTAGACCGGACTAGTCCGCCTTCAGACCGGACTACTCTGGCCTCCTTCAAGTTTAATCTGCTGTTTGTAGTTCCAGGTTTTATTAGCCTATTCACCCCCCTCTAGGCAACTTTCAATTGGTATCGGAGCCTAACTCTCCACAAAAGCTTAACCGCTTGGAGAGGAGATGAGGGACAACACCGGTAGCCAAATTGATCTCATCAAGGGAAAAGGAGCAAGTACGAGGAACTTTGAAGAACAAGGTTCTAACCCGCCTCCAGCGATACTCCTCCACAAGACATTTCAAGCTCAGAAGAATATGAAGAAGTTCTTCGTCTCATGGCTCTCCTCAAGAAGAAGAAGGGGGAAGCTAAGAAGAAAAAGAAGGAGAAAATGGAGAAGAAGCTCAAGAGTAGTCAACAAGACTACTCGCGATATCCTTTTAATTATGAACGCTTAAATTCTCACCCTAGTTATTTATCAATTCCCCTAGGCAAACCACCTCACTTTGACAGAAGTAACTACATAATGTGGAAGCACAACATGAAGTTGCATCTAATTTCCTTGAACCCAAGTCTTTGGCATGTTGTGTGTATAGGTATAGATATCCCTGAAGACGAGGATGAACTCACCCAAGAGCAAGAACAACAAATCCACCGCAATGCACAAGCGGCGGCCATGCTCAAGTCATCTCTAAGCATTGAAGAATTCAACAAGGTAGATGGGTTAGAGCTCACCAAAGATATTTGGGACACCCTCAAGATCGCACATGAAGGAAACCGATCCGTGAGGGAAGCCAAGATCGAGATGATAGAAGGAGAGCTTGGAAGGTTCGCCATGGAAGAAGGCGAAACACCCCAAGAAATGTACAACCGACTCAAAACTCTCATCAACAAGAGTCGAGCGTACGGATGCAAGAAATGGAATGATCATGAGGTGGTCAAGAGAATGATAAGAGCTTTCATGCCTCGCAATGTGACCCTATGCACTTTAATCCGGGAAAGTCCAAACTTTCACATGATGACTCCGGATGAAGTGCTAGGGAAAATCATTAACCACGAGATGATGGAGAAGGAAGCCCAACACGTCAACGACCTAGCAAAGATCACTTCACCCAAGACGAAGGGCATTGCTCTCAAGGCCACATCCAAGTCCAAGGGAAAAGAAACACAACTCACAAGTGAAAATGAAGAAAGTGATGATGAGAGCACGGACATGGATGATGAAGAAATGGCATTCTTCATCAAAAGATTCAAAAGATTGATGAGGAGAAGGAGAATCCATCACTATGAGAACAAGAGCAAAGACAAGGGCAAGTCAAGAACAAAGAAGACTTGCTACAACTGTAGCGAATATGGGCATTCCATTATGAACTGCCCCCATAGCAAGGAAGATGACAAGAGGAAAAAGCAGGATGGGAAGCCTCAAGACAAGAAAATCTTCACATAGAAGAAGGCTTATGGACAAGCTCACATTGAAGAAGAGTGGGATTCAAACGAAGAATCTTCTTCCGAAGATGAAGTAAAGGTGGCAACCGTCACCATCAAGAGGCCAACCATGAAGAAATCACTCTTACCAAACAAGGGTGATTGGTAGAGCCCAAGCCACACATGCCTCGTGTCAAAACAAGGAAAGCGCAAGGTAATGTCTAAACCTTCCAAGTTACATAATGTAGATGATAATGACTTTGATAGTAGTAGTGAAGATGAATTCATGTTTAAAGGATTAAACAAAAAGGCTATAGCTAAAATGAAAATGCTATCGGACGAAATATTTGAACAAGAAGAGCTTCTCAATCAACAAGAAGAATTGCTTATCCTTGAAAAGGAAAAAAACCTTGAGATTGACAAGCTCCTTGAACTTGAGAGAGAGAAGAGTAGAGCACTCAAAAGCGAACATACCATGAGCAAGGAAACTTGTGTTGAGCTTAAGATTAAGAATGTAGTACTTCAAGATGAACTTGTGAGTTTAACCAAAACTCACAAGAATCTTGAAGCACAACTTAACTCACTTAAGTCAAGTGTCTCAACTAATTCATCCTCCAAAAACCCCCTCTCAGCAAATATGAAATCCAACACTAACACTTGCAAATGTGCTAACATTGATTTAAACTTAAAAAATGAGCTCAAAGAAGCACAAAGCAAGAATGCACACAAAAGTGGGATCTTTGATAAGGAGAAGATCAAATATGCACATAGTGCATACTCAATCACAAGATCTCCTCTCATCAAAGATAGATTTGGTTATACTAGGGGAGGAAATCAAAATGATAGAATCCCTAAAAACAATAGAAAATGCGTAGTTTTTGTCAAAGAAAACTCAAGTCAAATCAAGAGTGACAACCTTGCATCTACCTCACATGAAATTGCCAAAAATGTAAAATCTATCGTATTTCATAATTTTGATGCATCTTATGTTCTTATGAAAAGCAAGTATGGTAGACTATATGCAAAATATGTTGGGCCACTCCACAAGAGACCAAACACTTGGGTGTGCGTGCCCAAATGCCTTGTAACTAACCTCAAAGGACCCAACCAAGTTTGGGTACCTAAGAGCAAAGCTTAAATTGTTTTGCAGCCCTACTCCTCCGGTGGCACTAAATGGGTGCTAGATAGGGGGTGCACTAACCATATGACCGGAGAGAGAAAGATGTTCGTTGAGTATGAAGAAAATGATGATCCAAGTGAAGGCATCTTCGGCGATAACAACCAAGGAAGGGTGCTCGGTATTGGTAAAATTGCAATCTCTTCTCAACAATTCATCTCTCATGTTCTACATGTTGAATCACTGGATTATAACCTATTTTCCATATCTCAGCTATGTGATAAAGGTTATAATTGCTTGTTTACTAACGAGGGTGTGACCGTCCCTAGAAGAAGTGACAACTCGATTGGCTTTAAGGGTGTGTTAAAGGGAAAGCTTTACTTAGTGGACTTTTCCACGGATAAAAGCTCAACTTGACACATGCTTAATAGAAAAAACCAACATGGGATGGTTGTGGCATAGGATACTAGCTCATGTTGGCATGAGGAACTTACAAAAACTTCTAAAGGGGGATCACATCCGTGGACTAAAAGATGTTTTTGAAAAAGATAGGCCATGCAACGCGTGTCAAGCAGGAAAAGAAATTGGAGCAGCTCATCCCGCCAAGAATGTAAAGACGACACCAAGACCATTAGAGATGCTCCACATGGACCTCTTCGGCCCTGTCACCTACATAAGCATTGGCGGTAACAAATATGGTTTAGTAATTGCTGATGACTATTCTCGTTTCACTTGGGTGTTTTTCTTGCATGATAAGGGAGAAACTCAAAGTGTCCTCAAGAAGTTCTTGAGGAGAGCTCAAAACGAGTTTTCCTCAAGAATCAAGAAGATAAGGAGTGACAACGGCTCCGAATTCAAGAACACTCAAGTAGAAGAATATTTGGATGAAGAGGGCATCAAGCATGAGTTTTCGGTCCCCTACTCTCCCGAACAAAATGGGGTGGCCAAAAGGAAGAACCGAACGCTCATAGAGATGGCAAAAACCATGCTTGATGAGTACAAGATCTTAGATCGGTTTTGGGCGGAAGCGGTCAACACCGCTTGTCACGCTACAAACCGCCTCTATCTCCATCGACTTTTGAAGAAAACCCCATACGAGATCCTAACCGATAACAAACCCAACATCTCTTACTTTCGTGTTTTTGGAGGTAAATGCTACATTCTCAACAAGAAGCCTAGGACTTTGAAGTTCGCTTCGAAATCCGATGAAGGTTTCTTACTTGGTTATGACTCAAACATCTACGCCTATCGTGTTTTCAATAAGACCTCCGGTTGTGTTGAAATTGCACGTGACGTGGTGTTTGATGAAACTAATGGCTCCCAAGTGGAGCAAGTTGATCAATGTGTGCTAGATGAAGAAGAAGCACCATGTGAAACACTAAGAAGAATGGGGCATGGAGAAGTCCATCCCCAAAAAGATGAAGTACATGATGCTACAAGTTCATCACAATCGATACCTCTCATTCAAGATCAAACTCAAGAACCCCAAGATCAAGACGGTCAATTTCAAGAAGGAGAAAATCGAAACCATGATGTTGATCAAGGGGGAGAAGAAGAAGAAGACCACTCAAAAAATCAAGTGCCTCACCCAAGGGTTCATCAAAGCATTCAACGGGATCACCCCGTTGACAACATCCTTGGAGATATCACAAAAGGGGATTTCAAGTCAAGCAACTCAAGGAAGGCACATTCATTAGTCAAACAAAGTACACACAAGACATACTCAAGAAGTTTGACATGGACAAGGCCAAACCCATCAAGACACCAATGGCAACAAACGGGCACCTTGACCTCAATGAAGATGGACCAAGCGTGGATCAAAAGGTATATTGCTCTATGATTGGTTCATTGCTTTATATTTGTGCATCTAGGCCTGATATTATGCTTAGTGTATGTTTGTGTGCAAGATTTCAAGCATCACCTAAAGAATGTTATTTAACATCCGTTAAAAGAATCCTAAGATATCTAGTTCACACACCTAACCTAGGATTATGGTATCCAAAGCGATCTAAGTTTAATCTCATCGGATACTCCGACGCGGATTACGCCGGATGTAAAATAGATAGAAAAAGCACCTCAGGGACTTGTCAATTTTTGGGTAGGTCCCTAGTATCATGGTCATCCAAGAAACAAAACTCCATTGCCCTCTCCACAATCGAGGCGGAGTATGTTGCAGCCGGAAGTTGTTGTGCTCAACTTCTTTGGATGCGACAAACTCTAAGGGATTATGGTTACAATATGAACCACATTCCACTCATATGTGACAATGAGAGTGCTATTAAGATCGCCCATAGTCCCGTTGAGCACTCTAGGACCAAACATATAGACATCCGGCATCAATTTTTGAGAGATCATTCTATAAAGGGGGACATAGCTATCTCACATGTAAGTACCGAAAAACAACTTGCCGATATTTTCACCAAGCCACTAGACGAAAAACGATTTTGTGAACTTTGAAATGAGATAAATATCCTAGACTCTAGGAATGTGAGTTGAAATGTTCTGCATCTGAATGCTAACAATTAGAAGTCATTCAAAAATTTTCACAAATTTCAAAAATTTGCACGATTGTGAAAAACTTGTTCCCTCTCTAATTCTTCTCTCATATTATTTTTGGCTATATTGTGGTCATCATATAATTATGTATATATATATATATATATATATATATATATATATATATATATATATATATATATATACCATAGCTACCTAATAGAAGGTGCAAGTAAATTCACCGCAATCACGGGCAAAATTCTAATATATAAGAATTTCTCAGCCTCTAAGAGTCGGACTTGTCTGCCCTGGAGGCCGGACAAGTCCGGGTATCCTAATAGTGCGAGATGCAGGAAACAAGTCTACAACGAACTAGTCCGTACTGTAGACTAGTCCGGACCTAGTCCGACAGACCGGACTAGTCCGGACTGAGAACCGGACTAGTCCGGCCCCTGGAGACTTAACCTCCAAGGGTCGGGATGACCCCCCCTCCCTCTCTCATTCACCTCTACTCCACTCCTCTCCTCCAAAACTCGCCCCCATTGGCGATTTTGGAGCTCTCCCTCAAATCCCTTGAAGGAATCCTTGATTCAAGGCTTGTGGAGTGCGGGGAATCCTTCTCTGACCATCTCCGCTCCTTCGATCCGTGGATTTCATTAAATTTCTTCACTCTAAGGTACTTTTTGATCTAACCTTGATTTTTCACGAAACTCTTGTTTCTATGTCATACATTTAGTGCCTTAGGCCTTCCCTGATGTTCTACGCCATATTGTTGCAATCCCTCGTAGTATTCCGTCTAGTTTGCTGAATTAGTGATCAAATCACTTAAGTTAGGGTTTAAAACTGTAACGTCCGGACTAGTCCGGACTCCAACCGGACAAGTCCGGCCAGGGCGGACTAGTCCGCCTCTGGCCCGGACAAGTCCGGCTGATACAGTTTTAGCCCCTAGCTATGGGAATGTAAACTATTTCAAACGCAATGCCCTCGCATCTAAGCCTTTCCTTTCATCTATCACCAGATCATGACAGGATCCGGAGACAATCCTCTTCCAAATCCCGAGGCCGAAGCGGCTCGCCAAGCCGCTTATCGTGCGGCAGCCGAGGCAGAGGGAGGAGAGGCTGCAACAAGAGAAGCTCGGACAAAGAAACAGCCTGACAGGGAAGCATAAGCCTCTCAGTCCGTTGATCCTCCAAGGAGGAAGAAGCTAGTGATATTGAAGGAGAAAAAACATGCTGAGTCCCAAAGATCAACCCAAGACAAAAGAAAAGGAAAAGCAGCTGATCCTCCCAGAAAAAAGTTCTTGGCCAATAGGGGACTCGTCATTCATGAAAACCCTAGACGGGGAAATGAGAATCCCCCACAAGGACCTATTGGGCCACTTGAGAGGGCACCTCCTATGCACAACCCAAACCGCCAACCAATTTGGCGAGTGCAACCTTCAAAGGGAAAGGAGCTGACAAAGCCAGAATGTTCAGAGAAGAGGAGGTTTATAAATATGAGAAGTCTACACGAGACCCTCGTTTCTGGTGTGACTTCCATTATGACTACTACCGGCTCGTCTATCTCCCAATGAAGACACCGGTAGTTGATGCTCAGTGGGTGGATTGGCCATACATGGCAAACAAGAAGCATCAATCTTTTGATGCAGTAATTGAAGCAGCAAAACGCCATGAGATCAAGGATTTAATGGCTTTTCAGTATGATTGGAACATCGAGGTGATAGTACAATTCTACACCACCTGCTACTTGCACACCTATGGAAACAGAAAAATCACTTGGATGAAAAATGATGTGGTATACTCGGTGTTGTATGATGAATTTGCTAGGATCCTTGGACTTGAGGAGCACTTGAACTATGAGATCATAGTTCACAATGAGAGGACCTTGGGAAAGGATGACTTGGACTTCATGTATCCCTCATATCTCACCTATGAGCCATCCTCAACCCACAACATCAAACCATTCTTTGGAGTGCTAAACAGAATCCTCAGGAATACTCTAGCTCCAAAAGATGGAGATGCGGGGATGATACAAGGGTATCTCAGAAACTTGTTGAAGCTACTCAATGAAGAAGAATGATTCAACGTCTTCGACTACATCTACAATGATATCTTCAACATCTCCTACACCCCGAACAGGTCCTGTGGATATGCGTCGTACATCATGTGCATGATAGAGAAAGTCACAGGCCTGGAATTTGCAAAGGATGTGAAGCACAGGAAGCTACGTTCACAGATGCCGATTCCCCTTCCTCGCTCTCCTGCGTCTTTGGGCAGGAGCTCCTCTGCAGCTCCATCCTCCTCAGTTGGGCCATCTGCTCTTTCATCATCGAGTGGCTCCTCTAGTGGGTGTCTCAAAATATTCAAGGCTATTTTCTCCTCGTGTCGGAAAGTGGAAGTTCGCATGCAGAAAATGAAGCAACGCCAAGAGAAGTATCTCAAGGTAATGTGCGAAAAAATGGAGATACCTATGTCTCCACCGTTATCGGACGATGCCAAAGTGACAGAGTTTCCCACTCTCACCGAGGACGAGCTTGCCTACTTTGATTCCTCCTCAGCTGCTCCTCCTACCTCCCACGCTCATCAAGAGGATGACGATGAAGACGAAGATGAAGATGAGGATGAGGAAACTCAGAGTGACCAAGACGAAGATCAAGATGGAGATGATAGCGATTAGGTCTTTCGCTCTTTTCTTTCCCTTTTTGGTGCTTTGATGCCAAAGAGGGAGAGAATAAGGGGGAGTAGTCTAGTTTAGATCTTTAGTCTTTAGTCTCGCTCTTTAACACTCACTTTATGTTGGTTTGTAATAACTATGCCACGTTATGCCACGTTATGTTAATGCCACATTATGCCACATTATGTTATTTTAATGACTATGCCATTTTATGTCTTCATATTATGCCATGCTGAGATGATTTTGTTCGTAAATGGTATATCTTCCTTAATACGTTTAATACTCACACTTAGCCACCCCACCATAACACGTGTGAAAGTGCATCTAGGCACCCCTTGTGGCTTTTGGTTAATTTATGACAAACAAATGAGACTCTAACAAAATTGTTGAGAATGAGCGCAGGTTCTCAAAGAAATTAAGAAGAAAAGAGCAAAAAGAAAGGAGAAGGAGGATCCAAATTGATAAGAGCTCAAGAACTTAAAAAATAGATCACTTAGTATAGAGTGTGTTGGAGAAACACACCCCAAGAGCTCAAGAGAAAGAAATCTAACTAACTGCACAATTTCAACACGTTCGGACTAGTCCGATATCAGTCGGACTAGTCCGATTTCTTTCTGACCAGAAAACGGACTAGTCCGATATCATCCGGACAAGTCCGATTTTGTCTCTGGACAGAAAACGGACTAGTCCGCAAAATCACGGACTAGTCCGATATCTCACGACACTTAGGGTTTTCTAAACACCGCACACCGCACTAGTCCGGAGTCAACCACGGACTAGTCCGGACATCGTAAACCCTAACATACCCTTTGGAAACCCGACTATAAAAAGAGGTGTACGGCCATACCAACAAAATGTTCGACCCCCCTGCGCCGTCACACCTCCCAAGATCCCAAAATTCACCTCTCTCCATACATTCTAACCCAAGAAGGATCAATTCTTGTGGATTGGCAATTGATCAAAGGAGAGACTAGGTCTACACCTCTTGATCTCTTGGGTTTGATCTCTCGCACACTTTTCATTGTTAATTGTTCATCTGTTGAGTGTGTTGACACGTGTTCATTCATTCGTTGTAATTCTTGGGGAGCCCTCAACTTTTGAGAAGGCCCCTTGAACAAGTTTATTGTCTTTTGTGATTAGTGGAAGAGAATCGACCTTTGTGGCGATTCGACGAGGGTAGGGTTGGAGAAGACCTGATCCTTAGTGGGATCCTCAACGGGGACGTAGATTGCCTTCGTGGAATTGAACCTCGGGATAAACACTTGTCTTCCACTCTTGTTCATTAATTATTCATCATATACGAGTGTTTAATCAATCCTATGAAATTCACATTCAAACATTAAAATCAAGTTGATTCCTGTCATTCATTATATTTTTGTTGCAATACATCTAAGTTATCGTTTATTTTCTGCTGCATAAAGTATTAGAAGTGAACATTGATCAATCTTGATCTCCCTAGTTCACGTATATCGGACTAGTCCGCCAAGTACCGGACTAGTCCGATTTTTCTCTGTTTAGAAAATGGACAAGTTCGCACCCTACCGGACTAGTCTGATTTCTCTGTATTTGATAGACTACTAAGTGTTTCAGGTTTCAACAAAGCATCGAAAAGCCTATTCACCCCCCTCTAGGCTACATTCAACGTGTATGTATAAAATCCCCAAAGAACTCACTCTTGTGCATATTTTTCCGTGACAATCTTTTGTGTACATATTTATGGGGAGTGAACCATACACACATGTGTTATGAAAACAATCTATTATATCTATTTATCGAGAATCTTAATGTGTTGTCATCAATCACCAAAAAGGGGGAGATTGAAAGTGCATCTAGGTAATCCCATGGGTTTTGTATGATTGATGACGACAATTAAGATACTAATGAGTTTTACTGAGTATGAGCACAGGTGCTTATCAAAAGGAATGGATGTGGAGTCTCTTAAGAAGCAAAAATGAAAAGAAGAAGACTCGCAAGAACAGAAAATAGAACTTTTCTATTGAGTTTTATATTTTCTAGTTGTGTATAAGGTCTTCTCTTTTAGAGTACTTGAGAGTCATTAGAGAGCTCAAACTTAAGTTAGAATCGTGAGAGGAAGTAGTCATAGGTATGGCTGAAAAAGGAAGACCGGACTTATCCGGACTAGGGGCCGGACTAGTCCGTTCCAAACTAGACTACTCCACTTTAGACCGGACAAGAAGTATGTGAGTGAGTTCGGACTTGTCCATTCTAGGCCGGACTAGTCCTTTGTCGAGTGAGTCTGAGCCTTTATGAGACTAACTCTCAGAAGGCCGGACTAGTCCGCCCGTGTGGCCAGACTAGTCCGCTAAGAGGACTAATCCATTTAGGTCCGAAGAAGGAGTCTCTGAGTGACCTCGGACTAGTCCACTCCATAGGCCGAACTAGTCCCGTCCCTTTAGACTAGTCCGGTTTAGGACGGAATAAAAGTTCCTGTGTGAGCTCGGACTAGTCCAGAGTTGGCAAGACTAGTCCGCAGTCCTAGATTAGAGAGTTTTCAAGATTAAGTCTGGTAAGACCGGACTAGTCCGCCTTTGGGGCCGGACTAGTCCGCTCCTATCAGACTAGTCCGTTCTCATACGGAACAAAGGTTCCTGACTTAGATCGGACTAGTCCGCTCTTCACCGGACTAGTCCGCGATTTTATGACCGTTTGAATCCAACGGTCACGAGACTTTTAGTTGGTAGCCTTGTGACGTGAGTGGTCCCTCAAGAACGGACTAGTCCAGGGTTCTGACCGGACTAGTCCGGACTTTAGTAGGTAACGACTAGATGCCGGAATTTCTATAAAAGGAGACCCCTCGGCTGAGAATTGGAGAGACAACAACCCTAGCGCTAAAAACTCATTCCTAGAGCTCCTCTAAGACTCTTTCCTCACCTTCTTGACCCCTAAGATTGGATCTTAAGGGGTTTGTGGATTTGTGAGAGGAGAGACATGGTGATCGACGTTTGAGCTCTCAGTTTGACTCTCTTGCACTCTAATTGTTAATTTGAGTTCTTGACTGTTGTATTTTGATTTCTAGAACTGCTAGGTTGTTGTAGGGAGCCTCAAGTTGTGAGTAGCCCCTAAGAGCATTGTATTCACATTTGATTGATAATGAAAGAGCCCGGGCTTGATCTTGGTGATCGCTCGGTGAGGGAAGGGTTGGAGAAGACACGGTCCTTTGTGGACTCCTCAACGAGGACGTAGATTCCTATGTGGAATTGAACCTTGGGATAAATCGTGTCTCTTGTTTCCTTTACCTTCTCGCCCACTCACTAAAATTACCTGTCAAGCTTTCGTCTTGTTAACACTTGTGAATTGTTCCGCTGTCTTGCAATCTAATCATTCACAACTAATTAGTGAGATCGGTTGACTACTACATATCTTCCGCTTAAACAAAGTTAAAAAGAAAACTTAAAACACAATTTTATACCTAGACCGGACTAGTCTGCCCTTAACCCGGACTAGTCCGGCCTCCTTCAAGTTTAATCCGTTGTTTGCAATAGTTTCAGGTTTTATTAGCCTATTCACCCCCCTCTAGGCAACTTTCAGTGAGCTCCGGAGCTTTCCTCAGAAGGGAGGAGGCTCTGAGCCAGGAGACATGTGGCAGCTTCGGACCTCACGTTAGCGGAGAGGCTCGGTCCGGAGCCCAGAAACGTATTGTCTCTGGAACTCAAGCGCACATGGCAGCCCCAGGGCTGACCTCGGGGCCAAGGACATGTGGCTTGTCCATTTACAGTTGATATGCATGAGTAAGCACAAACTGTAAGTGAGAACGCGCAGGGTAAGACAAAATTTTCTCATTTCAAGCTTCCTTCATAGGAGGAAACAGGTTGTACAAGAAAGTAGCGACCCACTCCGGATGACGAGTGTAGCAGGACTCCTCTGGGCTTAGCTGTTCTAAGCGTTGTTTCTAGACACTATGAAACCTTTTCAGAGAAAATAAAACCCTACCGCTGCGCTAAGATAGAACTTATGGAGGTGTTCTATGTTCCATGGATTGGGTAGAGGTACCCCATCCTCTGTGGCTAGGCGGACGCACCCAGGGCGGCATACTTGTGTCACTCGAAAGGGACCCTCCCACCTAAGGGAGAGTTTATTCCCCCCCCCCCCCATCTAGAGAAAGTATTCGTCGAAGCACCAGGTCACCCACCTCGAGCTGTCTACTCCGCACGAACCGCTGCTGATAACGCTGGAGCGCTTGACGGTATCACGCATTTCGAGCAGTTGCATCTACCTTCGCTCATCGACAAAGTTGATATCTTCACTTCGGAGCTGATCCTGCCTGGTACGCTCGGACACGAGGTGAGCCCATGGTGATTTCTAGGGGGAGGACGGCCTCAGGACAATACACCAGGAAGAAGGGCGTTTCCCGTGTCGAGCAATTGAGGGACGTCCGGCTAGCCCACAGTGCACACGAAAGCTCTTTAACCCAATTGGCACCGTGCTTCTTTAAGCTGTTGTAGGTGCGCGTGTTGAGTCCATTGAGTATCTCGACGCTTGCTCTTTTGACTTGATCGTTACTCTCTGGGTGAGCAACAGAAGCATGGCAAACTTGGATGCCGAGGTCTTCGTAGCAGTCTTGGAACACTGCGCTGGTGAACTGGGTCCTGTTGTCGGTGATGATTCTTTTTGGGACCCCGAATCGGCACATGATTGACTTGATAAACTTGACTGCTGACTGCTTGTTGATTGTTACTACAGAGACAACTTCCGGCCACTTGGTGAACTTGTCTACCGTGACGTAGAGGTACCGGTACTCTCTGACGGATCCGGGGAATGGTCCCAGGATGTACAGCCCCACACAGCGAAGGGACATGAGGGTGCGATCATCTGCAGCATCTGCACTGGTGTGTGGATCTTCTTAGCGTGGAATTGGTACGCCTTGCATTTCCCAACTAGGTCGACGACATCCTGGAGATCTTTCGGCCAATAAAAGCCATGCCGGAAGGCTTTACCGACCAGAGTGCGGGAAGATGCATGATCCCCACACTCGCCTCCATGGATCTCTGCGAGCAGGTCACAACCCTCCTCCCGGGTAATGCACCTCAATAGGACGCCATTAGCGCCACGCCGGTAGAGATTCCTTCTACCGGCGTGTATCTCTTAGCCAACCGAGCGATCTGTTCAGTGGATACACGTTCATCGGGAAGGAAATTCTCTTTCAAGTAGTCCCGGATCTCCGTGATCCACGAGTCGGGACCTACTTGAGCACTTGGATCTTGAGCGTCGGGTTGCATGGAGTCCGCGGTGATGCTAACGATCCTTGGCGGGTGGCATAGTAATATGGCCGCCGGGACCGCCAGCTTCAAGGTGCTAGTCCCACCCCTTCGCCTGGTTCAATCGGCAAGGTGGTAGGTCGCAACAACTTCCTTTCAAAGACCCCCTCAGGCACCACAGCCCAAGTAGAAGCTTTCGTTGACAGGTCGTCGGCTATTGTATTGTTGGCGCGGGGAACATGGCACAAGTCCAAGGATAAGAAGTCCTTCTCCAACTTCTGTACTTCGAGGGTGTAGGCTGCAAGTTGTGGGTCGTTGCAGCAACACTCTCCCTTGACTTGTTTGAAGATCAACTGAGAATCACCCTTGACCAACAACTGCTAGACGTTGAGAGACAACACGGTCTTTAATTCGATATGAGAGCCTCATACTCTGCCATGTTGTTGGTAGCCTTGAAGTCAAGTCATACCATGTACTTGAACTGCTCTTCGGTTGGTGTAAGGAGCAGAACCACCGCTCTGGCACCTTACATCCGCGAGGAGCCATCGAAGAAGAGAGTCCACTAGGGCCTAGTGAAGACCGGAGCTCTGGGCTCCGATTCACTGATGTCTTGGCCCCCCTGGCTGGCATGGTGGCGGTGTCCACTCTGCCACGAAGTCAGCTAGCACCTGACTCTTCACTGTATGGTGTGGTAAGAAGTCCAACTCGATCTCTGCCAGCTCCACAGCCTATTTAGCTATGTTTCCGGTTGCGTTGGGGCAGTGGAGGATGATTCTCAATGGGTATGAGGTAACCACCGAGATCTTGTGATCTTGGAAATAGTGGCGCAACTTCCTTGAAGCAACGAGGACTGCATAGAGCAGGTTGTGCACCTCAGATATATTGTCTTGGCATCATGGAGGACCTCGCTGATGAAGTACACCGGACACTGGATGGTTAGGACCCTCCTAGAGGGGTATGATGCGTCTTCTTGTAGTGGTCCGAGACTCGGGGCCCCCGGCCCTCGGGTCCGGAACTGTGCTTTGGGAGCTCGAACCCAGATGCGCAGGTCGTCAGGTCTAGATGGTTGAGACCCAACTAGATCTTTTCTGGGAGGTCCGGGACTCGAGGCCCCGAGGCCCCGGGGTCTGAGACTGCATTCCGGGAGCTCGGACCCGGATATGCATTGATCATCAAGTCCGAGTGACCAGGGCCTGATTATTTCCCCGTCCCTAGGGTCTCCTGTGGAGTCTAAGCCCTGGTGCTTTAGAGCAATGACAGCAAGAGACTAATCCGGGACCTGAGGTTGATGGAGCTCTGATCGCTCCGCCACCAGGACCATGCTCACAAGCTCAGTTGTGGCAGAAATGTAGAGGAGTAGAGGCTCGCTCTATTCTGGGGCCACCATGATCGACAGCGTTTTGAGGAACTTCTTCAGCTCCTGGAATGCCTCATTCGCCTCCTCGGTCCATACAAATGGACCGGATTTGCGCAGAAGCATGAAGAACGGAAGAGCCTGCTCGGCCAATCTAGAGATAAACCGACTGAGCGCAGCCAAGTGTCCGATAAGCTTCCGCACATCCTTGATACGAGGAGGGGGCCGCATTAGTTCTATCGCCTTAATCTTCTCTAGGTTAGCTTTAATTCCTCAGTATGAGACCAAGAAACCGAGCAACTTCCCGGTAGAGACCCCAAAGACACATTTGTCTGGGTTCAACTTCGTGTGTGTCGAACGCAGTTTGTCGAAGACTAGGGCTAATTTGTCGAATAGAGATGCTTGCGACTTAACCTTCACTACGATGTAATCGACATAAACCTCTACTAGGTCCCGAATGAGGTTCCCAAATGTTTTGTGCATTGCACACACAAAAGTGGGAAGGGCACTCTTAAGACCATAAGGCATGGACACATAGCAGTATAGACCATATACTGTGATGAAGGCGGTATGCTTTTCATCTTCCCTAAACATAGGTATCTGGTGGAAACCTGAGTATGCGTCTAGGAAACACAACAGATCATAGCCGGATGTAGAAGCAACTATTTGGTCTATACGGGGGAGAGGAAACGGATCCTTGTGGGCATGCCTTATTAAGGGTGGTGTAGTTGATGCACATGTGTAGCTTCCCGCCAGCCTTGGGGACGATAACAGGGTTCTCCAACCATCGTGGATGATGGACATCTCGGATGAAGCCAGCGTCGAGCAGCTTCTTGATTTCTTCACGGATGAAGTCTTGCCGATTGATGGATTGCTCCCGAGGCTTCTGTTGGACCGGCCTGGCGTCAGGGTGGATCTTCAGTTGGTGCTCAATCACCTCCCAAGGGATCTCGGGCATTTCTGGCTGTTTCCACACAAACTCGTCGACATTCGCGTGGAGAAAGGTGACAATCGCATCTTCCTATTTGTCACTCAGACCCCCAGCGATCCGGGTGGTCTGAGCGACATCAGGACCGACTTGGACAACCTTGACTAGTAGGTCCTCACCGCCCGAGGGATGCACCTGGGGTGCAGATGTCATCCCTCGCCGACGCGTGCTTGGAGGCGCCCGACTAGCTTCAGCGTGACTGGAAGCGGCCTCCTGTGCTTCTGCCAGTGCTTGGAGCTTTTCCAGTGCTGAGACAGTCACAGTGCGGTCACCATGGATCTTGAGGACACCACTCGGGGTTGGCATCTTCAGAACCAAGTAGCTGTAGTGGGCTACCGCCACAAACCGGTACAGGGATGGCCTGCCGATTATGGCATTGAAGGGGAGGCTGACCTCCGCGACGTCGAAGATGACGCTTTCCGTACGGTAGTTCTCAGGCGTCCCGAATGTCACCAGGAGGGAGATGCTACCGCACGGAAAGATTGGGTCCCAGGCTACCCCCGAGAATGGTGTCGAGGGGGTAAGGTGGGACATAGGGATTTGCAGCTTCTTGAAGGCTGCGAGGCTGATAACGCTGAGAGACGCCCCGCCATCGATCAACACGTGGTAGAGCTTCATGTTGGAGATGGTTGGGGTGATGAGGAGGGGAAGCTGCCCGGTGCCTACCATGTTCTTGGGGCAGTAAGAGGCGTCGAAGCTGATCGACGTCTCCATCCACTTATGATGTGGAGTCGGCCTGGGGGTTGGAGGAGTTGTCGCCACTGCTCGACGTAGGGTCTTGACGGCTCGCCTAGACGAGACATAGGAATAACACCCGTACATCACATAGAGTGTGCCAACCGTTTGGCTGCCGGCTTGGCCAGACCTACCTGCTCTAGAGCAGGAGCTAGCCTCGTCGTCTCGCGCCTGGAGACGACGGCGAGTTGGGCGAGAAGGCTCGCCATGGGAGGTGATATTCACCATGCGCGTGGAGAGCGCGGAAGCCCCCCTTCCTAGCGCCCCAAATGTCGGAGTGCGTGAGCTGCGACACTCCTCCCGACCTGCTACAGAAGCAGGCCGTGAGGTTCTTTGATCAGAGGAGGCTTGACGCCCTCCGCGACCGGGGCTCGAGAGAGCGGATGAACACTAAGATTTACGTGGTTCGGTCCGCCAGAGCATAATACCCTATGTCCACGGGTGTGCTTGCTCTATTGGTTGCTTGTATGTGGGAATGCAGGATTCGGGAACTGACCCCTTGTCGGTTGGTCACCCCGGTCCTTTTATATTCCAACATCGGGGTGGTTACAATGTGGCTTGAGGCCCGACAGGTGGCCTCAAAGCTAGGTGTACCCTATACATGATCTAGGGTTTTGTACTATGAGTAGAGCAGTCGGTGGGGAAGTTAAGTCCCGCCGGCTAGCGCGCTGAGCGCCCCTGTCCATGTTTAAGGTGATGATGAAGACGCCGTCATGTCGCCGTGTCTTCTCGCCCTGCTTGGGCGGCCTCGTGCCGTTGGGCGGCACTATACCGCTGTCACGCCTTGTTGTCCTATCTTGTCAATGTAATAGCGATGAGGCAGAGGATAGAGGCGTGTGTGGTGAGCCATGCTTCTGGGGAAGGCACGAGCCTTGAATGCGCAGCCTCACGGCGCACTTCTATCTTGACTTCGTGGACCCACGGCCCACGATGGATCAGGGGTCACATGGCGGCTGCGGAGCTCTTATCTACGGGTTTGGAGCTAGGGGACACGTGGCATGTAACACCCCATTTATCATAAGCTAATAAATCATGGTTATAGAATTAACCACCAGGCATATTACGCACACCCTTGGCCGATTTTAGATAGCCTTTCATCGAAACTTTTGCCTCATGGCAAACCCCTTTTCCTCTCACTCCCCCATCCTCATCCATTCTACGACAAATTTCTAGAATCACACACCACCCACCTCTTCTCCCTCCATCCTTATCCATTCCACGAGAAGCTTCTGGAATCACCCCTCACATACCCCTCCCTCCTCTACCCTTATCCATTTCACGAGAAGCTTTTAAAATCATCTCTCACATACCCTTCCCTCCTCTATCCTTATCCATTCCACGAGAAGCTTCCGGAATCACTCCTCGTATACCTCTTCCTCCCCCATATACTTATCCATTCGGCGAGAAGCTTCTAGAACCACCCTCACATATCTCTTCCTCCCCCATCCTTATCCACTTCACGAGAAACTCCCGGAATACGCATTAATTACACCTCACCTACCTCTCCTTCCTCCATCCCTATCCCTTCCCCTTCATCTTTAAAAGGGGATCGGGGGCTGTTCACATCTTTCTCCAACATCGATCTCCGATGACCAACCCTCCCCGCAGAGCCCCGCCAAGCCGCGACCAAGGTGAGCACCCCGACCTCCACTCTTCTTCCGGAGCCATCCCTCTTCTCCCTCTCCTCGGGTTTGACCACGACCACCCCGCGGCATGGCCGCCGTTCCGTGAAGTTGTCCTACTTCCTATACCCCCTACCAAAAATCGGCAGCTTAATCGAGTGAGCCATAGCGTCGGCGTTCGATTCCTTACTCTCTGGCCAACCTCTCCCGTTTACTCTCGCTGATTTGAGCCCAACCCCAAGCAACCACTTGATTGTCCTTAGACCAGATCTCACCCACACACAAAGACTAATTAATTCAATTCTTCTTCTAAAAATCATCTGATATCCTAATATAGTTAATGCAAGCAAGTCTGAATGATGTATATTTTCTTTGTTTGTATATTTACTTGTGCGTGGTGCAGAACCAATACTAGAAGAGAATCCAGAGAAGCCAAGTGACCAAGAGCATGACACCGTAGACAGTAGCGAAGGCAAGTTTCATCAACTCCTTTTTGATCATATTGCTCCTATGTGAGGTTCATCTGTTGTGGCCAGTAGATTAGGACATTGCATTGTTGAGCATGATCGAGTGATAGAGTGTAAACATACTAGTTTCTCTTTTGCGGCATATTGATATGATGATATTACGCATGATGATGTTGCCTTGTGTATGTTGCATGATTGGGGAGAGCATGAGTTGAGACCGGTGCAGAAGGGTTAGTGTTGGTGTAAGCGCAACCGTGGTGGTAGACTTACGGCGAGTACTATAAGGATGATAGGCTCGCGGTGTGAGTATGGAGGCAGCCCTGGTGAGCCTTAAGGACCGACTTGTTTTGACATCTCACCTAACTTCTGTCACACCCGGTTTTTCCAAAGAACAACCAAGTGAATATCACATGTATGCCAGGATCATTTTCTCATACATGTGATGACAAATAGTGAAGCATCATTTATTACAAGCCAGGTGTCGAATATAAATAAGTCTTACATAGCAAATGTCTCAATGGACAATATTAAGTTCATCACAAGTAAATAAACTAGCAGCGGAATATTATTCTTGTGGGCTCTATTACAGGCGTTGCCCGGGGTCTCCATGAACCTAGAAACCTTCTTCGGGTCCAAAGTCTTGATCATTATACACCACCTCATTATCTTGACCTGAGCAGCAATATAAACCAACAAATATGCAAGGTTGAGTACCGATGGTACTCAGCAAGTGTGGGAAAGTTATGTTATGCATGGCTAGAACAAGGGGAGGTTGAACTCATGGTTAAAGCACTACGCAATTAATACCTATCACCTTAGCTTATTAAGCACCTACATTACTACACAGGTGAAATGGTCCCAATCTCCCATCCCATCATCATAATCAAATAATCATAACATCATTTCCAATGTTAAGCTCCCCGCTTAACATCCACAACTTCCAAACCCATCATCCTCTAATCATGAATAAGTCCAAGCCGCTCTTGACCGTGAGCACGGCTGTCATGATAGTTTTGACTCTGGAGAGTTTGTACCACTGTACCCACATGTAGTGATTTCATCCCCCGTTGCCGGGTAGACTAAAAGAACCTCCATTATGCCAGTGGCTACGAACCACATTCACACTTCCCAGATGTGTAGCCAGGAGATCACTACGAAGCCTTTACAAAGGGATTCCCGACGAGCGTGGGCCCATTGAGGTTTCACCCCTAACAGCATACAAGAGGCTCCAACCCCGCTGCAGTGGCCCCCTCTTGAGCCTTGCGGTTCATATGGTAGTCCAGCTGACACCTACTCCCCGCACCATCCAACACACCCATACTACGCCGGGGATACACCTAATTAATTTGCCAAGCTGCCCCATCTCAGCATGTGGTTGGCACTGTAAAGCCAGGTTACATGCTCCATGAACCGGTCCTTAGGATCCAGGCAAGTACTAAACACAAACCCGAGTCTCGTGCACCCAGCACACAACCAAAACATCCAACTTGCCTTGATCCCTACCTCTACATAACTCACAATATCTGATTCAAGAGTATGGTAAAATAAACTGATGATCTCATATCCCAAATATCTCATTCTAAGCATGGCTAAGCATATGCATAATAATAAATGACATGATAAAATAAATCCCAATCCAAGCTACAAGGAAACAAGGTAATGCAATTCTAGGGAAACTTCCTAACATGGGTTTCATATTTCAATTGACAATGCAAATAGTTCTAACTACACATCCTAGTATAGGATCAAAGTGGTCAAGGACACTTGCCTCCTTCTTGCTGCTCTTGAAATGGGTAGTCCTGGTCTTGGAAAGGAATAACTTGCTCTTGAGCAGGTTCTACATCATACCATCACACATAGCAAAAGAAAAACAACAATCATAAGACATAGTTCACACTTCTACTTCATACAAACCATACATTCACATTTATGAAAGTCTTTCACCATTATATGTGTTGTGGTTACTTTATGTGTGTTGAGTTGTGGCTTTCATGCACTTTTAATCATGTGTATATGATTCCTACTATTGTGTTCACATTTATACTTACCTACTATTTATATATGAGTTTCCAATTTAAATAAATTCCTTATATTCAACTACTACACCTTTTCACTACCAAGTATGTATGAAAAGTATTTTTCTTCTCCATATGTGCCTTTAGAATTGTTACCAACCTTAAACTGAATTCTTTTGTTTTTTTAGAAACTCCATTTATCATTTACTAGTTGCTATAATTTCAGATTTATTTTCCTCTACATAAATGTGTTCTTTATTATGAAATTAGTAATATACATCATCTAAATAGAATAGGTTCTGATCCTAAATAATTTAATAACATATTTTGACCTTTGCCTCAGATGTAAACTATTTCACAATTATTTTCCCTATTTTCTAAAACTATTCATTACTTAAAAATGTGTCCCTAAATGTGAATAATAAATTAAACAGATTCAATTCAGCCCAAAATATGTTTTTATCTCACTCCAAAGTTTCCTAAATACTGAGAAAGTCTTTAATTAAATTTTGACAATATGTTTGTCCCACTTTTTAATTTTTAAACACTAGCCACATCTTCAATTTCCTAAATTAAATACTAAACAGGGCTAAAAAGGTAAACTCACCCCACTACAGGGTCTATAATATTATTTTCAGAATTTCCAGGGGTATAGCTACACTTATCAGAGGGGTTTTTCCTAATTTTTATTAAGTCCAGGGGCTAAAACTAATTTTTAAATGAATTTACATGATTTTCTGAAGTTCCAGGGGCTAGATCAGAAGTTTTCGGGGCTAGCTCTTATTTCCCGAGAACCCCAGGGGGTAGCACGTAAGATTTCCAGTCTTTATAACGCGGGGCTGACGTGGACCGTCTGATTTTAAACCGACGGCTAAGATTATAACGTCGAACCGGTACGCGGGGATTTAAACCCTACCGTGCGATTTAAAATAAACGGCGCACAAGCGGCCACGTCGCCCAGATCGAACGCGGGCGGCGCTGCCAGCGGCGCACGGCGGCGGGAAGCGGCGATCTCGCCGGAGACTTTCGGATTTTCGAGAATTCTTCCTAGAACTGTGATTTTATGGTATAGATCGGTGGAGGGGAGGTCGGGGATCTCACCTCGGGTGTTTTCTTGAGCTCGGAGGTCCTGGAAGGTGATCGGCGACGAGGTCCGGGGTGAATTCACGGTGAGGCTCGTCGGCGCTGTGTTTACACCGCAAGTCACCGAGTTTTCTGCACCTGCAAGGTTCCCCGGAGGCGGTGGATCAAGACCAGCGAGTTAGATCGGAATTTCCGGGCTTAGATCGGCCAGAATTCGCCGGAGAAACTCGGGTTCTCACCGTAGAGAAAATCGGCGGATCGCGTGGGAAAAACGGGACAGGGTCGGGGTTTTTATAGACGGGGGAGGGCGGTGGGTTTGTTTAGATCAAGTGGGAGTCCTCTGGAACCAGAATTCGGCCGGAAATCCGGTCGGTTGCGATCGCGCGCGCGCGGGTGAACAGTCCGAGTTTCGGACGATCGGGGTTAGGGATGACAGGTGGGTCCCACCTGTCTGAGAGAGAGAGCGCGGGCGCGCGGCTGCGGGCTGGCGCGGGGGCAGGGTGGGCCGGCTGGTGGGTTTCGGCCCACTGGCCGGTTTTTTTTCTGTTTTTCTTTTTCTTTTTCTATTTCTTTTCTGTTTTGAGTTTAATTTGAATTCTAGTTTGAATTTAAATTGTTGCAAAACATGCAACACGTCCAAAAATTTTTAAATTCCCCTCTTAACATGATTTTGGGTCTTAACAAGATTTTGGGGTGTTACAACTTCCTTTAGTATGACCACATGACCCTGTATGGGCGGGGCTTAGCCTAACCCCGGTGGCAAGCCCGACAGTCGTCCACGGTGGAGAGATATATGCATTTATGAGTGAAAACTGAGATGATATTGAGATAAGTCATGACACTAGGTTGGGGACGACTGGTGTGGGTGATGTTTCAACTGGGTGTCAGTTATGACGGACTGTCTTTGATGGTCCGTGCGTGTGGGTACAGTGTACAACCTCAATAGAGTGTAGAATCCGTTCGGACGGTCGTGTCCTTGGTATAGGATAGCTTATGGTGTGGTCCTAACAACTAGGAAGCCACCTGTTGTGAGGATGAGGTGAGGGATGTCTTTGGATGGGTTATTTGGTTGCATTAGTTGCATTAGGTTGCATCACTCTTTTTGTTGCGCATTGCATCTATATTTGTTTCATTTCCCTCCCGAAGGGCGAGGTAGAGCTTGCTGAGTACTTTTTGTACTCAATTATTGTTGATATCTTTAGAGGAACCTGACTTCAACCCGAAGGACTTTGAGTAGGGTCACATCCACACCCAAGGTGTTACCGTGGAACCATGTACGAGGAGGAGCTAGTCGTGCATGTGTTTATGTCGTTAGTTATCATTATGTTAGTTCTTATGATTGTTGCACTAAAGTGTATGCCATTGTAACAAAGATCTGTATGGTTGTGATTCCACTTGTGTTGTAATATTATGTATCAAACTCTGTTTCTTGCATAATATTACATGTTTAGTTCCGATCTTATGGGTCGGGACACTTCAAGTAGTATCAGAGCCATACTTGGCTGTAGGATGCGGACCCTAGTACTTAGGTGACTGTAGGAGACCGTACAATAGTTGGCCTGTAGGAAACATGGACCGTAGAGCCTTGGTGATAGGTTTTGCTCTCATCTAATCCTTGTGCCCTATTCTAAGCCAGATGGCCGACGACCGTATCACCACCTTCTGCATCAACGAAGATGGCTTCCCCAAGGTGCTCTATGCCGCCACTGCGCGACTTAGTATTCCAGACCGCCCGGAGTACGTGGGTCATGAGTTCGTGGAGCATGTCATCGAAAGCTGCGAGGTCACTGTGCACATCGGCGCTAGTGAGAGGTTCCTGGACATGAAGCCATGGAGCTTCTCCGCCACTGGATGTCGCATGAAAGATACATACCAATTGGTGGCTCGCAAAGCCCTGAAGTACCTCCGCCACATGTTTGACTGGCATTTGGGTGCCACACCAATGAAGTACTTCCCACCACTGGAACGTAGTCCTCCCGCATGGATGGCAAGGATTTGCAATGGAAGGCCTTGGGTCGACCGAAGATGTCCCCACCATTGTCGCCATGTCCAGTTATTTATTGAACCTAGACGACCTGTACGACCAGTTGAACCAGCACGTGAAGACCCTCGTCCAGCGCGCTGAGACATTGGAGACCTGCTGGCAAAAGACTAAGCTAGCACTAGCGCAGGCTGAAGCCCAGGTTGCCGGCACCGAAAGTCGTGACGCCTTGGCCAAGGAGAACCTTAGGGAGCAGGCCAACCGCCACAACCAGCTGCTTAGGGGTGTCTACCTCGTAGACCGAGCCAAGCGGAAGGACCGTCAGGCAGGTGCAACGACGGAGCCACTAATCCTAGAAGGCACTCCAACATAACACCTATCCAACCCCCGTAGGAGGATTTGTGATCCCGTGCCACCTACCTCTCCGACCCCATCTCGCGGGACCAACGAAGGTCCTGAAGATCAGGATTTAGGACCCAGTAGCCAGACAGAGGTCTCGGCTGACCCTTAAGGAAACGGACCTAGGGACGACATGCGCTATGTATCTTGTACCTGCTTGCCTGAATGAATGAATGCTTGGTGTGTTGCTTGCAATGTTTGATGTTTTGTGTGAATTGTGTGGTATAAAATTATGTGTATTTACATACATATAGTAAAATAGTAAAAATAACAATAATAAAAGACAACAAGCATAACTAATTATGATGCACCGTGGTAATAGTAATAAGAAGAAAATCTAAAACCATCGATTGCCTTGTCACTGATGCCTCGCCGCTCAAGCCAAGCCACTAATGGACATGAGGCGGACCAAGCACTACGAGAGATTTCGCCTACACTTCACGAGCATGAGACAGCGGAGAGTGCATCTGTATGGCCACATACCCAAGCACCTACCTATGACCCGACTGCCATTCTGGACCGCCAGACTTGACTCCTCGAGATATTGGCGAACATCCTGGTTGCTCAGAACAACAATGGACTCAACAACCATCAGCCAGCGCCGCAGAACAATCACTAGATCGCGGACTTTAACAAAATGAACCTGCCCAAGTTTTCTAGATCTGAGGATCCTATTGAGGTAGATGACTAGCTAAGAGAGATTGAGATGAAACTTGAGGTTGTGCATGCAAATGAGCAAGATAAGGTTCTGCTTGCAGTCCAACAACTGAGAGGATCTGCCTTAGCTTGGTGGCACAACTATAAAGAGATGCATCCACATGCTAGAACCATGGTATGGGGTGAGTTTGGGAAGTTGTTTAGAGAGCAACACATCCCATGTAGCATTCTGAAGCTAAAGAGGAAAGAGTTTATGAACCTTAAACAGAAGGGTCTAACCGTGACGGAGTATCTACACAAGTTCACCGGGTTATCCCGCTATGACCCCCACGCTGTGGATACAGAAGAGAAGAAGCAAGAAGCCTTTCTGCGTGGGTTAAACACTAAGATCAGGAAATTTCTTGAAGCATCTGTTTGTCCAGATTATAGTACCCTGGTTAACAAGGCCATCACTACAGAAAAGAACATAGAGGATGAGCTACGGGAGAAGAAAAGGAAATTTGAGGACAAGAAGGTGTTCGAGCAGGTGAAACTTCAGAGGACTAATCAACTTGTTTCTTCAGTACAGAGGACCCAGCAACCGACCTACTTTGTGCAGAAGAACCAACAACCTATTTACTCTGGGCAGATGGCTCATATTGGTGTATCCTACAAAGCACCAACCACCACCTTCAAGTAACCGGTACAGCCTGCTAAATCACATGGCTCATTCCGTCCTCAGCAGTCTAGAGTCAATTAGACTGGTGGCCAGAGGATTTTTTTCAGCTGCCGTGAGCCTGGGCATATCACCGTTAACTGCCCTTACAAGATTAAGCCAACACCATCTGTCGTCTCCAACTCAGTTAACGAACCAAGGCAACCAGCCGGAGGTAGCCGTGGAGCACCGTCAAGGACTCAACACTCCTTTGGAAAGGTCACAGTAAACCACGTCTATGCTGAAGAGGCAGATGCATCACCAGGAGTTCTACTTGTTGAGTTCTTGGTTCAGTCAGTTTTGACATCAATACTATTTGACTCTGGTGCATCACATTCTTTTATATCATCACACTTCGTAGAGACACATAATATATCTACGGTAGCCCTTAAGAGATCCTTAATGCCTCGATCACCGGGAGGTTATATACCTTGCCACACATGAGTTAACAACATCTCTTTAAACCTAAGTGGGATAGAGTTCTTGGTTGATATGGTAGTGCTTGACTCCCATGGGATAGATGTGATCCTTGGTATGCATTGGTTAGCCAAGTGCAATGGGAGTATAGCTTGTGCATAGAGGACTATAAAAGTGACAAACCATGAAGAGAAGACTATCACATGTCATGTCAAGTCCAGCCTGTCTGAGCCAATAGTAAATCACTTGAAGGCGGAAACACCTCAGGAAGTGCCAGTGATTAAGGAGTATTTTGATGGGTTCCCTGAGGAGTTGCTAGGCATGCCGCCAGAAAGAGAAGTGGAGTTATCCATTGATCTAGTTCCCGGAACTGCCCCAATAGCTAAGAGCCCTTATAGAATGGCAGCGCCAGAACTAGCCGAGTTAAAGAAACAGTTAGATGAGTTGCAAGAGAAAGGGTACATAAGGCCTAATGCATCACCATGGGGTGCACGAGGCCTCTTCATAGAGAAAAATGATGGAAGTAAGAGACTCTGTGTAGATTACCGAGCTCTTAATGCGGTGACCATCAAGAACAAATACCCTCTATCACAGATAGATGATCTATTCGACCAGCTAATGGGGGCCAAGTTTTTCTCAAAGATTGACTTGAGGTATGGATATCATCAAGTGAGGATTAAGCTTGAAGATATACCTTAGACATCATTTGTGACTCGCTACGGTCAGTTCGAGTTCACAGTGATGTCTTTTGGATTAACCAATGTCCCTGCCTATTTCATGAACCTAATGAATCAGGTGTTCATGCAAGAGTTGGACAAGTTTGTCATTGTCTTCATCAACGACATTCTAGTCTATTCACGAAGTGAAGCACAACACGCGCAACAACTGCATGTTGTTCTGGACTGGCTCAGGAGCCATCAACTTTATGCCAAGTTCAGCAAATGTGAGTTTTGGTTACAAAAAGTTAGTTTTCTTGGGCATGTGCTAAGAGCCGAGGGAGTTGCAGTTGATCCAGAGAAGGTCAAAGTTGTATCATCTTGGAAGCAATCAACTTCGGTCTCGGAGATTTGTAGTTTTCTTGGTATGGCTGGTTATTATCGGAGGTTCATGAAAAGATTTTCCAAGCTAGCTCGACCAATGACGGAAGTACTCAAAAAGGATAAGAAGTTTGTGTGGACTGGAACATGTGAGCGAAGTTTTCTTGAGTTGAAGGAAAGACTAACCACGACCCCAGTCTTAGTCTTACCGAATGTTCACAAGAGCTTCTATATTTATTATGATGCTTCTAGACACGACCTAGGATGTGTGTTAATGCAAGAAGGACGAGTGGTGTCCTATGCCTATCGTCAGTTAAGGCTGCACGAGCAGAACTACCCAGCCCATGAATTGGAATTGGCTGCGGTAGTGCATGCTCTTAAGATTTGGAGACACTATCTGATCGGTAACAAGTGTGAGATCTACACAGACCATAAGAGCCTCAAGTATATCTTTACCTAGCCTGATCTGAACCTAAGACAACGAAGATGGTTGGAACTAATTAATGATTATGATGTGGAGATTCACTACCACTCGGGTAAATCAAATGTTGTGGCACACGCTCTCAGCAGGAAAGCATACTGTCATCACTTGGTGACTCAAGTACCGCAACTGTGCGAGGAGATGATGAAGTTAAACCTAAGTATTGTACCTCACTCCTACATCTACAACCTTAGCGTCCACCCTGTCCTGGATGACCAGATTAAGAAGGCTCAACACGAGAATGAAAAGTTGATAAAGATCAAGGAACAAATCGGTGAAGGCAAGGCACTAGACTTTAGAGTTGATAGGGATGGAATATTGTGGTTCAAGAAACGGTTGTGTGTGCCTTCACAAGGTCATATCGTAATATGATCATGGATGAAGCTCATAACTCTCCCTACTCTATCCACCCTGGATCCACAAAGATGTACGTGGATATTAAGCAGAAGTATTGGTGGGTTGGCATGGAGGGTGACATAGCCAAATTCGTGGCTTATTGTGATGTGTGTAGAAGGGTCAAAGCTGAGCATCAAAAGCCGAGTGGCCTATTACAGCCCTTACCGATTCCCGTTTGGAAATGGGATGAGGTAGGAATGGATTTCATCACTGGCCTGCCAAGGACCAAGAATGGTAATGACTCAGTGTGGGTAGTGGTCGACCGTCTGACTAAAGTTGCACACTTTATTCCTGTGCGCACTACCTACAATGGGAGTAAGATGGCCAAGTTGTACATAAACCGTATTGTGAAACTACATGGAGTACCCTCGAGGATAGTCTCGGATCGAGGTACTCAGTTTACGTCAAGGTTTTGGAGGAGTATTCAAAAGGCACTTGGTACCAAGTTGGACTTTAGTTCACCGTATCGCCCTCATATGGATGGTCAGAGGGAGAGGATCAACCAAATCTTGGAAGACATGTTGAGGGCCGCTATTCTCACCTACGACAAGGATTGGGAAGACAATTTATCGTATGCCGAGTTCTCATACAACAACAGTTATCAGACCAGCATCAAGATGCCACCGTATGAAGCCCTCTATGGAAGGAAGTGTCAGACCCTGCTCATGTGGTCAGAAGTTGGGGACCGCATTGTGGAGCAACCAGACTTCATCTTGGCAGCAGAGGACAAGGTAGCAGAGATTCAAGCGAATCTCAAGGCTGCCCAATCACGTCAGAAAAGCTACGCAGATAAGAGGAGGCGTGAACTCAATTTCCAAGCTGGAGATCATGTGTACCTTAAAGTATCTCCTATCCAGGGCACACGCAGATTCCAAGTACGTGGAAAGTTGGCACCACGTTACATCGGTCCTTTTTAGTTCCTAAAAAGGGTAGGATCAGTGGCATATGAGATCCAGCTACCCAAAGAGATGTCAGGCATGCACAATGTCTTCCACATGTCACAACTAAGAAAAAGCCTACGGGTTCCCGAGGAACAGGTGGCACAAGAAACCCTAGACCTGCAATATGATCAGAGCTACCAGGAGGTGCCAGTAAAGATCTTGGAAACTGTCACCCGAAGGACATGGAGAAACACCTTCACGCTTTGTCGGGTCCAGTGGAACAGACACTCAGAGGCCAAAGCTACTTGGGAAAGAGAAGATGCATTGCGGACAGAGTTCCCCCATCTCTTTACAGACCACTCGAATCTCGAGGACGAGATTCATCCAAAGTGGGGTAGGTCTGTAATACCCCATTTTTTCATAAGATAATAAATCATGGTTATAAATTAACCACCAGGCATATTACGCACACTCTTGGCCGATTTCAGACATGCCTTTCATCGAAACTGGTGCAGCCACCCCTCTACTTTTGCCTAATGGCAAACCACTTTTCCTCTCCCTCCCCCATCCTCATCCATTCTACGAGAAACTTCTAGAACCACACACCACCCACATTTTCCCCCTCCATCCTTATCCATTCCACGAGAAGCTTCCGGAACCACCCCTCACATACCCCTCCCTCCTCTATCCTTATCCATTCGATGAGAAGCTTCCGGAATCATCCCTAACATACCCCTCCCTCCTCTATCCTTATCCATTCCACGAGAAGCTTACGGAATCACACCTCACATACCTCTTCCTCCCCTATCCTTATCCATTCTGCCAGAAGCTTCTAGAACCACCCCTCACATATCTCTTTCTCTCCCATCCTTATCCACTCCACGAGAAGCTCCTGGAATATGCATTAATTACATCTCATATACCTCTCCTTCCATTGTAACACCCTCAAAATTCATTCCTATGCATTGCACACATTTTTCATGTAGAGAAACATTATAAAAGAAGTAGAAATAGAGAGATAACTATAGAAATGGAGAAATAACTATAGAAATGGAGAAAGAACCATATAAACAGAGAAAGTAAGTATAGAAATGGAGAAAGAACTATAGAAATGGAGAAAGAACCAGAGAAATGGAGAAAGAACCATAGAAATGGAGGAAGGAACCATAGAAATCGAGAAGGGCATATAGAAATGGAGAAATGGGACATAGAAATGGAGAGGGGAATGTAGAAATGGAGAGTGAGACATAGAAATGGATAGGGGAAAGTAGAAATAGAGTAAGTGACATAGAAATGGTGGGGAATGAGAAAAAGATAGCTGAAATGAGCCAATTCCAATTTCCCCAAATTTCCCCCAAAATTTCCAAATTCCCCAATAACACAAAAGAGGAATTTTCCCCACATCTGGGGGGATAAAATCCCCAAGACTGCCGCACCTAACTGAAAAAATAAGTTCGTTGAGATCCAAAATTGAGTAGGACTCTTATTTGAGCTCCAATTGGAGTAGGACTACTCTTTTTCCCCTTATAAATATAACCCCCACCCCCTTGGCCGACCCCTCTCTATTTTGGACGTCCTCCCCCTGCTGTAAAGCCCCCTTCCTTGCTGCCAAGTCACCAAGTCCCCCCCCCTTGCCGGAATTTGGCTGCCGTCGAGCCCCGCCGTCGCCGGAGAAGAAGCCCGACGATCTGTCCTACCAAAATTTTCCTTAGAAAAATTCCCCACTGCTGCCATTGCTAGGAGGAAGGCCCTGCCACCAAAAGGAAGTGAGGTAGTTCCCCATTACCCATCTTACGACGTCGCCGCTGTTTCTATGCATCCGTTTTCTTCGCCCCCTTCGAACAGAAACTTTTACGTGTGGACAGACCGTGTTTTGATCGGTTTTTGACGGTGGAATTGATCTAGATCTTGAGTCAAGACCATCACCACGTCCATACTTGATCTCTACACCCTTGTTCATCATAAAACCCTATGAAATCCCGTTAAAACATGCAATAACACGTACAAACTGGTTTAATAAAACAGCACCATAGGATTTGTATTCATCTACCCCATTGCATCTTGAGTAAAGTTTGTGCATGATGTTTTATTGCTGTAAATTTTGTATGAGAGTGGTCGTGAGTAGAAGGACAAGCTCAAGAATCCATCTACAAGGATCTACAGCACCAAGACTTCGAGACGCTCGAACAACAAGAACCACGAGAGCAAGGCAAGTGCCCCTTGACCATATTGATCCCATGTTTTAAAATTGTTTTGTTTGCGAAAACTCGTACGCTTGAGTCAACTTGATGGGATACCCTTCTATAGGAGTTTACTAGTTTTCTTAACCATCCTTGTCTCCGGGAGAGTTGATGAGTCGGGTATGGTCATTTTTCCTTTTTGCTTCGCTTAATTCACAGGATGCGGGAAGCTGAAATAAAACATGTCTAGCTACTGCACTCATATGAATAATGACGATGAGATCTTAATGATGGTAATGGGCATGGAATCGGGGAGATCTAGGCAAGCTTGGTTTGTGAATGTTGCTGGATGAGATGGTGGAACTTGTCGTAGATCTAAGGACCGGTTCATGCGAGAATATGCCAGGAAAACAGTGCCACCACAAGGCCAAGTATGGGTGCGGCTTAGATGATTAATTAGGTGTGTTGCTAGTTTGGTATGGACCGTGGATGGCGCGGGGAATGGGAGTCGAGGTGGACTGCCCTGGGAACTGCATGGCACAAGAGGGGGCCCGTGGGTGTGAGAATGGTGATTCGAGCCTGCCGGTGAAACCTCAGTGAGTCCATACATCTAGTAGCCCCTTTGTAAAGGATATTTTGTGATCTCTTGGACATACACCAACGGTTGTGTACTGGTATAATAGAGGTTCTGCAGTCGCCGACGGGTGACGAAATCACAAACTTGTGGGTAAAGTGGTACCACCTCTGCAGAGTGTAAAACTATCATGATAGCTGTGCTTCCTGTCACAAGCACCTGGCCAGCTTCCATTATTAGAGGGAAAACTTGGGATGGTTATTCGGTATGGTTGTGGTATGGTCATTGGGATTGGTTTTGGGACTGTTTTGAGTCATGAAAATGAGTTTGACTTTGGTTATATGAATATGAGATGGTTATGAATATTATGAGCATGAGATGAAGTTGAGAAAGATTAATGGCTGGTTGAGACATGATAAGTGATGAATTATGATGAAGGAATGTTGCTGTTATAACATGGTTATGATGGAATTAAACTCACTTAGAAATAGTTGATGTTTTTACCATGTTTGTGAAATAAAATTTGCTTGCTGCAATGAGCCTTTTATTTCCTACCTTGTTGTAAGCTACATGTCATACTTTTCCCGCATATGCTGAGTACGACATGTACTCACCCTTGCATTACCACATAAACATCAGCTACAGCAGATGAGTACTTCGAGGACCATGTAGAGTACTAGGCATGCGAACTACTGTCAACATGCCTGTGGAGTTGAAAATGGAGCCTGTTGTCTTTAGTCACTTTCCGCTGTCATTTAAAGTCTTCCGCTGCAAGAATAAGTTACAGATTTATGAACGAGACTTTGAGTCATTGTAATAAAGTACTTAAACCCTATTTATTCGTGGTTATATTCTGAATTCAGTTTGTTGATTACATGTATATGTGTGATGAACATCCTAGGCACACATATGCATTCACTTGGTTCTATTTTTGGGACCGGGTGTCACATCCATCACTATCCCTTCCCCTTCATATTTAAAAGGAGCTCGGGGGCTCACCTTTTCCCCCTCTCCATTGAGTATCGGCATTCACATCTTTCCCCAACATCGATCTCCGACGAGGAACCCTCCCCGCCGAGCCACGCCAAGCCGCGGCCAAGGTGAGCACCCCAACCTCCACTCTTCTTCTCGAGCCATCCAATTACCCCTCTCCTTGGGTTTGGCCATGACCACCCTACGGCATGGCCACCCTCCCGTGAAGTTGTCCTACTTCCTATACCCCCTACCCAAAATCGGCAGCTTGATCGAGTGAGCCATAGCATCGGCGTTCGATTCCTTACTCCCTGGCCAACCTCTCCCCGTTTACTCTCGCTGATTTGAGCCCAACCCCAAGCAACCACTTGATCGTCCTTAGACCAGATCTCACCCACACACAAAGACCAATTAATCCGATTCTTCTTCTAAAAATCATCTAATATCCTAATATAGTTAATGCAAGCAAGTCTAAATGATGTATATTTGCTTTGTTTGTATGTTTACTTGTGCGCGGTGCAGAACCAGTGCCGGAAGAGAACCCAGAGAAGCCAAGTGACCAAGAGCATGACGTCGTAGACGGTAGCGAAGGCAAGTTTCATCAACTCCTTTTTGATCATATTGCCCCTATGTGAGGTTCATCCGTTGTGGCCAGTAGATTAGGACATTGCATTGTTGAGCATGATCGAGTGATAGAGTGTAAACATACTAGTTTCTCTTTTTGCGGCATATTGATATGATGAGATTACACATGATGATGTTGTCTTGTGTATGTTGCATGATTGGGGAGAGCATGAGTTGAGACCGGGGCAGAAGGGTTAGTGTTGGTGTAAGCGCAACCGTGGTGGTAGACTTACGGCGAGTACTATCAGGATGATAGGCTCGCGGTGTGAGTATGGAGGCAGCACTGGTGAGCCTTAAGGACCGACTTGTTTTGACATCTCACCTAACTTCCTTTAGTACAACCACATGACCCTGTATGGGCGGGCTTAGCCTAACCCCGGTGGCTAGCCCGACAGTCATCCACGGTGGAGAAATATATGCATTTATGAGTGAAAACTGAGATGATATTGAGATAAGTCATGACACTGCGTTGGGGACGACTGGTGTGGGTGATGTTTCAACTGGGTGTCGGTTATGACGGGCTGTCTTTGATGGTACGTGCGTGTGGGTACAGTGTACAACCTCTACAGAGTGTAGAATCCGTTCGGACGACCTTGTCCTCGGTATAGGATAGGTTATGGTGTGGTCCTAACAACTAGGAAGCCACCTGTTGTGAGGATGAGGTGAAGGATGTCTCTGGATGGGTTATTTGGTTGCATTAGGTTGCATCACTCTTTTTGTTGTGCATTGCATCTATATTTGTTTCATCCCCCTCCCGAAGGGCGAGGTGGAGCTTGCTGAGTACTTTTTGTACTCAACTGTTGTTGATATCTTCAGAGGATCCTGACTTCAACCCGGAGCATTTCAAGTAGGGTCGCATCCACACCCAAGGTGTTACCGTGGAACCATGTACGAGGAGGAGCTAGTCGTCCATGTGTTTATGTCGTTAGTTATCATTATGTTAGTTCTTATTATTGTTGTACTAAAGTGTATACCGTTGTAACAAAGCTCTATATGGTTGTGGTTCCACTTGTGTTGTAATATTATGTACTAAACTCTGTTTCTGACATAATATTACATGTTTAGTTCCGATCTTATGGGTCGGGATGCTTCATGGCAGCTCCGGACCTCACCTCGACGGGGAGGCTCGGACCGGAGCCTAGGGCACGTGTCAGCTCCGGAGCTATCCTCAGCAGGGAGGTGGCTTTGAGCCAAGAGACATGTGGCAGCTCTGGACCTCACCTCAGCGTAGAGGATCGCATCGGAGCCTAGGACACGTGTCAGCTCCGGAGTTGTCCTCAGCAGGGAGGTGGCTCTAAGCTAAGAGACGCGTGGCAGCTCTAGACCTCACCTCAGCGAGGAGGCTCGGACCAGAGCCCAGGGCACGTGTCAGCTCCGGAGCTGTCCTGCTAGTAGGGAGTTGGTTCTGAGCCTAGAGACACGTGGCAGCCCCGGACCTCATCTCGGCGGGGAGGCTCGGACCGGAGCCCAAGGCATGTGTCGGCTCTGGAACTCAAGCGCACGTGGCAGCCCCAGGGCTGACCTCGGGGTCAAGGACACGTGGCTACGCCAGGGCCCAACTCGGCAGGGAAGTGGAGCCTAGGCTATCTTTTACCCTCTACACGTGGATACGCAGTCTGTAGGGCACCGACACATTCCATATGGTTTGTTAGACCGTGTGTGCATAAAAACCGCTCTCCAATCGGACGATTCATCCATTCGTTGAGGTAGGACTCATATGTACATTAGATGAATCGTCCCATAGAGGGGCAACTCATAGCTATGGTGCATGAGTCGCACCTCACATAGGGGTGGTAAATGGGCTCGGCCCACATGTTGAAAAAATAGAAATTTTACGGTTTTGTTTAATCTATATTAAAGCATAAATCATGACATGCAAATAAATCATAAACATGACAGTTATGATTGATCCTATGCTCTCAGTTTTAGCAATAGTAATACACAAAATTGCTAAAGCAAAAATATGAGTTTTAGAAAATTACCTAGAGGGAGGACCAGTGCCAAAGGCATCGGTGGCGCCGTTCCCAACAGTTGACATGTTGGGGTGCTCGAAGTAGTCGATCTCGTTTGGTGTAGAAAGATCATCAAAGCGGTGTAGTCACGTTGCAATGCATATCACTTGCACGAACACCTGAAGTAGTCGTACACGAGTGTAAGGACACGAATGGAAGATCGAGCAGTCACAAGTGCATTCCCCAAAAATTGTATCCGCTTTCTATCCCGTGGCAGAATCTCAAGAGAGCATTGATTTCGGAGGCCTGCTCACTTTGTTCTCTATGCGCGCAGAAATCAGAGTCGGGAATTATTGGATACGACGCAATAGAGGATAACGTGTGGAGGATGAAGAAAGAAGATATGCTTCTTATTGTGTCTTTCACATGAGGGGATCATCTCCTTATATAGGAGCCAAGAGAATGAGAGGGGATGAATACCATCAAACCGATTTATGATGTTTATCAATGTAGCCGTTATGAATCAACCCTTAACGCGCCCTTACTAGTCATTATTTGGTCCGTTATGACTCAATCATTAATGCGTCCATTACTAGTCCTAATTTGGCCAAATTGATCAACGAAAAATGTCAGAACATGGTCTCCCACCAACGCGACAATATGCGATATGGCTTTCCACAACATGTTGTGTGTGTGGCACAACCTTTACCCTCTCACACCTAGAACATATAGACAATAGTCCAATTATATAAATTGGTTTAATCTTATCTAAATTTTCTCATGTGAGATTAAAGTATCCTCCTAACATTTCACATATGCCTTGGAATTAATTCATTATTTAAGTAAATGGGCCTTAGACCCAAATATCTAACAATTCCCACCAAATTTTAAGGCATATAGGAAATACTCTTATTTCCACCACTATTTTATATATCAGCATTTCGATGGAGACTGTTAAGTTAAGCATCCATCCAGAACAAAGATTACACTCATTCAAGACTGAACAATTGACTATACTTTGAATTGATAGTTTTGTGGGAACAATTTTCATCAAAATCTTTGTTGATACTAGACTGCCAGAAATATTCCCTCGGTTTGGAGCATATAAGTCATACCCCCTGGTCTTTCATGAGAATCTATAGATTACCCAATCTCATAGACTGTGACTAGCAATCAAGCTCATATAGGTGCATTCCTCAAAACATGCCCTGTAGGTCAACATCTCTGCTTATACAGGCCACTCGAAATACATTAAGATGTAATCAGCCTGCCATACCAGAAAAGGAGAATAATGCATCTCTAGTGGAGTGGGCTTTGTACATATGTACTCTACTCTCAGCCAACCAATAGTTTGTTTCAACACTGTAATTTATGAGATCTCCGATCACAAAGAGTGAGTTACCACTATGGTATGACTTTATGTGAGTCTCAAGCCCATCTCCCTTGATGCTTCATCTATCACATTTCATGATAGCCCCTTTGTGAAGGGGTCTGCCAGGCTTTTATTCGTCTGGACGTAGTCCAACGCTATTACACCGGAGTTTTTCATTTGCCTGACATATTTCAACCGCCTCTTAACGTGTTTTGATGACTTCATGTTATCTTTAGAACTGTCGACCTTCACAATCACAGTTTGATTGTCACAGTTCATAAGAATAGCAAGAATTGGTTTCTCAATTACCGGTATGTCTATCACAAGTTCACGTAGCCAATCGACTTCAACAGTGGCGGCATCTAATGCTGCGAGTTCTGCATCCATTGTTGACCATGTTAAGATGGTCTGCTCGCAAGACTTTCAGGAAAGAACACCATCTCCCAAAGCGAACACATATACACTTGTGGCTTTTATCTCATCAGCATCAGATATCCAGTTTGAATCACTATAACCCTCTAGCACCCTAGGGTACCTAGTATAGTGGATTCTATAACTTGATGTACCCTTTAGATAGCGAATTACTCTTTCTAGAGCCCGCTAGTGATCATCTCCCAGGTTTGAAACAAATCGGCATAGTTTGCTTACAACAAACAAGACATTTGACCTTGTTGCGCTACTTAAATACATCAATAAGCCTATGATTTGGGAATATCTCGGTTGACACCTAGTTGTACCATAATTCTTTCTTAATAGTACACTAGAATCATACGGAGTTGAAACAGGCTTACAATCACTAAATTTAAAGCGACTCAAAACCTTTTCCACGTAATGGGATTGTACAAGTGTAATCCCATCGTCATCTTCTCTTAACAATTTAATATTTAATATGCCATTTGCTTCTCCCAAATCTTTCATTTCAAAACTTTGGAAAAAAATCATTGACTTACTTAATCACATTAAGGTTGGTCCCAAAAATCAGTGTGTCATCGACATACAAGCGTAAGATCACTCCCTCTCCCCCACCATAGCGGTAATACACATATTTATCTGCTTCATTAACAACTAATCTTGTGGATTTTAGTATTTTGTCAAACTTGTCATGCTATTGCTTAGTCGCTTGTTTTATGCCTATAAAGATTTCAAAAACTTTCACACCTTTCCTTCATGTCACACCCGGTTTCCCCGAAGAATAACCGAGTGAATATCACATGTATGCCAGGATCATTTTCTCATACATGTGATGACAAATAGTGAAGCATCATTTATTACAAGCCAGATGTCGAACATAAATAAGTCTTACATAGCATATGTCTTGATGGACGATAATAAGTTCATAACCTATAAATAAAATAGCAGCGGAATATTATTCTTGTGGGCTCCGTCACGGCGTTGTCCGGGGGACTCCATGAACCTAGAAATCTTCTTCAGGTCCAAAGTCTTGATCATTAAACCCCACATCATTCTCTTGACCTGAGCAGCAATATAAACCAACAAATATGCAAGATTGAGTACCAATGGTACTCAGCAAGTGTGGAAAAAATTATGTCATGCATGGCTAGAACAAGGAGAGATTGAACTCACGGTTAAAGCACTACGCAATTAACACCTATCACCTTAGCTTATTAAGCACCTACATTACTACATAGGTGAAATGGTCCCAAGCTCCCATCCCATCATCATAATCAAATAACCATAACATCATTTCCAATGTTAAGCTCCCCGCTTAAGATCCACAACTTCCAAAACCATCATCCTCTAATCATGAATAAGTCCAAGCCGCTCTTGACCGTGAGCACGGCTGTCATGACAGTTTTGACTCTGCAGAGTTTGCACCACTATACCCACATGTAGTGATTTCATCCCCCGTTGTCGGGTGGACTAAAAGAACCTCCATTATGCCAGTGGCCACGAACCACATTCACACTTCCCAGGTGTGTAGCCAGGAGATCACTACGAAGCCTTTACAAAGGGATTCCCGACGAGCGTGGGCCCACTGAGGTTTCACCCCTAACAACATACAAGAGGCTCCAACCCCGCTGCAGTGGCCCCCTCTTGAGCCTTGCGGTTCATACGGTAGTCCAGCTGACACCTATTCCCCGCACCATCCAACACATCCATACTACGTCGGGGATACACCTAATTAATTGGCCAAGCTGCCCCATCTCAGCATGTGGTTGGCACGGTAAAGCTAGGTTACATGCTCCATGAACCGGTCCTTAGGATCCAGGCAAGTACTAAACACAAACCCGAGTCTCGTGCACCCAGCACCAACCAAATCATCCAACTTGCCTTGATCCCTACCTCTACATAACTCATAATATCTCATTCAAGAGTATGGTAAATAAATTGATGATCTCATATCCCAATTATCCCATTCTAAGCATGACTAAGCATAAGCATATAAGTAAATGACATGATAAAATAAATCCCAACCCAAGCTACAAGGAAACAAGGTAATGCAATTCTAGGGAAACTTCCTAGCATGGGTTTCATATTTCAATTGACAATGCAATAAATTCTATCTACACATCCTAGTATAGGATCAAAGTGGTCAAGGACACTTGCCTTTTTCCTGCTGCTCTGGGAATGGATAGTCCTGATCTTGGAAAGGAAGAACTTGCTCTGGAGCAGGTTCTACTCATACCATCACACATAGCAAAAGAAAACAACAATCCATAAGACATAGTTCACACTTTCACTTCATACAAACCGAACATTCACACTTATGAAAGTCATTCACATTTCTATGTGTTGTGGTTACTCTATGTGTGTTGATTTTGGGCTTACATGCACTTTTAAACATGTGCATATGATTTCTAACTTTTGTATTCAGATTTATGTTTGCATACTATATATGAATTTCCAATTTAAACAAATTCCTTATATTCAATTGATACACATCTTAGCTACCAAGTATGCATGGAAGGTATTTTCCTACTCCAAATGGGTTTTCAGATCATCTACCAAATCCTAAACTGATTTTGGATTTTGGAGATTTCATTTATCATTTTCTAGTTATGCATAACTATTTTCCTATATTTTAAGATTTACTTTCTATACCTAATTGTGAACTTTATTATAAAAATAGTAAGACACATCATCTAAACAGAATAGGTTCTGATCTAAAATAGTAAATAATATATTTTTGAACTTCTCCTCTGATGTGAACTATTTTACATTTATTTTACCAATTTTCAGAATTATTTCCTAGCCTAAAAATGTGTTTCTAGATCTAATAAACATGAACACACCCAAACAGATTTCATTTCAGCCTAAAATTTATTTTTGGCTCATTCTAAAGCTTTCCAATTGTTAGTAGAGTTTAAACTGGAATTTACAATGTGTTTGTCCCATCTTTTAAATTTTAAATACTAATCACATATTCAAATTCCTAAATTTAATATCATATAGGGTTAAAAGGTAAACTCACCCCACTACAGGGTCTATTATATTATTTTAAGAATTTCTAGGGGCCTACTATGCATAATAGAGGGATTTTGCTAATTTTTATTAAGTCCAGGGGCTAAAACTGATTTTTAATTGAATTTACATGAATTTCTGAAGTTCCAGGGGCTAGATCAGAAGTTTCTGGGGCTAGCTCGTATTTTCCGAGATCCCCAGGGGGTAGCGCGTCAGAATCCCGGCCTTTATAATGCGGGGCTGACGTGGACCGTCCGATTTAAAACAGACGGCTGAGATTATAACGTCAAACCGGTACGTGGGGATTTAAATTCTACCGTGTGATTTAAAATAAACGGCGCACAAGCGGCCACGTCGCTCTAATCGAGCGCGGGCGGCGCTGCCCGGCGGCGCGCGGCGGCGGGAGGCGGCGATCTCGTCGGAAAACTTCGGATCTTCGTCAATTCTTCCTAAAACTGGGATTTCATGGCATAGATCGGTGGAGGGGACGTCGGGGATCTCACCTCGGGGTTTTTCTCGAGCTCGGAGATCCTGGAAAGCGGTCGGCGACGAGGTCGAGGTGAATTCACGGCGATGCTCGTCGGCGCTGTGTTTGAAGCGCAAACCACCGAGTTTTCTGCACCTGCGTGATTCCCCGGAGGCGGTGGATAAAGATCAGCGCGTTAGATCAGAAATCCCGAGCGAAGATCGAGAGAAATTGGTCGGAGAAACTCTGGTTCTCACCGGGAGGAAAAACGGCTGATCGTGGGGGAAAAACGGGGCGATGCCGGCGTTTTTATAGACGAGGGAGGGCGGCGGGTTTGTTTAGATCTTCTGGGACCGGGAATCAGGCTGAGGGTCGCGGAATTCCGGGTTGGTTACGATCGCACGCGCGCGGAAGAGTCCGGGGTTGGCGCGAGCGGGAGGTCGGGGATGACAGGTGGGCCCCGCATGTCAGTGAGAGGGAGAGGGGGCGCGCGGCTGCGGGCTGGCGCGGGGTGGGTGGGCCGGCTGGTGGGTTTCGGCCCACTGGCCGGGGGGTTTGTTTTTTTCTTTTTCTTTTCTGTTTTGAGTTTAATTTGAATTCCAATTTGAATTTGAATTTCTGCACCACATGCAATACGTCCAAAAATTGTTAAATTCCCCTCTTAACAGGTTTTGGGGTGTTACACTTCATGACCACTTACTACAAATCGATCAGGCTGATCCGTATAGATTTCCTTTTCTAGCTCTCCATTAAGTTCAGTTCTCTGCACTCGTTCACTTCTATATCAACTATCATCTATTCTCTATTATATAATATAACTATCTCATATTTTAAATATTGCATATAAATACTTTTATGTTAATAATGTTATATTTACAACTTATAAAAAATCACCAAATTTTTTTGCTTCCTTTTCTCCCTTTTCCCTCCCTTCTTTTTTTTTTCCTTTTCCTTTTTCCTTCTCTTCTTTTTTTTTTTCCTTCCTTTCTCCCCCCTCTCTTTTCTTTTTTTTGCCTTTCTGCCGGCGCTACACGGAGCCTCTTCATTTGGCGCTGCATTGTAGCAGCCTGGGATTTATATATGTGTTTCCAGGCATCGCTGCTAGCGGCCTCTAACCTCCGTGCCGCTACATTCGGCGGCTCGGGCGGTTTACAGGGTGCTAGTGCGGCCAGCCTTAGCAAAAAAAAAATAATCTCTTCTAGTATACATTCTAAAAAAGTGAACTGTGTCATAAATACAACAACTTACATGATTGGTGTAAATAGGTCATACTTCTTACAAATTACTTAAACAAGTTATATATTATGTTTAAGTGGCATGAGGTGAAAAACAAACTTGACAGCCGAATGTAATGATGTGACATTAATACCACCGTCGTAGATGACTCTATAAAATCCCCTATCTGTATTGCCCATCCTCTATTTCGTGTTCCTGTTACTTCAACATGTTTAATAGAGAAACTTATGACAACATGCTTGCAAGATGTTACATGAAATGCATCGATGCCTATCACCACCTGCTAGTTTTTTTATTTTCTCTACCATATATGTTAGAGTATTGTGTATTTAGGGGCACTTTAGTCCTTATGGGTGTGGCTTCTTGCCCCTCATGTAATGTACCCTATATGTACCCTTTGTGGGGTTAATGCAGAAACAACTTTTCCCTTCCAATTTTGTATCAGATTGCTTTTTTTCTGGACTTCTCTCTCCCGGTCTCCTCTCCCGATCTCTCTCCTCGACCGCCGCCTGGCCATCGAGGCCGTCCGGCGCGGCCGGGCGGCGCGGGCCGCCGCGATTCCTCCTCCTCCGCGCCGCAATCTCCTCTTGCGCGCTGCCGCAGCAGCCGACGCTCTCCCCGGCCGCCGCGGCATCGGCCGCCACCTCGCTGCTCCTCCACCGCCAACGCGGTTTGCGGGCGCCACAGCTCCCCCTGGCCGCCTCCTCGCCGGCTCCGATCCGGCCGCATGCCTCCTCGTCGCCGCGCCCTCTCCTCCCTCTTCATGGAACCACCGCTATCGGGACCCTGTGCGCCGCTGCCGCCGTCCGCCTGGGCCTCGTGGGCTGCGCCGCCACCGCCTTGTGGTGTCCAGATCTGGTCGCCGCGGGGCACCGCCTCTATCACGCTGTCGCCGGCCACCTGGTCCGGCCCGTCGCCGTCCGCTAGGGCCGCGCCGCTGCCGGACGTGTGGGTCGGGCCGCCACCCTCGGTCGCCGCCGCTGTGCCACCCTCGTCTACAGCCGCCGCGCCGCCCTCGGCTGCCGCCGCCTCGCCCCTGTGGCCGCCGCCGTCGGCCGCCGACTCGGCCGTGCCACCCTGGGCCACCGCGGTCTCACCTCCTGACGTGCGACCGTGGTTTCCTGTTCAGACCCGATCATCGCCACAGGGTACTCGGCTGCCATCGGCTGGTGTACTTGGATCGACTGTTGCCTACTCTGTTGGCACGACCGTCGAGTGTCTGAGCGTGTTGTCTTCCTTCCCGGCGCCGCCACCACCGGGGCATGTTGCGACCCGTTCTACACCGTTAGTCTACCTGCGGGGTGTCACGCCGTCTGGCCCTGACTGGGTGGTGGACTCCGGTGCCTCGTACCACACCACCCCTGACGTTGGTATCCTCTCTTCTACCCGCCCTTCCCGTCCCTCTGATCCTTCATCTATCATTGTTGGGAATGGGTCGGCTCTTCCAGCCACCTCAGTAGGTGACTCGGGTTCGCCAGATTCGTTTCAGCTACGTGATGTTCTTGTTGCTCCTGACATCATTCAGCACCTTCTTTCCATTCGTCATTTTACTACTGACAACCATGTTTCCATTGAGTTCGATCCTTATGGTTTAACTGTGAAAGATCTTATTACTCGACGCATTCTCTTTCGCTGTGAGAGTACAAGTCCCCTGTACATGATGCGTCTTCCTGCTTCCGCTCCGCCTCTTGCCCTGACTACGACAGCCTCTTCGACCATTTGGCATCGTCGGCTTGGCCACACCGGTGTTGATGCTATGTCGAAGTTGTCTGGTAGTTCAGTGATTTCGGGTACTCGGGGTACTCATGAGTCTCTTTGCTATGCTTGTTAGTTGGGTCACCACGTTTGAGTTCCTTTTCCACATTCTATCACTCGTGTCGAGTGCATCTTTGAATTGATTCACTGTGATCTTTGGACTTCACCTGTTCTTAGTGTTTCTGGATATAAGTATTACTTGGTGGTCATTGATGATTTTTCGCACTATTCGTGGACTTTTCCCTTGCGACAGAAGTCTTATACGTTTGGCACTCTTTCTCACTTCTTTGCTTGGGTGTCCGCCCAGTTTGGGCGCATGATCCATGCGGTCTAGTGCGATAACGGGCACGAGTTTGACAACTCTGTATTCCGTGACTTTCTTCTTTCTCACGGTGTTCAGTTGTGCATGTCTTGCCCGTACACTTCCCTCCAGAACGGCAAGGCTGAGCGCATGATTCGGACCACCAACGATATCATGTGCTCTCTGATGTTTCAGGCTTCTACCCCTTCTCGCTACTGGACGGAGCCGCTTCACACCGCCACCTACCTCATTAATCGCCTTCCTACTAAGGCGATCAGTGCTCCCACCCCTCACTTCACTTTGTTTGGCACTCCTCCTCTCTACGACCACCTTCGAGTCTTCGAGTGCGCTTGCTTCCCTAACCTCGCCGCCATGGCTCCCCATAAGCTTGCGCCACACTCGACTCGGTGTGTTTTCCTTGGGTACTCCCCTGACCATAAGGGGTACCGGTGCCTTGACCCTACCATTCGTCGTATCTTGATTTCCCGACACGTCATCTTTGATGAGTCTTCCTTTCCACTTTCCACCACGTCTTCTGACTCCATCGCTGATTTGGATTCTCTCTTCTCTACTGACCCTGAGGCCGCTCCTGTACAACGACCTTGCCTTTTACCTCTTGCAGGTTACCCACCCCCTGCGCCACGCGCAGCTTCGGCGTATTCCACGCTACCTGCTGTTCCTTACGTGGCACCGATGTCCCTGACACAATCTGCTGCGCCACGCGCGGCCCCGGTGTCCCTGACACCACTTGCTGCGCCACGCACGGCACCAACGTCCCTGACGCCGCCAGCTGCGCCACACGCGGCCCCGGTGTCCCCGGTGTCGCCTGCTGCGCCACGCGCGGCCCAGACGTCCCCAACGACGTCTGCTGCGCCGAGCGTGGTTTAGGCATCCCTGCCGACGCTTGCTGCGCCGGGCGCGGCCTCGGCGTCCCCGACGCCGGCAGTAGCGCCGTGCGCGGTCTCGGTGTCCCCGACGGCGACTACTGCACCACGCGCGGCTCCTGTGGCGCGGTACGCTGACCCCGCTCTTGTCTATCAGCGATGAGCGTGGGTTGGTGCTCCATCCACTTCCCGCCCCGAGCCTCCGGTGTACCACCCTCTACTGCTCCATCGGGACCCCGGTTATGTTCACCCGATGGTGACCCGACGGGCCGCTGGGGTTCTCCGACCGGTGGAGCGTTTCTCCGGGGTCGTCCTCTCGTCGTCAACCCCCCACCGCCTGCCTCGTCACCCATCTCGCATATCCCCTCTTCTGTCCGTAGTGACCTTGCTGATCCTCACTGGCGTCGGGCTATGGAAGAAGAGTATGCGACCCTGCTTGCCAACCGGACTTGGGACCTTGTTCCCCGTCCTAGTTGTGGCAATGTTGTCACGGGCAAGTGGGTGTTCACGCATAAGAAGAGGGCGGATGGGTCTCTGGAGAGGTACAAGGCACGGTGAGTTCTTCGCGGTTTCACGCAGCGCCCCAGCGTCGACTACGACGAGACCTTCAGCCCGGTGATGAAGCCGGCGATGGTTCGCACCGTTCTGTCACATTCTTGGCCTGTCCACCAGCTGGACGTCAAGAACGCCTTCCTCCACGGGATGCTAACGAAGACGGTGTACTGCAGTCAGCCGAGATGGTTCGTTGATTCAGCCCGTCTAGACATGGTCTGCCGGTTGAACAAGTCCCTATACGGGCTAAAGCAGGCGACTCGGGCTTGGTACAGCCGGTTCGCCTCCTTCCTGGTCTCTCTCGGCTTCGTCGAGGCCAAGTCGGACACTTCGCTCTTCGTCTACAGGCGTGAGGGTGACACTGTCTACCTCCTCCTGTACGTGGACGACATTGTTCTCACGACGTCAAGTCCGGCTCTCCTTCAGAGCACGATCTCCGCCCTGCAGTGGGAGTTCGCGATGAAGGACCTTGGCCAGCTCCACCACTTCCTGGGTGTTGCGGTCGAGCACCGACCGAACACTCTGTTCCTCCACCAGCGTCAGTACTGCCTGGACATCCTCGAGAGAGTGGGCATGGCTAAATGCAAGCCGTGCTCCACTCCGGTGGACACTCAGGCGAAGGTGTCCTCGGTCGACGACGTTCCAATCGCTGATCCCACCTCTTACAGGAGGCTTGCCGGTGCCTTGCAGTACCTCACCTTCACTAGGCCGGACATCTCCTACGTGGTTCAGCAGGTGTGTTTCCACATGCATGATCCGCGGGAGCCGCATCTCACGGCGGTGAAGCGGATCCTCCGATACCTGCGGGGCACCCACGACTACGACCTTCTTCTGCGGCGCGACTCTGCTTCTGAGCTGGTCGTCTACACCGACGCTGACTGGGTAGGCTATCTGGATACCCGCCGGTCCACCTCCGGCTATGCCGTCTTCCTGGGCGGCAACCTCGTCTCCTGGTCCTCGAAGCGGCAGCACGTGGTGTCCCGCTCGAGTGCTGAGGCGGAGTACCGTGACGTGGCCAACGGCGTGGCTGAGGCCTCCTGGCTTCAGCAGCTGCTTCAGGAGCTCCACTCCCCCCTCGCCCGGAGTACGTTGGTCTACTGCGACAACGTCAGCGCCGTCTACCTCTCCACCAACCCAGTGCAGCATCAGCGCACGAAGCACATGGAGATTGATCTTCACTTCGTTCGTGAGCGGGTGGCTCTCGGGGAGGTTCGAGTTCTGCACGTTCCGACGTCGTCGCAGTTCGCTGGCATATTCACGAAGGGTCTGCCTTCGTCAGTGTTCACCGAGTTTCGGTCCAGTCTCAACATCTGCCGTGGCTAGATGTTGAGACTGCCGGGGGGGGGTGTTAGACTATTATGTATTTAGGGGCACTTTAGTCCTTATGGGTGTGGCTTCTTGCCCCTCATGTAATGTACCCTATATGTACCCTTTGTGAGGTTAATGGAGAAACAATTTTCCCTTCCAATTATATATAATACTTTGTTACTTTTATTCAGTCCCGCATGCACCTCTATAAAAAACCACCATGATGAATCTTAATGCTGAAGTGATCGTCATTGAGTTCTGTATAAACAACAAAAGTGTTGTGCGTCATTGTTTTTGTATATTATTACATACGATATATATTTGCTTTCAATATATAAGGAATTCTATTTGCAAGTCCAAGTAATATTTTATCCTCTACATGGCCATGTGAGACGAATAAAAATATGATATGAAACAATAGTAAAACTATAATGTACTATTAATCCATATCAAGATTTATTTTTTCATATATATATATATATATATATATATATATATATCCAACAATGGGTAAATTAATACAAAGAATAACTAAAGCAACCATTAGGTACTTAAAACCCATGCAAATACAAAGTAATAAGCAAAACACAGTCACTATATTGGAAGCGGCCCTACTGTTGCTCGACGAACAAGCGGCATTGGTGGTCAGCGCTGTCATTGTGGATGAGCATAGTTCATGATTTGCGATGTCCTAGATGAGTTTTAAAATTGGTCTTACATATATCTCGGCCGTAGTATTTATGGAATTAAGAAGAAAAAGAAACAAACCAATCACAACATGAGCAATAGAGGCGAGGAGATTTTTACAAAGAGTCATCCATGATGGATAGTGACATGGATGTCATGTCATTTCGTTCGGTCGTTAAGTTTAATTTTAACCTCATGCGTACCGCTTAAACATAATATACACAATTGACGAGAAGTGCGACCTACTTACATCTACTACGGGAGTTGTTGTACTTCACGTAAGCCGCCCATTCAAAAATTTTACGCACTCTCATGATCGGATATTTATTGGAGAGACAAAAAATAACAACAAATCATATCATTATGTGTTTTATTATATACTACTCACTTTGTTTATTTTTATTTAATATCAATTAGTTAAAAATAGACTAAGCAGCATCAAATGAAAAACAGGGAGAGTAGATTATAGAAATATTCCGTATAAAAATAGACTCTAATGAGAAATTCTAGCCGCTGGGAGAACATGGTGGCTTCGTGTAGAGGGGGACCTCCACCTTCACATTTACGTCCGTCCAAGGTCTAGACGTGTTGACCCTATGGTCCGCTCCGCTCTTGGTAGGCCCGAGATGGAAGGTGATCCTAGGTCCTTGCCCCCATGACCATCCCGTCACGTACCTTCGGTCCTCCACATCACCATCACCGACACAGTACACCGGACACGCATCCTCAAACTGGAAGATAGCAAGCGATATGGAAGGTTAACATAGGCCATAAAAAAGACGGTTTTCTCCTAACCCATCGAACCGGGCAGCGGCTGGCCGCCCTCCTCCCTGCGTCCCCTGCTCCCTCTCCTACCCGTCCTCGTCTTCCCCACCAAACCCTAGTCCGATCACCCGACGCCTCCCCGTCCCCGCCGGCGAACAGGCTCCCGCTCGGAGGATCTGCAGCCGGGATCCGTGACTCTCCAGTTCGGCCCCGAAAGTGTTTCGGTTCTTGGCGGGAGGCCGGGAAATGTCGGAGGGAGGGGCGAGGGTGGGAGGGGAGGAGAGCGAGCCGGAGCCGGAGCCGGAGCGGGAGCGGGAGCGGGAAGGGGGGACGGAGGAGGTTGACGTGAAGTTCCGGCTGTTCGACGGCTCCGACATCGGCCCCGTCCGCTACGACGCCGCCGCCACCACCGTCGCCGCCCTCAAGGATCGCGTCATCGCCGACTGGCCCAGAGGTCGTAACAAGACTCCCTTTCTCCTTTCCTTTTCTAGAGCTATCTAGCTCTCCCGAGACTTGACCTGCAGGCGCTGCCTGGCGCACTTGCGGTCCCCGTGCATGCTCTAGCTATTGTGCCTTTGTGATCCATACTGCTAAACATGTAATTCCCGTTGTCCGTGCGTGGCGGGAGGCCATAGGAACACGGGCGTTTAAGGAAGACGAGGAAGCTCCTCGCTTCTTTGGCTCCCGCCATGATTTTGGTGCTCGTTTGATTTGGTAAAAAGAAATGGATGAGTCCGTTGTTAGTAAACACTCCTTTTTTTATGATTTCAAACCGGATTCAACTGAATGTATCGAATGCCTAGAAGAAACTATAACTGTGATAACGTGTGGAATATAACGGTGGCACGAAAAATAGCTTGGAATTCCTTTTTGCTCCACAAAGTTGTCTGTATAGATCCATGCTTGATACATAGGAAGTGATTGCTTCTAGCCCTTTCAGTCATGGTATTACTTGTTCTGACTTCTGACACTTATAGTGGTTCGGCCAGAGCAATTTTGAAGAACTGTCTTGCTCTTATATCGGCTTCGCTTTGAACTGTAGTGGTAGAAATATTTTCAAATTGAAAGATCACTGCATCCCTTGGTCAGAAGAACTTAGTAGGTTTTAGACACCCTCTGATTGGTACAACAGCATATATAGGATTGTGGATTGGTGGACAATCCAAGTGGACCTTTGACACCTGAGTACCTGACTGAAGATCATGCAATCGAGTGATAGGTTTTGTAGGGACTAGGAAAACATGATGTCTCAAACATGGTATGGTATACCATTGGATGCGTAGCTGGTATCTTGTGAAGTTAGCTGAATAAAGCTCCATGACAAAAAGGACATGTGATTGAGACAATGCATGCTGGAAAACGAAAAACTGCTCGTTGGCTGTAGTTTCTACATATGAGGGATGCTGCTACCTTTTGAGACTAGGGTGATCCCAAGATTCTCAACAAAATATCCTGGATTAACACTTCAAAATAGCCCATGGAGATCCCATAGGAAAGCGGCAATGTGTTGGAAGGGAGTCATGGTTTCCTAGTGTAATAGTGCTGTTTAATAAGTCACATGTAATTATAAGATATCTTGTCCCATTTGAGAGGGCAAGGGTGCTCCTGTAGGATGATGCATCATTTACTTGTTTCCTATAGTAATACAAAGATGAATGAATGCATCTACGCTGAAGAAGGTAGCATGTGTTTTACTAGTGCCACATGATTGCTTACCTCTTTCTTGTTCTTATATGCTTGTTGAACCTGCAGGTTTTTCCTTCTGGCATTACAAATCACAGAACTAATTGATGACTAAAATACCCTGTCTCAATGATATCCAAAAGAAGTATTGTCGAATCGAACTGAAAAAATATTCCAGGGTCAGATATTGTTGAACTGTATGCTTGAAATATAACCTCCTTAATGCCCTGTCTATTAACTGATCAAATATAGTTAACTGTGCTGTGGCATAAGCATGCTTCGTTGCTGGTGTTTAGTTCTGTTATTAAGTTAGCCATGCTTATTTTTTTTCTACCGGAACGCTGGGTATATGTGATGCCACCATATTTTCCCGCTTCATCAAAAGTATTGCTGCAAAGACATTTACTCACATGAAACAACTACAATGGTGCTGTTTCCGTGTAAAAAAAACAGTATTACATCTCTTATATTGCAATATGTATCACTCAGTTCAGATCTGGGTTTGTTGAATAATTGTTCACCTTCTGCTTGTGTTCTGCAATGTTGTTAATATCTATAATGCTTTTGGCCACAGATAAATCAATTATCCCAAAGACAGCTAATGATGTGAAATTGATAAGCGGGGGGAAAATTCTAGAAAATGACAAGAACATTGCACAATGCAGAGCGCCTTTTGGTGATCTTCCTAGTAATGCCATCACAATGCACGTTGTTGTTCAGCCATCATCAGCCAAGTCAAAACCAGGTGAATTCTAACTTCACTTATGTTTTGATGATATTTACATATAGTTTCTTATGGCCTTCTGGTTTATCTTTTCCACCTTTGTAGAATGGATGATATTGTTTGAAGTATGTTACAATTTCAGTTTTGCAGATCAGAGTTTCAGTATTTTTCTTGTCACATTATTGATTCCCATTCTAAGGTATATGCTTTGCCGTGCTGATGTAGAAAGTATTGATATAAAAAGCATGTTCTATAGGACATCTTGTTGCGGTAGGGAGTTAAATAAGTATAAAAGAGATGTACTGTGATTTTAAGGAAAAAAAGCAGGTCTTACAAAACCAATGTTCAAGCTATTATCCCGGTTCTTCCTACCGAGCCATAAGATTATGTTTCAGGCTAAGTTCCCTGATGCAATCAGGGGATCAGGATTTGGGTTGTTTGGCTAAAAAGGCTATATTGAAGCTGATGGCATGCTTATGATTCATAACTAGCCTGAGTAAACAAATTTATATTTATTCCATCGACTCTCTAGCAGCTGGGATTTAAAAGCTTGCACCAAATTGAGAAAACGAGTCTGTTGTCACCAACTATCCCATCTCGTGTTGAAATCAACATAGTTATTAAGGCGGTAAGGCGACATACCCCCTTTTTACCTTTTAGCGATAAGGCGTAAGGCGAGGCGACATCTTACTAACATATAAATATAGAAAATGTAAGAATACAATCCCAAACTTTAAATAGATAAGGATAAAAGTAACAATTAGCAAATAGAAGTAGTTTAACATAAACCAACATAATAGACTAAAAGTCTAACATAACTAATAGATAGTAGTACTAGTGCACTAGATAACACTCCCATCTTCCTCTGCTATTGGGCTGGGCTGAGATAAACCTAAACACTGAATAAGGCGTCGCCTTAAGAGCGCCTTAAAGACATCCCAGGACGCCTTACGGATGCCCCGTCGCCTTACGGACGTCTTACTCAGGCATCCAAGGCGACGGGGACACCTTGGGCTCCCAGGTCGTCTTAGCGCTTAAGCGACGCCTTAATAACTATGGAGATCAATCTCATTGTTACCTCCCAGAATGTCTGTGTTTCATACTTTACACTCGTAAGATGGTTGAACTTTGAAGACTGTTTTCTCCATCAATAACTGTTCCTTCAAACTTACAGAATGGTACCATTGTGCATACTAAAGGGGTTTTATAAGGCTGTGGATCTAGCCTAGCCCATGGTAGTTTTAGCAGCCATGTCTACTGTCTTTACTTTACCCTCTATCCTCGTATTTATACCCCCACTGTTCTTAATATAAGGATTGGGAGCTCTCTTGCCGGTTTGAGTATATACCTGCTAGTAAAAATTGTGGATAGCTGCAAACATGGCTGTCGGTACCTGCGATATGGGGTACCCCCGCGCACAGGGGAAAATGCCTAAGGAACTCGCCCTTCTCCGCAGGGAGAGCTCCGAAGGCGCCACGCGTCCGGCGGGGCCGGACCTCCCTCTCCTCAGAGGAGAGCTCCGGGCCCGCCGCGTGGCATACAGAAGCCGGACCTCCCCCTCCGCGGGAGAGAGGTCCGAAGGTGCCACGTATCCGGCGGGGCCAGACCTCCCTCTCCTCAGAGAAGAGCTCCGGGCCCGCCACGTGGCGACAGAAGCCGAACCTCCCCCTCCGCGGGGAGAGGTCCGAAGGCTCCACGTGCCCCGCGGGGCCGGACCCTCCTCTCCTCTGAGAAGGGCTTTGGACCCGCCACGTGGCCAGCAGAACGGCGCTGCCTGCCCCCGAGCGATAGGCAGCGGGCGTAAAGACGCCCCATACCTTGCCCGTACAAGGTATTCAAGGCCCGCGTCTTCCCAAGACGCGGAGACGCGGAGCACGCCTTTGTCAGGTGCCGTTGCGCCTGGTCGCATCACAGACTGGCGCGTGGTGTCAGAGCCTGCCAGCTAATAAACGCAGCGACAAGACATCCCATGCCGCCCCCACCGTCATCATCCACTACGACTAGCGTGCGGCATGGGCAGGGCGGCAAGACGAGGACTCAGAAGCCTTCGCCAGAGACAACTACCGGCGTAACTGCAGATACGGTAGATGATAGACAATCTCCCCGGGACCACCTGTCGGGTCCCGGGCCCCCTTGTAAGCCACCCGAGTCTTGGACTATAAAAGGCTCGGGTAGGCGACGATAGCAGGGGTTCGCACTTTAGCCATTCACACCCAAGCTGTAACTCACCCCCAAGCTCAGGACTCCGGTTCTGAGCAGCAAGCAATACAGCGAGCCCCATAGCTCGCCGTGGACGTAGGGTTTTACGCTCCGACGGCCTGAACCACGTAAAACTCACCGTGTCAAGCTCTTACTAACTCGTCCATCCGCGCAAGCTCTCCGCAAGGGACTAGCCCCACCGAAAAAAGAACCTCCGCGGGCTGCCCAGTGCAGGCCCGAGGGAAGTGTCGACCGAACACTTCGACATTTGGCGCGCCAGGTAGGGGGCTTTTCCTCTTGCGCGACGAGTTTCCGCCGACGAAGATGACCAAGCTTCCCTCAGCGGCAAACTCTCCCCCTCCGCGTTCACGGCGAACCGTGACCAGTGGGGAGTACATGTCGACACACTCAGGACGGAGTGTGTCGGCACAAGCTGGTAGCCAGCAGCCGACTCCGGCAACGCCGGCCCCGGCAATGCAGGCTCCGACCAGCGTGAGATCTTCTGCAGCGCTGAGCGTACACCATGGGGGTGCGCTAGCTGCAGCAAGAGCACTACTGCGCAACCCACCTGCTGGGGATGCGCCCCATTCAGCGACCCAACAGTGGGTCCGCGAGGTGGACCGCCTCGTCGTCGCCGCCGCGAACCCTCGGTTTCGGCGAGGGCGACGCCCCGGTCAACTGGCTGTGTCGCTGACGCGCACGCCAACGGTTGACGGGCAGACGGCGGATTCCAGCTCCTCCAGGCTCCAGTCGACGGACCTGAGAAGGGAGCTGGAACGGTGCCACTTGGGCCAGAATGCCCGGGTGTACCTCGAGCGACGTCGAGAAAGGTGTCACAACCAAGAGGCTGGCGACAGCATGACGTCGGCCTCAACACCGCCTGGAGGGCAGGTCTTCGCTACGCGAGTCCTGCCTCAGGCGTACGCCGCGCAGCATATGCCACAACCATATGCGCTGCAAGCGGCGCCCCTGGTCTATGGAGCAGCCATGCCCATGTCGGGGTACACGGTGCCAAGTGCGAACCAAGCGTTCGCAGCGCCAATACCTGCAGCAGCAGGTGCAGGATGTGCGGCCCTTGCACCTCACCTTCGCTTCGCGAGGTGGCCTCGCAAGTTTCGGCCGCACGTGCCCGAGAAGTACGACGGTAGCGTCAACCCGGCGGAGTTCCTCCAGATCTACTCCACCGCCGTACTTGCCGCAGGAGGGGATGAGGCTGTCATGGCCAACTACTTCCCCGTCGCCTTGACCGGCCCAGCTTGGTCTTGGCTCATGAATCTCCCTCAAGGGTCCATAACCTCCTGGGGAGAGCTCTGCCGGCAGTTCGTCGCCAACTTCGGCAGCTCCTACACCCGTCCCGGCACGGAGCTTGACCTCCACGCCGTCAAGCAGCAACCTAGGGAGTCGCTGCGCTCTTTCATCCAGCGGTTCTCCCAGGTACGTAACACCATCCCGCACATTCAGAGTGCTTCTGTGGTGGTGGCGTTCCGGCAGGGTGTCCGGGACGAAAAAATGCTCGAGAAGCTCGCGACCAGAGAGGTCCGCGACGTCTCTGAGCTCTTCAGCCTGGCGGACAAATGCGCCAGAGCAGCTGAAGGGCGGAACTGGCACTCTCTGCCGACCTCCGATTCAGGAGGACAGCCCGGGTCCGGCGCAACTGCCTATGGAGGTGGCAAGAAGGCCAAGAACCGGGGGAGTGGCAAGATGAAGTCATCGTTCGCGGCTCCCGTCGCCGCAGCAGCGACGACTAGTGGAGCTCGGGGGCCACGCCCCGACAAAAGGCAGCGGCAATCATCGACCCCGGATGGTGACCAGGGCGGGCTATGCCCCGTGCATGGTGCCGACAACCATACTGCTGCCGAGTGCTGGGATATCCAGAGGCTTGCAGAGCGCTTCCGTAAAGGAAGACAGCAGAGAGCTGAAGGACAGCCCTACCCTCAGAGGGATGGCAAGCAGAAAGTCGACGCTCCAGTCAGCGCCGCCCACCAGGTGGGGTTTCAGGAGCCTCAGCGTGTCATAAAGACAGTGCATAATAGTGAGGACTCCAGCTCCGATGGTGACGGGCTGGGGCGGTAGCCGGCTGTGGCTGCCGTCCCAGGTCAGTGAAGGCTGCACTGCTGCGGCGACAACCTTGGAGAAGCCCCAAGTAGTCGCAGCAGCCCAAGCACCGATGACAATGGTGCAAGGACGGGCCAGCCTCACCCGAGAGCACGCCTCCGTGCCTCGGTCATACCTCCCGGGGGTCGCCCAAGGTCAGTCAACCCCTTGAAGGCCTTGCCAGAAGGGAAAGACGCCTTAGGTCTTCCAAGACGAGCCCAGGTCCACCTACCCCTTGAAGGCCTTAGCCAGAAGGGGAGAACTCCCCGGGGGCGCCTAGGAGAAGCCGTGCAGGACCTGATCCAGCGTGAAGATGACAACCTCGTCGACGAGACTCGACTGCAGGTAACACCCCACAACGCGCGGTCTCGGCTGATGCTCTAAGCACTACTGCCAAAGAACCGAACGCATCAGGGACCTGCAGAAGGGCAACCTGGTGTCGCGACACGCTCTTTCCCGAGAAGGACCCATAAGCTCTCCCCCAGCAGGGAAGGTCCCTTCCGAATCATGAAAGCTGCCGCCCCAGGTACACATGCCTTTCAACCGAGTGTGGGATCCGTTCCCAAAACCCTTGGCATGGAGCAACACTGTAAGTCCTACTCCTCGAGCATCAGTAGAACAGGGTCATTCCCTTCTGTAATGAATCCCATAGAATTTAGGAACAGAGCTTGGGGCAGCTAAGTCTCAAGGGACGGTACAGGACTACGTCCAGTTTAGCCTGGTTCCGACCCTAAGCGCGTAGAGTCTTGATTCCCTTGTAGACGAGGCGGAACAGTGCCTCCATGTACAACCAGAATTCCACTTATGGGCATGAACACAGAAACCTGTTCTACTTAGCTCTCTCTCATGCGCTCATTTAAATTATGCATTAATTTTTATGATCGCACTATCTATGTATGTTCATCGTACATCTAGCTCCCCCCTCCCGCGCTCATCCATAGTCAGCATTCGCTATTCTACCGAGGGCGGCCGCGCTTGAGGCACCCGCCGATGGCCGAGTGAGTCTCTCGGGCCTCCCCCAGTCAGGTGTTGCGGTGCCAGTTGGTCACCTCCAGGAAAGGCCTGCGTTGTGCATGGAGGGTCCAGGGTGCGTATCCCGCTTAGCAGGCCATGAGCCCAAAGCGTGCGCATCCTGCCCTCCGGAGGTACAGGGGAGTACAATCGCTTTGCCTGGTCATGAACCCAAAGCACGTGCACTCTGCTTCCCCAGCGCACGGCCCGGTACTAGGGATCAGACGACCGTACCCGGACCTCGGAGGGAGCCGGAGCTCCGGCGCCTCGAGCACAGAATTGCCCAAGCCCCGTATAACGGATCAGGATCGTAAGACGAATAAGACTAGGAGACGGGAGGGGAGGACCCCCCGAGGAGAATTACGTTTCCCCTGCCTGTGTGCAGGACCTCCAGGTTATGGCAACGGGGACTGCATGAAGCGGGGGGAAAGGAGCTATCAATTACTCCGGCCTAGGACTGGAAGGACCGGGCCCCGCCCCTTCAGCAGGGGCGAGGCCCGAAGGCCCCACGTGTCCAGTGGGCCCGGAGCTCCCGCCACCCATGAGGGGGCTCCGGACTCGCCACGTGGCGGGCGAAAACCGGACCTCCCCCCCGGTGGGAGAGCTCCGAAAGCCCTACGTGTCCAGCAGGGCCAGAGCTCCCGCCTCCTAAGGAGGGGCTCCGGACCCGCCACATGGCAGGCAGATTTGGAGCTCCCCATAGGGCGAGATCCGGAGACCCCCGGGGGCCCCTAACACAGTTAGGACCCGGGGAAGGTGTCTGTGCAGAGCTCCGAGATTGGAAAAGGCCTCTGAGTACCTTGCGGAGCTAAGGACTCGGTCAGGTAAAGCCAAGAAGGAGAGAAAAGGCATCGCAGACACAAATTTCTAAAAGAGTCAAATTATGTGAGGCTCCATGAGCTGGACTACAGACTCGATAAAGAGGGAGAAACAAGTCCTAAGGACCTCCCGGCTCACGCCGGAACCTAGCGGCTACAAGGGCGGCCACATCCTCGACTTCAGCCCTGGCAGCTTCCTCCCGCTCCGCGGCTGGGCCCTCTCTCGCTGGTTCCAGGGAGAAAGAGGGGGTCGCGGCTCTTGAAGCATGCCAGCACATGTGAGGCGACCTCTAAGGCTAGGCCGCGACCCTCGGCCTCGAGCTCGCTGGCGACCACCGAGTCTAGCCTGTCCAGCTTGGCGCCGATCGACTCCAGCGCGGGGATCACCTCCGCCACCTTCAACGTAGGAGCCGCTGCCCTCACCGGATTGAAGCCGAGAGGGATCAGGGCGGACCCCGCTCGATCAACGAAGCTTGAGACTGCATGAGCCTCGGAGGACCGCAAGGCCGAGAGCTCCTCCACCTCGCGGCGGGCTGCCTGCAAGGCCTCTAGGTTCCTCTCGGAGAATTCCTTCTCCTTGGCCGCCAGGGAGCTCTCCCAAAGGTGGAGAGTCTTGGCGAGCCGCTCCAACTCAGCAGCCTTGAAGTCGGCGGCCAACTCCTGATCCAAGACCGCCCGGCGTTCGCGGGAGACCTGTTCCTCCCTCAAGTCGAGGTCCGCCTTCAGAATCTCTAGCTCCTCGATCCGAGCTCGAAGGTCATCCTCGCCCGCCGCCAGCTGCGCGGCGACCCTCTCCGCCTCGGCTGCTGCGGAACGCTCCCGTTCCTCAACGACAAGCTTACGGCGCTCCAACCGCTGCCGTATCTCCTCAGCAGCAGAGAGGCTCTCCTCGGTCCGGGCGTGTGCCTCCAGGGCCTCCCTGTTGATCCGCCGCGATTCGACGTCCATGCGGTTGACAGCCCGCTTCAGCCGGTCGAGGAGCACTTCCCTGAAGTCGAGCAACTCCTGCTTGGAGTCGAGCTCGCTCTTAACCTTCGCGATCCTCTCTCGCAAAAGGTTCCCCCAGGTGAGGAGGCGATCCCGTTCAACTGTATACTCCTCCCGCTCGCGACCTAGTGCAGCCAAGACCTGTCGGACGCTCGTCTCGGCAAGCGCGAAGGCATCCGCCAGGGGCAGTGGAGCAACAGAGGCCGGGGCAGTTCCCCCGACCTCCTCCATCACCTCGTCCTCAAGAGGAGTCGACGCACCAGCAACCGAGACGAGGCGCCGGTCAGGAGAAGCTGGCGCCGGGGCTCTGGCAGCCGGACCTGCCGGGCTCTCTTTAGCTTCTGGCTTCTGGCTCCTTGACCTGTGGAGAGGGGCGAGCCGGGGAAGATGGCGCTGGAATAAAGGCCGGGCCGCCTGGTGCGGGGTCGACCTGCACCGGCCTGGGGGCCACGGCGGCTGTCTCGGCAGGAAGAGATGGCGCCGCCGCGGAGTCCAGGCACACCGGAACAGGAGAAGCTCGCGCTGGCTTGGGGGCCACGGCAGCTGTCCCGGGTTCCGAGCGCACGGCGCAAACTCCTCGCCAGTCGGGGATGGCCGAGAAGCGCAGACACTCCAGCGGGCTCTGAACCCCGACTTCCGAGCCGGGGTAGGACTCCCAGAGCCCGCCGCCGTCACTGACGGCTGCTCCGCAGTTGCTTGAACTGGCGGAGCAGGGGACGCCCCAGGGGCTTCCCCCAACGCATCAGCCCGAAGCCGCTTTGGGTCGCCACCAGAGGGAGTACCATCTCCAGAAACAGGAGGTACAGACACCCCAGGTTCCCGACTTGGCACGGACGCCGCCGCTGGATGAGATCGAGCGCGCTTCTTCTTTGGTGGCGGGTTGGAGGCCATGACGAGGAAGGACTCAAGGGCAAGAGGGCAAAGGCGCAAGAGTCCGAGAAGAAGCGCTGAGAAGTGCGAAGGGAAGCCGCAATGTGGGTAAGATCCTCTCTAAAAACTTCCCGGGTGCAATTCCAAGCGGTTCGTAACTCTTCGAGTACGCCGCGTCGCCAACCGCTTCGGCTCCGAGACCGAGCGCCGATGACAGATGGACCCAAGCCGCCCAACTGAAGCGGTGGGCCAAGGAGTCAGTCTCCTGAGAAGATGAGCCGGCAAGGCACTTCGGCGGTTCCCGAAGAAAGCGCCGCAACGTGCAGAAGTGGCAGTCTTGGGAACCGCCGCAGTAAAAGAAACCATCAAGTGGGCGCACGCTCCCACGATCCCGCGGCCGCTCGTGCTCCGGCAGCGGTCAATGCGGGACTTAGAGAAAGTGCGCGGGCCAGAAGAGACGGAGGTCCCACCTCGGGCTCGCTAACTCCCCCGAGATGGGCCTGGGGGCCACTGTCGGTACCTGCGATATGGGGTACCCCCGCGCACAGGGGAAAATGCCTAAGGAACTCGCCCTTCTCCGCAGGGAGAGCTCCGAAGGCGCCACGCGTCCGGCGGGGCCGGACCTCCCTCTCCTCAGAGGAGAGCTCCGGGCCCGCCGCGTGGCATACAGAAGCCGGACCTCCCCCTCCGCGGGAGAGAGGTCCGAAGGTGCCACGTATCAGGCGGGGCCAGACCTCCCTCTCCTCAGAGAAGAGCTCCGGGCCTGCCACATGGCGACAGAAGCCGAACCTCCCCCTCCGCGGGGAGAGGGCCGAAGGCTCCACGTGCCTCGCGGGGCAGGATCCTCCTCTCCTCTGAGAAGGGCTCCGGACCCGCCACGTGGCCAGCAGAACGGCGCTGCCTGCCCCCGAGCGATAGGCAGCGGGCGTAAAGACGCCCCATACCTTGCTCGTACAAGGTATTCAAGGCCCGCGTCTTCCCAAGACGCGGAGACGCGGAGCACGACTCTGTCAGGTGCCGTTGCGCCTGGTCGCATCACAGACTGGCGCGTGGTGTCAGAGCCTGCCAGCCAACAAAAGCAGCGACAAGACATCCCATGCCGCCCCCACCGTCATCATCCACTACGACTAGCGTGCGGCATGGGCAGGGTGGCAAGACGAGGACTCAGAAGCCTTCGCCAGAGACAACTACCGGCGTAACTGCAGATACGGTAGATGATAGACAATCTCCCCGGGACCACCTGTCGGGTCCCGGGCTCCCTTGTAAGCCACCCGAGTCTTGGACTATAAAAGGCTCGGGTAGGCGACGATAGCAGGGGTTCGCACTTTAGCCATTCACACCCAAGCTGTAACTCACCCCCAAGCTCAGGACTCCGGTTCTGAGCAGCAAGCAATACAGCGAGCCTCATAGCTCGCCGTGGACGTAGGGTTTTACGCTTCGGCGGCTTGAACCACGTAAAACTCACCGTGTCAAGCTCTTACTAACTCGTCCATCCGCGCAAGCTCTCCGCAAGGGACTAGCCCCACCGAAAAAAGAACCTCCGCGGGCTGCCCAGTGCAGGCCCGGGGGAAGTGTCGACCGAACACTTCGACAATGGCAAAAACCATTATTGGACTGGTGCCTTCCAGAACCGCTCTAGGGTGTAAGTCGACCTTTTCTAAGTCTTGGCGGCTCTGTGACATTTTTTTGTAATTTAGGAGGTCAATGTATATTGTTGCAAAGTTCAGGTGGTGTCAAATTGTTATGGTTGGCCAAGTGTATCAGTGTTGTACAAACACCAACGCCAACGTGGTTTGATTACACCGACACCAGATCAATGCGAGTCTTCATGATTAGATAAGATTGCTTGTTAGTTTGTTTCAGTTTGTAGTTTGTCTTAGTGATACATTCAGGATTGGTTAGTATCGCCGACTATATAAAGCACAGCCTTAATCAGTTGTAATCACTAACCAAGCAAGGAGAATATAGAAGCCTGTTGTTTCATCGTCCTTGTGCCTCATTCTCATTTATGTGTGACAGACTTCACCAAGGCTCGAGCTTGGCCCCGGGGCCATCAGCCAAGGCTGGCAGTCATCCACCCATACTACCTTTGCAATTCTCAGTTCCCTGACATAAATGAACTTATTGCTTTTAACAAATGATTGGAACTTTAGTTCGTAAAATATCCTGGGACTTTTGTGAGATGATACTGATTCTAGTTTTTTTTTCTAGTAGCCTTACAAGAAGTAAAATAATGGTAGTAGACCAGTCCACTTCTTGAGAGAGTAAGAGCAAACGTGAGTTGGTGCCGGGAGAAACCTACTCCCTAGCTATTTTAAGAAATCATATTTCTGGAATCTGGATATCTGTCATTCAAAAACTGAGGTAGAAATTCTCGGACCAGAGCAGCGTTCCAAAAGGCGTGGCAAGGCGGCCGCCTAGGCGCGCTTCGGCGCTCCGCGCAGTCCGTCCGCCTCGCCTTGGGGGATAGGCAGTCGCGAGGCATGCGCCCGTGGGAAAACCGGGGGAGGGGGGGTTGGAGGGGGGCAGGTTCCTCGGATGGGGTGGCAGGGCGTGGATCCCTTTCATGCTGGCGCTGGAAGAGGAGGCGGCACGGCAGAGATCCCTCTCCCTCTCGCGCTGGCGCTGGAAGAGGAGGTGGCGGGGGGAGAACTGGAGAAGAAGGTGGGGGAGGGGCGCAGATCTCTCTCGAGCTGAGGAGGTGGAGGCGACAAGGGGAGGGTGGATCCCTCTCGGAAGAGAAGGTGGCGGGGGTGTAGATGGAGGCAGCAAGGTAGGGCAAAGGCGGTGGGCTGGGATTGGGCTGTCTGCAGGGTAAAGAGGAAAGGTTGGGCTGAGTTGTGTGTGGGAGAGGGAGGAGAGCGGAAGTGGGCCACGCAAAATCAGCCAAGACAGTAGAAATATACCTATACTTCTATGTTTTTGAATATTTTAAAATGTATCATTTCTACAATACATACGCCTAGGCACGCCTAGGAACGCCTAGGTGCCGCCTAGGCTCTAGGCGGAGGGTCAACGCCCAGCCTTTTCGAACATTGGACCAGAGTGAACTTTAAAGTAATTGTGGAAATATGGGTATTGCATCACTTTGGACTTGTGCAGTTGAAATTTCGAACGAAAGTGAACTGCTGAAACTTAAATATATGATTTGTTGTTTCATAAAAGCCTGAATGCTGTTTCCTCTGTTACTCTTTTCTGAACAGATAAAAAGGCCAACAAGTTGTCCAAGACCACTCGCTGCTCTTGTACCATACTATGAACCATGTTGCTCTCAAGTCCTGAACACCGACAATATTTTGGGTCTATCAAAAAATCTGCAGAGACATGTTTGATAAAAAAGATTGAAGAAGTCTGGCGTCACGCTCTGTCAATCCCAGGATTCAGGGTGCCAATGGCCGAAGACGAGGTCCATATGTTGTAATTACTGTTGTAATCGTAAGCTAGGTACAAAGAGCCAGTCCCTCTGCTCTGCGGATAAGGCGATAGTTTGTCATCTGGTTCTGTGTTTTACCCTACAAAGTAATCTTTATGGTGTACAAGACATGTACTGTTATGGGTGTAAGACCTTGTTGATCGGGTGTAAAAACTTGTTGACACATTTGGCTATTCGACTCAGAATACGGTGTGGTACAATGACACTGTTCGGTAAAAAGTACTGTCGGAGAGTGCGATCTGCGACACTCTTTCTCCTCTACGTGATTGTACTTGAGAGCGGATGAACACTGAAATTTACGTCGTTCAGACCGCCGGAGCGTAGTACCCTATGTCCATGTGAGTGTGTTGTATTGCTTGCTTGCGTGTACTTGTGAGGGTGCCTATGCGAAATTGAGAACCGATTGTTTGCTGGGTGGCCACTCCGGTCCGGCGGTTATAATGTGGCTTGGGGTCCGTCAGGTGACCTCGAAGCTATGCTAACCCTATACATGATCTAGGGCTTCGTCCTCTTAGTAGAGTAGTTGGCGGGGGAGTTAAGTCCCGTCGTCTGCCGCGCTGTGCGCCCCTGTCCGTGTGTCAGGTGATGATGAAGACGTCTTGTCACAGCGTCTGTCAGTACCCTCAATACCGGGTACCCCCGCGCACAGGAGCAAACTGCCTAAAGACCTCGCCCCCTTCACAGGGGCGAGCTCCGAAGGCGCCACGTGTCCAGTAGGGCCGGGGCTCCCCTCTCCTCAGAGGATAGCTCCGGGCCTGCCACGTGGCCAGAAGAGCCGGACCTTGCCCCCTCCGCAGGGGCGAGCTCCGAAGGCGCCACGTGTCCAGTAGGGCCGCCGGCTCCCCTCTCCCCAGAGGATAGCTCTGGGCCTGCCACGTGGCTAGAAGAGCCGGACCACGCCCCCTCCGCAGGGGCGAGCTCCGAAGACGCCACGTGTCCAGTAGGGCCGGGGCTCCCCTCTCCTCAGAGGATAGCTCTGGACCTTCCACGTGGCCAGAAGAGCCGGACCTCGCCCCCTCCGCAGGGGCGAGCTCCGAAGGCGCCACATGTCTAGTAGGGCCTGGGCTCCCCTATCCTTAAAGGATAGCTCCGGGCCTGCCACGTGGCCAGAAGAGCCGGACCTCGTCCCCTCCGCAGGAGCGAGCTCCGAAGGCGCCACATGTCCAGTAGGGCCGCGCCTCCCCTCTCCTCAGAGGAGAGCTCCGGGCCTGCCACGTGGCCAGAAGAGCTGGACTCACCCCCCGCAGGGGTGAGCTCTGAGGGAGCCACGTGTCTGGCGGGGCCGAGCCTCCCCTCTCCTCGGTGGCGAGCCCCGGACCTGCCACGTGGCCATGTGCAGTGCTCCCCGCCCGACGCGGTAGGCAGCAGGAGTAAAGGCACGCCATGCCTTGTCCGTACAAGACATTCAAGACCCGCACTGTCGAAGTGTGTGGTCGACACTTCCCCCGGACCTGCTCTGGGCAACCCGCGGAGGTTCTTTTTCGGAGGGGCTAGACACTTGCGGAGAGCTTCAGCGTTAGGGACGAGTGAGGGAGAAGCTTTACACGGGGAGTTTTACGTGGTTTAGGCCGCCGGAGCGTAAAACCCTACATCCACGGTGAGCAGAGGTGCTCGCTGTATTGCTTGTTGCTCAGAACCGGAGTCCTGAGCTTGAGGGTGAGTGATGTCTAGAGTGCGAGTTCACAGAGTTCGAACCCTTGCTAACGTTGCCTACCCGAGCCTTTTATAGTCCAAGGCTCGAGTGGCTTACAAGGTGGGCCCGGGACCCGACAGGTGGTCCTGGGGAGATTGCCTGCCGACTACCGTATCTGCAGTTATGCCGGTAGTTGTCTCTGGCGAAGGCTTCCGAGTCTTCGTTCTGCCGCCCTGCCCATGCCGCAAGCTAGTCGTAGTGGTTGATGATGGCAGGGGATGTCTTGTTGCCGTGTTTATTGGCGGGTAGGCTCTGACACGGCGCGCCAGTCCACGATGTGACTGGGCGCAACGGCACCTGACAGAAGCGTGCTCCGCGTCTCCGCGTCTTGGGAAGGCGCGGGCCTTGAATACCTTGTATGAGCAAGGTATGGCGCGTCTTTACGCCCGCTGCCTACCGCGCGGGGGCAGGCAGCGTTGTTTAGCTGGCCACGTGGCGGGCCTGGAGCTCTCCTCTGAGAAGAGGGAGGTCCGGCCCCGCGGGACACGTGGAGTCCCTGGAGCTCTCCCCGCGGAGGGGGGAGGTCCGGCTTCTGCTGGCCACGTGGCGGGCCCGGAGCTCTCCTTTGAGGAGAGGGAGGCCCGGCCCCGCGGGACACGTGGAGCCTTCGGAGCTCTCCCCACGGAGGGGGGAGGTCCGGCTCAGTTGGCCACGTGGCGAGTCCGGAGCTGTCCTCTGAGGAGAGGGAGGTCCGGCCCCGCTGGTCACGTGGCGCCTTCGGAGCTGTCCCTGCGGAGAAGGGCGAGGTCCTTAGGTATTTCCCCCTGTGCGCGAGGGTACCCCGTATCGAGGGTACCGACAGTGGCCCCCAGGCCCATCTCGGGGGAGATAGCGAGCCCGAGGTGCGGCCTCCGTCTCTTCCGTTCTGCGCACTTGCTCTAAGTCCCGCATTGACCGTTGCCGGAGCACGAACAGTCGCGGGATCATGGGAGCGTGCACCCACTTGATGGTTGCTTTTACTGCGGCGGTTCCCAAGGCTGCCACTTCTGCACGTTGCGGCGCTTTTTTCGGGAACCGCCGAAGCGCCTTGCCGGCTCGTCTCCTTGGGAGACTGACTTTTTGGCCCACCGCTTCAGCTGGACAACTTGGGTCCACTTGTCATCGACGCTTGGTCTTGGAGCCGAAGCGGTCGCCCAAGCGGCGTATTTGAAGAGTTTCGAACCGCCTTGAATCGCACCTGGGAAGTTTTAAAAGGGGATCTTACCCGCATTGCGGCTTCCTTCACACTCCCCAGCGCTTTGCACCTTCAGTGAGTTCTTGCGCCTTTGTCTTCTGCCATGGCTTCTATCCCGCCTCCAGAGAAGAAGCGCGCTCGATCTCCTCCGGTGGCGGCGTCTGTGCCGAGTCAGGGAACCAGGGCGCCTGCATGGCCTGCTTCTGGAGATGGTGCTCCGTCCGGTGGCGACCCCAAGAGGTCTCGGGCTCATCATCCGGGCGGGACACCTCTTGAGCGACGACAGGCTGAAGGTTCCCGGGCGTCGCGTCCTCCCTCCTCAGGCGGAGGAGTCTCCAAGGAAACTGCTGATGCGTTGAGGAAGGCTTCAGGCGGTGGAGTCTCCAAGGAAACTGCTGACGCGCCAAGGAGGGCCTCAGGCGGTGGAGTCTCCAAGGAGACTGCTGATGTGTCGAGGGGAGCTTCAGGAGCATCCCCTGCTCCGTCAGTCCGGGTGATTGCGGAGCAGCCGTCGGCGGCGACAGCGGGCTCTAGTGGTCCTACCCCGGCTCGGAAGCCGGGGTTTAGAGCCCGTTGGAGTGCTCGCGTTTCTCGGTCGTCCCCGACTGATGGGGGGTCTGCGCCACGGCGCTCGGAAGCCGAGACGGTTGTCGCGGCCCCCAAGCCAGCGCAGGTTCCTCCTGTACCAGGCGGCCCGACTTCTGTGGCAGCGTCGACCCCCTCCACTCGTCCTTTTCCACCGGCTCAGGAGCCAGCTGCCGGTTAGGGTTCGGCGGGTCCGGCTGTCGAAGTCCTGACGCCGGCTTCTCCTGACCGGCGTCTCATCCCGGTTGCCGGTGTGTCGTCTTCTCTTGAAGACGACGTGATGGAGGAAGTCGGGGGCGCCGCTCCATCCTCTGCTGCCGCGCTGCCCCTGGCAGATGCTCTCGTGCTCGCCGAGACGAGCGTTCGGAAGGTCTTGGCCGTGCTCGGTCGTGAGCGAGATGAGCAGGTGTTTGAGAGGGATCGCCTCCTCACCTGGGGGAACCTTTTGCAGGAGCGGACCGCGAAGGTCAAGGGCGAGCTCGACTCCAGGCAGGAGTCGCTTGACATTATGGAGGCGCCCCTTGACCGACAGAAGCGCTGTCGACCGTCTGGACTCCGAGACGCGGCGGCTCCACAGGGAGGCTGTTGAGGCGCATGCACGGGCCGAGGAGAACTTCTCTACCCTTGAGGAGGTACGGCAGAGGCTGGGGCGCCGTAAGCGCGCCGTTGAGGATCAGGAGCGCTCCGTGGCGGCCGAGGCGGAAAGGGTCGCTGCGCGGCTGGCGGTGGGCGAGGGCGACCTGCGAGCTCGGGCCGCGGAGCTAGAGGCCCGGAAGGCAGACCTTGCCACGAGGGAAGAGTAGGTCTCCCGGGAGCGCCAGGCGATCCTGGATCGGGAGCTGGCTGCCGACTTCCGGGTTTCAGAGTTGGAGCGGCTTGCCAAGACTCTCCGCCTCCGGGAAAGCTCCCCGGTGGCCAAGGAGAAGGAATTCTCCGAGGGAAGCCACGACGCCCTGCGGGCAGCCCGCTGCGAGGTAGAGGAGCTCTTGGCCTCGTGGTATTCCGAGGCCCGTGCGGTCTCGAGCTTCGTTGACCAGGCAGGGTCCGCCTTGGTCCCCCTTGGCTTCAGCCCGGTGAAGACGGTGGCCCCTGCGCTGAAGGTGGCTGAAGTGATCCCCGCGTTGGAGTCAATCGGCGCCAAGCTAAGCAAGCTAGACGCGGTGGTCGCCGGCGAGCTCGAGGCAGAGGGACGGGGCCTGGCCGTGGAGGTTGCCACGCATGTGTTGGCATGCTTCAGGAGCCGGGACCCTTCTTTCTCACTGGAGCCAGCGAGACAGGGCCCTGCCACGGAGCGGGAGGAAACCGCCAGGGCTGAAGTCGGGGATGTGGCCGCCCTTGTAGCCTCTAGGTTCCAGCGCGAGCCAGGGGGACCCTAGAGCTTGTATCTCCCTCTTTTTCTTTTTATTGAGTCTGTAGTCCAGCTCATGGAGCCATGAATAAATAGACTCTTGTGACCTTTTGTGCCTGTTATGCTTTTGTCTTCTTCTTGGTTTTGCCTGGCCAAACCCTTAGCTCCGCAAGGTACTCATAGGCCTTCACCAATCTCGAAGCTCTGCACAGACACCTTCCCCGGGTCCTTATTGTATCAAGGGCCCCGGAGGTCTCCGGAGCTCCCCCCATGAGAATGGGGAGGTCCGGATCTGCCGGCCATGTGGCGGGCCCGGAGCTCCCCTCTGAGGAGAGGGAGGTCCGGTCCCGCGGGACACGTGGAGCCTTCGGAGCTCTCCCCTCGGAGGGGGAGGTCCGGCTTCTGCCGGCCACGTGGCGGGCCCGGAGCTCCTCCTGAGGAGACGGGAGCTTCGGCCCCGCTGGACACGTGGGGCCTTCGGAGCCCTCCCCTCGGAGGGGGAGGTCCGGCTTCTGCCGGCCACGTGGCGGGCCCGGAGCCCCTCCTGAGGAGTGGGGAGCTCCGGCCCCGCTGGACACATGGGGCCTTCGGGTCTTGTCCCTGCAAAAGGGGTGAAACCCGGTTCCTCCGGTCTTGCGCTGGAGTAGTCGATAGCTCCTTGCCCCCTCTTCATGCAGCTCCCGTAGCTATAACCTGGAGGTCCTGCACACAGGTAGAGGAAGCGTAATTCTCCTCAGGGGGTTCTCCCCTTCCCGTCTCTTAGTCTTATTCGGCTTACGGTCCTAGTCCGGTATACGGGGCTTGGGCAATTCTGTGCGCGAGTAACCGGGGCTCCGGCTCCCTCCAAGGTCCGGGTACGACCGTCCGGTCCGTAGTACCGGACCGTACGCCGGGGAAGCAGAGTGCACAGGCTTTGGGTACGGAACCAAGCAAAGCGGCTGTACTCCCCTGGACCTCCGGAGGGCAGGGTGCGCACGCTTTGGGTACAGAGCCGGTTGAGCGGGATACGCACCCTGGACCTCCCATGCACGGCGCAGGCCTTTCCTAGAGGTGACCAACTGGCATCGCAACACGTGACTGGGGGAGGCCCGGAGGCCCCCTGGCCATCGACAGGTGCCTCAAGCGCAACCGCCTTCGGTAGGATAGCAAATACTGACTATGGATCAACGCGGGAAAGGGGAGCTAAATGTACGGTGAGAATACATAGAAAGTGCGGTTATAAAAATTAATGCGTAATTTAAATGAGCACATGAGTGAGAGCGAGGTAGAAAAGGTTTCTGTGTAAATGCCCATAGGAGGAAGGCAGGCTGTACATGGAAGCAACGACCCGCCCTATTAAGAAGGGAAGCAAGACTCTACACGCTTGGGGTCGGAACGAGGCCAAGCTGGACGTAGTCCTGGACCGTCCCCTGAGACTTAGCTGCTCCGAGCGCTGTTCCTGGACTCTATGGGATTTATTACAGAAGGGTATGGCCCTGTTCTACTAATGCTCAGGAGGTAGAACTTACTGTCATGTTCCATGCTCCAAGGGTTCGGGAACGGATCCCATCCTTGGTTGAAAGGCATGTGTACCTGGGACGGCAACTTTCGTGACTCGGAAGGGACCTTCCCGGCTGGGGGAGAGTTTATAGGTCCTTCGCGGGAAAGTGTATGCCGCGGCACCAGGTTGCCTTCTTGCAGGTCCCTGACGTGCTTGGTCCTTCGGCGGTAGTGCTAGAGCACCAGCCGAGGCCGTGCGTTGTGGGGTGTCACCTGCAGTCGCGCCTCGTCGGTGAGGTCGTTATCTTCACGCTGGAGCGGGTCCTGCGCGGCTTCTCCCGGGAGCCCCGGGGTACCTTCCCCTTCTGGCTAAGGCCGTCAAGAGGTAGGAGGACCCGGACTCTTCTTGGGAGACCCAAGGCGTCTTTCCCCTTCTGGCTAAGGCCGTCAAGAGGTTGACAGGCCCTGGGCGGCCCCCAGGAGGTAAGGCCGAGGCATAGAGACGTGCACTCGGGTGGAGCTGGCCCGGTTCTGCACCGTCGGGGCTGGTGCCTGGGCTGCTGCAACTGCTTGGAACTTCTCCAAGGTTGATATCGCAGTAGTGCAGTCTCCACTGACTTTTTGGGGCAGCCGTAGTCGGCTACTGCCCCGGCTCTTCATCACTGGAGCTGGAGTCCTCACCGTTGTGCACCGTCTTTATGGCGCGCTGAGGCTCCTGAAACCCCACCTGGTGGCCGACGCTGACTGAGGCGTCGACCTTCTGCTTGCCCTCCCTTTGACGGAAGGGCAGAGCATCAACTCGTAGCTGTCTCCCTTTGCGGAAGCGCTCCGCGAGCCTCTGGATGTCCTGGCAGTCAGCGGCAGTATGGTGGCTGGTGCCATGCACGGGGCATAGCTCGCCTTGGTCATCATCTGGAGCTGGTGACTGTCACTGCTGTCGAAGTGTTCGGTCGACACTTCCCCCGGGCCTGCACTGGGCAGCCCGCGAAGGTGGACGAGTTTGTGCGGAGAGCTTGCGGAGAGCTTGCGCGGATGGACGAGTTAGTAAGAGCTTGACACGGTGAGTTTTACGTGGTTCAGGCCGCCGGAGCGTAAAACCCTACGTCCACGACGAGCTATGGGGCTCGCTGTATTGCTTGCTGCTCAGAACCGGAGTCCTGAGCTTGGGGGTGAGTTACAGCTTGGGTGTGAATGGCTAAAGTGCGAACCCCTGCTATCGTCGCCTACCCGAGCCTTTTATAGTCCAAGACTCGGGTGGCTTACAAGGGGGCCCGGGACCCGACAGGTGGTCCCGGGGAGATTGTCTATCATCTACCGCATCTGCAGTTACGCCGGTAGTTGTCTCTGGTGAAGGCTTCTGAGTCCTCGTCTTGCCGCCCTGCCCATGCCGCACGCTAGTCGTAGTGGATGATGACAGTGGGGGCGGCATGGGATGTCTTGTCGCTGCGTTTATTGGCTGGCAGGCTCTGACACCACGCGCCAGTCTGTGATGCGACTAGGCGCAACGGCACCTGACAGAGGCGTGCTCCGCGTCTCCGCGTCTTGGGAAGACGCGGGCCTTGAATACCTTGTACGGGCAAGGTATGGGGCGTCTTTACACCCGCTGCCTATCGCTCGGGGGCAGGCAGCGCCGTTCTGCTGGCCACGTGGCGGGTCCGGAGCCCTTCTCAGAGGAGAGGAGGGTCCGGCCCCGCGGGGCACGTGGAGCCTTCGGACCTCTCCCCGCGGAGGGGGAGGTTTGGCTTCTGTCGCCACGTGGCAGGCCCGGAGCTCTTCTCTGAGGAGAGGGAGGTCTGGCCCCGCCGGATATGTGGCACCTTCGGACCTCTCTCCCGCGGAGGGGGAGGTTCGGCTTCTGTATGCCACGCGGCGGGCTCGGAGCTCTCCTCTGAGGAGAGGGAGGTCCGGCCCCGCCGGATGCGTGGCGCCTTCGGAGCTCTCCCTGCGGAGAAGGGCGAGTTCCTTAGGCATTTTCCCCTGTGCGCGGGGGTACCCCATATCGCAGGTACCGACAGTGGCCCCCGGGCCCATCTCGGGGGAGTTAGCGATCCCGAGGTGGGACCTCCGTCTCTTCTGGCCCGCACACTTTCTCTAAGTCCCGCATTGACCGCTGCCGGAGCACGAGCGGCCGCGGGATCGTGGGAGCGTGCGCCCACTTGATGGTTGCTTTTACTGCGGCGGTTCCCAAGACTGCCACTTCTGCACGTTGCGGCGCTTTCTTCGGGAACCGCCGAAGTGCCTTGCCGGCTCATCTTCTCAAGAGACTGACTCCTTGTCCCACCGCTTCAGTTGGGCGGCTTGGGTCCATCTGTCATCGGCACTCGGTCTCGGAGCCGAAGCGGTTGCCGATGCGGCGTACTCGAAGAGTTCCGAACCGCTTGGAATTGCACCCGGGAAGTTTTTAGAGGGGATCTTACCCACATTGCGGCTTCCCTTCGCACTTCTCAGCGCTTCTTCTCGGACTCTTGCGCCTTTGCCCTCTTACCCTTGAGTCCTTCCTTGTCATGGCCTCCAACCCGCCACCAGAGAAGAAGCGCGCTCGATCTCCTCCAGCGGCGGCGTCCGTGCCAAGTCGGGAACCTGGGGTGTCTGTACCTCCTGTTTCTGGAGATGGTACTCCCTCTGGTGGCGACCCAAAGCGGCTTCGGGCTGATGCGTTGGGGGAAGCCCCTGGGGCGTCCCCTGCTCCGCCAGTTCAAGCAACTGCGGAGCGGCCGTCAGTGACGGCGGCGGGCTCTGGGAGTCCTACCCCGGCTCGGAAGTCGGGGTTCAGAGCCCGCTGGAGTGTCCGCGTTTCTCGGCCATCCCCGACTGGCGGGGAGTCTGCGCCGTTGCGCTCGGAACCCGGGACAGCTGCCGCGGCCCCCAAGCCAGCGCGAGCTTCTCCTGTTCCAGTGTGCCTGGACTCCGCGGCGGTGCCATCTCTTCCTGCCGAGACAGCCGCCGTGGCCCCCAGGACGGTGCAGGTCGACCCCGCACCAGGCGGCCCGGCCTTTATTTCAGCGCCATCTTCCCCGGCTCGCCCCTCTCCACAGGTCAAGGAGCCAGAAGCTAAAGAGAGCCCGGCAAGTCCGGCTGCCAGAGCCCCGGCGCCAGCTTCTCCTGACCGGCGCCTCGTCTCGGGTACTGGTGCGTCGACTCCTCTTGAGGACGAGGTGATGGAGGAGGTCGGAGGAACTGCCCCGGCCTCTGTTGCTCCACTGCCCCTGGCGGATGCCTTTGCGCTTGCCGAGACGAGCGTCCGGCAGGTCTTGGCTGCACTAGGTCGCGAGCGGGAGGAGTATACAGTTGAACGGGATCGCCTCCTCACCTGGGGGAACCTTTTGCGGGAGAGGACCGCGAAGGTTAAGAGCGAGCTCGACTCCAGGCAGGAGTTGCTCGACTTCAGGGAAGTGCTCCTCGACCGGCTGAAGCGGGCTGTCAACCGCATGGACGCCGAATCGCGGCGGATCAACAGGGAGGCCCTGGAGGCACACGCCCGGGCCGAGGAGAGCCTCTCTGCTGCTGAGGAGATACAGCAGCGGTTGGAGCGCCGTAAGCTCGTCGTTGAGGAACGGGAGCGTTCCGCAGCAGCCGAGACGGAGAGGGTCGCCGCGCAGCTGGCGCCGGGCGAGGATGACCTTCGAGCTCAGATCGAGGAGCTAGAGATTCTGAAGGCGGACCTCGACTTGAGGGAGGAACAGGTCTCCCGCGAACGCCGGGCGGTCTTGGATCGGGAGTTGGCTGCCGACTTCAAGGCTGCTGAGTTGGAGCGGCTCGCCAAGACTCTCCACCTTTGGGAGAGCTCCCTAGCGGCCAAGGAGAAGGAATTCTCCGAGAGGAACCTAGAGGCCTTGCAGGCAGCCCGCCGCGAGGTGGAGGAGCTCTCGGCCTTGCGGTCCTCCGAGGCTCATGCGGTCTCAAGCTTCGTTGATCGAGCGGGGTCCGCCCTGATCCCTCTCGGCTTCAGTCCGGTGAGGGCAGCGGCTCCTGCGTTGAAGGTGGCGGAGGTGATCCCCGCGCTGGAGTTGATCGGCGCCAAGCTGGACAGGCTAGACTCGGTGGTCGCCAGCGAGCTCGAGGCCGAGGGTCGCGGCCTAGCCTTAGAGGTCGCCTCACATGTGCTGGCATGTTTCAAGAGCCGCGACCCCTCTTTCTCCCTGGAACCAGCAAGAGAGGGCCCAGCCGCGGAGCGGGAGGAAGCTGCCAAGGCTGAAGTCGAGGATGTGGCCGCCCTTGTAGCCGCTAGGTTCCGGCGTGAGCCGGGAGGTCCTTAGGACTTGTTTCTCCCTCTTTATCGAGTCTGTAGTCCAGCTCATGGAGCCTCACATAATTTGACTCTTTTAGAAATTTGTGTCTGCGATGCCTTTTCTCTCCTTCTTTGCTTTACCTGACCGAGTCCTTAGCTCCGCAAGGTACTCAGAGGCCTTTTCCAATCTCGGAGCTCTGCACAGACACCTTCCCCGGGTCCTAACTGTGTTAGGGGCCCCCGGGGGTCTCTGGATCTCGCCCTATGGGGAGCTCCAAATCTGCCTGCCACGCGGCGGGTCCGGAGCCCCTCCTTAGGAGGCGGGAGCTCTGGCCCTGCTGGACACGTAGGGCTTTCGGAGCTCTCCCACCGGGGGGGGAGGTCCGGTTTCCGCCTGCCACGTGGCGAGTCCGGAGCCCCCTCATGGGAGGCGGGAGCTCCGGGCCCACTGGACACGTGGGGCCTTCGGGCCTCGCCCCTGCTGAAGGGGCGGGGCCCGGTCCTTCCAGTCCTAGGCCGGAGTAGTTGATAGCTCCTTTCCCCCCGCTTCATGCAGTCCCCGTTGCCATAACCTGGAGGTCCTGCACACAGGCAGAGGAAACGTAATTCTCCTCGGGGGGTCCTCCCCTCCCGTCTCCTAGTCTTATTCGTCTTACGATCCTGATCCGTTATACGGGGCTTGGGCAATTCTGTGCTCGAGGCGCCGGAGCTCCGGCTCCCTCCGAGGTCCGGGTACGGTCATCCGATCCCTAGTACCTGGCCGTGCACTGGGGAAGCAGAGTGCACGTGCTTTGGGTTTATGACCAGGCAAAGCGGTTGTACTCCCCTGTACCTCCGGAGGGCAGGATGCGCATGCTTTGGGCTCATGGCCTGCTAAGCGGGATGCGCACCCTGGACCCCCCATGCACAACGCAGGCCTTTCCTAGAGGTGACCAACTGGCACCACAACACCTGACTGGGGGAGGCCCGAGAGACTCACTCGGCCATCGGCAGGTGCCTCAAGCGCGGCCGCCCTCGGTAGGATAGCGAATGCTGACTATGGAGGAGCGCGGGAGAGGGGGAGCTAGATGTATGATGAACATACATAGATAGTGCGATCATAAAAATTAATGCATAATTTAAATGAGCGCATGAGAGAGAGCTAAGTAGAACAGGTTTCTGTGTTCATGCCCATAGGTGGAATTCTGGCTGTACATGGAGGCAATGTTCCGCCTCGTCTACAAGGGAAGCAAGACTCTACGCGCTTAGGGTCGGAACCAGGCTAAACTGGACGTAGTCCTGTACCGTCCCTTGAGACTTAGCTGCCCCAAGCTCTGTTCCTAAATTCTATGGGATTCATTACAGAAGGGAATGACCCTGTTCTACTGATGCTCGGGGAGTAGGACTTACAGTGTTGCTCCATGCCAAGGGTTTTGGGAACGGATCCCACACTCGGTTGAAAGGCATGTGTACCTGGGCGGCAACTTTCATGATTCGGAAGGGACCTTCCCTGCTGGGGGAGAGCTTATGGGTCCTTCTCGGGAAAGAGCGTGCCGCGACACCAGGTTGCCCTTCTGCAGGTCCCTGATGCGTTCGGTTCTTTGGCAGTAGTGCTTAGAGCATCAGCCGAGACCGCGCGTTGTGGGGTGTTACCTGCAGCCGAGTCTCGTCGACGAGGTTGTCATCTTCACGCTGGATCAGGTCCTGTGCGGCTTCTCCTGGGCGCCCCCGGGGAGTTCTCCCCTTCTGGTTAAGGCCTTCAAGGTGTAGGTGGACCCGGGCTCGTCTTGGAAGACCTAAGGCGTCTTCCCCTTCTGGCAAGGCCTTCAAGGTGTTGACTGACCTTGGGCGGCCCCCGGGAGGTATGACCGAGGCACGGAGGTGTGCTCTCGGGTGAGGCTGGCCCATCCTTGCACCATTGTCGTCGGTGCTTTGGCTGCTGCGACTACTTGGGGCTTCTCCAAGGTTGACGCCGCAGCAGTGCAGCCTCCACTGACCTGGGACGGCAGCAACAGCCGGCTACCGCCCCAGCCCGTCACCATCGGAGCTGGAGTCCTCACCGTTATGCACTGTCTTTATGACACGCTGAGGCTCCTGAAACCCCACCTGGTGGGCGGCGCTGACTGGAGCGTCGACTTTCTGCTTGCCATCCCTCTGAGGGTAGGGCGGTCCTTCAGCTCTCTGCTGTCTTCCTTTACGGAAGCGCTCTGCAAGCCTCTGGATATCCCAGCACTCGGCAGCAGTATGGTTGCCGGCACCATGCACGGGGCATAGCCCGCCCTGGTCACTATCCGGGGCCGGTGACTGCCGCTGCCTTTTGTCGGGGCGTGGCCCCCGAGCTCCACTAGTCGTCGCTGCTGGGGCGACGGGAGCCGTGAACGATGACTTCATCTTGCCACTCCCCCGGTTCTTGGCCTTCTTGCCACCTCCATAGGCAGCTGCGCCGGACCCAGGCTGTCCTCCTGAATCGGAGGTCAGCAGAGAGTGCCAGTTCCGCCCTTCAGCTGCTCTGGCGCTGTCGAAGTGTTCGGTCGACACTTCCCCCGGGCCTGCACTGGGCAGCCCGCGGAGGTTCTTTTTTCGGTGGGGCTAGTCCCTTGCGGAGAGCTTGCGCAGAAGGACGAGTTAGTAAGAGCTTGACGCGGTGAGTTTTACGTGGTTCAGGCCGCCGGAGCGTAAAACCCTACGTCCACGGCGAGCTATGGAGCTCGCTATATTGCTTGCTGCTCAGGGCCGGAGTCTTGAGCTTGGGGGTGAGTTACAGCTTGGGACTGTATGGCTAGCGTGTGAGTTGCAGAAATGCGAACCCAGGGGTGCGGATGGCTAGAGTCTGAACCCCTGCTAACGTCGCCTACCCGAGCCTTTTATAGTCCAAGACTCGGGTGGCTTACAAGGGGGGCCGGGACCCGACAGGTGGTCCCGGGGAGATTGACTGATATCTACCGTATCTGCAGTTATGGCGGTAGTTGTCTCTACCGAAGGCTTCAGAGTCTTCGTCTTATAGCTCTGCCCATGCCGCATGCTAGTCGTAGTGGATGATGACGGTGGGGGCGGCATGGGATGTCTTGTCGCTGCGTTTATTGGCTGGCAGCCTCTGACACTGCGCGCCAGTCTGTGATGCGACTGGGCGCAACGGCACCTGACAGAGGCGTGCTCCGCGTCTCCGCGTCTTGGGAAGGCGCGGGCCTTGAATACCTTGTACGGGCAAGGTATGGGGCGTCTTTACGCCCGCTGCCTATCGCTCGGGGGCAGGCAGCACCGTTCTGCTGGCCACGAGGCGGGCCCGGAGCCCTCCTCAGAAGAGAGGGGGGTCCGGCCCCGCAAGACACGTGGAGCCTTCGGACCTCTCCCCGCGGAGGGGGACGTTCGTCTTCTGTTGGCCACACGGCGAGCCCGGAGCTCCTCTCTGAGGAGAGGGAGGTCCGGCCTCTCCGGACATGCGGCACCTTCGGACCTCTCTCCCGCGGAGGGGGAGGTCCAGCTTCTGTATGACACGTGGTGGGCCCGGAGCTCTCCTCTGAGGAGAGGGAGGTCCGGCCCCGCTGGACGCGTGGCGCCTTCGGAGCTCTCCCTGCGGAGAAGGGCGAGATCCTTAGGCATTTTCCCCTGTGCGCGGGGGTACCCCATATCGAGGGTACCGACAGTGGCCCCCGGGCCCATCTCGAGGGAGATAGCGAGCCCGAGGTGGGACCTTCGTCTCTTCTGATCCGCACACTTTCTTGTCTTGAGTACTCCCTGTGCTGGTAGGGTCTTGACGGCTTCGGTGTCCAGCCTCTTAGGAGAGGGTGAAGCCTGGCATCGGAGCTCGACCCGGCTGTGGGGGCAGAGGTCCGGAAGTCATCGGAGCTCAGGCCAGCGAAGGGCGTGAGGTCCGGCATCAGCGCTTGCCTCTGAAAGGGGGGCGAGGGCTGGCATCGGAGCTCGGCCTAGCTGTGGGGGCAGAGGTCCGGAAGTCATCGGAACACAGGCCAGCGAAGGTCGTGAGGTCCGGCATCAGCGCTCGCCTCTGAAAGGAGGGCGAGGGCTAGCCTCGGAGCTCGGCCTGGCTGTGGAGGCGGAGTCCGGAAGTCATCGGAGCTCAGGCCAGCGAAGGGTGTGAGGTCCGGCATCAGCGCTCGCCTCTTAAAGGAGGGCGAGGGCTGGCCTCGGAGCTCGGCCCAGCTATGGGGGCGGAGTCCGGAAGTCATCGGAGCTCAGGCCAACGAAGGGCGTGAGGTCCGGTATCAGCACTCGCCTCTGAAAGGAGGGCGAGGGCTGGCCTCGGAGCTCGGCCCAGCTGTGGGGGCGGAGTCCGGAAGTCATCGGAGCTCAGGCCAGCGAAGGGCGTGAGGTCCGGCATCAGCGCTCACCTCTGAAAGGAGGGCGAGGGCTGGCCTCGGAGCTCGGCCTGGCTGTGGAGGCGGAGTTCGGCAGTCATCGAAGCTCAGGCCAACGAAGGGCGTGAGGTCCAGCATCAGCGCTCGCCTCTGAAAGGAGGGCGAGGGCTGGCCTTGGAGCTCGGCCCAGCTGTGGGGGCGGAGTCCGGAAGTCATCGGAGCTCAGGCCAGCGAAGGGCGTGAGGTCCGGCATCAGCGCTCACCTCTGAAAGGAGGGCGAGGGCTGGCCTCGGAGCTCGGCCTGGCTGTGGAGGCGGAGTCCGGCAGTCATCGGAGCTCAGGCCAACGAAGGGCGTGAGGTCCGGCATCAGCGCTCGCCTCTGAAAGGAGGGCGAGGGCTGGCCTTGGAGCTCTGCCTGGCTGTGGAGGCGGAGTCCGAAAGTCATCGAAACTCAGGCCAGCGAAGGGCGTGAGGCCCGGCATCAGCGCTCGCCTCTGAAAGGAGGGCGAATGCTGGCATCAGAGCTCGGCCCAGCTGTGGGGGCGAAGTCCGGCACTGCTCAGTGGTCCCCCTTTTCTGTCCCTTAGTCTCATTTGGCTTACTGTCCCAGGCCGGAATACGGGGCTCGGATAATCCAATGCACTTGGTCCCGGAGGTCTGGCCCCAGCCCCAGTCAGGGTGTAACCGTCCGGCCTCCTGGTACTCAGACCGTAGCGCTGGGGGGCAGAGTGCGCATGCTTTGGGTGCAAGACCGGGCAAAGCAAGGCTCCTGACCCCCCGGTCTAGCGTAGGTCTTTTCTCGGAGGAGACCAACTGGCGGTACAGTACCCTCACAGGAGGAGATCCAAAAGGCCACCGGGCCTTTGGTAGGTACCCCAAGCACTACCGTTTTCGGCAGGACAGCAAATATCGACTATGCATGAGAGCAGGAAAGAGGAACCAAGTGTACAATGGACGCACACTTTCTAGAGCGTGGGGAGGTGTTCATATAAATTAATGCGTAATTTAAATGAACACCTAAGTAAGCATGGTGAATTTACTGGGGTAGCGTCGAAGCGTCTGTCTTCACGCAGAGCGGGTCATGCGTGGCTTCGTCGTACGCCGGACACGGGGGGACCCCCATGGCGATCTCAGGGGGAAGCATGGCTTCGGCCCCGCATACCATGTGGAAGGGTAGTTCTCTGACCCGGCCCTGGAAAGTCCGACTGGCCCTCGACATGGAGGAGCCGGTATCCCCCGACGGCTCTGGGTGCGCGTCTGCACTGGTTGTGTGGGTCTGCTTGGTGTGGACCTGGCACGCATTGCATCCCTAACCGGTTTGACGGCGTCCAGGTGGCTCTCGGTCAGTAGGAGCCATGCCGGGTGGCTTAACTGACCAACGTGCGGGACGACGAGCGTTCCCAGCACTCGCCTCCTTGGACTACTGCGAGCTAATCGCAGCCTTCCTCCTAGGTTATGCACCGCAATAGGATATCGTGGCGCCACGCCAGTAAAGATACCAGCGCGTAGCACTTAGCCATCCGCACCACCCGTTCAGCGGATGCACGTTCATCAGGAAGGATGTCCTTCAAGGAGTCCCGGACCTCCGTGGTCCATGCATCGGGACTACTTGAGCTTCTGGATCTTGAGCGTTGGGTTGTACGGAGTCCCCAGTGACTCTTACGATCCTTTGACGGCATCCAGGGCCGCCGGGACTGCCTAGCTTCGGGGCACTGGTTCAGCCCCCTTCGCCCAGCTCGGCGGGCCGGGCTGTGGACCGCAGCAACGTCCTCTCGAAGACTCCTTCGTGCGCAGGGGCTCTGATGGAGGCTTTCGTTGTGAGGTCATCAGCTGGGGCCGTGCAAGCGCGCGGTACATGGCGCAGGTCCAAGGCGAGGAATTCTTTCTCCAACATCCGCACGTGAAGCAGATAAGCAGCTAGCTGTGGGTCATTGCAGGGGCATTCACCCTTAACTTGCTTGATAACTAGCTGGGAGTCGCCCTGCGCCAACAACTGGCGAGCGCCCAGAGACAGGACTGTCTTTTAGGCCAAAGATGAGTGCTTTATACTCTGCCAAGTTGTTGGTTGCCTTGGAATTGAGACACACCATGTACTCAGACTGCTCCCCCGATGGCATGAGAAGCAGTACGCCGGCATCAGCCCCCTGCTTTCGCGAGGAGCCGTCGAAGAAGAGCGTCTAGTGAGGCCCGGTGAAGACCGGAGCTCGGTACTTTGGTTCACCATCTTCGCGGCCCCCTGGGTCAGCCTTCGTTGGCGTCCACTCAGCCACGAAGTCAGCCAGTGCTTGGCTCTTGGCTGTCTGACGTGGTCGGGAGCTCAGCTTGAACTCCGCCATCTTCGGGCTGTCTTTCGGCTTCGGAAGCTGGCAGTGAGTGCCAGCTCCGCCCTCCGGCTGCTCTGGCGCACTTGTCCGCCAGGCTGAAGGGCTCGGAGGCATCGCAGACCTCTCTGGTTGCAAGCCTCTCAAGCATCTTCTTGTCCTGGACACTGTCGAAGTGCCGCCACCACAGAAGCACTTTTAATATGTGGAATGGTGTTGCGTACCTGGGAGAACCGCTGGATGAAGGAGCGCAGCGACTCCCCAGGTTGTTGCTTGATGGCTTGGAGGTCAAGCTCCGTGCCGGGACGGGTGTAGGAGCTGCCGAAGTTGGCGATGAACTGCCGGCAGAGCTCTCCCTAGGAAGTTATGGAACCCCGAGGGAGGTTCATTAGCCAAGACCGGGAAGGGCCGGTCAAGGCGATGGGGAAATAGTTTGGCCATGACGGCCTCATCCCCTCCTGCGGCAAGTACGGCGGTGGAGTAGATCTGGAGGAACCCCGCCGGATTGACGCTGCCGTCGTACTTCTCGGGCAGGTGCGGCCGAAACTTGCGCGGCCACCTCGTGAAGCGGAGGTGGGGCTCCAGGGACGTACATCCTGCCCCTGTTGCTGCAGATGTTGGTGCCGCGAACTCTTGGTTCGCCGCTGGCACAGTGTACCCCGGTACGGGCAAGGCTGCGCCATAGACCGGGGGCGCCGTTTGCAGGACATATGGCTGTGGCATATGCTGCATGGCGTATGTCTGGGGCAGAGTTCACGTGGCGAAAATCTGCGCCTCAGGAAGGGTTGAGGCAGTTGTCATGCTGACGCCGGCCTCTTGGCTGCGACGCCTTTCTCGTCGCCGCTCGAGGAACATTCGGGCGTCTTGGCCCAGGTGGCATCGTTCCAGCTCAGTCCTCAGGTCCGTCGACGGAAGCCTGGTGGAGCTGGAATCCGCCGTCTGTCCGTCAACCGTTGGCGTGCGCGTCAGCGACACAGCCGGTTGGCCGGAGCGTCGTCCCCGCCGAAGTCTTGGGTTTGTGGCGGCGACGACAAGACGGTCTACCTCGCGAATCCACTGCTGGGTCGCTGCCTGAGGCGCGTCCCCAGCAGGCGGATTGTGCAGTAGCGCTCTTGTTGCGGCTAGCGCACCCCCGCCGGGTACGCCTAGTGCTCATGAAGACCTGACGCTGGTTGGAGCCTGCATTGCCGGGGTCGGCGCTGCTAGAGCCGGTTGCTGGCTCCCAGTGCAGGTACTGGTGCCGCGAACGCTTGGTTGCGCCTGGCACAGTGTACCCCGGTATGGGCAAGGTTGCGCCATAGGACGGGGACGCCGCTTGCAGAGCACATGGTTGTGTCTTATGCTGTGCGGCGTACGCCTGGGGCAGAGCTCGCGTAGCGAAGGTCTGCCCTCCAGGCTGGGTCGTGGCCGACGTCATGTTGTCGCCAGCCTCTTGAGTGCGACGCCTTTCTCGACGTCGCTCGAGGAACACTCGGGCATCTTGGCCCAAGTGGCACCGTTCTAGCTCTGTCCTCAGGTCCGTCGACGGAAGTTTGGTGGAGCTGGAACCCGCCGTCTGCCCGTCTACCGTTGGCGTGCGCGTCAGCGACACAGCCGGTTGGCCAGAGCGTCGTCCCCGCCGAAGTCAATGGTTTGCGGCGGCGACGACAAGACGGTCTACCTCGCGAATCCACTGCTGGGTCGCTGCCTGAGGCGCGTCCCCAGCAGGCGGATTGTGCAGTAGTGCCCTTGCTGCTGCTAGCGCACCCCCACCGGGTACGCCCGGCGCTACTGAAGGCCTGACGCTGGTTGGAGCCTGCATTGCCGGGGTCGGCGCTGCCAGAGCTGGTTGCTGGCTCCCAGGTTGCCCTGACACACTCCGTCCTGAGTGTGTCATCATGTACTCTCCCCTGGTCACGGTTTGCCGCGGACGCAGGGGGGGGAGAGTTTGCCGCTGAAGGAAGCTTGGTCATCTTCGTCGGCGGAAACTCGTCGCGCAAAGGGAAAAGCCCCCTACCTGGCGCGCCAAATGTCTAAGTGTTCGGTCGACACTTCCCCCGGGCCTGCACTGGGCAGCCCGCGGAGGTTCTTTTTTCGGTGGGGCTAGTCCCTTGCGGAGAGCTTGCGCGGATGGACGAGTTAGTAAGAGCTTGACGCGGTGAGTTTTACGTGGTTCAGGCCGCCGGAGCGTAAAACCCTACGTCCACGACGAGCTATGGGGCTCGCTGTATTGCTTGCTGCTCAGGGCCGGAGTCCTGAGCTTGGGGGTGAGTTACAGCTTGGGAGTGTATGGCTAGCGTGTGAGTTGCAGAAATGCAAACCCAGGGGTGCGGATGGCTAGAGTCCGAACCCCTGCTAACGTCGCCTACCCGAGCCTTTTATAGTCCAAGACTCGGGTGGCTTACAAGGGGGGCCGGGACCCGACAGGTGGTCCCGGGGAGATTGACTGATATCTACCGTATCTGCAGTTATGCCGGTAGTTGTCTCTGCCGAAGGCTTCTGAGTCTTCGTCTTGTAGCTCTGCCCATGCCGCATGCTAGTCATAGTGGATGATGACGGCGGGGGCGGCATGGGATGTCTTGTCGCTACGTTTATTGGCTGGCAGCCTCTGACACCGCGTGCCAGTCTGTGATGCGACTGGGCGCAACGGCACCTGACAGAGGCGTGCTCTGCGTCTTGGGAAGGCGCGGGCCTTGAATACCTTGTACGGGCAAGGTATGGGGCGTCTTTACGCCCGCTGCCTATCGCTCGGGGGCAGGCAACACCATTCTGCTGGCCACGTGGCGGGCCCGGAGCCCTCCTCAGAAGAGAGGGGGTCCGGCCCCGCAGGACACGTGGAGCCTTCCGACCTCTCCCCGCGGAGGGGGAGGTTCGGCTTCTGTTGGCCACGCGGCGAGCCCGGAGCTCCTCTCTGAGGAGAGGGAGGTCCGGCGTCTCCGGACACGCGGCACCTTCGGACCTCTCTCCCACGGAGGGGGAGGTCCAGCTTCTGTAAGCCACGTGGTGGGCCCGGAGCTCTCCTCTGAGGAGAGGGAGGTCCGGCCCCGCTGGACGCGTGGCGCCTTCGGAGCTCTCCCTGCGGAGAAGGGCGAGATCCTTAGGCATTTTCCCCTGTGCGCGGGGGTACCCCATATCGAGGGTACCGACAGGCGCATTTGTTCGCCAGGCTGAAGAGCTCAGAGACGTCGCGGACCTCTCTGGTCGCGAGCTTCTCGAGCATTTTCTCGTCCCGGACACCCTGTTGGAACGCCACCACCACAGAAGCACTCTGAATGTGCGGGATGGTGTTGCGTTCCTGGGACAACCGCTGGATGAAAGAGCGCAGCGACTCCCCAGGTTGCTGCTTGACGGCGTGGAGGTCAAGCTCCGTGCCGGGACGGGTGTAGGAGCTGCGGAAGTTGGTGACGAACTGCAGGCAGAGCTCTCCCCAGGAGGTTATGGACCCCTGAGGGAGATTCATGAGCCAAGACCGAGCTGGGCCGGTCAAGGTGACGGGGAAGTAGTTGGCCATGACAGCCTCATCCCCTCCTGCGGCAAGTACGGCGGTGGAGTAGATCTATAGGAACTCCGCCAGGTTGACGCTACCGTCGTACTTCTCGGGCAGGTGCGGCCGAAACTTGCGCGGCCACCTCGCGAAGCGAAGGTGGGGTGCAAGGGCCGCACATCCTGCACCTGCTGCTGCAGGTATTGGCGCTGCGAACGCTTGGTTCGCACTTGGCACCGTGTACCCCGGCATGGGCATGGCTGCTCCATAGACCGGGGGCGCCGCTTGCAGCGCATATGGTTGTGGCATATGCTGCGCGGCGTACGCCTGAGGCAGGAGTCGCGTAGCGAAGACCTGCCCTCCAGGCGGTGTTGAGGCCGACGTCATGCTGTCGCCAGCCTCTTGGTTGCGACGCCTTTCTCGACGTCGCTCGAGGTACACCCAGGCATCCTGGCCCAAGTGGCACCGTTCCAGCTCCCTTCTCAGGTCCGTCGACTGGAGCCTGGAGGAGCTGGAATCCGCCGTCTGCCCGTCAACCGTTGGCGTGCGCGTCAGCGACACAGCCAGTTGACCGGGGCATCGCCCTCGCCGAAATCGAGGGTTCGCGGCGGCGACGACGAGGTGGTCCACCTCGCGGACCCACTGTTGGGTCGCTGAATGGGGCGCATCCCCAGCAGGTGGGTTGTGCAGTAGTGCTCTTGCTGCAGCTAGCGCACCCCCATGGTGTACGCTCAGCGCTGCAGAAGATCTCACGCTGGTCGGAGCCTGCATTGCCGGGGTCGGCGTTGCCGGAGTCGGCTGCTGGCTACCAGCTTGTGCCGACACACTCCATCCTGAGTGTGTCGACATGTACTCCCCACTGGTCACGGTTCGCCGTGAACGCGGAGGGGGAGAGTTTGCCGCTGAGGGAAGCTTGGTCATCTTCGTCGGTGGAAACTCGTCGCACAAGGGGAAAAGCCCCCTACCTGGCGTGCCAAATGTCGAAGTGTTCGGTCGACACTTCCCCCGGGCCTGCACTGGGCAGCCCGTGGAGGTTCTTTTTTCGGTGGGGCTAGTCCCTTGCGGAGAGCTTGCGCGGATGGACGAGTTAGTAAGAGCTTGACACGGTGAGTTTTACGTGGTTCAGGCCGCCGGAGCGTAAAACCCTACGTCCACGACGAGCTATAGGGCTCGCTGTATTGCTTGCTGCTCAGAACCGGAGTCCTGAGCTTGGGGGTGAGTTACAGCTTGGGTGTGAATGGCTAAAGTGCGAACCCCTGCTATCGTCGCCTACCCGAGCCTTTTATAGTCCAAGACTCGGGTGGCTTACAAGGGGGCCCGGGACCCGACAGGTGGTCCCGGGGAGATTGTCTATCATCTACCGTATCTGCAGTTACGCCAGTAGTTGTCTCTGGCGAAGGCTTCTGAGTCCTCGTCTTTCCGCCCTGCCCATGCCGCACGCTAGTCGTAGTGGATGATGACGGTGGGGGCGGCATGGGATGTCTTGTCGCTGCGTTTTATGGCTGGCAAGCTCTGACACCACGCGCTAGTCTGTGATCCGACCCGGCGCAACGGCACCTGACAGAGGCGTGCTCCGCGTCTCCGCATCTTGGGAAGACGCGGGCCTTGAATACCTTGTACGGGCAAGGTATGGGGCGTCTTTACGCCCGCTGCCTATCGCTCGGGGGCAGGCAGCGCCGTTCTGCTGGCCACGTGGCGGGTCCGGAGCCCTTCTCAGAGGAGAGGAGGGTCCGGCCCCGCGGGGCACGTGGAGCCTTCGGACCTCTCCCCGCGGAGGGGGAGGTTCGGCTTCTATCGCCACGTGGCGGGCCCGGAGCTCTTCTCTGAGGAGAGGGAGGTCTGGCCCCGCCGGATACGTGGCACCTTCGGACCTCTCTCCCGCGGAGGGGGAGGTCCGGCTTCTGTATGCCACGCGGCGGGCCTGGAGCTCTCCTCTTAGGAGAGGGAGGTCCGGCCCCACCGGACGCGTGGCGCCTTCGGAGCTCTCCCTGCAGAGAAGGGCGAGTTCCTTAGGCATTTTCCCCTGTGCGCGGGGGTACCCCATATCGCAGGTACCGACAGCTGCCTTTTGTCGGGGCGTGGCCCCCGAGCTCAACTGGGTGCTGCTGCTGCAGTAACGGGAGCCGCAGCCGGTGGTTTCATCTTGCCACCGCCCGGTTCTTGATCTTCTTGCTGCCTCCATAGGAAGCAGCGCCAGATCCGGGCTGTCCTCCTGACTCGGAGGCTGGCAGAGGGTGCCAGCTCCGCCCTTCATCTGCCCTGGCGCATTTGTCCGCCAGGCTGAAGAGCTCTGAGACGTCGCGAATCTCTCTGGTTGCGAGCTTCTCAAGCATCTTCTCGTCCCGAACACCCTGCCGGAATGCCACCACCACAGAAGCACTTTGAATGTGCGGGATGGTGTTGCGTATCTGGGAGAACCGCTGGATGAAGGAGCACAGCGTCTCCCTAGGTTGTTGCTGGATGGCGTGGAGGTCGAGCTCCGTGCCAGGCCGGGTGTAGGAGCTGCCGAAGTTGGCGGTGAACTGCCGGTAGAGCTCTCCCTAGGAGGTTATGCCTGGGGGAGGTTCATGATCCAAGACCGGGCAGGGCCGGTCAAGGCGACGGGGAAGTAGTTGGCCATGACGGCATAATCCCCTCCTGCCGCAAGGACGGCGGTGGAGTAGATCTGGAGGAACTCCGCCGGGTTAACGCTGCTGTAGTACTTCTCGGGCAGGTGCGGCCGAAACTTGCGCGGCCACCTCGCGAACCGAAGGTGGGACGCCAGGGCCGCACATCCTGCTCCTGTTGCCGCAGGCGTTGGTGCCGTGAACGCTTGGTTCGCTGCTGGCACAGTGTACCCCGGTATGGGTAAGGCTGCGCCATAGACCGGGGGCGCCGTTTGCAGGGCATATGGCTGTGGCATATGCTGCGTGGCATATGCCTGGGGCAGAGATCGTGTGGCGAAAGTCTGCGCCTCAGGCAGGGTTGAAGCAGACGTCATGCTGTCACCGACCTCTTGGTTGCGACGCCTTTCTCGTCGTCGCTCGAGGAACACTCGAGCATCTTGGCCAAGTGCCATTGTTCCAGCTCTGTCCTCGGGTCCGTCGATGGGAGCCTGGTGGAGCTGGAATCTACCGTCTGCCCGTCAACCGTTGGCGTGTGCGTCAGCGACACAGCCGGTTGGCCGGGGCGTCGTCCCCGCCGAAGTTGAGGGTTTGCGGCGGCGACGACGAGACGGTCTACCTCGCGAATCCACTGCTGGGTCACTGACTGAGGCGCGTCCCCAGCAGGCGGATTGTGCAGTAGCGCTCTTGCTGCAGCTAGCGCGCCCCCGTGGGGGACGCTCAGCGCTGCAGAGGATCTCACGCTCGCTAGAGCCTGCGTTGCTGGAGTCGGCGCTGCCGGAGTCGGCTGCTGGCTTCCAGCTTGCACCGACACACTCCGTCCAGAGTGTGTCGAGATATTGTCCCCGCTAGTCACGGTCCGCTGTGAACGCGGGGGAGGAGAGCTTGCCGCTGAAGGAAGCTTGGTCATCTCCGCCAACAAAAGCTCGTCGCGCAAGGGAAAAGCCCCCTACCTGGCACGCCAAATGTCGAAGTGTGTGGTCGACACTTCCCCGGACCTGCTCTGGGCAGCCCGCGGAGGTTCTTTTTCGGAGGGGCTAGACACTTGCGGAGAGCTTCAGCGTTAGGGATGAGTGAGGGAGAAGCTTGACACGGGGAGTTTTACGTGGTTCAGGCCGCCGGAGCGTAAAACCCTACGTCCACGGTGAGCAGAGGTGCTCGCTGTATTGCTTGTTGCTCAGAACCGGAGTCCTGAGCTTGAGGGTGAGTGATGTCTAGAGGGCGAGTTCACAGAGTTTGAACCCTTGCTAACGTTGCCTACCCGAGCCTTTTATAGTCTAAGGCTCGAGTGGCTTACAAGGTGGGCCCAGGACCCGACAGGTGGTCCCGGGGAGATTGCCTACCCACTACCGTATCTGCAGTTATGCCGGTAGTTGTATCTGGCGAAGGCTTCCGAGTCTTCGCTCTGCTGCCCTGCCCATGCCGCAAGCTAGTCGTAGTGGTTGATGATGGCAGGGGCGACAGGGGATGTCTTGTTGCTGTGTTTATTGGCGGGCAGGCTCTGACACGGCGCGCCAGTCCGCGATGTGACTGGGCGCAACGACACTTGACAGAAGCATGCTCCGCGTCTTGGGAAGGCGCGGGCCATGAATACCTTGTACGGGCAAGGTATGACGCGTCTTTACGCCCGCTGCCTACCGCGCGGGGGCAGGCAGCGTTGTTCTGCTGGCCATGTGGCGGGCCCGGAGCTCTCCTCTGAGAAGAGGGAGGTCCGGCCCCGTGGGACACGTGGAGTTCTTGGAGCTCTCCCCGCGGAGGGGGGAGGTCCGGCTTATGCTGGCCACGTGGCGGGCTCGGAGCTGTCCTCTGAGAAGAGGGAGGTCCGGCCCCGCGGGACACGTGGAGTTCTCGGAGCTCTCCCCGCGGAGGGGGGAGGTCCGGCTTATGCTGGCCACGTTGCGGGCCCGGAGCTCTCCTCTGAGGAGAGGGAGGCCCGGCCCCGCGGGAAACGTGGAGCCTTCGGAGCTCTCCCCACGGAGGGGGGAGGTCCGGCTCAGTTGGCCACATGGCGAGTCCGGAGCTCTCCTCTGAGGAGAGGGAGGTCCGGCCCCGCTGGACATGTGGCGCCTTCGGAGCTCTCCCTGCGGAGAAGGGCGAGGTCCTTAGGCATTTCCCCCTGTGCGCGAGGGTACCCCGTATCGAGGGTACCGACACGCACCTTCCCAAGACGCGGAGGCGCGGCGCACGCCTGTCAGGAGGCACTATGACCAGTCACAGTCAAGACAGGCGCACCGTGTCAAGAGCTGTAGACCAATAAATATAGCGACAAGACATGCCCTGCCATCCCTGCCATCATCAACCACTACGCCTAGCTTGCGGCATGGGCAGGACGATAGGACGACGACCAAGAAGCCATCGCCGGAAGACAGCTACCAGCATTCACTGCAAGACATGGTAGATGGCAGGAAATCACCCCGGGGCCACCTGTCGGGCTCCGGAGCCCACCTTGTAAGCCGCCCGAGCCTTGAAGTATAAAAGGCTCGGGTAGGCAACATTGCAAAGGGTTCGGCATTTTGCTCAACTCCCTCTAGCGCCTAGGGCAACTCAGTCCATCACCAAGCTTAGAACTCCGGTTCTAAGCCCCGAGCAACACAGCTCCCGTGGACGTAGGGTTTTACGCTCCGGCGGCCCGAACCACGTAAAAATCCTTGTGTCAATCCTCTCCAACTCACGCGACCTTCCGAGAGAACTAGCCCCTCCGTAAAAGAACTTCCGCGGGCTGCTCCTGAGCAGGTCCGGGAGAAGTGTTGACCGCAAACGCTTCGACATTTGGCGCACCAGGTAGGGGGCTTTTTCCTCTCGCGACGGGTCTGCGCCAACAAAGATGTCCAAGCTTCCTTCAGAGGCAAGCTCTTCACGCCATCGTTCCCGGAGAGCTCCTTCAACCTCAAGATCTGCTGCGGCGCAGAGTGCTACTCAAGCAAGTGCACTAGCCGTAGCAGAAGCGCTCCTTGACAATCCGCCTACTGGGGATGCCCCCAGGGGGACGCCCAACAGTGGATCCGTGACGTCAACTACCTCGTCTCTGCTGCCGTCAACCCTCCACTGCGGCGGGGACGATGCCCCAGTCAACCAGGTGTGTCGCTGTCGCGCACGCCAACGGTTGACAGGCAGATGAAAGACTCCCGTTCTACCAGGCTCTCAACGGCGGACCTGAGGACGGAGCTAGAGCGACGCTGCTTGGGAGAAGATGCTCGCATGACCATCGAGCGACAGTGGCAAAGGCGTCGCATCCATGAGGCCGACTACAGCATGTCGACTGCCTCGACTTAGCCTGGGCCTCAGACGTTCGCCGTGCGACCTCTGCCCCAGGCGTACACCATGCAGCATATGCAGCAGCCATATGCCCTGCAGTCGGCGCCCCTGGTGTATGGTGCACCATTGCCCATGCCGGGGTACACCGTGCCAGCAACGGGCCAAGCGTTCATGGGACCAAGATCTGCAGCGGCAGCGATGGGGTGTGCGGCTCTGGCGCCACACCTCCGCTTCGTAGTGTGCCCACGCAAGTTCCGGCCACACCTTCCGGAGAAGTACGACGGAAGCGTCATCCCGGCGGAGTTACTGCAGATCTACTCCACCGCCGTCCTCGCGGCAGGATGGGATGAGGCCATCATGGCCAACTACTTCCCCAACGCCTTGACCGGCGCGGTCATGGTTCATGAACCTGCCCCAGGGTTCCATAACCTCCTGGGGGGAGCTATGCCGACAGTTCATGGCGAACTTCAGCAGCTCCTACACACGTCCCGGCACGGAGCTGGACCTCCACGCCGTGCGACAGCAACCGCGGTGTCGAAGTGTGTGGTCGACACTTCCCCCGGATCTGCTCTGGGCAGCCCACAGAGGTTCTTTTTTGGAGGGGCTAGTCGCTTGTGGAGAGCTTAAGCTTTAGGGACGATTGAGGGAGAAGATTGACATGGCGAGTTTTACGTGGTTCAGGCCGCCGGAGCGTAAAACCCTACGTCCACGGTGAGCAGAGGTGCTCGCCGTATCACTTGCTGCTCAGAACCGGAGTCCTGAGCTTGAGGGTGAGTGATGTCTAGGGTGCGAGTTGCTGGAGTGGGAACCCCTGCTAACGTTGCCTACCCGAGCCTTTTATAGTCCAAGGCTCGAGTGGCTTACAAGGGAGGGGCCCGAGACCCGACAGGTGGTCCCGGGAAGATTGCCCGCCGACTATCGTATCTGCAGTTATGTCGGTAGTTGTCTCTAGCGAAGGCTTCCGAGTCTTCGTTCTGCCGCCCTGCCCATGCCGCAAGCTAGTCGTAGTGGTTGATGACGGCGGGGGCGGCAGGGGATGTCTTGTCGCTGTGTTTATTGGCTGGCAGGTTCTGACATGGCGCGCCAGTCTGCGATGCGACTGGGCGCAACAGCACCTGACAGAGGCGTGCTCCGCGTCTTCGCGTCTTGGGAAGGCGCGGGCCTTGAATACCTTGTACGGTCAAGGTATGGTGCGTCTTTGCGCCTGCTGCCTACCGCGCGGGGGCAGGCAGCGCCATCCTGCCGGCCACGTGGCGGGCCCGGAGCTTTCCTCTGAGGAGAAGGAGGTCCGGCCCCGCGGGACACGTGGAGCCTTCGGACCTCTCCCCGCGGATGGGGGAGGTTCGGCTTCTGCCGGCCACGTGGCGGGCCCGGAGCTCTCCTCTGAGGAGAGGGAGGTCCTGCACCGCAGGACACGTGGCGCCTTCGGAGCACTCCCCGCGGAGGGGGAGGTCCGACTGCTGCTGGCCATGTGGCGGGCCCGGAGCTCTCCTCTGAGGAGAGCGAGGTCCGGCCCCGCTGGACACGTGGCGCCTTCGGAGCTCTCCCTGCGGAGAAGGGCGAGATCCTTAGGCATTTTCCCCTGTGCGCGGGGGTACCCCATATCGTGGGTACCGACAGTGGCCCCCGGGCCCATCTCGGGGGAGATAGCGAGCCCGAGGTGGGGCCTCCGTCTCTTCTGTTCCGCGCACTTTCTCTAAGTCCCGCATTGACCGCTGCCGGAGTATGAACAGTCGCGGGGTCGTGGGAGCGTGTGCCCACTTGATGGTTGCTTTTACTGCGGCGGTTCCCAAGGCTACCGCTTCTGCATGTTGCGGTGCTTTCTTCGGGAACCGCCGAAGTGTCTTGCCGACTCGTCTTCTTGGGAGACTGACTCCTTGACCCACTGCTTCAGCTGGACGGCTTGGGTCCACCTGTCATCGGTGCTCGGTCTTGGAGCCGAAGCGGTTGCCCATGCGGTGTATTCGAAGAGTTTCGAATCGCTTCGAATCGTTCATGGAAAGTTTTAAAAGGGGATCTTACCCGCATCGCGGCTTCCCTTCGCACTTCCTAACGCTTGCACTTTTCTTGAACTCTTGCGCCTTTGTCTTCCTATCCTTGAGCTCTCCCCCGCCATGGCTTCCAACCTGCTCCCGACGCGTCTCGTTCGTTCCGCCGAGCTTGGGCCAGTGCACAGGCTGCTGGGCTGGCACACGGAGGAACAGAAACGTCGGCTCCGCCGGGGATCTCTCCCCTGCTCCTGGAAAAGGGGGAGATGGTCTTCTTTACTGCCTAAGCCCTGGCGGGGTTCGTCCCGCCAATTTCTTCCTTCTTCGTCACATTGCTAGAGATGTATGGTCTCCAGCTCCACCACCTCTCTCCCAACTCCTTTGCAATGGCCGCTGTCTTCGTCCATTTCTGTGAGATGTTTTTGGGGGTGCACGCTTCAGTGACGCTGTCGAAGTGTTCGGTCGACACTTCCCCCAGGCCTGCACTGGGCAGCCCGCGGAGGTTCTTTTTTCGGAGGGGCTAGTCCCTAGCGGAGAGCTTGCGCAGATGGAACGAGTTAGTAAGAGCTTGACACGGCGAGTTTTACGTGGTTCAGGCCGTCGGAGCGTAAAACCCTACGTCCACGGCGAGCTATGGAGCTCGCTGTATTGCTTGCTGCTCAGGGCCGGAGGCCTGAGCTTGGGGGTGAGTTACAGCTTGAGAGTGTATGGCTGGCGTATGAGTTGCAAAATGCGAACCCTTGCTATCGACGCCTACCCGAGCCTTTTATAGTCAAGACTCGGGCGGCTTACAAGGGAAACCGGGACCCGACAGGTGGTCCTGGGAAGATTGTCTATTATCTGCCGTATTTGCAGTTATGCCGGTAGTTGTCTCTGGTCGAAGGCTTCTGAGTCTTCATCTTGCCGCCCTGCCCATGCCGCATGCTAGTCGTAGTGGTTGATGACGGCGCAGGCGGCATGGGATGTCTTGTCGCGGCATTTAGTGGCTGGCAGGTTCTGACACCGCGCGCCAGTCTGTGATGCGACTGGGCACAATGGCACCTGACAGAAGCGTGCTCCGCGTCTCCGCGTCTTGGGAAGACGTGGGCCTTGAATACCTTGTACGGGCAAGGTATGGGGCGTATTTACGCCCGCTGCCTACCGCTCGGGGCAGGCAACGTCGTTCTGCTGCCACGTGGCGGGCCCGGAGCCCTTCTCAGAGATGAGGAGGGTCAGTCCCGCGGGGCACGTGGAGCCTCCGGACCTCTCCCCGCGGAGGGGGAGGCTCGGCTTCTGTTGGCCACGTGGCGGGCCCGGAGCTCTCCTCTGAGGAGAGGGAGGTCCGGCCCCGCTGGACACGCGGCACCTTCGGACCTCTCTCCCGCGGAGGGGGAGATCCGGCTTCTGTATGCCACGTGGCGGGCCCGGAGCTCTCCTCTGAGGAGAGGGAGATCCGGCCCCGCCGGACGCGTGGCGCCTTCGGAGCTCTCCCTGCGGAGAAGGGCGAGTTCCTTAGGCATTTTACCTTGTGCGCGGGGGTACCCCATATCTCAGGTACCGACAGTGGCCCCCGGGCCCATCTCGGGGGAGATTGCGAGCCCGAGGTGGGACCTCCGTCTCTTCCGATCCGCGCACTTCCTCTGAGTCCCGAATTGACCGCTGCCGGAGCACGAACGGCCACGGGATCGTGGGAGCGTGCACTCACTTGATGGTTGCTTTTACTGCGGCGGTTCCCAAGACTGCCACTTCTGCACGTTGCGGCGCTTTCTTCGGGAACCGCCGAAGTGCCTTGCCGGCTCATCTTCTCAGGAGACTGACTCCTTGACCCCACCGCTTTAGTTAAGCGGCTTGGGCCCACCTCTCATCAGCACTCGGTTTAGGAACCGAAGCGGTCGCCGACGCGGGGTATCCAAAGAGTTCCGAATCGCTTGGGATTGCACCCGGGAAGGTGCTAAATGAAACCTCCATGTGGGTACATTCCTCTTATAAGGCTTCCTGCCCCTGCGCTTCCCTCAGGCCCTGCAGTCTTGTCTTCTTCCATGGCTCTTAACCCGCCTTATTGGGGGAAGAATTGCTCTCAGCTCCCTCCAACGGTTGCGTCTGCACCAAGCCTGGGACTCAGGGAGCCTGCCTGCCCTTCCCCTGAGGGTGGTGGAGTCTTCAATGGAACCACTGAAGCATCGAAGAGAATCCCAGGCGGCAGGGTCTCCAAGAACACCGCTGAATGCTGCGGAGAGGGCCTCAGGAGCACCCTTGACGACTCCAGCTTTTGCGCAGGTGATGAGGGTTGGGGGCTCCAGGGACACCCTTGACGACACCGGCTTTTGCGCAGGTGATGAGGGAACTTCAGGAGAAGAAACCGCCGATGCACCGTGGAGAATCCCAGGCGGTAGAGTCTCCAAGAAGACCGCTGAATACTGCGGAGGGGGCCTCAGGAGCTCCCGTGGTGTCACTGGTTTTTGCGCCGGTGATGAGGGAGGCGATTCCTGCGCTCTGGTCATAGAGCGAGAGAGTTCCGCCAGGGCTGAAGCCTGGCGACGTGGCCGTTGTTGCAACTTCTGGATTCTGGCCGTGTCGGGAGACCCTTGGGGCTTGTTTCTTTCTTATCGAGTCTGTAGTTCAGCTCATGGAGCCTTGCTTAATTTGACTCTCTGGGATATTTGTGTCTGTGATGCTTTTCCTCTCCTTCTTGGCTTTGCCTGACTGAGTCCTTAGCTCCGCAAGGTACTCAGAGGCCATCTCCAATCTCGGAGCTTTGCACAGACACCCTCCCCGGGCCCTAACCGTGTTAGGAGCCCCCGGAGGTCTCCGGATCTCGCCCTATGGGGAGCTCCAAATCTGCCTGCCACGTGGCGGGTCCGGAGCTCCTCCTTAAGAGGCGGGAGCTCCGGCCATGTTGGGCACGTAGGGCTTTCAGAGCCCCCCTACCGAGGGGGGAGGTCCGGTTTCTGCCTGCCACGTGGCGAGCCCGGAGCCCTCCTCAAGGGAGGAGAGAGTTCCGGGCCTGCTGGACACGTGGGGCCCCCGGGTCCCGCCCCTTCTGGAGGGGCAGGTCCCGGTCCTTCCAGTCCTAGGTCGGAGTAGTTGGTAGCTCCTTTCCCCCTGCTTCATGCAGTCCCTGTTGCCGTAACCTGGAGGTCCTGCACACAGGCAGAGGAAACGTAATTCTCCTCGGGGGGTCCTCCCCTCCCGTCTCCTAGTCTTATCCGTCTTACGATCCTGATTCGCTATACGGGGCTTGGGCGATTCTGTGCGCGAGGCGCCGGAGCTCCGGCTCCCTCCGAGGTCCGGGTACGGCCGTCCGATCCCTAGTACCGAGCCATGCGCTGGGGAAGCAGAGTGCACGCGCTTTGGGTTCATGACCAGGCAAAGCGGACGTACTCCCCTGGACCTCCGGGGGGCAGGATGCGCATGCTTTGGGCTTTGGGCCGGCTAAGCTGGATACGCACCCTAGACCCCCCATGCACAACGCAGGCCTTTCCTGTAGGTAACCAACTGGCACCGCAACACCTGACTGGGGGAGGCCCGAGAGACTCACTCGGCCATCGGCAGGTGCCTCAAGCGCAGCCGCCTTCGGTAGGATAGCGAATGCCGACTATGGACGAGCGCAGGAGAGGGGGAGCTAGATGTACGATGAACATACAGAGATAGTGCGATCATAAAAATTAATGCATAATTTAAATGAGCGCATGAGAGAGAGCTAAGTAGAACAGGTCCCTGTATTCGTACCCATAGGTGGAATTCTGGCTGTACAGGGAGGCAATGTTCCGCCTTGTCTTCAAGGGAAGCAAGACTCTACGCGCTTAGGGTCGGAACCAGGCTAAACTGGACGTAGTCCTGTACCGTCCCTTGAGACTTAGCTGCCCCAAGCGCTGTTCCTAAATTCTATGGGATCTATTACAGAAAGGAATAACCCTGTTCTACTGATGCTCAGGAAGTAGGACTTACAGTGTTGCTCCATGGCAAGGATTTTTGGGAACGGATCCCACTCTCGGTTGGAAGGCATGTGTACTTGGGGCGGCAGCTTTCATGATTCGGAAGGGACCTTCCCTGCTGGGGGAGAGCTTATGGGTCCTTCTTGGAATAGAGCGTGCCGCTTCACCAAGTTGCCCTCCTGCAGGCCCCCGACACGTTTGGTTCTTTGGCGGTAGTGCTTAGAGCGGTAGTGCTTAGAGCATTAGCCGAGACCGTGCGTTGCGGGGTGTTCCCTGCAGCCGAGTCTTGTCGACAGGGTTGTTATCTTCGCGCTGGATCAGGTCCTGCGCGACTTCTCCTGGGGGCCCCCGGGGAGTTCTCCCCTTTTGGCTAAGGCCTTCAAGGGGTAGGTAGACCCGGGCTCGTCTTGGATGACCTAAGGCATCTTCCCCTTCTGGCGAGGCCTTCAAGGGGTTGACAGACCTTAGGCGACCCCCGAGAGGCTTGTTCGAGGCACGGAGGTGCACCACAGTTGGCTAACGCCCTGGCCTGTCACCGTCGGAACTGGAGTCCTCACCGTCATGCACTGTCTTTATGACACGCTGAGGCTCCTGGAACCCCACCTGGTGGGCAGCAGTGACTGGGGCATCGACCTTCTGTTTGCCATCCCTCTGAGGGTAGGGCGGCGCTTCAGCCCTCTGCTGTCTTCCTTTGCGGAAGCGCTCTGCGAGCCTCTGGATCTCCCAGCACTCGGCGGCAGTATGGTTGCAGGTGCCATGCATGGGGCATAGCCCGCCTTGGCCACTGTCTGGGGCCGGTGATTGCCGCTGCCTTTTGTCGGGGCGTGGCCCCCGAGCTCCACTGGTCGTCGTAGCTGCGGCGACGGGGGCCGTGAATGGTGACTTCATCTTGCCACCCCCCCTGGTTCTTGGTCTTCTTGCCACCCCCATAGGCAGCAGCACCGGACCCGGGCTGTCCTCCTGACTCGGAGGTCGGCAGAGCGTGCCAGTTCCGCCCTTCAGCTGCTCTGGCGCACTTGTCCGCCAGGCTGAAGAGCTCCGAGACGTCTCGGACCTCTCTGGTCGCGAGCTTCTCAAGCATTTTCTCGTCCCGGACACCCTGTCAGAACGCCACCACCACAGAGGCACTTTGGATATGCGGGATGGTGTTGCGTACCTGAGAGAACCGCTGGATGAAAGAGCGCAGCGACTCCCCAGGTTGTTGCTTGACGGCGTGGAGGTCAGGCTCCGTGCCGGGACGAGTGTAGGAGCTGCCGAAGTTGGCGACGAACTGCCGGCAGAGCTCACCCCAGGAGGTTATGGACCCCTGAGGTAGATTCATGAGCCAAGACCGAGCTGGGCCGGTCAAGGCGACGGGGAAGTAGTTGGCCATGACAGCCTCGTCCCCTCCTGCGGCAAGTACGGCGGTGGAGTAGATCTGGAGGAACTCCGCTGGGTTGACGCTGCCGCCGTACTTCTCGGGCAGGTGCGGGCGAAACTTGCGTGGCCACCTTGCGAAGCAAAGGTGGGGTGCAAGGGCCGCACATCCTGCACCTGCTGCTGCAGGCACTGGCGCTGTGAACGCTTGGTTCGCACTTGGCACCGCGTATCCCGGCATGGGCAGGGCTGCACCATAGACCGGGGCCGCTGCTTGCGGCGCATATAGTTGTGTCATATGCTGCGCAGCATATGCCTGAGGCAGGGCTCGCGTGGCGAAGGCCTGCCCTTCTGGTTGTGTCGAGGCCGACGACATGCTGTCGCCTGCCTCACGGCTGCGACGCCTCTCTCGGCGTCGCTCGAGGTACACCCGGGCGTCCTGGCCCAAGTGGCACCTTTCCAGTTTCCTTCGCAGGTCCGTCGACAGGAGCCTGGAGGAGCTGGAATCCGCTGTTAGCCCGTCAACCGTGGGTGTGCGCGTCAGCGACACAGCCGGTTGTCCTGGGCGCCGTCCTCGCCGAAACCGAGGGTTTGCGGCGGCGACGACGAGGCGGTCCACCTCGCGGACCCATTGCTGGGTCGCTGAATGGGGCGCATCCCCCGCAGGTGGGTTGCGCAGCAGCGCTCTTGCTGCAGCTAGCGCACCTCCATGGTGTACGCTCAGCGCCGCAGAAGATCTCACACTGGTCGGGGCCTGCATAGCCGGAGTCGGCGTCGCCGGAGTCGGCTGCTAGCTACCCGCTTGTGCCGACACACTCCGTCCTGAGTGTGTCGACATGTACTCCCCAGCGGTCACGGTTCGCCGTGAACGCGGAGGGGGAGAGTTTGCCGCTGAAGGAAGCTTGGTCATCTTCATTGGCGGAAACTCGTCGCGCTAGGAGAAAAGCCCCCTACCTGGCGCGCCAAATGTCGAAGTGTTCGGTCGACACTTCCCCCGGGCCTGCACTGGGCAGCCCGCGAAGGTTCTTTTTTCGGAGGGGCTAGTCCCTAGCGGAGAGCTTGCGCAGATGGAACGAGTTAGTAAGATCTTGACATGGCGAGTTTTACGTGGTTTAGGCCGCCGGAGCGTAAAACCCTACGTCCACGGCGAGCTATGGAGCTCGCTGTATTGCTTGCTGCTCAGGGCCGGAGGCCTGAGCTTGGGGGTGAGTTACAGCTTGAGAGTGTATGGCTGGCGTGTGAGTTGCAAAATGCGAACCCTTGCTATCGACACCTACCCGAGCCTTTTATAGTCCAAGACTCGGGCAGCTTACAAGGGAAGCCGGGACCCGACAGGTGGTCCCGGGAAGATTGTCTATTATCCGCCGTATCTGCAGTTATGCCGGTAGTTGTCTCTGGTCGAAGGCTTCTGAGTCTTCATCTTGCCGCCCTGCCCATGCCGCATGCTATTCGTAGTGGTTGATGACGGCGCAGGCGGCATGGGATGTCTTGTCACGGCATTTAGTGGCTGGCAGGTTCTGACACCGCGCGCAAGTCTGTGATGCGACTGGGCGCAACGGCACCTGACAGAAGCGTGCTCCGCGTCTCCGCGTCTTGGGAAGACGCGGGCCTTGAATACCTTGTACGGGCAAGGTATGGGGCGTATTTACGCCCGCTGCCTACCGCTCGGGGCAGGCAACGTCGTTCTGCTGCCACGTGGCGGGCCCGGAGCCCTTCTCAGAGGTGAGGAGGGTCAGTCCCGCGGGGCACGTGGAGCCTCCGGACCTCTCCCCGCGGAGGGGGAGGCTCGGCTTCTGTTGGCCACGTGGCGGGCCCGGAGCTCTCCTCTGAGGAGAGGGAGGTCCGGCCCCGCTGGACACGCGGCACCTTCGGACCTCTCTCCCGCGGAGGGGGAGGTCCGGCTTCTGTATGCCACGTGGCGGGCCCGGAGCTCTCCTCTGAGGAGAGGGAGGTCCGGCCCCGCCGGACGCGTGGCGCCTTAAGAGCTCTCCCTGCGGAGAAGGGCGAGTTCCTTAGGCATTTTACCTTGTGCGCGGGGGTACCCCATATCTCAGGTACCGACAGACGCTCTTCCGCCACTTCTTCGTGTTGCGGACGACCGGGCGCGGCTCGAAGACCCAGATGGGAGCGTACTATTTCCAGCATCGCTGCAAGGACCCAAAGATCTCTGGGTACATTCTACCTTTCAGTGCGTCGAGGTGGGAAAACTGGAGGGAGAGCTGGGTGGTCGTGCAGACCGACGAGCACGATCGCCTGCTGCTCCCAACCGCTGGCCCAACCACCGAGCGTCGCTTCTGGGAGGAAGTCCTAGAGTTGGAGCAGGAGTACGCACCGGTCTTGGAGCGGATCCGATTCTTGGCCAACGAGGGGCTAACGTCCCTGATGGTGCTAATGGATTTCATGTCACGCCGTATTGCGCCCTTGCAGCAGCGCAGTCGCCCAGCATGGTACTACACTGGTGAGCAGGACTGTACCAGGTTGGAGAGGGGTCTCGGCTCTGATCCTTCTGATGAGGAGCTGTACGAGATGGTGGGCAAGGTGAGCGGCGACTTCATCCCCAGTGGCGACCCCGCCTTCCCGTCCTATGCCACTCCCCTCTTATTAGAGCCGCAGAGGAGGTCAGAGCTACTGCGGAAGATGCCGAACCTCGACGACATCGGGATCGCCGTCCATCAGGTTGGGGATACCTTCCAGGGCATCTCGATCCCGGGGACCGAGCGCTCCGGATCGGAGCGCGAGGCGTCTGTCGCTGCCCAACCCGCCCAAAGGGACGATGAAACTCAAGCCGCCGACAAGGGGAAGGGGAAGGAGCCGGCCCCCGGGCAGCCGGAGAAGAAACGCGCCCGGTCTCCTCCGAGGAAGCCGCCTGCCCCGAGTCAGGGAGCCGGTGCACCCTTGCACCCATCTCCCGGAGGCGCTGGTCCATCGAGTGGCGACCCGAAGAGACCCCGGGTGTCCCACTCCAGCGGGTCTCTTCCCGGACAGCGGCAGTCTGAAGAACCCCAAGCGTCCCGCCATCCTTCCTCAGGCGGAGGGGCTTCTAGGATGGATGCCGGTGGGGCGACGCCGGGGAGTGTGCCGGGGGTCCAGACGCCACAGCCCGCGACCGTCCCAGCCGCAGGTCCTGGCGGTTCAACTGCGGCCCAGAGGTCGGGGCTACAAGCCCGTTGGAGCGCTCATGTCGCCCAGTAAGTGTTGCTCTTTCTAGCTTGTAGGAGTAGCGTTCTCGTCTTCTCTCTTAGCCTGAGAGCTTTCTATTCTTGCAGGGACCGACCGGCTGCCGGGGGCGGGCCTATTACCCGGCCATCTCCAGTTGGCGGAGGCTCCGTGCCACAGCATCTGGGAACCGCGGTGGTTCCAATGGCCCCCAAGTCGGCGGGGGCTTCTTTTGTGCCGGCGGGTTCGCCCTCTACGGTGGCTGCGGCCGCACCTGTTCGCCCTCCTTCACCAGCCCGGAAGTCCGGTGCTGAGGCTGGAAGGGCCGCTGTAGGTGCAGTTGCTGGCTCCTTGGCTCCCTTAGGACATCGTCTTGCTCCGGTTGCTGAGGCACCAGCACCTCCGCCGGTCTTAGACGCAACAGGAGAGGTCGGGGGCACGACTCCTGTCCCCGCTGTCCCGGCGCCCATGTGGGATGCCCTGGGGCGTGTCTAGACCAGCGCCCGACAGTTCCAGGCCGCCTTTGAGCGGGAGCGGGGGGCACTGGCCGGAGAGAGGGAACACCTTCTTAGCTGGGAGCACCTCCTGCAGCAGCGGACCCAGGAGGCTAAGGCGGAGCTTGACTCGAGGCAGTTGAGACTTGAGGCCATGAGTGCTCTGCTCGACGCTCAGAAGAAAGCCATCAGCCGCCTGGACTCAGAGACCCGGCAGCTCTGCGCTTCCTACCGCGAAGCCCTGGCCGAGGTTGAAGCCAAGGCCGAGGTGCGCTCTGCTGCCGCGGAGGAGTTGCGGCTGCAGGTAGTTTATCGAGAGTGCGCCGTCACCAATCGGGAACGTGCTGCAGCGGCCGAGGAGGAGAAGATTTCCGCACGGCTAAAGGCCAGAGAGGGCGAGCTGAGGGCTCGGGCCGAGGAGCTGGAGCTCCGCGAGTCGGCTGCCGCTGCGAGGGAGGAGCAATCCTCCCGGGAGCGCCAGGCGGCGTTGGATCGCGAGCTGGCGGCTCACCAAGAGGTAGAGAAGCTCCAGTCTTCGCGGTCTGCTGAGGCCCAGGCGGTCTGGGGCTTTATTATCGAGGCGGGGTCCGCCTTGGTTCCTCTTGGTTTCAGCCCGGTGCGGATGGAGGCTCCAGCGCAGGAGATGTCCGAGGCAATCCCGGCACTTGAGTCCATCGGCGGCAAGCTGGGCCGGCTCGAAGCGGTGATCGCCGATGAGCTTGAGGTGGAGGGACGGGGCCTGGCGAAGGAGGTCGCTACGCACGTACTGGCGTGCTTCCGGAGCCAAGACCCTTTCTTCTCTCTGGAGCCAGTCCGTCTAGGGCCAGTCGCCGAGCGGGAGGAAGCTGCCAGGGCCGAGGTCGAGGACGTGGCCACCCTTGTGGCCTCTAGGTTCCAACGGGTGTCCGGGGACTCTTAGGCATCTGCCCCCATGGCTAAAAGGACCTGTACCTCCTTCTCCTTCTTTTTTATTTTTGTTGAGTCTGTAGCCCAGCTCATGGAGCCTTGTGTGAATAGACTCTTGTTATCTTCCTCGTCTGTGTGCTTTAGTCTTCTTCTTGGTTTTACCTGGCTGAGCCCTTAGCTCCGCAAGGTACTCAGAGGCCTTGACCAATCTCGAAGCTCTGCACAGACACCTTCCCCGGGTCCTTACTGTATTAAGGGCCCCGGAGGTCTCCAGGACCCGCCCCATGAGAATGGGGAGGTCCGGACCTGCTATCCACGTTGCGGGCCCGGAGCTCTCCTCTGAGGAGAGGGAGGTCCGGCCCCGCGGGACACGTAGAGCCTTCGGAGCTCCCCCCTCGGGGAGGGGGGGGGAGGTCCGGTTTCTGCCGGCTACGTGGCGGACCCGGAGCACCCCCCCCCCCGAGGAGAGGGAGGTCCGACCCCGCTGGATACATGGGGCCTTCGGGGCTCGTCCCCGCGGAGGTGGCGAGGTCCGGATTCTTCGGTCTTACCTTGGAGTTCCGGTCTTTCGCGATCCCGTAGCGGCCCCCTGGTAGGTGTGTCCCATTGGTTGGGTGCTCCTACCATACTCTTGCGGGGAGCTGAGGCCAAGAGGTCCTGCACACAAGTAAGGGAAACGTAATTCTCCTTGGGGGCTCCCCCTCCCCTATCTCATAGTCTTATTTGGCTTACGGTCCCCATCCACTTGTACGGTGCTTGGGGACTTCAGTGCGTGAAGTGCCGGGAGCTCGGGGCCCCCTGGCCATCGGCAGGTACCTCCAACGCAACCGCCTTTGGTAGGGCAGCAAATGCCGACTAGAGGTGAGAATGAGAAGAGGGAGCTGAGCGCATGGTGAGCATACGCCGGAAGTGCGGTCATAAAAATTTAATACGTAATTTAAATGAGCACAAGGGAAAAGCAAAGTAGGACAGGTTTCTTTTCACATAAAATTCCATAGGAGGAAGGCAGACTAAACATGGAGGCCACGACCCGTCCCATTAAACAGGGAAGCAAGACTCTACGCGCTTGGGGTCGGAACCAGGCAAAGCTGAACGTAGTCCTGGACCGTCCCCTGAGACTTAGTGGCTCCGAGCGCTGTTCCTGGGCTCTATGGAATCTATTACAAAAGGAAGAGGCTGTCCTACTATTGCCCTAGGGATAGAACTTACGGAGATGCTCTATGTTCCAAGGGTGCGGGAGCGGGTCCCCGTCCTCGGTGGAAAGGCGTACGCACCCGGGATGGCACACTTTTGTGACTCGGAAGGGACCTTCCCAACTAGGGGAGAGTTTGTGGGTCCCTTCGCAAGAAAGTATGCGCCGCAGCACCAGGTCGCCTTCCTGCAGCTCCCGGACACGCACAGACCTCTGGTGGTAGCAGCGGAGCGCTTGTCTGTACCGTGCGTTACGGAGTGCTGCATGCAATCGGACCTCGTCGACAAGGTCGATGTCTCCACGCCGGAGGTTGTCCTGCGCGGCTTCGTCGTAAGCTCGGACATGGTGATACTTCATGGTGATCTCTGGGGGAAGCACAGCTTCGGCCCCATACACCATGAAGAAGGGTGTCTCTCCGGTGGCCCGGCTCTGGGATGTCTGGTTAGCCCATAGTGTGCTCGGAAGCTCATCCACCCAATTGGCACCATGTTTCTTCAGGCTGGCATAGGTGCGAGTCTTGAGGCCCTGAAGAATCTCGGCGTTGGCCCTCTCGACTTGCCCATGCTCTTTGGGTGAGCAACAGAGGCATAGCACACCTGGATGCCGAGGTCTTCGCAGTAGTCTTGGAACGCTGCGCTGGTGAACTGGGTCCCGTTGTCGGTGACGATTCTGTTCGGGACCCCGAACCGGCATACAATCGACTTGATGAACTTTACTGCGGATTGCTTGTTGATGGTGACGACTGGTGTGGCTTCCGGCCACTTGGTGAACTTGTCGATGGCGACATAGAGGTACCGGAATCCCCCGACGGCTCTGGGGAATGGTCCCAGGATGTCCAACCCCCATACGGCAAACGACCATGAGGGTGGGATCATCTGTACCGCCTGAGCTGGTGTATGGATCTGCTTGGCGTGGAACTGGCACGCCTTGCAGCTCTCGACCAGCTTGACGGCATCCTGGAGTGCTGTCGGCTAGTAGAAGCCATGCCGGAAGGCTTTACCGACAAGCGTGCGTGAGGAAGAGTGACTCCCACATTCGCCTCCATGGATCTCAGCGAGCAAGTAGCAGCCTTTCCCCTGGGTTATGCACCGCAATAGGACGTGGTTGGCGCCACGCCGGTAGAGATCCCCTTCTACCAACGCGTATCTCTTAGCCATGCGCACGATCCATTCAGCGGATACACGTTCATCAGGGAGGATGTTGTCTTTCAAGTAGTCCCGGATCTCCGTGATCCATGCATCGGGTCTGACTTGAGCTTCTAGATCTTGAGCGCTGGGTTGCACGGAGTCCCCAGTGACGCTTATGATCCTTGGCGGCGTCCATGGCTGCAGGGCCGCCGGGACCGCCAGCTTCGAGGTGCTGGTCCAGCCCCCTTCGCCCAGCTCGGCGGGCCGGGCTGTGGGCCGCAACAACGTCCTCTTGAAGACTCCTTCAGGCACAGGGGCTTCGGTGGAGGCCTTCGTTGAGAGGTCGTCAGCTGCGGCATTGCCAGCGCGCGGTACGTGGAGCAGGTAAGCAGCTAGCTGTGGGTCATTGCAGGAGCATTCACCCTTAACTTGCTTGATAACTAGCTGGGAGTCGCCCTGTGCCAACAACTGGCAAGCGCCCAGAGATAGGGCTGTCTTTAGGCCAAAGATGAGTGCTTCATACTCTGCCATGTTGTTGGTTGCCTTGAAATTGAGACGCACCATATACCCAAACTGCTCCAACGATGGCATGAGAAGCAGTACGCCGGCACCGGCCCCCTGCTTTCGCGAGGAGCCGTCGAAGAAGAGCGTCCAGTGAGGCCCGGTGAAGACCGGAGCTCGGTGCTTTGGTTCACCGTCTTCGTGGCCCTCTGGGTCAGCCTTCGTTAGCGTCCACTCAGCCACGAAGTCAGCCAGTGCTTGGCTCTTGACTGCATGATGAGGAAGGAAGTCCAGCTCAAACTCCGCCAGCTCCGCTGCCCATTTAGCGACATTGCCAGTCGCGTGGGGGCTGTGAAGGATAGCCTTCAGCGGATAGGAGGTGACCACCGAGACCCGGTGGGCTTGGAAGTAGTGGCGGAGCTTCCTGGACGCCACGAGCACTGCATACAGCAGCTTATGGACCTCCAGGTACCTTATCTTGGCGTCATGGAGGACCTCGCTGATGTAGTAGACAGGCCTATGGATGGTCCGGACCCTTCCTCCCAGGCCAGAGATATCTTCATCCATGGGCTTAGGCCTACGGGAGGTGGGTGGGTCCAGGGAGGCTGCCAAGAGCTGAGACTCAAAGGCTCCCAAGCCGCCTTGGACCTCCGGGAGGTCCCGCTGATTTTCCGGGAGCTCCGTGAGGTCCCGTTGGGCCTCTGGGAGGTCCCGTTGGACTTCTGGGAGGTTCCGTTGGACCTCCGGGAGGTCCCGTTGGTCCTCCGGGAGGTTGTCATGGAGGTCCGGGGGTCCGTCTTGGACCTCCGGGGGGTTGTCTTGGAGGTCCGGGAGGTCGTCTTGGACCTCCGGGGTTTCCTGGCGCCTGTCTCCTGCTACCGGAGCAGGCTGTGGCGACGAGATGTCCGGCCGCTCTGCGACGAGGACCATACTCACCACTTCAGTTGTCGCCGCGATGTAGAGCAACAAATGCTCTTCGGGCTCAGGGGCTACCATGATGGGTAGGGTCGTCAGGAGTTGCTTCAACTCCTGGAAAGCTTCTTCTGCTTCGTCGGTCCAAGCAAATGGGCCGGATTTGCGCATGAGCTTAAAGAAGGGGAGCGCTCGCTCTGCTAACCTCGGTATAAACCGACTCGGCGCGGCTAGGCATCCCGTGAGTTTCTGGACTTCTTTGATGCAGGCGGGGGACCGCATCAAGTCGATGGCCTTGATCTTCTCTGGGTTAGCCTCAATTCCTCGGTGTGAGACCAGGAATCCTAAGGGTTTTCCAGAGGATATGCCGAACACACACTTGTCGAGGTTCAGCTTGGTGCGCTTAGAGCACAGTTTGTCAAAGACTAAGGCCAGGTTATCTAGTAGGGATGAACTCTTCCTGACCTTAACAACGATGTCATCGACATACACCTCAACTAAGTCTCTTATCAACTACCCGAAGGTTTTGTGTATTGCACGTACAAAGGTGGGGAGAGCGTTCTTTAGGCCATAAGGCATAGAGACATAACAGTACGACCGTCTACTGTGATGAAGGAGGTGTGCTCTTCATCTTCTCTAGACATAGGGATCTGATGGAAACCTGAGTAGGCGTCTAGGAAGCACAGCATATCGCAGCCCGATGTCGAGTCTACTATTTGATCTATTCTAGGGAGAGGGAATGAATCTTTGGGACATGCTTTATTGAGACCGGTGTAGTCGATGCACATCCGGAGCTTCCCGCCGGCCTTCGGGACAACAACGGGGTTCGCCAACCACCGGGGGTGGTGGACTTCCCGTATGAAGCCAGCGTACAGAAGCTTCTTGATTTCTTCCCGGATGAAGTTTTGCCGCTCGATGGACTGCTTGTGGGGCTTCTGTTGGACTGGCCGGGCATCGGGGAAGAACTCCAAGTGGTGCTCGATCACCTCCCTAGGGATCCCCGGCATCTGCGACGGCTGCCATGCAAACACGTCGACATTGTGCCGGAGGAAGGTGACGAGCGCGCCTTCCTATTTGCTATCCAGGCCCCCGGCTACCCGGGTGGTCTGGGTGGCATCGGCGCCGATTTGGACGAGCTTCAGGGGGACGTCGCCCTCGTCGAGGGGTTGCACACGGGGTGCTGCGGTAGAGGCACGGTGGCGTGCACTCGGGTGGAGCCGGTCTGGTTCTGCACTGCCAGGGGCTGGTGCTCTAGCTGTTGCAAGCGCTTGGAGCTTTTCGAAGGCTGACACTACAGCAGTGCGGTCTCCACGAATCCTGAGGACGCCTGTTGGTGTAGGCATCTTCAAGACGAGGTAGCCGTAGTGGGCTACTGCCATGAATCGGTACAGGGCTGGCCTGCCAATTATGACATTGAAGGGGAGGTCGGTCTCCACCACATCGAACAGAATGTACTCTGTCCGATAGCTGTCCGGTGCCCCAAAGGTCACCGGAGGGCTGATGTTGCCGTAGGGAATGACCTGTCCCGGCCCTACTCAAAGAACGGGCTCGATGGGGTGAGCTTGGCCATCGGGATCTGCAGCTTCTGGAAAGCTGCGCGAATGATGAGGTTTAGTCCAGCCCCGCCATCCACCAAAACGTGGTACATCCTCACGTTGGCGATGGTGGGAGCCACCAAGAGCGGTAGTTGGCCAGCCCCAGCCATGTTCCTGGAGCAGTCGGTGGCATCGAAGCTGATGGGGGTTCCCATCCACTTGAGGTGCGGCGCGGCACTCGGGAGGGGAGCCACCGACGCTACCGCTCGGCGCAGGGTCTTAACCGCGCTTCGGGATGAGTGGTCAGCGGACCCACCATAGATGACGTAGAGCATCTTCCGGCGCTCGTCATCACTGGAGCTGGAGCCCTCATGGTTGCGCACCGCCTTCACGGCGCGCGGAGACTCCTGGAACTCCACCTGGTGGTCAACGTTGTCTGGGGCGTCGACCTTCTGCTTGCCCTCCCTTTGACGGTAGGGTGGGGCATTAGTTCCTGCTTCCCTTTCCGGAAGCGCTCCGTGAGCTTATGGATCTCCTAGCACTCGACAGCAGTATGGTAACTGGTGCTGTGCACGGGGCATAGCTCGCTTTGGTCACCATCTGGAGCTGGTGACTTGACTGTCGCTGCCTCTTGTCGGGGCGCAGCCCCCGAGCCCCACTGGGTGCCGCTGCTGCGACAACAGGAGCCGCGGCCGGCGGTTTCATCTTGCCACCGCCCCGGTTCTTGATCTTCTTGCCGTTTCCATAGGAAGCGGCGCCAGATCCTGGCTGCCCTCCTGACTCAGAGGCTGACAGGGAGTGCCAGTTCCGCCCTTCTGCTGCTCTGGCGCACTTGTCCGCCAGGCTGAAGAGCTCTGAGACGTCGCGGACCTCTCTGGTCGCAAGCTTCTCGAGCATCTTCTTGTCCCAAACGCCTTGCCGGAACGCCACCACCACAGAAGCATTTTGGATATGTGGGATGGTGTTCCGTACCTGGGAGAACCGCTGGATGAAAGAGCGCAGCGATTCCCCAGGTTGTTGCTGGATGGCGTGGAGGTCGAGCTCCGTGCCAGGCCGGGTGTAGGAACTGCCGAAGTTGGCGGTAAACTGCCGGCAGAGCTCTCCCCAGGAAGTTATGGAACTCTGGGGGAGGTTCATGAGCCAAGACCGGGCTGGGCCGGTCAAGGCGACGGGGAAGTAGTTGGCCATGACGGCCTCGTCCCCTCCTGCAGCAAGGACGGCGGTGGAGTAGATCTGGAGAAACTCTGCCACGTTGACGCTGCCGTCGTACTTCTCGGGCAGGTGCGGCCGAAACTTGCGCGGCCACCTTGCGAAGCGAAGGTGGGGCGCCAGGGCCTCACATCCTGCTCCTGTTGCTGCAGGCGTTGGTGCTGCGAACGCTTCGCTGCTGGCACTGTGTACCCCGGTATGGGCAAGGCTGCGCCATAGACCGGGGGCGCCGTTTGCAGGGCATATGGCTGTGGCATATGCTGCGTGGCGTATGCCTGGGGCAGAGATCACGTGGTGAAGGTCTGCGCCTCAGGAAGGGTCGAGGCTGACGTCATGCTGTCGCCGGCCTCTTGGTTGCGACGCCTTTCTCGTCGTCGCTCGAGGAACACTCGGGCATCTTGGCCCAAGTGGCATCGTTCCAGCTCTGTCCTTAGGTCCGTCGATGGGAGCCTGGTGAAGCTGGAGTCCGCCGTCTGCTCGTCAACCGTTGGCATGCGCGTCAGCGACACAGCCGGTTGGCCGGGGCGTCGTCCCCGCCGAAGTCGAGGGTTTGCGGCGGCGACGCAAGACGGTCTACTTCGTGAATCCACTGCTCGGTCGCTTCCTGAGGCGCGTTCCCAGAAGGTGGATTGCGCAGTAGCACTCTTGCTGCAGCTAGCGCGCCCCCGTGGGGAACGCTCAGCGCTGCAGAAGATCTCACGCTAGCTGGAGCCTGCATTGTCGGAGTCGGCTGCTGGCTTCCAGCTTGCGCCGACACACTCCGTCCTGAGTGTGTCGACACGTATTCCCCGCTAGTCACGGTCCATCGTGAACGTGGGGGAGGAGAGCTTGCCATTGAAGGAAGCTTCGTCATCTTCGTCGGCAGAAGCTCGTCGCACAAGGGAAAAGCCCCCTACCTGGCACGCCAAATGTCGAAGTGTGTGGTCGACATTTCCCCCGGACCTGCTCTGGGCAGCCCGCAGAGGTTCTTTTTCGGAGGGGCTAGTCACTTGCGGAGAGCTTAAGCGTTAGGGACGAGTGAGGGAGAAGCTTGACACGGCGAGTTTTACGTGGTTTAGGCTGCCGGAGCGTAAAACCCTACGTCCACGGTGAGCAGAGGTGCTCGCTGTATTGCTTGCTGCTCAGAACCGGAGTCCTGAGCTTGAGGGTGAGTGATGTCTAGGGTGCGAGTTGCTGGAGTGCGAACCCCTGCTAACGTTGCCTACCCGAGCCTTTTGTAGTACAAGGCTCGAGTGGCTTACAAGGGAGGGGCCCGGGACCCGACAGGTGGTCCCGGGGAGATTGCCTGCCGACTATCGTATCTGCAGTTATGTCGGTAGTTGTCTCTAGCGAAGGCTTCCGAGTCTTCGTTCTGCCGCCCTGCCCATGCCGCAATCTAGTCGTAGTGGTTGATGACGGCGGGGGTGGCAGGGGATGTCTTGTCGCTGTGTTTATTGGCTGGCAGGTTCTGACACGGCGCGCCAGTCTACGATGCGACTGGGCGCAACGGCACCTGACAGAGGCGTGCTCCGCGTCTTCGCGTCTTGGGAAGGCCCGGGCCTTGAATACCTTGTACGGGCAAGGTATGGTGCGTCTTTACGCTTGCTTCCTACCGCGCGGGGGCAGGCAGCGCCGTCCTGCTGGCCACGTGGAGGGCCCGGAGCTCTTCTCTGAGGAGAGGGAGGTCCGGCCCCGCGGGACACGTGGAGCCTTCGGACCTCTCCCCGCGGAGGGGGGAGGTCCGGCTTCTGCCGGCCACGTGGCGGGCCCAGAGCTCTCCTCTGAGGAGAGGGAGGTCCGGCCTCGCGGGACACGTGGCGCCTTCGGAGCTCTCCCCGCGGAGGGGGGAGGTCCGGCTGCTGCTGGCCACGTGGCGGGCCCGGAGCTCTCATCTGAGGAGAGGGAGGTCTGGCCCCGCTGGACACGTGGCGCCTTCGGAGCTCTCCCTGCGGAGAAGGGTGAGATCCTTAGGCATTTTCCCCTGTGCGTGGGGGTACCCCATATCGTGGGTACCGACACGCGGGAATCACTGCGCTCCTTCATCCAGCGATTCTCCCAAGTACGGAACACCATCCCTCACATCCAGAACACATCAGTTGTGGTCGCATTCTGACAAGGTGTGAGGGACAAGAAGATGCTCGAGAAGTTGGCCACTAGGGAGGTGCGAGACGTCTCGGAGCTCTTCAGTCTGGCGAACAAGTGCGCCAGAGCAGCAGAAGGGTGTAACTGGCACTCACAGCCAGCCTCCGAAGCGGGAGGGCAGCCCGGAGATGGCGGAGTTCAAGCTGGACTTCCAACCACGTCATGCAGTCAAGAGCCAAGCACTGGTTGGCTTCGTGGCCAAGCGGACGCCATCACCAAGCAACCCAAGGGGCCCTGAAGGTGGAGAACCGAAGCCCCGAGCACCGGCCTTCACCAAGCCTCACTAGACGTTCTACTCCGATGGCCCCTCGCGGAAGCCGGGGGCCGGAGCCGGCGTGCTGCTTCTCATGCCAACGGGGGAGCAGTTCGTGTACATGGTGCGCCTCAACTCCAAGGCAATCGACAACATGACTTTGGACCTGTGTCGTGTACCGCGCGCCGACAACACCGTCGCCAACAACCTGACAACGAAGGCCTCCACCGGAGCCCCGGAGCCCGAAGAAGCCTTCGAAGGGATGTTGCCGTGACCCACAGCCCGGCCTGCCGAACCGGGCGAAGGGGGCGAGACCAGCACCTCGAAGCTGGCGGTCCCGGCAGCCCCGCAGCCATGGTGCCCGCCAAGTATCGCATGCGCCATGGGAACTCCGTGCTACCCAGCGCCCAAGATCCGGAAGCTCAAGTAGCCCTGATGCATGGACCATGGAGGTCCGGGACTACTTGAAAGACAACATCCTTCCTGATGAACGTGCTTTCGCTGAACGGATTGCGCAGATGGCTAAGAGCTACACGCTGGTATCTTTACCAGCGTGGCGCCAACGACATCCTATTGCGGTGCACAACCTAGGAGGAAGGCTGCGACCTGCTCGCAGCAATCCACGGAGGCGAGTGCGGGAGCCGCACATCGTCCCACACGCTGGTCGGTAGAGCCTTCCGACATGGCTTCTACTGGCCGACAACCACCTGGACGCCGTCAAGCCGGTTAGGAGATGCAAGGCGTGCTAGATCCATGCCGAGCAGACCCACACAACCGGTGCAGACGCTGCACATCCTGGGGCCCTGCCCCAGAACCGTTGGGGGATACCGACTCCTCTACGTTGGGGGCCAGCCGGACTTCCCAGGGTCGGGTCACGGGAACAACCCTTCTTCATGGTATGCGGGGGCAAAGCCGCACTTTTCCCCGAGATCACCATGGGGGTCCCCCCGTGTCCGAGCAGACGACGAAGCCACGCAAGACCAGCTCCTGCGTGAGGACATCGACCTCGTCGACGAGGCAAGATGGCAAACAACGCTCCGGATCGCACGGTACCGGCAGGAGCCCCGGCACTACCACCAGAGGTCCGTGCATGGGAGCTCAAGGCAGGTGTTCCGGCGCTACCTTTGTAAGTTCTACCCTTAGAACAGTGGTAGGACAGGTTTATTCTTTCTGTAACAGATCCATAGAGTCTAGGAGCAGCGCTTGGAGCAACTAAGCCCTAGGGGGTGGTCCAGGACTACGTCTGGCTTAGCCTGGTCCTGTACCCTAAGCACGTAGGCCCTGCCCTCCTTCACAATGGGGCGGGTCGTTGCCTCCATGCAGGGCCTGTCTTCCTCCTATGGACTTGCATGAATGAAATGAACCATGTCGTACTATGCTTACTTATGTGTTCATTTAAATTGCACATTAATTTTTATGATCACCTCCCCATGCTTAAGACGGTATACGTCCATCGTATACTCGGTTCTCCTTTCCCACTCTCATGCCTAGTCGACACTTGCCATCCTGCCGAAGGCGGTTGTGCTTGAGGTACCTGCCAAAGGTCAGGAGGCCTCTCGAACCTCCCCCTGTTAGGGTACTGTGACGCCAGTTGGTCTCCTCCAGGAAAAGACCTACGCCAGAGTGGGAGGTCTAGGAGCCTTGCTTTGCCCGGTCCTGCACCCAAAGCATGCGCACTCTGCCTCCCCAGCGCTACGGTCCAAGTACTAGGAGCCGGACGGTTACACCCTGACCAAGGAGGGAGCCAGGCCTCCGGGACTGAGTGCACTGGATTGCCCAAGCCCCGTATACCGGCTCAGGACTGTAAGCCAAATAAGACTAAGGGACAGGGAAGGGAGGACAACTGAGCAGGATTACCGTTTCCTGCTCGGGGGGCAGTGCCAGACCTCAACCCCTCAGCAGGGGTGAGCTCCGAAGCCGGACATCACCCCCTCCGCAGCGGTGAACTCCGATGCCGGACCTCCCCCTTCCACAGGGCTGAGCTCCGATGCCAGACTTCACCCCCACAGCAGGGGTGAACTCTGAGGCCGGACCTCACCCCCTCCGTAGGGGTGAGATCGGAAGGCGCCACGTGTCCAACAGGGCCGGGCCTCCCCTATCCTCAAAGGCAAGCCCCGGACCTGCCACATGGCTAGCAGTACCGGACTTCATCCCCCCCCCCCCCCCGCAGGGGTGAACTCCGATGCCAGACCTCCCCCTTCCACAGTGCTGAGTTCCGATGTCAGACTTCACTCCCATAGCGGGGGTGAACTCTGATGCCGGACCTCACCCCCTCCGCAGGAGTGAGCTCCGAAGGCGCCATGTGTCCAACAGGGCCGGGCCTCCCCTCTCCTAAGAGGCAAGCCCCGGACCTGCCACGTGGCCAGCGGTACCGGACTTCATCCCCCGCCCCCCCCCCCCCCCCCCCCGCAGGGGTGAACTCCGATGCCGGACCTCCCCCTTCCACAGGGCTGAGCTCCGATGCCGGACCTCCCCCTTCCACAGGGCTGAGCTCCGATGCCAGACTTCACCCCCACAGCAGGGGTGAACTCTGAGGCCGGACCTCACCCCCACCGCAGGGGTGAGCTCCGAAGGCGCCACGTGTCCAATAGGACCGGGCCTCCCCTCTCCTCAGAGGCAAGGCCCGGACCTACCACGTGGCCGGCGGTACTGGACTTCATCCCCCCGCAGGGGTGAACTCTGATGCCGGACCTCCCCCTTCCACAGGGCTGAGCTCTGATGCCAGACTTCACCCCCACAACAGGGGTGAACTCTGAAGCTGGACCTCACCCACTCCGCAGGAGTGAGCTCCGAAGGCGCCACGTGTCCAACAGGGCCGGGCCTCCCCTCTCCTCAGAGGCAAGCCCCAGACCTGCCACGTGGCCAGCAGTACCGGACTTCATCCCCCCGCAGGGGTGAACTCCGATGCCGTACCTCCCCCTTCCACATGGGTGAGTTCCGATGCTAGACTTCACCCCCACAGCAGGGGTGAACTCTGAAGCTGGACCTCACCCCCTCCGCAGGGGTGAGCTCCGAAGGCGCCACGTGTCCAACAGGGCCGACCCTCCCCTCTTCTCAGAGGCAAGCCCCGGACCTGCCACGTGGCCAGCAGTACCAGACTTCACCCCCCCCCCCCCCCGTAGGGGTGAATTCTGATGCCGGACCTCACCCTCTCCTCACAGGCGTGCTCCGATGCCAGACATCCCCTCTCCTCAGAGGCGTGCTCTAATGCCGGACATCTCCCCTCTCCTCAGAGGCGTGCTCCGATGCCGGACATCCCCTCTCCTCAGAGGCGTGCTCTGATGCCAGACATCTCCCCTCTCCACAGAGGCGTGCTCTGATGCCAGACATCTCCCCTCTCCTCAGAGGCGTCCTCTGATGCCGGACATCTTCCCTCTCCTCATAGGCGTGCTCCGATGCCGGACATCTCCCCTCTCCTCAGAGGTGAGCTCCGATGCCGGGACTCACCCCCTCTGCAGGGCAGAGCCCCGATGCCAGTCATCACCCCCTCCGCAGGGGTGGACACCGAAGCCGGACCTCTCCCTCTCCTCAGAAGCGAGCTCCGATGCCGGACCTCACCCCCTCAGCAGGGCTGAGCTCCGAAGAGGGCAAGACCCTACAAGCACAGGGAACACTCAAGATAATAGAGTGCACAGGGCAGACAAGGAGAAGGCCCCACCTCGGGATCGTTATCTCCCCCGAGATGGGCCCGGGGGCCACTGTCGGTACCTTCAATACCGGGTACCACCGCGCACAGGAGAAAACTTCCTAAGGACCTCCCCTCCTCCATAGGGGCGAGCTCCGAAGGCGCCACGTGTCCAGTAGGGCCGGGGCTCCCCTCTCCTCAGAGGATAGCTCCGGGCCTTCCATGTGGCCAGAAGAGCCGGACCTCGCCCCCTCCGCAGGGGTGAGCTCCGAAGGCGCCACGTGTCCAGTAGGGCCGGGGCTCCCCTCTCCTCACAGGATAGCTCTGGGCCTGCCACGTGGCCAGAAGAGCTGGACCTCGCCCCCTCCGCAGGGGCGAGCTCCGAAGGGGCCACGTGTCCAGTAGGGCCGAGGCTCCCCTCTCCTCAGAGGATAGCTCCGGGCCCTCCACGTGGCCAGAAGAGCCGGACCTCACCCCCTCCACAGGGGCGAGCTCTGAAGGCGCCACGTATCCAGTAGGGCCGGGGCTCCCCTCTCCTCATAGGATAGCTCCGGGCCTGCCACGTGGCCAGAAGAGCCGGACCTCGCCCCCTCCGCAGAGGCGAGCTCCGAAGGCGCCACGTGTCCAGTAGGGCCAGGGCTCCCCTCTCCTCAGAGGAGAGCTCCGGGCCTGCCACGTGGCCAGAAGAGCCGGACCTCACCCCCCGCAGGGGTGAGCTCCGAAGGAGCCACGTGTCTGGCGGGACCGGGCCTCCCCTCTCCTCGGAGGCGAGCCCCGGGCCTGCCACGTGGCCACGTGCAGTGCTGCCCGCCCCGGCGCGGTAGGCAGCAGGAGTAAATGCACGCCATGCCTTGTCCGTACAAGACATTCAAGACCCACAACTTCCCAAGACGCGGAGGCGCAGCGCACGCCTATCAGGAGGCACTATGACCAGTCACAGTCAAGACAGGTGCACCATGTCAGGAGCTGTAGACCAATAAATACAGCGACAAGACATGCCCTTGCCGTCCCTGCCATCATCAATCACTACGCCTAGCTTGCGGCATGGGCAGGACGGCAGGACGACGACCAAAAAGCCATCGCCGGAAGACAGCTACCAGCATTCACTGCAAGACATGGTAGATGGCAGGAAATCACTCCGGGGCCACCTGTCGGGATCCGGGGCCCACCTTGTAAGCCGCCCAAGCCTTGAAGTATAAAAGGCTCGGGTAGGCAACGTTGCAAAGGGTTTGGCATTTTGCTCAACTCCCTCTAGCGCCTAGGGCAACTCAGTCCATCACCAAGCTTAGAACTCCGGTTCTAAGCCTCGAGCAACACAGCTTCTATGGACGTAGGGTTTTACGCTCCGGCGGCCCGAACCACGTAAAAATCCTTGTGTTAATCCTCTCCAACTCACGCGACCTTCCGAGAGAACTAGCCCCTCCGTAAAAGAACCTCCGCGGGCTGCTCCTGAGCAGGTCCAGGGGAAGTGTCGACCTCAAACGCTTCGACATCATCTTCTCGCTCTGCTTGGGCGGCTTCGTGCCGTTGAGCGGCACTATACCGCTGTCATGTCTCGCCGTCCTCTCTTGTCAGCGTGATGGCGAACGGGCAGAGGGCAGAGGCGTGTGTGGTGCGCCATGCTTCTAGGGAAGGCGTGAGCCTTGAATGCGAAGCCTCACGACGCACTTCCTCCTTGACTTCGTCGACCCACGGCCCAAGACGGATCGTGGGGCACATGGCGGCTTCAGAGCTCTTATCGACGGGTTTGGAGTCACGGGTCACGTGACAGCTCCGGACCACACCTCGGAGGGGAGGCTCGGACTGGAGCTCAGGGCACGTGTCAGCTCCGGAGCTGTCCTCAGCATGGAGGTGGCTCTGAGCCGGGAGACACGTGGCAGCTCCAGACCTCACCTCAGCGGGGAGGCTCGAACCGGAGCTCAGAGCACGTGTTAGCTCCGGAGCCGTCCTCAGCAGGGAGGTGACTTTGAGCCAAGAGACACGTGGCAGCTCTGGACCTCACCTCAGTGGGGAGGCTCGGACCGCAGCCCAGGGCACGTGTCAGCTCCGAAGTTGTCCTCAGCAGGGAGGTGGCTCTGAGCCGGGAGACACATGGCAGCACCAGACCTCACCTCAGCAGGGAGTCTCGGATTGGAGCCCAGGGCACTTGTCAACTTCGGAGTCGTCCTCAGTAGGGAGGTGGCTCTGAGCCAGGAGACTTGTGGCAGCTCTGGACCCCACCTCACCGGGAGGCTCGGACCGGAGCCTAGGGCACGTGTCAGCTCTTGTACTCAAGCGCACGTGGCAGCCCCAGGGCTGATCTCAGGGCCAAGGGCATGTGGCTATTCCAGAGTCCGCCTCAGCAGGGAGACGAGGCCCAGGCTGTATTTTACCCTCTACGCGGGGGTACCCGGTCTACAGGGTACCGACAGTGGCCCCCGGTCCCATCTCGGGGGAGGCAGCGAGCCCGTAGGTGGGGCCTCCATCTCTCCCGCATGGTGATTTTGAACCTGCACCTTGGAAGTAGAAGCGGTGGCGAGATTTTAGCGTAGTGGACGAATGGTTGTACCTGGGAGACGAAAAGTTTTGCACATCCTTGGCGTAGTGGGTGTATTCGCCAGTCAAAGCGACATCTCGTCGTCGGGTCTACTCTTGATTGACGGGTCATGACGACGCACTCGAGGGATTGCCTCGGGATAATTACTGCGGCAACCCATGGGTCGGTTGCTGCAGGTCCACCACGCCGCCCTCCTCAGGAACCGTTGGACGTTCGCGAGAAGTTACCCGCCTGCCCCCTAGTATCTGACGGGTGGACCCGGGTCCTACCCGTCATTGGGGGAGGTGAGTGCCGAGGCGACGTGATCTAGGGGTTGCCTTGGGGCACTTACTACGGCAACCAACAGGTTGGTTGCTACAGCTCCACCGCGCTGCTTTCCTGGGGAACCGTCGGATGTTCCCGAGAAGTTACCCGCCTGACCCCTAGTGTGTGACGGGTTGACCTAGGTCCTACCCATCAATGGGGGGAGACGAATAGCCCGCGGCGTGCAGCGGTGGAAACCCAATCATCGCACTTGTTACCCTGCTAGAGGTTGCAGATGTGTATAAAAGGAGGTCTTCCAGTGTTGGGTGGTATCCTCCTTCATCATGCGGCCTTTTGTCCTCCTCTTTCGCGCTGGAAGCCTCAACTTCCCAGCACTCTCGTCCACCTTATACCCTTACACCAGTAGCCGTCTTCGTCCACTTTTGCGAGATGTTCGTGTGTGTGCGGCCTTCGGTGCGGCTCCTCGAGGCGTCTTTCTCCTTGATGGTCCCAGATAGAAGCACAAGCCATCTGAATGGCATGCCGATGGTAAGGGAAGCCGTCGGGGACAAGATCCCCGATTCGCAGGGTGTCTCTACGCTAGTGTGTGGGGGGGGGGTATAAGGCACCTGACGGAGGAAGGCCTGACCTCCCTGGTCTTCACCTTCTTCTGATGCCGGCAAATCACCCTTCTCCAGCAAGGTCCTAGAGGACATGCCCCAAACGACACTGGCACTATTGTGGACAACAAAGCCTGCCATCGATGGCGCCTGACCCACACAACATTGGATGTCCCCATCGTCGCTGTGCAGCAGATCGGTGATGCCTGATGAGAACTGAGGCGTCAGACTGATATGTTTGTTGGATGTCCTTGGGCTTATAGCAGGTGATCGTCTCTCTGCGCAGAGGTTGGCTTGGGGGACAACCAAGTATGCCATGGAGCAGAAGATCGCTCGACTTGTAGCTGCTAGGTTCTTCAGTTGCCTTGTATCCCCTTTTGTATGCCGGAATTCTGTCATTAATGAAGACTCTATTTCAAGTCTTGTGTGTTGAGTTATTGATGTAGACGTCGCACCCTTGATAGCGCAAAGGTCCGTAATGACTTGGGCGAGGTAGGTAGCTCCTTACCGATGTCCCGAGCTTGTTCTTCCAGGCCCGTAGCAGCGTAAGGGCCCAGGGCGCTTCGGCAGTGTGACTACTTCTCCTTCCAGGTTCTTGGCAGCGCAAGGACCGGATGGAAGTTCGGCCCTTATCTTCAGCCTGTTCCAGGGAGACACGTGGCAGCTCTGGACTTCACCTCAACAGGGAGGCTCGGACTAGAGCGCATGGCACGTGTGATCTCTGGAGCTTTCCTCAGCAGGGAGGAGGCTCTGAGCCAGGAGACATGTGGAAGCTCCGGACCTCACCTCAGCGGGGAGGCTCAGACCGGAGCCCAGGGCATGTGTGATCTCCGGAGCTATCCTCAGCAGGGAGGAGGCTCTGAGCTAGGAAGCAAGTGGCAGCTCCGGACCTTACCTCAGCGGGGAGGTTCAGATCGGAGCCCAGGGCACATGTGAGCTCAGGAGCTTTCCTCAGCAGGGAGGAGGCTTTGAGCTAGGAGACACGTGGCAGCTCCGGACCTCACCTCAGTGGGGAGACTCGGACCGGATCCTAGGGCATGTGTGAGCTCCGGAGCTTTCCTCAGCAGGGAGAGGCTCTAAGCTAGGAGACACGTGGCAGCTCCGTACCTTACCTCAGCTGGGAGGCTTGGACCGGATCCTAGGGCACGTGTGAGCTCCGGAGCTTTCCTCAACAGGGAGGAGTCTCTGAGCTAGGAGACACATGGAAGCTCCGGATTTCACCTAAGCAGGGAGGCTCAGACCGGAGCCGAGGGCACGTGTCAACTCCGGAACTCAAGCGCACATGGCAGCCCCAGGGCTGATCTCAGGGCCAAGGGCACGTGGTTTGTCCGTTTACAGTTGATATGCATGAGTAAACACAAACTGTAAAGGGAGAATGCACAGGGTAAGACAAATTTTTCTCACTTCATGCTTCCTTCATAGGAGGATACATGCCGTACAAGAAGGCAACGACCCGCTCCGGATGACGAGAGTAGCAGAACTTCTCCGGGGCTTAGCTGTCCTAAGCGCTGTTCCTAGACACTATGACACCTTTTCAGAGAAAATAAAACCCTACCACTGTGCTAAGGATAGAACTTACGGAGGTGTTCTATGTTCCATGGATTCGGTAGAGGTATCCCATCCTCCGTGGCTACGCGGATGCACACGGGGCGGCATACTTGAGTCACTCGAAAGGGGTCCTCACTGCTGGGGGAGAGTTTGTCCCCCCCCCCTTCCCGAGAAAGTATTCGCCGAAGTGAAAGTGCATCTAGGCATCACTTGTGGGTTTTGGTTGATTTATGACAAACAAATGAGACCCTAATAAAATTGTTGAGAATGAGCGCAGGTTCTCAAAGAAATTAAGAAGAAAGCGCAAAAAGAAAGGAGAAGGAGGATCCAAATTGATAAGAGCTCAAGAACTGAAAAGATTAGATCACTTAGTATAGAGTGTGTTGGAGAAACACACCCCAAGAGCTCAAGTGGAAGAAATCAAACTAACTGCACAATTTTAGCATGTGCGGACTAGTCTGATATCAACCGGACTAGTCTGATTTTCTTTCTGACCAGAAAACGGACTAGTCTGATCTCATCCGGACAAGTCCGATTTTGTCTCTGGACAGAAAATAGACTAGTCCGCACTACTACGTTCTAGTCTGGTATCTCACAATACTTAGGGTCTTCTACACACAGCACACCGGACTAGTCCGGAGTCAACCACGGACTAGTCCGGACATCGCAAACCCTAACATAACTATTGGAAACCCTACTATAAAAAGAGGTGTACGACCATACAAACACAACTACTTCGACCCCCTGCGCCCTCACACCTCCCAAGAGCCCAAAATTCACATCTCTCCACACATTCTAACCCAAAAAGGATCAATTCTTTAGGGATTAGCAATTGATTAAAGGAGAGACTTGTTCTACACATCTTGAGCTCTTGGGTTTGATCTCTCGCACACTCTTGTTTGTTAATTGTTCATCTGTTGAGTGTGTTTAGTTGTGTTCATTCATTGTAACTTTTGGGGAGCCCTCAACTTGTGAGAAGGCCCCTTGAACAATTTATTCCCCTTGGTGATTAGTGGAAGAGAATCGACCTTTGTGGCGATTCGACGAGGGTAGGGTTGGAGACGACCCGGTCCTTAGTGGACTCCTCAACGGGGACATAGATTTACTTTGTGGAATCGAACCTCGGGATAAACACTTGTCTCCTACTCTTGTTCATTAATTGTTCATATTCTAGTGTTTAATCAATCCTTTGAAATTCACGTTCAAACATTAAAATCAAAGTTGATTCTTGTCATTCATTGTATCACTGTTGCAATACATCTAAGTTATCAATTAATTTCCACTGCATAGAGTACTAGAAGTAAACAGTGATCAATCTTGAATCTTTCTAGTCCACGCATACCGGACTAGTCCGCACAGTAGCGGACTAGTCCGATTTTTTCTGTTTAGAAAACAGACTAGTCCGCACCCTACTGGACTAGTCCGATTTCCCTGTATTTGATAAACCTATTAAGTGTTCAGGTTTCAACAAAGCGCCGAAAAGCCTATTCACCCCCCTCTAGGCTACATTCAATTGGTATCAGAGCCAAACTCTTCAAAAGAGACTCACCGCTCGAAGAGACGATATTGACGTCAAGGATGTACACAAGAAGATCAACGACGAAAAGAGTAATGATGAAAGGACCCAAAAGCTAAAGAAGCTACTCGACGCCATTTAAGACAGTGAGGACGATGATGAGGAGGTGCTTCAACTCAAGGCTCTTCTACGGAAGAAGGCAATCTCCCCAAAAGGGAAAATACCGATGATGAAAAGAAGAAGAAAGGGGGTAGTCACACAGACTACTCCCGATATCCTTTTGATTGTGAGCGTTTAAATTCTAACAATAATCATTACTTATCAATTCCCCTAGGGAAAGCACCTTACTTTGATGGCAATGATTATTCAATGTGGAGACAAAACATGAAAATGCACCTTATATCTCTTAACCCAAGTTTGTGGCACATAGTGTGTACAGGGATAGATATCCCGGATGATGATGAAGAGCTGACCCCAAGCCAAGAACAAGTCATTCATCGGAATGCTCAAGCTGCGGCTGTGATCACGTCATCAATAAGCCGAGATGAGTTCATCAAGGTGGATGGACTCGAAATTGCCAAGGAGATATGGGACACACTACAAACTGCACATGAAGGTGACCGTCACGTACGCGAAGCCAAGATAGAAATGATTGAAGGTGAATTGGGCAGATTCGCGATAGAAGAAGATGAATCACCACAAGATATGTACAATCGACTGAAGAATCTTATCAACAAAGTCCGAGCTTATGGCAGCAAGAAGTGGAATGATGATGAGGTCATGAAGTTGATTCTCAGAGCATTCATGCCTCGCAACGTGACTCTTTGCTCTATGATTAGAGAAAGCCCCGGGTACCAGAAAATGACCCAGATGAACTTCTTGGCAAGATCATCAACTTTGAGATGATGGAGAAGCAAGCGAAGCATGTTAAGGAAATTGCCGATCTCACCTCGACAAAGAAGAAAGGAGTTGCTTTGAAGTCAACTTGTAAACCCGTATCAAAGGAAGTTCGAGAATCTTATGAAGAAGACAACAACGATGATGAAAGTAGTGATATCGGAAGAAGACATGATCTTGTTCATGAAGAAGTTTAACAAAATGATGAGAAGAAGAAAGGGTAGAAGCTCAAATGAAGGAAGACAAAGGGACAAACAAAGACCCAAGATGAGACGGGCGTGCTATAACTGCGGAGAATACGATCACTTCATAGTAGATTGTCCATATGATGAAAACAAGAAGAAGACAAAAGACAACAAGCCTCAATCAAAGAAAATGTTCAAGAAGAAGAAGCAATATGGTCAAGCGCATCTAGGGAAGGAGTGGGGCTCCAATGATGAATCTTCATCCGAAGAATAAGAGGAGATTGCCACCATAGCCATAAAGAAGACTACCAATAAATCCACTCTCTTCCCAACCATGGGCGCATGGAAGGATACCGACAACACTTGTCTAATGGCAAAGGAAGGTAAATGAAAGGTACCAACTAAATCTTCCTTCTCGCATTCTTTTACTAGTGACAGTGATAACTATAGTGAGGATGATAGCAATGATGAAGATGAATATATGCTTAGGGGTTTAGACAAAAAGACAGCTGCTAAAATGAAATTTCTACTTGATAAGCTTGTTGATATGGAGAAGTTAGTCAATCGTCAGGAAGATATGATCATTTCCCAAAAGGAGGAATATCTTGATATTGAAAAGCTTATTGAACTTGAAAAGGAACAAAATAAATCACTAGAGCTTGAATTAGCTTCAAGCAATGAAGCTTGCTTGAAGTTAAAAGACTCAAACACCACCATTAAGGATGAACTTGCTAACTTAACCAAAGTTAATAAGATCCTTGAGGGACAAGTTGAGTCACTCAAGCAAAGTGGTTATTCATCAACTTCTAGCTCACCTTCTCAACACATAAAGTCTAAAACTAATATTACTTGCACCTGCGCCAAAAGTGACACTAACATGAAGAAAAAGCCAAACTTGACAGAGGACAAGCAATCTTCTCAAAGTGGGATATTTGACAAGGAGAAGATCAAGTATGCACGCAGTGCATACTCGGTCACAAGACCTCCTAATATCAAATATGGCATTGGATATTCTAATGGTGAAAAGCATAACGCTAGAAGCCACAAGAATAACAAGGGTTGCATTGCCCTTGTCAAGGGAAACTCTTCTCAAGCTATAAAGCTTAGTAATGTTGATAAATTTAACAATGTGAACACATATGAACAACAACTTCTATTTAGAACCTTTGATGCTTCATATGCACTTATGAAAAGTAATCTTGGAAGAGTTTATGCTAAATATGTTGTGCCACGCCATGGGAACACCAAGTCCCATGTGTGGGTGCCCAAATCACTTGTGACTAACCTCAAAGGACCCAAGCAAGCTTGGGTACCTAAGACCAAGGCATAAATTGTTTTTGCAGACTTACTCATCCGGTGGAGCAAAATGGGTGCTAGATAGTGGATGCAAAAATCACATGACCGGAGAAAGAAGAATGTTTATGGAATATGAAAAAATGAAGACCCAAACGAAGGCATTTATTTTAGTGATAATAGTCAAGGAAAAGTGCTTAGTACCGGTAAAATTGTAATTTCATCACAACATACTCCCTCTCATGTTTTACACGTTGACTCCCTGGATTATAATCTCTTGTCCATATCTCAATTATGTGACAAGGGTTATAATTGCTTATTCACTAATGAGGGTGTGACTGTCTTTAGAAGGAGTGATAACTCAATTGCATTCAAGGGTGTGTTGAAGGGAAAACTTTATCTAGTTGACTTCAACAAAGATAAAGCCGAACTTGACACATGCTTGATTGCAAAGACCAACATGGGTTGGCTGTGGCATAGATGGCTAGCACATGTTGGTATGAGGAATCTTCAAAAACTCCTCAAAGGCGATCACATCCGAGGTTTAAAGGATGTTGTTTTTGAGAAAGACAGGTCGTGTAGAGCGTGTCAAGCAGGGAAGCAAGTAGGAGCATCCCATCCCGCAAAAAATGTCATAACTATAACAAGACCGCTTGAGCTCCTCCACATGGATCTATTCGGTCCAATTGCTTACATAAGCATCGGCGGTAATAAATACGGTCTAGTCATTGTTGATGATTTTTCACGCTTCACGTGGGTTTTCTTTTTGCATGATAAGACATAAACTCAAGGAACCCTCAAGAAGTTCATCAAGCGTGCCCAAAATGAATTCTCATTGAAGATCAAGAACATACGAAGTGACAATGGGACAGAATTCAAGAACACCCAAGTTGAGGAGTATCTAGATGAAGAAGGAATAACGCACGAATTTTTAGCACCATATACTCCTCAACAAAACGGAGTAGCCGAAAGGAAGAACAGAACTCTCATTGAGATGACGAGGACAATGCTCGATGAATACAAGACTTCAGACAGGTTTTGGGCTGAAGCGGTTAACACCGCTTGTCACGCCATAAACTGACTATATCTTCATCGGTTACTCAAGAAAACTTCATATGAACTACTCACGGGTAACAAGCCGGACATTTCATATTTTTGAGTTTTTGGTTCAAAATGTTATATTTTAAATAAGAAGCCAAGGGCTTCGAAGTTTGCTTCGAAGTCCGATGAAGGTTTCTTACTTGGCTATGATTCGAACTCCTACGCTTATCGTGTCTTCAACAAAACCTCCGGACTTGTTGAAGTAGCACGTGACGTAGTGTTCGATGAAACTAACGGCTCTCAAGAAGAGCAAGTTGATCAGTGTGTGCTAGATCAAGAAGAAGCTTCATGTAAAGCATTGAGAAGAACGACATTGGGCGATGCTCGACCACAAGTGCCAACTTCAAATGCGAATGAAGAAAATGAACCACAGATGGAGGAAAATGATCAAGGGGGAGCTTCCATACAAGATCAACCTCAAGAAAATCCAAGAAGATCAAGACATCAATGAGGACAACTATCCAGGGGAGAAGAAGATAATAATGAAGATTCAAGACCACAAGTGCCATATCCAAGAGTACACCAAAGCATCCAAAGAGATCACCTCGTCGACAACATAATCGATGACATCCGAAAGGGAGTAATAACTCGATCTCGCATGGCTAATTTTTGTGAACACTATTCTTTTGTATCCTCCTTGGAACCATACAGGGTTGAGGATGCATTAAAAGATTTTGATTGGGTGATGGCAATGCAAGAAGAATTGAACAACTTCAAAAGGAACGAAGTGTGGGAGCTTGTTGAAAGACCCAAATCCAACATCGTCGTCACTAAATGGACCTTCCACAACAAGCAAGACGAGCATGGAGTGGTGACAAGGAACAAGGAACGACTTGTGGCAAAAGGGTACTCACAAGTCGAAGGTTTGAATTTCGATGAGACTTTTTCTCCCGTAGCTAGGCTTGAATCGATTCATATATTACTTGCATATGCTACTCACCACGATTTCAAGCTTTATCAAATGGATGTGAAAAGCGCCTTTCTCAACGGACCGATCAAGGAGGAGGTGTACGTGAAGCAACCACCCAATTTTGAAGATCAAGAGCACCCCGACTACGTGTTCAAACTGCGTAAGGCTCTCTATGGCCTCAAACAAGCTCCTAGAGCTTGGTATGAGTGCCTTAGAGACTTTTTAATTGAAAATGACTTCAAGATTGGAAAAGCTGATTACACCTTGTTCACTAAACACTTTGATGATGATCTCTTCATTTGCCAAATCTATGTTGACGATATTATGTTTGGTTCAACTAACAAATCCTTTTGTCAAGAATTTAGCAAGATTATGATAGATAGATTTGAGATGTCCATGATGGGAGAGTTGAGGTACTTCTTGGGATTCCAAGTGAAGCAACAAAAGGACGAGACGTTCATAAGCCAAATAAAGTACACTCAAGACATTCTCAAGAAGTTTGGAATGGACAAAGCAAAGCCCATAAAGACTCACATGGCGACAAATGGACACTTGGATCTAAATGTAGACGAACCAAATGTGGATCAAAATGTGTATCGTTCTATGATTGGCTCCCTACTCTATTTATGTGCATCTAGGCCTGATATCATGTTTTGTTTATGTTTGTGCGCAAGGTTTTAAGCCAATCCTAAGGAATGTCATCTGACAGCCGTTAAAAGGATCTTGAGATATTTAGTTCATACACCCAACCTAGGCCTTTGGTATCCCAAAGGTTCAAAATTCAATCTCATTGGATACTCCGATGCAGATTATGCCGGATGCAAGGTAGATAGAAAAAGTACTTCTAGTACTTGCCAATTCCTAGGTAGATCCCTAGTTTCTTGGTCCTCCAAGAAACAAAATTCAATTGCTCTATCTACAACCGAAGCGGAGTATGTTGCAGCCGGGAGTTTTTGTGCACAACTCCTTTGGATGCGACAAACTCTAAGCGATTACGGTTACAATATGAGCCGTATTCCACTCCTTTGTGACAATGAGAGTGCCATTAAAATTGCCCATAACCCTGTTGAGCACTCTAGAACCAAACACATAGATATCCGGCATCATTTTTTGAGAGATCACTCAATGAAAGGAGACATAGCCATTTCCCATGTCAACACTGAAAAACAACTAGCCGATATCTTTACCAAGCCACTTGATGAAAAACGCTTTTGTGATCTCTGAAATGAACTAAATATCCTTGATGCTCGGAACGTGGCTGGAGAACTTGCATACCTGTATGCCATCCTCAAAATCATGTTAATTGTGTTGAAAAGCCATCCTTCTCTATTTTTCCTCCTAAAAACTATGTTAGCTACTTGATCTTGGTGAATCATGGTCATAGCTTGATTGTTATATGTTTACTGATCATATTCATCAAGAATATATGTGTGCCTTTGTCCCTTATTCCTTAATAGGAACCTTTGAATACATATATTTATATGATTTGTACACTTCTGTACAAGAGACCACGGACTAGTCCGTGGTCACCCCGGACTAGTCCGCACTGGCAGACTAGTCCGCACTTAGTCCGGACTAGTCCGGACAACCACGGACTAGTCCGATTTTCTCTCTGACTAGAAAATGGACTAGTCCGATATGGTCCGGACTAGTCCGATATTTTGACTCCATGACCCTAACGCCGGCTCAAACCTAATCTCCTTCATCCCCACAACCCTCCCCACTCTCTCTCTCTCCTAACTCAAGTGCTCCAAAGGTGAATTTGCAAGTCCTCCATCAAAACCTCTCATATTTCCGCGGGAATCGATCCCCACTGCAAAGGGATCAAAGACCCCGGACTAGTCTGGATCAAGAACTCCTTCAACGCTTCGAATCGAAGGATTTGGTAAACTTCACTCCAAACCCTAGAACCTTCTATTTTCCTTGTTTTGCTCAAAAAGCTTAGTTCCTCTAGTCAATGCATGCTCTATTGATGCATTTCATGTGCCCTAGACCATATTTGCATTGAATTACCTCAAATTTCGACAAGTTAGGGCTTGAGCAGCCTGATAACGGACTAGTCCGTTCTTAAGGCGGACAAGTCCGGTACTCCGGACTAGTCCGGCCTTGAACACCGGACTAGTCCGATATGCCCTGATTTAGGGATCTTGTCAAGAAATCCTAGCTTATGTCAATTCAATGCAATCCTTTATCATCCTTGATTATTCATTCCCACTATATCTTCCTCATGTCGGGATCAAATGAGAGTCTCTCCGACTTTGAGGCCGAGATGGATCAAGATGTGATGTCTCACCCTCCGGAGTCTCGCTCCAACAAGAGAAAAGAGCGTGCCGCCGAGCCTTCGCTCACCCCACCTAGGGTGAGTCGAAAGGTTACAATCAAGAGACCAACTTCAAAAGCAAATGTGGCTGGTTCTAGCTCGGCAGCTCAACGCCAAACCAAGGCAAGGGAAAGGAGCTTGCTTCTGGCCCGATTGGTCCCCTAAAGATGACAGCTCCAAGGCAGAGAAATAGGGATCCCTCGGAGCAGAAGTCCAATGGCAAGGGGAGTGATGTGGCATGGAACCTGAGGAAGGTTGATGCCTATAGCTCCAGCAAAAAGGCAGCCGACAAGAGATTTTGGAGCAACTTTCACTCGGACTACTACAGTTCGGTGTACCTCTAAATGAAGACTCCAGTGGTTCAAAGTCAATGGATCGACTGGACGTACTTTGAAATGAAGAGCTGTGAAGCCTTTGAGGAGGTCATAGAGGTTGCAGAGAGACATGGACTCAAGGACCTGCTCGCCTTCAGGTACAACTGGAATGATGAGATCATTGCCCAGTTTTATTCAACTTGCCACTTTGCTCATGACATAGAAGACAAAGTGACTTTGATGACACATGGATCCAAGTACACGATTTCATATACTGAGTTTGCCAGACTGCTGCATCTTGAGGACACGGGCAATGATGAGATTGTGATTCACAATCTAGGAGTTGTGGAGAAGGACAAGATGGAGTTTCTCTATGATACTCGACTTCCATTCAACCCTCCCTCAACCAAGAACATGAAGCCCTTCTTCATTGTTCTCAATAGAGTGCTCCGGAAGATCATTGCTCCAAAGGATGGAGATGCCGGGAGCGTCCAAGGTTTTTTGAGAACCTTGATGAAAGTAATCAGCAGGAGGAGAAGATTTAATATCTTCAATTACATCTGTAATGACATGGTAAACATATCCTGCACACAAAACCGTTCCTGTGGCTATGCACCTTACTTGATGTTCATGATTGAGAAAGTCACAGGAATTGAGTTTGTGAAGGATGTAGAGCACATTGCTCTAAGGCCTCAAAATCCTCCTCAGGCCTCCCTCCCAGCTGCCTCCTCACCTGGATCACCTGAAGAACATCCAGAGAGAGCTCAAGAAGATACAAGGCCTTCATCCAAGACCAGGGCCTCTCCACACAAAGGTTCCTCTAGTGCGGTTATGAAGATTTTGGCTGCTATTTTCAGTTCTTGCCACAAAACTGAGGTCAAGATTCATAAGATGAACAAGGCAAGAAAAGACAAAATGAGATACATGAAGGCCAATGTCAAAGAAATATGCCAAAAACTGGAGATTGACCCCATTGGATCCCCGGTCATCTCAAAGGACTCTACATCTGAGTTTACAGAGCTTCCTCCTCTCTCTCCATCAGAGTGTGCCTACTTTGGCACAACAAGTGGTTCCTCTCCTCCTCTTCCTCAGGCTGATGATGAAGATGAAGAAAGGACGACAGCGAGGAGTGAGCCGGCGACGACAAGTAGATCCCTCCTCTCCTTCTTTTTCGTGCCTTGATGCCAAAGGGGGAGAGATTGAGGGGGAGTCTTAGGTCGTAGGCTCGTCGTAGGCTCTTCTTTTTTATATGTTCTAGCTTAAGAAATGAGCTTTTGTAAGACCTATGCTATCATTATGCGGTTGTAAGACTTGTGTTAGCATTATGCTTTTTGTGAAATGACTATGTTATGCTTTTGATTAATGATGTATGTTTAAAACTGCTATGAAGGATTGAGACTCTTGATGATGTTATGACTATGCTCATTATGATATTCACATCAAAATTATTGCTCACACACATAGTTTTGCACCCTACTATAAAGAGTGCACATATGTCTTATGTCTACTTTGCCTATTTTGTCCAAAGCTCATATGTGCACACTTTATGAAAATATGAATTCTTATTGTCATATTTGTGAGATCTCAATTGGTTGTCATCAATCACCAAAAAGGGGGAGATTGAAAGTGCATCTAGGCATCCCTTGTGGGTTCTGGTCAATTTATGACAAACAAATGAGACCCTAAAAAAATTGTTGAGAATGAGCGCAGGTTCTAAAAGAAATTAAGAAGAAAGCGCAAAAGAAAGGAGAAGGAGGATCCAAATTGATAAGAGCTCAAGAACTGAAAAGATTAGATCACTTAGTATAGAGTGTGTTGGAGAAACACACCCCAAGAGCTCAAGTGGAAGAAATTAAACTAACTGCACAATTTCAGCATGTGCGGACTAGTCCGATATCAACCGGACTAGTCCGATTTTCTTTCTGACCAGAAAACGAACTAGTCTGATCTCATCCGGACAAGTCCGATTTTGTCTCTGGACAAAAAACGGACTAGTCCGCACTACTACGGACTAGTACGGTATCTCACAACACTTAGGGTCTTCTACACACAGCACACCGGACTAGTCCGGAGTCAGCCACGGACTAGTCCGGACATCGCAAACCCTAACATAACCATTGGAAACCCTACTATAAAAAGAGGTGTACGGCCATACCAACACAACTACTTTGACCCCCTGCGCCTTCACACCTCCCAAGAGCCCAAAATTCACATCTCTCCACACATTCTAACCCAAAAAGGATCAATTCTTTAGGGATTAGCAATTGATCAAAGAAGAGACTTGTTCTACACATCTTGAGCTCTTGGGTTTGATCTCTCGCACACTCTTATTTGTTAATTATTCATCTGTTGAGTGTGTTTGGTTGTGTTCATTCATTGTAACTTTTGGGGAGCCCTCAACTTGTGAGAAGGCACCTTGAACAATTTATTCCCCTTGGTGATTAGTGGAAGAGAATCGGCCTTTGTGGCGATTCGACGAGGGTAGGGTTGGAGAAGACCCGGTCCTTAGTGGACTCCTCAACGGGGACGTAGATTTCCTTCGTGAAATCGAACCTCGGGATAAACACTTGTCTCCTACTCTTGTTCATTAATTGTTCATCATATTCTAGTGTTTAATCAATCCTTTGAAATTCACGTTCACACATTAAAATCAAAGTTGATTCTTGTCATTCATTGTATCACTGTTGCAATACATCTAAGTCATCAATTAATTTCCGTTGCATAGAGTACTAGAAGTGAACATTGATCAATCTTGATCTTTCTAGTCCACGCATACCAGACTAGTCCGCACTGTACCGGACTAGTCCGATTTTTCTCTGTTTAGAAAACGGACTAGTCCGCACCCTATCAGACTAGTTCAATTTCCCTGTATTTGATAAACCTATTAAGTGTTTCAGGTTTCAACAAAGAATCGAAAAGCCGATTAACCCCCTCTAGGCTACATTCACGAAGCACTAGGTCACCCACCTCGAGCTGTCTACTCCGCACGAACCGCTGCTGATAATGCCGGAGCACTTGACGGTATCACGCGTGTCGGTACCCGCGATATGGGGTACCCCCGCGCATAGGGGAAAATGTCTAAGGATCTCGCCCTTCTCCGCAGGGAGAGCTCCGAAGGTGCCACGCGTCCAGCGGGGCCGGACCTCCCTCTCCTCAGAGGAAAGCTCCGGGCCCGCCGCGTGGCCTACAGAAGCCGGACCTCCCCCCTCCGGCGGGGAGAGGTCCGAAGGCGCCGCGTGTCCGGCGGGGCCGGACATCCCTCTCCTCAGAGGAGAGCTCCGGGCCCGCCACATGGCCGACAGAAGCCAGACCTCCCCTTTCGCGGGGAGAGGTCCGAGGGTTCCACGTGTCCTGCGGGGCCGGACCTCCCTCTTCTCTGAGGAGGGCTCCGGGCCCGCCACGTGTCCAGCAGAAGAGCGCTGCCTGCCCCCAAGCGGTAGGCAGCGGGAGTAAAGACGCCCCATACCTTGCCCGTAAAAGGTATTCAAGGCCCGCGCCTTCCCAAGACGCGGAGACGCGGAGCACGCCTCTGTCAGGTGCCATTGCGCCCAGTCGCATCACAGACTGGCGCGCGGTGTCAGAGCCTGCCAGCCAATAAACGCAGCGACAAGACATCCCATGCCGCCCCCGCTGTCATCAACCACTACGACTAGCATGCGGCATGGGCAGGACGGCAAGACAAAGACTCAGAAGCCTTTGCCAGAGACAACTACCGGCATAACTGCAGATATGGTAGATGACAGACAATCTCCCCGGGACCACCTGTCGGGTCCCGGGCCCCCCTTGTAAGACACCCGAGCCTTGGACTAAAAAAGGCTCGGGTAGGCGACGTTAGCAAGGGTTCGAACTCTGTTGGCCCGCACGCTAGCCATTCACACCCTCAAGCTCAGGACTCCGGTTCTGAGCAACAAGCAATACAGCGAGCACCTCAGCTCACCGTGGACGTAGGGTTTTACGCTCCGGCGGCCCGAACCACGTAAAACTCGCCGTGTCAAGCTCCTCCTTAACTCGTCCCTACGCTCAAGCTTTCCGCAAGCGACTAGCCCCTCCGAAAAAGAACCTCCGCGGGCTGCCCAGTGTAGGTCTGGGGGAAGTGTCGACCACACACTTCGACATTCGGCGCGCCAGGTAGGGGGGCTTTTCCCTTGCGCGACGAGCTTTTGCCGACGAAGATGACGAAGCTTCCTTCAGCGGCAAGCTCCCCTCCCCCGTGTTCACGGCAAACCGTGACCAGCGGGGAGTACATGTCGACACACTCAGGACGGAGTGTGTCGACACAAGCTGGTAGCCAGCAGCCGACTCCGGCAACACTGACTCCGGCAATGCAAGCTCCAACCAGCGTGAGATCTTCTGCAGCGATAAGCGTACCCCACAGGGGTGCGCTAGCTGCGGCAAGAGCGCTACTGTGCAATCCACCTGCTGGGGACGCACCTCATTCAGCAACCCAGCAGTGGATATGCGAGGTAGACCGCCTCGTCGTCGCCGCCGCAAACCCTCGACTTCGGCGGGAACGACACTCCGGTCAACCGGCTGTGTCGCTGACGCGCACGCCAACAGTTGACGGGCAGACGGCGGACTCCAGCTCCACCAGGCTTCCGTCGACGGACCTGAGGGCAGAGCTGGAACGGTGCCACTTGGGCCAAGATGCCCGGGTGTACCTCGAGCGACGTCGAGAAAGGCGTCACAACCAAGAGGCTGGCGACAGCATGACATCAGCCTCGACCCAGCCTGAAGAGCAGATCTTCGCTACACGAGCTCTGCCCCAGGCATACGCCGCGCAGCATATGCCACAGCCATATGCTTTGCAAACGGCGTCCCCGGTCTTTGGCGCAGCCTTCCCCATACCGGGGTACACTGTGCCAGGTGCGAACCAAGCGTTCGCGGCACCAATACCTGCGGCAACAGGAGCAGGATGTGCAGCCCTGGCGCCCCACCTTCGCTTCGCGAGGTGGCCGCGCAAGTTTCGGCCGCACCTGCCCGAGAAGTATGACGGCAGCGTCAACCCAGCGGAGTTTCTCCAGATCTACTCCACCGCCGTACTTGCCGCAGGAGGGGATGAGGCCGTCATGGCCAACTATTTCCCCGTCGCCTTGACCGGCCCAGCCCGGTCTTGGCTCATGAACCTACCCCAGTGTTCCATAACATCCTGGAGAGAGCTCTGCCGGCAGTTCGTCGCCAACTTCGGCAGTTCCTACACCCGTCCCGGCACGGAGCTCGACCTCCATGCCATCCAGCAACAACCAGGGGAGTCGCTGCACTCCTTCATCCAGCGGTTCTCCCAGGTGCGGAACACCATCCCACACATCCAGAATGCTTCTGTGGTGGTGGCGTTCCGACAAGGCGTTCGGGACAAGAAGATGCTCGAGAAGCTCGCGACTAGGGAGGTCCGCGACGTCTCGGAGCTCTTCAGCCTGGCGGACAATTGTGCCAGAGCAGCCGAAGGGCGGAACTGGCACTCACTGCCAGCCTCCGAGCCAGGGGGGCAGCCAGGATCTCACGCCGCTTCCTATGGAAGCGGCAGGAAGATCAAGAACAGGGGCGGTGGCAAGATGAAACCGCCAGCCGCGGCCCCCGTTGCCACAGCAGCGGCGCCCTGTGGAGCTCGGGGGCCGTGCCCCGACAAAAGGCCGCGACAATCACCGGCTCCAGACGGAGGCCAGGGCGAGCTATGCCCCGTGCACAGCACCAGTTACCATACTGCTGCCGAGTGCCGGGAAATCTAGAAGCTCGTGGAGCGCTTCCGGAAATGGAAGCAGCTTCTAACTGATGCCCCACCCTACCGTCAAAGGGAGGGCAAGCAGAAGGTCGACGCCCCAGACGACGTTGACCACCAGGTGGAGTTCCAGGATCTTCAGCACGCCGTGAAGGCGGTGCACAATCATGAGAGCTCCAGTTCCAGTGATGATGAGCACCGGAAGATGCTCTACGTCATCTACGGTGGGTCCACTGACCCCTCGTCCCGAAGCGCGGCTAAGACCTTGCGCCGAGCGGTAGCGTCGGTGGCTCCCCTCCCGAGTGCAGCACCGCACCTCAGGTGGATGGGAACCCCCATCAGCTTCGATGCCACCGACTGCCCCAGGAACATGGCTGGGGCCGGCCAACTACCGCTCTTGGTGGCCCCCACCATCGCCAACATAAGGATGTACCACGTTTTGGTGGATGGCGGGGCTGGACTAAACCTCATCAGTCGTGCAGCTTTCCAGAAGCTGCAGATCCCGATGGCCAAGCTCACCCCATCGAGCCCGTTCTCAGAGGTAGGGCCGGGACAGGTCGTTCCCTACAGCCACATCAGCCTCCCGGTACCTTTGGCGCACCGGACAGCTATCGGACAGAGTACATTCTGTTCGATGTGGCGGAGATCGACCTCCCCTTCAACGCCATAATTGGCAGGCCAGCCCTGTACCGATTCATGGCAGTAGCCCACTACGGCTACCTTGTCTTGAAGATGCCTACACCAACAGGCGTCCTCAAGATTCGTGGAGACCGTACTGCCGCAGTGTTAGCCTTGGAAAAGCTCCAAGCGCTTACAACAGCTAGAGCACCAACCCCAGGCGTGCAGAACCAAACCGGCTCCACTCGAGTGCACGCCACCGTGCCTCTACCACAGCACCCCATGTGCAACCCCTTGACAAGGGCGACGTCCCCTCGAGGCTCGTCCAAATCGGCGCCAATGCCACCCAGACCACCTGGGTAGCCGGGGGCCTGGATAGCAAATAGGAAGGCGCACTCGTTACCTCCCTCCGGCACAATGTCGATGTGTTTGCATGGCAGCCGTCGCAGATGCCAGAGATCCCTAGGGAGGTGATCGGGCACCACCTAAAGGTCTTCCCCGACGCCCGGCCAGCCCGACAGAAGCTCCGCAAGCAGTCCACCGAGCAGCAAAGCCTCATCCGCGAAGAAATCAAGAAGCTGCTGGACGCTGGCTTCATACGGGAAGTCCGCCACCCCCGGTGGTTGGCGAGCCCTGTTGTTGTCCCAAAGGCCGGCGGGAAGCTCCAGATGTGCATCGACTACACCAGTCTCAATAAGGCATGTCCTAAAGATCTATTTCCTCTCCCTAGAATAGATCAAATAGTAGATTCGACGTCAGGCTGCGATATGCTGTGCTTCCTAGACGCTTACTCGGGTTTCCACCAGATCCCTATGTCTAGAGAAGATGAAGAGCACACCTCCTTCATCACAGTAGACAGTCTGTACTGTTATGTCTCTATGCCTTATGGCCTAAAGAACACTCTCCCTACCTTCGTACGTCCAATGCACAAGACCTTCGGAGAGCTGATAAGAGACTCAGTTGAGGTGTATGTCGATGACATTATTGTTAAGGTCAAGCAGAGTTCATCCCTACTAGATAACCTGGCCCTAGTCTTCGTCTTTCCGACAAGTGTGTGTTCGGTGTATCCTCTGGAAAACCCTTAGGATTCCTGGCCTCACACCAAGGAATTGAGGCTAACCCAGAGAAGATCAAAGCCATCGACTTGAGGCGTCCCCCCGCCTGCATCAAAGAAGTCCAGAAACTCACGGGATGCCTAGCCGCGTTGAGTCGGTTTATACCGAGGTTAGCATAGCAAGCGCTCCTCTTCTCTAAGCTCCTGCGCGAATCCGGCCCATTCGCTTGGACCGACGAAGCAGAAGAAGCTCTCCAGGAGCTCAAGCAACTCCTGATGACCCTACCCGTAATGGTAGCCCCCGAGCCCGAGGAGCATCTGTTGCTCTACATCGCGGCGACGGCTACAGTGGTGAGTATGGTCCTCGTCGCAGAGCGGCCGGACCCCTCATCGCCACAGTCTGCTCCGGTATCGGGAAACGGGCGCCAGGAGACCCCGGAGGTCCAAGACGACCCCCCGGGTCTCCGAGGCAACCCCCCGGAGGTCCAAAACGGACCCCAGACCCCCGAAACAACCTCCCGGAGGACCAGCAGGACCTCCCGGAGGTCCAACAGAACCTCCCGGATGTCCAACAGGACCTCCCGGAGCTCCCGGGAAATCAGCGGGACCTCCCGGAGGTCCAAGACAGCCTGGGAGCCTTCGAGTATCAGCTCCCGGCGGCCTCCCCGGGCCCACCCACCTCCGGCGGGCCTGAGCCATGGATGGAGATATCTCTGACCTGGGAGGGAGGGTCCAGACCATCCGGAGGCCTGTCTACTACATCAGCGAGGTCCTCCATGACGCCAAGACAAGGTACCTGGAGGTACATAAGCTGCTGTATGCAGTGCTCGTGGCGTCCAGGAAGCTCCGCCACTGCTCCCAAGCACACCGGGCCTCGGTGGCCACCTCCTACCCGCCGAAGGCTATCCTCCACAGCTCCCACGCGACGGGTGATGCCACCAAATGGGCAGTGGAGCTACCGGAGTTTGAGCTCGACTTCCTTCCTCGTCACGCAGTCAAGAGCCAAGCACTGGCTGACTTCGTGGCTGAATGGACGCCAACGCAGGCTGACCCAGGGGGCCATGAAGACGGTGAACCAGGGCCCCGAGCTCTGGCCTTCATCGGGCCTTACTGGACGCTCTTCTTCGACGGCTCCTCGCGAAAGCAGGGGGCCGGTGCTGGCGTACTGCTCCTCATGCCATCGGGGGAGCAGTCTGGGTATATGGTGCGTCTCAATTCCAAGGCAACCAACAACATGGCAGAGTATGAAGCACTCATCTTTGGCCTAAAGACAGCCCTGTCTCTAGGCGCTCGCCAGTTGTTGGCACAGGGCGACTCCCAGCTAGTTATCAAGCAAGTTAAGGGTGAATGCTCCTGCAGTGACCCACAGCTAGCTGATCATCTGCTTTATGTGCATATGGTGGAGAAAGACTTCCTCGCCTTGGACCTGCGCCACGTACCGCGCACTGGCAAGGCTGCAGCTGACGACCTCTCAACGAAGGCCCCCACCGGAGCCCCCGTGCCCGAAGGAGGCTTCGAGAGGACGTTGCCGCAGCCCGCCGAGCCGGGCGAAGGGGGCTAGACCAGAACCTCGAAGCTGCCGATCCCGGCGGCCATGGACGCCGCCAAGGATCGTAAGCGTCACTGGGGACTCCGTGCAACCCAGCGCTCAAGATCCAGACGCTCAAGTCAGACCCGATGCATGGATCACGGAGATCCGGGACTACTTGAAAGACAATATCCTCCCTGATGGACGTGTATCCGCTGAACGGATTGTGCGTATGGCTAAGAGACACGTGATGGTAGAAGTGGATCTCTACCGACGCGGCGCCAACCGCGTCCTATTGCGGTGCATAACCCAGGTGGAAGGCTGCGACTTGCTCGCTGAGATCCATGGAGACGAAGGTGGGAGTCACTCTTCCTCACGCACGCTTGTCGGTAAAGCCTTCCGGCATGGCTTCTACTAGCCGACAACACTCCAGGATGCCGTCAAGCTGGTCGAGAACTGCAAGGCGTGCCTGTTCCACGCCAAGCAGATCCATACACTGGCTTGGACGGTACAGATGATCCCGCCCACATGGCCATTTGCCGTACGGGGGCCAGACATCCTGGGACCTGGGACCATTCCCCAGAACCGAGGATGGGGACCCGCTCCCGAACCCTCGGAACACAGAACACCTCCGTAAGTTCTACCCCTAGAGCAACAATAGGACATACTCTTCTTTTTATAATAAATTCCATAAAGTCCAGGAGCAGTGCTCGGAGCAGCTAAGCCTCAGGGGACGGTCCAGGACTACGTTCAGCTTCGCCTGGTTCCGACCCCAAGCGCGTAGAGTCTTGCTTCCCTTCTTAATGAGGTGGGTCGTGGCCTCCATACTTAGCCTGCCTTCCTCCTATGGAAATTTATATGAAAAGAAATCTGTCCTACGTTGCTCTTCTTTGGTGCTCATTTAATTTACTTATTAAATTCTTATGACTGCACTTCTAGCGCATGCTCACCATGCGCACAGCTCCCTCTTCTCATTCTTAGCTTTAGTCGGCATTTGCTGTCCTACCAATATAAGCCAAATAAGACTATGAGATAGAGGAGGGGGAGCCCCCAAGGAGAATTACGTTTCCCTTACTTGTGTGCAGAACCTCTCGGCCTCAGCTCCCCGCAGGAGTATGGTAGGTACATCCATCAAATGGAACGCACCTACCAGGGGGCTGCTACGGGATCGCGCAAGACCGAAACCCCAAGGTAAGACCAAAGAACCTAGACCTCACCACTTCCGCAGGGGCGAGACCCGAAGGTCCCACGTGTCCAGCGGGGCCGGACCTCCACCTCCTTGAGGGGGAGCTCCGGGCCCGCCACGTGGCCTACACAAGCCGGACCTCCTAACTCCGCGGGGAGAGGTCCGAGGGCTCCACGTGCCACGCAAGCCCGGACCTCCCCTCAGAGGGGAGCTCTGGGCCCGCCACGTGGCGAGCAGGCCCGGACCCCCCCCCCCCCCCATTCTCATGGGACGGGTCCTAGAGACCTCCGGGGCCCTTAATATATAGTAAGGACCCGAAGAAGGTGTCTATGCAGAGCTTTGAGATTGGTCAAGGCCTCTGAGTACCTTGCGGAGCTAAGGACTCGGCCAGGTAAAACCAGGAAGAAGACTAGGACATGCAGACACAGAAGGAAACAGAAGTCTGTTCATACAAGGCTCCATGAGTTGGGCTACAGACTCAACAAAAATAAAAAAGGAGGTACATGGCCTTGTGGCCACGGGGGCAGATGCCTAAGAGTCCCCGGACTCCCGTTGGAACCTAGAGGCCACAAGGGCGGCCACGTCCTCGACCTCGGCCCTGGCAGCTTCTTCCCGCTCGGCAACGGGTCCTAGACGGACTGGCCCCAGAGAAAAGGAAGGGTCTTGGCTCCGGAAGCACACCAGTACGTGCATAGCGACCTCCTTCGCCAGGCCCCGTCCTTCCACTTCAAGCTCGTCGGCGATCACCGCTTCGAGCCGACCCAGCTTGTTGCCGATGGACTCAAGTGTCGGGATTGCTTCGGACATCTGCTGCGCCGGAGCCTCCATCCGCACAGGGCTGAAACCAAGAGGAGCCAAGGCGGACCCTGCCTTGGCAATAAAGCCCCAGACCGCCTGGGCCTCGGTAGACCGCAAAGACTGGAGCTTCTCTACCTCTTGGCGAGCCGCCAGCTCGCGATCCATCGCCGCCTGGCGCTCCTGGGAGAACTGCTCCTCCTTCGCAGCAGCAGCCGACTCACGGAGCTCCAGCTCCTCGGTCCGAGCCCTCAGCTCCCCCACTTTGGCTTTCAGCCGGGCGGTGGTCCTCTCCTCCTCGGCCGCTGCAGCGCGTTCCCAATCGGCGACGGCGCACTCTCGACGAGCTACCTGCAGCCGCAACTCCTCCGCGGCAGCAGAACGCTCCTCGGCTTTGGCTTCAACATGGGCCAGGGCCTCGTGGTAGGAAGCACGAAGCCGCCGGGTCTCTGACTCCAGGCGGCTAATGGCCTTCTTCTGAGTGTCAAGCAGAGTGCTCATGGCCTCAAGTCTTGACTGCCTCGAGTCAAGATCCGCCCTAGCCTCCTGAGCACGCTGCTGCCAGATGAGAAGGCGTTCCCTCTCTCCTGCCAGCGCCCCCCGCTCCTGCTCGAAGGCGTTCTGGAGCTGTCGGGCGCTGGTCTGGACACGCCCCAGGGCATCCCACACGGGCGCCGGGACAGAGGGGGTAGGAGTCACGCCCCTGACCCCTCCTGTCGAGTCTAAGACCGGCGGAGGCGCCGGTGCCTCAGCAACCGGAGTGGGACGCAGTCCTAAGGAAGCCAGGGGGCCAGCAGGCGCACCTACAGCGGCCCTCCCAGTCTCAGGACCGGATTTCTGGGCTGGTGAAGGAGGGCGGACAGGAGCGGATGCGGCCACCACGGAGGGTGAACTCGCCGGCACAGAGGAAGCCCCCGTCGACTTGGGGGCCATGGGAGCAACCACGGTTCCTAGATCCTGAGGTGCGGAGCCTCCGTCAGTTGGAGACGGCCGGGTAAGAGGCCTGCCCCCGGCAGCCGGTCGGTCCCTGCAAGAAAAGAAAGCTCTCAGGCTAAGAGAGGAGACGAGAACGCTGCTCCTACAAGCCAGAAGGAGCAACACTTACTGGGCGACATGAGCGCTCCAACGGGCTTGCAGCACCGGCCTCTGGGCTGTAATTGAACCGCCAGGACCTGCGGATGGAATGGTCGTGGGGCGTGGCGCCTGGACCCCCGGCACACTCCCCGGAGTCGCCCCACCAGCATCCATCCTAGAAGCCCCTCCGCTTGAGGAAGGATGACGAGGCGCTTGGGTTACTTCGGATTGCCGCTGTCCGGGGAGAGAACCGCTGGGGTGGGACACCCAGGGCCTCTTCGGGTTGTCACCTGATGGACCAGCACCCCCGGGAGATGGGTGCAAGGGTGCTCCGGCACCCTGACTCGGCGCAGGCGGCGCCCTCGGAGGAGACCGGGCGCGTTTCTTCTCTGGATGCTCGGAGGCCGGCTCCTTCCCCTTCCCCTTGTCGGCGGCTTGAGTTCCGTCGGCTCTTGGGAAGGGTTGGGCAGCAGCAGACGCCTCGTGCCCTGATCCGGAGCGCTCGGTTCCTGGGATCGTGATACCCTGGAAGGCATCCCTGACCTGCCGGACGGCGATCCTGTTGTCGTCGAGGTTCGGCATCTTCCGCAGGAGCTCTGACCTCCTCTGTGGCTCCAAGAAGAGGGGGTGGCAGAGGGCGGAAGGGCGGAGTCGCCACAGGGAATGTAGTCGCCGCTCAACTTGCCCACCATCTCGTACAGCTCCTCGTCGGAAGGATCAGAGCCGGGGCCCCTCTCCAGCCTGGTACAGTCCTGCTCGCCAGTATAGTACCACACTGGGCGACTGCGCTGCTGCAAGGGCGCAATACGGCGCGACATGAAGTCCGTCAGCACCATCAGGGACGTTAGCCACTCGTTGGCCAAGAACCGGATCCGCTCCAAGACCGGGGCGTACTCCTGCTCCAGCTCAGGGATCTCCTCCTAGAAGCGACGATCGGTGGTTGGGCTAGCGGTCGGGAGTTGTAGGCGATCGTGCTCGTCGGTCTGCACTACCACCCAGCTCTCCCTCCAGTTTTCCCACCTTGATGCACTGAAGGGCAGAAGATACCCAGAGACCTTTGGGTCCTTGCAGCGATGCTAGAAGTAGTACGCCCCCATCTGGGTCTTCGAGCCGTGCCCAGTCATCTGCAACACAAAGAAGTAGCGGAAGAGCGTCACAGATGCGTGCACCCCCACAAACATCTCGCAGAAGTGGACGAAGACAGCGGCCATTGCGAAGGATTTGGGAGAGAGATGGTGGAGCTGGAGCCCATACGTCTCCAGCAGTGTGACAAAGAAGGAAGAAATTGGCGGGACGAACCCCGCCAGAGCATAGGCAGTGAAGAAGACCATCTCCCCCTTTTCCAGGATCAGGGGGAGAGATCCCCGGCGGAGCCGGCGTTTCTGTTCCTCCGTGCGCCAGCCCAGCAGCCTGCGCACTGGCCCAAGCTCGGAGGAACGAATGAGACGCGTCGGGAGCAAGTTGGAAGCCATGGCGAAAGAGAGCACAAGGACAGGAAAGCCGAGGCGCAAGAGTTCAAGGGAAGAACGAGCGCTAGGAAGTGCGAAGGGAAGCCGCGATGCGGGTGAGATCCCCTTTTAAAACTTTCCAGGAACGATTCGAGGTGATTCGAAAATCTTCGAATACATCGCATCGGCGACCGCATTGGCTCCGAGACCGAGCGCCGATGAAAGGTGGACCCAAGCCGCCCAACTGAAGCGGTGGGTCAAGGAGTCAGTCTCCCTAGAAGACAAGCCGGCAAGGCGCTTCGGCGGTTCCGGAAGAAAGCGCCGCGACGTACAGGAATGGCAGCCTTGGGAACCGCCGCAGTAAAGGTAACCATCAAGTGGGCGCACGCTCCCACGATCCCGCGACTGTTCGTGCTCCGGCAGCGGTCAATGCGGGACTTAGAAAAAGTGCACGGATCAGAAGAGACGGAGGTCCCACCTCGGGCTCGCTATCTCCTCCGAGATGGGCCCGGGGGCCACTGTCGGTACCCGCGATATGGGGTACCCCCGCGCACAGGGGAAAATGCCTAAGGATCTCGCCCTTCTCCGCAGGGAGAGCTCCGAAGGCGCCACGCGTCCGGCGGGGCCGGACCTCCCTCTCCTTAGAGGAAAGCTCCGGGCCCGCTGCGTGGCCTACAGAAGCCGGACCTCCCCCTCCGCGGGGGAGAGGTCCGAGGGCTCTACGTGTCCTGCGGGGCCGGACCTCCCTCTTCTCTGAGGAGGGCTCCGGGCCCGCCACGTGTCCAGCAGAAGAGCGCTTCCTGCCCCCGAGCGGTAGGCAGCGGGAGTAAAGACGCCCCATACCTTGCCCGTACAAGGTATTCAAGGCCCGCGCCTTCCCAAGACGCGGAGACGCGGAGAACGACTCTGTCAGGTGCCGTTGCTCCCAGTCGCATCACAGACTGGCGCGCGGTGTCAGAGCCTGCCAGCCAATAAACGCAGCGACAAGACATCCCATGCCGCCCCCGCCGTCATCAACCACTATGACTAGCATGCGGCATGGGCAGGACGGCAAGACGAAGACTCAGAAGCCTTCGCCAGAGACAACTACCGGCATAGTTGCAGATACGGTAGATGACAGACAATCTCCCCGGGACCACCTGTCGGGTCCCGGGCCCCCCTTGTAAGCCAACCGAGCCTTGGACTATAAAAGGCTCGGGTAGGCGACGTTAGCAAGGGTTCGAACTCTGTTGGCTCGCACGCTAGCCATTCACACCCTCAAGCTCAGGACTCTGGTTCTGAGCAACAAGCAATACAGCGAGCACCTCAGCTCACCGTGGACGTAGGGTTTTACGCTCCGGCGGCCCGAACCACGTAAAACTCGCCGTGTCAAGCTCCTCCTTAACTTGTCCCTACGCTCAAGCTTTCCGCAAGCGACTAGCCCCTCCAAAAAAGAACCTCCGCGGGCTGCCCAATGCAGGTCTGGGGGAAGTGTCGACACACACTTCGACAACGCGTTTTGAGCAGCTGGTTGACACCTTCGCTCATCGACAAGGTCGATATCTTCACACCGGAGCTAATCCTGTGTGGCTTCGTCGTACGCTCCGACACAGGATGAGCCCATGTTGATTTTTGGGGGGAGGACGGCCTCAGCCCCATACACCAGGAAGAAGGGTGTTTCCCCTGCCGAGCGATTGAGGGACGTCCGTCTAGCCCACAGTGCACATGGAAGCTCTTCAACCCAATTGGCACCATGCTTCTTCAAGCTGTTATAGGTGCGCGTCTTGAGTCCCCTGAGTATCTCGATGTTTGCTCTTTCGACTTGACTGTTACTCTCTGGGTGAGCAACAGAAGTATAGCAAACTTGGATGCCGAGGTCTTCACAACAATCTTGGAACACTGCACTGGTGAACTGGGTCCCGTTGTCGGTGATGATTCTGTTTGGGACCCCGAACCGGCAGATAATCGACTTGATGAACTTGACTGTTGACTGCTTGTTGATAGTTACTACAGGGGTAGCTTTCGGCCACTTGGTAAACTTGTCTACGGCGATGTATAGGTACTGGTACCCTGCGACGGATCTGGAGAATGGTCCCAGGATGTCCAGCCCCCACACAGCGAAGGGCCATGAGGGCGGGATCATATGCAGCGTCTCAGGTGGTGTGTGGATCTGCTTAGCGTGGAACTGGCACGCCTTGCATCTCTTGACCAGGTCGACGACATCCTGTAGAGCTTTCGACCAGTAAAATCCATGCCGGAAGGCTTTACCGACCGGCGTGTGAGAAGATGCAGGGTTCCCACACTCGCCTCCATGGATTTCTGTGAGCAGGTCACAACCCTCCTCCCGGGTAATGCACCGCAATAGGACGCCATTAGCGCCATGTCGGTAGAGATGCCCTTCTACCAGCGTGTATCTCTTAGCCAACCGAGCGATCCGTTCAGCGGATATATGTTCATCGGGAAGGAAATTGTCTTTCAAGTAGTTTCGGATCCCCGAGATCCATGCGTTGGGACCTGCTTGAGCACTTGGATCTTGAACGTCGGGTTGCACGGAGTCCCCGGTGACACTTACGATCCTTGGCAGTCGCCATGGTAACATGGCCACTGGGACCGCTAGCTTCGAGGTGTTGGTCCCGCCCCCTTCGCCTGGTTCGGCCGGCCAGGTGGTAGGTCGCAACAACTTCTTTTCAAAGACCCCCTCAGGCATCAGAGCCCAAGTGGAAGCCTTTGTTGACAGGTTGTCGGCTATTGTATATTTTGGCGCGGGGAACATGGCACAAGTCCAAGGATAAGAAGTCCTTTTCCAACTTCTGTACATGGAGGAGATAAGCTGCAAGCTGTGGGTCGTTGCAGCAGCATTCTCCCTTTACTTGCTTGATAATCAACTGAGAATCACCCTTGACCAACAGCTTGTAAAAGCCCAAGAAAAGGGACTTGCAAAAACTTTTTATCACCACACAACACCACAGTTCTTATTGTGGATATCTTAGGAAATATTGTGAAGAGCAAGTAACCTCCATCAAAAGAGTGATTAGAGGGGAAAGCCTTCCTTTTCACAAAGTGGGTTTTGGACACATGAACATGAGAGGTTGAGCTCACCCCTAGAACTTAAAAAGTCTTGGGAAGGTTCAGTCCAAGTTTCATAGAAATCCAACACTTTTTGAGGCACTTTTGGAGGTATTTGAAAAAGAGGCCAATTTGAATGTAAATTCAAATTGCAGCAACTTTCATCACCCAAATTCAAAAGTTAGCTTCATATTTAAACTCAGCACATTTTTCTGAGTAAACCCACCAATTTTCATCCTCATTGGAGTTCATTTTGTCAAGAGCTAAATTTGCAAGAATTCAAAACTGAATTTGAATTTCAGTTTAAACATGCAGCAAATTTAGCCAAACACAGTTCAAATTTGAGAATTCAAATTTAAACTAAGACTTGGTGACTAAGTCTCACATTAAATTGTGAGTAGCTGAGAGTATTTGGCACAATAGAATTGAGAAAATTGCAAAAAAGAATTAGGGGGGGGGGAGGTCCCACCTGTCAGTAGACTTAGCAGAGAAGTCTACCTCTGATCTTTTCCTCTCTCGGCCGAGACAGCGCACGGGAACACCAGCGCCGGACCCCCTCGCGCTGCCACTTCCTGGTCTCCTGCCCGAGCTGGCGAGCTGCTCCCGGATCGTTCAACCCCAACGCGGTCGGTCGCCCACAGCACGAAACCACCGAGGCGCCGTGCTCTGTTGCCCAAGCAACGACCGAGTACACGCCGCCGTTTTCGTTTGATCGAGAACCTGGCAATTCACCGCGAGTAGCACCCCTCCTAGCCACAAAACCACACCAGCTACTCGTCCTCTACCTCCTCGGCACGAGAGCAGTCGAGTTCGGCCTTTCCCCAGCCCTAGCTCCACGTTTCTGAGCAACGCCCAGGAAACAGCCACCACTCGGCTCACGGTGACAGCCCAACAGAGGGCCTTTCATGGCTGAGAAAGGACGGTCTCGGACGCATCAGGGACCGGTGGTGCTCATATCTGAAGCTCAGACCGTGACCTGGACCATAGAGCTCGAATTTGGAGAAAGTTCTCCGGCGGGCACGAACGGACTTTCCGGCATGGTAACGTCGAATTCCCTCGCCACCTTTGTTCTTAGGCCATGAAAAACTAGCACACAGGACCACCACTTATCAACGCTCGTTAGCCCCTCACGTCCCTGGCTCGAAACCACACGTAAGGCGGGTATTTCTAGGTTTTGTTACGGTAATGGAGGCACGGAGACTCAGGCTCACGATGAGACCTAGGATAGAGCCCTCTTCGGCCGGTTTCAACACTATGACGAGCTTCCCTAGCACCCACTGGTGCTATAGCGCCGATCCACCGATGTTTTGGCGGGCTAAACTGTCCGGGCGACATGACCGAAGGGTTGCCGAGCCGCAGCACCGTCGCCGACTAGGTTAGGGCCACCGCCGGCCGGAGCAGTTGGTGCCATCGTGTTCAGCGCACGAAACTAGGCCCTAGCGGTGAGGGAGAGCTCGAGAGTCGGCCGGGCGGCAGGTATCAGCGTGTCTCCGGCGAGCCCGGCGGCGCGCGGGCGCGGGAACGCGAGGAGGAAGACGCCCCGCGGGCCCCACGTGTCAGCGACGGAAAGTTTAAAACCCAGATCTACTGCGGCCCCGGGATCAAGTGTGACTGCGCGGGATGGGGTCTGTAGCCCCGTGTGGCTCAGCTCCAGCGGTGACACGTGTGGGCCGGGCCCACGGTAAGAGTTTAAAATTTTCTCCGGATTATTTAGAATTCCAGATTTAGTGCAAACTTTAGAACCCCATAACTTTTGCTAGGAAGCTCCAAAATTAGTTATTCAAATTGGGTTGGATTCATCTTGTCTAGCTCTGTCCAAATATACCACCCAATTGGTATGGAACCCATTAATTAATTCTGGAAAATTCTTTAAAGCTTTTCAGCAAAAGGATTTTAGAGGGAGTTTGGTTCATCCAAAAATCCTCAAATTTTGCCAGAATGTTCTTTAGGACATTAGTGAACCCCTGTAGAAGTTTCAGACCATTTGGAGTTGATTTGGTCAGAGCAATTCAAATTTGAAGGTGCTGTGTTCATTTGAATACAGAAACATTTTCAGAGAATTTCCAAAACTTGGAAATTCAGTTATGGGCAAATCTTAGCTCCAAAAATGCTAGGAAAATTCATGCAAACTCTATGAGCTATAACTGAAATTGTAGTTCACTAAGTTAGGCATTAACAGGGGTATTACCTCAGAATTAATTCTTCCTTGCTTATTTGCTAAGAGAATTATTCTGAGCAAACCACTCCATGAAAAGTGCTAGTGTTTGGTCCAGAGAGTTTTCTTGTGACAAGGAACCCACACAAAACTTCTCAGCTCCATTGGAGCTCTGGATCACCCCTGTCCAGTTTAACCACTTGAGGGATTAATATGGAAAAGGGGGGAAACCACTTAACACTTAACCATGTGATTATGTCTAAGCCAAACCACCAACACCCAGTTCATCTTTAAATTCTTAAACAGAGTTCCAGTTGTTAGAGACTGGTTTTTAGAACTAATAACAGAAGTATTACCCTAAACTCACATTGCATTTAAATTAACATATAGTGTTTCATTAACGTGTAGCCATTGAAGAAGAGACTCCGGAAGTTCTCGACTTCCTGCTTCCGGAGGAAGAACTGACTCCTGACCAGCAGCAACAAGGCAAGCCCCGGTTTGCATTAACCTTTTTATAAATTTTACTTTATTTACATGTGTCATATGAAGTATGATTGTGCATTAGGTATAGGATGGATGGAACCCCACTTGCATAACCAGAATTTTCCCTAAGAGTGAGGGTAGTGTCTAAGACCTCGAGTAGATAGGCTATGCTTAATGATTCATAGGACTTCGGTACAAGTCGAGTAGTTGGAATCTACTCGCGAGATAGGCTTGGGACACACGGGTTCGGTTGAGTGATGTGAGATCACTTTAGTAAGGAAAATGAGACTAGGCAGGGGCTAGGGCGCAGCAAGAGGGAGTCTTGTGTGCACAGCCCTGTCCGTGTCGATTCAGGACCGATTCGTGTGCGGCCCTGCTGAACAAGTATTGAATGTACCGAAGGCATATCAGATATATGGGCCCCGATAAACCGATGTAGCCTAAACCTCCGGGCGTCGAGGCATAACGCACCGATTTATAGGTGTAGGCTGAGGGCAGCAAGGTGGAAATCTGCCAACGGGCATAGAGAGATGCTCCGTGTGGGGAACCTCCTGCTCGTTTCGGTGCGACCGGTTCGACGTTTGGGCTGTTGGGTGAAAGGTTGTCCCGTACGACATCGAGTGAGCGTGCTGTGCAGCTCCACGGGCGGGCGTACGTGACGTGCTCTTTGGGTTTCGCTGCAGGTGTACATCGAGTCGATTCGCCGTCCCTTGCAGTGACGAGTACCGCTTGTTCACTGTGTCGTAATGTAGATTAATGAATGAAATGTTATGATTCAATATTGCTGTCATGATATAATTGGATTGCTACATGTGTGCCACCAAACATGGCTTACTAAATTTCAGCTTCCTGAACTGTTAACTTGTTGCTAAAAGATGAACTTAAGGATGAACTTGTAGGCGTGTCCATTTGCTGCAACATTGCTATCCTATATCAGGGTACCGCTCATGTAGAGTTTCATGCTTAGGTGAGTCGGTTAAGCCTTGCTGAGCCCTCGTGCTCACGGTTGCTGCTTAAGTGTTTTTCAGGTGAGGAGCCACCCACGGACTCGGAGTACAAGTCCACCGGTGAGGGTTACCCTCCGTCGGGGACCACGGCTGAGTGGGAGCCGTACACGCCACGCTGAGCTGAGGAGTGCAGCTAGTGTGGGTTGCCCTAGGGCTGGGCAACCACTTTTGCTAGATAGGCGGGCGTGAGTTGTATAAAAGAAACTTCCGCTGTATAATAAAGACACTAGTTTGTAACTGAGAAGAGTACTACTTTGTACATTCAGTTTGTTTTTCCCATGTAATATAATGTGTTCTTATGATGTGTGCTATCGGGTGTCGCATCTCGCGGCACCACCCTCTGCGATCTTGGATGAGCGGATTCCGGTCCGCCACAGCCTGGTATCAGAGCTGCATTGGGGATAGCACAGTACTTAAGGTCTGCATTATGGGAAAACTTAGGCTTACGGTGAGGATTCAGTAGTTTGCCCAAGTAAGGACTATATTAGCATAGTTACTTAAAGTGGCAAAGACTAACCTATGTGTTATAATTCTGAATTTCAATTATTATAACGACGCACCTACGCTCTGGTAAGTTTGGTAAGGAACGCCACCAAAAGCGGTTCAATTTCGGTTAGCTCCCCCTGACGAGGAACGTGGTTCAGGGATAGGTCTCACAGCTTGGTGTGAGACGTCAATATGAAACTCTTGGACTCTCCATGTTCCTGAGTTCATATGAAACGCTGATCCCTAGCGTGCATTAGGCAAGTAAGTGGAGACCCCATCGCGTGGTCAGTAACGCGAGAGTGTGTTCGTCTAGAAATAGCCCAGGAGGACATACGCAGCGCTTGCCATCGGCGTGCCCTGCAGGGCAGTAGGTGGTATCTGTTGGGTTGATAACATTCCCAACCATGATGACCCGTTCATGACATACTCGGGTTCCCCATCGTGTGGTGTTGAAACACGATCACATACCTTGAGACGTGACCTAACTCAAGGACGGCCGTATGGAAATGATACGGGCGTTTGTATCTACTTTAAATATGGTCCTGCCTGAAATGAACAACCATTGAGTGCACCATTATTGTGTGGTCTTCTGCAGGTACTAACTACGTATGTATCCGTGTAGTAAACGTGTGCGAGAGACCGTTTAGTGCCACACTTGAGACGTATATGCCGGTATAATCCGGTTAGGATTTTCTTTGGTGAGGAACGTAGTACCGAGATATTGTAGGCATATGCATGAAAATAATGATAAAAAGGAAATGAAATCATTAGGTTCAACAATTAGGACCCTGGTTGGGTAGACAAATTGAAAAGGGATGAGTGTAGTTCCAAAAGATTGAAAAACAGAGTGCTCTGTTTTGGACAGCAAGTTGCTGATCTTCAACAGGGCATAACTCACGGGTCCTTTAGCCCAGAGAGGTGTGCTATATAGTTCTGGAAAGGTATTGAAGTGCTCTACAACTTTGTTGATACTTCCAGAGCTGAAACTCACCTTAAGATGGCTTAAATCCCAGAGGAATGTAAACTGTCCAGAACCAGGGCAGAGTAAAACATTCTCTGAACTGTTCTGTTTTTCAAACATAACTCCCAGTAGAAAAATCTAAAATTTTCATATAATACATCCTTAGAAAGAGTAGAAGATGTGTGACATCTTTGCAATTCAAAGTTTCTGAAATTTCAGCACAGATTTCAGTGGAAACCAGGGTTGAAAACAGCCACTTCCAGGGGAGGTGCTGTTAAAATTCTTCCAGAAATTCTGCTGACTTTGAATTAGCATAACTTTTTAACCAAAGCTGATATGAGGGCAAATAAGTACTCATTGTAAAGATACTGAAGTTAACTTTAACTTTGGTGTTCAGCTTGAGTCATGAAAATGCCCAGAACCAGATCAAAATTTGGAATAGGTAGAAACTGGTCATTCGGACAGAAGAATGACAGTTGAACTCATTGGAGAGGGTGTTGTACCCTAAGGGTGGTATACGTGATGACAACGCGATGGTAATGTCTCGTAGTGACCAAACCTAGTTATGGTGAGCTTCCCAAGAGGAGGTTCATCAAATTGGATGTAACTAGCTTGTGTTTGGTCTGGTAATGGTGTAGCTTGTGCAAAGTTATTACATTATCTACTTACGAGATGTATCGCATGTTTTATGGTCATTATGTTTTTACGCCTATTTTTATGGGACTGCATGCAATATGTTGCGGGACTGATGTTTAATGTCGTATGGTTGCAGATGGTTCGCACTAGGACCACGCACGAGGTGGGTGGCTCTAGCCAAGGGGGAGGCGATGACTCCCAGCCACCGGCCTACGACAGCACCCCACAGCAGCAGCCACCACCGCCGCCTCCGCTTACTCTAGCGGATGTGATAGCGGCACTGGTGGGAGGTCGTGAGGAGCAGACCGACCTGCTCTGCACGATCATGCAGAATACGTCCCAGGTGGGGGGACGTCAAGATAGAGGGCCTCCTGAGCCCCGGGAAGTGTCGTACTCGGATTTCATGAATACGCACCCTCCAGTGTTCACTGAAGCCGAAGAACCACTGGAGGCGGACAACTGGCTGCGGACCATCGAGTCCAAGTTCGGGCTGCTCCAATGTACGGAGCGGCAAAAGACTCTGTTTGCAGCGCAGCAACTCCACGGTGCCGCTGGTGCGTGGTGGGCGAATTATGTCGCCTCACGTCCGGCTGGCCATGCCGTGGAATGGCAAGAGTTCCGGGAGGCGTTCCGCGCCTATCACATTCCTCCCGGGATCATGAAGAGGAAGTTCCAAGAATTCTTGGAGCTGAAGCAGGGCGGGAGGAGTGCCCATGACTACTCCCGTGCCTTCAACCATCTGGCGCAATACGCGTCAGACTATATCTCCACGGAGGAGAAGAAGCGGGAGCACTTCTATCGGGGGTTACACCCCGAGATGAAGACACATCTCGTGCAGTGGAATCGCGGCACATTCAACGACTTAGTCAATACCGCGATTATGCAAGAGGATGCTCAGCGGGAGTTGACAGCTGAGCAGAGGAAGCGCAGCGCTCCACCTAGCAGCGGTGGTGGCGCGCCTCAGAAGTACCGTATGGTGTATCGGACACCATCCGGGCAGCAGTGGCATCTACCGGCGCGACCTCAACGGTTCGGGGGACGTCCTTTTCAGTGACCTCCGTTCCGTCCGCCGATGCCACCACCAAGACAGCAGCAGCAACAGCAGCTGCAGACGGTACCCCGGGCGTTTCCACCGCCACAACGCGCCCTGGGATTCCGTCCACCGATCAGCGGGGGACCGCCCCGTTTTACCTGCTTCACGTGTGGCCAGGCGGGCCACTTCGCGAAGGACTGTCCCCAGGGGCAGCAGAGCAGCGGGCAAGCCCAGTTCCAGGGCGGTGCTCGAGGCCGACCCCCGGTGAAGAAGGTTGGACAGCGGATTGGGGGTGTCCGCAACCTTGACAATAAGGACGCTCCAGAAGGAGACAACATGCTGGCGGGTACGTTCACTATCAACCATCAAGCCATCATCATACTTTTTGATTCTGGTGCAACCCATAACTTCATAAGTGCATCATATGTGGTTAAGCATCAGCTGGAAGCCTTTCCAACCGAGTGTTCTTATATGATCTGCTCACCGGGAGGAAAGATTTCAGCAACGATGATGGTTCTGAAAGCACCACTGTGCTTAGGTGGGAAGATATATCCCACCACTATGATTATCCTTGAGGGGCAGAAGATTAATGCAATCTTGGGAATGTCATGGCTAAGTTACCATGGCGCTGTCCTGGAAACCCCATCACGGACGGTTCACCTCAACTCCCCATTACACCGTCCACAGTCCCTCCTATTAGATAATCCAGTCCGGGAAGTTTCAGTGATCAACAATACTGAAGCTCTCAAGTTGGAGGACATCCCCGTAGTCCGGGAGTACCCTAACGTGTTCCCGGATGATCTTCCGGGCATGTCACCTGAGCGGGATGTCGAGTTCAAGATCGAGCTTGCACCCGGGACTACGCCCATATCACGGAGACCATACAAGATGGCTCCAAATGAGCTGGCGGAACTGAAAGAACAGCTCAATGATCTGTTGAGCAAGGGTTTCATTAGGCCGAGTTCCTCGCCTTGGGGATGCTCGGCGCTGTTCGTGAAGAAAAAGGATGAAACCCTGAGGCTGTGTGTGGACTACCGGCCGCTCAACGTCGTCACCATCAAGAATAAGTATCCACTGCCCCGCATCGACATATTGTTTGATCAACTTGTGGGTGCAAGTGTATTCTCCAAGATGGACCTTCGCTCTGGATATCACCAGATTAAAATCCGGGCGGAGGATATTCCGAAGACGGCCTTCTCGACGAGATATGGACTATATGAATATCTCGTCATGTCTTTTGGTCTCACAAACGCTCCAGCCCATTTCATGTATCTCATGAACTCGGTGTTCATGCCGGAGCTGGACAAGTTCGTGGTAGTGTTCATCGACGATATCTTGGTCTACTCTAAGACAGAAGCCGAACATGCCGAACACTTACGGATCGTTCTTCAACGATTACGAGACCACAAGCTCTACGCCAAGTTCAGTAAATGCGAGTTTTGGATCAGCCAAGTGCCATTCTTGGGACATATCATCTCAGCTGAAGGCATTGCGGTTGACCCAAGCAAAATAGAGCAAGTGCTGAAATGGAAAGCTCCCACTTCAGTTCATGAAGTCAGAAGCTTCCTCGGGTTAGCGGGATACTATAGGAGATTCATTCCAAGCTTCTCCAAGCTCGCTAAGCCGATGACAGAATTGCTGAAGAAGGGGACGAAGTATGTTTGGAACACGGCGTGTGAAGGAGCATTCCAAACATTGGTGAAGCATCTCACCACAGCCCCGGTATTAGCTCAGCCGGATACAATAAAGCCCTTCGACGTGTATTGTGACGCGTCCGGTATTGGGCTTGGCTGCGTGTTGATGCAGGAAGGACGTGTGGTCGCATATGGCTCACGCCAACTTCGAAACCACGAGCAGCATTATCCCACTCATGATCTTGAGCTTCTGCAGTGGTTTTGGCGCTAAAAATGTGGAGGCACTATCTCCTGGGGAATCTGGTGCATCTCTACACCGACCACAAGAGCTTAAAATACATTTTCACCCAGAAGGAGCTGAACATGAGGCAATGGAGGTGGCTAGAATTGATCAAAGACTATGAAATTGAGATCCACTACCACCCCGGCAAGGCGAATGTGGTTGCCGACGCGCTGAGTCGGAAATCACATGTCCATCACCTCACCATTACACCCGTGGAGGAGGAAGAGCCAAGTTTATACTTGGTTCCTTATGGATCGCTGTACAACCTTGCCCTCATCCCTACCATTAGGGAAGATATCATTACATCTCAGAAGACGGAGAAAGGCATGGCACATCTCCGGAGACGGATAGACAACGGGGAGATCAAATGTTTCCGGAAGGATGAGGAGGGGACGCTATGGTTTAATGACCGCATAGTCGTACCCCGGGACATGGAACTGAGGAAGAAAATCCTCGATGAAGCTTACTTGTCTAAATACTCCATTCATCCGGGAAGCAACAAGATGTACCAAGATTTGAAAAAGAAATTTTGGTGGACACGGATGAAGCGGGAGGTAGCGAAGTACGTATCCGAGTGTGATACGTGCCGACGAGTGAAAGCTGATCACATGAAGAAATCAGGGCTGTTGCAACCCCTGAAGATCCCAGCATGGAAATGGGAAGATGTGAGCATGGATTTCATTGTGGGATTACCCCTGACATCCAACAAGCATGATTCCATATGGGTAATCGTTGATCGGTTAACCAAGACAGCTCACTTCATTCCGGTGAATACACGTTAGAATGCCGGCAAATATGCGGAGCTATACATAGCGAAGATTCTATGCCTATACGGGGTACCCAAGACCATTGTCTCAGATCGAGGTGCATTATTTGTATCTCGTTTTTGGGAGCAACTGCACGCTGCATTGGGTACTAAGTTGATCAGGAGCTCCGCCTATCACCCTCAGACAGATGGCCAAACAGAGAGGGTGAATCAAGTTCTGGAAGACATGTTGAGAGCATGTGCCATCCACCATGGTAGGAACTGGGATGATCACCTACCATTGGCGGAATTCTCGTACAACAACGGCTATCAGGCGAGTATCAAGATGGCACCCTACGAAGCTCTCTACGGTCGCAAATGCCGCACCCCATTAAATTGGTGCGAGTCCGGTGAAAGGGTCACATTCGGGGTTGATGTGGTGAACGACGCCGAAGAGCGCGTTTGGACAATTCAAGCCAATTTGAAGGCCGCTCAATCCCGGCAGAAGAGCTACGCAGATAAGAGGCGTAGGCCGTTGCATTTTGACGTTGGGGAACATGTGTACCTCCGCGTGTCTCCGATGAAGGGCGTGTACCGGTTCGGTGTGAAGGGGAAGCTCGCTCCCCGTTTTATTGGACCCTATGCTATCACCGAGAAGTGTGGACCAGCAGCGTATCGATTGGAGCTACCGGCATCTATGGCTGGTGTCCATGATGTTTTCCATGTTTCGCAACGGCAAAAATGCTTGAAGGATACAGCTGCTGTTCCTACCGAAGACATCGGCGAGCTGAAACCGGATTTAACATATGATGAGTATCCAGTGGAAATTCTTGATGAGAAAGCCCGAACCACGCGTAGCAGAACGTTGTGGTTCTACAAAATACTCTGGAGCAACCATACCGCCGAAGAAGCGACTTGGGAGAGCGAGGAATTCCTTCACTCAAATTACCCGGAGTTCATGGCATCTCAGCACGGGTAAGTCCCTATTACATCGCTGTCGGTACCTGAGATATGGGGTACCCCCGCGCACAAGGTAAAATGCCTAAGGAACTCGCCCTTCTCCGCAGGGAGAGCTCCGAAGGCGCCACGCATCCGGCGGGGCCGGACCTCCCTCTCCTCAGAGGAGAGCTCCGGGCCTGCCATGTGGCATACAGAAGCCGGACCTCCCCCTCCGCGGGGAGAGGTCCGGAGGCTCCACGTGCCCCGCGGGACTGACCCTCCTCTCCTCTGAGAAGGGCTCCGGGACCGCCACGTGGCAGCAGAACGACGCTGCCTGCCCCGAGCGATAGGCAGCGGGCGTAAATACTCCCCATACCTTGCCCGTACAAGGTATTCAAGGCCCGCGTCTTCCCAAGACACGGAGACGCGGAGCACGTTTCTGTCAGGTGCCGTTGCGCCCAGTCGCATCACAGACTGGCGCGCGGTGTCAAAACCTGTCAGCCAATAAACACCGCGACAAGACATCCCATGCCGCCTGCGCCGTCATCAACCACTACGAATAGCGTGCGGCATGGGCAGGGCGGCAAGATGAAGACTCAGAAGCCTTCGACCAGAGACAACTACCGGCATAACTGCAGATACGGTAGATAATAGACAATCTTCCCAGGACCACCTGTCGGGTCCCGGCTTCCCTTGTAAGCCGCCCGAGTCTTGGACTATAAAAGGCTCGGGTAGGCGTCGATAGCAAGGGTTCGCACTTTGCAACTCATACGCTAGCCATACACTCTCCAGCTGTAACTCACCCCCAAGCTCAGGCCTCTGGTCCTGAGCAGCAAGCAATACAGCGAGCTCCATAGCTCGCCGTGGACGTAGGGTTTTACGCTCCGGCGGCCTGAACCACGTAAAACTCGCCGTGTCAAGCTCTTACTAACTCGTCCATCTGCGCAGGCTCTCCGCTAGGGACTAGCCCCACCGAAAAAAGAACCTCCGCGGGCTGCCCAGTGCAGGCCCGGGGGAAATGTCAACCGAACACTTCAACATTTGGCGCGCCAGGAAGGGGGTCTTTTCTCCTAGCGCGACGAGTTTCCGCCAATGAAGATGACCAAGCTTCCTTCAGCGGCAAACTCTCCCCCTCCGCGTTCACGGCGAACCGTGACCACTGGGGAGTACATGTCGACACACTCAGGACGGAGTGTGTCGGCACAAGCTTGTAGCCAGCAGCCGACTCCGGCAACGCCGACTCCGGCTATGTAGGCCCCGACCAGTGTGAGATCTTCTGCAGCGCTGAGCGTACACCATGGAGGTGCACTAGCTGCAGCAAGAGCGCTGCTGCGCAACCCACCTGCGGGAGATGCGCCCCATTCAGCGACCCAGCAATGGGTCCGTGAGGTGGGCCGCCTCGTCGTCGCTGCCGCGAACCCTCGGTTTTGGTGAGGACGGCGCCCAGGACAACCGGCTGTGTCGCTGACGCGCACACCCACGGTTGACGGGCTAACGGCGGATTCCAGCTCCTCCAGGCTCCTGTCGACGGACCTGCGAAGGGAACTGGAACGGTGCCACTTGGGCCAGGACGCCCGGGTGTACCTCGAGCGACGCCGGGAAAGGCGTCGCAACCTTGAGGCAGGCGACAGCATGTCGTCGGCCTCGACACAACCAGAAGGGCAGGCCTTCGCTACGCGAGCCCTGCCTCAGGCATATGCTGCGCAGCATATGCCACAACTATATGCGCCGCAAGCAGCGGCCCCGGTCTATGGTGCAGCCTTGCCCATGCCGGGATACGCGGTGCCAAGTGCGAACCAAGCGTTCGCAGCGCCAGTACCTGCAGCAGCAGGTGCAGGATGTGCGGCCCTTGCACCCCACCTTCGCTTCGCAAGGTGGCCACGCAAGTTTCGCCCGCACCTGCCCGAGAAGTACGACGGCAGCGTCAACCCAGTGGAGTTCCTCCAGATCTACTCCACCGCCATACTTGCCACAGGAGGGGACAAGGCTGTCATGGCCAACTACTTCCCCGTCGCCTTGACCGGCCCAACTCGGTCTTGGCTCATGAATCTACCTCAGGGGTCCATAACCTCCTGGGGAGAGCTCTGCCGGCAGTTCGTCGCCAACTTCGGCAGCTCCTACACCCGTCCCGGCACGGAGCTTGACCTCCACGCCGTCAAGCAACAACCTGGGGAGTCGCTGCGCTCTTTCATCCAGCGGTTCTCTCAGGTACGCAACACCATCCCGCATATCCAAAGTGCCTCTGTGGTGGTGGCGTTCCGACAGGGTGTCCGGGACAAGAAAATGCTTGAGAAGCTCGCGACCAGAGAGGTCCGCGACGTCTCGGAGCTCTTCAGCCTGGCGGACAAGTGCGCCAGAGCAGCTGAAGGGCGGAACTGGCACGCTCTGCCGACCTCCGAGTCAGGAGGACAGCTCGGGTCCGGTGCTGCTTCCTATGGGGGTGGCAAGAAGATCAAGAACCGGGGGAGTGGCAAGATGAAGTCACCATTCACGGCCCCCGTCGCCGCAGCTGCGACGACCAGTGGAGCTCGGGGGCCACGCCCCGACAAAAGGCAGCGGCAATCACCGGCCCCAGACAGTGACCAAGGCGGGCTATGCCCCGTGCATGGCACCTGCAACCATACTGCTGCCGAGTGCTGGGAGATCCAGAGGCTCGCAGAGCGCTTCCGCAAAGGAAGACAGCAGAGGGCTGAAGCGCCGCCCTACCCTCACAGGGATGGCAAACAGAAGGTCGATGCCCCAGTCATTGCTGCCCACCAGGTGGGGTTCCCGGAGCCTCAGCGTGTCATAAAGACAGTGCATGACGGTGAGGACTCTAGTTCCGACGGTGACAGACCAGGGCGTTAGCCAACTGCGGCGCGCCTCCGTGCCTCGAACATACCTCTCGGGGGCCGCCTAAGGTCTGTCAACCCCTTGAAGGCCTTGCCAGAAGGGGAAGACGCCTTAGGTCATCCAAGACAAGCCCGGGCCTACCTACCCCTTGAAGGCCTTAGCCAGAAGGGGAGAACTCCCCGGGGGCCCCCAGGAGAAGCCGCGCAGGACCTGATCCAGCGCGAAGATAACAACCTCGTCGACAAGACTCGGCTGCAGGGAACACCCCGCAACGCACGGTCTCGGCTAATGCTCTAAGCACTACCGCCAAAGAACCAAACGCGTCGGGGGCCTGCAGGAGGGCAACCTGGCGAAGCGGCACACTCTATTCCAAGAAGGACCCGTAAGCTCTCCCCCAGCAGGGAAGGTCCCTTACGAATCATGAAAGTTGCCGCCCCAGGTACACATGCCTTTCAACCGAGAGTGGGATCCATTCCCAAAAATCCTTGCCATGAAGCAACACTGTAGGTCCTACTTCCTGAGCATCAGTAGAACAGGGTTATTCCCTTCTGTAATAGATCCCATAGAATTTAGGAACAGCGCTTGGGGCAGCTAAGTCTCAAGGGACGGTACAGGACTACGTTCAGTTTAGCCTGGTTCCGACCCTAAGCGCGTAGAGTCTTGCTTCCCTTGAAGACAAGGCGGAACATTGCCTCCCTGTACAGCCAGAATTCCACCTATGGGTACGAATACAGAGCCCTGTTCTACTTAGCTCTCTCTCATGCGCTCATTTAAATTATGCATTAATTTTTATGATCGCACTATCTCTGTATGTTCATCGTACATCTAGCTCCCCCTCTCCTGCGCTCATCCATAGTCGGCATTCGCTATCCTACCGAAGGCGGCTGCGCTTGAGGCACCTGCCGATGGCCGAGTGAGTCTCTCGGGCCTCCCCCAGTCAGGTGTTGCGGTGCCAGTTGGTTACCTCCAGGAAAGGCCTGCGTTGTGCATGGGGGGTCCAGGGTGCGTAACCAGCTTAGCCGGCCCAGAGCCCAAAGCATGCGCATCCTGCCCTCCGGAGGTACAGGGGAGTACGTCCGCTTTGCCTGGTCATGAACCCAAAGCGCGTGCACTCTGCTTCCCCAGCGCATGGCCCGGTACTAGGGATCGGACGGCCGTACCCGGACCTCGGAGGGAGCCGGAGCTCCGGCGCCTCGTGCACAGAATTGCCCAAGCCCCGTATAGCGAATCAGGATCGTAAGACGGATAAGACTAGGAGGCGGGAGGGGAGGACCCCCCGAGGAGAATTACGTTTCCTCTGCCTGTGTGCAGGACCTCCATGTTACGGCAACAGGGACTGCATGAAGCAGGGGGAAAGGAGCTACCAGCTACTCCGGCCTAGGACAAGAAGGACCGGGACCTGCCCCTCCAGTAGGGGCGGGACCCGGGGGCCCCACGTGTCCAGCGGGCCTGGAACTCTCTCCTCCCTTGAGGAAGGCTCCGGGCTCGCCATGTGGCAGGCAGAAACCGGACCTCCCCCCTCGGCGGGAGGGCTCCGAAAGCCCTACGTGTCCAACATGGCCGGAGCTCCCGCCTCTTAGGGAGGAGCTCCGGACCCGCCACGTGGCAGGCAGATCTGGAGCTCCCCATAGGGCGAGATCCGGAGACCTCCGAGGGCCCCTAACACGGTTAGGACCCGGGGAGGGTGTCTGTGCAAAGCTCCGAGATTGGAAATGGCCTCTGAGTACCTTGCGGAGCTAAGGACTCAGTCAGGCAAAGCCAAGAAGGAGAGAAAAAACATCACAGACACAAGTATCCAAAAGAGTCAAATTAAGCGAGGCTCCATGAGCTGGACTACAGACTCGATAAAAAGGGAGAAACAAGTCCTAAGGACCTCCCGGCTCCCGCCGGAACCTTGCGGCTATGAGGGCGGCCACATCCTCGACTTCTGCCCTGGCAGCTTGCTCCCGCTCTGCGGCTGGGCCCTTTCTCGCTGGTTCTAGCGAAAAAGAGGGGTCGCGGCTCTTAAAGCATGCCAGCACATGTGAAGCGACCTCTAAGGCTAGGCCGCGCCCCTCGGCCTCAAGCTCGCTGGCGACCACCGAGTCTAGCCTGTCCAGCTTGGCGTCGATCGACTCCAGCGCGGGGATCACCTCCAACACAGGGGTCGCGGTCCTCACCGGACTGAAGCCAAGAGGGATCAGGGCGGACCCCGCTCGATCCACGAAGCTTGAGACCGCAAGAGCCTCGGAGGACCGCAAGGCCGAAAGCTCCTCCACCTCGCGACGGGCCGCCTGCAGAGCCTCCAGGTTCCTCTCGGAGAATTCCTTCTCCTTGGCCACCAAGGAGCTCTCCCGGAGGTGGAGAGTCTTGGCGAGCCGCTCCAACTCAGCGGCCTTGAAGTTGGCGGTCAACTCCCGGTCCAAGACCGCCCGACGATCACGGGAAACCTGCTCCTCCCTCAAGTCGAGGTCAGCCTTTAGGATCTCCAGCTCCTCCATCCGAGCTCGAAGGTCATCCTCGCCCGCAGCCAGCTGCGCGGCGACCCTCTCCGCCTCAGCTGCCATGCAACGCTCCCGTTCCTCAACGGCGAGTTCACGGCGCTCCAACCGCTGCCGTATCTCCACAGCAGCAGAGAGGCTCTCCTCGGCCCGGGCGTGTGCATCCAGGGTCTCCCTGTTGATCCGCCGCGATTCGGTGTCCATGCGATCGACAGCCCGCTTCATACGGTCGAGGAGCGCTTCCCTGAAGTCGAGCAACTCCCGCCTGGAGTCGAGCTCACTCTTAACCTTCGCGGTCCACTCCCGCAAAAGGTTGCTCCAGGTGAGGAGGCGGTCCCGTTCAACCGTATACTCCTCCCGCTCGCGCCCTAGTGCAGCCAAGACCTGCCGGACGCTCGTCTCGGCAAGCGCGAAGGCATCCGCCAGAGGCAATGGAGCAACAGAGGCCGGGGCAGTTGCCCCGACCTCCTCCATTACCTCGTCCTCAATAAGAGCCGACGCGCCAGCAACCGAGACGAGACGCCGATCAGGAGAAGCTGGCTCCGAGGCTCTGGCAGCCAGGCCAGCCGGGCTCTCTTCAGCTTCTGGCTCCTTGACCTGATCATAGGGGCGAGCCGGAGAAGGCGGTGCTGGAGAAGAGGCCAGGCCGCCTAGTGCAGGGTCAACCTGCGCTGGCTTGGGGGCCGCGGTGGCTGTCTCGGCAGGAAGAGACGACGCCGCCGCGGAGTCCGGGCACACCGGAACAGGAGAAGTTCGCGCTGGCCTGGGGGCCGCGGTAGTTGCCCCTGGCTCCGAGTGCAGCGGCACAGATTCCCCGCAAGTCGGGGAAGGCCGGGAAGCGCGGACACTCCAGCGGGCTCTGAACCCCGACTTCCGAGCCAGGGTAGGGCTCCCAGAGCCCGCTACCGTCACTGACGGCCGCTCCGTAGTCGCTTGGACTGGCGGAACAGGGGACGCCCCAGAAGCTTCCCCCAGCGCATCAACCCGGGGCCTCTTCGAGTCGCCACCGGAGGGAGTGTCAGGCACCCCAGAATCCCGACTTGGCACAGACGCCTCCGCTGGAGGAGATCGAGCGCGCTTCTTCTCTGGCGGCGGGTTGGAAGCCATGGCAAAGGAGAACTCAAAGGCAAGAGAGCAAAAGCACAAGAGTCCGAGGAGAAACGCAGAGAAGTGCGAAGGGAAGCTGCAATGTGGGTAAGACCCCCTCTAAAAAACTTCTCGGGTACAATTCCAAGCGATTCGGAACTCTTCGAGTACCCCGCACCGGCAACCGCTTCGGTTCCTAGACCGAGTGCCGTTGACGGGTGGGCCCAAGCCGCCTAACTGAAGCGGTGGGGTCAAGGAGTCAGTCTCCTGAGAAGATGAGCCGGCAAGGCACTTCGGCGGTTCCCGAAGAAAGCGCCGCAACGTGCAGAAGTGGCAGTCTTGGGAACCGCCGCAGTAAAAGCAACCATCAATTGAGCGCACGCTCCCACAATCCCGTGGCTCGTGCTCCGGCAGCGGTCAATTCGGGACTTAGGGAAAGTGCGCGGATCGGAAGAGACGGAGGTCCCACCTCGAGCTCGCTATCTCCCCCGAGATGGGCCCAGGGGCCACTGTCGGTACCTGAGATATGGGGTACCCCCGCGCACAGGGTAAAATGCCTAAGGAACTCGCCCTTCTCCACAGGGAGAGCTCCGAAGGCGCCACGCGTCCGGCGGGGCCGGACCTCCCTCTCCTCAGAGGAGAGCTCCGGGCCCGCCACGTGGCATACAGAAGCCGGACCTCCCCCTCCGCGGGAGAGAGGTCCGAAGGCGCCGCGTGTCCAGCGGGGCCGGACCTCCCTCTGCTCAGAGGAGAGCTCTGGGCCCGCCACGTGTCCAACAGAAGCCGAGCCTCTCCCTCCGCGGGGAGAGGTCCGGAGGCTCCACGTGCCCCGCGGGACTGACCCTTCTCCTCTCTGAGAAGGGCTCCAGGCCCGCCACGTGGCAGCGGAGCGACGCTGCCTGCCCCGAGCGGTAGGCAGCGGGCGTAAATACGCCCCATACCTTGCCCGTACAAGGTATTCAAGGCCCGCGTCTTCCCAAGACGCGGAGACGCGGAGCACGCTTCCGTCAGGTGCCGTTGCGCCCAGTCGCATCACAGACTGGCGCGTGGTGTCAGAACCTGTCAGCCAATAAATACCGCGACAAGACATCCCATGCCGCCTGCGCCGTCATCAACCACTACGACTAGCATGCGGCATGGGCAGGGCGGCAAGATGAAGACTCAGAAGCCTTCGACCACAGACAACTACCGGCATAACTGCAGATACGGTAGATAATAGACAATCTTCCCGGGACCACCTGTCGGGTCCCGGCTCCCCTTGTAAGCCGCCCGAGTCTTGGACTATAAAAGGCTCGGGCAGGCGTCGATAGCAAGGGTTCGCACTTTGCAACTCATACGCTAGCCATACACTCTCAAGTTGTAACTCACCCCCAAGCTCAGGCCTCCGGCCCTGAGCAGCAAGCAATACAGCGAGCTCCATAGCTCGCCGTGGACGTAGGGTTTTACGCTCCGGTGGCCTGAACCACGTAAAACTCGTCGTGTCAAGCTCTTACTAACTCGTCCATCTGCGCAACCTCTCCGCTAGGGACTAGCCCCACTGAAAAAAGAACCTCCACGGGCTGCCCAGTGCAGGCCCGGGGGAAGTGTCGACCGAACACTTCGACAGACGTCGAGAAAGGCGTCGCACTCAAGAGGCTGGCGACAACATGACGTCAGCCTCGACCCAGCCTGGAGGGCAGACCTTCGCTACACGAGCTCTGCCCTAGGCGTACGCCGCACAGCATAAGCCACAACCATGTGCTCTGCAAGCGGCGTCCCCGGCCTATGGCGCAACCTTGCCCATACCGGGGTACACTGTGCCAGGCGCAACCAAGCGTTCGCGGCACCAGTACCTGCACTGGGAGCCAGCAACCGGCTCTGGCAGCGCTGACCCCGGCAATGCAGGCTCCAACCAGCGTCAGGTCTTCAGTAGCGCTTGGCGTACCCGGCGGGGGTGCGCTAGCCGCAACAAGAGCGCTAATGCACAATCCGCCTGCTGGGGACACGCCTCAGGCAGCGACCCAGCAGTGGATTCGCGAGGTAGACCGTCTTGTCGTCGCCGCTGCAAACCCTTGACTTCGGCGGGGATGACGCTCCGGCCAACCGGCTGTGTCGCTGACGCGCACGCCAACGGTTGACGGACAGACGGCGGATTCCAGCTCCACCAGACTTCCGTCGACGGACCTGAGGACTGAGCTGGAACGATGCCACCTGGGCCAAGACGCCTGAATGTTCCTCGAGCGGCGACGAGAAAGACGTCGCAGCAAAGAGGCCGGTGTCAGCATGACGACTGCCTCAACCCTGCCTGAGGCGCAGACTTTCGCCACGCGAACTCTGCCCCAGACATACGCCACGCAGCATATGCCACAGCCATATGTCCTGCAAACGGCGCCCCCGGTCTATGGCGCAGCCTTGCCCATACCGGGGTACACTGTGCCAGCGGCAAACCAAGCGTTCGCGGCACCAACACCTGCAGCAACAGGGGCAGGATGTACGGCCCTGGAGCCCCACCTCCGCTTCACGAGGTGGCCGCGCAAGTTTCGGCCGCACCTGCCCGAGAAGTACGACGGCGGCGTGAACTCGGCGGGGTTCCTCCAGATCTACTCCACCGCCGTACTTGCCGCAGGAGGGGATGAGGCCGTCATGGCCAAACTACTTCCCCGTCGCCTTGACCGGCCCAGCCCGGTCTTGGCTAATGAACCTCCCTCAGGGTTCCATAACTTCTTGGGGAGAGCTCTGCCGGTAGTTCATCGCCAACTTCGGCAGCTCCTACACCCGTCCCGGCACGGAGCTTGACCTCCAAGCCATCAAGCAACAACCTGGGGAGTCGCTGCGCTCCTTCATCCAGCGGTTCTCCCAGGTACGCAACACCATTCCACATATTCAATGTGCTTCTGTGGTGGCGGCACTTCGACAGTGTCCAGGACAAGAAGATGCTTGGGAGGCTTGCAACCAGAGAGGTCTGCGATGCCTCCGAGCCCTTCAGCTTGGCGGACAAGTGCGCCAGAGCAGCCGGAGGGCGGAGCTGGCACTCACTGCCAGCTTCCGAAGCCGGAAGACAGCCCGAAGACGGCGGAGTTCAAGCTGAGCTCCCGACCATGTCAGATAGTCAAGAGCCAAGCACTGGCTGACTTCGTGGCTGAGTGGACGCCAATGAAGGCTGACCCAGGGGGCCGCGAAGACGGTGAACCAAAAGTACCAAGCTCGAGTCTTCACCGGGCCTCACTGGACGCTCTTCTTCGACGGCTCCTCGCGAAAGCAGGGGGCCGGTGCCGGCGTACTGCTTCTCATGCCATCGGGGGGGCAGTCTGGGTACATGGTGCGTCTCAATTCCAAGGCAACCAACAACTTGGCAGAGTATGAAGCACTCATCTTTGGCCTAAAAGACAGTCCTGTCTCTAGGCGCTCGCCAGTTGTTGGCGCAGGGCGACTCCCAGCTAGTTATCAAGCAAGTTAAGGGTGAATGCCCCTGCAATGACCCACAGCTAGCTGCTTATCTGCTGCACGTGCGGATGTTGGAGAAAGAATTCCTCGCCTTGGACCTGCGCCATGTACCGCGCGCTTGCACGGCCACAGCTGACGACCTCTTAATGAAAGCCTCCATCGGAGCCCCTGCGCATGAAGGAGTCTTCGAGAGGACGTTGCTGCGGTCCACAGCCCGACCCGCCGAGCCGGGCGAAGGGGGCTGAACCAGTGCCTCGAAGCTAGGCAGTCCCGGCGGCCCTGGATGCCGCCAAAGGATCGTAAGAGTCACTGGGGACTCCGTGCAACCCAGCGCTCAAGATCCAGAAGCTCAAGTAGTCCCGATGCATGGACCACGGAGGTCCGGGACTCCTTGAAGGACATCCTTCCTGATGAACGTGCATCCGCTGAACGGGTGGTGCGGATGGCTAAGTGCTACGCGCTGGTATCTTTACTGGCGTGGCGCCACGACATCCTATTGCGGTGCATAACCCAGGAGGAAGGTTGCGATTAGCTCGCAGTAGTCCAAGGAGGCGAGTGCTGGGAACGCTCATCGTCCCGCATGTTGGTCGGTTAAGCCACCCGGCATGGCTCCTACTGACCGAGAGCCACCTGGACGCCGTCAAACCGGTTAGGGATGCAATGCGTGCCAGGTCCACGCCAAGCAGACCCACACAACCGGTGCAGACGCGCACCCAGAGCCGTCGGGGGATACCGGCTCCTCCATGTCGAGGGCCAGCCGGACTTCCCAGGGCCGGGTCACGGGAACTACCCTTCCACATGGTATGCGGGGCCGAAGCCATGCTTCCCCCTGATATAGCCATGGGGGCCCCCCCGCGTCCGGCGTACGACGAAGCCACGCATGACCCGCTCTGCGTGAAGACAGGCGCTCCGACGCTACCCAGTAAGTTCACCATGCTTACTTAAGTGTTTATTTAAATTACGCATTAATTTATATGAACACCTCCCCACGCTCTAGACAGTGTGCGTCCATTGTACACTCAGCTCCTCTTTCCGGCTCTCATGCATAGTCGATATTTGCCGTCCTGTCGAAGGCGGTAGTGCTTGGGGTACCTGCCAGAGGCCCGGTGGCCTTTTGGATCTCCCCCTATAAGGGTACTGCACCGCCAGTTGGTCTCCACCGAGAAAAGACCTACGCTAGAACGGGGGGTCAGGAGCCTTGCTTTGCCCGGTCTTGCACCCAAAGCATGCGCACTCTGCCTCCCGGCGCTACGGTCTGAGTACCAGGGGGCCGGGCGGTTACACCCTGACTGGGGCTGGGGCCAGACCTCCGGGACCAAGTGCAATGGATTACCCAAGCCCCGTATTCCGGTCTGGGACAGTAAGCCAAATGAGACTAAGGGATAGGAAAGGGGGGACCACTGAGCAGTTCCGGACCTCCGCCCCCACAGCTGGGCCGAGCTCCGAGTCCAGCCCTCGCCCTCCTTTCAGAGGCGAGCGCTGATGCCGGACCTTACGCCCTTCGCTGGCCTGAGCTCCGATGACTTCCGGACTCCGCCTCCACAGCCAGGCCGAGCTCCGAGGTCAGCCCTCGCCCTCCTTTCAGAGGCGAGCGCTGATGCCGGACCTCACGCCCTTCGCTGGCCTGAGCTCCGATGACTTCCGGACTCCGCCTCCACAGCCAGGCCGAGCTCCGAGGCCAGCCCTTGCCCTCCTTTCCTAGGCGAGCGCTGATGCCGGACCTCACGCCCTTCGCTGGCCTGAGCTCCGATGACCTCCGGACCTCACGCCCTTCGCTGGCCTGAGCCCCGATGACTTCCGGACTCCGCCCGGGCCGAGCTCCGAGGCCAGCCCTCGCCCTCCTTTCAGAGGCGAGCGCTGATGCCGGACCTCACGCCCTTCGCTGGCCTGAGCTCCGATGACTTCCGGACCTCCGCCCCCACAGCCAGGCTGAGCTCCGATGCCAGGCTTCATCCTCTCCTAAGAGGCTGAACACCGAAGCCGTCAAGACCCTGCCAGCACAGGGAGTACTCAAGACAAGAAAGTGCGCGGATCAGAAGAGACGAAGCTCCCACCTCGGGCTCGCTATCTCCCCCGAGATGGGCCCGGGGGCCACTGTCGGTACCCTCGATATGGGGTACCCCCGCGCACAGGGGAAAATGCCTAAGGATCTCGCCCTTCTCCGCAGGGAGAGCTCCGAAGGCGCCATGCGTCCAGCGGGGCCGGACCCTCCCTCTCCTCAGAGGAGAGCTCCGGGCCCACCACGTGGCATACAGAAGCCGGACCTCCCCCTCCGTGGGAGAGAGGTCCAAAGGTGCCGCGTGTCCGGAGAGGCCGGACCTCCCTCTCCTCAGAGAGGAGCTCCGGGCTCGCCACGTGGCCAACAGAAGCCGAATCACCCCCTCCGCGGGGAGAGGTCCGAAGGCTCCACGTGTCTTGCGGGGCCGGACCCCCCTCTCTTCTGAGGAGGGCTCCGGGCCCGCCACGTGGCCAGCAGAACGGCGCTGCCTGCCCCCGAGCGATAGGCAGCGGGCATAAAGATGCCCCATACCTTGCCCGTACAAGGTATTCAAGGCCCGCGCCTTCCCAAGACGCGGAGACGCGGAGCACGCCTCTGTCAGGTGTCGTTGCGCCCAGTCGCATCACAGACTGGCGCGCAGTGTCAGAGGCTGCCAGCCAATAAACGCAGCGACAAGACATCCCATGCCACCCCCGCCGTCATCATCCACTACGACTAGCATGCGGCATGGGCAAGGCTGCAAGACGAAGACTCAGAAGCCTTCGCCAATGACAACTACCGGCATAACTGCAGATACGGTAGATCACAGTCAATCTCCCCGGGACCACCTGTCGGGTCCCGGGCCACCCTTGTAAGCCACCCGAGTCTTGGACTATAAAAGACTCGGGTAGGCAACGATAGCAAGGGGCGGACTCTAGCCATTCGCACCTTGGGTTCGCACTTTGCAACTCATACGCTAGCCATACACTCTCAAGCTGTAACTCACCCCCAAGCTCAGGACTCCGGCCATGAGCAGCAAGCAATACAGCGAGCTCCATAGCTCGCCGTGGACGTAGGGTTTTACGCTCCGGCAGCCTGAACCACGTAAAACTCGCCGTGTCAAGCTCTTACTAACTCGTCCATCTGCGCAAGCTCTCCGCTTGGAACTAGCTCCACCGAAAAAAGAACCTCCGCGGGATGCCCAGTGCAGGCCCGGGGGAAGTGTCGATAGAACACTTCGACAGGGTGGATCTTTAGTTGGTGCTCAATCACCTCCTTGGGGATCCTGGGCATTTCCGATGGTTGCCATGCAAACATGTCGACATTGGCCCGGAGGAAGGTGACGAGTGTGTCTTACTATTTGCTACTCAGGCCCCCAGCGATTCGGGTGGTCTGGGTGACATCAGAACCGACTTGGACGACCTTGACCGATACGTCCTCGCTGTCCGAGGGTTGCACACGGGGTGCAGATGTCATCCCTCGCTGACCCATGCTTGGAGGCGGCCGACTAGCTTCAGCGTGACCAGAAGCGGCCTCCTGTGCTGCTGCCAGCGCGCTGATACAGCCACAGTCCGGTCACCCCGAACCTTGAGGACGCCACTCGGGGTTGGCATCTTCAGGACCGAGTAACCGTAGTGGGCTACCGCCATGAATCGGTACAGGGTTGGCCTGCCGATTATGGCATTGAAGGGAAGGCTTACCTCCGCAACGTCGAAGACGATGCTTTCCGTACGGTAGTTCTCAGGCGTCCCGAATGTCACCGGCAGTGAGATGCTACCACACGGGAAGATTGGGTCCCGGCCTACCCCTGAGAATGGTCTCGAGGGGGTAAGCTGGGACATAGGGATTTGCAGCTTCTTGAAGGGTGCGAGGGTGATAACGCTGAGAGATGTCCCGCCATCGATCAACACGTGGTAGAGCTTCACGTTGGAGATGGTCGGGGCGACGAGGAGAGGCAGATGCCCGGCGTCTGCCATGTTCTTGGGGCAGTCGGAGGCGTCGAAGCTGATCGGCGTCTCCACCCACTTGCGATGCGGCCCAGGCCTAGGGGCTAGGGCGGACGCTGCCACTGCTCGACGGAGAGTCTTGACGGCTCGTCTAGACGAGACGTCGGAAGAACCCCTGTACATCACACAGAGTACGCCGACCATTTGGTTGTCGGCTTGGCTAGATCTGCCCGCTCTGGAGCAGGAGATAGCCTCATCGTCTCACGCATGGAGATGACAGCGAGTCAGGCGAGAAGGCTCGCCATGGGAGGTGATGTTCACCATGGTCGCGTGGAGAGCGCGGAAAGCCCGCCTACCTAGCGCGCCAAATGTCAGAGTGTGTGAGCTGCGACACTCCTCCCGGCGTGCTACGGAAGCATCCCGCGAGGTTCTTTGATCGGAGGGGGCTTGGCGCCCTATGTGACTGTGCTCGAGGGAGCGGATGAACACCGAAATTTATGTGGTTCGGGCCACCGGAGGGTAATACCCTACGTCCACGGGAGTGCTTGTTGTATTGCTTGCTTGCGTGTGCTTGTGAGGGTGCCTATGCGGAATTGGGAACCGACCATTTGCCAGGTGGTCACCCCAGTCCTTTTATAGTCCAAGGCACGTGTCAGCTCCGGAGCTACACTCAGCAGGGAGGTGGCTCTGAGCCAGGAGACACGTGACAGCTCCGGACCTTACCTCACTAGGGAGGCTCGGACCAGAGCTCAGAGCACGTGTTGGCTCTGATACTCAAGCGCACGTGGCAGCCCTAGGATTGACCTCAGGGCCAAGGGCACGTGGCTATGTCAAGGCCCGCCTCAGCAGGAGAGGAGGCCCAAGCTGTATTTTACCCTCTACGCGAGGTACCCGGTCTGCAGGGTACCCACGGGTATATATGTGAAAATTTGATATTGTATTGCCTCCAAAGAGGTTATGAGCGCTAGCTTTCATAAGGCTTTGCACTGATTACTGAGACGAACAAAGTAGCACGGTTACTTAACCTGTTACTTCATTAGTGGCGTAGGCCCCATGCCCATATGCAAACTCTCAGGCTAGCTGTGCCCCTCGGGTCAACAACGGTGAACTTCTATCACGTGTACCAAAACCACAATCTGAACCAGTCAAGAAGGAAAAACAAGCGGACGGTTTTAAAGTCGCATAACAAAAACCGAAGCACTGTAGTAGTCGAAGGAGACGAGTTCTTCACCTGTACAGGAAATAACATTAGCAGTGCAAGATGTATAAAAAATGATTACGAGAATACACAATATCTAGAGCGTCTCGATGCACGTCATCAGAAGAATACGGTAGCTAACCTAACCACACCAGGCCTAACCAGATCGCAAGATGACAGGAAAATGAAACGTGCAGCTGGTCGTAGCGCCGCGCTAGCAGTGGGCGCGGGAGCTGACGAGCGGGAAGTCTTGCGGCGTCATCCAGGCGTAGGTGAAGCGCACGGCGCCGCCGCGCGGCGCGAGGGCCCTCCCGCTGCGGAGCAGGCACCGCTCGTCGTCGACGGCGCGGATGGCGCGCGGGTCCACGGCCTCCACGCTGCTGAGGCCGTAGCAGCGCAGCACCACCCGGGACACGGCGCACCGGCACGCGTTCTGCACCTCCACCGCGTACTCGGGCTTCCCCTCCACTGTCCTCCCCGTCGCGCGCTGCCGCACCACCAGGTCCCCGCGCCCGCACCCGGCCGCCGCCGACGGCGGCGCCTTCTTCCTCGCCGCAGGGGCGGCGCTGACGCCGGAGGCGAGGGCAAGGCCTGCGAAAAGGAGGAGGAGGAGGAGGCGCGGCCCTGCTCTTGGCTTTGCCATGGGACTGACTGTGTGCGAGTGGCAGAAGAACGGAGGCGGGGGCGGCTATGTACTCGGTGGAGCGAGACCGAAGGAATGGCTGGCACGGGCGAACCTGGCGGCAGTGCGGACAGCACAGGTGCGTGCGGGGGGCATGGGCGTGCGAGAGATGCACGTGCATGGTCCAGCCGGTGGGTCGTCGGGAGGCGACACGACAGCGGCGACAGCGATGGAGCGTGTGTGGCCTGCCGTGGTCGCGGTCGCCGGCTCGCCCCTCGCGCATGTGAACGGCGGCGGCACATGGGGCGTCCAATTCCTTGACTATTATCCATCTGGTTTGTGCATATCGCTTCTGCGTTAATAGGCACAAAACACGCGATTGCTGCTACTACTACTACAACATTTTTGTATTTTTCCTTTCCTCGTATACTAACGTCACCCACAAGAATATCTATCCACATATGTACACAAGAATATTTACAGAGCTGGCATACCTAATGTTTTGGGAACTATAAACCTTACCTACCTACATATTTACACACTTGACTATATATCGCCATCATCCAGAAACAATATTTACAGCGAAAATCTGCCTGAACTCAGACAAATTAACAGACCTGTGGAAGATAATTAACCAAACTAGGCGGTGTGTACGGTCAGCGGCAGGGACGGTTACGATGAGGGCACGACGAGGCCCAAGCTCTGGAAGGGCCGGTAGAACTTGAACAGATTCCCGAATACGAACGCCGTCGTGCCGGCGTCGGCGTGTTTCCCCTTGGCGTCGGCGAACGGGTTGTGCTTGAAACGCAGCGTGGCCTCGCCGATCTGCGCGCGGATGGCCTCGATGGTCTCGGCCTCCACGCGGTGGCCCTGCGGGTCCGACAGGTAGAACGTGTCCACGGCCTCGTCGCCCTCCGACGAGATCTCGGCGCGCCGGATGGTGAGCCCGTTCTCGCGGAAGATGCGGGTGATGTCGGAGAGGAGGCCCGCGCGGTCGGAGGGCGACGAGGCCGTGGATGGCGTTTCCCCTTGGCGCTCGATGGCGGCCCCGAGGCAGCGGACCAGGCGCTGCCGCTCGGCCTCGGACCGGACCGGGTGGCCGTCCACGTGCCGGATGTAGTACTCCTGGTACGCGCCGTCGCGGCGCTCCGCGCTGACGGCGCCGTGGTGGACGACGTACTGCATGTCGGTGATGGTGCATACGGTGTCGAACAGCAGCTTGGGCCGGTCGCGGCACCGGACCACCACCGCCGTGTACCCGCGCTCGGCGCACGGCGTCGCGGACACCTCCGTCCGCGGCGCGGGCTTCGACGCGCCGGCGGCGGGGTGGCCCCCGTCGTCGAACATCATCTGGTGCATCCGCCGCTCCTTGTGCACCAGGCCGCCCCCCGCCGCCGCCGCGGCCCCGGCGCGCGCGTTGCTCTGCCCGCGCAGCAGGTTCCCGAGGCGCGCGCTGATGTCGGAGATGCGGCCGCCGTCCTCGATGGCGCCGCCGGTGCCCGCGTCCGTGACGTGCACGACCGCGGCGACGCGCGTGTTGTGCGTCCACAGCTCGGCGCTCTGGACCGCGCAGCGCATGCCGGTGAGGACCGCGCACACCTCGGAGAGCAGGCCCGGGCGGTCGGTGCCGGTAAGCTCGATGGAGGTGTACTCCGACGACACGATACCGATCGTGTTGCGCGCCTCCGGATAGTACCAGTCGTCCGCCTCCAGCGTCTGCGGCCGGCTCAGCTCCATCAGACTCGCTCCGGCAACCAGGACAATTCAAGAGCCAGTACGATTCACGAATCGGCAAAATAATTATGTCGGTACCTGAGATATGGGGTACCCTGCGCATAGGGTAAAATGCCTAACAAACTCGCCCTTCTCCGCAGGGAGAGCTCCGAAGGCGCCACGTGTCCGGTTTGGCCGAAACTTCCTCTACTCAGAGGAAAGCTCCGGGCGCGCCACGTGGCCAACAGAAGCCGAGCCTCTCCCTCCGCGGGGAGAGCTCCGGAGGCTCCACGTGCCCCGCGGGACTGACCCTTCTCTTCTCTGAGAAGGGCTCCGGGCCCGCCACGTGGCAACGGAGCGACGCTGCCTGCCCCGAGCGGTAGGCAGCGGGCGTAAATACGCCCCATACCTTGCCCGTATAAGGTATTAAAGGCCCGCATCTTCCCAAGACGCGGAGACACGGAGCACGCTTCTGTCAGGTGCCGTTGCGCCCAGTCGCATCACAGACTGGCGCGCGGTGTCAGAACCTGTCAGCCAATAAATACCACGACAAGACATCACATGCCGTCTGCGCCGTCATCAACCACTACGACTAGCATGCGGCATGGGCAGGGCGGCAAGATGAAGACTCAGAAGCCTTCGACCACAGACAACTACCGGCATAACCGCAGATACGATAGATAATAGACAATCTTCCCGGGACCACCTGTCGGGTCCCGGCTCCCCTTGTAAGCCGCCCGAGTCTTGGACTATAAAAGGCTCGGGTAGGCGTCAATAGCAAGAGTGCACACTTTGCAACTCATACGCTAGCCATACACTCTCAAGCTGTAACTCACCCCCAAGCTCAGGCCTCCGGCCCTGAGCAGCAAGCAATACAGCGAGCTCCATAGCTCGCCGTGGACGTAGGGTTTTACGCTCCGGCGGCCTGAACCACGTAAAACTCGCCGTGTCAAGCTCTTACTAACTCGTCCATCTGTGCAAGCTCTCCGCTAGGGACTAGCCCCACCGAAAAAAGAACCTCCGCGGGCTGCCCAGTGCAGGCCCGGGGGAAGTGTCGACCGAACACTTTGACATTTGGCGCGCCAGGTAGGGGGTTTTTCTCCTAGCGCGACGAGTTTCCGCCAACGAAGATGACCAAGCTTCATTCAGCGGCAAACTCCCCCCCTCCGCGTTCACGGCGAACCGTGACCACTGGGGAGTACATGTCAACACACTCAGGACGGAGTGTGTCGGCACAAGCTGGTAGCCAGCAGCCGACTCCGGCAACGCCGACTCCGGCTATGCAGGCCCCGACCAGTGTGAGATCTTCTGCAGCGCTGAGCGTACACCATGGAGGTGCGCTAGCTGCAGCAAGAGCGCCGCTGCGCAACCCACCTGCGGGGGATGCGCCCCATTCAGCGACCCAGCAATGGGTCCGCGAGGTGGACCGCCACGTCGTCGCCGCCGCGAACCCTCGGTTTCGGCGAGGACGGCGCCCAGGACAACCGGCTGTGTCGCTGACGCGCACACCCACGGTTGACGGGCTAACGGCGGATTCCAGCTCCTCCAGGCTCTTGTCGACGGACCTGCGAAGGGAACTGAATGGTGCCACTTGGGCCAGGATGCCCGGGTGTACCTCGAGCGACGCCGAGAAAGGCGTCGCAACCATGAGGCTGGCGACAGCATGTCATCGGCCTCGACACAACCAGAAGGGCAGGCCTTCACCACGCGAGCCCTGCCTCAGGCATATGCTGCGCAGCATATGCCACAACCATATGCGCCGCAAGCAGCGGCCCCGATCTATGGTGCAGCCTTGCCCATGCTGGGATACGCGGTGCCAAGTGTGAACCAAGCGTTCGCAGCGCCAGTACCTGCAGCAGCAGGCGCAGGATGTGCGGCCCTTGCACCCCACCTTCGCTTCGCAAGGTGGCCACGCAAGTTTCGCCCGCACCTGCCCGAGAAGTACGACGGCAGCGTCAACCCAGCGGAGTTCCTCCAGATCTACTCCACCGCCGTACTTGCCGCAGGAGGGGACGAGGCTGTCATGGCCAACTACTTCCCCGTCACCTTGACCGGCCCAGCTCGATCTTGGCTCATGAATCTACCTCAGGGGTCCATAACCTCCTGGGGAGAGCTCTGCCGGCAGTTCGTCGCCAACTTCGGCAGCTCCTACACCCGTCCCGGCACGGAGCTTGACCTCCACGCCGTCAACCAACAACCTGGGGAGTCGCTGCGCTCTTTCATCCAGCGGTTCTCTCAGATACGCAACACCATCCCACATATCCAAAGTGCCTCTGTGGTGGTGGCGTTCCGACAGGGTGTCCGGGACGAGAAAATGCTTGAGAAGCTCGCGACCAGAGAGGTCCGCGACGTCTCGGAGCTCTTCAGCCTGGCGGACAAGTGCGCCAGAGCAGCTGAAGGGCGGAACTGGCACGCGCTGCCGACCTCCGAGTCAGGAGGACAGCCCGGGTCCGGTGCTGCTGCCTATGGGGGTGGCAAGAAGACCAAGAACCGGGGGAGTGGAAAGATGAAGTCACCATTCACGGCCCCCGTCGCCGCAGCTGCGACGACCAGTGGAGCTCGGGGGCCACGCCCCGACAAAAGGCAGCGGCAATCACCGGTCCCAGACAGTGACCAGGGCGCTATGCCCTGTGCATGGCACCAGCAAACATACTGCTGCCGACTGCTGGGAGATCCAGAGGCTTGCAGAGCGCTTCCGAAAAGGAAGAAAACAGAGGGTTGAAGCACCGCCCTACCCTCAGAGGGATGACAAACAGAAGGTCGATGCCCCAGTCACCGCTGCCCATCAGGTGGGGTTCCAAGAGCCTCAGCGTGTCATAAAGACAGTGCATGACGGTGAGGACTCTAGTTCCGACGGTGACAGGCCAGGGCATTAGCCAACTGCGGCGCGCCTCTGTGCCTTGAACATACCTCTCGGGAGCCGCCTAAGGTCTGTCAACCCCTTGAAGGCCTCGCCAGAAGGGGAAGATGCCTTAGGTCATCCAAGACGAGCCCGGGCCTACCTACCCCTTGAAGGCCTTAGCCAGCGGGGGAGAACTCCCCGGGGGCCCCCAGGAGAAGCCGCGCAGGACCTGATCCAGCGCGAAGATAACAACCTCGTCGACAAGACTCGACTGCAGGGAACACCCCACAACGCGCGGTCTCGGCTAATGCTCTAAGCACTACTGCCAAAGAACCAAACGTGTCGGGGGCCCGCAGGAGGGCAACTTGGTGAAGCGGCACGCTCTATTCCAAGAAGGACCCATAAGCTCTCCCCCAGCAGGGAAGGTCTCTTCCGAATCATGAAAGCTGCCGCCCCAAGTACACATGCCTTCCAACCGAGAGTGGGATCCGTTCCCAAAAATCCTTGCCATGAAGCAACACTGTAAGTCCTACTTCCTGAGCATCAGTACAACAGGGTTATTCCCTTCTGTAATAGATCCCATAGAATTTAGGAACAGAGCTTGGGGCAGCTAAGTCTCAAGGGACGCTACAGGACTACGTCCAGTTTAGCCTGGTTCCGACCCTAAACGCGTAGAGTCTTGCTTCCCTTGTAGACAAGGCGGAACATTGCCTCCATGTACAGTCAGAATTCCACCTATGGGCACGAATACAGAAACCTGTTCTACTTAGCTCTCTTTCATGCGCTCATTTAAATTATGCATTAATTTTTATGATCGCACTATCTCTGTATGTTCATCGTACATCTAGCTCCCCCTCTCCTGCGCTCATCCATAGTCGGCATTCGCTATCCTACCGAAGGCGGCTGCGCTTGAGGCACCTGCCGATGGCCGAGTGAGTCTCTCAGGCCTCCCCCAGTCAGGTTTTGCGGTGCCAGTTGGTTACCTCCAGGAAAGGCCTGCGTTGTGCATGGGGGGTCCAGGGTGCGTATCCAGCTTAGCCGGCCCAGAGCCCAAAGCATGCGCATCCTTCCCTCCGGAGGTACAGGGGAGTACGACCGCTTTGCCTGGTCATGAACCCAAAGCGCGTGCACTCTGCTTCCCCAGCGCATGGCCCGGTACTAGGGATCGGACGGCCGTACCCGGACCTCGGAGGGAGCCGGAGCTCCGGCGCCTCGTGCACAGAATTGCCCAAGCCCCGTATAGCGAATCAGGATCGCAAGATGGATAAGACTAGGAGACGGGAGGGGAGGACCCCCCGAGGAGAATTACGTTTCCTCTGCCTGTGTGCAGGACCTCCAGGTTACGGCAACAGGGACTGCATGAAGCCGGGGGAAAGGAGCTACCAGCTACTCCGGCCTAGGACTGGAAGGACCGGGACCTGCCCCTCCAGCAGGGGCGGGACCCGGGGGCCCCACGTGTCCAGCGGGCCCGGAACTCTCTCCTCCCTTGAGGAGGGCTCCGGGCTCGCCACGTGGCAGGCGGAAACCGGACCTCCCCCCTCGGTGGGAGGGCTCCGAAAGCCCTACGTGTCCAACATGGCCGGAGCTCCCGCCTCTTAGGGAGGAGCTCCGGACCCGCCACGTGGCAGGCGGATCTGGAGCTCCCCATAGGGCGAGATCCAGAGACCTCCGGGGGCCCCTAACACGGTTAGGACCCGGGGAGGGTGTCTATGCAAAGCTCCGGGATTGGAGATGGCCTCTGAGTACCTTGCGGAGCTAAGGACTCAGTCAGGCAAAGCCAAGAAGGAGAGAAAGAGCATCACAGACACAAATATCCAAAAGAGTCAAATTAAGCGAGGCTCCATGAGCTGGGCTACAGACTCGATAAAAAGGGAGAAACAAGTCCTAAGGACCACCCGGCTCCCGCCGGAACCTGGCGGCTATAAGGGCGGCCACATCCTCGACTTCTGCCCTAGCAGCTTGCTCCCGCTCTGCGGCTGGGCCCTCTCTCGCTGGTTCTAGCGAAAAAGAGGGGTCGCGGCTCTTAAAGCATGCCAGCACATGTGAGGCGACCTCTAAGGCTAGACCGAGCCCCTTGGCCTCAAGCTTGCTGGCGACCACCGAGTCTAGCCTGTCCAGCTTGGCGCCGATCGACTTCAGCGCGGGGATCACCTCCAACGCAGGGGTCGCGGTCCTCACCGGACTGAAGCCAAGAGGGATCAGGGCGGACCCCGCTCGATCCACGAAGCTCGAGACCGCAAGAGCCTCGGAGGACCGCAAGGCCGAAAGCTCCTCCACCTCGCGGCGGGCCGCCTGCAGAGCCTCCAGGTTCCTCTCGGAGAATTCCTTCCCCTTGGCCGCCAAGGAGCTCTCCCGGAGGTGGAGAGTCTTGGCGAGCCGCTCCAACTCAGCGGCCTTGAAGTTGGCGGTCAACTCCCGGTCCAAGACCGCCCGGCGATCACGGGAGACCTGTTCCTCCCTCAAGTCGAGGTCTGTCTTCAGGATCTCCAGCTCCTCCATCCGAGCTCGAAGGTCATCCTCGCCCGCAGCCAGCTACGCGGCGACCCTCTCCGCCTCAGCTGCCATGCAACGCTCCCGTTCCTCAACGGCAAGTTCACGGCGCTCCAACCGCTGCCGTATCTCCACAGCAGCAGAGAGGCTCTCCTCGGCCCGGGCGTGTGCCTCCAGGGTCTCCCTGTTGATCCGCCGCGATTGGGTGTCCATGCGGTCGACAACCCGCTTCATCCGGTCGAGGAGCGCTTCCCTGAAGTCGAGCAACTCCCGCCTGGAGTCGAGCTCACTCTTAACCTTCGCGGTCCTCTCCCGCAAAAGGTTCCCCCAGGTGAGGAGGCGGTCCCGTTCAACCGTATACTCCTCCCGCTCGCGCCCTAGTGCAGCCAAGACCTGCCGGACGCTCGTCTCGGCAAGCGCGAAGGCATCCGCCAGAGGCAATGGAGCAACAGAGGCCGGGGCAGTCCCCCCGACCTCCTCCATTACCTCGTCCTCAGGAAGAGCCGACGCGCCAGCAACCGAGACGAGACGCCGATCAGGAGAAGCTGGCTCCAAGGCTCTGGCAGCCAGGCCAGCCGGGCTCTCTTCAGCTTCTGGCTCCTTGACCTGAGGAGAGGGGCGAGCCGGGGAAGGCGGTGCTGGAGAAGAGGCCAGGCCGCCTAGTGCAGGGTCAACCTGCGCTGGCTTGGGGGCCGCGGTGGCCGTCTCGGCAGGAAGAGACGACGCCCCAAAAGCTTGGGGGCCGCAGTCGCTTGGACTGGCGGAACAGGGGACGCCCCAGAAGCTTCCCCCAGCGCATCAACCCGGGGCCTCTTCGAGTCGCCACCGGAGGGAGTGTCAGGCACCCCAGAATCCCGACTTGGCACAGACGCCGCCACTGGAGGAGATCGAGCGTGCTTCTTCTCTGGCGGCGGGTTGGAAGCCATGGCAAGGGAGAACTCAAAGGCAAGAGAGCAAAAGCACAAGAGTCCGAGGAGAAACGCAGAGAAGTGCGAAGGGAAGCTACAATGTGGGTAAGACCCCCTCTAAAAAACTTCCCGAGTACAATTCCAAGCGATTCGGAACTCTTCGAGTACCCCGCACCGGCAACCGCTTCGGTTCCTAGACCGAGTGCCGATGACGGGTGGGCCCAAGCCGCCTAACTGAAGCGGTGGGGTCAAGGAGTCAGTCTCCTGAGAAGATGAGCCGGTAAGGCACTTCGGTGGTTCCCGAAGAAAGCGCCGCAACGTGCAGAAGTGGCAGTCTTGGGAACCGCCGCAGTAAAAGCAACCATCAATTGAGCGCATTCTCCCACGATCCCGTGGCCGTTCGTGCTCCGGCAGCGGTCAATTCGGGACTTAGGGAAAGTGCGCGGATCGGAAGAGACGGAGGTCCCACCTTGGGCTCGCTATCTCCCCCGAGATGGGCCCGGGGGCCACTGTCGGTACCTGAGATATGGGGGTACCCCCGCGCACAGGGTAAAATGCCTAAGGAACTCGCCCTTCTCCGCAGGGAGAGCTCCGAAGGCGCCACGCGTCCGACGGGGCCGGACCTCCCTCTCCTCAGAGGAGAGCTTCGGGCCCGCCACGTGGCCAACAGAAGCCGAGCCTCTCCCTCCGCGGGGAGAGGTCCGGAGGCTCCACGTGCCCCGCGGGACTGACCCTTCTCTTCTCTGAGAAGGGCTCCGGGCCCGTCACGTGGCAGCGGAGCGACGTTGCCTGCCCCGAGCGGTAGGCAGCGGGCGTAAATACGCCCCATACCTTGCCCGTACAAGGTATTCAAGGCCCGCGTCTTCCCAAGACGCGGAGACGCGGAACACGCTTCTGTCAGGTGCCGTTGCGCCCAGTCGCATCACAGACTGGCGCGCGGTGTCAGAACCTGTCAGCCAATAAATACCGCGACAAGACATCCCATGCCGCCTGCGCCGTCATCAACCACTACGACTAGCATGCGGCATGGGCAGGGCGGCAATATGAAGACCCAGAAACCTTCGACCAGAGACAACTACCGGCATAACTGCAGATACGATAGATAATAGACAATCTTTCCGGGACCACCTGTCGGGTCTCGGCTCCCCTTGTAAGCCGCCCGAGTCTTGGACTATACAAGGCTCGGGTAGGCGTCGATAGCAAGGGTTCGCACTTTACAACTCATACGCTAGCCATACACTCTCAAGCTGTAACTCACCCCCAAGCTCAGGCCTTCGGCCCTGAGCAACAAGCAATACAGCGAGCTCCATAGCTCGCCGTGGACGTAGGGTTTTACGCTCCGGCGGCCTGAACCACGTAAAACTCGCCGTGTCAAGCTCTTACTAACTCGTCCATCTACGCAAGCTCTCCGCTAGGGACTAGCCCCACCGAAAAAAGAAACTCCGCGGGCTACTCAGTGCAGGCCCGGGGAAGTGTCGACCGAACACTTCGACAAATTACCTTCTGGATGTAGGAGATGATCGGCGCTTCAAGAACCTTGTTACCGTCACGGTCGGTGACATTGAACACTGAAGAGTGGAGAGTGGAAAAAAATCAGATTTTTCTGACAGGAAACCAGAACCTATCAGAGTTGAAGAGGAGCACGGGAATCGGGAGCTGACTATCCATGAACCAGTTGCCGTCCGAGGAGAAGTAGGCCTTGCGGATGACGAGGCCAAGGTCGGCGATGACCTGGACGACGGCGAGGAGGGTGCCGTGGCTGTTCACGCTATCCACCCGGATCACCGTCGCGTCTGTGGAGGCCTCGTTGTCGATCACAACCCTGCTTCGCCCGGACACATTTCAGCAAACCGTGGCTTTGGATTCTTGAATCATGAGAGCACAAGGGAATCCAAGAAGAGCAGAACCAAAAGAGAGAGAAAAACAGAGGAGCCTAAAAACAGAGCAAAGATTCAAGAAAGCAAGAATATAGATAGGTTTGAGCATATCGAGAAGCAAAAGAGACCAACGTAAATATGCACGGAAAACCAGGAGAGAAAGGTTAACTAAAATTAGGAGACAAGATTACAAGAAGCGGCGAATTGAACAAGAAAAGGGTAACACAAAGCTTTGACAATAACTGGATAAGACAAGGGGGGTGCTAGAAGCTGGCACCGCATCCTCCTTTTCTTTGAATTTTTTCTTTGGGAAATTTGTTACAGCGGCAGCAGTGGCAGAAGCAAGGCCCAGAATCCTCGAACCCAAGGAAGCAAAAACAGAGAACAAAAGATTCATTGGAAAAGAAAAACAACCAAAGGTACCTGAAGCAACCGATCGCTCACCTTGGCGGGTTCATCCTCCTGACGAGCTTGGCGTACTCGTCGCCGTCGTCCATTCTCGCCGTCGCCGTTGTCGCCGTGACAGCCATGGCCGCAGACCCCTCACTCGCATCAACGGCACTCCACAGACGGCGGCGGCGGCGGCAAGACCGGGTGGCTAGCTCACTAGCTGAAGCCTGCAGCTGGCTGCTTAGACCAGTCGCACCAATGTACTGGGAGAAGCCCGCTACTGGCCTGGTGGAGCACCACCGTATTTTTTGAGCCGCATCAGCCTACTGGAAAGGGTACGGGAAATGGGCGCTCGCTGCAGGGTACGCCCGGTCCCCAGTACCCTTCCATACTGATGGCAGCGGCAGTTGGCTTCCGCGCGGAGATGAGGTGAGGGGAGGCTTCGGGAGAAAGGAAAATAGGAAGAAAGAAAGGAAAAAAATAGAAATAAATAGAGATGGAAAAGGAAAGAAAAGAAAGAAAATAAAGAGGGGAAAAAATGAAAGGAAAATAAAGGATATAAAGAGGGGAAAAGAAAATAAAAAAGAAAAAATATTAAGAAATATTAAAAAATAGAAGGTAGTTGATATAGAGTACGATGAGTGCGGAAGCACGTGCTATAAAACGGAGAATCTTTTGGGGTGTGCTAGAAAGGTTAGAGAATATTCATTTGGAGTAAATTTTTAGAGCATACTGATAGCATTATTGGTTATAGCTCGCCCGGTGTGTGCTTGGCCTGGCCCGACAGCCGGAACGGCTCTAGCCGTGTCCGTCCGGAGAAGACGAGCCTGCCTTGCCTGGTCTACCACACGCTACTCTGCTCTGCGAATGGTGACGCTGATCTGATGCGTCCCTCTGCGCGTCTAGCGAGGTAGCTACAATATATTTACTGCATGTATTGTAAACTGAATCACGGAGCTTGAACTAACCTGTTGGTGAAATCGGTTTTGGATTTATTTATGCCCCTTGCTGTCGGCCTCGTGCTCAATTTGCTAGTTTGTTAAGATAGAAAAAAACGATGGGGAGGCAAGGCTCCGTTTGTCAGGACCAAAAGTGCAAGATATTTATCTTCAACTTGATGCCCATCCTTTTATACCCTATGCTATCCTATTTTGGAGTACCGTCAGTTATCACATGTTAGGATATCCAAGATATTATTTGGACTACGTCAGTTATCACAACGCAAAATTTAGACAAAATCACTATATTATTTTTTAAAGAAAAGTTTTAACTACACATTTGTATAGCACAAGACTGAGCTTTTGTCAAGACGTGGTTCATGTAACCCTAGCCACATGTTTTCCTAGATCCACCTCTGCCTGGCAAACAAGTGCTCCTTGAACTCGAAGAAAACATTGGCCTGACTCATCGCCCTCTAGCTTTTCAGACACCCCAATAGCCATTTCGACTGCTCATGTGTTTCTAACATGTTCGTTGGATGCGTGGTCACCAGTTAGGCGGCCGCCTTCCTCACTTATGCACGCTGGCCTTGTGGAATCTGAAAGCAAACAGGAGAAGTTTAGCGGCAAAGGAGGGTCGTTGTCCATTAGAATCTCGTAGAGTCACTCCATGGTCACGGTGACCTGGCCGGCTTTGGCGGCTTTGTGTCATTCACAAGCATACTACGCTACTAGCTTGGCCTGATAAATATGGCGATCCATATACTAGGTGGCTGCTCCACTTTATCAATTTTATCCTCTATTTTATGACAAGGAACAACAATTTGTTCTTATTTCCATATGATAGTCAAGGGTAATAAATAACGGCGAAGACACCAATTTCGTATAAGTCAAGAAAACACCACCGATGCCGAAAGTAACCAAAAACATGTTTCAATATGTTGACTGCAGAGTCTTGCCGTAGTGGAGTACAACAAATAAAAGTGATAAAGCCAGAGACCTAACTTGCACGGTTAGGTTAAGCAAGCCTATGGTCTGAGTGGCACAATTATACGAGCTGGTGGCACTCTCTGCTGGCGGCCTGCTGGTCTGTTAAATGTCTTTCACCAAGCGAGGGAGTGGATTAAGCGGCAGTGCGGTTAATTCCGGATAATAATAATAGATAGCCTGAGTAGCAGGTACCGATACCACTCAAAGGAGTGGGACGTGATGAGCGGTTAATTCCGGATAATAATAATAATAGATAGACTGAGTAGCAGCATACCGATACCACTCAAAGGAGTGGGACGTGATGGGGCTCTTCTCGTCGGTACTCTGAATCTATCTCAGCTTTTGGTCAAGCAAAAGTCGCACAAGTGGCCAACAGAATTTTTTAGCTTCCTCTTCCATCAAACTATTGGCACCCGAGGACAAGGGTTGAGGAAGCCTGTCTTCTTCAAAAGGGGGGCATTTTTTTATCAAAACGGCAAAGATAATTGCACAGGACCAAATAAACAGGATGTTTCAGAACAAAAAGAAGACGGGCACCGGGCCAAGGATGGCAATGAGTCGGGTTCGGATTGGATGGAGCAAAAACCTACCCGGAATAAAAAAAGCTCACGGGTCAAAATTGACACCGCACCCGCGGGTCAAAATTGACACCTGCACCCGTCGGGTTTCGGACGGGTTTCAGGCGCCCGTCGGGTTTAACTGAACATAATATAAAATTATCCTCTGCTGAATATTTAAATTGCAATAAACTTACTTACCAGGAAAGGCCCTCGTCCTTGATGATGTCCCTATTGAGGTGTGGAGATGCCTTGGGGACGTGGCAATAATATGGCTCACAAAGCTATTCAACCATATTTTTCAGTCAAACAAGATGCCTGAAGAATGGAGAAAAAGTATATTAGTACCTATCTTCAAAATAAAGGAGATATTCAAAGTTGTACTAATTATCGAGAGATTAAGCTTATGAGTCATACTATGAAACTTTGGGAGAGAGTGATTGAACACCGCCTATGAAACTTTGGGAAAGTTTGGTTTTATGCCCGGGAGGTCTACTATGGAGGCGATTTTTTTGCTTCGTCAGCTTATGGAGAGATATAGAGAGTAGAAGAAGGACCTACATATGGTGTTCATTGACTTGGAAAAGGCATACGAAAAGATACCGGGGTCACTCATGTGGTGGGCACTAGAGAAACATAAATTGCCAACAAAGTACATTACCCTTATCAAGGATATGTACAATAATGTTAGGACAAGTGTGAGCGTAAGTGATAGTGAGATTGATGTATTTCCTATCACGGTAGGACTACATCAAGGATCAGCTTTGAGCCCATACATCTTTTACTTGATGATGGATGAGGTGTCGAAGGATATACAAGGGGATATCCCTTGGTGCATGCTCTTTGTCGATGATGTAGTGCTGGTAGATGAAACTAGGGATGGTGTTGATAAGAAATTAGAGTTATGGAGACAAACCTTAGAGTCTAAGGGGTTTACACTTAGTAGGACCAAGACCGAGTATATGAGGTGCGATTTTAGTGGTGTTGGTCGTGAAGAGGGAAATGTTAGTCTACAAGGACAAATAGTACCTAGAAGGGACTATTTCCGATACTTAGGATCAATGTTACAAAGCAATGGCGATATCGATGAGGATGTTTGCCACATGATCAAGGTAGGATGGATGAAATGGTGACAAGCCTCTGGAATCCTATGCGATAGGAAGGTCCCACAAAAGTTAAAAGGGAAGTTCTATAGGACGGTGATCAGACCTGAGATGCTATATGGGGCGGAATGTTGGCCAACTAAACGGCAACATGTCCAACAAATGAGTGTCGCAGAGATGCGCACGCTATGGTGGGTATGTTGGCACACGAGAAGAGGCCAAATAAGGAATGAGGCGATTCGTGATAGGGTAGGGGTGGCGCCGATTGAAGAGAAGTTAGTCCAACATCGACTAAGGTGGTTTGGACATATCCAGCGGAGACCTCCATAAGCACCAGTTAACAGTGGGATTTTAAGAGGTAGAGAAAATACTAGGAGGGATAGAGGACGACCAAGGTTGACCTGGGAGGAGGCGGTAAAACGAGTTTTGTGAGATTAGAATGTATCTAGAGACTTAGCCTCATGATAGCACCGCATGGAAAGTAGCAATTCATGTGCAGAATCTTAGTCTTTTCTTTTCTTTTCTTTTTTCTTGTTACTCTTATACCTCTTCCTCTCTTTTACTTCATTGAAATATATATATATATATATATATATATATATATATATATATATATATATATATATAATTATTAGGTTTCATGCCTACCGACCCCAAAATGCTTGGGATAAAGGCTTGGTTGTTATTGTTGTTTTTGTACAGTCACTACAGTGATTTATTTGAATAATAAAATATATAGCATAAAAACAGATTCATCAACCACCAATTATATTCAACACAATACACAACATTCCGTCTCTGAAAAACACAAATCCATCATAAGACAAGTTATAAAACACTTAACAACCATTCGGTCAAAATATTGCACAAATTCAACACGGATTCAATACTTGAATACTGATTCAATATTTCAAGTAGTTCAACATTGTCATAGTTCAACACAGATTTAAGGTGATAGTCTCATAGTCATCCTAGTCTCACAAGCCATAGCCATAACTTGTTTTCATAAAGTCCAGACTTGAGACTCCAGACCTGAGACCTTCAAAAATTCACTCAAGAATGGTGGATGAAGTATCCTCCTAGGAAATAGCAACAATAAGAATTATAACAGAACTATATAAAAACTGAAACAAAATTACAAAATATTAAAGAGTGGGTAATCCTATCAAGTGGCAACAATAAGAATTAAAATAAAATTACAAAACTACATAAATATTGAACAGTGGGTTACCATTTCTTCATCATCTTCCATATAAGTCATTTGTGCATTAATAAAGCAGGACTGTTGTCCAAACATATCCGCGCGGGACCAAGCTTGCATGCACATCAATTCTTCAACTGTTGTTGGAGCAAGTCTAGTTCAATGTGGGCTAATTGTCCTACCCCCAGTGCTAAAAACAGACTTAGATGCCACTATTGTAACAGGAATTGACATAATATCTCTAGCAATCTTTCTCAAGGTTGGATACTTAACCTGTCGGTGTTTTAGATTTCTGACTAGTAATTGAATGTACCACACGTTCTACCTCGAGATGGCCTAGCTAAGAACACACAAAGGAATATCCTGGTTCGGGCAAGGGTTCCCTACGTCCAGCCGGGGTGTCTCGCTTGACCTTACTCAAGAGTAGAGTTGTTCTTACAAGTGTGAGAGTCTGACCTCTCGAACCGGCATGCCTCTCATGTTTACTCTCTTTTTCTCTCCTTCTCTTCGTATCGTGGCGGGGAGGAAAGTTGTGGGCATTGGAATAGCTTGTCCCATCGTACGTTTTGACATGGTACTCGATGGAGTTGCCGTAGCCGTAGCCTAGGGCCGCACCTGCTCCCGTCCGTTGTCAGGGGCTGGTCCATGCAGAGGCGCACGCGCGCCCCACGTTCCACTCCTCTTCGGTCTTGTCAGAGGTGACGAGCATTCAATACCGGAGCTAGGGGGTACTCGATTACCCTTCCACTCGGTCAAGGCGGCGCGTGCTCCGCATTGAAGGCCACCTGCTTCACTCCTACTTGAGGTCAGGCTTGGGTCCTTCCTTCGGGGCTTGGACTCTCTTTTGGGACCGCCTCAAAGGTGGATCTTGCATCCTGCCCATGGGTCGGCCCCGGGCTCCTCGTGCCATCTCCTCCCGAGCTCGGGCTCAGGCCTACGTCATTATCCTTCGTGGGTTGCCCTCGTGCTTTCTTTGGGGGTCTGAATACAGAACCCCGTTAGTAGCCTCTGGCCGACCTCGGTGGTTGGCTAGGGGGTGAATCTTAATTGGCCTCGCTCCTTCACAATCAAAATAACAAACAAAAAGAATCATTAGTACTTGCTTATTTAGATAGCTACGACATGTGAACCTCCAGTGGCCGGTCACGATCGTGGATCGTTCCCGCTATGGTTCTGCGGCGAGCCCCCAGATCCCTCTTTTGACAGGCCGAGTTATCGTTCATGGCGAGTTCGCCTTGCCCTCCGTCCGCGAACCATTCGTGGTTCGGAGGGCTTGGGTCGATCGGGGGCTTACCTCGATGGACGAGAACCTGAGCCCAGTGAGCTGCCTAGCGGGTGGAGTCGAGTGAAACCCATTCGTCCTATTCTTTCTAGACGGCCGGAACCATTGGCACTGTTTCACGCTGTGGGGCCTTTTGTTCGAGGCTTTCTTACCCGCGTTTCATAGATTCCCAGCTCGAGGCATGCGCATGGTTCTCGAGCTCTTCCATTGGCTGGGGCAGCTCATTGTCGACCCATCGGGGGGGGGGGGGTACCTCGGGCCTACGGTGCTAGGTCTCGGCTACAATCTTAGAAGCGTCGTGGGGATTCATCCCACCCAAAATTGTCTTTTTGTGGGCTGCTTCGCATCGCTTGCCCCTCGCTCGGGGTCGTCCCGTGCGGCTCCTGAACCACTCGCTGGCCGGCCTTCGAACCCAGGAATTTTGAGCCCATTAATGCGGATTAGAGACTTACCTTCCTTTCGCGGTCGTGTCACCCTTCACGCCCTCCGGTTTTGGCCGGGTTGAGGAGGCGTCGCTCGACTTGGATCTTGCGACGTGTTTGCGGTTTCACGCCACGACGCCCAACGGTTATGGCCCGGTGGTCCCCTTGCGTTTTTTTGGGCGGTTCCATCAAGGGGGATTCAAGGAGGCTCTGCTCTGACTCGGTCCCCTTGCGATTCTTTCAGTTTTTAATCCGTGGTGATTGACATTACAGTGGCGGTTTCCACAAGGCTGTGGTGGTCACGAGGGGCCGCCTACTGCCTGGCGGTTGTCAGACCGTGGACGCTGTCCTACCCGCCTTATTTTTTATGCCCCCCCCCCCCCGTATTTTCTCCGCATTCGCCCGCTTTACGTTCGCCAACCTTTTCTCTTCTCCTTTTCCGTCTTGCGCAGCGCCCCATCTTCTTCCTGTCTTCTCCGTCTCTACCCCGCCATCGCCCCTTTCTCTTGGTGTCTCCGCTGTTGGGAAAAAAGAGAAAGTTTTGCTCCTTCTTACGCGGCACATTCTCCCTTCTCGCCCAGCCATGCCTTCGTGGTCGAAGTCGGAGTTCCGGCAGGGCCGCCTCGCTGCTCTTCGGGAGATGAGCCTGTTGTCAGAGCGTGATGCCCGCGGCATCCGCATCCCTGAGGAGGAGCAATTTCCCATTCTGCAGGATGAAGAGGTCCTTTCGCTTGAAGCGTTCCACTTGCGCGGGCTGGGCTTGACGGCGCAACATTTCTTTCGTGGCCTATTGGATGAGTATGGGATGAAGCTCCATCATTTGACGCCAGACGGCGTTCTTCAAGTGTCGCTCTTTATCATATTGTGCAAAGCGTACTTGGGGATGGCTCCTCACTTCGGATTGTGGAGGTTCCTTTTTCGCGTGCGGCCATCGTCTGATCAAGCCCCGTTCCCGTCCGTGAGAGGTGCTGTCATCGAACCGCGCACGGACGATCGGACATCATCTATGTGCCCATGCCTCCTTCCTCGATCAGATGGGAGTGCTAGTGGTTCTACGTCAAGAACGACACTCCCTCCCTTCCGCCTTTTTCGGGTAGGTCTCCTCGGAGCAAGATTCATGTAAGTGGGGGACCCCGAGGAGGGAGATTGGGGGGCTCGACCCAATCCTTCAACAAGTCCGAGAGCTGAAGAGGAGGGGTGTGATGCCCTCAATTCTGTGGGAAACCACGGAACCGAGAACTAATGCATATGTGTGCCCAGGATGTTCATCACACATACACATACGTTCCACAAACTGAATTCAGATTATATATTACCATGAATAACAGAGTTTATTACAATACCTCATGAGTCTTGGACTCATGCTCACAGCGGAAGTCTTTCTTTCTATGCAGCGGAAGTCTTTATTCTAATGCGGAAGCAATTTAACTATTGCGGAAGCAAATCTAAGCAGAAGTGGCTCTATCCCTACTCCCTCCACAGGTAAGGTTGAGAACAGATCACATGCCTTAATGCTCCACTTGGTCTTCATAGTAGGCTTCTCCTGCTGCTGCTGATGAAATAATAATGCAAGTTTGAGTACAATGATGTACTCAGCAAGTGCGGGAAAAACACGATATGCAGCTCATAACAAGGTAGGTATAAAAAGGCTCATTTGCAGAAAAACAGATTTATAAAACTATGATAAAACAGCAACTTAACTTTAGGTGAATGTAATCCAAGCATGTATTGAATTACCAACATACCTCCATCACTTTCCATGTTCCACCCGAAGATTAACCAACTTCATTCTTACTCACGAATACCTCCTCGTATTCGCTACCATCTCACGAATACCTTCCCGTATTCGCTACCATCTCATGAATACCTTCCCGTATTCACTACCATCTCATCTCATAAACAACTTTGCCTCATACCGAGACCATCTCATTGTCACGACTCAACAGTCATGTAACCATCTTGACACCCGGACTCAACAGTCCCAAAACCAAAATCATAACCAAAAACAATAACCGTAACCAAGAACCATCCCATTAACCATCCCAACTAATCATGGCAGTTTAGCCAGGCGCTCGTGACCGTAAGCTCGGCTATCATGATAGTTTTAGACTCTGCAGAGTTTGCACCTCTTTACCCACAAGTTTGTGATTTTTTCACCCATCGGCGACTGCAGAACCTCCATTATACCAGTACACAACCGTCAGTGTATGGTCAAGAGATCACAAAATAGCCTTTACAAAGGGGTTACTAGATGTATGGACTCACTAAGGTTTCACCGGCAGGCTAGAATCTCCAATTCTCCCACCGACGGGCCCTCTCTTGTGCCATGCAGTTCCTAGGGTAGTCCTCACTCGACTCCCATTCCCCGCGCCTTCCACAGTCCATAACAATCTAGTAACTTACCTAATTACTCAGCTAAGCCGCACCCATACTTGGCCTTGTGGTGGCACTGTTATCCTGGCATGTGCATGCATGAAACGGTCCTTAGATCTACGGCAAGTAAACCACCATCTGATGCTACCTCATTCACAAACCCAGGCTTGCCTAGATCTCCCTCCGATCCATGTTCATTAATGTCGAAGTGTTTAGACGACACTTCCCCCGGACCTGCTGTGGGCAGCCCGTGGAGGTTATTTTTCGGAGGGGCTAGTCACTCGCGGAGAGCTTCAGCGTTAGGGACGATTGAGGGAGAAGCTTGACACGGGGAGTTTTACGTGGTTCAGGCCGCCGGAGCGTAAAACCCTACGTCCATGGTGAGCAGAGGTGCTCGCTGTATTGCTTCCTGCTCAGAACCGGAGTCCTGAGCTTGGGGGTGAGTGATGTCTAGAGTGCGAGTCAACAGAGTTCGAACACTTGCTAACGTCGCCTACCCGAGCCTTTTATAGTCCAAGGCTCGAGCGGCTTACAAGGTGGGCCCGGGACTCGATAGGTGGTCCCGGGGAGATTGTCTGCCATCTACCGTATCTGCAGTTATGCCGGTAGTTGTCTCTGGCGAAGGCTTCCGAGTCTTCGTTCTGCCGCCCTGCCCATGCCGCAGGCTAGTCGTAGTGGTTGATGATGGCAGGGGCGGCAGGGGATGTCTTCTCACTGTGTTTATTGGCGGGCAGGCTCTGACACGGCGCACCAGTCTACGATGTGACTGGGCGCAACGACACCTCACAGAGGCGTGCTCCGCGTCTCCGCGTCTTGGGAAGGCGCGGGCCTTGAATAACTTGTACGGGCAAGGTATGGCGCGTCTTTACGCCTGCTGCCTTCCGTGCGGGGCAGGCAGCGTTTCTCTGCTGGCCACGTGGCGGGCCCGGAGCTCTCCTGTGAGGAGAGGGAGGCCCGGCCCCGCGGGACACGTGGAGCCTTCAGAGCTCTCCCCGCGGAGGGGGGAGGTCCGGCGGCTGCTTGCCACGTGGCAGGCCCGGAGCTCCCCTCTGAGGAGAGGGAGCTCCGGCCCCTCGGGACACGTTGAGCCTTCGGAGCTCTCCCCGTAGAGGGGGGAGGTCCGGCTCAGTTGGCCACGTGGCGGGTCCGGAGCTCTCCTCTGAGGAGAGGGAGGTCCGGCCCTGCTGGACACGTGGCGCCTTCGGAGCTCTCCCTGCGGAGAAGGGCGAGGTGTTTAGGCATTTTCCCCTGTGCGCGGGGGTACCCCATATCGAGGGTACCGACAGTGGCCCCCGGGCCCATCTCGGGGGAGATAACGAGCCCGAGGTGGGGCCTCCGTCTCTTCCACTCCGCGCACTTTCTCTAAGTCCCGCATTGACCGTTGCCGGAGCACGAACAGTCGCGGGATCGTGGGAGCGTGTGCCCACTTGATGGTTGCTTTTACTGCGGTGGTTCCCAAGGCTGCCACTTCTGCGCGTGGCGGCGTTTTTTTCGAGAACCGCCGAAGCGCCTTGCCGGCTCGTCTCCTTGGGAGACTGACTTCTTGGCCCACCGCTTCAGCTGGACGACTTGGGTCCACTTGTCATCGATGCTTGGTCTTGGAGCCGAAGCGGTTGCCCAAGCGGCGTATTCGAAGAGTTTCGAATCGCTTTGAATCGCACCTGGGAAGTTTTAAAAGGGGATCTTACCCTCATTGCGGCTTCCCTTCGCACTTCCCAGCGCTTGCACCTTCCTTGAGTTCTTGCGCCTTTGTCTTCTGCCATGGCTTCCAACCCACCTCCAGAGAAGAAGCGTGCTCGATCTCCTCCGGCGGCGGCGTCTGCGTCGAGTCAGGGATCCAGGGCGCCTGCACGCCCTGCTTCTGGAGATGGCGCCCCGTCCGGTGGCGACCCCAAGAGGTCTCGGGCTCATCATCCCGACGGGACTCCTCTTCAGCGACGACGGACTGAAGGTTCCCGGGCGTCGCGTCCTCCCTCCTCAGGCGGTGGAGTCTTCAAGGAAACTACTGACGCGTCGAGGGGGGCTTTAGGCGGTGGAGTCTCCAAGTAAACTACTGACGTGTCGAGGGGGGCTTCAGAAGCATCCCTTGCTCCGTCAGCCCAGGCGACTGCGGGGCAGCCGTCAGTGGTGACGGCGGGCTCTAGTGGTCCTACCCCGTCTCGAAAGCCGGGGTTCAGAGCCCGTTGGAGTGTTCATATTTCTCAGCCATTCCCGACTAATGGGGGGTCTGCGCCGCAGCGCTCGGAAGCCGGGTCAGTTGTCGCAGCCCTCAAGCCAGCGCGAGTTCCTCCTGTACCGGTCAGCCCGGATTCTATGGCAGCGTGGACTCCTCTTGCCGAGTCGGTTGCCGCGGCTCCCAAGCCAGCGCAAGTTCCTCCTGTACCAGTCGGCCTGACTTCTATGGCAGTGTCGACTTCCTCCAGTCGTCCTTCTTCACAGGCTCAGGAGCCAGCTGTCAGTGAGGGTTCGGCGGGTCCGGCTGTCGAAGTCCCGCCTCCTGTTGCCGGAGCGAAGGAACTGCCATCGGCCTTACGGGGGGCATCGAACCAGGGCGTGATGGGAGCGAGCCCATCCCGGCGCCGGCTTCTCCTGACCGACGTCTCATCCGGGTTGCCGGTGCGTCGTCTTCTCTTGAATACGACGTGATGGAGGAGGTCGGGGGCGCCGCTCCGGCCTCTGCTGCCCCACTGCCCCTGGTAGACGCTCTCGTGCTCGCCCAGACGAGCGTCCGACATGTCTTGGCCGCGCTCGGTCGCGAGCGAGAGGAGCAGGTGGTTGAGAGGGACCGCCTCCTCACCTGGGGGAACTTTTTACGGTAGCGGACCGCGAAGGTCAAGGGGGAGCTCGACTCTATGCGGGAGTCACTTGATATCATGGAGGCGCTCCTCGACCGACAGAAGCAGGCCGTCGACCGTCTAGACTCCGAGACGCGGCGGCTCCACAAGGAGGCCCTTGAGGCGCATGCCCGGGCCGAGGAGAACTTATCTGCCCTGGAGGAGGTGTGGCAGAGGCTGGCACGCTGTGAGCGTGGCGTTGCGGATCAGGAGCACTCCGTTGTGGCCGAGGCGGAGAGAGTCGCCGCGCGGCTGGCGGCGGGCGAGGGTGACCTGCGAGCCCGGGCTACGGAGCTAGAGGCCCGGAAGGCAGACCTTGCCATGAGGGTGGAGCAGGTCTGCCAGGAGCGTCAAGCGATCCTGGATCGGGAGCTGGCTGCCGACTTCCGGGCTTCAGAGTTGGAGCGCCTCGCCCGGAACCTCCGCCTTCGGGAAAGCTCTCTGGTGGCCAGGGAGAAGGAATTCTCCGAGGGGAGCCATGACGCCTTGCTGGCAGCCCGCCGCGAGGTAGAGGAGCTCTTGGCCTCGCGGTGTTCCGAGGCCCGTGCGGTCTCGAGCTTCATCGACCAGGCAGGGTCCGCCCTGGTCCCCCTTGGCTTCAGCCCGGTGAAGACGGCATCCCCTGCGCTGAAGGTGGCCGAGGTGATCCCCGCGCTCGAGTCAATCGGCGCCAAGCTGAGCAGGCTAGATGCGGTGGTCTCCGGCGAGCTCGAGGCAGAGGGACGGGGCCTAGCCGTGGAGGTTGCCACGCACGTGTTGGCATGCTTCAGGTGTCGGGACCCTTCCTTCTCACTGGAGCCAGCGAGACAGGGCCCTGCCACGGGGCGGGAGGAAACCGCCAGGGCTGAAGTCGGGGACGTGGCCGCCCTTGTAGCCTCTAGGTTCCAGCGCGAGCCAGGGGAACCCTAGGACTTGTATCTCCCCCTTTTTTTATTGAGTTTGTAGTCCAGCTCATGGAGCCATGAATAAATAGACTCTTGTGACTTTTGGTGTCTGTTGCGCTCTTGTCTACTTCGTGGTTATGCCTGGCCGAGCCCTTAGCTCCGCAAGGTACTCAGAGGCCTTCACCAATCTCGAAGCTCTGCATAGACACCTTCCCCGGGTCCTTATTGTATTAAGGGCCCCGGAGGTCTCCGGAACTCGCCCCATGGGAATGGGGAGGTCCGGATCTGCCGACCACGTGGCAGGCCCGGAGCTCCCCTCTGAGGAGAGGGGGGTCCGGCCCCGCAGGGCACGTGGAGCCTTCGGAGCTCTCCCCGCGGAGGGGGAGGTCCGGCTTCTGCCAGCCACGTGGCGGGCCCGGAGCTCCTCCTGAGGAGAGGGGAGCTCCGGCCCCGCTGGACATGTGGGGCCTTCGGGACTCGTCCCTGCAGAAAGGGCGAAACCCGGATCCTCCGGTCTTGCGCTGGAGTAGTCGATAGCTCCTTGCCCCCCCTTCATGCGATCCCCGTAGCTAGAACCTGGAGGTCCTGCACACAGGTAGAGGAAGCATAATTCTCCTCGGGGGGGGGGGGGGGTCTCCCCTCCCCGTCTCTTAGTCTTATTCGGCTTACGGTCCTAGTCCGGTATACGGGGCTTGGGCAATTCTGTGCACGAGGCACTGGGGATCCGGCTCCCTCCGAGGTCAGGGTACAACCGTTCGGCCCCTAGTACCGGACCGTAAGCCGGGGAAGCAGAGTGCACATGCTTTGGGTACGGAACTAGGCAAAGTGGCTGTACTCCCCTAGACCTCTGGAGGGTAGGGTGCGCACGCTTTTGGTACAGAGCCGGCTAAGCGGGATACGCACCCTGGACCCCCATGCACGGCTCAGGCCTTTCCTGGAGGTGACCAACTGGCACCGCAACACCTGACTGGGGGAGGCCCGTGAGGCCCCCTGGCCATCGGCAGGTGCCTCAAGCGCGACCGCCTTCGGTAGGATAGCAAATGCTGACTATCGATGAGAGCGGGAAAGGGGAGCTAAATGTACGGTGAGCATACATAGAAAGTGTGGTCATAAAAATTAATGCATAATTTAAATGAGCACATAAGTGAGAGCGAGGTAGAACAGGTTTCTGTGTAAATGCCCATAGGAGGAAGGCAGGTTGTACATGGAAGCAACGACCCACCCCATTAAGAAGGGAAGCAAGACTCTACGCGCTTGGGGTCGGAACCAGGCCAAGCGGGCCGTAGTCCTGGACTGTCCCCTGAGGCTTAGCTGCTCCGAGTGCTGTTCTTGGACTCTATGGGATTTATTACAGAAAGGTAAAGGCCTGTTCTACTAATGCTCAGGAGGTAGAACTTACTGTGATGTTCCATGCTCCAAGGGTTCAGGAACGGATCCCATCCTTGGTTGAAAGGCGTGTGTACCTGGGACGGCAACTTTCGTGACTCGGAAGGGACCTTCCCGGCCGGGGGAGAGTTTATAGGTCCTTCGCGGGAAAGTGTATGCCGTGGCACCAGGTTGCCTTCTTGCAGGTCCCTGACGTGCTTGGTCCTCTGGCGGTAGTGCTAGAGCACCAGCCGGGCCGTGCGTTGTGGGGTGTTACCTGCACTCGTGCCTCACCAACGAGGTAGATATCTTCACGCTGGAGCAGGTCCAGCGCGGCTTCTCCCGGGAGCCCCGGGGTACCTTCCCCTTCTGGCTAAGGCCGTCAAGAGGTAGGAGGACCCGGACTCTTCTTGGGAGACCCATGATGTCTTTCCCCTTCTGGCTAAGGCCGTCAAGAGGTTGACAGATCCTGGGCGGCCCCCGGGAGGTGAGGCCGAGGCACAGAGGCGTGCACTCGGGTGGAGCTGGCCCGGTTCTGCACCGCCGGGGCTGGTGCTTGGGCTGCTGCAACTGCTTGGAGCTTCTCCAAGGCTGATATCGCAGCAGTGCAGTCTCCACTGATCTTTCGGGGCAGCCGTAGTCGGCTACTGCCCCGGCTCGTCGTCACTGGAGCTGGAGTCCTCACTGTTGTTCACCGTCTTTATGGCGCGCTGAGGCTCCTTAAACCCCACCTGGTGGCCGACGTTGGCTGGGGCGTCGACCCTCTGCTTGCCCTCCCTTTGACGGAAGGGTGGGGTATCGGCTCGCAGCTGCCTCCCTTTGCGGAAGCGCTCTGCGAGCTTCTGGATGTCCCGGCACTCAGCAGCAGTATGGTAGCTGGTGCCATGCACGGGGCATAGCTCACCTTGGTCTCCCTCTGGAGCTGGTGACTGCCGCTGCCTTTTGTCGGGGCGTGGCCCCCGAGCCCCACTGGGTGCTGTTGCTGCAGCAATGGGAGCCGCGGCCGGTGGTTTCATCTTGCCACCGCCCCGGTTCTTGATATTCTTGCCGCTTCCATAGGAAGCAGCGCCAGATCCGGGCTGTCCTCCTGACTCGGAGGCAGGCAGAGAGTGCCAGTTCCGCCCTTCAGCTGCTCTGACGCACTTGTCCACCAGACTGAAGAGCTCTGAGACGTCGCGAACCTCTCTGGTCGCGAGCTTCTCAAGCATCTTCTCGTCCCGGACACCCTGCCGGAACGCCATCACCACAGAAGCACTTTGGATGTGCGGGATCGTGTTGCGTAACTGGAAGAACCGCTGGATGAAGGAGCGCAACGTCTCTCCAGGTTGTTGCTGGATGGCGTGGAGGTCGAGCTCCGTGCCAGGCCGGGTGTAGGAGCTGCCGAGGTTGGCAGTGAACTGCCGACAGAGCTCTCCCCAGGAGGTTATGGAACCCGGGGGAGGTTCATGAGCCAAGACTGGGCTAGGCCGGTCAAGGCGACGGGGAACTAGTTGGCCATGACGGCCTCATCCCCTCCTACAGCAAGGACGGCGGTGGAGTAGATCTGGAGGAACTCCGCCGGGTTGACGCTGCCGTCGTACTTCTCGGGCAGGTGCGGCGGAAACTTGAGTGGCCACCTCGCGAAGCGAAGGTGTGGCGCCAGGTCTGCACATCCAGCTCCTGTTGCTGCAGGCGTTGGTGCCGCGAACGCTTGGTTCGCTGCTGGCACTGTGTACCCCGGTATGGGCAAGGCTGCGCCATAGACTGAGGGCACTGCTTGCAGGGCATATGGCTGGGGCATATGCTGCGTGGCGTAAGCCTGGGGCAGAGATCGCACGGCGAACGTCTGTGCCTCAGGCAGGGTTGAGGCAGACGTCATGCTGTCGCCAGCCTCCTGGTTGCGACGCCTTTCTCGTCGTCGCTCAATGAACACTCGGGCGTCTTTGCCCAAGTGGCATCGTTCCAGCTCCGCCCTCAGGTCCGTCGATGGGAGCCTGGTGGAGCGGGAATCCGCCGTCTGACCGTAAACCGTTGGCGTGCGCGTCAGCGACACAGCCGGTTGGCCGGGGCGTCGTCCCCGCCGAAGCCGAGGGTTTGCGGCAGCGACGACGAGACGGTCTACCTCACGAATCCACTACTTGGTCGCTGACTGAGGCGCGTCCCCAGCAGGCGGATTGCGCAGTAGCACTCTTGCTGCAGCTAGCACGCCCCTGTGGGGGATGCTCAGCGCTGCAGAGGATCTCACGCTTGCTGGAGCCTGCGTTGCCGGAGTCGGCGCTGCCGGAGTTGGCTGCTGGCTTCTAGCTTGTGCCGACACACTCCGTCCAGAGTGTGTCGAGACGTAGTCCCCGCTAGTCACTGTCCGTCGTGAACGCGGGGGAGGAGAGCTTGCCGCTGAAGGAAGCTTCATCATCTTCACCGGCAAAAGCTCGTCGCACAAGGGAAAAGCCCCTACCTGGCGCGCCAAATGTCGAAGTGTTTAGCTGACACTTCCCCCGGACCTTCTCTGGGCAGCCCGCGGAGGTTATTTTTCGGAGGGGCTAGTCACTCGCGGAGAGCTTCAGCGTTAGGGACGATTGAGGGAGAAGCTTGACACGGGGAGTTTTACGTGGTTCAGGCCGCCGGAGCGTAAAACCCTACGTCCATGGTGAGCAGAGGTGCTCACTGTATTGCTTCCTGCTCAGAACCGGAGTCCTGAGCTTGATGGTGAGTGATGTCTAGAGTGCGAGTCAACAGAGTTCGAACCCTTGCTAACGTCGCCTACCCGAGCCTTTTATAGTCCAAGGCTCGAGCGGCTTACAAGGTGGGCCCGGGACCCGACAGGTGGTCCCGGGGAGATTGCCTGCCGTCTACCATATCTGCAGTTATGCCGGTAGTTGTCTCTAGCGAAGGCTTCCGAGTCTTCGTTCTATGGCCCTGCCCATGCCGCAGGCTAGTCGTAGTGGTTGATGATGGCAGGGGCGACAGGGGATGTCTTGTCGCTGTGTTTATTGGCGGGCAGGCTCTGACACGGCGCGCCAGTCTGCGATGTGACTGGGCGCAATGGCACGTGACAGAGGCGTGCTCCGCATCTCCGCGTCTTGGGTAGGCGCGGGCCTTGAATACCTTGTACGGGCAAGGTAGGCGCATCTTTACGCCTGCTACCTACCGTGCGGGGGCAGGCAACGTTGCTCTACTGGCCACGTGGCGGGCCCGGAGCTCTCCTGTGAGGAGAGGGAGGTCCGGCCCCACGGGACACGTGGAGCCTTCGGAGCTCTCCCCGCGGAGGGGGGAGGTCCGGCTGCTGCTGGCTATGTGGCGGGCCCGGAGCTCCCCTCTGAGGAGAGGGAGGTTCGGCCCCACGGGACACATGGAGCCTTCGGAGCTCTCCCCGCGGAGGGGGGAGGTCCGGCTCAGTTGGCCACGTGGCGGGTCCGGAGCTCTCCTCTGAGGAGAGGCAGGTCCGGCCCTGCTGGACACGTGGCGCCTCCGGAGCTCTCCCTGCGGAGAAGGGCAAGGTCCTTAGGCATTTTCCCCTGTGCGCGGGGTACCCCATATCGAGGGTACCGACAATTAACATCATCAGTTTCTCATTATCATTACGAGTGCAGTTAGCTAGACACATCTATCTCGCTTCCCAATCCCATGGACTCAGCGAAGCATAAAACAAAAACCTTACCCGACTCATAAACATCCCCGGCGACAAGGGTTGTTTAACCAATACTAGTAAACTCCTATAAAAGGGTTTCCCATCATGTTTGACTTAGCACACACACCTTTTCGCAAAACAAAACAGTTTTCCCAAAAACATAGGATCAATATGGTCAAGGAGCACTTGCCTTGTTCTTGCGGTTCCGGATGTTCTTGGATCTCAAAACCTTGTTGCTGCAGTTCGTCGTAGAAAGCTCCCTGAGCTTGTCCTGCTAGGTAGGATCACGTGCATACAAGATTCACAGCAATCAATATCATGCATAAACCTTAAACTAGATGCGAGGATGCATATGCATGCTATCCTATGATTAGTTTTATTAGATTGGTCTGTACGTGTTCTTGCATGGCTTGCATGGATTTTATGATGATCAGGGGTGTTCGGATCAAAGGTGGACGTGGCGATGATATTGTCTTTAGATCAACCTGATCATCAAGTGATCTGTCCACGAGAAGGCTTCTGTTCAAAAAAAAATCAAAGAACAGATGCAAAAAGAACACAACGATGTCGTAAGGTGGTATTGGAGACCTACCTTACTTCTTCTCGGTCTCGAGGTCCTCCTCAGATCGTTGGGCTTCCTCCGGCAATCTTCCTTGCTGCACTCCGGCGATGGTCTACTCGGCGGGTTGGGCCTAGGGCACTAAGTCGTCGGCTCAGGAGTTGGAAAAGAAGTTTGTGGTTTCGTCCAGAGGTTCTGGGTTCTATTTATAATTGGGAATAAAAGAGTCCGAATCTGATTGTATCCCGAATAAGAGTCCTATTCAGGTCGTCGTTGGATCCTAACATCTTATCTTTAGTTGATTTGGTGCGGTAACATTGTGGAATTCAGGTTGGTTTCTATTCCGGTATTTTTACGCGTACAGAATCCAAAAACCATTCCTAGAACTTGTTATCTCCTCGGTGATGAGCTCCGGAGGCTCCACGTGTCCACCGGGTCCTGGTCTCTCCCTTCTCCGCAGGGACGAGCTCCGGTTGTGCCGCGTGTCAAGTGAGCAAGACTTCCCTCTCCTTCGGAGGTGAGCTCCACGTGGGCCACGTATCCTGGCGGTCGGAACCTCCTCTCTTACTCGGAGGTGGCTCCGCGCATGCCACGTGTCAGTGCCGGATCTTTCCTCTCTTCTTTCCTCAGAGACGAGCTCCGAGGTTAACACGTGTCCAGCAGTGACGAACCTCCCGGAGATAAGCTCCGGTGACGACACGTGTTTGATAGAACCGGACCTTCTCGGAGGTGAGCTCCCAGATCGACACGTATCCCGCGCGAACAGTCCTCTGATTTCCATGATGACTGGCTCCGGGGGCAACACGTTTCCCACAGGGTCGGACCTCTCCTCCTTTGCGGAGATGAGCCCCGAGCCTGCCACATAGCCAGCTTAGTGGTGGACCTCTCCCCACTTCGCAGGGATGAGCTCCGAACAAGCCACGTGGCCAGCGGCCGCGCTAAGTTGCCTTCGGCGCTCTCGGTGAACTGGATTCAGCTCTTATTGGCTATCCCTTTGATATTTTTCTCTGTTCCTACTTCTTCTTAAAATGTTTTCTCTTCATAAAACATGAATATATGCTGACACCAGTAATGAGGGTGTGATGCCCTCAATTCTGTGGAACAACCACGGAACCGAGAACTAATGCATATGTGTGCCCAGGATGTTCATCACACATACACATACGTTCCACAAACTGAATTCAGATTATATATTACCACGAATAACAGAGTTTATTACAATACCTCATGAGTCTTGGACTCATGCTCACAGCGGAAGTCTTTATTCTAAAGCGGAAGTAATTTAGCTAATGCGGAAGCAAATCTAAGCAGAAGTGGCTCCATCTCTACTCCCTCCACAGGCAAGGTTGAGAACAGATCACACGCCGTAATGCTCCACTTGGTCTTCATAGTAGGCTTCCCCTGCTGCTGATGATGAAATAATAATGCAAGTTTGAGTATAATGATGTACTCAGCAAGTGCGGGAAAAACATTATATGCAGCTCATAACAAGGTAGATATAAAAAGTCTTATTTGCAGAAAAGCAGATTTATAAAACCATGATAAAACAGCAACTTAACTTTAGATAAATGTAATCCCAGCATGTATTAAATTACCAACATACCTTCATCGCTTTCCATGTTCCACCCGAACATTAACCAACCTTATTCTTACTCACGAATACCTCCTCGTATTCGCTACCATCTCACGAATACCTTCACGTATTTGCTACCATCTTATCTCATAACCAACTTTGTCTCACACCGAGACCAGTATCGCTGCCATGACTCAACAGTCATGCAACCATCTTATCACCCGGACTCAACAGTCCCAACAACCAAACCATAACAAACTCATTAACCATAACCAAGAACCTTCCCAATAACCATCCCAACTAATCATGACAGTTTAGCCAGGTGCTCGTGACCGTAAGCTCGGCTATCATGATAGTTTTAGACTCTGCAGAGTTTGCACCTCTTTACCCACAAGTTTGTGATTTCGTCACCCGTCGGCGACTGCAGAACCTCCATTATACCAGTACACATCCGTCGGTGTATGGTCAAGAGATCACAAAATAGCCTTTACAAAGGGGTTACTAGATGTATGGACTCACTAAGGTTTCACCGGCAGGCTAGAATCTCCAATTCTCCCACCCACGGGCCCCCTCTTGTGCCATGCAGTTACCAGGGCAATCCCCGCTCGACTCCCATTCCCCGCGCCTTCCACAGTCCATAACACTCTAGCAACTTACCTAATTACTCAGCTAAGCCGCACCCATACTTGGCCTTGTGGTGGCACTGTTATCCTGGCATGTGCATGCATGAACCGGTCCTTAGATCTATGGCAAGTAAACCACCATCTCAAGCTACCTCATTCACAAACCCGGGCTTGCCTAGATCACCCTCCGATCCATGTTCATTATCCTCATTAGTATTCTTATATCATTACGAGTGCAGTTAGCTAGACACATCTATCTCGCTTCCCAATCCCATAGACTCAGCGAAGCATAAAGCAAAACCATACCCGACTCATAAACTTCCCAGGCGACAAGGGTGGTTCAACCAAAACTAGTAAACTCCTATAAAAAAAGGTTTCCCATCATGTTTGACTCAGCACACACACCTTTTCGCAAAACAAAATAGTTTTACCCAAAACATAGGATCAACATGGTCAAGGAGCACTTGCCTTGTTCTTGCGGTTCCGGTTGTTCTTGAATCCCGAACCCTTGTTGCTGCAGTTCGTCGTAGACAGCTCCCCGAGCTTGTTCTGCTAGGTAGGATCACGTGCACACAAGATTCACAGCAATCAATATCATGCACAAACCTTAAACTAGATGCGATGATGCACATGCATGCTATCCTATGATTAATTTTATTAGATTGGTCTGTACGTGTTTTTGCATGGCTTGTATGGACAGAGGTGTTCAGATCAAAGGTGGATGTGGCGATGATCTTGTCTTTGGATCAACCTGATCATCAAGTGATCTATCCACGAGAAGGCTTCTGGAAGGAATCAAATAACAGATGCAAGGAGAATATAACGATGCCGTAAGGTGGTGTCGGAGTCCTACCTTACGCCCTTCTTGGTTTTCGAGGTCCTCCTCAGACCGCTCGGTTCTCCTCCAATGATCTCCCTTGTTGCGCTTCGGCGATGGTTTACTCGGCGAGTTAGGGCTAGGGCTCTAAGTCATTGGCTCAGGAGTTGGAAAAGAAGTTTGTGGTTTCAGCCAGAGGTTCTGGGTTCTATTTATAATCGGAAAGAGAAGAGTCCTAATCTGATTGTATCCCAAATAAGAGTCTTATTCAGATCATCGTTGGATCCTATCATCTTATCTTTAGTTGATTTGGTGCTGTAACGTTGTGGAATTCAGGTCGGTTTCCTTTACATACCGGTATTCTTACGCGTAACAGCCGCTCCAGAACTCGTTACCTTCGCGGCGATGAGCTCCGGAGGCTCCACGTGTCCTTCCGGGGCCTGGTATCTCCTTCTCCGTAGAGACGAGCTCCGGTTGTGCCGCGTGTCAACGAACGAGACCTCCCCCTCCTATGGAGGTGAGCCCTGCGCACGCCACGTGTTGGCGCCGGTCTTCCTTCTCTTCTTTCTTCAGGGACTTGCCCCGAGGTCGACAGGTGTCCAGCAGCGACAGACCTCCCGGAGATAAGCTCCGGTGGCGACACGTGTCCGAGGGAACCGAACCTCTCGGAGGTGAGCTCCGAGATCGACACGTATCCCGTGCGACCGGTCTTCTGATTTCCGTGTTGACTAGCTCCGCAGGTGACATGTGTCCTGCGGAAACGCCTTTGCTTCTTCCGTAGAGGAAAGCTCCGAGAGCAATACGTGTCCCCCAGGATCGGACCTCTCCCCTTTTGCGGAGATGAGTCCCAAACCTGCCACGTAGCTATTTTAGCGGCGACCTCTCCCCACCTCGCGGGGACGAGCTCCGAACACGCCTCGTGGCCGTCGACCGCGGTGAGTTGTCTTCGGCATTTTCTGAGAGCTAGATTCGGCTCTTATTGTCTATCATTTTGATATTTTCTCTGTTCCTTCTTTTCTTAAAATGTTTCCTCTTCATAAAGCATGAACATATGCTGACACCCGAGATGAGGGTGTCACAGAGGGTGTCACAAATCTACCCCCCTTAAATTGAATCTCGCCCTCAAGATTCGTTGGTAGAGAATAGATAAGGAAATTCTGCCTTGATGTCTTCTTCACGCTCCCATGTGGCTTCAGCTTCGGTGTGATGACCCCATTGCACCTTGCACCATCGAATTACCTTGTTCCTGGTGACCCTTTCCTTCACGTCCAAAATTCGTACAGGGTGTTTCGCATAAGTCAGGTCCTCTTGAAGTTCAAGCTCTCCCATTGATACTTGTTCCTCTGGTACTCTCAAGCACTTCTTGAGCTGGGATACATGAAACACGTCATGTACGTCGGAGAGGTGGGTTGGGAGATCTAGCTGATAGGCTACTTCTCCTCGCTTGTCCAAAATCTTAAATGGTACGATGTAGCGAGGTGCTAGCTTGCCTTTGACGTTGAAACGTCGTTGGCCTCGGATAGGCGATACCTTAAGGTATACGAAGTCTCCTACTTCAAAGGTCAACTTTCTACGCCTATTATCCGCATAGCCTTTCTGTCGTGACCGAGCAGCCTTTAAGTTCTCCCGTACCATTTTGACTTGCTTTTCAACTTCTTGTAGCACTTCGGGTCCAAATACCTGGTTCTCTCCGGTTTCGTTCCAGAACAGTGGCGTTCTACACCGTCTACCATATAATGCTTCGAAAGGCGCCATCTTCAAGCTAGCTTGATAGCTGTTGTTATAGGAGAATTCGGCATACGGTAAACTCCTATCCTAACTACGCCCATGTTTCAAGGCGCAAGCTCTCAACATGTCCTCCAGAATTTGGTTTGTCCTTTCGGTTTGCCCATCAGTTTGTGGGTGATAGGCGGAGCTAAAATCCAGTTGTGTACCCATGGCTTTCTGCAGCTTCCTCCAGAATCTAGAGGTAAACTGAGAACCTTGATCTGAGACTATCCTCCTCGGGACTCCATGACGGCACACGATCTGCTCCATGTACAACTCGGCTAATTGTGCAACGTTGTAATAGGCCCTTACAGGGAGAAAATGGGCGGTTTTCGTCAATCGGTCCCCGATGACCCAGATGGAGTCGTAACCCGACTGAGTACGTGGCAATCCGACGATGAAATCCATACTGATGTCTTCCCACTTCCACTCTGGTACCTTCAAAGGTTGCAACAATCCAGCGGGTTTTTGATGTTCGGCCTTCACCCGTTGGCATGTGTCGCATAGGGCAACGTATTCGGCTATATCCCTCTTCATACCATCCCACCAATAACAAGTTTTCAAGTCCTTGTACATTTTGGTACTTCCGGGATGTATGGAATAGGGTGAATCATGTGCCTCCTTCAATATCATGTCACGGAGGTGTTTTATGTTAGGCACACAAATCCTTTTTCCTAGCCAAAGCGTACCCTTCTCATCCTCCTTGAAATCTTTCTCTATTCCTTGTTGGATCCTTCCTTTGATCTCCTTGATCCCCTCATCCATTGCTTGGCCCTCTCTTATCTCTTGCTCCAATGAAGAGTGGATCTCCATTATTTCCATGTTGTTCAAGAATCCGAGGTGTAACCGTTCGAACTACTTGCGTAGTTCGGGTGGTAGCTCCCGAATCGTGAGTTGGTGACATGCTCCCTTTCGGCTCAATGCATCAGCTACTACATTGGTCTTCCCGGGGTGGTAGTTGATTCCAACATCGTAATCCTTGATGAGTTCCAACCATCGACGTTGCCTCAAATTCAAGTCCGTTTGTGTAAATATGTACTTGAGGCTTTTATGATCCGTATAGATCTCACATCGATGACCAAGGATATAATGTCTCCAAATCTTCAGTGCATGCACTACTGCTGCTAGCTCCAAGTCATGTGTAGGATAATTAAGCTCGTGCTTCTTTAATTGTCGTGAGGCATAGGCTACCACTTGTCCTTCTTGCATGAGCACACATCCGAGCCCCTGTCTGGATGCGTCACAATATATGTCAAAGCTCTTGCTTACGTCTGGCAATACCAGAACCGGTGCTGTGGTTAGCCTTTTCTTGAGCTCCTCAAAACTTCCTTGGCAGGCTGGTGTCCATTGGAAGACTTTTCCCTTCATTAGCAACTCCGTCATGGGCTTTGCTATTTTAGAGAAGTCTTTAATGAAGCGTCGATAGTATCCAGCCATCCCAAGAAAACTCCGAATATCCCTCACGCTCTGCGGTTGGTCCCACTTCAGAACATCTCTCACTTTTCCAGGATCAACCGATATCCCTTCCTTGGAGATAATGTGGCCTAGGAAAGATATTTCCTTTAGCCAAAATTGACACTTGTTAAGCTTGGCATACAATCGATGCTCACGCAATTTCTGCAAGGTCAATTTCAAATGTTCTTCATGCTCCTCCTCACTTTTTGAATACACCATAATGTCGTCGATGAAAACCACGACGAACCTGTCCAAATACTCCATGAAAACCTTGTTCATAAGGTACATGAAGTATGCGGGTGCATTTGTTAACCCAAAAGACATGATGGTATATTCATACGAACTATACCGTGTTCGAAAGGCTGTCTTGGGTATATCGGAGGGATTAGTCTTCAGCTGGAAGTATCCCGACCGAAGATCAATCTTGGAGAACACTCGGTCTCATTTCATTTGGTCGAACAGGTCCTTTCTACGGGGCAGAGGGTATTTGTTCTTGATTGTTACTTCGTTGGGAGACCTATAGTCCACGCACATCCTTTGGGTTCCATCTTTCTTGTCTACGAAGAGCACCGGGGCTCCCCATGGTGACGAGCTTGGACGTATAAAACCCTTCTCCAACTGTTCTTGAATTTGCTTCTTGAGTTCTACTAGTTCATTGACGGGCATCCTATAGGGTCTTTTGGCTATGGGTGCAGTTCCGGGTACCAAATCAATGGCAAACTCAATGTCCCGATCAGGGGGCATACCTGGAAGCTCTTCCGGGAACACGTCCAAAAATTCCTGAACCACCGGGATGCTGTCCAATGTTGCTCCTTCAACGTGGTTCAAATTTGCCTTTTCAGCGGTTTGTTGGGCTGACTCAAACTCGACACGGATGCCGTGCTCATTTGTCAACTGCACGCTTCTTTCAGCACATTGGATTACCCCATTGTGCTTGCTTAACCAATCCATCCCGAGTATTATGTCAATCCCTTGGGAGTCCAAGATAATAAGGTTGGCAAGGAAGTCTACCCCCCTTATTTTAAGGCTTACTTTCGGACATACTATATTAGTCCTCATTTCTCCTCCAGGAGAATTTACTAACATAGCACATTCTAAGTGGGATACGAGTAGATGATGTTTGGCAACATATTTGGATGATATGAAGGAATGTGATGCTCCAGAATCAAATAAGATGGTGGCCGGGTTGGAGTTGGCAAGGAACATACCAATTACGACGTCCTCAGCCTGTTGTGCTTCCTCAGCAGAGACATGGTTCACGTTGCCGCGAGCATAGTTCTGCTGTCCACGGTTTCCTTGATTGTCTCCTCCGTTCGGTCGCGGGTTCTGTTTGGCCACGTTGCCTTGCTGTCCAGGGCCTCTCCTCGGGCACTGGTTCGTGAAGTGTCCTATTTCCCCGCATGCAAAGTATGCCATGTTGCCTACGGCAGCAGGTACGTTGGGGCGGGGGTTTTGAACAGGAGCACCATTATTAGGTCAGGGCGCAGGAGGCATGGGCACACGAGGTGCTGGTGTAACGGGTTGTTGCTGTGGTGGCTGACCAGGGCAGTATGCAGGAGTGGTCGATCCATACTGCGGTGCAGGGGGCATGTACCGAGGTCGTACGTTGCTCCCTTGAGGCTGGTATGGCATCTTCCTCTTGCACTCTCGCTCGATCTCTCGGATCTTGTTTTCAACCACTATGGCCTTGTCAACCAGCTTCTGGAAGCTTACATAGTCATTGTTGAGGAGCTGAACCTGGATCTCATTGTTCAACCCTCTCATGAACAGGTACTGCTTCCTCTGGTCTGAGTTGACATCTTTGGGGGCATATCGGGACAGTTGTATGAACTTGTTGAGGTACTCATTCACACTTCTCTGTCCTTGGCGGAGACCTTCGAACTCCTGCCTCTTGAGCATCATTACACCAGCAGGGATGTAATGAGAGCGGAAACTTTCCTTGAACCCAGTCCAAGTTATCGTCTCCGGGTCGGCATGAGCGTTGCTCAGGGCATCCCACCAGTCAGCAGCGGCTCCCGTAAGTTGGTGCGACGTGAAGAGAACCTTCTCTCGGTCATTGCACTGTACTATGGCAAGCTTCTTCTCCATGGATTTCAACCAGTCGTGGGCCTCCATTGGGTCACCAGCTTGAGCAAAGGTGGGTGGTCGAGTCCTCATGAACTTTCCCAACCTGTTATGAGCCGGCAGTGGTGGTGGCGGTGGTGCCGGAACGGGGTTGTGGTTGGCCTGCAACTGACCCAAAGTTTGGATCATGGTTTGCATAACCTGATTTTGCATGGCCATCAACCTTTCCAGGTTGTTCTCGCCAGCTCCGGGGTTAACAGGAACTTCATCGTGATCATCCTCTTGGTTGTCACGGACGTTCCTTCGGCCGGCGTTTCCTCTCACCATCTGTGAGAGAGATAGAATAGAATGTTAGAAGGTTAGGTAGGTCCCTTCAACTATATGAATCAAGGTGAGTTGGACTGTATATATATATACTAGCCCATATGAGGATGTGAGCAAGTGCCGAGACATCTCACACCTCTTTCTTCTTACGTGTGGATATGGACAACGTTTGGAGACGTCCCATAACTCACACTAAGCACACAATCACAGACATTCATTGCAAGGGCTCATACAACTCCTATTCAAGGCTGGTTTCCTATGCCAAGGTGGTTTCAAGGCCAATCTAAGCATCCTAGGATGCTTCCTTGGGTCAGCGTGGCTTAGCTACCAATATATGTGCAATACCAATCTATGACTCCTATTTAATGGTGTAACCTACTGTTAACCCGTGGCTCTAATGTCAATCTAAGGTTTCTATCTAGGCGTGTAACCTACTATCAACCCGTGGTTCTGATACCAATCTGTGACGCCCTCAATTCTGTGGGAAACCACGGAACCGAGAACTAATGCATATGTGTGCACAGGATGTTCATCACACATACACATGCGTTCCACAAACTGAATTCAGATTATATATTACCACGAATAACAGAGTTTATTACAATACCTCATGAGTCTTGGACTCATGCTCACAGCGAAAGTCTTTATTTCTACGCAGCGGAAGTCTTTATTCTAATGTGGAAGCAATTTAACTATTGCGGAAGCAAATCTAAGCAGAAGTGGCTCTATCCCTACTCCCTCCACAGGCAAGGTTGAGAACAGATCACACGCCTTAATGCTCCACTTGGTCTTTATAGTAGGCTTCTCCTGCTGCTGATGATGAAATAATAATGCAAGTTTGAGTACAATGATGTACTCAGCAAGTGCGGGAAAAACACAATATGCAGCTCATAACAAGGTAGGTATAAAAAGGCTCATTTGTAGAAAAGCAGATTTATAAAACCATGATAAAACAGCAACTTAACTTTAGGTGAATGTAATCCCAGCATGTATTGAATTACCAACATACCTCCATCACTTTCCATGTTCCACCCGAACATTAACCAACTTCATTATTACTCACGAATACCTCCTCGTATTCGCTACCATCTCACGAATACCTTCCCGTATTCGCTACCATCTCACGAATACCTTCCCGTATTCGCTACCATCTCATCTCAAAAACAACTTTGCCTCATACCGAGACCCATCTCATTGTCACGACTCAACAGTCATGTAACCATCTTGACACCCGGACTCAATAGTCCCAAAACCAAAATCATAACCAAAAACAATAACCGTAACCAAGAACCATCCCATTAACCATCCCAACTAATCATGGCAGTTTAGCCAGGCGCTCGTGACCGTAAGCTCGTCTATCATGATAGTTTTAGACTCTGCAGAGTTTGCACCTCTTTACCCAAAAGTTTGTGATTTCGTCACCCGTCGGCGACTGCAGAACCTCCATTATACCAGTACACAACCGTCGGTGTATGGTCAAGAGATCACAAAATAGCCTTTACAAAGGGGTTACTAGATGTATGGACTCACTAAGGTTTCACCGGCAGGCTAGAATCTCCAATTCTCCCACCCACGGGCCCCCTCTTGTGCCATGCAGTTCCCAGGGCAGTCCTCACTCGACTCCCATTCCCCGCGCCTTCCACAGTCCATAATAATCTAGTAACTTACCTAATTACTCAGCTAAGCAGCACCCATACTTGGCCTTGTGGTGGCACTGTTATCCTGGCATATGCATGCATGAACCGGTCCTTAGATCTACGGCAAGTAAACCACCATCTCATGCTACCTCATTCACAAACCCAGGCTTGCCTAGATCTCCCTCCGATCCATGTTCATTAACATCATCAGTTTCTCATTATCATTACGAGTGCAGTTAGCTAGACACATCTATCTCGCTTCCCAATCCCATGGACTCAGCGAAGCATAAAACAAAAACCTTACCCGACTCTTAAACATCCCGGCGACAAGGGTGGTTTAACCAATACTAGTAAACTCCTATAAAAGGGTTTCCCATCATGTTTGACTTAGCACACACACCTTTTCGCAAAACAAAACAGTTTTCCCAAAAACATAGGATCAATATGGTCAAGGAGCACTTGCCTTGTTCTTGCGGTTCCGGTTGTTCTTGGATCTCAAAACCTTGTTGCTGCAGTTCGTCGTAGAAAGCTCCCTGAGCTTGTCCTGCTAGGTAGGATCACGTGCATACAAGATTCACAACAATCAATATCATGCATAAACCTTAAACTAGATGCGAGGATGCATATGCATGCTATCCTATGATTAGTTTTATTAGATTGGTCTGTACGTGTTCTTGCATGGCTTGCATGGATTTTATGATGATCAGGGGTGTTCGGATCAAAGGTGGACGTGGCGATGATATTGTCTTTAGATCAACCTGATCATCAAGTGATCTGTCCACGAGAAGGCTTCTGTTCGAAAAAATCAAAGAACAGATGCAAAAAGAACACAACGATGTCGTAAGGTGGTATTGGAGACCTACCTTACTTCTTCTCGGTCTCGAGGTCCTCCTCAGATCGTTGGGCTTCCTCTGGCAATCTTCCTTGCTGCACTCCGGCGATGGTCTACTCGGCGGGTTGGGCCTAGGGCTCTAAGTCATCGGCTCAGGAGTTGGAAAAGAAGTTTGTGGTTTCGTCCAGAGGTTCTGGGTTCTATTTATAATCGGGAAGAAAAGAGTCCTAATCTGATTGTATCCCGAATAAAAGTCCTATTCAGGTCGTCGTTGGATCCTAACATCTTATCTTTAGTTGATTTGGTGCGGTAACATTGTGGAATTCAGGTTGGTTTCTGTTCCGGTATTTTTACGCGTACAGAATCCAAAAACCGTTCCTAGAACTCGTTACCTCCTCGGTGATGAGCTCCGGAGACTCCACGTGTCCACCGGGTCCTGGTCTCTCCCTTCTCCGCAGGGACGAGCTCCGGTTGTGCAGCGTGTCAAGTGAGCAAGACTTCCCTCTCCTTCGGAGGTGAGCTCCGCGTGCGCCACGTATCCTGGCGGTCGGGACCTCCTCTCTTACTTGGAGGTGGCTCCGCGCACGCCACGTGTCAGTGCCAGACCTTTCCTCTCTTCTTTCTTCAGAGACGAGCTCCGAGGTTAACACGTGTCCAGCAGCGACGGACCTCCTGGAGATAAGCTTCGGTGGCGACACGTGTTTGATAGAACCGGACCTTCTTGGAGGTGAGCTCCCAGATCGACACGTATCCCGCGCGAACAGTCCTCTGATTTCCATGATGACTGGCTCCGGGGCAACACGTGTCCCACACGGTCGGACCTCTCCTCCTTTGCGGAGATGAGCCCCGAGCCTGCCACGTAGCCAGCTTAGCGCCGGACCTCTCCCCACTTCGCAGGGATGAGCTCCGAACACGCCACGTGGCCAGCGGCCACGGTAAGTTGCCTTCGGCGCTCTCGGTGAACTGGATTCAGCTCTTATTGGCTATCCCTTTGATATTTTTCTTTGTTCCTACTTCTTCTTAAAATGTTTTCTCTTCATAAAACATGAATATATGCTGACACTAGGAATGAGGGTGTCACAAGGGGCCTCTTAGGGGCCCATCTTGTTCGAACCTTCATCAGCAGAGGGTGCTACCTATCCGAGTACACCATCATACTCTGAACTTCTCCAGGGGGTCGGACGATCCCCGCCGGGAGTCGGTCGAGGAACTTTCCCCGGAGTAGATGCCTCGCCGTTTCCAGTCGATTTTGGGGTCGAGCGCTGGTGAGCCCTTTTCCCCTTGGCCATCTCCTCTCAGCGCAGCTTCTCTGAATCCTTATGGTATATGCTGGCATCGTCATCCTGCCCAAAGTCCCCGAAGACCGGGAGAGGTGGGTGTCGCGGGCCGCCTTAGAGGCCGCCAAGAAGTAGAAGAGGGACGATGCCAATGCTCGCCGTATCCAGCATGAGAAGCGGAGATGTGGCACGTGCGGACGGTGAGTCTACTCTTGAGTCGTCAATGGAGGACAACACTGGGTCGTCGGAGAGCGGGAGTAGCCCGGCGGAGGCTCCGGCAGCTGCCGCTCAAGCGGTGGCGGAGCGGGCGTCGGAGCCCTCTCGTGATCAGGAGCGGAAGGATGGGGCGAACGTCGACTTCGTCCAACGTCCCTACGTGGGGCTCGACGCCAATCTTTTGGGGGCCTGGGCGCCGGGTGCTCGGATTGTCGGGGGGTCCTTGCCCTTCGAGGGATCATGGCGGACAGGCGGTCGAGCGTTGGAGGAGGGGCGACCGGGTGCCGAGCCTAGACCAGCGGCTCCAGTCGAGCACGACTCTACATCCTCGGGTGATCAAAGGCCAAAACTGGTGACTCTGGCTTTCGCTCCACTGCCCCCCGTTCCTCATTCCCCGATCAGCACTTCCTCCTCGTGCGGATCGTGCGCCGTTATTGGATAGCGGGAGAGGTACTTCCTTTTTCCTCTTGTCATATTATCTTTCTCTTAATTCGACTTTTTGATCCGTGCCTTTGCGTAGGAGGGCCGCTCGTGTGGGAGAGTCTCTCCCGACCGCCGCGGCCTTGCCTGAGGACCCAGCAAAGGGGCCCGCCTTGCTGTTGGCTGAACCAGCGAGAGAGGAACCTGCCCCGGCATCCGGTTCAGCGGCTGTCTCGGGCCCCGCTGTCGTTGGAGGTGAAGTGGTGGCTACGGGCGCCTCTCCTGACCGCTGACGCTGAGGCACCTGCCGGCCCTGGGTGTGGGGGCCACTGGTGCCGAAGACGGTGGCGCCCCAGGGCCGCATGAGTGGGGATGAGAAGGGGAATTAGGTTCCTTGTGCTCCCAACTCGTCGACATCCAGTAGGATCTTCTAGCCGAGCGTGGCCATCTGGATGCCGTGCTCGGGCATCTGTGGGAGGTGGCTCTGAGCAGTCTGGTGAGCCTTCTTCTTCTTTCTTTGACGTTGTGGATTCTTTGGTCCTGACAAAGTGTGTCTCCTTCATTGCTAGGAGCTCTTTCACCGAGCTGCTGAGGACTCCCGGTGTCTTCGCGAGAGCGGGGATCATCGCCGTCGCGCAAAGACTGAGCTGGCGGAAATGCAGGCGGAGCTCAAGAGGGCTCGTGCTGCTGCAAACGAAATGGCTCGGAAGACTAAGGCCGTGATCAAGGGGGCGTCATTGTCCTTTACGGAGCTCGCCCGCCTTCACACTGTTGCCAAGACCGCGCAGGGGGCCGCGGCTCAGGTCATGGATGAGCTATGGGCCTACCGCCGGGAGATCCAGGAATCCTTGGTCATCATGGAGAGGACAAGGGACCAAATTGCGGGTTTGCCCCTTCCTCTCCTTCTTCCGCGTCCGTTTCGGCTTGACATCTTCATGTTATGTCATGTTGCAGAAACGTAGGGGCGCATCACCGTCACTGAGGATTTGGCTGAAGCTCGTAGGGAAGACGTCGAGAGTTTATGTGCTCGCCTCTCTAATGAGGAGCGAGTTTTGGAGAGGGCTCGGCCCTGGTGACGTCCACTTGTGATCAGATGTTGGGTCCGATGCTAGCCACTTCCTCGGTAGACGTCACCTCAACGGAGTCGCGGCTCCGGCAAGTCACCTAGAAGTTTGTAGCACTTCAGTCAGAGCTCTCCCGCCTTGGGGGTGTCGGGCGGTCGATCTGCGACTTGGTGCTCGGCGACCGGTTCGGAGTTGGGCTCTCTGGTCGGCTAGCCAGGCGCTCGGCGCGGTGGATGATCGACGACAGGATGTCGAGGGAATCGGGGTTTTCTACAGAGCCCGAGTGGCGTTAGGGGCCATGCTACCTCACTAACCTGCCCTTTATCTTCATCGTGGCTTTCGTGAGCCGGTGGCAGATCCTGAAGGAGCTAGAGCTGCGGTTACCCCGGCTGTGCTCTCCTTGGATGAGCTCGTCCTAGAGGAGGCAATCAAGGGTGAGGTTGACAAGGAGCAAAGGATGGACGGTCCCTCTGCGTAGTTTAGGGCTCCTCCTCGGGCTTTTGTTTCACTTTTGTATTATGTGGAGGATACTGGCTCACCCTTTGTGAAATGGAGATAGGATTTTGGTATTTTGGTGGTGTTTGGACCTCTGGTGGATGGGTAGCCCCCGAGCACCGTGCGAAGGTTGGTCCACTCCTTCCATTGCGTGGTGCTTCTTTGTGTGTATGCTTCCTTTTTTTGGTAGTCTACTGATCAACCCCTTTGTCGTCTAATGGGGGTGCCGAGGTCATTTAAGGGGCTCAGACGGCTCCTCTGATGTAGAGTCGAGAGAGCTCCTTATTCAAGTCGTGTTGGTGGCCCGAGCTATGGGCCCTTTTTATCTGTTGCACCTCGTTCGGACTATGGTCTTCGTTGTGGATTGTCACTATCCCTTGGCCATAGGTCGCGTGGCTCGGCTTGGGAAGGAGAGGGCCTGGGCGTTTCTCCGTTGTGCCTTGTCCGGACTATGGCTTCGCTTAGGGTCATTGTTGTCCCTTCGCTTAGGGTTGTCGTTGTCCCCTTAGCCGTAGGTTGCGCGGCTTAATTTTGAGAGGGGAAGGGACCCGGGCTTCTTGTCCGCTGTGCCTCGTTCGGGCTGTGGGTTTGTCTCAGAGTTGTCGTTGTCCCCTTAGACGTAGGTCGCATGGCTCGGTTTGGGAAGGAGAGAGCCCGGACATTTTTCCATTGTGCCTCGTACGGACTATGGCTCCGCTCAGGGTTGTCGTTGTCCCTTCGCTCAGGGTTATCGTTGTCCTCTTAGCCCTAAGTCGCGCGACTCGATTTTGAGAGGGGAAGGGACCCGGGCTCTTTGTCCGTTGTACCTCGTTCTGACCATGGCTCGGTTTTGAGAGGGAAGGGGCCCGGGCTCTTTGTCCATTGTACCTCGTTCTGACCATGGCTTTGCTTAGGGTTGTCGTTGTCTCTTTGCTCAGTGTTGTCGTCGTCCCCTTAGCCGTAGATCGCGCGGCTTGGTTTCGAGAGGGAAAGGGGCTCGTCATTTTGATGCGAGCCCTTGAGGCTCTACGCAGGGGCTGCGTGGTGCCAGAGGTCGGGTCCGGCTTCGTTGTAAGTGGAAAATGTGCCGGATCGCTAAGAGTTTAAAACGTGAAAGATGGATAAGCCTCGGCGTGCATATATAAACTCTGCCAAACTAAGGGGTTTTTACAAGTATAGTTTTAGTGGCGCCTAGCCTACGCTTCCATGGTGAATGGCGCCCCACCTCTAGTTGCTGGGCGGTGCGGATGTCATCCGTGCCGCCTTCGTCGAGCCCTCGGTGTGGACGTCGATCATCCTCGTGTACTTCGGGGGACCGACTGGGGACTGGTCAGGAGGAGTTCTGCTGTTGCTCGACAAGGCGAGCTGGGTGCCACTGCTACGGCCGTTGCTGCCGCCTGTTCACAACCATGTTGGTCTCACAACTTGGCATGCAAGAACTTTGTCTCCGCCGTGATGATACCCCTGGGGCCATGCATCTTCATCTTGAGATACGTATTGTTAGGGATGGCCAAAAACTTCGGTAGGTTGGCCTTCCCAAGATGGCTGATAGGTGCTTTCAAAGTCAGGAACCTAGAAGGTGAGGGTCTCCATGCAGAAGTTGGACTTGTCCCTAAAAGTGATGGGGAGGTCGATATTCCTCAACTCATGGCCTGTTGGCCGGGGATGACCCCGTGGAACGGTGCTCGGATCAGACGGAGGCTCACGCGTGGGATCCCCATGGCGTCGAGGGTCCCAACATAGAGTATGTTGAGTCCGCTACCTCCGTCTGTCAGTATCCTGGTTAAGCGCTTCGTGCCTATGACCAGATCCACAACCAGCGGGAAGCGTCTAGGTCATGAATGAGGTCCGGGTGGTCCGATCGGTCAAACTTAATCATTGTTTCGTACCACTGCAGGAAGGTCGGGATGGTGGGAGAAACGATACTGACCTCACGGGCTGTCAGCTTTTGCCTGCAGCAGCTCTCGTAGGCTTGACTCCCCCCGATGATCATAAGGCAGCCCTCCGGCATGGAGAAGCTTGGTTCCTCGGGCTTGGGGCTTGCCTCGGCGGGTCCCTTGCCCTTGTCTTCCGTCGCGTCCGCCTCCGTGCTGACATAGTGTTTGAGGAGGTGCCTTACCGGGTAGGCGTTGTTGGTGCATGGCTTCTTGAGGAGCCTTTTGAAGTAGTTGGTCGGCCCCGTGGCTGGTATCTTGCCTTCGCGGTGTTCTACAGACGCGATGAGGTCTGAACCACTGTTTGCCGGGAATGGACGCCTTCCGTCGTTCGTTCGCCTCCTCTTGTCACCCTTATGGGGCAGCTCCTTGCTCCCCATGTCGGGGTTCTTCGGCTTTCGCTTGTTGAAGATGGCCCCAACCGCTTCCTTGCCAGAGGCGTGGTTCATGGCGATGTAGAGGAGGTCCCTCTTGCTTCTTGGCTTAACGCAGCCAAGCTTATGCACGAGGGACTCGCAGGTCGTCCCTGAAAGGAATGCCGCGACGACATCTACGTCGACGACGTCAGGAAGCTCGTGCACTTCTTAGAGAAGCATCGGATGTACTGAAGAAGGATCTTGTCTGGCCTCTGCCGATAGCCCTTGAGGTCCCAGTTGGCCAAGAGTTACCAGGACGCGCGTAGGTCCCCTGTAAGTTGCTGACAAATATTTCCCTAAGCTCATCCAAGTTTTGGATGCTGTTGCGGGGAAGGTACTAGAGCCATGCACCCGCTGTCCCATCTAGGTAGATGTGGAGGTACTGGATGATGAAGTCATCATCCTCTGCTCTGCCATCTCGGCAGGCGAGGCGGTAGCCCTCAAACCATATGATGGGGTTAGTTTCCTTGTCATATTTCCCGATGTTGGTCGGGGCTCGAAATCTTTGTGGGAAAGGAGCACTGCGTATCGCCTTCCCGAAGGCTTTTGGGCCTAGATATCTGGGGATTAGGCTCCCTCCTCTCCCGCAGCCATGGTGGATGACCTGTCGATGCCTTTGGGGGCGGGAGTTAGAAGGCGACCACGAGGGGCCTTCCTGGGTTCACCGCTTGGCTTCGAGAGTCTGGCGTAGGTCAGAAACTCCAATACACTCGTGCACTGAGTTGCGTGAGGGTGTTGACAATCCGTCCCTTTCGGGTCGGGTTGCTCGGCTCGGCATGTGGGCTTCGGTGCGGTTCGTCCCGCGCCGATCGAACCTTCGGCTCTGACTGGGGGCTAACGAGCCCCCGGCTCGAGCGAGGGAGCTCTCAGCCTGCTGAGCAGCGGCTGAAGCCAAGAGCGTCTGAAATTCTAAATGAGCCCTCCGAGTTTCAGGGTTGGCAGGCTCTGGCATGCCGTGTAGTATGGTAGAGGCAGATGCTACATTTTAGCTGGCCCTTTGGAAGTGCGGGGCCTGGCGATGACTGATGATGTCGGCCTGGATCTGTCAAGCACGGAGGCGTGCCGCGTTTGAACCCGAGCTGAGGCCAGGTTGAGCACAGTGGGCCTTTGAGGCTGCGTTGCGCCGCGAGCTGGTCTGCCAATTCGTGGTGTCGCGCCTCTGACGACTCAGGGTTGCCCCGGGGACTTTCACTGGTCGGTGTCGCCAGCTGCGAGGCATTGGCCGTTTGGGTTTTGTGCCACTCGCAGGAGAGGTGCTCGCCGCCTTCAGAGTCGTTGCTGGAGTTGGAGTGAAACTCCAGCATGTGATGGAGGGACGCCAGAGTGTGCCCGATCATCCCCACGAACACTAACACCGGAGCGTCGTACGTGGCACCCGAGTTGGTGGAGAGTCGGAGGGTGCCGAAGCTGTTAGTGAAGATGTCCAGACTCCCAAATCAGAGGGCCTGGTGGGTGAGGGCAAAGTCGGGCCCTCCCTCGCCACCTGCGGTGGCGGTGAACTCGGAGTAAGGACATCATCGCGCCGGGTGCGGGAGTTGGTCATGAGGAAGCCATCGAGGTGGTTGGAACGTAACGCGCGGTAGTCCCCCTATCGGTGTTTTGGATTTCCAACTAGTAACCGAATGTACCATTCGTTCTACCTCGAGGTGGCCTAGCTAAGAACACATGAAGGATTATCCAAGTTTGGGCAAGGGTGGCCCTACGTCCAGTCGGGGTGTCTCGCTTGCCCTTACTCAAGAATGGGGGTTTGTAGGTACCCTGTGAACCGGGTACCCCCGTGTGGAGGGTTGAAGACAGCCCAGGCCCCGCCTCCCTGCCAAGGCAGGGGCTAGCAAGGCCACGTGTCCTTGGCCCCGAGGTCGACCCTGGGGCTGCCACGTGCGTCTAGGCTCTGAAGCCAACACGTGTCCTTGGCCCTGGACCGAGCCTCCCCGCTAAGGTGAGGTCCAGAGCTGCCACGCGTATATGAGCTCTAAACCTCCTCCCTGCTGAGGAGGGCTCCGGAGTAGTGGTGGGCAGAAAACCCAAACCCAAACAGAGTACCCGAAAAACTTGAACCCGAACTACCCGAAAACCGATAAACAAATTCATTCTTTGGGTAGGAATTCCTAAAATTCGATTAAAATTTGGGTATTTTTGGGTACCAGCAGCCGGTACCCGAAATACCCGAAGTCCCAAACTTTTATGGGTTTAGCGAGCCCAGCAGCCCGTGAGGCCGCGACCCCAGGTCGGCAGCTATTTCGGAGAGTCTCCGAGATCCACATCCATCTAGTCCCGACCTGAGAGACAAGCAACAAGCAACCCTAACCAGGTGAGCGCCCCCGCCCCGCCGCCTCTAGGCCCTAGGCGGCTAGGCCCCCCATCGCCCCCCGCTACGGCGTGGTGGCGCCGCCTGCCCCATGTCGCCGTGCGCCAGTTCGGCGACTCGACGTCCTCAAGGGCGAGTCCCTGACCCCGAGCCGAGCTAACCCGCCCGCCCCTTCCCCCGGCGGCCTGGCCATCTGCCGCACGTCCCCCACCGCCGCGCTCCCGGCCCGGTCAGTGGCTCGGCGCCTCGGCGGCCTCCACCTCCGAGTCCGCTCTGGTTCGGGTAGTTCGGGTAACCTGAAATTTTGGGTACCTGAATTCGGGTACCCAAAATTTCGGGTAGTGAATCTGAATACCCGAATTTTTTAAAACCCGAATTACCCAACCCGAAATTTTGGATAATCCCGAATGCCCGCCGCTACTATGGAGCCGACACGTGCCCTTGGCCCCGGTCCTAGCCTCCCCGCTGAGGTGAGTCTGGCGCTGCCACGTGTACCGGGCTTCGAACCTCCTCCGTGCTGACAAGGACTCCGGAGCCGACACATGACCTTGGCCCCGGACCAAGCCTCCCCGCTGAGGCGAGGTTCGGAGCTGCCATGTGTACCCAGGCTCTGAACCTCCTCCCTGTCGAGGAGGGCTCCGGAGCCAACATGTGCCCTTGGCCCTGAACCTAACCTACCCGCTGAGGTGAGGTCCGGCGCTGCTACGTGTACCTGGGCTCCGAACCTCCTCCCTGTCCGAGGAGGGATCCGGAGCCGACACGTGCCCTTGGCCCCGGACCTAGCCTCCCTGCTGATGTGAGGTCCGGAGCTTCCACGTGTATGTGGGCTCTGAACCTCCTCCCCACAGAGGAGGGCTCCGGAGCCGCCACGTGCCCCATGATCCGTCATAGGCCATGGGTTGAAGAAGTCAAGGAGAAAGTGCGCTGTCAGGCCAAGCATTCAAGGCTCGCGCCTTCCCCAGAAGCATGGCGCACGGCGCACGCCTTCGTCCTCTGCCCGTTTGCCATTACAATGAAAAGACAAGGCGACGAGGCATGACAGCGGCACAGTGCCGCCCTGCAGAATGAGGCGACGCAGCGACAAGACGGCGTCATCATTGCCTGCAACGCGGTAAAAATCGCTCAGCGCACTAGGCGGCGGGACTTAATTCCTCCGTCCGATACTCTACTCAGAGTTGTAAAAACCCTAGGCTATGTATAGGGTTTAGATAGCCTCGCGGCTGCCTGTAGAGCCCAGGGGCCTCATTGTAAGCACCCTGACCTTGTCCTATAAAAGGACCGGGGTGTCCACCCGATAAAGAGTTCGGCTCTCACCCATTGAGAACACACACCCACACATACGCAATACAACAATCACCCCCGTGGACATAGGGTATTACGCTCTGGCGGCCTGAACCACGTAAATATAGCTGTTCACCCGCTCTCTCGAGTTGGATCGCTCTATGGACGTCAAGCCCCTCCAATCAAAAAACCTTTGCGGGCTGCTCCTGTAGCAGACCGGGGGAAGTGTCGTAGCAAAACTTCGACATTTAGCGCGCCAGGTAGGGGGCTTTTCACGCTCTCTAGGTGACCATGGTGAACATCACCTCTCTTGGCAAGACTTCTCACCCAACTCGCCGTCGTCTCCAGGCAGGAAATGACGAGGCCACCTCCCGCTCTAGGGCGGGCAGGTCTGGCAGCGCCAGCGACCAGATGGTCGGCATGCCAGTGGTGCCCACGACTCCCAGGTCTGGCCGGGCCGGTGACCAGACGGTCGGTGCACCCTCAGCGCCCACGGCGCCAGCGGCCACTACTTCACGGTGGCCCTCTACCCCAACGGTGTTGACAGTGCCACCACACCGAAGCCCAGAGAGCGTGCTAGCAGCAGCGCGCACAATTCTGCACAACCCTCCGGGCGAGGGTGCCACACCCGAGGTGGCAGAGCAATGACGACACGATGTCGACCACCTCGTCACCGCTGCCATGAGCACGCCCGCCTACAGAAGGCAGCGGACTGAGCCCTCGGAGGCCTTGTCGTGTACGCTGACTATGGCCTGCGGGACGGCTGCCACGCGCATGACGGCCACAGCTGACCTCAGGGTCAAGCCAAACCATCACCACGCAAGCGAAGATGGTCGCGTCACCATCGAGCAGCACCGCGAGAGGCATCGCAACCTCGAGGGAGAGTACGGCTCCCTGAGCGCCGTACCAGCGGGACGTGCCCCGCAGACCCCTGCCTCTCCAGGAGCAGTCGGGAGCTGCATGGCGCTCGCCCTGCATCTTCGCATGGTGGTATGGCCACCCAAGTTCCGGACCCACTTTCCGGAGAAGTATGACGGGACAGTCAACCCCGCCGAGTTCCTACAGATCTACTCTACCTCCATCCTAGATGCAGTAGGGGATGAGTCCTTCATGGCCAACTAATTCACCGTGGCCCTGACCAGCACTGCCCGGTCATGGCTCATGAACCTTCCCCCAGGCTCCATATCATCCTGGGAAGAGTTGTGGTAGAGATTCACAGCCAACTTCAGGAGTTCCTACATGCGCCCCGGCACCGAGCTCGACCTCCACGCCGTGCGTCAACGCGACAGGGAGTCGCTGCGATCCTTCATCTAGCGGTTCTCCCAGATCAGAAACACCATCGTCCACATCTCCAACGCCTCCGTCATCGTCGCCTTCCAGTAGCGCGTCCATGACAAGAATATGCTCGAGAAGTTAGCCACGCACGATGTGCAATATGTCTCCGAGCTCTTCAGAGTGAACGACAAATGCGCCAGGGCGGCGGAAGGCCGAGACTGGCACTCGCGACCTGCCTCCACGGTGGGGAATGCCGGAGAAGCTGCTGCTCTGTGCAGAGGCAAGACGAAGAATACCAGAGGCAAGGACAAACCTCTAGCCGGGGCACCCACCGCCGCCCTTGCAGCGGCCGGTGGGGGCCGAGCCCCGCGCACCAACAAGCGCCCACGACCGTCGTCTGCCAGCGATGACAACCAGTGGTCCCCGGTGCACAACTCCAACCGCCACGGCGCCAACGACTGTCGTGATATCAAGAAGATTGCGGATCGCTTCCGTGAGCTGCAATAATAGCGATTGTGCCAAGACGGCGTACCCTCTTGCCAGCGGGAGGGCAAACAAAAGGCCAAGCCTGAGGTCAGCACTGAGCAAGAGATTGAGGATCAAGACGATGAGCAGGCATTTAAAGCCGTCTACGGACACTCCGACTCTGACTCCAGCGCTGACAATGAGCGATGCAAGGCACTCCATGTCTAGTCAGACATCCCCCCGTCGTGCGACAAGGGAGACGCCCTGTGACACTGGTGCAGGGGGTCGAGGCCACCCTTCCCCAGAAGCCACCGTGGGCTCATCCCATGTCCAAGCATACGATGAAGCCACGCAGGACCAGCTCCCGCGTGAAGACATCAACCTTGTCGATGAGCAAACGTGGCTAGCAGCTGCTCAAAACGCACGGTACCGCCAAGTGCTCCGGCGCTATCGGCAGCAGTTTATGTGGAGTAGACATCTCAATGTGGGCGACCTGGTGCTTCGGCAAACACTTCCTCGAGAAGGGGTCAACAAACTCTCCCCCAGCTGGGAGGGTCCATTCCGAGTGACACAAGTATGCCGCCCCATGTGCGTCCGCCTAGCCATGGAGGATGCGGTGCCTCTACCCAATCCATGGAACATAGAACATCTCCGTAAGTTCTACCCTTAGCGCAGCGGTAGGGTTCTTTTTTGTCTGTAAAGGTGTCATACTTTCTAGGAACAGCGCTTAGAACAGCTAAGCTCCGGAGGAGTCCTGCTACTCTTGTCATCCAGAGTGGGTCGCTGCTGTTTTGTACGGCCTGTTTCCTCCTATGAAGGAAGCCTGAAATGAGAAAATTGTGTCTTACTCCTCGTACCCATTTTAACGTTTGTGCTCACTCATGCATATCAACTATAAATGGCATGTCAAGAGCCTGTCATACATACTTTTCCTAGGTCCCGTAACACTGGAAGGTCCCCTCACTGAAAGGTTAACGCCCGCGGGAGGTCTAGGATATGCAACCTTCTTAGCATGGTTCCATACCCTAAGCCTGTCGGACTGCCTCCCCTGTGCTACAACTGAGTACTTGGGGGACGGAAGGTACACACCTACAGACAAAAAAGTAACCGGACCCTCGACATCACCCCCTTTATTTTCCGTGCTTTCTTTTCATACTGCTCTGGCCGTGTGGCAAGTCACCATTTCCTGTACCCATCCATAGTAGGAGTTGTGCTATCCTTCTGCAGGTGGGTCTGCTTGAGGTGCATGTGGTGTACTCGGGGTCCTGTGGTTGACTTATTGCTCGGGGGCCCTAAGGTGTCGAATGGTCCCTCCCCTAAAAGGCTTACGCCAATGGGAGGTCCAGGGTGTGTAGCCTACTTAGCCTGGTTCCGTACCCTAGGCGTGCACACCCTGCCTCTCTAGCGCTACAGCTTAGTACCAGGGAACCAGACTACACGTACCCTTGAGTAAAACTTTAACCCATAACTTGGGATCCTTTGGTTGTCTCATTTCCTGGGGGCCCTATGGTGCCGAATGGTACCTCCCCTGAAAGGCTTACGCTAGCGGGAGGTCCAGGGTGTGTAGCCTGTTTAGCCTGGTTCCATACCCTAAGTGTGCACACTCTGCCTCTCCAATGCTACAGCTCAGTACCAGGGAACCGGATGACTCATACCCCTAGGCAAGGCCTTAACCATAGCCCGGATGACCCACATCAAATTACCCAAGCCCCGTAGCTCAGTTGAGGACCGTATGACGCAACAAAACTAACAACAGGAAAGGGTGGCCAGAAAGCACGGCTACTGCCTTTTTTCTGCCATGTCTGTAGGTCCAAACAGGTCTTTGGCGTCCCAGACCTCCCAGGAGGTCTGATGCTGACGTCCTTCCATCTAGTATACTTGGTAGGTGCGCCCCAACTCAAGGGCCACACCTACCAGGGGGGCATCACGGTGAACAACGCAAGCAGGACGTTAGACCACTGCAGCACCAAGTAGAAGACTCGGAGTCCCGGCTATGACAAGCTGAAGACATTGTCTGAGGTTCCCTCGGGTCCTTGCGCTGCTAAGGACTCGGGAGGATGTGTTAGCCACACTGCCAGAGCGCTCTAGGTCCTTACGCTGCTAAGGACCCAGAGGAACAAGCTCGGTACATCGGCAAAGAGCTATCCACCTCGGATAAGTCATTTTGGACCTTTGTGCTGCCAAGGGTCCGAAGTCTACACCAACATTTCAAGACACACAAAACTTGAAACAAAAAAGTCTTTATTCATGGCAGAGCTCCGGCATACAGGGGATGATACAAGGCGAGCGGGAGACCCAGAAGCTACCCATGCTGGAACCAAGCAGCTACAAGTCAGGTGACCTCCTCCACGGCAGACTTGATTGCCCCTGACAGCTCTGCACTGCGGCACAGCGCCACAGGTTTCAAGGAGATGCTGGTGTCGCAGCTCCGAAGGCAAGAGAGCACATGCTCTGCCACCTACTGGGCCAGAGCCTTTCCTTCGGCCTCCAGCTCCTCCCCCATGACTTTCTCTAGCGCTAGGAGCTTGTCCCAGACCGAGTCCAGGGCAGGGAGCACCTGACTCACCTTCTGGGCCGGACCACCGGAGTGCAAGCGGCCGAAGCCGAAGGGTTCCAAGGCCACCTCCGCACAGCCAAAGAAGTCCCAGACCTTCTCTGCCCCAGTGGCACGAGAAACCCGGAGTTCTTCGTCTGTCTTGGCGGCAGAAGCCATGCCCCCCGCCAAGCTCCTGCTCGCCAGCTCCTGCTACGGGTCGCCAGCTCCTGCTCCTTGGCAGCCAGCCACACAGCTTGCTCCTCCAGGTCAGACTCCCTGGTCGCGGCGGCGAGCTCTCGGTCGTAGACACCCTGGAGCCAGTTCCTCATGTGCTCCCGCTCCTCCTCGTGAGCGACCAGGCGATCGGAGAGATCCCTCTCCTTTGCCTTTGCCTTCTTTTCCCGAGGAAAAAGCGTCTCCCGATGCTCCATCAGACCCGCGAGACGCGCATCGGCGGAGCATGGAGGTCCTTGGCCTCAGCGAGGAGACTCACTGCCTTCTTCTGGAGGTCGGCGATGAAGGCCTCTTTCTTCTCCAGCACTTCCTCCCGTGCCTCAAGCCGCTCCTCCCGAGCCTGCGCCTTTGCACTAGCGGACTGGACCCGCGCCTTCAACAGATCATCCTAGTCCCAGAGGCGCTCCCGCTCAGACCTCAGCTCGACCCACTCCTGCCCAAGCACGTCTTACATCTGGTCCAGGCTCGAGCGAACTGCTCTTATGGCCTTGGGGGACGGGACGGCCTTCGGCATCGCCAGGCGAGGGACTGCCTCAACACCCTTCGGCTCTTCATATTCCGGTGGGGCTACCACCACGGCAACCTGCGGAGGAAGAGGAAGAGGGCTGGCAGCTAACTCAACAGCATCCGCGCCGCTACAAGTGGTGTCCATGCCCGCCGGCTGGCTGGCCTCGGGGGACGGGGTGCCGACATCCAAAGCCATCCCAGGCGCAGGCTCAGGCACTACCACTGGCGTCAAAGCTCCAGCGGAGAAGGAGGTCTGCCTACTGGACTGCTGCGGGGGAGGAGGGGTGCTCTGCTGAGGAGCCCAGCAAGAAGAAGCATCAAGAATCAGCTACGTCACTCAGAGGCTCAGTACACAACCTAAACAGAGAGGTTGAGCCGTACCTGGAGGTCTGAAAGTTCCACCCTGCGCGGAGCTTCTTACACGGAGGGCTCGAGCCACTCGCCTCCACCGGCGTTGAGGTCGCCTCCGTCGGCTTTGGAGCTGGTAGAACCTCAGGGGTCTTTGTCGCCTAAGACGGCGTAGCAGGAGCCTTCCCTACTGAGGACCTCGATGCTGAAGATATGCCCTGTGTTGGGGCTACCCTCGACGGCTGAGGAGCCGACGGCGCTGCTGGAACCCTCGTCGTTGCCGACGCCGCTTCAGGAGTATTCCCCGACGACAGCATCCGAGCAGGGGACGTGCCTAAGGACTTATTCTTCATCGTAGGTGCTTCGGGGGCCCCTCCCTGAAGCTCCAGCAGCGGCAGTCGCTGAGCCTGGTGCAGGACCGTGGGAAGCCAAGAACCCCTGCCTGGGGGCCCGAGACGAAGCTTCCGTCAGGACGAACCAGCTTCCTCTTCCACGCCTGCTTGACTCCGGAGTGTCCTTGGGCGGTAAACGAGGGCGCGCCGCAGGTGCAGGTCTGCCAGCTGACTCCTTTCCCTCTATTTGGAAGTGAGTTCGATGCAGGCCATGCCTGGCCACTGCTGCTGTCTGCTCAGAGGATCTCCACACCCCACGAGGCGTCGTCGACCTGCTGCACTGTGACATCGATGTCGTCCAGTGTTGGCAGCTCCTCCAACAATCTCTACCATGCCTGCTGGTTGAGGTAGACAGGCTGGGATCTCGCCGGCGGGGTGATGGGGTTGTCTGTGATCTGGTCGCGGGAGAGCTTCTGCAGCATCATGTCCAGCATCTCCCAATCCGGTGACGACCCCGCTTTGCGCGCCAACCGGGTCATGTCGCCCTCCCTGGTGTATTGCCAGGCGGGCTGGATGCGCTGCTGGAGAGGGGCAATCCGGCGGGACAGGAAGTCGGCCAGGACCATCAGCGAGGTTAGGACTTCCTCGTCCAAGTACCTGATCCTCTCCAGCACCGTCGTGTAGGCATTCTGCAAGTCGGGGATCTCGTCCCCGACGGCTTCCTCAGCAATCGGCAGGCCACCCGGTAGCTCAAATCGGTCATGCACGTCGGTCTGGGCAATCACCCTGTCCTCCCTCCAGTGCTCCCACTTCCCGGGAGAGAAGGGCGCGATGTACGACACAGAGCTCCTCCCTCGGTGCTGGAAGTAGTAAGCCCCTAGGTGGCTTGCGCTTCTCCCCGAGGCCCTCAAGGAGAAGAACACCCTGAAGAGCCACACCGAAGGATGCACGCACACGAACATCTCACAAAAGTGGACAAACACGACCACTAGTGCGAGGGCGTGCGGCGTGAGGTGCTGGAGCTGGAGCCCATACACCTCCAACAGGGTGAGGAGGAAGGACGATGCCGGGAGCCCCCAGGTGGCTTGCGCTTCTCCCCGAGGCCCTCAAGGAGAAGAACACCCTGAAGAGCCACACCGAAGGATGCACGCACACGAACATCTCACAAAAGTGGACAAACACGACCACTAGTGCGAGGGCGTGCGGCGTGAGGTGCTGGAGCTGGAGCCCATACACCTCCAACAGGGTGAGGAGGAAGGACGATGCCGGGAGCAAGAACCCGGACAACACGTATGAGGTGAAGAGAACCACCTCGCCGGGCTGCATGTCGGTCAGCGGGACCCTCCCACGACAGATCTTTCCATCGAATGTGGTCGACTGCCACCCGAGTAGGCGCCTCACGAGCCCGATGTCGCAATTGATGCGAAGCCGGGAGGAACGGGGGCCAGAAGCCATGGCGGCGAGTGAAATTTGAGAGGCTGGGGAGCGGAGTCTTCTAGCGTGAAGGAGGAAGGCGAAGATTGCAAAAGGAAGAAAGGAACCACTCTTCTCCGGAAGGCTTCCTTTTCTACGTCCAAAACCTTTGGCAGGGCAACAGGCGCGACGTTTGGGTTTCCACCGCCGCGCGCTGCCCGCCACCCCAATGATGGGTGGGACCCAGGTCCAGTCGTCAGACACTAGGGGCCAGGCGGGTGACTCCTCGGGAACGCCCAGCGGTTCCCAATAAAAGAAGCGTGGTAGAGCCTCAACGGTCGATCTGAGGACTGTTGCAGTAAATACCCCGGGGCAACCCCTCAAGCACGTCGCCACGACCCACCAATCAAAGGCGGGCACACGTCCACTACAACGACGACGTGCTGCCACTTCAATTGTCGAGTACGCCCATTAAGCCAAGGACGTGCAACCTTTTCGTCTCCTAGATACAACTGCACACCCACTATGCTAGAATCTTGCTGCTGCTTCGGCTTCCAAAGTGCAGGTTCTAAGTTACCACGGGGGAAGGATGGAGGCCCCACCTGTGGGATCATTGTCTCCCCCGAGATGGGCCCGAGGCCACTGTCGGTACCCTACGAACCGGGTACCCCCGCGTGGATGGTTGAAAACATCCTAGGTCCCGCGTGGAGGGGCTGCCACGTGCGTCTACTCTATGGAGCCAACGCGTGTCCTTGGCCCCGGATCGAGCCTCCCCGTTGAGGTGTGGTCCGGAGCTGCCACATGTATGTGGGCTCTGAACCTCCTCCCTGCTGAGGAGGGCTCCAGAGCTGACACGTGCCCTTAGCCCCGGACCTAGCCACCTCGCTGAGGTGAGGTCCGGCGCTGCCACGTGTACCCGGACTCCGAGCCTCCTCCCTGCCGAGGAGGGCTCCGGAGCCGACACGTGCCCTTGGAACCGGACATAGCCTCCCCGCTGAGGTGAGGTCTGCAGCTGCCAAGTGTATGTGGGCTCTGAACCTCCTCCCCACAGAGGACGGCTCCAGAGCTGCCATGTGCCCCACGATCTGTCGTGGGCCATGGGTTGAAGAACTCAAGGAGGAAGTGCGCTGTCAGACCAAGCATTCAAGGCTCGCGCCTTCCCCAGAAGCATGGCGCACAGCGCACGCCTCCGTCCTCCGCCCGTTCGCAATTACAATGAAAAGACAGGGCGGCGAGGTGTGACAGCGGCCTAGCGCCACCCTGTAGAGCGAGGCGACGCGGCAACAAGATGGCGTCATCATCACTTTCCATGCGGTAAAAATCACTCAGCGTGCCAGGAGGAGGGACTTAATTCCTCCGCCAGCCACTCTACTCAGAGTTGTAAAAATCCTAGGCTATGTATAGGGTTTAGGTAGCCTTGGAGCCGCCTGTCGAGCCCAGGGGCCTCATTGTAACCATCCCGGCCTTGTCCTATAAAAGTAACGGGGTGTCCACCTGACAAAGGGTTTGACGCTCACCCATTGATAACACACACACATACGCTATACAACAATCACCCCCATGAATGTAGGGTATTACGCTATGGAGGCTAAAACCACGTAAATCTTGGTGTTCACCCGCTCTCTCGAGTTGGATCGCTCTAGGGACGTCAAGCCTCTCCAATCAAAGAACCTATATGAACTGCTCCCGTAGCAGCTCGGGGGAAGTGTCGTAGGAACACTTCAACAGGGTTGTTCTTACAAGTGTGAGAGCCTGCCCTCTCGAACCGGCAGGCCTATTCTATTTATACTCTTTTTCTCTCCCTCTCACGGTATCGTTGCGGGGAGGCAAGTTATGGGCGCCGGAATGGCTTGTCCCGTCGTACGTTTCGACAAGGTACTCGATGGGGTTGCCGTAGCCGTAGCCTGTCAACGCACCTGCTCCCGTCCCGTCGTTGGGGGTGGTCCATACCAAGGCGCAGCGCGCCCCTTGTTCCACTCCTCTTCGGTCTTGTCAGAGGTGACGGGCATTTAATACTGGAGCCAGGGGGTACTCGATTAACTTCCACTCGGCTGAGGCGGCGCCTGCTCTGCGTTGAAGGCCACCTACTTCACTCCTAGATGAGGTCGGGCTCGAGTCCTTCTTGCGGGGCTTGGACTCCCTTCTGGGACCGCCTCGAAGGCGGATCTTGCATCCTGCCTAAGGGTCGGCCTCGGGCTCCTCGTGCCATCTCCTCCTGAGCTCTGGCTCGGGCCTGTGTCATTATCCTTCGTGGGTTGCCCTCGTGCTTTCTTCGGGTGTCTAAATACAGAACCCCGTCATAAACCCTGCGTATTGCCAACAATGAATGATGTACAACTCTTCAGTTCTTGGCAGTGTTGGATCCTCCAAATATAAATCTAACTCAGTTCGCACATAAGTTGAACACTCTTCTACCTCCTCTGACAAGAACTTATCAAATATATCAAACACAAGATCATCTCCTTCGTTTTGGATAATAGTTTTGCTAGCTGCACCTACACCATCAGTTTTTGCCATGCCCTCCATAGAGACTTGATATTCCAATACTAGATCATACAAAAAACTTGTATCTCTAGACACTTTACTATTTTTAGCAGGACTCTCTTCACCATAAATAGTGCTATGGAAAGCTTTCATGAATTTCATTTTCTACCTAGGATTTAAAACAGTAGCTACTTCCATTAGCCCATGCACATATGTCCAATACTTACTAAATTTTTGTTTCATCAAGGCAGACATCTCTTCTACCTTAGGGATATTACTGCTTCTCCATTTCTCAATAGCTAAATAAATGCCCCAAATTTTGGGGGAAAAAATTTGCAATGACATAATTAATGCCTGACAATAGCTCAGTTGCATCGTAGAATATCTTCAACCTACCACAAGGCTTCCTAGCAAATCCCCAATCATATTTATTTGTCTTAAAAGGAGCACAAAGTTTTTCTTTATTTGCAAGGCATTCAGAAACCGTTTGATACTCTAGAGCAATGCTAATCATAAGGTAAGTTAAATTCCATCTTGTCTTACAATCTAGAGCTATCCTTTTACCATATTTAATGTTCATCAGTGATGCCGTGCGTTCAAAACATTCATGTATTTTTGGTGCGGCACACCAAAATCCATCACTTTTACGCACTTTCAATACCCTTTTCCATAAAACTCAATCCATCTTTAAGAATCAAATTAATAATATGTGCAGCACATCGCATATGCAACAATGTACTATGTAGCATAAGAGAGGAAAGGGGCATCTTATCTTGCGTAGCATGCATTAGATTGTCATTGGTGCTGCAGTTATCAAGAGTCACATTTGAAACCTTCTCAATCTGCCAATCTTGTAGCACTTCATAAAGAACATCACTTATAACTTCCCCTGTATGTGGGGCTGACACATATATGAACCTGCAAAAAGTCAAAATCTCACATCAGTTATAACAATACAACAATATAACAGTACAACAATATAACGGTACAGCAAAACAACAAAATGGACCAAAATGAAACAACAATACATCAATAAATTATTATTACATTAAGAGAAAACTTTTAAGTTTCCAATCATCATCAACATAATGTACTGTCACGGACATATATCCTTTCTTTTGATGATCTGTTGTCCACATGTGCGTAGTTACAGCAATTCGAGAATGCCAATGTTGGAAAGAATCAACCAAATAAAGCCTTTGCACCTCATACATGGTATATCCTTTTTAATAGTGTTTCTGGACACTACATTGAAAAGATGTTGCAATGATGCACAAAATCTTCGAAAACCAACACGATCAACTATAGATAGTAGGTACTCATGGGCATATATCATTAGTGCAAGTTCCTTCCTAGCAATTTGCTGGTAAAAAATATACTTTTCAAAAACAGGAACCCCATTATCATTGTCGAAGCGTCTGCGGTCGACACTTCCCCCGGGCCTGCTCTGGGCAGCCAGCGGAGGTTCTTTTTCGGAGGGGCTAGTCCTCTCGGAGAGTCTCGCGTGAGTTGGACGAAGGAAGGATATGAGCACATGGATTTTTACGTGGTTCGGGCCGCCGGAGCGTAAAACCCTACGTCCACAGGAGCAGTGTTGCTCGTCGTATTGCTTGAGGCTTAGAACCGGTGTTCTAAGCTTGGGGATGAACTACGTATTGAGTCTGGGTCAAAATGAGCCGAACCCTTTGCAACGTTGCCTACCTGAGACTTTTATAGTCCAAGGCTCGGGCGGCTTACAAAGGGGGCCCCGGGGCCCGACAGGTGGCCCCGGGGTGATTTCCTGCCATCTACCGTATCCAGCAGTGAATGCCGGTAGCTGTCTCTGGCGGTAGCTTCTTAGACTTTGTTCTGTCGCCCTGCCCACGCCGCAAGCTAGGCGTAGTGGTTGATGATGGTGAGGGCGGCAGGGGATGTCTTGTCGCTGTATTTACTGGTGTACAGCTTCCGACACTATGTGCCTATCTTGACTGTGACTGGTCACAGTGCCTCCTGACAAGCGTGCGTCGCGTCTCCGCGTCTTGGGAAGGCGCGGGTCTTGAATGCCTCGTACGGACAAGGCATGGTGCGCCTTTACTCCTGCTGCCTACCACGCCGGGCGGCAGCGCAGCTCTGCTGCCACGTGGCGAGCCCGGAGCTCTCCTCTGTGGAGTCGGGAGATTCGGCCCCGCTGGACACGTGGAGCCTTCGGAGCACACCCTCACAGAGGGGGAGATCCGGCCCCCTAGGTTGGTTGGCGATGGCGTCCACTCGGCAACGAAGTCAGCCAGTGCTTGGCTCTTGACTGCATGTCGTGGCAGGAAGTCTAGCTCAGACTCTGCTAGCTCCGCTGCCCACTTGGCGACATTGCCGATCGCGTTGAGGCTGTGGAGGATGGTCCTCAGCGGGTAGGAGGTGACCACTGAGATTTGGTGGGCTTGGAAGTAGTGCCGGAGCTTCCTGGACGCCACAAGCACTGCATACAACAGCTTATGGACCTCTAGGTACCTTGTCTTGGCGTTGTGGAGGACTTCGCTGATGTAGTAGACGGGCCTCTGGATGGTCTGGATCCTCCCTGGGAGACCTGGGGTGTCTTTCTCCATTGGCGCAGGCCGACAGGAGGTAGACAGGTCCTGGGTAGCCTCCGGGGGATGGGACCCGGAGACTTCTTGGCCATCTTGGACCTCCGGGAGGTCGTCTTGGACCTTTGGGATGTCGCTCGGGACCTCCGGGAGATTGTCTTGGACTTCTGGGAGGTCGCCTGGGACCTCCGGGAGGTTGTCTTGGACCTCCGGGAGGTCGCCTAGGACCTCCGGGTGGTTGTCTTGGTGCTTGACTTATGTTGCTGGAGACGGTCGTAGTGGCGAGGGGTCCGGCCGCTCTGCGACGAGGACCATGCTCACCACTTCTGTTGTCACCGCGATGTAGAGCAGCAGGTGCTCTCCGAGCTCAGGAGCTACCATGATGGGCAGCGTCGTTAGGAGCTGCTTCAACTCCTTGAATGCTTCTTCTGCTTCTTCGGTCCAAACAAATGGACCGGCTTTGCGCAGGAGCTTGAAGAAAGGAAGAGCCCTCTCAACTAGCCTTGGTATGAATTGGCTGAGCGCAGCTAGACATCCCGTGAGCTTCTGGACATCCTTGATGCGAGCCGGGGGCCGCATCAGCTCGATGGCCTTGATCTTACCTGGGTTGGCCTCGATCCCTCGGTGTGAGATCAGGAATCCGAGGAGCTTTCCAGAGGATACACCGAACACACACTTGTTCGGGTTTAGCTTGGTGCGCGTGGTGCGCAGCTTGTCAAAGACTAGAGCTAAGTTATCTAACAAGGAAGAGCTATGTTTGACTTTGACAACGATGTCATCGACATACACCTCAACTAAGTATCGGATTAGCTCTCCAAAGGTTTTGTGCATTGCACGTACAAAGGTGGGGAGAGCATTTTTCAGACCATAAGGCATGGATACATAACAATATAGGTCGTCTACAGTGATAAAAGCAGTGTGTTATTCATCTTCTCTAGACATGGGAATTTGGTGGAAGCCTGAGTAGGCATCTAGGAAGCATAACATATCACAGCCTGATGTAGAGTCTACTATTTGATCTATTCTAGGGAGAGGGAATGGATCTTTGGGGCATGCCTTATTGAGACTGGTGTAGTCGATGCACATACGGAGCTTCCCGCCGGCCTTCAGGATGACAACAGGGTTCGCCAACCACCGGGGGTGGTGGACCTCCTGTATGAATCCAGCATCAAGCAGCTTCTTGATTTCTTCACGGATGATGTTCTGCCGCTCGATGGACTGCTTCCGGGGCTTCTGCTGGATCGGACGAGCATCGGGGAAGATCTTCAGATGGTGCTCGATCACCTCCCTAGGGATCCTGGGCATCTGTGACGGTTGCCATGCAAACACGTCGACGTTGTCCCGAAGGAAGGTGATGAGCGCGCCTTCCTATTTGCTGTCCAGGCCCCTAGCTATCCGGGTGGTTTGGGCAGCTTCGGCGCCGACTTGGATGACCTTCAGGGGGACGTCGCCTTTGTCGAGGGGTTGCACGCGGGGTGCTATGGTCGAGGCACGGTGGCGTGCGCTCGGGTGGAGCTGGCCCGGTTCTACACCGCCAAGGGCAGGTGCTCGGGATGCTGCAAGTGCTTGGAGCTTCTCCAAGGCTGACACTGCAGCAGTGCGGTCTCTATGGATCTTGAGGACGCCGGTAGGTGTAGGCATCTTCAGGACGAGGTAGCCATAGGGGCTACTACCATGAATCGGTACAGGGCTGGCCTGCCAATGATGGCGTTGAAGGGGAGGTCGACCTCCGCCACATCGAACAGAATGTACTCTGTCCGGTAGTTGTCCGGTGCTCCGAAGGTCACCAGGAGGCTGATGTTGCCGTACGGGACGACTTGTCCCGGCCCTACCCCTGAGAACGGGCTCAACGGGGTGAGCTTGGCCATCGGAATCTGTAGCTTCTAGAAGGCTGCACGGCTGATGAGTTTGAGGTCGGCCCTGCCATCCACCAGGATGTGGTACATCTTCACATTGGCAATTGTCGGAGCTACCAGGAGCGGTAGCTGACTGGCCCCGGCCATGTTCTTGGGGCAGTCAGAGGCGTCGAAGCTGATGGGGGTCCCTACCCACTTGAGGTGCGGCGCTGCGCTTGGGGTAGGGGCCACCGACGCCACTGCTCGGCGCAGGGTCTTGACCGCGTTCCGGGATGAGGGGTCCAAGGACCCGCCATAGATGACGTGGAGCGCCTTCCGGTGCTCGTCTTCACTGGAGCTGGAGCCCCGCGGTGATGGACCGCCTTCAGAGTGCGCTGGGGCTCATAGTACTCCATCTCTTGGTCGACGTTGTCCTGGGGGTCGACATTCTGCTTGCCCTCCCTCTGGCGGAAGGGAGCACCTTCTGCGCACGGCTGCCTTCCCTCGCGGAAGCGCTCCGCGAGCTTCTTGATCTCCTGGCACTCACCAACAGTGTGGCTCCTGGTGTTGTGCACGGGGCATGGCTCACTACGGTCACCGCCAGGGGCGGGTGACTGTCGTGGCCTCTTGTCGGGGCGTGGCCACTAGCTCCGCTGGGTGCTGCAGCTGCAGCAACGGGAGCTCCGACCGGCGGCTTGATCTTGCCACCACCCTTATTCTTGATCTTCTTGCTGCTCACTTGGGACGCAGCGCTAGCTCCGGGCTGTCCTCCTGCTTCGGAGGCTGGCTGTGAGTGCCAGTTGCGCCCTTCTGCTGCTCTGGCGCACTTGTCCGCCAGGCTGAAGAGCTCCGAGACGTTGTGCACCTCTCTGGTGGCAAACTTCTCGAGCATCTTCTCGTCTCTCACACCCTGTCGGACCACCACCACCACTGAAGCATTCTGGATGTGGGGGATGGTGTTCCGCACCTGGGAGAACCGCTGGATGAAGGAGCAGTGATTCTCCATGTTGTTGTCGGATGGCGTGGAGGTCAAGCTCCGTGCCGGGACGGGTGTAGGAGCTGCCAAAGTTTGCCGTGAACTGTCGGCACAGCTCTCCCCAGGAGGTTATGGAACCTTGGGGGAGGTTCATGAGCCACGACCGTGCTGGGCCGGTCAAGGCGACGGGGAAGTAGTTGGCCATGACGGCCTCATCCCCTCCTACAGCAAGGATGGCGGTGGAGTAGATCTGTAGGAACTTCACCGGGTTGACGCTCCCGTCGTACTTCTCCAGGAGGTGTGGCCGGAACTTGCGCGGCCACCTTGTGAAGCGAAGGTGGGGCGCTAGGGCCGCACACCCCGCTCCTTCTGCTGCAGATCCTGGTGCCGTGAACGCTTGGTTAGCTGTTGGCACGGTGTACCCCAACATGGGAAGTGGTGCACCATACACCGGGGGCGCCGATTGCAGGGCATATGGCTGTTGCATATGCTGCGAGGTGTACGCCTGGGGCAGAGGTCGCGTGGCGAACATCTGTGGCCCAGGTCGAGGCAGTCGACATGCTGTTGTCGGCCTCGTGGTTGCGATGCCTTTCTCGCCGCCGCTCGATGGTCACACGGGCATCTTCGCCCAGGTGACATCGCTCCAGTTCCGACCTCAGGTCCGCCATTGGGAGCCTGGTGGAGCGGGAGTCTGCCGTCTGCCCGTCAACTGTTGGCGTGCGCGACAGCGACACATCCGGTTGACTAGGGCGTCGTCCCCGCCGGAGCGGAGGGTTGACGGCAGCGATGACAAGGCGATCGACGTCGCGAATCCACTGTGGGTGGCCCCCTGGGTAGCGTCCCCAGAAGGTGGATTGTGCAAGAGCACCCGTGCTGCAGCTAGTGTACTCCCTTGGATGACACTCTGCGCCGCAGCAGGTCTTGGGCTTGCAAGAGTCCGCGTTGCCGAGTCGGCTGCGGGCTTCCTGCTTGCCCCAACACACTCCTTCCTGAGTGCGTCGAGACATCGGCTTCGCTGGTCATCGTTCGCTGGGAACGAGGGCGAGGAGAGCTTGCCGCTGAAGGAAGCTTGGTCATCTTCGTCGGTGTTGACTCGTCGAAAGAGGGAAAAGCCCCCTTCCTGGCGCGCCAAATGTCAAAGCGTCTACGGTCGACACTTCCCCCGGGCCTGCTATGGGCAGCCCGCGGAGGTTCTTTTTTGGAGGGGCTAGTCCTCTCGGAGAGTCTCGCGTGAGTTGGATGAAGGAAGGAGATGAACACAGGGATTTTTACGTGGTTCAGGCCACCGGAGCGTAAAACCCTACGTCCACGGGAGCAGTGTTGCTCGTTGCATTGCTTGAGGCTTAGAACCGGAGCTCTAAGCTTGGGGATGAACTACATATTGAGTCTAGGTCGAAATGAGCCGAACCCTTTGCAACGTTGCCTACCTGAGCCTTTTATAGTCCAAGGCTCGGGCGGCTTACAAAGGGGGCCCCGGGGCCCGACAGGTGGCCCCGGGGTGATTTCCTGCCATCTACCGTATCCCGTAGTGAATGCCAGTAGCTGTCTCTGGCGGTAGCTTCTTAGCCTTCGTCCTGGCGCCCTTCCCACGCCACAAGCTAGGCGTAGTGGTTGATGATGGCGGGGGCGGCAGGGGATGTCTTGTCGCTGTATTTACTGGTGTACAGCCTCCGACACTGTGCGCCTGTCTTGACTGTAACTGGTCATAGTGCCTCCTGACAGTCATGCGCTGCGTCTCCGCGTCTTGGGAAGGCGCGGGTCTTGAATGCCTCGTACGGACAAGGCATGATGTGCCTTTACTCCTGCTGCCTACCGCGTCGGGCGGCAGTGAAGCTCTGCTGCCACATGGCGGGCCCGGAGCTCTCCTCTGAGGAGAGGGGAGATCCGGCCCCGCTGGACACGTGGAGCCTTCGGAGCTCACCCCCGCAGAGGGCGGAGGTCCAGCTCTGCTGGCCACGTGGCGGGCCCGGAGCTCACCTCTGAGGAGAGGGAGGTCCGGCCCCGCTGGACACGTGGAGCCTTCAGAGCTCACCCCCACAGAGGGGGGAGGTCCGGCTCTGCTGGCCACGTGGCAGGCCCGGAGATCTCCTTTGAGGAGAGGGGGAGTTCCGGCCCCGCTGGACACATGGCGCCTTCGGAGCTCTCCCCCGCGGAGGGGGGAGGTCCGGCTCTGCCAGCCACATGGCGGGCCCGGAGCCATCCTCTGAGGAGAGGGGGGCTCCGGCCCTGCTGGACACGTGGGGCCTTAGGAGCTCGCCCCTGCGGAGGGGGCGAGGTCCGGCTCCTCTGGCCATGTGGCGGGCCCGGAGCTATCCCTTGAGGAGAGGGAAACTCCGGCCCCGCTTGACACGTGGCGCCCTCGTAGTTCGCCCCTGCGGAGGGGGCGGAGTCCTTAGGCGGTTTTCTGCTGTGCGTGGGGGTACCCCATATTGAGGGTACCGACAATCATCTTTGGCTATCTTCAAGGTTATTTGTTTTAAGTCTTTCCTTTCTTGTCTATATATGCAAATTTTAAGGTGACCACACAAGTAATTTGTCCCTGCTCTACTGTGTTCAACCTAGACTGTAACTTGTTCAAATTCTAGCCAAATATCAAACTTGAGCTTTCTCTTGCCACCAACAACCACATTGTCAAGAAGACCTTCTTCAGATGCTACTGCTGTAGGTTGAGATTGAGAATTTGTATCGGCAGCAACACCAACATTGCTTGAAGAATAGGCAGCAGCGCTAGCAGCGATGGACGATGCAGCTTGATCAGCACTTCGTAGCCTCTTTTAAGCAGCCGTCACAACTATCGCACTTGGAGTTGACATGCCGTGGATCTGGATCAAACTGATGAAATAAAGAGAAAATAGTTGTTCAATATGTAGCATGATAATGTTGCTTGAATAACAGTAAGTACACCGGGGTGGCGGCCATACCTCATTGAACGGTGGCCTGGGTAGTGGCTGCTAGGGGTTCTGGGTCTCGGACCCGGGGCGCTGGACAACAGCTAGACGCAGGGGACAGAGGAAGATGGATGGTCGTCGCGGTCGCGAGTTGAAAACCGAGGAAGGGGCCGGCGGGGGATGGCGGGCAGACGGTCGAAGGCAGCACAGTGGCCACAGGAGGCGGCGGGCTTTGAGACGGGGTCGGGACTCGGGAGCAGCGGGCCGACAACCGAGTAGCACTGCAGCATGTAAGGGGCGCTGGGGCGGGCGCTAGGTGGCGGCGGGAACGACTGGCGACGGCGAGGTCGGCATGCGGCATCGGGGGCGTACGCGCGGAGCCAAGCGGCGGCGGCGTGGGGTCGGAACTTGGGAGCGACCGAGCGAGAGAATTGGATCGGTGTGATGGTTTCGGGAGGCTAGGGTTACCGGTTAAAAGTATCCATAGTGGGCTGGGCCGGGCTACAAATCTGTAATTTAGGTGGGCCAAGTTTTTAATACTGACTTCGGGCGTCCGAGGAGCAGCTGCGGGTTGAAAATTAAACCCGCACCCGCAATAATCGGATTGGGTGTGGGTCAGACCCACAGGTGTAAGTTTTCACCCGCACCCACGCCCATCGGGTTTGGACCCGAACCCGCGGGTGGAATTGTCATCCCTACACCAGGCACTGAATAGTATACCAAAGCAATGGATGTGTTTGTTTTTAGAAGTAGTGGATGGTAATTTGCAGTTAGCTAGCATATTCAAATTCAGTTTACAAAGAGTAAAATGTATTTAAAGGTCTATGAACTTGCCCATCTGTGGTATTGATGTGTATAAACTTTTTTTATATTTCTAGATTCATGAACTTGTTCTCCATGTCATACAGACCCATAAACTTTTTCTTTATAGTACGAGGTATATGAACTTTTTAAGTGGGGTGCGCTACGGATCCATACCCTTTCGTGAGCACCCTTTCCTTGGTCGAGTAGCACTACCAAGAGAAAGTCACCACATCGGAGGCTAGAGATGACAACAATGTAAATCTTCATTGATCATCAATGGAAATTTATAATTATATTTATGCTTAATATATTGTCACTCAATTTTTATTGGTCAATGTTTCACTCCCAAAATTTTAAGCAACGGAAGTGCTATGAAAGTTGTAATAATGGGTTGTAGCTTCTGTTGAAGCAAATGCCAATACCTTTTTATTATCTAAAAAGCAAACCAAGTTCTACAGCAACTTTGTGTTCTGATGAGATTGAGATGAAAACTTACTTTCATGTGTGAGATGTGTCTAAAACAACAGACGGTGATCCACATACTCATAAAAGGGGATATGGCAACTGAAATATGGGGTTCTTTCACTTGAAACACAAGACGCCCAATCTATTTCAAAATTTATGGCTTGTTGTTTTTCTATTTTTATATGATCATGTATTGACTATAGAAATAAACTGTTCACTTCTTGACTGTAGAAAAAATCTAGATTAAAGATTATTAACATTGAGTAAAAGGACCCTCCGTTTTCAAACTGATTAAAAAATTAGATTCTCTTAATAGAATAAGGGCATTGAGCGTGGATTTAGAGACTCAAACTTAGATGAATAATAAGTTTAATATAGCCTCCTCGCCACGAGACTTACTAACCTGGTCCCTCAATTTAGTCGGAAATGTCGTGTACGAGATTAGATCGGTTACTCTCATTAAAGCTTAATTAGCTTCCATATACGTCATAGCCTCTCTCCCGAAGCTTCTTGTTTAGCACCGAGACTTCCAACATTAGAGAGACATGTAGTCAACTGGTGGTTGTAATATTTAAACACTTTTAGTAGTATATGACAGTGGTGGCAACCGATAATTTGTAGCTTAGGGTTTTAGCAATGTTCAGTCAGCGCCAAGCCCGACAGTAGTAGTTGAGCCCCTTGAAAAGGACAGTGTTACTTTTTACCTGTAGCATGCATGCACTACATGAAAATATTAAATTAACAGCGGCCAAAATTATTAACGACCGTACCGTTGTTAATTAAAATATTCACGATGGTATATTTTAGCCCTCGTGAATAATGACCTTATTCACGATAGTTGACCTAGACCGTCGTGAATAATGTCATTATTCACGACGGGGCCAACAACCGTCGTAAATACAACCTTATTTACGACGGCCCTGGACCGTCCGTCGTAAATAAGAGCTATATACTGCCCGTGTCGGGGGCCGGCGCGGGCATCGGCGACCCCGAGCCTTTGCGCCACCGCTGCCGCCGCCCAACCGTGCCGCCGCCGCCTCCCAAGCGCGCCGCCGCCCCTCGACCTTCCCGCGCGCCGCCACGTCGCCGCCAACCCGTCCTCCCCCGGCCCGCGCCGAGCCGCCCCCGGCCCCCCGCGTCACCGCCGTCTTCATCCGCGCCGCCCCCAGCTTCCCCGCGCCACGCCACCTCCAAAAACAAGTAATCTAATTTAATTAGTTTAGTTATTTAGTTTAATTAGTTATTTAGTTTAGTTTGCAATTAGTTTAATTTTAATAGTTTAGTTTAGTTTGTAATTAGGTTAGTTCAACTAGTTTAGTTTTGTTTGTAATTATGTTTTAATTAGTTTATTTTTGTTTAATTAGTTTAGTTTAGGTGATTAATTTGTTACTTAATCACTTAGTTAGTTTATAATTAGTTTCCTTTTAGTTTTTAATTAGTTTGTAATTAGTTTGTAATTGTTTAATTAGTTTTAAATTGTTCAATTAGTTTCATAAGTTATTTAGTTTTAATTATTTAATTGTTTATTTAGTTTTGAATTGGTTAATTAATTGATTGTGAGTGTTTAATAATTATACGTATATTAACGGGTTTCGGCCCGACCCTGCACGGCCCGACCCTGCATGGCCCAACCCAGCACGGCACAACCCGACCCGGCATGGCACGGCCCAACTCGGCACGGCCCGACCCAGCACGGGCCCGACCCTACACGGCCCAACCCAAAACGGCCCAACCCAGCACGACCCAACCCGATATAGGCCCTTTGAACTTTCAACTCTGACCAACTTACCCCTTTTTTCATTCTTTCCTCTCACGTAAATGAATAAAAATGAAAATGAGTAACATAACCTACAGAAATTAATTACCCGTTTTGAGTCCGCACGTCTCGGAAAAATGAAAATGAGTAACATAACTTGCAGGTTCAGAATTGTCCATTTTTGGACAGCCTGAGAGTGACCGAGGACGTGCTTTTGACGAGTTAGGTACGGGATCGGGATCTGAACTTGATTTCGATAGCAAAACCCTAATGTTCTCTGTTGCACTATTTTTGGGTATGCAGTTGGAGAACAGCGGGGTTATGCTGCCGAAATTTCGTCTGGATTCGGACTCCGTGTCTCGTCATAAGCATGTTACCTCGGTCACTCTTGAGTGGGTTTAGCACCTATATTCCTAGTGGTAGGGGCCATGACAAGACATAAAAATATACTAATAATGATTTGTCCGCTTCGAAGGTATAACCTCAGATATGAAAGAAGACCAGACTTGGATGCATTCTGGTTAAAAAAAAAAGAATGGCCATCACTCAGAGGAGTGGTTCACCAAGACAGATGCTTCTATACAACGAGCTTTTTCGTTGTCCAACAGCCAAAATGCAAAATTTTAGACAAGGTGACGTTGATGTTTCACTTGTGTCGAAACAATTTCATTCAAAAGTATGAGATATGGTACTTTCACGGTGAGACATGTTCCGAAGCTGTAGAAGATGAAATGGTGGATGATAGCACGGGAGTCGATAGGATGGACGAGATGCTTGAAGCCATAGATCCAGAGTTGAAGAAGGATGCTCCTACAACGGAGGTTGAAATATTCTTTAAGCTTCTCAAAGCTTCCGAAGAGCCACTGCATGAACACACAAAAGTGACTCTTCTTAATTTCATGACCAGACATATGGCAGTAAAGTCTAATTATTTCTTCTCCAATAATTGTTACAACGATCTCATCAAATTGATCAGCGATATCCTTAAACAACCGCATAAAGTGCTGAAAGATATGTACTAGTCCAATAAATTGATTTCTGGTCTTGGTATGAAATATGAGAAGATTGATGTCTGCCCGGCCAACTGTATGTTTTTTTGGAAAGAGCACGCCAACGAGAAGAAGTGCTTACTATGTGGTAAATTGAGGTTTGTCGAGATTGATAATGACGAAGTAGAGGGTGTACAGACTAAAGTCGCACATAAGCAGCTTCATTACTTTCCTATCACACGTCGGTTGAAGCGCTTGTTTCTCTTAAAAAGAACTGCCAGACATATGAGATGGCACAAATAAGGTGTATGTGAGAATCTCGGAGTCATGGGAACTACCATATGTGAAGCCCTTAGTTCTAATGCATAACATTGATGTCATGCACCAGGAGCGTAATATGAGCGAATGCATCATAAGCACATGCTTGGATGTGATGGGCAAAACAAAAGACAGTATTAAGGCTCGAAAAGATTTGGCAGAGGTTTGCAACCGCCCAAGTCTTGAGCTCTCTAGAACCGGTGGCAAACCACGCGCTACTTTCTGTCTTAGACCTAAAGAAAAGAAAGAAGTCTTGCGGTGGTTGAAAAATATGAAATTCTCAGATGGTTATGCTGCTATCATGAGACGAGCTGTGAATGTGAAGACGGAAAAGCTCACTAGGTTGAAAAGTCATGATTATCACATAATTATGAAAAGACTTTTGTCGGTTATAATTCGGGGCTACCTTGATGATGCAGTGTGGAAGGTGTAGCCGAGCTGAGCTATTTTTATAGATAACTTTGTGCTAAAAAATCACAAGGGAGATGATGGAAAAGTTGGAACAGGAGATACAATTTTGGTATGTAAGATGGAAAAAGTTTTCCCTCCAGGTTCTTCAACCTAATGCAACACCTCCTAATCCATATTTCATATGAAGCTAAAGTGGGTGGCCCTGTTCAATATAGGTGGATGTACCACATTGAAAGAGCACTCAGATGTATTAAACAAATGGTTCGCAATAGAGCAAGGGTTGAGGATGCATCGCCGAAGCATTTACATTTCAGAAGATAGTCTACTTCTCAAGTGTTTACTTTGTAGAGGAACACAATGTTTGTGCTCCTACGTTGCGTTACAATGTCGATGAAGCATCCCCTCTTAGCGACTTCTCCATTTTTCAAACGAGAGGCAACATTGTTGATAGTAGCATGAGCTACGACACCACAACAGAAGAAAATACAGCTGCTTTGCTCTATATGTACGCTAATATGGACGAGAGACAAATATTTTCATTAAGTGTTTATTCACTATCTATACTAATTGGTACTAGTTTGCCATACATATATTCTAATTGTTATTTTTCATTATATATACAGTGAGTTTGATCGCCAAAATTGGAAATTTAAGCATCAACCTACGAGCAAGCAAGTCGAAACGATGCAACATTATGGGCAAAATGGAGGGCCTAACTTTCAATCTTGGATTGGAGATCATGTAACGTTTTCTTGTCTTTATTCTCATATGACTTAGGAGTATTGCACGATATAGTCTTTTAACATCTATATTTTGGATAGTGCAAAAAAGATGTCGGTGTCCATGAGGACTCGCCAGCCGTCCTACGGATCCATTAAAGTTAGAAGCTACGATCGATACGACGTCAATGGTTTTTGATTCCTCTCAACTGAATTTGAAGCTCTCCGTCCTCTCGTGATAACTTGTAATACTGGTCTTGTTACTATAGTTGTTGACGCCAAAGGACGGGAAACTAATTATTATGGGATCATTAAAAAATCCTTGAATTCAGTTTTGCCAGGATAAGGAGCTTAAAGTAGTCTTCTTTGACTGCGAATGGTTTGACAACAATAATGGAACTCAACATAACCAATTTGGCATGATAGAAGTCAAACACAACGATAGGCTACGAGGCCACGACACCTTTGTCCTTGCATATCAAGTCCAACAGGTGTATTATTTACATTATCCATACAAAAATCTATATGCTTGGTGGGTTGTACACAAGGTGAATCCTCGTGAGCAGTTACATACACCAGATGATGTTGGGTACCGAGATAGTTTGTTATCGTTGAACACTGAGATTGATGAGGTTTACCAAGAACAAGAGTTGTTGGACTCTTTTATCATTGAACCTGGTCTAGGCCTCGATGAGTTAGTTGGAGATGCTCAAGATTTACAGACTCGTGAAATGCGAAAATGAAAACGGAAAACAATCACGATAGTAGATCGGTGGTCCGGATTAAGGAGTAGAGTTCATGGTCGTGATACTGATGAATTTTGAAACAGATTTCAAGTAACGTTTCTTTTATCTCTTCTTTCATCTTATATATTTTCCTTTACATTCATTACCATTTTTTCTTTTCAATAGGATGTCATCGAGCAGTGGTAGAGGAAAGGCAAAGGCGAGGAGTGTAGCTAGAAGTTTCCTGCGCAGGGCAGCTGACGTCTTTCAGGGAGGGTTCTGCTAGACGGGCTGCTTTGATGAGTTAGCTACCGGAGATGAGAGGCGTAGCAGTCGCCTTACAGCGGTCAGATGAGGTAAATATCATTTTGTGAATCTTATAATGTCAATAATTAGTTCATTCATCTACATTACTATTCTTTTAAATTATCAGGAGGACTCTAGGTCCAAGAACTCAGAGACGAGAGGTCCTCTGCAGCCAGCACAGGCTGACCGCCCTTCGAGGTCCGGTAGCCAGCCGTAGGCCTGCCTGTCGACCCGCTTTCGGACTCTTCCAGTGACCACTCCTCCGGGTCACCTGACGTCGAGCCACCTCAGAGGTGTCGGACTAGGAGGAGTCACTATTTGGCTCCTCCTCCGGCTCCTGCAAACCCAGATGACCGGATAGTTATTCATCCGGTTGGCGATACATAAGTAAATCTCTAACTCTTCAATTTAGATTATTTTAGTGTTATAGATGTATTGATTTATCATTCTCTATCAGGTCTTGGTACGATGACTCGTTCACGGGTCAAGGACGATACAAGCAGGTGAACAGTGTGCTCGGGCGGCTTATACGTTTGCACTACCCCGGTGTAGTGAACGGTGTCCCCGTCACATCAAGGGACGATTACGCCACCGCCCAGCACGTTGCTCACGACAACCACTAGGAGGTTGTGTAGTCCGACTTCATGGTAAGCATGAAATATATATTTTTAAAATACAAGTCTATAATATGGTTAATACCAATGATGTATAAATATGTTTTTCTAGGCACGATATCGTTTGGAGGATGAGGGCGAGGTGGACTACGCCAGAGCCGTGTTCCATAAGAACGCCCGAAAGCTTGTTACGTAGTCGCTATAGAACGAAAGAATTCAAGCGACGAGAGCGTACATGAAGCTGCATCCGGAAGAGGGTGAGCTGGGGGCATTCAAGAACGTGGCTCTCAGATACTTTACGACGGAGCAGTACACAGTGGTAAATTATAAAATATTTATTTTAAAATATGAAAGAAGCACAATAGGTAAAATGTCTATAACCTAATAATAAATATATGCAGGTCGATGTAACCTGGTTAGACGGCTGCCCGGAGGACTATCGTGCCCTATGTGCTCTATGAGTGAGTCAGGAGTTCTAGGAAGTTTCTAGAACCCGCTGACAGAGCAGAGGTGTGGATGGAAAGCACATGTTTGGTGCGGACGACTACTTACGTCTGGCTAAACACATGGTAAGTGTGATTACTATTATTTTCAAATATGTTTAAATTATCCATTGTACTAACGCATATATATAGGAGCGCGAGAGCGGTCAGGAGCCGACTCTGATTCAGGTCTGGAAGAGGGGTCACAGGGGAAGTGACCCGTCACAGCCTGACCAGCTGTGTTCTCAGACGGTGTCAGAAGCGCTGGTGAGTTGTTTTGTATTTGTATTGAGTTCTCTTTAATAGTTTCGATGATATCATCTTTTCGTATTTGTAGGCAAGGTATGGGCAGGAGGCGGAGCGACCTCACGGTGAAGGTTTCGATTGGCAGAGCGCGCCAATCATCCCAGAAGCCGCGTATGCAACTGGAGGCGAGAAACCTCACGGACGGTGAGTTCTCTAATTTTTTTAATGTCAATGAATTTGAGATATGAAAAATTTAATAATCTTTCTTCTTTTGTAGGTTTGCCATCTTCGATGAAGTTGTCGACTCAAGGGAGGGGCGACCTTCCTCGAGTTCTTCATCGCGACAGGAGAGAGACAGGCAAGCTCTCTGGAGCTCTAGAGTGTCCGGGAGGAGCTTCGTAGGACACAGGAGAAGCTCCGGCTAGAAAGGGAGCCTCAAGCCACGAATAAGAGGGCATGGGACGAGTATCAAGCCTCGTTCATGCTATAGATGCAAGCAGCAATGCAGGTATGTACTGGTCATTTACATAATATTTCTAACATATCAATGATGGTTATGAGATAATGTTTTGTGTTCGCAGGCTATGGCGGCAGGGCAGCCGGCCGTCTTCCCACAGTGGCAGCCCTCACAGGAGTCACAAGCCCCGTTTACCGGAGAAGAGGTACAAATTTACTCAAACTTCCAGAACATAGCCATATTTGATAAATTTAACCAAATTTCTTAAAATATCACCAAACTTAGTCAAACATAGACGAACCTAGTTTAACTTGATCAACTATAGGTTATAGTAAGCTAACTTAGGTAAACATGCATTTTTAAACTTATAACTTGGCTAACTACACTTGAACATAATAGTGCTCCGTGATCGAGGCTCACACGCCATCGCCGTAGCTACCGAGAGGACGAAGGCTCGAGGACGACTTCCCGGATCCTGGAGGTAGCGGGCGTGGTAGTGCGTAATGTGGTGTGTGTGTCTAGTGTTCATAAATTACTATTATGTTTATAATAATCTGACTGTCTGTGTCAGTTGGCCATCGAGTCAGGGCTGGTCTCAAAGCCAGGGCAAAAATTTCTCATTTTTTTTTAAAAATACCAACCTTATTTACGACGGTTTTCTGGTCACGACCGTCGTAAATAAGCCAAAATTATTTACAACGGCCTGCCCCGTCGTCAATAGTATCATGCTTATTCACGACGGGATCGTCATGAATAAAGTGGAGTACTGAATAAATTCCCCGCGCCACGTGGCAGTCAGGGAGCTTATTCGCGACAGGATCATTTAGCCGTCGCGAATAAGCTTATTCACCAGGGGAGCCGTCGTTAACAGTCTTATTTACGACTAATTATCGGTGACGGGCAGAAAAATCGTCGTGAATAACTTATTCACGACGGTTTACCCTTTATTAACGACGGTTTCTAACCGTCATTAATTGTTTATATTCCTGTAATGATGACTATAGTGTTGTATACTTCATCTCTATTGGCTATCCAACAAATTGGTTCATTAAAAACCATTTAACTACTTTTTATTTCATGCATAACAATAATGTATAAGTAACATATCACTATGCATGCCACACAGCCTCATCTTAGACAGTTTGTAATTCAGTATCTCCCACAGATTAACAACCGTAAGAAAATATAAAAAATCTCATTGTTAGAGTAACTTTTTCATTAGGATCTGTAACAATAGAAGGAAACTAATGCACGAAAAATGACATGTTCCTCTAGCTATTTGTCATATATCCAACTTTTCAAATGTCCACCAAGTATGGAAAGATCAAGCCACTAAACTTCACCGAACGCCCTGTCTCCATAAACAATCTATTTTCTCCCTTTCAAATTATTTTACACTTGTTAGTTCAAAATTATAAATTAAGTGGTGTCAAATAATTTGAAACAGAAAGAGTAGCACGATATGTAAATATACGTTCTTTAGTTATAAAGTCTGCGCCACTAAATCTACAACGCAAATAATAACATCGCTAGCTATAATCTATCGCCGTACCCGTACGTAGTCCTGTTCTAATATTTTAGACTGGGACGTAAGATATCTGGAACGTATCATTGACCCGGACCATCTTCTTTTTTTCATCATCGTCGTCGTCCTTTTATCCGTTAGTACGAGATAAGAGACCGGATAAGACGGGCCGCGTAGCTTGCAAAGGGGCTACCACGTCACCGTATCACATCAGTGCCACCGCGACGCGGGCGTCGTCTCCTGTGTTTGGCTGGCCTCTCTCGAGCTAAGATCAAGTCGCGTTGCGGGATGTTCTCCGTCTGGACCATACGTGGCATGGACGTGCGCGCTCTGATGCACACCGCCATGGCACCTACCTATCCCGCCGCCGATAAAAGGACACGCATCACAGCGTGGTGCGGCGGGTTAATAGTGTAAAATGAGATTGTATTTGGCTGAGACTCTGCGATCTCTGACGATGATCGCTCATGTGTTATATATATTGTCCTGGTACAACTAACTCACCACAACAGGTGGTGAAACGTTTACAAACGCAACACATGCACACACGTTCAACAAACTAACAACTCACAATGCATAAATTACGCACACGACGTCGTCTCCCCTTGGACCAGCTCAAGGAACGTTTTGAAGATAAAATAAAGAGTTATTTTAACAGTCTCCCTCAATCTTAACTTTGCCTTGCTAAGTTGAGATTGATACAAATCTTGTTAAACAGAGCCTTGGACAGTGCTTTAGTGAAGATGTCAGCTAACTGGTCCTTTGATGAGATGAACTGAACTTTCAGAGCTTTTCTTGCGACTTGTTCTCTGACAAAGTGGAAATCCACCTCGATATGTTTTGTTTTTGCGTGGAACACAAGATTTGAAGATAAATAAGTAGCTCCAAGGTTGTCACACCACAGTTTCTTGAACAATTCCATGGTCCTTTAGCAAAGTCTGAATCCATATGAGCTCAGCTATCACATTAGCAATGGCTTTATATTCTTATTATGTACTTGAGCGAGAAACTGTAGATTGTTTCTTAGAACTCCATGACACCAGGTTTGGTCCTAGCATGACTGCAAAACCACTGGTTGATCTCCTGTCATCAGGTGATCCAGCCCAGTCAACATCTGAATAGGCATTCAGAACAGTGTCACCAGTATTTAGATATGTCAGACCTTGATCACTTGTTCCTTTAACATACTGAAGAATTTGCTTAACTGCAGCCCAGTGCTTGTCTGTTGGATTTTGGATGAATTGACAAACACGATTTACTGCAAACGAGAGATCATGTCTAGTGATTGTCAGATACTGAAGACCACCAACCACATTTCTATACTGAAACTGATCACTCCCTGTTAACACTGTTCCTTGTCTTGAGATGTTTGCTCTTGTAAGTAGATCATGTGCATACCTCTTTTGAGAAAGAATCAACCCTTGTTTGTCAGACTTAACTTCTATGCCCAGTAAATACTTGAGATCACCCAAGTCCTTCACTGCAAAGTCCTCATTCAACTTCTCAATAATTCTGTCAGTTGCAGTTGAGGAGGAACTTGCAATAATTATGTCATCATCGTAGATCAGTATGTACATGATCAGATTCCTTCCATTTAGGATGAAAAGTGAAGTGTCTGACTGTGAGGCAACAAATCCCAAACTCTGAAGTTTTTGTGTCAGTCTAGAATGCCATGCTCTAGGAGCATGTTTAAGGCCATATAATGCCTTGTGTAGCTTGCAAATGTAGTTTGATGGAGCACTTTGAGACTCATAACCTAGTGGTTGGCGCATGTAAACTTCCTCCTCCAAATATCCATGTAGGAAGGCATTTTGTATGTCTATTTGCTTGAGTGACCAGCCTCTGGAAACTGCAAGTGAGAGAATTACCCTTATTGTTGTGGGCTTAATTACAGGGCTGAAGGTGTCCAGGTAATCTTCTCCAAATTTTTGCTTGAAATCCCTTGCCACTAACCTGGCCTTATACCTCTCAACAGTCCCATCTGCTTCCTTTTTATCTTGAAAACCCATCTGCTATCAATCAAATTAATACCTTGTTCTGGTGGTACTAAAGACCATGTATTATTCTTCAGAAGTGCACCATATTCAGTGTCCATTGCCCCCCTCCATTCTCTGTATTTTAATGCTTCTGTCAGAGTATGAGGTTCAGTTGTTGGAGAAACACTAGTCTGAACTTCAAGTCCTGAAGCATATCAAAGTGTTCCATCTTTATACTCCTTTGCCTTCACTATGTTGTTTTTCAGTGTTGTTCTCATTGCATGACTAGGTTGCACATCTTCTGAAAACACTTCTTGAGTTTCAGTTGTATTCTCAACTTGTTCTTCATGCGTTTCTTGCTGTAAGCCTGCACTATTATTTGGAGAGAGAACTTGCTCATCATTAGTAAGGTCAGTCAGTCTATGAGAATCAATTGTTGCTATCTCAGGAGAATTAGGATTATTTTCTTGAGGATTGGGAGCAGATGTAGAAGGTTCTGAACATTGTGCTCCTTCACTGTCAGTTAACCGACTTCTGTCAGTGAGGAATTGTTCAGAATAATATGTGTTCAAGGGTAAGATAGTGGGCTGATGTGAAGGTTCAGAGGAAGGTTTTTTGCTGAATAGGAGATGTCTTGAAAGGAAAAACTTGCTCATCAAATATTACATCTCTTGACAAATAAACTCTGCCAGTGTGTCTGTCTAGGCATTTGTATGCTTTATGGTCAGTGCTATAGCCTATGAACACACATTGCTTAGACCTGAAACTTTTCTTTGATTGTAAGGCCTCAAATTTGGCCAGCAGGCACACCCAAAAACTTTCAAGAATTTGTTGTCTGGTTGGGCTCCAAGGAGACGATGCACTGGTGTATCAAGGTTGATGACTCTGCTAGGCTGTCGATTTATGAGGAAACAAGCAGTCGGAAATGATTCATCCCAAAAACGAATGGGCATATGAGACTGAGCAAGGAGTGTCAACCCAGTCTCAACAATGTACCTATGCTTTCTTTCAACTAACCCATTTCGCTGATGGGTATGTGGACTAGACATATGATGTTTGATCCCTACTCTCTCAAAAAACTTATGCAAGTGATGAAATTCTCCTCCCCAGTCTGACTGTACTGTCAGTATTTTCTTCCCTATAAGCCTCTCAACATGACACTGAAATTTCAGAAAAATATTCTCTACATCAGACTTGTTTCTAAGAAAATGAATCCAAGTAAATCTGTTGTATTCATCAACAAAACTCACATAATATTTGTACCCATTTACAGAGGTTAGAGCTGGCCCCCACACATCTGTGTGAACTACCTCTAAGAGACTAGAAATGGTGTGAACAGAGGAATAAAAAGGAAGCTGATGTGCTTTGCCTTGCTGGCATGCATCACACAGCAAGTGGACTTTATTTGAGACAGTGGAAATGTTATTTTTAACTAGAACATGACGAGTTACAGCAGAAGAAGGATGTCCTAAGCGTTGGTGCCATAAGTCTTCAGAGACTTTGCTGATGTGAAGAACTTGTTTGGAGGCTTGGTTTGGAAATCGATAGAGCCCATTTCTGCAGAAGCCCTTAAGAAGAATGGTCTTCGTGGCTTGATCCTTAACAAGGAAGAAAGTGGGGTGAAATTCAACAAAAGATTGTTGTTAGAGACTAATTTATGAATAGAGATCAGATGACGGTTTGTTTGTGGAACATGTAGAACATTCTTCAGTTTCAGAGGTGTTTGAGAGGCAGCAACAACTGAATCACCAATATGAAAAATAGACATATCTGCACCATTTGCCACTTGAACTCTATCATCTCCAGTGTACTTCTCTTTAGTTGTCAACCTCTCAAAATCATGAGTGATATGATCAGTGGCCCCTGTATCAGCATACCAGCTTGGGTCTACTGAATATCCACTGCTATGGGTTGCTGCAGCTGCTATACGTGCATCATCTGCTGCATAATTTTGATCAAAACGATGAAAGCACCTTGATGCATCATGGTTAGTGCGGAAACAAATCTGACAGGGCTGTTTTGCACCACTTTGATTCTGAAAACCAGGGCTGAACCTGACCCCCGTCCATTGCTACGTCCTGCAGAGCCACGTCCACCAGTGTTGCGGCCACTTGAGGATCTTCCACGGCCTCGGCCTCCATTTCTTCCAGAGGACCTGTTAACTTGGTTTGCCTGATAACCATTGTTGTTACGATCAACACGCAATTCATAATTAAGCATGTGAGCGTACAAGTCATTGACAGTCACTACATCTGATCTTGTAGTGATGCTGGTCACAAGGGAATCATATTCAGCTTCTAAACCTTGCAACATGTAGGCAATAAGCTCATCATCCTCAAGCTTCTTTCCTATCATGGCTAAGGTGTCAGCAAGACTTTTTATCTTGCGAAAATATTCAGTCATACTCATATTCTTTTTCTGAATAGTTGCCAACTGCATTCTGATTTGCATTACCTGGGCAGGAGAACTAGCTGCAAATGAACGTTCTATAGCACACCAGGTTTACGAGTAGTAGTACAACCAACTATTTGTGACATTACACCTTCGGAAAGAGAGGAAATAATGACACTCATTACCATCTGATCTTGTTGATACCAGGTATCAAATTCAAGGTTACAAATGGTGTGAGCCTTCCCCTCCTGATCAGTCGCTCGTGATTGTTGCCGCCGGTTGAGCAGTAGTCCCATCGATGAATCCCATGAGTCTCTGACTCCTGAGATAGGGAAACAGTTGCGTTGTCCCGAGAAGAAAATTCTCACTGGTGAGCTTGATGGTGATCATATGGCTTGCCAACGGCGTAGGCATCACACTGCTTGATGAAGTCAGTGCGCCGGAGTTGAAATTCGTCAGGGTGGTGTTGATTCCACTCATATTTGGATCACTGGCTCGGGTACCATGTAAAAATGAGATTGTGTTTGGCTGAGACTCAGCGATCTCTGACGATGATCGCTCATTTGTTATATATATTGCCCTGGTACAGCTAACTCACCACAACAGGCGGTGGAACATTTACAGACGCAACACATGCACACATGTTCAACAAACTAACAACTCACGATGCACAAATTACGCACACGACGTTGTCTCCCCTTGGACCAGCTCAAGGAATGTTCTCTGACAATAACTGAAGACTCTGAACACTGAAGATAAAATAAAGATTTATTTTAACAAATAAAGCGGGCGCATGACAGCGCGGTGTGGCGGGTTAATAGAGTGGCCATGTAGGCGCCCGCCATCATGAGAGGGCGCGCTGCGCTTCGGGGTTTGGATAAGGCCATGAAACGAGGGAAGGAGAAGGTCTTGCTGAGCAATGGATCGTGCCGAGATTGGCTGGTACAAGGGACAGAGATGGACGGGCATCGGACGGAGAAGAGTGCATGTCCTCGCTTCTCGAATTGCTAAAAAGAATCCTGGTCCGAAGCGATTCCGTGAACCCTACTTAAATTAGTTCTCTCAACATCAAATAAAACAGTGAATATTTAGAAGCGTGTGTGATGCGAAAAATGGTTAAACGGACAATAAAAGAACAGAGACGACAAAATAAGGGGCGTCACTTTTGGGTTATTATTATTCAGATTCGAAATGGGCCGTTGAGGCCTTGCGTGCCACGGTCATGTAACGTCGCCTACGTGTCCGCCTCGCTGCCGCGCGCGGCCACCTTATCCGTGTTCGCAGGTGTTCGCCGAACTGAATTCGTGTTCATATCTATATCCACATTTTTTATCGATGAAAGTCACCTCTGCATTCTGGGAACGCTAATTTTCAGCCGCTTGAAATTAACATATTCTTTTAACCTATATCTGTAAGGGTCTAAGTTTTTGCACAAAATCAAAGTGTTCATTACACCACACACACCTTATTTGAGGACAACTTATGAACACATTTAAAGAACAAGTAACCACAATCAATATGGTCATTAGAGGATGAACTCACAAAAGGCAAAGGTGGTATTTTCCACATGCATCATATAGAGGCTGAGCTTATGGAAAATTTCTACACCTTGCTAGGAATGCTCATGCCAAAATTCACCCTGTCGAAGTGTAGCAGTCGACACTTCTCCCGGGCCTGCACTGGGCAGCCCGCGGAGGTTCTTTTTTGGAGGGGCTAGTCCCCCGCGGAGAGCTTAAGCGTAGTGGGACGATGGAGAAGGATGAACACAGGGGTTTTTTACGTGGTTCAGGCCGCCAGAGCGTAAAACCCTACGTCCACGGCGAGCAGAGGTGCTCGTTGTATTGCTTGAGGATGAGTTGAGTGCTAGAGCCTGGGTGTTGAGCAAAGTGCCTAACCCCTTGTAACGTTGCTTACCCGAGCCTTTTATAGTCCAAGGCTCGGGCGGCTTACAAGGTGGGCCTAGGACCCGACAGGTGGTCTCGGGGAGATTGCCTGCCATCTACCGTATCCTACAGTTACGCCGGTAGCTGTCTCTGGCGAGGGCTTCTGAGTCTTCGTCTTGCCGCCCTGCCCACGCCGCAAGCTAGGCGTAGTGGTTGATGACGACAGGGGCGGCATGGGATGTCTTGTCGCTGTGTTTATTGGTGTACAGCCTCTGACGCGACGTGCCAGTCTTCACTGCGACGTGACTGGGCACAACGGTACCTGACAGCGGTGTGCTCCGCGTCTTCGCGTCTTGGGAAGGCACGGGTCTTGAATACCTTGTACGGACAAGGTATGGCGCGTCTTTACTCTTGCTGCCTACCGCGCGGGGGCAGGTAGTGCTCTTCTGCTGGCCACGTGGCGGGCCCGGAGCTCTCCTCTGAGGAGAGGGAGGTCCGGCCCCGCTGGACACGTGGAGCCTTCGGAGCTCTCCCCGCGGAGGGGGGAGGTCCGACTCTGCTGGCCACGTTGCGGGCCTAGAGCTCTCCTTTGAGGAGAGGGAGGTCCGGCCCCGCTGTACACGTGGAGCCTTCGGAGCTCTCCCCACGGAGGGGGGAGGTCCAGCTCTGCTGGCCACGTGGCGGGCCCGGAGCTCTCCTCTGAGGAGAGGGAGGTCCGACCCCGCTAGACACGTGGAGCCTTCAGAGCTCTCCCCGCGGAGGGGGGAGGTCCAGCTCTGCTGGCCACGTGGCGGGCCCGGAGCTCTCCTCTGAGGAGAGGGAGGTCCGGCCCCGCTGGACACGTGGAGCCTTCGGAGCTCTCCCCGTGGAGGCGGGAGGTTCGGCTCTGCTGGTCACGTGGCGGGCCCGGAGTTCTCCTCTGAGGAGAGGGAGGTCCGGCCCCGCTGGACACGTGGAGCCTTCGGAGCTCTCCCTGCGGAGAAGGGAGGTCCGGCTCTGCCGGCCACGTGGCGGGCCCGGAGCCCTCCTCTTAGGAGAGGGAGGTCCGGCCCTGCAGGACACGTAGGGCTTTCGGAGCTTGCCCCTGCGGAGGGGGCAAAGTCCTTAGGCAATTTCCCCTGTACGCGGGGGTACCCCATATCGAGGGTACCGACAGTGGCCCCCGGGCCCATCTCGGGGGAGATAACGAGCCCGAGGTGGGGCCCCCGTCTCTTCTACTTCGCGCTCCCTCTCGAAGACTCGCTTTGACCGTTGCTGGAGCACGAACAGTCATGGGATCGTGGGGGCGTGAGATCTGCTTGATGGCTGCTTTTACTGCGGTGGTTCCCAAGGCTGCCACTACTGCACGTTGCAGCGCACGTCGCAGCGTCTTGTCAGGAACCGCCGGGTTCTCCGCCTGGGGGCTGACAACCCGATCCACCGCTTCTGTTAGGACAGTCTGGGTCCGCTTGTCATGGAGTCCAGGGCTTGGAGCTGAAGCGGTTATCCCAAGCAGCGTATTTGAAGAGTTTCGAATCGCTTTGAATCGCGTATGGGAAGTTTAAAAGGGGATCTCATCTACATCGCCGGCTTCCCTTCGCACTTCCCCACACCTGAGCCCTCCTTGTTTCTCCGAGCTCTTGTGCCTTGATTTTCCATGGCTTCCAATCTGACTCCGAAGGCCGACGGAGCTTGGACTGTCGACAGGGGAAGGGGCAGGGAGCCGGCCTCCGGTTTGCCAGAGAAGAAACGTTCCCGGTCCCCTCCAACGGCGTTGTTCGCACCAAGCCAGGAGACTGGGGTACCTTCGCGTCCTCCTTCAGGAGGCGTCAGTTCGTCAGGCGGCGATCCCAAGAGGCCTCGGGCCTTCCGTTCCGACGGGACTCCTCTCGAACAGCGGCGGTCCGAGAGGCCCCGGGCGTCCCGCCCTCCTTCCTCAGGCGGAGGAGCTCCGAGGGGGGGGGGGGGGACGCTGGTGCTGCGATGCCCAGGGGCAAGCCGAGGGCTCAGGCGCCCCGGTCAGCGAGCGTCCCGGCTGCGGGCTCGGCAGACGGTGACACCGGAAGGAGCTGCGCTGGGACTCATCCGGGGTCGCAGGCGCCCCGGGCCTCAGGAGTTGGATCGGCGAGCAGCGCTAGAGGCACTGCCGACGGAGGCCCTACTGCTCCGCCTCCTAGGGGGGCTCCGGGAGCACCCCTGTTCCGCCGGTCCGGGTGACTGCGAGGCAGGCCCCGGCGGCGACGGCAGGCTCCAGCGGACCTGTTCCGGCTCGGAAGCAGGGGTTCCGTGCCCGTTGGAGCGCTCGCGTCCCTCGGTAAGTGTTGCTCTTACCGGGTTCCAGAACTTGCGTTCTTTTCTTCTTTCCTTAACCCGAGAGCTTCCCATGCTTGCAGGGACTCATCAGGTGCCGGGAACAACCCTGTTCCCCGGCCATCTCCGGCTAGCGGAGGATCTGCGCCGCAGCGTCCGAAAGCTGTGGCGGCTTCGCCGACCCCCAAGTCGGCGCAGGCTTCTTCTGCGCCGGCGGAATCAACCCCTGCGGCGGCAGTGTCCGTTCGTCCCCCTTCACTAGCTCGGAAGCCGGCGGTTGCCGAGGGCTCGGCGGAGCCGGCTGACGGCGTCCGACCCTCCGGCTTCAGCCCCGTGAGAACGGGGGCTCCGTCGCAGGAGGTGGCCGAGGCAATCCCGGCACTCGAGTCCATCGACGCCGAGCTGGATAGGCTCGAAGCCATGATCGCCGGCGAGCTTGAGTCAGAGGGACGGGGCCTGGGGATGGAAGTCGCCACGCACGTGCTGGCATGCTTCCAGAGCCGGGATCCCTCCCTCTCTCTGGAGCCAGTAAGACTGGGCCCCGTCGCCGAGCGGGAGGAAGCCGCCAGGGTCGATGTCGGGGACACAGCCGCCCTCGTAGCCTCCAGGTTCCGGCGGGAATCCGGGGACTCCTAGGCAGTCGCCCCCGCGGCCGGAAGACCTTGTATCATACTTTTTTGTTTTTGTTGATTCTGTAGTCCAGCTCATGGAGCGTTGATGAATGAAAATACTCTTGTTGTTTTTTGCGTCTGTGTTCTTCTATCTTCTTCTTGGCTTGGCCCGCCCGAGTCCTTAGCTCCGCAAGGGCTTCAGGAGGTCTTTACCGATCTTGACGTTTTGCACAGACACCTTCCTCGGGTCCTTGCTGTGATAAGGGCCCGAGGGGTCTTCGGAGCTCACCCCGTGAGGACGATGGTAATATGGATCTGCTGGCCACATGGCGGGCCCGGAGCTCCTCTGAGGAGAGGGTGGTCCGGCCTCGTTAGACATGTGGAGCCTTCGGAGCCCGCCTGTCGGTACCCTCAATATGGGGTACCCCCGCGCACAGGGGAAAAATGCCTAAGGGCCTCGCCCTTCTTCGCAGGGAGAGCTCCGAAGGCGCCATGTGTCCAGCGGGCCCGGACCTCCCTCTCCTCAGAGGGGAGCTCCGGACCTGCCACGTGGCCAACTGAGCCGGACCTCCCCCCCTCCGCGGGGAGAGCTCCGGAGTCTCCACGTGTCCCACAGGGCCGGATCTCCCTCTCCTTAGAGGAGAGCTCCGGGCCCGCCACGTGGCTAGCAGAAGCCGGACCTCCCCCCTCCGCGGGGAGAGCGCCGAAGGCTCCACGTGTCCCGTGGGGCCGGACCTCCCTCTCCTCAGAGGAGAGCTCCGGACCCGCCACGTGGCCAGCAGAGCAGCGCTGCCTGCCCCCGCGCGGTAGGCAGCAAGAGTAAAGACGCGCCATACCTTGCCCGTATAAGGTATTCAAGACCCACGCCTTCCCAAGGCACGGAGACGCGAAGCACGCCTGTATCAGGTGCCGTTGTGCCCAGTCACATCGTAGACTGGCGCGCCGCGTCAGAGCCTGCCCGCCAATAAACACAGCGACAAGACATCCCCTACCGCCCCTGCCATAATCAACCACTACGACTAGCTTGCGGCATGGGCAGGGCGGTAGAACGAAGACTCGGAAGCCCTCGCCAGAGACAACTACCGGCGTAACTGCAGATACGGTAGATGGCAGGCAATCTCCCCGGGACCAGCTGTCGGGTCCCGGGCCCACCTTGTAAGCCACTTGAGCCTTGGACTAAAAAAGGCTCGGGTAGGCAACGTTAGCAAGGGTTCGCCTCTTACACACTCTAGCACCCTACGGTTCGACTCATCCTCAAGCTCAGGACTCCGGTTCTGAGCAGCAAGCAATACAACGAGCAACTCTGCTCACCGTGGACGTAGGGTTTTACGCTCCGGCGGCCTGAACCACGTAAAAATCCCCGTGTCAAGCTTCTCCCTTAATCGTCCCTGTCGAAGTGTGTGGTCGACACTTCCCCCGGATCTGCACTGGGCAGCCCGCGGAGGTTCTTTTTCGGAGGGGCTAGTCGCTTGCGGAGAGCTTGAGCGTAGGGACGAGTTTGGGAGGAGCTTGACACGGCGGGTTTTACGTGGTTTGGGCCGCCGGAGCGTAAAACCCTATGTCCACAGCGAGCTGAGGTGCTCGCTGTATTGCTTGTTGCTCAGAACCGGAGTCTTGAGCCTGAGGATGAGTTATGCCTAGTGTATGAATGGCAAGAGTGCGAACCCTCGCTAACGTCGCCTACCCGAGCCTTTTATAGTCCAAGGCTCGTGTGGCTTACAAGGGGGGCCCGGGACCCGACAGGTGGTCCCAGGGAGATTGCCTGCCGACTATCGTATCCGCAGTTATGTCGGTAGTTGTCTCTGGCGAGGGCTTCCGAGTCTTCGTCTTGCCGCCCTGCCCATGCCCCATGCTAGTCGTAGTGGTTGATGACGGCGGGAGCGGCAGGGGATGTCTTGTCGCTGTGTTTATTGGCTGGCAGGTTCTGACACCGAGCGCCAGTCTGTGATGCGACTGGGCGCAACGGCACCTCACAGAGGTGTGCTCCGCGTCTCCGCGTCTTGGGAAGGCGCGGGCCTTGAATACCTTGTACGGGCAAGGTATGGGGCGTCTTTACGCCCGCTGCCTACCGCTCGGGGTCAGGCAGCGCTGTTCTGCTAGCCGCGTGGCGGGCCCGGAGCCCTCCTTAGAGGAGAGGGGGGTCCGGCCCCGCAGGACACGTGGAGCCTTCGGACCTCTCCCCGCGGAGGGGGAGGTCCGGCTTCTGTCGGCCACGTGGCGGGCCCGGAGCTCTCCTCTGAGGAGAGGGAGGTCCGGCCCCGCTGGATACGTGGCGCCTTCGGACCTCTCCCCCGCGGAGGGGGGGAGGTCCGGCTTCTGTAGGCCACGTGGCGAGCCCAGAGCTCTCCTCTGAGGAGAGGGAGGTCCGGCCCCGCTGGACGCGTGGCGCCTTCGGAGCTCTCCCTACGGAGAAGGGTGAGATCCTCAGGTATTTTCCCCTGTGCGCGGGGGTACCCCATATCGCGGGTACCGACAGTGGCCCCCGGGCCCATCTCGGGGGAGATAGTGAGCCCGAGGTGGGGCCTCTGTCTCTTCTGTTCCGCGCACTTTCTCTAAGTCCCGCATTGACAGCTGCCGGAGCATGAACAGTCGTGGGATCGTGGGAGCGTGTGCCCACTTAATGGTTGCTTTTACTGCGGCGGTTCCCAAGACTGCCACTTCTGCACGTTGCGGCGCTTTCTTCGGGAACCGCCGAAGCGCCTTGCCGGCTCGTCCTCCTGGTAGGCTGACTCTTTGACCCACCGCTTCAGCTGGGTGGCTTGGGTCCACCTGTCATCAGCGCTCGGTCTTGGAGCCGAAGCGGTTGCCGATGTGGCGTATCCGAAGAGTTTCGGGTCATTTGGAATCGCATCTGGGAAGTTTTAAAAGGAAATCTTACCCACATTACGGCTTCCCTTCGTACTTCTCAGCGCTTTTCCTTGGACTCTTGTGCCTTTGTCTTCTTGCCTTTGAGTCCTCCCTCGTCATGGCTTCTAACCCGCCTCCAGAGAAGAAACGTGCTCGATCTCCTCAAGTGGCGGCATCCGTGCCAAGTCGGGGATCCGGGGTGCCTGCACCTCCCGCTTCTGGAGATGGCACTCCTTCCGGTGGCGACAGAAAGAGGTCCCGGGCTGATGCGTCGAGGGGAGCTTCTGGAGCATCCCCTGCTCCGTCAGTCTAGGCGATTGTGGAGCGGCCATCAGTGACGACGGCGTGCTCTGGGGATCCTACCCCGGCTCGGAAGTCAGGGTTCAGGGCCCGCTGGAGTGTTCGCGCTTCCCAGCCGTCCCCAACTGGTGGGGAGTCTGCGCCGTTGCGCTCGGAAACCGGGACGGCTGCCGCGGCCCCCAAGCCAGTGCAGGTTGACCCTGTACCAGGCGGTCCGGCTTCTATTTCAGCGTCGACTTCCCCCGCTCGTCCCTCTCCACGGGCCAAGGAGCCAGAAGTTAGTGAGAGTCCGGCGGGTCCGACCGTCGAAGTCCCGGCCCTGGCCTCTTCTGACCGGCGTCTCATCCCGGTCCCTGGTGCATCACCTTTTCTTGAGGATGATGTGATGGAGGAGGTTGGGGGTGCTGCTCCGGCCTCTGCTGCCCCACTGCCCCTGGCGGATGCCTTCGCGCTCGCCCAAGCGAGCGTCCGGCAGGTCTTGGCCGCACTTGGTCGCGAGCGGGAGGAGCATACGGTTGAAAGGGATCACCTCCTCATCTTTGGGAACCTTTTGTGGGAGCGGACCGCGAAGGTAAAGGGCGAGCTTGACTCCAGGCAGGAGTTGCTTGACTTTAGGGAAGCGCTCCTCGACCGGCTGAAGCGGTCTGTTGACCGCCTGGACGCCGAAACGCGACGGCTCCATAGGGAGGCCCTTGAGGCACACCCCCGGGCCGAGGAGAGCCTCTCTGCCGTGGAGGAGATACGACAGCTGTTGGAGCGCCGTAAACTTGCCGTTGAGGACCAGGAGCGTTCCACGGCAGCCGAGGCGGAGAGGGTCGCCGTGCAGCTGGCGGCGGGCGAGGACGACCTGTGAGCTCGAGCCAGGGAGCTAGAGGCGCGGAAGGCAGACCTCGCTACAATGGAGGAACAGGTCTCCCGCGAACGCCAGGCGATCCTGGGTCGAGAGTTGGCTGCCGACTTCAGGGCTTCTGAGTAAGAGCGGCTCGCCCAGGCTCTCCGCCTTCGAGAAAGCTCCCTGGCGGCCAAGGAGAAGGAATTCTCCGAGGGAAACCACGACGCCCTGCAGGCAGCCTGCCACGAGGTAGAGGAGCTCTTGGCCTCGCGGTCATCCGAGGCGCGTGCGGTCTCGAGCTTCATCGATCAGGCGGGGTCTGCCTTGATCCCCCTTGGCTTCAGTCCGGTGAGGGCAGTGGCTCCTGCGCTGAAGGTGGCGGAGGTGATCCCCGTGTTGGAGTCGATCGGCGCCAAGCTGAGCAGGCTAGACTCGGTGGTCGCCAGCGAGCTTGAGGCCGAGGGACGGGGCCTGGCCTTGGAGGTCACCACACATGTGCTGGCATGCTTCAGGAGCCGGGACCCTTCTTTCTCCCTGGAGCCAGTGAGAGAGGGCCCTGCCGCGGAGCGAGAGGAGACTTCCAGGGCCGAAGTCAGGGACGTGGCCGCCCTTGTAGCCTCTAGGTTCCGGCGTGAACCGGGAGGATCTTAGGACTTGTCTCTTCCTTTATCGACTCCGTAGTCCAGCTCATGGAGCCATCAATAAATGGACTCTCTTGAATGTTTGTGCCTGTGATGCCTTTTATCTCCTTCTTGGTTTTGCCTGACCGAGTCCTTAGCTCCGCAGGGTACTCAGAGGCCTTCACCAATCTCGAAGCTCTGCACAGGCACCTTCCTCGGGTCCTAACTGTATTAAGGGCCCCCAGGGGTCTCCGGAGCTCACCCCATGGGGAGGTCCGGATCTGCCGACCACGTGGCGGGCCCGGAGTTCCCTTTTAAGGAGAAAGGGTCCGGTCCTGCGGGACACGTGGAGCTTCCTGAGCTCCTCCCCCGGAGAGGGAGGTCCGGCTTCTGCCGGCCACGCGGCGGGTCCGGAGCCCCTCCTGAGGAGGCGGAAGCTCCGGCCCCGCTGGACCTGTGGGGCCTTCGGAGCCCCCCCCCCCCCTCAGTGGGGGAGGTCCGGTTTCCACCAGCCACGTGGCGAGTCTCGAGCCCCCCTCTGCGTAGGCGGGAGCTCCGGGCCCGCTGGACACGTGGGGCCTTCGGGCCTCGCCCTGTGGGAGGGGCGGGACCCGGACCTTCTGATCCTATGCTGGAGTAGTTGGTATCTTCTTGCCCCCCGCTTCAAGCAGCCCCCGTTGCTGTAACCTGGAGGTCCTGCACACAGGTAGAGGAAACGTAATTCTCCTCGGGGGGTCCTCCCCTCCCGTCTCTTAGTCTTATTCGGCTTACGATCCTGATCCGTTATACGGGGCTTGGGCAATTCTGTGCGCGAGGCACCGGGGCTCCGGCTCCCTCCAAGGTCCGGGTACGATCGTCCGATCCCTAGTACCGGACCGTGCGCCGGGGAAGCAGAGTGCACAGGCTTTGGGTACGGAACCAGGCAAAGCGGCTGTACTCCCCTGGACCTCCGGGGGGCAGGATGCGCACGCTTTGGGCACAGAGCCGGCTAAGCGGGATACGCACCTTGGACCCCCCCATGCACGGCGCAGGCCTTTCCTAGAGGTGACTAACTGGCACCGCAATACCTGACTGGGGGAGGCCCGAGAGACCCACCTGGCCATCGGCAGGTGCCTCAAGCGCAGCCGCCTTCGGTAGGATAGCAAATGCTGACTATGGATGAGCGCGGGAGAGAGGGAGCTAGATGTACGATGAATATACATAGAGAGTGCGATCATGAAAATTAATGCGTAATTTAAATGAGCACATGAGAGAGAGTGAAGTAGAACAGGTTTCTGTGTAAATGCCCATAGGGGAAGTCAGGCTGTACATGGGGGCAACGACCCGCCTCGTTAAGAAGGGAAGCAAGACTCTACGCGCTTAGGGTCGGAACCAGGCCAAGCTGAACGTAGTCCTGGACCGTCCCCTGAGACTTAGCTGCCCCAAGCGCTGTTCCTAGACTCTATGGGATTTATTACAGAAGGGTATGGCCCTGTTCTACTAACGCTCAGGAGGTAGGACTTACAGTGTTGTTCCACGCCAAGGGTTTTGGGAACGGATCCCATACTCGGTTGAAAGACATGTGTACCTGGGACGGCAGCTTTCGTGACTCGGAAGGGACCTTCCCGGCTGGGGGAGAGTTTATAGGTCCTTCGTGGGAAAGTGCGTGCCATGGCACCAGGTTGCCTTCCTGCAGGTCCCTTACGCGTTTGGTCCTTTGGTGGTAGTGCTAGAGCACCAGCCAAGACCGTGCGTTGTGGGGTGTCACCTGCAGCCGAGCCTCGTCAACGAGGTTGTCATCTTCACGCTGGATCAGGTCCTGCGCCACTTCTCCTGGGCGCCCCGGGGAGCTCTCCCCTTCTGGCTAAGGCCTTCAAGGTGTAGGAGGACCCGGACTCTTCTTGGGAGACCCAAGGCGTCTTTCCCCTTCTGGCAAGGCCTTCAAGGGGTTGAAAGACCCTAGGCGGCCCCCAGGAGGTATGACCGAGGCACAGAGGCATGCACTCGGGTGGAGCTGGCCCGGTTCTGCACCGTCGGGATTGGTGCTTGGGCTGCTGCGACTACTTGGAGCTTCTCCAAGGTTGACGCCGCAGCAGTGCAACCTCCACTGACTTTTCAGGGTATCCACAGCCGGCTACCGCCCCGGCCCGTCACCATCGGAGCTGGAGTCCTCACCATTGTGCACTGTCTTTATGACACGCTGAGGCTCCTGAAACCCCACCTGGTGGCCGACGCTGACTGAGGTGTCACCCTTCTGCTTTTCCTCCCCCTGAGGGAGGGGCGGGGCCCCAGCTCTCTGCTGCCTCCCTTTGCGGAAGCGCTCTACGAGCCGATGGATATCCCAGCACTCGGCAGCAGTATGATTGCTGGTGCCATGCACGGGGCATAGCCCGCCCTGGTCACCATCTAGGGCTGGCGACTGCTGCTGCCTTTTGTCGGGGCGTGGCCCCCGAGCTCCACTGGGTGTCGCTGCTGCGGCGACGGGAGCCGCAGTCGATGACTTCATCTTGCCACTCCCCCGGTTCTTGGCCTTCTTGCTACCTCCATAGGAAGCAGCGCCGGACCCGGGCTGCCCTCCTGACTCGGAGGCTGGCAGTGAGTGCCAGTTCCGCCCTTCGGCTGCTCTGGCGCACTTATCTTCTAGGCTGAAGAGCTCGGAGACATCGCAGACCTCTCTGGTCGCGAGTTTCTCAAGCATCTTCTCGTCCCGGACACCCTGCCGGAACGCCACCACCACAGAAGCGCTTTGGATGTGTGGGATGGTGTTCCGCACCTGGGAGAACCGCTGGATGAAGGAGCGCAGTGATTCCCCAGGTTGTTGCTTGATGGCGTGGAGGTCAAGCTCCGTGCCGGGACGGGTGTAGGAGCTGCCGAAGTTGGCGATGAACTGCCGGCAGAGCTCTCCCCAGGAAGTTATGGAACCCTGGGGGAGGTTCATGAACCAAGACCGGGCTGGGCCGGTCAAGGCAACGGGGAAGTAGTTGGCCATGACGGCCTCATCCCCTCCAGCGGCAAGTACGGCGGTGGAGTAGATCTGGAGGAACTCCGCCGGGTTGACACTGCCGTCGTACTTCTCGGGCAGGTGCGGCCGAAACTTGCACGGCCACATCGCGAAGCGAAGGTGGGGTGCTAGGGCCGCACATCCTGCCCCTGTTGCCGCAGGTGTTGGTGCCGTGAACGCTTGGTTCGCCGTTGGCACGGTGTACCCCGGTATGGGCAAGGCTGCGCCATAGACCGAGGGCGCCGTTTGCAGGGCATATGGTTGTGGCATATGCTGCGCGGCGTACGCCTGGGGCAGAGATCGCGTGGCGAAGGTCTGCGCCTCAGGCTGGGTCGAGGCTGACGTCATGCTGTTGCCAGCCTCTTGGTTGCGACGCCTTTCTCGACGTCGCTCGAGGTACACCCGGGCATCCTGGCCCAAGTGGCATCGTTCCAGCTCTGTCCTCAGGTCCGTCGACTGAAGCCTGGTGGAGCTGGAATCCGCCATCTGTCCGTCAACCGTTGGCGTGCGCGTCAGCAACACAGCCGGTTGGCCGGAGCGTCGTCCCCGCCGAAGTCGAGGGTTTGCGGCGGCGATGACGAGGCGGTCTACCTCGCGAATCCACTGCTGGGTCGCTGCCTGAGGCGCGTCCCCAGCAGACGGATTGTGCAGTAGCGCTCTTGCTGCAGCTAGCGCGCCCCCGTGGGGAACGCTCAGCGCTGCAGAAGATCTCACGCTAGCTGGAGCCTGCATTGCCGGAGTCGGTGTTGCCGGAGTCGGCTGCTGGCTTCCAGCTTGCGCCGACACACTCCGTCCAGAGTGTGTCGACACGTACTCCCCGCTATTCACGGTCCGTCGTGAACGCGGGGGAGGAGAGCTTGCCGCTGAAGGAAGCTTGGTCATCTTCGTCGGCAGAAGCTCGTCGCGCAAGGGAAAAGCCCCCTACCTGGCGCGCCAAATGTCGAAGTGTGTGGTTGACACTTCCCCCGGATCTGCACTGGGCAGCCCGCGGAGGTTCTTTTTCGGAGGGGCTAGTCGCTTGCGGAGAGCTTGAGCATAGGGACGAGTTTGGGAGGAGCTTGACACGGCGGGTTTTACGTGGTTCGGGCCGCCGAAGCGTAAAACCCTACGTCCATGGTGAGCTGAGGTGCTCGCTGTATTGCTTGTTGCTCAGAACCGGAGTCCTGAGCTTGAGGATGAGTTATGCCTAGTGTATGAATGGCAAGAGTGCGAACCCTCGCTAACGTCGCCTACCCGAGCCTTTTATAGTCCAAGGCTCGTGTGGCTTACAAGGGGGGCCCGGGACCCGACAGGTGGTCCCAGGAAGATTGCCTGCCGACTATCGTATCCACAGTTATGTCGGTAGTTGTCTTTGGCGAAGGCTTCCGAGTCTTCGTCTTGCCGCCCTGCCCATGCCGCATGCTAGTCGTAGTGGTTGATGACGGCGGGAGCGGCAGGGGATGTCTTGTCGCTGTGTTTATTGGCTGGCAGGTTCTGACACCGAGCGCCAGTCTGTGATGCCACTGGGCGCAACGACACCTGACAGAGGCGTGCTCCGCGTCTCCGTGTCTTGGGAAGGCGCGGGCCTTGAATACTATCGGTACCCACGATATGGGGTACCCCCGCGCACAGGGGAAAATGCCTAAGGAACTCGCCCTTCTCCACAGAGAGAGCTCCGAAGGCGCCATGCGTCCGGCGGGGCCGGACCTCCCTCTCCACAGAGGAGGGCTCCGGGCCCGCCACGTGGCATACAGAGGCCGGACCTCCCCCTCCGCAGAAGAGAGGTCCGAAGGTGCCACGTATCCGGCGGGGCCGGACCTCCCTCTCCTCAGAGAAGAGCTCTGGGCCCGCCACGTGGAGACAGAAGCCGAACCTCCCCCTCTGCGGGGAGAGGTCCGAAGGCTCCACGTGCCCCGCGGGGCCGGACCCTCCTCTCCTATGAGAAGGGCTCTGGGCCCGCCACGTGTCCAGCAGAACAGCGCTGCCTGCCCCCGTGCGGTAGGCAGCGAGCGTAAAGACGCCCCATACCTTGCCCGTACAAGGTATTCAAGGCCCGCGCCTTCCCAAGACGCGGAGACGCGGAGCACGCCTCTGTCAGGTGCCGTTGCGCCCAGTCGCATCACAGACTGGCGCGCGGTGTCAGAGCCTGCCAGCCAATAAACGCAGCGACAAGACATCCCATGCCGCCCCCGCCGTCATCAACCACTACGACTAGCATGCGGCATGGGCAGGGCTGCAGGACGAAGACTCAGAAGCCTTCGACCAGAGGCAACTACCGGCATAACTGCAAATACAGTAGATGATAGACAATCTTCCCGGGACCACCTGTCGGGTCACGGCCCCCCTTGTAAGCTGCCCGAGTCTTGGACTAAAAGGCTCGGGTAGGCGTCGATAGCAAGGGTTCACACTTTCCAACTCATACGCTAGCCATACTCTCTCAAGCTGTAACTCACCCCCAAGCTCAGGACTCCGGCCCTGAGCAGCAATACAGTGAGCTCCATAGCTCGCCGTGGACGTAGGGTTTTACGCTCCGGCGGCCTGAACCACGTAAAACTCGCCGTGTCAAGCTCTTACTAACTCGTCCACCTGCGCAAGCTCTCCGCTAGGGACTAGCCCCACCGAAAAAAGAACCTCCGCGGGCTGCCCAGTGCAGGCCCGGGGGAAGTGTCGACTGAACACTTCGACATTTGGCGCGCCAGGTAGGGGGGCTTTTCCCCTTTCACGACGAGTTTCTGCCAACGAAGATGACGAAGCTTCCTTCAGCGGCAAACTCCCCTCCTCCGCGTTCACGGCGAACCATGACCAGCGGGGAGTACATGTCGACGCACTCAGGACGGAGTGTGTCGGCACAAGCTGGTAGCCAGCAGCCGACTCCGGCAACGCCGACTCCGGCAATGCAGGCTCCGACCAGCGTGAGGTCTTCTGCAGTGCTGAGCGCACACCATGGGGGTGCGCTAGCTGCAGCAAGAGCACTACTGCGCAACCCACCAGCTGGGGATGCGCCCCATTCAGCGACCCAACGGTGGGTCCGCGAGGTGGACCGCCTCGTCGTCGCCGCCGCGAACCCTCGGTTTCGGCGAGGGCGACGCCCCGGTCAACCGGCTGTGTCGCTGACACGCACGCCAACGGTTGACGGGCAGACGGCGGATTCCAGCTCCTCCAGGCTCTAGTCGACGGACCTGAGAAGGGAGCTGGAACGGTGCCACTTGGGCCAGGATGCCCGGGTGTACCTCGAGCGACGTCGAGAAAGGCGTCGCAACCAAGAGGCTGGAGACAGCATGGCGTCGGCCTCGACACAGCCTGGAGGGCAGACCTTCGCCACGCGAGCTCTGCCCCAGGCGTACGCCGCGCTGCATAAGCCACAACCATGTGCTCTGCAAGCGGCGTCCCCGGCCTATGGCGCAACCTTGCCCATACCGGGGTACACTGTGTCAGGCGCAACCAAGCGTCCGCGACACCAGTACCTGCGCTGGGAGCCAGCAACCGGCTCTGGCAGCGCCGACCCCGGCAATGCAGGCTCCAACCAGCGTCAGGTCTTCAGTAGCGCTGGGCGTACCCGGCGGGGGTGCGCCAGCCGCAGCAAGAGCGCTACTGCGCAATCCGCCTGCTGGGGACGCGCCTCAGGCAGCGACCTAGCAGTGGATTCCCGAGATAGACCGTCTCGTCGTCGCCGCCGCAAACCCTCGACTTCGGCGGGGACGACGGTCTGGTCAACCGGCTGTGTCACTGACGCGCATGCTAACGGTTGACGGGCAGACGGCGGACCCCAGCTCCACCAGGTTTCCATCGACGGACCTGAGGGCAGAGCTGGAGCGATGCCACTTGGGCCAAGATGCCCGACTGTTCCTTGAGCGACGTCAAGAAAGGCGTCGCACTCAAGAGGCTGGTGACAGCATGGCGTCGGCCTCGACACAGCCTGGAGGGCAGACCTTCGCCACGCGAGCTCTGCCCCAGACGTACGCCGCGCTGCATAAGCCACAACCATGTGCTCTGCAAGCGGCGTCCCCGGCCTATGGCGCAACCTTACCCATACCGGGGTACACTGTGTCAGGCGCAACCAAGCGTCCGCGACACCAGTACCTGTGCTGGGAGCCAGCAACCGGCTCTGGCAGCGCCGACCCCGGCAATGCAGGCTCCAACCAGCGTCAGGTCTTCAGTAGCGCTGGGCATACCCGGCGGGGGTGCGCTAGCCGCAGCAAGAGTGCTACTGCACAATCCGCCTGCTGGGGACGCGCCTCAGGCAGCGACCCAGCAGTGGATTCGCGAGGTAGACCGTCTTGTCATCACCGCCGCAAACTCTTGACTTCGGCGGGGACGACGCTCCGGCCAACCGGCCGTGTCGCTGACGTGCACGCTGACGGTTGACGGACAGACGGCGGATTCTAGCTCCACCAGGCTTCCGTCGACGGACCTGAGGACTGAGCTGGAACGATGCCACCTGGGCCAAGACGCCCGAGTGTTTCTCGAGCGGCGACGAGAAAGACGTCGCAGCCAAGAGGCCGGCGTCAGCATGACGACTGCCTCAACCCTGCCTGAGGCGCAGACTCTCGCCACGTGAACTCTGCCCCAGACATACGCCACGCAGCATATGCCACAGCCATATGTCCTGCAAACGGCGCCCCCGGTCTATGGTGCAGCCTTGCCCATACCGGGGTACACTGTGCCAGCGGCGAACCAAGCGTTCGTGGCACCAACGCCTGCAGCAACAGGGGCAGGATGTACGGCCCTGGAGCCCCACCTCCGCTTCACGAGGTGGCCGCGCAAGTTTCGGCCGCACCTGCCCGAGAAGTACGACGGCAGCGTCAACCCGGCGGGGTTCCTCCAGATCTACTCCACCGCCGTACTTACCGCAGGAGGGGATGAGGCCGTCATGGCCAAACTACTTCCCCGTCGCCTTGACCGGCCCTGCCCGGTCTTGGCTAATGAACCTCCCTCAGGGTTCCATAACTTCCTGAGGAGAGCTCTGCCGGCAGTTCATCGCCAACTTAGGCAGCTCCTACACCCGTCCCGGCACGGAGCTGACCTCCAAGCCATCAAGCAACAACCTGGGGAGTCACTGCGCTCCTTCGTCTAGCGGTTCTCCCAGGTACGCAACACCATTCCACATATTCAAAGTGCTTCTGTGGTGGCGGCACTTCGACAGTGTCCAGGACAAGAAGATGCTTGAGAGGCTTGCAACTAGAGTGGTCTGGGCGATGCCTCCGAGCCCTTCAGCCTGGCGGACAAGTGCGCCAGAGCAGCGGAGGGCGGAGCTGGCACTCACTGCCAGCTTCCGAAGCCGGAAGACAGCCCGAAGATGGCGGGGTTCAAGCTGAGCTCCCGACCACGTCAGACAGCCAAGAGCCAAGCACTGGCTGACTTCATGGCTGAGTGGACGCCAACGAAGGCTGACCCAGGGGGCCGCGAAGACGGTGAACCAAAGTACCGAGCTCCGGTCTTCACCGGGCCCCACTGGACGCTCTTCTTCGACGGCTCCTCGCGAAAGCAGGGGGCCGGTGCCGGCGTACTGCTTCTCATGCCATCGGGGGAGCAGTCTGTGTACATGGTGCGTCTCAATTCCAAGGCAACCAACAACTTGGCAGAGTATGAAGCACTCATCCTTGGCCTAAAAGACAGTCCTGTCTCTGGGCGCTCACAAGTTGTTGGCGCAGGGCGACTCCCAGCTAGTTATCAAGCAAGTTAAGGGTGAATGCCCCTGCAATGACCCACAGCTAGCTGCTTATCTGCTTCACGTGCGGATGTTGGAGAAAGAATTCCTCGCCTTGGACCTGCGCCATGTACCGCGCGCTTGCACGGCCGCAGCTGACGACCTCTCAACGAAAGCCTCCATCGGAGCCCCTGCGCACGAAGGAGTCTTCAAGAGGACGTTGCTGCGGTGCACAGCCCGGCCCGCCAAGCCGGGCGAAGGGGGCTGAACCAGTGCCTCGAAGCTAGGCAGTCCCGGCGGCCCTGGATGCCGCCAAAGGATCGTAAGAGTCACTGGGGACTCCGTGCAACCCAGCGCTCAAGATCCAGAAGCTCAAGTAGTCCCGATGCATGGACCACGGAGGTCCGGGACTCCTTGAAGGACATCCTTCCTGATGAACGTGCATCCGCTGAACGGGTGGTGCGGATGGCTAAGTGCTACGCGCTGGTATCTTTACTGGCGTGGCGCCACGACATCCTATTGCGGTGCATAACCCAGGAGGAAGGCTGCGATTAGCTTGCAGTAGTCCAAGGAGGTGAGTGCTGGGAACGCTCATCGTCCCGCACGTTGGTCAGTTAAGCCACCCGGCATGGCTCCTACTGACCGAGAGCCACCTGGACGCCGTCAAACCGGTTAGGGATGCAATGCGTGCCAGGTCCACGCCAAGCAGACCCACACAACCGGTGCAGACGCGCACCCAGAGCCGTCGGGGGATACCGGCTCCTCCATGTCGAGGGCCAGCCGGACTTCCCAGGGCCGGGTCACGGGAACTACCCTTCCACATGGTATGTGGGGCCGAAGCCATGCTTCCCCCTGATATAGCCATGGGGGTCCCCCGTGTCCGGCGTACGACGAAGCCACGCGTGACCCGCTCTGCGTGAAGACAGGCGCTCCGATGCTCCCCAACAATGTGCGTCCATTGTACACTCGGCTCCTCTTTCCGGCTCTCATGCATAGTCGATATTTGCCGTCCTGCCGAAGGCGGTAGTGCTTGGGGTACCTGCCAGAGGCCCGGTGGCCTTTTGGATCTCCCCCTATAAGGGTACTGTACCGCCAGTTGGTCTCCTCCGAGAAAAGACCTACGCTAGACCGGGGGGTCAGGAGCCTTGCTTTGCCCGGTCTTGCATCCAAAGCATGCGCACTCTGCCTCCCGGCGCTACGGTCTGAGTACGAGGGGGCCGGACGGTTACACCCTGACTGGGGCTGGGGCCAGACCTCCGGGACCAAGTGCACTGGATTACCCAAGCCCCGCATTCCGGCCAGGGACAGTAAGCCAAATGAGACTAAGGGACAGGAAAGGGGGGACCACTGAGCAGCTCCGGACCTCCGCCCACGCAGCTGGGCCGAGCTCCGAGGCCAGCCCTCGCCCTCCTTTCAGAGGCGAGCGCTGATGCCGGACCTAACGCCCTTCGTTGGCCTGAGCTCCGATGACTTCCGAACTCCACCTCCACAGCCAGTTTGAGCTCCGAGGCCAGTCCTCGCCCTCCTTTCAGAGGCGAGCGCTGATGCCGGACCTCACGCCCTTCGTTGGCCTGAGCTCCGATGTCTTCCGGACCTCCGCCCCCATAGTCGGGCCGAGCTCCGATGCCAGGCTTCACCCTCTCCTAAGAGGCTGAACTCCAAAGCCGTCAAGACCCTGCCAGCACAGGGAGTACTCAAGACAAGAAAGTGCGCGGATCAGAAGAGACGGAGGTCCCACCTCGGGCTCGCTATCTCCCCCGAGATGGGCCCGGGGGCCACTGTCGGTACCGAGGATATGGGGTACCCCCGCGCACAGGGGAAAATGCCTAAGGAACTCGCCCTTCTCCACAGGGAGAGCTCCGAAGGGGCCACGCGTCCGGCGGGGCCGGACCTTCCTCTCCACAGAGGAGAGCTCCAGGCCCGCCACGTGGCATACAGAGGCCGGACCTCCCCCTCTGCAGAAGAGAGGTCCGAAGGTGCCACGTATCCGGCGGGGCCGGACCTCCCTCTCCTCAGAGAAGAGCTCCAGGCCCGCCACGTGGCGACAGAAGCCGAACCTCCCCCTTCGCTGGGAGAGGTCCGAAGGCTCCACGTGCCCCGCGGGGCCGGACCCTGCCCATACCGGGGTACACAGTGCCAGCAGCGAACCAAGCGTTCGCGGCACCAACGCCTGCAGCAACAGGAGCAGGATGTGCGGCCCTGGCGCCACACCTTCGCTTCGCGAAGTGGCCGCGCAAGTTCCGGCCGCACCTGCCCGAGAAGTACGATGGAAGCGTCAACCCGGCGGAGTTCCTCCAGATCTACTCCACCGCCATCCTTGCTGCAGGAGGGGACGAGGCCGTCATGGCCAACTACTTCCCCCTCGCCTTGACCGGCCCAGCACGGTCTTGGCTCATGAATATCCCCCAGGGTTCCATAACCTCCTGGGGAGAGCTCTGCCGGCAGTTCACTGCTAACTTTGGCAGCTCTTACACCCGGCCTGGCACCGAGCTCGACCTCCACGCCATCCAGCAACAACCTGGAGAGACGCTGCACTCCTTCATCCAGCGGTTCTCCCAGGTGCGGAACACCATCCCGCATATTCAAAATGCTTCTGTGGTGGTGGCGTTCCGGCAGGGTGTACGGGACAAGAAGATGCTTGAGAAGCTCGCGACCAGAAAGGTTCACGACGTCTCAGAGCTCTTCAGCCTGGCGGACAAGTGCGCCAGGGAAGCAGAAGGGCGGAACTGGCACTCACTGCCAGCCTCCGAGTCAGGAGGACAGCCCGGATCTGGCGCTTCTTCCCATGGAAGCGGCAAGAAGATCAAGAACCGGGGCGGTGGCAAGATGAAGCCACCGACCGCAGCCCCCGTTGCTGCAGCAGCAGCACCAGTGGAGCTCGGGGGCCACGCCCCGACAAGAGGCAGCGACAGTCACCAGCTCCAGATGGTGACCAAGGCGAGCCATGCCCCGTGCACGACACCAGCTACCATACTGCTGCTGAGAGCCGGGAGATTCAGAATCTCGCGGAGTGCTTCCACAAGGGGAAGCAACCGCGTGCTGATGCCCCTCCCTTCCGTCAAAGGGAGGGCAAGCAGAAGGTCGACACTCAAGACAACGCCGACCACCAAGTGGAGTTCCAGGAGCCTCAGCGCGCCGTGAAGGCGGTGCGTAACCATGAGGACTCCAGCTCCAGCGATGACGAGCACCGGAAGATGCTCTACGTCAACTACGGCGGGTCCGCTGACCCCTCGTCCCGAAGCGCGGTTAAGACTCTACGCCGAGCGGTAGCGTCGGTGGCTCCTCTCCCAAGTGCCGCGCCGCACCTCAAGTGGATGGGAACCCCCATCAGCTTTGATGCCACCGACTGCCCCAGGAACATGGCTGGGGCCGGCCAACTACCGCTCTTGGTAGCACCCACCATCGCAACATGAGGATGTACCACGTTCTGGTAGATGGCGGGGCTGGGCTGAACCTGATCAGCCGCGCAGCCTTCCAGAAGCTGCAGATCCCGATGGCCAAGCTCACCCCATCAAGCCTGTTCTAAGGGGTAGGGCCGGGACAAGTCGTTCCCTATGACAACATCAGCCTTCCGGTGACCTTTGGGGCACCGGACAGCTATCGAACAGAGTACGTTCTGTTTGACGTGGCGGAGATCGACCTCCCCTTCAACGCCATTGTCGGTATCCTCAATACGGGGTACCCCCGCGCACAGGGGAAAATGCCTAAGGACCTCGCCCTTCTCCGCAGGGAGAGCTCCGAAGGCGCCATGTGTCCAGTGGGGCCGGACCTCCCTCTCCTCAGAGGAGAGCTCCGGACCCGCCACGTGGCCAATTGAGCCGGACCTCCCCCCTCCCCGGAGAGAGCTCCGGAGGCTCTCTGTGTCCTACGGGGCCGGACCTCCCTCTCCTCAGAGGAGAGCTCCGGGCCTGCCACGTGGCCAGCAGAAGCCTGACCTCCCCCCTCCGCGGGGAGAGCTCCGAAGGATCCATGTGTCCCGCGGGGCCGGACCTCCCTCTCCTCAGAGGAGAGCTCCGGGCCCGCCACGTGGCCAGCAGAGCAGCGCTGCCTGCCTCCGCGCAGTAGGCAGCAAGAGTAAAGACGTGCCATACCTTGCCCGTACATGGTATTGAAGACCCACGCCTTCCCAAGGCGCGGAGACGCGGAGCACGCCTCTGTCAGGTGCCATTGCGCCCAGTCACATCGCAGACTGGCGCGCCGTGTCAGAGCCTGCCCGCCAATAAACACAGCGACAAGACATCCCCTGCCGCCCCTGCCATCATCAACCACTACGACTAGCTTGCGGCATGGGCAGGGCGGCAGAATGAAGACTCGGAAGCCTTTGCCAGAGACAACTACCGGCGTAACTGCAGATACGGTAGATGGCAGACAATCTTCCTGGGACCACCTATCGGGTCCCGGGCCCACCTTGTAAGCCGCTCGAGCCTTGGACTATAAAAGACTCGGGTAGGCAACGTTAGCAAGGGTTCGCCTCTTACGCACTCTCGCACCCTATCCATACAACATCTTATGCCCTCAAGCTCAGGACTCCGGTTCTGAGCAGCAAGCAATACAGCGAGCAACTCTGCTCACCGTGGACGTAGGGTTTTACGCTCCGGCGGCCTGAACCACGTAAAAATCTCCGTGTCAAGCTTCTCCCTCAATCGCCCCTAACGCTGAAGCTCTCCGTGAGTGACTAGCCCCACCGAAAAAGAACCTCCGTGGGCTGCCCAGAGCAGGCCCGGGGGAAGTGTCGGCTACACACTTCGACATTTGGCGTGCCAGGTAGGGGGCTTTTCCCTTGCGTGACGAGCTTCTGCCAGCGAAGATGACGAAGCTTCCTTCAGCGGCAAGCTCTCCTCGCCCACGTTCACGACGAACGGTGACTAGCGGGGACTACGTCTCGACACACTCTGGACGTTGTGTGTCGACGCAAGCTGGAAGCCAGCAGCCGACTCCGGCAGCGCAGGCTCCAGCGAGCGTGAGATCCTCTGCAGCGCTGAGCGTCTCCCACGGGGGCGCGCTAGCTGCAGCAAGAGCGCTACTGCGGAATCCATCTGCTGGGGACGCGCCTCAGTCCGTTACCCAGCAGTGGATTCGCGATGTAGACCGTCTCGTCGTCGCCGCCGCAAACCCTCGACTTCGGCGGGGACGACGTCCCGTCCAACCGGCTGTGTCGCTGACGTGCATGCCAACGGTTGACGGGCAGACGGCAGATTCCCGCTCCACCAGGCTCCCATCGGCAGACCTGAGGACGGAGCTGGAACGGTGCCACTTGGGCAAAGATGCCCGAGTGTTCATTGAGCGACGACGAGAAAGGTGTCGCAACCTGGAGGCCGGCGACAGCATGTCGACTGCCTCAACCCAGCCTGAGGCGCAGACGTTCGCCACGCGATCTCTGCCCCAGGCATACGCCACGCAGCATATGCCCCAGCCATATGCCCTGCAAATGGTGCCCCCGGTCTATGGCGCAGCCTTGCCCATACCAGAGTACACAGTGCCAGCAGCGAACCAAGCGTTCGCGGCACCAACGCCTGCAGCTACAGGAGCAGGATGTGCGGCCCTAGCGCCAAACCTTCGCTTCGCGTGGTGGCCGCGCAAGTTTCGGCCGCACCTGCCCAAGAAGTACGATGGCAGTGTCAACCCGGCGAAGTTCCTCCAGATCTACTCCACCACCATCCTTGCTGCAGGAGGGGACGAGGCCGTCATGGCCAACTACTTCCCCGTCGCCTTGACTGGCCCAGCCCGATCTTGCCTCATGAACCTCCGCCAGGGTTCCATAACCTCCTAGGGAGAGCTCTGCCGGCAGTTTACTGCTAACTTCGGCAGCTCCTACACCCGGCCTGGCACGGAGCTCGACTTCCACGCCATCCAGCAACAACCTGGAGAGACGCTGCGCTCCTTCATCCAGCGGTTCTCCCAGGTGCCGAACACCACCCCACATATCCAAAATGCTTCTGTGGTGGTGGTGTTCCGGCAGGGTGTACGGGACAAGAAGATGCTCAAGAAGCTCGCGACAGGAGAAGTTCGCGACGTCTCAGAGCTCTTCAGCCTGGCGGACAAGTGCGCCAGGGCAGCAGAAGGGCGGAACTGGCACTCACTGCCAGCCTCCGAGTCAGGAGGACAGCCCGGATCTGGCGCTGCTTCCCACGGAAGCAGCAAGAAGATCAAGAACCGGGGCGGTGGCAAGATGAAGCCACCGACCGCAGCTCCTGTTGCTGCAGCAGCAGCACCCAGTGGAGCTCGGGGGCCACGCCGCGACAAGAGGCAGCGTCAGTCACCAGCTCCAGATGGTGACCAAGGCGAGCCATGCCCCATGCACAACACAAGTTACCATACTGCTGCTGAGTGCCGGGAGATTCAGAAGCTCGCGGAACGCTTCCGCAAGGGGAAGCAACTGCGAGCTGACACCCCTCCTTTCTGTCAAAGGGAGGGCAAGCAGAAGGTCGACACTCCAGACAACGCCGACCACCAAGAGGAGTTCCAGGAGCCTCAGCGCGCCGTGAAGGCGGTGCGCAACCATGAGGACTCCAGCTCCAGCGATGACGAGCGCCGGAAGATGCTCTACGTCATCTACGGTGGGTCCACTGACCCCTCATTCCGAAGCGCGGTTAAGACTCTGCGCCGAGCGGTAGCGTCGGTGGCTCCCCTCCCAAGTGCCGCGCCGCACCTCAAGTGGATGGGAACCCCCATCAGCTTCGATGCCACCGACTGCCCTAGGAACATGGCTGGGGCCGGCCAACTACCGCTCTTGGTAGCGCCCACCATCGCCAGCGTGAGGATGTACCACGTTCTGGTAGATGGCGGGGCTGGGCTGAACCTCATCAGCCGTGCAGTTTTCCAGAAGCTGCAGATCCCGATGGCTAAGCTCACCCCATCGAGCCTGTTCTCAGGGGTAGGGCCAGGACAAGTCGTTCCCTACGGCAACATCAGCCTTCCGGTGACCTTTGGGGCACCGGACAGCTATCGGACAGAGTACATTCTGTTCGACGTGGCGGAGATTGACCTCCCCTTCAACGCCATAATCGGCAGGCCAGCCCTATACCGATTCATGGCAGTAGCTGTCGGTACCTGAGATATGGGGTACCCCCGCGCACAGGGGAAAATGCCTAAGGAACTCGCCCTTCTCCGCAGGGAGAGCTCCGAAGGCGCCACGCGTCCGGCGGGGCTGGACCTCCCTCTCCTCAGAGGAGAGCTCCGGGCCCGCCACGTGGCATACAGAAGCCGGACCTCCCCCTCCGCGGGAGAGAGGTCCGAAGGCGCCACGCGTCCGGCGGGGCCGGACCTCCCCCTCCTCAGAGAAGAGCTCCGGGCCCGCCACGTGGCCGACAGAAGCCGGACCTCCCCTTCCGCGGGGAGAGGTCCGGAGGCTCCACGTGCCCCGCGGGCCGGAGCCTCCTCTCCTCTGAGAAGGGCTCCGGGCCCGTCACATGGCCAGAAGAACGGCGCTGCCTGCCCCCGAGAGATAGGCAGCGGGCGTAAAGACGCCCCATACCTTGCCCGTACAAGGTATTCAAGGCCGACGTCTTCCCAAGACGCGGAGACGCAGAGCACGCCTCTGTCAGGTGCCGTTGCGCCCAGTCGCATCACAGGCTGGCACGCGGTGTCAGAACCTGCCAGCCAATAAACACCGCGACAAGACATCCCATGCCGCCTGCGCCGTCATCAACCACTACAACTAGCATACGGCATGGGCAGGGCGGCAAGACGAAGACTCAGAAGCCTTCGACCAGAGACAACCACCGGCATAACTGCAGATACGGTAGATGATAGACAATCTTCCCAGGACCACCTGTCGGGTCCCGGACCCCCTTGTAAGCCGCCCGAGTCTTGGACTATAAAAGGCTCGGGTAGGCGACGATAGCAAGGGTTTGCATTTCTGCAACTCATATGCTAGCCATTCACTCCCAAGCTGTAACTCACCCCCAAGCTCAGGACTCCGGCCCTGAGCAGCAAGCAATACAGCGAGCTCCATAGCTCGCCGTGGACGTAGGGTTTTACGCTCCGGCGGCCTGAACCACGTAAAACTCACCGCGTCAAGCTCTTACTAACTCGTCCATCCGCGCAAGCTCTCCGCAAGGGACTAGCCCCACCGAAAAAAGAACCTCCGCGGGCTGCCCAGTGCAGGCCCGGGGGAAGTGTCGACCGAACACTTCGACATTTGGCGCGCCAGGTAGGGGGCTTTTCCCCTTGCGTGACGAGTTTCCGCCGACGAAGATGACCAAGCTTCCCTCAGCGGCAAACTCTCCCCCTCCGCGTTCACGGCGAACCGTGACCAGTGGGAGTACATGTCGACACACTCAGGACGGAGTGTGTCGGCACAAGTTGGTAGCCAGCAGCCGACTCCGGCGATGCAGGCTCCGACCAGTGTGAGATCTTCTGCAGCGCTGAGCGTACACCATGGGGGTGCACTAGCTGCAGCAAGAGCACTGCTGCGCAACCCACCTGCTGGGGATGCGCCCCATTCTGCGACCCAACAGTGGGTCCGCGAGGTGGACCGCCTCGTCGTCGCCGCCGCGAACCCTCGGTTTCGGCGGGGGCGACGCCCCGGTCAACCGGCTGTGTCGCTGACGCGCACGCCCACGGTTGACGGGCAAACGGCAGATTCCGGCTCCTCCAGGCTCCCGTCGACGGACCTGAGAAGGGAGCTGGAACGGTGCCACTTGGGCCAGGATGCCCGGGTGTACCTCGAGCGATGTCGAGAAAGGCGTCGCAACCAAGAGACTGGCGACGGCATGACATCGGCCTCAACGCCGGAGGGCAGATCTTCGCTACGCGAGTCCTGCCTCAGGCATACGCCGCGCAGCATATGCCACAACCATATGCGCCGCAAGTGGCGCCCCCAGTCTATGGAGCAGCCATGCCCATGCCGGGGTACACGGTGCCAAGTGCGAACCAAGCGTTCGCAGCGCCAATACCTGCAGCGGCAGGTGCAGGATGTGCGGCCCTTGCACCCCACCTTCGCTTCGCGAGGTGGCCGCGCAAGTTCCGGCCGCACCTGCCCGAGAAGTATGACGGTAGCGTCAACCCGGCGGAGTTCCTCCAGATCTACTCCACCGCCGTACTTGCCGCAGGAGGGGATGAGGCTGTCATGGCCAACTACTTCCCCGTCGCCCTGACCGGCCCAGCTCGGTCTTGGCTCATGAATCTCCCTCACGGGTCCATAACCTCGTGGGGAGAGCTCTGCCGGCAGTTCGTCGCCAACTTCGGCAGCTCCTACACCCGTCCCGGCACGGAGCTCGACCTCCACGCCATCCAGCAACAACCAGGGGAGTCGCTGCGCTCCTTCGTCCAGCGGTTCTCCCAGGTGCGGAACACCATCCCACACATCCAGAACGCTTCTGTGGTGGTGGCGTTCCGGCAAGGCGTTCGGGACAAGAAGATGCTCGAGAAGCTCACGATTAGGGAGGTCCGCGATGTCTCAGAACTCTTCAGCCTGGCGGGCAAGTGTGCCAGAGCAGCCGAAGGGCGGAACTGGCACTCGCTGCCGGCCTCCGAGCCAGGGGGTCAGCCGGGATCTGGCGACGCTTCATATGGAAGCGGGAGGAAGATCAAGAATGGAGGCGGAAGCAAGATAAAGTCGTCAGCCGCGGCTCCCGTTGCCACAACGGCGGCGCCAAGTAGAGCTCTGGGGCCGCGCCCCGACAAGAGGCCGCGACAATCACCGGCCCCAGACGGGGGCCAGGATGAATCATGCCCTGTGCATGGCACCAGTTATCATACCGCTGCCGAATGCCGGGAAATCCAGAAGCTCGCGGAGCGCTTCCGGAAAGGGAAGCAGCCCCTAACTGATGCCCCACCCTATCATCAAAGGGAGGGCAAGCAGAAGGTCGAAGCCCTAGACGGCGTCGACCGCCAGGTGGAGTTCCAGGAGCTTCAGCACGCCGTAAAGGCAATGCGCGATCATGGGAGCTCCAGCTCCAGTGATGACGAGCACCGGAAGATGCTCTATGTCATCTTCGGCGGGTCCGCCGACCCCCCATCCCGAAGCGCGGCTAAGGCCTTGCGCCGAGCGGTAGCGTCGGTGGCTCCCCTCCCAGGTGCAGCACCGCACCTCAGGTGGATGGGAACCCCCATCAGCTTCGATGACACCGACTGCCCCAGGAACATGGCTGGGGCCGGCCAGCTACCGCTCGTGGTGGCCCCCACCATCGCCAACGTGAAGATGTACCACGTTTTGGTGGATGGCGGGGCTGGACTGAACCTCATCAGTCGCGCAGCCTTCCGGAGGCTGCAGATCCCAATGGCCAAGCTCACCCCATCGAGCCCGTTCTCTGGGGTAGGGCCAGGAAGGGTTGTTCCCTACGGCCACACCAGCCTCCTGGTGACCTTTGGGGCACCAGACAGCTATCGGACAGAGAACATTCTGTTCGACGTGGCCGAGATTGACCTCCCGTTCAACGCCATAATTGGCAGGCCAGCCCTGTACCGATTCATGGCAGTAGCCCACTATGGCTACCTTGTCTTGAAGATGCCTACACCAACAGGCGTCCTCAAGGTTCGTGGAGACCGTGCTGCAGCAGTTTTAGCCTTGGAAAAGCTCCAGGCGCTTACAGCAGCTGGGGCACCAACCTCGGGCGGTACAGAACTAAGCCGGCTCCACCCAAGTGCACGCCACCATGCCTCTACCACAGCACCCCATGTGCAACCCCTAGACGAGGACGATGTCCCCTTGAGGCTTGTCCGAATCAGCGCCGATGCCACCCAGACCACCCGGGTAGCCGGGGGTCTGGATAGCAGATAGGAGGGCGCGCTCGTTACCTCCCTCCGGCACAATGCCGATGTGCTGCATGACAGCCATCGCGGATGCCAGAGATCCCTAGGGAGGTGATTGGGCACTAACTAAAGGTCTCCCCCAACGCCTGGCCAGTCCGACAGGAGCCTCTCAGGCAGCCCACTGGGCAGTAAAAAGTTTCATTCGGGAAGAAACCAAGAAGCTGCTGAGCGCTGGCTCCACACGGGAAGTCCGCCAGCGGGAAGCTCCGGAAGTGCATCGACTACACCAGTCTCAATAAGATGCTTGCTCGGGTTTCCACCAGACCCCTATGTCTAGAGAAGTTGAAGGGCACCCTTTACCACAGTAGTCGGCCTGCGCTGTTATGCCTCTACGCCTTATGGCCTAAGAAACGCTCTCCCTACCTTCGTACGTGCAATGCACAAGACCTTAGGAGAGCTAATGAGAGACTCAGTTGAGGTGTGTGTCGAAGACATTGTTGTCAAGATCAAGCAGGGTTCATCCCTACTAGATAACCTGGCCTTAGTCTTCGTCCGTCCGACAAATGTGAGCTCGGTATACCCTCTGGAAACCCTTAGAATACCTGGCCCCACGCCGAGGAACTGAGGCTAACCCAGAGAGGGTCAAAGCCATTGGCTCAAAGACCAGAAATTCACGGGATGCCTAGCTGCGCTGAGTCGGTTTATACCGAGGTTAGCAAAGCGAAACTTCTCTAAAGCTCCTACGTAAATCCGGCCCATTCGCTTAGGCCGACGAAGCGGAGGAAGCTCCCCTGGAGCTGAACCAGCTCCTGATGACCCTACCCGTAATAGGAGTCCCCGAGCCCGGAGAGCATCTGCTGCTCTACACCGCGGCGACGGCTGCAGAAGTGAGTATGGTCCTCACCGCAGAATGGCTGGACCCCATACCACCGTAACCTGTTCCGCTGTCAAGAAACAAGTGCCAAGAAACGCCGGAGGCCCAAAACGGACCCCGGATCCCCAACACAACCTCCCGGAGGACCAGCAGGACCTCCCGGAGGTGCAACGGGACCCCCCCGGAGGCCCAACAGAACCTCCCGGGCGTCCAACGGGACCCCCCAGAGCTCCCGGGAAATCAGCGGGGCTCCCCGGAGGTCCAGGACAGCCTGGGGGACCTCCGAGTATCAGCACCCGGTGGTCTCCCCAGGCTGAAAGCTATCCCCCACAGGCCCCACGCGACGGACAATGTCGCCAAATGGGCGGCGGAGCTACTGGAGTTTGAGCTAGGCTTCCTTCCCTGTCACGCAGACAACAGCCAAGCACTAGCTGACTTCGTGGCTGAAGTAGACGCCAACGCAGGGTAACTCAGGGGGCCATGGAGACGGTAACCAGGACCCCGAGCCCTGGCCTTCACCGGGCCTTACTGAATACTGTTCGTCGACGGCTCCTTGCGAAAGCAGGGGGCCGGTGCTAGCGTACTGTTCCTCACGCCATCGGGGGGCGGCAGTCTGGGTTGTGGTGCGTTTCAATTCCAAGGCAACCAACAACATAGCAGAGTATGAAGCACTCATCCTTGGCCTAAAGACAGCTCTGTCTCTACGCGCTCGCCAATCGTTGGCTCGGGGCGACTCCCAGCTGGTTATCAAACAAGATGGTGGAGACGGACTTCCTCGCCTTGGACCTGCACCACGTACCGCGCGCTAGCAAGGCCGCAGCTGACGACCTCTCAACGAAGACTCCCACTGGTGCCCCTGTGCCTGAAGGGGGCTTCGAGAGGACGTTGCTGCGGCCCACAGCCCGGCCCGTCGAGCCGGGCGAAGGGGGCTAGACCAGCACATCGAAGCTGGCGGTCCCGGTGGCCATGGACGCCGCCAAGGATCATAAGCGTCACTGGGGACTCCGTGCAACCCAGCGCTCAAGATCCAGATGCTCAAGTCAGACCCGATGCATGGATCACGGAGGTCCAGGACTACTTGAAAGACAATAACCTCCCTGATGAACGTGTATCCGCTGAACGGATCGTGCGTATGGCTAAGAGACACATGGCGGTAGAGGGGGATCTCTACCGACGCGGCGCCAACCACATCCTATTGCGGTGCATAACCCATGGGGAAGGCTGCGACTTGTTCGCTGAGATCCATGGAGGCGAATGTGGGAGTCACTCTTCCTCACGCACGCTTGTCGGTAAAGCCTTCCGGCATGGCTTCTACTGGTCGACAGCACTCTAGGATGACGTCAAGCTGGTCGAGAGCTGCAAGGCGTACCAGTTCCACACCAAGCAGATCCACACACCGGCTCAGGCGGTTCAGATGATCCCGCCCTCGTGGCCATTCGCCGTATGGGGGTTGGACATCCTGGGACCATTCCCCAAAGCCATCGGGGGATTCCTGTACCTCTACGTCGCCATCGACAAGTTCACCAAGTGGCCAGAAGCCACACCCGTCGTCACCATCAACAAGCAATCCACAGTAAAGTTCATCAAGTCGATCGTCTGCCGGTTCGGGTTCCCGAACAGAATCATCACCGACAACGGGACCCAGTTCACCAGCGCAGCGTTCCAAGAATACTGCGAAGACCTCGGCATCCAGGTGTGCTATGCCTCCGTTGCTCACCCAAAGAGCAACGGGCAAGTTGAGAGGGCCAACACCGAGATCCTTCGGGGCCTCAAGACTCGCACCTATGCAGGCTTGAAGAAACATGGCGCCAAGTGGGTGGATGAGCTTCCGAGCACACTATGGGCTAACCGGACATCCCAGAGCCGGGCTACCGGAGAGACACCCTTCTTCATGGTGTATGGGGCCGAGGCTGTGCTTCCCCCAGAGATCACCATGGGGTCCCTCCGTGTCCGAGCGTACGACGAAGCCGCGCAGGACAACCTCAGGCGTGAAGACATAGACCTTGTCGACGAGGCTCGATTACATGCAGCACTCCGCAACGCACGGTACTGACAAGTGCTCCGACGCTACCACCAAAGGTTTGTGCATGTCCGAGAGCTGCAGGAAGGCGACCTGGTGTTGCGGCGCATACTTTCTCGTGAAGGGACCAACAAACTCTCCCCCAGCTGGGAAGGTCCCTTCTGAGTCATGAAAGTTTGCCGCCCCGGGTGCATACGCCTTTCCACCGAGGATGGGGATCCGCTCCCGTACCCTTGGAACATAGAACACCTCCGTAAGTTCTACCCCTAGAGCAATAATAGGACAGTCTCTTCTTTCTGTAATAGATTCCATAGAGTCCAGGAACAGCGCTCGGAGCAGCTAAGTCTTAAGGGACGGTCCAGGACTGCGTTTAGCTTGGCCTGGTTCCGACCCTAAGCGCTTAGAGTCTAGCTTCCTTCTTACTGGGGCGGGTCGTTGCCTCCATGTTTAGCCTGCCTTCCTCCTCTGGAAATTTATATGGAAAGAAACCTGTCCTGCTTTGCTCTTCCTTTGTGCTCATTTAAATTACGTATTAATTTTTATGACCACGCTTCCTGTGTATGCTCACCATGCACTCAGCTTCCTTTTCCCATTCTCATCCCTAGTCGGCATTTGCTATCCTACCGAAGACGGTCGCGTTTGAGGCACCTGCCGATGGCCAGGGGGCCTCGAGCCCCCGACACTTCACGCACTGAGGTTCCCAAGCCCCGTATACCGTATCAGGATCATAAGCCAAATAAGACTATGAGATAGGGAAGGGGGAGCCCCAAGGAGAATTACATTTCCCTTACTTGTGTGCAGGACCTCCCGGCCTTAGCTCCCCGCAGGAGTATGGTAGGAACGCCCAAACAATTGGCCACACCTACCAGGGGGCCACTATGGGACCGTGCAAGACCGGAGCTCCAATGCAAGACCGAAGGATCCGGACCTCGCCCCCTCCGCAGGCGCGGGCTCCGGAGGCCACACGTGTCCGGCAGGGCCGGAGCCCCCCTCTCCTCAGAAGGTAGCTCCGGGCCGGCCACGTGGCCGGCAGAGCCGGGCCTCGCCCCCTCCGCAGGGGTGAGCTCCGAAGGCCCCACGTGTCCCGCGGGGTCGGACCTCCATCTTCTCAGAGGAGAGCTCCGGACCCGCCACGTGGCCGGCAGATATGGACCTCCCCGTTCTCACGGGGCGAGCTCCGAAGATCCCTTGGGCCCTTAATACAATAAGGACCCGAGGAAGGTGTCTGTACAAGACTTCAAGGTTGGTGAAGACCTCTGAGTACCTTGCGGAGCTAAGGACTCGGCCAGGCCAAGCCAAGGAGAAGATAAAAATATACAGACACGGAAAATAACAAGAGTATATTCATGCAAAGCTCCATGAGCTGGACTACAGACTCAACAAAAGTAAAAAAAAGGAGAGAAGAGATACAGGGCCTTTTGGCCACGGGGGCGGTTGCCTAAGAGTCCCCGGAGTCCCGCTGGAACCTAGAGGCCACGAGGGCGGCCATGTCCCCGACCTCGGCCCTAGCAGTTTCCTCCCGCTCGACGGTGGGGCCTAGTCGCACTGGCTCCAGAGAGAAGGAAGGGTCTTGGCTCCGGAAGCACGCCCGCACTTGCGTGGCAACCTCCTTTGTCAGGCCTCGTCCCTCCACCTCAAGCTCGTCGGCGATCACCGCTTCGAGCCTGCCCAGCTTGGCACCGATGGACTCAAGCGCCGGGATTGCCCCAGACACGTCCTGCGCTGGAGCCTCTGTCCGCACCGGGCTGAAACCAAGGGGAACCAAGGCGGACCCCGCCTCAGTAACAAAGCTCCAGACCGCCCAGGCCTCGACAGACCACGAAGCCTGGAGCTTCTCCACCTCTTGGCGGGCCGCCAGCTCGCGATCCAGCGCCGCCTGCCACTCCCGGGAGGATTGCTCCTCCATCGCGGCAGCAGCCGACTCGCGGAGCTCCAGCTCCTCGGCCCGAGCCCTCAGCTCGCCCTCTCTGGCCTCCAGCCGTGCGGCGACCTTCTCCTCCTCGGCCACCACGGCACGCTCCCAATCTGCGACGGCGCACTCTCGGTGAGCTACCTGCAGCCGCAACTCCTCCACGGCAGTGGAGCGCGCTTCGGCCCTGGCCTGAGCTTCGCGGAAAGTAGCGCGGAGCCGCCGGGTTTCTGAGCCCAGGCGGTCGACGGCCCTCTTCTGAGCGTCAAGCAGCGTCCCCATGGCATCAAGCCTCGACTGCCTTGAGTCAAGCTCTGCCTTAGCCTCCTGGGTCCGCTGCTTCAGGAGATGCTCCCAGCTAAGGAGGCGCTCCCTCTCTCCAGCCAGCACCTCCCGCCCCCGCTCAAAGGCAGCCTGGACCTGCCGGACGCCAGCCTGAGCATGCCCCAAGGCATCCCATATGGGCAGCGGGGCGGTGGGGGCAGGAGCCGCGCCCCTGACCTCCCCCGTCGCGTCCACGACCGGTGAAGGTGCTGGTGCCTCGGCAGCTGAGGCGAGGCGCTGGCCCGGGGGAGCCAGGGGGCCAGCGGCTGCGCCCACAGCAGCCCCTCCAACTTCAGCACCGGACTTCCGGGCTGGTGAAGGAGGACGAGCAGGTGCTGCTGCCGCCACCGCGGGGGGCGAACCCGCCGGCACAGAAGAAGCCCCCGCCGACTTGGGGGCCGTCGGAACCACCGCAGTTCCCGGATGCTGCGGCACAGAGCCTCCGCTGGCTGGAGATGGTCGGGGAATAGGCTCGCCCCTGGCAGCCGGTGAGTCCCTGCTGACAAAAGAATCTCTTAGGCTAAGAAAGGAGAAAGGAATGCTACTTCTACAAGCCAGAAAGAGCAACACTTACTGGGCGGCGTGAGCGCTCCAACGGGCTTGGAGCCCCGGCCTCTGGGCCGGGGCAGAACCGCCAGGACCTGCAGCCGGAACGCTCGCTGGCTGTGGCGTCTGAGCCCCCGGCACACTCCCGGGCGTCGCGCCACCGGCGTCCTTCCTAGAAGCCCCCCCCCCCCCCCCCCGCCTGAGGAAGGGTGGCGGGACGCCTGGGGCTCCTCGGACCGCCGCTGTCCGAGAAGAGACCCGCCGGAGTGGGAGACCCGGGGTCTCTTTGGGTCGCCACCCGACGAACCAGCGCCTCCGGGAGATGGGCGCAAGGGTACCCCGGCCCCTGGCTCGGCGCAAGCGACGCCCTCAGAGGAGACCGGGCACGTTTCTTCTCTGGCTGCCCGGGGGCCGGCTCCTTTCCCTTCCCCTTGTCGACGGTCTGATCCCCGTCGGCCCTCGGTGCGGGTTGGACAGCGACAGACGCCTCGCGCTCCGTCCCGGAGCGCTCGATCCCGGGAATCGAGATCCCCCGGAGGGCATCCCCAACCTGACAAACGGCGATCCCAATGTTGTCAAGATTCGGCATCTTCCGCAGCAACTCCGCCCTCCTCTGCGGCTCCAAGAAGAGGGGAGTGCCAGAGGCCGGGAAGGTGAGGTCGCCGCCGGTGACGTAGTCGCTGCTCACCTTGGCCACCATCTCGTACAGCTCTTCATCAGAAGGATCGGAGCCGAGACCCCTCTCCAGCCTGGTGCAGTCGAGCTCGCCGGTGTAGTACCACGCCGGGCAGTTGCGTTGCTGCAAGGGCGCAATACGGCGCGACAAGAAATCCGCCAGCACCATCAGGGACGTGAGCCCCTCATTGGCCAGGAACCGGATCCGCTCCAAGATCGGTGCGTACTACTGCTCCAGCTCCGGGATCTCCTCCCAGAAGCGACGCTCGGTGGTCAGGCCGGCAGTTGGGAGCTGTAGGCGATCATGCTCGTCGGTCTGCACGATCACCCAGTTCTCCCTCCAGTTTTCCCACCTCGATGCACCGAAAGGTAGAAGGTACCCAGAGGCCTTCGGATCCTTGCAGCGATGCTGGAAGTAGTACGCCCCCAGCTGGGTCTTCGAACTGCGCCCGGTCATCCACAACACGAAGAAGTAGCGGAAGAGCGTCACTGAGGCGTGCACACCCACGAACATCTCACAGAAATGGACGAAGACAGTGGCCATCACGAAAGAGTTGGGGGAAAGGTGGTGGAGCTGGAGACCGTACCTCTCCAGCAGCGTGATGAAGAAGGAAGAAATTGTCGGGACAAACCCCGCCATGGCGTAGGCAGTGAAGAAGACCATTTCCCCCTTCTCCAGGAGCAGGGGGAGAGATCCCTGGTGGAGCGGGCACTTCTGCTCATCCGCGTGCCAGCCCAGCAGCCTGCGCACTGACCCGAGCTCGGCCGACCGAGCGAGACGCGACGGAGGCAGGTTGGAAGCCATGGCAGGAGGAAGCTCAAGGACAGGGAAAACAAGAGCGCAAGAACTCATGGAAGATGCAAGCGCTGGGAAGTGCGAAGGGAAGCCGCGATGCAGGTAAGCTCCCCTTTTAAACTTCCCAGGCGCGATTCAAAGCGATTCGAAACTCTTCGAATACGTCGCTTGGACAACCGCTTCGGCTCCAAAACCAAGCGTCGATGACAAGGGGACCCAAGCCGTCCCGCTGAAGCGGTGGGCCAAGAAGTCAGTCTCCCAAGGAGGTGAGCTGACAAGACGCTTCGGCGGTTCCTGAAAAGGCGCTGCAACGTGCAGAAGTGGCAGCCTTGGGAACCGCCGCAGTAAAAGCAGCCATCAAGTGGGGCACACACTCCTACGATCCTGCGACTGTTCGTGCTCCGGCAAATGGTCAATGCGGGTCTTAGAGAAGGCGCGCGGAGTGGAAGAGACGGGGGCCCCACCTCGGGCTCGCTATCTCCCCCGAGATAGGCCCGGGGCCACTGTCGGTACCCTCAATACAGGGTACCCCGCGCATAGGGGAAAAATGCCTAAGGACCTCGCCCTTCTCCGCAGGGAGAGCTTCGAAGGCGCCATGTGTCCAGCGGGCCCGGACCTCCCTCTCCTCAGAGGAGAGCTCTGGACCCGCCACGTGGCCAACTGAGCCGGACCTCCCTCCTCCGCGGGGAGAGCTCCAAAGGCTCCACGTGTCCCGTGGGGCCGGACCTCCCTCTCCTCAGAGGAGAGCTCCGGACCCGCCGCGTGGCCAGCAGAGCAGCGCTGCCTGCCCCCGCGTGGTAGGTAGAAAGAGTAAAGACGCGCCATACCTTGCCCGTACAAGGTATTCAAGACCTGCGCCTTCCCAAGATGCGGAGACGCGGAGCACGCCTCTGTCAGGTGCCGTTGTGCCCAATCACATCGCAAACTGGCGTGTCGCGTCAGAGCCTGCCCGCCAATAAACACAGCGACAAGACATCCCCTGCCGCCCCTGCCATCATCAACCACTACGACTATCTTGCGGCATGGCAGGGCGGTAGAACGAAGACTCAGAAGCCCTCGCCAGAGACAACTACCGGCATAATTGCAGATACGGTAGATGGTAGGCAATCTCCCCAGGACCACCTGTCGGGTCCTGGGCCCACCTTGTGAGCCACTCGAGCCTTGGACTATAAAAGGCTCGGGTAGGCAACGTTAGCAAGGGTTCACCTCTTACACACTCTAGCACCCTAGTGGTTCAACTCATCCTCAAGCTCAGGACTCCGGTTCTGAGCAGCAAGCAATACAACGAGAAACTCTGCTCACCGTGGACGTAGGGTTTTACGCTCTGGCGGCCTGAACCACGTAAAAATCCCCGTGTCAAGCTTCTCCCTCAATCAGCCCTAACACTGAAGCTCTCCGTGAGTGATTAGCCCCTCCGAAAAAAAACCTCCGCGGGCTGCCCAGAGCAGGCCCAGGGGAAGTGTCGGCTACACACTTCGACACCGCCCCTGCGGAGGGGGCGAGTTCCGGCCCTGCCGGCCACGTGGCGGGCTCGGAGCTATCCTCTGAGGAGAGGAGGGCCCCGGCGCCACTAGACACATGGGGCCTTTGGAACCCGCCCTTGCGAAGGGGGCGAGGTCTGAATCCTCCGGTCTTGTGTTGGAGTTGTCAGGAGCTCCGGTCTTCTCTTCGCGCGGTCCCCGTAGTGGCCCCCTGGTAGGTGTGGCCAATGGTTTGGGCACACCTACCATACTCCTGCGGGGGAGCTAAGGCCAGGAGGTCCTGCACACAAGTAAGGGAACCAAAATTCTCCTTGGGGGCTCTCCCCTCCCTATCTCATAGTCTTATTTGGCTTACGGTCCTGGTCCAGTATACGGGGCTTGGGCAATTCAGTGCGCCTGGCGCCGGGGGTCCGGCTCCCTCCGAGGTCAGGGTACGACCGTCCAACCCCTAGTACTGGACCGTAACACTGGGGAGGCAGAGTGCACAGGCTTTCGGTACGGAACCAAGCAAAGCAGGCTATACTCCCCTGGACCTCCGAAGGGCAGGGCGCGCACGCTTTGGGTCGGAACCAGGCAAAGCAGGCTACGCACCCCGGACCCCCCATGCACAGCACAGGCTTTTCCTGGAGGTGACCAACTGGCATCGCAGCACCTGACTGGGGGAGGCCCGAGAGGCCCCCTGGCCATCGGCAGGTACCTCAAGCTGGACTGTCTTCGGTAGGATAGCAAATGCCGACTAGGGATGAGAGTGGGAAAGGAGAGCTAAGTGTACGGTGAGCATACACAGAAAGTGCGATCATAAAAATTAATGTGTAATTTAAATGAGCACAAGAGTAAGAGCGTGGCAGGACAGGCTTCTTTCTATATAAATATCCATAGGAGGAAGGCAGGCTAAACATGGAGACCACGACCCGCCCCATTAAGAAGGGAAGCAAGACTCTACGCGCTTAGTGGAACCAGGCCAAGCTGAAACGTAGTCCTGGACCGTCCCCTGGGACTTAGCTGCTCCGAGCGCTGTTCCTGGACTCTATGGAATTTATTACAGAAAGAAAAAGAACTGTCCTACTACTGCTCTAGGGATAGAACTTACGGAGGTGTTCTATGTTCCAAGAGTTCGGGAGCGGATCCCCATCCTCGGTGGAAAGGCGTACGTGTAAAATCCCCAAAAGTGGTAGCAAGAAAATTCAGCTCATGTACACTTATGAAAAATGAGGGGAATTAAAACTTTGAATTATAATAAGTGTGAGTTCAAAGTGAGGGTTTAGACTTCCCAAAACTTCCAAACATGGAGATCTAAATGCACAACTTGGATCTTCATAGTCCAAATATTCAACCTTCCAAATTTCAGCTCATTTGGAGGAGTTTTAATATTTGTTTGGGATTAAAAGGAGAAGCCCTCTAATCTGAATTTCAAATTCAGTTTCAAATTCCAATTCCCTCAATTTGAAAATTTGGTTTCACAAATGTGTTCTCCAACCTTGAATGAGCAGCCATGCCAAAAATTGGAAATTTTGGAGCTGGTTTGCTATATTTTTGAGGCAATACAAAGTGGAGAATTCAAACTCCTTTTCAAATTCAAATAATCAAACCACATCCAAATTTCACACCCGAATTCAAACTATTTGAATTCAGCAAATTCAAACTATGACTTGGGGTTGAAGTCAAGTCTTTAATGTTGAGTTGCTGGTGGGAAAATATCAGAAAAAGTTGATTAAACAAAGAGGGGAGGTGGGGCTCATTTGTCAGCCACCCACTGGAGTTGCCGCCTCAGCCGACGGCGGTCGAACAGCGGGAGCGCGCCAGCTCCCGGTTGAACCCGCGCCCGAGGGAGAGCCCGCGCCACCTCCTGCTGCCTCGGTGGCTCGGTTGGATCACGGCAAAGGGTGCGCCGGAGCTGTTTTCCTTCTTCCCCTGCTATAACTCGCGCCCCCGCCGTTTCCTTTCGTCCAGAATACCGCCGCCGTTCCTTCCGATCACACCACAGCCTCCAAGCTCGATTGCTCGAGCGCTCCACAGCAAAGAGCATCGCCTGGACGTGCTCTAGCCTTTGCCAAAGCCCCTTCGAGGTTTGCCGGTCCGAACTGCTCGAGAAACGCGGATTGGCGCCAAAGCTTCAAGGTGCCCGGATCTCGCCGTTTTGGCTCTCCGTCGACAGCAGCAACCGGCCACCCTCTCCCCCGACTTCCTATACAAGAAAGGTGCGTGGACATGTCCTGGTCGTATAGCCGGAGGCCGTTTAGCGTTTGCTAGGACCGATGGCAAGAATTTCACCGTTTCCCCAAACGGTACACCGACGGGTAGTGCGCGGTCTACCCAAAAATTCGTTGTGCTCGGGGTAGCTCCGTGCTAGATGAGCTTAGAGTAGCTCCAGCACATGCTTGCGCATCTTCCCGAAGTCCTAGCAGCTCAAACAATCAAGTAGAGATGCCAGGTACCGAGTTTTTGTTGCCGCCGGAGTTTTGCGGGCTCGGGTCGCCGGTGAGGTCCCCTCTCCGGTGGGTTTCAGGGAGAGCGAGCTATGGGTCGAAGATGTCCATGGGACACTGGTGCTTTTGGAGCCAACCCTAGCCCGAAAGACCCACTGTTGAGGGAGAGCGAGGTCGCCGAAGTAAGATTCGACATGGTCGCCGGTGCAACCACCTTTCCAGCCATTGTCATCGGCTCCCGACCCCACCATCGTGTTCAGCACGGTGTAGAACTCACAAGCGGCGAGTTTGACGAAGTTTGGACCACAGGAATCCCGTCCCGGCGAGCCTCGCCGGCGTGCGCCGCCGCGGGAGGCGCTGGCAGCGCGAGGAAGACGAAGGAGGGCCGGTCCCACCGGTCAGCCTCCGGGTGCGCGTGAGGATCGGTTTGTGGCGCCGGATCTGGTGCGGCTGCACGGGAATAACCCCGTAGCCCCCGGTGTTGCTAAGATCTGACTGGTCCGAATTAAACCAGTGGGCCCAGCCCAATTATTTGAAGTTTCTATTAGAGAAATAATTCCAGAATTTAGCTGATCTTTGCAAGCCTATAACTTTGTGTAGAAAACTCCAAAAAGAGTGAGACCAATTTTGTTGGATTCCTCATGAGGAGTACTTCACAGAGAAACCAAATTTTGACTATGAAAATGCCCAGGAATTTCTGTAGAATTGTTTTTAGTAAATCATTTAGGGATTTATTACAGGAGCAATTCTTTATGAAATATTCCCAAATATGGGTAGCAAATCCTCTTCATAGATACTGATCTCCAGTAAAAATTTGGGATTCATTGGAGGTCAGTTGCTAGGGCAAATTACCTTCTCAAGTTCAGCCTTTATTTGAAAATTTAAATTTAAACAGAAGCTTTTTCAGAACTCCTGTCTAAGTTCAAAAATTCATATCTCTCTAATGGTAGCTCCAAAAATGGTGAAACAAATTTTGTTGGAACCATGGAGACTTACCCTAATCAGATCTTCCACCATTAGCTATGTCAAGCTCCTGATTTGGGCTCCAAAATTCAGATAAGCATTGTACTTGTATGAATTTTAAAGACTACATTATGCAATGACATGTCTCCAAATTTGGCTCAAATCATCCTTAGAAAGTCTAGTATCCACTGTAAAAATCCCAAAGCCAATTAAGGATTTTAAATAGCAGTAGCTATGAGTAGAAGTCCAATTCTTATAAATCCTTAATACTTATACATGTATTTTATTACCTTTCATAATAGTGACCGAAGTTGAGGACGCACCGGAGCCGTTGGACGTCCTCCCTCCAGAAGCTGACTTTCCGTTTAACTCGCAACCAGGCAAGCCCCGGTTTGCACTTAAGTACCTTTTATAAAGTTTTGATTTGTATCATTTATGTCTAGGGTGAATGTTTGCATTAGAGTTAGGGTGATTGAAACCCCACTTGCATAGCCTCTTTAAATCCTATAAAGGGTTGGGTAGTTTACAAACCGACGAGTAGAGAATGCCATGCTAATGTTTAGGATCCCGGTAGAAGACGAGTAGTTGGAAGCTACTCGCGAGATAGTACTTATCACACGGGAAGAAAAGAGGTAGATAATGGCTTAAGTTATGAAAATGAGACCCAGCAGGGGGGATAGGAAGCAGTGAGCAGAGGTCTCACGTGCGTATCCCTGCTGGTGTCGGTTGAGGACCGTCCGTGTGCGGCCCTGCTGGACAAGTATCGAACAGTACCGGATGCATACTGGCATATGGGAACCAGGAAACCGATGTAATTGGTTAACCTGGGTGTCGAGGCTTACCCAACCGTAAATAGGAGTGGGTTGAGGGTAGCAAGGTGTAAATCTGCCGGTGGGCACAGTCACGCTCCACGCGGGGACCTCCTACCCGTTACGGATGGACCGGTTCGGCATTTGGGTTGCCTTTGAAAGGTTGTTCCATACAACAGAGTAGGAAGGGGTGTGAAATCACGCTTCTGAAAGTGGGTGTATGTGACGTGTTATCTGGGTGTGTCTTGATTGCAATCACCGTCCCTCGCGGTTATTTGAGTATCCGCTTGTTCACTGCGCTGTGACGTAGTAAGAAGTGAAATAAGCCAACTGAAAATGCTGTATTGATCTTAATGTCTTGAATACCTTGATTGCTGTAGATATAGAGCTAATTAAGTTTACATTCCACTTTGGGCATCACAACATCGGAGGAAAGCGTTTCTTGTTTGATTGTGGACTTCCGATGTGAGGGTTGCCTAAGGCACACGAATCTGCTGCTATTAAACTGAAAGTAAGGACCAACTTATAGTCGCGTCTTTATTGCAAAATCCTTTCCTATCTTACATACCCTTGCACGTAGAGTTCCATGCCTAGGGTTGACGGTTAAGACTTGCTGAGCCTTCGTGCTCACGGTTGCAATATTTGAGCTGTGTGCAGGTGAGAGTTATGAGGAAGGTTCTGAGGACGAGGCGATGCCCCCGTCGGGGTACACGGCCGAGCTGGAGCCATGCACGCCGCCGTGATCTCCGGTTCCATGCTGCTAGTGTGTAGCGTCCCCGGGCTGGACGGCTGCACTTTTGCTTAGTTAGGGTTTGAGAGCAACTATGTATATAACTTCCGCTGTTAATTAGGTTTTGTAAAAAGACTTCCGCTGTTTTATATCAAATAAAAGTTTATATGTTGTTCTTTATTCTTTTCGTGTGTGCTGTTGGGTGCCGCATCGCACGGCACCACCCTATGCGATCTTGGAGTGGGTGAACCACGGGGTGGTCCCCACAGTCGTGGTATCAGAGCCGCATTGGGAATAGCACGCTCGAAAAGAGCTTATTTTGAAAACTTAGAAGTAGTCGAGTGAGGATTAGTCATTAAGCCCACATAAGGTCTATGATAGTACTAGTTATGATGGTGGAAAAGCTAACATATGTGTTATACATTCTGTAACGACGCTCCGACGTCAGGTAAGAGGTAAGGTACGCCACCGCAGGCGGATCAATTGCGGTAACTCGCCATACGAGTAATAGTATGGAATGATATACCGTGGCTTGGCACGGTAGTTAATATGAGTCTCTGGACCTCTCTATGGTCCTGAGAGCATATGAAAACGCTGATCTCCAGCGTGCTTTAGGCAAAAGTGAGAATACCCCATCGTGTGGTAAGCAACACAATAGTATGCAACTCTTGAACGTTCAATGTTCAAAGGGCCATACGCAGCGCTCGCCATCGGCGTGCCTCAACGGTCATGAGGCAGTAGGTGGTATCCGTTGAGTTGATAAAATTCCCAACCGTGACGACCCGTTCGCGCTCTACTCGGGTTCCCCGTCGTGTGGTGTGGAAACACGACCATGTACCTTGAGACGTGGCTTGACTCAAGGACGATCCGTATGGCAATGATACGGACCGTATGTTTTTACTATGATATGGAACTGCCTGCAATGTTAAAACCTTTGTGTGCATCATTATTGTGTGTTTTTCTACAGGTACACTAACCACGTTAGTGCATGACGTGTAGAAACCGTTTGTGAGTGACGACTTTAGTTCCACCATTTGACACGTATATGCCGGAATACCGGTTTAGGATTTTTCTTTGGTGAGGAAACGTAGTACCGACTGCATAAAAGTTTATTTTCAAAGAAAAGAGTCAAAATGAAATTTAGGATTTCATTTAGGGGTTAGTAAACTCCTATGTTGAACTAAGAGTCAATTGGGAGTATAGATTCAATCTCAAAAACTTAGGAACAATCTCCCCTGTTTTTGGTACAAACTTTTGCTGAACTTGAACAGGGCATAACTTAGGATTGGTTGAACCAATGGAGGTATGGGATACCATTCTGGAAAGGTTTTGAAGTCCTCTAGAATTTTTCTGTAGAGTTCCAGAACAAAATCTCCCTCCAATGGGATGAAAATCTCAGATGAGTAGGTACTGTCCAGAAACAGGGCAGACCAAATGTTCTCCGGAATTTTCTGTGTTTCGACCAAAACACTTAGTTTCACCGTTCAACGTCCAGTGGCTGTTGAAAAACAGTGAGTGGAGTCGAAAAGTTTTTGCATTCCCAGTATCATTTTGAACGAGTACATATTTGGGTCCAGTACAATAGCGAGGAGTTACGCATGCTAACACACTTAACATCCCGTGGTGACCCCGATGGTCGAAATGAACTTTTAACCCATAAAGTTCAGTACTTTGGAACTCGATCGTATGACACGGTCCAGGGATGTATATGGTGCATAAAGTTTATACTTTATCCATATGTGTGATTGTTATGCGCATTGTTTATCCCATTCTCGCATTACTATTGTATAGGCTGGATGAGCTAAACCCACATGTGCTGATCGTTTGAATGGTATGAATGCAGAATGGTGCGGACACGTTCAACGCAAGAGGAGGGAGGTCCGAGTCAAGTTCGTGGTGATGAGTCTCCACCTCCGGAGCAGACCACGACGCAGCAGCAACCACCTCCTCCACCGCCAGAACTTCCAAGGAATCTTGCGGAGGTTCTCGCCGCAGTGCTCGGCTCGCGCGACGAGCAAACCGAGTTACTGCAGATGTTGGTACAGCAAAATGCGTCCCATCAGGGAGGACGCCAAGACAATGGGCAATGCCAGCTCCAACAAAGTTCATATTCAGAATTCATGGCGACCCATCCACCGGTCTTCACGGAGGCCGAAGAACCTTTGGAGGCGGACAGCTTTATCCGCACTCTAGAGGCAAAGTTCGGGCTGCTACGATGCACCGAACATCAGAAGGCGCTGTACGCAGCGCAACAGCTCCAAGGAGAAGCCGGTACCTGGTGGGCGAACTACATCGCCTCCTTACCGGTTGGCCATGCCGTCACATGGACGGAGTTCCGGGAGGCGTTCCGCGCCTATCACATACCTCCCGGTGTGATGGAGATGAAGCTCCAGGAGTTCCTGGCGCTACGACAAGGCGAGAGGAGTGCTCATGAATACTCCAGGTTATTCAACCGACTGGCGCAGTATGCGCCAGGATTTGTGGGCACGGAAGACAACAAGCGCAATGCGTTCTTCCGGGGCCTGAACTCCAAGATGAAGGTCCATCTCGCCCAGAGCAATCGCGGCACATTCAACGATCTAGTTAATGCCGCGATTCTACAGGAGAATGCTCAGCGCGAGCGCGGTTCTGACAAGAGGAAACGCAGCGCGCTGACGAGCAGCAGTGGTGGAACGCCACAGAAATACCGCGTGGTGTATCGTTCACCATCCGGTCAGAGATGGCAACCACCGACGCGACCGCCTCAGTTTCGCGGTCGGCAATATAATTCGCCGGGCTTCCGACCGATGTATCCCCCACAGCAACAGCAGCAGCAAAGGATGGTTCCGCGTGCACCTCAGTTTCAACAGCGTGCACCAGGATTCCGTCCTCAAGTCGGCGGGACCCCGACACCTTACACGTGCTACACGTGTGGCCGTGTCGGGCACATTTCAAGGGACTGCCCCGAGCCGCGACAGGGCAGGGGTGCAGCACCGTATCAGGGTGCTAATCAGCCCCGCAATTAGCCCAAGAAAGCAGCACCAAAACCCGGCAACGTCCACCACTTAGCCCTCGAAGACGTGCCGGAAGGCGAACCCGTCCTCGCGGGTACGTTCTCTTACCTAGATCATCCCGTAGTCATACTTTTTGACTCTGGTGCCACCCATAATTTCATAAGTCAGTCTTATGTTATTAAATATCAACTGCCTATCATTCCCACAAATAATTCATATTTGATATGTTCTCCGGGTGGGAAAATAACAGCTGATAGAATGGTCTATAGAGCACCATTACAGTTGGGTGGGAATCTATATCCGACTTCTCTAATCATGTTAGAGAGTCAAAAACTTGATGTCATTTTAGGAATGTCATGGCTACATCGCCATGGTGCTGTTCTTGACATCATTCCACGTGTGGTTCGTTTAAACTCTCCACTTCATGAACCACATGTTTTTATTCTTGACCGTTTGGTTCAATAAACCCCAGTCACATATAACACGGAAGCCACGAAACTTGAGGATATTCGTGTGGTCCGTGAATACCCGGATGTCTTTCCGGATGATCTTCCGGGCATGCCACCCGAAAGAGATGTCGAGTTCATGATTGAACTCGTACCTGGGACGACACCAATCTCACGGAGACCATATAAGATGGCTCCGAATGAGCTGGCTGAACTAAAGGAGCAGCTCAACGATTTGATGAAGAACGGTTTCATTCGACCGAGTTCCTCGCCATGGGGATGCTCGGCGCTGTTTGTGAAGAAGAAGGATGAAACCTTGAGGTTGTGTGTGGACTACCGACCTCTCAACGCCGTCACCATCAAGAATAAATATCCACTGCCCCGCATCGATGTTCTCTTCGATCAACTTGTGGGTGCAAGTGTATTTTCCAAGATGGATCTTCGCTCCGGATATCATCAAATCAAGATCCGAGCGGAGGATATCCCAAAGACGGCCTTCTCGACGAGATATGGGTTGTATGAATACCTCGTCATGTCCTTTGGTCTCACCAACGCCCCGGCACACTTCATGTACCTCATGAACTCAGTGTTCATGCCGGAGTTGGACAAGTTTGTGGTGGTGTTCATAGACGACATCTTGGTTTACTCCAAGACGGAAGAAGAACACGCCAAACACTTGCATATCGTACTTCAGCGATTAAGAGACCATAAGCTTTATGCTAAGTTCAGCAAGTGCGAGTTTTGGATCAGCCAAGTGCCATTCCTTGGTCATATCATTTCTGCAGAAGGCATTGCAGTTGATCCAAGCAAGATCGAACAAGTGCTGAAATGGAAGTCCCCCACATCAGTCCACGAAGTCAGGAGTTTCCTCGGGTTAGCAGGATATTATCGGAGATTCATACAAAATTTCTCCAAGCTTGCTAAGCCAATGACTGAACTATTGAAAAAGGGGATCAAATATGTTTGGAGCTCAGCTTGTGAAGAAGCTTTCCAAGCACTAGTGAAGCATCTTACCACAGCCCCGGTGTTAGCTCAACCGGATACAACCAAGCCCTTTGACGTATATTGTGATGCGTCTGGCATCGGGCTTGGCTGTGTATTGATGCAAGGAGGAAGAGTGGTCGCCTATGGCTCACGTCAACTTCGTAACCACGAGCAGCACTATCCGACTCATGATCTTGAGCTCGCTGCTGTGGTATTGGCCTTGAAGATGAGGAGGCACTATTTGCTTGGAAACTTAGTGCACCTCTACACCGACCACAAAAGTCTGAAATATATATTCACTCAAAAGGAGTTGAATATGCGGCAACGGAGATGGCTAGAACTGATCAAAGACTATGAGATCGAGATTCACTACCATCCCGGTAAGGCAAACGTGGTTGCCGATGCCTTAAGCCGCAAATCCCATGTCAACAATCTGTCCATCACCCCACTTGATGAGGAGGAGCCGAGTCTGTACTTGGTTCCATATGGGGCGTTATATAATCTTGCTCTCATCCCAACCATAAGAGAGGAGATTATGGAAGCTCAGAGGAAGGACGTAGGAATGTCACACATTCGGCAAAGGATGGAGAATGGCGAAATGAAATGCTTCCGAAGAGATGAACATGACACGCTATGGTTTAAAGACCGTATAGTGGTACCCCGTGACATGAAGCTTCGGAAGAAAATCTTGGACGAGGCTCATTTGTCCAAGTATTCTATTCATCCGGGCAGCAACAAGATGTACCAGGATCTGAAAACCAGATTTTGGTGGACACGGATGAAGAGAGAAATCGCGAAATACGTATCTGAATGTGATACGTGTCGGCGTGTGAAGGCCGACCATATGCGTAAAGCCGGACAGCTGCAACCATTGAACATTCCGGCGTGGAAGTGGGAGGATATCAGCATGGACTTCATAGTCGGATTACCTCTCACGTCTCACAAACATGACTCGATTTGGGTGATAGTCGATCGACTAACCAAGTCGGCTCATTTTATCCCCGTACGTACGAAGTACGTGGCCAAGCAATATGCGGAGCTGTACATTGCAAAGATCTTGTGTTTGCACGGTGTTCCCCGCTCCATCATTTAAGATCGCGGTGCGCTGTTCATCTCTCGGTTTTGGGAACAGCTGCACGCATCATTGGGAACCAAACTGATCCGAAGCTCCGCGTATCACCCGCAGACAGATGGTCAAACTGAACGGGTGAACCAAGTGCTTGAAGACATGCTACGCGCTTGTGCCGTCCACCACGGCAAGAATTGGGACGATCATTTACCGTTGGCGGAGTTTTCTTACAACAATGGCTATCAAGCTAGCATCAAGATGGCGCCGTATGAAGCTCTCTATGGCCGGAAATGTCGCACACCTCTCAACTGGTGCTAGTCTGGCGAGCGAGTCATCTACGGCATTGAACTCGTGAATGAAGCTGAAGAACGAGTGCGGGTAATACAAGCCAATCTCAAGGCTGCTCAATCTCGTCAGAAGAGCTATGCGGATAAGAGACGCCACCCTCTCCACTTCGACATCGGGGACCATGTTTATGTCCATGTGTCTCCGATGAAGGGAATTCACCGTTTTGGGGTGAAGGGTAAACTTGCACCGCGGTTCATTGGTCCGTTCACCATCATTGAAAGATGCGGACCCGTGGCCTCTCGCCTAGAGTTACCAGCGTCGCTCGCAGGCATTCACAACGTCTTCCACATCTCTCAGCTGAGAAAGTGCCTCAAGCCCTCGGCTGAAATCCGCACAGAAGACATAGAAGTTCTTCAACCGGACCTCACGTACACGGAGTATCCAATCCGGATTATCGATGAAAAGACTCGTGCCACAAGAAACCGGACCTTATGGTTCTACAAGGTCTTGTGGAGTAACCATACCGCTGATGAGGCGACATGGGAAAACGAGGATTATCTACGAACGTACTATCCGGACTTGCTATCATCCTATACCCGGTAAAGTTTTTCTCCACTTTGCTTTTTCTTTGGAATCTTGGGACGAGATTCTTTTTAAGGGGGGAGGGATGTAAAATCCCCAAAAGTGGTAGCAAGAAAATTCAGCTCATGTACACTTATGAAAAATGAGGGGAATTAAAACTTTGAATTATAATAAGTGTGAGTTCAAAGTGAGGGTTTAGACTTCCCAAAACTTCCAAACATGGAGATCTAAATGTACAACTTGGATCTTCATAGTCCAAATATTCAACCTTCCAAATTTCAGCTCATTTGGAGGAGTTTTAATATTTGTTTGGGATTAAAAGGAGAAGCCCTCTAATCTGAATTTCAAATTCAGTTTCAAATTCCAATTCCCTCAATTTGAAAATTTGGTTTCACAAATGTGTTCTCCACCCGTGAACGAGCAGCCATGCCAAAAATTGGAAATTTTGGAGCTGGTTTGCTATATTTTTGAGGCAATACAAAGTGGAGAATTCAAACTCCTTTTCAAATTCAAATAATCAAACCACATCCAAATTTCACACCCGAATTCAAACTATTTGAATTCAGCAAATTCAAACTATGACTTGGGGTTGAAGTCAAGTCTTTAATGTTGAGTTGCTGGTGGGAAAATATCAGAAAAAGTTGATTAAACAAAGAGGGGAGGTGGGGCCCATTTGTCAGCCACCCACTGGAGTTGCCGCCTCAGCCGACGGCGGTCGAACAGCGGGAGCGCGCCAGCTCCCGGTTGAACCCGCGCCCGAGGGAGAGCCCGCGCCACCTCCTGCTGCCTCGGTGGCTCGGTTGGATCACGGCAAAGGGTGCGCCGGAGCTGTTTTCCTTCTTCCCCTGCTATAACTCGCGCCCCCGCCGTTTCCTTTCGTCCAGAATACCGCCGCCGTTCCTTCCGATCACACCACAGCCTCCAAGCTCGATTGCTCGAGCGCTCCACAGCAAAGAGCATCGCCTGGACGTGCTCTAGCCTTTGCCAAAGCCCCTTCGAGGTTTGCCGGTCCGAACTGCTCGAGAAACGCGGATTGGCGCCAAAGCTTCAAGGTGCCCGGACCTCGCCGTTTCGGCTCTCTGTCGACAGCAGCAACCGGCCACCCTCTCCCCCGACTTCCTATACAAGAAAGGTGCGTGGACATGTCCTGGTCGTGTAGCCGGAGGCCGTTTAGCGTTTGCTAGGACCGATGGCAAGAATTTCACCGTTTCCCCAAACGGTACACCGACGGGTAGTGCGCGGTCTAACCAAAAATTCGTTGTGCTCGGGGTAGCTCCACGCTAGATGAGCTTAGAGTAGCTCCAGCACATGCTTGCGCATCTTCCCGAAGTCCTAGCAGCTGAAACGATCAAGTAGAGATGCCAGGTACCGAGTTTTTGTCGCCGCCGGAGTTTTGCGGGCTCGGGTCGCCGGTGAGGTCCCCTCTCCGGTGGGTTTCAGGGAGAGCGAGCTATGGGTCGAAGATGTCCATGGGACACTGGTGCTTTTGGAGCCAACCCTAGCCCGAAAGACCCACTGTTGAGGGAGAGCGAGGTCGCCGAAGTAAGATTCGACATGGTCGCCGGTGCAACCACCTTTCCGGCCATTGTCATCGGCTCCCGACCCCACCATCGTGTTCAGCACGGTGTAGAACTCACAGGCGGCGAGTTTGACGAAGTTTGGACCACAGGAATCCCGTCCCGGCGAGCCTCGCCGGCGTGCGCCGCCGCGGGAGGCGCTGGCAGCGCGAGGAAGACGAAGGAGGGCCGGTCCCACCGGTCAGCCTCCGGGTGCGCGTGAGGATCGGTTTGTGGCGCCAGATCTGGTGCGGCTCCGCGGGAATAACCCCGTAGCCCCCGGTGTTGCTAAGATCTGACTGGTCCGAATTAAACCAGTGGGCCCAGCCCAATTATTTGAAGTTTCTATTAGAGAAATAATTCCAGAATTTAGCTGATCTTTGCAAGCCCATAACTTTGTGTAGAAAACTCCAAAAAGAGTGAGACCAATTTTGTTGGATTCCTCATGAGGAGTACTTCACAGAGAAACCAAATTTTGACTATGAAAATGCCCAGGAATTTCTGTAGAATTGTTTTTAGTAAATCCTTTAGGGATTTATTACAGGAGCAATTCTTTATGAAATATTCCCAAATATGGGTAGCAAATCATCTTCATAGATACTGATCTCCAGTAAAAATTTGGGCTTCATTGGAGGTCAGTTGCTAGGTCAAATTACCTTCTCAAGTTCAGCCTTTATTTGAAAATTTAAATTTAAACAGAAGCTTTTTCAGAACTCCTGTCTAAGTTCAAAAATTCATATCTCTCTGATGGTAGCTCCAAAAATGGTGAAACAAATTTTGTTGGAACCATGGAGACTTACCCTAATCAGATCTTCCACCATTAGCTATGTCAAGCTCCTGATTTGGGCTCCAAAATTCAGATAAGCATTGTACTTGTAGGAATTTTAAAGACTACATTATGCAATGACATGTCTCCAAATTTGGCTCAAATCATCCTTAGAATGTCTAGTATCCACTGTAAAAATCCCAAAGCCAATTAAGGATTTTAAATAGCAGTAGCTATGAGTAGAATTCCAATTCTTATAAATCCTTAATACTTATACATGTATTTTATTACCTTTCATAATAGTGACCGAAGTTGAGGACGCACCGGAGCCGTTGGACGTCCTCCCACCAGAAGCTGACTTTCCGTTTAACTCACAACCAGGCAAGCCCCGGTTTGCACTTAAGTACCTTTTATAAAGTTTTGATTTGTATCATTTATGTCTAGGGTGAATGTTTGCATTAGAGTTAGGGTGATTGAAACCCCACTTGCATAGCCTCTTTAAATCCTATAAAGGGTTGGGTAGTTTACAAACCGACGAGTAGAGAATGCCATGCTAATGTTTAGGATCCCGGTAGAAGACGAGTAGTTGGAAGCTACTCGCGAGATAGTACTTATCACACGGGAAGAAAAGAGGTAGATAATGGCTTAAGTTATGAAAATGAGACCCAGCAGGGGGGATAGGAAGCAGTGAGCAGAGGTCTCACGTGCGTAGCCCTGCTGGTGTCGGTTGAGGACCGTCCGTGTGCGGCCCTGCTGGACAAGTATCGAACAGTACCGGATGCATACTGACATATGGGAACCAGGAAACCGATGTAATTGGTTAACCTGGGTGTCGAGGCTTACCCAACCGTAAATAGGAGCGGGTTGAGGGTAGCAAGGTGTAAATCTGCCGGTGGGCACAGTCACGCTCCACGCGGGGACCTCCTACCCGTTACGGATGGACCAGTTCGGCATTTGGGTTGCCTTTGAAAGGTTGTTGCATACAACAGAGTAGGAAGGGGTGTGGAATCACGCTTCTGAAAGTGGGTGTATGTGACGTGTTATCCGGGTGTGTCTTGATTGCAATCACCGTCCCTCGCGGTTATTTGAGTATCCGCTTGTTCACTGCGCTGTGACGTAGTAAGAAGTGAAATAAGCCAACTGAAAATGCTGTATTGATCTTAATGTATTGAATACCTTGATTGCTGTAGATATAGAGCTAATTAAGTTTACATTCCACTTTGGGCATCACCACATCGGAGGAAAGCGTTTCTTGTTTGATTGTGGACTTCCGATGTGAGGGTTGCCTAAGGCACACAAATCTGCTGCTATTAAACTGAAAGTAAGTACCAACTTATAGGCGTGTCTTTATTGCAAAATCCTTTCCTATCTTACATACCCTTGCACGTAGAGTTCCATGCCTAGGGTTGACGGTTAAGACTTTCTGAGCCTTCGTGCTCACGGTTGCAATATTTGAGCCGTGTGCAGGTGAGAGTTATGAGGAAGGTTCTGAGGACGAGGCGATGCCCCCGTCGGGGTACACGGTCGAGCTGGAGCCATGCACGCCGCCGTGATCTCCAGTTCCATGCTGCTAGTGTGTAGCGTCCCCTGGCTGGACGGCTGCACTTTTGCTTAGTTAGGGTTTGAGAGCAACTATGTATATAACTTCCGCTGTTAATTAGGTTTTGTAAAAAGGCTTCCGCTGTTTTATATCAAATAAAAGTTTATATGTTGTTCTTTATTCTTTTCGTGTGTGCTGTTGGGTGCCACATCGCACGACACCACCCTATGCGATCTTGGAGTGGGTGAACCACGGGGTGGTCCCCACAGTACGCACCCGGGGCGGCAAACTTTTGTGACTCGGAAGGGACCTTCCCAGCTGGGGGAGAGTTTGTAGGTCCCTTCGCGAGAAAGTATGCGTCGCAGCACCAGGTCACCTTCTTGGAGCTCCCGAACACGCACGGTCCTTTGGTGGTAGCGCCGGAGAGCCTGCCGGTACCGTGCGTTGCGGAGCGCTGCGTGTAATCGAGCCTCGTCGACAAGGTCGATGTCTTCACACCGGAGGTTGTCCTGTGTGGCTTCGTCATAAGCTCGGACGCGGAGAGACCCTATGGTGATCTCTGGGGGAAGCACAACTTTGGCTCCGTACACCATAAAGAAGGGAGTCTCCCCAGTGGCCCGGCTTTGGGATGTCCGGTTAGCCCACAGTGTGCTTGGAAGCTCATCCACCCACTTGGCACCATGTTTCTTCAAGCCAGCAAAGGTGCAAGTCTTGAGGCCCCGAAGAATCTCGGCGTTGTCCCTCTCGACTTGCCCATTGCTCTTCGGGTGAGCAACGGAGGCATAGCACACATGGATGCCGAGGTCTTCGCAGTAGTCTTGGAACGCTGCGCTGGTGAACTGGGTCCCGTTGTCGGTGATGATTCTATTCGGGACCCCGAACCCGCAGACGATCGACTTGATGAGCTTGACTGCGGATTGCTTGTTGATGGTGATGACGGGTGTAGCTTCCGGCCACTTGGTGAACTTGTCGATGGCGACGTAGAGGTACCGGAATCCCCCGACGGCTTTGGGGAATGGCCCCAGGATGTCCAACCCCCATACCGTGAACGGCCACGAGGGCGGGATCATCTGAACCGCCTGAGCCGATGTGTGGATCTGCTTGGCATGAAACTGGCACGCCTTGCAGCTCTTGACCAGCTTGACGACATCCCAGAGTGCTGTCGGCCAGTGGAAGCCATGCCGGAAGGCTTTGCCGACGAGCGTGCGTGAGGAAGAGTGACTCCCACATTCGCCTCCATGGATCTCACCGAGCAAGTCGCAGCCTTCCCCCTAGGTTATGCACCGCAATAGGACGTGGTTGGCGCCACGCCGGTAGAGATCCCCTTCTACCCGCGCGTATCTTTTAGCCATGCGCACGATCCGTTCAGCGGATACACGTTCATTAGGGAGGATATTGTCTTTCAAGTAGTCCCGGATCTCCATGATCCATGCATCGGGTCTGACTTGAGCTTCTGGATCTTGAGCGTTGGGTAGCACGGAGTCCCCAGTGACGCTTACGATCCTTGGCGGCGTCCATGGTAGCAGGGCCGCTGGGACCGCCAGCTTCGAGGTGCTGGTCCCGCCCCCTTTGCCCGGCTCGGCAGGCCGGGCTGTGGGCCGCAGCAACGTCCTCTTGAAGATTCCTTCGGGCACCAGGGCTCCGGTGGAGGCCTTTGTTGAGAGGTTGTCGGCCGTGGCATTGTCGGCGTGCGGTACATGGCGCAGGTCCAAGGTGAGGAAGTCTTTCTCCAGCATCTGCACATGGAGCAGATAGGCAGCTAGTTGCGGGTCATTGCAGCAGCATTCACCCTTGACTTGCTTGATGACTAGCTGGGAGTCGCCCTGTGCCAACAACTGGCGAGCGCCAAGAGACAGCGCTGTCTTTAGGCCAAAGATGAGGGCTTCATACTCTGCCATGTTGTTAGTTGCATTGAAATTGAGACGCACCATGTACCCAAACTGCTCCCTCGATGGCATGAGAAGCAGTACGCCGGCACCAGCCCCCTGCTTTCGCGAGGAGCCATCGAAGAAGAGCGTCCAGTGAGGCCCGGTGAAGACCGGAGCTCTGGGCTTTGGTTCACCATCTTCGTGGCCCCCTGGGTTGGTTGGCGATGGCGTCCACTCGACCACGAAGTCAGCCAGTGCTTGGCTCTTGACCGCATGTCGAGGTAGGAAGTCCAGCTCGAAATCCGCCAACTCCGATGCCCACTTAGCGACGTTGCCAGTCGCGTTGGGGCTGTGAAGAATGGCCTTCAGCGGGTAGGAGGTGATCACCGAGATCCGGTGGGCCTGGAAGTAGTGGCGGAGTTTCCTGGACACCACAAGTACTGCATACAGCAGCTTGTGGACCTCTAGGTACCTTGTCTTGGCGTCATGGATGACTTTGCTGATGTAGTAGACAGGCCTCTGGATGGTCCGGACCCTCCCTCCTGGGCCTGAGATTTCTTCCTCCATTGGCTCAGGCCGACAGGAGGTAGGCGGGTCCGGGGGAGCCTCCGGGAGCTGGGACCCGAGGGCTTCTAGGCCGTCCTGGACCTCCAGGAGGTCCCGTTGAAGTTCCGGGTGGTCGTCCTGGACCTTCAGGAGGTCGTCTTGCTCTCCTGGGAGGTCCCTTTGGACCTTCGGGAGGTTATCTTAGAGCTCCGGAAGGTCCCGCTGGGCCTCCGGGAGGTCACCTTGGAGCTCCGGGAGGTCGTCTTGAGCCTCCGGGAGGTCACCTTGGAGCTCCGGGAGGTCGTCTGGAGCCTCCGGGGTCTCCTGGTGCTTGGCTTCTACTACAGGAGCAGATTGCGGCGATGAGGAGTCTGGTGGCTCTGCGACGAGGACCATGCTCACCACCTCTGTTGTCGCCGCGATGTAGAGCAGCAGGTGCTCTCTGGGCTCGGGGGCTACCATGATGGGTAGGGTCGTCAGGAGCTGCTTCAACTTCTGGAATGCTTCTTCTGCTTCGTCAGTCCAAGCAAAAGGACCGGATTTGCGCAGGAGCTTAAAGAAGGGAAGTGCCCACTCTGCTAGCCTCGATATAAACCGACTCAGCGCGGCTAAGCATCCCGTGAGTTTCTGTACATCCTTGACATGGGCGGGGGGCCGCATCAGGTCGATGGCCTTGATCTTCTCTGGGTTGGCTTCGGTCCCTCGGTGTGAGACCAGTAATCCTAAGAGCTTCCCAGAGGATACGCCGAACACACATTTATCTAGGTTCAGCTTAGTGCGTGTGGAGCGCAGTTTGTCAAATACTAGAGCTAGGTTATCTAACAAGGATGAGCTCTGCCTGACTTTGACAACGATGTCATCGACATACAACTCAACTAAGTCTCTTATTAGCTCTCCAAAGGTTTTGTGCATAGCACGCACGAAGGTGGGAAGAGTGTTCTTTAGGCCATAAGACATAGAGACATAACAATACAGGCCGTCTACTGTGATAAAACAAGTGTGTTCTTCATCTTCTCTAGACATAGGGATTTGGTGAAAGCCTGAGTAGGCGTCTAGGAAGCGCAACAAATCACAGCCTGATGTAGAGTCTACTATTTGATCTATTCTAGGGAGAGGGAATGGATCTTTGGGACATGCCTTATTGAGACTGGTGTAGTCGATGCACATCCGGAGCTTCCCGCCGGCCTTTGGGACGACGACGGGGTTCGCCAACCACCGGGGGTGGTGGACTTCCCGTATGAAGCCAGCGTCCAGCAGCTTCTTGATTTCTTCACGGATGAAGTTCTGCCGCTCGATGGACTACTTGCGGGGCTTCTGTTGGATTGGCCAGGCATCGGGGAAGATCTTCAGATGGTGCTCGATCACCTCCCTAGGGATCCCCAGCATCTGCGACGGTTGCCATGCAAATACGTCGACGTTGTGCCGGGGGAAGGTGATGAGCGCACCTTCCTATTTGCTGTCCAGGCCCCCGGCTACCCGGGTGGTCTGGGCAGCATCGGCGCCGACTTGGACGACCTTCAGGGGGACGTCGCCCTCGTCGAGGGGTTGCACACGGGGTGCTGAGGTCGAGGCACGGTGGCGTGCACTTGGGTGGAGCTGGCCCGGTTCTGCACCGCCAGGGGCTGGTGCACGGGCTGCTGCAAGTGCTTGGAGCTTCTCCAAGGATGATACTGCAGCAGTTCGATCTCCACGGATCTTGAGGATGCCTGTTGGTGTAGGCATCTTCAATACAAGGTAGCCGTAGTGGGCTACCGCCATGAACCGGTACAGGGCTGGCCTGCCAATGATGGTGTTGAAGGGGAGGTCGATCTCCGCCACATCAAACAGAATGTATTCTGTCCGGTAGCTGTCCGGTGCCCCGAAGGTGACCGGAAGGCTGATGTTGCCGTAGGGGACAACTTGTACCGGCACTACCCCTGAGAACGGGCTCGAGGGGGTGAGCTTGGCCATTGGGATTTGTAGCTTCTGGAATGCTGCGCGGCTGATGAGGTTCAGGCCGGCCCCGCCATCTACCAGAACGTGGTACATCTTCACGTTGGCGATGGTGGGAGCTACCAAGAGCAGTAGCTGCCTGGCCCCAGCCATGTTCTTGGGGCAGTCGGTGGCGTCGAAGCTGATGGGGTTTCCCATCCACTTGAGGTGCGGCGCTGCGCTTGGGACAGGAGCCACCGACGCCACTGATCGCCGCAGAGTCTTGACTGCACTCCAAGACGAGGGGTCAGAGGACCCGCCGTAGATGACGTAGAGCGCTTTCCGGCGCTTGTCGTCGCTGGAGCTAGAGCCCTCGTGGTCATGCACCACCTTCACGGCGCGCTGGGGCTCCTGGAACTCCATCTAGTGGTCGACGCTGTCGTGGGCGTCGACCTTCTGCTTGCTCTCCCTTTGACGGAAGGGAGGAGCGTCCGCACGCGGTTGCTTCCCCTTGCGGAAGTGCTCCGCGAGCTTCTGGATTTCCCGGCACTCAGCAGCAGTGTGGCTGCTGGTGTTGTGCACGGGGCACGGCTCGCTGTGGTCACCGCTAGGGGCTGGTGACTATCGCGGCCTCTTGTTGGGGCGTGGCCCCCGAGCTCCGGTGGGTGCTGCAGCTGCAGAACCGGGAGCTTCGGTCGGCAGCATGATCTTGCCGCCAGCCTTCTTGACCTTCTTGCCGCTCCCATGGGGAGCAGCGCTTGGTCTGGGCTGTTCTCCGGCTTCAGAGGCTGGCTGGGAGTGCCAGTTGCGCCCTTCTGCTGCCCTGGCGCACTTGTCCGCAAGGCTGAAGATCTCTGAGACGTCGCACACTTCTCTGGTCGCGAGCTTCTCAAGCATCTTCTTGTCCCTCACACCCTGCCGGAACGCCACCACCACAGAAGCATTTTGGATATGGGGGATGGTGTTCCGTACCTGGGAGAACCGCTGGATGAAGGAGCGCAGCGACTCTCCAGGTTGTTGTTGGATGGCGTGGAGGTCGAGCTCCGTGCCAGGCCGGGTGTAGGAGCTGCCGAAGTTTGCAGTAAACTGCCGGCAGAGCTCTCCCCAGGAGGTTATGGAACCCTGGGGGAGATTCATGAGCCAATACCGTGCTGGGCCGGTCAAGGCGACGGGGAAGTAGTTGGCCATGACGGCCTCATCCCCTCCTGCAGCAAGGATGGCGGTCGAGTAGATCTGGAGGAACTCCGCCGAGTTGACGCTGCCGTCGTATTTCTCTGGCAGGTGTGGCCGGAACTTGCGTGGCCACTTCGCGAAGAGAAGGTGTGGCGCCAAAGATGCACACCCTGCTCCTGTTGCTGCAGGTGTCGGTGCCGCGAGCGTTTGGTCCGCTGTTGGCACCGTGTACCCCGGCATGGGCAAAGGTGCGCCATAAACCGGGGGCGCCATTTGCAGGGCATATGCTGCATGGCGTATGCCTGGGGCAGAGATCGCGTAGCGAACGTCTGCAGCCCAGGCTGGGTCGAGGCGGTCGACATGCTGTCGCCGGCCTCTTGGTTGCGACGCCTTTCTCGTTGTCGCTCAATGGCCACGCGGGCATCTTCGCCCGTGTGACGTCGTTCCAGCTCCGACCTCAGATCTGCCGATGGGAGCCTGGTGGAGCGGGAGTCTGCCGTCTGCCCATCAACCGCTGGCGTGCGCGACAGCGACACATCCGGTTGGCTGGGGCGTCGTCCCTGCCGAAGCTGAGGGTTGGCGGCGGCGACGACGAGACGGTCTACGTCACGAATCCACTGCTGGGTTGCTGCCTGAGGTGCGTCCCCAGCAGTTGGATTACGTAGAAGCGCTCGTGCTGCGGCTAGTGCGCTCCCATGGGAGACACTCAGCGCTGCAGCAGATCTTGGGCTTGCTGGAGTCTGCGCTGCCGGAGTCGGCTGCTGGCTCCCAGCTTGCCCCGACACACTCCGTCCCGAGTGTGTGGAGACGTAGTCCCCGCTGGTCACCGTTCGTCGGGAACGAGGGCGAGGAGAGCTTGCCGCTGAAGGAAGCTTCGTCATCTTCATCAGCGTAAACTCGTCGCGCGAGGGAAAAGCCCCCTACCTGGCGTGCCAAATGTCAAAATGTAGCAGTCGACACTTCCCCCGGGCCTGCACTGGGCAGCCCGCGGAGGTTCTTTTTCGGAGGGGCTAGTCCCCCGCGGAGAGCTTAAGCGTAGTGGGACGAAGGAGAAGGATGAACACAGGGGTTTTTTACGTGGTTCAGGCCGCCGGAGCGTAAAACCCTACGTCCACAGCGAGCAGAGGTGCTCGTTGTATTGCTTGAGGATGAGTTGAGTGCTAGAGCCTGGGTGTTGAGCAAAGTGCCAAACCCCTTGTAACGTTGCCTACCCGAGCCTTTTATAGTCCAAGGCTCAGGCGGCTTACAAGGTGGGCCCGGGACCCGACAGGTGGTCCCAGGGAGATTGCCTGCCATCTATCGTATCCTGCAGTTACGCCGGTGGCTATCTCTGGTGAGCGCTTCTGAGTCTTCGTCTTGCCGCCCTGCCCACGCCGCAAGCTAGGCGTAGTGGTTGATGACGGCAGGGGCGGCATGGGATGTCTTGTCGCTGTGTTTATTGGTGTACAACCTCTGACGCGGCGTGCCAGTCTTCACTGTGACTTGACTGGGCACAACGGCACCTGACAGCGGCGTGCTCCGCGTCTCCGTGTATTGGGAAGGCGCGGGTCTTGAATACCTTGTATGGACAAGGTATGGCGCGTCTTTACTCTTGCTGCCTACCGCGCGGGGGCAGGTAGTTCTCTTCTGCTGGCCATGTGGTGGGCCCGGAGCTCTCCTCTGAGAAGAGGGAGGTCCAGCCCCGCTGGACACGTGGAGCCTTCGAAGCTCTCCCTGCAGAAGGGGGAGATCCGGCTCTGCTGGCCACGTGGCGGCCCCCGGAGCTCTCCTCTGAGGAGAGGCAAGTCTGGCCCCGCTGGACACGTGGAGCCTTCGGAGCTCTCCCCGTGAGGGGGGGGGTCCAGCTCTGCTGGCCACGTGGCGGGCCCGGAGCTCTCCTCTGAGGAGAGGGAGGTCCGGCCCTGCTGGACACGTGGAGCCTTTGGAGCTCTCCCCACGGAGGGGGGAGGTCGGGCTCTGCTGGCTGGCGGGCCCGGAGCTCTTCTCTGATGAGAGGGAGGTCCGGCCCCGCTGGACACATGGAGCCTTCGGAGCTCTCCCCGTGGAGGGGGAGGTCCAGCTCTACTGGCCACGTGGCGGGCCCGGAGCTCTCCTCTGAGGAGAGGGAGGTCCGGCCCCGCTGGACACGTGGAGCCTTTGGAGCTCTCCCTGCAGAGAAGGGAGGTCCGGCTCTGCCGGCCACGTGGCGGGCCCGGAGCCCTCTTCTGAGGAGAGGGAGGTCCGGCCCCGTAGGACACGTAGGGCTTTCGGAGCTTGCCCCTGCGGAGGGGGCAAAGTCCTTAGGCGATTTCCCCTGTGCGCGGGGGCACCCCATATTGAGGGTACCGACACACCCAAATCTAAAACCTTTTTGAGGTGTTTTTGGTTATAACTAGAAAGAGGCTAGTTTGAACTCAAATTCAAACTACTTTTATCCCATGAATTCAAAAGTGGGAGGCATATTCACACTCAGCACATTTTTATGAGCTCACACACCAATTTTCACTCCATTTGGAGTTGATCTTGACATGAGCTAATTTTAGCAAATTCAAATCTAATTTAAATTTCAAACTGCATATGTGCTGAAATTATATTCAAACACTTCACAATTTGAATTCTATCAAGTTCAAATGGGCATTTGGTAGATAATTCAAATTCCAAAGGGTATTAGTGAGACTACTGTTTAGAGCAGTGGGAGGAAGTTAATTTCAGAGGTTAAAATGGAAGTGGGTCCCACCTATCAGCCTCACTAGCAATTTAACCGACTGAAGAACAGAGCACTCGGTTTCTCGGCTGCAGCTGAGCGCGCCACCGAGCGGGCGATCGGTGCAAGCTCCTGCTGTGTTTCCCCGCGCTGGAGACCGGCTGCCCGATGCCTTATCTCTCCTCGTCGTGCTCCGTGTGCTCACAACCCGAGTCCACAGCAAGTTCGCCCTATCTCACACCGAGCTCAACCGAAAGCACGCCGCCCTCTGGGTTCCGCTCGCGAGCAGGCCGACCACTCATGAACAGAGCCTTCCCAGTAGCAAAACGGCGTCGTGGGTTTGTGAGCAACATCCTTGACGTCATGTTGTCCCATGACCGCTCTCCCTCGAGCTAACTGAGCATTTTTCCGGTGACCCGGGCGTTGCTGCCATTCGGTGCTCCCGCGGACAGCTCGGCACAGCCATCCTCACATCCACTTCTCTACACATAAAAGGTGCGTCACTGCGTGTAGAAGGTGTAGCGTAAGCCGTTTGGCATATGATCAACCATAGGTCAAGAATTTCCAAATATACCGAAAGCTAGTTCATATGGGCCGAGCTCACCATAGACTGAAATTCGGACTCCACACACTCTTGTTAGTCGAGCCTGTTGGCTAGTAGGTTCTACACATGCTAGCGCACACGCTCGAGGAAGAAGCAAGGAAAACCGTTAAGGATCGGTCGTGATATGGCCGTTTTCCTCACCGTCGTTGCAAAGTACCTCGGCTCACCATCGAGAGTATGGTTGCCGGCGTTTCTAGCTTCCAAAAGGTCTTGTTTCATGTTCCTCGTGCTCCACTGATGCTCTCCGAGCAATTTCCGATCGATTTGGTGCCATGTGGTGCGAGACCAACCTTGCCAGAACCCTAGGTTCCACTGTCACCGGTGCACACGTGTTTCCGATGATCGCCAGCGGTCGGCGAGCCCACAGATGAGTTCACGAGGTCGGAAAACAAGGAGGCGGCGAGTTTCGGGCCAAGGGTGGCCGCAAACTCAGTTCCAGCAAGGCTCACCGGAGAGCGCAGCCAGGGGACTCTGTTGGTGCCAGGTTGAAGAAGATCCGCATCGTGGGACCCACCGGCAAAAGTTTAAACTCTTCCCTGATTTTTAGATTTAGTTCAAAATTCAAACCCACATAACTTTGGTTAGGAAACTCCAAATCGAGTGGAATTGATTCTTCAAAGTTTAAAATATTTAGAATTTTAACTGGAGAACCCCTTGGAGGAAAATTCTGAAATTTGGCCAGGATATTCACTGTAATATCCTTGAGTTACCATAAAAATTTCAGATCCATTTGAGCTCATTTGATCCACCTAATGATGTGATTAATAAAACTGTTCCAGAGAAAATGGAAAATGTCCAGAAACATTTTCAGCATTTTCCCTGAAATTGTTTAGCTCATATCTCTAGCTAGGAAACTTCAAATTAAGTGAAACCAACTCCATTAGAACCCTCTGAAAATCTAGTTTTCATAAATTCATGGTTTGCCCCATGAAAATCTCTAGAACACCCTAAAAGCTCCAATTAAGGGAAAGTACACAATTATTTGTGGAAAGCTCAAATGAGCTTTGCTGCAAATGAAACTTGGTCAAGTCTCTTTTTAGGTTGTATCCAAACCACAGTAAGAATTTCAGAGTCATTGGGCCTGTCTAGCAGTACTTATGGTCTTATCAAATTCAATATCAAATTCAAATGCATTCAAATTGATACATGTATGTATTATCTCATGTAGTCGCTAAGGTTGAGGAGAAGCCCGAAGTTTTAGACTTCATCACTCCAGAGGAACAGCTAGCCTACGACCAAGAGCAGCAAGACAAGCTCCGGTTTGCATTAGCCTTTTTATAAAGTTTACTGTTTTGAGAACTTACTTTGAGCACCCACTTAAATTTTGAATTAGAGTCTTGTCTGAAAACCCAAATGCATAGCCAAGAAAACCCTGGGTTGGGCTTAGGTTTGTAAACCTCGATTAGCTACTGCCATGCTAATATAATGTAGGATTCGGTACAAGTCGAGTAGTTAGAACTGCTCGCGAGAATAGGCTAGAGGCACACTACTCGGGTAAAGATAGCAAATGAAACACATGGCAAGAAAAATGAGACCAAGCGGAGAGTAAGGGCAGCAGGACTTTGGGGCCTGGGTGCCATAGCTCTACTTGTGTCGATTGAGGACCGAGTCATGTGCGGGTCTGTTGAACAAGTTAGAACAGTACCGAAGACCTACCGGATATATGGGAACCGGGAAACCAATGTAATTCGGGTAGCTGGGTGTTGAGGCATTGCTTGTCGTCCAGAGGGTAGGTTGAGAGCTTGAGGTGTAAATCGACTGGCGGTATTGCGGATGCGCGCGCAGAGACCTCTTGCTCGAGACGATAGGACCGGTTCAACATTTGACTGAAGGGTGAAAGGTGGTTGCGTACGACGTCCGTGATGGTTGTTGTAGGTAACATCGGGTACGGGCATTTCGGGTAACCCTGCAGGTGTAAATCGATTATAATCACCATCCCTCGTGGTTAGTGAGTACCACTTGTTCACTGTACCGTGACGTAGAAAGAACAGGCTTGAGTCATGTAAAAGTTGCTGATTGAAAGCTATACCTTGATTGTTAATGACTTGCTGTAGTTTAGAGCGAATTAAAGTTCTTTTCAACCTTGGGAAAAGTACATGAGAGAAATATGTTTCTTGTTTGATTGTGGCTCTCTCATGTGCCTTAGCCTGAGGTTCTCCACAACTTGCTGCTAAAACTTGAAAGTAAGGTTCAAATAATTAGGCGAGTCCTTTGTAACTTATTTGCCTCATGTACCCTGAATCCTTCATGTAGAAGTTTCATGTATAGGAGAGACGGGTCAGACTTGCTGAGCCATCGTGCTCACTGCTTGTGTTTGAAGCTTTTGCAGGGTGTTATGAGGAAGAGACTCCCGAGGAGGAGACGGAAACCCAAGAGGGAAACCCCGTCGAGTGGGAGTCGTGCACGCCGCCGTGTTAGTGTGCGTGTGTGCTAGCGGGGACACGTTCACAGGCTGAACATGAACTTGATGCGTAGTCTACGCCGTGAGTGTAGACTAAACATATTTTGTTGTAAAATGTTCATAAACTCGTTTATGTAATAAAACTTTGCTTCCGCTTTGTACCATTTTATGTGTGTTATCCGGTGTTGTGCAATATAGCACCCCTCAGTGTGATCCTGGCTCGACGAGGCCGTGAGGCCGTGTCAGCGTGGTATCAGAGCTCGCTTGAGGTTTAACACACTAAAAAGGTCATCTTTTTCAAAAACTCGGTGAGGAATGAGTTAGTAGCCCATATAAGGATGTTATTAGTGTATAGAAAGTGGCGTACTAACCTATTTGCTTATGTCGAAAAATCATGCATCTCGGGACGTCATATGTCTTGGGGGGTGCATGTAAGCGCTGTCCACTAGTGCGCACAAGCTGAAGGGTGGAGCCCCACGGGTGGCAGGTAACCTGGCCCGCTTTAATATCCTCTATGACTCTTAATGTCATTTGGGGTATTCGAGCAACGCCCTTCCCTGGCGTGCTTCGGGCAAGTTTGGGAGACCCCCCACGTGGTCAGTAACGTGAACACGTAGCTCAAGGCGTGTTTGGCTTGAGAACACCCGTGCGAGTGATGACGGACGGGTGTATGAGCTGTATTAGGACCGGGCTCGGTGTGCAGCTGAGTCTGATGATTGTGTGAGTTATTTGCAGGAAGTCTAAGCACGAATCGGTAGACGAGTAGCATCCGTCTGCGAGAGACGTTTAGTGCCACTGAACTAAACGAAGCCGGCTAAGTCCGGTATAGGTTTTTCTTTGTGACGAACGTAATACCAACATGAACTGGTGACGCTTCGATGTCACACCCCACTAAATGAGCAACCTCATTGTAAAACTTGAAGGTTTTAATTCAGAGCACTGAAACTTTGAGGTAACTCCTTCCCTTAAGCAGGATGTTCAAAGTTAACAAGTTTCAACTTATAGGATACCAAGGACCGAGTCCCCAGTTTTCAGCTGAAACAAGACTGAAGTTAATCAGAGGTTAGAGGTTGAGTTATTTCGAGGTTGGGGTTATATGATACATTTATGGAAAGCTTTGGAAAATCTTTACAACTTTTCTGTTGATGTCCTGAGGTGTTTCATCCCTTAACCAGTCGAAAAATGCAGTAGAGTTGAAACTGTCCAGAAAACAGGGCAGAGCAAACACTCTCTGTAAATTGAGCATAACTTCCTGCTTAAAAATCAAAAAATAGAAAATGAGGTAGTTATGAAAATTTCCTGAGATGGGTTACAACTTTGTAACAGAAAGTTTTGTCAAATTTGGTTTAGAATTAACTGGAATTCTTGGATCAAATCAGTACCTCAAGCAGGGAGGTGCTGTCCAACTTTCTCCAGAACTTCTGTCAACTTTGACATCTCATAACTTTTGAACCAGGACAGATCTTAGGCCAAGTAAATACTTTCTGGAAATCTATTGAAATTAACTTTAACTTTGATGTTTAGCTCCAGAATTGTTTTTGCCTTTAGAATGGTATAAATCAGGTTGAAATGGAAACTGGTCAGGGCTGTCATCTTGGGCAGCAGATCAGCAGTCAAATGTGTTCTAAGTTTGAGTTGTGTTCCAAGTTTTATGAGTTCAATGACATGTTTTATGTTATAAATCAATGAATTACTGTTGAAATAAATATTTTACCTTTTTCAAATATGTTTCTACAGATGACAGCGGATAGACAATTGGAGAACGGGTGGGTGGTGTCCCACTGTTCTCATCACAGCGGTTATGCGGAAGTGTTGAGGCAAATGCTTCAATATTTCGGGTACGTTGAGATGCCGCAGTATATCGCCAAGGAAGAAGGTGGGGAGGGGAACAAGATGTGGACAATCCATGTCAAAGTTCCTGCAGGAACCACGCCATCCGGTTGGGCGCCGTTCACCGTCACGGTGAGAGATAGACAGCCGGAGGGAAGGTGGCAAGTGGCAGCTCGCGACACCAAGTTGCAATTCTGCCAACTACACGTGAGAGCTATGGAGGGCACTCCATACGCGCTCGTTCCGGTGGAGGGACGAGCTAATCATGTGTGGGGGGAGAGGTACATGGAGGCAACAGATCCGGGTTGCCCAAGGTACAACCCCGCGGAGGCGAATCTCAGCCTCCAGTTGAGGGCAGGAAAAACCGTGATGGACAGCCAAGCTGTTCATACGGATTGTCTTTCTGTGAAGCTCAAGGAGAGAACCAGCTGTGGAGATCATTTCGATAGTGCTCACAGCGCACTCCGCAATATTCTCCTTCCGATGATAAAGCGACTGAATGAGCAACACAATCAGTTGCATCGTCTGAAGAAGGCAAGGAAGAAAAGCCGCGTCGACATCACGGCTTTGCAACAGAAAGTGCAAGACTTGACCCAGCAAAATGAGGTCCTCACTCAAGAGTGTGATGACTCTGTTGAGGAGGGGCAAGGATGGGAAGAGGACTACAACCAGGCCATGGACAAGGTGCATGCGTTGCAGGACCTCGTACCTCCGGTAATGGGCCTACCGATGGTAGGTGCCGTACCCGTGGTTTTGTGTATCCTGGCGATGGGGGGACCAAAACCAAAAGAGGAGGTCATGGACCCGGAGCCATCAGCAGAGATAGCGGAGGAGGACGACCCAAAGGAGGTCGAGTTCTACTCCGAGTAGTGGGTTACCGTTGCCAAGTAGGGCAGCGAGGGGGGTGTAGGAAGAACTTTTGTAATCGGTGACATGTCGTGTAGACAGTAGTATATGTATAGGTAGTGACAACATGAGCACGACTTCTCGGAGACCCGAGAATAATGTATATTGTATAAAGTTTATGCTTTAGCAATATATGTGAATGTTGTGCAAGTTATTCATGTGTCACTTCAATACCTACTGTTTAATATGGAATTTTAAGTATGACATGTGCTGATCGCTGCTGTTTTGAATTTCAGAATGACTCGCACGCGTGCCAACCCGGATGTTGGGGGTTCTAGTCAGGGGGAGAGGCCTCCCAGCAGCCTCCCGAGGATTCCTCGGGACAGCAACAGCAGCAACAGCAACAGCAACAGCAACAACCGCCACCGCCAACGGTTACATTGGCCGACATCGTTGTGGCGATGGCGGGTTCTCATCAGCAGCACACGGAGTTGCTGCAGACACTTATTGCAAATACGTCTGGACCCGAGAGGCGTCAAGATCGCGAGGAGCACCAACAAAGCTCCTACTCTGACTTTCTGGCTACTAATCCCCCGGTATTCTCAAGGGCGGATGAACCCCTCGATGCGGACAACTGGCTCCGCACGATGGAGATGAAGTTCGGGCTGCTCCAAGTGAGTGAGCAGCGCAAAACTCAGTTCGCGGTCCAACAACTTCAAAGATCCGCGAGCGCTTGGTGGGCGAAATACTGCGCCTCGCAACCCACCGAGCAAGTTATGACCTGGGCGGAGTTTCGGACGGCCTTCAGAGCCTATCACATATCGCCGGGTCTTATGAAGAGGAAGACGCAGGAGTTCCTTCGCCTGCAGCAAGGAAGCAGGAACACGTTGGAATACTCCAGGGCGTTCAATGAGCTCGCGCTCTACACATCATATCACGCCGATACTGACGAGAAGCGGCGAGATCATTTTTACCAGGGCTTAACCCGCTTCTGAAGGACAAGCTGGCAATGTTCAATTGCGGCAGCCTCAATGATATTATTGATGCTGCGATTGTTCAGGAGGACTCCGGCAAGGAGTTGGTGGCGGCGCAGAAGAAGCGAAGCGCGCCACAAAGAAGCGTAGAAGGAGGTGGTCCTTCTCAATAATACCAGATGGTGTATCGCTCACCATCGGGTCAACGTGCCGGGGACCCGCCTCCGACACGACGACGCCCCGCCAGGACCTCATTGGGTGGTGCCGTGATATGCGGCACCTAACAGCACACGGGTGAAGAAACACATCATATTACATAAATCATTTGCGGAAGCGTACAAAAGTGTTTTACAAATACTCATCTCAAAATAAGCTACAGCGGAAGACTATAACTCTCACGACTCAATTCTAACTTAGCAACAAAGAAACAGTCCAGCCCGCGGACGTTTCTTACTAGCAACACGAAGAACAATCTGCAGCGGTGAGGATGCTCTTGAGTAACCACTCGGAGGTTCCCGAGTCTCATCAGCATCCCTTCATAAGCATGAAGTCAATCCTGCAAAACAACTCGGATTGCATCCGTGGGCATAACTCTCAGCAAGACTTAACCGTCACTCTAGGCATGAAACTCTACATGCGGTTATGAACATAAAGTAGGATGGTATAATGCATAATAAAACTCGCCTAAAAGTGAATCCTTACTTTCAGGTATTATTTCCAGCAATTTAAGTAACCTTGGGCACGCCACATCAGGAGTCCACAATCAAACAAGAAATGCTTTCCCCCGATATAATTTTCTCACGGCATAAAAGAATCAAGTTTGCAGTAGCCTATTCATCAAGATCCAATACAAAGCTAGTATGAAACTTCAAACCAATGTGATTAGTTCCTTTCTCATGCAAGTTCTTACTATGTCACGACTATGAGAACAAGTATGCTCGGTCTATCCCGCGAGCGACGGTGATTCGAATCAATAACACCCGGACTACACGACACATACGGCCGTACTTAATGTTGCCTACAGCAACCATCACTGACGTCGTACGCGGCAGCCTTTCTCCCGTTTCACCCCCATTGAATCGATCAAGTCGCCTTGTACAGTAGCCACTCTCATGGTGCACCTACCGATATGAGATGTCATGAGAATGTTACCCACATAGTGCACACCGGCCGTCTCGCCTGAGGCGACCCGAAAAGGCTCAACGCAAGCTTCCCGAGGTACATTGGTTTACTGGGTCCCATATATCCAGCATGAGTCCGGTACACAACTCAGACTTGTTCAACAGGGCCGCATACGGATCGGTCCTTGACCGACATGGACAGGTCTATAGCACCCAGGCCCCTATGTCCTGCTGCCCCTACACCCTTCCGGTCTCAACTTTAACTTGCTAATTCATTTTTGAACCAATCCCGTATGCCCCTGTTGTTCCTGAACATGCGAGTAGCATCTCACCACTTGACTTCTACCGAACCTTACTTAAGCATGGCAGTTCTACACGATAAAATACATCTACCCAATACACCATGGGTTTATTTGGTCATGCAAGAGGAGTATCAAACAACTATACCTAATGCACATTTCATATCTTAACCGAAAGTGAATACAAAGTAAAAACTTAAAGGCTGTTAAATGCAAATCGGAGCTTGCCTGTTTTGTGGGGTAGTCGTATATAATCAGTTAGTGATCTTGGTTGATCAACCCTTGATTCTCCGAAGTATGATCCACTTCGATGAATCGCTCCTTTGAATCTCCTTCGTCGTGATTTCTAATGAAATGTATATGCACAATTTTATAGAATGAAATGGAAAGAAGTTAAGACTTAATTTCTTAGGAACAGAGGTTGTGTGGAAAAACCAAGAATGGCTCGGTTTGCCTCTGTTGTGCAAAGAAACAGAAATGAACTAAATTGATCTTAGTGTTGTAGCTATACACTAACGGGAACATCTAGAATGCAAACAGGCATTTGGTGCAATCGTGCAAAAATCCCTTCTAAACCACACGATCTACATCCTGCGATGAGTGTATTTTTACACTTAAACCCTCCCACCTGCACACTTCAATTCTTTCAACTTATATTGCCAGGTGGGAGGGTTTAAGTGAAAAAATACACTCACCACAAGATGTAGATCATGTGGTTTAGAAGGAATTTTTGGACGATTACACCAAATGCCTGTTTGCATTCTAGTCGTTCCCTACACTAACTACTTTCCTTAATGAACATAATATATGAGCTGAAAAGAAATGAATGCAACTGAAGAACAAGAACTCCAATGGCCTCAAAAATTTTACAGCAGGTTCTATACTACCTAGGGATTTAGCTTGCCCAATTGCAGCTAATGTGGAGTTAAATTGTGTTCTCCATAATTTTCATAATGTCTCTTATGTATTTACACATATACATAAGCATGGAGAATAAGAACAGGGAGTTCTAAGGCTCAACTTGAGCTGATAATTTACATGTGAGTTCCTGGTCACATGAAAGTAATTTGGTCCCAAAATTCAGACCTTTTACTTGGGTAATTCCTCCAGAACAATTCTTTAAGCATTTCTACTCTAAAGAATTAATTCTTAAGTACTGTGCATTTTCATGCCCAATTTAGTGAACTACAATTTCAAGTATGTCTCAGAGAGATTGCCTAAATTTTCCTATAATTTTTGGATCTATGGATTGCCCAGAATAGATTTTATAAGTGGGACACATTTTCTGAAAATGTTTCTGGACTCTTATGAACACAGCAGATTGTATTTAGCAAATTCCTACCCAAATGGTCTTCAAATGAGCCTAAAGTTTGCTAGAAGGTCAACAATATGCTAAAGAATATTCTGACAAAATTTGAGGATTTTTGGATAAAACCAAACTCCCTCAATAATTCTTTTTTCAGAAAACCTTCAAAGAAATTTCCAGAATTATGTATTGACTTACATACAAATCTGAGTTCATATTTGGATAGACCTCTGAAAATGAATCCAACCCAATTGGAATCGCTTAATTTGGAGGTTTCTACAAAGAGCTATGATTTTCCAAAGTTTAAGCAATCTCTGGAAATATTTTCCTACAGAAAATCAGCTGGGTCCACGTGTTTAAACCTCAGCCAGTAGAATTGAAGCCACACTGGGTTCACAGGGTTCAGCGTGCCAGCACACCAGATCCGACCACAACCTATCACAGATTCAAATCTCACTGCCGCTGACAGCCGGGCCCGGCCCCTTCTTCCTCCTCTCGCTTCTGTTTCGCGCGCGCGCCGCCTCCCCCTCGCCGGAGCAAACCGGAACTCGCCGGATCGCTGTCTACGGCCATCACCGGAGCTGGAACTCGCCGCCAGAGCGTTATCGACGTCGAGGAACACGGCTGCGGGATCAGTTAGGGCTGCCGGCGACCGGAAACATCCTGGCGACGTGTGGCGGCCTCGGTTGCTCTTCGGCATCGTCGGCAGGGGTTCCTAGCTCGCCAAAAGCTTGATCACTTAGCTCTACAGCACCAGTGGATGATTGCCAAGCTCAGCAAGGACTTGAACTGGCTCGGAAATGGTGGCAAATATGTTGGCACCGTGTGCCCGATTCGTTCCGCGAAGAACACCCTCGGTAGACTTCGAAATTTTCTGCTCTGAGGCGATTTCATGCTAGGGTTGCTGAAAGGAAAATGACCGCCGGCTAGTGCAGCTCGTGTGTGTCGACATAAGGAGGAATAGGGAGTGGGAATTTGAAGAACTCGTACCGGACATTCGGTTTGCAGCCGCCGGGATAAAATCTTCAAATTGGCCGGCAATGATTTACGGTTTGCTCCAAGATTTGGAGGAGAGCAGCACCACAGTAGCGCGGCCTCGTAGCCGTGATCGCTCGGCTGTAAAACCTCTTTGGAGGGCTGTCCACGTGAAGCCGATCTTTGGCTTGAGCTAGGTCGCGGCGGGTGATTCGTTTGAAGGCTCGGGGACGCCGAAGCTTGCTCGCTATTGGGTCGGGGAGGTGTGTATCGAGCTCGTGGTGCTGTCTAGCAGCTCTGAGGAGGGTGGCACGATTGTTTCTGCCGATTTCCCGATCAACCCGAGAAGCGGAGGGCAGAGGAGAAGCTTTGCTTGGTGTTCTCGCGAGGAGAAGGCAAAAGGACTTTGCTTCGGTCAGAGAGGAGGATCACGTGCAATAGCACGAGGTGAACTGCCTCTGGGCACCAGCGCGTTGGAGAAGGCAGCAGGAGGTGGCGGTAGCCGACCTCTCGGTGGCTCATGGTAACCTTCGGTGGATTTGAAAATAGAGCCAAGTCAATTGTTTGCTTCATGTGCAAGTCTAAATCTTTAGCCCAATGACATGTGGGTCCCACACCACATTTTCCTCCCAAATATCTTATCAAGTTAATCCTCCCAAATTCCAAAACTCTGAGTTTGAAAGGTGGGCTAGAATTTGAATTCTCCAAATTCAGTTTGAATTTGCATAGCAAATTTGAATTTGGTTGGAGTTTTGAAAATGCTTCCATAATTCCTTGTTGGAGCCCACCCTAAAGATGAAAAGTTTGTCTTCAAACTTTTTCCACAATTTCCACTATATGCCTGCATGTTTATTCAAAGTTTTTGGCCACCATTTGTGTGAACTTTGAATTTAAAAATCTGATTTTCAAACTTACATGCAAAGAGGTATTTAAATCCTTATTGGTTCAACACCTTCAAATAAAAGTGTGAGCCTCATTTTGGATTATCATCCATGTATCACTTTGCAAGAAGAAAAGTTTTAGTAAGTCCCATTTTTCATGCCTTTGCCACACACATAAATTCAAACCTTAGTTTTATTCATGTACATGTTTTGGGACTTTTACACAACGCTGGCAGCCACCACAGAGGCTGATGCTATTCCGCAGTCGGCCATATTCTCCACCAGCATTCAGGCCGGCACTACCAGCACCACCTCTGCATGAACAACAGCAGCAGCGGGCGACGCCGCGTGCGTTTGCAGCTCAGCAGCACATGCCGGGATTTCGTCTCCCAAGCACCGGCCAGTCAGCAGCCACATGCTATAAATGTGGTCGCCCAGGACACTTCGCCAACAACTGTCCTGAGAGGCAACACGGCGGAGTGGCACCCTAGTTTCCGGGGAGGAATCAGCCCCGGAACCCCACTAATGCGCGACGGACAAATCCTAAGCCCGGCACCATCCACCAACTCGCCATAGAGGACGTGCCGCAAGGAGAGCCAATCCTTGCGGGTATATTCCAACTCCACCAGCATCCCGCCATAGTGTTATTTGATTCAGGCGCCACGCATAATTTTATTAGCCAAGCTTTTATTGCTAAACACAGCTTGCAAATGCTACCCACCGAAAGTCCATATTTGATTTGTTCACCGCATGGGAAGATTTCAACAAGCATGATGGTTTCCAAAGTACCATTATGCTTAGCGGGTAGAGTATACCCCACGTCTCTCATAGCTTTAGAGGGACAAAAGGTCGATGTCATCTTAGGGATGTCGTGGTTAACCCGCCATGGCACTGTTTTAGACACCGTCCTCTGAGTCGTGCATCTACATTCAGAAATGCACAAGTCACATTCATTATTTCTGGACAGTACAGAAATAAAACTTCCAAGTGTATATCAAGCTACCACCATCAGATTGGAAGACATTCCAGTAGTCCGTGAGTTCCCTGACGTGTTCCCGGATGATTTACCGGGGATGCGGCCCGACCGAGAGGTGGAGTTCAAGATTGAACTTGCACCCGGAACTATGCCAATATCCCGAAGGCCGTACAAGATGGCGCCCAAGGAATTGACTGAACTGAAGACACAGTTAACAGACCTGCTGGAGAAGGCTTTTATTAGGCTGAACTCCTCGCCATGGGGCTATTCGGCATTATTTGTGAAGAAGAAAGACGAGACGTTGCGGCTTTGCGTGGACTATCGTCCACTAAACGCCGTAACCATCAAGAACAAGTACCTGTTGCCACAAATCGACATGTTGTTTGATCAGTTGGTCGAAGCAAATATCTTTTCCAAGATGTACTTAAGATTTGGGTACCATCAGATTAAGATACGGGCTGAGGATATTCCGAAGACGGCGTTCTCGACGAGGTATGGACTTTATGAGTACCTGATCATGTCCTTCGGCCTCACCAATGCTCCAGCTCACTTCATGTACTTGATGAACTCGGTATTCATGCCGGAGCTGGACAAGTTTGTCATGGTCTTCATCGACGAAATATTGGTATATTCCAAGTCAGAGGAAGAACACGCAAAGCATCTACGTATAGTCTTGCAAAGGCTGCGGGATCACCAACTATACGCGAAATTCAGCAAGTGCGAATTCTGGATATCGCAAGTGCCTTTTCTCGTGCACATTATCTCAGCGGAGGGCATCGCTGTAGACCCGAGTAAAATCACACAAGTGCTGAATTGGAAGTCCCCGAGAACGATTCACGAGGTACGGAGTTTTCTCGGACTCGCGGGATATTATCGGAGGTTCATTCCAAACTTCTCAAAGATTGCAACACCTATGACTGAGCTGCTGAAGAAGGCTACCAAATATGTTTGGAATCTAGATGTGAAGCAGCGTTCAAGGCATTAGTGAAGCACCTAACATCAGCACCGGTTTTGGCACAGCCAGACACAACAAAATCATTCGATGTGTACTGCGATGCAACCGGCATCGGGCTTGGATGTGTGCTAATGCAAGATCGAAGGGTGGTCGCGTATGGATCACGGCAGCTCAGAAACCATGAGCAGAATTATCCAACTCATGACTTAGAGCTTGCTGCCGTGGTACTCGCACTCAAAATGTGGAGGCACTACCTACTCGGTAACCTCATGCATTTATATACCGACCACAAGAGCCTTAAGTACATATTCACTCAGAAAGAGTTGAACATGAGGACACAAAGATGGTTAGAGTTGATAAAGGATTACGAAATAGAGATCCGTTATCACCCCCGCAAAGCAAACATATTGGCGGATGCGCTGAGTCGCAAGTCACATGTCAACAATCTGACCATCACACCATTGAAAGAGAGCGAGCCACCATTGCATGTGATTCCACATGGAGCTCTCTACAACTTAGCTTTGATACCCACCATCCGTGAAGAAATAGAGGCAGCTCAGAAACATGACAAGGGCATGTCGCATTTGCGGAGACGTGTAGACAGTGGGGAGCTGAAATGTCTCCGGAAAGACGGAGACGACGTCCTATGGTTCAAGGACTGGATTGTCGTACACCGTAACCCGGAGTTACGGAAGAAAATCTTTGATGAGGCTTACTTGTCAAAGTTTTCTATTCACCCCGGCAGCAACAAAATGTATCAAGAACTCAGAAACAAGTTTTGGTGGACACGAATGAAGCGGGAGATCGCAAAATACGTGTCCGAATGTGATACATGTCGAAGAGTGAAGGCAGACCACATGAGAAAACCGGGACTACTACAACCACTGGGCGTTCCTGCCTGGAAGTGGGAAGATGTGAGCATGGACTTTATCGTCGGTTTACCCACCACATTTCATAAGCATGATTCCGTGTGGGTGCTTGTCGACCGGCTCACCAAAGTTACCTGTCGAAGTGTGTGGTCGACACTTCCCCCGGACCTGCACTGGGCAGCCCGCGGAGGTTCTTTTTCGGAGGGGCTAGTCGCTTGCGGAGAGCTTAAGCGTAGGGACGAGTTAGGGAGTTGCTTGACACGGCGAGTTTTACGTGGTTCGGGCCGCCGGAGCATAAAACCCTACGTCCACGGTGAGCTGAGGTGCTCGCTGTATTGCTTGTTGCTCAGAACCGGAGTACTGAGCTTGTGGATGAGTTATGCCTAGGGTGTGAGTTGCTGGAGTGCGAACCCTTGCTAACGTCGCCTACCCGAGCCTTTTATAGTCCAAGGCTCGTGTGGCTTACAAGGGGCGGCCGGGACCCGACAGATGGTCCCGGGGAGATTGCCTGCCGACTATCGTATCCGCAGTTATGTCGGTAGTTGTCTCTGGCGAAGGCTTCTGAGTCTTCGTCTTGCCGCCCTGTCCATGCCGCATGCTAGTCGTAGTGGTTGATGACGGCAGGAGCGGCAGGGGATGTCTTGTCGTGGTGTTTATTGGCTGGCAGGTTCTGACACCGCGCGCCAGTCTGTGATGCGACTGGGCGCAACGACACCTGACAGAGGCGTGCTCCGCGTCTCCGCATCTTGTGAAGGCGGGGGCCTTGAATACCTTGTACGGGCAAGGTATAGTGCGTCTTTACGCCCGCTGCCCCGCTCGGGGGCAGGCAGTGCTGTTCTGCTGGACACGTGGCGGGCCCGGAGCTCTCCTCTGAGGAGAGGGCAGTCCGACCCCGCAGGACACGTGGAGCCTTCGGACCTCTCCCCGCAGAGGGGGGAGGTCCGGCTTCTGTCGGCCATGTGGCGGGCCCGGAGCTCTCCTCTGAGGAGGGGGAGGTCCAGTCCCGCGGGACACGCGGCGCCTTCAGAGCCTTCCCCACGGAGGGGGGGGTCTGGCTGCTGTTGGCCACGTGGCGGTCCCGGAGCTCTCCTCTGAGGAGAGGGAGGTCCGGCCCCGCTGGACACGTGGCGCCTTCGGAGCTCTCCCTGCGGAGAAGGGCAAGATCCTTAGGCATTTTCCCCTGTGCGCGGAGGTACCCCATATCGCGGGTACCGACAGTGGCCCCCGGGCCCATCTTGGGGGAGATAGCGAGCCCGAGGTGGGGCCTCCGTCTCTTCTGTTCCGCGCACTTTCTCTAAGTCCCACATTGACCGCTGTCGGAGTACGAACAGTCGTAGGATCGTGGGAGCGTGCGCCCACTTGATGGTTGCTTTTACTGCGGCGGTTCCCAAGGCTGCCACATCTGCACGTTGCGGCGCTTTCTTCGGGAACCGCCGAAGTGCCTTGCCGGCTCGTCTTCTTGGGAGACTGACTCCTTGACCCACCGCTTCAGAAGGGCGGCTTGGGCCCACCTGTCATCGGCGCTCGGTCTTGGAGCCGATGTGGTGTATTCAAAGATTTTTGAATTACTTCGAATCGTTCCTGGAAGGTTTTAAAAGGGGATCTTACCCGCATCGTGGCTTCCCTTCGCACTTCCTAGCGCTCGCTCTTTCCTTGAACTCTTGCGCCTTTGTCTTCCTGTCCTTGAGCTCTCCCCTGCCATGGCTTCCAACTTGCTCCCGACGCGTCTCGTTCGTTCCGCCGAGCTCGGGCCAGTGCGCAGGCTGCTGGGCTGGCACACGGAGGAACAGAAACGCTGGCTCTGCCGGGGATCTCTTTGTGAGGACCCACCGTCCCGATCATTCACGGGGACGGGGCACCTCGCCCGGGAATCGCATTGGGTGTTGCTGTGCGATGCGGCACCCAACAGCACACATAATAAAGCATCATATTACATACATCAGACGGAAGCTTACAAAGTGTAAATTTATACATGCTTCTCAAAATGAACTACAGCGGAAGACTATTACAACTCACGTCTCATACCTATGCTAAGCAACAGAGAAGGTGTCCAGCCCGCGGACCCTTCTCGCTAGCAACACTGTCATAATAGCAGCGGCAGGGGTTACCCTGAGTTCATCACTCGGAGAGCTCCGAGTCTCATCAGGTACCCGTACATCTCAGCGTACAGTTATTACCTGCAAAACAACTTATGCAGTATCTGTGAGCACGAAGCTCAGCAAGACTGACCCGTCGCCCTAGTCATGAAACTCTACATGATGGAAATAGAGGGCTGATTATAGCATTTTGCATAAACGATGAACTTGAGCTAAAGGAGAGTCCTTACTTCCAGTTTTAATCAACTTTTATAGACCTCGGGCAACTTACATCGAGACTCCACAATCAAACAAGAAACGCTTCATCTCGATGTCACTTGCCCGATGTGAAAGTAACTTTAGTGAACTACCCTAGACTCATACAGACCTTGCGCCATCAACATCGAGACTCCACAATCAAACAAGAAACGCTTTGCCTCGACGCTACTAGCCCAAGGTGGAAAATAAATTTAGTGAAAGTGTTGATCATTCCTCATCTCCATTATGAGGATTACTCACGAAGCATTATTAACTTTTCCCAGTTTATTACTACGTCACGACGCAGAGAAAAAGTATGCTCACTACTGCGAGCGACGGTGATTGCAATCAAAAACACCCGGCTGACACGACACGTACGCCCGTACTCGACGTTGCACACAGCAACCGTCACTGACGTCGTATGGGGCCACCTTTCACACGACACCCAAATGTCGAACCGGTCCCACCGACTGAGATTAAGTCTCTCTACGGCAAACCCTCGTAGAGCAGACTTCTCTATCCTTTCAGCATCAGCATCAGACGGTGAGGTATGCCTCGACACCCGGGTTAACATGTTACATCGATTTCCTGGGTCCCATATAGCCAGTATGCATCCGGTACACAACTCAAACTTGCCCAACGGGCCGCACACGAGAACGAGCCTTAATCGACTCAGACATAGACTAGGCTCATAGGACCACGTCCTTGACCTTCCATCCACTGCCCGGTCAACATTCCCAACTATGAGGATCAATTCCCAACTCTTCCGATTGATCCCCCTATATCCCTGTTCACGAGTAGGAATCTGCCCACTCGAGTTTTGCTTCTTTTAATCCACTTTTGTTGAGATCCGCAGTTATAATTAATTGATAACATATCCTACATCAAACTCCAGGGTTTTCTGGGTCATGCATTTGGAGTTTCATACCATCTAGACGTAATGCAATAAATATAAAATGCTAGACGTATGAAGTGAATACAAATAAAAAATAGTAAATTTGATGCAAACCGGGGCTTGCCTTTGTTTTGCAGGTGACTTATATATATATGCAGTTAGTGGAGACCACTTGAATTGATATCTTGCCTCCCTCCTTTGATCTCTACTCCAATGACTTGAAGTCCTTCACGTAGATGCTACACGTAATGCATATGCACAATTATAATTGTAAAGACTTTGCTAGAAGTTCTAATAACAAGTTTTCAAAAACTGGAACTCTGTTTAAGAATTTAAAATGACACTGGTGCTAGTGGTTTGGGTTTGGATCTAAGCACATGATTAAGTGCTAAGTGGTTTCTCCCCTCTTCTATATTGATCACCTTAAGTGGTCAAACAGAACAGGGGTGATCCAGAGCTCCAATAGATCTGATAATTTTCATGTGAGTTCCTTGTCACAAGAATTTCCTCTGGACCAAAAATTAGCACTTTTTATTGAGTGGTTTGTTCAGAATAATTTTCTAAGCAATTAAGCAAAGAAGAATTAATTCTGAGATCACACCCATGTTCATGCCAAAATTAGTGAACTAAAATTTCAATTATATCTCATAGAGTTTTCATGAATTTTCCTAGCATTTTTGGAGCTAAGATCTGCCCAGAACTGAATTTCCAAGTTTTGGAAATTCTCTGAAAATGTTTCTGTATTCAATTGAACACAGCATCTTCAAATCTAAATTTCCCTGATCAAATCAACTCAAATTGAGCTGAAACTTTTACAGAGGTTCACTAATACCCTAAAGACTATTCTGGCAAAATTTGAGGATTTTTGGATTAACCAAACTCCCTCTAAAGTTCTTTTGCTAAAAAGATTTAAAGAATTTTACAGAATTAAATAAAGGGTTTCATACAAATTGGGTTTCATATTTGGATAGTACTCTATCAGAGGAATCCAACAAAGTTTCACAATTTTTGGATTCTCCTACCCAAAGTTGTGGCTATTTAAACTTTCAACTAAATTCTGAAAACAGATAAAAGTTCAAATGCCTGCTGCTGGGCCCAGGCCACGTGTCACCCTCTGAGACAAAACCACACAGGGCCACAGGGTTTCTCCCGCGCTGTCACAAAGTGATCCGAGTGCTGCAGCCGATCAGATATTTAAACATCCGTCGCTGACCTGCGGGACCCACGGGTTCATCTTCAACCTTCGGCCAAACAGAGGCCGCGGCGGCGCCCTCCGGCGAGCGTCGCCGGAACGGTCTTACCGGCCCTCTCCCGACCCCCTGCTCGCCGCCCCACCATATCTTGGCCTGCTGAACACGTTGAGAGGTTCTCCGGCAGCCATAGATCGCCGGAAAACCTTGCGCACCGGGGTCAGCAATGATTAGGGTTACGGCGAGCCGGTGCAAGGCGAATTGTCCACCAAATGATCGATTCTTTGTCTCTAGAGCACCAGGGAAAACGTGTAGGCGCTAGACATGGCCCCCAAAACCATCAGCGAGCACTCTGACCCCGTCGGCACCGTGCGGCCGACTTGGCCCGGAAGTTTTCCCGTGGCAAAAACGTGGAATTCTCACCCTACCCTTAATTTCTCAACCTAGGATCGGGGGAGGAGGTGCTCTAGCTATAGGGGGAACTTCTGTGCGAAGTGTAAAGCACAACCATCAAGAATCAACGCCGAATTGCGCAAATCTTACCTCGGGGTCATTTTGGCCGCCCGAGAGTAATTTCCGAAATTATCCTCCGAGGAGCAACGGCTTGGGCTGAGCTTCGGGGAGGAGTAGCTAGGATCACCGGCGCGCCGCTGAGTAAGCTCGCTTGGGCTTGACTTGCCTCGGTTCATGCTGTCCACGGCGACCGAGCTCGTGTTCATCACCGTTCAACACGGGAGCAACGACATATTGCCGGTTTTCGGTAGACACGAGCATGGGGCTGTGGGGAGAAACTGCTAGCGCTCTAGAGCATGCTTGTACAAAGCTTTTTGCTGTGGAGCTCACGACCCAATGGCAACCGGCGGTGGTGTGCGATCGGGAGAACCGAGCGGGCGCCGTTGCTTGCGGGAGGGCGAAAAAACAGAGCGATGCAAGCTACGGTGAAGAGAAGAATTCGTGTTGTGCCACACGCATGAGAGATAAGGGCGAGGCGAGTCTCGGAACAGCAGGAGATGGCGGCGGTGACCGTGGCCCGAGCTGCTCGGTGTCGCCCGGGGAGACTCCTCGGTGTCGCGCGCAGCTGGGTCGGCTGTTCGAGTGGCAAACTGAAGACTTAGTGTGTAAGTCTAATATCACTATGACATGTGGTCCCACTGCCCCCTTCTTATCCCCTCTCATTTTTCTCACAAATATCTCCACAGTTTGGCAATTAATCCATCCAAATGTTTGAAGTTGCAAATTGAGTTGCATTTGGAGAGTTGGGCAAATTTCACCCAAATTCAAATGTGTATTTGGATTCTTTGCCAAATTTAAGTCTTTTTGGGAGAAATGGATAGCAAATCTTTTCAAAAATTGATGAAACTTACACTACCCCCTAATTTGGACCTAAGGAATCCAAATGTGAGCTCTGATCATTGATTTGGCTGCTGCAAATGAGGTTTTTAATACAACAGTTTGAAAACCCTTGTGTTACTCTCATTTGCATTTTTGAATGGCACAATTGGTTCTCAAAATCTGACTTTGGCTTCCTCACACTTATGGGAAAATTTCCCAACTTGGTTTTAGATCCCACTTGGGTTCCAAGTCTTCAAGCAAATGTTTGAACTTGTGTGAAGAAAGCTCTGATGTGTATTATCACATGTGAAAAAGTTTAAACAAGTCCCATTTTTCATACATGTGAAACCAACTTTGTGCAAACAAGAGTTTCTTTGTATGCATATTTTTGGACCTTTACACTCTCCCCCTGCTCCTGGAAAAGGGAGAGATGGTCTTCTTTACTGCCTATGCCCTGGCGGGGTTTGTCCCGCCAATTTCCTCCTTCTTTGTCACATTGCTGGAGACGTATGGTCTCCAGCTCCACCACCTCTCTCCCAACTCCTTCGCAGTGGCCGCTGTCTTCGTCCACTTCTGTGAGATGTTTGTGGGGGTGCACGCTTCGGTGACGCTCTTTCGCTACTTCTTCATGTTGCGGACGACCGGGCGCGGGTCGAAGACCCAGATGGGGCGTACTATTTCCAGCATCGCTGCAAGGACCCAAAGGTCTCTGGGTATCTTCTGCCTTTCAGTGCATCGAGGTGGGAAAACTGGAGGGAGAGCTGGGTGGTCGTGCAGACCGACGAGCATGATCGCCTACAGCTCCCGACCGCTGGCCCAACCACCGAGCATCGCTTCTGGGTGGAGGTCCCAGAGTTGGAGCAGGAGTACGCACCGGTCTTGGAGCGGATCCGGTTCTTGGCCAACGAGGGGCTAACGTCCCTGATGGTGCTGATGGACTTCATGTCGCGCCGTATTGCGCCCTTGCAGCAGCGCAGTCGCCCAGCATGGTACTATACTGGCGAGCAGGACTGTACCAGGTTGGAGAGGGGTCTCGGCTCTGATCCTTCCGACGAGGAGCTGTACGAGATGGTGGGCAAAGTGAGCGGCAACTTCATCCCCAGTGGCGACCCCGCCCTTCCGTCCTCTGCCACTCCCCTCTTCTTAGAGCCGCAGAGGAGGTCAGAGCTACTGCGGAAGATGCCGAACCTCAACGACATCGGGATCGCCGTCCGGCAGGTTGGGGATGCCTTCTGGGGCATCTCGATCCCGGGAACCGAGCACTCCGGATCGGGGCGCGAGGCGTCTGTCGCTGCCCAACCCGTCCCAAGAGCCGGCGGAACTCAAGCCGCCGACAAGGGGAAGGGGAAGGAGCCGGCCCCCGGGCATCCAGAGAAGAAGCGCGCCCGGTCTCCTCCGAGGGCGCCGCCTGCGCCGAGTCAGGGAGCCGGAGCACCCTTGCACCCATCTCCCGGGGGCGCTGGTCCGTCGAGTGGCGATCCGAAGAGGCCCCGGGTGTCCCACCCCAGCGGGTCTCTTCCCGGACAGCGGCGGTCCGAAGAACCCCAAGCGCCTCGTCATCCTTCCTCAGGCGGAGGGGCTTCCAGGACGGACGCTGGTAGGGCGACACCGGGGAGTGTGCCGGGGGTCCAGACGCCACAGCCTACGACCGTTCCACCCGCAGGTCCTGGCGGTTCAACTACGGCCCAGAGGCCGGGGCTACAAGCCCGTTGGAGCGCTCATGTCGCCCAGTAAGTGTTGCTCCTTCTGGCTTGTAGGAGCAGCGTTCTCGTCCCCTCTCTTAGCCTGAGAGCTTTCTTTTCTTGCAGGGACCGACCGGCTGCCAGGGGTGGGCCTCTTACCCAGCCATCTCCAACTGGCGGAGGCTCTGCGCCACAACATCTGGGAACCGCGGTGGTTCCCATGGCCCCCAAGTCGGCGGGGGCTTCCTTTGTGCCAGCGAGTTCACCCTCCATGGTGGTTGCAGCCGCACCTGTCCGCCCTCCTTCACCAGCCCGGAAGTCCGGTCCTGAGACTGGGAGGGCCGCTATAGGTGCACCTGCTGGCCCCCTGGCTCCCTCTGGACAGCGTCTCATTCCGGTTGCTGAGGCACCAGCACCTCCGCCGGTCTTAGACGCGACTGGGGGGGGGGTCAGGGGCGCGACTCCTGTCCCCTCTATCCCGGCGCCCATGTGGGATGCCCTGGGGCGTGTCCAGACCAGCGCCCGACAGTTCCAGGCCGCCTTCGAGCGGGAGCGGGGGGCGCTGGCCGGAGAGAGGGAACGCCTTCTTAGCTGGGAGCACCTCCTGCAGCAGCGGACCCAGGAGGCTAGGGCGGAGCTTGACTCGAGGCAGTCAAGACTTGAGGCCATGAGTGCTCTGCTTGACACTCAGAAGAAAGCCATCAGTCGCCTGGAGTCATAGACCCGGCGGCTTCGCGCTTCCTACCACGAGGCCCTGGCCCATGTTGAAGCCAAGGCCGAGGCGCGCTCTGCCGCCGTGGAGGAGTTGCGGCTGCAGGTAGCTCGTCGAGAGTGCGTCGTCGCCGATCGGGAACGTGCTGCAGCGGCCGAGGAGGAGAAGATCGCTGCACGGCTGAAGGCCAAAGAGGGCGAGCTGAGGGCTCGGACCGAGGAGCTGGAGCTCCGTGAGTCGGCTGCTGCTGCGAGGGAGAAGCAATTCTCCCAGGAGCGCCAGGCGGCGTTGGATCGCGAGCTGGCGGCTCGCCGAGAGGTAGAGAAGCTCCAGTCTTCACGGTCTACCGAGGCCCAGGCGGTCTGGGAATGTATTGCCGAGGCGGGGTCCGCCTTGGCTCCTCTTGGTTTCAGCCCGGTGCGGATGGAGGCTCCGGCGCAGGAGATGTCCGAGGCAATCCCGGCACTTGAGTCCATCGGCGGCAAGCTGGGCCGGCTCGAAGCGGTGATCGCCGACGAGCTTGAGGTGGAAGGACGGGGCCTGGTGAAGGAGGTCGCTACGCACGTACTGGCGTGCTTCCGGAGCCAAGACCCTTCCTTCTCTCTGGAGCCAGTCCGTCTAGGACCCGTTGCCGAGCGGGAGGAAGCTGCAAGGGCCAAGGTCGAGGACGTGGCCGCCCTTGTGGCCTCTAGGTTCCAACGGAAGTCTGGGGACTCTTAGGCATCTGCCCCCGTGGCCACAAGGCCCTGTACCTCCTTTTTTATTTTTGTTGAGTCTATAGCCCAGCTCATGGAGCCTTGTATGAACAGACTCTTGCTTTCTTCTGTGTCTGCGTGCTTTAGTCTTCTTCTTGGTTTTACCTGGCCGAGTCCTTAGCTCCGCCAGGTACTCAGAGGCCTTGACCAATCTCGAAGCTCTGCACAGACACCTTCCCTGGGCCCTTACTGTATTAAGGGCCCCGGAGGTCTCCAGGACCCGCCCCATGAGAATGGGGGGGGGGGGGGGTCCAGGCCTGCTAGCCACGTGGCGGGCCCGGAGCTCTCCTCTGAGGAGAGGGAGGTCCGGCCTCGCGGGACACGTGGAGCCTCCGGACCTCTCCCAGCGGAGGGGGGAGGTCCGGCTTCTGTAGGCCACGTGGCGGGCCCGGAGCTCCCCCCTGAGGAGGGGGAGGTCCGGCCCCGCTGGGCACGTGGGACCTTCGGGTCTTGCCCCTGCGGAAGTGGCGAGGTCTGGGTTCTTCGGTCTTACCTTGGAGTTTCGGTCTTGCGCGATCCCGTAGCGCCCCCCTAGTAGGCGCGTCCCATTGGTTGGATGTACCTACCATACTCCTACGGGGAGCTGAGGCCGAAAGGTCCTGCACACAAGTAAGGGAAACGTAATTCTCCTTGGGGGCTCCCCCTCCTCTATCTCATAGTCTTATTTGGCTTACGGTCCCCATCCACTTATACGGTGCTTGGGGACTACCGTGCGCGCAGTGCAGGGAGGTCGGGGCCCCCCTGGCTGTCGGCAGCTACCTCCAACGCAACCGCCATTGGTAGGGCAGCAAATGCCGACTAGAGGTGAGAATGAGAAGAGGGAGCTGAGCGCATGGTGAGCATGCGCCAGAAGTGCAGTCATAAAAATTTAATACGTAATTTAAATGAGCACCAAGGAAGAGCAAAGTAGGACAGGTTTCTTTTCATATAAATTTCCATAGGAGGAAGGCAGGCTAAACATGGAGGCCACGACCCGCCCCATTAAGAAGGGAAGCAAGACTCTACGCGCTTGGGGTCGGAACCAGACAAAGCTGAACGTAGTCCTGGACCGTCCCCTGAGGCTTAGCTGCTCCGAGCACTGTTCCTGGACTCTATGGAATCTATTACGAAAAGAAGAGTCTGTCCTATTGTTGCTCTAGGGGTAGAACTTACGGAGGTGTTCTATGTTCCAAGGGTTCGGGAGCGGGTCCCCATCCTCGGTGGAAAGGCGTACGCACCCGGGACGACACACTTTTGTGACTCGGAAGGGACCTTCCCAACTAGGGAGAGTTTGTGGGTCCCTTCGCGAGAAAGTATGCGCCGCAACACCAGGTCGTCTTCCTGCAGCTCCCGGGCACGTACAGACCTCTGGTGGTAGCGGCGGAGCGCTTGTCTGTACCGCGCGTTACGGAGTGCTGCATGCAATCGGACCTCGTCGACGAGGTCGATTTCTCCACGCTGGAGGTTGTCCTGCACGGCTTCGTCGTAAGCTCGGACACGGTGAGACTTCATGGTGATCTCTGGGGGAAGCACAGCTTTGGCCCCATACACCATGAAGAAGGGTGTCTCTCCGGTGGCCCGGCTCTGGGATGTCCGGTTAGCCCATAGTGTGCTCGGAAGCTCATCCACCCAATTGGCACCATGTTTCTTCAGGCTGGCATATGTGCGAGTATTGAGGCCCTAAGAATCTCAGCGTTGGCCCTCTCAACTTGCCCATTGCTCTTTGGGTGAGCAACAGAGGCATAGCACACCTGGATGCCGAGGTCTTCGCAGTAGTCTTGGAACGCTGCACTGGTGAATTGGGTCCCGTTGTCGGTGATGATTCTGTTCGGGACCCCGAACCGGCAGACAATCGACTTGATGAACTTTACTGCGGATTGCTTGTTGATGGTGGCGACTGGTGTGGCTTCCGGCCACTTGGTGAACTTGTCGATGGCGACATAGAGGTACCGGAATCCCCCGACGGCTCTGGGGAATGGATCTGCTTGGCGTGGAACTGGCACGCCTTGCAGCTCTCGACCAGCTTGACGGCATCCTGGAGTGCTGTCGGCCAGTAGATACCATGCCAGAAGGCTTTACCGACAAGCGTGCATGAGGAAGAGTGACTCCCACATTCGCCTCCATGGATCTCAGCGAGCAAGTCGCAGCCTTCCCCCTGGGTTATGCACCGCAATAGAACGTGGTTGGCGCCACGTCGGTAGAGATCCCCTTCTACCAACGCGTATCTCTTAGCCATGTGCACGATCCATTCAGCGGATACACGTTCATCAGGGAGGATGTTGTCTTTCAAGTAGTCCTGGATCTCCGTGATCCATGCATCGGGTCTGACTTGAGCATCTGGATCTTGAGCGCTGGGTTGCACGGAGTCCCCAGTGACGCTTACGATCCTTGGCGGCGTCCATGGCTGCAGGGCCGCCGGGACCGCCAGCTTCGAGGTGCTGGTCCAGCCCCCTTCGCCCGGCTCGGTGGGCCGGGCTGTGGGCCGCAGCAACGTCCTTTCGAAGACTCCTTCGGGCACAGGGGCTCCGGTGGAGGCCTTCGTTGAGAGGTCGTCAGCTGCGGCATTGCCAACGTGCGGTACGTGGTGCAGGTCCAAGGCGAGGAAGTCTTTCTCCAACATCTGCACATGGAGCAGATAAGCAGCTAGCTGTGGGTCATTGCAGGAGCATTCACCCTTGACTTGCTTGATAACTAGCTGGGAGTCGCCCTGTGCTAACAACTGGCGAGCGCCTAGAGACAGGGCTGTCTTTAGGCCAAAGATGAGTGCTTCATACTCTGCCATGTTGTTGGTTGCCTTGAAATTGAGACGCACCATATACCCAAACTGCTCCCCCGATGGCATGAGAAGCAGTACGCCGGCACCGGCCCCCTGCTTTCGTGAGGAGCCATCGAAGAAGAGCGTCTAGTAAGGTCCGGTGAAGGCCGGAGCTCGGCGCTCTAGTTCACCGTCTTCATGGCACCCTGGGTCAGCCTTCGTTGGCGTCCACTCAGCCACGAAGTCAGCCAGTGCTTGGCTCTTGACTGCGTGACGAGGAAGGAAGTCCAGCTCAAACTCCGCCAGCTCCGCTGCCCATTTAGCGACATTGCCAGTCGCGTGGGGGCTGTGGAGGACAGCCTTCAGCGGATAGGAGGTGACCAGCGAGACCCGGTGGGCTTGGAAGTAGTGGCGGAGCTTCCTGGACGCCACGAGCACTGCATACAGCAGCTTATGGACCTCCAGGTACCTTGTCTTGGCGTCATGGAGGACCTCGCTGATGTAGTAGACAGGCCTCTGGATGGTCCGGACCCTCCCTCCCAGGTCAGAGATATCTTCATCCATGGGCTCAGGCCTACGGGAGGTGGGTGGCCCCAGGGAGGCTGCCGGGAGCTGATACTCGAAGGCTCCCAAGCCGTCTTGGACCTTCGGGAGGTCCCGCTGATCTCCTGGGAGCTCCGGAAGGTCCCGTTGGACATCCGAGAGGCTCCGTTGGACCTTCGGGGGGTCCCGTTGCACCTCCGGGACGTCCTCCTGGTCCTCCGGGAGGTTGTCATGGGGTCCGTTTTGGACCTCTGGGGGGTTGTCTAGGAGACCCAGGGGGTCGTCTCGGACCTCCGGGGTTTCCTGGCGCCTGTCTCCTGCTACCGGAGCAGGCTGTGGCGATGAGAGGTCCGGTCGCTCTGCGACGAGGACCATACTCACCACTTCAGCCGTCGCCGCGATGTAGAGCAACAGATGCTCTTCGGGCTCGGGGGCTACCATTATGGGTAGGGTCGTCAGGAGTTGCTTCAGCTCCTGGAAAGCTTCTTCTGCTTCGTCGGTCCAAGCAAATGGGCCGGATTTGCGCAGGAGCTTAAAGAAGGGGAGCGCTCGCTCCGCTAACCTCGGTATAAACCGACTCAGCGCGGCTAGGCATCCCGTGAGTTTCTGGACTTCTTTGATGCGGGCGGGGGGCCGCATCAAGTCGATGGCTTTGATCTTCTCTGGGTTAGCCTCAATTCCTCGGTGTGAGACCAGGAATCCTAAGAGTTTTCCAGAAGATACGCCGAACACACACTTGTCGGGGTTCAGCTTGGTGCACGTAGAGCGCAGTTTGTCGAAGACTAAGGCCAGGTTATCTAGTAGGGATGAACTCTGCCTGACCTTAACAACGATGTCATCGACATACACCTCAACTAAGTCTCTTATCAACTCCCCGAAGGTTTTGTGCATTGCACGTACAAAGGTAGGGAGAGCGTTCTTTAGGCCATAAGGCATAGAGACATAACAGTACAGACCATCTACTGTGATGAAGGAGGTGTGCTCTTCATCCTCTCTAGACATAGGGATCTGATGGAAACCCAAGTAGGCGTCTAGGAAGCACAGCATATCGCAGCCTGATGTCGAGTCTACTATTTGATCTATTCTAGGGAGAGGGAATGGATCTTTGGGACATGCCTTATTGAGACTGGTGTAGTCGATGCACATCCGGAGCTTCCCGCCGGCCTTCGGGACAACAACAGGGTTCGCCAGCCATGGGGGGTGGTGGACTTCCCGTATGAAGCCAGCATCCAGCAGCTTCTTGATTTCTTCAAGGATGAAGTTTTGCCGCTCGATGGACTGCTTGCGGGGCTTCTGTTGGACTGGCCGGGCATCGGGGGAAGACCTTTAAGTGGTGCTCGATCACCTCCCTAGGGATCCCCGGCATCTGCGACAGCTGCCATGCAAACACGTCGACGTTGTGACGGAGGAAGGTGACGAGCGCGCCTTCCTATTTGCTATCCAGGCCCCCGGCTACCCGGGTGGTCTGGGTGGCATCGGCGCCGATTCGGACAAGCTTCAATGGGATGTCTCCCTCGTCGAGGGGTTGCACACGGGGTGCTGCGGTAGAGGCACGGTGGCGTGCACTCGGGTGGAGCCAGTTTGGTTCTGCACTGCCAGGGGTTGGTGCTCTAGCTGTTGTAAGCGCTTGGAGCTTTTCCAAGGCTGACACTGCGGCAGTGCGGTCTCCACGAATCCTGAGGACGCCTGTTGGTGTAGGCATCTTCAAGACGAGGTAGCCGTAGTGGGCTACTGCCATGAATCGGTACAGGGCTGGCCTGCCAATTATGGCGTTGAAGGGGAGGTCGATCTCCGCCACGTCGAACAGAATGTACTCTGTCCGATAGCTGTCCGGTGCCCCAAAGGTCACCGGGAGGCTGATGTGGCCGTAGGGAACGACCTGTCCCGGCCATACCCCTGAGAATGGGCTCGATGGGGTGAGCTTGGCCATCGGGATCTGCAGCTTTTGGAAAGCTGCGCGACTGATGAGGTTCAGTCCAGCCCCGCCATCCACCAAAACGTGGTACATCCTCACGTTGGCGATGGTGGGGGCCACCAAGAGCGGTAGTTGGCCGGCCCCAGCCATGTTCCTGGGGCAGTCGGTGGCATCGAAGCTGATGGGGGTTCCCATCCACTTGAGGTGCGGTGCGGCACTTGGGAGGGGAGCCACCGACGCTACCGCTCGGCGCAGGGTCTTAACCGCGCTTCGGGACAAGGGGTCAGCGGACCCACCGTAGATGACGTAGAGCATCTTCCGGCGCTCATCATCACTGGAGCTGGAGCTCTCATGATTGTGCACCGCCTTCACGGCGCGCTGAGGCTCTTGGAACTCCACCTGGTGGTCGACGTTGTCTGGGGCGTCGACCTTCTGCTTGCCCTCCCTTTGATGGTAGGGTGGGGCATTAGTTAGAAGCTGCTTCCCTTTCCCGAAGCACTCCGCGAGCTTCTGGATCTCCCGGCACTCGGCAGCAGTATGGTAACTGGTGCCGTGCACGGGGCATAGCTCGCCCTGGCCACCGTCTGGAGCCGGTGACTGTCGCGGCCTTTTGCCGGGGCGCGGCCCCCGAGCTCCACTGGGTGCCGCTGCTGCGGCAATGGGGGCCGCGGCCGGCGGTTTCATCTTGCCACCGCCCCTGTTCTTGATCTTCCTGCCGCTTCCATAGGAAGCGACGCCAGATCCTGGCCGCCCTCCTGACTCAGAGGCTGGCAGGGAGTGCCAGTTCCGCCCTTCTGCTGCTCTGGCGCACTTGTCCACCAGGCTGAAGAGCATTGAGACGTCGCGGACCTCTCTGGTCGCGAGCTTCTCGAGCATCTTCTTGTCCCGAACGCCTTGCCGGAACGCCACCACCACAGAAGCGTTTTGGATGTGTGGGATGGTGTTCCGCACCTGGGAGAACCGCTGGATGAAGGAGCGCAGCGACTCCCCTGGTTGTTGCTGGATGGCATGGAGGCCGAGCTCCGTGCCAGGCCGGGTGTAGGAACTGCCGAAGTTGGCGGTGAACTGCCGGCAGAGCTCTCCCCAGGAAGTTATGGAACCCTGGGGGAGGTTCATGAGCCAAGACCGGGCTGGGCCGGTCAAGGCGACGGGGAAGTAGTTGGCCATGACGGCCTCATCCCCTCCTGCGGCAAGTACGGCAGTGGAGTAGATCTGGAGAAACTCTGCCGGGTTGACGCTGCCGTCGTACTTCTCGGGCAGGTGCGGCCGAAACTTGCGCGGCCACCTCGCGAAGCGAAGGTGGGGCACCAGGGCCGCACATCCTGCTCCTGTTGCTGCAGGTGTTGGTGCCGCAAATGCTTGGTTCGCCGCTGGCACAGTGTACCCCGGTATGGGCAAGGCTGCGCCATAGACCGGGGACGCTGTTTGCAGGGCATATGGCTGTGGCATATGCTGCGTGGCGTATTCCTGGGGCAGAGATCGCGTGGCGAAGGTCTGCGCCTCAGGCTGGGTAGAGGCTGACGGCATGCTGTCACCAACCTCTTGGTTGCGACGCCTTTCTCGACGTCGCTCGAGGTACACCCGGGCATCCTGGCCCAAGTGGCACCATTCCAGCTATGTCCTCAGGTCTGCCGACTGAAGCCTGGTGGAGCTGGAATCCGCCGCCTGCCCGTCAACCATTGGCGTGTGTGTCAGCGACACAGCCGGTTGGTCGGAGCGTCATCCCCGCCGAAGTCGATGGTTTGCGGCGGCAACGACGAGACGGTCTACCTCGCAAATCCACTGCTGGGTCGCTGCCTGAGGCGCGTCCCCAGCAGGCGGATTGCGCAGTAGCGCTCTTACTGCAGCTAGCACATCCCCGTGGGGAACGCTCAGCGCTGCAGAAGATCTCACGCTGGTTGGAGCCTGCATTGCCGGAGTCGGCTGCTGGCTTCCAGCTTGCGCTGACACACACCGTCCTGAGTGCGTCGACACGTATTCCCCGCTGGTCACGGTTCGCCGTGAATGCGGGGGAGGAGAGCTTGCCGCTGAAGGAAGCTTGGTCATCTTCGTCGGCAGAAACTCGTCGCGCAAGGGAAAAGCCCCCTACCTGGCGCGCCAAATGTCGAAGTGTGTGGTCGACACTTCCCCCGGACCTGCACTGGGCAGCCCACGGAGGTTCTTTTTTGGAGGGGCTAGTCGCTTGCGGAGAGCTTAAGCGTAGGGACGAGTTAGGGAGGAGCTTGACACGGCGAGTTTTACGTGGTTCGGGCCGCCGGAGCGTAAAACCCTATGTCCACGGTGAGCTGAGGTGCTCGCTGTATTGCTTGTTGCTCAGAATCGGAGTCCTGAGCTTGAGGATGAGTTATGCCTAGGGTGTGAGTTGCTGGAGTGCGAACCCTTTCTAACGTCGCCTACCCGAGCCTTTTATAGTCCAAGGCTCGTGTGGCTTACAAGGGGGGGGGGGGGGGCCGGGACCCGACAGGTGGTCCCGGGGAGATTGCCTGCCGACTATCGTATCCGCAGTTATGTCGGTAGTTGTCTCTGGCGAAGGCTTCTGAGTCTTCGTCTTGCCGCCCTGCCCATGCCGCATGCTAGTCGTAGTGGTTGATGACGGCGGGAGCGGCAGGGGATGTCTTGTCGTTGTGTTTATTGGATGGCAGGTTCTGACACCGCGCGCCAGTCTGTGATGCGACTGGGCGCAACGGCACCTGACAGAGGCGTGCTCCGCGTCTCCGCGTCTTGGGAAGGCGCGGGCCTTAAATACCTTGTACGGGCAAGGTATGGTGCGTCTTTACGCCCGCTGCCTACCGCTCGGGGGCAGTCAGCGCTGTTCTGCTGGACACGTGGCGGGCTCGGAGCTCTCCTCTGAGGAGAGTGCGGTCCGGCCCCGTAGGACACGTGGAGCCTTCGGACCTCTCCCCGCAGAGGGGGGAGGTCCGGCTTCTTTCGGCCACGTGGCGGGCCCGGAGCTCTCCTCTGAGGAGGGGGAGGTCCAGATTATAGAAAGATGTGGATCAGTTGCATACCGGCTGGAATTACCAGAAACACTTTCCGGTGTGCATGACGTCTTTCACATTTCTCAGCTGAGGAAGTGTCTTAAGCTATCAACTACCATTCAGCTGGAGGATATTGAAGAACTGAAACCGGATCTCACGTATCGGGAGGAATCGGTTCAGATAATTGATGAAAAGGCCCGAACCACACGCAACCGTACGTTGTGGTTCTACAAGGTTCTATGGAGTAATCACTCTGTAGACGAAGCGACACGGGAGAGCGAAGGGTTCCTTTGCGCTAACTACCACAACTTTTTCACGTCGCACATACGGTAATTTTTCCACCGTCCTCTCTCTCATTTTCACCTTATAATCTTGGGACGAGATTCTTTTAAGGGGGGGGAATGTAAGGGCCCAACTTTTTGCACACAATCAAAGTGTTCATTACACCACACACACCTCATTTGAGGACAACTTATGAACACATTTGAAGAGCAAGTAACCACAATCAATATGGTCATTAGAGGATGAACTCACAAAAGGCAAATGTGGTATTTCCCACATGCATCATATAGGGGCTGAGCTTATGGAAAACTCCTATACCTTGCGAGGAATGCTCATGCCAAAGTTCACCAAAATCCTAAACCTTTTTGAGGTGTTTTTGGTTATAACTAGAAAGAGGCTAGTTTGAACTCAAACTCAAACTCAAACTACTTTTATCCCATGAATTCAAAAGTGGGAGGCATATTCACACTCAGCACATTTTTGTGAGCTCACACACCAGTTTTCACTCCATTTGGAGTTGATATTGACATGAGCTAATTTTAGCACATTCAAATTCAATTTGAATTTCAAACTGCATATGTGCTGAAATTATACTCAAACACTTCACAATTTGAATTATATCAAGTTCAAATGGGCATTTGATAGATAATTCAAATTCCAAAGGGTATTAGTGGGACTACTGTTTAGAGCAGTGGGAGGAAGGTAATTTCATAGGTTAAAATGGAAGTGGGTCCCACCTATCAGCCTCACTAGCAATTTAACCGACTGAAGAACAGAGCACTCGGTTTCTCGGGCTGCAGCTGAGCGCGCCACCGAGCGGGCGATCGGCGCCAGCTCCTGCTGCGTTTCCCCGCGCTGGAGACCGGCTGCCCGATGCATTATTTCTCAACAATTTTGTTAGGGTCTCATTTTTTTGTCATAAATCAACGAAAACCCACAAGGGATGCCTAGATGCACTTTCAATCTCCCCCTTTTTGGCGATTGATGACAACCAATTGAGATCTTACAAATATGATAAGAAAAGTTCAGATTTTCATAAAGTGTGCACATATGAGTTTTGAACAAAATAGGCTTTAAATACATGAGACATATGTGCACTCTTTATGGTGGGGTGCAAAAGTACATGTGTGAGCAATAATTTTGAGGTAAATATCATAATGAGCATAATCATCAAGAGTCTCAATCCTTCATAGCAGTTTTAAACATGCATCATTAATCAAAAGCATAACATAGTCATCTCACAAAAAGCATAATGCTAACATAAGTCTTACAAAAGCATAATGGTAGTTTAAGTCTTACAACAGCATAATAATAGCATAATAGTATAAGTCTTACAAAACTCATTTCTCAAGCTAGGACATGAAAAGAAAGACCTACGACCTAAGACTCCCCCTCAATCTCTCCCCCTTTGGCATCAAGGCACCAAAAAGAAGGAGAGGAGGGACTACTTGTCGTCGCCGGCTCACTCCTCGCTGTCGGTCCTTTCTTCATCTTCATCATCAGCCTGAGGAAGAGGAGGAGAGGAACCACTTGTTGTGCCAGAGTAGGCACGCTCTGATGGAGAGAGAGGAGGAAGCTCTGTGAACTCAGATGCAGAGTCCTCTGAGATGATCGGGGATCCAATGGGCTCAATCTCTAGTTTTTGGCATATTTCTTTGACATTTGCCTTCATGTATCTCATTTCTTCTTTTCTTGCCTTGTTCATCTTATGAAGCTTCAGCTCAGTTTTGCGGCAAGAACTGAAAATAGCAGCCAAAATCTTCATAAACCCACTAGAGGAACCTTTGTGTGGAGAGGCCCTAGTCTTGGATGAAGGCCTTGTGTCTTCTTGAGCTCTCTCTGGATGTTCTTTAGGTGATCCAGGTGAGGAGGCAGCTGGGAGGGAGGACTGAGGAGGCTTCTGAGGCCTTAGAGCAGTGTGCTCTACATCCTTCACAAACTCAATTCCTGTGACTTTCTCAATCATGAACATCAAGTAAGGTGCATAGCCACAGGAACGGTTTGGTGTGCAGGATATGTTTACCATGTCATTCCAAATATAATCGAAGATATTAAATCTTCTCCTCCTACTGATTACTTTCATCAAGGTTCTCAGATAACCTTGGATGCTCCCGTCATCTCCATCCTTTGGGGCAATGGTCTTCCGGAGCACTCTGTTGAGAACAATGAAGAAGGGCTTCATGTTCTTAGTTGAGGGAGGATTGAATGGAAGTCGAGTATCATAGATAAACTTCATCTTGTCCCTCTCCACAACTCCCAGATTGTGAATCACAATCTCATCATTGCCAGTGTCCTCAAGGTGCAGCAGTCTGGTAAACTCAGTGTAGGAAATTGTGTACTTGGATCCATGTGTCATCCAAGTCACTTTGTCTTCTCCATCATGAGCAAAGTGGCTAGTTGAGTAAAAATGGGCAATGACCTCATCATTCCAGTTGTATCTGAAATCGAGCAGGTCCTTGAGTCCATGTCTCTCTGCAGCCTCGATGACCTCCTCAAAGGCTTCACAACTCTTCCTTTCAAAGTACGTCCAGTCGATCCATTGACTTTGGACCACTGGAGTCTTCATTTGGAGGTACATCGAACTGTAGTAGTCTAGGTGAAAGTTACTCCAAAATCTCTTGTCGGTTGCCTTTTCGCCGGAGCTGTAGGCATCAACCTGTAACAGCCCTAACTTTTGTAAAGTTTGATGTCAGCTCATGAAACAAAGTTAAGGCGATAAAAGACTATAGTTGTGTCACATGAAATGATGATGAATGCAAATATGGACATGTGAGGGAGTTAACATTTTTCCTCTAGCCCATGCTCAACACATGTTAACCTAGGGGAAAGAATTTCGCTCCCAAAACTCTAACTCATGTGCACCTTCTCTATGAGGAGAGTGGGGGAAATTTAAACACAATTTTGAACCTTTTAAAAGGAATCATATTCAGATTGCCAAATACTTGCAAATGAATTCACCAATGCAATTTCTAGGTATTAAGGAGCTTCTGGTCCAAATTGGAATAATTGTGGGGATCATTTGCTATTTATTCCGAGGATTAAATGAGGGCACGTTCAAATTAAAACTTAAATTTGAATTTTGAACCAAACAAACTCAATTTCAAAATCTGATTTCAGCATTGAGTTCCTCATAAATCTTTTGACCTATCCTCCAAGTTTGGTCAAATTTGGAGCTCATTTCCTATTTTAAATCGAATTGAGGGATAAGAAGCAAAATTGTGGCTGTGGACCCCACCTGTCAGTCTCACAAAATTGCAACCGACTGCAGCGACAGTTGACAGCGCGCCACAGCTCGCTGCCCTCCACCCCGGTGCCACCTCCTGCTGGATTGATCTCTGGCTCGTCCTGATCTTCCCCACAGCGAGTACAACAGAGCCACTTCGCTTCTTCCACGGGCTGCCTGCTCCCGTGTGCTTCTCTCCCGAGCAGAACAGAAACTGTCGCTCTGCCCTTCTTCCCATCACGCAGCCACCACCTGAGCTCGGTTGCTCGAGCTCCCCACAGAGAAATCCTTCGCCCCTGAGTGCTCTAGCCGGCTGTCAACTTCCCTCCGCAGTCCTGAGCTCACCGGCGCCTAGAAACAGCAAAGTTTCCACTGCCCCGAACTGAAACTGAAGAAGCCGAAACTGGACGCCGTGGACAGCCCAAACCAGAAGGGATCACGCCCAAGCAAGCCATCCCATCTGTGCACCAACAAGTCTAGTTGCTCACCTCCAAAGCTCAGCCCTAGCCATTGATCACAGAGGGAGAATTTCAAGTTTTTCTCCCGGGTGGCAGAAACGGACCTTGAGATAAGGAATTGTAAAATTCGTCCTCAAATCGTGTTTGTTGGGTCTCAAAGTTCACACACAGGATGTTAACTGCCTAGCACACCTCCTCCATCGATTTTAGACCAAGAAATTGAGTGTAGAGTGAGCAATCCGAGCACTTTTAGAGGGTATGCCGCTGGACCCTATCGGGCGCACGGTGTCGATAGGTTTAGAGCCCTCTCCAGCTTGATTAGACCTCATGCCGGTCTTCTACATGATCCCCTGGTGCTGTAGAGCCCAAAAACTGACCATTTGGTGGAGAATTCACCTAGCAAGACCTCGCCGGAGCCCTAGGGTTTGCTGTGGCCGGTGCGCCCTGTTTTCCGGCGAGTTTCAGCCGCTGGCGACCTCACCAACGTGTTCAGCGTGGGGAAATATGGGGGGGGGCGGCCAGCAGGGGGTCTGGAGGTAGCTGGGAACTGGTTTTCCTGCGACCTCACCGGAGGGGGCCACCACTGCCCTGTTTGGCGCGAGTCTGGAGGTTAGGGATGATAGGTGGGACCCACTGTCAGTATTTAAACATTTTCCAGATTTTCCCACTTTAGTTCAAACTTTGGAGAGCCATAACTTTGTGTAGGAATGTCCAAAAATTGTGAAACAAATTTTGTTGGATTCCTCTCAAAGAGTACTATCTATGGATGCAGCCCAATGTTTATGAAAATCCCTGAATTTAGCTCATTAATTCATTTAAGGAAAATTAGTGTTTAGGTTTAAGGAAAATCCCTGAATTTAGCAAGGCTACCATCTTTTAGGTTTAAGTGTTCATATAATGGACTTAATCACATGGTGATCATTAGTATCTCCTTTTCACCTAGCATTCTTCTTCTCTAGGGTTTAGATCCAACAACAGAAACCTTGCTGTTGTTTGTACCTCTTATGTGTGAGTTAACTTGAACAACAGTTTTGAATCATTTTCTAAAATGCTTTTGAATACATGCGCATAAATCATCTTAATAGCACGTGACGTCGTCGTTCGATGAGGACTCGACTCTGCAGCGAGGATCTCCATCTCGTGACGAGCTTGGCGGATTCTCCGGAGGAAGGCTAACTCCTAGCTTCTAACAAAACCGTGAGCAAGGCAAGCCCCGGTTTGCATATCGTTACCGTTTTAAATTTTGCTTTACTTCACATCATGTTTATTAGGCTTGATATTGTGCATTATGTCTAGGATGATTGAAACCCACTTTCATGGCTATTACATTCCTGATTAGAAGGTTTAGGGTAGGCTTTGCCTCATTGTAGATGCTAGGCTAATGTTGTAGCTAGCTCGGTAGAAGTCGAGTAGTAAAAAGCTACTCGCGAGAAAGTTCGAGTAATGGAGTTACTCGCGAGAGATAAATGATAAGAGCACCCTCATGAATCTGAGATGGGGACGGGGATGTTCCTGTAGGATGGAGCGCTCAAGGTTGGTCTCGACCTGTGATGGGTGTGACAATGCTTGACACCACATTTGGCCTGGACCGGGATGGTAAGGAAAATGTGGAGGTTGGTTGTAGTCCCGTCCGTGTCGGTTAAGGACCGTATGTATGCGGCCCTGCTGGACAAGATTGAGCTGTACCGGATATATAGTGGGGTATGGGACCCATGAAACCGATGTAACTCGATGGACCGTGATATAGAAACTCATCCTTCGTGTGGGAATGGCGTTGAGAAGGCAGGAGGTGTAAATCCTTTAGCGGGCAACTTCGACGTGTCCGCGTAGAGGACCATCCTGCTCGGCGCGAAGCGGGGTGTCGTGTGAAAGGTTGCTGCATACAACGTAAGAAAGAGCTCTTGAGAGAGTCTTTCGAGGCGGGTGTATGTGTCGTGTATTCCGGGTTGTTATTGATTCGAATCACCGTCGCTCGCGGAAGAGGATTGAGCATACTTGCCCACTGCGTCGTGACTTAGTAAGAAGAGGAACTAAGTCTCTTAACTTGCTGTTTGTGGATTAATCACTGTATTGGAACCTTAACTGAAGTAGATATAGAGCCAACTAAATTTCACTTGCACCTTAGGCTAGCAACATCGGGATAAGCGTTTTTTGTTTGATTGTGGACTTCCGATGTTGTGAGGCGTGAGGACCACTAAAATGAAGGCTAAAAGAATCTGAATATAAGGATCAAGTTTAGTCGAGGTGCATTTTGCAAATTCCTATTCCTACTGTCCTGCTACCCCTGCATTTAGAGTTACATGTTTAGGAGTGACGGTTAAGTCTTGCTGAGCCTTAGTGCTCACGGTTGCTTCTGAGTTGTTTTTGCAGGTAGCAGGATGCCTGCTATGAAGAGGGTTGTTCGGTGAGACGACGAACCTCACGGTTCGTTCAACTCATCGGAAACCTAGCCGCTGCCTTTCTTTGGTGAAGCTAGTAGGAAGCGTTCACGGGCTGAACGACTTCTCTTCGGCGTAGATAGGGTCGAGAGTGAGTAGATTGTCCAGCAAATTTTAATTTCCGCTGCGTGCGTACATTATGTTATAAAAGAAATTATCTTGAGTAACAAAATGGTTCCGTTATGTTCTTATCGTCTTTTCGTGCATGCTGTTGGGTGCCGCATCGCACGGCACCACCCACTGCGATCCCCGGGCCGGGCGTCACACAACCTTCCTCAGGTTCCATGCCACATCACTCCCTTTGCCATTGAACTTCTGCTCCGAGGGATCCCTATTTCCCCGCCTTGGAGCTGTCATCTTCAGGGGACCAATCGGGCCGGAAGCAAGTCCCTTTCCCTTGCCCTTGGTTTGGCGTTGAGCTGTCGATCTAGAACCAGCCACATTTGCTTTTGAATCAGGTCTCTTGATTGTAACCTTTCGACTCACCCTAGGTGGGGTGAGCGAAGGCTCGGCAACACGCTCTTTTCTCTTGTTGGAGCGAGACTCCGGAGGATGAGACATTACATCTTGATCCATCTCGGCCTCAAAGTCGGAGAGACTCTCATTTGATCCCGACATGATTTCTGACAAGGAAGATAAAGTGGGTATGAATAATCAAGGATGACAAAGGATTGCACTGAATTGACATAAGCTAGGATTCCCAGATCAGGGGCATCCAGGACTAGTCCGGTGTTCAGGGTCGGACTAGTCCGTTATGAGGCTGCTCAAGCCCTAATTTGTTGAAATTTGAGATTATTCAATGCAAATATGATCTAGGGTACATGGAATGCATCAATAGAGCATGCATTGACTAGATGAGCTAAGCTATTTGAGCAAAAACAAGGAAAATTGAAGGTTCTAGGGTTTGGAGCGAGGTTTACCAAATCCTTCGATTTGAGGCGTTGAAGGAGTTCTTGATCCGGACTAGTCCGGGGTTTTGATCCCTTTGCAGTGGGGATCGATTCCCACGGAAATTTGAGAAGTTTTGATGGAGAACTTGCAAATTCACCTTGGGAGCACTTGAGTGAGGAGAGAGAGAGGGGAGGGTTGTAAGGATGAAGAAGATTAGGTTTGAGCCATCCTTAGGGTTATGGAGGTGAAATATCGGACTAGTCCGTTTTCTGATCAGAGAGAAAATCGGACTAGTCCGTGGTTGTCCGGACTAGTCTGGACTAACGGACTAAGTGCGGACTAGTCTGCCAGTGCGGACTAGTCCGGGATGACCACGGACTAGTCCGTGGTCCCTTATACAGAAGTGTACAAAACATATATATATATATATATATATATATATATATATATATATATATATATATATGTATATATATATGTATTCAAAGGTTTCTATTGAGGAATAAGGTGCAAAGGCACATAGATATTCTTGATGAATATGATCAGTAAACATACAACAATCAAGCTATGACCATGATTCACCAAGATCAAGTAGCTAACATAGTTTTTAGGAGGAAAAATAGAGAAGTATGGTTTTTCAATACAATTAACATGATTTTGAGGATGGCATACAGGTATGCAAGTTCTCAAGCCATGTTTCGAGCATCAAGGATATTTAGTTCATTTTGGAGCTCGCAAAAGCGTTTTTCATCATGTGGCTTGGTAAAGATATCGGTAGTTGTTTTTCAATGTTGACATGGGAAATGGCTATGTCTCCTTTCATTGAGTGATCTCTCAAAAAAATGATGCCAGATATATATGTGTTTAGTTCTAGAGTGCTCAACAGGGTTATGGGCAATTTTGATAGCACTCTCATTGTCACAAAGGAGTGGAATACGGCTCATATTGTAACCGTAATCCCTTAGAGTTTGTCGCATCCAAAGGAGTTGTGCACAACAACTCCCGGCTGCAACATACTCGCTTCGGCTGTGGATAGAGCAATTGAATTTTGTTTCTTGGAGGACCAAGAAACTAGGGATCTACCTAGGAATTGGCAAGTACCAGAAGTACTTTTTCTATCTACCTTGCATCCGGCATAATCTGTATCGGAGTATCCAATGAGATTGAATTTTGAACCTTTGGGATACCAAAGGCCTAGGTTGGGTGTATGAACTAAATATCTCAAGATCCTTTTAACGGTTGTCAGATGACATTCCTTAGGATTGGCTTGAAACTTTGCACACAAACATACACTCAACATGATATCAGGCCTAGATGCACATAAATAGAGTAAGGAGCCAATCATGGAACGATATACCTTTTGATCCACATTTGGTCCGTCTTCATTTAGATCCAAGTGTCCATTTGTCGCCATGGGAGTCTTTATGGGGTTTGCTTTGTCCATTCCAAACTTCTTGAGAATGTCTTGAGTGTACTTTATTTGGCTTATGAACGTTCCGTCCTTTTGTTGCTTCACTTGGAATCCCAAGAAGTACCTCAACTCACCCATCATGGACATCTCGAATCTATCTGTCATAATCTTGCTAAATTCTTGACAAAAGGATTTGTTAGTTGAACCAAATATAATATCATCAACATAAATTTGTCAAATGAAGAGATCATCATCAAAGTGTTTAGTAAACAAGGTATAATCAGCTTTTCTGATCTTGAAGTCATTTTCAGTCAAAAAATCTCTCAGGCACTCATACCAAGCTCTGGGAGCTTGTTTGAGGCCATAGAGAGCCTCACGCAGTTTGAACACATAGTCGGGGTGCTCTTGATCTTCAAAACCGGGTGGTTGCTCCACGTGCACCTCCTCCTTGATCGGTCTGTTGAGAAAGGCGCTTTTCACATCCATTTGATACAGCTTGAAATCATGGTGAGTAGCATATGCAAGTAATATATGAATCGATTCAAGCTTAGCTACGGGAGCAAAAGTCTCATCGAAATCCAAACCTTTGACTTGTGAGTACCCTTTTGCCACAAGTCGTGCCTTGTTCCTTGTCACCACTCCATGTTCATCTTGCTTGTTGCAGAAGACCCATTTAGTGCCGACGACGTTGGACTTGGGTCTTTCAACAAGCTCCCACACTTCGTTCCTTTTGAAGTTGTTCAATTCTTCTTGCATCGCCATCACCCAATCCGGATCTTTTAATGCATCCTCAACCCTGTATGGTTCCAAAGAAGATACAAAGGAATAGTGTTCACAAAAATTAGCTATGCGAGATCGAGTTATTACTCCCTTTCGGATGTCACCGACTATGTTGTCAACGGGGTGATCTCTTTGGATGCTTTGGTGTACTCTTGGATGTGGCACTTGTGGTATTGAATCTTCATCATTATCTTCTTCTCCCCCTGGATAGTTGCTCTCATTGATGTTTTGGTCTTCTTGATTTTCTTGAGGTTGATCTTGTATGGGAGCTCCCCCTTGATCATTTTCCTCCATCTATGGTTCATTTGAAGGTGGCACTTGTGGTCGAACATCGCCCAATGCCATTCTTCTCAATGCTTTACATGGAGCTTCTTCTTTATCTAGCACACACTGATCAACTTGCTCTTCTTGAGAGTCGTTAGTTTCATCGAACACTACGTCATGTGCGACTTCAACAAGTCCGGAGGTTTTGTTGAAGACACGATAAGCGTAGGAGTTCGAATCATAGCCAAGGAAGAAACCTTCATCGGACTTCGAAGCAAACTTCGAGGCCCTTGGCTTCTTATTTAAAATAACATTTTGAACCAAAAACTAAAAAATATGAAATATTTGGCTTGTTACCTGTAAGGGCCTCAGTTTTTGACACATATTTGAAGTGTTCATCACCATACACACACACCTCATTTGAGGAAAGTTAATGAACACAAATGAAGAGAAAGTAACCACCATCAACATGCTCATTAGAGAACAAACTCACATATTGCAAAAGTGGCATTTTCCACATGTGATATAGATGGGCTGGGCATATGAAAACTCCTACACATTGCTAGGGATGTCCATGCCAAGTTTCACCCAAATTCAAAACCTTTTTGAGGTCATTTTGGGTATAGTTAAAAAGAGGGTAGTTTGAAACCATATTCAAATTCAAACTGTTTTTATCCCATGAATTTAAAAGTGGGAGGCATATTCTTATTCAGCACATTTTTGTGAGCTCACACACCAATTTTCACTCCATTTGGAGTTTATCTTGACATGAGCTAAGTGGGGCAAATTCAAACTTTATTTGAATTTCAAACTGAACTTGTGCTGAAATTCCTTCAAACCAAACCCCATTTGAATTCTAACCAATTCAAATGGCTCATGGGTGAATAATTTGAATCACCATGGGTATTTTGGGACTCACTGTTTACAACAGTGATTAGGAGTAAATTTCAGAGGTTAAAATTAGAAGTGGGACCCACATGTCAGCCACTGAAGGAGATCAACCGAGTGGACTTTCAGTACTCGGGTCCCCGAGCTTCTCTCGAGAGCGCCACCGAGGGGAGGCCGCCGCGCCACCACCTGCTTGCCGCCCACGGTCGCTGAACCGACTCCCAGGGCCCTTATCTAGGCGTCCGAGCAGCCGCCGGTGCTCCCCATCCCTACCTCGACGCGCTCTCGCCCAACAGACTGAAACTCTTCGCCGCCCGAGTGAATTTTCGGTCCCTCATCGCCCGGCCGATCCATTGACCCTCCCGGCGATCTGAGACCAGCACTGGGTGCGCCAAGCCATCTTCAACACCTTCACATCGGTTCCAGACCCTGCGCGGTCTTCCCCGAGCTCCACCGCGGTGATCTTTTCTCTGCCGGTTCAGCTCGAGCCGCCGCTGCGGGAACCGTCCTTCCGGCCACCGCAGCCCACCGTTCCCGGAGCTGTGAACAGCAAAGAGGTTTGTCTTCAACCCCTCTTTCTTTTCCGCAAGCTCCGGCGGCGTGACAAGCACTGCTAAAGCCGAAATTTCATGTTTTCGCGACGGTATGCAAAAGTGAGGTCTGCACCGATCCGAGAAATTCGTAAGCCACACTGCATCACTCATCCTCTCATGGAGAGGATCACTTCTAGTAGCCCGTGCAGGTCCATAGGAGCAAGAACCACGAAGAACCGTGGAGGGAAACCGCTGTTCTTTGAGTTTTAGTAGAAATCCCGATTTCCGGCCTAGGTCGCATGGTGACAGCCCAACACAGCCCTTCCTGAGCTCCTTGGAGCTCACGTCGACCTTTCCTATGGTCCACTGATGCTCGACGACCCTTAGCTCGATCGGGTTAGGTGCTAGGGAGGACGGGCAACACGGCCGAAGTTCTCCCGAGTCTGCAGCTCGTCGCCGTCCATGTGGCGGCCATTTTCATGGCGAGCTGGCCCGAGAATCCTGTTCCCCGAGAGAAAATAGGCAGAGGCGGCAAAAATCGTGAAGTTTGGAGCTCTACCGAAGCTGCCGGCGAGCTCTCCAGCGAGATACCCCGGCGGCGGAGCGCGGGCGTCGGGAGGTTGAAGAAGGGGGTGGACCCCAGCTGTCAGCGACCGATATTTTAAATTGGGATCGGGCTGCAGCCGGGATCGGTTGTGCTGGCACGCAAAAACCTTGTGGGCCGCGGTGTGCGGTCGCCTCGGCGCTCAACACGTGTCCCTGCAGGCCCCGGCAGATTTAAACTTTTCCCCCGATTTTCAGATTTCTTCCAAACTTCAAATCCTTATAACTTTGGCTAGAAAACTCCAAATCGAGTGAACCAAATTTTGTTGGATTCAGCTCTCTGAGCACTTTCCAGCAAATCAAGTTTTACTTCATAAAAACCCTTATTTCTCCAGAATTAATTCCTCAAAATTTAAACTGTTTGGAATTTTAACTGGAGAATCCTTTGGGGGAAAAACCTGAAATTTTGCTGGAATGTTCTCCAAAATATCCCTGAACTACCGTAAAAATTTCAGATCCATTTGAGCTCATTTGATCCACCTAATGGTGTGATTAGTGAAACTGTTCCAAAGAAAATAGAAAATGTCCAGAAACATTTTCAGAATTTTCTCTGAAATTGTTTACCTCATATCTTTAGCTAGGAACCTTCAAATTAAGTGAGACCAACTCCATTGGAACCCTCTGAAAATCTAGTTTTCAGAAAGACATAGTTTGTTTCATGAAAATCCTTAGAACACCCTAAAAGCCTTCAATTAAGGTCAAGTACATGATTAATTGTGGAGGGCTCAAATGAGCTTTGCTTCAATTAAAACTTGACCAAATCTCTGTTTAGGTTGTAACCAAGCCACAGTAAAAGTTTCACAGTCATTGGGTCTGTCTGGTGAGAGTTAGAGACTTCACAACTTCAAAATTAATACAAATGCATTTAAATTAATACATGTACTGCTTATATCATGTAGTCGCTAAGGTCGAGGAGGAACCCGAAGTCCTAGACTTTGTTACTCCGGAGGAACAGCTAGCCTACGACCAAGAGCAGCAAGGCAAGCTCCGGTTTGCATTAACCGTTTTACAAATTTTTATTGTTTTGAGCACTTACTTGATTATCATGATTCTTCGCATTAGAGTCTTGTTTGGAAACCCAATTGCATAGCCAAGAAAACCATGGGTTGGGTTTAGGATTGCAAACCCCGTTAGCTACTGCAATGCTAAGATAGTGTAGGATTCGGTACAAGTCGAGTAGTTGGAACTACTCGTGAGCATAGGCTAGAGGCACTCGACTCGGGTAGAGATAGCACATGAAACTAATGGCAAGAAAATGAGACCAAGCGGAGGGTAAGGGCAGCAGGACTTTGGGGCCTGTGTGCTGTAGCTCCTCTTGTGTTGATTGAGGACCGAGTCGTGTGCGGGCCTGTTGAACAAGCTAGAATAGTACAGAAGACCTACCGGCTATATGGGAACCGGGAAACCGATGTAACTCGGGTAGCTGGGTATTGAGGTATTGCCCGTCGTTCAGAGGGTAGGTTGAGAGCTTGAGGTGTAAATCGTCTGGCGGCACTGAGATGCGCGTGCAGAGACTTCTTGCTCGGGACGATGGGACCGGTTCAATGTTTGGCTGACGGGTGAAAGGTGGTTGCGTACGGCGTCCGTGATGGTTGTTGTAGGCAACATCGAGTACGGGCGTACGTGACGGGTTGTTCGGGTAACCCTGCAGGTGTAAATCGATTATAATCGCCGTCCCTTGCGGTCAGTGAGTACCACTTGTTCACTGTACCATGACGTAGAAAGAACAGGCTAGTTGCATGTTAAAATGTTGCTGATTGAAAGATGGACTTGATTGCTAATGATTTGCTGTAGTCTAGAGCTAACTAAAGTTCTTTTCAACTTTGGGCAAAGTACATGAGAGAAATGCGTTTCTTGTTTGATTGCGGCTCTCTCATGTGCCTTAGCGTAAGGTTCTCCACCACCTGCTGCTAAAACCTGAAAGTAAGGTTCCACTAATTAGGCGAGTCCTTTGCAAATGATTTTACCTCATGTACCCATCATCCCTCATGTAGAAGTTCCATGTTTGAGTGAGACGGGTCAGACTTGCTGAGCCTTCGTGCTCACTGCTTGTGTTTGAAGCTTTTGCAGGGTTCTATGAGGAAGGGACTCCCGAGGAGGAGACGGAACCCCAGGAGGGGAACCCCGTCGAGTGGGAGTCGTGCACCCCGCAGAGTTAGTGTGCGTGTGTGCTAGCAAGGACACGTTCAAGGGCTGAACGTGGACTTGATGCGTAGTCTACGCCTGTGAGTGTAGACTGGACTTATTTTGATGTAAACATGCTCATAAACTACTTTATGTAATCTAAACTTTGCTTCCGCTTTGTACCTTTGACATGTGTTATCCGGTGCTGTGCAACGCAGTACCCCTCAGCGTGATTCTAGCTCGACAAGACCGTGGGGTCGTGTCAGCGTTGGTATCAGAGCTCGCTTGAGGTTTAACGCATTAAAAAGGTCATCTTTTTCAAAAATACAGTGAGGAACGAGTTAGTAGCTCGTATAAGGATGTTATTAGTATATAGAAAGTGGCATATTAACTTATTTGATTATGTCGGAAAATCGCGCATCTAGGGACGTTCATGTCTTGGGGGGTGCACGTAAGCGCTGTCCACCAGTGCGCACAAGCTGAAGGATGGAGCCCCACGGGTGGCAGGTAACCCGACCCGCTTTGATATCCTCTACGACTCTTCATGTCGTTTGGGGTATACGAGCAACGTCTGTCCCTGGCGTGCGTGGTGCAATTTGGGAGACCCCGTCACGTGGTCTGAAACGTGAACACGTAACTCAAGGCGTGTTTGGCTTGAGAACATCCGGGCGAGTGATGACGGCGGGGTGTACGAACTGTATGGATTCCGGGCTCGGTGTGCAGCCGAGTATGACGATTGTTTGAGTTTCTGCAGGTAGCCTGACCACGAAACGGTAGACGTGTAGCATCCGTGTGCGAGTGACGTTTAGTGCCACTGAATTAACGAAGCCGGCTAAGTCCGGTATAGGTTTTTCTTTGTGAGGACGTAGTACCGACATGCTCTGGTGATGCATCAACGTCACACCCAACTAAATGAACAACTTCATTGTAAAAACTTGAAGGTTTTGATCCAAAGCAGTAAAACTTTGCTGTAACCTCTTCCCTTAATCAGGATATTCAAAGTAAACAAGTTTTCAACTTATAGGTTGTTAAGGACAGAGTACTCTGGTTTCAGCTGAATTAGGGCTGAAGTTGATCAGAGGTTAGAGGTTGAGTTCTTTCGAGGTTGGGGTCATATGATACATTTATGGAAATATTTGGAAGAGCTTTACAACTTTTCCGTTGAGGTCCAGATGTGTTTCATCCCTTAACCACTCGAAAATGCAGTGGAGTTGAAACTGTCCAGAAAACAGGACAGAGTAAAGACTCTCTGTAAACTCTCTGTAAATTAAGCATAACTTCCTGCTTAAAAATCCAAAAATAGAAAATGAGGTATTTCTGGAAAGCTTATGAGATGGGTTACAACTTTTTAATAGAAAGTTTTGTCAGATTGAGAGCATAATTAACTGGAATTCTTGGATCAAATCAGTACCTAAAGCAGGGAGGTGCTGTCCAATTTGCTCCAGAAATTCTGTTCACTTTGACATCTCATAACTTTTGAACCACGACAGATCTTAGGCCAAGCAAATACTTTCTGGAAAGCTATTGAAGTTAGATTTAACTTTGATGTTGAGCTCCAGAATTGGTTTTGCCTTTAACATGGCCTAAATCAGGCTGAGATGGGAACTGATCAGGGCTGTCATGTGAACAGCAGATCAGTAGTCAAATTTGTGTAAAATTTGAACTATGTTTCCAAGTTTTATGGGTTCAATGACATGTATTATGTTATAACTCAATAGTTTACTGTTTAAATAAATATTTGACATTTCTCAAATATATTTTTACAGATGACAGCAGACAAACAGTTGGAGAACGGGTGGGTGGTTTCCCACTGTTCTCACCGTAGCGGCTACCCGGAAGCATTGTGGCAAATGCTCCAATATTTCGGGTACAACCAGATGCCGCAGTACTTCGCCAAGGAAGAAGGCGAAGAGGGGAACAAAACATGGACAATCCATGTTGAAGTCCCTGCAGGACCTACGCCACCCGGTTGGGTGCCTTTCACCATCACGGTGAGAGGAAGACAACCGGAAGGGATGTGGCAAGTGGCAGCTCGTGACACCATGTCATGTTTCTGCCAACTACACGTGCAAGCTATGGAGGGCACTCCATATGCGCTTGTTCCGGTGGAGGGACGAGCTCAGCATGTGTGGGAAGAGAGGTACCTGGAGGCAACGGACCTGAGTTGCCCAAGGTACAACCCCGCGGAGGCAAATCTCAGCCTCCAGATGAGGGCGGGAAATGCCGTGATGGACAGCCAAGCTGTTCATACGGAGCATCTCGCCACAAAGCTCAAGGAGAGCACGAGCCGTGGAGACCATTTCGAGATTGCTCACAGCGCACTCCGCAATGTGCTCCTTCCGACGATCAAGCGACTGAATGAACAGCACAATCAGTTGCATCGTCTGAAGAAGGCAAAGAAGAAGAGCCGTGTCGACATCGCGGCGTTACAGGAACTGGTACAGAATCTGACCCAGCAGAACGAGGACCTTGCTCAAGAGCGAGACGACGCTATTGAGGAAGGCCAAGGCTGGGAAGAGGACTACAACCAGGCTATGGATGAGGTGCATGCTTTGCAGGACCTCGTACCTCCGGTATTGGGCATACCGGTGGTCTTGGGTCTTCCAGCAATGGGAGAACCCGGGATCGGAGAAGAGGTGGTAGATCCAGAGCCACCAGCAGAGGTACCGGAGGAGGACGACCCATAGGAGGTCGAGTTCTACTCCGAGTAGGGGGTTACAGTTGCCATGTAGGGCAGCTAGGGTAGTGTAACCCAACTTTTGTAATCGGTGACATGTCGTGTAGACAGTAGCGTATGTACAGGTAGTGACGACATGAGCACGACTTCTCGGAGACCCGAGAATTATGTATCTTGTATAAAGTTTATGCTTTATCAATATATGTGAATGTTGTGCAAATTATTCATGTGTCACTTCAATACCTACTGTTGCATATGGAATTTTAAGTATGACATGTGCTAATCGCTGCTGTTTTGAATTTCAGAATGACGCGTACTCGTGCAAACCCTGATGTTGGGGGTACTAGCCAAGGGGGAGAGACCTCCCAACCACCTCCCGAGGACTCCTCGGGACAGCAGCAGCAACAGCATCAGCAAACACCGCCACTGCCAACGGTTACATTGGCCGACATCGTCGCGGCAATGGCGGGTTCACATCAGCAGCACACGGAGTTGCTGCAAACTCTCATTGTGAATACGTCTCGCCCAGAGAGACGTCAAGACTGTGAGGAGCGTCAACAGAGCTCCTACTCCGACTTCCTGGCGACTCATCCCCCAGTATTCTCAAGGGCGGATGAACCTCTTGACGCGGACAACTGGCTCCGCGCGATAGAGATGAAGTTCGGGCTGCTCCAGATAAGCGAGCAGCGCAAGACTCAGTTCGCAGTCCAGCAGCTCCAAGGATCCGCGAGCGCGTGGTGGGCCAACTTCTGTGCTTCACAGCCCACCGACCGAGTAATGACCTGGACGGAGTTCTGGACGGCCTTCAGGGCCTATCACATACCGCCAGGTTTGATGAAGAGGAAGACGCAGGAGTTCTTACACCTGCAACAAGGGAGCCGGAACACGCTGGAATACTCCAGAGCGTTCAACGATCTCGTGCTCTACGCGTCGTATCACGCAGATACTGACGAGAAGCGGTGGGACCACTTTTACTAGGGGCTTAACCCGCTCCTGAAGGACAAGTTGGCGATGTTCAATCGCGGCAGCCTCAACGACATCATTGATGCTGCGATTGTTCAGGAGGACTCCGGCAAGGAGTTAGCGGCGGCAGAGAGAAAGCGAAGCGCGCCGCAAAGCAGCGGAGAAGGAGGTGGTCCTTCTCAGAAGTTTCGGATGGTGAATCGCCCACCATCAGGTCCACGCTGGCAGCCACCCCAGAGGTCGATGCCGTTCCGCAGTCGACCGTACTCTTTACCGGCGTTCAGGCCGGCACTGCCAGTACCACCGCAACAACAGCAGCAGCGGACGATGCCGCGTGCGTATGCACCTCAGCAGCGCATGCCGGGCTTTCGTCCCCCGAGCACTACACCAGCAGCGGCCACATGTTACAAGTGTGGTCGTCCAGGACACTTCGCGAGCAGTTGCCCGGAGAGGCAAGGCGGCGGAGTGGCACCGCAGTTTCCGGAGAGGAATCAACCCCGGAACCCTACTAATGCGCGGCGGGCAAACCCTAGGCCCGGCACCGTCGACCAGCTTGCCATAGAGGACGTGCCGGAAGGCGAGCCAATCCTTGCGGGTATGTTCCAACTCCACCAGCATCCCACTATAGTACTGTTTGATTCAGGCGCCACGCATAATTTTGTTAGCCAAGCTTTCATTGCTAAACACAGCTTGCCAATACTACCCACCGATAGTCCATATTTAATTTGTTCACCGGGTGGGAAGATTTCAGCAAGCGTAATGGTTTTCAAAGCACCATTATGCTTAGCGGGTAGAGTGTACCCCACGTCTCTCATAATCTTAGAGGGACAAAAGGTCGATGTCATCCTAGGGATGTCGTGGTTAACCCGCCACGGCGCTGTTTTAGACACCGTCTTTCGAATCGTGCACTTAAACTCAGAAGTGCACGAGTCTCACTCCTTATTTCTCGACAGTCCAGAAATAAAATTTCCAAGTGTCTACCAAGCCACAACCATCAGATTGGAAGATATTCCAGTGGTCCGAGAGTTCCCTGACGTATTCCCGGATGATTTGCCGGGGATGCCGCCCGATAGAGAGGTGGAGTTCAAGATTGAACTTGCACCGGAAACCATGCCAATATCCCGAAGGTCGTACAAGATGGCGCCCAAGGAGTAGGCTGAACTGAAGACTCAGCTCACGAACCTCCTGGAAAAGGGTTTTATTAGGCCGAGCTCCTCGCCATGGGGCTGTTCGGCATTATTTGTAAAGAAGAAGGATGAGACGTTGCGGCTTTGCGTGGACTATCGTCCATTAAATGCCGTAACCATCAAAAACAAGTACCCGTTGCCACGGATCGACATGTTGTTTGATCAGTTGGTCGAAGCGAAGATCTTTTCCAAGATGGACTTAAGATCCGGGTACCATCAGATTAGATAAGGGCGGAGGACATTCCAAAGACAGCTTTCTCGACGAGGTACGGACTTTATTAGTACCTGGTCATGTCCTTCGGCCTCACCAATGCTCCAGCTCACTTCATGTACTTAATGAACTCGGTATTCATGCCGGAGCTGGACAAGTTTGTCGTGGTCTTCATCGATGACATACTGGTATATTCCAAGTCAGAGGAAGATCACAAGAAGCATCTGCGTATAGTCTTGCAACGGCTGCGGGATCACAAGTTATACGCGAAATTCAGCAAATGCGAGTTTTGGATATCGCAAGTGCCTTTTCTCAGGCATATCATCTCAGCGGAGGGTATCGCTGTGGACCCGAGCAAGATCACTCAAGTGCTGAATTGGAAATCCCCGAGAACTGTTCACGAGGTACGGAGTTTCCTCGGACTCGCGGGATATTATCGGAGGTTCATTCCGAACTTCTCAAAGATTGCCAAGCCTATGACGGAGCTGCTGAAGAAGGCTACCAAATATGTTTGGAGTCCAACATGTGAAGCAGCATTCAAGGCTTTAGTCAAGCACCTGACATCAGCACCGGTTTTGGCGCAGCCAGACACAACAAAACCGTTCGATGTGTACTGCGATGCATCCGGCATTGGGCTCGGATGTGTGCTGATGCAAGACCGAAGAGTGGTCGCGTATGGATCACGGCAGCTTAGAAACCATGAGCAGAATTATCCAACCCACGACTTGGAGCTCGCTGCCGTGGTACTTGCACTGAAAATGTGGAGGCACTACCTACTCGGTAACCTCGTACATTTATATACCGACCACAAAAGCCTCAAGTACATATGCACTCAGAAGGAGTTGAACACGAGGCAACGAAGATGGTTAGAACTGATAAAGGATTATGAAATAGAGATCCATTATCATCCGGGCAAGGCAAACGTAGTGGCAGATGCGCTGAGCCGCAAGTCACACTCAACAATCTGACCATCACACCGTTGGAAGAGAGCGAACCACCACTGCATGTGATTCTACATGGAGCTCTCTACAACTTAGCTTTGATCCCCACCATCCGTGAAGAGATAGCGGCAGCTCAGAAACATGACAAGGGTATGTCGCAATTGCGGAGACGTGTAGACAGTGGGGAGCTGAAATGTTTCCGGAAGGACGGAGACGGCGTCCTATGGTTCAAGGACCGGATCGTCGTACCCCGTAACCCGGAATTACGGAAGAAGATCTTTGATGAGGCTCACTTGTCAAAGTTTTCTATTCACCCCGGCAGCAACAAAATGTATCAAGAACTCAGAGGCAAGTTTTGGTGGACACGGATGAAGCGTGAGACTGCAAAATACGTGTCCGAGTGTGATACATGTCGAAGGGTGAAGGCAGACCATATGCGGAAACAGGGACTGCTACAACCACTAGGCATTCCTGCCTGGAAGTGGGAGGGCGTGAGCATGGATTTCATCGTCGGGTTACCCACCACCTTGCAGAAACATGATTCTGTGTGGGTGATCGTCGATCGGCTCACCAAAGTTGCCAATTTCATCCCGGTCAACACAAACTACAACGCCAAGAAGTACGCTGAACTATACATCTCACAGATCCTATGCTTGTACGGCATACCCCGTACCATCATATCGGATCGGGGCACTTTATTTGTGTCCCATTTTTGGGAGCAGCTACACGCTGCCTTGGGGACGAAGCTGATCCGTAGTTCAGAATACCACCCGCAGACGGATGGGCAAACCGAGCGGGTAAATCAAATCCTAGAAGACATGCTATGAGCTTGTGCTATCAACCACGGCAAGAATTGGGATGATCACTTGCCGTTAGCCGAGTTCTCGTACAATAATGGGTACCAAGCCAGCATCAAGATGGCGCCTTATGAGGCGCTATACGGGAGGAAATGTCGCACACCATTGAACTGGTGTGAGTCTGGCGAAAGGGTTACCTTCGGGATTGACCTTGTCAACAACACGGAAGAAAAGGTTCGACTGATTCAAGCGAACCTAAAAGCCGCTCAATCCCGTCAGAAACAATATGCGGACCGGAGAAGACGCCCATTACAATTTAAAGTCGGGGATCACGTATACCTACGTGTGTCTCCAATGAAGGGCGTAAACAGATTTGGGGTGAGAGGAAAGTTGGCACCCCGATTCATCGGTCCATTCCAGATTACCGAAAGAGGTGGATCAGTGGCATACCAGCTAAAATTACCAGAAGCACTTTCCGGTGTGCACGACGTCTTTCACATTTCCCAGCTGAGGAAGTGTCTCAAGCTATCAACTACCATTCAGCTGGAAGACATTGAATAACTGCAACCGGATCTCACCTATCGAGAGGAACCGGTGCAGATTATTGATGAAAAGGCCCGAACCACACGCAACCGTACGTTGTGGTTCTACAAGGTTCTATGGAGTAATCACTCTGTGGACGAAGTGACATGGGAGAGCGAAGGATTTCTTCGCGCCAACTATCCCAACTTTTTCACGTCGCATATCCGGTAATTTTCCACCGTCCTCTCTCTCATTTTCACCTTATAATCTCGGGACGAGATTCTTTTAAGGGGGAGGAACGTAAGGGCCTCAGTTTTTGACACATATTTGAAGTGTTCATCACCATACACACACACCTCATTTGAGGAAAGTTGATGAACACAAATGAAGAGCAAGTAACCACCATCAACATGCTCGTTAGAGAACAAACTCACATATTGCAAAAGTGGCATTTTCCACATGTGATATAGATGGGCTGGGCATATGAAAACTCCGACACATTGCTAGGGATGTCCATGCCAAGTTTCACCCAAATTCAAAACCTTTTTGAGGTCATTTTGGGTATAGTTAAAAAGAGGGCAGTTTGAAACCATATTCAAATTCAAACTGTTTTTATCCCATAAATTTAAAAGTGGGAGGCATATTCTTATTCAGCACATTTTTGTTAGCTCACACACCAATTTTCACTCCATTTGGAGTTCATCTTGACATGAGCTAAGTGGGGCAAATTCAAACTTTATTTGAATTTCAAACTGAACTTGTGCTGAAATTCCTTCAAACCAAAACCCATTTGAATTCTAACCAATTCAAATGGCTCATGGGTGAATAATTTGAATCACCATGGGTATTTTGGGACTCACTGTTTACAACAGTGATTAGGAGTAAATTTCAGAGGTTAAAATTGGAAGTGGGACCCACATGTCAGCCACTGAAGGAGATCAACCGAGTGGACTTTCAGTACTCGGGTCCCCGAGCTTCTCCCAAGAGCGCCACCGAGGGGAGGCCGCCGCGCCACCACCTACTTGCCGCCCACGGTCGCTGAACAGACTCCCGGGGCCCTTATCTAGGCGTCCGAGCAGCCGCCGGTGCTCCCCATCCCTACCCCGACGCGCTCTCGCCCAACAGACTGAAACTCCTCGCCGCCCGAGTGAATTTTCGGTCCCTCATCGCCCGGCCGATCCAGTGACCCTCCTGGCGATCTGAGACCAGCACCGGGTGCGCCAAGCCATCTTCAACACCTTCGCATCGGTTCCAGACCCTGCGCGGTCTTTCCCGAGCTCCACCGCGGCGATCTTTTCTCTGCCGGTTCAGCTCGAGCCGCCGCTGCGGGAACCGTCCTTCCGGCCACCGCAGCCCACCGTTCACGGAGCTGTGAACAGCAAAGAGGTTCGTCTTCAACCCCTCTTTCTTTCCCGCAAGCTCCGGCGGCGTGACAAGCACTGCTCAAGCCGGAATTTCATGTTTTCGCGACGGTGTGCAAAAGTGAGGTCTGCACCGATCCGAGAAATTCGTAAGCCACACTACATCACTCATCCTCTCATGGAGAGGATCACTTCTAGTAGCCCGTGCGGGTCCATAGGAGCAAGAACCACGAAGAACCGTGGAGGGAAACCGCTGTTCTTCGAGTTTTAGTAGAAATCCCAATTTCCGGCCTAGGTCGCACGGTGACAGCCCAACACAGCCCTTCCCGAGCTCCGTGGAGCTCACGTCGACCTTTCCTGTGGTCCACTGATGCTCGACGACCCTTAGCTCGATCGGGTTAGGTGCTAGGGAGGACGGGCAACACGGCCGAAGTTCTCCCGAGTCTGCAGCTCGTCGCCGACCATGTGGCGGCCATTTTCATGGCGAGCTGGCCCGAGAATCCTGTTCCCCGAGAGAAAATAGGCAGAGGCGGCAAAAATCGTGAAGTTTGGAGCTCTACCGAAGCTGCCGGCGAGCTCTCCGGCGAGATACCCCGGCGGCGGAGCGCGGGCGTCAGGAGGTTGAAGAAGGGGGTGGACCCCAGCTGTCAGCGACCGATATTTTAAATCGGGATCGGGCTGCGGCCGGGATCTGTTGTTCTGGCGCGCAAAAACCTTGTGGGTCGCGGTGTGCGGTCGCCTCGGCGCTCAACACGTGTCCCTGCGGGCCCCGGCAGATTTAAACTTTTCCCCCGATTTTCAGATTTTTATTCCAAACTTCAAATCCTTATAACTTTGGCTAGAAAACTCCAAATCGAGTGAACCAAATTTTGTTGGATTCAGCTCTCTGAGCACTTTCCAGCAAATCAAGTTTCACTTCATGAAAACCCTTATTTCTCCAGAATTAATTCCTCAAATTTAAACTGTTTGGAATTTTAACTGGAGAATCCTTTGGAGGAAAATCCTGAATTTTTGCTGGAATGTTCACCAAAATATCCCTGAACTACCATAAAAATTTCAGATCCATTTGAGCCCATTTGATCCACCTAATGGTGTGATTAGTGAAACTGTTCCAAAGAAAATAGAAAATGTCCAGAAACATTTTCAGAATTTTCTCTGAAATTGTTTAGCTCATATCTTTAGCTAGGAACCTTCAAATTAAGTGAGACCAACTCCATTAGAACCCTCTGAAAATCTAGTTTTCAGAAAGACATAGTTTGTTTCATAAAAATCCTTAGAACACCCTAAAAGCCTTCAATTAAGGTCAAGTACATGATTAATTGTGGAGGGCTCAAATGAGCTTTGCTGCAATTAAAACTTGACCAAATCTCTGTTTAGGTTGTAACCAAGCCACAGTAAAAGTTTCACTGTCATTGGGTCTGTCTAGTGAGAGTTAATGACTTTACAACTTCAAACTTAATACAAATGCATTTAAATTAATACATGTACTGCTTCTATCATGTAGTCGCTAAGGTCGAGGAGGAACCCGAAGTCCTAGACTTCGTTACTCCAGAGGAACAGCTAGCCTACGACCAAGAGCAGCAAGGCAAGCTCCGGTTTGCATTAACCGTTTTACAAATTTTTATTGTTTTGAGCACTTACTTGATTACTATGATTCTTCGCATTAGAGTCTTGTTTGGAAACCCGATTGCATAGCCAAGAAAACCATGGGTTGGGTTTAGTATTGCAAACCCCGTTAGCTACTGCAATGCTAAGGTAGTGTAGGATTCGGTACAAGTTGAGTAGTTAGAACTACTCGCGAGCATAGGCTAGAGGCACTCGACTCGGGTAGAGATAGCACATGAAACACATGGCAAGAAAAATGAGACCAAGCGGAGGGTAAGGGCAGCAGGACTTTGGGGCCTGTGTGCTGTAGCTCCGCTTGTGTCGATTGAGGACCGAGCCGTGTGGAGGCCTGTTGAACAAGCTAGAACAGCACCAAAGACCTACCGGCTATATGGGAACTGGGAAACCGATGTAACTCGGGTAGCTGGGTATTGAGGCATTGCCCGTCGTTCAGAGGGTAGGTTGAGAGCTTGAGGTGTAAATCGGCTGGCGGCACTGAGATGCGCGTGCAGAGACCTCTTGCTCGGGACGATGGGACCGGTTCAATGTTTGACTGACGGGTGAAAGGTGGTTGCGTACGGCGTCCGTGATGGTTGTTGTAGGCAACATCGAGTACGGGCGTAGGTTACGGGTTGTTCGGATAACCCTGCAGGTGTAAATCGATTATAATCGCTGTCCCTCACGGTCAGTGAGTACCACTTGTTCACTGTACCGTGACGTAGAAAGAACAGGCTAGTTGCATGTTAAAATGTTGCTGATTGAAAGATGGACTTGATTGCTAATGATTTGCTGTAGTCTAGAGCTAACTAAAGTTCTTTTCAACTTTGGGCAAAGTACATGAGAGAAATGTGTTTCTTGTTTGATTGCGGCTCTCTCGTGTGCCTTAGCGTAAGGTTCTCCACCACCTGCTGCTAAAACCTGAAAGTAAGGTTCCACTAATTAGGCGAGTCCTTTGCAAATGATTTTACCTCATGTACCCATCATCCCTCATGTAGAAGTTCCATGTTTTGGTGAGACGGGTCAGACTTGCTGAGCCTTCGTGCTCACTGCTTGTGTTTGAAGCTTTTGCAGGGTTCTATGAGGAAGGGACTCCCGAGGAGGAGACGGAACCCTAGGAGCGGAACCCCGTCGAGTGGGAGTCATGCACGCCGCAGAGTTAGTGTGCGTGTGTGCTAGCAAGGACACGTTCAAGGGCTGAACGTGGACTTGATGCGTAGTCTACACCCGTGAGTGTAGACTGGACTTATTTTGATGTAAACATGCTCATAAACTACTTTATGTAATATAAACTTTGCTTCCGCTTTGTACCTTTGACGTGTGTTATCCGGTGCTGTGCAACGCAGTACCCCTCAGCGTGATCCTGGCTCGACAAGACCGTGGGGTCGTGTCATTACCCGTGAGTAGTTCATAAGAGGTTTTCTTGAGCAACCGATGAAGATATAGTCAATTTATGGCGTGACAAGCGGTGTTAACCGCTTCAGCCCAAAACCTGTCCGAAGCCTTGTATTCATCGAGCATTGTCCTTGACATCTTAATGAGAGTTCGGTTCTTCCTTTTGGCTACTCCGTTTTGTTGAGGAGTATATGGTGCTGAAAATTCATGTTTTATCCCTTCTTCGTCTAGATACTCCTCAACTTGGGTGTTCTTGAATTTTGTCCCATTGTCGCTTCGTATGTTCTTGATCTTCAATGAGAATTCATTTTGGGCACGCTTGATGAACTTCTTGAGGGTTCCTTGAGTTTCTGTCTTATCATGCAAAAAGAAAACCCACGTGAAGCGTTAAAAATCATCGACAATGACTAGATCATCCGCCGATGCTTATGTAAGCAATTGGGCCAAATAGATCCATGTGAAGGAGCTCAAGCGGTCTTGTTGTAGTCATGACATTCTTCGTGGGATGGGATGCTCCTACTTGCTTCCCTGCTTGGCACGCTCTACACGACCTGTCTTTCTCAAAAACAACATCCTTTAAACCTCGGATGTGATTGCCTTTGAAGAGTTTTTGAAGATTCCTCATACCAACATGTGCTAGCCGTCTATGCCACAGCCAACTCATGTTGGTCTTTGCAATCAAGCATGTGTCAAGTTCGGCTTTATCTTTGTTGAAGTCAACTAGATAATTTTTTCCCTTCAACACACCCTTGAATGCAATTGAGTTATCACTCCTTCTAAAGACAGTCACACCCTCATTAGTGAATAAGCAATTATAACCCTTGTCACATAATTGAGATATGGACAGAAGATTATAATCCAAGGAGTCAACGAGTAAAACATGAGAGAGAGAGTATGTTGTGATGAAATTGCAATTTTACCGGTACCAAGCACTTTTCCTTGACTATTATCACCAAAGTAAATGCCTTCGCTTGGATTTTCATTTTCTTCATATTCCATGAACATTCTTCTTTCTCCGATCATGTGATTGGTGCATCCACTATCTAGCACCCATTTTGCTCCACCGGATGAATAAGTCTGCAAAAAATAAATTATGCCTTGGTCTTAGGTACCCAAGTTTGCTTGGGTCCTTTGAGGTTAGTCACAAGTGATTTGGACACCCACACATGAGACTTGGTATTCCCATGGTGTGGCCCAACATATTTAGCATAAACTCTTCCAAGATTACTTTTCATAAGTACATATGAAGCATCAAAGGTTCTAAATAGACGTTGTTGTTCATATGTGTTCACATTGTTAAATTTATCAACATTACTAAGCTTTGTAGCTTGAGAAGAGTTTCCCTTGACAAAGGCAATACAACCCTTGTTATTCTTGTGGCTTCTAGCATTTTACTTTTCACCATTAGAATATCCAATGCCATATTTGACATTGGGAGGCCTTGTGACCGAGTATGCACTGCGTACATACTTGATCTTCTCCTTGTCAAATATGCCACTTTGAGAAGATTGCTTTTCCTTTGTCAAGTTTGATTTTTTTCTTTATGTTAGTGTCATTTTTGGCACAAGTACAAGTAATGCTAGTTTCAGACTTTATGTGTTGAGAATGTGAGCTAGTAGTTGTTGAAGAACCATTTTGCTTGAGTGACTCAACTTGTCCCTCAAGGAACTTGTTAACTTTGGTTAAGTTAGCAAGTTCATCCTTGATGGTGGTGTTTGAGTCTTTTAACTTCAAGCAAGCTTCCTTGCTTGAGGCTAATTCAAGCTCTAGTGATTTATTTTGTTCCTTTTCAAGTTCAAGAAGCTTTTCAATCTCAAGATATTCCTCCTTTCGGGAGATGATCATATCTTCCCGACGATTGACTAACTTCTCCATATCAACAAGTTTATCAAGTAGAAATTTCATTTTAGCAGCTGTCTTTTTGTCTAAACCCCTAAGCATATGTTCATCTTAATCACTGCTATCATCCTCACTGAAATTATCACTATCACTAGTAAAAGAATGCGAGAAGGAAGATTTAGTTGGTACCTTTCGTTTACCTTCCTTTGCCATTAGACAGGTGTTGTTGGTGTCCTTCCATGCGCCCATGGTTGGGAAGAGAGTGGATTTCTTGGTAGTCTTCTTTATGGCTATGGTGGCCATCTCCTCTTCTTCTTCGGATAAAGATTCATCATTGGAGGCCCACTCCTTCCCTAGATGCGCTTGACCATATTACTTCTTATTCTTGAACATTTTCTTTGGTTGAGGCTTGTTGTCTTTTGTCTTTTTTTTTGTTTTCATCATGTGGACAATCTATTATGAAGTGATCGTATTTTCCGCAGTTATAGCACGCCCGTCTCATCTTGGGTCTTTGTTTGTCGCTTTGTCTTCCTTCTTTTGAGCTGCTTCCCTTTCTTCTTCTCATCATTTTCTTCAACTCTTCATGAATAAGATCATGTCTTCTTCATCGATATCACTACTCTCATCATCGCTATCGTCTTCTTCATAAGCTTCTCGAGTTTCCTTTGATACGTGTTTACAAGTTGACTTCAAAGCAACTCCTTTCTTCTTTGCCGAGGTGAGATCGGCAATTTCCTTAACATGCTTGGCTTGCTTCTCCATCATCTCAAAGTTGATGATCTTGCCAAGAAGTTCGTCTTGGGTCATCTTCCGATACTCGGGGCTTTCTCTAATCATAGAGCAAATAGTTACGTTGCGAGGCATGAATGCTCTGAGAATCAACTTCACAACCTCATGATCATTCCACTTCTTGCTGCCATAGGCTCGGACTTTGTTGATAAGATTATTCAGTCGATTGTACATATCTTGTGGTGATTCATCTTCTTCTATCGCGAATCTTCCCAATTCACCTTCAATCATTTCTATCTTGGCTTCGCGTACGTGACGGTCACCTTCATGTGCAGTTTGTAGTGTGTCCCATATCTCCTTGGCAATTTCGAGTCCATCCACCTTGGTGAACTCGTCTCGTCTTAGTGATGACGTGATCACAGCTGCAGCTTGAGCATTCTAATGAATGGCTTGTTCTTGGCTTGGGGTCAGCTCTTCATCATCATTCGGGATATCTATCCCTGTACACACTATATGCCACAAACTTGGGTTAAGAGATATAAGGTGCATTTTCATGTTTTGTCTCCACATTGAATAATCATTGCCATCAAAGTAAGGTGCTTTCCCTAGGGGAATTGATAAGTAATGATTATTGTTAGAATTCAAATGCTCATAATCAAAAGGATATCGGGAGTAGTCTGTGTGACTACCCCCTTTCTTCTTCTTTTCATCATCGGTGTTCTTCTTCCCTTTTGGGGAGATTGCCTTCTTCCGTAGAAGATCCTTGAGTTGGAGCACCTCCTCAACATCGTCCTCACTGTCTTGAATGGCATCGAGTAGCTTCTTTAGCTTTTGAGTCCTTTCATCATTACTCTTTTCATTGTCGATCTTCTTGTGTACATCCTTGACGTCCGACATCGTCTCTTCGAGCGGTGAGTCTCTTTTGAAGAGTTTGGCTCCGATACCAATTGAATGTAGCCTAGAGGGGGGTGAATAGGCTTTTCAACTTTTTGTTGATCCCTGAAACACTTAGTAGGTTTATCAAATACAGGGAAATCGGACTAGTCCGGTAGGGTGCAGACTAGTCCGTTTGCTAAACAGAGAAAAATCGGACTAGTCTGGTACAGTGCGGACTAGTCTGGTATTCGTGGACTAGAGAGATCAAGATTGATCAATGTTCACTTCTAATACTCAATGCAGCGGAAATAAATTGATAACTTGGATGTAATGCAACAGTGATACAATGAATGACAGGAATCAACTTTGATTCTAATGTTTGAACGTAAATTTCAAAGGATTGATTAAACACTAGAATATGATGAACAAATAATGAACAAGAGTAGGAGACAAGTGTTTATCCCGAGGTTTGATTCTACGAAGGAAATCTACGTCCCCGTTGAGGAGTCCACTAAGGACCGGGTCTTCACCAACCCTATCCTCGTCGAATCGCCACAAAGGCCGATTCTCTTCCACTAATCACAAGGGGGAATAAATAGTTCAAGGGGCCTTCTCACAAGTTGAGGACTCCCCCAAGAATTACAATAAATTAACACAACTAAACACACTCAACAGATGAACAATTAACAAACAAGAGTGTGCGAGAGATCAAACCCAAGAGCTCAAGATGTGTAGAACAAGTCTCTCCCTTGATCAATTGTTAATCCCCAAAGAATTGATCCTTCTAGGGTTAGAATGTGTGGAGAGGTGTGAATTTTGGGCTCTTGGGAGGTGTAACGGCGCAGGGGGTTCAAGAGTTGAGTTGGTATGGCCGTACACCTCTTTTTATAGTAGGGTTTCCAATGGTTACGTTAGGGTTTGCGATGTCCGGACTAGTCCATGGTTGACTCCAGACTAGTCCGGTGTGCTGCGTGTGGAAACCCCTAAGTGTTGTGAGATATCGGACTAGTCTGTAGTAGTGTGGACTAGTTCGTTTTCTGTCTAGAGACAAAATCGGACTTGTCCGGTTGATATCGGACTAGTCCATTTTCTGATCAGAAGGAAAATCGGACTAGTCCGGTTGATATCGCACTAGTCCGCACATGTTGAAATTGTGTAATTAGTTTGATTTCTTTCTCTTGAGCTCTTGGGGTGTGTTTCTCCAACACACTCTATACTAAGTGATCTAATCTTTTCAGTTCTTGAGCTCTTATCAATTTGGATCCTCCTTCTCCTTTCTTTTTGCGCTTTCTTCTTAATTTCTTTGAGAACCTGCGCTCATTCTCAAGAATTTTATTAGGGTCCCATTTGTTTTTCATAAATCAACCAAAACCCACAAGGGATGCCTAGATGCACTTTCAAGTTCGCTCTCTCTCACACCGAGCTCAACCAAAAGCACGCCACCCTCTCGGTTCCGCTCGCGAGCAGGCCGGTCACTCGCGAACAGAGCCTTCCCAGTAGCAAAACGGTGTCGTGAATTTGTGAGCAACATCCTCGACGTATTGTTGTCCCGTGACCACTCTCCCTCGAGCTAACCGAGCGTTTTTCCGGCGACCCGAGCGTTGCAACCATTCGGTGCTCCCGTGGACAGCTCTGCACAGTCATCCTCGCATCCACTTCTCTACACAATAAAGGTGTGTCACTGTGTGTAGAGGGTGTAGCCGAAAGCCGTTTCGCATATGATCAACCAAAGGTCGAGAATTTCCAAATATACTGAAAGCTAATTCATATGGGTCGAGCTCACCATAGACTGAAATTCGGACTCCACGCACTCTTGTTAGTCGAGCCTGTTGGCCAGTAGGTTCTACACATGCTAGCGCACACGCTCGAGGAAGAAGCAAGGAAAACCGTTAAGGATCGGTCGTGATATGGCCGTTTTCCTCGCCGCCGTTGCAAAGTACCTCGGCTCACCGTTGATAGTATGGTTGCCAGCGTTTCTAGCTTCCAAAAGGTCTTGTTTCACGTTCCTCGTGCTCCACAGATGCTCTCTGAGAAATTTCCAATCGATTTGGTGCCATGTGGTGTGAGACTGACCTCGCCGGAACCCTAGGTTCCGCTGTCACCGGTGCACACGTGTTTCCGATGATCCCCGGCGGTCGGCGAGCCCACAGATGAGTTCACGAGGTCGGAACACGGGGAGGCGGCAAGTTTTGGGCCAAGGGGTGGCCGGGAACTCGTTTCCGGCGAGGCTCGCCGGAGAGCGCCGCCGGGGGACTCTGTTGGCGCGAGGTTGAAGATCCGCATCATGGGATCCACCAGCAGAAGTTTAAACTTTTCCCCAATTTTCAGATTTAGTCCAAACTTCAAACCCACATAACTTTGGCTAGGAAACTCCAAATTGAGTGAACCAATTTTTTTTGGATTTAGCTCTCTGAGTACTTTCAAACGAACCAAGTTTAATTTTATGAAAATCCTTATTTCTCCAGAATTAATTCTTCAAATTTTAAAATGTTTAGAATTTTAACTTGAGAACCCATTGTATGAAAATTCTGAAATTTGGACAGGATGTTCACCATAATATCCTTGAGTTAGCATAAAAATTTCAGATCCATTTGAGCTCATTTGATCCACCTAATGGTGTGATTAATAAAACTGTTCCAGAGAGAATGGAAAATGTCCAGAAACATTTTCAGCACTTTCCCTGAAGTTGTTTACCTCATATCTCTAGCTAGGAACCTTCAAATTAAGTGAAACCAACTCCATTAGAACCCTCTGAAAATCTAGTTTTCATAAAGTCATGGTTTTCTCCATGAAAATCCCTAGAACACCCTAAGAGCTCCAATTAAGTCTAAGTACACAATTATTTGTGGGGAGCTCAAATGAGCTTTGCTGCAAATGAAACTTGGTCAAGTCTCTGTTTAGGTTGTATACAAACCACAGTAAAAATTTCAGAGTCATTGGGCCGGTCTAGCAGTACTTATGGTCTTATAAAATTCAATGTCAAATTCAAATGCATTCAAATTGATACATGTATGTATTATCTCATGTAGTCGCTAAGGTTGAGGAGGAGCCCGAAGTCTTAGACAACATCACTCCAGAGGAACAGCAAGCCTACAACCAAGAGCAGCAAGGCAAGCTCCGGTTTACATTAGCCTTTTTATAAAATTTACTGTTTTGAGAACTTACTTTGAGCACCCACTTAAATTTTACATTAGAGTCTTGCCTGAAAACCCAAATGCATAGCTAAGAAAACCTTGGGTTGGGCTTAGGTTTGTAAACCTCGATTAGCTACTGCCATGCTAAGATAGTGTAGGATTCAGTACAAGTCGAGTAGTTGGAACTGCTAGCGAGAATAGGCTAGAGGCACACTACTCGGGTAAGATTGCAAATGAAACACATGGCAAGAAAAATGAGACCGAGCGGAGAGTAAGGGCAGCAGGACTTTGGGGCCTGGGTGTCATACGCTTGTGTCGATTGAGGACCGAGATGTGTGCGGGTCTGTTGAACAAGCTAGAACAGTACCGAAGACCTATCAGATGTATGGGAACCGGGAAACCGATGTAATTCGAGTAGCTGGGTGTTGAGGCATTGTGTAAAAGCCCAAGAAAAAGGGACTTGCAAAAACTTTTCATCACCTCACAACACCACAGTTTTGTTGTGGATATGTTGTGAATATATTGTGAAGAGCAAGGAACCTCCATCAAAAGGGTGTTGGATCAAACTCTCCACACATGTGATAACACATGAGAGGTGATTCTAAAACCAACTTAGAGTCATTCACATGTTTGGACCCTAGTTGGATTAAGACCACTGAGTTGAAGTACTCAAGTGCAATGGGAGGGTTTGAAAATCAGAATTTGAACTAATGTCCAACTCAAAATTCAAATGAGGGGAGGACATAATGGTGATTCAAAACTGTTGTATTCAAACTCATGGTTTCAGCAGCTAACACAAGAATCAAAGTGCATAATTGGATTCGTTGGGTCCAAATTAGTGGGTAGGCAAAGTTTCAGTAGTTTTTGAAAAGGTTTGCTGCCCATTTTTTCAAAAGGGATCCAAATGTGCAAAGAATTCAAATATACATTTGAATTTGGGGGAAATTTGTCCAACTATACAATTGTAGCTCAGTTTGAGACTCCAAACATTTGAATTGATCACTTGCCAGATTTTTGGGATCTTTTGGAGAGATGAGGGGGTACTGACCAGTGGGGCCCACATGTCATTGGGTGGAATAGACTTAACCCCCAAGTTTTCCCTCTGTTTCTCAGTCAACCGAAGACCTTCGGTCGAACAGCCAGCTGCCGCGCGCGCCATCGCCCGGGAGGCCACCTCCTGATTCCCTCTCTCGCGCTGGCAACCGGGCAGAAGCTCGCCCCTCCTCTACGTGACCCCCTCTCCACGCAGCTGGGCCGAGCGTGTTGCCTTCTTCTCCCGATCAGCAAGCGCACCGAGCTCTGCTCGCACATCGGCGCCGCTCCTCGACTCTCCACCGTACACCAGCGCTGCTTGGCCTTTGCCCGAGCCTCCAACACAAAAAAGGAGCACCAGTGCATGCTCTAGCTAACCACCCCGCTACCTCGCGGCGTTAGCGCTTCGATCAGCCACAAATCGACGATCGCCGCCGAGGACCGAGGCCGCCCAGCGGAAAACCGAGGTTGCTCTCCGTGGACAGCACCCCACGGCCATTTTCACCGCCTGACTTCTACACAAAAAAGGTGCGCCCTCACCTCCAGATCGTGTAGCTGCAACCCTCATAGCAATTGATAGACCGAGCGCAGAGAATTCATAAGATTTCCGAAAGCTAGTGCATGTGGGTAGGGGTCGGTCTACCCCAAAATTCTAGCTGCACCATCCAAACCCAGCTCGGGTGAGCTTGCACACACCTTCCTCACTTCCTAGCGGCCCTCCTCGACCAAGAATCAAGGGATATGGTCCAGAAATGACCGCGTTCTTGTTGTTTTTCGGGCCGCCATGGGATAACAGCTCGGGTCACCGTGGAGCTCTATATTGCCGACCTTTTCACGGGGTTTGGCGGCCATTTTCGACGACCTCGAGCTCCCGCAGTGCTCTCCGATCATTTTCTGATCGTTTTGATGCGGTGTAGCGCATTCCCGACCACGCCGGAACCCTAACAGCTGCTGCCACCGTCGGGCGCCCTGTTCCGGTGAGCTACGGCCGCCGGCGACCCCCGAGCCGAGTTCAGCGTCGCAAGTTAGGGCGGGGCGGCGAGTCTGGGGTCGGGAGATGGATGGGAAAGCGGTTCCGGCAACGCTCGCTGGAGGGCGCCGCCGCGGGCCCCTGTTTGGCGCGAGGAAGGAGAAGACCTGCCGGGTGGGGCCCCCCGGCAGACATTTAAACATTTTGGAATTTTCAGTTCTAGTTGAAACTTTAGAGAGCCACAACATGGTGTAGGAGAATCCAAAAATTATGAAACAAATTTTGTTGGATTCCTCTGATAGAGTACAATCCAAATATGAAACCCAATTAGTATGAAACCCATTATTTAATTCTGGAAAATTCTTTAAAGCTTTTCAGAAAAAGAATTTTAGAGGGAGTTTGGTTCATCCAAAAATCCTCAAATTTTGCCAGAATATTCCTTAGGATGTTAGTGAGCTCTGTAAAAGTTTCAGACCATTTGGAGTTGATTTGACCAGGGCAATTCAGATTTGAAGGTGCTGTGTTCATTTGAATACAGAAACATTTTCAGAGAATTTCCAAAACTTGGTAATTCAGTTCTGGGCAGATCTTAGCTCAAAAAATGCTAGGAAAATTCATGCAAACTCTAAGAGCTATAATTCAAATTGTAGTTCATTAAGTTGGGCATGAACAAGGGTGTTACCTCAGAATTAATTCTTCTTTCCTTATTTGCTAAGAGAATTATTCTGAACAAACCACTCAATGAAAAGTGCTAATTTTTGGTCCATAGGGTTTTCTTGTGACAAGGAACTCACACAAAAATTCTCAGCTCCATTGGAGCTCTGGATCACCCCTGCTCTGTTTAACCACTTGAGGTGATCAATGTGGAAGAGGGGGATAACCACTTAGCACTTAATCATGTGCTTAGGTCCAAACACAAACCACTAGCCCCAGTTTCATGTTAAATTCTTAAACAGAGTTCCAGTTGTTAAAAACTTGTTATTAGAACATGTAGCAGAAACATTACAATAAACTCATGTGCATATTCATTAACATGTAGTATTTTATTAACGTGTAGTCGCTGAAGGCGAGGAGGCTCCGGAAGTACTTGACTTCCTCCTTCCGGAAGAAGAACTAACCCCTGACCAGCAGCAACAAGGTAAGCCCCGGTTTGCATTAAGCCTTTATAAATTTTACTTTGTTTACATACGTAGTGTGAAGTATATATGTGCATTAGGTGTAGGATGGATGAATACCCAACTGCAAAACCAGAAATTTTCCTATAAGAGTGAGGGTAGTGTCTAAGACCTCGAGTAGACAGGCTATGCTTAATGATTCATAGGACTTCGGTACAAGTCGAATAGTTGGAATCTACTCGCGAGTTAGGCTTGGGACACACGGGATTGGTTCGAGCGAGGTGAGATCACCTTAGTAATAAAAATGAGACTTGGCAGGGGCTAGGGCGCAGCAAGAGGAAGTCTTGTGTGTGCGGCCCTGTCCGTGTCGATTGAGGACCGATCCGTGTGCGGCCCACGCTGATCAAGTTTGAACGTACCGAAGGCATATCGGATATATGGGCCCCGATAAACCGATGTAGCCTAAACCTCCGGGCGTCGAGGCATAACGCACCGATTTATAGGTGTAGGCTGAGGGCAGCAAGGTGGAAATCTGCTAACGGGCATAGAGAGATGCTCCGTGTAGGGAACCTCCTGCTCGTTTCGGTGCGACCGGTTCGATGTTTGGGCTGTTGGGTGAAAGGTTGTCTCGTACGACATCCAGTGAGCGTGCTGTGCAGCTCCACGGGTGGGCGTACGTGACGTGCTCTTTGGGTTTCCCTGCAGGTGTATATCGAGTCGATTCACCGTCCCTCGCGGTGAAGAGTACCACTTGGTCACTGAGTCGTGACGTAGGCTAATGTATGAAATATGATGATTCAATATTGCTGATTGATATAATTGTATTGCTACATGTGTGCCACCAAATATTGCTTACTAAATTTCAGATTCCTGAACTGTTAACTTGTTGCTAAAAGATGAATTAAGGGTGAACTTGTAGGCGTGTCCATTTGCTGCAATGTTACTATCCTATGTTCATTATACACCTCATGTAGAGTTTTATGCCTAGGTGAGTCGGTTAAGTCTTGTTGAGCCATCGTGCTCACGGTTGCTGCTTAAGTGTTTTTCAGGTGAGGAGCCACCCACGGACTCGGAGTACGAGTCCACCGGCGAGGGTTACTCTCCGTCGGGGACCACGGCTGAGTGGAAGCCGTAGACGCCGCGCTGAGCTGAGACGTGTAGCTAGTGTGGGTTGCCCTAGGGCTGGGCGACCGACTTTTGCTAGATAGGCGGGCGTGAGTTGTAGAAAAGTAGACTTCCGCTGTGTAATAAAGACAATAGTTTGTAACTGAGTATTGTACCTGTTTGTACAGTTCAGTTGTTTTCCCATGTAATATATTGTGTTCTTATGACGTCTGCTGTCGGGTGTCGCATCGTGCGGCACCACCCTCTGCGATTCTGGATGAGCGGATCCCGGTCCGCCACAGCCTGGTATCAGAGCTGCATTGGGGATAGCACAGTACTTAAGGGCTGTATTACGGGAAAAAGTTAGGTTACGGTGAGGATTCGGTAGTTGCCCAAGTAAGGACTATATTAGCGTAGTTACTTAAAGTGGCAAAGACTAACCTATGTGTTATAATTCTGAATTTCAATTATGTAACGACGCACCTACGCTCTGGTAAGATCGGTAAGGAACGCCACCGAAAGCGGTTCAATTTCGGTTAGCTTCCCTAACGAGGTACGTGGTTCAGGGATAGGTCTCACAGCTTGGTGTGAGACGTCAATATGAAACTCTTGGACTCTTCATGTTCCTGAGTTCATATGAAACTCTGATCCCTAGCATGCATTAGGCAAGTAAGTGGAGACCCCATCGCGTGGTCAGTAACGCGAGAGTGTGTTCGTCTGGAAATAGCCCAGCAGGACAAACGCAGCGCTTGCCATCGGCGTGCCCTGCAGGGCAGTAGGTGGTATCTGTTGGGTTGATAACATTCCCAACCGTGACGACCCGTTCATGACATACTCGGGTTCCCCGTCGTGTGGTGTTGAAACACGATCACGTACCTTGAGACGTGACTTAGCTCAAGGACGGCCGTATGGCAATGATATGGGCGTTTGTATTTAATTTCAAATATGGTCCTGCCTGAAATGAAAAACCAATGTGTGCATTATTATTGCGTGGTTTTCTGCAGGTACTAACCACATATGTATCCGTGTAGTAACCGTGTGCGAGAGACCGCTTAGTGCCACACTTGAGACGTATATTCCGGTATAATCCAGTTAGGATTTTCTATTTTGAGGAACGTAGTGCCGTGATATTATAGGCATATGCATGAAAAATAATGATAACAAGTAATTAAAGTCACTAGGTTCAACATTTAGGACTCTGGTTGGGTAGAAAAATTGGAAGGTGATGAGTGTAGTTCCAAAAGATTGAAAAACAGAGTGCTCTGTTTTGGGCAGCAAGTTTGCTGATCTTCAACAGGGCATAACTCACAGGTATTTTAGCCCAGGGAGGTGTGGTATATAGTTCTGGAAAGGTATTTGAGGACTCTACAACTTTGTTGTAGACTTCCAGAGCTGAAACACACCTTAAGATGGCTTAAATCCCAGAGGAATGTAAACTGTCCAGAATCAGGACAGAGTTAAACACTCTCTGGACTGTGCTATTTTTCAAACATAACTCCCAGTAGAAACATCAAAAATTGTCATACGATACACCGTTAGAAAGGGTAGAAGATGTGTTACATCTTTGCAATTCAAAGTTTCTGAAATTTCAGCACAGATTTCAGTGGAAACCAGAGTTGAAAACAGCAACTTCCCCAGGGAGGTGCTGTTAAAATTCTTCCAGAAATTCTGCTGACTTTGAATTACCATAACTTTTTAACCAGAGATGATCTGAGGGCAAATAAGTACTCGTTGGAAGTATACTGAAGTTAAATTTAACTTTGGTATTCAACTGGAGTCGTGAAAACGCCCAGAACAAGATCAAAATCTCAGATATGTAGAAACTGGTCATTCTGACAGAGGAATGACAGTTGAACTCATTTGAGAGATTGTTGTACCCTAGAGGGGGTTTGAGTACTCCCAATGGGGTAGAACATACTCATGAGGGGTTATCTTCAACTAGTGAAAGATTTGAGTATAGGTCTCACTCAAGTTTCTTTTACTAGAGACCATGTTTGTGTCGTATTGAAGGTAAAAGGGTGGTATACGTGATGACAACGCGATAGTAACGTCTCGTAGTGACCAAACCTAGTTGTGGTGAGCTTCCAAAGAGGAGGTTCATCAAGTTGGATTAAACTAGCTTGTGTTTGGTTTGGTAATGGTGTAGCTTGTGCAAAGTTATTACATTATCTACATACGAGATGTATCGCATGTTTCATTGTCATTATGTTTTTATGCCTATTTCAATTGACTGCATTGAAATATGTTGCGGGACTGATGTTTATTGTCGTATGGTTGCAGATGGTTCGCACTAGGACCACGCACGAGGTTGGTGGCTCTAGCCAACAGGGAGGCAATGGCTCCCAGCCACCGGCCTACGACAGCACCCCGCAGCAGCAGCCACCACCGCCGCCTCCGCTTACTCTAGCGGATGTGATAGCGGCACTGGTGGGGGGTCGTGAGGAGCAGACCGACCTGCTCCGCACGATCGTGCAGAATACGTCCCAGGCGGGGGGACGTCAAGAGAGGGGGCCCCGGGAGCCCCATGAGGTATCGAACTCGGATTTCATGAGTACGCACCCTCCAGTGTTCACAGAAGCTGAAGAATCACTGGAGGCCGACAACTGGCTGCGGACCATTGAGTCCAAGTTCGGGCTGCTCCAATGCACGGAGTGGCAAAAGACTTTGTTCGCAGTGCAGCAACTTCACGGTGCCGCTGGTGCGTGGTGGGCGAATTATGTCGCCTCACGTCCGGCTGGCCATGCCGTGGAGTGGGAAGAGTTCCGGGAGGCGTTCCACGCCTATCACATTCCTCCCGGAATAATGAAGAGGAAGTTCCAAGAATTCTTGGAGCTGAAGCAGGGCGGGAGGAGTGCCCATGACTACTCCCGTGCCTTCAACCATCTGGCGCAATATGTGTCAGACTACATCTCCACTGAGGAGAAAAAGCGGGAGCACTTCTATCAGGGGTTACACCCCGAGATGAAGACACATCTCGTTCAGTGGAATCGCGGCACCTTCAACGACCTAGTCAATGCCGCGATCATGCAAGAGGACGCTCAGCGGGAGTTGGCAGCTGAGCAGCGGAAGCGCAGCGCTCCCCCCAGCAGTGGGGGTGGCGCTCCCCAGAAGTACCTCATGGTGTATCGGACACCATCCGGGCAGCAGTGGCATCCACCGGCGCGACCTCAGCGGTTCGGGGGACGTTCGTTTCAGTCACCTCCATTCCGTCCGCCGATGCCACCACCAAGACAGCAGCAGCAGCAGCAGACGGCACCCCGGGCGTTTCCACCGCCACAACGCGCCCCGGGTTTCCGTCCACCGATCAGCGGGGGACCCCCCGGTTCACTTGCTTCACGTGTGGCCAGGCGGGCCATTTTGCGAAGGACTGTCCCCAGGGGCAGCAGAGCAGCGGGCAAGCCCAGTTCCAGGGCGGTTCTCGAGGCCGACCTCCGGTCAAGAAGGTTGGTCAGCGGACTGGGGGCGTTCGCCACCTCGACAATGAGGACGCCCCAGAGGGAGACAACGTTCTGGCGGGTACTTTTACTCTCAACCATCAAGCCATCATCATACTTTTTGATTCTGGTGCAACCCACAACTTCATAAGTGCATCATATGTGGTTAAGCATCAGCTGGAAGCCTTTCCAACCGAGTGTTCTTATATGATCTGCTCACCGGGAGGAAAGATTTCAGCAACGATGATGGTTCCGAAAGCACCACTGTGCTTAGGTGGGAAGATATATCCCACCACTATGATTATCCTTGAGGGGCAGAAGATCGATGCAATCTTGGGAATGTCATGGCTAAGCTACCATGGCGCTGTCCTGGAAACCCTATCATGGATGGTTCACCTCAACTCCCCATTACACCGTCCGCAGTCCCTCTTATTAGATAATCCAGTCTGGGAGGTTTCAGCGATCAACAATACTGAAGCTCTCAAGTTAGAGGACATCCCCGTAGTCCGGGAGTACCCCGACGTGTTTCCGGATGATCTTCCGGGCATGCCACCGGAGCGGGATGTCGAGTTCAAGATCGAGCTAGCACCCGGGACTATGCCCATATCACGGAGACCATACAAAATGGCTCCAAATGAGCTGGCTGAACTGAAAGAACAGCTCAGTGATCTGTTGAGCAAGGGTTTCATTAGGCCGAGCTCCTCGCCTTGGGGATGCTCGGTGCTGTTCGTAAAGAATAAAGATGAAACCTTGAGGCTGTGTGTGGACTACCGGCCGCTCAACACCGTCACCATCAAGAATAAGTACCCACTGCCCCGCATCGACATATTGTGTGATCAACTTGTGGGTGCAAGTGTGTTCTCCAAGATGGACCTTCGCTCTGGATATCATCAGATAAAGATCTGGGCAGAGGATATCCCGAAGACGGCCTTCTCGACGAGATATGGATTATATGAATATCTCGTCATGTCCTTTGGTCTCACAAATGCTCCAGCCCCATTCATGTATCTCATGAACTCAGTGTTCATGCCGGAGCTGGACAAGTTCGTGGTAGTGTTCATCGATGATATCTTGGTTTACTCCAAGACAGAAGCCGAACATGCCGAACACTTGAGGATCGTTCTTCAACGATTGCGAGACCATAAGCTCTACGCCAAATTCAGCAAATGCGAGTTTTGGATCAGCCAAGTGCCATTCTTGAGACATATCATCTCAGCAGAAGGCATTGCGGTTGACCCAAGCAAAATAGAGCAAGTGCTGAAATAGAAAGCCCCCACTTCAGTTCATGAAGTCAGAAGCTTCCTCGGGTTAGCGGGATACTATCAGAGATTTATTCCCAGTTTCTCCAAGCTCGCTAAGCCGATGACAGAATTGCTGAAGAAAGAGACGAAATATGTTTGGAACATGGCATGTGAAGGAGTGTTCCAAGCATTGGTGAAGCATCTCACCACAGCCCCGGTCTTAGCTCAGCCGGATACAACAAAGCCCTTCGACGTGTATTGTGACGCGTCCGGTATTGGGCTCGGTTGTGTGTTGATGCAGGAAGGACGAGTGGTCGCATATGGCTCACTCCAACTTCGGAACCATGAGCAGAATTATCCCACTCATGATCTTGAGCTTGCTTCCGTGGTGTTGGCGCTAAAAATGTGGAGGCACTATCTCCTGGGGAATCTGGTGCATCTCTACACCGACCACAAGAGCTTGAAATACATTTTCACCCAGAAGGAGCTGAACATGAGGCAAAGGAGGTGGTTAGAATTGATCAAAGATTATGAAATTGAGATTCATTACCACCCCGGCAAGGCGAATGTGGTTGCCGACGCGCTGAGTCGAAAATCACATGTCCATCACCTCACCATTACACCGGTGGAGGAGGAAGACCCGAGTTTATACTTGGTTCCTTATGGGTCGCTTTATAACCTTGCCCTCATCCCTACTATTAGTGAGGACATCATTGCAGCTCAGAAGACTGATAAAGGCATGGCACATCTCCGGAGACGGATAGATAATGGGGAGATCAAGTGTTTCCGGAAAGATGAGGAGGGGACGCTATGGTTCAATGACCGCATAGTCGTACCCCGGGACGTGGAGCTGAGGAAGAAGATCCTCGATGAAGCTCACTTGTCTAAGTACTCCATTCATCCAGGCAGCAACAAAATGTACCAGGATTTGAAAAAGAAATTTTGGTGGACACGGATGAAGCGGGAGATAGCGAAGTACGTATCCGAGTGTGATACGTGTAGACGAGTGAAGGCGGATCATATGAGGAAATCAGGGCTGTTGCAACCCCTGAAGGTTCCAGCATGGAAGTGGGAGGATGTGAGCATGGATTTCATTGTGGGATTACCCCTAACATCCAAAAAGCATGATTCCATTTGGGTGATCGTTGACCGACTAACCAAGTCAGCTCACTTCATTCCCGTGCATACACATTTCCATGCCAACAGATATGCGGAGTTATATATTGCCAGGATTCTATGCCTGCATGGTGTACCCAAGACCATAGTCTCAGACCGAGGTGCATTGTTTGTATCTTGCTTTTTGGAGCAGTTGCATGCTGCTTTGGGTACTAAACTAATTAGAAGCTCCGCTTACCACCCTCAGACAGATGGCCAAACAGAGAGGGTGAATCAGGTTCTGGAAGACATGTTGAGGGCATGTGCCATCCACCGTGGTAGGAACTGGGATGATCACCTACCATTGGCGGAATTCTCGTACAACAACGGCTATCAGGCGAGTATCAAGATGGCACCCTACGAAGCTCTCTATGGTCGAAAATGCCGCACCCCATTAAACTGGTGTGAGACCGGTGAAAGGGTCACATTCGGGGTTGATGTGGTGAACGACGTCGAAGAGCGCGTTCGGGCGATTCAAGCCAACTTGAAGGCCGCTCAATCCCGGCAGAAGAGCTACGCTGATAAGAGGCGTAGACCATTGCACTTTAACGTCGGTGAACACGTGTACCTCCATGTGTCTCCGATGAAGGGCGTGCACCGGTTCGGTGTGAAGGGGAAGCTCGCCCCCTGTTTCATTGGACCCTATGCTATCACCGAGAAGTGCGGACCAGCGGTGTATCGATTGGAGCTACCGGAATCCTTGCTGGTGTCCATGACGTTTTTCATGTTTCGCAACTGCGAAAATGTTTAAAGCATACAGCTGTTGTTCCTACCGAAGACATCGGCGAGCTGAAACCGGATTTGACATATGATGAGTATCCGGTGACAATTCTTGATGAGAAAGCCCGAACCACGCGTAGCAGAACGTTGTGGTTCTACAAGATCCTCTGGAGTAACCACACCGCCGAAGAAGCGACGTGGGAGAGCGAGGAATTCCTTCGCTCAAATTACCCAGAGTTCATGGCGTCTCAACACGGGTAAGTCCCTATTACATCGTTGTCTCTTCTTTTATAATCTCGGGACGAGATTCTTTTAAGGGGGGAGGGATGTAAAAGCCCAAGAAAAAGGGACTTGCAAAAACTTTTCATCACCTCACAACACCACAGCTTTGTTGTGGATATGTTGTGAATATATTGTGAAGAGCAAGGAACCTCCATCAAAAGGGTGTTGGTTCAAACTCTCCACACATGTGATAACACATGAGAGGTGATTCTAAAACCAACTTAGAGTCATTCACATGTTTGGACCTTAGTTGTATTAAGACCACTGAGTTGAAGTACTCAAGTGCAATGGGAGGGTTTGAAAATCAGAATTTGAACTAATGTCCAACTCAAAATTCAAATGAGGGGAGGACATAATGGTGATTCAAAACTGTTGTATTCAAACTCATGGTTTCAGCAGCTAACACAAGAATCAAAGTGCATAATTGGATTCCTTGGGTCCAAATTAGTGGGTAGGCAAAGTTTCAGTAATTTTTGAAAAGGTTTGCTGCCCATTTTTTCAAAAGGGATCCACATGTGCAAAGAATTCAAATATACATTTGAATTTGGGGGAAATTTGTCCAACTATACAATTGTAGCTCAGTTTGAGACTCCAAACATTTGAATTGATCACTTGCCAGATTTTTGGGATCTTTTGGAGAGATGAGGGGGTACTGACCAGTGGGGCCCACATGTCATTGGGTGGAATAGACTTAACCCCCAAGTTTTCCCTCTGTTTCTCAGTCAACCGAAGACCTTCGGTCGAACAGCCAGCTGCCGCGCGCGCCATCGCCCGGGAGGCCACCTCCTGATTCCCTCTCTTGCGCTGGCAACCGGGCAGCAGCTCGCCCCTCCTCTACGTGACCCCCTCTCCACGCAGCTGGGCCGAGCGTGTTGCCTTCTTCTCCCGATCAGCAAGCGCACCGAGCTCTGCTCGCACATCGGCGCCGCTCCTCGACTCTCCACCGTACACCAGCGCTGCCCGGCCTTTGCCCGAGCCTCCAACACAAAAAAGGAGCACCAGTGTGTGCTCTATCTAACCACCCCGCTACCTCGTGGCGTTAGCGCTTCGATCAGCCACAAATCGACGATCGCCGCCGAGGACCGAGGCCACCCGGCGGAAAACCGAGGTTGCTCTCCGTGGACAGCACCCCACGGCCATTTTTACCGCCTGACTTCTACACGAAAAAGGTGTGCCTTCACCTCCAGATCATGTAGCTGCAGCCCTCATAGCTATTGATAGACCGAGCGCAGAGAATTGCTAAGATTTCCGAAAGCTAGTGCATGCGGGTAGGGGTCGGTCTACCCCAAAATTCTAGCTGCACCATCCAAACCCAGCTCGGGTGAGCTTGCACACACCTTCCTCACTTCCTAGCGGCCCTCCTCGACCAAGAATCAAGGGATATGGTCCAGAAATGACCGCGTTCTTGTTGTTTTTCGGGCCACCATGGGATAATAGCTCGGGTCACCGTGGAGCTCTATATTGCCGACCTTTTCACGGGGTTTGGCGGCCATTTTCAATGACCTCGAGCTCCCGCGGTGCTCTCCGATCATTTTCCGATCGTTTTGATGCGGTGTAGCGCATTCCCGACCATGCCGGAACCCTAACAGCTGCTGCCACCGTCGGCCGCCCTGTTCCGGTGAGCTACGGCCGCCGGCGACCGCCGAGCCGAGTTCAGCGTCGCAAGTTAGGGCAGGGCGGCGAGTCTGGGGTCGGTAGATGGCCGGGAAAGCGGTTCCAGCGACGCTCGCTGGAGGGCGCCGCCGCGGGCCCCTGTTTGGCGCGAGGAAGGAGAAGACCTGCCGGGTGGGGCCCCCGGCAGACATTTAAACATTTTGGAATTTTCAGTTCTAGTTGAAACTTTAGAGAGCCACAACTTGGTGTAGGAGAATGCAAAAATTTTGAAACAAATTTTATTGGATTCCTATGATACAGTACAATCCAAATATGAAACCCAATTAGTATGAAACCCATTCTTTAATTCTGGAAAATTCTTTAAATCTTTTCAGAAAAAGAATTTTAGAGGGAGTTTGGTTCATCCAAAAATCCTCAAATTTTGCCAGAATATTTCCTAGGATGTTAGTGAACCCCTGTAAAAGTTTCAGACCATTTGGAGTTGATTTGACCAGGGCAATTCAGATTTGAAGGTGCTGTGTTCATTTGAATACAGAAACATTTTCAGAGAATTTCCAAAACTTGGCAATTCAGTTCTGGGCAGATATTAGCTCCAAAAATGCTAGGAAAATTCATGCAAACTCTAGGAGCTATAGTCAAATTGTAGTTCATTAAGTTGGGCATGAACAGGGGTGTTACCTCAGAATTAATTCTTCTTTGCTTATTTGCTAAGAGAATTATTCTGAACAAACCACTCAATGAAAAGTGCTAATTTTTGGTCCATAGGGTTTTCTTGTGACAAGGAACTCACACAAAAATTCTAAGCTCCATTGGAGCTCTGGATCACCCCTGCTCTGTTTAACCACTTGAGGTGATCAATGTGGAAGAGGGGGATAACCACTTAGCACTTAATCATATGCTTAGATCCAAATCTAAACCACTAGCCCCAGTTTCATGTTAAATTCTTAAACAGAGTTCCAGTTGTTAAAAACTTGTTATTAGAACATGTAGCAGAAACATTACAATAAACTCATGTGCATATTCATTAACATGTAGTATTTTATTAACGTGTAGTCGCTGAAGGCGAGGAGGCTCCGGAAGTACTTGACTTCCTCCTTCCAGAAGAAGAACTAACCCCTGACCAGCAGCAACAAGGCAAGCCCCGATTTGCATTAAGCCTTTATAAAGTTTTACTTTGTTTACATACGTAGTGTGAAGTATATATGTGCATTAGGTGTAGGATGGATGAATACCCAACTGCAAAACCAGAAATTTTCCTATAAGAGTGAGGGTAGTGTCTAAGACCTCGAGTAGACAGGCTATACTTAATGATTTATAGGACTTTGGTACAAGTCGAGTAGTTGGAATCTACTCGCGAGTTAGGCTTGGGACATACGGGATTGGTTCAAGCGAGGTGAGATCACCTTAGTAATAAAAATGAGACTTGGCAGGAGCTAGGGCGCAGCAAGAGGAAGTCTTGTGTGCGCGGCCCTGTCCGTGTCGATTGAGGACCGATCCTTGTGCGACCCACGCTGATCAAGTTTGAACGTACCGAAGGCATATCGGATATATGGGCCTCCGATAAACCGATGTAGCCTAAACCTCCGGGCGTCGAGGCATAACGCACCGATTTATAGGTGTAGGCTGAGGGCATCAAGGTGGAAATCTGCTAACGGGCATAGAGAGATGCTCCGTGTAGGGAACCTCCTGCTCGTTTCGGTGCGACCGGTTCGACGTTGGGCTGTTGGGTGAAAGGTTGTCTCGTACGACATCGAGTGAGCGTGCTGTGCAGCTCCACGGGTGGGCGTACATGACGTGCTCTTTGGGTTTCCCTGCAGGTGTATATCGAGTCGATTTGCCGTCCCTCGCGGTGAAGAGTACCACTTGGTCACTGAGTCGTGACGTAGGCTAATGTATGAAATATGATGATTCAATATTGCTGATTGATATAATTGTATTGCTACATGTGTGCCACCAAATATTGCTTACTAAATTTCAGATTCCTAAACTGTTAACTTGTTGCTAAAATATGAATTAAGGGTGAACTTGTAGGCGTGTCCATTTGCTGCAATGTTACTATCCTATGTTCATTATACACCTCATGTAGAGTTTCATGCCTAGGTGAGTCGGTTAAGTCTTGTTGAGCCATCGTGCTCACGGTTTCTGCTTAAGTGTTTTTCAGGTGAGGAGCCACCCACGGACTCGCAGTACGAGTCCACCGGCGAGGGTTACCCTCCGTCGGGGACCACGGCTGAGTGGGAGCCGTAGACGCCGCGCTGAGCTGAGACGTGTAGATAGTGTGGGTTGCCCTAGGGCTGGGCGACCGACTTTTGCTAGATAGGCGGGCGTGAGTTGTAGAAAAGTAAACTTTCGCTGTGTAATAAAGACAATAGTTTGTAACTGAGTATTGTACCTGTTTGTACAGTTCAGTTGTTTTCCCATGTAATATATTGTGTTTTTATGGCGTGTGCTGTTGGGTGTCGCATCGTGCGGCACCACCCTCTGCGATCCTGGATGAGAGGATCCTGGTCCGCCGCACATTGCTTGTCGTCCAGAGGGTAGGTTGAGAGCTTGAGGTGTAAATCAGCTGGCGGCACTGCGGATGCGCGCGCAAAGACCTCTTGCTCGGGACGATAGGACCGGTTCAACATTTGGCTGATGGGTGAAAGGTGGTTGCATACGACGTCCATGATGGTTGCTGTAGGCAACATCGAGTACGGGCGTACGTGACGGGTTATTCGGGTAACCTTGCAGGTGTAAATCGATTATATTCGTCGTCCCTCGCGGTCAGTGAGTACCACTTATTCACTGTACCGTGACATAGAAAGAACAGGCTAGAGTCATGTAAAAGTTGCTTATTGAAAGCTATACCTTGATTGTTAATGACTTGTTGTAGTTTAGAGCAAATTAAAGTTCTTTTCAACCTTGGGCAAAGTACATGAGAGAAATGCGTTTCTTTTTTGATTGCGGCTCTCTCATGTGCCTCAGCGTGAGGTTCTCCACAACTTGCTGCTAAAACTCGAAAGTAAGGTTCAAATAATTAGGCGAGTCCTTTACAACTTATTTGCCTCATGTACCCTGAATCCTTCATGTAGAAGTTTCATGTATAGGAGAGACGGGTCAGACTTGCTGAGCCATCGTACTCACTGCTTGTGTTTGAAGCTTTTGCAGGGTGTTATGTGGAAGAGACTCCCGAGGAGGAGACGGAAACCCAAGAGGGACACCCCGTCGAGTGGGAGTCGTGCACGCCGTCGTGTTAGTGTGCGTGTGTGCTAGCGGGGACACGTTCATGGGCTGAACGTGAACACGATGCGTAGTCTACGCCCGTGAGTGTAGACTGAACATATTTTATTGTAAAATATTCATAAACTCGTTTATGTAATAAAACTTTGCTTCCGCTTTGTACCATTTTATGTGTGTTATCCGGTGCTGTGCAACCCCGGCACCCCTTAGCGTGATCCTGGTTCGACGAGGCCGTGAGGCCGTGTTAATATCATGAGCTGTCGGATGTATTTTAAGATTTGTACGTTTTTATAGGTTGTTCCTCAATTTTTGTAGAATTGTATATTGAGCATACAAAAGATCATTAATAAAATAACTACAAAAAAGGTTTTGTAAGTTGTAGTCATTCGTTTTAAACCTAATGACTAAGGTTGTAAGTTGAAAGTAGAACCACTCTCTATATATTTTTTTAAGATAAAAAATATCTTGGTTGCTGAGACTATATATGGTGAGAGGGACACCAGAGAGATGGAAGGGGATAAGCACGTACTCCCTCTGTTTGAAATAAATGACGTTTAGCACAGCTAATTTAGTTCAAATTAAACTAATTTTTTTATCCTAAATATTATTTATTTTAGAACGGAGAGAGTATATATAAAAGTGGGCGTGAATCCGTACCTTTTGCTCGATCATCCGCGTGCAGCTGTTGGATCCTATCGTATCCAGTGCGGCTGCGCAGGGATAGTGTACATATTTATTTTTTCTCAAGTGGCTATCATCATGCATGAGATCAGCACGTACGACTGAAGTGAAGTGTGTGGGGGTGGATGATTTGCGCTCAAGTAATTCCGTAGCTACCAAGCCAAAACTGCTAGACATAGGACAACCTTTTTGCATTGCATGGATATGATGCTACGTACTGATCCGACGTGTGCAGTGAGACCTGCCAAGCCGCTTGAGATCGATGTACGACAAGCAGTGCGTGATACCTAGTGTCTTCGTTCATATTCATCCCTCCCTTTTTTTTCTGCACGGTTGCTATTTTCCTTTTTTTAATATGGAAACGGTTGCTAATAGACTATCACGAATTATATTGCCGACCCTTTTTTTTGAACGAGAACATTTATATTACTAACGGAGCCTCTGTAAATGTGTCGCGCTCTATAAGTTGGTCGATCAAGAAAAGCTTTGAAATTCAAGTGTTCAGGTCATGCAAACTGAGCTATAGGTTCAAAGTTCCAGATCAACTGCATCTGGATTGTGTTTGGAAAAAAAAGGTTCAGTCCATGCACCGAGTTTAATTTGGCGTCTGTTAGCGAAGAAGTAGATAAATATGTATAGATTTATTTTATCCATCCTGTAAACGTGCAGCAATCAAGCACACAGATTATATTGATCTGATGGCCTTATATATATAGGCTGAATACAAAGTGGGCGAGTGGTTACAGAGCGAGCCCATCATGCGCCTGAGGAAGCAATCGTGAGCCTAACCTGATGCTGCATGCTAGGAGACGGTTAAGGACTACGTTAAATGAGTAACAGACTACTTCTAGAAGGCCTGACGTGCCACCCTCAGTCTGGACAGCGCCCGACGTGCAGACTGTCTCTGAACTTGTTGAACAAGCAGGCCTTTCGTGAAGATATCTGCAAATTGAAACAAAGAGGGAACATGCAGCACTTTGACTTTGCCCAAAGCCACTTTATCTCGAACAAAATGTAAATCGATCTCAACGTGCTTCATCCTTTAGTGTTGGACAGGATTTGAAGAGAGATATATGACGCTGATATTGTCACAATACACCACTGTCGCCGATGATAGTGGACGTCGAAGTTCAGTAAGAAATTGTCTGATCCAAGAGGCTTCAGAGACCACGTTGGCGACACCCCGGTATTCAGCTTCGGCACTGGATCTTGAGACAGTGGATTGCCTCTTTGATGACCAAGCAATCAAGTTGTCTCCATGCATAGAAGATACAAAAGCCAGAAGTGGATCTTCAAGTATCAGGGCAACCGGCCCAATCGGCGTCCGTGTATGCCGTCAGTGATGAGGATGATGATCTGTTAATGTAGAGTCCATGAGACGATGTGCCTTTGAGGTAGCATAGTATGCGCTTGATGAGTTGAAGGTGAGGCTGTCTTGGAGAATGCATGAACAGACAAGCCTGGTGAACAGCGTGAGTGATGTCAGGTCTTGTTATCGTCAGATATTGAAGTGCACCGGTGATGCTCCGATAGTCTGATGGATTGCTCAATAGATCACCTTCAGTTGCAGAAAGTTTTGATTTATTGTCAATAGATGTGCTGACAGGGTTGCAGTCCAACATGTTTGCACGTCGTAGTATGTCCAGAGTATACTGTTCTTGATTCAGAAATAGTCCATGTCGTGTATTATGAACTTGAATGCCAAGAAAATGGTGCAGAGGGGCCAGATCAGACATGGAGAATTCCTGATAGAGCCTTGAGATCACATGATGTAGTAGCTTTGCAGAGCTTGCTGTCAAGATAATATCATCTACATAAAGTACGAGATAGGCTGTGTCCTTGCCTGAATGAACTGTGAACAGTGAGGAGTCAGCCTTTGATGAATGAAATTCCAGCAATGTAACAAAATTCTTGAAGCGAAGAAACTAAGTTCTTGGAGCTTGCTTCAGGCCATATAGAGATTTATTGAGTTTACAGATATGATCAGGGTACTTGCTGTCCACAAATCCTGAAGGCTGAGCACAAAACACAGTTTCAGACAGCTCACCGTGCAAAAAAAGCATTTTTAACATCGAGCTGATGTATTGGCAAAGATGCAGACGTGGCAATACTCAACACAGTGCGTATGGTGACTGGTTTGATCACTAGACTGAAGGTTTCTTTGTAAACAACACCATGTTCTTGTGTAAATCCTCTGAGAACCCACCTAGCTTTATGTCGAGCAATAGAACCATCCGGGTGCAGTTTATGTTTAAAAATCCATTTCCCTGTCACAATATTAACACCTGCAGGTTTGGGTACAAGGGACCAAGTATTGTTCAACATCAATGCATTATATTCCTCGCTCATGGCATGCAACCACCTAGGATCTTTCATGGCTGAACGATAGTTAGATGGGACTGAAGAAGCAGTTTCAGACACTTGTAGGTTCAGTATTTATTTTGGCTTGAAGATGCCCTGTTGGACTCTGGTGGTCATGCGATGAGGTGGAGGCGGTGGTGTGGAATGAACAGCTGAGATTTGGGTGGCGTCAGGAGAAGGTTGGTTGTGGTGTATGGAATGTGTGGTGTCAGCTGATGAGCTGAAGTATGGATATTGGGAGTGTCAGGTTGACAGAGAACAGATTGTTGATATTGCAGTGATGGAGGGCCTGGGACAATGACAGGAATGGGGGATGAAGCTGTGTGAACAGTGATGGATTTTTGTGGTGTGACAGAAGCATATGGAAAAGTGCACTCATCAAAGATTACATGACGAGAAATGATGATTTTCTTGATAAATAAGTCCATACACTTGTATCCTTTGTGTTCAGAAGGATACCCCAAAAAACAGGCATGCAGTGGACCGAAGTGCAAGTTTATGGGGTATGAGTGATGAGGGGTTTGGATAACAAAGACATCCAAACACCTTCATGTGAGAGTAATCAGGATGTTGCCCAAAGTGAATGTAGTAAGGTGTGAAGAAGTGAAGAGCTTTAGAGGGTCTGCGATTTATAATATAAGTAGCAGTGTGCAGGGCTTCAACCCAAAACTTGGGTGCGAGGAAGGCCTCAAAAAGAAGACACCGGATGACATTGTTGATGGTGCGAAGAGAGCGCTCGGCTTTGCCATTTGGGGGGGGGGAAGAGTAGGGACAAAAGAACCTGAAAGTAATGCCGTGTTTCAGAAAGAAAGAGCGTAGGTCAGAGTTATCAAATTCCTTGCCGTTATCACATTGAACAGACTGAATATTCAGATGAAACTGGTTCCTGATGACAGTATGGAAATTTTGCATAGCCGTGGCAGTGTCGTACTTATGTCTAAGAGGCACAGTCCATAAATAATGGGTAAAATCATCGAGGAGCACTAGATAATATTTGAACCCAGTAACACTTTCAATGGGAGAGGTCCAAATGTCACAGTGAATGAGCTGAAAAGGAAAATACGTTACAGACACTGAATGAGGTAAGGGCAGTCGGGTGTGACGTCCCTTTTGACAAGCATCATAAATATGATTGTGAACATTATTGCTAGGAACAGAAAATTCAGCTAAGACATGTCCTAAGCTTTGATGACCCGGTTGACCAAGTCGTCTGTGCCATATTGTGCTTGTGGAGGCAGTAAGGGCGTTGGCTGAAGTTGAGCTGCTCGATGAGAAGAATGGATAGAGGTCACCTCTGCTATTGCACCTCATGATCTCTGCCCTGTTGAGAAGGTCCTTGATAGAGAAGCGATGTGGATCAAATTCAATAGAACAACAGCGGTCAGATGTGAATTTTCTTACAGAGATAAGATTCTTAACTAAATGAGGTATATGAAGAACTCTGGACAGTTGAAAGGTGGTGAAGGGAGTGGACAGGGGTACTAAACCTATACCAGTGACTGGTAGAGTGGAGCCATTGCCAACCATTATGTGACAGGGATTACGCATGGATGTGGGACAATAATTGAGCAAGGTACGTGAATCTGCAGTCATGTGTCCAGAGGCTTCGGTGTCCATGAACCACTCTTGTTGATTGTCGGCTGGCTGTTGAGAAGAGGCCTGCAATGCTTGGAGTAGGTCGAAGGCGCTGGTGGAGCAAACTGCGTAGAGGGTTGAGCCAGATGGGTGTGGTACGTAGGGCCAGTTGTGTCAGTCCATGGCGCACGCCATGGCTGTCCTTGGTTCAACCAGGACGCGACCTAGGGAGGGATTTGTCGATGCCACTGGTTGTTGCCACGGCCACCACGACCACGGCCGTGAGAACCACCATGACCACAGCCACGTGAGGTCACCTGAGTAGAAGAGCGGCCGCCATTGTTGTTGTGTGTAGCTTGACTGGAGTTGTTGTCGGAGGCATTGTCAGCGGGCACTTCGTTGGAATGAAGTGCCGTTTCCTGAGTTGTTGGCTGAGAAGAAGCCAACCTATTCTCCGCGACGATCAGTTGATCACGGGCCTCCATGAAGGTTGGAAACGATGGCATGGTTGGAAGTAGCTGACGCAGCACATGAAATTTTGGATTGAGGCCTTGGATCAACTGATGCACCAGAGCGCGATCAGAGATTTGTTGGTCGCATTCGGCCAATGAATCGGCAAGAGTCTTCAGCTTGTGGCAATAAGCTGTGGCTGACAAATCTCTCTGGACGAGGTCATGGAGCTCTTGTTCGAGCTATACAGCATGGCTCAATTTGTTGCCGAGGAAAAAGTTGTCGATCTTGGTCCAAACGTCGTAGGCGGAGACGTCGTCATCCATGACGAAATCCATCAAGTCGTCAGTGAAAGTAGCATGGATCCACATAAGGACCGTGAGGTCCTCCTGAACCTAGAGAACGTCGTCGGGGCGAGGAACAGTGCCATCGACGTCGTCGGTACTCTGCAGACCGTGTACCCCGCGTAGCGGGTAAAAGACAGTCTGAGCCCCGCCTCCCTGCTGAGGCGGGCCCCAACAAAAGTCATGTGCCCTGGGTCCCATGGTCAACCTTGGAGCTACCGCGTGCGCCCGAGCTCCAGAGCTGACACGTGCCCTGGGGTCTGACCTGAGCCTCCCCGCTGAGAAGAGGTTCGGGGCTGACACGTGTCCTCTGGCTCCAAGTCGCCTCTCCGCTGAGGACAGCTTCGGTGCTGACACGTGCCCCGGGCTCCGATTCGAGCCTCCCTGCTGAGGTGAGGTCTGGAGCCGCCACGTGTCCCTAGACATCAGGCCCGTCGATAAGGGCTCCAGAGCCTCCACGTGCCCCACGATCCGACGTGGGACGTGGGTCGACAAAGTCAAGTAGGAGGTGCGTTGTTAGGCTTCGCATTCAAGGCTCGCGCCTTCCCCAAAAGCATGGCGCACAGCACATGCCTCCGTCCCTTGACCGATCGCCATAACGGTAAAAAGACAAGACGGCTAGGCGTGACAGCGGAACAATACCGCCCAACAATACCGCCCATGCAGGACGAGGAGACACGGTGACAAGACGGCGTCTTCATCATCACCTGACACACGGTCTGGGGCACCCATCGCGTCGGACGGAGGGACTTAACTCCCTCACCGGCAACTCTACTCAAAGGACGAAGCCCTAGACCATGTATAGGACACTCAAAGCTTTGGGGCCACCTGTCGGGCCCCAAGCCTCATTGTAACCACCCCGGCCTTGAACTATAAAAGGACTAGGGTGACCATCCTAAAAAGGGTCGATTTCCCGCACTCCAGATGATACTACGCACAAGCGATCACGCAAAAGCAATAAGACAAACACACCCGTGGATGTAGGGTATTACGCTCAGGCGGCCCGAACCACGTAAATCCCAGTGTTTATCCGCTCTCTCGAGCCCAGGTCGTGAAGGGTGCCAAGACCCCTCTGAAAAAAAAAGAACATCGTGGGCTGCTTCCGAGCAGGCCGGGAGGAGTGTCGCAGCTCACACTCCGACATTTGGCGCGCCAGGTAGGGGGGTTTTACGCTCGCTCCTGACGACCATGGTGAACATCACTTCTCATGGCGAGCCTTCTCGCCCTCCTCGCTGTCGTCTCCAGACGGGGGACGACGAAGCTACCTCCCGCTCCAAGGCGAGTAGGTCTGGTCAGGCTGGCGGTCAGACAACCGACGTGCCACCGGCGGCCCCAGCGCCTAAATCCGGCCGAACCGACAACCAGAACGCTGAAGCCCCTGAGGCGCCCGTGGCGCCCAGGTCGGGACGGACCGACAACCTTGTGGATGGTGCGCCGTCGGTGTTCACACCACCAGTGGTTGCTTCCTCTCGGCCTCCCTCTTCCCCGGCAGTGGCGACAATACCGCCATGGCGGAGCCCGGAGAGTTTGCTGGCTGCAGCGCGCGCTCTGCTACACAACCCTCTGGGTGAGGGTGCCAGCCCTGAGGCGGCGGAGCAGTGGCGGCATAACTTCGATCATCTCATCGCCGCCGCCATGAACTCTCCTGTCTACAGAAGACAGTCGGCTGAACCCTCGCTGGCCTAGTCGTGTAAACCGATGGTGGCCTGTGGGGTAGTAGCCGCGCGCGCGACGGCCACGCCCGATCTCAGGGTCGAGTTGAACCGTCGTCTCGCGAGCGAGGACGGTCGCACCACCATCAAGCGACGCCGCGAGAGGCGTTTGTGGCACCCTGGTTCCGAGGAATCTGGACTGATGGTATGTGTGCCCAAGATGTTCATCACACATACAAATATCATCCACAAACTGAATTCAAAATATAATACCACGAATGAATAGGGTTCAAGTACTTTATTACATCAATGTTCTTGCAGCGGAAGTCTCTAACTAAATTTAGCAGCAGAAGTCTTTATTCTAGCAGCGGAAGTCTTCTAACTATTGCGGAAGCAACTAAGCAGCAGCGGCGGCTCCATCTCCTACTCCACAGGCAAGGTTGAGGGTGGATCTCACGCCTAGTACTCCACATGCTCGTCGATGTACTCCTCTCCTGTTGCAGATGATGTATGATAATGCAAGGGTAAGTACATGACGTACTCAGCAAGTGCGGGAAGTATGACATGTAGCTTACAACAAGGTAGGTATAAATAGCTCATTGCAGAAAGCAAAGTTTATTTCTCAAAACACAATAAAAACAGCAACTTAGATTTAAATGAATGTAATCCCAACATGTATTTAGATATCAACATACCTCCATCATGTTTCAGCACTTTCCATGTCTCAACCAGACATTAATCTTTCTCAACTTTTCTCATGCTCATGAATACCATCTCGTATTCACTACCATTTCATATCATATTCAATTCCCTTTCATACTGAGACCAAATCTCATTGCCATGACTCAACAGTCATGCAACCAATCTCATTACCCGGACTCAACAGTCCCGAAAACCAAATCCAAAGACCAAACCATAACCAAACCGAATACCATCCCAAAAACCATCCCAATAACCATCCCATCTAATCATGTGAGTTGTCCAGGCGCTCGTGACCATAAGCTCGGCTATCATGATAGTTTTACATCTGTAGAGGTGGCACCACTTTACCCACAAGTTTGTGATTTTGTCACCCGTCGGCGACTGTGGAACCTCTATTATACCAGTACACAACCGTCGGTGTATGGCCAATAGATCACAAAATAGCCTTTACAAAGGGGCTACTAGATGTATGGACTCACTAAGGTTTCACCGGCAGGCTAGAATCTCCAATTCTCCCACCCACGGGCCCCCTCTTGTGCCATGCAGTTCTCAGGGCAGTCCTCACTCGACTCCCATTCCCCGCGCCTTCCACGGTCCATAACAATCTAGTAACTTACCTAATTAGTCAGCTAAGCCGCACCCATATTTGGCCTTGTGGTGGCACTGTTATCCTGGCATGAACCGGTCCTTAGATCTACGGCAAGTAAACCACCATCTCATTCTACCTCATCCACAAACTAAGGATTGCCTAGATCTCCCTTGATTCATGTTCTTTATCAACATCAGTTTCTCATTATTCATACGAGTGCAGTTAGCTAGACACATCTATCTCGCTTCCTATATCCCATGAACTCGGCGAAGCATAAAAGCAAAAACCATACCCGACTCATTTACTTTCCCGGCGACAAGGGTGGTTAACAAAACTAGTAAACTCCTATAAAGGGTTTCCCATCAGGTTGACTCAAGCATACTCACGCCTTTTCGCAAACAGAACAGTCTTTCAAAAACATGGGATCAATATGATCAAGGGTCACTTGCCTTGTTCTTGCGGCTTCGGTTTCTCTTTGAAGTCTTGGTTCTGAAATCCTTCATAGATAGCTCCCTGAGCTTGTCCTTCTACTTACGATCGTGCACATACAAGATTCACAGCAATCAATTATCATGTACAAACTTTTACTCAAGATGCAATGATGCATATGCATGTTAATCCTATGGTGCAGTCTAGTTTATTCGTGTTCTTGCATGGCTTGCATGGGGTTTTATGATGAACAGGGGTGTATAGATCAAATGTGGACGTGGCGATGATCTCATCTCAAGATCTAGATCAACCCGATCAACACGTGATCTGTCCACGAAAAAGCTTCTATTCGAAGGGTTTGGAGAACAGAAGCAAAGAAAACAGCGATCATGTCGTAAGGTGGTATTGGAGACCTACCTTATTATCTTCGGGACCTTCCTCCTAGCAATGGCAGCAAGACGACTCTCTTCCGGCGACGGAGAACGTGTCGGGGCTCGGCGGCGGCTCTCCGGCGACTGAACTCCGGCGATGTTGGTTAGCTCGACGAGTTTGGGGCAAGGGCTCCAAGTCGTCGACTTCGGGAGGTGGAAAAGAAGTACGTGGTTGCGGCCAAAGGTTTTCGGTTCTATTTATAAGAGGAAAATGAAGAGTCCTACTCTGATCGGAACTCGAATAAGAGTTCTATTCAAATTGTTTTTGGATCTTAACAACTTATCTTCAATCGATTTGGTGCGGTAGCAACGTGGAATTCGTGTCGGTTTCCTTCCGTGTCGGTATTCCCGCGCGTACATAAGAAAAACCGCTTCAAATCTCGTCTCCTCCGCGGTGATGAGCTTCGGAGGCTCCACGTGTCCTGCGGAGGCCGGGTTCCTTCCGCAGAGGCGGGCTCCTGTTGTGTCGCGTGTCAGACGGGTGAGACCTCCCTCTCCTCAGCGGCGAGCTCCGCGTGCACCACGTGTTAGTTCCGGACCTCCCGTCTCTTCGGAGGTGCTCTGGTAGTGCCACGTGTCCGTTCTGGACCTCCCCTCTCTTCGGAGGTGAGCTCCGAGAATGCCACGTGTCAAGTAGAGCCGATCTTCCTTTCTTCTCAGAGGCGAGCTCCGAGGTCGACACGTGTCCATCAGCGTCAGACCTCCCGGAGATGAGCTCCGGAAGTGGCACGTGTCCAGTATTGTCGGACCTCCTGGAGGTGAGCTCCGGAGGTGACACGTGTCCAACAGTGTCGGACATCCCGGAGGTGAGCTCCAGAGGTGACACGTTTCCAGTAGGACCGAACCTCTCGGCGGTTAGCTCTGAGAGTGACACGTGTCTGGCGGGGCCGGACCTCTCTTTTCCGTGGTGACTAGCTCCGGTGACGACACGTGTCCTGCGGAACTGGCCTCGCTCCTTCCGCAGAGGCTAGCTCCGGGGCAACACGTGTCCCACGGGGTCGGACCTCGCCCTCTTTTATAGAGGCAAGCTCTGAGCCTGCCACGTAGCCAGTTTAGCGGCGGACCTCTCCCCCTTTGCGGGGATGAGCTCCGAACGCGCCACGTGGCCAGCAGCTGCGGAAATTGTCTACAACGCTCCTCGGCGAACTGGAATTGGCTTTTTTGGCTATCTTTTTTATTCTTTCTCTCTTTCAACTTATTTTAAAATGTTTCTCTACATGAAATATGAATGCATGCGTGATTACAAAATTGAGGGTATCACAAATCTACCCCCTTAAATTGAATCTCGCCCTCGAGAATCGTTAGCACAGAATAGATGAGGGAACTCTGTCTTGATGTCTTCCTCATGTTCCCATGTAGCTTCTGCTTCCGTATGATGGCTCCATTGCACCTTGCACCAACGGATCACTTTGTTCCTCGTGACCCTTTCCTTTACGTCCAAAATTTGGACAGGGTGCTCTGTATAGGTCAGATCCTCTTGAAGTTCGAGCTCTTCCATCGGTACTTGCTCTTCTGGTACTCTCAAGCACTTCTTGAGCTGGGATACGTGAAATACGTCATGCACGTCGGAGAGGTGCATCGGGAGCTCTAGTTGATAGACTACTTCTCCTCGCTTGCCCAAAATCTTAAATGGCCCGATGTAGCGAGGTGCTAGCTTGCCTTTGACGTTGAAACGTCGTTGGCCTCGGATAGGCGATACCTTAAGGTATACGAAGTCTCCTACTTCGAAAGTCAACTTCCTTCGCCTATTGTCCGCATAGCCTTTCTGTTGTGACTCAGCAGCCTTCAAGTTCTCCCGTATTGTTTGGACTTGTTTCTCAGCCTCTTGTAGCACTTCGGGTCCAAAGACTTGGTTCTCTCCGGTTTCGTTCCAAAACAACAGCGTTCTACACCGTCTACCGTACAATGCTTCAAAAGGTGACATCTTCAAGCTGGCTTGAGAGCTGTTGTTATAGGAGAAATCAGCATATGGCAAGCTCCTATCCCAACTATGCCCATGTTTCAAGGCGCAGGCTCTCAACATGTCCTCCAAAATTTAGTTTGTCCTTTCTATTTGTCCATCGGTCTGCGGGTGGTAAGCGGAGCTAAAATCCAGTCGTGTACCCATAGCTTTCTGCAGCTTCCTCCAAAACCTAGAGGTAAACTGAGAACCCCGATCTGAGACGATCCTCTTCGGGACTCCATGGCGGCACACGATTTGCTCCATGTACAACTCGGCTAGATCCGCCACGCAGTACGTGGTTCTAACAGGAAGAAAATGAGCTATTTTCGTCAATCGGTCCATGATAACCCAGATGGAGTCGTAACCCGACTGAGTACGTGGCAATCCGATGATGAAATCCATACTGATGTCTTCCCACTTCCTCTCGGGTACCTTCAAGGTTGCAACAGTCCAATGGATCTTTGATGTTCGGCCTTCACCCGTTGGCTTGTGTCGCATAGGGCAACATACTCGGCTATGTCCCTCTTCATACCATCCCACCAGTAACAAGTCTTCAGGTCCTTGTACATCTTGGTACTTCCGGGATGTATGGAATAAGGTGAGTCATGTGCCTCCTTTAATATTGTGTCGTGGATGTGCTTCACGTTAGGCACACAAATCCTTTTCCCTAGCCAAAGCGTACCCTTCTCATCTTCCTTGAAGTCCTTTTCGATGCCTTGTCGGATCCTTTCCTTGATCTCCTTGATCTCCTCATCCGTTGCTTGGCCATCTCTTATCTCTTGTTCCAATGAAGAGTGGAGTTCCATCACTTCCATCTCGTTCAAAAATCCGAGATGTAACCGTTCGAACTCCTTGCGTAGTTCAGGTGGTAGCTCCCGAACTGTGAGTTGGTGACATGCTCCCTTTCGGCTCAATGCATCAGCTACTACATTGGCCTTTCCGGGATGATAGTTGATTCCAACATCATAATCCTTGATGAGCTCCAACCATCGACGTTGCCTCAAATTCAAATCCGTTTGTGTGAATATGTACTTGAGTCTTTTATGATCCGTATAGATCTCACATCGGTGGCCAAGGATATAATGTCTCCAAATCTTTAATGCATGCACCACGGCTGCTAGCTCCAAGTCATGTGTAGGGTAATTAAGCTCGTGCTTCTTTAATTGTCGTGAGGCATATGCTACCACTTGTCCTTCTTGCATGAGCACGCATCCGAGCCCTTGTCTTGATGCGTCACAATATATGTCAAAGCTCTTGCTTACGTACGGCAATACCAAAACCGGTGTTGTGTTAGCCTTTTCTTGAGCTCCTCAAAGCTTTCTTGGCACGCTGATGTCCACTGGAACGCCTTTCCCTTCATCAATAGCTCCGTCATAGGCTACGCTATCTTGGAAAAGTCCTTGATGAAACGTCGGTAGTATCCAGCCATCCCAAGAAAACTCTGAATATCCCTCACGTTTTGCGGTTGGTTCCACTTCAGAACATCTCCCACTTTTCCGGGATCAACCGATACTCCTTCCTCGGAGATGATGTGGCCTAGGAGCGATATTTCCTTTAGCCAAAATTGACACTTGCTGAGCTTGGCATACAATTGATGCTCTCGCAGTTTATGCAAGATCAATCTCAAATGTTCCTCATGTTCCTCCTCACTTTTTGAATACACCATAATGTCGTCGATGAAAACCACGACAAACTTGTCCAAGTAGTCCATGAAGACCTTGTTCATGAAGTACATGAAATATGACGGTGCATTCGTTAACCCAAAAGACATAACGGTATATTCATACGAACCATACCGTGTTCGAAAGGCAGTCTTGAGTATATCGAAGGGTTTAATCTTCAGTTGGAAGTATCCCGACCGAAGATCAATGTAAAAGCCCAAGAAAGGGACTGTAAAAGTTGTTCATCACCTCACAACACCACAGCTCATCTTGTGGATAGCTCATGAACACTTGTGAAGAGCATGTAACCACCATCAAAAAGGTGATTAGAGGGGAAAGCCCTAACTTCCAAAAAGTAGGATTTCTACACATAAACATGAAAGGTTGAGCTCACCCCTAGACCTTATATATTCTTGGAAAGGCTCAGGCTAAATTTCATGCAAATCCAATACTTTTTGAGGCACTTTTGGAGACAATTCAAAAAGGGGCCAATTTGAATGCAAATTCAAATTGCAGCAACTTTCATCACTTGAATTCAAAAGTTGGCTTCATATTCAAACTCAGCACATTTTTCTGAGTTATTCCACCAATTCTCATCCTCAATTGATTTCAACTTGGCAGGAGCTAATTTGAGCAAATTCAAACTGAATTTGAATTTCAGCCTCACATATACTCAAATTCCTTCAAACCCAATGTCAATTTGAATTATTCAAATTCAGAGACCCAAATATGTTGTTTCATCAAATTACCAGGGGCAAGGGGGTCACACAAATCAAGAGCAGTAAGAAGTTAATTTTGTAGGACAATTTTGGAGCCTGTGGGGCCCTCCTGTCAGCCACACTGGAGTGCAACCGACTGAACTCAGTCCATTCGGTTCCCACGCGCGTAGTGAGAAAGGGGGCGGGGTGACTTCGCGCCGAAGGCCACCGAGCGGCGCCGGCCAGCTCCTGCTTCGGTGTAGGAGGTGGCTCCACAGGTGTTGCGCCCTCCACTGTCTTCGGATGGCTATAAAAGGGCTCGAGATCGGCCGGCGAGCTCCTTTTTCTCGCACTTCAGTAAACAGCCGCCTAGCCGCCCGAGTTCCGATCCCATGCAAACGAGCTACCATCGTCCTCTGTCCTCGACGTCCATAGAAAAGTTGAGCGCTAGCTGGTCCTCAAGCTCACCGCGCAAACCGCTCCAAGGTTCGACCTTTGTGCGCAGAGAAGCTCATTTCGGGACCCAATTAGGTTTAGGATAAATTCGGGAGGATCGTCATGTGGGAGGGCAAACAGAGCTGCGAAATAGCATTTAGAGGTTCTTGCGCCCCTCCTCGATCAAAAACCAGAAAGAAACCACCCCCGGAACCATAGGTTCACCGTGGAACAGCTCGGCGGAAGAGGGGGTCACCGGCGAGGTCCGTTTCGCCGGCTGTTTCGGTCCCGACCGAGGTTATGCCGAGCTTCCCGAGGCTTCCCTGAACGAGGTGACGCGATTAGCGCGCAAAGGGGATGGTTAGGAGGACGGGAGCACGTTGCCGATGTTACACAGAGAAATAGCGCTCGTCGCCGGCGAGCTATGGCGGTTAGTCGGCGGCGGCATAGTGTCCAGTGTGTTCAGCGTCCGAAGTTACGTGGGGGCGGCAAGTCTCACCGTCGCCGGCGAGCTAGATCGCCGAGAACGCCGACCTCGCCGGAGCTCCGGCGGCTCGGGGCGGCGGCGTCGGGAGGTAGACGAAGGCGTGGGTCCCATATGTCAGCCGCTGAGTTAAGCGTGCGCGGGAGCGCGGTTAGTTTAAATTAAACGGGCGGGACCCGCTGTCAGTCACCGGTTGAGCGCAGGAGACAATTTTCTGTAGGAAAATAATTCAGAAATCAGCCCAAACTTTAGAAATTCATAACTTTGGTTAGAAGTGTTCAAATCCAGTGAACCAAATTTGTTGAATTCATCTCTATGAGTACATTCCAGCAACACAAATTTCAGCTCATAAACTTAGTGGTTTTCCAGAATTAATTCCCTAAAGTTTAACTGTTAGGAATTTTATCTGGAGAATTACTTTATGAAAAATTCTGAAATTTGGCTGGGAGGCTCATTTGAAAATCCTTGAGTCACAGTAAAATTTTCAAAACCATCCAAGTTAATTTAGTCCCCCTAATGGTGTGATTAAGTGAACTGCCCTGAGAAAATAGAAAAATGTCCAGAAACATTTTTCAGAATTTCTCAAATCTTGTTTAGGGCATAACTTCATCTAGAATTCTTCAAATGACATGAAACCAATTCCATTAGAACCATCTCAAATTCTAGTTTCCAGTAAGTAATGGTTGAAGCCATGAAAATCCCTGGAATTCCTTAGAGGCTCTAATATTGACCAAATAGGCTTTTATTTGTACAAAGCTCAAATGAACTTTGTTGCAAATGAAACTTGGTCAAGACTCTGGTTAGGACCCTACCAAGCCACCATAAAAATTTCAGAACCAAATGGGAGGTCTAGCTAGAATTATGGTCTTTACATGATCAAGTTCAAACATTGCATTTAAATTGACATATAGTATATCGTTTACGTGTAGTCGCTGAAGGCGAGGAAACTCCGGAAGTGCTCGACTTCCTTCTTCTGGACAAAGCCCTAACCACTTACCAGCAGCAACAAGACAAGCCCCGGTTTGCATTAACCCATTTTACAAAGTTTTGCTTTGTTATATACTTAGTATGAGGTATATGAATGTGCATTAGGTGTAGGGTGGATGAAACCCACGTGCATAAACAGCTTTTTCCTATAAGAGTGAGGGTAGTGTCTAAGTCCTCGAGTAGACAGGCTATGCTTAATGATTCATAGAACTTCGGTACAAGTCGAGTAGTTGGAATCTACTCGTGAGTTAGGCTTGGGGACACACGGGATTGGTTCGAGTGATGTGAGATCATTTTAGTAAGAAAATGAGACTAGGCAGGGGCTAGGGCGCAGCAAGAGGAAGTGTTGTGCGCGCAGCCCTGTCAGTGTCGATTGAGGACAGATCCGTGTGCGGCCGACGCTGATCAAGTTTGAACGTACCGAAGGCATGTCAGATATATGGGCCCCGATAAACCGATGTAACCTATACCTCCGGGCGTCGAGGCATAACGCACCGATTTATAGGTGTAGGCTGAGGGCAGCAAGATGGAAATCTGCTAACGGGCATAGAGAGATGCTCCGTGTAGGGAACCTCCTGCTCGTTTCGTTGTGACCGGTTCGACGTTTGGGCTGTTGGGTGAAAGGTTGTCCCGTACGGCATCGAGTGAGCGTGCTGTGCAGCTCCATGGGTGGGCGTACGTGACGTGCTCTTTGGGTGTCCCTGCAGGTGTATATCGAGTCAATTCACCATCCCTCGAGATGAAGAGTACCACTTGGTCACTGGGTCGTGACTTAGGTTAATATATGAAATGTGATGATTCGATATTGCTGTTATGATATAATTGTATTGCTACATGTGTGCCACCAAATATTGCTCACTAAATTTCATATTCATGAACTGTTAACTTGTGGCTAAAAGAGGAACTAAGGATGAACTTGTAGGCGTGTCCATTTGCTGAAATTTACCATCCCATGATCGTGGTACACTACATGTAAAGTTTCATGCCTAGGTGAGTCGGTTAAGTCTTGTTGAGCCATCATGCTCATGGTTGCTGCTTAAGTGTTTTCAGGTGAGGAGCATCCCACGGACTCGGGTTACGAGTCCACCGGCGAGGGCTACCCTCCGTCGGGGACCATGGCTGAGTGGAAGCCGTACACGCCACGCTGAGCTGGAGGAGTGCAGCTAGTGTGGGTTGCCCTAGGGCTTGGCAACCGACTTTTGCTAGGTAGATGAGCGTGAGTTGTACAAACTTAGCTTCCGCTGTTGTAACATAAACACTAGTTTGTAACTGAAGTATCGTACTACTTTGTACATGTCAGTTGGTTTTCTATGTAATACAATGTCATCCTTATAATGTGTGCTGTCATGTGTCGCATCGTACGGCACCACCCTCTGCGGTCCTGGATGAGCGGATTCCGGTCCACCACAGGCTGGTATCAGAGCCCCATTGGGGATAGCGCATTAATTAAGGATTGTATTACGGGGAAACTTAGGTTTACGGTGAGGATTTGCTAGTTTGCCCAAGTAAGGACTATATTAGCATAGTTACTTAAAGTGGCAAGGCTAACATATGTGTTATAATTTTGAATTATAATTATGTAACGACGCACCTACGCTCAGGTAAGAATGGTAAGGCACGCCAACGAAAGCGGCTCAATTTCGGTTAGCTCCCCTGACGAGGAACGTGGTTCAGGGATAGGTCTCACGGCTTGGTGTGAGACGTCAATATACAACTCTTGGACTCCTCACGTTCCTGAGTTCATATGAAACGCTGATCCCTACCGTGCATTAGGCAAGTAAGTGGATACCCCATCGTGTGGTCAGTAACGCGATAGTGTGTTCGTCTGGAAATAGCCCAGGAGGACATATGCAGTGCTTGCCATCGGCGTGCCCTGCAGGGCAGTAGGTGGTATCTGTTGGGGTAATAAAATTCCCAACCGTGACGACCCGTTCGCGCTCTACTCGGGTTCCCCGTTGTGTGGTGTTAAACCACGATCACGTACCTTGAGACGTGGCTTAACTAAGGACGGCCGTATGACAACGATACGGGCGTTTGTATTTACTTTCAAATATGGACCTGTCTGAAATGAGAATAACCTTTGAGTGCATCATTATTGTGTGGTCTTCTGCAGGTACTAACCATGTCTGTATTCCGTGTAGTATACGTGTGCGAGAGCCCGTTTAGTGCCACAATTGAGACGTATATGCCGGTACAATCCTGTTAGGATTTTCTTTTTGTGAGAAACGTAGTACCGATATATCATAGGCATGTGCATGAAAGATAATGATAATAAGTAACTAAAATCACCAAGTTTAAACATTTTGGGCCCTGGTTGGGTAGAAAAATGCTATAGTTGATCAGCATAGCTTCAAGGGACTGAAAAACAGAGTGCTCTGTTTTGGGCAGCAAGTTTGCTGAACCTTGAAAGGGCATAACTCACAGATCATTTAGCCAATGGAGGTGTGGGATATAGTTCTGGAAAGGTGTTTAAGTTATCTACAACCTTATTGTAGACTCCCAGAGCTTAATCACACCTTAAACTGGCTGAAATTCCAGATGATTGTAAACTGTCCAGAACCAGGACAGATTTAAAATACTCTCTGGACTGTTCTGTTTTGCAAGAATAACTTCCTGTAGGAAAATCTAAAATTATCATATGATATATTCATGGAAAGGGTAGGAGATGTGTTACATCCTTGTAATTCAAAGTTTCTGAAATTTCAGCACAGAACTCAGTGGAAACCAGAGTTGAAAACAGCAACTTCCAAAGGAGGTGCTGTTGAAATTCTTCCAGAAATTCTGTCGACTTTGAATTATCATAAATTTTTAACCAGAGCTGATCTGAGGGCAAATAAATACTCTTTGGAAATATACTGAAGTTAAATTTAACTTTGGTATTCAGCTCGAGTCATGAAAATGCCCATCAGCAGGTCAAAATCTGGAATATGTAGAAACTGGTCATTCTGGCAGAGGGATGACAGTTGAACTCATTTGAGAGATTGTGGTATCCTAGGGGGTTTAAGTACTTCCAATGGGGTAGAACATACTCATGAGTTGTTATCTTCAACTAGTGAAAGATTTGAGTATATGTCATACTCAAGTTTCTTTTGCTAGAGACCATGTTTGTGCTGTATTGAAGATAAAAGAGTAGTATACATGATGACAAAGCGATTTTAACGTCTCGTAGTGACCAAACCTAGTTGAGATGAACTTACAAAGAGGAAGTCCATCAAATTGGATTTAACTAGCTTGTATTTGGTCTGGTAACGATGTAGCTTGTGCAAAGTTATTACATTATCTGTGTACGAGATGTATAGCATGTTTTACTGTCATTATGTTTTACGCCTATTTTATTGGACTGCATGAAGTATGTTGCGGGACTGATGTTTACTGTCGTATGGTTGCAGATGGTTCACACTCGGACCACGCATGAGATGGGTGGCTCTAGCCAGCAGGGGGGTGATGACTCCCAGCCACCTGCCTACGACAGCACCCCGCAGCAACAACCACCACCGCCGCCTCCGCTTACGCTAGCGGATGTGATTGCGGCACTGGTGGGTGGTCGTGAGAAGCACACCGACCTGCTCCACACGATCGTGCAGAATACGTCCCAGGCGGGGGGAGGGCGTCAAGAGAGGGGGCCTCGTGAGCCCCGTGATGTGACGTACTCGTACTTCATGAGTATGCACCTTCCAGTGTTCACTGACGCAGCAGAACCCCTAGAGGCCGACAACTGGCTGCGGACAATTGAGTCCAAGTTCGGGCTGCTCCAATGTACGGAGCGGCAGAAGACTCTGTTCGCGGCGCAGCAGCTTCACGGTGCCGCTGGTGCGTGGTGGGCGAATTATGTCGCCTCACGTCCGGCTGGCCATGCCGTGGAGTGGGAAGAATTCCGGGAGGCGTTCCGCGCCTACCATATCCCTTCCGGGATAATGAAGCGGAAGTTCCAAGAGTTCTTGAAGATGAAGCAGGGCGGGAGGAGTGCCCATGACTATTCCCGTGCCTTCAACCATCTGGCGCAATATGCGTCGGATTACGTCTCCACCGAGGAGAAGAAGCGGGAGCACTTCTATCGGGGGTTACACCCCGAGATGAAGACGCATCTCGTCCAATGCAATCGCGGCACCTTCAACGATCTCGTTAATGCCGCGATCATGCAGGAAGACGCTCAGCGAGAGTTGGCGGCTGAGCAGCGGAAGCGCAGCACCCCACCCAGCAGTGGGGGTGGAGCTCCCCAGAAATACCGCATGGTGTATCGGACACCATCCGGTCAGCAGTGGCATCCACCGGCGCGACCTCAGCAGTTCGGGGGTCGTTCTTTTCAGCCATCCCCGTTCCGACCGCTGATGCCACCACCGTGACCGCAACAGCAGCAGCAGACGGTACCCCGGGCATTTCCACTGCCACAACGCGCCCCGGGTTTCCGTCCGCCAATCAGCGGAGGACCGCCTCGCTACACATGCTTTACGTGTGGCCAGGCGGGCCATTTCTCGAAGGACTGTTCCCATGGGCAGCAGAGCAGCGGGAAAGCCCAGTTCCAGGGTGGTGCTCGAGGCCGACCTCCGGTCAAGAAGGTTGGTCAGCGGAATGGGGGCGTTCGCAACCTCGACAATGAGGACGCCCCAGAGGGAGACAACATGCTGGCGGGTACGTTCACTCTCAACAATCAAGCAATCATCATATGATTTGATTCGGGTGCAACCCACAACTTCTTAAGTGCATCATATGTGGTTAAGCATCAACTGGAAGACTTTCCCACCGAGTGCTCTTATATGATCTGCTCACCGGGAGGAAGGATTTCAGCAACTATGATGATTCCAAAAGCACCACTGTGCTTAGGTGGGAAGATATATCCCACCACTATGATTATTCTTGAGGGACAGAAGATTGATGCAATCTTAGGGATGTCATGGCTAAGCTACCATGGCCCTGTCCTGGAAACATTATCACGGACGGTTCACCTCAACTCCCCACTACACCGTCTGCAGTCCCTCATATTAGACAATCCAGTCCGGGAAGTTTCAGCAATTAATAATACTGAAGCTCTCAAGTTAGAGGACATTTTCGTTGTCCGGGAGTACCCCGATGTGTTCCCGGATGATCTTCCGGGCATGCGACCTGAGCGGGATGTCGAGTTCAAGATTGACCTTGCACCCGGGACTACGCCCAAATCACGGAGACCATACAAAATGGCTCCAAACGAGCTGGCTGAACTGAAAGAACAGCTCAATGATCTGTTGAGCAAAGGTTTCATTAGGCCGAGTTCCTCGCCGTGGGGATGCTCGGTGCTGTTCATAAAGAAGAAGGATGAAACCTTGAGGCTGTGTGTGTACTATCGGCCGCTCAACGCCGTCACCATCAAGAACAAATACCCATCGCCCCGCATTGACATCCTGTTTGATCAGCTTGTGGGTGCAAGTGTGTTCTCCAAGATGGACCTTCGCTCTGGATATCATCAAATAAAAATCCGGGCGGAGGATATTCCAAAGACGGCCTTCTCGACGAGATATGGCTTATATGAGTATCTCATCATGTCTTTTGGTCTCACCAATGCTCCGGCACATTTCATGTATATCATGAACTTGGTGTTCATGCCAGAGCAGGATAAGTTCGTGGTGGTGTTCATTGATGATATCTTGGTTTACTCCAAGATAGAAGCAGAACACGCCGAACACTTGAGGATTGTTCTTCAACGACTGCGGGACCATAAGCTATATGCCAAGTTCAGCAAATATGAGTTTTGGATCAGCCAAGTGCCATTTTTGGAACATATCATCTCAGCAGAAGGCATTGCGGTTGACCCAAGTAAAATTGAACAAGTGCTGAAATGGAAAGCCCCTACTTCTGTCCATGAAGTCAGAAGCTTCCTCGGCTTAGCGGGATATTACCGGAGATTCATCCCGAGCTTCTCCAAGCTTGCTAAGCCGATGACTGAACTATTAAAGAAGGGGACGGAGTATGTTTATAACTCGGCATGTGAAGGAGCATTCCAAGCATTGGTGAATCATCTCACAACAGCCCTGGTCTTAGCTCAACCGGACACAACTAAGCCCTTCGACGTGTATTGTGATGCATCCGGCATCGGGCTCGGCTGCGTGTTGATGCAAGAAGGATGTGTGGGCGCATATGGCTCACGCCAACTTTGAAACCATGAGCAGCATTACCCAACTCATGATCTTGAGCTTGCTGCTGTGGTTTTGGTGCTGAAAATATGGAGGCACTATCTCATGGGGAATTTGGTGCATCTCTACACCGACCACAAGAGCCTGAAGTATATTTTCACCCAGAAGGAGCTGAATATGAGGCAAAGGAGGTGGTTAGAACTAATCAAAGATTATGAGATTGAGATTCATTACCACCCCGGCAAGGCGAACGTGGTTGCCGACACGCTGACTCGGAAATCACATGTCCATAACCTCACCATTACACGGATGGAAGAGGAAGAGCCGAGTTTATACTTGGTTCCTTATGGATCGCTCTATAACCTTGCCCTCATCCCTACCATTAGGGAGGAGATCATTGCAGCTCAGAAAGTTGACAAGGGTATGGCACATCTCCGGAGACGGATAGACAATGGTGAAATCAAATGTTTCCAGAAGGATGATGAGGGGACACTGTGGTTCGAAGACCGCATAGTCGTACCCCGGAACATGGAGCTGAGGAAGAAAATTCTTGATGAATCTCACTTGTCTAAATACTCCATTCATCCGGGCAGCAACAAAATGTACCAAGATTTGAAAAAGAAATTTTGGTGGACAAGGATGAAGCGGGAAGTAGCGAATTACGTATCCGAGTGTGATACGTGTAGATGAGTGAAAGCTGATCATATGAGGAAATCAGGGCTGCTGCAACCCCTGAAAATTCCAGCATGTAAATGAGAAGATGTGAGCATGGATTTCATTGTGGGGTTACCCCTGACTTCCAACAAGCATGATTCCATTTGGGTAATCATTGATTGATTGACCAAGTCAGCCCACTTCATCCCCGTGCATACACATTTCCATGCCAACAGATATGCGGAGTTGTATATTGCAAGAATCCTATGCTTGCATGGAGTACCCAAGACCATAGTCTCAGACCGAGGGGCACTATTTGTATCTCGTTTATGGGAGCAGTTGCACGCTGCTTTGGGTACTAAGCTGATTAGAAGCTCTGCCTATCACCCTCAGCCAGATGGTCAAACAGAGAGGGTGAACCAAGTACTAGAAGACATGTTGAGAGCGTGTGTCATCCACCACGGTAGAAACTGGGATGATCATCTACCGTTGGCAGAAATCTCGTACAATAACGGCTATCAAGCGAGTATCAAGATGGCAACCTATGAAGCTCTCTACGGTCATAAATGCTGCACCCCATTAAACTGGTACGAGTCCGGTGAAAGGGTCACATTCGGGGTTGATGTGGTGAACGACACCGAAGAGCGCGTTCGGATGATTCAAGCCAACTTGAAGGCCGCTCAATCCTGGCAGAAAAGCTACGCTGATAAGAGGCGTAGGCTGCCGCACTTTGACATCGGGGAACACGTGTATCTCTGTGTATCTCCGATGAAAGCCGTGCACCGGTTCGGCGTGAAGGGGAAACTCGCTCCTTGATTCATTGGACCTTATGCCATCACCGAGAAGTGTGGACCAGTGGCGTATAGACTGGAACTATCGGCATCTCTTGCTGGTGTTCACAACGTTTTCCATGTTTTAGAACTGCGAAAATCTCTAAAGTATACAGCTGCTGTTCCCACCGAAGACATCGGCGAGCTGCAACCGGATTTGACGTATGATGAATATCCGGTGGCAATTATTGATGAGAAGGCCCGGACCACATGTAGCCGAACGTTGTGGTTCTACAAGATACTTTTGAGCAACCACACCGCCGAAGAAGCGACGTGGGAGAGCGAGGAATTTCTTCGCTCAAACTACCCAAAGTTCATGGCGTCTCAGCACGGGTGAGTTTCTATTACATTGCTGCCTCTTCCTTTGTAATCTCGGGACGAGATTCTTTTAAGGGGGGAGGGATGTAAAAGCCCAAGGAAGGGACTGCAAAAGTTGTTCAACACCTCACAACACCACAGCTCATCTTGTGGATAGCTCATGAACACTTGTGAAGAGCAAGTAACCACCATAAAAAAGGTGATTAGAGGGGAAAGCCCTAACTTCGAAAAAGTAGGATTTCTACACATAAACATGAAAGGTTGAGCTCACCCCTAGACCTTATATATTCTTGGGAAGGCTCAAGCCAAATTTCATGCAAATCCAATACTTTTTGAGGCACTTTTGGAGACAATTCAAAAAGGGGGCCAATTTGAATGCAAATTCAAATTGCAGCAACTTTCATCACTTGAATTCAAAAGTTGGCTTCATCTTCAAACTTAGCATATTTTTCTGAGTTATTCCACCAATTTTAATCCTCAATTGAGTTCAGCTTGGCAGGAGCTAATTTGAGCAAATTCAAACTGAATTTGAATTTCAGCCTCACATATACTCAAATTCCTTCAAACCCAATGTCAATTTGAATTATTCAAATTCAGAGACCCAAACATGTTGTTTGATCAAATTACCAGGGTCAAGGGGGTCACACAAATTAAGAGCAGTAAGAAGTTAATTTTGTAGGACAATTTTGGAGCCTGTGGGGCCCTCCTGTCAGCCACACTGGAGTGCAACCGACTGAACTCAGTCTATTCGGTTCCCACGCGCGCAGTGTGAAAGGGGGCGGGATTACTCCGCGCCGAAGGCCACCGAGCGGCGCCGGCCAGCTCCTGCTTCGGTGTGGGAGGTGGCTCCACAGGTGTTGCGCCTTCCACTGTCTTCGGTTGGCTATAAAAGGGCACGAGATCGGCCGGCGAGCTCCTTTTTCACGCACTTCAGTAAACAGCCGCCTAGCCGCCCGAGTCTTGATCCCGTGCAAACCGAGCTACGATCATCCTCTGTCCTCGACGTCCATAGAAAAGTTGAGCGCTAGCTGGTCCTCAAGCTCACTGCGCAAACCGCTCCAAGGTTTGACCTTTGTGCGCAGAGAATTTCCCAGTTTACGATTGGGAGCTCATTTCGGGACCCGATTAGGTTTAGGAGAAATTCGGGAGGATTGTCGTGTTGGAGGGCAAACAGAGCTGCGAAATAGCATTTAGAGATTCTCGCGCCCCTCCTCGATCAAAAACCGGAAAGAAACCATCCTGGAACCATAGGTTCACCATGGAACAGCTCGGCGGAAGAGGGGGTCGCCGGTGAGATCCCGTTCGCCGGCTGTTTCGGTCCCGACCGAGGTTATGCCGAGCTTTCCGAGGCTTCCTTGAACGAGGTGACGCAATTAGCGCGCAAAGGGGATGGTTAGAAGGACGGGAACACGTTGCCGATGTTACACAGAGACATAGCGCTCGTCGCCGGCGAGCTACGGCGGTTAGCCGGCGGCAGCATAGTGTCCAGTGTGTTCAGCGTCCGAAGTTACGTGGGGGCGGCAAGTCTCACCGTCGCCGGCGAGCTAGATCGCCGGGAACGCCGACCTCGCCGGAGCTCCGGCGGCTCGGGGCGGCGGCGTCGGGAGGTAGACGAAGGCGCGGGTCCCACGTGTCAGCTGCTGAGTTAAGCGCGCGCGAGAGCACGGTTAGTTTAAATTAAACAGGCGGGCCCCGCTGTCAGTCACCGGTTGAGCGCGGGAGACAATTTTCTGTAGGAAAATAATTCAGGAATCAGCCCAAACTTTAGAAATTCATAACTTTGGTTAGAAGTGTCCAAATCCATTGAACCAAATTTTGTTAAGTTCATCTCTGTGAGTAATTTCCAGCAACACAAATTTCAGCTCATGAAACTTAATTGTTTTCCAGAATTAATTCCCTAAAATTTAAACTGTTAGGAATTTTATCTGGAGAATTACTTTATGAAAAATTCTGAAATTTGGCTGGGAGACTCATTTGAAAGTACTTTAATCACAGTAAAATTTTCAGAACCATACAAGTTCATTTAGTCCCCCTAATGGTGTGATTAAGTGAACTGCCCTGAGAAAATAGAAAAATGTCCAGAAACATTTTTCAGAATTTCTCAAATCTTGTTTAGGGCATAACTCCATATAGAATTCTTCAAATGGCATGAAACCAATTCCATTAGAACCATCTCAAATTCTAGATTCCAGTAAGTAATGGTTGAAACCATGAAAATCCCTGGAATTCCTTAGAGGCTCTAATATTGACCAAATAGGCTTTTATTTGTACAAAGCTCAAATGAACTTTGTTGCAAATGAAACTTGGTCAAGACTCTAGTTAGGACCCTACCAAGACACCATAAAAATTTCAGAACCAAAGGGGAGGTCTAGCTAGAATTATAGTCTTTACATGATCAAGTTCAAAAATTGCATTTAAATTGACATATAGTATGTCGTTTACGTGTAGTCGCTAAAGGCGAGGAAACTCCGGAAGTGCTCGACTTCCTTCTTCTAGACGAAGCCCTAACCACTGACCAGCAACAACAAGGCAAGCCCCGGTTTGCATTAACCCATTTTACAAAGTTTTGCTTTGTTATATACTTAGTATGAGGTATATGAATGTGCATTAGGTGTAGGGTGGATGAAACCCAAGTGCATAAACAGCTTTTTCCTATAAGAGTGAGGGTAGTGTCTAAGTCCTCGAGTAGACAGGCTATGCTTAATGATTCATAGAACTTCGGTACAAGTCGAGTAGTTGGAATCTACTCGCGAGTTAGGCTTGGGGACACACGGGATTGGTTCGAGTGATGTGAGATCATTTTAGTAAGAAAATGAGACTAGGCAGGGGCTAGGGCGCACCAAGAGGAAGTATTGTGTGCGCAGCCCTGTCCGTGTCGATTGAGGACCGATCCGTGTGCGGCCCACGCTGATCAAGTTTGAACGTACCGAAGGCATGTCAGATATATGGGCCCCGATAAACCGATGTAACCTATACCTCCGGGCATCGAGGAATAACACACCGATTTATAGGTGTAGGCTGAGGGCAGCAAGGTGGAAATCTGCTTAAGTGTTGTTGAGCCATCGTGCTCATGGTTGCTGCTTAAGTGTTTTCAGGTGAGGAGCATCCCACGGACTCGGGTTACGAGTCCACCGGTGAGGGCAACCTTCCGTCGGGACCACGGCTGAGTGAGAGCCGTACACGCGGCGCTGAGCTGGAGGAGTGCAGCTAGTGTGGGTTGCCCTAGGGCTGGGCAACCGACTTTTGCTAGGTAGATGGGCGTGAGTTATACAAACTTAGCTTCCGCTGTTGTGACATAAACACTAATTTGTAACTGAAGTATGGTGCTACTCTGTACATGTCAGTTGGTTTTCTATGTAATACAATGTCGTCCTTATAATGTGTGATGTCAGGTGTCGTATCGTACGGCACCAGCCTCTGTGGTCCTGGATGAGCGGATTCCAGTCCGCCACAATCAATCTTGGAGAAAACTCGTGCACCTTTCATCTGGTCGAACAGGTCCTCTATTCGGGGCAGAGGGTATTTATTCTTGATCGTCACTTCATTGAGAGACCTATAGTCCACACACATCTTCTGGGTCCCATCCTTCTTATCCACGAAGAGCACAGGGGCTCCCCACGGTGACGAGCTTGGGCAGATAAATCCCTTTTCTAACTTTTCCTGGATCTGCTTCTTGAGCTCCACTAGTTCGTTAACGGGCATCCTATATGGTCTCTTTGCTATAGGTGCAGTTCCGGGTACTAGGTCAATGGAAAACTCGATGTCCCAGTCAAGTGGCATACCTGGAAGTTCTTCCAGGAACACGTCCGAAAACTCTTGTACCACCGGAATGCTTTCCAAGGTTGCTTCTTTGACGTGGTTCAATGTTGCCTTCTCGGTTGCCGGTTGGGCTGACTCAAACTCGATACGGGTACCGTGCTCGTTGGTCAACTGCACGCTTCGCTCAGCACATTGGATTACTCCGTTGTGCTTGCTTAACCAATCCATTCCGAGTATTATGGCAAGCCCTTAGGAATCCAAGACAATGAGGTTGGCAAGGAAGTCTAGCCCCCTTATTTTAAGGTTTTCCTTCGGACATACTATATTAGTCCTCATCTCTCCATCGGGAGAATTAACCAACATAGTATATTTCAAGTGTGATATGGGTAGATTATACTTGTTAACATACTTGGATGATATGAAGGAATGCGATGCTCCGGAATCAAATAAAATGGTGGCTGGGTTGGAGTTGGCAAGGAACATACCAATCACGATGTCCTCAGCCTGTTGCGCTTCCTTAGCAGAAACATGGTTCACGTTGCTGCAAGCATAATTTTGCTGTCCATGGTTGCCTTGATTGGCTCCTCCGTTTGGCCGCGGGTTCTGCTTGGGCACGTTGCTTGGTTGTCCAAGACCTCTTTTCGGGCACTGGCTCACGAAGTGTCCCGTCTCTCCGCATGCAAAGCATGCCTTGTTACCCACGACAGCAGGTACGTTGGGGCGGGGGTTTTGAGCATAAGCACCCACGTTAAGACGGGCGCTGGAGGCAAGGGCACACGAGGTGCTTGCATGAAAGGATGTTGTTGTGGTGGCTGATTAGGGCGAAACGACCCATACTGTGGTGCATCTGGGGGGCATGTACCGAGGGTGTACGTTGCTCCCTTGTGGCTGGTATGGCATCTTTCTCTTTCCCTCTTGCTCGACCTCTCTGATCTTGCTTTCAACCACTATAGCCTTGTCAACCAGCTTCTAGAAGCTCGCATAGTCACCATTGAGGAGATGAACCTGAATCTCATTATTCAACCCTCTCATGAACAGGTACTTCTTCCTCTGGTCCGAGTTGACATCCTCGGGGGCATACCTTGAAAGCTGCGTGAACTTATTGATATACTCGTTCACGGTCTTCTTGCCTTGGCGGAGACCTTCAAACTCCTGCCGTTTGAGCATCATGACACCAGCAGGGATGTAATGAGAGCGGAAACTCTCCTTGAACTCAGCCCAAGTGATATTCTCCTGGTTGTCATGAGCATTGCAGAGAGCGTCCTACCAGTCAGCGGTTGCTCCCATGAGTTGGTGCGATGCAAAGAGAACCTTCTCTCGGTCATTGCACTGAACTATGGCAAGCTTCTTTTCCATGGACTTCAACCAATCGTCAGCCTCCATGGGATCACTAGCTTGAGCAAAAGTGGGTGGTCGAGTCCTCATGAACTCTCCTAGTTGGTTGTGAGCCGGTGGTGGTGGTGGCGGGGGTGCAGAAACGGGGTTGTTGTTGGCTTGCAACTGACCCAAGGTTTGGATCATAGTTTGCATAAGCTGATTTTGAATAGCCATCAACCGTTCCAGGTTGTTTGCACCAGCTCCGGGGTTGTCATTCTCAGGAACTTCGACGTGGTCATCCTCTTGGTTGCCACGGACGTTCCTCCCTTGGCGGCCGGCGTTTCCTCTCACCATCTGTGAGAGAGAGTTGGATAGAATAGAAGTTAGAAGGTTAGATGGATCCCCCCTAACTATATGCATCAAGGTGGATAGACTATATATATTAGCCCATATGAGGATGTGAACAAGTGCTGAGGCATCTCACACCTCTCTACTCTATGTGGATGTGGACAATGCTGGAACGTCCCACAACTCACACTAAGCACACAATCACAAACAATCATCACAAAAGTTAACACAACTCCTATTCAAGCTTATTCAATGTGAGTCCTATGTGGTTTTGGGTGATACCAATCTGTGATTTCACCCTATGTCAAGGTGGTTTGGGGTTATACCTATGGTACCAATCTGTGATCCAACTATGGCTTCTACCTAGGCTTGCATCTTATGTCAAGGTGGTTTTGATGCCAATCTATGCATTCTAGGCTTGCATCCTATGGTCATAGTGGCTCTAATGCAAATCTGTTATTCCTATTTAGGCGTGTGACCTAAGATCAACCGTGGTAGGTTGATACCAATTTGTGTTTTCTATCTGGGCGTGTGACCTACGATCAACCGTGGCTCTGATACCAATCTGTGGCGCCCTGTTTCCGAGGAACCTGGACTGATGCGTATGTATGCCCAGGACGTTTATCACACATACATATATCATCCACAAACTGAATTCAGAATATAATACCATGAATGAATAGGGTTCAAGTACTTTATTACATCAATGTTCTTGCAGCGGAAGTCTCTAACTAAATTTAGCAGCGGAAGTCTTCTAACTATTGCGGAAGCAACTAAGCAGCAGCAGCGGCTCCATCTCCTACTCCACAGGCAAGGTTGAGGGTGGATATCACGCCTAGTACTCCACATGCTCGTCGAAGTACTCCTCTCCTATTGCTGATGATGTATGATAATGCAAGGGTGAGTACATGACGTACTCAGCAAGTGCGGGAAGTATGACATGTAGCTTACAACAATGTAGGTATAAAAAGCTCATTGCAGAAAGCAAAGTTTATTTCTCAAAACACAATACAAACAGCAACTTAGCTTTAAATGAATGTAATCCCAACATGTATTTAAATATCGACATACCTCCATCATGTTTCATCACTTTCCGTGTCTCAACCAGACATTAATCTTTCTCAACTTTTCTCATGCTCATGAATACCATCTTGTATTCACTACCATCTCATGAATACCATCTCATATTCACTACCATTTCATCTCATATTCAATTCCGTCTCATACCGAGACCAAATCTCATTGCCATGACTCAACAGTCATGCAACCAATCTCATTACCCGGACTCAACAGTCCCGAAAACTAAATCCAAAGACCAAACCATAACCAAACCGAATACCATCCCAAAAACCATCCCAATAACCATCCCATCTAATCATGTGAGTTGTCCAGGCGCTCGTGACCGTAAGCTCGGCTATCATGATAGTTTTACACTCTGTAGAGGTGGCACCACTTTACCCACAAGTTTGTGATTTCGTCACCCGTCGGCGACTGTAGAACCTCCATTATACCAGTACACAACCGTCGGTGTATGGCCAAGAGATCACAAAATAGCCTTTACAAAGGGGCTACTAGATGTATGGACTCACTAAGGTTTCACCGGCAGGCTAGAATCTCCAATTCTCCCACCCACGGGCCCCCTCTTGTGCCATGCAGTTCCTAGGGTAGTCCTCACTCGACTCCCATTCCCCACGCCTTCCACGGTCCATAACAATCTAGTAACTTACCTAATTAGTCAGCTAAGCGCATCCATATTTGGCCTTGTGGTGGCACTGTTATCCTGGCATGGCTGGCATGAACCGGTCCTTAGATCTACGGCAAGTAAACAACCATCTCATTCTAACTCATCCACAAACCAAGGATTGCCTAGATCTCCCCCGATTCATGTTCTTTATCAACATCAATTTCTCATTATTCATACGAGTGCAGTTAGCTAGACACATTTATCTCGCTTCCCGTATCCTATAACTCGGCGAAGCATAAAAGCAAAACCATACCCAACTCATTTACTTTCCCGGCGACAAGGGTGGTTAACGAAACTAGTAAACTCCTATAAAGGGTTTCCCATCAGGTTGACTCAAGTATACTCATGCCTTTTCACAAACAAAACAGTCTTTCAAAAACATGGGATCAATATGGTCAAGGGGCACTTGCCTTGTTCTTGCGGCTTCGGTTGCTCTTCGAAGTCTTGGTTCTGAAATCCTTCGTAGATAGCTCCCTGAGCTTGTCCTTCTACTTGTGATCGCGCACATACAAGATTCACAACAATCAATTATCATGTACAAACTTTTACTCAAGATGCAATGATGCATATGCATGTTAATCCTACAGTGCAGTCTAGTTTGTCCGTGTTCTTGCATGGCTTGCATGGGGTTTTATGATGAACAGAGGTGTATAGATCAAATGTGGACGTGGCGATGATCTCATCTCAAGATCTAGATCAACCCGATCAACACGTGATCTGTCCACGAAAAAGCTTCTGTTCAAAGGGGTTGAAGAACAGATACAAAGAAAACCGTGATCATGCCGTAAGGTGGTATTGGAGACCTACCTTACTCTCTTCGGGACCTTCCTCCTAGCAATGGCAGCAAGACGACTCTCTTCCGGCGACGGAGAACGTGTCGGGGCTCGTCGGCGGATCTCCGGCGACTGAACTCCGGTGAAGTTGGTTAGCTCGGTGAGTTGGGGGCTAGTGCTCCAAGTCGTCGACTTCGAGAGGTGGAAAATAAGTACGTGGTTATGGCCAAAGGTTTTCGGTTCTATTTATAAGAGGAAAATGAAGAGTCCTACTCTGACCGGAATTCGAATAAGAGTTCTATTCAAATTATTTTTGGATCTTAACAACTTATCTTCAATAGATTTGGTGCGGTAGCAACATGGAATTCGTGTCGGTTTCCTTCCGTGTCGGTATTCCCACGCGTACAGAAGAAAAACCGTTTCAAATCTCGTCTCCTCCGTGGTGATGAGCTCCGGAGGCTCCACGTGTCCTGCGGAGGCCGAGCTCCCATTTTCCGCAGAGGTGGGCTCCTGTTGTGCCACGTGTCAGACGGGCGAGACCTCCCTCTCCTCATAGGCAAGCTCCGCGTGCGCCACGTGTCAGTTCTGGACCTCCCCTCTCTTCGGAGGTGGGCTCCGGTAGTGCCACGTGTGTTATTGACCTCCCCTCTCATCGGAGGTGAGCTCCGAGAATGCCACGTGTCAAGTAGCTCCGATCTTCCTTTCTTCTCGGAGGCGAGCTCCGAGGTCGACACGTGTCCATCAGCGTCAGACCTCCCGGAGATGAGCTCCGGAAGTGGCACGTGTCCAGTAGTGTTGGACCTCCCGGAGGTGAGCTCTGGAGGTGACACGTGTCCAACAGTGTTGGACCTCCCGGAGGTGAGCTCCGGAGGTGACACGTGTCCAGTAGGACTGGACCTCTCGGCGGTTAGCTCCGAGAGTGACACGTGTCTGGCGGGGCCGGACCTCGCTTTTCTGCGGTGACTAGCTCCGGTGATGACACGTGTCCTACGGGACTGGCCTCGCTCCTTCCGCAGGGGCTAGCTTCGGGGCAACACGTGTCCCACGGGGTCGGACCTCACCCCATTTTACAGAGGCAAGCTCCGAGCCTGCCACGTAGCCAGTTTAGCGGCGGACCTCTCCCCCTTTGCGGGGATGAGCTCCGAACGCGCCACGTGGCCAGCGGCCGCGGAAATTGTCTACAGCGCTCCTCGGCGAACTGGAATTGGCTCTTTTTGGCTATCTTTTTTATTCTTTCTCTGTTTCAACTTATTTCAAAATGTTTCTCTACACGAAATATGAATGCATGCGTGATTACAAAACTGAGGGTGTCACAGCATCGCAACCTCGAAGAAGGGTACCGCTCATTGAGCGCGGTACCAGCGGGTCGCGCTCCCCGTGCCCCTGCCTCTCCGGCGGCAGTAGGAGGCTGCATGGCGCTCGCCCCGCATCTTCGTATGGTGGTCTGGCCACCCAAGTTCCGGCCCCACCTCCCGAAAAAATACGACGGGACGGTCAATCCTGCCGAGTTTATGCAGATCTACTCCACCTCCATCCTAGCCGCAGGAGGGGATGAGGCCGTCATGGCAACCTACTTCCCCGTGGCTCTGACCGGCACAACCTGGTCATGGCTTATGAACCTTCCCCCAGGATCCATCACGTCCTAGGAAGAGTTGTGCTGGAGGTTTGCAGCCAACTTTGGAAGTTCCTACACGCGCCCCGGCACTTAGCTCGACCTCCATACCATGCGCCAGCACGATGGGGAGTCGCTGCGATCCTTCATCCAACGGTTCTCCCAGGTCAGGAACACCATCCCCCGCATCTCCAACGCCTCCGTCGTAGTCGCCTTCTGGCAAGGCGTCTGCGACAAGAAGATGCTCGAGAAGTTAGCCACGCAAGACGTGAAAGACGTCTCCGAGCTCTTCATCCTGGCTGAAAAATGTGCCATGGCGGTGGAAGGCCGAGACTAGCACTCACGACCCGCCTCCGCAGCCGGGAGTGCCGGAGAGGCTGCTGCTTCATGTAGCAGCAAGAAGAACAAGACCGGAGGCAAGAACAAGCCTCTGGCTGGGGCACACACCGCTGCTCTAGCAGCGGCTGTGGGGGCCGAGCCCCGCACATAGACAAACGTCTGTGACCGTTGTTTGCAGGCGACAACGACCAGTGGTGCCCGGTGCACAACACCAGCAGCCACGGCGCTAACGACTGTCGCGAGATCAAGAAGCTCGCGGAACACTTCCGCGATCTGCAACAACATCGGCCGTGCCAAGATGGTGCACCCTGCCGCCAGTGGGAGGGCAAACAAAAGGCCAAACCTGAGGCTGACCCTGAGTAGAGTATGGAGTATCAAGACGCCGAGAGGGCGTTGAAAGCCTTCTACGGCCACTCCAACTCTGACTCCAGCGATCACAGCGAGTGTTGCAAGACGCTCCATGCCTAAACAGACGTTCCTCCCCTCTCCGTTGTGCGACAAGGGAAAACACCCTCTTACACTAGTGTAGGGGGTCGACGCCGCCCTCCCCCCAGGACATACCAAGGGCTCTCCCGACATCCAACACACGGCGAAGCCACGCAGGGTCAGCTTCTGCGTGAAGAAATCGACCTCGCCGATGAGGCAACATGAGCAAAGGATGCTCAAAATGCACTACATCACAAAACGCTCCAGCAATGGTACACGCAGAGTAGGCAGCCCAAGGTAGGGCCACCTGGTGCCTCGACCAATGCTTTCTCGAGGAGGGGTGACAAACCCTCCCCCCAGCTGGGAGGGTCCGTCCCGACCAGTACAAGTATGCCGCTCCAGGAGCGCCCGCTTGGCTGAAGGGGATGGGTATCTCTACCCAGACCACAGGACATAGAACACCTCTGTAAGTTCTACCCTTAGCGCGCAATGGTAGGATACTTTTTCTTTTTCTCTTTCTTGCAAGGGTGTTATAGTGTCTAGGAACAACGCTTAGAACAACTAAGTACCGGAGGGGTCCAGCTACTCTTGTCATCCGGGGTGGGTCGTTGCCTTCTTACACGGCATGTTACCTCCTTTTACCCAAAGGAAGCTAGAAATAAGAAAAATTTATCCTACCCTGCACACTTTATTTACAGTTTGTGCTAGCTCATGCATATCAATTGTAAACGACATGTCCGGAGTTTGTCCTACACACTTGTCCTAGGTCCCGTGTCACTGGAAGGTCTCCTCGTTAAAAGGTTAACACCCGTGGGAGGTCCAGGATGTGTAGCCTACTATGCCTGGTGACAGGGACCCGCCGCCAAGCGACGCCCCAGACAGGATCTCGTTGGGTGGTATCGGGATATGCGACACCCAACAGCACACGGGTCGAGGAAACATATCACATTACATAAATCATTTGCGGAAGCGTACAAAAGTATTTTACAAATACTTATATCAAAATAAGCTACAACGGAAGACTATAACTCTCACGACTCATTTCTAATTTAGCAACAAAGAAACAGTCCAGCCCGCGGACGTTTCTTACTAGCAACACAAAGACAAACCGCAGCGGCGAGGGTGCTCTTGAGTAATCACTCGGAGGTTTTCTGAGTCTCATCGACATCCCTTCTCATAAGCCTGAAGTGAATCCTACAAAACAACTCGGATAGAATCCGTGAGCATAACGCTCAACAAGTCTTAACCGGCAACCTAGTCATTGAACTCTACATGCAGGGCTGTGTAAGATAGCAAAGGACTTTGCAACAAAGACACACCTATAAGTTGATCCTTACTTTCAGTTTTATAGCAACAGATTCATATGCCTTAGGAAGCCCTCACATCGGAAGTCTACAATCAAACAAGAAACGCTTTCCTCCGGTGTGGTGGTGCCCAAAGTGGAAAATAAACTTAATTAGCTCTATAACTACAACATACAATGTTTAAAGATATTAATAGTTCAATACAGCATATTCGGTTGGCTTATTTCACTTCTTACTACGTCACAGCGCAGTGAACAAGCGGGTACTCAAATAACCGCGAGGGACGATGATTGCAATCAGGAGACACCCGGATAACACGTCACATACACCCACTTTCAGAAGCATGATTCCACACCCCTTCCTACTCTGTTGTATGCAATAACCTTTCAAAGGCAACTAAAATGCCAAACCGGTCCATCCATAACGGGCAGGAGGTCTGGAGTGTGACTGTGTCCACCGGCAGATTTACACCTTGCTACCCTTAACCCACTCCTATTTACGGTTGGTTAAGCCTTGGCACCCAGGTTAACCAATTACATCGGTTTCCTGGTTCCCATATGCCAGTATGCATTCGGTACTGTTTGATATTTGTCCAGCAGGGCCGCACACGGTCGGTCCTCAACCGACACCAAGAGGGCTACGCACGTGAGACCTCTGCTCACTGCATCCTATCCCCCTGCTGGGTCTCATTTTCACAACTTAAGCCATTTTCTATCTCTTCTCCTTCAGTGTGATAAGTACTATCTCGCGAGTAGCTTCCAACCACTCGACTTCTACCGAGATCCTAAACATTAGCATGGCATTCTCTACTCGTCGAGTTTGTAAACTACCCAACCCTTCATAGGAGTTAAAAAGGCTATGCAAGTGTGGTTTCAATCACCCTAACTCTAATGCATACATTTCAACTTAGACATAAATGATACAAATGAAAAACTTTATAAAAGGTACTTAAGTGCAAACCGGGGCTTGCCTGTTTTGCAGGGTAGTAATATATAAACAGTTAGTTATCCTTGCTGATCAACCCTTGATTTTCCGGAGCTTGATCCACTTCAATGAATCGCTCCTTTGAATCCCCCTTCATCGTGATTCCTATTGGAATGTATATGCACAAGTTTTATAGAATGCAAAGGAAAGAATTATAGAATGGATTTCTTAGGAACAGAGGTTGTGTGGAAAAGCCAAGAATGGCTTGGCTTGCCTCTGTTGTGCAAAGGAACAAGAATGAACAATATTGATCTTAGTGTTGTAGTTATACACTAACTACTTTCCCTAATGAAACTAATAGATGAGCTGAAAAGAATTGGATGCCACTGAAGAACAAGAGCTCCAAGGGCGTCAAAACTTTTACAGCAGGTTCTATACTACCTAGGGATTTAGCATTGCCAAATTGCAGCTAATGTGGAGTCAAATTGTGTCCTCCATAATTCTCACAAAGTCTCTTATGTATTTCCACCTATACATAACTGTGGAGAATAAGAAAAAGGAGTTCTAATGCTAAACTTGAGCTGATAATTTACATGTGAGTTCCTGGTCACATGAAAGTAATTTGGTCAAAAATTCAGCCCTTTTACTTGAGTAGTTCTTCCAGAACAATTCTTTAAGAATTTCTACTCAAAAGAATTAATTATGAAGTAACGTGCATTTTCATGCCCAATTAAGTGAACTACAATATCAAGTATGTCTCAGAGAGCTTGCCTAAATTTTCCTATGATTTTTGGAGCTATTAATTGCCCAGAATGGATTTTACAGGTGGGAAACATTTTCTGAAAATGTTTCTAGACCCTTATGAACACAGCAATTTGTATTTAACAAATTCCTATACAAATGATCTTCAAATTAACTGAAAATTTGCTTGACGGTCATCAATATGCTAAATATTATTCTGGCAAAATTTGAGGATTTTTGGATAAACCAAACTACCTCTAAAATTCTTTTGCTGAAAAGTTTTAAGAATTTTCCAGAATTAAATAAAGACTTTCGTACAAATTTGAGTTCATATTTGGATAGACCTATGAAAAATGAATCCAACCCAATTGAAATCACTTAATTTGGAGTTTCTACAAAGAGAATGATTTTCCAAAGTTGTGGCAAACTCTGGAATTATTTTCCCTACTGAAATTTGACTGGGCCCGCTATTTAAATCCTAACCAATCAGAAATGAGCCACACCGGGCCGCAGAAATTTGGCGCGCCAGCACACCGGATCCGGGCCACAATCAGATCCCCGATTTAAATTTTATTAGCCGCTGACGCGTGGGCCACCCGGTTTCTTCTTCCTCCCGCCGCTCCCTCACGCGCGCGCCGCCCAGCTCGTCGGCCCGACGTCGGAGCTCGCCGGCTCGCCGTTTCCGGCCACCGCCCGAGCTGAAACTCGCTGCCAGGGGGTTATGGAGGCTGGGGGACACGATGGTGGGGCGTTCTAGGGCTGCCAGTGACCGGAACATAGCCGGCGCCGTGTGGGCGGCCTCGGTAGCCCTGTGGCGCCTTTGGCCGTGGGTTCTAGCCCACCAAACACTCAACCAATGAGCTCTACAGCATCAGTGGATGGTCGCAAGGCTCGGCATGACCTCAAACTAGCTCGGAAGCGGAGGTAAATGGGTCGGCACCGTGCGCCCGATCGGTCCCGCCGAAGAAGTGTTCGGTAGACCTCAAAATCCGTCGCTCCGAGGTGTTTTCATGCTAGGGTAGCTAAAGGAGAATTGATCGCCGGCTAGTCCAGCCTCTATGTGCAAAGTTTGACGCGCTAAGAACGAATAGAAATGGATAATTTTGGATTCCCGTACCGGATGCTCGGGTTGAAGCCGCCGGAGCAAAAACTTCAAATTCGTCAGCTATGCTCCATGGTTTGCTCCAAGTTTTGGGTGAGAGCAGCACCACAGCAGCACGCTCCCATGGTCATGTTTGCTCGGGCTTGAAAACCACCGTGGATGGCTGTCCACGTGCACCCAGTCATCGGTTTGAGTTAGGTCGTGGCGGTTGAGGTCGTTCACATGGAAAGGAGGCCGGAGCTTGCGAGCTTTTGGGTCGGGGAGATGAGCAACGGGTGCGCCACGTTGTGTTGCAGCTCGGAGGCAGTGGCGCGAGTGTTTACGAGTTGCTCCCGAGGAGGTGGCTCTGTGGAGCTCTCGGCTTGTGCTTTTGCTCACGAGGAGGAGAAGCTAAGGCAGGTTTGCTCGAACTAAGGGAGTGGATCACGCAGAAGAGCACGAGGGACACCGCCTCGGGGCGCCAGCGCGTGGGGGACTCGAGCAGGAGGTGGCCAGCCGATCTCGGTGGCGCTCGGGTGCAGCCCCCCGTGGAAGTAGAGAAAACAGAGCCTCTGTGATTTGCTTGTGTCCAACCGTAGCGAGAGTTGTGATATCCTTGTATTGGCGGGTCTGCTTGAAGTACCTGTAGTATACCCGGGGATCCTGTGGTTGTCTCGTTGCTCGGGCGCCTTATGGCGCCGAATGGTCCCTCCCCAAAAGCTTACGCCATCGGGAGGTCCATGTATGTAGCCTGCTATGCCTGGTTCCGTACCCTTAGCGTGTGTACCTTGCCTCTCCAGCGCTACAACCCAGTACCGGGGAGCCGGACGGCTCATACCCCCGAGCAAAAGTCTCGACCGTAGCTTAAGGGATCTTTTGTTATCTCATTGCCTGGGAGTCCTATGGCGCCTAATGGCCCTCCCACGAAAAGCTTACGCCCGAGGGAGGTCCAAGGGCATAGCATGCTATGCCTAGTTCCGTACCCTTAGCATGCATACCCTGCCTCTCCAGCGCTACGGCTCGATACTGGGGAACCAGATGACTCATACCTCTGGGCAAGGCTTTAACCATAACCCGGGCGACCCACATCAAATTACCCAAGCCCTGCAGCCTAACTAAGGACCGTAAGCCGCAGCAAAGCTACCAAATGAGGAAGGGTGACCAGAGAGCACGACTACTCCATTTTCCTGTCGTGACTGCAGGTCCGCACAGGTCCTTGGCGCTTTGGACCTCCTAGGGGGCCCGATGCTGACGTCCTGCCTCATCCAGTGGTAGATGCGCCTCAAAACGAGGGCCACACATACCAGGGCGCCATTACGGTGAACCACGCGGGAAGGACGTCAGACCACAGCAGCAGCAAGCAGGGGACTCGGAGCACCAGCTGCGACAAGCTGAAGATAGGGGTCGAACTTCCGTCGGGTCCTTGCACTGTCGAGGACCTGGAAGGAGTGGTAGTCACACTGCCAGAGCGCCCTAGGTCTTTACGTTGCTAAGAACCCATAGAAACAAGCTCGGAGCATCGGCAAAGAGCTACCCATGTCGGCTAAGTTATTCCGAACCTTTGCGCTGCCAAGGGTCCGAAGTCTACATCAACAACTCAAGGTAAAATAAGTCTTGAAACAAAGATGCTTTCATTGATAACAGAGTTCTGGCGTATAAAAGGGGATACAAGACAACTAAGGAACTCAACGGCTACAAGTCGAGTAATCTCCTACTTCGTGGCCTGCCTGGTTGTCCCCCAAGCCAATCTCTGCGCAGTGAGACGGTCACCTACTATAGGACCGAGGATGGTAGCAACGCATGCTGGACCGAGGCAACGAAGACCTCCAGTGTCATGTGGGCCAAAACGCCACCTATGGCAGGTTTTGTTGTCCACGATAATACCAGGAGGAAGGCCTGATCACTCTGAACTTAGCCTTCCTCAGGTACGGGCAGAAGTCCTCTTTTGGCGTGGCGCCTAGGGGACATGTCCCACACGACACTGGCGCAGGGGCTCAATGGGTGTCGAGGACCCTGTCCCCGACGGCCTCCCCTTCCACCGGCGCATCGTCAAGATGGCATGTGCTTCTATTTGAGGCCGTCAAGGAGAGGGATGTACCAGATAACCTCACTGAAGGCCGCACACACACGAACATCTCGCAAAAATGAAGACGGCGACTAGTGTGAGGGCATCTGGAGGGCGAGAGTGCTGGGAAGCAGAGACTTACGGCGCACAAGAGGAGAGCAAAGGCTACATGGTGGGTGAGGGTGCCATCCAGCATCAGAAGACCTCCTTTTATACTCAGCCATGACATCTGGCAGGGTAACAGGCGTGGCGATTTGGCTTCACCTATGCACGCCGTGGGTTATTCGCTTCCTCCAATGATGGGTAGGATCCAGATCCACCCGTCAGACATTGGGGGCTGAGGGGATAACCTTTCGGGAACGTCCGGCGGTTCCCGAGGAAAGCGGTGCGACCAAGTCGTCGGTTGTCGCAATAGGTGACCGAGGCAATCCCTCGGGCATGACGCCTCAACACTCACCTCCCCTTTGATGGGTAGGACCCAGGTCCCACCCGTCAGACACTGGGGGCTAGGTGAGTAGCATCTTGGGGACGTCCGGCGGTCCCCGAGAAAGGAGGCGTGGTGGAGCCGCAGTGACCAACCAAGTTGGTTGCCGCAGTAAGTGCACCGAGGCAACCCCTCAAGCACGTCACCTTAGCACTCACCCCCACCAATGATAGGTAGGACCCAGGTCCACTAGTCAGGCACTGGCGGGACATGCGGGTAAAGCCTCGGAAACGTCCGGTGGTTCCCGAGGGAAGCAGCGCGGTATTCATGCAACCTATGGGCTGTTGCAGTAATTACCCCGAGGCAACCCCTCGAGTGCATCGTCATGACCTATCAAATCAGGTGTAAACGTGACGACACATAGCTGCTTTAATTGAAAGCGCCCACCACGCCAAGGTCGTGCAGCCTTTTCATCTCCCAGGTATATCCCCTTGTCCACTACGAGAATCTCGCCGCCGCATCGGTTTCCAAAGCGCAGGTTCAAAACGACCACGCGAGAGAGATGGGGGCCCAACCTGCGGGCTCAATGCCTCCCCCGAGATGAGCCCGAGGGCCACTATCGATACTCTGCAGACCGGGTACACCCGCATAGTGGGTAAAAGACAGCCTGGGCCCCGGCTCCCTGCTGAGGTGGCCCCAACAAAAGCCACGTGCCCTAGGCCCCATAGTCAACCCTGGGGCTACCGCGTGCGCCCGAGCTCCGGAGCTGACACGTGCCCTGGGGTCCGACCTGAGCCTCCCCGCTGAGGAGAGGTCCGGGGCTGACACGTGTCCACTGGCTCCGAGCCGCCTCCCCGCTGAGGACAGCTCCAGGGCTGACACGTGTCCTCTGGCTCCGAGCCGCCTCCCCGCTAAGGACAGCTCCGGTGCTGACAGGTGCCCCGAGCTCCGGTCCGAGCCTCCCTACTGAGGTGAGGTCCGGAGCCGCCACGTGTCCCTAGACACCGGGCTCGTCGATAAGGGCTCCAGAGCCGCCACGTGCCCCACGATCCGTCGTGTGCCGTGGGTCGACGAAGTCAAGGAGGAAGTGCGCTGCCAGGCTTCGCATTTAAGGATCGGGCCTTCCCCAGAAGCATGACGCACAACACACGCCTCTGTCGCTTGCCAGATCGCCATAACGGTGACAAGACAGGACGGCGAGGCGTGACAGTGGAACAGTGCCGCCCAACGGCACGCAACCGCCCAAGCAGGGCGAGGAGACGCGGTGACAAGTCGGCGTCTTCATCATCACCTGACACACAGTCAGGGACGCCCAGCGCGCCGGACGGAGGGACTTAACTCCCCCGCCGGTGACTCTACTCAGAGGACGAAGTCCTAGACCGTGTATAGGACACTCAAAGCTTTGGGGCCACCTGTCGTGCCCCAAGCCTCATTGTAACCACCCGGCCTTTGAACTATAAAAGGACTGGGGTTGACCACCCTGAAAAGGGCCGATTCTATGCACTCAGATTATACTACGCACAAGCGCTCACGCAAAAGCAATAAGACAAACACACCCGTGGATGCAGGGTATTACGCTCAGGCGAGTCGAACCACGTAAATCCTAGTGTTCATCCGCTCTCTCGAGTACAGGTCATGAAGGGTGCCAAGTCTATTTTAGAAAAAAATCTCACGGGCTGCTTCCGAGTAAGCAGGGAGGAGTGCTGTAGCTCACACTCTGATAAACGTGGTGCTTCAAATTGAAGCGGGACCACCGTGTGAAGAGACGCTTCAAGTGTTGATAGGAGGTGGAGAAGATGTCCAGCCGCACAGTGACAAGGCTCGCTAGTGATGTTGATGGATGGGGCGGCTCCGGCGAGGGACACTGTAGAAACAGAGCTAGAGCTCTGCGAGGAGAGGGTGCCGGAGCTTTGGCTGGCTGCGGAGGAGACACTGTCAGCCATTGTGGGGAGGAGTTGGGAGGGAGAAAATGATGAAATTTACGGGGCTCTGATAACCATGTAGACAGGCAACAATCAAGCACACAGATTGTATTGATCTGATGGCCTTATATAGGCTGAATACATAGTGGGCGAGTGGTTACAGAGCGAGCGCATCGTGCGCCTGAGGAAGCGATCGTGAGCCTAACGTGATGCCGCATGCTAGGAGGCGATTAAGGACTACGTGAAATGAGTAACAGACTACTTGTAGAAGGCCGCTGAGTCTAATACATCCAACTACTTCTGTTGTAATCGTCATCTCTCACCCATGTAATCCGGTTCTGTCCACATTTGCGCCATATTATAAGGCGGGAAACAGTGTTGTCCGGAACAGTATATAAATCAACACAGGCACCTCCACTGAGGTGTGCAAGCCCCACCTACAATTCTGCTGTGTTAGGCTTAATTTCTTGACAGCATCCACACCGAAAGTGCAGGAGATTAGTTAATTAATTGATTACCCCCTGCTGGACCATCAGGGATCACGGATCTGGTCATCTGTTGGAGCTGATTAGCTTTACGAACTTGCTATTATTTCATTATTTGAGAGTCACTATCCAAGCTCTTCAGAAAGGGATGTGGTTAATTTTTCGCTGCAACCTGCCGTTGCAGAGTGGAACACTGCAAGCGACTTAGATCACCGTCTGGGCACGCAGGGACAAGTCCAGACTGCGAACCTTCCGGCCTCTCGTCGCGTGCTGTCAACGCGCTCTCACACCTGCACACGCCCCCCTTGAACTCTGCAACTGCAAGCGGGTTTCCCTATGTCCGGATGGTGTTGGAACAAATATAATGGTTATTATAGTAGTGGTGGATCCAAACAACCTAGGCGTATCTGGATTTAGAAGATTTAAAGGCACAAATGATTTTGTTGAACCCGTTTTTAATGATTTATGTTCCTATCCTAGCTAGAAAAAAGATAGAAGGCCATCTTGCAACAAAAAGGCGTCGGCTCAAAAAAGGGGAAGTAAAGATGGAAAGAATGCTCCTAGGTCAACTCGTCACGATATGCGTTTAATTGAGTATGATTCCGATAGTTTTAATGATGATTCTGGTAGTGATGTATTGTTACTGATTTTGTTTGGGCTTGTAAAGCTAAACCTTACTCTAGTGATAAGATCTTATCAAGAGAGATTCACAGCTTTGGTGGACGTCTACCTAAGAAATCTCGAAGAATTAAATATATATATAGATCCCGGTGATAAATATCTCCACCGGTTTGACTTTTTTTGGAAGCTGCCGGAGTCCACACTGGCAGTGCTAGCCTGCATATCCTATGCGTATAAGAGGAAAATAATAATAATAATAATGCTAGTTGCTTGTTAGTTGGACGAATCAATCGGTCACGGGGATCCGATGAGCGCGGCTGCTGGGGGATTAACTAACATGCGTAGCCATCAACATCAGTGAGAAAAAGGGGACGTGGTGTACCGTGTACATCCTCCCCAAGTCTACGATGGCGTGCGGCACTCATTGTTCTCCAGGCTCGTTCGTCTAAACTCCGCCGGTGCTCCCCTGCAAGCCCTTGCGTCCCGAGCAGCCTTCGTGGTCGTCGCTGTTAAAAAAAGTGCGTCTGCCGGGAGTCGAACCCGGGTCTATTGCTAGTTGCTTGTTAGTTGGACGAATCAATCGGTCACGGGGATCCGATGAGCGCGGCTGCTGGGGGATTAACTAACATGCGTAGCCATCAACATCAGTGAGAAAAAGGGACGTGGTGTACCGTGTACATCCTCCCCAAGTCTACGATGGCGTGCGGCACTCATTGTTCTCCAGGCTCGTTCGTCTAAACTCCGCCGGTGCTCCCCTGCAAGCCCTTGCGTCCCGAGCAGCCTTCGTGGTCGTCGCTGTTAAAAAAAGTGCGTCTGCCGGGAGTCGAACCGGGGTCTATTACTCGGAAGGCAATTATCCTAACCGTAGGACTAAACACTTTGATATATAGGAAACTCACATTAGTTTTATCATTTATAAACTTACAAGCAATGGCCCGGCCTTGATCTCAAACGAGACTCAGCCGCCACAATGACCAACACATCTGGAAAAGGCAAGGCTTCTATACGTTGGCCAAAAGTTTAAAAGGTACAGAACGAGTATTTCCCTTCCATCACACGCTCGGTGCGTGTTTGGCTCTGGCACTCCGGTCCGAGCCTCCCCGTTGAGATGAGGTACGGAGCTGCCATGTGTCCCCTAGCTCCAAACTCGTCGATAAGAGCTCCAGAGTCGCCAAGTGACCCACGATCCGTCGTGGGCCGTGAGTCAATGAAGTCAAGAAGGAAGTGCATTGTCAGGCTTCACATTCAAGGCTCGCGCCTTCCCCAGAAGCATGGCGCACTACGCACGCCTTCGTCCTCTGCCCGTTCGCTATTACTGTGACAAGACAAGACGGCAAGGCGTGATAGCAGTACAGTGCCGTCCAACGGCACAAAGCCGCCCGAGCAGGGCGAGAAGACTCGACGACAAGATGACGTCTTCATCATCACCTGGCACAGACAGAAGCACTCAGCGCGCCAGGCGGCGGGACATAACTCCCCCATCAATCACTCTACTCAGAGGACGGATCCTAGACCATGTATAGGGTTCACAAAGCTTTGGGGCCACATGTCCGTCCCCAAGCCTCATTGTAACCACCCTGACCTTGGACTATAAAAGGACCGGGGTGACCACCCGACAAGGGGTTTGCATTCTAGATCCCGCAACGTACAAGCACACACGCGCAAGCAATAGAACAAGCACTCCCGTGGATGTAGGGTATTACGCTCCTACGGTCCGAACCACGTAAATCTCGGTGTTCATCCGCTCCCTTAAGCCCAGGTGGAGTAAGGCGCCAAGCCCCCTCCAATTAAAGAATCTCGCGGGCTTATTCCGAGCAGGCCGGGAGGACTGTCGCAGCTCACACACTCCGACACAAACCTAGAGCGTTAAGAATACAAGAATACGAGCACTCTAGTGGCGTCATGGTCGCAGTAGCTGACAGACAAAAATACGAGATCGATTTGCAGTTCTTGCAACCAAAAAATCAGAATTTGAGATCAGATCACATTCATGGCATCAAAAATACAAGAGTACGGTATCATATTCAATGATTGGCGTTCAGTTTAAGAGTATACATGAGGGGCGGTGTAGAGCTGCTCTACCTCTATATGACCATGGTATTGTTGGAAACTCTTGTCTTTAAGTTGTATTGGGCTAAATCTAAATCCACTTTTTTGGTGACTGTTATTAGTAGTTAATTAATTATTTGTTAGTTATCACGTTTGCTTGTATAGTTATGTGACGTGATAAATTCTATAGGACAAATAAAAATGTGACCCCTAATTTTCGGAGACCAAGGGCGTTCGCCCCTTGGGCACTACCTCAGGGCCCGCCTTGAACATAGCCGTATTATTTAGCCGCTATCATGTCCAAAGCCACTATTTTGAACTTCTGGCTCACTTATAGATGAATTTTTCAGTTCTCATGAAAATTGAGAAAAGATAAACAGGGTATATCCTGAATAGCCATCCTAGCTAGGATTATCGCTAATATCATAGTGCATGTTTAATTAACCATCATATGAAGAGTCAGACAAGCACCAACGATATCCAAAATTGCATTGATCTTTATTTGTACTCCCTGTATTTCAAAATAAATGATGCTGGTTAGTTTAAAACTGAAATAACCGGTGTCATTTATTTTAAAATGGAGGGAGTATTAAAATAGCAAGCCTTCACTGTAGGAAAACGTATAATTTTCGTCGGCTACGTCTATTTTCTTGGGCCCTCACGAAATTACATGTATTTTCATGAGCCATAACATAGATCACGAAAATATGGTGGGCTAAAAGCAAAGCACACGAAAATAGAATATAATTTCGTGGGCCTGGGAGGTAGCACACGAAAATGAATATAATTTCGTGGGTTGGGAAAAATAGCATACGAAAAGGGACTATGGTTCATCGGTATCAGACAGGGGTAGGGATATTTTCGTGGGCCACTTAACTGGCTCACGAAACTACTTCCAACAATTTCGTGGGTTACAGAAAGCACACGAAAATACTTCACATAATTTCGTGAGTTAGAAACAAGCACACGAAAATACTGCATATACTTTCACGAAACAACAGGAGGCGCACGAAACAAGACATGCAATTTCGTCGGCTTCGTACAGGGCACACGAAACAAGGCATGCAATTTCCTCAGCTTACGACAGGAGAACGACAATAGATACAATTCCGTTAGCTTCCGATAGGGCACACAAAACAACGCCTGCAATTTCGTCGGCCGAGGCGCAGCCCACGAAAATAAAAGCCACATTTTGTGGGTTTCCGTGAAGGCCGACCACAATAGTCGCAATTTTCATGTGTTTCGGTGAAGGCTGACGACAATAGTCGCAATTTTCGCGGGTTTCTGTGCAGCTCACGACAATATAGAAGGGCTTCTGTTACGGCGCATGAAATCAAAGCTATTTTCGTCAGCCATGCGTTGAGCTCACGAAATTACGTCTATTTTCGTCGGCCATGCATGTAGCTCACAAAATTACGTCTATTATCGTTGGCCATGCATGTACCCACGAAAATTCTCACAGTAATTTCGTCGGCCACGTCAGAAGCTCACGAAATTGGCTGATAGTTTCGTCGGCACACGAAACCCCGGTGACCCCTCCCCGCGCAGAACGGCCGCCGGCGCCTCCCCTGCCCGGCATGCACCAGCCCAGGCGCTGCCATTGCCCGGCACCGTGGCTCCGCCCCTGCGCTGCCCTTCCAGGCGCCGGCACGGCCGCCCTGCTCTTGCCCGCACGACCACGCCCCACCCAGCGCCGGCGCACGTCTACCCCGACCCGAGGTGAGCTCTCTAATTGTGTATAGATTTACATTTTTTACAATGTTGTATGTTTGCATCAAGAAGTTAACTATGCTAATACAGCAACAGTATGTAAAATACAGCAGTATGGGGCATACAATAGTAGCATATGCATCAATTATGTTAAAAAAATGTATATGCTAATACAGCAACAGTATGTAAAATACAAAAATACAGCAACAGTATGGGCCTTTCAAGACATAGTTTGCAGCATAAATTTTATAAAGAACACTATTGACTCTTCTTAGATGGTGGAAGCGAACATGCAAATGGGCATTGGACTTTGGCAGGATTGACTAGACTGGACCTAGCTACGATATGTTTATACTGCTGCCGATGACCGCCGTTTGGTATAAAAAGACCGTGCATTTAGATTGAAGTCATGATTTGGCCATGTGTTGAGCCCATGTGTTGAGCTATGAATCCATGTGTTGGCCTACGACATTTTCATGCCAACCTAGTCCTTAATTACTAGACATGGGCGAAAACCAAACAACCCCATAGTTTTTTTTCTGGATGACACTTCATGTGTGAGCTCGTAGTAGTTCTCATGTAAACGCGCACTTGTCGCTAGCTTCTGTTGTGTGTGAGCTCATAGAAGTTGATGTTATTTTTGAGTAATGTAATTAGTTTGTAGTAGTTGTAGTAGTTTTATTGTCTGTTGCACCAATATGAAGTTAGCTTGTATGCATCTTTCACGCAAGAACTCATTTTGTTTGTAGCAATCATAAAATCTAGTCGTGATGCCAATGGAGTAGTGATGCTAAAATTTTAGCAATCAATTATGTAACACTATGTGTTAACCTTATCTGGATCTATAAGCTTTGAAATAATTATGTGGCTTGGGCTAGGTTTCCTCCCCGACCACACGAACTCCAGTCTGGCGACACTCGCCTCTGGCACCGGCTCTTCGAACGCCCCGAACGCCGCCTCCGCAGTAACCATACATTGCCTTTTTCATGTTTTCTTTTATTTTATTATGTAAGTGACGAGGATTAGGTTGCTATGTATTTGCACTTGGTTTAGCAATACTATTTGAGTTTAGCAATTGGTTTTAAGTATGCTATAGTAAAATAATGATTTCATCAAAACCTTGTTTTCATGAGTTTATTTAACCTTTTTATGATGTATTATCATATAGATTTCTTAGTTCTATATTTTCGTATTGCTTAGTCTAGAACATGGGTGATGATAGACTATGGATGTATGATGGTTGGTGGAAGAATGTTGCACCTTCGGATGAATGGGACATCAATACTAAGGCATTTATCAGTCAGACTTTCTCTTTATCGACCAATCGTTTTGTGAAATGCACGTGCAACAAGTGTCGTAACTTTTTATGCAAGGAGAAGTTTGACATGGAACGAGACCTCTGTCGATTTGGTTTTACGCCAGGTTATGAAACATGGTTTGAGCATGGCGAGTTGTACCATAGTAATATTGATGTTGATGACATAGATGGTGATAACAAGGATAAAATAATAGACATGGTTGAAGCACTAGATCATGATTGAGGTGCAGGTACATCTAAAGAAATTCCTAGACCCGAAACTGAATAGTTATATAGAATTCTCTCAGCATCACATGAACAGTTGCATGAGCACACTAAAGTGTCTATCCTTTCGACCGGTACTCGTCTCATGTCTATAAAATCAAAGTACAATTTATCGAACCAATGTTACGATGATCTCATAGATTTGATATTAGACATTCTTTCGATAAATCATAAGTTGCCGAGAGAGATGTACTAGTCAAAGAAATTGTTGGCGGGCCTTGGTATGATATACGAAAAGATTGAATCCCCCCAGTTCTGCCATTTATCTTAGTGCTTAGCTGAAAACACTTCAACTTTCTCATCTGTCCAATGGCTTACATGTGGGTCCTCCGATTCCATGCCATATAGGATGAAGGTGGACCCATGATGAGAAAGTTCAAAGTTGTAGTCTTGTGCAAGAAGTGTCGAAATAACTACAGGTTTCTGCAATAAGCCCAAAAAGTTGTGGTTAATTGTCAAGATAGTTGTAGTGAGCATGTGGGCATTTGAACTGATGATGACAAATTAGTGCTTCGGATAGTGAACAATACTAAAAGTAACATATAGCAGTAGGCGCTCTCTCTCTTTTAATTTTTTTGTATTTCTTGAGTGCCGAGCTTGTCTCGGGTGTTTCATAGATTATCCTCTTATAAGTGGAAGGACCTAGATAGTCCCTACAAAATATTTTTTCTTTTTCGAATTTTAGGGAAGTAAAACTAGAAACAGTGGTGGTCTCGGAGATGGCCCCAGATGTGCCAATTAATGAATAGTGATCGTCCACTGGTGTACTAGTTCTATCATTCTATAAATATGATTCACCCCATCTCCCTTGATACACGAGACTATAACAGGTGGAATATTGTGCAATAGAACACAAATTAAGCACCGCTGTTGTATGTTTGCATTAGTTTATACACTACAGGATTCCCGTCAGCATACGACGGCTAAAACCATCGTATATAAAGCAGAAGCCGTCGTATATAAACTATATACGACGGCAGTTGTTTATATACGACGGTTTGTGGCCGTATATATTTTGTGGTATATATAGTTATATACGACGGCACCGTCGTATATAACAGTATATATACGACGTGCACTTATATACAACGGCCCGTTTCGTATACTTCGCCCAGTGGGCCGGGGCCTTTATATACGACGGCTGGGTCAAGGCTATCGTATATAAGCTCTTATATACGACAGCGCATCGGCTCTGGCTGTCGTATATAAGAGCTTATATACGACAACCGCTAGGCCCTGGCTGTCGTATATAAGAGCTTATATACGACAGCCTGACCCAGCCGTCGTATATAATTTAGCCTTATTTACGACGGTCTTGTATAGCGACCGTTGTATATAAACTGTACAGGCCGTCGTATATAAGCTTTTCCATTTTTTTAAAAAAATCAGAAAATGGCTAACTTGGCTCGATGGCCAGCTACACATCCAAATCAATAGACAACAACAAAACAGTTTGATATATAAAATCACAACAAAGTGCAATAGTACACATCGACAATCACGAAGTCTGACATCCACACAATCAAAAACAAAATCACAAATCTATTGATTACTAGCCCCTCCACTACCTCCGGGAGCGAAGCAGCCATCCTGCCGCGGCGAACCTGGCGCCCTTAGCTGTGGCGATGGAGTCTGAGCCTCCATCCCTGATCCCTGCGAAACACATTGACATATGTACAAGTTTACAATTCTTTTTCTAGGTTCATTAGGCTTCTTAGCGGTTGGGGCTTCCACTTAATGTAACTTTCTTTTTATACCTGTACTCCAGGAAACTGCTCCTGTGGTGGCGACGGCTCTAGCACGAATGGAGGTGGCTGCCACAACGGTATCTGGATTTGCTGCCCTTGTTGTCGAGCTAGCGCCTGTCATTTCAAACATCACAATTTACAAAACCAATTGAAATGTAATGTAATTAAAGTATAATTGTATGTTTCTTACTTCTATTGCCGCTTGCATCTGTGCCATATAGGACGCATGGTACGCCATGGCAGCCCTGTTGTTCTCTCGCTCTCTCGCCAAGGCCTCCTCCTGCCGAGCCAAGCTCTCCCGAAGCGCCATGACTTCGAGATCTATCTCGGTGACACGGCGGCTGGAGGAGCCTGCGCCAGCAGCCGAAGACTGCGAGGAGCTGCCTCTCGCAGGTCGTGCCTCCCTAGAGTTGATGACTCCAGAGAATATGGCAAGACTAAAAAAACGAATCAATTCAAGGTAAAATTAAATAATCTTGAATTGAAAACAATGAAAGTAAATGAATTCACCTTCCGTGTGCTTTTCCACCTCCGCTTGCATATGTGGCTTGAGGGTCGATGTTGGGGGAGTTTTCCCAATCGAACCCTTCGCCGTGTATCCTCACAGCCTCTTGCCCATACCTAGTCTGAAAAACAATGAAATTGTGTAAGTTCAACAACATATATAGTGTCAAATAATTTCAGAGGTCATCAAACTTACCAGGCGCTCCGCTGCGTACTGACTACACTGCTCCGGCTGAGAAGAGTCAGCGTGACCTCTCCTATAGATCGCAGTAGCACTCAGTCGCACGCCGGTCTCCTTTTCCTATGAACATATGTTAGTATGAACAATACTACATTATGAATATAATAAAAAATACCAAGAAACTTACCATCCGTTTAGCCATTCGCACAAAACCTTGGACGCCCATACCGTGCTTCCCTGAGCTCCCTCTGGCATCTCGAGCCTTCTTGGACTTAGCGATGAACTCATCGCTACCCCAATACCTGCAAAGGGCTCGGTAATCTTCAGTTCGTCCCTGTAACCAAGGGACACTAACCTGCACACATGCGTAGTTCATTAGCTGTTACTTAGCAAAATTAATATGAACAATTTAAAGATTACGCAACTTACCTGTGCGTATTGCTCCTCCATTAAGTACGTGTCGGAGGCGTCTCTAAACGACCCAACCTCGTGGTCGTGGAGCTTTAAGTAGTCGTTAACTACTTGACTCCGAGCGTTCGAAAGCATTTGCATAACAAGCTTCCGAGCGTTCACTTCGAACACGGAGCGGGCGTGATCCATCTGCTCAGCCGAGTCCTCAAGGCGGTACCTGAGCTGTAGGAAGTCAACACAGTTCGACATATACGCACATTAATATTTGAAGGAGCATAAAGAATTGAAACTTCAAATATTTATGAAAGTTACTTACCCAAAAATCTGCCCACATGACTCCCTGTAGGTTGTCGTTCTCCGGGTGAGGAACGCGCGCGTAGTCGTCCCACGACGTAGTTGCACGTCCATCGATCGCACCGGGGTAGTGCAGACGCACTAAGTTCCCGATGCAACCGTTCACCGTCCTGTGGTGTTTTTGCACGTCGTACGAGAGGTCCTTCCAAGAACTAAAAAGACGTTTGTTAAGTCATTAAGTAAGATCATAGTCTTTGAGAACAAATAGAAATGAATACTTTATTAATGTGTTACCTGTCTCTAACCGGACGAATAGTTACCGGCTCTCTAGGAATAGGTGGAGGACCAACAAAGTTACTCCTCCTCGTACGTCTCCTCCGCTGCGGCACCACGTCTGGTGACCCAGAAGGCTGGTCACCGGACGTGTCCTCGGGCTGGGTGCCCTCGGGCTCGCTGGGCAGACTACCCTGGGGGTGGCTGCCGGAGGGCTGGCTAACAGAGGGCTCGCTCCCCGAGAGAACGCTGCGCTGCGTACCCGTCTCCTGAGGTGCCGCTCTGGCCTCGGACTCATAGTTTGAATCAGACTACAATGATAAAGTAAGTAAGTTAAATTGAAAAAGTGATTTTAATAATTTTGTGCATTGTAGAAAAATTTACCTTTGTACGCTGCAAACTGACAACCCTGTCCCGCAACTCTGGACACGCACTTAACAGCTGAGTGCGTCTGCTCCCGCTGTAAGTGGAACCGTAGAAGTAGTCGTCTCTCTCCTGCGAGGGGAGGAAACCCCTCACACTCGGCGCCTTCTTCCTCTTCGAACCCTTTGAACCCTTACTTGACGACATCCTAATCAGTTTAAAAAAAATTACTCATAATAAGTTTCAAAAGTAATGTAAGCGATAATTAATGTCGCTTTCATTTAAAAGAACATTACTCGTAATCAGTTTCAAAATTCATCAACATCATGATCATCAACATCACGATCATCAACATCGCGATCTGTCGTCTTGAGTTGTTTATGTTTCCACTTTCGCATTGTAGATGTCTCTACATCTGCAACGTCTCCTATTAAGTTATCGAGTCCTGCACCAGGCTCGACGATAAAAGAGTCTGACAACTCTTCGTCTTGGTAAACTTCTTCAGTGTCTCCACTATCATGATAACCATCATCTCCAGGAGTATACAAGCGCTCACGAGGATTCACTTTATATACCACTCACCAAGTGCTAAGCTTCTTACATGGATAAGGTAGATATTACACTTGTTCCACTTGATGTGCAAGAACGTATGTATCTAAACCTCGTAAGCGTTCGTTGTGATTCACTTCCACCATGCCAAATTGATTTTCTCGAGTTCCATGATTGTTATCAAACCAATCACAATCAAAGAACACCACTCAAAGTTCTTTATTGCCAGCGAAAGTAAATTCCAGAATTTTGTTAATGATTCCATAGTAATTGGTTTCTTTCCCTTGTGAGTCGATTGCTCTCGTCACAACTCTGCAATTTGATGTTGCTGCGAGAGGACGAAGAGTTTTGAATTGAGTTGTACGGAATCGGAAGCCATTTACGTCATATCGACCATAGCTTCTAACTTTCACTAATCCATAAGATAGTTGTCGTAAATCTTGATGGATGTATGTGTTCGCTAATACATAAGCTCGAAACCAGGATAAGAAATTAGGCCCTCCATTAATTCCAGCCCGTCGCATCGTTTCTACTTACTTTCTCGTTGGTTGATGCTTATGTTTCCAGTTTTGGTTGTGGAACTCACTGTACACACAAAACATATGTGATCGATATTAGCATACATGTATTGGTAAATACAATAATCATCATAATTGTAAGAGAAAAACTTACACGAAATATTTCTCCATGCCATCGATATTAGCATACATGTAGAGTAAAGTAGCAGTCCTTTCTCCTTCAGTAAAATCGTATGATGTGCTGCTGCCAACAGCAGTTCCCCTCGATTTAAAAATAGAGAGATCACTAACTGGTGGTTCGTCATCTACATTGTATCGCATTGCCGAAGTATTGACATTGTTTTCCTCTGCAAAGTAGAAACTAGAAAAGTAACCTACTTCCTTTAGAGTAAATGCTTCGGCAATGCACCCTTCAACCCTTGCTCTGTTGCCAACCATAGTTTTCAAATATCTCAATGCTCTTTCAATATGGTACATCTATCTATATTGCACAGGACCACCAACTTTTGCTTCGAATGGAAGATGTATAAGAAGATACTGCATTGGATTGAAGAAAACAGGAGGAAATATTTTTCCATCTTACATAAAAATACAGCTATCTCCTTCTCTAACTTATCCATCATGTCTTTCGTTATTTCTTTGGCACATAACTGCCTATAGAATAATGAGAGCTCAGCTAACACCTTCCACACCGCATCATCCAGATATCCCTGAAACATAACAGGTAAGAGTATTTCCATTATTATATGATAGTCATGACTCTTCAACCAAGTGAGCTTTCCCGTTTTAACATTCACGGCTCGTCTCAGACTAGCAGCATAACCATCTGGGAATTTCAAAGTTTTCAACCATTCTATAACTTGTTTCTTTTCATTAGGTCGAAGCACGTGGCTTACCACCGTTTTTTCAGAGCTTAAGAGTAGGTCGATTACAAATCTCGGCCAAATCCTTTCGAGCCTTTACATTGTCTTTCGTTTTGCCCGTGATATCCATGCACGTGCTTATGATACATTCGGCCATGTTACGCTCCTGATGCATTACATCAATATTATGCATCAGTATTAATAACTTCACATATGGTAGCTCCCAAACTCCACATACATGAGTCCAGTTGTGAACATTTCCGTAACCTACAAAGAATCCAAGGCGAGCTTCATCAGGGACTAGTGAGTCCAACACATCGGATACTTCACACCCGCTTAGGCGTTTAGGTGGTTCCTTAGTGACAACGGTATCTTTTCTGAAGGCATTCCTCTGTTGCCTGAATGGGTGGTTTCGAGGAAGCCAACGCCTATGACAATCAAAGTAGCTTATCTTGCCACCGTATGTAAGTCAAAAACACTCTGTATCAAACGCACATATGGGACACGACAAACGACCATGTGTGCTCCATCTAGAAAACATGCCGTACACAGGGAAATCATGGACAAACCACAAATAAGCAGCTCGAAGGTTGAATTTCTGCTTCTTGTAACAGTCATACGCTTCAACTCCAATCCACGACGTTTTCAATTCTTCAATCAATGGTTTCAACATCACATTGATACGTGATCCCGGATGATCTGGTCCTGGTATAATGAGGCTAAGAAACATAAACTCGTACTTCATAGAAAGAGAAGGTGGTAGGTTGTACGGAATAACAAAGACGGGCCAACAGGAGTATGGTGTGGCATTTGTACTGAAAGGTGAAAAATCATCCGTCGCTAACCCGATGCGAACATTTCTCGCATCACTAGCAAAAGCAGGATCAAAAGAGTCCAAAGACTTCCATGCATCACCGTCCGACGGATGAGTCAGCACATCTTTGTTCTCACGCACACCTTCTTTGTGCCATCTCATGTGTCTAGCAGATCTTTTAGAAAGAAACAGCCGCTTCAACCGAGGTGTCACAAGCAAGTAATGCAATTGCTTATGTGCAACTTCTGTCATTACTTTATCACCATTGTCATTGACAACTTCGACAAACCTCGATTTTCCACACTTTAAACAATTCTTCTCTTTGTCATGCTCTTTCCAGAATAGCATGCAGTTATCTGGACACACGTCAATTTTTTCATATTTCATACCCAGTCCAGATAGTAATTTCTTTGAGTGATACATATATTTGGGCAGTTTATGAGGTTGTGGAAGAGCATCGCTGATAAGTTTCATCATATCATTGTAGCAATTATTAGAGAAGAAATACTTAGATTTGATTGCCATAAATCTGGTCATAAAAGTAAAAAGAGTCATTTCAGTATGATCATGCAACACCTCTTCAGAAGCTTTCAAGAGATTAAAGAATGCATCTGCCTCATTTGTGGGCGGATCAACCGTTTCTATATCTTGTAACATCTCATCAATCCTGTCAACCCCCGGACAATCATCATCATCTTCCACTACATGAACGGCTCGAGGAGCATACTCGCCGTGGAAACTCCAGACCTCATAATATGGCATGTAACCGTTTCTGCACAAGTGTAATGACAATGTCGTTTTGTCCAGAAACTTAGTATTCCGGCATTTTGCACATGGACAACGAACTTTATCAGTCGTAGACAATGAGAACACTCGATCAATAAAGTCGTCTGTCCCGACATACCACTCATCTGAGTGACCAGTTGTCTTGTTCCAACCGGTATACATCCAACTACGGTCTTCACTCATGTTTAACTCTGCAGTTTTAAGTCAAAGAATTTATAGTTAGTTTATTATTTATTTATATCACGGACCTATATCTATTGGAAAGGATAGGTTCTAAACCCACCCAAGAGTGGCCGAGACGAACGTGCTTATGACAAGACACCAGGTCTAGATTTAGACGAAGTTTCGGCAGCATAACCCCGCTGTTCTCCAACTGCACGTCCAAAAATGGAGCAGCGGAGAACATTAGGGTTACGCTGTCGAAACTACGTCCAAATCTAGACCCCGCGTCTCATTATAAGCACGCCCTCTCGGTCACTCCTAGGCTGTCTAAAAAGGGACAATTCCGAACCTACACGTCTCACATGCGTAACACGTGTGAGACGGGCCGGTTCGAAACGGGTGACGCATATTGTAAAGGTTTACGTCAATCTTTATTTTTTGAGTCATTTCAAAGAGAGAGAGGAAAGAACAATAGAGAGAAGGAAAGAACCATAGTTGTTAAGGCGTCGCTTAAGCGGTAAGGCGCCTGGGGATCGTAAGGCGTCCCATTGCCTTAGATCCCGGCGTAAGGCAGGTGAATACGGCGGCGGCGCTTGCACACAGAGGAGGCGGCGGCGGCGCCCGCGCACAGGAGGTGATACATCTTCCAGGAAAGGAAGGGGCGGAGGTGGCGCCGTCGACGGAGGAAACCAATGTGGGGGGGGGGGGGGGGTAGACTGACCTGCGTTCGTGGGAGGTTGAGCGCCGGCAGATCCACGGCAGCCGGTCAATGGAGGCCGACGAGTGCCGGCAGATCGACAGTCCCGTGGCGGAGGAGGCCGAGCGCCGAAGGATTGGCAGTTCCGCGGCAGAGTGTCGGAGGCCGAGCGCTGGCTAAGCCGCGGGGGGGGAGGGGGATGGGGGATCGGAGGCCGAACGCCGCGGGGGGGGGGGGGGGGGAGGGGGTGGGGGGTAGGGCGAGGCGGCCTAGGTTGTTCACATCGTGCTTTTGTAGACGTATACGTTACCACTAAATGGGTCGTATCGGGCCCTAAGCCCATTTATGTACATATAGTACTTTTAAACACTCAAACAATCGAAACAATAATCAATTAAACTATTAACTCATATGCATTAATCATCTAAGCAATTAACAACTCATCTAAACAAACTTAATTACAGTAGTTAACAAGCTTATCAATTCTAAGCAATTAAAAAAACACCTAGCTAGCAATTCAAATAAACCTGGGCAATAATTAAACCTAAACATATCAATTCATCTAAATCTAAAGAATTAGCCACTAAACAATTAAAAACAAACAAGCATAATCTAAACAATTGGTAATTAAAAAACCAAACTTTCTAGATGGGGTGGGAGGCGGGCGACTTACCTCACGGTGGAGGCGGCGCGGCGAGCGGCACACGGCGAGGCGGGCAGCGAACGGCGTGGAGGCGGACCGGCACGGCGCGGCGGCGCACAGCGCGACGGGCGCGGGTCCGGGCGGTGCGGCGACGTGGCAGCACGGTGGGGGCGGTGCGGCGAGGCTGCGGCGGCCGGGGCGGAGTGGAGGCTGGGGCGGGGACCTCCGGGGCGGCGGCGGTGGCGGCGAGGCGGCGGCGGCTGGCGGCCGGGCGGCGGCGGCTGACTGGCGGGCGGGTGGCGACTGGGCGCCGGCTGGCGGGGGCGGCCGGGGCGGCGGCCGTGGGGGGCGACCGGGGCGGCGGCTGGCGGCGGCGGGCGGGCGGCGGCCGGGGCGGCGGCGGGCGGGCGGCGGCCGGGGCGGCGGCTGGCGGCGGCGGGCGGGCGGCGACGGGCGGCGACCGGGGCATTTAGGGTTGCGGGGGCTCGGGTCGGCGCAGGCGTGAATGCCCGCGCCGACCCGGGCCCGCGGGTATATAAGCCTTATTTACGACGGCCCATGGTGTGGCCGTCGTACATAAGCTTATTTACGACAGCCTTGGTTTAGCTGTCATATATAACTGCTATATACGACAGCCTAGGGTTGGCTGTCGTATATAATAACTATATACGATAGCCATATACTAAACGACGGTTGTACTATCGTATATAAACTTATATACGACAGCCTCTGCTGACCGTCGTATGTAAGTTTATATACGACAGCTAGCTGTCGTATGTTATACAGGTTGTCGTATGTTGTCCTGTTTCCTGTAGTGATAGTTGCGAGAGCACACATTATTAACTTGTTCGTACGATATATCCTGATTTCTTTGGACATATACATGTATTATTATGGTAGTGGTTATAAGTACATTATTAGCTTATAGTTGCGACATCACACATATTGATTTTTGTGGTACAACATATTCTGATTTCTTCAGACATATTCATGTATCGTGGCAGCCTGGCAGGTTCTTTCAGGATAGGATCGTGGTAGTGGTTGGTGGTGTCGTCATCTTAGATCAAAATATACAGCTATATATGTCCGTGAATTATCATGCAACCACTTGCATGTTTTCTCACTTGACAACGTTCCTTCGTGCCAAAGAAAATATCATTCCGTTACTTGGAAGCCTTACTATATTTTTGCGTCAAAAAATAATGTTTCACAACTTCGTGTTACGCAAAATCAATATTGTCTGACACACAGCTGCATTTCACTAGTGGGACTAACATAACTTGACATATATAAATTATGATCGTCCACTGTGTACTAGTTCTATCATTTAATTCTATAAATATGATCCATCCCTTCTCCTTTGATACACAAGTATACGAGATCGAAAACTACATCCAGCAATCTCGCCTCTATAGTTGATTCCCAACTGTGAGACACCTTACTCATCATATGGCCTACTATGCAATTGCTCCTCTTATATGCATGCTTGTGCAACGTGAGCTAAACATGCACCTGTACATGAACCAAATAGTTGCTGAACCCGATCTTAACCAAGGGGGAGTGGTATGGCCAACAAATCCAAATGGATTCGGTACAACTTTTGTTACTAATTGGCTACTGACCGATGGACCTGGCCCAAACGCAACTCTGGTTGGACGCGCAGAGGGCCTAGTTAATTATGAAAACAAGTCAAACTGATTTTTTTATTTTTAACACTGTTGACATTGGATTTAATATTAATAACATCTAAAAAAATTTGCAAAAGTAGCCACGGTATCGTCCACGACGTGGACGATTTGTCCACGTGGACATCTTGTCGTCCACGCCGTGGACGACAGGGCGGTGTGGACGACACCGGCCCACGTGGAGTACACGTCGGCCCAACATCAATAGCGGTCGTCGATTCTTTGGTTGTCCTAACGGTGGAGGAGTAAGTTCAAAATACATATTATTTTTTCGCTGCAATATTATCATTTTTTGACCTTTTTGCTTTTTAACTATTGCTACTTCGATGATGATAACTGCGGATACACACTATGGGTTGACCCACCGCCAATCAAGTCAACTGAAGAGTACATTAAATATTTACAAGATCGAAACCGAGAGATGGTTAGTGAACTAGCGAAAATGGAGTCACAGTTATTCGAGTACATAGGTGCTAGGCCCGTCTGCGACAACAGGGATTGCGAATGTCCTCACCACAAACCAAACCATAACTGTTATAACTAGGATTCACTAATGTGGAGCAACATGTATGCTCGCAATGTATCCTTGTAATGTATGATCTTCTACTTTGAATTTTAATAAATATGGATGAGAGTAACTATTATTGTTCTATATTATTCGCACTAAAGTGAAATGAACTATTATTGGTGGTTCGAAATACAAATTATCTATTTTTCCAAAAATTAATAGGGACTTTTAACCGGACGACTCGTCCACCTAACAGACGAGTCCTACAACTAATAGACGAGTCGAACAATTGATGGACGAGTAGTACAAGTGATGGACTAGTCGTCCACCTACTGGATAACTCGTCCACCTGGTGGATGACTCGTGCACCTGTTGGACGAGTCGTACAACTGATGGACTAGCCGTACCGCTGATGGACTTGTCGTCCACGTACTGGACGACTCGTCCACCTGTTGGATGAGTCATACAACTGATGTACTAGTCCTCCACGTACTGGACGACTCGTCCACCTCGTGGATGAATCGTCTATCTTCGATTGTCTATTTAAGAGCACTCCGGACATTCGCCACAACCACACTTCACATACCCAACTCTCGCGGACATGGACTCAGCGTACTCACCACCAAATCAAAAAGAGAGAGTTCGCGTTCCAGAGGGATTACAACCGTCAATGTGTCTATGTGGCATTGATTGTTGGTTCGTGAAAGATTTAAGGCTGGGAGTCACGGTTTGAGACTATGGATGTGCAACAACTATGAATATGACCCCTCCCTCTCGCATAGGACCATGCCATTTTTCCAGAATGGTAGACGCCAGGTAACACGTTTACTTCATGTATTTGTATTTTAGCTATAATCTTCATAACAACACATAACTAATCATGCAGTCCCCACCGCCCCTTTATGAGTTCACACGGTACATCGACAACGAACAAACAGCGGAAGACGTCGAGTACGTACACGTGATGCATAGAGCTGCCTGGGACAAGTTCCACTACGAGATGGAGTTCGAAAAACGGGTTGAGCAGGAGAGGAAGGATGCGGCTGAACAGGCGGAGCGTCGGCGCAAACGTTAGGAAGAACTTCAAAGAATCGACGAAAAGTATCGTCGCCAAGCTTAGGAGGAAGAACGCATTGCTCGCCAGACGAGAGAGGATGAACGGGAGCGCTTACGCAAGAGAGCACGTCGCGCAAGGGATATCGGGCCGGATGCATTACACAAGGGAAAATATCCCCGTAGCACTCAGTAGAATCTATATTTGCAATTTAATAAACTTTGTAATGTATCCGAATGTTTTAAATCAAGTGATCTAGTTATTTTGCTAAATTTAGTTACATTTAATTCCATAACAAGAAATACTCAAATTTGTGATCGTATTACATAATTCAAAATTACGTAACTTAGAATCTATTAAACAAAATTCAAATTAAACAACTTACATAAAATCATAACACAATATACTACATTAAATTCTAGAAAAACAATTTATAAAAATGTCTCTAAGTATTTTTAAATGGATGTTAAAAAACTAATCTTATAATATTTGCTGCAGTGAGCAATCAAGCCTTTATGTCCTGTCGTCCACGGCGTGGGCGACAGGGTGGTCCACGTGGCCCTGCCGTCCATGCTGTGGACGACATGGCTGCATACGTGGCCCAATCGTCCACAGCGTGGACGACAGGGTGTCCACGTGGACAAATCGTCCACGCCGTGGACGATAGGGTGGCTAGTTTTGCAAAAAAAATTGGATATTATTAATATTAAATTCTTTAACAACAGTGTTAAAAATAAAAAAATCAGTCAAACTAGCCTTGACCATTGGTACTCGTCCATGAACTTCGTGTTCAAGGACACAAGGTGCATACTCCTATTATGAAATAGTGTCATTCTTGCTTTTAGGTTTCCTTTCTTGCTCATGCAGATTTAATATTTTGGGATAGTCAATTGATTATATACATATAATTCTCTTAATAATAGTTGGATAGTGAAATATACAGCCGATGTCTTCAACAGCAATATCCTTGGTGTTTTTGTATGTTACTACATGTATATTCACAGCTATAATATTCTATACTAATAGAAGCATGGGTTACATAAAATTTGAGAGTTAGTATTCCTCCATTTGTAAAAGGGCCAATTATTTATGGGCAAATATTTTTGTTTGCAGATAAATTTGATTGTTGGATAATTTCTTGAAATTATCCACTACCCCCCAATTCATTAATTACGAGAAATGATATCAACAATAATAATTTGCTGCTGGCACTAGTACCGTTTGGACCGATGGCACTCAAAAGAATTTTGTAGCATGAGAGTCACTGGCAACTAAAATAGTGTAAATTATATGGAATTCGTGGGTTCCAAAAAAATCCACAAGAAACAATGTAAATTATGTCACTAATTGTGCATAATTTATTATTACACAAAACATCTCTGTGAAATATAGTTTCAGTGGATCAACGCTTAAGGTTATGGGAGTGTTCCAAAAAATTGCGAGATGAGCATTATTGGAGGAACAGGGCAGTTTGCTATGGCGCAAGGTATTGTCGCGACCATACAGTATTAAGCCTAGACGGTCATTCAAGGATTTATGAACTCGACATACATGCATTCTACACCCCAATGGCTCTTCGATGGTTAGTAACGTACTATATGTTTGATATTTATTGATTCACTACATGTCTTCGTGCGATATATCCCTGTGTAAAACATATTCCACTATATATGGTTTGCTTTACTGTTCCTCTTAGCTATTCCATAGAGATATATATGTTCATGGCTCGAGGGAACTGATTTAAGTATTATCATGAAAAAAAAATTATGACCAAACACAATGGTAAATTATGATGTCATAGTAATTCTCATACCAATCAATTAAATGTATGGAGATAATTCCATACATATCTTCATGAATATATAAATGAACATCGTTGTGATGTTTGCAATTTGGCAAGAGCGCAACGGGAGAATCTTCCAAGCAACGGAGCACACTGTTGACGAGATTATTTCTATGTTGCAAGATGATATACAGCTCTGGTCTTTAGCCGGTTGTACGCGCAGCTCTCAGCTGTAGTAGTACTAAGGACCTCTAGTTTAAGCTCCGCTGTGAGCTAAACTATTTGTACATGTTTTCCATCATCATCTTCTTATATATATAGCCAGATCTTCTGGCGGTTCTTTCAAAAAAAAAGAATATATAAATGAACGTCGTAGAATCCGTAAGCACTATCAAGAAACAGCAGTATATGCATAGTTTTTTGTGTGGGATATTGATTAAAACATACACCTGAGTTTATACGTGCATGGAATTTCTACAATGTTTATGTATCCCCAGGTCTCATGTTTGTTTTGTGATTTTTCACATATCCTCTATGAAACTCGATGCGTCTTGTTGTACTTAAGTGAAACTTTGTGTAATAAAATGTCTGGTACTGTTGTTTGCAACTTCTGTTTGTTTGATTCGTTCTGAATTTCACCGCACCACGACTAGCAGTTGTGATCCTCAGCGTCTCCCTTTGTCAGACATGGTGCTGCTGGACTTGGGCCTAGTCACTGTTTTTATATTTTGACCAGTAATAAATAGAGGAGCATTACACTTACAGGTTTTACATAATCTCTTCGATCTCAAATTATTGTTGCTATGACAAAAAATAATTTATTTTAAACTAAAATTATTGTCCTAATCATAACAATTTAAAAACTAAGTACTTGCTACACATAGCTGACGTGGCCGCGGTAGATATGATTGCATGAGGTTCAGTTTGCCTCATTCATAGAGTTGGGTCCTCTATCTAATGGCACATTTTGTGGGACGTCACGGCTGCGGTGATCAACCTTTTGTGAGGTGTCTCTCTAGAGAATGTACTCCTAATTCATCCCAAGTCGCTGATGGCTACGGTACTGAGTTGAGCCCTTGAGAAAGTAATAATGGAATATATATATATATATATATATATATATATATATATATATATATATATATATATATATATATATATAGAGAGAGAGAGAGAGAGAGAGAGAGAGAGAGAGAGAGAGAGAAAGGGGGGAGGGGGAGAGTCTGATTTGGAAAAAAAAATTCCGATAGAAGCATTGTTATGAAAGGCTCATATTTAGTCACTCATATTCTTAGCTCCTACTGACCAACAATATCAATTCTGCTATTGGAAGAATTGGTTCTCCATGCTGCAAGTTTGTGATAGATGTGGTCACAAACTCTTTGGTCTCCATCACGAAGTCCTATTTCTTCCAGTACAACTGCATTTTTTTAAAAACAGGAGGGGTCACCCCATACTGAAAAGATATATTAATAAAAGAAGAGTTCAACAAAAATGTAGCAGAAAACAGAAAACAAAAGAAAGTACATCAATAAAGTGAATCTAGCCATGATCTAATCTATGGGAAGTATTTCTTCTTTGCTCAATGAAGAAGACTAAATTCCTTTTTGAACTTGGCTTTACAAGCATCAACTGATGGATCAACATCATTGAAGAGCCAATCATCCCGAACCATCCCATATGCCCCATGCCATCAATATAATGATCTACAGCAATTGTTCCAATGATCTTCCCACAGCTTAAGTGGGGTACCTTGTTCTTGCTGCCTACCTTGTCCCTCCCCTGTTAGCGTTCTGTAATTTTTTTTTTGGTGGCGATAGGGTCTTGACCACTGACTCCATAGGTTGCTCGTGAGGCCCAAAATACAATTCCAAGGTTCAAACCTGGGTGGCAATGCTCTCAGCTTTAGCTTCTCGTCGAGTCCCTTGCTCGACATCATATTAACTCAGCACCAGCTATACGGCAAAAGCAAAGAAGTGCAGTGTCCATCTGAAGCTAGTATTGCAAATGTACTATGCAGAGTCATGGAGTGGTGTCCATATCATCTAGACTCTGCACGCGCCTCCAAGAGGAAGATGTTTTTAACCTTCCGAGCAGAAGCCATGCATCAGAACTTGAGCAACCTTCATTCAACTCACGTACAATAGGAAGAGAAGAATTTTTGTTGAACTCAATAAGCATCATACCCTACAATCAAGGAAATGAAATCTTATACAAATTTCAGAGGCTATTAATTGGATACTGGTCAAGTCTGTTTTATTTTTCTAATACAAACAGTATAGATGGTCCCCGTACTACCTTGGAACACGAATATACAATAGGAGCCTATCGAAGTGTTTTCCTGCGACACTTTCTCCGGTCTGCCCTGGAGAAGCCCGCGGAGTTCTTTTTTAGAAGGGGCTTAGTGGTTTCGAGCGCCGTAGCACGATGGCAAGGATGAACGAGGATTTACGTGGTTCGGGCCACCGGAGCGTAATACCCCACGTCCACGGTGCGTTTGTTGTATTGCTTGCGCGTATGAGTGTGTGAGATTGCCGGGTTACGAACGCGGAACCCTCTGCCCGGAGGCTGCCCCGGTCCTTTTATAGCCCAAGGCCGGGGCAATTACAATGTGGCCTGAGGCCCGATAGGTGGCCCCGAGGCTGTTCATACCCTATACATAAGCTAGGGAATTTACAGTTATATGTAATGTCGCTGTCGGAGGAGTCAAGGTGCGTCGCCTGCCACACCGGGCGCCTCTGACCGGGTAGCAGGTGATGACGAAGACATTGTCTTGTCACCGTGTCTTCTCGCTCTGCTGAGCGGCTCTGTATCGTTGGACGGCACTATTCTGTTGTCACGCCTCACCGCCCTGTTTTGTCACCGTAATAATAAACAGGCGGAGGACGGAGGCGTGCACCATGCTTCTGGGAATGGCGCGAGTCTTGAATGAGTGACTAGATGGCGCACGTCTTCCTTTACTTCAGAGTCTTTATGGCCCACGACTGGTCATGGGACATGTGGCGGCTCCGGAGCCCTCCTTAGCGGGGAGGTCTGGCCGAAGCCCGAGGACACATGGTAGCGCCGGACCTTGCCTCAGCGGGGAGGCCATGTCCGAGGCCAAGGACACGTGGTGGCTCCGGAGCCCTCCTTAGCGGAGAGGTCCGGCCCGAAGCCCGCGGACACGTGGCAGCGCCGGACCTTGCCTCAGCGGGGAGGCCAGGTCCGAGGCCAAGGACATGTGGCAGCTCCGAAGCCCTCCTTAGCGGGGAGGTCCGGCCCGGAGCCCGGGGACTCGTGGCAGCGCCGAACCTTGCCTCAGCGGGGAGGCCAGGTCCGGGGCCAAGGTCACGTGACCGTGCTAGGGCCCACCTCGACAGGGAGGCGAGGTCTGGAATGTCTTCAACCTTCCACGCAGGGGTACTCGGCCTTGAGGGTACCGACAGTGGCCCTCGGACCCATCTCGGGGGAGTCACCGAGCCCGCGGGTAGGGCCTCCATCTCTCTCGCGTGGTGGTCTTCTGATCTTGCCTTGGTGAGACACCAGCTTCGGACCCTTCAGGAGACGCCAGCCTTAGGGGTCCGAGAGTGGTCCCCTGGGAAAGCTGGTGTTCAGAACCGACCCATCGGACCAGAGCCCTGTAGCCTGCACAAACACTAGTAGAAAGGGGTAATCGTGTCGTGTAGTTGTATTTTTCCTGTTCGCTGGCCCCATTATGGCTTATGGTCCTATACTAAGCTACGGGACCTATGCATTTCGGTATAGTAGTATCCGGACCATGGTTACTAGCCTGCTCAGGGTAGTGTGCCGTCCGCGCCCCCAGCACTTGGTTGTTGCGCTGAAGAGGCAGGGTGTGCACGCTAGAGGTACGGAACCAGGCATAGCAGGCTACACATCCTGGACCTTCCGTTGGAGGAGCATCCTTCTGGCGCCACGGGACCTGAGCAGGAAGGTAACCAAGGGGTCCGGAGACAACACAGGTGCCTCAGGCGTCTCCGCCTTGTAGCAGGACGGCATAATTTTGGCCAGGAGCGAGACAGAGAATCACAACTAAGTACTCGTCGAGAGGCACACAAAAATATATGCAAACTTGAAAAGAAAGCTGCAAAAATATAGATGTGAATAGGGTACCCGAGGGAAGTTCGGCCCCTGTCTTCGGCTTGCCGTAGCTGGCGCTCCGTGTCTTCTGCTCGCTGCCGTAGAGGTCTGACGTCCACTAGATGAGGCAGGACGTCAGCATCAGGCCCCCTGGGAGGTCCAAGACGCCAAGAACCTATGCAGACCTGCAGACATGACAGAAAGAGGGAGTAGTCATGCTCTCTGGTCGCTCCTTGTTCGGTAGCTTTACTGTGGCTTACGGTCCTTGGCTGAGCAAGGGGGCTTGGGTAATTCGATGTGGGTCGTCCAGGATATGGTTAAAGCTTTGCTCGGGTATAAGCCGTCTGGTTCCCCGGTACCGAGCTGTAGCGCTGGAGAGACAGGGTGTGCACGCTAGGGGTACGGAACCAGGCATAGCAGACTACACACCCTAGACCTCCCGCTGGCGTAAGCCTTTCATGGGAGGGACCATTCGGCGCCATAGGGCCCCTGAGCAATGAGACAACCTCAGGACCCTGGGTACACCACAGATACCTCAAGCAGACCCGCATGTAGAAGGATAGCATAGCTCTTGCTACAGTTGAACACGGAAAAAAGTGATTGGCCATATGGCCAGAGCGGTATGTAAAGAAAGCATGTAAAGAGTATTGGGGCAATGTCCGGGATTTGGTTACTTTTCTTGTCCGTAGGCGTGTTCTTTCTAGCCCCCGATGACTCAGTTGTAGCGCAGGGGAGGTAGGATGTGCACGCTGGGGGTACAAAACCAAGCATATCAGGCTACACACCCTGGACCTCCTGCGGGCGTTAACCTTTCAGCGAGGGGACCTTCCAGCACCACGGAACATAGGACAAGTATGTGAAACAGGCTCCGGACATCCCATTTACAGTTGATATGCATGAACAAGCACAAACTATAAAGAACGTACGCAGGGTAGGATAACTTTTCTTATTTCTGCTTCCTTCGGGTGATAGGAGGAAACAGGTCGTGCAAGAAGGCAGCGACCTGCCTCGGATGACAAGAGTAGCAGGACCCTTCCGGGGCTTAGTTGTTCTAAGCGTTGTTCCTAGACACTATAACACCTTTACAGAGAAAGAGAAAAAGAAAAATATCCTACCACTCCGTTAAGGATAGAACTTACAGAGGTGTTCCATGTTTTGTGGCTTGGGTAGAGATACCCATCGCCCGCGGCCAGGCGGGTGCACCTGAGGCGACATACTTGGGAGGGACCCTCCCAGCTGGGGGAGGGTTTGTCACCCCTCCTCAAAAAAGTATTAGTCGAGGCATCAAGTGGCCCTACCTTAGACTGTCTATTCAGCACGTACCATTGCCGGAGCGTTCTGCGGTGTGGCGCATTTTGAACAGTCTCTAGCCACATTACCTCGTCGACGAGGTTGATTTCTTCACGCGAGAGCTGGTTCTGTGTGGCTTCGACGTATGTCTGGACGTCGGGTGAGCCCCTGGCGTGTTCTGGGGGGAGGGCGACCTCGACCGCCTACACCAATGTAAGAGGGTGTTTTCGCTTGTCGCACGACGGCATCCAAGAGAGATGTCAACCAGTAGAAGTCATGCCGGAAGGCTCTACCGACCAGCGTGCGGGACGAAGCGTGGTTGACGCACTCGCCTCCCTGGATCTCTACGAGCAGCTAGCATCCCTCCTCCCAGGTTATGCACCGCAATAGGACGCTGTCGGCGCCACGCCGGTAGAGATCCCCATCTACCAGGGTCTATCTCTTAGACATACGAATGATCCGTTCAGCAGATACATGTTCATCGGAAAGGATATTGTCCTTCAAGTATGCCCGGACCTCCGTGATCCATGCGTCAGGTACTATTTGAGCTTCTAGATCTTGGGCGTCGGGTTGCACGGAGTCCCCGATGACGCATACGATCCTTGGCGGACGCCATGGTTGTAGAGCTGCCGGGACCGCCAGCTTTGAGGTGCTGGACTCGCCCCCTTCGCCTGGTTCGACAGACCAGGCTGTTGAACGCAGCAACTTCCTTTCGAAGACACCTTCGGGAACCGGAGCCCATGTAGAGGCTTTTGTTGAAAGGTTGTCTGGCACGAGATTGATTTCTTCACGCAGAAGCTGGTTCTGCGTGGCTTCGCCGTATGTCTGGACATCGGGTGAGCCCCTGCCATGTCCTGGGGGGAGGGCGGCCTCGACCCCCTACACTAATGTAAGAGGGCGTTTTCCCTTGTCGCACGACGGAGGGAGGGAATGCCTAGTTAGGTGTAGAGCGTCTTGCGTTGCTCGTTGTGGTCGCTGGAGTCGGAGTGGCCGTAGACGGCTTTCAATGCCCTCTCTGCGTCTTGATACTCCATACTCTGCTCAGCGTTGGCCTCAAGTTTGGCCTTTTGTTTGCCCTCCCGTTGACGGAAGGGTGCACCCTTGGCGCGGTCGCTGCTGTTGCAGCTCAGGGTAGTGTTCCGCAAGCTTCTTGATCTCGCAGCAATCGTAAGCGCCATGGCTGCCGTGTTGTGTACCAGGCACCACTGACCGTCATCGCCAGCGGACGACGGCCACAGGCGCTTGTCTGGGCACAGAGCCCGGCCCCCTCCGGCCGCTACTAGAGCGACAGTGGATGCCCCGGCTAGAGGCTTGTTCCTGCCTCCAGTCTTGTTCTTCTTGCCGCTGCTCTGCGCTGCGGCTCCAGTGGCGGACCCACTGACCTTCCCCTTGCCAGGCGGTGTATGCCAGTTGCGGCCCTCCGCAGCCCTAGTGCACTTGTCCGCCAAGCTGAAGAGCTCCGAGACGTCTTGCACGTCGTGCGTGGCCAGCTTCTCGAGCATCTTCTTATCTCTTACGCCCTGCCTGAAGGCAACTACCACAGAGACGTTCGAGATACGGGGTATGGTGTTCCTAACCTGAGAGGAACGCTAGATGAAGGAGCGCGACTCTCCTGGTTGTTGTTGCAGGGCGTGGAGGTCAGCCTCCGTGCCCGGCCGGGTGTAGGAACTCTCGAAGTTGGTCGTGCACTGACGACACAACTCTTCCCAGGAGGTTAGACTCCTGGGGCAAGTTCATGAACCATGACCGGCCTGACCCGGTCAAGGCCACGGAGAAATAGTTGGCCATGATGGTCTCATCCCCTCCTGCAGCTAGGATGGCTGTGGAGTAGATCTGCAGAAACTCGACGGGGTTGACTGTCCCGTCGAACTTCTCCGGCAAGTGCGGCCGAAACTTACGCGGCCACACCGCCATACGAAGGTGCGGGGCCAGAGCCATGTAGCCTCCCATTGAGCCTGGGGAGACGGGGTTCTGGCCTGCGTAGATGGGGCGCATGGCACCGGGGGTATCATACTCCTCCTCAAGGTTGCGACGCCGTTCGCGTTGTTGCTCGATGGTGACGCGACCATCTTCTTTCTGACGGCGGTGGCGGTCCAGCTCGGCTCTGAGATCTGCGGTGGAGAGCCTGGACGTCGCCATCGAGTGGATTGATGCCGTCCTGTAATCCCTCATTAGGGTACGGGCCGGCAGCTGTACCATCTCTAGGCGTTGTCTCCGATGGCACAGCAAGTTGAGCGCGGTAACAACCAGGTGGTCGACGTCGTTGCGCCACTGCTCCGCAGTGGACGGAGAAGCTCCCGAGCTCGAGGGGTTGTGCAGGAGCGCGCGAGCTGCTAGCAGCGCACTCTCCGGGCTGGCTTTAGCCGGTGCTTGCGACGTCGTCGCAACTGAAGGCTGTCGGGTGGCGACGGGCACCGTCGCTGTAGGGGCTGCCACCGGGGTAGTAGGTCCCTATCTGGAACGGGATGAGGCTTCCTACTCCCTCTGCTGCTGGCGGCGCGAGGGGCGGGAATAGCCTCTGATAGACTAGATGTTCACCATCGTGGGCTTCACGAACAACTTCAAAAACCAGAAGCCCCCTTCCCGACGCGCCAAATGTCGAAGTGTTTTCCTGCGACACTTCCCCCGGTCTGCCCTAGAGCACCCCGTGGAGGTTCTTTTTTAGGAGGGGCTTAGTGGTTTCGAGCGACGTAGCACGATGGCGAGGATGAACACGAGGATTTACGTGGTTCGGGCCGGCGGAGCATAATACCCTACGTCCTCGGTGTGTTTGTTGTATTGCTTGCGCGTATGAGTGTGTGAGATTGCCGGGTTACGAACGTGAAACCCTCTGCCCGAAGGTTGCCCCGGTCCTTTTATAGCCCAAGGCCGAGGCAGTTACAATGCGGCCCGGGGCCCAACAGGTGGCCCCGAGGTTGTCCGTACATGAGCTAGGGCATTTACAACTATATATAATGTCGCTGTCGGGGGAGTCAAGGCGCGCCACCTGCCACGCCAGGCGCCTCTGACCGGGTAGCAGGTGATGACAAAGACCCCGTCTTGTCACCGTGTCTTCTCACTCTGCTTAGCGGCTCTGTGTCGTTGGGCGGCACTGTTCCGCTGTCACGCCTCACCGCCCTGTCTTGTCACCGTAATGGTGAACAGGCGGAGGACGGAGGCGTGCGCCTTGCACCATGATTCTGGGGAAGGCGCGAGTCTTGAATGAGCGACTAGACGGCGCACGTCTTCCTTTACTTCAGAGTCTTTACGGCCCACGACTGGTCATGGGACACGTGGCGGCTCCGGAGCCCTCCTTAGCGGGGAAGTCCGGCTCGGAGCTTGGGGACACGTGGCAGCGCCGGACCTTGCCTCAGCGGGGAGGCCAGGTCCGGGGCCAAGGACACGTTGCGGCTCCGGGGCCCTCCTTAGCGGGGAGGTCCGGCCCGGAGCCCGGGGACACGTGGCAGCACCGGACCTTGCCTCAGCGGGGAGGCCAAGACCGGGGCCAAGGACACGTGGCGGCTCCGGAGCCCTCCTTAGCGGTGAGGTCCGGCCTAGAGCCCGGGGACATGTGGCAGCGTCGGACCTTGCCTCAGCGGGGAGGCCAGGTCCGAGGCCAAGGTCACGTGACCGTGCCAGGGCCTGCCTCGACAGGGAGGCGAGGTCTGGAATATCTTCAACCTTCCACGCGAGGGTACCCGGTCTTGACAGTACCAGTCATTTTTTTGATGCATTATTAGACTAAGTCTTCCTACCACAATTCACAAGTGAAAAGTGGCCCACAAACTTTATGAGCTAGCAGCGTTCATCACAGCCAACACCTCAGGCTTCTTTTAGCTTAATTAATCGATCAAAACCAACTGGTATATGTATTTTCTAAAAGAGTTTGCATGATTGCACCTAATACATGGTTTGCACTATATATTTTTCTGTACGAAGGAGGGACAAACCTGGAACTTTGTTCCCTAAAAAATTGTCTAACCAATTCTAGTAGTCATATATTTCTATTTTACAATTTTGAATTTCTGCTGTCCCACTTGCTCCCTATCATATATCATTGCAAGTTAACCAAAAAGAGGGGCAAGCACACAAACATAGATCCATCATTTTATCACTCTGGGCCCTGCTTGTTGGAATTCAGATAATGGTAGTCACGTACAGATAAATATAACACTCGATCAATATGATGGTTAGCAAGTGCCCCCATAAGATTTTCTTTTAATGCAGAAGTACCAAAATGAAAACATTTTTATGAATTTAAGAAAAAGTAAACCAACCTCAAATTTCACCAAAAATCTCTGGAGTCTTCTCAGAGTTTCTTTCATATCACTAATTGATGCTAACATTGATTCACCAGAAAGTGCCGCTGTGACTTCCTCAGGAGAAAGACCAATCATGTTCTTCACAATCTATCAAAAAGAAATTAATGTAATGTACTATGGTATGACTGCAAAACAATATAATTAACAAAAGAAACCGATGTACTCACATTATGGTCAACAAGGGCCATTGAAATGTAACTGCCATCATCAATGTAAACATAAAGCTCATATTCAGTACGTCTTTTGTACTGAAAACTTTTGACAGAAGTGATTAAACCCTGTAGCAGTGATGACATCAATCAGCACATAACTACTTCAGTAACAAATCATAGAAATTTAATATACGCAAATAGAATGTTCATGCATTTCACAGATTATCAATTAAACTGGGGTGTATAAAACTAACGCAATCATAAGTCCAGATTGTTGACAAAAGAGCAGAAAGGTATTAGTTTGCAAAAATAATAAAAAACCAGTACGGTATTAGGAAACTAATGGACCTTGATTTTTCCTTGAATATATGCTTGTGCATCCTGTCGTGTACCCCAGTCTGCAAGCATACTGATAATGTATGTAAAAGGTTTTTCATTTTCACCACTTAGAATGATAGAATGCTCCATATGACCGATTTCATCACCATCAAGATTTGAGGTTAGTGTAGCCTCCAAATCATTAGCACCAGTACCACCAATAGCATGTGAACCATGATGGGAATCATACTCACAAGGACTGGATGTGGATGATCTTCTTTCAGTCCTAAGAAAAGCAGTAGCTTGTTCCTGCATGGTGACTTCTTGGACACACTTTACGTGTTCATGGCAACTGTTTGCCATAATAGAAGGATCAACAGATTCTTCTCTGATGGTGTGCATGAGATCATGACCACTGGGAACAGAAGAAAAAGTTCCTGTATTATTCCTGGAAGTAGATAGGTCCTGTGCGTTCATTCCTTGGACATGTCCACTTGAAGATCGTGCAGCTTCTACATCATTAGCACCAGTACGGATGGCATGTGACACTTGATTGGAATCATACTCACAAGGGATGGATGTGGATAATCTTCTTTCAATCCTAACAAAAGAATTAGCTTGTCCTTGCAAGGTGACCTCATGGACACATTGCATTTGTTCATGGGAATGGTTTGCCATAATAGAAGGATCAACATGTTCTTCTCTGATAGTCTGTGTGTCATCATGTCCATGGGGAATAGATGGAGAAGTTCCTGAATTATGCCTGGAAGTATAAAGGTCCTGCATGTTGATTTCTTGGGCACACAGACTTTGCTCTTGGACAATATTTGCCATTACAGGACGGCTAACAAGCTCAGAAGCAAGAGTTCCTGTTGTTCTACCAGCCTGGGAAGCATTACCTGCAAATAGGATTTCTATTTAATCATGAAACTGATAAAATAAGAGCTTAAATTCTTAACTAGATGTAAAATTCATATACAGGACTGCTTGCTTGCTTGATGACCATCGTGCTACAAAGTAGGGCATGAAATAGAAATGACACTTCTTTCGGAAAGAAAAAGGATATGCAAGACTTGCTGCTGAAAAAGGTTTTTTTTGTCACGACAGTGTTCAGAAACAAACTGTTATTTACAAATGGCAAACTTTCTGAACGTGGAAAAAATGAGAGCAACCCAACTATCATAGAAATTAGCAATGAAAAGAGATTAGCCACAATATATAAAATGGAGGATCAACGATGGAAGCCAACTCAGTGCCTGGTATCATTACTTAGTAAATGAAAAGCATGGGAGTATAGAGTCTACGAAAATTTGGATATGCATTTGTAGCACTTCTATTTTATCTCTAAAAACATGATATACACAAAGCTAACATGAAAACATCCAAATGAACGTATACAATTTTTACACAGTACCTAATCCTGTTGGATGAGAGGAATTAACTGTTGCTGGCAAGGAGATCCCTTGCTCACCACCATTCGTAACATTGGTACTACATGGCCAAGCAGCTAGAGTGGCTCTTGAAGACAAAGGTAATCCACCTTGTTTCCTGTAGCATGAAGAGGTGTCCCAAGTGGAATATTTATCAATATCATTTTATGACAGAATAACATGTCCCATAAGGGAGTGCTATGTACGAACATTTATAGCATCTGGTATTTGAATTTTGAAATTATTACAATTCGAGGGAAAGAAACTAAAAGGATAAAAGGACAAAGGTATAAATACATACAAAAGATCTAATCGACATATATGCACTAGAATTGATCTAATCATACATCTAGTGATACAGAATTAGGAGTCAAGTTATTTCTTAAAAAATCTGTTATGAAGCAATATAGCTAGGATTGAAATGGCATGCATGTAAATCTATTGGGTTTCACTAATACACAACTTATACCTTTTGCCACGAGGTGGTTTGTTTATTTCAGAAACAAGCCTGTCACGCGCTGCTTCCAACTCGTCGACTACACCCCCAAGAATCTCAATAACCTCAGGAACGAGCATAAGGAGGCCCCTTCTTATGTGCACATTCCTTATAACAGCCTGAAATGCATCAAGAATTAAATGGCCATGAAAAAAAAATGGTATGAGAAAATATGTTTGTATTTATCATCTATAGTTTCTTAGTTTTGTACTACTTGGTTACATAGAGACGTACATTGACCACTGATATGCAGAAGGTGTAACCATTTAATTTATAAGATGTATAAGAGAAAAGTTGTTAAGAAAATTCAGGAGGCCTACACACTGCATTTTATTTTGCCCCAAAAGAATTGAAAAGTTTCTTCAATGAAAAAGTAGGTTCATGTTATGATACAGACATAGTCATGTTTACAAATTTAAAAGGTACGTATGGAAATATATATTGAACAATACAAGTGAAGGCGGTTGTAAAAGTGAAACAGTATCCAACAGAGTAACAAGCAATAGGGAGTGCAACAGTTAGACCTCAAATACAGATTTTGAGTATTGCTGCATGTACGGCTATTATATTTTTGTGGATAGGATAAAGAAAGATGGAAATGTAACAAAAAAACAGAAGATTTCCCATACGTATTTGATATATAGACATTTCACAACAGTCAAAATAATAATGAAATGGGTAAAATACCAAAATGGTAACACAAAATGTGATAAGTACATCGTGACAGTGCTATGCTAAATGCAGCCTAGCTCAGTTGGCTGAAGGTGATGGAGGGGAGGTACGACTACACCATCCCAGTTTGAGTCCTCTTTGATATGAGTTTAGGTGCCTATTTATTCTTATTTTCAATGCCACCTACTTCCTCCGACATTGGTAAAGTTTTTCTCTTTATACATGTGTGTGCACACCTGTCTTAGGTACAATCCAAAGAAAGGCATTACTGAAATGTGAAGAACTATAGCACAAAATCCAAAGGTAGGACAACCATCTCTGGAAATAAGGAATGATCAAAAGGTGACCTTTAAACCAGCAGGGGCTAGGACTTCCAGGTCTTTGATGGGCCTGTACTCCATCCCAAATATGTGTTGGATGCCATCGGTCATTGATAGTTTTAAACACCTTTTGGGTCCTGCGTGTGTGCCACGGTATCTTTCCCTTAAAGGAGCTGATATATTAACAATTTCATCAACCTATAAAAACCCAGAGTCATGTGGACAATTCCTCATAGCAAAAAGGAATGACAATAAAAAGATCCTTCAAATTAATACGGAGAAAAAAAAGGAAAGTATAAGGAAATACACAGGTAGCATACAATAACTAGTCTATGTAAATTAGAACATATAGAATATTAAATGGTATGGTGGCAAAGCAATGCATTTCCTGAAAATTTGCAGTGTGGATCAAACTGTTTAATGCAAAACTCATGTTAATTCCTGCACCGACTAGAGTAATCCAACCAAAATAAAAGCAATCTCAAGTCTCCATGTAACATTTCAGTTTATGTGATCTGCAATCACCTTGAATCATTGATGACATTAGACGTGTAAGTTCTCTGATAAATTGCTGCCTTTTGTTCACAACAGTTTCGATCAAGATTTTACAAATTCAATGAAGTGTGCAATTCTGAAGCATATGGTAACATATACATCAAGTAAACGGAAGCAGCAAAGCTTAAGATTCAAGATTTGAGAACCCATTTTAGATGAATCGGGCCACCAAGTGACACCAGCAGTTGAAAAGGCAAAATTGCAAATATTCTCGTCATCTATCTTTTTTTAGAAAAGCTATATTCTCGTCATCTATCAGAGAAGCATCCACAAACATTTCACTAATAGTACGACAACAACGCGCTGTAGCAGCAGGGCAGTCTGGATAATCAACAGCTCGGTAAGAAAAGCACAACCATCGTCATCCTATTCAGCAAAACGCAACGCAGAACCTGAAGCACGAAGGGGCCGTCGAGCACAGCGTCGTGCATGCTCCCAACGCCCTCCGGCAGCACGCCAGCCCCGCAGGTGTTGATGTCGGCGAAGAGGAACTGCTCGAAGCAGCGCCTGGCCTGCGCCTCCGCCCCGCCGAGGCCGTCGAACCCGGGCAGCCCCGCGGCGCAGGACTCCAGCCATTCCGGCCGGAGCCGCAGCCCGAGCCCCCGGAGGAACTCGTCCACCGGCCGCAGCCGCCCGTTGAGCGCGGACGGCGGCGGGGTCGAGCGCGGAGTCGGGGTTGGTGTCCGGGTGGGACCCGGGGCCGGCGACTGGCCCGCGGCGGGGGGCGGAGTCGGGGTTGGTGTCCGGGTCGGGGTCGGGGTCGGGGCCGGGGTCCCGGCCGCCGAAGGAGGAGGCGGCGGCGGAGCGGGCGCGGGAGGGGAAATGTCCTCGGAGGCGTCGACGAAGGGGGGGTCCTCGTCGGGGTCGAGGATCTCCTCGACATCCTCGTCGTCAGAGATCACAACGGGGGCGGAGGGTGAGAGCGAGAGGGATGGGAAGGGGATGGGGAGGGGGCTAGGGTTGACGGGCGAGGGCCGGCCGACGCTGCCGCTGCCGCTGGCAACTGAAGCAACGGCAGTGGCGGTCGTGCCCTCGCCGTCGTCCTCGTCGGAGTCGGAGGTGACGATTAGGTTCCGCCGCCTCATCGCTATTTCCTCGAAGGGATTTCTGGGCGGCGGTTTGAAACGGGAATCGCCATTTTCTGGGGGTGTGGTGGGGGGATTTGGGGGGTTTGCCTCCAAAGCTCGGAGCGGGAGGGAGAGAAGAAGAAGCGAGCGGGGTTTGGGAACGGGTTGGGCCCTCGAGTCAGTGTGCCAGTCGCGTCTGCGAGCGAAACGGGATGCAGATCTCGTACAAAACCGGATGAACGCCAACTGGGCTGACTGCGGAGTTGGGCTGGAAAGCTGATGGAGCCAAGGCCCATCCCAGCTAGCGGGCAAGCCCTTTGATGCCGTATGTTTATGGCACAGCGCCAGTCTTCTCTCCATCTCCTCTTTTTTTGTCTGGCTGGCAGTAGCAACTAACAGAAGCAGTACAGTAGCACAGCGCCAGCCTGTGAGGTTGTGCAAACCCGAAACAGGAGCACTAGCAACTAAGGCTGTCCGCACCGGCACACTAGAAACCGTGCGGAACTGGCTCGGGGGTGTTGCTTTCACGAAATGGAGCCGCACCGGCGTACGGGCTCGCATACGGGAAATGCCCGCACGCTACAGGAAGACGCCCTCTCCAATGCACGCGGAGAAGAACAGGGGGAGGAAATAGGTAGATAGGAAAAATGAAACAAATGAAAAAGGAAAATAGAGGGAAAGGAAAAATAGGAAAAAAAGAGAGAAAAAAAGAAACAAAATAGAGAGAAAGAAGAGAGAGAAAAATGGCAGGTGGAGGCGACTAGGAAGGGGAAAGGAAATAAAAAAGAGTGGAAAGTAAAGAAGATAGAAGGGAAAAAGGAAGGAAGAAAGAAAGAAAATGGAAGGAAAAGAAAAAAAGGAAGAAAGAAAATATAAGGAAAAAAGAGAGAAAGAAAGAAAATAAAAGGAAAAGAGAGAGAAAGAAAAAAAAAGGAAAAGAGAGAGGAAAAATAGTAAAATAATATGTGGTAGTTGATATAGAGTACATTTGGGGAGTAGATGAGTGCGAGAGCACGTGCTGGAAAACTGGAAATCTTTTTAGAGTGTGCTGTAAAATAGGTGAGAATATTCGTTTAGAGTAGATTTTTAGAGCACATGAGTGTGGATAGTCTAACATCAAAATTTATTTTTCAGGCGATTTGTTAGCATCATTAAACACGCACGCACCATGTATTTCTGGAGATGGTAGGAGTGGCTTGGAAGTACCGCATTAAGTATGAAAAAACTTTGGCGGACAAAACAACGCCCCTTGAAGGACTGTTGCGACGACTGGGAAGAAAGCATGTGAGCGATTGCCAGCCATGAAGTTGCATGCCGTGAGAGTGAAGAATATAATCGCGGGTACATTCGTGAGAGTCTTAGCCTTGTTCTGTTAATATTCTTTTAGTTCCTAAGAAAGATGACACTTGGAGCATGTGTGTTGATTGTAGAGTCATCAATAATACTACCATTCGTTATCGCTATCCTGTTATCGCTATCCTATTCCTGGATTGTATGACATGTTTGATGAGTTGAGTGGTTCTGTTATTTTCTCCAAGATTGATTTATGTAGTAGGTATCATCAGATTCGTATGGTTTTAGATGATGAATAGAAAACTGCCTTTAAAACTAAATTCAGACTTTATAAATGGTTAGTCATGCCATTTGGTTTAACTAATGCACCCAGTACTTTTATGAGATTGATGAACGAGGTTTTATGTGCTTTCATTGGTAAATTTGTGATGGTTTACTTTGATGATATCCTTATTTACAGCAAGTCATATGACGAGCATCTTGAACATTTGCGTGTTGTTTTTAATATCTTGTGTGATGCACGTTTATTTGGTAACCTTGAGTAGTGCATCTTTTGCAACGATCGTGTATCTTTTCTTGGTTATGTTGTTACTTTGCAGGGCATTGAGGTGGACGAGACAAAAATTGTTGCCATCACAAGCTGGCCACTTCCGACTACGGTCACGCAGGTTCGTAGTTTTCTTGGTCCCGCTGGTTTCTACCAGCGTTTTGTGCGGAATTTCAGCACCATTACGACACCTCTCCATGAGTTGACAAAGCATGTGTAAAAGCCCAAGAAAAGGGACTTGCAAAAACTTTTTATCACCACACAACACCGCAGTTCTTATTGTGGATATCTTAGGAAATATTGTGAAGAGCAAGTAACCTCCATCAAAAGAGTGATTAGAGGGGAAAGCCTTCCTTTTCACAAAGTGGGTTTTGGACACATGAACATGAGAGGTTGAGCTCACCCCTAGAACTTAAAAAGTCTTGGGAAGGTTCAGTCCAAGTTTCATAGAAATCCAACACTTTTTGAGGCACTTTTGGAGGTATTTGAAAAAGAGGCCAATTTGGAGAAAGTTCTCCGGTGGGCACGAATGGACCTTCCGGCACGGTAACGTCGAATTCCCTCGCCACCTTTGTTCTTAGGCCATGAAAAACTAGCACACAGGACCGCCACTTATCAACGCTCGTTAGCCCCTCACGTCCCTGGCTTGAAACCACACGTAAGCCGGGTATTTCTAGGTTTTGTTACGGTAATGGAGGCACGGAGACTCGGGCTCACGATGAGACCTAGGATAGAGCCCTCTTCGGCCGGTTTCACCACTATGACGAGCTTCCCTAGCACCCACTGGTGCTATAGCGCCGATCCACCGATGTTTTGGCGGGCTAAACTGTCAGGGCGACGTGACCGAAGGGTTGCCGAGCGCAGCACCGTCGCCGACTAGGTTAGGGCCACCGCCGGCCGGAGCAGTTGGTGCCATCGTGTTCAGTGCACGAAACTAGGCCCTGGCGGCGAGGGAGAGCTCGAGAGTCGGCCGGGCGGCAGGTATCAGCGTGTCTCCAGCGAGCCCGGCGGCGCGCGGGCGCGGGAACGCGAGGAGGAAGACGACCCGCGGGCCCAACGTGTCAGCGACGGAAAGTTTAAAACCCAGATCTACTGCGGCCCCGGGATAAAGTGTGACTGCACGGGATGGGGTCTGTAGCCCCGTGTGGCTCAGCTCCAGCGGTGACACGTGTGGGCCGGGCCCACGGTCAGAGTTTAAAATTTTCTCCGGATTATTTAGAATTCCAGATTTAGTGCAAACTTTAGAACCCCATAACGTTTGCTAGGAAGCTCCAAAATTAGTGATTCAAATTGGGTTGGATTCATCTTGCCTAGCTCTGTGCAAATATACCACCCAATTGGTATGGAACCCATTAATTAATTCTGGAAAATTCTTTAAAGCTTTTCAGCAAAAGAATTTTAGAGAGAGTTTGGTTCATCCAAAAATCCTCAAATTTTGTCAGAATGTTCTTTAGGACATTAGTGAACCCCTGTAAAAGTTTCAGACTATTTGGAGTTGATTTGGTCAGAGCAATTCAAATTTGAATGTGCTGTGTTCATTTGAATACAGAAACATTTTCAGAGAATTTCCAAAACTTGGAAATTCAGTTCTGGGCAAATCTTAGCTCCAAAAATGCTAGGAAAATTCATGCAAACTCTATGAGCTATAACTAAAATTGTATTTCACTAAGTTAGGCATGAACAGGGGTATTACCTCAGAATTAATTCTTCCATGCTTATTTGCTAAGAGAATTATTCTGAGCAAACCACTACATGAAAAGTGCTAGTGTTTGGTCCAGAGAGTTTTCTTGTGACAAGGAACTCACACAAAAATTCTCAGCTCCATTGGAGCTCTGGATCACCCCTGTCCTGTTTAACCACTTGAGGGATTAATATGGAAAAGGGGGAAACCACTTAACACTTAACCATGTGATTAAGTCTAAGCCAAACCACCAACACCCAGTTCATCTTTAAATTCTTAAACAGAGTTCCAGTTGTTAGAGACTAGTTATTAGAACTAATAGCAGAAGTATTACCCTAAACTCACATTGCATTTAAATTAACATATAGTGTTTCATTAACGTGTAGCCATTGAAGAAGAGACTCCGTAAGTTCTCGACTTCCTGCTTCCGGAGGAAGAACTGACTCCTGACCAGCAGCAACAAAGCAAGCCCCGGTTTGCACTAACCTTTTTATAAATTTTACTTTATTTACATGTGTCATATGAAGTATGATTGTGCATTAGGTATAGGATGGATGGAACCCCACTTGCATAACCAGAATTTTCCCTAAGAGTGAGGGTAGTGTCTAAGACCTCGAGTAGACAGGCTATGCTTAATGATTCATAGGACTTCGGTACAAGTCGAGTAGTTGGAATCTACTCGCGAGATAGGCTTGGGACACACGGGTTCGGTTGAGTGATGTGAGATCACTTTAGTAAGGAAAATGAGACTAGGCAGGGGCTAGGGCGCAGCAAGAGGGAGTCTTGTGTGCACAGCCCTGTCCGTGTCGATTGAGGACCGATCCGTGTGCGGCCCTGCTGAACAAGTATTGAATGTACCGAAGGCATATCGGATATATGGGCCCCGATAAACCGATGTAGCCTAAACCTCCGGGCGTCGAGGCATAACGCACCGATTTATAGGTGTAGGATGAGGGCAGCAAGGTGGAAATCTGCCAATAGGCATAGAGAGATGCTCCGTGTGGGGAACCTCCTGCTCGTTTCGGTGCGATCGGTTCGACGTTTGGGCTGTTGGGTGAAAGGTTGTCCCGTACGACATCGAGTGAGCGTGCTGTGCAGCTCCACAGGTGGGCGTACGTGACGTGCTCTTTGGGTTTCCCTACAGTTGTACATCGAGTCGATTCGCCGTCCCTCGCGGTGACGAGTACCGCTTGTTCACTGCGTCGTAACGTAGATTAATGAATGAAATGTTATGATTCAATATTGCTGTCATGATATAATTGGATTGCTACATGTGTGCCACCAAACATGGCTTACTAAATTTCAGCTTCCTGAACTGTTAACTTGTTGCTAAAATATGAACTAAGGATGAAGTTGTAGGGGTGTCCATTTGCTGCAACATTGCTATCCTATATCAGGGTACCGCTCATGTAGAGTTTCATGCTTAGGTGAGTCGGTTAAGCCTTGCTGAGCCCGCGTGCTCACGGTTGCTGCTTAAGTGTTTTTCAGGTGAGGAGCCACCCACGGACTCGGAGTACGAGTCCACCGGCGAGGGTTACCCTCCGTTGGGGACCACGGCTGAGTGGGAGCCGTACACGCTGCGCTGAGCTGAGGAGTGCAGCTAGTGTGGGTTGCCCTAGGGCTAGGCAACCACTTTTGCTAGATAGGCGGGCGTGAGTTGTATAAAAGAAACTTCCGCTGTGTAATAAAGACCCTAGTTTGTAACTGAGAAGTGTACTACTTTGTACATTCAGTTTGTTTTTTCCATGTAATATAATGTGTTCTTATGACGTGTGCTATCGGGTGTCGCATCACGCGGCACCACCCTCTGCGATCCTGGATGAGCGGATTCCGGTCCGCCACAGCATGGAGTGCCGTTTCGATGGGGACCAGCACAACACCAACTTTTGATGCTCTCAAGTCGAAGCTCACACAAGCACCATTGCTGCGACTTCCTGATTTTGAGAAGACCTTCGAGATTGAATGTGATGCGAGTGGCATTGGCATTGGAGGAGTGCTCATTCAACAAGGTAAACCTGTTTCTTTCTTTAGTAAAAAATTGCATGGTCCTTCGCTGAATTATTCTACATATGACAAAGAACTTTATGCTTTGGTGTGTGTCTTGCAAACTTGGCAACATTACCTATGGTCTAAAGAATTTGTCATACATTCATATCATGAGTCTTTGAAGTATCTTAAAGGACAAGCTAATCTGAACAAACTTCATGCTAAATGGATTGAGTTCATAGAGTCATTTCCTTGCATCATTAAACATAAGAGAGGGAATGACAATGTGATTGTCGATGCTTTATCTAGACGTTATACCATGTTGTCCCAACTTTCTCATAAAGTCTTTGGTTTGAAAACCATAAAGAGATTATATGATACTAATTTGGACTTCAAATATGCTTTTGACAATTGTAGAGAGGGCAAAACGTGGCAAAAATTTATGCTGCGTGAAGGCCTTCTCTACCGTGCTAACAAGTTGTGTGTTGTAGCTAGCTCCATTCGTCTTTTGTTGTTGCAGAAAGCGCATGGAGGTGGTTTGATGGGACATTTTGGTGTTAAAAGGATAGAGGATGTGCTAGCTGCTCGCTTCTTTCGGCCACGAATGAGGCGTGATGTGGAGCGCTACGTTTCACGTTGCACGACATACAACAAAGCTAAGTCTCAACTTCACCCACATGGTCTTTATATGCCTCTTCCTGTTCCTAGTGCACCTTGGAGGGATATTTCAATGGATTTTGTTTTAGGATTGCCTAGAAAAAAGAGGGGGAAGGATAGTGTATTTATGGTTGTTGATCGTTTTTCTAAAATGGCATATTTTATACCCTGCCACAAGACCGATAATGCTTCACATGTTGCTGATTTGTTCTTTAATGAGGTTGTGCGTTTGCATGGTGTTCCCAATACTATTGTTTCTGATAGGGATGCTAAGTTTTTGATTCACTTTTAGAGAACTTTATGGTATAAATTGGGAACAAAGTTACTGTTTTCTACTACTTGTCATCCACAAACTGATGGGCAAACGGAGGTAGTTAATCGTACCTCAGATTTCAATCTGTCATTGAACAGTGTCACCGTTCATCGGTTTGTGAGACCCCACTTCGTGATCAATTCAGTTTTGATTGCAATTTCTCTGTTCTTGCTTGCGTTCTTGATTGCGCTTGCAGGAATAAGCCTTCGTGGCAAGGTCATTCGTGTGACATGGGTGATAACCAACGGAGCAGTGGTGTAGTGATTGTAGGGTTCCGTTCGTTCGGAGCCTTGGATCATCAACGTCGAGCCCAATCAAGTTTACCATACCTCTCCGAATATCGGGATTCATTCTACTATCACCGCCGGAGAGACATCTGCAGAAGAGGCAGGTGGCGTGGACGACGTTGGCGCTGGAGGGTCCACACCCTGGACTGGAGCAGCCCCAGAAGCTGTCGGTGGATCGTTGGACACCACGAGCACCGGGGCGCTCCCAAGAGCACCTGCGGACGGAGCCCTCTGTGAAGAACGGGGGTCAGCAGACAACCTCGGGACACATACAAGAACAGCAAAATATAAAATGCTGGCCTCGGATGATCTACCTGGGGCCGGCGAAGTTCCGTGAAGCGGCTCGAAGGCGCTTGCCCGGGCCTCCGGAGCCACCAGAACCTCCAGTTGCGGCTGGTCTCTTCGTCGACGGCGGAGGTGCGGGAGCTGCAGGAGCCCCCTTTGTGAGCCTAGATGCAGGGCCGGCCACGCTGCACTCAGTCGCGCCACCCAGACCAACCTCGGCTGCGCTTGAGGCCACCACATGCACCACAGGGCTGGATGCCGAGACGAATCTCCCATCCGCACGAGTCAGCCTCTACCTCTTCCCGGGGGAGCTAGGCCGGGGGGCCGCCGGCGCCTTCCCCTTTCCCTTGTCCACGTTTGGGGTGGAGGAAGTCGGAGCTGCGGAGCCCGGCGTGGCAGTACTTGGAACAGCCGAGGCCGGGTCGGAAGAAGCAGTCCTCCCGTCGCTCGCTCCAGTCGCCCCAGGGATCGTTATTCCTCGTGAAGCATCGCCAACCTGTCGGAGAGCGATGTCGATGACGTCCGGGGTTGGCATCATCTTCAGGAGTTGCGATCTCAGCTCCTGGTCCATGAAGATGGGCAAGCACGGCGTCGGTGGGATGATGAGATCATCGGGGACCGGGACGGTTCCAACATCGGCGCATGACGTCCCCAACAGAGCGTCCATGAGCTCCATCTTCAGGTTGGTCCCGGGACCACGCTCCAGGCGGGTTGAGTCGTTCTCGCCGGTGAACATCCAGGCAGCTCGGCAACGACTCTGCAGGGGAGCGACGCGCCGGCCCAGGAAGTCGTCCAACACCATCACCTAGGACAACGCCTGGTCTGCCAGGAACTTAATTCTCGCCAGCACGAGGGAGTAGGCTCCCTCAAGGTGTGGCACCTTCTCCCAGTCGGTCCTCGCAGTCGAAGGAGGAGAAGTCGGCAGATCCAGCCGGTCGTAGACGTCGGTCTTCACAATGACCCAATCATCCCTCCAGTTCTCCCACTTGCTGGGGGAGAAAGGAGAGATGTACGTCACCACGGACCTGGTGTGGTGCTGAAAGTAGTAGGAACCCAGGAAGCTCGAGCTCCTCCCCGACGACCATAGGACGAAGGACGCCTAGAACAGCCACACCGACGGCTGCACCCCCATGAACATCTCACGGAGATGGACGAAATCGACACCAGCACGAGGGAGTGCGGCGTCAAGTGCTGAAGCTGGAGCTCGTAGGACTCCAGCAGGGTCAGGAAGAAGAAAGAAGTGGGGAAGGCAAGCCCCGCCAGCATGTACCCAAGGAAGACGATGACTTCACCGGGCTCAAGGCCTATGAGCGGGAGGGATCCGCAGCGAATCCTCCCATCGTACTGAGGCGCTTGCCAGCCGATCGGGCGCCTCACGCGCCTCACGTCACCAGCGCTTTGTAGACGAGACTCTCGGAGGTTCGACGCCATTGGAGAAGGAAGAGAAAGCAAGGAGACAAGGCGACGGGAGAAAAAGGAAGGAAGGGGAAACGCAAGGGAGGAAATGAAGGAGAAGACTCCTGTCAGCAACAGAGGGTCTCTTTATTTGCCCCCGACCCTTTAGGAACCGCCGAGTGCGACGTGCCCAGTGGGACCGCGCCCGCATCGGTTGTACCCCCAAAAGCAAAATCGCCAAGGCCCACTCAGCAGACCGTGTGGGAAAAAGGCACCGCGTTTACAATAGGTAAAAGCAGTTCCCCGATAAAGCCTGACAAGGGGAAGAGCAGGGATCGAGTTGGGAACTGTCGCTGGTAACGCGGTAGTTGCACGCAATGTGCGCCCCCACGTCCCTCCAATAATGAAGAGGCAATTGTCTGTGATAGCAGAAGAGTCTCTTCGGCTGAAGCAAGATTAGAAGGCCACCACGCGGGAATTTAGACAGAGGCCTCATCCGCAAGAGCCTTCGTCCCTGTGCAGATGGGCCCAGGGGCCACTGTCGGTACCCTCAAGACTGGGTACCCCCGCGTGTATGAGCAAAAGAAGGTGTGTCCCAGCATGTATGCGGAAGACAGGGACCCCGTCTGTAGGCTGGGCCCAACCGCCTGCCAGGGAGTGTTGGGCCCAACTTCCCATTAGGGAGCGCTCATGAGAGAAGACGTGCCCTAGGCCTCGGATCAGACCGCCTACTAAGGAGGACTCCGAGGCTGCCACGTGTCTTCAGGCTCTGCGCCTCGTTACCGGCCAGGGGTGGCTCCGGAGCCACCACGTGTCCGATGGTGCCAGGCCCGACCTCCCACCAGGGGGGCTCCGGCGCTGCCACATGTCCGGAATCTCCAAGCCGTGCCTCCCGTCAAGGATAGCTCCGAAGGTGCCACGTGTCCTATGGCTGCGAGCCTAACCTTCAGCTTGGGAGGGCTACAGTGCTGCCATGTGTCCAACAACTCCGGACCCTTCGCTACCACGCAAGACAGCTTCGCTAGAGACGCGTGTCCCGAGGGCCAGCCGCCGGGACGCCGCACCTACAAGCAACGGGCAGTTGGTCGGGGAGTAGAGAGGAAGGTACTCTAGCATACCATGCATTCAAGGTTCGCCCCTTCCCCAGAAGCATGGTGCACCGCGCACGCCTCCGTCTATTCGCCATTACGGTGGAAGACAGGACGGCGAGGCGTGATGGCATAACAGTGCCAGCCAACGGCGCTGAGCTACCCAGCAGAGCGAGGGGACGCGGCGACAAGATGGAAACTTCATCATCACCTGCTACCCGGTCAGAGGCGCCCGGGCGGGACAGGCGGCGTGCCTTAACTCCACCAACAACGATAATGCGTGTAGTTGTAAATGCCTAGCTCATGTATAGGGAACAGATAGCTGTGGGGCCACCTGTCGGGCCCCGAGCCGCATTGTAACTGCCTCGACCTTGGACTATAGAAGGATCGGGGCAGCCACCGTAGAGGGGGTTCGCAAGTCTGCAACTCTCATCACTCCCGTGGACGTAGGTTTTTACGCTCCGACGGCCCGAACCACGTAAATCTAGGTGTTCACCCTTGCCGTCGTGCTCCGACCTTCGAGTTCCACAAGCCCCTCTGAAAAAAAAGAACCTCCGCGGGCTGCTTCCGAGCAGGTCGGGGAAGAGTAGCAAGAAAACACTTCAACAATGGCTATTCAGGATATACCCCGTTTATCTTTTCTCAATTTTCATGAGAACTGAACAATTCATTTATTCGAAATATGCCCTTGAAAGTTAAACGGCAGAACGGCCAACGAAACAAATTCCATGGGAAGACAAACACGTAAAGAGTTTTTTTATCATCTTGATCAAACTTCGAGACTGTAAAATATTCAGCAACAATAATATATGAAGAACAGGTACGCTATCAGTAGCGTAGCAATCGACAAAGCTAATAAAATGGGGTCAGATATCAAAAGAACATTATGGTTGCTTCCCTGCAGTGTAGCTTGCATATGTAAACAATTTGAATTTAGTTGAAAATTTTAATTGGAATACTAGGACGCGCACCACACGAAGAAGCCAGGCGCGAGGCCGGCCTCCGATTCGAACTCGGCCGGCCGTGTTAGGTGGCGGGAACTCGGTGAGGATCGCACGGCCACCAGACACCGATTTCGTTCGCATCAATGATCCGTAATTGCTAGTCCACACCTTATTTGGGTGTATGGTGCATTGGGCCATATTCACGGGCGTGCGACTCCGACCGTAACGTATTATATTCGTTTATAATTTCTCAAATGGCCGAGAAATTTCTAAGGTAGATTGGACATTTTCAAAGAGTGAAAATAAACAGCTGCTAAGATTTTACCGGCTAATGAAGGAGTAGTTGACTATCTTGTAGCAGTGCATTGATCGTCGAGAAAAACCGGTGCTGAATCTTCATTTTTATAGGACTTGGTATCATAATGGGATCGATGTCTAAAGGAAGACAGCGGCGCGTGCTTGTTTATAGGCTTCTGGGTGAGCCGGGGTTAGTCATCGTTGAGGCAAACCTAACACTTGAAGCGTAACTTGTTTTGCTGCGGTACACCGCTCCTCGCCCTCGATGTATTATTGTGACCCAGCTCCATGGTGTGCCCGTTATGTGATTCCTTCAAAAGGAAGAGAACGATATGCCTGAGGATAAACATGTTCAGCTAACCTCAAATATAAAAGTGCAACAGATTTTGCTCAACAGAGTATGTTTGGCGTGCAGGCCAGACAGATCATTATATGCTCTCAGTATATGTGCTGTATCATTTCAATCGAACTCTGCTGCTGCAAATTTTGAGCAATCCTTTTTAATAAAGTGATAGATAGATTATGTCAGAATTGAATAATTATATTAATGAATATCAGTTACATATATAGGTACGCAGGACATCGGAACCACACCCATGCACAGTCCAACTAAGTCGAAACTCTACCCACTGTAGATGTTAAACTGAAACAAAGTTCCAAAAAACATAGAAGAGGGTAATCCTTTGACGAAGATTAGCAATGACAGCGACTTCATAAATGATGTTGTTGCCGGCATCGGTGGTAAAGTCATGATCACTGTCATCCTTGGAGGCATCACCAGCTTCCCAACGGTGGTGGCCTCACGCTCCAGGCCTTCAGCAATGATCTCCTCCTTCTCCAATGTGTCGACAGCGGTGCGCACACACACAAGCAGGTGCGACACCACCAGCAGCGGTAACCACGGCTGCTAGGGTTGCCTTCTTCACCTGAGCGGGCACGAGCTAAACGAGTTGCTACACCTAGCAGCAGAAAACATTTCGCAGGGTACAAATAAAGAGGAAACTACCCCCTCCATTTCAAACTATTTGGCACTGATTAGTTTAATTTTAAACTAACCAGCGTTAAATACTTCTTCCGTAGGAGTGTGAGAGCTGTGACACTTCTCCCGGCCTGCTCGGAAGCAGCCCGCGAGGTTCTTTTTTTCGGAGGGGGCTTGGCACCCTACACGACCTGGCCTCGAGAGAGCGAATAGACACCAAGATTTACGTGGTTCGGACACCGGGGCGTAATACCATACGTCCACAAGAGTGTTTGTTGTATTGTTTGCTTGTATGTGCGTGAGAGGGTGCTAGGTGCGAACCATTTGCTTGTGGTCACCCTGATCCTTTTATAATTCAAGGTCGGGGTGGTTACAATGTGGCTTGGGGCCCGACAGGTGGCCCCAATGCTATGTGTATCCTATACATGATCTAGGGTTTCGTCCTCTGAGTAGAGTTGGTCGATGGAGGAGTTAAGTCCCTCCGCCCGGCGCGCTGAGCGCCCCTGAATGGGTGTCAGGTGATGTTGAAGATGCCGTCTTGTCGCCGCGTCTTCTCGCCCTGATTGGGCGGCTTCGTGCCGTTGGGCAGCACTGTGCTGTTGTCACGTCTTGTCGTTCTAGCTTGTCTGTAATGGCGAACGGGCAGAGGACGAAGGCGTGTGTAGTGCGCTATACTTTTGGGGGAGGCGCGAGCCTTGAATGCGAAGCCTAATAGCGCACTTCCTTCTTGTCTTCGTCGACCCACGGCCCACGAGGATCATGGGGCACGTCGCGGCTCTGGAGCCCTTATTGACGGGTTTGGTGCCAGGGACACGTGGCAGTTCCGGACCTCACCTCAGCGGGGAGGCTCGGTCAGGAGCTCAGGGCACGTGTCAGCACCAGAGCTGTCCTCAGCAAGGAGGTGGCTCGCAGGCAAGGGACACGTAGCAGCCCCGGACCTCACCTCAGCGGGGAGGCTCAGGCCAGAGCCCAGGGCACGTTTCAGCTCCTGTGTTGTCATCAGCGGGGAGGCGGCTCTGAGCCAGGGGACACATGGCATCTTCGGACCTCACCTGAGTGGGGGGACTCGGACCGGAGCCCAGGGCATGTGTCTGCTCCGGAGCTCAAGCACACGTGGCAGCCCAGGGCTGCCCAAGGGGCCAAGGGCACGTGGCTCTGGGCCTGCCTCAACGGGGAGGCGGGGCCCAGGCTGTCTTTTACCCACTACGCTAGGGTACCCGGTCTGCAGGGTACCGACAGTGGCCCTCGGGCCCATCTCAGGGGAGGTATCAAGCCCGTAGGAGGGACCCTCATCTCTCCCGCGTGGTGGTTTTGAACCTGTACTTTGGAGACCGAAGTGGTGGCGAGATCATCACGTAGTGGGCGAGTGGATATACCTGGGAGGCGAAAAGGCTGCACGTCCTTGGCGTAGTGGGCATACTCGCCAGTCGAAACGGCAACACGTCGTCTGCGTAGTGGATACGTGCTTGCTCCTGACTGGTGGGTTGTGGCGACGTGCTCGAGGAACTGCCCGGGGCATTTACCATGGCAGTCTTTGGGTCGACCGCTGCAGTTCCGTCGTGCCACTTTTGTCGGGAACCGCCGGACATTCCCGGGAAGTTAACCGCTTGGCCCCCAATGTCTGACGGGTGGACTTGGGTCCTACCCCTCGGTTGGGGAGGCAGGCAACCCGCGGCATGGCTCGGTGGAAACCCAAACATCGCACCTGTTGCCCCGCTAGAGGTTACGGACGTATAAAGGAAATCCTTCGGGAGAAGGACGGTTCCCTTCTGCCTTTTACAATCTTCGCCTTCCTCATGTGCGCCCAAATCCTCCGCTCCCCAGCGCTCACAACCTTTCCTCGCCACCATGTCTTCCGACATTCGTTCGTCCATGCTCAGAAGCGATGGGGACATCACTATTGTGAGGCGCCTGCTCGGCTGGCAATCGACCACGTTTGATAAAAAGATTCGTCGCGGGAGGGTCCCCCTGACCGACATGCGTCTCGGCAAGGTGGTGCTCTTGACCTCTTACATGTTGTCCGGGTTCGCACTCCCGGCATCGTCCTTCCTCCTCACCCTACTAGAGGTGTGTGGGCTCCAGTTGCAGCACGTTACGCCGCACGCCCTCGCGCTAGTGGTCGTCTTCATCCACTTCTGCAAGATGTTTGTGTGCGTACGGCCTTCGGTGCGACTCTTCAGGGTGTTCTTGTCCTTGAGGGCCTCGGGGAGAAGCATAAGCCATCAGGGGCTTATTACTTCCATTATCGAGGAAGGCACTCTGCGCCCTATATCGCGCCCTTCACTCCCGGGAAGTGGGAGCACTAGAGGTAGGACTGGGTGATTGCCCAGACTGACGTCCATGACCGCCTGGAGCTGCCGAGTGGCCTAGCGATGATCGAGGTGGCCGTTGGGATGAGATCCCCTACCTGCAGGACACCTACACGCTGGTGAATGTGGCCTAGAGGGGGGGTGAATAGGCCTTTAAAGAATTCCTGCACACTTAATAAAGTTGTTAGAAATTTGACTGACCGGACTAATCCGGTTGTGTGGGCGGACTAGTCCGGTGTGCTGAATTGTTTGAGTTGATTAAGTGTGTCTCACAAGTTTTATCTTATAGCAGCGGAATAAGAACAACAGTTTTTATAACTTAAATTTATAGTATGGATGCACGTGCAAACTTGTAAAGAACTCAAACGATGACTAGCAAACTAGCAATCTAATGTGTCAAGATGTAAACCAAATGAGAGACAAAAGACACGAATTTTTACCGAGGTTCGATCTCACCAAGAGATCTACGTCCTCGTTGAGGAAGCTCACACAGAGCCGGGTTCTCAACCCTTTTCCTCTTCAAGTCACCACACAGGCCGACTTGACTTCACTATCAAGTGTAATCACCGTTTTTATGGGGCTACCTCACACGTTGAGGGCTCCCACAAGAATTACAATGAGAAGTTGATCAATACACTCAAAAAGATTACAATTCAGAATATGAGTGTAGAGAGATCAAACCCCAAGAGCTCACAATGAAGGAACGACGATCCCCCGATCTCAAATCCAAGTATTTTATTGATCTTCACCTTTTTGCACCTTAGATGTGTGGGGAGATGTGTTTTTGGGCTCTTGGGACAGGTGGCGGCGCTAGGGTTTCAAGTTTTGACAGTATGAGTCGTGTCTTGTTGGGGAAAAGCCGAAGGACCTCTTTTTATAGGCTTTTCCAAAAAGTTTCCGTTGTTAAACCTACTACCGGACTAGTCCGGTATATGATCGGACTTGTCCGGCCTACTTCCAGTGGGTTAACCGGACTAGTCCGGTTGCGTTCCAGTGACCTGACCGGACTAGTCCGGTTCACAAGGCGGACTAGTCCGGTGCACTATGTTTGTGTCTTTCAGAAAGTTAAACGGACTAGTCCGGTCCATGAACGGACTAGTCCGGTTTTCAGTGGATTTTAGTTGATTTTTAAACCCCTTACCCTACGCAAAGTCATGAGCTCTTGGGATGTGTCTCTCTCACACACCACCTATACATTTATATCTACTTTGCTTCTCTAAATTTCACTAACTTCTTCCTTTTCGGGCACCACTCTATTTTTCACCTTTTTGTGTGTGTGCCGAGCCAGTTCACTTTGTTTATCCTGCAATCATCTTAATAGTTTCATTAGGATCTCATATGTTCGTCATCAATTAGCCAAAACCCACAAGGGATATCCTAGATGCACTTACAATCTCCCCCTTTTTGGTGATTGATGACAACCATTTGAGATATCACAATTGAGAATAAAAGGTTGATTTTCATAAGGTGCGTACACATGAGAACAATAAAGAATTCACAAAAAAACTTCTCACATATGTACACACCTTATGGTGGGGTGCCTCACAGGTGTGTGATAAACAAAATGTGCTAAATTAAAGACAACCAGTAGTGAACATGTAAGTGGGCATTAGAGCATAGTACTTCACACATAGGAAAAGAAATAGTGCATTACAAGATTAGGTACATGTCCTTGATCACACAAGATCTTAATGACTAATACTAGATAGAAAAATAGTCCAAGTCTAATCTCAATCTTCCATCTCAATCTCTCGCCCTTTGGCATCAAGACACCAAAAAGAGAAAAATTGAGGGAAGTCACTCATCGCTGCCTCCTCCGTCAGTCTCAGTCTGATCTTCATCTTCATCATCCACGGGAGCAGGATCTTCCTCTGAGTCCTCGGAGGCAGGCGGTGATCCAACACGCTCAATCTCAAGCTTTGCACAGATAGACTTGATATTTGCATTGACGTACTGTTGATGTCTCTTCCTTGCAAGCTTTTCTTTGCGTTGCCTGTCTTCGATCTTACGGCAGCAGGCAAAGATAGAGGAGAGCATCTTGAGGATGCCGCTAGATGATTCTTGGGCAGGTGGAGATCCAGGAGGAGCAGCTGCAGACCTAGTGTCATCATGAGCTTGCTTTGATCTCCTCTCCACTGGTGGAGAGGACGGGGCAGCTGGAGCCGGAGGGAGAGTGTACTCGGTGGGTTTTTGCGGCTTCAACCCCGTATGCTTGACATCCTTGACAAACTCGAGTCCTGTCACCTTCTCAATCATGTACATGATATACGGTGCGTATCCACAGGACCTATTGGGGGTAATTGAGATGTTCACAATGTCATTGTAGATATACTCAAAGACATTGAATGGTCTCCTCCCACTAATGACTTTCATGAGAGTTCTCAAGGTTCCTTGTATAGTTTCTGCATCTCCATCCTTCGGAGCTATCGTCTTTCTCAAGACTCTATTTAGAACCACAAAGAAGGGCTTTAGATATTTGATGGTTGGAGGGACATATGGCATCCTTGTGTCATAGAGAAATTCAAGTTCCTCCTTCTCCAGGGGTTTCAGATTATGAATGACCAGTTCATGATCCAAAGTGTTTTGGAGGTGAAGAATCCTAGCAAATTCATCATAAGTGACACTGTACCTTGAACCATGAGTCATCCAAGTAAGACTGTCTCCATCATCCCGAGCAAAGTAGAGAGTGGAGTAAAACTGAGTAATGACTTCATTGTTCCAGTCATACTCAAAGGATAGCAGGTCCGTCAGACCGTGCCTCTCTAAGGCCTCCACCATCTCACGAAATGCGGGATACTTCTTCGACTTCAGGTAGTCAACATTCAGCCATTGACTCTCTACCACATGATTCTTCATCTTCATGTACACGTGCTCGTAGTAGTCTGCATGGAAGTTGCTCCAGAACCTAGGATCAGAACATTGTTTAGATCGTCCATACACTTCAATCTTTCTGAAGTTATCAGCTAGCTCATTCCCTTTTCCAGTGAAATCTTCACTTGAAGGCTGCCTGTTGCGATGAACGGGATTTTTCAATTTCAAGGGCCCAATGGGGCCACTAGCAAGTCCCTTCCCTTTATTGAGAACTCTTCTTGGCCCTGATGAGCCCTCAGCAGCATCTTTCCTTTGAGGCCTTTTGATAATGACTTTTCTCTTCTTAGGAAGATTGTCGTCGGAGGGTGGAGAGTGAGCATTGGCGTCATGTCTCTTCTTCATCACTCCCTTCTTAGCTCTCCTCACTCTTTCACGTTGAACTTCTTCGTCAATGTGAAAAGAGCTGTCATCTGATCCTGAAGACATGATGCCTGACAAGGAGTTTAAGGATTAGATGCAAACGGACACCTTATCGACTTCAAATGGGAATGTAGGAGTTCAGCTGTCAGAGACCGGACTTGTCCGGTTTCAGAGTGCGGACTAGTCCGGTGGACCGGACTTGTCCGCATCTGGACGCCGGACTAGTCCGGCCTAGCATAAGAACCCTAACTTGAGTGTTTTATTTGAAGCAAATCTCCTATCTATGGATACAAGGGTAGGAAAGTGGTAGAAATACATCTATTTATGCAATGTACATCCTTTTGAAATCAAAGGAAACTAGCTAGAGCTAGAAAAATTGAGATTTTGGGTTTTGGGGGGATTTACCAAGATTTGAAGATTCGCGTTGAAGGAGTGGAAATCAATCCGGATGTGTCCGGAAAGTAGGATCCCCTCGTCGAGAAGAGGCTTTTTCACGGAGAAAACTCCGAGTTTGAGGGCTCAACTCGAAAATCACTTTGAGAGCTAGGGTTTAGGAGAGAGGGTGTTGCAAAGTGATTATGAGTGGAGAGGGAGGCGTTTGGTCCGGCTGACTGCTTCTATATCCGACTGACCGGACTAGTCCGGTCCTGGTAGTGGACTAGTCCGGTACCCCTGAGTTTAACCTAATTGTTGTCTGTCCGGACTAGTCCGGTTGGGAATCGGACTAGTCCGTTTTCAACAGACTTGATATATATATAGATAACTAATAGTGATCCAAGGACAACAATTTTGCAAGTAGTCTTGGTGATTACGACCAGTATACAATCAACAATCAAACAATGGTCATAATCCACAAGTTTTATTCATTAAGAATAGTTTTCTGAGTACAAAGGAGAGGAGGAGCATTTTTGACAGTACGGAGGAACAATTTTAGTTGCAACCAGGTATGCAATGTTTCAAGCCACATTTCCAGAGTCAAGAATGTTTAGCTCATTTCTTAGTTCACAGAACCTTTTCTCATCTAATGGTTTGGTAAAAATATCTGCAAGTTGTTTTTCAGTCCTAACATGTGAAATAGCTATGTCATCTTTTAATGAATGATCTCTAAGAAAGTGATGACGGATGTCTATGTGCTTAGTTCTTGAGTGCTCTACCGGGTTGTGTGCAATTTTTATAGCACTTTCATTATCGCATAGAAGCGGGGTATGACTTAGATTATAGCCGTAGTCCCTAAGAGTTTGTTGCATCCAGAGCAGTTGCGCACAGCAACTACCGGCTGCAACATACTCTGCTTCCACTGTGGAAAGAGCAATGGAGTTTTGCTTTTTAGATGACCAAGAAACTAGGGACCTACCAAGAAATTGACAAGTCCCTGACGTGCTCTTTCTATCGACTTTGCATCCCGCATAGTCAGCGTCGGAGTACCCTATCAAGTTAAACTTGGATCCTTTGGGATACCAAAGGCCCAAGTTGGGTGTGTGCACAAGATACCTTAGGATTCTTTTTACAGCAATTAAGTGACACTCTTTGGGTGCGGCTTGAAACCTTGCACACATGCAAACACTAAGCATAATATCTGGCCTAGATGCACATAAGTATAGTAAGGAACCAATCATGGACCGATATACCTTTTGGTCCACATTTGGACCATCTTCATTGAGGTCGAGATGTCCGTTGATGGCCATGGGTGTCTTGATGGGCTTGGCTTTGTCCATATTGAATTTCTTGAGAATGTCTTGTGTATATTTAGTTTGGCTTATAAATGTACCTTCTCTCAGTTGCTTTACTTGAAATCCCAAGAAGAACTTCAATTCACCCATCATTGACATCTCGAACCTGTCTGTCATTATTTTGCTAAATTCTTCACAGAAGGACTTGTTAGTGGATCCAAAGATAATGTCATCAACATAAATTTGACATACGAATAAATGATCATTAAAATGTTTAGTAAAGAGTGTATAGTCAGCTTTACCAATTTTGAATCCATTTTGAATCAGAAAATCTCTAAGGCACTCATACCAGGCTCGAGGAGCCTGTTTGAGGCCATAGAGAGCCTTACGCAGTTTATAGACATGGTTGGGATACTTCTGATCTTCGAACCCCGGTGGCTGCTCCACATAGACTTCCTCCTTGCTTTATTTCTTGTCACTACTCCATGTTCATCTTGTTTGTTCCGAAAGACCCATTTGGTTCCAACGATGTTCGCCCTTGGTCTTTCCACCAGCTCCCACACTTCATTTCTTTTGAAGTTGTTCAGCTCCTCTTGCATCGCAATCACCCAGTCTGGATCCCTTAAGGCTTCTTCTACCCTGTATGGCTCCAGAAAAGACACAAAAGAATAATGTTCACAAAAATTTGCAATTTGAGATCTAGTAGTTACTCCCTTAGCAATATCTCCAATGATATTGTTGACAGGATGGTCTCTTTGCACACACTGATGTACTCTTGGGTGTGGATTTTGTATAGTTATTTGTTCTTCATTGTCTTCATGTGTCATGTCTCCCCCTAGATCATTGCTTCCATGATCATCTTGATTTTCTTGATCTTCCTCAACTTGATCTTGTGTAGGAGCTCCCCCTTGATCATTGCTTCCTTGATGAAATTCATCTTGTGTCTCCTCTCGTGGTAGGATATCACCAAGTGCCATTTTCTTCAGGGCTTCACATGGAGCTTCCTCCTTATCTAGCATAGACTTATCGACTTGCTCCACTTGTGAGCCGTTAGTTTCATCGAACACTACGTCACGCGCTACTTCAACAAGGTCGGACACTTTGTTGAAGACACGATAGGCGTAGGCATTCGATTCATATCCGAGCAAGAATCCTTCATCGGACTTCGAAGCAAACTTCGAGGCCCTTGGTTTCTTGTTCAGAATAAAACATTTGCAACCAAAAACTTTGAAATAAGAAACGTTAGGCTTTTTACCCGTGAGAAGCTCATATGGAGTTTTCTTCAGAAGTCGATGAAGGTACAACCGATTTGTGGCATGACAAGCGGTATTCACCGCTTCTGCCCAAAACCGGTCTGACGTCTTGTATTCATCCAACATTGTTCTCGCCATTTCGATCAATGTTCGGTTTTTCCTTTCGGCCACCCCATTCTGTTGAGGAGAATAGGGTGCCGAGAATTCATGCTTTATACCTTCTTCATTGAGATATTCTTCAACTTGGGTGTTCTTGAATTATGTCCCATTGTAACTTCTGATATTCTTTACTGTTGATGAGAATTCATTTTGAGCTCTTTTCAAGAACTTCTTGAGGATTCCTTGAGTTTCTGATTTATCATACAAGAAAAATACCCAGGTAAATCTTGAAAAATCATCAACAATTACTAAACCGTATTTGTTACCGCCGATGCTGATGTACGCATTTGGACCAAAGAGATCCATGTGGAGAAGTTCCAGCGGTTTAGCGGTGGTCATCACATTCTTAGCGGGGTGTGGTGCTTCAACCTGTTTTCCTGCTTGACAAGCGCTGCACGGCCTGTCTTTTTCAAAAACCACATCCTTAAGATCACGGATGTGACCACCTTTTAGAAGTTTCTACAGATTTCTCATTCCAACATGGGCTAGCCGTCTATGCCACAGCCATCCCATGTTGGTCTTAGCAACCAAGCAAGTGTTGAGTTCGGCTTTATCTTTGTTGAAGTCAACAAGATAAAGCTTTCCCTTCAACAATCCCTTGAATGCAATCGAGCCATCGCTTCTTCTAAAGACGGTCACACCCTCATTAGTGAATAAACAGTTGCAACCTTTGTCGCATAGTTGAGATATTGATAAAAGATTATAATCTAGAGAATCTACATGTAAAACATTAGATAAGGTGTGTTGAGAGGATATTTCAATGTTACCACTACCAAGGACCTTTCCTTGGCTGTTATCTCCAAAGTATATTCCTTCACTTGGATCCTTGTTGCACTCGTATTCCACAAACATACTTCTCTCTCCGGTCATATGATTTGTGCATCCGCCGTCTAGCACCCACTTAGATCCACCGGAGGAGTAAGCCTGCAAAACAGAATTATTTATGGGTTTTAGGTACCCAAGCTTGCTTGGGTCCTCTCAGGTTAGTCACAAGAGTCTTAGGCACCCACACACAAGTTTTTAAGTTCTTGTGGCGTGGCCCTGTATATTTAGCAATGACTTTTCCATACTTGTTTTTCATGAGAACATAAGAAGCATCAAATGTATGGAATAATGTTTGTAGCTCAGATTCATGGGATTTTTCTTTAACAAAAATGATTCTATTCTTAGCATGATTAGAGGTAGACATGTTTTTATTCCTGTCGAAGCCAAATCCATCTTTGACATTGGAAGGTCTAGTGATCATATATGCACTTCTTGCATATTTGATCTTCTCCTTATCAAAGATGCCGTTTTAAGAAAAATGCATGTCATGTGGGGTTAAAGCATTAGAAATTACATTCTTCTTACTAGAGCAAGTGCAGGTTCTTACTGTTGTCGAGCGCATATCTTTGGAGGAAGAGCTCTTGGAGGAAGAGGAGTCACTTTGTTTGAGGGACTCAACTTGCACCTCAAGGATTTTGTTAACTTTTGACAAGTTAGCAAGTTCTTCCTTGATTGCAATGTGCGAGTTCTCTAACTTTGAGTAAGTTTCCTTACTCAAGGTTAGCTCTAACTCAAGTGACTCATTCTTCTCTCTTTCAAGCTCAAGAAGCTTTTCAACTTCTTGATATCTCTTCCTCTCAAGGATGAGCATATCTTCTTGTCGGTTGACAAGTTCCTCCTTTTCAAAGATTTCGTTCGACAACATTTCCATTTTCTTTAAAACAATTTTACTTAGCCCTCTAAATAATTCTTCATTGTCACTAGAGCTATCAAAGTCATCAATGGAGGAATTTAATATAGGAGGAGTAAGTCTAACCTTTTTCTTGTCTTCCTTAGCCATAAGACAAGTGTGGATGTTCATGTCCCGTCCTCCCATGTTCGGAAAGAGTGTGGCTCTCGTAGTTGGTTTCTTGACTGCGATTGTGGCCACCTCTTCTTCTTCATCGGAGGACTCGTCGTTTGAGTCCCACTCCTTCCCAATGTGAGCTTGATGGGCTTGTCTTCTTTTTTCTGAAATTTTTCTTTTCTTGAGATCTTGTTTCCTTCTTATTTTTGTTTTCCTCATAAGTACAGTCCACTATGAAGTGACCATACTCTCCGCAGTTGTAGCAAGTGCGTCGAGCCTTGGATTTTCCTTTATCCTTGCTTTTGCCTTTATGTGAATTGTTGCTGTGTCTTCTCTTCATCATGCGTTTGAACTTTTTGATGAAGAATACCATTTCTTCATCATCAAGATCGGTGCTTTCATCGCTTGTATCTCCATCGTCTTGGTCTTCACGAGTTTCTTTGAGTTTGGGTCTGCACGTTGCTTTGAGGGCAACTTCTTTCTTTTTAGAAGAGGTGAGCTCGGCTAAGTCTTTGACGTATTGAGCCTCTTTCTCCATCATTTCATGATTTATGATCTTTCCCAATAACTCATCGGGAGTCATTTTGTGAAACCCGGGGCTTTCTCTAATCATTGAGCAAAGTGTGACGTTTCTTGGCATGAAGGCTCTAATCATTCTTTTGACCACTTCGTGATCTGTCCATTTCTTACTTCCATACGCACGAATTCTGTTGATGAGTGCTTTCATCCGGTTGTACATGTCTTGAGGTGTTTCGCCTTCTTCAATAGCAAATCTTCCTAACTCTCCTTCAAGCATTTCGATTTTGGCTTCACGAACTGACCTATTTCCTTCGTGAGCTGTCTTGAGGGTATCCCAGATTTCTTTTGCACTTTCTAACCCATCGATCTTGGTGAATTCCTCTCTGCTTAGTGATGATGTGATCACGGCGACGGCTTGTGCGTTTCTGTGAATCTCCTGTTCTTGTTCTGGGGTGAGTTCATCATCCGTGTCCGGAATATCGATGCCTGTGCAAACAATGTGCCACAGACTAGGGTTCAGGGATATCAGATGCATCTTCATGTTGTACTTCCACATGGTGTAGTCACTTCCATCAAACTGTGGAGGCCTTCCCATAGGAATAGAGAGATAATGATTATTTGAATTGAGTCGGTTGTAGTTGTAAGGATACCGGGAGTAGTTATGATGACCACTCCCCATCGTCTTTTCTTCCTCTTTTCCTTTTTGTGCCAGCAGTTTCTTTCTCAGGAGTGCTTTTAGCTGCCTCACTTCTTCATCGTCATGTGGGTTTTCTTTCAGCACATCGAAGGCTTTGGCTTCTTGCTCCTCATCGTTGTTGCTCATCTTCGGGATATCGTTGTTCTTCTCAGAGGCCATTGATCTCTCCGAGATGTGAGTCTCGTTGATGGAAAACTTGGCTCTGATACCAATTGAATGTGGCCTAGAGGGGGGGTGAATAGGCCTTTAAAGAATTTCTGCACACTTAATAAAGTTGTTAGAAATTTGACTGACCGGACTAGTCCGGTTGTGTGGGCGGACTAGTCCGGTGTGCTGAATTGTTTGAGTTGATTAAGTGTGTCTCACAAGTTTTATCTTATAGCAGCGGAATAAGAACAACAGTTTTTATAACTTAAATTTATAGTATGGATGCACGTGCAAACTTGTAAAGAACTCAAACGATGACTAGCAAACTAGCAATCTAATGTGTCAAGATGTAAACCAAATGAGAGACAAAAGACACGAATTTTTACCGAGGTTCGATCTCACCAAGAGATCTACGTCCTCGTTGAGGAAGCTCACACAGAGCCGGGTTCTCAACCCTTTTCCTCTTCAAGTCACCACACAGGCCGACTTGACTTCACTATCAAGTGTAATCACCGTTTTTATGGGGCTACCTCACACGTTGAGGGCTCCCACAAGAATTACAATGAGAAGTTGATCAAATACACTCAAAAAGATTACAATTCAGAATATGAGTGTAGAGAGATCAAACCCCAAGAGCTCACAACGAAGGAACGACGATCTCCCAATCCCAAATCCAAGTATTTTATTGATCTTCACCTTTTTGCACCTTAGATGTGTGAGGAGATGTGTTTTTGGGCTCTTGGGACAGGTGGCGGCGCTAGGGTTTCAAGTTTTGACAGTATGAGTCGTGTCTTGTTGGGGAAAAGCCGAAGGACCTCTTTTTATAGGCTTTTCCAAAAAGTTTCCGTTGTTAAACCTACTACCGGACTAGTCCGGTATATGATCGGACTTGTCCGGCCTACTTCCAGTGGGTTAACCGGACTAGTCCGGTTGCGTTCCAGTGACCTGACCGGACTAGTCCGGTTCACAAGGCGGACTAGTCCGGTGCACTATGTTTGCGTCTTTCAGAAAGTTAAACGGACTAGTCCGGTCCATAAATGGACTAGTCCGGTTTTCAGTGGATTTTAGTTGATTTTTAAACCCCTTACCCCTACACAAAGTCATGAGCTCTTGGGATGTGTCTCTCTCACACACCACCTATACATTTATATCTACTTTGCTTCTCTAAATTTCACTAACTTCTTCCTTTTCGGGCACCACTCTATTTTTCACCTTTTTGTGTGTGTGCCGAGCCAGTTCACTTTGTTTATCCTGCAATCATCTTAATAGTTTCATTAGGATCTCATATGTTCGTCATCAATTAGCCAAAACCCACAAGGGATATCCTAGATGCACTTGCAGCTGGTGCTGGAGAGGATCGGGTACTTGGCGGGGGAAGGCCTGACCTCGCTAATGGTTCTGGCTCACTTCCTGTCCCGCCGGATTGCTCCTCTCCAGCAGCGTGTCCGGGCTGCATGGCAGTACACCGGGGAGGGCGACATGACCCGGTTGTCGCGCGAAGCAGGGTCGTCGCTGGATCGGGAGATGTTGGAGATGATGCTGCAAAGCTCTTCTGTGACCCGATCACCGACGACTCCATCACCCCGCCGGTGAGCTGCCAGCCCGTCTACCTCAACCCGCAGACGCAGTCGAGGCTGCTGAGAGAACTGTCGACGCTAGACGACATCGATGTCGTAGTGCAGCAGATTGGCTGCCGACTCACTCCCAAACAGGAGGAAGGAGTCGGCAGAAAGGCTTGCGGCCGTGGCGCGCCCTCGTTCGCTACCCAAGGATTCCCTAGAGCCAGACAGGGCGTCAAAGAGGAAGCCAGTCCATCCTGACGGAAGCTTTGTCTCCGGCCCCCACGCGAGGGGTTCCCAGGCTTCTCGTGGTCCCACACCAGGCTTGGCGACTGGCGCCAGGGCAGCTCTGGAGCCACCGCTGCCGGAGCAGTCTCGACGGCCACCGGAAGGGCGTCGAGGGCCGCCCTAGCTCAGGGCACATCTTCAGCGTTGAGGTCCTCGGCAGGGAAGGCTCCTGATGTGTTATCTTCGTCGACGAAGACCCCCGAGGCTCCGCCAGCTCCGAAGCCAGCGGAGGTGACCTCGACGTCGGAGGGGGCGAGTGGCTCGAGCCCCCCACGTAAGAAGCTCCGCGCGGAGTAGAACTTCAAGGCCTCCAGGTACTGCTCGACCTCACGGGGCTGCGTACTGAGCCGCTAGATGCGTAGTTAACGTTTGGTGCTTCTGTTTAGAGGGATCCCCAGCAGGGCATCTCTGTTCCTCCTCCGTCGTAGCAGTCCGAGAGCCGGAGCTCCCGTTCCGCTGAAGCTCCAACACCAGCGGCAGAGCCTTAACCTGTTCCTAGGGCATCTCCAGATGTCGGCACCCGGGCCCCCGAGGCCAGCTAACGGTGGGCGCAGATGCCACTGGTAGCAGTGCGGCTGCTGCTGGGCAGGTTTCTAGCCCTCCTCCCCTCCTTCCGTAGGTTGCCGTGGTGGCAACCCCATCAGTGGGCGAAGAGCCGGAGGGTGTCGAGGCATTACCTCGCCTGACAATGTCGAAGGCTGTCCCGGTCCCCAGGGCCGCAAGGGTCGTCCGCTTTAGTCTGGACCAAATGCAGGACGCGCTCGAGAAAGAGTGGGCCGAGTTGAGGTCCGAGCGGGAGAACCTCCAAGACTGGGATAACCTGTTGAAGACGTGGGTCCAGTCCGCCAGGGCGAAGGCTCGAGCTCGAGAGGAGCAGCTCAAGGCCCAGGAGGAGGTGCTGGAGGAGAAAGAGGCCGCTGTCTCGGCCCTCCAAAAGAATGTGGCGAACCTCCAGGCTGAGGCCGCGTGCCTCCATGCCTCCGTCGATGCGTGTCTCGCGGCACTAACAGAGCTCCGAGAGATGCTACTTCGCTAGAAGGAGGAGGCGGAGGCGAGGGAGAGGGAGCTCTCCGACCGTCTAGCTGCCTATGAGGAGGAGCGAGGGCGTCTGGAGGAGCGGCTTCAGGGCGTTCGTGATCGGGAGCTCGCCGCTGCGTCCAGGGAGTCTGACCTGGAGGAGCGGGTTGCATGGCTGGCCACCAGGGAGCAGGCCCTAGTTGCTATGGAGCAGGGGATAGCCACTCGGGAACAAGAGTTGCCAAGGAGGAGTTCGACAGGGAAGTTGGCTTCTTCCGCCAAGGAGGTCGAAGATGTCTGGGCTTCTCGTGCCTCTGAGGCAGAGGTCTGGGACTTCCTCAACCGCGCAGAGGCGGCTCTGGAACCCTTACGCTTCAGCCCCTTGCGCCCCGGAGGGACGGTCCAGGAGGTGAGTCAGGTGCTCCCTGCCCTGGACTTAGTTGGGGAGAAGCTCCAGACATTGGAGAACGCCATGGGGGAGCATCTGGAGGCTAAAGGCAAAGCTCTGGCCTAGATGGTGGCAGGGCATGTGCTCACTTGCCTCCGGAGCTGCGACCCCAGCATCTCCCTGAAACCTGTGGTGCAGGGCCACAACACAGAGCTGTCGGGGGCGGGAAGTCTTCCGTGGAGGAAGCCGCCCGACTTGTAGCTGCTAGGTTCTAGCGCGGATAGCTCCTAGGTCTCCCGCTTGCCTTGTATCCTCCTATGTATGTCGGAGCTCTGTTGTTATTGAAGACTTTTTATTTCAACTCTTATGTTGTCTTGAGTTGTTGATGTAGACTTCGGACCCTTGGCAGCGCAAAGGTCCGGAACGACTTAACAGCGTGGGTAGCTCTTTGCCGATGTCTCTTGTTCCTCCGGGTCCTTAGCAGCGTAAGGACCCAGGGCGCCCCGGTAGTGTGGCTACCACCCCTTCCGGGTCCTTGGCGGCGTAAGGACCCGAGGGAAGTCCGGCCCTTGTCTTCAGCTTATTGTAGTTGGTGCTCCAAGTCTTCTGCTCACTGCAGTAGTGGCCCGACGTCCTGCCCGCGTGGTTCACCGTGATGGCCCCCTGGTAGGTGTGGCCCTTGTGTTGGGCGCACCTACCACTGGATGAGGTAGGACTTCAGCATCGAGCCACCTGGGAGGTCCAAAATGCCAAGGACCTGTGCGGACCTGCAGTCATGGCAGAAAGAGGGAGTAGTCGTGCTCTCTAGTCACTCTTCCTTGTTTGGTAGCTCTGTTGTGGCTTACGGTCCTCAGTTAAGCTGTGGGGCTTGGGTAATTCAATGTGGGTCGTCCGGACTATTGTTAAAGCCATGTCCAGGGGTATGAGCCGTCCGGTTCCCTAGTACCAAGCTGTAGCGCTAGAGAGGCACGTTGTGCACGCTAGGGGTATAAACCAGGCATAGCAGGCTACACACCCTGGACCTCCCACTGGCGTAAGCCTTTCAAGGGAGGGCCATTCGGCGCCATAGGGCCTCTTGGCAATGAGACAACCAAAGGTCCCCAAGTTATGGTCAGGACTTTGCTCGGAGGTATGAGCCGTCCGGTTCACCGGTACCGAGCTGTAGCGCTGGAGAGGAGGTATGCATGCTAAGGGTACGGAACCAGGCATAGCAGGCTACGCCCCTGGACCTCCCGCTGGCGTAAGCTTTTCGGGGGAGGGACCATTCGGCGCCATAGAGCCCCCGAGCAATGAGACAACCGCAGGACCCCGGGTATACCACAGGTACTTCAAGCAGACCCACCTGTATAAGGATAGCACAGCTCTTTCTATGGCTAAACACAAGGAAAAATGACGGGCCACACGGCTGGAGGGGTATGGAAAGAAAGCACGAAGAGCACGAGGGCTATGTCTGGGGCCCGGTTACTTCTCTTGTCCATAGGCATGTTCTTTTCGGCCCCCAAGTACTCAGTTGTAGTGTAGGGGAGGCAGGATGTGCATGCTAGGGGTACGGAACCAGGCATAGTAGACTACACACCCTGGACCTCCCGCGGGCGTTAACCTTTCAGCGAGGAGACCTTCCAGCGCCACAAGACCTAGGACAAGTGTGTAGGACAAGCTCCGGACACGCCATTTAATGTTGATATGCATGAGTAAGCACAAACTGTAAAGAAGGTACGCAGGGTAGGGTAGATTTTTTCTCATTTCTAGCTTCCTTCAGGTGATAGGAGGAAACAGACCGTGCAAGAAGGCAGCGACCCGCCCCGGATGAAGAGTAGCAGGACCCCTTCGGAGCTTAGTTGTTCTAAGCGTTGTTCCTAGACACTATGGCACCTTTACAAAGAAAGAGAAAAAGAAAAAAATGCCCTACCACTGCGCTGAGGATAGAACTTACAAGGGTGTTCTATGTTCCGTGGTTTGGGTAGAGGTACCCATTCCCTGTGGCTAGGTGGGTGCACCTGGGGCGGCGCACTTGTGTTGCTCAGAAGGGACCTTCGCGACTGGGAGAGGGTTTGTCACCCCTTCTGAGAAAGTGTTTAGTCGAGGCACCAGATGGGCCTACCTTGGGATGTCTACTATGTGCGTACCGTTGCTGATATCGATGGAGCGCCTAGCAGTGTAGCGCATTTCAAGCAGCCTCTAGCCACGTGATCTCATCGACGAGGTCGGTTTCTTCACGCAGAAGTTGGTTCTGCGTGGCTTCATCGTATGTCTGGACGTGGGATGAGCCCTTGGTGTGTTCCGGGCGGAGGGTGACCTCGACCCCCTACACCAGTGTAAGAGGGTGTTTCCCTTGTCACTGGATGGGGGGTTAGGCATGGAGCGTCTTGCATCGCTCGCTATCGGTGCTGGAGTTAGAGTCGGAGCGGTCGTAGACTGCTTTCAACGCCCTCTAAGCGTCTTGGTACTCCATCTCCTGCTCAGCACTGGCCTCGGGTTTGGCCTTTTGTTTGCCCTTCCGCTAGGGGGGGGGGTACACCGTCTTGGCGCGGGCGCTGTTGTTGCAGCTCGCGGAAGCGTTCCGCAAGCTTCATGGTCTCGAGGCAGTCACTAGCGCCGTGACGATCAATGTTGTGAACCGGGAACCACTGGCCTTCGTCGCTGGTAGACGACGGTCGTGGGCGCTTGTCAGAGCGCGGGGCTCGGCCTCCACCGGCCGCTGCTAGAGCAGCAGTGGATGCCCCGGCCAGAGGCTTGTTCCTGCCTCCGCTCTTGTTCTTTTTGCTGCTGCACGGAGCATCAGCCTCTCTGGCACTCCGTGGCACGGTGGCAGGTCATGAATGCCAGTCTCGGCCTTCTGCCACCCTGGCACATTTATCGGACAGGCTGAAGAGCTTGGAGACGTCTTGCACGTCGTGGGTGGCCAACTTATCGAGCATTTTCTTGTCGCGGACGCCTTGCTGGAAGGCGACGATGACGGAGGCATTAGAGATGCGGGGGATGGTGTTCCTAACCTGGGAGAACCGTTAGATGAAAGATCACAGCGACTCCCCAACACACTAGCGCACGGCGTGGAGGTCAAGCTTGGTGCCGGGAAGCGTGTAGTAACTCCCAAAGTTGGCTGTAAACCTCCAGCACAACTCTTCCCAGGACGTGATGGATCCTGGGGGAAGGTTCATGAGCCATGACCGAGTTGTGTCGGTCAGGGCGACAGGGAAGTAGTTGGCCATGACGGCCTCATCCCCTCCTGCGGCTAGGATGGAGGTGGAGTAGATCTACAGAAACTCGGCGGGATTGACTGTTCCGTTGTATTTTTCCAGCAAGTGGGGCCGGATCTTGGGTGGCCAGACCACCATACCAAGGTGTGGGGCGAGCCCCCCACTGCCCCCGGAGAGGCAGGGGTAGGCGGAGCGCGGCCCGCTGGTACAGCGCTTGGAGAGCGGTACTCTCCTTCGAGGTTGCGACGCCTCCGCGGCGTCGCTCGATGGTGGTACGACCGTCTTCATTATCGAGGTGGCGGTTCAGCTCGACCCTAAGGTCAGCTGCGGCCGCCGCGCGCGGGGCTATCGCCTCACGGGCCACCGTTGGCGTACGCGACTGGGCCAGCGAGGGTTCAGCTTGTTGTCTTCTGTAGGCAGGAGAGTTCATGGCAGCAGCAACGAGATGGTCGACATCGTGTCACCACTATTCCGCCGTCTCAGGGGTGGCACCCTCGCCCGGAGGGTTGTGGAGCAGAGCGTGTGCTATCGCCACTGTTGACGTAGAGGGCGGCTGAGAGGAAGCGGCCTCTGGCGGTACGAGCACTGGCGGCGTACCGTCCGTGCGGTCACCGGCTTGTCCCGACCTAGGCGCCATGGGCAACATAGGGACACCAACAGTCTGGCCGTTGGTTCGGCCGAACCTGGGCGTCGGGGGCGCCACTGGCACGCCGGTCGTCTGATCACGGGCCTGGCCAGACCTGTCGGCCCTAGAGCGGGAGGTAGCCTCGTCGTCTCCCACCTGGAGACGGCGACGAGCTGAACGAGTAGGCTCGCCTTGGGAGGTGATGTTGACCATGATCGCATGGAGAGCGCGGAAAGCCCTCCTTCCTAGCGCGCCAAATGTTAGAGTGCGAGAGCTGCGACACTCCTGGCCTGCTCGGAAGCAGCCCACGAGATTCTTTTTTTTTCGGAGGGGGCTTGGCGCCCTAGGCGACCTGGGCTCGAGGGAGCGGATGGACACCGAGATTTACGTGGTTCGGGCCGCCGGAGCGTAATACCCTACGTACACGGGAGTGCTTGCTGTATTGTTTGCTTGTATGTGTGTGAGAGGATGATGGGTGCGAACCCTTTGCTGGGTGATCACCTCGGTCCTTTTATAGTTCAAGGCCGGGGTGGTCACAATGTGGCTTTGGGCCCGATAGGTGGCCCCAATGCTATGTGTACCCTATACATGATCTAGAGTTTCGTCCTCTGAATAAAGTTTGTCGATGGAGGAGTTAAGTCCCTCCGCTCGGCGCGTTGAGCGCCCCTGACCGCGTGTCAGGTGATGATGAAGACGACGTCTTGTTGCCGCATCTTCTCACCCTGCTTGGGCGGCTTCGTGCCGTTGCGCGGCACTGTGCTGCTGTCACGCCTTGCCGTCCTGTCTTGTCATCGTAATCGTGAACGGGCAGAGGACGAAAGCGTGCGTAGTACGCCATGCTTCTGGGGAAGGCGCAAGTAAATTTGAGGACGAGCTGTGCAAGCTATGTCGGTAGTAACTCAAAAACGGTGTGTCACGCCTTGCGCAGCATAGGCACCAGAGGCGACTACCGCAGAACGAGCGCCACCACATCCGCATGGACGTGCGACCATCGTGGCCGGGACGAGCCGTGATAAACTGTCGCGAGCATTGTGCGGGACAGGCACTGGCGCCCGCGGGGTCGCAACAGAGCAGCTACATCGCTCTGCAATTGCTAAAGGTGGTGACTGGATCTAGGCGAGTTGTCCTGAGGCCATGACGATGATGTGATTGGAGACAAAATGTGACGAAGAGCCACGGGGATGACTTCCTATGGTCGGATCTGCAACGAGTAGATACGGGACGGGTAACCTGTTAAGGGCCATAACCGTGGCCAAGAGACGAGGCCGGTTGCGACCATGACGACAGCATGGCTCGAAGGATGCGGCGTGATCATTGCCCTTGACGGAGATTGAGGTCTCCCCAAAGACGATACAGTGAGGGCAACGGAAGGCTTTACTTCTTTAACCTAAAACTCTGATACCATGATAGATAGATTATATTAAAATTACTTAATTATATTGCATGAATATGAGTTTTATATAGAGAGAGCATAGAAGCGACACCCCACGTAGAATCCGACGAGGACTCTAACACAAGAAGTTTCAGCAACCGATATATAAATGGAAGCTGAAGAATCTATGCACAAAATAAACGCATAATCTAGATATTTGCAGAATGAACAGTGCTAGTGATGTCTTCTTGCAGTGTAATTTACAAAGTTAATATATACACAGGTGGCTCTGTTCCATTGCCATATTCAACAAAAGATGACGCTAGCTCTACTTTCAGCTGGCAAGGGATGGCTTGAAATACATACAAATTGGTGGATCAATCCTCAAGATCGACAGTATCGCAGAAGGAATAGTCCAGATCCCATCACCACAGATCAGGCCTGAAGCAACCGCACCGGCAAAGTCATCACATTCCTTGTGGTTTACCCTTTCCCAGAGGAACAGGATAACCGTCCCAACAAACATGTCGATGGCGAAGTATGCCCCAATGTAGAAGGGAATAGCCATGGCCATTGGGATTGGAATGTACTTGGACACATTCTTTGTAGTTACGTCCCGAATGAGGTTGATCACAAGAGCGGCAACAAAGAAACCAGAGCAGATCGCTAGGCAGTGCTGGGGCAGTGCAGAGAATCCTTCTACACCCAGAATTGACATCTCACGAAAGATTACAGCATAGGGAGCTTTGAACATTCCATCAGGATTGCCAATATCAAAAGCTGTCCAGTAAAGCCAAAAAGTGAGAGGAGCAATGACGCAGCCCAATGCAGTCCCGATCAGTTGCGATACAAACATTGATCTAGGTGAAGAGAGCGTAAGATAGCCAGTCTTGAAATCCTGCATAAGATCAGCAGCTGTGGATACAATGGACATCATAACACCACAAGCTGCTAGGCCAGCAATCACACCACCATTCTGACCAACCCAAGAGGCAAAAATGAAAAGGCCGATTTTTCCATATGTGGATGCAAGGTTCCAGTCTGTTAGGCCAGTGCCATACGAGTTGCAAAAGGCGAGTAAGGGAGCAACAATGTATGCTGAAAGGACAAGGTACCACTTCAGCTGTGGGAAGATCATTGGGACAGTTGCAGTTGATATTGCTGCAAGGCCAACATAACCAGATCCCGCCAACCAGGGTGGAATACTATCCTTTACAAATGTCTCGTTCAGATGCTTTTCCACAGCTGATAATTTAGAACCTTCATCTGTTTAAGCATGACAGTATAAGGATCTGCTAAGTCTACTGGCACTTAGATACATACACTAGGAATATCACTTACCATCCTGAATCCCAACAAGAGGAAGTCTTCCTTGCTTTGACTGTGCATTCATGATTTCTTTGATAGTAGCATAGATGATCTTGATGAGGTTATAAAGACCATCCCCGAGTATCACAGACACGGATATAAAAACCTGAACCATGAGGAATATATACAGTTAAGGTTTTGTTTAATATAGAGTTGGAAAAACTGATCAGCCAGTAAATAAACAATGCTATGTAGTCCTCTCCATGTTTTATCGTTAAAATTCAAAACAAGATTTCCAGCAGTATCATTCTTGAACCTATTTTTACTGTTCTCGCCAATATCATGTCCAACGATGAAATACATAGCAGTAGAAAATCGCCAACAGGTACTCCATGTTCACATTAACACCCAAATTATATTTGGGGTTACCAGGCCTTGCAATTCACAATTTGACTCTAGATCACTTGAAAACAGAACAGAACTGGTTGACTGTAAAAATGAAGTCAGAGTTTATCTATTAACTCATATAGCACATAAAACTTTCTATACCTTGTATCCATATAGACCTTTGAAGTCGTTGTTTCCAAGGTTAGCTGGGTACCATTCCCCAGCTTTTGTGGATATATATGGCCAAAGGAAACCCCAAGATATGATGGCACCAAGAAGAGTGGAGCAATTAACAATATGTGGACAGATAAGACCGCAACCAATATAGGTTGGACTGAAATCAAAATAAAACCTGCAAGAAGTTAGGAAAATGTTAGGTTCTTAGAGGTCATAACTAGAGTATTCTAGCATAAATATGAGCACTCTCATGTGATGAGATATAATCTAGCAGCAAAGCATTCATTTCTGAACTTTGAATGAATATCAAAATGCAGAAACTGCAAACTTACGTGTTCCTAAATGCTGTGAGTCCCAGAGATGGGAAATTATCGAAACCACAAGAATCTCCAACGCCACTGAAGAACCATTTAAAGCAGTTCCAGATGAAACTGATACCTAAATACTTTCCAAGACAACTAACTTGCTTGCTGAAATAATTAAAAAAACGTTAGTAACACATAAAATGTCACCATGACTGAAAAGATGTCAATTTGCTAGCTCTGAAATTTGTTCTAATATAACTCCGCCTATGCCTTTCTAGGTATAGCTGGTCCCAAGCCCGGGTAAAGGAGGAGGGTTGTGATAGACTTGGCGAGCCAGCATCAAAACTAGCCATTCCTATGGATATCAAACCAGTTTGAGTTTCATATCTAGCCTACCTCAACGTGCTTGAGACAAAGGCTTTGTTGTTGTTGTTGTTGTATTTCAATTTCGACCTATATCATTTTCATAGCGTTCCCAGCAGCTGTATGAAATGAATGCATGCATAGCTGCGACTAAGATTCTTATGTAGTCCTATGGTTTATTAAAAGATTACAACAGCAACAAAGCCTTTGTCCCAGCATGTTGGGGTAGGTTAGATATGAAACCCAAAAACATTATTTTCTAAAAAACAGAAAGTAAAATAAAGATAGATGAGAGTAAACAAAATACGAGTAATCTAAGATTCTGGCACATGAATCAAAGGATTATAAAAAACATAAAACACGACTGAATGCTAAAACTCAGAGATCTTGTTTCTGCTCAAATCATAACTTTTCTGTGTTCGGACGGAATATTTTCTTAAAGACAACTCAGGATCCATCATGCATCCGTAATCCATGAATTTGTCATTTCATGCACTTCCTTTCTAAGAACAATCAATTATTAAGGGTGTGTTTGGCAGGGCTCCTTGCAGCTCTGGCTCCTCTACAATGCAAATGGCCTAGGAGCCAGTGAAGCCAAAAAAAGTGGCTTCTCCAGCTCCCAGTTCATTTGTCACCGAGAGGGAAATGACTCTAACTACAGTAGACCTACAATCAGAAGAACCAGAGCTGGCTGAAGCCCGGCCAAACGGGCCCTAAATAGTTGAGCAGATCACAATCTATAGCTCCAATACAGTATAACAACAAACTGCCAGATAAATGGGTAAAGTAAGCCTTGCTAATGACATTCACACTGTTAGATGCCTAAGGTATCTAGACCCATTTGCAATTTCACTCATGTGTTAACTATCGATGATATACAGATGCAAAACTGTAAATCAATGAAGGTCTAACTGTTTTTGTACAAGATATAATCAGCAATGCCGATTGATGTCTTACTCTGCAAGTTTAGCTCCAGTAGTTGTGTGGAAGCTATTTATCAACATAGCTGTGGCAGTCCCACTGGGATAGGTAAGCTTGTAATCGATAACCATTACCTGATAAACACCAAAACAGACAACAGCTCAATAAAGTACTTGCACATAAAAGTTGTGAAAACTCCTCCAACTCAGTAAAAAGCAAGCAGGTAATCACATAAACATAATAATGCATGCTTTCAAAGTATTGAATTAATACCTTGCGTAGTGCTACAAGACTAAATAGCCCGAGGAAGCTAACGACAAACATGAACCCAATCATCCAACCCAGTGAAGGATTCTTGACATCCACAGCCCTGTTACCAGGATAGTCAGCCCCAATAAGCTCATAGGTTCTCTGATCCATCGCAAGCATATAACTTCCAAACCCCCCTGCAAGCACAAAACTGGTTATTGGTAATGTGCAATAAAGGCGAATGGAGAAAACGAGCCTATATCAAACACCAAAATTCATCAGCAAAACCTAACTTTTCCCTCATCGGAAAATAACATCAACTAAATACAGTGAAATCACAGCTTCATCTTAAGAACAACTACCTTGAAACGACAAATTCTTTCTCGACCTGTATCACTCTTTGATTTGGCCTAAAACAACATGAACAAGATATCACACAAGATACTCAAACCACCAGGAGAGGCAGGTAACAGCATTATATTATACACCTTGAGACTAAAGTTTATTAGTAATTGAATTCTAGACAGTTAACAAAATTCAATCAACTCCGACTGTAATTAACAGCATTTGAAGTACAGTTACACCTAAATCGAACACATAACGATGGTTCTACCTCCTACGGGTCAAACAGCACGGTCCAAATTAGGTCAGGACAGCGGCAAGCGAGAACAAGCGAGCTCCCAGGGAGTGGCAGGGACTAATTACAGCTACATACCGCTGAAGGCGAGGCCATAGCAGGCGACGACGCAGGTCTGTATGACGGTGTTCTCCTGCTTGGTGAAGGGCCTGGAGACGACGCCGAGCCTCTCGAGCGCGGGGGTCCAGGTGCGCACGAGGAAGTAGCCGAGCAGCCCGGCGGCCACGTTGAGCGACGGGATGATCCCCACGGTGAGATTGAGCTTGTGCGTGATGAGGCAGAAGAGCACGCCCAAGACCGCGCTCACCGCGATCCCCCGCGCCGTCACCTGCTCCCGCCACGACGGGACGGGCTCCGGGCCCCCCGCCGCCGTCGCCGCGAGGAGCGGGCCCGTGATCTCCGCCGTGTCCGCCTCGGAGCCCATCGGTCGGCGGCAAGGGCAATGCCTTTGTCCCTCCTCTTCGCTTCTCTCCCTACACAGACTAGCGTTTGTTTGGTTTGGGTTCGCGTGTGGAAGACGACGACCACGACGATGATGATTGGTGTGCGGGGGCGTCGAGCGGTGGGGTGCTTGTATTACTGTATTCCTTCCTTCGAATCTTCTAAAAAATCTAAAGGTCGTGAATCTCCTACGGATGCTGGCACGGACTCCACTTGAGTTTTCTTAGTATCAATGACATGTGGGTCGGCACTCAATTTCCACCTTCTACCAGTGTGAGTTGATTTTCCGGTGGACATAAGTTAAAAGTACAGTTTGCGGGACCCGCCACGCAGGGAGGACGACGGCAGGTTGGACCCTTGCGTCAGTGTCGGCGGTGGGATCGGCTGGTAGTTGCTCGGTCTGACTGCAATCGAAAAGGGTCCGTATACGCACTCTACGCGACGTGGGCTGTGACGGATTAGATATACACAAGACTGGGGCCACTGGGACCCATGTGTCATTTGAGTGACGTTGGAAAGAGGCCGGATCGTCTGCGGAAGCGACAGTTGCGAGGTTCCCTCTGGCCGCGTTCGCGTCAGGGTACGGGTAGGTGGGGCCAGAGACCAGTGGCACAAGGAGGTGGCGCAGACTCGTGCTTGGTTCGGCTCGGGATGTGGTGCGGGCGGGGGACGGAGAATCCAAGGTGTAGCCGTGTAGGTGGTGCCGTCACGATGCGGATCTTTTCGTCTTTTGAACCCGTGACGGCGAGTACTACTTTGCAAAGGCGTTACGTTACGCCTCGCTTTATCCGTTGTCATAACAACATACCCCCGCGACCGCGAGCTTCCGTGAGGCGTGGCCGGAGGAGCACCACTTATCTGTCTCTGCCAGGTGGGGCCCGACGGAAAGCGGTTCACACCTCGTAGACAGGATTCGAATATGTCACGTATAAGATTTTGAGAAAGTAATCTATATAATTTATCGCAAAAAGAAGTGCCTAAAATTATTTTGAAAAGTTATGTATATATGTTTAAATCAAAATTTACAAAAATAAAAATGTAGTAATGAAAAAATTCTATGAATAAAAAAGGAAAGCATGTTAGACCGCTGACGATGTGTGTTGCTCATGATGGACACAATTGAGTATACTCAGTAGCTGAAAGTCGTCGTTGTGCATGTTGTGGTAACGTGACGGACGCGTCATATATGCGTCATATAGTGATGGCTAACGTAAGTGATCCAATGATTCTTGTACATACCATATGAGTTAGTATCAATCCAATTACTCCATTCATTTTTATTCTTAATATAACAACTTTAATTTATTTTTAAAAATAAAATTATTGGTCTAATAATAATAAATTAAAAACAGAGGAAAGTATAATACATAGTGGTTAAATCTTTCGTGAACCAATCGTACAAGATCATCAATTACTTTAAATGCAGAGTTGGTTTGCACTCCCTTTTTATCTCCCGAGCTGCAAACCAGGGGAACAATGACTCAGAGGGTAAAAAGAAAGGGTGTTTTATTGTCTAAGATGCTCGAAATCGCGCGGCACTGACGTGCGGGACGTGGTATTAGAAACGTCCCCACGGTATGGTATTTCACCCAGCAGCCAGTAACTTCGTGCAGGATTGTGCCGTGGCTGTTGCTTCACGCATGGAGGATGTTTCGGCGAGGAGGAAGCCGATTGAAATCTCTTGGAACAAAATGCATTTGCACAAATGAAACGATTGAAATCCAACGAACTGAATAATCCGGCGAATCGAATCCAAAAAACCAACTAAGACAGGAGGGAGAGCCATCGATCGTGAGCGTCGAGGTTGCCACCCAATATCGAGATTGGGGCCCCCGCTGCCTGGCTGCCGAGGTGCGTCGCTGAGGTACGTATTTGCGCTCCCCGCTTCAATATTCGTGCCACTCGCTACCAAGGTTCGCGTCGTCGAGGTCGGGTCTGCGCCGCCCCCCGCCGGGGTCAGAATCCACACCGCCCGCTGCTGAGGTCAGGATTTGCGCGAGGGAGAGAACAAGGGAGAGAAAAGGGGAAAGGGCGGTAGGGTGGGGTGGGAGAAGATAAGAGGAAAATGTCTGAGAGAAAGGGAAAATAAGAAAGGAAAAGATGGGAAAAGACGGAAAAATAAAGATTGGAGAAAAGGAAACAAAGAGAAAGAAAAAGGAAACAGTTAAAAGGAAACAAAGAGAAGGAAAAAGGTAAAAGCAAAAAGAAAACGAAGAGAGGTGAAATGGAAACAAAGAGAGCGGAAAAGTATGTTAAGGAAAAAGAAGTGAATGGTAGTGGATATTGAGTAGAGATCTAGAGTACGATTAGTACAGAAACTCGTGTTAAAAAAATAGAAAATCTTTTAATGTATGCTAAAAATTAGTGAGAATAATATTTTAATGTAACGCGAGTGCAGACAACATAATCATAGTATTAGAGAGAATACTTCATCATGTGAGCCTACCTGCAGCCAACAACGGATGGTTAGCCCGAATCAGTGGTGGATCCGCATAAAAAATTTAGGGGTGGCTAAACATATAGAAAACTTATTTAATATCAACTATTTTTAAAATATTGTGCTGTTTGAAATTGAAGTAGAAATATCGTGTTTTTTATGTCATCAAGCTCTTGTACGGTTTTATCAATGCTAATGGTTTTCTAAAATATCCTTTACTATTGCTGCATGGAATTCGAAAATCATACATGATGTTCTTTTAAACAATATGCTACAAATATATATTTTTTAAACAGAAAAGTTAAACCATTATTATCGCGTACTGAAGTATATAAATTAGAATTTGGGGGCACAGCGTCACGTTGTCGCTTCACTTGCTAGCTAGCATTTGGCTTGCTGCATCGCTATGTTGTTACTTGGCTGCTCTAGCTGACTTGCTCACGGCTACTGCGGCACACAGGATATTTGTATGGTCTATTGTTCTCGTTTAGGTATTCAGTCGGACGGGAAGTGCCAATGGGCTGGTTTGATTCCCGAGATGGGCCAAGGCCTAATATAGAATTTTCAGTCCAATGAAGTTACCTATTTATTTGGTTGTCCAATATCGAAGTGCGTCAGTGTGATCATCATGGGTCTGAGGTGGTCTAAGGTGCACACAAAGACGGAAGGAAGAGTCGTACTTACGCTCGATCCGTGGGCTATGTGTGTGTGCGATCGGTACGGTACCTCGGGAGTAGAGCCATCTCGTCTCTCGGGTGGTGCATGCATGGGCGCAGTGATCGAGCTTGAGGTAGCGAACCGCAGTGGAGCTTGAGGGAGAAGGTAGTAAAATTGAAGATATTGGTAGCACATATCCAGTGGAACTTAACGATTTACATCCTGGTGATACAGAGGGTCATGGCCAAGGCGAATTGTCGTCTATGCAACCCGCAGCACTCGGGTCTAAATCTGTCCCATGCAACCCGCAGCACTCGGTGGCGCGCTGGACCGGGCTTGCATACGATGCGTGCATATGCACCAAAGCCCCGAGGATGATGAGGCTCCAAACCTGGAGATGATGAGGATGCAGCTAGCAGGAGGAGCAGTCTCCAGTCTGCAGTCGTGGTGGCCATGGGCCGGGTGCGTGTCCCCAGGTGACGAGGCGGCACAGCCCGAGGCCACACAAGAACTATTCGCGTGATGACTGATGAGGATGGATCACTCCCAACTCCCATACCCCCCACCATGGCCGGTGCATCGCTCACTGTGCATGTATCTGCACACAACACGCATGGAATAATTCATCCGATCATTGGATTTTGGCAACTAGGGAGTATCTACCAGAATCCTTATAGCTACTATAATTGGTGTAATCATATAAAAAGACTCCTCTTTTCAGTTACACAATTTTCATTCTATGATTATAATATTTTTTCATTAAAAACCTTATAACTGGCACTACAGGAATCCAGACAATAGACGACGATCAAAAACCGTCGTCAATAAGAACAGTACCGTCGTAAATAACTTATTGATGACGGTAAAACGTTATAGACAACGACTTATGACTGTCGTCAATAAGCTTATTGACGAAGGTAACCGTCGTCAATAACCTTATTGACGACAGCTAAATCCGGTTGTCGTCAATAAGCTACAGCAGCTATTGACGACGACCAGGGTCAGGCTCTCGTCAATAAGCTAGCTTATTGACGACGACCAGGGTTTGAACCGTCGTCAATAACAATGGCTTATTGACGACAGCTAACTTTTTGGCCGTCGTCAATACTAATGACTTATTGACGATGGCCAGGTACCAGAAACCGTCGTCAATAACCTTTGCAATTTTTTTAAAAAATAGAAAATCCTGCCCTGGCTTCGAGGCCAGCCCTGGCTCGATGGCCAGATCACAGGCAATCAAAACATACTCACAGGCAGGCACAAAAACACTATACGCACGCCACACTACCCTACGCTACCCCGACCGCTACCATCGGAGTCTAGGAAGTCGTCGCGCCCTCGACCAAACGCCGGATGCTGAGGGGATGGAGTTTCCTGAGCCTGCGTCGCTGATCCCTGTGATGTACATGTATAGTTAGATAAATTAGAAGTTCACAAATGTGTATATGACTAAATAAACTCATTAGAAGTTAGAATTGAGCAAGTTAACTAGATTTGGCTATGTTTGAGTAAGTTTGCTCATATTTTACTAAGTTTGAGAAGTATGGACTAGTATTGTTTATGTTTAAGCTAGCTCAACTAGTTTTGGCTATGTTTGAGTAAGTTTACTCATATTTGACTATGGTTGGGTAAATTGTACCATATTTTACTCAGTTTGAGTATGTTTAAATAGTTTTCCCTAAGTTTGAGTAAGTTTGATCAAATTCAACTAAATTTGAGAAAGTTTAACTAGTTGCAGCTATTATGAGAAATTTTGTACCTGTGCTACTAACGTCGGCCCCTGTGGTAGCTGTATCGGTGGCGGCGCCAACTGAGGAAAGACAGCCGACTGTCCTGCGGCCATAGCCTGCAAATATGAAGTAAATTATTATACATATCATTCATATATTAGAAACGTTGAGTACAACGATCTGAACTTACCTGCACGGCAGATTGCAGCTGTAGCATGTACGAGTGTTGATACTCATCCCTAGCCCGGAGCTCGGCTGCCTCCCTCTCGTTCGTGAGCCTCAGCGCTTCCTGCGTCCTCTGTAGCTTCTCCTGGACACTCTGGAGCAACAAATCTCGGCTGCCACGCCTGCTGTATCCACCCTGCGATGAAGAGGCCCTCGAGGAAGACCGCGCCTCCCTCGAGTCGACTACTCCATCGAAGATGGCCAACCTACACAACGAAGTAAGAGTATTAAAGTTTCGTGTCTCGAATTTCATAAAAGTAAATGAAAAACAACAGAACTCACCAGCCGTGAGGTTTACCGCCACCATTTGCTTAGGCGGCTTCAGGTACGATCGGCGAGTTCTGCCAATCGTAATCGTCGCCTCGAAGCCTCCGCACCTCCTCCCCATACTTTTCCTGAAAATACAGAAAATTAAAGTCATCAGAAGTTTTAAAGAGAATAAAATTAAGTTAACTAAAGTACTCACCAACGTCTCTGTCACCGTCTGAGAAGACAGCTGATTAGGCTGTGAGGGGTCACTTCCCATGTGACCCCTCCTCTACACTTGGATAGCGGTCGGCTCCTGCCCGATCTCGCGCTTCTATCGATACGTGTTAGCACAATGATAGCGATAGAAATTAACTAGAATAAAATTTGAGTATCACTTAACATCCGTTTAGCAAGGCGTACGTAGCCGTCCCCGCCAAGACGGTGTTTCCCGTTCGTCCCTCGACTCTGTCGGCAGGTCATCGACACGCCTTGGAAGCCCTGGCTCGCCCAACGAGCACATAGGAAACTGTAGGTGTCCGGACATGACTCAAGCCACGGTACGCTGACCTGCACACATTTATTATTGGATGAAAACATTGATGAAAATTGGATAATGAAGCAAAGTAAAATAAAGATTTTACCTCTACGTACCGTGCCTCCGTCAAGTACTTGTCCGCCACATCTCTAAACTGCCCCGGCTCACCCTCGTCCGGATGCGACTTATAGTACGCCTTCATAGCCTGAATGCGAGCCGTTGATATCGACTGCGTCAGGGGCTTCCTAGCGTTGTTGTTGAAGACCAGGCGAGCGTGATCCAATTGGGCCTCGTCCTCTAAACGGTAATATTTCTACAAGAAGAAATATACAAGTTAATGTATTTAATATATAATAGATTCACATTTAACGAATATACGATTTACTTACCATGAATTCATGTCACATATGCTCCTGGTGGTTGTTGTAGGTAATGTCCTAGGCCGTAGCGTAATCGTCCCAAGACGTAGCAGCCGATCCGTTCACTAGACCGGGGTGGTGACAACGGATGAGCTGGTCCAGGACAGCGTTGACCTGGCGGTGGCGTCCTTGACCCGTGAACGAGTCATTGGCCCAAGACCTAATACACGATTCTCAATTAGTACATATATAAGTGTTAAAATATCTAAATTGATTTGTTAAATATTTACTTACCTATCGCCAACCGGACGAATAACGAACCAATCTTCTGGCCGTGCAGGAATCGGTACGTGGCTCCTCCTGTAACACCGCTGTGGAGCCGGCTCCACATCAGGCTCTGTGGAAGGCTCCGAAGCAGGGTCTGAAGCCTGCGGTGCCGGAATCTGAAGAGGATACGAAGCAGGATCTGGAACAGACTCCAAAACCTGTGGTGTCTGAAGAGGACTCCTGGCCTCTGACTCCTCAGACGTAGAGTCGTCCTAAAAATTTGAAGATTGGTAATATAGATTTAAGAAGTTACTTATATAATTTATGTAATTTAATATTCTTTACCTGTCGTGACCGCCCTCGTGACCCCTGGCTTCTGTCGAGGCCCAACAGCTGAGACAGTCTACCATTGCTAGACTGACAGCCCTGGAAAACGAAGTCTGCTCTCGGGGACAGAAAGCCCGCGTCCCCCGTCGTCTACTGCTCGACGACATCCTGATGAAAGGAAATTTGATAATGAATTTAAAGGAAAATATAGAAGACGAAAGAAGAGATGAAGGAAACGTTACTTGTACTCAATTTCAAAATTCATCAGTATCACGATCATGTACTCTACTTCGTAAACCGGACAATCGATCTTTTGTCGTGGTTGTTCGCCGTTTTTGTTTTTTCACATTATGAGTCTGTACATCTTGTGCATCTCCAATTAATTCATCGAGTCATACACGAGACTCAACGACAAAAGAATCCAGCAACTCTTCTTCTTGATAAACAACATCAGCCTCATCAAGGTAATCAATATTGTCCGGTGTATATAACCGCTCACGACGATTCACCTTTTGTACAACCCACCATGCACTAAGCTTTTCGCATGGATATTATAGATAGTATACTTGTTCGACTTGGTGTGTAAGGACAAAGGTGTCGTAGCCTCGTAGTCGGTCCTTGTGTTTGACTTCTACCATGCTAAATTGGTTTTGTCGAGTTCCATTGTTATTATCAAACTAATCACAGTCAAAGAAGACAACTTTAAGGTCTTTACTCCCGGCAAAACTAAATTTTAGGATTTTGTTTATGATCCCATAGAGATTAGTTTCACGTCCTTCGGCATCGGCAACCCTCGTCACAACTCAGGTGTTAGATGTTGTCCTTAGAGGACGTTGAGCTTCAAATCGAGTTGAACAAAATTGGAACCCATTGACATCTTATCGACCAAAGAGTTTAACTTTAATGGATCCGTTGGACAGTTGTCGCAAATCTTCATGAACACCGGCTTATGTCTTAAACTGTCCAACATATGAAGTAAGAAGACTATTTTATGCTATGAACATAATTACTAAGAGGAACAAGACAAGGAAACGTTACATGATTTCGAAATCAGGTTTGGAAGTTAGGTCCTCCATTTACTCCATAATGTCGTATTGTTTGTATTTGCTTGCTCATAGGTTGGTGCTTGGACTTCCAATTTTGTCGATCGAACTCACTAAATAAGGACAAAACAAAATTATTAGCATAGATGTATAACACACCACGCAAATTAGTATAGATGTTAAACAACCACTTACTGAAAAAATTGTCCATCCCATCTATGTTAGCGTACATGTATAACAAAGCAGTTGTCTTTTCATCTGTTGAAGCATCACACCTCGTGCCACTACCAACAGTGGTGCCTCTCATTTGAAAAAGTGAGAGTTCGCTACAAGAGGTCGCTTCAGTCATATTGTACCGCAACACCGATGCATTAACATTGTGTTCTTCTACAAAGTAGACACTTGAAAAGTATCCTATCTCCTGAAGTGTAAATGCTTCGACGATGCATCCTTCAACCCTTGCCCTATTACGAACCACCGGTTTCAGACATCTAAGTGCTCTTTCAATGTGGTACATCCACCTATATTGAACAGGGCCGCCTACTTTAGCTTCATATGGAAGATGGATTAGAATGTGTTGCATTGGATTGAAGAACACTGGAGGAAATATTTTTTCCATCTTACATAAAAGCACGGGTACCTCTTTTTCCAACTTCTCCATCATCTCCCTTTTGATTTCTTTAGCACAAAGCTGTCTATAAAAATAGCTAAGCTCGGCTAACACCTTCCACACCTCATCGTCAAGATAGCCTCGAAACATAACCGACAGAAGTCTTTCTATGATTATGTGATAATCATGACTCTTTAAACCAATGAGATTTCAAGTCTTAACATTAACGGCTCTTCTTAGGCTAGCAGCATAACCGTCTGGTAACTTCAACTGTTTCAACCACTTGAAGACTTCTTTCTTTTCTTTTGGTCGAAGGCAGAAAGAAGCTCGTGGTTTGCCACCATCTTCGGAGAGCTCAATACTTGGTCGGTTACAAACCTCTGCCAAATCCTTCCGAGGTTTTATATTGTCTTTTGTTTTGCCCGTCATATCCAAGCACGTGCGTATGATGCATTCGCCCATGTTACGTTCCTGGTGCATGACATCAATGTTATGCATTAAAATTAAAGACTTAATATACGGTAACTCCCATAGTGCACATATATGAGTCCAATTGTGATCCTCTCCGTAACCAACAAAATATCCAGGATGACTTTCATCTGGCACTAGATTGTTGAGCTGTTCAACAATTTTCAACCCGTTCAGACGTTGTGGTGGTTCCTTTTTTACAATGGTACCCTTCCTGAAGGCATTTCTGTGTTGCCTAAACACGTGATTTGGCGGTAACCAACGTCTATGACAATCAAAGTAGCATATCTTGCCACCATGACTTAGACAAAAACAATCCGTGTCGGAAGCACATATTGGACATGTCAATCGACCATGAGTGCTCCAGCCAGAAAACATGCCGTAAGCTGGAAAATCATGAACAGACCACAAGTACGCAGCTCGAAGGTTGAATTTCTGTTTTCTATAACAGTCGTACGCTTCGACTCCTGTCCATAACATTTTCAACTCTTCAATCAATGGATGCATCATCACGTTTAATCGTGAACCAGGATGATCCGGTCCAGGTACAATAAGGCATAGGAACATGAACTCATAATTCATACAAAGAGATGGTGGTAAGTTGTACGGAATAGCGAACACGGGCCAACAAGAGTATGGTGTGGCGTTTGTACTAAACAGTGAGAAGTCATCTGTAGCCAACCCAAAGCGAATATTTCTCGCGTCATTGGTGAAATCTGGATAGAAGCGGTCAAGCGCCTTCCATGCCTCACCGTCCGACAGGTGCACCATCATGCCGTTGTTCTCACGTACACCTTCTTTATGCCACCTCATGTGTCTAGCTGTTTTTTTTAGATAGAAACAAACGCTTGAAACTAGGTGTGACAGGCAAGTAGCGAAGCCGCTTCTGTGCGACTTGAGTCATTACTTTTGAACCGTCGTCATTAACAACTTCGACAAATCTCGCTTTACCACATTTTAAGCACTTGTTCTCGTTGGCATGCTCTCTCCAAACAAGCATGCAATTGTCTAGACACATATCAATCTTCTCATATTTCATACCCAAACCAGAAATCAACTTCTTAGACTGATACATATCTTTAGGCACTTTATGTGGTTGTGGAAGGATATCGCTGATCAATTTGATGAGATCGTTGTAGCAGTTATTGGAGAATAAATACTTAGACTTAATGGCCATGAATCTAGTCATGAAAGTAAGGAGTGTCACTTCGTTGTGTTCATGCAACGGCTCTTCTGAAGCTTTGAGAAGCGTGAAAAACGCTTCAACCTCCGTTATTGGAGGATCCTCCATCAATTCAGGATTTATGGCATCAAGCATCTCGTCCATCCTATCGACCCCCGTGTTGTCATCCTCATCTGAAACTTGTAAGGGTTGAGAAGATGTCTCACCGTGAAAGGTCCACACCTCATAATCTTGCATGAAACCGTATCAACACAAGTGAAACGTCAAATTCACTTTGTCCCAACACTTTGCACCCTGACATTTCGTACATGGGCACCGCACCTTATCGATCATTGACAATGAAAAAGCTCAATCTACAAAAGCATCTGTCTTGGCGAACCACTCATCCGAGTGACCACCAGAATTGTTCTTCCAACCGGTATACATCCAACTACGGTCCTCACCCATGTTTGAATTTGCAGTTTAATGTCAAGGAAAATATAGCCACTTTATAATTTATTTATGTCATGACCCTACATCTATTGGAAAGGATAGGTCCTAAACCTACCCAAGAGTGACCGAGCGGAGCGTGCTTATGACAAGACACGTGGTCTGGATCCAAACGAAATTTCGGCAGCATAACCCCGCTGTTCTCCACTGTACGCCCGAAAATGGTGCAGCAGAGAACAACAGGGTTATGCCGTCAAAATCTCGTCTAGATCTAAACCCGCGTCTCATCACAAGCCACGCCCCCTCGGTCACTCCCAGGCTGTCCAAAAAGGTATAATTTCGAACGTACACGCCTCACATGCGTAACACATGTGAGACGGGCCCGTTCGAAACGGGTGACGCATGTTGTATAGGTTTATGTCAATCTTTCATTTTTGAGTCATTTGAAAGAAAGAGAGAGAGAGAGAGAAGTGGGTCAGCCGTCCTAAGTTATGCCCCGCTGGGGCCTGCCATTATCTTACAACGCCTAGAGTTAGTCGTCGTACGTTATGCCCCGTCATAAGTGGTCAAAGATGAAACCGCACCGTCGGGGCCCGCCGCCCACGCGCGGGAGCTTGCCGTCCTCGGTGCCTGTCTCGACTAATACATTACCGATAAATGGGCCGTGACAGACACTAAATGGGTCTTGTCAGGCCGGACCGGGCCGAAACCCATTTATTTACATATAGTAACTAATCACGCAATCAATCAAAGTATTATTTAAACAATAATCAATTACATTACTAATTAAACAATTAATCAACTAAGGTCGGGCGGCGCGGCAGGGCGGGCTTGGGGCGGGGCTGGGCGGCACAGCAGGGCGAGGCGAGCGGCGGCGGCCGAGGCGCGGCGGGGCTCGGCGCGAGCAGGGGCGGTCGGGCGGGGCTTGGGGCGGGACGGCAGCGGCTGCGGCGGGGCGGGGCGCGGGACGGTGGTACGCGGCGGCAGGGCGGGGCGTGGTGGCTCGAGGAATCGCCAGCATGAGGCATCGACGGTGGCAGCGCGAGGGGCCAGCGGCGCCTTGCAGCGACGGCGGCGGGCGGAGGCGGCGCCGGCATCGGTGACGCTCGGCCAGGCGAGGTGAGCCGCCCTGGCATATATGGGAGGTTTCTTGCCATGCACAGGGTTCCAAAAGGCGTTAGGCGCTAGGCGGGCGGTGACCCCTCGCCTAAAGCCTAGGCGTGCCTAGGCGAAGCCTAGGTGGGGACTAGGGACCGGTGGAGGGGGGTCGCCCTAGAAGAGGCAGGCCAGTGGGCTGGGCTAAGGCCACAGAAGAGGCAGACCAGTGGGTGAGCGACCCGTGGGCTGGGCTGAGGCCACAGAAGAGGCAGGCCAGTGGGTGAGCGGATGGAGACAGCTGAGTAGACAACATGAGTGTTGATTTAACATTTAAAGTTAGCACATGTTTTTTAAAGGAAAAAGAAAACAAATGTTGATGTAGTTGCGCGAGGAAGAAGGTGACAAAAGGTAAAGGCTAGGAATCCGCTTAGTGTACTATGACCTTGTTTGGCACTTTTTATAAAAATGAGTAGGGGTGTGCCAAACACTAGGATTCTCCAGCAGCTTATTATTCAGCTGTTTTCCAGAATGAACTATAAATAGGATATAAGCTTAACCTTTTTTTCACTAGTTTTTTAAATAATCTGCGTTTTTAACAAGTTCAAACTGTGTCAAACAGACCATATGTTTCACGTATTGCCCTCTATGCATTAGCTATTTCTGCAGAATTGCCCCAAATATGTCAATTGTGTTGACCTATCAACTTCTTCAGATTGACCATATTTCATTTCAGCTGGTAGGTGGGATCTTATAATATTGCTTCTAGTTAAAGAAAAAAGGTGCCATGTTTTGCAGTAATATATTACAATGGACAGCTCTGGAAAAAAAGGAATGATTGAATGAACAAAAATCTATGTGAAGCATTAATAGACGTAAGAAACCTATAACGGTGCAGAGTTAGCCCTGCAGACAAAACCATCATACTTAGTATCTCTTATCTTTTTATCATTTGCACACAGTGACAACATGAACTTGAATCATCTTTGCGAAATGGGTCTACTATTGTGACATAGTTAGGAGCACTGTACTCCTAACAGTTCTGACCTAGTTAGGATCACGATACTTGTAACTGTTCTGACCATAGTTTCTGAATACATTCAGGGGTGTATTTGCTTCATAAGATTTTTGAGGCGTGCTTGCTGATTAGCGAACGCAATTATTATCTGTTCGTGCATATCATTCCATGATTTCCATTTCTCTCTATATATCGGCCAGCCCATCCATCAGTCTTTCGGTTCTGAAAATATCCTATGCCCTGGGGAGGGGAGGGGGGCGACGAAAGGCGCCGGGGAGAGGCCGGAGGGGGAGGGGGGGGGACTTACCTCGGGCCGAAGACGGGCGGCGGCGGCGGCGGGTACGGGCGGCGGCGACCGGGACGGCGGCGGCGACAGGGAAGTCCAGCGCGAGTCGGGAGGCGGCACTGGCCGCCTCCCGTCTCGCGCACGGGTTATATACCCCGTTATTGACGATGGTGCTAGGAAACTGTCGTCTATAAGACTTGTTTCAATAACTTCTCGGATGGGCCCGAATTTAGTTAAAGACGACGGCCACCGTCGTTAATAATTTATTGACGACGGTTCTCGTCTAGCCGTCGTCAATAACTCGTCAATAACTAAGTTATTGATGACGACTAGATTAAGCCGTCGTCAATAACATTAAAGACGACGGCCCCGTCGTCAATAAATTTGGCTGTCGTCAATGATCGTTTTTCTTGTAGTGTGGTAACGAGAATTGAAAAAAAAACTGTAGACACCATTACCAGCTGAAAGACATGCCACTCTAAGTAACAAACATATAGAGTCTATCTACAAACTCTTTACATTATACTTCCAAGTTCTTAAAAATATGTGGCATCGGTACCTGGCGTTGTTATTCATTTGGAACAGTTCTTTTTATTACTCCCTCCGTTTTATAATACTTGACGTTGGAAGAACTAAGTTTAGTTCTCCCAACGTCAAATAAACACAGAACAGAGGGAGTATTATAATAAGACAAAGGCTAGAACCCTTTGGCAAATTAAACAAATCTGCGCAACTGAGCTCTTGGTCCGGCCGCACCGCACGGCCGTTGAGCGTCGTGGAGCGACGTAAATCCGCGGGTATCTCTTAAAAGTGAATTACTATTAAATTAATGATCTGTTGCTGATCCGATGACAGGTTTTGATCTCGATCAATCTGATCATCATGCAACATGTGGCACGGTACGTCAGTAACACGAAAATTAGAAAAAAAAACTGTAGATAAAAACATCGAAAAGATTGGCAGCATCTGCCGCCCCGCGCGACCGAGCGTACGTGGATAGAAAGGTGGGGACAGTTTGCGTGATAAAGGGCTGAGTGGTGGGGCCTGGTCCGAGTCAGCACTCGATGGACGTATCAGGCAGCCCGGTACCGTTCCCACGTGACTCGACCCACCGGCGCCGGCTCATGGGCCCGTCGTCGACGCCGGGCCCACCAACCCGTACGTGGAATTGACGACTTTTCTAGCTTTCTCATGTTCTTATTAAACGCGCCCAATTTTTTTCTGAAACATGTTAGTTTGGCTTCTTCACTGTTCATATATAGCCATGTTAGTTTGGCTTCTTCACCGTTCATGCATCGTGCACACAGCTCGAGCTGGTGAAGCTAGAGGAGTGACTTCAAAGGCTTCTAGTTCATCTTTGATCGGAAAACACCTCGACTTCCTCACTGGCTCTCAGAAAGATTTGCTCCAGGCCATCACATCAAGAAGCGTGCATGCAATCTACTCCTCCTCACCCGTTCCGACACAAGACGCACAGTTGATTGAATCTGCATCTGCCACTATAATGACCGGCCACGCATGCATCGGCGACTATTTTTATCTCTGCTCCTGACATGAGGTGAGGTGACATGCATAACTCAAACTAGAGACGTGCTTACCAGATCTGGTAAAAACGTACTCTATTTTCCTGAAAGATATTTGAGGACACATTTAATCTCTCTTCAGTCCCCCAAAATAATAAACATATTAGCAGCTCTTTGCATTTGCACAACTCAGACGATATTTGAACATTGTTGTTGTTATCAGCGCATGATAGGATCTCCATTTCCCTGGAATGCTTATTATCGTGCATGTTTTTAATGAGGAGGAGCATAGCGTTCTCACCCTTGTGGGCCCCGCTTCACATAACAGAACGTTTGTGCTCCATAGAGTCCACTTCCTCTACTCTGAACGTCTGTGTGCTCCGCCCAACTCTGTATGCCCTACGAGGCCCAGTATGCTTCCACCCCAAACAGAACATTTTGGCTTCGTGTACGAGTGATGACCCCAACCACCTGCTCTCGTAATCGCAAAGCTTCGTTATGCGTTGGGTGCCTGCTGCACCTACCTGAAGGTGGTAATGATATGTACAGTCTGTAGTACAAGACGATGAAGAGTGAAGTGGCTCGAGCAAAAGGCGATGATGAGATGGAGAGGGCATCAGGCCGGTCCGATGGCCATCAAGTCGGCAAGATCTCGCGATCTCCGTCCCTGTTCGTAACGACTTTTCCCATCGCTTTAATTATTTCACGACTGTCCATGCATCCGTGCACGTACAGACTAAGGACTGTTTATTTGGGTCTGAGCTTTTATTTTTTTAAAAAAAAACTGGAGTGCTTATTAGGCTAGCTGAAAAAACTGACGGTTAGCTTCTTACCTTTCCTATGTATATTTTTAGCTTCTATGCATTTAAAAGCCAGAAAATACCTTTATGTGAGTTTGTCAGCTTTTAATATGTATTTCACCAAAAGCTGGCTCTGGATGGACGCTATAGGTTAATCAGTAGGGCAAGTATAGGCTTATATATGCTTACCATGGACCGGGGGGGGGGGGGGGCGGCATGTATATGTGCCATTCCTTAGCTGTACGGCGCCTCGTATTCCTTGTGACATGGAGCTACCTATTGTCCATAAATGTAGTAGCTTGGCTTGAAACGGACGACATAGAATGTACATAAGAGAAGGCATAATTATAATATTATATTATTTCTGAAGCAAACTAGTTATCGAAATTAGGTACTCCCTTCCTTACACAAGACTATTCAGAACTCTTCTCAAAATGCTTGTCATTCTCACTTCTCAATATATTTTCATCTTCATTGCTCCTCTCTAATCCTTCATCATTCTCTATGCACCACTTGATTTACGGCTACAGATAAAACAATAAATACTATGAAAAATAATACTTCTTCTGTTTTTAATTATTTGGCGCTACGACAGGTTGTTTAGTTCAAAATTAAATTAAAAATCTTGTACTAATGTCAAATAAAAGATAACATAGAAAGTACTATGGAATAATAGAGGGAGTACTAGATACAGAGAGTAGATCGGCTCCCAATAACAGATGTGTGCCTGCGCTATTTGCCGCTATAAGCTGCTGGAGTTTTTGCGCTCGCTCGTCGTACGGCTGGATCCATTACTGAAGAATCAGAAATGAATCATGAATGCTCTTGTTTCATCTTTCTGGAGTGTACCTAAATAAAGATATTTAATTCGAATCCACCGACTTGGTGCTACTGCCTTCCGTTTTGATCAGACACATGCATGTTTTATATTCAAACTTTGTGATGTGTGACCACAACTTGTGCTAACAATATGCAGATGTTTATGATAAATGGAACCGTAGAACGAGGGAAGTCATATTTGATCGTGCAGTTCGTATAATCTTGCATTGAATGTCTTGTGGGACAATGTGCTATAAACTATAACGGCCAGAATCTGGTATGGGAGATGCATCGAGTTAATTAGGTTGTGCCTTGTATTTTTATGTGAAGAGAAAAGTTTATATTTCAAGTACACGATACAACAAATCGAGAGTGCAAAACATCTCAATTTATGGCATTGTTATGTCTGACGGTTTGGGGAATATATTTGGTCAAACTTATAAAACTTTGACTACCAAAACATCGTTCATATATTTGGTCAAACTTATAAAACAGGGTTTAGGGTTTAGAGTTCGCCTCTGAAGGTGAAGCTAGTTCAAACGACTTCTCTGTAACAGAGGCGCCTTCCTTTCATGTCATTTGATCATCTAATCCACAGGGCAAAGATAGATCCAGTAATCTCTATGACGAGATGATGGGGTTTCCTTCCATTTTCAGTTCGGTGCCTAAGTTGTAATTGGCAATGAATACCTACAAATTCTTTAATTAGCATCAAACAAAAATAATTAATAATGTCTGGGTACCAATAAAAACGGTACCACGTACACAACCTATGAAAGAAGATAACCTCGTGTGGGGCGTGCAGAATTGTATGCATTTCAAAACGAACAGGACATTTGATTTTAGGACCATGGTCCTCGTCGCATGTAAACAAATCAACGTGGTTACAAGTTTTGAACCAACACGTCCTTTCTGCTACCTCAGTGGCCGATCAAGACAAAAATCATAGGGGGCCTGACCCATATGCTATAGTAAACCATGAGATTAGGATAAAATTAAATCAGTGATTTTTTATTAGAAAAAATTATGTACAATCTGAACGATCACGTAGTTCCATTATATTATTTCTCTGTATTAATAATATTATGTTTTTTAAGAGAAAAAAGAATCAAAACTTAATCCCAACAACTAGTTGTATTCACTTAGACCCCTTCACATGATTCTCAATAAAAGGGATACATGTTACAAAAGTAAGGGAATAATCTCAATTTTGAACTCGAGTGGCTACTACTAAACGCCTAAAAAGACATACATGTGTTAAACCTATGCACGACACCGAGAAGAGTGTTGACACCTGAAGCAGCCTAAAATAACAGTAAAAATGAGAGGATCAGAATCAATCATAACTCAGAAGCTCTAAAATCTCTCTACCATGGATGAACAATTCAAGGAGAGGCTGATGGAGGGGCTCCTCTATCTGACGGGCAGTAGGGGGGCTCGAACCCCCCTTGCTGCCCCGTTGGATCCGCCCCTGTGCTACCTGGTCCTAAAACATCATCATTGAAGTCCTTTGTATCTAGTAGAGGTGGGAGATGGGCCGGGCCAAATTCGGGCGGGCCGAAGCCCGACGGGCCGGCACGGCCCAGGCACGAAAATGGCCCGAAATAGATTCGGGTCGGCCCGACACGGGATTTGGGCCGTGTCGTGCCCGGGTTCGGAGGCTTCGGGCGGCCCGACCCGAAATTGAGTTTCAGGCCGTGCTCGGGCCGGCACGGCGTGAAATTGGGCCATCGGCCTGAAAAGACCCAAAATGCCCGAAAAGCCCGATTTTTTGGAATTTTCCTGATTTTTTATGGATTTTTTTGATTTTTTTCGGGTTTACAGATTTTTTTTGGATTTTTTTATTTACAGATTTTTTGAAATTTTTTCGATTTTACATATTTTTCCAAGATTTTTTTTGAATTATTTGGGTTTTTTCTGTTATCGGGCCGTGCTTGGGCCGGCCCCGGCCCGAAATAGGCCCGTCGGGCCGCGTGCCGTGCTCGGGCCGTCAGTTTGGTAATTCGGGCCGGGCGGCCCGGCCCGAAAAGGCCCGGCGTGCTTTCGGGCCGTGGGCCGAATCGGCCCGAAGCACGAAAAATTCGGGCCGTGCTGGCCCGGCCCAACTCCCACCTCTAGTATCTAGTCATGATTTCGAGTTTCAAATAGAAACAAGATCCCGTTCACCCCTCTGTAAATTGACCGGGTGAAATCAAATCCTTCCAAAGTTCCCTTCCCCTGGTGGTTTCATCTGCTCCTGCATTCCAAAATTCTGTTCGCTTCATCACCAAGTGGATACATTCAGTTCCCCAGGCCAATACGAAAGGAGGACGTGGTCACACTTTCTAGCACATGGCCGGGGCATGTCCTTGCCGTTGGATAGTTTGTGAGTTACAGTAGTGGCTTAGTACTGGATTATGAGAGCCTCACTTAGGATCCCCAAAGCTGTTTGTTTTGTTTGAGATGTAGTACAAGATCGCAGAAGCTGATCTGCGCAGCACGATGCAGTGGTCTGCACGTGTTTGTACTACACGCATAGATTAGCCGTACCAGTTTCGTGGGGGGTAGTGGGGATTAGCCAGAGCTTGTCTGATGACGGAACGTGCAACAGGTTGGTGGTTCAAGTAGTTAATTGAGTCGGTAGCAGCAGCTGATGTGCAGGAAGCATCAGATGATGTGCGTGCTGAAACTAATTAACGGCTGCATGCCCACGGCATCCCAATCACCACCCACCATCTGCCCCCCATGTCCCGAGCCCTCCCTATGATTCGGATCTTCTGCAAAGGAATGCCTTGAGCGCGGTACACTCCATTGACATAAGGTGCCTCACTACTAACAGGACAATGTTTGTCACTAAAGGAATAAATATCCGCAAATGTAACATCCATATCGAGCCTACGACTCGATCGAACCCGATGGAAAGATTCTATTATATAGAACCTAACCAGTCAAGCTATGTTCCAATATATTTGTAGGCTTAAATTTTACTACTAGTTTCGATCCGTACTTGTACAAAGGTGAATCTTTGCTGCTACCTAGTAGAACGAGAACTTGCGATACAATACGGTACCAACTTTATATTCCCGCGGCACATCATTGTCGCCGTTGTCCGAATCCAGACTGGACAAACAAGAATTTTCGCGAAACTTGCACCTGTATCTTTCAAACCAAGGGCGCGAGATCTGGCCCTGCTCCACCATCTCTATCCTACGCCAGCTCCATGCACTCACTCACACACGCCTCCGTTTCTAACTAGTAGTCTGCAATGTGCTATCATCAAAACCCACACCATCACCAAAAACCCACACCATCACCACGCAAGGACGCCTCGAAGCGAAACAGTAAGTCCTCTGCTACTCTGCTGCATGTAAAAGATGAAATACCTGAAGGCTAGCTGGAACCAAAGATGTTGCCGCAGCACGCACGCACGCACGAACCGGATCAAAGGCACAGGCGCCAGGTGAGTGAGTGGGTGAGTGAGTCAGCAGTGATCCCGGCCATCATTTGGACAAGACGGCGACCTGAAGTCCATGCTCACCATGACGTGAAAGAAGCGGCAGGTATCCTCGCGTTCAGAGCAAACTCCCAAGGCAGGACTGTAGGAGTAATAGTACATTATACGTGGGGGAGCATCGAGATCGAAGGTGCAATCCGCCTAGGATTCTGGGCCGCGCACGGTGGACCCATCACCTGCCCCCCTATGCACATGCCCAGCACTCGCCTCTGCATATTTACCGTCACATGTCGAACCTTCACATCATTCACCCCATGCTCTCTGTTTTCACCACTGTTGCTCAAGCTGCTGCTAATCTGTTGCCCAAGCTGCTACTGCTGATTATATAGAAGTTTGAAGCTGGGGCAGTACAAGGCAGAATTCTACTACAACATGAAAGATGCTGCTAGCATCCACAAACTGACAGGGAAGTTCAGGCAGGATTACTTTATACCAGAGAGGTTTGGCGCTTGCATCTTGCTCAAGCGCAACCTCCGAGTTATGTTCTTATTCTTGTTTTTTCTTATGGCTCTAGGACTCCCACGGTTCTAATAACTTTTTACATGACGGAGCAGGCGTTCGGGTTCTCGTCGCTGAAGAGCTGGGGGGCGTGAGGCGCGTATGGCGGGTACGGCGGCGGCGGCGGCGGCGGCAGGTACGCCGGCTGGTAGATGTAGCCCGGCGGGGGTGGCGGGTAGTACCCGCTGGGAAACCCGAACCGCGGGTAATGCATGTACAGGTTGGCGGCGGCGAGGGCGGCGGGGTCCTTCTCTTTATCCTTGTCTTTGTCCTCGCCGGCGGCGTCGCCGCCTTCCTTCTTTTTCTCGTCCTTCTTCTCGTCGCCGCCGCCGCCGCCTTCGCCTTCTTTGCCGTCCTTCTTCTCCTCGTCCTTGTTTTCCTCCTTCTTCTCCTCGCCGCCTTCCGCCTTCTTCTCATCCTTGGCTTTGTCGTCGCCGGCGGTCTCCGGCGGGAGGACCGGCTCGGACTTGACGACGGCCGCGTGCTTGCCGGTGCGCCTGTGCACGTACTCGGCCAGCTTGGCCTCATCGAACACGCCCTTCACCGTCACTTCCGACGCCTTCAAATCTGACTCTGCAGATTGCACTCCTGCATCGTGACAACGAATCGTTGAGACAGACATCAGAACTGCAGACAGAGAGGTTACATCTGGCTTTGTTTCATTCACCCGATGAGGGATTATATACTCTGTTTCATGACTGGACTCGGCAAAGCATAATCATCAAGGCAAATTTCAGGAGCAGATGCGACAGAGAAGCGATAAGGATAGACATGAAAAGGACTAGAGATTTAATGGCAGCAAGTTGAGTTGAGCACCTTTCATCTTGAGGATCCTCTTCCTGATCTCCTGAGCGCAGGCCTCGCAGTGCATGTGCACCTTCAGCACGACGGCGATCACCGGCGGCTTCAAAAACCAAATAAAGGGAGATCAGCCATTAACAGGGAACACACGACGCGTAATTAAAGTCAGAACAAAGCCACTGCAATGCGGTGGTCGCAGTGCCAACAATGCAGGAAGAAGAACGATGACAATTAGCTTGTTCACCTCCTTCTTGTCTTCGGCCTTCGGCAGTTCAGGCTCCTCCTCCTTCTTCTTCTTCTCCTCCTCCTTCTTCTCCTCCGGCGGCGGTATCGGCGAGAGGAGCTCCACCTTGCGCCCGGTCTTCTTCTGGACGCGCTCCACCACCTTCATCGGGTCGGCGGCTGGTTTCTTCCCCTTCACCACCACCTTGTGCGCTTTCGAGTCAGCAATCACGTCCTCCACTCCTGCAGCAAACACAAAGAAAAAGGATGCAGCTTTCAGATGTGGCATACTGTACGTATCAGCACCCCTACAACTACAGTCATGAAGGTTGGATTTTTGAGCTAAAGAATCTTAGGTTTCCTTTGGTAGCAGTTACAAGTACACTGAGAATATGCATACATGCTTGGAACGTTTGCGAATTTGAAGGGAGCTTTGGAGGATATGCTCTGAATGACATATGCTCAAGGCTGTCGTTCTCTTGGAATCTACCTACCAACCTTTCTTGAAGGTAAAAGTCACCCGGATCTCTAAGTCATTCTCCCCCCGCCGTTTGTAAGGGAAGGATATTATTAATTAACTATTAGATTCATGTGCACCCATTTTGAAAGGGAAGGATCTGATTAATTAGGAGAAGCTGATTGTGTAAAGCTTAACCGACCTACTCCAGGTTCAAATCCAACCATAAGTTACAGAAATTCTTCTAAAAGAACCTTTAAAGACACCCAAATCTGGAGTTAAGTAAAACAGGGGACATTCTGAAAGTTCAATCAATCACATCATGATCTCTTAAACCTGATTAACACTCGAATCTTGTATTTGCGGAACACCAAAATAACCATAAATCAAATGTTCGTACCACACACAAAAAAACAATCTCTTCCTAATCAGGATGCGCTGCTTGAATGTTGAGGCATCAAACGACGAAACAAACCGAGAAAGAGAACAGCATACTTGAACCGGCTCTTAAGAAATGAGACTTGATCCAGAAAAGCAAAGAGCAGCAGAGACTAGCGAGGGCATTACCATCGAACCGCTTGAGGATCTTCTTGACCTTCCTGGCGCAGCCCTCGCAGTGCATGTAGACACGCATCTCGACCTCCTCCGGCGGCGGGGGCGGCGGCGGCGGCGCCTCCTCCTTCTTCTCCTCACCGTCCTTAGGCTTCTCCTCACCTTCCTTGGGCTTCTCTTCTTCCTTGGGCTTCTCCTCCTCCGCCTCCTTGGGCTTCTCCTCTCCCTTCTTGGCCTCCTCCTTCTTCGCCTCCTGCAAAATCACACGTACGGAGCAGACCCGTCAAAGATGCCGCCTTTCATGGGCGAAAAACCAGCGATGCGCAGAGCGCTCCAGCCTTTACCTCTCCCATGGCGGCTGATTGCCCTGCTTCTTGCCTCCTTGGGTCAGTGGTGGCTGGCTCTGTGCTAGCGTGTGTGTCTGCCTGTGACGCCGGTGGGGGGGGGGGGGGGTGTCACCTTATGTAGCGGGTGGGCGCCGCCAAGGGCTGCAAGATCCGCATGGAAATGATTCGGGCATCCGGCGTCTCCCCCTCTCTCTCTTGGTTCTCACTCCATCTCCTGGAACTTGCCAACTTGGCTGGCACAGTACTCGGAATTTTCTTTCCTTTTTTCTCACTTCTTGGTGCACCGAAAAGTGAAGAATTAGACAATCATATTCGGGTGGAGTAAACTGCATTTCCGTTTGTCCATATATTAGTTGTCCAAATGTGGAGATCCAGTGACCAGTTGTCCACAAGCTCGGCGATGGCCAGTTGCTCACTGCACTAGTCCGTTGGGCGGCACAAAGCTACAGATGCGAATAAAAAAAGCTCTGGTGGTTTCGATATCCCGTTGCCGTGTGCTCTCGCAGACGACGAAGGCGTTCGCAAAGTGGCCGCTTCGGTTTCCTTTTCCTTGGTGAGAGGCTTGCTTGAGCTTGACGATGGAAGAGACCAGAAGAAAGTTGCAGCCAGCTACGCTGCTGCGCTGCATGGGTTCCCAGTTTTCCAGCACCAGCTAGCGCGGGCGTATGCACGAGCCATACACGTATCCAGCATCAGTTGCCAGACATCCAGCACGCTTCAGCCTCCATGCATGCAGACATGCATGTACGCACTGCGTGCCACTGCTGGCGTTCGTGGTGCGTTATTATAGCATTTGGCTAAATGGCTAGTGCTTGTTTGGTGGCTTGTGCCAATTCTCTACGCAATACGTTGTGCCGTATTTAACTTGGTTCGACTTCTGGAGCTGGAAAAGAAAAGCATGCATGCCTGGTTCATGTGAGTTGCGATGCTCAGAGTTCATTCAATGGTACACTTGTCTCCGATCCACAGCGTGCACTTATCCACTACACGAATGCAGTAAATAAAGAAAAGGCCGCGTATGTTAGTTATTTACGTCGGTTTTATGTTATTTACGACAGTTTCTGGCCGTTTCAAGTCTTTGGTCGTAAATAAAATTATTTACGATGCTTACCGTCGTAAATAACTAACTTACAACGGTTAGGAATGACCGTCGTAAGTAAATGGCCGTCACCCACTGCCGCGCCATGTGGCGTGTTTGGCGCCTTACTTACGATGGCTAGGGTACCAGCCGTCGTAAGTTAGTTAGATTAACTTACGACGGCCAGGGAAAGCCGTCATAATCTAATTAACTTACGACGGTCCTGTACAACTGGCCGTCGTAAATAAGGTTTTATTTAAAAAAACAGAAAATGGCTACCCTATTACGATGACCAGGTCATAGAATATTATAATCATCCATCATATAGACAGTAAGACAGATAATCATCTAAAATCTAAAACAAAAGGGGCTAAACATTACCCTTCCACTAGCTCCTCCACTCGCTCCGGAGCCGAAGAATCCGTCTCCGCGCCCTTCTCCTGTTGCCGGTAGATGTGGCGATAGAGTTTGAGCCTCCGTTACCGATCTCTGCAATTCAAATAAATAGATAAAGTGAGTTTAACCTTGTACGGCTCTCTCCCCACTACTCTCACTCCCTCTCTCGCCCTCCCCCGCACTCTCACTTTCTCCCTCGCCCTCTCCCTCCTCTCTCTACGAATCCCTCTCTCTCTCTCTCTCTCTCTCTCTCACCCCCTATCTCTACCACTCCGTATCTCTCTCCCTCCCTCTTTCCCTTTTCACTCTCACTATCCTCCCACTCCCCTCCCCCTCTCTACCACTATCTCTTACTCTCACTCTCTCCCTCTCCCCCCTCACTCTCACTCTCTCCCCTCAACTACACTAAGTTTTTCTTAGATTAGAAAATGGCAAATAAAAAACATATTAACTGGACATCTGAATACGCATGTGGTGGGGGCACTTGTGGCGGGGCCAAATATGACGACTGCCACGTCGGGATCAGGATATGCAACCCACTCCATCGAGCTAAGGCCTGTAATTGCAAAATATTAAAACAAATAAACTAATGCAATGTTAGAAATTTAAATTAATTTGTATTCAAATACTTACCTTCATCACCGCCTGCATCTGAGTCATGTAGTTTGCCATGTAGGCGGCGTGCTGCTCCTATGCGGCCCGGGCTAGATCCCTCTCCCTCTGGAGCTCCTCCCTCCCTCTCCGGATCTCTTCTCTCTCCCTAATGAGCTCCTCTATCTAGCTCTGGTGAGGGACGACGACTTGTATGCCCGATGGAGGAACCCTTAGTCGATGGAGTGACGATCGAAGGTCGCGCTACCCTTGAGTCGATAACTCCATCGAAAATGGCAAACCTACAAAGAAATAAAAGAATAATAATTAGAATAAGCAAGTTTTTATAGAAATAAAGAAAATGGCCAACTTAGTGTCCATGTGCCTTCCCGCCTCCGCTAGCTTAAACGACTTGAGTGTCGATTGGCGCGTTTTCCCAATCGTACCCTTTGCCGTGTATCCTCACGGTCTCTCGCCCATACTCTTACTAAAAGGAGTAAAATTGCATATTAGTGATAACAAATTAGTAACAATTGAATTGATAAGTTTTAATAACTTACCAGTCGATCGGTCGCGACCTGACTGCACTCCTGAGGCTGGGATGGGTCCTTATGACCCCGTTTCAAGACGGCAGTGCCGGTCGGTACCTAACCGGTCTCGCGCTCCTGTAGATATGTGTTAGTATGCTAATATATTATTAAGACATACAAAGAAGGGTTATTATTCTTACCATGTGTTCAACTAAACGCACATGGCCATTGGGGCCATAGGAGTGCTTTGAGTCTGAACCTCTGCATCCACGAGCACTCCTGGACTTAGCGATGAAAGCATCGATAGCCCACATATGGCAGAGAGCTCGGTACGCATCGGGCCGACCTTCTACCTAGGAAATACTGATCTACACATATTTATTATGTTATTGAAATACCTTTTACATAACTAAGTATTGAAATAATTGAACACAAACAACTTACCTCCGTGTACTTCTCCTCTATCAAGTAAGTGTCTGAGGCCCTCCTAAACGACCCTGACTTGTACTCCTGGTGCCGCTTGAGGTACTCGTTCACGGCTTGAATACGAGCGTACGATAACGTTTGCGTTACAAGCTTCCGTGCATTCCTGTTGAACATGGCTCTAGCACGGTCCAACATGCTCTGACTCGTGTTCTCTAAATGGTACATCAGCTATAAGAAAATAAATATTGAAAAGATATGCATTAACGATTGAATCAAGTTGAAGAATAATAATTTATAAATTTTTATTAAGCAGACTTAATTACCATAAAATCTGTCCACACAACCCCTTAAAGGTTGTTGTGTGCCTCGTGCGAGACCTGAGCGTAGTCGTCCCACGACGTCGCAAGGATCCCGTCGATCACACCGGGATAGTGCAGACGCACTAAAGACCCGATACAACAGGACACCTGTCTATGGTGCCCCTAACCCGTGAACAAGCAGTCGTACCAAGAGCCGCAAGGATTTAGTGAACTTATTAATATACCCACAAACAAAAGAATCTAAAAGTTGAATATTATTTGATAGTTTGCTTACGTGTCTGCGACTGGGCGAATAGTGATCCGCTATGTAGGAACTGGAGAAGGAGACACAAAATACGTCCTCCTCGTCCGCCGCCTTTGCTCTGGGACCACGTCCGTTGACCCGGAAGGCTGCTCACCACTGGAGCCTGAAGGCTCCACGCTAGGTGACTCCATGGCAGCCATAGGCAACGCCGAAGGCTGTGGCGACGCCCTAGCCTCTAACTCTAACTCAGATGAGTCTGAGTCAGACTGCAAAATAGAAAGATTGATAAGAATACTTAATTGCTAAGTGACATATAAGATAACTTAATTTCCAATAAAAATACATCTCCGTGCGCTGTAAGGCCACAGGTACGCCCGCTAGATCCGGGACGTGTCTCAACAGCTGAGAGTGTCAGCTCTCACCTGAGGAACTACCCCAAAAAGGGTATCCCGTGCCTCCCTGAGGAAGCCCCTAGCCCCCTTCCCTTTTCCTTTCTTTGACAACATCCTGTTGTAAGAAGTAATTGATAAATATGCTAGAAAAATATACAAAGTTATAATAATTTAGTGAAAAGTACTTGGAGTCAGTTTTAGAATTCATCGACATCACGAATCCTACTCCTCAAACCAGACCATCGATCTTGCTTTGTAATTTGTTTCCGTTTTTGTTTGCGCATATTAGAAGTCTCTTCATCATTATCGTCGCCAACCAAGTGATTGAGTTCAACACCAGGCTCGATGGAAAACGAATCTGGCAACTGTTGTTCTTAATAAACCTCGTTAACGTCATTGATTTCATGGTAGTCATCATATCTTGGAGTATATAACCGCTCACGAGGATTCACCTTATATACCACTCACCAAGCATTAAGCTTTTGACCTGTATAAGGTAAATAATACACTTGCTCCACTTGGTGTGCAAGGACAAATGTATCGTAGCCTCATACTCGTTCATTGTGTTTGACTTCCACCATGCCAAATTCATTTTGTCGTATTCCATGTTTGTTGTCAAACCAATAACAATCAAAGAAGACGACTTGAAGTTTCTTATTTCTGGCAAAATTAAATTCAAGAATTCTATTAATGATACCATAATAATTAGTTCCGTGGCCTTGAGAGTCGATTGCTCTTGTCAGAACTCCAGTATTACATGTTGCTGCGAGCAGACGAAGAGGTTCAAATTCAATTGCACGAAATCAAAACCCGTTGACCTCATATTGGTCATAGCTTCTAACTTTAACCACTTTCGAAGAGCTCAAGAGTTGGACGGTTAAAAAGCTCTGCCAGATCCTTTTGAGCCTTTATATTGTTTTTCGTCTTACCCGTCATATCCATGCATGTGTTTATTATACATTCGCCCATGTTACACTTCTCATGCATAACATCAATTTTGTGCATTAAAATCAAGAACTTCACATACGGAAGCTCTCAAATTCCATATATGTGAGTCTAACATGTTCCTCCCCGTAACCTAATAAATATCCGGGATGACTTTCATCTGTCACCAGTTTGTTCAATATATCAGAAATTTCTGACCCATTTTGACGTTTCGGTGGTCCTTTTGTTACAACTGTGTCCTTTCTGAAGACATTCTTCTATTGTCGAAACACGTGATTTCAAGCTAACCAACGTCTATGACAATTGAAGTAGCATATCTTGCCCCCATGAGCAAGTCGAAAGCAATCCATGTCCGAAGCACATATTGGACACGTTAAACAACCGTGAGTGCTCCATTCAGAAAACATACCGTATGCTGGAAAATCATTGACGAACTATAAGTAAACAACCCGCATGTTGAATTTCTAATTATTGTAATCGTCGTGAACTTTGACTCCTCTCCATAAAGTTTTCAGTTCTTTAATCAACGGTTTCAACATCACATTTAGACGTGGCACAGAATGATCTGGTTCAGGTATGATGAGATAAAGAAACATGAATTCATACTTCATACAAAGAGATGGTGCCAGGTTGTATGGAATAACAAAAACGGGCCACACGAGTATGGCGTGACGTTTGTACTAAACAACGAGAAGCCATCTGTTGCCAATACCATGCGAATATTTCTCGCATCACTGGCAAATTCTGGATCGAAGCGGTCCAACGCCTTCCATGCCTCACCATCGGACGGGTGCGTCATGATTCCATTGTTCTGACGTACACCTTCTTTGTGCCATCTCATGTGTCTAGCTGTTCTTTTTTGAAATAAACAACCACTTCAATCAAGGTGCCATTGGTAAGTAACGAAGTCGCGTGCGACTTCTGTCATCATATTATCACCATCGTCGTTAACAACTTCGACAAATCTTGATTTACCACATTTTAAGCACCTTTTCTCTTTCACATGCTTTTTCCAAAAAAGCACACAATTGTCTGGACACACATCAATCTTCTCATATTTCATACCGAGATCAGACAACAATTTCTTTGACTGATACATAACTTTAGGCAATTTGTGGGGTTGTGGAAGGATATCACCGATCAATTTGATTAGATCATTGTAACAATTGTTGGAAAATAAGTATTTGGACTTAATTGCCATAAATCTGGTGATGAACGTATGGAGGGTCACTTCTATGTGTTCATGAAGCGGCTCTTCTAAAGCTTTAAGAAGCTTGAAGAACGCTTCTACCTCCATTGTTGGAGGATCCTCCTTAGCCTCTGGTTTAATGGCTTGTAGCATCTCATCCATCCGATCAACCCTCGTGTTGTCATCATCCTCTTGCACTTCTTGTACGGCTTTAGAAGCTGCCTCGCCGTGAAAACTCCACACCTCATAACGTAACGTGTAACCGTTTCGACAAAAGTGTATCGAAAGAGTCATTTTATCAAGGCACTTTGTGTTTCGGCATCTCGGACATGGGCATCGCTCCTTATTGATCGTTGACAAAGAAAAGGCTCGATCGATAAAAGCATCATTCTTTGTGAACCATTCATATGAGTGACCACCTTTCTTGTTCCAACCAGTGTACATCCAACTACGATCTTCACCCATGTTAGAGGCTACAGATTAAAGAGGGAGAAAACATCGTTAATTTATACTTCTATTGAGACATATAGGTCCTAGGTGCATCTAGGTATCCCCGTGGGTTTTGGATAATTGATGACGATAATTAAGAGACTAATGAGACAAGATGATCATAAACACAAGCCGGCCACCTAAACTCCCAAAAAGGAAAAGGATGAAGAACGGCGTCGAATACTCGTAGAAATTAGGGTTTCATTTGAGTCTTTAGTAGGCTAGCCGTGTAAGAGTGAGAGTGTGTGTGTCAAGTGCATTGAGATCATAGAACAAAGCTCAAAGCATTAGAAGTGTCGAATCCTTAGTGGAGAGTGCTAGTGAGGTAAACTCGAGTTGGCCGGACTTGTCCGGGCAAGAGGCCGGACTAGTCCGGAAGTCCTACGGCTTAGTCCATTTTGGGGCGGACTAAGAGTTCCTGACTGAGTTTGGACTTTTCCGTTTTGAGATGGACTAGTCCGTTTCTCTCTTGGTGAGAGTGTTTTGGGACTAAGTCCTGGTAGACCGGACTTGTCCGCCTCAGTGGCCGGACTAGTCCGGGCTTCCTGTGTGAGTTCGGGCTAGTCCGTTCTAAGGCAGACTAGTCCGTATGGTTGTTAGATGAGAGCTCCCATGGCTAAGTCTTGGTGGACCGGACTTGTCCACCTTAGTGGCCGGACTAGTCCGGGTTCAGCAGACTTGTCCGTTCTCACCCGGACAAATAGTTCCTGTGTGAGATCGGACTAGTCCATTTTGTGACGGACTAGTCCGGACTTTGGTTGGTGGCAACCGTTGGCTGTCGGGACTTCTATAAAAGAAGATGCCCCGACTTCATTTAGACAACTCTGGAACCCTAGCGCCGCCACAACTATCCTAGAGCCTCTCCAAGCCTTCTTCATTGCCTACTCACCCTCTTGAATCAATTCTTGAGTGGATTTGGGTGTGTGAGGAGAGAAGAAGGAAGAACTTCGAATTTAGGCTCTTGGAGTGATCTCGTGCACTTGGTGTGAGTCTTTGTGACCTGTGGCTTGTGAGATCCGTGAAGTTTTGTGGAAGTGATCAAGTGGGAGTCTCAGATTGTGAGCAGCCCCAAAACTTTGTACGTTCACCCTTGAGATAGTGAAGAACCGGGTTGGCCTTAGTGCCGACTTGGTGAGGAAAGGGTTGTTAGACCCGGTCCTTTGTGGACTCCTCAACGGGAACGTAGATTCTTGAGTGGAATCAAACCTCGGGAAAAATCTCAGTGTCTCTCTTGCATTTACATTTCCTTGAACGTCAAAATTGCTTAGGGTTTGTTTTGATTATTTCGCTATTAGAGTATACATCATTACAATCTTGCAATCCATTTCAATATTCTATCACACATGTCATATTAGATTGCTAGTTAATTTATCCACATTTTGTTAAACTAAAATCTGAATAAAAACCCATAGAAATCAAGTTTTAGGACTTTCCAGCAGTTTGACCAGAATAGTCCGCCCCTGAGCCAGACTAGTTCGGCCTTTTTAGGTTTTTCAGCAAGCTGGCCGGACTAGTCCGCCCCTGAACCACACTAGTCCGGCCGTTGTGTTCTAATCTTGTTTAATTAAGTCGTTTCAGGTATTTTAGCCTATTCACCCCCTCTAGGAAATTTCAATTAGTATCAGAGCAGGTCTCTCCATCAAGAGTCTAACCACTCGGAGAGAAGATGGCCGGAGTGGAGGGATATGAGATTTCGCCGACGTCGCAAGGCGACAACACATATGACAAGAAAAAGAACACGGATGTGCTGCAACACCACTCGTGTGACGATGAAGAAGTTCGCCAGCTCAAGGCACGACTTCGCGAGAAGGCAACTTACTCAAGTAAAGAGGAGAAGAAGAAGACGAAGGATCAAGAAAGGAGTGTTCAACCGGACTATTCCCAATATCCTTTCAACTATGAGCTATTAACTTCTAACAATCATTACTTGCATATTCCTCTTAGCAAACCTCCTCAATTAGATGGAAATGATTACTCAATGTGGAAGCATAATATGAAGATGCATCTAATCTCCTTAAACCCTAGCTTGTGGCAAATTGTTCTAATAGGTGTCCATCTTCCAAGAAATGAAGAAGACGTTACCCCGGAGCAAGCCATCCTACTTTATCGCAATGCTCAAGCAGTTGGGGTCATCACCTCATCCTTGACCCGAGAAGAGTTCAACCAAGTCGATGGATTGGAGGTGGCCAAAGACATATGGGACATACTCAAGACGACGCATGAAGGCAACCGAGTCATTAGGGAGGCCAAGATCGAGATGATCGAAGGAGGGCATGGGAGGTTCACCATCATGGATGGTGAGTCCCCTTAAGACATGTACAACCGTATCAAGGTCCTCGTCAACAAGATCTGATCTTATGAATGCACCCGATGGACGGATCATGAGGTGGTGAAGAGGATGCTTCAGTCATTCATGCCTCAAAACATTGCTCTTTGCTCCTTGATCCGTGAGAGCCTGGGATATGCTCAAATGACCCTGGAGGAAGTGCTTGGAAGAATCATCAACAATGAGATGATGGAGAAGGAAGCCATGTTCTACAATGACCTACAAAGGCTCGCCTCCTCCAAGAAGAAAGATGTTGCTTTCAAAGCAACATCCTCATCACAAGACTTCGAAGCAAGTGATTATGAGGGTCTCGACACCGATGAAGAAGAGGCACTCTTCATCAACAAATTCAAGAGGATGATGAGAAGAAGGAAGAGGAGCAACCATTATGAGAACAAGAACAAGGAAAGGTACAAGCCCAAGGTGAAAAGAGCATGCTACAACTGTGGTGAATATGGACATTTCATTGTGAATTGTCCACATGAAGAGAGTAAGAAGAAGAGAGATGGTAAGTCCCAAGAGAAGAAATTCTTCAAGAAGAAGAAGCCATCAGGACATGCTCACCTTGGGAAGGAATGGGACTCAAACGAAGACTCATCCTCCGAGGATGAAGAGAAAGTGGCAACACTTGCCATTGGAAGGAGCAAGCTCTTCCTAAACCTTGAAGACTTCAAGTCTACATGTCTCATGGCTAAGGAAGGAAGAAGAAAGGTTAAATCAAAACCATCCTCCTCTACTTCTGCACTTGATAGCTTTGATAGTAGTAATGAAAATGAATCCATGCTTAAGGATCTAAGTAGGAGCACCTTGAAAAAGATGAGATTGTTGTCGGAAGAAATCTTTGAGAAGGATGAACTCATCAACCGTCAAGAATACATGCTCATCCTTGAAAACGAGAGATGTCATGAGCTTGAAGAGCTCCTTGAGGTTGAAAGTGAAAGAAGCAAGGCACTTGAGCGTGAACTTGCTTTGAGCAAGGAAACTTGCTAAAATCTTGAGGACTCAACTAATGTGCTCAAGGATAAAATTGTTAACTTGATAAAAGTCAACAAGTGCTCAAACTTAATCCTAAAACTTAAAGATTAACTCAAATTGGCACAAAACAAGCAATCACCTAAAGGTGGGATCTTTGACAAGGAAAAATTGGCATATGCACGAAGTGCATATACCAATGTAAGACCTCCACATGTCAAAGATGGTCTTGGCTATTCTCGGGAGTGGAAGCAACATGCTAAAACTCCCAAGAATGGGAAATACTTGATTGTATTTGTCAAAGAGGGATCATCCAACAAAGAAAATGTAAAGAACATTGCAAACTCATCTAACATGCCTACAAATGAACCTCATCCTTTGTTCTTTGACTTTGATGCTTCATCTGTTTTATTGAAAAACAAAGTTATAAAGATCTATATGTTGGGCCACTCCGCAAGAGTCCAAAACCTTGTGTGTGGGTGCCCAAGTGCCTCTTGACTAACATGAAAAGACCCAACTCCGTTTGGGTACCAAAAGGTAAGGCATAACTCTATTTTGTAGGCATACTCCTCCGGTGGATCAAAATGGGTGCTTGACAGTGGATGCACAAACCATATGACCGGAGAGAGAAGGATGTTTGCGGAATATGAGGAAAATGAAGATCCAAGTGAAGGAATATACTTTGGGGACAATAGCTAAGGGAAAATCCTTGGCACCGGTAAAATTCCTATTTCTCCCCATCATACTCTTTCAAATATTTTGCATGTTGATCTCCTTTATTATAACCTTCTATCCATATCCCAACTATGTGATAAAGGTTATAATTGTATTTTCACTAATGAGTGTGTGACTGTCTTAAGAAGAAGCAATGACTCAATCGCCTTTAAGGGCGTGCTCAAGGGAAAGTTTTACCTTGTGGATTTCACCATGGATAAAACTCAACTTGACACGTGCTTAATGGCGAAGACCAACATAGGATGGATTTGGCATAGACCGCTAGCCCATGTTGGGATGAGAAACTTGCAAAAACTTCTTATGGGAGAACACATTCGGGGCTTAAAAAATGTTGTTTTTGATAAGGACGGGCCATGTAGTGCTTGTCAAGCCAGAAAGCAAGTTGGAGCTCAACATCCATCTAAAAATGTCATGACCACTACAAGACCTTTGGAGCTACTTCATATGTAACTCTTCGGTCCAATCGCCTACATAAGCATCGGCGGTAACAAATATGGTCTTGTTGTTGTAGATGATTATTCTCGCTTCACTTGGGTGTTCTTTTTACATGACAAAGGCAAAACTCGAGGTATGCTCAAAAAATTCTTGAGAAGAGCTCAAAACGAGTTCCCCTTAAGAATCAAGAACATAAGGAGCGATAACGGCACCCGAGTTCAAGAATACTCAAGTGGAAGAATACTTGTATGAAGAAGGCATCAAGCATGAGTTTTCAGCCCCCTACTCCCCTCAACAAAACGGGGGGCTGAAAGGAAGAACAGAACTCTTATTGAGATGGCAAGAACCATGCTTGATGAGTACAAGACATCAGACCGGTTTTTGGTGGAAGCGGTTAACACCGCTTGGCATGCCATAAACCGATTGTATCTTCATCGACTTTTGAAGAAGACGTCTTACAAACTTCTAACCGGTAACAAACCCAACATCTCTTATTTTCGTGCCTTTGGGAGCAAGTGTTATATTTTAAACAAGAAGCCTAGGACTTCGAAGTTTGCTTCAAAGTCAGATGAAGGTTTCTTGCTTGGTTATGACTCAAACACCTAGGCCTATCGTGTTTTCAACAAATCCTCCAGAATTGTTGAAATAGCGAGAGACGTAGTGTTTGATGAGACTAATGACTCCCAAGTGGAGCAAATTGATCAAAGTGTGCTAGATAGAGAAGAGGCTCCACAAGAAGCACTTAAAAGGATGACACTTGGAGACATTTTTCCTCAAGAACATCCTCAAGACTCAAATGATCATCCAACAAACGAAGATACGTCTCCCTCCCATGATCAAGCTCAAGATGAGTAAGGCCAATCTCAACAAGATCAAAATGATCAAAGTCAAGAAGGAGGATTATCTCAAGGGGGAGACGAAGAAAAGAGCGACAATGAAGATGAAGATCAAAGAGTTCAACCACCTCATCTAAGAGTGCACCAAAGTGTTCAACGGGATCATCACGTCGACAACATACTAGGAGATATCTCCAAAGGGGTGACCATTCACTATTGAATGGCTAACTTTTGCGAACATTACTCTTTTGTTTCCTCTTTGGAGCCCCGCAAGGTGGAAGAAGCACTACAAGATCCGGATTGGGTGGTGGCCATGCAAGAGAAACTCAACAATTTTGAAAGATATCAAGTATGGGAACTCGTGAAGCGACCCAACACAAATGTTATGGGAACCAAGTGGGTATTCCGCAACAATCAAGACGAGTATGGGGTTGTAACAAGAAACAAGGAAAGACTTGTTGCAAAGGTATATGCACAAGTAGAAGGTTTGGATTATGATGAAACTTTTGCTCCCGTAACTGGGCTTTAATCAATTCGTATCTTGCTTGCTTTTGCTACTCACCATGATTTCAAGCTATACCAAATGGATGTGAAAAGCGCATTCCTCAACGGTCCGATCAAGGAGGAAATGTACGTGGAGCAACCACCGGGATTCGAGAATGATAAGTATCCTAACCATGTCTTTAAACTTCGGAAAGCCCTCTATGGCCTTAAACAAGCTCCTGGAGATTGGTATGAGTGTCTTAGAGACTTTCTTATTAAAAATGGTTTTAGGATAGGAAAGGCCGACTATACACTCTTCACTAAGCATTTTAATGATGATTTATTCGTGTGCCAAATATATGTCGATGACATTATATTTGGTTCTACTAACAAATCTTTTTGTGATAACTTTTCAAAGATAATGACCAAAAGGTTCGAGATGTCAATGATGGGGGAATTAAAGTTCTTCCTAGGATTCTGTCGGTACCCGCGATATGGGGTACCCCCACGCACAGGGGAAAATGCCTAAGGATCTCGCCATTCTCCGCAGGGAGAGCTCCGAAGGCGCCACGCGTCCAGCGAGGCCGGACCTCCCTCTCCTCAGAGGAGAGCTCCGGGCTCGCCACGTGGCCTGCAGAATCCGGACCTCACCCTCCGCGGGGGAGAGGTCCGAAGGCACCACGTGTCCAGCGGGGCCGGACCTCCCTCTCCTCAGAGGAGAGCTCCGGCCCCGCCACGTGGCCGACAGAAGCAGGACCTCCCCCTCCGCGGGGAGAGGTCCGAAGACTCCACGTGTCCTGCGGGGCCGGACCTCCCTCTTCTCTGAGGAGGGCTCCGGGCCCGCCACGTGTCCAGCAGAAGAGCGTTGCCGCCCCTCGAGCGGTAGGCAGCAGGCGTAAAGACGCCCCATACCTTGCTCGTACAAGGTATTCAAGGCCCGCGCCTTCCCAAGACGCGGAGACGCGGAGCACGCCTCTGTCAGGTCCCGTTGCACCCAGTCGCATCACAGACTGGCGCGCGGTGTCAGAACCTGCCAGCCAATAAACACAGCGACAAGACATCCCCTGCCGCCTCCGCCGTCATCAACCACTACGACTAGCAGGCGGCATGGGCAGGGCGGCAAGACGAAGACTCAGAAGCCTTCGCCAGAGACAACTACCAACGTAACTGCGGATACGATAGTCGACAGGCAATCTCCCCGGGACCACCTGTCGGGTCCCGGGCCCCCCTTGTAAGCCACGCGAGCCTTGGACTATAAAAGGCTCGGGTAGGCAACGTTAGCAAGCGTTCGCACTCCACCAACTCATACGCTAGGCATAACTCATCCTCAAGCTCAGGACTCCGGTTCTGGGCAACAAGCAATACAGCGAGCTCCTCAGCTCGCCGTGGACGTAGGGTTTTACGCTCCGGCGGCCTGAACCACGTAAAACTCGCCGTGTCAAGCTCCTCCTTAACTCGTCCCTACGCTCAAGCTCTCCGAAAGTGACTAGCCCCTACAAAAAAGAACCTCTGCGGGCTGCCCAGTGCAGGTCCGGGGAAAGTGTCGACCACACACTTCGACATTTGGCGCGCTAGGTAGGGGGCTTTTCACTCGCGCGACGAGCTTCTGCCGACGAAGATGACCAAGCTTCCTTCAGCGGCAAGCTCCCCTCCCCCGCGTTCACGAAGGACCGTGACTAGCGGGGAGTACGTGTCGACACACTCTGGACGGAGTGTGTCGGCGCAAGCTGGAAGCTAGCAGCCGACTCCGACAACGCCGACTCCGACAATGCAGGCACCAGCTAGCGGAAGATCTTCTGCGGCGCTGGGCGTTCCCCACGGGGGCGCGCTAGCTGCAGCAAGAGCGCTACTGTGCAATCCACCTGCTGGGGACGCGCCTCAGGCAGCGACCCAGCAGTGGATTCACGAGGTAGACCGCCTCGTCATCGCCGCCGCAAACCCTCGACTTCGGCGGGGACGACGCTCCGGCCAACCGGCCGTGTCGCTGACGCGCACACCAACGGTTGACGGACAGACGGCAGATTCTAGCTCCACCAGGCTTCAGTCGACGGACCTGGGGACAGAGCTGGAATGGTGCCACTTGGGCCAGGATGCCCGGGTGTACCTCGAGCGACGTCGAGAAAGGCGTCGCAACTAAGAGGCTGGCGACAGCATGACGTCAGCCTCGACCCAGCCTGAGGCGCAGACCTTCGCCACGCGATCTCTGCCCCAGGCGTATGTCGCGCAGCATATGCCACAGCTATATGCCCTGCAAACAGCGTCCCCGGTCTATGGCGCAGCCTTGCCCATACCGGGGTACACTGTGCCAGCGGCGAACCAAGCGTTCGCAGCACCAACGCCTGCAGCAAAAGGGGCAGGGTGTGCGGCCCTGGCGCCCCACCTTCGCTTCGTGAGGTGGCCGCGCAAGTTTCGGCCGCACCTGCCCAAGAAGTACGACGACAGCGTCAACCCGGCGGAGTTTCTCCAGATCTACTCCACCGCCGTACTTGCCGCAGGAGGGGATGAGGCCGTCATGGCCAACTACTTCCCCGTCGCCTTGACCGGCCCGGCCCGGTCTTGGCTCATGAACCTCCCCCAGGGCTCCATACCTTCCTGGGAGAGCTCTGCCGGCAGTTCGTCGACAACTTCGGCAGTTCCTACACCCGGCCTGGCACGGAGCTCGACCTCCACGCCATCCAGCAACAACCTAGAGAGTCGCTGCGCTCCTTCATCCAGCGGTTCTCCCAGGTGCGGAACACCATCCCACACATCCAAAACGCTTCTGTGGTGGTGGCGTTCCGGCAAGGCGTCCAGGACAAGAAGATGCTCGAGAAGCTCACGACCAGAGAGGTTCGCGATGTCTTCGAGCTCTTCAGCCTGGCAGACAAGTGCGCCAGAGCAGCCAAAGGGCGGAGCTTGCACTCACTGTCGACTTTCGAGTCAGGAGGACAGCCCCGGTCTTGCGCTGCTTCCTATGGAGGCAGCAAGAAGACCAAGAACCGAGGCAGAGGCAAGATGGAATTGCCGACCGCAGCCCCCGTCGCCCCAGCAGCGGCACCTGGTGGAGCTCGGGGGCCGCGCCCCGACAAGAGGCAGCGACAGTCACCAGCCCCAGAAGGTGACCAAGACAAGCTATGCCCCGTGCACGGCAGCTGTCGCCATACTACTGCCGAGTGCCGGGAGATCCGGAAGCTCGCGGAGCGCTTCCGCAAAGGGAAGCAGCAACGGACTGATGCTCCACCCTTCCGCCAGAGGGAGGGCAAGCAGAAGGTCGACGTCCCAGACAGCGTCGACCACCAAGTGGAGTTCCAGGAGCCTCAGCGCGCCGTGAAGGCGGTGCGCAACCATGAGGACTCCAGCTCCAGCGATGATGAGCGTCGAAAGAAGCTCTACGTCATATACGGCGGATTCGCCGACCCCTCGTCCCGAAGCGCAGTTAAGACTCTGCGACGAGCGGTAGCGTCAGTGGTTCCACTCCCAAGTGCCGCACTGCACCTCAAGTGGATGGGAACCCCCATCAGCTTTGACGCCTCTGACTGCCCCAAAAACATGGCTGGGTCTGGCCAACTACCGCTCTTGGTAGCCCCCACCATCGCCAACGTGAGGATGTACCACGTTTTGGTAGATGGCGGAAATGGGCTGAACCTCATCAGCCGTGCAGCTTTCCAGAAGCTGCAGATCCCGATGGCCAAGCTCACCCCGTCGAGTCCGTTCTCAGGGGTAGGGCCGGGACAGGTCGTTCCCTACGGCAACATCAGCCTCCCGGTGACCTTCGGAGCTCCGGACAACTATCAGACAGAATACATTCTGTTCGACGTAGCGGAGATCGACCTCCCCTTCAATGCCATAATTGGCAGGCCAGCCCTGTACCGATTCATGGAAGTAGCCCACTACGGCTACCTCGTCCTGAAGATGCCTACACCAACAGGCGTCCTTAGGATTCGTGGAGACCGCACTGCTGCAGTGTCGGCCTTGGAAAAACTCCAAGCGCTTGCAACAGCTGGAGCACCAGCCCCTGGCAGTGCAGAACCAGACCAGCTCCACCCGAGTGCACGCCACCATGCCTCCGCCACCGCACCTCGGGTGCAACCCCTCGACGAGGGCGACGTCCCCTTAAAGGTCGTCCAAGTCGGCTCCGAAGCCACCCAGACCACCCGGGTAGCCGGGGGCCTGGATAGCAAATAGGAAGGCGCGCTCGTCACCTTCCTCCGGCACAACGTCGACGTGTTTGCATGGCAGCCGTCACAGATACCGGGGATCCCTAGGGAGGTGATCGAGCACCACTTAAAGGTCTTCCCCGACGCCCGGCCAGTTCAACAGAAACCCCGCAAGCAGTCCATCGAGCGACAAAACATCATTCGCAAAGAAATCAAGAAGCTGCTGGACGCTGGCTTCATACGGGAAGTTCACCACCCCCGGTGGTTGGCGAACCCCGTCGTTGTCTCGAAGGCCGGCGGGAAGCTCCGGATGTGCATCGACTACACCAGTCTCAATAAGGCATGTCCCAAAGATCCATTCCCTCTCCCTAGAATAGATCAAATAGTAGACTCAACATCAGGCTGTGATATGCTGTGTTTCCTAGACGCCTACTCGGGTTTCCATCAGATCCCCATGTCTAGAGAAGATGAAGAGCACACCTCCTTCACCACAGTATATGGCCTCTATTGTTATGTCTCTATGCCTTACGGCCTAAAGAATGCTCTCTCCACCTTTGTGCGTGCAATGCACAAAACCTTTGGAGAGTTAATAAGAGACTTAGTTGAGGTGTACGTCGATGACATCGTTGTCAAGGTCAGGCATGGTTCATCTTTGTTAGATAACCTAGCCTTAGTTTTTGACAAATTGCGCTCTACACGCACCAAGCTGAACCCCGACAAATGTGTGTTCGGTGTATCCTCTGGGAAGCTCTTAGGATTTCTGGTCTCGCACCGGGGGATTGAGGCCAACCCAGAGAAGATCAAGGCCATCGACTTGATGCGGCCTCCTGCCCGCATCAAAGATGTCCAGAAACTCACAGGATGCCTAGCCGCGCTGAGTCGGTTTATACCGAGGCTAGCAGAGCTGGCACTTCCCTTATTTAAGCTCCTGCGCAAATCCGGTCCATTTGCTTGGACTGACGAAGCAGAAGAGGCTTTCGAGGAGTTGAAGCGACTCCTGACGACCCTACCTATCATGGTAGCCCCTGAGCCCGGAGAGCACCTGTTGCTCTACATCGCGGCGACAACTGAAGTGGTGAGTATGGTCCTCGTCGCAGAGCGGCCGGACCTCTCATCTTCACAGCCTGCTCCAGCAGCAGAAGACAGACGCCAGGAAACCCCGCAGGTCCAAGGCGGTCTCCCGGACCTCCAAGACAACCTCCCGGAGGTCCAGGGCAGCCTCCCGGACCCCCAAGACAACCTCCCGGGGGAACGGAGGGACCTCCCGGAGGACCAGCAGGACCCTCCGGAGCTCCCGGAGAACCAGCGGGGCCCCTCAGAGTGCCAAGATGGCTTAAGAGACTCCGGGTTCCAACCCCCGGAAGCCCCCCTGGACCCAATCACCTCCAGCGGGCTAGGACCAATGGATGAAGACCTCTCAGACCTAAGAGAGAGGGTTCGAACCATCTAGAGGCATGTCTACTACATCAGCGAAGTCCTTCACGATGCCAAGACAAGGTACCTAGAAGTCCACAAGCTGATGTATGCAGTGCTCGTGGCGTCCAGGAAGCTCCGCCACTACTTTCAGGCCCACCAGGTCTCGGTAGTCACCTCCTATCCGCTGAAGACGATCCTTCACAGCCCCCATGCGACTGGCAACGTCGCTAAATGGGCAGCGGAGCTAGCGGAGTTCGAGCTGGACTTCCTTCCTCGCCGGGCGGTCTAAAGCCAAGCGCTGGCTGACTTCGTGGCAGAGTGGACACCAACGAAGGCTAACCCAGGGGGCCACGAAGACGGTGAACCAGAGCACCGATCTCCGGTCTTCACCGAGCCCCACTGGACGCTCTTCTTCGATGGCTCCTCGCGAAAGCAGGGGGCCGGTGCCGGCGTACTGCTTCTCATGCCATCGGGGGAGCAGTTTGGGTACATGGTGCGTCTCAATTTCAAGGTAACCAACAACATGGCAAAGTATGAAGCACTCATCTTTGGCCTACAGACAGCCCTGTCTCTGGGCGCTCGCCAGTTGTTGGCACAGGGCGACTCCCATCTGGTTATTAAGCAGGTTAAGGGCGAATGCTCCTGCAATGACCCGCAGCTAGCTGCTTATCTGCTTCATGTGCAGATGTTGGAGAAAGACTTCCTCGCCTTGGACCTGCGCCACGTACCGCGCGCTGGCAATGCCGCAGCTGACGACCTTTCAACGAAGGCTTCCACCGGAGCCCCCGTGCTCGAAGGAGTCTTTCGAGAGGACGTTGCTGCGGCCCACAGCCCGACCCATCGAGCCGGGCGAAGGGGGCTGGACCAGCACCTCGAAGCTGGCGTTCCCGACGGCCCTGCAACCATGGATGCCGCCAAGGATCGTAAGTGTCACTGGGGACTCCGTGCAACCCAGCGCTCAAGATCCAGAAGCTCAAGTCAGACCCGATGCATGGATCACGGAGATCCGGGACTACTTGAAAGACAACATCCTCCCTGATGAACATGCAACCGCTGAAGGATTGTGCGTATGGCAAAGTGATACGCGCTGGTAGGAGGGGATCTCTACCGGCGTGGCGCCAACCACGTCCTATTGCGGTGCATAACCCAGGGGGAAGGCTACGACTTGCTCACTGAGATCCATGGAGGCGAATGTGGGAGTCACTATTCCTCGTGCACGCTTGTCGGTAAAGCCTTCCGGCATGGCTTCTACTGGCCGACAGCACTCCAGGGTGCCGTCAAGCTGGTCGAGAGCTGCAAGGCGTGCCAGTTCCACGCCAAGCAGATCCATACACCGACTCAGGCGGTACAGATGATCCCACCCTCGTGGCCGTTTGCCGTATGGGGGTTGGACATCCTGGGACCATTCCCAGAGCCGTCGGGGGATTCCGGTACCTCTATGTCGCCATCGACAAGTTCACCAAGTGGCCGGAGGCCACACCGGTTGTCACCATCAACAAGCAATCAGCAGTAAAGTTCATCAAGTCGATTGTCTGCCGGTTCGGTGTCCGGAAAGAATCATCACCGACAAGGGGACCTAGTTCACCAGCGCAGCATTCCAAGACTACTGCGAAGACCTCGGCATCCAGGCGTGCTATGCCTCTGTTGCTCACTCAAAGAGCAATGGGCAAGTTGAGAGGGCCAACGCCTAGATTCTTCGAGGACTCAAGACTCGCACCTATGCCGGCCTGAAGAAACATGGTGCCAATTGGGTGGATGAGCTTCCGAACACACTATGGGCTAACCGGACATCCCAGAGCTGGGCCACCGGAGAGACACCCTTCTTTATGGTGTATGGGGTCGAAGCTGTGCTTCCCCCAGAGATCACCATGAAGTCTCACCGTGTCCGAGCTTACAACGAAGCCGCGCAGGACAACCTCTTGCGTGGAGAAATCGACCTCGTCGACGAGGTCCGATTGCATACAGCACTCCGTAACACACGGTACGGACAAGCGCTCCGTCGCTATCACCAGAGGTCTGTGCGTGCTCGGGAGCTGCAGGAAGGTGACCTGGTACTGCGATGCATACTTTCTCACGAAGGGACCCACAAACTCTCCCCTAGTTGGGAAGGTCCCTTCCGAGTCACAAAAGTGTGCCGCCCCGGGTGCGTACGCCTTTCCACCGAGGATGGGGACCCGCTCCCGAATCCTTGGAACATAGAACACCTCCGTAAGTTCTACCCCTAGAGCAGTGATAGGACAGTCTCCTCTTTTCATAAGAAATTCCATAGAGTCCAGGAACAGAGCTCGGAGCAGCTAAGCCCCAGGGGACGGTCCAGGACTACGTTCAGCTTTGCCTGGTTCCGACTCCAAGCGCGTAGAGTCTTGCTTCCCTTCTTAATGGGGCGGGTCGTGGCCTCCATGTTTAGCCTGCCATCCTCCTGTGGAAAATTATATGAAAAGAAACCTGTCCTGCTTTGCTCTTTCCTTGTGCTCATTTAAATTATGTATTAAATTTTTATGAATACACTTCCGGCGTATGTCAGCCCTGCGCTCAGCTCTCTCTTCTTATTCTCACCCCTTGTCGGCATTTGCTGCCCTACCAGAGGCAGTTGCGTTGGAGGTACATGCCGATGGCCAAAGGGGCCCCGAGCCCCCGACACTTCGCGCACTAAAGTCCCCAAGCACCGTGCATGTGGTTAGGGACCGTAGGCCAAATAAGACTATGAGATAAAGGAGGGGGAGCCTCCAAGGCGAATTACGTTTCCCTTACTTGTGTGCAGGACCTCTCGGCCTCAGCTCCCCGCAGGAGTATGGTAGGTGCATACAACCAATGGGACACACCTACCACGGGGCCGCTACGGGATAGCGCAAGACCGGAGCTCCAAGGTAAGACCGAAGGTCCCACGTGGCTGGCAGAAGCCGGACCTCCCCCTCTGGGGGGGGGGGGGGGGGTGGGGCTCCGAAGGCCCCACGTGTCCAGCGGGGTCGGAGCTCCCGCCTCCTCAGGAGGGGCTCCCGATCCGCCGCGTGGCCGGCATAAGCCGGACCTCCCTCTCCGGTGGAGGAGCTCAGAAGGCCCCACGTGTCCCGCCGGGCCAGACCTCCTCCTTAGAAGGGAGCTCCGGGCCCGCCACGTGGCCGGCAGATCCGGACCTCCCCATCCTCATGGGGAGAGCTCCGGAAACCCCCGGGGGCCCTTAATACATTTAGGACCCAGGGATGGTGTCTGTGCAGAGCTTCGAGATTGGTGAAGGCCTATGAGTACCTTGCGGAGCTAAGGGCTCGGCCAGGCGAAACCAAGACGAAGACAAGAGCATCACAGGCACGAAGGGTCACAAGAGTCTATGTATTCGTGGCTCCATGAGCTGGACTACAGACTCGATAAAAGGAAGAGACAAGTCCTAAGGTCCTCCCGGTTCACGCCGGAACCTAGAGGCTACGAGAACGGCCACGTCCCCAACTTCAGCCCTGGCGGTGTTCTCCTGCTCCGTGACCCGAGCACAGGAATCATCTCGGCCATCACCAGCGCAAGGGCCGGGGTCATCAAGGATGCTTCTGGAGTCCCCTCCGCCGTTTCAGCGGTTTTCTTGGAGACTCTGCCACCTGGAGTCCTCCCCGGCGCGTCAGCAGTTTCTTTGGAGACTCCATCGCCTGAGGAGAGAGGACGCAGCTTCCCTAAGGACTCCCCTGACCCGAGCGCAGGGATCATTTCGTCCATCACCAGCGCAAGGGCCGCTATCATCAAGAGTGCATCTGAAGCCCCTTCCACCGCTTGAGCAGTTTCCATGGAGACTCTGCCGCCTGGAGTCCTCCCTGGTGCTTCAGCAGCTTCCTGGGAGACTCCTCCGCTTGAAGCCTCCTTGACGTGTCAGCAGTTTCTTTGGAGACTCCACCACTTGAGGAGAAAGGACACAATGCTTGGGAACCCTCAGCAAGTCGTCACTCAAGAAGAGTCCAGTCGGGATGATGAACCCGAGGCCTCTTGGAGGCGTCACCTCTAGGGGCAAGGCATGCAGGCCCCTTCGATCCCTGACTTGGTGCAGACGCCGCCGCCGGAGGAAATCGAGCGCGATCCCCCTCTGAAGGCGGGATAGAAGCCATGGGAGAAGACAAGGCCGCAGAGACTCAAGAAAAGTGCAAGTGCTGGAAGCCTTATAAGGGGAGCCTACCCACGTTGCGGCTTCCTTTCATACCTTCCAAGTACAATTCAAAGCGACTCGAAACTCTTCGAATACACCGCATCGGCAACCGCTTCGGCTCCAAGACCGAGCGCCGATGACAAGTGGACCCAAGCCGCCCAGTTGAAGCGGTGGGTCAAGGGGTCAGTCTCCCAGGAAGACGAGCCGGCAAGGCACTCCGGCGGTTCCTGAAGAAAGCGCCGCAACGTGCAGAAGTGGCAGTCTTGGGAACCGCCGCAGTAAAGGCAACCATCAAGTGGGTGCACGCTCCCACGATCCCGCGACTGTTCGTGCTCCGGCAGCGGTCAATGCGGGACTTAGAGAAAGTGCGCGGAACAGAAGAGACGGAGGTCCCACCTCGGGCTCGCTATCTCCTCCGAGATGGGCCCGAGGGCCACTGTCGGTACCCGCGATATGGGGTACCCCCGCGCACAGGGGAAAATGCCTAAGGATCTCGCCCTTCTCTGTAGGGAGAGCTCCGAAGGCGCCACGCGTCCAGCGAGGCCGGACCTCCCTCTCCTCAGAGGAGAGCTCCGGGATCGCCATGTGTCCTGCAGAAGCCGGACCTCCCCCTCCGCGGGGGAGAGGTCCGAAGGCGCCACGTGTCCAGCGGGGCCAGACCTCCCTCTCCTCAGAGGAGAGCTCCGGGCCCGCCACGTGGCCGACAGAAGCTGGACCTCCCCCTCCGCAGGGAGAGGTCCGAAGGCTCCACGTGTCCTGCGGGGCCGGACCTCCCTCTTCTCTGAGGAGGGCTCCGGGCCCACCACGTGTCTAGCAGAAGAGCGCTGCCGCCCCCCGAGCGGTAGGCAGCGGGCGTAAAGACGCCCCATACCTTGCCCGCACAAGGTATTCAAGGCCCGCGCCTTCCCAAGACGCGGAGACGCGGAGCACGCCTCTGTCAGGTCCTGTTGCGCCCAGTCGCATCACAGACTTGCGCGCGGTGTAGGAACCTGCCAGCCAATAAACACAGCGATAAGACATCCCCTGCCGCCTCCGCCGTCATCAACCACTACGACTAGCAGGAGGCATGGGCAGGGCGGCAAGGCGACGACTCAGAAGCCTTCGCCAGAGACAACTACCGACGTAACTGCGGATACGATAGTCGGCATGCAATCTCCCCGGGACCACCTGTCGGGTCCCGGGCCCCCCTTGTAAGCCACGCGAGCCTTGGACTATAAAAGGCTCGGGTAGGCAACGTTAGCAAGCGTTCACACTCCAGCAACTCATACGCTAGGCATAACTCATCCTCAAGCTCTGGACTCCGGTTCTGGGCAACAAGCAATACAGCGAGCTCCTCAGCTCGTCGTGGACGTAGGGTTTTACGCTCCGGCGGCCCGAACCACGTAAAACTCACCGTGTCAAGCTCCTCCTTAACTCGTCCCTACGCTCAAGCTCTCCGCAAGTGACTAGCCCCTCCGAAAAAGAACCTCCGCGGGCTGCCCAGTGCAGGTCCGGGGGAAGTGTCGACCACACACTTCGACAGATTCCAAGTCAAACAACTCAAGGAAGGAACGTTCATAAGTCAAACCAAGTATACTCAAGACATACTCAAGAGGTTTGATATGGACAAATCCAAACCCATCAAGACTCCAATGGGAACCAACGGACATCTTGACCTTAATGAAGATTGTCCAAGTGTGGACCAAAAGGTATTTCGTTCTATGATAGGTTCTTTGCTTTAACTTTGTGCATCTAGGCCTGACATAATGCTTAGTGTGTGTATGTGTGCACGGTTCCAAGCCACTCCTAAGGAGGGTCACTTGACGGCCATTAAGCGGATTCTTAGATATTTTGGTTCACACTCCTAACCTAGGACTTTGGTATCTCAAGGGATCCAAGTTCAATCTCATCGGATACTCCGATGCCGATTATGTCGGTTGTAAGGTAGATAGGAAGAGCACGTCGGGGACTTGCCAATTCCTTGGTAGGCCCTTGGTTTCGTGGTATTCAAAGAAACAAAACTTCATTGCCTTATGCACAACCGAAGCGGAATACGTCGCAGCCGAGAGTTGTTGTGCACAACTCCTTTGGATGCGACAAACTCCTAGGGACTATGGTTACACTTTGAGCCATATTCCACTCCTATGTGACAATGAGAGTGCCATCAATATTGCTCACAATCCCGTGGAGCATTCTAGAATCAAACACGTTGATATCCGTCACCATTTCCTGCGAGATCACTCTATCAAGGGAGATATCATTATCTATCATGTTAGGAGTGAGAAGCAATTGGCGGACATCTTCACCAAACCCCTTAATGAAAAACGATTTTGTGACCTAAGGAGTGAACTAAATATACTAGATTCTCGAAACGTTGCTTGACTCGTGCACATCTGTTTGTTGCTTGTTTATAAACTTCAAAAAATCGCATGCTTTTAAAATACTACCCTAATCTCTCTTACTCTATGAAAACTATGTTCAAAAGGATTCTTTATCAAATATGGTCATTGTTTGTTTTATGTATGCTTACTGACCATGTTTGCCAAAGATATTTGCAAAAACTTATCCAAAAAGGATCATATTGTTGAGCTAAAATTCAAATTATATGAATTTCAGCATATAGCTAGACTTGTCAGCCCATGGGCCAGACAAGTCGGGGTTGTCTAGGTCGGACTTCTCAGCGGACAAGTCCAAACGGGACTAGTCTGCCAGGGAGGCCGGACAAGTCCGGCACCAGAGAAGTCTGACTTTGGTCCGCCGACCGAACTTGTCTGGGCACCAAGGCGGACTAGTCCAGCCCCTGAGGACTTAACCTCCTAGGGGCGGCCAGACCCCTCTCTCTTCACAAACTAGTCCGCTTTCAACTCTCTCTCAAGCGGGAAACACCCTCATTGGCGATTTTCGCTTTTATCTATAAAAAATCTCGTCCAATCCATGGGTTGAAGCCCTAAGGAGTGCAGAAATCCTTCCCCGTGCTTCATTGCTCAACTTTTGACTTTGATTTTGTCACATTTGAAGATTTGAAGAGGTATTCTTGACCTAACCAAAAATCTATCCTTTTCTTCATTCTTAGATCTTTTGCTAGAAACCTCTTCACAAATGTTGTTCCTAGTGTCAATGCGATCGTAGCCTAGGAGTATTGCGACTTGATTCAAAGTTTTTGCAAAAAAATGTTAGAGTTAGGGTTATTCCTGTGCAACCCGGACTAGTCCGGTTTTCGGGCGGACAAGTACATTCTCGGGCGGACTAGTCCGGCCTCTTAACGGACAAGTCCGGTTTACACGGGACAAACTCCAACTTTAGCCATTTTTAGTGAATTATTTTGCAATATTCCACTTCCTTGACCTCTTATCTCCTGTTTCTCAGGCAATATATCGGACTCCGACCAAAGCTCTCCTCTTCCAAGTCCCACGGCTGAGGAGGTTCGACAAGCCCTTCATCGGCGCATTGTCGAAGAGAGGGCGGCAAAGGAGGCTCAAGCGGCTAAGGAAGCCGTCAGTCGAGAGGCAAGAACAAAGAAGAGACATGATCTGAACGAGGAGACACAGATTGCCCAAGCCGTTGAAGAATCCTTGGCAGATCAACATAAGAAGAAAAGGGTCGAACGTGAAGCCCATAGCTCCCAGGCTCCTAGTGCCGTAGAGCCCAAGAGGAAGAGGCTGGTCACTTTGTGAGAGAAAGAGTGGGAAAAGGAGAAGGAGAAGGAATCCAAGGTAGGGTTCTTCATGACCCAAAGAAAGACAAGGCTCCACTTCCTGAGGAGCCCGAGAACAAAAAGGCAACTGCCAAGGCACCGACAAAGAGGGCAGGAGGGATAGTAATCAGGGAGAAAGGGCAACCGAAGCCCATCGGCCCCCTGAAGATGGCTGCCCCTGCTAGAGATCCAGACCGGCAGCCCAACAATCTGGCATATGTGTTCAAAGGAAAGGGGGCTGAGAAGGCGAGCAGTCTGAGAATGGATAAAGTCTATGACTATGAGAAGCACACAGCCGACCCTAGGTTTTGGTGTGACTTCCATTGTGACTACTACCGCCTAGTGTACCTAAAGATGAAGACTCGAGTTGCTCAAGCTTAATGGGTAGATTGGGACTACATGGCAAAAAGGAAGCACAAAGCCTTTGATGTCGTGATTGAAGCCGCAGAGCGCCATGGAATCAAGAAAATCATGAGCTTCAAGTATGACTGGAACATCGAGGTGATTGTGCAGTTTTACACCACCGTGTAGTTCTCCACCTACGGTGACCGAAAAATCACCTGGATGACACATGGAGAGCAATACTCAGTCGCATATGAGAGGCTTGCTCAGATACTTGGCATTGAGGAGCACCTGGACCACGAGATTATCATTTCCAACCTCAAGGCAGTGGACAGCGATCAACTTGACTACATGTATCCTAGTCATGTCCCCTATGAGGCCGGGCTTGCTAGAAACATCAAGCCATTCTATAGCATCCTCAACCGGATTTTGAGGAGAACTATTGCCCCTAAGGTATGGAGATGTAGGGGGTGATTAAAGGAAACTTAAGGCATCTTCTCCTGTTGATAGATGGTGAAGAGAAGTTCAACCTTGTTGAGCACATCTATGACAACATCTTCAACATCTCTCACACTCCCAACCGCTCATGTGGGCATGCACCATATATCGTGTGCTTAATTGAGAAGGTGTCGGGGATTGTCTTTGTCAAGGATGTCACTCATCGACCTCTCCGTCCTCAGCAACCACCTATTGTGCCAGAACCCTCCAGAAGGAAAAACACTCAACCTCCTTCCAACTCAGGGGCGCCTCCTAGCTCAGTGGCTCCCTCATCACCTCCTCCTGCACAGTCAGTGAGCGGATTCTTCAAGTGCTTCAATGCACTCTTCACCTCTTGTCGGCGTGTAGAGGTCCGGACTCGATGCATGGAGAGGCGTCAGGAGAAGTACCTCAAGGCTGTGTGTGAAAAGCTTGAGGTACCCATGTCTCCTCCCGAGGAGAGTGATGGGGAGCTCACTCCATACCCGGAGTTCACCGCTGATGAGCTCGCCCAGTTCAGAGAAGATGGAAGCTCCTCCAAGGCCGTGTCTCCATCCACTGCAGTCGACGACGAGGAAGATGATACGGAGGCCACGAAGAGCGATGAAGATGGGGATGAAGAAGAAGACGGTGAAGATGACGAGTAGACTTAGGTGTATCTTCTTTCTTTTTCCTTTTTGGTGCCTTGATGCTAAAGGGAGAGAGATGGAAGAGGATGTCTTCTTTTTATCATCTTCTAGTTTTGTAATAGATCCTTGGACATGACTATCTCTATGTTTTATCACTATGTTTTATGCATTGTGTCTCTTTTGTGTAAGACTATGTGTTGGATATTATGGCTTATATTTGATCATTGTTGCTCCTTGCTATGTTTCATTGTCTTATCACATTTTTTAGCACAACACGTAGGCACCCCACCATAACATGTGAGTGTTTGTCAACTCTCCTCTTTTACTATTGCATACATCTAGGGGGAGTTTTGCATACGTACACTTGTTATTAAAATCAAATTTTTATCTCTTATGTTGAAACTTAATTTGTTGTCATCAATCACCAAAAAGGGAGAGATTGTAAGTGCATCTAGGTATCCCCGTGGGTTTTGGATGATAGATGACGACAATTAAGAGACTAATGAGCTGAGATGATCATAAGCACAGGATATTTCCAAGGCGGACACCTAAACTCTCAAAAAGCGAAAGGATGAAGAACGGCGTCGAAGACTCGAAGAGTAGAAATTAGGGTTTCATTTGAGTCTTTAGTAGGCTAGCCATGTAAGAGTGAGAGTGTGTGTTAAGTGCATTGAGATCATATAAGAGAGCTCAAAGCGTTAGAAGTGTTGAATCCTTAGTGGAGAGTGCTAGTGAGGTAAACTTCGGTAGGCCGGACTTGTCAGGGCAAGAGGCCGGACTAGTGCAGAAGTCCTACGGCTTAGTCTATTTTGGGGCAGACTAAGAGTTCCTGACTGAGTTCGAACTTGTCCGTTTTGGGACGGACTAGTCAGTTTCTCTCTTGGTGATAGTGTTTTGGGACTAAGTCCTGGTAGACCGGACTAGTCCGCCTCAATGGCCGGACTAGTCCGGGCTAGCTAGACTTGTCTGTTTTCCCACAGGAAAAGAGTTTCTGTGTGAGTTCGTGCTAGTCCATTCTGAGGTGGACTAGTCCGTATGGTTGTGAGATGAGATCTCCCACGGCTAAGTCTTGGTGGACCGGACTTGTCTGCCTTAGTGGCCGGACTAGTCCGGGTTCAACAGACTTGTCCGTTCTCACCCGGACAAATAGTTTATGTGTGAGATCGGACTAGTTCGTTTTGTGGTGGACTAGTCCGGACTTTGGTTGGTGGCATCGGTTGGCTGTCGGGACTTCTATAAAAGGAGATGCCCCGACTTCATTTAGACAACTCTGGAACCCTAGCACCGCCACATTCATCCTAGATCCTCTCCAAGCCTTCTCCATTGCCTACTCACCCTCTTGAATCAATTCTTGAGTGGATTTGGGTGTGTGAGGAGAGGAGAAGGAAGAACTTCACGTTTAGGATCTTGGAGTGATCTCGTGCAGTTGTTGTGAGTCTTTATGACCTGTGGCTTGTAAGATCCGTGAAGTTTTGTTGAAGTGATCAAGTGGGAGCCTCACATTGTGAGCAACCCCAAAACTTTGTATGTTCACCCTTGAGATAGTGAAGAACCGGGTTGGCCTTAGTGGCGACTTGGTGAGGAAAGGGTTGTTTGACCCGATCCTTTGTGGACTCCTCAACGGGGACGTAGATTCCTGAGTGGAATCGAACCTCGGGAAAAATCTCAATGTCTCTCTTGCATTTACATTTCCTTGAACGTCAAAATTGCTTAGGGTTTGTTTTGATTATTTCGCTATTAGAGTATACATCATTACAATCTTGTAATCCATCTCAATATTCTATCACACATGTCATATGAGATTGCTAGTTAATTTATCCGCATTTCGTTAAACTAAAATCTGAAGAAAAACCCATAAAAATCAAGTTTTAGGCCTTTCCAGCAGTTTGACCAGACTAGTCCGCCCCTGACCTAGACTAGTCCGACCCTTGTGTTCTAATCTTGTTTAATTAAGTCATTTCAGGTATTTTAGCCTATTCACCCCCTCTAGGCAATTTCAGGTCCTAAACCCACCCAAGAGTGACCGAGATGAACGTGCTTCTAACAAGACGCCAGATCCGAATCAAGACAAAATTTCGGTAGCATAACCCTGTTGTTCTCCGACTGCACGCCCGATAATGGTGCAGCAAAGAACATCAGGGTTAAGCTGTCGAAATATCGTCCGGATTCAGACCCGCGTCTCGTCGTAGGCACGCTCCTCGGTCACTCTCAGAGTGTCCAAAAAGGGACAATTACAAACCTCCCGGCTCACATGCGTAATGCATGTGAGACAGGCCAGTTCGAAACGGGTGATACATATTCTAAAGGTTTACGTTACTCATTCTTTTTTGAGTCATTTATGACAGAGAGGGAGGAAAGAACGAAAGAGAGAGAGAGGGTGAATGTGGCCTAGAGGGGGGTGAATAGGCCTTTAAAGATTCCTGCACACTTAATAAAGTTATCAGAAACTTGACTGACCGGACTAGTCCGGTTGTGTGGGTGGACTAGTCCGGTGTGCTGAATTATTTGAGTTAATTAAGTGTGTCTCACAAATTTAATCTCTCAGCAGCGGAATGAGAACAACAGTTTTTATAAATTAAATTTATTGTATGGATGCACGTGCAAACTTATAAGGAACTCAAATGATGACTAGCAAACTAATGATCTAATGTATCAAAATGTAAAACAATTGAGAGACAAGAGACATGAATTTTTACCGAGGTTCGATCTCACCAAGAGATCTACGTCCTCGTTGAGGAAACTCACACAGAGCCGGGTTCCCAACCCTTTCCCTCTTCAAGTCACCACAAAGGCCGACTTGACTCCACTATCACGGGTAATCACTGAGTTTGTGGGGCAACCTCACACGTTGAGGGCTCCCACAAGAATTACAGTGAGAAGGTGATCAAATACACTAAAAAAGATTACAATGCAGAATATGAGTGTAGAGAAATCAAACCCCAAGAGCTCACAACGAAAGAACAACGATCTCTTAATCCAAATCCAAGTATTTGATTGATCTTGGCCTTTTTTTTCACCTTAGATGTATGGAGAGATGTGTTTTTGGGCTCTTGGGTCAGGTGGCGGCGCTAGGGTTCAAGCTTTTGACAATATGTGTCGTGTTCTCTCAGGGAAAAGACGAAGGACCTCTTTTTATAGGCTTTCCAAAAAAGTTACCGTTGTTAAACCTACTACCGGACTAGTCCGGTATATGATCGGACTTGTCCGGTCTACTTCCAGTGGGTTAACCGGACTTGTCCGGTGCTATGTGAAATGGGGTTTCAGAAACTTCAGCGGACTAGTCCTGTCGCTTGGATGGACTAGTCCGCAGTCCTCTAAAGAGGACAACAGAGACATGACCGGACTAGTCCGGTATAAACTGGACTTGTCCGGTTGCATTCCAGTGAGCTGACCGGACTAGTCCGGTTCGCAAGGCGGACTAGTGCGGTGCACTATGTTTGCGTCTTCCAGAAAGTTAAACGGACTAGTCCGGTCCCTGAACGGACTAGTCCGGTTTTCAGTGGATTTTAGTTGATTTTTAAACCCCTTACCCTTATTCAAAGTCATGAGCTCTTGGGATGTGTCTCTCACACACACCCTATACATTTTCATCTACTTTGTTCTTCCAAATTCCACTATAGTCTTCCTTTTCGGGCACCACTCTATTTTTCGTCTTTTTGTGCGCACCTAGCTAGTTCACTTAGTTTGTCCTGCAATCATTTTGTTAGGATCTCATATGCTTGTCATCAATTAGCCAAAACCCACAAGGGATTTACTAGATGCACTTTCAATCTCCCCCTTTTTGGTGATTGATGACAACCATTTGAGATATCACAATTGAGAATAAAAGGTTGATTTTCATAAGGTGTGCACATATGAGAATAATAAAGAATTCACAAAAAGCTTCTCACATATGCACACACCTTATGGTGGGGTGCCTAACAAGTGTGTGATAAACAAAATGTGATAGAATAAAGACAAACAATAGTGAACATATAGTGCATCACACATAAGAAAAGAAATAGTGCATTACAAGATTTTAAAATAGGTACATGTCCTTGACCACAAGAGAGCTTAATAACTAATACTAGATAGAAATAGTCCAAATCTAATCTCAATCTTCCCTAATCTCAATCTCTCCCCCTTTGGCATCAAGGCACCAAAAAGGGAAAAATTGAGGGGAATCACTCATCGCTGCCTCCTCCGTCAGTCTCAGTTTGATCTTCATCTTCAGCATCCACGGGAGCAGGATCTTCCTCTGAGTCCTCGGAGGCGGGCGGTGATCCAACGGGCTCAATCTCAAGCTTTGCATAGGTAGACTTGATATTGGCATTGACGTACTGTTGATGTTTCTTCCATGCAAGCTTTTCTTTGTGCTGCCTGTCTTCGATCTTACGGCAGCAGGCAAAGATGGAGGAGAGCATTTTGAGAATGCCGCTGGATGATTCTTGGGCAGGTGGAGATCCAGGAGGAGCAGCTGCAGATCTAGTGTCATCATGAGCTTGCTTTGATCTCCTCTCCACTGGTGGAGAGGACGGGGCAGTTGGAGCCGGAGGGAGAGTGTACTCGGTGGGTTTTTGCGGCTTCAACCCCATATGCTTGACATCCTTGACAAACTTGAGTCCCGTCACTTTCTCAATCATGTACATGATATACGGTGCGTATCCACAGGACCTATTGGGGGTAATTGAGATGTTCACAATGTCGTTGTAAATATACTCAAAGACATTGAATGGTCTCCTCCCACTAATGACCTTCATGAGAGTCCTCAAGGTCCCTTGTATAGTTCCTGCATCTCCATCCTTCGGAGCTATAGTCTTTCTCAAGACTCTATTTAGGACCACAAAGAAGGGCTTTAGATATTTGATGGTGGGAGGAACATATGGCATCCTTGTGTCATAGAGAAATTCGAGTTCCTCCTTCTCCAAGGGTTTCAGATTATGAATGACCAGTTCATGATCCAAAGTGTGTTGGAGGTGAGGAACCCTAGCAAATTCATCATACGTGACACTATACCTTGAACCATGAGTCATCCAAGTAAGACTGTCTCCATCATCACGAGCAAAGTACAGAGTGGAGTAAAACTGGGTAATTACTTCATTGTTCCAGTCATACTCAAAGGATAGCAGGTCCGTCAGACTGTGCCTCTCTAACGCTTCCACCATCTCACGAAAGGCAGGATACCTCTTCGACTTCAGATATTCAACATTTAGCCATTGACTCTCTACTACAGGGTTCTTCATCTTCATGTACACATGCTCGTAGTAGTCTGCATGGAAGTTGCTCCAGAACCTTGGATCAGAGCATTGCTTAGGTCGGTCATACACTTGAATCTTCCTGAAGTTATCAGCTAGCTCACTCCCTTTTCCAGTGAAATCCTCACTTGAAGGCTGCCTGTTGCAGTGAATAGGGTTTTTCATCTTCAAGGGCCCAAGGGGACCACTAGCAAGTCCCTTTCCTTTATTGAGGATTCTTTTTGGCCCTGACGAGCCCTTAGCAGCATCTTTCCTTAGAGGCCTTTTGCCAATGACTTTCCTCTTCTTAGGTTGATTGTCGTCGGAGGGTGGAGAGTGGACATTGACATCATGTCTCTTATTCATAACTCTCTCCTTAGTCCTCCTCACTTTCTCGCGTTGAACGTCTTCATCAATGTGAAAGGAGCTGTCATCTGAGCCTGAAGACATGATGCCTGATAAGGAGTTCAAGGATTAGATGCAAATGGACTCATTATCGACTTCAAATGGGAACATAGGGGTTCAACTGTCAGAGGCCGGACTTGTCCGGTTTCAGAGTGCGGACTTGTCCGGTGGACCGGACTTGTCCGCCTCTATGCGCCGGACTAGTCCGGCCTGGCATAAGAACCCTAATGTTTCATTTGAATCAAATCTCCTATCTAAGGGCACAAGAGTAGGAACATGGTAGGAATACATCTATTGAGGCAATGTACATCCTTTTGAAATCAAAGAAAACTAGCTAGAACTAGAAAAGTTGAGATTTTGATTTAAAGGGGGAAATTTAACAAGATTTGAAGATTCGCGTCGAAGAAGTGGAAATCAGTCCGGATGAGTCCGAAGGAGGAAGACCACTCGACAAGGGGAGTCCTTTTCGCGGAGAAAAACTCGATTTTGAGGATTCAACCAGAAAATCACTTTGGGGGCTAGGGTTTGGAAGAGGAGAGGGAGAGCAAGTCTAATGAGGGGTGAGGGAGAGATCTGGGCCGGCCAAGTGCTTCTATATGCGACTGACCGGACTAGTCCGGTACCCCTGAGTTAACCTAGTTGTTGTCAGTCCGGACTAGTCCGGTTGGAAATTAGACTAGTCCGTTTCCAACAGACTTGATACATATATAGATAATTAATAGTGATTCAAGGACAATAATTTTGCAAGTAGTCTTGGTGATTACGACCAGTAGGCAATCAGCAATCAAACATGGTCATAATCCACAAGATTTCTTCATTAAAAATAGTTTTCTGAGTAGAAAAGGAGAGGAGGAGCATTTTTGACAATACGGAGGAACATTTTAAGTTGCAACTAGGTATGCAATGTTTCAAGCCACATTTCGAGAGTCAAGAATGTTTAGCTCATTTCTTAGTTCACAGAACCTTTTCTCATCTAATGGTTTGGTAAAAATATCTGCAAGTTATTTTTCTGTCCTAACATGTGAAATAGCTATGTCACCTTTTAATGAATGATCTCTAAGAAAGTCATGACGGATGTCTATGTGCTTAGTTCTTGAGTGCTCTACAGGGTTGTGTGCAATCTTTATAGCACTTTCATTATCGCATAGAAGCGGGATATGACTTAGATTGTAGCCGTAGTCCCTAAGAGTTTGTCGCATCCAAAGTAGTTGCGCACAGCAACTACCGGCTGCAACATACTCTGCTTCCGCTGTGGAAAGAGCAATGGAGTTTTGCTTTTTAGATGACCAAGAAACTAGGGACCTACCAAGAAATTGACAAGTCTCTGACGTGCTCTTTCTATCGACTTTGCATCCTGCATAGTCGGCGTCGGAATACCCTATCAAGTTAAACTTGGATCCTTTGGGATACCAAAGGCCCAAGTTGGGTGTGTGCACAAGGTACCTTAGGATTCTTTTTACAACAATTAAGTGACACTCTTTAGGTGCGGCTTGAAATCTTGCATACATGCAAACACTAAGCATAATATCTGGCCTAGATGCACATAAGTATAGTAAGGAGCCAATCATGGACCGATATACCTTTTGGTCCACATTTGGACTGTCTTCATTGAGGTCGAGATGTCCGTTGATGGCCATGGGTGTCTTGATGGGCTTGGCTTTGTCCATATTGAATTTTTTGAGAATGTCTTGTGTATATTTAGTTTGGCTTATAAATGTACCTTCTCTCAGTTGCTTTACTTGAAATCCCAAGAAGAACTTCAATTCACCCATCATTGACATCTCGAACCTATCTGTCATTATTTTGCTAAATTCTTCACAGAAGGACTTGTTAGTGGATCCAAAGATAATGTCATCAACATAAATTTGACATACGAATAAATGATCATCAAAATGTTTAGTAAAGAGTGTACAGTCAGTTTTACCAATTTTGAATCTATTTTGAATCAGAAAATCTCTAAGGCACTCATACCAGGCTCGAGGAGCTGTTTGAGGCCATAGAGAGCCTTACGCAATTTATAGATATGGTTGGGATACTCCTGATCTTCGAACCCCGGTGGCTGCTCCACATAGACTTCCTCCTTTATCGGACCATTGAGAAAGGCACTCTTGACATCCATTTGATACAACTTAACATTATGGTGAGTAGCATATGCCAACAAAATGCGAATGGACTCAAGTCTAGCTACAGGAGCGAAGGTTTCATCGAAATCCAAACCTTCCACTTGAGAATAACCTTTGGCCACCAACCTCGCTTTATTTCTTGTCACTACTCCATGTTCATCTTGCTTGTTCCGAAAGACCCATTTGGTTCCAACGATGTTCGCCCTTGGTCTTTCCACCAGCTCCCACACTTCATTTCTTTTGAAGTTGTTCAGCTCCTCTTGCATCGCAATCACCCAGTCTAGATCCCTTAAGGCTTCTTCTACCCTGTATGGCTCCAGAAAAAACACAAAAGAATAGTGTTCACAAAAATTTGCAATTTGAGATCTAGTAGTTACTCCCTTAGCAATATTTCCAATGATATTGTTGATAGGATGGTCCCTTTGCACACACTGATGTACTCTTGGGTGTGGAATTTGTATAGTTGTTTGTTCTTCATTGTCTTCATGTGTCATGTCTCCCCCTAGATCATTGCTTCCATGATCATCTTGATTTTCTTGATCTTCCTCAACCTGATCTTGTGTAGGAGCTCCCCCTTGATCATTGCTTCCTTGTTGAAATTCATTTTGTGTCTCCTCTCGTGGTAGGATATCACCAAATGCCATTTTCTTCAGCGCTTCACATGGAGCTTCCTCCTTATCTAGCATAGACTTATCGACTTGCTCCACTTGTGAGCCGTTAGTTTCATCGAACACTATGTCACGCGCTACTTCAACAAGGCCGGACACCTTGTTGAAGTCACGATAGGCGTAGGCATTCGATTCATATCCGAGCAAGAATCCTTCATCGGACTCGAAGCAAACTTCGAGGCCCTTGGTTTCTTGTTCAGAATAAAACATTTGCAACCAAAAACTTTGAAATAGGAAACGTTAGGCTTTTTACCCGTGAGAAGCTCATATGGAGTTTTCTTCAGTAGTCGATGAAGGTACAACCGATTTGTGGCATGACAAGCGGTGTTCACCGCTTCTGCCCAAAATCGGTCTGACGTCTTGTATTCATCCAACATTGTTCTCGCCATCTCGATCAATGTTCTGTTCTTCCTTTCAGCCACCCCGTTCTGTTGAGGAGAATAGGGTGCCGAGAATTCATGCTTTATACCTTCTTCATTGAGATATTCTTCAACTTGGGTGTTCTTGAATTCTGTCCCATTGTCACTTCTGATATTCTTTACTGTTGATGACAATTCATTTTGAGCTCTTTTCAAGAACTTCTTGAGGATTCTCTGAGTTTCTGATTTATCATACAAGAAAAATACCCACGTAAATCTTGAAAAATCATCAACAATTACTAAACCGTGTTTGTTACCGCCGATGCTGATGTACGCAATTGGACCAAAGAGATCCATGTGGAGAAGTTCCAGCGGTCTAGCGGTGGTCATCACATTCTTGGCGGGGTGTGGTGCTCCAACCTGTTTTCCTGCTTGACAAGCGCTGCACGACCTGCCTTTTTCAAAAACCACATCCTTAAGACCACGGATGTGACCACCTTTTAGAAGTTTCTGCAGATTTCTCATTCCAACATGGGCTAGCCGTCTATGCCACAACCATCCCATGTTGGTCTTAGCAACCAAGCAAGTGTTGAGTTCGGCTTTATATTTGTTGAAGTCAACAAGATAAAGCTTTCCCTTCAACAATCTCTTGAATGCAATCGAGCCATCGCTTCTTCTAAAGACGGTCACACCCTCATTAGTGAATAAACAGTTGTAACCTTTGTCACATAGTTGAGATATTGATAAAAGATTATAATCTAGAGAGTCTACATGTAAAACATTAGATAAGGTGTGTTGAGAGGATATTTCAATGTTACCACTACCAAGGACCTTTCCTTGGCTGTTGTCTCCAAAGTATATACCTTCACTTGGACCTTTGTTGCACTCGTATTCCACAAACATACCTCTCTCTCCGGTCATATGATTTGTGCATCCGCTATCTAGTACCCACTTAAATCCACCGGAGGAGTAAGCCTGCAAAATAGAATTATTTCTGGGTTTTAGGTACCCAAGCTTGCTTGGGTCCTCTCAGGTTAGTCACAAGAGTCTTGGGCACCCACACACAAGTTTTTAAGTTCTTGTGGCGTGGCCCTGTATATTTAGCAAAGACTTTTCCATACTTGTTTTTCATGAGAACATAAGAAGCATCAAATGTATGGAACAGTGTTTGTAGCTCAGATTCATGGGATTTTTATTTAACAAAAATGATTCTATTCTTAGCATGATTAGGAGTAGACATGTGTCTGTTCCTGTCAAAGCCAAGACCATCTTTGACATTGGGAGGTCTAGTGATCATATATGCACTTCGTGCATATTTGATCTTCTCCTTATCAAAGATGCCGTTTTGATAAGAATGCATGTCATGAGAGATTGAAGCATTAGAAATTACATTCTTCTTACTAGAGCAAGTGCAGGTTCTTATTGTTGTCGAGCTCATATCTTTAGAGGAAGAGCTCTTGGAGGAAGAGGAGTCACTTTGTTTGAGCGACTCAACTTGCACCTCAAGGATTTTGTTAACTTTTGACAAGTTAGCAAGTTCTTCCTTGATTGCAATGTGCGAGTCCTCTAACTTTGAGTAAGTTTCCTTACTCAAGGCTAGCTCCAACTCAAGTGACTCATTCTTCTCTCTTTCAAGCTCAAGAAGCTTTTCAACTTCTTGATATCTCTTCCTCTCACGGATGAGCATATCTTCTTGTCGGTTGACAAGTTCTTCCTTTTCAAAGATTTTGTTCGACAACATTTGCATTTTCTTTAAAGCAATTTTACTTAGGCCTCTAAATAATTCTTTATTATCACTAGAGCTATCAAAGTCATCAGTGGAGGAATTTAGTATAGGAGGAGTAAGTCTAACCTTTTTCTTGCCTTCCTTAGCCATAAGACAAGTGTGGTTGTTCATGTCCCGTCCTCCCATGTTCGGAAAGAGTGTGGCTCTCATAGTTGGTTTCTTGACTGCGATAGTGGCCATCTCTTCTTCTTCATCGGAGGAGGACTCGTCGTTTGAGTCCCACTCCTTCCCAATGTGAGCTTGATGGCCTTGTCTTCTTTTTTCTGAAATTTTTCTTTTCTTGAGATCTTGTTTCCTTCTTCTTTTTGTTTTCTTCATAAGTACAGTCCACCATGAAGTGACCATACTCTCCGCAGTTGTAGCAAGTACGTCGAGCCTTGGATTTTCCTTTATCCTTGATTTTGCCTTCATGTGAATTGTTGCCGTGTCTTCTCTTCATCATGCGTTTGAACTTTTTGATGAAGAGTACCATTTCTTCGTCATCAAGATCGGTGCTTTCGTCGCTTGTATCTCCATCGTCTTGGTCTTCACGTGTTTCTTTGAGTTTGGGTCTGCACGTTGCTTTGAGAGCAACTTCTTTCTTTTTAGAAGAGGTGAGCTCGGCTAAGTCTTTGACGTATTGAGCCTCTTTCTCCATCATTTCATGATTTATGATCTTTCCCAATAACTCATCGGGAGTCATTTTGTGAAACCCGGGGCTTTCTCTAATCATTGAGCAAAGTGTGACGTTTCTTGGCATGAAGGCTCTTATCATCCTTTTGACCACCTCGTGATCAGTCCATTTCTTACTTCCATAGGCACGGATTTTGTTGATGAGTGCCTTCATCCGATTGTACATGTCTTGAGGTAATTCGCCTTCTTCAATAGCAAATCTCCCCAACTCTCCTTCTAGCATCTCAATTTTGGCTTCACGTACAGACCTATTTCCTTCATGAGCAGTTTTGAGTGTATCCCAGATTTCTTTTGCACTTTCTAGTCCATCGATCTTGGTGAATTCTTCTCTGCTCAGTGACGATGTGATTACTGCAACGGCTTGTGCATTTCTGTGAATCTCTTGTTCTTGTTCCGGAGTGAGTTCTTCATCCGTGTCTGGGATATCTATTCCTGTACAGACAATATGCCAAAGGCTGGGATTCAAGGGTATTAGATGCATTTTCATGTTGTACTTCCACATGGTGTAGTCACTTCCATCAAACTGTGGGGCCTTCCCATAGGAATAGAGAGATAATGATTATTTGAATTGAGACGGTTGTAGTTGTAAGGATACCGGGAGTAGTCGTGATGACCACTCCCCATCGTCTTTTCTTCCTCTTTTCCCTTTTGTGCCAACAGTTTCTTTCTCAGGAGTGCTTTTAGCTGCCTCACTTCTTCATCGTCATGTGGACTTTCTTTCAGCACATCGAAGGCTTTGGCTTCTTGCTCCTCATCGTTGTTGCTCGTCTTCGGGATATCATTGTTCTTCTCAGAGGCCATTGATCTCTCCGAGATGTGAGTCTCGTTGATGGAGAACTTGGCTCTGATACCAATTGAATGTGGCCTAGAGGGGGGGTGAATAGGCCTTTAAAGATTCCTGCACACTTAATAAAGTTATCAGAAACTTGACTGACCGGACTAGCCCGGTTGTGTGGGCGGACTAGTCCGGTGTACTGAATTATTTGAGTTAATTAAGTGTGTCTCACAAATTTAATCTCTCAGCAGCGGAATGAGAACAACAGTTTTTATAAATTAAATTTATTGTATGGATGCACGTGCAAACTTATAAGGAACTCAAATGATGACTAGCAAACTAGTGATCTAATGTATCAAAATGTAAAACAAATGAGAGACAGGAGACACGAATTTTTACCGAGGTTCGATCTCACCAAGAGATCTACGTCCTCGTTGAGGAAACTCACACAGAGCCGGGTTCCCAACCCTTTCCCTCTTCAAGTCACCACAAAGGCCGACTTGACTCCACTATCACAGGTAATCACCGAGTTTGTAGGGCAACCTCACACGTTGAGGGCTCCCACAAGAATTACAGTGAGAAGGTGATCAAATACACTCAAAAAGATTACAATGCAGAATATGAGTGTAGAGAAATCAAACCCCAAGAGCTCACAACGAAAGAACGACGATCTCTTAATCCAAATCCAAGTATTTGATTGATCTTGGCCTTTTTTTTCACCTTAGATGTATGGAGAGATGTGTTTTTGGGCTCTTGGGTCAGGTGGCGGCGCTAGGGTTCAAGCTTTTGACAATATGTGTCGTGTTCTCTCAGGAAAAAGACGAAGGACCTCTTTTTATAGGCTTTCCAAAAAAGTTACCGTTGTTAAACCTACTACCGGACTAGTCCGGTATATGATCGGACTTGTCCGGTCTACTTCCAGTGGGTTAACCGGACTAGTCCGCAGTCCTCTAAAGAGGACAATAGAGACATGACCGGACTAGTCCGGTCTAAAACCGGACTTGTCCGGTTGCATTCCAGTGAGCTGACCGGACTAGTCCGGTTCGCAAGGCGGACTAGTCCGGTGCACTATGTTTGCGTCTTCCAGAAAGTTAAACGGACTAGTCCGGTCCCTGAACGGACTAGTCCGATTTTCAGTGGATTTTAGTTGATTTTTAAACCCCTTACCCTTATTCAAAGTCATGAGCTCTTGGGATGTGTCTCTCACACACACCCTATACATTTTCATCTACTTTGTTCTTCCAAATTCCACTAAAATCTTCCTTTTCGGGCACCACTCTATTTTTCATCTTTTTGTGCGCACCTAGCTAGTTCACTTAGTTTGTCCTGCAATCATTTTGTTAGGATCTCATATGCTTGTCATCAATTAGCCAAAACCCACAAGGGATTTCCTAGATGCACTTTGAGAGGGTGGGGGAGAATAGGGGTGACTGTCGGTGCCTTGCGAACCGGGTACCCCCGCGTAGTGGATAGAAAGCACGTGGGCCTCGCCTTCCCAGCTAATGCGAGCCCCAGTGTAATCCACGTGCCTTGGGCCCCATGGGCAGACCCGGGGTTTCCACATGTCTTCAGGCCCTGAGCTTGACTACCTGCCAAGGGTGGATGTGGAGCCGCCACGTGTCTAGTGGTGTCGGACCCCATCTTCTGCCACGGATGGCTCCGGCGCTGCCATGTGCCCGGAACCTCCTGAGCCACACCCTCCGCCAAAGATAGCTCCTGCCACGTGTCCTGCGGCTCCGGGTCCGACCTCCAGCATGGGAGGGCCCTGGTGCTGCCACACGGACAACGACTCCGGCTATACCTTCCACTCGAGGAAGGTCCCGGATGTGCCACGTGTCCTGCGGCCCTGGGCCTGACCTCCAGCACGGGAGGGATCCGGTGCTGCCACGTGCCCAACAACTTCGGCTCACCCGCTACTCCGCAAGACAACTCCAATAGAGACGTGTGTCCCAGGGGCCAGCCGCTCGGGCGTCACACCGACGAGCAACGGGCAGATGGCCAAGGAGTAAAGAGGAAGGAACATTGTCAGGCCAAGCATTCAAGGCTCGCGCCTTCCTCAGAAGCATGGTGCATGACGTACATCTCCGTTCCTCATCTGCACACCATTACAGTGAAAGACAGGGCGGCGAGGCGTGATGGCACAACAGTTCTACCCAACGGCGCAGAGCCGCCTAGCAGAGCGAGGAGACGCAGCGACAAGACAGGGACTTCATCATCACCGGCCACCCGGACAGAGGTGCCTGGTGTGTCACGCGGCGCACCTTAACTCCACCGACAGTGACAATGCATATAGCTGTAAATGCCTATAGCTCATGTATAGGAGACAGATAGTCGCGGAGCCACCTGTCGGGCCCTGGGCCACATTGTAACTGCCCCGACCTTGGGCTATAAAAGGAATGGGGCGGCCTCTGGGCAAAGGGTTCGCGACCCAGCCAACTCACACACTCATACACATGAGCAATACAACAAACACACCCGAGGACGTAGTGTATTACGCTCCATCGGCCAGATTCACGTAAATCCTCATGTTCTTGTCGCCATTGTGCTCTGATCTTCAAGATCCACTAGCTCCACCGAAAAAAGAACCCCCACGGGCTGCTCAGGCAGACCGGGGAAGTGTCGTAGGAAAACACTTCGACAGTGACCGTCAATGTGCGGGTCTGCGTCCATGCGACCTAATTCTTTGGCATGTCCAGATCTTAAAAACAACGGGAGAAGGACGAAGTCAAAGCCTACCGGCCTTTCGGGGGCTCGGGCACCGGACACGGGTCGTTGGGTGGTCCTTAAACCCTTTTGTGACGGGTCACGACGGATGAGTGGTCGGGCATTGGATGGAGGTCAGTCGGGCGCCAAGCCCGGACCGATGGCTCTAGTCGAGCGTCTCTCCGCGTCCTTGGGTGCTCAAAGCTTGGAGGTTCGGGGCCTTCCGGCTCTTGCCGCCGTCACGACGTGACAACCCGGCCCGGAACCATCGTAATTAACATGTTTTCCACATCCTCTCACGACGGTGTATATATATACCTAACCGTCATGAGAGCATATCATAAACACTCAATTTTATACACAATATTCAACTAAATAATGAAATGAAGCAAATATATAGACGGTGGGTGAACGGAGGGCTGGCGGAGGAGGCCGGGGGCAGCCGAGCGGCGATGCGGGGAGGCAAAGGCGCGGGGTGCAGGGCCGGTGGCAGGCGGCGTGGATGAGGCCGGGTGCGGCGGCGCGGCGGGGTGACCGGCGACGCAGCGGGGGCGGGCAAGGGCGGCCGGGCGGAGGAGGCCGGGAACAGCCGGGCGGCGACACAGGGCGGCAGAGGCGCGGGGTGTTGGAGCGGCGGCGACGGTGTGTTGGCGAGGCCTAGGGCAGCGGCGGGCGCGGTGGGATGGCCGGCGACGCGGCGGGGGTGGGCGGGAGGGAGGCTAAATTCAATCTAAAACTAAATAAATTACAACTAAATTAAATAAAATTTGTAAACTAAACAATTTATAATTAAAACAAAATTAAATCTATAACTAATACAAACAAATTATGGCTAAATTAAACAAAATTCATAAACTAAACAATTTACAACTAAACTAAATTAAATCTAAAACTAATACAAAAAATTGATAACTATATTTAACAAAATTCATAAACTAAACAATTAACAACCGAGGGAGTGGAGGTGCCGGGGCGGCTGGCTAGGGCGGCGGCAGGGCTGGCTGGGGCTCCGGCGGCTCGAGTGTGGAGGCGGCGGCGAGGGCCGGCGCAGGTGTGCGGCTAGAGGTGGCTATCGGGCGGCGGCGGCGGCGCTTGGGCGGGTGCAGCAGCGGCATGCCCGCGCCGACCTCGGCCCAGGCGGGTATATACCCGTCATTTACGACGGCCAGGGGCCTAGCCGTTGTAAATAACGGGTTACTTACGACAGCCTTATTAATTATGACGGACTTAAGATTAGACATTGTAAGTTGAGGCTAACTTACGATAGTTGTGCCCTGACCGTCATAAGTTGAGCCTCACTTATGACGGTCAGGTTTGACCGTCGTAAATACCGTTGTTTACGACGGCTAACTCTAAGGCCATCGTAAATTATTATAGCCGTCGTAAATGTGGTTTTTCCTGTAGTGATCTTTATTTTTTTAAATGTTAATTTTCAACTGGTTAAAATCTAGGATCCATTTCAATCAAACGAGACATCCGGTCTATTTAAAGATCCGTGCACTTGTTGTTAGTTATTTTCCTGTTTTTTAGGATAATGTATTTGTCGGTACCTGAGATATGGGGTACCCCCGCGCACAGGGTAAAATGCCTAAGGTGCTCGCCCTTCTCCGCAGGGAGAGCTCCGAAGGCGCCACGCGTCTGGCGGGGCCGGACCTCCCTCTCCTCAGAGGAGAGCTCCGGCCCGCCACGTGGCATACAGAAGTCGGACCTCCCCCTCCGCGGGAGAGAGGTCCGAAGACGCCACGCGTCCAGCGAGGCCGGACCTCCCTCTCCTCAGAGGTGAGCTCCGGGCCCGCCACGTGGTATGCAGAAGCCGGACCTCCCCCTCCGCGGGAGAGAGGTCCGAAGGCGCCACGCGTTCAGCGGGGCCGGACCTCCCTCTCCTCAGAGAAGAGCTCCGGACCCGCCACGTGGCCGGAAGAGCGGTGCTGCCTGCCCCCGAGCGGTAGGCAGCGGGCGTAAAGGCGCCCCTCACCTTGCCCGTACAGGGAATTCAAGGCCCGCGTCTTCCCAAGACGCGGAAACGCGGAGCACGCGCCTGTCAGGTGCCGTTGCGTCCAGTCGCATCACAGACTGGCGCGCGATGTCAGAACCTGACAGGTAATAAACGCCGCGACAAGACATCCCATGCCGCGTGTGCCGTCATCAACCACTACGACTAGCGCACGGCATGGGCAGGGCGGCAAAAGGAAGACTCAGAAGCCTTCGACCGGAGGCAACCACCGGCATAACTACAGATACGGTAGATAATAGACAATCTTCCCGGGACCACCTGTCGGGTCCCGGCTTCCCTTGTAAGCCGCCCGAGCCTTGGATTATAAAAGGCTCGGGTAGGCGTCGATAGCAAGGGTTCGCATTCTGCAACTCATACGCTAGCCATACACTCTCAAGCTGTATCTCACCCCCAAGCTCAGGCCCCCGGCCCTGAGCAGCAAGCAATACAGCGAGCTCCATAGCTCGCCGTGGACGTAGGGTTTTACGCTTCGGCGGCCTGAACCACGTAAAACTTCCCGTGTCAAGCTCTCACTAACTCGTCCATCCGCGCAAGCTCTCCGCTAGGGACTAGCCCCTCCGAAAAAAGAACCTCCGCGGGCTGCCCAGTGCAGGCCTGGGGGAAGTGTCGATCGCACACTTCGACAGTATTAACTATATAAAAATGATTATTGATATATTAGCTATAGAAAAAATTACAAGTTATAGCAATTAGATATAAATGTAATGGTTGTGAACAATGAATGAAAGGACCCTAGCTATACTTTCATCTGATTGAAAATTAAACTCTCATTTTAACCTATATGTTCTTGTCAGTATAATTAGCATGTCAAAAAAGAGAGACGATGGAGACTTTATGCAAAGAAAAGGGGACATATATATTAAAAGTTTGTAAAAAATAAATTCATACAAACAACTAATTTATGTGAATCGCTTTGTAGAAATCTATTTCTACGGCAGACCACATATCCGCCTGAACAGATAGTGATTTTCATGGCCGCTCTGAGCGAGTCGGTTTTTGAAACCGCCTGTAGAAAAGGTCTTTAGGGCTGCTTATATATAAAAGCATTTTTTATAATAGTGCAGGTAGCATATCTGAAGCCTTTAATTATTAGATAAAGGAAAATAAAGGTGCGAGCAGAAAGTTGAGGCTGATCCTGATCAGGATGCATGAAATATAGTGTAGTATATTTGAGAGGGTCCAATGTTTCGTAAATGGCTTTTTCTTGCAATTAAGGGACACTAATAAGGCGGGCTAAAAGGTTCAGGTAGGGTATAGGGTGTTATTTGACCACCGTTGAAGAGGAGAGAGAGAGAGAGAGAGACCATTTCGTCAGTCGCGGGGAACACATTCTTCATTACTATTTACTAGTGCAGAATTTACTCAGCAGGTAACTTTAACGAAGCTATATAGTATTTCGTTCTTACTTTTAACGCAACCCGTCCTCCATAAAATAAACACAAACTGGTAATTCCACCACATGGAATCCAGCTTCCCGGTCGGAGCTTGTATGATTTCAATCGTACTACCCTGGGCACAGAAGGCCCTGAGCTTGTATGATTTCAACCGGCTCTGGCAGCGCTGACCCCGGCAATGCAGGCTCCAACCAGCGTCAGATCTTCAGTAGCGCCGGGCGTACCCGGAGGGGGTGCGCTAGCTGCAGAAAGAGCGCTACTGCACAATCCGCCCGCTGGGGACGCGCCTCAGGCAGCGACCCAGCAGTGGATTCTCGAGGTAGACCGTCTTGTCGTCGCTGCCGCAAGCCCGCGACTCCGGCGGAGACGACACTCTGACCGACCGGCCGTGTTGCTGATACGCACGCCAATGGTTGACGAACAGACGGCAGACTCCAGCTCTGCCAGCCCTCAATCGATGGATCTGAGGACAGAGCTGGAGCGGTGTCGCTCGGGTCAAGATGCCCGGGTATACCTCAAGCAACGCCGAGAAAGGGCGCTACTGCGCGATCTGCCTGCTGGGGACGCGCCTCAGGCGCGACCCAGCAGTGGATTAGCAAAGTAGACCGACTTGACGTCGGCCTCGACCCAGCCTGAAGGACAGATCTTCGCTACGCGGGCTCTGCCCCAGGCATATGTCGCGCAGTATATGCCACAACCATATGCCCTGCAAACGGCGTCCCCGGTCCATAGAGCGGCCTTGCCCATACCGGGGCATACTGTGCCAGCGGAGGACCAGGCGTTCGCGGCGCCGATACCTGCACTGGGAGCCAGCAACCGGCTCTGGCAGCATCGACCCCGGCAATGCCGGCTCCGACCAGCGTCAGGTTTTCAGTAGCGCTGGATGTACCTAGTGAAGGTGCGCTAGCTGCAGCGAAGAGCGCTGCTACTCAATATGCTACAGTGGTATGTCCTGTGTATGGCCGCCGGAGCATGCGATGCTCAGCGCGAACCAAGCATTCGTGGCATCAGAACCTGCGGCGACAGAAGCGGGGTGTGCGGCCCCCGCGCCCCGCCTTCGCTTCACAAAATGGCCGCGCAAGTTTCGGTCACTCTCGCCTGAGAAGTGCGACGGCAGCACCAACCCGGCGGAATTCCTCCAGAGGCCGGAAAATCCAGAAGCTCGCGGGGCGCTTCTGGAAGGGGAAGCAGCCCCTAGCTGATGCCCCATCCTATAGTAAGGGAGGGCAACCAAAAGGTCGAGGCCCGAGACGGCGACGACCGCCAGATGGGTTTCCAGGAGCTCCGGCGCGCCGCAAAGGCAGCGCGCAATCATGGAAGCTCCATCTCCAGTGACGACGAGCACTGGAAGATGCCCTGTGACATCTTCGGCGGGTCTGCTGACCCCCCTGACCAGAAGCATGGCTAAGACCTTGCGACGAGCGGTAGCGTCGGTGCCTCCCCTCCCAGGTGCAGTACCACACCTCAGGTGGATGGGAACCCCCATCAGCTCTAATGACACCGACCGCCCCAGGAACATGGCTGGGGCCGGCCAACTACCGCTCATGGTGGCCCTTACCATCGCCAACGTGAAGATGTACCACGTTTTGGTGGATGGTGGGGCTGGACTGAACCTCATCAGTCACGCAGCCTTCCAGAAGCTGCAGATCCCGATGGCCAAGCTCGCCCCGTCAAGCCCTTTCTCAGGGGTAGGGCCGGGACAGGTCGTTTCCAACGGCTGCATCAGCCTCCCGGTGACCTTTGGGGCACCGGACAGCTACCGGACGGAGTACATTCTGGTCGACATGGCCGAGACTGACCTCCCCTTCAATGCAACAATCGGTAGGCCAGCCCTGTACTGATTCATGGCAATAGCCCACTACGGCTACCTTGTCTTGAAGATGCCTACACCAACAGGCGTCCCCAAGGTTGTGGAGACCGTGTTGCCGCAGTATTAGCCTTGGAAAGGCTTCGGGCGCTTACAGCAACTAGAGCGCCAGCCCTCGGCAGTACAGGACCAAACCAGCTCCACCCGAGTGCACGCCACCGTGCCTCTACCACCGCACCCCACGTGCAACTCCTTGATGAGGACGACGTCCCCACAAGGCTCATCCGAATCAGCGCCGATGCCACCCAGACCACCCGGGTAGCCGGGGGCCCAGGTAGCATATAGGAAGGCGCGCTCGTTGCCCCCCTCCGACATGAGGTCGATGTGCTGCATGACAGCCATCACCGAGGACAGAGATCCCCAGGGAGGTGATGGAGCATTACTTAAAGGTCTTTCCCGACGCCCAGCCGTCCGACGAGACGGAGAGTCCGCCGCTCCCGGCGCTTGGCAAACCGTGTTATTATCCCGAAGGCCAGCGAGAAGCTCCGGAAGCGCATCCACTACACCAGTCTCAATAAGGCATGTCCTAAAGGCCTATTTTCTCTTCGGCTGATAGGGCAAATAGTAGACTCGATACCAGGCTGTGATATGCTGCGCTTCCCAAATGCTTGCTAGGGCTCCCATCAGACTCCTGTGTCTAAAGTAGTTGAAGGGCGCCCCCTACCTACTAATCCCGGCGTAAGCCGACTCGGCATAGCTAGGGGTCCCGCGAATTTCTGGTTTCCGCGCAATGGCTTTAACCCCATACCACAGTAACCTGTTCCGCTACCAAGAAGCAAGCACCAGAATACCAGACCTCGGATCCCTGACACAACCTCCCGGAGCCCCCAGGACGACAGCGGAGCTTCCCGTGAGGTCCAAAGCAGCCTGAGGACCCCCGAGTGCCGGGCACCCGGCGATCTCCCCAGGCTAAAAGCTATCTCTTGCAGCCCCATGCGACGGGCAATGCCGCCGAATGGGCGGCGGAGCTACTGAAGTTTGATCTAGGTTCCCTTTCCCGTCATACAGACATTAACCGAGCATTAGTTCACTTGTGGCTGAAGTAGACACACGCTCAGGGGGCCATGAAGACGATGAAACAGGACCCTGAGCCCTGACCTTCATCAGAACTCATCAAATGATGTTCGCCCACGGCTCCCCGGGAAAGCAGGGGGCCGATGCTAGCGTACTGTTCCTCATGCCATCGGGGGAGCAGTCTGGGTATGTGGCGCGTCTCAATTCCAAGGCAGCCAACACCATAGCAGAGTATGGAGTGCTCATCCTTCTCGCTAGTCGTTGGCTCAGGGCAATCCCCAGTCTGGTTATCAACCAAGACGGCGGAGACAAACCCCCTCGCCTTGGACCTGCACCACGTACCGCGCGCTAGCAAGGCCGCAGCTGACGACCTTTCAACGAGGGCCCCCACTGCCACCGGAGCCACTGTGCCTGAAGGGGGCCTCGAGAGGACGTTGCCGCGACCCACAGCCCGGCCCGCCGAGCCGGGCGAAGGGGGCTAGACCAGCACCTCGAAGCTGGCGGTCCCGGCGGCCATGAGCGCCGCCAAGGATCATAAGCGTCACTGGGGACTCCGTGCAACCCAGCGCTCAAGATCCAGATGCTCAAGTCAGACCCGATGCATGGATCACGGAGGTCCGGGACTACTTGAAAGACAATATCCTCCCTGATGAACGTGTATCCGCTGAACGGATTGCGCGTATGGCTAAGAGACACATGGCGGTAGAGGGGGATCTCTACCGACGTGGCGCCAACCACATCCTATTGCGGTGCACAACCCAGGGGGAAGGTTGCGACTTGTTCGCTGAGATCCATGGAGGCGAATGTGGGAGTCATTCTTCCTCATGCACGCTTGTCGGTAAAGCCTTTCGGCATGGCTTCTACTAGCCGGCAACACTCCAGGATGCCGTCGAGCTGGTCGAGAGCTGCTAGGCATGCCTGTTCCATGCCAAGCAGATCCATACACCGGCTTGGACGGTACGGATGATCCAGTCCGCATGGCCATTTGCCGTACTAGGGCTGGACATCCCGGGCCTGGGACCATTCCCCAGAACCGAAGACAGGGACCCGCTCCCGAACCTTCGGAACACGGAACACCGCTGTAAGTTCTACCCCTAGAGCAACAATCAGGCAGGCCCTTCTTTTCATAGTAATTTCCATAAAAGTCCGTGAACCGGGCTTGGAGCAACTAAGCCTCAGGGGACGGTCCAGGACTACGTTCAGCTTCGCCTGGTTCCAACCCCAAGCGCGTAGAGTCTTGCTTCCCTTGAGGTGGGTCGTGGCCTACATATGCGGCCCTCCTTCCCCCGTATGGAAATTTATATGAAAAGAAGCCCACCCTACGTTGCTCTTCTTTGGTACTCATTTAATTTACTTGTTAAATTTCTATGATTACCCTGCTAACGCGTGCTCACTATGCGTTCAATTCCCTCTTCTCATTTCCATCTTTAGTCGGAATTTGCTGCAGATATGACTAAGGAATAGAGGGGGGAGCCCCCAAGGAGAATTACTTTTTCCTTATGTGCAGGATTTCTCAGCCTCAGCTTCCCGCAGGAGTATGGTAGGCGCATCCACCCAATAGAACGCACCTACCAGGGGGCCGCTACGGGATCGCGGTAGGCCAAAAACTCTAAGGTAAGATCAAAGGGCTAGCCCTCGCAGGGGTGGGGTCCGAAGGCCCCACGTGTCCGGCAGGGCCGGGCCTCCCACCTCTTCGAGGGGAGCTCCGGGATCGCCGCGTGGTCTGCAGGGAGAGGCCCGGGACCTCCACGTGCCCTGCGGGCCCGGACCTTCTCCCAGGCAGGAGCTCCGGGCCCGCCACGTGACCAACCGGCTCGGACCCCCCTCCGATCTCGTGAGGCGGGTCCTGGAGACCTCCGGAACCCTTAGTATACAGTGGGGACCCGGACAAGGTGTCCATGCAGAGCTTCGAGATTGGTCAAGGCCTCCGAGCCCTTGCGGAGCTAAGGGCTCGGTCGGGAAAGGCCAAGAAGAAGACTAGGGCATGCAGACAGAAAGAAACAGGAGTCTGTCCATACAAAGGCTCCACGAGCTGGGCTACAGACTCAACAAAAATAAAGAAAGGAAGTACAGGGCCTTGTAGACACGAGGGCGGGTGCCTAGGGGTCCCCGGACTCCCGATGAAACCTAGAGGCCACGAGGGCAGCTAAGTCCTCGACTTCGGCCCTGGCAGCTTCCTCCTGGTCGGCGATGGGTCCTAAATGGACCGGCCCCAGGGAAAAGGAAGGGTCTCGGCTAACGAAGCACGACAGAACGTGCGTCGCAACCTCCTTCGCAAGGCCCCGACCTTCCGCTTCCAGCTCATCGGCGATCACTGATTCAAGCCGACCTAGCTCGTCGCCGAGAGACTCAAGGGCTGGGGCCGCTTCGGACACCGGCCGTGCTGGGGTCTCCACCTGCACAGGGCTAAAACCAAGAGGAGCCAAGGCGGATCCCGCCTTAGCAATGAAGTGCCAGACCGCCTGGGCCTCGGCAGTTCGCAGGGACTGGAGCCTCTCTACCTCTTGACGGGCCGCTAGCTCGCGATCCATCGCCGCCTGAAGCTCCTTGGAAGATTGCTCCTCCCTCGCGGCGACAGCCGACTCACGGAGCTCCAACTCCTCAGTCCGAGCCCTTAGCTCCTCCACCTTGGCCCTCAGCCGAGCGGTGGTCTTCTCCTCCTCGTCCGCAGCAGCGCGTTCCCGATCAGCGACGGCATGCTCCCGACGGGCTACCTGCAGCTGCAACTCCTCCGCGGCGGCGGAACACTCCTTGGCTTTGGCTTCAGCTTTGGCCAGAGCCTCGCGGTAGGTGGCACGAACTCGCTGGGCCTCTAGCTCCAAGCGGCTAATGGCCTTCTTCTGGGCGCCAAGCAGAGCACTCATGGCCTCAAGCCTTGACTGCCTTGAGTCGAGGTCCGCCCGAGCCCGCTGCTGCCAGCTGAGAAGGCGGTCCCTCTCGCCGGCCAATGCCTTCCGCTCCTGCTCAAAGGCAGATTGGAGCTGCCGGGAGCTGGTCTGGGCACGCTCCATGGCGTCCCACACGGGTATCGGAGCAGGGGGAGCAGGAGTCGCGCCGCTGGACCCCCCGGACGAGTCCAAGACCGGCGGGAGCACCGGCGCCTCGGCAGCTACGGGGGGGGGGGGGGGGGGGGGCGCTGTCCTAAGCAGGCCAGGGGGCCAGCAGGCACACCTACAGCGGCCCTCCCGGTCTCAAGACCTGGCTTCTGGGCTGGTGAAGGAGGGCGGTTAGGAGCAGATGCGGCCACTGAGGCCACTGCCCCCGTCGATTTGGGAGCTATGGGGGCCGCCGCGGCCCCCAAGTGCCGAGGCGCGGAGCCCCCGCTGGTTGAAGGCGGCCGGATAAGAGGCCCGCCCCTGGCAGTCGGTCGGTCCCTGCAAAGAAGAAGAGGCACTCAGAATAAGAGAAGAGGCAGGAGCTCTACTCCTATAAGTCAGAAAGAATAACACTTACTGAGCGGCATGAGCGCTCCAGCGAGCTTGCTGCACTGGCCTCTGGGCTGTAGCTGAACTACCAGGACCAGCGGCTGGAACGGTCGCGGAATGGGACGCCTGGACCTCCGGCGCGCTCGCCGGCGTCGCCCCACCAACATCCGTCCTGGGAGCCCCGCCGCTCGAGAGAGGATGGCGAGATACTTGGGCTGATTCGGACGGCTGCTGTCTAGGGAGAGACCCGCCGGGGAGGGACACTCGGGACCTCTTCGGGTCGCCATCCGATGGACCAGTACCTCCGGGAGATGGAAGCAAGGTAGCTCCGGCACCCTGGATTGGCACAGGCGGCACCCTTGGAGGAGACCGAGCGCGTTTTTTCTCTAGATGCCCGGGGGCCGGCTCTTTACCTTTCCCTTTATCGGCGGCTTGGGTTCCGTCGGCTCTGGGGGAAGGTTTGGCAGCAGTGGATGCCTCATGCCCTGATTCGGGGTGCTCGGTTCCTAGAATGGTGATACCCCGGAAGGCATCCCCGACCTGACGAACGGCAATCCCGATATCATCAAGGTTCGGCATCTTCCGCAGGAGCTCTGACCTCCTCTGAGGCTCCAAGAAGAGGGGAGTGGCAGAAGGCGGAAGGACGGGGACGCCGCTGGGAATACAGTCACCGCTCACCTTGCTCACCATCTCCTCCAGCTCCTCGTCGGAAGGGACAGAGTCGGGGCCTCTCTCCAGCCTGGTACAGTCCTGCTCACCGGTGTAGTACCACGCTGGGCGGCTGCGTTGCTGCAAGGGAGCAATGCGGCGTGACACGAAGTCCATCAGCACCATCAGAGATGTCAGCCCCTCATTGGCCAAGAACCGGATCCGCTCCAAGACCGGAGTGTACTCCTGCTCCAGCTCAGGGATCTCCTCCCAGAAGCGGCGATCGGTGGTTGGGCTGGCGGTTGGGAGTTGTAGGCGATCGTGCTCATCGGCCTGCACTACCACCCAGCTCTCCCTCCAGTTCTCCCACCTTGATGCGCTGAAGGGCAGAAGGTATCCGGAGACCTTGGGGTCTTTGCAGCGATGCTGGAAGTAATACGCCCCCATCTGAGTCTTTGAGCCGCGTCCGGTCGTACGCAGCACAAAGAAGTGGCGGAAGAGCGTCACGGAGGCGTGCACCCCCACGAACATCTCGCAGAAGTGGACAAAAACGGCCGCCATTGCGAGGGAGTTGGGGGAGAGATGGTGGAGTTGGAGACCGTATGTCTCCAGCAGGGTGACGAAGAAGGAAGAAATCGGCGGAACGAACCCCGCCAGAGCATAAGCAGTAAAGAAGACCATCTCCCCCTTTCCCAGGACCAGGGGGAGAGATCCTCGGCGGAGCCGATGCTTCTGCTCTTCCGAGCGCCAGCCCAGCAGCCTGCGCACTGGCCCGAGCTCGGAGGGACGAACGAGGCGCGTCGGAAGCAAGTTGGAAGCCATAGCGAAAGAAGGCGCAAGGGCAGGAGAGCCGGGGCGCAAGAGTTCAAGGGAAGTACGAGCGCAATGCGAAGGGAAGCCGCGATGCGGGTGAGATCACCTTTTAAAACTTTCCAGGGATGGTTCGAGGTAATTCGAAAACCTCCGGAAACATCACATCGGCGACCTCGCCGGCTCCGAGACCGGGCGCCAATGAAAGCTGGGCCCAAGCCGCTTAGCTAAAGCGGTGGGGTCAAGGAGTCAGTCTCCTGAGAAGATGAGCCGGCAAGGCCCTTCGGCGGTTCCCGAAGAAAGCGCCGCAACGTGCAGAAGTGGCAGCCTTGGGAACCACCGCAGTAAAAGCAATCATCAAGTGGGCGCACGCTCTCACGACCCCGCGACCGTTCGTGCTCCAGCAGCGGTCAAGTCGGGACTTAGAGAAAGTGCACGGATCGAAGAGATGGAGGTCCCACCTAGGGCTCGCTATCTCCCCCGAGATGGGCCCGGGGGCCACTGTCGGTACCTGAGATATGGGGTACCCCCGCGCACAGGCTAAAATGCCTAAGGTGCTCGCCCTTCTCCGCAGGGAGAGCTCCGAAGGCGCCACGCGTCTGGCGGGGCCGGACCTCCCTCTCCTCAGAGGAGAGCTCCGGGCCCGCCACGTGGCATACAGAAGTCGGACCTCCCCCTCCGCGGGAGAGAGGTCCGAAGACGCCACGCGTCCAGCGAGGCCGGACCTCCCTCTCCTCAGAGGTGAGCTCCGGGCCCGCCACGTGGTATGCAGAAGCCGGACCTCCCCCTCCGCGGGAGAGAGGTCCGAAGGCGCCACGCGTCCAGCGGGGCCGGACCTCCCTCTCCTCAGAGAAGAGCTCCGGACCCACCACGTGGCCGGAAGAGCGGTGCTGCCTGCCCCCGAGCGGTAGGCAGCGGGCGTAAAGGCGCCCCTCACCTTGCCCGTACAAGGAATTCAAGGCCCGCGTCTTCCCAAGACGCGGAAACGTGGAGCACGCGCCTGTCAGGTGCCGTTGCGTCCAGTCGCATCACAGACCGGCGCGCGGTGTCAGAACCTGACAGGTAATAAACGCCGCGACAAGACATCCCATGCCGCCTGCGCCGTCATCAACCACTACGACTAGCGCACGGCATGGGCAGGGCGGCAAAAGGAAGACTCAGAAGCCTTCGACCGGAGGCAACCACCGGCATAACTACAGATACGGTAGATAATAGACAATCTTCCCGGGACCACCTGTCGGGTCCCGGCTTACCTTGTAAGCCGCCCGAGCCTTGGATTATAAAAGGCTCGGGTAGGCGTCGATAGCAAGGGTTCGCATTCTGCAACTCATACACTAGCCATACACTCTCAAGCTGTATCTCACCCCCAAGCTCAGGCCCCCGGCCCTGAGCAGCAAGCAATACAGCGAGCTCCATAGCTCGCCGTGGACGTAGGGTTTTACGCTCCGGCGGCCTGAACCACGTAAAACTTCCCGTGTCAAGCTCTCACTAACTCGTCCATCCGCGCAAGCTCTCCGCTAGGGACTAGCCCCTCCGAAAAAAGAACCTTCGCGGGCTGCCCAGTGCAGGCCCGGGGGAAGTGTCGATCGCACACTTCGACAGTATTAACTATATAAAAATGATTATTGATATATTAGCTATAGAAAAAATTACAAGTTATAGCAATTAGATATAAATGTAATGGTTGTGAACAATGAATGAAAGGACCCTAGCTAGACTTTCAGCTGATTGAAAATTAAACTCTCATTTTAACCTATATGTTCTTGTCAGTATAATTAGCATGTCAAAAAAGAGAGACGATGGAGACTTTATGCAAAGAAAAGGGGACATATATATTAAAAGTTTGTAAAAAATAAATTCATACAAACAACTAATTTATGTGAATCGCTTTGTAGAAATCTATTTCTACGGCAGACCACATATCCGCCTGAACAGATAGTGATTTTCATGGCCGCTCTGAGCGAGTCGGTTTTTGAAACCGCCTGTAGAAAAGGTCTTTAGGGCTGCTTATATATAAAAGCATTTTTTATAATAGTGCAGGTAGCATATCTGAAGCCTTTAATTATTAGATAAAGGAAAATAAAGGTGCGAGCAGAAAGTTGAGGCTGATCCTGATCAGGATGCATGAAATATAGTGTAGTATATTTGAGAGGGTCCAATGTTTCGTAAATGGCTTTTTCTTGCAATTAAGGGACACTAATAAGGCGGGCTAAAAGGTTCAGGTAGGGTATAGGGTGTTATTTGACCACCGTTGAAGAGGAGAGAGAGAGAGAGACCATTTCGTCAGTCGCGGGGAACACATTCTTCATTACTATTTACTAGTGCAGAATTTACTCAGCAGGTAACTTTAACGAAGCTATATAGTATTTCGTTCTTACTTTTAACGCAACCCGTCCTCCATAAAATAAACACAAACTGGTAATTCCACCACATGGAATCCAGCTTCCCGGTCGGAGCTTGTATGATTTCAATCGTACTACCCTGGGCACAGAAGGCCCTGAACATCGATGGTGTGCTCTCTTACGTACACCCCCAACAACAGCGTTTCTGCTACAACTGGCTCGTACTCGGCGCCTGTGAATCCTGCCTGTTTGCCATGCATGTGATGTTACCTCCCTCGTTCACCCAAGATTCTCGCCACTCAGTAAAGTCTTGTGGTTGAAGTGCGGTACCATGCATGACAGTGCTGTACATGGCCTCTTAGCGGTATACGACCTTCATTCAGTACCGACCATGGGGGCCTCCTCAAGCCAATTCGTTCCCTCTCTCAGTTGCTATTGTGTTTCTCCAGAGGAGGAGAGGTACTGGAGGCATGGTTAATGCAGCGTATCGCGTTGCAGATTCGGCTCATCGCAGGGCTGTCGATGGGTTAATGGTACTCGCAGAGTCTGTCTGTTCGACATATATGGTTGCCAGCTCTCCTTGGAACTGAAAACAGGTGCAGACGTGCAGTCGCAGGCCCCTCTTGTTTCTCCCAGCGTCCTGGCTCTCTCTAGTAACACTTTGAATTCATTCGATGAAGGCTACTACTGCATACGTTGGTCCAAAGTATAGTAGTACAGTACGTAGGTTGCTACGCGGCTACAGTTACGACTGACCGTCAATAGCTCCGCCTGCCAAAGGCAATTAAGCGACGAGTGACCTGCCAAGGTGATTTTTCAGAACCCAAGCCCCCATGGCGTCGTTTGGTTGCCACACAAGCGAGTTTCCAATCAGTGTTTTTCAGTGCAAACGACACAGACGAGAGAGCCAAAATGGCGCAGGGCCAAATGGTTCGGCGTGCTGTACATGCATGTGGCAGCGCACCGGCAGAGTGGTCGATCAAATTAAAGCTCCCTTCGGTTTGGCTGGGCCAGCTACCCTGCCGCGCGCCATTAATTAGGAGCTTTCCTGTACTGAAACCAAGGTGTGTCGTTATATTATTCACACTTATATGCTATAAAAATCTACTCTAAATAAATATTCTTAAAATTTTTCAACACACTCTAAAAGATTAATTCTTCATTTTTCAGCACGTGCTCCCGCACTCATTACTTAACATACTCTATATCAACCCACGCCACCGGTCCCTCTGCCTCGCCATCGAGCCGCCGCGCCACCGAGCCGTCGCCCGTCTCACCCCTCACGCCGCCTCGCCACTGAGCCGCCGCCTCCGTCTTCGACCCCTTCGGCCCCGCCGGCCCCGCCCCCACGCCGCATCACCTTGACCAGGCGCTCCTGGTGTCCTTGGCGCGTGCCGCCTCCAATTTTCGCGCGTGGGCTCCGCTGGGTGGATCTGAAGGTGGAGGAGGGCAGTGAGAGAGCACACACACACTCGGATGGCAGGGTGGTCGGGGCTTTCCACAACCGAGGTAGGTCTACGAGCTCTGGCAGCCACTTCACTTCCTTCCTCGAGTCCATTGCGGCGCGGGAGGCAACAGCCAGCGGCTGTCCCGCTCCGATTTTGTGCTGGGGCGCGAGCGCATGTTTGTAGTATGCGGGGAGATAGCGCTTGCTGTCCAGTTCACAGGTGCGGAGAAAAAAAGCAACTCTAACGCCATCTAGCAAGGCCCGCACCTCATCCGGTAGGCGAGTGCAACCAGTCTTAGCTGGCGCCGTACGGAAGTAACGGCTTGCCATGTCGGGGCTCGTTTGGAGGCCCAGTGTACCTGCTGCGTCCATTGATTCAGCCCATGAATTCCTTCACGTACGCACACAGCACCGTGTTGGCCTCGCCGTGTCAGTGTGTGCACTCGCCAATCGCCATTCGAGCAGCGTGTCTCTGGCTGTCAGAACACTCAGCAGTACCCGGTGCGTCCAGCTAATAAACGCACTATATATGAGTGAAACGTACCCTGAACAAAGGGAGAAAACTACATGCCTCCTTCACACGATTGCCTGTAGGAAAACCACTGGAACACACAGCATGCAGCTTGTTTGACATCCTTCAGAGACAATAAGAGGACAGCACGAGAACACACACAGGCATTAGGAAAGGACTGTATGTGCCGCCAGACGGGGGAGCTCATAACGGTTTCTTCCATGCGGCACCGTACCGTACGTCTCCTCAGCTGCCTTCTCCCGTGAGGGATTCAAATAGGCCCAAGCTGAAAAACAAAAAAGGGGGCCCAAGCTGAAGCCAGCCCTGGCCCATTACTAAAACCTACCGAAAAACTTCGCAGATTCGCTCACACTCGCACCCAGCCACCCACCAGCCCGAAAGAGAGAGAGCGAGAGAGAGATGAGCAGCGGAGGCGGCGGCGGGGGAGGAGGCGGCGCAGTGAAGACGCCCTCAGACTTCCTCAAGTCCATCAGGGGACGTCCGGTCGTCGTCAAGCTCAACTCGGGGGTCGACTACAGAGGTACCGCTCTTTCCGTCTCGCCTCTCGACAGCGCTGAGCTCAAACCCTAGAAACCGCCGGTAATTTTTTGAAAAGGTTAGTTTTTTTTTGGGCATTGGGGGTAGAATTTTGCGGAACCCCCCCTGATCTGGGGGGCTTGGGTCCTGTATTAGGGTAAACCGGGTTTACCCGGAAAGATTTTTTTGAGCTAGCGAAGCCTATGACTACCCCGGTCGGTCTTGACCTGTGATTTAATTGGGCGAGCATGATGTTGGTTTACGGATTGGTTGCTCAGATCTCGTGATATCTTTGTGAACTTTTATCTTCAGAAAAGCATGCGAACATACACCAGTGCACCTTGCTGAAGCAAAGACCAACACAAAGGCGCTTATTGTTTAGGTTCCTCTGGTTACATTTTGGTTACAGAAAGGTTGCAGGGTGGCAAACTATGTCAAAGGATCACAGTTTAATTTATAGGGCCTTTATGAACCTTATACAGTTGTAACTTGAATTGAGGTAACAGAAACACGTTAAAGTTGGCAAACATAGAAAAAAAGGATGCAGGTAGTGGTTTCAAAAAGGTTTGAACACCACAAGTTCATGCAAGACCAGCCTCGGCTCTGCTCGAGCTTAAGCTGATTATGGGTAATTTCAGTGAGTTGGAGTTGAGCAATTTATTAGAGCTCAAGCACATACTCATGTACATTGGTGTTCTTTTCTGTATAAGACCTGATGCTGTATAAGGGCTAAAGTATCACCTTACACAAAGGTTAGTACTTTAGACTAAAACATCCAAATGTGTAGATCTGAGAACCATTGTATCTTTTTGTGGTTGCTCTCATGTAAGGTGGAAAAGATGAAAAGGGATATTATAATCTGTTCAATTTCAATATCTTGACAAACATCACAGTTATACAGAGGGCAAGGTACACTAGACAGTATCTCCGTGTTTTTGTCCCGGTTCCCACTTAAATGTGGAGTTTGCAGCTCTTCAGCAGGGCACAATATTTTCTTCAGGAAACAATTTTATATCAGGATAATTATGTTTCTTGATTGACACAGTTTCTGTGATATTAAAATATACTGAAAATGCCATTCTTAAAGTTATCAATTAATTCTTCCAGGGGACAATACCATTTTGTATATGTCCAGGAGCTTGCTCCTCGAATCAGTATGTTTCCTTGACTTAGATTAATTGATCAACTTTGTATAAATTATTAGGTAGACACCAAGTTGCATTATCATGGCCATGCGCAAAAGAAAAATGTCCCATAGCAATTTGCTGATTTGCGCCAGCCTGTTGTTATAATAAAGAATCAGTTGCATGTAGACTTCAGCAGTGCACTATCTTAATCATGAGTCATGACCAGTATCTGTTTATCTTTTGAGTTCATGTGCCTTTTAGCATTTTGGATTCATGAATTATGATTATCACTGCTTTGAAAAAAGGTTAATATGATACGTGTATTTTATTAACTTGCATTAAAATCTGTAAAGCTGCTTCCTTTTGTTGGTAAGACTGTCAAAGTTAAATATAATTGTTTCAGATGAGTTAGATCATATGTATTAGTATAACTGAGACTACTGAGTGTATTATAGTTTGGGATGAGATTACCGAAATTGACACCCATAAAGCCAGCCCAAACTCTGCAACTCTATTTCAAGCACCTGCAGGTGTATATCTTATAAAAGTGCAAAAACAATGTCTGCAAGCTTATATTTTTGAAGAGTGTAACGGTCATCCATGTGTTCTCAAGAGTTTAACGCTCAAGAAAATAAACAGCTACGATTCAAATCTGACCACAATGTATATTTTTGAATTCACAAGTGTACTAGATTCAAATTTAATTGAAGTGTATATCTCTGTATTCACAAGTGTATACTTGGACCAATGTTCAATGGTTTGAAAATGTCTCCTAGATGTATGGCCTTGAAAGTATGGTTATACGGTTTGGAGACTTGAGGTATACATTTGCGGAGGTTGGTTTGACCCAATTGGTGGACCTGGTGGGTGGGCTGACCAGCATGCTGAATATGTGATGTATGTGTCTGTGTGTGTGTGAGGCGTTTGGATTTTCGACTAGTACCGAATACGCTGCGCATTCGTCCTCGAGATGCCTAACCAAGAAGACAGTGGGATTATACTGGTTTGAGATAGGTGCACTACATCCAGTTTGTGTGTCTCGCTGCTCTTTGTTGAAAATGGGGTGGTTCTCTTACAGGCGAGTTGCCTCTCTCGCGCGAGGACGACCCTCGGTCCCCTTTATCTTCATTCGCGCCCTTTCTTTTCTCATAAATGGGACCCTAGTAACAGGGACATCTACTCGCTACAGTGCCAGACAGGGTACTTGATAAGGCCGACGTGTCGGGATGTTGGCCGCGGCGTGCTCTTGTCTTATCACCGGGGAGAGCCGTACCGGAGTGCACGCTCGCCTCCCGTTCTGCGCACTCCCCTTTTGTTCCATTGGATGTGACGGGGCTTCAAGCACACGTCAGGGGCGCACACGAGTGCTCTTGACTTGATAGTGACAGCGCTCACTCCGCATTGAAGGCTACCTGCTCGCCGTAGATGGAACTTGGGCTCTGGCCCTTCCCCCAGTACCCACCCACCGTCTGGACGCCGTGAGGGTGGGACACCACTCCTTGTCGCTCCGTGGGAGCCGCATCCTGTTGAGGACATGGACGAGCACACTTGCAAATTGTAGACGGTCCATACCTCCTGGTGGCCGGGGTTGGGAACCCCATCAGTAGCCCTTGAGTCTCAGGTCAAACGTGATGGTCAATCAGAGGATGAAACCGGTCAGCTTTGTTCCTGTGTAGTAGGAAAGGAAAAGCGTAAGTGCTTGGCTTGACCACAACGTCCATGACAAATGGGCTTCTGGTGGCCGGTCGCGACCTTCGATCGCTCCCACTGGAGCCCCGCGGCGAGCCCCCGAGCCTCCTTCGGGGGTCGGTTTGTTGTTATGGCAGATTCGCTCCGCCCCCCCGTGCGCAAACCGTTCGTGGCTCGGAGGGGTCGGGCCGATCAGGGAGAGAGGGAGACCTTCATTCTACTACGCTACATGAAATCCCTAGCTTGATGTTAATTAAGAGAGTTTACAAGTAGGGAAAGATAGTTGTTGATGACATAACCTCCCTCCCTCCGTTATCCCTAAGTCTCTTCACTAACTCGCTCGCCTACCAAAAAGAAATATCCGACAGATAGGCTAATATATCAGTCTGAGTATATATGTGTGTGTGTGTATACACACAGTCACACACACACACACACTAATTCTAAGATACTTCAAAGTGATAACCATGAAAATTTTTCGATGAAGCTCCTGTTGCTAGTGTATAAAAATGGTGATATATCACATTACTACTTGTATAAAAATGAGTATGATTAAATATTTGATGTATTCTCACATACTCAGCTTACATACCACTTCATATAGTTTAGCATGATCACATACTGCATTTACATACCCTTGGTATGACTACTCTCTGATTTGTGAGTTACACATGTGGGAGTTGTTGTTAGAAATAATCCCGTTTTCTAGATTAAACTAGAGTTAGAGATAGAGTCCAAGTCAAATAAGAGTAGGAGTCTAGATAGTATTAGATTAGGACTCTGTAATTTAGGGCTATATATACATCCCCCCTATTGAGAATAGATCAAGAGAAAATATTAGAGGAAATTAACTCCGGATTTCCAACAATTGGCATCAGAGCTACGGTTCAAGATCTAACCTCGTGTTGCCCCGGGAGGACGTGCTCCCGGGGCGGCCAACCCCCGGGTGCTTTTGTTCAACGGGGTCGGCAGCTTGGAGATCGTGCATGCGCAGGCGAAGCGCGGGCACGCAGCCGCGCCGGGTGCGCGACCGGGTGGCGCTCTTTGGGAGCGCCGCGTCTTCAAGAGGACGGGGCCGCCGGCGCTTGCGAGCTTCTGTGCAGGGGCTGCAGGCAACGCACGACGCGCGAGCAAAGGGCGAGCGTGGCCAGGGCGCGAGCGGCAAGGGCGGTGGGCGCGCGTTCTGCGGGAGGCGTCCTCGGCGGTGGCTGTGTGACTGGCGACGGCAGTACTGGCGCGGATGGAGGTGTGGCGCCTCGCGCGGATGGCCGCGGAGGAATCCGTGCTGGAGGAGCGGGACAAGGAGGTCGGCGGAAGCTCTAGGAGGCGATGCTCGATCCAGAAGAAGGGTGTGGCGGACTGGCGGCGCGAGGAGGCTGGTGTCGGCGGCTGCTGCCAGAGCGAGGAGGAAGAAGTGGCGGCTGGCTGGCTGGCAGAGAGATGCTGCTAGGGTTTGGGAGGAAAAGTGGGCCGACTGGGCTGACCTGGACTAACAAAGGACAAGTGTGCTCAGCCCACGACCAAGGAGGTGTCTGCAGAACATGGCACATGATTCGACTTTCAGACCAACGGAGGACGAGCTGGCGCTTCACTTTCTCCGACCACAGCTGCGTGGTTTTCCACCGCATGAGGCAGGCGTTGTGATAGAAGCAAACTTCTATGATGTGACGCCGTGGGACCTTTTGGCGAACTACGGCCTGCACGACTTTGGATACTTCTTCACGTTACGCAGGCGGAGCAAGCCTCGAGTACAGCGGTCCGGCGGTGGCATCTGGAAGCATAGCGCGATCAAGTGCGCATAGTCAATTTACAACATGGGAGTTGCGGTGCAGTGGCGTTTGGTCAAGTTTTGTTTCTACGTGTGTGGAGAACTCCGGAATCGGCGTAGCACATGATGGATCTTGGAGGAGTACGAGATCACTGACCCAAGGTGCTATCGACATGACAATGAAGGTGAAGAAGAAGAATATTGGGTGCTTTGTCGCGTGAGGAAGAGTAGGCCAATGCGAGGTGTGCTCGAGATGAAGATGGGACCATCTCGAGTATGTGATCGGAATGAAGATGCGTCCATCCAAAAATTAAGTGTTCGAGGTGTAGTGCCCACCTCAGGAGTATAGTGCCCACTCCAGGGTTGTAGTGCCCAACCCAAATTCGTGTCCGGGATGTATCGCCCATCCTCTAGTATGTGCAGGGTGAAGTGACCATCCTGGGGGTGTAGTGTCCACCCCAAATGTGTGTGTAGGGTGGAAGTGTGTTTCCATCTTAAATAATGTGAGTATGATCTAGAAAAACGAGATTAAGGGGTGATTGTTAGAAATAATCCTGTTTTCTAGATTAAACTAGAGTTAGAGATAGAGTCCAAGTCAAATAAGAGTAGGAGTCTAGGTAGTATTAGATTAGGACTCTGTAATTTGGGGCTATATATATAGCCCCCCTATTGAGAATAGATCAAGAGAAAAGATTAGAAGAAATTAATTCTGGATTTCCAACAGTTGCTACACCTGGCATTAGGAAAAATGCGTATATATGACTGTAAATTGACTAGTGTAAAGCTGGCGCATGCCCTTGTTCCACAATTATATTATTCAAATTAGTAAGCCTCAGTTCAGGGAAAAGAAGGTGCTAAGCTCCCTTAAAGTTTATGCTGCTTTAGATTGGCATCCATGTATTGTTACTGCACGTTTAAAAGTCTACTGCACATATGATGATTGAACACTGCAATATTTCTATGCGTTCTGTTTCTCATATCATTCATATGACAAATATCACTTGTGAAAACAGTTTTGTCTTGTTATTGCTTAACAGATAACAGGCATCACTATGCATTTTCTATTCCTATGTAGTTCCTGTTTTCGTCTCTTGAATGAGTATAGACTTTAGACTATACAAGGCTGTATATATAGAAATTTTGTGGGTATTATGTATTTCAATGTATTTACAGTGTTGGCTCATATTGCAATTATACCAACACTTAATTAATCGTTTTTCGTTCATTTGACTATTCTATGTCCTGTATTTCATTATTGTCAGTACAAAGTATAGCTGTGTATTCTGTGACTTGCTATTGTTGTTTAAGGAAGCTGATCACCAGGTATACTAATTTTCTTCCATCCAATCATTCTGATAACCAGGTATCTTAGCTTGTTTGGATGGGTACATGAACATTGCCATGGAACAGACAGAAGAATATGTCAATGGTCAACTAAAGAATAAGTATGGTGACGCTTTCATAAGAGGCAATAATGGTATGTCCTGGATTTCGGAGTCTTCGTTCTCTATCTGCTGGTTATTATTTTATCGTTTCCTTTGTTTTACATACTTAGGTGTGGAATGCTAATATTTCTTGCTTCATGCAGTTTTATACATCAGCACATCCAAGCGGACTCTTACTGACAGCGCATGAACCAATTAGAGCACCCTCTTTATGTTTCCTGTAACTTTGAAACTGTTGGCCTGATTAGTTTTGATGACTATTTTGATGTAACCAGCACTTAGCTTCCATCTATTTGTGGTGAAGATTTAGGTCTATGGGATATGGATAATGTTTGCATTTCCAGTGTTTTGTTCGTTGCTGCCCTTTGATTGCCAATCATCGGTAGTGTTTTTTTGGACCATCCAGGGAAAACAGTGAACCCCTGAATGTGGGACCTTCCAAAGATATGTGGGATTTATTGTCATGCTTTCTTTTTGTTGTCTGCCTGACCTCTTAATTCTGTACCTGTTGGAGGAAGATGCATTTTGTCTGTTTTTTCCTGAAGGAGAATGTAGTGCATGTCGGGAGATTTTTCTGAAACCAACTAATGTATAACCTCCACTCAGCTTCGTGTACCATCAGGTGGATTCATTTCTGTGCATCAATTATTGATGTCTCTTCTTAAGTTAGCATGCACGCCTCTTTCCAGGCTTTTTGTTAGCCATTGTCAGTTCTATGAAAATTGCTATTGATCAGGCGTCCGAGGACAGGTTGTGATTGGCGAGTCAACAATTACATTTAACCATTCTCATGAAAATGAAATTCAATAAATTTTTATGGGGCGTAACCCTCTTAGCGATGCGCCGTATCGGAACCTGGGTATGGTGTTAAGTGGGTAAGGGTCTAGCGTGTCATATCAGAACCCGGATATGGTGTTAAATGAGTAAGCGTCGTATCGTCACCACCTTAGTGGTGTGTTACATCATCACCTGAATGTAGTGATAAGTGAGCAAGAGTCTTTATATCTTACTCGATGGGTGCAAAGCGTAAGAAAGCTAGTCGAGGGACATAGCTTTTGGGTGGGTAGTTGAAATGTAGGATACTTAACGGGGAAGTTACGTGAGTTAGTAGATGTTGCCATTTATCTTTATGTACAAGAGACTAGATGGACGGGTCAAAAGGTGAGAGAAGTCGAGAATACCGGTTTCAAACTTTGATATTCTGGATCGGCTGGGATTAGTAATGGCGTAGGTGTTCTAATAGACAAGAGTCTTAAGGATGGAGTAGTGGATGTTTGAAGACGAGGGGATAGGGTCATCTTAATTGAGGATATTGTCTTGAACGTCATTAGTGTTTATGCCCCATAAGTTGGGTTCAACATGAGTGTTAAGAGGCAATTTTTGAGAAGACTTGGAGGATATGGTTAGTAGTGTATCGGTAACCGAGAAACTCCTCATAGGAGGAGATCTCAATGATCATGTGGGTGCAACTAACCTAGGATTTGAGGGAGTACATGGAGGCTTTGGATGCGGCGATAGAAATCAAGAGGGTAAGTACATTCTAGACTTTGCCGTAGCCTATGATCTGTTGGTAGCTAACACCCTTTTTAGGAAGAGACAATCTCACCTAGTGACCTTTAGTAGTGCCCAACACTCTAGCCAAATTGACTTTGTCCTCGCTAGGAGAAGGGAAGACGAGAGTGTCTAGATTGTAAGGTGATCCTCGAGGAGTGTGTTGTGACACAACATAAGTTTGTGGTAGTTGACTTTCGCTTCCATACATGTTCTTTGCGGGACAAAGGTGTCAAAATCACAAGAACAAAGTGGTGGAAGTTGAAAAGAGAACCACAAGAATACTTTAAAAATAGGGTGATCACAGAAGGACCCTGGGCAGAAAATGGAGATGCAGATAGTATATGGGTGAAGATGGCAACTTGCATTAGGAAGGTAGCTAGTGAGGTGTTCGATGTGACAAAAGGAAAGAAACTTGTAGATAAAGACACTTGGTGGTGGAATGAGGATGTACAAAAGACCATTAATGAGAAGAAGGAGTGTTACAAGAGTTGGCACAATGATAGAAGCGCAAGCAACATGCTTAAGTACAAAGAGGCCAAGAAAAATGCAAGGCGGGCTATGAGTAAGACAAGAGGACAGGCCTATGATGAGTTATATGAGAGATTAGAGACAAAAGAAGGTGAAAAGAACATATATAAGATAGCAAAAATTCGCGAGAGAAAGATGAGGGATTTCAATCAAGTTAAATGCATCAAAGATGAGACTGACCGCATTCTAGTGAAGGATGAAGATATTAAGAATAGATGGCGGGATTACTTTAATGGGCTATTCAATGATGGGAATGGGAGCACTATGGTTGAGTTGGATGACTCCTTTGATGACTCTAACAGGCGGTTCGTGGGGAGGATACAAGAGTTTGAGGTTAAGGAGGCCTTAAAAAGGATGAAACCCTCAGCCTTGATGATATCCCTATTGAGGTGTGGAGATGCCTTGGGGACGTGGCAATAGTATGACTCACAAAGCTATTCAACCATATTTTTCAGTCAAACAAGATGCCTGAAGAATGGAGGAAAAATATATTAGTACCTATCTTTAAAAATAAAGGAGATATTCAAAGTTGTACTAATTATCGAGAGATTAATCTTATGAGTCATACTATGAAGCTTTGGGAGAGAGTGATTGAACACCGTCTGAGGAAAGTGACCAATGTCACTAAAAACCAGTTTGGTTTTATGCTTGAGAGGTCTATAATGAAGGTGATTTTTTTGCTTCGTCAGCTTATGGAGAGATATAGGGAGTAGAAGAAGGACTTGTGTCGAAGCGTCTGCGGTCGACACTTCCCCCGGGTCAGCCCTAGGCAGCCCGCGGAGGTTCTTTTTTAGGTGGGGCTAGTCCTCTCGCGAGGGTCTCGCCGGAATGGATGACGGAGGAAGATGAAGGTGGATTGACACGGGGGTTTACGTGGTTCGGGCCGCCGGAGCGTAAAACCCTACGTCCACGGGAGTGCTCGGAGCACTGGTTTCCTTGCGTATGAGGATAGCCTAGAGGGAGCTGAACTCAGCAGAGTTCGAACCCCAGAGGGAGCCGGGCAAAATGCCGAACCGTTCTTTCGTAACGTTGCGTACCCGATCTTTTTATAGTCCAAGGCTTGGGCGACTTACAAGGTGGGCCCCGGGACCCGACAGGTGGCCCCGGGGTGATTTCCTACCAGCTACGCAGTCTTGGCGCTGGCTTCGAGGTCGTCCTGCCACCCTGCCCATGCTGCAGGCTAGGTGTAGCGTGTAGCCGTTGGTGATGGCAGGGGCGGCAGGGCACGTCCTGTCCATGTCTTGTCGTTGCCTTCAATGGTCTGCAGCTTCAGACACTGTACGCCTGTCTTGACTGTGATTGGTCACAGCGCCTCCTTACAGGCGTGCGCGGCGCCTCTTCGTCTTGGGAAGACGCGGGTCTTGAATGCTTCGTATGGTAAAGGCATGGCGCGCCTTTACTCCCGCTGCCTACCGCGCCGGGCGGGCAGCGCTGCTCTGCTGGCCACGTGTCGGGCTCGGAGCTCACCTTTGAGGAGAGGGGAGCTCCGGCCTCGCTGGACACGTGGAGCCTTCAGAGCTCACCCCGCGGAGGGGGCGAGGTCCGGCCTTCTGGACCACGTGGCAAGCCCGGAGCTATCCTCCGAGGGGAGGGGAGCTCCGGCCCTACTGGACACGTGGCTCCTTCGGAGCTCGCCCCGGCGGAGGGGGCGAGGTCCGGCCTCCTGGGCCACGTGGCAGGCCCAGAGCTATCCTCCAAGGGGAGGGGAGCTCCGACCCTACTGGACACGTGGCTCCATCGGAGCTCGCCCCGGTGGAGGGGGCGAGGTCCGGCCTTCCGGACCACGTGGCAAGCCCGGAGCTATCCTCTGAGGGGAGGGGAGCTCCGGCCCCGCTGGACACGTGGCGCCTTCGGGTCTCGCCCCTGCGGAGGGGGCGAGGTCCTTAGGCATTTTCACCCTGTGCGCGGGGGTACCAGGTATTGAGGGTACCGACAGTGGCCCCCGGGCCCATCTCGGGGGAGGTAACGAGCCCGAGGTGGGGCCTTCTTCTTCCCGCGCATTTTCTTGTCCTAAGTACTTCCTTTGCTGGCAGGGTCTCGATGGAGCTCAACCTCTGAGGAGAGGGTGAGGCCTGGCATCGGAGCTCAGCCCTATGAAAGGGGGAGGTCCGGCTTCGGAGCTTGCCTCTAAGGAGAGGTAAAGGTCCGGCTTCGGTGTTCACCCCTGCGGAGGGGGTGAAGACCGACATCAGAGGTCACTCCTGTCGAGGGGGCGAGGTCTGGCATCGGAGCTCAGCCCTGTGGAAGGGGGAGATCCGACTTCGGAGCTCGCCTCTGAGAAGAGGTAGAGGTCCGGCATCGGAACTCAGGCTAGCAGAGGGGGTGAGGTCCGGAAGTCATCGGAGCTTAGGCCAGCGGAGGGCGTGAGGTCCGGAGGTCATCGGAGCTCAGGCCAGTGAAGGATGTGAGGTCCGGAGGTCATCGGAGCTCAACCTCTGTGAAGAGGGTGAGGTCCGGCATCGGGGCTCGCCTCTGACGATAGGGCGAGGGCCGGTGTCGGAGCTCAGGCCAGCGGAGGGCGTGAGGTCCGGAGGTCATCGGAGCTCAGCCTCTAAGGAGAGGGTGAGGTCCGGCATCGGGGCTCGCCTCTGTGGAGAGGGCGAGGGCCGGCATCGGAGCTCAGGCCAGCGGAGGGCATGAGGTCCGGAGGTCATCGAAGCTCAGCCTCTGAGAAGAGTGTGAGGTCCGGCATCGGGGCTCACTTTTGTGGAGAGGGCGAGGGCCGACATCGGAGCTCAGGCCAGCGGAGGGTGTGAGGTCCGGAGGTCATCGGAGCTCGCCTCTGAGGTGAGGGAGACAAGGTCCGGCTTTGGAGCTCGCCTCTGAGGGCTAGGGCCGGCATCAGATCTCAGGCCAGCGGAGGGCGTGAGGTCCGGAGGTCATCGGAGCTCAGCCTCTGAGAAGAGGGTGAGGTCCGGCATCGGGGCTCGCCTCTGAGGAGAGGGCGAGGGCCGACATCAGAGCTCAGGCCAGCGGAGGGCGTGAGGTCCGGAGGTCATCGGAGCTCAGCCTCTTAGGAGAGGGTGAGGTCCGGCATCGGGGCTCGCCTCTGTGGAGAGGGCGAGGACCGGCATCGGAGCTCAGGCCAGCGGAGGGCGTGAGGTCCGGAGGTCATCGGAGCTCGCCTCTGAGAAGAGGGAGACGAGGTCCGGCTTCGGAGCTCGCCTCTGAGGGCGAGGGCCGGCATCGGAGCTCAGGCCAACGGAGGGCGTGAGGTCCGGAGGTCATCGGAGCTCAGCCTCTGAGAAGAGGGTGAGGTCTGGCATCGGGGCTCGCCTGTGAGGAGAGGGCGAGGACAGGCATCGGAGCTCAGGCCAGCGGAGGGCGTGAGGTCCTGAGGTCATCGGAGCTCAACCTCTGAGGAGAGGGTGAGGTCCGGCATCGGGGCTCGCCTCTGTGGAGAGGGCGAGGGCCGACATCAGAGCTCAGGCCAGCGGAGGGCGTGAGGTCCGGAGGTCATCGGAGCTCAGCCTATGATAAGAGGGTGAGGTCCGGCATCGGGGCTCGCCTCTGTGGAGAGGGCGAGGGCCGGCATCGGAGCTCAGGCCAGCAGAGGGCGTGAGGTCCGGAGGTCATCGGAGCTCAGCCTCTGAGGAGAGGGTGAGGTGCGGCATCGGGGCTCGCCTCTGAGGAGAGGGCGAGAGCGGGCATCGGAGCTCAGTCCAGCGGAGGGCGTGAGGTCCGGAGGTCATCGGATCTCAGCCTCTGAGAAGAGGGAGACGAGGTCCGGCTTCGGAGCTCACCCCTGCTGAGGGGGTGAGGTCCGGTACTGCTCAGAGGTCCTCCTTTCCTTGCCTCTTAGTCTTATTTGGCTTATAGTCCCGGGCCAGTGTACGGGGCTCAGGGCAATCCAGTTCCTTTGGTCCCGGAGGTCTGGCTCCCGCCGTAGTCAGGGTGTAACCGTCCGGCCCCTAGTACTCAGACCGTAGCACTGGGGAGGCAGAGTGCGCATGCTTTGGGTGCAGGACCGGGCAAAGCAAGGATCCAGGACCTCCCGCTCCGGCGTAGGTCTTTTCCTGGAGGAGACCAACTGGCGTCACAGTGTCCTAACTGGGGGAGGTCCGAGAGGCCCCCGGGCCATCGGCAGGTACCCCAAGTGCGACCGCACTCAGCAGGATAGCAAATGTTGACTAGTCATGAGAGTAGGAAAGGAGAGCCGGGTGTACGGAGGGCATACACTATCTAGAGCTCAGGGCCGTGATCACATAAATTATTGCGTAATTTAAATGAAAACCTGAGTAAGTGTGGTAGGACTTACAGAGGTAGGGCCGGAGCGCCTGCCTCGTGCTCCCATGCATGGACCGGCGGTGGTAGCGCTGGGGCTCCCGCCGGTTCCGTTGCGATCTGGAGCGTTGCTTGCCATCTTGCCTCGACGACGAGGTAGATGTCCTCACGCAGAGCGGGTCGTGCGTGGCTTCGTCGTACGCTCGGACACGGGGGGACCCCCATGGCGATCTCGGGGGGAAGCATGGTTTCGGCCTCGCATACCATGTAGAAGGGTAATTCCCGTGACCCGTCCCTGGGATGTCCGGCTGGCCCCCGATGTAGAGGAGTCGGTATCACCCGACGGCTCTGGGTGCAGCGTTTGCACCGGTTGTGTGGGTCTGCTCGGCGTGGACCTTGCACACATTGCATCTCCTAACCGGTTTGACGGCGTCCAGGTGGCTCTCGGTCAGTAGGAGCCATGCCGGATGGCTTAACCGACCAGCGTGCGGGACGATGAGCGTTCCCAGCACTCACCTCCGTGGATTACTGCGAGCTGGTCGCATCCTTCCTCCTGGATTATGCACCGCAATAGGATGCCGTGGCGCCATGCCAGTAAAGATACCAGCGCGTAGCACTTAGCCATCCGCACAATCCGTTCAGTGAATGCACGTTTATCAGGAAGGATGTCTTTCAAGGAGTCCCGGACCTCCGTGGTCCATGCATTGGGACTACTTGAGCTTCTGGATCTTGGGCGCTGGGTAGCATGGAGTCCCCAAGGCGCATACGATCCTTTGGCTGGTACCATGGCTGCATGACCGCCGGGACCGTCAGCTTCGAGGTGCTGGTCTCGCCCCCTTCGCCCGGTCGGCACTCCGGGCTGTGAGTCGCGACAACATCCCTTCTAAGGCTCCTTGGAGCTCCGGGGCTCCGGTGGAGACCTTCGCTGTCAGGTTATTGACGACGGTGTCGTCGGCACGCGGTACATGGCACAGGTCCAAGGTACCCAAACCGCTCCCCCGTTGGCATGAGGAGCAGCACGCCGTCGAGGTAGAACGTCCAGTGGGGCTCGGTGAAGACCGATGCTCGGGGCTCCGGTTCTCCATCTTCAGGGCCCCCTAGGATGCTTGGTGGTGGCGTCCACCTGACCACACGAAGTCAGTCGGTGCTTGGCTCTTGACTGTCTAACGTGGTCGGGAGCTCAGCTTGAACTCCACCGTCTTCCGGTTTCGGAGGCTGGCGGTGAGTGCCAGTGACGCCGTCTTCTGCTCTGGCGCACTTGTCCGCCAATCTGAAGAGCTCCGAGATGTCTTGCACCTCCCTGGTGGCCAACTTCTCGAGCATCTTCTTGTCCCTCACACCTTGTCGGAATGCAACCACCACTGATGCATTCGAGATGTGGGGGATGGTGTTGCGTACTTGGGAGAACCGCTGGATGAAGGAGCGCAGAGATTCTCTCAGTTGTTGTTGCACGGCGTGGAGGTCCAGCTCCGTGCCGGGGCGCGTGTAGGAGCAGCCGAAGTTCGCCGTGAGCTGTCTGCATAGCTCCGCCCAGGAAGTTATGAAACCCTGGGGCAGATTCATGAACCATGACCGCGCCGGGCCGGTCAAGGCGACAGGGAAGTAGTTGGTCATGACCGCTTCATCCCCTCCTGCCGCTAGGATGGCACTAGAGTAGACCTGCAGGAACTCCGCCGGGTTGATGCTTCCGTCGTACTTCTCTGGCAGGTGTGGCCGAAACTTGCGTGGCCACACTGCGAAGCGGAGGTGTGGCGCCAGAGCCACACATCCGGTCGCTACTGCTGCAGGTCTTGGTGCCGCGAACCCTTGGACGGCTGCTGGCACGGTGTACCCCGGTATGGGCATTGGTGGACCGTATACTGGGGGCGCCGACTGCAGGACATATGGTTGCTGCATGGCGTACGCCTGAGGCAGAGGTTGTGGCAAACATCTGCGGCCCAGGTTGAGTCGAGGCAGTCGACATGCTGTAGTCGACCTCTTGCATGCGGCGTCTTTGCCACTGTCGCTCAATGGTGACGCGAGCGTCTTCTCCCGAGCGGCGTCGTTCCAGCTCTACCCTCAGGTCCGCCATTGGGAGCCTGGTAGAGCGGGAGTCTGCCGTCTACCCGTCTATCGTTGGTGTGCGCGACAGCGAGACACCTGGTTGGGCTGGGCGTCGTCTCCGCCGCAGCGGAGGGTTGACGGCAGCAGCGACGAGGTAGTTGACGTCGCGGATGCACTACTGGGTGGTCCCCTGGGGAGCGTCTTCAGCAGATGGACTATCCAGGAGCGCTTCTGCGGCGGCTAGCGCACTTGCTTGAGTGGCGCTCCGCGCCGCGGCAGATCTTGAGGCTGATGGAGTTCGCCGGGAACGTCGGCGTGAAGAGCTTGCCGCTGACGGAAGCTTGGTCATATTCGTCGGCGTAGACTCGTCGCAAGAGGGAAAAGCCCCCTACCTGGCGCGCCAAATGTCGAAGTGTCTGCGGTCGACACTTCCCCCGGGCCAGCCCTGGGCAGCCCGTGGAGGTTCTTTTTTAGGTGGGGCTAGTCCTCTCGCGAGGGTCTCGCCGGAATGGATGACGGAGGAAGATGAAGGTGGATTGACACGGGGGTTTACGTGGTTCGGGCCGCCGGAGCGTAAAACCCTACGTCCACGGGAGTGCTCGGAGCACTGGTTTCCTTGAGTATGAGGATAGCCTAGGGGGAGCTGAACTCAGCAGAGTTCGAACCCTAGAGGGAGCCGGGCAAAATGCCGAACCGTCCTTTTGTAACGTTGCCTACCCGAGCTTTTTATAGTCCAAGGCTTGGGCGGCTTACAAGGTGGGCCCAGAGACCCGACAGGTGGCCCCGGGGTGATTTCCTACCAGCTACGCAGTCTTGGCGCTGGCTTCGAGGTCGTCCTGCCACCCTGCCCATGCTGCAGGCTAGGTGTAGCGTGTAGCCGTTGGTGATGGCAGGGGCGGTAGGACACGTCCTGTCCATGTCTTGTCGCTGCCTTCAATGGTCTGCAACTTTAGACACTGTACGCCTGTCTTGACTGTGACTGGTCACAGCGCCTCCTGACAGGCGTGCGCCTCGCCTCTTCGTCTTGGGAAGGCGCGAGTCTTGAATGCTTTGTACGATAAAGGCAAAGCGCGCCTTTACTCCCGCTGCCTACCGCACCGGGCGGGCAGCGCTGCTCTGCTGGCCACGTGTCGGGCCCGGAGCTCACCTCTGAGGAGAGGGGAGCTCCGGCCCCGCTGGACACGTGGAGCCTTCAGAGCTCACCCGCGCGGAGGGGGCGAGGTCCGGCCTTCTGGGCCACGTGGAAGGCCCGGAGCTATCCTCCGAGGGGAGGGGAGCTCCGGCCCTACTGGACACGTGGCTCCTTCGGAGCTCGCCCCAGCGGAGGGGGCGAGGTCCGGCCTCCTGGGCCACGTGGCAGGCCCGGAGCTATCCTCCAAGGGGAGGGGAGCTTCGACCCTACTGGACACGTGGCTCCATCGGTGCTCGCCCCGACGGAGGGGGCGAGGTCCGGCCTTCCGGGCCACGTGGCAGGCCCGGAGCTATCCTTTGAGGGGAGGGGAGCTCCAGCCCCGCTGGACACGTGGCGCCTTCGGGGCTCGCCCCTGCGGAGGGGGCGAGGTCCTTAGGCATTTTCACCCTGTGCGCGGGGGTACCCGGTATTGAGGGTACCGACAACTTGCATATGGTGTTCATTGACTTGGAGAAGGCGTACGACAAGATACCAAGGTCATTCATGTGGTGGGCACTAAAGAAACATAAAGTGCAAACAAAGTACATTACCCTTATCAAGGATATGTACACTAATGTTAGGACAAGTGTGAGCGTAAATGATAGTGTGACTGATGCATTTCGTATCACGGTAGGACTACATCAAGGATCAGCTTTGAGCCCATACATCTTTTCCTTGGTGATGGATGAGGTGTCGAAGGATATACAAGGGAATATCCCTTGGTGCATGCTCTTTGCCGATGATGTAGTGCTAGTAGATGAAACTAGGGATGGTGTTGATAAGAAATTAGAGTTATGGAGACAAACCTTAGAGTCTAAGGGGTTTAGACTTAGTAGGACCAAGACCGAGTATATGAGGTGTGACTTTAGTGGTGTTGGTCGTGAAGAGGGAAATGTTAGTCTACAAGGACAAATAGTACCTAGAAGGGACTCTTTCCGATACTTAGGATCAATGTTACAAAGCAATGGCGATATTGATGAGGATTTTTGCCACAGGATCAAGGTAGGATGGATGAAATGGCGACAAGCCTCTGGAATCCTATGTGATAGGAATGTCCCACAAAAACTAAAAGGGAAGTTCTATAGGACGGTGATCAGACCCGCGATGCTTTATGGGGCGGAATGTTGGCCAACTAAACGGCAACATATCCAACAAATGAGTGTCGCAGAGATGCGCATGCTACGGTGGATGTGCGGGCAAACGAGAAGAGACCGAATAAGAAATGAGGCGATTTGTGATAGGGTAGGGGTGGCGCCGATTGACGAGAAGTTAGTCCAACATCGACTAAGGTGGTTTGGACATACCCAACGGAGACCCAAGAAGCACCGGTTAACAGTGGGATTTTAAGAGGTAGAGAAAATATTAAGAGGGGTAGAGGTCGACCAAGGTGGACCTGGGAGGAGGCGGTAAAACGAGATTTGAGAGATTGGAATGTATCTAGAGACTTAACTCATGATAGGACTGCATGAAAAGTAGCAATTCATGTGCTAGAATTTTAGTCTTGTTTTTTTTTCTTTTTTTCCTTGTTGTTCTTATATCTCTTACTCTCTTTTACTTCATTGATATATATATATATATATATATATAATTATTGGGTTTCATGTCTAGCCGACCCCAACATGCTTGGGATAAAGGCTTGGTTGTTGTTGTTGTTGAGCAATGAACATTTGAATTGGGCATGAAGAACTGGTGGCGTAGTTTTAAAAAGGAAGAGTCTATTTTAAATCTACATTGTTCCATAACCATTAAATAAAATGTTGGTCCAATTTACTCATTCAAACTATTTAGATTTATTCAATCTACCTCTAGATACTTTTTTTTGTGTGGGTTATGTTTATAGTTCTAATTTTGTAGGATGGTATATGACATCATAGACAATGCTAAAATATTTTTTTGGATTTTTTCGTAAATGATCTCTTTTATCATTTCATCTCCTATGTTAAATTCATATTACATGCTTCCAACTAAAAAACACAAAAAAATCGAACTATTTTTCTAGCATATGATATGTTGTAACTTATAATCTAATAAATTTTATCCTCAAACATTGTATATACATAGATAAATAAAAATGTAAAAATCATACAAGTGGTTAATCAAACTAATCTAAATAGTTGAGTGGAGTAAATTAGATTAAAATTTTGTTTAGATGGTTAAATGGACAACGAAGATACTTGATGATAGTAAAATAAACTTTTTTCTTCCAAAAATATAGATGGAGATGATCTTGAGGCCCCACTTATTTAGTTTCTTAGTGAACATTACTTAAAATCACACTTGACAAGTGTAGTAGTTCTTAAATAGTATTATGCAGACATGCAGTAGAAGACAGCAGCCACAAGGATTAAAATCACACTTGCTGCACTTTTTTTAAAGAACACGGGGACCAAAATTCTGATCTTGTTGGCTCCGCTGAAATGGACGTAAAGCGGTTGCTAGAGATATCGTTGATGATAGCTGCTCGCTGGAAGGCGAAACAGAGGCACCAAAAATCAGAGTTCACTTAGTGTGAACCGAACAAATTTTTTCTTTGCATTCACTTCAATATCATTTTTTGCAGGAAAATGTTATTCAATCATTTGAAAACAGCATTAGGATGATGATTACGGGACCAACTGTGATCGGAAAATGTAAATGTGTGATTTTTTTGCTGCGTAACAATTACTCACTCGGTTTCGAATTATTTGATGTTGGCTAGTTCAATTTTAAATTAACAAGCGTTAAATAATTCAAAGCTCAGGGATTACAAATGTACAGAAGTTTCGAATCCGTCAGCAGTTAAAAGAATTTAGCCTGTTTCTCATGTACTCACCGATTCAGCTCTAGATCATGGATTTTGGATTTTACAATCTGAAGCTGAAACAAAAGGCTAACTTTTGGCTCAATTTCACTGATCTATACCACCGGATTCCACAATCCAATCCAACCAGAACAAGCTTTTGCCGTGTTGTGGCTCTATTGGCATCGTGGTGACTTTTTAAATGCTTATTAATTTTAGATTTTGGTTATTATTTTTATTTGAAAGTATATTCTAAAACATGTTGGAAGGAGAGCGTGATGCAACGGTAAAACTGCTGTCTTGTGACCTTTGGGTTTAAGTTTTGGAAACAGCCTCTTGCCGAAACATAAGGAAAACCACGTACAAAAAACCTAAATGTGTTGGACTCCGCGTAAGCGGAAGCTATATGTATTGAGGGTATCATTTTTATTTTTATTTTTAGGATATGCTACAACAAGAATTATACTAGAAATGTTAAGTATCCCCTAACTAGATTCCATGACATAACACAACACATCAACCTGACACACATGTTTATCCATTATAACATTGTAGCCCGCTGTAAATGATCGAAAGCTTGATTGTGAAATCAAGACCAACAAACAACGCTCAACTTTTTATAATCTAAAATTTCACAATCTATGATCTAAAATCTAGATTGTGAAATTTAAAGCTTAAACAAAGAGACCTAAATATCTTCTTCTAGTATATATGTTTTTCTTTGCAGCCCTAATAACTCCACTACCATATATGCGAGTTTGTTTAAGAATATCGAGATATGCAGCTAGTATAGCGCAATTAGGCAGAGCAGGAAGATCCGCACACACCAATAACAAAGAAAAAGGATCAACATGGTACGTATGCTACGTTTTTTTAGTAAACGTTAGAAGCTTATAACAAATAACAAGAGATAGGAATCCCAGTTCTGCTTCCAGAGTATAAACAGAGGGAAGCCACAGGTATTTTCTCTGTTTGCAGTTTCATTTCAGTACAGATGACTGTTCACCGGCAGCTGGTAAGAGCTACACACTGATGCAGAGCGTAGAGTAAACTGCAAATACACTGGAACTCAGCCAAAAATATGCCACAACTTCAGAATAAATATAAGATCATAGGTAGGGCTGGTAATGGGCCAACAAAAATAAAATAGTCATGGGGAGGGTCATAACAGATTAGGATCGGATTGAATTTTTATTAGTTTTTAGCCTAAAGCCGGTTAAATTGCAGAAGAGCCCGTTGGCTGAGCCCTTTTACCAGGACTAATCATAGAGTTGTGCGGTGTCCTAGGAAGTAGATTAAATCTGCCAGTAAATTTGTACAAGGGTTAAGGTGCAACCATGGTTTAGGGTTAGGCTTTCGTGTCTATACTACACCAACATATTTGAGAAAAGTGTTTTGTTATTGTTATTGTTAATGTGCAACTAGGGAGGTCCCGATATACCTAGTTTTAGGAAAAGCCATGGAAAGAAGGGAAAATGGGTATGTTTGCTCCTAGGAATAGCAAACGGAGAACAATTACGGGTAAATATTCAAAGCATGTAATGTGGAAATGAACCATTCTTGAAATGAAATTAGCCTGGACCGCCGGCCCAGAATGCTGGGCTTTAAGCGGCATGTCATGGGCCTTCTTTGCTGTTCGTCTTCGTCGTGATAGCTCCAAAGCCCGCGTGCTCTGAGGGATCAGCCCACGGCCGAGCTGAGCTAGGGTTCCGGCGAGCCTGAGCAATGTCCTCCTCCGCGGCGGCGCGGCAGCGGCAAGAGCTTGCGGCGGAGGGGCAGAGGCACCTGGAGGAGACCATTGCCGCCGCGTTCCAGATCCTCGCCTCCATGAACGACGAGCTCTGCAACCCTGCGCTCTGGTCCTCCGCCTCCGCCGCCGCCGGGTCCCAGGGCCATCACCTGAGCCACCAATCCGCCGCTACTCCCCCGCTGCACTCCGCCGACTCAGACGCCGTTGATCCCGCTGGAGGCGGCGCCGGGCCCGCGCCGGGTCCCGGTGGGTCGCTCGACGAGGCCAGGCACCGGTACAAGTCCGCCGTGGTGGCGCTGCGCGCGTCCATCGCCGCCGTCTCGTCCTGCCCTCAGGTGAGAGCTGATGTACCGAAAGCTTTTGTTGGTACAGAATGTCAGATGTTTTTATTTGTGTAAACTAGGAAGTCTGAAACATAACAAGCCAATAATTTTCTCTTAGATGGTTGGAGACTGGTTTTGGCTCGTCACTCTATGAACAACATCTGCAATGTACTAAGGGAATGTACAATACAAGGGCTTAGGCACAAGTATTTAAAAAGAGAGTATTGCTACGTCATCATGCACTTGCATAAAACTTCCCTTCTACAATATGAAGGATTTCTTAATGGGTCTAACTGCCTTGTTATTCGCCTTAAGCATCTAATGTAAAATTAAACATTTTTTCAATCCTTCATATAAGCACCCAGTGACAAGAATATGCCCAATTTTTTTTCATAGGCATCCCTTTAAGCACGTGTATTGTGAATGCTCTTTTGTTCATCAATATGGAAGTAGATCAAGGTTTTTTATGCTGAGGGTGAGGCTGTAGTGTAAATTGTTATGGCGACAAGAAGTGTTTGCTGGTTCTGTTGACTTCTTTTATGTGCAATATGTGGATCTAACTTAGAAAAGTATTCATAAATTGTCCTGTGTAAAAAAATATAACAACAACAACAACAAAGCCTTTATCCCAAGAACGTTGGATTATGGTCGATATGGAACCCATGTCCTGTGTATAAAGACATTATTTCTGTAGCGATAAGTGACCGTTGCTGCAATTAGTCTGAGTTTAAAGAAGCCAAGAAGTAGGAGAGTTGTATGCAGTTCATGATGTGGATATCATGTTAAAGAAAGATTTCATGATGTGTTTAGTGGCAAGCAAATAGGAATAATATCTGCACTAACCAAAGTTATTGCTCACGTTAAGTGTTACAGATTGATTGGTACATAGCAAAAAAAACTTGAAATCAGGTTGTCATCTTGTAGAACAAAAGCTTAATATTAACCTTTCTTCAATGGGAACCAGAACAATTTGTCAAGACTGTTTACTCCCTTCGACTTTTCTTCAATTGTTCTTGAGGGAGTAGTACTAGATAATCTTAGCCCGTGGTGCTTGCACTGCTGGTTTGAGTTAAGAGAAACACTTGCTGGAATCGATCTAGACTTGTTTATCATTCCATATACAGTGACTTTGGAATCATGCTTTTACAACAATTGCATAGACTAGAGATGAAAACCTACAAGAATGAGAAAGGGAAGCAAAAGAGCGGAAGATAGATTTAAAGAAAGTGAAAAGCAGAAAAAGGATAATAAAATTGGAGGAACTAAGGTCACTGGGGGCGGTAGCCTAAGTCATGGTTCTGGTGTGTGGATTGCTAACTCCCACACGCTCCTATTCAAGGATAGCTCATTGTTGATATTCCAAATCTTCAAGTCTCTCTTTACGGGCTTCTCCCACGTAAAGTGAAGTGAGTGGTGCCTGACGAGGAGGCGAAGCCAGTCGCTGTGGGCCTGACAATTAGTAGCTTTTAAAAGGCGTACCCAGTGCTGAAATCTCCCACACATTGGAGGCTTTTAAAGGGCCGAACAATTAGTAGCTTTTAATTGAGAAGAAATTTGTTATATTTGTTCTGGTTCTATAACGATTTTGCATTTTTCCAGGACATGGGATCAACAGAAGTCAAAGCTGACCAAGCTGAGATTGAAAGATTGGAAGAGCATGCATGTTCTTTGAGAAAGGTGCTTGCTTCTGCTATTTTTTGTGTATTGTGTCAGCCTCATTCATCAAAATATGTTTGTTAGAGTTTATATGTTTCATTTCATGGCTTGAATTTTTGACTTGCTGGCTTGAACACTGCACTAGCTTGATCACTGTTACTATTTTGTGTTCCTGAAATAAATATCACGCCCTCTCCATGTTTTAGGTTTAGGTACACAGTGCCACAATCTGTTCTAAACTCTATCCTCTTTCAGTGCAAGTCTATAGAAAGGTATGCCCCAGTATGTATGTGATGCATTTGGCCCCATCTGCATATAGTTCTGGTCTATTTATCTAACATAATTTCATATCTTGTGCTTACCTTTCTAACATTGGGATCTAATGCAGGAAATTGAAGGCAAAAACAAGCAGGTTAAGCTGCTCATGGATCAGCTTCGTGACCTGATAACTGACATATCAATGTGGCAGAGCCCCTGCTCAGTGTGAAAATCTTAATCACTCGTTGGAAGTCCAACAACAAAAACAACAAAAAGCCTTTGTCTCAACCACGTTGAGGGAGGCTAGATATGAAATTCTGGGTTTCATATCAATAAAATGGCTGTTTTTGATGCTGGCTCGTCAAACTTATCACAACCCTCCTCTCCTTTACCTAGGCAGTGACCATAATTAGATGTATGTTTATGTGAGGCCGTGTATGCTGTCTTTGGCCTCTCTGAATGGAGAACATGTGGAATATCACCAAATGTAACATAACATGGCGCCAGCCTTGGATGGTTTTCTGGCTGAGTTTTATCAAGTGTTTTGGGAACTTATTAAGGGAGATCTAATGACCCTCTTTAATGAATTCCGTAAGACCTTAACCTTTTTAGCCTCAATTTTAGAGTTAATACATCAATTCCAAAACAAAAATGACTATTCTAAGATATGGCGTAGCTTCATATGGAGAGGACGCCATGATACATAACAAATAGAAGCACTCAGAAACAGGGAAACCTTGCTTCGAACCGGGCTATATGTGGAAGCTTTCAACCCCTGCGATTGATTTCTTCCCGTATTAGTATTTATTAAGCCACCACTTTGTAAATTCCTGCGTACCAAATCTTGTAAAATTTGTTTATTGTGGGAGGTCTGATAGCACGGGCACCGGGGCACGCAAAGCGACCCAAAAGTCTAAAAGGACGGTTCCTTGCCTGGAGCACCGGGCACGGCTTGTCCTCTCCGCATGACGCGCGGGGCCCAGCCTTGCCCACGAGCCATCGAGCACGTTCGCTAGCGTGGGCACCCCCCTCTGCCAGCCTGCCTGTACTGCACTGTACTAAATGCGTGATGAGTGGCGGAAGGTCGCACACGCACGCCATCCCCGCAGTCGCAGAGAGTTCCAGAACGCCAAACGCCGAAGCACAAGCAGATCTGCGAGGAGAGAGATGGCGGATTGGGGCCCCGTGATCGTGGCGACGGCGCTGTTCGTGCTGCTTACCCCGGGACTGCTGTGCACGCTGCCGGGGCGGGGGCGGGTGGCGGAGTTCGGCAGCATGCACACCAGCGGCCTCGCCGTCCTCGTCCACGCCGTCCTCTACTTCGCCCTCATCACCATCTTCCTCATCGCCATCGGCGTCCACATCTACGCCGGCTAGCTAGACCGTGCTCGGTTACCATCGTGTATAAGAATCGCATCTCTAAGGTCCGTTGTAAAAGAATGGCTTATTGAATATGGCCTTGCCTGTGGGTGTAATCAACCAAGGTGTTAATGCGATCTTACCATGAGCATCGCAAACCGGTGCAGGATTGGGTGTTTCTTCCGTTACATGGTACTACTCTTCTGTGTTGTAATCTAAGGACTGAGTGAGCATGAACATGTGATGCGCTTCATCGAGTTCCTCCTTTTTTTTTCAAACTTTCTTTTTTCCCGTTCATGATTGGTTACCTTACCTGTTGGTTGGTGCCTTGTGACGCTGGTAGCTCCTGTCGGTTTAGTTAGTGACTGCTTTTTGAGCCAAAGTGATTGTATTTCGGTCAGTTCGCTAATGGGTCTATTAGACTCGACCAGGACACCTTCCATTGAAATCGATTCCGATCGTCGCTGTTGTTGGCGTGCTGCTGCTATTGACACGGAGCAACTTCGGTTGGAACTGATTCGCCGTCGTTCCGCCGGCCGCAAACAGGACTGCCCCTAAATCGAAAATCCGACTCCGAAGTCCAATTCCATCCCTAGTGCGCTACTGATCTCAGAATTTGACCAATCGGTAAGCCGAAAATGATTATTTATAGTATCTCATTTCTTTAGCGTTCACAAATGTATGGGTGGTGTAGTTAGTTATCACGTCCCCAGTTCGAACCTGGGCTCAGACACGTGAAAATAATTTTTTTGAAGTTTTCCCATCCTTCGTCTTTCTTTCTTTCTATCATCTGTTTGGTGGAAACTGTCTAAGCTGTTTTACTTGCTGATCCTCCTGAAAAAGCACTAGCGATCCATCTGGTGCGAGTCGTCACAACTTCATTTTCATTCATCGCCTTCACTCTTGACAAAAATGATGCTACAGGGTCGTGGCTCATTGTTGCTTGCTGCAGGACTGCATCTGAAGCCACGCTGTTCAGAGTCATTTGCTAAAATACCACTCTGAACTTACAACTCGTTAAAATATCATTATAATGGAAGCATGTTCACTAGTTTACCATGAAGACATTATAACTTAACTCATACTCCCCCGTTCTAAATTATTTGACGCTAGTTAGTGCAAAATTAAACTAACCAGCGTCAAATAATTTGAAACGAAGGGAGTATCTTTTTTGACAGAAAAGAAAAAAAACTAGAATACCCTTAGATCATTTATTCACATCCGTCATTTAAAAATATCCATACGGAAGCAATGCTGATATATATATATAAAATTTGTATGCCACTAGGAGCTTGCTGAATAAAAAAAAATTGCATGCCACATATAAGATAAATTTAACAATTCACACACATGAGATAAAAGAAAAAGAGAAAACTATATGCCACTAGAAAATAACTCAAGTTTTCTTAAAGTTCCTTGGTGTAATTTTTTTGACAGCCCTTTTCAATATTTCCTTTCTTGGTTGGAGTTGAAGTGCACACTGTTTGTGATGAAGTAGAGATGGTGAGCAATTCTAATGATGTGGATGTAGTGACCGATTGTGAAGAAGTGGAAACGGTGGCATTTGCTTCAACAGGAAACCAAATTTTGGTGCTATTTTTTCTCGGTTTCCTCTTCCTGCACGATGCAAATAACAAAATTAAATAGAGAAATATGGTAAATGCATGAGGAATGGATAAATCATTTACACTTGCCTTTTCTTAGTTCTATTGTGAGGACATTTGGGGCTGTTTTCCCTATGCCCCAATTCTGCACAATCAGGACATTTGAACTTGCCTCTAATCAATTTCTTTTCCTTCTTCGTCTCATTTCCACTTGGTTTCTTACCACTACCAACTTCAAGACAGCCCTTGATCCTCAATTTTCTTTGGCGGCCTACACCCCTCTTTCCAAATGGTGCATGTACCTCACTTGAATGTCCACTTTTGGCCATTGTGACTTGTCGGGAAGTGGCTCTATTCCCTTGTATGCATTTCTGAACTTCTCCACGAAATAATATTCATTAACAAACTCCTCCATCCTCACACCTCTACTTTGTTGGGCTGTTATTAGAGCCAAAGCATGTTGACATGGGTTACCAGTGTGTTGCCATTGTTGACATGAACACTCATGTAAGTTTGTCTTGACAACATGTCTAGCATAACAATTATTGTTGTCTCGTGCCTCTGCGGCATAGTAGTCACCTTTCACAACCGTCAAGTGAGCTAACCCTCAAGTTTTTGCCTTCAAGACATGTATGAAAGCCGGTAATACTCCCCCATTGAGCTTGTCTTCAATTCTCCTCCGCTTGTGAAACAAAGTCATGATCATCTCCCTCAACTTGTTAGCAAGCTCACAAACAGGGAGATCTTTGATGCCTTTTATCCAATTGTTGAACACCTCAACAATATTACTGGTGATGTAACCACAATTAATAGCTGAGTTGAACCCACTTCTATACCATTTGAAGAAATGATATGAACCTAGCCAGTAGGATATCTCAGGTGTTGGCAAATCGGCGACGCGCTACTCTAGCAATTCTAGCTCGTCACCCAGGAAACATGCGAGTACAAAGGTCACAGATCGTTACCACTAGACGTGCAGCGCAACGAAACATAGACGTGCGTTGGTGTAGGGGAAGTAGACGGCCACGTTCGTCGTAGCCGATCAGCGCAGCAGTAGCAGCAGCGCCTCCACGGAGTCTACACGTATGGGGAGAAACGCCGTATGCTGGTGTGCTAGCACCGCGCGCGCGACAAGGGTCTTGACGTGAGGCCTGCGAGGGGTGGCGGCTAGGGCTGTCACCTGGTGGAGTCCTCACCCCCTAACCCTACCCCTCGTATTTATAGGCGTACTAATGGGCTTTTAGGTTGCAAGCCCATTAGTACCCTAATTGCTTATGGATCAAATATCCAACGAGCCTTAACCCATCTTGTTATGATTGCTTCTTGGGCATATCACCAACAATCTCCCACTTGCACTAGAGACAATTATCTAGCCAAGGTTTTCGATATTCCAATCCCTTAAGTGTGTGACCCGTTAGGTTCATCTGCAGTCGGTTGTGAATGGAAACCGTTTCCAACCACAAGTCAGTAGAGGTACCTAGCAGGACATACTGACTCTCGGATGTACATAAAGATCATATCGGCTAAACCTAGATACACTCACATGCTAATCCCTTTGCCTCATGATACCAATCAATCTCAAGGCGAGATGCGTGCCATCCTTGTGATAGCTCGACCATTCACTCGATCGAAAAGTGGATTCATTCCATGACTAACTTATAGTCATTGTGATTAACCTTAATCACCTTGGCATGGCCATGCACTTTCAAATCCAACTATCTCAAGGGGCCCAGAGATATCTCTAGTGTTATTAATGAGGGGCAAATCCCACTTTGATCCGCGCACATCTCATTCTATGTTTCATTATGTACCCGAAGACTACTTTTATGGCTACCCAGTTACGGAGTAGCATTTGGTAGTCTCAAAGTACACAACTACACACAGTGAAAAACAATGGCGATCTCAGGTCTAAGAATCTAGCACGTGTATCACTCAAGACCAACTAATGGCACATATGAAAATAACAATCCCAGCAATGTCTCGGTGTGGGTCAATCAAACACCATGTTCACTAATATGTGTTCACATTATTAATTTGATATCTCGATATCTATGACTCGTGAAATATGATCACCAATTAATACATGTGCTAGTATGTATGACATCATTATCTCATATAATGATATAGACTAGGGATCATTTAGAGTAACATTATTATTAACAAAGAGTTTCACGAACAAGTCACATACTTGATGATCAAACTAAATAATGATTAACCATATAAAAATTTATTTAATAGTACATAAACATAGTTATGACACAAGTCTCCCACTACACACTATGATCGCTGATGTAGGTATCTAATACCTATACATCTCGTGTCTGCCTCATGTTTTGATTGTGGAAGAGGCTTTGTCAACGGATCTACAACATCCAAATCTGTGTGCACCTTGCATATCATCACATCACATCGGTCGATGATCTCTTAAATGAGGTGATAGCGTCGTAGTATGTGTTTGGATCTTTTGTATGATCAAGGCTCCTTTGCCTGTGCGATGGCTCCACTATTGTCACAATAGAGATCGATAGGATCAGACGCACTAGGAACAACACCCAACTCAGAAACAAATTTTCTGATCCAAATAGCTTCCTTTGTAGCTTCAGAAGTTGCAATATACTCTGCCTCCATTGTTGAATCTGCTACTGTATCTTGCTTGGAACTTTTCCAGCTCACCGCCCCTCTATTGAGGAAGAATACAAAACCGGATTGCGATCTAGAATCATCCTTATCAGTTTGCAAGCTAGCATCGGTGTAACCTTTTACAACGAGCTCTTCTTCATCTCCAAACACTAAGAACTCATCCTTAGTTCTTCTCAAGTAATTAAGGATGTTTTTGATAACGGTCCAATGAGTCTCACCATAGTCTGATTGATATCTGCTCGTGATGCTTAGAACATAGAATACATTAGGCGTGTACATAGCATGGCATACATGATGGATCCAATAGCTGAAGCATAAGGAATCACTCTCTTCCTTTTTTGCTCATCAAGTGTTGAAGGACACTGACTCTTGCTTAGAGTAATGCCATCTGACATTGGCAAGAAACCTTTATTAGAATCTTGCATATTGAACTGATTCAATATCTTGTCAATATATGTATCTTGGCTTAATCCAATTAATCTTTTTGACTTATCTCTATAGATCTTTATGCCCAAAATGTGCGCTGCCTCTCCTAAATCGTTCATTGAGAAACTTTTTCTTAATGAGGATTTAACATCATCAAGCATTAGAATGTCATTTCTGATCAATAATATGTCATCTACATATAGGACTAGAAATACAATTGCGCTCCCACTAAACTTTTTGTAAATACAAGGTTCTTCTACGTTCTTGATAAAACTAAACCCTTTGACAACTTCATCAAAACGTAAATTCCAACTCTGAGATGCTTGGTTCAATCCATAGATGGACTTTTGAAGTTTGCATATTTTACTAGCATTTTTAGGATCGACAAAACCCTCAGGTTGTGTCATACACATCCACGGTCAGACTTCCATTAAGAAATGTTGTTTTGACATCCATTTGCCATATTTCATAATCAAAATATGCAACAATTGCTAGGAGAATCCGAACATACTTTAGCATTGCAACGGGTGAGAAAGTTTCATCATAATCAACACTGATACCCTCAATACCGGGTACCCCCGCGCACAGGGCAAAACTGCCTAAGGACCTCACCCCTCCGCAGGGGTGAGCTTCGAAGGCGCCATGTGTGCAGCGGGGCCGGAGCTCCCCCTCTCCTCAGGAGAGCTCCGGGCCTGCCACGTGGCCAGAAGAGCCGGAGCTCCCCCCCTCCACGGGGTGAGCTCCGAGGGCGCCACGTGTCCAGCGGGGCCGGAGCTCCCCCTCTCCTCAGAGGAGAACTCCGGGCCTGCCACGTGGCCAGAAGAGCTGGACCTCCCCCCTCCGCGGGGGTGAACTCCGAAGGCGCCACGTGCCCAGCGGGGCCGGAGCTCCCCCTCTCCTCAGAGGGGAGCTCCGGGCCTGCCACGTGGCCAGAAGAGCCGGACCTCCCCCCTCCGCGGGGGTGAGCTCCGAAGGCGCCACTTGTCCAGCGGGGCCGGAGCTCCCTCTCTCTTCAAAGCAGAGCTTCGGGCCCGCCACGTGGCCAGCAGAGCCGGACCTCCCCCCTCCGCGGGGGTGAGCTCCGAAGGCGCCACGTGTCCAGCGGGGCCGGGCCTCCCCTCTCCTCAGAGGTGAGCCCCAGGCCCTCCACATGGCCAGCAGAGCAGCGCTGCCCGCCCGGCGCGGTAGGCAGCAGGAGTAAAGGCGCGCCATGCCTTTACTGTACAAGACATTCAAGAACCGCGCCTTCCCAAGACGCGGAGATGCGGCGCACGCTTGTCAGGAGGCACTGTGACCAGTCACAGTCAAGGCAGGCGCACAGTGTCAGGAGCTGTAGACCAGTAAATACATCGACAAGACATGCCCTGCCGCCCTACCATCATCAACCACTACGCCTAGCTTACGGCGCGCGCATGACGGCAGGACGAAGACTAAGAAGCTACCGCCAGAGATAGCTACCAGCATTCACTGCAAGATACGGTAGATGGCAGGAAATCACCCCGGGGCCACCTATCGGGCTCCGGGGCCCCCTTTGTATGCCGCCCGAGCCTTGGACTATAAAAGACTCGGGTAGGCAACGTTGCAAAGGGTTCGGCATTTCGCCACCCATCCTCATACTCAAGGAAGCAGTGCTCCGAGCACTCCCATGGACGTAGGGTTTTACGCTCCGGGGGCCTGAACCACGTAAAAATCCCGGTGTCCATCCACCATCATCTCCTTCCTTCGTCCAACACGCGAGACCCTCCGAGAGGACTAGCCCCTCCGAAAAAGAACCTCCGCGGGCTGCACTGAGCAGGCCCGGGGGAAGTGTCGACCGCAGACGCTTAGACATTTTGCGCGCCAGGTAGGGGACTTTTTCCTCTCGCGACTGGTCTGCGCCAATGAAGATGCCCAAGCTTCCTTCAACGGCTGGCTCTTCGCGCCATCATTACTGGCGAACAACAACCTTAAGATCTGCTGCGGCGCAGAGTGCCACTCAAGCAAGTGCACTAGCCGCCGCGGAAGCTCTCCTGGACAATCCACCTGCTGCAGATGCTTCCCAGTGGGCCGCCCAGCAGTGGATCCATGACATCAACTACCTCGTTGCTACTGCCGTCAACCCTTCACTGTGGCGGGGACGACGCCCTGCTCAACCAGTTGTGCCGCTGTCGCGCACACCAACGGTTGACAGGCAGATGGCAGACTCTAGTTCTACCAGGCTCTCAACGGCAGACCTGAGGATAGAGCTGGAGTGACGTCGCTCGGGTGAAGATGCTCGCGTAACCATCGAGCGACAGCGACAAAGGCGTCGCATCCAAGAGGCCGACTATAGCATGTCGACCGCCTCAACTCAGCCTGGGCCGCAGACGTTCGCCAGGCGACCTCTGCCCCAGGCGTACGCCATGCAGCATATGCAACAACCATATGCCCTGCAGTCAGCGCCCCGGTATATGGTGCACCAATGCCCATGCCGGGGTACACCGTGCCAGCAGCCGTCCAAGGGTTCGCGACACCAGGATATGCAGCAGCAGCGACGGGGTGCAGCCCTGGCGCCACACGTCCGCTTCGCAGTGTGGCCACATAAGTTCCGGCCACACCTGTCAGAGAAGTACGACGGAAGCATCAACCCAGCGGAGTTCCTGCAGATCTACTCCACCGCCGTCCTCGCGGTAGGAGGGGATGAGGCCATCATGGCCAACTACTTCCCCGTTGCTTGGACGGCCCGACGCGGTCATGGTTCATGAACCTGCCCCAGGGTTCCATAACCTCCTGGGGGAGCTATGCAGGCAGTTCATGGCGAACTTCGGCAGCTCCTACACGCGTCCTGACACGGAGTTGGACCTCCATGCCGTGCGACAGCGACCGGGGGAATCACTGCGCTCCTACATCCAGCGATTCTCCCAAGTATGAAACACCATCCCCCACATCCCGGATGCATCAGTGGTGGTCGCATTCTGACAGGGTGTAAGGGACAAGAATATGTTCGAGAAGTTGACCACTAGGGAGGTGCGAGACGTCTCGAGCTCTTCAGCCTGGCGGACAAGTGCGCCAGAGCAGCAGAAGGGCGTAGCTGGCACTCACGGCCAGCCTCCGAAGCAGGAGAACAGCCCGAAGATGGCGGAGTTCAAGCTGAACTTCCAACCACGTCAAGCAGTCAAGAAGCAAGCACCGACTGACTTCGTGGCTGGGTGGACGCCACCACCAAGCAACCCAGGGGGCCCTGAAGGTGAAGAACCAGAGCTCCGAGCACCGGCCTTTACCGAGCCTCACTGGACGTTCTACTCCGACGGCGTGCTGCTCCTCATGCCAACGGGGGAGCGGTTCGAGTACATGGTGCGCCCCAACTTCAAGGCAACCATCAACATGGCCTTGAACCTGTGCCATGTACCGCGCACCGACGACACTGTCACCAACAACCTGTCAACGGAGCCTGAAGGAGCCTTCGAAGGGACGTTGCCGTGACTCACAGCCCAGCCTGCCGAACCGGGCGAAGGGGCGAGACCAGCACCTCGAAGCTGGCGGTCCCGGCGCCCCTGTAGCCATGGTACCCGCCAAGGATCGTATGCGCCACTGGGGACTCCGTGCTACCCAGCACCCAAGATCCAGAAGCTCAAGTTGCCCCGATGCATGGACCACGGAGGTGCGGGACTTCTTGAAAGACATCATCCTTCCTGATGAACGTGCATCCGCTGAACGGATTGTGCAGATGGCTCAGAGCTACGCGCTGGTATCTTTATCAGCGTGGCGCCGACGGCATCCTATTGCAATGCATAACCCAGGAGGAAGGCTGTGACCTACTCGCAGCAATCCACGGAGGCGAGTGCGGGAGCCGCCCATTGTCCCGCACGCCGGTCGGTTAAGCCTTCCGGCAAGGCTCCTACTGGCTGATAGCCACCTAGATGCCGTCAAGCCGGTTAGGAGATGCAAGGCGTGCCAGACCCATGCCGAGCAGACCCACACAACCGGTTCAGACGCTGCACCTAGAACCGTCGGGGGATACCGGATCCTCTACGTCGGGGGCCAGCCGGACATCCGAGGGCCGGGTCACGGGAATCACCCTTCTTCATGGTATGCGGGGGCAAAGCCGTGCTTCCCCCCGAGATCACCATGACGGTCCCCCCGTGTCCAAGCGTACGACGAAGCCACGCAAGATACGCTCCTGCATGAGGACATCTACCTCGTCGACGAGGCAAGGTGGCAAGCAACGCTCCGGAGTGCACGGCACCGGCGGGAGCTCCAGCGCTATCACCGCAGGTCCATGCATGGGAGCTCAAGGCAGGCGCTCCGGTGCTACCTTAGTAAGTTTTACCCTTAGATCAGTGGTAGGATAGATTATTTCATTCTGTAACAGCTCCCATAGAGTCTAGGAGCAGCGCTTAGAGCAGCTAAGCCCTAGGGGGTGGTCCAGGACTACGTCCGGCCTAGCCTGGTCCTGTACCCTAAGCACGTAGGCCCTGCCCCCCTTCACAATGGGACGGGTCGTTGCCTCCATGTACGGTCTGTTTTCCTCCTATGGACTTACATGAATGAAAAGAACTCTATCCTACCATGTTTACTTACGTGTTCATTTAAATTACACATCAATTTATATGAACACCTTCCTGTGCTCTAGACAGTGTACGCTCATCGTACACTCGGCCCTCCTTTCCCACTCTCATGCCTAGTTAGCATTTGCTATCCTGCCGAGGGCGGTCGTGCTTGAGGTGCCTGCCAAAGGCCCGGGGGCCTCTTGGACCTCCCCCAGTTAGGGTACTGTGACGCGAGTTGGTCTCCTCCAGGAAAAGACCTACGCTAGAGCGGGAGGTCCAGAAGCCTTGCTTTGCCTGGTCCTGCACCCAAAGCATGCGCACTCTGCCTCTCCAACGCTACGGTCTAAGTACTAGGGGCCGGACGGTTACACCCTGACCTAGGAGGGAGCCGGGCCTCCGGGACCAAGTGCACCGGATTGCCCAAGCCCCGTATACCGGCCTGAGACTGTAAGCCAAATAAGACTAAGAGACAGGGAAAGGAGGACCTCTAAGCGGTGCCAGACCTTACCCCCTCAGCAGGGGTGAGCTCCGAAGGCACCACGTGTCCAATAGGTCCGGAGCTCCCCTCTCCTGAGAGGCATGCCCTGGGCCTGACACGTGGCTGGCAATACCAGACTTCACCCCCTCCGCAGGGGTGAACTCTGAAGCAGGACCTCACCCCCTCCGCAAGGGTGAGCTCCGAAGGCGCCACGTGTCTAATAGGGCCAGGGCTCCCCTCTCCTCAGAGGCATGCCCCGGGCCTGACAAGTGGCCGGTGATGCCTGACCTCCGCCCCCACAGCAGGGCCGAGCTCCGATGCCAGCCCTCGCCCTCTCCTCATAGGCGAGCCCTGATGCCGGACATCATGCCCTTCGCTGGCCTGAGCTCTGATGCCTTCCGGACCTCTGCCCCCACAGCAGGGCCGAGCTCCGATTCCAGCCCTCGCCCTCTTCTCAGAGGCGAGCTCTGATGCCAGACCTCACGCCCTCCGCTGGCCGGAGCTCCGATGCCTTCCGGACCTCATGCCTCCCGCTGGCCTGAGCTCCGATGCCAGCCCTCGCCCTCTTCTCAGAGGCGAGCCCCGATGCCAGCCCTCGCCCTCTTCTCAGAGGCGAGCCCTGATGCCGAACCTCACGCCCTCCACTGGCCTGAGCTCCGATGCCTTTCGGACCTCATGCCCTCCGCTGGCCTGAGCTCCGATGCCTTCTGGACCTCCGCCCCCACAGCAGGGCCGAGCTCCGATGCCAGCCCTCGCCCTCTTCTCAGAGGCGAGCCCTGATTCCGGACCTCACGCCCTCCGCTGGTCTGAGCTTTGATGCCTTCCGGACCTCCGCCCCCACAGCAGGGCCGAGCTCCGATGCCAGCCCTCGCCCTCTTCTCAGAGGCGATCCCTGATGCTGGACCTCACGCCCTCCGCTGGCCTGAGCTCCGATGCCTTCCGGACCTCACGCCCTCCGCTGGCCTGAGCTCCGATGCCAGCCCTCGCCCTCTTCTCAGAGGCGAGCCCAGATGCCGGACCTCATGCCCTCCGCTGGCCTGAGCTCCGATGCCTTCCGGACCTCACACCCTCCGCTGGCCTGAGCTCCGAGGCATTCCGGACCTCCCCCTTCCACAAAGCTGAGTTCCGATGCCAGACCTCACTCCCTCACCAGGGGTGACCTCTGATGCCGGCCCTCGCCCTCTCTTCAGAGGCGAGCCCCGATGCATTCCGGACCTCCCCCTTCCACATGGCTAAGCTCCGATGCCAGACCTCACCCCCTCAGTAGGGGTGAGCTCTGATGCCAGACCTCACCCCTTGAGCAGGGGTGAGCTCTGATGCCGGACCTCACCCCCTCCGCAGGGCTGAGCTCCGAAGAGGGCAAGACCCTACAAACACAGGGAACGCTCAAGAAAGTGCGCGGGGAAGACAAGGTGAAGGCCCCACCCCGGGACGTTATCTCCCTCGAGATGGGCCGGTCGGCCACTGTGGGTACCCTCAATACCGGGTATCCCCGCGCACAGGGCAAAACTGTCTAACGACCTCGCCCCCTCCATAGGGGTGAGCTCCGAGGGTGCCACGTGTCCAACGGGGCCGGAGCTCCCCCTCTCCTCAGGAGAGCTCCGGGCCTTCCACGTGGCCAGAGGAGCCGGCCCTCCCCCCTCCGTGGGGGTGAGCTCCGAGGGCGCCATGTGTCCAGTGGGGCCGGAGCTCCCCCTCTCCTCAAAGGAGAGCTCCGGGCCTGCCACGTGGCCAGAAGAGCCGAACCTCCCCCCTCCACGGGGGTGAGCTCCGAAGGTGCCACGTGCCAAGCAGGGCCGGAGCTCCCCCTCTCCTTAGAGGGGAGCTCCGGGCCTGCCACGTGGCCAGAAGAGCCGGACCTCCCCCCTTCTGCGGGGGTGAGCTCCAAAGGCGCCACGTGTCCAGCGGGGTCGGAGCTCCTCCTCTCCTCAGAGGAGAGCTCCGGGCCCGCTAGGTGGCCAGCAGAGCCGGACCTCCCCCTCCGCGGGGGTGAGCTCCGAAGGCGCCACGTGTCCAGCGGGGCCGAGCCTCCCCTCTCCTCAGAGGTGATCCCCGGGCCCGCCACATGGACAGCAGAGCAGCGCTGCCCGCCCGACGCGGTAGGTAGCAGGAGTATAGGCGCACCATGCCTTTACCGTACAAGACATTCAAGACCCGCGCCTTCCCAAGACGTGGAGACGCGGCGCACGCCTGTCAGGAGGCACTATGACCAGTCAGAGTCAAGGCAGACGCATAGTGTCACAAGCTGTAGACCAGTAAATACAGCGACAAGACATGCCCTGCCGCCCTGCCATCATCAACCACTACGCCTAGCTTACGGTGCACGCAGGACGAAAACTAAGAAGCTACCGCCAGAGATAGCTACCAGTATTCACTGCAAAATACAGTAGATGGCAGGAAATCACCTCGGGGCCACCTGTCGGGCTCCGGGGCCCCCTTTGTAAGCCGCCCGAGCCTTGGACTACAAAAGACTCGGGTAGGCAAAGTTGCAAAGGGTTCGGCCATTCGCCACCCATCCTCATACTCAAGGAAGCAGTGCTCCGAGCACTCCCGTGGACGTAGGGTTTTACGTTCCGGCGGCCCGAACCACGTAAAAATCTCGGTGTCAATCCACCATCATCTCCTTCCTTCGTCCAACTTGCGAGACCCTCCAAGAGGACTAGCCCCTCCGAAAAAGAACTTCTGCGGGCTGCCCTGAGCAGGCTTGGGGAAGTATCGACCGTAGACGCTTCGACAAACACCTTGAGTTTGTTTGAAACTATTCGCCTCCAATCATGCTTTATAGATGTGAACATTTCTGTCCATTTAAATCTTTTTCTTGAAAATCCATTTACAATCGATAGGTCTCACACCTTTGATTGGATCAACCAAGTTCCAAACATGATTTTCATGCATGGATTCAATTTTGGATTCCATGGCTCGAAGCCATTTCTCAGAGTTGGGTCCCTTCATTGCTTCTTTATAGGTTGTAGGCTCATTATTGTCCAACAATACTGTGTCACGCTGCTCCGTGGTTAGAAGCATTAACTTTTCAGTCACACGACGTGCCCTTGTAGACCTTCGTGGGGATGATGTTTCATCAACTGGTTGCACAACATCTTGTACATTCTGTATAGGATCAGAGAGTGCTAAAACATTTTCAGGTATTTCTTGAATTTCTTCAAGATGCACCTTGCTCCCACTAACTCCTTTTGAGAGAAACTCTTTCTCCAAGAAGACACCATTGCGAGCGGAAAACACTTTACCCTCTATTTTATTATAAAAATATTATCTTTTGGTTTCCCTAGGATATCCCATAAAGAAGCATTTGTCTGATTTAGGAGTGAGTTTGTCTAACGTCAAACGTTTGACATAAGCATCACACCGCCAAACTTTGAGGAAAGACAATCCGGAATGTTTCCCGGTCCACATATCATATGGTGTCTTCTCAACAGACTTAGTTGGGACTTTATTTAGTGTAAACACGGCAGTTTCAAGAGCATAACCCCAAAAGGATAGTGGAAGATCATCTTGGCTCATCATCGACCTAACCATGTCTAACAAGGTTCAGAGTCAACTGTGGAACAATTCCACATTGTTTTAAATGATCATAAAATTCATGGCTCAAATATTCACCCCAACGATCAGATCATAGAAGTTTAATTGTCTTGCCCAATTGATTTCGTACTTCATTATGAAATTCTTTGAATTTTTCAAAGGATTCAGGCTTGTGCCTCATTAGATAGACATATCCATATCTACTAAAGACATCGATAAACATGATGAAGTGCTGGAAACCACCTCTGGCTATTGAACTTATTGGTCCACATACATCGGTATGTATAAGTCCCAACAAGTCACTCGCCCTCTCACTCTGACCAGTGAAGGGTGCTTTGGTCATCTTCCCAAGCAAACAAGACTTGCATGTGTCAAGTGATTCAAAATCAAATGAGCTTAGTAAACCATCTTTATGGAGTTTTCAATGCGTTTCTCATTTATATGACCTTAGCGACAATGCCAAATAAAAGTACGATTTAAATCATTTCGTCGAGCCCTTTTGGGATTAATGTTACAAACAGTTTTATCCTCAAGATCAAGAACATGTAATCCATTCACCAATGGACATTGGGTATAGAAAATATTATTATAATAAATAGAACAACATTTGTTCTTTATTACAATCTCATAAATATCAACTTCTTCTAAACGTGTATGCTTGAGTCAACTTGATGGGACACCCTTTTATAAGGGTTTACTAGTTTTGTTAACCATCCTTGTCGTCGGGAAAGTTGTTGAGTCGGGTATGGTCGTTTTTCCCTTTTACTTAGATTAATCTACGAGATATGGGAAGCTGAATTAAAACATGGTTAGCTACTGCACTCATATGAATAATGATGATAAAAACTTGATGATGATAATGAGCATGGAATTGGGGGATATCTAGGCAAGCTTGGTTCATGGATGTTGCTGAATGAGATGGTGGTTTACTTGCCGTAGCTCTAAGGACCGGTTCATGCCAGCACATGCCAGGAAAACAGTGCCACCACAAGACCAAATATGGGTGCGGCTTAGCGACTAATTAGGTGTGTTGCTAGCTTGTTATGGACCGTGGATGGCGCGGGGAATGGGAGTCGAGAGAGGACTGTGTAACACCCCAAAATTTTAATTCAAAACCCTAAATCCTGTTAAGAGGGGGATTTAAAAATTTTTGGACGTGTTGCATGTTTTGCAAAAATTCAAATTCAAACTGGAATTCAAATTAAACTCAAATCAGAAAAGAAATAGAAAAAGAAAAAGAGAAAACAGAAAAAACCGGCCAGTGGGCCGAAACCCACCAGCCGGCCCAGCCAGCGCCCGCGCCAGCCCGCAGCCGCGCGCGCTGCTGCCTCACACTGACAGGCGGGGCCCACCCGATCGTCGTCTACCTCGCGCCAGCGCCGGACTCCCTCGCGCCCGAATCAAAACCGATCGTGATTTCGGCGTATCCCCGCTGAATTCTGTTCGTAGGTGACGCGGACATGATCTAAACCACCCCGCCGCCCTCCCCCGTCTATAAAAACCCCGGCCTCGTTCTGTTTTTCTCACGCGATCGGCTGATTTTCCTCCGGTGAGAATCGAGACTTCTCCGGCGAATTCTGGCCGATCTAAGCTCGGAAATTCCGATCTAACTCGCTGGTCTTGATCCACCGCCTCCGGGGAACATTGCAGGTGCAGAAAACTCGGTGACTTACGGTGTAAACACAGCGCCGACGAGCCTCGCCGTGGTTTCACCTCGGACCTCGTCGCCGATTGCTTTCTAGGACCCCCGAGCTCAAGAAAACCCCCGAGGTGAGATCCCCGACCTCCCCTCTACCGATCTATGCCATAAAATCACAGTTCTAGGAAGAATTCCCGAAGATCCGAAAGTTTCCGGTGAGATCGCCGCTTCCCGCCGCCGGCAGCGCCGCCCGCGCTCGATCAGAGCGACGTGGCCGCTTGTGCACCGTTTATTTTAAATCGCACGGTAGGGTTTAAATCCCCGCGTACCGGTTCGATGTTATAATCTCGGCCGTCGGTTTAAAATCGAACGGTCCACGTCAGCCCCACGTTATAAAGACTGGAAATCTTACGTGCTACCCCCTGGGGTTCTCGGGAAATAAGAGCTAGCCCCGGAAACTTCTGATCTAGCCCCTGGAACTCCAGAAAATCATGTAAATTCATTTAAAAATCAGTTTTAGCCTCTGTACTTAATAAAAATTAGGAAAAACACCTCTGTTATGAGTAGCTAGACCCCTGAAAATTTTTAAAATAATATTATAGACCCTGTAGTGGGGTAAGTTTAACTTTTTAGCCCTGTTTAGTATTTAATTTAGGAAATTGAATATGTGGCTAGTGTTTAAAAATTAAAAAGTGGGACAAACATATTGTCAAAATTTAATTAAAGACTTTCTCAGTATTTAGGAAACTTTGGAGTGAGATAAAACATATTTTGGGCTGAATTGAATCCGTTTAATTTATTATTCACATTTAGGGACACATTTTTAAGTAAAGAATAGTTCGAGGAAATAGGGAAAATAATTGTGAAATAGTTTACATCTGAGGCAAAGGTCAAAATATGTTATTAAATTATTTAGGACCAGAACCTATTCTGTTTAGATGATGTGTATTACTATTTTCATAATAAAGTACACATTTATGCATAGGAAAATAAATCTGAAAATGTAGCAACTAGTAAATGATAAATGGAGTTTCTAAAATCCAAAGAATTCAGTTTAGGGTTGGTAGAAATTATGAAGACACTTATGGAGAAGGAAAATACCTTTCATGCATACTTGGTAGCTAAAAGGTGTAGTAATTAAATATAAAGAATTTATTTAAATTGGAAACTCATATATGTATATATAGTATGTAAGTATAAATGTGAACACCAAAGTAGGAATCATATACACAGGATTAAAAGTGTATGCAAGCCACAAATCAACACACATAGAGTAACCACAACACATATAATGGTGAATGACTTTCATAAATGTGAATGTGTGGTTTGTATGAAGTGGAAGTGTGAACTATGTCTTATGGATTGTTGTTTTTCTTTTGCTATGTGTGATGGTATGATGTAGAACCTGCTCAAGAGCAAGTTATTCCTTTCCAAGACCAGGACTACCCATTTCAAGAGCGGCAAGAAGGAGGCAAGTGTCCTTGACCACTTTGATCCTATGCTAGGATGTGTAGATAGAATTATTTGCATTGTCAAGTTAAATATGAAACCCATGCTAGGAAGTTTCCCTAGAATTGCATTACCTTGTTTCCTTGTAGCTTGGTTTGGGATTTATTTTATCATGTCATTTATTATTATGCATATGCTTAGCCATGCTTAGAATGGGATAGTTGGGATATGAGATCATCAGTTTATTGTACTATACTCTTGAATGAGATATTGTGAGTTATGTAGAGGTAGGGATCAAGGCAAGTTGGATGTTTTGGTTGTGTGCTGGGTGCACGAGACTCGGGTTTGTGTTTAGTTCTTGCCTGGATCCTAAGGACCGGTTCATGGAGCATGTAACCTGGCTTTACAGTGCCAACCACATGCTGAGATGGGGCAGCTTGGCCAATTAATTAGGTGTATCCCCGGCGTAGTATGGGTGTGTTGGATGGTGCGGGGAATAGGTGTCAGCTGGACTACCATATGAACCGCAAGGCTCAAGAGGGGGCCACTGCAGCGGGGTTGGAGCCTCTTGTATGCTGTTAGGGGTGAAACCTCAGTGGGCCCACGCTCGTCGGGAATCCCTTTGTAAAGGCTTCGTAGTGATCTCCTGGCTACACACCTGGGAAGTGTGAATGTGGTTCATAGCCACTGGCATAATGGAGGTTCTTTTAGTCCACCCGGCAACGGGGGATGAAATCACTACATGTGGGTACAGTGGTACAAACTCTGCAGAGTCAAAACTGTCATGACAGCCGTGCTCACGGTCAAGAGCGGCTTGGACTTATTCATGATTAGAGGATTGATGGTTTTGGAAGTTGTGGATGTTAAGCGGGGAGCTTGACATTGGAAATGATGTTATGGTTATTGGATTATGATGATGGGATGGGAGATTGGGACCATTTCATTTGTGTAGTAATGTAGGTGCTTAATAAGCTAAGGTGATAGGTATTAAGTGCGTAGTGCTTTAACCATGAGTTCAACCTCTCCTTGTTCTAGCCATGCATGATATAATTTTCCCACACTTGCTGAGTACCATTGGTACTCAATCTTGCATATTTTGTTGGTTTATATTGCTGCTCAGGTCAAGATAATGAGGTTGTATATAATGACCAAGACTTTGGACCCGAAGAAGGTTTCTAGGTTCATGGAGACTCCGGGCAACGCCTGTGATGGAGCCCTCAAGAATAATATTCCGCTGCTAGTTTATTTACTTGTGATGAACTTATTATTGTCCATTGAGACATTTGCGAATGTAAGACTTATTTATATTCGACACCTGGCTTGTAATAAATGATGCTTCACTATTTGTCATCACATGTATGAGAAAATGATCCTGGCATACATGTGATATTCACTTGGTTGTTTCTTCGGAAAAACCAGGTGTGACAGAGGTGGTATCAGAGCCAAGGTTGCCCGTAGGAACATGGACGTAGGTAGAAATGGACGTATTTAAGGGCCCTATTTTCTTAAAAACTATTTTACAAAGGTGTGGGTTGAAAAGTGTTATTTAAATGAGTCACTTTCTTCATCTTACCCGAACTTTCATTCAAAATAGGATTTTTGTTTGAGAGTTTATCTAACCTAATTTTAAATTCTTTTTGTTTTAGATGGTTCGCATGATTCGCACCGCTCGCAAGTCCACAGGAGGGAGAGTTCCCGTAGTTGCCCTTGCCGAAAGAGAGGAGAGCCATCCGGTGACGTACCTTTCCTACGGATTGGCAGTAGGAGGCTTATTGCGCCGTCTTCGGCGTATGCTCGAAGCCGCCGGCAACACGGGCAAGCTAATCATCCACTATAACTCCACCAGGACCATCCGTGAGAAGAGGGAAGAATGGAGCTCAGAGATGAGGATTATACACGAAAATCAGCTGCTTAAGATTCACCACTCTCCAGCTTGTCGAGCAACACAGGTCGATGCGGAGAAAGAAGTCACCTGGGAGGCCATCACCTGCTAGAGCCACATCTATCGTCGCCACTTGGACAAAACTGAGTACATGTATGCCCTCCAACGTGAGAGTGGTACCACGGAGTACAAGTACCCACCAGTGCAGCAAGGGACTTCCCATGAGCACATGGACTTGTGCTTGGAGGATGCTGCTATGCTCAGCACTCGACTGCAGGAGTGTCAACAAGAGCTTCAGGATGTCCGGGACACCCTGAAGGAAACGGAGGCGTTGCTGCGAGCCTGCTTAAAGGCGAGAGAAAGAGGAGATGGGAATGAACTGTGTGTCACCGTGAATGATACATGGACTCCTGACTCCCCGGATCGCCGAGCGATCAGGCATCGTCGCACTTCTCCACCAGCAGCCTCCCCACCCAAAGCAGAGTCAGAAGGAAGCCGAAATGATGAGGAAGATCCCGAGGAGCCAGCTCAAGAAAACGAGTAGTGTAGAGTCCCTCCCTTAGTCAGCAAGATGTCAAATAGGCGAGTCGTTAAGTTAAGTTAATGGGGTGATAATGCTTGGTGTGTGACGTGAGTTGTGGAAGCCATGAGCAATTGTCCACAGCCTCGTCTTTAGATTGTTTTGTTTTGGTGTGTGAACCCACATGAAATAATATTGCATTTATTTTTGTGTGAAAAGTGAACCCTTAAAGAAGAATAACAAAGCCTCAACACTTCAAAGTACAAACAAATGAAAGTAGTAAGATGATACTAAATGCTTTCAAATTAACATTGGTTGATTCTGCTAGATGGCCGGAAGAGGAAAAGGACGTGCTGCCAACCCCGCCAACAACAACGATGAGGCATGCAACCCTCATCTTTCTGGAGGCCAGGACCGGGGTGGTCGCCGTGAAGGAGTTGATCCCCTCCACCAAATGCTGGAGAATCAAAATTAGCTCATCCAGAACTTGACTCAAGTGGTGGCCAACTTGCATCAAGTTCCACCTCCACAAGCTGCACCACACCAACCAAGGTTGAGTGAGTTTCTAGGAACTCAACCTCCAAAGTTTGCAAGTGCTGCTGAACCTCTGGAGGCAGATGATTGGCTGAAGACCATTGAAAGTAAGATGAGGATCATACAATGCCAAGGGTATGAGAGGGTGCTGTTTGCCTCTCATCAATTGCATGGACCTGCTGCTGATTGGTGGACCGCCTACGTGGCCGCCCATCATGACCCTGAGAATATCACTTGGGAAGAGTTCAAGCGTAGCTTCCGCAACCATTACATCCCAAGAGGTGAACTCAAAAACAAGAGGAAGGAGTTTTTGGGACTGCAGCAGGGAAACATGACGGTGAGGGAATACCTCACTAAATTTACTCAACTATCCCGTTATGCCCCACGGGACATAGAGACTGATGAGCAGAAACAAGATTGTTTTGTGGAAGAACTTACCGCAGAGATGCAGTGTGCAATGTCCTCAAATGAGTATGAAAGCTTTCAAAAGATGGTGGACAGAGCGTTTGTGGTACAAAGGAAGCTGAAGGCCTTGGAAAATGAGAACAAGAGGAAGGCCGGGTGGTCACATCAAGCCTCAGGGAGCAACACCCGCCCACGTCTGATGCAGCAACCTTCCGGGCAAACGAACCGTGCTGCGGTACCCTACTCAGCACCAAGGGGGTACAACCCAAACTACAGGCCTCCGGCAGCACCAGCACAGCCACAACGTCAGTTTGTACAGCAGCCTCGCCCCGCATATCCACCTCGACCAGCAGTGCAAGGACCCCCCAACCAACCCCAAGACAACAAAGGCCAGACACCTAAGGTTGGGGTGCAATGTTTTAGCTGTGGTGAAGTGGGGCACTACGCCCATAAATGCCCAAAGAAGAAGCCTGCGCAGCCACAACAGCAGAATGTAATGAGAGGACGGGTGAACCACGTCACTATGGAGGAAGCACAAGAGGCACCCGACGTGGTAGTTGGTAAGTTTCCTGCCAATTTACACCTTGCAACCCTGCTGTTTGATTCTGGTGCTACCCACTCGTTCATTGCTCAAGGGTTTGTTAAGAAGCATGACCTAGCAACCACACAAATGAACCATATGCTAGCTGTAAACTCTCTAGGTGGAGAAATAAGGACAAGACAAGTGTGTCCCAAAGTGAACCTAGACATTAATGGGGTAGTATTTACTGCTAACCTCATAGTGATAGATTCACAGGGAATAGATATTATTTTGGGTATGGATTGGTTGACCAAACATAAAGGAATCATCCATTGTTCGACCAGAACGGTGGAACTAACTCACCCTAGTGGCACAAGAGTAAAGTTCATAACAATACACGAGCCTAGGAGGGACATTAAATTAAATCAAGTTGAGGTGAAAGTTGAGGAAATCAGGACCATCAGGGAATATCCAGATGTTTTTCCGGAGGAGTTGCCAGGTATGCCTCCCGATCGTGAAGTGGAATTCGCAATTGAGCTAGTACCTGGAACAGCCCCGATATACAAGAGACCTTATCGGATGGACTCCAAGCAGCTGGAAGAACTCAAGGATCATTTGAGAGAATTATCGGAGAAGGGGTATATTCGTCCTAGTTCCTCACCATGGGGAGCTCCGGTGATATTTGTGCCCAAGAAGGACGGAACCCAAAGGTTATGCGTGGATTACCGTGCCTTGAATGAGGTAACCATCAAGAACAAGTACCCATTACCCCGCATTGAAGACTTGTTTGATCAGTTGAGGGGAGCTTGTGTGTTCTCGAAAATTGATCTCAGGTCGGGATACCACCAACTCAAGATAAGGCAATCTGATATTCCCAAGACAACTTTCGTATCTCGGTACGGGCTGTATGAATACACCGTCATGCCTTTCGGGCTAACTAATGCCCCGGCATACTTCATGTATCTCATGAACAAGGTATTCATGGAATATCTGGACAAATTTGTGGTGGTTTTCATAGATGACATTCTCGTCTTCTCCAAAGATGAAGAAGAACATGAGAAACATCTAAGGTTGGTGTTGCAGAGGCTAAGAGAACATCAACTATATGCCAAGTTAAGCAAGTGTGAGTTTTGGCTGAAGAGAGTTCCGTTCTTAGGACATATAATCTCGGAGGGAGGAATCTCTGTGGATCCTGCCAAAATCGAGGATATACAGAAGTGGAAGACCCCTGAAAATGTCGGGGAAGTTCGAAGCTTTTTGGGATTGGCTGGATACTATCGGCGGTTTATTGAGGGATTCTCCAAGATCTCGAGACCTCTCACCAAACTGTTGGAGAAGGGAATCACATTCACCTGGACGCAACAGTGCGAGACGAGTTTTCGGGAGTTAAAGGAAAGATTGACAACAGCCCCAGTGCTCGTTATGCCAGATATGCAAAAGAACTTTACGGTGTACTGCGATGCCTCTGGAAACGGGTTGGGATGTGTTCTCATGCAGGAAGGGCATGTCGTGGCTTATGCATCCCGGCAGCTTCGGAAGCACGAGAAGAACTATCCTACACATGACCTAGAACTAGCCGCAGTGGTACACGCGTTGAAAATTTGGCGGCACTATTTGATGGGGAAGAGGACCGAGATATATACGGATCATAAGAGTTTGAAGTACATATTCACACAGCCAGATCTCAACCTCAGACAAAGGAGATGGTTAGAGCTAATCAATGACTTTGATGTAGGTATCAATTATCATCCTGGGAAAGCAAACGTCGTGGCCGATGCTTTGAGTCGGAAAGTGCAGTTCAATAAGTTGAGCTTGAAGGACATGCCTGCAGAATTGAAGGATGAGGTTATAAGGCTCAATCTATGCCTTGTGAATAGTGGTGAATCCATCGCCATGGAAGTGGACTCCACACTAGAGAAAGACATCCGCGAAGGTCAAAAGAATGACGAGAAGATACAAGAGATCAGACAACTCATCAAGGAAAATAAAGCTCCTGGTTTTAGAGAGGATGAATAAGGAACGGTGTGGCACGGGAAAAGAATCTGTGTGCCAGAAGTAAAGGAGATCCGTGAATTGATTTTGAAGGAGGCTCATGATTCCGACTATTCCATTCATCTTGGGAGTACGAAGATGTACCAGGACCTTAAGAGCAGGTATTGGTGGTATGGTATGAAGCGATATGTCGCGGAATATGTTGCCCTATGTGACACATGTCAGTTGGTGAAAGCAGAACATCAACGACCCGCGGGATTATTGCAACCACTCAAAGTGCCTGAATGGAAATGGGAAGAAATCAGCATGGATTTCATCGTGGGATTGCCTAGGACCCAATCAGGATATGATTCGATATGGGTCATCATTGACAGGCTAACCAAGGTAGCTCATTTCATCCCCGTGAAAGAAAGCTACAACGGATCCAAATTGGCAGAGTTGTACATGTCAAGGATCGTGTGTTACCATGGAGTGCCAAAGAAGATTGTGTCGGATCGAGGGACACAGTTCACCTCGAGGTTTTGGCAGAAGTTGCATGAGACCATGGGAACCCATCTGAATTTCAGCTCTGCCTATCATCCCCAAACCGACGGGCAGACGGAAAGAACCAATCAGATCCTTGAAGATATGCTAAGGGCATGTGCACTAAAAAACAATAGGAGTTGGGACAAGAACTTACCGTATGCGGAGTTTTCCTATAACAACAGCTATCAAGCTAGTATGAAGATGTCGGCGTTTGAAGCCTTGTATGGGAGGAAGTGCAGAACTCCCCTATTTTGGAACCAAACAGGGGAAAGTAAAGTGTTTGGTCCCGAAGTACTACAAGAAGCCGAGGCGAAGGTGAGGGAAATTCGCAATAACTTGAGGATAGCACAGACACGCCAAAAGAGCTATGCCGATGTGCGAAGAAGAGAGCTCGTTTTCAACGTGGGGACTATGTCTATCTCAAGGTGTCCCCTATCAGAGGATTTCGTTGGTTCAAGGTGAAAGGGAAGTTGTCACCTCGATACATCGGACCCTTTCAAGTTCTGGAAAGGAAAGGCGAAGTGGCGTATCAACTAGAGTTATCGGCTCGTCTATCGGATGTGCACGATGTATTCCATGTGTCACAACTCAAGAAATGCCTGAGGACGCCTGAAGAGGTGTTATCCTTGAATGAAGTGGACGTAGTTGAGGATTTGTCTTATGCCGAGCAACCATACAAGATTTTGGAGACAATGGAACGCCTCACCAGAAATAAAAGAATCCGGATGTGCAAGGTGCAGTGGCAGCATCACTCAGAAGAGGAAGCCACCTGGGAGCGGGAAGATGAGCTCAAAGCACAATTTCCGGAATTGTTTTCTTAGAAACACCAATCTCGAGGACGAGATTTCTTTTAAGGGGGGTAGAGCTGTAACACCCCAAAATTTTGCTTCAAAACCCTAAATCCTGTTAAGAGGGGGATTTAAAAATTTTTGGACGTGTTGCATGTTTTGCAAAAATTCAAATTCAAACTGGAATTCAAATTAAACTCAAATCAGAAAAGAAATAGAAAAAGAAAAAGAGAAAACAGAAAAAAACCGGCCATTGGGCCGAAACCCACCAGCCGGCCCAGCCAGCGCCCGCGCCAGCCCGCAGCCGCGCGTGCTGCTGCCTCACACTGACAGGCGGGACCCACCCGATCGTCGTCTACCTCGCGCCAGCGCCGGACTCCCTCGCGCCCGAATCAAAACTGATCGGGATTTCGGCGTATCCCTGCTGAATTCTGTTCGTAGGCGACGCGGACATGATCTAAACCACCCCGCCGCCCTCCCCCGTCTATAAAAACCCCGGCCTCGTTCTGTTTTTCTCACGCGATCGGCTGATTTTCCTCCGGTGAGAACCGAGACTTCTCCGGCGAATTCTGGCCGATCTAAGCTCGGAAATTCTGATCTAACTCGCTGGTCTTGATCCACCGCCTCCGGGGAACATTGCAGGTGCAGAAAACTCGGTGACTTGCGGTGTAAACACAGCGCTGACGAGCCTCGCCGTGGTTTCACCTCGGACCTCGTCGCCGATTGCTTTCCTGGACCCCCGAGCTCAAGAAAACCCCCGAGGTGAGATCCCCGACCTCCCCTCTACCGATCTATGCCATAAAATCACAGTTCTAGGAAGAATTCCCTAAGATCCGAAAGTTTCCGGCGAGATCGCCGCTTCCCGCCGCCGTGCGCCGCCGGCAGCGCCGCCCGCGCTCGATCAGAGCGACGTGGCCGCTTGTGCGCCGTTTATTTTAAATCGCACGGTAGGGTTTAAATCCCCGCGTACCGGTTCGATGTTATAATCTCGGCCGTCGGTTTAAAATCGGACGGTCCACATCAGCCCAACGTTATAAAGACTGGAAATCTTACGTGCTACCCCCTGGGGTTCTCGGGAAATAAGAGCTAGCCCCGGAAACTTCTGATCTAGCCCCTGGAACTCCAGAAAATCATGTAAATTCATTTAAAAATCAGTTTTAGCCCCTGTACTTAATAAAAATTAGGAAAAACACCTCTGTTATGAGTAGCTAGACCCCTAAAAATTCTTAAAATAATATTATAGACCCTGTAGTGGGGTAAGTTTAACTTTTTAGCCCTGTTTAGTATTTAATTTAGGAAATTGAATATGTGGCTAGTGTTTAAAAATTAAAAAGTGGGACAAACATATTGTCAAAATTTAATTAAAGACTTTCTCAGTATTTAGGAAACTTTGGAGTGAGATAAAAACATATTTTGGGCTGAATTGAATCTGTTTAATTTATTATTCACATTTAGGGACACATTTTTAAGTAAAGAATAGTTCTAGGAAATAGGGAAAATAATTGTGAAATAGTTTACATCTGAGGCAAAGGTCAAAATATGTTATTAAATTATTTAGGACCAGAACCTATTCTGTTTAGATGATGTGTATTACTATTTTCATAATAAAGTACACATTTATGCATAGGAAAATAAATCTGAAAATGTAGCAACTAGTAAATGATAAATGGAGTTTCTAAAATCCAAAGAATTCAGTTTAGGGTTGGTAGAAATTATGAAGACACTTATGGAGAAGGAAAATACCTTTCATGTATACTTGGTAGCTAAAAGGTGTAGTAATTAAATATAAAGAATTTATTTAAATTGGAAACTCATATATGTATATATAGTATGTAAGTATAAATGTGAACACCAAAGTAGGAATCATATACACAGGATTAAAAGTGTATGCAAGCCACAAATCAACACACATAGAGTAACCACAACACATATAATGGTGAATGACTTTCATAAATGTGAATGTGTGGTTTGTATGAAGTGGAAGTGTGAACTATGTCTTATGGATTGTTGTTTTTCTTTTGCTATGTGTGATGGTATGATGTAGAACCTGCTCAAGAGCAAGTTATTCCTTTCCAAGACCAGGACTACCCATTTCAAGAGGAGCAAGAAGGAGGCAAGTGTCCTTGACCACTTTGATCCTATGCTAGGATGTGTAGATAGAATTATTTGCATTGTCAAGTTAAATATGAAACCCATGCTAGGAAGTTTCCTTAGAATTGCATTACCATGTTTGCTTGTAGCTTGGGTTGGGATTTATTTTATCATGTCATTTATTATTATGCATATGCTTAGCCATGCTTAGAATGGGATAGTTGGGATATGAGATCATCAGTTTATTGTACCATACTCTTGAATGAGATATTGTGAGTTATGTAGAGGTAGGGATCAAGGCAAGTTGGATGTTTTGGTTGTGTGCTGGGTGCACGAGACTCGGGTTTGTGTTTAGTACTTTCCTGGATCCTAAGGACCGGTTCATGGAGCATGTAACCTGGCTTTACAGTGCCAACCACATGCTGAGATGGGGCAGCTTGGCCAATTAATTAGGTGTATCCCCGGCGTAGTATGGGTGTGTTGGATGGTGCGGGGAATAGGTGTCAGCTGGACTACCATATGAACCGCAAGGCTCAAGAGGGGGCCACTGCAGCGGGGTTGGAGCCTCTTGTATGCTGTTAGGGGTGAAACCTCAGTGGGCCCACGCTCGTCGGGAATCCCTTTGTAAAGGCTTCGTAGTGATCTCCTGGCTACACACCTGGGAAGTGTGAATGTGGTTCGTAGCCACTGGCATAATGGAGGTTCTTTTAGTCCACCCGTCAACGGGGGATGAAAAAAACTACATGTGGGTACAGTGGTACAAACTCTGCAGAGTCAAAACTGTCATGACAACCGTGCTCACGGTCAAGAGCGGCTTGGACTTATTCATGATTAGAGGATTGATGGTTTTGGAAGTTGTGGATGTTAAGCGGGGAGCTTGACATTGGAAATGATGTTATGGTTATTGGATTATGATGATGGGATGGGAGATTGGGACCATTTCATTTGTGTAGTAATGTAGGTGCTTAATAAGCTAAGGTGATAGGTATTAAGTGGGTAGTGCTTTAACCATGAGTTCAACCTCTCCTTGTTCTAGCCATGCATGATATAATTTTCCCACACTTGCTGAGTACCATTGGTACTCAACCTTGCATATTTTGTTGGTTTATATTGCTGCTCAGGTCAAGATAATGAGGTTGTATATAATGACCAAGACTTTGGACCCGAAGAAGGTTTCTAGGTTCGTGGAGACTCCGGGCAACGCCTGTGATGGAGCCCTCAAGAATAATATTCCGCTGCTAGTTTATTTACTTGTGATGAACTTATTATTGTCCATTGAGACATTTGCGAATGTAAGACTTATTTATATTCGACACCTGGCTTGTAATAAATGATGCTTCACTATTTGTCATCACATGTATGAGAAAATGATCCTGGCATACATGTGATATTCACTTGGTTGTTTCTTCGGAAAAACCGGGTGTGACAGACTGCCCTGGGAACTGCATGGCATAAGAGGGAGCCCGTGGGTGGGAGAATGGTGATTCGAGCCTGCTGGTGAAATCTCAGTGAGTCCATACATCTAGTAGCCCCTTTGTAAAGGCTATTTTGTGATCTCTTATCCATACACCGAAGGTTGTGTACTGGTATAATGGAGGTTTTGCAGTTGCCGACGGGTGACAAAATCACAAACTTGTGGGTAAAGTGGTGCCACCTGTGCAGAGTGTAAAACTATCATGATAGCCGTGCTTACGGTCACAAGCACCTGGCCAACTCACATGATTAGAGGGAAAACTTGGGATGGATGTTCGGTATGGTTATGGTATGTTCATTGGGATTGGTTTTGGGACTGTTTTGAGTCATGATAATGAGTTTGGTTTCGGTTATATGAATATGAGATGGTTATGAATGTTTATAAGAATGAGATGAACTTGAGAAAGATTAATGGCTGAATGAGACTTGATAAGTGGTGAATTATGATGAGAAAATGTTGCTGAATTACTTGGTCATGTTGGGATAAATTTCACTTAGAAATAGTTGTTGTTTTTTCATGTTTGTGAAATAAAATTTGCTTGTTGCAATGAGCCTTTTTATTCCTACCTTGTTGTAAGCTACATGTCATACTTTGTCCGCACTTGCTGAGTACGACATGTACTCACCCTTGCATTATCACATAAACATCAGTAACAGGAGAAGAGTACTTTGAGGACCATGTAGAGTACTAGGCGTGCGAACTACCGTCAACATGCCTGTGGAGTTGAAGATGGATCCTGCTGCTATTTAGTTATTTCCGCTGTCGTTTAGAGACTTCCGCTACAAGAATAAGTTAGAGATTCATGAGTGAGACAATGAGTCGATGTAATAAAGTACTTAAACACTATTTATTCATGGTTATATTCTGAATTCAATTTGTGGATTACATGTGTATGTGTGATGAACATCCTGGGCACACATATGCATTAACTTGGTTCTGTTTTCGGAACCGGGTGTCACAGATTGGTATCAGAGTCACGTTGACCGTAGGATGCACGCCTAGGTAGAATGGATACTCTAAAACACATAGGAACACCCCTCTAAACTGCTATTTTTGAACATTGCTTGCTGCTGCAATTTTCTTGTCAAGTCAGCCACCGCAAGGTGCTATTTCCAGCCCCTCTTTTCTCTTCTTTTGGACAACGACACTTTTGCTTTCTTGCTTCATAGCTTTCTGAAGTTTTGAAGTATTTTCTTCCTTCTCTAAAGTTTCTCATGTCCTATTTATAGATGCCGGTGATCAGGAGCACGACACACATAAGTACTCGTTCACCACCACGTGGGAGTGCACTTAACCCCATTGAGGTGTCCGATGGACCATATTGGGAGGAGGTGAAGACGGAACCTCATGATGAAGATGAAGTCAATAGCTACATGCATGAGGAAGAGGACCTGGAAGAGGTGGAACCATTCGAAGATGACATGGAAGATGATCCACAAGAACAGTATTGGTACGCACCTCAGGAGGAGTTTCACGTGAGCTTACACCCCGTGGAGCCTCATGAAACTATGACGGGAGGAGATGAATCCGAGGAGGAGCCACCCCTTGCTGAGACCAAGAATGAAGGTGATGAATGGGCCAACCATTCAGTCCAAGAATTTCGGTTCGATGGAATGGAAGGAGGACACACATCCAGGGAGCTCAAAGAATTTCTGGATTGCTGCAGCTTGTACCCGGAGTATCTCCTCAAGAAAGTCCCCCGTCATGGACATGAAGAGTGGAAGGCTGATGTAACCATCCTATCTAACGGTAGGGTTGTCACTTGGCACTTCACACCCACATGGAGAGCTACAAGGGCAAAAGCTGTCGATGACGCTGCATGGGAAGCACTCACCGGATTGTGCTACGCCTTCCATGAGCAGCTTGAGGGTACCACTTTTGAGCTGTACACGTATCGGAAGAGTGGCACAAGGGAGATCATTGGACCCCATGAAACAGCCTTTCCAATGTCACACCCGGTTTTTCCGAAGAAACAACCAAGTGAATATCACATGTATGCCAGGATCATTTTCTCATACATGTGATGACAAATAGTGAAGCATCATTTATTACAAGCCAGGTGTCGAATATAAATAAGTCTTACATCGCAAATGTCTCAATGGACACTAATGCTTCATCACAAGTAAATAAACTAGCAGCGGAATATTATTCTTTAGGGCTCCATCACAGGCGTTGCCCGGGGGTCTTCATGAACCTAAAAACCTTCCTCGGGTCCAAAATCTTGGTCATTATACACCACCTCATTATCTTGACCTGAGCAGCAATATAAACCAACAAATATGCAAGGTTGAGTACCAATGGTACTCAGCAAGTGTGGGAAAATTATATCATGCATGGCTAGAACAAGGAGAGGTTGAACTCATGGTTAAAGCACTACGCAATTAATACCTATCACCTTAGCTTATTAAGCACCTACATTACTACACAGGTGAAATGGTCCCAATCTCCCATCCCATCATCATAATCCAATAACCATAACATCATTTCCAATGTTAAGCTCCCCGCTTAACTTCCAAAACCATCAATCCTCTAATCATGAATAAGTCCAGGCCGCTCTTAACCGTGAGCACGGCTGTCAAGACAGTTTTGACTCTGCAGAGTTTGTACCACTGTACCCACATGTAGTGATTTCATCCCCCGTTGCCGGGTGGACTAAAAGAACCTCCATTTTGCCAGTGGCTACGATCCACATTCACACTTCCCAGGTGTGCAGCCAGGAGATCACTACGAAGCCTTTACAAAGGGATTCCCGACGAGCGTGGGCCCACTGAGGTTTCACCCCTAACAGCATACAAGAGGCTCCAACCCCGCTGCAGTGGCCCCCTCTTGTGCCTTGCGGTTCATATGGTAGTCCAGCTGACACCTATTCCCCGCACCATCCAACACACCCATACTACGCCGGGGATACACCTAATTAATTGGCCAAGCTGCCCCATCTCAGCATGTGGTTGGCACTGTAAAGCCGGGTTACATGCTCCATGAACCGGTCCTTAGGATCCAGGCAAGTACTAAACACAAACCCAAGTCTCGTGCACCCAGCACACAACCAAAACATCCAACTTGCCTTGATCCCTACCTCTACATAACTCACAATGTCTCATTCAAGAGTTTGGTAATATAAACTGATGATCTCATTTCCCAAATATCCCATTCTAAGCATGGCTAAGCAAATGCATGTAAATAAATGACATGACAAAATAAATCCCAACCCAAGCTACAAGGAAACAAGGTAATGCAATTCTAGGGAAACTTTCCTAGCATGGGTTTCATATTTCATTTGACAATGCAAATAATTCTATCTACACATCCTAGCATAGGATCAAAGTGGTCAAGGACACTTGCCTCCTTCTTGCTGCTCTTGAAATGGGTAGTCCTGATCTTGGAAAGGAATAACTTGCTCTTGAACAGGTTCTACTTCATACCATCACACATAGCAAAAGAAAAACAACAATCCATAAGACATAGTTCACACTTACACTTCATACAAACCACACATTCATATTTATGAAATTCATTCACCATTATTTGTGTTGTGGTTACTCTGTGTGTGTTGATCTATGGCTTGCATACACTTTTATTTATATGTATATGATTCCTACTTTGGTGTTCATATTTATACTTACATACTATATATATATACATATATATACATGTGTGTTTCAGTTTTAAATAAATTCCTTATATTAAACTACTACACCTTTTCACTACCAAGTATGTATGAAAAGTATTTTTCTTCTCCATATGTGCCTTCAGAATTTCTACCAACCCTAAACTGAATTCTTTGTATTTTAGAAACTCCATTTATCATTTACTAGTTGCTATATTTTCAGATTTATATTCCTATGCATAATTGTGTATTTTATTATGAAATTAGTAATACACATCATCTAAACAGTATAGGTTCTGGTCCTAAATGATTTAATAACATATTTTGACCTTGGCTTCTGATGTAGACTATTTCATAATTATTTTCCCTATTTTTCTATAACTATTCTTTACTTAAAAATGTGTCCCTATACTAATAAATGTGAATAATAGATGAAACAGATTCATTTCAGCCCAAAAATATATTTTTATCTCACTCCAAAGTTTTCTAAGTACTGAGAAAGTTTTTAATTAATTTTGACAATTATGTTTGTCCCCCTTTTTAATTTTTAAACACTAGTTACATATTCAATTTTCTAAATTAAATACTAAACAGGGCTAGAATAATGAATTCACCCCATTACAGGGTCTATAATATTATTTTCATAATTTCCAGGGGTCTAGCTACACTTATCAGAGGTATTTTTCCTAATTTTTATTAAGTCCAGGGGATAAAACTGATTTTTAAATGAATTTACATGATTTTCTGGAGTTCCAGGGGCTGGATCTGAAGTTTCCGGGGCTAGCTCTCAATTCCAGAGAACCCTAGGGGGCAGCACGTAAAAATTCCAGTCTTTATAACGCGGGGCTGACGTGGACCGTCCGATTTTAAACCGACGGCTGAGATTATAACATCGAACCGGTACGCGGGGTTTTAAAGTCTACCGTGCGATTTAAAATAAACGGCGCACAAGCGGCCACGTCGCTCTGATCGAGCGCGGGCGGCGCTGCCGGCGGCGCACGGCGGCGGGAAGCGGCGATCTCGCCGGAAAGTTTCGGATCCGCGAGAATTCTGCCTAGAACTGTGATGTTATGGCATAGATCGGTAGAGGGGAGGTCAGGGATCTCACCTCGGGGGTTTTCTCGAGCTCGGGGGTCCTGGAAAGTGATCGGCGGCGAGGTCCGAGGCAAAACCACGGCGAAGCTCGTCGGCGCTGGATTTACACCGTAACTCTCCGAGTTTTCTGCACCTGCAAAGTTCCCCGGAGGCGGTGGATCAAGACCAGCGAGTTAGATCAGAGTTTCCGAGCTTAGATCGGCCAGAATTCACCGGTGAAGTCTCGGTGCTCACCGGAGTAAAAATCGGCGATCGCGTGGGAAAAACCGATCGGGGCTGGGGTTTTTATAGCCGGGGAAGGGCGGTGGGTCAGTTGTGATCGAGTTTGATTCTTCTGGGACCGGAATTCGGGCTGAGGGACACGGTTTTTTCGATCGGTTAAGATCGCGCGCGCGCGGGAGAGTCCGGGGTCGTGGGGTTAGGGATGACAGGTGGGTCCCATCTGTCTGTGAGAGACAGCGCGGGTGCGCGGGGGCGGGCTGGCGCGGGGGAAAGTTGGGCCGGCTGGCGGGTTTCGGCCCACTGGCCGGTTTTTTCCCGTTTTCTCTTTTTCTTTTTCCATTTCTTTTCTGATTTGAGTTTAATTTGAATTCCAGTTTGAATTTGAATTTTTGCAAAACATGCAACACGTCCAAAAATTTTTAAATTCCCCTCTGAACATGGTTTAGTGTTTTGAATCAAAATTTTGGGGTGTTACAGCTCTACCCCCCTTAAAAGAAATCTCGTCCTCGAGATTGGTGTTTCTAAGAAAACAATTCCGGAAATTGTGCCTTGAGCTCATCTTCCCGTTCCCAGGTAGCTTCCTCTTCTGAGTGATGCTTCCACTGCACCTTGCACATCCGGATTCTTTTATTTCTGGTGAGGCGTTCTATTGTCTCCAAAATCTTGTAGGGTTGCTCGGCATAAGACAAATCTTCAGCTACATCCACTTCATTCATGGGTAACACCTCTTCAGGCGTCCTCAGGCATTTCTTGAGTTGTGACACATGGAATACATCGTGCACGTCCGATAGATGAACCGGTAACTCTAGTTGGTACGCCACTTTGCCTTTTCTTTCCAAAACTTGAAAGGGTCCGATGTATCGAGGTGACAACTTCCCTTTCACCTTGAACCGACGAAGTCCTCTGATAGGGGACACCTTGAGATAAACATAGTCTCCCACGTTGAAAACGAGTTCTCTTCTTCGTACATCAGCATAACTCTTCTGGCGTGTTTGTGCTATCCTCAAGTTGTTGCGAATCTCCCTCACCTTCGCCTCGGCTTCTTGTAGCACTTCTGGACCAAACACTTTACTTTCTCCTGTTTGGTTCCAAAATAGGGGAGTTCTGCACTTCCTTCCATACAAAGCTTCAAACGGTGACATTTTCATACTAGCTTGATAGCTGTTGTTATAGGAAAACTCCGCATACGGTAAGTTCTTGTCCCAACTCCTATTGTTTTTGAGTGCACATGCCCTTAACATATCTTCAAGGATCTGATTGGTTCTCTCCGTCTGCCCGTCAGTTTGGGGATGATAGGCAGAGCTGAAGTTCAGATGGGTTCCCATGGTTTCCTGCAACTTTTGCCAAAACCTCGAGGTGAACTGTGTCCCTCGGTCCGACACTATCTTCCTTGGCACTCCATGGTAACACACAATCCTTGACATGTACAATTCTGCCAATTTGGATCCGCTGTAGCTTTCTTTCACAGGGATGAAATGAGCTACCTTGGTTAGCCTATCAATAATGACCCATATTGAATCATACCCGGATTGGGTCCTAGGCAATCCCACGACAAAATCCATGCTGATTTCTTCCCACTTTCATTCAGGCACTTTGAGTGGTTGCAATAATCCCGCGGGCCGTTGATGTTCAGCTTTCACCAACTGACATGTGCCACATAGGGCAACATGTTCCGCGACATCTCGCTTCATGCCATACCACCAATACCTGCTTTTGAGGTCCTGGTACATCTTCGTACTCCCAGGATGAATGGAATAGTCGGAATCGTGAGCCTCCTTCAAAATTAATTCACGGATCTCTTTTACTTCTGGCACACAGATCCTTTTCCCGTGCCACACCGTTCCTTGTTCATCCTCTCTAAAACCAGGAGCTTTATTTTCCTTGATGAGCTGTCTGATCTCTTGTATCTTCCCATCATTCTTTTGGCCCTCGCGTATGTCTTGCTCGAGTGTGGAGTCCACTTCCATGGCGATGGCTTCACCACTATTTACTAGACATAGATTGAGTCTTATAACCTTGTCCTTCAATTCTGCAGGCATGTCCTTCAAACTCAACTTATTGACCTGCACTTTCCGACTCAAAGCATCGGCCACGACGTTTGCTTTCCCGGGATGATAGTTGATGCCCACATCAAAGTCATTGATTAGCTCTAACCATCTCCTTTGTCGGAGGTTGAGATCTGGCTGTGTGAATATGTACTTCAAACTCTTATGATCCGTATATATCTCTGTCCTCTTCCCCATCAAATAGTGCCGCCAAATTTTCAACGCGTGTACCACTGCAGCTAGTTCTAGGTCATGTGTAGGATAGTTCTTCTCGTGCTTCCGAAGCTGCCGGGATGCATAAGCCACGACATGTCCTTCTTGCATGAGAACACACCCCAACCCATTTCCAGAGGCATCGCAGTACACTGTGAAATTCTTCTGCATATCTGGCATAACCAACACTGGGGCTGTTGTCAATCTCTTCTTTAGCTCCTGAAAGCTCGTCTCACACTGTGGCGTCCAGGTGAATGTGATTCCCTTCTCCAACAGTTTGGTGAGAGGTCTCGAGATCTTGGAGAATCCCTCAATAAACCGTCGATAGTATCCAGCCAATCCCAAAAAGCTTCGAACTTCCCCGACATTTTCAGGGGTCTTCCACTTCTGGATATCCTCGATTTTGGCGGGATCTACGGAGATTCCTCCCTCCGAGATTATATGTCCTAAAAAGGGAACTCTCTTCAGCCAAAACTCACACTTGCTCAACTTGGCATATAGTTGGTGTTCTCTCAGCCTCTGTAACACCAACCTTAGATGTTTCTCATGTTCTTCTTCATCTTTGGAGAAGACGAGAATATCATCTATGAAAACCACCACAAATTTGTCCAGATATTCCATGAATACCTTGTTCATGAGATACATGAAATATGCCGGGGCATTGGTTAGCCCGAAAGGCATGACAGTGTATTCATACAGTCCGTACCGAGATACGAAAGCTGTCTTGGGAATATCAGATTGCCTTATCTTGAGTTGGTGGTATCCCGACCTGAGATCAATTTTCGAGAACACACAAGCTCCCCTCAACTGATCAAACAAGTCTTCAATGCGGGGTAATGGGTACTTGTTCTTGATGGTTACCTCATTCAAGGCACGGTAATCCACGCATAACCTTTGGGTTCCGTCTTTCTTAGGCACAAATATCACCGGAGCTCCCCATGGTGAGGAACTAGGGCGAATATACCCCTTCTCCATCAATTCTCTCAAATGATCCTTGAGCTCTTCTAGCTGCTTGGAGTCCATTCGATAAGGTCTCTTGTATATCGGGGCTGTTCCCGGTACTAGCTCAATTGCGAATTCCACGTCACGGTCGGGAGGCATACCTGGCAACTCCTCCGGAAAAACATCTGGATATTCCCTGATGGTCCTGATTTCCTCAACTTTCACCTCCACTTGATTTAATTTAATGTCCCTCCTAGGCTCGTGTATTGTTATGAACTTTACTCTGGTACCACTGGGGTGAGTTAATTCCACCGTTCTGGTCGAACAATGGATGATTCCTTTATGTTTGGTCAACCAATCCATACCCAAAATAATATCTATCCCTTGTGAATCTATCACTATGAGGTTAGCAGTAAATACTACCCCATTAATGTCTAGGCTCACTTTGGGACACACTTGTCTTGTCCTTATTTCTCCACCTGGAGAGCTTACGGCTAGCATATGGTTCATTTGTGTGGTTGCTAGGTCATACTTCTTAACAAACCCTCGAGCAATGAACGAGTGGGTAGCACCAGAATCAAACAGCAGAGTTGCAAGGTGTAAATTGGCAGGAAACTTACCAACTACCACGTCGGGTGCCTCTTGTGCTTCCTCCATAGTGACATGGTTCACCCGTCCTCTCACTACATTCTGCTGTTGTGGCGGCGCAGGCTTCTTCTTTGGGCATTTATGGGCGTAGTTCCCCACTTCACCACAGCTGAAACATTGCACCCCAATCTTTGTTGCCTGGCCTTTGTTGTCTTGGGGTTGGTTTGGGGGTCCTTGCACTGCTGGTCGAGGTGGATATGCGGGGCGAGGCTGCTGCACAAACTGACGTGGCGGCTGTGCTGGTGCTGCGGGTGGCCTGTAGTTTGGGTTGTACCCTCTTGGTGCTGAATAGGGTACCACAGCACGGCTCGTCTGCCCCGTAGGTTGCTGCATCATACGTGGGCGGGTGTTGCTCCCTGAGGCCTGATGTGACCACCCCGCCTTCCTCTTATTCTCATTTTCCAGGGCCTTTAGCTTCCTTTCCACCACAAACGCTCTGTCCACCATCTTTTGAAAACTTTCATACTCATTGGAGGACATGGCACACTGCATCTCTGCGGTAAGTCCTTCCACGAAACAATCTTGTTTCTGCTCATCAGTCTCTATGTCTCGTGGAGCATAACGGGATAGCTGAGTAAATTTAGTGAGGTATTCCCTCACCGTCATGTTTCCCTGCTGCAGTCCCAAAAACTCCTTCCTCTTGTTTTTGAGTTCACCTCTTGGAATGTAGTGGTTGCGGAAGCTACGCTTGAACTCTTCCTAAGTGATGTTCTCAGGGTCATGATGGGCGGCCACGTAGGCGGTCCACCAATCAGCAGCAGGTCCATGCAATTGATGAGAGGCAAACAGCACCCTCTCATACCCTTGGCACTGTATGATCCTCATCTTACTTTCAATAGTCTTCAGCCAATCATCTGCCTCCAGAGGTTCAGCAGCACTTGCAAACTTTGGAGGTTGAGTTCCTAGAAACTCACTCAACCTTGGTTGGCATGGTGCAGCTTGTGTAGGTGGAACTTGATGCAAGTTGGCCACCACTTGAGTCAAGTTCTGGATGAGCTGATTTTGATTCTCCAGCATTTGGTGGAGAGGGTCAACTTCTTCACGGCGACCACCCCTGTCCTGGCCTCCAGAAAGATGAGGGTTGCATGCCTCATCATTGTTGTTAGCGGGGTTGGCAGCACGTCCTTTTCCTCTTCCGGCCATCTGGCAGAATCAACAAATGTTAATTTGATACCATTTAGTATCATCTTACTACTTTCATTTGTTGGTACTTTGAGGTGTTGAGGCTTTGTTAAAATTTTATGAGGGTTTATATCTCACACCAAATAAATGCACTATTATTTCCTGTGGGTTCACACACCAAAGTAAAACAATCTGAAGACGAGGCTGTGGACAATTGCTCATGGCTTCCACAACTCACGTCACACACCAAGCATCATCACACCATTAACTACGTAACGACTCGACTACTCGACCTCTTGCTAGCTAGGGGAAAGACTCTACACTACTCGTCCTCTTGAGCTGGCTCCTCGGGATCTTCCTCCTCATTTCGGCTACCTTCTGACTCTGCTTTGGGTGGGGAGGCTGCTGGTGGAGAAGTGCGACGACGCCTGATCGCTCGGCGATCCGGAGAGTCAGGAGTCCATGGATCACTCACGGTGACACACAGTTCATTCCCATCTCCTCTTTCTCTCGCCTTTAAGCAAGCTCGTAGCAACGCCTCCGTTTCCTTCAGGGTGTCTCGGACATCCTGAAGCTCTTGTTGACACTCCTGCAGTCGAGTGCTGAGCATAGCAGCATCCTCCAAGCACAAGTCCATGTGCTCATGGGAAGTCCCTTGCTGCACCGGTGGGTACTTGTACTCCGTGGTACCACTCTCACGTTGGAGGACATACATGTACTCAGTTTTGTCCAAGTGGCGACGATAGATGTGACTCTGACAGATGATGGCCTCCTAGGTGACATCTTTCTCCGCGTCAACTTGTGTTGCTCGACAAGCTGGAGAGTGGTGAATCTTAAGCAGCTGATTCTCGTGTATAATCCTCATCTCCGAACTCCATTCTTCCCTCTTCTCACGGATGGTCCTGGTGGAGTTATAGTGGATGATTAGCTTGCCCGTATTGCCGGCGGCTTCGAGCATACGCCGAAGACGGCGCAACAAGTCTCCAACTGCCAATCCATAGGAAAGGTACATCACGGGACGACTCTCCTCTCTTTCGGCAAGGGCCACTACGGGAACTCTCCCTCCTGTGGACTTACGAGCGGTGCGAATCATGCGAACCATCTAAAACAAAAGAATTTAAAATTAGGTTAGATAAATTCTCAAATAAAAATCCTATTTTGAATGAAAGTTGGGGTAAGATGAAGAAAATGACTCCTTTAATAACACTTTTCCACCCACACCTTGGAAAATAGTTTTCAAGAAAATAGGGCCCTTAAATACGTCCATTTCTACCTAGGTCCACGTTCCTACGGGCAACCTTGGCTCTGATACCACCTCTGTCACACCCGGTTTTTCCGAAGAAACAACCAAGTGAATATCACATGTATGCCAGGATCATTTTCTCATACATGTGATGACAAATAGTGAAGCATCATTTATTACAAGCCAGGTGTCGAATATAAATAAGTCTTACATCGCAAATGTCTCAATGGACACTAATGCTTCATCACAAGTAAATAAACTAGCAGCGGAATATTATTCTTTAGGGCTCCATCACAGGCGTTGCCCGAGGGTCTTCATGAACCTAAAAACCTTCCTCGGGTCCAAAATCTTGGTCATTATACACCACCTCATTATCTTGACCTGAGCAGCAATATAAACCAACAAATATGCAAGGTTGAGTACCAATGGTACTCAGCAAGTGTGGGAAAATTATATCATGCATGGCTAGAACAAGGAGAGGTTGAACTCATGGTTAAAGCACTACGCAATTAATACCTATCACCTTAGCTTATTAAGCACCTACATTACTACACAGGTGAAATGGTCCCAATCTCCCATCCCATCATCATAATCCAATAACCATAAAATCATTTCCAATGTTAAGCTCCCCGCTTAACTTCCAAAACCATCAATCCTCTAATCATGAATAAGTCCAGGCCGCTCTTAACCGTGAGCACGGCTGTCAAGATAGTTTTGACTCTGCAGAGTTTGTACCACTGTACCCACATGTAGTGATTTCATCCCCCGTTGCCGGGTGGACTAAAAGAACCTCCATTTTGCCAGTGGCTACGATCCACATTCACACTTCCCAGGTGTGCAGCCAGGAGATCACTACGAAGCCTTTACAAAGGGATTCCCGACGAGCGTGGGCCCACTGAGGTTTCACCCCTAACAGCATACAAGAGGCTCCAACCCCGCTGCAGTGGCCCCCTCTTGAGCCTTGCGGTTCATATGGTAGTCCAGCTGACACCTATTCCCCGCACCATCCAACACACCCATACTACGCCGGGGATACACCTAATTAATTGGCCAAGCTGCCCCATCTCAGCATGTGGTTGGCACTGTAAAGCCGGGTTACATGCTCTATGAACCGGTCCTTAGGATCCAGGCAAGTACTAAACACAAACCCAAGTCTCGTGCACCCAGCACACAACCAAAACATCCAACTTGCCTTGATCCCTACCTCTACATAACTCACAATGTCTCATTCAAGAGTTTGGTAATATAAACTGATGATCTCATTTCCCAAATATCCCATTCTAAGCATGGCTAAGCAAATGCATGTAAATAAATGACATGACAAAATAAATCCCAACCCAAGCTACAAGGAAACAAGGTAATGCAATTCTAGGGAAACTTTCCTAGCATGGGTTTCATATTTCATTTGACAATGCAAATAATTCTATCTACACATCCTAGCATAGGATCAAAGTGGTCAAGGACACTTGCCTCCTTCTTGCTGCTCTTGAAATGGGTAGTCCTGATCTTGGAAAGGAATAACTTTCTCTTGAACAGGTTCTACTTCATACCATCACACATAGCAAAAGAAAAACAACAATCCATAAGACATAGTTCACACTTACACTTCATACAAACCACACATTCATATTTATGAAATTCATTCACCATTATTTGTGTTGTGGTTACTCTGTGTGTGTTGATCTATGGCTTGCATACACTTTTATTTATATGTATATGATTCCTACTTTGGTGTTCATATTTATACTTACATACTATATATATATACATATATATACATGTGTGTTTCAGTTTTAAATAAATTCCTTATATTAAACTACTACACCTTTTCACTACCAAGTATGTATGAAAAGTATTTTTCTTCTCCATATGTGCCTTCAGAATTTCTACCAACCCTAAACTGAATTCTTTGTATTTTAGAAACTCCATTTATCATTTACTAGTTGCTATATTTTCAGATTTATATTCCTATGCATAATTGTGTATTTTATTATGAAATTAGTAATACACATCATCTAAACAGTATAGGTTCTGGTCCTAAATGATTTAATAACATATTTTGACCTTGGCTTCTGATGTAGACTATTTCATAATTATTTTCCCTATTTTTCTATAACTATTCTTTACTTAAAAATGTGTCCCTATACTAATAATTGTGAATAATAGATGAAACAGATTCATTTCAGCCCAAAAATATATTTTTATCTCACTCCAAAGTTTTCTAAGTACTGAGAAAGTTTTTAATTAATTTTGACAATTATGTTTGTCCCCCTTTTTAATTTTTAAACACTAGTTACATATTCAATTTTCTAAATTAAATACTAAACAGGGCTAGAATAATGAATTCACCCCATTACAGGGTCTATAATATTATTTTCATAATTTCCAGGGGTCTAGCTACACTTATCATAGGTATTTTTCCTAATTTTTATTAAGTCCAGGGGCTAAAACTGATTTTTAAATGAATTTACATGATTTTCTGGAGTTCCAGGGGCTGGATCTGAAGTTTCCGGGGCTAGCTCTCAATTCCATAGAACCCTAGGGGGTAGCACGTAAAAATTCCAGTCTTTATAACGCGGGGCTGACATGGACCGTCCGATTTTAAACTGACGGCTGAGATTATAACATCGAACCGGTACGGGGGGTTTTAAAGTCTACCGTGCGATTTAAAATAAACGGCGCACAAGCGGCCACGTCGCTCTGATCGAGCGCGGGCGGCGCTGCCGGCGGCGCACGGCGGCGGGAAGCGGCGATCTCGCCGGAAAGTTTTGGATCCGCGAGAATTCTGCCTAGAACTGTGATCTTATGGCATAGATCGGTAGAGGGGAGGTCAGGGATCTCACCTCGGGGGTTTTCTCGAGCTCGGGGGTCCTGGAAAGTGATCGGCGGCGAGGTCCGAGGCAAAACCACGGCGAAGCTCGTCGGCGCTGGATTTACACCGTAACTCTCCGAGTTTTCTGCACCTGCAAAGTTCCCCAGAGGCGGTGGATCAAGACCAGCGAGTTAGATCAGAGTTTCCGAGCTTAGATCGGCCAGAATTCACCGGCGAAGTCTCGGTGCTCACCGGAGTAAAAATCGGCGATCGCGTGGGAAAAACCGATCGGGGTTGGGGTTTTTATAGCCGGGGAAGGGCGGTGGGTCAGTTGTGATCGAGTTTGATTCTTCTGGGACCGGAATTCGGGCTGAGGGACGCGGTTTTTTCGATCGGTTAAGATCGCGCGCGGGAGAGTCCGGGGTCGCGGGGTTAGGGATGGCAGGTGGGTCCCATCTGTCTGTGAGAGACAGCGCGGGCGCGCGGGGGTGGGCTGGCGCGGGGGAAAATTGGGCCGGCTGGCGGGTTTTGGCCCACTGGCCGGTTTTTTCCCGTTTTCTCTTTTTCTTTTTCCATTTCTTTTCTGATTTGAGTTTAATTTGAATTCCAGTTTGAATTTGAATTTTTGCAAAACATGCAACACGTCCAAAAATTTTTAAATTCCCCTCTGAACATGGTTTAGTGTTTTGAATCAAAATTTTGGGGTGTTACATCCAACCCACAAGCTGCTTACGAGTCTCAGAGGATGCTCGTGGAGTTAGGAAACCGCTACGCAAGCGTACAAGAAGAGATCCATTACCTCCGCAAGAAGCTGTACTTGCTGGAAAAATAGGAGGAGACTCGTGCCAACGCTGGAGCGAATGGAGCACCAGCGCCTTCTAACTCTACATAGACTGCTGACTCACCATGGCGTGCGCCCATGTATGGACCACCCCCGTCACACGGCGGGAACAACACCATTTCACATGATTAAGTTTATGACTCCCATTGAATAAGCTGTAATAGGAACGTTTAAATCGTAGTAGCTTGAATAAGAGTGGTGTGTTGAACTTTTGTGATTATTGCTTGGTTTGTGTGCTGATGTGAGTTGTGGGACGCTTCGGCGAATGTCCACATCCACACATATTAGAGAGATGTGAGATGCTTCAGCATGTGTTCACATCCTCATATAGGCTGAAATTAATAAAAGAAAATATTTAGTTCATACACCTTGATGCATATAGTTGGGGGGAATCAATCTAAACTTCTATTCCCTATTCTACTCTACTCTCTCTTACAGATGGTGAGGGAAAACACCAGCCGTCAAAGGAGGAACGTTCGTGGCAACAATGAACCACAAGAGAATGGCAACGTTGAAGTTCCTGAAAATGCTAACCCCGGGGCTGATGCAAACAACCTTCAACGGTTGATGGCTATGCAGAACCAGCTCATGCAAACTATGATACAAACTTTGGGACAGCTGCAAGCCCACAACAACAACAATCCTAACCCCGTTCCTGCACCCCCACCGCCACCACTGCCGGCTCACAACAGATTGCGAGAGTTCATGAGGACTCGACCGCCTACTTTTGCACAAGCTAATGATCTGATGGAGGCTTATGATTGGTTGAAGTCCATGGAAAAGAAGCTTGCTATTGTTCAGTGCAATGATCAGGAGAAAGTTCTCTTCGCATCGCACCAACTCATGGGAGCAACCGCTGACTGGTGGGACGCTCTCTGCAATGCTCATGTCAACCAGGAGACAATCACTTGGGCTGAATTCAAGGAGAGTTTCCGCTCTCATTACGTCCCTGCTGGAGTCATGATGCTTAAAAGGCAAGAGTTCGAAGGTCTCCGCCAAGGAAAGAAGAGCGTGAATGAGTACCTCAACAGGTTCACGCAGCTGTCAAGGTATGCTCCCGAAGACGTCAACTCGGATCAAAGGAAGCAATACTTGTTCATGAGAGGATTGAACAATGAGATCCAAGTACAACTGCTCAACAATGATTATGCAAACTTCCAGAAGCTCGTTGACAAAGCTATAGTGGTTGAGAGCAAGATCCGTGAGATTGAGCAAGAGGGCAAGAGGAAGATGCCATACCAGCCACAAGGGAGCAATGTACGTCCCCGTTTCATGCCACCAGCTGCACCACAGTATGGCTCGTCCGCTTCTACTTTCCGCCCTGCAAACCCACCTCGCCCTAATCAACCACCGCAGCAACGTCCTGTTATGCAAGCACCTCATATGCCTTTGCCTCCTGCGCCCCATCCCAACATGGGCGCCTATGCTCAAAACCAGCCTCGCCCCAACGTTACTGCTGTTTTGGGCAACAAAGCATGCTTTTCATGCGGAGAGGCGGGACACTTTGCAAATCAATGACCGAAGAAAGGCCTTGGACAGCCGACCAACGCACCAAAACAGAACCCACGGCCGAATGGAGGAGCTACACAAGGTAACCGTGGGCAGCAGAACTACGCTCGTGGCAACGTGAATCATGTCTCCGCTGAGGAAGCGCAACAAGCTGAGGACGTCGTGATTGGTATGTTCCTTGCCAACTCCAATCCAGCCACTGTTTTATTTGATTCCGGAGCATCGCATTCATTCATATCATCCAAGTATGTTGCCAAGTATAATCTGCCCATATCACACATGAAACACACTATGTTGGTTAATTCTCTCGGTGGAGAGATGAGAACTAATATAGTATGTTCGAAAGTAAACCTTAAAATAAGGGGGGTAGACTTTCTTGCCAACCTTATTGTATTGGATTCCCAAGGGATTGATATAATACTTGGAATGGATTGGTTAAGCAAGCACAACGGAGTAATTCAATGTGCTAAGAGGACCGTGCGGTTGACAAATGAGCACGGTACTCGTATTGAGTTCGAGTCATCCCAACCGGCAACTGAGAAGGAAGCGTTGAACCACGTCGAAGAAGCAACATTGGAAAGCATTCCGGTGGTTCAAGAGTTTTCAGATGTGTTCCCGGAAGAACTTCCAGGTGTGCCACCTGACCGGGACATTGAATTTGCCATTGATTTAGTACCTGGAACTGCACCTATAGTGAAAAGGCCATATAGGATGTCCGCTAATGAACTAGTGGAACTTAAGAAGCAAATTCAGGAGCAGCTAGAAAAGGGTTTTATACGCCCAAGCTCGTCACCGTGGGGAGCCCCCGTGCTCTTCGTAGACAAGAAGGATGGGACTCAAAGGATGTGTGTGGATTATAGGTCTCTCAATGAGGTGACGATCAAGAATAAATACCCGCTGCCCCGTATAGAGGACCTGTTCGACCAAATGAAAGGTGCCCGAATTTTCTCCAAGATTGATCTTTGGTCGGGATACTTCCAGCTGAAGATCAAGCCCTCCGACATACCCAAGACTGCATTTTGAACACGGTATGGTTTGTATGAATATACTGTTATGTCTTTTGGGTTAACGAATGCACTCGCATACTTTATGTACCTCATGAATAAGGTCTTCATGGAGTATTTGGACAAGTTCGTCGTGGTTTTCATCGACGATATCATGGTGTATTCAAAAAGCGAGGAAGAACATGAAGAACATTTGAGATTGACATTGCAGAAACTGCGAGAGCATCAATTGTATGCCAAGTTCAACAAGTGTCAATTTTGGCTAAAGGAGATATCGTTCCTAGGCCACATCATTTCCGAGAGAGGAGTATCGGTTGATCCCGGAAAAGTGGGAGATGTTCTGAAGTGGAACTAACTGCAGAATGTGAGAGATATTCGGAGTTTCCTTGGGATGGCTGGATACTACCGACGGTTCATCAAGGATTTCTCCAAAATAGTGAAGCCTATGACTGAATTGCTAATGAAGGGAAAAACATTTCAGTGGACACCAGTGTGCCAAGAAAGCTTGAGGAGCTCAAGAAAAGACTAACCACAGCGCCGGTTTTGGTATTCCCGGACGTGAGCAAGAGTTTCGATATATATTGTGACGCATCAAGACAAGGCTTGTATGCGTTCTCATGCAAGAAGGGCAAGTGTAGCCTATGCGTCGAGACAACTAAGGAAACACGAGCTGAATTACCCCACACATGACTTGGAACTTGCAGCCGTTGTACATGCCTTGAAGATTTGGAGGCATTATATCCTTGGCCACCGATGTGAGATCTATACGGATCAAAAAGCCTCAAGTATATATTCACGCAAAAGCATCTGAATTTGAGGCAACGTCGATGGTTGGAACTCATCAAGGATTATGATGTTGGAATCAATTATCATCCCGGAAAGGCCAATGTAGTAGCTGATGCGTTGAGCCGAAAGGGAGCATGTCACCAACTCACGGTTCGGGAGCTACCGCCCGAGCTGCGCAAGGAGTTCGAACGGTTACATCTTGGGTTCTTGAACGAGATGGAAGTGATAGAACTCAACTCTTCGCTGGAACAAGAGATACGAGATGGCCAAGCAACGGATGGGGAAATCAAGGAAATCAAGGAAAGAATCCGACAAGGCATACAAAAGGATTTCAAGGAAGACGAGAAGGGCACGCTTTGGTTAGGGAAAAGGATTTGTGTGTCTAACGTGAAGCACATCCGCGACACGATATTAAAGGAGGCACATGACTCACCTTATTCCATACATACCGGTTGTACAAAGATGTACAAGGACCTGAAAACTTGCTATTGGTGGGATGGTATGAAAAAGGGACATAGCTGAATATGTTGCCTTATGCGACACGTGCCAACGGGTGAAGGCCGAACATCAAAGACCCGCTGGACTGTTGCAGCCATTGAAAGTACCCGAGTGGAAGTGGGAAGACATCAGCATGGATTTCATTGTCGGATTGCCACGTACTCGGTCGGGTTACGACTCCATTTGGGTTATTGTGGACCGATTGACGAAAACAGCCCATTTCCTTCCTGTTAGAACCACGTACCGTGTCGCAGAACTAGCCGAGCTGTATATGGAGCAAATCGTGTGTCGCCATGGAGTTCCGAAGAGGATAGTTTCAGATCGGGGTTCTCAATTTACCTCTAGGTTCTGGAAGAAGCTGCATGAAGCCATGGGTACACGGCTGAATTTCAGCTCTGCTTATCACCCGCAAACTGACGGGCAAACTGAGAGGACAAATCAAATTTTGGAAGACATGTTGAGAGCTTGCGCCTTGAAACATGGATGCAGTTGGGATAGGAGCTTGCCTTATTCTGAATTCTCATACAACAACAGCTATCAAGCCAGCTTGAAGATGTCACCTTTCGAAGCATTGTATGGTAGACGGTGTAGAACACCGCTGTTCTGGAATGAGACCGGAGAGAGCCAAGTGTTTGGACCCAAAGTGTTGCAAGACGCCGAAAAGCAAGTCCAAATGATACGAGAAAATTTGAAGGCTGCTCAGTCACGACAAAAAGGTTATGCGGACAATAGGCGAAGAAGATTGACCTTCGAAGTAGGAGACTTCGTGTACCTTAAGGTATCGCCTATCCGAGGCCAATGACGGTTCAACGTCAAGGGCAAATTAGCTCCTCGCTACATCGAGCCATTTAAGATCTTGGGCAGGCAAGGAGAAGTAGCCTATCAACTAGAGCTGCCAACACACCTCTCCGTCGTACACGACGTGTTTCATGTATCCCAACTCAAGAAGTGCTTAAGAGTACCAGAAGAACAATTACCGATGGATGAGCTCGAGCTTCAAGAGGATCTGGCCTATGTGGAGCACCCCGTCCAAATTTTGGACATCAAGGAAAGGGTCACGAGGAACAAAGTGATCCGTTGGTGCAAGGTACAGTGGAGCCATCACACGGAAGCCGAAACTACATGGGAGCGTAAGGAAGACCTCAAGGCAGAATTCCCTCATCTATTCTCTACTCTATCGAATCTCGAGGGCGAGATTCAGTTTAAGGGGGGTAGGTTTGTAACACCCTCAAATTCATTTCCATGCACTGCATACATTTTTCTTATAGAGAAACTTTATAAAAGAAGTAGAAATGGAGAACAGAACCATAGAAATGGAGAAATAATCACAAAAATGGTGGGGAATGGGAAAAAGATATCTGAAATGAGCCAATTCAAATTTGCCGAAGTGCGCCGTCGACATTTTCCCCGGACCCGCTGGACGCGTGGAGCCCTAGGAGCTCACCCCTGTGGAGGGGGTGAGGTCCGGCACCGCTGGACACGTGGCGCCCTCGGAGCTCACCCCTGCGGAGGGGGTGAGGTCCGGCACCGCTGGACATGTGGCGCCCTCGGAGCTCACCCCTGCGGAGGGGGTGAGGTCCGGCACCGCTGGACACGTGGCGCCCTCGGAGCTCACCCCTGCGGAGGGGGTGAGGTCCGGCACTGCTGACCACGTGGCAGGCCTGGGGCTCGCCTCTAAAGAGAAGGTTGTGACGCCCTGGTTCCGAGGAACCTGGACTGATGCGTATGTGTGCCTAGGATGTCCACCAACATACACATATAACCACAAATTGAATTCAGAATATATAACCACGAATGAATATGTTCAAGTACTTTATTACATCAATCTCTATTGTAGCGGAAGTCTTTAATCTAGCAGCGGAAGTCTTATTCTAGCAGCGGAGGTCTTTATTCTAGCAGCGGAAGTCTTCTAACTATTGCGGAAGCAACTAAGCAGCAGCAGTGGCTCCATCTCCTACTCCACAGGCAAGGTTGATGGTGGATCTCACGCCTAATACTCCACATGCTCGTTGGAGTAATCCTCTCCTGTTGCTGATGATGTATGATAATGCAAGGGTGAGTACATGACGTACTCAGCAAGTGCGGGAAGTATGACATGTAGCTTACAACAAGGTAGGTAAAAAAGGCTCATTGCGGAAAGCAAAGTTTATTTATCAAAACACGATAAAAAAGCAACTTAGCTTTAAGTGAATGTAATCCCAACGTGTATTTAAACATCAACATACCTCCATCATGATTCACCACTTTTCATGTCTCTTCCAAACATTCATCTTTCTCAACTTTTCTCAAGCTCATGAATACCATCTCGTATTCACTACCATCTCATGAATACCATCTCGTATTCACTACCATTTCATCTCAGATTCAATTCCGTCTCATACCGAGACCAAATCTCATTGCCATGACTCAACAGTCATGCAACCAATCTCATTACCTAGACTCAACAGTCCTGAAAACCAAATCCAAAGACCAAACCATAACCAAACCGAATACCATCCAAACCATCCCAAAAACCATAACCTCCCAATAACCATCCCATCTAATCATGGAAGTTGGCCAAGCGCTTGTGACCGGAAGCACGACTATCATGATAGTTTAGAACCCTGCAGAGTTTGTACCACTTTACCCAAAAGTTTGTGATTTCGTCACCCATCGGCGACTACAAAACCTCCATTTTACCAGTACACAACCGTCGGTGTATAGTCAAGAGATCACAAAATAGACTTTACAAAGGGGCTACTAGATGTATGACTCACTAAGGTTACATCGGCAGGCTAGAATCTCCAATTCTCCCACCTACGGGCCCCCTCTCGTGCCATGCAGTTCCCAGGGCGTCCTCAATAGACTCCCATTCCCCACGCCTTCCACGGTCCATAACAATCTAGCAACTTACCTAATTAGTCAGCTAAGTCGCACCCATACTTGGCCTTGTGGTGGCACTGTTATCCTGGCATGGCTCGCATGAACCGGTCCTTAGATCAACGGCAAGTAAACCACCATCTCATTCTTCCTCATCCTCAAACCAAGTCTTGCCTAGATCTCCCCCGATTCATGTTCTTTATCAACATTAGTTTCTTCTTATTATTATTCATACGAGTGCAGTTAGCTAGATACATTCTATCGCTTCCATAATCCCGTGGACTCAGCGAAGCATAAAAGCAAAACGACCATACCCGACTCATTAACTTTCCCGGCGACAAGGGTGGTTAACAAAACTAGTAAATTCCTATGAAAAGGGTTTCCCATCAAGTTGACTCAAGAACACACACCTTTTCGCAAACATAACAGTTTTTCAAAAACATGGGATCAATATGGTCAAGGAGCACTTGCCTTGTTCTTGCGGTTTCTGTTGTTCTGGGATCTCGAGGTCTTGTTGTTGTAGCTCGTCGTAGATAGCTCCCTGAGCTTGTCCTTCTACTCATGATCACACACATACAAGATTCATAGCAATCAATCATCATGCAAACTCTACTTTAAGATGCAATGATGCATATGCATTTTAATCCTATGGTGCAGTTTAGTTTGTACGTGTTCTTGCATGGCTTGCATGGGGTTTTACGATGAACAGAGCTGTATAGATCAAATGTGGACGTGGTGATGATCTGGACTCAAGATCTAGATCAAACCGATCAACACGTGATCTGTCCACGAAAAGGCTTCTATTCAAAGGGATCGAAGAACAGATGCAAAGAAAACCGCGATGACATCAGAAGGTGGTAATGGAGACCTACCTTACGTTCTTCGGGACCTTCCTCCTAGCAATGGCAGCAAAACAGATCGTCGGCTCTCCTCCGGCAATCGTGTCGGGGCTCGTCGGCGGCTCTCCGGCGACTAAACTCCGGCGAAGGTGGTTAGCTCGGCGAGTTGGGGGCTAGGGCTCCAAGTCGTCGACTCGGGAGGTGGAAAAGAAGTTTGTGGTTGCGGCCAAAGGTTTTTGGTTCTATTTATAAGAGAAATGAAGAGTCCTACTCTGATCGGAATTAGAATAAGAGTCCTATTCAAATTGTTTTTGGATCTTAACAACTTATCTTCAATTGATTTGGTGCGGTAGCAACATGGAGTTCGTGTCGGTTTCCTTCCGTGTCAGTATTCCTGCATGTACAGAAGAAAAACTGCTTCAGATCTCGTCACCTTCACGGCGGTGAGCTCCGGAGGCTCCACGTGTCCAGCGAAGGCCGGGCCTCCCTTTTCCACAGAGGCGGGCTTCTGTTGTGCCACGTGTCAGGCGGGCGGGACCTCCCCTCTCCTCGGAGGCGAGCTCCGCATGCGCCACGTGTCCTGACGGGTCGGAACCTCCCCTCTATTTAGAGACGAGCTCCGCGTACGCCACGTGTCAGTGCCGGACCTCCCCTCTCTTCGGAGGTGGCTCTGAATGTGCCATGTGTCAATTCCGAACCTCCCTCTCTTCGGAGGTGAGCTCCGTGAGTGCCACGTGTCAAGCAGCGCCGAATCTTCCTTTTTCCTCAGAGACGAGCTCCGAGGTCGACACGTGTCCAGTAGCGTCGGACCTCCTGGAGGCGAGCTCCGAGGTCGACACGTGTCCAACAATATCGGACCTCCCGGAGGTGACACGTGTCCAGTAGTGTCGGACCTCCCGGAGGTGAGCTCCGGAGGTGACACGTGTCCAGCAAGACAGGACCTCTCGGCGGTTAACTCCGAGAGTGACACGTGTCCCGTGGGTCGGCCCTCTCGGAGGTGAGCTCCGAGAGCGACATGTGTCTCGTGGGTCGGACCTTTCCTCTCCGCAGTGACTAGCTCCGAAGGCGACACATGTCCTGCGGGGCTGGCCTCGCTCCTCCGCAGAGGCTAGCTCCGGGGGCAACACGTGTCCCACGGGGTCGGACCTCGCTCCCCTTCTGCAGGGACGAGCCCCGAGCCTGCCACATAGCTAGTTTAGCGGCGGACCTCTCCCCCTTTGCGGGGATGGGCTCCGAATGCGCTACGTGGCCAGCGGCCACGGAAATTGTCTACAACGCTCCTCGGCGAACTGGAATTGGCTCTTTTTAGCTATCTTGTTGATTCTTTCTCTGTTTCAACTTATTTTAAATTGTTTCTCTACATGAAATATGAATGCATGCGTGATTACAAAATTGAGGGTGTCACAAATCTACCCCCCTTAAATTGAATCTCGCCCTGGAGATTCGATAGAGTAGAGAATAGATGAGAGAATTCTGTCTTAATATCTTCCTCACGTTCCCATGTAGCTTCTGTTTCCGTGTGATGTCTCCATTGTACCTTGCACCAACGGATCACTTTGTTCCTCGTGACCCTTTCTCTTACGTCCAAAATTCGGATAGGGTGCTCTGCATAGGTCAGATCCTCTTGAAGTTCAAGTTCTTCCATTGGTACTTACTCTTCTGGTACTCTCAAGCACTTCTTGAGCTGGGATACGTGAAACACGTCATGCACGTCGGAGAGGTGCATCGGGAGCTCTAGTTGATAGGCTACTTCTCATCGCTTGCCAGAAATCTTGAATGGTCCAATGTAGCGAGGGGCTAGCTTGCCTCTGATGTTGAAACGTCGTTGGCCTCGAATAGGCGATACCTTAAGGTATACGAAGTCTCCTACTTCGAAAGTCAACTTCCTTCGCCTACTGTCCGCATAGCCTTTCTGTCGTGACTGAGCAGCCTTCAAGTTCTCCCATATCGTTTGGACTTGCTTCTCAGCCTCTTGTAGCACTTCGGGTCCAAACACTTGGTTCTCTCTGGTCTCGTTCCAAAACAGCGGTGTTCTACACCGTCTACCGTACAATGCTTCGAAAGGTGACATCTTTAAGCTGGCTTGATAGCTGTTGTTATAGGAGAATTCGGCATACGGCAAGCTCCTATCCCAACTACGCCCATGTTTCAAGGCGCAAGCTTTCAACATGTCCTCCAAAATTTGGTTTGCCCTTTCTGTTTGCCCGTCGGTCTGCGGGTGGTAAGCAGAGCTAAAATCCAGTCGTGTACCCACAGCTTTCTGCAGCTTCCTCCAAAACCTAGAGGTAAATTGAGAACCCCGATTTGAGACTATCCTCTTCGAGACTCCATGGCGGCACACGATTTGCTCCATGTACAACTCGACTAGTTGTGCAACGTTGTACTTGGTCTTCACAGGAAGGAAATGGGCAGTTTTCGTCAATCGGTCCACAATAACCCAGATGGAGTCATAACCCGACTGGGTACGTGGAAATCCGACGATGAAATCCATACTGATGTCTTCCCACTTCCACTCGGGTACCTTTAAGGGTTGCAACAGTCCAGCGGGTCTTTGATGTTCGGCCTTCACCCGTTGGCATGTGTCGCATAGGGCATCATACTCGGCTATGTCCCTCTTCATACCATCCCACCAGTAACAAGTTTTCAGGTCCTTGTACATCTTGGTACTTCTGGGATGTATGGAATAAGGTGAGTCATGTGCCTCCTTTAATATCGTGTCACGGATGTGCTTCACGTTAGGCACACAAATCCTTTTTTCTAGCCAAAGCATACCCTTCTCGTCTTCCTTGAAGTCCTTTTCGATGCCTTGTCGGATCCTTTCCTTGATCTCCTTGATCTCCTCATCCGCAGCTTGGCCATCTCTTATCTCTTGTTCCAATGAAGAGTGGAGTTCCATAACTTCCATCTCGTTCAAGAACCCGAGATGTAACCGTTCGAACTCCTTGCGTAGCTCGGGTGGTAGCTCCCGAACTGTGAGATGGTGACATGCTCCCTTTCGGCTCAATGCATCAGCTACTACATTGGCCTTTCCGGGGTGATAGTTGATTCCAACATCATAATCCTTGATGAGTTCCAACCATCGATGTTGCCTCAAATTTAAATCCGTTTGGGTGAATATGTACTTGAGGCTCTTATGATCCGTATAGATCTCACATCGATGACCAAGGATATAATGTCTCCAAATCTTCAATGCATGCACCACGGCTGCGAGTTCTAAGTCATGTGTAGGGTAATTCAGCTTGTGCTTCTTTAATTGTCGTGAGGCATAGGCTACCACTTGTCCTTCTTGCATGAGCACGCATCCGAGCCCTTGTCTTGATGCGTCACAATATATGTCAAAGCTCTTGCTCACGTCCGGCAATACCAAAACCGGCGTTGTGGTTAGCCTTTTTTTGAGCTCCTCAAAGCTTTCTTGGCATGCTGGGTCCACTAGAACGCCTTTCCCTTCATTAGCAACTCCGTCATAGGCTTTGCTATTTTGGAGAAGTCCTTGATGAAACGTCGGTAATATCCAGCCATCCCAAGAAAACTCCAAATATCCCTCACGTTTTACGATTGGTTCCACTTCAGAACATCTCCACTTTTCCGGGATCAACCAATACTCCTTCCTCGGAGATGATGTGGCCTAGGAACGATATCTCCTTTAGCCAAAATTGACACTTGCTGATCTTGGCATACAATTGATGCTCTCGCAGTTTCTGCAAGGTCAATCTCAAATGTTCTTCATGTTCCTCCTCACTTTTCAAATACACCATAATGTCGTCGATGAAAACCACGACGAACTTGTCCAAGTACTCCATGAAGACCTTATTCATGAGGTACATGAAATATGCAGGTGCATTCATTAACCCAAAAGACATAACGGTATATTCATACGAACCATACCGCGTCCAAAAGGCAGTCTTGGGTATGTCGGAGGGCTTAATCTTCAGTTGGAAGTATCCCGACCGAAGATCAATCTTGGAGAAAACTCAGGCTCCTTTCATCTGCTCGAACAGGTCTTCTATACGGGGCAGAGCGGTTCTTGATCGTCACCTCATTGAGAGACCTATAATACACACACATCCTTTGATCCCGTCCTTCTTTTCCACGAAGAGCACAGGGGCTCTCCATGGTGACGAGCTTGGGCGTATAAAACCCTTCTCTAACTGCTCTTGAATTTGCTTCTTGAGCTCCACTAGTTCATTGACGGGCATCCTATATGGTCTCTTTGCTATAGGTGCAGTTCCTGGTACCAAATAAATGGAAAACTCAATGTCCCAATCAGGTGGCATACCTGGAAGTTCTTCCGGGAACACGTCCGAGAATTCTTGAACCACCGGAATGTTGTCCAATGTTGTTCCTTCGACGTGGTTCAACGTTGCCTTCTCGGTTGTTGGTTGGGCTGACTTGAACTCGATACGAGTACCGTGCTTGTTTGTCAACTGCACGCTCCTCCCAGCATATTGGATTACTCCATTGTGCTTGCTTAACCAATCCATTCCAAGTATTATGTCAAGCCCTTGGGAATCCAAGACAATAAGGTTGGCAAGGAAGTCTACCCCCTTATTTTAAGGTTTACTTTCGGACATACTATATTAGTCCTCATCTCTCCACCGGGAGAATTAACCAACATAGTATATTTCAAGTGCGATATGGGTAGATTATACTTGGCAACATACTTGGATGATATGAAGGAATGCAATGCTCCGGAATCAAATAAAATGGTGGCTGGGTTGGAGTTGGCAAGGAACATACCAATCACGACGTCCTCAGCCTGTTGCGCTTCCTCAGCAGAGACATGGTTCACGTTACCGCGAGCATAGTTCTGCTGTCCACAGTTGCCTTGATTGGCTCCTCCGTTCGGACGTGGGTTCTGCTTGGGCACGTTGCTTGGCTGTCCAGGACCTCTCTTCGGGCACTGCCTCGCAAAGTGTCCCATCTCTCCGCATGCAAAGCATGCCTTGTTGCCCAAGACAGCAGGGGCGTTGGGGCGGGGGTTTTGAGCATAAGCACCCACGTTAGGACAGGGCGCTGGAGGCAAGGGCATGCGAGGTGCTTGCATGACAGGGCATTGCTGTGGTGGTTGGTTAGGGAGAAAAGCAGGAGCAGACGATCCATACTGTGGTGCAGCTAGGGGCATGTACCGAGGGCGTACGTTGCTCCCTTGTGGCTGGTATGGCATCTTTCTTTTGCCCTCTTGCTCGATCTCTCGGTTGTTTATTTCAACCACTATGGCTTTGTCAACTAGCTTCTGGAAGTTCGCATATTCATTGTTGAGTAGCTGAACCTGGATCTCATTGTTCAACCCTCTCATGAACAGGTACTGCTTCCTCTGGTCCGAGTTGACATCTTTGGGGGCATACCTTGAAAGCTGCGTGAACTTGTTGAGGTACTCATTCACGCTCTTCCTGCCCTGGCGGAGACCTTCGAACTCCCGCCTTTTGAGCATCATGACTCCCACAGGGACGTAATGAGAGCGGAAACTCTCCTTGAACTCAGCCCAAGTAATAGTCTCCGGGTTGTCATAAGCATTGCAGAGAGCATCCCACCAGTCAGCGGCTGCTCCCATAAGTTGGTGCGATGAGAAGAAAACTTTCTCTCGGTCGTTGCACTGAACAATGGCAAGCTTCTTCTCCATGGATTTCAACCAATCGTCGGCCTTCATGGGATCACTAGCTTGAGCAAAAGTAGGCGGTCGAGTCCTCATGAACTCTCCCAGTCGGTTGTGAGCCGGTGGTGGTGGCGGTAGTGGTGGCGGTGGTGCAGGAACGGGATTGTTGTTGTTGGCTTGCAGCTGACCCAAAGTTTGGATCATTGTTTGCATGAGCTGATTCTGCATAGCCATCAACCGTTCCAAGTTGTTTTCACCAGCTCCGGGGTTAACATTCTCAGGAACTCCATCGTGGTCATCCTCCTGGTTGCCACGGACATTCCTCCCTTGACGGCCAGCGTTTCCTCTCACCATCTGTGAGAGAGAGTTGGATAGAATAGAGGTTAGAAGGTTAGATAGATCCCCTATCTATATGCGTCAAGGTGGATAGACTATATATATTAGCCCATATGAGGATGTCAACAAGTGCTGAGGCATCTCACATCTCTCTACTATGTGTGGATATGGACAACGCTGAAACGTCCCACAACTCACACTAAGCACACAATCACAAGCAATCATCACAAAAGTTCACACAACTCCTATTCAAGCTTATTCAATGGGGGTCCTATGTGATATCAATCTGTGATTTCACTCTATGTCTTCTCCTAGGCTTGCATCCTATGGTCAAGGTCGTTTTGATGCCAATCTATGCATTCTAGGCTTGCATCCTATGGTCATAGTGGCTCTAATGCTAATCTGTGACTCCTATTTAGGCTTGTGACCTAAGGTCAACCATGGCAGGTTGATACCAATTTGTGTTTTCTATCTAGGCGTGTGACGTACGATCAACCCGTGGCTCTGATACCAACTTGTGATGCCCTGGTTCCGAGGAACCTGGACTGATGCGTATGTGCGCCCATGATGTTCATCACACATACACATATAACCACAAACTGAATTCAGAATATATAACCACAAATGAATATGTTCAAGTACTTTATTACATCAATCTCTATTGTAGCGGAAGTCTTTAATCTAGCAGCGGAAGTCTTATTCTGGCAGCGAAAGTCTTTATTCTAGCAGCAGAAGTCTTCTAACTATTGCGGAAGCAACTAAGCAGCAGCAGTGGCTCCATCTCCTACTCCACAGGCAAGGTTGATGGTGGATCTCACGCCTAATACTCCACATGCTCGTCGGAGTAATCCTCTCCTGTTGCTGATGATGTATGATAATGCAAGGGTGAGTACATGACGTACTCAGCAAGTGCGGGAAGTATGACATGTAGCTTACAACAAGGTAGGTAAGAAAGGCTCATTGCAAAAAGCAAAGTTTATTTCTCAAAACACAATAAAAACAACAACTTAGCTTTAAGTGAATGTAATCCCAACATGTATTTAAACATCAACATACCTCCATCATGATTCACCACTTTTCATGTCTCTTCCAGACATTCATCTTTCTCAACTTTTCTCAAGCTCATGAATACCATCTCGTATTCACTACCATCTCATGAATACCATCTCGTATTCACTACCATTTCATCTCAGATTCAATTCTGTCTCATACCGAGACCAAATCTCATTGCCATGACTCAACAGTGATGCAACCAATCTCATTAACTGGACTCAACTGTCCCGAAAACCAAATCCAAAGACCAAACCATAACCAAACCGAATACCATCCAAACCATCCCAAAAACCATAACCTCCCAATAACCATCCCATCTAATCATGGAAGTTGGCCAGACGCTTGTGATCGGAAGCACGACTATAATGATAGTTTTACACCCTGCAGAGTTTGTACCACTTTACCCACAAGTTTGTGATTTCGTCACCCGTCGGCGACTGCAGAACTTCCATTTTACCAGTACACAACCGTCGGTGTATAGTCAATAGATCACAAAATAGCCTTTACAAAGGGGCTACTAGATGTATGGATTCACTAATGTTTCACCGGCAGGCTAGAATCTCCAATTCTCCCACCTACGAGCCCCCTCTTGTGCCATGCAGTTCCCAAGGCAGTCCTCACTCGACTCCCATTACCCGCGCCTTCCACGGTCCATAACAATCTAGCAACTTACCTAATTAGTCAGCTAAGCCGCACCCATACTTGGCCTTGCGGTGGCACTGTTATCCTGGCATTGCTCGCATGAACTGGTCCTTAGATCTACGGCAAGTAAACCACCATCTCATTCTACCTCATCCTCAAACCATGTCTTGCCTAGATCTCCCCCGATTCATGTTCTTTATCAACATCAGTTTCTCATTATTATTCATACGAGTGCAGTTAGCTAGACACATTCTATCGCTTCCATAATCCCGTGGACTCAGCGAAGCATAAAAGCAAAACAACCATACCCGACTCATTAACTTTCCCAGCGACAAGGGTGATTAACAAAACTAGTAAACTTCTATGAAAAGGGTTTCCCATCAAGTTGACTCAAGCACACACACCTTTTCACAAACAAAACAATTTTTCAAAAAACATGGGATCAATATGGTCAATGAGCACTTGCCTTGTTTTTAAGGTTTCTGTTGTTCTGGGATCTCGAGGTCTTGTTGTTGTAGCTCGTCGTAGATGGCTCCCTGAGCTTGTCCTTGTACTCATGATCACACAAATACAAGATTCATAGCAATCAATCATCATGCACAAACTCTACTTTAAGATGCAATGATGCATATGCATGTTAATCCTATGGTGCAATTTAGTTTGTACGTGTTCTTGCATGGCTTGCATGGGGTTTTACGATAAACAAAGGTGTATAGATCAAATGTGGACGTGGTGATGATTTGGACTCAAGATCTAGATCAAACCGATCAACACGTGATCTTGTCCACGAAAAAGCTTCTGTTCGAAGGGATCGAAGAACAGATGCAAAGAAAACCGCGATGACGTCGTAAGGTGGTAATGGAGACCTACCTTACATTCTTCGGGACCTTCCTCCTAGGAAAGGCAGCAAAACAGATCTTCGGCTCTCCTCCAGCGATCGTGTCGGGGCTCGTCGGCGGCTCTCCGGCGACTAAACTCCGGCGAAGGTGGTTAGCTCGGCGAGTTGGGGCTAGGGCTTCAAGTCGTCGACTCGGGAGGGGGAAAACAAGTTCGTGGTTACGGCCAAAGGTTTTTGGTTCTATTTATAAGAGGAAACGAAGAGTCCTACTCTGGTGGGAATTCGAATAAGAGTCCTATTCAAATTTTTTTAGATCTTAACAACTTATCTTCAATTGATTTGGTGCGGTAGCAACGTGGAATTCGTGTTGGTTTCCTTCCATGTCACTATTCCCGCACGTACAGAAGAAAAACCGCTTCAGATCTCATCACCTTCGCGGTGGTGAGCTCCGGAGGCTCCACGTGTCCAGCGGAGGCCGGGCCTCCCTTTTCCGCAGAGGCGGGCCTCTGTTGTGCCGCGTGTCAGGCGGGCGGGACCTCCCCTCTCCTCGGAGGCGAGCTCCGCGTGCGCCACGTGTCCTGGCGGGTCGGGACCTCCCTTCTATTCAGAGACGAGCTCCACGTACGCCACGTGTCAGTGCCAGACCTCCCCTCTCTTCGGAGGTGGCTCAGAATGTGCCATGTGTCAATTCCGGACCTCCCTCTCTTTGGAGGTGAGCTCCGTGAGTGCCACGTGTCAAGCAGCACCAAATCTTCCTTTCTCCTCACAGACGAGCTCCGAGGTCGACACGTGTCCAGTAGCGTCGGACCTCCCGGAGGCGAGCTCCAAGGTCGACACGTGTCCAACAATATCGGACCTCCCGGAGGTGAGATCTGGAGGTGACACGTGTCCAGTAGTGTCGGACCTTCCGGAGGTGAGTTCCAGAGGTGACACGTGTCCAGTAGGACCGGACCTCTCGGCGGTTAGCTCCGAGAGCGACATGTGTCCCGTAGGTCGGACCTCTCGGAGGTGAGCTCCGAGAGCGACACGTGTCCCGCAGGTCAGAACTTTCCTCTCCATAATGACTAGCTCCGAAGGCAACACGTGTCCTGCGGGGCTGGCCTAGCTCCTCCGCAGAGGCTAGCTCCGGGGGCAACATGTGTCTCACGGGGTCGTACCTCACTCCCCTTCTACAGGGATGAGCCCCGAGCCTACCACGTAGCCAGTTCAGCGGCGGACCTCTCCCCCTTTGCGGGGATGGGCTCCGAACGCGTCACGTGGCCAGCGGCCGCGGAAATTGTCTACAACGCTCCTCGGTGAACTGGAATTGGCTCTTTTTGGCTATCTTGTTGATTCTTTCTCTGTTGCAACTTATTTTAAAATGTTTCTCTACATGAAATATGAATGCATGCGTGATTACAAAATTGAGGGTGTCACAAGAGTGGCCCCGCCCCGCTGGACACGTGGTGCCCTCGGAGCTCGCCCTTGCAGAGGGGGCGAGGCCCGGCTCTGCTGGCCGCGTGGCAGGCCGGGGCCTCGCCTCTGAGGAGAGGGGAGGCCCGGCCCCGCTGGACATGTGGCACTTTCGGAGCTCACCCCTGCTGAGGGGGGCGAGGTCCCTAGACGGTTTTTCTCCTGCGCGCGGGGGTACCCGGTACTGAGGGTACCGACACAATTTCCCTAAATTTTCCCCACATTTGGGGGGATAAAATCCCCAAGGCTGCCGCACCTAACTGAAAAGATAAGTTTGTTGAGATCCAAAGTTGAGTTGGACTCTTATTTGAGCTCCAATTGGAGTAGGACTCCTCTTTTTCCTTTATAAATAGAACCCAACCCCCCCCCCCCCTCTTTGCCGCAACCCCTTTCCCTTTCCCCCCTCCCAAGTTGGCGACTTGGAGGCCCTAGCCCTGACTCGCCGAGTTGGAGACCCCCCCTCGCCAGAGTTCAGTCATCGGTGAGCCCCACCGGTGAGCCGCCGACGAGCCACGTCACGCCTCACCGTCGCTGAAAAAGAGCCGACGATCTGTCCTGCCCTAATCTTCCATAGAATAATTCCCTGCTGCTGCCATTGCTAGGAGGAAGGCCCTGCCACAAAAGGGAAGTGAGGTAGGTCTTCGTTACCCATCTTATGACGTTGTCGCTGTTTCTACGCATCCATTTTCTTCGCTCCCTTCGAACAGAAACTTTTTCGTGTGGACAGATCACGTTTTGATCGGTTTTAGACGGTGGAATTGATCTAGATCTTGAGTCAAGATCATCACCACGTCCACACTTGATCCCTACACCATTGTTCATCATAAAACCCCATGAACGCCCATTAAAACATGCAAGAACACGTACAAACTGGTGTAATAAAACAGCACCATAGGATTTGCATTCATGTACACCATTGCATCTTGAGTATAGTTTGTGCATGATGTTTGATTACTGTAAATTTTGTATGTGCGTGGTCGTGAGTAGAAGGACAAGCTCAGGAAGCCATCTACAAAGAATTACAACACCAAGACTTCGAGACGCTTGACCAACAAGAGCCACGGGAGCAAGGCAAGTGCCCCTTGACCATATTGATCCCATGTTTTGAAACTGTTTTGTTTGCGAAAACGTGTATGCTTGAGTAAACTTGATGGGACACCCTTTTATAGGGGTTCACTAGTTTTGTTAACCATCCTTGTCGCCGGGAAAGTTGATGAGTCGGGTATGGTCGTTTTTCCCTTTTACTTCGCTTAATCTACGGGATACGGGAAGCTGAATTAAAACATGGTTAGCTACTGCACTCATATGAATAATAATAATTAAAACTTGATGATGATAATGAGCATGGAATCGGGGAAGATCTAGGCAAGCTTGGTTCGTGGATGTTGCTGAATGAGATGGTGATTTACTTGCCGTAGATCTAAGGACCGGTTCATGCCAGCACATGCTAGGAAAACAGTGCCACCACAAGGCCAAATATGGGTGCGGCTTAGCTGACTAATTAGGTGTGTTTCTAGCTTGTTATGGACCGTGGATGGCGCGGGGAATGGGTGTCGAGAGAGGACTGCCCTGGGAACTGCATGGCACAAGAGGGGGCCCATGGGTTGGAGAATGGTGATTCGAGCCTGCCGGTGAAACCTCAGTGAGTCCATACATCTAGTAGCCCCTTTGTAAAGGCTATTTTGTGATCTCTTGGACATGCACCGACGGTTGTGTACTGGAATAATGGAGGTTTTGCAGTCGCCGACGGGGGACGAAATCACAAACTTGTGGGTAAAGTGGTGCCACCTCTGCAGAGTGTAAAACTATCATGATAGCCGTGCTTACGGTCACAAGCACCTGGCCAAATCACATGATTAGAGGGAAAAATTGGGATGGATGTTTGGTATGGTTATGCTATGTTCATTGGGATTGGTTTTGGTACTGTTTTGAGTCATGATAATGAGTTTTGTTTTGGTTACGTGAATATGAGATGATTATGAATGTTTATAAGAATGAGATGAACTCGAGAAAGATTAATGGCTGAATGAGACTTGATAAGTGGTGAATTATGATGAGAAAACGTTGCTGAATTACTTGGTCATGTTGGGATAAATTTCACTTAGAAATAGTTGCTGTTTTTATCATGTTTGTGAAATAAAATTTGCTTGCTGCAATGAGCCTTTTTATTCCTACGTTGTTGTAAGCTACATGTCATACTTTTCCCGCACTTTCTGAGTACGACATGTACTCACCCTTGCATTATCACATAAACATCAGCAACAGGAGAAGAGTACTTCGAGGATCATGTGGAGTACTAGGCGTGCGAACTACCGTCAACATGCCTGTGGAGTTGAAGATGGAGCCTGCTGCTATTTAGTTATTTCCGCTGTCGTTTAGAGACTTCCGCTACAAGAATAAGTTAGAGATTCATGAGTGAGACAATGAGTCGATGTAATAAAGTACTTAAACACTATTTATTCGTGGTTATATTCTGAATTCAGTTTGTGGATTACATGTATATGTGTGATGAACATCCTGGGCACACATATGCATTAACTTGGTTCTGTTTTCGGAACCGGGTGTCACATAAAAGAAGCTAATACAACTAATAGCTATCAAATAACTTACATGAGAGATCAAGCATCACAGGTCGACACGGAGGTCGTTATACAATTATATGACAACCTCAACCCGATTGAGTTAAATTTGCAACACGCAGGCTGCATGAATATTACACACAAATCATCACATCACAATAATGCCATACCATTCACATCATTCACTGAAAAAACGAGTTAAGCGTAGAACGGTTTCTAGCGTGAAATGATATGACACGACCCCACGGTCTTGTCGAGCCAGGATCACGCTGAGGGGTGCTGCGTTGCACAACACCAAATAACACACATCAAAGGTACAAAGCAGAAGCAAAGTTTTATTAAATAAACAGCTTTATGAACATTTTTACAACAAAATATGTTCAGTCTACACTCACGGGCGTAGACTACGCATCAAGTTCACGTTCGGCCCGTGAACGTGTCCTTGCTAGCACGCACACACACTAACACGGCGGCGTGCACGACTCCCACTCGACGGGGTTCCCCTCCTGGGGTTCCATCTCTTCCTCGGGAGTCCCTTCCTCATAGAACCCTACAAAAGCTTCAAACACAAGCAGTGAGCACGAAGGCTCAGCAAGACTGACTCATCTCTCCTAAATATGCAACTTCTACATGAGGGGTGATAGGTACATGAGATAAAGCAAGTTGCAAAGGACTCGTCTAATTAGTGGAACCTTACTTTCAAGTTTTAGCAGCAGGTTGTGGAGAACCTTACACTAAGGCACATGAGAGAGCCGCAATCAAACAAGAAACGCATTTCTCTCATGTACTTTGCCCAAAGTTGAAAGGAACTTTAATTAGCTCTAAACTATGGCAAACCATTAACAATCAAGTCCATCTTTCAATCAGCAACATTTTAACATGTAACTGGCCTGTTCTTTCTACGTCATGGTACAGTGAACAAGTGGTACTCACTGACCGTGAGGGACGGCGATTTTAATCGATTTACACCTGCAGGGTTACCCGAATAACCCATCACGTACGCCCGTACTCGATGTTGCCTACAGCAACCATCACGGACATCGTACGCAACCACCTTTCATCCGTTAGCCAAATATTGAACCGGTCCTATCGTCCCGAGCAAGAGGTCTCTGCACGCGCATCTCAGTGCCGCCAGCCGATTTACACCTCAAGCTCTCAACCTACCCTCTGAACGACAGGCAATGCCTCAATATCCAGCTACCCGAGTTACATCGGTTTCCCGGTTCCCATATAGCCGATAGATCTTCGGTACTCTTCTAGCTTGTTCAACAGGCCCGCACACGGCTCGGTCTTCAATCGACACAAGCGGAGCTATAGCACACAGGCCCCAAAGTTCTGCTGCCCTTACTCTCCGCTCGGTCTCATTTTTCTTGCCATGTGTATCATGTGTTATCTCTACCCGAGTCGAGTGCCTCTAGCCTATCCTCGCGAGTAGTTCCAACTACTCGACTTGTACCGAATCCTACACAATCTTAGCATTGCAGTAGCTAACGGGGTTTTCAATCTTAACTCCAACCCATGGTTTTCTTGGCTATGCATTTGGGGTTTCAATCAAGACTTTAATGCAAGAAGTAATGGTACTCAAAGTAAGTTCTCAAAACAATAAAAATTTATTTAAAAGGTTAATGCAAACCGGAGCTTGCCTTGCTGCTCTTGATCGTAGGCTATCTGCTCTTGCGGAGTAACGAAGTCTAAGACTTCGGGTTCCTCCTCAACCTTAGCGACTACATGAGATAACAAGTATATGTATCAATTTAAATGCATTTGAATTGAATTTAAACTTGTGAAGACTATAAGTCCCACTAGACAGACCCAATGACTCTGAAATTTTTACTGTGGTTTGGTTACAACCTAAGCAGAGACTTGGCCAAGTTTTATTTGCAGCAAAGCTCATGTGAGCCCTCCACAAATAATTATGTACTTGACCTTAATTAGAGCTCTTAGGGTGTTCTAGGAATTTTCATAGAGCAATCCATGACTTCCTGAAAACTAGATTTTCAGAGGGTTATAATGGAGTTGGTCTCACTTAATTTGAAGGTTCCTAGCTAACGGTATGAGCTAAACAATTTCAGAGAAATTCTGAAAATGTTTCTTAACATTTTCCATTTTCTCTGGAACAGTTTCATTAATCACCCCATTAGGTGGATCAAATAAGCTCAAATGGATCTGAAATTTTTATGGCAGCTCAGGGATATTTTGGTGAACATCTCAGAAAAATTTCAGAATTTTCCTCCAAAGGGTTCTCTAGTTAAAATTCTAAACAGTTTAAAGTTTGAAGAATTAATTCTGGAGAAATAGGGATTTTAATGAAGTGAAACTTGATTTGCTGGAAATTACATAGAGAGCCGAATCCAACCAAATTTGGTTCACTTGATTTGGAGTTTCCTAGCCAAAGTTATGAGGATTTGAAGTTTGAATGAAATCTGAAAATCGGGAAAAGTTTAAATTACTGCGCGTGGGACCCGGGGCTACATGTCAGCTTCTCATCGGTTGACACACGGGGCTACAGATCCCTTCGCTCGCAGCTGCACCCGATCCATGCCACAGAAGATCCCGGTTTTAAAATATCTGCCGCTGACAGCCGGGACCCACCCCTTCGTCTTCCTCCCGTCGGTTCCTAGCGCGCGCGCCGCTCCCCCTCACCGGAGCAGAGCTGATGCTCGCCGGACCGTCGCTGCCGCCCACCACACGAGCTAAGACTCGCCGCCAGGGGGTTATCGATGTCGAGGGACACGATGGTGAGGTGCTTTGGGACTGCCGACGACCGGAAAGTGGCCGGTGACGTGCAGCGTCCTCTGTTGAGGTTCGGTAGCGTCGGCCGGGAATCTCATCAAGGCGTCAAAGGTGTTCAGAAATGGCTGCAAGGTTGTCGGCACCGTGTGACCGATCGTGTCCGCCATGAACGCCCATGATCGAGCTCGAAATCCGTTGCTCCTAGCCGGTTTCATGCAACGGATGCTAAAAGGAAAATGATCGCCGGCTAGTCCAGTGTCTACGTGCAAGATTTGATAACCTAAGGAGGATCAGAGAGCGGAAATTCGAAGAAACCGTACCAGAAGCTCGGGTTGAGGCCGCCGGAGCAAAATCTGGAAATTCCCGGTGGATGCTTCACGGTTTGCTTCAAGAATTGGAGGAGAGCAGCACCAACCTAGCGCGCTCCCGTGGCCTGGATCGCTTGACCGTGAGAACCCCTGTGGAGGACTGTCCACGATCACCTGATCGTCGGCTGAAGTTTGGTCGCCGCTGTGGCGGTCGTTCTCGGGCAAGGGAGGCCGGAACTTGCTTGTTTCTGGGTCGGGGAGGTGTATGCGGAGCTCAGGGCATGGTTTAGCAGCTTGGGTAGGGGTGGCACGGTTGATTTAGCTGGACTCCCGATCGAGCCGAGGAAGCAGAGGAGCGTCGCTCGGTGTTTGCACGCGAGGAGGAAGCCAGCGACGGTTGCTCCGGAAGATGACATGGAGCGCCTTAAGAAGGGATCAGCACCGACCTGCGTCCGCGCGTGGGCAAGCAGCTGGTGGCGCGGCGGCCTCCCCTCGGTGGCACCCTCAGAGGAAGCCCGAAGACCAGAGTACTGAAGTTTCAGTTGGTTGAATTGCTTCAGTGGCTGACATGTGGGTCCCATTTCCCTTTTAACCTCTGAACTTAACTCCCTCTTACTGTTGTAAACAGTAATCCCCCTTATACCCATGGTGATTTGAATTATCTACCCCTGAGCCATTTGAATGGGATGGAATTCAAATTGGTTTGTGTTTGACTAAATTTCAGCACATATGCAGTTTGAAATTCAAATAAAGTTTGAATTTGCTAAACTTAGCTCATGTCAAGATCAACTCCAAATGGAGTGAAAATTGGTGTGTGAGCTCACAAAAATTTGCTGAATAAGAATATGCCTCCCACTTTTGAATTCATGGGATGAAAACAGTTTGAATTTGAATTTGAGTTCAAAACACCCTCTTTCTAGCTATACCCAAAAGGACTTCAAAAAGGTTTTGAATTTGGGTGAAACTTGGCATGGACATTCCTAGCAAGGTGTAGGAGTTTTTCATATGTCCAGCCCCTCTATGATGCATGTGGGAAATACCACTTTTTGCATTTTGTGAGTTTATTCTCTAATGATCATGTTGCTGGTGGTTACTTGCTCTTCAAATGTGTTCATCAAGTTTCTTCAAATGAGGTGTGTGTGTGGTGATGGAAACTTTGATTATGTGTCAAAAACTTAGGCCCTTACATTCCTCCCCCCTTAAAAGAATCTCGTCCCGAGATTATAAGGTGAAAATGAGAGAGAGGACGGTGGAAAAATTACCGGATATGCGACGTGAAAAAGTCGGGGTAGTTAGCGCGAAGAAATCCTTCGCTCTCCCATGTCGCCTCGTCCACGGAGTGATTACTCCACAGAATTTTGTAGAACCACAACGTACTGTTGTGTGTGGTTCGGGCCTTTTCATCAATAACTTGAACCGGTTCCTCTCGATACGTGAGATCCGGTTTCAGTTCTTCTATGTCCTCCAGCTGAATGGTAGTTGATAGCTTAAGACACTTCCTTAGCTGGGAAATATGAAAGACGTCGTGCACACCGGAAAGTGCTTTTGGTAGTTTCAGCCGGTATGCTACCGATCCACATCTTTCTGTAATCTGAAATGGACCGATGAATCGGGGTGCCAACTTTCCTCTTCATTGGAGACACACGTAGGTATACGTGATCCCCGACTTCAAATTGTAATGGGTGTCTTCTTCGGTCCGCATACTGTTTCTGCCGGGATTGGGCGGCTTTTAGGTTCGCTTGAATCAGCCGAATCTTTTCCTCCGCGTTGTTGACAAGGTCAATCCCGAAGGTAACCCTTTCGCCCGACTCACACCAATTCAGTGGTGTGCGGCATTTTCTCCCGTATAGCGCCTCGTAAGGCGTCATCTTGATGCTGGCTTGGTATCCATTGTTGTACGAGAACTCGGCCAACGGCAAGTGATCATCCCAATTCTTGCTGTGGTTGATAGCGCAAACTCATAGCATATCTTCTAGAATCTGATTTACCCGCTCGGTTTGCACATCCGTCTGTGGGTGGTATGCTGAACTATGGATCAGCTTCGTCCCCAACACATCGTGTAGCTGCTCCCAAAAACGGGACACAAATAAAGTGCCCCGATCCGATATGATGGTACGGGGTATGCCGTACAAGCATAGGATCCATGAGATATACAGTTCAGCGTACTTCTTGGTGTTGTAGTTGGTGTTGACCGGGATGAAATGGGCAACTTTGGTGAGCCGGTCGACGATCACCCAAACAGAATCATGCTTCTGAAAGGTGGTGGGTAAACCGACGATGAAGTCCATGCTCACATCCTCCCATTTCCAGGCAGGAACGCCTAGTGGTTGCAGCAGTCCCGGCTTCCGCATATGATCTGCCTCCTTCAACATGTATCACACTCGGACACGTACTTTGCGATCTCCCGCTTCATCCGTGTCCACCAAAACTTGCTTCTGAGTTCTTGATACATTTTGTTGCTGCCGGGGTGAATAGAAAACTTTGACAAGTGAGCCTCATCAAACATTTTCTTCCGTAACTCCGGGTTACGGGGTACGACGATCCAGTCCTTGAACCATAGGACGCCTTCTCCGTCTTTCCGGAAACATTTCAGCTCCCCACTGTCTATACGTCTCCGCAAATGTGACATGCCCTTGTCACTTTTCTGGGCTGCCGCTATCTCTTCACGGATGGTGGGGATCAAAGCTAAGTTGTAGAGAGCTCCATGTGGAATAACATGCAGTGATGGTTCGCTCTCTTCCAACGGTGTGATGGTCAGATCGTTGACGTGTGACTTGCGGCTCAGCGCATCTGCCACTACATTTGCCTTGCCGGGGTGATAATGGATCTCTATTTTGTAATCCTTTATCAACTCGAACCATCTTCGCTGCCTCATGTTCAGCTCCTTCTGAGTGAATATGTACTTGAGGCTTTTGTGGTCGGTATATAAATGTATGAGGTTACCGATGATAGGAGGATGAGTCCCGATCTTCCGAGAGGTAGGGTAAACTTGATTGGGTGGAGATCTCGACGTTGATGATCCAAGGCTCCGAACGAACGAAACCCCGCAATCACTACACCACTGCTCCGTTGGTTATCACCCGTGTCACATGAATGACCTCGCCACGAAGGCTTATCCCTGCAAGCGCAATCAAGAACACAAGCAAGAACAGAGAAGTTGCAATCAAAACTGAATTGATCACGAATTTGGGGTCTCACAACCGATGATCGGCGACACTGTTCAATGACAGATTGTAACTAAGCAAAACCCCGCTATTTGTGATGGCGGCTAGGGGGTATAAAGGAGGTGGAGGACAACCAGGGGGGTGCTGGGGTCGTGACCTAACCCTAAGACACGTACATAATGGACTTGGACTCGATACAAGGCCCAATGGCCCAACTAGGTGATGCAACACCCTGACAGACTCTAAACTTTATATTGTTTCGATGTTTCCCGTTGACTCCGAGGGAATTTTGACGTGGGGCCAGTTCCATTGGAAAGTTTATCCTCTCAGCTTTCCGTGCATATGTAGAACATCAAAAACGGAGTCTGTATGCCTTCTGTGCATCCATTTTAAGATGGACTGCTCCTGGGCCCGAGTTGGACTCGAGTTTGAGTTGGGCTCGGTCTCTAACTTCTTGTTGGCGTATTTTCTGGTCCTCCACGCCTCCAAACCCCTATCCATGTATCTCCATGTCCTCTCCATGGTTCATAATCATAATTAATCCATTAGGTAGCAACATACTCTCAAAATTCACATATAAAGAATTGTTCAGGAACAAGCTCACCTCTAAATTCAATTTTCGTGCTCGAGCTCTAGTAATTGGACCTTGCATGTCTACCATGTGAGTGTTGTGTATATCTGCAGGAGTGATGTCCATATCATCCTCCCCCTCTTGCATCGGAGTCGTCCTTGACTCAAGCTCATCTTCTTCTCCCAAGTATGGCTTCAAATCTGAAATGTTAAATGTGGGACTAACCCCAAACTCGAGAGGCAACTCAAGTTTATATGAATTGTCATTTATCTTCTCAAGAACCTTAAAAGGTCCAGCAGCACGTGGCATGAGTTTGGACTTTTTCAAATCCGGGAACCTATCTTTTCTCAAATGAACCCACACCAAATCACCGGGTTCCAATTTTACCTCCTTCCTACCTTTACTAGCAGCAATGCGATACTTTTCATTCATTTTTTCAATTTGTAACTTAGTAGTTTCATGCAACTTAAGAATAAATTCAGAACGTTGTGTAGCATCTAAGTTCACAATTTCAGTATGTGGTAAAGGTAGCAAATCAATTGGAGCACGAGGATTGAAACCATAGACTACCATAAACGGACTTAACTTGGTTGTGGAGTGAATAAACCTGTTATAAGCAAACTCAATATGTGGCAAACACTCCTCCCACAACCTCAAATTGTCTTTCAAAACAGCCCGCAACATAGTAGATAAGGTACGATTAACTACCTCCGTTTGCCCATCAGTTTGTAGATGACAAGTAGTAGAAAACAATAACTTTGTTCCCAATTTATACCATAAAGTTCTCCAAAAGTGACTCAAAAACTTAGCATACCTATCAGAAACAATAGTATTGGGAACACCATGCAAACGCACAACCTCATTAAAGAACAAATCAGCAACATGTGAAGCATTATCGGTCTTGTGGCAGGGTATAAAATGAGCCATTTTAGAGAAACGATCAACAACCACAAAGACACTATCCCTCCCCCTCTTTGTTCTAGGCAATCCTAAAACAAAGTCAATAGAAATATCCTCCCAAGGTGCACTAGGGACCGGAGAGGCATATAAAGACCATGTGGGTTAAGTTGAGACTTAGCTTTGTTGCATGTCGTGCAACGTGAAACGTAGCGCTCCACATCACGCCTCATTCGTGGCCAAAAGAAGTGAGCGGCCAGCACATCCTCTATCTTTTTAACACCAAAATGTCCCATCAAACCACCTCCATGCGCTTCCTGCAACAACAAAAGACGAACAGAGCTAGCTGGAACACACAGCTTGTTAGCACGGTAGAGAAGGCCTTCATGCAGCAGGAATTTTTGCCACGTTATTCCCTCTCTACAATTTTCAAAGGCATCTTTGAAGTCCAAATCAGTAGCACATAACCTCTTTATGGTTTCCAAACCAAATATTTTATGAGAAAGTTGGGATAGTATGGTATAACGTCTAGATAAAGCATCGGCAATCACATTGTCTTTCCCTTTCTTATGTTTAATGATGTAAGGAAATGATGCTATGAACTCAATCCATTTAGCATGACATTTGTTCAGATTAGCTTGTCCTTTAAGATACTTCAAAGATTCATGATCTGAATGTATGACAAATTCTTTAGACCATAGTTAATGTTGCCAAGTTTGCAAGACACACACTAAAGCATAAAGTTCTTTGTCATATGTAGAATAATTCAGCGAAGGCCCATGCAATTTTTCACTAAAGAAGGCAACAAGTTTACCTCCTTGAATTAGCACTCCTCCAATGCCAATGCCGCTCGCGTCACATTCAAGCTTGAAGGTCTTCTCAGAATCAGGAAGTTGTAGCAATGGTGCTTGTGTGAGCTTCGACTTGAGAACATCAAAAGCTTGTTGTTGTGATGGTCCCCATCGAAACGGCACTCCATGCTTTGTCAACTCGTGGAGAGGTGCCGCAATGGTGCTGAAATCCCGCACGAAACGCCGGTAGAAACCTGCGAGACCAATAAAACTCCGAACCTGTGTGACCGTAGTCGGAAGTGGCCAGCTCGTGATGGCAACAATCTTTGCCTCGTCCACCTCAATGCCCTGCGAAGTAACAACATACCCAAGAAAAGACACACGATTGGTGCAAAAGGTGCACTTCTCAAGGTTACCATATAAACGTGCATCGCGCAAGACATTAAAAACAGCACGCAAATGTTCAAGATGCTCATCATATGACTTGCTGTAAATAAGGATATCATCAAAGTAAACCACCACAAATTTACCAATGAAAGCACGTAAAACCTCATTCATCAACCCCATGAAAGTGCTGGGCGCATTAGTTAAACCAAATGGCATGACTAACCATTCATAAAGTCCAAATTTAGTTTTAAAAGCAGTTTTCCATTCATCACTTAAAGCCATACGAATCTGATGATATCCACTACGCAAATCAGTCTTGGAGAAAATAACAGAACCACTCAACTCATCAAGCATGTCATCCAATCTAGGAATAGGATAGCGATAACGAATGGTAATGTTATTGATGGCTCTACAATCAACACACATGCGCCAAGTGCCATCTTTTTTTGGAACTAAAAGAACAGGAACGGAACAAGGACTAAGACTCTCACGAATGTACCCGTGGTCCAGAAGATGTTGGACTTGTCGCTGAATTTCCTTAGTCTCGTCGGGGTTGGTCCTGTAGGCAGCACAGTTTGGCAAGCTCGCCCCTGAAACCAAATCAATCTTGTGCTCAATGCCTCACACAGGTGGTAATCCAGGGGGTATCTCTGATGGAAAAACATCCATATATTCCTGCAAAAGGTTAGCAACAGCAGGTGGCAAGACAATGGATGTATCCTCAATGGAATATAAAGCATGTTTGCACACTAAAGCATAGCAAGTTCCATTAGAGGCATATAAATCATCAAGATTAGATTTAGTTGCAAGCAAAATAGGATTTTTCAACTTAATAGGTTGCTGAATTTCAGAATTGAAAACACCCTTTTGCTTAGCATTATTCGTTTTCTCCTGCTCAAATTGTACAATTTCAGTGGGACTCATAGGAAGCAACACAATTTTGTTGCCCTTATGCATGAGAGTATACTTATTAGATCGACCATGGTGAATAGCATCAGTATCAAATTCCCAAGGACGTCCCAACAAAAGAGAACAAGCATCTATAGGTACCACATCAAAGTCAGCAAAATCATGATAAGAACCAATGGAAAAATGTATCCTTGCTGTTTCTGTTACCTTAACCTTACCATTGTTGTTAAACCATTGAATGTGATAAGGGTGGGGATGCTCCCGTGTGGTCAAGCCAAGCTTCTTGACCACCTCAACATTCACCAAATTGTTGCAGCTACCACCATCAGTGATGGTATGTACACGGCAGTCCTTGACGACGAGAAACATGTTGAAAAGGTTGTGACGTTGGCGGTTGTCGTCCTCTCGAACCGTGGCACTCAAAGCTCTCTGCACAATCAAAGTCCTATAGTTGTTTGTCGCAGATGTACCAAGAACCTCCTCAGCACCATCATCCGAACCTGAAATGTTAGTTGCAATAATATTTTCATCTTCAATTTCAGAAGCACAAACATACCCACCATTAGCAGTGGCAATGATCGCCGGTTTGCTGGGGCAATCTCGTTGCATATGGCCAAGTCCCTGGCAGCGGTGGCACTTGATGTTGGAGCTGCGACTTGTCGAAGTGTTGGGTGCAGCCACCTTTGCTGCAACACCTGGAGGCATCTGGGACTTGCTGTTATCTTGTCCCCGTGATGTAGAAGGTGCGATGCTGCTGCGTACAACACCCGTGGAGGGTGGTGTAGAAGCACGTATGCTCGAGGAGGGCGCTGCTTTGGATGGCACCGGAAATTGTCGTGGCGTGAAGGTGTTGTTCCGCCGCTGCTGTTGGCGACCCTGCACTTCTTTTTCTGCTAACACAGCAAGTTGAAATAAACGTTGAATAGAATGATATTCCTTGTAGTCAACTATGTCCTGGATCTCACGCCACAAGCCCCCATAAAACCTAACAATTTAGTCTTCCTGATCCTCAACTACCCCACAACGAAGCATACCTTTCTGCAACTCTTGGTAGTACTCTTGGACAGTCATGTCACCCTGATCAAAGCGTTGCAATTTCTTAAGAAGATCACGTCTATATGAAGGAGGAACAAACCTAGCGCGCATCTCTTCTTTTAACGCAGCCCATGTCTGTGGTGCATTACGTGTATTGACAAGTTCATTCCACCAAATTATAGCAAAATCTTTAAACTCACTAGTGGATTTTCTAACTCTATGTCGCTCAGGAACAAGATGAGAGCTAAATTTTTGTTCTACCGTCATCTCCCAATCCAAGTAAGTCTCAGCATCATAAGATCCATAAAATGTTGGAATAGAAAACTTAATCTTAGCATAAGGATCATTATCTGGTTCAGGAGCATGAGGACGAGGTCTACCTCCCATACCTTGACGATTTCGTCGAGGGCGACGGCGCTGCTGTGCATCAACCTCATCGTTATTGAAGTCATCCTCTGTGTCGTAGTGAGCATGTGCATCACCATCAAGGATGATAGAGGGTGTAGCTTGTTGGGGAAGACGAGTCTCCATCTCGTCCAACCGTGTGGTCAGACCAGCAACACTTGTATGGAGCCTCTGAAAGGTGGCTGTTGTAGTGGTCTGGTAATTGTTGAAAGCTTCGGTCATTGCCCGCATCATGTCCTTTAGTTCCATATGGGACACGCACTCATCATCATCCGGAGGTGTAGAACCAGAGGTCTTATCCATAGGCTTATTTCCTATCATTGTTAGTACAAAACAGAAACGAAGACAAAAAGATCGTGAAGAACCCTATTACTGCGCTCTCCGAAGTGGGTGGAAAATCGATCAGTAAGATGCGTCTTACCCCGCTCTTACAAGTTTCTTACCAGCACTGCAGGTGGCCAACGGTGACCGGTGTGAAGCAAGCAGAGAGTGGGTGTGATTGCAAAGGTTACCTGTTCTGCTCGAGAGAAGGTGGAGCTTGGAAGGCTCAAATGCAGTATATGTATGTGGCACACAAGTTAGTAACAGATAGCAATGCTGAATAAGTGTCCAAAGAATTTCACCTAGTTGCTGGCCTAAGAATGTATTAGAACAGTTGTGGTAACAAGCAAGGACAAGGATGAATGATGATGAACAACAAGAATAATATCAGCAAGTATCCAACACTCGCACAGAAATAGCACACCCCTTAGCCTCCTGTTTTTGTCTTGAAGCACTAGTAGAAATCAAAATCTTTTTTTTCTCTTTTTTTTGATATTTTTTCTCAACCAGGGGCACAAGAATAGAAACAGCACCAAGTATTAGCTCAAACCGATGAAAGATGAGATCGACACAAATTCAGGAGCGATTTGAAAAACTGGTGCTGGAACTTCGGAGTTCGAAATGAGTGCCTTCTTATTTTTTTAAATTTTTTTTTTGAAAACGCCGTATGTGGACTTTTTCGAGACCTTTCTGGGAAAAAAATGCGCCTCAATCGGAGTTACGAGCGCAAAGTTATGCCCATTTTAAGGAGGATACCCCGAATCAGGTTTTGGTGGTGGTGGAAACTGCAACAAAAACGAATCGGTGGATGAAATTTTTTTTGTAGATTAGTTTTTTGTAGATTGCAGCGGATGGAAGAAACAAAACTGAACCAAAACAAATCTAAACCAGCAACCATACTCAACCTAGGACACGAACTCAGAACTACGGACTCCGAAACTAAATTGTGCAAAAGGTTGAGTGGGGGTTGTAGGTCAGGGAAACTAAATTTTTTTGTGGCTTTTTGTGGACGATAGGATTGAAACAAAATAAATCTAAAGGGCACACAAGTATACCTCACGGTGAACCTGGAAATCTGATACCAATTGATAGGAGGATGAGTCCCGATCTTCCGAGATGTAGGGTAAACTTGATTGGGTGGAGGTCTCGACGTTGATGATCCAAGGCTCCGAACGAACGAAACCCCGCAATCACTACACCACTGCTCCATTGGTTATCACACGTGTCACACGAATGACCTCGCCACGAAGGCTTATCCCTGCAAGCGCAATCAAGAACACAAGCAAGAACAGAGAAGTTGCAATCAAAACTGAATTGATCACGAATTTGGGGTCTCACAACCGATGATCGGCGACACTGTTCAATGACAGATTGTAACTAAGCAAAACCCCGCTGTTTGTGACGGCGGATAGGGGGTATAAAGGAGGTGGAGGATGACCAGGTGGGTGCTGGGGTCGTGACCTAACCCTAAGACAGGTACATAATGGACTTGGACTCGATACAAGGCCCAATGGCCCAACTAGGTGATGCAACACCCTGACAGACTCTAAACTTTATATTGTTTCGAAGTTTCTCGTCGACTCCGAGGGCATTTTGACGTGGGGCCAGTTCCATTGGAAAGTTTATCCTCTCAGCTTTGCGTGCATATGTAGAACATCAAAAACGGAGTCCATATGCCTCCTGTGCATCCATTTTAAGGTGGACTGCTCCTGGGCCCGAGTTGGACTCGAGTTTGAGTTGGGCTCGGTCTCTAACTTCTTGTTGGCGTATTTTCTGGTCCTACACGCCTCCAAACCCCTCTCCATGTATCTCCATGTCCTCTCCATGGTTCCTAATCATAATTAATCTATTAGGTAGCAACATACTCTCAAAATTCACATATAAAGAATTGTTCAGGAACGAGCTCACCTCTAAATTCAATTTTCGTGCTCGAGCTCTAGTAATTGGACCTTGCATGTCTACCATGTGAGTGTTGTGTATATCTGCAGGAGTGATGTCCACATCAACCGAGTAGGTAGTGCTTCCACATTTTAAGTGTAAGTACCACGGCAGCGAGCTCCAAGTCGTGAGTTGGATAATTCTGCTCATGGTTTCTGAGCTGCCGTGACCCATACGTGACCACCCTTCGGTCTTGCATCAGCACATATCCGAGCCCAATGCCGGATGCATCGCAGTACACATCAAACGGTTTTGTTGTGTCTGGCTGCGCCAAAACCGGTGCTGATGTTAGGTGCTTGACTAAAGCCTTGAATGCTGCTTCACGTGCTGGACTCCAAACATATTTGGTAGCCTTCTTCAGCAGCTCCGTCATCGGCTTGGCAATCTTCGAGAAATTCGGAATGAACCTCCGATAATATCCCGTGAGTCCGAGGAAACTCCGTACCTCGTGAACAGTTCTCAGGGACTTCCAATTCAGCACTTGTATGATCTTGCTCGGGTCTACAGCGATGCCCTCCGCTGAGATGATATGCCCGAGAAAAGGCACTTGCGATATCCAGAACTCGCATTTGCTGAATTTTGCGTATAGCTTGTGATCCCGCAGCCATTGCAAGACTATATGCAGATGTTTCTTGTGCTCTTCTTCCGACTTGGAATATACCAATATGTCGTCGATGAAGACCACGACAAACTTGTCCAGCTCCGGCATGAATACTGAGTTCATCAAATACATGAAATGAGCTGGAGCGTTGGTGAGGCCGAAGGACATGACCAGGTACTCATAAAGTCCGTACCTCGTCGAGAAAGCTGTCTTCGGAATATCCTCAACCTGTTTTTTAATCTGGTGGTACCCGGATCTTAAATCCATCTTGGAAAAGATCTTTGCTTCAACCAACTGATCAAACAACATGTCGATCCGTGGCAATGGGTACTTGTTCTTGATGGTTACGGCGTTTAGTGGACGATAGTCCACGTAAAGCCGCAACTTCTCGTCTTTCTTCTTTACGAATAATGCCGAACAGCCCCATGGTGAGGAGCTCGGCCTAATAAAACCCTTCTCCAGCAGGTCCGTTAGCTGAGTCTTCAGCTCGGCCAATTCCTTGGGCGCCATCTTGTACGGCCTTCGGGATATTGGCTTGGTTCCCGGTGCAAGTTCAATCTTGAACTCCACCTCTCTGTCGGGCGGCATCCCCAGTAAATCATCCAGGAACACGTCAGGGAACTCTCGGACCACTGGAATATCTTCCAATCTGATGGTTGTGGATTGATAGACACTTGGAAGTTTTATTTCTGGACTTTCCAGAAATAAGGCGTGAGATCCGTGCACTTCTGAGTTCAAGTGCACGATGCGAAGGACGGTGTCTAAAACAGCACCGTGGCGGTTTAACCACGACATACCTAAGATGACATCGACCTTTTGTCCCTCTAAAATTATGAGAGACGTAGGGTACACTCTACCTGCTAAGCATAATGGTGCTTTGAAAACCATTACGCTTGCTGAAATCTTCCCACTCGGTGAACAAATCAAATATGGGCTATCGGTGGGTAGTATTTGCAAGCTATGTTTAGCAATGAAAGCTTGGCTAATAAAATTGTGTGTGGCGCCTGAATCAAACAATATTATGGCGGGATGCTGGTGGAGTTGGAACATACCCGCAAGGATTGGCTCACCCTCCGGCACGTCCTCTATGGCAAGTTGGTGGACGGTGCTGGACCTAGGGTTCGCCCACCGCACATTAGTGGGGTTCCGGGGCTGATTGCTCCCCGGAAGTTGCGGTGCAACTCCGCCGCCTTGCCTCTCCGGACAACTGCTGGCGAAGTGTCCTGGACGACCATATTTGTAGCATGTGGCTGCTGCTTGTCCGGTGCTTGGGGAACGAAAGCCCGGCATGCGCTGCTGAGGTGCATACGCACGCGGCATCGCCCGCTGCTGTTGTTGTTGTTGCGGAGGTGGAACTGGCAGTGCTGGCCGGAATGCCGGTGGAGAATAGGGCCGACTGCGGAATGGCATCGACCTCTGTGGTGACTGCCAGCATGGACCCGATGGTGGGCGATTCACCATCCGGTATTTTTGAGAAGGACCAACTCCTTCTTCGCTACTCTGTGGCGCGCTTCGCTTCCTCTCCGCCGCCACTAACTCCTTGCCGGAGTCTTCCTGAACAATCGCAGCATCAATTATGTTGTTGAGGCTGCCGCGATTGAACATCGCCAACTTGTCTTTCAGGAGTGGTTTAAGTCCCTGGTAGAAATGATCCCGCCGCTTCTCGTCGGTATCGGCGTGATACGATGCGTAAAGAGCAAGATCATTGAACGCCCTGGAGTATTCCAGCGCGTTCCGGCTCCCTTGTTGCAGGCGTAAGAACTCTTGCGTCTTCCTCTTCATGAGACCCTGCGGTATGTGATAGGCCCTGAAGGCCGTCCGGAACTCCGCCCATGTCATAACTCGGTCGGTGGGCTGTGAAGCACAGTAGTTCGCCCACCACGTGCTCGCGGATCCTTGGAGCTGTTGGACCGCGAACTGAGTCTTGCGCTGCTCACTCACTTGGAGCAGCCCGAACTTCATCTCCATCGTGCGGAGTCAGTTGTCCGCATCGAGGGGTTCATCCTCCCTTGAGAATACCGGGGGATGAGTCGCTAGAAAGCCGGAGTAGGAGCTCTGTTGGCGCTCCTCACGATCTTGACGCCTCTCTGGTCGAGACGTATTTGCAATAAGGGTCTGCAGCAACTCCGTGTGCTGCTGATGAGAACCCGCCATTGCCGCAACGATGTCGGCCAATGTAACCGTTGGCGGTGGCGGTGGCGGTGTTTGTTGTTGCTGTTGCTGTCCCAAGGAGTCCTCGGGAGGCTGTTGGGAGGTCTCCCCCCCCCCCCCCCGACTGGAACCCCCAACATCCGGGTTGGCATGAGTACGAGTCATTCTGAAATTCAAAACAGCAGCGATCAGCACATGTCATACTTAAAATTCCATATGAAACCGTAGGTATTGAAGTGACGCATGAATAATTTGCACAACATCCACATATATTGATAAAGCATAAACTTTATACAAGATACATTATTCTCGGGTCTCCGAAAAGTCGTGCTCATGTCGTCACTACCTATACATACGCTACTGCCTACACGACATGTCACTGGTTACAAAAGTTTGGGTCACACTACTCTAGCTGCCCTACTTGGCAACCGTAACCCCCTACTCGGAGTAGAACTCGACCTCCTGCGGGTCGTCCTCCTCCAGTACCTCTGCTGGTGGCTCTGGGTCTACAACCTCCTCTTCCGTCTAGGGTTCTCTCATTGCCGGAAGACCCAAGACCACGGGTACGGCACCTACCACTGGTATGCCCATTACCGGAGGTACGAGATCTTACAACATGTGCACCTCGTCCATGGCCTGGTTGTAGTCCTCTTCCCAGCCTTGCCCTTCCTCAATAGCGTCGTCCCGCTCTTGAGTAAGGACCTCATTCTGCTGGGTCAGAGCCTGCACCTGTTCTTGCAACGCCGCGATATCGACATGGCTTTTCTTCTTTGCCTTCTTCAGACGATGCAACTGATTATGCTGTTCGTTCAGTCGCTTAATCATCGGAAGGAGAACATTACGGAGTGCGCTGTGAGCACTCTCGAAGTGGTCTCCACGACTGATGCTCTCTTTAAGTCTTGCAGCAAGACCCTCCGTATGGACAGCTTGGTTGTCCATTACGGCCTTTCCTGCTTTCAATTGGAGGCTGAGGCTCGCCTCCACGGGGTTGTACCTTGGGCAACCCGGATCGGTTGCCTCCCTGTACCTCCCTTCCCACACATGATTAGCCCGTCCCTCCACCAGAACGAGCGCGTATGGAGTGCCCTCCATTGCTCTCACATGTAGTTGGCAGAAACGCGACATGGTGTCGCAGGCTGCCACTTGCCACATTCCTTCCGGCTGTCTACCTCTCACCGTAACGGTGAACGGCGCCCAACCGGGTGGCGTAGGTCCTGCAGGAACTTCGACATGGATCGTCCACGTCTTGTTCCCCTCCTCGCCTTCTTCCTTGGCGAGGTACTGCGGCATCTCGCTGTACCCGAAATATTGAAGCATTTGCCTCAATGCTTCCGGATAGCCGCTGTGGCGAGAACAGTGGGACACCACCCACCCGTTCTCCAACTGTTTATCCGCTGTCATCTGTAAAATCATATTTGAGAAATGTCAAATATTTATTTTAATAGTAAACCATTGAATAATAACATAAGACATGTCATTGAACTCATAAAACATGGAAACATAGTTCAAATTTAAACAAATTTGACTGCTGATCTGCTGTCCAATCATGACAGCCCTGACCAGTTTCCATTTCAACCTGATTTAGGCCATGGTAAAGGCAAAACCAATTCTGGAGCTCAACATCAAAGTTAAAGCTAACTTCAATAGCTTTCCATATAGTATTTGCTTGGCCTAGTATCTTTCCTGGTTCAAAAGTTATGAGATGTCAAAGTTAACAGAATTTCTGGAGAAATTGGACAGCACCTCCCTGCTTTAGGTACTGATTTAATCCCAGAATTCCAGTTAATTCTGCTCCCAATCTGACAAAACTTTCTGTTACAAAGTTGTAACCCATCTCATGAACTTTTAAGAAATACTTCATTTTCTATTTCTGGATTTTATGCAGGAAGTTATGCTCAATTTACAGAGAGTTACAGAGAGTGTTTGCTCTGCCCTGTTTTCTGGACAGTTTCAACTCTACTGCATTTTTCGATTGGTTAAGGGATGAAACACCTCTGGACCTCAACAGAAAAGTTGTAAATCTCTTGCAAATATTTCCATAAATGTATCATATGACCCCAACCCCGAAAGAACTCAACCTCTAACCTCTGATTAACTTCAGCCTTAATTCAGCTGAAAACAGGGGACTCTGTCCTTAGTATCCTATAAGTTGAAAACCTATTAACTTTGAATATCCTGATTATGGGAAGGAGTTACATCAAGTTTTAGTGCTCTGGGTTAAAACTTTTAAGTTTTACAATGAAGTTGTTCCTTTAGTGGAGTGTGACGTCGATGCATCACCAGAGCATGTCGGTCCTACGTCCTCACAAAGAAAAACCTATACCGGACTTAGCCAGCTTCGTTAGTTCAGTGGCACTAAACGTCTCTCGCACACGGATGCTACACGTCTACCGTTTCGTGGTTAGACTACCTGCAGATAACTCACACAATCGTCAGACTCGGCTGCACACCGAGCCCGGTATCCATACAGTTCGTACACCCGACCGTCATCACTCGCCCGGATGTTCTCAAGCCAACCACGCCTTGAGCTACGTGTTCACGTTACTGACCACGTGACGGGGTCTCCCAAATTGCACCATGCACGCCAGGGACAGACGTTGCTCGAATACCCCAAACGACATGATGAGTCGTAGAGGATATTAAAGCGGGTCGGGTTACCTGCCACCCGTGGGGCTCCACCCTTCAGCTTGTGCGCACTGGTGGACAGCGCTTACCTGCACCCCCCAAGACATAAAGCGTCCCGAGATGCACGATTTTCCGACATAAGCAAATAGGTTAGTATGCCATTTTCTATACACTAATAACATCCTTATATGGGCTACTAATTTGTTCCTCACTGGATTTTTGAAAAAGATGACCTTTGTAGTGCGTTAAACCTCAAGCGAGCTCTGATACCACGCTGACATGACCCCACGGTCTTGTCGAGCCAGGATCACGCTGAGGGGTGCTGCGTTGCACAGCACCGAATAACACACATTAAAGGTACAAAGCGGAAGCAAAGTTTTATTGCATAAACAGCTTTATGAACATTTTTACAACAAAATATGTTCAGTCTACACTCACGGGCGTAGACTACGCATCAAGTTCACATTCAGCCCGTGAACGTGTCCTTGCTAGCACGCACGCACACTAACACGGCGGCGTGCACGACTCCCACTCGACGGGGTTCCCCTCCTGGGATTCCATCTCTTCCTCGGGAGTCCCTTCCTCATAGAACCCTGCAAAAGTTTCAAACACAAGCAGTGAGCACGAAGGCTCAGCAAGACTGACCCGTCTCTCCTAAACATGCAACTTCTACATGAGGGGTGATAGGTACATGAGATAAAGCAAGATGCAAAGGACTCGCCTAATTAGTGGAACCTTACTTTCAAGTTTTAGCAGCAGGTTGTGGAGAACCTTACGCTAAGGCACATGAGAGAGCCGCAATCAAATAAGAAACACATTTCTCTCATGTACTTTGCCCAAAGTTGAAAGGAACTTTAATTAGCTCTAAACTATGGCAAAACATTAACAATCAAGTCCATCTTTCAATCAGCAACATTTTAACATGTAACTAGCCTGTTCTTTCTACGTCACGGTACAGTGAACAAGTGGTACTCACTGACCGCGAGGGATGGCGATTTTAATCGATTTACACCTGCAGGGTTACCCGAATAACCTGTCACGTACGTCCGTACTCGATGTTGCCTACAGCAACCATCACAGACGTCGTACGCAACCACCTTTCACCCGTTAGCCAAATATTGAACCGGTCCTATCGTCCCTGCAAGAGGTCTCTGCACGCGCATCTCAGTGCCGCCAGCCGATTTACACCTCAAGTTCTCAACCTACCCTCTAAACGACAGACAATGCCTCAATATCCAGCTACCCGAGTTACATCGGTTTCCCGATTCCCATATGGCCGGTAGGTCTTCGGTACTGTTCTAGCTTGTTCAACAGGCCCGCACACGGATCGGTCCTCAATTGACACAAGCGGAGCTATAGCACACAGGCCACAAAGTCCTGCTGCCCTTACTCCCCGCTCGGTCTCATTTTTCTTGCCATGTGTATCATGTGCTATCTCTACCCGAGTCGAGTGCCTCTAGCCTATCCTCGCGAGTAGTTCCAACTACTCGACTTGTACCGAATTCTACACTATCCTAGCATTGCAGTAGCTAACGGAGTTTTCAATCTTAACCCAACCAATGGTTTTCTTGGCTATGCATTTGGGGTTTCAATCAAGACTTTAATGCAAGAAGTAATGGTACTCAAAGTAAGTTCTCAAAACAATAAAAATTTATTTAAAAGGTTAATGCGAACCGAAGCTTGCCTTGCTGCTCTTGGTCGTAGGCTAGCCGCTCTTCCGGAGTAACGAAGTCTAAGACTTCGGGTTCCTCCTCAACCTTAGCGACTACATGAGATAACAAGTATATGTATCAATTTAAATGCATTTGAATTGAATTTAAACTTGTGAAGACTATAAGTCCCACTAGACAGACCCAATGACTCTGAAATTTTTACTGTGGTTTGGTTACAACATAAGCAGAGACTTGGCCAAGTTTTATTTGCAGCAAAGCTCATGTGAGCCCTCCACAAATAATTATGTACTTTACCTTAATTAGAGCTCTTATGGTGTTCTAGAGATTTTCATGGAGCAATCCATGACTTCCTGAAAACTAGATTTTCAGAGGGTTCTAATGGAGTTTGTCTCACTTAATTTGAAGGTTCCTAGCTAAGGATATGAGCTAAACAATTTCAGATAAATTCTGAAAATGTTTCTGAACATTTTCCATTTTCTCTTGAACAGTTTCATTAATCACCCCATTAGGTGGATCAAATAAGCTCAAATGGATCTGACATTTTTATGGCAGCTCAGGGATATTTTTGTGAACATCTCAGCAAAATTCCAGAATTTTCCTCCAAAGGGTTCTCCAGTTAAAATTCTAAATAGTTTAAATTTGAAGAATTAATTCTGGAGAAATAGGGATTTTAATGAAGTGAAACTTGATTTGATGGAAAGTACTCAGAGAGCTGAATCCAACAAAATTTGGTTCACTTGATTTGGAGTTTCCTAGCCAAAGTTATGAGGATTTGAAGTTTGAATGAAATCTGAAAATCGGGAAAAGTTTAAATTACTGCACGTGGGACCCGGGGCTACGTGTCAGCTCCTCATCGGTTGACACACGGGGCTACAGATCCCTTAGCGCGCAGACGCACCCGATCCGTGCCACAGCAGATTCTGGTTTTAAAATATCTGCCGCTGACAGCCGGGACCCACCCCTTCGTTTTCCTCCCGTCGGTTCCCAGCACGCGCGCCGCTCCCCCTCGCCGGAGCAGAGCTGATGCTCGCCGGACCGTCACTGCCGCCCACCACACGAGCTAAGACTCTCCGCCAGGGGGTTATCGACGTCGAGGGACACGATGGTGAGGTGCTTCGGGACTGCCGATGACCGGAAGGTGGCCGGCAACGTGCAGCGGCCTGTGTTGAGGTTCGGCAGCGTCGGCCGGTAGTTCTAACCCGCCAAAACCTGTGCCGACGAGCTCTATAGCACCAGTGCACCTATAGGAATCTCGTCAAGGCCTCAAAGGTGTTCAGAAATGGCTGCAAGGTTGCCGGCACCGTGTGACCGATCGTGTCCGCCATGAACGCCCATGATCGAGCTCGAAATCCGTTGCTCCTAGCCGGTTTCATGCAACGGATGCTAAAAGGAAAATGATCACCGGCTAGTCCAGCATCTACGTGCAAGATTTGATAACCTAAGGAGGATCAGAGAGCGGAAATTTGAAGAAACCGTACCGGAAGCTCGGGTTGAGGCCGCCGGAGCAAAATCTGGAAATTCCCGGTGGATGCTTCACGGTTTGCTTCAAGAATTGCAGGAGAGCAGCACAACCTAGCGTGCTCCCGTGGCCTGGATCGCTTGACCGTGAGAACCCCTGTGGAGGACTGTCCACGATCACCCGATCGTCGGCTGAAGTTTGGTCGCCGCTGTGGCGGTCGTTCTCGGGCAAGGGAGGCCGGAACTTGCTTGTTTCTGGGTCGGGGAGGTATGCGCGGAGCTCAGGGCGTGTGGTTTAGCAGCTTGGGGAGGGATTGAACGGTCGATTTGGCTGGACTCCCGATCGAGCCGAGGAAGCGGAGGAGCGTCGCTCGGTGTTTGCACGCGAGGAGGAAGCCAGCGACGGTTGCTCCGGCAGAGGACGTGGAGCGCCTTAAGAAGGGATAAGCACCAATCTGCGTCCGCGCGTGGGCAAGCAGCTGGTAGCGCGGCGGCCTCCCCTCAGTGGCGCCCTCGGAGGAAGCCCGAAGACCCGAGTACTGAAGTTTCAGTCGGTTGAATTGCTTCAGTGGCTGACACGTGGGACCCATTTCCCTTTTAACCTCTGAACTTAACTCCCTCTTACTGTTGTAAACAGTAATCCCCCTTATACCCATGGTGATTTGAATTATCTACCCCTGAGCCATTTGAATGGGGTGGAATTCAAATTGGTTTGTGTTTGACTAAATTTCAGCACATATGCAGTTTGAAATTCAAATAAAGTTTGAATTTGCTAAACTTAGCTCATGTCAAGATCAACTCCAAATGGAGTGAAAATTGGTGTGTGAGCTCACAAAAATGTGCTGAGTAAGAATATGCCTCCCACTTTTGAATTCATAGGATGAAAACAGTTTGAATTTGAATTTGAGTTCAAACCACCCTCTTTCTAGCTATACCCAAAAGGACTTCAAAAAGGTTTTGAATTTGGGTGAAACTTGGCATGGACATTCCTAGAAAGGTGTAGGAGTTTTTCATATGTCCAGCCCCTCTATGATGCATGTGGGAAATACCACTTTTTGCATTTTGTGAGTTTATTCTCTAATGATCATGTTGATGGTGGTTACTTGCTCTTCAAATGTGTTCATCAAGTTTCTTCAAATGAGGTGTGTGTGTGGTGATGAACACTTTGATTATGTGTCAAAAACTGAGGCCCTTACACAATATTATGTAGTCGCTATAACAGACAACAACGACGGTCCCGCGGGTTTCGGGGCAGCGCCCTGAACACCAAACGGAATTACATAGCTCGCACCTATGAAATCACTATGAAAATCCCATCGAATTGATCAAATCAACCCGAATCCAAGCCATTCAGAATGCCTCAATTTTCAATGTGACTGGTTATTGATGAGAAGATCGTGACTCATGACCATGGTATGTTGGCTCAATACGTTAGCTATGTACGCGATTAGTCCAGATGGTGATTCTAGCCGGTAGGGACAGGTTGCGCACAAAACATAGAAAAGAGCACGAACTGACCTTTTAGTCATATACGATAGCAATCTACTCTATCCAATTCCAAACCCCAACAACCGTGCAATAAAAATTCATCGTACGAATATGTCTGCAGTAGATCACATCTACTAACAAGATACAGACCAAAAACTATGCAAGTCAGCTCTGATGCCATTTTTGGCAAATCGGTGGTACACTACTCTAGCAATTCTACCGCGTCACCTAGGAAACATGCGAGTACAGGGGTCATAGATCATTACCACTAGACGCGCAACGCATCAGAACGTAGGCGCGTGTCGGTGTAAGGGAAGTAAACAGCCACGTTTGTCGTAGCTGATCAGCGCAGCAGTAGCAGCAGCGCCTCCACGAAGTCCACACGTACGGGGAGGAACGCCGTGCGCCGGTGTGCTAGCACCGCGCGTGTGGCAACGGTCTCGGCGTGAGGCCTGCGAGGGGTGGCAGCTAGGGCTGTCACCTGGTGGAGTCCTCACCCCCTAACCCTACCCCTCGTATTTATAGGCGTACTAATGGGCTTTTAGGTCGCAGGCCCATTAGTACCCTAATTACTTATGGATCAAATATCCAACAGGCATTAACCCGAATTGTTATGATTGTCTCTTGGGCATATCACCAACAACAGGATCAGACAAAATATTAGCCATGTGATAGTCATATGCTTCTTTTTCGTATGCCCTTGCTGCAGGAAACATATGTTCTGGACCATGATAACTCTTGATGAAGTTTTGCATAAGATGTCTAAAACACTCACTTTTTAGCATCGGGGAAAACAAATTTCACCGCATTTTCTAGACCTTTGCAAGCATTTGTACGAATTACAAGTACGGTAATATCTCCTATAGCCTTATGCAATTGTGTCATGAAGCAAGTCCAATTCTCTTCCGTTTCAGAGCTAATAAAATCAAAAGCAAGTGGAAACATCCAATTGTAACCATCAACGCTACAAGCTGAAGCTAAATATCCATTCCATCTTCCATTTAATACAATTGAGTCTACACTAAGATATGGTCTACATCCCTCCAAAAAACCCTCAATGCAAGGACCAAGTGAACAAAAGAACCTAAGAAGTAAAGTTTACCATCCCCCGCTCGTAAGTCAATCTCAACAACACTATTTGGTGACCTCTTCAAGATCCCTGCTTTCCAATTGAACAAAAGTTGGAAGCTCTCCTCCCAACTGCCATACAACTCTTTCAATGCTTTTTCATTCCCCTTCTAGACAGTGTCATAAGTAATTATGCAAATATGGTCATCCTGCAATTTTGCTTGCAACTCTTTGGCACCTATATCAGGGGTCTTCTAAAGGATAGGGAGGGCTTTTGAAGCAACCCACACACTAGTTGGTGTAGTAGTCTTCCTCCTTCCGCTCGATGTACATTTGTGCTCATCAATCAACACTACCACCTACAACATAATGATGCAATGACACAATGATATTGTAATGCTGATTTATGGAAAAAATGGTAGATAACAAGACCATACCACAATGGTGGGAGAGCCTTTCCGCTCTAGACGCGCCACTATTCTCCAAGGACAATCCCCACCCTTGTGATAGCCTCGAGACTTAGTAGTATCGGTTGCCTCAATGCCTAACTCAAATTCCTTGTTTATGGCATATTGTCTCATAGCCAACCTAAACTCTTTCATTGATGGGTATAAGTTGCCAAGCTTCATTACATGATTATTCTTATCATATAACAATTGCCCTCTCTTCTGTTATATAATCATCGACCGGAATGGTAATACCATGAACATCATTTGCAACTTTAGAACTTGTATATGCAACATCCTCCCTTGCCTTTCCTGCCCTCTCGTCCTCATCCCTCACTCCCAAAAGCATATATAATTGATGGTCACTAGCAATTTCTAGTCTACCTTCATCATCATGCTGATCCTCGAATTGTATTGCATCCCAATCAACCAATTGTTCTGACGGTTCAATCGGTGGTAAAGACAACCTATATGATCATTCAAAAATGAACTAATAATATTCAGTTCATCAATTAATAAATACCAAAAAATCTGACAAACAACATACATTGCATCACTATTGTGCTCCATGTTAACAACATCCTCGTGCTCCATGTTCATTGAGGCGGGTGAAGATTGCTTAGAAGAAAAAACAAGAAAATTTTATATTTTAGTATAAACTAGATTCAAACCTAGATGTTGTGTGCAAAAATCCATAAATTAGCACTTACCATGGGCAAAATCAAAGTGGATCAGAGGGGCAGTGCTGGGGGCGGCGCTGGGCTGCGTAGGGCGGTCGCACAGGGGGTGGCGCTAGGGCCCGCGCAGGGGGCCGGCCACGTCGGGGGGCGGGGGGAGGCGACACACCGAAGGGGTGAAAGTGCATCTAGATAATCCTCGTGGGTTTTGCATGATTGATAACGACAATTAAGATACTAATGAGTTTTACTGAGTATGAGCATAGGTCCTTATCAAAAGGAATGGATGTGGAGTCTCTCAAGAAGGAAAAAGGAAAAGAAGAAGACTCGCAAGAGTAGAAAATAGAATTTTTCTATTGAGTTTCATATTTTCTAGTGGTGTACAGGGTCTCCTCTTTTAGAGTGCTTGAGAATCATTAGAGAGCTCAAACTAAAGTTAAAATCATGAGAGGAAGTAGTCATAGGTATGGCTGAAAAAGGAAGACCGGACTTGTCCGGACTGGGGGCCATACTAGTCCATTCCCAACCGGACTACTCCATTTTAGGCCGGACAAGAAGTCTCTGAGTGAGTTCGGACTTGTCCGTTTTAGGCCGGACTAGTCCGTTATCGAGTGATTCTGAGCCTTTATGAGACTAAGTCTCAGAAGGCCGGACTAGTCCGCCGGCCATACTAGTCCGCTAAGCGGACTAAGCCGTTTAGGTCCGGAGAAGGAGTCTCTGAGTGACCTCGGACTAGTCCTCTCCAAAGGTCGGACTAGTCTGGTCCCTTCAGACTAGTCCGGTTTAGGATGGAACAAAGGTTCCTATGTGAGCTCGGACGAGTCCGAAGTTGGCCAGGCTAGTCCGCAGTCCTAGATTACAGAGTTTTTGAGACTAAGTCTGGTAAGACCGGACTAGTACGCCTTTAAGGCCGGACTAGTCCGCCCCCTACCAGACTAGTCCGTTCTCATCCGGAACAAAGGTTCCTAACTGACATCGGACTAGTCTGCTCTCCAGCGGACTAGTGCGGGATTTTATGACCGTTTGAATCCAACGATCACGAGACTTTAGTTGGTAGCCTTGTGACGTGAGTGGTCCCCCAAGAATGGACTAGTCCGTGGTTCTGACCGGACTAGTCCGGACTTTAGTAGGTAACGGCTAGATGCCAGGTTCTCTATAAAAGGAGACCCCCCGACTGAGAATCAAAAGAACAGAAACCCTAGCGCTGAAAACTCATTTCTAGAGCTCTTCTAAGCCTCTTTCCTCACCTTATTGACCCCTAATATTGGATCTTAAGGGGCTTGTGGATTTGTGAGAGGAGAGACGTGGTGATCGGCGTTTGAGCTCTCGGTTTGACTCTCTTGCACTCTAATTGTTAATTTGAGTTCTTGGCTGTTGTATTTTGATTCCTAGAACTGCTAGGTTGTTGTAGGGAGCCTCAAGTTGTGAGTAGCCCCTAAGAGCAATGTATTCACATTTGATTGATAGTGAAAGAGCCCGGGCTTGATCTTGGTGATCGCTCGGTGAGGGAAGGGTTGGAAAAAATCCGGTTCTTTGTGGACTCCTCAATGAGGACGTAGATTCCTGTGTGGAATCGAACCTCGGGATAAATCGTGTCTCTTGTTTCCTTTACCTTCTCACTCGTTCACTAAAATTACTTGTTAAGCTTTCATTTTTGTTTAACACTTGTGAATTGTTCTGCTGTCTCGCAATCTAATCATTCACAACTAATTAGTGAGATTGTTAGACTACTACATATCTTACGCTTAAACAAACTTGAAAAGAAAACCTAAAGCGCAATTTTATACCTAGACCGGACTAGTCCGGCCTCCTTTAAGTTTAATCCGCTGCTTGCAATAGTTTCAGGTTTTATTAGCCTATTCACCCCCCTCTTGGCAACTTTCAATTGGTATCATAGCCTAACTCACCACAAAAGCTTAACCGCTTGGAGAGGCGATGGGGGACAAGACCGGTAGCCAAATTGATCTCATCAAGGGAAAAGGAGCAAGTACGAGCAACTTTGAAGAACAAGGTTCTAACCCGCCTCCAGCGATTACTCCTCCACAAGACGTCTCAAGCTCAGAAGAAGATGAAGAAGTTCTTCGTCTCATGGCTCTCCTCAAGAAGAAGGAGGAAGCTAAGAAGAAAAAGAAGGAGAAATTGGAGAAGAAGCCCAAGAGTAGTCAACAAGACTACTCGCGATATCCTTTTAATTATGAACGTTTAAATTCTCACTCTAGTTATTTATCAATTCCCCTAGGCAAACCACCTCACTTTGATGAAACTAACTACACAATGTGGAAGCACAACATGAAGTTGCATCTAATTTCCTTGAACCCAAGTCTTTGGCATGTTGTGTGTACAGGTATAGATATCCCCGAAGATGAGGATGAACTCACCCAAGAGCAAGAACAACAAACCCACCGCAATGCACAAGCGGCGGCTGTGCTCAACTCATCTCTGAGCATTGAAGAATTCAAATAGGTAGATGGGTTAGAGCTCGCCAAAGATATTTGGGACACCCTCAAGATCGCAAATTGTCACACCCGGTTTCTCCGAAGAACAACCGAGTGAATATCACATGTATGCCAGGATCATTTTCTCATACATGTGATGACAAATAGTGAAGCATCATCATATTACAAGCCAGGTGTTCGAATATAAATAAGTCTTACATAGCATACGTCTCGATGGACGATAATAAGTTCATAATATGTAAATAAAACAGCAGCGGAATATAAATCTTGTGGGCTCCGTCACAGGCGTTTCTCGGGGGACTCCGTGAACCTAGAATCCTTCCTCAAGACCAAAGTCTTGGTCATTAAACACCACATCATTCTCTTGACCTAAGCAGCAATATAAACCAACAGAAAAGCAAGTTTGAGTACCGTGGGTACTCAGCAAGTGTGGGAAAGTTATGGCATGCATGGCTAGAGCAAGGAGAGGTTGAACTCATGGTTAAAGCACTACGCCATTAATACCTATCACCTTAGCTTATTAAGCACCTACATTACTACACAGGTGAAATGGTCCCAATCCCTCAACCCATCATCAATATCAAGTACACATAGTCTCAACTCCAATGTTAAGCTTCCCGCTTAATATCCTCAACTTCCCAATCCATCATCCTCTAATCATGAATAAGTCCAAGCTGCTCTTGACCGTGAGCACGGCTGTCATGACAGTTTTGACTCTGTAGAGTTTGCACCACTGTACCCACATGTAGTGATTTCATCCCCCGTTGCCGGGTGGACTAAAAGAACCTCCATTATGCCAGTGGCCGCGAACCACATTCACACTTGCCAGGTGTGTAGCCAGGAGATCACTACATGGCCTTTACAAAGGGATTCCCGACGAGCGTGGGCCCACTGAGGTTTCACCCCTAACAGCATACAAGAGGCTCCAACCCCGCTGCAGTGGCCCCCTCTTGAGCCTTGCGGTTCATATGGTAGTCCAGCTGACACCTATTCCCCGCACCATCCAACACACCCATACTACGCCGGGGATACACCTAATTAATTGGCCAAGCTGCCCCATCTCAGCATGTGGTTGGCACGGTAAAGCCAGGTTACATGCTCCATGAACCGGTCCTTAGGATCCAGGCAAGTACTATACACAAACCCGAGTCTCGTGCACCCAGCACCAACCAAATCATCCAACTTGCCTCGATCCCTACCTCTACATAACTCATAATGTCTCATTCAAGAGTGAGGTAAACAAGTTGATGATCTCATATCCCACTTATCCCATTCTGAGCGTGGCTAAGCATAAGTAATATGAATGAATAACATAATAAAACAAATCCCAACCCAAGCTACAAGGAAACAAGATAATGCAATTCTAGGGAAACTTCCTAGCATGGGTTTCATATTTCAATTGACAATGCAAATAATTCTATCTACACATCCTAGCATAGGATCAAAGTGGTCAATGACACTTGCCTTCTTCCTGCTGCCCTAGGAATGGAAAGTCTTGGTCTTGGAAGGGGAGAACTTGCTTTGGGGCAGGTTCTACTCATGCCAACACACATAGCAAAAGAAAACAACAATCCATAAGACATAGTTCACACTTTCACTTCATGCAAACCACACATACATACCTATGAAGGTCATTCACATTTCTAAGTGTTGTGGTTACTCTACATGTGTTGATTTTTGACCTACATGCACTTTTAAACATATGTATATGATTTCTAACTTTTGTATTCAGATTTCTGTTTGCACACTATATATGAATTTCCAATTTGAACAAATTCTTTATATTTAATTAATACACTTCTTAGCTACCAAGTTTGCATGAAAGGTAATTTCCTACTCCAAATAGGTTTTCAGATCTTCTACAAAATCTTAAATTGAAGCTTTTGGATTTGGAGAACTCATTTATCCTTTTCTAATTATGCATACTTATTTTCCTATATTTTTAGATTTATTTTCTATGCCTAAAAGTGAACTTTATTATGAAAATAGTAATACACATCATCTAAACAGAATAGGTTCTGATCTAAAATGTTCAATAATATATTCTTGAACTTCCTCTCTGATGTGGAACAAATTAAATTTATTTTACTAGTTTTTAGAATTATTTCCTAGCCTAAAATGTGTCTCTAGAGAAAATAAAAATGAGCAACACTTAGGAAGATTTCATTTCAGCGTAAAATCTATTTTTAACTCATTCTAAAGTTTTCCAAGTGTTAGGAGAGTTTAAATTTGAATTTGCACATGTGTTTGCCTTTCCTTTTAAATTTAAATCCTAGTCACATATTCAAATTTCTGAATTTAACATCATATAGGGTCAAAAAGGTAAATCCATCCTACTGCAGGGTCTAATTTACTATTTACTAAATTTCCAGGGGTCTAACTACACATAATAGAGGGGGTTTCCTAATTTTTATTAAGTCTAGGGGCTAAAACTGATTTTTAAATGGATTTACACGAATTTTTGAAGTTCCAGGGGCTAGATCAGAAATTTCCGGGGCTAGCTCGTGTTTTCCGAAATCCCCAGGGGGTAACGCATAAGAATCCCGGCCTTTATAACGCGGGGCTGACGTGGACTGTCCGATTTAAAACAGACGGCTCAGATTAGATCGTCGAACCGGTACGCGTCGGTTTTATTTCTACCGTGCGATTTAAAATAGATGGCCCCCAAGGGGCCACGTCGCCCTGGCCGGAGCCAGCCCGCGTGCGCGGCGGCGCACGGCGGCGATCTCGCCGGTGCAGCTTCGGTTCCTTGCCGCTATACGTTAAAACTTGCAGTTTTTCACACGGATCGACTGCGGAGGGGTAGGGGAGCTCACCTAGGGGTTTCTCGGGCTTGGGGAGGTCAGAATTCGGCTCTGCGACAACGATGGTTGAAGCTGCTCCTCGGTTGTGACACCCTCATCTCGGGTGTCAGCATATGTTCATGTTTTATGAAGAGGAAACACTTTAAGAAAAGTAGGGACAAAGAAAAATATCAAAAGGATAGCCAATAAGAGCCGAATCCAGCTCTCAGGAAGCGCCGAAGACGACTTACTGCGGCCGCTGGCCACGTGGCGTGTTCGGAGCTCATTCCTGCGAAGTGGGGAGAGGCCGCCGCCAAGCTGGCTACGTGGCAGGCTCGGAGCTCGTCTCCGCAAAGGCGAGAGGTCCGATCCTGTGGGACACGTGTTGCCCACGGAGCTAGCCTCTACGGAAGAAGCAAAGGCATTTCCGCAGGACACGTGTCATCCTCGGAGCTAGTCCTCGCGGAAATCAGAGGACCCGTCGCGCAGGATACGTGTCGATCTCGGATCCCACCTCCAAGAGGTCCTGTTCTATTGGACACGCGTCGTCACCGGAGTTTATCTCCGGGAGGTCTGTCGCTGCTGGACACGTGTTGACCTCGGGGCATGCCATTGAAGAAAGAAGAACGGAAAGACCAGCGCCAACACGTGGCGTGCGTGGAGCTCACCTCCAAAGGAGGAGGAGGTCTCGCTCGTGGCATGTGGCACAACCGGAGCTCGTCTCTGCAGAGAAGGAGATACCAGGCCCCGGAAGGACACGTGGAGCCTCCGGAGCTCATCGCCGCGAAGGTAACGAGTTCTGGAGCGGCTGTTACGCGTAAGAATACCGGTACGTAAAGGAAACCGACCTGTATTCCACAATGTTACCATACCAAATCAACTAAAGATAAGATGATAGGATCCAACGACGATCCGAATAAGAATCTTATTCGGGATACAATCAGATTAGGACCCTTCTCTTCCCGATTATAAATAGAACCCAGAACCTCTGGCCGAAACCACAAACTTCTTTTCCAACTCCTGAGCCGACGACTTAGAGCCCTAGCCCTAACTCGCCGAGTAAACCATCACCGAAGCGCAACAAGGGAGATCATCGGAGGAGAACCGAGCGGTCTGAGGAGGACCTCAAAAACCGAGAGGAAACGTAAGGTAGGCCCCAATACCACCTTACGATATCGTTGTATTTTCCGTGCATCTGTTCTTTGATTCCTTTCGAACAGATTTCTCGTGGATAGATCACTTGATGATCAAGTTGATCTAAAGACAAGATCACCGCCACGTTCACCTTTGATCCGAACACCTCTGTCATGCAAGCCATGCAAGAACACACCAATCTAATAAAAAGATCATAGGATAGCATGCATGTGCATCATCACATCTAGTTTAAGGTTTGTGCATGATATTGATGGCTGTGAATCTTGTATGCACGTGATCCTACCTAGCAGGACAAGCTCAGGGAGCTGTCTACGACGAACTGCAGCAACCAGGTTTTGGGATTCAAGAACAATCGGAACCGCAAGAACAAGGCAAGTGCTCCTTGACCATGTTGATCCTATGTTTTGGGTAAAACTATTTTGTTTTGCGAAAAGGTGTGTGTGCTGAGTCAAACATGATGGGAAACCCTTTTATAGGAGTTTACTAGTTTTGGTTAAACCACCCTGGTCGCCTGGGAAGTTTATGAGTCGGGTATGGTTTTTGCTTTATGCTTCGCTGAGTCCATGGGATTGGGAAGCGAGATAGAAGTGTCTAGCTAACTGCACTCGTAATGATAACAAGAAACTGATGTTAATAATGAACATGGATCGGAGGGAGATCTAGGCAAGACTGGGTTTATGAATGAGGTAGCATGAGATGGTGGTTTACTTACCATAGATCTAAGGACCGGTTCATGCATGCACATGCCAGGATAGCAGTGCCACCACAAGGCCAAGTATGGGTGCGGCTTAGCTTAGTAATTAGGTAAGTTGCTAGAGTGTTATGGACTGTGGAAGGAGCGGGGAATGGGAGTCGAGTGAGGACTGCCCTGGGAACTGCATGGCACAAGAGGGGCCCGTGGGTGGGAGAATTGGAGATTCTAGCCTGCCGGTGAAACCTTAGTGAGTCCATACATCTAGTAAGCCCTTTGTAAAGGCTATTTTGTGATCTCTTGACCATACACCAACGGATGTGTACTGGCATAATGGAGGTTCTGCAGTCACTGACGGGTGACAAAATCACAAACTTGTGGGTAAAGAGGTGCAAACTCTGCAGAGTCTAAAACTATCATGATAGCCGAGCTTACGGTCACGAGCACCTGGCTAAACTGCCATGATTAGTTGGGATGGTTATTGGGATGGTTATTGGGATGGTTATCGGTTATGGTTATTGGTTTGGTTATGGTTTGGTTTGGGACTGTTGAGTCCGGGTGATAAGATGGTTGCATGACTGTTGAGTCATGGCAGCGAGTTTGGTCTTGGTGTGAGACAAAGTTGTTTTAAGATGGTAGCGAATACGGGGAGGTATTCGTGAGATGGTAGCGAATACGAGGAGGTATTCGTGAGTAAGAATGAACATGGAAAGCGATGAAGATATGTTGGTAATTTAATATATGCTGGGATTACATTCATCTAAAGTTAAGTTGTTGTTTTATCATGGTTTTACAAATCTGCTTTTCTGCAAATAAGCCTTTTATATACCTACCTTGTTTATGAGCTGCATATCATGTGTTTTCCTGCACTTGCTGATACATCATTGTACTCAAACTTGCATTATTATTTCATCATCAGTAGCAGAAGAAGCCTACTATGAAGACCAAGTGGAGCATTACGGCGTGTGATCTGTTCTCAACCTTGCCTGTGGAGGGAGTAGAGATGGAGCCACTTCTGCTTAGATTTGCTTCCGCATTAGCTGAATTGCTTCTGCATTAGAATAAAGACTTCCGCTGCATAGAAATAAGACTTCCGCTGTGAGCATGAGTCCAAGACTCATGAGGTATTGTAATAAACTCTGTTATTCGTGGTAATATATAATCTGAATTCAGTTTGTGGAACGTATGTGTATGTGTGATGAACATCCTGGGCACACATATGCATTAGTTCTCGGTTCCGTGGTTTTCCACAGAATTGAGGGCGTCACAGATTGGTATCAGAGCCACGGGTTGACAGTAGGTTACACACCTAGATAGAAACCTTAGATTGATAATAGAGCCACGGGATAACAGCAAGTTACACCCCTAAATAGGAGTCACAGGTAACTAAGCCACGCTGACCAAAGGAAGCGTCTTAGGGTGAATAGCTTAGATTGGCCTTTAAACCCACCTTGACATAGGAAACCATCGTTGAATAGGAGTTGTGTGGGCCCTTGTGATGATTATTTGTGATTATGTGCTTAGTGTGAAGTTGTGGGACGTCTCAAAACGTTGTCCATATCCACACGTAAAAAGAAAGAGCTGTGAGATGTTTCGGCACTTGCTCACATCCTCATATGGGCTAATATATACATAGTCCAACTCACCTTGATGCATATAGTTGGAGGGAATCTACCTAACCTTCTAACATCCTATTCTATTTTGATCTCTCTCACAGATGGTGAGAGGAAACACCGGCCGAAGGAACGTCCAGGAGGATGACCATGATGAAGTTCCCGCTAACCTAGGAGCTGGCAAAAACCATCTGGAGAGGTTGATGGCCATGCAAAACCAGCTTATGCAAACCATGATCCAAACTTTGGGTCAGTTGCAGGCCAACCAAAACCCCGTCCCGGCACCGCCGCCACCACCACCGCCGGCTCATAACAGGTTGGGAGAGTTCATGAGGACTCGACCACCCACCTTTGCTACAGCTAGTGATCCCATGGAGGCCGATGATTGGTTAAAATCCATGGAGAAAAAGCTTGCCATTGTTCAGTGCAATGACCGAGAGAAGGTTCTCTTCGTGTCGCACCAACTTACGGGAGCCGCTGCTGACTGGTGGGATGCCCTGAGCAACGCTCATGCCAACCCGGAGACAATCACTTGGACTGAGTTCAAGGAAAGTTTCCGCTCTCACTACATCCCTGCTGGTGTAATAATGCTCAAAAGGCAGGAGTTCGAAGGTCTCCACCAAGGACAGAAAAGTGTGAATGAGTATCTCAACAAGTTCATACAACTGTCCCGGTATGCCCCCGAAGATGTCAACTCAGACCAGAGGAAGCAGTACCTGTTCATGAGAGGGTTGAACAATGAGATCCAGGTTCAGCTCCTCAACAATGACTACGTAAGCTTCCAGAAGCTGGTTGACAAGGCCATAGTGGTTGAAAACAAGATCCGAGAGATCGAGCGAGAGTGCAAGAGGAAGATGCCATACCAGCCCCAAGGGAGCAACGTACGACCTAGGTACATGCCCCCTGCGCCACAGTATGGATCGACCACTCCTGCATACCGCCCTGGTCAGCCACACAGCAACAATTCGTTGCACCGGCACCTCGTGTGCCCATGCCTCCTGCGCCCCGACCTAACAATGGCGCCCCTGTTCAAAACCCCCGCCCCAACGTACCTGCTGCCGTAGGCAACAGGGCATGCTTTGCATGCGGGGAAGTAGGACACTTCGCGAACCAGTGCCCGAGGAGAGGCACTGGACAGCAAGGTAACGTGCCCAAGCAGAACCCGCGACCGAACGGAGGAGACAATCAAGGGAACCGTGGACAGCAGAACTATGCTCGCGGCCACGTGAACCATGTCACTACCGAGGAAGCACAACAGGCTGAGGACGTCGTAATTGGTATGTTCCTTGCCAACTCCAACCCAGCCACCATCTTATTTGATTCTGGAGCATCGCATTCCTTCATATCATCCAAATACGTTGCCAAACATCATCTACCCGTATCCCACTTAGAATGTGCTATGTTAGTTAATTCTCCCGGAGGAGAAATGAGGACTAATATAGTATGTCCTAAAGTAAGCCTTAAAATAAGGGGGGTAGACTTCCTTGCCAACCTTATTGTCTTGGACTCCCAAGGGATTGACATCATACTCGGAATGGATTGGCTAAGCAAGCACAATGGAGTAATCCAATGTGCTGAAAGGAGCGTGCAGGTGACAAACAAGGACGGTATTCGTGTCGAGTTTGAGTCAGCCCAGCAAACAATCGAACGGGCAAATTTGAACAACGTCGAAGGAACAACATTGGAAAGCATTCCAGTGGTTCAGGAATTTTCGGACGTATTCCCGGAAGAGCTTCCAGGTATGCCAACATCGAGTTTGCCATCAATTTGGTACCCGGAACTGCACCCATAGCCAAGAGACCCTATAGGATGCCCGTCAATGAACTAGTAGAACTCAAGAAGAAAATTCAAGAGTAGTTGGAAAAGGGTTTTATCCGTCCAAGTTCGTCACCATGGGGAGCTCCGGTGATCTTCGTAGACAAGAAGGATGGAACCTAAAGGATGTGCGTGGACTATAGGTCTCTCAACGAGGTAACCATCAAGAACAAATACCCTCTGCCCCATATAGAGGACCTGTTCGACCAAATGAAAGGAGCCCAAGTGTTCTCCAAGATTGATCTTCGGTCGGGATACTTCCAGCTGAAGATTAAGCCCTCCGATATACCTAAAACAGCCTTTCAGACACGGTATGGTTCGTATGAATATACCGTTATGTCGTTTGGATTGACAAATGCACCCGCATACTTCATGTACCTTATGAACAAAGTCTTCATGGAGTACTTGGACAAGTTCGTCGTGGTTTTCATCGACGACATTATGGTGTATTCAAAAAGTGAGGAGAAGCATGAAGAACATCTGAGATTGACCTTGCAGAAGTTGCGTGAGCATCGATTGTATGCCAAGCTCAACAAGTGTCAATTTTGGCTAAAGGAAATATCCTTCCTAGGCCACATTATCTCCAAGGAAGGGGTATCGGTTGATCCTGGAAAGTTGAGAGATGTTCTGAAGTGGGACCAACCGAAGAGCGTGAGGGATATTCGGAGTTTCCTTGGGATGGCAGGATACTATCGACGCTTCATTAAAGACTTCTCTAAAATAGCAAAACCTATGACGGAGTTGCTAATGAAGGGAAAGGTCTTTCAATGGACACCAGCCTGCCAAGAAAGTTTTTAGGAACTCAAGAAAAGGCTAACCACAGCACCAGTTCTGGTATTGCGAGACGTAAGAAAGAGCTTTGACATATATTGTGACGCATCCAGACAGGGGCTCGGATGTGTGCTCATGCAGGAAGGACAAGTGGTAGCCTATGCCTCACAGCAATTGAAGAAGCACGAGCTTAATTATCCTACGCATGACTTGGAGCTAGCAGTAGTGGTGCATGCATTGAAGATTTGGAGACATTATATCCTTGGTCATCGATGTGAGATCTATACGGATCATAAAAGCCTCAAGTACATATTCACACAAATGGACTTGAATTTGAGGCAACGTCGATGGTTAGAACTCATCAAGGATTATGATGTTGGAATCAACTACCACCCCGGGAAGGCCAATGTAGTAGCTGATGCATTGAGCAGAAAGGGAGCATGTCACCAACTCACGGTTCGGGAGCTACCACCTGAACTACGTAAGGAGTTCGAACGGTTACACCTCGGATTCTTGAATAACATGGAAATAATGGAGATCCACTCTTCATTGGAGCAAGAGATAAGAGAGGGCCAAGCAATGGACGAGGAGATCAAGGAGATCAAGGAAAGAATCCGACAAGGAATAGGGAAGGATTTCATGGAGGATGAAAAGGGTACGCTTTGGCTAGGAAAAAGGATTTGTGTGCCGAACATAAGACACCTCCGCGATATGATATTGAAGGAGGCACATGATTCCCCCTATTGCATACATCCCGGAAGCACGAAAATGTACAAGGACTTGAAAACTTGTTATTGGTGGGATGGTATGAAGATATAGCCGAATACGTTGCCCTATGCGGCACATGCCAACGGGTGAAGGCTGAACATCAAAAACCCGCTGGATTGTTGCAACCTTTGAAAATACCCGAATGGAAGTGGGAGGACATCAGTATGGATTTCGTCGTTGGATTGCCACGTACTCAGTCGAGATACGACTCCATCTGGGTCATTGTGGACCGATTGACGAAAACCGCCCATTTTCTCCCTGTAAAGGCCAGTTACAACATTGCACAATTAGCCGAGTTGTACATGGAACAGATCGTGTGCCGTCATGGAGTCCTAAAGAGGATAGTCTCAGATCGAGGTTCTCAGTTTACCTCTAGGTTCTGGAGGAAGCTGCAGAAAGCCATGGGTACACGACTGGATTTTAGCTCCGCCTATCACCCACAAACTGATGGACAAACCGAAAGGTCAGATCGAGGTTCTCAGTTTACCTCTAGGTTCTGGAGGAAGCTGCAGAAAGCCATGGGTACACGACTGGATTTTAGCTCCGCCTATCACCCACAAACTGATGGACAAACCGAAAGGACAAACCAAATTTTGGAGGACATGTTGAGAGCTTGCGCCTTGAAACATGGGCGTAGTTGGGATAGGAGTTTACCGTATGCCGAATTCTCCTATAACAACAGCTATCAAGCTAGCTTGAAGATGTCTCCTTTCGAAGCATTATATGGTAGACGGTGTAGAACGCCGCTGTTCTGGAACGAGACCGGAGAAAACCAGGTATTTGGACCCGAAGTACTACAAGAAGCCGAAAAGCAAGTCCAAACGGTACGGGAGAACTTAAAGGCTGCTCAGTCACGACAGAAAGGCTATGCGGACAATAGGCGAAGGAAGTTGACTTTCGAAGTAGGAGACTTCGTATACCTTAAGGTATCGCCTATCCGAGGCCAACGACGTTTCAACGTCAAAGGCAAGCTACCACCTCGCTACATCGGACCATTTAAGATTCTGGATAAGCGAGGAGAAGTAGCCTATCAACTAGAGCTCCCAACCCACCTCTCCGACGTACATGACGTGTTTCATGTATCCCAGCTCAAGAAGTGCTTGAGAGTACCAGAGGAACAAGTATCAATGGGCGAGCTTGAACTTCAAAATGACCTGACTTATGCGGAACAACCTGTCCGAATCTTGGACGTAAAGGAAAGGGTCACCCGGAACAAGGTGATTCGATGGTGCAAGGTACAATGGAGCCATCACACCGAAGCTGAAGCCACATGGGAGCGAGAAGAGGATATCAAGGCAGAATTTCCCCATCTATTTTCTAATAACAAATCTCGAGGGCGAGATTCAATTTAAGGGGGTAGATTTGTGACACCCTCATCTCGGGTGTCAGCATATGTTCATGTTTTATGAAGAGGAAACACTTTAAGAAAAGTAGGGACAAAGAAAAATATCAAAAGGATAGCCAATAAGAGCCGAATCCAGCTCTCAGGAAGCGCCGAAGACAACTTACTGCGGCCGCTAGCCACGTGGCGTGTTCGGAGCTCATCCCTGCAAAGTGGGGAGAGGCCGCAGCCAAGCTGGCTACGTGGCAGGCTCGGAGCTCGTCTCTGCAAAGGGGAGAGGTCCGATCCTGTGGGACACGTGTTGCCCACGGAGCTAGCCTCTGCGGAAGAAGCAAAGGCATTTCCGCAGGACACGTGTCATCCTCAGAGCTAGTCCTCGCGGAAATCAGAGGACTCATCGCGCGGGATACGTGTCGAGCTCGGAGCCCACCTCCGAGAGGTCCTGTTCTATTGGACACGCGTTGTCACCGGAGCTTATCTCCGGGAGGTCTGTCGCTGCTGGACACGTGTCGACCTCGGGGCATGTCCTTGAAGAAAGAAGAAAGGAAAGACCGGCGCCAACACGTGGCGTGCGCGGAGCTCACCTCCAAAGGAGGGGGAGGTCTCGCTCGTGACACGCGGCACAACCGGAGCTCGTCTCTGTGGAGAAGGAGATACCAGGCCCCGGAAGGACACGTGGAGCCTCCGGAGCTCATTGCCGCGAAGGTAACGAGTTCTGGAGCGGCTGTTACGCGTAAGAATACCGGTACGTAAAGGAAACCGACCTGTATTCCACAACGTTACCATACCAAATCAACTAAAGATAAGATGATAGGATCCAACAATGATCTGAATAAGATTCTTATTCGGGATACAATCAGATTAAGCTCTTCTCTTCCCGATTATAAATAGAACCCAGAACCTCTGGCCGAAACCACAAACTTCTTTTCCAACTCCTGAGCCGACGACTTAGAGCCCTAGCCCTAACTCGCCGAGTAAACCATCGATGAAGCGCAACAAGGGAGATCATCGGAGGAGAACCAAGCGGTCTGAGGAGGACCTCGAAAACCGAGAGGAAACGTAAGGTAGGCCCCAATACCACCTTATGATATCGTTGTATTTTCCGTGCATCTGCTCTTTGATTCCTTTCGAACAGAAGCTTTCTCGTGGATAGATCACTTGATGATCAGGTTGATCTAAAGACAAGATCATCGCCATGTCCACCTTTGATCCGAACACCTCTGTCATGCAAGCCATGCAAGAACACACCAATCTAATAAAAAGATCATAGGATAGCATGCATGTGCATCATCGCATCTAGTTTAAGGTTTGTGCATGATATTGATGGTTGTGAATCTTGTATGCACATGATCCTACCTAGCAGGACAAGCTCAGGGAGCTGTCTACGACGAACTGCAGCAACCAGGTTTTGGGATTCAAGAACAATCGGAACCGAAAGAACAAGGCAAGTGCTCCTTGACCATGTTGATCCTATGTTTTGGGTAAAACTATTTTGTTTTGCGAAAAGGTGTGTGTGCTGAGTCAAACATGATGGGAAACCCTTTTATAGGAGTTTACTAGTTTTGGTTAAACCACCCTTGTCACCTGGGAAGTTTATGAGTTGGGTATGGTTTTTGCTTTATGCTTCGCTGAGTCCATGGGATTGGGAAGCGAGATAGATGTGTCTAGCTAACTGCACTCGTAATGATAATAAGAAACTGATGTTAATAATGAACATGGATCGGAGGGAGATCTAGGCGAGACTGGGTTTACTTGCCATAGATCTAAGGATCGGTTCATGCATGCACATGCCAGGATAACAGTGCCACCACAAGGCCAAGTATGGGTGCGGCTTAGCTGAGTAATTAGGTAAGTTGCTAGAGTGTTATGGACTGTGGAAGGTGCGGGGAATGGGAGTCGAGTGAGGACTGCCCTGGGAACTGCATGGCACAAAAGGGGGCCCGTGGGTGGGAGAATTGGAGATTCTAGCCTGCCGGTGAAACCTTAGTGAGTCCATACATCTAGTAACCCCTTTGTAAAGGCTATTTTGTGATCTCTTGACCATACACCGACGGATGTGTACTGGTATAATGGAGGTTCTGCAGTCACCGACGGGTGACGAAATCACAAACTTGTGGGTAAAGAGGTGCAAACTCTGCAGAGTCTAAAACTATCATGATAGCCGAGCTTACGGTCACGAGCACCTGGCTAAACTGCCATGATTAGTTGGGATGGTTATTGGGATGGTTATCGGTTATGGTTATTGGTTTTGTTATGGTTTGATTTGGGACTGTTGAGTCCGGGTAATAAGATGGTTGCATGACGGTTGAGTCATGGCAACGAGTTTGGTCTCGGTGTGAGACGAAGTTGTTTTAAGATGGTAGCGAATACGGGGAGGTGTTCATGAGATGGTAGCGAATACGAGGAGGTATTCGTGAGTAAGAATGAACATGGAAAGCGATGGAGATATGTTGGTAATTTAATATATGCTGGGATTACATTCATCTAAAGTTAAGTTGCTGTTTTATCATGGTTTTACAAATCTGCTTTTCTACAAATAAGCTTTTTATATACCTACCTTGTTTATGAGCTGCATATCATGTGTTTTTCCGCACTTGCTGAGTACATCATTGTACTCAAACTTGCATTATTATTTCATCATCAGTAGCAGAAGAAGCCTACTATGAAGACCAAGTGGAGCATTACGGCGTGTGATCTGTTCTCAACCTTGCCTGTGGAGGGAGTAGAGATGGAGCCACTTCTGCTTAGATTTGCTTCTGCATTAGAATAAAGACTTCCGCTGCATAGAAATAAGACTTCCGCTGTGAGCATGAGTCCAAGACTCATGAGGTATTTTAATAAACTCTGTTATTCGTGGTAATATATAATCTGAATTCAGTTTGTGGAACGTATGTGTATGTGTGATGAACATCCTGGGCACACATATGCATTAGTTCTCGGTTCCGTGGTTTTCCACAGAATTGAGGGCGTCACATCGGTGCTCGTCGGAACCGATGCTAGGGCGCGAAACTTGTCGCTTCCTTCACCTGCAGGGCTCCCTGGAGGCGGTGGAGCACGGTGAGCTCGTTAGTCCAACGAAAAACGAAGAGATCCGAAGGTTTTTCGGTGGGGGGTGATTGGTTCTGACCGGAGGGGAAGATGGAGCGGTGCTGGGGAAATTCGGCGAGTTTTCTTGCGTGGAATGCACGAGGGGAGGCGGCGGTGGGTCGGTTTGGATAAGTAGCATCGCCCGGGGCCGAAGATCAGGGCTGCGAGCGCGGGGTTCGGGAGGGTGGTTGCGATCGGGCGCGAGAGAGAGAGAAGGGGCCGTTGGGGGTGCGCGGGGAGAGGGATGACACGCGGGCCCCGCGTGTCAGTGAGAGGGAGAGAGGGGGCGCAGGTTCGGGTTGGCGCGGGGGTATTGGACCGGCTGGCGGGTTTCGGCCCACTGGCCAGTTTGGGTTTTCTTTTTCTTTTTTCCTTTTCTTTTTCTGTTTTGATTTGAATTTAAATCCCAGTTTGAATTTGAATTGCTTTATCACATGCATTACGTCCAGAAAATTTTAAATTCCCCTCTTTAGTAGGTTTTGGGGTGTTACAGCTCTACCCCCCTTAAAAGAAATCTCGTCCTCGAGATTGGTGGTTCTAGGAAAACAATTTCGGAAACTGTGCCTTAAGCTCGTCTTCTCGCTCCCATGTGGCTTCCTCTTCCGAGTGATGCTTCCACTGCACCTTGCACATCCGGATTCTTTTATTTCCTGTGTGGCGTTCCATTGTCTCCAAAACCTTGACCGGTTGCTCGGCATAAGACATATCCTCTCTTACGTCAACCTCATTCATGGGTAATATCTCTTCAGGCGTCCTTAAGCATTTCTTGAGCTGTGACACATGGAATACATCGTGCACATCCGATAGGCAAGCTGGTAGTTCTAGTTGATATGCCACTTCGCCTTTCCTCTCCAGAATCTGAAAGGGTCCGATGTATCGAGGTGATAACTTCCCTTTCACCTTGAACCGACGAAGTCCTCGGATAGGGGACACCTTGAGATAAACATAGTCCCCCACGTTGAAAACGAGCTCTCTCTTCCGTACATCGGCATAGCTCTTTTGTCGTGTCTGTGCTATCCTCAAGTTGTTGCGGATTTCCCTCACTTTCGCCTCGGCTTCTTGTAGTACCTCAGGCCCAAACACTTTACTTTCCCTTGTTTGATTCCGAGATAGTGGAGTTCTGCACTTCCTCCCATACAAAGCCTCAAATGGTGATATCTTCATACTAGCCTGATAGCTGTTGTTATAGGAGAACTCCGCATACGGTAAGTTCTTATCCCAACTCCTATTGTTCTTGAGCGCACACGCTCTTAGCATATCCTCAAGGATCTGATTGGTTCTTTCCGTCTGCCCGTCAGTCTAGGGGTGATAGGCAGAACTAAAATTCAGATGAGTTCCCATGGTTTCATGTAACTTCTGCCAGAACCTTGAGGTGAATTGTGTCCCTCGATCCGACAATATCTTCTTTGGCACTCCATGGAAACACACGATCCTTGACATGTACAATTCCGCCAATTTGGATCCGCTGTAGTTTTCTTTCACGGGGATGAAATGAGCTACCTTGGTTAGCCTGTCAATGATGACCCATATCGAATCATATCCCGATTGGGTCCTGGGTAATCCCACTATGATTTCCATACCTATTTCTTCCCATTTCCATTCAGGCACTTTGAGTGGTTGCAATAGTCCCGCGGGTCGTTGATGTTCTGCTTTCACCAACTGACATGTGTCACATAGGGCAACAAGTTCCGCGACATCTCGCTTCATGCCATACCACCAATATCTGCTCTTGAGGTCATGATACATCTTCGTACTCCCAGGATGAATGGAATAGTCGGAATCATGAGCTTCCTTCATAATCAATGCACGGATCTCCTTCACTTCAGGCACACAGATTCTTTTCCCATGCCACACCGTACCTTGCTCATCTTCTCTGAACCCAGGGGCTTTATTTTCTTTGATGAGTTCTCTAATCTCTTGTATCTTCTCGTCATTCTTCTGACATTGCGTATGTCTTGCTCTAATGTGGAGTCCACTTCCATGGCGATGGCCTCACCACTATTCACCAGACATAGATTGAGTTTTACAACCTCTTCCTTCAATTCTGTAGGCATGTCCTTTAAGCTAAGCCTATTGACCTGCACCTTCCGGCTTAAAGCATCTGCCACGACGTTTGCTTTCCCAGGATGATAGTTGATGCCCACATCAAAGTCGTTGATTAGCTCTAACCATCTCCTTTGTCTGAGGTTGAGATATGGCTGTGTGAAATGTACTTTAAGCTCTTATGATCCATATATATCTCTGTCCTCTTCCCCATCAAGTAATGCCGCTAGATCTTCAATGCGTGTACCACTGCGGCTAGCTCTAGGTCATGTGTAGGATAGTTCTTCTCGTGTTTTCGGAGATGACGGGACGCATAGGCCACGACATGCCCCTCTTGCATGAGAACACATCCTAACCCGTGTCCAGATGCATCGCAGTACACCGAAAAATTCTTCTGCATATCCGGCATAACTAGCACTAGGGCTGTTGTCAATCTTTTGTTCAATTCTTGAAAACTCGTCTCGCACTGCGGTGTCCATGTGAATGTGATTCCCTTCTCTAACAATTTGGTGAGGGGTCTCGAGATCTTGGAGAAACCCTCAATAAACCGTCGATAATACCCAGCCAATCCTAAGAAGCTTCAAACTTCCGCGACATTCTCAGGGGTCTTCCACTTCTGTACATCCTCGATCTTGGCGGGATCTACAGAGAATCCTCCCTCCGAGATTATATGTCCTAAGAAGGGAACTCTCTTCAGCCAAAACTCACACTTGCTCAACTTGGCATATAGTTGGTGTTCCCTCAGCTTTTGCAACACCAATCTTAAATGTTCCTCATGTTCTTCTTCATCTTTGGAGAAGACGAGAATTTCATCAATGAAAACCACCACAAATTTGTCCAGATATTCCATGAATATCTTGTTCATGAGATACATGAAATATGCCGGGGCATTAGTTAGCCCAAACGGCATGACGGTGTATTCATACAGCCCGTACTGAGATACGAAAGCTGTCTTTGGAATGTCGGTTTGCCTTATCTTAAGTTGGTGGTATCCCGACCTGAGATCAATTTTTGAGAACACACAAGCTCCTCTCAACTGATCAAATAAATCTTCAATGTGGGGTAATGGGTACTTGTTCTTGATGGTTACTTCGTTCAACGCACGGTAGTCTACGCATAACCTTTGGGTTCCGTCCTTCTTGGGTACAAATATCACTGGAGCTCCCCATGGTGAGGAACTAGGACGAATATACCCCTTCTCCGTCAATTCCCTTATATGCTCCTTGAGCTCTTCTAGCTCTTTGGAGTCCATCCGATAAGGCCTCTTGTATATTGGAGCTGTTCCAGGCACTAGCTCAATCGCGAATTCCACTTCACAATCAGGAGGCATACCTGGCAACTCCTCCGGAAAAACATCTGGATATTCCTTGATAATCCTTATCTCTCCCACTTCCACCTCAACTTTATTGAGTTTAATGTCCCTCCTAGGCTCTTGCACGGCTATGAACTTCACTTTCGTGCCACTAGTGTGAGTTAGTTCCACCGTTCTGGTCGAACAGTGGATGATACCTTTATGTTTGGTCAACCAATCCATACCCAAAATAATATCTACCCCTTGTGAGTCTATCACTATGAGGTTTGCAGTGAATGCTACCCCATTAATGTCTAGATTCACCTTGGGACACAATTGTCTTGTCCTTATTTCTCCCCCTGGAGAGTTCACTGCTAGCATATGGTTCATTTGTGTTGTTGCTAGATCATGCTTCTTAACAAACCCTTGAGCAATGAACGAGTGGGTAGCACCAGAATCGAACAACAGGGTTGCAATGTGTAAATTGGCAGGAAACTTACCAATCACCACGTCAGGTGCCTCTTGTGCTTCCTCCATGGTCACGTGGTTCACCCATCCTCGCATCGGATTCTGCTGTTGTGGCTGCATGGGCTTCTTCTTTGGGCACTTATGGGCGTAGTGCCCCACTTCACCACAGTTGAAGCATTGTACCCCAACTTTAGGTGCCTGGCCTTTGTTGTCTTGGGGTTGGTTCGGTGGTCCTTGTACTGCTGGTCGAGGTTTATATGTGGGGCGAGGCCGCTGTACAAACTAACGTTGCGGCTGTGCTGGTGCTGACGGAGGCCTGAAATTCGGGTTGTACCCTCTGGGTGCTGAGTAGGGGACCACAGCACGGCTCGTCTGCCCTGCGGGTTGCTGCATCAGACGTGGGCGTGTGTTGCTACCTGAGGCTTGGTGTGACCATCCCACCTTCCTCTTGTTTTCATTCTCCAAGGCCTTCAGCTTCCTCTCCACGACAAATGCTCTGTCTACCATCTTTTAGAAGCTTTCATACTCGTTGGAGGACATTGCACATTGCATTTCCATAGTAAGTCCTTCCACAAAACAGTCTTGTTTCTGCTCGTCCGTTTCGATGTCCCGTGGTGCATAACGGAATAGTTGGGTGAACTTAGTGAGGTATTCCCTCACGGTCATGTTTCCCTGCTGCAGTCCCAAGAACTCCTTTCTCTTGTTTTTGAGTTCACCCCTTGGTATGTAATGGTTGCGGAAACTGCGCTTGAACTCTTCCCAAGTGATGTTCTCGGGGTCATGATGGGCTGCCACGTAAGCGGTCCACCAATCAGCAGCGGGTCCATGCAATTGGTGAGAGGCAAACAGCACCCTCTCATACCCTTGGCATTGTATGATCCTCATCTTGCTCTCAATGGTCTTTAGCCAGTCATCTGCCTCCAGAGGTTCAGCAGCACTTGCAAACTTTGGAGGTTGAGTCCCCAGAAACTCACTCAACCTTGGTTGGCGTGGTGCAGCTTGTGGGGGTGGAGCTTGGTGCAAGTTGGCCACCACTTGAGTTAGACTCTGGATGAGCTGATTCTGATTTTCAAGCATTTGGTGGATAGGATCAGCTCCTTCACGGCGACCACCCCTGTCTTGTCCTCCAGAAAGATGAGGGTTTCCGGCCTCATCGTTGTTGTTGGTGGGGTTGGCACCACGACCCTTTCCTCTTCCAGCCATCTATCATGATCAACCAAATGTTAACTTAAAGCATTACATATTAACTTCCCAAATTGCTTGTTTGAACTTAAACTTTTGAGGCCTTAATATATTAAACATTTTCTGAGGGTTCCACGTAGACTTTTGGGAATCACGTCTCACGCAAAAATAATGCACTCTTAATTCATAGGGGTTCACACATCAAAGCAAAGCAACCTAAAGACGAGGTTGTGGAAAAATGGCCATGGCTTCCACAACTCACGTCACACACCAAACATTAACACACAAATAACTAAGGTATTGACTTGACTACTCGATAACCTGCTGAAATAAGGGAAAGGACTCTAAACGACTCGTATCACTGAGCTGGCTCTTCGGGGTCTTCCTCATTATTGTGGCTGCCCTCTGATTCCTCTTTGGGTGGGGAAGCTGCTGGTGTAGAAGTGCGGCGACGCCTGCTCGCCCGGCGGTCTGGGGAGTCAGGAGTCCATGTGTCATTCACGGTGACACACGGTTCATTCACATCTCCTTTTTCTCTCGCCCTCAAGCTGGCACGAAGCAATGCCTCAGTCTCCTTCAGAGTGTCACGAACATCCTGAAGCTCCTGCTGGCACTCCTGCAGTCGAGTGCTGAGCATAGCAGCATCCTCCAAGCACAGGTCCATGTGCTCATGGGAAGTCCCCTACTGCACTGGCGGGTACTTGTACTCCGCGGTGCCACTCTCACGCTGGAGGACATACATGTACTCAGTCCTGTCCAGGTGGCGACGGTTGATGTAACTCTGGCAGGTGATGGCCTCCCAGGTGACATCCTTCTCAGCATCGACCTGTGTCGCCCGACAAGCTAGAGAGCGGTGGATCTTGAGCAGCTGATTTTCATGGATAATCCTCATTTCTGAACTCCATTCTTCCCGCTTCTCACGGATGGTCCGGGTGGAGCTGTAGTGTATGATTAGCTTGCCCGTATTGCCGGCGGCGTGGAGCATACGCCGAATACGGCGCAACAAGCCTCCTACTGCCAACCGGTAGGAGTGGTACGTCACCGGACAGTTCTCCTCTCTCAGGGCAAGGGCAACTACAGGAACTCTCCCTCCGGTGGACTGTCGGGCGGTGCGGATCATGCGAACCATCTAAAACATAAAGCATTTAAAATTAAGTTAGATAAGAGTTAAACAAAAATTGTATTTTGAATAAAAGTTGGGGTAAGATGAATAAAGTGACCCCATTAAATAACACCTTCAACCCACACCTTTATAAAATAGTTTTTAAAAAATAGGGTCCTTAAATACGTCCATTTCTACCTAGGTCCACGTTCCTACGGGCAACCTTGGCTCTGATACCACTTCTGTCACACCCGGTTTCTCCGAAGAACAACCGAGTGAATATCACATGTATGCCAGGATCATTTTCTCATACATGTGATGACAAATAGTGAAGCATCATCATATTACAAGCCAGGTGTTCGAATATAAATAAGTCTTACATAGCATACGTCTCGATGGACGATAATAAGTTCATAATATGTAAATAAAACAGCAGCGGAAAATAAATCTTATGGGCTCCGTCACAGGCGTTGCCCGGTGGACTCCGTGAACCTAGAATACTTCCTCGGGACCAAAGTCTTGGTCATTAAACACCACATCATTCTCTTGACCTGAGCAGCAATATAAACCAACAGAAAAGCAAGTTTGAGTACCGTGGGTACTCAGCAAGTGTGGGAAAGTTATGTCATGCATGGCTAGAGCAAGGAGAGGTTGAACTCATGGTTAAAGCATTACGCCATTAATACCTATCACCTTAGCTTATTAAGCACCTACATTACTACACAGGTGAAATGGTCCCAATCCCTCAACCCATCATCAATATCAAGTACACATAGTCTCAACTCCAATGTTAAGCTTCCCGCTTAACATCCTCAACTTCTCAATCCATCATCCTCTAATCATGAATAAGTCCAAGCCGCTCTTGACCATGAGCATGGTTGTCATGACAGTTTTGACTCTGCAGAGTTTGCACCACTGTACCCACATGTAGTGATTTCATCCCACGTTGCCGGGTGGACTAAAAGAACCTCCATTATGCCAGTGGCCGCGAACCACATTCACACTTCCTAGGTGTGTAGCCAGGAGATCACTACGTGGCCTTTACAAAGGGATTCCCGACGAGCATGGGCCCACTGAGGTTTCACCCCTAACAACATACAAGAGGCTCCAACCCCGCTGCAGTGGCCCCCTCTTGAGCCTTGCGGTTCATATGGTAGTCCAGCTGACACCTATTCCCCGCACCATCCAACACACCCATACTACGCCGGGGATACACCTAATTAATTGGCCAAGCTGCCCCATCTCAGCATGTGGTTGGCACGGTAAAGCCAGGTTACATGCTCCATGAACCAGTCCTTAGGATCCAGGCAAGTACTAAACACAAACCCGAGTCTCGTGCACCCAGCACCAACCAAATCATCCAACTTGCCTCGATCCCTACCTCTACATAACTCATAATGTCTCGTTCAAGAGTGAGGTAAACAAGTTGATGATCTCATATCCCACTTATCCCATTCTAAGCGTGGCTAAGCATAAGTAATATGAATGAATGACATAATAAAACAAATTCCAACCCAAGCTACAAGGAAACAAGATAATGCAATTCTAGGGAAACTTCCTAGCATGGGTTTCATATTTCAATTGACAATGCAAATAATTCTATCTACACATCCTAGCATAGGATCAAAGTGGTCAAGGGCACTTGCCTTCTTCCTGTTGCTCTGGGAATGGAAAGTCTTGGTCTTGGAAGGGGAGAACTTGCTCTGGGGCAGGTTCTACTCATGCCAACACACATAGCAAAAGAAAACAACAATCCATAAGACATAGTTCACACTTTCACTTCATGCAAACCACACATACATACCTATGAAAGTCATTCACATTTCTAAGTGTTTTGGTTACTCTACATGTGTTGATTTTTGACCTACATGCACTTTTAAACATATGTATATGATTTCTAACTTTTGTATTCATATTTCTGTTTGCACACTATATATGAATTTCCAATTTGAATAAATTCTTTATATTTAATCAATACACTTCTTAGCTACCAAGTTTGCATGAAAGGTAATTTCCTACTCCAAATAGGTTTTCAGATCTTCTACAAATCCTAAATTGAGGCTTTTGGATTTGGAGAACTCATTTATCCTTTTCTAATTATGCATACTTATTTTCCTATATTTTCAGATTTATTTTCTATGCCTAAAAGTGAACTTTATTATGAAAATAGTAAGACACATCATCTAAACAGAATAGGTTCTGATCTAAAATGTTCAATAATATATTCTTGAACTTCCTCTCTGATGTGGAACAAATTAAATTTATTTTACTAGTTTTTAGAATTATTTCCTAGCCTAAAATGTGTCTCTAGAGAAAATAAAAATGAGCAACATTTAGGCAGATTTCATTTCAGCCTAAAATCTATTTTTAACTCATTCTAAAGTTTTCCAAGTGCTAGGAGAGTTTAAATTTGAATTTGCACATGTGTTTGCCTTTCCTTTTAAATTTAAATCCTAGTCACATATCCAAATTTCTGAATTTAACATCATATAGGGTCAAAATGGTAAATCCACCCTACTGCAGGGTCTAATTTACTATTTCCTAAATTTCCAGGGGTCTAACTACACATAACAGAGGGGGTTTCCTAATTTTTATTAAGTCCAGGGGCTAAAACTGATTTTTAAATGGATTTACACGAATTTCTGAAGGTCCAGGGGCTAGATCAGAAATTTCCGGGGCTAGCTCGTGTTTTCCGAAATCCCCAGGGGGTAGCGCATAAGAATCCCGGCCTTTATAACGCGGGGCTGATGTGGAGCGTCCGATTTAAAACAGATGGCTCAGATTAGATCGCCGAACCGGTACGCGTCGGTTTTATTTCTACCGTGCGATTTAAAATAGACGGCCCCCAAGGGGCCACGTCGCCCTGGCCAGAGCCAGCCCGCGCGCGCGGCGGCGGGGGCGGCGATCTCGCCGGCGCAGCTTCGGTTCCTTGCCGCTATACCTTAAAACTTGCAGTTTTTCACACGGATCGACTGCTGAGGAGTTGGGGAGCTCACCTAGGGGTTTCTCGGGCTTGGGGAGCCACGGAAAAGTGGGCTAATCCAACTAATCTTGCTTGCACAATGGAAAGAGCCACGGGCTTATCTCGATGATGGTTGAAGCTGCTCCTCGGTGCTCGTGGAACCGATGCTAGGGCGTGAAACTTGTCGCTTCCTTCACCTGCAGGGCTCCCTGGAGGCGGTGGAGCACGGCAAGCACGTTAGTGCAACGAAAAACGAAGAGATCCAAAGGTTTTTTGGTGGGGGATGATCGGTTCTCACCGGAGGGGAAGATGGAGCGGTGCTGGGGGAATTCAGCGAGTTTTCTTGCGTGGAATGCACGAGGGGAGGCGGCGGCGGGTCGGTTTGGATAAGTAGCATCGCCCGGGGCCGAAGATCAGGGCTGCGAGCGCGAGGTTCGGGATGGTGGTTGCGATCGGGCGCGAGAGAGAGAGAGAGAGACGGGGCCGTTGGGGGCGCGCGGGGAGAGGGATGACACGCGGGCCCCGCGTGTCAGTGAGAGGGAGAGAGGGGGGCGCCCGCTCGGGTTGGCGCGGGAGTATTGGGCAGGCTGGCGGATTTCGGCCCACTGGCCAGTTTGGGTTTTCTTTTTCTTTTTCCTTTTCTTTTTCTATTTTGATTTGAATTTAAATCCCAGTTTGAATTTGAATTGCTTTATCACATGCATTACGTCCAAATTTTTTTAAATTCCCCTCTTTAGTAGGTTTTGGGCTGTTACACACATGAAGGAAACCGATCGATGAGGGAAGCCAAGATCGAGATGATAGAAGGAGAGCTTGGAAGGTTCGCCATGGAAGAAGGCAAAACACCTCAAGAAATGTCCAACCGGCTCAAAACTCTCATCAACAAGAGTCGAGCGTACGGATGCAAGAAATGGAATGATCATGAGGTGGTCAAGAGAATGATAAGATCCTTTATGCCTCGCAATGTGACCCTATGCACTTTAATCTGGGAAAGTCCAAAATTTCACATGATGACTCCGGATGAAGTGCTAGGGAAGATCATTAACCACGAGATGATGGAGAAGGAAGTCCAACACGTCAACGACCTAGCAAAGATCACATCATCCAAGAAGAAGGGAATTGCTCTCAAGGCCACATCCAAGTTCAAGGGAAAAGAAACACAACTCACAAGTGAATATGAAGAAAGTGATGATGAGAGGACGAACATGGATGATGAAGAAATGTCCTTCTTCATCAAAAGATTCAAAAGGTTGATGAGGAGAAGGAGAAGCCATCACTATGAGAACAAGAGCAAAGACAAGGGCAAGTCAAGAACAAAGAAGACTTGCTACAGCTATGGCGAATATGGGCATTTCATTGTGAACCGCCTCATAGCAAGGAAGATGACAAGAGGAAGAAGAAGTATGGGAAGCCTCAAGACAAGAAAATCTTCACAAAGAAGAAGGCTTATGGACAATCTCACATTGGAGAAGAGTGGGATTCAAACGAATAATCCTCTTCCGAAGATGAAGAAAAGGTGGCAACCGTCGCCATCAAGAGGCCAACCATGAAGAAATCACTCTTGCCAAACAAGGGTGACTGGAAGAGCCCAAGCCACACATGCCTCATGGCAAAGGAAGGAAAGCGCAAGGTAATGTCTAAACCTTCCAAGTTACATACTGTAGATGATAGTGACTTTGATAGTAGTAGTGAAAATGAATTCATGTTTAAAGGATTAAACAAAAAGGCTATAGCTAAAATGAAAATGCTATCGGACAAAATATTTGAACAAGAAGAGCTTCTCAATCAACAAGAAGAATTGTTTATCCCTGAAAAGGAAAGAAATCTTGAGATTGAGAAGCTCCTTGAACTTGAGAGAGAGAAGAGTAGAGCACTCGAAAGTGAACTTGCCATGAGCAAGGAAACTTGTGTTGAGCTTAACAAGAAGAATGTAGTACTTGAAGATGAACTTGTGAGTTTAACCAAAACTCACAAGAATCTTGAAGCACAACTTAACTCACTTAAGTCAAGTGTCTCAACTAATTCATCCTCCAAGAACTCCCTCTCAACAAATATGGAATCCAACACTAAAACTTGCAAATGTGCTAACATTATTTTAAACTTAAAAGATGAACTCAAAGAGGCACAAAGCAAGAATACACACAAGAGTGGGCTATTTGATAAGGAGAAGAACAAATATGCACGTAGTGCATACTCAATCACAAGATCTCCTCTCATCAAAGATGGACTTGGTTATACTAGGGGAGGAAAGCAAAACGCTAGAATCCTTAAAAACAATAGCAAATGGGTAGCTTTTATAAAAGAAAACTCAAGCCAAGTCAAGAGTGACAACCTTGCATCTACCTCACATGAAATTGCCAAAAATGTAAAATCTATCGTATTTCATAATTGTGATGCATCTTATGTTCTTATCAAAAGCAAGTATGGTAGAGTATATGCAAAATATGTTGAGCCACTCCACAAGAATCCAAAAACTTGTGTGTGGGTGCCCAAATGCCTTGTGACTAACCTCAAAGGACCCAACCGAGTTTGGGTACCTAAGACCAAAGCTTAAATTGTTTTGCAGCCCTACTCCTCCGGTGTCACTAAATGGGTGCTAGATAGTGGGTGCCGTAACCATATGACCGGAGAGAGAAAGATGTTCGTTGAGTATGAAGAAAATGATGATACAAGTGAAGGCATCTATTTCAGCGACAATGGCCAAGGAAGGGTGCTCGGTATTGGTAAAATTGCAATTTCTTCTCAACAGTCCCTTTCTCATGTTCTACATGTTGAATCACTAGATTATAACCTATTGTCCATATCTCAACTATGTGAGAAAGGTTATAATTGATTGTTTACTAATGAGGGTGTGACCGTCTCTAGAAGAAGTGACAACTCGATTGCCTTTAAGGGTGTGTTAAAGAGAAAACTTTACTTAGTGGACTTTTCCATGGATAAAGCTCAACTTGACACATGCTTAATAGCAAAAACCAACATGGGATGGTTGTGGCATAGGAGACTAGCCCATGTTGGCATGAGGAACTTACAAAAACTTCTAAAGGGGGATCACATACGTGGACTAAAAGATGTTGTTTTTGAAAAAGATAGGCCATGTAGCGCGTGTCAAGCAGGAAAACAAATTGGAGCAACTCATCCCGCCAAGAATGTGATGACGACAACAAGACCATTGGAGATGCTCCATATGGACCTCTTCGGCCCTGTCACCTACATAAGCATTGGCGGTAACAAATATGGTTTAGTAATTGTTGATGACTATTCTCGTTTCACTTGGGTGTTTTTCTTGCATGATAAGGGAGAAACTCAAAGTGTCCTCAAGAAGTTCTTAAGGAGAGCCCAAAACGAGTTTTACTCAAGGATCAAGAAGATAAGGAGTGACAATGGCTCCGAATTCAAGAACACTCAAGTAGAAGAATATTTGGATGAATAGGGCATCAAGCATGAGTTTTCGGCCCCCTACTCTACTGAACGAAATGGGGTGGCCGAAAGGAAGAACCGAACGCTCATAGAGATGGCAATAACCATGCTTGATGAGTACAAGACTTTGGATTGGTTTTGGGCGGAAGCGGTCAACACTGCTTGCCACGCCACAAACCGCCTCTATCTTCATCGACTTTTGAAGAAAACCCCATACAAGCCCCTAAACCAGTAACAAACCCAACATCTCTTACTTTTGTGTTTTTGGAAGTAAATGCTACATTCTCAACAAGAAGCCTAGGACTTCGAAGTTCGCTTCGAGATCTGATGAAGGTCTCTTACTTGGTTATGACTCAAACATCTACGCCTATCGTGTTTTCAACAAGACCTCTGGTTGTGTTGAAATTGCACGAAACGTGGTGTTTGATGAAACTAATGGCTCCCAAGTGGAGCAAGTTGATCAATGTGTGCTAGATGAAGAAGAAGCACCATGTGTAGCACTAAGAAGAATGGGGCTTGGAGAAGTCTGTCCCCAAGAAGATGTAGGACAAGATGCTACAATATCATCACAATCGACGCCTCTCATTCAAGATCAAACTCAAGAACCCCAAGATCAAGATGATCAATTTTAAGAAGGAGAAAATCAAAACCATGATGATGATCAAGGGGGAGAAGAAGAAGAAGACCACTCAAGAAATCAAGTGCCTCACCCAAGGGTTCATCAAAGCATTCAACGGGATCACCCCGTTGACAACATCCTTGGAGATATCACAAAAGGGGTAACAACACGTTCTCAAATGGCTAACTTTTGTGTCTTCCTTAGAACCATTTAGGGTGGAAGATGCAGTCAAGGATCCGGATTGGGTGGTGGCCATGTAAGAAGAGTTGAACAACTTCACAAGAAACCAAGTATGGGAGCTGGTGAAAAGACCAAATGTAAATGTGGTAGGCACCAAGTGGGTGTTCCGCAACAAGCAAGATGAACACGGAGTGGTGACAAGAAACAAGGCCCGACTTGTGGCAAAGGGATATGCTCAAGTCGAAGGTTTGGATTTCGATGAAACCTTAGCTCCCGTAGCTAGGCTTGAGTCTATTCGTATTCTATTGGCCTATGCTACTCACCATGATTTCAAACTCAATCAAATGGATGTGAAAAGCGCCTTCCTAAATGGTCCAATCAATTAGGAGGTGTACGTGGAGCAACCACACGATTTTGAAGATCAAGAATATCCTAACTATGTGTTTAAATTGCATAAAGCTCTCTATGGCCTCAAACAAACTCCTAGAGATTGGTATGAGTGTCTTAGAGACTTTCTTATTGATAATGGCTTTAAGATAGGTAAGGCAGATTATACTCTCTTCACAAAGAATGTAGATGATGATCTCTTCGTGTGCCAAATATATGTCGATGACATTATATTTGGTTCAACTAACAAATATTTTTGTGATGAGTTTAGCAAGATAATGACGGATAGGTTTGAGATGTCCATGATGGGAGAGTTGAAGTTCTTACTAGGATTTCAAGTCAAGCAACTCAAGAAAAGCACGTTCATTAGTCAAACGAAGTACACACAAGACATACTCAAGAAGTTCGACATGGACAAGGCCAAACCCATAAAGACACCAATGGCAACAAACGGGTACCTTGACCTCAATGAAGATGGACCAAGCGTGGATCAAAAGGTATATCGCTCTATGATTGGTTCATTGCTTTATATTTGTGCATCTAGGCCCGATGTCATGCTTAGTGTATGTTTATGTGCAAGATTTCAAGCATCACCTAAAGAATGTCATTTAATAGCCGTTAAAAGAATCCTAAGATATCTAGTTCACACACCTAACCTAGGATTATGGTATCCAAAGGGGTCAAGTCTAATCTCATCGGATACTCCGACGCGGATTACGCCGGATGTAAAGTAGATAGAAAAAGCACCTTAGGGACTTGTCAATTCTTGGGTAGGTCACTAGTATCATGGTCATCCAAGAAACAAAACTCCATTGCCCTCTCCACAGCCGAGGCAGAGTAAGTTGCAGCCAGAAGTTGTTGTGCTCAACTTCTTTGGATGCGACAAACTCTAAGGGATTATGGTTACAATATGAACCACATTCCACTCCTATGTGACAATGAGAGTGTCATTAAGATAGCCCATAATCCCGTTGAGCACTCTAGGACCAAACACATAGACATCCGACATCATTTTTTAGAGATCATTCTATAAAGAGGGACATAGCTATCTCACATGTAAGAACCGAAAAACAACTAGCCCATATTTTCACCAAGCCACTAGATGAAAAACAATTTTGTTAACTTCAAAATGAGCTAAATATCCTAGACTCTAGGAATGTGAGTTGAAATGTTGTGCATCTGAATGCTAACAATTAGAAGTCTTCCAAAAAATTTCACAAATTTCAAAAATATGCACGATTGTGAAAAACTTGTTCCCTCTCTAATTCTTCTCTCATATTATTTTTTGCTATATTATGGTCATCATATAATAGAAGGTGCAAGTAAATTCACCACAATCACGGGCAAAATTCTAATATATAAAAATTTCTCAGCCTCTAAGAGCCGGACTAGTCCGCCCTGGAGGCCGGACAAGTCTGGGTATCTTGAATAGTCCGGGATGCAGCAGACAAGTCCACAACGGACTAGTCTGGATTGCATTCGGACAAGTCCGGATAGCAGACTAGTCCGGACCTAGTCCGACAGACCGAACTAGTCCGGATTGAGCACCGGACTGGTCCGGCCCCTGGAGACTTAACCTCCAAGGGTCGGGCTCAACCCCCTCTCTCTCTCATTCACCTCTACTCCACTCCTCTCCTCCAAAACTCGCCCCCATTGGCGATTTTGGAGCTCTCTCTCAAATCCCTCGAAGGAATCCTCGATTCAAGGCTTGTGGAGTGCGGGGAATCCTTCTCCGACCATCTCCAATCCTTTGATCCGCGGATTTCATCAAATTTCTTCACTCTAAGGTACTTTTTTACCTAACCTTGATTTTTCACGAATCTCTTGTTTCTATGTCATACCTTTAGTGCCTTAGGCCTTCCCTGATGTTCCTACACCATATTGTTGCAATCCCTCGTAGTATTGCGTCTAGTTTGCTGAATTAGTGACCAAATCACTTAAGTTAGGGTTTAAAACTGTAGAGTCCGGACTAGTCCGGACTCCAACCGGACAAGTCCGGCCTGGGACAAGTCCGGCTGATACAGTTTTAGCCCCTAACTTTGGGAATGTAAAGTATTTTAAACGCAATGCTCTCGCATCGAAGCCTTTCCTTTCATCTATCACCAGATCATGTCAGGATCCGGAGACAGTCCTCTTCCAAATCCCGAGGCCGAAGCGGCTCGCCAAGCCGCTTATCGTGCGGTAGCCGAGGCAGAGGCAGGAGAGGCTGCAGCAAGAGAGAGGCTCGGACAAAGAAATGGGCTGACAGGGAAGCACAAGCCTCTCAGTCCGTTGATCCTCGAAGGAGTAAGAGGCTAGTGACATTGAAGGAGAAACAACATGCTGAGTCCCAAAGAACAACCCAAGACAAAGGAAAAGGAAAAGCAGCTGATCCTCCTAGAAAAAGGCTTCGGCCAACAGGGGACTTGTCATTCGTGACAACCCTAGATGGGGAAGGGAGAATCCCCCACAAGGACCTATTAGGCCACTTGAGAGGGCACCTCCTATGCACAATCCAAACCGCCAACCCAATTTGGTGAGTGCAACCTTCAAAGGGAAAGGAGCTGACAAAGCCAGAAAGTTCAGGGAAGAGGAGGTTTACAAATATGAGAAGTCCACACTAGACCCTCGTTTCTGGTGTGACTTCCATTGTGACTACTACCGGCTCGTCTATCTTCCAATGAAGACACCGATAGTCGATGCTCAGTGGGTGGATTGGCCCTACATGGCAAACAAGAAGCATCAAGCTTTTGATGTAGTAATTGAAGCAGCAGAACGCCATGGGATCAAGGATTTAATGGCATTTCAGTATGATTGGAACATCGAGGTGATAGTCCAATTCTACACCACCTGCTACTTCCACACCTATGGAAACAGAAAAATCACTTGGGTGACAAATGGTGTGGTATACTCGGTGTTGTATGATGAGTTTGCAAGGATCCTTGGACTTGAGGAGCACTTGAACTATGAGATCATAGTTCAGAATGAGAGGACCTTGGGAAAGGATGACTTGGACTTCATGTATCCCTCATATCTCACCTATGAGCCATCCTCAACCCACAAGATCAAACCCATCTTTGGAGTGCTAAACAGAATCCTGAGGAAGACTCTAGCTCCAAAAGATGGGGATGCGGGGATGGTACAAGGGTATCTCAGAAACTTGTTGAAGCTATTCAATGAAGAAGAACGATTCAACGTCTTCGACTACATATGCAATGATATCTTCAACATCTCTTACACCCCGAACAGGTCCTATGGATATGCGCCGTACATTATGTGCATGATAGAGAAAGTCACAGGCCTGGAATTTGTAAAGCAGGAAGCTACGTCCACAGATGCCAATTCCCCTTCCTCGCCCTCCTGCGTATTTGGGCAGGAGCTCCTCTGCAGCTCCATCCTCCTCAGCTGGGCCATCTGCTCCTCCATCATCGAGTGGCTCCTCTAGTGGGCTGCTCAAAATATTCAAGGCCATTTTCTCCTCGTGCCAACAAGTGGAAGTTCGCATGCAGAAAATGTGACAGGACCCCACGGTCTTGTCGAGCCAGGATCACGCTGAGGGGTTCTGTGTTGCACAGCACCGAATAACACACATCAAAGGTACAAAGCGGAAGCAAAGTTTATTACATAAAGAGGTTTATGAACATTTTTACAACAAAATATGTTCAGTCTACACTCACGGGCGTAGATTACGCATCAAGTTCACGTTCAGCCCGCGAACGTGTCCTTGCTAGCACACACGCACACTAACACGGCGGCGTGCATGACTCCCACTCGACGGGGTTCCCCTCCTGGGGTTCCGTCTCCTCCTCGGGAGTCCCTTCCTCATAGAACCCTGCAAAAGCTTCAAACACAAGCAGTGAGCACGAAGGCTCAGCAAGACTGACCCGTCTCTCCTAAACATGAAACTTCTACGTGAGGGGTGATAGGTACAGGAGATAAAACAAGTTGCAAGGACTCGCCTAATTAGTGGAACCTTACTTTCAAATTTTAGCAGCAGGTTGTGGAGAACCTTACGCTAAGGCACATGAGAGAGCCGCAATCAAACAAGAAACACATTTCTCGCATGTACTTTGCCCAAAGTTGAAAAGAACTTTAATTAGCTCTAAACTATAGTAAATCATTAACAAACAAAGTCCATCTTTCAATCAGCAACGTTTTAACATGTAACTAGCCTGTTCTTTCTATGTCACGGTACAGTGAACAAGTGGTACTCACTGACCGCGAGGGACGGCGATTATAATCGATTTACACCTACAGGGTTACCCGAACAACCCGTCACGTACACCCGTACTCGATGTTGCCTACAACAACCATCACGGACGCCGTACGCAACTACCTTTCACCCGATAGTCAAATGTTGAACCGGTCCAATCGTCCCGAGCAAGAGGTCTCTGCACGCACATCTCAGTGCCGCCAGCCGATTTACACCTCGAGCTCTCAACCTACCCTCTGAACGACCAGCTATGCCTCAACACCCAGCTACCCGAGTTACATCGGTTTCCCGGTTCCCATATAGCCGGTAGATCTTCGGTACTGTTCTAGCTTGTTCAACAGGCCCACACACGGCTCGGTCCTCAATCGACACAAGCGGAGCTATAGCACACAGGCCCCAAAGTCCTGCTGCCCTTACTCTCCGCTCGGTCTCATTTTTCTTTCCATGTGTATCATGTGCTATCTCTACCCGAGTCGAGTGCCCCTAGCCTATGCTCGCGAGTAGTTCCAACACTCGACTTGTACCAAATCCTACACTATCCTAGCATTGCAGTAGCTAATCGGGGTTTTCCATCCTAATCCCAACCCATGGTTTTCTTGGCTATGCAATTGGGTTTTCAAACAAGACTCCAATGCAAGGAAATAATGATACTCAAGTAAGTGCTCAAAACAATAAAGATTTGTAAAAAGGTTAATGCAAACCGGAGCTTGCCTTGCTGCTCTTGGTCGTAGGCTAGCTGTTCCTCCGGAGTAACGAAGTCTAAGACTTCGGGTTCCTCCTCGACCTTAGCGACTACATGATATAACAAATATATGTATTAATTTAAATGCATTTGAATTGAATTTAAACTTGTGAAAGTTGTAAAGTCTTACTAGACAGACCCAATGACTCTGAAATTTTTACTGTGGTTTGGTTACAACCTAAATAGAGACTTGGTCAAGTTTTAGTTGCAGCAAAGCTCATTTGAGCTCTCCACAAATAATTATGTACTTGACCTTAATTGAAGCTCTTAGGGTGTTCTATGGATTTTCATGGAGCAAGCCATGACTTTCTGAAAACTAGATTTTCAGAGGGTTCTAATGGAGTTGGTCTCACTTAATTTGAAGGTTCCTAGCTAAAGATATGAGCTAAACAATTTCAGAGAAAATTCTGAAAATGTTTCTGAACATTTTCTATTTTCTCTGGAACAGTTTCACTAATCACACCATTAGGTGGATCAAATGAGCTCAAATGGATCTGAAATTTTTATGGTAGTTCAGGGATATTTTGGTGAACATCCCAACAAAATTTCAGAATTTTCCTCCAAAAGATTCTCTAGTTAAAATTCCAAACAGTTTGAATTTTAGGAATTAATTCAGGAGAATTAAGGATTTTCATGAAGTGAAACTTGATTTGCTGGAAAGTACTCAGAGAGCTGAATCAGCAAAATTTGGTTCACTCGATTTGGAGCTTCCTAGCCAAAGTTATGAGGATTTGAAGTTTGAATGAATTCTGAAAATCGGGGAAAAGTTCAAACCTGCCGATGGGTCCACGGTACACGTGTCGGACACGGGAGCGATGGCACACCGGGGTCTACGGGGTTTTTGCGCGCCAGCACACCGGATCCGAGCCGCAGCCCGATCCCGATTTAAAATACGAGCCGCTGACAGCCGGGGTCCACCCCTTTCGTCTACCTCCCGACTTCCGCGTTCGGCCGCCGCGACGCCTCGTCGGAGAGCCCGCCGGCAGCCTCTGTGGTGCTCCAAACTTCATGATTCTGGCCGCCCCTGCCTAAGTCCACTCGGAGAACATGATTCTGGGCTCAGCTCATCATGAAAACGGGCGGCACATAGTCGGCGACGAGCGGTGGCTTCGGAAACACTTCGGCCGTGTCGGCCGACCTCCCTAGCATCTCAATCACTCGAGCAACCGGTCGGGGAGCATCAGTGGACCTTAGGGAAGGTAGACATGAGCTTGAAGCAGCTCGGGGGAGGCCCGAAGTAGGCCCTCACCGTGCGCCCGATGCTTCCCGCATGCTCCGCCATCGGCAAACTTCGAAATATGCCGGGTACAGGGGTTCTCAGGCCAAAGGTTGTGAAGGCAACTTGTGCGCTACCGGGTTTAGTTTGTGTGTGAACGTATTGAGGCCTTCTAATCCTTCCTAGAGTATGAATTCGACAGAACCGTACCCGAAGGTTGGTCTATACCGAGAAAGGGGAAAACTGGAAATTCGCCGCCGGTGATCAAGCACTCGGGCTGTGGCTCGGGGGTGAACAGCACCGATCACCAGCGCGTCCAGGGACGCCTTGGCTCGGGCGTGACAACCTCCCGGTTGGGCTTTCCACGGGAGTCCGAAGTGCGGCGGCTTTAGGTTACTGAATGGAGCTCTCGGTATAGCCGAGATCAACCGGTTTCAGCTGAGTTCTAGCGACGGGGAAGAAGGAGGAAGGTTCCTAGTACCTTGCTGTAGCTTTGGAGGGGACGGGGAGGCTGTGATCGGGGCTCTCCGATCGGTTCTGAGCGGCGGAGGAAGAATTCCCGGTTCTGTGTTCTTGCGAGGAGAAAATGGCGAGGGGGCTTCGGCCACGGCGTGGGGCGCCTTAAGAAGACCCCGGAATCGACCTTGGCTCGCGCGTGGCCAAGCTGCTGATGGCGCGGCGCCCTCCCTCGGTGGCGATTGCTGCTGAAGCCCGAAGACCCGAGTGAGAAAGTCTCAGTCGGTTGAATCACTTCAGTGGCTGACATGTGGGTCCCACTTTCATTTTTAACCTCTGAACTTAACTCCAAATCACTGTTGTAAACAGTAAGCCCTAAAATGCCCATGGTGATTTGAATTATTCACCTCTGAGCCATTTGAATTGGTTAGAATTCAAATTGTGTTTGGTTTGACTAAATTTCAGCACATGTTCAGTTTGAAATTCAAATAAAGTTTGAATTTGCTCCAGTTAGCTCATGTCAAGATCAACTCCAAATGGAGTGAAAATTGGTGTGTGAGCTCACAAAAATGTGCTTTGTAAGAATATGCCTCCCACTTTTGAAGTCATGGGATAAAAACAGTTTGAATTTGAATTTGGGTTCAAACTACCCTCTTTCATGCTATACCCAAAAATACCTCATAAAGGTTTTGAACTTGGGTGAAACTTGGCATGGACATCCCTTGCAAGGTCTAGGAGTTTTCATATGCCCAGCCCCTAGATGATGCATGTGGGAAATACCACTTTTGCATTTTGTGAGTTTATTCTCTAATGAGCATGTTGATAATGGTTACTTGCTCTTCAAATGTGTTCATCAACTTTCTTCAAATGAGGTGTGTTGTGTGGTGATGAACACTTAAAACATGTGTCAAAAACTGAGGCCTTTACATTCCTCCCCCCTCAAAAGAATCTCGTCCCGAGATTATAAGGTGAAAATGAGAGAGAGGACGGTGAAAAATTACCGGATATGCAACGTGAGAAAGTCGGGGTAGTTAGCGCGGAGAAATCCTTCGCTCTCCCATGTCGCTTCGTCCACGGAGTGATTACTCCATAGAACTTTGTAGAACCACAACGTGCGGTTGCCTGTGGTTCGGGCCTTTTCGTCAATGATCTGAACCGGTTCCTCCCGATAGGTGAGATCCGGTTTCAGTTCTTCAATGTCCTCCACCTGAACGGTAGTAGATAGCTTGAGACACTTCTTCAGCTGGGAAATGTGAAAGACGTCGTGCACACCGGAAAGTGCTTCTGGTAATTTCAGCTGGTATGCTACTGCTCCACATCTTTCGGTAATATGGTATGGGCCGATGAATCGGGGTGCCAACTTTCCTCTCACCCCAAACCTGTTTACGCCCTTCATTGGAGACACATGTAGGTATACGTGATCCCCGACCTCGAATTGTAATGGGCGTCTCCTCCGATCCGCATACTGTTTCTGTCGGGATTGGGCGGCTTTTAGGTTTTCTTGAATCAGCCGAACCTTCTCCTCCGCGTTGTTGACAAGGTCAATCCTGAAGGTAACCCTTTCACCAGACTCACACCAGTTTAATGGTGTGCGGCATTTTCTTCCGTATAGCGCCTCGTAGGGCACCATCTGTATGCTGGCTTGGTACCCATTGTTGTACGAGAACTCGGCTAATGGTAAGTGATCATCCCAATTCTTGCCGTGGTTGATAGCGCAAGCTCGTAGCATGTCTTCTAGGATCTCATTTACTCGCTCGGTTTGCCCGTCCGTTTGCGGGTGGTACGCTGAACTACGGATCAGCTTCGTCCCCAATGCAGCATGCAGCTGCTCCCAAAAAAGGGACACAAATAAAGTGCCCCGGTCTGATATGATGGTACGGGGTACGCCGTACAAGCATAGGATCCGTGAGATGTACATTTCAGCGTACTTCTTGGCGCTGTAGTTGGTGTTGACCGGAATGAAATGGGCGACTTTGGTGAGCCGGTCGACGATCACCCACACAGAATCATGTTTCTGAAAGGTGGTGGGTAAACCAACGATGAAGTCCATGCTCACATCCTCCCACTTCGATGCAGGAACGCCCAGTGGTTGTAGTAGTCACGGTTTCCGCATATGATCTGCCTTCACCCTTCGACAGGTATCACACTCAGACACGTACTCTGCGATCTCCTGTTTCATACGTGTCCACCAAAACTTGCTTCTGAGTTCTTGATACATTTTGTTGCTGCCGGGGTGAATAGAAAATTTTAATAAGTGGGCCTCATCAAAAATTTTCTTCCGTAGCTCCGGGTTACGAGGTACGACGATCCGGTCCTTGAACCATAGGACGCTGTCTCCGTCTTTCCGGAAACATTTCAGCTCCCCACTGTCTACACGTCTCTGCAAATGCGACATGCCCTTTTCATGTTTCTGAGCTGCCGCTATCTCTTCACGGATGGTGGGGATCAAAGCTAGGTTGTAGAGAGCTCCATGTGGAATTACATGCAGTGGTGGTTCGCTCTCTTCCAACGGTGTGATGGTCAGATTGTTGACGTGTGACTTGCGACTCAGCGCATCTGCCACTACGTTTGCCTTGCCGGGGTGATAATGGATCTCTATTTCGTAATCCTTTATCAGTTCTAACCATCTTCGCTGCCTCATGTTCAGCTCCTTCTGAGTGAATATGTACTTGAGGCTCTTGTGGTCGGTATATAAATGTACGAGGTTACCGAGTAGGTAGTGCCTCCACATTTTTAGTGCAAGTACCACGGCAGCGAGCTCCAAGTCGTGGGTTGGATAATTCTGCTCATGGTTTCTAAGCTGCCGTGACCCATACGCGACCACTCTTCGGTCTTGCATCAGCACACATCCGAGCCCGATGCCGGATGCGTCGCAGTACACATCGAACGGTTTTGTTGTGTCTGGCTGCGCCAAAACCGGTGCTGATGTTAGGTGCTTGACTAAAGCCTTGAATGCTGCTTCACATGCCAAACTCCAAACATATTTGGTAGCCTTCTTCAGCAGCTCCGTCATAGGCTTGGCAATCTTTGAGAAGTTCGGGATGAAGCTCCGATAATATCCCGCGAGTCCGAGAAAACTCCGTACCTCGTGAAGTTCTCGGGGACTTCCAATTCAGCACTCGTGTGATCTTACTCGGGTCTACAGCGATACCCTCCGCTGAGATGATATGCCCGAGAAAAGGCACTTGCGATATCCAGAATTCGCATTTTCTGAATTTCGCGTATAGCTTGTGATCTGCAGCCGTTGTAAGACTATACGCAGATGCTTCTTGTGATCTTCCTCCGACTTGGAATATACTAATATGTCGTCGATGAAGACCACGACAAACGTGTCCAGCTCCGACATGAATACCGAGTTCATCAAATACATGAAATGAGCTGGAGCATTGATGAGGCCGAAGGACATGACCAGGTACTCATAAAGTCCGTACCTCGTCGAGAAAGCCGTCTTCAGAATATCCTCAGCCCTTATCTTAATCTGATGGTACCCGGATCTTAAGTCCATCTTGGAAAAGATCTTTGCTTCGACCAACTGATCAAACAACATGTCGATCCGTGGCAACGGGTACTTGTTCTTGATGGTTACGGCGTTTAATGGGCGATAGTCCATGCAAAGCCGTAACATCTCATCCTTCTTCTTCACAAATAATGCCGAACAGCCCCATGGCGAGGAGCTCGGCCTAATAAAACCCTTCTCCAGGAGGTCCGTGAGCTGAATCTTCAGTTCAGCCAACTCCTTGGGCGCCATCTTGTACGGCCTTCGGGATATTGGCATGGTTCCCAGTGCAAGTTCAATCTTGAACTCCACCTCTCTATCGGGCGCCATCCCCGGTAAATCATCTGGGAACACGTCAGGGAACTCTTGGACCACTGGAATATCTTCCAATCTGATGGTTGTGGATTGATAGACACTTGGAAGTTTTATTTCTGGACTGTCTAGAAATAAGGAATGAGATTCGTGCACTTCTGAGTTCAAGTGCACAACTCGGAGGACGGTGTCTAAAACAGCGCCGTGGTGGGTTAACCACGACATCCCTAAGATGACATCGACCTTTTGTCCCTCTAAAATTATGAGATACGTAGGGTATGCTCTACCCTCTAAGCACAATGGCGCTTTTGGGACCATCATGCTTGCTAAAATTTTCCCACCCGGTGAACCGATCACATAAGGACTATCGGTGGGTAGTATTTGCAAGCTATATCTATCAATGAAAGCTTGGGTAATGAATCTATGCGTGGTGCCTGAATCAAACAACACTATGGTGGGATGCTGGTGGAGTTGGAACATACCCGCAAGGATTGGCTCACCCTCCGGCACGTCCTCTATGGCAAGTTGGTGGACGGTGCCAGGCCTCGGGTTTGCCCGCCACGCACTAGTAGGGTTCCGGGGCTGATTCCTCCCCGGAAGTTGCGGTGCAACTCCGCCGCCTTGTCTCTCCGGACAACTGCTGGCGAAGTGTCCTGGGCGATCACATTTGTAGCATGTGACTGCTGCTTGTCCGGTACTTGAGGGACGAAATCCCGGCATGCGCTGCTGAGGTGCATACGCACGCGGCATCGCCCGCTGCTGCTGTTGTTGTGGCATAGGTGGTGCTGGTAGTGCCGGCCTGAATGCCGGTGAAGAATACGGCCGACTGCGGAACGGCATCGACCTCTGTGGTGGCTGCCAGCGTGGACCTGATGGTGGGCGATTCACCATCTGAAATTTTTGAGAAGGACCGCCTCCTTCTCCGCTGCTTTGCGGCACGCTTCGCTTTCTCTCCGCCGCCGGAGTCCTCCTGAACAATCGCAGCATCAATTATGTCGTTGAGGCTGCCACGATTGAACATCGCCAGTTTGTCCTTCAAGAGCGGGTTAAGCCCCTGGTAGAAGTGGTCCCGCCGCTTCTCGTCGGTATCGGTGTGATACGACACGTAGAGCGCGAGATCGTTGAACGCCCTGGAATATTCCAGCGCGTTCCGGCTCCCTTGCTGCAGGTGTAGAAACTCCTGCGCCTTCCTCTTCATCAGACCCGGCGGTATGTGATAGGCCCTGAAGGCCGTCCGGAACTCCACCCAGGTCATAACTCGGCCGGTGGGCTGTGAAGCACAGAAGTTTGCCCACCACGCGCTCGCGGATCCTTGGAGCTGCTGGACCGTGAATTGCGTCTTGTGCTGCTCACTTATTTGGAGCAGCCCGAACTTCATCTCTATCGCGCGGAGCCAGTTGTCCGCATCGAGAGGTTCATCCGCCCTTGAGAATACCGGGGGATGAGTGGCTAAGAAGTCGGAGTAGGAGCTCTGTTGGCGCTCCTCACGATCTTGACACCTCTCTGGTCGAGACGTATTGGCAATGAGGGTATGCAGCAACTCCATATGCTGCTGATGAGAGCCCGCCATTGCTGCTACAATATCGGCCAAAGTAACCGTTGGCGGTGGCGGTGGTGGTTGTTGTTGTGGTTGCTGCTGCTGTTGCTGTCCCGAGGAGTCCTGGGAGGCTGTTGGGAGGTTTCTCCCCCTTGACTAGAACCCCCAACGTCCGAGTTGGCACGAGTACGAGTCATTCTGAAATTCAAAACAGCAGCGATCAGCACATGTCATACTTAAAAATTCCATATAAAACAGTAGGTATTGAAGTGACGCATGAATAATTAGCACAACATTCATATATATTGATAAAGCATAAACTTTGTACAAGATACATTATTCTCGGTCTCCGAGAAATCGTGCTCATGTCGTCACTACCTATACATATGCTACTGCCTACACGACATGTCACCGGTTACAAAAGTTTGGGTTACACTATCCTGGTTGCCCTACATGGCAATGGTAACCCCCTACTCGGAGTAGAACTCGACCTTCTGTGGGTCGTCCTCCTCCGGTACCTCTGCTGGTGGCTCCGGATCTACCACCTCTTCTCCCGTCTCGGTCTCTCCCATTGCCGGAAGACCCAAGACCAACGGTATGCCCAATACCGAAGGTATGAGGTCCTGCAATGCATGCACCTCGTCCATGGCCTGGTTGTAGTCTTCTTCCCAGCCTTGCCCTTCCTCAATAGCGTCGTCCCGCTCTTGAGTAAGGTCCTCATTCTGCTGGGTCAGAGTCTGCACCAACTCTTGTAACGCCGCGATGTCGCCACGGCTTTTCTTCTTCGCCTTCTTCAGACGATGCAACTGATTATGCTGTTCGTTCAGTCGCTTGATCGTCGGAAGGAGCACATTGCGGAGTGCGCTGTGAGCACTCTCAAAATGGTCTCCACAGCTTGTCCTATTCTTGATCCTTGCGGCGAGATGCTCCGTATGAACAGCTTGGCTGTCCATCACGGCCTTTCCCGCCCTCATTTGGAGGCTGAGGTTCGCCTCCGCGGGGTTGTACCTTGGGCAACCCGGGTCTGTTGCCTCCATATACCTCTCTTCCCACACATGATGAGCCCGTCCCTCCACCGGAACGAGCGCGTATGGAGTGCCCTCCATCGCTCTCACGTGTAGCTGGCAGAAACGTGACATAGTGTCACGGGCTGCCACTTGCCACCTTCCCTCGGGTTGTCTACCTCTCACCGTGACGGTGAACGGCGCCCACCCAGGTGGCGTAGGTCCTGCAGGAACCTCGACATGGATTGTCCACGTCTTGTTCCCCTCCTCGCCTTCTTCCTTGGCGAAGTACTGCAGCATCTGGTTGTACCTGAAATATTGAAGCATCTGCCTTAATGCTTCCGGATAGCCGCTGTGGTGAGAACAGTGAGACTCCACCCACCCGTTCTCGAACTGTTTATCCGCTGTCATCTGTAAAAATACATTTGAGAGATATCAAATATTTATTTGAACAGTAAACCATTGAGTTATAACATAAAACATGTCATTGAACTCATAAAATCTTGGAAACATAGTCCAAACTTAAACAAATTAGACTGCTGAACTGCTGTCCAACATGACAGCTCTGACTAGTTTCCATTTCAACCTGATTTAGTCCATGCTAACGGCATAACCAATTCTGGAGCTCAACATCAATGTTAAAGCTGACTTTAATAGCTTTCCAGAAAGTATTTGCTTGGCCTAAGATCTGTCCTGGTTCAAAAGTTATGAGATGTCAAAGTTAACAGAATTTCTGGAGAAAATTGGACAGCACCTATCTGCTTTAGGTACTGATTTGATCCAGAAATTCCAGCTAATTCTGCTCCCAATATGACAAAACTTTCTATTACAAAGTTGTAACTCATCTCATAAACTTTCCAGAACTACCTCATTTTCTATGACAGTTTCAACTCTACTGCATTTTTCGATTGGTTAAGGGATGAAACACCTCTGGACCTCAACAGAAAAGTTGTAAAGCTCTTCCAAGGATTTCCAGAAGTATATCATATGACCCCAACCTCGAAAGAACTCAACCTCTAACCTCTGATTAACTTCAGCCTTCTTTCCGCTGAAAACAGGGGACTCTGTCCTTAGTATCCTATAAGTTGAAAACTTGTTTACTTTGAATATCCTGTTCAAGGGAAGGAGTTACATCAAGTTTTACTACTTTGTATCAAAACCTCCAAGTTTTACAATGAAGTTGTTCATTTAGTGGAGTGTGACGTCGATGCGTCACCAGATCATGTCGGTACTACGTCCTCACAAAGTAAAACCTATACCGGACTTAGCCGGCTTCTTTAGTTCAGTGGCACTAAACGTCACTCGCACACGAATACTACACGTATACCGTTTCGTGGTTAGACTACCTGCAGAAAACTCAAACAATCGTCAGACTCGGCTGCACACCGAGCCCGGTATCCATACAGTCCGTACACCCGGCCGTCATCACTCGCCCGGATGTTCTCAAGCCAAACACGCCTTGAGCTACGTGTTCACGTTACTGACCACGTGACGGGGTCTCCCAAATTGCACCACGAACGCCAGGGACAGACGTTGCTCGAATACCGCAAACGACATGAAGAGTCGTAGAGGATATCAAAGCGGGTCAGGTTACCTGCCACCCGTGGGGCTCCACCCTTCAGCTTGTGCGCACTAGTGGACAGCGCTTACGTGCACCCCCCCAAGAGATAAACGTCCCGAGATGCATGATTTTCCAATATAAGCAAATAGGTTAGTATGCCACTTTCTATACACTAATAACATCCTTATATGGGCTACTAACTCGTTCCTCACTGGATTTTTGAAAAAGATGACCTTTTCAGTGCGTTAAACCTCAAGCGAGCTCTGATACCAATGCTGACACGACCCCACGGTCTTGTCGAGCCAGGATCACGCTGAGTGGTGCTGCGTTGCACAGCACCGAATAACACACATCAAGGTACAAAGCGGAAGCAAAGTTTATTACATAAAGAGGTTTATGAATATTTTTACAACAAAATATGTTCAGTCTACACTCACGGGCGTAGACTACGCATCAAGTTCACGTTCAGCCCGTGAACATGTTCTTGCTAGCACACACGCACACTAACACGGCGGCGTGCACGACTCCCACTCGATGGAGTTCCCCTCCTGGGGTTCCGTCTCCTCCTCGGGAGTCCCTTCCTCATAGAACCCTGCAAAAGCTTCAAACACAAGCAGTGAGCACGAAGGCTCAGCAAGACTGACCCGTCTCTCCTAAACATGAAACTTCTATGTGAGGGGTGATAGGTACAGGAGATAAAACAAGTTGCAAGGAGGCGCCTAATTAGTGGAACCTTACTTTCAAATTTTAGCAGCAGGTTGTGGAGAACCTTACGCTAAGGCACATGAGAGAGCCGCAATCAAACAAGAAACACATTTCTCTCATGTACTTTGCCCAAAGTTGAAAAGAACTTTAATTAGCTCTAAACTGTAGCAAATCATTAACAAACAAAGTCCATCTTTCAATCAGCAACATTTTAACATGTAACTAGCATGTTCTTTCTATGTCACCGTACAGTGAATAAGTGGTACTCACTGACCGTGAGGGACGGCGATTATAATTGATTTACACCTGCAGGGTTACCCGAACAACCCGTCACGTACGCCCGTACTCGATGTTGCCTACAACAACCATCATGGACGCCGTACGCAACTACCTTTAACCCATTAGCCAAATGTTGAACCGGTCCAATCATCCCGAGCAAGAGGTCTCTGCACGAGCATCTCAGTGCCGCCAGCCGATTTACACCTCGATCTCTCAACCTACCCTCTGAACGACCAGCTATGTCTCAACACCCAGCTACCCGAGTTACATCGGTTTCCCGGTTCCCATATAGCCAGTAGGTCTTCAGTACTGTTCTAGCTTGTTCAACAGGCCCGCACACGGCTCGGTCCTCAATCGACACAAGCGGAGCTATAGCACACAGGCCCCAAAGTCCTGCTGCCCTTACTCTCCGATCGGTCTCATTTTTCTTGCCATGTGTATCATATGCTATCTCTACCCGAGTCAAGTGCCCCTAGCCTATGCTCGCGAGTAGTTCCAACTACTCGACTTGTACCGAATCCTACACTATCCTAGCATTGCAGTAGATAATCGGGGTTTTCCATCCTAATCCTAGCCCATGGTTTTCTTGGCTATGCAATTGGGTTTTCAAACAAGACTCCAATGCAAGGAAATAATGATACTCATGTAAGTGCTCAAAACAATAAAGATTTGTAAAAAGGTTAATGCAAACCGGAGCTTGCCTTGCTGCTCTTGGTCGTAGGCTAGCTGTTCCTCCGGAGTAACGAAGTTTAAGACTTCGAGTTCCTCCTCGACCTTAGCGACTACATGATATAAAAAATATATATATATATTAATTTAAATGCATTTGAATTGAATTTAAACTTGTGAAAGTTGTAAGTCTTACTAGACAGACCCAGTGACTCTGAAATTTTTACTGTATACAACCTAAACAGAGACTTGGTCAAGTTTTAGTTGCAGCAAAGCTCATTTGAGCTCTCCACAAATAATTATGTACTTGACTTTAATTGAAGCTCTTAGGGTGTTCTAGGGATTTTCATGGAGCAAGCCATGACTTTCTGAAAACTAGATTTTCGAGGGTTCTAATGGAGTTGGTCTCACTTAATTTTAAGGTTCCTAGCTAAAGATATGAGCTAAACAATTTCAGAGAAAATTCTGAAAATGTTTCTGAACATTTTCTATTTTCTCTGGAACAGTTTCACTAATCACACCATTAGGTGGATCAAATGAGCTCAAATGGATCTGAAATTTTTATGGTAGTTCAGGGATATTTTGGTGAACATCCCAGAAAAAATTCAGAATTTTCCTCCAAAGGATTCTCTAGTTAAAATTCCAAACAGTTTGTATTTGAGGAATTAATTCAGGAGAATTAAGAATTTTCATGAAGTGAAACTTGATTTGCTGGAAAGTACTAAGAGATCTGAATCCAGCAAAATTTGGTTCACTCGATTTGGAGCTTCCTAGCCAAAGTTATGAGGATTTGAAGTTTGAATGAATTCTGAAAATCGGGGAAAAGTTCAAACCTGCCGGTGGGTCCACGGTACACGTGTCGGACACGGGAGCGATGGCACACCGGGGTCTACGGGGTTTTTGCGTGCCAGCACACTGGATCCGAGCCGCAGCCCGATCCTGATTTAAAATATGAGCCGCTGACAGCCGGGGTCCACCCCCTTCGTCTACCTCCCGACTTCCGCGTTCGGCCGCCGCGACGCCTCGCCGGAGAGCTCGCCGGCAGCCTCTGGGGTGTTCCAAACTTCATGATTCTGGCCGCCCTGCCTAATTCCACTCGGAGAACATGATTCTGGGCTCAGCTCGTCATGAAAACGGCCGGCACATAGTCGGCAACGAGTGGCAGCTTCGGAAAGACTTCGGCCGTGTCGGCCGACCTCCCTAGCATCTCAATCACTCGAGCAACCGGTTGGGGAGCATCAGTGGACCTTAGGGAAGGTCGACATGAGCTTGAAGCATCTCGGGGGAGGCCCGAAGTAGGCCCTCACCGTGCGCCCGATGCTTCCCGCATGCTCCGCCGTTGGCAAACTTCGAAATACGCCGGGTACAGGGGTTCTCAGGCCAAAGGTTGTGAAGGCAACTTGTGCGCTACCGGGTTTAGTTTGTGTGTGAACGGATTGAGGCGCTCTAATCCTTCCTATAGTATGAATTCGACAGAACCGCACCCGAAGGTCGGTCTGTACCGAGAAAGGGGAAAACTGGAAATTCACCGCCGGTGATCAAGCAATCGGGCTGCGGCTCGGGGGTGAGCAGCACCGATCACCAGCGCGTCCAAGGACGCCTTGGCTCGGGCGTGACAACCTCCCAGTTGGGCTGTCCACGGGAGCCCGAAGTGCGGCGGCTTTAGGTTACTGAATGGAGCTCTCGGTATAACCGAGATCAACCGGTTTCAGCTGAGTTCTAGCGACGGGGAAGAAGGAAGAAGGTTCCTAGTACCTTGCTGTAGCTTTGGAGGGGGCGGGGAGGCTGTGATCGGGGCTCTCCGATCGGTTCTGAGCGGCGGAGGAAGAATTCCCGGTTCTGTGTTCTTGCGAGGAGAAAATGGCGAGGGGGCTTCGGCCACGGCGTGGGGCGCCTTAAGAAGACCCCGGAACCGACCCTGGCTCACGCGTGGCCAAGCTGCTGGTGGCGCGGCGCCCTCCCTCGGTGGCGATCGCTGCTGAAGCCCGAAGACCCGAGTGAGAAAGTCTCAGTCGGTTGAATCACTTCAGTGGCTGACATGTGGGTCTCACTTTCATTTTTAACCTCTGAACTTAACTCCAAATCACTGTTGTAAACAGTAAGCCCTAAAATGCCCATGGTGATTTGAATTATTCACCCCTGAGCCATTTGAATTGGTTAGAATTCAAATTGTGTTTGGTTTGACTAAATTTCAGCACATGTTCAGTTTGAAATTCAAATAAAGTTTGAATTTGCTCCACTTAGCTCATGTCAAGATCAACTCCAAATGGAGTGAAAATTGGTATGTGAGCTCACAAAAATGTGCTGAGTAAGAATATGCCTCCCACTTTTGAAGTCATGGGATAAAAACAGTTTGAATTTGAATTTGGGTTCAAACTACCCTCTTTCATGCTATACCCAAAAATACCTCATAAAGGTTTTGAACTTGGGTGAAACTTGGCATGGACATCCCTAGCAAGGTGTAGGAGTTTTCATGTGCCCAGCCCCTAGATGATGCATGTGGGAAATACCACTTTTGCATTTTGTGAGTTTATTCTCTAATGAGCATGTTGATAATGGTTACTTGCTCTTCAAATGTGTTCATCAACTTTCTTCAAATGAGGTGTGTTGTGTGGTGATGAACACTTAAAACATGTGTCAAAAACTGAGGCCTTTACAAAATGAAGCAACGCCAAGAGAAGTATCTAAAGGCAATGTGCGACAAAATGGAGATACCTATGTCTCCACCGTCATCGGACGATGACGAAGTGACAGAGTTTCCCACTCTCACCGAGGACGAGCTTGCCTACTTTGGTTCCTCCTCTGCTGCTCCTCCTAACTCCCACGCTCATCAAGAGGATGACGATGAAGATGAAGATGAGGATGAGGAAACTCAGAGTGACCAAGACGAAGATCAAGATGGAGATGATAGCGATTATGTCTTTCTCTCTTTTCTTTCCCTTTTTGGTGCTTTGATGCTAAAGGGGGAGAGAATAAGGAGGAGTTGTAAAAGCCCAAGAAAAGGGACTTGCAAAAATTTTCCATCACCTCACAATACCACAGCTTTTGTTGTGGATATCTTGTGAATACTTGTGAAGAGCAAGTAACCACCATCAAAAGGGTGATTAGAGGGGAAAGCCCTAACTTCCAAAAAGTAGGATTTCTACTCATGAACATGCAAGGTTGAGCTCACCCTACATCTTAAATAGTCTTGGGAAGGCTCAGGCCAAAGCTCATGCAAATCCAACACTTTTGAGGCACTTTTGGAGGCATTTGAAAAAGAGGCCAATTTGAATGTAAATTCAAATTGCAGTAACTTTCATCACTTGAATTCAAAAGTTGGCTTCATATTCAAACTCAGCACATTTTTCTGAGTTAGTCCACCAATTTTCATCTCCATTGGAGCTCATCTTGTCGGGAGCTGAATTTGCATTAATTCAAAACTGAAATTGAATTTCAGTTCAAAGGGGAAGCGAATTTAGCCAAACCAAATTCAAATTTAGGGGATCAAATTCAAACAATGACTTGGAGGCTGAGTCTCACATTCAATTGTGAGTAGCTGGGATATTTTCAGTGCAAACAGAAATGAAAAATGTGAAAAAGAATTAGAGGGGAGGTCCCACTTGTCAGCAGCCTTGACCCAGAAGCCTCCTCAGCTGATTTTTCTCACTCGGCCGAAGAAGCGCGCGCCAGCCGCTGGCGATGTCGGCGCCCGACCGCCTCAGCCGGCCAGCTCCTGCTTTTGCGTGGGAGGTGGCTCGGCAGGTTTCACGCCCTCCACTGCCCTCCGTGGGCTATAAAGGGCACGAAATCGCCGGCGAGCTCCTGTTTTTGCGCACTTCAGTAAACGGCCGCCTAGCCGCCCGAGTTCCGATCCCTTGCCACCCGAGCTGTGATCATCCTCTGCCCTCGACATCCATAGAAAAGCGGAGCGCTAGCTTGTCCTCGAGACCACCGCGCAAACCATTCCAAGGTTCGACCTTTGTGTGCAGAGAATTTCCAGTTTGGGGGGGGAGCTCATTTCGGGACCTGATTAGGTTTAGGAGAAATTCGGGAGGATCGTCGTGTGGGAGGTCAAACAGAGCTGAGAAATAGCGTCTAGAGGCTCTTGCGCCCCTCCTCGATCAAAAACCAAAAGGGAACCACCGCCGGAACCATAGGTTCATCATAGAACAGTTCGGCAGGAGAGGGGGTCGCCGGTGAGGTCCGGTGCACCGGCTGTTTCGGGTCCAACCGAGGTCATGCCGAGCTTCCCGAGGTCTCCCTGAACGTGGTGACGCGATTAGCGCGCGAAGGGGGTGGTCAGGAGGGCGGGAACACGTTGCCGATGTTGCACAGAGACATAGCGCTCGTCGCCGGTGAGCTGCGACGGTTAGCCGATGGCGGCATGATGTCCAACGTGTTCAGCGTCCAAAATTATGTGGGGGCGGCAAGTCTCACCGTCACCGGCGAGCTAGGTCGCCGGGAACGCCGACCTCGCCGGAGCTCCGGTGGCTCGGGGCGGCGGCGTCGGGAGGTAGACGAAGGCGCGGGTCCCACGTGTCAACCGCTGTGCATTTAAATTAAATGGAAGGGCCCCGCTGTCAGCCTTCGGTTTAGAGCGGGAGATGATTTTCTGTAGGAAAATAATTCAGGGATCAGCCCAAACTTTAGAAATTCATAACTTCGGCTAGGAGAGTCCAAATTCAGTGAACCAAATTTTGTTGGATTCATCTCTTTGAGTACTATCCAGCCAAACAAGTTTCAGCTCATGAAACCTAAAAGTTTCCCAGAATTAATTCTCTAAACTTTAAACTGTTAGGAATTTTATCTGGACAATTACTTTATGAAAAATTCTGAAATTTGGCTGGGAGGTTCAGTGGAAAATCCTCGAGTCCCAGTAAAATTTTCAGACCCATCCAAGTTAATTTAGTCCCCCTAATGGTGTGGTTAAGTGAACTGCCCTGAGAAAATAGAAAAATGTACATAAACATGTTTCAGATTTTCTCAAATCTTGTTTAGGGCCTAACTTCCTCTAGAATTCTTCAAATGACGTGAAACCAATTCCATTAGAACCATCTTAATTTCTAGTTTCCCGAAAGTAATGGTTGGAGCCATGAAAACCCTTGGAATTCCTTAGAGGCTCTAATGTTGACCAAATAGGCTATTATTTGTACAAGGCTCAAATGAACTTTGTTTTAAATGAAACTTGGTAAGTACTCTAGTTAGAACCCTACCAAGTTAACATAAAAATTCCAGAACCAAAGGGGAGGTCTAGCTAGAGTTATAGTAATTGCGTATTCAATTCTAAATATTGCATTTGAATTGACATGTAGTATCTCGTTAACGTGTAGTCACTAAAGGCGAGGAGACTCCGGAAGTGCTCGACTTCCTCCTTCCGGATGAAGCCTTAACATCTGACCAGCAGCAACAAGGCAAGCCCCGATTTGCATTAAACCCTTTTATAAAGTTTTGCTTTGTTTACATGTTTAGTATGAGGTATGGATGTGCATTAGGTGTAGGAGTGATGAAACCCAATTGCATAACCAGATTTTCCTATAAGAGTGAGGATAGTGTCTAAGACCTCAAGTAGACAGGCTAGGCTTAATGATTCCTAGAACTTCGGTACAAGTCGAGTAGTTGGAATCTACTCGCGAGTTAGGTTTTGGGAAACACGGGATTGGTTCGAGTGATGTGAGATCACTTTAGAAATGAAAAATGAGACCAGGCAGGGGCTAGGGCGCAGCAAGAGGAAGTCTTGTGTGCGCAGCCCTATCCGTGTCGATTGAGGACCGATCCGTGTGCGGCCCTACTGAACTAGTATTGAACGTACCGAAGGCATATCAGATATATAGGCCCCGGTAAACCTATGTAACCTAAACCTACGGGTGTCGAGGCATAGCACACCGATTTATAGGTGTAGGTTGAGGGCAGCAAGGTGGAAATCTGCTAACGGGCATAGAGAGAAGCTCCATGTAGGGAATCTCCTGCCCGTTTCGGTGCGACCGGTTCAACGTTTGGGCTGTTGGGTGAAAGGTTGTCCCGTACGACATCGAGTGAGCGTGCTGTGCAGCTCCACGGATGGGCGTACGTGACGTGCTCTTTGGGTATCCCTGCAGGTGTATATCGAGTCGATTCACCGTCCCTCGCGGTGACGAGTACCGCTTGTTCACTGCGTCGTAAAGTAGATAAATCAGAGAATGTTATGAGTCAATTCTGCTGATATGTATAATTGTATTGCTACATGTGTGCCACCAAATATTGCTTACTAAATTTTTTTATTCATGAATTGTTAACTTGTGGCTAAAAGATGAACTAAGGATGAACTTGTAGGCGTGTCCATTTGCTGAAATTACTATCCCATGTTCGTGTAAACTGCATGTAGAGTTTCATGCCTAGGTGAGTCGGTTAAGTCTTGTTGAGCCATCGTGCTCATGGTTGCTGCTTAAGTGTTTTTCAGGTGAGGAGCCACCCACGGACTCGGGTTACGAGTCCACCAGCGAGGGTTACCCTCCGTCCGGGACCACGGCTGAGTGGGAGCCGTACACGCCGTGCTAAGCTGAGGAGTGCAGCTAGTGTGGGTTGCCCTAGGGCTGGGCAATCGACTTTTGCTAGATAGACGGGCGTGAGTTGTACAAATTTAACTTCCGCTGTGTAATATAAACACTAGTTTTTAACTGAGTAGTGTACTACTTTGTACATTTTAGTTGGTTTTCTATGTAATACAATGTATCCTTATGATATGTGCTGTCGGGTGTCGCATACAGCACCACCCTCTGCGATCCTGGATACGTGGATTCCGGTCCACCACAGGCTGGTATCAGAGCGGCATTGGGGATAGCACATTAATTAAGGACTGTATTACGGGAAAAGTTAGGTTTACGGTGAGAATTCGGTAGTTGCCCAAGTAAGGACTATATTAGCATAGTTACTTAAAGTGGCAAGACTAACATATGTGTTATAATTCTGAATTTTAATTATCTAACGATGCACCTACGCTCAGGTAAAAATTGTAAGAACGCCACCGAAAGCGGTTCAATTTCGGTTAGCTCCCCTGACGAGGAACGTGGTTCAGGAATAGGTCTCACAGCTTGGTGTGAGACGTCAATATGAAACTCTTGGACTCTTCATGCTCCTGAGTTCATATGAAACGCTGATCCCTAGCGTGCATTAGGCAAGTAAGTGGAGACCCCATCGCATGGTCAGTAACGCGAGAGTGTGTTCGTCTGGAAATAGCCTAGGAGGACATACGCAGCGCTTGCCATCGGCGTGCCCTGCAGCGCAGTAGGTAGTATCTGTTGGGGTGATAAAATTTCCAACCGTGATGACCCGTTCGCGCTCTACTCGGGTTCCCCGTCGTGTGGTGTTAAAACACGATCATGTACCTTGAGACGTGGCCTAACTCAAGGACGGCCGTATGGCAACGATACGGGCGTTTGTATTTACTTTCAATTATGGACCTGCCTGAAATGAACATAACCTTTGAGTGCATTATTATTGTGTGGTCTTCTGTAGGTACTAACCACGTATGTATCCCGTGTAGTATACGTGTGCGAACGACCGTTTAGTGCCACAATTGAGACGTATATGCCGGTATAATCCGGTTAGGATTTTCCTTTTTGTGAGGAACGTAGTACCGACATATCATAGGCATGTGCATGAAAGATAATGATAAACAAGGAATTAAAATCACTAAGTTTCAACATTTAGGACCCTGGTTGGGTAGAAAAATTTAATAGTTCATCAGTGTAGTCAAAGGGATGGAAAAACAGAGTGCTCTGTTTTGAGCAGCAAGTTTGCTGAACTTTGACAGAGCATAATTCACAGAACATTTAGCCAATGGAGGTGTGGGGTATGGTTCTGGAAAGTTGTTTAAACACTCTACAACTTTGTTGTAGACTCCTAGAGCCGAATCACACCTTAAGATGGCTTAAATCCCAGAGGATTGTAAACTGTCCAGAACCAGGACAGATTTAAAACACTCTCTGGACTGTTCTGTTTTTCAAGCATAACTTCCTGTAGAAAAATCTGAAATTATCATATGATACATCTTTGAAAAGGGTAAGATACGTGTTACATCTTTGTAATTCAAAGTTTCTGCAATTGCAGCATGTAATGAAGCTGAAGTCAGAGTTGAAAACAGCAACTTCCAAAGGAGGTGCTGTTGAAATTCTTCCAGGAATTCTGTTTACTTTGAATTACCATAACTTTTAAACCAGAGCTGATCTGAGGGCAAATAAGTACTCGTTGGATAGATACTGAAGTTAACTTTAACTTTGGTATTCAGCTTGAGTCATGATAATGCCTAGAACCAGATCAAAATCTGGGATATGTAGCAACTGGTCATTCTGACAGAGGGATGACAGTTGAACTCAAGTGAGAGATTGTTGTACCCTAGGGGGTTTAAGTACTTCCAGTGGGGTAGAACATACTCATGAGTGGTTATCTTCAACTAGTGAAAGATTTGAGTGTATGTATTGCTCAAGCTTCTTTTGCTAGAGACCATGTTTGTGTCGTATTGAAGATAAAAGGATAGTATACGTGATGGCAAAGCGATATTAACATCTCGTAGTGACCAAACCTAGTTGAGATGAACTTCCAAAGAGGGAGTCCATCAAATTGGATTTAACTAGCTTGTATTTGGTCTGGTAATGGTGTAGCTTGTGCAAAGTTATTACATTATCTGTATACGAGATGTATCCCATGTTTTACTGTCATTATGTTTTACACCTATTTTATTGGACTGCATGAAATATGTTGCCGGACTGATGGTTATTGTCGTATGGTTGCAGATGGTTCGCACTCGGACCACGCATGACATTGGTGGCTCTAGCCAGCAGGGGTGTGATGACTCTCAGCCACCTGCCTACGACAGCACCCCGCAGCAACAACCAGCACCGCCGCCTCCGCTTACGCTAGCGGATGTGATTGCGGCACTGGTGGGTGGTCGTGAGGAGCAGACCGACCTGCTCCGCACGAATGTGCAGAATACGTCCCAGATGGGAGGCGACAAGATAGGAGGCCTCGTGATCCCCGTGATGTGATGTACTCGGATTTCATGAGTATGCACCCTCCGGTGTTCACAGAAGCAGAAGAACCACTGCAGGCCGACAACTGGCTGCGGACAATCGAGTCCAAATTTGGGCTGCTCCAATATACGAAGCGGCAAAAGACTCTGTTCGTGGTGCAGCAGCTTCACAGTGCCACTGGTGCGTGGTGGGCGAACTATGTCGCCTCACGTCCGGCTGGCCATGCCGTGGAGTGGGAAGAATTCTGGGAGGCGTTCCGCGCCTACCATATCCCTCCCGGGATAATGAAGCGGAAGTTCCAAGAGTTCTTGGAGCTGAAGCAGGGCGGGAGGAGTGCCCACGACTACTCCCGTGCCTTCAACCATCTGGCGCAATATGCGTCGGATTACATCTCCACCGAGGAGAAGAAGCGAGAGCACTTCTATCGGAGGTTACACCCCGAGATGAAGACGCATCTCGTCCAATGCAATCGCGGCACCTTCAATAATCTAGTCAATGCCACGATCATGCAAGAAGATTCTCAGCGAGAGTTAGCGGCTGAGCAACGGAAGTGCAGCACTCCACCCAGCAGTGGGGGTGGAGCTCCCAGAAGTACCACATGGTGTATCGGACACCATCCGGTCAGCAGTGGCATCCACCGGCGCGATCTCAGCAGTTTGGGGGTCGTTCTTTCCAATCACCCCCGTTCCGACCGTCGATGCCACCACCGCGACCGCAACAGCAGCAGCAGACGGTACACCGGGTGTTTCCACCGCCACAACGCGCCCCGGGTTTACGTCCGCCGATCAGCGGAGGACCACCTCGCTACACATGCTTTACGTGTGGCCAGGCGGGCCATTTCTCGAAGGACTGTCCCCAGGGGAAGCAGAGCAGTGGGCAAGCCCAGTTTCAGGGCGGTGCTCGAGGCCGACCTCCGGTCAAGAAGGTTGGTCAGCGGACTGGGGGCGTTCGCCACCTCGACAATGAGGACGCCCCAGAGGGAGACAACGTGCTGGCGGGTATGTTCACTCTCAACGACCAAGCAATCATCATTTTATTCGATTCTGGTGCAACCCACAGTTTTATAAGTGCATCCTATGTGGCTAAGCATCAAATGCAAGTCTTCCCAACCGACTGCACATATATGATCTGCTCACCGGGAGGGAATATTTCAGCAAATATGATGATTCCAAAAGCACCTCTGTGCTTAAGGGGGAAGATATATCCCACCACTTTGATAATCCTTACAGGGCAAAAGATTGATGCAATCTTAGGGATGTCATGGTTACACTACCATGGCGCTGTCCTGGACACTTGGACACGGATGGTTCATTTGAATTCTCCATTCCACCGTCCGCATTCCATGGTGCTAGACAGTCCAGTCCGGGAAGTTTCAGAAATTAATAATGTTGAAGCCCTCAAGTTAGAGGACATCCCCGTAGTCCGGGAGTACCCCGATGTGTTTCCGGATGATCTTCCGGGCATGCCACCTGAGCGGGACGTTGAGTTCAAGATTGAGCTTGCACCCGGGACTACTCCTATCTCATGGAGACCCTACAAAATGGCACCAAATGAGCTGGCTGAATTGAAAGAGCAGCTCAATGATCTATTGAGCAAAGGTTTCATTAGGCCGAGTTCCTCGCCTTGGGGATGCTCGGTGCTGTTTGTAAAGAAGAAGGATGAAACTTTGAGGCTGTGTGTGGACTACCGGCCGCTCAACGCCGTCACCATCAAGAACAAATACCCACTGCCTCGTATTGACATCTTGTTTGATCAGCTTGTGGGTGCAAGTGTGTTCTCCAAGATGGACCTTTGCTCTGGATATCATCAAATAAAAATCCGGGCAGAGGATATCCCGAAGATGGCCTCATCGACGAGATATGGCTTATATGAATATCTCGTCATGTATTTTGGTCTCACCAATGCTCCAGCACACTTCATGTATCTCATGAACTCAGTGTTCATACCGGAGCTGGACAAGTTTGTGGTGGTGTTCATTGATGATATCTTGGTTTACTCCAAGATAGAAGCAGAACACGCCGAACACTTAAGAATCGTTCTTCAACGACTGCGAGCCCACAAACTCTACGCCAAGTTCAGCAAATGTGAATTTTGGATCAGCCAAGTGCCATTTCTGGGACATATCATCTCAGCGGAAGGCATTGCGGTTGACCCAAGCAAAATCGAGCAAATGCTGAAATGGAAAGCTCCCACTTTAGTCCATGAAGTCAGAAGCTTCCTCGGTTTAGCGGGATACTATCGGAGATTCATTCCAAGCTTCTCCAAGCTTGCTAAGCCGATGACAGAATTGCTGAAGAAGGGAACAAAATATGTTTGGAACATGGCATGTGAAGGAGTGTTCCAAGCATTAGTGAAGCATATCACAACAGCTCCGGTCTTGTCTCAACCGGATACAACCAAGCCCTTCGACGTGTATTGTGATGCGTCTGGTATTGGGCTCGGCTGCATGTTGATGCAGGAAGGACGTGTGGTCGCATATGGCTCACGCCAACTTTGAAACCATGAGCAGTACTACCGAACTCATGATCTTGAGCTTGCTGCTGTGGTACTGGCGTTGAAGATGTGGAGGCACTATCTCTTGGGGAATTTGGTGCATCTCTACACCGACCACAAGAGCCTGAAGTATATTTTCACCCAAAAAGAGCTGAATATGAGGCAAAGGAGGTGGTTAGAACTAATCAAAGATTATGAGATTGAGATTCATTACCACCCCGGCAAGGCGAATGTGGTTGCCGACGCGCTGAGTCAGAAATTACATGTCCATAACCTCACCATTACACCGATAGAGGAGGAAGAGCCGAGTCTGTACTTGATTCCTTATGGATCACTCTACAACCTTGCTCTCATCCTACTATTAGGGAGGACATCATTGCAGCTCAAAAAGTTGATAAGGGCATGACACATCTCCGGAGATGGATAGACAACGGGGAAATCAAATGTTTCCGGAAGGATGATGAGGGGACGCTGTGGTTTAATGACCGCATAGTTGTACCCCGGAACATGGAGCTGAGGAAGAAAATTCTTGATGAAGCTCACTTGTCTAAATACTCCATTCATCCGGGCAGCAACAAAATGTACCAAGATTTGAAAAAGAAATTTTGGTGGACGCGGATGAAGCGGGAAGTAGCGCAGTACGTATCCGAGTGTGATACGTGTAGACGAGTGAAAGTTTATCATATGAGAAAACCAGGGCTGCTGCAACCCCTAAACATCCCGGCATGGAAATGGGAAGATGTGAGCATGGATTTCATTGTGGGATTACCCCTGACTTCTAACAAGCATAATTCCATTTGGGTGATCGTTGACCGATTAACCAAGTCGGCTCACTTCATTCCTGTGCATACACGTTACAATGCCAGCAAATATGCGGAGCTGTACATAGCGAGAATTCTATGTTTATATGGGGTACCCAAGACCATAGTCTCAGATCGAGGTGCATTATTTGTGTCTCGCTTTTGGGAGCAGCTGCACGCTGCTTTGGGTACTAAGCTGATGAGGAGCTCCACCTATCACCCTCAGACAGATGGGCAAACAGAGAGGGTGAATCAAGTACTAGAAGACATGTTGAGAGCGTCTGCCATCCACCACGGTAGAAACTGGGATGATCATCTACCGTTGGCGGAATTCTTGTACAATAACGGCTATCAGGCGAGTATCAAGATGGCACCATATGAAGCTCTCTACGGTCGTAAATGCCGCACCCCATTGAACTGGTGCGAGTCCGGTGAAAGGGTCACATTCGGGGTTGATGTGGTGAACGACGCCGAAGAGCGCGTTCGGATGATTCAAGCAAACTTGAAGGCCACTCAATCCCGGCAGAAAATCTACGCTGATAAGAGGCGTAGGCCGTTGCACTTTGACGTCGGGGAACACGTGTATCTCCGATGAAAGGCGTGCACCGGTTTGGCGTGAAGGGGAAACTCGCTCCCTTGTAAAAGCCCAAGAAAAGGGACTTGCAAAAACTTCTCTTCACTTCACAACACCTCAGTTCTTGTTGTGGATAGCTGGTAAAAAAATGGGAAGAGCAAGTAACCTCCATCAAAGGAGTGGTTAGAGGGGAAACTTACACTTTCACAACATGGGAAAATTCTACACATATGATCACACATGGGAGGGAAATTTCAAACTGTTGCATTCAAATTCATGATTTCAGCAGCTAAAACAAGGAGCAAAGGGCAGAATTGGATTCCTTGGGTTCAATTTAGTGGGGAGACAAAGTTTCAATAATTTTTGAAAGGGTTTTCTACCCAATGGTCCAAAAAGGAGCCAAATAGGCAAGAATTCAAATATACATTTGAATTTGAGGGAAACTTCTCCAATCATGCAAATGTGGCTCAGTTTGAGACTTCAAACATTTGAATTACTCATTTGCCAAAAATTTGGAGATCTTTTGGGCAGAGGGGAGCTGTGGGGCCCAATGGTCAGTGAGAAGAGAGGGGAGAAACTTACTGCCTAAGTTAATCGGTTCCACAGTTCACACTCGAGCGAGTTGTTTTCTCCCACCGGCTGCCACCGCACGGACGACCGACGACCGGAAGCACCTCCCGAGCTGTTTAGGGGATCGATGTTTCTCCGTTCTTACCCCCTCCACCGAGAGCTCAGCGCCCACACTGCCTCCCAGCCGACGCTGAGCGATCCCCGTGTCTCCTCGGCGATAAACACGACCACAGAGGCGCGCCTTCGGTTTACCGCCGCCCGGCTGCTCCACCCCGTGGCACGACGCGCTAAGCTTCCCCACAGCACCTCCGGACGTCCTTGAGTGTGGAAGAAGCAAGAACCGGGCGCTAGCTCAGTCGGGATGTCGGCGTCGAGCCGATCTTCCTCCACAGCGCCGAAGAAAGCCGCCGCGACAAGATCACGTCGCCCGGCCACCACAGAGCCTCTCCCATCAAGTTGCAAAAGCGAAAAGGTGCGCCAGTAACCCTTCTCGCTTCACAACCACGCCGGCAGCGTGTCATGGACCGTGCTGGCCGGAATTTCAGTTCTTGCGCAAGCATGTGATATAGCCCGGTTCGGGTAAATCGGCAAATTCACCTCACACACCGAACCACTCCTCCCCAGACCTAGAAACCCAGTTGTAGACATCCGTGCGGGCACGTGGGATCAAGAATTAGGAAGAACCATCGAAGAAAACCTCAGTTCTTCGAGTTTTTCCAGTTTTCCCCGAAATCGCCCTAGGTCGCACGGTGAGCTCCTAGTTGCCGACGTTTCTCGTGAGATCAGAGCCCTGTACGTTGCTCCTTAGGTCATGGCGATGCTGTAGGAGCTAACCGGAGCCAGGTTGGGGGCAGGAAAGTGCCCTACGACGTCGCCGGAGTAGAGAGAAGCTCTGTCACCGTCGCGGGCATAGTTCCGGCCATTGTCAAGCTCCGGTGAGAGTACCAGCGTGTTCAGCGCGCGAAAGTATGCCCAGGCGGCGAGTTTCCGGCCGGGAGGCGGTCGGGAAGCCAGTTCCGGCGAGCTGCTGAGGTGTGCCGGCGAGGGGGCGGCGCGGGAAAAAGGGCGGGCGCGAGGAAGAAGACGAGCCGGCCGGGCCCGCTCGTCAGTCCCTCGCGGCACAGTGTGGGGATCTTCTGTTACACCGGATCGGCTGTGAACACGCGGAAAACAATCCTGTGGCCCCGTGTGGTGCAGCCGAGGTGATGACACGTGGGAGCCGGGCCCGCTGTCAGAAGTTTGAACTTTTCCCGGATAATTCGAATTCCAGAAATTCCCCAAACTTTAGAACTCCATAACTTTTGCTAGGAAGCTCCAAATTTAGTGATTCAAATTGGGTTGGATTCATCTTGCCTAGCTCTGTCCAAATATACAACCCAATTCGTAGGAAACCCATTAATTAATTCTGCAAAATTCTTTAAAGCTTTTCAGCAAAAGAATTTTAGAGGGAGTTTGGTTCATCCAAAAATCCCCAAATCTTGCCAGAATGTTCTTTAGGAAATTATTGTACCCCTGTAAAAGTTTCAGACCATTTGGAGTTGATTTAGTCAGAGCAATTCAAATTTGATGATGCTGTGTTCATTTGAATACAGAAACATTTCAGAGAATTTCCAAAACTTGGAAATTCAGTTCTGGGCAAAACTTAGCTCCAAAAATGCTGGGAAAATTCATGCAAACTCTATGAGCTATAATTGAAATTGTAGTTCACTAAGTTGGGCATGAACAGGGGTGTTACCTCAGAATTAATTCTTCTTTGCTTATTTGCTAAACGAATTATTCTGAGCAAACCACTCAGTGAAAAGTGCTAATATTTGGTCCAGAGGGTTTCCTTGTGACAAGGAACTTACACAAAAATTCTCAGCTCCATTGGAGCTGTGGACCACCCTGTCCTGTTTAACCCCTTGAGGGATTAATATGGAAAAGGGAGAAAAACCACTTAGCACTTAACCATGTACTTAGGTCCAGGCCCAAGCCACCCACACCCAGTTCATTTTTAAATTCTTAAACAGAGTTCCAGGTGTTAGAGACTGGTTATTAGAACTAATAACAGTAACCTTACGATAACTTGTATGCATATTAATTAACATGTAGTATTTCATAAACATGTAGTCACTGAAGAAGAGACTCCGGAAGTGCTGGACTTCCTTCTTCCGGACGAAGACTTAATCCCTGACCAGCAGCAAAAAGGCAAGCCCCGGTTTGCATTAACCCTTTTATAAGTCTTACTTTGTTTACAGGTGTCATATGAAGTATGATTGTGCATTAGGTATAGGATGAATGAAACCCCACTTGCATAACCACAGGTTCCTAAAAGAGTGAGGGTAGTGTCTAAGACCTCGAGTAGACAGGCTATGCTTAATGTTCCATAGGACTTCGGTACAAGTCGAGTAGTTGGAATCTACTCGCGAGTTTAGGCTTGGGAACATACGGGTTCGGTTGAGTGATGCGAGATCACTTTAGTAATGAAAATGACACTAGGCAGGGGCTAGGGTGCAGCGAGGGGAAGTCTTGTGTGCGCAGCCCTGTCCGTGTCGATTGAGGACCGATCCGTGTGCGACCCACGCTGATCAAGTTTGAACGTACCGAAGGCATATCGGATATATGGGCCCCGTTAAAGCGATGTAGCCTAAACCTCCGGGCGTCGAGGCATAACGCACCGATTTATAGGTGTAGGCTGAGGGCAGCAAGGTGGAAATCTGCCAACGGGCATAGAGAGATGCTCCGTGTGGGGAACCTCCTGCTCGTTTCGGTGCGACCGGTTCGACGTTTGGGCTGTTGGGTGAAAGGTTGTCCCGTACGACATCGAGTGAGCGTGCTGTGCAGCTCCACGGGTGGGCGTACGTGACGTGCTCTTTGGGTTTCCCTGCAGGTGTATATCGAGTCGATTCGCCGTCCCTCACGGTGAAGAGTACCACTTGGTCACTGAGTCGTGATGTAGATTAATGGATGAAACCTGTTGATTCAATATTGCTGGTTGATATAATTGTATTGCTACATGTGTGCCACCAAATACTGCTTACTAAATTTCAGATTTCATGAACTGTTAACTTGTTGCTAAAGGATGAACTAAGGATGAACTTGTAGGCGTGTCCTTTTGCTGAAATATTACTATCCTATGTCCATTGTACCCCTGATGTAGAGTTTCGTGCTTAGGTGAGTCGGTTAAGCCTTGCTGAGCCTTCGTGCTCACGGTTGCTGCTTAAGTGTTTTTCAGGTGAGGAGCCACCCACGGACTCGAAGTACGAGTCCACCGGCGAGGGTTACCCTCCGTCGGGGACCACGGCTGAGTGGGAGCCGTACACGCCGCGCTGAGCTGAGACGTGCAGCTAGTGTGGGTTGCCCTAGGGCTGGGCAACCGACTTTTGCTAGATAGGCGGGCGTGAGTTGTACAAAAGAAACTTCCGCTGTGTAATAAAGACTCTAGTTTGTAACTGAGAAGTGTACTACTTTGTACCTTCAGTTTGTTTTCCCTTGTAATGTAATGTGTTCTTATGATGTGTGCTGTCGGGTGTCGCATCGCGCGGCACCACCCTCTGCGATCCTGGATGAGCGGATTCTGGTCTGCCGCATCCCTGATTCATTGGACCCTATGCTATCACCGAGATGTGGGGACCAGCGGCGTATAGACTGGAGCTACCAGCATCTCTTGCTGGTGTTCATGACGTTTTCCATGTTTCACAACTGCGAAAATGTCTGAAGCATACGGCTGCTGTTCCCACTGAGGACATCGGCGAGCTGCAACCGGATTTGACGTATGATGAATATCTGGTGGCAATTATTGATGAGAAAGCTCGGACCACACGTAGCCGAACGTTGTGGTTCTATAAGATACTCTGGAGCAATCACACGGCCGACTAAGCAACGTGGGAGAGCAAGGAATTCCTTCGCTCAAACTACCCGGAGTTCATGGCTTCTCAGCACGGGTGAGTTCCTATTACATCGCTGTCTCTTCTTTTGTAATCTCGGGACGAGATTCTTTTAAGGGGGGAGGGATGTAAAAGCCCAAGAAAAGGGACTTGCAAAAAATTTCCATCACCTCACAACACCACAGCTTTTGTTGTGGATATCTTGTGAATACTTGTGAAGAGCATGTAACCACCATCAAAAGGGTGATTAGAGGGGAAAGCCCTAACTTCCAAAAAGTAGGATTTCTACTCATGAACATGCAAGGTTGAGCTCACCCTAGACCTTAAATAGTCTTGGGAAGGCTCAGGCCACAGCTCATGCAAATCCAATACTTTTGAGGCACTTTTGGAGGCATTTGAAAAAGAGGCCAATTTGAATGTAAATTCAAATTGCAGTAACTTTCATCACTTAAATTCAAAAGTTGACTTCATATTCAAACTCAGCACATTTTTCTGAGTTAGTCCACCAATTTTCATCTCCATTGGAGCTCATCTTGTCGGGAGCTGAATTTGCATTAATTCAAAATTGAAATTGAATTTCAGTTCAAAGGGGAAGCAAATTTAGCCAAACCAAATTTAAATTTAGGAGATCAAATTCAAACAATGACTTGGAGGCTAAGTCTCACATTCAATTGTGAGTAGCTGGGATATTTTCAGTGCAAACAGAAATGAAAAATGTGAAAAAGAATTAGAGGGGAGGTCCCACTTGTCAGCAGCCTTGACCCAAAAGCCTCCTCAGCTGATTTTTCTTACTCGGACGAAGAAGCGCACGCCAGCCGCTGGCAACGTCGGCGCCCAACTGCCTCAGACGGCCAGCTCCTGCTTCGGCGTGGGAGGTGGCTTGGCAGGTGTCACGCCCTCCACTGCCCTCCGTGGGCTATAAAGGGCACGAAATCGCTGGCGAGCTCCTGTTTTCACGCACTTCAGTAAACGGCCGCCTAGCCGCCCGAGTTCCGATCCCTTGCCACCCGAGCTGTGATCATCCTCTGCCCTCGACATCCATAGAAAAGCGGAGCGCTAGCTTGTCCTCGAGACCACCGCACAAACCGTTCCAAGGTTCGACCTTTGTGCGCAGAGATTTTCCCAGTTTAGGGGGGAGCTCATTTCGGGACCCGATTAGGTTTAGGAGAAATTCGGGAGGATCGTCGTGTGGGAGGTCAAACAGAGCTGAGAAATAGCATCTAGAGGCTCTTGCGCCCCTCCTCGATCGAAAACCGAAAGGGAACCACCGCCAGAACCATAGGTTCACCATAGAACAGTTCGGCGAGAGAGGGGGTCGCCGGTGAGGTCCGGTGTGCCGGCTGTTTCGGGTCCAACCGAGGTCATGCGGAGCTTGCCGAGGTCTCTCTGAACGTGGTGACGCGATTAGCGCGCGAAGGGGGTGGTCAGGAGGGGGAAACACGTTGCCGATGTTGCACAGAGACATAGCGCTCGTCGCCGGCGAGCTATGACGGTTAGCCAATGGCGGCATGAGTCCAACGTGTTCAGCGTCCAAAATTATGTGGGGGCGGCAAGTCTCACCGTCGCCGGCGAGCTAGGTCGCCGGGAACGCCGACCTCGCCGGAGCTCCGGTGGCTCGGGGCGACGACGTCGGGAGGTAGACGAAGGTGCGGGTCCCACATGTCAGCCGCTGTGTTAAGCGTGCGCGAGCACGTGGTTAGTTTAAATTAAATGGGCGGGCCCCGCTGTCAGCCTCCGGTTTAGCGCGGGAGACGATTTTCTGTAGGAAAATAATTCAGGGATCAGCCCAAACTTTAGAAATTCATAACGTTGGCTAGGAGTGTCCAAATTCAGTGAACCAAATTTTGTTGGATTCATCTCTTTGAGTACTATCCAGCCAAACAAGTTTCAGCTCATGAAACCTAATAGTTTCCCAGAATTAATTCTCTAAAATTTAAACTGTTAGGAATTTTATCTGGAGAATTACTTTATGAAAAATTCTGAAATTTGGCTGGGAGGTTCAGTGGGAAATCCTTGAGTCCCAGTAAAATTTTCAGACCCATCCAAGTTAATTTAGTTCCCCTAATGGTGTGGTTAAGTGAACTGCCCTGAGAAAATAGAAAAATATACAGAAACATTTTTCAGATTTTCCCAAATCTTGTTTAGGGCCTAACTTCCTCTAGAATTCTTTAAATGACGTGAAACCAAATTCCATTAGAACCATATTAAATTCTAGTTTCCAGAAAGTAATGGTTGGAGCCATGAAAACCCCTGGAATTCCTTAGAGGCTCTAATGTTGACCAAATAGGCTTTTATTTATACAAGGCTCAAATGAACTTTGTTTCAAATGAAACTTGGTCAGTACTCTGGATAGAACCCTACCAAGTTAACATAAAAATTCCAGAACCAAAGGGGAGGTCTAGCTAGAGTTATAGTAATTGCGTATTCAATTCTAAACATTGCATTTGAATTGACATGTAGTATCTCGTTAACGTGTAGTCGCTGAAGGCGAGGAGACTCCGGAAGTGCTCGACTTCCTCCTTCCGGACGAAGCCTTAACATCTGATCAGCAGCAACAAGGCAAGCCCCGGTTTGCATTAAACCCTTTTATAAAGTTTTTGCTTTGTTTCTATGTTTAGTATGAGGTATGGATGTGCATTAGGTGTAGGATGGATGAAACCCAATTGCATAACCAGATTTTCCTATAAGAGTGAGGGTAGTGTCTAAGACCTCGAGTAGACAGGCTAGGCTTAATGATTCCTAGAACTTCGGTACAAGTCGAGTAGTTGGAATCTACTCGCGAGTTAGGCTTTGGGACACACGGGACTGGTTCGTGTGATGTGAGATCACTTTAGAAATGAAAAATGAGACCAAGCAGGGGCTAGGGCGCAGCAAGAGGAAGTCTTGTGTGCGCAACCCTGTCCGTGTCGATTGAGGACTGATCCATGTGCGGCCCTGCTGAACAAGTATTGAACGTACCGAAGGCATATCGGATATATGGGCCCCGGTAAACCGATGTAACCTAAACCTCCGGGCGTCGAGGCATAGCACACCGATTTATAGGAGTAGGTTGAGGGCAGCAAGGTGGAAATCTGCTAACGGGCATAGAGAGATGCTCTGTGTAGGGAACCTCTTGCCCATTTCGGTGCGACCGGTTCGACGTTTGGGCTGTTGGGTGAAAGGTTGTCCCGTACGACATCGAGTGAGCATGCTGTGCAGCTCCACGGATGGGCGTACATGACGTGCTCTTTGGGTATCCCTGCAGGTGTATATCGAGTCGATTCGCCACCCCTCACGGTGACGAGTACCGCTTGTTCACTGCGTCGTAAAGTAGATAAATCAGAGAATGTTATGAGTCAATTCTGCTGATATGTATAATTGTATTGCTACATGTGTGCCACCAAATATTGCTTACTAAATTTTTTTATTCATGAATTGTTAACTTGTGGCTAAAATATGAACTAAGGATGAACTTGTAGGCGTGTCCATTTGCTGAAATTACTATCCCATGTTCGTGTAAACTGCATGTAGAGTTTCATGTCTAGGTGAGTCGGTTAAGTCTTGTTGAGCCATCGTGCTCATGGTTGCTGCTTAAGTGTTTTTCAGGTGAGGAGCCACCCACGGACTCGGGTTACGAGTCCACCGGCGAGGGTTGCCCTCCGTCGGGGACCACAGCTGAGTGGGAGCCGTACACGCCACGCTAAGCTGAGGAGTGCAGCTAGTGTGGGTTGCCCTAGGGCTGGGCAATCGACTTTTGCTATATAGACGGGCATGAGTTGTACAAATTTAACTTCCGTTGTGTAATATAAACACTAGTTTGTAACTGAGTAGTGTACTACTTTGTACATTTCAGTTGGTTTTCTATGTAATACAATGTATCCTTATGATGTGTGTTGTCGGGTGTCGCATCGTGCGGCACCACCCTCTGCGATCCTGGATGCGCGGATTCCGGTCTGCCACAGGAGTAGTCTAGTCTAGCTCTTTAGTCTCGCTCTTTAACACTCACTTTATGTTGGTTTGTAATAACTATGCCATATTATGCCACGTTATGTTATTTTGTAATGACTATGTCATTTTATGTCTTCATATTATGCCATATTGATATGACCTTGTTCGTAAATGTTATATCTTCCTTAATGCGTTTAACACTCACTTTATCACATCACACTTAGCCACCCCACCATAACACGTGTATGTATGAAATCCCCAAAGAACTCACTCTCGTGCATATTTTTCCTTGACAATCTTTTATGCACACATTTAGGAGGAGTGAACCATACACACATGTGTTATGAAAACAATCTATTATATCTATTTATCAAATGAAAGTGCATCTAGGCATCCCTTGTGGGTTTTGGTTGATTTATGACAAACAAATGAGACCCTAACAAAATCGTTGAGATAAGCGCAGGTTTTTAAAGAAAACAGGAAAAAAGCGCAAAAATAAAGGAGAATGAGGATCTAAAATGATAAGAGCTCAGGAGCTGAAGAGATTAGATTAAACACACCCCAAGAGCTCAAGTGAAAGAAATCACACTAACTTCACAAAAATCAGCATGAGCGGACTAGTCCGATATCAACCGGACTAGTCTGATTTCTCTCTGACTAGAAAATGGACTAGTCCGATATGGACCGGGCTAGTCCGATTTGTCTCTGAGTAGATAACGGACTAGTCCGCACCCTTACGGACTAGTCCGATATCTCACAACACTTAGGGTTTTCCACACGCCGCACACCGGACTAGTCCGGAGTTCACCACGGACTAGTACGGACATCGCAAACCCTAACGGTAACCTTTGGAAACCCTAGTATAAATAGAGGTGTACGGCCATACCACCACATAACTCGACCCCCTGAGACGTCACACCTTCCAAGAGCTCAAAATTCACATCTCTCCACACATTCTAACCCAAAAAGGATCAAATCTTTGAGGATTAGCAATTGATCAAAGGAGAGACTTGTTCTACATATCTTGAGCTTTTGGGTTTGATCTCTCACACACTCTTGTTCATTTATTGTTCATCTTTTGTGTGTTCTTGGTGGTATTCATTCATTGTAATTCTTGAGGAGCCCTCAACTTGTGAGAAGGCCCCTTAAACGATTTATTTGCCCGTTGTGATTAGTGGAAGAGAATCGCCTCCGTGGCGATTTGACGAGGGTAGGGTTGGTGAAGACCCGGTCCTTCGTGGACTCCTCAACGGGGACGTAGATTTCCTTCGTGGAATCAAATCTCGGGATAAAATCTTGTATCTTGCTCTTGTTCATTTATTTTTCATCATATTCTAGGGTTTACTTAATCTTGTGTAATTCACGTTGAAGCATTGAAACCAAAATTGATCTCTATCATTCATTGTTTCACTATTGTAATACATCTAAGTTCCCAATTAATTTCCGCTGCATAAGGTACTAGAAGTGAAAATATTGATCAACCTTGATCTTTCTAGTCCACGCATACCAGACTAGTCCGCACAGTAGCGGACTAGTACGATTTTTCTCTTAGTAGACAACGGACTAGTCCGCACTCTACCGGACTAGTCTGATTTCCTTGTATTTGATAAATCTATTGAGTGTTTCAGGGATTAACAAAGAATCGACAAGCCTATTCACCCCCCTCTAGGCTACATTCAATTGGTATCAGAGCCAAACTCTTCAAAAGAGACTCACCGCTCGAAGAGACGATGTCGGACATCAAGGATGTACACAAGAAGATCGACGATGAAAAGGGTGATGATGAAAGGACTCAAAAGCTAAAGAAGCTATTCGACGCCATTCAAGACAGTGAGGATGATGATGATGAGGTGCTCCAACTCAAGCCTCTTCTACGGAAGAAGGCACTCTCCCCAAAAGGGAAGAAGAAGATCGATGATGAAAAGAAGAAGAAAGGGGGTAGGCACACAGACTACTCCCGATATCCTTTTGACTATTAACGTTTGAATTCTAACAATAGTCATTACTTATCAATTCCTCTAGGGAAAGCACCTTACTTTGATGGCAATGACTATTCAATGTGGAGACAAAACATGAAAATGCACCTTATATCTCTTAACCCAAGTTTGTGGCATATAGTGTGTACAGGGATAGATATCCCGGATGATGATGAAGAGCTGACTCCAAGCCAAGAACAAGCCGTTCATTGGAATGCTCAAGCTGTAGCTGTGATCCATCACTGAGCCGAGACGAGTTCACCAAGGTGGATGGACTCGAAATTGCCAAGGAGATATGGGACACACTACAAACCGCACATGAAGGTGACCGTCATGTACGCGAAGCCAAGATAGAAATTATTGAAGGTGAATTAGGAAGATTCACGATAGAAGAAGATGAATCACCACAAGATATGTACAATTGACTGAAGAATCTTATCAACAAAGTACGAGCTTATGGCAGCAAAAAGTGGAATGATCATGAGGTCGTGAAGTTGATTCTCAGAGCATTCATGCCTCGCAATGTGACTCTTTGCTCTATGATTAGAGAAAGCCCCGGGTACCAAAAAATGACCCCAGAAGAACTTCTTGGCAAGATCATCAACTTTGAAATGATGAAGAAGCAAGCCAAGCATGTCAAGGAAATTGCCGATCTCACCTCGGCAAAGAAGAAAGGAGTTGCTTTGAAGTCAACTTGTAAACCCGTATCAAAAGAAGCTCGAGAAGCTCATGGAGAAGACGACAGTGATGATGAAAGTAGTGATATCGATGAAGAAGACATGATCTTGTTCATGAAGAAGTTCAAGAAAATGATGAGAAGAAGAAAGGCTGGCAGCTCAAACAAAGGAAGACAAAGGGACAAACAAAGACCCAAGATGAGACGGGCGTGCTACAACTGCGGAGAATATGATCACTTCATAGTAGATTGTCCATACGAAGAAAATAAGAGGAAGACTAAAGACAACAAGCCTCAACCAAAGAAAATGTTCAAGAATAAGAAGCAATATGGCCAAGCGCATCTAGGAAAGGAGTGGGACTCCAATGATGAATCCTCATCAGAAGAAGAAGAGGAGATGGCCACCATAGCCATAAAGAAGACTATCAAGAAATCCACTCTCTTCCCAACCATGGGCGCACGGAAGGACACCGACAACACTTGTCTAATGGCAAAGGAAGGTAAAAGAAAGGTAACAACTAAATCTTCATTCTCGCATTCTTTTACTAGTGATAGTGATAATTCTAGTGAGGATGATAGCAGTGATGAAAATGAATATATGCTTAGGGGTTTAGACAAAAAGATAGCTGCTAAGATGAAATTTCTATTTGATAAGCTTGTTGATATGGAGAAGTTAGTCAATCGTCAGGAAGATATGATCATCTCCCAAAAGGAGGAATATCTTGAGATTGAAAATCTTCTTGAACTTGAAAAGGAGCGAAGTAAATCACTAGAACTTGAGTTAGCTTAAAGCAAGGAAGCTTGCTTGAAGTCAAAAGACTCAAACGCCACCATCAAGGATGAACTTGCTAACTTAACCAAAGTTAACAAGATCCTTGAGGTACAAGTTGAGTCACTCAAGCAAAGTGGTTCTTCATCCACTTCAAGCTCACCTTCTCAACATATAAAATCTGATACTAGTATTACTTGTGCTTGTGCCAAAAGTGACACTAACTTGAAGAAAAAGCCAAACTCGACAAAGGACAAGCAATCTTCTCAAAGTGGCATATTTGACAAGGAGACGATCAAGTATGCATGCAGTGCATACTCGGTCACAAGACCTCCTAATGTCGAATATGGTATTGGATATTCTTATGGTGAAAAGCAAAACGCTAGAAGCCACAAGAATAACAAGGGTTGCATTGCCTTTGTCAAGGGAAACTCTTCTCAAGTTAGAACTTTTGATGCTTCATATGTACTTGAGAAAAGTAATCTTGGAAGAGTTTATGCTAAATATGTTGGGCCACGCCATGGGAACACCAAGTCTCATGTGTGGGTGCCCAAATCACTTGTGACTAACCTCAAAGGACCCAAGCAAGCTTGGGTACCTAAGACCAAGGCATAATTTGTCTTTTGCAGACTTATTCATCCGGTGGAGCAAAATGTGTGCTAGATAGTGGATGCACAAATCACATGACTAGAGAAATAAGAATGTTCGTGGAATATGAAGAAAATGAAGATCCAAGCGAAGGCATTTACTTTGGTGATAATAGTCAAGGAAGAGTGCTTGGTACCGGTAAAATTGCAATTTCATCACAACATACTCTCTCTCATGTTGACTCCTTGGATTATAAACTTTTGTCCATATCTCAATTATGTGACAAGGGTTATAATAGTTTATTCACTAATGAGGGTGTGACTGTCTCTAGAAGGAGTGATAACTCAATTGCATTCAAGGGTGTGTTAAAGGGAAAACTTTATCTAGTTGACTTCAACAAAGATAAAGCCAAACTTGACACATGCTTGATTGCAAAGATCAACATGGGTTGGCTGTGGCATAGACGGCTAGCACATGTTGGTATGAGGAATCTTCAAAAACTCCTTAAAGACGATCACATCCGAGGTTTAAAGGATGTTGTTTTTGAGAAAGATAGACCTTGTAGAGCGTGCCAAGCAGGGAAGCAAGTAGGAGCACCCCATCCCGCGAAGAATGTCAGGACTACAACAAGATCGCTTGAGCTCCTCCACATGGATCTATTCGGTCCAATTGCTTACATAAGCATCGGCGGTAATAAATACGGTCTAGTCATTGTTGATGATTTTTCACGCTTCACGTGGGTTTTCTTTTTGCATGATAAGACAGAAACTCAAGGAACCCTCAATAAGTTCATCAAGCGTGCCCAAAATGAATTCTCATTGAAGATCAAGAACATACGAAGTGAGAATGGGACAGAATTTAAGAACACCCAAGTTGAGGAGTATCTAGATGAAGAAGGGATAAAGCACGAATTTTCAGCACCATATACTCCTCAACAAAAGGGAGTAGCCGAAAGGAAGAACAGAACTCTCATTGAGATGATGAGGACAATGCTCGATGAATACAAGACTTCGGACAGGTTTTGGGCTGAAGCGGTTAACACCGCTTGTCACGCCATAAACCGACTATATCTTCATCGGTTGCTCAAGAAAACTTCATATGAACTACTCATGGATAACAAGCTGAATATTTCATATTTTCGAGTTTTTGGTTCAAAATGTTATATTTTAAATAAGAAGCCAAGGGCTTCGAAGTTTGCTTCGAAGTCCGATGAAGGTTTCTTACTTGGCTATTCGAATTCCTGCGCTTATCGTGTCTTCAACAAAACCTCCGGACTTGTTGAAGTAGCACATGACGTAGTGTTCGATGAAACTAACGGCTCTCAAGAAGAGCAAGTTGATCAATGTGTGCTAGATCAAGAAGAAGCTCCATGTCAAGCATTGAGAAGAATGACATTGGGCGATGTCCGACCACAACTGCCACCTTCAAATGCGAATGAAGAAAATGAACCACGGGTGGAGAAAAATGATCAAGGGGGAGCTTCCATACAAGATCAACCTCAAGAAAATCAAGAAGATCAAAACATCAATGAGGGAAACTATCCAGGGGGAGAAGAAGATGATAATGAAAATTCAAGACCACAAGTGCCACATCTAAGAGTACACCAAAGCATCCAAAGAGATCACCCCATCGACAACATAATCGGTGACATCCGAAAGGGAGTAATAACTCGATCTCGCATAGCTAATTTTTGTGAACACTATTCTTTTGTATCTTCTTTGGAACCATACAGGGTTGAGGATGCATTAAAAGATCCGGATTGGGTGATGGCGATGCAAGAAGAATTGAACAACTTCAAAAGGAACGAAGTGTGGGAGCTTGTTGAAAGACCCAAGTCCAACGTCGTTGGCACTAAATGGGTCTTCCGCAACAAGCAAGATGAACATGGAGTGGTAACAAGGAACAAGGCACGACTTGTGGCAAAAGGGTACTCACAAGTCGAAGGTTTGGATTTTGATGAGAATTTTGCTCCCGTAGCTAGGCTTGAATCGATTCGTATATTACTTGCATATGCTACTCACCATGATTTCAAGCTTTATCAAATGGACGTGAAAAGTGCCTTTCTCAACGGACCGATCAAGGAGGAGGTGTACATGGAGCAACCACCCGGTTTTGAAGATCAAGAGTACCCCGACTATGTGTTCAAACTGCGTAAGGCTCTCTGTGGCCTCAAACAAGCTCCTAGAGCTTGGTATGAGTGCCTTAGAGATTTTTTGATTGAAAATGACTTCAAGATTGGAAAAGCTGATTACACTTTGTTTACTAAACACTTTGATGATGATCTCTTCATTTGCCAAATCCATGTTGACGATATTATATTTGGTTCAACTAACAAATCCTTTTGTCAAGAATTTAGTAAGATTATGACAGATAGATTCGAGATGTCCATGATGGGAGAGTTGAGGTACCTTTTGCAATTCCAAGTGAAGCAACAAAAGAACAGGACGTTCATAAGCCAAACAAAGTACACTCAAGACATTCTCAAGAAGTTTGGAATGGACAAAGCAAAGCCCATAAAGACTCCCATAGCGACAAATGGACACTTGGATCTCAATGAAGACGGACCAAATGTGGATCAAAAGGTATATCGTTCCATGATTGGATCCTTACTTCATTTATGTGCATCTAGGCCTGATATCATGTTGAGTGTATGTTTGTGTGCAAGGTTTCAAGCCAATCCTAAGGAATGTCATTTGACAACCGTTAAAAGGATCTTGAGATATTTAGTTCATACACCCAACCTAGTCCTTTGGTATCCCAAAGGTTCAAAATTCAATCTCATTGGATACTCCGATACAGATTATGCCGGATGCAAGGTAGATAGAAAAAGTACTTCCGGTACTTGCCAATTCCTAGGTAGATCCTTAGTTTCTTGGTCCTCCAAGAAACAAAATTCAATTGCCTTGTCCACGGCCGAAGCGGAGTATGTTGCAGTCGGGAGTTGTTGTGCACAACTCCTTTGGATGCGACAAACTCCAAGGGATTACGGTTACAATATGAGCCGTATTCCACTCCTTTGTGACAATGAGAGTGCAATTAAAATTGCCCATAACCCTGTTGAGCACTCTAGAACCAAACACATAGATATCCGGCATCATTTTTTGATAGATCACTCAATGAAAGGAGACATAGCCATCTCCCATGTCAACACTGAAAAACAACTAGCCGATATCTTTACCAAGCCACTTGATGAAAAAACGCTTTTGTGAGCTCCGAAATGAACTAAATATCCTTGATGCTCGGAATGTGGCTTGAAAACTTGCATACCTGTATTCCATCCTCAAAATCATGTTAATTGTGTTGAAAAATCATCTCTCTCTATTTTCTCCTAAAAACTATGTTAGTTACTTGATCTTGATGAATTATGGTCATAGCTTGATTGTTGTATGTTTACTGATCATATTCATCAAAAATATTTGTGTGTCTTTGTCCCCTATTCCTTATTAGGAACCATTGAATACATATATATAAGTGTTTTGTACTTTTTTGTACAAGGGACCACAGACTAGTCTGTGGTCACCCCGGACTAATCCGCACATTGCAGACTAGTCCGCACTTTGTCCGCTAATCCGGACTAGTCCGGTTCGACCACGGACTAGTCCGATATTTCGATTCCATAACCCTAGGGCCGGCTCAGACCTAATCTCCTTCAACCTCACAACTCCGCCCACGTTCTCTCTCCTCACTCAAGTGCTCCCAAGGCGGATTTGTGAGTTCTCCATCAAATCCACCCAAATCTCTGTGGGAATCGATCTCCACTGCAAGGGGGTCGAAGACCCCGGACTAGTCTGCATCAAGAACTCCTTCAACGCCTCTAATCGAAGGATTTGGTAAACTTCTCTCTAAACCCTAGAACCTTCGATTTTCCTTGTTTTTGCTCAATTAGCTTAGCTCCTCCAGTCAATACATGCTCTATTCATGTATTCCATGTACCCTAGATCATATTTGCATTGAATAACCTCAAATTTCAACAAGTTAGGGTTTGAGCAGCCTCATAACGAACTTTGGGGACCACCCCGTGGTTCACCCACTCCAGGATCGCATAGGGTGGTGCCGTGCGATGCGGCACCCAACAGCACACACGAAAAGATTAAAGAACAACATACAAACTTTTATTGGATATAAAACAGCGGAAGTCTTTTTACAAAACTTATTTATACAGCGGAAGTAATATACATAAGTAGCCTCTCATCCTAACTATGCAAAAGTGCAGCCGTCCATCCCGGGGACGCCACACACTAGCAGCATGGAACCGGAGAATCACGGCGGCGTGCAGGGCTCCAGCTCGGCCGTGTACCCCAACAGGGGCATCGCCTCTTTCTCGGATCCCTCCTCATAACTTTCACTGGCACACAGCTCAAATATTGCAACCGTGAGCACGATGGCTCAGCAAGGATTAACCGTCTAGCCTAGGCATGGAACTCTACATGCAGGGATATGTAAGATAGGAAAAAGGACTTTGCATCAAAGACACGCCTATAAGTTGATCCTTACTTTCAGTTTTATAGCAGCAGATTCACGTGCCTTAGGCAGCCCTTACATCGGAAGTCCACAATCAAACAAGAAACGCTTTCCTCCGATGTGGTGATGCCCAAAGCGGAAACTAAACTTAATTAGCTCTACATCTACAGCAGACATGGTTTCCAAAACATTAAGCTATCATCACAGCATATTATCATTCAACTGGCTTACTTCACTTCTTACTACGTCACGGAACAGTGAACAAGCGGTACTCAAATAACCGCGAGGGACGGTGATTGCAATCAGGAGACACCCGGACAACACGTTGCATACACCCACTTTAAGAAGCGTGATTCCACACCCCTTCCTACTCTGTTGTATGCAACAACCTTTCAAAGGCAACCCAAACACCGAACCGGTCCATCCGTAACGGGCAGGAGGTCCCCGCGTGGAGCGTGACTGTGCCCACCGGCAGATTTACACCTTCTACCCTCAACCCACTCCTATTTACGGTTGGGTAAGCCTCGGCACCCAGGTTAACCAATTACATCGGTTTCCTGCTTATGTCAGTATGCCATCCGGTACTGTTCGATACTTGTTCATCAGGCCCAGGCCCGCACACGACTCGGTCCTCAATCGACACCAACAGGGCTACGCACGTGAGACCTACGCTCACTGCTTCCTATCCCCCTGCTGGGTCTCATTTTCTCCACTTTTAAGCCATTTTCTATTCTGACCAAACCGTGTGATAAAACCTTACCTCGCGAGTAGATTCCAACTACTCGACTTCTACCGAGATCCTAAGCATATTAGCATGGCATTCTCTACTCCTCGAGTCTGTAAGCTACCCAACCCTCCATAGGATTTAAAATGTTATGCAAGTGGGGTTTCAATCACCCTAACTCTAATGCAAACATTCACCCTAGATGTAAGTGATACAAATAAAAAGCTTTATAAAAGGTACTTAAGTGCAAACCGAGGCTTGCCTGGTTGCGAGTTAGATGGGAAGTCAACTTCTGGTGGGAGGACGTCCAACGGCTCCGGTGCGTCCTCAACTTCGGTCACTATTATGAAATGTAACAAATTACATGTGTAAGTATTAAGGACTTATAAGAATTGAACTTCTATTCATAGCTACTGCTATTTAGAATCCTTAATTGGCTTTAGGATTTTTACAGTGGATACTAGACTCTCTAAGGATGATCTAAGCAAAATTTGGAGAAGTGTCCATGCACAATGTAGTTTCCAAAATTCCTACAAGTACAAGGCTTCTCTGAGTTTTGAGCCCAAATCAGGAGCTTTGACATAGTTAAAAATGGAAGATCTGATTAGGGTAAGTCCCCATGGTTCTAACAAAATTTGTTTCACCATTTTTGGAGCTACCAATAGAGAGAGAGATGAAATTTTAAAGTTGGACAGGAGTTCTGAAAAGTTTCTGTTTAAATTTGAATTTCCAAATAAAGGCTGAACTTTGGAAGGCAATTTAGCCTACCAATTAACTCCAATGAAGCTCAAATTTTTACTGGAGATCAGAAATATCATAAGTAACCTCCTAGCAAAATTTGAAGAAATGCTATAACAGGGATCTTCTGGAATTAATTCCCAAAAATTTAATTTCGATGAATTTTGGAGAAATTTTCAGAGATCCCCAGATCAATTTCTTTACATTTCTGCAAAGTACTGATTGAGAGGAATCTAGCAAAATTTGTTTCACAAATTTTGGACATTCCTACTGAAAGTTATGGTCCTTTGAAGCTTGTACTAAATCTGGAAATTGAAGAAATGTTTAAATTCTGGCTGTGGACCCCACCCGCGATGTTATCCACTCAGATGACGGCAACACCGAGGCCACAGGGTTATTTCCCGCGCAGCCGAACCGGATCTGGTGCCACAGACCGATCCCTACGCGTATACAGAGGCTGACCGATGGGACCCGACCCTCCTTCGTCTTCCTCGTGCTGCCCGCGCCTCCCGCGGCGGCGCACGCCGGCGAGGCTCGCCAGTACGGGGTTCCCGTGGTCCGAGCTTCCTCCAACTCGCCGCCTGTGAGTTCTACACCGTGCTGAACACGATGGTGGGGTCGGGAGCCGATGACAACGGCTGGAACGGTGCTTCCACCGGCGACTATGTCGGGCCTCACTTCGGCGAGCTCGTTCTGCCTCGACAGTGGGTCTTTCGGGCTAGGGCTTGCTCTAAAAGCACCAGTGACACATGGAAAACGTCGATCCATAGCCCGTTCACCATGTAAACCACTGGAGAGGGGACCTCACTGTAAGTGCATCAAGGATATCCCTTGTGGGTTTTGGCTAATTGATGACGAACATATGAGATCCTAATGAAACTATTAAGATGACTGCAGGATAAACAAAGTGAACTGGCTCGGCACACACACAAAAAGGTGAAAAATAGAGTGGTGCCCGAAAAGGAAGAAGTTAGTGGAATTTAGAGAAGCAAAGTAGATATAAATGTATAGGTTGTGTGTGAGAGAGACACATCCCAAGAGCTCATGACTTTGCGTAGGGGTAAGGGGTTTAAAAATCAACTAAAATCCACTGAAAACCGGACTAGTCCGTTCATGGACCGGACTAGTCCGTTTAACCTTCTGAAAGACGCAAACATAGTGCACCGGACTAGTCCGCCTTGTGAACCGGACTAGTCCGGTCAGGTCACTGGAACGCAACCGGACAAGTCCGGTTTTAGACCGGACTAGTCCGGTCATGTCTCTGTTGTCCTCCTTAGAGGACTACGGACTAGTCCATCCAGCAACAGGACTAGTCCGCTAAAGTTTCTGAAAACCCATCTCACATAGTACCGGACAAGTCCGGTTTGTGTACCGGACTAGTCCGGTTAACCCACTGGAAGTAGACCGGACAAGTCCGATCATATACCGGACTAGTCCGGTAGTAGGTTTAACAACGGAAACTTTTTGGAAAAGCCTATAAAAAGAGGTCCTTCGGCTTTTCCCAAAGAAGACACGACTCATATTGTCAAAAGCTGAAACCCTAGCGCCGCCACCTGTCCCAAGAGCCCAAAAACACATCTCCCCACACATCTAAGGTGCAAAAAGGTGAAGATCAATAAAATACTTGGATTTGGGATTGGGAGATCGTTGTTCCTTCGTTGTGAGCTCTTGGGGTTTGATCTCTCTACACTCATATTCTGAATTGTAATCTTTTTTAGTGTATTTGATCAACTTCTCATTGTAATTCTTGTGGGAGCCCTCAACGTGTGAGGTTGCCCCATAAAAACGGTGATTACACTTGATAGTGAAGTCAAGTCGGCCTGTGTGGTGACTTGAAGAGGGAAAGGGTTGGGAACCCGGCTCTGTGTGAGCTTCCTCAACGAGGACGTAGATCTCTTGGTGAGATCGAACCTCGGTAAAAATTCGTGTCTTTTGTCTCTCATTTGTTTTACATCTTGACACATTAGATTACTAGTTTGCTAGTCATCGTTTGAGTTCTTTACAAGTTTGCACATGCATACATACTATAAATTTAAGTTATAAAAACTGTTGTTCTTATTCCGCTGCTATAAGATAAAAACTTGTGAGACACACTTAATCAACTCAAACAATTCAGCACACCGGACTAGTCCGCCCACACAACCGGACTAGTCCGGTCAGTCAAATTTCTGACAACTTTATTAAGTGTGCAGGAATTCTTTAAAGGCCTATTCACCCCCCCCTCTAGGCCACATTCAATTGGTATCAGAGCCAAGTTATCCATCAACGAGACTCACATCTCGGAGACATCAATGGCCTCTGAGAAGAACAACGATATCCCGAAGACGAGCAACAACGATGAGGAGCAAGAAGCCAAAGCCTTCGATGTGCTGAAAGAAAACCCACATGACGATGAAGAAGTGAGGCAGCTAAAAGCACTCCTGAGAAAGAAACTGCTGGCACAAAAAGGAAAAGAGGAAGAAAAGACGATGGGGAGTGGTCATCACGACTACTCCCGGTATCCTTACAACTACAACCGACTCAATTCAAATAATCATTATCTCTCTATTCCTATGGGAAGGCCTCCACAGTTTGATGGAAGTGACTACACCATGTGGAAGTACAACATGAAGATGCATCTGATATCCCTGAACCCTAGTCTGTGGCACATTGTTTGCACAGGCATCGACATTCCGGACACGGATGATGAACTCACCCCAGAACAAGAACAGGAGATTCACAGAAACGCACAAGCCGTCGCCGTGATCACATCATCACTAAGCAGAGAGGAATTCACAAAGATCGATGGGTTAGAAAGTGCAAAAGAAATCTGGGATACCCTCAAGACAGCTCACGAAGGAAATAGGTCAGTTCGTGAAGCCAAAATCGAAATGCTTGAGGGAGAGTTGGGAAGATTTGCTATTGAAGAAGGCGAATCACCTCAAGACATGTACAACCGGATGAAAGCACTCATCAACAGAATTCGTGCTTATGGAAGTAAGAAATGGACAGATCACGAAGTGGTCAAAAGGATGATTAGAGCCTTCATGCCAAGAAACGTCACACTTTTCTCAATGATTAGAGAAAGCCCCGGGTTTCACAAAATGACTCCCGATGAGTTATTGGGAAAGATCATAAATCATGAAATGATGGAGAAAGAGGCTCAATACGTCAAAGACTTAGCCGAGCTCACCTCTTCTAAAAAGAAAGAAGTTGCCCTCAAAGCAACGTGTAGACCCAAACTCAAAGAAACTCGTGAAGACCAAGACGATGGAGATACAAGCGACGAAAGCACCGATCTTGATGACGAAGAAATGGTACTCTTCATCAAAAAGTTCAAACGCATGATGAAGAGAAGACACGGCAACAATTCATATGAAGGCAAAAGCAAGTACAAAGGAAAATCCAAGGCTCGACGCACTTGCTACAACTGCGGAGAGTATGGTCACTTCATGGTGGACTGTACTTATGAGGAAAACAAAAAGAAGAAGGAAACAAGATCTCAAGAAAAGAAAAATTTCAGAAAAAGAAGACAAGCCCATCAAGCTCACATTGGGAAGGAATGGGACTCAAACGACGAGTCCTCCTCCGATGAAGAAGAAGAGGTGGCCACAATCGCAGTCAAGAAACCAACTACGAGAGCCACACTCTTTCCAAACATGGGAGGACGAGACATGAACATCCACACTTGTCTTATGGCTAAGGAAGGCAAGAAAAAGGTTAGACTTACTCCTCCTATACTAAATTCCTCCATTGATGACTTTGACAGCTCTAGTGATAATGAAGAATTATTTAGAGGGCTAAGTAAAATTGCTTTAAAGAAAATGGAAATGTTGTCGAACGAAATCTTTGAAAAGGAAGAACTTGTCAACCGACAAGAAGATATGCTCATCGGTGAGAGGAAGAGATATCAAGAAGTTGAAAAGCTTCTTGAGCTTGAAAGAGAGAAGAATGAGTCACTTGAGTTAGAGCTAACCTTGAGTAAGGAAACTTACTCAAAGTTAGAGGACTCACACATTGCAATCAAGGAAGAACTTGCTAACTTGTCAAAAGTTAACAAAATCCTTGAGATGCAAGTTGAGTCCCTCAAACAAAGTGACTCCTCTTCCTCCAAGAGCTCTTCCTCCAAAGATATGCGCTCGACAACAGTAAGAACCTGCACTTGCTCTAGTAAGAAGAATGTAATTTCTAATGCTTTAACCCCACATGACATGCATTCTTCTCAAAACGACATCTTTGATAAGGAGAAGATCAAATATGCAAGAAGTGCATATATGATCACTAGACCTTCCAATGTCAAAGATGGACTTGGCTTCGACAGGAATAGACACATGTCTACCTCTAATCATGCTAAGAATAGAATCATTTTTGTTAAAGAAAAATCCCATGAATCTGAGCTACAAACATTATTCCATACATTTGATGCTTCTTATGTTCTCATGAAAAACAAGTATGGAAAAGTCATTGCTAAATATACAGGGCAACGCCACAAGAACTTAAAAACTTGTGTGTGGGTGCCCAAGACTCTTGTGACTAACCTGAGAGGACCCAAGCAAGCTTGGGTACCTAAAACCCAGAAATAATTCTGTTTTGCAGGCTTACTCCTCCGGTGGATCTAAGTGGGTGCTAGACAGCGGATGCACAAATCATATGACCGGAGAGAGAAGTATGTTTGTGGAATACGAGTGCAACAAGGATCCAAGTGAAGGAATATACTTTGGAGATAACAGCCAAGGAAAGGTCCTTGGTAGTGGTAACATTGAAATATCCTCTCAACACACCTTATCTAATGTTTTACATGTAGATTCTCTAGATTATAATCTTTTATCAATATCTCAACTATGCGACAAAGGTTACAACTGTTTATTCACAAATGAGGGTGTGACCGTCTTTAGAAGAAGCGATGGCTCGATTGCATTCAAGGGATTGTTGAAGGGAAAGCTTTATCTTGTTGACTTCAACAAAGATAAAGCCGAACTCAACACTTGCTTGGTTGCTAAGACCAACATGGGATGGCTGTGGCATAGACGGCTAGCCCATGTTGGAATGAGAAATCTACAGAAACTTCTAAAAGGTGGTCACATCCGTGGTCTTAAGGATGTGTTTTTGAAAAAGACAGGCCGTGCAGCGCTTGTCAAGCAGGAAAACAGGTTGGAGCACCACACCCCGCCAAGAATGTTATGACCACCGCTAAACCGCTGGAACTTCTCCACATGGATCTCTTTGGTCCAATTGCGTACATCAGCATCGGCGGTAACAAATACGGTTTAGTAATTGTTGATGATTTTTCAAGATTTACCTGGGTATTTTTCTTGTATGATAAATCAGAAACTCAAGGAATCCTCAAGAAGTTCTTGAAAAGAGCTCAAAATGAATTCTCATCAACAGTAAAGAACATCAGAAGTGACAATGGGACAGAATTCAAGAACACCCAAGTTGAAGAATATCTCAATGAAGAAGGTATAAAGCATGAATTCTCGGCACCCTATTCTCCTCAACAGAATGGGGTGGCCGAAAGAAAGAACCGAACATTGATCGAAATGGCGAGAACTATGTTGGATGAATACAAGACGTCAGACCGGTTTTGGGCAGAAGCGGTGAATACCGCTTGTCATGCCACAAATCGGTTGTACCTTCATCGACTTCTGAAGAAAACTCCATATGAGCTTCTCACGGGTAAAAAGCCTAACGTTTCTTATTTCAAAGTTTTTGGTTGCAAATGTTTTATTCTGAACAAGAAACCAAGGGCCTCAAAGTTTGCTTCGAAGTCCGATGAAGGATTCTTGCTCGGATATGAATCGAACGCCTACGCCTATCGTGTCTTCAACAAAGTGTCCGGCCTTGTTGAAGTAGCGCGTGACGTAGTGTTCGATGAAACTAACGGCTCACAAGTGGAGCAAGTCGATAAGTCTATGCTAGATAAGGAGGAAGCTCCATGTGAAGCGCTGAAGAAAATAGCACTTGGTGATATCCTACCACGAGAGGAGACACAAGATGAAGTTCAACAAGGAAGCAATGATCAAGGGGGAGCTCCTACAAAAGATCAAGTTGAGGAAGATCAAGAAAATCAAGATGATCATGGAAGCAATGATCTAGGGGGAGACATGACACATGAAGACAATGAAGAACAAACAACTATACAACATCCACACCCAAGAGTACATCAGTGTGTGCAAAGGGACCATCCTGTCAACAATATCATTGGAGATATTGCTAAGGGAGTAACTACTAGATCTCAAATTGCAAATTTTTGTGAACATTATTCTTTTGTGTCTTTTCTGGAGCCATACAGGGTAGAAGAAGCCTTAAGGGATCCAGACTGGGTGATTGCGATGCAAGAGGAGCTGAACAACTTCAAAAGAAATGAAGTGTGGGAGCTGGTGGAAAGACCAAGGGCGAACATCGTTGGAACCAAATGGGTCTTTCGGAACAAACAAGATGAACATGGAGTAGTGACAAGAAATAAAGCAAGGTTGGTGGCCAAAGGTTATTCTCAAGTGGAAGGTTTGGATTTCGATGAAACCTTCGCTCCTGTAGCTAGACTTGAGTCCATTCGCATTTTATTGGCATATGCTACTCACCATAATTTTAAGTTGTATCAAATGGACGTCAAGAGTGCCTTTCTGAATGGTCCGATAAAGGAGGAAGTCTATGTGGAGCAACCACCGGGGTTCGAAGATCAGAAGTATCCCAACCATGTCTATAAACTGCGTAAGGCTCGCTATGGCCTCAAACAGGCTCCTCGAGCCTGGTATGAGTGCCTTAGAGATTTTCTGATTCAAAATGGATTCAAAATTGGTAAAGCTGACTATACACTCTTTACTAAACATTTCGATGATCATTTATTCGTATGTCAAATTTATGTTGATGACATTATTTTTGGATCCACTAACAAGTCCTTCTGTGAAGAATTTAGCAAAATAATGACAGACAGGTTCGAGATGTCAATGATGGGTGAATTGAAGTTTTTCTTGGGATTTCAAGTGAAGCAACTGAGAGAAGGTACATTTATAAGCCAAACCAAATATACACAAGACATTCTCAAGAAATTCAATATGGACAAAGCCAAGCCCATCAAGACACCCATGGCCATCAACGGACATCTCGACCTCAATGAAGATGGTCCAAATGTGGACCAAAAGGTATATCGGTCCACGATTGGTTCCTTACTATACTTATGTGCATCTAGGCCAGATATTATGCTTAGTGTTTGCATGTGTGCAAGGTTTCAAGCCGCACCCAAAGAGTGTCACTTAATTGCTGTAAAAAGAATCCTAAGGTATCTTGTGCACACACCCAACCTGGGCCTTTGGTATCCCAAAGGATCCAAGTTTAACTTGATAGGGTACTCCGACGCTGACTATGCGGGATGCAAAGTCGATAGAAAGAGCACGTCAGGGACTTGTCAATTTCTTGGTAGGTCCCTAGTTTCTTGGTCATCTAAAAAGCAAAACTCCATTGCTCTTTCCACAGCGGAAGCAGAGTATGTTGCAGCCGGTAGTTGCTGTGCGCAACTGCTTTGGATGCAACAAACTCTTAGGGACTACGGCTACAATCTAAGTCATATCCCACTTCTATGCGATAATGAAAGTGCTATAAAGATTGCACACAACCCGGTAGAGCACTCAAGAACTAAGCACATAGACATCCGTCATCACTTTCTTAGAGATCATTCATTAAAAGGTGACATAGCTATTTCACATGTTAGGACTGAAAAACAACTTGCAGATATTTTTACCAAACCATTAGATGAGAAAAGGTTCTGTGAACTAAGAAATGAGCTAAACATTCTTGACTCTCGAAATGTGGCTTGATACATTGCATACCTAGTTGCAACTAAAATTGTTCCTCCGTACTGTCAAAAATGCTCCTCCTCTCCTTTGTACTCAGAAAACTATTCTTAATGAATAAATCTTGTGGATTATGACCATTGTTTGATTGTTGATTGTATACTGGTCGTAATCACCAAGACTACTTGCAAAATTGCTGTCCTTGGATCACTATTAGTTATCTATATATATATCAAGTCTGTTGAAAACGGACTAGTCCGATTCCCAACCGGACTAGTCCGGACAGACAACAATTAGGTTAAACTCAGGGGTACCGGACTAGTCCGCTACCAGGACCGGACTAGTCCGGTCAGTCGCATATAGAAGCAATCAGCCGGACCAAACACCTCCCTCTCCACTCATTAGCACTTTGCCTCACCCTCTCTCCTAAACCCTAGCTCTCAAAGTGATTTTCGAGTTGAGCCCTCAAACTCGGAGTTTTCTCCGTGAAAAAGCCTCTTCTCGACGAGGGGATCCTACTTTCTGGACTCATCCGGACTGATTTCCACTCCTTCAACGCGAATCTTCAAATCTTGGTAAACCCCCCCAAAACCAAAATCTCAATTTTTCTAGCTCTAGCTAGTTTCCTTTGACCTCAAAAGAATGTACATTGCTTAAATAGATGTATTCCTACCATTTTCCTACCATTGTGTCCTTAGATAGGAGATTTGCTTCAAATGAAACACTCAAGTTAGGGTTCTTATGCTAGGCCGGACTAGTCCGGCGTCCAGATGCGGACAAGTCCGGTCCACCGGACTAGTCCGCACTCTGAAACCGGACAAGTCCGGTCTCTGACAGCTGAACTGCTACATTCCCATTTGAAGTCAATAAGGTCTCCGTTTGCATCTAATCCTTAAACTCCTTGTCATGCATAATGTCTTCAGGATCAGATGACAGCTCTTTTCACATTGACGAAGAAACTCAACGTGAAAGAGTGAGGAGAGCTAAGGAGGGAGTGATGAAGAAGAGACATGACGTCAATGCTCACTCTCCACCCTCCGAAGACAATCTTCCTAAGAAGAGAAAAGTCATTATCAAAAGGCCTCAAAGGAAAGATGCTGCTGAGGGCTCATCAGGGCCAAGAAGAGTTCTCAATAAAGGGAAGGGACTTGCTAGTGGCCCCATTGGGCCCTTGAAATTGAAAAATCCCGTTCACCGCAACAGGCAGCCCTCAAGTGAAGATTTCACTGGAAAAGGGAATGAGCTAGCTGATAACTTCAGAAAGATTGAAGTGTATGGACGACCTAAATAATGTTCTGATCCTAGGTTCTGGAGCAACTTCCATGCAGACTACTACGAGCACGTGTACATGAAGATGAAGAATCCTGTAGTAGAGAGTCAATGGCTGAATGTTGACTACCTGAAGTCGAAGAAGTATCCCGCCTTTCGTGAGATGGTGGAGGCCTTAGAGAGGCACGGTCTGACGGACCTGCTATCCTTTGAGTATGACTGGAACAATGAAGTCATTACTCAGTTTTACTCCACTCTCTACTTTGCTCGGGATGATGGAGACAGTCTTACTTGGATGACTCATGGTTCAAGGTACAGTGTCACTTATGATGAATTTGATAGGATTCTTCACCTCCAAAACACTTTGGATCATGAACTGGTCATTCATAATCTGAAACCCCTGGAGAAGGAGGAACTTGCATTTCTCTATGACACAAGGATGCCATATGTCCCTCCAACCATCAAATACCTAAAGCCCTTCTTCGTGGTTCTAAATAGAGTCTTGAGAAAGACGATAGCTCCGAAGGATGGAGATGCAGGAACTATACAAGGAACCTTGAGGACTCTCATGAAAGTCATTAGTGGGAGGAGACCATTCAATGTCTTTGAGTATATCTACAATGACATTGTGAACATCTCAATTACCCCCAATAGGTCCTGTGGATACGCACCTTATATCATGTACATGATTGAGAAGGTGACAGGACTCGAGTTTGTCAAGGATGTCAAGCATACGGGGTTGAAGCCGCAAAAACCCACCGAGTACACTCTCCCTCCGGCTCCAACTGCCCCGTCCTCTCCACCAGTGGAGAGGAGATCAAAGCAAGCTCATGATGACACTAGGTCTGCAGCTGCTCCTCCTGGTTCTCCACCTGCTCAAGAATCATCTAGCGGCATCCTCAAGATGCTCTCCTCTATCTTTGCCTGCTGCCGTAAGATCGAAGACAGGCAACGCAAAGAAAAGCTTGCAAGGAAGAGACATCAACAGTACGTCAATGCAAATATCAAGTCTATCTGTGCAAAGCTTGAGATTGAGCCTGTTGGATCACCGCCTGCCTCCGAGGACTCAGAGGAAGATCCTGCTCCCGTGGATGCTGAAGATGAAGATCAGACTGAGACTGACGGGGGAGGCAGCGATGAGTGACTTCCCTCAATTTTTCCCTTTTTGGTGTCTTGATGACAAAGGGGGAGAGATTGAGATGGAAGATTGAGATTAGACTTGGACTTATTTTTCTATCTAGTATTAGTCATTAAGATCTTGAGTGATCAAGGACATGTATCTATTTTTAAAATCTTGTAATGCACTATTTCTTTTCCTATGTGTGATGTACTATGCTCTAATGCCCACTTACGTGTTCACTACTGGTTGTCTTTAATTTAGCACATTTTGTTTATCACACACCTGTAAGGCACCCCACCATAAGGTGTGTACATATGTGAGAAGTTTTTTGTGAATTCTTTATTGTTCTCATGTGTACGCACCTTATGAAAATCAACCTTTTATTCCCAATTGTGATATCTCAAATGGTTGTCATCAATCACCAAAAAGGGGGAGATTGTAAGTGCATCAAGGATATCCCTTGTGGGTTTTGGCTAATTGATGACGAACATATGAGATCCTAATGAAACTATTAAGATGACTGCAGGATAAACAAAGTGAACTGGCTCGGCACACACACAAAAAGGTGAAAAATAGAGTGGTGCCCGAAAAGGAAGAAGTTAGTGGAATTTAGAGAAGCAAAGTAGATATAAATGTATAGGTTGTGTGTGAGAGAGACACATCCCAAGAGCTCATGACTTTGTGTAGGGGTAAGGGGTTTAAAAATCAACTAAAATCCACTGAAAACCGGACTAGTCCGTTCATGGACCGGACTAGTCCGTTTAACCTTCTGAAATACGCAAACATAGTGCACCGGACTAGTCCGCCTTGTGAACCGGACTAGTCCGGTCAGGTCACTGGAACGCAACCGGACAAGTCCGGTTTTAGACCGGACTAGTCCGCTCATGTCTCTGTTGTCCTCCTTAGAGGACTACGGACTAGTCCATCCAGCAACAGGACTAGTCCGCTAAAGTTTCTGAAAACCCATCTCACATAGTACCGGACAAGTCCGGTTTGTGGACCGGACTTGTCCGGTTAACCCACTGGAAGTAGACCGGACAAGTCCGATCATATACCGGACTAGTCCGGTAGTAGGTTTAACAACGGAAACTTTTTGGAAAAGCCTATAAAAAGAGGTCCTTCGGCTTTTCCCAAAGAAGACACGACTCATATTGTCAAAAGCTGAAACCCTAGCGCCGCCACCTGTCCCAAGAGCCCAAAAACACATCTCCCCACACATCTAAGGTGCAAAAAGGTGAAGATCAATAAAATACTTGGATTTGGGATTGGGAGATCGTCGTTCCTTCGTTGTGAGCTCTTGGGGTTTGATCTCTCTACACTCATATTCTGAATTGTAATCTTTTTTAGTGTATTGATCAACTTCTCATTGTAATTCTTGTGGGAGCCCTCAACGTGTGAGGTTGCCCCATAAAAACGGTGATTACACTTGATAGTGAAGTCAAGTCGGCCTGTGTGGTGACTTGAAGAGGGAAAGGGTTGGGAACCCGGCTCTGTGTGAGCTTCCTCAACGAGGACGTAGATCTCTTGGTGAGATCGAACCTCGGTAAAAATTCATGTCTTTTGTCTCTCATTTGTTTTACATCTTGACACATTAGATTACTAGTTTGCTAGTCATCGTTTGAGTTCTTTACAAGTTTGCACGTGCATACATACTATAAATTTAAGTTATAAAAACTGTTGTTCTTATTCCGCTGCTATAAGATAAAAACTTGTGAGACAGACTTAATCAACTCAAACAATTCAGCACACCGGACTAGTCCGCCCACACAACTGGACTAGTCCGGTCAGTCAAATTTCTGACAACTTTATTAAGTGTGCAGGAATTCTTTAAAGGCCTATTCACCCCCCCTCTAGGCCACATTCACTCACCGGCGACCCGAGCCCGCAAAACGCTGGCGGCGACAAAAACTCGAAGAACTCCTTCAGCCCTCGATGGTTTCTGGCGCCGTTTGACGGGAAGGACCGTAGGGGTCCAGTGAAGGTTCTTCTAGACCAGAATGAGCTCTAGCTACTTTTGTGCGATGAATTTAATCGTAGAGCCAGAGGGTTCGCTATGAACTAGGGTTTGGTAAAACCCGAAATTCCCACTACCCGATTGATCAACTGACATGAGGCCTTCGGCATCACGAGCTACGTACAACAATGCACCTTTCTTGTGTAGGGAAGGGGCGTTGATACCAGCCGTAGCGCGCTGACCACGGTGAACCAAACGTGGTTCCGCCGGGCACCTCCGAACGCCGGCGCCAATTGTGGGTTTGCGCGTAGCACAAGCTAGGAAACTTATGTGGGAGAACGGTGGAGGCTGGAGCACACACTAGCGCTTCTTTTTGCTGCTTGGAGCTCAATCATCCGAGCTCGGGCGAGCGTGGGCGAGGGAGAAACAGAAACGGCGTGAAGGCAGTTTCTCTCGGGAGAGAGCAGAGGGAGCGGCGAGCAACCGAGAGAAGTGAAGAATGACTTCGTTGCTGCGACCGTGTGGTATTGAAGCGGCTGACGATCAAGGAAACCAGGAGGTGGCACGGTGGAGTCCTCGTGAGCGGGTTTCGCCGGGAGCTGGCGGCGTCTCGGCGATCGGCCGATGAAAAACAGAGGCGGTAGATCATCTGTGTGGCTGACAAAGGGGTCCCACCACCTCAAATTTTTATTCACTTTCCACTGATATTTCTTCCCCAGCAACTCAACATTTAAGGCTATACTTTAACACCAAGTCATGGTTTAAACTTGCTGAATTCAAATAGTTTGAATTCTGGTGTGAAGTTTGAATTGTGTTGGGTCATTTGAATTTGAAATGAATTTGAATTCTCCCCTTTGCCTTGCTCCAAAAATATAGCAAACCAGGCCCAAAATTTCTGATTTTTGGCATGGCTGTTAATTCAAATATGGAGAACCCAATTGTGGAACCAAATTGGCACATTTAGGGGATTGGAATTTGAAACTGAATTTGAAATTCAGATTAGAGGGTTTTCCCTTTTAACTCCCAAACAATTATTAAAACTCCTCCAAATGAGCTGAAATTTGGAAGGTTGAATATTTGGACTATGAAGATCCAAGTTATGAATTTATATATCCATGTTTGGAAATTTTTGGGAAGTTTTAGATCCTCACTTTGAACCAACACCGTTATAATTCAAAGTTTTAATTCCCCTCATTTTTCCTAAGTGTACATGAGCTGAAAATTCTTGCTACCACTTTTTGGGGATTTTACATCCCTCCCCCCTTAAAAAGAATCTCGTCCCGAGATTCCAAAGGAAAAGCAAAGTTGGGAAACTTTACCGGGTATATGATGATAGCAAGTCTGGATAATTCGTCCATAGATATTCCTCGCTTTCCCATGTCGCCTCATCAGCGGTATGGTTACTCCACAAGACCTTGTAGAACCATAAAGTCCAGTTTCTTGTGGCGCGAGTCTTTGCATCGATAATCCGGATCGGATACTCCATGTACGTGAGGTCCGGTTGAAGAACTTCTATGTCTTCAGTGCAGATTTCAGCAGAGGTTTGAGGCACTTCCTCAGCTGAGAGATGTGGAAGACATTGTGAATTCCTGCGAGTGACGCCGGTAAATCCAAGCGATAGGCCACGGGTCCGCATTTTTCAATGACGGCGAACGGACCAATGAACCGTGGCGCAAGTTTACCCTTCACTCCGAAATGATGGACTCCCTTCATCGGAGACACACGGATATAAACATGGTCCCCGATGTCGAAGTGGAGAGGACGGCGTCTTTTATCAGCATAGCTCTTCTGACAAGATTGAGCAGCCTTGAGATTGGCTTGTATTACTCGCACTCGTTCTTCCGCCTCATTCACAAGTTTGATGCCGTAGGTAACTCGCTCGCCGGACTCGCACCAGTTGAGGGGTGTGCGACATTTCCGGCCATAGAGAGCTTCATACGGCGCCATCTTGATGCTAGCTTGAGAGCCATTATTGTAAGAAAATTCCACCAACGGCAAATGATCGTCCCAATTCTTGCCGTGGTGGATGGCACAAGCGTGTAGCATGTCTTTCCAGCACTTGGTTCACCCGTTCAGTTTGACCATCCGTTTGCGGGTGATACGCGGAACTTCGAATCAGTTTGGTCCCCAATGACGTGTGCAGCTGTTCCCAGAACCGAGCGACGAACAGCGCACCGTGATCTGAAATGATGGAGCGGGGAACACCGTGCAAGCACAAGATTCTTGCAATATAAAGCTCCGCATATTTCTTGGCCACGTAGCCCGTATGTACGGGAATGAAATGAGCCGACTTGGTTAGTCGATCGACTATCACCCAAATCGAGTCATGCTTGTGAGATGTGAGAGGTAATCCGACTATGAAGTCCATGCTGATATCCTCCCACTTCCACGCCGGAATGTTTAATGGTTGCAGCTGTCCGGCTTTACGCATATGGTCGGCTTTCACACGCCGACACGTATCGCATTCACGTACTTTGCGATTTCTCTTTTCATCCGTGTCCACCAAAACCTGGTTTTCAGATCCTGGTACATCTTGTTGCTGCCCGGATGAATAGAATACTTGGATAAATGAGCCTTGTCCAAGATCTTCTTCCGAAGATTCATGTCGTGGGGTACCACTATACGGTATTTAAACCATAGAGCACCGTTATCATCTATTCGGAAGCATTTCATTTTGCCATTCTTCATCCTTCTCCGAATGTGCGACATTCCCACGTCTTTCTTCTGCGCTTCCATAATCTCCTCTCGTATTGTAGGGACGAGAGCAAGATTATACAATGCCCCATATGGAACCAAGTACAGACTCGGCTCCTCCTCTTCAAGTGGGGTGATGGACAAATTGTTGACATGAGATTTGCGGCTCAAGGCGTCGGCAACCACGTTTGCCTTCCCGGGATGGTAGTGAATGTCTATCTCATAGTCTTTGATCAACTCTAACCATCTCCGTTGCCGCATATTCAACTCCTTTTGAGTGAATATATATTTCAGACTTTTGTGGTCGGTGTAGAGGTGCACTAAGTTCCCAAGCAAATAGTGCCTCCACATTTTCAATGCCAACACCACAGCAGCGAGCTCAAGATCATGAGTTGGATAGTGCTGCTCATGGTTACGAAGTTGACGTGAGCCATAGGCGACCACTCTTCCTCCTTGCATCAATACACAGCCAAGCCCGATGCCAGACGCGTCACAATATACGTCGAAGGGCTTGGTTGTATCCGGTTGAGCTAACACCGGGGCTGTTGTAAGATGCTTTACTAATGCTTGGAAAGCTTCTTCACAAGCTGAGCTTCAAACATATTTGATCCCCTTCTTCAACAGTTCAAACATCGGCTTAGCAAGCTTGGAGAAGTTGGGTATGAATCTCCGATAATATCCTGCTAACCCGAGGAAACTCCTGACTTCATGGACTGATGTGGGGGACTTCCATTTCAGCACTTGTTGGTTTAGCTCATGCAGTCTATACAATAGTTGCGAGAATGGAATAAATAATGCGCATAACAATCACACATATAGATAAAGTATAAACTTTATATAACATATACATCCCTGGACCGTGTCTCACGATCGAGTTTCCAAAGTAATGAACTTTAGGGATTAAAAGTTCATTTCGACCATCGTGGGTCGCCACGGGATGTTAAGTGTGTTAGCATGCGTAATTCCTCGCTATTGTACTGGATCCAAACAGGCACTAGGTCAAAGTGAGATGTCGAATGCATAAACTTTTCGACTCCACTCTCTGTTTCACAAAAGCCACTGGATGTCGAAAGGTGAAATTGAGTGTTTTAATTGAAACACCTCAACATGATGTTCACTGTCCAGCTTCTGGTCCAGCTGACCAGTCTGGATAATTCAACAGTTTCAACCACCTTAGAGGCAAAATATGGACTATAGTTCAACAACAAAGTTGTAGTAGACTAAACAAGGAATCCTGATTGTATTTATTTGCCTCTATGTCCTTCCTAGTTTGTGAGTTATGACTCCTACAAGTTGATAGAATTTTCTTAGGAATTTTGACAGCACCTTCTTTGTAAGTTGCTGTTTTATTCACAAAATTCCAACTATTTCTGCCCTCCAACTAGGAAAGCACTGAACTACAAAGTTGTAGAATATCTCCTATACTTTCCAACGATGTCTTACTTGACCCTTAGAAATTTTTCTACAAAAAGTTGTGGTTGAAATACAGAAAACTCCAGAGAGCATTCTGGTCTGCCCTGTTTCTTGACAGCACCTACTCATCTGAGATTTTCACCCCTTTGGAGGGAGATTTTGTTCTGGAGCTCTACAGAAAAGTTGTAGAGAACTTCAAAACCTTTCCAGAATGGTATCCCACACCTCCATTGGTTCAACCAATCTTAAGTTATGCCCTTCTAAAGTTCAGAAAAATTTCTGCCGAAAACAGGGGAGATTGTTCCTAAGTTTTTGAGATTGAAACTATACTCCCAATTGACTCTCAGTTCAATATAGGAGTTTACTAACCCCTAAATGGAATCCTAACGTCATTTTTAACTCTTTTCTATGAAAATATACTTTTATGCAGTCTCGATATTTGTGGCGGACCGGAATCCGCTCATCCAGGATCGCAGAGGGTGGTGTCACGCGATGCGACACCCGACAGCACACGTCATAAGAACATAATATATTACATGGGAAAAACAACTGAAACTGTACAAACAGGTACAAACTTCAGTTACAACTATTGTTTATATTACACAGAGGAAGTCTACACTATACAACTCACGCCCGCCTATCTAGCAAAAGTTGGTTGCCCAGCCCTAGGGCAACCCACACTAGCTGCACTCCTCAGCTCAGCGCGGCGTGTACGGCTCCCACTCAGCCGTGGTCCCCGACGGAGGATAACCCTCGCCGGTGGACTCGTACTCCTAGTCCGTGGGTGGCTCCTCACCTGAAAAACACTTAAGCAGAAACCGTGAGCACGAAGGCTCAGCAAGGCTTAACCGACTCACCTAAGCATGAAACTCTACTTGAGGGGTACAATGGACATAGGATAGTAACATTTCAGCAAAAGGACACGCCTACAAGTTCCTCCTTAGTTCATCTTTTAGCAACAAGTTAACAGTCCATGAAATCTGAAATTTAGTAAGCAGTATTTGGTGGCACGCATGTAGCAATACAATTATATCAACCAGCAATATTGAATCAACATGTTTCATCCATTAATCTACGTCACGACTCAGTGACCAAGTGGTACTCTTCACCGCGAGGGATGGCGAATCGACTCGATATACACCTGCAGGGAAACCCAAAGAGCACGTCACGTAGGACCACCCGCGGAGCTGCACAGCACGCTCACTCGATGTCGTACGGGACAACCTTTCACCCAACAGCCCAAACGTCGAACCGGTCGCACCGAAACGAGCAGGAGGTTCCCCACACGGAGCATCTCTCTATGCCCGTTGGCAGATTTCCACCTTGCTGCCCTCAGCCTACACCTATAAATCGGTGCGTTATGCCTCGACGCCCGGAGGTTTAGGCTACATCGGTTTATCGGGGCCCATATATCCGATATGCCTTCGGTACGTTCAAACTTGATCAGCGTGGGCCGCACACAGCTCGGTCCTCAATCGACACGGACAGGACTGCGCACACAAGACTCCCTCTTGCTGCGCCCTAGCCCCTGCCTAGCCTCATTTTCATTACTAATGTGATCTCACATCGCTCAACCGAACCCGTGCGTCCCAAGCCTATCTCGCGAGTAGATTCCAACTACTCGACTTGTACCGAAGCCCTATGAATCTTTAAGCATAGCCTATCTACTCGAGGTCTTAGACACTACCCTCACTCGTTAAGGAACCTTTGGTTATGCCAGTGGGGTTTCATTCATCCTATACCTAATGCACATACATACTTCATATGACACATGTAAACAAAGGAAAAACTTATAAAAAGGTTAATGCAAACCGGGGCTTGCCTTGTTGCTGCTGGTCAGGGGTTAGTTCCTCTTCCGGAAGGAGGAAGTCCAGCACTTCCGAAGTCTCTTCCCTTTGGTTCTGAAATTTGAATGCAATGTGTGAACTGGAATACATGTTAATTTGAATGCAATGTATGAACTGGAATACATCATTTCAAATAACTCTAGCTAGCTCTTCCCTTTGGTTCTGAAATTTTTATGGTGGACTGGTAGGGTCCTAACCAGAGTTGTGACCAAGTTTTATTTGAAACAAAGTTCATTTGAACCTTGTACAAATAGAAACCAATTTGGTCAATATTTGATCCTCTGGATGATTCCAGGGGTTTTCATGGCTCCAACCATTACTTTCTGGAAACTAGACTTTAAGATGGTTCTAATGGAGTTGATTTCATGTCATTTGAAGAATTCTACAGAAAATTATGCCCTAATTAAGATTTGAGAAAATCTGAAAAATGTTTCTGTACATTTTTCTATTTTCTCAGGGCAGTTCTCTTAATCACCCCATCAGGGTAACTAAATGAACTTGGATGAGTCTGAAAATTTTACTAGGATTCAGGGATTGTCTAATGAACCTCTCAGCCAAATTTCAGAATTTTTCATAAAGTAGTTCTTCAGATAAAATTCCCAACAGTTTAAATTTTAGGGATTTAATTCTGGAAAACTATTCAGTTTCATGAGCTGAATTTGGTATTGCTGGAAAGTACTCAGAATTCTGAGTTCAGCAAAATTTGGTTCATCGATTTGGAGTTTCCTAGCCAAAGTTCTATGCATTTGAAGTTTGCACTAAAACTGGAAATTCCAAAAATGTTTAAATCCTGCGGGTGGGTCCACCGCCCACGTGTCGACCGCTGGAGCCGCGCCAGACGGGGCCACAGACTCCTTCCCGCGCGGCCGCACTGGATCCCGGACCACAGAGAATCCCACCCATTTATCTCCAGCCGCTGACGCGTGGGGCCTACCCCTTCGTCTTCCTCCGGCCACCCGCGCGACCCCGCCGCCAAGCTCGCCGGAGCTCTCGCCGGAGAGGGGTTCCGGTCCTCGGAGCTTGCTGAATCTCTCCGCCAGTGCCTATCTCGGCCTGAGGAACACGGTGGTGCCCTCCCCAGAACTTGACAACCACCGGAACAGTGCCCCCGGCGGCAACAGCGGCCGGGAGCTCACCGGCGACGTCCAACTCGGCATCCCATGCACCTTTTTCGATGTGGTTTGCTCGGGGAGCTCCGCTGACACCTGCTGGTCACGGACATGGACACCGATCCCCGTGAAAACGGCGGTAACTACGACCTCATCGGCGACCTAGGCTGGATATCGGCTGTGCTTCAGAAAACTTCAAAGAACCGTAAACCTAGCCCACGGTTCTTACTGGTTATTGATCCTAGGTGGTCGTGGCAGTGTATAGAGCGTGTGCGTGACTCGGTTTGCCCGGTGATGAGCTAACCCCCACGAATTTTGGGATTTTGTGGGAGCTCGGTCTCAAGACCCCCGAAGCTTTCCCGGCGAAATACTCCCTCGACAGCCCATGAAATGAAGAGCGGTAGGGACTAGAAGAATCAGCACCTTAAGGCGGTCCTTTCTTGTGTTGCTCGTCGGGCACGAGCGCGCCTGTGCTGGCCGGACGCCGGCGATCAGAGAGGGCGGCGTTTCTGTGCTCGCGCGGAGTCGAGAAAGAAGCTCGGTAGGGGGGGGTTCTCGTTTGGAAAGCAGGAGGAAGGCAGCGTGGGCTGTGCGCTGGCCTTTGAGCCGCGGTTTGACACCGTGAGGTGGCCGATTGCTGCCTCGGTGGCTCGCCGCCGTTCCCTTGCTTGCGCGCGAAGTCGAGGTCGGCTGCAGCAACCGACTGCCCCTCGTGTGTGCCACTGACCTGTGGGCCTCCCCTTCATTCCTTTTTCTCTAATAATTCTTTTCTGTTTTTGCTAATTATCCCACCAGCTACTCACAATTTAATGTGAGACTTAGTCACCAAGTCTTGGTTTAAATTTGAACTGTGTTTGACTAAATTTGCTGCATGTTTAAACTGAAATTCAAATTCAGTTTTGAATTCTTGCAAATTTAGCTCTTGACAAGATGAACTCCAATGGACATGAAAATTGGTGGGCTTACTCAGAAAAATGTGCTGAGTTTGAATATGAAGCTAACTTTTGAATTTGGGTGATGAAAGTTGCTGCAATTTGAATTTACATTCAAATTGGCCTCTTTTTCAAATAACCCAAAAAGTGCCTCAAAAAGTGTTGGATTTCTATGAAACTTGGACTGAACCTTCCCAAGACTTTTTAAGTTCTAGGGGTGAGCTCAACCTCTCATGTTCCTATGTCCAAATCCCACTTTGTGAAAAGGAAGACTTTCCCCTCTAATCACTCTTTTGATGAAGGTTACTTGCTCTTCACAATATTTCCTAAGATATCCACAATGAAAACTGTGGTGTTGTGAGGTGAAGAAAAGTTTTTGCAAGTCCCTTTTCTTGGGCTTTTACATCCCTCCCCCCTTAAAAGAATCTCGTCCCGAGATTACAAAAGAAGAGATAGCGATGTAGTAGGGACTTACCCGTGTTGAGAAGCCATGAACTCCAGGTAATTTGAGCGAAGGAACTCCTCGCTCTCCCACGTCGCTTCATCAGCGGTGTGGTTGCTCCAGAGGATTTTGTAGAACTACAACGTTCTGCTACGCGTGGTTCGGGCTTTCTCATCAAGAATTTCCACCGGATACTCATCATAAGTTAAATCCGGTTTCAGCTCGCCGATGTCTTCGGTAGGAACAGCAGCTGTATGCTTCAAACATTTTCGCAGTTGCGAAACATGGAAAACATCATGGACACCAGCAAGGGATGCCGGTAACTCCAATCGATACGCCGCTGGTCCACACTTCTCGGTGATAGCGTAGGGCCCAATAAAACGGGGAGCTAGCTTCCCCTTCACACCGAACCGGTGCATGCCCTTCATCGGAGACACGCGTAGGTACACGTGTTCCCCAACGTCAAAGTGCAACGGCCTACGCCTCTTATCAGCGTAGCTCTTCTGCCGGGATTCAGCGGCTTTTAAATTGGCTTGAATTGTTTCGAACGCGCTCTTCAGCGTCATTCACCACATCAACCCCGAATGTGACCCTTTCACCGGACTCGCACCAATTTAATAGGGTGCGGCATTTACGACCGTAGAGAGCTTCGTAGGGTGTCATCTTGATACTCGCCTGATAGCCGTTGTTGTACGAGAATTCCGCCAATGGTAGGTGATCATCCCAGTTCCTACCATGGTGGATGGCACATGCTCTCAACATGTCCTCCAGAACTTGATTCACCCTCTCTGTCTGGCCATCTGTCTGAGGGTGGTAGGTGGAGCTCCTAATCAGTTTAGTACCCAAAGCAGCGTGCAGCTGCTCCCAAAAGCGAGATACAAACAATGCACCTCGGTCTGAGACTATGGTCTTGGGTACACCATGCAGGCACAGAATCCTGGCAATGTATAACTCCGCATATCGGTTGGCATGGAAATGTGTATGCACGGGAATGAAGTGAGCTGACTTGGTCAGTCGGTCAATGATCACCCATATGGAATCATGCTTGTTGGCTGTTAGGGTTAATCCCACAATGAAATCCATCCTCACATCTTCCCATTTCCATGCTGGAATTTTCAGGGGTTGCAGCAGCCCTGATTTCCTCATATGATCAGCCTTCACTCGTCTACACGTATCACACTCGGATACGTACTTAGCTACCTCCCGCTTCATCCGTGTCCACCAAAATTTCTTTTTCAAATCTTGGTACATTTTGTTGCTGCCCGGATGAATGGAGTACTTGGACAAGTGAGCTTCATCGAGGATCTTCTTTCTCCACTCCATATACCGGGGTACGACTATGCGGTCATTGAACCACAGCGTCCCCTCATCATCCTTCCGGAAACATTTGATTTCCCCGTTGTCTATCCGTCTCCGGAGATGTGCCATGCCTTTATCCGTCTTCTGAGCTGCAATGATGTCCTCCCTGATGGTAGGGATGAGGGCAAGGTTGTACAGCGATCCATAAGGAACCAAGTACAAACTTGGCTCTTCCTCCTCCACCGGTGTAATGGTGAGGTGACGGACATGTGATTTCCGACTTAGCGCGTCGGCAACCACATTCGCCTTGCCAGGGTGGTAGTGGATCTCAATTTCATAGTCTTTGATTAATTCTAGCCACCTCCTTTGCCTCATGTTCAGCTCCTTCTGGGTGAAAATGTATTTTAAGCTCTTGTGGTCGGTGTAGAGATGCACCAAGTTCCCCAGGAAATAGTGCCTCCACATTTTCAGCGCCAAAACCACTGCAGCAAGCTCAAGGTCATGAGTGGGATAATGCTGCTCATGGTTCCGAAGTTGGCGTGAGCCATAAGCGACCACACGTCCATCCTGCATCAACACGCAGCCGAGCCCAATACCGGATGCGTCACAATACACGTCGAAGGGCTTTGTTGTATCCGGCTGAGCTAACACCGGGGCTGTTGTGAGATGCTTCACCAATGTTCGGAACGCTCCTTCACACGCCGTGTTCCAAACATATTTTTTCCCTTTTTTCAGCAACTCTGTCATCGTCTTAGCGAGCTTGGAGAAGCTTGGAATGAATCTCTGGTAGTATCCCGCTAACCCCGAGGAAGCTTCTGACTTCATGAACTGAAGTGGGAGCTTTCCATTTCAACACTTGCTCTATTTTACTTGGGTCAACCGCAATGCCTTCAGCTGAGATGATATGTCCCAAGAATGGCACTTGGCTGATCCAAAATTCACATTTGCTGAACTTGGCGTAAAGCTTGTGGTCTCGTAATCGTTGCAGAACGACCCGCAAGTGTTCGGCATGTTCGGCTTCTGTCTTGGAGTAAACCAAGATATCGTCGATGAACACTACCACGAACTTGTCCAGCTCCGGCATGAACACCGAGTTCATGAGATACATGAAATGGGCTGGAGCATTTGTGAGACCAAAAGACATGACAAGATATTCATATAACCCATATCTCGTCGAGAACGCCGTCTTCGGGATATCCTCCGCCCGGATCTTTATCTGGTGATATCCAGAGCGAAGGTCCATCTTGGAGAATACACTTGCACCCACAAGTTGATCAAACAATATGTCGATACGGGGCAGTGGGTACTTATTCTTGATGGTGACGGTGTTGAGCGGCCGGTAATCCACACACAGCCTCAGGGTTTCATCCTTCTTCTTCACGAATAGTGCCGAGCATCCCCAAGGCGAGGAACTCGGCCTAATGAAACCCTTGCTCAACAGATCATTGAGCTGTTCTTTCAGTTCCGCCAGCTCATTTGGAGCCATCTTGTATGGTCTCCGTGATATGGGTGTAGTCCCGGGTGCGAGCTTGATCTTGAACTCGACATACCGCTCAGGTGGCATGCCCGGTAGATCATCCGGAAACACGTCGGGATACTCCCGGACTACGGGGATGTCTTCTAACTTGAGAGCCTCAGCACTATTGATCGCTGAAACCTCTCTGACTGGATTATCTAATAGGAGGGACTGCGGACGGTGTAATGGGGAGTTGAGGTGAACCGTCCGTGATAGTGTTTCCAGGACAGCTCCATGGTAGCTTAGCCATGACATTCCCAAGATCGCATCAATCTTCTGCCCCCCTAGGATAATCATAGTGGTGGGATATATCTTCCCACCTAAGCACAGTGGTGCTTTTGGAACCATCATCGTTGCTGAAATTTTCAGAAACTTTGAATTGCAAAGATGTCACCCATCTTCTATTCTTTCTAAGGATGTATTATATGACAATTTTAGATTTTTCACCTGGGAGTTATGTTTGAAAAACAGAACAGCTCTGAGAATGTTTTACTCTGTCCTGGTTCTGGACAGTTCTCATTCCTCTGAGATTTTAGCCATCTTAAGGTGAGTTTCAGCTCTGGAAGTCTACAACAAAGTTGTAGAGTACTTAAATACCTTTCCAGAGCTATATAGCACACCTCTCTGGGCTAAAGGACCTGTGAGTTATGCCCTGTTGAAGATCAGCAAACGTGCTGCCCAAAACAGAGTACTCTGTTTTTCAGTCTTTTGGCTACACTGCTCCACTATCCCATTCTTATACCCAACCAGGGTCCTAAATGTTGAACCTACAGATTTTAATTTCTTGTTATTGTTTTCATGCATAAGCCTACAGTATCTCAGTACTACGTTCCTCACAAAAGAAAATCCTAACCGGATCATACCGGCATATACGTCTCAAGTGTGGCACTAAACGGTGTCTCGCACACGTTTTCTACACGTATACATACGTGGTTAGTACTTGCAGAAGACCACACAATGATGGTGCACTCAAAGGTTGTTCATTTCAGGCAGTTCCATATTTAAAAGTAAATACAAACGCCCGTATCATTGCCATACGGCCGTCCTTGAGCTAGGTCACGTCTCAAGGTACGTGATCGTGTTTCAACACCACACGACGGGGAACCCGAGTATGTCATGAACGGGTCGTCACGGTTGGGAATGTTATCAACCCAACAGATACCACCTACTGCCCGGCAGGGCACGCCGATGGCAAGCGCTGCGTATGTCCTCCTGGGCTATTTCCAGACAAACACACTCTCGCGTTACTGACCACGCGATGGGGTCTCCACTTACTTGCCTAATGCACGCTAGGGATCAGCGTTTCATATGAACTCAGTGACATGAAGAGTCCAAGAGTTTCATATTGACGTCTCACACCAAGCTGTGAGATCAATCCCTGAACCACGTTCCTCGTCAGGGGGAGCTAACCGAAATTGAACCGCTTTCAGTGGCGTTCCTTACCATACTTACCAGAGCGTAGGTGTGTCGTTACATAATTAAAATTCAGAATTATAACACATAGGTTAGTATTTGCCACCTTAAGTAACTATACTAATATAGTCCTTACTTGGGCAGCTACCGATTCCTCACCGTATACCTAAGTTTTTCCCATAATGCAGTCCTTAAGTACTGTGCTATCCCCACTGCAGCTCTGATACCAGGCTGTGGCGGACCGGAATCCGCTCATCCAGGATCGCAGAGGGTGGTGCCACGCGATGCGACACCCGACAGCACACGTCATAAGAACATAATATATTACATGGGAAAAACAACTAAAACTGTACAAACAGGTACAAACTTCAGTTACAACTATTGTTTATATTACACAGCGGAAGTCTACACTATACAACTCACGCCCGCCTATCTAGCAAAAGTTGGTTGCCCAGCCCTAGGGCAACCCACACTAGCTGCACTCCTCAGCTCAGCGCGGCGTGTACGGCTCCCACTCAGCCATGGTCCCCGACGGAGGATAACCCTCGCCGGTGGACTCGTACTCCGAGTCCGTGGGTGGCTCCTCACCTGAAAAACACTTAAGCAGCAGAGCACGAAGGCTCAGCAAGGCTTAACCGACTCACCTAAGCATGAAACTCTACATGAGGGGTACAATGGACATAGGATAGTAACATTTCAGCAAAAGGACACGCCTACAAGTTCCTCCTTAGTTCATCTTTTAGCAACAAGTTAACAGTCCATGAAATCTGAAATTTAGTAAGCAGTATTTGGTGGCACGCATGTAGCAATACAATTATGTCAACCAGCAATATTGAATCAACATGTTTCATCCATTAATCTACGTCACGACTCAGTGACCAAGTGGTACTCTTCACCGCGAGGGATGGCGAATCGACTCGATATACACCTGCAGGGAAACCCAAAGAGCACGTCACGTAGGCCCACCCGCAGAGCTGCACAGCACACTCACTCGATGTCGTACGGGACAACCTTTCACCCAACAGCCCAAACGTCGAACCGGTCGCACCGAAACGAGCAGGAGGTTCCCCACACGGAGCATCTCTCTATGCCCGTTGGCAGATTTCCACCTTGCTGCCCTCAGCCTACACCTATAAATCGGTGCGTTATGCCTCGACGCCCGGAGGTTTAGGCTACATCGGTTTATCGGGGCCCATATATCCGATATGCCTTCGGTACGTTCAAACTTGATCAGCGTGGGCCGCACACAGCTCGGTCCTCAATCGACACGGACAGGACTGCACACACATGACTCCCTCTTGCTGCGCCCTAGCCCCTGCCTAGCCTCATTTTCATTACTAATGTGATCTCACATCGCTCAACCGAACCCGTGCGTCCCAAGCCTATCTCGCGAGTAGATTCCAACTACTCGACTTGTACCGAAGCCCTATGAATCTTTAAGCATAGCCTATCTACTCGAGGTCTTAGACACTACCCTCACTCGTTAAGGAACCTTTGGTTATGCAAGTGGGGTTTCATTCATCCTATACCTAATGCACATACATACTTCATATGACACATGTAAACAAAGGAAAAACTTATAAAAAGGTTAATGCAAACCGGGGCTTGCCTTGTTGCTGCTGGTCAGGGGTTAGTTCCTCTTCCGGAAGGAGGAAGTCCAGCACTTCCGAAGTCTCTTCCCTTTGGTTCTGAAATTTGAATGCAATGTGTGAACTGGAATACATCATTGCTAATAACTCTAGCTAGCTCTTCCCTTTGGTTCTGAAATTTCTATGGTGGACTGGTAGGTTCCTAACCAGAGTTGTGACCAAGTTTTATTTGAAACAAAGTTTATTTGAACCTTGTACAAATAGAAACCAATTTGGTCAATATTTGATCCTCTGGATGATTCCAGGGGTTTTCATGGCTCCAACCATTACTTTCTGGAAACTAGACTTTAAGATGGTTCCAATGGAGTTGGTTTCATGTCATTTGAAGAATTCTACAGAAAATTATGCCCTAATTAAGATTTGGGAAAATCTGAAAAATGTTTCTGTACATTTTTCTATTTTCTCAGGGCAGTTCTATTAATCACCCCATCAGGGTAACCAAATGAACTTGGATGAGTCTGAAAATTTTACTGTGATTCTGGGATTGTCTAATTAACCTCTCAGCCAAATTTCAGAATTTTTCATAAAGTAGTTCTTCAGATAAAATTCCCAACAGTTTAAACTTTAGGGATTTAATTCTGGAAAACTATTCAGTTTCATGAGCTGAATTTGGTATTGCTGGAAAGTACTCAGAATTCTGGGTTCAGCAAAATTTGGTTCATCGAATTTGGAGTTTCCTAGCCAAAGTTCTATGCATTTGAAGTTTGCACTAAAACTGGAAATTCCAAAAATGTTTAAATCCTGCGGGTGGGTCCACCGCCCACGTGTCGACCGCTGGAGCCGCGCCACACGGGGCCACAGACTCCTTCCCGCGCGGCCGCACTGGATCCCGGACCACAGAGAATCCCACCCATTTATCTCCAGACGCTGACGCGTGGGGCCTACCCCTTCGTCTTCCTCCGGCCACCCGCGCGACCCCGCCGCCAAGCTCGCCTGAGCTCTCGCCGGAGAGGGGTTCCGGTTCTTGGAGCTTGCTGAATCTTGCCGCCAGTGCCTATCTCGGCCTGAGGAACACGGTGGTGCCCTCCCCAGAACTTGACAACCACCGGAACAGTGCCCCCGGCGGCAACAGCGGCCGGGAGCTCACCGGCGACGTACAACTCGGCATCCCATGCACCTTTTTCGATATGGTTTGCTCGGGGAGCTCCGCTGACACCTGCTGGTAACTACGACCTCATCGGTGACCTAGGCTGGATATCGGCTGTGCTTCAGAAAACTTCAAAGAACCGTAAACCTAGCCCACGGTTCTTACTGGTTTTCGATCCTAGGTGGTCGTGGCAGTGTATAGAGCGTGTGCGTGACTCGGTTTGCCCGGTGATGAGCTAACCCCCACGAATTTTGGGATTTTGTGGGAGCTCGGTCTCAAGACCCCCGAAGCTTTCCCGGCGAAATACTCCCTCGACAGCCCATGAAATGAAGAGCGGTAGGGACTAGAAGAATCAGCACCTTAAGGCGGTCCTTTCTTGTGTTGCTCGTCGGGCACGAGCGCGCCTGTGCTGGCCGGACGCCGGCGATCAGAGAGGGCGGCGTTTCTGTGCTCGCGCGGAGTCGAGAAAGAAGCTCGGTAGGGGGGGTTCTCGTTTGGAAAGCAGGAGGAAGGCGGCGTGGGCTGTGCGCTGGCCTTTGAGCCACGGATTGACACTGTGAGGTGGCCGATTGCTGCCTCGGTGGCTCGCCGCCGTTCTCTTGCTTGCGCGCGAAGTCGAGGTCGGCTGCAGCAACCGACTGCCCCTCGTGTGTGCCACTGACCTGTGGGCCTCCCCTTCATTCCTTTTTCTCTAATAATTCTTTTCTGTTTTTGCTAATTATCCCACCAGCTATTCACAATTTAATGTGAGACTTAGTCACCAAGTCTTGGTTTAAATTTGAATTCTCAAATTTGAACTGTGTTTGACTAAATTTGCTGCATGTTTAAACTGAAATTCAAATTCAGTTTTGAATTCTTGCAAATTTAGCTCTTGACAAGATGAACTCCAATGGACATGAAAATTGGTGGGCTTACTCAGAAAAATGTGCTGAGTTTGAATATGAAGCTAACTTTTGAATTTGGGTGATGAAAGTTGCTGCAATTTGAATTTACATTCAAATTGGCCTCTTTTTCAAATAACCCAAAAAGTGCCTCAAAAAGTGTTGGATTTCTATGAAACTTGGACTGAACCTTCCCAAGACTTTTTAAGTTCTAGGGGTGAGCTCAACCTCTCATGTTCCTATGTCCAAATCCCACTTTGTGAAAAGGAAGACTTTCCCCTCTAATCACTCTTTTGATGAAGTTTACTTGCTCTTCACAATATTTCCTAAGATATCCACAATGAAAACTGTGGTGTTGTGTGGTGAAGAAAAGTTTTTGCAAGTCCCTTTTCTTGGGCTTTTACAGTATTACGTTTCCTCACCAAAGAAAAATCCTAAATCGGTATTCCGGCATATACGTGTCAAATGGTGGAACTAAGAACGTCACTCACAAACGGTTACTAAACGTCATGCACTAATGTGGTTAATGTACCTGCAGAAAAACACACAATAATGGTGCACACAAAGGTTTTAGCATTTCAGGCAGTTCCATGTCATAATAAAAACATACGGTCCGTATCATTGCCATACGGATCGTCCTTGAGTCAAGCCACGTCTCAAGGTACATGGTCGTGTTTTCACACCACACGACGGGGAACCCGAGTAGAGCGCGAACGGGTCGTCACGGTTGGGAATTTTATCAACCCAACGGATACCACCTACTGCCTCATGACTGTTGAGGCACGCCGATGGCGAGCGCTACGTATGGCCCTTTAAATATTGAACGTTCAAGAGTTGCATACTATCGTGTTGCTTACCACATGATGGGTATTCTCACTTTGGCCTGAAGCACATTGGAGATCAGCGTTTTCATATGCTCTCAGGATCATGAGAAGGCTCAGAGACTCATATTAACTACCGTCCCAAGCCACGGTATAACCTTCCATACCATTACTCGTATGGCGAGTTACCGCAATTGATCCGCCTGCGGTGGCGTACCTTACCTCTTACCTGACGTCGGGGCATCGCTACAGAATGTATAATACATAAGTTAGCTTTTCCACCTTAGTAACTACTACTATCATTGTGGGCATAATGACTAATCCTCACTCGACTACTTCTAAGTTTTCAAAATAGGCTCCTTTCGAGTGTGCTATTCCCAATGCAGCTCTGATACCACGTCTGTGGCGACCACCCCGTGGTTCACCCACTCCAGGATCGTATAGGGTGGTGCCGTACGATGCGGCACCCAACAGCACACACGAAAAGATTAAAGAACAACATACAAACTTTTATTGGATATAAAACAGCGGAAGTCTTTTTACAAAACTTATTTATACAGCGGAAGTAATATACATAAGTAGCCTCTCATCCTAACTATGTAAAAGTGCAGTCGTCCAGCTCGGGGACGCTACACACTAGCAGCATGGAACCGGAGAATCACGGTGGCGTGCAGGGCTCCAGCTCGGTCGTGGACCCCGACAGGGGCATCGCCTCGTTCCCGAATCCCTCCTCATAACTTTCACCTGTACACAGCTCAAATATTGCAACCGTGAGCACGATGGCTCAGCAAGGCTTAACCGTCTAGCCTAGGCATGGAACTCTACATGCAGGGATATGTAAGATAGGAAAAAGGACTTTGCGTCAAAGACACGCCTATAAGTTGATTTAAAAGGTTTATGCAAGTGGGGTTTCAATCACCCTAACTCTAATGCAAACATTCACCCTAGACGTAAGTGATACAAATAAAAAGCTTTATAAAAGGTACTTAAGTGCAAACCGGGGCTTGCCTGGTTGCGAGTTAGATGGGAAGTCAACTTCTGGTGGGAGGACGTCCAACGGATCCGGTGCGTCCTCAACTTCGGTCACTATTATGAAATGTAACAAAATACATGTGTAAGTATTAAGGACTTATAAGAATCGAACTTCTATTCATATCTACTGCTATTTAGAATCCTTAAATGGCTTTGGGATTTTTACAGTGGATACTAGACTCTCTAAGGATGATCTGAGAAAAATTTGGAGAAGTGTCCATGCACAATGTAGTTTCCAAAATTCCTATAAGTACAAGGCTTCTCTGAGTTTTGAGCCCAAATCAGGAGCTTTGACATAGTTAAATGGAAGATCTGATTAGGGTAAGTCTCAATGGTTCTAACAAAATTTGTTCCACCATTTTTGGAGCTACCAACAGAGAGATATGAATTTTTGAAGTTGGACAGGAGTTCTGAAAAGTTTCTGTTTAAATTTTAATTTCCAAATAAAGGCTGAACTTTGGAAGGTAATTTAGCCTACCAATTTAACTCCAATGAAGCTCAAATTTTTACTGGGGATCAGAAATATCATAAGAAACCTCCTAGCAAAATTTGAAGAAATGCTATAACAGGGATCTTCTGGAATTAATTCCCAAAGATTTAATTTTGATGAATTTTGGAGAATTTTCCAGAGATCCCCAGATCAATTTCTTTACATTTCTGCAAAGTACTGATTGAGAGGAATCTAGCAAAAAATTTTGGACATTCCTACTAAAAGTTATGGTCCTTTGAAGCTTGTACTAAATCTGGAAATTGAAGAAATGTTTAAATTCTGGCTGTGGACCCCACCCACGATGTTATCCACTCAGATGACGGCAACACCGAGGCCACGGGGTTATATCCCGCGCAGCCGCACCGGATCTGGTGCCACAGACAATCCCTGCACGTATACAGAGGCTGACCGGTGGGACCCGGCCCTCCTTCGTCTTCCTTGCGCTGCCCGCGCCTCCCGCGGCGGCGCACGCCGGCGAGGCTCGCCAGTACGGGGTTCCCGTGGTCCGAGCTTCCTCCAACTTGCCGCCTGTGAGTTCTACACCATGCTGAACACGATGGTGGGGTCGGGAGCCGATGACAATGGCTGGAACGGTGCTTGCACCGGCGACTATGTCGGGCCTCACTTCGGCGAGCTCGTTCTCCCTCGACAGTGGGTCTTTCGGGCTAGGGCTTGCTCTAAAAGCACCAGTGACACATGGACAACATCGACCCATAGCCTGTTCTCCATGTAAACCACTGTAGAGGGGACCTCACCGGCGACCCGAGCCCGCAAAACGCCGGCGGCGACAAAAACTCGAAGAACTCCTTCAGCCCTTGATGGTTTCTAGCGCCGTTTGAGCGAGAAGGACCGTAGGGGTCTAGTGAAGGTTCTTCTAGACCAGAATGAGCTCTAGCTACTGCTGTGCGATGAATTTAATCATAGACCCAGAGGGGTCGCTATGAACTAGGGTTTGGTAAAACCCGAAATTCCCACTACCCGATTGATCAACTGACATGAGGCCTTCGGCATCACGAGCTACGGACAACAACGCACCTTTCTTGTGTAGGGAAGGGGAGGTGATACCAGCCGTAGCGCGCTAACCACGGTGAACCGAACGTGGTTCCACCGGGCACCTCCGAACGCCGGCGCCAATTGTGGGTTTGCGTGTAGCACGAGCTAGGAAACTTAGGTGAGAGAATGGTGGAGGCTGGAGCACACACTAGCGCTTCTTTTTGCTGCTTGGAGCTCGATCATCCGAGCTCAGGTGAGCGTGGGCGAGGGAGAAACAGAAACGGAGCGAAGGCAGTTTCTCACGGGAGAGAGCGGAGGGAGCGGCGAGCAACCGAGAGAAGTGAAGAATGACTTCGTTGCTGCGACCGTGTGGTATTGAAGCGGCTGACGATCGAGGAAACCAGGAGGTGGCGCGGTGGAGTCCTCGGGGGCGGGTTTCGCCGGGAGCTGGCGGCGTCTCGGCGATCGGCCGATGAAAAACAGAGGCGGTAGATCATCTGTGTGGCTGACAAAGGGGTCCCACCACCTCAAATTTTTATTCACTTTCCACTGATATTTCTTCCCCAGCAACTCAACATTTAAGGCTATACTTTCACACCAAGTCATGGTTTAAACTTGCTGAATTCAAATAGATTGAATTCCGGTGTGAAGTTTGAATTTTGTTGGGTCATTTGAATTTGAAATGAATTTGAATTCTCCCCTTTGCCTTGCTCCAAAAATATAGCAAACCAGGCCCAAAATTTCTGATTTTTGGCATGGCTGTTAATTCAAATGTGGAGAACCCAATTGTGTAACCAAATTGGCACATTGAGGGGATTGGAATTTGAAACTGAATTTGAAATTCAGATTAGAGGGTTTCCCCTTTTAACTCCCAAACAATTATTGAAACTCCTCCAAATGAGCTGAAATTTGGAAGGTTGAATATTTGGACTATGAAGATCCAAGTTATGAATTTAGATCTCCATGTTTGGAATTTTTTGGGAAGTTTTAAATCCTCAATTTGGACCTACACCGTTATAATTCAAAGTTTTAATTCCCCTCATTTTTCCTAAGTGTACATGAGCTGAAAATTCTTGCTACCACTTTTTGGGGATTTTACACGAACTAGTCCGTTCTTAGGGCGGACAAGTCTGGTACTCCGTACTAGTCCGACCCTGAACACTTGTCACCGGACTAGTCCGACCCTGAACACCGGACAATCCGGTATGCCCTGATCAAAACCTTAGCTTATATCAATTCAATGCAATCCCTTGCCATCCTTCATTATTCATATCCTTTATATCTTCCTTGTCAGAAATCATGTCGGGATCGAATGAGAATCTCTCCGACTTTGAAGCCAAGATGGATCAAGATGTGATGTCTCATATTCTAGAGTCTCGCTCCAACAGGAGACAAGAGCGTGCTGCCGAGCCTTCGCTAATCCCACCTAGGGTACGTCGAAATGTTACAATCAGGAGACCAGCTTCAAAAGCAAATATGGCTGGCTCTAGCTCGGCGGCTCAACGCGAAACCAAGGGCAAGGGAAAGGGACTTGCTTCCGGCCCGATTGGTCCCCTTAAGATGACAGCTCCAAGACAGGGAAATAGGGATCCCTCGGAGGAGAAGTTCAATGGCAAGGGGAGTGATGTGGCATGGAACCTAAGGAAGATTGACGCCTATAGCACTGGCAAAAAGGCAGCTGACAAGAGAGTTTGGAGCAACTTTCACTCGGACTACTACAGTTCGGTGTACCTCCAAATGAAGACTCCAGTGGTACGCAACCAATGGATCGACTGGACATATTTTGAAAGGAAGAGCTGTGAAGCCTTTGAGGAGGTAATAGAGACCGCGAAGAGACACGGAATCAAGGACTTGCTCTCTTTCAGATACAACTGGAATGATGAGATAATCGCCCAGTTCGTTGTAACTTGCCACTTTGCCCACAATGGAGAAGACAAAGTGACTTGGATGACACATGGATCCAAGTACACAGTTTCCTATGTTGAGTTTGCTAGACTGCTGCACCTTGAGGACACCGGCAGTAATGAGATTGTGATTCACAATCTTGGTGTTGTGGAGAAGGACAAGATGGAATTCCTCTATGATACTCGACTCCCATACAATCCTCCCTCAACCAAGAACATGAAACCCTTCTTCATTGTTCTCAACAGAGTGCTCCGGAAGACCATTGCTCCAAAGGATGGAGATGTCGGGAGTGTCCAAGGTTACTTGAGAACCTTGATGAAAGTAATCGGTAGGAGGAGAAAATTTGATATCTTCGATTACATTTGGAATGACATGGTGAAATATCCTGCAAACCAAACCGTTCCTGTGGCTATGCACCATACTTGATGTTCATGATTGAAAAAGTCACGGGAATTGAGTTTGTGAAGGATGTGGAGCACACTGCTCTAAGGCCTCAGAAGCCTCCTCAAGCCTCTCTCCTAGCTGCACCCTCACCTGGCTCACCTAAAGAACATCCAGAGAGAGCTCGAGAAGATGCAAGGCCTTCATCCAAGACTAGGGCCCCTCCTCACAAAGGGTCCCCTAGTGGGATTATGAAGTATTTGGCTGCTATCTTTGGTTCTTGCCGCAAAACTGAGGTGAAGCTTCATAAGATGAACAAGGCAAGAAAAGAAGAAATGAGATACATGAAGGCCAATGTCAAAGCAATATGCCAAAAATTAGAGATTGAGCCCATTGGATCTCCAGTCATCTCAGAGGACTCTGCATCTGACTTCATAGAGCTTCCTCCTCTCTCTCCATCAGAGCGTGCCTACTTTGGCACGACGAGTGGTTCTTCTCCTCCTCCTCCTCAACCTGATGATGAAGACAAAGAAAGGACCGACAGCGAGGAGTGAGCCGGTGACGACAAGGAGATCCCTCCTCTCCTTCTTTTTGGTGCCTTGATGCCAAAGGGGGAGAGATTGAGGGGGAGTCTTAGGTCGTAGGTTCTTCTTTTTGTGTCCTAGTTTAAGAAGTGGGTTTTTGTAAGACTTACGTTATCATTATGCTCTTCGACATGTGCTGTGAAATAATGACTATGTTATGCTTATGATTAATGGTGTATGTTTAAAACTGCTATGTAGGCTTGAGACTCTTGATGATATTATGATTATGCTTATTATAATATTCATATCAAAATTATTGCTCACACACATAGTTTTGCACCCCACCATAAAGAGTGCATATATGTCTTATGTCTACATTGCCTATTTTGCTCAAAGCTCATATGTGCACACTTTATGAAAATCTGAATTTTTTTATCATATCTGTGTGATCTCAATTGGTTGTCATCAATCACCAAAAAAGGGGAGATTGAAAGTGCATCTAGGCATCCCTTGGGGGTTTTGGTTGATTTGTGACAAACAAATGAGACCCTAACAAAATCGTTGAGATAAGCGCAGGTTTTTAAAGAAAACAGGAAGAAAGCACAAAAATAAAGAAGAATGAAGATCTAAAATGATAAGAGCTTAGGAGTTGAAGATATTAGATTACTTAGTATGGAGTGTGTTGGAGAAACACACCCCAAGAGCTCAAGTGAAAAAAATCACACTAACTGCACAAAAATCAGCATGAGCGGACTAGTCTGATATCAACCGGACTAGTCCGATTTCTCTCTGACTAGAAAACGGACTAGTCTGATGTGGACCGGACTAGTCCGATTTGTCTCTGAGTAGACAACGGACTAGTCCGCACCCTTACGGACTAGTCTGGTATCTCACAACACTTAGGATTTTCCACACGCCGCACACCGGACTAGTCCGGAGTTCACCACGGACTAGTCAGGACATCGCAAACCCTAACGGTAACCTTTGGAAACCCTAGTATAAATAGAGGTGTACGGCCATACCACCACATAACCCGACCCCCTGCGCCGTCACACCTTCCAAGAGCCCAAAATTCACATCTCTCCACACATTCTAACCCAAGAAGGATCAAATCTTTGAGGATTAGCAATTGATCAAAGGAGAGACTTGTTCTACACATCTTGAGCTCTTGGGTTTCATCTCTCGCACACTCTTGTTCATTTATTGTTCATCTTTTGAGTGTGCTTGGTGGTATTCATTCATTGTAATTCTTGGGGAGCCTTCAACTTGTGAGAAGGCCCCTTGAACGATTTATTTGCTCTTTGTGATTACTGGAAGAGAATCGGCCTCCGTGACGATTCGATGAGGGTAGGGTTGGTGAAGACCCGATCCTTCGTGGACTCCTCAACGGGGACGTAGATTTCCTTCGTAGAATCGAACCTCGGGATAAAATCTTGTCTCTTGCTCTTGTTCATTTATTGTTCATCATATTCTAGGGTTTACTTAATCTTGTGTAATTCATGTTGAAGCATTGAAACCAAAATTGATCTCTGTCATTCATTGTTTCACTATTGTAATACATCTAAGTTCCCAATTAATTTCCGCTGCATAGGGTACTAGAAGTGAAAATATTGATCAACCTTGATCTTTCTAGTCCACGCATACCGGACTAGTCCGCACAGTACCGGACTAGTCCGATTTGTCTCTGAGTAGACAACGGACTAGTTCGCACTCTACCGGACTAGTCCGATTTCCCTGTATTTGATAAATCTATTGAGTGTTTCAGGGATTAACAAAAGAATCGAAAAGCCTATTCACCCCCCTCTTGGCTACATTCATCGAGAATATTAATGTGTTGTCATCAATCACCAAAAAGGGGGAGATTGGAAGTGCATCTAGGTAATCCCCGTGGGTTTTGGATGATTGATGATGACAATTAAGATACTAATGAGTTTTACTGAGTATTAGCACAGGTCCTTATCAAAAGGAATAGATGTGGAGTCTCTCAAGGAGCAAAAAGGAAAAGAAGAAGACTCGCAAGAGTAGAAAATAGAATTTTTCTATTGGGTTTCACATTTTCTAGTTGTGTATATGGTCTCCTCTTTTAGAGTGCTTGAGAATCATTAGAGAGCTCAAACTAAAGTTAGAATCATGAGAGGAATTAGTCATAGGTATGGCTGAAGAAGGAAGACCGGACTTGTCCGGACTGGGGGCCGGACTAGTCCGCTCCCAACCGGACTACTCTGTTTTAGGCCGGACAAGAAGTCTCTGAGTAGTTTGGATTTATCCGTTTTTGGCTGGACTAGTCCATTGTCGAGTGAGTCTGAGCCTTTATGAGACTAAGTCTCAGAAGGTCGGACTAGTCTGCTAAGCGGACTAAACCGTTTAGGTCCAGAGAAGGAGTCTCTGAGTGACCTCGGACTAGTCCGCTCCAAAGGCTAGATTAGTCTGGTCCCTTCAGACTAGTCCGGTTTAGGATGGAACAAAGGTTCCTGTGTGAGCTCGGACTAGTCCGGAGTTGGCCAGACTAGTCCGTAGTCCTAGATTAGAGAGTTTTTTGAGACTAAGTCTAATAAGACCGGACTAGTCCGCCCCCCTACCAGACTAGTCCGTTCTCATCCGGAACAAAGGTTCCTGACTGAGATTGGACTAGGTAATCCGAGATTTTATGACCGTTTGAATCCAACGGTCACGAGACTTTAGTTGGTAGCCTTGTGACGTGAGTGTCCCCCAAGAACGGACTAGTTCGTGGTTTTGACCGGACTAGTCCAGACTTTAGTAGGTAACGGCTAGATGTCGGGATCTCTATAAAAGGAGACCCCTCAGCTGAGAATCGAAAGAACAGAAACCCTAGCGCTGAAAACTCATTCCTAGAGCTCTTCTAAGCCTCTTTCCTCACCTTCTTTATCCCTAAGATTGGATCTTAAGGGGCTTGTGGATTTGTGAGAGGAGAGATGTGGTGATCGACATTTGAGCTCTCGGTTTGACTCTCTTGCACTCTAATTGTTAATTTGAGTTCTTGGTTGTTGTATTTTAATTCCTAGAACTACTAGGTTGTTGTAGGGAGCCTCAAGTTGTGAGTAGCCCCTAAGAGCATTGTATTCACATCTGATTGATAAATAAAAAACCTCGGGCTTGATCTTAGTGATCGCTCGGTGAGGGAAGGGTTGGAAAAGACCCGATCCTTTGTGGACTCCTCAACGAGGATGTAGATTCCTGTGTGGAATCGAACCTCGGGATAAATCGTGTCTCTTGTTTCCTTTACCTTTTCGCTCATTCACTAAAATTACTTGCTAAGCTTTCGTTTTTGTTTAACACTTGTGAATTGTTCTGCTGTCTCACAATCTAATCATTTACAACTAATTATTTAGACTCCTACATATCTTCCACTTAAACAAACTTGAAAAGAAAACCTAAAACGCAATTTTATACCTAGACCGGACTAGTCCGCCCTCAGACTGGACTAGTCTGGCCTCCTTCAAGTTTAATCTGTTGCTTGCAATAGTTTCAGGTTTTATTAACCTATTCACCCCCCTCTAGGCAACTTTCAAGGGGCGGCGAAGGCGGCGCCGGGAGGGCCGAGCAGGGGCGGCGGCGAAGGCGCTAGGGTGGCCCGCAGCGGCGGCGCTGGGAGGGCCTCGTAGGGGCAGGCGCAAGACACTGGTGGCGGCGTTGGTTCTGGCGCAGACTACGGAGATAGAAAGGAAGAGAAAGGATGAAGCAATGAAGGGTAAATTTGACTTTTTCCTACATGTTTTAGGGTAAATGATAATTAAGAAGTTAACAATCTCCCAATGGTAAATGAGCGAACATAATTCCATTATAATGGTATTTTAACGAGTTGCATGTTGAGAGTGATATTCTGGCGAAGGCCAACGTTGGGGGTGGTAAAATTCCAAATGACCTTGTTTATTTGGTTTTTGTTTTTTTTTCAAAACCAAGGTTTATTTGGTTTCTTACAATGAGAGAAATCCCATCATACACTATATGGCAGTATGATGATAGCATACACAATTGGTAGCTGGCATTTCAGGTTCCCCGAGACATCAACAGATCTTCAGTTTAGTTTAGCCCTGACCTCTGAATAAGCCACAGCCCCAGACACATCTCTCGTTCAACCCCCATTGATCATGTCCCATGGCTGCAGTCTCTATTATCAGCGCCTCCCAGCCCTCGGATCATGAACCTACAAAATCACACATGAAAAGAATACTCTGCAACAACAACAACAACAACAATCAAACATTTATCCCAAGCATATTGGGGTCGGCTAGACATGAAACCCAATAATTATATATATATATATCTCCCTCCCTCTCTCTCTCTATATATATATATCAATGAAGTAAAAGAGACGAAGAGATATAAGAACAAGGAAAAGAAGAAAAGAAAAAAAATAAGACTAAGATTCTAGCACATGAGTTGCTACTTTTCATGCGGTCCTATCATGAGCTAAGTCTCTGGATACATTCCAATCTCTCAAATCTCGTTTTACCGCCTCCTTCCAGGTCAACCTTGGTCGTCCTCTGCCCCTCTTAATATTTTCTCTACCTTTAAAATCCCACTGTTAACCGGTGCTTCTGGAGGTCTCCGCTAGATATGTCCCAACCACCTTAGTCGATGTTGGACTAACTTCTCTTCAATCGGCGCCACCCCTACCCTATCACGAATCGCCTCATTCCTTATTCGATCTCTTCTCGTGTGCGACATCCACCGTAGCATGCGCATCTCTGCGACACTCATTTGTTGGACATGTTGCCGTTTAGTTGGCTAACATTTCATCCCATAAAGCATCGAGGGTCTGATCACCGTCCTATAGAACTTCCCTTTTAGCTTTTGTTGGACCTTCCTATCACATAAGATTCCAGAGGCTTGTCACCATTTCATCCATCCTACCTTGATCCTATGGCAAACATCCTAATCAATATCGCCATTGCTTTGTAACATTGATCCTAAGTATCGGAAAGAGTCCATTCTAGGTACTATTTGTCCTCGTAGACTAACATTTCCCTCTTCAAGACCAACACCACTAAAGTCACACCTCATATACCCGGTCTTGGTCCTACTAAGTCTAAACCCCTTGGACTCTAAGGTTTGTCTCCATAACTCTAATTTCTTATCAACACCATCTGTAATTTCATCTACCAGCACTACATCATCGGCAAAGAGCATGCACCAAGGGATATCCCCTTGTATATCCTTCGACACCTCATCCATCACCTAAGAAAAGATGTATGGGCTCAAAGCTAATCCTTGATGTAGTCCTACCGTGATAGGAAATGCATCAGTCTCACTACACTCGTCCTAACATTATTGTACATATCCTTGATAAGAGTAATGTACTTTGTTGGTACTTTATGTTTCTCTAGTGCCCACCACATGATTGGCCTTTGTATTTTGTCGTACGCCTTCTCCAAGTCAATGAACACCAGATGCAAGTCCTTCTTCTACCCCTAATCAGTTCAAAAAATTTTGACGCTGGTTTTTTTTCAATTTTAAACTAATCAACGTCAAATAATTCAAAACGGAGGGAGTAACAAATTTACAGCAAGTAACATGCAATAATCTTGTTGGCATAAGAAAACTGTCATACCCGGTTTCTACGAAGAACAACCGAGTGAATACCACATGTATGCCAGGATCATTCTCTCATACATGTGATGACAAATAGTGAAGCATCATTTATTACAAGCCAGGTGTTGAATATAAATAAGTCTTACATAGCATACGTCTCGATGGACGATAATAAGTTCATGACATGTAAATAAAACAGCAGCGGAATTTAAATCTTGTGGGCTCCATCACAGGCGTTGCCTGGGGGACTCCGTGAACCTAGAATCCTTCCTCGGGACCAAAGTCTTGGTCATTAAATACCACATCATTCTCTTGACCTGAGCAGCAATATAAACCAACAGAAAAGCAAGTTTGAGTACCGTGGGTACTCAGCAAGTGTGGGAAAGTTATGTCATGCATGGCTAGAGCAAGGAGAGGTTGAACTCATGGCTAAAGCACTACGCAATTAATACCTATCACCTTAGCTTATTAAGCACCTACATTACTACACAGGTGAAATAGTCCCAACCCCTCAACCCATCATCAATATCAAGAAATCCATAACATCATATCCAATGTCAAGCTCCCCGCTTAACATCCTCAACTTCCAAATTCATCATCCTCTAATCATGAATAAGTCCAAGCCGCTCTTGACCGTGAGCACGGCTGTCATGACAGTTTTAACTCTGCAGAGTTTGCACCACTGTACCCACATGTAGTGATTTCATCCCCCGTTGCCGGGTGGACTAAAAGAACCTCCATTATGCCAGTGGCCGCGAACAACATTCACACTTCCCAGATGCGTAGCCAGTAGATCACTACAAAGCCTTTACAAAGGGATTCCCGACGAGCGTGGGCCCACTGAGGTTTCACCCCTAACAGCATACAAGAGGCTCCAACCCCGCTACAGTGACCCCCTCTTGAGCCTTGCGGTTCATATGGTAGTCTAGCTGACACCTATTCCCCGCACCATCCAACACACCCATACTACGTCGGGGATACACCTAATTAATTGGCCAAGCTGCCCCATCTCAGCATGTGGTTGGCACGGTAAAGCCAGGTTACATGCTCCATGAACCGGTCCTTAGGATCCAGGCAAGTACTAAACACAAACCCGAGTCTCGTGCACCCAGCACCAACCAAATCATCCAACTTGCCTCAATCCCTACCTCTACATAACTCATAATGTCTCATTTAAGAGTAAGGTAAACAAGTTGATGATATCATATCCCACTTATCCCATTCTAAGCATGGCTAAGCATAAGTAATATGAATGAATGACATAATAAAACAAACCCCAACCCAAGCTACAAGGAAACAAGATAATGCAATTCTAGGGAAACTTCCTAGCATGGGTTTCATATTTCAATTGACAATGCAAATAATTCTATCTACACATCCTAGCATAGGATCAAAGTGGTCAAGGACACTTACCTTCTTCCTGCTGCTCTGTGAATGGAAAGTCCTGGTCTTGGAAGGGGAGAACTTGCTCTGGGGCAGGTTCTACTCATGCCAATAAACATAGCAAAAGAAAACAGCAATCCATAAGACATAATTCACACTTTCACTTCATACAAACCACACATACATACCTATGAAAGTCATTCACAATTCTAAGTGTTGTGGTTACTCTACATGTGTTGATTTTTGGCCTACATGCATTTTTAAACATATGTATATGATTTCTAACTTTTGTTATTCAGATTTCTGTTTGCACACTATATATGAATTTCCAATTTGAACAAATTCTTTATATTTAATTAATACACTTCTTAGCTAGCAAGTTTGCATGAAAGGTAGTTTCCTACTCCAAATAGGTTTTCAGATCTTCTATAAAATCCTAAATTGAAGCTTTTGGATTTGGAGAACTCATTTATCCTTTTCTAATTATGCATACTTATTTTCCTATATTTTTCAGATTTATTTTCTATGCCTAAAAGTGAACTCTATTATGAAAATATCAAGACACATCATCCAAACAGAATAGGTTCTGATCTAAAATATTAAATAATATATTTTTGAACTTCTCCTCTGATGTGAACTAATTAAATTTATTTTATCAGTTTTCAGAATTATTTCCTAGCCTAAAAATGTGTTTCTAGAACTAATAAATATGAACAACATTTAGACAGATTTCATTTCAGCCTAAAATCTATTTTTAACTCATTCTAAAGTTTTCCAAGTGCTAGGAGAGTTTAAATTTGAATTTGCACATGTGTTTGCCTTACCTTTTAAATTTAAATCCTAGTCACCTATTCAAATTTCTGAATTTAATATCATATAGGGTCAAAGGGGTAAATCCACCGTACTGCAGGGTCTAATTTGCTATTTCATAAATTTCCAGGGGTCTAACTACACATAACAGAGGGGTTTTCCTAATTTTTATTAAGTCCAGAGGCTAAAACTAATTTTTAAATAAATTTACACGAATTTCTAAAGTTCCAGGGGCTAGATCAGAAGTTTCCGAGGCTAGCTCGTGTTTTCCGAGATCCCAGGGGGTAGCGCATAAGAATCCCGGCCTTTATAACGCGGGGCTGAGGTGGACCGTCCGATTTAAAACAGACGGCTCAGATTAGATCGCCAAACCGGTACGCGTCGGTTTTATTTCTACCATGCGATTTAAAATAGACGGCCCCCAAGGGGCCACGTCGCCCTGGCCGGAGCCAGCCCGCGCGCGCGGCGGCGGGCCGGCGATCTCGCCGGCGCAGCTTCGGTTCCTTGCCGCTATACGTTAAAACTTGCAGTTTTTCACACGGATCGACTGCGGAGGGGTAGAGGAGCTCACCTAGGGGTTTCTCGGGCTTGGGGAGGTCGGAATTCGGCTCTGCGACGACGATGGTTAAGTTGCTCCTCGGTGCTCGTCGGAACCGATGCTAGGGCGCGAAACTTGTCGCTTCCTTCACCTGCTGGGCTCCCGGAGGCGGTGGAGCACGGCGAGCTCGTTAGTCCAACGAAAAACGAAGAGATCCGAAGGTTTTTCGGTGGGGGATGATCGGTTCTCACCGGAGAGAAGAACGGCCGATCAGGGGGGGGGACAAGGCGATTGTCGGTGTTTAAATAGGCGAGGGAGGGTGGCGGTCTGTTGGGATCGAGTTGGAGGCGTCCGGGACCAGAAATCGGGCTGGGGGCGCGGGTTTCCGGAGGTCAGTTGCGATCGGCACGGGGGAAGAGTCCGGGTCGGTTGGCACGTGGGAGGAAGGAGATGACACACGGGCCCCGCGTGTCAGTGAGAGGAAGAGAGGGGGCGCGCGGTCTTGGGCTGGCGCGGGGGATTGGGCCGGCTGGCGGGTTTTGGCCCACTGGCCGGTTGGGGTTTTTCTTTTTCTTTTTCCTTTTCTTTTCTATTTTGATTCAAATTTGAATTCCAGTTTGAATTTGAATTTCTGCACCACATGCAATACGTCCAAAATGTTTTAAATTCCCCTCTTTAGCAGGTTTTGGGGTGTTACAGCTCTACCCCCCTTAAAATAAATCTCGTCCTCGAGATTAGTGGTTCTAGGAAAACAATTTCGGAAACTGTGCCTTAAGCTCGTCTTCTCGCTCCCATGTGGCTTCCTCTTCCGAGTGATGCTTCCACTGCACCTTGCACATCCGGATTCTTTTATTTCTCGTGAGGTGTTCCATTGTCTCCAAAACCTTGACCGGTTGCTCGGCATAAGACAGATCCTCTCCTACGTCAACCTCATTCATGGGTAACATCTCTTCAGGCGTCCTCGGACATTTCTTTAGCTGTGACACATGGAATACATCATGCACATCCCATAGGCGAGCCAGTAGTTCGAGTTGATATGCCACTTCGCCTTTCCTCTCCAGAATCTGAAAGGGTCCGATGTATCGAGGTGATAACTTCCCTTTCACCTTGAACCGACGAAGTCCTCGGATAGGGGACACCTTGAGATAGACATAGTCCCCCACATTTAAAACGAGCTCTCTTCTCCATACATCGGCATAGCTCTTTTGTCGGGTCTGTGCTATCCTCAGGTTGTTGCGGATTTCCCTCACTTTCGCCTCGGCTTCTTGTAGTACCTCGGGTCCAAACACTTTACTTTCCTCGGTTTGGTTCCAAAATAGTGGGGTTCTGCACTTTCTCTCATACAAAGCCTCAAATAGTGACATCTTCATACTAGCCTGATAGCTGTTGTTATATGAGAACTCCGCATACGGTAAGTTCTTATCCCAACTCCTATTGTTCTTGAGCGCACACGCTCTCAGCATATCTTCAAGGATCTGATTGGTTCTTTCCGTTTGTCCGTCAGTCTGGGGGTGATAGGCAGAACTAAAATTTAGATGAGTTCCCATAGTTTCATGTAACTTCTGCCAGAACCTTGAGGTGAACTGTGTCCCTCGGTCCGACACTATCTTCTTTGGCACTCCATGGAAGCACACGATCCTTGACATGTACAATTCCGCCAACTTGGATCCGCTGTAGCTTTCTTTCACGGGGATAAAATGAGCTACCTTAGTTAGTCTGTCGACGATGACCCATATCGAATCATATCCCGATTGGGTCCTGGGTAGTCCCACTATGAAATCCATACCTATTTCTTCCCATTTCCATTCAGGCACTTTGAGTGGTTGCAATAGTCCCGCGGGTCGTTGATGTTCTGCTTTCACCAACTGACATGTGTCACATAGGGCAACATGTTCCGCGACATCTCGCTTCATGCCATACCACCAATACCTGCTCTTGAGGTCATGATACATCTTCGTACTCCTAGGATGAATGGAATAGTCGGAATCATGAGCTTCCTTCAAAATCAATTCACGGATCTCCTTCACCTCACGCACACAGATTCTTTTCCCATGCCACACTGTACCTTGTTCATCCTCTCTGAACCCAGGGGCTTTATTATCCTTGATGAGTTCTCTGATTTCTTGTATCTTCTCATCATTCTTCTGACCATTGCGTATGTCTTGCTCTAATGTGGAGTCCACTTCCATGGTGATGGCCTCGCCACTATTTACCAGACATAGATTGAGTTTTACAACCTCTTCCTTCAATTCTATAGGCATGTCCTTTAAGCTCAACTTATTGACCTGCACCTTCCGACTTAAAGCATCTGCTACGACATTCGCTTTCCCAGGGTGATAGTTGATGCCCACATCAAAGTCGTTGATCAGCTCTAACCATCTCCTTTGTCTGAGGTTGAGATCTGGCTGTGTGAAAATGTACTTTAAGCTCTTATGGTCCGTATATATCTCTGTCCTCTTCCCCATCAAGTAATGCCGCCAAATCTTCAACGCGTGTGCCACTGCGGCTAGCTCTAGGTCATGCGTAGGATAGTTCTTCTCGTGTTTCCGGAGCTGCCGGGACGCATAAGCCATGACATGCCCCTCTTGCATGAGAACACATCCCAACCCGTTTCCAGAGGCATCGCAGTACACCAAAAAGTTCTTCTGCACATCTGGCATAACTAGCACTGGGGTTGTTGTCAATCTTTTCTTCAGCTCTTGAAAACTCGTCTCGCACTGCGGTGTCCATGTGAATGTGGTTCCCTTCTCCAACAATTTGGTGAGGGGTCTCGAAATCTTGGAGAAACCCTCGATAAACCGTCGGTAATACCCAGCCAATCCTAAGAAGCTTCGAACTTCCCCGACATTTTCAGGGGTCTTCCACTCCTGCACATCCTCGATCTTGGCGGGATCTACGGAGATTCCCCCCTCCGAGATTATATGTCCTAAGAAGGGAACTCTCTTCAGCCAAAACTCACACTTGCTCAACTTGGCATATAGTTGGTGTTCTCTCAGCTTTTGCAACACCAACCTTAGATGTCCCTCATGTTCTTCTTCATCTTTGGAGAAGACGAGAATGTCATCAATGAAAACCACCACAAATTTGTCTAGATATTCCATGAATACATTGTTCATGAGATACATGAAGTATGCCGGGGCATTAGTTAACCCGAAAGGCATGACGATGTATTCATACAGCCCGTACCGAGATACGAAAGCTGTCTTTGGAATGTCGGTTTGTCTTATCTTAAGTTGGTGGTATCCCGACCTGAGATCAATTTTCGAGAACACACAAGCTCCCCTCAACTAATCAAATAAGTCTTCAATGCGGGGTAATGGGTACTTGTTCTTGATGGTTACTTCATTCAAAGCATGGTAGTCTACGCATAACCTTTGGGTTCCATCCTTCTTGGGCACAAATATTACCGGAGCTCCCCATGGTGAGGAACTAGGACGAATGTACCCTTTTTCTATCAATTCTCTTAAATGTTCCTTGAGTTCTTCCAGCTGTTTGGAGTCCATCCGATAAGGTCTCTTGTATATCGGGGCTGTTCCAGGCACTAGCTCAATCGCGAATTCCACTTCACGATCGGGGGGCATACCTAGCAACTCCTCCGGAAAACGTCTGGATATTCCCTGATGATCCTGATCTGTTCCACTTCCACCTCAACTTGATTGAGTTTAAGGTCCCTCCTAGGGTTTTGTACAGTTATGAACTTCACTCTTGTGCCACCAGGGTGAGTTAGTTCCACCGTCCTTGTCGAACAATGGATGATTCCCTTATGTTTGGTCAACCAATCCATACCCAAAATAATGTCTATCCCTTGTGAGTCTATCACTATGAGGTTTGCAGTAAATACTACCCCATTAATGTCTAGATTCACCTTGGGACACACTTGTCTTGTCCTTATTTCTCCCCCTTGAGAGTTTACTGCTAGCATATGGTTCATTTGTGTTGTTGCTAGATCATGCTTCTTAACAAACCCTTGAGCAATGAACGAGTGGGTGACACCAGAATCGAACAACAGGGTTGCAATGTGTAAGTTGGCAGGAAACTTACCAATTACCACGTCAGGTGCCTCTTGCGCTTCCTCCATGGTCACGTGGTTCACCCATCCTCGCATCACATTCTGCTGTTGTGGCTGCATGGGCTTCTTCTTTGGGCACTTATGGGCGTAGTGCCCCACTTCACCACAGTTGAAGCATTGCACCCCAACCTTAGGTGCCTGGCCTTTGTTGTCTTGGGGTTGGCTCGGTGGTCCTTGTCCTGCTGGTCGAGGTTGATATGTGGGGCGAGGCTGCTGCACAAACTGACGTTGCGGCTGTGCTGGTGCTGACGGAGGCCTGAAATTCGGGTTGTACCCTCTGGGTGCTGAGTAGGGTACCACCACACGGCTCGTCTGCCCTGCGGGTTGCTGCATCAGACGTGGGCGTGTGTTGCTATCTGAGGCTTGGTGTGACCATCCCGCCTTTCTCTTGTTTTCATTCTCCAGGGCCTTCAGCTTCCTTTCCACGACAAATGCTCTGTCTACCATCTTTTGGAAGCTTTCATACTCGTTGGAGGACATTGCACACTGCATTTCCATAGTGAGTCCTTCCACGAAACAGTCCTGTTTTTGCTCATCAGTTTCGATACCCCGTGGTGCATAACGGGATAGTTGGGTGAACTTGGTGAGGTATTCCCTCACAGTCATGTTTCCTTGCTGCAGTCCCAAGAACTCCTTTCTTTTGTTTTTGAGTTCACCCCTTGGTATGTAATGGTTGCGGAAACTGCGCTTGAACTGTTTCTAAGTGATGTTCTTGGGGTCATGATGGGCTGCCACGTAAGCGGTCCACCAATCAGCAGCAGGTCCATGCAATTGGTGAGAGGCAAACAGCACCCTCTCATACCCTTGGCATTGTATGATCCTCATCTTGCTCTCAATGGTCTTTAGCAAGTCATCTGCCTCCAGAGGTTCAGCAGCACTTGCAAACTTTGGAGGTTGAGTTCCCAGAAACTCACTCAACCGTGGTTGGCATGGTGCAGCTGGTGGGGGTGGAGCTTGGTGCAAGTTGGCCACCACTTGAGTTAGACTCTGGATGAGCTGATTCTGATTTTCAAGCATCTGGTGGATAGGATCAGCTCCTTCACGGCGACCACCCCTGTCTTGTCCTCCAGAAAGATGAGGGTTGCCGGCCTCATCGTTGTTGTTGGCGGGGTTGGCACCACGACCCTTTCCTCTTCCAGCCATCTATCATGATCAACCAAATGTTAACTCATAGCATTACGTATTAACTTCCCAAATTGCTTGTTAAACTTAAACTTTTGAGGCCTTAATATATTAAACATTTGCTGAGGGTTTCACGTAGATTTTTGGGGAGTCACGTCTCATGCGAAATTCAATGCACTCTTAATTCATAGGGGTTCACACATCAAAGCAAAACAACCTAAGGATGAGGTTGTGGACAATTGCCCATGGCTTCCACAACTCACGTCACACACTAACATTAACACACAAATAACTAAGGTATTGACTCAACTACTCGATAACCTGCCGAACTAAGGGAAAGAACTCTAAACGACTCGTATCACTGAGCTGGCTCTTCGGGGTCTTCCTCATTATTGCGGCTGCCCTCTGATTCCGCTTTGGGTGGGGAAGCTGCTGGTGGAGAAGTGCGGCGACGCTTGCTCTCCCGGCGGTCTGGGGAGTCAGGAGTCCATGTGTCATTCACGGTGACACACAGTTCATTCCCATCTCCTCTTTCTCTCGCCCTCAAGCTGGCTCAAAGCAACGCCTCAGTCTCCTTCAGGGTGTCACGAACATCCTGAAGCTCCTGCTGGCACTCCTGCAGTCGAGTGCTGATCATAGCAGCATCCTCCAAGCACAGGTCCATGTGCTCATGGGAAGTCCCCTGCTGCACTGGCGGGTACTTGTACTCTGTTGTACCACTCTCACGCTGGAGGACATACATGTACTCAGTCCTGTCCATGTGGCGACGGTTGATGTGACTCTGGTAGGTGATGGCCTCCCAGGTGACATCCTTCTCAGCATCGACCTGTGTCGCCCGACAAGCTGGAGAGCGGTGGATCTTGAGCAACTGATTTTCATGGATAATCCTCATTTCTGAACTCCATTCTTTCCGCTTCTCACGGATGGTCCGAGTGGAGCTGTAGTGTATGATTAGCTTGCCCGTATTGCCGACAGCGTGGAGCATACGCCGAAGACGGCGCAACAAGCCTCCTACTGCCAATCCGTAGGAGTGGTATGTCACCGGACGGTTCTTCTCTCTCAAGGCAAGGGCAACTACCGGAACTCTCCCTCCGGTGGACTTGCGGGCGGTGCGGATCATGCGAACCATCTAAAACATAAAGCATTTAAAATTAAGTTAGATAAGATTTAAACAAAAATTGTATTTTGAATAAAAGTTGGGGTAAGATGAATAAAGTGACCCCCAATAAATAACACTTTCAACCCACACCTTTGTAAAATAGTTTTTAAGAAAATAGGGTCCTTAAATACGTCCATTTCTACCTAGGTCCACGTTCCTACGGGCAACCTTGGCTCTGATACCACTTCTGTCACACCCGGTTTCTCCGAAGAACAACCGAGTGAGTACCACATGTATGTCAGGATCATTCTCTCATACATGTGATGACAAATAGTGAAGCATCATTTATTACAAGCCAGATGTTGAATATAAATAAGTCTTACATAGCATACGTCTCGATGAACGATAATAAGTTCATGACATGTAAATAAAACAGCAGCGGAATTTAAATCTTTTGGGCTCCATCATAGGCGTTGCCCGGGGGACTCCGTGAACCTAGAATCCTTTCTCAGGACCAAAGTCTTGGTCATTAAACACCACATCATTCTCTTGACCTGAGCAGCAATATAAACCAAAAGAAAAGCAAGTTTGAGTACCGTGGGTACTCAGCAAGTGTGGGAAAGTTATGTCATGCATGGCTAGAGCAAGGAGAGGTTGAACTCATGGTTAAATCACTACGCAATTAATACCTATCACCTTAGCTTATTAAGCACCTACATTACTATACAGGTGAAATAGTCCCAACCCCTCAACCCATCATCAATATCAAGAAATCCATAACATCATATCCAATGTCAAGCTCCCCGCTTAACATCCTCAACTTCCAAATTCATCATCCTCTAATCATGAATAAGTCCAAGCCGCTCTTGACCGTGAGCACGGCCGTCATGACAGTTTTGACTCTGCAAAGTTTGCACCACTGTACCCACATGTAGTGATTTCATCCCCCGTTGCCGGGTGGACTAAAAGAACCTCCATTATGCCAGTGGCCGCGAACCACATTCACACTTCCCAGGTGTGTAGCCAGGAGATCACTACAAAGCCTTTACAAAGGGATTCCCGACGAGCATGGGCCCACTGAGGTTTCACCCCTAACAGCATACAAGAGGCTCCAACCCCGCTGCAGTGGCCCCCTCTTGAGCCTTGCGGTTCATATGGTAGTCTAGCTGACACCTATTCCTCGCACAATCCAACACACCCATACTACGTCGGGGATACACCTAATTAATTGGCCAAGCTGCCCCATCTTAGCATGTGGTTGGCACGGTAAAGCCATGTTACATGCTCCATGAACCGGTCCTTAGGATCCAGACAAGTACTAAACACAAACCCGAGTCTCGTGCACCCAGCACCAACCAAATCATCCAACTTGTCTCGATCCCTACCTCTACATAACTCATAATGTCTCATTCAAGAGTAAGGTAAACAAGTTGATGATATCATATCCCACTTATCCCATTCTAAGCATGGTTAAGCATAAGTAATATGAATGAATGACATAATAAAACAAATCCCAACCCAAGCTACAAGGAAACAAGATAATGCAATTCTAGGGAAACTTCCTAGCATGGGTTTCATATTTCAATTGACAATGCAAATAATTCTATCTACACATCCTAGCATAGGATCAAAGTGGTCAAGGACACTTGCCTTCTTCCTGCTGCTCTGGGAATGGAAAGTCCTGGTCTTGGAAGGGGAGAACTTGCTCTGGGGCAGGTTCTACTCATGCCAATACACATAGCAAAAGAAAACAACAATCCATAAGACATAGTTCACACTTTCACTTCATACAAACCACACATACATACCTATGAAAATCATTCACAATTCTAAGTGTTGTGGTTACTCTACATGTGTTGATTTTTGGCCTACATGCACTTTTAAACATATGTATATGATTTCTAACTTTTGTTATTCAGATTTCTGTTTGCACACTATATATGAATTTCCAATTTGAATAAATTCTTTATATTTAATTAATACACTTCTTAGCTACCAAGTTTGCATGAAAGGTAGTTTCCTACTCCAAATAGGTTTTCAGATCTTCTACAGAATCCTAAATTGAAGCTTTTGGATTTGGAGAACTCATTTATCCTTTTCTAATTATGCATACTTATTTTCCTATATTTTTCAGATTTACTTTTTATGCCTAAAAGTGAACTTTATTATGAAAATAGTAAGACACATCATCTAGAATAGGTTCTGATCTAAAATATTAAATAATATATTTTTGAACTTCTCCTCTGATGTGAACTAATTTAAATTTATTTTATCAGTTTTCAGAATTATTTCCTAGCCTAAAAATGTGTGTCTAGAACTAATAAATATGAACAACATTTAGAGAAATTTAATTTCAGCCTAAAATCTATTTTTAACTCATTCTAAAGTTTTCCAAGTGCTAGGAGAGTTTAAATTTGAATTTGCACATGTGATTGCCTTACCTTTTAAATTTAAATCCTAGTCACCTATTCAAATTTCTGAATTTAATATCATATAGGGTCAAAAGGGGTAAATCCACCCTACTGCAGGGTCTAATTTGCTATTTCATAAATTTCTAGGGGTCTAACTACACATAACAGAGGGGTTTTCCTAATTTTTATTAAGTCCAGGGGCTAAAACTGATTTATAAATGAATTTACACTAATTTCTTAAGTTCCAGGGGCTAGATTAGAAGTTTCCGGGCTAGCTCGTATTTTTCGAGATCCCCAGGGGGTAGCGCGTAAGAATCCTGGCCTTTATAACGCGGGGCTGAGGTGGACCGTCCAATTTAAAACAGACGGCTCAGATTAGATCGCCGAACCGGTACGCGTCGATTTTATTTCTACCGTGCGATTTAAAATAGACGGCCCCCAAGGGGCCACGTCGCCCTGGCCGGAGCCAACCCGCGCGCGCGGCGGCGGCGATCTCGCCGACGCAGCTTCGGTTCCTTGCCACTATACGTTAAAACTTGCAGTTTCTCACACGGATTGACTACGGAGGGGTAGGGGAGCTCACCTAGGGGTTTCTCGGGCTTGGGGAGGTCGGAATTCGGCTCTGCGACGACGATGGTTGAAGCTGCTCCTCGGTGCTCGTCGGAACCGATGCTAGGGCGCGAAACTTGTCGCTTCCTTCACCTGCAGGGCTCCCGGAGGCGGTGGAGCACGGCGAGCTCGTTTGTCCAACGAAAAACGAAGAGATCCGAAGGTTTTTCGGTGGGGGATGATCGGTTCTCACCGGAGAGAAGAACGGCCGATCGGGGGGGGGGAATAGGGCGATTGTCGGCGTTTAAATAGGCGAGGGAGGGCGGCGGTCTGTTGGGATCGATTTGGAGGCGTCCGGGACTGGAAATCGGGCTGGGGGCGCGGGTTTCCGGAGGTCAGTTGCAATCTGCACGGGGGAAGAGTCCGGGACGGTTGGCGCGCGGGAGGAAGGAGATGACACGCGGGCCCCGCGTGTCAGTGAGAGGAAGAGAGGGGGCGCGCGGTCTTGTGCTGGCGCGGGGGATTGGGCCGGCTGGCGGGTTTCGGCCCATTGGCCGGTTGGGGTTTTTCTTTTTCTTTTTCCTTTTTTTTCTGTTTTGATTTGAATTTGAATTCTAGTTTGAATTTGAATTTCTGCACCACATGCAATACGTCAAATTTTTTTTAAATTCCCCTCTTTAGCAGGTTTTGGGGTGTTAAAGGAGCTACCCTAAACTCCACGCAGAAGGTTGTAGTTACAATATTATTGTTAGGCTATTATGTACTAATTAGTTGTCCCTAAAAAATTATTCAATTTTTGGTTGTGGTACCAAATTAAGCTATTATGCACCGGTCGGTTGTCATCTAAAGTTAAATTGATGACTAAGGATGAACAATTCACTTTATACTTTAATATATGTTCGACAAAGTTTTGCCTATTGTGACTTCTCTTTCATATATTTTTGTGAGCATGTAGTCAAATAACAATTAACTGTCATTTATAAATGTCTGAGCTGCATTAAAATGTTTAAAGTACATGTCGGTCTCATACAAGATAAATTTTACTATTGACATAAGTGAAAGTACTCGTAGATCATATATTAGTCAATTGTAAAACTTAATTGTGTTTATGATCATTATCATGTAACGATATTAAACATCACCTACATCTAGTGGGACAACCTATTACTAAGAATAACTCGATTTTTACACATTTTTACAATTATTTAAAAAGGACATTTTTTTGAAATTTATGATTTAAATAATAATATTTTAGAAAAGAAATCGAAGTTTGTTCACCGCTGACCCACTGCAATGGGTCATTACTTACCAGTTACCACAACAAGCTTGACTCCCAGCCCGAGGCCCCCAGCCAGTCATCACGCCAGCCGCATCCACACTTCCCTTTCCGTTCCCATCTCACTCCCAGTTCACCCCGGCCGCGTCGCCGCGCCCTCCAGCGTGTCTTCCGCCTCCTGGGATGGCCGCCCGCTGCCCGTACTTCGCCGCCGAGGAGGGTTCCCGCGGGGTCCGCCTGGGGGAGTCCCCCGCAGCGGCGCTCCGGCGGATCCTGGCCACTCCGGGCGCGCACCAGGCGCCCTGCTGCTTCGACGCGCTCGGCGCGCGCCTCGTCGAGCGCGCTGGGTTCCCGATCGGGTTCATGGGAGGTGCGTGCGTCTCTCACGGGTGTTCGACTGTTCGTTGGGTCGCTCGTGATTGTGCGTTGGTCTGTGGTAAAAGTAAAACCCTCGTGATGGGGGCTTTAATTTGTTTGTGGAGTTTACCGATCGGTTAGTGGATGGATAAGGGTTAACACTTTATAATCCCAGTTCGAGCAGATTTATCAAATGCGTTATTCATTTCGTGCATTTGTCTACCGATCAAGTTACATGACCTGTAGTGTAGGTAAGAATTGTCCTTTAGATTGTTCAAACTTTTGTATGCTGAGCTGGAGCGTTCTAGCAAGAGATAATGAGTTAGTTATTTTTTCTCTCTGCATTACTGACAAAAATTAGAAGGGCAGACCTGGTGATCGGTAGTGTGTCTCTACTTGTGTCGTGATGTCTTAAGTTCGAACTAGACTTTATGCAAAAGTAGGGGTAAGACCGTCTAGAAATAAGCCTTATTTAGACCCCACAATGTGTTGGAGTTTTCGGTACTAGGTACGCCTTTTTTTAACTTTTATTACCTGGACAAGAATCTGTGTTGCTAAAACTGAGAAAACTGACATCTTTCACTATGACTGGTTAAACTAAACAGTTTACATTCGTAGGAGTAGAACTAGATGCTAGTCAACCTCAACAAGCATGTTATGTCATTGACTATCATTCTTCCTGGGACTAGAGGTGTTCTGTGGTTATTGGTCTGACTTTGTAATGCAATGGTCTTTTAGTGTGAAAGAGAAATGGTTTGATTAGAACTGTGGAATATAGTTAAGTTTGCCAGCCTTTCTTTGTTGATAGTGCAGATTTGCTTCACAACAGGGCCAGTGTGGGAGTTATTCTGTTGTAGTTCTTATAAACAATAACAAACAGGATTTTGCTTACTGTGCTTGTCCCCAACCTTTGGTTAATGTTATCTCATACATTGGAGCTTATGTATTTTCAGGATTCTGTGTTTCTGCCGCACGACTTGGCTTGCCTGATGTTGGTCTTATTTCCTATGGAGAAATGGTAGATCAAGGACGTCTTATCACTGAATCTGTATCAATCCCAGTGATTGGTGATGGAGACAATGGTTATGGAAACTCTATGAACATCAAGAGAACTATTAAAGGGTACATCAATGCTGGTTTTGCTGGAATCATGCTTGAAGATCAGGTGTGCTCTCTAAGGAGTACTGATTATTCCTTCCATATACTGGCATCTCCACTTCCCTTGACAATGCTGCTCATATTTTGAATAGATTAGAAACATTACAATTATTTCATCATATAAAAGTTGCTTGATGGCTGCAGAGTTACTTAGTTGTTCTTGACGAACACAGCAATTGCTTGGCTTCTTGCTCACATTTTATTTATTGCAACACACATTGCAAAACTTAAGTGCATATGTTCTATTAACATCTATCTTTTATGTGATACGGATATGGGGCATTCACCCTGCTGGATACTCTGTGATTACTAGGATGAGTACCCCTGCTCCAAGATGCTATGTTAGGAGAATGTAGGATAAAGGCTGGACCCATTTTGGACTTTGTAGTTTGCAGATCATGGATGATTGCCCATATGCAGTAAACTGTTTTTTCTGCAGTGAGCTAGCGGGCTTATAAAAAAACTGGATATCGTGGTGATCTCCATTACTCAGCAGACCAATAATAGTAATTTAGTTTTCTAAATCTGAGCTTGTAAAAAAACTGGATATGATGGTGATCTCTGTTACTCAGCAGACCAACAACAACAACAACAACAACCAAGCCTTTATCCCAAGCATGTTGAGGTCGGCTAGACATGAAACCCAATATCAATGAAGTAAAAGAGAGGAAGAGATATAAGAACAAGAAAAAAAAGAAAAAGAAAAAAAAGAAAAAAGAAAAAAAAAGGAAAAGAAAAAAGAAAAAGAAAAAAAAGACAAAAAGAAAAAAAGAGAAAAAAGAGAAAAAAAAGGAGAAAAGAAAGAAAGAAAAAAGGAAACAAGACTAAGGTTCTGGCACATGAATTGCTACTTTCCATGCGGTCCTATCATGAGCTAAGTCTCTAGATACATTCCAATCTCTCAAATCTCGTTTTACCGCCTCCTCCCAGGTCAACATTGGTCGTCCTCTACCCCTCCTAATATTTTCTCTACCTCTTAAAATCTCACTATTAACTAGTGCTTCTGGAGGCCTCCGCTGGATATGTCCAAACCACCTAAGTCGATGTTGGACTAACTTCTCTTCAATCGGCGCCACCCCTACCTTATCACGAATCGCATCATTCCTTATTCGGTCTTTTCTCGTGTGCCCGCACATCCACCGTAACATGCGCATCTCTGCGACACTCATTTGTTGGACATGTTGCCTTTTAGTTGGTCAACATTCCGCCCCATAAAGCATCGCGGGTCTGATCACTGTCCTATAGAACTTCCCTTTTAGCTTTTGTGGGACCTTCCTATCACATAGGATTCCAGAGGCTTGTCGCCATTTCATCCACCCTACCTTGATCCTGTGGCAAACATCCTCATCAATATCGCCATTGCTTTGTAACATTGATCCTAAGTATCGGAAAGAGTCCCTTCTAGGTACTATTTGTCCTTGTAGACTAACATTTCCCTCTTCACGAGCAACACCACTAAAGTCACACCTCATATACTCGGTCTTGGTCCTACTAAGTCTAAACCCCTTGGACTCTAAGGTTTGTCTCCATAACTCTAATTTCTTATCAACACCATCCCTAGTTTCATCTACCAGCACTACATCATCGACAAAGAGCATGCACCAAGTGATACGACACCTCATCCATCACCAAGGAAAAGATATATGGGCTCAAAGCTGATCCTTGATGTAGTCCTACCGTGATAGGAAATGCATCAGTCTCACTATCACTTACGCGCACACTTGTCCTAACATTATTGTACATATCCTTGATAAGTGTAATGTACTTTGTTGGCACTTTATGTTTCTCTAGTACCCACCACATGACTGACCTTGGTATCTTGTCGTACGCCTTCTCCAGGTCAATGAACACCATATGCAAGTCTTTCTTCTGCTCCCTATATCTCTCCATAAGGTGACAAAGCAAAAAAATCGCCTCCATTGTAGATCTCCCAGGCATAAAACCAAACTGGTTTTTAGTGACATTGGTCACTTTCCTCAGTCGGTGTTCAATCACTCTCTCCCAAAGCTTCATAGTATGACTCATAAGCTTAATCCCTCGATAATTAGTACAACTTTGAATATCTCCTTTATTTTTAAAGATAGGTACTAATATATTTTTCCTCCATTCTTCAGTCATCTTGTTTGACTGAAAAATGTGGTTGAATAGCTTTGTGAGCCATACTATTGCCACGTCCCCAAGGCATCTCCACACCTCAATAGAGACATCATCAGGGCCGAGAGCCTTTCCTCCTTTCATCCTTTTTAAGGCCTCCTTAACCTCAAACTCTTGTATCCTCCGCACGAACCGCCTGTTGGAGTCATCAAAGGAGTCACCCAACTCAACCATAGTGCTCCCATTCTCATCATTGAATAGCCCATTAAACTAATCCCACCATTTATTCTTAATCTCTTCATCCTTCACTAGAATACGGTCAGTCTCATCTTTGATGCATTAACTTGATTGAAATCCCTCATCTTTCTCTCGCGGATTTTTGCTATCTTGTATATGTCCTTTTCACCTTCTTTTGTCTCTAGTCTCTCGTATAACTCATCATAGGCCTGTCCTCTTGCCTTACTCACAGCCCGCCTTGCATTTTTCTTGGCCTCTTTGTACTTAAGCATGTTGCTTGCACTTCTATCATTATACCAACTCTTGAAACACTCCTTCTCCTTAATGGCTTTTTGTACATCCGCATTCCACCACCAAGTGTCTTTATCTACAAGTTTCCTTCCTTTTGTCACACCGAACACCTCACTAGCTACCTTCCTAATGCAAGTTGCCATCTTCACCCACATACTATCTGCATCTCCATTTTCTGCCCAGGGTCCTTCTGTGATCACCCTATTTTTAAAGGATTCTTGTGGTTCTCCTTTCAACTTCCACCACTTTGTTCTTGTGATTTTGACACCTTTGTCCCGCAAAGAACATGTATGGAAGCGAAAGTCAACTACCATAAGCTTATGTTGTGTCACAACACACTCCCCGGGATCACCTTACAAAGTCAATCTGGCTAGAGTGTTGGGCACTACTAAAGGTCACTAGGTGAGATTGCCTCTTCCTAAAGAGGGTGTTAGCTACCTACAGATTATAGGCTACGACAAAGTCTAGGATGTCCTTACCCTCTTGATTTCTATCGCCGCATCCAAAGCCTCCATGTACTCCCTCAAATCCTAGGTTAGTTGCACCCACATGACCGTTGAGATCTCCTCATATGAGGAGTTTCTCGGTTATCGGTACACTACTAACCATATCCTCCAAGTCCTCCCAAAATTGCCTCTTAGCACCCATGTTGAGCCCAACTTGTGGGGCATAAGCACTAATGACGTTCAAGACAATGTCCCCAATTACTATCTTGATTAAGATGATCCTATCTCCTCGTCTTCGAACATCCACTACTCCATCCTTAAGACTCTTATCTATTAGAACACCTACGCCATTTCTAGTCCCGGCCGATCCAGAATACTAAAGCTTGAAACCGGTATTCTCGACTTCTCTCGCCTTTTGACCCGCCCATCTAGTCTCTTGTACACAAAGGATATTTACTCGTCTCCTAATGGCAACATCTACTAACTCACGTAGCTTCCCCGTCAAGGATCCTACATTCCAACTACTCACCCGAAATCTATGTTCCCCGGCTAGCTTCCTTACGCTTTGCACCCGTCGAGTAAGATGCAAAGACCCTTACTCACTTATCACTACATCCGGGCGATGATGTAGCGCGCCACTAAGGTGGTGGCGATCCGGCCCTTGCTCATTTAACACTATATTCGGGTTCCGATATGGCGCGCCACTAAGGCGGTGGCGACCCGGCCCTTGCCCACTTAACACCATACCCGGGTTCCGATATGGCACGTCGCTAAGAGGGTTACGCCCCAACGAATTTCTATTGGATTTCATTTCCATGGGAATGGCCAAGTGTAGTTGTTGGCTCGTCAAGCCTATCACAACCCCTCCTCCTTTACCCGGGCTTGGGACCGGCTATGTTATTACAACATAGGCGTAGTTTGTTACTCAGCAGACCAACACAATAGTAAAAAAGTTTATAAATCTGAGTTTGTCCCTTTTCTTCTCTCACTTGAGTTCACCATCAAGCTTGTTTCCTTTGTGGGTGGGCTGATGGCTACGTAGGAAGGCTCGACCTAGGTTCAAGCATTGGTTAAGTATAGTTAATAAATTATTTATGCAAAATGACAGCTTCATTTTGATAGAAAATGGTGGCCTTTTGTAATCGGATCAAATCGTCCTGATTAACCCACTGATTGACTTTGCTACATAATGTAAAATCCTATTTTAATGAATCGATTCAGTTGTTGTGCCAATGTGTCATAGGTTTATATCAGTCTAAATATTTCTTGAAAGAATTGCGGTCAAAATGTTAGAGGGTACCAAATTGAAAATGCAACTTATGGATGTGCTGAAATGTTCAATCCGGTAAGCAACTATGCTTTGTTTTGTATTACAAAAATGGTATTCAATTTTTATTCTGTTGCACTTATTTGTGATCAAACTTCCTCTGCTGTCTTGAAAACTGGAGTTGGTGGAAATGGTCTTTCCGCCATCACCACCACCGTACCCCTGCACTTTCCTTTATTTACCCACTGTTGCCACTATGTTATGTATGTGCAGTGTGTTGGACTTGATTCATCATAATATAACTGATTTTAGAATTTACTATTTGTCTTGATTCCCAAATGAACGTCATATACAATTGATTTTCTGTACCGTGGCAACACACGGAATTTTGGCTAGTAGACTGTATAAAGCACAGTAAAAGTTTTATCTAATGTGATATCACATCACATATGGTCTTTGTCATATTAGTACTCACTGATTGCAGTATGTGTAATCTTTTGATCTTACTGATAGTCTAGCTGATAGATCATGCCACTGCAGGTTCGTTTGTTATATTCTACATGTGCAGGCTGCACTATATGACGCTTGTCCATTTTCTTTTGGAATTGCTTTACTTTTTCTCATATCAAATACGAGAAGACTTTCAGTTTCATAATTAATTTTTTTATTTAGTTTATCCTTAAAAAGTATGACATACATTATTTTCTAAGGTGGCACCAAAAGCATGTGGACATACTGAAGGACGGAAAGTCATCTCAAGGAAGGAAGCGATCATGCACATAAAAGCTGCTATAGATGCTAGAAAGGAGAGTGGTTCTGACATTGTTATTGTGGCAAGGACAGATTCTCGTCAAGCTGTTTCTCTTGATGAAGCATTATGGAGAGTAAAAGCTTTTGCTGATGCTGGAGCAGATGTTCTGTTTATTGATGCCCTCGCTTCAGTAGAAGAAATGAAAGCATTTTGCGCAGTTGCACCAGGAGTCCCAAAGATGGTTAGATGCATTCTATATTTTGGTGCATTACTGATTACTTGTGAATCATGATAAGCATGCAAGAGTAATGATTGTTTCAGTATTCTGCTAGATTCCCTAGTATTGTATAAAACTCATGTACGTGTTACCTTTAGATCCTTTCTTCCAATGAATTTGACTCTGATATAAGAAAGATATATACTCAAACATATGTTGATATGTTCTAAATCGAAATTAGGTTTGCGCTTTATTAAACATATAGTTTAGTATGGACAATTTATAACTATTAATAGTCACAAGCCATGTTTTCGTGGCGTCGCTTAGTTGTTGCCTAATGTGTTGTGAGGGTGGTGGATCTCCATGGGACGCCACACAGTTTTAATTACGCTACAATGCCTAGGCCATGCCTAGGCACTGTGAGGGGGATGAGTTGTCTCGGGACGCTACAACGCCACAAAAACTATGTCACAGAGAAGACTTTGGAAGGGCTGTAGCCCAATTACTTAATGCTACATCCTCGCTTGTTTAGCTTGGTAGTTCTGTTGTATGTTCTATATTTTTTTTGCATTTTTATATTCTGAATGTGTCTCGTAGGTGTATTTATTTCTCTCAGATTTGGATAGGACGTAACTGATGAAATGTGGTGATCTGGCATCTCTGTTATATAGACTATAGTATGATGCGTAGGTGCAGACTATTTTCTCATTTTCCCCTGGACTGAAGCATGTTTTTACAGATATTTCTTGTGAATATGCAGGAGAGCTGTGTATCTTTTCAATTAAGAAGAATCAATTACAAAATAGTCACTACCTATATTTCCTTGTCAGTGACGAATGTTTCCAATTGCCGTTTTTAATATTTTCTCGGAATTGCCCCTCTCTAGGAGTGGCATGATGACATTTATACTCTTCTGCAGGCAAACATGTTAGAAGGTGGTGGTAAGACTCCCATACTGAGCCCTGCTGAACTAGAGGAAATTGGTTTTAGCCTTGTAGTCTACCCTTTATCCTTAATTGGAGTATCAATGCGTGCAATGCAGGTTTGTTTTCCTCTTATAATGTGAAGCAAATGACATTATTTTCATGTACGACCACAATTATTGAACTGTTGATAAAAATCCCTTACATATTGTTGATCCTTTTCTGCTCCTTGATAGTATTTCATACTAATTGTTACTGCCCATGAGTCCATGACTAAAATATGTTCTAAAGCACAAGACGCCTTCATTTTATGGTTCGCTTTCGTGTTCAATGAAGAAGCATGAGTGGCACACCAATGATAACCTGCAAATCGTCTAGGGAGTAGGGGTTTCGGTGCCACAACTTAGAGTAATCTGACATGCAGGATGCTTTAGTTGTAATAAAAGATGGTGGTGTACCTCCACCTGGCACGTTACCATCTTTCCAGGAGATCAAGGAAACTCTAGGATTCAACCGCTATTATAAAGAAGAAAAACAATACCATGTGGTGAGCTATGATGTTTTGTTCTCTCACTATCAATACAAATATGGTTAGCATGCTGTTTTTTAGTCACATGTTACCTTTTTAATTCAAGTACAGGAATCAACCAAGGAGGTGTGAACTTTAAAGCTGCAGATCAAATAGCTGTAATGCTGGATACAGTATCCAGGTGTCCAGGACTCACCAGGCATGTTGTGCTCCTACCACTGATGCTCCTACCACTGATGCAGATGTTATTCTGAACGTGTATCTAGGAGACCCTGTTTGTTCTGTTGTGTTTGCGTTGGTTACCCTTTTGTCGTTTCAATAGTCCTGAGTTTGTGATTTTAATTCCAATAAATATCTTTCTCCAAGAATACTTTTACCTTCTCACTCTCTGGATCAGCAGGATTTTCCTGGACTTTTTTTTAACCCAACAAAAACAACAAAGCCTTTGTCTCAAGCACGTTGATATAGGCTAGATACGAAACTCAAACTGGTTTCATATCCATAGTAATGACTGGTTTTGATGCTGGCTCGTCAAGTTTATCACAACCCTTCTACTTTATTTGAGCTTGAGATTGGCTATATGTAGAAAGGCATTGACGGAGTTTCAAATAACCTAAATACAAAAAATGCACGTTTCAATTCACCTGTCCTGATAGGGGCTCGTTAGCGTGGGCAAGAGTCTTGGGGTGTGACTAGCAGTGGGCGTTCGGTATTACCTACAATTTTATGCTGGATAATTTGCTTTTTCCAAATTCGAATCTTCAGGCCTCCTACATACTGAAAATTAGTAAAACATGATTTCGAGTACCTGAAAATTCGGGTTCGGATTTCAGGTTACCCATATTACCTAAAAATAGAACATACACATCCTGTACTACAACAGCAAAATCAGCATTTTGACAGCAAAACAACATTCTAGTGGCATTACAACAATACACAGAATAATAACAACATCAAAAACAGCCAAAAACCACATTGAAATCAACATTCCAGCAGCGAAAACAACAGTTACACAACATTACAGCAGCAGTACACAACAATATTACACATAAAGAAAGGACGTTGTTTCAGTTGAAGAAGTTTTTTGTTTCCACACATCAACAAAATAACACATTTATGACGTAGACGTTCTAGGATTGATGAAGTCACTTTTCCCTATTCCTTTTGTACCATTTTTAGTTAATTATTCAATGAGCCAATGTCATGTCAATAATGGAAAAAAGGAGTGACCAATTTAATACTATTGAAACAAATAAATGAATGAATGTTGTACCTTGTCCTAGGTACTGACCATCTCAACCAGTCCTATGTACATACTAGTGCTTCAAGCATGAATGGAGTAAGAAAGCTTCGAACTTGTCTAGAATGCGTCCACTTGTGCTAAATACCGACTCCAAAGCTACTGTTGAGATAGGTATAGCAAACACATCAAGAGTCAAGCAAGACCAAATTGGAAACCTCTACTCAGAGTTCTTCCACCAAACTAAAAGGTCAATCTTTATTTTGTGTCTTCGGTTTCTTCACCTAGATATTTATCAGGTTCATACTTAGTATTATTGCTTGAACCATTGCCTAGCTTTGGCCTCTCAGTGACAACTTCTTTCACTTTGCCTCCTCTACCCCACTTTAATGTTATTGGATAACTTACATCGGTTGTCTACGCACCGGGAGAATACACTTTCCCGTATTGTTCAAATAATTTATGAACACAAATGTTAATAGCTTTCCAAACTAGTTGCCCCCTTGTTTCACCAAATAAATATAACAATAATCTTTGCGTACAACCATAAGTCGTATCTTGGATCAAGATAGCAACAACAAAACTCAGTAAATTAAGGTTTTCCTTCTCCTTTTCCTTTCCCCTCTAATCATCTTCATTCACATTGTCCTTATTGCTGGTGTGCCAAAGTCCCCGGTATTTGTTAAATTTATCTTTCATTCTTTTGCCCATAGTTTATTGCAAAACATCTGTACTATTCATCCAAGATTGAATCAACAAAGCACATCTCCAATCTCATGAAAAAAATGTATGGGAAGTGATATGGAGTGTAGTAGAGACACAAACAGTAAGATAATAGAAATGCTCTAGAAAATATGCCATCTTCTTGGCATTTCGCCAATCAACTTCATCTAGATGACCAAATTCATCTCTTGATTCATATAGATCAGTAAAGTAACTCATGTCTTCGTCAACTAATCTTTTGAACACCTTCTCATAAACAAATGCAGCTCTAATCATAAGTTATGTAGAGTTCCATCATGTTGGGATATCAAGTTTTAGAAATAGCTTGTTGGTAAACTTCTCTTTCTCTATGGTTTCCTTAAATTTGACCATTCTGGAACCACCATTTCTAATGTATCTAACAACAGGTCTAAACGCTTCACAGAGAGGTCCACTTTTTTAGGACATCTTGCATAACAATGCATTGCACACCTCATGTGCAAATACTTAATTGCCATTAGCTATATTAGTTCTACTCACTTGCTTCCTCAAATAACTAAGGTTAGTGTAATTAGCACTTGCATTCTGTAATGGTCATTAGTCATTACTCTTTCTAAACCCTATTCAACCATGCATGTCATCAAAATTTTCCAATGTCATCACCTTGTGGCCCTTCAACATGAAAGCACCAATAACCTTCTTATGTACTCTCCAAATATCATCAATAAAACTGACATTCACATTCATATAGCCATCTAGTTGCTAAGAAGTCCAACCATCTATTGTTAAGCAAACCCTTTGACAAGAATCATTGTAAAATTGCTCTAGCTTGGCTTTCTTTTGGAAGAAACAATACAATATATCTCTAGTACATGTTCTTCTAGACTTTGGATATAAACATTCTCAATCCTTGTTTCTCACCAAAGCAAAAGGGTTGTTCATCTTGTATAACCATCCCAACAAATGCAGCCCTAATTTCATCTTGATCAAACCTCTATGTGCCAACAGGTTCACCTTAAGTTGCTTGTAGAATACCTTGCGTTGGACCTTTGTTGAACTTTTGTGGATTGCGCTTGCAAACATTGCAATGTCTTTTCAAAAAAGATGTGCCATTTATCTTTTCGTCAGCCTTCATGGTACACCTGTAATATTTACACATAGAACTCCTAACAATATTTTTATCATCTTTAATCTTGAAGAAGTGATTCCAGATCTCTGACCTTGATGTCAACTCCTCCCCCCCACCCTTCATCTCCATTGTTCTCCAACTCAACAACCTCTTGTTCAACAGCTAACCCCTATGAATTTGCATTTTGATTAATTTGCGATGCCTGAGTACCCAGTGGCATTGAGTCAACCTCCATCTCCATTTGTGGATCAGGTTCTGTCATCTAGTATCAAACTCATCATGTCACTTACTCGTCAAATTAACTAAACAAACTCATCCCAACTTTACATGATATCACTGCCAACAATCAAATGATGCAGGTGTGTCTTACTCATTTCAGAGAAACAAGAAGCTGGACTGGATGTGGTGCTCACCTAGGCCATTTTCATCTTGTCGGTCCTCGCCTGATGCAAAGAAAATTAGGCCCAAAATCTGTTGCCAGACTGACATTGATGCTACATTGTCAATCCAAACACACAAAAAATACTACATTGAACAACCTAATTTCTTAGAAAAGATCAAGAGATGCCCCATAACCGAGTGCCAAGAACACTGCATATAATGCTACATAGTTTTGAACAACGTCAAGAATATGAACAAAAGAGGCCTAGAATGGCGCAGTGCACACCTAGGCGGTGCTCGCTTGTCGGTCCTCTCCCGACGTGGAGTTGGATGGCGTCTGGGGGGGGTGGCGTGTGGTGGTAGGTGGCTAGAGTTGGAGGCTTGCTGAATTAGGGCACTCTGCGCAATGGCTAGACAGTGATGATGGTGTGATGCAGTGACCGGAGGCTGGAGGGCGAGCGTAGAGCAAGTGGGTGTGGCACCGTGGTGACTAGGGCTGACTGGTTTTGGGTCTTGGGGTAGGCGGGCCTCGAGCAATGACTTGGGTCAGGGGCGGTCGCGCGCCTCTAGCCTGTGAGTTGTGGGCCTTGTAAGTTTGGGTAATTCAGAGGTTTGGGTACCCTGGGTTGTAAACCAAACAATCCTATAATATGTTTGGATTTTGATATTTCATACTCAGAAAACAATCTCAGGATTCGAGTTTTCTCGTGTTTGGTCTTTGGGTTCATATTTTATACCCAAAACTTGGCCTGGCATACCTTGTTGTGGAACAACGACCGACACGGACCTCTCTTCTCTCTCTCTCTCTCTCTCTCTCTCTCTGGTGCCTTCGGATCCACTGCCGTGCTAACACGGCACTGCCGGGACTCTTCCCCCTAACACCACAACTATCATCGTCCTCCGTCTTTGGTGGTTGTTGTCGCCAATTGACGTCATTACTAACGGACTCCGTTAGGCTCATCACCATGACGCGCCACCCCTTCCATCCACAACCATACTCAGTGGCAACTCACCACTACCCACATTGCACCTCTGTCGTTAGATCTCTCTTCCCCTATTTCACTGAGTTTGTATTTTTATCCATGATTGTACCATAAGTTAAGTGACTTACTCATACCTTGCTACGACATACAAATAGAGAACATGCTAATTCTAAAAATCAAGCCATACATTTAGAATCAAATCTGCAATACATTTGTAGGATAAGATTGAATATGGGTCTGTCTAAATTACACGCACCTAAAATTGACCTTGATTTCAGGCACCCGTAATTAAATCCGAGTAACAATTAATCTTTATAATAGCAATTAGCCCTTACAGTTAACGGTTAGTCTTTATAATTAATAAAGTCAATATTTTTTATGATCTATACATTGAAAAGTTTCATGTGCTTGATTATTCTATAACTATCATATTTTTTATAATTAACATATTAACAACTAACAATTAACAGAATAAAAATTGTCTTCTTTGTCCACCTGCAAAAAAAGTTATCTTCTTTTTCCACCGCTGGCCGCCCCGCTCCCTCGACGTCGCCGCCCGACGCTACCACGCCCGAGCAAACGTACGTCTAGCAAATAGGATTTTCAATTGAATGGAAATTGGTCAAATGACAAGTAGCTCAATGAGGCTATCAACAAGCCGAGCTCAAGCTCAAGCTCAAGGGAGCTAGCCTCTATAAGCTTGAATTTGATAAAAATTCGAGTTGATCCAGAGTCGATACCGAAATTCGAGACTAGCTGAAATCAAGCCTAGAATGGGTCGAACACTAGCGAGTTATGACCCTTAATTTTTACTGTCAACCGTAGAACCATTGGTTGTAACACCCAAAATTTGACAAATCAAATTTTGAAAAGAATGGACGTGATACATGCGTGAAAATTTGATAATTTGAAACGGATTTGAAGTTTGAAAGAAGAAACAGAAAATGGAAAAGATCGGTGGGCCGAATCCTCGGCCCAGCAGCCCGCAGCCTTCTCCCCACCTCCCCCCTCACTGCCGCGCGGACCCCACACATCAGGCGCTTCTTCTCCAACCGCCTCTCCTTCGATCTGTGAAGAAAGATCCGAGAATCAGTGTGAATTAGCACAAGAATGCATTTTCTGGCGAGCTCGCCGGCGCGGAACGCCGGGCGCCGCCGCGCGCAGCCGATCACGCCGGCTAGTGCGACATGGCCCGCGCTGGATCGCCGGATCTCAGGCAACGGCTGAGATTAGAACCGCGTACCCCTTCGGTTGTTTAAAATTTGGAACTTCCATCCGAGATCCGGCGGTCAGAATTCAAAGCAGTGATTCTTGCCGGAAGTTTTGCGCGCTACCCCCTGGGGCTTTCAGAAAACATGCGCTAGCCCCGGGATTTTCTGATCTAACCCCTAGGTTTTCCAGAAACTGTGAGAACCCGTGTAAATACTGGTTTTAGCCCCTGGACTTCTCTGAATTTAGGGAATGGAGTAGGAAAATGTGGAAATAGTCCCTGTAGTTATCTGGAATTAGGAAAATTATTGGAAAAACAGTTTTAGCCTCTGGAAAGTTGGGAAATTAGGAAAAACTTTATGTTTTATATGCTTAGGTCCCTGAATTTTGTGGAAAATAATATTTTGGACCTGCAAGAGTGGATATTTAGGATTTAGACCTTGTACAATAATTACTTTATGCATTTGGTCATTTAAATTTTATTTGAATTCATTAGAAAGGCAAATCATCACGTGAAATTCATTTTAAATTGACTTAGCACCTAGAAAATCTTTAGCACAATCTGAAAATTGGTTTTAGGTGGAAAATAAATTCTGAAAACATAATTTAAATTCTGTTTATTCCTGAAAATTCATTTTTAGGCATGAAAACAAATCTAAAATATATGAAAAAATAATAAACACTTTAGGAAATGCTCATAGAAGGTTTTGAGTATGAAATTTGGGTTTGGAAGTTATGGAATAAGGTATAAAATTCTGTTTAGATAGGAAATGCACTCTTTTATGCAATTCTCATAGCTAAAAATAAAGTTTAAATGCTATATATATGCACATATACACACCAAAGTTGGTAGGAATATTATATGAGGTTTAAAATGAGAATTTCATTATGAGAGACGAAAAATGAATACATATATGTAGATTTTAGTAATTTTAGGTTAGAAACATAAAGTGAAGATATCTTATATGCATGTTGGACTTGCATGAGTGTGTATGTGAATGATTTTCTTATGGAGTGTTGTTTGTTTTTCTATGTATATGCTTGCACGAGTAGAACCAGACCTAGAGCCGGTTCTCAACTTCCAAGAGCAAGACTTTCCTTTCCTGGAGTAGCAAGAAGAAGACAAGTGTCCTTGACCACTTTGTAAGTTAGCTAGAGTTAATTGAATTGAGTTATGAAATATGAAAACACATGATAGTATGTTTCCCCTAGCTTTTCATGTCTTATTCCTTGTAGCCTGGGTTGGGAATTACTCAGTGTGTTTATGATTCATGTTCTTAATGCTTAGCCATGCTTAGAATTGAGATATTTGGGACATGAACTGCAAACCTTGACTATTTATTATTGATGATATATTAAGAATTATGGTAGAGATATGAATCTAGCCAAGCTAGATGTTTTGGTTGGTGTTGTGTACACAAGAACTGGGGTTCGTGTTTAGTGCTTGCCTGGGTTCTAAGGACCAGTTCATGGAGCATTTAACCTGACTTTATCACGCCACCACATGCTGAGATGGGACAGCTTGGCCAATTAATTAGGTGTATTTTCGACATATTGTGGGTGTTTAGAAGGTGCGGGGAATAACAGTCAACTGGACTACCATGAGAACCGCAAGGCTCAAGAGGGGACCACTGCAGCGGAGGTTGGAGCCTCCTGGATGCTGTTAGGGGTGAAACCTCAGTGGGCTCATGCTCGGCGGGAATCCCTTTGTAAAGGCCTCGTAGTGATCTCCTGGCTACACACCTGAGAAGTGTGAACGTGGTACGCGGCCACAGGCAAAATGGAGGTTCTTTAGTCCACCCAGCAACGGGGGATAAAATCACTACTTGTGGGTAAAGAGGTACACACTCTGCAGAGTTGGAAAACTGTCATGACAACTGTGCTCACGGTCAAGAGCGGCTTGGACTTCTTCATGATTAGGGGATTATGAAGTGAGAGGATGGGTATGTTAAGCGGATAGCTTAACATTGATGAAGATATGTTGCGATTGGGACTACCTCACTTATGTAGTAATATAGGTGCTTAATAAGCTAAGGTGATAGAAATTAATGCATAGTGCAATAACCATGAGTTAAGCCTTTCCTTGTTTATAGCCTGCATATCATTACTTTTCCACACTTGCTGAGTACCATTGGTACTCAAGCTTACTTTTTGTTGGTTTTACTTGCTGCTCAGGCCATGATGAAGGCAGGGAGTTCAACAAGGAAGACTTCGATCCAGAAGGCTTGTACTAGGCTTGCGGAATCCCCCGGGCAACGCCTGTGACGGAGCTCCACAAGATATTATTTCCGCTGTGTTGTCTTATGGTGTACTCTGAACATTTTATAGTCCATGGAGACATTTATGTAAGACTTTAATTATTATAAAGTATTTGGCTTGTAATTTATGATGTTTCACTATTTATCGCCACATGTATGAAAAAATGATTCTGACATACATGTGAGAATCATCTGATTTGTCTTCAATAAAACCAGGTGTGACAGAAGTGGCATCAGAGCAAAGGTTGCCCGTAGGAACGTAAACCTAGATAGGAACGGACGTATTAACGACAATATGTTCCTAAAAACTATTTTACAAAAGAGTGTTGTGTTTGTGTGTGAGTTTATTTATTATACTCTTCACTACAAGGATACGATTTATTTTCATGGGCCAAAAACCCATAAAAATATATAAAAACCCACGAAAATAAGTATTTTCGTGGGCCAATCACCCACTAAAATAAACCCACAAAAATACATTTATTATCGTGGGCAACCCAAGAAAATAAATATATTTTTGTCGGCCATTTGTGGCTCACAAAAATCCATATTTTTTGGGGCTAGGAAAAACCCACAAAAATATATCCCTTTATTTTCATGGGCCAGGAAAAAACCCATGAAAATATATCTCTTTATTTTCGTGGGCCAGGAAAAACCCACGAAAATAAATCACCTTATTTTCGTGGGCCAGGAAAAAACCCACAAAAATAAATCCCCTTATTTTTGTGGGCTAGGAAGATACCCACGAAAATAAGAGCAAATTATTTTCGTGGGCCAAAAAACCCATGAAAATATGTGTATTACAGTTTAAACTATAACCTAATTATTTACTCTCCAACACATAAAAAACATTACATTTTAAATCAAAATATACACAACACATTATTACTTTTTATAACAAATATTAACTCACAACCAATTTCAATTCACATGAAAATGTTCATTACATAGTCACAACAAGTTCAATTCAAAAAAGTCATTACCTAATCACATTGCACCTCACAACGAGTTCAATTCAATTTGAAACATTCATTACATGGCTCACAATAATTGCAAATCAACAACTAATTTGATAGCACATTACAACTCATCATCTCATCCCGCTCACGGTTCTTCCTGTATCAACCAATTTATACATTACAACCAATTTGATAAGATGTAAATGAAAAGTAACATGATATCATTTTGGAAAATGGAAGCGGAATAGATTTGTAACACAAGGACTCTAGATGCATCTTAGTTTGTTTTAACAACTTACCTAGTTGGTACCACCCGGAGCGAATAACTGATCGACGAAGTTTTCTTCTCCACACCGTTCTCGTGTAGACGATGTGGGAAAATTTATAACACGAGGACTCTAAAGTTCAGCGGTCTCGAGGATGATTGCTAAAGATAAATAACGATACATGTTATAAGTATATTAATAGTTTTTAAAAGTGAAAGAACATTATGAGTTATATTACCTGTGTTCCAACAGTAGGAAGTTGTTGAAGCACCGGTATCGGTGGAGGCGTCGGTAGCTGTGGGAGCGTCAGTAGCGGTGGCATGACGATAGGCAATCCAAGCTGAGAAAAGTATCTCTAAATTTGTTTTGAAATATTTAGCATAATTCTTCTTTAAATGTAAACTCTTATACCAATGTACCTTCATCGATTGTTGCCGTGATGTAAGGTTCGCAAAGTAGTTATTTTGTGCTTTTATGCACTCTTCCTGTCGTCTCATGTGATCTTCCAGTCGTCTCACATGTTCTCTCAATGCAGCCTGCTCCTCCTCCATTTGTTTGAACCTGGACGCATCTCTAGTATGCGTACATCGAGAAGAACTCGCCTCGCTCTGTGTCGATCGTGATTTCGAGAGAACCACATCAGTGTTCATCACACCATTGAATATTGAATACCTACATAAAGGAATATGACATAATTATAAGATGACACTTAATGCAAGTTTAGTATGTGAATAAAATAATGAGAGAGGAGTAAATTCACCTCCCGTGAGGCTTTCCTCCACCGGATTGGTACAAAGCCATGAGATCGACATCTTCTTTTCTCCAATCATACTCATCTCCGTGACGTTGAGCCACATCTTCAGCATATTTCTCTTACACAAAATAACTCATTGTAAAGCAAATATCTGTATTGTTTAATAATTAAATTGACTAATATGATATACCAAGTTCTGAGTTGTTGCCGGTGTGCACAATTGGCTGTCATCGGAGCCCCTATGTCCTCTTATATAAGTATTGATGAAAGAGGGCTCCTCGCCACTTTGATCAGACTACAGAGACATTATAAACATATTGCCATAGAATCTAACATAATAAGAACAAATTGTAAATGTACTAAACTCACCATTCTTTTCTAAATGCGAATATGACCATCTCCACCATAACGATGGAGAACTTGACTAATGGACTCACTGTTGATTCTATTGGAGTTAGATCTCTCTTGATACCCATTCTATGCCCAATAAGTACATAAAGCATAATAAGCATCAGAACACTTTATCATCCAAGGAATCATTACCTGCCGGTATTGATCATCATCTAGGTAAATTTTCGAATCTAATTCTCTTGTTCACCATTTGTCCAAGCTTCTCCTTGTAGTATAAACACACAGCCGTGATTCGCGCATTGAACATCATGTCATTCACAACTTTCCGCGCAACTTTATGGAAGACTTTGAGTGCTCTAGACTCGAGAGCAGCGTCATAGTCGTCGGGCAAGCGGTATCGTCCCTACAAATATAATATTACATGTATTAGTGAAAATCTAATTAAGATAAATATGATACAATATAGAAAAAACATACCCAAAAATCATGTCTGACACCTCCCGCTACATTTTGATGCACAACATGAGGAGAAATCTTGTAGTGCTCCCAACTTGTTGCAAGTTTCTCTTCACCTTTCATAGTGACAAGACCTTGGATAATGGTGACGACATATAGCACCCAACACTGCATTAGGCTGCCTGCGGTGTTATCGTCCATCCAAATCCAAGCCACCCCATTGTCTGCAAGTAAATAAAATAAAATATGGTATTTGTCGAAAAGTTTGTATCTTTAATTCAATACTGTATTTTATATTTTCTTACCAGTCACCGACAGGAGTGATCCGTAATCTCTGTTGTGGAGGCACAACCAGCGGTAGAATGTTTGAAAACCGATACCTGAATGATTGTGGTAACTCTACCGTATCTGTGTCATCCCCGTCATCCTCCTCGGCTCCCTCCTCGGCTTCATCATGAATATAGGCTCTTAACCCTGACTGTTGTTCTTGCCCCGCAGAAATTCCTCCCCCTTGATCTTTCCGACACTCCTCCTGGATCTCTTGCTCCACGTGAAATTAGAGAAATTAGTTTTCACATGGTGATATAATGGTAAATATAATAAAATTACAAAGAAATAAACCTGTTCATGAGCTTCTTCCATGCATCTTTGGAATGCTTCTCGTTTACTATTATTTGAGGCAGTACCGTGAAAAAGCGAGTCACAGCTACGAGAAGAGCTAGTAGACCTGCTCCCACTTTTGCTTGAGGATCCAAAGAGCGCCTTAGCGATATTCTTCAGACCACGTGGCATCCTGTCGGAAAGAAAAATTGATTATAAATAAATAAATAATATAACTAAAAGTAATATAAACAAATACTAATGTAATATAAAATAGTTACATGATTAAAATTTATCATGATACGATATTCCTTCGATAACATGTCGACCAAATTTCTTCTTCTGTCCCACCTTAACATTTTTAGTGCTAGGTCTCTTTCTTTTAACCACTACTACCTCTTCTCCTTCATTGTCTTCAACATGACCAACTAATGTATCAAGACCTTAACCATCATCTATATTAAAAGATGGTGGAATATCATCCTCTTGGTACACTTCATCCTGTTCTTCTTGACAACCAGCATCACCCGAGGCATATAGCCGTTCTTGTGGATTAACTTTATACACGACCCACCAAGCACTCAACTTTGGATAAGGATACGGTAGGTAGTAAACCAACTCAACTTGATGAGCAAGAACATAATTATCGCATCCACGAAGTCTATTTTCATGTTTTACCTCTACTATACCAAATTCATCCAGTAGGGTTCCCCTGTTGATGTGCACACGCCTAGGCAGCACGTGTAACAAGTTGTTGTGGCCCGATCTTCTCGTAGGATCTGCGAACTTGATAAATTGTCGCTGCGTGACCTGGTGAAGAGGCAGCGCACCGCGAGGCTGTCCACGCGACGAACTACCGAGACAATCACCCTTCCACGTATCGACGAAACAACCCACGCAATCACGCCCTATAGACGTAAAGGCACGAACTGGGTGAACCGCAGATCTGCGTTCTACAACTCCCTCAGGAATCGAAAGAACAAATATTGTAAGCCTCTCAAGACTCACGCATAAACAAAACTCCACGAGTTTGTGTATTCTAAATTCAATAAAAATAAAATGTCCTTTTCATTGTCTAGTATAAGATATATATAGAGATAGGGGCATTCAGCTTTGATTAAATGGCTGCATGCGCATGCTCTAGTGGATTTCGTAGCTGGTTCGCGCGTCTTTTCAGCTTCTAGCAGCAGTTACTAAAATGAGCATAACTCCTTATTAATACATCCAAATAATGAACCGTTTGATGGGCTGTAAAGTAGACTTGAAGACGCTTCCATTCACTTATATAACACCATCTAACTCCTTGTATTCTATCCGCAGTGATGCTTGGAATTCGTACCATGTGTTAGTCATCTAGCTTCTGGTCGCATTCCCATGCTAAGGTGATGAACCACCATTTTATTCATGCACACCATAGGCTTCTCGGTTCAGATGTCCAGAGGTTTGAATCCCTCTTGATCCCATGCTGGTTCATACACTTCATCATTCCTAAGGACATTGAAACAAGAACTCAAAAGCATAGGCTCATTCAACATAGACTGATTATTAAACATAAGGTTAGCGTTCACCTGGGAATGAATTTCCTTCTGCAATTGTTTAGCTCTACTCCTTGTAATTGGACCAGCTATATCAAGTGGATTTTCATTTGAAGATGAGTGAATGCTAGGCATGACCTCATTAGCCTCCCCCTCTTGAGAAGGAGTCGTCCTCGACTCAGGCTCACCAACAAATGGAAGCAAGTCTTTGACATTGAATGTTGTAGTCACATTGGAATATTCAGGTGGCAGCTCGATTTTGTAAGCATTATCATTTATATTTTGGAGAACCTTGAACGGACCATCACCCCGAGGAGATAACTTACTCTTACGCTGTTGGGGAAAGCGATCCGTTCGTAGATGCAACCATACAAGATCTGCTGGCTGAAATGTAACCTTCTTCTTACCTTTGTTTGCTTGCTTTGCATATTGTGCTGATTTCTTCTCAATATTCTTTCTTGTCTCCGCATGTAACCGCTTGATAAAGTCTGATCTTTTTGTGGCATCCAAGTTAACTTGTTCCTGTAATGGTAAAGGCAAAAGGTCCATGGGAGTATGCGGTTTAAACCCATAAACTATTTCAAATGGACAAGAGTTTGTTGTGGAATGGACTGCCCTGTTATCAGCAAATTCAACATGTGGAAGGCAGTCTTCCCAGAGCTTCAAATTATTTTTCAACACAGCACGCAACATGGTTGACAAGGTACAGTTGACAACTTCAGTTTGGCCATCCGTTTGTGGATGACAAGTGGTTGAAAATAACAACTTTGTGCCAAGCTTATCCCACAATGTCTTTTAAAAGTAGCTGAGAAATTTAGTATCCCGGTCTGAAACAATAGTCTTTGGAACTCCATGTAAACCAACAATCCCCCTGAAAAAAAAATCAGCAACGTGTGAAGCATCATCGCTCTTATGACAGGGGATAAAATGTGCCATTTTAGAAAAGCGATCTACAACAATAAAAATAGAATCCCTCCCCCTCTGAGACCGAGGTAACCCCAGAACAAAGTCCATAGATATATCTTCCCAAGGTACATGTGGAATAGGTAATGGAGTATATAAACCATGGGGATTGAGGTGGGACTTAGCTTTCAAGCAAACGATGCAACACCCAACGTGCTGCTGGACATCACGTCGCATATGTGGCCAAAAGAAATGATCAGAGAGCATGTCCAATGTCTTTTTGACACCAAAATGACCAGCTAGTCCACCTGCATGTGCTTCCTGCAAAAGAACTTGACGAATCGAGCAAGCTGGGATGCATATTTTGTTAGTCCAAAACAAGAAGCCATCATGTGTATAATATTTATCCCAAACTTTTCCATCAATGCAACGAGAGAAAGGTTCTTTAAAATCAGCATCAGAAGCATAAAGTGTTTTAATAGATTCCAAAACAAGCACTTTTGTATCTAGTTGTGTAATCAACGCACATCTTCTAGACAAGGCATCGACAACAATGTTATCTTTACCACGCTTATGTTTGACAACATAGGGAAACGTTTCAATGAACTCAATCCATTTAGCATGTCGACGGTTTAGCTTGCCTTGACTTTTAAGATATTTCAAAGCTTCATGATCAGAATGAATTACAAATTCTTTAGGTAACAAGTAATGTTGCCAAACTTCCAAAACGTGAACTAACGCATAAAGCTCCTTGTCATAAACTGAGTAATTCAGATGTGGACCATTTAGCTTTTCAGAAAAGTAGGCAACAGGTTTACCTTCTTGCAGCAGTACACCTCCTATGCCAATACCACTTGCATCACATTCGATCTCAAATGTCTTACCAAAATCAGGAAGTTGCAGCAGCGGTGCTTCACAAAGCTTTGTTTCCAGCGTTTGAAATGTTTGGTCTTCGTCATGTCCCCATTTGAATAGAACATCCTTCTTTGTGAGATTGTTAAGTGGTGCAGCGAGAGTGCTGAAATCTTTGACAAAACGCCTATAGAAACTTGCAAGACCATGAAAGCTTCGAACTTGGCTCACATTTACCGGTGTAGGCCAATCCTTTATTGCTTTAACCTTCTCTTCATCAACCTGAATACCATTTGCGGAAACAACAAAGCCAAGGAAAACGACACGGTCTGTGCAAAAGGTGCACTTAGCAATGTTGCCATACAATTTCTCTCCCCTCAAAACAGCAAGTACTTGACGGATATGATCAAGATGTTCATCAAATGATTTGCTATAGATCAGAATATCATCAAAATAAACAACTACAAACTTGCCAATTAAAGCTCGTAAAACATGATTCATTAAGCGCATAAAAGTTGAAGGAGCATTTGTCAAGCCAAATGGCATCACAAGCCATTCATAGAGACCAAATTTAGTTTTAAACGCTGTTTTCCATTCATCACAAAGTTTCATGTGGATTTGATGATAACCACTACGCAAATCTATCTTGGTGAAAATGATAGTACACTCAATTCATCTAACATGTCATCAAGTCGTGGAATGGGATGGCGATATCGAACACTTATAGCATTGATAGTACGACAATCAACACACATGCGCCAAGAGCCATCTTTTTTTGGAACTAAAAGAACAGGAACTGCACATGGTGATAAGGATTCACGAACATACCCTTTGTCCAAAATCTCTTTTACCAGTCGCTGAATTTCCTTTGTTTCTTCAGGATTGGTGCGGTAGGTTGGACGATTTGGAAGCGAAGCACCTGGTACCAAATCAATTTGATGCTCAATTCCACGGAGTGGAGGAAGTCCAACTGGTATCTCATCGGGAAAAACATCTTCGATATCCTGTAAGAGATCAAGAACAACACTAGGCAGCGATGAAGGTAAATCGTGAGTTGAAAGTAGGACCTCCTTGTGCAAGAGCACAAAGAATGGGGCTGTGGGGTCTCTCACTTCTCTCAAATCACTCTTGCTCACAAAGAGACACTCAGTGTGGCGTGGCTGTTTAGGATTGGCATGAGGCTTTATGTGGCTGGATGAGTTAGAACTCTCTCCCTTACTTGGGTTGAGGGTCTCGCTCAATTTTCTTTTGTCTGATTCCTCTCTTTTCTTGCGAGCCATATCTGAAGTATGTATCTCCTCTGGAGATAATGGAACAAGAACCACCTTCTTGTCATTGTGAATGAAAGTGTATTTGTTAGACCGTCCAAAATGTACCGAGTCCACATCAAATTGCCAGGGCCGACCAAGCAGCAAATGGCATGCTTGCATGGGGACAATATCACAATCCACCTCTCCATGATAACCACCAACGGAAAATGACAAATGAATCATGGCTGAAACCTTAACTGTCCCGGAATTATTCAGCCATTGCATATGGTACGGATGTGGATGGCGACGTGGCTGCAAACCAAGCTTCTCAACTAGCAAAGCACTAACAATATTATTGCAGCTCCCACCATCTATGATGAAACGGCACACTTGGCCTTGCACTTTGCATCGGGACTGAAATAAATTATGGCGTTGTCCTTGTTCAGCTGCAACAAACTGAGTGGAAAGAACTCTCCTAATCACCAAAGAAGGAGATGGTGTATTCATTGTAGAAGGCTCGAAAGCAAGAAAATCAGCAACCAACTCATCAAAATCAGCACTAGTAATCTCATCAGAAGATGGAGAAATAACATCTTGTAACATGTCATTGGGAACAAAAGTTGGAATAGGTTGAATCGCTAAATAATTCAGACCTAGCTCAAATGCACCATCCTCTGCTGAATACTCACAAGTGTCAAGATTAAAATCTGCAAATACATTGGTAAACTCGTCCTCCTCTTCACTTTGTGAATCATAAGAACCATCAGCAAGGGCAATAATAGTATGACGATTGGGACATTCAGCTTGTTTATGCCCATGACCACCACACTTAAAACACTCAATCTTGCTTGTCTTGCGTTGGGTGGCTGCAGTAGAAGAAGTGGGCTGATTCGAACTCACAGCTTTACCTTTCGCATCCAATTGTTTGGAAGAAGGTGGAATGGATCTATTTGTTCCACGCGATAAGGATTTGGGCGTTGCAGCTCCTTGCTATTGGAATTGAGGAGTGACATCCCCTTGCTGTTGAGAATGACGCCATGAAGCATTGTATTTGTAAGACGTAGCAACTTGCCGTTCAGCCCTCTTTGCAAAATGAACCAACTCAGTGAGACAAGTGTAATTTGTCATATCCACTTTATCATCAATGGATTTATTGAGGCCAACCATAAACCGGGCCATTGTGGATTCCTCATCTTCAGTTATCCCTGTACGAAGTAAACACATTCCCAATTCTTGAAAAGATTCATCAACAGTACGAGTACCTTGCAAAAGACGTTCCAGCTTCAAATGTAGGTCACGAGAATAATATGCAGGAACAAAACGACGTCTCATTTCCCTCTTCATGTCTTCCCAAGTTATACGAACATGCCCAACTCTTTGATATTCAGTGCGGACCTGATTCCACCAAGTTATGGCATAGCCTTTAAACTCAATGGCTGCAAGCTTTGCCTTCTTTCCAGCAGAGTATTCATACAAATGAAATAGTTGCTCCACTTTGGTTTCCCATTCAAAGTAATCATCAGCATTCTCCTTGCCTCTGAATGGAGGAATGGACACTTTAACCCTGCCCAAACCATCATCATTATGATGTCGTTCATGATGACGTCGACGGTGATCACCATAACGACCACGGGCTCCAAAACGGCCAAAGTTGTCACCACCATGATCATCATATGCACCATGGCGACCATAAGGATCACCTCCATGTTCATCAATATAATTTGAAAATGTTTCAGCATCAAAATCAGGAGGATGCCCAACAGGAACACGTCGTGCACGACCAAAACCAGCAGCAAATCCTCGGCCACGGCCACCTGCAAAGTTATCAAAACCAGCAGCGAATCCTTGGCCATGACCACCACCACCGCCACCGCATGTTGATCATCATCCTCAATGTGTTCATCATCATGAGGTGGATGCTCCCCGTGTTGCTGCTGTAGTGATAGTTGAAGCGCTTGCATCCCCTGCATCAATTGTTGCATTTGTGCACGCATTTCCTGAATTTCTTGACCAGAAACAGTGTGAGAAGGGGAATCTTCATTTCCTGCCATGTTAGTAACAAGGAAGAAAGTAATAGGACAAAATATATGTGGAATCACTCCCTCACCACTGACAAAACAAGTTCTTTCTCTCCCTGAAAAGAGCAAGAACTGGGCTGCAATTTGTAGTGGAAGAGTGATTGTAACAGCGACGACGGTACAACAACTCACGGTGCGTTTTAAGTGGAGCTTGGTGGTTAATATGTAAGTGGAATGCGCTAAAAAATGTAGTGATGCAAAAACGAATAATAATCCAAAAAAACACAAGTCTAAGTTGCTGAATATGAAGGAAAAGATGCACAAAGATGTAGAAACAAGATGTAGGAAGTGGATAGATGAACACCAAATGCATCAACCGAAACTTATTGTTGTCCAAACCCCTTTGGATGTGCTGAACACAATTCTCTTTTATTTCTTTTTTCCTCTTTTTTTTGAGCAAGAACCCGTTGTTTTCAGTCTTTCTTTGGACCCATATACATCTTTTCTTTTAACCTTTGTGACAAGTGCAGCACAACTTTCAACTAAAGGGGCGCATAAGGATCAACTAAGATGGATGGTGCAGCACAAAAACAAGAAACTCGGGTGGGGAATTTGTGGCGGGTAGAAAACAAGGGTGGGATGGGTGGGTATATGCAGCAAGCGATTTGATGATTAGAACAAAGATAACAACTAGAGCGATGTGGAAAAGAAAAAAAATTCAGCAACTAGACAAATCTTAAAGGATTAAAACTCGATAAAGCAAACTACAAAATCAGTAGCACGTATGAATTTGGGCTGTAGGTCTTCTTTTTGGCTATTAGTGGACAGTAGGTATATAAAAACTATCCTACCAAAAGCAAGAATAATCCTACTGAGGAAACGGAGGCTGTGATACCAGATGATGTGCACGCGCCTAGGCAGCACATGTAACAACTTGTTGTGGCCCGATCTTCTCGTAGGATCTGCGAACTTGATAAATTGTCGCTGCGTGACCTGGTGAAGAGGCAGCGCACCGCGAGGCTGTCCACGCGACGAACTACCGAGACAATCACCCTTCCACGTATCGACGAAACAGCCCACGCAATCACGCCCTATAGACGTAAAGGCACGAACTGGGTGAACCGCAGTTCGGCGTTCTACAACTCCCTCAGGAATCGAAAGAACAAACATTATAAGCCTCTCAAGACTCACGCATAAAAAAAACTCCACGAGTTTGTGTATTCTGAATTCAATAAAAATAAGATATCCTTTTCATTGTCTAGTACAAGATATATATAGAGATAGGGGCGTTCAGCTTTGAGTAAATGGCTGCATGCACATGCTCTAGTGGATTTCGTAGCTGGTTCGCGCGTCTTTTCAGCTTCTGGCAGCAGTTACTAAAATGAGCATAACTTCTTATTAAGACATCCAAATAATGAACCATTTGATGGGCTGTAAAGTAGACTTGAAGACGCTTCCGTCCACTTATAGAACACCGTCTAACTCCTTGTATTCTGTCCGCAGTGATGCTTGGAATTTGTACCATGTGTCGGTCATCTAGCTTCTGGTTGCATTCCCATGCTAAGGTGATGAACCACCATTTTATTCATGCACACCATAGGCTTCTCGGTTCAGATGTCCAGAGGTTTGAATCCCTCTTGATCCCATGCTGGTTCATACACTTCATCATTCCTAAGGACATTGAAACAAGAACTCAAAAGCATAGGCTCATTCAACATAGACTGATTATTAAACATAAGGTTAGCGTTCACCTGAGAATGAATTTCCTTCTGCAATTGTTTAGCTCTACTCCTTGTAATTGGACCAGCTATATCAAGTGGATTTTCATTTGAAGATGAGTGAATGCTAGGCATGACCTCGTTACCTGTTATTATCAAACCAGTCACAATGGAAGAAAGTAACTCTAAGATCTTTGGAACCACCAAATATAAACTCCACAATGTTTTGAATAATCTCATAGTAGTTAGTTTCATGCTCCTCTGCATCACATGCTCTAGTTATAACTCCACTATTTATCGTGGCTGCAAGAGTATGTTTTGCTTCAAATTTGGCCGAACGAAATCGAAACCCATTTACATTGTAACGACCGAAACTCCTTGCTGTTATGGTTCCTTGAGAAGGTTGTTGTAGGTCCTCATGAACGTTATCATCGACCATGCACTACGAATTAAATAAAATATTAGTTCTATTAAACAGATTAACTTGATAATGATAAAAGTAACATGTAATAAGAGAACGTTACATGCTTCCAAAACCAATTAACGAAGTAAGGACCCCATAAAGGCCATCACGACGCAGTTTATCTAATTGTTTGCTTGTTGGTTGACGCGTATACTTCAAAAATTGTTTGTCGAACTCGCTACATAATGCAAAATATTAGTATATTAGAACATCCCTCAAGTAAAAAATGAGAAAAACATGAGGTGTTACTTCGCGGTAATTAGAAAAAACACTTACACAAAATATTGAGCCATCTCTTTGATGTTTGTGTACATGTATAATTACATGAATTCATTCTTCTTCTGAAACCACATGCCTACTACTGCCACCAACCGTTTTTCCCTTCCATGAAAAAATACTTAAATTTCCTGCAGGAGTTTCTTCATCTATGTTGTAGCGTGTTGTGGGAGCATACACATTATGTTCCTCTACAAAGAATGTACTTGAGAAGTATGCTACCTCTTTCAGAGCAAATGCTTCTGCAATACACCCTTCTACTCTTGCTTTGTTCAAAGCCATAGCTCTATGTTTTTTTAGTGTCCTTTAAATGTGGTACATCCATCAATATTGCACGGGACCAGAAACTTTAGCTTTGTAAGGCAAATTGAAAGTTGCGTAGGGGGGGGGGGGTGAATAGACTAATTAAAATTTAAAGCACAATTATCAACTGACTTGTTCCGTCAGGTTCGAACAAGTCCGAAAATATTTCGGATAATGTGGGGAACCCCTTCCGGGATCCACACTCCAGGATTCACATTGGGTGGTGTCGTGCGATGCAGCACACAACAGCATACACGAAAAGAAACCATAAACATACAAAGTCTTTTATTTCTCAACATAGTGTCGTTTACAACATAATGTACGACAAAGGTACGCACAGCGGAATATACACAAACACGTACTCTTGGTCCTAGCTATGTAAAAGAGAAGACGTCCAGCTCGCGGACGCTTCTTACTAGCTTCAACAAAAGTGTATGCAGGTGAATCTCCGATGTCTCACTGAACAACCATCTTCATAGCAATATTAATATAACCTGCAAAACACTATCAATGCAACCGTGAGCTCGAAAGCTCAACAAGGATTAATCGTCTATCCTAAGTAAGAACTCTACATGCAGGAATTTATAAAGTAGGACATCAGCTATTGCATTAGTACTCGCCTAAAAGTAGATCCTTATTAGCAATTGTTCAGCAGCAATTTCATACGCCTTGAGCCTCCCAACATCGGAAATCCACAATCAAACAAGAAATGTTTCTTTCCGATGTTGCTTTGCCCAAAGTGGAATATAAATTTAGTTAGCTCTACAACTATAGCATAGATGGTTGCAATACAATGAACTTATGAAATTCACAACAGCAACGATTCATCTCACTTCTTCTGGAAGTACCTACTACGTCACAACTCAGTGAACAAGTGGTACTCATATAACCGCGAGGGACGGTGATTCAAATCAGGACACACCCGGAACACACGACACATACACCCGCCTCGAAAGACTCACACAAGAGCTCTTTTTTACGTTGTATGCAACAACCTTTCACCCATCACTCCAATGTCGAACCAGTTCTACCGACCCATCAGAAGGGCCACTACCTGGAACACGTCGAAGTTGCTCCACTAGTGGGTTTACACCTCTGACACCAACCCCCAAAGGACGTGGTATAAGTTTCGACACGAGAGTACCCGAGTTACATCGGTTTCTTGGACCCTACAATTTTAGTATGCATCCGGTACTGTTCAAACTTGCTCAACAGGGCGGCATACGCATCGGTCCTTAACCGAAATAAACAGAGCCACGGCAACACAGGCCCAATGTCCTGCTGCTCCTACTCTCTACTCGGTCTCAATTTCCATTTCAGTTATTCCATTCTCTAGAATCATACCCATTTAAACCAATTTCCTAGCCTTGCGAGTAGCTTCCCAACTACCCGACTTGTACCGATTCCTATACAACTTAAGCCTAGCAAAAACTACACGAAGGTAACCTGTTCTACCCTTCAACTCCAAGGGTTTGTGGGTCATGCATTTGGAGTATCAATCACCCTTGACCTAATGCACAATACATACTAGACCAATGAAAGTGATACAAACTAAAATATATCTAAAAGTTGTTAGATGTAAACCGGGGCTTGCCTTATGTTGCTGCAGGTTTAATCCTACTTTAAAGTCAGTATCTTGGCGATGAGTGAAGCCTCAACTTGCTGCTCCGAGTCGAGTTCCTCATCGAATTTCTTCGTCGGGTTTCCTACCGATATGAATATGCACAGTTTTATAATGAAAGTAAAAGAATTATAAAACAAACGGTTTTCCGACCTAATAATGGTTCATACCAACTAGGAAGTGAGTGATGAGCTCTGTTATGTACAGAACCAGAGGAGAAATTTAGTTGGGCAGTGGATGTTGTGGGAGTAAAGTTCAAAGAGCTATATAATGGACATAAGGAGGAAATTGGAAAGAACTAGCCGAGAACTAGGGAAGATGACTTCAATTTCTTCTGAAATTTTACAGTGGTCCATAGATTATACATAGGTATGGATTGCAAAATTTCAGACAAAGTTGATGAAAATATGGTCTAAAGAATTCTCTTGGTTAATTGGCTTCATTAACTTACTAATGAAAATTCTAGGGTATTGGCAGGCTCCAATTTTGTTTTTTCAGAAACTTGGGATTCTTATGAGTCTATAGGACTTGGTTTCATCATTTTTGGAGTTCCCTACACAGAGATATGAAATTTGCAAAATTGGGCTAAAAGCTGGGAAAATGTTTCTGTTATTTTCCTAATTTCCAGAGATATACAAGATTGAATCATCATTTTCCCTAGCAAATGAGGTCCAATGACTCTGAAATTTTTACTGGAGTTCAAGTATATTTGGAAGAATGTCCTGCCGAAAATTGGGAATTTTCCAATAAACGGAACTCCTGTAATCAATTCCCTAAATTTTTCATTAATTGAATTAATGAGCCAAATACAGGGATTTTCATAAATATTGGGATGCACTGCTGGATAGTAATCACTGAGAGGAATCTAGTGAAATTTATTTTACAATTTTTGGAGGTTCCTATTGAAAGTTATGAGCATTTGAAGTTGAACTATAACTGAAAAAGAGAAAAATGTTTAAAACCCTGCACACGGGCCCACCACGGGACTGTCTTCTACCTCGCGCGCGGGCAGACAGTGCGGCGGCGCGCGGCAGCGTGCGCAGGTGAGGATCGCTGGACCGAGGCTCCCGGCCTCCCCTAGGGCTGATGCTCACCGCTCCTCACTTTTGGACCACGGGGAACTCGTTTTTGGGGTCGGCCGAGGCCACCGGCCACCGGAAACCCGTCGGCGACGTTCGGTGGCGGCACCACTTCGGCGACGTTGAAATCCCTCCACATTGGCTCAAATGCTTTGGTTCTTACTCCTAAAGCACCGTGGTGGAACCCTAATCTTCGTCATGCGCTCAAATCAGCTCCAAACGGGCTGCAAGTATGAGCTCATCGGTGACCTAGGGTAAAAACCGGTGGCGGCTCGAAATTTTTGAAGAACAGTGCCTAAACTCAACGGTCTTCGATGATTTTTGATCCTAGATGAGCGTGGGAAGGTCTAGAACGTGTGTGTAGCTCGACACAAGCTTCGGTAGACTGATCACCATGAATTTTGGATTTTCGGGTGGCTCGGTTCTATGAACGCCGAAAGGGTAAACAAAAAAAATTCTCTACCGGTCTTGCATGAGAGGAGGGAAGGTTTGCACCATCGTGTCAAGCACCTTAGGGCGGTTGTTTTTGCTGTAGACCGTCGGCCATGAGAGGGCGTGGAGCGTCCGGGCACCAGGAAGCCGAAGGTAATCGAGCGGTGGCAAAACATGGAAGGTGAGCGAGGGGCGTCGAGGATGAGCAAGGGATGGTTCACGTGGGCAGGAGTGTGCTGATCACGATGCTTCCACAGCCTTAGAACGAGGTTGTGTGGTGGCTTTGCTCGGGGCGCGGCGAGCAGGAGGTGGCGCGTTCGGTCGATGCAAAAACAGAGCACGTCGAAGAAATTTCAGTTGTGTCACTGCCCAGCGGGGTCCACAGCCCCTCTCCCTCTTATCCTCCCAATTCCATTTGAATTAGAAAATAAGCTCCAGATTTGATCAAAATTGGAGAATAGGCCAAAAGAAATATGAGAACACAATGGTGCACTCAAATCTGTATTTCGGTGAAGTTGGCGTTTGAAACTGAAATTCAAATTTGAATGGCCTCCCGTTTAATTTCCAACAAATAGTAAATCTTCTCCAGTTGGACTGAAATTTTGCAGGGCTTCTATTTGGTTTGTGAGGACTCAATTTGGGGATTTAGATCTCCGTGTAAATTTTGCAAGTTTGATTTAGACTTGGAGCTCACACCTTTATATTCAAAAGTTTAAATTCCCTCTCATTTTCCTCGGTGTGATATGCAGCTCCACTTGCTAGAATTTTGGGATTTCACATCCCCCCTTAAAAAGAATCTCGTCCCGAGATTCCAAAAGAAGAGACAAAGCGATAGAAAAGGAATTACAGGATATAAGCGGACAGCAAGTCCGGATAGTTCGAACGGAGGTATTCTTCACTCTCCCATGTCGCTTCCTCCGCGGTGTGATTGCTCCATAACACCTTATAGAATAGGAGCGTCTAATTTCTTGCCGACCGAGACTTTTCATCAATAATCCGGATTGGATGCTCGGTATAGGAGTGATCCGGTTGCAATGTCTCGAGATCTTCAGTGCGGACAACAATGGTATTCTTGAGACATTTCCAAAGCTGACACACGTGAAATATGTCATGCACCCCAGCAAGATTTGTCGATACCTCAAGCCGGTAGGCTACGGGTCCACATTTTTCCGTGATAGCAAATGGACAGATAAACGGAGGAGCGAGCTTCCCTTTTACACCAAATCGATGAACTCCCTTCATTGAAGATACACGGAGATATACGTGCTCTCCGACATTGAAGTTCAGGGGTCGAAGTCGCTGGTCTGCATAGCTCTTCTGTCGAGATTGAACATCGTTTAAATTGGCTTGTATGACCCGAACTTGTTCTTTGGCGTCATTGACAAGGTTAATCCCGAATGTTACCCTTTCACCGGATTCACACCAATTCAGTGGTGTGCGACCTCTCCGGCAATAGAGAGCCTCATATGGTGCCATCTTGATACTCGTTTGATAATTGTTGTTGTATGAGAATTCCGCCAACGGTAATTCAGCATCCCAATTTTTACCATGGTGGATGGCACACGCTCTTAGCATGTCCTCCAAGACTTGATTCACCCTCTCGGTTTGTCCATCGGTTTGAGGGTGATATGCGGAGCTTCTAAGCAATTTTGTTCCCAAAGATGCGTGCAGCTGTTCCCAGAAATGAGAAACGAACAGTGCACCTCGATTTGAAACTATTGTTTCTGGGACTCCATGCAGGCATAAGATCTGTGCAATGTATAACTCCACATATTTCTTGGCGTTGAATCCAAGATTTACCGGTATGAAGTGTGCTGATTTGGTTAATCGGTCAACGATCACCCAAACCGAATCATGCTTTCGAGATGTGAGTGGTAACCCGACAATGGAATCCATACTCACATCTTCCCACTTCCATGCCAAATTATTAAGGGGCTGCAGCAATCCAGATTTCTTCATATGATTGGTTTTACCCCCCGACACACATCCCACTCGGATACGTATTTAGCTATTTCCCGCTTCATCCGTGTCCACCAAAACTTGTTTGTCAAATCTTGGTACATCTTGTTACTGCCCGGATGAATGGGAATTTTTGATAAATGTGCTTCGTCTAACATTTTCTTACGAAGCTTCATGTCCCGCGGAACGACTATACGGTTCTTGAACCACAACGTATCATTCTCATCTTTCCGAAAGCACATAACCTCTACTTTGTCTATTCTCTCCTGGATATGTGTCATGCCCTTATCTTTCTTTTGAGCCTCTACAGTTGCATCTCGAATTGTAGGAATTAGGGCAAGATTAAACAATGATCCATAAGGAACCAAGCGCAGGCTCGGTTCTTCTTCTTCCATTGCAGCCATGATTAGGTTATGCACATGTGCTTTCCGACTAAGTGCGTTGGCAACCACATTCGTTTTTCCCGGGTGGTAATGTATCTCTATTTCATAGTCTTTAATTAACTCTAACCATCTTCGCTGCCTCATATATTATTCCTTTTGTGTGAAGATATATTTCAAACTTTTGTGGTCGGTGTAGAGGTGGACTAAGTTTCCAAGTAAATAGTGCCTCCACATTTTTAGAGCAAGGACAACAGCAGCTAGCTTGAGGTCATGTGTCGGATAATTCTGCTCATGATTCCGAAGCTGCCTGGATCCATACATGACCACTCGCCCTTCTTGCATAAGCATGCAGCCAAGGCCGATGCCGTATGCATCGCAATAAACATCAAAAGCCTTAGTCGTATCGGGCTGCGCCAACACTGGGGCTGTTGTGAGGTGCTTTACCAATGCTTTGAACGCCTCCTCACATGCTTCACTCAACACATATTTCTTGCCTTTCTTCAGAAGTTTCGTCATCGGTTTAGAAATCTTGGAAAAATTCGGAATGAATCTCCGGTAGTAACCCGCTAAACCGAGGAAGCTACGGACTTCGTAGACTGACTTTAGTGAACTCCAATTCAGCACTTAGACAATTTTGCTCGGATCAACTGCGATACCCTCCGCAGAAATAATGTGCCCAAGAAATGACACTTGATTGATCCAAAACTCACATTTGCTGAATTTTGCATATAACTTGTGATCCTGTAGGCGTTGGAGCACAATATGCAGATGTTCGGCGTGTTCTTCCTCCGATTTAGAATATACCAAGATATCGTCGATGAAGACCACGGAGAACTTGTCCAACTCCGGCATGAAGACTGAATTCATTAAATACATAAAATGAGCTGGAGCATTGGTGAGTATGAATGACATGACGAGATACTCATATAACCCGTATCTCGTCGAGAATGCCGTCTTTGGTATATCTTCCGCCCGGATTTTGATCTGATGATATCCGGACCGAAGATCCATCTTCGAGAAAAACTTAGCACCCACTAATTAATCGGAAAGCATATCGATACGTGGTAGTGGATACTTGTTCTTGATAGTTATGACATTTAGAGGACGATAGTCCAGACATAGCCTTAGAGTCTCGTCCTTTTTCTTGATGAACAGCGCGGAGCATCCCCATGGTGATAAACTTGGTCGAATAAAGCCTTTACTTAACAAGTCATTCAGCTGCTCTTTCAGCTCCGTAAGTTCCTTCGGTGCCATTTTATACGGCCTCCAAGAGATGGGTGTGGTTCCTGGTGCTAGTTCAATTTTGAACTCCACCTCACGTTCAAGCGGCATGCCCGGTAGATCATCGGGAAACACGTCCGGATATTCCCGGACCACTAGAATGTCCTCCAGTTTCTTAGCTTCAGCATTGTGTACAGGAGTAACTTCCGGTGCAACAATTCTCAGAATCAACATGTGTTGCCCGTGCCTCTTTGAATTCAGCTGCACCGTTCGTGAACTAATATCAAAGATAGCTTGGTGATGTGTCAACCAAGCCATTCTCAAGATGATGTCAATCCACAAGCCTTCTAGAATAATGAGAGTAGTAGAATATATCCGCCCATCCGAATATATAGGCGCTCGAGCAACAATTCTGCCCGCTGTCCTACTACCTCCCGGTGAATTAATTTGATAAGATGCGGCCAAGGTGATGGTATTTGGTGCTTTGCTGATAAATTCATGTGCGACACCCAAGTCGAACGAACGCGGGCTGATCAGTAGGCTGAACATACCCGCAAACACGGGTTCTCCCGCGGGAACATATTCAACTGCCATATAGTTTACGTTTCCCATTTTTAGTGCTGTCCTCCTTGGCTTACCATGGAATTTCTTTGCAGTTTGAGATGACATGTTACTGTTGCTCTGTTTGGTCACATGGCACTCATGAGTGATATGCCCCACATCGTTATAAGTATCGTACGATGCGAGCTCAGGATCTTCACAAGATGGAAGTGGTTGATATACTTGTGCACTTTGCTGAGGTGGGGGTGCACAAATACTCATTTGCTGCTGCTGCAGCAGTGGCTGAACATCCATTGTTGAGTATGTATGGAATCGGATCTGCGGTGGTCCGTCAAAGGACTCAATTTCCACCCCGGACGGAAAGCAATATATCGCCGGTTGTTCTTGAGGATAATCATCCGTACTTACCGGTGATAAGCTTCTTTTTCTCTTACTTTCCTTATACTGGAGTTCAGCTTTTTCTTAAATCATAGCGGCATTGACTAACTCGCTATAATTCCCTTTATTGAATAATGCCACTTTCGCCCGAAGCTCCACGTTGAGGCCTCGTAAAAAATACTGACACTTCATCGTCTCCTTATCTACATAAGCGGATGCATATTGTACTAAACAGTTAAATTCCGTAAAGTACTCCATAACACTCATCCCTTCTTGCTTGAGTTCATAGAACTCTTCAACTCTGGTTTGAACGCATCACAGATATGACGTGCACGGAAAGCATCACGAAACTCCGTCCATGTCACCCGATGGCCTTCAGCAATTTTCGCAAGATACTCAGACCACCAAGCCCCAGCGGATCCATGAAGTTGCTAAGCGGCAAATAAAGTCTTCTCATATTCATCACACTGGAGCATTCTCAATTTAGATTCAATCACCCGGAGCCAATAATCTGCCTCCAAGCCTTCTTTAGCTTCCGAGAATACAGTGGTTGTCTTGCTAGAAAATCCAGATAAGTATTCAGCATGGGATTACACTGTAAGGTCTCCTGTCGGATGCCTTGCTGCACCAACATGTCAAGGGACAGCCATTCCCAACACCTTCGCCAGTCCGGTTGATGATGGCCGTGATCGTCGCTACGATGAATCATTTCCACCCCGACTGGAACCATCAACCTCACATCTAGAATGAGTGTGATCCATACTACAAGAGCAAGCAATTTACGATTCATATCCAAGATTGTACTCAACTTGAACTCGAAATTATTAACCGCAAAAGGATCACATCAACAGTGCAGCATACATGAAATGGAACAAGAATTTTGACAATTCTGAAATATAACCAATGATTGGTCAAGTTTGTCAAAAACTTAAACCAACAGCAAAAAATGATGGAAAATAACTAATGAATATGTCATGGAACTTAGAGAAGTATAAAAACCTTCATGTCCACAACAAGTCTCAAATTACATGGGCAATGAGCAATGCTCTGTTCAGAATGACCATTTGGCCTTAATCCCAAAATTTGAATATGAAAATGGAGATTTTCATGTCTCAAGTTGAATATCAAAGTTTTATATAACTTCAATATTTTTCCAACGAGTATTTATTTGCCTTCATATAATTCTGGATCAGGATTTATGATATTTCAAAGTTGATAAAAATCTGGAACAATTTTGACAGCACCTCCTCTGAAAGTGGCTGTTTTGTCCGCAAGATTTCATAAAGTTCTACCCCAAATCTGTAGAAACCTTGAACTACAAAGTCGTAGCACATATCAAAAACTTTCCAACGGTGTCTTACATGATGACCCTTAGAGATTTTTTTACAAGAAGTATGGTTGGAATACAGAAATTTCCAGAGAGCATTTTTGGTCTGCCCTGTTTCTGGACAGTGCATACTCATCTGAGATTTTTATCCATTTGGAGGGAGATTTTGCTCTGGAGTTCTACATAAAAGTTGTAAAATATTTTAAAAACTTTCTAGAAATATATCCCTAACCTCCATTGGTTCCACCAATCAAAAGTTATGTCCTGTTCAAGTTCAGCAACAATTCTACTGAAAACAGGGGATGTTGTTTCTAAATGTTTTAGATGGAAACTATACTCCCAACTGACTCTTAGTTCAATATAAGAGTTCATTAACCGCTAATGGAATCCTATACTACAAATTTACTCTTTTCTTTGAAAACTTCCTTTTTCATGCAGTTAAGAACATATCACGGTACTATGTTTCCTCACCAAATCAAAAACCCAAACCAGCGTTACATCGGCATATACGTCTCAAGGGGTTGCACTAAAACGATCACTCACACACGTTTTCTAAACGACATGTTCTAACGTAGTCAAGGTACCTGCATAAAACCACTTAATAGTAAAACACACAAAGGTTTGTCATTTCAGGTAGGTCCAATCATAGTAAAAACATACGCCCTGTATCATTGTCATACGGTTCATCCTTGAGTCAGACCACGTCTCAAAGGTACATAATCGGATTATTCACCACCCGACAGAGGGCTCCACACCTTTGAAATTAAGCACACGGGTGGAACCACGCTGTCGTATGCCTCATAGAACATGAAGACTCCTAGAGGACATACTTCGTGTTACAAACCACATGATGGGGTCTCCTCCCTTGCCCCTGGGTTTGCGCACTGGAGGCTAGTGCATTTCATATGTCTCTAAGACATGAAGAGTCTTAGAAAACATATTCACTTCCCGTCCATTTCTGAACGGAACATCCCACACTACATTCCTTGTATGGGGGAGCTAATCGAAACTGATCCACTTTCGGTGGCATTCCTTACCATGCTTACCTCCACGTAGGTGCGTCATTACAGAATTAAAATACTGAATAATAACACACTGTTAGCTTGCCACCTTAAGTAACTATGCTATTAATAGTCCTTATGTGGGCATACTATACATTCCTCGCTCGTATACTTTTAAGTTTGTGAAAATAGGCTCTTTTCATGCGTGCTATTCCCAATGCGGCTCTGATACCACGTCTGTGGGGAACCCCTTCCAGGATCCACACTCCAGGAATCACATTGGATGGTGTTGTGCGATGCGGCACCCAACAGCATACACGAAAAGAAACCATAAACATACAAAGTCTTTTATTTCTCAACATAGTGTTGTTTACAACATAATGTACCACGAAGGTACACGCAGCGGAATATACACAAACACGTACTCTTGGTCCTAGCTATGCAAAAGAGAAGACGTCCAGCCCGCGGATGCTTCTTACTAGCTTCAACAAAAGTGTATGCATCAGCAAGGTTTCCGGTGAGTCTATGATGTCTCACCGAACAACCATCTTCACAGCAATATTAATATAAGCTGCAAAACACTAACAATGCAATCGTGAGCTCGAAAGCTCATCAAGGCTTAACCATATATCCTAAGTAAAAACTCTAGATGCAGAAATTTATAAAGTAGGACAGCAGATATTGCATTATTACTCGCCTAAAAGTAGGTCCTTATTAGCAATTTTTCAGCAGCAATTTCATACGCCTTGAGCCTCCCAACATCAGAAATCCACAATCAAACAAGAAATGTTTCTTTCCAATGTTGCTTTGCCCAAAGTGGAACATAAATTTAGTTAGCTCTACAACTAGCATACATGGTTGCAATACAATGAACTTATGAAATTCACGACAGCAATGATTCATCTGAAAGTACTTACTACGTCACAACTCAGTGAACAAGTGATACTCATATAACCGCGATGAACGGTGATTTGAATCTGGACACACCCGGAACACACGACACATACACTCGCCTCGAAAGACTCACACAAGAGCTCTTTCTTACGTTGTATGCAGCAACCTTTCACCTGTCACTCTAATACGGAACCAGTTCTACCGACCCATCAGAAGGGCCACTACCCGGAACACGTCAAAGTTGCTCCGCTAGTGGGTTTACACCTCTAACACAAACCCCCAAAGGATGGTGGTATAAGTTTCGACACAAGAGTACCCGAGTTACATCAGTTTCCTAGACCCCATAATTCCAGTATGCATCCGATACTGTTCAAACTTGCTAAACATGACGGCATACACATCGGTCCTTAACTAACACAAACAGAGCTACGGCAACAAAGGCCCAACGTTCTGCTGCTCCTACTCTCTGCTCGGTCTCATTTTCCATTCCAGTTATTCCATTCTCTAGAATCATACCCATTTGAACAAATTTCCTAGCCTCGTGAGTAGCTTCTAACTATCCAACTTGTACCGATTCCTATACAACTTAAGCCTAGCAAAAACTACACAAAGGTAACCTGTTCTACCCTTCAACTCCAAGGGTTTGTGGGTCATGCATTTGGAGTATCTAAAAGTTGTTAAATGCCAAGTGAAAGTGATACAAAGTAAAATATATCTAAAAGTTGTTAAATGCAAACCGGGGCTTGCCTTATGTTGCTGCAGGTTTAATCCTACTTTAAGGTCAGTATCTTGGCGACGAGTAAAGCCTCAACTTGCTGCTCCGAGTCGAGTTCCTCGTCGAACTCCTTCGTCGAGTTTCCTACCGATATGAATATGCACAATTTTATAATGCAAGTAAAAGAATTATAAAACAAACGGTTTTCCGACCTAATAATGGTTCATACCAACTGGGAAGTGAGTGATGAGCTCTGTTATGTACACAACCAGAGGAGAAATTTAGTTGGGCAGTGGATGTTGTGGGAGTAAAGTTCAAAGAGCTATATAATGGACATAAGGGGGAAATTGGAAAGAACTAGCCGAGAACTATAGAAGATGACTTCAATTTGCTCTGAAACTTTAACAGTGGTCCATAGATCATACATAGGTATGGCTTGCAAAATATTAGACAAAGTTGATGGAAAATATGGTCTAAAGAATTCTCTAGGTTAATTGACTTCATTAACTTACTAATGAAAATTCTAAGGTATTGGCAGGCTCCAATTTTAGTTTTTCAGAAACATGGGATTCTTATGAGTCTATAGTACTTGGTTTCATCATTTTTGGAGTTCCCTACACAGAGATATGGAATTTACAAGATTGGGCTAAAAGCTGGAAAAATGTTTCAGTTATTTTCCTAATTTTCACAGACATACAAGATTGAATCATCATTTGGCCAAGCAAATGAGGTCCAATTACCTTTGAAATTTGTACTGGAGTTTAAGTATATCTGGAATAACGTCCTGCCCAAAATTGGGAATTTTCCAATAAACAGAACTCCTGTAATTAATTCCCTAAGATTTTCTTTAATTGAATTAATGAGCCAAATTCAGAGATTTTCATAAATATTGGGATGCACCTCTGGATATTACTCACTGATAGGAATCCAATTAAATTTATTTGACAATTTTTGGAGGTTCCTATTGAAAGTTATGAGCATTTGAAGATGAACTAAAACTGAAAAAGAGTAAAATTGTTAGAACCCTGCGCGCAGGCCCCACCACGCGGCTGTCTTCTTCCTCACGCGCGGGAAGACCGAGCGGCGGCACGCGGCGGCGTGGGAAGGTCTAGAATGTGTGTGTATTTTGGCACAAGCTTCGGTGGACTGATCACCACAAATTTTTTATTTTCAGGCGGCTCGGTTCTATGAACGATGAAACGGTAAACAACAAAATTCTCTACCGGTAGTGCATGAAAGGACGGGAGGTTTGCACCGTCGTGTCAAGCACCTTAGGGCGGTCTTTTTTCTATAGACCATCGGCCACGAGAGGGCATGGAGCGTCCGGGTGCTGGGAAGCCGAAGGTAACCGAGCGGCGGCAAAACGTGGAAGCTGAGCGAGGGGTGTTGGGGATGAGCGAGGGCTGGTTCACGTGGGCAGGAGCGTGCTGATCACGACGCTTCCACAGCCTTAGTACGAGGTGGTGCGGTGTCTTTGCTTGAGGCGTGGCGACCAGGAGGTGGCGCGCGTTCGGTCGATGCAAAACAGAGCACGTCGAAGAAATTTCAATTGTGTCACTGTCCAGTGGGGTCCACAGCTCCTCTCCCTTCTATCCTCCCAATTCCATTTGAATTAGCAAATAATTTCCAAATTTGATCAAAATTAGAGAATAGGTCAAAAGAATTATGAGGAACACAATGATGCACTCAAATTTATATTTTGGTGAAGTTGGCGTTTGAAACTGAAATTCGAATTCAAATTTAAATGGCCTCCCGTTTAATTTCTAACAAATAGTAAATCTTCTCCATTTGGACTGAAATTTTGCAGGGCTTCTATTTGGTTTGTGAGGACTCAATTTGGGATTTAGATCTCCGTGTTCAGAAAATTTGCAAGTTTGATTTAGACTTGGAGCCCAAACCTTTAAATTCAAAAGTTTGAATTCCCTCTCATTTTCCTCGGTGTGATTGGCAGCTCCACTTGCTAGAATTTTGGGATTTCACAGATAAGTCTGAAATTTTCAGGTCTAATGAAATCGGACTTGTCCGAAGTCAGTCGCAGAGGAAATAAATCTAACTAGTTTTAGATCAAGTGTATAAGCAATATGGTCTAGAGATAGTTGTAAAACAAGTCTAGCAACCTACTAAACAAACCTGATGATCTAAATGTTAAAATATTCCAATGCTAGGGTTTGATCAATCAAAAGAAAGAACAATGATTATGAAGTTGACGAATAAGTAAATAGACACAAGTTGACACGAAGATTTGTTTAACGAAGTTCGATTCCACACAGAAATCTACGTCTCCGTTGAGGTGTCCACAAAGGACCAGGTCTCTTTCAAACCTAACCCTCGCCAAGTGATCACAAAGATCAAACTTGGTTGTTCCACTATCAAGCCAAGGTGATTACAAACTCCCCTGGTCTCACCACAAGTTGAGAGTCACCGGGTGACACCTAGCCGCCTAGGAACAATGTTCCAAGAGTAATAAACACAGATCACGCAGCAAGTGGGTGTGCTGCTCAACAAGCTCAACCCTAAGATCTCCTCTTTTTAAATCTCGTCACAAACCCTCAAATCCTCACAAGATTTAAGTTTGAATGCTAGAGGCTGTGAGAGAGGTCTAGAAATGCTCAAGAACACCTTTGAAAGCTATGGGGTTCATCTCTTTTCAAATGGGGACGAGATCCCTCCTTTTATAGAGCTCCCCAAAATATGACTGTTGCCAACCACTAAAGTTCAGACATGTCCGAGATTGGGGACCATCAATGGTAAAATGACATCCTCATATGCCAGTAAGTCAGACTGTACTTTTGATTCCACTTCAAACATGTCCGAACTACACTTCGGACATGTCCGACCCTAAACAGAAGTTGCATCTCTGAACACTTCGGACATGTCCGAACCTATACAGAGGGTACATGTCTGACTTCTTCGAACCTGTCCGACCCTAAACAGAAGGTGCATTTCCGGCTTTTCCTTAAATGTCAAACCTTCTGGACTTAGGAAATCCCAGAAACCCTAGACTTCAGATATGTCCGATTTCTTCAGATATGTCTGAATCTACACATAAGGTAGTTCTCCGAGACCTTCGGACATGTCAGAGTCTATACAGAGAGCACTTTTCCGAATCTCTCTGACATGTCCGAGGTTTTTGACCTAACGACACTTTTAGACACTAAGGGTTGTAATATGGGATTGAGCTTGCTTTTTTTTGCTGCGTGCCGTGTACCTCTTAATAGTGCGGCATACCTACACTCAAAAAGATAAAAACCCTAATTCTATTGTGTAGCTTCACACCGTCTTCTTCATTTCCCTTTTTGAAAAGCCCTCAATCTTTTATTGTCATCCAACCTTTCTGCACATATACTCATTTAAATTCATAAGTGTTTTAATTATTCGTCATCAATCCTCCAAAACCCACACGGGGACCTAGATGCACTTTCACAAATGCACAAGTAGATGTTGCATTACATTCATAAATCATGACAGGAATACCTTTTCTATTTTGCATATGAGTGAAGGTGTTTCTTTCTCCAATTTTCCATCATTTGAACTGTAATTTCTTTAGCACATAATTGTCTATAGAAAACTAAGTTCCGCAAGTACTCTCTAAACATCGTGATGCACATATCCACGAAACATTACTAGAAGAAGTTTTTCCATCATTATATGATAATCGTGGCTTTTAAGATTATTTAGTACACAATTTTCAAGATTTATCGTACGCCTCAACCGAGTGCAGTAACCTTCAGGAAACTTCAGTTGTTGCAACCACTTTAGAACTTCTTTCCTTTCACTAACTTTAAGGCAAAACGGAGCATGTGTCAATCTCTATTTTCCACTACCATCTTGTCTGACTTCTAGAGTCGGACGTTTACAAATCTTTGCTAAATCTTTTCGAGCATTTAAATTATCTTTTGTCTTTTTGAAATTGAAACACGTGCTAATGATGCTTTCTAGTACATTACTTTCTTGGTGTATCACATCAATATTGTGTAGCAGTAACAATGACTTAGCGTAAGGAAGATCCCATAAGCCAGATATATGAGTCCAATTGTGCTCATTACCAAACCAACAAACCCATCATCTGTAGGGACAAGTTGACTGAGCCATGCAACAATCTCAGCACTTGTCAAACATTTCGGCGGACCCTTTATTACAATAGTATCTTTTCGAAATGTATTAACTTTCGTTCGAAATGGGTGATTTGCTTGTAGAAATCGTCGGTGGCAATAAAAACACACTTTGCCCCCATGAGTAAATCTATAACAATCAAAGTTCGACCCACAAATTGGACAACAAAGTTTACCGTGTGTGCTCCATCCTGAAAAAAACCGTATGCAGGAAAATCATGAATTGATCACAAGTATGCAGCTCGCAAGTTGAATTTTTATTTTTTGTAGCTATCATAAGCTTCTACTCCGGTTTACAATTCTTTTAACTCTCAATCAATGGTTGAAGAAAAACCCCTAAATGTTTTTCTGGATGTTTATGACCTGGAATGATTAGATACAAGAACATATATTCATATTTCATACACAAAGCTGGTGGAAGGTTATATGGAATAGGAAAAACCGGCCAACATGAGTACGAGGCAGAAGATTTGTTGAATGGTGTGAAACCATCGGTGGCCAAACCAATACGAACATTTTTAGGTTCTTTTGCAAAATACTCATCAATAGAGTCCAACGCCTTCCAAGTATGAGCATCAGATGGATGTGTCATTACTCCCTTTATTTCGCGTACACCTTCTTTATGCCACCGCATGTGTCTCGCAATTGATTTAGATAGAAACAAACGTTTCAGTCTAGGTGCAAGAGGCATGTAACGTAGTTGTTTTACCACTTTTGTCTTCATTAATTCACCGTCCTCATTTGTGGCCTCAATGTATCAAGATTTTTTTACAAATCGAACATTGTGTCAGATTTGCATTCTCCTTCCAGAAAAGCATACAGTTTTTAAGACAACAATCAATCTTTTCGTACTTCATACCAAGGCCCGCCAACAGTTCTTTTAACTGGTACATGTGTCTCGGCAACTTATGATTCATCGGAAGAATGTCTGATATCAAATCCATAAGATCATCGTAGCACTTGTTCGACAAACTGTACTTTGATTTTATAGATATGAGACGAGTAACGGTCGAAAGGACAGACACTTTTGTGTGATCATGCAACTGTTCATGTGATGCTGAGAGAATTCTATAGAACTCTTGAACTTCGGGTCCAGGAATTTCTTCAGATGTACCTGCACCACAATGACGATATAGGGCTTCAACCATGTCTTCCACTCTGTCCTCGTTATCACCATCTATGTCATCAACATCAACATTACTATGGTATAACTCGCCATGCTCATACATGCTTCATAACCTGGCATAAAACCGAATCAACAGAGGTCTCGTTCCATGTCAAACTTCTCTTGCATAAAAAGTTACGACACTTGTTGCACGGATATTTCACAAAGCGGTTTGGTCGATAAAGAGAAAGCCCGACTGATAAATGCCTTAGTATTGATGGCCCATTCATCCGAAGGCGCAACATTCTTCCGCCAACCATCATACATCCATCGTCTATCATCACTCATGTTCTAGACTATATAATATAAGAACATAGAACTAAGAAATATGTATGTTGCAACTAAAAATATCGCAAGAACAAAGTATTTAATGATAAAATAAGAAATTTGCATGGACTATAATAATCTTTCTCTAAAACAGATATTAACCATGCAACACTTTGTGAGACCTATGTGTGTTGAATACATTGGCTTTGACGATAAAAGTTTTGAATACTACCTTTTTAACAAGGTCCGACTCTAGGTCCGAGCTCCTGCAAGGTCCGACGATAGGTCCGACTTGCTTTGTCTAGCTCTGACTTATTTTGGCTAGGTCCGACTTGTTTTTGCTAGCTCCGGTGCTAGGTCCGACTAGCTTTGGTAAATTCCGTGCTAGGTCCGACTAAACTTTAGTAAGCTCCGGCGCTAGGTCCAACTAGCTTTGGTAAGTTCCGGTTCAAGGTCCGGTTAGCTTTGGTAATGTTCGGAGCTTGATTGCAATGGTTCTGCTTTTAACTTGCAATGTTTTGAACTTGCTTTACTCTTATGGAAAGTTTGCTTAGTATTATTTTACTAAGTTTTTGGTGTATTTTGGTGGTTATGGCTGATATCATTTTGCTATGGTTTACAACATGCTTATGTGAGGTGCTCACGTAAGATGTTGTAGTTTCGGAACTAACGAGAGTCAAGTCGAGGACTTGTGCTCGGAAGTATTGGTTGTTTATTCATGTGCAGGTGTTGCTTGAGTTCAAGACATGCCTGGTGACGGGATCCATTGAACTAGTCTTAGTGAGAATATGAGGTTCAACAACCAAGTTCGGAAGGAATTGTGGTTGAGTTGATCGGGAGGTTGCACAGTATGTTTGAATCAAGAACAATGCATATGAAGGTATCTTGGACGTCGTTAGAAGATGTTTGCACGTGTGCAAGGAGTGCATGGACGTGGCTGCATGGTTCCAAGGCGTGATGAAGAGATGTGGACGTAAAAATTGGTCAGAAAGGTCCAACCGGCTAGGTTATGGGCTCAGGCTGCAGCTGAGTCGTGTTTGACTCAAATATGGAAAGTTTTGAGTTGGTTATGATAGAATTTCATGTGGGTCACGAATTTGAGTTATCTTAGGAATGTTTGGGACGTTACTAAGGTGTTTGGAAGTCTTAAGATTGCTTCTATCTGCGTGTAGAAGAGTGTTGAGCAGTATTGGAAAGTTACAGTTTGAATCCAAGTAGGAGTAGGAGTCCTAGTTTGAGTTGAGTTGGCCTTAGAGCTGGTTATATAAGCAAGTGAGGCCAGAGCTCGTGGCACACGACTTTGGGGCTGTTCCTCTTGTGTTTTGATAAACAAAATTCGTATTCTAAAGGAAATTTTGTGCCTTGTTCGTCCGACTTGTTTCAGACAAGTTTTTCCTGTCGAGTTTCTGTTCAGCACTACCTTGCTTTGGTGGTTTTATCATGACTCGAGTTTTACAGATCCAATTGATGTGATTCTTTTTGGGTTGTCTTCACAACTTGATTATCTATCATCTTTGAAAATTTCATGGTCATTGAATTTGTGTTTCTGATCTACACGAGTTTCTTTGCAGTATTCCAGAACTGTTTTTCTCGCGTAGGACAGATTGACCTTTGTTCTATCTTTCGATCGTAACTTGAGTTTCTCTCAACGGATTTTCATGATTCTTGTTGTGACGTCTTCATGACTTGATTCTTTACAATCTATACTAGTTTTGTCACAGTTGAACATATTTATATTAGTCGCACACACGGTTTCTTTAACATATTAGTTTTCTGCTGAGGGGTGTTTTGTTGCTTCCGCTGAAAAGTTTTTATCTACCATTCACCGCCCCTCTGGTAGCTTTACACGTGTACTTCGATCCTACAATTGGTATCAGAGCCAGGTTGCTCTAATCTTTGTGATTTGCATGTGTTTTGACTAATCATCATGGAGAAATACTCCGCCAAACCTTGTGTGTTTAGTGGTATTGATTTTCAGGTTTGGAAGGCACGCATGGAAGCTTTCATCCAGGCGCGAGGCTTTGCAATATGGGAAAAGGTGTACAAGCCTTACGATGTGCCTTCAAACGATCAAGTCACGGCTACAAACATGAGAGATGTCTACGACAACAACAAGGCTTGGAACTTGATCATACAAGGACTAACTCAGAGCGATTTCGACCGTGTTGCACACCTCCGATCGGCGTACGATGTGTAGAGAGCACTTTGTGACTACCACAAAGGATCCAACACGATCAAGGAGGTAAGACAGGATATGTTCAAGAAAGAATACATGCGCTTTGAGATGCAACCCGGTGAGTCCATTGATGACCTCTTTGCTCGCTTTAATAAAATTCTCAGCAACTTGCGTAGCGTCAATGTTAATTTTTTAGATGCTGAAAATGCTAGGCAATTACTAAGTGCATTAGACATGTCAATTTGGGAGATGAAAGTAACATCCATACGTGAATCCACTGTCATGAGTACTCTTACATTAGATGTGCTTTATTCTAAGCTAAAAAACTCATGAAATTGATATTATATCACGCAAGAACCTAAATAAGACAATTGCATTTGTCTCACAACGTGATATGCCTAGCTCCGGCCAATCATCTAGCAATACACTTGTTTTGCTGTCTTCACTAACCCTGGAACAGATTGAGGAGTTTCCAGAGGAGGAGCTAGTACTTCTTTCTACTAGGTTCTCAAAAGCATTGCAAAATGTGAGAACTAGAAGGAGAGGAAGCTCCGGACCTCAACGATGCTTTGAATGTGGTAAGACAGGACACTTTCGTATAGATTGCCCTAACCTTTCAGGTCCTTCTAACCGTGATGAAAAGCAGAATAAAGTCAAGTCCTCTTTTGGCAACACCAACAAGAAAAAGAAGGGTTTTACGGGACGCAAACTGATAAACAGTTTCATCACCGCACTTCAAGACCTTGGCTCGAGTGATGTAGACATTGGAAGTGTGAAGATGAAGATGATTTGGCAAACTTGTGCTTCATGGCGGGCAAATCAAAATCAAGTATGGAGGATGTAGAACACAACAGTGACAACGAAGAGGTATGTCCTACTTACGAAGAAATGTGTGATGCTATTTCTCGTGCCACTATTATTGTTAAGAAAAAGGACAAAAAGCTTAGGAACAATGCTGTTAAAATTGAGTCACTAGAATCTGAAATTAATCATTTAAAATCCTTGATTCCTAGTGATGAATCTTGTTCCTCATGTGATTTAATATATGAACTATTGTCCTCTCTAAGAAGTGCACACACCTCCACACTTGATAAACTTGAACTTGAAATCAAAAAGAACAAAAAGCTTGCTGCACTTAATGATAAAAACTTGAAAGATGCTTGTTGTTCTACAATTGATTTGCATTATTCTACTTGTGATGATCTTGATAAGAAACTACAAGATGCTATGAAAGAAATTTCTATATTGAACAATGCTTTACGTTCTCATGAAGTTAAATATTGTTCCAATTGCAAATTAAAGGAAAAACTTCATGTGAAAATTGCCTTGATCTATCAAATAAACTTGATAACATGCATAGGACATTAGATCGGTTTTGTAATGGGAATAAGAACCTAAACTTGCAATGATAAAACTGGTTTAGGTTTTGATTCACATGCTCATGCTAAGGAACATCCACCTAAAATTGTAAAATCATTAGAAAGTGGTTTGACAAACAATTCCTAAACAAAAAGAAGTGGTTTTAAAATCTGCAGGAGTGTTGTCACATTCGGGTTCAAATAAGCGTACTGCATGCTCATCTAGACATGAACACAAGTTAAATTTCATTGTACCTATTGTGGTAGAGATGGTCATGTCATAGATTTTTGTTATAGACTAGCTAAACAACATAAAAAGGAAAGAATGCAATCTAGATCTTATAACTCTCATGCAAAATTTGCTGCACATACTAAACCGAATGTTAGGAACATGCAACCTGCTGTTATGAGTCAGAAATATTCAAAGTTTACCTCCGGAGCTTCAGTTTTTGCCTCCGGACCTTCTGTTTTTGCCTCGGAGCTACTGATTTTCATGCTACACAAGTAACACCTCATAGGTAAGTAGTTAAGAACAAAAAATCTCAAATTTTGACTCATAAACCTGCTGTTTTATCTCAGCTTTCGCATGTTATTCCTGCTGGACGTCATGTGACTCAATACTGGATTCCTAAATGCCTTTTAACTAACCCCTCGACGTATTGTGCTTCTATGTAGGTTACACGCTTGAGGAAGGAGGACATTTGGATTGTGGATTCAGGTTGCTCACGCCACATGACCGGTAACAAAGAATGGTTCTCCTCTCTCTCTTTTGTGTCACGTGTAGAGAATGTTACTTTTATCGATAATTCTTCAACTCCTATAATTGCTAAGGGTTCGGTTAGAGTAAATGATCACTACACTTTGAAGGATGTGGCACTTGTCAAAAATTTAAAATACAACTTGCTTTCTATTTCACAATTGCTAGATAAAAATCTGGAAATTATTTTCAATAAAAACTGCTGCAAAGTTGTAGGTTCAAATAGTAAGCTTATTTTTAACATGTCTCGGTTTGGAAGAGTTTTTGAAGCTGATTTTGATATGTCTTCCTCTAAGCATAGATGTCTAGTTGCAAATGATTCCAAAGATTTATATTTTTGGCATCGTAGACTTGGTCACGTAGGCCTTGATCATCTCACGCGTGTTAGTGCTCTTGATCACATACGTGGGCTGCCTAAGCTTAAAGGGGACAAAGAAATTGTGTGCTCTTCTTGTAGACATGCTAAGATGGTTGCAGGTTCACATGCTCCTCTCACAATGACCATGACAACTGAACCGGGTCAACTTTTACACCTTGACACCATAGGACCTTCACGTGTTCAATCCTTCGGAGGTAAATGGTATGTTCTTGTGATTGTTGATGACTATTCTAGATACTCTTGGGTTTACTTTATGGCATCTAAGAATGAAGCTTTTAGTCACTTTAGAACTTTATTTCTTAGATTATCAATTGATCACCCAGGATCTTTAAGAGCAATTAGAAGTGATAATGGAACCGAATTTAAAAATCAATCGTTTGATCACTTTTGTGCTGAAAATGCAATAGATCATCAATTTTCTTCACCATATGTACCTCAACAAAACGGTGTTGTAGAGAGAAAGAACATAACCTTAGTTGAGATGTCTAGGACTATGCTTGATGAATATCAAACTCCTAGGAAATTTTGGGCTGATGCAATTGCAACCGCTTGCTATGTCTCAAATCGTATTTTCTTGCGTGCTAAGCTAGGTAAAACACCATAGGAGCTCAGGTTTGGACATAGTCCTAGTGTCACACACTTTAGGGTCTTTGGTTGCAAATGCTTTGTTAAGAAACATGGTAATCTTGATAAATTTAATGCTAGATCTGTTGATGGCATGTTTCTTGGTTATCCATCTCATACTAGAGGCTACCGTGTGCTTTTACTTGATACTAACAAAATTGTGGAGACTTGTGAGGTTTCTTTTGATGAAGCCAGCCCAGGTACTAGTTCAAATATTGCAGGTCCGGATCCATATCCGCAGGGGGAGATTATTTTCATTGAAGAAGAGGAAGAAGTGGTGCTGCAGCCCGAAAATTTAGCAGCTAATGACATTGTTCCAGCTCCTGATCTTGATTCACAGCCAGCACCGACGACCACCATTGCTGGTCCAGATCCTCCTCACATCAAAAGCTCATTTATTTGTGATGAACATGAAGAATAAGAAGCTTGTGAAGTATCCACTCCCCTCCGGATTCTCAAAAGTCATCCTCCACAACAAATTATTGGAAGCTTGCATGAACGAGTTACAAGATCCAGGTTTTTCGACCCCAATTCTCATGCTCATTCTACTTTTGTTGCTTCTTTTGAACCCAAAGGTATATCACACGCACTCACTAATGAATCTTGGATTATTGTCATGCAAGAAGAGTTAGAAAATTTTGAAAGAAATAATGTTTGGAAACTTGTACCTCCACCTCAAGGTCACACTTTAATTGGAATTAATTGGAATCAAGGTTTCACACAAGTTGAAGGTCTAGATTTTGATGAAACTTTTGCTCCTATTGCTAGATTAGAAGCCATAAGAATTTTGTTAGCTTTTGCTGCATCTAAAGGTTTTAAGCTATATCAAATGGATGTTAAAAGTGCTTTTCTTAATGGCTACATAGATGAGGAGGTTTATGTCAAACAACCACCTGGTTTTGAAAATCCAAATTTTCCTAATCATGTTTACAAACTGTCCAAAGCCTTGTACGGTCTCAAACAAGCCCCTAGAGCATATGGTATGATAGGTTAAAAACATTCTTACTTGAAAAGGGGTTTACCATAGGAATGTTTGATAAAACTCTTTTTGTGCTTAAGCATGACAATGACTCATTATTCGTTCAAGTGTATGTGGATGATATTATCTTTGGTTGTGCTTCTCATGATCTTGTGTCCAAGTTTTCAGCTATGATGAGTTCAGAATTTGAGATGAGTATGATGGGAGAACTCACATACTTTTTGGGGCTGCAAATCAAGCAAAAGCATCAAACAAACTATACAAAAGATCTCCTAAGGCGCTTCAACATGGACAAAAGCAAGCCTCTTCGGACACCAATGGGAACAGCAACAACACTTGAACTTGATGAAGATTGTGATCCCGTTGATAAAAAAGAATATAGAAGCATGATCGGATCACTTTTGTATCTCACGGCATCAAGACCGGACATACAATTCAGCGTATGTCTTTGTGCACGGTTTCAAGCCTCCCCACGTGCTTCACATCGTCAAGCCGTCAAAAGGATTCTCAGGTACTTACATGGAACTCAAGAATTTGGCATTTTTCTTCCTTCTTCCTCAACCGTTACTTTGAAAGCTTTTTCTGATGCTGATTTTGGGGGTTGTAGGATTGATAGGAAAATTACTTATGGTGCTTGTCATTTTCTTGGTAATTCACTTGTTGCCTGGTCCTCTAGAAAACAAAGTTCAGTTGCACAATCCATAGCCGAATCTGAATATGTAGCTGCTGCTAGTGCCTGCTCACAAATTCTTTGGATTGTTCAAACACTTAAGGACTATGGGGTTGATCTAGATAGTGTTCCACTGTTTTATGATAACACTAGTGCCATTTGCATTGCTAAAAACCCCGTGCAACATTTGAGAACTAAGCACATTGACATTAGGTATCACTTTCTCCGTGATAATGTCGAAAAAGGGAACATTGTGCTTCACTATGTAGATACCGAACAATAATTGGCTGACATTTTTACAAAATCTTTGGATTTCACTCGTTTTTGTTACATTCATAGTGAAATAGGGGTTATGCATCCTCATGGCTTAAATTGAGGGAGAATTTTGAAACTTGGGAAGTCTATGTGTGAATCTAAAAATAATATGAGCATAGTATTTCATGCATATATGACTTTGTGATTCCTTTTTCATGCTGAAAGTTTTTACTACATTACTCGTGTTATACATTTTGTAGTTTTTACCATGTCTAGTAATTGGAATAATTACTTACACTAAATCTGGTCATGGTCGAACTTTCTTGCTGTTTTGAACTTGTTGCATGCTCACAAGTGCTTTTAATCATAAAGAATTAATCAAGTAATCAACTCACATGTTGAGTTTTTATGTTCAAATAAAAAATGAGAAAAGATCAAGAGAATATGCATGCATCACACTTCTTCTTTTGAGATGGCTTATCATTGCACTTAGATATGAACTTGAAAGGAGTTGTGTATGACTAAAACCATGTCCTTAAGCTTCTGACTGTCAAATGACATAGGCTTGGGTTGGTTGGTTAGAATAAGGTTGATGCTGCATATAATCTCTTGCAATGTCATAAGATCAATGTGCTTTAAATGATAAATAAAATGCAGCAACAAGTGTCATTCTTTCAGGTCTTGAAATAGTTAAGTTTGTGAGATCATGACTTGCTTAAATAGAAAATTACACTTGATCTCTAGCATGGCTTACACTACTTTATGTATCTCATTAATGTGATAGTGTAAGTTACTTGATAGTATGATTTGGATGAGCTTTGTTTTATATGTATATGTTATAATGTGCTCATAACAAATTTAAATTTCTCTTTTGTACCTTGCTGAATACATTGTCAAAGGGGGAGAAATTGATCACACATTGCACACATTCACAAGTGTTTTGGCACAATTCTTCTCAGGGGGAGAATTTTTGGTACTTTTGTTTTTCTTCTCATTTTATTTCTGATTTACAAAGGGGGAGAAATTGTTTTCAAAACTTTTCATGTGAATAAGCCAATGTTCGGATTTTAAGTGGTGTTGCCAATGCATTCATCAAGGGGGAGATTGTGAGACCTATGTGTGCTGAATACATTGGCTTTGACGATAAAAGTTTTGAATACTACCTTTTTAACAAGGTCCGACTCTAGGTCCGAGCTCCTGCAAGGTCCGACGATAGGTTCGACGTAAGGTCCGACTTGCTTTATCTAGGTCTGACTTATTTTGGCTAGGCCCGACTTGTTTTTGCTAGCTCCGGTGCTAGGTCCGACTAGCTTTGGTAAGTTCCGTGCTAGGTCCAACTAAGCTTTAGTAAGCTCTGGCGCTAGGTCCGACTAGATTTGGTAAGCTCCGGTCCAAGGTCCGGTTAGCTTTGGTAAGGTTCGGAGCTTGATTGCAATGGTTCTGCTTTTAACTTGCAATGTTTCGAACTTGCTTTACTCTTATGGAAAGTCTGCTTAGTATTATTTTACTAAGTTTTTGGTGTGTTTTGGTGGTTATGGCTGATATCATTTTACTATGGTTTACAACATGCTTATGTGAGGTGCTCACGTAAGATGTTGTAGTTTCGGAACTAACGAGAGTCAAGTCGAGGACTTGTGCTCGGAAGTATTGGTTGTTTATTCATGTGCAGGTGTTGCTTGAGTTCAAGACATGGCTTGTGACAGGATACATTGAACTAGTCTTAGGGAGAAGATGAGGTTCAACAACCAAGTTCGGGAGGAATTGTGGTTGAGTTGATCGGGAGGTTGTGCAGTATGTTTGAATCAAGAACAATGCATATGAAGGTATCTTGGACGTCGTTGGAAGATGCTTGCACGTGTGCAAGGAGTGCATGGATGTGTCTGCATTGTTCCAAGGCGTGATGAAGAGATGTGGATGTAAAGAATTGGTCGGAAAGGTCCAACCGACTAGGTTACGGACTCAGGCTGCGGCTGAGACGTGTTTGACTCAAATATGGAAATGTTTTGAGTTGGTTATGATAGGATTTCGTGTGGTTCACGAATTTGAGTTATTTTAGGAATGTCTGGGATGTTACTAAGGTGTTTGGAAGTCTTAAGATTGCTTCTATCTGCGTGTAGAAGAGTCTTGAGCAGTATTGGAAAGTTACAGTTTGAATCCAAGTAGTTGTAGGAGTCCTAGTTTGAGTTGAGTTGGCCTTAGGGCTGGTTATGAAAGCAAGGGAGGCCAGAGCTCGTGGCACACGACTTTGGGGCTGTTCCTCTTGTGTTTTTATAAACAAAATTCGTATTCTAAAGGAACTTTTGTGCCTTGTTCGTCCGACTTGTTTCAGACAAGTTTTTCTCGTCGAGTTTCTGTTCAGCACTACCTTGCTTCGGTGGTTTTATCATAACTCGAGTTTTACAAATCTAATTGATGTGATTCTTTTTGGGTTGTCTCCACAACTTGATTATCTATCATCTATGAAAATTTCATGGTCATTTAATTTATGGTTTCTGATCTACACGAGTTTCTTTGCAGTATTCCAGAACTGTTTTTCTCGCGTAGGACATATTGACCTTTGTTCGATCTTTCGATCGTAACTTGAGTTTCTCTCAACAGATTTTCATGATTCTTGTTGTGACGTATTCGTGAATTGATTCTCTACAATGTATACTAGTTTTGTTACAGTTTAACACGTTTAGATTAGTCACACACACAGTTTCTTTAACAGATCGGTTTTCTGCTGAGGGGTGTTTTGTTTCTTCTGCTGAAAAGTTTTTATCTACCATTCACCCCTCCTCTGGTAGCTTTACACGTGTACTTCGATCCTACACACTTTACATGCTTCTAAGAGCGCTATCTATTTCTTCCGAGCTACTAGTCACTTTTTTTGCATAGATGGATATGCTACACGCACGATCATAATAGGCATTTAACAAAAGCACAACACATAAACTAAAGCATGCACGTTTATTTTTCAAGACAGCTACTTCAAAAACTATACAAACAGGTCAACAACATTGTCTTCAAACAAGTAATGAAACTACGACGAATTAAGGTCATAGGTTTAGCTTGAGCTTATGAATAATTCATCAAAACTAGAATAATTCAAGATTGTTTAGCTTGAGCTTATGAGTAATTGAATAATGCAAGAAGTCATGATTTCCTGTTGTGAATTGTTGTGAAATGGCAAAGAAGTCATGGCTACAAACCATATAGCCACAAACATCTAATCTGGGTTCAATTCGGGTAAGGTATGAAAACTGCACTACAAACTTTAGTGATTAATTAGACATTACCTTTGTATGTAGGATGAATTCGATGGAGTTGGGCCGGTTGAGAAACTCTAACTGTGGTCGGCACAACCCGAAGCGCCGCCGGGGAGGGGGCAGATCGGTGTAGTTCGAGCAAGGGGGCCGGGGAGGGGTCTTAGCGCTGGATCGCTCAGAACGCACAATTGCACACGCTGGAGGATTTTCCGTTATGTGTTAATTTACACACAATTCAACACTGCTTATATAGATGAAATCAAAACAGAAAACATGGTCATGGGCGAGCGAGTTCAGCGCCACGATCCGAGCTGCTCGTTCCACGCCTCATTTACCAACAAACTTCACGCTGCGCCGCGCATCCAAGCAAGCACGTCGTGCCACACTACATGCATGCTGATGCAAACGGAACCCCCGCACGCATGGTGCAAGGCATCCTACACATTTGGCTAAATACAAATACAAAAGGTAAATGCAACGACCTGATGGCGCCGTCCGATGGTGTGGTGGCCCGGGCAGCCCGGGGAAGAGGTAGCTCGATGGCCTGAAGGTGCTTTGACGGGGATGGGCGGTGCCGGGAGGGGTGGCGCCGGGCCGGTCGGTGCCGGGCGATGGGGAAGGAGCAGCGCCGGTCGTGGGCTGCACCGGGGAGGGACCGCGCTGGGCCGGTCGGTGACGCACGACGGGAAGGGCACCGGTCGCCGGGCTGCTCCGGGAAGGGACCTCCCTGGGCCTGGTCGGTGCCGAGCGACAGGAAGGGCGGCGGCTGCTCTGACCCGACCGAGGCTGCAGCACGTGCAGGCGGCGGGCGGCAGCACGGAGCAGGTGGCGGGCGGCAGCAGGGCACAGGCGGTGGGTGGCAGCACGGAGCAGGCAACAGGCTCGGTCTCGGAGGCACAGCGCAAGAGAAGAAAACTCGATCCGGTCGACGTATAAGGGTTTATTTTCGTGAGCTGCGCCGCCACCGACGAAAATGCATGCCTAGTTTCATGTGCCATTTCGGAAGCTGATGAAACAGTGCCTTATTTTCGTGAGCTCATAATTAGGCTGACAAAAATAACCTCATTTCGTGTGCTTTGTGTATAACCCACGAAATTAAATGGCAGTATTTTCGTGTGCTTTCTGAAAAACCCACGAAATTATGTGGAAGCTGACCAAACAATGCCTTATTTTTGTGAGCGCACTATCAGGCCGACTAAAATAAACTAATTTTGTGTGCTTTGTGTACAACCCACGAAATTAGATGGAAGTATTTTCGTGTGCTTTTTGATAAACCCACGAAATTATGGGAAAGTATTTTCGTGAGCCATTTATGTTGCCCACGAAAATAGCCCTACAGTCCGAAACCGACAAACCCTAGTCCATTTTGTGTGCTCTATTTTCTAACCCACGAAATTAAATTCATTTTCATGTGCTACTTCCCAGGCCCACAAAATTAGGTCATATTTTCGTGTGCTGCTTTTCTAACCCACAAAATTACATTCATTTTCGTGTGGTTCCTCTATAACCCACGAAATTACACCGTATTTTTGTGAGCTAGTTACTGGCTCAGGAAAATATATATAATTTTGTGAGGGCTCACGAAAATAGATATAGCCAAAAAAAATAATATGTTTTCCTTTAGTGCTTGTTCCTTATGATCTAACCTTATTTATGTTCAAAATAGAGTATTTATCCAATATATATATCACTTGATTTTTTAATGTTTTATGTTTTAGATGGTTCGCACACTTCGCACCGCTCGCAAGTCCACCAGAGGACGAGTCCCGATAGCTACACCCGCCTGGAAGGAAGTAGACAACCCTGTGACGTACCACACTCACGGGGTAGCTGTAGGGAGCATGTTGCAGCGTCTTTGACGTCTCCTCCACACAACTGGCTATACCGGCAAGCTAGTACTGTACTACAACACTACTAAGATCGCTCGCGCAGAGCGTGAGGAATGAAAGTTGGAGGCCAGAATCTACCACAACAGCAAGCTGATCAAGATACACAACTCGCCAGTATGGAGAGCGACTATGGGAGATGCCGAGAAAGATGCCACCTAGGAGGCGATCACTTGTCAGAGCTACATCAACCGCGAACTGACCCAGAGAAAATGGAAAAATGTTCAGAAACATTTTCTGAATTTTCTCTGAACTTAATTAGCCCATAAATGTAAAAGCCCAAGAAAAGGGACTTGCAAAAAATTTTCATCACCTCACAACACCACAGTTTTTGTTGTGGATATCTTGTGGAGAATTGTGAAGAGCAAGTAACATCCATCAAAAGGGTGATTAGAGGGGAAAGCCCTAACTTTCACAAAGTAGGATTTATACACATGAACATGGGAGGTTGAGCTCACCCCTAGAACTTGAAAAGTCTTGGGAAGGTTCAGGCCAAACTTCATGCAAATCCAACACTTTTGAGGCACTTTTGGGGGCATTTGAAAAAGAGGCCAATTTGAATGTAAATTCAAATTGCAGCAACTTTCATCACTTAAATTCAAAAGTTAGCTTCATATTCAAACTCAGCATATTTTTCTGAGTTAGTCCACCAATTTTCACCCCCATTGGAGTTCATCTTGTCGGGAGCTAAATTTGCAATAATTCAAAACTGAATTTGAATTTCAGTTCAAACATGAAGCAAATTTAGCCAAACAAAGTTCAAATTTGAGAACTCAAATTCAAACCAAGACTTGGTGCTTAAGTCTCACAGTTAATTGGGAGTAGCTGTGGATATTTTTCAGCAAAACAGGGGTGAAAAATTGGAAATATAATTGTGGGAGGAGGGTCCACTGGTCAGAGGCTGTGAGCAACAGAGAACCCACTCGGTGGTCGTCGGTCAGCCGCCGCGACGGGTTACCGCCTCACGGCCGCGCCAGCGTTCGCTCGGAGTAACTCGCGCCCCCCTCCCGATCACCACGTACGCAGCACAAAGCTGAGTTTGCTGCCTCCCTCGCCTGCCGCTCTGATCAGCGTCCGCGCACGCGAAGAACTCACCGTAGCATTTGCACCTCCGAGCCCCGGCATGCACCCGTGCTTATCACCGGGCACTCGGGATCCCTGCAGCAAAAAGGAGCGCCAGGGCGTACTCTAGCTATTTCCTGTGCTGCTCCAGCAAGCTGCACCCGACTGTGAGCGGTGTGAGCCATCGAAGCCGAAGAACCAGGAGGTACCCGCGGAGCCGAGCTTCGGCTCACCGGTGACGGCCCCATCCAGCCATCGTCGCCGACCATGTTCTACACAAGAAAGGTGCATGGGGACCCCTAGCTGGTGTAGCCACCAACCATTCGGCAAACGACCCATCGGGTAGCAAGAATTTTAGAAAGCCCCGAACCCTAGTGCAACTGACCTAGCTCGGCAAGAATCCAAAATTTGGATTACACACTGAGTCAATGATCAAGCTAGCTCACAAGTAGCTCCTACACCTCCTAGCGCCCCTCCTCGAGGAAGAACCATGCAAAACCGTGCAGAAATGGCCAAGTATTAGCCATTCCCATAGCCGCCGGTGCAAACACGGCTCGGGTCACCGTCGAGAGTGGGTTTGCCGGCGTTTTTAGCCTACGAGACTGCTCACGTCGGGTTCCTCGTGACCCACTGATGCTTCTCGAGCAAACCGTATTCCTTTTCATGCCCCAGAGAGCGAGAACAACCTCGCCGGAGCCCTAGCCTCCGCGGTGGACGTCGCACGGCCGTTTCCGGTCACCGCCGGCGAGCTCCGACCCCCGAGACAAGTTCCACAGGGTGAGGTAAGGCTAGGCGGCCAGTTCTGGCACTAGGGGTGGTCGGGAAGACGGTTCCGGCGAACCTCGCCGGAGTGCACCGCCGCTGGAGTTTAAACATTTTGGGAGATTTTCCAGTTTAGTTCAACTTCAAATGCATAGAACTTTTGCTAGGAAGCTCCAAATTCAGTGAACCAAATTTTGCTGAACTCAGAATTTTGAGTATTTCCAGCAATACCAATTTCAGCTCACGAAACTTAATAATTTTCCAGAATTAAATCCCTAAACTTTAAACTGTTGGGAATTTTATCTGGAGGATTACTTCATGAAAAATTCTGAAATTTGGCTGAGAGGTTCATTGGAAAATCGTTGAGTCACAGTAAAATTTACAGATTCATCCAATTTCATTTAGTCCCCCTAATGGGGTGATTAAGAGGACTGCCCTGATAAAATAGAAAAATGTCACACCCGGTTTCTCCGAAGAACAACCGAGTGAATATCACATGTATGCCAGGATCATTTTCTCATACATGTGATGACAAATAGTGAAGCATCATTTATTACAAGCCAGGTGTCAAATATAAATATGTCTTACAACGCTTACGTCTCGATGGACGATAATAAGTTCATAACATGTAAATAAAATAGCAGCGGAATATTATTCTTGTGGGCTTCGTCACAGGCGTTGCCCGGGGGACTCCATGAACCTAGAAACCTTCTTCGGGTCCGAAGTCTTGATCATTAAACACCACATCATCCCCTTGACCTGAGCAGCAATTTAAACCAACAAATATGCAAGTTTGAGTACCATTGGTACTCAGCAAGTGTGGGAAAGTTATGTCATGCATGGCTAGAGCAAGGAGAGGTTGAACTCATGGTCAAAGCACTACACAATTAATACCTATTACCTTAGCTTAATAAGCACCTACATTACTACACAGGTGAAATGGTCCCAATCTCCCATCCCATCATCAAAATCAAATAACCATAACATCATTTCAAATGTTAAGCTCCCCGCTTAACATCCACAACTTCCAAAGTCATCATCCTCTAATCATGAATAAGTCCAAGCCGCTCTTGACCATGAGCACGGCTGTCATGACAGTTTTGACTCTGCAGAGTTTGTACCACTGTACCCACATGTAGTGATTTCATCCCCCGTTGCCGGGTGGACTAAAAGAACCTCCATTATGCCAGTGGCCACGAACCACATTCACACTTCCCAGGTGTGTAGCCAGGAGATCACTACGAAGCCTTTACAAAGGGATTCCCAACGAGCGTGGGCCCACTGAGGTTTCACCCCTAACAGCATACAAGAGGCTCCAACCCCGCTGCAGTGGCCCCCTCTTGAGCCTTGCGGTTCATATGGTAGTCCAGCTGACACCTATTCCCCGCACCATCCAACACACCCATACTACGCCGGGGATACACCTAATTAATTGGCCAAGCTGCACCATCTCAGCATGTGGTTGGCACGGTAAAGCCAGGTTACATGCTCCATGAACCGGTCCTTAGGATCCAGGCAAGTACTAAACACAAACCCAAGTCTCGTGCACCCAGCACCAACCAAATCATCCAACTTGCCTCAATCCCTACCTCTACATAACTCATAATATCTCATTCAAGAGTAAGGTAAATAAATTGATGATCTCATATCCCAATTATCCCATTCTAGCATGGCTAAGCATAAGCATATGAATAAATGACATGATAAAATAAATCCCAACCCAAGTTACAAGGAAACAAGGTAATGCAATTCTAGGGAAACTTCCTAGCATGGGTTTTATATTTCAATTGACAATGCAAATAATTCTATCTACACATCCTAACATAGGATCAAAGTGGTCAAGGACACTTGCCTTCTTCCTGCTGCTCTGGGAATGGATAGTCCTGATCTTGAAAGGGAAGAACTTGCTCTGGGACAGGTTCTACTCATGCCAACACACATAGCAAAAGAAAACAAAAATCCATAAGACATAGTTCACACTTTCACTCCACACATACATACATATGATAGTTATTCACATTTCTAAGTGTTGTGGTTACTATAGATGTGTTGATTTTTAGCCTACATGCACTTTTAAACATATGTATATTATTTCTAACTTTTGTATTCAGATTTCTGTTTGCACACTATATATGAATTTCCAATTTAAACAAATTCTTTAACACACTCTTTAGCTACCAAGTTTGTATGGAAGGTAATTTCCTACTTCAAATGGGTTTTCAGATCTTCTACCAAATCCTAAACTGAAGTCTTTGGATTTGGAGACTTTATTTATCATTTTCTAGTTATGCACACCTATTTTCCTATATTTTTCAGATTTATTTCCTATGCCTAAAAGTGAGTTTTAATATTAAATAGTAGGGCATATCATCTAAACAGAATAGGTTTTGATCTAAAATTTTAAATAATATATTTTGGAACTTCTCCTCTGATGTGAACTAATTTAAATTTATTTTACCAATTTTCAGAATTATTTCCTAACCTAAAAATGTGTCCCTATAACTAATAAATGTGAACAATCAATTAAACAGATTCATTTCAGCTTAAAATCTTCTTTTAACTCATTCTAAAGTTTTCTAAGTGCTAGGAGAGTTTAAATTTGAATTTACAATATGTTTGTCTCACCTTTTTAAATTTTAAATCCTAATCACATATTCAAATTCCTAAAATTAATATCATATAGGGTTAAAAAGGTAAACTCACCCCACTACAGGGTCTATTATATTATTTCATAAATTTCCAGGAGTCTAACTACACATAACAGAGGGGTTTTCCTAATTTTTATTAAGTATAGGGGCTAAAACTGATTTTTAAATGAATTTACATGAATTTTTGAAGTTCCAGGGGCTAGATCAGAAGTTTCCGGGGCTACCTCGTGTTTTCCGAGATCCCCAGGGGGTAGCGCGTAAGAATCCCGGCCTTTATAATGCGGGGCTGATGTGGACCGTTCGATTTAAAACAGACGGCTCAGATTAGATCACCGAACCGGTACGCGCGGGTTATAATTCTACCGTGCGATTTAAAATAGACGGCGCATAAGCGGCCACATCGCTCTGACCGTGCGCGGGCAGCGCTGCCTGGCGGCGCGCGGCGGCGGAAGGCGGCGATCTCGTCGGAGAACTTCGGATCTTCGTCTATACCTCCTAAAACTGGGATTTTATGGCAGAGATCGGTAGAGGGGAGGTCGGGGATCTCACCTCGGGGTTTTTCTTGAGCTCGCAGGTCCTGGAAGACGGTCGGCGACGAGGTCCGAGATGGAATCGCTGCGGTGCTCGTCGGAGCTGTGCCTAGAGCGCAAACCACCGAGTCTTCTGCACCTGCGTGATTCCCCAGAGGCGGTGGAACACGATTGGCGCGTTAGATCGGAAAATCCGAGCAGGGATTGAGAGAAAACGGTGATCGGAGCTTCGGTTCTCACAGGGAGGAAAAATATCCGATCGTGGGGGAAAATGGGACGATGTCGGCGTTTATATAGACGGGGGAGGGCGGCGTGTCGGTTGTGATCGAGTCGGAGTCGTCCGGGACCGGGAGTCGGGCTGGGGACGCGGATTTCCGGGTTAGTTGCGATCGGCCGCGCGCGGAGGAGTCCGGGTAGTTGGCGCGAGCGGGAGGTGAGGGATGACACGCGGGTCCCGCATGTCAGTGAGAGGGAGAGGGGAGCGCGCGGCTGCGGGCTGGCGCGGGGGCGGGTGGGCCGGCTGGTGGGTTTCGGCCCACTGGCCAGGGGTTTTGTTTTTTTTCTTTTTCTTTTTCTTTTTCTTTTCTGTTTTGATTTGAATTTATATTCCAATTTGAATTTGAATTTCTGCACCACATGCAATACGTTTAAAAATTTTTAAATTCCCCTCTTAACAGGTTTTGGGGTGTTACAGCTCTACCCTCCTAAAAAAAATCTCATCCTCGAGATTGGTGGTTCTAAGAAAACAATTCCGGAAACTGTGCCTTAAGCTCGTCTTCTCGCTCCCATGTGGCTTCCTCTTCCGAGTGATGCTTCCACTGCACCTTGCACATCCGGATTCTTTTATTTCTTGTGAGGCGTTCCATTGTCTCCAAAACCTTGACCGGTTGCTCGGCATAAGACAGATCCTCTCCTACGTCAACCTCATTCATGGGTAACATCTCTTCAGGCGTCCTTAGACATTTCTTGAGCTGTGACACATGGAATACATCGTGCACATCCGATAGGCAAGCCGGTAGTTCTAGTTGATATACCACTTCGCCTTTCCTCTCAAGAACCTGAAAGGGTCCGATGTATCAAGGTGATAACTTCCCTTTCACCTTGAACCTACGAAGTCCTCGGATAGGTGACACCTTGAGATAAACATAGTCTCCCACATTGAAAATAAGCTCTCTTCTCCGTACATCGGCATAACTCTTTTGTCGGGTCTGTGCTATCATCAGGTTGTTGCAAATTTCCCTCACTTTCGCCTCGGCTTCTTGTAGTACCTCGGGTCCAAACACTTTACTTTCCCCGGTTTGGTTCCAAAATAGTGGAGTTCTGCACTTTCTCCCATACAAAGCCTCAAATGGTGACATCTTGATACTAGCCTGATAGCTGTTGTTATAGGAGAACTCCGCATACGGTAAGTTCTTATCCCAACTCCTGTTATTCTTGAGCGCACACGCTCTCAACATATCCTCAAGGATCTGATTGGTTCTTTCCGTCTGTCCGTCAGTCTGGGGATGATAGGCAGAACTAAAATTCAGATGAGTTCCCATGGTTTCATGTAACTTCTGCCAGAACCTTGAGGTGAACTGTGTCCCTCGATCTGACACTATCTTCTTTGGCACTCCATAGAAACACACGATCCTTGACATGTACAATTCTGCCAATTTGGATCCGATGTAGCTTTCTTTCACGGGGATGAAATGAGCTACCTTGGTTAGCCTGTCGATAATGACCCATATCGAATCATATCCTGATTGGGTCCTGGGTAGTCCCACTATGAAATCCATACTGATTTCTTCCCATTTCCATTCAGGCACTTTGAGTGGTTGCAATAATCCCGCGGGTCGTTGATGTTCTGCTTTCACCAACTGACATGTGTCACATAGGGCAACATGTTCCGCGACATCTCGCTTCATGCCATACCACCAATACCTGCTCTTAAGATCATGGTACATCTTTGTACTCCCAGGATGAATGGAATAGTCGGAATCATGAGCCTCCTTCAAAATCAATTCACGGATCTCCTTCACTTCAGGCACACATATTCTTTTCCCGTGCCACACCGTACCTTGTTCATCCTCTCTGAAATCAGGGGCTCTATTATCCTTGATGAGTTGTCAGATTTCTTGTATCTTCTCATCATTCTTTTGACCATCGCGTATGTCTTGCTCTAATGTGGAGTCCACTTCCATGGCGATGGCTTCACCACTATTCACCAGGCATAGGTTGAGTCTTATAACCTCTTCCTTCAATTCTGTAGGCATGTCCTTCAAGTTCAACCTATTGACCTGCACCTTCCGGCTTAAAGCATCTGCCACGACGTTCGCTTTCCTAGGATGATAGTTGATGCCTACATCAAGTCTTTGATCAGCTCTAACCATCTCCTTTGTCTGAGGTTGAGATCTGGCTGTGTGAAAAAGTATTTTAAGCTCTTATGGTCTGTATATATCTCTGTTCTCTTCCCCATCAAGTAATGCCGCCAAATCTTCAACGCGTGTACCACTGCAGCTAGCTCTAGGTCATGTGTAGGATAGTTCTTCTCGTGTTTCTAGAGTTTCCGGGATGCGTAAGCCACGACATGCCCCTCTTGCATGAGAACACATCCCAACCCATTTCCAGAGGCATCGCAGTACACCGAAAAGTTCTTCTGCATATCTGGCATAACTAGCACTGGGGCTGTTGTCAATCTTTTCTTTAGCTCTTGAAAACTCGTCTCCCACTGCGGTGTCCATGTGAATGTGATTCTTCTCCAACAAATTGGTGGGGGGTCTCGAAATCTTGGAGAAACCCTCGATAAACCGTCGATAGTATCCGGCCAATCCTAAAAAGCTTTGAACTTCCCTGACATTCTCAGGGGTCTTCCACTTTTATACATCCTCGATCTTGGAGGGATCTACGGAGATTCCTCCCTCCGAGATTATATGTCCTAAGAAGGGAACTCTCTTTAGCCAAAACTCACACTTGCTCAACTTGGCATATAGTTGGTGTTCTCTCAGTTTTTGCAACACCAACCTTAAATGCCTCTCATGTTCTTCTTCATCTTTGGAAAAGACGAGAATGTCATCAATGAAAACCACCACAAATTTGTCCAGATATTACATGAATACCTTGTTCATGAGATACAAGAAGTATGCTGGGGCATTAGTTAGCCCGAAAGGCATGACGGTGTATTCATACAGTCCGTACCGAGATACGAAAGCTGTCTTTGGAATATCAGTTTGCCTTATCTTAAGTTGGTGGTATCCCGACCTGAGATCAAGTTTTGAGAACACACAAGCTCCCCTCAACTGATCAAACAAGTCTTCAATGCGGGGTAATGGGTACTTGTTCTTGATGGTTACTTCATTCAACGCACGGTAGTCTACGCATAACCTTTGGGTTCCGTCCTTCTTGGGCACAAATATCACTAGAGCTCCCCATGGTGAGGAACTAGGACGAATGTACCCCTTCTCTGTCAACTCTCTTAAATGTTCCTTGAGTTCTTCCAGCTGTTTAGAGTCCATCCGATAAGGTCTCTTGTATATCGGAGCTGTTCCAGGCACTAGCTCAATCGCGAATTCCACTTCACGATCAGGGGGCATACCTGGCAACTCCTCCGGAAAAACATCTGGATATTCCCTGATGATCCTGATCTCCTCCACTTCCACCTCAACTTGATTTAATTTAATGTCCCTCCTAGGCTCTTGTATTGTATGAACTTTACTCTTGTGCCACTAGGGTGAGTTAGTTCCACCGTTCTGGTCGAACAATGGATGATTCCTTTATGTTTGGTCAACCAATCCATGCCCAAAATAATATCTATCCCTTGTGAATCTATCACTATGAGGTTGGCAGTAAATACTACCCCATTAATGTCTAGATTCACCTTGGGACACACTTGTCTTGTCCTTATTTCTCCCCTTGGAGAGTTTACGGCTAGCATATGGTTCATTTGTGTTGTTGCTAAATCATGCTTCTTAACAAACCCTTGGGCGATGAATGAGTGGGTAGCACCAGAATCGAACAACAGGGTTGCAATGTGTAAATTGGCAGGAACCTTACCAACTACCACATCAGGTGCCTCTTGCGCTTCCTCCATGGTCACGTGGTCCACCCGTCCTCGCATCACATTCTGTTGTTGTGGCTGCATGGGCTTCTTCTTTGGGCACTTATGCGCGTAGTGCCCCACTTCACCACAGTTGAAGCATTGCACCCCAACTTTTAGGTGCCTGGCCTTTGTTGTCTTGGGGTTGGTTCGGTGGTCCTTGTCCTGCTGGTCGAGGTTGATATGTGGGGCGAGGTTGCTGTACAAACTGAAGTTGTGGCTGTGCTGGTGCTGACGGAGGCCTGAAGTTCGGGTTGTACCCTCTCGGCGCGGAGTAGGGTACCGCAGCACGGCTCGTCTGCCCTGCGGGTTGCTGCATCATACGTTGGCGGATGTTGCTACCCGAGGCTTGGTGTGACCATCCCGCCTTCCTCTTGTTTTCATTTTCCAAGGCCTTCAGCTTCCTTTCCACGACAAATGCTCTGTCCACCATCTTTTGGAAGCTTTCATACTCGTTGGAGGACATTGCACACTGCATTTCCGCTGTAAGTCCTTCCACAAAGCAATCCTGTTTCTACTCATCAGTCTCTATGTCCTGTGGGGCATAACGGGATAGTTGGGTGAATTTAGTGAGGTATTCCCTCACCGTCATGTTTCCTTGCTGCAGCCCCACGAACTCCTTTCTCTTGTTTTTAAGTTCACCCCTTGGTATGTAATGGTTGCGGAAGCTACGCTTGAACTCTTCCCAAGTGATGTTCTCAGGGTCATGATGGGCGGCCACGTAAGCGGTCCACCAATCAGCAGCAGGTCCATGCAATTGGTGAGAGGCAAACAGCACCCTCTCATATCCTTGGCATTGTATGATCCTCATCTTGCTCTCAATGGTCTTTAGCCAATCATCTGCCTCCAGAGGTTCAGCAGCACTTGCAAACTTTGGAGGTTGAGTCCCTAGAAACTCACTCAACCTTGGTTGGCGTGGTGCAGCTTGTGGAGATGGAGCTTGGTGCAAGTTGGCCACCACTTGAGTCAGGCTCTGGATGAGCTGATTCTGATTTTCAAGCATTTGGTGGATGGGATCAACTCCTTCCCGACGACCACCCCTGTCTTGTCCTCCAAAAAGATGAGGGTTGCCGGCCTCATCGTTGTTGTTGGTGGGGTTGGCAGTACGACCCTTTCCTCTTCCGGCCATCTATCATGATCAACCAGATGTTAACTTAAAGCATTATGTATTAACTTCCCAATTTGCTTGTTTAGACTTTAAAATTTTGAGGCCCTATTATATTTATATTTATATTTTCTAAGGGTTTCACGTCTCACGCGAAAATAAATGCACTCTTAATTCATAGGGGTTCACACATCAAAGCAAAACAACCTGAAGACGAGGTTGTGGACAAATGCCCATTGCTTCCACAACTCACGTCACACACCAAACATTAACACACCATTAACTAAGATATTGACTCGACTACTCGATAACCTGCTGAACTACGAAAAAGGACTCTAGACTACTCGTATCACTGAGCTGGCTCTTCGGGATCTTCCTCGTTATTGCGTCTGCCCTCTGACTCCGCTTTGGGTGGGGAAGCTGCTGGTGTAGAAGTGCGGCGACGCCTGCTCGCCCGGTGATCTGGGGAGTCAGGAGTCCATGTGTCATCCACGGTGACACACAGTTCATTCCCATCTCCTCTTTCTCTCGCCCTCAAGCTGGCTCGAAGCAACGCCTCAGTCTCCTTCAGGGTGTCACGTACATCCTGAAGCTCCTGCTGACACTGCTGCGGTTGAGTGCTGAGCATAGCAGCATCCTCTAAGCACAAGTCCATGTGCTCATGGGAAGTCCCCTGCTGTACTGGCGGGTACTTGTACTCCGTTGTACCACTCTCACGCTGGAGGACATACATGTACTCAGTCCTGTCCAGGTGGCGATGATAGATGTGACTCTGGCAGGTGATTGCCTCCCAGGTGACATCCTTCTCCGCATACACCTGTGTCGCTCGACAAGCTGGAGAGCGGTGGATCTTGAGCAGCTGATTTTCGTGGATAATCCTCATTTCTGAACTCCATTCTTCCCGCTTCTCACGGATGGTTCGGATGGAGCTGTAGTGTATGATTAGCTTGCCCGTATTGCCGGCGGCTTGGAGCATGCATCGAAGACGGCGCAACAAGCCTCCTACTGCCAATCCGTAGGAGAGATACGTCACCGGACGGTTCTCCTCTCTCAGGACAAGGGCAACTACGAGAACTCCCCCTCCGGTGAACTTACGAGCGGTGCGGATCATGCGAACCATCTAAAACATAAATCATTTAAATTAAGTTAGATAAGATTTTAAACAAAAATCCTATTTTGAATAAAAGTTGGGGTAAGATGAATAAAGTGACCCCATTAAATAACACTTTTCAACACACACCCTTGTAAAATATTTTTTAAGAAAATAGGGTCCTTAAATACGTCCATTTCTAACTAGGTCCACGTTCCTACGGGCAACCTTGGCTCTGATACCACTTCTGTCACACCCGGTTTCTCCGAAGAATAACCGAGTGAATATCACATGTATGCTAGGATCATTTTCTCATACATGTGATGATAAATAGTGAAGCATCATTTATTACAAGCCAGGTGTCAAATATAAATATGTCTTACAACGCTTACGTCTCGATGGACGATAATAAGTTCATAACATGTAAATAAAATAGCAGCGGAATATTATTCTTGTGGGCTCCGTCACAGGCGTTGCCCGGGGGACTCCATGAACCTAGAAACCTTCTTCGGGTCCGAAGTCTTGATCATTAAACACCACATCATCCCCTTGACCTGAGCAGCAATTTAAACCAACAAATATGCAAGTTTGAGTACCATTGGTACTCAGCAATTGTGGGAAAGTTATGTCATGCATGGCTAGAGCAAGGAGAGGTTGAACTCATGGTCAAAGCACTACGCAATTAATACCTATTACCTTAGCTTAATAAGCACCTACATTACTACACAGGTGAAATGGTCCCAATCTCCCATCCCATCATCAAAATCAAATAACCATAACATCATTTCAAATGTTAAGCTCCCCGCTTAACATCCACAACTTCCAAAGTCATCATCCTCTAATCATGAATAAGTCGAAGCCGCTCTTGACCGTGAGCACGGCTGTCATGACAGTTTTGACTCTGCAGAGTTTGTACCACTGTACCCACATGTAGTGATTTCATCCCCTGTTGTCGGGTGAACTAAAAGAACCTCCATTATGCCAGTGGCCACGAACCACATTCACACTTCCCAGGTGTGTAGCCAGGAGACCACTATGAAGCATTTACAAAGGGATTCCCGACGAGCGTGGGCCCACTGAGGTTTCACCCCTAACAGCATACAAGAGGCTCCAACCTCGCTGCAGTGGCCCCCTCTTGAGCCTTGCGGTTCATATGGTAGTCCAGCTGACACCTATTCCCCGCACCATCCAACACACCCATACTACGCCGGGGATACACCTAATTAATTGGCCAAGCTGCCCCATCTCAGCATGTGGTTGGCACGGTAAAGCCAGGTTACATGCTCCATGAACCGGTCCTTAGGATCCAGGCAAGTACTAAACACAAACCCGAGTCTCGTGCACCCAGCACCAACCAAATCATCCAACTTGCCTCAATCCCTACCTCTACATAACTCATAATATCTCATTCAAGAGTAAGGTAAATAAATTGATGATCTCATATCCCAATTATCCCATTCTAGGCATGGCTAAGCATAAGCATATGAATAAATGACATGATAAAATAAATCCCAACCCAAGTTACAAGGAAACAAGGTAATGCAATTCTAGGGAAACTTCCTAGCATGGGTTTCATATTTCAATTGACAATGCAAATAATTCTATCTACACATCCTAACATAGGATCAAAGTGGTCAAGGACACTTGCCTTCTTCTGCTGCTCTGGGAATGGATAGTCCTGATCTTGAAAGGGAAGAACTTGCTCTGGGGCAGGTTCTACTCATGCCAACACACATAGCAAAAGAAAACAACAATCCATAAGACATAGTTCACACTTTCACTCCACACATACATACATATGATAGTTATTCACATTTATAAGTGTTGTGGTTACTCTAGATGTGTTGATTTTTAGCCTACATGCACTTTTAAACATATGTATATTATTTCTAACTTTTGTATTCAGATTTCTGTTTGCACACTATATATGAATTTCCAATTTAAACAAATTCTTTAACACACTCTTTAGCTACCAAGTTTGCATGGAAGGTAATTTTCTACTTCAAATGGTCTTCAGATCTTCTACCAAATCCTAAACTGAAGTCTTTGGATTTGGAGACTTTATTTATCATTTTCTAGTTATGCACACCTATTTTCCTATATTTTCCAGATTTATTTCCTATGCCTAAAAGTGAGTTTTAATATTAAATAGTAGGGCATATCATCTAAACAGAATAGGTTTTGATCTAAAATATTAAATAATATATTTTGGAACTTCTCCTCTGATGTGAACTAATTTAAATTTATTTTACCAATTTTCAGAATTATTTCCTAACCTAAAAATGTGTCCCTATAACTAATAAATGTGAACAATCAATTAAACAGATTCATTTCAGCTTAGAATCTTCTTTTAACTCATTCTAAAGTTTTCTAAGTACTAGGATAGTTTAAATTTGAATTTACAATGTGTTTGTCTCATCTTTTTAAATTTTAAATCCTAATCACATATTCAAATTCCTAAATTTAATATCATATAGGGTTAAAAAGGTAAACTCACCCCACTACAGGGTCTATTATATTATTTCATAAATTTCTAGGGGTCTAACTACACATAACAGAGGGGTTTTCCTAATTTTTATTAAGTCTAGGGGCTAAAACTGATTTTTAAATGAATTTACATGAATTTCTGAAGTTCCAGGGGCTAGATCAGAAGTTTCCGGGGCTAGCTCGTGTTTTCCGAGATCCCTAGGGGGTAGCGCGTAAGAATTCCGGCCTTTATAATGCGGGGCTGATGTGGACCGTCGGATTTAAAACAGACGGCTCAGATTAGATCGCCGAACCGGTACGCGCGGGTTATAATTCTACCGTGCGATTTAAAATAGACGGCGCATAAGCGGCCACGTCACTCTGACCGTGCGCGGGCGGCGCTGCCTGGCGGCGTGCGGCGGTGGAAGGCGGCGATCTCGCCGGAGAACTTCGGATCTTCATCTATACCTCATAAAACTGGGATTTTATCGCAGAGATCGGTAGAGGGGAGGTCAGGGATCTCACCTCGGGGTTTTTCTTGAGCTCGGAGGTCCTGGAAGACGGTCGGCGACGAGGTCCGAGATGGAATCGCTGCGGTGCTCGTCGGAGCTGTGCCTAGAGCGCAAACCACCGAGTCTTCTGAACCTGCGTGATTCCCCGGAGGCGGTGGAACACGATCGGCGCGTTAGATCGGAAAATCCGAGCAGGGATCGAGAGAAAACGGTGATCGGAGCTTCGGTTCTCACCTGGAGGAAAAACAGCCGATCGTGGGGGAAAAACGGGACGATGCCGGCGTTTATATAGACGGGGGAGGGCGGCGTGTCGGTTGTGATCGAGTCGGAGTCGTCCGGGACCGGGAGTCGGGCTGGGGACGCGGATTTCCTGGTTAGTTGCGATCGGCCGCGCGCGGAGGAGTCCGGGTAGTTGGCGCGAGTGGGAGGTGAGGGATGACACGCGGGTCCCGCGTGTCAATGAGAGGGAGAGGGGAGCGCGCGGCTGCGGGCTGGCGCGGGGGCGGGTGGGCCGGCTGGTGGGTTTCGGCCCACTGCCCGGGGGTTTTTTTTCTTTTTCTTTTTCTTTTCTGTTTTGATTTGAATTTGAATTCCAATTTGAATTTGAATTTCTGCACCACATGCAATACGTCTAAAAATTTTTAAATTCCCCTCTTAACAGGTTTTGGGGTGTTACAAAAAATGAACAGAAACATTTTTTCAGATTTTCTCAAAAACTTGTTTAGGGCATAACTTCCTCTAGGGTTCTTCAAATTACATGAACCCAATTCCATTAGAACCATCTTAAATTCTAGTTTCCATAAAGTAATGGTTGGATCCATGAAAACCTATGGAATTCATTGGAGGCTCTAATATTGACCAAATAGGCTTTTATTTATACAAGGCTCAAATAGACCTTGTTTCAAATGAAACTTGGTCAAGACTCTGGTTAGGATCATACCAAGCCACCATAAAAATTTCAAAGCTAAAGGGGAGGACTAGCTAGAGTTATAGAATTTACTTATTCAAATTTACACATTGCATTTGAGTTAACATGTAGTATCTCATTAACGTGTAGTCGCTGAAGGCGAGGAGACTCCGGAAGTACTTGACTTCCTTCTTCCGAACAAGACCTAACCCCTGACCAGTAGCAACAAGGCAAGCCCCGGTTTGCATTAACCCTTTTATAAGTTTTGCTATGTTTACATGTTTTGTATGAAGTATGAATGTGCATTAGGTATAGGATGGATGGAATCCCACTTGCATAACCAAAACTTTCCTATAAGAGTGAGGGTAGTGTCTAAGACCTCGAGTAGACAGGCTATGCTTAATGACTCATAGGACTTCGGTACAAGTAGAGTAGTTGGAATCTACTCACGAGTTTAGGCTTGGGACACACGGGTTCGGTTGAGTGATGTGAGATCACTATAGTAATGAAAATGAGACTAGGAAGGGGCTAGGGCGCAGCAAGAGGAAGTCTTGTGTGCGCAGCCCTGTCCGTTTCGATTGAGGACCGATCCATGTGTGGCCCTGCTGAGCAAGTATTGAACGTACCGAAGGCATATCGGATATATGGGCCCCGATAAAACGATGTAACCTAAACCTCCGGACGTCGAGGCATAGCACACCGATTTATAGGTGTAGGTTGAGGGCAGCAATGTAGAAATCCGCTAACGGGCATAGAGAGATGCTCCGTGTAGGGAACCTCCTGTCCGTTTCGGTGCAACCGGTTCGACGTTTGGGCTGTTGGGTGAAAGGTTGTCCCGTACGACATCGAGTGAGCGTGCTGTGAAGCTCCACGGGTGGGCGTACGTGATGTGCTCTTTGGTATCCCTGCAGGTGTATATCGAGTCGATTCGCCGTCCCTCGCGGTGACGAGTACCGCTTGTTCACTGAGTCGTGACGTAGGCTAATGTATGAAATGTGATGATTTAATATTGCTGTTATGATATAATTGCATTGTTACATGTGTGCCACCAAATATTGCTCACTAAATTTCAAATTCATGAACTGTTAACTTGTGGCTAAAAGATGAACTAAGGATGAACTTGTAGGCGTGTCCGTTTGCTGTAATCTTACCGTCCCATGTTCATTGTACACTACATGTAGAGTTTCATGCCTAGGTGAGTCGGTTAAGTCTTGTTGAGCCATCGTGCTCATGGTTCCTGCTTAAGTGTTTTTCAGGTGAGGAGCCACCCACGGACTCGGGTTACGAGTCCACCGGCGAGGGTTACCCTCCGTCGGGGACCACGGCTGAGTGGGAGCCGTACACGCCGCGCTGAGTTGAGGAGTGCAGCTAGTGTGGGTTGCCCTAGGGCGGGGCAGCCGACTTTTGCTAGATAGGCGGGTGTGAGTTGTATAATTTAGACTTCCGCTGTGTAATATAAACAATAGTTTGTAACTGAAGGTTGTAGCTGTTTGTACAGTTCAGTTGGTTTCCCATGTAATAAAAGGTGTCCTTATGATGTGTGCTATCAGGTGTCGCATCGTGTGGCACCACCCTCTGCGATCCTGGATGAGCGGATTCCGGTCCGCCACAGCCTGGTATCAGAGCTGCATTGGGGATAGCACAGTACTTAAGGATGGTATTACGGGAAAACTTAGGTTTACAGTGAGGATTTGGTAGTTTGCCCAAGTAAGGACTATATTAGCATGGTTACTTAAAGTGGAAAGACTAACCTATGTGTTATAATTCTGAATTTTAATTATGTAACGACGCACCTACGCTCTGGTAAGAATGGTAAGAAACGCCACCGAAAGCGGTTCAATTTCGGTTAGCTCCCCTGATGAGGAACGTGGTTCAGGGATAGGTCTCACAGCTTGGTGTGAGACGTCAATATGAAACTCTTGAACTCCTCATGTTCCTGAGTTCATATGAAATGCTGATCCCTAGCGTGCATTAGGCAAGTAAGTGGAGACCCCATCGCGTGGTCAGTAACGCGAGAGTGTGTTCGTCTGGAAATAGCCCAGGAGGACATACGCAGCGCTTGCCATCGGTGTGCCCTGGAGGGCAGTAGGTGGTATCAGTTGGGTTGATAACATTCCTAACCGTGACGACCCGTTCATGATCTACTCGGGTTCCCCGTCGTGCGGTGTTGAAACACGATCACGTACCTTGAGACGTGGCTTAACTCAAGGACGGCCGTATGACAATGATACGGGCGTTTGTATTTACTTTCAAATATGGAACTGCCTGAAATGAAACAACCTTTGAGTGCACCACTATTGAGTGTTCTTCTGCAGGTACTAACCACGTATGTATTCCGTGTAGTATACGTGTGTGAGAGCCCGTTTAGTGCCACAATTGTGACGTATATGCCGGTATAATCCGGTTAGGATTTTCTTTTTGTGAGGAACGTAGTACCTGACACGACCCCATTTGGTCCTGTCGAGCCAGGATCACGCTGAGGGGTGCTGCGTTGCACAGCACCGTATAACACACGTCAAAGGTACAAAGCGGAAGCGGAAGTTTATTACATAAACAGTTTTATGACCTGTTTACATCAAAATATGTTTAGTCCACACTCGCGGGCGTAGACTAAGCATCAAGTGCACGTTCAGCCCTCGAACGTGTCCTTGCTAGCACACACGCACACTAACTCTGCGGCGTGCACGACTCCCACTCGACGGGGTTCCCCTCCTGGGGTTCCGTCTCCTCTTCGGGAGTCCCTTCCTCATAGAACTCTGCAAAAGCTTCAAACACAAGCAGTGAGCATGAAGGCTCAGCAAGTCTGACCCGTCTCACCTAAACATGGAACTTCTACATGAGGGTAATGGGTTGCATGAGGTAAAAATCATTTGCAAGGACTCGCCTAATTAGTGGAACCTTACTTTCAAGTTTTAGCAGCAGGTTGTGGAGAACCTTACGCTAAGGCACATGAGAGAGCCGCAATCAAACAAGAAACGCATTTCTCTCATGTACTTTGCCCAAAGTTGAAAAGAATTTTAATTAGCTCTAAGCTACAGCATATCATTAACAATCAATGTCCAGCTTTCAATCAGCAACATTTTAACATGTAACTAGCCTGTTCTTTCTATGTCACGGTACAGTGAACAAGTGGTACTCACTGACCGCGAGGGACGGCGATTATAATCGATTTACACCTGCAGGGTTACCCGAACAACCCGTCACGTACGCCCGTACTCGATGTTGCCTACAACAACCATCACGGACGCCGTACGCGACTACCTTTCACCCGTTAGCCAAATATTGAACCGGTCCCATCGTCCCGAGCAAGAGGTCTCTGCACGCGCATCTCTGTGCCGCCAGCCGATTTACACCTCGAGCTCTCAACCTACCCTCTGAACGACGGGCAATGCCTCAATACCCAGCTACCCGAGTTACATCAGTTTCCCGGTTCCCATATAGCCGGTAGGTCTTCGGTACTGTTCTAGCTTGTTCAACAGGCCCGCACACGGCTCGGTCCTCAATCGACACAAGCGGAGCTACAGCACACAGGCCCCAAAGTCCTGCTGCCCTTACTCTCCGCTCGGTCTCATTTTCTTGCCATGTGTATCATGTGCTATCTCTACCCGAGCAATGTGCCTCTAGTCTATTCTCGCGAGTAGTTCCAACTACTCAACTTGTACCGAATCCTACTCTATCCTAGCAATGCGGTGGCTAACGAGGTTTCCAATCCTAAACCCAACCCATGGTTTTCTTGGCTATGCAGTTGGGTTTCCAATCAAGACTCTAATGCAAAGAACAATATTCAAAGATGTGCTCAAAACAATAAACATTTGTAAAAAGGTTAATGCAAACCGGGGCTTGCCTTGCTGCTCTTGGTCGTAGGCTAGCTGTTCCTCCGGAGTAACGAAGTCTAGGACTTCGGGTTCCTCCTCGACCTTAGCGACTACATGATATAAGAAACATATGTATCAATTTAAATGCATTTGTATTAACTTTGAAGTTGTGAAGTCTATAACCTTTGCTAGATAGACCTAATGACTGTGAAACTTTTACTGTGGCTTGGTTACAACCTAAACAGAGACTTGGTCAAGTTTTAGTTGCAGCAAAGCTCATTTGAGCCCTCCACAAATAATTATGTCCTTGACCTTAATTGGGAACTCTTAGGGTGTTCTAGGAATTTTCATGAGACAAACTATGACTTTCTGAAAACTAGATTTTCAGAGGGTTCTAATGGAGTTGGTCTCACTTAATTTGGAAGTCCCTAACTAAAGATATGAGCTAAACAATTTCAGAGAAAATTCTGAAAATGTTTCTGAACATTTTCTATTTTCTCTGGAACAGTTTCACTAATCACACCATTAGGTGGACTAAATGAGCTCAAATGGATCTGAAATTTTTATGGTAGTTCAAGGATATTTGGGTGAACATCTCAGCAAAATTTCAGGATTTTCCTCCAAAGGATTATCCAGTTAAAATTCCTAACAGTTTAAACTTTAAGGAATTAATTCTGGAAAATTAAGGGTTTTCATGAAGTGAAACTTGATTTGCTGGAAAGTACTCGGAGAGCTGAATCCAGCAAAATTTGGTTCACTCAATTTGGAGCTTTCTAGCCAAAGTTATAAGGATTTGAAGTTTGAACTGAAACTAAAATTCGGGAAAAAGTTTAAACTCTGGCTGGTGGGCCCCGCATACAGTGCGTCGTCTCCCTCCTCGCGCCAACTGCGCGGCGGCGGCGTTCTCCGGAGACCCTCGCCGGAACTGAGTTCCCGGCCACCTCCCGGCCCGAAACTTGCCGCCTGCCCCTTTACTGACCCCCTGGACTCGATGGTGGGGTCGCCGGCCGCCGGCGATGACCGGAAACCCGTGCGCACCGATGACAGCACCTGCTAGGGTTCCGGTGAGGTCGGTCCCGCTCTCCCGTGCACCAAATCGACCGGAAATCGGTCGGAGAGCATCAGTAGAGCATGGGAAACCCGAACCAGGGCTGGGTGGAAGCTAGAAACGCCGGCAACTAGGCTCTCGACGGTGAGCCGAGGTGTTCGGCCATGGCGGTGAAGAAAACAGCCATATCATGGCCGATTCTCGATGGTTTTCTCTAATTCCAGTTTGAGCGTGGGCGCTATCGTGCGTAGAAGCTACTCGGTAACGAGCTCGTCCAACCCTCGTGCATAGAGCACGAATTTCACCCGAAGGTGAGCTCGGTCCTTATGAACTGATCAAGAGTAAATTTGGAAATTCTCGGCCGAGGGTTGATCAATCGCCAAACGGCTTTCGGCTACTCCATCTACATACAATCACGCACCTTTCTTGTGTAGAGAAGAGGACGTGACAACGGTCGTGCCGTGCTGTCCACGGGAGCCCGATCGGCGGCGATGTTCGGCTCGCCGGAGAAATGGCTCGTATAGCTCGAGGAAGCTTGCTCACTGGCCAACACGGAGTCTAGGAGGTTGCTCACGATCTCTTGGTGCCGTTTTGCTGTGGAGGAGGCTGGGCTCGCGTGTGATCGGGCTTGATCAAGCGTGAGCTCGAGCGGCGGCGATGGCAGTGGAAGAACAGGTCGTGCACGTCGGCAGCTCGGGGAATGGCGACTGAAGCACGCCGGGGAGGGAATAAATAGCCCGGCGGCTGGTCTCCGGCTTGGGGCGCGCAGCAGGAGCTGGCGCCGGCTGCCCCCCCTCGGTGGCGCGCGCACACTGCACCCGGGAACCGACTGAACTGTGTTTCAGTCGGTTTGTGTTGAAGTAGAGGTTGACATGTGGGTCCCACCCCCCATTTTAACCTCTGAAATTTACTCCTAATCACTGTTGTAAACAGTGAACCCCATACTACCCTTGGCAATTCAAATTATTCACCCATGAGCCATTTGAATTGATCAAAGTTCAAATGAGGTTTGGTTTGAATGAATTTCAGCACAAGTTCAGTTTGAAATTCAAATAAAGTTTGAATTTCTCCCACTTAGCTCATGTCAAGATCAACTCCAAATGGAGTGAAAATTGGTGTGTGAGCTCACAAAAATGTGCTTAGTAAGAATATGCCTTCCACTTTTAAATTCATGGGATAAAAACAGTTTGAATTTGAATATGGTTTCAAACTGCCCTCTTCCTATCTATACCCAAAATGACCTCAAAAAGGTTTTGAATTTGGGTGAAACTTGGCATGGACATCCTTAGCAAAGTGTAGGAGTTTTCATATGTCCAGCCCATCTATATCACATGTGGGAAATACCACTTTTGCAATGTGTGAGTTTGTTCTCTAATGAGCATGTTGATAATTGTTACTTGCTCTTCATTTGTGTTCATCATTCTTGCTCAAATGAGGTGTGTGGTGTGGTGATGAACACTGCAAATGGGTGTCAAAAACTGAGGACCTTACAGTACCGACATGTCATAGGCATGTGCATGAAAAATAATGATAACAAAGAATTAAAATCACTATGTTTGAACATTTAGGACTATGGTTGGGTGGAAAAGTCAATGGTTGATCAGTGTAGTAAACAGTGATTGAAAAACAGAGTGCTCTGTTTTGGGCAGCAAGTTTGCTGAACTTTAACAGAGCATAACTCACAGATCATTTAGCCAATGGAAGTGTGAGAGATATTTTTGGAAAGGTGTTTAAGTACTCTACAACTTTGTTGTAGACTTCCAGAGCTGAATCACATCTTATGGTGGCCTAAATTCCAGAGGGATGTAAACTGTCCAGAATCAGGACAGATTTAAACACTCTCTTGACTGATCTGTTTTTCAAACATAACTTATTATAGAAAAATCAAAAATTTTCATATCATACATATTTAGAAAGGGTATGATATGTGTTACATCTTTGTAATCCAAAGTGTCTGTATTTGCAGCACGGAATTCCGTGGAAACCAAAGTTGAAAACAGCAACTTCCAAAGGAGGTGCTGTTGAAATTCTTCCAGAAATTCTGTTAATTTTGAATTACCATAACTTTTTAACCAGAGCTGATCTGAGGGCAAATAAATACTTGTTGGAAATATACTGAAGTTAACTTTAACTTTCGTATTCAACTTGAGTCATAAAAATGCCCAGAACCAGGTAAAAATCTGGAATGTGTAGAAACTGGTCATTCTGACAGAGGGATGACAGTTGAACTCATTAGAGAGATTGTTGTACCCTAGTGGGTTTAAGTACGTCCAATGGGGTAGAACATACTCATGAGTGGTTATCTTCAACTAGTGAAAGCTTGAGTATATGCTTTACTCAAGTTTTTTTTGCTAGAGACCATGTTTGTGTCGTATTGAAGATAAAAGGGTGGTATACGTGATGATAAAGCGATATTAACGTCTCGTAGTGACCAAACCTAGTTGAGATGAACTTCCAAAGAGGGAGTTCATCAAGTTAGATTTAACTAGCTTGTATTTGGTCTGGTAATGGTGTAGCTTGTGCAAAGTTATTATATTATCTACATACGAGATGTATCGCATGTTTTACTGTCATTTTGTTTTACGCCTATTTTATTGACGGCATGAAATATGTTGCGGGACTGATGTTTATTGTCGTAGGGTTGCAGATGGTTCACACTCGGACCACGCATGAGACTGGTGGCTCTAGCCAGCAGGGAGGCGATGACTCCCAGCCACCTGCCTACGACAGCACCCCGCAGCAGCAACCACCACCGCCGCCTCCGCTTACCCTAGCGGATGTCATAGCGGCACTGGTGGGTAGTCGTGAGGAGCAGACCGACCTGCTCCGCACGATTGTGCAGAATACGTCCCAGGCAGGGGGGGGGGGGGAATCAAGAGAGGGGGCCTCGTTAACCCTGTGAGGTGACGTACTCGGACTTCATGAGTACGCACCCTCCAGTGTTCACTGAACTAGAAGAACCACTGGAGGCCGGCAACTGGCTGCGGACAATTGAGTCCAAGTTCGGGTTGCTCCAATGCACGGAGCGTCAAAAGACTCTGTTCGCAGCGCAACAGCTTCACGGTGCCGCTGGTGCGTGGTGGGCGAACTATGTCGCCTCACGGCCAGCTGGCCATGCCGTGGAGTGGGAAGAGTTCCGGGAGGCGTTCCGCGCCTATCATATTCCTCCCGGGATATTGAAGAGGAAGTTCCAAGAATTTTTGGAACTGAAGCAGGGCGGGAGGAGTGCCCATGACTACTCCCGTCTCTTCAACCATCTGGCGCAATATGCGTCAGACTACATCTCCACGGAGGAGAAGAAGCGGGAGCACTTCTATCGGGGGTTACACCCCGAGATGAAGACACATCTCGTTCAGTGGAATCGCGGCACCTTCAACGACCTCGTCAATGCCACGATTATGCAAGAGGACGCTAAGCGGGAGTTGGCAGCTGAGCAGCGGAAGCGCAGCACTCCACCCAGCAGTGGGGGTGGCGCTCCTCAGAAGTACCGCATGGTGTACCGGACACCATCCGGACAGCAGTGGCATCCACCGGCGCGACCTCAGCGGTTCGGGGGTCGTCCTTTTCAGTCACCTCCATTCCGACCACCGATGCCACCACCATGACAGCAGCAGCAGCAGCAGACGACACCCCAGGCGTTCCCACCGCCACAACGCGCCCCGAGTTTCCGTCCGCCGATCAGCGGAGGACCGCCCTGCTTCACTTGCTTCACGTGTGGCCAGGCGGGCCATTTCGCGAAGGACTGTCCCCAGGGGCAGCAAAGCAGCGGGCAAGCCCAGTTCCAGGGTGGTGCTCGAGGCCGACCTCCGGTCAAGAAGGTTGGTCAGCGTACTGGGGGCGTTCGCAACCTCGACAATGAGGACGCCCCGGAGGGAGACAACGTGCTGGCAGGTACGTTCACTCTCAACGATCAAGCCATCATCATATTGTTCGATTCTGGTGCAACCCATAGTTTTATAAGTGCATCCTATGTGGCTAAGCATCAAATGCAAGTCTTTCCAACCGACTGCACATATATGATCTGCTCACTGGGAGGGAAGATTTCAGCAAATATGATGATTCCAAAAGCACCTCTGTGCTTAGGTGGGCAGCTATATCCCACCACCTTAATAATCCTTACGGGGCAAAAGATTGATGCAATCTTAGGGATGTCATGGCTAAACTACCATGGCGCTGTCCTGAACACTCGGACACGGACGGTTCATCTGAATTCTCCATTCCACCGTCCACACTCCATGGTGTTAGATAATCCTGTCTGGGAAGTTTCAGAAATTAATAATACTGAAGCTCTTAGGTTAGAGGACATCCCCATAGTCCGGGAATACCCCGACGTGTTTCCGGATGATCTTCCGGGCATGCCACCTGAGCGGGAGGTCGAGTTCAAGATCGAGCTTGCACCCGGGACTACTCCTATCTCCCGGAGGCCATACAAAATGGCTCCGAACAAGCTGGCTGAATTGAAAGAGCAGCTCAATGATCTGTTGAGCAAATGTTTCATTAGGCCAAGTTCCTCGCCTTGGGGATGCTCGGCGCTGTTCGTGAAGAAGAAGGATGAAACCTTGAGGCTGTGTGTGGACTACCGGCCACTCAACGCCGTCACCATCAAGAATAAGTACCCACTGCCCCGCATTGACATTTTGTTTGATCAACTTGTGGGTGCAAGTGTGTTCTCCAAGATGGACCTTCGCTCTGGATATCATCAGATAAAGATCCGGGCGGAGGATATCCCGAAGACAGCTTTCTCGACGAGATATGGCTTGTACGAATATCTCGTCATGTCTTTTGGTCTCACAAATGCTCCAGCACATTTTATGTATCTCATGAACTCGGTGTTCATGCCCGAGCTGGACAAGTTCGTGGTGGTGTTCATTGATGATATCTTGGTTTATTCCAAGACAGAAGCAGAACACGCCGAACACTTGAGGATTGTTCTTTAATGGCTACGGGACCATAAGCTATACGCCAATTTCAGCAAATGTGAGTTTTGGATCAGCCAAGTGCCATTTCTGGGACGTATCATCTCAGCGGAAGGTATTGCGGTTGACCCAAGCAAAAAAGAGCAAGTGCTGAAATGGAAAGCTCCCACTTCAGTCCATGAAGTCAGAAGCTTCCTCGGCTTAGCGGGATACTATCGGAGATTCATTCCGAGTTTCTCCAAGCTTGCTAAGCCGATGACAGAATTGCTGAAGAAGGGAACAAAATATGTTTGGAACACGGCGTGTGAAGGAGCGTTCCAAGCATTAGTGAAGCATCTCACAACAGCCCCGGTCTTAGCTCAACCGGATACATCCAAGACTTTCGACGTGTATTGTGATGCGTCCGGTATTGGGCTCGGCTGCGTGTTGATGCAGGAAGGACGTGTGGTCGCATATGGCTCACGCCAACTTCGGAACCATGAGCAGCATTATCCAACTCATGATCTTGAGCTTGCGGCTGTGATTTTGGCGCTAAAAATGTGGAGGCACTATCTCCTGGGGAATTTGGTGCATCTCTACACCGACCACAAGAGACCTGAAGTATATTTTCACCCAAAAGGAGCTGAATATGAGGCAAAGGGGTTGTTAGAACTAATCAAAGACTATGAGATTGAGATTCATTACCACCCCGGCAAGGCGAATGTGGTTGCCGGCGCGCTGAGTCGGAAATCACATGTCCATAACCTCACCATTACCCCGGTGGGAGAGGAAGAGCCGAGTTTGTACTTGGTCCCTTATGGATCGCTCTACAACCTTGCCCTCATCCCTACTATTAGGGAGGACATCATTGCAGCTCAGAAGATTGATAAGGGCTTGGAACATCTTTGGAGACGGATAGACAATGGGGAGATCAAGTGTTTCCGGAAAGATGATGAGGGGACACTATGGTTCCATGACCGCATAGTCGTAACCCGGGATATGGAGCTGAGGAGAAAGATCCTCGATGAAGCTCACTTGTCTAAATACTCCATTCATCCAGGCAGCAACAAAATGTACTAAGATTTGAAAAAGAAATTTTGGTGGACGCGGATGAAGCGGGAGGTAGCGTAATACGTATCCGAGTGTGATACGTGTAGATGAGTGAAGGCTGATCATATGAGAAAATCAGGGCTGTTGCAACCTCTGAAGATCCCGGCATGGAAATGGGAAGATGTGAGCATGGATTTCATTGTGTGATTACCCCCGACGTCCAACAAGCATGATTCCATTTGGGTAATCGTTGATCGGTTGACCAAGACGGCTCACTTTATCCCGGTGCATACACATTACAATGCCGGCAAATACGCGGAGCTGTACATAGCTAAGATTCTATGCTTATATGGTGTACCCAAGACCATCGTCTCAGATCGAGGTGCATTATTTGTATCTCGCTTTTGGGAGCAGTTACACGCTGCATTGGGTACCAAGCTGATTAGGAGCTCTGCCTATCACCCTCAGACAGATGGGCAAACAGAGAGGGTGAATCAAGTACTAGAAGACATGTTGAGGGCATGTGCCATCCACCACGGTAGGAACTGGGATGCTCACCTACCATTGGCAGAATTCTCATACAACAACGGCTATCAGGCGAGTATCAAGATGGCACCCTACGAAGCTCTCTACGGTCGCAAATGCCACACCCAGGTGAAAGGGTCACATTCGGGGTTGACGTGGTGAACGACGCCGAAGAGCGCGTTCGGATGATTCAAGCCAACTTGAAGGCCGCTCAATCCCGGCAGAAGAGCTACGCTGATAAGAGGCGTAGACCGCTGCACTTTGCCGTCGGAGAAAACGTGTATCTCCGTGTGTCTCCGATGAAGGGCGTGCACCGGTTCGGCGTGAAGGGGAAACTCGCCCCCTGTTTCATTTGACCCTATGCTATCACCGAGAAGTGTGGACCAGCGGCGTATAGACTGGAGTTACCGGCATCTCTTGCTGGTGTCCATGACATTTTCCATGTTTCACAACTGCGAAAATGTCTGAAGCATACAGCTGTTGTTCCTACCGAAGACATCGGCGAGTTGCAACCGGATTTGACATATGATGAATATCCGGTGGCAATTCTTGATGAGAAAGCCCGGACCACGCGTAGCCGAACGTTGTGGTTCTACAAAATACTCTGGAGCAACCACACCGCCGAAGAAGCGACATGGGAGAGCGAGGAATTCCTTCGCTCAAATTACCCGGAGTTCATGGCGTCTCAGCACGGGTGAGTCCCTATTACAGCGTTGTCTCTTCTTTTGTAATCTCGGCACGAGATTCTTTTAAGGGGGAAGGGATGTAAAAGCCCAAGAAAAGGGACTTGCAAAAACTTTTCATCACCTCACAACACCACAGTTGTTGTTGTGGATATCTTGTGGAGAATTGTGAAGAGCAAGTAACCTCCATCAAAAGGGTGATTAGAGGGGAAAGCCCTAACTTTCACAAAGTAGGATTTCTACACATGAACATGGGAGGTTGAGCTCACCCCTAGAACTTGAAAAGTCTTGGGAAGGTTCAGGCCAAACTTCATGCAAATCCAACACTTTTGAGGCACTTTTGGGGGCATTTAAAAAAGAGGCCAATTTGAATGTAAATTCAAATTGCAGCAACTTTCATCACTTAAATTCAAAAGTTAGCTTCATATTCAAACTCAGCATATTTTTCTGAGTTAGTCCACCAATTTTCACCACCATTGGAGTTCATCTTGTCAGGAGCTAAATTTGCAATAATTCAAAACTGAATTTAAATTTCAGTTCAAACATGAAGCAAATTTAGCCAAACAAAGTTCAAATTTGAGAACTCAAATTCAAACCAAGACTTGGTGCTTAAGTCTCACAGTTAATTGGGAGTAGCTGGGGATATTTTTCAGCAAAACAGGGGTGAAAATTGGAAAAGATAATTGGGGGAGGAGGGCCCACTGGTCAGAGGCTGTGAGCAACAGAGAACCCACTCGGTGGTCGTCGGTCAGCCGCAGCGATGGGTTACCGCCTCACAGCCGCGTCAGCGCGCGCTGGGAGTAACTCGCGCCCCCCTCCCGATCACCACGTACGCAGCACAAAGCTGAGTTTGCTGCCTCCCTCGCCTGCCACTCTGATCAGCGTCCGCGACGCGAAGAACTCACCGCAGCGTTTGCACCTCCGAGCCCCGGCGTGCACCCGTGCTGATCACCGGACACTCGCGATCCCTGCAGCAAAAAGGAGCGCCAGGGCGTACTCTAGCTATTTCCTGTGCTGCTCCAGCAAGCTGCACCCGACTGTGAGCGGTGTGAGCCATCGAAGCCGAAGAACCGGGAGGTACCCACGGAGCCGAGCTTCGGCTCACCGGTGACGGCCTCATCCAGCCATCGTCGCCGACCACATTCTACACAATAAAGGTGCGTGGGGACCCCTAGCTGGTGTAGCCGCCAACCATTCGGCAAACGACCCATCGGGTAGCAAGAATTTTAGAAAGTCCCGAACCCTAGTGCAACTGACCTAGCTCGGCAAGAATCCAAAATTCGGATTACACACTGAGTCAATGATCAAGCTAGCTCACAAGTAGCTCCTACAACTCCTAGAGCCCCTCCTCGAGGAGGAACCATGAAAAACCATCCAGAAATGGCCGAGTATTAGCCATTCCCATAGCCGCCGGTGCAAACACGGCTCGGGTCACCGTCGAGAGTGGGTTTGCCGGCGTTTTCAGCCTACGAGACTGCTCACGTCGGGTTCCTCGTGACCCACTGATGCTTCTCGAGCAAACCGTAGCCCTTTTCATGCCCCAGAGAGCGAGAATGACCTCGCTGGAGCCCTAGCCTCCGCGGTGGACGTCGCACGGCCGTTTCCGGTCACCGCCGGCGAGCTCCGACCCCCGAGACAAGTTCCACAGGGCGAGGTAAGGCTAGGCGGCCAGTTCTGGCACTAGGGGTGGTCGGGAAGGCGGTTCCGGCGAACCTCGCCGGAGTGCACCTCCGCTGGACTTGCGGGCGTGCGCAAGGAGGAAGAAGGCGGGTGGTGGGACCCACCCGCAGAAGTTTAAACATTTTGGGGGATTTTCCAGTTTAGTTCAACTTCAAATGCATAGAACTTTTGCTAGGAAGCTCAACATTCAGTGAACCAAATTTTGCTGAACTCGGAATTTTGAGTACTTTCCAGAAATACCAATTTCAGCTCATGAAACTTAATAATTTTCCAGAACTAAATCCCTAAAGTTTAAACTGTTGGGAATTTTATCTGGAGAATTACTTCATGAAAAATTCTGAAATTTGGCTGAGAGGTTCATTGGAAAATCCTTGAGTCACAGTAAAATTTTCAGACTCATCCAAGTTCATTTAGTCCCCCTAATGGGGTGATTAAAAGGACTGCCCTAAGAAAATAGAAAAATGAACAGAAACATTTTTCAGATTTTCTCAAAAACTTGTTTAGGGCATAACTTCCTCTAGGATTCTTCAAATTACATGGAACCAATTCCATTAGAACCATCTTAGATTCTAGTTTCCAGAAAGTAATGGTTGGAGCCATGAAAACCTATTGAATTCCTTAGAGGCTCTAATATTGACCAAATAGGCTTTTATTTATACAAGGCTCAAATAGACCTTGTTTCAAATGAAACTTGGTCAAGACTCTGGTTAGGACCATACCAAGCCACCATAAAAATTTCAAAGCTAAAGGGGAGGACTAGCTAGAGTTATAGCATTTACTTATTCAAATTTACACATTGCATTTGAGTTAACATGTAGTATCTCATTATCGTGTAGTCGCTGAAGGCGAGGAGACTCCGGAAGTACTTGACTTCCTTCTTCCGGACGAAGACCTAACCCCTGACCAGCAGCAACAAGGCAAGCCCCGGTTTGCATTAACCCTTTTATAAGTTTTGCTTTGTTTACATGTTTCGTATGAAGTATGAATGTGCATTAGGTATAGGATGTATGGAACCCCACTTGCATAACAAAAAGTTTCCTATAAGAGTGAGGGTAGTGTCTAAGACCTCGAGTAGACAGGCTATGCTTAATGATTCATAGGACTTCGGTACAAGTAGAGTAGTTGGAATCTACTCGCGAGTTTAGGCTTGGGACACACGGGTTCGGTTGAGTGATGTGAGATCACTTTAGTAATGAAAATGAGACTAGGCAGGGGCTAGGGCGCAGCAAGAGGAAGTCTTGTGTGCGCAGCCCTGTCCGTGTCGATTGAGGACCGATCCGTGTGCGGCCCTGCTGAGCAAGTACTGAACGTACCGAAGGCATATCGGATATATGGGCCCCGATAAACCGATGTAACCTAAACCTCCGGATGTCGAGGCATTGCACACCGATTTATAGGTGTAGTTTGAGGGCAGCAAGGTGGAAATCCGCTAACGGGCATAGATAGATGCTCCATGTAGGGAACCTCCTGTCCGTTTCGGTACGACTGGTTCGACGTTTGAGCTGTTGGGTGAAAGGTTGTCCCGTACGACATCGAGTGAGCGTGCTGTGCAGCTCCACGGGTGGGCGTACGTGACGTGCTCTTTAGGTATCCCTGCAGGTGTATATCGAGTCGATTCGCCGTCCCTCACGGTGACGAGTACCGCTTGTTCACTGAGTCGTGACGTAGGATAATGTATGAAATGTGATGATTTAATATTGCTGTTATGATATAATTGCATTGTTACATGTGTGCCACCAAATATTGCTCACTAAATTTCATATTCATGAACTGTTAACTTGTGGCTAAAAGATGAACTAAGGATTAACTTGTAGGCGTGTCCGTTTGCTGCAATCTTACCGTCCCATGTTCATTGTACACTACATGTAGAGTTTCATGCCTAGGTGAGTCGGTTAAGTCTTGTTGAGCCATCGTGCTCATGGTTGCTGCTTAAGTGTTTTTCAGGTGAGGAGCCACCCACGGACTCGGGTTACAAGTCCACCGGCGAGGTTTACCCTCCGTCAGGGACCACGGCTGAGTGGGAGCCGTACACACCGCGCTGAGCTGAGGAGTGCAGCTATTGTGGGTTTCCCTAGGGCGGGGCAGCCGACTTTTGCTAGATAGGTGGGCGTGAGTTGTATAATTTAGACTTCCGTTGTGTAATATAAACAATAGTTTGTAACTGAAGATTGTACCTGTTTGTACAGTTCAGTTGGTTTCCCATGTAATAAAAGATGTCCTTATGATGTGTGCTGTCAGGTGTCGCATCGTGCGGCACCACCCTCTGCAATCCTGGATGAGCAGATTCCGGTCCGCCACAATAAATTTCTGTAGGATTATCAAAATTACATGAAACAACTCCATTAAAACCACCACAAACTCTAGTTTACAGAAAGTAATGGCTTGCTCCATGAAAATCCCTGGAAATCCTTAGGAGCTCTAGTAATTGCCATTTCGACATTTATTTGTGCAAGGCTCAAATGAGCTTTGTTTCAAATGAAATTTGGCCGAGTCCCTGTTTAGGTTCTCACAAGGCCACAGTAAAAATTTCAGAGTCAAAAGGGATGTCTAGATAGAGTTATGGTCTTCATAATTTTCAATTAAACATCTTTGCTTTAAATTTGACACACATCGTTAATTTGATTACGTGTAGTCGTTGAAGGTGAGAAAGCCCTGGAGATCTTGGATTTCATCCCTCTGGGGGAGAATTTAACCACTGACCAGCAGCAACAAAGAAAGCCCCGGTTTGCATTTAATTATTTGTCTCAAATTTTTGCTTTATATTTACTTAGCTTGAGGTATGTATGTGCATTAAGTTTAGGATGGTTGAAACCCTAATTGCATAACTAGATTATCCTAAAGAGAGTGAGGGTAGTGTCTAAGTCCCGGAGTAGAATATGCCGTGCTTAATGGTTTATAGGCTTCGGTACGAGTCGGGTAGTTGGAATCTACTCGCGAGTATAGGATTCACAACATGCGGGATTGGTTTGAGATGTGAGGTAATTGTAGTAAGAAAAATGAGACTAGGCAGGGGCGTAGGACGCGGCAAAGGAAGTCTTGTGCGTGTAGCCCTGCCCGTGTCGATTGAGGACCGATCCGTGTGCGGCCCCGCTGAACAAGTTTGAATGTACCGAAGGCATATCGGATATATGGGGTCCGATAAACTGATGTAACCTATACCTCCGGGCGTCGAGACATAATGCACCGATTTATAGGTGTAGGTTGAGGGCAGCAAGGTGGAAATCCACCAACGGGCATAGAGAGATGCTCCGTGTCTGGAACCTCCTGCTCGTTTGGGTGCGATCGGTTCGACGTTTGGGCTGTTTGGTGAAAGGTTGTCCCGTACGACATCGGTTGAGCATGCCATTGCAGCTTCTAGGATGGGCGTACGTGACGTGCTATTCGGGTATCCCTGTAGGTGTATATCGAGTCGATTCGCTGTCCCTCATGGTCATGAGTACCGCTTGCTCTCTGTGTCGTGACGTAGTAAATATATGAAATGATTGTGATGAATTACCGCTGTTATGAATAAATTGTATTGCAACATGTGTGCCACCAGATATTGCTCAATAAATTTCAGATTTGTGAACCTTTAACTTGTGGCTAAAGGATGAAGTAATGATGAACTTGTAGGCGTGTTCCTTTGCTGCACATTGACATCCTACTTTCGAGTATGACTTGCATGTAGAGTTTCTTGTGTAGGAGAGTCGGATAAGACTTGTTGAGCCATCCTGCTCACAGTTGCTGCTATGCGTGTTTGCAGGTGAGGAGTACCCCACTGACTTGGAGTACGGGTTCATCCGCGAGGGTTATCCTTCTTCGGGAACGACGGCTGTGTGGGAGCCGTGCACGCTGCCCTAAAGCTGGAGTGTAGCTAGTGTGGGTTTTCTGTAGGGCTGGACACACTACAGGAATCCAGACAATAGACGACAACCGACTTTTGCTAGTTAGGGTTAGGTGTGAGTTGTATAGTTTATTCGCTGCCGTTAAACTCTGTAAGTTAGATGTAAACTAAAGGTTTGTGCTACTTCCGTACAAATTCAGTAGGTTTGAATGTAATACTTGGTTTCCTTATCGTGTGTGCTGTCGGGTGTCGCATCGGGCGGCATCACCATCTGTGATGCTGGATTGTATGGATTTCAGTCCATCACAAAGGGCAGCAGAACCCACCCCAAGGCAACAAAGGTCAGGCACCTAAGGTTGGGGTGCAGTGTTTCAATTGTGGTGAAGTGGGACACTATGCTCACAAGTGTCCAAAGAAGAAGCCCATGCAGCCACAGCAGCAGAACTTGGTGCACGGAAGGGTGAACAATGTAACCATGGAGGAAGCGCAGGAGGCACCAGATGTGGTGATTGGTACGTTCCCTGCTAATTCCCAGATTGCGACAATTTTATTTGATTCTGGTGCTACCCATTCATTTATTGCTCAAGATTTTATTAGAAAACATGATCTAGCAACAACACAAATGAACCATATGCTAGCAGTGAACTCTCCAGGGGGAGAAAGAACAAGACAAATATGTCCTAGAGTGAATCTAGACATTAATGGGGTAGTGTTTTCCGCCAACCTCATAGTGATAAGCTCACAAGGGATAGATATTATGTGGGTATGGACTGGCTGACCAAACATGAGGGTGTTATCCATTGTTCGACGAGAACGGTGGACTTGACCCATACGAGTGGCACCAAGGTTAAGTTCATAGCCGTCCAAGAACCGAGGAAGGACATTAAAAAATCAAGTGGAAGCGAATATTGAAGAAATAAGAGTGATAAAGGAGTTTCTAGATGTCTTTCCCGAGGAGTTACCACGTATGCCCCCCGATCGTGAAGTGGAATTCACGATTGAATTAATGCCCGAAACAGCCCCAATAAATAAGAGGCCCTACAGGATGGATTCCAAACAGCTACAAGAGCTCAAAGAACATATTCGGGAGTTGACAGAGAAAGGGTACATTTGTCCTAGTTCCTCACCTTGGGGAGCTCCAGTGATATTCGTACCTAAGAAGGATGGAACCTAAAGGTTGTGCGTAGACTACCCCGCACTCAATGAGGTAACCATTAAAAACAAGAACCCACTACCTCGCATTGAGGACTTGTTTGACCAGTTAAGAGGGGCATGTGTGTTTTTGAAGATTGATCTCTGATCCGGATATCACCAATTGAAGATACGGCCATCCGATATTCCCAAGACAACTTTTGTCTCTCGATATGGGCTGTATGAATACACGGTCATGCCGTTCGGGTTAACCAATGTCTCAGCATACTTCATGTATCTCATGAACAAAGTATTCATGGAATATCTAGATACACACCAACATGTTAAAACTGAATGATACACCATCGCAATTATGCGAGGAATTTGTGAGACTCAATTTATGTCTCGTGAATAATAGTGAGGCCATCGCAATGGAAGTGGATTCCACACCGGAACAGGATATACGCAATGGTCAGAAAAATGTTGAGAAAATCCAGGAGATTAAAAGACTCATCAGAGAGAATAGAGCTCCTGGGTTTAGAGAGGATGAACAGGGCACAATATGACTTGGGAAAAGGATATGTGTGCCTGATGTGAAGGAAATCCATGGATTGATCCTGAGAGAAGTGCATGATTCTAACTACTCCATTCATCCTGGGAGTACTAAGATGTATCAGGATCTTAAGAGTAGGTAGTGGTGGTATGGCATGAAGCGAGATGTGGTTGCTATGTGTGACACATGTCAGTTGGTAAAAACAGAGAACCAAAGATCTGCGGGCTATTGCAACCACTTAAAAGTACCAGAAAATGGGGAGAGATAAGCATGGACTTCATACTGGGTCTGCCTAGAACCCAATCGGGATACGATTCGATATGGGTAATAGCCGATCGACTAACCAAGGTAGCTCACTGTATTCCCGTAAAAGAACATTACAACGGTTCTAAATTGGCTGAATTGTACATGTCCAGAATTGTGTGCCTACACGGGGTGCCAAAGCAAATAGTGTTAGATCGAGGAACACAGTTTACCTCAAGATTCTGGCAAAAATTGCATGAAACCATGGGGACACATCTCAATTTCAGTTCTGCATATCACCCTCAGACCGACGGGCAGACAGAAAGAACCAATCAAATCCTCGAGGACATGCTAAGAGCTTGTGCACTCAAGAACATCAAAAGTTGGGACAAGAACTTACCATATGTAGAGTTCTCCTATAATAACAGTTACCAGGCCAGCATGAAGATGTCTCCATTCGAGTCGTTATATGGGAGAAAGTGCAGAACTTCTTTGTTTTGGAATCAAAAAGGAGAGAGTGAAGTATTTGGGCCAGAAGTGTTACGAGATGCGAAGCAAAAGTGAAAGAAATCTGCAACAACTTGAAGATAGCTCAGACTCGACAAAAAAGAGCTATGCGGATACAAGACGAAGAGAGCTCAACTTTGAAGTCGGATATTATGTCTATCTCAAAGTGTCTCCTATTAGAGGACTTTGTCGATTCAAAGTGAAAGGAAAACTAGCACCTCGGTATATCGGACCTTTCCAAATTCTAGAGAGAAAAGGAGAAGATGCATATCGGTTGGAGTTACCGTCTCGCCTATCCGATGTGCATGATGTGTTCCATGTGTCACAACTTAAGAAATGATTGAGAGCACCAGAGGAGAAGTTGCCAATGAATGAGTTAGACGTCCAAGAAGACCTTTCATATAGTGAGTAGCCGGTTAAGATTCTTGAGACGACATAACACATCACAAGGAACAAAAGAGTTTGTATGTGCAAAGTGCAGTGGAAACATCACTTGGAAGAAGAAGCCACATGGGAAAGAGAAGACAAACTCAAGGCACAGTTCCCAGACCTATTCCCCTAGGAGTTACCAAATCTCGAGGACGAGAATCCTTTTAAGGGGGTAGAGTTGTAACACTCAAAATTTGGCAAATCAAATTTTGAAAAGAATGGATGTGATGCATGCGTGAAAATTTGAAACGGATTTGAAGTTTGAAAGAAGAAACAGAAAATGGAAAAGAGAAAAGAAAAGAAAAGGCCTCAGTGGGCCGAATCCTCCGTGCTCGGCCCAGCAGCCCGCAGACTTCTCCCCACCTCTCCCTCTCACTATCGCGTGGATTCCACACGTCAGGCGCTTCTTCTCCAACCACCAGCCGGTTTCCCGGCTCCTCACACGCTCAAACTCCTCGCCCCTATCCCGAATTTGATGCACACGCCCACGATCTCAGGCCCCAGTGCAGTCCCGCACGATCTCAACTAACCCCGTCGCCCCCTTGCCTATTTAAACGCCAAGGTCCGTCTATTTTCCTCCCTGCTCGGCCGATCTCCATCCACGGTGAGAACCGCCGCCCCACCACCTTTTCCTTTGAATTTCCTTCCGTTTCTCTGATCGAACGTGCCTGTTGCACTCGACTGCCCCAGGGAATCTCTCAGTTGAAGGAAACTCCAAGGACCTGTGTGAGGACCCCGCCGTCCCGATCACTCACGGGAACGGGATACCTCGCCCGGGAATCGCATTGGGTGGTGCCGTGCGATGCGGCACCCAACAGCACACATAACAAAGCATCATATTACATAAATCAAGCGGAAACTTACAAAGTTTTGAGTTTACAAATACTTTTCAAATAAACTACAGCGGAAGACTATTACAACTCACGACTCATATCTATGCTAAGCAACAGAGAAGGTGTCCAGCCCGCGGAACCTTCTCACTAGCAACACTATCACAGTAGCAGTGGCAGGGGTTGCCCTGAGTTCACCACTCGGAGAGTTCCGAATCTCCTTAGGCACCCGTACATCTCAGCGTACAGTTATTTCCTGCAAAACAACTTGTGCAGTATCTGTGAGCACGAAGCTCAGCAAGACTGACCCGTCACCCTAGTCATGAAACTCTATATGATGGAAATAGAGGGCTGATTATAGCATTTTTTTTAAACGATGAGCTTGAGCTAAAGGAGAGTCCTTACTTCCAGTTTTACTCAACTTTTATAGACCTCGCGCAACTTACATCGAGACCCCACAATCAAACAAGAAACGCTTCATCTCGATGTCACTTGCCCGAGGTGAAAGTAACTTTAGTGAACTACCCTAGACTCATACAGACCTTGCGCCACCAACGTCGAGACTCCACAATCAAACAAGAAACGCTTTGCCTCGACGCTTCTAGCCCAAGGTGGAAATTAAATTTAGTGAAGTGTTGATCGTTCCTCATCTCCATTATGAGGATTACCCACGAAGCATATTAAATATTTCCCCGGTTTATTACTACGTCACGACTCAGTGTACAAGTATGCTCACTACCGCGAGCGACGGTGATTGCAATCAAAAACACCCGGCTGACACGACACGTACGCCCGTACTCGACATTGCACACAGCAACCGTCACTGACGTCGTACGTGGCCACCTTTCACACGACACCCAAATGTCGAACCGGTCCCACCGACTGGGATTATGTCTCTCTACGGCAAACCCTCGTAGAGCCGACTTCTCTATCCTTTCAGCATCGGCATCAGACGGTGAGGTATGCCTCGACACCCAGGTTAACATGTTACATCGGTTTCCTGGGTCCCATATAGCCAGTATGCATCCGGTACACAACTCAAACTTGTCTAGCGGGGCCGCACACGAGAACGGGCCTTAATCGACTCAGACATAGACTAGGCTCACAGGATCACGTCCTTGACCTTCCATCCACTGCCCGGTCTCCATTCCCACTATGAGGATCAATTCCCAACTCTTCCGATTGATCCCCCTAAATCCCTGTTCACGAGTAGGAATCTGCCCACACGAGGTTTGCTTATTTTAATCCACTTTTGTTGAGATCAACAGTTATAATGAATTGATAACATACCCTACATTAAACTCCAGGGTTTTCTGGGTCATGCATTTGGAGTTTCATACCATCTAGACGTAATGCAATAAATATAATACTAGATGTATGAAGTGAATACAAATAAAAACTTGTAAATTTGATGCAAACCGGGGCTTGCCTTTGTTTTGCAGGTGACTTATATATATATGCAGTTAGTGAAGATCACTTGGTGCTTGATCAACCTCTTTCCTCCTTCCTTGATTTCTACTCCGATGATTTCAACTCCTCCACGTAGATACTACACGTGAAGAATATGCATATTGTTTAATTGTAAAGACTTTGCTACAAGTCCTAATAACAAGTTTTCAAAAACTGGAACTCTGTTTAAGAATTTAAAATAACACTGGTGCTAGTGGTTTAGGTTTGGATCTAAACAGATGATTAAATGCTAAATGGTTTCCCCCCCCCCCCCTCTTCTATATTGATCACCTAAAGAGGTTAAAAGCACAGGGGTGATCCAGAGCTCCACTGGAGCTGAGAATTTTCATGTGAGTTTCTTGTCACAAGAAAGTCCTCTGGACCAAAAATTAGCACTTTTCATTGAGTGGTTTGTCCAGAATAATTTTCTAAGCAATTAAGCAAAGAAGAATTAATTCTGAGATCCCACCCATGTTCATGCAAAAATTAGTGAACCATAATTTCAATTATAGCTCATAGAGTTTGCATGAATTTTCCTAGCATTTTTGGAGCTAAGGAATAGCTAGAACTGAATTTCCAAGTTTTGGAAATTCCCTGAAATTGTTTTCTGTATTCATTTGAATACAGAAACTTAAAATCAGAATTAACCTAACTAAATCAACTCTAAATGAGTTGAGAATTTTACAGTTGTTCACTAATACCCTAAAGACTATTCTGGAAAAATTTGAGGATCTTTGGATTAACCAAGCTCCCTCTAAAATTCTTTTGCTAGAAAGTTTAAAGAATTTTACAGAATTAAATGAAGGGTTTCATACAAATTGGGTTCTACATTTGGATAGTACTCTATCAGAGGAATCCAACGAAATTTGTTTCACAATTTTTGGATTCTCCTACCCAATGTTGTAGCTATTCAAAGTTTGAACTAAAAACTGAAATTCCCCAAAATGTTCAAATACTGGCTGTGGGTCCGGGGACAGGTGTCACGCGTCGGGGCAAGCCACATGAGGCTACAGGGTATTTCCCGCGCCACCACACCAGATCCCTGCGCCACAGCCGATCAATATTTGAAAAACCGTCGCTGACGGGCGGGACCCACCGGTCGTCTTCTACCTCCGGCCCCCGCGCCCGCGCCCCGCCGTGCTCGCCGGAGTTCAACGGATTCCGGCCTCCCGGCCATCCCCTGAGCTCTCCCTCGCCGCTAGGGCCTTATTTCACGTGCTGAACACGATGGAACCCTCTTCCCCGGCCGGCGATGGCTCTAACCTAGCTGGCCACGGCGCGGCGGCTCTGGACCGGTTCGGCAACGTCGCCCGGTCATCCTAGCCTGCCCAGACCTCGGTGGAACGGCACTACAGCACCAGTGGACGCCAGGGAGGATCGTCCGGGTGGTGAAGCAGCCTGCAAATGGCCCTAACCTAGCTCTCATCGGGAGCCCGAACCGCCCCACCATAACCGCCGTGGAAAAAGTGTGAAATACGTCGTGCACAATGGTTTTCAGGCATTGGTTGCAAAAGGGCAAAAGATCGCCGGCTAGCCCAGCTCGTGTGTGCAAGATTTGATGGCCTAAGAATGAGAGGGACAATCGAATTTGGTATTACCGTATCAGAAGGTCGGATGGTGCCCGACGGCGATCTTTTCCCAAATTCGAGCCCGGTAGCTAATCTCATGGCTTGAGCTTCGGGGATGAGCATCAGGGGCTCCCAGCGCATCCGAGGGTGTTCCCTTTTTCGACATTATCACGGAGAAAGTGATACCTAATGTCAATGTGTTCAGTTCTCGAATGTTGCACGAGATTTTTAGCAATGCAAATGGCACTAGTGTTATAACAAAACAGTGGAACACTATCTAGATCAACCCCATAGTGCTTAAGTGTTTGAACAATCCAAAGAATTTGTGAGCAAGCACTAGCAGCAGCTACATATTGAGATTCGGCTGTGGATTGTGCAACTGAACTTTGTTTTCTAGAGGACCAGGCAACAAGTGAATTACCAAGAAAATGACAAGCACCAGAAGTACTTTTCCTATTAATCCTACAACCCCAAAATCAGCATCAGAAAAAGCTTTCAAAGTAATGGTTGAGGAAGAAGGAAGAAAAATGCTAAATTCTTGAGTTCCATGTAAGTACCTGAGAATCCTTTTGATGGCTTGACGATGTGAAGCACGTGGGGAGGCTTGAAATCGTGCATAAAGACATACGCTGGATTGTATGTCCGGTCTTGATGCCGTGAGATACAAAAGTGATCCGATCATGCTTCTATATTCTTTTTGATCAACAGGATCACAATCTTCATCAAGTTCAAGTGTTGTTGCTGTTCCCAATGGTGTTCGAAGAGGCTTGCTTTTGTCCATGTTGAAGTGCCTTAAGAGATCTTTTGTATACTTTGTTTGATGCACAAAGGTACCCTCCTTGTTTTGCTTGATTTGCAGCCACAAAAAGTACGTGAGTTCTCCCATCATACTCATCTCAAATTCTGAACTCATCATAGCTGAAAACTTGGACACAAGATCATGAGAAACACAACCAAAGATAATATCATCCACATACACTTGAACGAATAATGAGTCATTGCCATGCTTAAGAACAAAAAGAGTTTTATCAATCTTGCCCATGGTAAACCCCTTTTCAAGTAAGAATATTTTTAACCTATCATACCATGCTCTAGGGGCTTGTTTGAGACTCTACAAGGCTTTGGACAGTTTGTAAACATGATAGGAAAATTTGGATTTTCAAAACCAGATGGTTGTTTGACATAAACCTCCTCATCTATGTAGCCATTAACAAAAGCACTTTTACATCCATTTGATATAGCTTAAAACCTTTAGATGCAACAAAAGCTAACAAAATTCTTATGGCTTCTAATCTAGCAACAGGAGCAAAAGTTTCATCAAAATCTAGACCTTCAACTTGTGTGAAACCTTGAGCAACCAACCTAGCCTTATTCCTAACCACAACCCCATCCTCACTTTGTTTATTTTTAAACACCCATTTAGTTCCAATTAAAGTGTGACCTTGAGGTGGATGTACAAGTTTCCAAACATTATTTCTTTCAAAATTTTCTAACTCTTCTTGCATGGCAATAATCCAAGATTCATTAGTGAGTGTGTGTGATATATCTTTGAGTTCAAAAGAAGCAACAAAAACAGAATGAGCATGAGAATTGAGGTCGAAAAACCTGGATCTTGTAACTCATTCATGCAAGATACCAATAATTTGTTGTGGAGGATGACTTTTGAGAATCCGGAGGGGAGTGGACACTTCACAAGCTTCTTCTTCATGTTCATCACAAATAGATGAGCTTGTGACATGAGGAGGATCTGGACCAGCAATGGTGGTCGTCGGTGCTGGCTGTGAATCAAGATCAGGAGCTGGAACAATGTCATTAGATGCCCAAATTTCGAGCAGCAGCACATTGACATTAGGTATCACTTTCTCCGTGATAATGTCGAAAAAGGGAACATTGTACTTCACCATGTAGATACCGAACAACAATTGGCTGACATTTTTATTAAACTTGGATTTCACTCGTTTCTGTTACATTCGTAGTGAATAGGGGTTATGCATCCTCATGGCTTAAATTGAGGGAGAATTTTGAAATTTGGGAAGTCTATGTGTGAATCTGAAATTAAAATAATATGAGCATAGTATTTCATGCATATATGACTTTGTGATTCCTTTTTCACACTGAAAGTTCTTACTACATTACTCGTGTTATACATTTTTTAGTTTTTACCATGTCTAGTAATTGGAATAATTACTTACACTAAATCTGGTCATGGTCAAACTTTCTTGCTGTTTTGAACTTGTTGCATTGATAGGAGAATGAGTCCCGATCTTCCGAGAGGTAGGGTAAACTTGATTGGGTGGAGATCTCGACGTTGATGATCCAAGGCTCCGAACGAACAAAATCCCGTAATCACTACACCACTGCTCCGTTGGTTATCACCCGTGTCACACGAATGACCTCGCCACGAAGGCTTATCCCTGCAAGCGCAATCAAGAACACAAGCAAGAACAGAGAAGTTGCAATCAAAACTAAATTGAGCACGAATTTGGGGTCTCACAACCGATGATCGGCGACACTGTTCAATGACAGATTGTAACTAAGCAAAACCCAGCTGTTTGTGACGGTGACTAGGGGGTACAAAGGAGGTGGAGGACGACCAGGGGGTGCTGGGGTCGTGACCTAACCCTAAGACACGTACATAATGGACTTGGACTCGATACAAGGCCCAATGGCCCAACTAGGTGATGCAACACTCTGACAAACTCTAAACTTTATATTGTTTCTAAGTTTCCCGTCGACTTCAAGGAAATTTTGATGTGGGGGCCAGTTCCATTGGAAGGTTTATCCTCTTAGCTTTCCGTGCATATGTAGAACGTCAAAAACGGAGTCAGTATGCCTCCTGTGCATCCATTTTAAGGTGGACTTCTCCTAGGCCCGAGTTGGACTCGAGTTTGAGTTGGGCTCAGTCTCTAACTTCTTGTTGGCGTATTTTCTGGTCCTCCACGTGTCCAAACCCCTCTCCATGTATCTCCATGTCCTCTCCATGGTTCCTCTAAATTCAATTGTCGTGCTCGAGCTCTAGTAATTGGACCTTCCATGTCTACCATGTGAGTGTTGTGTATATCTGCAAGAGTGATGTCCACATCATGCATGCTCACAAGTGCTTTTAATCATAAAGAATTAATCAGGTAATCAACTCACATGTTGAGTTTTTATGTTCAAATAAAAAAATGAGAAAATATCAAGAGAATATGCATGCATCGCACTTCTTCTTTTGAGATGGCTTGTCATTGCACTTAGATATGAACTTGAAAGGAGTTGTGTATGACTAAAACCATGTCCTTAAGTTTCTGACTGTCAAATGACATAGGCTTGGCTTGGTTGGTTAGAATAAGGCTGATGATGCATATAATCTCTTGCAAATGTCATAAGATCAAAATTTGTGCTTTAAATGATAAATAAAATGCAACAACAAGTGTCATGTTTTCAGGTCTTGAAATAGTTAAGTTTGTGAGATCATGACTTGCTTAAATTGAAAATTACACTTGATCTCTAGCATGGCTTACACTACTTTATGTATCTCATTGATGTGATAGTGTAAGTTACTTGATAGTATGATTTGGATGAGCTTTGTTTTATATGTATATGTTATAATGTGCTCATAACAAATTAAAATTTCTCTTTTGTACCTTGCTGAATACATTGTCAAAGGGAGAGAAATTGATCACACATTGCACACATTCACAAGTGTTTTGGCACGATTCTTCTCAGGGGGAGAATTTTTGATATTTTTGTTTTTCTTCTTATTTTATTTCTGATTTACAAAGGGGGAGAAATTGTTTTCAAAACTTTTCATGTGAATAAGCCAATGTTCGGATTTTAAGTGGTGTTGCCAATGCATTCATCAAGGGGGAGATTGTGAGACCTATGTGTGCTGAATACATTGGCTTTGACGATAAAAGTTTTGAATACTACCAAAAAAACTTTTTAACAAGGTCCGACTCTAGGTCCGAGCTCCTGCAAGGTCCGACGATAGGTCCGACTTGTTTTTGTGGGGGCCCACCGTCCCGGTTCACGGGGACGGGGCACCTCGCCCGGGAATCGCATTGGGTGGTGCCATGCGATGCGGCACCCAACAGCACACATAATAAAGCATCACATTACATAAATCAAGCGGAAGCTTACAAAGTGTAAATTTTACAAATACTTCTCAAAAGATGCTACAGTGGAAGACGATTACAACTCACGTCTCGTACCTAAGCTAAGCAACAGAGAAGGTGTCCAGCCCGCGGACCCTTCTCGCTAGCAACACTATCACAATAGCCGTGGCAAGGGTTGCCATGAGTTCACCACTCGGAGAGCTCCGAGTTTCATCGGACACCCGTACTTAGCAGCGTACAGTTATTACCTGCAAAACAACTTATGCAGTATCTGTGAGCACGAAGCTCAGCAAGACTGACCCGTCACCCTAGTCATGAAACTCTACATGCTAAAATAGAAGGCTGAATATAGAAGTTGGCACAAAAGATAACTTGAGCTAAAGGAGTGTAACACCCCAAAATTTTGATTCAAAACACTAAACCATGTTCAGAGGGGAATTTAAAAATTTTTGGACGTGTTGCATGTTTTGCAAAAATTCAAATTCAAACTGGAATTCAAATTAAACTCAAATCAGAAAAGAAATGGAAAAAGAAAAAGAGAAAACGGGAAAAAACCGGCCAGTGGGCCGAAACCCGCCAGCCGGCCCAGTTTCCCCGCGCCAGCCCGCCCCCGCGCGCGCTGCGCTGTCTCTCACAGACAGGTGGGACCCACATGTCATCCCTAACCCCGCGACCCCGGACTCTCCCGCGCGCGCGATCCTAACCGATCGAAAAACCGCGTCCCTCAGCCGAATTCCGGTCCCAGAAGAATCCAACTCGATCACAACTGACCCACCGCCCTCCCCCGGCTATAAAAACCCCAGCCCCGATCGGTTTTTCCCACGCGATCGCCGATTTTTACTCCGGTGAGCACCGAGACTTCGCCGGTGAATTCTGGCCGATCTAAGCTCGGAAACTCTGATCTAACTCGCTGGTCTTGATCCACCGCCTCCGGGGAACTTTGTAGGTGCAGAAAACTCGGAGAGTTACGGTGTAAATCCAGCGCCGACGAGCTTCGCCGTGGTTTTGCCTCGGACCTCGCCGCCGATCACTTTCCAGGACCCCCGAGCTCGAGAAAACCCCCGAGGTGAGATCCCTGACCTCCCCTCTACCGATCTAGGCCATAAGATCACAGTTTTAGGCAGAATTCTCGAGGATCCGAAACTTTCCGGCGAGATCGCCGCCTCCCGCCGCCGTGCGCCGTCGGCAGCGCCGCTCGCGCTCGATCAGAGCGACGTGGCCGCTTGTGCGCCGTTTATTTTAAATCGCACGGTAGACTTTAAAACCCCGCGTACCGGTTCGATGTTATAATCCCAGCCGTCGGTTTAAAATCGGACGGTCCACGTCAGCTCCGCATTATAAAGACTGGAATTCTTACGTGCTACCCCCTGGGGTTCTCTGGAATTGAGAGCTAGCCCCGGAAACTTCAGATCTAGCCCCTGGAACTCCAGAAAATCATGTAAATTCATTTAAAAATCAGTTTTAGCCCCTGGACTTAATAGAAATTAAGAAAAACACCTCTGATAAGTGTAGATAGACCCCTGGAAATTATGAAAATAATATTATAGACCCTGTAATGGGGTGAGTTTACTTTTTAACCCTGTTTAGTATTTAATTTAGAAAATTGAATATGTAACTAGTGTTTAAAAATTTAAAAAGGGGGACAAACATAATTGTCAAAAATTAATTAAAAACTTTCTCAGTACTTAGAAAACTTTGGAGTGAGATAAAAATATATTTTTGGGCTGAAATAAATCTGTTTCATCTATTATTCACATTTATTAGTATAGGGACACATTTTTAAGTAAAGAATAGTTATAGAAAATAGGTAAAATAATTATAAAATAGTTTACATCAGAGGCAAAGGTCAAAATATGTTATTAAATTATTTAGGACCAGAACCTATTCTGTTTAGATGATGTGTATTACTAATTTCATAATGAAATACACATTTATGCATAGGAGAATAAATCTGAAAATATAGCAATTAGTAAATGATAAATGGAGTTTTTAAAATCCAAAGAGTTCAGTTTAGGGTTGATAGAAATTGTGAAGGCACATATGGAGAAGAAAAATACTTTTCATACATACTTGGTAGTTTAATGTAAGGAATTTATTTAAAACTGAAACACACACACATATATATATATATATAGTATGTAAGTATAAATATGAACACCAAAGTAGGAATCATATACATATAAATAAAAGTGTGTGCAAGCCACAGATCAACACACAAAGTGACCACAACACATATAAGGGTGAATGAATTTCATAAATATGAATGTGTGGTTTGTATGAAGTAGAAGTGTGAACTATGTCTTATGATTGTTGTTTTTCTTTTGCTATGTGTGATGGTATGAAGTAGAACCTGTTCAAGAGCAAGTAATTCCTTTCCAAGATCAGGACTACTCATTTCAAGAGCAGCAAGAAGGAGGCAAGTGTCCTTGACCACTTTGATCCTATGCTAGGATGTGTAGATAGAATTATTTGCATTGTCAAATGAAATATGAAACCCATGCTAGGAAAGTTTCCCTAGAATTGCATTACCTTGTTTCCTTGTAGCTTGGGTTGGGATTTATTTTATCATGTCATTTAATATTTTGCATATGCTTAGCCATGCTTAGAATGGGATAATTGGGATATGAGATCATCAGTTTATATTACCATACTCTTGAATGAGATATTGTGAGTTATGTAGAGGTAGGGATCAAGGCAAGTTGGATGTTTTGGTTGTGTGCTGGGTGCACGAGACTTGGGTTTGTGTTTAGTACTTGCCTGGATCCTAAGGACCGGTTCATGGAGCATGTAACCCGGCTTTACAGTGCCAACCACATGCTGAGATGGGGCAGCTTGGCCAATTAATTAGGTGTATCCCCGGCGTAGTATGGGTGTGTTGGATGGTGCGGGGAGTAGGTGTCAGCTGAACTACCATATGAACCGCAAGGCTCAAGAGGGGGCCACTGCAGCGGGGTTGGAGCCTCTTGTATGCTGTTAGGGGTGAAACCTCAGTGGGCCCACGCTCGTCGGGAATCCCTTTGTAAAGGCTTCGTAGTGATCTCCTGGCTGCACACCTGGGAAGTGTGAATGTGGATCGTAGCCACTGGCATAATGGAGGTTCTTTTAGTCCACCCGACAACGGGGGATGAAATCACTACATGTGGGTACAGTGGTACAAACTCTGCAGAGTCAAAAGTGTCTTGACAGCCGTGCTCACGGTTAAGAGCGGCCTGGACTTATTCATGATTAGAGGATTGATGGTTTTGGAAGTTAAGCGGGGAGCTTAACATTGGAAATGATGTTATGGTTATTGGATTATGATGATGGGATGGGAGATTGGGAATATTTCACCTGTGTAGTAATGTAGGTGCTTAATAAGCTAAGGTGATAGGTATTAGTTGCGTAGTGCTTTAACCATGAGTTCAACCTATCCTTGTTCTAGCCATGCATGATATAATTTTCCCACACTTGCTGAGTACCATTGGTACTCAACCTTGCATATCTGTTGGTTTATATTGCTGCTCAGGTCAAGATAATGAGGTGGTGTATAATGACCAAGATTTTGGACCCGAGGAAGGTTTTTAGGTTCATGAAGACCCCCGGGCAACGCCTGTGATGGAGCCCTAAAGAATAATATTCCGCTGCTAGTTTATTTACTTGTGATGAACTTATTATTGTCCATCGAGACATTTACTATGTAAGACTTAGTTATATTCGACACCTGGCTTGTAATAAATGATGCTTCACTATTTGTCATCACATGTATGAGAAAATGATCCTGGCATACATGTGATATTCACTTGGTTGTTTCTTCGGAAAAACCTGGTGTGACAGAGGTGGTATCAGAGCCAAGGTTGCCCGTAGGAACGTGGACCTAGGTAGAAATGGACGTATTTAAGGGCCCTATTTTCTTAAAAACTATTTTCCAAGGTGTGGGTGGAAAAAAGTGTTATTAAAGGAGTCATTTTCTTCATCTTACCCCAACTTTCATTCAAAATAGGATTTTTATTTGAGAATTTATCTAACCTAATTTTAAATTCTTTTGTTTTAGATGGTTCGCATGATTCGCACCGCTCGTAAGTCCACAGGAGGGAGAGTTCCCGTAGTGGCCCTTGCCGAAAGAGAGGAGAGTCGTCCTGTGACGTACCTTTCCTACGGATTGGCAGTTGGAGACTTGTTGCGCCGTCTTCGGCGTATGCTCGAAGCCGCCGGCAATACGGGCAAGCTAATCATCCACTATAACTCCACCAGGACCATCTGTGAGAAGAGGGAAGAATGGAGTTCGGAGATGAGGATTATACACGAGAATCAGCTGCTTAAGATTCACCACTCTCCAGCTTGTCGAGCAACACAAGTTGACGCGGAAAAAGATGTCACCTGGGAGGCCATCACCTGCCAGAGTCACATCTATCGTCGCCACTTGGACAAAACTGAGTACATGTATGTCCTCCAACGTGAGAGTGGTACCACGGAGTACAAGTACCCACCGGTGCAGCAAGGGACTTCCCATGAGCACATGGACTTGTGCTTGGAGGATGCTGCTATGCTCAGCACTCGACTGCAGGAGTGTCAACAAGAGCTTCAGGATGTCCGAGACACCCTGAAGGAAACGGAGGCGTTGCTGCGAGCTTGCTTAAAGGCGAGAGAAAGAGGAGATGGGAATGAACTGTGTGTCACCGTGAGTGATCCATGGACTCCTGACTCCCCGGATCGCCGAGCGATCAGGCGTCGTCGCACTTCTCCACCAGCAGCCTCCCCACCCAAAGCAGAGTCAGAAGGTAGCCGAAATGAGGAGGAAGATCCCGAGGAGCCAGCTCAAGAGGACGAGTAGTGTAGAGCCTTTCCCCTAGCTAGCAGGAGGTCGAGTAGTCGAGTCGTGACGTAGTTAATGGTGTGATAATGCTTGGTGTGTGACGTGAGTTGTGGAAGCCATGAGCAATTGTCCACAGCCTCGTCTTCAGATTGTTTTGCTTTGGTGTGTGAACCCACAGGAAATAATAGTGCACTTATTTGGTGTGAGATATAAATCCCCGTAAAAGTATAACAAAGCCTCAACACTTCAAGGTGCAAACTAATGAAAGTAGTAAGATGATACTAAATGATTTCAAATTGACATTGGTTGATTCTGCCAGATGGCCGGAAGAGGAAAAGGACGTGCTGCCAACCCCGCCAACAACAACGATGAGGCATGCAACCCTCATCTTTCTGGAGGCCAGGACCGGGGTGGTCGCCGTGAAGAAGTTGACCCTCTCCACCAAATGCTGGAGAATCAAAATCAGCTCATCCAGAACTTGACTCAAGTGGTGGCCAACTTGCATCAAGTTCCACCTCCACAAGCTGCACCACGCCAACCAAGGTTGAGTGAGTTTCTAGGAACTCAACCCCCAAAGTTTGCAAGTGCTGCTGAACCTCTGGAGGCAGATGATTGGCTGAAGACCATTGAAAGTAAGATGAGGATAATACAATGCCAAGGGTATGAGAGGGTGTTGTTTGCCTCTCATCAATTGCATGGACCTGCTGCTGATTGGTGGACCGCCTACGTGGCCGCCCATCATGACCCTGAGAACATCACTTGGGAAGAGTTTAAGCGTAGCTTCCGCAACCACTACATCCCAAGAGGTGAACTCAAAAACAAGAGGAAGGAGTTTTTGGGACTGCAGCAGGGAAACATGACGGTGAGGGAATACCTCACTAAATTTACTCAACTATCCCGTTATGCTCCACGAGACATAGAGACTGATGAGCAGAAACAAGATTGTTTCGTGGAAGGACTTACCGCAGAGATGCAGTGTGCCATGTCCTCCAATGAGTATGAAAGTTTTCAAAAGATGGTGGACAGAGCGTTTGTGGTGGAAAGGAAGCTAAAGGCCCTGGAAAATGAGAATAAGAGGAAGGCGGGGTGGTCACATCAGGCCTCAGGGAGCAACACCCGCCCACGTATGATGCAGCAACCTACGGGGCAGACGAGCCGTGCTGCGGTACCCTATTCAGCACCAAGAGGGTACAACCCAAACTACAGGCCACCCGCAGCACCAGTACAGCCGCAACGTCAGTTTGTGCAGCAGCCTCGCCCCGCATATCCACCTCGACCAGCAGTACAAGGACCCCCAAACCAACCCCAAGACAACAAGGGCCAAGCAACTAAGATTGGGGTGCAATGTTTCAGCTGTGGTGAAGTGGGGCACTACGCCCATAGATGCCCGAAAAAGAAGCCTGCGCCGCCACAACAGCAGAATGTATTGAGAGGACGGGTGAACCATGTCACTATGGAGGAAGCACAAGAGGCACCCGACGTGGTAGTTGGTAAGTTTCCTGCCAATTTACACCTTGCAACTCTGCTGTTTGATTCTGGTGCTACCCACTCGTTCATTGCTCAAGGGTTTGTTAAGAAGTATGACCTAGCAACCACACAAATGAACCATATGCTAGCCGTAAACTCTCCAGGTGGAGAAATAAGGACAAGACAAGTGTGTCCCAAAGTGAGCCTAGACATTAATGGGGTAGTATTTACTGCTAACCTCATAGTGATAGATTCACAAGGGATAGATATTATTTTGGGTATGGATTGGTTGACCAAACATAAAGGAATCATCCATTGTTCGACCCGAACGGTGGAACTAACTCACCCCAATGGTACCAGAGTAAAGTTCATAACAATACACGAGCCTAGGAGGGACATTAAATTAAATCAAGTGGAGGTGAAAGTTGAGGAAATCAGGACCATCAGGGAATATCCAGATGTTTTTCCGGAGGAGTTGCCAGGTATGCCTCCCGACCGTGACGTGGAGTTCGCAATTGAGCTAGTACCGGGGACAGCCCCGATATACAAGAGACCTTATCGAATGGACTCCAAGCAGCTAGAAGAGCTCAAGGATCATTTGAGAGAATTGACGGAGAAGGGGTATATTCGCCCTAGTTCCTCACCATGGGGAGCTCCGGTGATATTTGTGCCTAAGAAAGACGGAACCCAAAGGTTATGCGTGGATTACCGTGCCTTGAATGAGGTAACCATCAAGAACAAGTACCCATTACCCCGCATTGAAGACTTGTTTGATCAGTTGAGGGGAGCTTGTGTGTTCTCGAAAATTGATCTCAGGTCGGGATACCACCAACTCAAGATAAGGCAATCTGATATTCCCAAGACAGCTTTCGTATCTCGGTACGGACTGTATGAATACACTGTCATGCCTTTCGGGCTAACCAATGCCCCGGCATATTTCATGTACCTCATGAACAAGGTATTCATGGAATATCTGGACAAATTTGTGGTGGTTTTCATAGATGATATTCTCGTCTTCTCCAAAGATGAAGAAGAACATGAGAAACATCTAAGGTTGGTGTTACAGAGGCTGCGAGAACACCAACTATATACCAAGTTGAGCAAGTGTGAGTTTTGGCTGAAGAGAGTTCCCTTTTTAGGACATATAATCTCGGAGGGAGGAATCTCCGTAGATCCCGCCAAAATCGAGGATATCCAGAAGTGGAAAACCCCTGAAAATGTCGGGGAAGTTCGAAGCTTTTTGGGATTGGCTGGATACTATCGACGGTTTATTGAGGGATTCTCCAAGATCTCGAGACCTCTCACTAAACTGTTGGAGAAGGGAATCACATTCACCTGGACGCCACAGTGCGATACGAGCTTTCAGGAGCTAAAGAAGAGATTGACAACAGCCCCAGTGTTGGTTATGCCAGATATGCAGAAGAATTTCACAATGTACTGCGATGCCTCTGGAAATGGGTTGGGATGTGTTCTCATGCAAGAAGGACATGTCGTGGCTTATGCATCCCGGCAGCTTCGGAAGCACGAGAAGAACTATCCTACACATGACCTAGAACTAGCTGCAGTGGTACACGCGTTGAAAATTTGGCGGCACTATTTGATGGGGAAGAGGACAGAGATATATACGGATCACAAGAGTTTGAAGTACATATTCACACAGCCAGATCTCAACCTCAGACAAAGGAGATGGTTAGAGCTAATCAATGACTTTGATGTAGGCATCAACTATCATCCCGGAAAAGCAAACGTCGTGGCCGATGCTTTGAGTCGGAAAGTGCAGGTCAATAAGTTGAGCTTGAAGGACATGCCTGCAGAATTAAAGGACGAGGTTATAAGACTCAATGTATGTCTAGTAAATAGTGGTGAAGCCATCGCCATGGAAGTGGACTCCACACTCGAGCGAGACATACGCGAGGGCCAAAAGAATGATGAGAAGATACAAGAGATCAGACAGCTCATTAAGGAAAATAAAGCTCCTGGTTTTAGAGAGGATGAACAGGGAACGGTGTGGCACGGGAAAAGGATCTGTGTGCCAGAAGTAAAGGAGATCCGTGAATTAATTTTGAAGGAGGCTCACGATTCTGACTATTCAATTCATCCTGGGAGTACGAAGATGTACCAGGACCTCAAGAGCAGGTATTGGTGGTATGGCATGAAGCGAGATGTCGCGGAACATGTTGCCCTATGTGACACATGTCAGTTGGTGAAAGCAGAACATCAACGACCCACGGGATTATTGCAACCACTCAAAGTACCTGAATGGAAGTGGGAAGAAATCAGCATGGATTTTGTCGTGGGATTGCCTAGGACCCAATCCGGGTATGATTCAATATGGGTCATTATTGATAGGCTAACCAAGGTAGCTCATTTCATCCCTGTGAAAGAAAGCTACAGCGGATCCAAATTGGCAGAATTGTACATGTCAAGGATTGTGTGTTACCATGGAGTGCCAAAGAAGATAGTGTCGGACCGAGGGACACAGTTCACCTCGAGGTTTTGGCAGAAGTTGCATGAAACCATGGGAACCCATCTGAACTTTAGTTCTGCCTATCATCCCCAAACTGACGGGCAGACGGAGAGAACCAATCAGATCCTTGAAGATATGTTAAGGGCATGTGCACTCAAAAACAATAGGAGTTGGGACAAGAACTTACCGTATGCGGAGTTTTCCTATAACAACAGCTATCAAGCTAGTATGAAAATGTCACCGTTTGAAGCTTTGTATGGAAGGAAGTGCAGAACTCCTCTATTCTGGAACCAAACAGGAGAAAGTAAAGTGTTTGGTCCAGAAGTGCTACAAGAAGCCGAAGCGAAGGTGAGGGAGATTCGCAACAACTTGAGGATAGCACAAACACGCCAGAAGAGTTATGCTGATGTACGAAGAAGAGAACTCGTTTTCAACGTGGGAGACTATGTTTATCTCAAGGTGTCCCCTATCAGAGGACTTCGTCGGTTCAGGGTGAAAGGGAAGTTGTCACCTCGATACATCGGACCCTTTCAAGTTTTGGAAAGAAAAGGCGAAGTGGCGTACCAACTAGAGTTACCGGTTCATCTATCAGATGTACACGATGTATTCCATGTGTCACAACTCAAGAAATGTCTGAGGACGCCTGAGGAGGTGTTACCCATGAATGAAGTGGATGTAGCTGAAGATTTGTCTTATGCCGAGCAACCATACAAGATTTTGGAGACAATGGAACGCCTCACCAGAAATAAAAGAATCCGGATGTGCAAGGTGCAGTGGAAGCATCACTCAGAAGAGGAAGCCACCTGGGAACGGGAAGATGAGCTCAAGGCACAATTTCCGGAATTGTTTTCTTAGAAACACCAATCTCGAGGACGAGATTTCTTTTAAGGGGGGTAGAGCTGTAACACCCCAAAATTTTGATTCAAAACACTAAACCATGTTCAGAGGGGAATTTAAAAATTTTTGGACGTGTTGCATGTTTTGCAAAAATTCAAATTCAAACTGGAATTCAAATTAAACTCAAATCAGAAAAGAAATGGAAAAAGAAAAAGAGAAAACGGGAAAAAACCGGCCAGTGGGCCGAAACCCGCCAGCCGGTCCAGTTTCCCCGCGCCAGCCCGCCCCCGCGCGCGCCGCGCTGTCTCTCACAGACAGGTGGGACCCACATGTCATCCCTAACCCCGCGACCCCGGACTCTCCCGCGCGCGCGATCCTAACCGATCGAAAAACCGCGTCCCTCAGCCGAATTCCGGTCCCAGAAGAATCCAACTCGATCACAACTGACCCACCGCCCTCCCCCGGCTATAAAAACCCCAGCCCCGATCGGTTTTTCCCACGCGATCGCCGATTTTTACTCCGGTGAGCACCGAGACTTCGCCGGTGAATTCTGGCCGATCTAAGCTCGGAAACTCTGATCTAACTCGCTGGTCTTGATCCACCGCCTCCGGGGAACTTTGTAGGTGCAGAAAACTCGGAGAGTTACGGTGTAAATCCAGCGCCGACGAGCTTCGCCGTGGTTTTGCCTCGGACCTCGCCGCCGATCACTTTCCAGGACCCCCGAGCTCGAGAAAACCCCCGAGGTGAGAACCCTGACCTCCCCTCTACCGATCTAGGCCATAAGATCACAGTTTTAGGCAGAATTCTCGAGGATCCGAAACTTTCCGGCGAGATCGCCGCCTCCCACCGCCGTGCGCCGCCGGCAGCGCCGCCCGCGCTCGATCAGAGCGACGTGGCCGCTTGTGCGTCGTTTATTTTAAATCGCACGGTAGACTTTAAAACCCCGCGTACCGGTTCGATGTTATAATCCCAGCCGTCGGTTTAAAATCGGACGGTCCACGTCAGCCCCGCATTATAAAGACTGGAATTCTTACGTGCTACCCCCTGGGGTTCTCTGGAATTGAGAGCTAGCCCCGGAAACTTCAGATCTAGCCCCTGGAACTCCAGAAAATTATGTAAATTCATTTAAAAATCAGTTTTAGCCCCTGGACTTAATAGAAATTAAGAAAAACACCTCTGATAAGTGTAGATAGACCCCTGGAAATTATGAAAATAATATTATAGACCCTGTAATGGGGTGAGTTTACTTTTTAACCCTGTTTAGTATTTAATTTAGAAAATTGAATATGTAACTAGTGTTTAAAAATTTAAAAAGGGGGCCAAACATAATTGTCAAAAATTAATTAAAAACTTTCTCAGTACTTAGAAAACTTTGGAGTGAGATAAAAATATATTTTTGGGCTGAAATAAATCTGTTTCATCTATTATTCACATTTATTAGTATAGGGACACATTTTTAAGTAAAGAATAGTTATAGAAAATAGGTAAAATAATTATAAAATAGTTTACATCAGAGGCAAAGGTCAAAATATGTTATTAAATTATTTAGGACCAGAACCTATTCTGTTTAGATGATGTGTATTACTAATTTCATAATGAAATACACATTTATGCATAGGAGAATAAATCTGAAAATATAGCAATTAGTAAATGATAAATGGAGTTTTTAAAATCCAAAGAGTTCAGTTTAGGGTTGATAGAAATTGTGAAGGCACATATGGAGAAGAAAAATACTTTTCATACATACTTGGTAGTTTAATGTAAGGAATTTATTTAAAACTGAAACACACACATATATATATATATAGTATGTAAGTATAAATATGAACACCAAAGTAGGAATCATATACATATAAATAAAAGTGTGTGCAAGCCACAGATCAACACACAAAGTGACCACAACACATATAAGGGTGAATGAATTTCATAAATATGAATGTGTGGTTTGTATGAAGTAGAAGTGTGAACTATGTCTTATGATTGTTGTTTTTCTTTTGCTATGTGTGATGGTATGAAGTAGAACCTGTTCAAGAGCAAGTAATTCCTTTCCAAGATCAGGACTACTCATTTCAAGAGCAGCAAGAAGGAGGCAAGTGTCCTTGACCACTTTGATCCTATGCTAGGATGTGTAGATAGAATTATTTGCATTGTCAAATGAAATATGAAACCCATGCTAGGAAAGTTTCCCTAGAATTGCATTACCTTGTTTCCTTGTAGCTTGGGTTGGGATTTATTTTATCATGTCATTTAATATTTTGCATATGCTTAGCCATGCTTAGAATGGGATAATTGGGATATGAGATCATCAGTTTATATTACCATACTCTTGAATGAGATATTGTGAGTTATGTAGAGGTAGGGATCAAGGCAAGTTGGATGTTTTGGTTGTGTGCTGGGTGCACGAGACTTGGGTTTGTGTTTAGTACTTGCCTGGATCCTAAGGACCGGTTCATGGAGCATGTAACCCGGCTTTACAGTGCCAACCACATGCTGAGATGGGGCAGCTTGGCCAATTAATTAGGTGTATCCCCGGCGTAGTATGGGTGTGTTGGATGGTGCGGGGAGTAGGTGTCAGCTGGACTACCATATGAACCGCAAGGCTCAAGAGGGGGCCACTGCAGCGGGGTTGGAGCCTCTTGTATGCTGTTAGGGGTGAAACCTCAGTGGGCCCACGCTCGTCGGGAATCCCTTTGTAAAGGCTTCGTAGTGATCTCCTGGCTGCACACCTGGGAAGTGTGAATGTGGATCGTAGCCACTGGCATAATGGAGGTTCTTTTAGTCCACCCGACAACGGGGGATGAAATCACTACATGTGGGTACAGTGGTACAAACTCTGCAGAGTCAAAACTGTCTTGACAGCCGTGCTCACGGTTAAGAGCGGCCTGGACTTATTCATGATTAGAGGATTGATGGTTTTGGAAGTTAAGCGGGGAGCTTAACATTGGAAATGATGTTATGGTTATTGGATTATGATGATGGGATGGGAGATTGGGAATATTTCACCTGTGTAGTAATGTAGGTGCTTAATAAGCTAAGGTGATAGGTATTAGTTGCGTAGTGCTTTAACCATGAGTTCAACCTATCCTTGTTCTAGCCATGCATGATATAATTTTCCCACACTTGCTGAGTACCATTGGTACTCAACCTTGCATATTTGTTGGTTTATATTGCTGCTCAGGTCAAGATAATGAGGTGGTGTATAATGACCAAGATTTTGGACCCGAGGAAGGTTTTTAGGTTCATGAAGACCCCCGGGCAACGCCTGTGATGGAGCCCTAAAGAATAATATTCCGCTGCTAGTTTATTTACTTGTGATGAACTTATTATTGTCCATCGAGACATTTACTATGTAAGACTTACTTATATTCGACACCTGGCTTGTAATAAATGATGCTTCACTATTTGTCATCACATGTATGAGAAAATGATCCTGGCATACATGTGATATTCACTTGGTTGTTTCTTCGGAAAAACCGGGTGTGACAAGGAGAGTCCTTACTTCAAGTTTTAAGCAACTTTTATAGCCCTTGCGCAACTTACATCGAGACTCCACAATCAAACAAGAAACGCTTCATCTCGATGTCCCTTGCCCGAGGTGAAAGTAACTTTAGTGAGCTATCCTAGACTCATACGGACCTTGCGCCATCAACGTCGAGACTCCACAATCAAACAAGAAACGCTTTGCCTCGACGCTACTAGCCCAAGGTGGAAATTAAATTTAGTGAAGTGTTGATCGTTCCTCATCTCCATTATGAGGATTACTCACGAAGCATATTAAATGTTTCCCCGGTTTATTACTACGTCACGACTCAGTGTACAAGTATGCTCACTACCGCGAGCGACGGTGATTGCAATCAAAAACACCCGGCTGACACGACACGTACGCCCGTACTCGACGTTGCACACAGCAACCATCACTGACGTCGTGCGTGGCAACCTTTCACACGACACCCAAATGTCGAACCGGTCCCACCGACTGGGATTAAGTCTCTCTACGCCAAACCCTCATAGAGCCGACTTTTCTATCCTTTCAGCATCGGCATCAGACGATGAGGTATGCCTCGACACCCAGATTAACATGTTACATCAGTTTCCTGGGTCCCATATAGCCAGTATGCATCCGATACACATCTCAAACTTGTCCAGCGGGGCCGCACACGAGAACGGGCCTTAATCGACTCAGACATAGACTAGGTTCACAAGACCACGTCCTTGCTCCTTCCATCCACTGCTTGGTCTCCATCCCCAACTATGAGGATCAATTCCCAACTCTTCCGATTGATCCCCCTTAACCCCGTTTCACGAGTAGGAAACTGCCCACTCGAGTTTTGCTTCTTTTAATCCACTTCTGTTAATTTGAGATCAGCAGTTATAATCAATGATATCCTATTCTACATTTAAACTCCATGGTTTTCTAGGTCATGCAATTGGGATTCATACCATCTAGACTTAATGCAACAAACAATTTACTAGACCAAGTAAAGTGAATACAAATAAAAGCTTCTAAATTTAGATGCAAACCGGGGCTTGCCTTTGTTTTGCAGGGAACTAATATATATATATCTCAGTTAGTGAATACCACTTGGCTTGATCTCTTGCCTCCCCCCTTTGATCTCTACTCCAATGCCTTCAAGTTCTTCACGTAGATGCTACACGTAATGAATATGCACATATGTTCAATTGTAAAGATTTTGCTACAAGTTCTAATGACAAGTTTAAAAAAAATTGGAACTCTGTTTAAGAATTTAAAATGACACTGGTGCTAGTGGTTTGGGTTTGGATCTAAGCACATGATTAAGTGCTAAGTGGTTTCCCCCCTCTTCTATATTGATCACCTTAAGTGGTTAAACAGAACAGGAGTGATCTAAAGCTCCAATGGAGCTGAGAATTTTCATGTGGGTTCCTTGTCACAAGAAAGCACTCTGGACCAAAAATTAGCACTTTTCATTGAGTGGTTTGTTCAGAACAATTTTCTAAGCAATTAAGCAAGGAAGAATTAATTCCGAGATAACACCCATGTTCATGCCAAACTTAGTAAACTACAATTTCAATTATAGTTCATAGGACTTGCATGAATTTTCCTAAGATTTTTGGAGCTAAGAATTTCCCAGAACTGAATTTCCAAGTTTTTGGAAATTCTCTGAAATTGTTTCTGTATTCAATTGAATACAACAACTTTAAATCTGAATTGCCCTGAGCAAATCAACTCCAAATGATCTTAAAATTTTACAGGTGTTCACCAACATCCTATAGAATATTCTGGCAAAATTTGAGCGTTTTTGGATGAACCAAACTCCCTCAAGAATTCTTTTGCTGAAAAGGTTTAAAGAATTTTTCAGAATTAAATAATGAGTTTCATACAAATTGGGTTGTATATTTGGACAGAGCTATTAAATATAAATCCAACTCAATTTGAATCACTAAATTTGGGGCTTACTAGCAAGAGTTATGAGGTTTTAAAGTTTGGGGAAAAATTCTGAAATTGAACTCTGTTCTATTTTTCCCATTTTCAGAGGCATAAGAAATTAACACCACATTTGGCCAAGCAAATGTGGTCCAATGCTTCTGAAAATTTTACTGGAGTTCAGGTATTTTTGGAGGAATCTCCTGCTCAAATTTGGGAATTTTCCAATACACAGAGCTCCTGGAAAAATTTCTACAAGATTCTCATTATATGAATTAATGAGCCAAAACCAGGGATTTTAATAATTATTGGGATGTACCCTTGATAGAAATCTCTTAGAAGAATCCAACAAAATTTATCTCACTATTTTTGGAGATTTCTACACAGAGTTATGCATTTTCTAAATTTGAACAACTCTCTGTTTGATTTTAAACAGAACAGTCAAACGTGGGGCCCACGGGTTAGGTGCTTCTTCAACCTCCTGCCAGAGCCCGCGGGTGCACACCGGCAGAAAGCGTGGCACGGCTCGTTCTCTCTCATTTCTCCACCAAATGAGCTCCGGTTTCACCCTACATGATCCTTGGAACATGGCGCGGCTGCCGGGCAAGGTTTTCGCGCATGAAAACGGCCAAAAACAGGTCAGCACCGGTGGGGCGGCTCGGGAGCTCGGCATCAACGCGTTCTGGCGAAAGCTTCTCCCGGCGAGCTACCTTGCCCTAAAGCCTCACCAGAGCTTGTGGAGCATGGAACGCACCTCAGTTTGTGCAGCAATTGGCGGGAATAGGGCGGTCACCGGAGACCCGACCCGTTTTTGCCGCCGGCGACGAATTCTCGTCGCCCGGGGCCTGTGATGATCGGTTTTCTTTGGTTCTCGGCGTGGGAGGGCGCTAGGGAATCTAGTTGCTGTGGTTTGAATTGTAGAAGGTATGATCAATCGGTTTGAGAGAATTTCAAGAATTAACCAAGGTCTGTTCTATACGTGCGCCGGTGCCAAAAACCGAATTCCGGCGAGCCGGCGTCGGGGGAGAGCAGGGGATGACGGGATGAGTATCTAGACTGATTGTGCACCTCTGTGAGCTTTGGAGCACGTCGGGGAGGCTCGGAGATGGCCAGGCGACGTGGAGACGGGTAGGCACCATAGCTCTGTTTTTGCCGGGAGAAATATGGCTCAGCAGCAGCGGGGAAAGGCCGGGGACGAGCTGAGAACACGTTGAGGGCGTCGGGGAGACTTTGGCGCAGCTCTGGGATGGTCCGGCTGGCGTTCAACTGGTGGGAATGGCTCAGCGGTGATCGACCGAGGCGCAGCAGCGTGTTTGGGTCGGGTGAGCGCGTGAGGAAGAAAAACACTCGGTGGCTGCCTCGGCTGTGCGGGAAAATCACGTAGGGAGGGCACCACGTGCTGCCAGCGACCGGTGCAAAGAGCAGGAGGTGGCTCGGAGCAGCTCGGTGTCGCCGGGACTCCTCGGTGGAGTGAAAGCCAGAGAGAAGACTTAGTGTATAAGTCTAAATATCACTATGACATGTGGGTCCCACCGCCCCTTCTTATCCCCTCTCATTTTTCTCACAAATATCTCCACACTTTGGCAAATGCTGGAAATCAAATGGTGAGAATTCAAATCTGAAATGTTTGTGGACATTTGGACAAGTTTCATCCAAATTCAAATGTATATTTGAATTCATTGCAATTTAAGTCCATTTGGAAAATGGATAGCAAATATCTTCCAAAATTCATGAGACTTTGCCTACCCCCTAATTTGGACCTAAGGAATTCAAATATGAACTCTGATATTTGATTTGGCTGCTGCAAATGAGATTTTTAATACAACAGTTTGGACACCATTGTGTTACTCTCATTTGAATTTTTGAGTGGAACAATTTGTTCTCAAAATCAAACTTTAGCTTCCTCACACATATGGGAACTTCCCACCTTAGTTTTAGACCCCTATTGGGTTCCAAATCTTCAAATAAATATTTGAACTTGTGTGAAGAAGGCTCTCATGTGTATTATTACATGTGGAAAAAGTTTTAACAAGTCCCATTTTTCATACATGTGAAACCAACTTTGTACAAACAAGAGTTTCTTTGTATGCATATTTTGGGACCTTTACAATCCTCCCCCTTAAAAGAATCTCGTCCCGAGATTACAAGATAAAAAATGGGAGGTAGGATCGTGAAAAGTTATAGGTTGTGCGACGTCCAAGTCGGGATAATTGGTACGAAAAAACCCTTCGCTCTCCCATGTCGCTTCAATCTTGGAGTAATCACTCCATAAAACTTTATAGAACCACAACGTGCCGTCGCGTGTGGTTCGGTCCTTTATGTCGATGATCTGAACCAGTCCCTCCTGATGTGTGAGATCTAGTTTCAGTCCTTCGATATTCCCCAGCTGAATGGTGGTTGAACACTTGAGGTACTTCCTCAGCTGAGAAATGTGGAAGATGTTGTACACACCGGTGAATATCGCTGGTAATTCCAACCGGTATGTAACGGATCCACATCTTTCCATAACTTGGGATGAACCGATGAATCGAGATGGATAGAAACTATGACAAATGAGTCTCGTCAAAAATCTTTCTTCCTCGACTCCAGTTTATGGGGTACGATGATTCTATCCTTAAACGGCAGGACGCCGTCTCTGTCTTTCCAAAAATATTTTAGTTTCCCCACTGTCTATACATCTCCGCAAATGTGTCATGCCCTGATCATGTTTCTGGGCTACCACCCTTTTTCCACGGATGGTGGGGATAAAAGCTAAATTGTGGAGAGCTCTAGGGTGAACCATACGTATTGGTGGCTCTCTCTCTATCAACGGGGTGATGGTTGGATTACGAACGTGTGACTTGCGACTCCCGCATTCGCCCACGTCAACCTTGCCTGGATGATAGTGGATCTCTATTTCTTAATCCTTTATCAACTCCAACCATCTTTGTTGCCTCATGTTTCATTCCTTCCGAGTGAATATGTACTTGAGGCGCTTGTGGTCGGTATATAAATGCACGAGGTCACCGAGTAGGTAGTGCCTCCACATTTGAGTGTGAGTACCACGGCAGTGAGTCCTAAGTCATGAGTCGGATAGCATTGCTCATGATTCCTGAGTTGCCGTGATCCATACACGACCACCCTTCGGTCTTACATCCGCACACAACCTAGCCCAAAGTCGGATGCATTGCAGTACACAACGAACGGTTTTGTTGTGTCTGGCTGCGCCAAAACCGGTGCTGATGTTAGGTGCTTCCCTATTGCCTTGCTCGCTGCTTTACACGATGAACTCCAAACTTATTTGATAGCCTCCTTCAGCAACTATGTCATAGGCTTGACAATCTTTGAGAAGTTCAAAATGAACCTCCGATAATATCCCGCAAGTCCGAGGAAACTCCATACCTCGTGAGCATTTCTCGGGGGCTTCTAATGCAGCACTTGTGCGATATTATTCTGGTTCACAGCGATGCCCTTCGCTGAGATGAGATGCCCGAGACAAAGTACTTGTGATATCTAGAATTCACACTTGCTGAATTTCATGTATAGCTTGTGATCCCGCAGCCGTTGCAAGACTATACGCAGGTGCTTCTCGTGTTCTCCCTCCGCCTTGGAATAAACCAGTAGGTCATCGATGAAGACCACAACAAACACATCCAGCTCTGGCATGAATACCGAGTTCCTTAAGTACATGGACTGAGCTGGAGTGTTAGTAAGGCCAAGGAATACGATAGGTACTCATAACTCCGTACCTCGTCGAAAAAAAACTGTCTTCAGAATAGCCTCAGCCCTTATCTCAATCTGATGGTACCCTGATCCTAAGTTCATCCTGAAAAGGATCCTTGCTTTGACCAACTGATCAAACAATAAGTCGATCTGTGGTAACGGGTACTTATTCTTGATTGACACAATGTTAAGCGGACGAAAATTAAAACTAAGCCATAGTGTTTCGTCCTTATTCCTACTACACAGCGCAGAGCAGCCCCAAGATCATGAGCTTGGTTGTATAACTCATTTGCTCATGAGTTCACTTAGTTGCTCCTTCAACCGTGCTCTTTGCTGTGCAGAACAGACGCTTCTGTCCTAACCCAGATTTTGATCCGTTTAGAAGCATTTTCATAACTCAGGTTGAATACCAAAGTTAAAGTTAACTTTAATATCTTTTCAACGAGTATTCATATGCCTTCAGATCATATTTGGATCAAAAGTTATGATTGATCAAAGTTGACAGAATACCTGGATAAAATTTGCCAGCATCTCCTTTGCGTGGGGCTGACTTTATCACAGTTGTATATGAAAATATAACAAGAACCTGAACAACCTTTGAACTACAAAAATGTTTCATGTCTCATAACCTTTCCAACGGTGTATCACAGGCTCCTTAGGGATTTTTCTACAGGATGTTATGGCTAAACAAAACAGAAAGGTCCAGAGAGGTTTTTCTACTGTCCTGGTTCTGGACAGTTTGCCTTCAACTGGACTTTTCAACCACCTAATGTGTAATTTTGCTCTGGAAGTCTACAAGAAAGTTGTAGAGCACTTGAAAAGATTTCCAGAACTGTATCACACACCTTAATTGGTTCAAGCTACTCAGAGTAATGCTCTGTTAAAGTCCAGCAAGAATTCCTGCCAGAAACAGAGCACTCTGTTTTTGAAATCTTTAAAACCTAAACCTTCTCTCATTTGAATCTTAGCTCAAAATAAGAGCTCAGTAACTAATACTTGTTTCAAACTTCCATTTTTAGTTGAAATTTAGTTCATGAATTATTTCTTCATAGGGAAGGAGTTATTAAGTGTAGTACGGTGTCGATGCACCGTAAGAAGCATGTTGGTACTACGTAGCCTCACCAAAGAAAATCCTAAACCGGCTTATCAAAACTAGGACTCCTACTAGAATTTTGTTTATCAAAACACAAGAGGAACAACCCCAAAGTCGTACACCACGAGCTCTGGCCTCCCTTGCTTATATAACCAGCCCGAAGGCCAACTCAACTCAAACTAGGACTCCTACTACTACTTGGATTCAAACTGTAAGTTTCCAATACTGCTCAAGACTCTTCGACACGCAGATAGAAGCAATCTTAAGACTTCCAAACACCTTAGTAACGTCCCAAACATTCCTAAAACAACTCAAATTCGTGACCCACACGAAATCCTATCATAACCAACTCAAAACTTTCCATATTTGAGTCAAACACGACTCAGTCGCAACCTGAGTCCATAACCTAGTCGGTTGAACCTTTCCGACCAATTCTTTACGTCCACATCTCTTCATCACGCCTTGGAACCATGCAGCCACGTCCATGCACTCCTTGCACACGTGCAAACATCTGCCAACGACGTCCAAGATACCTTCATATGTATTGTTCTTGATTCAAACATACTGTGCAACCTCCCGATCAACTCAACCACAATTCCTCCTGAACTTGGTTGTTGAACCTCATCTTCTCCCTAAGACTAGTTCAATGGATCCCGTCACCAGCCATGCCTGGAACTCAAGCAACACCTGCAAATGAATAAAAAACCAATACTTCCGAGCACAAGTCCTCGACTTGACTCTCGTTAGTTCCAAAACTACAACATCTTACGTGAGCACCTCACATAAGCATGTTGTAAACCATAGCAAAATGATATCAGCCATAACCACCAAAACACACCAAAAATTTAGTAAAATAATACTAAGCAAACTTTCCATAAGAGTAAAGCAAGTTCGAAACATTGCAAGTAAAAGCAGAACCATTGCAATCAAGCTCCGAACCTTACCAAAGCTAACCGGACCTTGAACCAGAGCTTACCAAAGCTAGTCGTACCTAGTGCCGGAGCTTACTAAAGCTTAGTAGGACCTAGCATGGAACTTACCAAAGCTAGTCAGACCTAGCACCGGAGCTAGCAAAAACAAGTCAGACCTAGCCAAAATAAGTCAGACCTAGACAAAGCAAGTCAGACCTTACGTCGGACCTATCATCGGACCTTGCAGGAGCTCGGACCTAGAGTCGGACCTTGTTAAAAAGGTGTTTTGGTAGTATTAAAAACTTTTATCGTCCAAGCCAATGTATTCAGCACACATAGGTCTCACAACATAGATTCCTGAGTGGAATAGAACCTCGGGAAAAATTCTTAGTGTCTCTCTTGCATTTACATTTCTTTGAACGTCATGGTTGCTTAGGGTTTGTTTTAATTATTTCGCTATTAGAGTATACATCATCACAATCTTGCAATTTATTTCAATATTCAGTCACACTTGTTATATAGGATTGCTAGTTGTTTTATCCATATTTTGTTAAACTAAAATCTGAAGAAAAACCCATAAAAATCAAGTTTTAGGCCTTTCCAGCAGTTTGACCAGACTAGTCCGCCCCTGAGCCAGACTAGTCCGGCCCTTGTGTTCTAATCTCATTTAATTATTTTCAGGTATTTTAGCCTATTCACCCCCTCTAGGCAATTTCAATTGGTATCAGAGCAGGTCTCTCCATCAAGAGTCTAACCACTCGGAGAGAAGATGACCGGAGCTGAGGGATACGAGATTTCGCCGACGTCGCAAGGCGAAAACACACATGACAAGAAAAAGGACACTGATGTGCTGAAAGATCACTCAAGTGACGATGAAGAAGTTCGCCAGCTCAAGGCACGACTTCGCGAGAAGCTAGGTCACTCAAGTAAAGAGAAGAAGAAGCCGAAGGATCAAGAAAGGAGTGGTCAACCGGACTACTCCCAATATCCTTTCAACTATGAACGATTAACTTGCAACAATCATTACTTATCTATTCCTCTTGGCAAACCCCCTCAATTCGATGGAAATGATTACTCAATGTGGAAGCATAATATAAAGATGCATCCAATATCCTTAAACCCTAGCTTGTGGCAAATATCTTAATAGGTGTCCATCTTCCAAGAAATGAAGAAGACGATACCCCGGAGCAAGACATCCTACTTCATCGCAATGCTCAAGCAGTAGGGGTCATCACCTCATCCTTGACTCGAGAAGAGTTCAACTGAGTCGATGGATTGGAGGTGGCCAAAGACATATGGGACACACTCAAGACGACGCATGAAGGCAACCGACTCATTAGGTAGGCCAAGATCGAGATGATTGAAGGAGAGCTTGGGAGGTTCACCATCATGGATTGTGAGTCCCTTCAAGACATGTACAACCGTCTCAAGGTCCTCGTCAACAAGATCTGATCTTATGGATGCACTCGGTGGACGGATCATGAGGTGGTGAAGAGGATGCTTCGGGCATTCATGCCTCAAAACATTGCTCTTTGCTCCTTGATTCGTGAGAGCCCGGGATATGCTCAAATGACCCCGGAGGAAATGCTTGGAAGAATCATCAACAACGAGATGATGGAGAAGGAAGCCATGTTCTACAACGACCTCCAAAGGCTCGCCTCCTCAAAGAAGAAAGATGTTGCTTTCAAAGCAACATTCTCATCACAAGACTACGAAGCAAGTGATGATGAGGGTCTCGACACTGATGAAGAAGAGGCACTCTTCATCAACAAATTCAAGAGGATGATGATAAGAAGGAAGGGGAGTAAGAATTATGAGAACAAGAACAAGGAAAGGTCCAAGCCCAATACGAAAAGAGCATGCTACAACTGTGGTGAATATGGACACTTCACTGTGGATTGCCCATGTGAAGAGAGTAAGAAGAAGAGAGATGGCAAGTCCCAAGAGAAGAAATTCTTCAAGAAGAAGAGGCATCAGGACATGCTCACCTTGGGAAGGAATGGGACTCAAACAAAGACTCATCCTCCGAGGATGAAGAGAAAGTGGCAAAACTTGCCATTGGAAGGAGCAAGCTCTTCCCAAACCTTGAAGACTTCAAGTCTACATGTCTCATGGCTAAGGAGGGAAGAAATGTTAAATCTAAACCATCCTCCTCTACATCTTCACTTGATAGCTTTGATAGTAGTAGTGCAAATGAATCCATGCTTAAGGATCTAAGTAGGAGCACCTTGAAAAAGATGAGATTTTTGTCGGAAGAAATATTTGAGAAGGATGAACTCACCAACCGTCAAGAAGACATATTGTAACACCCCAAATTTTGATTCAAAACCCTAAACCATGTTCAGAGGAGAATTTAAAAATTTTTGGACGTATTGCATGTTTTGCAAAAATTCAAATTCAAACTGGAATTCAAATTATACTCAAAACAGAAAAGAAATGGAAAAAGAAAAAGAAAAACGAGAAAAAACCGGCCAGTGGGCCGAAACCCGCCAGCCGGCCCAGCTTCCCCGCGCCAGCCCGCCCCCGCGCGCGCCGCGCTGCCTCTCACCGACGGGTGGGACCCACATGTCATCCCTAACCCTGAGCCCCCGCGACCCCGGACTTTTCCCCCGAGCGCGCGAAATCGCAACCGACCGGAAACCGCGTCCCGTCGCCCGAATTCTGATCCCAGAGGACTCCAACTCGATCACAACAGACCCACCGCCCTCCCCCGGCTATAAAAACCCCAGCCCCGATCGGTTTTTCCCACGCGATCGCCGATTTTTACTCCGGTGAGCACCGAGACTTCGCCGGTGAATTCTGGCCGATCTAAGCTCGGAAACTCTGATCTAACTCGCTGGTCTTGATCCACCGCCTCCGGGGAACTTTGCAGGTGCAGAAAACTCGGAGAGTTACGGTGTAAACCCAGCGCCGACGAGCTTCGCCGTGGTTTTACCTCGGACCTCGCCGCCGATCACTTTCCAGGACCCCCGAGCTCGAGAAAACCCCCGAGGTGAGATCCCTGACCTCCCCTCTACCGATCTATGCCATAAGATCACAGTTCTAGGTAGAATTCTCGCAGAATCGAAACTTTCCGGCGAGATCGCCGCTTCCCGCCGCCGTGCGCCGCCGGCAGCGCCGCCCGCGCTAGATCAGAGCGACGTGGCCGCTTGTGCGCCGTTTATTTTAAATCGCACGGTAGACTCTAAAACCCCGCGTACCGGTTCGATGTTATAATCTCAGCCGTCGGTTTAAAATCGGACGGTCCACGTCAGCCCCGCATTATAAAGACTGGAATTCTTACGTGCTACCCCCTGGGGTTCTCTGGAATTGAGAGCTAGCCCCGGAAACTTCAGATCTAGCCCCTGGAACTCCAGAAAATCATGTAAATTCATTTAAAAATCAGTTTTAGCCCCTGGACTTAATAAAAATTAGGTAAAACACCTCTGATAAGTGTAGCTAGACCCCTGAAAATTATGAAAATAATATTATAGACCCTGTAATGGGTGAGTTCATTATTTTAGCCCTGTTTAGTATTTAATTTAAAACATTGAATATGTAACTAGTGTTTAAAAATTAAAAAGGGGGACAAACATATTGTCAAAATTAAGTTAAAGACTTTCTCAGTGTTTAGAAAATTTTGGAGTGAGATAAAAACATATTTTGGACAGAATTGAATCTGTTTAATTTATTATTCACATTTAGGGACACATTTTTAAGAAAAGAATAGTTATAGAAAATAGGTAAAATAATTATAAAATAGTTTACATCAGAGGCAAAGGTCAAAATATGTTATTAAATTATTTGGGACCAGAACCTATTCTATTTAGATGATGTGTATTACTAATTTCATAATAAAATACACATTTATGCATAGGAGAATAAATCTGAAAATATAGCAACTAGCAAATGATAAATGGAGTTTCTAAAATCCAAAGAATTCAGTTTAGGGTTGGTAGAAATTCTGAAGGCCCATATGGAGAAGAAAAAAACTTTTCATACATACTTGGTAGTGAAAAGGTGTAGTAGTTTAATATAAGGAATTTATTTAAAACTGAAACACACATATATATACATATATATAGTATGTAGGTATAAATATGAACACCAAAGTAGGAATCATACACATATAAATAAAAGTGTATGCAAGCCACAGATCAACACACAAAGTAACCACAACACATATAATGGTGAATGAATTTCATAAATATGAATGTGTGGTTTGTATGAAGTAAGAAGTGTGAACTATGTCTTATGATTGTTATTTTTCTTTTGCTATGTGTGATGGTATGAAGTAGAACCTGTTTAAGAGCAAGTTAACCCTTTCCAAGATCAGGACTACCAATTTCAAGAGCAGAAAGAAGGAGGCAAGTGTCCTTGACCGCTTTGATCCTATGCTAGGATGAGTAGATAGAATTATTTGCATTGTCAAGTTAATTATGAAACCCATGCTAGGAAGTTTCCCTAGAATTGCATCACCTTGTTTCCTTGAAGCTTGGGTTGGGATTTATTTTACCATGTCATTTATTTACATGCATATGCTTAGCCATGCTTAGAATGGGATATTTGGGACATGAGATCATCAGTTTATTATACCATACTCTTGAATGAGCTATTGGGAGTTATGTAGAGGTAGGGATCAAGGCAAGTTGGATGTTTTGGTTGTGTGCTGGGTGCACGAGACTTGGGTTTGTGTTTAGTACTTGCCTGGATCCTAAGGACCGGTTCATGGAGCATGTAACCCGGCTTTACAGTGCCAACCACATGCTGAGATGGGGCAGCTTGGCCAATTAATTAGGTGTATCCCCGGCGTAGTATGGGTGTGTTGGATGGTGCGGGGAGTAGGTGTCAGCTGGACTACCATATGAACCGCAAGGCTCAAGAGGGGGCCACTGCAGCGGGGTTGGAGCCTCTTGTATGCTGTCAGGGGTGAAACCTCAGTGGGCCCACGCTCGTCGGGAATCCCTTTGTAAAGGCTTCGTAGTGATCTCTTGGCCGCACACCTGGGAAGTGTGAATGTGGATCGTAGCCACTGGCATAATGGAGGTTCTTTTAGTCCACCCGGCAACGGGGGATGAAATCACTACTTGTGGGTACAGTGGTACAAACTCTGCAGAGTCAAAACTGTCTTGACAGCCGTGCTCACGGTTAAGAGCGGCCTGGACTTATTCATGATTAGAGGAGTGATGGTTTTTGGAAGTTGTGGATGTTAAGCGGGGAGCTTAACATTGGAAATGATGTTATGGTTATTTGGATTATGATGATGGGATGGGAGATTGGGACCATTTCACCCGTGTAATAATGTAGGTGCTTAATAAGCTAAGGTGATAGGTATTAATTGCGTAGTGCTTTAACCATGAGTTCAACCTCTCCTTGTTCTAGCCATGCATGATATAATTTTCCCACACTTGCTGAGTACCATTGGTACTCAACCTTGCATATTTGTTGGTTTATATTGCTGCTCAGGTCAAGATAATGAGGTGGTGTATAATGACCAAGATTTTGGACCCGAGGAAGGTTTTTAGGTTCATGAAGACCCCCGGGCAACGCCTGTGATGGAGCCCTAAAGAATAATATTCCGCTGCTAGTTTATTTACTTGTGATGAACTTGTTATTGTCCATCGAGACATTTACTATGTAAGACTTACTTATATTCGATACCTGGCTTGTAATAAATGATGCTTCACTATTTGTCATCACATGTATGAGAAAATGATCCTGGCATACATGTGATATTCACTTGGTTGTTCTTCGGAAAAACCGGGTGTGACACATATTCATCCTTGAAAAGGAGAGATGTCATGAGCTTGAAGAGCTCCTTGAGGTTGAAAGGGGAAGAAGCAAGGCACTTGAGCGTGAACTCGCTTTGAGCAAGGAAACTTGCTCAAATCTTGAGGACACAACTATTGTGCTCAAGAATGAAATTGTTAACTTGACAAAAATCAACAAGATCCTTGAAACATAAGTTGAGTCTCTCAAGATCAATGCACCTTCTTCCTCTATGATTCCACTCTCCCAAAAGAAATCTCCTGAAGCAACTCAAACTTGCAAGTGCTCAAACTTAATCCTAAAACTCAAAGATGAACTCAAGTTGGCACAAAGCAAGCAATCACCGAAAGGTGCGATCTTTGACAAGGAAAAATTGGCATATGCACGAAGTGCATATACCAATGTAAGACCTCCACATGTCAAAGATGGTCTTGGCTATTCTCAGGAGTGGAAGCAACATGCTAAAACTCCCAAGAATGGAAAGACTTGATTGCATTTATCAAGGAGGGTTCATCCAACAAAGAAAAAGTAAAGAACATTGCAAACTCATCTAACATGCCTAAAAATGAACCTCATCCTTTGTTCCATGACTTTGATGCTTCATATGTTTTATTGAGAAACAAATTTGGAAAGATCTATGCGAGGTATGTTGGCCCACTCTGCAGGAGTCCAAAACCTTGTGTGTGGGTGCCCAAGTGCCTCTTGACTAACATGAAAGGACCCAACTCCGTTTGGGTACCAAAAGGTAAGGCATAACTCTATTTTGTAGGCATACTCCTCCAGTGGATCAAAATGGGTGCTCGACAGTGGATGCACAAACCATATGACCGGAGAGAGGAGGACGTTTGTGGAATATGAGGAAAACGAAGATCCAAGTGAAGGAATATACTTTGGTGACAATAGCCAAGGGAAAATCCTTGGCACCGGTAAAATTGCTATCTCTCCCCATCATACTCTTTCAAATGTTTTGCATGTTGACTCTCTTGATTATAACCTTCTATCCATATCCCAACTATGTGATAAAGGTTATAATTGTATTTTCACTAACGAGGATGTGACTGTCTTGAGAAGAAGCAATGACTCAATCGCCTTTTAGGGGCATGCTCAAGGGAAAGCTTTATCTTATGGAATTCACCACGTATAAAGCTCAACTTGACACGTGCTTAATGGCGAAGACCAACATGGGATGGCTTTGGCATAGACGGTTAGCCCATGTAGGGATGAGGAACTTGCAAAAACTTCTCAAGGGAGAACACATTCGAGGCTTGAAAAATGTTGTTTTTGATAAGGACATGCCATTTAGTGCTTGTCAAGCCGGAAAGCAAGTTGGAATTCAACATCCATCCAAAAATGTCATGACGACTACAAGACCTTTGGAGCTACTTCACATGGACCTCTTCGGTCCAATCGCCTACATAAGCATCGGCGGTAACAAATATGGTCTTGTTGTTGTAGATGATTATTCTCATTTCACTTGGGTGTTCTTTTTGCATGACAAAGGCGAAACTCAAAGTATGCTCAAGAAATTCTTGAGAAGAGCTCAAAATGAGTTCTCCTTAATAATCAAGAACACAAGGAGCGATAACGACACCGAGTTCAAGAACACTCAAGTGGAAGAATACTTGGATGAAGAAGGCATCAAGCATGAGTTTTTAGCCCCTACTCCCCTCAACAAAACGGGGTGGCTGAAAGGAAGAATAGAACTCTTATTGAGATGGCAAGAACCATGCTTGATGAGTACAAGACGCCGGACCGGTTTTGGGCAGAAGCGGTTAACACCGCTTGCCATGCCATAAACCGGTTGTATCTTCATCGACTTTTGAAGAAGACGTCTTACGAACTTCTAACCGGTAACAAACCCAACATCTCTTATTTTCATGTCTTCGGGAGCAAGTTTTTTATTCTAAACAAGAAGCCTAGGACTTCGAAGTTTGCTTCAAAGTCCGATGAAGGTTTCTTGCTTGGTTATAACTCAAACACCTATGCCTATCGTGTCTTCAACAAATCCTCCAGAATTGTTGAAATAGCGAGAGACGTAGTGTTTGATGAGACTAATGGCTCCCAAGTGGAGAAAGTTGGTCAAAGTATGCTAGATAGAGAAGAGGCTCCACAATAAGCACTTAAAAGGATGGCACTTGGAGACACTTTTCCTCAAGAACATCCTCAAGACTCAAATGATCATCCAACAAACGAAGATATGTCTCCCTCCCATGATCAAGCTCAAGATGAGCAAGGCCAACCTCAACAAGATCAAAACGATCAAAGTCAAGAAGGAGGATTGGATGAAGGGGGAGACGAAGAAATGAGCGACAATGAAGATGAAAATCAAAGAGTTCAACCACCTCATCCAAGAGAGCACCAAAGTGTTCAACGGAATCATCCCGTCGACAACATACTAGGAGATATCTCCAAAGGGGTGAACACTCGCTCTCGAATGGCTAACTTTTGTGAACATTACTCTTTTGTTTCCTCCATGGAGCCCCGCAAGGTAGAAGAAGCACTACAAGATCCGGATTGGGTGGTGGCCATGCAAGAGGAACTCAATAATTTTGAAAGAAATCAAGTGTGGGAACTCGTGAAACGACCCAACGCAAATGTTGTGGGAACCAAGTGGGTATTCCGCAACAAGCAAGACGAGTATGGGGTTGTAACAAGAAACAAGGCAAGACTTGTTGCAAAGGGATATGCACAAGTAGAAGGTTTAGACTATGATGAAACTTTTGCTCCCGTAGCTAGGCTTGAATCAATTCGTATCTTGCTTGCTTTTGCTACTCACCATGATTTCAAGCTATACCAAATGGATGTGAAAAGCGCTTTTCTCAATGGCCCGATCAAGGAGGAAGTGTACGTGGAGCAACCACCCGGATTTTAGGACGATAAGTATCCTAACCATGTCTTTAAACTTCGAAAAGCCCTCTATGGCCTCAAACAAGCTCCTAGAGTTTGGTATGAGTGTCTTAGAGATTTTCTTATTAAAAATGGTTTTAGGATAGGAAAAGCCGACTATACACTCTTCACTAAGCATTTTAACGATGATTTATTTGTGTGCCAAATGTATGTCGATGACATTATATTTGGTTCTACTAACAAAGCTTTTTGTGATGAGTTTTCAAAGATAATGGTCAAAAGGTTCGAGATGTCAATGATGGGGGAATTGAAGTTTTTCCTAGGATTCCAAGTCAAACAACTCAAGGAAGGAACATTCATAAGTCAAACCAAGTATACTCAGGACATACTCAAGAGGTTCGACATGGACAAAGCCAAATCCATCAAGACTCCAATGGGAACCAACGGACATCTTGACCTTAATGAAGATGCTCCAAGTGTGGACCAAAAGGTATTTCGTTCCATGATAGGTTCTTTGCTTTACCTTCGTCCATCTAGGCCCGACATAATGCTTAGTGTGTGTATGTGTGCACGGTTCCATGCCGCTCCTAAGGAGTGTCACTTGACGGCCGTTAAGCGGATTCTTAGATATTTGGTTCACACTCCTAACCTAGGGCTTTGGTATCCCAAGGGATCTAAGTTCAATCTCATTAGATACTCAGATGTCGATTATGCCGGTTGTAAGGTAGATAGGAAGAGCACGTCAGGGACTAGCCAATTCCTTGGTAGGTCCTTGGTTTCGTGGTCTTCAAAGAAACAAAACTCCATTGCCTTATCCACAGCCGAAGCGGAGTACGTCGCAGTTGGGAGTTGTTGTGCACAACTCCTATGGATGCGACAAACTCTTAGGGACTATGGCTACACTTTGAGCCATATTCCACTCCTATGTGACAATGAGAGTGCCATCAAGATTGCGAACAATCCCGTGGAGCATTCTAGAACCAAACACATTGATATCCATCACCATTTCCTGCGAGATCACTCTATCAAGGGAGATATCGTTATCTCTCATGTTAGGAGTGAGAAAAAATTGGCGGACATCTTCACAAAACCCCTTGATGAGAAACGCTTTTGTGACCTAAGGAGGGAACCGAATATCCTAGATTCTCAAAATGTTGCTTGAGGTGTGCACATTTGTTTGTTGCTTGTCTATAAACTTCAAAAATCTGCATGTTTTCAACATACTACCCTAATCCCCTTTACTCCATGAAAACTAAGTTCAAAAGGATTCTTTGTCAAATATGGTCATTGTTTGTTTGATGTATGCTCACTGGCCATGTTTGCCAAAGATATGTATAAAAACTTGTCCAAAAAGGATCATATCCTTGAGCTAAAATTCAAATTATATGAATTTCAGCATATAGCTGGACTAGTCCGCCCATGGGACGGACAAGTCCGGGCTGTAAAGGTCATACTTCTCAGCGGACAAGTCCAAACTGGACTAGTCCGCCTGGGAGGCCAGACAAGTCCGGCCCAGAGAAGTCCGGCTCTGGTCCGCCCACCTGACTTGTCTAGGCACCAAGCCGGGCTAGTCCGGCCCCTGGGGACTTAACCTCCCAAGGGCGGATAGACCCCTCCCACCCTTCACACTCTCACTTTCAACTCTCTCTCAAGCGGGAAACGCCCCTCACCGGCGATTTTCGCTTTTCTCCACCAAAAATATCATCCAATCCACGGATTAGAGCCCTAAGGAGTGCAGAAATCCTTCTCCGTGCTCCGTTGCTCAAGTTTCGCCTCCGATTTCATCACATTTGAAGATTTCAAGAGGTAATCTTGACCTAACTAAAAATCCTTCCTTTTCTTCATTCTAGGTTTTTTGCTAGAAACCTCTTCACAAATGTTGTTCCTAGTGTCAATGTGATCGTAGCCTAGGAGTATTGCGACCTGATTCAAAGTTTTTGCGAAAAATTGTTAGAGTTAGGATTCGTCCTATGCAACCCGGACTAGTCCTGTTTCTTGCCGGACAAGTCCGTTCTTGTGCGGACTAGTCCGACCCATTAACAGACAAGTCCGGTTTACATAGGACAAACTCCAACTTTAGCCATTTTTAGTGAATTCTTTCGCAATATTCCACTTCCTTGACCTCTTATCTCTTGTTTCTCAGGCAATATATTAGACTCCGAACAAAGCTCTCCTCTTCCAAGTCCCACGGCCGAGGAGGCTTGACAAGCCCTTCATCAGCGCATTGCCGAAGAGAGAGCGGCAAAGGAGGCCCAAGCGGCTAAAGAAGTCGTCCATCGAGAGGCAAGAACAAAGAAGAAACATGATCTCGACGAGGAGGCACAAATTGCTCAAGCCATTGAAGAATCCTTGGCGGATCAACGCAAAAATAAAAGGGCCGAACATGAAGCCCAAAGCTCCCAAGCTGCTAGTGTCGTAGAGCCCAAGAGGAAGAGGCTGGTCACTTTGGGAGATAAAGAGCGGGAAAAGGAGAAGGAGAAGGAATCTGAGAGTAGGGTTCTTCATGACCCGAAGAAAGGCAAGGCTCCAATTTCTGAGGAGCCCAAGAACAAGAAGGCGACTGCCAAGGCACCGACAAAGTCGGTAGGAGGGATAGTAATCAGGGAGAAAGGGCAACCGAAGCCCATCGGCCCCTTGAAGATGGTTGTCCCTGCTAGAGATCCAAACCGGCAGCCCAACAATCCGGCATTTGTATTCAAAGGAAAGGGGGGCTGAGAAGGCGAGAAGGTTGAGGATGGATAACATCTATGACTATGAGAAGCACATAGACGACCCTAGATTTTGGTGTGACTTCCACTGCGACTACTACTGCTTAGTGTACCTAAAGATGAAGACCCCAGTCACTCAAGCTCAATGGGTAGATTGGGACTACATGGTCAAAAGTAAGCACAAAGCCTTTGATGCCGTGATTGAAGCCGCAGAGCGCCATGGAATCAAGAAAATCATGATCTTCAAGTATGACTAGAACATTGAGGTGATTGTGCAGTTTTACACCAATGTGTACTTCCCCACCTATGGTGACCGGAAAATCACCTGGTTGACTCATGGAGAGTAGTACTCAGTCACCTATGAGAGGTTTGCTCAGATACTTGGCCTTGAGGAGCACTTGGACGATGAGATTATCATTTCCAACCTCAAGGCAGTGGACAGGGATCAGCTTGATTACATGTATCCTAGTCATGTTCCCTATGAGGTCGGGCTTGCTAGGAACATCAAGCCATTCTATAGCATACTCAACCGGATTTTGAGGAGAACTATAACCCCTAAGGATGGAGATGCAGGGGTGATTCAAGGAAACTTAAGGCATCTCCTCCTCTTGATAGATGGTGAAGAGAAGTTCAACCTTGTTGAGCACATCTATGATGACATATTCAACATCTCTCACACTACCAACCGCTCATGTGGATATGCACCGTACATCATGTGCTTAATTGAGAAGGTGTCGGGGATTGTCTTTGTCAAGGATGTTACTCATCAACCTCTCCATCCTCAGCTACCCCCTATTGTGCCAGAACCCTCAAGAAGGAAAAATGCTCAACATCCTTCTAGCTCAGCGGCCCCTCCTAGCTCAGCGGCTCCCCCATCATCTCCTCCTCCGCAGTCCATGAGCAGATTCTTCAAGTGCTTCAACACACTCTTCGCCTCTTGTCGGTGTGTGGAGGTCCGGACTCGATGCATGGAGATGCGTCAGGAGAAGTACCTCAAGGCTTTGTGTGACAAGCTTGAGGTACCCATGTCGCCTCCCGAGGAGAGTGATGGGGAACTCACTCCATATCTAGAGTTCACTGCTGATGAGCTCGCCAAGTTCAGGGAAGATGGAAGCTTCTCCAAGACCATGCCTCCATCCACTGCCGCTGACGATAAGGAAGAGGATACGGGGGCCACGGAGAGCGATGAAAATGGCGATGAGGAAGAAGACGAAGAAGATGACGAGTAGACTTAGGGGTATCTTCTTCCCTCTTTTTCTTTTTGGTGCCTTGATGCCAAAGGGGGGGAGATGGGAAGAGGATGCCTTTTTATCATCTCCTAGTCTTGTAATAGATCCTTGGACATGACTATCTTTATGTTTTATCTCTATGTTTTATGCATTATGTCTCTTTTATGTAAGACTACGTGTTGGATTTTATGGCTTATATTTGATCACTGTTGCTCCTTGCTATGGTTATTGTCTTATCACATTTTGAGCACAACACGTAGGTACCCCACCATAACATGTGAATGTATGTCACATCCCCTCTTTTACTCTTGCATACATCCAGGGGGAGTTTTACATACATACACTTGTTTTGAAAATCAAATTTTTATCTCTTATGTTGAAACTTAATTTGTTGTCATCAATCACCAAAAAGGGGGAGATTGTAAGTGCATCTAGGTATCCCCGAGGGTTTTGGATGATTGATGACGACAATTAAGAGATAATGAGCTGAGATGATCATAAGCACAGGATATTTCTAAGTCGGACACCTAAACTCTTAAAAAGGAAAAGGATGAAGAACGACGTCGAAGACTCGAAGAGTAGAAATTAGGGTTTCACTTGAGTCTTTAGTAGGCTAGCTGTGTAAAAGTGAGAGTGTGTGTGTCAAGTGCATTGAGATCATAAAAGAGATCTCAAAGCGTTAGAAGTGTCAAGTCCTTAGTGGAGAGTGCAAGAAAGGTAAACTTGGGTAGGCTAGACTTGTCCGGGCCAGAGGCCGGACTAGTCCGGAAGTCCTACAGCTTAGTCCGTTTTGAAGCGGACTAAGAGCTCCTAACTGAGTTCGGACTTGTCTGTTTGGGGACGGATAGTCCGTTTTTCTCTTGGTGAGAGTGTTTTGGGACTAAGTCCTGGTAGACCGGACTTGTCCGCCTTAGTGGCCGGACTAGTCTGGGCTAGCCAGACTAGTCCGTTTTCACCCAGACAAAGAGTCCCTATGTGAGTTCGGTCTAGTCCGTTCTGAGGCGGACTAGTCCGAATGGTTGTGAGATGAGAGCTCCCACGGCTAAGTGTTGGTGGACCGGACTTGTCCGCCTAAGTGGTCGGACTAGTCCAGGTCCTCCAGACTTGTTTGTTCTCACCTGGACAAAGAGTTACTGTGTGAGATCGGACTAGTCCATTGTGAGGCGGACTAGTCCGAAGGTTTGTAAACGTTTGAAATTTGAACATTGGGGAGTAGGTGGCTTTGTGACGCTAGTAGTCCCCACGGACCGGACTAGTCCGGGTCCTGACCGGACTAGTCCGGACTTTTGGTAGGTGGCAACGGTTGGCTTCGGGACTTCTATAAAAGGAGATGCCCCGACTTCATTTACAATACCCTGGAACCCTAGCACCGCCACAACCTTCCTAAAGCCTCTCCAAGCCTTCTTCATTGCCTACTCACCCTCTTGAATCAAATCTTGAGTGAATTTGGGTGTGTGAGAAGAGGAGAAGGAAGAACTTCGCGTTTAGGCTCTTGGAGTGATCTTGTGCACTTGGTGTGACCTGTGGCTTGTAAGATTCGTGAAGCTTTTGTGGAAGTGATCAAGTGGGAGCCTCGGATTGTGAGCAGCCCCAAAACTTTGTAAGTTCACCCTTGAGATAGTGAAGAACCGGGTTGACGTTAGTGGCGATTTGGTGAGGAAAGGGTTGTTAGACCCGGTCCTTTGTGGACTCCTCAACGGGGACGTAGATTCCTGAGTGGAATCGAACCTCAGGAAAAATTCTCAGTGTCTCTCTTGCATTTACATTTCTTTGAACGTCAAGATTGTTTAGGGTTTATTTTAATTATTTGCTATTAGAGTATACATCATCACAATCTTGCAATTCATTTCAATATTCTATCACACTTGTCATTTAGGATTGTTTGTAGCTTTATCCACATTTTGTTAAACTAAAATCTGGAGAAAACCCATAAAAATCAAGTTTTAGGCCTTTCCAGCAGTTTGACCAGACTAGTCCGCCCCTGAGCCAGACTAGTCTGGCCCTTGTGTTCTAATCTTATTTAATTAAGTCATTTCACGTATTTTAGCCTATTCACCCCCCTCTAGGCAATTTCACCAGATCTGTCGGGGCTAGTCTAAGGTACCGGACTAGTCCGGTGTTGACATCGGACTAGTCCGTGTCAACTGGACAAATAAGAGTAGAAAACGGGGAAATGTGGGGAATTTAATCTAATAGTAATCTAAGGACATAATTTCCTCAAATAATCTTGATGAATATGCCCAGTAAGCAATTAACAATCAGACAATGGTCATTATTCATCAAGATTCATTAATTTAAATAGTTTTCAAGAGAAAATTGAGATAAGGGATAGTTTTTCACAAAATAAGTAAGATTTTGAGAATTCAAGCAGGTATGTAGTGTTTCAAGCCACGTTCCGAGAGTCAAGTATATTTAGTTCATTTCTAAGTTCACAGAAGCATTTTTCATCTAGTGGCTTAGTGAATATATCAGCTAGTTGTTTCTCGGTTCTGACATGAGAAATGGTTATGTCTCCTTTGATTGAATGGCTATGGTCTTTCTCAAGATCCTGTTTAGCACGACAAAGAATGGCTTCAAGTATTTGGTAGTGGGAGGCACATATGACATTCTTGTATCATACAAGAATTCCAGCTCATTCTTCTCCAAGGGCTTCAGGTTGTGAATGACAAGCTCATTATCCAGGGTGTGTTCAATATGAAGTATCTTTGCAAACTCCTCATAGGCGACACTATATCTGGATCCATGTGTTATCCAAATCATCTCATCTCCATCATCGCGGGCAAAGTAGAGAGTGGAGTAAAACTGGGTGATTACCTCATTGTTCCAGTCATACTGAAAAGATATGAGATCCTTCAAGCCATGCCTCTCTAATGCCTCTAGCACCTCATGATAGGCTTGGCATTTCTTGGATTGCAAGTGGTCAATGTTGAGCAACTGACTCTCAACAACAGGATTCTCCATCTTCAAGTAGACATGCTCATAGTAGTCAACATAGAAGTTACTCCAGAATCTGGGGTCTGCACATTGCTTTGGCTGCCCATAGAGTTGAATTTTTTTGAGGTTGTCCTCCAGTTCACTCCCCTTTCTAGTAAAGTCATCACCTTGATGGTTGTCTGTTGCGATGAATGGGGACTTCTTCTTCAATGGACCAATAGGACCACTAGCAAGTCATTTGCCCTTCCCGACACTTCTTCTAGGGGCCGCAGAGCTTCCAACAATGTCTTTGCTCTGTGCCGTCTTACCAACCACTCTCCTCCTTTTAGGGAGAGAATCGTTGGGAGAAGACGGTTGAGCAACGTTGTCGTGTTTCTTCTTCATGGCCTCTGAGTGTGACGACATCGTGCGTGACAGGAAAATGAGGATTTGAGTCGAAGCGTGTGGTCTGATCCGGATTAGTCAAGATGAGAGGAGACCACGCGTGGAGGAGAAGCTTTTCTATGGAGAGAACTTCGACTTCGTTGGCCAATGTCGAAAATCACCTTGGGGGCTAGGGTTTGAGGAGTTTGAGGCAAAAGGGTGCTTGTGAGGTGAGGAGAGCTGAGGTTGGCGCGTGTATAGACTCTATAAACTCGGACATACGGACTAGTCCGGTTGGAGGACCGGACAAGTCCGGTATGCCAGATCTATCCGGACTAGTATGAGGGACCGGGCTAGTCCGGTGTTGACATCGGACTAGTCCATGTCAACTGGACAAATAAGAGTAGAAAACAGGGAAATGTGGGGAATTTGATATAATAGTAATCTAAGGACATAGTTGTCTCAAATAATCTTGATGAATATGCCCAGTAAGCAATCAACAATCAGACAATGGTCATTATTCATCAAGATTCATTAATTTAAATAGTTTTCAAGAGAAAATTGAGATAAGTGATAGTTTTTTCGCAAAGTAAATAAGATCTTGAGAACTCAAGCTGGTATGCAGTGTTTCAAGCCACGTTCCGAGAGTCAAGTATATTTAGTTCATTCCTAAGCTCACATAAGCGTTTTTCATCTAGTGTCTTGGTGAAGATATCAGCTAGTTGTTTCTCGGTTTTAACATGGGAAATGGTTGTCTCCTTTGATTGAATAGTCTCTCAAAAAATGATGTCGAATATTAATGTGTTTGGTTCTAGAGTGCTCAATAGGGTTATGTGCAATCTTAATTGCACTCTCATTGTCACAAAGGAGTGGAATACAGTTCATATTGTAGCCATAGTCCCTTAGGATTTGTCGCATCTAAATGAGTTGTGCACAACAACTCCCGGCTGCAACATACTCCGCTTCGGCTGTGGACAGGGCAATTGAGTTTTGCTTTTTGGAGGACCAGGAAACTAGGGACCTACCCAAGAATTGGCAAGTTCCGGGGGTACTTTTTCTGTCTACTTTGCATCCTACATAATCTGCATCGGAGTATCCAATGAGATTGAACTTTGAACCTTTAGGGTACCAAAGGCCTAGGTTGGGTGTATGAACTAAATATCGCAAGATTCTCTTTATGGCTGTCAAATGACATTCGTTAGGATTGGCTTGAAATCTTGCACACATACATACACTCAACATGATATCAGGCCTAGATGCACAAATATAAAGTAGAGATCAAATCATAGAACGGTATACCTTTTGATCCACGTTAGGTCCATCTTCATGAAGGTATAAATGTCCATTTGTTGCCATGAGAGTCTTTATGGGCTTCGCTTTGTCCATGCCAAATTTTTTGAGAATGTCTCGAGTGTATTTTGTTTGGCTTATGAACGTTCTTTCCTTTAGTTGTTTCACTTGAAATCCCAAAAAGTATTTCAATTCTTCCATCATGGACATCTCGAATCTATCTATCATGATTTTACTAAATTCTTGACAAAAAGATTTATTAGTTGAACGGAATATGATACCATCAACATATATTTGACAAATAAATAGATCATCATTGACGTGCTTGGTAAATAGGGTGTAGTCAGCTTTACCAATTTTAAAGCCATTTTCAGTTAGAAAATCTCTAAGGCACTCATACCAAGCTCTAGGAGCTTGTTTGAGGCCATAGAGAGCCTTACGTAGTTTGAACACATGGTTGGGGTACTCTCGCTCTTCAAACCCAGGGGGTTGTTCCACGTACATCTCCTTCTTGATAGGTCCTTTGAGGAAGGCGCTTTTGACGTCCATTTGATACAGCTTGAAATCATGGTGAGTAGCATATGCAAGTAATATACGAATTGATTCAAGCCTAGCTACGGGAGTGAAAGTTTTGTCAAAATCCAAACCTTCGACATGTGAGCAACCTTTAGTCACAAGTCGTGCCTTGTTTCTTGTTACAACTCCGTGTTCATCTTGCTTGTTGCGGAAGACCCATTTAGTGCCGACGATATTTGACTTTGGTCTTTCAACAAGTTCCCATACTTCGTTCCTCTTAAAGTTGTTCAATTCTTCTTGCATTGCCATCACCCAGTCCGGATCTTTTAGCGCATCTTCGACCTTGTATGGTTCTAAAAAGGATACAAAGGAATAGTATTCACAAAAGTTAGCTATATGTGATCGAGTTCACTCCCTTTTGTATATCACCAATTATGTTGTCAACGGGGTGATCTCTTTGTATGCTTTGGTGTACTCTTGGATGTGGTACTTGTGGCGTTGTGTTCTCATAATCATCATCTTCTTCAGCTCCCCCTGGATCATTGTCGTCATTAATGATTTGATCATCTTGTTGATTTTCATGATCTTGATTTTGTGTATGGGCCCCCCCTTGACCATAGCTCTCCTATTGTGATTCATTTCGAGCAATTGATTCTTGTGATTGTTCTTGAGGTCGAATATCACCAAGTGCCATTTTTCTCAATGCTTGACATGGGGCTTCTTCTTGATCTAGCACACACTTATCAACTTGCTCCGTTTGGGAGCCATTAGTTTTATCGAACACTACGTCACGTGCTACTTCAACAAGTCCGGAGACTTTGTTGAAGACACGATAAGCGTAGGAGTTTGAATCATAGCCGAGCAAGAAACCCTCATTGGATTTCGAAGCGAACTTCGAGGTCCTAGGCTTCTTGTTTAGAATATAACATTTTAAACCAAAAACTTGGAAGTATGAAATATTTGGTTTGTTACCGGTGAGTAGTTCATATGAGGTTTTCTTGAGTAGGTGATGAAGGTACAGTCGGTTTGTTGCATAATAAGCAATGTTAATAGCTTCAGCCCAAAAACGGTCAGAGGTCTTGTATTCATCAAGCATTGTCCTTGCCATCTCAATGAGCGCCAGGTTCTTCCTTTCAGCTACCCCGTTTGTTGTGGGGTGTAGGGTGTCGAAAGTTCATGCTTTATTCCTTCTTCATCTAGATACTCATCGACTTGTGTGTTCTTCAATTCTGTTCCATTGTCACTTCTTATGTTTTTGATTGTCAATGAGAATTCATTTTGAGCTCATCTGAGAAACTTCTTGAGTGTTTTTTGAGTTTCTGACTTATCATACAAAAAGAAAACCCACGTGAAGCATGAAAAATCATCAAATAACTAAACCATATTTATTACCGCCGATGCTTATATAAGGAATTGGACCAAATAGGTCCATGTGGAGGAGCTCGAGTGGTCTTGTTGTAGTCATGACATTCTTCGCTGGATGGGGTGCTCCTACTTGCTTCTCGGCTTGACACGCGCTACAAGGCTTGTTTTTCTTAAAAACAACATCCTTCAAACCTCGGATGTGATCGCCTTTTAGAAGTTTTTGTAGATTCCTCATACCAACATGCGCTAGTCGTCTATGCCACAGCCAACCCATGTTGGTCTTTGCAATCAAGCATGTGTCAAGTTCGACTTTATCTTTGTTGAAATCAACTAGATAAAGTTTTCCCTTTAACACACCCTTGAAAGCAATAGGGTCATCATTCCTTCTAGAGACGGTCACACCCTCATTAGTGAACAAGCAATTATAACCTTTGTCACATAGTTAAGATATGGACAGGAGGTTATAATCTAAGAAATCAACATGTAAAACATGAGAAAGTGTGTGTTGTGAAGAGATAGCTATTTTACCGGTACCTAGTACCTTTCCTTGACTATTGTCGCCAAAATAGATGCCTTCGCTTGAGTCTCCATTTTATTCATACTCCACAAATATTTTTCTTTCTCTGGTAATATGATTTGTGCATCCACTATCTAGCACTCATTTCGCTCCACCGGATGCATATGCCTCCAAGAAAGAAACTATGCTTTGGTTTTAGGTACCCAAGCTTGCTTGGGTCCTTTGAGGTTAGTGACAAGTGACTTGGGCACCCACACACGAGACTTGGTGTTCTCATGGCGTGGTCCAACATATTTGGCATGAACTTTTCCAAGACTGTTTTTCATAAAGCACATATGAAACATCAAAGGTTCTAAACAAGATTTGTTGTTCATATGAGTTTTCAAAGTTAATTTTATCAACATTGTTATGTTTTCCAACTTGGGAGGAATTTCCCTTGACGAAGACAATGCTATTCTTGTCATCCTTTCGGCTTCGAGCGTTTTGCCTTTCACCATAAAAAATACCCAATGCCGTATTTGACATTAGGAGGTCTTGTGACCAAGTACTTGACCTTCTCCTTGTCAAACATGCCACTTCGAAAGGGATGCTTGTTTTTTTGTCAAATTTGACTTTTCTTTTATGTGAGTGTCACTTTTAGCAGATGTACAAGTTACAAGAGTTTTTAGATTCAACATGTTAAGAAGGTGAGCTTAAAAAGGATGAAGAAAAATCACTTTTTGAGTGACTCAGCTTGCGCCTCAAGAATCTTGTTAACCTTGGTTAAGTTAGCAAGTTCATCCTTGAGTGCAATGTTTGAGTCTTTTAGCTTCAAACAAGTCTCCTTGCTTAAGCTAACTCAAGCTCAAGTGATTTGCTTCGCTCCTTTTCAATCTCAAGAAGCCCTTCAATATTAAGATATTTCTCCTTTTGGAGAATAATCATATCTTCTTGTCGATTGACTAGCTCCTCCTTATCAACTATCCCATCCATTAGAATTTTCATTTTAGCTATAGTATTTTTATCTAAACCTCTAAGTATGTCTTCATCATCACTAGAATTATCAATATCACTAGTAAAAGAATGCAAGGAGAGAGATTTGGTTTTAACCTTTCTTTTTTCTTCCTTGGCCATTAGGCATGTATGGTTGGTGTCCTTCCATGCTCCCATGGTTGGGAATAGAGTAGACTTCATGGTAGGCTTTTTAATAGCTATAGTGGCCATCTCCTCATCTTCTTCAGATGAGGACTCATCATTGGAGTCTCGTTCCTTCCCTAGATGTGCTTGGCCATATTGCTTCTTTTTCTTGAATATTTTCTTTTATCGAGGCTTGTTGTCTTTACTCTTCCTCTTGTTGTCTTCATGTGGACAATCATTCCATTAAATGATCATATTCTCCACAATTGTAGCATGCTCGCCTCGTCTTGAATCTTTGTTTGTCCTTGTATCTTCTTTCATGTGGGTTGCGCTCTTTTTTCTTCTCAACATTTTCTTGAAGTTTTTTATGAACAGTATCATGACTTCTTCATCGATATCAGTTCTTTCATCATCACCATCATCGTCCTCAAGAGCTTCTAGAGATTCTTTTAATGTTGGCTTGCATGTTGCCTTTAGTGCAACTCCTCTCTTCTTTGCCGAGGTGAGGTCGGCAAGTTCCTTGACATGCTTGGCTTCCTTCTCCATCATTTTAAAGTTGATGATCTTGGCAAGAATCTCGTCCGGGGTCATTTTGTGAAACTCGGGACTTTCTATGATCATAGAGCAGAGTGTCAAGTTCCGAGGCATGAATACCCTAAGAATTAACTTGACCACCTCATGATCCGTCCACTTCTTTCTACCATAGGCTCGGACCTTATTGATGAGAGACTTCAGTCTATTGTACATCTCTTGAGGTGATTCTCCTTTTTCGGTGGCAAACCTTCCCAATTCACCTTCAATCATTTTGATCTTGGCTTCACGCACATGACGATCACCTTCATGTGCAGTTTTGAGAGTGTCCCATATTTCTTTAGAAATTTCAAGTCCATCCACCTTGGTGAACTCATCTCGACTCAAAGATGAGGTGATTACTGCCGCGCTTGAGCGTTTCGATGAATGGCTTGTTCTTGATCTAGGGTTAGCTCTTCATCGTCATCAGGTATATCTAAGCCTATACACACTATATACTAAAGACTTGGGTTAAGAGATATAAGGTGCATTTTTATGTTTTGTTTCCATATTGTATAATCCGTTCCATCAAAGTAAGGTGGTTTGCCTAATGGAATTGACAAATAATGATTATTTGAATTTAAACGCTCATAGTTAAAAGGATATCAGGAGTAGTCACAATGACTACTCCCTTTTTGTTTTTTGTCTTTGATTTTCTTCCCGTTGGGTGAGAGTGTCTTCTTCCGCATAAGCGCCTTTAATTGGAGCATCTTCTCATCATCATCCTCGCGGTCCTGAATGGCATTGAGGAGCTTCTCCAATTTTTGGTTCCCTTCGTCACCACCATTTTCATGATGGAAGACCTTGGATTCGCCCTTGATTTCCGACATCGTCTCTTCGAGTGGTGATACTCTTCTGAAGAGTCTGGCTCTGATACCAATTGAATGTAGCCTAGAGGGGGGTGAATAGGCTCTTTGAATTTTTAGGCGGTTTCCAAGAGCTTAATTGTGAGAAGAACGACTCTCTCCTTGATCCAATCTCTAATCCTCAAAGACTTAATCTTTCTGGGCTTAGAATGAGTGGGGAGAGATAATTTTTGTGCTCTTGGGGCGTGTGGCGGTGTTGGGAATCGAGAGTTATCTATGTGTGGCCATGCACCTCTATTTATATAAGATTTCCAAAAACCCTGACGGCCGGACTAGTCCGCTCTCTTCACCGGACTAGTCCGGTGTGCCGTGTATAATTTTCGTGTTGCATTCCTGCCGTTCCAAGGACGTTGTTCCGCATTTCTCTCTTAACAGTGGAGTACTCCGTTACAAGGGAAGGATCTGGGTTGGGAACAACCTTGACTTGCAGCAACAGATTATTTCTTCTCTTCATGACAGTGCCATAGGAGGTCACTCTGGCCTCCCAGTTACTCTCTGCCGTATCAAGCAACCTTTTGCCTGGAAGGGGCTAAAATCTTCTGTCTCATCCTTCATTGCATCCCGCTCCACTTGTCAACAGGCCAAATCGGACAAAGCCCGTTATCCCGGTCTCTTGCAGCCTTTGGAAGTGCCATCCTCTTCTTGGCAGACCATATTGATGGACTTTATTGAAGGCCTTCCTCCCTCCGGCAACGCTAACTGCATCTTCGTCGTCGTTGACAAATTCTCACGGTATGGCCATTTTCATTCCACTGCACCATCAGTACTCAACATCAACTGTTGCATAGCATGCCGACGGCGATTATATCCGACCGGGATCCAATATTCACAAGCAAGTTTTGGCGTGAGCTGTTTACAGTTGCTGGGGTTTAGCTTCGAATGAGTTCTTCATACCATCCCCAATCCGATTGGCAGACGGAGCGAGTTAACCAGTGCCTCAAAACGTTCCTCCGACGCTTTGTGCATTCCTGCCCTTCCAAGAGGATTAAATGGCTCTCCTTAGCAGAGTTCTGGTATAATACAAGTCCCCACTCATCTCTGGGAAAATCGCCATTTGAAGTCCTTTACTCCTACCAACCCAATGTCTTTGGCATTTTCCCTGATACTTGCTGCTCCACTCAAGACCTTAATACTTGGCTCTAAGAAAGAACCTTGATGACTGAACTGGTTCGCCAACATATCGTTCGAGCTCAACAGCGCATGAAGCGCCAGGCTGACAAGACCAGGACTGAAAGAACTTTCAAAGTGGATGATTAGGTCTATGTTAAATTGCAGCCCTATGTGCAGTTACGGTCATCTCAAAAATTGGCTTTCAAATTCTTCGGGCCGTTCAAGATCACTAATCGCATTGGCTCAGTTGCTTACAAGTTGGATCTTCCCGCATCATCTTCCATACACACTGTATTCCATGTCTCCCTGCTCAAAGAAGCTCGCCGTCGCCCGTTGCAGGCCAGTCCTTCCCTACCCGACAATAATACTCACCTGCAGATTCCAGAATCGTATAGTGCAGCGCATGCAAGTCATCCAAGGGGGCTCTTCTATTTCACAAGTATTGGTGAAGTGGTCTCACATGCGAGAAGAGCTTTCCACGCGAAGAACTATGACCAGTTTCGCCAGTCCTTTCTACATGCCCGTGCTCGGGGACAAGAAGATTCTGAAGGAGGGAGAGATGTTAGCGCCACCACTTCAACAGAGGTCATCTGGCCTCGTCGTGGAGCTCAGCCAGGAAGCCGAACACTCGCTGGTCCGGATCGTGTTGGTCCTGAGTTGTGAGTATTATGTAAGTGAAGGAAAACTCTGTGTGAAGATGAGATGTAAGTAAGTGGAGCTCGGCTCCTTCCTAATCTAACCCGAGGCCAACTCGGTTTTTCCCAAACTCTATCCTCCTCGTCCTTCCTCCTGCGATCTGTGCAAGCCATAACACCTTTCCATTGAAATCAGTTAGTTGTATGAAATTGATTTGTCTCGAGGACAGCGGGGTCCCTGCGATTTTTTAGGTTTCACCCCTCGATCTGCAAACCTGCGAGTCATTGGGGATTTGGGGCCTGACACGCGCCGCCTCGCCCCCTCCCGCGGCCTCCGTCGCACCTCACTCCGTCGCCGCCGCCTGCCATGGCCGCTGCCTACCGGTGTCTCCTCCTCCGCCACCTACCGCAGCAGCGCCAACACCATCTTGCCCCAGCCATTTACATCCTCTCCGCAACCGCTCCCGTCGCCGCCCTGTCCGCGCCATTTCGCCCCTCCGTCTTCTCCACTCCTCAGCGCGTGGAGCCGCAGCTTCGCATCTTCCGACCCGGTGAGTGTGGATTCTACTCGGTCGAGCATAAGGAACCTGATTAGCATCGGTTAGATTTAGACAGCTGCATTAGTGCCGATTGCTGTGTGTCGTTAGAAATCGAAATGAGAACTCTGTTGTTGTAGTAGCAGGTAGCATGTATATGTATCGTATCCTTAATTAGGAGTGACCCGCAGCTTAGACTCAGTGCCCTGAGATCAAGTTCTATATATTTGCTTCAACAAGGCAGCTGCTTTCCCACATTCATGTTTCACTTTCAAGTCATCATGATAACGTTCACTTATGCAATGTGATATTGTTGGTAGATTTCTGAAATCATCCAAGAAAAAATCAAATCAAATGTAACTGATGTTGTTTGCGATTTACGTATCATGGCTACTGTGAATTGTTATGGATTAAGCTTTTCCGCTCCAACTTTTGAACTGTATTCTATTTGTCCTATTCAGCAATCCTACTCCTAGCTTCCTGCAGAGGAGTAAAGAGGAGGAGTTCATCATATTTTGTATCAAGCTAGAAGCTTTGTTAGTTGCATCTCTATGAGACGTATCAGATTTTCCATACTAGTAGTCATGAACTACTGACTAAAATTATGTTAGTTCGATTGAAAGTTTAAATGGGATGATGACCAACGGCTACTAAGAAACTCAAAACTAGCTAGCGTTCCGAAAGGCGCTGCTAGGCGGGCGCCTAGGCACGCTCCGTCGCTCCGCGCCGTCCCTCCGCCTCGCCTTGTTGGGTAGGTGGACGCGAAGCAGGAGGGGGACGGGGGGCAGATCTAGGCAGAGGGCGCGCCGCTGCGGTTGGTGGGGGCAGATCCAGGCGGAGCGGTGCGGGAGCCAGAGGGTGCGTGGGGCAGATCCAGGCAAAGGGCGCGCCACCACCACGGCGCGGGGGGGGGGGGGCGCTGGGGCAGATACAGGCAGAGGGGAGGGCGAGCGGGGGAGGTGGGGGGGCCGGGCGGGCGCGGGGAGCGGCATTGGGAGGCAGCTGGGGGTGGGAGGAGACTGAGCCCTGGGTTACATGCGGTGAGGAGCCAAGGGGAGGTATCGTTGGTGAGTGGGCTGCGCGGGAGACTGGGAGAGAGGGAAAGAGAGAGGATACTGGAAGTGGGCCTTGAAAAATTAGCCCATCACAGCAGACATATGTATATACTTATGTATTTTTTAAAAAAATTTAGAGTATATCACTACAATACATAACGCCTAGCCACTCCTAGGCTCTAGGCGGAAGTTCACCGCTCGCCTAGTGCCTTTTGGAACACTGGAACTAGCATGATGTTAAGTGAATGGGCTTTGAAAGTGATAGTTTTGGTTGCAATCCTAAGTCCTAACAGCAGTATTTTTTATGGCAACTTTGGTCTTCTCATATGCATTAAAAAAGGGCATACCCAGTGCTGAAAGCTCCCACACGTTGTGAGGTCTGGGGAAGGGAATTTCTAGGCAGCCTTCCCCTTGCTTATTTTGCAAGGAGGCTGATTCGAACCCAGGACCTCCAGGACACAAGTGGAGAGACTCTACCACTGCGCCATGCCTGCCCTTCTCTTCTCATATGCATTCAGTTCAAAATTCAAAAAAAATAATTTGGTTATTTTCTTCCTAGCGGATAAGAACTGTGGACATTGTTAACAGAGCAAACAAGAGTCTGGAATTGAAACTTGGATTGTAGTCTGTTAGGACAGGTATGAGTCTCCTGACCAAACGGCAAGCCCAGTTAGAAGTGGGTTTTGATACTTTTGAAAGCCAACTCTGAGGTAGATCTGGAGTTGAGTAAACTTATTGGATTTGAGACATCTATCTGGACATCAGGTAGAAGCAAATAGTTGTGTTGTTTGGTTCGGCGATAATGAACCTTGGATATCTAGATATCAGCATAGATGATATCTTTGTTTATTTGTATGTTCTTTTCCTGTATATGTTGAGGTGCTCAATGAGATGTTTTTGAGTTACTGTGATTAAAAAAACTTTTAATTCTGCACTTTGGACACAAATGTTTGTTGCTCAATATTAATACTATATATGATCTTTTATTTTTTCATTCCTTATTCATGTAGATATTATTATGATGATCTTTATTCTTTATGTATTCCTGTTTGAGACTATCCACATTCACATTCATTTTCTGCACTATCCAAAAGTCCAACTCCGGACCCCCCAAAAAATGTAGGATAAGGTTATGGTATGTGAATCCGGCTACATCCCTGCTAGACTTGTGCACATATGAATAGCTTGATCATTGACTTGATGACAACATCATCCTTCAATTTACTTTAGAATTTGTGGAAATTTGTTGCAGAGCCTAGAAGCACTTATGTAGTTTCATTCTCTTTCTTTGTGATTTGAGTTGATGAATTTCTATGTGCTGATAAACAATGTAAGCTAAATTTTTATTTTTCAAGTACAGTTAAAACTAACACTGCTTGAATTTTCTTTTGTGAATATTACAAAGTACTTTCTTTTGGCTCAGGTTTTACATGTGACAATAATTTCAATTATAGATGGCATCACAAGTTAGGTTCAACAGTTGGTGCAGTACTTATTGGACAAGCAGGTAGACAATTTCATATATTATAACCACCCAATTCCTTGCACCCTACTTTTTCCTTGCATGCTGATTGCGTGGAGCACAATTCTTAAATTAAATTTTCCTTTGCATCCATCTTACGCAACAAAATTGATATGCAGTTTTTTCTTTTCCTTTTTTTTCTAGGATATCAAACCTTTTGCCCGATTACTTGTTAGAATTATAATAAACATAATCATGGGATATCCTTCTTACATAACTGTTTGGCTGATGTTTGTGTGCATATTCATCATAACAAACTTAATGCCTTATCATACCTTTATTTTTCTCTTGTTTCCTTAGTCTTTCTAGGTATAGCCAGCCCCAAGCCTGGGTAAAGGAGGAGGGTTGTGATAGGCTTGGGGAGCCAGCATCAAAACCAGCCATTTCTATGGATATAAAACCCAATTTGACTTTCATATCTAGCCTACCTCAACGTGCTCGAGACAAAGGCTTTGTTGTTGTTGTTTCCTTAGCCTCCAAAAACTTGTTTGGTCCCTGATCCAGCCTTTACTACTCTTTAGCACTGCTGTAGGCCAAGTACATGTGTTTCAACCTGTTGAAATATAAGCGAATTGCCCACCCTAACCCATCAGCTTAAGCTTTTGGGGTCAACTGGTCAATGCATAGTAGCTTAACATGGTATCAGGGCCAGAGATCTCGAGTTCGAATACTGGCGGACACGATTTATTTAATAAATTGCGGCTGACTCCTATTTCACGTTTATGGCCCAAGAGAGCCTGCACGTGAGGGGGAGTGTTGAAATATAAGTGAATTGCCCACCCTTCCTCATCAGCTTAAACTTTTGGGGTCAACTGGTTGGTGAATAGTAGCTTAACACAACCTTACACTTCCATATGTTAATTTGCATGCATGTATTTATCTTTGTGTGCCACTTCTGTTAGGATTCTAGTCTAAAGGTATTATGAAGTTATATTTATGCCTTGCATACTAATTTCAACCTATTTACAGCCTTTTTTATTGGTCTGAGCGGGGGCTCTGCATTAGCTGAGGAAGACTCAGTTAGTCTAGCAGCTGCAGTAAGTGAGCAAACTGAGGGAAGTGCTGCTGGTCTACAAAGGATTGAAGATGGCTCGGTGATATCAAATGAACACACAGTCAAATGGAGAATCTTCACTGATAATGCACGGGATTATTTTCAGAAAGCAAGTAACCCGTTACCCATTGTTTGCTTGAGATAACTTTGGGGTCTATCAAGTTCCTGTGGGATTGTAGAATAAACATTTTTTTCTTCAAATATTTTACCTAAGAGCAATGCAGAAGCCATACTACAGAATCTACCCTACTTTTCCTATACAGTGTTATTAAGGCGTCGCCTAGGCCTCCAAACACTCCAGCCTAGACGCCTGGCCAGTTGACTCGCCTGGTCGACCGTCACTGCCGCCGGCCCCTCACGGCACCGCCGCTGCTGGTGGAGAGAGAGAGAGAGAGAGAGTGAGGGTGAGGGAAAAAATGATTAGGGTTAGGGGTGAGGATAGGTTTTTATATGTCCTGATCTGAAAAGAGGACAATTGGGACGAGTCAGGCCCAGGTTCGACTTCTCCCCTGACGCCCCCTAGGCGTCAGGGCATCCATTTCGAACCTTGTTCCTGTATGTATCTGATTTTCTGAACCTGTTCAGTTTGTGTTCAGCACTGGACCTGGAACTATGGGTATGAGCCTTCAATTTCAACACTTGGCATCTGCTGTTTTCACATCATACTATGTGTCAGGTCATCTCGCATATTATATATGGATCAGTATTTTTATAACTCCTGGCTTTAGTGACTTCTGATAAACACTCCTTTTTTTATATATCATGTTGATTAGTTGAAAATTTAACTGACTAGTGTCATATATAAAAATTAGAGGGAATTCAATTTTGGATTTTGATTCATTTAGGAACCCATGATGCTGGATACAAAGTTCACCTTAAATATGAAACCGTTTTTTTAACCTAGGAATAGCCCAAGTGAGGTTCACAATTTTGATTGCTATTCAGCTACTAATTTCATTTGGTCCTTGTGACACCTGAATCTTGGCAAATTCCAATGAATGAACTTTTATGCAAACCATGTCCTGGCTTTTACATACATATTTATTATTTGGGTTGCTCCTTGGAAATTTAATTTGGGAACATATTTCACCTATTGTAACACCTCGATGTCGCTTGGCGTATGAGAGATCGTGGAAGGTATTAGAAGGGACTGAATTGGATGATTAATCCCGAGGGTCAAGGGTACAATATATAGAGGGATTAGGTGGGGGAAAAGACCATTAAGCCCCTAACCGTAATCCCATCCAAAGGACTAAATTGCCCCTGGTTACCCCCCCTAATTACATAGTCTAACAACCCCCCTCCCGCAGTCACAACATCTAGCCACTTCAGATGTTGAGACTGGATCAAACTCTGAGAACAGCGACGACGGGAGACCCTTCGTGAAGATGTCGGCGAACTATGTCGTCGTCGGGACATGGTGTACCCGAACCTCGCCACGTGCAGCCCGCTCACGAATAAAGTGGAGGTCAATCTCCACATGCTTCGTGCGCTGATGCTGGACTGAGTTGGTGGAGAGGTACACGACGCTGACGTTGTCGCAGTAGATCAGAGTGCTCCTGGCGACGGGAGTGTGGAGCTTTTGAAGCAGCTACTGAAGTCAGGAAGCCTCAACCACGCCGTTAGCCACGGCCGCCTCAGCACTCAAACGCGATACAACGTGCTGTCGCTTTGAGGACCAGGAAATGAGATTACCGCCCAGTAAGACGGCGTAGCCAGAGGTGGACCGTGAGTGTCCGGGCAGCCTGCCCAGTCAGCGTCGGTGTACACGACCAGCTCGGAGGCCGCGTCACGTTGAAGGAGGAGGCCGTAGTCAAGGGTGCCATGTAGGTACCGAAGAATCCGCTTCACTGTGGTGAGGTGCGGCTCCCTCGGGTCATGCATGTGGAGGTACACCTGCTGAACCGCATAGAAGATATCTGGCCTGGTGAAGGTGAGGTACTGAAGAGCACCTGCAAGACTCCTGTAAGCAGTAGGGTCAGTGACAGGTGTCCCGTCGGTAGAGGAGAGCTTCGCCTGAGTATCCATTGGAGTGGATCACGACTTGCACTCATCCATGCCCGCTCGCTGGAGGATGTCCAGGCAGTACTGTCGCTGGTGAAGGAACAAGCCACCTGGTCGGTCCTGACTGCAATACCCAGGAAGTGGTGGAGGCATCCCAGGTCCTTCATAGCGAACTCCTGCTGTAAAGCAGAGATAGTATGCCGAAGAAGAGCCAGACTGGACGCTGTCAGTACAATGTCATCGACGTACGGTAGAAGATAAGCAGTGTCACTGCCACGTCGATAGACAAACAATGAAGTGCCCGACTTGGCTTCAACGAAACCCTGTGAGACCAAGAAGTAGGCGAACCGGCTATACCAGGCTCTCGGTGCCTGCATCAGACCGTACAGGGATTTGTTCAGCTTACAAACCATGTCTTGATGAGCTGAGTCAACAAATCCTGTCGGCTGACAGTACACCGTCTCGGTCAGTGTACCGTGAAGGAAGGCATTCTTGACGTCCAACTGGTGGACGGGCCAAGAACGCGAGAGAACCAACGACATAACGGTACGAACCGTCGTCGGCTTCACCACTGGGCTGAAGGTCTCGTCGTAGTCGACTCCAGGGCGCTGAGTGAAGCCCTGAAGTACCCACCGAGCCTTGTACCTTTCCAAGGTACCGTCCGCCTTCTTATGTGTGAATACCCACTTGCCCGTGACAACATTGCCACGACCGGGGCGGGGAACCAGGTCCCAGGTCCGGTTGGCAAGCAGGGCCTCATACTCTTCCTCCAGACGCACGTTCCTGCTCCAAGGCGAGGACGAGCGCTCGTTCCCGCTCACGTGAGATCGCTAGGGCAGCCGCGACGTCGGAGACGTGCAACGAGGGGTGTCCCCCGGATCCAGCAGCGACGACGTGGCCAGCAAGGCCGGCGGCGAGCCCAGCAGGGCCGCTGAGTCCAGTGGCGCCGGCGGCGGGGCATGGCAGCCAGGCGACAGTGGGGCGGAGCTGGCCGGCGGCGAGGCCCGACGGCCAGGCGGTGGTGGGGAGGCCGAGGGAGGCGGCGGCGTGGCTGGCGGCACCTGAACTGGGGCCGAAGAGCCCGGCGGCGGCGCACCCAGGGGAGGTAGCTGGGAGGCCAGCGGCGGGGCTGGCGGCTCCGGATCCGACGGCGACGCTCACAGGGGAGGCGGCGGCGCGCGCAGGGGAGGCCGCGACGGGGCCGGATCCGGCGGCGGCCATGGTCGGGCTGGCGTCGGGGAGGGGCTCCAGGCCGGCAATGAAAGGGGGAAGAGGGAGGGTAGCCGGCGGTGAGCCGGCCAGCGGCGGCGGGGCCGGCGCGTCGACGGCGGCGGTGCCCGTGGATGCGGGAGGGCCCGACATCGGGAGAGTAGAGAGAGAGGGGGGAAAATCTGATACCAAATTAGAGGGGAGAAAATGATTTCATTAACTCTGATATGCTGTCAAGGAGGATACATATATATGTGTACAAAACTTAAGGGCCAAGTAACCCTAATACAAAGGACTAAACTGCCCCTATAGTATCCTAATACAAGTGTAGTCTAACAACATCGAAAAAGAAGTCGCCGGGTAGAGAGGTCCTTCACAGACAAACCAAACGGATCAAACTCAATGCAAACATTGTTGTCAGTGGTAAAACGACGGACAAAAAACAAATTCTGAATGATATCCGGAGCGACAAGAATGTTTTTCAGCTGGAAGGAACCTGGGAATCCAGAATCACCTATTGAGGTGACCGGAAGAACAAACCCCGTTCTCAACAACGATAGATGAAAGAAAAGAGGGATTGAGAGGGTGGGTGGAAGAGAGTATACCAGCATTAGGAGTGGTATGATATGACGCTCCGGAGTCCGTTATCCAGTCAACACCTGGTGGAGTAAGATGCATGGTGCTGAAGGAGGAGGCCAGCGACTGGTGATCCCACGTCGAGGGTGGCTCCTGGTGTGGTGCCGACGGCTCCGAGTACCCAACAGGGTAGTCGGTGCCTCTGTACGTCGAGGCCGTCTGTCCGACAAGAGAATAGCCAGGCCCATCGTAGACCTGAGTCGACGGCCCACCAACACTGTAGGCTGGTCCACTATAGCCAGGGTGGGCTACGAACGCCGGCCGGGGACGTGGTGGCCATGGAAGCTGAGAACCCGGAGACGGCCCAAGCCACATATAGATCTGGCTAGTCCACGGGTTGTAGGGTGTGGGCCAGGGTGCACCTCCCCGGCCGGTACCACCACTACCACCAGTAGCCGGAGTGTTGGAAGTAGGAGTGCCGCCTGCACTGCTACCTCCATCACGACTGCCACGTTTGCCTAGGCGGCGACGATTTCCACCCCCAGCACTAGCAGGAGTGCCTGGGGTGGAAGGTGGTCGTGACGGTGGTCCACCAGCAGCTCGCGAGGGTGGACGAGGGGACTGCCCAAAGCCATAAAAGGCTGTGGCAGACCAGAGCCAGTGGAACCTCCTGCAGTGATCTCCTCAAGCTCGAGATCAGACCATACCTTCTCGAAGGTAGGGGGAGGTTCCAGGCGGAGAAGCCATGTCCGTAGGTGACAATAGCGCTCATTTAGGCCCTGAAGGATCCGAATAACGAGAGCGCTGTCGCTGACCGGCTCGCCAAGGTCACGTGGAGCATCCACCATGCCCTTCATCTCCCGGCAGTAGGCGGAGACAGAGCGGTTACCCTGGACGGTGTTCGGGAACCACACGCTGATATGGAGGGCTCGAGTCGCGCGGTTCCCCAGAAAACGCTGCTCAAGGACCAGCCAAGCCCGTCGAGCAGTGCCACCACCGTGCTACCCGACGATGTCCTGTAGCTCCTCAGAGAGGGAGCCATGGATCCCGGATAGGACAATGCTGACCACGCTGATCCAGGAGACATCCACCGAAGAGCCGTCCTGGAGGACGTGGTCGTCAAGGCGAAAAGGCCTCAGCGTGAGGAGCACCAGGTCACGCCATCGGGCGTATGATGTAGACTCGGAGTTGAGGACAACCGACACGAGTGTCCGGATGTTCTGAATCCCGACGGCCTGTGCATGAAGGGCAGCCACAAGTGAAGCCGAGTACTGACCAGCGTCTGAGGGAGGCTCGCATGTAGCACCCATCGGTCGGTGAGCACTCTCCTCAAGCTGGTGAGATAGAGCGGCCACAGAGGCACGCTCCTGCTCCAGGGCGAGAGCGAGTGCCCGCTCGCGCTCGTGAGAGACAGCTAGGGCTGCAGCGATGCCGGAGGTGTCCGTCGTGTCGGTGCCGTAGATGGAGGCAGTAGCCGCGCTGTCAGCAGCGGTGCCACCGGCTGGAAACGGGATCACTGGCGGGACGGTGGTCGTGGTACTCAATTCGATGTCGAGGCCGGTAGACGTGGCGGTGCAGTCGTGAGGCCCGGAGGTAGTTCCTGCCATGAAAATGATGGCGGTTGCGGATTTTCCAGTGGTACCTACAAGAGGTCCACCGGCGGCTGGTCCGGTCCTCGGAGACCCGGCGGCGGTGGCAGCACCCTGGCCAGGAGTTGTGCCAGCCCTCCAAGGAGTGGCAGGGGCCGGACAAGGGAGGAGGGCGCCGATCGATCTGGCGGCGGATCCCCCCGGAAACCCGCACCAGGCTACGCCTCGAACCCCGGAGGCGGCGCGACAGTAGGAGACGGGTGGCGGTGTGGCGACACGCCGACTGGTATGGCGGCAAGGTGGTGTGGCGCGCCGACAGAGAGCGGCTGCGGCGTGGGGCGCAGCAGGGGCGGCGGCGTGGTGCGCGACAGCCCATGTTGCAGCGGCGTGGGGCGTGGCGGCGGCAGCGGTGTGGGGCACGACAGTCGCGGCAGGGGCGGCGGCGTGAGGCGCGGCAGCCCAAGGCGCGGCGGCGTTGGGCGTGGCAGATGCGGCGGCGTGGGGCACGGCGGCGGCGGCGGTGGTGTGGGGCGCGACAGCCCAGTGTGCGGCGGCTTGGTGCGCGACAGGGGCGGCGGCGTGGGGCGCGGCGGGGGCACCGACTGTTAGTATCTGAATTGTTACTCTCATGGAGAGGATGACACTAGGAGTTGAGAAATTTCTCTTGGTTCATTCCACACACAATGCCATGTCCAATCTAGTGGTTGGGGTTACATATTTATAGCTGAGGCAGCCAAGCATATACCTAGATGCTAGTCTAAGATGCCAAGATGTTGTCCTATCAAAGGACTAATATGCTGTCCTAACAAAAGACCAATATGCTGTCTTAACAAAGGACTAATATGCTGTCCTCTTGGTCTAAGATGCTGTCCTAACAAGGACTAACATGCTATCCTAACTAGGGGCCACAAAGACCAAGAGTACAAGGCTTATTCCAACATTCTCCCCCTAAGTCTTGTGCGTCGTCTTGTGGGGGAGTTGGACCGTCCCGATCCTGGAGCAAAGCTCAAGGAACTTGATCCTCCCAAGGGGCTTGGTGAGCAGGTCTGCAAGCTGGTCCTTGATGTTGATGTAGCATGCCTATGTCCCCTTCCTCCAAGCAGCCTCGGAGAAAGTGGTACCTCACCTGGATGTGCTTGCTCCGTTCATGAAAGACGGGTTCTTTGCTAGAGCCAGAGCGGACTTGTTGCCCACCCTGAGTTCCACCGCTCCGGTGTCTTTGCCGAGGAGATCATCAAGCAGTCGAACTAGCCAGAGCGCCTGAGTCGAAGCAGTAGAGGCCGCTATGTACTCGACCTCGCAGCTGGACAAGGCCACCACCTGCTGCTTGACCGACTGCCAGCTAACGAGGCACTTGCCGAGGAAGAAGAGAATCCCACTCGTGCTCTTGCTAGTGTCGATGTTGCCGGCGTGGTCGCCGTCGCTGTACTCGACAAGGTGTGCCTCCTCAGGGCACCTCGGGTAGTAGAGGCCGTGGTTGAGAGTCCCCACAACGTAGCGGATGATTCTCTTCACAGCCTGCTGGACTCCATCGTCGGTCGCTGCATGAACCGTCTGACGTAGCCGACAGAGAATGCCAAGTCGGGCTGTGTGGGCAAGGTAGCGAAGGCTCCCCACAAGACGCCGATACTACATAGCATCCACCTCCTCTGTCGTACTATCGCGGCTCATCTTCAGTCTCTCCTCCATCAGAGTGAGAGCTGGATTGCAGTCTGTGAACCCAGCCATCTCAACAACGCGCCTGGCGTAGGCAGTCTGTCTAAGCATGATCCCGGAGTCGTCCTAGTGCACCTCGATCCCCAGGTAGGAGAGAGATCCCAGGTCACTCATGCTGTCCTAACAACGACTGAGATGCTGTCCTCTTGGTCTAAGATGCTGTCCTACCAAAAGACTAATATGCTGCCCTAACAAAGGACTAATATGCTGTCCTCTTGGTCTAAGATGCTGTCCTAACAAGGACTAAGATGCTGTCCTAACTAGCGGCCACAAAGACCAAGAGTACAAGACTTATTCCATCACCGGCGGCGGCTGCCCAGGGAGGCGGCGGCTGTGATGGGGTCATTAGGGTTAGGGCTAATCCTAATTACCTAGCTAATGATACCATATTAGACGGGACTGAATTGGATTATTAATCCTGAGGGTCAAGGGTACAATATATAGAGGGATTAGGTGGGGAAAAGACCATTAAGCCCCTAACCCTAATCCCATCCAAAGGACTAAATTACCCCTAGTTACCCCCCTAATTACATAGTCTAACAGAAGGAATGGGTGAATCATGATTCTGTTTTACTTCTGATTTTGATGTTCAGTTTTCTATCCATCTTGTAGGGACAACTGGATGAAGCTGAGAAATTGTTCCAGGCAGCCCTACATGAGGCCAAAGAAGGATTTGGACTGAGAGATCCACATGTTGCGTCAGCCCTTAACAATCTGGTAAAAGTTAGGCTGATTGTGTATTACGTATTGACAGCTTAAGTGAACTCATCAGTTATTTATCTTTTGAATTAAAAAATTGACAGAATTTAGGTTGAATCCTTATTTTACATGTTAGCCATGAGTTGTTCTTATTCGTTGACAACTTGACATGATACACTGACTTCTAGTTATCTGAATGTGATGATGTGATTCAACTATTTTGGAAATTCCGTGTGTTATGATGGTATGGGGGTCAGCTTTTGTAACCTTTGTCGGCCGGGTCCGGTTGAACTCTTATTAATTACAATACCATGGAGTGTTCTTTCCCCACTGGCCACTTTTTTTCTTCATAAACTGCTGTGACCCTAGTCTTTGGAACATGTGACATTCCTTGAAACTTTTGTATTTCTAAATTCTTGCAGGCAGAGTTTTATAGGTTAAGGAAAGAGTATGAGAAAGCTGAGCTTTTGTATCTGGAAGCAATTGAAATGCTGGAGGAATCATTTAAATCTGATGATATACGGTACATTACAGACTTCATTACTGTTTTTCTCTCCACTATCATACGGATTTTTAATTCTTTTAGGAAGCAAAGTACTTATTTCTAGTTGTTAGCGAAGTTTCCTGTATTTATATTTAACGTGTTGATGCTATCCTAATGACATTCACTAGAGCCAAAGTATGGCATAGTAATGTGTTACCACCAGTCCACAATATTACAAGCAACAGTATTATCTGGCTAATCATGATTAGGACACCACTTTTATATGTTTGTGTTGTCATAAATTAATCTGTCATAGCAATTCCATCTGAAATGGTGTACTGCCTATTTGCCTAATAGACATAATACTTGTAGGCGTGTACTTATAAAAGTGTACACGTACAAGAGGACAATGCCATATCAGTGAGCAGCTGTAGGATTGAAACATTATAAATTCTAGTATGATACCGGTGATAATTTGGTTATTTCTTAGAGACAAAAGCATTAACTTTATGGTTTTGTTACAGGAAGAAGCTTGATTAAAAATATAGTTCGTAAATCCAACATTTATCTATTTGTTTTTATGCTTGATCACATTTGTTGGGACACCTGACGCATGGTATCTCATATATATTTTTTTAATTCTGGTTCATCATCTTAGTTTTCTTTTTCTATAACAACAACAACAACAAAGCCTTTGTCTCAAGGACGTTGGGTAGGCTAGATATGGAACCTAATAATTTTATTTTAAAAAATAAAGCAAAAAAGATAAAGAGAGATAATAATAACAAAATATAAGAAAACTAAGATTCTGTCACATAAATTTGCTTATTTTCATGCAGTCCTATCATGAGCTAAGTCTTTAGATACATTCCAATCTCTCAACTCTCATTTTATCGCTTCCTCCCTAAGTCAACCTTGGTTGTCCTCTGTCGCTCCTAATATTTTCCCTTCTTTTAGAATCTCGCTGTTAACCGGTGCTTTTAAGGTCTCCGCTAGATATACCCAAACCATATTAGTAGATGTTGGACTAGTTTCTCTTCAATCGGTGCCACCCTACCCTATCACGAATCACCTCATTTCTAATTTGGTTATTTCTTATGTGACTGCACATCCACCGTAGCATGCACATCTTTGCGACACTCATTCGTTGAACATGTTGTCTTTAATTGGTCGAAATTCCGTCACATATAGCAATGCAGGTCTAATCACCATCTTATAGAACTTACCTTTTAACTTCTGTGTGACATTCTTACCACATAGGGTTCAAGAGTGTTAGACACTGTAATTATGTGTGTGTCACAGGGGCATATTAGTCATTAGTGAGGGATTAGGGTTAGGGGTAGTTTAGTCTTTTCTCCCCACCTAATCCCTCTATATAATCACCCCTGTACCTTATTATTCTTAATCATCCAATACAACCACAATCATCCCTCTAATATGGTATCAGCTAGGAACTAATTAGGATTAGGGCCTAACCCTAACCCTAATGACCTAGTCGCCGCCGCCGCCGCATTGGCCCTGCGCCGCCGCTGCCTTCGCCGGCGCGTCGCCCGCCGGAGCCGCCGCCGCCGAGGAGCCGCGCGCCCGCGTAGCCGCGCCGCCCGCTGGTGCTGCCGCCGCCGTCACTAGTGCGCACCCCGGCCACGCAGCCGCGCCGCCTGGAGGGGTCGCCGCCTGTGCCGCCGGCGTGGCCCCTGCTCGCGCCGCCGCGCCCTGGGCCGCCGCGCCCTGGGCTGCGGCCGGATCTGCGCCCGGGCCGCCCGATCTCGGGCAGAGCCGGCGCGCGCCCGGGCCGCTCGGATTCAGGCCCGACTGGCAGGCGCCCGAGGGCGCCGCCGCCGCCCCTGGGAGGGCCCGCGTGGCCGCCACCGCCCCCTGGCCCGCCGGCCCCTGGCCAGCAGCAGCCGCCGCCTTTGGATCTTCCAGACCCACTGTATCCTGGTATACAGCAGCTGCCGCAGGAGGGGATGGCGCGCCTACCTCCGTTCCTGGATCTGCCGTCCGTCCTATGACCCCGAGGACCGGTCCGGCCGCCCGTGGACCTCTTGTAGGTACCACCGGCAAACCCACCACTGCTGTTGTCTTCATGGCAGGTACCTCCGGTCCATGTGACTCTGTCGATGAGAGCACCACGACTACTGTCTCGCCGATTCCGTTTCTAGTCGCCGGTGTCGCTGCTGATAATGCAGCAGCTTCTTCTTCCTACGGCACCAACACGGCGGATACCTCCGACATCGCCGCAACATTGGCTGCCTCTTGTGACCGCGAGCGGGCACTCGCTCTCGCCCTAGAGAAGGAGCGTGCCTCCGTGGCAGCGCTATCCCACCAGCTCGAGGAGAGTGCTCACCGACCGATGAGTGCTGCCCACGAGCCTCCCTCGGACGCTGGTACGTACTCGGCTTCACTTGTGACCGCTCTTCATGCGCAGGCTGCAGGGATTCAGAACATCCGGACGCTCGTGCCGGTTGTTCTCAGCTTCGAGTCCACCTCATATGCCCGGTGGCGTGATCTCGTGCTCCTCACGCTGAGGCGTTACTGCCTCGACGACCACGTCCTCCAGGACGATTCTTCAGTACTGGTGTCCTGGATCAGCATGGACAACCTGGCCCTATCCTGGATCCTTGGCTCCTTGACGGAGGAGCTACAGGACATCATCAGACAGCGCGGTGGCGGCACTGCTCGACGGGCCTGGTAGGTCCTTGAGCAGCGGTTTCTAGGGAACCGCGCGACTCGAGCCCTCCACATCAACACTCGGTCTCAGAACACCGTCCAGGGTGACCGTTCTGTCTCCACCTACTGTCGGGAGATGAAGGGCATGGCAGATGCCCTACGTGACCTTGGGGAGCCAGTCACCGATAGCTCCCTTGTTCTTCGGGTCCTTCAGGGCTTGAATGAGCGCTATTGTCACCAACGAACATGGGTACTCCGACTGGAGCCACTACCTACCTTCGAGAAGGTATGGTCTGATCTTGAACTTGAGGAGATCACTGCAGGAGGCTCTACTGGCTTTGGATATGCCACAACCTTTTATGGCTCTAGGCAGTCCCCTCGTCCACCCTTACCTGCTGCTGGTGGACCGCTGTCACGACCACCTTCCACTCCAGGCACCCCTGACAGTACTGGAGGTGGAAACCGTCGTCGCCGAGGCAAGAACGGCGACCAGGGTGGTAGCAGTGCAGGCGACACTCCTACATCCACTGCTCCGACTACTGGTGGTAGCGGTGGTACCGGCCGGGGAGGCGCACCTTGGCCCACACCCTACAACCCGTGGACTGGCCAGATCTACTTGTGGCCTGGACCGTCTCCGGGTTCTCAGCCTCCACGACCACCACGTCCCCAGCTGGCGTTCGTGGCCACCCGGGCTACAGTGGACCAGCCTACAATGCTGGTGGGCTGTCGGCTCAGGCCTATGGTGGGCCTGGATACTATTCTGGTGGGCAGTCAGCCTCGACCTCCGTAGGCACCGACTATCCTGTTGGGTACTCGAAGCCGTCAGCTCCTCTCCAGGAGCCACCCTCGACGTGGGATCGACAGTCGTTGGCTTCCTCCTTCAGCACCATGCACCTTACTCCACCAGGTGCTGACTGGGTAGTCGACTCCGGAGCGTCATACCATACCACACCTAATGCTGGTATACTCTCTTCCACCCACCCTACTAATCCCTCTTTTCCTTCATCTATCGTTGTTGGGAATGGGTCTGTTCTTTCGGTCACCTCAGTAGGTGATTCCGGTCTCCCGGGTTCTTTCCAGCTTAAAAACATTCTTGTCGCTCCGGACATCATTCAAAACTTGCTTTCTGTTCGTCGTTTTACCACTGACAACAATGTTTCTATTGAGTTTGATCCTTTTGGTTTGTCTGTGAAGGATCTTTCTACCCGACAACCTCTTTTTCGATGTGATAGCTCAGGACCCCTATACACACTTCGGCTTTCTACTTCCGCTGCATCATCACCTTTCGCTTTGACTACGACAGCTTCATCCACCATTTGGCATCGCCGGCTTGGCCACCCTGGTGCAGATGCTATGTCGAAGTTGTTCAGTAGTTCTGTTATCTCGTGTTCTAGGGAAACACATGACTCCCTATGTCATGCCTGTCAGCTTGGTCGCCATGTTCGGCTTTCTTTTCCCACTTCTGTGACTCATGTTGAGCACACGTTTGATCTTATACATTGTGATTTATAGACATCTCTCATTACTAGTGTATCGGGCTTTAATTATTACTTAGTGATCATTGATGATTTTTTTTCTCATTTTTCCTGGACTTTTCCATTACGATTGAAGTCTGAGACTTTCATCACTCTTTCTCACTTCTTCGTTTGGATTTCTACTCAGTTTGGGCGCACCATCCGAGCTGTCCAGTGCGATAACGGACGCGAGTTTGATAACCCCGCGTTTCGTAATTTTCTCTCCGCACATGGGGTACAACTACACATATCTTGTCCGTACACCTCTCCTCAAAACGGCAAGGCAGAGCGCATGATTCGCATCACCAATGATGTCATGCGCTCCCTGATGTTCCAGGCATCTATTCCAGCCCGATACTGGGTGGAGGCTCTTCATACCGCCACACTTCTGATTAATTGTCTTCCCACCAAGGCGATTCGTGCCTCCACCCCCTACTTTGCTCTATATGGCACCGATCCTCTTTACGATCACCTTCGAGTTTTCGGGTGCGCTTGCTACTCTAATCTTTCCACCACTGCCCCACATAAGCTTGCGCCCTGCTCGACTCGGTGTGTTTTTCTCGGGTATTCCCTTGATCATAAGGGGTACCGGTGCTTAGATCTCACTACTCACTGTCTTTTGATCTCTCAGCACGTCGTCTTTGACGAGTCATCCTTTCCTTTCTCCACCACCTCTTCAGGTTCCACCACAGAGCTGGACTCTCTTTTTCCCACTGACCTCGAGGCTGCCTCCCAGCTGCCTTGGCCTCTTTCTTCTGCAGGTTCGACACAAGCTACGCCTCAGGTGCCCCCGGCGCCGACTGCTGCACCTCGTGCGGCATCGACGCCTCCGGCGTCACCCGCTGCGCCACGCGCGGCCTCGGCTTCCCCGACGTCACCTGATGTACCTCAGGTGCCCCCAGCGTCACCAGCTGCACCACGTGCGGCATCGACGCCTCCGACGTCACCTGCAGCGAGCACGACGCTACCAGCTGCGTCACGTGCGGCACCGACGACGACTTCTCGCTTTGCTGACCCCGCACTTGTCTACCAGCAACGGGCGTGGGGGGGGGGGGGGGGGCTCCAGCTGCGCCACGCACGACCTTGAGATCCACTCTCGTCTACCCACGGCGAGAGGAGGTGGTTGTACCCGAGTGGCCGGTGTACAACCCCCCTGTTCTCCACAGGGATCCTGGTCACGTCCACCCGATGGTGACTCGACATGCGTCCGTGAGTCTTCGACCAGTTGAGCGGTTCGACGGGGCCGCTTTCTCGTCGACGACATCTCCACCGACCGATCCTTCTTCGATCTCACCCATACCTACTTCCGTGTGTAGCGCCCTTGCCGACCCTCACTGGCGCCGCGCTATGGAGTAAGAGTATGAGGCCCTGCTTGCCAACCGGACCTGGGACCTGGTTCCCTGTCCCGGTCGTGGCAATGTTGTCACGGGCAAGTGGGTGTTCACGCATAAGAAGAAGGCAGACAGTACCTTGGAGAGGTACAAGGCTCGGTGGGTACTTCGGGGTTTCACTCAGCGCCCTGGAGTCGACTACGACGAGACCTTCAGCCCGGTGGTGAAGCAGGTGACGGTTCGTACTGTACTGTCGCTGGCTCTCTCGCGTTCTTGGCCTGTCCACCAATTGGACGTCAAGAACGCCTTCCTCCACGGTACACTGACCGAGACGGTGTACTGCAGTCAGCCGACAGGGTTTGTTGATTCAGCTCACCCAGACATGGCCTGTAAGCTGAACAAATCACTGTACGGACTGAAGCAGGCACCGCGAGCCTGGTATAGTCGGTTTGCCTTCTTTTTGGTCTCACAGGGGTTTGTCGAAGCTAAGTCGGACACTTCGCTGTTTGTCTATCGACGTGGCAGTGACACTGCTTACCTCCTACTGTATGTCGATGACATTGTACTGACAGCGTCTAGCTCGGCTCTGCTTCGGCGCACCATTTCTGCTTTACAACAGGAGTTCGCTATGAAGGATCTGGGCCGTCTCCACCACTTCCTGGGTATTGCGGTCGAGGACCGACCAGGCGGCTTATTCTTTCACCAGCGACAGTACTGCCTGGATATCCTCTAGTGAGCGGGCATGGCTGAGTGCAAGCCGTGCTCCACTCCAGTGGATACTTAGGCGAAGCTCTCCGCTACCGATGGGACACTCGTCTCTGACCCCACTACTTACAGGAGTCTTGCAGGTGCTCTTCACTACCTCACCTTCACCAGGACGAATATCTCGTATGCGGTTCAGCAGGTGTGCCTCCACATGCATGACCCGAGGGAGCCGCACCTTACCGCTGTGAAGCGGATTCTTCGGTACCTACGAGGGACCCTCGACTACGACCTCCTTCGACGTGACACGGCCTCTGAGCTGGTCGTGTACACCGACGCTGACTGGGCAGGCTGCCCGGACTCACGACGTTCTACTTTCGATTACGCCGTCTTCCTGGGCGGTAACCTCGTCTCCTAGTCCTCGAAGCGACATCACGTGGTTTCGCGCTTGAGTGCTGAGGCGGAGTATCGCGCCGTGGCTAACGGCATGGCTGAGGCCTCCTGGCTTAATCAGCTGCTTCAGGAGCTCCACACTCCCGTCGCCAGGAGCACCCTCATCTACTGCGACAACGTCAGCGCCGTGTACCTCTACACCAACCTGGTCCAACATCAGCGCACGAAGCATGTGGAGATCGATCTCCACTTTGTTCGTGAGCGGGTTGCACGTGGCGAGGTTCGGGTACACCATGTCCCGACGACGACACAGTTCACCGACATCTTCACGAAGGGCCTTTCGTCGTCGCTGTTCTTCGAGTTCCGGTCCAGTCTCAACATCTGCAGTGGCTAGATGTTGTGACTGCGGGGGGTGTTAGACACTGTAATTATGTGTGTCACAGGGGCATATTAGTCATTAGTGAGGGATTAGGGTTAGGGGTAGTTTAGTCTTTTCCCCTCACCTAATCCCTCTATATAATCATCCCTGTACCTCATTATTCTTAATCATCCAATACAGCCACAATCATCCCTCTAATAGAGAGGTTTGCTACCGCTCCATCCACCCTACCTTGATCTTGTGGCAAACACCCTCATCAATTTCGCCATTGCTTTGTAACATTGGTTCTAAATATTGAAAGTAGTCCCTCCTCGGTACTATATGTCCTTGTAGACTAATATTTTTCTCTTCGCATCCAACACCACTAAAGTAACACCTCATATACTCAACCTTGGTACTACTAAGGCTACATCCCTTAGACTCTAAGATATGTCTCCGTAGCTCTGATTTCATATTAACATCATCCCTAGTTTTATCTACCAACACTAAATCATTAACAAAGAACATACACCAAGAGATATGCCATTGTATATCCTTTGACACCTCATCCATTAGTAAGGAGATGTATGGACCCAAGACTGAGTATCATGATAGGAAATGTATCGGTTTTAGTATCACTTACATGTACACTTGTCACAACCAGTGTTTAAAAGGAGCCGATTAGGCGTCCTGGCGCTCCGGCCTGGACACCATAGCCGACCGCCTTGCCTGGTCGACCGTTGCTGCTGCTAGTCGCCACCTTAGCCGCCCCCGCTGCCACTGCAAGGTCGCCGCCTCCACCCGCCCGCCCCCTTGTGGTGCCGCCTCCACCCGCCCGCCCCCTTGTGGTGCCGCTGGCGCTGCTGGTGGAAAGGAGTGAGGGAGAAAATGATTTAGGATTAGGGGTAAGTGGTGAGGATAGAATTTTATATGTCCCTGATCTGAATTCAGGACCGTCGGATCTCATCCGACGGTTCACATCAACTGGCGCCTCTGCTTGCTGCCACCGCCGCTCGCCCGCCGCTGCCATCGGCTAGGCGTCCAAGTGCCAATTTGAAACCCTGGTCACAACATTATTGCACATATTCTAGATAAGGGTAATGTAATTTGTTGGCACTTTATATTTCTCTAGCGCCCACCACATGACCGACCATGGTATCTTATCATATGCCTTCTCAAAGTCAATGAACACCATATGTTGGAAGTGTTTACCATGCGTCCAGGTGCTCTAGTCTGGACGCCATGGTCGGTCGAATCGCCTGGCCGCCCGGTCGGTCGTCGTCGCCGTACAAACCGCTGCCACTGCCGCCGCCGGCCCCTCACCGCGCCGCCGTCGCCAGCTCCTTGCCGCGTCGCTGCCGCCAGCCCCTCGCCGCATTGCCGCCGCTAGCGCCTCGCCACCCCGCCACCATCGCCGGTGGAAGGAGAGTGAGGTGAGGGAAAGAAAATGGCTAGGGTTAGGGTTGGAGAGTGGGTTTTTATGTGCCGTTTTGAAAAGCTCATCTGACAGTTCACAATTCGCCCGTGTTCGCCCCCGACACCACTGTCGCCTCTGCCCCGATGCCGGCCTCCGCCCACTGCCACCGCACGCCGCCTCTGCCCGCCGCCCTCCGCTCACCACCTCCGCCTGCAAATGCCGCCGCCGCCTGCCATCGCCTGGCCGACTGCCTAAGCGTCCGGGTGCCAGTTTAAAACCCTGTATGTAGATCTTCCTTTTGCCCCCCATATCTTTGCGTAAGTTGGCGAAGTAAGAAAATCGCCTTTATAGTGGACCTGACAGGCATAAAACCAAAATGGTTTTTAGTGATGTTCAGTCGCTCTCTCTCAAAGCTTCATACTTTGGCCCATAAGCTGAATTCTCCGGTAATTGGTACAACTTTGAATATCTCCTTTATTCTTGAAGATATATACTAATATACTTTTCCTTCACTCTAGGTATTTTGTTTGACTGAAAAACATGGTTGAATAGCTTAGTAAGCCATACTATTGTCATGTATAGGGATATCATCAGGGCCGAGGTCTTTCCCTCCTTTCACCCTTTTTAAGGCCTCTTTAATCTCACTCTTATACCCTCCGCATGAACTATCTGTTGGAGTCATCAAAGGAGTCACCCAACTTGAACATAATGCTACCATTCTCATCATTGAATAGTCAATCAAAGTAATCTCGCTGTTTGTTCCTAATCTCTTTATTATTCACTACAATCCGATCTGTCTCATACTTGATGCATTATTTTTTTCTATGATGCTGTTCTGTCAAATGTATTTGTTGTAGGGTTGGAACAGCTTTGCATAGTCTTGGAATATGCTATCATCTTCAGCACAAGTTTTCTCAAGCCCAGGCATGTTATGAGGTACCTCTTTGTGGCCTCACGAGTCTTTCTATTTGCTTAAACTTTTGGTGTAATAATTTAGCTCTGCTAGACCATTCCAAAGTTTTCTTTTTTCTTTGTGATATCTCGTAACAGGTTGCTGGCAATAATTTGTAGGTATGGTGATGTATCTAGCTAAAACCAGACATACTAATTAATACATTCTTGAATCATTTACAATATTTTCATGCTATTTATTCTCGTGGGAAGAGTTAGCAAAATATTTAGACGTTTAGTCTGCAATTTTAGCAATTTGAGCTGAAACTCCTGGCGCCATGCAGAATAAATTTAGTGAACAGATTTGAGATCATGCAGAGTGAAATTTAGTGACCAAATTTGAGAAAGGTAAATGAACTGCCAATCATTGTAGTACTTAGTAGTTTTTGTGTGAAAGTCTTTTTTGCGTTTTCCACTTTGTCAATTTAAAATTGCTACTTATACCTTCTTTATTTCCTTTTTTTCCTTTTGCAGCGGGCTCTGAAGGTACTCTACTTAACATTCCTCTGCATGCCTTTTCCTTGTCTAACATTTATCGTCTCTAATTCAGTACTTCCTAAATGACATACCTAGTGCTGAAAGCTCCCACACGTTGTGGGGTCTGAGGAAGGGAATTTCTAGGCAGCCTTCCCCTTGCTTATTTTGCAAGGAGGCTGATTCGAACCCATTGTGTTTTAATTGATACCAATATACAAAAGTTCACATCATAGTTTTTAAGGCGGTAAGGTGACTCAAGGCGACGGAGCCCCTTTTTACCTCTTAAGCGATAAGGCGTAAGTCGAGGCGACCCCTTTTTATCTTCTCTTTTGCAACATCCATTAAAGCTGCAACTTCAGGCATGGCTGGTCTCTCATCAGCATCAAGGCTTGTAAGGCGTCACCTAACTGATGCCCCAGTGCTGAGAATCGTGGTGGGGAGGAGGCCTCCTGCTGCGCCTAGGGCTGCGCAGAGGCGGAAGCAGCAATGAGGAGGATGCCGGGTCGCTGCGTAGAGGGTAGCGTGGGGGCGGGGGAGAGTTGTCACGGCGGCTAGGGTTAGCGTTCGTAGCCACGGTGACCCAAGGAGAACAACCCAATGGGGCAATTCTTATTTTCCTGGATGCATTACAAAGGGGGGCTGCGGCTGTTTATATAGGGGCAGGGAGACCCCTGCGCCCCCTAGCAGCCGCGCGGCCAGGATATGGTCGGTTGGGACACTCCCCAACCGACTCTATCTTTTATTCCTTATCTCTCTATTTTATTCCATCTAAAACAGATCCTATCTGTAATAGATCAATCTGTTATCTTTTATTCCTTATCCCTCTATTTTATTCCATCTAAAACAGATTTTATCTCTAATAGATTAATCTGCTATTTTATTCCTTTCTAAGAGGTTCCTGCGCCTGGGCTTCATGTGGCTGGACTGTGGGCGCTATTGGGTCTGCGCCGGCTGTAGTATCGTCCCACAAAGGCGTTCACAACATTTCCCCCCTTCCTGACAAAAAGCTCGAGCTTGAAGTGAGGATGCTTTGTCTTGAAGTCTTCCAGCTGCTCCTAAGATGCATCAGCTTCAGAATGATCTGCCCACTTGACAAGCAACTCCTAAACTCCTCGATCAGTCGCGCCCGTTAGACCTTTTCAGGTGTAGGTACAACTCTTTCATGGAGAAGTGGTGGTAGAGACGCCACCAGTGCTGGAGCAGGACCTTCAAACTTCTTCAATAAGGACACATGGAAGACATCATGTATCCTGGCTTGAGGAGGCAACTGAAGCTTGTAAGATACAACACCAATGCGTTGTAATATCTGATATGGTTCAAAATATTTCGGACCAATCTTAGATGGAGGTGCCACTATTACTCCCACAGCTGTCCTCTGATGAAGCCGCAACCAAACCCAATCATCAATCTGAAATTCCACCTCACGGCGAGATTTATCTTCATAACTCTTCATGGTGACTTGGGCCTGCACAAGTACGTCCTTAATTTCAGCCAAGAACTCATCACTGTCCTTTAGCTGTTTATCCACTGCTGCTACTCTAGAGACGCCATGTTGATAAGCAATAAAAGATGGAGGGTCCCTGCCATAGACCACTCTGAAGGGCGAGCATTTGAGGGCCGTCTTGTAGGAAGTGTTGTAGCAATACTCAGCCCAAGGAAGCCACTGCAGCCAAGTCTTTGGTCGGTCACCTGCCAAGCAGCGAAGGTACATAGTGATGACCTTGTTGACGACCTCAGACTGCCCATTAGACTGTGAATGGAAGGCCGAGCTGAGCTGGAGGCGAACACCGGCCAGTCGGAACAAGTCCGACCAGAAGAGGCTGGTGAAGACGGTGTCACGATCGCTGACGATGGAGCAGGAGAAACCGTGTAGACGTACGATGTCATCGAAGAACGCCCTTGCCACCGATGCAGCAGTGTACGGGTGGCTCAGGGGAATGAAGTGGACGTACTTTGAAAAGCGATCCACCACCGTCAGTATTACCGACTTCCCACCAACCTTCGAAAAGCCTTCAATAAAGTCCATGGAGATGTCACTCCAGACTTCCGAAGGTACAGGAAGTGGTTGTAGCAGGCCGGCTGGATGAAGATGATCCGTCTTGTTGCGCTGGCACGTGGTGCAAACACGGACGTACTCACGCACCCGTCGTAGCAGTGACGGGTTGTAGAAGGAGAGGCGTAGTCGGTGCGCCGTCTTCTGGACGCCCTCGTGACCCCCATCATGTGCCTTAGCCAGAAGAGAGGGCCACAAGGAGGACGTGTCAGGGATGAAGAGCTTCCCTTTGTAGAGGAGGAGGCCGTCACGCTCGGCCCAGTCGGCAGGCACGACTCCCTACTGAAGCTGGGTGTGTAGCTGCTGCGCCTGCTGGTCTGTGGCGGTCTCCGCGCGTAGCGAGTCGAAGAGGTGGGACACAGGCGCTGATATGGCGTGAACAGCCATGTCCTCCTCGTCGCGACGGGACAGTGCATCGGCTGCCCCGTTGAGACGTCCCGGCCTGTACTCGACCTGCAAATCATAGCCGAAGAGCTTGCTCACCCAGGCATGCTGGGGAATTGTAGTTAGGCGCTGATTCAAGATATATTTCAGACTGAAGTGGTCAGTCCGAACAGTGAAGGAGCGACCCCAAAGATAGGGCCGCCAGTGTCGCACTGCCTTCACCTGGCCGATCAACTCTTGCTCATACGCCGGTAGCTTCTGGTGGTGAGAAGCTACGACGCGGCTGAAGAAGGCGATGGCACCGTCGCCCTGGTGCAGTACCGCCCCAAAGCCGGCGCCCCGACGCGTCGCAGTTGACGATAAAGCGCTTGTCGAAGTCCGGCATCTGAAGAAGAGGCGCTGTCATTAATGCCTGTTTGAGCTGAGAGAAGGCGTCCTGTGCGTCATCGGTCCAGCGGAACGCCTCTCGCTTGAGGAGGGCCGTGAGGGGCGCAACCACTGCGCCATACCCTGCAATGAACTTGCGGTAGTAGCCGGTGAGCCCGAGGAAGCCCCGCAAGGCTCATAGTGACCGAGGTGTAGGCCAACGCTCCACGACCTCCACCTTAGTCGGGTCCATCGCCACGCCCTGAGAGGAGATGATGTGTCCTAGGTAGAACATAGACTCCTGGCCGAAGAAGCACTTAGACTTCTTCAGAAACAACTTATGCGCTCGAAGTGATTGGAACACCTGTTTGACGTGCTGGAGGTGTTCGGCTCAGGACTTGCAATACACCAAGATGTCATCAAAGAAGACAAGTACGAATTTCCTGATGTAGGAGTCGAGGACGTCGTTCATCAACGACTAGAATGTTGATGTCGCGTTGGTGAGGTCGAACGACATCACCAAGAACTCATAGTGGCCTCGATGAGTTCGGAACGCCGTCTTGTCGATGTCATCCGGGTGCATGCGCACCTGGAAGTAGCCGCTGCGGAGGTCGAGCTTGGTGAAGAACCTCTCGCCGCGGAGCTCGTCCAGTAGCTCATCAACCACCGGAATAGGGAACTTATCTTTCAAAGTTCGGGCGTTGAGCTTGCGGTAGTCGATGTAGAAGCGCCATGTGCCGTCGGCCTTGTGGACCAACAACACTGGCGAGGAGAATGCAGAGGTGCATTCTCTGATGATGCCCTGGCGAAGCATCTTGGCGCACTGCTTCTCAATCTCGTCCTTGAGAAGCTGGGGGTAGCGGTACGGCCGGACAACTACTGGAGTTGTGCCTGACAGGAGCCTGATATGATGGTCGTGACGTCGTAGAGGAGGAAGACCCCACGACTCGTCGAAGAGGTCCTTGAAGCCATCCAGGAGGGCGCCCATTATGTCAGTGGGTGGCGCCAGAGAGGCGCACACAGGGGCGGGGTTGCGCAGCCCCGTCCAGATCACTTTTCGTTCCCCGCGCCACAGCTCCATCGTGAGGTTCTCGAGGTTCCAGAGGATGGGTCCCAAGGACCGCAACCACTGAACCCCTAGGACGAGGTCGAAGCCGTCAAGCGGGAACGCGTGACATCAAAGTGATCCCCTGCAATCAACAAAGGTACACGCGGGCAGATGCCTGTGCAGGAGATAGAGTCGCCGTTGGCGACCCGAACGCCGACGCCTTGCCGCGGCAACATCATCAGACTGAGCTCTTGGATGAGGGGCTCCGTGATGAAGGTGTGTGTGGAGCCTGTGTCGACCAAGGCGGTCAACAGCTTGCCGCGGACGTGGACCTGAAGCTTCATCGTGTTGGTGAGGTTGATATCGGTCAGGACATGTAGCGAGATGCCCATGTCGGCTATGGCCGCGTCAACGTCGTCGTCGTCGTCGAGCTCCAAGAGGAAGATCCCCTTGCCGGTGCACTTGTAGTCCGACGTGTATCACTCCGAGCAGTGATAGCATTCGCCACTCGCCCGCTTGGCAGCCATCTCATCAGGCGAGAGCATAAGGCGCGGTCGGGATGATGCTGTTGGCGATGGGGCTGGTGCAGCCGAACCCTCACTAGGGGTCGTGGTGGGGGCGCGTGACACAAGAGAAGGGAGCGTAGAGCGTTGAGTGGTGGCGCCCTTTTGTGTCCCGCTGTCTGACGTCGCCGCAAGTCGGCGCTCGAAGGCCCTGGCCAAGCTCATGGCAGTCTGCAGATTAGTGGGAAATTGCAGCTCGACGTCAGTACGAAGTGGCTCGCCGAGACCAGCTGTGAAGAGGTTGATCTGCTGGCGCTGGCTGAGGTCCTCGCAACGACAAAGGAGTACCAGGAACTGGCGTTGGTACTCCTCTATCGTACCGCGTCGGAGGTCCTTGATCTCAGTTAGGTCATTGGAACGGAGTGGAGGCCTGAAGCGCATGTTCACGAAGTCCGCGAACCGTTGCCAGGACACGATGCCATAGTCGCGTTCGAGGGCGGTGTACCACTCGGCTGCGACACCCTCTAGGTGGAGAGACGCGAGCCACACCTTCTCTTCAGGCATTGTACGTGTCCCACGAAAATATGTCTCGCACTTGGTGAGCCATGGCAATGGATCGGTTTCCCCGTCGAATTTGGGAAAACTGATCTTGTGACGGCGCAGCCCGTCGTCGTCGAAGGTCGGGCGCCCCGGGGGGCGCCTGAGACCGTAGTGGTCGTCGTCACCACCACCGCCGCCGCCCCTGCCGCTGCCATCGCTGCGGGGGAGGTTGCTGCCCTGCGGTGTGTGTTGTTGCAGGTCCTCGTCACCGGAGAGCTCCCGCTCCGGTGCCTTCTCAACGTGCGCAAGGCGCATATCGTGGCGGTTCAAGCGCTTGTTGATGGTGTCGATCTGCCCCATCATCTTGCTCATCATGTTGCCGAGATCTTGGAGGGTGAAAGTCCCAGAATCGTCCACTGGGCCGGACATGGTCGCTGCCCCGGAGTCTCTGGATACCAAATGCTGAGAATCGTGGTGGGGAGGAGGCCTCCTGCTGCGCCTAGGGCTGCGCAGAGGCGGAAGCAGCAGCGAGGAGGATGCCGGGTCGCTGCGTAGAGGGTAGCGTGGGGGCGGGGGAGAGTTGTCATGGCGGCTAGGGTTAGGGTTCGTAGCCACGGTGACCCAAGGAGAAGAACAACCCAATGGGGCAATTCTTATTTTCCTGGATGCATTACAAAGGGGGGCTGCGGCTGTTTATATAGGGGCAGGGAGACCCCTGCGCCCCCTAGCAGCCGCGTGGCCAGGATAGGGTCGGTTGGGACACCCCAACCGACTTTATCTTTTATTCCTTATCTCTCTATTTTATTCCATCTAAAACAGATCCTGTCTGTAATAGATCAATCTGTTATCTTTTATTCCTTATCCCTCTATTTTATTTCATCTAAAACAAATCCTATCTCTAATAGATCAATCTGCTATTTTATTCCTTTCTAAGAGGTTCCTGCGCCTGGGCTTCATGCGGTTGGACTGTGGGCGCTATTGGGTCTGCGCCGGCTGTAGTGTCGGCCCACAAAGGCGTTCACAGCACCCAGGGACGCCGTAAGGATGCCCCGAGGACGTCCTCTTGCCTTAAGGACGCCTTACTCAGGTTTCGAAGGCGACGGGGGCGCCTTGCCCTCTCTGGTCGCCTTACCGCTTAAGCGACGCCTTAATAACCATGGTTCACATCAACAGTAGTTGAGTTAAGCTTACACTATTCTACTTGGCCACACGTTTACCTGTTATCGATTTGTGGCATCCAAGTAGGTTTAAAATAACCTGTCAGAAATATGTCAAATATATGCTTATCATCGATCACTGTGCTTACCCCACTGTATACAACAACCTGCATCCTGTTTGGTAGAACACATGAAAATGATCAATGAAGTGTCAATATGATAGTCATTCTCTTTTCAATGTATAAGCTTTTCAATTTTAATTGCCAATTTGCCATCTATAGATAGAAGGACGTGTTATGGGTCTCGGCCACCCGGAATATGCTAGCACGATGTACCTTCTAGCAAAGGTACACTGCCCTCTTACTCTTAATATTCGCATCTTCTCATTACTTACTTCAGATTAGCCCTCTGTACGTGTCATGCCATCTTCCCAACAACCCATTGCATCCATATAGGGTATTGCTGCTTTTTTGCTGTTTAGGACACTACTTCGAATTTTTAATTCTGTTCTATTGTTGGCAGTCTGCTCTTCAAATCACTTTTTTGTTGTAAGGGCCAGGTGGACACAACAGTAGCAGGTGTTCACACATGCAGCAGTGGAATCTATTATATCTTGTTATGTTAGCTATTACTTTTATTGTTTGAGTTACTTCTATCTATTAGGCAATAACATATACTCCCTCTGTCCGTATATATTAGGATTCTTAGAATCCCGAGGTGTGAACAAAGAGAGAGGGAAAAACACTGCTGCCTTTAATCAACGCCTTTTGCACCCATCCCACTGTGTACTGTGTAGATGCAGCCACACGCTGTGAAGAAGTCTTGTGAAACTTTGTTTACAAATTCTCTGCCATTGTCTGTTTAAACTGATTTAACAGGCACACTGAATTGTGTGCGGAGATAGGTGAAAAATGATTACAATTCTCCAAAAACATTAGACTTCACATGCAGGGGAAAAGTCCAATACAAATGAAAAAAAAAAGAAAGGGCAGCCCGGTGCATGTAGCTACCGCTTGCGCAGGGTCCAGGGAAGGGTCCGACCCAGTTAGGTCTTTTGTACGCAGCCTTTCCCTGCATTTCTGCAAGAGGCTGTTTCCAGGACTCGAACCCGTGACCTCATGGTCATAAGGCAACAGCTTTACCGCTGCGTCAAGGCAACAGCTTTACCGCAGGGGAAAAGTCCAATACAAATGAAAATAATAATAAAATATTACCAGATAATACTGATAACCAGCAATATTGACTACAGGAGATGTCCACACATCGCAGTGTATTAAATCAAATGGATACTTCAAAACAGAACTGGAGGAACTAAAAGGCAGCCAAACACTTTTTGGGATTGCAGAAGAATAACTAAAGAAGTTGGTGCTGTCGTGGCCTGGATGACCATGATATCGATGCCATATCTCAGGTGACATGACGAACAACACGAAGGCAGCAGCAGCACTCGAGGGGAGAGTATAGAGGTCGCTGTCGCTATTGCAGCGATAGAGAACAACCTTCGTTTGCAGGTCATTAACAGAAAAATCAAGAGTATCAAATTCAATTGAGCAAAGATTGCCACCAGTAAATCAGCTAACGGAGAGCAATTTGTGTATCAGATTGGAACGTGGAGGACATTGCGAAGGTGAAATGGTGCACCTTGTGGGGGTGCGAAGGACTGTGCAACTGGAATGGGAAGTATGAATGGAAGAACCATTGCCTAATGTGTCAGAGTAGGGAGTGGAGGAGAGATTGTGAAGTATACCATCACCAGAAGTCATGCGTTGATGATCCAGAATCAACGATCCAACCACCATTGCCGATCTGAAGAGCAATCAAGGCCTTGATAAGGTTGGCGCTGTTTCAGGAGGGTTGGTCGTCATTTTGTGCCTTAGATTGGAACGTAAGAGCAACCACGATGTTGAAGGCCTGGTAGAGGCGATAGCCCAAAGGGCCATTACCAAACTGTTGGGCCCCCCTTCTGGTAGGGCGAAAGGAAGGGGTGACGCTGGTGTTGTAGGAAGTCAACCAACCTGAACCAGGACTCGTGCAAAGCCATGGTCCGGAAGGTGAAGCGTTGGTGTTGAAGTTGTGCGACACGCTTCCCGGCTGGCCACCTTTCTTGTATTTCGACTTTGGTTTGGGTGCGTGCTGTGAATCGAGTGTGGGGGAGGCCCTCCTGCTGCGCCTAGGGCTGCACAGGGGAGGGATCAGCAGCGAGGAGGCGTAGGAGTTGCGCAGCGCGTATCGCGGGAGAAGAGAGGGAGAATCATGACGGCTAGGGTTAGGGTTCGTAGCCACGGTGATCCAAGGAGAAGAACAAACTAATGGGGTAATTCTGAATTTCCTGGATGACTCACAATGAGGGGAGGAGGTCGGTATTTATTGAGGTCCAGGACCCCTGGCCGCCGCCCCCTCCTGGGCCGCCGCCCCTAGCTGGGCCGCGCGCCCCTGGTCAGTTGGGACAGCCCCACCAACTAACCGGGACCTTTTATTCCCTAATCAAACTCACACTTCTTATTTTAAACACACCGTCCTAATATATTTATTCTCTTCCTAATATAAAGCTAGACTTTCATTATTGAACTAGGCACCTTTCTCCACCTGAGTCGTCGCCTTGCTGGCGCCTTTGTGGGCCCAGCGCGCATAATGCCGGCCCACGAAGGCGCCCACAACATTTCGCCCCTTCCCGACAAAGAGCTCGTCCTCGAGCTGGAAGGCGGGGTGCTTCATCTTGAAATCTTCTAGCTGGACCCATGTAGAATCTGCATTAGAATGGCCAATCCACTTGACTAGCAGCTCCCAGACTCCTCTATTCAGCCGTGCCCGCTGAATCCTCTCTGGTTGTGGTATGACTCGCCCATGGAAGAGAGGTGGCAGAGGCGCCACTAGAGTTGCTGGAGGACCTTCAAACTTCTTCAAGAGGGACACATGGAAGACGTCATGTATCCGAGCTTGAGGAGGTAGCTGCAGCTTATATGAGACCACACCAATGCGATGTATGATCTGATATGGTCCAAAATACTTAGGACCAATCTTTGATGGTGGTGCCACTATCACGCCTACTGCAGTACGTTGATGAAGACGTAGCCAAATCCAGTCTCCAATATTAAACACGTCACGCCGAGTCTTGTCTTCATAGCTCTTCATGGCAATCTGAGTCTGCACCAAGCTGTCTTTAGTTTCAGCTAAGAACTCATCTCTGTTTCTTAGCTGTCGGTCAAGTGCTGCTACCTTGGAGACTCCCTAATGATAAGAGATAAGTGCTGCAGGATCTCTGCCATAGACCACTCTGAAGGGTGAGCACTTGAGGGCTATCTGGTACGATGTGTTGTAGCAGTACTCAGCTCAGGGAAGCCACTACAGCCATGACTTTGGTCAATCACCAGCCAGACATGGTGATGACCTTATTGACGACCTCAGATTGGTCGTTGGACTATGGGTGGAAGGCCGAGCTGAGCTGCAAACGAACACCAGCTAGCTGAAACAGGTCTGACCAGAACAGACTAGTGAAGATGGTGTCGCGGTCGCTGACGATGGAGCAGGCGAAGTCGTGTAGACGTACAATGTCGTCGAAGAACGTGAAGGAATAAGTCTTGTACTCTTGGTCTGTGTGGCCCCTAGTTAGGACAGCATCTCAGTCCTTAGTGTTAGACACTATAATTAGGGGTGTGGCACAGGGGTATATTAGTCATTAGAGAGGGATTAGGGTTAGGGGTAGTTTAGTCTTTTCTCCCCTCCTAATCCCTCTATATAATCACACCTGTACCTCAGCTTTTCAATCATCTCAATACAATCATCATTAGCCCTCTTTCATGGTATCATTAGCTAGGAATAATCAGGATTAGGGCTAACCCTAATCCTAATGGGCCAGCCGCCGCAGCCCTGGGCGCACGCCGCCGCCACCCCACCCTGGGCCAGAACCACCGCCGCCCCCGAGCAGCCGCCCGCCGCCGCCCCTGAGCAGCCGCCCGCCGCCGCCCCTGGTGCGCTGCCCGCCGCCGCCAGGGCGCCGCCAGCCGCCGGATCTGGGCTGCGCACGCAGGGGGGGGGGGGGGCGCCGCCTCCTCTGGAGGACAGCGCGCGGAGGTCGGAGCCGCCGCCACCCCACCCTGGGCGCGGGGAGGGGCCGCCGCCGCCGCCACCTCCGGATCCGGGGCCGCCGCGCCCTGGATCGGGGCGGCCCCGCCCGGATTCGGGCCGCCCCCACCCGGATTGGGGCCGTGCGCGCACGGGGGGGGGGGGGGCGTTACCGCCCCTGTCTGGGCCGTCGCCGCCCCTGGGGGGTCCGTCGGCCCCCCTGGAGGGAGCGCCGCCCCCTGGCTTGCCTGGGCCGCCAACGCCCCTGGGGGCTCCGCATCCGCTCCTAGGGGGTCCGCCAGCCCCACTGGAAGGGGCGCCACCCTCTGGACTGCTGAAACTGGAGGAACAACAGCCTCTGGAGGGGGCGCCGCCTTCCTAGGTGGAGCCACAGCCCCCAGGCCCCTCGCTGCTGGTTCTGCAGCCGCCCCCTCCTTCTCGAGAACCGGTGCAGCCGCCGGTGAACCCCTTGTCGGTACCTCCAGAAACCCCGCCACTGCTGTTACCTTCATGGCAGGTACCTCCGCGCTACGGGACGCCACCGGCCTCGACATTGACGGGAGCACCACGGCGATCCCGCCGATTCCGTTCCCAGCCGTCGGTACTACTATGGAGAACACAACTTCTTCCTACGGCACCGACACTGCGGAGACATCTGACGCCGCAGCACTGGCCGCCTCTCGCGAGCGCGAGCGGGCACTCGCCCTTGCCCTAGAGCAGGAGCGTGCCTCCGTGGCATCACTATCCCACCAACTTGAGGAGAGTGCTCGCCGATCAACGAGTACTATCCATGAGCCTCCCTCGGACGCTGGTACGTACTCGACTTCGCTTGTGGCCGCTCTTCATGCACAGGCCGCAGGGATTCAGAACATCCGGACGCTCGTGCCAGTTATTCTCAGTTTCGAGTCCACCTCATATGCCCGGTGGCGTGATATGGTGCTCCTCACGCTGAGGCGCTACTGCCTCGATGACCACGTCCTCCAGGATGAGTCTTCAGTACAGGTGTCCTGGATCAGCATGGACAGCCTGGTACTATCCTGGATCCTTGGCTCCCTGACAGAGGAGCTACAGGACATCGTCAGGCAGCGCGGTGGCGGTACTGCTCGACAGGCCTGGCTAGTACTTGAGCAACGGTTTCTAGGGAACCTTGCGACTCGAGCCCTCCACATAAGCACTCGGTTCCAGAACACCGTCCAGGGGGATCGTTCCATCTCCACCTATTGTCGGGAGATGAAGGGCATGGCGGATGCCCTACGTGACCTTGGTGAGCCGGTCACTGACAGCGCTCTTGTCCTTCGGGTCCTTCAGGGCCTGAACGAGCGCTATTGTCACCTACGGACATGGCTACTTCGACTGGAGCCACTACCTACCTTCGAGAAGGTATGGTCTGATCTTGAACTTGAAGAGATCACTGCAGGAGGCTCTACTGGCTCTAGATCTGCCACAGCTTTCTATGGCTCCGGGCAGTCCCCGCGTCCACCCTTACCAGCAGCTGGTGGATCGCCGTCACGTCCACCTTCTACTCCTACCAGTACAGGAGGTGGAAACCGTCGTCGCCGAGGAAAGAACGGCGACCGTGGTGGCAGCAGTGCAGGCAACACCCCCATCCTCCCAATCCCTCTTTTCCTTCATCTATCGTTGTTGGAAATGGGTCCGTTCTTCCGGTCACCTCAGTAGGTGATTCCGGTCTTCCGGGTACTTTCCAACTTAAAAACATTCTTGTTGCTCCGGATATCATTCAGAACTTACTTTCTGTTCGCCGTTTTACCACTGACAACAATGTTTCCATTGAATTTGATCCTTTTGGTTTGTCTGTGAAGGATCTTTCCACCCGGCGACCTCTTTTCCGATGTGATAGCTCGGGGCCCCTATACACACTTCGGCTTCCTACTTCCGCTGCATCACCGCCATTTGCTTTGACTACGACAGCTTCATCTACCATCTGGCATCGCCGGCTTGGCCACCCTGGTGCAGATGCTATGTCGAAGCTGTCCAGTAGCTCAGTTATCTCGTGTTCTAGGGGTACACATGACTCTCTATGTCATGCCTGTCAACTTGGTCGCCATAGTCGCCTCCCTTTTCCCACATCTGTGACTCATGTTGAGCACTCATTCGATCTTATACATTGTGATTTGTGGACTTCTCCCATCTCCAGTATATCGGGCTTTAATTACTATTTGGTGATAATTGATGATTTTTCTCACTTCTCCTGGACTTTTCCATTACGATTGAAGTCTGAAACTTTCGTCACTCTTTCTCACTTCTTCGTTTGGATTTCTACTCAATTCGGGCGTACCATTCGAGCTGTCCAGTGCGATAACGGACGAGAGTTTGATAACTCCGCGTTTCGTAATTTTCTCTCCGCACATGGGGTACAACTACGCATGTCTTGTCCGTATACCTCTCCTCAAAACGGCAAGGCAGAGCGCATGATTCGCACCATTAATGATGTCATACGCTCCCTGATGTTCCAGGCATCTATTCCAGCCCGATACTGGGTGGAGGCTCTTCATACCGCCACACTTCTGATCAATCGTCTTCCCACCAAAGCGATTCGTGCCTCCACCCCCTACTTTGCTCTATATGGCACCAATCCTCTTTATGATTACCTTCGAGTTTTCGGATGCGCTTGCTACCTTAATCTTTCCGCCACCGCCCCACATAAGCTTGCGCCCCGCTCGACACGGTGTGTTTTTCTCGGGTATTCCCTTGATCATAAGGGTTACCGATGCTTAGATCTCACTACCCACCGTCTTTTGATCTCTCGGCACGTCGTCTTCGATGAGTCATCTTTTCCTTTTTCCACCACCTCTTCTGATTCCACCACAGAGCTGGACTCCCTTTTTCCTACTGACCCCGAGGCTGCCTCCCAGTTGCCTTGGCCTATTTCTTCTGCAGGATCGACACGAGCTACATCCCAGACGCCCTCGACACCGATTGCTGCACCTCGTGTGGCATCAATGTCTCAGGCGTCACCCGCTGCACCCTGTGTGGCATCGACGCCTCCGACGTCACCTGCTGCGCCACACGCGGCCTCGGCTTCCCCGACACCATCTACTGTACCCCAGGAGCCCTCGGCTTCTCCAGCTGTACCACGTACGGCACCAGCGGCACCACCAGCTACCTCCCCGACGTCACCTACAGCGAGTACGACGCCACTAGCCGCGCCACGCGCGGCACCAACGACGTCTTCTCGTTTTGCTGACCCCGCACTTGTCTACCAGCGACGAGCGCGGGGAGAGGCTCCTGCTCCGACGACGCCACGCGCGGCATCGAGACCCACTCTCGTCTATCCACGACGAGAGAAGATGGTTGTACCCGACCGGCCGGTGTACAACCCCCCTCTACTTCACAGGGATCCTGGTCACGTCCACCCGATGGTGACTCGACGTGCATCCGGGAGTCTTCGACCAGTGGAGCGGTTCGATAGTACCGCTTTCTCGTCGACGACGACTCCACCGACCGAGCCTTCTTCGATCTCGCCCATACCTACTTCCGTGCGTAGCGCCCTCGCCGACCCTAACTGGCGCCGCGCTATGGAGGAAGAGTATGAGGCCTTGCTTGCCAACCGGACCTGGGACCTGGTTCCCCGTCCGGGCCGTGGCAATGTTGTCACAGGCAAGTGGATATTCACGCATAAGAAGAAGGCGGATGACACCTTGGAGAGATACAAAGCTCGTTGGGTACTCCGGGGCTTCACTCAGCGCCCTGGAGTTAACTACGACGAGACTTTTAGCCCGGTGGTGAAGCCGGCGACAGTTCGTACCGTACTGTCGCTAGCTCTCTCACGTTCTTGGCCTGTCCACCAGTTGGACGTCAAGAACGCATTCCTCCACGGTACACTGACCGAGACGGTGTACTGCAGTCAGCCGGCAGGATATTGTAGATTCAGCTCACCCAGACATGGTCTGTAAGCTGAACAAATCCCTGTACGGACTGAAGCAGGCACCGCGAGCCTGGTACAGCCAGTTCGCCTCTTTCTTGGTCTCACTGGGGTTTGTTGAAGCTAAGTCGGACACTTCGCTGTTTGTCTATCGACGGGGCAGTGACACAGCTTACCTCTTACTGTACGTCGATGACATTGTACTAACAGCATCCAGTCCGACTTTGCTTCAGCGAACCATTTCTGCCTTACAGCAGGAGTTCGCTATGAAGGAACTGGGCCGTCTCCACCACTTCCTGGGTATTACGGTCGAGGACCGACCAGGCGGCCTATTCCTTCACCAGCGACAGTACTGTCTGGATATCCTTCAGCGGGCAAGCATGGCTGATTGCAAGCCGTGCTCCACTCCAGTGGATACTCAGCCGAAGCTCTCCGCCACCGACGGGACACCCGTCTCTGACCCCACTTCTTACAGGAGTCTTGCAGGTGCTCTCCAGTACCTAACCTTCACCAGGCCGGATATCTCATATGCGGTTCAGCAGGTGTGCCTCCACATGCATGACCCGAGGGAACCGCATCTCACCGCTGTCAAGCGGATTCTTCGGTACCTACGAGGCACCCTCGACTACGGCCTCCTTCTTCGACGTGACACGGCCTCCGAGCTGGTCGTGTACACAGACGCTGACTGGGCAGGCTGCCCGGACACACGACGCTCTACTTCTGGGTATTCCGTCTTCCTGGGCGGCAACCTTGTCTCCTGGTCCTCGAAGCGACAGCCCGTAGTGTCGCGCTCGAGTGCAGAGGCGGAGTATCGCGCCGTGGCTAACGGCGTAGCTGAGGCCTCCTGGCTTCAGCAGCTACTTCAGGAGCTCCACACTCCCGTCATCAAAAGCACCCTCATCTACTGCGACAACGTCAGCGCCATGTACCTCTCCACCAACCCGGTCCAGCATCAGCGCACGAAGCATGTGGAGATTGACCTTCATTTTGTTCGTGAGTGGGTAGCACGGGGCGAGGTTCGGGTACACCATGTCCCGACGACGACGCAGTTCGCCGACATCTTCACGAAGGGCCTCCCGTCATCGTTGTTCTCCGAGTTTCGGTCCAGTCTCAACATCTGCAGCGGCTAGATGTTGTGACTGCGGGGGGGTGTTAGACACTGTAATTAGGGGTGTGGCACAGGGGTATATTAGTCATTAGAGAGGGATTAGGGTTAGGGGTAATTTAGTCTTTTCTCCCCTCCTAATCCCTCTATATAATTACACCTGTACCTCAGCTTTTCAATCATCTCAATACAATCATCATTAGCCCTCTTTCACTTAGTAGGACAACATATTAGTCCTTTGGTAGGACAACATCTTAGACCAAGAGGACAGCATATTAGTCTTTTGGTAGGACATCATCTTAGTCTTTTGGTAGGACAGCATCTTAGACCAAGAGGACAACATCTTAGACTAGCATCTAGGTATATGCTTGGCTGCCTTAGCTATAAATATGTAACCCCAACCCTTAGGTCGGGCATGGCATTGTGTGTGGAATGAAACAAGAAAAATTTCCCAACTCTTAGTGTCATCCTCTCCATGAGAGTAATACTTCAGATACTAACAAGTGGTATCAGAGCCGTTCTATCCTGTAGCCTAGACATCTCCTGCTCATCTCCTTTCCACGCCTCTCTTCGTCTTCAGCCGGCAGCAATAACACCGGTTGTCAGACAGCCTCTTCCCCACACAGCACTCCCCCACTAGCGTGCCATGTCCGAGGGACAGTCTCAACACTCAGTCGCTTCGAGCGCGCGACATCGGCAGGAGGTCGAGGTCGCCGCGGCAAAAGAACGCGAGCGAGCAGCGGCAGAGGCTGCAGTGAGGGCGGCAAGGGCGGCGAGGCTGGCGGCGGCGGAACTGGCAGCGGCGAAGGCGGAAGTAGAAGCAGCAGAGACTGCGGATGCAGCGCGTGCGGCTGCAACAGAGCTTGAGGCTCTGCGTAGCAGTTGCGACAGAGGCTCTGATTCTACCGACGACGGCACCAACGAAGACCTCAGGCTGGCGAGGAAGGTAGCATGACCACATACGCCACAGTGGGCAGACGCGCACCCCCATGAGCGCGGCGGCTGCAGCCTAGACGGGCGCGGACGCGCTGGCGACGCTCCCGGCAGGGGTGGTTGGGTCGACGAAGATCGAGGCATTTACAGGCGGCGTGACTCTCCCTCCCTGAACAGGTACCATGGTCACCACGGGATCCAAGCCATTGTCAGGGCCGTTGGTCCTGGCGGTGGGTGGCCTACCCTCACCAACACAAACTACGTCGAGTGGGCCCCGGTGATGAGGATACGGCTCCAAGTGCGACACATGTAGGAAGCACTCCGGTACGGCGACGTCGACTACTACGAGGATCGACGGGCGCTGGATGCTCTCATTGCTGCAGTACCGCCTGAGATGCAGTTCTCACTTTCCAATAAGCGGACTGCCAAGGAGGCCTGGGATGCCATCGCCGCGGCACGCATCGGCAGCGACCGTGCCCGCAAAACCACACTGCAGGCACTCCGCAAAGAGTGGGAGAACCTGACCTTCAAACCAGGTGAGGATGTTGATGACTTTGCTCTCCGTCTCAACACACTACTGCAGAAGATGGTGCAGTTCGGCGACGACACCAACAACGAGGAGAAAGCCGTCGAGAAGCTCTTTCGTTGCATCCCCGAGAAGTACAAGCAGATCGCTCGCTCGATCGAGTCTCTGCTGGACCTCTCCACGATGTCGATCGAAGAGGCGATAGGCCGCCTCAAGGTCATCGACAGCGACAAATCTCAGCCTCTCTCGGGGCCTATCACCATCGGCGGGAAGCTACATCTCACTCGGGAGCAGTGGGAGACTTGCCAAGGTGACGGGAAGAAGGGGGAGCCCTCTTCCTCGAAAGGCGTCCGCAAGCGCGGCAAGCCAAGCAAGGGGCGTGGAGGTGCCCAAGCTGGGGCGCAAAGACGTGCCGAGGGAGGCACCCACGGAGGCACCCAAAGCGGCGCCGTCGGCAACCGGAAGCCAGCACGAGACGACACCTGCCACAACTGTGGCAAGCTTGGTCATTGGGCCAGGGAGTGTCGGCAGCAACGACGTGGCCAGGCCCACGTCGCACAGGTGGAGGAGGAGGAGCCAACTCTGCTCCTGGCGCACGCAAGAATCGAGCCACCTCCAGCGGCATCGGCCGCAGCGGCTCTCCTCCACATCGATGAGTCGAGAGTACACGCCTTTCTCGGTGACGGCTCCAGCAACGACAAGACTGACAGGTGGTGCCTCGACACCGGCGCCACCCATCACATGATTGATCGACGGGAGTTCTTCACTGAGTTCGACCCCAATGCGGTCCATCCTGTTCCCCTCCTTCCAGCAAGTCCGGAGCGACCTTATCCTCGAGTAGATCACCGTCTGAGCTGTGGTCCGCTCCCCTTTTGCCACGACTATACGATTCTGGTTCCATGCATCCCTAGAGCCCTCCTGCGCCCTCTGCTGTCACTGGTGGCCTGCCTTCGCGTCCACCTGACTTACCACCACAGGGTGATCCTCGTCCACCTACCACCCCCGTCGCGTCTGCCAGCTCTGGTGGTGGTAATCGTCGCCACCGTAGACGTGGAGATGGTGGGGGTGGATGTGTTGGCCAGGGTAGCGCTCCTTGGCTGTCTCTACAACCCGTGGACTGGTTAGATCACCAAGCGGCCTGTCCCGTCTTCAGGTGCTTCAGCTCCACGCCCACAATGCCTTGAGTTGGTACTACTTGCCACTCCGGCCTTCAACGAGCTCGGCTGCCCCTTTGGACACCCTTTCTCGGCCTCCCCATTGCTGCACCAACTTTCACTTCTTTCTCAGCCACCTTAGTAGGCCCTTTCAGCTCCATCCTGGATGTCGTACCCTGGTGATTAGGATCAAGAGTCGCTTGCTAACCCGTTTAGCACGATGACCCTAACCCCTCCCGTCGGTAGCTGATTCGGGTGCCTTCTACCACACCACTACAGACGTCGGTATGTTCTCCTCCCACCCTCATTACTCTTCTTATCCTTCTATCATTGTCGGCAACGGATCTGCTCTTCGGGTCACCTTAGTAGGTGACTCGTTTTTCCTGGTTCTTTCCACCTTAGGAACGTTCTTGTTCTAGACATATTCAACATCTACCTTCTGTTCGTCAATTCAACCATAATTCTTGTTCTATGAAGTTTGATCGTTTTGGTTTGTTTGTGAATGATCTTGTCACTCGTCGTATTTTCCTTCATTATGATAGCCCTAGGACTCTTTACACTGTTGAACTTCGTGCTTCTTCCTTGTCCACGCTGCATGTTTTGACTACTACAACTTTGTCCACCACCTGACATCATCGGCTCTGCACAAAGATATGGTCTGCAAGCTGAACAAGTCGTTGTATGGTCTGAAGCAGGCATCGCAAACGTGGTACAATCTGTTCGCCTCCTTCTTGATCTCGTTTTGCTTTGTCGAGGCCAAGTCCGATACCTCTCTATTCGTTTATCGGAGCAGGAGGGGGGCACTGTGTACCTCCTTCTATACGTCGATGACATTATCCCTACAGTGTCCTGTTCGACCATCTTCTAACGCACCAGCAGTGTGTCTAAGGCTTGTTGACTTCTATAGCTGCTCTTGCAGCTCCACAGTCCCTTCGCTTGGAGCACGCTTGTCTACTGTGACAATGTTAGCACGATCTACCGCTCCACTAACCCCGTTCAACACCAATGCACGAAGCATGTGGAAATCGACCTCCACTTCGTTCATGAGCTTGTCGGGGATGTCCAGGTGCTCCATGTTCTGACGACCTTTCAGTTCGTCGACATCTTCACCAAGGGCCTTTGTTGGTGTTTTCGGAGTTCTAGTCCAGTCTCAACATCTGTTGTGGTTAGATGTTGCGACTGCGGGGTGGGGGATGTTGCAAAACCGGTGTGCTAAGCACCAATTCTGCTTCTGTTCTGGTTCTGTTAAAGAGCTGTAGCAGCAAACTACCCTCCTGGTTGATATTACCTGGTGAACAGAAACTGAACAGTGGTGCTGACGTCTAGCTGCGGTGTGTTCTGTAGCAACATAGGCTGGCTGGATGCTGCTACGTGAGGAACAAAGAATTGCCCAAGACTTTATGACAAATAGCAGATGAGTTCTGCTATTTGGTGGTGCACACAGAAGAAACAGAGAAGGGGAAGAGCTGGCGCAAGGACTTTCTGCCATTGGGAGACTTTCAGGTGCACAAACTTGATAATTATGGGAGGGATATATATAGATTTTATTACGGACAGACCAGCCCAAAAAACTTATTAGGACTCTAGTCTAAAACCTAGATTCAATCCCTAACTCTATTGGAAGGGCATAACTGGACTCTCCCATTTAATCTTCTAAATCTAGTAGGACTCTACTAGAAACAGTTGGACTCCTGCCTGATAGCACCCTATGGAATCCGACCTGGACTCCTCTGCTCTGGGGCGGCACGCCCAGGAGGTCCTAGACTCCTCGCTGGCCGCACCAGGCCCCTGTTTATTAGGGTTAGAGGGTATTTGGGTCATTAACCATTAGGCTACTTGGCCCTCAAGTCCTATAACCCTACATATATGTACCCCTAACACTACCAATGATTAATCCAATCTCTTCCCTCTAATAAATCGATTGGCTCGTTATCTAATGAGCACCCTCCGTAGTACTGGTACTGGTGGGATTAGCTAGCGAAACAAGAGTCACATGGAATACAAACACAACCCTTATAATGGAAAGGAAGAAGAGTAACCAAATGAGTTGGTGGAGGATATGATGAAGGAGAAGAAGGATCAAAAGAATCTGAAGGGGCATGAAGAGACACGATAGGCTCTGTAGAGGAAGTAGAGGATGAAGATGGAGATGGTGGTTTTATGGAGATAGGCGGTAAGGAATAGGGATGAAAACGGTCGGATAAAAGGCTAAACTGTTTTCATATTGATATACCAATTTCGGAGTCGGAGATGGAAACGGTATCAAAAAAGAAAGGGCAGCCCGGTGCATGTAGCTCCCGCTTGCGCAGGGTCCGGGGAAGGGTCCGACCCATTTGTGTCTTTTGTACGTAGCCTTTCTCTGCAAGAGGTTGTTTCCAGTACTCGAACCCGTGACCTCATGGTCACAAGGCAACAGCTTTACTGCTGCGCCAAGCCCCCCCTTCAGTTGGAAACGATACCATCGAAAATAAATTCAGTATCGGGTATGTCGAACATATCGAAAACGGATCCATCGGATTAGAAAAACGTCGATGTCGGACAAACTAAAAAATTTATTTCGTAAACAACTCTTAGTATTCCACGAAAATATCAAATTATCAAATTAACAAACATGTTATACAATAAAAAGCAAATTAAGTGTTGCGAGTTTAAATCTTGGAATTAACATTGTAACAATATTATGATCACCATTAGTGGACATGTAACAATATAATTTCACATCAGAACTTCCGTGGTTTTCATACCATTATAATCGCTCAACGGATCCGCTGTAACATGGTTCCGTCTCGCAGGACGTTCTCTTGTTCGGATTCTCCCGCTCCAGCAGGGTCGGCTTGAGCGACGCCACGCCACGATGGCCTAGGAGCTCCTTCCACGTCGTTCGTGTAGGATTAGATTAACCAGAATTAGAAGGATGGTCGAGCAACTACTAGGGGTACTCTCCGCCTCCCTCGAATCTGCCGTGTCCTTGTCACCAGGGCCGCGTCCTCTGTCGGCTTCGTCGTCCTTGCGGCGCTGTCCCCCATCGCAGCCATCGACGCCCGCCCGTGCGGCCACGCGCAAACGCTCCTCATCTCTAGGCCCAATGCAGACCCCACTAACTCCACCCCTCGCCACAACCGTTGTCATCGTTCTCTACGTCTGTCGCCTCGTCCCGCACCAACGCCTCCAGATCCGTTGTCCCAAAGCCCTCCTCGTGGCGCTTGCGCTTTCTGCGCTCGCCGTCGATGCCCTCGTGGAGATAGGCGACTGACGTCGCGCCTTGTCGCCTAGCCGCGAGTTGGCAAAGTCACGTCATTGCCCTGCGGGGCGAGAGCGGTGGCGTTGAATGGCGTGGCCGAGCAAATGTGGCGCGGTGGGCAGCGTGGCCGGGAGGGTGTGTTGAGGTGAGCGGCCGTCAGGTCGCAACTTGGTGCGGCCGTGTGGGTTGGTTGGCAACTGGGGGTTAGGGTTGAGTGTTGGGCTAAGGTCCAATATGTTGTTGGAACTCCCTCTTGTATTCCTCTGGGTAATCCTAGGTATATATAACCTATTACAGATAAGGCACACCCTTAAAACCGAATCAAACTCTTCTAATCCTAATCTGGACTCTATCTCTAATACCACTCCCGGATCTACACGCCCCCTATTCTTTTTATCTCCTAGAAAACATGATTAAGTCAACAATCACCCTTTTAATCATGTTTTCTAGGACACTCACACTAATTTAGGATGGAGATACACTTATTCCATCCTACACACACATTTAGGGTGGACACTACACCCCCAGGATGGTCACTTCATCCTGAACACACCCCTGAACACACTAGGGGATGGGCACTACATCCCCGGACACGAACTTGGGTTGGGCACTACAACCCTGAGGTGGACACTACACCTCGAACACCTTTTGATGTGAGATCAGAACAATTCTCTTTCAGACGCAAAGAGCGCCTTCTCATCTTCTTTGTTCTTGGAACACTCATCAGCAAAATGTCCATACTTGCGATAATTGAAGCACTGGATCTTCGACTTATCAAATTTCTTCTTTTCTTTTCCTTCTCTTTTGAGTCTTTAGCTTTCCACTCTTCTTTTGTCAAAAGGTTCTCTCCACCGATTGTCTCTCTTGCTCTCCACTCCTTGTCAACATAAGTCTTTCTTCATGCTCTTGGTTGTTGAAGCAATGCACTCGTTCTTCATGTGCCTTGAGTCTGTCAACGAGTTCTTCCACAGTCATCAACTTTAAGTCCACAAATTGCTCAATAGTGGATGCAATGTAGAGAAACTTCGAAGGCAGAGCACGCAACAATTTTCTCACAATATAACTTTCTTCAACTTTTTCGCCAAGACCACGAATCTTTGTGATGATGATCATCACCTTTGTGACAAAGTCATTAATGGAGTCTCCTCCATTCACGCGCATCACATCGAGCTCGTTCTGTAGAGTCTGAATTTTTGCTTCCATCACATGTTCTTCACCTAAGAACTTAGTCTTAATCATCTCTCAAGCGTCTTTTGCCGTCTCTTTCTTGGAAATTCGCATGAGAGTGTCTTCATCAATAGCATGATAAATGGCCGCAAGAGCCAATTGATCCATCATTGGATCAACTTCACTGTTTGTCTCCTCAACAACTTTCCATACCCCTGCGCCTTCAAAAAAACCTTCATCTTAATAGCTCATGCTGTGTAATAGCTCTTCGTTAACAGGGGATATTGCAAAGCCATTTTACTCTCCATATCGCGTACACCTCTGTGTATGTTCAGCAAATCAATAAACAACTTCTGGGTACACTTTGGTGGCTTTAGCAAAACACCAGCAGTCTTCAAGCCCAATCCTTACTCAGCCCAGTGGCCCAATTGGCCCAGCTTGAAACAGCAACCTTTTCTTCTCTCAGAAACCCTAGCAGCAAAACAGCAGCCGCCGCATTCCTGTTCAGCCGCCCCAGCTGCCGTGAGCTCCACTGAGCACCGAACCCTAGCAGCCGCCACCAGCACCGCGCGCTTGCAGGAACGTCGACACCTTCGGCCGACAGCCCCTCGTCGCGGAACCCACCGTCAGAGCTTCACCACGTACAGCCGCCGGACACCACCCACAGCTTTGGGTACCTCTGCCTCTGCCGCCGCCCTCACGTGAGATGGCAGAGCCGCCCTGAGCCCTCGCAGTGGTCGCACAGCCTCTCCCGACAACTTGGCTATAGATCTTGCTGGTGTGCGCCTGGCCGCTGAGCCCACCCAAGCTCCACACTGCCGCTGGGCACGAGCTGCTGGCGCTCGGACTGGACTAGCGCACGACAGAGGACGCCCTCCTGGCGTCGGATCCGCCGCCCGCTTGGCTTCCTCCCTGCCTGCGGCCTGCTTCCTCGTGGCTCGATGGTGTGCTTCACCAAACAACAGTCAAGAACCGAGATCGAAACCTCGCTCTGATACCAATTGTTGGGACTCCCTCTTGTATTCCTTTGGGTAATCCCAGGTATATATAACCTATTACAGATAAGGCACACCCCTAAAACCGAATCAAACTCTTTTAATCCTAATATGGACTCTATCTCTAACACCTCTCCCAGATCTGCACGACCCCTATTCTTTTTATCTCTAAAAAACGCGATTAAGTCAACATATGTTAAATTGGGCATGATTTAAAATTGGATATTAAATGGATCGTATTCGGATATATCCAAACAAATATGGATATCCGACTATTGGATCAAATATTGGTCCAAACCGTTTCCGATCCTATATCCAAAAGTGAATATTTAAAATCCACCTGAATCTGAATAAAATCTTGCAAACGAAACAGACTGGATATTTTTAAAAACGATTGCTGATGATTTAAAAAATATCTAATTCATTTTCACCTCTAGTAAGGAAAGAAAATGAAACACTCAATAGAGGATGATGACTTAGTATTGGATAAGTAAAAGTAGGGACAAATCCCAACAAATGCAACATCTTGAGGTACACGAATACGGCGAGAAAGGAATCATAACATTGATAACCCTTATGTATAAGATAATAAGATTGTATCTAAGAGAAGCACATTCAACTGACCGAGCAATTAATTTAGTGCGTTCATGAGGAGGAAGGACATAATATGTGCATCCAAACTCAAAGATGATCATAACTAGTGGAAGAACCATTCAAGACATCTTCATGACATTTGCGTTGAAGATGAGATGAGGTTGAAGATTACTAAGATGCAATGTAGTGGATATAGCCTTGAACCAAAATAAGATGGTACAAATGTTGAGATACGAGTACGCAGAGTCTCAATAATGTAGCAATGTTTGCGCTTAACAACTCCATCCGAGCTTGAGCACCAAGACAAAAAAGTTGGGGCAGGTGCCCTCAGAAGAGAGGAGCTAAAAGTTGGGGCAGGTGCCCTCAGAAGAGAGGAGCGGACCCCCCCGCCCCCTAAAAAAAGAGTGAGAAATGCAATAGTAGAAGAAAATTGAGTATACCTCATTTGGACAAAAGACTTGTCAATATAAACAACTAAGAATGATGTTCCATAAAGTAAATCTATGTATATCGAAAACAATCACCACTAAAAATCACATAGTACTTCTGCCCACCTTTAGAAGAAAAAGGAATAGGGTCCCACACATCAAAGTGAACAAGATCAAATGGATGACTGCTTTTAGAGGTACTAGATGGATATGACAATTGTATTTGTTGGAATATGTGTATTGGGTCTATTGTGTATGGCCCGTTGTGTCTAGGGTTTGCCAGACACCTCTATAAATATGTACCCTACCTTTTGACAATTATTCAATCAATTAATTATTTTCAGAATTTTTCTATCATGGTATCAGAGAGTTTCACTTCAAAGGCCTCACTTCCGTAACCCTAACCCTAGCCGTGGTCCGACAACAACTCCCTCCTAGTCTGACCGCACTATTGTTCTTCTCGGCTGCGCCAACTCCCAACGATTCAACCATGAACCCCCCTGGTCCGACTGTGGCGCCATTCTTCTTGGCCGTGTTGCCTCTCTTCGGTCCAATCGCGAGCCCTCGGTCCGATCGCTAGCCGTCATGGCATCTTCTGTCGCGATCGACGACCTTCTCCTATTTAGACGGATGTTGATTTTGCTGCACGGGATGTGGCCTATCGTCTAGCGGCTGAAGCAACACGTGCTCGTTGTGCAACCATGGGTCTAGAGATAATGGACCCGTCTCCTCCCATTGATGAAGCGTCTCACCACGGCTACGCTCAGGCTTAAGCGTTTGCCGCGGTGGCTGCCCTTCATGCGTAGGCTGTCTCCATCATCAACATCAAGTCAATTATCTCCGTTATACTCGACAACCTCTCACCGAACTACAATCGGTGGAAGGTCTTCTTTCTCAACACGCTCGGCAAGTATGAGCTCCCGACCATGTTCCTGTTGACGTGCACCCTAATGATGCCGATGATCCTTATTGGCGCCGTATGGACGGCACCGTCTGGCACCGTCTTTGCGACCTCAATGAGGTCGCCTCGACGCCTCATCCCATTTCTCGCTGTCTCTGGCTTGGGCTCGAGGAGCAGTTCGTCGGCTACCGGGAGACACATGCGATGATCCTCGACGTTGAGTTTCACATGTTTGTCTAGGGGGATCTCTCTATCTCCGACTACTGTCACCGCCTCAAGTCGATGGCCGACGCACCCAGTGACTTGGGTTGAGACCATCCCTGATCACAACCTAGTGCTCACGACCGAGCTCAACACGTGCTTCTCTCACTTGGCGTCCTTCCTAAAGTAGTAGTGCCCCTTCTCCATGTTTATTAAAGTTCGCAATTATCTCCAGCTTGAGGAGATTGAGATGGCGTCCAAACCAAGGAATGTCAACGTCCTGGTTGCCACCACCACAGCTGCTGGCCGAGCGCCATTGCCGCACCCTCTCGCTCCTGGGGCTCGTTCTATTGGCGCCCCTGCTTTCGACGCCTTGTCCTCCAACCGAGGTAGAAGTCGACGCAACAACAACCGTAACCGGCGCAACGACAGATGGCCCGCACGCATCCATCTGTGGAACGGGACTCTTCAGCTCTTGCCTGGAGCTGCAACGGCTGGTCCCAACCTTTTCTGCCCCCTCCCAGCGTGCTGTCACGCCACTTGCTTCTTGTGTCCTTACAAAAGGGCATCCCGATGCATGTAGCTCCTGCTTGCGCAGGGTCCATAGACGGGTCCAACCCACTTGGGTCTTCTGTATGCATCCTTTCCTTGCATTTTTGCAAGATGTTGTTTATAGGACTCAAACCTGTGACCTCATAGTCACAAAAACTTTACCGCTGCGCTAAGGCCCCCTCCTTCTTGTGTCTCCTCACATTATTAAAAATTTGGTTTCTGTTCATCAGTTCAGTACTAACAATAATGTTTTTGTTGTATTTGATCTTTTTGTTTTTTCTATGAAGGATTTGCATACTCGAAATATGATCACTAAGTGTAAGTCCCAGGCGGCTCTACCCTCTTTTTCTGCCGACGCGTCCGCCCTCCCATGCACTACTTGCTGCCACCACACCGTCCACTCTGTGGCACCATCGACTTAGTCATTTAGGATTTGAAGCATCGTTTAGGGTTTTTCCATCTTGTAATAAAAAGGAGCTTGGTCGTCATACAAGACTTCTTTTTGTTACATCAAACTCTCATGCCGTCAACAATTTTGATTTAATATATTATGATTTGTGGACCTATCCCTTGCAAAGTGTTTCCGATCACAAGTATTATGTTGTCATTCTTGATGATTATTCCCATTATGAACTTTTCTACTTTGCCTGAAATCCAACTGTTTTCCAAAATTGGCGCAATATTTAAAATTATTCATCCGCAATGATGAAGTAGGAACTGAAACATGAATGTGCATGGGACAAAGGTTTTGTTATTTTGTGTTGTTGGTGGTATAAATAATTATTTATAGCCACACAATGTAGTTTCAATTAGTTGGTAGAGTTGCTAGCTGAAGTTTGTATTGGGTACTTACCCTTTCCCTCTTAATATAATGAAGTGCAGCTCTCCTACGTTTTCAAGAAAAAAGTGATCCACAACACTGCTAGACATACTCCTTAAACGTATTAGTACATGGGTAACTGTTGAAATATAAGTGAATTGTCTACCCTTCTCCATTAGCGTAAACTTTTGGTGACAACTGGTCGGTGCATAGTTGCTTAACATGGTATCACAGTTAGAGGTCTCGAGTTCGAATCCTGACGGACGATATTTACTAAATAAATTGTAGCAGACTCCTATTTCACATCTGCGGCCCAAAAGAGCATGCACGTGAGGGGGATGTTGAAATATAAGTGAATTGTTCATCCTTTCCCATCAGCTTAACCTTCTGGGTGCAATTGATCGGCGCATAGTAGCTTAACAGTAACCAATGACTACCATCCTGAGCATCTCCATATGTTGCCAACCCTTGTCATTGCAAAATAGATGATTTAGTACAATAGTTGTGCAAAGGTTATTTATTTTGTTGTGGAACCAATTTATCTTATAAATTCTGAAGTTTTGTTGTCACATAAGCAAATTGTGAAAAATAGCAGCATATAGAAAATTGGAAATAATTTCTTCTTTGCTCCTAGGTGCTAAGTCTGCAAGGAAAAAGAAAAGATGCTGAATCCCTCATTGAAGAATCTATTAGGATACTGGAGGTATGTGCTATTCTAATTTATAGTTCCAAGTCTTCTGAGTTTGCCTGAGTGTTTATGAAGGTTATGGCATTGGCTTAGGAAGCTGGACTTGGCGAGTCACCCACATGCATACAAAGAATGCGATATCTCTCTACAGTAAGATCATATTCTGTATCATTTTTTTTTCTTGAACACACAGGAGTTAAGAATAATAATGGGACAAGAGCCCATATCATTTTCATTGCTTGCAATTATTACTGTTTGGGCATTCGCCGGACCCACGTAAGCGGGAGCTACATGCACCGGACTGCCCTTTCTTTTTTTTGGGCATTCTAAAGCAATGTTGAGGGTTTATAGTATATAAAAGTGCTATTCAAACTAAAATAGTAGCCATATTCTTTTTTTTTTTCAAATTCCTGGCATCTTATCTCTGCAGTTATGATCAAGATATTTACCTGTGCTCCGCTTCAGTTCTCAAAAACTTACTTTTGCTTTGCTTCTTCTCCTTCCTCTCTTTTGCCGCAAGTCCAACATTTTGAACATTCAAGCAGCATGCTTCGAGTTCTAAGAGAACAGTTGGTACGGGAGCCCAGTAGATTCGTCTAGTCCCATAGCGCGCACCTAGCTCTGTGGTCCTAGGCTCCTAGCAGGTTAGTGGCATAGTAGACACCAACTGCTCTAGTTATTCTTTTACAAAGCCTCATGTTGAGGTAGGCTAGATATGAAACCCAAACTGATTTTCATATCTATAGTAATGGCTGGTTTTGATGCTGGCTCGTCAAGCCTATCACAACCCTCCTCCTTTACCCGGGCTTGAGATCGGCTACACCCAGGCTTTCAAATGAGCGCTCGGACGCCTAGGCGCTTGCCGGGCGCCTGGACGCCCAGGCGTCAGGCCAAGCGCGGACGGTGGCGGCGCTGCGGTGGCGGCAGGGGAGGCGGCGGCGGCGGCAGAGGCGGAGGTGGGGGTGGAGTGAAGAGATGGGGGTGGAGGCGGCCAGGCGGGATGAGGAGCGGGCTGAGGAGGCGCGCTGCGGGGGTGAGGAAGCGGCCCAGTTAGTGTGAGCCGCCGGATCTCATCCGACGGTCCACACATTTTAGATGAAGACATATAAAAATCCTAGCCCTACCCATTTTTCCCTCATCCCCCCCCCCCTCTCTCTCTCTCCTTTGCAAAATCGGCGGCGGCAGCTCCTGTCAAATGATGGCAAGGCGGCAGTGGGAGGGCCCGGCGGCGGCCACAGCCGCGAAGTCTCGGCCTCAGCGGTGGCAGAAATAGCGGCTGGCCAGGCGAGGCGGCGGCGGTGACGCCCGGCCAGGCAAGGCGAGCCGCCCTAGCGTCCCCCCGCCAGCGACTGGACGCCTAGGCGACGCCTTGAAATCACTGGCTACACCAACTACTCTAGTATTCTATTTTAATTTATTAAACATACTGCCAGTACCTGAATTTGTAGTGTAGTGTCACCTAGGTTCCCTAAAGTTGGAAAATGCAGGTTTGGGCCCCTAAACTTGCTAAATGATTCACGTAAGCTCAATAAAATGCTAATCTGGATCTGGTCACTTCCGTGGCATGTTAATTGGTTGGTAGTATCTGGTCACATTTGAGTCTGCTGACTAGAGTTTTGGACCTGGTTTTTGAAGCCTCTATCGGTATAACTGTAGTATCTATCCATATGTGTACACACTCGCACTACCCATGCACATCGACACACACCCAAGCACATCCGGCCCTACAACTACACACTTCTTCACCGACACACCCACACACATCCAGCCCTACAATTACAAACTTCTTCGAAAGATCAATGGAATCCACTGGAGTCCGATGCTCTGCGGGGATGTTGCACTTCCATTGTGTCTTCATGCGTAAGAGGCGTCTGAAATATTATTCTACGAACGAGTCCTGGTGAGACACCCGGATTCGATTCCAGAAATCGAACCCAGGTGGCAGCGCTCACACCGGAGCCGCTTGCCTCTGGACTAGAACCCATTCTCGACTAGAGTTTTGGACTTGTGTGACCGAATAAGACAAGTTTATGGACCACCAACTGTGGTGCTCTAATTTATTCTTGACAAATAATGTTTCTTGTTTGAACTTCATTGTAGGAATTGTTAAAATCATATCGATTTCCTGAAGCTGAAAACTGGCAAAGGAAGATATTACATGCTCTGGAGCTTTCAAAGGCACGCTACCCAATTTTTATGTGCTGCTTGTTCAACTCCTAAAACAGTGTGCAACTAACTAATATGAAACATGGTGCATGCCTTAATGCTTGAGTTCATAATTTTATTATGTGGTTCCACTAATTTTTCTGACATCTGCATGTGTCTAGTCATAATGTTTTGTCAATTTGTTCAAGGAGGTGCAAGCAAAGCATATTGCTCCATAGAGCTGAGGAAAATGTTCAGGGCTTGTGACCCAGCTCGGGATTTTCCAGCTGGAGTTTTAAATAACTTGATTTGAACTTCCTTTCTATTTCTTCCTTAACGAACGAGAGCATAAAATATGAAAACTCCCAAACTCCAAATGCAATAATGCAATGATATTGGTTATGCCAAGACCAGCTTGCGGTCCAACCCATGAGCCTAGTCCAGCATTCCTATTCACAATATCTAGGTTACATTGAACCATAGATATTTATTCTACTTGTGGAACCATTTTAATGATTTTTTAAACGATGTCATTGTTTTTTATGACATTACTCGAAGTTAAATTTAAGCTATGCTCCACAAAAAAAGAAAGGGCAGCCCGGTGCATGTAGCTCCCGCTTGCGTAGGGTCCGGGGAAGTGTCCGACCCATTTGGGTGTTTTGTACGCAGCCTTTTCCTGCATTTCTGCAAGAGGCTGTTTCCAGTACTCGAACCCGTGACCTCATGGTCACAAGGCAACAACTTTAAGCTATGCTCCACACATGAGCCAAAATCTATCTACCTTTTAGCCAGGTGATCTGAGTTCCCATTCCATCATTAGTTTGAATGAGCCGAGCAGAGCCAACTTTATCAAAGCAAGCTTTAACGAACCAAGGCTCGATGAGCTGAGCAGCTCTGTATCCACCCCAACCTAGTAGATACATACAATAACCTAGCTCTTATCCCTCTGTTTATATAGCTAGAATGACATGGGCCCGTCCTTGTACTTGCTATTGACTTGCTGGTTTTAGCTGCATGTTCGCTGTTCCCTTGTTGGGCCAGTGGTTTTGATTTAATATTAATAGTTCAATATAGGTTTTACTCTCAAAGCTATATGTGGCCATTATTTTAAGTAGGGATGGCAATGGGTCAGGTTTGGGTCGAGCAAAAACCCGCCCGAATCAAAAGAGTTTGCGGGTGAAATTTGAGACCCACACCCGCACCCGCAGGTGAGAATTCGCACCCACACCCGCACCCGTCGGGTTTGACTTTTTATAAACATACTACAATGTTTAATAAAATAAGTCTAAAAAATCATATATTTTGAATGGCAATACAATAAAAATATTAAGTTGCTTATAAAGATTATAAATATAGGTTGCGATAAGTAAGATGAAACAATTAAATTATATAAAAATAATCAAATTTAACTTTAAAATTATAAACATAAATTATTTCGGGTGCCCATCGGGTACCAGCGGGTGCAAAATAAAACCCGCACCCGCACCCGCGACAAGTCGGGTCGGGTGCTGGTTTGACCCGCGGGTGGAAAATCCCACCCGCAGCTGCACCTGTCGGGTGCAAAACCCATCGGGTACCCGCACCCGCTGGTGAGATTGCCTATCCCCAATTTTAAGTGCCAGATTTGTACAGTTAGCATGCTGCTTTGTTGCATATAAATTCTAATTGCAGTAGGTGACAAGAAAGACCACAGGCATCTCAAAAATACATTATATGTGATCATAAACCCTTGAGTGAGTCAAGTGCCTTTTCTTCTCACAAGTAGCTGCAGTGATGCAGATCCACCTCGAACTCACTGTTAACCATCCGTGTCAAAAAAAGCACATGAACCACCTAGTTAAATTAAGATATTATCTAACAAAAACCATATATCCGAATCTGCATTTCTGTTCCAGGTATGTAAATGATCTGGGAGTGTTCCAGCCTACTTGTTTTAGGTTCTTTATGTATGATCTTTAAAAAGCCAAATAGAAGAGTAGAAGGCACAATAAATTTTAGTTGACAAAGCTGTCTTGATGAAAGCCAATTGAAATTCGTCTATAATTTTGTTTGAAAGGGATGGGATTCATTGGATACTGCAAATGCAGCCGGACACTTAAGTTTAACACTTCAATCCATGGGGAAGTTCAAGGAATCTGAAGAACTGTTGGAAAGGTGAGTAAAACTCGACATCAACGGCTGCCTGAGTTCATTTCGGTCATTTTTAGATTCATGCTTAGGCTTTTCAATGGTTATATTGTTTCTAGATGCCTCAATGCCAGAAGAAGGATCCTACCAGAATTTCACTTTATGGTTTGTTCTTTGGCTCATACTTAGTCCGTGACCTTTTATTTCTAATTCAGTCTTCAAGAACTTAGTGTTTTCTTTTTATTGTTTCATCAAGTAGAGTTATTCCAGAAATTCAAACCATGTATTCACCTTGCAGAGATTACTTCCTGAATAAGGTTTTAGAAACCCTGCTTAATATTTGAAATTATTTGCTTTTTACAGTGTATCAGTGGCTGATTTCTTATTTTCTCTTATTCAGGTAGCCAGTACATTGGTACAGTTGGCAAGATTAACATTGCACAAGTTTGCTAGGGATTTTAGGAATATAAACAATGATGTTGCTACATCTTACCTTCATAGGACAAAACAGCTCACCGATGATTCAATCAGGTTTTCCGTTTTGCTTCTTTTTCTTCGTTTTGTAATGCTTTGAATTATTAGTTTCTTTAGATTTCCTTTGAACAAATAAATGCAGCTGTTTGTATTAAGTCCAATGGCTGCTCTAAGCTTTATAAGCAAAATTTACAACAGTTTTGATTATATTATACAAGAAACGTACCTTGTAAGCTGTAGGTGCACAAATTCAAGGTTACTGTGTTTCTAGCTATCGTAACCATAATAAGGCAAATGTTTTGACGATACTATACTATTCTAGTCTGTATGCTATGAAACAACACGTGCATTGTGATGAAATACACATACTTTGCATATTTTAGTATTTTGAAGTGAAATACACCAGTGGTCCTCAAACTTTCTATGTGGTGTCTAGAGATCCCTAAACTACTAAAATGCAGCTATAGATCCCTAAACTTACTACGTGTGCCACTTGAGGTCCAAATCACCCTAAGCAACATGTATAAAGTCTTGTAGACAAAATAAAAAATGTAAAAAGTCTATGCAGTAAGCCAATCAATTGAATGGAGATCTTGACTGCCCAAGATCTAACCACCACAACGGAGAGAAACAAAAATAGATGGCCATTTTTCCTTGCCACTTACATAAATTCTCGCTGATCATGGTAATTTGGTACCTAAATGGCACACTGCTGTGAATCGTGGTAGGGAGTAGGCCTCCTGCTGCGCCTAGGGCTGCGCAGAGGCGGAAGCAGCAGCGAGGAGGATGTCGGGTTGCTGCGTAGAGGGTAGCGTGGGGGCGAGGGAGAGTTGTCACAACGGCTAGGGTTAGGGTTCGTAGCCACGGTGACCCAAGGAGAAGAACAACCCAATGGGGTAATTCTTATTTTTCTGGATGAATTACAAAGGGGGGCTGCGGCTGTTTATATAGGGGCAGGGAGACCCCTGCGCCCCCTAGCAGCCGCGTGGCCAGGATAGGGTCGGTTGGGACACCCCCCAACAGACTCTATCTTTTATTCCTTATCTCTCTATTTTATTCCATCTAAAACAGATCCTATCTCTAATAGATCAATCTGTTATCTTTTATTCCTTATCCCTCTATCTTATTCCATCTAAAACAGATCCTATCTCTAATAGATCAATCTGCTATTTTATTTATTTCTAAGAAGTTCCTGTGACTGCGCTGTGGGCGCTATTGGGCCTGCGCCGGCTGTAGTGTCGGCCCACAAAGACGTCCACAGCACGCACTTAGTAAGTTTAGGGACCCGAAATATGTATTTTAGTAGTTCAGTGACCTAGATGGCATTGCTTGAAAAGTTTACTCTTTTCTTAAGAAACTGCATATGTGGCCGTATGTACTAAACTCATGGTTTTGTGATAATATATGGGCCACAAATTTGGTTTCTGAAATGTGTGCACAAATACTTAAGTGTTATATTCTTAAATTTATTACTCTTATTTAGGATTGCATATCAAAGCCAAAATGACATTTATTAGATGCTCAAGTATTTCTGATAGTTGATAAACCTTGGAACATTTTGTTATTGTAGGATCGCAGATGGAATATTAAAGTCTTCAAGCACTTCAGCTACAGATATGAATAAGATCGCAGCAACACTTGTTCTTGTATGTATCTAAACACAATGGAATCTGAGAGACCTCTCCTTTCTTCATTCCATTTTATTTATTATGTGCAATTCTCTCTCATACCGTTCTGATCTGCTTCTATTTCTATTAGACTTTTGAACATGCACACTTGTTGTGGATGCCTTTGTGGGCCGCCAATATGGTCGGCGTGGGACCCACAAAGCCCACAACTAAGCCGCCAGCCCTGCAGCCGTACCAGGAGGACATCTTCTAGAAGATTTAATTAGATAAGGAAAGATTTAAAGAATAAAGGAGTTATAGATTAAGTTTAGTTTAAATAGAAAGAAATAGACTAAATAAGGAAGAGAAGAATCCTGATCGATTTGGGGGGATTGTCCCCAACCGACCACGGGGGCGCACGGCCAAGAGGGGGCGCGCGGCCAAAGGGGGGGTCCTGTCCCCCCTATATAAGCAGCCCCCTCCCTCATGTTTGGAGGATACAGGAAATAAGAATTACCCTTTGGGGGTTGTTCTCCTTAGATCACAGTGGCTTCGAACCCTCTTCCCCCACGATACGTGCTGCGCAGCCCTAGGCGCAGCCGAGGAACCTCCTCCCACCCTGTTTCTCAGCATTTGGTATCCAGAGACAACGGAGGAGTGACTATGTCCGGCTCCGGTGACGATTCTGGGGCCCTGACCCTTGAGTCCATCCATGTCTAGATGCAAGATGGCTTCACTCGGATCCTGGCGCAGCTGGACAACATCATGTCACGGCTGAACAGCCATGACATACGCCTTGCCAACAGCCTGAGACGGCCTTCTCAGCGCAACATCAGCCACAACATGAACAACAACCGCAGAACGTCAAAACGGGCAACGGTCGGGGACGCGGTGGCGGCGGCAGCGGCGGCGGCGGCAGCGATGACGGTGACGACTTCAGCCTGCACGGCTACGGCCGACGCCCCCAAGGGTGTCCCATGCTCGACGAAGGCGGCCTGCGTCGTCACGAGGTCAACTTCCCCAAGTTCGATGGGGAAACAGACCCTCCGCCCTGGCTCACCAAGTGTGAGACATACTTCCGAGGGACACGTACGATGCCAGAAGAGAAGGTGTGGCTCGCGTCTCTCCACCTGGAGGGTGTTGCGGCCGAGTGGTACACTGCTCTAGAACGCGACTGCGGCATCGTATCCTGGGAGCGGTTCGCGGACTTCGTCAACATGCGCTTCGGGCCTCCGCTCCACTCCAACGACCTGGTGGAAATTAAAGATCTCCGTCGTACTGGTACGGTTGAGGAGTACCGACATCAGTTTCTGGTCCTTCTTTGTCGTTGCGGGGACCTCAGCCAACGCCAGCAGATCAACCTCTTCACAGCTGGCCTCGGCAAGCCACTTCGAACGGATGTGGAGCTGCAGTTTTCCACTAATCTACAGACTGCCATGAGTCTAGCCAGAGCCTTTGAATGTCGACTTGCGGCAATAACAGACAGTGGAATACAGAAAGGCGCCGCCTCTCAACGCTTTACGCGCTCTTCTGTTGTGTCCCGCGCCTCCACCACGGCTTCAAGTGACGGTTGTGCAGCACCCGCCCCGACATCATTGACAACGGCATCTTCTCGCCTGCGCTTCAAATGCCTTACGCCCGATGAGATGGCTGCTAAGCGGGCAAGCGGCGAGTGCTATCACTGCCCTGAGCGATACACACCGGACCATAAGTGTGCCGGCAAAGGAATCTTCCTCCTTGAGCTTGACGACGATGACGACGTTGACGCGGCCATTGCTGATATGGGCATCTCCCTACACGTCCTGACCGGCATCGACCTCGCCAACACAATGAAGCTCCAGGTCTACGTCCGCGGCAACCTGCTGACAGCATTGGTCGACATAGGATCCACTCACACCTTCATCAGGGAGCCACTCATCAAGGAGCTCGGTCTGATGATGTTGCCGCGGCCAGGCGTCGGCGTTCGAGTCGCCAACGGCGACTCTATCTCCTGTACAGGCATCTGTCCACGTGTACCCTTGATGATTGCAGGAGATCGCTTCGACATCACATGCTACACGCTTCCACTTGACGGCTTCTACCTTGTTCTTGGAGTTCAGTGGCTGCGGTCTTTGGGACCCATTCTCTGGAACCTTGAGGACCTCACTATGAAACTGTGGCGCGGGGAACGTGAGGTGATATGGACGGAGCTGCGAAGTTCAGCCCTAGTGTGTGCCTCTCTAGTGCCACCTACTGATATGATGGGCGCCCTCCTGGATGGCTTCCAGGACCTCTTCGACGAGCCACGCGGTCTTCCTCCTGCACGGCGCCACGACCACCACATCAGGCTCCTGCCGGGCACAGCTCCAATAGCTGTCCGCCCGTACCGCTACCCCTAGCTTCTCAAAGACGAGATTGAGAAGCAGTGCGCCGAGATGCTTCGCCAGGGCATCATCCGAGAATGCACATCTTCATTCTCCTCGCCAGTACTGTTGGTCCAAAAGGGCGACGACACGTGGCGCTTCTGCATCGACTATCGCGAGCTCAATGCCAGAACTTTGAAAGACAAGTTCCTGATTCCGGTGGTTAGCGAGCTACTGGACGAGCTCCGCGGCGCGAGGTTCTTCACCAAGCTTGACCTCCGCAGCGGCTACTTCCAAGTGCGCATGCACCCGGACGACATCGAAAAGACAACATTCCGAACTCATCGAGGCCACTATAAGTTCTTGGTGATGCTGTTCGGCCTCACCAATGCGCCGTCCATGTTCCAGTCATTGATGAACGACGTCCTCGACCCCTACATCAGAAAATTTATGCTTGTCTTCTTTGATGACATATTGGTGTATAGCAGGTCCTGGGTCGAACACCTTCAGCACGTCAAGCAGGTATTCCAGACACTACAGACGCACAAGCTGTTCCTGAAGAAGTCTAAGTGCTTCTTCGGCCAGGAGACCGTGTCCTACTTAGGACACATCATAGGACACATCATATCTGCTCGCGACGTGGCAATGGATCCGACCAAGGTGGAGGCCGTGGAATGTTGGCCTACACCTCGGTCCTTACGAGCTTTGCGAGGCTTCCTCGGGCTCACCGGCTACTACCGCAAGTTCATTGCAGGGTATGGTGCGGTGGCCGCCCCCCTCACCGCCCTCCTAAAGCGGGAGGCGTTCCGCTGGACTGATGATGCGCAGGACACCTTCTCCCAACTCAAGCAGGCGCTGATGACAACGCCTCTTCTTCAAATGCCGGACTTCGACAAGCGCTTCATCGTCGATTGCGACGCGTCCGGCGCCGACTTCAAGGCGGTTCTACACCAGGGCGACGGCGCCATAGCATTCTTCAGCCGCGCTGTAGCGACTCACCATCATAAGCTACCGGCGTACGAGCGTAAGCTGGTCGGCCTTGTGAAGGCCGTATGCCATTGGCGGCCTTACTTGTGGGGCTGCTCCTTCAATGTTCGGACTGATCACTTCAGCCTAAAATACATCCTAGATCAGCGACTCACGACGATTCCCCAACATGCTTGGGTGAGCAAACTTTTTGGTTATGATCTGCAGGTTGAGTACCGGCCGGGGCGCTTGAATGGGGCAGCTGACGCCCTGTCCCGCCGCGACGAGGAAGACATAGTTATTCACGCCATATCCTCACCAGTCTTTCCCCTCTTCGACTCGCTTCGCGCGGAGATCGCCACAGACCAGCAGGCGCAACAGCTATGTGCCCAACTCCGGGAGGGAGTCGCACCTGCTGACTAGGCTGAACGTGACGGCCTTCTACTGCACAAGGGGAAGCTCTTCGTTCTCGACAAGTCCTCCTTGTGGCCCTCTCTCCTAGCTGAGGTGCATGATGGGGGTCACGCGGGCATCCAGAAGACAGTGCATCGGCTGCACCTCTCCTTCTATAACCCGTCCTTGCTACGACGGGTGCGTGAGTATGTCCGCGGTTGTGCCACGTGCCAGCGCAACAAGACTGATCATCTTCATCCAGCCGGCCTGCTACAACCGCTGCCTATACCTTCGGAAATCTGGAGTGGTATCTCCATGACTTCATTGAAGGCTTTCCGAAGGTTGGTGGGAAATCGGTGATCTTGACAGTGGTAGATCGCTTCTCCAAGTATGCCCACTTCATTCCCTTGAGCCACCTTTACAGTGTTGCATCAGTTGCGCGGGCGTTCTTCGACGACATCGTACGTCTACACGGCTTTCCCTGCTCTATCGTTAGTAATCGCGACACCGTCTTCACCAGCCTCTTCTGGTCAGACTTGTTCCGGCTAGCCGGTGTCCGCCTTCAGCTCAGCTCGGCCTTCCACCCGCAGTCTGACGGCCAATCTGAGGTCGTCAACAAGATCATCACTGTGTACCTCCGTTGCTTGGCTGGTGACCGACCGAAGATTTGGCTGCAGTGGCTTCCTTGGTCTGAGTATTGCTACAACACTTCCTACCAGACGGCCCTCAAATGCTCGCCCTTCAGAGTGGTCTATGGCAGGGACCCTCCAGCTCTTGTTGGTTACCAACCGGGCATCTCTAGAGTAGCAGCGCTGGATAAACAGCTAAAGGATAGGGGTGAATTTTTAGCTGATATCAAGAATAGGCTTATACAAGCACAAGTCACCATGAAAAGCTATGAAGATAAGTTACGCCGAGAGATGGAATTTCAAATTGGTGATTGGGTTTGGCTGCGGCTTCATCAGAGGACAGCTGTGGGAGTAATGGCGACGCCTTCTTCAAAGATTGGATCAAAATATTTTGGGCCATATCAGATCATTCAGCGCATTGGGACTGTATCATATAAACTTCAGCTGCCTCCTCAAGCAAGGATACATGATGTCTTCCATGTTTCCCTGTTGAAGAAATTTGAAGGACCTGCTCCCATGCAGGTGGTGCCTCTACCACCGCTTCTCCATGGACGTGTTGTGCCTACACCTGAAAAAGTACAAAGGGCGGGCTTGAAGAGAGGTGTCTGTGAGCTACTCGTCAAGTGGGCAGGACATTCTGAAGCTGATTCATCATGGGAGCAACTAGAAGATTTCAAGATAAAGCACCTCACCTTCAAGCTCGAGGACGAGCTCTTTGTCGGGAAGGGGAAAAATATTGTGGATGCATTTGTGGGCCGCCAATATGGTCGGCGTGGGGCCCACAAAGCCCACAACTAAGCCGCCAGCCCTGCAGCCGTACCAGGAGGACATCTTCTAGAAGATTTAATTAGATAAGGAAAGATTTAAAGAATAAAGGAGTTATAGATTAAGTTTAGTTTAAATAGAAAGAAATAGACTAAATAAGGAAGAGAAGAATCCTGATCGATTTGGGGGGATTGTCCCCAACCGACCACGGGGGCGCGCGGCCAAAGGGGGGGGGGGTCCTGTCCCCCCTATATAAGCAGCCCCCCTCCCTCATGTTTGGAGGATCCAGGAAATAAGAATTACCTTTTGGGGGCTATTCTTCTCCTTGGATCACGGTGGCTTCGAACCCTAGCCCTAGCCACCGTGATCATCTCCCTCTTCCCCCACGATACGTGCTGCGCAGCTTCCCCCACGCCTCCTCGCTGCTGGTTTCCCCCCTGCGCAGCCCTAGGCGCAGCCGAGGAACCTCCTCCCACCCTGTTTCTCAGCAACACTACACTTTTGAGAATAATTGCGTAGGAAGTCTCTTGAGTTACAATGTAGGTATTTGAGGAAAAATAGTCTAAAAGATTTTGTGGGGCAAATATTGGAGTTGCAACATCTTGGGGGGAGCCACTGAGTATCTGGTAGCCAGCAAGCCTAAGTGGAAGCCACTGTGGGCTGTGGGAGGCAAGAGGCGTCACGTAAGGGATTATATGTTGGAGAAGAATTTTAAGTTCACCTGTTTTTGTGAGTTGTGTATGTGTTGTTCCTACCATTTCTAAAGTAAAGAGATTCATATTTGTGATTTTTCCTCATTGTGTTGTTTATATTTTTTTTACTGGTATGGCTGTTTGCAATATCCGTGACTGTTGGCCACTCCATTCTTTTAACAAATACCCCATTTCATGTTTCCCTAGGCACAGTTTCGAATTTTCTCATACGAAATATTCTTTCCCATTTAGTTATTAATAAAGGCATCTTCGTCATTTAGTATAAAGTTGGATAATTTAGGCCGTCATGTCATGGGAAGGTTGACAAGTATTGGAAACACAGTTTGTATAAAAAGAAGGTATTGTAAACACTAGCACTCCTAGTCCCCTTTTCACAATATTTTGTCCAAACCCATTATTTGCTCTAACAATGACATGTTGGATACAAAAAGTTGGTAATAATTGAGAAATAACCACACATATTTCTATGAATTTTACTGTAGAGAGTGGAAATAATGTAATAGCTACATCTTTGATTTTCTTAATGAACTGACATTGTGAAGCAACAATTCCTTGGAGAAATATTATTAAATGTTAGCAAAAATTCCTAAATACTCCAATACAAAGTGGATGGAAAATATTTTCTATTCTCAGTTATCTTGGAGAGAATTTGATTATACCTCGTAACAATAATAAGGTATATAATCAGATGATTTAAAACATAGTGGACTCACGGGACCAGGGTTTCCATAGCTGAGCAGAACAGGAGCGCAAGGCTTTCCTGGTGGGTACATGGTTGTGACAAAACGGCCAAACATTTGGAGGATACCACTAGAGAAGTTGGCTTGTGTGTGTGCGCACGTGCATGAGCGTGAGGCACAGAAGCCAATGATGTTTACTCCTGAAAACTAAAAATGAGAGTGAATGAACATCATGTTGCTATTTTTTCCATGCTTTCAATTTCATCATTTTCTTTTCTTTTCTGAACCTTCCTGTTGGAATGTGTGTATGTGAAGTGTAGGGCTATATGTACTCTTAACACCCTATTGGAAACCCTAATTGATTTTTCCCTTCCAATTTGGTATCAGCCAGCTCTCTCTCTCCCCAGACATGCACCCGAGCGCGCCGCCACCGCCAGCCGCTGGCGCGCCGCCGCCCGCCCCCGCCCCTCCTTCCCTCCCTCCGCCTCCGTTGCCGCCACCGCCCTGCCCTCAGGGTCGGCCGCGCCACCCTGGGTCGCCGCTGCCTCCCTAGCGTCGACCGGGGCCGCCCCGCCCTGGGCCGCCGCCACTTCGCCAGTGCCGCGCGGGGCCGCCCCACCCTCGGGGTCGGCCACCGCCAGCTCGGTCGCGCCGCCCTGGGCCGCCGCCGCCTCACCAGCGTCGCCGCCTCGCCAGCGCGCCCTCGGCCGCCGCTGCCTCACCAGCACCGCCCTTGGCTGCCCTGCCCTCGGGGTCAGCCGTCGTTGGCTCGGTCGCGCTGCCTTGGGCCGCTGCCGCCTCGTCTGCGCCGCTGCCGGGTCATCTCCAGCCGCTGCCCCCTGGCTTCTTGCCGCCGTCGTCGCCACCGGCACCTGGTCAGCCGTCGTCGTCAGCCCCTGATGTGTGGCCGCTACCAACCCCTCATGTGTGCCCACCGCGGACTGCCTCGTCGCCACTACCGTTGGTTGCCGTCTTCGCTACCCTCGCCGATCCGGTGGCTCCCGCCGGTGGTACTGGTAAGTCGTCTGCGACTGCCTCCGGCGTCGTCGCTGCTCTTGTTGCTGCTCGCGAGCGTGAGCGGACTCTCGCTCTTCTCTTGGAGCATCAGCGAGCGTCCATGGCGGCTCTCACTCACCAGCTCGAGAAGGCCACACACCCGCTGTGGAGTGCCACCCGTGAGCCCTCCCCAGGCGACGGAGCTGCTTACAGCACCTACGCGGCTTCCCTCGTCGCCGCACTCCACACTCAGGCGGCTGGTGTACAGAACATCGGGGTGCTCGTCCTGGTTGTCCTCAGCACCGACTCCACCTCGTACGCCAGGTGGCGTCACCTGTTTCTCCTCAGGTTGAGGCGTTTTCGCCTTGAAGATCACGTTGGGCGATTTCTGGATCAACATGGACAGCCTGGTCCTTGCCTAGATCCTCGGTTCCCTCTCTGAGGAGCTGCAGGATATTGTCGGGCAGCGTGGTGGCGGCACTGCTCATCAGGCGTGGCTCATCCTCGAGTAGCGATTCCAGGGGAACCGCGCAACCCGAGCTTTTCACATCCGGGCGCGGTTCGGGGCTGCTGTCCAGGGGGACCTGTCGGTCTCCGCCTACTGTCGTTAGATGAAGGGTATGGCGGATGCCCTTCACGACCTTGGTGACCACGTTACGGAGACTTCTCTTGTTCTTTAGGTCCTGTAGGGCCTGAACGAGCGTTACTCCCACCTTCGGACTGTGATTATTCGCAAGGAGCCGCTTCCGACCTTCGAGAAGGTCTGGTCTGATCTCGAGCTCGAGGAGATCACTTCTGGAGGTCCTGTTGTCTCCTCGACTGCCACCGCCTTCTACGGCTTTGGGCAGCCCTACCGACCTCCTCCACCTGCTGCTCCTTCAGGGGGACAACCGCCGCGCCCGCCTACCACTACAGGGGCCCCTGCCACCCCTGGTAGTGGTAATCGTTGTCGGGGTGGTCGTAAGTGCGGTGGCTGTTAGTAGCTGAATTCTTACTCTTATTGGAAGAGAGGATGACACTAGGAGTTGGGGCAATTTTCTTGTCTATTTCTCACACAATGCCATGCCAACCCAAGGGGTTGAGGCTACATATTTATAGCTGTCATGGCAGCCAAGCATATGCCACAAAGATGCTAGTCTAAGATGCTTAGATGCTGTCCTAATATGCTGTCCTTGGCTGACACTAAGATGCTGTCCTAGTGTCCTTAATATGCTGTCCTAGTGTCCTTAGATGCTGTCCTAATTGGGGCCACAAAGACCAAAGGACTAGAGTACAACAAGGACCAAGGACCAAGGACTAAAGTGCAACAAACTAAAGGACTAGGGTACAAGGGACTAGGGGACCAAAGACCAAAGGACTACAAGACTTATTCCAACATTCTCCCCCTAAGTCTTGTACGTCGTATTCTGAGAAGGTTGGACCATCCCGATCTTGGTGCGGAGTTCAATGAACTTGAGCCTCCCAAGGGGCTTCGTGAGCAGGTCCGCAAGCTGGTCATTGGTGTTGATATAGTTCGCCTTGATGCTCCCTTCCTCCAAGCATTTTCAGATGAAGTGGTACCTCACCCGGATGTGCTTGCTCCGTTCATGGAAAACGGGATTCTTTGCCAGGGCCAGAGCGGACACGTTGTCCACCCTGAGTTCGACCACTCCAGTGTCTCTGCTGAGGAGATCACCAAGCAGTCGACTAAGCCAGAGCGCCTGAGTCGAAGCGGTGGAGGCCGCTATGTACTCGGCCTCGCAGCTGGACAGGGCCACCACCTGCTGCTTGACCGACTGCCAGCTAACGAGGCACTTGCCGAAGAAGAAGAGGATCCCGCTGGTGCTCTTGCTGGTGTCGATGTCGCCGGCGTGGTCGCTATCGCTGTACCCGACAAGGTGTGCCTCCCCAGGACACCTCGGGTAGTGGAGGCCGTGATCGAGAGTCCCCGCAACATAGCGGATGATCCTCTTCACAACCTGCTGGTGATCTGTCGTCGGTCGTTGCAGGAACCGACTAACGTAGCCGACGGAGAATGCCAAGTCCGACCGTGTGTGGGTGAGGTAGCGAAGGCTCCCCACAAGACGCCGGTACTTCGTAGCGTCCACCTCCTCCGCCGTGCTGTCGCGGCTCAGCTTCTGCCTCTCCTCCATGGGAGTGAGAGCTGGGTTGCAGTTTGTGAGCCCAGCTAGCTCAACAATGCGCTTGGCGTAGGCGGTCTGTTGAAGTGTGATCCCGGAGTCGGCCTGGTGCACCTCAATCCCAAGGTAGAAGGAGAGAGATCCCAGGTCACTCATCTGGAAGGTGGCTTTCATCTCTTCCTTGAACGCTGCCACCTCCGCATCCTTGGTGCCGGTGATCACCAAGTCGTCGACGTAGACACCCACCAGTAGGGTGTTTCCTCCATTGCCTCGCCGGTAGATGGCTGCCACGTGTGGGCATTGCCCGAAGCCCATCCTCTTGAGCGTGGAATCCAACTTGGCATTCCACGCCCTTGGTGCCTGACGCAAGCCATACAGGGCCTTGCGCAGGCGCAACACCTTGCCCTCCTTGCTAGGGACCACAAACCCCGGCGGCTGGTGTACGTAGACCTCCTCCTTCAAGTCGCCGTTGAGGAACGCCGACTTGACGTCCATGTGCTGGACACGCCAGCCTTCTTGGGCAGCGAGTGCAAGAAGGAGTCGCACGGATTCCATCCGTGCCACGGGAGCAAAAGCATCGTCGAAGTCGATCCCCTCCTGCTGTACGAAGCCGCGTGCCACCAAGCGAGCCTTGTGCTTGACGATGGCGCCAGCTTCATCCCTCTTCAACTTGAACACCCACTTAAGGGTGATCGCACGGTGACCGCGAGGGAGATCAGCAAGCTCCCAAGTGCGGTTCGTCTCAACCGCGTCCATCTCCGACTGCATCGCAGCACGCCATGCCGCGTGTTTCTCGGCCTCCGCAAAAGACCGAGGCTCACCGTCATCACACGCAAGGTGCAACTGCGCCTCCAGATCTTGATCATCCAGATCGTGAGGGGCCAGTCCCGACACCGGCTGGTTGTCGAGAATGTTCTCCATCTTGCGATACCGCAACTGCTCGCCGTCGTAGCACCCGTCGAGGCGCTCCTCGTCGTGGGAGAGCGGAGTAACAAACTCCACTGGGTCGTGCTCGACACGAGCTGGGGACGGAGTGGGCGTGCCCGAAGGAGTGGCCGTCGGTGCTGGAGTGCGTGGGGTCGCCGGCTGAGGTGGAGGTGGACAGTCGGGGGCTGGGGTAGACACGCTCAGTGGAGAAAAGTTGCCTACTCCCCCAACTCCCTTGAAGTGGACGTAGTCGACGATGAAGTCGTCGTGCGTCGAGGTCGAACCGTCGTCCACCGCCTTGTCCCATGCCCATCCTCGCCCTTCGTTGAACACAACGTCGTGCGTCGTGCGCACACGCTGTGTCTTTGGGTCGAGAATGCGGTAGGCCTTCGAGCCCTCCGCGTAGCCGATGAACACCCCCGGAGTGCTTCTGTCGTCGAGCTTGCTGATGTGGCCAAGCTCCTTGGCAAACGCGAGGCAGTCGAAGACCCGTAGATGAGAGACCGCCGGCTTGCGCCCATACCAAGCCTCGTACAGCGTCCCGCCGTTGAGAGCCTTGGTGGGCGAGCGGTTGAGGATGTAGACAGCCGTCACCACCGCCTCTCGCCAGAAGATAGCCGGCATTCCCCTCTGCTTGAGGAGGGCCCGAGCCATCCCCACAACCGTCTGGATGCGCCGCTCGACGACGCCGTTCTGCTGCGGGCTGTAGGGCGCGGAGTAGTGGCGCTGAACACCCTCATCCGCGCAATACGACGCGAATTCAGCCGCCGTGAATTCGCCGCCGTTGTCGGTGCGCAGCACACGCAGCTTGCGGCCGCACTCCGCCTCCGCAATGGCCTGCGCGCGCCTGATGACGTTCGCAACCTCTCCCTTGCTGCCAAGGACCACGACCCACATGTAGCGGGAGAGGTTGTCGACGAGCAGCAGGAAGTAGCGTCGTCCTCCTGGTGTAGCTGGTGTCACCGGGCCACACAAGTCCCTGTGAACGAGCTCGAGCCGTTCCTTAGCTCGAAAGCTCGACTGCTGGGGAAAAGGAAGCCGCCTCTGCTTCGTCAATACGCAGACATCGCAGAGCTGCTCCACATGGTCAAGGCATGGCATGCTTCGCACCATCTCCTTGGCACTGAGCTGCTTTAGGGCCTCGAAGTGAAGATGCCCAAAGCGTTCGTGCCACTGCCATTCCTCGTCGTCCCGACGAGTGGCAAGGCAGACAGGCTGTGCTACCTGCACGTGAAGGACATAGAGTCGATTGGTGCCTCTAGTTACCTTGGCAAGAAGGCGACGATGGCGATCCCAAATCCTCATGACTCCGTCCTTAATCTCCACGTGCGAACCGTTCTCATCTAGCTGTCCCAGGCTGATGATGGAGTTTCTCAACGCGGGGATGTAGTAGACTCCGGCGAGCAGCCTGTGCTCACCAGACTCGGCGGTGAGGATGACGGAGCCGACACCCTTGATCTCCACGCCGGAGGCGTCACCAAACTTGACAGAGCCTCGGACATTGGAGTCAAGCTCAACAAAGAACTCCCGTCGACCGGTCATGTGATGGGTGGCGCCGGTGTCGAGGCACCACCCGTCAGTCTTGTCGTTGCTGGAGCCGTCGCCGAGGAAAGCGTGTGCTTTTGGCTCATCAAGATGAAGGAGAGCCGCTGCGGTCGATGCCACTAGAGGTGGCTTGATGCTTCCGTGTGCCAGAAGCAAAGTTGACTCCTCCTCTACCTGTGCCACGTGGGCCTGACCACGTCGTGGCTGTCGACACTCCCTGGCCCAATGACCAAGCTTGCCACAGTTGTGGCAGGTGTCGTCTCGTGTCGGCTTGTGGTTGCCGACGGTGCCGCCCTGGGCGCCTCCGCGGGCGCCACCCTCGGTACGTCCGCGTGCCCCGGCCTGGGTACCTCCGCGCCCCTTGTGTGACTTGCCGCGCTTGCGGCCGCCTGTCGAGGAAGAGGACTCCCCCTTCTTTCGGTCACTGTGGGCTGATCTGCCCCTGGCCCAGGCCGGCCCCTCCCTGGCCCAGGGCGGCCAGAACTGGGCCAAGTGGGCTGGTCAGCCCTGGCCCAGGCCGGGGCCCCTTTCTAGAAGGTTTTTGAGTTTAATCTTCTTAGAGATAGATTAAAAGATCCTTTGTAACAGATTAGGACTCTTGTAAGGGGGGCTATATATACAAGCCAAAACACCCCAAATTGTGAGAGAGATCAATACAGAAAATTTTCCTCCACTTTTCTAACCCTAGCCGCCTCTCTCCCTCCCGCCCTAGCCGCCAGCCTAGCCTCTGCCCTAGCCGCCGCCCAGCTCCTGCCCTAGCCGCCGCCTCCCTCTGCAGCCCTAGCCGCCACCAGGGGCTAGAACCAGCCGCCGCCCCTGTTTCCACCTCTATTCTGCGTCTCTTCAACACCAGAACAGATCCGGCGGCTCCTGATCTCCCCTGTTCTGTTCTGCTGGAACAGAACCTGGCGTGACTCTCTGTTCTGCTCTGTCCAGCGCAGGAGCAGAAGCTGAATCAAGCCTGCGGCTGTTCTGTTTCCCTAAACAGTTGCTGTTATTCCTCGGTTGTTGGCTGAAGATTTTTCTGGTCTGTCTTCAGGGAAGACAGATTGATCTGCTAGGGCAGATCAGCTTGTTCAGCAAGAACAGAGGTAGTTTCAGCGCCGGAATTGCAACATTCGTGGTATCAGAGCCTGTTTTAACCCTAGGCTGAATTCTGCAAGATGTTGTCTACACCTACAAGCAGCGGCAGCGCCATCAGCCATGGCACACCCTCACCGGCAGCTCGTGAGGTGAACACCGGGACGGGGTTCCCCGTGCTCACCAAGACCAACTACGCGGAGTGGGCTGTCATGATGAAGATCAAGCTGAAGGCGCGGCTGCTTTGGAAGGCCGTGGAGGAGGGGAACGTGAGCGAGCAGGAAGACATGATGGCGCTTGACATCTTGGTCAGCGCTGTCCCGCCGGAGATGATCACGACGATCGGAGAAAAGAGGACGGCGAAGGAGGCATGGGACACGATCGCCATCATGCGGGTCGGGGCCGACCGCGTGAAGAAGACGACGGCGCAGCAACTCCGGAAGGAGTTTGAAGACGTTGTCTTCAAGGATGGCGAAAGTGTGGAGGACTTCTCCCTCCGCCTGAGCGGCATGCTATCACGGCTTGCGTCGCTAGGGGAGGAGATAGGAGAAGAGAGGGCCGTGGAGAAGCTCCTGCGAAGCGTTCCAGAACGCTTCCAACAGATCGTGGTGGCGATCACGACACTGCTGGACGTGTCGACCCTCACCTTGTCGGAGGTGACGGGGCGTCTCAGGGCGGCTGAGAACGCTTTCGACTCGACGCAGCGGAAGGGAGGAGTACACAACGGCCAGCTGTACCTCACTCGGGAGGAGTGGGAGGCACAGCGGAAGGAGGAGCGGTCTACCCAGTCCGCGGGTTCTTCTAAGAGGGGCGGCCGAAAGGGCCCGCCCAAGAAGAACGGAGGCAAGAAGGGAGGTTCCGGGAAGGATATTCCACGGGACCAGTGCAGGAAGTGCGGGAAGAAGGGCCACTGGGCCAGGGAGTGTCGGTCGAAGCCTAAGGAGGAGCCGCAGCAGCAGGCTTTCGTGGCAAAGGCGGAGGAGGAGGGCGCCTTGTTTATGACAAGGGTGGCCTCAGTACAGGAGGAGCCTGTACAGGAACGTCCTATGCGCCCACTGGAGATGAGGGACGTGTCTTCGCTCACCGCAGCAACGACGATGACTTTGATGACACTCGTTGGTACCTCGACACGGGCGCGACCAACCACATAACGGGTTCGCGCGCCGTCTTCTCCGAGCTTGACGAAAACGTCGTCGGAACCATCAAGTTCGGCGATAATTCCGTCGTGCGTATCCAGGGGAAGGGTACGGTCCTATTCGCCGCCAAGACGGGTGAGCACAGGAGGCTCACCGGCGTCTACCTCATCCCACGCCTCACCACCAACCTCATCAGCGTCGGCCAGCTGGATGAGGATGGCTACAACATCACGGTGCAAGGAGGAGTGATGCACATACGAGATGAGCAGCAGCGTCTCCTCACACGAGTTCAGCGCGACGACAGCAAGCTGTACTCCATCAGGCTCAACATCACACGTCCGGTTTGCCTAACCGCGAGGCGTGATGATGTTGCGTGGCGTTGGCACGAACGCTACGGACACGTCGGCTTCCAGGCGCTTCGGAAGTTGGCGCGAGAGGAGATGGTGCTCGGGCTTCCGCAAATTGATCATGTCGATCAATTGTGCGAAGCTTGCTTGGTCGGGAAGCAGAGGCGCTCCAGCTTCCCCAAGCAAGCTCGGCGGCGCGCGGAGGGCGCGCTCGACCTTGTCCACGGCGACATCTGCGGGCCTATCACGCCGACGACTCCAGGTGGCAAGAAGATGTTCTTGTTGCTTGTGGATGACATGAGCCGCTATATGTGGCTTTATCTTCTAGCAACCAAGGACAAGGCGCCAGACTTAATTCAGCAATTCAAGGCAACAGCTGAATTAGAGTCCGGGAGGAGGCTGAAGTTACTCCGTACTGATCGCGGAGGGGAGTTCACCTCACAGGAGTTCGGCGAGTACTGCGCTCAGCACGGAGTACAACGTCAGCTCACAGCCCCGTATACGCCGCAGCAAAACGGGGTTGTGGAGCGGCGCAACCAGACGGTGGTCGGCATGGCGAGGAGCATGTTGAAGGCGAAGGGTATGCCCGGGATATTTTGGGGTGAGGCAGTTATCACGGCTGTCTATATCCTGAATCGATCCCCTACCCGCGGCCTTGACGGGAAGACGCCATATGAAGCTTGGCATGGAGAGCGACCAGCCGTCAATTATTTCTGAACTTTTGGGTGCGTGGGGCATGTCAAGAACACGCACCCCCACCTGAAAAAGTTGGAAGACCGGAGTACTCCGATGATTTTTCTTGGCTATGCTGCAGGGACGAAGGGATATCGGATGTATAATCCGGCTGATGGGCGTACACACATATCACGTGACGTGATATTCGATGAGGCGGCCAAGTGGGACTGGGGAGAAGGAGCAGGAGAAGAGGACTACACCACCTTCCACGTCGACTCCTTAGGTCCAGCAGGTGCTGGACCTGCTGTTTCAGCACCCGGAGAGGTGCTGCAGGGTCCGGAGGGGCCGAACAGCACCTCTGTAGTGCCCAGGAGGGGCACAGAAAGGTCTGTACAGACCCTAGGAGTTCCTACGCCAGCCTCGAGACCTGCTGGAGAGGGTCCAGCACCTGCAGCGTCGCCCCAAGGGCCCCTGCAGGGACTGTCCAGCGCAAATCAGGGCTGGGACAGTCCTGCACGGGGGTCAGCAGCAGCGGGAGATTCCGAGACTGAAGATTCCAGCACCTTCGTCACGCCCCGGCACCCTCCACGGCCCATCCGCTTCGCCACGCCGCCGACGGACGTCGGCAGCAACGTCGACGCCTACCACGACGACAACGCTGCACTTCGGTTCCGCACGATGCGCAACGTGCTAAGAACCCTCACCCCTCCTGGTCGGGCTGAGCGCCCACCAAGCTTGGAGGAGGGGGAGCTTATGTTCACCACCGCGGAGGAGCCCACGTCCTTCGCCGATGCTGAGGAACACCCGTGCTGGAGACGGGCCATGCTCGAGGAGATGGAGTCCATAGAAGAAAACAAGACTTGGCAACTTATTGATCTTCCTGCAGGACACAAGCCCATTGGCCTCAAATGGGTGTTTAAGGTGAAGAAGGACGAGCATGGGGAGGTGGTGAAGCACAAGGCTCGACTGGTGGCAAAAGGCTATGTCCAACGGCAAGGAATAGACTTTGACGAGGTATTTGCTCCTGTAGCTCGTCTCGAATCTATTCGCTTGCTCCTTGCAGTTGCTGCACACAAGGGGTGGGAGGTACACCACATGGACGTGAAGAGCGCCTTCCTGAACGGCGACTTGATGGAGGAGGTGTACGTCTCCCAACCCGCTGGCTTCATCATCGACGGAGCCGAACACAAGGTGTATCGGCTCAAGAAAGCTTTATATGGACTTCGTCAGGCGCCCAGGGCCTGGAATGCCAAGCTCAACGATAGCTTGCTATCACTTGGTTTCCAGAAGAGTACGAGCGAGCACGGGATCTACTTCCGTGGAGCTGCAGAGGAGAAGCTCATCGTCGGTGTGTACGTCGACGACCTCGTGATTACAGGAGGCGGCACGATCAAGAAGTTCAAGGAGGAGATGATGAAGCGGTTCAAGATGAGCGACTTGGGTCTCTTGTCGTATTATCTTGGCCTGGAGGTGCGGCAGACCGAAGAAGGGATAAGCGTTGGGCAGGCGGCCTACGCTTCCAAACTTGTCTCTAAAGCTGGCCTGGAAGGATGCAATCCCTGTGCATTTCCCATGGAGCAAGGCCTCAAGCTTTGCAAGACAAGTGATAGCCCGTTGGTGCATGCAACGGACTATAGGAGTTTGGTTGGAGGGCTACGATACTTGGTGAACACACGTCCCGATCTCGCCTACTCGGTCGGGTACGTGAGTCGGTTTCTGGAGGAGCCCAAGGAAGATCACTTTGCTGCAGTCAAACGCATTGTACGCTACATAGCCGGTACAATCAACTATGGAGTCTTCTATGCAAGAGGAGGAGACATGGAGCTTATTGGGTACTCGGATAGTGACTATGCGGGAGACGTGGAGGACCGCAAGAGCACAAGCGGGGTGCTGTTTTGTCTTAGAAACAACCCCGTTTCATGGCAGTCCTGCAAGCAGAAGGTGGTGGCCTTGTCCTCATGTGAAGCAGAGTATATCGCAGCAGCTCAAGGGGCATGTCAAGGTGTATGGATGGCACGGCTGATGGAGGACTTAGCTGAAAAATCGAAGGCGCTGGTGCTGCGGGTTGATAACAAGTCAGCTATAGACTTGAGCAAGAACCCGGTACACCATGACAGGAGCAAGCACATCGACGTCAAGTACCACTACATACGGGAGTGTGTGGACAACGGTACTATTGTGCTTGAGCAAATCTCCACTCAAGACCAGATGGCGGACATCTTGACCAAGGCTCTTGGAAGACAGAAGTTCGTGGAGATGAGAAGAAGGATCGGGATTCTAGACATGGGCCAGTGTCAGGATCAGGAGGAGAATGTGGGCTGATCTGCCCCTGGCCCAGGCCGGCCCCTCCCTGGCCCAGGGCGGCCAGAACTGGGCCAAGTGGGCTGGTCAGCCCTGGCCCAGGCCGGGGCCCCTTTCTAGAAGGTTTTTGAGTTTAATCTTCTTAGAGATAGATTAAAAGATCCTTTGTAACAGATTAGGACTCTTGTAAGGGGGGCTATATATACAAGCCAAAACACCCCAAATTGTGAGAGAGATCAATACAGAAAATTTTCCTCCACTTTTCTAACCCTAGCCGCCTCTCTCCCTCCTGCCCTAGCCGCCAGCCTAGCCTCTGCCCTAGCCGCCGCCCAGCTCCTGCCCTAGCCGCCGCCTCCCTCTGCAGCCCTAGCCGCCACCAGGGGCTAGAACCAGCCGCCGCCCCTGTTTCCACCTCTATTCTGCGTCTCTTCAACACCAGAACAGATCCGGCGGCTCCTGATCTCCCCTGTTCTGTTCTGCTGGAACAGAACCTGGCGTGACTCTCTGTTCTGCTCTGTCCAGCGCAGGAGCAGAAGCTGAATCAAGCTTGCGGCTGTTCTGTTTCCCTAAACAGTTGTTGTTATTCCTCGGTTGTTGGCTGAAGATTTTTCTGGTCTGTCTTCAGGGAAGACAGATTGATCTGCTAGGGCAGATCATCTTGTTCAGCAAGAACAGAGGTAGTTTCAGCGCCGGAATTGCAACAGTCACCCTGGCCAGCCTCCCACTGCTCGCGAGTGAGATGAAGCTTCCCGCCAATGGTGATAGGCCCCGAGAGAGGTTGTGGTTCGTCGCTGTCGACGACCTTGAGGCGACCTATCGCCTCTTCGATCGACATCGTGGAGAGGTCCAGCAGAGACTCGATCGAGCGAGCGATCTGCTTGTACTTCTCGGGGATGCACCGAAGGAGCTTCTCGACAGCTCTCTCTTCGTTGGAGGTGTCGTCGCCGAACTGCACCAACTTCTGCAACAAAGTGTTGAGACGGAGAGCAAAGTCATCAACGTCCTCACCTGGCTTAAAGGCCAGGTTCTCCCACTCCTTGCGAAGCGCCTGCAGTGTGGACTTGCGGGCGCGGTCGCTGCCGATGCATTGCCGCAGCGATGGCATCCCATGCCTCCTTAGCAGTTCGCTTCTTGGAAAGCGAGAACTGCATCTCGGACGGGACTGCAGCAACGAGGGCATCCAACGCCCGTCGATCCTCGTAGTAGTCAACGTCGCCGTACTGAATTGCTTCCCACATGTGTCGCACCTGGAGCCGTACCCTCATCACCGCGGCCCACTCGACGTAGTTGGTCTTGGTGAGGGTAGGCCACCCACCGCCGGGACTAACGTCCCTGACAATGGCCTGGACCCCGTGGTGTCCATGGTACATGTCCGGGGAGGGAGAACCGCGCCGCCTGTAATGGCCGCGTTCTCGGTCGACCCAGCCACCGTCGCCGGGAGCGCCACCGGCGCGTCCGCGCCCGTCTGGGCTGCGGCTGTCGCGCCCATGGGGGCGCGCGGCTGCTCGCTGCACCTCTCGTGCTCGCGCCGCCTCCCTCACCGGCCTGAGCTCATCGTCGATGCCGCCGTCGACAGAGCTGCTGGAGCTACTGCTGCGCAGAGCCTCCAGCTCCACTGCCGCCGCACGCGCTACAGCCGCCGCCGCCGCTGCTTCCACTTCCGCCCTCGCTGCTGCTAGTTCCGCCGCCGCCAACCTTGCCGCCATTGCCGCCGTCGCCGCAGTCTCTGCCGCCGCTCGCTCGCGCTCCTCTGCCGCGGCGACCTCTGTCTGTCGCGCGCTCGAGGCGACCGAGCGCTGAGACTGTCCGTCGGACATGGCGCACTAGTGGGGAAGGGTTGTTGTGTGTGGAAGACAAGCTGCTGCTCGTCTGTGCAGGAGAGGAATGAGCTGGAACAGCCGGTGTTCCTGCTGCTGGTTGCGGACAGAGAGAGGTGCGGGAAGGGGATGAGCAGGAGATGTTTAAGCTGCAGGATAGAACGGCTCTGATACCAGATGTTAGTAGCTGAATTCTTACTCTCATTGGAAGAGAGGATGACACTAGGAGTTGGGGCAATTTTCTTGTCTATTTCTCACACAATGCCATGCCAACCCAAGGGGTTGAGGCTACATATTTATAGCTGCCATGGCAGCCAAGCATATGCCACAAAGATGCTAGTCTAAGATGCTTAGATGCTGTCCTAATATGCTGTCCTTGGCTGACACTAAGATGCTGTCCTAGTGTCCTTAATATGCTGTACTAGTGTCCTTAGATGCTGTCCTAATTGGGGCCACAAAGACCAAAGGACTAGAGTACAACAAGGACCAAGGACCAAGGACTAAAGTGCAACAAACTAAAGGACTAGGGTACAAGGGACTAGGGGACCAAAGACCAAAGGACTATAAGACTTATTCCAACAGTGGCCGTGGAGGTTTTACAGGAGGAGGTGGTATTACTGGAGGTGGTAGCACCGGTCAGGGTAGTGGCGCAGGTGCTCTGCCACCCTGGCCCACTCCCTACAACCCGTGGACCGGCCAGATCTCTATGTGGCCTGGGCTGTCTTCGGGTCTCCCGCCACCTCGACCTTCGCGACCTCAGGCGGCCTACATGGCCACTCCTACCCACGGCGGGGTTGGCTACCCACCTGGCGGATAGTGGGCATCGACCTCTGGTGGGCCGTCCACCCACTGGGGCTCGGGTGCTGAGTCCTCGGCGCAGCACACCACTCCTGGTGGGACCGTCAGTCGCTGACTTCCTCCTTCAGCACAATGACTCTCACTCCACCCGGTCCTGTCTGGGTTGCTGATTCCGGCGCATCGTACCCAGCCTTTTTGAGGCGTCGCCTAGGCGACGCCTAGGCGCCGCCTAGTCGCTCCGGAGGCGACGCCTGGACAGGTCGCCTCGCCTGGAGGCCGCCGGTCGCCGCCGCCGATTGCCGGTCACCGTGCCGCCGCTGGCCCTCGTCGCGCCGGCCTTCGCCGCGCCGCCGCCGCCGTCGGTGCCGGTGGAGAGGAGAGTGAGGGTGAGTGGTATTGTGTTTAGGGTTAGGGTGGGGTGGGAGATATTTTATATACACTGACGTGGAAATACCACCGTTGGATCTAATCCGACGGCTCAGATCGCCCGCCCGCGCCTCCGCCTCCGCTGAGCAGCCGCCGTGCCCGCCACCTCCGCTGAGCCCGCCCGCCTCCGCTGCGCCCGCCGCCGCCTCCACCCGTCGCCGCCTCCGCGCCCGCCGCCTCCACCCGCCGTCGCGCCCGCTGCCTCCCCTCCTCGGCTCGCTGCCGCCGCCTCCCCTCCTCGCCTGGCGCTCGCCTAGGCGTCCCGGCGGGCGCCTAGGCGTCCAGGCGAGGATTCGCAACACTGATCGTACCACACTACTCCTGATGCTGGTACACTCTCTTCTACCCACCCTTCTCATCCTTCATCTATCAATGTTGGGAATGGGTTTGTTCTTTCTGTCACCTCAGTAGGTGACTTAGGTTCTTCGGGTTCTTTCTAGCTCAGAGATATTCTCGTTGCTCCTGACATTATTCAAAATCTTCTTTCTGTTCGTCGTTTTACCACTGATAACCATGTTTCCATTGAGTTTGATCCTTTTGGTTTATCTGTGAAGGATCTTACTACCCGACGTCTTCTTCACCGCTGTGAGAGTTCGGGGCCCCTGTACACGTTTCGTCTTCCTGCTTCTGCTTCAGCTTCGCCTTTTGCCCTGGCTACGACAGCTTCTTCCACGACTTGGCATCACCGGCTCGACCACCCTGGTGTTGATGTCCTGTCTAAGTTGTCTAGTAGTTCAGTGATTTCGTTTACTAGGGGCACTCATGAGTCTGTGTGTCATGGTTGTCAGCTTGGTCGCCATGTTCGGCTTCCATGTCCGCATTCTGTTACTCATGTTAAGCGGCCTTTTGATCTGATTCACTGTGATCTTTGGACATCTCCTTTTGTCAGTGTTTCGGGTTATAAATATTACTTGGTGATACTCGATGATTTTTCACACTATTCGTGGACTTTTCATTTGCGACAGAAGTCTGATACGTTCGCCACTCTTTCTCAATTGTTCGCTTGGGTGTCCACCAAGTTTGGGCGTATTATTCGAGTCGTTCAGTGCGATAACGGGCGTGAGCTCGATAACTCTGCGTTCCGTGACTTCCTTCTCTCTCGCGGTGTTCAGTTGCGCATATCTTGCCCGTACACTTCCCCTCAGAACGGCAAGGCCGAACGCATGATTCGTACCACTAACGATGTCATGCGTTCCGTGATATTTCAGGCCTCCATTCCTGCTTGGTACTGGGCGGAGGCTCTTCACACCGCCACTTTCCTCTTTAATCGCCTTCCTACTAAGGCGATTAGTGCCCCCACCCCTCACTTTGCTCTTTTCGGCACCATGCTACACTAACCTGTGCGCCACAACTCTTCATAAGCTTGCGCCTCGTTCGACTCGGTGTGTTTTCCTCGGGTACTCCCCTGATCATAAGGGGTACCGGTGCCTTGACCTTGCTACCCGTCGTATCTTGGTCTCCCGACACATCGTCTTCGACGGGTCTTCCTTTCGCTTTTCCACTTTGTCCTCTGACTCTATCGCTGAGTTGGATTCCCTTTTTTCTACTGACCCCGAGGCCGCTCCTATCCAGCGACCTTGGTCTTTACCCTCTGCAGGTTATTCACCCGCTGCGCCCCGTGCGGCCCCAACATCGCCCGTTGCGCTATGCGTGGCCCCGGTGCCCCCGACGTCTCCCGCTGCGTCACGTGCGGCCCCTGCGCCTCCGGCGTCTCCCGTTGTGCCACGCGCAGCCCCGGCGTCTCTCGCTGCTCCACGTGCGGCCCCGACGTCGCCCGCTGTGCCACGCGCGGCCCCGGCGTCCCCGACGTCGCCCGTTGCGCCATGCGCGGCCCCAGCGTTCCCGACGTTGCCCGCTGCGCCACGCGCGGCCCCGACGTCGCCCGCTGCGCCACACGTGGCCTCGGTGTCCCCGACGTTGCCCGCTACGCCACGCGCGGCCCCGGCGTCGACTGCTGCACCCCGTGCGGCCTCGGCGTCGTGGTACGCTTACCCCGCTCTTGTCTATCAGCGACGAGCACGGGTTGGTGCACCGACCTCTTCCCGTCCCGAGTCTCTAGTGTACCACCCCCAACTGCTCCATCGGGACCCTAGTCACGTCCACCCGATGGTGACCCGATGGGTGGCTGGGGTTCTCTGTCCGGTTGAGCGGTTTTCTGTGGTCGTCCTCTCCTCGACGACCTCCCCACCGCCTGCCTCTTCACCCATCTCGCCTATCCCCTCTTCTGTCCGTAGTGCCCTCGCTGATCCCAACTGGCGTCGGGCTATGGAAGAAGAGTATGTGGCCCTGCTTGTCAACCAGATCTAGGACTTGGTTCCTCGTCCTGGTCGTGGCAATGTTGTCACGGGCAAGTGGGTATTCACATATAAGCGGAAGGCGGATGGGTCCTTGGAGAGGTACAAGGCTCAGTGGGTCCTTCGGGGCTTCACTCAGCGCCCTGGTGTCGACTACGACGAGACCTTCAGCCTGGTGGTGAAGCCGGCGACGGTTCGGACCGTTCTGTCGTTGGCTCTCTCGTGTTCTTGGCCTGTCCACCAGTTGGACGTCAAGAACGCCTTCCTCCACGGTACGCTGACGGAGACGGTGTACTGCAGTCAGCCGACAGCGTTCGTTGATTCAGCTCGTCCAGACATGGTCTGCCGGCTGAACAAGTCCCTGTACGACCTGAAGCAGGCGCCTCAGGCTTGGTACAGCCGGTTCGCCTCCTTCCTGGCCTCGCTCGGTTTCGTCGAGGCCAAGTCGGACACCTCGCTCCTCGTCTACGGCCGTGAGGGGGGACACTGTGTACCTTCTCCTGTACGTCGATGACATCGTCCTCACGGCGTCCAGTTCGTCGCTCCTTCAGCGCACGATCTCTGCCCTGCAGGCGTCCAGTTCGTCGCTCCTTCAGCGCACGATCTCTGCCCTGCAGCGGGAGTTCGAGATGAAGGACTTGGGCCAGCTTCACCACTTCCTGGGTGTGACGGTCGAGCACCGATTGGGCAACCTGTTTCTTCACCAGGGACAATACTGCTTAGACATCCTCCAGCGAGCAGACATGGCTGACTGCAAGCCGTGCTCTACTCCGGTGGACACCCAGGCGAAGGTCTCCTCCGCCGGCGGCGCTCTTGTTGCTGACCCCACTATTTACAGAAGTCTTGCAGGTGCTCACTAGCACCTCACCTTCACCAGGCCGGATATCTCCTATGCAGTTCAGCAGGTGTGCCTCCACATGCATGATCTACGGGGGCCGCATTTCACTGCTGTGAAGCGGATACTTCGGTAGCTGCCGCCACCCTCGACTACGGCCTCCTCCTTCGGGGTGACTCGGCTTCTGAGCTGGTCGTCTACACCGACGATGAGTGGGCGGGTTGCCCGGACACCCGTCGGTCCACCTCTGGCTACGCCGTCTTTCTGGATGGCAATCTCGTCTCCTGGTCCTCGAAGCGGCAGCCCGTGGTGTCATGCTCGAGCGCTGAGGCAGAGTACCGCGCCGTAGCCAACGGCCTGGCTGAGGCTTCCTGGCTCCAGCGACTGCTTCAGGAGCTCCACTCCCTCGTCGTCTGGAGCATGTTGGTCTACTGCGACAACGTCAGTGCCGTCTACCTCTCCACCAACCCAGTCTGGCATCAACGCACGAAGCATGTGGAGATTGATCTTCACTTTGTTCGTGAGCACCGTGGCGAGGTTCGGGTCCTCCACGTCCCGACGATGTCACAGTTCGCCGATATCTTACGTAGGGTCTCCCTTCGTCATTGTTCTCCGAGTTTCGGTCCAACCTCAACATCTGCCGTGGCTAGATGTTAGGACTGCACGGGGTGTTGGAATGTGTGTATGTGAAGTGTAGAGCTATATGTACTCTTAACACCCTATTGGAAACCCTAATTGATTTTTCCCTTCCAATTCTTCCGTTGCACCTGCCAAAGATACAGCAGCATGGAATTAAGTTGTAACTCATGTTCCACTAAGACATAGTACATCAAAACTAAGGGTATCAAATATTTATTAATATGAAGTGATATGTAATCTTTAAGAATTCAGTCTATTAGAAGTTTGCTATGATATTTAATCAGGTTCATGCTTGATTTTTTATTATATGCTTTTCTTATGAAAATACGTGTATCATGCATGTAGTTGCAAGCACTTGATGTTGTTGGACTTCTTGAAACTGGAGTGAAGAAGATGCTAGCCCCCGGGGTAATTTTCTATTTAAACTTCATTTATGGATTTGACAATGACTAAATATTGGTAAGTTTCTAATATACCATGTTCTCTTTAGTAGTTGGTACTCTTGCTAAGGCTTCCTCTGGAACGTATGAAGCATGGATCCTTCAAAATTGATGCTGTATCCATATCAGACACATGCCGGCTATTTATATGGCCCAACACTAATATCATAGATGCCAGATATACTACACTGCGAATTCATTTTAAAAACTTTGGAAAGGTCTGGCACGCAACTGAAGTATGCTAGATGTACATAGTTTTTGTAACAAGGATTAGATGTAAATAGTTACTACATTTCTATGCATGCTTGTTTCATTTAAGTATAGTTGTAACTGTTAGAGTACTCATTGTATTAGGGATAATACTGTCATTAGGCAGGGGTATTTTGTTCTTTTGAGTGAGGCTCGATAGCCTATATATGTATCCCCCTTCATAGCCTATCTATCAAATGATTTTCCTCCAATAGTAACAAAAGTGACCAGATAAAATGTTTGTGTGTTGAAGTAATTTAGTTTCACTGGCTTGAATTTGGCACTTCAATCCTTATTTGAAATAAGAATTTCTATGCTGCTTATAACTTGACAAATTCTTTCCTTCGATTTCAGGAGCAAGATCATAAACCTATTGAAGAAGCTCTGAATAGGTGTATTTCACTTTACAAAGAGGTTTGTATTAGACTCATTTTTATCGTTACTGTACTTATAGAATATCTGACCCGTGAATGGCAGCATGCAGGTTTGAGTTCAAAAAAGAAGACATCATGCTAAATATGATTATTTTGGTTCTGTTATGGGTAGTGGCTGGGCTTTTGTGGATCGGCATTGGTACGGTAGCGGCGTATAGGGTTAGGGCTCAAGCCAAGCAAGAAAATAGATTCTAAATACTACTTTTAGCCTCTAAGGAGGACAAGTTAGTATACCTATGTTGCTAATTATCTCTATCATAATCCAAGCCGTAACAATTTGGTATTTAGAGCAAACCTATCTAAGCCATCGCTACATGGAACTCCAAAATCCCACCTAACTCACCCTCTGTTCCAATCTGAACCTACATGGCAGCACAATCGATCAAGGAGATTGCCGAACAGATCAAGGAGATTGGTGATATGCTCCATTCGCTCCGGATCACCACTCACGAGACAAGCGCCAACATGAAAGATCTTGCTGATAAAGTGGGGATCACGACTGGCGTTTGTTCCTCTGATCCCTTGCCGACGTGGTTCCTAATCTCTTGGAACAGGGGGTGGGAGCAAACCTCTTGGTGGATACCCAGTCATTGACTTGTCAGCGAGCGAGGCCCACAAGTCCCTGCCGAAGCACCACTGCAGCAACCAGCCTCACCCTTTGCGGTTGATGGTACAATATCCACACCATGTCCACAGTCGAAGAATGTTGTGGTAGTGGTGGCCCCTGTCCATTCTTTCATCATCGTTCCTGTCGCCTCTCCAACATTTCATTAGATCGAATCAGATCAGTCCTTTTCTTTCTTCCAACAAAGCGGCGGCTCCAGCGACCGAACAGAGGAATGTGTCAGTAGCAACAACAGGTCCTAGAAGCCACCTCCTTTGACCGGCTGACATGGGTTCTAGGAGGGAGCTGCTAACGTGTCACTTCAATGAAGTTCGCCGCCATCGGCCTTGAAACCCCGGTGATCTGTAGGATTGGCCATTGGACTATGTAATCCTCAGTCCATCCAGCTCAGTGTGGTCTTCCTTCCTCGCCACACATCAGAGAAGAGGCGTTGCCGGTGGGTGTCATCGATGTGTCCGAACATGGAGGGCGAACAATGCCAGACCAAGCAGCGGCCAGACAAGGTGCCATGAGTAGTTCGCGATGGTGGCAGTTATATGAGAAGGACATCAGCAAAGAGGGCCTCTTGTGCAAGGTGGGTGGTGGCTTTCTACTCGCTGTGGACGGTAGCAGCGGCACCTGCACAGCGAATGATTGTGTCCGCCTCATGGCAGGTGACAGCAACAGCCTCACGAAGTGTGTTGGCAAAGGGGGGCTGCTGTGTATATCTCTCGTCGAGGACGACCTCCTGTTCCAGCCAGCGTTTAAAAGGTGTCGCCTAGTCATCCAGGAGCAACGACATGGACACCATGGCCGTTCGACTCGCCTGGAATCGCCGCTGCCCGCCCCCTCCGGGTCGTGCCGTTGCCGGTGGAGAGAAGGGGAGACGAGAATATTTTTAGGGATAGGGTGAAGAATGGAGATGAGCTTTTATATATATGATCTGCAAGGAGGACCGGGGCCCTTGGATGAGGTCGGACGGTCCACATAAACCGGACCTGCTCCCAGCCCAGCTCACCGCCGCCGCCACTTCCCCTCCTCCCCACCTCAACTCGCCGTCGCCACTGCCGGCCGTCTGGCCAGGCGCCCGGCAGGCGCCTAGGCGTCCGGGTGGGGATTTCAAACAATGGTTGCGGTGGTGGACAACAGTGGCATCTTCCACATGACATGGTTGCTTGGTTTCTCGTCTTGTCTCATCTTTAACAACAGTGGTGCTGGTCTACTTGTTTTAGCAGCTCAACATGTGTTACTATTCCAGACATGCAAATGTGTTGAAATTGGGCTGCCACATATTGCTTCAGGACACCTTGCTTGTTTTAACCTTGTGTGATGGTCAGTGGTGTCATGTTGCTCTTCTCTTCAAGCCTTGGAGCTTCAGGTTTTGGCTGAAGCACACTATTTCTTATTAGGTAATCTCCTTGGTGATTGTGTGAACGGTACAGGCTGACAAGTGGGCTTCACAATCACAGCTTCATCCGGTTTTGTCTTCAGTCGTTGTTAGTCAGGAATAAGTTTGTAAGGTGGGATGTACAAGGCTTAATTTGGAATCATTTTTCCAATAGATTTGGTGGCCGTGTTGAGTCGAGTCATCATTTTTAAGTGTAGTTAGCTACTTCCGCTGCAGCTCGAGGGTGAGGTGAGGGATGCAATGTTATGGGTAGTAATCGGGCCTTTGTGGGCCGCTATGGTACTGTAGGAGCCCGCTAATGTAGCAGCGGATCGGATTAGGGTTTTAGGTTAGCCTCCTCTATATAAAGAGAGACATTGTGTACTTTGAAAGTTAAACAAGAAAATAGATCCTAAATACTAGTCAAAGCTATGAGTTAGTAGATCTACCTTGCTAATTGTTCATTTCATAATCCAAGCCATAACTTTATCTTTCATCTGAATTTGACAGCTCTATTTTTCTTGCAGCCTAACACACGGAGCATAGTGTCAAAGGCTCTTAAGCAGGATTACATAACATGCCTGAGGAGGCTCACTAGGATAGTTGAGATAGACCATGTTATATCACAAACAATGAGGTTGCAGGGATTATTTAGTGAAGCGCAGCAAATAATGGAAGAATTGGGAGAAGCAGGTGATAGGAAAAAGTAATTCATGAAATGTACAAACTAAGAATTTGCCATGTTATAGACAGTCATTGCAAGCATTAAGAGGAAAAAATGATGGGACGCTAGCATCCATGTTTCGAGTTTTTTTTTCATATATCTGTAGCACACATTTTAGGGTGGCTGTCCATGCAATGTTGGGGGCCTCTATCATGAAAGGACAGGTCCCCTCACTAACAAGTACTACCGTTCAACCGAAGTTTATTTCTTGATATGGTTAAAGTCAAGTGTATCTAACTTTGATGTAACACCCTAATTTTAATTTGAAATTCAAAAGAGGAAATTCATCCAAATTTTACAATTTCAAACATTGAATGGGTTGAAAACCCATTTCTTTTTCCTCTTGGGCCAAGCCTGCAGCCCACCACATCCCAACCGGCTCCCCACCCTCTCTTCTCTCTTTGCCGGCGGGGCCTGCTTGTCAGTGTGGCCATCGTCCTCCTCTATCCCTCCCCCGTTCCTCTTCCCCGATCTTCAATGACCGAGCGTCGATCTCGTCGAAAACGGAAACCCCCCCCCCTTGAGTCAATGTCGGTCTTCAATGTTGCTAGCCACCGCGGGCGCCCCCCCCCCCCCCTTGCTATATAACTCGGTGTACCCTAGGGGTTGGCCCCTTTGCTTGCAAGAAGTCGCCGCCGCCGGTTTCTCTCGGGTAGCTGCCGATCCACCCAAATTCCCTTCGGCAGTCGCCCAAATCGTCAAGCTAAGTCGTCAATAGCCTCCATGGGACCGCCGACGATTGTTTTCTAGTATTGCCCGACGTGGATCGCCGCTTGCAACACCACTGCACCGGTCGCCGGTGAGTTTTCCGCCCGTCACTAATGTTCCTCCATTTTCGTTGGGTTTTCCACCCCACTGACAGCGTCTACACCTTCACCTGGTGATGGAACACGTTGCGGGCACGAAGACTTCGTGAGATCTTCACCGAGGCGACGTAGCACCGAAGACCCGAGAGGAATTCCGTCCCCCTTCCATCGCGAGCCTTCCTCGAAGCCTCCCCGGACCCAAAAACGCCCTAGGTGAGCTCCCGAAGTCCCCCTCCTCCGATTCATGTGCTTAGATTCAAGTTTTAGGCATTAAAATGTGATCTCGATGGAATTCCGGCGAGCCTGGGCCACGCGCATGGCGCTCCGCCGCGCGCTGGCGACACCGGCGGCCGGATCGGCCGGAGGCCCTTTCAGGGTCATTTGATCTCAGCCAACGGTTGAGATTAAAACGTCATACCCCTTTGGGGTTTTTTAAATCTCAGCCGTCGGGGGCCGATCCAACGTCCCAGATTCAAAGTCCTTTTTCTGCCGGCTGTTTTACGCTTGGGCCCCTAGACTTTTTGGGATTGTGCAAACAGGTCCCTGGTTTTTGTAGAAACGACCTTAGGCTCTCTGGAAATTAGGGAGTTAGTGGCAGAATGACTTCTAGGCCCCCATAACCCTCTGTTTTTACACTTGTTACCCTAGAGTGGTCTGAATAATTACCAAAAGGCCCCTGAAGCCCCTGATTTCACACAAAAGCCCCTGGAACTTCCTATTTTAGCAACTAAACCCTCCATACTTGCTGTAAAATCATTTTTAGGCCCCTGGGTATTTCTGTTTTTATAGGAAATACCCCTAGACACCCTATTTTTAGCAAAATGACCCTAGGACCCTCTGTTATAACATTTTAGGCCGTGGGAAATTACCGGAATGCCCCTAGGAAACTGTTTATGTAGATTTACCCCTGTAATTAACTTTTATTAGGTTTTAGCCTCCGTATTATAAGAAAAAACGCCCCTGGTACTTATGTATTTGCAAATTAACCCCTATAAAATCCTGTTTCAGCATTTTAAGCCATGACCCTTGCTAGTATATAACAAAATAGCCCCTGCCCATGCTAGTAATTATCCAAAACCCCCTTAAAGTGGCTAAAATTATTTATTAACCTTTGCATAATGCAATCTTCACTAAATTGACCATCACATATTGATTTTACACCTAGGCCCAAAGTAATTGTTCATTTTACTTAAAACAACTTCATAAATGTTTATATTAACTTTCAATGTTGATTTTAACATCACAAATATATTTTTAACAAAGTAAAGGCTTAGTTTTAGGGGTAGTGCTTATGTATTTATGTAGATTGAATACTTTAATACCCTATCTTATTTGTTTCTTGTTATTTGGCTATGTGTATGATGAATTGGTTAGAGCCAGTCCCGGAGAAGGCCTTTAATTTGTAAGATCAAGACTTTGACGTCGGAGAGCAGCAACTACTTTTTCGAGGCGAGTGTCCTTGACCACATTGCTCCCATTTTAGAAATTTTGTTAAAAATTGCATGCAATGTCTTAATATGAGTTTCCATGATAGAAAGTTTACTAGAAATTTCATATAATTCCTTGTAGCCTGGAAAAGAGATTTGGTTGGGATTTACTTTATGTCATTTACTCATGCTTAGCCCTGCTTAGATAATGAGATGGGTAAATTTTACATTAATATGATTATCATCATCTTTGAGAATTTATTGTGGTGTTATGTATGGTATATACATGGATAGTAGAGATAGGAGTCTAGCAGGCTGGTTGGTATACGGTTGGTGCGTATGCACGAGACTCGGGTTGGTGGTTAGTGCCTGTGTAGATTCTAAGGACCGGTTCGTGATATCCTGTGATCTAGCTATATCGTGCCACCACAAGACCGGTATGGAACGGTTTGGCTAATTAAGTTGACCTCTACCTTACCTTGTGTACACCATTGAGATGTTTATGTGGCACAAGAGGGGGCTTCTGCAGCTGAGGTAAAATAGACTCCAAGTATGTTGTTAGCGGTGAAATCTTAGCGGGTGTACAGGGATTTGGTAGTGCAATGTAAAGGTCTCATAGTGATCCCCTGGTGATGTGGACATCACTCCTGCAGATATACACAACACTCACATGGTAGACATGCAAGGTCCAATTACTAGAGCTCGAGCACGAAAATTGAATTTAGAGGTGAGCTCGTTCCTGAACAATTCTTTATATGTGAATTTTGAGAGTATGTTGCCACCTAATGGATTAATTATGATTAGGAACCATGGAGAGGACATGGAGATACATGGAGAGGGGTTTGGAGGCGTGGAGGGCCAGAAAATACACCAACAAGAAGTTAGAGACCGAGCCCAACTCAAACTCGAGTCCAACTCGGGCCCAGGAGCAGTCCACCTTAAAATGGATGCACAGGAGGCATACGGACTCCGTTTTTGACGTTCTACATATGCACGGAAAGCTAAGAGGATAAACTTTACAATGGAACTGGCCCCTCGTCAAAATTCACTCGGAACGACGGAAAACTTCGAAACAATATAAAGTTTAGAGTCTGTCAGGGTGTTGCATCACCTAGTTGGGCCATTGGGCCTTGTATCGAGTCCAAGTCCATTATGTACGTGTCTTAGGGTTAGGTCACGACCCCAGCACCCCCTGGTCATCCTCCACCTCCTTTATACCCCCTAGCCGCCGTCACAAACAGCTGGGTTTTGCTTAGTTACAATCTGTCATTGAACAGTGTCGCCGATCATCGGTTGTGAGACCCCAAATTCGTGATCAATTCAGTTTTGATTGCAACTTCTCTGTTCTTGCTTGTGTTCTTGATTGCGCTTGCAGGGATAAGCCTTCGTGGCGAGGTCATTCGTGTGACACGGGTGATAACCAACGGAGCAGTGGTGTAGTGATTGCGGGGTTTTGTTCGTTCGGAGCCTTGGATCATCAACGTCGAGATCTCCACCCAATCAAGTTTACCCTACCTCTCGGAAGATCGGGACTCATCCTCCTATCAATTGGTATCAGATTTCCAGGTTCACCGTGAGGTATACTTGTGTGTCCTTTAGATTTATTTTGTTTCAGTCCTATCGTCCACAAAAAGCCACAAATAAAATTTTAGTTTCCCTGACCTACAACCCCTGCTCAACCTTTTGCACAATTTAGTTTCGGAGTCCGTAGTTCTGAGTTTTTGTCCTAGGTTGAGTCTGGTTGCTGGTTTAGATTTGTTTTGGTTCAGTTTTGTTTCTTCCATCCGCTGCCATCTACAAAAAACCAATCTACAAAAAAATTCCATGCACCGATTCGTTTCTGTTGCAGTTTCCACCACCACCAAAACCTGATTCGGGGTATCCTCCTTAAAACGGGCATAACTTTTCGCTCATAACTCCGATTGAGGCGCATTTGTTTCCAGAAAGGTCTCAAAAAAGTCCACACACGGCGTTTTTAAAAAAAATTAAGCAGGCCCTCGTTTCGAACTCAGAAGTTCCAGCACCAGTTTTTCCAATCGCTCCTGAATTTGTGCCGATCTCATCTTTCATCGGTTTGAGCTAATACTTGGTTTTGTTTCTATGCTTGTGCCCCTGGTTGAGAAAAAATATCAAAAAAAAAGAGAAAAAAAGATTTTGATTTCTACTAGTGCTTCAAGACAAAAACAGGAGGCTAAGAGGTGTGCTATTTCTGTGCGAGTGCTGGATACTTGCTGATATTATCCTTGTTGTTCATCATCATTCATCCTTGTCCTTACTTGTTGCCACAACTGTTCTAATACATTCTTAGGCCAGCAACTAGGTGAAATTTTTTGGACACTTATTCAGCATTGCTATCTGTTACTAACTTGTGTGCTACATACATATACTGCATTTGAGCCTTCCAAGCTCCACCTTCTCTCGAGCAGAACAGGTAATCTTTGCAATCACACCCACTCTCTGCTTGCTTCACACCGGTCATCGTTGGCCACCTGCAGTGCTGGTAAGAAACTTGTAAGAGCGGGTTAAGACACATCTTACTGATCGATTTTCCACCCACTTCGGAGAGCGTAGTAATAGGGTTCTTCACGATCTTTTTGTCTTTGTTTCTGTTTTGTACTAACAATGACAGGAAAGGAGCCTATGGATAAGACCTCTGGTTCTACACCTCTGGATGATGATGAGTGCGTGTCCCATATGGAACTAAAGGACATGATGCGGGCAATGACCGAAGCTTTCAACAATTACCAGACCACTACAACAGCCACCTTTCAGAGGCTCCATACAAGTGTTGCTGGTCCGACCACACGGTTGGACGAGATGGAGACTCGTCTTCCCCAACAATCTACACCCTCTATCATCCATGATGGTGATGCACATGCTCACTACGACACAGAGGATGACTTCAGTAACGATGAGGTTGATGCACAGCAGCGCCGTCGCCCTCGACGAAATCGTCAAGGTATGGGAGGTAGACCTCGTCCTCATGCTCCTGAACAAGATAATGATCCTTATGCTAAGATTAAGTTTTCTATTCTAACATTTTATGGATCTTATGATGCTGAGACTTACTTGGATAGGGAGATGACGGTAGAACAAAAATTTAGCTCTCATTTTGTTCCTGAGCGACAGAGTTAGACAAGCCACTAGTGAGTTTAAAGATTTTGCTATAATTTGGTGGAATGAACTTGTCAATACACGTAATGCACCATAGACATGAGCTGCGTTAAAAGAAGAGATGCGCGCTAGGTTTGTTCCTCCTTCATATAGACGTGATCTTCTTAAGAAATTGCAACGCTTTGATCAGGGTGACATGACTGTCCAAGAGTACTACCAAAGAGTTGCAGAAAGGTATGCTTCGTTGTGGGGTAGTTGAGGATCAGGAAGACCAAATTGTTAGGTTTTATGGGGGCTTGTGGCGTGAGATCCAGGACATAGTTGACTATAAGGAATATCATTCTATTCAACGTTTATTTCAACTTGGTATGTTAGCAGAAAAAGAAGTGCAGGGTCGCCAACAGCAGAGGCGGAACAACACCTTCACGCCACGATAATTTTCGGTGCCATCGAAAGCAACACCCTCCTCAAGCGTACGTGCTTCTACACCACCCTCCACGGGTGTTGTACGCAGCAGCATCGCACCTTCTACATCACGGGGACAAGATAACAGCAAGTTCCAGATGCCTCCAGGTGTTGCATCAAAGGCGGCTGCACCCAACACTTCGACAAGTCGCAGCTCCGACATCAAGTGCCACCGCTGCCACGGACTTGGCCATATGCAACGAGATTGCCCCAGCAAACGGGCGATCATTGTCACTGCTGATGGTGGGTATGTTAGTGCTTCTGATATTGAAGATGAAAATATTATTGCAACTAACATTTCAGGTTCGGATGATGGTGCTGAGGAGGTTCTTGGTACATCTGCGACAAACAACTATAGGACTTTGATTGTGCAGCGAGCTTTGAGTGCCACGGTTCGAGAGGACGACAACCGCCAACGTCACAACCTTTTCAACATGTTTCTCGTCGTCAAGGACTGCCGTGTACATACCATCATTGATGGTGGTAGCTGCAACAATTTGGTGAATGTTGAGGTGGTCAAGAAGTTTGGCTTGACCACACGGGAGCATCCCCACCCTTATCACATTCAATGGTTTAACAACAATGGTAAGGTTAAGGTAACACAAACAGCAAGGATACATTTTTCCATTGACTCTTATCATGATTTTGCTGATTTTGATGTGGTACCTATGGATGCTTGTTCTCTTTTGTTGGGACGTCCTTGGGAGTTTGATACTGATGCTATTCATCATGGTCGATCTAATAAGTATACTCTCATGCATAAGGGCAAGAAAATTGTATTGCTTCCTATGAGTCCCACTGAAATTGTACAATTTGAGCAGGAGAAAAAGAATAATGCTAAGCAAAAGAGTGTTTTCAATTCTGAAATTCAGCAACCTATTAAGTTAAAAAATCCTATTTTGCTTGCAACTAAATCTGATCTTGATGATTTATATGCCTCTAATGGAACTTGCTATGCTTTAGTGTGCAAACATGCTTTATATTCCATTGATGATACATCCATTGTCTTGCCACCTGCTGTTGCTAACCTTTTGCAGGAATATATGGATGTTTTTCCATCAGAGATACCCCCTGGATTACCACCTGTGCGAGGCATTGAGCACAAGATTGATTTGGTTCCAGGGGCGAGCTTGCCAAACCGTGCTGCCTACAGGACAAACCCCGACGAGACTAAGGAAATTCAGCGACAAGTCCAAGATCTTCTGGACAGCGGGTACATTCGTGAGAGTCTTAGTCCTTGTTCTGTTCCTGTTCTTTTGGTTCCAAAAAAAGATGGCACTTGGCACATGTGTGTTGATTGTAGAGCCATCAATAACATTACCATTCGTTATCGCTATCCTATTCCTAGATTGGATGATATGCTTGATGAGTTGAGTGGTTCTGTTATTTTCTCCAAGATTGATTTGCGTAGTGGGTATCATCATATTCATATGGCTTTAGGTGATGAATGGAAAACTGTTTTTAAAACTAAATTCGGACTTTATGAATGGTTAGTCATGCCATTTGGTTTAACTAATGCGCCCAGCACTTTCATGAGGTTGATGAATGAGGTTTTACTTGCTTTCATTGGTAAATTTATGGTGGTTTACTTTGATGATATCCTTATTTATAGCAAGTCATATGATGAGCATCTTGAACATTTGCGTGCTGTTTTTAATGTCTTGCGCGATGCACGTTTATATGGTAACCTTGAGAAGTGCATCTTTTGCACCGATCGTGTGTCTTTTCTGGGGTATGTTGTTACTTCGCAGGGTATTGAGGTGGACGAGGCAAAGATTGTTGCCATCACGAGCTGACCACTTCCGACTACGGTCACGCAGGTTCGGAGTTTTCTTGGTCTCGCAGGTTTCTACCGGCGTTTCGTGCGGGATTTCAGCATCATTGCGGCACCTCTCCATGAGTTGACAAAGCATGGAGTGCCGTTTCGATGGGGACCAGCACAACAACAAGCTTTTGATGTTCTCAAGTCGAAGCTCACACAAGCACCATTGCTGCAACTTCCTGATTTTGAGAAGACCTTCGAGTTTGAATGTGACGCGAGCGGCATTGGCATTGGAGGAGTGCTAATTCAAGGAGGTAAACATGTCTCCTTCTTTAGTGAAAAAATTCATGGGCCTTCGCTGAATTATTCTACATATGACAAAGAACTTTGTGCTTTAGTGCGTGTCTTGCAAACTTGGCAACATTACCTATGGTCTAAAGAATTTGTCATACATTCAGATCATGAGTCTTTGAAGTATCTTAAAGGACAAGCTAATCTGAACAAACGTCATGCTAAATGGATTGAGTTTATAGAATCATTTCCTTACATCATTAAACATAAGAAAGGGAAAGACAATGTGATTGCCGATGCTTTATCTAGACGTTATACCATACTATCCCAACTTTCTCATAAAATCTTTGGTTTGGAAACCATAAAGAGGTTATATGCTAATGATTTGGACTTTAAAGATGCCTTTGAAAATTGTAGAGAGGGAAGAACGTGGCAAAAATTCCTGCTGCGTGAAGGCCTTCTCTACCGTGCTAACAAGCTGTGTGTTCCAGCTAGCTCCGTTCGTCTTTTGTTGTTGCAGGAAGCGCATGGAGGTGGTTTGATGGGACATTTTGGTGTTAAAAAGACAGAGGATGTGCTGGCCGCTCACTTCTTTTGGCCACAAATGAGGCGTGATGTGGAGCGCTACGTTTCACGTTGCACGACATGCAACAAAGATTTGAAGCCATACTTGGGAGAAGAAGATGGGCTTGAGTCGAGGACGACTCCAATGCAAGAGGGGGAGGATGATGTGGACATCACTTCTGCAGATATACACAACACTCACATGGTAGACATGCATGGTCCAATTACTAGAGCTCGAGCACGAAAATTGAATTTAGAGGTGAGCTCGTTCCTGAACAATTCTTTATATGTGAATTTTGAGAGTATGTTGCTACCTAATGGATTAATTATGATTGGGAACCATAGAGAGGACATGGAGATACATGGAGAGGGGTTTGGAGGCGTGGAGGGCCAGAAAATACACCAACGAGAAGTTAGAGACCGAGCCCAACTCAAACTCGAGTCCAACTCGGGCCCAGGAGCAGTCCACCTTAAAATGGATGCACAAGAGGCATACGGACTCCGTTTTTGACGTTCTACATATGAACGGAAAGCTGAGAGGATAAACTTTCCAATGGAACTGGCCCCACATCAAAATTCACTCGGAGTCGACGGGAAACTTTGAAACAATATAAAGTTTAGAGTCTGTCAGGGTGTTGCATCACCTAGTTGGGCCATTGGGCCTTGTATCGAGTCCAAGTCCATTATGTACGTGTCTTAGAGTTAGGTCACGACCCCAGCACCCCCTGGTCGTCCTCCACCTCCTTTATACCCCCTAGCCGCCGTCACGAACAGCTGGGTTTTGCATAGTTACAATCTGTCATTGAACAGTGTCGCCGATCATCGGTTGTGAGACCCCAAATTCGTGATCAATTCAGTTTTGATTACAACTTCTCTGTTCTTGCTTGTGTTCTTGATTGCGCTTGCAGGGATAAGCCTTCGTGGCGAGGTCATTCGTGTGACACGGGTGATAACCAACGGAGCAGTGGTGTAGTGATTGCGGGGTTTCGTTCGTTCGGAGCCTTGGATCATCAACGTCGATATCTCCACCCAATCAAGTTTACCCTACCTCTCGGAAGATCGGGACTCATCCTCCTATCACCTGGTCACACACCATAGGAAGTGTGAGATGTGATTCGCGGTCACGGGCAAATAGGGAGACTTTAGTCCACTTGGTGACAAGGGACGAAATCACGACTTGTGGGTAAAGGGTACAAACTCTGCAGAGTCAAAACTGTCTAGACAACCATGCTCATGGTCAAGAGCGGGCTAGTAACTACTTCATGATTAGTTGGTTATGGGGAGGTTGGATGTACTTGGTTGGCAGAGGGAATGGATTTTGGGGTGAAACCTGGCGAGAGAATCTGTTAGTAAATAGGGTGCTATTACAACTTAGGGATAGGATGTTGCGTAGTGCTTTAGCCAAGTTGGCCTCCCTTGAATTTGCCTACATGTCATATCATTTCCCTCGCTCGCTGAGTATTCTAAGTACTCATGTGTTTTTGTTGCTTCTCTTTGGAAATGATTGTTGCTCAGGTTATATAGAAGGAGTGGAGTATGATGAAGACGATGGCTTCAACCCTGGTGCGCAGTACTAGGCAGGCGTGCCCCCGGACAACGCCTGTGATGGAGCTCTACGCTTAGATTATCCGCTGCTATGTATCTTTTCTTTTTATACTATGAGTTTATTATGAGATTGTAATAAGCTTGGCTTTTATATATATACATGATACATCATTTCTGTTAACACATGTATGGTATAACTTATCCTGGCATACATGTGTAGCCTGTCTGGTTGTCATACAGGAACCAGGCGTGACAGAATGCTATCAGAGCCAAGGTTGTCCGTAGGACGCAAGTCTAGTTAGAAACGGTTGCAAATTTAGAAGTATATCCAAATATGTGGGTCACCTTGTCGTAAAGACCGTAAAAGTTGACGTTTTGTGTCATTTAATGATATGGGATACTTTGTGTGAAAAATGGATAGTGATATGTTGACTTGCTATATTTCAAATATTTATATATGAGCTTCTATTTTGATTATTCTTTTCAATTATTTAGTCTTAACGCTGGTTCTAATTATATGGCACTATATATGTATATATCAGATGGTAGGCAGGGGACGTGGACGAGGTCATGGCCGCGGGATGCCCGAGGAGGGTAATGCTCCTCCCGCATTCCAGATTCCACCGTGGAATGGTCGAGGTGCTCGCGGGGGAGCTATTCCAGTGGGGATGCAGCAGATGATGGCTATGCAGACTCAGCTTCTGCAGAATCTGACTCAAGTGGTGGCCAACATGAATCAAGCTCCTCCACCTCCACCACCGCTAGTGCCTGAACCCCGGCCCAAACTGAGGGACTTTCAGAGTACTCATCCACTAGTGTTTTCTAACTCCATGGAGCCACTAGATGCTGATGATTGGTTGAAGTCCATTAAAAGCAAGCTGCAGTTAGTTTAGTGTCAGGGTCGGGAGAGGGTATTGCTTGCCTCCCACCAGGTTTCAGGCCCGCAGCAGACTGGTGGACAGCTTACACGTCCGCCCATGAGGACCGACAGAGTATCACCTGGGAGGAGTTCACACGGAGCTTTGGCAGTCACTATGTGCCAGCTGGGGCAATAAAGATAAAGCGGAAGGAGTTTTTGAGTCTGAGGCATGGTAGTATGACAGTTCATGAGTATCTTCGGAAGTTCACGCATCTATCTCGATATGCGCCTGAAGATGTCAACACTGACGATAAGAAGCAAGACTGCTTTATCCAGGGGCTAGACGAAGAATTGAAAAATGCACTTTCCTCCAGCTACTACGAGACTTTCCATAAGATGGTTGATAAAGCTTTTGTTATGGAGAAGCAGAGGCCCGAGTTAGAAGCACACAGGAAGCGAATGACATCTTGGCAGGGCTAGTTTTTCGGCAGCAGCAGTCGCACTCGTTTTACACCGACGCAAGTGGGGCAGGTGAGCCGTCCCATGGGCTCATATCAGGCGTCGAGGTACCCTACCCCGGTTTTTAGGCAGTCAGCACCGCAGACTCAGCAGCAGCGTCCATAGTTCCAGCAGACGCGTCCTATTTTTCCACTTCGTCCGACTGGTCAGTTTCAGCAGAGTCAGCAGCAGGGCAACAAGACTTAGAGTGGCAGGATGATTGGGTCGTGTTACACTTGCGGTGAGAATGGGCATCTCTCCAACCGTTGCCCGAAGAAGAAACAACCACAGAAGCAACATCAGAATGTCATGCATGGTCGTGTGAACCATGTAGCTTTGGAGGAGGCTCAGGATGCTCCAGATGTGGTGATTGGTGTGTTCTCCATTGATTCCCACCTCGCTACAGTCTTGTTTGATTCGGGTGCTACTCATTCTTTCATTGCTAAGGACTTTGTACAGAAGCACAATATGAAGACTACATCTATGACCCGTATGCTAGTGGTCAACTCTCCTGGGGGAGAACTCAAGACAAACGTAGTATGCTCAAAAGTGAGTCTTGACATCATGGGGGTGGTCTTCTCTGCAAACCTCCTCGTGTTGGGGTCACGGGGCCTAGATATCATATTGGGGATGGATTGGCTGGCCAAGTATAATGGTGTGATACATTATGCATCGAAGACTGTCAGTTTGACTCGCACAGACGGCAACAAGGTGGAGTTCAAGTCAGTCCGTGTAACAGATGAGAAGATCCAGCTCAGTCAACTCGAGACAACGGAGGGAATCCGGGTGGTTAGTGAGTTCCCGTATGTATTTCCTGAGGAATTACCAGGTATGCCACTAGATCGTGATATTGAGTTCATCATCGATTTAGTACCTGGCACAACTCCTATATATAAGAGGCCATACCGAATGGATGCTAATCAGTTGGCAGAACTCAAGGAGAATATCCAAGAGCTGTTAGATAAGGGGTATGTTTGACCTAGTTCCTCACCTTGGGGAGCCCCGGTTATATTCGTGCCAAAGAAAGATGGGACTCAGAGGTTATGTGTCGACTATCGAGCTCTTAATGCAGTGACCATCAAAAACAAGTACCCGTTGCCACGTATCGAGGACTTGTTTGATCAATTGAGGGGAGCAAGTGTATTCTCCAAAATTGATCTTCGCTCAGGGTATCATCAATTGAAGATTCGAGCCTCAGATATTCCAAAGACAACATTTGTTACTCGCTATGGTCTATAAGAGTACACACTCATGTCTTTCGGATTGACTAACGCCCTAGCCTACTTCATGTACCTTATGAATAAGGTGTTTATGGAGTATTTGGACAGATTTGTGGTGGTGTTCATTGATGACATTCTGGTTTTCTCGAGAAATGAAGAAGAGCATGAGGAACATTTGAGGTTGGTGTTGCAGAAGCTTCGGGAAAACCAGTTGTATCGCAAACTTAGCAAGTGTGAGTTCTGTTTGAAGGAAGTGGCTTTCTTAGGGCATTTCATCTCAGCAGAAGGGATATCTGTTGATCCAAGCAAGGTATCCACAGTGATGTAGTGGAGTGCGCCAGAGAACGTGGGGGAGATCAGAAGCTTCTTGGGTATGGCAGGGTATTATCGTCGTTTTATTGAGGGATTCTCAAAGATTGCCCGGCCACTCACTAAGGGGGCAGTTTTTAGATGGACGCCCGAGTGCGAGAAAAGCTTTCAAGAATTGAAGAAGAGGTTGACCTCAGCTCCCGTGTTGATCATGCCAGACATGCAGAAGGAGTTTTTAGTTTACTGTGATGCTTCTGGGGCAGGGACTGGGATGTGTCCTTATGTAGGAGGGACATGTCGTGGCCTACGCTTCCAGACAGCTCCGGAAGCACGAGAGAAATTATCTGACGCATGACTTGGAACTGATAGCTGTTGTCCATGCATTAAAGATTTGGAGGCATTACTTAATGGGAAAGAGGACAAAAATCTACACAGATCATAAGAGCCTCGAGTACATATTCACGGAGCCAGATCTTAACCTCTGGCAGCATCGATGGTTGGAGCTTATTAATGACTTTGATGTGGGGATTAATTATCACCCAAGGAAGGCCAATATGGTAGCCGATGCCTTGAGCCGAAAGGTGCATTGCAATGTTTTGATGTTGCAACCCCAGTTATCTGAAGAGTTTACAAAGCTTAATCTCAGTTTGGTGTCTAGCACAGAGGCAGTGGTTATGGAAGTGGACTCCAGTTTGGAGCGCGAGATTGAGAGGGACAAAAGAACGATGAGAAGCTTCGGGAGATCAGGCGATTAATGAAGGAAAACAAGGCTCCCGGTTACCGAGAAGACGAGCAGGGGACATTGTGGTTGGGTAAGTGGATATGTGTACCAGATGATAAGGGCATACGGCAAATGACACTGCGAGAGGCTCATGACTCAGAGTACTCCATTCATTCAAGGAGTACTAAGATGTACTAGGATTTAAAAGACCGTTATTGGTGGCATGGTATGAAGCGAGATATTGCAGAATATGTGGTTCTATGTGACACGTGTCAGCTTGTGAAGGCAGAACATCAGAGACCTGCAGGGTTGCTACAACCACTTAGGGTGCCATAGTGGAAGTGGGAAGAAATCAGCATGCACTTTATCGTTGGGTTACCCAGGACCCAGTCGGGATACGAATCAATATGGGTAATTGGGGACCGATTAACTAAAGTTGCTCATTTCATCCCAGTCAAAGAGAAGTACAATGGGTCACAGTTAGCAGAATTGTACATGTCAAGAATTGTGTGCTTGCATGGGGTCCCTAAAAAGATCGTGTCTGATAGGGGTACACAGTTCACTTCAAGGTTCTAGCAGAAGTTGCATGAGCATATGGGTACCCATCTTAATTTCAGTTCGTCCTATCACCCTCAGACGGACGGCCAAACTGAACGCACTAATCAGATCCTGGAGGACATGTTGAGGGCATGTGCTTTGAAGAACTGTAGGAGCTGGGACAGGAATCTATGCTATGCAGAATTTTCCTACAACAACAGCTATCAGACTAGCTTGAAGATGTCACCCTTTGAGGCATTGTATGGGAGGAGATGCAGGAAACCACTATTTTGGAGTCAAACTGGGGAAAGTTAGGTATTTGGGCCAGAATCATTGAGAGAAGCTGAGAGGCAGGTACAAGAGATTCGGAAGAACCTAAGAATGGCTCAGTCCAGGCAGAAGAGCTATGGTGACAGGAGACGATGAGAGTTGACTTTTGAAGTTGGGGACTTTGTGTACCTCAAAGTGTCACCCATCAGAGGGCTTCGACGATTCAAAGTAAAGGGCAAGCTTGCACCTAGGTATATTGGACCATTCAAGGTGCTAAGCGGGAGGGGAGGAGTTGCATACCAGTTGGAGTTGCCACCTCGCTTGTCAGACGTGCACGACGTGTTTCATGTGTCACAATTGAAGAAGTGTCTTAGGGCGCCGGAAGAATAGTTGTCGATGGATGATCTCACAGTGGAGGAAGACCTGTCTTATGCTGAGTACCCTGTTAAGATTCTCGAGAGGACAGAGCGTATCACCAAAAACAAGAGGGTTCCCATGTGCAAGGTTCAATGGAAGCACCATTCTGAGCAGGAAGCCACTTGGGAGAGGGAAGAAGATCTCAAGGCAGAGTTTCCTAACCTCTTCTCGTAAGTCTACTAATCTCGGGTCGAGATTCTTTGTTATGGGGGTAGAGTTGTAACACCCTAATTTTAATTTGAAATTCAAAAGAGGAAATTCATCCAAAATTTACAATTTCAAACACTGGATGGGCTGAAAACCCATTTCTTTTTCCTATTGGGCCGAGCCTGCACTCCACCACATCCCAACCGACTCCCCACCCTCTCTTCTCTCTCTGCCGGCGGGGCTCGCTTGTCAGCGTGGCCATCGTCCTCCTCTCTCCCTCTCCCGTTCCTCTTCCCCGATCTTCAGTGAGCGAGCGTCGATCTTGCCGGAAACGGAACCCCCCCCCCCCCCGAGTCAATGCCGGTCTTCAATGTTGCCAGCCACCGCGTCCGCCACCCCCTTGCTATATACCCCGATGTACCCTAGGGGTTGGCCCCTTTGCTCGCAAGAAGTCGCCGCCACCGGTTTCTCTCGGGTAGCCGCCGATTCACCCGAATTCCCTTCGACCGTCGCCCAAATCGTCAAGCTAAGTCGTCAATAGCCTCCACGGGACCGCCGGCGAGTGTTTTCCAGTATTGTCTGACGTGGATCGCCGCTTGCAACACCACTGCACCGGTCGTCGGTGAGTTTTCCGCCTGTCGCCGATGTTCCTCCATTTTCGTTGGGTTTTCCACCCCACTAACAGTGTCTACACCTTCACCTGGTGATGGAACACGTTGCGGACACGAAGACTTCGCGAGATCTTCGCCGAGGCGACGTACAACTGAAGACCCGAGAGGAATTTTGCCCCGCTTCCGTCGCGAGCCTTCCCCGAAGCCTCCCCGGACACAAAAATGCCCTAGGTGAGCTCCCGAAGTCCCCCTCCTCCGATTCATGTGCTTAGATTCAAGTTTTAGGCGTTAAAACGTGATCCCGATGGAATTCCGGCGAGCCTGGGCCACGCGCATGGCGCTCCGCCGCGCGCTTGCGATGCCGGCGGTCGGATCGGCCGGAGGCCCTTCCAGGGCCGTTTGATCTCAGCCAATGGTTGAGATTAAAACGTCATACCCCTTCGGGGTTTTTTAAATCTCAGCCATCGGGGGCCGATCCAACGGCCCAGATTCAAAGTCCCTTTTCCCGCCGGCTGTTTTACGCTCGGGCCCCTGGACTTTTTGGGATTGCGTAAACAGATCCATGGTTTTTGTAGAAACGACCTTAGGCTCTCTGGAAATTAGGGAATTAGTGGCAGAATGACTTCTAGGCCCCCCTAACCCTCTGTTTTTACACTTGTTACCATAGAGTGGTCTGAATAATTACCAAAAGGCCTCTGAAGCCCCTGATTTCACACAAGAGCCCCTGGAATTTCCTATTTTAGCAACTAAACCCTCCATACTTGCTATAAAATCATTTTTAGGCCCCTGGGTGTTTCTGTTTTCATAGAAAATACCCCTAGACACCCTATTTTTAGCAAAATGACCCTAGGTGTAAGGGCCTCAGTTTTTGACACACATTTGCAGTGTTCATCACCACACCACACACCTCATTTGAGGAAGGATGATGAACACAAATGAAGAGCAAGTAACAATTATCAACATGCTCATTAGAAAACAAAATCACACATTGCCAAAGTGGTATTTCACACATGTGATATAAGGGGGGCTGGACATATGAAAACTCCTATACATTGTTAAGGATGTCCATGCCAAGTTTCACCCAAATTCAAAACCTTTTTGAGGTCATTTTGGGTATAGTTAGGAACAGGGCAGTTTGAAACCATATTCAAATTCAAACTGTTTTTATCCCATGAAATTAAAAGTGGGAGGCATATTCTTACTCAGCACATTTTTGTGAGCCCACACACCAATTTTCACTCCATTTGGAGTAGATCTTGACATGAGCTAAGTGGGACAAATTCAAACTTCATTTGAATTCAAAACTGCACTTGTGCTGAAATTCACTCAAACCAAACCCAATTTGAACTTTGATCAATTCAAATGGTTCATGGGTGAATAATTTAAATTACCAGGGGTATTATGGGGCTCACTGTTTACAACAGTGATTAGGAGTAAATTTCAGAGGTTAAAACAGAAAGTGGGACCCACATGTCAGCCACTGCTCCTGCCCCCCTCCTCGGCCGAGGCATCGCCGTTCTTTCCCGCAAGAACTCAGCGCCGGCCGAAGCTTGCCGCAGCTCGGAATCGATCGGAGAACGCCGATCACAGCTCCCTCCGTCCACTCCAGAGCCCCAGCGAGGTACTAGAGACCTCCTCCGTCCTCCCCGCGGCTAGAATTCAGTTGAAACCGATTGATATCGGCTGTGCTGAAAGATCAAATTCGGGACTTGGAACCGCCGCACCTTGGGCTTCCGTGGACAGCCCAACCAGGGCGTTGTCACGCCCGAGCCAAGGCACCCTTGGACGCGCCGGTGACCGGTGCTGCTCACCCCCGAGCCACAGCTCGAGTGGTTGCTCACCGGCGGCGAATTTCCAGTTTTCCCCTTTCTGTGTGCAGAACGACCTTCGGGTGCGATTCTGTTAAATTCGTGCTCTAGAAAGGATTAGAGGGCCTCAATCCACTCTCACACAAGCTAGACACGGTAATGCACAAGTTGCCTTCACAACTCTGGGCCGGAGAACCTCTGTACCCGGCGTAATTCGAGGTTTACCAAGGGCAGCATAAACGGGAGGCGTCGGGCGCACGGTGAGGACCTATTTTGGGCCTTCCCCGAGCTGCCTCGAGCTCATGTCGACCTTCTCTGAGGTCCACTGATGCTTCCCAACCGATTCCTCGAGTAGTTGAGGTGCTAGGGTAGTCAGCCGACATGGCCGAAGTCGTTCCGAGGTGGCGGCTCGTCGCCGACCATGCTCCGGCCATTGTCATGAGCAGCTGACCCTAGAATCCTGTTCCCCGAGTAAAAGTAGGCAGGGGCGGCCAGAATCGTGAAGTTTGGAGCTGTACAGAAGCCGACGGCGAGCTCTCCGGCGAGGTCCCTCGGCGGCAGAGCGCGGGCGTCGGGAGGTTGACGAAGGGGTGGACCCCAGCTGTCAGCGGGAGATATTTTGAATCGGGATCCGGCTGCGGCCGGGATCGGGTGTGCTGGCGCGCAAAGTCCTTGTGGGCCGCGGTGTGCTGTCGCCTCAGCGTGCGACGCGTGTCCCCTGGGCCCACGCGCGAGTTTAAACTTTTCCCCGATTTTCAGAATTCTTCCAAACTTCAAATCCTCATAACTTTGGCTAGAAAGCTCCAAATCGAGTGAACCAAATTTGGTTGGATTCAGCTATTTGAGCACTTTTCAGCAAATCAAGTTTCACTTCATGAAAACCCTTAATTCTCCAGAATTAATTCCTCAAAATTTAAACTGTTAGGAATTTTAACTGGAGAATCCTTTGGAGGAAAATCCTGAAATTTTGCTGGGATGTTCACCAAAATATCCCTGAACTACCATAAAAATTTCAGATCCATTTGAGCTCATTTGATCCACCTAATGGTGTGATTAGTGAAACTGTTCCAGAGAAAATAGAAAATGTTCAGAAACATTTTCAGAATTTTCTCTGAAATTGTTCAGCTCATAACTTTAGCTAGGAACCTTCAAATTAAGTGAGACCAACTCCATTAGAACCCTCTGAAAATCTAGTTTTCAGAAAGTCATAGTTTGTTTCATGAAAATCCCTAGAACACCCTAAGAGTTCCAATTAAGTTCAAGGACATAATTAATTATGGAGGACTCAAATGAGCTTTACTGCAACTAAAACTTGACCAAATCTCTGTATAGGTTATAACCAGGCCCCAGTAAAAGTTTCACAGTCATTGGGTCTGTCTAGCAAGGATTATAGACCTCACAACTTTAAACTTAATACAAGTGCATTTAAATTGATACATGTATTCCTTCTATCATGTAGTCGCTAAGGTCGAGGAGGATCCCGAAGTCCTAGACTTCGTTACTCCGGAGGAACAGCTAGCCTACGACTAAGAGCAGCAAGGCAAACTCCGGTTTGCATTAACCTTTTTACAAATTTTTATTGTTTTGAGCACATACTTGTTTACTTTATTCTTTGTATTAGAGTCTTGTTTGGAAACCCAATTGCATAGCCAAGAACACCATGGGTTGGGTTTAGGATTGCAAACCCCGTTAGCTACTGCAATGCTAAGATAGTGTAGGATTCGGTACAAGTCGAGTAGTTGGAACTACTCGCGAGCATAGGCTAGAGGCACTCGATTCGGGTAGTGATAGCACATGAAACACATGGCAAGAAAATGAGACCAAGCGGAGGGTAAGGGCAGCAGGGATTTGGGGCCTGTGTGCTGTAGCTCCACTTGTGTCGATTGAGGACCGAGCCGTGTACGGGCCTGTTGAACAAGCTAGAACAGTACCGAAGACCTACCGGCTATATGGGAACCGGGAAACTGATGTAACTCGGGTAGCTGGGTGTTGAGGAATAGCTGGTCGCTCAGAGGGTAGGTTGAGAGCTCGATGTGTAAATCGGCTGGCGGCACTGAGATGCGCGTGCAGAGACCTCTTGCTCAGGACGATTGGACCGGTTCAACATTTGGCTGACGGGTGAAAGGTAGTTGCATACGGCGTCCGTGATGGTTGTTGTAGGCAACATCGAGTACGGGCGTACGTGACGGGTTGTTCGGGTAACCCTGCAGGTGTAAATCGATTATAATCGCCGTCCCTCGCGGTCAGTGAGTACCACTTGTTCACTGTACCGTGACGTAGAAGGAACAGGCTAGTCACATGTTAAAATGTTGCTGATTGAGAGATGGACATTGATTGTTAATGATATGCTGTAGCTTAGAGCTAACTAAAGTTCTTTTCAACTTTGGCAAAGTACATGAGAGAAATGCGTTTCTTGTTTGATTGCGGCTCTCTCATGTGCCTTAGCGTAAGGTTCTCCACAACCTGCTGCTAAAACTTGAAAGTAAGGTTCCACTAATTAGGCAAGTCCTTTGCAAATGATTTTACCTCATGTACCTATCATCCCCTCATGTATAAGTTCCATGTTTAGGTGAGACGGGTCAGTCTTGCTGAGCCTTCGTGCTCACTGCTTGTGTTTGAATCTTTTGCAGGGTTCTATGAGGAAGGGACTCCTGAGGAAGAGACGGAACCCCAGGAGGGGAACCCCGTCGAGTGGGAGTCGTGCACTCCGCAGAGTTAGTGTGTGTGCTAGCAAGTACACATTCAAGGGCTGAACGTGGATTTGACGCGTAGTCTACGCCCGTGAGTGTAGACTGGACTTATTTTGTTGTAAACATGTTCATAAACTTGTTTATGTAATAAAATTTCGCTTCCGCTTTGTACCTTTGACATGTGTTATCCGGTGCTGTGCAACGCAGCACCCCTCAGCGTGATCCTGGCTCGACAAGACCGTGGGGTCGTGTCAGCGTGGTATCAGAGCTCGCTTGAGGTTTAACACAGTACAAAGGTCTTCTTTTTCAAAAATCCAGTGAGGAACGAGTTAGTAGCCCGTATAAGGATGTTATTAGCATATAGAAAGTGGCATATTAACCTAGTTGTTATGTCGGAAGATCGTGCATCTCGGGACGTTCATGTCTTGGGGGGGTGCACGTAAGCGCTGTCCACCAGTGCGCACAAGCTGAAGGGTGGAGCCCCACGGGTGGCAGGTAACCCGACCCGCTTTAGTATCCTCTACGACTCTTCGTGTCGTTTGGGGTATTCGAGCAACGTCTGTCCCTGGCGTGCGTGGTGCAACTTGGGAGACCCCGTCACGTGGTCTGAAACGTGAACACGTAACTCAAGGCGTGTTTGGCTTGAGAACATCCGGGCGAGTGATGACGGCCGGGTGTATGAACTGTATGGATTCCGGGCTCGGTGTGCAGCCGAGTCTGATGATTGTTTGAGTTTCTGCAGGTAGCCTAACCACGAAACGGTAGACGTGTAGTATCCGTGTGCGAGTGACGTTTAGTGCCACTAAATTAACGAAGCCGGCTAAGTCCGGTATAGGTTTTTCTTTGTGAGGACGTAGTACCAACATAATCTGGTGACGCATCGACGTCACACCCCACTAAATTAACAACTTCATTATAAAAATTGAAGGTTTTGATCCAAAGTATTAAAACTTTATGTAACTTCTTCCCTTGAACAGGATATTCAAAGTTAACAAGTTTTCAACTTATAGGTTGTTAAGGACAGAGCACTCTGTTTTCAGCTGAATCAAGGCTGAAGTTAATCAGAGGTTAGAGGTTGAGTTCTTTCGAGGTTGGGGTCGTATGATACATTTCTGGAAAGCTTTGGAAGAGCTTTACAACTTTTCTGTTGAGGTCCAGAGGTGTTTCATCCCTTAACCACTCGAAAAATGCAGTAGAGTTGAAACTGTCCAGAACACAGGACAGAGTAAAGACTCTCGGTAAACTCTCTGAAAATTAAGCATAACTTCCTGCATAAAAATCCAAAAATAGAAAATGAGGTAGTTCTGGAAAGCTTATGAGATGGGTTACAAGTTTGTAACAGAAAGTTTTGTCATATTAGGAAGAGAATTAACTGGGATTCTTGGATCGAGTCAGTACCTAAAGCAGGGAGGTGCTGTCCAATTTTCTCCAGAAATTCTGTTAATTTTGACATCTCATAACTTTTGAACCAGGACAGATCTTAGGCCAAGCAAATACTTTCTGGAAAGCTATCGAAGTTAGCTTTAACTTTGATGTGAAGCCCCAGAACTAGTTTTGCCTTTAGCATGGCCTAAATCAGGTTGATATGGAAACTGGTCAGGGCTGTCATGTTGAACAGCAGATCAGCAGTCAAATTTGCTTAAAAATTTGAACTATGTTTCCAAGTTTTATGGGTTCAATGACATGTCTTATGTTATAACTCAATGGTTTACTGTTTAAATAAATATTTGACATTTCTCAAATATATTTTTACAGATGACAGCAGATAAGAAGTTGGAGAACGGGTGGGTGATGTCCCACTGTTCTCACCGTAGCGGCTACCCGGAAGCATTGTGACAAATGCTTCAATATTTCGGGTACAATCAGATGCCGCAGTACTTCGCCAAGGGAGAAGGCGAAGAGGGGAACAAGACATGGACGATCCATGTCGAGGTCCCCGCAGGACCTACGCCACCCGGTTGGGTGCCGTTCACCGTCACGGTGAGAGGGAGACAACCGGAAGGGATGTGGCAAGTGGCAGCCCATGACACCATGTCACGTTTCTGCCAACTACACGTGCAGGCTATGGAGGGCACTCCATACGCGCTCGTTCCGGTGGAGGGACGGGCTCAGCATGTGTGGGAAGAGAGGTACCGGGAGGCAACAGATCCGAGTTGTCCAAGGTACAACCCCGCGGAGGCAAATCTCAGCCTCCAGATAAGGGCGGGAAATGCTGTGATGGACAGTCAAGCTGTTCATACGGAGCATCTCGCCACAAAGCTCAAGGAGAGCACAAGCCGTGGAGATCATTTCGAGAGTGCTCACAGCGCACTCCGCAATGTGCTCCTTCCGACGATTAAGCGACTGAATAAACAGCATAATTAGTTGCATCGTCTGAAGAAGGCGAAGAGAAAAAGCCGTGTCGACATCGCGGCGTTACAAGAACTGGTACAAAATCTGACCCAGCAGAACGAGGAACTTACTCAAGAGCGGGACGACGCTATTGAGGAAGGGCAAGGCTGGGAAGAAGATTATAACCAGGCTATGGACGAGGTGCATGCTTTGCAGGACCTCATGCCCCCGGTGTTAGGCGTACCGGTGGTCTTGGGTCTTCCAGCAATGGGAGAACCCGGAATGGCAGAAGAGGTGGTAGATCCAGAGCCACCAGCAGAGGTACCGGAGGACGACCCACAGGAGGTCGAGTTCTACTCCGAGTAGGGGGTTACGGTTGCCATGTAGGGCAGCTAGGGTAGCGTAACCCAACTTTTGTAATCGGTGACATGTCGTGTAGACAGTAGCGTATGTATAGGTAGTGACGACATAAGCACGACTTCTCGGAGACCCGAGAATAATGTATCTTGTATAAAGTTTATGCTTTATCAATATATGTGAATGTTGTGCAAATTAATCATGTGTCACTTCAATACCTACTGTTGCTTATGGGATTTTAAGTAAGACATGTACTAATCGCTGCTGTTTTGAATTTCAGAATGACGCGTACTCGTGCCAACCCTGACGTTGGGGGTACCAGTCAAGGGGGAGAGACCTCCCAACCACCTCCCGAGGACTCCTCGGGACAGCAGCAACAACAGCAACAGCAAACACCGCCACCACCACTACCAACGGTTACATTGGCCGACATCGTCGCGGCAATGGCGGGTTCGCATCAGCAGCACATAGAGTTGCTGCAGACTCTCATCGCCAATACGTCTCGCCCAGAGAGACGTCAAGACCGGGAGGAGCGTCAACAGAGCTCCTACTCCAACTTCCTGGCGACTCATCCCCCGGTATTCTCAAGGGCGGATGAACCACTTGACGCGGACAACTGGCTCCGCGCCATAGAGATGAAGTTCGGGCTGCTCCAGATAAGCGAGCAGCGCAAGACTCAGTTCGCGGTCCAGCAGCTCCAAGGATCCGCGAGCGCGTGGTGGGCCAACTTCTGTGCTTCACAGCCCACCGACCGAGTGGTGACCTGGGCGGAGTTCCGGACGGCCTTCAGGGCCTATCATATACCGCCCGATCTGATGAAAAGAAAGACGCAGGAGATCTTACACCTGCAACAAGGGAGCAGAAACGCGCTGGAATACTCCAGAGCGTTCAACGATCTCGCGCTCTACGCGTCGTATCACGCAGATACGGACGAGAAGTGGCGGGACCACTTTTACCAGGGGCTTAACCCGCTCCTGAAGGACAAGTTGGCGATGTTCAATCGCGGCAGCCTCAACGACATCATCGATGCTGCGATTGTTTAGGAGGACTCCGGCAAGGAGTTGGCGGCAGCAGAGCGAAAGCGAAGTGCACCGCAAAGCAGTGGAGAAGGGAGCGGTCCTTCTCAGAAGTTTCGGATGGTGAATCGCCCACCATCAGGTCCACGCTAGCAGCCACCACAGCGGTCGATGCCGTTCCGCAGTCGACCGTACTCTTCACCGGCATTCAGGCCGGCACTGCCAGTACCACCGCAACAACAACAGCAGCAGCGGGCGATGCCGCGTGCGTTTGCACCTCAGCAACGCATGCCGGGCTTTCGTCCCCCGAGCACTACACCAGCAGTGGCCACATGTTACAAGTGTGGTCGTCCAGGACACTTCGCGAGCAGTTGGCCGGAGAGGCAAGGCGGCGGAGTGGCACCACAGTTTCCGGGGAGGAATCAACCCCGGAATCCTACTAATGCACGGCGGGCAAACCTAGGCCCGGCACCGTCCACCAGCTTGCCATTGAGGACGTGCCGGAGGGCGAGCCAATCCTTGCGGGTATGTTCCAACTCCACCAGCATCCCGCTATAGTACTATTTGATTCAGGCGCCACACATAGCTTCATTAGCCAAGCTTTCATTGATAAATATAGCTTGCAAATACTACCCACCAATAGTCCTTATGTGATTTGTTCACCGGGTGGAAAAATTTCAGCAAGCATGATGGTCCCAAAAGCGCCATTGTGCTTAGAGGTTAGAGTTTACCCTACGTCTCTCATAATTTTAGAGGGACAAAAGGTCGATGTCATCCTAGGGATGTCGTGGTTAACCCGCCACGGCGCTGTTTTAGACACCGTCCTTCGAGTCGTGCACTTGAACTCAGAAGTGCACGGGCCTCACTCCTTATTTCTGGACAGTCCAGAAATAAAACTTCCAAGTGTCTATCAAGCCACAACCATCAGATTGGAAGATATCCCGGTGGTCCGAGAGTTCCCTGATGTATTCCCGGACGATTTGCCGGGGATGCCACCTGATAGAGAGGTGGAGTTCAAGATCGAACTTGCACCGGGAACCATGCCAATATCCCGAAGGCCGTACAAGATGGCACCAAAGGAGTTGGCTGAACTGAAGACTCAGCTCACGGACCTTCTGGAGAAGGGTTTTATTAGGCCGAGCTCCTCGCCATGGGGCTGTTCGGCATTATTTGTCAAGAAGAAGGATGAGACGTTACGGCTTTGCGTGGACTATCGTCCATTAAATGCCGTAACCATCAAGAACAAGTACCCGTTGCCACGGATCGACATGTTGTTTGATCAGTTGGTCGAAGCAAAGATCTTTTCCAAAATGGATTTAAGATCCGGGTACCATCAGATTAAGATAAGGGCTGAGGACATTCCAAAGACAGCTTTCTCGACAAGGTACGGACTTTATGAGTACCTGGTCATGTCCTTCGGCCTCACCAATGCTCCAGCTCACTTCATGTACTTGATGAACTCGGTATTCATGCCGGAGCTGGACAAGTTTGTCGTGGTCTTCATCGACGACATCCTGGTATATTCCAAGTCGGAGGAAGATCACAAGAAGCATCTGCGTATAGTCTTGCAACGGCTGCGGGATCACAAGTTATACGCAAAATTCAGCAAATGCGAGTTTTGGATATCGCAAGTGCCTTTCCTCGGGCATATCATCTCAGCGGAGGGTATCGCTGTGGACCCAAGCAATATCACTCAAGTGCTGAATTGGAAATCCTCGAGAACTGTTCACGAGGTGCGGAGTTTCCTCGGACTCGCGGGATATTATAGGAGGTTCATTCCGAACTTCTCGAAGATTGCCAAGCCAATGATAGAGCTGCTGAAGAAGGCTACCAAATATGTTTGGAGTCCAGCATGTGAAGCAGCATTCAAGGCTTTAGTCAAGTACCTGACATCAGCACCGGTTTTGGCGCAGCCAGACACAACAAAACCATTCGATGTGTACTGCGATGCATCCGGCATTGGGCTCGGATGTGTGCTGATGCAAGACCGAAGAGTGGTCGCGTATGGATCACGGCAGCTTAGAAACCATGAGCAGAATTATCCAACCCACGACTTGGAGCTCGCTGCCGTGGTACTCGCACTCAAAATGTGGAGGCACTACCTACTCGGTAACCTCGTACATTTATATACCGACCACAAAAGCCTCAAGTACATATTCACTCAGAAGGAGCTGAACATGAGGCAACGAAGATGGTTAGAACTGATAAAGGATTACGAGATAGAGATCCATTATCATCCGGGCAAGGCAAACGTAGTGGCAGATGCGCTGAGCCGCAAGTCACACGTCAATAATCTGACCATCACACCGTTGGAAGAGAGCGAACCACCACTACATGTGATTCCACACGGAGCTCTCTACAACCTAGCTTTGATCCCCACCATCCGTGAAGAGATAGCGGCAGCCCTGAAGAATGATAAGGGCATGTCACATTTGTGGAGACGTGTAGACAGTGGGGAGCTGAAGTGTTTCTGGAAGGACGGAGACGACGTCCTATGGTTCAAGGACCGGATTGTCGTACCCCGAAACCCGGAACTATGGAAGAAGATCTTTGATGAGGCTCACTTATCAAAGTTCTCTATTCACCCCAGCAGCAACAAGATGTATCAAGAACTCAGAAGCAAGTTTTGGTGGACACGGATGAAGCGCGAGGTTGCAAAATACGTGTCCGAGTGTGATACATGTCGAAGGGTGAAGGCAGATCATATGTGGAAACCGGGACTGCTGCAACCACTGGGCATTCCTGCCTGGAAGTGGGAGGATGTGAGCATGGACTTCATCGTCGGTTTACCCACCACCTTGCAGAAACATGATTCTGTGTGGGTGATCGTTGATCGGCTCACCAAAGTTGCCCATTTCATCCCGGTCAACACAAATTACAACGCCAAGAAGTACGCTGAACTGTACATCTCATGGATTCTATGCTTATACGGCGTACCCCGTACCATCATATCGGACCGGGGCACTTTATTTGTGTCCCGTTTTTGGGAGCAGCTGCACGCTGCCTTGGGGACGAAGCTGATCCGTAGTTCAGCATACCACCCGCAGACGGACGGGCAAACCGAGCGGGTAAATCAGATCCTAGAAGACATGCTACGAGCTTGCGCTATCAACCACGGCAAGAATTGGGATGATCACTTGCCGTTAGCCGGGTTCTCGTACAATAATGGGTACCAAGCCAGCATCAAGATGGCACCCTACGAGGCGCTATACGGGCGGAAATGCCGCACACCACTGAATTGGTGTGAATCTGGCGAAAGGGTTACCTTCGGGATTGACCTCGTAAACAACGCGGAAGAAAAGGTTCGACTGATTCAAGCGAACCTAAAAGCCGCTCAATCCCGTCAGAAACAATATGCGGACCGGAGAAGGCGCCCTTTACAATTCGAAGTTGGAGATCACGTATACCTACGGGTGTCTCCAATGAAGGGCGTAAACAGATTTGGGGTGAGAGGAAAGTTGGCACCCCGATTCATCGGTCCATTCCAGATTACCGAGAGATGTGGATCAGTGGCGTACCGGCTGAAATTACCAGAAGCACTTTCCGGTGTGCATGACGTCTTTCACATTGCCCAGCTGAGGAAGTGTCTTAAGCTATCAACTACCGTTCAGCTGGAGGATATTGAAGAACTGCAACCGGATCTCACCTATCGGGAGGAACCGGTGCAGATTATTGATGAAAAGGCCCGAACCACACGCAACCGTACGTTGTGGTTCTACAAGGTTCTATGGAGTAATCACTCCATGGACGAAGCGACATGGGAGAGCGAAGAATTCCTTCGCACTAACTACCCCGAATTTTTCACGTCGCATATCCGGTAATTTTCCACCGTCCTCTCTCTCATTTTCACCTTATAATCTCGGGACGAGATTCTTTTAAGGGGGAAGGAATGTAAGGGCCTCAGTTTTTGACACACATTTGCAGTGTTCATCACCACACCACACACCTCATTTGAGGAAGGATGATGAACACAAATGAAGAGCAAGTAACAATTATCAACATGCTCAATAGAAAACAAACTCACACATTGCCAAAGTGGTATTTCACACATGTGATATAAGGGGGGCTGGACATATGAAAACTCCTATACATTGTTAAGGATGTCCATGCCAAGTTTCACCCAAATTCAAAACCATTTTGAGGTCATTTTGGGTATAGTTAGGAAGAGGGCAGTTTGAAACCATATTCAAATTCAAACTGTTTTTATCCCATGAAATTAAAAGTGGGAGGCATATTCTTACTCAGCACATTTTTGTGAGCCCACACACCAATTTTCACTCCATTTGGAGTTGATCTTGACATGAGCTAAGTGGGACAAATTCAAACTTCATTTGAATTCAAAACTGCACTTGTGCTGAAATTCACTCAAATCAAACCCAATTTGAACTTTGATCAATTCAAATGGTTCATGGGTGAATAATTTGAATTACCAGGGGTATTATGGGGCTCACTGTTTACAACAGTGATTAGGAGTAAATTTTAGAGGTTAAAACTGAAAGTGGGACCCACATGTCAGCCACTGCTCAGATCAAACCGACCGAGACTTTTCTCACTCGGGTCGCCGAGCCGCCGCTGCGATCGCCACCGAGGGCAGCCGCCGCGCCAGCAGCTGCTTGCCCACGCGCGGGCGTGAGGCGGTGCAGAGCCTTCTTAAGGCGCCTGCCCCCCTCCTCGGCCGAGGCATCGCCGTTCTTTCCCGCAAGAACTCAGCGCCGGCCGAAGTTTGCCGCAGCTCGGAATCGATCGGAGAACGCTGATCACAGCTCCCTCCGTCCACTCCAGAGCCCCAGCGAGGTACTAGAGACCTCCTCCGTCCTCCCCGCGGCTAGAATTCAGTTGAAACCGATTGATATCGGCTGTGCCGAAAGATCAAATTCGGGACTTGGAACCGCCGCACCTCGGGCTTCCGTGGACAGCCCAACCAGGGTGTTGTCACGCCCGAGCCAAGGCACCCTTGGACGCGCCGGTGACCGGTGCTGCTCACCCCCGAGCCACAGCTCGAGTGGTTGCTCACCGGCGGCGAATTTCCAGTTTCCCCCTTTCTGTGTGCAGAACGACCTTCGGGTGCGATTCTGTTAAATTCGTGCTCTAGAAAGGATTAGAGGGCCTCAATCCGCTCTCACACAAGCTAGAAAAGGTAACGCACAAGTTGCCTTCACAACTCTGGGCCGGAGAACCTCTGTACCCGGCGTAATTCGAGGTTTACCAAGGGCGGCATAAACGGGAGGCGTCGGGCGCACGGTGAGGAGCTATTTCGGGCCTTCCCCGAGCTGCCTCGAGCTCATGTCGACCTTCTCTGAGGTCCACTGATGCTTCCCGACCGATTCCTCGAGTAGTTGAGGTGCTAGGGTAGTCAGCCGACATGGCCGAAGTCGTTCCGAGGTGGCGGCTCGTCGCCGACCATGCTCCGGCCATTGTCATGAGCAGCTGACCCTAGAATCCTGTTCCCCGAGTAAAAGTAGGCAGGGGCGGCCAGAATCGTGAAGTTTGGAGCTGTACAGAAGCCGACGGCGAGCTCTCCGGTGAGGTCCCTCGGCGGCAGAGCGCGGGCGTCGGGAGGTTGACGAAGGGGTGGACCCCAGCTGTCAGCGGGAGATATTTTGAATCGGGATCCGGCTGCGGCCGGGATCGGGTGTGCTGGCGCGCAAAGTCCTTGTGGGCCGCGGTGTGCTGTCGCCTCAGCGTGCGACGCGTGTCCCCTGGGCCCACGCGCGAGTTTAAACTTTTCCCCGATTTTCAGAATTCTTCCAAACTTCAAATCCTCATAACTTTGGCTAGAAAGCTCCAAATCGAGTGAACCAAATTTGGTTGGATTCAGCTCTTTGAGCACTTTTCAGAAAATCAAGTTTCACTTCATGAAAACCCTTAATTCTCCAGAATTAATTCCTTAAAGTTTAAACTGTTAGGAATTTTAACTGGAGAATCCTTTGGAGGAAAATCCTGAAATGTTGCCTGGATGTTCACCAAAATATCCCTGAACTACCATAAAAATTTCAGATCCATTTGAGCTCATTTGATCCATCTAATGGTGTGATTAGTGAAACTGTTCCAGAGAAAATAGAAAATGTTCAGAAACATTTTCAGAATTTTCTCTGAAATTGTTCAGCTCATAACTTTAGCTAGGAACCTTAAAATTAAGTGAGACCAACTCCATTAGAACCCTCTGAAAATCTAGTTTTCAGAAAGTCATAGTTTGTTTCATGAAAATCCCTAGAACACCCTAAGAGTTCCAATTAAGTTCACGGACATAATTAATTGTGGAGGGCTCAAATGAGCTTTACTGCAACTAAAACTTGACCAAATCTCTGTATAGGTTATAACCAGGCCCCAGTAAAAGTTTCACAGTCATTGGGTCTGTCTAGCAAGGATTGTAGACCTCACAACTTTAAACTTAATACAAGTGCATTTAAATTGATACATGTATTCCTTCTATCATGTACTCGCTAAGGTCGAGGAGGAACCTGAAGTCCTAGACTTTGTTACTCCGGAGGAACAGCTAGCCTACGACCAAGAGCAGCAAGGCAAGCTCCGGTTTGCATTAACCTTTTTACAAATTTTTATTGTTTTGAGCACATACTTGTTTACTTTATTCTTTGTATTAGAGTCTTGTTTGGAAACCCAATTGCATAGCCAAGAACACCATGGGTTAGGTTTAGGATTGCAAACCCCGTTAGCTACTGCAATGCTAAGATAGTGTAGGATTCGGTACAAGTCGAGTAGTTGGAACTACTCGCGAGCATAGGCTAGAGGCACTCGATTCGGGTAGTGATAGCACATGAAACACATGGCAAGAAAATGAGACCAAGCGGAGGGTAAGGGCAGCAGGACTTTGGAGCCTGTGTGCTGTAGCTCCGCTTGTGTCGATTGAGGACCGAGCCGTGTGCGGGCCTGTTGAACAAGCTAGAACAGTACCGAAGACCTACCGGCTATATGGGAACCGGGAAACCGATGTAACTCGGGTAGCTGGGTGTTGAGGCATAGCTGGTCGTTCAGAGGGTAGGTTGAGAGCTCGAGGTGTAAATCGGCTGGCGGCACTGAGATGCGCGTGCAGAGACCTCTTGCTCGAGACGATTGGACCGGTTCAACATTTGGCTGACGGGTGAAAGGTAGTTGCGTACGGCGTCCGTGATGGTTGTTGTAGGCAACATCGAGTACGGGCGTACGTGACGGGTTGTTCGGGTAACCCTGCAGGTGTAAATCGATTATAATCGCCGTCCCTCACGGTCAGTGAGTACCACTTGTTCACTGTACCGTGACGTAGAAGGAACAGGCTAGTCACATGTTAAAATGTTGCTGATTGAAAGATGGACATTGATTGTTAATGATATGCTGTAGCTTAGAGCTAACTAAAGTTCTTTTCAACTTTGGGCAAAGTACATGAGAGAAATGCGTTTCTTGTTTGATTGCGGCTCTCTCATGTGCCTTAGCGTAAGGTTCTCCACAACCTGCTGCTAAAACTTGAAAGTAAGGTTCCACTAATTAGGCGAGTCCTTTGCAAATGATTTTACCTCATGTACCCATCATCCCCTCATGTATAAGTTCCATATTTAGGTGAGACAGGTCAGTCTTGCTGAGCCTTCGTGCTCACTGCTTGTGTTTGAAGCTTTTGCAGGGTTCTATGAGGAAGGGACTCCCGAGGAAGAGACGGAACCCCAAGAGGGGAACCCCGTCGAGTGGGAGTCGTGCACGCCGCAGAGTTAGTGTGTGTGTGTGTGCTAGCAAGTACACGTTCAAGGGCTGAACGTGGATTTGACGCGTAGTCTACGCCCGTGAGTGTAGACTGGACTTATTTTGTTGTAAACATGTTCATAAACTTGTTTATGTAATAAAATTTCGCTTCCGCTTTGTACCTTTGACATGTGTTATCCGGTGCTGTGCAACGCAACACCCCTCAGCGTGATCCTGGCTCGACAAGACCGTGGGGTCGTGTCACTAGGACCCTCTGTTATAACATTTTAGGCCGTGGGAAATTACCAGAATGCCCCTAGGAAACTGTTTATGCAGATTTACCCCTGTAATTAACTTTAATTAGGTTTTAGCCTTTGTTTTATAAGCAGAAACACCCCTGGTACTTATGTATTTGCAAATTAACCCCTGTAAAATTCTATTTTAGCATTTTAAGCCATGACTCTTGATGGTATATAACAAAATAGCCCCTGCCCATGCTAGTAATTACCCAAAACCCCCTTAAAGTGGCTAAAATTATTTATTAACCTTTGCATAATGCAATTTTCACTAAATTGACCTTCATCACATATTGATTTTACACCTAGGCCCAAAGTAATTGTTCATTTTACTTAAATCAACTTCATAAATGTTTATATTAACTTTCAATGTTGATTTTAACATCACAAATATATTTCTAACAAAGTAAAGGCTTAGTTTTAGGGGTAGTGCTTATGTATTTATGTAGATTGAATGCTTTAATACCCTGTCTTTTTTGTTTCTTGTTATGATGAATTGGGTAAAGTCAGTCCCGGAACAAGCCTTTAATTTGCAAGATCAAGACTTTGACGTTGGAGAGCAGCAGCTACTTTCCGGAGGCTAGTGTCCTTGACCACATTGCTCCCGTTTTAGGAATTTAGTTAGAAATTGCATGCAATGTCTTAATATGAGTTCCCATGATAGAAAGTTTACTAGAAATTCTATGTTATTCCTTGTAGCCTAGAAAAGGAATTTGGTTGGGATTTACTTTATGTCATTTACTAATGCTTAGCCCTGCTTAGATAATGGGATGGGGTAAACTTTACATTAATATGATTATCATCATCTTTAAGAATTTGTTGTGGTGCTATGTATGGTATATACATGGATAGTAGAGATAGGAGTCTAGCAGGCTGGTTGGTATACGGTTGGTGCGTATGCACGAGACTCTGGTTGGTGGTTAGTGCCTGTGTAGATTCTAATAGCCGGTTCCTGATATCCTGTGATCTAGCTATATCGTGCCACCACAAGACCGGTATGGAACAGTTTGGCCAATTAAGTTGACCTCTACCTTACCTTGTGTACACCATTGAGATGTTTGTGTGGCGCAAGAGGGGGCTTCTGCAGCGGAGGTAAAATAGACGTCAAGTATGCTGTTAGCGGTGAAACCTTAGCGGGTGTACAGGGATTTGGTAGTGCAATGTAAAGGCCTCATAGTGATCCCGTGGCCATAGGAAGTGTGAGATGTGATTCTCGATCACGGGCAAACAGGAAGACTTTAGTCCACTTGGTGACAAGGGACGAAATCACGACTTGTGAGTAAATGGTACAAACTCTATATAGTCAAAACTGTCTAGACGGTCGTGCTCACGGTCAAGAGCGGGCTAGTAACTACTTCATGATTAGTTGGTTATGGGCAGGTTGGTTGTACTTGGTTGGCAATGAGAATGGATTTTGGGGTGATACCTGGCGAGAGAATCACTTAGTAAATAGGGTGCTATTACTACTTAGGGATAGGATGTTGCGTAGTGCTTTAGCCGAGTTGGCCTCTCTTGAATTTGCCTACATGTCATATCATTTCCCTCACTCGCTGAGTACTCTAAGTACTCATGTGTTTTTGTTGCTTTTCTTTGGAAATGATTGTTGCTTTGCCTATGGAGAAGGAGTGGAGTACGATGAAGACGATGGCTTCAACCCCGGTGCGCAGTACTAGGCGGGCGTGTCCCCCGGACAACGCCTGTGATGGAGCTCTACGTTTAGATTATTCGCTGCTATGTATCTTTTCTTTTTAGACTATGAGTTCATTATGAGATTGTAATAAACTTGGCTTTTATATATATACATGATACATCATTTCTGTTAAAACATTTATAGTATAACTGATCCTGGCATACATGTGTAGCCTGTCTGGTTGTCATACAGGAACCAGACGTGACATTTGATCAAGTTTATAGAAAAAATATTAACGTCTACCACATAAAATAAATATATGCGGTATACGCGGGATGATGGTTTTGTCGACGGTGACATTAGTAGCGGAGGCCGATGATCAGCAATAGCGGGAAGCAGTGTATGCCATGATTTTGATGAGACTTGTAGAGGTGGTTGTCCGTTCCGATCACAACCACGGCTCGCCGTTCTCTTCCCCAGCAACTGCTCCCTCGCCACTGTTTTTGGAGATTGATACGGAGCAAGCTTCCTCGATTTATGCATACCAGGTATTCCACCTTCTGCAATCAAGCCTGCTGCCGTGGTAAGCTCATCCCTGACCTTCTCTATCTTTTGCTTTCAATGAGGCAGTTCAACTAGTCAAGATGGTGTCAGATACCATGTTATTTTCTGCATACCAAATGTTGGACGGAATAACTGTGAAGGGAAACATCAAGAAATCTCTATGCATAGTGGCATGTGCTTTTCCCTTCGTTCTGTGGACCTGGAGTACATCCTAGGCATTCGTGGGCGGCTTCTCAGGTGAACATCATGGACAATAGAGATGTTTGGCAACCACAAACGTTATGGGCTTCAGTGATTGGGTTTGAGGTATTGCTGCCGCCATGGCTACCACCAGCGCTAGTGAAGATTGCAAATGATGGAACAGAATGGCGGCCAACACGGTGGCCATCGTTTTGGTGCAGTGCAATCTCACTTGTCCAATGTAACTGCTTCCAGTTTGTTCCATCAGAGATGGTCATGCTACTAATAGCTCATGAAATTAAGATGGCAATGCTACTTGGTAGTGAGCACTTTCAGAGAGCAGTACAAGAACTTGCAGCTGCAGGCCGAGCAGAACAGAAGGAGTAGTGCTTGGGCATCCTAATGACAAGGCATTGATTCTATCGGTGCTGCAACTACTGCCGGAAGGCAACCATGGAGGCAATAATTTATATAAGAAGAACGTAAGTCTGATGACGGAACGCGGAGATCTATGATGTATGTCTCGTTTGGACTGGAGGAAATTGTAACGGACACAAAATTGGCAAAAAAAGAAAAGAATTACCTCACGAAGGCCCGGCCCACTCCCTTTTTCCCCCACCGCGCGACCTCTTTTCCCTGGCCCGGCCACAGCCGCGCAGCGCCCTCCCCTCCCCCCACCCCCCGCCTCTCCCGAGCGGGCGCCGCGCCGCGCCTAGGGGGACGACGCCGCCGGGAAATCCGGCGGTGGGACGCCCTGTCCCCATCACCGGTCGTCGCCCCACGCCATGACTCCCTCAGCCACCGCGGATTCCGCCGATTTGACGCCGAATCGAGCAGGCTCGGGATCGGCCGCTCGCTCGCACGCTGGAAATCCGGTGATGGGATGCCTATGCTCGCCCCCCACGCCGCCTTCAATGCTCTGCGCCGAGCTCGGATCAAGGCAGCCCCGCTTCCCCTCCCGGATTCGCGGCCACCGCATCAAATGCCGCCCGGGGGCTCTCCCGCACGCTGCTGCCACTGAAGCTCGCCCCCGCTCGGCTATAAGAGGAGCCCTCCTCCACACAAGCAGGAGCACATTGCCACCTCATTTTCTGCCACCCTTCATTGGAGCTCGACCGGTGAACTTGCAAGGAACAGAGGAGCTCCCGCCTTCTTCCACAACTCCGGCCACCTCCCGATCCTCCACGGTGAGTTCCCCCACACCCGACTCCTTAGTGTAGCAGCATCTTTGTGGTCTCCTATAGCTCTCCGCTCTGTACTCTGTGTATTGGGCCGCCGAGACGGGCCAGCCACGCAAGGCCGAGCTCGCCGTTTCCATGGTGTGTCGCCGGCTGTCCTGAGGGCTGCATTGACCAAACCGAGGTCCCCGCAGCATCTACGCACCCTCGCACACGTAGCCAACACGCTAGACCGAGGGGAAACACGCGTAATAGCGAGTTCAAAGAACGTCGCTGTCCCCACATACTCCGGCAAAGCCACTGGCGACGCTCCGACAGTCGTCCTAGCTGCACACCCCACCCACAGGACTCCTCCCGATATGTAGAGGCCTGGCCACTAGCTGGTTGTCCCGGAGAACGAAAGGATTGCGGCTCTGGCTAGCCGCCGGCAGCCACCCCGTCGCCCAATCCTAAGTGGAACCTCTATGGCATGCACGTGAAGTACACGTGGCGTGACAGGCCAGCAAACCAACCCACCCGGCCGCCACCACCACAATCTCCGGCAAACTGCCACCGCCTCTCCGGCGACCCCCGTGACCTAAGGACCTTTCCGTTAGACTCCCCATGCTACGTAGGCTTCCGGCATGAACCATGTTAGAAAAACCGACAAAGAAAGCGCGGCTCTGGCTAGCTGCCGATCGCCTTCGCCGCGCCAACAACCTCCCCTGACCGGCCACTCAAATAGCAGCCAGGTGGCAGGGCCACACGGGCAAGGTGCTGATGTGGTCGCTGACCCAGCGCCCCACGGGCGCCAGCTCACCACACGCTTGATAGAGCTCCTGTGGACTCAGTCCATGTGGACCGGAGGGCCAGCAGCTATGGACCAAGTCCCGGTCCACGGAACAGTGACCCGTGAGGTCCTGGCCCCGCCGGTCAGCCGCTACATGCAGAGAAAAGCGCTAGGTACACCCGATAAGTGAACACAAAAACTTGGAAAGAACATTCGCGGGTACATAAAACCCTAAGGCTAAAAATCATTTTTGAGCGCTGCTAATTGCTAGTACTTGCACTAACCCAAATAATCAAGTAAACGGCAAACGGGGATAGGATGAGGCCCCCGGCCAAAGACACAACCCCCTAAAACCCCGACAACCACCTTACTGAGGTGGTACCTAAGTTCTTGCAATCCTTTGGGTTCGACGCTAACTCAAACAACTTACGTGCTATGGCGAGCGAGGGATTCGACGAGGAACTCGAAGACCCGGATTACGAGTTCTTAGAAGCTTTCAAAGGCAAGCTCTAACTCCCTTGATCATTATTGCTCCTATGAATTTGCGAAATTACCCTCATAGCCTGTTTTCAATATGCATGTTTTTTGTGACTACTTTTAAACGTTGTGGTAGCTAAGACCCATTTGGCTAGTGGTTGCGTAGTCACATGGTTGACTTGCGACGTGCCACGAACCCTCTTTGACCTTTTCAACTCCTCCTTGACGCCCTAAGGCCCCGTCATCACAATATAACGTGATGACGTGTGTAATCCCTTGAAAGTAGAATTGCTTAGGGACCCTCGCAATGTTCGCATCGCGTCTCACTACAATTAATCATTGGATTTGCGAAGAGTGTGAAAGGTGTCTTGGTGGTGTGAGTTAGGAAATGGGTTAGGGATGGTGTCATACAACCTGCGTGGAGTGAAATGGGAAAAGGGGGTGGTTGAGGCGGGATTGGTGAATGAGTAGTGTGTGCTTCGGTGTAGTCCACCTGTCGTGGACATGGACGGAGCCTCCTCACCAACTCAAGGACCGGTTCACATGACCTCGTCATAGTGATTCCGTACAACCACAGAACCTGTATGGGCAGGATTCCCTCTACCTTCTTGTTGACTTCCACATGAGCCATCTGGCGGCCAGTAGGGCACGGGGGACCAGGAAAAGACACGGGGGAGTCATTAACCGTGGTCCGGTTGGGAGAGTAATTTCCTAAATAGCCCCTGGGTGCGTCCCGAGGTGTGATTGTGGGGTTATTCGGGGAAGATGAGGCGAACGTTACGCCACTCCCTTGCTAGGAGTGCCTGACCTGTGGGTAAAGTGTAAAACCTCTGCAGAGTGTAAATTCGGATAACCGTTGCCACGGTATTGGCACGCTATGCTCCGAGCTCTTGTTGATTAGCCTTAGTGTGTTTCCTTGGTGTGACGAGTGGTTGTGTTTGCCGTGTTTTGGAGATTTCGGCTGTGTGCCGAGAACTAGTAGAGGCGTTGGCTCGAACGTTAGGTTAAAACTTAGGGAACTCACGGGATGGAGCTCAAACTCCCCCAGGTCCCACCAACTAAAAGGAAGAAACAACTGCCTCTCTTTCTTTGTAAAACCTTCTTCAAAGAAGACCCTGCATGAATGCTTTTCGGCAACCCTAAGCCATATGGCCCACCCTTGTTATAACCCTAGCATGAAACACATTCCCTTGCGTAGTGTTAGGGCTTGCCGAGTACCTTCCTTACTCACTCTTGCTTTCTTCGCGACACTCAAAAGCAGAGGAAGAGAGGGAGATGGAGGATGAAGCGCAATACATCGACGAGTAGGCCTAGTCCTGCGCCCAAGGCTGCCTGAGGGGAATGGGAGCCACTTAGTCCGCTGCCTTTCACTAGTTGTCGCTCTTTTGAGGCCCTGCGAGGCCAATGAAGTGTAACTTAAAAACTTGGTTGTAAGACCTTAAGGGTTATGTTGAGGCTAAATTATTGCATGGCTTTGGATCCATTCTATTGTGCATACCGACTACTGATCCAAGGATTGGTACAAGATGCACAAGTGGGCCCCGCAAGAGGTGGGTCCTAACAAAGTGGTATCAGAGCCGTACTTGGCCGTAGCACGATACCATAGAGACAAACATCGACGGAACACATATCTGTGGCGGACCGGAATCCGCCTATCCAGGATCGCAGAGGGTGGTGCCGCACGATGCGACACCCGACAGCACACGTCATAAGGACATATTATATTACATGGGAAAAACAAACTGAACTGTACAAAAAGGTACAACTTCAGTTACAAACTAGTATTTATTTTACACAGCGGAAGTCTACTCTGTACAACTCACGCCCGCCTATCTAGCAAAAGTCGGCTGCCCAGCCCTAGGGCAACCAACACTGGCTGCACTCCTCAGCTCAGCGCGGCGTGTACGGCTTCCACTCAGCCGTGGTCCCCGACGGAGGGTAACCCTCGCCGGTGGACTAATACTCTGAGTCCGTGGGTGGCTCCTCACCTGAAAAACACTTAAGCAGCAACCGCGAGCACTATTGCTCAACAAGACTTAACCGACTCACCTAGGCATGAAACTCTACATGAGGTGTGCCATGAACATAGGATAGTAATATTGCAGCAAGGGACTCGCCTACAAGTTCATCCTTAGTTCATCTTTTAGCAGCAAGTTAACAGTTCATGAATCTGAAATTTTGTAAGCAATATTTGGTGGCACACATGTAGCCATACAATTATATCATAACAGCAAGAATGCATCATCACATTTCATACATTAGTCTACGTTACGATGCAGTGAACAAGCGGTACTCGTCACCGCGAGGGACGGCGAATCGACTCAATATACACCTGCAGGGAAACCCAAAGAGCACGTCACGTACGCCCACCCGTGGAGCTGCACAGCACGCTCAATCGATGTCGTACGGGACAACCTTTCACCCAACAGCCCAAACGTCGAACCGGTCGCACCAAAACGTGCAGGAGGTTCCCCACACGGAGCATCTCTCTATGCCCGTTGGCAGATTTCCACCTTGCTGCCCTCAATCTACACCTATAAATCGGTGTGCTATGCCTCGACGCCCGGAGGTTTAGGCTACATTAGTTTATCGGGGCCCATATATCCGATATGCCTTCGGTACGTTCAATACTTGTTCAGCAGGGCCGCACACGGATCGGTCCTCAATCGACACGGACAGGGCTGCGCACACAAGATTTCCTCTTGCTGCGCCCTAGCCCCTGCCTAGTCTCATTTTCATTACTAAAGTGATGTCACATCACTCGAACCAAACCCGTGTGTCCCAAGCCTAACTCGCGAGTAGATTCCAACTACTCGACTTGTACCGAAGTCCTATGAATCATTAAGCATAGCCTGTCTACTCGAGGTCTTAGACACTACCCTCACTCTTAGGGAAAAATTCTGGTTATGCAAGTGGGGTTCCATTCATCCTACACCTAATGCACATTCATACTTCACATGACACATGTAAACAAAGTAAAACTTATAAAAAGGTTAATGCAAACCGGGGCTTGCCTTGTTGCTGCTGGTCAGGGGTTAGTTCTTCTTCTGGAGCAGGAAGTCGAGTACTTCCGGAGCCTCCTCGCCTTCAGCGACTACACGTTAATAAAATACTACATGTTAATGAATATGCACATAAGTTTATTGTAATGCTTCTGCTGTTAGTTCTAATACCCAGTTTCTAACAACTGGAACTCTGTTCAATAATTTAAAAATGGAACTAGGGGTTAGTGGTTTGGGCTTAGACCTAAGCACATGGTTAAGTGCTAAGTGGTTTTCCCCCTCTTCCATATTAATCCCTCAAGTGGTTAAACAGGACAGGGGTGATCCAGAGCTCCAATGGAGCTGAGAATTTTTTGTGTGAGCTCCTTGTCACAAGAAAACCCTCTGGACCAAAAATTAGCACTTTTCATTGAGTGGTTTGTTCAGAATAATTCTCTTAGCAAATAAGCAAAGAAGAATTATGTGGTAACACCCCTGTTCATGCCTAACTTAGTGAACTAAAATTTCAATTATAGCTCATAGAGTTTGCATGAATTTTCGTAGCATTTTTGGAGCTAAGGTTTGACCAGAACTGAATTTCCAAGTTTTGGAAATTCTATGAAAATGTTTCTGTACTCAAATGAACACGACCCCTTCAAATTTGAATTACTCTGATCAAATCAACTCCAAATGGTCTGAAACTTTTACAGGGGTTCACTAACATCCTAAAGAACATTTTGGTAAAATTTGGGGATTTTTGGAGGAACCAAACTCCCTCTAAAATTCTTTTTCTAAAAAGCTTTAAAGAATTTTCCAGAATTAATTAATGGGTTCCATACAAATTGGGTTTCATATTTGGATTGTACTCTATTAGAGGAATCCAACAAAATTTGTTTCATAATGTTTTGGACTTTCCTACCCCACGTTGTGGCCTTCAAAAGTTTAAACTGAACACTGAAAATTCCAAATTGTTCAAATGCCTGCCAGTGGGTCCCACCCGGCAGGTCTTCCCCTTCCTCGCGCCAAACAGGGCCCGCGGCGGCGCACTCCGGTGAGCGTCGCCGGAATGGCTTTCCCGGTCACCTCCCGACCTCAGACTCGCCGCCCCCCCACCGTAATTCGTGGCGCTGAACTCGTCTGAGGTGTCGCCGGCGGCCGTAGATCGCCGGAAATGGGTGTGCGGCGGCGGCAGTGGTCGCTAGGGTTCCGGTGAGCTCGGAAATCGCCTACACCGCATCAAAACGGTTGGAAAATGATCGGAGAGCACCGCGGGAGCTCGAGGGTGACGAAAATGGCCGCCAAACCCCATGAAACGGTCGGCAACCTAGAGCTCCACGGTGACCCGAGCTATTATTCCATGGCGTCCCGAAAATCAGCAAGAACCTGGTCATTTCTGGACCATACCGCTTGATTCTTGGTCGAGGAGGGCCGCTAGGAAGTGAGGAAGGTGCTGACAAGCCGGCTCGGCCAGTAGCTAAACGAGTAGCATGAATTTTGGGGTAGACCGCGCTCTCCCTGAACACACTACATTTCGGAAGAACCGGGAATTCTCTTCATCCGGTGAATCAACCGCTATACGGCTTGCAGCTACACGATCTAGAGAGCACGGCGCACCTTTTTCGTGTAGAAGTCAGGCGGTGAAACTGGCCGTGGCGTGCTGTCCACGGGGATCGTCTTCGGTTTCCCGCCGATGAGCTCTATCCCTCGGCGCTAGTTGCTGATCGGCACGCGCCACAGGCTAGGAGCTTTGGTGTTGTGGGGCCGATGTAGTAGAGCATGCATGGGCGCTGCTTTTCGGTGCTGCTGGCACGAGCAACCGAGGCTCGGCTGCTGCCGGCGATCGGAAAAAAAGCGTGGCGGTGAGCTCCGGTTCTGTTCGGGTGTGAGGGAAACAGCGAGCGCGCGATCAATGAGGAAGGCGACGTGCTGCTGTTTGCTCCCGGGGTAAAGATCAGGCCGAGGCAAACGGAGCCGGTAAGCTGGTCGCCAGTGCGCGGGGGGGGGGGGGGGGTCCGGCGCCGACGCGGCTGGCGCGCTGTCTCGGCCGAGAGAGGGAAAATCAGTGGGAGACTTCTCTGTTAAGTCTACTGACAGGTGGGACCTCCCCTCTAATTCTTTTTCCAAATTTCTTTTCTGTTTTTGCTGAATATCCCACCAGCTACTCACAATTTAATGTGAGACTTAGCCCCCAAGTTTTGGTTCAAATTTGAGTTCTCCATTTTGAAATTGGGTTGGTCCAATTTGCTTCATATTTAAACTAAAATTAAAATTCAGTTTTGAATTATTGCAATCTAGCTCCCTACAAGATGAACTCTAATGGGGGTGAAAATTGGTGGGCTAACTCAGAAAAATGTGCTGAGTTTGAATATGAAGCTAACTTTTGAATTTGAGTGATGAAAGTTGCTGCCATTTGAATTTACATTCAAATTGGCCTCGTTTTCAAATACCCCCAAAAGTGCCTCAAAAAGTGTTGGATTTACATGAAACTTGGACTGAACCTTTGCAAGACTTTTTAAGTTCTAGGAGTGGGCTCAACCTCTCATGTTCATGTGTAGAAATTCTACTTTGTGAAAGTGTAGGCTTTCCCCTCTAATCACTCTTTTGATGGAGGTTACTTGCTCTTCACAATTCTTCACAAGATATTCACCACAAAACTGTGGTGTTGTGAGGTGATGAAAAGTTTTTGCAAGTCCCTTTTCTTGGGCTTTTACATCCCTCCCCCCTTAAAAGAATCTCGTCCCGAGATTATAAAAGAAGAGACAACGATGTAATAGGGACTAACCCGTGCTGAGACGCCATGAACTCCGGGTAATTGGAGCGAAGGGATTCCTCGCTCTCCCACGTCGCTTCTTCGGCGGTGTGGTTGCTCCAGAGTATTTTGTAGAACCACAACGTTCTGCTACACGTGGTTCTGGCTTTTTCGTCAAGAATTGCCACCGGATATTCATCATATGTCAAATCCGGTTGCAACTCGCCGATATCTTCGGTAGTAACAGCAGCGGTATGTTTCAGACATTTTCTCAGCTGGGAGACATGGAAAATGTCATGGACACCAGCAAGAGATGCCGGTAGCTCCAGTCTATACGCCGCTGGTCCACACTTCTCGGTGATAGCATAGGGTCCAATGAAACGGGGAGCGAGCTTCCCCTTCACACCGAACCGGTGCACGCCCTTCATCGGAGACACACGGAGGTACACGTGTTCACCGACGTCAAAGTGCAACGGCCTACGCCTCTTATCAGCGTAGCTCTTTTGCCAGGATTGAGCGGCCTTCAAGTTAGCTTGAATCGCCCGAACACGCTCTTCGGTGTCGCTCACCACATCAACCCCGAATGTGACCCTTTCACCGGACTCGCACCAGTTTAATGGGGTGCGGCACTTGCGACCGTAGAGAGCTTCGTAGGGTGCCATCTTGATACTCGCCTGATAGCCGTTGTTGTACGAGAATTCTGCCAACAGTAGGTGATCATCCCAGTTCCTACCGTGGTGGATGGCACATGCTCTCAACATGTCTTCTAATACTTGGTTCACCCTCTCTGTTTGCCCATCTGTCTGAGGGTGGTAGGCGGAGCTCCTGATTAGCTTAGTACCCAATGCAGCGTGTAGCTGCTCCCAAAAGCGAGATACAAATAATGCACCTCGATCCGAGACGATGGTTTTGGGTACCCTGTATAAGCACAAAATCTTTGCTATGTACAGCTCCGCATATTTGCCGGCATTGTAACGTGTATTCACCGAGATGAAGTGAGCCGTATTGGTTAACCGATCAACGATTACCCAAATGGAATCATGTTTGTTGGCAGTTAGGAGCAATCCCACAATGAAATCCATGCTCACATATTCCCATTTCCATGCCGGGATCTTCAGGGGTTACAACAGCCCTGATTTCTTCATGTGATCACCTTTCACTCGTCGACACGTATCACACTCGGATACGTACTTCGCTACCTCCCGCTTCATCCGTGTCCACCAAAATTTCTTTTTCAAATCTTGGTACATTTTGTTGCTGCCCGGATGAATGGAGTACTTAGACAAGTGAGATTCATCAAGGATTTTCTTCCTCAGCTCCATATCCCGGGGTACGACTATGCGGTCATTGAACCATAGCGTCCCCTCATCATCCTTCCGAAAACATTTCATCTCCCCGTTGTCTATCCGGCTCCGGAGATGTGCCATGCCTTTATCAGTCTTCTGAGCTGCAATGATGTCCTCCCTAATAGTAGGGATGAGGGCAAGGTTGTAAAGCGACCCATAAGGAGCCAAGTATAAACTTGGCTCTTCCTCCTCCACCGGTGTAATGGTGAGGTGATGGACATGTGATTTCCGACTCAGTGCGTCGGCAACCACATTCGCCTTGCCGGGGTGGTAATGAATCTCTATTTCGTAGTCCTTGATTAGTTCTAACCACCTTCGTTGCCTCATATTCAGCTCCTCTGGGTGAAAATATATTTCAAGCTCTTGTGGTCGGTGTAGAGATGCACCAGATTCCCCAGGAGATAGTGCCTCCACATTTTCAGCGCCAAGACCACTGCAGCAAGCTCAAGATCATGAGTGGGATAATGCTGCTCATGGTTCCGAAGTTGGCGTGAGACATATGCGACCACACGTCCTTCCTGCATCAACACGCAGCCGAGCCCAATACCGGACGCGTCACAATACACGTCGAAGGACTTTGTTGTATCCAGCTGAGCTAAGACCGGGGCTGTTGTGAGATGTTTCACCAATGCTTGGAACACGCCTTCATACGCCGTGTTCCAAACATACTTCGTCCCTTTCTTCAGCAATTCTGTCATTGGTTTAGCGAGCTTGGAGAAGCTTGGAATGAATCTCCGATAGTATCCCGCTAACCCGAGGAAGCTTCTGACTTCATGGACTGAAGTGGGAGTTTTCCATTTCAGCACTTGCTCTATTTTGCTTGGGTCAACCGCAATGCCTTCTGCTGAGATGATATGTCCCAAGAATGGCACTTGGCTGATCCAAAACTCGCATTTACTGAACTTGGCGTAAAGCTTGTGGTCTCTCAATCGTTGAAGAACGATCCGTAAGTGTTCGACATGTTCGGCTTCTGTCTTGGAGTAAACCAAGATATCGTCGATGAACACTACCACGAACTTGTCCAGCTCCGGCATAAACACCGAGTTCATGAGATACATGAAATGGGCTAGGGCGTTTGTGAGACCAAAGGACATGACGAGATATTCATATAATCCATATCTCGTCGAGAAGGCCGTCTTCGGAATATCCTCCGCCCGGATCTTTATCCGGTGATATCCAGAGCGAAGGTCCATCTTGGAGAACACACTTGCACCCACAAGTTGATCAAACAATATGTCGATGCAGGGCAGTGGGTACTTATTCTTGATGGTGACGGCGTTGAGCGGCCGGTAATCCACACACAGCCTCAGGGTTTCATCCTTCTTCTTTACAAACAGCGCCGAGCATCCCCAAGGCGAGGAACTCGGCCTAATGAAACCCTTTCTCAACAGATCATTGAGCTGTTCTTTCAGTTCAGCCAGCTCATTTGGAGCCATTTCGTATGGCCTCCGTGATATGGGTGTAGTCTCGGGTGCAAGTTCAATCTTAAACTCGACATCCCGCTCAGGTGGCATACCCGGAAGATCATCCAGGAACACGTCAGGATACTCCCGGACTACGGGGATGTCTTCTAACTTGAGAGCTTCAGCATTATTAATTGCTAAAATTTCCCGGACTGGCGTGTCTAACACCATGGAATGTGGACGGTGAATTGGAGAGCATAAATGAACCGTCCGTGTCCGAGTCTCCATGACAGCGCCATGGTATTGTAGCCATGACATCCCTAAGATTGCATCAATCTTTTGCCCCATAAGGATTATCAAGGTGGTGGGATATAGTTTCCCACCTATGCACAGAGGTGCCTTTGGGATCATCATATTTGCTGAGATCTTCCCTCCCGGTGAGCAGATCATATAGGTGCAGTCGGTTGGGAAGACTTGCATTTGATGCTTAGCCACATAGGATGCACTTATAAAGCTGTGGGTTGCACCAGAATAAAAAGTATGATGATGGCTTGATTGTTGAGAGTAAATGTACCCGCCATCACGTTGTATCCCTCTGGGACGTCCTCATTGTCGAGGTTGCGGACGCCCCCAGTCCGCTGACCGACCTTCTTGACCGGAGGTCGGCCTCGAGCACCGCCCTAGGACTGGGCTTGCCCGCTGCTCTGCTGCCCCTGGGGACAGTCCTTTGTGAAGTGGCCCACCTGGCCACACGTGAAGCACGTGAAACGGGGCGGTCCCCCGCTGATCGGTGGGCGGAAACCCGGGGCGCGTTGTGGCGGTGGAAACGCCCGGGGTGCCGTCTGCTGCTGCTGCTGTCTTGGTGGTGGCTTCGGCGGACGGAACGGAGGTGACTGAAAAGGATGCCCCCCGGACCGTTGAGGTCGTGCCGGTGGATGCCACTGCTGCCCGGATGGTGTCCGATACACCATGCGGTACTTCTGGGGAGCGCCACTCCCACCGCTGGGTGGAGCGCTGCACTTCCTCTGCTCAGCTGCCAACTCCCGCTGAGCATCCTCTTGCATGATCGCGGCATTGACTAGGTCATTGAAGGTGCCGCGATTCCACTGAACGAGGTGTGTCTTCATCTCGGGGTGTAACCCCCGATAGAAGTGTTCCCGCTTCTTCTCCTCAGTGGAGATATAGTCTGACGCGTATTGCGCCAGATGGTTGAAAGCACGGGAGTAGTCATGGGCACTCCTCCCGCCCTGCTTCAGCTCCAAGAATTCTTGGAACTTCCTCTTCATGATCCCGGGAGTGATATGATAGGCGTGGAACGCCTCCCGGAATTCCTCCCATTCCACGACATCGCCAGCCGGACGTGAGGTGACAGAGTTCGCCCACCATGCACCAGCGGCACCGTGGAGTTGCTGCGCTGCGAACAAAGTCTTTTGCCGCTCCGTGCATTGGAGCAGCCCGAACTTGGACTCGATGGTCCGCAGCCAGTTGTCAGCCTCCAGTGGTTCTTCCGCTTCGGTGAACACTGGAGGGTGCGTACTCATGAAATCCGAGTACAACACCTCACGGGGCTCACGAGGCCCTCTGTCTTGACGCCCCCCGCCTGGGACGTATTCTGCACAATCGTGCGGAGCAGGTCGGTCTGCTCCTCACGACCACCTACCAGTGCCGCAATCACATCCGCTAGAGTAAGCGGAGGTGGCGGTGGTGGCTGCTGCTGCGGGGTGCTGTCGTGGGCCGGTGGCTGGGAGTCATCACCTCCCTGTTGGCTAGAGCCACCAACCTCGTGCGTGGTCCTAGTGCAAACCATCTGCAGCCATACGACAATAAACATCAGTCCCGCAACGTATTGCATGCAGTCCAATAAAATAGGCGTAAAAACATAATGACAATAAAACATGCGATACATCTCGTATGTAGATAATGTAATAACTTTGCACAAGCTACACCATTACCAGACCAAATACAAGCTAGTTTAATCCAACTTCATGAACCTCCTCTTTAGAAGCTCACCACAACTAGGTTTGGCCACCACGAGATATTACTATCACTTTGTCATCACGTAAACCACCCTTTTACCTTCCATACGACACAAACATGGTCCCTAGTAAAAGGAACTTGAGTGAAATCTATACTCAAATCTTTCACTAGTTGAAGATAACCTCTCATGAGTATGTTCTACCCCATTGGAAGTACTTAAACCACCTCTAGGGTACAACAATCTCTCCCATGAGTTCAACTGTCATGCCTCTGTCAGGATGACCAGTTTCTACATATCCAAGATTTTGATCTGGTTATGGGCATTTTCATGACTCAAGTTGAATACCAAAGTTGTTAACTTCAGTACCTTTCCAACGAGTACTTATTTGCCCTCAGATCAGCTCTAGTTAATAAGTTATGGTAATTCAAAGTCAGCAGAATTTCTGGAAGAATTTTAACAGCACCTCCCTTGGGAAGTTGCTGTTTTCAACTCCGGTTTCCACTGAAATCTGTGCTGAAATTTCAGAAACTTTGAATTGCAAAGATGTAACACATCTTATACCCTTTCTAAATATGTGTCATATGAAATTTTTTGATTTTTCTACTGGGAGTTATGTTTGAAAAACAGAGCCGTCAAGAGAGTGTTTAACTCTGTCCTGGTTCTGGACAGTTTACATTCCTCTGGGATTTAAGCCATTTTAAGGTGCGTTTCAGCTCTGGAAGTCTACAACAAAGTTGTAGAGTACTTGAATACCTTTCCAGAACTATATACCACACCTGCTTGGGCTAAAAGACCTGTGAGCTATGCCCTGTTGAAGATCAGCTAACTTGCTACCCAAAACAGAGCACTCTGTTTTTCAGTCTTTGAGAACTACCCTCATCACCCTCCAATTTTTCTACCCAACCAGGAACTAAATATTGAACCTAGTGATTTTAATTCCTTGTATCATTATTTTTTTCATGCATATGCCTAATGATATCTCGGTACTACGTTCCTCGCAAAAAGAAAATCCTAACCGGATTATACCGGCATATACGTCTCAAGTGTGGCACTAAACGGTCTCTCGCACACGTTTACTACACGGAAACATACGTGGTTAGTACCTGCAGAAGACCACATAATAATGGTGCACACAATGGTTTTTTATTTCAGGCAGGACCATAATTAAAATTAAATACAAACACCCGTATCATTGCCATATGGCCGTCCTTGAGTTAGGTCACGCCTCAAGGTACGTGATCGTGTTTCAACACCACACGACGGGAAACCCAAGTATGTCATGAACGGGTCGTCACGGTTGGGAATGTTATCAACCTAGCAGATACCACCTACTGCCCTGCAGGGCACGCCGATGGCAAGCGTTGCGTATGTCCTCCTGGGTTATTTCCAGACGAACACACTCTCGCGTTACTGACCACGCGATGGGGTATCCACTTACTTGCCTAATGCACGCTAGGGATCAGCGTTTAATATGAACTCAGGAACATGAAGAGTCCAAGAGTTTCATATTGACGTCTCACACCAAGCTGTGAGACCTATCCTTGAACCACGTTCCTCGTCAGGGGAGCTAACTGAAATTGAACCGCTTTCGGTGGCGTTCCTTACCATGCTTACCAAGCGTAGGTGCGTCGTTACATAATGAAAATTCAGAATTATAACACATAGGTTAGTCTTTGCCACTTTAAGTAACTATGCTAATATAGTCCTTACTTGGGCAAACTACCGATTTCTCACTGTAAACCTAAGTTTTCCCGTAATATAGTCCTTAAGTACTGTGCTATCCCCAATGCAGCTCTGATACCAGGCTGTGGCGAACCGGAATCCGTCCATCCAGGATCGCAGAGGGTGGTGCCGCACGATGCGACACCCGACAGCACACGTCATAAGGATATATTATATTACATGGGAAAAACAAACTGAACTGTACAAAAAGGTACAACTTCAGTTACAAACTAGTATTTATTTTACACAGCGGAAGTCTACTCTGTACAACTCACGCCCACCTATCTAGCAAAAGTCGGCTGCCCAGCCCTAGGTCAACCAACACTGGCTGCACTCCTCAGCTCAGCGCGGCGTGTACGGCTCCCACTCAGCCGTGGTCCCCGATGGAGGGTAACCCTCGCCGGTGGACTCGTACTCTGAGTCCGTGGGTGGCTCCTCACCTGAAAAACACTTAAGCAGCAACCGTGAGCACGATGGCTCAACAAGACTTAACCGACTCACCTAGGTATGAAACTCTACATGAGGTGTGCCATGAACATAGGATAGTAATATTGCAGCAAGGGACTCGCCTACAAGTTCATCCTTAGTTCATCTTTTAGCAGCAAGTTAACAGTTCATGAATCTGAAATTTTGTAAGAAATATTTGGTGGCACACATGTAGCCATACAATTATATCATAACAGCAAGATTGCATCATCACATTTCATACATTAGTCTACGTTACGACGCAGTGAACAAGCGGTACTCGTCATCGCGAGGGACGGCAAATCGACTCGATATACACCTGCAGGGAAACCCAAAGAGCACGTCACGTACGCCCACCCGTGGAGCTGTACAGCACGCTCAATCGATGTCGTAGGGACAACCTTTCACCCAACAGCCCAAACGTCGAACCGGTCGCACCGAAACGAGCAGGAGGTTCCCCACAGGGAGCATCTCTCTATGCCCGTTGGCAGATTTCCACCTTCCTGCCCTCAACCTACACCTATAAATCGGTGTGCTATGCCTCGACGCCCGGAGGTTTAGGCTACATCAGTTTATCGGGGCCCATATATCCGATATGCCTTCAGTACGTTCAATACTTGTTCAGCAGGGCCGCACACGGATCGGTCCTCAACCGACACGGACAGGGCTGCGCACACAAGACTTCCTCTTGCTGCGCCCTAGCCCCTGCCTAGTCTCATTTTCATTACTAAAGTGATCTCACATCACTCGAACCAAACCCGTGTGTCCCAAGCCTAACTCGCGAGTAGATTCCAACTACTCGACTTGTACCAAGTCCTATGAATCATTAAGCATAGCCTGTCTACTCGAGGTCTTAGACACTACCCTCACTCTTAGGGAAAAATTCTGGTTATGCAAGTGGGGTTCCATTCATCCTACACCTAATGCACATTCATACTTCACATGACACATGTAAACAAAGTAAAACTTATAAAAAGGTTAATGCAAACCAGGGATTGTCTTGTTGCTGCTGGTCAGGGGTTAGTTCTTCTTCTGGAAGCAGGAAGTCGAGTACTTCCGGAGCCTCCTCGCCTTCAGCGACTACACGTTAATAAAATACTACATGTTAATGAATATGCACATAAGTTTATTGTAATGCTTCTGCTATTAGTTCTAATACCCAGTTTCTAACAACTGGAACTTTGTTCAAGAATTTAAAATGGAACTGGGGGTTAGTGGTTTGGGCTTAGACCTAAGCACATGGTTAAGTGCTAAGTGGTTTTCCCCCTCTTCCATATTAACCCGTCAAGTGGTTAAACAGGACAGGGGTGATCCAGAGCTCCAATGGAGCTGAGAATTTTTTGTGTGAGTTTCTTGTCACAAGAAAACCCTCTGGACCAAAAATTAGCACTTTTCATTGAGTGGTTTGTTCAGAATAATTCTCTTAGCAAATAAGCAAAGAAGAATTAATTCTGTGGTAAGACCTCTGTTCATGCCTAACTTAGTGAACTAAAATTTCAATTATAGCTCATAGAGTTTGCATGAATTTTCCTAGCAATTTTGGAGCTAAGGTTTGACCAGAACTGAATTTCCAAGTTTTGGAAATTCTCTGAAAATGTTTCTGTATTCAAATGAACACAACCCCTTCAAATTTGAATTGCTCTGATCAAATCAACTCCAAATGGTCTGAAACTTTTACAGGGGTTCACTAACATCCTAAAGAACAGTTTGGTAAAATTTGGGGATTTTTGGAGGAACCAAACTCCCTCTAAAATTCTTTTTCTAAAAAGCTTTAAAGAATTTTCCAGAATTAATTAATGGATTTCATACAAATTGGGTTTCATATTTGGATTTTACTCTATTAGAGGAATCCAACAAAATTTGTTTCATAATTTTTTGAACTTTCCTACCCCACGTTGTGGCCTTCCAAAGTTTAAACTGAACACTGAAAATTCCAAATTGTTCAAATGCCTGCCAGTGGGTCCCACTGGGCAGGTCTTCCCCTTCCTCGCGCCAAACAGGGCCCGCGGCGGCGCACTCCGGTGAGCATCGCTGGAATGGCTTTCCCGGTCACCTCCCGACCTCAGACTGCCCCCCCCCCCCGTAATTCGTGGCGCTGAACTCGTCTGAGGTGTCGCCGGCGGCCGTAGATCGCCGGAAATGGGTGCGCGGCGGCGGCAGTGGTGGCTAGGGTTCCGGTGAGCTCGGAAATCGCCTACACCGCATCAAAACGGTCGAGAAATGATTGGAGAGCACCATGGGAGCTCGAGGGTTACGAAAATGGCCGCCAAACCCCATGAAACGGTCGGCAACCTAGAGCTCCACGGTGACCCGAGCTATTATTCCATGGTGGCCCAAAAACAGCAAGAAACTGGTCATTTCTGGACCATACCGCTTGATTCTTGGTCGAGGAGGGCCGCTAGGAAGTGACAAAGGTGCTGACAAGCCGGCTCGGCCAGTAGCTAAACGAGTAGCATGAATTTTGGGGTAGATCGCGCTCTACCCGAACGCACTAAGTTTCGGAAGAACTGGGAATTCTCTTCATCCGGTGAATCAACCGCTATACGGCTTGCAGCTACACGATCTAGAGAGCACGGCGCACCTTTTTCGTGTAGAAGTCAGGCGGTGAAACTGGCCGTGGCGTGCTGTCCACGGGGATCATCTTCGGTTTCCCGCCGTTGAGCTCTGTCCCTCGGTGCCAGTTGCTGATCCGCACGCGCCACAGGCTAGGAGCTTTGGTGTTGTGGGGCCGATGTGGTAGAGCATGCACGGGTGCTGCTGGCACGAGCAACCGAGGCTCGGCTGGTGCCAGCGATCAAAAAAAAAAGTGTGGCGGTGAGCTCCGGTTCTGTTCGGGTGTGAGGGAAACAGCGAGCGCGCGATCAATGAGGAAGGCGACGTGCTGCTGTTTGCTCCCGGGGTAAAGATCAGGCCGAGGCAAACGGAGCCGGTAAGCTGGTCGCCAGCACGCGAGGTGGGGGCGAGGTGGCAGCGCGAGGGGGTCCAGCGCCGACGCGGCTGGCGCGCTGTCTCGGCCGAGAGAGGGAAAATCAGTGGGCTACTTCTCTGTTAAGTCTACTGACAGGTGGGACCTCCCCTCTAATTCTTTTTCCAAATTTCTTTTCTGTTTTTGCTGAATATCCCACCAGCTACTCACAATTTAATATGAGACTTAGCCCCCAAGTTTTGGTTCAAATTTGAGTTCTCCATTTTGAAATTGGGTTGGTCCAATTTGCTTCATATTTAAACTGAAATTCAAATTCAGTTTTGAATTATTACAATCTAGCTCCCTACAAGATGAACTTTAATGGGGGTGAAAATTGGTGGGCTAACTCAGAAAAATGTGCTGAGTTTGAATATGAAGCTAACTTTTGAATTGAGTGATGAAAGTTGCTGCCATTTGAATTTACATTCAAATTGGCCTCTTTTTCAAATACCCCCAAAAGTGCCTCAAAAAGTGTTGGATTTACATGAAACTTGGACTGAACCTTCGCAAGACTTTTTAAGTTCTAGGAGTGGACTCAACCTCTCATGTTCATGTGTAGAAATCCTACTTTGTGAAAGTGTAGGCTTTCCCCTCTAATCACTCTTTTGATGGAGGTTACTTGCTCTTCACAATTCTTCACAAGATATTCACCACAAAACTGTGGTGTTGTGAGGTGATGAAAAGTTTTTGCAAGTCCCTTTTCTTGGGCTTTTACAATATTTTCCAAAAAATATGTGCGAAAACCTACCTTTACGAGACTTACCTCACTCTTATGTAAAATTATTTTGTCAAAACAACACTGACCCACAGTTTACCTTGACAGATGGACGGCTGGTCTGAGGGTACTTGCCAGGACCTCACTGGTTTCCCGCAGGTGTTGATCCGTACTTTGGAGAGACTTGGCTACACGAGGTTTCCGTGCTACCGCTGGAGGGAGTACGAGGAGGATGGTGCACTCCGCTGCGAGGCAGAGGTCCACGTCACTGAGACATCAGGACCTTATGGAGTTCAGCCCTACTCGCTCACCTTCACCAGAGCCCGCTATGCGGACTCCATCAGAGCTGTTGCACGGGAGGCACTGTTGGATCTCAGCGACAGGTGCATGGAGCGGACCGGGCCGATGCCCATCCGTTACTTCCTCGTGTGCCGAGAGGACAGCTACGTCTGGAGGCACCGAGTTGCGACACTGGAGGGACCCACCAAGACTGTGGAGGACACCACCTTGACAGAGACTGCCAGATACCTGCACGCCTTGGACCAGTGCTGCGAGAACGCCCACACAGAGTGGAGGGCAGAGGTTGCTCGCATTCAGGACGCGGAGGCTAGAGTGAGGAGTCTGCAGGCCCAGCTGGACGAGGCCCGCACCGAGACCACGCGAGCTCGTGAGGTGACCGAGGCTCTGCGCGTGGAGCTCAACCACAGGACTGCAGCACACGTCAGGGAGTTGGACTCCCTTTACCAGGCCGGAGCTCGCTCAGGGGGAGCACGAGTCCGGATCACTGCTCGTAAGAGCACCCTGGCCGTGCAGCACGAGAGTGGCACGCAGACGATGCGTGTGTCAGCTGTACCCCACCTGACCCCCTCCGTTCGGGCCACTATAGCCAGGGGCGCTGGACGCTTCGGCCGAGGCAAGAGCCTTCGACTTCTAGAGCAGCTGCGTGGAGGACACACTGGGAGCACGGAGACGTACAGCGACTCCGACGATGACACCGGAGACGAGCCAGAGGAGGACAAGCACCCGCAGGGAGGTGACGGTCAGGACTCGAGCATCGAGATACTGGAGGAGGTTGCTAGCTGTGGAGGACCTAGTCAGGGGACCGCAGGACACGACGGTGGATAGTTCCCCTTCACCGTTGAGGAGTTGGTCGACGACGGGATCGACTTGGGGCGCGAGTGGCGCCAGGAACACGGCATGGAGGACGCCATACCCCACGAGTCCCACCACAGTAGGCAGCGGCCTGTAGTACCATGAGTAGCCCGGCATAGTGTGAGTTATGTATCCCGTGTTAGTGGATGATTAGCATCATGATCGTTAGATGTGGCGTGAGTGTGTTGCAAGGTCCTAGACCTGCTATGTGTTGTACCATGTGCTGATTGTACTCTAGTAATGATGGTGTGATTTGCCGGGAATTAATGGACTTCCAACATGTGTGATAAATCTTCGTTGAATGAAATGGGCAAGAGCTCAGTCGAGGTGCACCCCTCTTGGAAAAATAAAATAATATATAATAATAATAATAGTAATAAGCAAAATATGAACCTAATTAGCAAACCCTTATGTTAGAATATGGTCACATAAAACAAGAAACAATAAACAAAGCAATAGCTAAAGTTCCGTGAAATTTTACTTCTCCAGATGGCCCCCAAGAGATCCGCCAGAGTTCAGGCACGCTGGGAGCGCGTTGCCGAAGGGGCTCAGACACCTGTGGCGCGTGCACCCCGAAGCGTACCAGCTCGGAGGGGCAGGGGAGCAGGACGTCGCGCACCAATCCAGGCCCCACGGGTAGCAGCTTTTGGAGGAGGTGAACCCAATAGGGCAAACAACCTTCCGGTGGGAGTTGGGGAAATCAACCCCGAAGAAGTGTCGGCTGTGGAGGAGGAAGTAGTGCCTCCACCACCACCGGCTACGTTGGCCGAAGTCATGGCAATATAGACACAGCTGTTACAGGCCATAACTCAGGCAATGCAGGGGTAGCGAGGCCCTGGGGCGCCCCCGCCCTCGGGGATGTCAGTGTTCATGAGACTTCAACCCCCGGTCTTTGATGGCGCTGATGAGGACCCGTTGGCAGCCGACGACTGGCTGCGCAACATAGGCAAGAAACTCGACATCACCGCAGCCGGAGACCAGGAGCGGGTAATGCTAGCCTCCCATCAGCTAGTGGGAGCTGCCGCGGAATGGTGGGACAACTACTGTGAAGCAGCGGCCGAACCTGACACAATAAGCTGGGAGGAGTTTCAGCAAGCCTTCCGGGATTACCATATCCCAGAAGGAGTTATTGAAATGAAGGCAGACGAGTTTCGTGCACTACGCCAAGGAGCCATGACCATCAACCAATACATCAAGAAGTTCTTAAAGCTAGGACGCTACACCAGTAGCGAAATCAACACTGACAAGAAGAAGCAAGATCGTTTCCGCAAAGGGTTGAACGATGTCATGAAAGCCCAACTTGTCACACACATATACCCGGATTTCAACACCCTCATGAATAGGGCCATATTACTGGAAGAGGCACGTCACCAGCTGGATGGGGAATGAAAGAGGAAGTTCCAGGTGCAAAAGTTCAAGCAGCAAGAGCGATTCCAACGGGAAAGGCCTAGCTTTCCGCTGAAGCCACGACGACAACCCACAATGCAGTTCCGCACCACGGGGTCCAACCTACAGCAGCCAATGCAACAATACCGGCCACCAAGAACCAATGCACCGCAGCAGGGCAATGCCAACACGACTCGGACGACGACTGCCGGCAGGGCTTGCTTCCATTGCCGTGACCCGGGGCACTTGATCGCAAATTGCCCCCTCATGAGGAAACCATACGACGCCCCGGAAAACTCAAGAGTAAGGACCGTTGCGTCCAACAACGGGTGCAACCCACCGCAGGCGCCAGGACCGCAGAATCGAGCTCAGTCCTTTGGACGCGGTCGTGTGAACTACATCAACGCAAGCCAGGCTGAGGATGCTCCAGACGTCGTACTCAGTGAGTACCTGGTCAACTCAACCCTCGCCACGATACTATTTGATTTTGGGGCTTTGCACTCCTTTATTTCCTCCAACTTTGTGGCTAAAGTGGATTACCCACGGTATGGATAAAAACCCCACTAGTGACCAGATCCCCAGGGGCCACTATAAAGTGCCACCTCGGATGCCTGGGGGTTAAGATTAAAATAAGTGGGGTAGAATTTCTAGCAGACCTAGTCGTCCTGAAGTCGGACGGCATAGATGTCATCCTTGGAATGGACTGGCTGGCATGACATAAAGGGAATATATCATGTGCCGACCGCAAGGTCACGGCGACGAACCGTGACGGGATTACCGTGACATGCCAACCCTGTAAGCTCAGGATGGAACCCCTAGTGTGCAGTCTGGAAACAACACCCTTGGAGCAAGTGCCAGTTGTAAGTGAATACCTAGACGTATTCCCAGAAGAGCTACCCGGAATGCCCCCGGATAGGGATATTGAATTTCTAATCGACCTGATACCTGGGGCAACACCGATAGCTAAGAGGCTGTATCGGATGGCAGCCAACAAGCTGGCCAAGCTAAAGGAGCAGATCGGAGAATTGCAAGAGAAAGGATTTATCCGACCTAGCTCTTCACCCTGGGGAGCTCCCGTACTATTTGTCAAAAAGAAGGACGGTAACTTGAGGATGTGTATCGACTACCGGTCCCTGAATAAGGTCACGATCAAGAACAAGTACCCCTTGCCACGGATCGATAACTTGTTTGACCAACTAAAGAGAGTGAAGTACTTCTCCAAGATCGATCTGCGATCTGGTTACTACCAACTAAAAATCAGAAATGCAGATATCATGAAGACAGCCTTTGTAACTCGTTATGGGCAGCACGAGTTCACAGTAATGCCGTTCGGGCTGACCAACGCACCGGCTTACTTCATGAACTTAATGAACAAGATATTCATGGAAGAGTTGGATAAGTTTGTCGTCAACTTCATAGACGACATACTGATCTACTCGAGAAGTCAGACGGAGCATGCCGAACATCTCAGAATAGTGCTGGGAAGGCTAAGAGCACACCAGCTGTACGCTAAGTTCAGCAAGTGTGAATTTTGGCTGCAGCAGGTCGCGTTACTCGGGCACATCATAAAGGCCGAGGGAGTGGCAGTGGACCCAGCTAAAGTAGAAGCAGTCACTAACTGGAAGCAGCCCACTAGCGTGACGGAAATACGCAGGTTCCTTGGACTGGCTGGGTATTACCGGAGGTTTATAGAAGGGTTCTCCAAAATCGCGAGGCCCATGACCGAGCTGACAAAGAAGGACAAGAGATTTGAGTGGACTCTACCCTGCTAGAACAGCTTTAGAGAATTAAAGAAGAGGTTGACCGCAGCCCTAGTGCTGATCTTGCCGGATATACACAAAGATTTCGTCGTGTGCTGCGACGCCTGCCGACAAGGACTTGGGTGTGTGCTGATGCAGGATGACCGAGTCGTCGCCTATGCATCCAGACAACTAAAGGTCCATGAAAAGAACTACCCAACCCATGACTTGGAGTTGGCAGCTGTAGTCCACGCGCTAAAGATCTGGAGACACTACCTGATCAGAAACAAGTGTCAGATCTTTACAGACCACAAGAGCCTCAAATACATATTCACCCAGTCGGATTTAAACCTAAGGCAGCGAAGGTGGTTGGAGCTGATAAAGGACTACAACCTGGAAGTGCAGTATCACCCCAGAAATGCTAACGTAGTAGCCGACGCTCTAAGCCGGAAGGCTCACTGCAACGCAGTAAGGCTTGTTACCCGCCAACCAAACCTGAGGGCAGAAATGCAGAAGTTGAACCTGCACGTAGCACCCAATGGGTATCTGGGTACCCTATGCCTACAACCCACGTTGGAGGACCGAATTCGGCAAGCCCAACGGGAGGATCCGGAAATCCGTACACTAAAGGCTCAGACAAGGGTAGGCAAGGCCCCTGGGTTTCGAGTGGACAAGCACGAGACCCTGTGGTACGAGAACCGGATATGTGTGCCGAAGGCAAACAGGTTGAGACAACTGATAATGGATGAGGCTCACAATTCAGCATACTCCATCCACCTGAGAACCACCAAGATGTACCAGGACCTAAAACAGAAGTATTGGTGGGTGGCTATGAAAAGAGAAATAGCAGAATTCGTCGTCCATTGCGATGTCTGCCGCCGAGTAAAAGCCGAACATCAGAGGCCAGCAGGGTTGCTACAACCCCTAACCATACCGGTGTGGAAATGGGATGAAATCGCTATGGATTTCATAACCGGGTTACCATGGACGAAAAAGGGAAACAACTCTGTTTGGGTCATCATAGACCGTCTGACGAAGGTGGCCCATTTCATACCAGTCAAAACGACCCACCGTGGATACCAACTAGCGCAGCTATACATCGATCACATACTCCGACTACACGGAGTACCAAGCCGTATAGTATTAGACCGTGGCTCCCAGTTCACGACACACTTTTGGAAGAGTTTGCATGCGCTTCTGGGCACCAAACTAGATTACAGTTCCGCCTACCATCCGCAGACGGACGGCCAGACTGAACGGGTAAATCATATACTAGAAGACATGCTACGTGCATGTGCTCTGACATACGGAAAGCATTGGGAGAAGAGTCTGTCCTTCGCGGAGTTCTCCTACAACAACGGTTACCAGGCAAGCCTACAGATGTCACCCTTCGAGGCATTGTACGGAAGAAAGTGTCGAACACCACTGATGTGGTCAGAGGTTGGGGAGCGATCGTATTTTGGCCCGCCATAATTAAGGACGCAGAGGAACGAGTGGCCACAATCAGAGAGAACCTCAAGGTAGCCCAGAGCAGACAGAAGAGCTATGCAGACACCTACCGAAGGGAGCTCACTTTTGAATAGGGAGACTTTGTATACCTCAAGGTGTCGCCTATCCGAGGAACGAGAAGGTTCCAGATATGGGGAAGGTGGCCCCACGATACATCGGACCATTTGAAATACTCGGAAGAATAGGAGCAGTAGCCTACCGTTTGAAACTGCCAGAGACCATGTCCGATGTGCACAACGTGTTCCACGTATCACAACTCAAGAAATGCCTGAGAGTACCCGAGGAACAGGTATCGTGTGATGCAATGGACCTACAACCGGACTTAAGATACCAAGAGCTGCCTACAAGATCCTGGACGTAATCATCCGGCAGACGCGCAGGAGGGCAGTGCGATTCTGCCGAGTCCAATGGACTAACCATACCGAAGCAGAAGCTACCTGGGAACGAGAGGACGACCTCAGGAGAAAGTTTCCTCACCTATTCGAGGAGGTAACCGAATCTCGAGGACGAGATTCCATTTAAGTGGGGTAGATCTGTAACGGACACAAAATTGGCAAAAAAAAAAGAAAAGAATTACCTCACGAAGGACCGGCCCACTCCCTTTTTCCACCACCGCGCGACCTCTTCCCCCCCCCCCCCCCCCCGCCGCCTCTCCTGAGTGGGCGCTGCGCCGTGCCTAGGGTGACGACGCCACCGGGAAATCCGGTTATGGGACGCCCTGTCCCCATCGCCGGTCGTCGCCCCACGCCGTGCCTCCCTCAGCCACTGCGGATTCCGCCGATTTGACGCCGAATCGAGCAGGCTCGGGATCGGCCGCTCGCTCGCACGCCGGAAATACGGTGACGGGACGCCTCTGCTCGCCCCCCATGCCGCCTTCAATGCTCTGCGCTGAGCTCGGATCAAGGCAGCCCCGCTTCCCCTCCCGGATTCGCGGCCACTGCATCAAATGCCGCCCGGGGGCTCTCCCGCACGCTGCTGCCACTGAAGCCCGCCCCCGCTCGGCTATAAGAGGAGCCCTCCTCCACACAAGCAGGAGCACAGTGCCTCCTCATCTTCTCCCACCCTTGATTGGAGTTCGACCGGTGAACTTGCAAGGAACAGAGGAGCTCCCGCCTTCTTCCACAACTTTGGCCACCTCCCGAGTCCTCCACGGTGAGTTCCCCCACACCCGACTCCTTAGTGTAGCAGCATCTTTGTGGTCTCCTATAGCTCTCCGCGCTGTACTCTGTGTATTGGGCCGCCAAGACGGGCCAGCCACGCAAGGCCGAGCTCGCCGTTGCCATGGTGTGTCGCCGGCTGTTCTGAGGGCTGCATTGACCCAACCGAGGTCCCCGCAGCACCTACGCACCCTCGCGCACGTAGCCAACATGCTAGGCCGAGGGAAAACACATGTAACAGCGAGTTCAAAGAACGTCGCTGTCCCCACATACTCCGGCAAAGCCACTGGCGACGCTCCGACAGTCGTCCTAGCTGCACACCCCACCCACAGGACTCCTCCCGATATGTAGAGGCCTGGCCACTAGCTGGTTGTCCCGGAGAACGAAAGGATTGCGGCTCCGGCTAGCCGCCGGCAGCCACCCCGCCGCCCAATCCTAAGTGGCACCTCTATGGCATGCACGTGAAGTACACGTGGCGCGACAGGCCAGCAAACTAACCCACCCGGCCGCCACCACCGCGATCGCCGGCAAACTGCCACCGCCTCTCCGGCGACCCCCGTGGCCTAAGGACCTTTCCGTTAGACTCCCCACGCTACGTAGGCTTCCGGCATGAACCACGTTAGACAAACCGACAAAGAAAGCGCGGCTCTGGCTAGCTGCCGATCGCCTCCGCCGCGCCAACAACCTTCCCTGACCGGCCACTCACATAGCAGCCAGGTGGCAGGGCCACACAGGCAAGGTGCTGATGTGGTCGCTGACCCAGCGCCCCACGGGCGCCAGCTCACCGCACGCTTGATAGAGCTCCTGTGGACTCATTCCATATGGACCGGAGGGCCAACAGCTATGGACCAAGTCCCGGTCCATGGAACAGTGACCCATGAGGTCCTGGCCCCGCCGGTCAGCCGCTACATGCAGAGAAAAGCGCTAGGTACACCCGATATCCTCCTTGGAGTCTCCGGTGTGATCGAACCACACAAGTCACCATGCACCATCTCCAGCAGTTGTTCTGCACGATATCCTCCTTGATCCGGGAATGGGCTTCGCTTCTGTTTCCCAGCTTGACATGCCTTGCACACTTGGTCAAGCTGTCCCATGAGTGGCATACCTCGTACTAGCTCTTCTTGGACCATCTTCCTCAGAGCTGCCACATTTACATGCCCAAAACGTGTGTGCCATCTCCTGGTTTCATCCAGCCCCTTCATCACCATGCACCCAGCTTGATACATCTTCACCCTAAGCATGTACAGACGATTCTCTTTGCGCTCAACTTTCACCAACAGCTTCCCATCTGGTTCACGGATCTCCAGCAGCCCATTCATGACTCCGACACGATAGCCGGCTTCATCCAACTGCCCAATGCTGATGATGTTTGTAGCAAGCTGTGGAATAAAGTATACCCCAGAGAATGCACGGTGCTCACCATTCTTGCCGATGAAGACTATTGTACCTCTGCCTTCTAAATTGGCCACTGAATCGTCCTCGAAACGCACAGACCCTACCACGCCGGTGTCCAACTCCGTAAATACCGAACGTGATCCAGTCATGTGATCAGTAGCCCTAGTGTCCAACACCCATGCATGTTTTCCACTCTCCTCCTTAGTTTCAAGTTGAGCAAGTACCTTCTCTTCACGGGGTTCAACTGACTTATCTTCTGCTTTTGATTGCTCCTTTCTCAGGACCTGCAGTGTGGATGTCAGTGGCGAGGATTTCACCACAAGGAGCGACGCCTCCTCATCACCCTCATGCACAACATGCACATGTTCCTTCTTCGGCTTCACACAGCAATCCCTAGCCCAGTGTCCGAGTTTTCCACATCTCCTACACTCGTCTCGACTGCGATTGCTCGATCCACCCAATGAGTTGCCAGGAAAAGGTCCACCATCATTTCTGTGACCTCTTCCACGTCCTCGTCTTCCACCGCCATGACGACCACCACCAGTGCGACCGCTTTCACCATACCGATGCTCAGCCTCCCGTTTCGTCTGCCTCGCCTGCCATTCTTCTTCAGTCAGATAAAGTTTACCTTCGTGATGCATCGCTGATGGTGGTTCTTCGAAAGCATCTTCAGCAGCCTTGAGCCTCCCGGTCAGGTCCGCCACTGTAAGCGATGACACGTCCAATAACGTGGTAATAGCTACCACGACTTGTCTAAATCGCTGAGGCACACTCCGGATCATTTTCTCTATGACTTGAGTCTCCGTAATCTTATCTCCAAGAGTAGTAAGATTAGATGCCATACCACTGAGCCGGAGTGTGAAGTCTTCAATGGACTCTCTCTCCTTGAACGTTGCCGCATCAAACTGCCTGCGCAAATTCTGAGCGGATGTCTTCCTGACCCTGTCATCTCCAATGCGCATCGTGGCAATGGCATCCCAGGCTTCTTTCGCCGTCTCCTTCTGTGCGATCACCGGCCACAACTCCGGTGGAACAGCACTGCAAAGGGCATCCAGCGCCTGCGTATCTTCGTGTTGTTCCACACTGCCAGTTTCAATCGCCTCTCAAAGCATCCGGGCTTTGAGTTTTACCTTCATGAGAAGTGCCCAATCCGTGTAGTTTGTCTTTGTGAGCATGGGAAATGGAGTTCCCCCACTCACTTCCCGGATCACTCGTTGAACCGAGCTGCTACCCTCACCGGCATCATCTCCACTTCTACCGATCTTCCCCATTGGCCTTACCTCGGCTCACGCGGACTAGGTGCCAACGACTGCTTCCTCGCCACGACCGCCGCCCAGCCCGTAGCCGGCTCTGATACCACTTGACAGGAACGGATCACCTGAAAACAAGCTCGTCGCCGAGATGAAGTCCAATGAACTCAACACACGTGATCACTTGGGGTGCACGAAGGAGCAACGTGTGATCCGAATATTTTGGCAACTACTGCCGGTTTTCATTCCATTAACAAGTTTAAATAGCAAACAGAAGATCATGGGAACATGCATCAGTCCACTCCCCCTAATGCGCTGCATGGAAACAGTGCCATGCAGTGCGACGCGCTCCGGGCGTTCCCGCCTCAGCCGAGCTCCACGCGCTTAACTGAAAACACAACGAGTTTAAAAGGAAAAAGCAACAAAACACACAAGTGCACGACAAGGATTATGCCTGACATACACAACCTACATCCTCCCTTTCTCCAATACCGAGATCTGTTCTATCAGCACTAAAAGACCATAACTGGCTTGCTGCAATGCAAGAAGAGTTCAAAGCTCTCCAGGCAAACAATACATGGGTCCTAGTGCCACGTCCACCAAGCATAAACATTGTGACAGGGAAATGGGTCTTTAAACATAAATACAGACCAGACGGCAGCTTTGACAAATACAAGGCTCGGTGGGTTGTACGTGGTTTTCATCAGCAAGCCGGAATAGATTTTGGAGAGACATTTGCTCCAGTAATCAAGCAAGAAACAGTTCGCACAGTGCTTACAATAGCAGCCAGCAGAAAATTGAATGTCAATCAGCTTGACGTCTCCAACGCCTTCCTGCATGGACATCTTCAGGAACAAGTCTACTGCACTCAGCCCACTGGATTTATAGATGAATCTATGCCGGATGCTGTATGCCTGCTCTCTAAGTCTCTGTATGGCTTAAAGCAGGCCTCACGCGCATGGTTCACAAGGTTTGCTAACTTTGCTTCCAAAATTGGGTTTCATGCAACGCGATCAGATTCCTCATTATTTGTTTATCACCAAGATGACATAACTGCATATCTGCTGCTATATGTGGACGATATGATTCTCACCTCGTCTTCTGATCAACATTTGCAAACAACTATTGCCTCCTTGCGATCTGAATTTGCTATCAAGGATCTCGGTTCCCTGAAGTTTTTCTTAGGGGTAGCCAACAAAAATATGCTGAGGAATTACTTGAGCGTGCCGGGATGAGTTCTTGCAAGCCTGCACCAACAACAGTTGATACTAAAGCTAAGCTTCCATGTTCCAGTGGACAAAGAGTCTCGAATGCGTCTGAATACAGACAGATGGCTGGAGCATTACAGTATCTAACTATCACACGACCAGACATCTCATACGCTGTACAACAAGTATGTCTACATATGCATGACCCACATGACTGTCATCTTGCTCTTCTTAAGAGGATTCTTCGGTACATCAAAGGTACTACTCATATGGTTCTTCATATATATGCTACTTGGTTGTCGTCTATTGTTGCATATTCAGATGCAGATTGGGCCGGGTGCCCGGATACTAGACGTTCTACATTAGGTTATGGCGTTTACCTTGGAGACTCTTTAATCTCATGGTCTAGCAGAAGACAACCAACACCAACAGTCTCCAGGTCAAGCGCAGAGGTAGAATACCGAGCAGTGGCAAATGCAAACTCAGAATGTGCATGGCTGCGTCAGCTCCTTACTGAACTCAACTGCTCAACTGATAAAACTGCCATTGTCTACTACGACAACATTTTAGCAGTATACATGTCCCACAATCCTGTTCACCATCGTCGAACAAAACATATCAAGATTGACATTCATTTTGTTCATGAGAAGGTAGCAATTGGAGACCTTAGAGTACATCATGTGCCGAGCAGTAGTCATTCGCTGATATTATGACCAAAGGTCTGTCCACATCGGCTTTCAATGACTTCAGATCCAGTCTCTGCGTTGGTTCACACACGGCTGAGACTGCGGGGGTGTTAACCGACGTATCTTCATCATAGCGCTGGTCTTCAGCAATAAACTCCGTGCGAGACCTCAGCACCCACAGCAGCTATGCGATGGCTCCATGCAGACGTACGCCACTCCGCATCACACGTCTCCGCTGCGCGTCGCACGTCCGTTCCGTTACCTGGTTTAGCGCCGACCTGGTGCATGTATCTGCCGACTTAGGAACGTTAGTTATCTGCAATTGTGTATATATTCGACCTCATTGATCAATATACGCGCGGCTGCCATTCTTAATACTCTTACAACCTTCTCTATGCCGCTATCGGCTTGACTCGTCGCTGACAAAGGGTTCTTCTGCTCCGTTGCGATGGCAGCCAGCGCTTCAAACCCCCTATCAGCTCGAGTTAGACCTGTAGCTTCACCTGACGTCGTCGCAGACGAAGCAGCCATGTACACAGCTCCGTCGCTCTGCGCCCTCACTAACGGCGCTAACACATCGCATTCCATCTTCGCCGGCGACGACGCGCTGTGCCGCATGCACGGGACCGGCGACTCCTGCAGTGAGCGCGGCGGCGGAGCGGCGGCATCGACCGGGAGCAGAGGAAGCATCGCATGCGGCAGTCGTTGACAGCCGAGCGTCAGTGCGGTAGTACAAGAGCGTCAAGAGCCTCCAGAGGTCGCCGTCAGACTCCATGTCGTGGAGCGTGTCCAGTCCTTCCTCGACGATCGCGTACCGGATGCGTACGTCGGAGTAGCCGGCGAGCACCGCCAGCCGCGCGCTGAGGCCGCCCAGGCGCTCGTACAGGCCGACCTTGACGAGCCGGTTCTCGCCCCCGACGTACCTTGACTTGCCGCTGACGGTGCACCGCCGGATCTCCCCGCCGTAGCTTACTATCAGCTTTACCTTCTTGTCGCCGGTCGCCATATATACCGTGAAATCGCACGAGTGCTCGTGCTCGTATGGCGGAAGACAGCTAAACTGCGGTTTGCCGATCATATTTATACGACATGGATTTGGAGGTGGAATACGACTTGCACCCGAAGTCCGATTAGCTGAAGGACTCAAGCGGAGGCAGACCCATCAATCGGGCGAGGTAGGGCGCGTTTTCACATCTGGCCAGCTGCAACGTGCTATACTCACAGAACGCTTTTACACTTTATGTTCCTGGTCGATAGTTGTCAGTTCTGGGTAACAACGTTATATGGCCGCAATGTGACCTGGAGAAGTCGCTTTCTTACAAGAGATGCATAACATTCATCCACATAAGGTCGGGTTGTGGCTTCTGTGCCGGGATTTTGAAAATGATTTAGGCCTCATTTGAGAAGGCCATAATGGATTAATGGGACCTGACCCAAGCCACATGTGGATTCATATACTCGTCTGAAGAAAATACTCGTATATTTTGGTTATGGATTAGCCCAGTCCACTTTGCATCCACGCCCATCAACAAGTGAATCCACCGACTCCACCACAGATCGAGATTGTTCCGCTTGCTCTTGCAACACCGAGACGGTTGTAATGGTTTTAATGGTTGTTTTATATAAAATTGTTGGTCCATGATAAAAGATGACTTCTATTCTCTTTGTGAATGGTAATTTCGATCTGAAGGCAATCGATAACTCCTTCATTACACTAATTCCAAAGACTAATAGCCCAACAAACGTGAATGAGTTCAGGACTATTTCTTTACTTAACTCAGTTATGAAGTTGATTACGAAACTTATGGCAAATAAACTCGAAATGGTAATAAGGTCTATAATACATAAAAACCAATATGGTTCTATAAAACAGAGAACGATACAGGATTGCCTTGCTTGGGTGTGTGTGTATAATATTATATATTATATATATAGTCTAAAAAGGAGATTTTGATGCTTAAATTGGATTTTACTAATGCTTTCGATACACTACAGGAATCGCCACAGTATACGACGGCTAAAATTATTGACGACGGTTAAAATCCACTGTCATCAATTAGTCATTAAGTGACGACCGTTAACCTAGAAACGTCGTCTATAAGGTCTCGGGCCTTATAGACGACGGCCCACAGTCGACAATAAAAGGCCCTCGTCAACATGGGCCTGCCCAAGACTTTATAGACGACGGTTAAACAACGCTATCGTTAATAAGACGTTATAGACGACGGTTTAAGTATACCGTCATTTATAAGACCCGATTTACTTGGGCAGCGGCCGCCACTCGGCTCTCTTTCGCACTCACGCCGCCACCGCTTCGTCCGAGCGTCGCCCCCGCCGACCGCCGTTGGGAGCGCCGCTACTGTTTCGTTGGAGGCCGAGCGCCGCCGCCGCCGACCTCGCGCCGCCACCGCTTCGTCCGAGCGCCGCCGCCGCCGACCGCCGTTGGGAGCGCCGCCACCGTTTCGTTGGAGGCCGAGCGCCGCCGCCGCCGACCTCGCACCGCCACCACTTCGTCCGAGCGCCGCCGCTGCTGACCGCTGTCATCCCAACGAGATACGCCGCCTCCCTCTTTCCTCCCCTCCTCTTCTCCTCCAATCCAATGGTGCACGTACGATTATAGTTTCCATCTACTATTGAGTTCATACATATTTTCCCAGCATAATTAAGAGAAAACAAAGCTCATCAACACTGCTCTTGTATGCTCGTCAACACAATTTTTCCATGTCAAAAGGAAGCCTTTACTTTCCGTCTTTGAAATTTCTGTTAACATCTTTGAAATTTCCTCAAAATGTGGATGAGGTCGAGGCCACTGCACTAAGCATGCAGCGGATCAAGTTCAGCAACAGTAGCTCTATTCAATTCTTGGAACCAAAAGTTTAGCTTCACCATCAGATTTTCACCGATAGAAGTTAGGCCAACACCCAGCTGAATCATCAAGGCAAAAGGCACATAAAAGAAAATCGCATTTCAATCAAGAGGCGAGCCAAGCATAACACCATACGGTATGCTAGCAAAAAAGTTGCTACGCTACATATTACTTTCTGTGTATCAAAGAATTTCAGTCCATAAAAAATTCCAACCATCCCCGAACTGAGGATTACAAGAACACATATATGACAGCAAAACTGGGATACACACTACTGGATAACTATATCCCGGGGTAGTTGGACTGCTACAAGAAACATCTTTGGCTTAGCACATGGCATGGTTGTATCATTGTTGGATGGCTCAGCGCCTGGAATGGTTGTATCAATGTTACTAGGCATCAGCACATTGAAGCCATCTGAAGCTGCATGGAAGGTATATGTGGGTGCCAATGCAATTCTTTCAAATGTTTCTGTCCCCGCTCACACAAAAAAAAAGTGAATATGATGCATTCAACTCTTTACAAGCGATAACTCCGTAGGAAAAAAGAATCAGCCAGAAAGACGACAATGACGAACAAATATCCATTTTCATTTTATCATAAATTGATTAATGTCTAATATCATCATATGGCACTTGGCGCCACAGAAAACAACACAGGCTCTGACTTGCACTTCAAGATTTTCCCTTGCCGTATCAGGACTTGTTGCTCGTTTGTGATTTCAATGTCATCTCTGAACGAACGTGTTCTCGTGTAGAAATCCGCTTCAAGGGTAAAGATGGTGCAAGGGTAAAAATGTTTTTTGTCATGAACTTAACACCGTTAAATAAACTAAACAGAGTAGGTCAATCCATTTATTCAATTTGAAAAAACAGGGTCAAATGCTCAAACTCTAAAAAAGAGGGTCAAACGTGCAGTTAGGGTTTAAAATAGGGTTAGTTTTGCAAATGTCCCTTAAAATTTTGAATTCGCTAGAAAGTTTGAAATCCGGATTTTAAACTCAAATGGAAATAAAAGGAAACAGAAAAGGAAAAGAAAAAAGAAAAATCCTAAAATGATTCTAATCCGGTTCATTCCCCCGCCCGGCCCAACTCACCTGAGCCCAGAAATACCCTCGCGCCCGCCCCTGCCGTGGAACCCGCTTGCCCGCCTCCTTCCTCTCGCTTTCGAGTGGGCCCCGCACCCCTTCTCCTACCTCCAGCCGAACCAGCTCGCGCGCGCTAGAAACTGCCGCTGATCAATTCTCTGGTTTTGCCCACTAATCCATTGAATCACCGTGTCAATCATGACGACCATGACCCCCTCCGCATTTCCCCTTCTGTAAAACCCAAGCTAAGATCCCCAATTTCACCCTGCGTGGAGCTTTAACTCTAGTCATCCACGAGGTGCGTGTTCCGCACGTTCCCATCGATTTCTTCGACAATTCTTCGTTTTTCTTGCTCATTTGCGATCGCCGGACATCACCAAATAGAGGTATTGTCGCTGCTCCGTCGACTTCACGACGACCGAGCCTCCTCGCTTCCCTTTTCTCGTTACCGACACCTTTCCTCGCATCCTCGAACCCTCGCGCGCACGCCCCTAAGTCACCCCGGTCCCCCTCTTTCTTTTGGCACTAGATGCAAGTAGGATTAAAGCCCAGAACAATTTTCCGCTGACGCCCTGGCGAGCCCTCGCCACCGTGCCCACCGGACGCAGCTGCGCGCCGCCGCCCTTGCCTTCGAGGTGACTTGGCTCCTCTCCGGCCATTCATCTTGAGCGTGCGGCCGAGATTAGAATAGCGTGCAACCCTTCGGATTTTAAAATCAGAACCGTCCGCTATCCGACGGCCACCGTTCAATCCAGTTAAACTGCACGTGAGATTTACACTAAGGCCCTTGAGGTTTCTCGGATTAGTGCGCCAACCTGGAAATTTCATGCCCAAGCCCCTGTAGTTTGTAATAATTATGAAATATGTTATAAAAATTAGTTTAAGCCCCAAATTGATAGGAATTTAGATTTAAACCCTAGATTTAATTTTAGGAAATTTTGTTTTAGCCCTGACCAGTAGTAGAATTTTAGATTTGCCCCTATTTCTATTAAAAGTGATTTTAGCCATTATTATAATTCTATTTAGAGTAGAAAGCAAATCTGATAATTCCAAAAATGGTAGAAAAATAGTTAGAATGTTTAGGAAAAAATTAGAATATTTTTCAGTAAAACATAAAAATGATTTTCACCATTATAGTAAATCTGTTTTGTAGAAAAATTTAGATCAGCATTAGAATTTTTTTAGAAATTTCATAGTTCATAAAAGTAATGAAGAAACCTTAGGAAAAATAGGGAAATAATATTTTAGCTCTGTAATAATTCTGAATAGTCATTTTTAATCAAAAAAGTTGTTAGAAAATGTATTGTTAGTGTATTTTGACATTAAAATGTAAAATAGGCATAGGAATAAATTCTTAGAAAAATAATTCATGCACATTATTAGGCTTAACTCAACTTCTAACATATTTTTGGTGCATGAACTCATTTTAGGAAAAAACCATTCCAAGCCCAAAATAAATATAAAAGTGCTATAAAAACATTAAATCCACAAAGATCAGTTCACCTATGCAGAACCTAGCAAATCCAATGAAATTCAGTTATGAGATGGTTTTGCATAGGATGTTTTTTGATTGATTATTGTGTTGTTAGTTAGACTTATGCTTGTTATTGTATATTCGTTGTCGTTTGTGCGCCATCGAATCGTACAATCGGGACTCGACCCGTCATATAACCTTCAAGAGCAACAGATCCCCGTCGACCCCGCTTACTACTATGGAGGCAAGTGTTCTCCAACATTTCACACCCGTTTTCATAGAATTTTAGTTAGTTGCATGCTAAATAAATTGAATCCTATGATATACCTGTTTCCATACTATTTCGTTGTCGCCATGGTTAGTTTGGTGGGTAATCATTTTATGATAGAATTGCTTTGCCATGCTTTGTAATGGGGATAAAAAGATGAATCACATGTTGTATTATTATACAATTATGATATTGGAACTGGTGTGGTTGGTAGGAACCCGATAGGCTGGTTGGAGTTGGCTGGTGCATGCGTGCACGAGAATCCCTAGTTTGGGGTATGCTGCCGGGAAGGGTTCTAAGGACCGGTTCATGGAGAAAGTCACTAAGCTAAACAATACCACCACAGAATCAAGTATGGGCTGACTTGGTTGATTAATTTGGTCTCTCCCGGTGTAGTGCGGGTAATAGACTTTTGCGGGGAATGGGTTCAGGGGTACTTCCATGGGAACAACAAGGCTCAAGAGGGGCTTCTCCTGGCGAAGGGAAAATAGACTTCAGGTGCTGGAGCGGTGAAACCTCAGAGGGTCGGTACAACTCAGGGGAAATCATTGTAAAGACCTCGTAGTGATCTCCTGGCCACACACCTAAGGAAGTGTGTAATGTGGTTAGCTGCTACTGGCGTCAGGGAGGTTTATTCAGTCCACCTGGCAATAGGGGATGAAATCACAGCTTGTGGGAAAAGGGTACACACTTTGCAGAGTTAACCAATTGTCTAGATAGTCGTGCTCACGCTCAAGAGTGCCTTGGAACCAACTTTATGATTCACACTTTGGGAATTCAGATGGTTTGGTTGGATCTTGGTTTCTATTTCGGGACTTGGGATAACATTCATAGAGGTAAGTTAGTAGTAAACTTTTTAGGATAGGTTTATATTGCTTAGTGCTTATCCTGTTTAAGCCTTCTCTATTGTTGCCATTATGCGCATTATTTTTTCACACTTGCTGAGTTTCATTTGGTACTCAAACTTATTTATTTTCCCACCTTGAAGATAAAGTGAATCTACGCAGATCCATAGGAAGGTTTCTAGGCTATTGTTCCCTGGGCGATGCCTGTGTTGAAGGCCTACTTTTCCGCTGATATATAATTTTCTTTTAGAAAAAAGAGATCCTTTTGTAGTGATTATGTACTCAAACATGGTCTACATAATGGTATTTAACTTTTATCACCACATGTATGATGAGAACTGATACTGGCATACATGTGAGATACGCTCGGTTGTTCTCTTGAAAAACAGGGTGTGACAGAGTGGTATCGGAGCCGTGTTGCACGTAGGACGCAAACCTAGATATAAATGGTCAAAGTAAGGATCTATTTTGAAAATATTTGCAAAATCTCTTCGTACTCTTTACCTTGTTCACATTCTTGTTATTATTCATTAAATTTTTTGGTTTCTAACACTCATCCTTTTCAAAATTTTATAGATGGCTCACTGCAAGAACACCGCTTGCAAGGTAATTGGAGCCCGTGTGCCATGCCACCGTTTGGCCCCATGGTTCCCTTGCATGGACTCCGTGACCTGGAAGTGTTCGTTTCTTCTGGAGAGACTGCTAGCTACATGGTCCATTGCTTCAGAACTATGCTGAGCGTTGCGGCATAAGAGGACAACAAGATCTCCCTCCACTACCACACCAGAAGGGTTCACCGCTACGGAGGCACCGAGTGGACCTCGGAGCTGTTTGTCTACTACGAGGATAGACTGCTGAAGACACCACTCCCCGGCCTAGAGAAGCTCTAGAGAGGCCGCAGAGAAGGATGCTACTTGGGAGGCAATTACTTGTTGGAGCCACATGCAACACACTCGACTGGAGACCTCCGACCATGCTTTTGTTCCTCAGCGACCGAGTGGCACGACCAACATCCCCTTACGTACAGTGTTGGGTCCCCTGAACATCAACCAGTTGGAGTAGAGCGTGGAAGACGGAGTCGAGCTCAGCGCCCGTCTACAGGAATGCTAGATGGAACTCACGAACCTTTGTGATGTCGCTCAGGTTCTCGAGAAGATGGTTCGGAGATATCAGAGGATTACCGAGGAGGACCCTATAGACTACGCCTCCGATATCAAGACAGTGGTTCCTAACTCGCCAGGTCGTCGGGACTGTGGGGACGTCGTACCACCTGCATCAGAGTCTGCCGAGATCGACATCAATGGAGGCGACGGCGATGAGAACCCATAGGATGCTTCAGTAGAGCAGGAGTAGATTGAGATTTTGTCAACAACTCAGGACTAGGTCCCTTTATTTAAATAAGAGCTTGTAGTGATTGTAACTAGGTGTTTTGAAGTTGTATCTTTTGAATGGCTGCTTGTTTGAATGTTTAACTATTAATAAAATATTCTTTTTCATCTATTTTATCTCCCTTGATGCATATTGAGGAATCTTATTCATTAGAATCATCCCTATCTACCTTATCTATTAGCCTGTTCTAAATAAAACCCTTCCAAATATCAGATGGTAGGTAGAGGCTGAGGCCATGGACGTGGTGTGCCCCTTGGGGACAACAATGAACAAGGAGGAGCCCCACTACTCGGCTGGAATGAAAGAGAAGCACCAGCTGTAGACCGAATGCAGCAGATGATGGCTATGCAGATGCGGCTTTTGCAAAACCTCCACCACAACCAGTGCTAAGACCGAGGTCGTGCTTCAGAGACTTCCTGAATACCCAACCGCCTAGTTTTGCGAATGCAAATTGAACCAATGGATGTAGATGACTGGCTCAAGACTATGTTGAACTTTTTGAGCATGTCTTGCGTGTACTTCGTTTGGCAAATGAATGTACCGTCTTTGAGTTTCTTCACTTGAAAACCTTTGATTTGTGAGTACCCCTTGGTGTGACGCCCTCAATTCTGTGGAAAACCACCGAACCGAGAACTGATGCATATGTGTGCCCAGGATATTCATCACACATACACATATGTTCCACAAACTGAATTCAGAATATATATAATCACGAATAACAGAGTTTATTACAATGTTTCATGAGTCTTGGGCTCATACTCACAGCGGAAGTCTTAATCTAACAGCGGAAGTCTTATTTCTATGCAGCGAAAGTCTTCTAACTAGTTTGGAAGCAATTCTAAGCAGTAGCGGCTCCATCTCTACTCCATCCCCACAGGCAAGGTTGAGAACAGATCACACGCTTAATGCTCCACTTGGTCTTCATAGAAATATTCTCCTATTGCTGATGATGAAATAATAATGCAAGTTTGAGTACAATGATGTACTCAGCAAGTGCGGGAAAATATGATATGTAGCTCACAATAAGGTAGGTATAAAAAGGCTCATTGCAAAAAGCAAAGTTATTTATCAAAACCATGATAAAACAACAACTCATCTTTAAATGAATGTAATCCCAACATGTATTAAAATAACAATCATACCTCCATTATGTTCATTACCTTCCATGTCACAACCAGACATCAATCAACCTCATTCTTGCTCACGAATACCTCCTCGTATTCGCTACCATCTCACGAATACCATCTCGTATCGCTACCATTTAATCTCATAAACAACTTCGTCTCCCACCGAGACTAACCTTGTTGTCATGACTCAACAGTCATGCAACCCATCTTATCACCCAGACTCAACAGTCCCAAAAACCAAACCATCCAAAACCATAACCAATAACCGTATCCAATAACCATATCCAATAACCAACCCAACTAATCATGGAAGTTGGACAGGCGCTCGTGACCGTAAGCTCGGCTATCATGATAGTTTTAGACTCTGCAGAGTTTGCACCTCTTTACCCACAAGTTTGTGATTTCGTCACCCGTCGGCGACTGCAGAACCTCCATTATACCAGTACACAACCGTCGGTGTATGGCCAAGAGATCACAAAATAGCCTTTATAAAGGGGTTACTAGATATATGGACTCACTAAGGTTTCACCGGCAGGCTAGAATCTCCAATTCTCCCACCCACGGGCCCCCTCTTGTGCCATGCAGTTCCTAGGGCAGTCCTCACTCGACTCCCATTCCCCGCGCCTTCCACGGTCCATAACAATCTAGCAACTTACCTAATTAGTCAGCTAAGCCGCACCCATACTTGGCCTTGTGGTGGCACTGTTATCCTGGCATGTGCTCGCATGAATCGGTCCTTATATATACGGCAAGTAAACCACCATCTCATGCTACCTCATTCACAAACCCAGTCTTGCCTAGATCTCCCTCCGATCCATGTTCATTAACAACATTAGTTTCTCATTATCATTACGAGTGCAGTTAGCTAGACACATCTATCTCGCTTCCCAATCCCATGGACTCAGCGAAGCATAAAAGTAAAAACCATACCCGACTCATAAACATCCCTGGCGACAAGGGTGGTTTAACCAAAGCTAGTAAACTCCTATAAAAGGGTTTCCCATCATGTTTGACTCAGCACACACACCTTTTCGCAAAACAAAACAGTTTTTCCCAAAACATAGGATCAATATGGTCAAGGAGCACTTGTCTTGTTCTTGCGGTTCCAGTTGCTCTTGGATCTCGAAACCTTGTTGTTGCAGCTCGTCGTAGACAGCTCGTTGAGCTTGTCCTGCTATACAGGATCACGCACATACAAGATCCACAACAATCAATATCATGCACAAACCTTAACTAGATGCGATGATGTATATGCATGCTATCCTATAATGCATTTTAGTTTTATTAGGTCGGTTTGTACGTGTTCTTGCATGGTTTTATGATGAACAGAGGTGTTCGGATCAGATATGGATGTGGCGATAAACTTGTCTTTAGATCAACCCGATCAACAAGTGATCTGTCTACGAGAAAGCTTCTGTTCGAAAGGAATCGAAGAACAGATGCAAAGAAAACACAACGATGTCGTAAGGTGGCATTGGAGACCTACCTTACGTTCTTCTCGACCTCGGAGTCCTTCTCTGATCAGACAGATCGTTGGGGCTCTCTTCCAGCGATCTTCCTCGCTGATCTCCGGCGATGGCTTACTCGGCGAGTTGGGGCTAGGGCTCTAAGTCATCGGCTCAGGAGTTGGAAGAGAAGTTCGTGGTTTCGGCCAAGGGTTCTGGGTTCTATTTATAACCGGGAGAAGAAGAGTCCTAATCTGATTGTATTCCGAATAAGAGTCCTATTTAGATTGTCGTTAAATCTTAACAACTTACCTTTAGTTGATTTGGTGCGGTAACATTGTGGAATTCAGGTCGGTTTCTCCTCCGTACCGGTATTTCTACGCGTACAGAATCCAAAAACCGCTCTAGAACTCGTTACCTCCGCGGTGATGATCTCCGGAGGCCCCACGTGTCCACCGAGGCCGGGTCTCCTCCTTTCCGTAGAGACGAGCTCCGGTTGTGTCGCGTGTCAAGCGAGCGAGACCTCCCTTCTTCTTCGGAGGTGAGCTCCGCGTGCGCCACGTATCCTGGCAGTCGGGACCTCCTCTCTATTCGGAGGTGGCTCCGTGCACGCCATGTGTCAGTGCCGGACCTTTCCTCTCTCCGGAGGTAGCTCCGGGTGTGCCACGTATCCATTCCGGACCTCCCTTTCCTCAGAGACGAGCTCCGAGGTCGACACGTGTCCAACAGTGACGGACCTCCCGGAGATAAGCTCCGGTGACGACACGTGTCCAATAGAACCAGACCTCTCGGTGGTGATCCCTGAGATCGATACGTATCCCGCGCGACTGGTCCTCTGATTTCCACGGTGACTAGCTCCGAAGGTGACATGTGTCCTACGGAACTGCCTTTGCTTCTTCCGCAGAGGCTAGCTCCGGGGGCAACACGTGTCCCACAGGGTCAGACCTCTCCCCCTTTGCGGAGAAGAGCCCGAGCCTGCCACGTAGCCAGTTTAGCGGCGGACCTCTCCCCACTCTGCAGGGATGAGCTTCGAACATGCCACGTGGCCAGCAGGCCGCGGAAGTTGTCTTCGGCGCTCTCTGGGATCTGGATTCGGCTCTTATTGGCTATCTTTTTTATATCTTTCTCTGTTCCTACTTCTTTTAAAATGTTCTTTCTTCATGAAACATGAATATATGCAGAAACCAAAAATGAGGGTGTCACACTTGGCCACAAGTCGCGCTTTATTTTTTATCACCACCCCGTGTTTGTCTTGTTTGTTGCAGAACAGCCATTTTGTGCCCACAATGTTTGCATGTGGTCGCTCCACAAGTTCCCATACTTGATTCCTCTTGAAGTTGTTGAGTTCCTATTGCATTGCCATCACCTAATCCGGATCTCGTAGTGCATCTTCAACCCTAAATGGTTCCATAGAAGAGACAAACGAGTAATGTTCACAAAGATTAGGAATGCGAGATCGAGTAATTACCCCCTTGGAGATATCTCCAAGGATGTTGTCTACGGGATGATTTCGTTGGACACTTTGGTGCACTCTTGGGTGAGGAACTTGTGGTCTTGTGTCACTTTCTTCCTCTTCTTCATATCCCCCTTGATCATTGCCCCCATGTTGATTTTTATCACCTTGATCTTGTTGAGGTTGATCTTGCAAGTCTTGTGGTTGATCTTGTGTGGATGGCTCCAGTTGCGGTGATGTTGGTTCACTTGGATCTTGCGGTTGCTCTTGAGGTCGAACATCTCCAAGTGTCATTCTTCTCAAAGCTTGCCACGGGGCTTCTTCTTCATCTAGCACACAACGACCAAATTGCTCCACTTGGAAGCCATTAGTCTCATCAAACACTATGTCACATGCAACTTCGACTATCCCAGAGGTTTTGTTGAAGACACGGTAAGCTTAAGTGTTTGAGTCATAACCAAGCAAGAAACCTTCATCAGATTTTGAAGCGAACTTCGATGTCCTAGGCTTCTTGTTGAGAATATAATATTTGCTTCCAGAACTCTAAAGTAAGAAATATTTGGCTTGTTACGGTAAGAAGCTCATACGGAGTCCTTTTTACGAGTCGATGAAGATATATTCGGTTTGTGGCGTGGCACGCGGTGTTGATGGCTTCCGCCCAAATCTATCCGAAGACTTGTACTCATCGAGCATAGTCCTCGCTATCTCAATGAGTGTTCGATTCTTTCTTTCAGCTACCCCATTTTGTTCGGGGGATTATGGGGCCAAAAATTCATGCTTGATTCCTTATTCTTCCAAGAACTCCTCAACTTGAGTATTCTTGAATTCAGTGCTGTTGTCACTCCTAATTTTCTTAATTCAGGGCACTTGTGTTTCTCCCTTATTATGCAAGCAAAATACCCAAGTGAATCTAGAAAAATCATCTGCAACTACTAAATTGTATTTGTTACTGCTATTCTTATGTAGGCGATTGGACCAAAGAGATCCATATGTAGTATCACCAACGGTCTTGTAGTTGTCATCATATTGTTGGTGGGATGTTGTACTCCAACTTGCTTCACGGATTGACATGCGTTACATGGCCTGTCTTTCTTGAATACAACGTTCTTCAAGCCTCGGATATGATCCACTTTTAGAAGTGTTTGCAGATTTCTCACAACAACATGAGCTAGCCGTCTATGCCACAACCACCCCATGTTGGTCTTTGCAATCAAGCATGTGTCAATTTATGCTTTATCTGTGGTAAAATCCACAAGGTAAAACTTGCCCTTTAACATACCCTTGAAAGAAAATAAGTCATCGCTTCTTATAAAAATGGTCACACCCTCATTAGTGAACAAACAATTACAACATTTGTCACGTAATTTAGATATGGACAAAAGGTCATAATCTAAAGAATCAACATGTAAAACTTGAGAAAGAGTGTGTTTAGAGGATATCGCTATTTTACCGGTCCCGAGCACTCTTCCTTGGCTATTGTATCCAAAGTAAATTCCTTCACTTGGATCCTCATCCTCGAGCCCTCGCGCGCACGCCCGTAAGTCGCCCCGGTCCCCCTTTTATTTTGGTACTAGATACGAGTGGGATTAGGGCCCCGGAACAATTTTCCACGAACACCGATGAGCCTCCTCAGCCTTCGAGGCAACGTGGCCCCTCTCGGACCGTTCATCTTGAACGTGCGGCCGAGATTAGAATAGCGAGTACCCCTTCGGATTTTAAAATCAGAGTCGTCCGCTTAAGATCTGACGGCCACCGTTCAACCCAGTTGAACTGTGCGTGAGGTTTATACCGAGGCCCTTGAGGTTTCTCGGATAAGCGCGCCAACCCAGAAATTTCACGTCCACGCCCCTGTAGTTTGTAATAATTATGAAATTTGTTATAAAAATAAGTTTAAGTCCCAAACTGATAGGAATTTAAATTTAAACCCTATATTGTTCCTGTTTAGTCCCTAATAATTTTAGGAAATTATGTTTTAGCCCTGACCAGTAGTAAAATTACAGATTTGCCCATATTTCTAATAAATTTTGATTTTAGCCATTATTATAATTCTGTTTAGAGTAGGAAACAAATTTGATAATGCCAAAATGGTAGAAAAATAGTTAGAATGTTTAGGAAAAATTTAGAATAATTTTCAGCAAAACATAAAAAATGATTTTCAATAATGTATTAAATCTGTTTTGTAGAAAACAATCATACCAGCACTAAATTTTTTTAGAAAATTCATAATTAATAAAAAGTAATGGAAAAAACTTAGGAAAAATAGGGAAATAATATTTTTAGCTCTGAAATAATTCCAAATAGTCATTTTTAATCAATAAAGTTGTTAGAAAATGTATTATTAGTATATTTTGACATTAAAACTAAAATAGGCATAGGAATAAATTCTTAGGAAAATAATTCATGCATATTGTTAGGCTTAACTCAAATTTTAACATATTTTAGGTGCATGAACCCATTTTAGAAAAAAACATTCTGAGCCCAAAATAAATACAAAAGTGCTATAAAAATAACCAATCCACAAAGATCACTTCACCTATGTAGAATCTCGCAAATCTAATGAAATTCAATTATGAGATGATTTTGCGTAGGATGTGTTTTGATTTATTATTCTGTTGTTAGTTAGACTTATGTATGTTATTGTCTATTCGTTTTCGTTCGTTCGCCATTGAATCGTAGAATCGGGACCCGACCCGTCATATAACCTTCAAGAGCAGCAGTTCCCCGTCACCCCCACTTACTACTACGGAGGCAAGTGTCCTTGAACATTTCGCGCATGTTTTTATTGAATTTTAGTTAGTTGCATGCTAAATAAATTGAAGCCTATGATATCCCTATTTCCATACTATTTCCTTGTCCCCATGGTTGTTTGGTGGGTAACCCTTTTAGGATAGAATTCCTTAGCCATGCTTACTTATGGGGATAAAAAGATGAATCACATGTTGGATTATTATACAATTATTATATTGGAACTGGTGTATTTGTTAGGAACCCGATAGACTGGTTGGAGTTGGCTGGTGCATGCGTGCACGAGAATCCTTGGTTTCGGGTATGCTGCCTGGAAGGGTAGTCATAATTGCCTTCTTAGGCTATACTTTCTTGACTAAGGAACTTCGATTCTATTTATTGCTTTCTTTGCTCTTGTTGGTCACGATATAAAGGATGAAGATAGGCTTTCATTCTTCTTGATCTTACGCCAACTCAACTTGATTAGCAAGTGACGATAATAGTTTCAAGAGAAAACTGCTTCATTCTCCTGATGCTGTAACTTGACTAAATACGAGAAATTAGGCGTGACTGGTTTTTAGACATAATTACTCCTTGCATGCCCGCTCAGCTCACTACTTCATCTTAGGACCCCTTAGGTACAGCTCTACAACCTGATTCTTGTGGATTCACTCCGATTCTCGAGTGAAGTGACGCCTCCTGATTCTCATGATGAATCAGAATGTGTTTGTGGAATCGTTTGGCAAGATTGCTGATTCTTGACTCTAGAAAGAGACTTGTTTGATGGAATTGTCTATATTACCTTCAAGTCTGTAATATTGTGTACATACGCATCTGCAGAAATATTGGAAATGCAAATTAAATTGAACGATATTAAATGACATTACAAAATGTTGTAGTGGCTAACAATTACAAGGTTCAAAATAGTGTCTAATGCAAGTAAAATAAATTATAATTGGGGGATGATATAATGCCCAAATCAGTCACCTCGAATGCGAAATTGCTCTCGCTAGATTGTTGCCGGTACCCTACGGACTGGGTACCCCCGCGTGGAGGGTTGAAGATATTCCAGACCTCGCCTCCCTATCGAGGCGGGCCCTAGCACGGCCACATGCCTTTGGCCCCAGACCTGGCCTCTCCACTGAGGCAAGGTCTGGTGCCGCCACGTGCGCCCAGGCTCCGGGCCAGACCTCCCCGTTGAGGAGGGCTCTGGAGCCGCCATATGTCCTTGGCCCCAGACCTGGCTTCCCGCCTGAGGCAAGGTCCCGCGCTGCCACGTGTGCCCAGGCTCCAGGCCGGACCTCCCTGCTGAGGAGGGCTCCGGAGCCACCATGTGTCCTTGGCTACGGACCTGGCCTCCCCGCTGAGGTGAGGTCCGGAGCTTCCATGTGTCCCCGGGCACCGGGCCGGACCTCCCTGTTGAGGAGGGCTCTGGAGCCACCACGTGTCCTTGGCCCCGGACCTAGCCTCCCCGTTGAGGCGAGGTCCGGAGCTGCCACGTGTCCCTAGGCTCCGGGTCGGACCTCCCTGCTGAGGAGGGCTCCTGAGTCACCACGTTTCCTTGGCCCCCGGACCAGGCCTCCCCGCTGAGGCGAGGTCTAGAGCTGCCACGTGTCTCTAGGCTCCGTGCCTGATCTTCTGGCTAAGGAGGGCTCCGGAGCTACCACGTGTCCCGCAACCAGTCGTGGGCCGTAAGGACTCTGGACTTAAGGAAGACGTGCACCGTCCAGTCGCGCATTCAAGACTCGCGCCTTTCCCAAAAGCATGGCATATGGCGCACGCCTCCGCCCATTCGTCATTACAGCGACAAGACAAGGCGGTGCGGTGTGACAACGGCACAGTGCTGCCTAGCAGACTGAGGTGACGCGGTGACAAGATGGGATATTGATTATCACCTGGTACCCGGTTAGAGGCGCCCGATGTGTCAGGCAGCGCGCCTTAACGCCACCGACAGCGACATTACATGTAACTGTAAATGCCCTAGCTCATGTATAGGGTACGAACGGCCGCGAGGCCACCTGTCGGTCCTCGGGTCACATTGTAACTACCCTGGCCTTGAGCTATAAAAGGACCGAGGCAGCCTCCAAGCAAGGGGTTCACAACCCAGCCAACTCACTATCTCACAAGCGCAAGCAATATTACACTCACACCCGTGGACGTAGGATTTTACGCTCCGACGGCCCAAACCACGTAAACCTCTATGTTCACCCGTGTTCATCAGCCTCAATCGATCTAGCGACACTAGCCCATCCAAACAATGAACCTCCGCGGACTGCTCCAGTAGCGGTAACGGGGGAAGTGTCGCAGTTTACACACCGACATTTGGTGCGCCAAGTAGGGGGCTCTCACCCTCTCTATACGATCAAGCATCAACACCATGGTGAACATCCACTCCATCGTCGGTCCGTCTCACCCCACTCGTCGCTGACTCCAGGGGAGGGATGAGGAGGCCACTTCCCACTCCAACGCGGGAAGATCTGGCCGGGCAGGTGACCAGATGGTCGTCGTTCCCAAGGCGCCCCCAGCTGCTACCACACGATGGCCTTCTATCTCCATGGCGGGAATCACGCCACCAGTTGTGAGCCTGGAGAGCGTGCAAGCCGCAGCACGCGCTCTTCTCCACAACCCTCCTTGCGAGTGTGCTCCCATAGAGGCGGCAGAGCAGTGGCGCAACGACGTCGACCACCTCGTCGCCGCTGCCATGAACACGCCCGCCTACAGAAGGCAGCGGGGCGAACCCTCGCATGCCTAGTCGCATACGCTGATGGTGGCCCACGGGACGGCTACAACACACATGGCGACCACAGCCAGCCAGGCCGCAGCCGACCTCAGGGTCGAGCTAGATCGCCGCCGCGTGAGCGAAGATGATCGCGTGACCATGGAGCGACGTCGCGTGATGCACCGCAACCTCAGGGAAGAGCCAGGAGCAGGCGGGGGCTGCATGGTGCTCGCCCCGCATCTTCGCATGGTGGTCTGGCCACACTTGCCAGAGAAATACGACAGGACTGTCAATCCCGCCAAGTTCCTGCAGATCTACTCCACCTCCATCCTAGCTGCAGGAGGGAATGAGGTCCGCATGGCCAACTACTTCCCGGTGGCCCTGACCGGCACTGCCGGGTCATGGCTCATGAATCTTCCCCCAGGCTCCATCTCCTCTTGGAAAGAGTTTTGCTGGAGGTTCACAACCAACTTCAGCAGTTCCTACACGCGCCCCGACAGTGAGCTCGACCTCCACGCCATGTGTCAGCGTGAGAGGGATTCGCTGTGATCATTCATCCAGCAGTTCTCCCAGGTCACGAAAACCATCCCCTGCATCTCCAACGCTTCCATCGTCCTCGTGTTCTGACAAGGAGTTAGGGGCAAGAAGATTCTAGAAAAATTAGCCATGCATGACGTGCAATACATCTTCGAGCTCTTAAGCCTGGCGGACAAGTGCGCCATGGCTGCAGAGGGCCTAGACTAGCACTCATGACCCGCCTCCGTGGTGGGGAGTGCCGGTGAAGCCGCTGCTCAGGGCAGTGGCAAGAAGAAGAAGAAGGCTGGAGGCAAGGACAAGCCTCTAGCTGGGGGACCCACGCGCACCGGCAAGCGCCCGCGACCGTCATCCGTCAGTGATGATGGCTAGTGGTGCCCGGTGCACAACTCCAACCGCCACGGTGCAAGCGAGTGCCGTGAGATCAAGAAGCTCGTGGAACACTTCCATGAGCAGCAACAGCGGCAGTGCCAAGACGGCGCGTCCTTCCGCCAGCGGGAGGGCAAGCAGAAGGCTGACCCTGAGGTCAGCACACAGCAGGAGATAGAGTACCAGGACACCAAGTGGGTGCTGAAGGCCGTCTACGGCCACTCTGACTTCAAATCCAGCACCGACAACGAGCGCACAAGATGCTCAATGTGATGTACGAGGGTTCCTGCGACATCACGTCCCGACGTGCTGTCAAGATTCTGTGACGGGTAGTGGCAGCGGCTGCTCCAACCCCCAGGCCGGCGCCCCACCACAAGTGGATGGATATGTCGATCAGCTTCGACGCCACCGACTGCCTCCAAGAACATGGCGGGCGTCGGGCAGCTGCCACTCCTCATTGACCCCACCAACGCCAACGTGAAGCTCTACCACGTGCCAATCGATGGTGGGGCGTCCCTCAGCTTCATTTGCCTTGAAGCTTTCAGGAAGCTGCAGATCCCTATGTCTCAACTCACCCCCTCACGTCCATTCTCGGGGGTGGGCCAGGACCCTATCTAGTCGTGCGGAAGCATCTCCCTCCTGGTGACATTCGGAACACCTAAGAACTACTGCACAGAGAGCGTTGTCTTCGACGTTGTGGAGGTCAGCCTCCCCTTCAATGCGATCGTCGACAGGCCAGCCCTGTACCAATTCAGGGCGGTAGCCCACTACGCTACCTGGTCTTGAAGATGTCAACACCTGGAGGCGTCCTTAAGATCCGCAGAGACCGCACTGCCGCCGTCTCAGCGCATGAGAATCTCCAAGCGTTGGCAGCGGCGCACGAGGCCGCTTCCGGCTACGGTGAAGCTAGCCGGTCGCTTCCAAGTACGCGCCAGCGAGGGTCGACATCTGCACCATGCGTGCATCCCTCGGACGGTGAGGGCATCCCCGTCAAGGTCGTCCAAGTCGGCTCTAATGCCGCCCAGACCACCCGCGTTGCCGAGGGCTTGGGTGACAAATAGGAAGACGCGCTCATCACCTTTCTCCGGGCTAACGTGGACGTGTTTGCATGGAAACCGTCGGAAATGCTCGGAATCCCCAGGGAGGTGATTGAGCACCATATGAAGATCTACCCCGATGCCAGATCGGTACAACAGAAGCCTCGAAAGCAGTCCATCAAGAGGCAAGACTTCATCCGAGAGGTCCACCATCCGTGATGGCTGGCCAACCCTGTTGTCGTCCCCAAGGCTGGTGGGAAGCTTCGGATGTGCATCGACTACACCACCCTCAATAAGGCATGCCCAAAGGATCCTTTTCCTGTCCCCCGTATAGACCAAATAGTGGATTCTAAATCCAGCTGTGATCTCCTGTTTTCCTAGACGCTTATTCAGGTTTTCACCTAATACCTATGTCTAGGAAAGATGAAGAGCATACTACCTTCATAACAGTAGATGGTCTATATTATTATATATCCATGCCTTATGGTCTTAAGAATGCTCTTCCCACCTTTGTACGTGCTATTCATAAAACATTTGGAAATCTCATTCGTGACCTAGTAGAAGTGTATGTCGATGACATCGTTGTCAACTTTAAGTCGTAAGCATCATTGCTCGACAACCTAGCCCTAGTCTTCGACAGGTTGCGTTCAACACACACAAAGTTGAACCTAAACAAATGTATCTTCAGGGTCTCTCCCAGAAAGCTACTCGGTTTCCTGGTCTCACACCGGGGAGTCGATGTTAACATAGAGAAGATTAAAGAAATAGAATTGATGCAGCCACCTGCCCGCATAAAGGACGTGCAGAAGCTTACGGGATGCTTGGCTGCGCTCACCTGGTTTATCTCTAAACTGGCTGAGCGGGCTTCCCGTTTTTCAAGCTTCTGCGCAGGTCTGGACCCTTCGTCTAGACCGATGAGGCAGACGAGACGTTCTAGGATCTGAAAAGTTCCTCACGACGCTGTCAATCATGGTGGCTTCGGAACAAGGCGAGTCTCTACTCATCTACATTGCCGCAATAACGGAGGTCGTCAGCATGGTCCTGGTCGCAGAGCGACCTGAGCAACAATGGCCCCAACCCCCAGACGAGGCTCCTGCCACAGGTCTCGAGTCTAGGGACTCGAACCTCACTGGGGAGCCAAGGGATGAGGAGATAGTCAGGTCCCGGCCAGCCAGACCTAACGACTAATGCACAACCGGGTCCTAGCTCCCGGAGTGCAGTCCCGGACCCGGAGGCCAGGGATCCCCGAGTTCCGGACCTCCCCAAGAATACGCTATGGACCCCTCCGGGAGGGTCCGAACCATCCATCGTTCAGTCTACTTCATCAACGAGGTCCTCCATGATGCCAAGACAAGATATATGGAGGTGCACAAGCTTCTCTATACAGTCCTCGTTGCATCATGGAAGCTGCGCCACTACTTCCAAGCTCACAAGGTCTCAGTGGTCACCTCATACCCACTGAAAGCTGTCTTTCACAGCCCCAATGCAATTGGGAGCGTGGAAGTGGGCTGCTGAGCTGGCGGAGTTCGAGCTGGACTTCTTGCCGTGGCATGTGGTGAAGAGTCAGACGCTAGCTAACTTCGTGATAGAGTGGACACCACCATCGTGCCTCCAAGGGGGCCAAGACATCGGTGAACCAGAGCCCAGGGCTCCGGTCTTCACCGGGCCTTGCTGGACCCTCTTCTTCGATGGCTCCTCGCACAAGCAAGGTGATGGAGCGGGGGTACAGCTCCTTACTCCGACTGGGGAGCAGTTCAAGTACATGGTGCAACTTGACTTCAAGGCTACCAACAACGTGGCAGAGTATGAGGCACTCATCTTCGGGTTACAGAACACATTGTCCCTCAGCGTCCAGAAGTTGTTGGTCAAAGGTGATTCTCAGCTGATCATCAAGCAAGTCAAGGGAGAATGCTGCTGCAACGACCCCCATCTTGCAGCCTATCTCGTCCAAGTGCAGAAGTAGGAGAGAAGGACTTCCATGGCTTGGATCTGTGCCATGTCCCTCGTGCCAACAACATGATCGCCGATGACCTGTCAACGAAGACTTCCATCTGGGCTCCGGTGTCTGAGGGAGTCTTCGAAAGGAGTTTGCCACGACCTGCCGCTTGGCCTGCCAAACTAGACAAAGGGGGTGAGATCAGCACCTCGGTGGTCCTGGCAGCCCTGCTACCATGGAGCCCGCCAAGGATCATAAGCGTCACCGAGGACTCTGTGCAACCCGGCGCTCAAGATCCAGAAGCTCAAGTAGGTCCCGACGAATGGATCACGGAGGTCCGTGACTACTTGAAAGACAATATACTTCACGATGAACATGTATCCGTTGAAGGGATCGTTCGATTGGCTAAGAGATACGCGCTGGTAGAAGGGGATCTCTACCGGCATGGTGCCAATGGCGTCCTATTGCGGTGCATAATCCGGGAGGAGGGCTGTGACTTGCTCGTAGAGATCTATGGAGGCGAGTGTGGGAACCAAACATCTTCCCGTACGCTGGTTAGTAAAGCCTTCTGGCATGGCTTTTAGTGGCCGACAGCTCCCCAGGATGTCGTCGAGCTGGTCAAGAGATGCAAGGCGTGCCAGTTCCACGCCAAGAAGATCCACACATCAGCGCAGATGCTGCAGATGATCCCGCCCTCATGGCCCTTCACTGTGTGGGGGCTGGCCATCCTGGGGCCATTCCCCAGATATGTCGGAGGGTACCGTTACCTCTACGTCACCGTAGACAAGTTCACCAAGTGTCTAGAAGCTGCCCCTGTAGTAACAATCAACAAGCAGTCAGTAGTCAAGTTTATCAAGTCAATCATATGCCAGTTTGGGGTCCCGAACAGAATCATTACTGACAACGGGACCCAGTTCACCAATGCAGTGTTTCAAGAGTACTGCGAAGACCTCGACATCCAAGTTTGCTACGCTTGTGTTGCTCACCCAAAGAGCAATGGTCAAGTCGAGAGATCAAATGCCGAGATACTCAGGGGACTCAAGACGCGCACCTACAACTTCTTGAAGAAGCATGGTGCCAATTGGGAAGATGAGCTTCTGTGTGTACTGTGGGCTAGCCGGACGTCCCTCAGCCGCGCGACAGGGAAAACATCCTTATTGCTGGTGTATGGAGGAGGTCGTCCTCCCCCCCGGAGATCACCATGGGCTCCTCCCGTGTCCATGCATACGACGAAGCCGTGTAGGAGCAGCTCTGGCGTGAAGATATCGACCTTGTCAATGAGCGAAGGTGGCAAGCAGATGCTCGAAATGCACGGTACTGCCAAGCGCTCCGACGTTATCACCAGCGGTTCGTGCAGAGTAGACAACTCGAGGTGGGTGATCTGGTACTTTGGCGTATACTTTCTTGTGAAGGGGCGAACAAACTCTCCCCCTGCTGGAAGGGTCCCTTCTGAGTGACACAATTGTGCTGCCCCGGGTGCGTCCGCCTGGCCACAGAGGATGGGGTATCTCTACCCAATCCATGGAACACAGAGTACCTCCGTAAGTTCTATCCTTAGCTCAGTGGTAGGGCTCTTTTTTCTCCGATAGGGTGTCATAGAGGCTAGGAGCAGCGCTTAGAACAGCTAAGCTCCGGAGGGGTCCTGCTACTCTTGTTATCCGGAGTGGGTCGCTGCCTTCTTGTAAAGCCTGTTTCCTCCTATGCACAAACCTGATATGAGAAAATTTTATCTTACCCTGCGTGTCCCTACCCCCCTCTTTACATTACAGTTTGTGCTTACTCACGCATATTAACTGTATTATGGCGTGTTCGGGGTTCGTCCAACGTTCTTGTTCTAAGTCCCGTGGCGACTGGAAGGTCCCCTCGCTGAAAGGTTAACGCCCTTGGGAGGTCTAGAGCGTGCAGCCTTCTTAGCTTGGTTCCGCACCCTAAGCATGCCCGCTCTGCTTCCCCAGCGCTACAACTGAGTACTTGGGGGTTGGATGGCACACACTTACAAACAAGAGAGTAACCGGACCTTGGGCATCGCCCCTTTCATTTTCGTGCTTACTTTCCATACCGCTCTGGGTGTGTGGCCAGTCACTTTTCCCTGTGCTTACCCATAGTAGAAGTTGTACTATCTTTCTACAGGCAGGTCCGCTTGAGGTACCGGTGGTGCACCTGGGGTCCTTAGGTTATTTCCTTGCTCGGGGGCCCTATGGCGCCGAATGGTCTCTCCCTTGAAAAGCTAATGCCAACGGAAGGTCTAGGGTGTGTAGCCTACTTAGCCTGGTTCCGTACCATAAGTGCGCATACTCTGCCTCTCCAGCGCTACACCTAAGTACCAGGGAGCCGGACGGCTCATACCTCTGAGCAAAGTTCTAACCATAACCTGGATGCTCTCACACCGAATTACCCAAGCCCCGTAGCTCGGCTAAGGACTGTAAGCCACAACGAAACTAGGAGCAGGGAAGAGTAACCAGTGAACTGATTACTCGTTTTCTCTGCCATGTCTGTAGGTCCAAACAGGTCCTGGCATCCCGGACCTCCCAGGGGGTCTGCCGCCGACGTTCTACCTCAGTCGTCTACTTGGTAGGTGCGCCCCAACCTAAGGGCCACACCTACCAGGGGGCCATCACGGTGGACTACGCAGGAAGGATGCTATGACCGCCACGGCGACAAGCAGAGACTCGGAGCTTCAACTAAAATAAGCTAACGACATCGCCAGGGCCCCCTCGAGTCCTTGTGCTGCTAAGGACCTGGGGAGACGAGCTAACGACACTGCTGGAGCTCCTTTGGGTCCTTGCACTTCTAAGGACCCAGAGAGACAGACTCACGACATCGGCAAAGAGCTACCTATCTCGGCTAAGTCGTTCCGGGGCCTTGCGGTGCCAAGGACCCGAAGACGCACACCAACAACACAAGACATGAAGAATTCAATAATAAGTCTTTATTCATTCATGGAGAAGCTCTGGCATAAAAAGGAGCATACAAGGCGAGCGGGAGACCTAGAAGCCTACTGGCTCTTGAACCTAGCACCTACGATTTGGACGACCTCCTCCACAGCAGACTTGGCTGCCTCCGACATCTCTGCATTGGGGCCTGCGAAACTGGTTCAAGGGAGATGCTAGGGTCCCATCCCCGGAAGCATGTGAGCACATGCTCCGCTACATGCTGAGCCAGGGCCTTGCCCTCAGCTTCTAGCTGCTCCTCGACGAAGTCCTCCAGTGCCAGAAGCTTGGCTCCTGCCGAGTCTAGAGCAGGGAGCACCTGGCTCACCTCCTGCACCGGACCACCAGAGCGCAAAGGCCTGAAGCCGAAGGGCTCCAGCGCCGTCTCCGCGCGACTGAAGAAGTCCCAGACTTCCTCTGCCTCGATGGTGCAAGAAGCCCGGAGCCCCTCAACTGTCCTCGGCCAGGTTCCTGCTCGCCAACTCCTGCTCCCTGGCAGCCAGCCCTTCCTCCTTGGCAGCCAGCTCCGCAGCTCGGTGATCCTAGGGATGGCAATGGATTGGATTCGGATCGGGTGGAGCAAAAACCCACCCGAAACAAAAGATGTTGCGGGTGAAATGTGTGACCCGCACCCGCGGGTGAGGATTCACATCCGCACCCGTTGGGTTTTGGGCAGGTTTCGGGTGCCTGTTGGGTTTGAGTTTTTTATAAACATACTACAATGTTTAATAAATAAGTTTAAAAAATAATCCATTTCGAATGACAATGCAAGAAAAAATATTAAGTTGCTTATAAAGACTATAGATTATCATAAGTAAAATGAAATAAATAAATGATATAAAACAATCAAATTCGACTTTAGAATTATAAACATAAATTATTTCAGGTACCCGCTGGTGCAAAATGAAATCCGCACCCGACCCACCCGCGACAAGTCGGGTCGGGTGCGGGTTAGACCCGCGGATGGAAAATCCCACCCACCCGCACCAGTCGGGGTACCCGCACCAGCAGGTGGAATTGCCATCCGTAAGCGATCCAGGGATGCGTCCTTGGTCGTGGCGGCGAGCTCGCGGTGGCAGACACCCTGGAGCTGCTTCCTCAGTTGCTCCTGCTCCCCCTCATGTGCGGCCTGGCGAATGGAGGGGTCCCTTTCCTTTGCCTGCATCTCCTGCTCCCGCCGGATAAGCATCTCCCACAGCTACGACAGAGCTTCAGTGCACGCATCAGCGGCGGCGTGGAGCTGCTTGGCCTCAGCCAGGAGGTCCACCGCCTTCTTGTTGAGCCTCCCGACGGTGGCCCGCTCCGAGTTGAGGGTCTTCTGCATGACCTCCAGCCGCTCCACCTGCGTCCGTGCCTTCTCCCGGGTAGACTGGGTTTGCTCCTTCAGCAGCTCGCCCCAGTCCCGGAGACACTCCCGCTCGGACCTCAGCTCGGCCCACTCCCGTCCAAGCGCCTCCGGCACCTGCTCCACGTCGGAGTACGCCACCTTCATGGCCTTGGGGAGTGGGACTGCCTCCGGCATCTGTGGGAGGGGAACCACCGCAACCTCCACCCACTCTTCGTCCTCCGGCTGGGCAGTCACCATGCCAACCCGTAGAGGAGAAGAAGGCAGACTCGCAGCTTGCCTCAGAGAAGCTGCGCCGCTGCCAGGGACATCTGCGTCCGACGGCCAGCTGGTCTCGAGAGCTCGAGGGTCGGCGCCCTGGGCCGGCACAGGCGGAAAGGGGCTCTGGCCCTTGGGCTGCTACGAAGAAGAAGGTGTGCTCTAAGGAGAAGCCCTGCAAGGGAAAGAGCTGAAGTCAATCACACATACACAAAAACAACAAAACTACAGCCTGTCCTAGGACCTGCGTCATACCTGGAAGCCTGCAGTTCCAGGACGCGTGAAGCTTCTTGTGCAGAGGGCTAGAGCCACTCGTCCCCACTGACTTTGGAGCCAGAGATGCGTCGGAGGCCTTCCTCACTGCCGGCCTCGGGGCCGGAGGCACGTCTGGTGCAGGGGCTGCCCCGTCGGCTTCAGAGCTGGCGGCACCTCAGGAGCCTTCGACGATGCAAGCGGCACGGCGGGAGCCTTCCCCACTGACGGCTCCGGAGCCAGAGGTGCTTCGGAGGTCTTCTTCGCCATTGATGGCGCGTCAAGGACCCCCCTCGGAGCTGCAGCAGTGCCAGTCGTCCTCCTCGTGCCTGCTAAAGTTGCCCCGGCTGCAGCACTCCCAGAACTACCACCGACGCCGGTCGCTGAGCCTGACGCAGGGCCACAGACAGCTTGGGTTCCCTCTGCTCGGGCGCCCGAGACAAAGCTCCCTTCAGGGCGAATCAGCATCCTCCTTGGCTGCTTGCTTGACTCCGCAACGTCCTTGGGAGGTGAGCGAGGGCGTGGCGCAAACATGGAAATACCCTCCGACACCTTCTCCATCCCCTTGTTATGGGGTGGGACCAGCGCGGGTGTCGGCTGGTCGCCGGCGCCGCTCCCTCCGGAGATATCCATGCCGCGGGAAGTGTCACCGACCTGCCGCACGGTGACACAAATGTCGTCCAGCGTCAGCAGCTCCCTCAGCAACCTCGACCTCGCCGCCTGGTTGAGGCAGATTGGCAAGCATCACACCGGCGGGTTGATGAAGTCGTCGGAGGTCGGGTCAGGAGTCAGCTTCTGCAGCATGAGGCTAAGCTTCTCCCCGTCCGGGGACGACCCAGAGCCGCGCTTCAGCCGGGTGAGATTGTTCTCCCCTGTGTACAGCCAGGCCGCCCGGGAGCGCTGCTGGAGAGGAGCGATGCGGCGCGACAAGAAGTCGGCCAGAACCATCAACGATGTCAGGCCCTCCTACGCTAGGAACCTGATCCTCGCCAGCACTGGCTTGTAGGCGTTCTGCAGGTCCGGCACCTCATCTCCTACGGGTCTTCGCTGGCTGGGGGCCGGCTCGGCAGCTCCAGGTGGTCGTGGACGTCCGTCCGAGCGACCACCCAGTCCGCTCTCCAGTGCTCCCACCTGCCAGAGGTGAAGGGCGCGATGTACGTCGCGGAGCTCATCCCTCGGTGCTGGAAGTAGTAAGCCCTCAGGTGTCTTGTGCTTCTCCCTGAGGCCCACAGCACAATGAACACCTGGAACAGACGCATCGACGGCCGCACATAGCCAAACATCTCGCAAAAGTGGACAAGACTGCCACTAATGTGAGCGCGTGTGGTGTCAGGTGCTGCAGCTAAAGTCCATACACCTCCAGCAGCGTCACGAGGAAGGAGGACGCCGGGAGTGCGAATCCGGCCAGCACGTACGAGGTGAAGAGAACGACCTCGCCGGGCTGCAGGCTGGTGAGCGGGGTCGTCCCGCGGCATATCCTTCCATCGTGTTCGGCCGACTGCCAGCCGAGCAGGCGCCTTACGAGCCCGAGCTCTTCATCTGTACGAAGCCGGGAAGAGCGAAGGCCGGACGCCATGGCAGCAAGCGGTGGTTGCATCTGCTTTGGAGCAGAGGCATTGAGTGCAAAGGTGGAAGAAGAAGAGCACAAGGCACGAGGAGACAAGTAAGGAAGAAATCGACTTCGCTGAAAAGTTTCCTTTACTACTCCTGGACCCTTGGCAGGGCATCGTGCATGGTGCCTGGGCTGTCACTGCCCGCGCTACCCGCACCCCCAATGATGGGTGGGACCCAGGTCCGTCTGTCAGAAACTGGGAGCCACGTGGATAGCGTCTCGAAAACAAGGCTCTGGCGGTTCCCAAGAAAAGCAGCGCGGTGGAACTGCAGCGGTCGATCCAAGAACCGCCGCAGTTAATGCCAGGAAACGGCTCCTCGAGCACGTCGCCACGACCTTCCAGTCAGGAACGGCCACGCGTCCACTGCGCCAGAGACGTGCTGCCATTTTGACTGTCGAGTAAACCCACTACGCCAAGGACGTGCTGCCTTTTCGACTACCAGGTACAACCACTTACCCATAGGGGTGGGCATTCGGTTAATTCGGTTAAGAGAAATTTCGGTTATGAAGAATTGATAACCGCATTTCATAAAAAAGTCATAACCGTGCAATTCGGTTGCGGTTAATTCGATTCGGTTTTGCGGTTAACCGCATTTTAATGTGTAACATAGTTTATTGGGCAAAAAGAATAATAAACACATAAAAAATAAACAATGAATATACCAAAATAATATATATGTGCCGATGATGGGTGGAAACTATTAAGATTAGGTTGTACTATGAGTAAAATTTGGTTAATCGAAATATACAAAAATGATAACCGCACTTGATCAAAAATTTTGGTTAACCGCGTATTTTGGTTCAGTTTGGTGTGGTTTGGTTCGTTTTTGCGGTTAACGGTTAAACATGCCTACCCCTACTTACCCACTACGCCTGGGGCTTGCTGCCACTTCAACCGACGAGGTGCAAGTTCAAAGCAAACCATGCGGGAAGGAAAAACGGAGGCTCCACCTGCGGGATGGTCACCTCCCTCGATATGTGCCCGGGGGCCACTGTCGGTGCCCTCCAAACCGGGTACCCCCGCGTGGAGGGTTGAAGACATTCCAGACCTCCCCTTCCTGTTGAGGCGGGCCCTGGCACGGCCACGTGCCCTTGGCCCTGGACCTGGCCTCCCCGCTGAGGCAAGGTCCGGCACTGCTACGTGTGCCCAGGCTCCGGGCAGGACCTCCCCGCTGAAGAGGGCTCCCGGAGCCGCCACGTGTCCTTGGCCCCGGACCTGGCCTCCCCGCTGAGGCAAGGTCCGGCGCTGCCACATGTGCCCAGGCTCCGGGCCGGACCTCCCTTCCGAGGAGGGCTCCGGAGCTGCCACGTGTCCTTGGCCCCGGACCTGGCCTCCCCGCTGAGGCGAGGTACGAAGCTGCTATGTGTTCCCAGGCGTCGGGCCGGACCTCCTGGCTGAGGAGGGCTCCGGAGCCATGTGTCCTTGGCCCCGGACCTGGCCTCCCCGCTGAGGCGAGGTCCGGAGCTGCCACGTGTCTCCAAGCTAAGGAGGGCTCCGGAGCCGTCACGTGTCCCATGACTAGTCGTGGGCCGTAAGGACTCTAGAGTTAAGGAATATGTGTGTTGTCAAGTCGCGCATTCAAGACTCGCGCCTTCCCTAGAAGCATGCGCATGCCTCCGCCCATCCATCATTACAGCGACAAGAACGGGCGGCAAGGCGTGACAACGGCACAATGCTGCCTAGCAGACTGAGGTGACGCGGCGGCAAGACAGGGTCTTCATCATCATCTGTGACCCGGTCAGAGGCACCCGGTGTGTCAGGCGGGGTGCCTTAACTCCACCGACAGCGACATTACATCTAGCTGTAAATGCTCTAGCTCATGTATAGGGTACGGACAGCCGCAGGGCCACCTGTTGGTCCCCGAGCCACATTGTAACTGCCCTAGCCTTGAGCTATAAAAGGACCGGGGCAGCCTCCTGGCAAGGGGTTCGCAACCCAGCCAACTCACTCTCTCACACATGCAAGCAATACTACACTCACTCCCGTGGACGTAGGGTTTTACACTCCATCATCTCGAACCACGTAAACCTCTGTGTTCACCCGTGTTCATCAGCCTTGATCGATCTAGCGACGTTAGCCCCTCCAAACAACGAACCTCCGTGGACTGCTCCAGTAGCGGTACCATGGGAACTGTCGCAAGTTACACTTCGACAATCCTCACAGAACCTATTCATGTTCCTAGTACAAGATGATGTGGTGGATGTGTCCGATGCATTACGAGGAATTTTTCTCCTATATCCGAATGATAGGCACATAATCCGGGTCCTGATCACATCTTTGAAAATCCTCATCAAGTGCATCATTCTCATGGATGAAGTTGTGAAGACACATTGTTGCTGCAACAATCATTTTTTGTATATCCATTGGATAAGTTGGAATCTTGAGAAGAATTCTCCATTTTATCTTCCAAATACCAAAGGCGCGCTCGACAATATTACGCAAGCCTGAGTGCAAGTGGTTAAATTCTTCTTGCTCACCATGAGGTGTAGGACCGCTTCGCCAGTCTGGAACATGGTATCTCTGACCTTTGTACGGCGCTAAGTAGTCATCTCTATTTTGATAGCCAGCATCAACCAAGGTAATATTTTCCTATAATATAGATCAAAGTTCATCGTTAAGGAATGAATATATACATTACAATAAGAGAAGGGAAAACATGACTAAAACATCAAGAGGAGCATGCGAAAAGATATCTTCATCCGCTTCAATTGCATGGTACAACACATTTGTATCATGCATAGAACCCTGTTGCCCAATAGATGCATATATGAATCGCATATCAAAAATCAACAACTGCCATCACATTTTGGGTAGGTTTGCAAGACCTTCCAATGTATCTAATGTAGGCATTCTTTGGTGGAGTTGCATTTGGATGAGTGCTGTCAATGGCACCAATGCAGTCCTTAAAATGCGGCAACATCCTTTGGTCATTTGTAATTCTACTATGCACACAGCAGAAATTTGGATCCTTGGGCTGTATATATTGTGTAGACATTACCACCATGCAATTTAATACTTCGGTGAATTTTCTGCTAATTGCCTCACTAGAATGCTTAAAATCCTTAACAGCTGAGTTGGACCACAAATGACCGCAAATCACAAGAAATAATCCAAGAGAATCCATAGAACTCATATGAATGGTGCAAGTCAGAAAATAGTCACTAACCAACAGATCATGTAATTTGTAAAAAAGTGATGGGTCCATCCTGAACATATTGTAGCACTCACCAGAAGTGTTTAATGCTTCCAGTACCCAAGCCAAACCCAAAAATGTTGTAATCCTTGGCTCATTCCTGTCAATATATGTTGCATAATAGCATGACATAAAGGATGCAGCAAGAACAAGATTATTTTGGTTTTGTTTGACAATTTGCATTATTCTCAGATCATCCTCTTCTGAGTCACTTGCATACCTATCACTCTCAGAAGAAGACATCTGTACATTGCAAACACAAAATAAATGAGACTTTAATAAAAATACAATAAGATTTTCAATGACAGCATAGGTTCATTACATTGCAATACAACAAGACTTTAATAAAAATATTAAGTTCATGACAGGAGTACATATCAAATAGTAAGTAGGCATGAAAAAGAAAAGAGTACAGTCATGACATATATAGCTCAATGACATCAAAATAAAAATTACAGCCATCAAGAAAAAGGTAACAGAAAACCATGGAAACTACTTTAGCACATCATTCCTTAGGACCCATGCATGCTTCATTGTAAGCAACTGAAATCGTTCTTCCGGCGTGTCCAATGTCATAAACATCTCTCTCTCTCTCTCTCCCTCTCTCTCTCTCTCTCTCTCTCTCTCTCTCTCTCAACCCTCTTGGTAAATACTTGAGAAGCTATGAAGTGTTCTTTTGTGCCTGCAACAGCACCACATTCTTTAACCAAAGCCATCACATCTTTGATTGAACACCCAGGAAGATCCTCTCTTCTTGCCAAATATTCACAAGATGCAGTGCTCTTCTCACTCAATGTCACAAGTTTGCTCAGTTGGTTTTGCACCCAATGTCCCCCTGAAGACTTTAGTTTCTTACCCTTCTCTTTTTGGACAGCACGAGCAGGCCGATTTCCTTTTGCACTAGGAGGTGTTATCTCACCACACTCATCACTGGATGCATAATCTTCAGCTTGGACATCCTCATCATTTGGATTTTCAGCCTCCGAAGACTGAGGTACAACACCACTTGAAGGAGCCCAGTGGTCATCTCCCGTGTTTCGAATGTCTTCGTACATGATTGTCAATTGTTCTAAATAGGGAATGGGTCTCTCTTTGAACTTGGCAATGCCTTTATATTGCTGGTACATAGAAAAAAAAGTTAGGACTAAGACACATGTTTAGGAAACAGTATAGACACAGACAGATGATTTACCTTATTTGCCTTCTTCCACAAATGATCTGATGCCAACGGAGAAGTGTTGGGAGGATCCAAGTCATGGATATTCAAATGATGTGAAAGTCCATGTTAACACGGGACACTTAGGGAATCATTTCTCTAAGACCCGTGAGGACCCATTGTTCCTAATAACAACTAAAATGGCTACCATCCACAAGGAGGTCAAGGGTGGAATCAACACCACCCTTATGTCAAGGAGGCTTTGGAAATCTCAACAATTCCACATTATTTCACTTAAGCCAGCCTACCTTGAAGTATCTTTTCCATATCCAAGCAAAAATCAATGACAACACACCCAAGAAGCGGTTGTCCAATGGCAACACACTTCAAAGTATTCAAGATCCAAGGTGTCCCACAATCACCTGTTGGGCAAGCGACATAGTGGATGAAGCATTTCTTGTTTGATTGTGGATTCCACGTATCGTCATACCCAAGAAAGTCTTTGATCTAAGATCAAGTATAGGTTGACTCGAAAGAACGTCAAGAAGGTCAAAGTGACACCCCAAATAAAGACAAGTCTCACCTATCTTATGAAAGAGTATCGTCAATGTTGTTGCAACACCATCACGTCCACATCAAGGCAACGGGGAGGCTGGGGCCATACGTGCGCTGCTATCTATTTGAGGCAAGAGAAGTCGTCTACACCTTCATCTCCAGGTATGGACGACACATCATTACGCTAAACAAGATGGAGGTAAGTCCCGCTCATTAGACTTCAAATATTTGGTGAGTCACTACCAATAGGTTAATTGGTAGCTATATCATATTTATTTTTCAAATTGCATACTTAAATTTTACACCAAATTTTGTATTTGCATTTACCATGTTTGAATTTCCACATTTGCATATTGGAAACTTAAATTTTCAAACCAACATAAAAAAGAAAATTTGGGATTAGGAAGAAAATTAATTTGTATATGAACTTTGGGCAAAATCACTTGGATTTGTTTCCTAACTCAATCCAAAAAGGTTTCCCTTATTCCTCATTGCATTTGTGAGATGTTTCAAGTTGGGCAAAACAATTTGACAAGGGGTTCGATTTGCTTTTGCTAATGTAACCCGTTTTTGAGTAGTTTTGTTTGTTCTTGATTGACTTGCAGCCAGGATGAAAAGTATGAAGAGGTTGTTCGGAAAGAAGAAGGGGAGCCTCAACAAGCTCAAGCCACCATCGGGAGAATTAAAGAGCATATCCCTCCACCGAGCTCATCTCAAGTCCAATGTGGAGGAATGCTCAAGATAGCGACCCGATGAAGTAGCAAGATGAAGCTTCACCCGCATTCAACGCCGACTCCAACCTTGAATTTGCATGTGACACCGAACATCAAGGCTACACTCCAAGGCTGTGTGTTTCTCACACAAGGGCCTTCGGCCCTGAACTGCGCTTCAGAAGAGGTATGAATTGAGAATTTTCTATCATTTGGTTTACATTAGGATTCAATGCCTAGCTTGCATTGATGAGGAAGGATTCCTCCTCATCCTCATTCAATCCCTATGCACCCTCACGAAAGTAAGTGATGATATAACCTTTTGGCCTTCATAAGGAATATCACATTACTTGGAAGAAACTAAAACAAGTACCAAGAATCTCATAAGCATTGTTTAATAGACTTTGTCAATTTATCTTTGTCTAGGTTTAGTAAACAAAGCTTTTAGCACAACTTAATGGTAAATTGGGATGTAGCAACCTAGGAATAAGTGATGTCCATGATTTTATTTTGAATCTCATGCACATATGGAATCACTAAATCCCAAATTCTTAGGAAGGGCATTAGCTATGTTCGGGAAGGATACCATTGAGAATCTAGTTTCACCAATGATCTAAAAGATAAAATTTGCTCTTATAAAAGCTATGATGGTTAGAAAATTTCAAAATGAAGGACCCATAGGGTGTACATCCATCACTTGCATTGCTATGAGTATAAGGATTAGAAAATGTGCAAATTGATCTATTCATAAAGCTCCACTTTTACATCAGTGAATGGTACATGGTTTATGGATGCACTCACACTCATATGAAATTGGACCCGATAGATCTTTGTTGTTTCTCTTCCCTAGATGTACAAATGAAATCTGGTTACCTAACCTAGAAATTCATTTGTACAAATACCGGGAGCTGACCATACCTCTCCATCCAAGAGGGGAAGCTTGTAGGAGTAATATTTCTATGCAGGCATACAAGAAGTCAATCATCAAATGAATCCTCGAAGGTTCTATTTCAACATCTCTTGGCCAAGGAGTAAACGAGCATGGTTCAAACCTATTGGAAAATAATCCTGAGGGTCAGTCATAATTATACGAGGCCATAGGTTTTGTCATGGAAACCCTCCACAAGCGACCAATGAGTTGTTATGAATAAGCGGGGTTAATATGCTCCCAACTATTCTAGCACCCATTCAAGCTCAAGGGAGTTGCCTCCATCACTGGGTGCATGTTTTTCCTTTGTGGCTCAAGGTTATCATGAACTTAGCCAAGGAATCACGGATCACACCCAACGGGAAATCTTGATATGCGGACGAGCGGCATCAACAAACATGCTCTTCGACCACACTCATGGAACCCATAGAAGGAACAAAAACATTGAAACTCAACCTTCCATCATCGAAGCCACACCTCAACAAGGATAGGCCGACCTCACGACCTACCTCCGCTGTTGGGGAATCAACCCCTATCTCGGACCTTGACCAAGAACAAGCTCGGGGGAGGACCCCCACTTGAGGTAACTTGTATCACATATCACCTTGCATATCATTTCCTATTTCCACATCATTTGCATCTAAAAAAGATTAAAAAACCTAGGATAGGATTTATTTTGAATAGAAGATGTGCTGTAAGAATGTTATACCTTTACATAAGTTAAAATGATGAATAGTTGCTCTGTTTTATTTTTCTTAAGTCCCTAGTATGCAACTTAGTATTCTCCAACTATTGAGTTTATTGGTTTTTAGTATTTTACCTTGAACTTAGAATTTATGGGTAGCATAAGCTTACATCTAATTCTAGGTTGTTATGAGATATCATATAGCAATAGAGCCGCTAAATCCTAATCGAAGTGAAACTTAATATCCGGAGAAATATAAATTGGTTCAAATTTGAAAGTTTCCTCACATGATTAGAACTTTCTACCAAAGCCATATGATATTATCACTAGACAAAACCTTATGCATATGCTATTTGCTTTCACATTGAACCTAGTCAAACTAGTATAGACCTATGCGAGATTCTTTTCATACTCCTACGATCAAGATATCACGTGCACATGCTAAACTTCTACACTAGAAGATAGCAATTTATCCATTATACCACTCCACAACAAAAGATACTCCATATTTTTCTTGTCATACATTCTCTTAGAAGTTATTGAAAAGGAGTAGAAGACATGGCTACAAGAAAAAAAAAGTGAGAAAGAAAAATAAAATGCATGCTCACAATACATGAGTGTGAGAAAAAAAAAAGAGAAAATAAGTAGCCATGTTTCATCCTTACAATAAAGAGAGTTCACAAAAGGAGTCATCTTCCGCCTTCACATATCATCCATCACACATGCACATCTTGATCTAGAGTATGAATTGTTTTCTTCTAAGGTTTACTCTTTTGACTGAGCAAAATATGTGATGCAAGTATTCCTACTCTTGTTCCCTACGAAGCTCCACAAAGGCCCTTAGAGGTAGGATCAAAAGAGGCATTGCCGTGGTGAGGAAAGTTCCACTTACAAATATGAGTGATTGAGAGTATCATTTGAGGAACTTGAAAATTGAAAAACGTTTGAAATTCTCCAGAATTTAAGTGGAACTTAGTATTTAGGTGATGCATGATTGGTTTGTTGTTCTATATTTCAACCACCCAAGAAGAGGATAAGGCATACACCCCATATTGACTAAGGCAAAGGTTGAGTACCACTGCCAATTTATTCAATACAAGGTAGAATATTTTGTTGTGCACTTGGTGCTATTGAAAAGTAGAACATTATAGCAACTTCTGATCAACAACCTAAGTCTTGATCTTTGCTTGGGACGAGTAAAGGTTAAGTTTGGGGGAGTTTGTTAACGGTCATTAAGTACCACTTTCGACCATCAATATTACTCAATTATGTGAAGGAATGAACATTTCTTACACACATTATCTTTAGAATAACGTAGTTCCACTTGTACATGGAAAGAATTGTACATGCAGGGAATATATGCAGAATTGAGGAGGATTTAGGGGAGCAATCCTAAATTATAAACTTCTAGCCAATCGGAGGATGACATGTGGCAGTCCATGGATCCAATGGCCCACTTATAGGAGTACCCGAGGGAATTCAACGATGTATCACTCGGTAAACACCTGAGGGCCCACCTGGCAGGCACCCGGAGGAAAACCATGGTGAAGGGACCGAGCCAGGGTCGGCCGATCCCCTGGTTCAGCCGACCTGGTCACTTCCTCAAACTTGGTCATCTTCCACATGTCGACTCGTTGTGGCTCCCTGAAGGCGGTACTGACTAATTCATAGGAATATTCTAGCGAGAACCGACCTCAACTCGTGTATAAATAGGATCCCATACCCCTCACTTCAATACATACCACTTGAGTAATACTCTCTTGTATACACACTCTATCCAAGTCCTTAGTGGAGTATTGGTTGTAGGAAGGAGCCTCTAGTTCCCAAGTCTACTTTGGGAAACGTATGGCTCATGTATCTTTTCCTTTGTTTGACTTTATTCTTAATTATCATATTAGTCTTATTTTATTCATATGCTTGGATGAAGTGTTTCTTGTTTGATTGTGGAATCCATGCATGTGGTAGGTTTAGTTGTTATTATGGTAGTATAGTAACCTTGTTCTTATGTTATCATAAACATCATAGACCTCCACTATAGTCTAATTTGGTAATATATGAATATGTTAGTATGAATGATATAGTGCTTGGTCCCAACATTGGTTCAATGATGTTTAGGTTAGTCATTGCCTTAGGATGGTACTTGTATTGCAACTCCTAAGGTATTTTTACTTAGCATGCAAGCGTGGTGCTTGGATAGTTAAGTAGCGTTGGATGTCTCATAGACCCACAGATTGAAGGGGTAGGCGGCAGGTGGTGACAACCTTGTCCATCCATTGTAATCCCCCACGTTCGGCTATGCCACAGGCTCTTGGCGGAAGTCGCTCTGGTATTACCAAGGGTAAGCCCGTGCCCGATATGTTGGACCACTAAGACCTAGTATTCACTACTAGCATACCCATATGTACACTATTAGGTTATACATATGTTAGTAGGAGCATATTAGGAACAACTCCTTACCTTAGCCTAACTCTCACTAGGATTATCTTACTTTTAGGAGTAGAATGCTTAAGTGTGTCACACTATCCTTGCTATCCTTTTTATCCATCCTACTTGGCTTCCTACTAGAACACCCTATCCTATACATCATCTTGCCACACTTCACCTTCCTTTGGGAAATAAGATACCTTAGGGAATACTCTTGGGTGAAATGCTACAGCGATATCTTCCATGCGCTTACGGAATTCATCTCACTTTGGTCCTATGTTAGCCTAGTTGTCATTAGCATTTCTAGCATCCATTGCCAGGCTGAACTATAGTCACAAGAAATACCAATAAGGATGATACAATTTCTGACAGTAATAACAATATAAGCTACAGTTAAGTAAAAATGATTGGAAACCAACCCGAACATACTCACTAATGATACAGTAATGAATACATTTAATAAATTCCATGGCTTATAAAGATCTTTAGGCCTAAACCTCATCATGAACTAATATGTTCACATTCATTCACAGTTCTGAAGCGAAGGTTAAAATGACTTTTTCGACCATCCCTCACTAAAACTGTGAATGAATGTGAGTCCAAGCACCATTCATCATACCAGATATCAAATTATAATGATGAGACAAGTTGAATATCTCAGTACATACACGTGTTTGGGCCATGCTCGCATGACTTATCTTGACACGCACGAGTGACTAACTTGCCCTGCGTGATACATAGTACTCCTTGTTGTTGGTATTTCTTAACGACTACAATTCATCCAATCAATGGATGCCAGCAATGCTTGTGACAACTAGGCTAACCTAGGGCTAAAGCAAGATGAATTCTGCAAGCTCGCGAGAAATACTGTTGTATCATTTCACCGAAGAGTATTCCCTAGTGTATTGTGTTTCCCAAAGGAAGGTGAAGTGTGATAGGATTATGGGTAGAATAGGGTGTTCTAGTGTGGAACCAAGTAGGATGGATAAAAACGATAGCAAGAGTAGTGTGACACACACTTAAGCAATCTACTCCTAAAGGTAAGATAGTCCTAGTGAGAGTTAGGCTAAGGAAAGGGGTTGTTTCTTATGTGCTTCTACTATACATATGCATAGCCTAATAGTGTACATATGGGTATGCTAGTAATGAATACTAGGGCTTAGTGGTCCAACATATCGGGCATGGGCTTACCTCTCGTAATACCAGGACGACTCCCGTTAAGATCCTGTGGCATAGCCGAACGTTGGGGAGTACAGTGGACGGACAAAGCTGTCACCACCTGCCGCCTAGCCCTACAATCCGTGGGTCTATGAGACATCTAAAGCTACTTAACTATCCAAGAACCACGCTTGCATGCTAAGTAAATACCTTAAGGGTCGCAATACAAGTACCATCCCAAGTCAATGACTAACCTAAACATCGTTGAATCAATGCTGGGACCAAGCACTATATTATTCATACTAACATATTCATATAATACCTAATTAAACTATAGTGGAGGCCTCTGATGTTTATGCTAACATAATAACAGGATTACTATACTATCGTAACAACAACTAAACCTACAATATACATGGATTCCACAAACAAGAAACGCTTCACCCTGAATAAAAGAAGACTAATATTATAGTTAAGAATAAAGTCACAAATAAAAGAAAAGATACATGAGTCATACCTTTCCGAACTTGGACTCGAGAACTCGAGGCTCCTCCTTACAGCCTATACTCAACTAAGGATGTGGATAGAGTGTGTATACAAGAGAGTGATTACTCAAGTAGTGTGTGGTGAAGTGAGGGGTATGGGGTGCTATTTATACACAAGTTGAGGTCGGCTCTCGTAAAAATATCGGATGAATTAGTCAGAACAACCTTTAGGGAGCCACAGAGAGTCGACACGAGAAAGATGACCAAGTTTGAAGGAGTGACCAGGTCGACCGAACCACTAGTTTGACCGGCCCTAGGGTGGCCTCAAACTAAATGTGTTTCCTCTGGGTGGCTGCCAGGTGGTCACTCAGATGTTTACCGGGTGCTATGTCATTGTATTCCCTCAAATACTCCTATAAGTGGGCCATTGGATCCATGGACTACCATGTGTCATCCTCTGATTTGCTAGAAGTGTATAATTTAGGATTGCTCCCGTAAATCCTCCTCAATTCTATATATATAACCTGCATGCACAATTCTTTACAAGCACAAATGGAACTACGTTATTTCTAAGGGTAATGCGTGCAAGAAATATTTACTCCTTCACATAATTGAGTAATATTGATGGTCGAAATTGGTATTTAACGACCGTCAACACTTGTCATGTAGATTGTCGGACTGTGAAATAACGGGTGAGAGAAAGGTTGACATCAGTGTTGACGGTGCTTAAGTTTCATATTTGACCGTCAATTCACCTCATAAAATGGATAAAATGAGAACACAACATAGTGGTAGGGGTTAAATACTAACCATTTCCACAAGTGTTAATGTCTATTTGTATGCAGATGAATTATAGCTAAAAATATTGAGAAATGCATGGGACCAATCCTGAAAACAAGTTTCCAACCAATGAGGCGTCGCCAGATGGCAACACATGGATTCATAGACCCATTCTTAGGCTTATCCGAAGGAATCCAAAGGCAATTCACATGGGGAAGGAACTAGGGCCCACCTGCCAGTCCCCAAGAGAAAGCCCACATCAAACGGGACACGTGGGGGTTCAGCCGATCCATTCTTGCCCACAAGCTCCATATCCTTCCACATGTCGACTCCCTGTGGCTCCCTGAAGGCGGTGGTGACTGATTCACGCGCATATTCGGGCAGGAAACCGACCTAAACTCGTGTATAAGTAGCCCCCCCACTCCCTCACTCACATAGACCACAAGTTTGACATTAGTACTCCACTCCATAGGCTTAGTGAGGCTGCCAAGATAGGAGGAGAGTTAGGAGAAGCTAGGAGGAGGAGGCTTGGTTTGTCAAGTTCCTCTCCAACACTTGTACCTCTACGCAAGTTCTCTTCAAGTGAGTAAGCTTTCGTGAATTCCATTTAAGTTTTGTTCTTAAATTCAAAGTAGTTTATTTCAGTAGTTATTTGTGGGTTCATTGCTCTATTAAATTAGGGGTAGTCTTAGCTTTGTATTCGAAAAGATTAGAGTAGTGATTTAGAACATAAGCGAGGTGCTTAGGTTAGAAATCACCAGTGGATATCTCGTAGACCCACGGATTGAAGAGGTAGGCGGTAGGTGGTGACAGCCCTATCCGTACTTTGTAATCCTCCACGTTCAGCTATGCCATAGGCTCTTGGCAGGAGTCGTTCTGGTAAACTAGGGGTAAGCCCGTGCCCGAAGCAAACAACCACCGTAGATTACTTTGGATTGAGCACAATCTTTTGTAATGCCTCTTTGTCCCTTGCCTAACAAACAAACTGTGTGTACATGGATGAGCTGGTTAGAAGATTAACCCATACGTTCCTTAGATTCGATACCCATGGGAATACCCTTAAGGGGAAGTGCTAGGACAGTATTCCGTGCGCTTGCGAATATCACATCTATTTCGTAAGAAATACCAACAAGCGTTTCTGGCACCGTTGCCGGGGAACGGTTGCCGTTGATCTTTGAACCTTGTTCACCCTCGTATCTATTTTATCTTTTCTTTATTCCTTGTCTCATAACCAATCATATCATGGAGCAGCCCACCATTCTATCATATTCTGCCCCAAACGGTGAGTTCTATGAGCGTCCTCCATTGGCGGAACCAATTTGCTCAACCAGCTATGAACTTCGCGCTGGCTTTATAGCCATGGTCCGAGAACAATCCATATCAGGAACAGATTGTGAAAACCCTTACCACCATATATGAGAGTTCGAACAATTGTGTTTGTGTCTTTTGATAAAAGGCATGACACAGGAAACTCTCAAATGGAAGCTATTTCCTTTTTCCCTCAAGGAAAAAGTGAAACAATGGTACACCCATACCGTTGAAAAAACAAATTGTGATTTGAGAGAACTTCGAGACAAATTTTGTCTTGCATTTTTTACAATATCCTGAATTGTTTCCCTATGAATGGAAGTACTAGGCTTCCAACAGATGGAGAAGGAATCGTTAGGTGCAGCATGGGATAGATTTTCATCTTTAAAAATTTTTGGCCCAGATTTGTCAATCTCTGACCCCTTGCTGTTGCAAAATTTCTATATGGGATTGCACAAAAAGTCTGCCCTACATGTCTACATTACGGCTGGGGAATATTTCCTCTATAAGACTCTAGAAGAAGGAAAGGAACTTCTAGAATGTTTCCTTCATTATGGGTCATGATGAACCTCCACAAGAGGAAGCCATATCGAGTAATGAGGTTATGTCTAAAAGCAACGACGAACCAGTAGTTTGCCCATCTCCAGCCTTGCCTATAGAAACCTCACCCGAACCTGAACCAAAGAAGGATGGAGAAATTCAACCGTCGCAGTTTCCATCCTACTTCGAGGAAGATCTTTTCAACGAGTATGGAAATACCTCGAAGTATTGTTGCTATAAACAGCAATCATCACCTCCCACTCCACCTGATCTACCTGATGGAGTATTCCTTCAGGAGACGGTCAAGGAGTTGACCTCAATAATGAGCAGAGAATGGATGGTAGAGGTTAAGAAATCTCCTGAAATACTTAGGATCTCACCCTTAGCAACCATTCAATGCCTTATTAGGGGAGTAAAGATGAATGTTCTTTATAGCCCCACAGTTGGAGCCATATCATTTCTGATACTTGTGCTTTAGCCATATTGGGCGATGTGCCCTTAGCTCCAACAAGAAAATATTTCCGATATTCCTTTGGAAATATTGTTGAAGGATATGGGGTTTTGCAAAACGTGTCGATCTGACACGGAGATATTAAGGCTCTCTAAGATTTTCACGTGTTCAAAGTCAAAGACTTCGACATCAGCAGAACCTCCCCTTCAAGATGAGCCAATTGAAGAGGTTAGGACTATTCAATATTTCAATCCTCCTGAAATTGATGGAGAAGAAGACTTCGTCCTAGAGAAGGATGAATTTCAGGAGACATTTGAATTGCCCAAAGAAAAGCTCCCACCAAAACCTCCAATTGAGCTAAAAAGCTTACCTCTTGGCCAACGTTATGCTTTCTTAAATGGCGATCTGGAAGCCCCCGTCGTCACAAGTGACAAGCTTTCAAACAAGGAGACATTCAAACTCTTAGCCATTTTAGAAAATCATAGAACCATTTTGGTGACTCACTCCAATACTTCAAGGGAATTAGCCCTGCTCTTTGCACCCATCGCATTCCTATTGACCCCGAGAGTACACCCTTCAGGCAACCTCAATGGAGGTTAAATAATGCATTAGCCGTCTCAGCGACCTAACACTCGTGGGAGGGGTGCTCGCCCTCTTCGATGTCATCGTCGGAGTTGGGGTTGTACTCTAGGATGTGGTGAAGGGATGTCGGGGCGTGTTCATTTACCCCCGCGAAGACTGATGCCGGAGCGTCATATGTGACACCTGAGTCGACGGAGATCCAGAGGGTGCCGAAGCTGCTGGTGAAGAAGTTCAGGCCTCCAAAGCGGAGGGGCTGGTGGGTGAGGGCGAAGCAGGGTCCCTCCTCATCGCCTACGGTGGCGGTGAACTCGAAGTCGCCGAAGTACATTGTCGCACCGGGTGCTAGAGTCGATCGTGGAGAAGCCATTAAGGTGGTGGAGAAACAGAACGCGCGGCAGTCCCCCTACCTGACGTGCCAACTGTCGGTGTTCGGATTTCCGACTAGTAATCAAATGTGTCACGCAATCTACTTTGAGGTGGCCTAGCTAAGAACACAAAGGATTTATCCTGGTTCGTGCAAGGTGCCCTCCGTCCAGCTGGGGTGCCTCGCTTGTTCTTACTCAAGAATGGGGGTAGTTCTTACAAGTGCGAGAGCCTGTCCCGTTCATGTTGACAGACACATCTATTTTTACACACACTCTCTCTATTTCTCTCGTCTCCCTCCGTATCACCGAGGAGAAGCAAGTTGTGGGTACAGGATCGGCTTGTCCTGTCGCGCGCCGGACAGAGCACTCGATGGGGTCGCCGTATTCGTATCCCGCAGCTTCGCCTGCTCCTGTCCCATCGTCGGGACAACCCATATCGAGGCGCATGCGCGCCCCGGGCTCCACTCCTCTTCGGTTCCGTTGGAGGTGACGGGCATTCAGTGTCGTGGCCAAGGGAGACACTCGAGTGTCCTCCCGCTTGGCCAGGGTGGCGCCTGCTCCGCATTAAAGGCCACCTACATTTCTCCTACCAGAGGTCGGGCTCGGGCTTTCCTTTCGAGGTCTTTCCTTCATATGCCCCCTAGGGGCAGGTCTCGTGACCTGCCCAGGGGTCAGTCGCGGGTTTCCTGTTCTATTCGCTCCGCCTTCTCTCGAGCTCGGGGTCGGGCCTTCTCCTTCGGCGTCCTTCATGGGATGTCTTCCCGCTTTTCCCAAGGGGTCAGAGTCAAGAACCCGTCAAGTTTATTTCAGTAGTTGTTTGTCGGTTCATTGCTCTATTAAATTAGGGGCTCTAGTCTTAGCTCTGTATTCAAAAAGATTAGAGTAGTGATTTAGAATGTAAGCGAGGTGCTTAGGTTAGAACTCACCTGTGGATATCTCGTAGACGCACGGATTGAAGAGGTAGGCGGTAGGTGGTGACAACCCTATCCGTCCTTTGTAACCCTCCACGTTCGGCTATGCCATAGGCTCTTGGCGAGGGTCGCTCTAGTAAACCAGGGGTAAGCCCATGCCCGAAGTAAACAACCACCATAGATTACTTTGGATTAAGGACAATATTTAGAAATTCCTATATACCCTTTGCCTACCAAACAAACCGTGTGTTCTTGGGTGAGTTGGTTAGAAGATTAACCCACACGTTCCTTGTATTCAATATTCTTGGGAATACTCTTAAGGGGAAGTGCTACGACGGTATTCTATACACTTGTAGATATCACACTTATTTCATAAGAAATACCAACAATGAGTACCCCTATTATGTGATTTTGGTTAGTCACGTGAACTGCATGGTCCTCAAGTCTTGTGGGTACAAATGGACTCTTTGCAGGGTATAATGTTAGTTGAAATCACCTAGGTCTCCGACATAAACACATTTAGTATACATTGAGATTCATCGTAATATTTAACTTGCACCTAATGATAATGTGATGGAGATTGGATATTGTATTATAATCACACTTGATTAGATCTTGAATGACTTAGACAGCAGTGTCCACTAAAATTACTTTTTCCTCAAAATTAATTGTCTAAAATGCAAAACATTGAAACAACATTAGTGTTGTTTTTGCAACTCAGTTCATCCACCCCATGTGAGCATGTGCATTTTAGGAGTCTGGTGTAGATGGCCAATTTTGACGGTTATGTCTTGCCAAGTATTAAGTGCTCAGGGTATATTTCTTTAAGTTTTTAGTTTTCAAGAAGATTTGATGCTTTTTTTGTTGGGAGGACTATGTCGAGTATTATGTATTTCTTCATTGGTTGTTTACTATGCTATAGTCATGAAAGCTTTTCATGATGTATAATTTACTAACTATTTCGGTTGCACCGAATTTCAGTGCAACCTACAACTTCTTCCCATCTGTTATGTTTAAGTAATCATCACATACACGATTGCTAAGAATGATTAAAATACATCCTTTGAGGGACAGAATTGATTTTCTCAAACTTACTTTGATCTTCACCGGATATAGTTTGCCCTCAGTTGTATAGAATTCAGATCGGTAAGCTAGAGCGTGACCTTGATCTACCTCCTCTTTAGGTGCACATCAGTGAATTTCTACTGCGTTAATGCATTGACTAAATTAGTTATGATAAACTCAAAAATTGTCGATGAAAAGGTTTTTGGATTGTTAAAAGTTTAGGCAATTTACTGACTGATTTCATAATATAAATCATAACGAAACATCAACTAACATGAACAATAGTAGTGAATAAGCAACAATTGTCATATTAAAATAACAGATCAAATTACACCACACGTCTGGATTTGTTACACAGGAGATCGCTGTAGTTGTTGAAGCGGTGATGTAGTCAACAATGATGTTTGCGTAGACCGATCAAAGAAGACAATGACGAATGCGGCAAGAAGAACCACCGCTCGACTTGGACATAAAACGATCTGTGTTGAAGAATGCAAGATATCGTGCAATGCGCTTTAAAAAACTTTATTCGCCCTCTCATGGTGCCGGATCGCAAGAATGAGTAGTTCTATAGAGATGCTCTCTCATTCGCTAGTGCACCTCAATAATAGCAATGGTGTAGACTATAATTTTTTTAGATAATGGAAAGCTTGAATACTTTCCGGCCTCTACATTGTCGTATACAGCCTGTAAATTATTACAATCTTTCAACTTAATCACTGATTATAAAGCAATAAATTAAAATTCAACGAATGACTAACAAAGTCTATTATTATGTTTCCATCCATACTTGACGAACAACTGGTCTCTATTAATGTGCTCGTCTTGTGGAACATCTTCTTTGTGTCATCCTTATACTGTAACAATGCCCAATACCGTATCCAGTACATGGTCCTGAAAACAGCCTGCATAAATGAGTAGTATTTGTCATTATCAAAGATGATATCATTTCTATATTTCCAAATAGCCCAACATAGAGTTGTTGTCCCGACTAGGATGATATTTTTCTCATTTATATCACGATCATGTAACCAGTTCCCTAACATAAATGGTGTAGACTATAATGGCGGCGCAAGCAACAAGAAGGTAAATTTTAGATCATAATTTGTTATTTGTTTTGCGTACGTCAGACGTCTCTTTATATAGAGGTGATACTAGAATAATTGTCGTGTACGATGTGGACTCTTATTCGAGTTGATTCTAACAATCGAAATGTTAAAACACTTCACTTATAAGTAAGTTTCATTCTTCTCCAACTCTCCATGTGATATTAAACATTATCATATACATCTTATCATACATGCCCGTTTAAGATTTATGAGCAATTTTATTTGAGGGCTTCATTATTAGAACCAAAATTCCAACAAACTAAACTGTTATAAAATGAAACCGATTCTATGTATATACTTAGAATAAATGAAACATAAATTAAACGCTGTGTATTTCCCAAATCCCATCTCTTCTAACGGATATGTTTAAATTTGCCTATTAAATGTTGAATCTTCCAAATCCATCACCACTAAGGCGTAAACATCCGACACCGTTCGTCTATTTTGACACCGCGGCGCGAGACATGCGTCTCTGCCGCACCGTTCTGGATCGGAGCACCAACGCCATCATCTACTAGGTCTACTCCCTCTCCCCGACCTTCCCGTCTCTGCCGCCCTCTCCGCCCTCAATCCCGCCACCGGCGCCAAATAAGACGACATCAACCGTGTCAGCACCTCCCCGACTCGTTCCGAAGCAACAAACTAATCGAGCGGCTTCGACAAAATAGCACTTACGTCGTGGTCTTCGATAAATGACACTTTTAACATTGACACACCGTTAAAATAGAATTATAGTTTAATTAACTCCTTTTAATAAATTTTGTTTTCTTTTCTTATTTTTAGAACACCTGAATTGACCATATTACCCCAAATCTACTTTTCCTTTTTCTTTCTCTGGTTCACCTCTAGTGAAACAAATCCTCCGCCATACTAGTAAAGAGAAGATGCATACCCACACAAGGCAGTTAAGCTATACTAGTCAGTTCATTAGACAACAAACGGAGCAAACTAGAAACGAGGCCAAATCTTCGATCTTGTCCACTTCACCATTCGATCTTGAAAACGTGCTTATCTTATAGGTTAACTTAAGTCGCCCGCCTCCCCATCACTGACGCCGCGTGCACAGCTGCTCTCTCCGGCCGCTGGCGCCCGGTCTGGCGCCCCGCCCTGCTCGTCCTCGACGACGTGTCAACCTCCGCTTCCGCGCCATCCAGGGCCGTGTTCCCATGCGCGCCGACTCGCCAGTCCTCACCGCCTCCATCTCGTGCATCCTCATCTCGCACCCGGGCCCTTTCCGAGCCGTGTACCTCGTCCGCAGCTACATGGACGCGCACCAGGAGTTGCTCCCGCTTTGGCTCCTGGCTCCTCGTACTCAAGAGCGTCGAGGAGCTCGTTCTTGTCAAACGCCCGTGGCCGCTCTAACTGCCCCTCCCCGTCGCGCTTCTCAACACCACCAACCTCACCCGCCTCTTCGTCGGCGTCTGGAAGTTCCTCGACACGTCAGGCGTTCCGCGCAGGGCGGACTTCCCCAACCTCCGCGAGCTCACCCTCTACGGCGTCGTCATGAAAACTAGGACATGGATTCTGTCCGCGCGAGGAGCCCCGCCCTGGAGACGCTGGGCTTGCAGGGAATCCAGCAGGTGGTGCGTCTCCGCCTCGCCGCCTCCAGTGCGGGGAAATCTGCCTGTGCGCTGTGGAGAGCACCGCCGTAGTGCACGCCCCATGCATCTAGCGGCTCATCTTGTGGGTGTCTCTCGATGGCTCTTGCATCAGGCTCAAGATTGACCATGCCCCCAAGATGTGCTTGCTGGGATACAATGAGATGGAAAGAAACAAGCTAGAGAGCGGCGACACTGTCACCAATGTTCATGCACACCCCTAACAGCTGAACCTTCAAGTTTAGTTCAAGAGCACGCATTGAACTGAACAATATCTCATCTTTATATTCAATTGTTGCCTATTGCATGCATTCTAGGTCGCAAAAGGGACTAGCTCAAACAACATGTCCACAAGTGTGAAAATCCTGTCGTTGAGCGTGCATTTTGGAGTTCGCAGTGATGTGAAGATGGTGCCCACCTTATTCACATGCTCTCCCAACGTTCACACACGGCATATTAAGGTACTAATTTGCATCATCGAGCAAGATATGTTAATTTCATTCTACTGCATGAGCCTTCACTAGCATAAGATCACTGGTTTGTTTAATTTGCGGTTAGAGAAAACTAATGAAGCCACCGGCAAGAGGCTGGTCCCATGGAGAACATCCACTCCTCCATCAAAATGATGAGTTTCTGTGACAACCCGTAAAAAAAATGCCCACGTGCGCTGCTTTACGGAGGGCTGCGCCCGCTCGCGCATCGTGGCCGCACCTCCTGTGTCCATTTGCACTAGAAAACTGCCACCCCTTTCCTCCTATTTAAACAACTCAAGAGTCCCTAACATTTTCCCCACACGCAAACCAAACTCCACCGATGAGAATCGCAGTTCATCGTCGTCCTCTGACTCATTTGAGAACCGATCTAAATACAAAACACGCTAGGTAAGTTTCTCGTATTTCCCTCCTTCGAATTTAATATAAAAAGTTGAGAATTAGTGATTTTTTCCGTCTTCCCGCGTTTCCCGGCAAGAAAGTCATCGCTGCCGTCAAGCGCCGCCGCGCGTCGCTATCGGTCACGGTCGGGACAACGTGGCCCTCTCGGAATCGTTGGATTAAGAACAAGTCCCAAAACCAGTTGTCGGTCTTCAACGACAAATTTTAATATTTCTGACCAGCAAAAAAGGCAAGTGTTCCTTGACCACTTTGTTCCTATTCTAGGATGAATAGTTAGATTATTTGCATGATGTCTTTAATATGAAACCCAGTGTAGGATATTTCCATAGTTTCATTCTTTTTATCATTTCTTGCAAAACCATGGAGGGATTTAGATAGGATTTGTTAATTATCATTTTATGTGCTTAGCCATGCTTGGAAGGTAGAAAATGAATGAAACATAGATCTTACTAGTCTTGTGGATTATATGAAAGACACAAGTGTGTGTCATGATGTTAGGAATCTAGACAGGCTGGTTATTTTGGTTGGTGCTTCTTGCACGAGACTCGGGAATGTGTTAGTGCCTGTCTTAGATTCTAAGGACCGGTTCATGGAACAGTTAACCCGACTTTACAGTGCCACCACAAGACTGAGATGGGGCAGCTTGGCCAATTAATTAGGAGTTTGCCGGTATAGTATGAGTGTTTGGATGGTGCGGGGAATGGGAGTCCATTTTTGACTACCCTGGAAACTGCAAGGCTCAAGAGGGGGCTTCTGCAGGGGAGGGTTTACTCCCAAGAACTGCAGCGGTGAAACCTCAATGGGCTTGTACTTGCCGGTAGACCCTTTGTAAAGGCCATGTAGTAATCTCCTGATCGCACACCAAAGGAAGTGTGTAATGTGGCTTGCAACCACGGATATCAGGGAGGTTTCTTAGTCCACCTGACAACAGAGGATGAAATCACTACTTGTGGGTAAAGTGGTACAATCTCTGCAGAGAACCAAACTGCCATGACAGCCGTGCTCACGGTTAAGAGCGGCTTGGACTTGTCCATGATTAGAGAAACATGGATGTGAGTTGAAAGAGGTTGTTGGATGGTATAACCTAACATTAATGACTTAATTATGAAGTTGGTGGGATTATCACTTAGTAAGATAGGTTGCTAATCAAAGCTAAGGCTTAGGATTAATGCATAGTGCTTAACCATGTTAGCCTTCCCTTGCTATTAGCCTTCATAACATTCTTTCCTACACTTGCTGAGTACCCTTGGTACTCAAACTTGTTTTTTTGGATATCATATGCTGCTCAGGTGCAAATGAAGATATAGACTTCGATGAGGAGGACTTCGATCTCGAAGAGTTGTTCTAGGTTGGCGAAACCCCCGGGCAACGCCTGTGAAACTGGAGCATCCACGCTAGAGTATTCCGTTGTCATGTTATTAGTGTACTAGTACTCTTAATTGATGTTTTATGTCTTATGATGTAATATTACGTTGTATGATAAACTTGGCTTATAATATAATGATATTTCACTCTTGTCGGCACATGTATGAGTCTACTGATCCTGGCATACACGTGAGAATACGCTCGGGTGTTCCTTATGGAAAACCGAGTGTGACAAAAGTGGTATCAGAGGCAAGGTTTCCCGTAGGACCCGAGCCTAGTGAGAAATGGACGTAATAAATGTTTTACTATTTTAATAAAAATTACTTTAAAAATCATTGTTTACTAGTTGATTTTTTTTCTAGTCCAACCTCATTTAACTTCCCATAATTTTTTCTCTAACTTTGTTATTTTTCAAATCAACAAAATTTTTATTTTTGAAGATTAACGTATAAAGACAACTTGACAAGAGAAGAAGACTTTTGAAGAAATTTATTCACAACATGCTTAAGTCACATTTTGATTAGCGAGTGAAATCATTGCCTTGGTCATAACGAGTTAAAAAAATATTGTTTGATAAATTGCAATCTAGTTATTTAAGGGGGGTAGCCTATCACATTTTAGCACTTATTTTTAAGCACGATTAGATAATCGATACGATAGGTCATCACCGAGGACGACAACGTAAGAAGAAAAAATTGACATAGAAGTCTCTCACACATGAAGATGAAGAACCACTAATTTACAGGAAGCAAGCTCGGTGGCTCTATAGGTCGCCACAAAGCTATGAAGATATATGATTGCTTGTGTGTAGAGTGTATACTAGGTTAGTAAGCTTATATCTCCTTCACCAAACCAAAACCGTTGTTTGGCACTTAACAATCATCATAGCCACAAATAGTTTCATCTTAAACGTGTTGTCCTAATCATACAAATTTTGATTACGTTTTTCTTGCACACATCTTAATGAAACCATTTTACTCAACCAAACTTTCCAAACCCCAAAAACTTGTGAATCTCGGGACGAGATTCCATCAAGGGGGATAGTTTGTGACAACCCGTAAAAAAAAGCCCACGTGCGCTGCTTCACGGAGGGCGGCGCCCGCTCGCGCATCGCGCCCGCGCCTCCTGTGTCCATTTGCACTAGAAAACTGCCACCCCTTCCCTCCTATTTAAACAACTCAAGAGTCCCTAACATTTTCCCCACACGCAAACCAAACTCCACCGATGAGAATCGCAGTTCATCGTCGTCCTCTGACTCATTTGAGAACTGATCCAAATACAAAACACGCTAGGGAAGTTTCTCGTATTTCCCTCCTTCGAATTTAATATAAAAAGTTGAGAATTAGTGAATTTTTCCATCTTCCCGCGTTTCTCGGCAAGAAAGTCATCGCTGCCGTGGAGCGCCGCGCGGGACAACGTGGCCCTCTCGGAACCGTTGGATTAAGAACAAGTCCCAAAACCAGTTGTCGGTCTTCAACGACAAATTTTAATATTTCTGACCAGCAAAAAAGGCAAGTGTTCTTTGACCACTTTGTTCCTATTCTAGGATGAATAGTTAGATTATTTGCATGATGTCTTTAATATGAAACCCAGTGTAGGATGTTTCCATAGTTTCATTCTTTTATCATTCCTTGCAAAACTATGGAGGGATTTAGATAGGATTTGTTAGTTATCATTTTATGTGCTTAGCCATGCTTGGAAGGTAGAAAATGAATGAAACATAGATCTTACTATTCTTGTGAATTATATGAAAGACACAAGTGTGTGTCATAATGTTAGGAATCTAGACAGACTGGTTGTTTTGGTTGGTGCTTCGTGCACGAGACTCGGGATTGTGTTAGTGTCTGTCTTAGATTCTAAGGACCGGTTCATGGAACAGTTAACCCGGCTTTATAGTGCCACCACAAGACTAAGATGGTGCAGATTGGCCAATTAATTAGGAGTTTGCCAGTATAGTATGAGTGTTTGGATGGTGCGGGGAATGGAAGTCCATTTTTGACTACCCTGGGAACTGCAAGGCTCAAGAGGGGGCTTCTGCAGGGGAGGGTTTACTCCCAAGAATTGCAGCGGTGAAATCTCAGTGAGCTTGTACTTGCCGGTAGACCCTTTGTAAAGGCCATATAGTGATCTCCTGATCGCACACCAAAGGAAGTGTGTAATGTGGCTTGCAACCACGGATATCAGGGAGGTTTCTTAGTCCACCTGGCAACAGGGGATGAAATCACTACTTATGGGTAAAGTGATACAATCTCTGCAGAGAACCAAATTGTTATGACAGCCGTGCTCACGGTCAAGAGCGGCTTGGACTTGTCCATGATTAAAGAAACATGGATGTGAGTTGAAAGAGGTTGTTGGGTGGTGTAACCTAATATTAATGACTTAATTATGAAGTTGGTGGGATTATAACTTAGTAAGATAGGTTGCTAATCAAAGCTAAAGCTTAGGATTAATGCATAGTGCTTAACCATGTCAGCCTTCCCTTGCTATTAGCCTTCATAACATTCTTTCCTACACTTGCTGAGTACCCTTGGTACTCAAACTTGCTTTTGTTGGATATCATATGCTGCTCAGGTGCAAATGAAGATATAGACTTCGATGAGGAGGACTTTGATCACGAAGAGTTGTTCTAGGTTGGCGAAACCCCCGGGCAACGCCTGTGAAACTAGAGCATCCACGCTAGAGTCTTCCGCTGTCATGTTATTAGTGTACTAGTACTCTTAATTGATGTTTTATGTCTTATGATGTAATATTACGTTGTATGATAAACTTGGCTTGTAATATAATGATATTTCACTCTTGTCGGCACATGTATGAGTCAACTGATCCTGGCATACATGTGAGAATACGCTCGGGTGTTCCTTATGGAAAACCGGGTGTGACAGTTTCCATGATTTCAGAGGGGGGGCAAAATGAGTCTGCCTTCCTCAAGCTTTCCTCCAGAATGCACGGTTGCTGCAGAAGTTGGTGATTGTTTTGGCCAGTGGATGTTCTCTCTCCATAAATGAGTTTCAGTCCAAATTGTGAAGTCTGGATTGTATAATTGGGCCAATCCAAACTGCTCACTGCTGGTTTACAGAGGTTCAGATCCTGAAGGCGGTGCACTCTGGGACTTTTGAAGAGGACTTGATATTTCAATTAGAGGGGAAAGATAACCCATTAACCTGTCAAAGGGTACAAATAGGGTTACATTATTTGAGGGCTAAGAAGCTACACCCACAATGACTAAAACGCCCCTAAACACACAGCATTCTAACACCACCCCGCAGTTCTAACATCTAGCTACGGCAGATGTTGAGACTGGACCGAAACTCGGTGAACACCGACGAAGGCAGATCCTTCGTGAAGATATCAGCGAACTGCGACGACGTCGGAACATGGAGAACTCGGTCCTCCCCGAGAGCCACCCACTCACGAACAAAGTGAAGATCGATCTCCACATGCTTGGTGCGCTGATGCTGCACCAGGTTGGTGGAGAGGTAGACGGCGCTCACGTTGTCACAGTAGACCAACGTACTCCGGGCGAGGGGGGAGTGAAGCTCCTGAAACAGCTGTTGAAGCCAGGAGGACTCGGCCACACCGTTGGCCACGGCGTGGTACTCCGCCTCAGCACTCGAGCGGGACACCACGTGTTGCTGCTTCTAGGACAAGGGGACGAGGTTGCCACCCAGGAAGACGGCATAGCCGGAGGTAGACCGACGGGTGTCCGGGCAACTCGCCCAGTCAGCGTTGGTGTAGACAACCAGCTCAGAGGCGGAGTCACGCCGAAGAAGAAGGTTGTAGTCGTGGGTGCCCCACATGTACCGAAGGATCCGCTTCACCGCTATGAGATGTGGCTCCCGCAGATTATGCATGTGGAGGCACACTTGCTGAACCGCGTAGGAGATGTCCGGCCTGGTGCAGGTCAGGTACTGCAAGGCACCTACAAGACTCCTGTAAGCGATGGGGTCAACAACAGGAGCGCCATCGACGGAGAAGACCTTCGCCTGGGTATCCGCCGGAGTAGAGCACGGCTTGCAATCACTCATGCCCGCTCGCTGGAGGATGTCCAGGCAGTACTGTCGCTGGTGGAGGAACAGGGCGCCCAGTCAGTGCTCGACCGCAACACCCAGGAAGTGGTGTAACTGGCCAAGTCCTTCATCACGAACTTCCGCTGTGGGGTGGAGATCATGCGCTGAAGGAGAGCTGGACTGGACGCCGTGAGGACAATGTCATCGACGTACAGAAGGAGGTAGACAGTGTCACCCTCACGCCAGTAGACGAAGAGCGAGGTGTCCGCCTTGGCCTTGACGAAGCCGAGTAAGACTAGGAAGGAAGCAAACCGGCTGTACCAAGCCCAAGGCGCCTGCTTCAGCCTGTACAGGGACTTGTTCAGTCAGCGATGAGTGGGGCGGAGGAGCCAGCGATGGATTGGATGTTCACCATAGTGGTGATGCTCGGTCGTCTAGAGAGCGTGAAAGCCCCCTTCCTGGCACGCCAAATGTTGAAGTGTTTAGAACATCCGGTCATTGGTTCCGGTCCTCCTCAACCCCGCCTCCTCTTCCTACACCCGCTGGCGCGACCTTGTCCTCCTCACCCTGCAACGCTACGCCCTCGACGACCAAGTCCTCACTGACAGATGCCCGACAATCCCCTACTGGATCCGCATGGACAGCGTGGTCCTCACTTGGATCCTGGTATCCATTACCATCGAGTTGCAGAACATCGTCAACGAGCAGGGGGCACCGCTCGTCAGGCTTGGGTTGCTATCGAGGAGCAGTTCCCCAGCAACCAGGAGGCCCGCTGTCGAAGTGTAACCTACGACACTTCCCCTGATACCGCTATTGGAGCAGTCCGCGGAGGTTCATTGTTTGGAGGGGCTAATGTCCCTAAATCGATCGAGCTTGGAGGACAAGGGTGAACACCGAGATTTATGTGGTTCCGGTCGCCGAAAGGTAAAACCCTACATCCACGGGAGTGTGTTGTATTGCTTGAGCTTGCGCGTGTGTGAGTGAGTTGGGTTTCGAACCAAGCCCTTTTCCGGGAGGCTGCCCTGGTCCTTTTATAGCTCAAGGCCGGGCAGTTACATCGCAGCCTGGGGCACGATAGGTGGCCCCGCGGCTGTCTGTACCCTATACACGAACTAGGGTATTTACAACTTCTTTTAGTGTCATTGTCAAAGGAGTTAAGGCGCACCGCCTGACACGCCGAGCTCCTCTGACCAAGTAGCGTTGATGATGGCAGGAGAAGGCCGTGTTTTGTCGCCGCATCCTACTTGATCTGGTCTGCTGAGCAGTTGTGCCATTGTCACGCCTTACCGTCCCGTCACTGTAATGACTGGCTTCCGCAAATTGAGATGTTGCTCGGGCTTCCGCAAATTGATCACGTCGATCAATTGTGTGAGGCTTGCTTGGCCGAGAAGCAGAGGCCCTCCAGCTTCCCCAAGCAAGCTCGGTGGCGCGCGGAGGGCGCACTCGACCTCGTCCATGGCAACATCTACGGGCCTATAACGCCGATGACTCTAGACGGCAAGAAGATGTTCTTGTTGCTAGTGGATGACATGAGTCGCTACATGCGGCTCTATCTCCCAGCAACCAAGGACCAGACGCCCGACTTAATTTAGCACTTCCAGGCAACGACTGAATTAGAGTCTGGGAGGAGACTGAAGCTACTCCGTACTGATCGCGGAGGGGAGTTCATCTCACAGGAGTTCGGCGAGTACTGCTCTCAACACGGAGTACAGCTTCACCTCACAGCGCCGTATACGTCGTAGCAACACGGGGTTGTGGAGCGACGCAACCAGACGGTGGTCGGCATGGCGAGGAGTATGTTGAAGGCAAACGGTATGTTCGGGATTTTTTGGGGTGAGGCAGTTATCACGGTTGTCTACATCTTAAATCGATCCCCCACCCGCGGCCTCGACGGGAAGACGCCACAGAAGCTTGGCATGGAGAGCGACCAACCGTCAACTACTTCCAAACTTTTGGGTGCGTGAGGCATGTCAATAACACGCGTCCCTATCTGAAAAAGCTGGAACACCGGAGTACTCTGATGATTTTCCTTGGCTATGTTACAGGGATGAAGGGGTACCGGATGTATAATCCGGTTGATGTGCGCGCACACATATCACGTGACGTGATATTTGACGAGGTCGCCAAGTGGGACCGGGGGGAAGGAGCAGGAGAAGAGCACTACACCGCCTTCCACGTCGACTCCTTAGGTCTAGCACCTGTTGGACCTGCTGTTCCAGCACACGGAGAGGTGCTGCAGGGTCCGGAGGGGCGGAACAGCACCCCGGCAGTGCCCAGGAGGGGCATAGAAGTGTTTGTCCAGACCCTAGGAGTTCCTGCGCCAGCCTCCAGATCTACTCGAGGGGGTCCAGCACCCGCGGCGTCGCCCCAAAGTCTCCTGCAGGGACTGCAACACTTCAAGTTTTCAACACATAACCTTGCTATATCTAATTAACCAATGTTCATGATCAAATAGTGATGAAAAATGCATAATCTTGCTAGATCTAAATATCCAAAAATTAATGGCTACAAAAATAGTTTCTTTTTTCTATGATAATGATATTTTAGTTATTATTAATCCACATGTTACATGGAACCACATGTTAATATTCGGGTACGGGTAAGCGGATATGGATATGACATTTTATTACCCAATGAAGAATATCCATTGGGTTTTATCCGTTACCTGAACCCGTACTCGCGGGTAAAAATTCCTATCCAAACCCATACCCATCGGGTTGGATATATGCGGGTATGCGGGTAATGGATATCCATTGCCATCTCTAGCCCTAGGTTAGGAAAATAATTAGGCTTTTCCTATTATAATAGTTTAGGACTCTTGTAAGGGGGGCTATATATTGAAGCCAAAACACCCCAGTTTATTCAAATCAATAAAGCAAATTCTTCCTCCACCTCAACCCTAGCCGCCACATCTCCCTGGAGCAGCCACCGCCACCAAGCTAGGACCCTAGCCACCGCCGCCTCTGCTGTTCCCCTCTGTTCTGCGCCTCCACCTCCAAGAAGAGGCGGCAACTCTCCTCTCTTCTCTGTTCTGATCGCCTGTGTTAGACTATGTAATTAGTGGGATAATCAGCGGTAGTTTATTCTTTTGGATGGAATTAGGGTTAGGGGCTTAATAGTCTTTTCCCCCACCTAATCCCTCTATATATTGTACCCATGACCCCTCAAAATTAATCATCCAACGGTTTCTCCTCTATTATGGTATCATTAGCTAGATTAGTTTAGGATTAGTGCTTAACCCTAACCCTAATGGCTCATTCGCCACCTCCCTAGGCTGCCGCCGGCGCCACCGCGCTGCCTCCCTGGGCCACCGCCAGCGCCACCGCTCCCACCACCGCCACCGCCACCGCAGCGCCTCACCCCGCCGCCTCCCCTGCAGGCGCCGCCCCACCCTGCCGACGCCCCTGCAGGCCCCGCTGCAGCCACTGCCGCGTGGCCACCCTAGGCCGCCGCCTAACTGGGCCACTGCCCGCGCCACCGCCGCCGCCCCGTACACCGAAGCGCCCCACCCCGCCGCCTCCATCCACCGCACCCTGCCGCCACCCTTGCTGCAAGGCCATCGCCGCCACTGTGGGGTCTTGCGTCGCAGAGCGCTGCCCCGCCGCCGCCTGGCTTTGGGGCGCCGCCGTCGCCGAGCCTCGGCCGCCCGGCGCCGCACCCGACCGACACGCACGGGGGGTGGGGGGGCACCGCGGCTGGCCTGCCAGGCGTGTTATGGGGGGCGCCACCGGATCGGCTAGCGCCCCCCTCCCTTGGCCAGCTACCGCCTCTGTTCTGAGGGGGTTGGCACCCCCCCTCGGTCGGCTTACGTCGCCGCCGCCGTGTCTCCGAGGATCGGACCGGCCACCGGCGGACCTCTTACGGATACCACCGGCAAACCTGCCACCGCCGTTGTTTTCATGGCAGGTACTACCTCCGGGCCTCACAATCCCACCGCCACGTCTACCGGCCTCGACATCGACGGGAGCACCACGACTACCGTTCCACTGGTGATGCCGTTTCTAGCCGCTGGTGCCGCAGCTGACAGCGCGGCTACCGCCTCCATCTACGACATGGACACGATGGACACCTCTGGCATCGCCGCAGCCCTGGCTGCCTCTAGTGAGCGCGAGCAGGCACTCGCTCTCGCACTGGAGCAGGAGCGTGCCTCTGTGGCCACTCTATCTCATCAGCTCGAGGAGAGTGCTCACCGATCAATAAGTGTTGCTTACGAGCCTCCCTCAGACGTTGGTACATACTCGGCTTCACTTGTGGCTGCTCTTCATGCACAAGCCGTCGAGATTCAGAACATCCAGACACTCGTGTCGGTTGTCCTCAGTTCGGAGTCTACCTCATACGCCCGGTGACGTGACCTGGTGCTCCTCACGCTGAGGTGTTTCCGCCTCGACGACCACGTCCTTCGGGATGGCTCTCCATTAGATGTCTCCTGGGTCAGTATGGACAGCCTGGTCCTGTATCCTTGGCTCCCTCTCTGAGCTACAGGACATCATCGAAAAGCGCGGTGGCGGCACTGCTCGCCGGCCTGGCTGGTCCTTGAGCAGCGCTTTCTGGGGAATCGCGCGACTCAAGCCCTCCACATCAGTGTGTGGTTCCAGAACACTGTTCAGGGTGACCGCTCTGTCTTTGCCTACTGTTGTGAGATGAAGGGCATGGCGTATGCTCTATGTGACCTTGGTGAGCTGGTCACTGACATTTTCTCATCCTTTGGGTCCTTCAGGGCCTAGATGAGCGCTATTGTCACATAAAGACGTGGATTCTCCTTCTGAAGCCAACACCTACCTTCGAGAAGGTATAGTCTGATCTCAATCTTGAGGAGATCACTATAGGAGGCTCCACTGGATCTGGGTCGGCCACAACCTTTTACAGCTCTGGGCAGTCCTCTTGTCCACCTTCTCCAGCTGCTGGTGGATCACCGTCACGACCACACACCATCCCAGGCACTCCTACTAGCACTGGGGATGGTAATCGTCGCCGCCGAGGTAAACGCAGCGTCCGTGATGGAGGTAGCAGTGCAGGCGGCATTGCTACTTCTACTACTCCGATTACTGGTGGTAGTGGTGGTATCGACCGGGGAGGTGAACCCTAGCCCACACCCTACAACCCGTGGACTGGCCAGATCTATATGTGGCCTGGGCCGTCTTCGGGTTCTCAGCTTCCACGACCACCGCGTCCCCAGCCTGCATTCGTAGCCACCCCAGGCTATAGTGGACCAGCCTACAATGCTCACTCTGCATTTGTTGCTTCTTTTGAATCCAAAGATATATCACACGCACTCACTAATGAATCTTGGATTATTGCCATGCAAGAAGAGTTAGAAAATTTTGGAAGAAATAATGTTTGGAAACTTGTACCTCCACGTCAAGGTCACACTCTAATCGGAACTAAATGGTTGTTTAAAAATAAACAAAGTGAGGATGGGGTTGTGGTTAGGAATAGGTTGGTTGCTCAAGATTTCATACAAGTTGAAGGACTAGATTTTTATGAAACTTTTGCTCCTGTTGCTACATTAGAAGTCATAAGAATTTTGTTAGCATTTGCTTCATCTAAAGGTTTCAAGTTATATCAAATGGATGTTAAAAGTGTTTTTCTTAATGGCTACATAGATGAGGAGGTTTATGTCAAGCAACCACCGGGTTTTGAAAATCCAAATTTTCCTAATCATGTTTACAAACTGTCCAAAGCCTTGTATGGTATTAAAAAAGCCCCTAGCGCATGGTATGATAGGTTAAAAACATTCTTACTTGAAAATGGGTTTACCATGGGCAAGGTTGATAAAACTCTTTTTGTGCTTAAGCATGGCAATGACTCATTATACGTTCAAGTGTATGTGGATGATATTATCTTTGGTTGTGCTTCTCATGATCTTGTGTCCAAGTTTTCAGCTATGATGAGTTCGGAATTTGAGATGAGTATGATGGGAGAACTCACATACTTTTTGGGGCTGCAAATCAAGCAAACCAAAGAGGTTACTTTTGTGCATCAAACAAAGTATACAAGAGACCTTCTTAAGCGCTTCAACATGGACAAAAGCAAGTCTCTTCGGACACCAATGGGTACAACAATGACACTTGAACTTGATGAAGATGGTGAACCCGTGGATCAAAAAGAATATAGAAGTATGATTAGATCACTTTTGTACCTCACGGCATCAAGACTAGACATACAATTCAGCGTATGTCTTTGTGCATAATTTCAAGCTTCCCCATGTGCTTCACACCATCAACCCGTCAAAAGAATTCTCAGGTATTTACATGGAACTCAAGAATTTGGGATTTTTCTTCCTTCTTCTTCAAACGTTACTTTGAAAGCTTTTTAGGATGCTGATTTTGGGGGTTGTAGAATTGATAGGAAAAGTACTTTCGGTGCTTATAATTTTCTTGATAATTCACTTGTTGCTTGGTCCTCTAGAAAATAAAATTCAGTTGCACAATCCACAGCCAAATCTGAATATGTAGCTACTGCTAGTGCTTGCTCACATATTCTTTGGATTGTTCAAACACTTAAGGACTATGGGTTGATCTAGATAGTGTTCCACTATTTTGTGATAACACTAGTGCCATTTGCATTGCTAAAAACCCCGTGCAACATTCAAGAACAAAGCACATTGACAATAGGTATCACTTTCTCTATGATAATGTTGAAAAAGGAAACATTGTGCTTCACCATGTAGATACCGAACAACAATTAGCTGACATTTTTACAAAACCTTTGGATTTCACTCGGTTTTGTTTCATTCGTAGTGAAATAGGGGTTATGCATCCTCATGGATTAAATTGAAGGGGAGTTTTGAAACTTGGGAAGTATATGTGTGAATCTGAATTTAAAATAATATGGGCATAGTATTTCATACATATATGACTTTGTGATTCCTTTTATATGTTGAAAATTCTTACTTCATTACTCATGTTATACATTTTGTAGTTTTTGCCATGACTAGTAATTGGAATATTTATTTACACTAAATCTGGTCATGATCGAACTTTTTTACTGTTTTAAACTTGTTGCATGCTCACAGGTGCTTTTAATAATGAAAAAATAATCAATCAACTATTCACATGTTGAGTTTCTATGTTCAAATGAAAAATTAAGAAAGAGATCAAGAGAATATTCATGCATCACACTTCTTCTTTTGAGATGGCTTATCATTGCACTTAGATATGAACTTGGAAGAAGTTGTGTATGACTAAAACCATGTCCTTAAGCTTCTGATTGTCAAATGACATAGGCTTGACTTGGTTGGTTAGAATAAGGCTGATGCGGCATATAATCTCTTGTAAACGCCATATGATCTGAATTTGTATTTTGAAAAATAATAAAAATGCAGCAACAAGTGTCATGCTTTCAGGTCTTGACATAGTTAAGTTTGTGAGATCATGACTTGCTTAAATTGAAAATTACACTTGATCTCTAGCATGGCTTACACTACTTTATGTATCTCATTGATGTGATAGTTGAAGTTACTTGATAGTTTGGCTTTGATTAGCTTTGTTTTATATATATATATTATAAATATGCTCATAACAATTAAAATTTCTCTTTTGCACCTTGCTGAATACATTGTCAAAGGGGGAGAAATTGATCACACATTGCACGATTCACAAGTATTTTGGCACGATTCTTCTCAGGGGGAGAATTTTTGTTTTTCTTCTCATTTTATTTCTGATTTACAAAGGGGGAGAAATATGTATAGGGGGAGAAATTTTTATTTCAAAATTTCTTTCTCATTTGATTGTTTTCAAAACTTTTCATGTGAATAAGCCAATGTTCGTATTTTAAGTGGTGTTGCCAATGCATTCATCAAGGAGGAGATTGTGTGACATATGTGTGTTGAATACATTGGCTATGGCGATATAAGTTTTGAATTCTACCAAAACATTCTTTTTGTCAAGGTCCGACACTAGGTCTGAGCTCCGACAAGATCCGACGTAAGGTCCGACTTGCTATGGCTAGGTCCGACATGTGTTTGTTAGCTCCGATGGTAGGTCCGACTAGCTTTGGTAAGTTCGGTGCTAGGTTCTGCTAGATTTGGTAAGCTCTCAAGGTCCGGTTAGCTTTGGCAAGGTCCGGAGCTAAATCGCAATGGTTCTGTTTTTACCATGCAAATATTTCGAACTTGCTTTACATCTATGAAAAGTTTGCTTAGTATTCTTTTACTAAGTTTTTGAAGTGTTATGGCTCTTTACGGTGGTTAACATTTTGCTATGGTTTACAACATGCTTATGTGAGGTATTCACGTAAGGTGTTGTGGTTTTCGGAACTAACGTGAGTCAAGTCGCGAACTTGTGCTCGAAAGTATTGATTGTTTATTCATGTACAGGTGTTGTTTGAGTTCAAGATATGGCTGGTGACGGGATCCATTGAACTAGTCTTAGGGAGAAGATGAGGTTCAACAACCAAATTCGGGAGGAATTATGGTTGAGTTGATCGGGAGGTCGCGCACCATGTTTGGATCAAGAACAATGCATGTATCATGGACGTCGTTGGAAGGTGTTTACACGTGTGCAAGGAGTGCATGGACGTGACAACATGGTTCCAAGGCGTGATGAAGAGATGTGGACGTAAATAATTGGTAGGAAAGGTCCAACCGGCTGGATTATGGACTCAGGCTGCGGCTGAGTTGGTTATGGCTCAAATATGAAAAGATTTGAGGTGGTTATGATAGGATTTTGTGTGGGACATGAAGTTGAGTTGTTTTAGGAATGTTAGATACATTCTTAAGGTGTTTGGAAGTCTTAAGATTGCTTCTATCTGCGTATAGAAGAGTCTTGAGCAGTTATGAAAAGTTTCGATTCAGAAACTGAGTAGGATTAGAGTCCTAGTTTAAATTGGCTTGGCCTCCGGGCTGGTTATATAAGCAAGGGAGGCCAGAGCTCGCGATAAGATGGCCTTCGGCTGTTCTTCTTATGTTTTGATCAATAAAATTCATAATTTAGAGGAGGTTTTGTGTCTTGTTCGTCCGACTTATTTTTGTCAAGTCTTTCTCATCGAGTTTTTGGACAGCACGATAGTGCTTCGGTGTTTTGATCATAACTTGAGTTTTACATATCTAATTGGCGTGATTCTTTTTGGGTTATCTTCACAACTTGATTATCTATAATCTGTGAAAATTTCACGGTTATTGGATTTGTAGTTTCTGATCTACACGAGTTTATTTGCAGTATTGCAGATCTGGTTTTTACTCGAGTAGAACAGATTGACCCTCGTTTGATCTTTCAATCATAACTTGAGTTTTTCTTGATGGATTTCTGTGATTCTTGTTGTCGTGTCTTTGTGACTTGATTCTCTATAATATATACCACTTTTGTCACGGTTGAATACATTTAGATCAGTCGCATACACGGTTTCTTTAACATATCAATTTTCTGCCGAGGGGGTTTTTGTTGTTTCCGCTAAAAAGTTTAAATCTACCATTCTCCCCCTCTGGTAGATTTTCACGTGCTCTTCGATCCTACACGGTGAGCATGGCGACGGTGGAGGTTGGGGAATAGACGCACGCAGCGAACTCGGTTTTCTTTTCTCTGTTCGATGCCCTTCGTCGGTACAACCGTCCGGTCTTAACTCGTACACGGACCAGGCCCACACACACTCGACCCATACCCAGCTCATACACCCACGGTCATGACATCTCCCACCTCGCCAAATTGTGCTTGCCCTCAAGCACCTATCTTTGATAAATGGTAGACACCTCCTCTGGCTGAGTAGCGTGATTGTATCTCTGCAAATTTCACTTCACAGTCCTCAGGCTAGCAGTTGAACCAGTTCTGGCTTCCTTTTTTGAAAAATATCACCCAACAGTGCAGCCCGCCTGGATCATATGCATATAGAACTGTGAATGGTGAACATCCAAAACAAGGTTGGTAGAGAGAATTATACCAAGCATCTGATAGAGTAAACCAACAGTCCCATTTCCAAGTGTCCATGATCTGTAGCGTAGGGAACCTGAAGGGTCTGAACTCAACATGTACTGCCCCAACATTTGCTATGACAGGATCCAAAATGGCCATCATTCCTTTCGCTTCTGAACCATACAAAGTCTGTGCTGGCAGTTGGTAACCAGTGGCCTTCTTTGGGCCCCTTTGGTAGAGCTCCACATCCTGATTCTTTTGGATTCACTTCTAATTCTTTGGTGGAGTGATTCTTTCTGATTCTGCTAGTGAATCAGAATCTGTTTATAAAAAAACGTTTGGCAAGATAACTGAATTCGTGATTAGATAAAACGATTTGGTGTTCAATGGCATTTGCGGGTAAATAGATATCAAGTATAAGGGGAGGTTGTATTTGGTTGGTTGAGAAGCTCTTTTGAGATTGGAGAAGCTGGTTTCTTTGGATTCACAGTTCCTTCACAAAAACAAAGAATCAATTCACCTGATTCCATCATGAATCAGGTACGCAAATCACCCGTTTGGCAGAGCTCCTCTAATTCTCGTCGAGAATCAGGAGCTGGGAGCGCTACCAAAGGGGGCCTTTGTATCTTCTTCATCTTCCTCAAGCTCCATGAACACCATTGAGCTTTGTAGCCTATGGGTTTGAAGCCACTCAAAACCTGGCATAGCATAATAGGTCCACCAGGCCCACACACCCATACCAGCATGGGAAGTTTGATCATCGCACCCCCATTCCATTTTAGTTACTCCTGCATCACTCACCATTTCTATGTCATTGGCTCCTTCCCTATCTTCATGTCTGATCACAGCCATAGCTTCAGCCTCTTTTGTCTTAAGCTGCCAAACTTTTTTGTCTCCAGCCTTGTCACCAGTCAGGTAGCTGTTCTGCAATTGAGACTGACAAGTCAAAACATAATCAGCACCATAATTGCATCTACTGGTCAGCCACTGTTTAATGTCACCGAATTTGACCACAAACTGGGACAGGAAAATATACTGCAAATGATTGAGTGCCATGCTACTATCACCATGTATTCTTTCAGCAGGTTCTTCCATTGCCTTCTCTTGAGCCTGAATGCCTTCCTTTCTGGTAATCCCCATCAATTTCTTGCCCATTTGTTGCGTTGTTGGTTTTCTGAAGTTGAGCAGCAAGAAATAATTTACAAGGCTCTTCAATTTCTGGCTATATTGGTCATTATCAATGCACATTATAGGAATCTTGGATGTATTGATGCTAGCAAAAGGATCAGCAACACCCCTCTATCTCCCGCAGACATACCATCAACGTCGTCCCTGATTAGTACAACTTTAGGATATTTTGACCTGCTGTCACTATAACTCAAAGTCACATTGCTGATAAGTTCTTTCATAGGATTTGATGAGCTCCCTCCCACACCTTTCTCAATCTTGGAGCCTGCTTTACTACGGTTATCACTTACATTAATCTCAATTGCCTGCAATCTAAGCATCTGACTGACAACTTCTGTGGTTTAGTTTTACCAATATTCGGAGGTCCACTTACCGCAGCCTTTTTAGCTCCACTAGCAACCAGCTTCTTTCTGAACTCCCGTGTCTCTTTATACTTGGTGTCGCTGTCATTTTCCTTTTCAGCAATAACACACAAGAAATCACCCAAAGTATCTTCAATATCAGATTCATCCCATTTGATTGTTTTTGTATTCTCCTCCTTTTCATCAGCCACTGCCTGAACTTTGGGGGAAGAGAGGGGAGATCACGGCGGCTAGGGTTAGGGTTCGTAGCCACGATAACCCAAGGAGAAGAACAACCCAATGGGGTAATTCTAAATTTTCCTGGATGAAGATTACATGGGGAGGGGTGCTGCTTATATAGAGGTCTAGGGACCCTTGCCGCCCTCCTAGGGCTGGCTGCTGCACCTGGGTCAGTTGGGACACCCCCAACCGACTCAATCTCTTACTTATTTAATTCTATCTATAACAGATTGGATCTCTAATTCTATCTATAACAGATTTATTCTAATCTTAAACAAATCTTCTAGAAGACGCTTAGGCAAGAGGTGGTGAGGCTGGGCTGTGGGTGCCATGGGCCCTACGCCGGCCATATTGGCGGCCCACAAATGTGTCCATAGCAGGGAGAGGTGCAGGTCGTGGCGATCCAACCGGTTGTTCACGGTTTCCATCTATGCCGAGAGATGGTCGATGGAGGTCGTGAGGCTGGTTTACATGGATTTCAGAAGTGCCTTGATGTCGCTCCCAGGATCCTTACCGAGGTCAGACATGGTCGCTGCCCCGATATCTCTGGATACCGATTTTTGAGAAACGTGGTGGAGGAGAGATCCCCGGCTGCGCTTAGGGCTGTGCAGGGGAGAGTAGAGCTGCGGTGAGGGGTTGCTGCGTAGAGTATATCGTGGAGGAGAGACAACGTCATGGGAGCTGCTAGGTTTGGTTTAGCAGCCACGGTGACCAAGGGAGGGAACAACCCTATGGTGGTAATTCTCTTTATTCCTTGATGAGAATTACAAGAGGAAGGTTGGCTGCTTATATAGGGTCCAGGGACCTGTAGCCGCGCGCTCCCTGGCCCATGCACCTGGGTTAGTTGGGACACCCCCCAACCAACCTAATCCTTTTATTCCTTTTCTGATTAATATAATCTCTTTATTCTATCTTTAAGCATATCTAATCTTAACTGATTTTATTCTTATCTAAACTTTCCTTCTAGGCGCTGATTCCTTTCTTATCTCCTAGTGCCGATTCCTTCCTTCTCTGGTGGTGCGCTAGCGGCGCCTTTGTGGGCCCGACACTTATAGCGGCGCCCCACGAAGGCGTCCAGAACAGTTCACTAGTTCAAATATGAGTTCACTTGTGTGTGACACATTTGACACCTCCTTTAAACTAATGAAATTGTTACTCAACAAAATTTCTTACCAAGTTCAGTATGCTTCTCCTCTTCCTACCTGACCACTCATCTTTTATTATAGAGCATCCATTCTTCACCTTTTTCAGCATCACGCTCTTTCGGAAACTCTTGGTTCTTTCAAATTTCAAGTAAAAAATCCCCTTAGATGGTCTTGAGAAGGCGGCTCAAAGCCAACACCGAATTGATCGATTGCTTCACATTTGTAGAAACTTATCATTATTGATAGCATTGAATGGCATGGCTGCCAAAAAATTCATATGAATACTTGTTAAGGAAAAACCAGCAATAAAAGGCTAATAAATAACAAGATATAAATTATAGCATCTATGTTAAATTTTTACTTACCATGTGTGTACATTCTTCTTGTTACATATTTTTGCACATCATGTATTCTTTCTTTTCAAAGTTTCTTGTTAAGTTTTTGTTGCTTCAAAGCTTCAACTCAAGTTGTAGTTGGATCATTTGACTTTGTCCACTTATTAGTGGGTCCTAACTTGTGAGGCTCCGAGTTGCCAACACAAGTAACTTCATCCTCATATCCTCCAACTCGAGACACATTCACTTCTCTAAGATTCAGCTGACAAACAGTCCTCTCCCGCTTCCTTGTTGCCCCCTCAAGTGATTTCTTGCACTCTTTTGCCTCCACTGAGCTCTTCTTACACTTAGCAACAGTACACCTAACATGTGTTATATGTTGATTTAGACGGTTAATCCCTGTCGGAGTGTGAGCTACGACACTCCTCCCGGCCTGCTCAGAAGCAGCCCGCGAGGTTCTTTTTTTCTGGAGGGGGCTTAGCACGCTTCGCGAAATGGCTCGAGGGAGCGGATGGACACGAGGATTTACGTGGTTCGGGCCGCAAGAGCGTAATACCCTACGTCCACGGGTATGCTTGTTCTATTGCTTGAGCGCGAGCGCTTGTGCGTTGTGAGATCTTGAGTGTGGGGAGTCAGGACCCTTTGCAGGGTGATCACCCCGGTCCTTTTATAGTTCAAGGACGGGGTGGTTACAATGAGGCTTGGGGCCCGACAGGTGGCCCCAAAGCTTTGAGTGTCTTACACGATCTAGGGCTTCCTCCTCTGAGTAGAGTCGCGCCGGCGGGGGAGTTAAGCCCCCCCCTCGTCCGCGCGCTGAGCTCCCCTGACCGTGTGTCAGGTGATGATGAAAACGCCGTCTTGTCGCCGCGTCTCCTCGCCCTGCTTGGGCGGCTGGGTGCTGTTGGGCGGCACTGTTCTGCTGTCATGCCTCTCCATCCTGTCTTGTCACCGTTATGGCGATCGGGCAAGGGACGGAGGCGTGTGCCGTGCACCATGCTTCTAGGGAAGGCGCGAGCCTTGAATGCGAAGTCTGACAGCGCACTTCCTTCTTGACTTCGTTGACCCACGACCCACAACTGATCATGGGGTACGTGGTGGCTCTGGAGCCCTCATCGACGGACTTGGTGTCTAGGGACACATGGCGGCTCCGGACCTTACCTCAGTAGGGAGGCCCAGACCGGTGCTCGGGGAACGTGTCAGCACCGGAGCTGTCTTTAGCGGGGAGGTGGCTTGGAGCCAGGGGGCACGTGTCAGCTCCGGACCCCACCTCAGTGGGGAGGCCTGGACCGGAGCCCGGGACACGTGTCAGCACCGAAGCTGTCCTCATCGAGGAGGCGGCTCGGAGCCAGGGGTCACATGTTAGCTCCGGACCCCTCCTCAGCAGGTAGGCTTAGGTCAGAGCTCGGGACACGTGTCAGCCCCGATGTTGTCCTCTTTAGGAAGGTGACTCGGAGCCGAGGACACGTGGCAGCCCCGGACCTGTCCTCAGCGGGGAGGCTCAGGTTGGGGCCCGAGACACGTGCCAGCCCTGGAGCTCGGGCGCACGCGGTAGCCTTAGGGTTGACCATGGGCCCTAGGGTACGTGGCCCTTGTTGGGGCCTGCCTCAGCAGGGAGGCGGGGCCTATGCTATCTATTTTCCCACTAGGCGGGGGTACCCGGTCTGCAGAGTACCAACAATCCCTTTTTAGCTGACGTGGTTAAAAAGCAAGCTTGGAACTTTTTCCTTGTTCCTAATATCAACTAGGACCCGTACTCCCATCCTATATCATCTGACTTTCTCATTACCAGAACCCAGTTTCTGGTGATGTTGTCACGCTCATCTTCGCGGATGTAGTCGTTATACAAGAATACACTTTTGATTATGAATTTAGCTGTTCTCTTCTTGCCTGCTAACAGTTCAGACTATGAATTTATGATATACATCAAAGACATACAAGCAGAGAAACAAGGAATAACTGCCTACCCCTCTCGTCCTGGGTGGTCGATGTTAACAGGCTCCTTTCCTTAGGGGTGGACCCTTGACCTAACGCCTTTCCTTACTGGAGTCTGGTCTTCAGCTCCGTGGACTTGTCTTTGTGTAGCTTCGAATCATCTTTCTTGGCTTGTGGGCCACATCTGTAGTTCGATACTTCATAATTGTTGTGACTTACGAGGTGTTATTGCCACTTATGACGATTAATGGGAACCCTCAATCACAATACACTTACAAGAGTCCCTTACCTCAGGTACCCATGCCGGGCTTATAGGGAGTGGCTGGGGCCAAACTTTGTGGGCGTAGGCACTACACCTTCTAGAGTGGTTGGTGCCCTAAGGGTTTATGAAAGTTGAGGGGATGCCTTTTAAGTTGAAACGCGGCGGTGACGCCGTGGAGAATGTGCTAGGCACCACCCCTGTGCCGCTATTTCCGCCGTCGTCCTTCCGTAATGAGGAGTGTACACATCGACCTCGTCGACTGGTGGTGAGCTGGGTCATGCCCAACTTTCGCGCTTTTCTACCAGGGTCGAACTTCGGCCTGACACAAGGCTGAGGGGAAGATCATCGTGTTCTTCGCCTTCCTTGCCGTGGGGATGATTCTGCCGTTCTCTAACTTCATGAAGGTGCTAGGGGAGTACGGCGTGAAGATGAGCCATCTAATGCCCAACTCCATGGTAGTCATCTTCGTCTTCGTCCACCTCCACAAAATGTTCGTTAGGATGCCGGTGTCAGTGTCGGTGTTCCAGACACTTCTTTTGGTTGCCCTCCACCGCCAAAATGATCAGTGGGTGTCTGAGGCTTCAACCTTCACCCTCGGATGCCCTACATCAAGCACGACCTGGATAAGTGGGAGGATTGGAAGCGACAAGTGGTTATACATTGACTACGGCTTGGATCGTTGCCAACTTCAACTCCCGTTGCAAGACACGATCCCTGCCCCGGTGATGTGTGAAGAGGCATCGCTCGTGGAAGCACGTCTATAGCTGGTGTTCTACCGAATCGTCGACCTTTCCTAGAGGGGCCTGATGGCCTCGATGGTGGCGGTGGATTTCCTCCAACGCGCCTCTCGCCCCTTTAGCACCACATTTGTGGCGTGTAGAGTCATTCCTAATACATTGACCTGACCCAGATGGCGCGGGGCCCCAAATAATATCTGTTCATCCAGATACAATTGGAGACACTAAAGATAATGATCGACATGACATCATTGGAGGCATGGCGTTCCCACCTAACGTGGTTCCTCTTCGCACTGACAGCCACTGACTCTTTATCCAGAAGCGACTGGCAAAGTTCGGGGTTCGTGACATCTTGAACGAGAATCCATCGCGCCAATAGGGCTTTGAGATTCCCAGTGTGGCAACGATCGAAGGTGGAGGCGATGGTGTCTGAGGTGAAGAGTTGTCGTGCAGCAACGATGACTTGGCTGTAGCGTCTTCTGAGAAAGGCGAAGACAAGGCCCCTCCAACTCTGCCATGGTCACCATCATTGTCCCCCCGAGCCACTGTTTTCGTGGTCTTCGAATTGGGCACGAAGCTCGACCCTGATCCACTACGCTGTGGATGAGTAGTAGGGAAGGTGGTGGTCTCCGACTTGGGCGAGTAGTAGGTGGTGGTCTCCAACTTCTTCCCTCTAATATTTTATTAGCCTAACCCTAATCCCATTCCCCTTCCCTGTGGTATCTTCTCCATGGCTGGCACCACCGCCTAGTCGGTCGGTAAACTGCCGCCGCCCTGGGCTGCCGCTGCCCAAACCCCCCGCGCATGTTGTCTCCCCTCTTGCCGTGCCGCCTCTGACCATCGCGCCCCTGGCCACCGCGCCTTAGGCAGCCATGCCCCTAGCCGCTAAGCCCCTATCTACTGCACCTCTTGCCACTAGCCCCCTTCTCCCTGCCCCCACACCCGGCGCAGACTGCTCCTTGTCCAGCCTGCCATTGGCTTGATTTGGAGCCCCCGCCTTTGCTAACCTCGAGCTGCAGCCTTGGGCCTCTACTTTTGTGCGACTCAATGTGCCACTCCACTCCAGGCCCTTGCCGTTGCTGGACCTTGGCTAGGCAGCCCCACCCCTCCTAGACGAGCACGGTAGGTCCTGGCCCGCGCACGCCCAGCTCGATTCGGCCGTGTCTTCGCCTTCTCGGACCTGGCTGCGACACCTTGTGATGAGGTGACCCACTCCGCCAACGTCGCTGCTCTAGCCCCTACTTATGAGCGTGAGCAGGCTATAGCTCTCTCCTAGGAGTAGAAGCGTGCCTCCACTGATGCACTCCCTCGTCGGCTCGAGGAGATCGAGGCACCGAGCACTGGCCCGGGAGTGCCACGACGACGAGGGTGTCCAAAACACCCGGTTGTTGGTCCCGGTCGTCCTCGACCCTGCCTCCTACGCTCGCTGTTGCGACCTTGTTCTACTAACCCTGCGGCGCTATGCCCTCGACTACGACATCCTTACTGACAGTCGCTTCCTGCATCCATGTGGACAATATGGTTCTATCTTGGATCCGGTGCTCCATCAGCGTCGAGCTGTAGGACATCGTGTTGCTTGTGAGGCCTGGGAGGACTAAGTTGCTATCGAGTAGCAGTTCTTTGGTAGGCCCGAGGCTCGTGCTCTCCACCTTGACATCGCCATATGGATCTTCATCCAGGGCGATCTCTCCATTACTAAGTACTGCCGGCAAATGAAGGGCATGACAGTGTCTCTTCGTGACCTCAGTGAGCCGGTCTCTAATCGCGCTCATTCTCAACATGCTTCGGTTATGAGCACCTGCGAGCCTAGATCATGCGGTCCTTCCCGTTCCCCTCCTTCCAATAGATTCGGAGCAACCTCACCCTCAAGGAGATCACCAAGGGAGCTGCAATCCACTCCCCTTCCGCCACAGCTCTCTACGGTTTCGGTTCTAGGCAGCCCCAACGCCCTACTGTGTTGTATCCACTGTTGCTATTAGGAGCCCGCCTTTGCGTCTGCCTGGCTTGCCACCACCAGGTGCTCCTCATCCACCTACCACCTTTGGAGCGTCTGCCAGCTCTAGTGGTGGTAATCGCTGCCACCACAGACGTGGTGGAGATCGTGGGTTGGATGTATTGGCTAGGGTAGCGCTCACTGGCTATGTCTCTACAACCCGCTGACCAGTTAGATCACCAAGTGGCCTCTCCCATCTTCGAGTGCTTTGACTCGACGCCCACAATGCCCTGAGTTGGTACTACTTGCCACTCCTACCTTCGGCAGGCCCGACTGCCCCTTTGGACACCCGTCCCGCTTCCTTGTCGCTGCACTAGCTTCCACTTCTTCCTTATCCACCTTAGTAGCCCTACTCAGCTCCGTCTTGGACGTCGTACACTGGTGCGTGGGATCAGAAGTCGTTTGCTACCTCGTTTAGCACGATGACCCCAACCCATCCAGTCATTGACTGGATGGCTGACTCGGGTGCCTCATACCACACTACACCGGACGTCGGTATACTCCTCCCACCCTCCTTACCCTTCTTGTCCTTCTATCATTGTCAGCAAAGGATCTGCTCTTCTGGTCACCTATTAGGTGATTCATTTTTTATGGTTCTTTCCACTTTAGGAACGTTCTTGTTGTTCCAGACAATATTCAACATCTCATTTATGTTCGTCAATTCAGTACAGGATTCTTGTTCTATGTAGTTTGACCCATTTGGTTTGTCTGTGAACGATCTTGTCACGTGTCATCTTCTCCTTCACTGTGATAGCTCTGGGACCCTATACACTCTTCGACTTCCTGCTTCTTCCTCAACCACGCCGCATGCTTTGACTACTACAACTTTGTCCACCACCTGACATCATCGGCTCGATACAAGATGTGGTCTGCAAACTGAACAAGTCGTTGTATGGTCTGAAGCAGGCACCCCGAGAGTGGTACAATCTGTTTTCCTCCTCCTTGGTCTCGTTGGGCTTTGTCGAGGCCAAGTCTAATACCTGTCTTCGTTTACCGGAGCAGGAGGGGGGAGGAACCATGGACCTCCTTCTATACGATGATGACATTGTCCTCACGGCGTCCAGTTCGACCATCTTACAGCGCACCAGCAACGTGGCTCAGGCTTGTTGGCTTTGGCAGATACTCTTGGAGCTCCACAGTCCGCTCACTCGGAGCATGCTTGTCTACTATGACAATGCCCGAAGCATGTGGAGATCGATCTCCACTTCATTCGTGAGCACTTCGCCATCGGGGATGTCCAGGTGCTTCACGTAGTAATGGCCATCCAGTTCGCAAACATCTTCAGCAAGTGCCTTTACTTCATCGGAGTTCTGGTATAGTCTCAATATCTGTCGTGGTTAGATGTTACGACTGTGGGGATGTTTCAGAACCGGTGTGCTAGGCACCAATTCTGCTACTGTTCTGGTTCTGTTGAAGAGCTGCAGCAGCAAACCAACCCTCGTGGTTGATATTTCCTGCTGCTGTAGTGAACAGAACCTGAACAGTGGTGCTGACGTCTAGCTGGATCCTCCTACGTGAGGAACAGAGAATTATCCAAGCCTTTATGACAAATAGCAGATGAGTTATGCTATTCGGTGGTGCGCACAGAAGAAACAGAGAAGGGGAAGAGCTGGCGCAGGGACTTTCTGCCACAGGAAGACTTCCAGGTGCATAAACTTCATAATTATGGGAGGTATGTGAATATCCTTTGTATTCCCAGCTATATATAGATTTTATTTCAGGAAGGCCAGCCCTAAAAACTGATTAGGACTCTTAGTCTAAAACCTGGACTCAATCCCTAACTTTATTTGAAGGGGTAGAACAGAACTCTTCCCTAAAATCTTCTAAACCTAGTACGACTCTACTAAAAACAGTTGGACTCCTGACTGATATGGTGCCGCAGCACCCTCTGGAATCCGACCTGGACTCCTCTGCCCTGGGGCGGCGCGTCTAGGAGGTCCTGGACTCCTTACTGGCCATACCTGACCCCTGTGGCAGGATCACCCAACAGAGGAGGGGTGTTAGAGTATGTGTATTAGGGTTAGAGGGTATCTGGGTAATTAGCCATTAGGCTAATTGGTCCTTAAATCCTGTAACCACCATTAGGCTAATTGGTCCTTAAATCCTGTAACCCTATATATATGTACCCCTAACACTACCAATGATTATTCCAATCTCTTCCCCCTAATAGACCGATTGGTACTGGTACCGCCCCGCCGCCCACCCGGTCCCGCCCTGCCCCGGCCCATTGAGATTTTTTAATTAATTTTAATTAATTAGCTTAGTTTAGTTTAGTTTAAATAGTTGTAATTAGGTTAGTTTATAATTTGTTTAGTTTAGTTTGTAATTATGTTTTAATTAGTTTAGTTAAATTACTTTAAATTAGTTTAGTTTAGTTTAGCTTATTCACGATGGCCCCGACCGCCTCCGCCGGCTCCCGCCCCGCCCCACCCGCCGGCTCCTTGTCCAACCCGCCCGCCAGCTTTAGGATGAAGGCTTCAATTGGCAGAGAGCGCCAATTATCCTAGAAGCCGCGTATGTAACCGGAGGCGGGAAACCTCACGGACGGTAAGTTCTTTTTTATCTAATGTCAATGAATTTAAGATACAAAAATTTAATAATATTTCTTCTTTTGTAGGTTCACCATCTTTGATGGAGTTATCGACTCAAGGGAGGCACGACCTTCCTCGAGTGGCTCTTCATCGCGACAGGCAGGATTGAGACAGCCTAGCTCCTTGGAGCTCTAGAGTGTCTGGGACGAGCTCCGCAGGACACAGGAGGAGCTCCGGCTAGAAAGGGAGCAACTCCGGCTAGAAAGGGAGCGTCAAGCCGCGACAAGCAGGGCTCGGGACGAGTATCAAGTCTCGTTCATGCTACAGATGCAAATGGCAATGCAGGTATGTACCGATTGTTTTACTTAATATTTCTAACATATCAATGATGGTTATATGATAATGTTTTCTGTTCACAGGCTATGGCGGCAGGGTAGCCGGTCGTCCTTCCACAGTGGCAGCCGCACAGGAGCCACAAGCCCCGTTTACAGGAGCAGAGGTACAAATTTACTCAAACTTCCACAGCATAGCCATATTTGATAAAATTTAGCCAAATTTATTAGAATATCACCAAACTTAGTCAAACATAGCCAAAAACTAGTTTAACTTAATCAATTCTAGATTATAATAAGCTCACTTAGGTGAACATGGATTTTTAAACTTATAAGTTATCTAACTACACTTAAATAACAGAGCTCTGCGATCGAGGCTCACACACCATCGCCGCAGCTACCGAGAAGACGAAGGCTGGAGGACGAGTTATCGGGTTCTGGAGGTAGCGCACGCGGTAGTGTGTAGTGTGGTGTATGTGCCTAGTGTTGATGTTTATAATATTTTGACTGCCTAGTGTTGTTGTTGACTGCCTATGTGAGTTGGTCTTGAAGCCAGAGCATAATTTTCTAATTTTTTTAGAAAATTTACCAAACTTATTTACAACTGTTTTCTGGTGTGGTCGTCGTAAATAATCTAATAGTATTTACGACGGTTGGTATTGGCCATCGTAAATAATGCGTACTATTCACGACGGCCCGTCGTGAATAAATCTCCCGAGCCACGTGACAGTCGGGGGAACTTATTCGCGTCGGGATAGTTTAGCCGCCGCGAAAAAACTTATTCACGACGGGTGCCATCGTTAACGACCTTATTTACAATTAATTATCGGTAACAGTTAAAAATCGTCGTGAATAAGTTATTCCCGTCGTGAATTACTTATTCAGGACGGTTAGTCCTCTATTAATAACGGTTTCTAGCCGTTGTTATTTGATGATATTGCTGTGGTGCTACTTCTGGTTCTCCCGCTCCTGCGAGGTCGGCTTGAGCGATGCCACGATGACCGAGGGGCTCCTTCCACGCCGTTTGTGAAGAATCAGATTATGTAGAATTAGAAGGATGGTCGAGAAGTACTGTGGGTACTCTCCGCCTCCCCCAAATTTGCTGCGTCCATGTCACCATGGCCGCGTCCTCTGTCGGCATCCTCCTCGCCCTCGCCGCCGTGGCGCTGTCCCCATCACCGCCGTCGACACCCAACCGTGCGGCCACGCACAAATGCTCCTCGTCTCCTCTGTCTCTAAGCCCAGCCCGGACCCCACTAACTCTACACCCCTCACCACCACCGTTGTCACTGTCCTCCACGTCTGTCGCCTCGTCCCCCAAAGTCCTCCTTATGACGGTTGCCCTTTCTATGCTTGCCATCGAGGCCTCGTGGAGACAGGCGACTGACGGCGCGTGCGGGCAAGCCGCGAGCAGGCAAAGTCGCGTCTTTGATTTTGCCGCACGGGATGTGGCCTATCGTCTAGCGGCTAAAGCAACACGTGCTCGTGAGGCAACACGATGAGCTCGTCGTGCAACCATGGGTATAGAGATCATGGACCCCTCTCCCATTGACGAAACCTATCACAACGGCTACACCTAGGATCAAGCGTTTGACGCGGTGGCTGCCCTTCATGCATAGGTCGTCTCCATCTTCAGCATCAAGATGACTATCCCTGTTGTCCACGACAACCTCTCACCAAACTACATTTGGTGAATGGTCTTCTTTCTCAACACCCTCGACAATTAAGGGCTCCCGATCATGTTCTTGGTGACGTGCACCCTAACGATGTCGATGATCCTCATTAGCGCCGTACGGACTGTACTATTCGCTCCTGGCTCTATGACACCATCTCCTCCGACCTCAGTGAGGTTGGCTCGACGCCTCATCCCCGCTCTGTCTCAGGCTCAGACTCAAGGAGCAGTTCACCGGCTATCAGGAGACATGCAACGATCCTCAATGCTGAGTTTCACACGTTTGTCCAGGGAGACCACTCTATATCCGACTATCATCGCTGCCTCGAGTCGATGGCCGGCTTACTCAAAGACTTGGGTTGAGATCATCTGTGATCGCTAACCTAGTGCCCACGACCGGGCTTAATGCGTGCTTCTTTCACATGGCGTCCCTGCTCAAGTGGCAGTGCTGCTTCCCCACGTTTGCTGAAGTTCACAATGATCTCCAGTTTGAGGAGATTGAGATGGCGTCCAATCCAAGGAGTGTCAAAGTCCTGGTTGTCAACAGCGCCACCGCCTCACCCCCTCACTACTGGGGCCCAAGCTCCTGGCGCCTTTTCCTCCAATCGAGGCAGAAATCGACACAACAACAGTCGTAACCGGTGCAACGACGGATGGCCCACACCCAGTCATCCATGGAACGGGACTCTCTAGCTCTTGGATGGAGCTGCAACGGCTCGTCTCGACCTTCTCGGTCCCCCTCCTAGCGTGCCGTCATGCCCCCCGCTTCTTGTGTCTCCTCACATTATTAAAAATTTCATTTTTGTTCATCGGTTCACTACTAACAACAATGGTTCTATCAAATTTGATCTCTTTGGTTCTTCTATGAAGGATTTGCATACTCGAAACATGATCACTAGGTGTAATAGTCACAGGCGTCCCTACCTTCGTTTTCTGCTGACGTGTCCGCCCTCCAATGCACTACTTGCTGCCACCACACCGTCCACTGTGGCATCGTTGACTTAGTCATTTTGAAGAATTGTCTAGAGTTTTTTCATCTTGCAGTAAAACAGAGCTTTAAACTCGTTACCATGCTTGTCAGCTTTGTCGTCATACTAGACTTCTGTTTGTTACATCAAACTTTTGTAACACCAACAATTTTGATTTAATATATTGTGATTTATGGCCTCTCCCCTGCAAAGTGTTTCCGGTGACAAGTATTATCTTGTGCATCCTTGACGATTATTCCCATTATTTATGAACTTTTCCACTTCACTTGAAATCCGACACTTTTCTGGCATTGTCGCAATATTTGAAATTATTCATCCGCAATGATGAAGTAAGAACTGAAATGCAATTTTTTTCTTTGGTGCTATAAATAATTATTCATAGCCACACAATGTAGTTTCAATCATCATGCTTGAGTGAAAATTTGTAATCCCCAGGCAATTAGATGGTAGAGTTGCTAGCTGAAGGTCCTTATTGTATATGGTAAAACTATGTTTTTATGTTTATTGGGTGTGAGTTGTATGAGCTGAAGGTTGTATTGGGCACTTACCCCTTTTCCTCTTAATATAATGAACCGCAGCTCTCCTGCATTTTTGAGTAAAAAAGTGATCCACAACACTGCTAGGCATACTCCTTAAACATATTAGTACATGGGTAATCAATGACTACCATTGCAAAAGAGATGGTTTAGTACAATAGTCGTGCAAAGATTATTTATTTTGCTGTGGAACCAATTTAGCTTATAAACTCTGATGTTTTGTTGTCACATAAGCAAATTGTGAAAAATAGCAGCATATAGAAAATTGGAAATAATTCCTTCTTTGCTCCTAGGTGCTAAGTCTGCAAGGAAAAAGAAAAGATGCCGGATCCCTCATTGAAGAATCCATTAGCATACTGGAGGTATGTGCTATTCTAATTTATAGGTGCTAAGTCTTTTGACTGTGCCTGATTGTTTTATTAAGACTATGGCATTGGCTTAGGAAGCTGGACTTGGCGAGTCACCCACATGCATACAAAGAATGCGATATCTCTCTACAGTAAGATCACATTCTGTATCATTTTTTTTGAACTCGTAGGAGTTAATAAGAATAATAATGGGACAAGAGCCCGTATCATTTTCATAGCTTGCAATTAATACTGTTTGGGCATTCTAAAGCGATGTTGAGGGTTTATAGTATATAAAAGTGCTATTGAAACTCAAATAGTAGCCATTCTTTTTTCAAATTCTTGGCATCTTTTCTCTGCAGATATGATCAAGATATTTACCCGTGCTCTGCTTCAGTTCTCAAAAACTTACCTGTGCTCCGCTTCTTCTCCTTCCTCTGTTTTGCCGCAAGTCCAACATTTTGAACATTAGAGCAGCATGCTTTGAGTTCTAAAAGAATAGTTGGTATGGGAGACCAGCAGATTAGTGGCATAGCGCGCATCTAGGTAGTGGTCCTAGGCTCCTAGCAGGCTAGTGGCGTAGTACACACCAACTGCTCATCTTTTATTTTAGGGTTTATTGCGTTTATACTCAGTTGCAATTCTAATTGTGATTTTATCCTCTAAAATTAAAGTCTGTGGTTTTACCCCTACTTTTTTTAAACGAAGCCGAAGTATGCCCTACTCCGTTATGGGTTGTTAACAGTGTTAAATATGATGAAAAAAGACAGAAATGCCCTTGTGATTTTACCCTAGTTTGATCCGTGCTTGTGATTTTACCACTATTTTTCATAAACGCAGATTAATCTATGCCTATATTAAAATAGGGGTAAATCATAAATACATATTAAAAGTAGGGGTAAAATCGCAAAGACATTTCTATCTTTTTCATTATAATTTAACGTCATTGACAACCTATAATAGAGTAGGGGTATAGTTTGGCTTCGTTTCAAAAAAGCCGGGGTAAAATCGCAAACTCTAATTTTGGAGGGTAAAATCACAATTGGACTTTCAACCAAGGGTATAAACACAATAGCCCCTTTATTTTAATTTATTAAGTATACTATCGGAAGGGCGGACCTGGCGCAATGGTAGTGTGTCTCCACTTGTGTTCTGAGATCTTGGGTTCGAACCAGCCTCTGTGCAAAAGCAGAGATAAGGGTGTCTAGAAATAACCCTTTTCGAGACCCCACATGTGTGGGAGCCTTCGCCACTGGGTACGCCCTTTTTTATTAAGTATATCGTCGGTACCTGAATTTGTAGTCTCGTGTCACCTAGGTCCCTAAAGTTAAAAATGCAGGTTTGGCCCCTAAACTTGCTAAATGATTCTCGCAAGCTCAATATAATGCTAATCTTGATCTGGTCACTTCCGTGGCATGGTGATTGGTTGGTAGTATCTGGTCACATTTGGGTCGCAGTCGCAGCGGTGCTGTGGAGACGAGAGGAAGGTAGAAGAGTGCGGGGGTTGGAGAGTCTGTTCTGCTAGAGTTTCGTACCTTTTTTTTTGAGCCTCTATCGGTACAGCTGTAGTATTTGTCCATATGTGTACACACTCACTCGCACTACCCACGCACACTGACACACACCCACACACATTCAGCCCTACAACTACACACTCCTTCGGAAGATCAATGGAATCCACCAGAGTTTGATGCTCGATGGGATGTTGAACTACTATTGTGTCTTCATACATAAGAGGCACCCGAAATATTATTCTACGAACAAGTCCTGGTGAGACACCCGGGTTCGATTCCATAAATCAAACCCTGGTGGCAGCGCTCACACTGGAGCCGCTTGCCTGTGGACTAGAACCCATTCTCGACAAGAGTTTTGGACCTGTGTGACCGAATAAGACAAGTTTATGGACCACCAACTGTGGTGCTCTAATTTATTATTGACAAAAAATGTTTCTTGTTTGAACTTCATTGCAGGAATTATTCAAATCATATCGATTTCCTGAAGCAACTGGCAAAGGAAGATATTACAAGCTCTGGAGCTTTCAAAGGTACGTTGCCCCATTTTTATGTGCTGCTTGTTCAACTTCCAAAATTTAGTGTTCAACTAACTAATATGAAACATGGTGCATGCCTTAATGCTTGAGTTCATAATTTTATTATGTGGTTCCACTAATTTCTCTGACCTCTGCATATGTCTAGTCATATAGGCTGAGTTTGTTTTGTCAATTTGTTCAAGGAGGTGAAAGCAAAGCATATTGCTCCATCTCCATATATTATAGAGCTGAGGAAAATGTTCAGGGCTTGTGACCCAGCTCGGGATTTTCCAGCTGGAGTTTTAAATAACTTGATTTGAACTTCATTTCTAGTTCTTCCTTAATGAACGAGAGCATAAAATATGAAAACTCCCAAGCTCCAAATTCAATAATGCAATGATATTGGTCATGCCAAGACCAGCTTGCGGTCCAACCCATGAGCCTAGTCCAGTATTCACAACATCTAGGCTACATTGCACCATAGATATTAGTTCTACTTGTGGAACCATGTTAATGATTTTTTAAACGATGTCATTTTTTATGATGTTCACTTGAAGTTAAATTTAAGCTGTGCTCCGCGCATGAGCCAAAATCCATCTACCTTTTAGAGTTCCCTTTCCATCATTAGTTTTAATGAGCCGAGCAGAGCCTACTTATATCGAAGCAAGCTTTAACAAACCAAGGCTCGATGAGCTGAGCTGGCTCTGTATCCACCCCTAACCTAGTATATACATTCAACAACATAGCTCTTATCCCTCTGTTTATATAGCTAGAATGACATGGCCATTGAGCTGTCCTTGTATTTGCTTTATCGACTTGCTGGTTTTAGCTGCATGTTCACTTGTTGGGCCAGTGGTTTTGATTTAATATTAACAGTTCAATATAGGTTTACTCTCAAAGCTATATGTGGCCATTAATTTAGGTGCTAGATTTGTACAATTAGCATGCTGCTTTGTTGCATATGAATTCTAATTGCAGTAGGTGACAAGAAAGACCACATAAAAAAAGAAAGGGCAGCCCGGTGCATGTAGCTCCCGCTTGCGCAGGGTCCGGGGAAGGGTCCGACCCACTTGTATCTGAAAAATACATTATACGTGATCACAAACCCTTGAGTCAAGTGCTTTTTCTTACTCACCAGTAGCTGCAGCGATGCAGATCCACCTCCAACTCACTGTTAACCATCCGTGTCAAAAAAAAAGAAACCACATGAACCACCTAGTTAAATTAAGATATTATCTAAGAAAACCATACATCCGAACCAACATTTCTGTTCAGGTATGTAAACGATCTGAGAGTGTTCCAGCCTACTTGTTCTAGGTTCTTTATGTATGATCTTAAAGGGCCAAATAGAAGAGTAGAAGTGCTGAGGATGCCTTTGTGGGCCGCCATTATGAGCGTAGGACCCACAAAGGCACCAGCAGCGTGGCGGCCCAAGGCGCAGGCAGCAGCAACATATGAAGAAATCTAGAAGATTGACTTAGAGGGAAATAATCTGGATTAGGAAGAAATAATCTGTTAGAGAAGGAAATAAATAATATGAAGTGTTATAGATAGAAATAAGAAATAGAGGCGGTTGGGCTTTCTCCTACCGCCTAGGCGCAGATTTGGAAGACATGCAAGGCCCTGACCTATATATTGCACCCCTCCCTCCTATGTAATCCATGAAGGAACAAAGAGAATTACCCCATAGGGTTGTTCCCTCCGTTGGTCACATCGTGACGCCGTCTCTCCTCCACGATATGCTCTACGCAGAAATCTCTCCTCCTCCCTACAACTTTACTCTCCCTGCGCACTAGGCGCAGCCGAGGAGCTTCCCTCCACCACGTTTCACAACAATTGGTATCCAGAGACATCGGGACAGCGATCGTGTCCGGCCCCGTTAACGATCCTGGGAGCGACATCAAGGCACTTCTGGAATCCATGCAGACCAGCCTCACAGCCTCCATCGACCGTTTCTCAGCACAGATGGAAACCGTGAACAACCGGCTGGATCGCCATGACATGCACCTTTCCCGCATGGAGAAGCGACCCGAATCGGCGTTCTCCCTGCAGTAAAAGATGCCTCTACAGGACGGTCCCGTCCGTGGCGGCGGCTCCTTTGGTGCCGGAGGCTTCGGCGGTCGCGGCGGCCGTGGTGGCGACGACAACTACGTCAGCCCAAGCAACAGCAACCAGCGCCATCAGGGCCGCCCGCCCTTCGACGACGGCGGGCTGCACCGTCACAAGATCAGCTTCCCTAAGTTCAACGGGGAAACTGACCAGCTTCACTGGCTCACCAAGTGTGAGACGTACTTCCAAAGGACACGTACATTGCCCAAGGAGGTGTGGCAGGCATCTCTCCACCTGGAGGGCGTCGCAGCCGATTGGTACACCGCCCTCGAACGCGACTGCAGCATCTGGTCCTAGGAGCGGTTCACGGACTTCGTCAACATGCGCTTCGGGCCTCCGCTCCACTCCAACAACCTGGTTGAGATCAAAGATCTCCGTGGTACTGATACCGTAGAGGAGCACCAACTTCAATTCTTAGTACTTCTTTGCCGTTGTGAGGATCTTAGCCAGTGCCAGCAGGTCAACCTCTTCACGGCAGGTCTCAGTGATCTTCTTCGTACTGATGTGGAGCTGCAGTTCCCCACAAACCTGCAGAACGCCATGAGCCTGACCCGGGCTTTCGAATGGCAATAGCAGACAATGGGGCGCAAAAAGGCGCCACCATTCAACGCTCTACGTGCCCTTCACCCTCGTCGCGCGCCGCTACCACGACTCCTAGTGGTTGTTCTGCTGCACCCGTCGAACATCTTCTTTGACATCCTCCCGCCCGCGCCTCAAGCATCTCACGACCACTAAGATGGCTACCAAGCGCGTGAGTGCTATGCTTCGGATTTCTTTGATGAAAACCCTTGTTCCGAGCTGGAGCACAAGTGCACCGACAAGGGGATCTTCCTTTTGAAGCTTGATGACGACGACGTTGATGCGGCCATAGCCGCCATGGGCATCTCACTACGCGCCCTTACTGGCATCGACCTCGCCAACACGATGAAGCTCCATATCCATGTCCACGGCAAGCTGCTAACCGCATTAGTCGACACCGGCTCCACTCACACCTTCATCAGGGAACCCCTCATCTAGGAGCTCGGCCTGATGATGTTGCCGCAGCCAAGCATCAGTATTTGGTTGCCAATGGCGACTCCATCTCCTCCACGGGCATCTACCCACGTGTACCTTTGTTGATTGCAGGGGATCGCTTCGACGTCGGTTGCTACGCTCTGCCACTTGACGGCTTTGACCTTGTCATGGGAGTTCAGTGGTTACAGTCCTTGGGACCCATCCTTTCGAACCTCAAGGACCTCACGATGGAGCTGTGGCGCAACAGACGGAAGGTGGTATGGACGGGGTTGTGCAATTCTGCCCCTGTGTGCGCCTCGCTTATATCGACAACCGACGTCGCATCAGGTTCCTACCGGGCACAACTACAATAGATTTTGGCCGTACTTATGCCCCCAGCTTCTCAAGGACAAGATTGAGAAGCAATGCGCTGAGATGCTTCGCCAGGGCATCATCCGAGAGTGCACGTCTGCATTCTCCTCGCCGCTGTTGTCGGTCTGCAAGGCCGATGACACGTAGCCCTTCTGCATCGATTACCGCAAGCGCAACGCCCGGACATTCAAAGACAAGTTCCCCGACCCCGGTGGTCGATGAGCTACTTGACGAGCTCCGCAGTGTGAGGTTCTTCACCAAGCTTGACCTCCGTAGTGGCTACTTACAGGTGTGCATGCACCCAGACTACATTGACAAGACGGCGTTCCGAACTCATCGAGGCCACTACGAGTTCTTGGTGATGTCATTCGGCCTCACCAAAGATGTTCCAGTCATTGATGAATGACGTTCTCGACCACCTCTTCGACAGGTGGAGGCTGTGGAGTGTTGGCCCACACCCCAGTCTCTTCGAGCCTTGCGAGGCTTTCTCAGACTCAGCAGCTACTACCACAAGTTCATTGCGGCCTTGCGGGGTATGGTGCGGTGGACGCACCACTCACTGCCCTCCTCAAGTGGGAGGCATTCCGCTGGATCGACAACGCACAGGACACCTTCTCTCAGCTCAAGCAGGCATTGATAACAGCACTTCTTCAGATGCTGGACTTTGACAAGCGCTTCATCGTTGACCGCGACACGTCGGGCATCGACTTCGGGGCGATCTTCCACCAGGGCTATGGTGCCATATCCTTCTTTAGCTGCGTGATAGCTTCTCACCACCAAAAGCTACCGGCATACGAGCGCGAGCTGATCGGCCTTGTGAAGGCCATGGACCACTAGCAGCCTTACTTGTGGGACCGCCCCTTCATTGTTTGGACAAATCACTTCAGTCTGAAATACATCCTAGATCAGTGCCTCATGAGAATTCCCGGACATGCTTGGGTGAGCAAGCTTTTTGCCTATGATCTGCAGGTTGAGTACAGGTCGGGGCGTCTGAATGAGGCAACTGACGCCCTGTCCTGCCGCGATGAGGAATAGATGGCATTACATGCCATCTCAATGCCAGTCTTCCACCTCTTCGATACTCTTTGTGCGGAGATCGCTGCGGACCAGCAGACGCAGCAGCTGCATGCTCAGCCCTAGGAGGGAGCCGCACCTGATGATGTTCTAAGCGCGACGGCCTTCTCCTGTACAAGGGGAAGCTCTTACCCCAGAGATGTCTTACTTGTGGCCTTCCCTCTTGGGTGAGGTGCATGATGGGGGTCACGAGGAAATCCAGAAAAAGGCGCACTAGCTACGCCTCTCGTTCTACAACCCTTCACTCCTGCGGAGCGTCCAGGAGTTCATATGTGGGTGCGCCACCTGCCAGCGCAATAAGACGGATCATCTACACCTAGCCGGCCTGCTACACCCACTTCTTGTACCTTCAGAGGTCTGGTGGGATATCTCCATGGACTTCATTGAAGGCTTTCCGAAGGTTGGTGGGAAATCGGTGATTTTGACGGTGGTGAATCGCTTCTTTAAGCACGTACACTTCATTCCCTTGAGTCACCCGTATAGTGATGCATCAGTGGCACGAGCGTTCTTCGACGACATCGTACGTCTACACGGCTTCCCCTGCTCCATCTTCAGTGGACGTGACACCGTCTTCACCAGTCCGTTCTGGTCGGACTTGCTCCAACTGGCTGGTGTGTGCCTTCAGCTCAGCTCAGCCTTCGACCTGCAGTCTGACGGCCTGTCTGAGGTCGTCAACAAGGTCATCACCATGTACCTTCGTTGTCTGGCTGGTGATCTACCGAAGATTTGGCTGCAGTGGCTTCCCTGTGGTGAGTACTGCTACAACACTTTGTACCAAACGGCCCTCAAGTGCTCGCCCTTTAGAGTGGTCTATGGCAGGGACCCTCCAGCAATTTTCTCGTACCAGCAGGGCATCTCCAGGGTAGCTACAGTTGATGAGCAGCTTAAGGACAGAGATGAGTTCTTGGCTAAAATCAAGGACTTGCTTGTGCAGGCCTAAATCACCATTAAAAGCTATGAAGAAGCCCCGTCGTGAGGTAGAATTTCATATTGGTGATTGGGTCTGGCTGCAGCTTCATCAGAGGACTGTTGTAGGGGTGATGGTGGCATCCCCTCCAAGATTGGTCCTAAATATTTTAGACCATATCAGATAGTACAACGCATTGGTATTGTCTCCTACAAGCTGCAGCTGCCTCCCCAAGCTAGAATACATGATGTTTTTCATGTATCTCTGTTGAAGAAGTTTGAAGGCCCTACACCAGCACAGGTGGCGCCTGTGCCACCACTTCCTCATGGACGGATTGTGCCTACACCAGAAAAGGTTCAGCGAGCACGACTGAACAGAGGTGTGTGGGAATTACTTGTCAAGTGGGCTGGTCACTCAGACGCGGATGCATCATGGGAGCAGCTAGAAGACTTCAAGGTGCAGCATCCCCACTTCAAGCTCGAGGATGAACTTTTTTTGGGGAGGGGGGGATGTTGTGTATGCCTTTGTGGGCCGCCATTATTAGCGTAGGACTCACAAAGGCACCAGTAGCATGGCGGCCCGAGGTGCACGCAGCAGCAACACATGAAAAAATCTAGAAATGGGACCCCCTCCCCCCTCATGTAATCCATGAATGAATAAAGAGAATTACCCCATAGGGTGGTTCCCTCCCTTGGTCACCGTGGCTGCTAATCATAGCAGCCGTCTCTCCTCCACGATATCCTCTACGCAGCAATTCCTCCTCCCTGCAGCTTTACTCTCCCCTGCGCAGCCCTACACGCAGCCGGGGAGCTTCCCTCCACCACGTTTCACAACAAGAAGAAAAAAAAGGGTGTACCCAGTGCCGAAGGCTCCCACACATGTGGGGTTTGGGAAAAGTTATTTCTAGACAGCCTTACCCCTGCTTTTGCAGAGAGCCTGGTTCGAACCCAAGACCTCATGACACAAGTGGAGACACACTACCACTGCACCAGGTCCTCCCCTCAAAGCTGTCTTGATGAAAGCCAATTGAAATTCACCTATAATTTTGTTTGAAAGGGATGGGATTCATTGGATACTGCAAATGCGGCTGGATCCGTGCCCGCCGGGCCCTGGCTGCCGGGGGCTGCTGGATCTGCGCCCATCGGGTCCTGGCTGCTGGGGGCCCTTGGATCCGTGCCTGCCCGACCCTGGCAGCCAGGGCTTCTGGATCCGCGCCTGCCAGGGACTCATGGCACCTCCACCGCCCCTGCACCCGCCGGATTTCCACCTGCGGGTCCCGATTTCCGCCCTGTACCTACCCCTTCTCATGGATCTTCGCCCAACCATGGTCCTGCGCCTGCTAGCCCCTGGCTTGGTGCTGCAGCAGGGCTGAGGGGAGCTGCCGTCACCTCTGGAGCTGCGGCTTGAGAATTGCGGATGAGGGGAGCTGCCGTCACCTCTGGAGCTGCAGCGGTGAAATTCCTCTTTGGACAAAGATGAGATGATGACAGCTGCGGCTTGATAATTGTGGTGAATTTGTTGCTCTTGATCCGGAGTGAGCTCTTCATCATCTTTCAGAATCTCTACACCTGTACACACAACGCTCCAAAGGTCGGGGTTAAGCAAGATAAGATGCAATTTCATGTTATACCTCCACATTGTGTAGTTTGTAGGGGAGGCTCGCCAACAGGAGTAGAAAGGAAATTTGCATTAGTACTCAAATGTTCATAGTTAAAAGGATATCAGGAGTAGTTTTGGGCTCCTCTTCCTTCTTTTTCTTCTTCCTTTCATCCTTCCTTTTCTTGTTCAAGGCCATGAGGCGCTCTACCTCCTCATCTTCATCACTTGAGGCATCAAAGCGTGCTCTTTGACCTGCATGTGGTGAGGTCATCCCTAACTCTTTACCATTTTCTCCTATTCATGACATTGCTGGTCCGGTTGATGTTCAACATGAACCCAGTGATATACGTATTGGATGAATTACAAGAGCACGTGCCAAATTATTAGAACACCAGGTGAATTCACTCCTAGTTGAGTATAATACTTTTACAAAATGAGAATTTTATACTACCTCAATCTTTGCATGTTTGCATGATCAGATTTGAGGCTGAAACATATATAGCATGTGAAGGAGAGGATATATTCGAAGACAATTGCAAGTTGGATCCCCACATCAAGGAGTACGTGGGGGAGGAGAGGGAGGCAGTACCACCACCATTAAAGAGTTAATCATGAAAATCAATTCGGGTTCGGTTATGGCAACAAAAGCTCAAAATTTGAAACAGCTGCAGATTTCTTTCCCGAACTCCGAATCATGCAAATAAATATCCGTTGGAAAGATAATTATACATACTTTCCAATGAGTATGGCCTCATTTTATGGGAAGACATATACAGACCGTGGCAACCACATCAAGTTGACAGCCATTTCTATTTCTTTCCAAATGGAGTCTGTTTTAATTAGGAAAACTAGCACTGTGATTTATTTGTTACCAAACATGCTTTGTACGTCCAGGAGTCCTATGTATACCCTTGTGGGTCGTGGCTTTAGGAGGTGATCAAAATATTCGACTGAATTGCTCTATGCATTCCCTGAGATTAAATATTCCACTTTGTTTTGATCTGGAGTATTTTTCACTTCACCATTTTGTTGTGATCGGGTGATTCTTCTGTCCTGAAAATCAAGTGTAATCTGTCGTTCCATTGGGAATTGGTTGATTGCAAACTGCTTCATGGCCGGCGGTTACGGGCACAAGTATGTGGTGTTGCAAATATCCATAGGGTTGAGATCTGTTGCATTGGCAGCAGGGGAACAGCAGGAGAGTTCGTGAGCGTCTCACAAGTTATCTTCGCACCCATTGTCATGTTCATCGAGAAGATCGGGCTACCCCCTCATCATCTTGGTATCAGATTCCAGTGTTCACTCGGTGAGCAATTTTTCATCCCATAGAATTTTTTTGTCCTATCCAGAAAAAGCCATAAAAATACATACATCAGGTGTAGATTTTTGCCATAGCCTAGATGGCATCATTTTTCAATTTCTAGTTGCTGGTCGTTTTCCTTGTTGCATCTAGTATTTTTTTCTGTTATCAAGTTCAAAGTGTAAAAAAAAAGAAGCAAGAAGAGTAAAAAAAGCGGCCTAGAATTTCATGCTTTAAGTTTCAATTTTGGAGCTTGTTTAGATTGAGCAGTCTTGTGCCTGTTATAACCTGAACTATTTGCAAGCATCCATCCTTGTTCATTGCAACACGAGCAGTAATCCAACATACATCATTGTTTGAGCTCATTTTCTGAGTTGCATTTGGCCATTTCCCCTCCACCATTGTGTTCCATCTTGTTTCTCGTTGTCATACGATCAGCACTAGGATTTGCGAATTGGTGTTGTTAGGTATCCCAACCAAGCTTCACCATATACCCTGGTTTGTCGTGTGATAGTATCGACCCTCAATATTCGCTACATCACATCCGTGCAAGTTCTGCCCATACAAGTTGGTAAGCTATATTAATTCACTTTGGAACGGTAAGATACCTTGTTTCTATCAGTTTTAAGTGAGTTGAGTTTTTTCCACATATATATATATATATATATATATTCTTGTGCGGGCTAATCATGTCTTTAAAGGAGATCGATATGACACAAAAAAAGAGTCCTACTGATGTGGTACATTGGAATGAATATGAGGCTCTTCGTGATCAAACACATTTTGAATGCAACAAATCCTCTTCATGAGGGTGTTCAGAATGTGGAGTTGGGCCTCAAAGATGCCACTGAAACCATCACTGACACACAACGACAAGTTACTGAAGTTCAGCAAATTCTCACTGCAATGCAGCAAGCTATGACAACTTTGCAAGCATCGGTTGATCGTCAACAACATCGTCAGCATGATGATAATGGTGTACAAGGTGGTAGTGATGCTCACGCCTCCAATGTTCGAGACCATCTCGCTGGCCAAGCTGTTGGTCGTGGTAATGGAGGGCGTGGTGGAGACCAAGCTGGTGGAGGCCGTGGATTCGCTCCCCACCGTGTGCGTCGTCAATGTGATGATCCTAATTTTGCACAACCAGTCCAACGTGATGAGGATGGGCTGGGCAAACCAAAATTCACCATACCCAAATTTGTGGGTTCTACTGAAGTTGAAGAGTATCTCATTGGGAGCTGAAAGTGGAAAAATTATGGTGTATGCATGAGTACACAGAGGACAAGAAAATAAAGTTAGCATCTTCTGAATTTGATGATTATGCTCTGATTTGGTGGGACAACTTGGTGCAGTCCAGAATTGAAGATGGTTATCCACCCATTGTCACATGGAGAGCCATGAAGGAGGAGTTGCGTGGTCGTTTTGTCCCACGCAACTATATTCGTTCTCTCTATGACAGACTGCAGAATTTGAAGCAAGGCCCCTTGTCTGTTGATGATTATTTTCAGGAGATGGAGTTGATCATGCAGCCTGCTCGAGTGCGTGAACAGCCCGAACAAACAATGCAGCGTTTCCTTGCTGGTTTGAATTATAACATCAAGCGCATTGTTCGGCATCGCCAGTACTTTGACATGACAGATTTATTACATCAAGCACGTGAGGCAGAATTGCAGTTGGTTGATGATGCCAAGTTTGCACCTCGTTCTTCAGTGAATAGAGGTCGTTTTCCACCGCGGACAACACCTAGTGTGGAGCCTACACATAACTGTACTACTAGATTCCATGGGAATACTTCGTACAAATCAGATTTGATGGTTTCAAATGCTAAGAAGCCATCACAACCTGCTGCTAGTTCTGCTGGCTCCTCTATTTCCACACCTAGAAATAGGGACATGAATTGTCATACATGTGGTGGCCGGGGTCACTTCCAGAAAGATTGCCCCAATAGAAAGGTTATGTTGATCAATGAAGAAACTGCTGAGTACGAGAGCGGGGATGATGCTGATCCAGAATCAGATTGTTAGGAGGAAGATGAGGATGGCTCATTAGATGCTTATGCGACACATTTACCCACTATTGTTTGCTCGCCAAAGGTATTGAGTGTTACTCCTAGTTGTGCAGATCAGCGGTGCAATTTGTTTCAAACAAAGGCCATCGTTGGTCCTGGCAAAGCGTGCAAAGTTATTATTGATGGCGGTAGTTGTCATAATTTGGCTAGTAAAGAGCTCTGTACCAAGCTAAATCTGAAATACTTTCCGCACCCCAATCCTTATTACATTCAGTGGCTGAGTGATAGTGGAGAGATGAAGATCAGCTACATGGTGCAAGTAGAATTTCAGATTGGACCATACAAAGATACCGTTGAATGTGATGTGGTTCCTATGACTGTATGTCACTTGCTGTTGGGCCGCCCTTGGCAATATGATCGCGATGTTCATCACAATGGGAGAGCCAACACTTATAGCCTGAGTTGGAATGGCGAGGAAATTACTTTGCAACCTATGACACCGCAACATATTGTCAATGAGTCTCGCCAGAAATTTGCCACTTTCAGTGAGCGAGAGCCACAAGCCAAATCTGAGTGGTAAAAAGAAACGTGAGGGAGTGAATTCCTTAGTAATGCTAGCCACCAAATCAGATTTGAGAGAGTTTTGTGAGGATCCTACAGCTGTATCTCTTGTACTTATGTGCAAGGGTGAAATTTTGTTTTCTAATGATATGACCCCTCTCTCCATTGGTGTCTATAATGTTTTGCAAGAATTCAGCGATGTGTTTCCGGAGGAGATCCCTGCTGGTTTGCCACCATTGCGAGGGATAGAGCATCAAATTGATTTGATTCCAGGAGCGTCGCTGCCCAACCGTGCGCCATACCGCACCAACCCCGATGAGACAAAATAAATTCAGAAACAAGTACAAGAGCTTCTCGACAAAGGGTACATTCGTGTGAGTTTAAGTCCTTGTGCTGTTCCTGTCATTTTAGTTCCTAAAAAAGATGGTACATGGCGCATGTGCGTAGATTGTAGAGCAATTAATAACATTACTATTCGATATCGTCATCCTATTCCACGGTTAGAAGATATGCTAGATGAATTGTGTGGCGCTGTGTTGTTTTCTAAAATTGATTTGCGTAGTGGTTATCATCAAATTAGAATGAAGGAAGGGGATGAACGGAAGACTGCTTTCAAAACTAAATTTGGATTATATGAGTGGTTAGTTATGCCTTTTGAGTTGACTAATGCGCCTAGTACTTTCATGAGACTAATGAACCATGTTTTGAGACATTTTATTGGCAAGTTTGTGGTTGTTTATTTTGATGATATCCTTATTTACAGTCGCAATGAATCTGAACATATCGCTCATATTCAACAAGTCTTGCATTTTTGCGTGACGCCAAGCTTTATGGCAATCTTGATAAGTGCACATTTTGCAAAGATAAGGTGACATTTTTAGGATATGTTGTTTCTGCACGTGGAGTTGAGGTAGATGAATCTAAAATTTCTGCTATAAAGAATTGGCCTACGCCATTGAATGTTAGTCAAGTACGAAGCTTTCATGGTCTTGCTGGTTTCTATAGGCGTTTTGTGAAGGATTTTAGTACAGTTGCTGCACCTTTAAATGAGCTTACAAAGAAAGGTGTTGACTTTGTGTGGGGCACAGCCCAAGAAAATGCTTTTGGTGAACTAAAACGTCGTTTGATTGCTGCACCTTTACTTGCACTTCTGGATTTCACTAAACAATTTGAGGTTGCATGTGACGCTAGTGGACTTGGTATTGGGGGTTGTAGGATCGAATAGCACATGAAAAGCTACCAGAGGGGGGTGAATGGTAGATTAAAACTTTTCGCAGCGGAAACAACAAAAACTCCTCAGCAAAAAATCAATCGGTTAAAGAAACCGTGTGTGCAAGTGTTTTCAAACGTGTTCAACCGTGACAAATCAAGTAGAGAGGTAGAGAATCAAGTCACGGATCTAATTCAACAAGAATCACTTGAAAACACGAAGTAAAACTTGAGATACGATCAAAACATTGAACGAAGATCAATCTGTTCTACCCGATATAAAACAGATCTGCAACGCTGCAAAGAAACTCGTGTATCTCAAAAACTACAAATCTGAAGCTCGTGAAAATTTCACAGATGATAGATAATTGAGTTGCGAAGACAACCCAAAAAAATCACGTCAATAGGATCTGTAAACCTTGAGTTATGAACGAAACACCGAAGCAATGTCGGTCTGTCCAGAAACTCGGCGAGAAAGACTTGACGAAAAACAAGTCGGACGAAAAAGGCACAAAAACTTCTCGAAACTATGAACTTTATTCAATAGAAACACAAGAGGAACAGCCCAAATTTCTCTACCCACGAGAGCTCTGGCCTCCCTTGCTTTTATAGCCAGCCCTCAGGCTAATCAATCCAATCTAGGACTCCTACTCCTAATTGGACTCGTATCCTAACTTACCGTAACTGCTCAGGACTCTCCTATTCGCAGATAGAAGCAATCGTGAGACTTCCAAACACCTTAGGAACATCCTAAACATTCCTAAAACAACTCAACTTCGTGCCTAGCACGAAATCCTATCATAACCAACTCAAATCTTCCATATTTGAGCCATATCCGACTCAGCCTCAGCCTGAGTACGCAATCCAGCCGGTTGGACCTTTCCGACCAATTCTTTACGTCCACTTCTCTTCATCACGCCTTGGAACAATGTTGCCACGTCCATGCACTCCTTGCACACGTGCAAACACCTTCCAACGACATACACGCAACCTTCATATGCACTGCCCTTGATCCAAACATGCTGCGCGACCTCCCGATCAACTCAACCACAGCTCCTCACGAACTTGGTTGTTGGAACCTCATCTCCTCCCTGAGACTAGTCCAAGGACCCCGTCACCAGCCATGTCTTGAAATCAAGCAACACCTGCACATGAATAAACAACCAATTCTTCCGAGCACAAGTCCTCGACTTGACTCACGTTAGTTCGAAAACCACAACACCTTACATGAGCACGTCACATAAGCATGTTGCAAACCATATCAAATGATAACAGCCATAACCACCAAAACACACCAAAAACTTAGCAAATTAATACTAAGCAAACCTTCCCATAAAGCAAGTTTGAAACATTGCGAGTTAAAAGCAAAAACAAGACGCTGCAGTTCTACGAGTTGAACTTCACGGGAGCTCCCTAAAAACAAGCTCCGGACCCCACAGAAGCTCCCCGGACCTTGCAGGAGCTCTCCGGACCTTGCGTCGGACCTTGCCAACACTTGGCGGACCTAACAAAGAACTTGTCGGACCTTGCCACAGAAGAATATTTTGGCAATATGCAAAACTTTGAATGTTAATGCTAACTTTTATCCTAATTGCCAATGTATTCAGCACACGTAGGTCTCACAATCTTCCCATACATATTTCTCCCCCTTTGACAATGTATTCAGCAAGGTTTAAAAGAGAAATTTTTAAATGTTATGAGCATATTATAACATATACATACAAAACAAAGCTCATCCAAGTCATACTATCAGGTTACTTACACTATCACATCAATGAGATATATAAAGTAGTGTAAGTCATGCTAGAGATCAAATACATTTTTCAGTTTAAGCAAGTCATGATCTCCCTTACTCAACTATTTCAAAACCTGAAAACATGACACTTGTTGCTGTATTTTTATTATTCATAATCATTTAAGGCACAAAGTTGATCATATGATATTTGCAAGAGATTATATGCCGCATCAGCCTTATTCTAACCAACCAAGCCAAGCCTATGTCATTTGACAATCAGAAGATTAAGGACATGGTTTTAGTCATACACAATTCCTTCCAAGTTCATATCTTAGTGCAATAATAAGCAATCTCAAAAGAAGAAGTGCGATGCATGCATATTCTCTTGATCTTTTCTCAAATTTTTATTTGAAAACTCAACATGTGAGCTGATCACTTGATTAATTTTTTATGATTAAAAGCACTTGTGAGCACGCAACAAGTTCAAAACAGCAAGAAAGTTTGATCACGACCAGATTTAGTGTAAGTAATTATTCCAATTACTAGTCATGGCAAAAACTACAAAATGTATAACATGAGTAATGTAGTAAGAACTTTCAGCCTGTAAAAGGAATCACAAAGTCATATATGTATGAAATACTATGCTCATATTATTTTAGTTTCAGATTCACACATAGACTTTCAAAGTTTCAAAAACTCCCCCACAATTTAAGCCATGAGGATGCATAACCCCTGTTTCACTACGAATGAAACAAAAACGAGTGAAATCCAAAGGTTTTGTAAAAATATAGCCAATTATTGTTTGGTATCGACATGGTGAAGCACAATGTTTCCTTTTTCAACATTATCACGAAGAAAGTGATACCTGATGTCAATGTGCTTAGTTCTAGAGTGTTTCACGGGGTTTTTAGCAATACAAATTACACTAGTGTTATCACAAAACAGTGGAACACTATCTGTCCTTAAGTGTTTGAACAATCCAAAGAATTTGTGAGCAAGCGCTAGCCGCAGCTACATATTCAGATTCGGCCGTGGATTGTGCAACTGAACTTTGTTTTCTAGAGGACCAAGCAACAAGTGAATTACCAAGAAAATGACAAGCACCCGAAGTACTTTTCCTATCAATCCTACAACCCCCAAAATCAGCTTCTGAAAAAGCTTTCAAAGAAACGGTTGAGGAAGAAGGAAGAAAAATGCCAAATTCTTGAGTTCCATGTAGGTACCTAAGAATCCTTTTGATGGCTTGGCGATGTGAAGCACGTGGAGAAGCTTGAAAACGTGCACAAAGACATACGCTGAATTGTATGTCCGGTCTTGACGCCGTGAGATACAAAAGTGATCCAATCATACTTCTGTATTCTTTTTTATCGACCGGGTCACCATCTTCGTCAAGTTCAAGTGTTGTTGCTTTTCCCATTGGGGTCTGAAGAGGCTTGCATTTGTCCATGTTGAAGCGCTTAATAAGGTCCTTTGTATACTTAGTTTGATGCACAAAAGTTCCTTCTTTTGTTTGCTTGATTTGTAGCCCCAAAAAGTATGTGAGTTCTCCCATCATACTCATCTCAAATTTTGAACTCATCATAGCTGAAAACTTGGACACGAGATCATGAGAAGCACAACCAAAGATAATATCATCCACATACACTTGAACGAATAATGAGTCATTCCCATGCTTAAGTACAAAAAGAGTTTTATCAACCTTGCCCATGGTAAACCCCTTTTCAAGTAAGAATGTTTTTAACCTATCATACCATGCTCTAGGGGCTTGTTTTAGACCGTACAAGGCATTGGACAGTTTGTAAACATGATTAGGAAAATTTGGATTTTCAAAACCCGGTGGCTGCTTAACATAAACCTCCTCCTCTATGTAGCCATTAAGAAAAGCACTTTTAACATCCATTTTATATAACTTGAAACCTTTAGATGAAGCAAATGCTAATAAAATTCTTATAGCTTCTAATCTAGCAACGAGAGCAAATGTTTCATCAAAATCTAGTCCTTCAACTTGTGTGAAACCTTGAGCAACCAACCTAGCTTTATTCCTAACCACAACCCCATCCTCACTTTGCTTATTTTTAAATACCCATTTAGTTCCAATTAATGTGTGACCTTGAGGTGGAGGTACAAGTTTCCAAACATTATTTCTTCCAAAATTTTCTAACTCTTCTTGCATGGCATTAATCCAAGATTCATTAGTGAGTGCGTGTGATATATCCTTGGGTTCAAAAGAAGCAACAAAAGCAGAATGAGCATGAGAGTTTGGATCGCAAAACCTGGACCGAGTGACTCGTTCATGCAAGCTTCCAATGATTTGTTGTGGAGGATGACTTTTGAGTACTCGGAGGGGAGTAGACACTTCACAAGCACCTTCTTCTTCATGTTCGGACCTTTGATTAGGAGAGCTTGTTGATTGAGGAAGGTCCGAACTAGCAGTAGTGACTGTTGGTGCTGGTTGTGGTGCAAAATCAGCAGCTTGATCGTTATTTACTTCCGAGTTTTCGGACAGCAACACCACTTCTTCATCTTCTTCAATAAAAATACTCTCCCCCTGCGGATATGGATCCGGACCTGCAATATCGGAGCTAGTACTTGGGCTAGCTTCATCAAAAGAAACCTCGCAAGTCTCCACAATTTTGTTAGTGTCAAGTAAAAGCACACGGTAGCCTCTAGTATGAGATGGATAACCAAGAAACATGCCATCAACAGATCTAGCTTTAAATTTATCAAGATTACCATGTTTCTTAACAAAGCATTTGCAACCAAAAACCCTAAAGTGTGTAACACTAGGCCTATGTCCAAATCGGAGCTCATATGGGGTTTTTCCAAGCTTAGCACGCAAGAAAACACGATTTGAGACATAACAATCGGTTGCAATTGCATCAGCCCAAAATTTCCTAGGAGTTTGATATTCATCAAGCATAGTCCTAGCCATCTCAACTAAGATCCTGTTCTTTCTTTCTACGACACCATTTTGTTGTGGTACATAGGGTGAAGAGTATTGATGATCAATTCCATTTTCAGCACAAAAGTGATCAAAGGATTGGTTTTTAAATTCAGTCCCGTTATCACTTCTAATTGCTTTTAATGATCCTGGGTGATCAATAGATAATCTAAGAAATAAAGTTCTAAAATGACTAAAAGATTCATTCTTAGATGCCATAAAATAAACCCAAGAATATCTGGAATAATCATCAATAATCACAAGCACATACCATTTACCTCCGAAGGATTGAACACGTGCCGGACCTACTGTGTCAAGATGTAAAAGTTGTCCTGGTTCAGCTGTTATGGTCATTGTGAGAGGAGCATGTGAACCTGCAACAAACTTAGCACGTCTACAAGAAGAGCACACAATATCATTGTCCTTTTTAAGCTTCGGCAGCCCACGTATGCGATTGAGAGCACTAACACGAGTGAGATGATCAAAGCCTATGTGACCAAGTCTACGATGCCAAAAATATAGATCCTTTGTATCATTAGCAACTAGACACCGATGCTTAGAAGTTGACAAATCAAAATCAGCTTTAAAATCTCTTCCAAACCTAGACATGTTAAACAAAAGCTAACCTTTTGAATCTACAACCTTGCAGCAATTTTTAGCAAAGCTAACCTCTAGATTTTCATCTAGCAATTATGAAACCGAAAGCAAGTTGTATTTCAAATTTTTAACAAGTGCCACATCTTTCAAAGTGTAGAGATTGTTTACTCTAACCGAACCTTTAGCAATTATGGGAGTAGAAGAGTTATCGGCGAAAGTAACATTTTCTACACGTGACACAAAAGAGAGAGAGGAGAACCATTCTTTGTTACCGGTCATGTGGCGTGAGCAACCTGAATCCACAATCCAAATGTTCTCCTTCCTCAAACGTGAAACCTACACAGCAGCACAATACGTCGATGACTCAATACTGGGGTTAGTTAAAAGACTTTTAGGAATCAAGTACTGAGTCACACGACGTCCAGCAGGAATAACACGCGAAAGCTGAGAAGGTACAGCAGGTTTATGAGCCAAACATCGAAAATTTTTGTTCCCAACTACTGACTTAGAAGATGTGTTATATGTAGCACAAAAAACAGTAGGTCCGGGAGCAAGTTTTTGACTCATTAAAGCAGGTTGCAAGCTCCGAACATTCGGTCTAGCAGATTTTGTTTGGTTGTTATGTGATCTAGCAAGTATTCTTTGTTTCTTATCGTGTTTAGCTAGTCTATAACAAAAATCCATGACATGACCATCTCTACCACAGTAGGTACAATGAAAAATAACCTTATTATCATATCTAGATGAGCAAGCAACACATTTATTAGAACCCGAATGGGACAGTACTCCTGCAGATTTGAAAATCACCTCTTTTTGTCTAGGAGCTGTTTGAATCAAACCGCTTCCTAATGTCTTTACAACTTTAGGTGGGTGTGCCTTAGCATGAGCATGAGAATTAAAACCTAAACCAGTTTTATCATTACAAGACTTGGAAGAATTCAACAGCAAGTTTAGGTTCTTATTTGCATTAGAAAACCGATCTAGTGTCCTATGCATGTCATCAAGTTTATTGGACAGATCAAAGCAGTTTTCACATGAAGTTTTTCCTTTTAGTTTGCAATTTAAACAATATTTAACTTCATACACACGTAAAGTATTGTTCAAAATAGAAATCTCATTCATAACATCATTTAGTTTCTTATTCAGATCATCACATGAAGAACAATGCAAATCAATTGTAGAATAACAAGCATCTTTCAAATTTTTATCATTAAGTGCAGCAAGCTCTTTGTTCTTTTTAATTTCAAGTTCAAGTTTATCAAGTGTAGATGCGTGTGCACTTCTTAAAGAGGATAATTGTTCATAAATCAAATCACATGAGGAACAAGAATCATCAGTAGGAATCAAAGTTCTTAAACGATTAATTTCAGATTCTAGTGATTCAATTTTAACAGCATTGTTCCTAAGTTTTTTATCCTTTTTCTTTAATATAACAGTGGCACGAGAAATAGCATCACACATTTCTTCGCAAGTGGGACATACCTCTTCATCGTCGCTGTTGTGTTCTGCCTCCTCGGAGCTTGAACTTGACTTGCTCGCCATGCAGTACATATTTGCCATAGCTTCTTCATCTTCATCACTACCGGTGTCCACATCACTTGAGCCAAAATCTTGAAGTGCAGAGATCATACTATGCACTATGTTGCGCATTGATAAATCTTTCTTCTTCTTATTCTTTGCAAACGATTTCTTCGGCCTTGTTTGCTTTTCTTCACGTGAAGTCGGACCTGAAAGGTTTGGGCACTCCGTACAAAAATGTCCTGTCTTACCACATTCAAAACATCGTTGAGGTCCGGAGCTTCCTCTCCTTCTAGTTCTCACATTTTGCAATGCTTTTGAGAACCGAGTAGAGATGAGTGCAAGCTCCTCCTCTGGAAACTCTTCAATCTGTTCAAGGGTTAGAGAGGACAACAAAGAGAGTGCACCACTAGATGATGATTGACTAGAACTAGACATGTCACGTTGTGAAACAAATGCAATAGACTTGTTGGGGTTTTTACATGAGATGATGTCAATTTCATGAGTTTTCAATTTAGAATAAAGCACGTCTAAAGTAAGAGAACTCATGACAGTAGATTCACGAATAGATGTAACTTTCATCTCCCAAATTGACATATCTAATGCTCCTAACAATTGTCTAGCATTTTCAGCATCTGAAAAGTTAACATTGACACTACGCAAGTTGCTGAGAATTTTATTAAAGCGAGCAAAAAGGTCGTCAATTGACTCACCGGGTTGCATCTCAAAACGCATGTATTCTTTCTTGAACATATCTTGCCTTACCTCCTTGATCGTATTGGATCCTTCATGGTAGTCACAAAGAGCTTTCCAAACATCATATGCAGATCGGAGGTGTGCAACCCGGTCGAAGTCGTTTTGAGTCAATCCTTGGATGATCAAGTTGCGAGTCTTGTTGTTGTTGTCAACATATCTCATGTTCGCAGCCGTAACTTGATCGTTGGGTGGTACATCGAAGTTCCGGTAGACCTTTTCCCATATGGCGAAGCCTTGCGCCTGTATGTAGGCCTCCATCCGCGCCTTCCAAATCTGAAAATCGATGCCATTGAACACACAAGGTTTTGCGGAGTACTTCTCCATGATGGTTAGTCAAAACACGTGCAAATCACAAAGATCAGAGCACCTTGGCTCTGATACCAATTGTAGGATCGAATAGCACGTGAAAAGCTACCAGAGGGGGGGGTGAATGGTAGATTAAAACTTTTCGCAGCGGAAACAACAAAAACCCCTCAGCAAAAAATCAATCGGTTAAAGAAACCGTGTCTGCAAGTGTTTTCAAACGTGTTCAAGAACCGTGACAAATTAAGTATAGAGGTAGAGAATCAAGTCACGGATCTAATGCAACAAGAATCACTTGAAAACATGAAGTAAAACTTGAGATACGATCAAAACATTAAACGAAGATCAATCTGTTCTACCCGATATAAAACAGATCTGCAACGCTGCAAAGAAACTCGTGTATCTCGAAAACTACAGATCCGAAGCTCGTGAAAATTTCACAGATGATAGATAATTGAGTTGTGAACACAACCCAAAAAGAATCACGTCAATCGGATCTGTAAACCTCGAGTTATGAACGAAACACCGAAGCAACGTCGGTCTGTCCAGAAACTCGGCGAGAAAGACTTGACGAAAAACAAGTCGGACGAACAAGGTACAAAAACTCCTCGAAACTATGAACTTTATTCAATAGAAACACAAGAGGAACAGCCCAAAGTTCTCTACCCATGAGAGCTCTGGCCTCCCTTGCTTTTATAGCCAGCCCTCAGGCTAATCAATCCAATCTAGGACTCCTACTCCTAATTGGACTCGTATCCTAACTTACCGTAACTGCTCAGGACTCTCCTATTCGCAGATAGAAGCAATTGTGAGACTTACAAACACCTTAGGAACGTCCTAAACATTCCTAAAATAACTCAACTTCGTGCCTAGCACGAAATCCTATCATAACCAACTCAAATCTTCCATATTTGAGCCATATCCGACTCAGCCTCAGCCTGAGTACGCAATCCAGCCGGTTGGACCTTTCCGACCAATTCTTTACGTCCACTTCTCTTCATCACGCCTTGGAACAATGTTGCCACGTCCATGCACTCCTTGCACACGTGCAAACACCTTCCAACGACGTACACGCAACCTTCATATGCACTGCCCTTGATCCAAACATGCTGCGCGACCTCCCGATCAACTCAACCACAGCTCCTCCCGAACTTGGTTGTTGGAACCTCATCTCCTCCCTGAGACTAGTCCAAGGATCCCGTCACCAGCCATGTCTTGAAATCAAGCAACACCTGCACATGAATAAACAACCAATTCTTCCGAGCACAAGTCCTCGACTTGACTCACGTTAGTTCGAAAACCACAACACCTTACATGAGCACGTCACATAAGCATGTTGCAAACCATATCAAATGATAACAGCCATAACCACCAAAACACACCAAAAACTTAGCAAATTAATACTAAGAAAACCTTCCCATAAAGCAAGTTTGAAACATTGCGAGTTAAAAGCAAAAACAAGACGCTGCAGTTCTACGAGTTGAACTTCACGGGGGCTCCCTAAAAACAAGCTCCGCACCTCACAGAAGCTCTCCGGACCTTGCAGGAGCTCTCCGGACCTTGCGTCGGACCTTGCCAACACTTGGCGGACCTAACAAAGAACTTGTCGGACCTTGCCACAGAAGAATGTTGTGGCAATATTCAAAACTTTGAATGTTAATGCTAACTTTTATCCTAATTGCCAATGTATTCAGCACACATAGGTCTCACAGGGGTGTGTTGATGCAAGAGGGTAGACCGATTGCATATTTTTCTGAAAAATTGAATGGTGCACGATTGAATTATCCTGTTTATGATAAAGAATTATATGCTCTTGTCCGTGTTCTTGAGGTTTGGCAACATTATTTGTGGCCAAAAGAATTCATCATACATTCTGATCATGAGGCATTAATTTTTTTGAAAAGTCAGTCCAATTTAAATAAACGACATGCTAAATGGGTTAAATTTATTGAGTCTTTTCCATACATCATTAAGTATACGAAGGGTAAAGATAATGTTGTTGCTGATGCTCTCTCTCGAAAAAGTATGTTATTGACACAATTGGATGTTAAAGTTTCCGGTTTAGAGAGTTTGCGTGACTTATATGCTACTGATCCTGATTTTTCCACACCATATAAGTTGTGTACAGATGTGAAAGCATGGGAAAAATATGATATACATGAAGGGTACTTGTTTAGAGGTAATAAACTATGTATTCCCGAGTCGCCTGTGCGTTTGTTGTTATTGCAGGAATCCCATGCCAGCGGTTTGATGGGACATTTTGGACGTGAGAAGACTTTGCTTATGGTTGCTGATCACTTTTATTGGCCTAAGATGAGGCGTGACGTGGACAGATTTGTTCGGCGATGCATTACTTGTCACAGATCTAAATCCAAGCTGAAACCTCACGGTTTGTATACCCCTCTTCCTGCTCCTACTACACCATGGGAAGATATAAGCATGGATTTTGTGTTAGGATTGCCTAGGACCAAGAGAGGACATGATTCAATTTTTGTGGTAGTCGATCGATTTTCTAAGATGACACATTTTATTGCCTACCACAAGAGCGACGATGCGTCACATATTTCTAATCTATTTTTCAGTGACATTGTGCGCTTACATGGAGTACCCAAGACGATTATTTCTGATCGTGATGTGAAGTTCATGAGCTACTTTTGGAAGACACTTTGGGGAAAGCTAGGGACAAAGTTATTTTTCAGCACTACTTATCACCCCCAAACAGATGGACAAACGGAGGTGGTGAATCGCACACTTTCAACGTTGCTGCGTTCCATGATCAAGAAGAACCTGCGAGTGTGGGAGGAGTGTTTGCCACATGTGGAGTTTGCATATAACAGGGCGGTGCACTCAACAACACGGTTGTGTCCGTTCGAGGTGGTCTATGGTTTTAAACCCATTACACCACTTGATATGCTGCCCCTCCCAATTCAAGAGAGAGTCAACATGGAAGCATCCAAGCGGGCAGATTTTGTGCGGAAGATACACGAGAAGACAAAAGAAGAAATTGAAAAGAAGGGCAAGTACAATGCTGATCGTGTCAACAAGAAGAGAAAGGAGGTGTTGTTTCAGCCAGGTGACATGGTGTGGGTACACTTCCGTAAAGACAGATTTCCTGAACAGCGCAAGTCTAAGTTGCTGCCTCGAGGTGATGGACCTTATAAAGTGCTTGCCAAGATCAATGATAATGCTTACAAGATAGATCTTCCTGGAGATGAGTTTGGTGTCAGTAACACTTTTAATGTTGCTGATTTGACACCATATGATGGTAACAACCGTGGCGCGTCGTGGACGACGCCTTTTGAAGGGGGGGAGGATGATGAGGTCATCCCTAAATCTTTACCATTTTCTCCTATTCATGACATTGCTGGTCCGGTCGATGTTCAACATGAACCCAGTGATATACGTATTGGATCAATTACAAGAGAACATGCCAAATTATTAGAACACCAGGTGAATTCACTCCTAGTTGAATATAATACTTTTACAAATGAGAATTTTATACTACCTCAATCTTTGCATGTTTGCATGATCAGATTTGAGGCTGAAACATCTATAGCATGTGAAGCAGAGGATATATTCGAAGACAATTGCAAGTTGGATCCCTACATCAAGGAGTACGTGGGGGAGGAGAGGGAGGCAGGACCACCACCATTAAAGAATTAATCATGAAAATCAATTCGGGTTCGGTTATGGCAACAAAAGATCAAAATTTGAAACAGCTGCAGATTTCTTTCCCGAACTCCGAATCATGCAAATAAATATCCGTTGAAAAGATAATTATACATACTTTCCAATGAGTACGGCCTCATTTTATGGGAAGACATATACAGTCCGTGGCAACCACATCAAGTTGACAGCCATTTCTGTTTCTTTCTAAATGGAGTATGTTTTAATTAGGAAAGCTAGCGCTGTGATTTATTTGTTACCAAACATGCTTTGTACGTCCAGGAGTCCTATGTATACCCTTGTGGGTCGTGGCTTTAGGGGGTGATCAAAATATTCAAGACTGAATTGCTGTATGCATTCCCTGAGATTAAATATTCCACTTTGTTTCGATCTGGAGTATTTTTTCCTTCACCATTTTGTTGCGATCTGGTGATTTTTCTGTTCTGAAAATCAAGTGTAATCTGTCGTTCCATTGGGAATTGGTTGATTGCAAACTGCTTCATGGACGGCGGTTACGGGCACAATTGTGTGGTGTTGCGAATATCCATAGGGTTGAGATCTGTTGCATTGGCAACAGGGGAACAACCGGAGAGTTCGTGAGCGTCTCACGAGTTATCTTCACAGCCATTGTCGTGTTCATTGAGAAGATCGGGCTACCCCCTCATCAACATGTCTCACCCTCATGAATGGCGTGACGGAATTGACTTCATCCTCACTTTCACATGTGTGAGAGTGATGTGAGTCAATTTGCTCACCATCATATTGAGCGCTTTGCTTCTTGCTCTCGTAATAAGCGCTTGTCTCCCCATGACCTGTCCAAGCGGTTAAGCCCTTAAATAGAGAGTTAGACTCTGATACCAATTGAAAGTTGCCTAGAGGGGGTAAATTGGCCAATTTAAACTAAAACACAATAATCAGCAAATTTTGGCAGATTCGAACAAGTCCAAAATATTTCAGGTAAGTCTGAAATTTTCGGATAAGTCTGATCCGAGATTAGTCGCACCGGAGATGAATATGGCTGGTTCTAGTTCAAGTGTATGAATGATATGATCTAGCGACAACACTTAAACAGTACTAGCAACCTATTGCAAGAATTTGATGATCTAAAGGTTCAAATAACTCAGAGCTAGGGTTAGGTCAACACAAGTAAGATCAACAATATGAAATACGATGAACAACCAAATGAGCGCTAGTGGACACAAGGATTTTTCACCGAAGTTCGATTCCTATAACGCACAGATACAAGTGGCGATACAGGTAATAGCTTAAAATACAAAGCAATTATATCATTTCATTACTATTTATGTGCTAATATTTTTCTATCGCATGTCTTAGCCCAGCAGCACGGACATTTGCACATGGCCGCCACCGATGCCCGAGCCACAGGTGCCTTCTTCTAAGGCACAAGTAAGCAAAATTTTTCAAATCATCATAAATTAGATTACTATAAACTAGAAAAGAACTAGTCAACCATAGCAAAAATTAGCCATAATTGCCCAGACGTAGCCAAATATAGCCATAATTGCTCAAACATAGTTATAATTGTTCAAACATAGCAAAATTTAGACATAATTACTCAATCATAGCCAAACTTAGCTATAATTGCTCAAACATAGCCAAACTTAGTCAAACTTGGCCATAATTGTTCAAACATAGCCAAAATTGCTCTTAAATTTTACAGGGATCGGCGGCTAAGACTTAGACTCCATCCCCTGTGCTACCGGGATCTGGAGCACGACGTGAGACGACATTCTAGGCTCCGGAGATAGCGGACGTATGAGTGTCTAGCATCGTGTCTTGTATTTCATTATTGTATTATAAACTGTCTGTGATGTTATAAGTTTGTTTTTGTATCTGCCTGTGAGTTGGCCATCGTGCTAGGTTAGCATTTTTTTGTTTTTTAAATTACATTCCTTATTTACAACGGCCTGGAGGTGGCCGTCGCAAAAAAGACTGTGTTATTTACGACAGCCAGCTCCAGACCGTTGTAAATTAGCCTGTGTTATTTCCGATGGCCTATTCCTAGCCGTTGTAAATAACCTACCAGAGGGGCACCCTCTCAGTAAGTTACGACGGCATGTTTAGGCCGTCGTAAATAATCTTATTTATGACCAAACAGTTGTGACGGTCCGATGCCATCGTAAATAAGGAATAATCATCGTAAATAATTTAATTACAAAGGTTAGTAGCTTAATTACATCGGTTTGGGCCGTTGTAATTGATCGTGTTTCTTGTAGTGTTTCTTTCATGGAAAGAATTAAGTGACCACCTATGTTTTCATAAACGTTGTTTACGAGATTTTAACAATAACAACCAAGCCTTTATCCCAAGCCTGTTGGGGTCGGCTAGACATGAAACCCAATATCAATAAAGTAAAAGAGAGGAAGAGATATAAGAACAAGGAAAAAAGAAAAAAAGAAAAAAAAGAAAAAGGAAAAAGAGAAAAGAAATAAGAAAAAAGGAAAAGAAAAGAGAAAAGAAAAAAAATAAAAATAAAAAAACAAGACTACGATTCTGGCACATGAATTGCTACTTTCCATGCGGTCCTATCATGAGCTAAGTCTCTGGATACATTCCAATCTCTCAAATATCGTTTTACCGCCTCCTCCCAAGTCAACCTTGGTCGTCCTCTACCCCTCCTAATATTTTCTCTACCTCTTAAAATCCCACTGTTAACCGGTGCTTCTGGAGGTCTCCGTTGGATATGTCCAAACCACCTAAGTCGATGTTGGACTAACTTCTCTTCAATCGGTGCCACCCCTACCTTATCACGAATCGCCTCATTCCTTATTCGGTCTCTTCTCGTGTGCCCGCACATCCACCGTAGCATTCGCATCTCTGCGATACTCATTTGTTGGACATGTTGCCGTTTAGTTGGCCAACATTCCGCCCCATAGAGCATCGCGGGTCTGATCACCGTCCTATAGAACTTCCCTTTTAGCTTTTGTGGGACTTTCCTATCACATAGGATTCCAGAGGCTTGCCGCCATTTCATCCACCCTACCTTGATCCTGTGGCAAACATCCTCGTCAATATCGCCATTGCTTTGTAACATTGATCCTAAGTATCGGAAAGAGTCCCTTCTAGGTACTATTTGTCCTTGTAGACTAACATTTCCTTCTTCACGACCAACACCACTAAAGTCACACCTCATATACTCGGTTTTAGTCCTACTAAGTCTAAACCCCTTGGACTCTAAGGTTTGTCTCCATAACTCTAATTTCTTATCAACACCATCTCTAGTTTCATCTACCAGCACTACATCATCAGCAAAGAGCATGCACCAAGGGATATCCCCTTGTATATCCTTCGACACCTCATCCATCACCAAGGAAAAGATGTATGGGCTCAAAGCTGATCCTTGATGTAGTCCTACCGTGATAGGAAATGCATCAGTCTCACTATCACTTACGCGCACACTTGTCCTAACATTATTGTACATATCCTTGATAAGGGTAATGTACTTTGTTGGCACTTTATGTTTCTCTAGTGCCCACCACATGACTGACCTTGGTATCTTGTCGTACGCCTTCTCCAAGTCGATGAACACCATATGCAAGTCCTTCTTCTGCTCCCTATATCTCTCCATAAGCTGACGAAGCAAGAAAATCGCCTCCATTGTAGACCTCCCAGGCATAAAACCAAACTGGTTTTTAGTGACATTGGTCACTTTCCTCAGGCGGTGTTCAATCACTCTCTCCCAAAGCTTCATAGTATGACTCATAAGCTTAATACCTCGATAATTAGTACAACTTTGAATATCTCCTTTATTTTTGAAGATAGGTACTAATATACTTTTCCTCCATTCTTCAGGCATCTTGTTTGACCGAAAAATGTGGTTGAATAGCTTTGTGAGCCATACTATTGCGACGTCCCCAAGACATCACACCTCAATAGGGACATCGTCAGGGCCGAGGGCCTTTCCTCCTTTCATCCTCTTTAAGGCCTCCTTAACCTCAAACTCTTGTATCCTCCGCACGAACCGCCTGTTGGAGTCATCAAAGGAGTCATCCAACTCAACCATAGTGCTCCCATTCCCATCATTGAATAGCCCATTAAAGTAATCACGCCATCTATTCTTAATCTCTCCATCCTTCACTAGAATGCGGTCAATCTCATCTTTGATGCATTTAACTTGATTGAGATCCCTCATCTTGCTCTCGCGGATTTTTGCTACCTTGTATATGTCCTTTTCACCTTCTTTTGTCCCTAGTCTCTCATATAACTTATCATAGGCCTGTCCTCTTGCCTTACTCACAACCCGCCTTGCATTCTTCTTAGCATCTTTGTACTTAAGCATGTTGCTTGCGCTTCTATCATTATGCCAACTCTTATAACACTCCTTCTTCTCCTTAATGGCCTTTTGTACATCCTCATTCCACCACCAAGTGTCTTTATCTACAAGTTTCTTTCCCTTTGTCACACCGAACACCTCACTAGCTACCTTCCTAATGCAAGTTGCCATCTTCATCCACATACTATCTTCATCTCCATTTTCTACCCAGGGTCCTTCTGTGATCACCCTATTTTTAAAGGATACTTGTGATTCTCCCTTCAACTTCCACCACTTTGTTCTTGTGATTTTGACACCTTTGTCCCGCAAAGAACATGTATGGAAGCGAAAATCAGCTACCACAAGCTTATGTTGTGTCACAACACACTCCCCCGGGATCACCTTACAATCTAGACACTCCCGTCTATCCTTTCTCCTAGTGAGGACAAAGTCAATCTGGCTAGAGTGTTGGGCACTACTAAAGGTCACTAGGTGAGATTGCCTCTTCCCAAAGAGGGTGTTAGCTATCAACAGATCATAGGCTACGGCAAAGTCTAGGATGTCCTTACCCTCTTGATTTCTATCGCCGCATCCAAAACCTCCATGTACTCCCTCAAATCCTAGGTTAGTTGCACCCACATGACCATTGAGATCTCCCCCTATGAGGAGTTTCTCGGTTATCGATACACTACTAACCATATCCTCCAAGTCCTCCCAAAATTGCCTCTTAGCACTCATGTTGAGCCCAACTTGTGGGGCATAAGCACTAATGACGTTCAAGACAATGTCCCCAATTACTATCTTGATTAAGATGATCCTATCTCCTCGTCTTCGAACATCCACTACTCCATCCTTAAGGCTCTTATCTATTAGAACACCTACGCCATTCCTAGTCCCAGCCGAACCAGAATACCAAAGCTTGAAACCGGTATTCTCGACTTCTCTCGCCTTTTAACCCGCCCATCTAGTCTCTTGTACACAAAGGATATTTACTCGTCTCCTAATGGAAACATCTACTAACTCACGTAGCTTCCCCGTCAAGGATCCTACATTCCAACTACCCACCCGAAATCTATGTTCCTCGGCTAGCTTCCTTACGCTTTGCACCCGTCGAGTAAGATGCAAAGACCCTTGCTCACTTATCACTACATCCGGGCGATGATGTAGCGCGCCACTAAGGTGATGGCGATCCGGCCCTTGCTCATTTAACACCATATCCGGGTTCCGATATGGCGCGCCACTAAGGCGGTGGCGACCCGGCCCTTGCCCACTTAACACCATACCCGGGTTCCGATATGGCGCGTCGCTAAGAGGGTTACGCCCCAACGAATTTCTATTGGGTTTCATTTCCATGAGAATGGCTAAGTGTAGTTGTTGGCTCGCCAAGCCTATCACAACCCCCTCCTCCAAGTGTAGTTTACGAGATTTTAACTATGTTTAAATTAAATAAACAAATCTTTTTAAGAAATAACCAATGACGTAGCATGTAGAGCTCCTATGAATAGCCACATATAAAATCCTACTTTACGTTTCATGCATAGATGGGTGGATGTGACTATGTTCCCTAGAGGTGATGTTAGGGTTGTTCGAGAAGATGAACTAAGAATCCTTTTTGCCTTTGTTAAAAAGATAAAAATTGATAAAGGTTATGATTTATCAATGGTTAGAAAATTTTAAGACCATAGATCCTATAGAGTGTACATTATTAGTTACCCGCATTGCTATAAGAATAGGAGGTTTAAAAAATGCATTCATTGCTTATATCCCAACAACTCGCTATGTTATCAATGAGGACTATCTTGTTCAAGGACACTCTCTAAAACATGGATTGATGGCTCTAATATTTTTCTTCCTCGGGTATGTAAATGGTTACCTAACCCAGGTATTCGTTTATATAAGTGCCGGTAGCTAACAATTGCTCTTAGACCTCACGAAGAAGTCCGCAGAAGTAATGTTTATGGCAGGATCACAAGGAGTCGATCAAGAAATGCAGTCATGATGATGCCACCATGATATATTTCTACCCATGAATACCAAGAAGAAGTGGATCCATCAAGGGATACACCTGGATGTACCCAACCTCAACCGTATGAGGCAGGAGGATCATCGTAGCAATCCGCATCCAATGATCAATGGGCCACTGGAGGAGGACGGGAACCATACGGTTCCATCTCAAGCTCAAGAAGATTGCCTCGTCCACACTGAGTGCCCCGACATTTCTTTTTGGCTAGAGGTTAAGGTGACCTTAGTCAAGGAATGACGGATCTCACTCAATGGATGGGAGATCTTAAAGTGAGGGCAGGAGACATCCTCAACACATTCAAAAGCACATTCAAGGCAACCATGATTGGCAACAACAAATCGACAATTAGTTCAACAACGTCAACGCCACACTGCAACAACAGGTCGCCCTCTGGCCTATTTCCGTCATCAAGCGCTCAACCCTTATCACGGAACAAGCTTAGGCGAGGACCCTCACTTGAGGTAAATTGCATCACATTTCATATCATTTCCATTACCACATCACATTGTATTTAAAAAAATTAAAATAGGATTTGAATTGAAAAAAAAAAGATACGCCGTAAGAATGTTATGCCTTTGCATAGGTTGAAATAATGAATAGTTACTTTGTCTTTTTTTGTTTGGTACCTAGTATACAACTTAGTATTGTACAACTATTGAATTTATTGTTTTTTAGTATTCTGCCTTGAACTTAGACTTTATGGGTAGCATAAGCTCACATCTAATTCTAGGTTATTGTGAGCTATGATATAGCAACAGAGCTGCTAAACCCTAATTGAAGTGCATATCCGAAGAAATACAAATTGATTCAAAATTAAAAATTTACTCAATTACAACTTCCTACCAAAACCATATGATATTATCACTAGATAAAATCTTATGCATATGCTATTTGCTTTCACATTGAGCCTAGTCAAACTAGTATATATTTATGTGAGATTCTTTTCATACTTCTATGATAAAAATATCACATGCGCATGCTAAACTTCTACTCTAGAAGTTGCAAAATTCATCTATCATACCACTTCACTACAAAAGAATACTCTAGATTTTTCTTGTCAAACACTCTCTTAAAAGTCAGCATGTGTCTGATATGTACAACATCAATTTTGAAGGATCCGTGCTTCATACGTTCCAGAGGAAGCCTTACTAAAGAGAACATTGTATATCAGAAACATGCCAATATTTAGTTATTGTGAAATCAATAAATGAAGTTTAAATAGAAAATTACCTCGGGGGCTAGCATCTTCTTCACTCCAGCTTCAAGAAGTCTGACAACATCAAGTGCTTGCAACTACATGCATGATACACATATTTTCATAAGAAAAGCATATAGTGAAAACTCAAGCATGAGCCTGGTTAAAATATCATAGCAAACTTCTAATAGATTGAATTCTCGAAGATTACGTAACAGTAAAAAGTATGAACAACACAATGAGGATTAATCACAAATATAAATCTCTTTGCTTTAGAAAGGCTAGGAACAACACATACACAATTCTCACATAAACATGTTAAATTTAAAATATTCCTCCAACATATAATCCCTTTCCCTCTTCACAAACGTCATAATAAAAAACTTTGGGGCCTGTAACAAAAAATCATGGCCTCTTTTGCTCCCTCTCATGGCCTCTCTCGCCCTGACGCCTCTCACCTCCCACAGCCCACAGTTCCACTTAGGCTTGCTGGCTGCCCGATACTCAGTGACTCCCCCCAAGATGTTGCAACTCAAATATTTGCCCCACAAAATCGTTTAGACTATTATTCCTCAAATACCTACTTTGTAACTCAAGAGGCTTCCTATTAATTATTCTCAAAAGTGTAGTGTGCATGTTCACAAGTCTAATGTAAAATAGAAGAAGCAGATCAGAACGGTATGAGAGAGGATTGCACATAATAAATAAAATGGAATGAAGAAAAGAGAGGTCTCCGAGACTCCATAGTGTATACATACAAGAACAAGTGTTGCTGTGATCTTATTCATATGTGTAGTTGAAGTGCTTGAGGAGTTCAATATTCCATCTGCAATCCTACAATAACAAAATGTTCCAAAGTTTATCAACTATTAAAAATTCTAGAAGAGGTGTCCGACTTGGCCTCGACAAAGCCCAGCGAGACCAAGAAGGGAGCAAATCTGCTGTACCACACCCGAGGTGCCTGGAACAAGAAGAAGTGGTGGAGAAGGGAAAGGAGGACTCGTCGAAGACGACATGTCGAGAGACCAAAAGGCGGTGAGTGGTGAGATCTAAGCACCGGTACCCCTTTTGATCAAGGGAATACCCGAGGAAAACACACCGTGTCGAGTGGGACGCAAGCTTATGTGGGGCAGTGTCAGAAAGGTTAGAGTATCAAGCGCACCCGAAAATTTGAATGTGGTCGTAAAGAGGATCAATGCCATATTGAATGTGCATCTAGGCCCCTTGTGGGTTTTGGACTGCTGATGACGAACAATTAAAATGCTAATGAATTTAAATGAGCATGTGTGCAGATAGGTGGATGGCAATAAGAGATTGAGGGCTTTTTCAAAAAGGGAAATGAAGAAGATGGCATGAAGCTACACAATAGAATTAGGGTTTCTATTTTTCTTGAGTGTAGGAACACCGCACTATTAAGAGGGACACGACACACAGCAAAGAAAAACAAGCTCAATCCCACAAAAACAAACCTTAGTGTAGAAAAGAGTTGTTAGGTTAAAAACCTCGGACATGTCAGAGAAATTTGGAAAAGTACTCTCTGTCTAGACTCGGACATGTGTAGAATCAAAAAACACGTGAAAAACTACCAGAGGGGGTGAATTGTAGATTTAAACTTTTTAGCGGAAGCAACAAAAACCCTCTCGGCAGAAAATCGATCTTCTAAAGAAACCGTGTATGCGACTGATCTAAACATGTTAAACCGTGACAAAAGTGGTATATATTATAGAGAATCAAGTCATGAAGACACGACAACAAGAATCATGGAAATCCGTCAAAAGAAACTCAAGTTATGATCGAAAGATCAAACGAGGGTCAATCTGTTCTATTTGAGTAAAAATCAGATCTGCAACACTGCAAAGAAACTCGTGTATATCAGAAACTACAAATCCAATGACCGTGACAATTTCACAGATGATAGATAATCAAGTTGTGAAGACAACCCAAAAAGAATCACATCAATTGGATCTGTGAAACTCGAGTTATAATCAAAACACCGAAGCACTATTGTGCTATCCAGAAACTCGACGAGAAAGACTTGACAAAAACAAGTCGGACGAACAAGGCACAAAAGCTCCTCTAAATTATGAATTTTATTGATTAAAACATAAGAGGAACAGGCCAAAGTCATGCAGCCCACGAGCCTTGGCCTCCCTTGCTTATATAGGACTCCTACTCCTACTTGGATTCAAACTGTAACTTTCCAATACTACTCAAGACTATTCTATACGTAGATAGAAGCAATCTTAAGACTTCCAAACACCTTAGGAACGTCCCAAACATTACTAAAACAATTCTATTTCATGCCTAACACTAAATCCTATTATAACCAACTCGAAACTTTCCATAAACAATCCATAACCGCCTCAGCCGCAGTCTGAGCGCAAAATTCAGCCGATTGAACCTTTTCAACCATATCTCCACTTCCATATCTCTTCACCACGCCTTGGAACCATGTTGCCATGTCCATGCACTCTTTGCACACGTGAAAACACCTTCCAACAACGTCCACGATACCTTCATATGCACTGTTCTTGATCCAAACATGCTGCGCGACCTCCCGATCAACTCAACCACAATTCCTCCCGAACTTGGTTGTTGAACCGCATCTGTAAAAGCCCAAGAAAAGGGACTTGCAAAAAAATTTTTTCACCTCACAACACCACAGTTTGTGGTGAATATCTTGTGAAGAATTGTGAAGAGTAAGTAACCTCCATCAAAAAGGGTATTAGTTCAAACTTTCTACACATAGGATGACACATGAGAGGGTGATTCAAAACTGTTGCATTCAAACTCATGGTTGCAGCAGCTAAAACAAGGATCAAAGTGCATAATTGGATTCCTCAGGTCCAAATTAGTGGGGAGGCAAAGTTTCAATAATTTTTGAAAAGATTTGCTACCCATTTTTCCAAAAAGGATCCAAATATGCCAAGAATTCAAATATACATTTGAATTTGAGGGAAACTTCTCCAATCATACAAATGTAGCTCAGTCTGAGACTTCAAACATTTGAATTACTCATTTGCCAAAAATTTGGAGATCTTTTTGGGCAGAGGGGAGCTGTGGGCCCCAATTGTCAGTGAGAAGGGAGGGAAGAAACTTACTGCTTAAGTCAACCGGTTCCACAGTTCACACCCGAGCGCGCTGCTCTCTCCCACGGGCTGCCACCGCACGGACGACCGAAGACCGGAAGCACCACCCGAGCTGCTTAGGGGATCGATGTTTCTCTCTTTTTACCGTCTCCACCGAGAGCACAGCGTCCACACCGCCTCACAGCCGACGCTGAATGATCCCCGTGTCCTCGGCGATAAACGCGACCGCACAGAGGCACGCCGTCGGTTCACCGCCGCCCGGCTGCTCCACCCCGTGGCACGACGCACTAAGCTTCCCCACAGCACCGCCGGACGTCCTTTAGCGTGGCAGAAGCAAGAACCGGGCGCTAGCTCCGTCGGGACGTCGGCGTCGAACCGATCTTCCTCCACAGCGCCGAAGATAGCCTCCGCGACAAGATCACGTCGCCCGGCCACCACAGAGCCTCTCCCATCGAGTTGCAAAAGCGAAAAGGTGCGCCAGTAACCCTTCTCGCTTCACAACCACGCCGGCAGCGTGTCATGGACCGTGCTGGCCGGAATTTCAGTTCTTGCGAGAGCATGTGATATAGCCCGGTTCGGGTAAATCAGCAAATTCGCCTCACACACCGAACCACTCCTCCCCAGTCCTAGAAACCCAGTTGTAGACATCCGTGCGGGCACGTGGGATCAAGAACTAGGAAGAACCTTCGAGGAAACCCTCAGTTCTTCGAGTTTTTCCAGTTTTTCCCAAAATCGCCCTAGGTCGCACGGTGAGCCCCTAGTTGCCGATGTTTCTCGCGAGATCAGAGCCCTGTACGTTGCTCCCTAGGTCATGGCGATGCTGTAGGAGCTAACCGGAGCAAGGTTGGGGCAGTAAAGTGCCCTAGCGACACCGCCGAGGTTACCACAGCTACTGTCGCCGTTGCACCGAGGTTTCCGGCCACCCTCGATCCGAGGTAAGGCCGGCAACGTGTTCCTCGCACAAGAATGTGCAGTGGCGGCGAGAATCAGCAAGTTCCGAAGGCCGGAATCCCTTCCCGGCGAGAGCTCCGGCGAGCTCGGCGGCGGGGTCGCGCGGGTGGCCGGAGGAAGACGAAGGGGGGAGGCCCACTCGTCAGCGGCTGGAGATAAATGTGCGGGATCCTCTGTGGTCCAGGATCCAGTACGGCCGCGCGGGAAGGATTCTGTGGCCCTGTATGGCTCGGCTCCAGCGGTCGACACGTGTGCGATGGACCCACCCGCAGGATTTAAACATTTTTGGAATTTCCAGTTTTAGTTCAAACTTCAAATAAATAGAACTTTGGCTAGGAAACCCCAAATTCGATGAACCAAATTTTGCTGAACTCAGAATTCTGAGTACTTTCCAGCAATACCAAATTCAGCTCATGAAAGTGAATAGTTTTCCAGAATTAAATCCCTAAAATTTAAACTGTTGGGAATTTTATCTGGAGAACTACTTTATGAAAAATTCTGAAATTTGGCTGAGAGGTTCATTGGAAAATCCCTGAATCCCAGTAAAACTTTCAGACTCATCCAAGTTAATTTAGTTACCCTAATGGGGTGATTAAAAGAACTACCCTGAGAAAATAGAAAAATGTACAGAAACATTTTTCAGATTTTCCCCAATCTTAATTAGGACATAACTTTCTGTAGAATTCTTCAAATGACATGAAACCAATTCCATTAGAACCATCTTAAAGTCTAGTTTCCAGAAAGTAATGGTTGGAGCCATGAAAACCCCTGGAATTATTCAGAGGATAAAATATTGACCAAATGGGTTGTTATTTGTACAAGGTTCAGATGAACTTTGTTTCAAATGAAACTTGGTGAAGACTCTGGTTAGGATCCTACCAAGTCACAATAAAAATTTCAGAACCAAAGGGGAGGGCTAGCTAGAGTTATTAGTAGTTAAGTATTCAAGTTTACACATTGCATTTAAATTTACATGTCGTATTTCATTAAACGTGTAGTCACTGAAGAAGAGACTCCGGAAGTGCTGGACTTCCTCCTTCCGGAAGAAGCGCTAACTACTGACCAGCAGCAACAAGGCAAGCCCCGGTTTGCATTAATCGCTTTTATAAAGTTTTACTTTGTTCACATGGCTAGTATGAGGTATGATTGTGCATTAGGTGTAGGATGGATGGAACCCCACTTGCATGACCAGAAATTGTCCATAAGAGTGAGGGTAGTGTCTAAGATCTTGATTAGACAGGCTATGCTTAATAATTTCAGAGGACTTCGGTACAAGTCGAGTAGTTGGAATCTACTCGCGAGGTAGGTTGGGACACACGGGTTTGGTTCGAGTGACGGGAGATCACTTTAGTAATGAAAATGAGACTAGGCAGGGGCTAGGGCGCAGCAAGAGGAAGTCTTGTGTACGCAGCCCTGTCCGTGTCGATTGAGGACCGAGCCGTGTGCGGCCCTGCTGAACAAGTATTGAATGTACCGAAGGCATATCGGATATATGGGCCCCGATAAACCGATGTAGCCTAAACCTCCGGGCGTTGAGGCATAACGCACCGATTTATAGGTGTAGGCTGAGGGCAACAAGGTGGAAATCTGCCAATGGGCATAGAGAGATGCTCCGTGTGGGGAACCTCCTGCTCGTTTCGGTGCGACCGGTTCGACGTTTGGGCTGTTGGGTGAAAGGTTGTCCCGTACGACATCGAGTGAGCGTGCTGTGCAGCTCCACGGATGGGCGTATGTGGCGTGCTCTTTGGGTTTCCCTGCAGGTGTATATCGAGTCGATTCGCCGTCCCTCGCAGTGACGAGTACCGCTTGTTCACTGCGTCGTAACGTAGACTAATGAATGAAATGTTATGATTCAATATTGCTGTTATGATATAATTGTACTGCTACATGTGTGCCACCAAATATTGCTTACTAAATTTCAGATTTCCAAACTGTTAACTTGTTGCTAAAAGATGAACTAAGGATGAACTTGTAGGCGTGTCCATTTGCTGCAATATTACTACCCTATGTCATTGTACACCTCATGTAGAGTTTCATGCTTAGGTGAGTTGGTTAATCCTTGTTGAGCCATCGTGCTCACGGTTGCTGCTTAAGTGTTTTTCAGGTGAGGAGCCACCCACGGACTCGGAGTACGAGTCTACCGGCGAGGGTTACCCTCCGTCGGGGACCACGGCTGAGTGGGAGCCGTACACGCCGCGCTGAGCTGATACGTGCAGCTAGTGTGGGTTGCCCTAGGGCTGGGCAACCGACTTTTGCTATATAGGCGGGCGTGAGTTGTACAGAGTAGACTTCCGCTGTGTAAAATAAATACTAGTTTGTAACTGAAGTTGTACCTTTTTGTACAGTTCAGTTTGTTTTTCCCATGTAATATATTGTGTTCTTATGACGTGTGCTGTCGGGTGTCGCATCGTGCGGCACCACCCTCTGCGATCTTGGATGAGTGGATTCCGGTCCGCCACAGCCTGGTATCAGAGCTGCATTGGGGATAGCACAATACTTAAGGAATGTATTATGGGAAAACTTAGGTTTACGGTGAGGTTCGATAGTTGCCCAAGTAAGGACTATATTAGCATAGTTAATTAAAGTGGCAAAGACTAACCTATGTGTTATAATTCTGAATTTTAATTATTTAACGACGCACCTACGCTTGGTAAGTATGGTAAGGAACGCCACCGAAAGCGGTTCAATCCCGGTTAGCTCTCCCTGACGAGGAACGTGGTTCAGGGATTGATCTCACAGCTTGGTGTGAGACGTCAATATGAACCTCTTGGACTCTTCATGTCCCTGAGTTCATATGAAACGCTGATCCCTAGCGTGCATTAGGCAAGTAAGTGGAGACCCCATCGCGTGGTCAGTAATGCGAGAGTGTGTTCGTCTGGAAATAGCCCAGGAGGACATACGCAGCGCTTGCCATCGGCGTGTCCTGCAGGGCAGTAGGTGGTATCTGTTGGGTTGATAACATTCCCAACCATGACGACCCATTCATGACCTACTCGGGTTCCCCGTCGTGTGGTGTTGAAACACGATCACGTACCTTGAGACGTGACCTAACTCAAGGACGGCCGTATGACAATGATACGGGCGTTTGTATTTAATTTCAAACATGATACTGTCTGAAATGAAACCAACCATTGAGTGTACCATTATTGTGTGGTCTTCTGCAGGTACTAACCACATATGTATCCGTGTAGTAAACGTGTGCGAGAGACCGTTTAGTGCCACACTTGAGACGTATATGCCGGTATAATCCGGTCAGGATTTTCTTTTGTGAGGAACGTAGTACCGAGATATTGTAGGCATATGCATGAAAATAATGATAACAAGGAATTAAAATCACTAGGATCAACATCTAGGACTCTGGTTGGGTGGAAAAGTTGATAATTGATGAGTGTAGTTTCAAAAGACTGAAAAACAGAGTGCTCTGTTTTGGGCAGCAAGTGTGCTGATCTTCAACAGGGCATAACTCACAGGTACTTTAGCCCAGGGAGGTGTGGTGTATAGTTATGGTAAGGTATTTGAGTACTCTACAACTTTGTTGTAGACTTCCAGGGCTGAAACACACCTTAAGATGGTTTAATTCCCAGAGAAATGTAAACTGTCCAGAACCAGGACAGAGTGAAACATTCTCTGGACTGTTCTGTTTCTCAATGATAACTCCCAGCAGCAAAACCAAAAATTTTCATATGATACATCCTTGGAAAGTGTAGAACATGTGTTACATCTTTGCAATTCAAAGTTTCTTAAATTTCAGCACAGATTTCAGTGGAAACCGGAGTTGAAAACAACAACTTTCCAAGGGAGGTGCTGTTAAAATTCTTCCAGAAATTCTGCTGACTTTGAATTAACATAGCTTTTTAACCAGAGCTGAACTGGGGGCAAATGAGTACTCATTGGAAATATACTAAAGTCAACTTTAACTTTGGTATTCAGCTTGAGTTATGAAAATGCCCAGAACCAGATCAAAACTTGGAATAGGTAGAAACTGGTCATTCTGGCAGAGGAATGACAGTTGAACTCATTTGAGAAATTGTTGTACCCTAGAGGGGGTTTGAGAACTCCCAATGGAGTGGAACATACTCATGAGAGGTTATCTTCAACTAGTGAAAGATTTGAGTATAGTTCTCACTCAAGTTTCTTTTACTAGAGACCATGTTTGTGTCGTATTGAAGATAAAAGGGTAGTATACGTGATGACAACGCGATAGTAATATCTCGTAGTGACCAAACCTAGTTATGGTGAGCTTCCAAAGAGGAGGTTCATCAAGTTGGATGTAACTAGCTTGTGTTTGGTCTGGTAATGGTGTAGCTTGTGCAAAGTTATTACATTATCTACTTACGAGATGTATCGCATGTTCTATTGTCATTACGTTTTTATGCCTATTTTTATTGGACTGCAAGCAAAATGTTGCGGGACTGATGATTATTGTCGTATGGTTGCAGATGGTTCGTACTAGGACCACGCACGAGGTTGGTGGCTCTAGCCAAGGGGGAGGCGATGACTCCCAGCCACCGGCCTATGACAGCACCCTGCAGCAGCAGCCACCACTGCCGCCTCCGCTTACCCTAGCGGATGTGATAGCGGCACTGGTGGGAGGTCGTGAGGAGCAGACCGACCTGCTCCGCACGATCGTGCAGAATACGTCCCAGGCAGGGGGGCGTCAAGACAGAGGGCCTCGTGAGCCCCGTGAAGTGTCGTACTCGGACTTCATGAGTACGCACCCTCCAGTGTTCACCGAAGCTGAAGAACCACTGGAGGCCGACAACTGGCTGCGGACCATCGAGTTCAAGTTCGGGCTGCTCCAATGTACGGAGCGGCAGAAGACTCTGTTCGCAGCGCAGCAACTCCACGGTGCCGCTGGTGCGTGGTGGGCGAATTATGTCGCCTCACGTCCGGCTGGCCATGCCGTGGAATGGGAGGAATTCCGGGAGGCGTTCCGTGCCTATCACATCCCTCCCGGGATCATGAAGAGGAAGTTCCAAGAATTTTTGGAACTGAAGCAGGGCGGGAGGAGTGCCCATGACTACTCCCGTGCCTTCAACCATCTGGCGCAATATGCGTCAGACTACATCTCCACCGAGGAGAAAAAGCGGGAGCACTTCTATGGGGGGTTACACCCTGAAATGAAGACACATCTCGTGCAATGGAATCGCGGCACCTTCAACGACTTAGTCAATGCCGCGATCATGCAAGAGGACGCTCAACGGGAGTTGGCATCTGAGCAGAGGAAGTGCAGCACTCCGCCCAGCAGTGGTGGTGGCGCTCCTCAGAAGTACCGTATGGTGTATCGGACACCATCCGGACAGCAGTGGCATCCACCGGCGTGACCTCAACGGTTCAGGGGACGTCCTTTTCAGTCACCTCCGTTCCGTCCGCCGATGCCACCACCAAGACAGCAGCAGCAGATGGTACCCCAGGCGTTTCCACCGCCACAACGCGCCCCGGGATCCCGTCCACCGATCAGCGGGGGACCGCCCCGTTTCACCTGCTTCACGTGTGGCCAGGCGGGCCACTTCGCGAAGGACTGTCCCCAGGGGCAGCAGAGCAGCGGGCAAGCCCAGTTCCAGGGCGGTGCTCGAGGCTGACCTCCGGTGAAGAAGGTTGGTCAGCGGACTGGTGGCATCCGCAACCTCGACAATGGGGACGCCCCAGAGGGAGACAACATGCTGGCGGGTACGTTTACTCTCAACAATCAAGCCATCGTCATATTGTTTGATTCTGGTGCAACCCACAACTTTATAAGCACATCATATGTGGTTAAGCATCAGCTGGAAGTCTTTCCAACTGAGTGTTCTTATATGATCTGCTCACCGGGAGGAATGATTTCAGCAACTACGATGGTTCCAAAAGCACCACTGTGGTTAGGTGGGAAGATATATCCCACCACTATGAATATCCTAGGGGGGCAAAAGATTGATGCAATCTTGGGAATGTCATGGCTAAGCTACCATGGTGCTGTCCTGGAAACCCTATCACGGACGGTTCACCTCAACTCCCCACTACACCGTCCGCAGTCCCTCCTCTTAGATAATCCAGTCCGGGAGGTTTCAGCAATCAACAATACTGAAGCTCTCAAATTAGCGGACATCCCCGTAGTCCGGGAGTATCCTGACGTGTTCCCGGATGATCTTCCGGGCATGCCACCTGAGCGGGATGTCGAGTTCAAGATCGAACTTGCATCCGGGACTACGCCCATATCACGGAGACCATACAAAATGGCTCCAAATGAGCTGGCTGAACTGAAAGAACAGCTCAATGATCTTTTGAGCAAGGGTTTCATTAGGCCGAGTTCCTCACCTTGGGGATGCTCGGCGCTGTTTGTTAAAAAGAAGGATGAAACCTGGAGGCTGTGTGTGGATTACCGGCCGCTCAACACCGTCACCATCAAGAATAAGTACCCACTGCCCCGTATTGACATTTTGTTTGATCAACTTGCGGGGGCAAGTGTGTTCTCCAAGATGGACCTTCGCTCTGGATATCACCAGATAAAGATCCGGGCGGAGGATATCCCGAAGATGGCCTTCTCAACGAGATATGGATTATATGAGTATCTTGTCATGTCTTTTGGTCTCACAAATGCTCCAGCCCATTTCATGTATCTCATGAACTCAGTGTTCATGCCGAAGCTGGACAAGTTCATGGTAGTGTTCATCGACGATATCTTGGTTTACTCCAAGACAGAAGCCGAACATGCCGAACACTTACGGATCGTTCTTCAACGATTGCGAGACCACAAGCTCTACGCCAAGTTCAGTAAATGCGAGTTTTGGATCAGCCAAGTGCCATTCTTGGGGCATATCATCTCAGCAGAAGGCATTGCGGTTGACCCAAGCAAAATAGAGCAGGTGCTGAAATGGAAAGATCCCACTTCAGTTCATGAAGTCAGAAGCTTCCTCGGGTTAGCGGGATACTATCGGAGATTCATTCCAAGCTTCTCCAAGCTTGCTAAGCCGATGACAGAATGGCTGAAGAAAGGGACGAAATATGTTTGGAACACGGCGTGTGAAGGAGCATTCCAAACATTGGTGAAGCATCTCACCACAGCCCCGGTCTTAGCTCAGCCGGATACAACAAAGCCCTTCGACGTGTATTGTGACGCGCCCGGTATTGGGCTCGGCTGCATGTTGATGCAGGAAGGACGTGTGGTCGCCTATGGCTCACCCCAACTTCGGAACCATGAGCAGCATTATCCCACTCATGATCTTGAGCTTGCTGCAGTGGTTTTGGCGCTGAAAATGTGGAGGCACTATCTTCTGGGGAATCTAGTGCATCTCTACACCGACCACAAGAGGTTGAAATACATTTTCACCCAGAAGGAGCTGAACATGAGGCAACGGAGGTGGTTAGAATTGATCAAAGATTATGAAATTGAGATCCATTACCACCCCGGCAAGGTGAATATGGTTGCCGACGCGCTGAGTCGGAAATCACATGTCCATCACCTCACCATTACACCGGTGGCGGAGGAAGAGCCAAGATTATACTTGGTTCCTTATGGATCACTGTACAACCTTGCCCTCATCCCTACTATTAGGGAGGACATCATTGCAGCTCAGAAGACGGATAAAGGCATGGCACATCTCCGGAGACGGATAGACAATGGAGAGATCAAATGTTTCCGGAAGGATGATGAGGGGACGCTGTGGTTCAATGACCGCATAGTCGTACCCCGGGATATGGAGCTGAGGAAGAAAATCCTCGATGAAGCTCACTTGTCCAAGTACTCCATTCATCCGGGCAGCAACAAAATGTACCAAGATTTGAAAAAGAAATTTTGGTGGACACGGATGAAGCGGGAGGTAGCGAAGTACGTATCTGAGTGCGATACGTGCCGACGAGTGAAAGCGGATCACATGAAGAAATCAGGGCTGCTACAACCCCTGAAGATCCCGGCATGGAAATGGGAAGATGTGAGCATGGATTTCATTGTGGGATTACCCCTAATATCCAACAAACATGATTCCATTTGGGTAATCGTCGATCGGTTAACCAAGACGGCTCACTTCATTCCGGTGAATGCACGTTACAATGCCGGCAAATATGCGGAGCTATACATAGCAAAGATTCTGTGTTTGTACGGGGTACCCAAGACCATCGTCTCAGATCGAGGTGCATTATTTGTATCTCGCTTTTCGGAGCAGCTACACGCTGCATTGGGTACTAAGTTGATCAGGAGCTCCGCCTATCACACTCAAACATATGGGCAAACAGAGAGGGTGAACCAAGTATTAGAGGACATGTTGAGAGCATGTGCCATCCACCATGGTAGGAACTGGGATGATCACCTACCATTGGCGGAATTCTCGTACAACAACGGCTATCAGGCGAGTATCAAGATGGCACCCTACGAAGCTCTCTACGGTCGAAAGTGCCGCACCCCATTAAACTGGTGCGAGTCCGGAGAAAGGGTCACATTCGGGGTTGATGTGGTGAACGACGCCGAAGAGCGCGTTCGGACGATCCAAGCTAATTTGAAGGCCGCTCAATCCCGACAGAAGAGCTACGCTGATAAGAGGTGTAGACCGTTGCACTTTGACGTTGGTGAACACGTGTACCTCCGCGTGTCTCCGCGTGCACCGGTTCGGTGTGAAGGGGAAGCTCGCTCCCCGTTTTATATGGCACTATGCCATCACCGAGAAGTGTGGACCAGCGGCATATCGATTGGAGTTACCGGCATCCCTTGCTAGTGTCCATGATGTTTTCCATGTTTCGCAACTGCGAAAATGTTTGAAGCATACGGCTGCTGTTCCTACCGAAGACATCGGCGAGCTGAAACCGGATTTAACATATGATGAGTATCCGGTGGAAATTCTTGATGAGAAAGCCCGAACCACGCGTAGTAGAACATTGTGGTTCTACAAGATACTCTGGAGCAACCACACCGCCAAAGAAGCAACGTGGGAGAGCGAGGAATTCCTTCGCTCAAATTACCCGGAGTTCATGGCTTCTCAACACGGGTAAGTCCCTATTACATTACTATCTCTTCTTTTGTAATCTCGGGACGAGATTCTTTTAAGGGGGGAGGGATGTAAAAGCCCAAGAAAAGGGACTTGCAAAAACTTTTCTTCACCTCACAACACCACATTTTGTGGTGAATATCTTGTGAAGAGTAAGTAACCTCCATCAAAAAGGGTATTAGTTCAAACTTTCTACACATAGGATGACACATGAGAGGGTGATTCAAAACTGTTGCATTCAAACTCATGGTTGCAGAAGCTAAAACAAGGATCAAAGTGCATAATTGGATTCCTCAGGTCCAAATTAGTGGGGAGGCAAAGTTTCAATAATTTTTGAAAAGATTTGCTACCCATTTTTCCAAAAAGGATCCAAATATGCCAAGAATTCAAATATACATTTGAATTTGAGGGAAACTTCTCCAATCATACAAATGTAGCTCAGTTTGAGACTTCAAACATTTGAATTACTCATTTGCCAAAAATTTGGAGATCTTTTTGGGCAGAGGGGAGCTGTGAGCCCCAATTGTCAGTGAGAAGGGAGGGAAGAAACTTACTGCTTAAGTCAACCGGTTCCACAGTTCACACCCGAGCGCGCTGCTCTCTCCCACGGGCTTCCACCGCACGGACGACCGAAGACCGGAAGCACCTCCCGAGCTGCTTAGGGGATCGATGTTTCTCCGTTTTTACCGTCTCCACCGAGAGCACAGCGTCCAAACCACCTCACAGCCGACGCTGAACGATCCCCGTGTGTCCTCGGCGATAAACGTGACCGCACAGAGGCGCGCCGTCAGTTCACCATTGCGATTTAGCTCCGGACCTTACCAAAGCTAACCGGACCTTGAGCCGGAGCTTACCAAAGCTATCAGAACCTAGCACTGAAACTTACCAAAGCTAGTCGGATCTACCACCGGAGCTAACCAAACACATATCGGACCTAGCCATAGCAAGTCAAACCTTACGTCGGATCTTGTCGTAGATCGGACCTAGAGTCAGACCTTGACAAAAAGAGTGTTTTGACAGAATTCAAAACTTTTATCGTCATAGCCAATGTATTCAACACACATAGGTCTCACAATCTTCCCCTTGATGAATGCATTGGCAACACCACTTAAAATATGAACATTGTCTTATTCACATGAAAAGTTTTGAAAACAATTAAATCAGAAAGAAATTTCGAAACAAAAATTCCTCCCTATACATATTTCTCCCCCTTTGTAAATCAGAAATAAAATGAGAAGAAAAACACTTGTGAATCGTGCAATATGTGATCAATTTCTCCCCTTTTGATAATGTATTCAGCAAGGTTCAAAAGAGAAATTTTAATTGTTATGAGCATATTTATAACATATACATATAAAACAAAGATCATCCAAGCCATACTATCAAGTAACTTACACTATCACATTAATGAGATACATAAAGTAGTGTAAGCCATGCTAGAGATCAAGTGTAATTTTCAATTTAAGCAAGTCATGAGCTCACAAACTTAACTATGTCAAGACCTGAAAGCATGACACTTGTTGCTGCATTTTAATTATTTTTCAAAGCACAAATTCAGATCATATGACATTTGCAAGAGATTATATGCCGCATCAGACTTATTCTAACCAACGAAGCCAAGCCTATGTCATTTGACAATCAGAAGCTTAAGGACATGGTTTTAACCATACACAACTTCTTCCAAGTTCATATCTAAGTGCAATGATAAGCCATCTCAAAAGAAGAAGTGTGATGCATGCATATTATCTTGATCTTTTTCTCAATTTTTCATTTGAACATAAAAGCTCAACATGTGAATAGTTGATTGATTATTTTTCATTATTAAAAGCACTTGTGAGCATGCAACAAGTTTTAAAACAGCAAGAAAGTTCGATCATGCCCAGATTTAGTGTAAATAATTAATCCAATAACAAGTCATGGCAAAAACTACAAAATATATAACATTAGTAATATAGTAAGAACTTTCAACATATAAAAGTAGTCACAAAGTCATATATGTATGAAATACTATGCTCATATTATTTTAAATTCAGATTCACACATAGACTTCCCAAGTTTCAAAACTCCCCATCAATTTAAGCCATGAGGATGCATAACCCCTATTTCACTACGAATGAAACAAAAACGAGTGAAATCCAAAGGTTTTGTAAAAATGTCAGCCAATTGTTGTTCGGTATCTACATGGTGAAGCAAAATGTTTCCTTTTTCATCATTATTACGGAGAAAGTGATACCTAATATCAATGTGCTTTGTTCTCGAATGTTGCAAAGGGTTTTTAGCAATGCAAATGGCACTAATGTTATCACAAAATAGTGGAACACTATCTAGATCAACCTCATAGTCCTTAAGTGTTTGAACAATCCAAAGAATTTGTGAGCAAACGCTAGCAGCAGCTACATATTCAGATTCAGTTGTGGATTGTGCAACTAAATTTTATTTTCTAGAGGACCAAGCAACAAGTGAATTACCAAGAAAATGACAAGCACCCGAAGTACTTTTTCTATCAATTCTACAACCACCAAAATCAGCATCCGAAAAAGCTTTCAAAGTAACGGTTGAGGAAGAAGAAAAATCCCAAATTCTTGAGTTTCATGTAAGTACCTGAGAATTCTTTTGGCGTCTTGACGATGTGAAGCACGTGGGGAAGCTTGAAATCATGCACAAAGACATACGCTGAATTGTATGTCCAGTCTTGATGCCGTGAGGTACAAAAGTGATCCAATCATACTTCTATATTCTTTTTGATCCACGTGTTCACCATATTCATCAAGTTCAAGTGTCGTTGTTGTACCCATTGGTGTCCGAAGAGACTTGCTTTTGTCCATGTTGAAGCGCTTAAGAAGGTCTCTTGTATAGTTTGTTTGATGCACAAAAGTACCCTCCTTGGTTTGCTTGATTTGCAGCCCCAAAAAGTATGTGAGTTCTCCCATCATACTCATCTTAAATTCTGAACTCATCATAGCTGAAAACTTGGACACAAGATCGTGAGAAGCACAACCAAAGATAATATCATCCACATACACTTGAACGAATAATGAGTCATTGCCATGCTTAAGCACAAAAAGAGTTTTTATCAATCTTACCCATGGTAAACCCCTTTTCAAGTAAGAATGTTTTTAACCTATCATACCATGCTCTAGGGGCTTGTTTAAGACCATACAAGGCTTTGGACAGTTTGTAAACATGATTAGGAAAATTTGGATTTTCAAAACCCGGTAGTTGCTTGACATAAACCTCCTCATCTATGTAGCCATTAAGAAAAGCACTTTTAACATCCATTTGATATAACTTGAAACCTTTAGCTGCAGCAAATGCTAACAAAATTCTTATGGCTTCTAATCTAGCAACGAGAGCAAAAGTTTCATCAAAATCTAGTCCTTCAACTTGTGTGAAACCTTGAGCAACCAACCTAGCCTTATTCCTAACCACAACTCCATCCTCACTTTGTTTATTTTTAAACACCCATTTAGTTCCGATGAAAGTGTGACCTTGAGGTGGAGGTGCAAGTTTCCAAACATTATTTCTTTCAAAATTTTCTAACTCTTCTTGCATGGCGATAATCCAATATTCATTAGTGAGTGCGTGTTATATATCTTTGGGTTTAAAAGAAGCAACAAATGCAGAATGAGCGTGAGAGTTTGGATCACAAAATCTGGACCGTGTGACTCGTTCATGCAAGCTTCCAATCATTTGTTGTGGAGGATGACTTTTGAGGACCCGGAGGGGAGTAGACAATTCACAAGCTCCTTCTTGTTCATGTTCATCACAAATTGAAGAACTTGTGACTTGAGGACGATCTGGTCCAGCAATGGTGGTCGTCGGTGCTGGTTGTGAATCAAAATCAGGAGCTGGAACAATGTCATTAGCTCCTGAATTTTTAGGCAGCAGCATCACTTCTTCATCTTCTTCGATGAAAATACTCTCCCCCTGCGGATATGGGTCTGGTCCTGCAATATTAGAGGTAGTACCTGGGCTAGCTTCATCAAAAGAAACCTCACAAGTCTCCACAATTTTGTTAGTGTCTTGTAAAAGCACACGGTAGACTCTAGTATGAGATGGGTAACCAAGAAACATGCCATCAACGGATCTAGGTTCAAATTTATCAAGATTACCATGTTTCTAACAAATCATTTGCAACCGAAAATCCGAAAGTGTGTGACACTAGGCCTATGTCCAAACCAAAGTTCATATGGTGTTTTACCTAGCTTAGCACGCAAGAAAACACGATTTGAGACATAACAAGCAGTTGCTATTGCATCAGCCTGAAATTTTCTAGGAGTTTGATATTCATGAAGCAAATTTTCAGCAAAGGTTCTGTTTTTTCTCTCTACAACACCGTTTTGTTGAGATACATATGGTGAAGAAAATTGATGATCTATTCCATTTTCAGCACAAAAGTGATCAAACAATTGATTTTTAAATTCGGTTCCGTTATCACTTCTAATTGCTTTTAAAGATCCTGGGTGATCAATTGATAATCTAGAAAATAAGGTTCTAAAGTGACTAAAAGTTTCATTCTTAGATGCCATAAAATAAACCCAAGAGTATCTAGAATAGTCATCAACAATCACAAGAACATACCATTTAGCTCCGAAGGATTGAACACGTGAAGGTCCTACGGTGTCAAGGTGCAAGAGTTGACCCGGTTCAGTTGTCATGGTCATTGTGAGAGGAGCATGTAAACCTGCAACCATGTTAGCATGTCTACAAGGAGAGCACACAATTTCTTTGTCCCCTTTAAGCTTAGGCAGCCCACGTATGCGATCAAGAGCACTAACACGTGTGAGATGATAAAAGCCTACGTGACCAAGTCTACGATGCTAAAAATATAAGTCTTTTGAATCATTAGCAACTAGACATCTATGCTTAGAGGATGACATATTAAAATCAACTTTAAAAACTCTTCCAAACCGAGACATATTAAAAATGAGTTCACTATTTGAATCTACAACCTTGCAACAATTTTTAGTGAAAATAATTTCTAGATTTTCATCTAGCAATTGTGAAACAGAAAGCAAGTTGTATTTCAAATTTTTAACAAGTGCCACATCTTTTAAAGTGTAGTGATTATTTACTCTAACCGAACCCTTAGCAATTATAGGAGTTGAAGAATTATTGGCAAAAGTAACATTTTCTACATGTGACATAAAAGAGAGGGAGGAGAATACCGGTCATGTGGCGTGAGCATCCTGAATCCACAATCCAAATATTCTCCTTCCTCAAGCGTGTAACCTACATAGAAGTACAATACGTCAATGACTCAATACTGGGGTTAGTCAAAAGGCATTTAGAAATCTAGTACTAAGTCACACGACGTCTAGCAGAAGTAACATGCAAAGGCTGAGATAAAACAACAGGTTTATGAGCCAAAGTTTGAGGATTTTTGTACCCAACTACTGACCTACGAGGTGTTACATGAGTAGCACTAAAAACAGTAGGTCCGGAAGCAAACTTTGCAAGTTTTTGACTCATTACAGCAGGTTGCATGTTCCTAACATTTGGTTCAGCACACACAACAGGTTTTGCACAGTTGTTATGCGATCTAGCAACCATTCTTTCCTTTTTTCTGCTGCTTAGCTAGTCTATAACAAAAATCTATGACATGACCATATATACCAAAGTAGGTACAATGAAATTTAACTTTATGTTCATGTCTAGATGAGCAAACAACATGTTTATCTGAAACCAAATGAGACAACACTCCTGCATATTTGAAAACCACTTCTTTTTGTTTAGGAACTGTTTTAATCAAACCACTTCCTAATGACTTTACAATTTTAGGTGGATGTGCTTTAGCATGAGCATGTGAATCAAAACCTAAACCAGTTTTATCATTGAAAGATTTAGAAGAATTCAACAGCAAGTTTAGATTCTTATTCTCATTATAAGACGCTCTAGTGTCCTATTCATGTCATCAAGTTTCTTAGACAAGTCTAGGCAGTTTTGACATTAATTTTTTTCTTTTAGTTTGCAATTGGAACAATACTTAACTTCATGAGAACGTAAAGAATTGTTCAATATAGAAATTTCATTCATAGCATCTTGTAGTTTCTTATTAAGATCATCACAAGTAGAACAATGCAAATCAATTGTAGAACAACAAGCATCTTTCAAGTTTTTACCATTAAGTGCATCAAGCTCTATGTTCTTTTTAATCTATAACTCAAGTTTATCAAGTGTGGAGGTATGTGCACTTCTTAGAGGGTACAATTGTTCATATATTAAATCACATGAGGAGCAAGAATCATCACTAGGAATCAAAGATTTCAAACAATTAATTTCAGATTCTAGTGACTCAATTTTAACAGCATTGTCCCTAAGATTTTTGTCCTTTTTCTTAACTATAATAGTGGCACGAGAAATAGCATCACACATTTCTTTGCAAGTAGGGCATACCTCTTCATTATCGCTGTTGTGTTCTGCCTCCTCCATACTTGAACTTGATTTGCCCGCCATGAAACATAAGTTTGCCAAATTATCTTCATCTTCGTCACTTCCGATGTCCACATCGCTTGAGCCAAGTTCTTGAAGTGCGGAGATAAAACTATGTACCAATTGGCGTCCTATAAAACCCTTCTTCTTTTTCTTATCGTTTGTAGAGGAGTGCTTCGTCCTAGTTTGCTTTTCATCATGGGAAGTAGGACCTGAAAGGTTAGGGCAATCCATACGAAAATGTTCTGTCTTACCACATTCAAAACATCGTTGAGGTACGACACTTCCTCTCCTTCTAATTCTCACATTTTGCAATGCTTTTCAGAACCGAGTAGAGATGGGAGCAAATTCTTCCTCTGGAAACTCTTCAATCTGTTCAAGGGTTAGAGAGGACAACAAAGAAAGTGTACCACAAGATGAAGATTGACTAGAGCTAGGCATGTCACGTTGTGAAACAAATGCGAGAGACTTGTTGGGGTTCTTACGTGATATTATGTCAATTTCATGAGTTTTTAACTTAGAATATAGCACATATAATGTAAGTGTACTCATGAAAATAGATCCACAAATAGGTGTAACTTTCATCTCCCAAATTTACATGTCTAATGCACTTAGTAATTGCCTAGCATTTTCAGCATCTGAAAAATTAACGTTGACACTAGGCAAGTTGCTGAGAATTTTATTGAAGCAAGCAAAGAGGTCATCGATTGACTCACCGGGTTGCATCTCGAAGCTTATGTATTCTTTCTTGAACATATCTTGTCTTACCTCCTTGATCATGTTGGATCCTTCGTGGTAGTCACAAAGTGCTTTCCACACATCGTATGCAGGTCGGAGGTGTGCAACACGGTCGAAGTCACTTTGAGTTAATCCTTGTATGATCAAGTTCTGTGCTTTGTTGTTGTTATCGACATCTCTCATGTTCGTAGCCGTGACTTGATCGTTTGGCAGCACGTAATAAGGCTTGTACACCTTTTCCCATATTGCGAAGCCTTGCGCCTGGATTAAAGCCTGAATACGTGCCTTCCAAACCCAAAACCAATGCCACTGAACACACAAGATTTTGCGGAGTATTTCTCCATGATGATTAATCAAAACACATGTAAATCACAAAGATTAGAGCACCGTGGCTCTGATACCAATTGTAGGATTGAAGAGCACGTGAAAATTTACCAGAGGGGTGAAAGGTAGATTTAAACTTTTTAGCGGAAGCAACAAAAACCCCCTTGGCAAAAAATTGATCTGTTAAAAAACCATGTATGCGACTGATCTAAACGTGTTAAACCATGACAAAAGTGGTATATATTATAGAGGATCAAGTCACGAAGACACGACAACAAGAATCACGAAAATCCGTCAAAAGAAACTCAAGTTATGATCAAAAGATCAAACGAGGGTCAATCTGTTCTACTCGAGTAAAAACCAGATCTGCAACACTGAAAATAAACTCGTTTAGATCAGAAACTACAAATACAATGACCGTGAAAGTTTCACAGATGATAGAGAATCAAGTTTTGAAGATAACCTAAAAAGAATCACACCAATTGGATTTGTAAAACTCGAGTTATGATCAAAACACTGAAGCACTATCGTGCTGTCTAGAAACTCGACAAGAAAGACTTGACAAAAACAAGTCGGACGAACCAGGCACAAAAGCTCCTCTAAATTATGAATTTTATTGATCAAAACATAAGAGGAACAGTCCAAAGTCATGCACCAATTCAAACTAGGACTCCTACTCCTACTTGGATTCAAACTGTAACTTTCCAATACTGCTCAAGACTCTTCTATATGCAGATAGAAGCAATCTTAAGACTTACAAACACCTTAGGAACGTCCCAAACATTCCTAAAACAACTCTACTTCATGCCTAACACGAAATCCTGTTATAACCAACTCGAAACTTTCCATAAACAAACCATAACCGCCTCAGCCGCAGTCTGAGCACAAAATCCAGCCGGTTGAACATTTTCAACCATATCTCCACTTCCATATCTCTTCACCACGCCTTGGAACCATGTTGCCACATCCATGCACTTCTTGCAAACGTGCAAACACCTTCCAACAACGTCCACGAAACCTTCATATGCATTGTTCTTGATCCAATCATGTTGCGCGACCCCCGATCAACTCAACCACAATTCCTCCCGAACTTGGTTGTTGAACCTCATCTTCTCCCTAAGACTAGTTCAATGGATCCCGTCACCAGCCATATCTTGAACTCAAGCAACACCTGCACATGAATAAACAACCAATACCTTCGAGCACAAGTCCGCGACTTGACTCACGTTAGTTCCGAAAACCACAACACCTTATGTGAACACCTCACATAAGCATGTTGCAAACCATAGCAAAATGTTAACCACCGTAAACAGACATAACACTTCAAAAACTTAGTAAAAGAATACTAAGCAAACTTTTCATAGATGTAAAGCAAGTTCAAAACATTTGTATGGTAAAAACAGAACCATTGTGATTTAGCTTCGGACCTTGCCAAAGCTAACCGGACCTTGAGCCGGAGCTTACCAAAGCTAGCAGAACCTAGCACCAGAACTTACCAAAGCTAGTCGGACCTACCGCCAGAGCTAACGAAACACATGTCGGACCTAGCCATAGCAAGTCGGACCTTACGTCAGATCTTGTCAAAGCTCGGACGTAGAGTCGGACCTTGACAAAAAGAGTGTTTTGGTAGAATTCAAAACTTTTATCGTCATAGCCAATGTATTCAACACACATAGGTCTCACAACATGCCCAAAGGTTTCAGAGAAGTACCTTCTGTTTAGGGTCGGACGTGACCGAAGAATTTTGGACATGTCCGAAGTCTAGGGTTTCTTAAAATTCCTATGTCTAGAAGGTTGGACGTGTCAGAAGTTTGAAGATGCACCTTCTGTTTAGGGTCGGACATATCCAAAGAATTTCGGACATTTCCGAAGTCTAGGGTTTCTGAAAATTCCTAAGTCTAGAAGGTCAGACATGTCAGAGGATGTCGGAAATGCACCTTCTGTTTAGAGTCGGACATGTCCGAAGTGGAGTTCGGACATGTCCGAAGTCTGAGGATATCCGACGACTGGTTTGGATATGTCTGCTCAGACATGTCCGAAATATGGCGGACATGTCCTAAATGGAATCAATGGGACAGTCTGAATTAGTGTCAGTTGAGGGCGTCATTTTACCGTTAATGGTCCCCAACCTCGGACATGTCTGAAGTGGAGTTCGGACATGAACGAACTTTAGTGGTTGGCAACAGTCATATTTTGGGGAGCCCTATAAAAGGAGGGATCTCGTCCTCATTTGAAGTGTGATCAACCCCAGAGCTTTCATATGTGTTCTTGAGCATTCTTAGACCTCTCTCACACCCTCTAGCTTTTATTCTTGAATCTTGTGAGGATTTGAGGCCTTGTGAGGAGATTGAAGAAGAGATCCTAGGGTTGAGCTTGCTAAGTTGCACACCGTCAAGCTGCGAGGTTTGTGTTTATTGCTCTTGGAGTTTTGTTCCTAGGCGGCTAGGTGTCGCCCGATGACTCCCAACTTGTGGTGAGACCCGAGAAGTTTATAATCACTTTTAGTTGATAGTGGAACAACCAAGTTTGATCTTGGTGATCACTTGGTGAGGGTTAGGGTTGAAAGAGACCCGGTCCTTTGTGGACACCTCAACGGAGACGTAGGTTCCTGTGTTGAATCGAACTTTGATAAACAAATCCTCGTGTTCACTTGTGCTCATTTACTTGTTCCTTAATGTTATATCATTGTTCTTGCTTGTGATTGATCAAAACCCTAGCTTTGACCTACTGTAGTATGTAACTCATCAAGTTTGCTTAGTAGGTTGCTAGACCAGTTTAAGAGCTACTTCTAGACCATATTAATTATACACTTGATCTAGAATTGGTTAGTTTTATTTCCGCTGTGACTGACTTCGGACAAGTCTGATTTTGTCAGACTTATCCAAAACATTCGGGCTTGTCCAAAACATATTCGGACTTGTCTGAACCTGACAAAGCAAGTCATTTCATAATTTTGTCTTAAATTTCAATTAGCCTATTCACCCCTCTAGGCAACTTTCAATTGGTATCAGAGCCTAACTCTTCATTTAAGTGCTTAACCGCTCGAAGAGGTCATGGGGGAGACAAGCACCTACTACGAGGGCAAGAACCTAGGCTCCAAAGGGAAGGGCGAGAAGAACGACTCACATCACTCTCACATAAGTGATAGTGATGATGAAGTGAATTCTGTCACTCCTTTCATGAGCAAGAAGCATGCAGGTCAAAGAAGACGCCCTGCCACTTCAAGTGATGAACTCAAGAAGAGAAAAAACGACAATAAGAAAGAGAAGAAGAAAGAGGAGTCCAAGGACTACTCCCGATATCCTTTTAACTATGAACGTTTAAATAATAATGCACATTTTCTTTCCATCCCCGTTGGCAAGCCTCCTCATCTTGATGGTACAAACTACACGATGTGGAGGCATAACATGAAGTTACACCTTATCTCACTTAACCCCGGTCTTTGGAGTGTTGTATGTACAGGACTAGAAATTCCGGAGGATGATGAATAGCTCACTCCGGAGCAAGAACAACAAATTCATCGCAACGCTCAAGCTGCTGCCGTCATCATCTCATCATTGTCAAAAGAAGAGTTTCACAAGGTGGATGGGTCAGAAATTGCCAAGGATATTTGGGACACTCTCAAGGTGGCACATGAAGGCACAAAATCCATCCGTGAGGCCAAAATTGAGATGATTGAGGGGGAGCTTGGAAGATTTTCTATTAAAGACAATGAGATTCCCCAAGAGATGTACAACCGGCTCAAGATACTCGTCAACAAGAGTAGAGCTTATGGGTTCAAGAAGTAAACTGACCATGAAGTGGTCAAAAGGATGATAAAGGTATTCACGGTGCGTAACCTCACTCTTTGCACCTTGATTTGGGAGAACCCTCACTTTGAATCTATGACTCCTGATGAAGTACTTGGAAAATTTGTCAACCATGAGATGATGGAAAAAGAGGCCAAACATGTAAATGAGATGCACAAGATCACTTCTTCCAAAAGACACGATATTGCACTCAAGGCATCCAAGAAGTCAAAGGGCAAAGAAGTGCAAGAAGAGAGCTCAAGTGAGGGAAGTGATGATGAGAGCTCTATGGATGGTGAAGAAATGGCCCTCTTCATAAGGAAATTCAAAAGGATGATGAGAAAGAAGAAGAACTCAAGCTATGAGAGCAAACCCAAGGACAAGACAAGGTCAAAGACAAAGCGAGCCTGTTACAACTGTGGCAAATATGGCCACTACATTGCAAACTGTCCTCATGAGAAGAAGGAAGACAATGAAGACAAGAAAAAGAAGAAAGAAGCTAAAGACAAGAAATTCTTCAAGAAAAGAAATTTCATGGAGCTGCTCACATAGGAAAAGAATGGGACTAGAGCTGGGAGTTGGGCCGGGCCAATTCCAAGTGGGCCGAAGCCCAATGGGCCGGCACGACCAAAGCACAAATTAGGACCGGAATATATTTCGGCCGGGCTGGCCCGACATGATATTTTGGGCCGTACCGTGCCCGGGTTCAGCGTCTTCGGCGGCCTGGCACGAAAATGATTTTTGGGCCGTGCTCGGGGCGGCACGGCCCGAAATAAGCCCATCGGCCTGGTAAGGCCCATCAGCCCGAAATGGCCCAAAATTGCTCGAAATTAGGGTTTAGCCAAGACCTGAGAAGCAGCCCGCCCGCACTCCCGCAGCCCCACAGCCTTCCCACGCCGCTGCCTCCCGCGCCCGCCTGCCCTGCCCGTGCTGCCGGCCTGCCCGCCCGCGCCGCCAGCCCCGCGCCGCCAGCCCCACGCGCGCCGCGCCCCATGCCCACGCCGCCCGCCCATCGCCATGCCACACCGTTTGTGTTTGACTCTTGAATATGCTTCCTAATCGAAGAAAAGTGTTGGTTTCTCATGGTGCCCGTGGCTCCGGCTCCCAAAGCTGTGGTAATTATGATCCTAGCTTGCCGTCCATGCCAGAGGATCCAGATCCACGTTGCCTATCTCCAAGCATGGAAGATTTTGGAATAAATGATGTAAATATAGAGAATGAACCCTATGAGTACGAGGAGGAGGTCGAAGCTGAAGGTGGTGCACATGTAGATGCAGGTTTGGTCCGTTTGGATGATAACTCTGTGGATGCGCTTATCTCCATATGATAACTCCATTTATTACTCCATTGTTCAATTAATGCAGGTTTAGGAACGGGGAGCTTCTCTGTCAATGCACCCCTAGCAATGAAACTATACAAGCATCCTCCTCCATGCGGGGTCGCAAAAGTACAGCGACATGTTGACAACATTTTGAAAAGAATAAGGAATTTTGTGATGGTAAGTTGATTGTTATTTCTGCTACATGCAAGTATTGCAAGAAAACTCTCACTGCAGGTTCTCGTGGTGGCACAGGCCATTTGAATCGACATTATACGGGATGTATAAATAGGTTAGCTTTGCGAGAAGGTGCAGCGGTTCAAACTCAACTTAACTTTAACCCGGATGGTTCAGTAAGTACTTGGGTTTATAATCCTGAAGTTGCTCGTTTTAAAATTGCTAGGTATATTGCAGTTGATGATCAACCTATTTGCATGGGTGAGAGTGTTAATTTTGAAAGAATGGTTTAGCATGCATTTTGTCCACAATATCATACTGTTTCTATAAAAACTACTAGAGGTGACTTGCTTAAAAGATATCATGATAAAATGGAGATATTAAAAGAAGCATTCAAGACTATGCCATTTTTCTGTTGCATTGACATCTGATATTTGGTTATCATCACACCAAAGAACAAACTATTTGAGTGTTGTTTCTCATTACATAGATCATGAATATAATCTTAAAAAAAGGGTATTAGGATTGCAGCTCATTGATGAGAACCACACTGGTGAGGCTATTGCATATCATGTGCATGAGGTCATTAATGAATATGGCATTGGAGATATAATTGCTTCTATTACTCTTGATAATGCATCGGCTAACACTAGGGCTATGGATCTACTTATACCACACATAGAAAGCTACTGTCGGTACCCTCAATATGGGGTACCCCCGCGCACAGGGGAAATCGCCTAAGGACTTTGCCCCTTCCGTAGGGGCAAACTCCGAAAGCCCCACGTGTCCTGCGGGGCCTGACCTCCCTCTCCTATGAGGAGAGCTCCGGGCCCGCCACGTGGCTGGTAGAGCCGGACCTCCTTTCTCCGCAGGGAGAAGCTCCGAAGGCTCCACGTGTCCAGCGGGACCGGACCTCCCTCTCCTCAGAGGAGAGCTCTGGGCCCGCCAAGTGGCCAGTAGAACCGGACCTCCCTTCTCCGCAGGGAGAAGCTCCGAAGGCTCCACGTGTCCAGCGGGACCGGATCTCCCTCTCCTTGGAGGAGAGCTCCGGGCCCTCCACGTGGCCAGCAGAACCAGACCTCCCTTCTCCGCAGGGAGAGCTCTGAAGGCTCCACGTGTCCAGCGGGGCCGGACCTCCCTCTCCTCAGAGGAGAGCTCCGGGCCAGCCACGTGGCCAGCAGAGCCGGACCTCCCCCCTCCGCGGGGAGAGCTCCGAAGACTCCATGTGTCCAGCGGGGCCGGACCTCCCTCTCCTCAGAGGAGAGCTCCGGGCCCGCCACGTGGCCAACAGAACAGCGCTACCTGCCCCCGCGCGGTAGGCAGCAAGAGTAAAGACACGCCATACCTTGTCCGTACAAGGTATTCAAGACCCGCGCCTTCCCAAGACGCGGAGACACGGAGCATGCAGCTGTCAGGTGCCATTGTGCCCAGTCGCATCGCAGTAAAGACTGGCACGCCGCGTCAGAAGCTCTACACCAATAAACACAGCGACAAGACATCCCCTGCCGCCCCTGCCGTCATCAACCACTACGCCTAGCTTGCGTCGTGAGCAGGGCGGCAAGACGAAGACTCAGAAGCCCTTGCCAGAGACAACTATCGGCGTAACTGCAGGATACGGTAGATGACAGGCAATCTCCAACCACCTGTCGGGTCCCGGGCCCACCTTGTAAGCTGCCCGAGCCTTGGACTATAAAAGGCTCAGGTAGGCAACGTTGCAAGGGGTTCAGCTTTTTGCACACTCTCACGCTAGGTTTGCACTCTAGTGGTCCGACATTTTGCTCAACTCCCTCTAGGGCCAGGGTTCGGCATTTTGGCTCAACATCCTGATTCTGCATTCTAGCACTCAGCTCATCCTCAAGCTCAGAACTCCGGTTCTAAGCACCAAGCAATACAACGAGCACCTCTGCTCACCGTGGACATAGGGTTTTATGCTCCGGCGGCCTGAACCACGTAAAAAAACCCTGTGTTCATCTGTTTCCTTCGTCTAGTGCAGCGAGACTCACGCGTAGGGGGACTAGCCCCTCCAAAAAAGAACCTCCGTGGGCTGCCCAGTGCAGGCCCGGGGGAAGTGTCGACAGCTACACTTCAACATTTGGCGCGCCAGGAATGGGGCTTTTCCATTGCGCGACAAGCTGACACCGACGAAGATAACAAATCTTCCTTCAGCGGCAAGCTCTCCTCACCCACGTTCCCGACGAACGGTGACCAGCGGGGACTACGTCTCGACACACTCGGGGCGGAGTGTGTCGGGGCAAGCTGGAAGCCAGCAGCCGACTGCGGCAGCGCAGACTCCAGCAAGCCCAAGATCTGCTGCGGCGTTGAGTGTCTCCCATGGAAGTGCATTAGCTGCAGCACGAGCGCTTCTACGCAATCCACCTGCTGGGGATGCACCTCAGGCAGCGACCCAGCAGTGGATTCGCGACGTGGACCATCTCGTCGTCGCCGCCACCAACCCTCAGCTTCGGCGGGGACGACCTCCTAGTCAACCGGCTGTGTCGCTGTCGCACACGCCAGCAGTTGACGGGCAGACGGCAGACTCCCGCTCCACCAGGCTCCCATCAGCGGACCTTAGGTCGGAGCTGGAACGGCGTCACCTGGGCGAAGATACCCGCGTGGCCATCGAGCGACGGCGCGAAAGACGTCACAACCAGGAGGCTGGCGACAGCATGTCGACTGCCTCGATCCAGCCTGGGCCGCAGACGTTCGCTACGCGATCTCTGCCCCAGGCATACGCCACGCAGCATATGCCTTAGCCATATGCCCTGCAAATGGCGCCCCCGGTTTATGGTGCACCTTTGCCCATGCCGGGGTACACGGTGCCAACAGCGGACCAAACGCTCGCGGCACCGACACCTGCAGCAACAGGAGCAGGGTGTGAAGCTTTGGCGCCACACCTCCGCTTCGTGAAGTGGCCGCGCAAGTTCCGGCCACATCTGCTAGAGAAATACAATGGCAGCGTCAACCCGGCGGAGTTCCTCCAGATCTACTCCACCGCCATCCTTGCTGCAGGAGGGGATGAGGCCGTCATGGCCAACTACTTCTCCGTCGCCTTGACCGGCCCAGAACGGTCTTGGCTCATGAATCTCCCCCAGGGTTCCATAACCTCTTGGGGAGATCTCTGCTGGCAGTTTACTGCGAACTTCGGCAGCTCCTACACCCGGCCTGGCACGGAGCTCAACCTCCATGCCATCCAAAAACAACCTGGAGAGTCGCTGTGCTCCTTCATATAGCGGTTCTCCCAGGTGCGGAACACCATCCCTCACATCCAAAATGCTTCTGTGGTGGTGGCGTTCCGGCAGGGTGTAAGGGACAAGAAGATACTCGAGAAGCTCGCGACCAGAGAAGTGTGCGACGTCTCAGAGCTCTTCAGCCTGGCGGACAAGTGCGCCAGGGCAGCATAAGGGCGCAACTGGCACTCACGGCCAGCCTCCAAAGCCGGAGATCAGCCCAGACCAAGTGCTGCTCCCCATGGGAGCAGCAAGAAGGTCAAGAAGGCCGGCGGCAAGATCATGCTGCCGACTGAAGCTCCAGTTGCTGCAGCTGCAGCACCCACGGGAGCTCGGGGGCCACGCCCCGACAAAAGGCTGCGACAGTCACCAGCCCCAGACGGTGACCACGGCGAGCCGTGCCCCGTGCGCAACACCAGCAGCCGCACTGCTGCTGAGTGCCGGGAAATCCAGAAGCTCGCGGAGCGCTTCCGCAAGGGGAAGCAACCGTGTGCGGACACCCCTCCCTTTGTCAGAGGGAGGGCAAGCAGAAGGTCGACGCCCGCAACAACGTCGACCAGCAGGTGGAGTTCCAGGAGCCCCAACGCGCCGTAAAGGTGGTGCACGACCACGAGGGCTCCAGCTCCAGCGACGATGAGTGCCGGAAGGCGCTCTACGTCATCTACGTCGGGTCCTCTGACCCCTCGTCTCGGAATGCAGTCAAGACTCTGCGCCGAGCAGTGGCATCGGTGGCTCCTGTCCCAAGTGCAGCGCCGCAGCTCAAGTGGATGGGGACCCCCATCAGCTTCGACGTGTGGGGACCACCCCGTGGTTCACCCACTCCAGGAATCGCATAGGGTGGTGCCGTGCGATGCGGCACCCAACAGCACACACGAAAAGAATAAAGGATAACATACAAACTTTTATTTGATATAAAACAGCGGAAGTCTTTTTACAAACTTATTCATACAGCGGAAGTAATATACATATAAGGCCTCTCATCCTAACTATGCAAAAGTGCAGCCGTCCAGCCCGGGGACGCTACACACTAGCAGCATGGAACCGGAGAATTATGGCGGCGTGCAGGGCTCCAGCTCGGCCGTGTACCCCGACGGGGGCATCGCCTCGTCCTCGGAACCTTCCTCATAACTCTCACCTGCACACAGCTCAAATATTGCAACCATGAGCACGAAGGCTCAGCAAGTCTTAACCGTCAACCCGAGGCATGGAACTCTACGTGCAAGGATATGTAAGATGGGAAAGGAATTTGCAATAAAGACACGCCTATAAGTTGATCCTTACTTTCAGTTTTATAGCAGCAGGTTCATGTGCCTTAGGCAGCCCTCACATCGGAAGTCCACAATCAAACAAGAAACGCTTTCCCCCGATGTGGAGATGCCCAAAGTGGAATATAAACTTAATTAGCTCTATATCTACAACAATCAAGGTATTCAAAACATTAAGATCAATACAGCATTTTCAGTTGGCTTATTTCACTTCTTACTACGTCACAGCGCAGTGAACAAGCGGGTACTCAAATAACCGCGAGGGACGGTGATTGCAATCAAGACACACCCGGATAACACGTTGCATACACCCACTTTCAGAAGCGTGATTCCACACCCCTTCCTACTCTGTTGTATGCAACAACCTTTCAAAGGCAACCCAAATGCCGAACCGGTCCATCCGTAACGGGTAGGAGGTCCCCGCGTGGAGCGTGGCTGTGCCCACCGGCAGATTTACACCTTGCTACCCTCAACCCACTCCTATTTACGGTTGGGTAAGCCTCGACACCCAGGTTAACCAATTACATTGGTTTCCTGGTTCCCATATGCCAGTATGCATCCGGTACTGTTCGATACTTGTCCAGCAGGGCCGCACACGGACGGTCCTCAACCGACACCAACAGGGCTAAGCACGTGAGACTTCTGCTCACTGCATCCTATCCCCCCTGCTGGGTCTCATTTTTATAACTCAAGCCATTATCTACCTCTTTTCTTTCCGGGTGATAAGTACTATCTCGCGAGTAGCTTCCAACCACTCGACTTCTACCGAGATCCTATACATTAGCATGGCATTCTCTACTCGTCGAGTTTGTAAACTACCCAACCCTTTATAGGATTTAAAAGGCTATGCAAGTGGGGTTTCAATCACCCTAACTCTAATGCATACGATTCAACCTAGACATAAGTGATACAAATGAAAAACTTTATAAAAGGTACTTAAGTGCAAACCGGGGCTTGCCTGGTTGCGAGTTAAAGGGAAAGTCAGCTTCTGGTGGGAGGATGTCCAACGGCTCCGGTGCATCCTCAACTTCGGTCACTATTATGAAATGTAATAAAATACATGTATAAGTATTAAGGATTTATAAGAATTGGACTTCTATTCATAGCTATTGCTATTTAGGATCCTTAATTGGCTTTGGATTTTTACAGTGGATACTAGACTCTCTAAGGATGATTTGAGCCTAATTTGGAGATATGTCATTGCATGATGTAGTCTTTAAAATTCCTACAATTACAATGCTCCTCTGAATTTTGAGCCCAAATTAGAAGCTTTGACATAGCTAGAAATGGAAGATATGATTAGGGTAAGTCTCCATGGTTCTAACAAAATTTGTTTCACCATTTTTGGAGCTACCATCAGAGAGATATGAATTTTTAAAGTTGGACAGGAATTCTGAAAAAGCTTCTGTTTAAATTTGAATTTCCAAATAAAGGCTGAACTTGGGAAGGCAGTTTAGCCTAGCAAATTATATCCAATGAAGCCCAAATTTTTACTGGACATCAGTAACTATGAGAAGGATTTGCTGCCCAAATTTGAGAATATTTCATAAAGAATTGCTCCTGTAATAAATCCCTAAAGGATTTAGTAAAAACAATTCTACAGAAATCCCTGGGCATGTTAATAGCCTAAAATTGGTTTCTCTGTGAAGTACTCCTCATGAGGAATCCAACAAAATTGGTCTCATTCTTTTTGGAGTTTTCTACACAAAGTTATGGGCTTGTAAAGATCAGCTAATTCTGGAATTATTTCTCCAATAGAAACTTCAAATAATTGGGCTGAGCCCACTGGTTTAATTCGGACCAGTCAGATTTTAGCAACACCGGGGGCTACGGGGTTATTCCTGCGCAGCCGCACCAGATCCGGCGCCACAAACCAATCCTCGCGCGAACCCGGAGGCTGACCGGTGGGACCGGCCCTCCTTCGTCTTCATCGCGCTGCCCGCGCCTCCCGCGGCGGCGCACGCCGGCGAGGCTCGCCGGGACGGGGTTCCCGTGGTTTAAACTTCGTCAAACTCACCGCTCCCCCATTTTTAACCGCGCTGAACACTGTGGGAGGGTCGCCGGCGGCCGTGGCTCACCGGAAACCATCGCGCACCGGTGACAGCATAGTTTTGAACTCCGGCGAGGTCGGGAACCCTTATTCCTCTATCATTCGATCGATTCTTGGGCTCTAGAGCATCAGTGAGTGATGTAGGAGCCCGTAAGGGTCCTGGCCGCCGGTGAAACTGCCGGCAACCGAGGGCTCCACAGCGACCCGAGGTGCTTTTGCACCGGCGACTAAGAAAACAGCTAGGGCTCCCTCGTTTCTTGATGTTTTTGCTTGGTTCTTCATCGAGGAGAGGCGCTAGGAAGTAGAGAAGCTCTGTGCAAGCTTACTCGAGGTCTAAGGGATCGTGCACCACGAATTTTTGGCTAGACCGCGCACGACCCGTCGGTGTACCGTTTGGGGAAACGGTGAAATTCTTGCCATCGGTCCTAGCAAACGCTAAACGGCCTCCGGCTACACGACCAGGACATGTCCACGCACCTTTCTTGTATAGGAAGTCGGGGGAGAGGGTGGCTGGTTGCTGCTGTCGACGGAGAGCCGAAACGGCGAGGTCCGGGCACCTTGAAGCTTTGGCGCCAATCCGCGTTTCTCGAGCAGTTCGGACTGGCAAACCTCGAAGGGGCTTTGGCAAGGGCTAGAGCATGTCCAGGCGATGCTCTTTGCTGTGGAGCGCTCGAGCAATCGAGCTTGGAGGGCTGTGGTCGACCAGAGAGAACGGCGGCGGTGTTCTGGACGGAAGAAACGGCGGAGGCGCGAGTTATAGCAGGGGAAGAAGGAAAACAGCTCCGGCGCACCCTTTGCCATGATCCAACCGAGCCACCGAGGCAGCAGGAGGTGGCGCGGGCTCTCCCTCGGGCGCGGGTTCAACCGGGAGCTGGCGCGCTCCCGCTGTTCGACCGCCGTCGGCTGAGGCGGCAACCCCAGTGGGGTGGCTGACAAATGGGCCCCACCTCCCCTCTTTGTTTAATCAACTTTTTCTGATATTTTCCCACCAGCAACTCAACATTAAGGACTTGACTTCAACCCCAAGTCATAGTTTGAATTTGCTGAATTCAAATAGTTTGAATTCGGGTGTGAAAATTGGATGTGGATTTATCATTTGAATTTGAAAAAGAGTTTGAATTCTCCACTTTATATTGCCTCAAAAGTATGGCAAACCAGCTCCAAAATTTCCAATTTTTGGCATGGCTGCTTATTAGAAGGGGGAGAACACATTTGTGAAACCAAATTTTCAAATTGAGGGAATTGGGATTTGAAACTGAATTTGAAATTCAGATTAGAGGGCTTCTCCTTTTAATCCCAAACAAATATTAAAACTCCTCCAAATGAGCTGAAATTTGGAAGGTTGAATATTTGGACTATGAAGATCCAAGTTGTGCATTTAGATCTCCATGTTTGGAAGTTTTGGGAAGTCTAAACCCTCACTTTGAACTCACACTTATTATAATTCAAAGTTTTAATTCCCTTCATTTTTCATAAGTGTACATGAGCTGAATTTTTCTTGCTACTACTTTTGGGGATTTTACATCCCTCCCCCCTTAAAAAGAATCTTGTCCCGAGATTCCAAAGGAAAAGTAAAGTGGGAAAAAACTTTACCGGGTATATGATGATAGCAAGTCCGGATAATACGTGCGTAGATAATCCTCGCTTTCCCATGTCGCCTCATCAGCGGTATGGTTACTCCACAAGACCTTGTAGAACCATAAGGTCCGGTTTCTTGTGGCACGAGTCTTTTCATCGATAATCCGGATTGGATACTCCGTGTACGTGAGGTCCGGTTGAAGAACTTCTATGTCTTTTGTGCGGACTTCAGCCGAGGGCTTGAGGCACTTTCTCAGCTGAGAGATGTGGAAGACGTTATGAATGCCTGCGAGCGACGCCGGTAAATCTAAGCGATAGGCCACAGGTCCGCATCTTTCAATGACGGTGAACGGACCAATGAACCGCGGCGCAAGTTTACCCTTCACTCCGAAACGATGAACTCCCTTCATCGGAGACATACGGACATAAACATGGTCCCCGATGTCGAAGTGGAGAGGTCGGCGTCTTTTATCCGCATAGCTTTTCTGACGAGATTGAGCAGCCTTAAGATTGGCTTGTATTACTCGCACTCGTTCTTCAGCTTCATTCACAAGTTCAATGCCGTAGATAACTTGCTCGCCAGACTCGCACCAGTTGAGAGGTGTGCGGCATTTCCGGCCGTAGAGAGCTTCATACGGCGCCATCTTGATGCTAGCTTGATAGCCATTGTTGTAAGAAAACTCCGCCAATGGCAAATGATCGTCCCAATTCTTGCCGTGGTGGATGGCACAAGCGCGTAGCATGTCTTCAAGCACTTGATTCACCCGTTCAGTTTGACCATCTGTCTGAGGGTGATACGCGGAGCTTCGGATCAGTTTGGTCCCCAATGATGCGTGCAGCTGTTCCCAAAACCGAGAGACAAACAGCATACCGCGATCTGAAATGATGGAGCGGGGAACACCGTGCAAACATAAGATCTTTGCAATGTACAGCTCCGCATATTGCTTGGCCACGTACTTTGTATGTACGGGAATGAAATGAGCCGACTTGGTTAGTCGATCGACTATCACCCAAATCGAGTCATGTTTGTGAGATGTGAGAGGTAATCCGACTATGAAGTCCATGCTGATATCCTCCCACTTCCACGCCGGAATGTTCAATGGTTGCAATTGTCCGGTTTTACGCATATGGTCGGCCTTCACACGCCGACACGTATCACATTCAGATACGTATTTTGCGATCTCTCTCTTCATCCGTGTCCACCAAAACCTGGTTTTCAGATCCTGGTACATCTTGTTGCTGCCCGGATGAATAGAATACTTGGACAAATGAGCCTCGTCCAAGATTTTCTTCCGAAGCTTCATGTCACGGGGTACCACTATACGGTCTTTAAACCATAGCGTGTCGTGTTCATCTCTTCGGAAGCATTTCATTTCGCCATTCTCCATCCTTCTCCGAATATGCGACATTCCCACGTCTTTCTTCTGCGCTTCCATGATCTCCTCTCGTATTGTAGGGACGAGAGCAAGATTATATAATGCCCCATATGGAACCAAGTACAGACTCGGCTCCTCCTCTTCAAGTGGGGTGATGGACAGACTGTTGACATGGGATTTGCGGCTTAAGGCATCGGCAACCACGTTTGCCTTCCCGGGATGGTAGTGAATCTCGATCTCATAGTCTTTGATCAGTTCTAGCCATCTCCGTTGCCGCATATTCAACTCCTTTTGAGTGAATATATATTTCAGACTTTTGTGGTCGGTGTAGAGGTGCACTAAGTTCCCAAGCAAATAGTGCCTCCACATCTTCAAGGCCAATACCACAGCAGCGAGCTCAAGATCATGAGTCGGATAGTGCTGCTCGTGGTTACGAAGTTGACGTGAGCCATAGGCGACCACTCTTCCTCCTTGCATCAATACACAGCCAAGCCCGATGCCAGACGCATCACAATATACGTCAAAGGGCTTGGTCGTATCCGGTTGAGCTAACACCGGGGCTGTTGTAAGATGCTTCACTAATGCTTGGAAAGCTTCTTCACAAGCTGAGATCCGAAATATTTGATCCCCTTCTTCAACAGTTCAGTCATCGGCTTAGCAAGCTTGGAGAAGTTCGGTATGAATCTCCGGTAATATCCTGCTAACCCGAGGAAACTTCTGACTTCATGGACTGATGTAGGGGACTTCCATTTCAGCACTTGTTCGATTTTGCTTGGATCAACTGCAATGCCTTCTGCAGAAATAATATGACCAAGGAATGGCACTTGGCTGATCCAAAACTCGCACTTGCTGAACTTGGCATAAAGCTTATGGTCTCTTAATCGTTGAAGCACGATATGCAAGTGTTTGGCGTGTTCTTCTTCAGTCTTGGAGTAAACCAAGATGTCGTCTATGAACACCACCACAAACTTGTCCAATTCCGGCATGAACACTGAGTTCATGAGATACATGAAGTGTGCCGGGGCGTTGGTGAGACCAAAGGACATGACGAGGTATTCATACAACCCATATCTCGTCGAGAAGGCCGTCTTCGGAATATCTTCCGCTCGGATCTTAATTTGATGATATCCGGAGCGAAGATCCATCTTGGAAAATACACTTGCACCCACAAGTTGATCGAAGAGAATATCGATGCGGGGCAGTGGATATTTATTCTTGATGGTGACGGCGTTGAGAGGCTGGTAGTCCACACACAACCTCAAGGTTTCATCCTTCTTCTTCACAAACAGCGCCGAGCATCCCCATGGCGAGGAACTCGGTCGAATGAAACCCTTATTCATCAAATCGTTGAGCTGCTCCTTTAGTTCAGCCAGCTCGTTCGGAGCCATCTTGTACGGTCTCCGTGAGATCGGTGTTGTCCCGGGTACAAGTTCAATCTTGAACTCGACATTTCTTTCGGGTGGCATGCCCGGAAGATCATCCGGAAAGACATCCGGGTATTCACGGACCACTCGAATATCCTCAAGTTTCGTGGCTTCCGTGTTATAGGTGGCTGGAGCTTCTTGAACCGAACGGTCAAGAATAAGAACATGTGGTTCATGAAGTGGAGAGTTTAAACGAACCACACGTGGAATGATGTCAAGAACAGCACCATGGCGATGTAGCCATGACATTACTAAAATGACATCAAGTTTTTGACTCTCTAACATGATTAGAGAAGTCGGATATAGATTCCCACCCAACTGTAATGGTGCTCTATAGACCATTCTATCAGCTGTTATTTTCCCACCCGGAGAACATATCAAATATGAATTATTTGTGGGAATGATAGGCAGTTGATATTTAATAACATAAGACTGACTTATGAAATTATGGGTGGCACCGGAGTCAAAAAGTATGACCACGGGATGACCTAGGTAAGAGAACGTACCCGTGAGGACGGGTTCGCCTTCCGGCACGTCTTCGAGGGCTAAGTGGTGGACGTTCCCGGGTTTTGGTGCTGGTTTCTTGGGCTGATTGCGGGGCTGATTAGCACCCTGATACGGTGCTGCACCCCTGCCCTGTCGCGGCTCGGGGCAGTCCCTCAAAATGTGCCCGACACGGCCACACGTGTAACACGTGTAAGGTGTCGGGGTCCCGCCGACTTGAGGACGGTATCCCGGTGCACGCTGTTGAAACTGAGGAGCACGCGGGACCATCCTTTGCTGCTGCTGTTGCTGCGGTGGATACGTCGGTCGGAAGCCCGGCGCATTATATTGTCGACCGCGAAACTGAGGCGGTCGCGCCGGTGGTTGCCATTTCTGACCGGATGGTGAGCAATACACCACGCGGTATTTCTGGGGCGTCCCACCACTGCTGCTTGTCAGCGCGCTGTGTTTCCTCTTGTCAGAACCGCGCTCGCGCTGAGCATTCTCCTGTAGAATCGCGGCATTAACTAGGTCGTTGAATGTGCCGTGATTACTCTGGGCGAGATGGACCTTCATCTTGGAGTTCAGGCCCCGGAAGAACGCATTGCGCTTGTTGTCTTCCGTGCCCACAAATCCTGGCGCATACTACGCCAACCGGTTGAATAACCTGGAGTACTCATGAGCACTCCTCTCGCCTTGTCGTAGCGCCAGGAACTCCTGGAGCTTCATCTCCATCACACCGGGAGGTATGTGATAGGCGCGGAACGCCTCCTGGAACTCCGTCCATGTGACGGCATGGACAGCCGGTAAGGAGGCGATGTAATTCGCCCACCAGGTACCAGATTCTCCTTGAAGCTGTTGCGCTGCGTACAGCGCCTTCTGATGTTCGGTGCATCGTAGCAGCCCGAACTTTGCCTCTAGAGTGCGGATAAAGCTGTCCGCCTCCAAAGGTTCTTCGGCCTCCGTGAAGACCGGTGGATGGGTCGCCATGAATTCTGAATACGAGCTTTGTTGGGGCTGGCGTTGCCCATTGTCTTGACGTCCTCCCTGATGGGACGCATTCTGCTGCACCAACATCCGCAGTAACTCGGTTTGCTCGTCGCGCGAGCCGAGCACTGCAGCGAGAACCTCCGCAAGATTCCTTGGAAGTTCTGGCGGTGGAGGAGGTGGTTGATGCTGCGTCGTGGTTTGCTCCGGAGGTGGAGACTCATCACCACGAACTTGACTCGGACCTCCCTCCTCTTGCGTTGAACGTGTCCGCACCATTCTGCATTCAGATCATTCAAATGATCAGCACATGTTTGCTTACTTCATCCAGTCTATACAATAGTGATGCGAGAATGGAATAAATAGTGCGCATAACAATCACACATATGGATAAAGTATAAACTTTATACAACATATACATCCCTGGACCGTGTCACACAATCGAGTTCCAAAGTATTGAATTTTATGGGTTAAAAGTTCATTTCAACCATCGGGGTCACCACGGGATGTTAAGTGTGTTAGCATGCGTAGTTCCTCGCTATTGTACTGGACCCAAACATGTACTTGCTCGAAATGATATGTCAAATGCATAAACCCTCCGACTCCAACTCGCTGTTTTACAACAGCCACTGGACGTCGAACGGTGAAACTAAGTGTTTTGGTTGAAATACAGAAAATTCCAGAGATCATTTGGTCTGCCCTGTTTCTGGACAGTACCTACTCATCTGAGATTTTCATCCCTTTGGAGTGAGATTTTGTTCTGGAGCTCTACAGAAAAGTTGTAGAGGACTTCTAAACCTTTCCAGAATGGTATCCCACACCTCCATTGGTTCAACCAATCTTAAGTTATGCCCTGTTCAAGTTCAGAAAAACTTCTGCCAAAAACAGGGGAGATTGTTCCTAAGTTTTTGAGATTGAATCTATACTCCCAATTGACTCTTAGTTCAATATAGGAGTTTACTAACCCCTAAATGAATTCCTATACTTCATTGTGACACTTTTCTTTGAAAATAAACTTTTATGCAGTCGGTACTACGTTTCCTCACCAAAGAAAAATCCTAACCCGGTATTCCGGCATATACGTGTCAAATGGTGAAACTAAAGTCGTCACTCACAAATGGTTTCTACACGTCATGCACTAACGTGGTTAGTGCACCTGCAGAAAAACACACAATAATGATGCACACAAAGGTTTTAACATTGCAGGCAGTTCCATATCATAGTAAAAACATGCGGTCCGTATCATTGCCATACGGATCGTCCTTGAGTCAAGCCACGTCTCAAGGTACATGGTCGTGTTTTCACACCACATGACAGGGAACCCGAGTAGAGCGCGAACGGGTCGTCACGGTTGGGAATTTTATCAACCCAACGGATACCACCTACTGCCTCATGACCGTTGAGGCACGCCGATGGCGAGCGCTGCGTATGGCCCCTTGAACATTGAACGTTCAAGAGTAGCATACTATCGTGTTGCTTACCACACGATGGGGTATTCTCACTTTTGCCTAAAGCACGCTGGAGATCAGCGTTTTCATATGCTCTCAGAACCATTAAGAGGTTCAGAGACTCATATTCACTACCGTGCCAAGCCATGGTATATCATTCCATATTATTACTCGTATGGCGAGTTACCGCAATTGATCCGCCTGCGGTGGCGTACCTTACCTCTTACCTGACGTCGGAGCGTCGTTACAGAATGTATAACACATATGTTAGCTTTTCCACCATCATAACTAGTACTATCATAGACCTTATGTGGGCTTAATGACTAATCCTCACTCGACTACTTCTAAGTTTTCAAAATAAGCTCTTTTCGAGCGTGCTATTCCCAATGCGGCTCTGATACCACGACTGTGGGGACCACCCCATGGTTCACCCACTCCAGGAATCGCATAGGGTGGTGCCGTGCGATGCGGCACCCAACAGCACACACGAAAAAAATAAAGGATAACATACAAATTTTTATTTGATATAAAACAGCGGAAGTCTTTTTACAAACCTATTCATACAGCGGAAGTAATATACATATAAGGCCTCTCATCCTAACTATGCAAAAGTGCAGCCGTCCAGCCCGGGGACGCTACACACTAGCAGCATGGAACCGGAGAATCACGGCGGCGTGCTGGGCTCCAGCTCGGCCGTGTACCCCGACGGGGGCATCGCCTCGTCCTCGGAACCTTCCTCATAACTCTCACCTGCACACAGCTCAAATATTGCAACCGTGAGCACGAAGGCTCAGCAAGTCTTAACCGTCAACCCTAGGCATGGAACCCTACGTGCAAGGATATGTAAGATGGGAAAGGAATTTGCAATAAAGACACGCCTATAAGTTGATCCTTACTTTCAGTTTTATAGCAGCAGGTTCACGTGCCTTAGGCAGCCCTCACATCGGAAGTCCACAATCAAACAAGAAACGCTTTCCCCCGATGTGGAGATGCCCAAAGTGGAATATAAACTTAATTAGCTCTATATCTACAACAATCAAGGTATTCAAAACATTAAGATCAATACAACATTTTCAGTTGGCTTATTTCACTTCTTACTACGTCACAGCGCAGTGAACAAGCGGGTACTCAAATAACCGCGAGGGACGGTGATTGCAATCAAGACACACCCGGATAACACGTTGCATACACCCACTTTCAGAAGCGTGATTCCACACCCCTTCCTACTCTGTTGTATGCAACAACATTTCAAAGGCAACCCAAATGCCGAACCGGTCCATCCATAACGGGTAGGAGGTCCCCGCGTGGAGCGTGACTGTGCCCACCGGCAGATTTACACCTTGCTACCCTCAACTCACTCCTATTTACGGTTGGGTAAGCCTCGACACCCAGGTTAACCAATTACATCGGTTTCCTGGTTCCCATATGCCAGTATGCATCCGGTACTGTTCGATACTTGTCCAGCAGGGCCGCACACGGACGGTCCTCAACCGACACCAACAGGGCTAAGCACGTGAGACTTCTGCTCACTGCATCCTATCCCCCCTGCTGGGTCTCATTTTTATAACTCAAGCCATTATCTACCTCTTTTCTTTCCGGGTGATAAGTACTATCTCGCGAGTAGCTTCCAACCACTCGACTTCTACCGAGATCCTATACATTAGCATGGCATTCTCTACTCGTCGAGTTTGTAAACTACCCAACCCTTTATAGGATTTAAAAGGCTATGCAAGTGGGGTTTCAATCACCCAAACTCTAATGCATACGATTCAACCTAGACATAAGTGATACAAATGAAAAACTTTATAAAAGGTACTTAAGTGCAAACCGTGGCTTGCCTGGTTGCGAGTTAAAGGGAAATTCAGCTTCTGGTGGGAGGATGTCCAACGGCTCCGGTGCGTCCTCAACTTCGGTCACTGTTATGAAATGTAATAAAATACATGTATAAGTATTAAGGATTTATAAGAATTGGACTTCTATTCATATATATTGCTATTTAGGATCCTTAATTGGCTTTGGATTTTTACAGTGGATACTAGACTCTCTAAGGATGATTTGAGCCTAATTTGGAGATATGTCATTGCATGATGTAGTCTTTAAAATTCCTACAATTACAATGCTCCTCTGAATTTTGAGCCCAAATCAGAAGCTTTGACATAGCTAGAAATGGAAGATCTGATTAGGGTAAGTCTCCATGGTTCTAGCGAAATTTGTTTCACCATTTTTGGAGCTACCATCAGAGAGATATGAATTTCTGAAGTTGGACAGGAGTTCTGAAAAAGCTTCTGTTTAAATTTGAATTTCCAAATAAAGGCTGAACTTGGGAAGGCAGTTTAGCCTAGCAAATGATCTCCAATGAAGCCCAAATTTTTACTGGAGATCAGTAACTATGAGAAGGATTTGCTCCCCAAATTTGAGAATATTTCATAAAGAATTGCTCCTGTAATAAATCCCTAAAGGATTTAGTAAAAACAATTCTACAGAAATTCCTGGGCATGTTCATAGCCTAAAATTGGTTTCTGTGAAGTACTCCTCATGAGGAATCCAACAAAATTGGTCCCATTCTTTTTGGAGTTTTCTACACAAAGTTATGGGCTTGTAAAGATCAGCTAATTTCTAGAATTATTTCTCTAATAGAAACTTCAAATAATTGGGCTGAGCCCACTGGTTTAATTCGGACCAGTCAGATTTTAGCAACACCGGGGGCTACGGGGTTATTCCCGTGCAGCCGCACCAGATCCGGCGCCACAAACCGATCCTCGCGCGAACCCGGAGGCTGGCCGGTGGGACCGGCCCTCCTTCGTCTTCCTCGCGCTGCCCGAGCCTCCCGCGGCGGCGCACGCCGGCGAGGCTCGCCGGGACGGGGTTCCCGTGGTTTAAACTTCGTCAAACTCGCCGCTCCCCCATTTTTAACCGCGCTGAACACTGTGGGAGGGTCGCCGGCGGCCATGGCTCACCGGAAACCATCGCGCACCGGTGACAGCAAAGTTTTGAACTCCGGCGAGGTCGTGAACCCTTATTCCTCTATCATTCGATCAATTCTTGGGCTCTAGAGCATCAGTGAGTGATGTAGGAGCCCGTAAGGGTCCTGGCCGCCGGTGAAACTGCCGGCAACCGAGGGCTCCACGGCGACCCGAGGTGCTTTTGCACCGGCGACTAAGAAAACAGCTAGGGCTCCCTCGTTTCTTGATGTTTTTGCTTGGTTCTTCGTCGAGGAGAGGCGCTAGGAAGTAGAGAAGCTCTGTGCAAGCTTACTCGAGGTCTAAGGGATCGTGCACCACGAATTTTTGGCTAGACCGCGCACTACCCGTCGGTGTACCGTTTGGGGAAACGGTAAAATTCTTGCCATCGGTCCTAGCAAACGCTAAACGGCCTCCGGCTACACGACCAGGACATGTCCACGCACCTTTCTTGTATAGGAAGTCGGGGGAGAGGGTGGATGGTTGCTGCTGTCGACGGAGAGCCGAAACGGCAAGGTCCGGGCACCTTGAAGCTTTGGCGCCAATCCGCGTTTCTCGAGCAGTTCGGACCGGCAAACCTCGAAGGGGCTTTGGCAAGGGCTAGAGCACGTCCAGGCGATGCTCTTTGCTGTGGAGCGCTCGAGCAATCGAGCTTGGAGGGCTGTGGTCGACCGGAGAGAACAGCGGCGGTGTTCTGGACGGAAGAAACGGCGGAGGCGCGAGTTATAGCAGGGGAAGAAGGAAAACAGCTCCGGCGCACCCTTTGCCGTGATCCAACCGAGCCACCGAGGCAGCAGGAGGTGGCGCGGGCTCTCCCTCGGGCGCGGGTTCAACCGGGAGCTGGCGCGCTCCCGCTGTTCGACCGCCGTCGGCTGAGGCGGCAACCCCAGTGGGGTGGCTGACAAATGGGCCCCACCTCCCCTCTTTGTTTAATCAACTTTTTCTGATATTTTCCCACCAGCAACTCAACATTAAAGACTTGACTTCAACCCCAAGTCATAGTTTGAATTTGCTGAATTCAAATAGTTTGAATTCGGGTGTGAAAATTGGATGTGGATTGATCATTTGAATTTGAAAAAGAGTTTGAATTCTCCACTTTATATTGCCTCAAAAGTATGGCAAACCAGCTCCAAAATTTCCAATTTTGGCATGGCTGCTTATTAAAAGGGGGAGAACACATTTGTGAAACCAAATTTTCAAATTGAGGGAATTGGGATTTGAAACTGAATTTGAAATTCAGATTAGAGGGCTTCTCCTTTTAATCCCAAACAAATATTAAAACTCCTCCAAATGAGCTGAAATTTGGAAGGTTGAATGTTTGGACTATGAAGATCCAAGTTGTGCATTTAGATCTCCATGTTTGGAAGTTTTGGGAAGTCTAAACCCTCACTTTGAACTCACACTTATTATAATTCAAAGTTTTAATTCCCTTCATTTTTCATAAGTGTACATGAGCATTGTAAAGGTCCCAAAATGTGAATACAAAGAAACATGAGTTTGCACAAATGTGGGAGTCATGTGTATGAAAAAGGGGCTTAGTTGAAACTTTTTCCCACATATGATGACATAGGTGAGATTTCTTCTAAACAGACTTAGGGCTATTGCATGGATGGACCTAATGTGGATTAAAACCACAGAAATGAAGAGCTCAAGTGCAAGGGAAGGGTTTAAAAATCAGTGATGAACTAAATGTAGATTCAAACTTCAAGTGAGGGGAAGACACAATGGAAATTCAAAACTGTTTGTGTCCAAACTATTGTTTGCAGCAGCTAACACAAGAATCAAATGGCATATTTGGATTCCTTAGGTCCAAATTAGTGGGGAGGCAAAGTTTTGATTATTTTTGAAAAGATTTGCTGCCCATTTTTCCAAAGGGAGTCAAATGTGCAAAGAATTCAAATGAACATTTGAATTTGCATGGAATTTGTCCAAACTTGTCAAATGAGCTCAGTTTCCAATTTTCAAACAATTGGGTTGGATAATTGTCAAACTTTGGAGATATTTTGAGGAAAAGAGGTACTGAATTGTGGGGCCCACATGTCATAGGAATGAGTATACTTAACACTTAAGTTTTCTCTCTGGTCTTCACTCCACCGAGGTGTAACCCCGGGGCGACACTGAGCGGCCGCCCCCGTCGACCGAGGCTCCACCTCCTGCTCTTCGCCCGGGCCGCTGGCAGCACGGGAGTCGGCGGCGCCCCTCCACGTGATTCTTCCCGCGTAGACAAGGTGACCACTGGTGTTTCTTATCCTCACACGCGCGTTCTCCCGAAATCAAAACCGAGCTCGCCGCTCCTCTGGGAAGCCATCGGGAACCGGCTAAACCGCGCCACAGCGCCTCCCCGAGCTGCACAACGACGCTGTGCCATCGTTCCGCACCTTTTGAGCGCGAGAGCTAGCCACCCGGGGTGTGTTTCGAGCGTTAAACGCCTCACCCGTGGCAAACCACAGCCAGCCGACGATCGGGCGCACGCGGGCAGTCTTCCACAAGGGTTGTCATGTCCGAGCAAGCCTGGCCACGGGAGCGCACCACCGTGCTGTTGCTCTCCCCCAAAGCGTGGAGCAAACCGTGGAGGATCGGCGGCCAACTTGGAGATTTTGTCCCAGCGACCTCAAACAGAGCATCCGGTAATCGCCGCCAAAATTCTCGCTCTCCAATCCTCTGTAGCTTTTCAAATCTTGCACACACGAGCTGGGCTAGCCGGCGATCATTTGCCCTTTTGCAACCAATGCCTGAAAACCATTGTGCATGACGTATTTCACACTTTTTCCACGGCGGTTATGGTGGGGCGGTTCGGGCTCCCGATGAGAGCTAGGTTAGGGCCATTTCCAGGCTGCTTCACCACCCGGACGGTCCTCCATGGCGTCCACTGGTGCTGTAGCGCCGTTCCACCGAGGTCTGGGCAGGCTAGGATGACCGGGCGACGTTACCGAACCAGTCCAGAGCCGCTGCGCCGTGGTCAGCTAGGTTAGAGCCATCGCCGGCCGGGGAAGAGGGTTCCATCGTGTTCAGCACGGGAAATTAGGCCCTAGCGGCGAGGGAGAGCTCGGGGGATGGCCGGGAGGCCGGAATCCGTCGAACTCCGGCGAGCCCGGCGGCGCGCGGGCGCGGGTGGCCGGAGGTAGAAGACGACCCGGTGGGTCCTGCCCGTCAGCGACGGTTTTTCAAATATTTGATCGGCTGTGGCACGGGGATCGCATGTGAAGGCGCGGGAAATACTCAGTAGCCCCGTGTGGTTTGCCCCGACGCGTGACACCTGTCCCCGGACCCACAGCCAGTATTTGAACATTGTGGGGAATTTCAGTTTTCAGTTCAAACTTTGAATAGCTACAACTTTGGGTAGGAGAATCCAAAAATTTTGAAACAAATTTTGTTGGATTCCTCTGATAGAGTACTATCCAAATGTAGAACTCAATTTGTATGAAAACCTTTATTTAATTCTGTAAAATTCTTTAAAGCTTTTTAGCAAAAGAATTTCAGAGGGAGTTTGGCTAATCCAAAAATCCTCAAATTTTGCCAGAATTTTCTTTAGGGTATTAGTGAACATCTGTAAAATTCTCAACTCATTTGGAGTTGATTTAGTTAGGTTAATTCTGATTTTAAGTTTCTGTATTCAAATGAATACAGAAACAATTTCAGAGAATTTCCAAAAACTTGGAAATTCAGTTCTAGCCATTCCTTAGCTCCAAAATATGCTAGGAAAATTCATGCAAACTCTATGAGCTATAATTGAAATTTTAGTTCACTAATTTTTGCATGGACATGGGTGTGACCTCAGAATTTATTCTTCTTTGCTTAATTGCTTAGAAAATTATTCTGAACAAACCACTCAATGAAAAGTGCTAATTTTTGGTCCAGAGGATTTTCTTGTGACAAGGAACTCACATGAAAATTCTCAGCTCCATTGGAGCCTTGGATCACCCCTGTGCTTTTAACCTCTTTAGGTGATCAATATAGAAGAGGGGGAAAACCACTTAGCATTTAATCATGTGTTTAGATCCAAACCTATACCACTAGCACCAGTGTCATTTTAAATTCTTAAACAGAGTTCCAGTTTTTAAAAAACTAGTTATTAGGACTTGTAGCAAAGTCTTTACAATTAAACAATATGCATATTCATCACGTGTAGTATCTACGTGGAGGAGTTGAAGTCATTGGAGTAGAGATCAAGGGAGGAAGGCAAGAGATCAAGTCAAGTGGTCTTCACTAACTGCATATATATAAGTCACCTGCAAAACCAAGGCAAGCCCCGGTTTGCATCAAATTTACAAGTTTTTATTTGTATTCACTTCATACGTCTAGTATTATATTTATTGCATTATGTCTAGATGGTATGAAACCCCAAATGCATGACCCAGAAAACCCTGGAGTTTAATGTAGGATATGTTATCAATTCATTATAACTGCTGATCTCAACAAAAGTGGATTAAAAGAAGCAAACCTCGAGTGGGCAGATTCCTACTCGTGAACAGGGATTTAGGGGGATCAATCGGAAGAGTTGGGAATTGATCCTCATAGTGGGAATGGAGACCGGGCAGTGGATGGAAGGTCAAGGACGTGGTCCTGTGAGCCTAGTCTATGTCTGAGTCGATTAAGGCCGTTCTCGTGTGCGGCCCGTTGGGCAAGTTTGAGTTGTGTACCGGATGCATACTGGCTATATGGGACCCAGGAAACCGATGTAACATGTTAACCTGGGTGTCGAGGCATACCTCACCGTCTGATGCCGATGCTGAAAGGATAGAGAAGTCGGCTCTACGAGGGTTTGCCGTAGAGAGACTTAATCCCAGTCGGTGGGACCGGTTCGACATTTGGGTGTCGTGTGAAAGGTGGCCACGTACGACGTCAGTGACGGTTGCTGTGTGCAACGTCGAGTACGGGCTTACGTGTCATGTCATCCGGGTGTTTTTGATTGCAATCACCGTCGCTCGCGGTAGTGAGCATACTTGTTCTCTGCGTCGTGACGTAGTAATAAACCGGGAAATATTTAATATGCTTCGTGGGTAATCCTCATAATGGAGATGAGGAACGATCAACACTTCACTAAATTTAATTTCCACCTTGGGCTAGAAGCGTCGAGGCAAAGCGTTTCTTGTTTGATTGTGGAGTCTCGACGTTGATGGCGCAAGGTCAGTATGAGTCTAGGGTAGTTCACTAAAGTTATTTTCACCTCGGGCAAGTGACATCGAGACGAAGCGTTTCTTGTTTGATTGTGGAGTCTCGATGTAGGTTGCGCGAGGGCTATAAAAGTTGCCTAAAACATGAAGTAAGGACTCTCCTTTAGCTCAAGTTGGTCGTTTGTGCAAATTTCTCTAATCAGCCCTCTATTTCCATCATATAGAGTTTCATGACTAGGGTGACGGGTCAGTCTTGCTGAGCTTCGTGCTCACAGATACTGCACAAGTTGTTTTGCAGGTAATAACTGTACGCTGTGATGTACGGGTACCTGGTGAGACTCGGAGCTCTCCGAGTGATGAACTCAGGGTAACCCCTGCCGCTGCTATTATGACAGTGTTGCTAGCGAGAAGGGTCCGCGGGCTGGACACCTTCTCGGCTGCTTAGCATAGGTATGAGACGTGAGTTGTAATAGACTTCCGCTGTAGTTTATCTTGAGAAGTATTTGTAAAATCAACACTTTGTAAGCTTCCTCTTGTTTTATGTAATATGATGCTTTATTATGTGTGCTGTTGGGTGCCGCATCGCACGGCACCACCCAATGCGATTCCCGGGCGAGGTATCCCGTCCCCATGAGTGATCGGGACGGTGGGGTCCCCACAGCGTGGTATCAGAGCCACATTGGTAATAGCACACAGAATAAGGATTGTATTACGACAAAAACTTAGGATACGGTGAGGAAACGATAGTAGGCCCACATAAGGACTATAGTAGTATAGTTACTTAAAGTGGCATAACTAACTTATGTGTTATAATTCTGAATTTTGATTCTGTAACGACGCACCTACGTTCTGGTAAGAATGATAAGGAACGCCACCGAAAGCGGTTCAATTTCGGTTAGCTCCCCTGACGAGGAAAGTAGTTCAGGGATAGGTCTCATAGCTTGGTGTGAGACGTCAATATGAAACTCTTGGACTCTTCATGTTCCTGAGTTCATATGAAATGCTGATCCCTAGCGTGCATTAGGCATGTAAGTGGAGACCCCATCGCGTGGTCAGTAACGCGAAAGTGTGTTCGTCTGGGAGTAGCCCAGGAGGACATACGCAGCGCTTGCCATCGGCGTGCCCTGCAGGGCAGTAGGTGGTATCTGTTGGGTTGATAACATTCCCAACCGTGACGACCCGTTCATGACATACTCGGGTTCCCATCGTGTGGTGTTGAAACACGATCACGTACCTTGAGACGTGACTTAACTCAAGGACGGCCGTATGGCAATGATACGGGCGTTTGTATTTACTTTCAACAATAGAACTGCCTGGAATGAAACAACCCTTGAGTGCACCACTATTGTGTGTTCTTCTGCAGGTACTAACCACGTATGTATCCCGTGTAGTACACGTGTGTGAGAGACCGTTTAGTGCCACTAATTATACGTATATACCGGTATAATCCGGTTTAGGATTTCCTTTTGGAGAGACAACGTAGTACCGACATTGTTCTTACGGTGCATCGACACCGTACCACACATAATAACCTCTTCCCTATGAAAAAATGATTCATGAGCTAAATTTCAACTAAAAATGGAAGTTTGAAACGAATATTAGTTATTGAACTCTTCTTTTGAGCTAAGATTCAAATGAGAGAGTGTCTAGGTGTTAAAGATTTCAAAAACAGAGTGCTCTGTTTCTGGCAGAAATTTTTGCTGGACGTTTACAGAGCATAACTCTGAGTAGCTTTAACCAATTAAGGTGTATGATACAGTTCTGGAAAGATTTTCAAGTGCGCTACAACTTTAATGTAGACCTCCAGAGCAAAATCATAGATTAAGTTGGTGAAAAGTTCAGTTGAAGGCAAACTGTTCTGAACCAGGACAGTAACAAAACCTCTCTGAACCTTTCTGTTTTTAAGCCATAACTTCCTGTAGAAAAATCCCTAGGAGGCCTTTGGATACTCGTTGGAAAGATATTAAAGTTAACTTTAACTTTGATATTCAACTTGAGCTACGAAAGTGCTTTTAACTGGATCAGAATCTGATCTGTTTGAGGACCAATTAGTCGGTTTGTAAATCCTTGCTGTAGATACCTCAGTTTGCGCCTAAACCATTTTGCTTACATGTTGAGGTTTCATTATCAGTGTTACACTACTTTGTTTGTGGAATAAATCAAGTGATAGTGTTAAACTGATAATGAACTCTTGCAATTGCAGAATGGTGCGAACTCGTTCCATGAGTGAGGTGGGTGGTTCCAGTGGTGGTCGTGGTGATAACTCTCCACAGCGGGAGCAGCGAGCTCCGCTACAGCAGCCTCCACCAGGGCCTTCACCCACGGTCACAATGGCGGACATTCTGGCTGCCATGACGGGTGCAAGCGATGAGCGAACCGACTTGCTCCGCACCCTGGTGATGAATACATCCCGTCAAGGGGGATGTCAAGACGAAGACTTGCGCCAACCTCAACTGAATTCCTATGTTGAGTTCTTGGCAACTCAACCACTGGTTTTCATTGAATCTGAGGATCCTCTGGTGGCGGATAGCTGGATCCGTACCATTGAATCTAAGTTCGGGTTGCTTCAATGCACCAAACAGCAGAAGGTTTTATACGCAGCGCAACAACTTCACGGGTCCGCCAGTGCATGGTGGGCAAATCAACTCGCCTCCTTACCAGATGGACATGACGTTTCATGGGCAGAATTCCGGAAGGCGTTTCTCGCGTATCATGTTCCTTCCGGAATAATTCAGCGGAAACTCGAGGAGTTTCTGGCCTTAAAACAAGGAGGGAGGGGTGCATGCGAGCATTCGCGAGTGTTCAACCAGCTGGCGCAGTATGCGCCTCAACATGTGAACACCGAAGCACAAAAGTGTGAGTGGTTCTTCCGCAGCCTCAACCCCAAGCTAAAGGAGAGACTCGTTTTAGCTAATCGAAAGAACTTCAACGAATTGATGAGTGCTGCCATCATGGTTGAATATGCTCAACGGGAAGTTCAGGCTGAGAAAAGAAAGAACCATGTACCACCGGAGAGTAGCAGTGGTGCTCCGCAGAAATACAGGGTGGTAGACAGTACCTTGAACTGTCAGCTGATACAGCCGGCTCGACGACTCCAGAAATATTCCAGTCGATCGTCCCAATACTCTGATTTCGGACAGCTGCAACAACGGTATATGCAGCCACGTTATTCTGCTCCTCAAGTGTTCTTGCCACAGCAGAATACCACTAATGTCCATGCACAGAGCAACCAGGAACCGGCTGAGAAACCGTGCTTCACGTGCGGATACTTGGGTCACATCAGCAGAAAGTGTCCAGAAAGGATACGCCACAGAGAAACTACACCGGGGCGGGGTATAAATCAACCCCGTGCTCAGCTTCAAGGAACAGCACCAAAATCTGGGTGCATTTATCATACAGCTCTAGAGGATGTGCCAGATGGGGCACCTGTACTAGCGGGAATGTTCACCCTCAATGAACTGCCCGTGTTAATTTTGTTTGACTCTGGAGCTACACAAAATTTCATCAGCAGGTCATTTGTGTGCAAAGCTGAGCTCTCCACCTCTACACCGAAGGATCACTATCTTATCCGCTCACCCGGTGGAAATATAGCTGCTAATGAAGTAGTGATCAAAGCACCCTTGTGCTTAGGTGGAAACTTATACCCCACAACCCTCATTGTATTAGAGGGACAGAAGATCGACGTGATTCTAGGAATGGCGTGGATAAACTACCATGGGGCTGTTCTTGATATTGGTCCACGGATTGTTAGTTTGGACTCTCCAATCTACGGTCTCCAAACGCTCATACTTGAAGCCGTGGATTCTAAAAATCCAGTGGTATACCACAGTGTGACCACGAAACTGGAGGATATTCCAGTGGTCCGTGAGTACCCAGATGTGTTTCCCGACGATCTTCCAGGGATGCCGCCTGAGAGGGATGTGGTATTCAAGATCGAGTTAGCACCAGGAACCACACCGATATCTCAGAGGCCGTACAAAATGTCTCCGAAGGAATTAGCTGAACTAAAAGAACAGCTAAAGGACTTAATGGACAAAGGGTTCATCCGACCAAGCTCATCGCCATGGGGCTGTTCAGCCCTTTTTGTGAAGAAAAAGGATGAGTCACTTCGATTATGTGTGGATTATCGGCCGCTGAATGCAGTGACGATCAAAAATAAATATCCGTTGCCGCGGATCGATATATTATTTGATCAGTTGGTGGGTGCCAAGGTATTCTCCAAGATGGACTTATGGTCTGGTTATCATCAGATAAAGATCAGAGCGGAGGATATACCGAAGACGGCCTTCTCGACTAGATACGGGCTCTATGAGTATCTAGTCATGTCTTTAGGGCTAACAAGTGCACCAGCACATTTCATGTATCTCATGAATTCTGTATTCATGCCAAAGTTGGATCAGTTCGTCGTGGTGTTCATCGACGACATTCTCGTATACTCCAAATCGGAGGAGGAGCACACCAAACATCTTCATATTGTGCTCCAACGGTTACGGGAACATAAGCTGTATGCCAAATTCAGCAAGTGTGAATTTTGGATCAGCAAGGTACCATTCTTAGGCCACATTATTTTAGCAGAGGGTGTGGCCGTGGATCCAACTAAAATTGAGCAAGTCTTGAAGTGGGAGTCTCCAACATCGGTTCATCAAATCCGCAGTTTTCTAGGATTAGCGGGTTATTACCGGAGATTTATTCCCAGCTTCTCGAAGGTGGCTAAACCAATGACAGAGTTATTAAAGAAGAGCAGCAAGTATGTGTGGACAGAGGCCTGCGAAGAGGCATTTCAAACTTTGAAGAAACATCTCACAACGGCACCGGTGTTAGCCCAACCGGATACAACAAAGCCATTTGATGTGTATTGTGATGCCTCAGGCATTGGACTGGGCTGCGTCTTAATGCAAGATAGACGCGTGATCGCGTATGGGTCTCGTCAACTCCGCAACCACGAGCAGCACTACCCCACTCATGACCTAGAGCTTGCTGCGGTGGTGCTCGCGTTGAAGATGTGGAGGCACTATTTACTTGGAAATTTAGTGCACCTCTACACCGACCACAAGAGTCTCAAATATATATTCACTCAGAAGGATATTAATATGAGGCAGCGGAGATGGCTGGAATTAATTAAAGACTATGAGCTCGAGATCCATTACCATCCGGGCAAAGCTAACGTGGTGGCTGATGCATTCAGTCATAAATCCCACGTAAATAACTTGTCAGTTGTTCCGGATGAGGATGAAGAACCAAGCTTGCGGGTGATTCCGTATGGAGCGTTGTATAATCTTGCTCTGGTGCCTACCATTAGAGAAGAGATTGTACAAGCCCAGAAGAGGGATAAAGGAATGCGGAAAATCCGGGCAAGAATCAATGAGGATAAAATGAAATGTTTCCGGGAAGATGAACAAGGGGTGATATGGTTTAACAACCGTATCGTGGTTCCCCGGAACCTGAAGCTAAGGAAGAAAATTCTCGATGAAGCTCATACGTCCAAGTACTCGATACATCCAGGGAGCAATAAGATGTATCAAGACCTGAAGACAAAATTTTGGTGGACTCGGATGAAGCGAGAAATTGCCAAGTATGTATCCGAGTGTGATACATGTCGGCGAGTCAAAGCTGACCACATAAAGAAAGCAGGAATGCTACAACCATTAAGTATTCCGGCATGGAAGTGGGAGGAGATCAGCATGGATTTTATTGTTGGACTACCTCTCACCTCCAGAAGGCATGACTCCATTTGGGTGATTGTTGATCGCTTAACAAAATCAGCCCACTTCATCCCAGTGAGTACAAGATTTTCAACTAGGCAATATGCAGAGTTGTATCTTTCAAGGATTGTGTGCTTACATGGAGTCCCCAAGACCATCATATCGGACCGAGGTTCAATATTTGTTGCTCGTTTCTGAGAGCAACTACATGAATCTCTAGGAACAAAGTTAATCAGAAGCTCAGCATACCATCCCCAGACGGACGGCCAAACGGAAAGGGTGAACCAGATTCTGGAGGATATGCTGAGGGCATGTGCCATAGATCATGGAAAGAACTGGGATAACCATCTGCCATTAGCAGAGTTCTCTTACAACAATGGTTACCAATCCAGTATTAAAATGGCACCATACGAGGCACTTTATGGCAGGAAGTGCCACACACCACTTAATTGGTGTGAATCGGGCGAGAGGGTGATTTTTGGCATTGATCTTGTAAAAGATGCCGAAGAGCGGGTCTAGCTGATTCAAGAAAACCTCAGGGCCGCTCAATCTCGCCAGAAAAGCTATGCGGACCAGCGACGCCGACCCTTGTGTTTTGAAGTCGGAGATCTCGTCTACCTCCGAGTATCCCCGATGAAGGAAATTCATCGATTCGGGGTCAAGGGAAAGCTAGCTCCTCGCTTTGTGGGTCCGTTCCTTATTACAGAACGGTGTGGGCCGGTAGCCTACCGTTTGGAGCTGCCTCCATCCTTATCGGGCATCCACGACATCTTCCATGTCTCACACTTGAGAAAGTGTTTGAAGAAGCCGACAGACATCCTTTCGGAAGACATGGAAATATTGCAACCGGACCTCACCTACGCCGAGAAGCCCATCAAGATTATCGACGAAAAGAGCCGGATCACTCGAAATCGGGCTTTGAAATTTTACAAAGTCCTGTGGAGTAATCACACACCGGAAGAAGCGACTTGGGAGAGTGAAGATTATCTCCACAAGAACTATCCAGAACTTCTGTCGTAGTTGTTGTAATTACCTTCCGTCTCATCTTTCTTTTGTAATCTCGGGACGAGATTCTTTTAAGGGGGGAGGATTGTAAAGGTCCCAAAATGTGAATACAAAGAAACATGAGTTTGCACAAATGTGGGAGTCATGTGTATGAAAAAGGGGCTTAGTTGAAACTTTTTCCCACATATGATGACATTGGTGAGATTTCTTCTAAACAGACTTAGGGCTATTGCATGGATGGACCTAATGTGGATTAAAACCACAGAAATGAAGAGCTCAAGTGCAAGGGAAGGGTTTAAAAATCAGTGATGAACTAAATGTAGATTCAAACTTCAAGTGAGGGGAAGACACAATAGAAATTCAAAACTGTTTGTGTCCAAACTATTGTTTGCAGCAGCTAACACAAGAATCAAATGGCATATTTGGATTCCTTAGGTCCAAATTAGTGGGGAGGCAAAGTTTTGATTATTTTTTGAAAAGATTTGCTGCCCATTTTTCCAAAGGGAGTCAAATGTGCAAAGAATTCAAATGAACATTTGAATTTGCATGGAATTTGTCCAAACTTGTCAAATGAGGTCAGTTTCCAATTTTCAAACAATTGGGTTGGATAATTGTCAAACTTTGGAGATATTTTGAGGAAAAGAGGTACTGAATTGTGGGGCCCACATGTCATAGGAATGAGTATACTTAACACTTAAGTTTTCTCTCTGGTCTTCACTCCACCGAGGTGTAACCCCGGGGCGACACCGAGCGGCCGCCCCCGTCGACCGAGGCTCCACATCCTGCTCTTCGCCCGGGCCGCTGGCAGCACGGGAGTCGGCGGCGCCCCTCCACGTGATTCTTCCCGCGTAGACAAGGTGACCACGGGTGTTTCTTCTCCTCACACGCGCGTTCTCCCGAAAACAAAACCGAGCTCGCCGCTCCTCTGGGAAGCCATCGGGAACCTGCTAAACCGCGCCACAGCGCCTCCCCGAGCTGCACAACGACGCTGTGCCATCGTTCCGCACCTTCTGAGCGCGAGAGCTAGCCACCCGGGGTGTGTTTCGAGCGTTAAACGCCTCACCCGTGGCAAACCACAGCCAGCCGACGATCGGGCGCACGCGGGCAGTCTTCCACAAGGGTTGTCACGTCCGAGAAAGCCTGGCCACGGGAGCGCACCACCTTGCTGTTGCTCTCCCCCAAAGCGTGGAGCAAACCGTGGAGGATCGGCGGCCAATTTGGAGATTTTGTCCCGGCGACCTCAAACAGATCATCCGGTAGTCGCCGCCAAAATTCTCGCTCTCCAATCCTCTGTAGCTTGTCAAATCTTGCACATACGAGCTGGGCTAGCCGGCGATCATTTGCCCTTTTGCAACCAATGCCTGAAAACCATTGTGCATGACGTATTTCACACTTTTTCCACGGCGGTTATGGTGGGGCGGTTCGGGCTCCCGATGAGAGCTAGGTTAGGGCCATTTCCAGGCTGCTTCACCACCCGGACGGTCCTCCATGGCGTCCACTGGTGCTGTAGCGCCGTTCCACCGAGGTCTGGGCAGGCTAGGATGACCGTGCGACGCTACCGAACCAGTCCAGAGCCGCTGCGCCTTGGCCAGCTAGGTTAGAGCCATCGCCGGCCGGGGAAGAGGGTTCCATCGTGTTCAGCACGGGAAATTAGGCCCTAGCGGCTAGGGAGAGCTCGGGGGATGGCCGGGAGGTCGGAATCCGTCGAACTCCGGCGAGCCCGGCGGCGCGCGGGCGCGGGTGGCCGGAGGTAGAAGACGACCCAGTGGGTCCCGCCCGTCAGCGACGGTTTTTCAAATATTTGATCGGCTGTGGCGCGGGGATCGCGTGTGAAGGCGCGGGAAATACTCAGTAGCCCCGTGTGGTTTGCCCCGACGCGTGACACCTGTCCCCGGACCCACAGCCAGTATTTGAACATTGTGGGGAATTTCAGTTTTCAGTTCAAACTTTGAATAGCTACAACTTTGGGTAGGAGAATCCAAAAATTTTGAAACAAATTTTTTTGGATTCCTCTGATAGAGTAATATCCAAATGTAGAACCCAATTTGTATGAAAACCTTTATTTAATTCTGTAAAATTCTTTAAAGCTTTTTAGCAAAAGAATTTCAGAGGGAGTTTGGCTAATCCAAAAATCCTCAAATTTTGCCAGAATTTTCTTTAGGTTATTAGTGAACACCTGTAAAATTCTCAACTCATTTGGAGTTGATTTATTTAGGTTAATTCTGATTTTAAGTTTCTGTATTCAAATGAATACAGAAACAATTTCAGAGAATTTCCAAAAACTTGGAAATTCAGTTCTAGCCATTCCTTAGCTCCAAAAATGCTAGGAAAATTCATGCAAACTCTATGAGCTATAATTGAAATTTTAGTTCACTAATTTTTGCATGGACATGGGTGTGACCTCAGAATTTATTCTTCTTTGCTTAATTGCTTAGAAAATTATTCTGAACAAACCACTCAATGAAAAGTGCTAATTTTTGGTCCAGAGGATTTTCTTGTGACAAGGAACTCACATGAAAATTCTCAGCTCCATTGGAGCCTTGGATCACCCCTGTGCTTTTAACCTGTTTAGGTGATCAATATAGAAGAGGGGGAAAACCACTTAGCATTTAATCATGTGTTTAGATCCAAACCTATACCACTAGCACCAGTGTCATTTTAAATTCTTAAACAGAGTTCCAGTTTTAAAAAAAAAACTAGTTATTAGGACTTGTAGCAAAGTCTTTACAATTAAACAATATGCATATTCATCACGTGTAGTATCTACGTGGAGGAGTTGAAGTCATTGGAGTAGAGATCAAGGGAGGAAGGCAAGACATCAAGTCAAGTGGTCTTCACTAACTGCATATATATATAAGTCACCTGCAAAACCAAGGCAAGCCCCGGTTTGCATCAAATTTACAAGTTTTTATTTGTATTCACTTCATACGTCTAGTATTATATTTATTGCATTACGTCTAGATGGTATGAAACCCCAAATGCATGACCCAGAAAACCCTGGAGTTTAATGTAGGATATGTTATCAATTCATTATAACTGCTGATCTCAACAAAAGTGGATTAAAAGAAGCAAACCTCGAGTGGGCAGATTCCTACTCGTGAACAGGGATTTAGGGGGATCAATAGGAAGAGTTGGGAATTGATCCTCATAGTGGGAATGGAGACCGGGCAGTGGATAGAAGGTCAAGGACGTGGTCCTGTGAGCCTAGTCTATGTCTGAGTCGATTAAGGCCCGTTCTCGTGTGCGGCCCGTTGGGCAAGTTTGAGTTGTGTACCGGATGCATACTGGCTATATGGGACCCAGGAAACCGATGTAACATGTTAACCTGGGTGTCGAGGCATACCTCACCGTCTGATGCCGATGCTGAAAGGATAGAGAAGTCGGCTCTACGAGGGTTTGCCGTAGAGAGACTTAATCCCAGTCGGTGGGACCGGTTCGACATTTGGATGTCGTGTGAAAGGTGGCCACGTACGACGTCAGTGACGGTTGCTGTGTGCAACGTCGAGTACGGGCGTACGTGTCATGTCAGTCGGGTGTTTTTGATTGCAATCACCGTCGCTCGCGGTAGTGAGCATACTTGTTCTCTGCGTCGTGACGTAGTAATAAACCGGGAAATATTTAATATGCTTCGTGGGTAATCCTCATAATGGAGATGAGGAACGATCAAAACTTCACTAAATTTAATTTCCACCTTCGGCTAGAAGCGTCGAGGCAGAGCGTTTCTTGTTTGATTGTGGAGTCTCGACGTTGATGGCGCAAGGTCAGTATGAGTCTAGGGTAGTTCACTAAAGTTATTTTCACCTCGGGCAAGTGACATCGAGACGAAGCGTTTCTTGTTTGATTGTGGAGTCTCGATGTAGGTAGCGCGAGGGCTATAAAAGTTGCCTAAAACATGAAGTAAGGACTCTCCTTTAGCTCAAGTTGGTCGTTTGTGCAAATTTCTCTAATCAGCCCTCTATTTCCATCATATAGAGTTTCATGACTAGGGTGACGGGTCAGTCTTGCTGAGCTTCGTGCTCACAGATACTGCACAAGTTGTTTTGCAGGTAATAACTGTACGCTGTGATGTACGGGTACCTGGTGAGACTCGGAGCTCTCCGAGTGATGAACTCAGGGTAACCCCTGCCGCTGCTATTATGACAGTGTTGCTAGCGAGAAGGGTCCGCGGGCTAGACACCTTCTCGGCTGCTTAGCATAGGTATGAGACGTGAGTTGTAATAGACTTCCGCTGTAGTTTATCTTGAGAAGTATTTGTAAAATCAACACTTTGTAAGCTTCCTCTTGTTTTATGTAATATGATGCTTTATTATGTGTGCTGTTGGGTGCCGCATCGCACGGCACCACCCAATGCGATTCCCGGGCGAGGTATCCCGTCCCCCAGAAACATTTTCAAAATTTTCTCTGAAATTGTTTAGCTCATATCTTTAGTTAGGAACTTCCAAATTAAGTGAGACCAACTCCATTAGAACCCTCTGAAAATCTAGTTTTCAGAAAGTCATAGTTTGCTTCATGAAAATTCCTAGAACACCCTAAGAGTTCCAATTAAGGTCAAGGACATAATTAATTGTGGAGGGCTCAAATGAGCTTTACTGCAACTAAAACTTGACCAAATCTCTGTCTAGGTTGTAACCAAGCCACAGTAAAAGTTTCACAGTCATTAGGTCGGTCTAGCAAGGATTATAGACCTCACAACTTTAAACTTAATACAAATGCATTTAAATTGATACATATATTGCTTCTATCAATGTAGTCGCTAAGGTCGAGGAGGAACCCGAAGTCCTAGACTTCGTTACTCCGGAGGAACAGCTAGCCTACGACCAAGAGCAGCAAGGCAAGCTCCGGTTTGCATTAACCTTTTTACAAATTTTTATTGTTTTGAGCACATACTTGTTTCCTTTATTCTTTGCATTAGAGTCTTGTTTGGAAACCCCACTGCATAGCCAACAGAACCATGGGTTGGGTTTAGGATTGCAAACCCCGTTAGCTACTGCATTGCTAGGATATAGTAGGATTCGGTACAAGACGAGTAGTTGGAACTACTCGCGAGCATAGGCTAGAGGCACTCGACTCGGGTAGTGATAGCATATGAAACACATGGCAAGAAAATGAGACCGAGTGGAGGGTAAGGGCATCAGGACTTTGGGGCCTGTGGGCTGTAGCTCCGCTTGTGTCGATTGAGGACCGAGCCGTGTGCGGGCCTGTTGAACAAGCTAGAACAGTACCGAAGACCTACCGGCTATATGGGAACCAGGAAACTGATGTAACTCGGGTAGCTGGGTATTGAGGCATTGCCCGTCGTTCAGGGGGTAGATTGAGAGCTCGAGGTGTAAATCGGCTGGCGGCACAGAGATGCGCGTGCAGAGACCTCTTGCTCGGGACGATGGGACCGGTTCAATATTTGGCTAACGGGTGAAAGGTAGTTGCGTACGGCGTCCGTGATGGTTGTTGTAGGCAACATCGAGTACGGGCGTACATGACGGGTTATTCAGGTAACCCTGCAGGTGTAAATCGATTATAATCGCCGTCCCTCGCGGTCAGTGAGTACCACTTGTTCACTGTACCGTGACGTAGAAAGAACAGGCTAGTTACATGTTAAAATGTTGCTGATTGAAAGATGGACTTGATTGCTAATGACTTGCTGTAGTTTAGAGCTAACTAAAGTTCATTTCAACTTTGGGCAAAGTACATGAGAGAAATGCGTTTCTTGTTTGATTGCGGCTCTCTCATGTGCCTTAGCGTAAGGTTCTCCACAACCTGCTGCTAAAACTTGAAAGTAAGGTTCTACTAATTAGGCGAGTCCTTGCAAATGATTTGTACCTCATGTAACCCATTACCCCTCATGTAGAAGTTCCATGTTTAGGTGAGACGGGTCAGACTTGCTGAGCCTTCGTGCTCACTGCTTGTGTTTGAAGCTTTTGCAGGGTTCTATGAGGGAGGGACTCCCGAAGAGGAGACGGAACCCCAGGAGGGGAACCCCGTCGAGTGGGAGTCGTGCACGCCGCAGAGTTAGTGTGTGTGTGTGTGCTAGCAAGGACACGTTCGAGGGCTGAACGTGCACTTGATGCTTAGTCTACGCCCGCGAGTGTAGACTGAACTTATTTTGATGTAAACATGTTCATAAACTTATTTATGTAATAAAATTTCCGCTTCCGCTTTGTACCTTTGACGTGTGTTATATGGTGCTGTGCGACGCAGCACCCCTCAGCGTGATCCTGGCTCGACAGGACCAAATGGGGTCGTGTCAGCGCTGGTATCAGCTGATTGCCCCAAGAACATGGCTAGGGCCGGGCAGCTATCGCTCTTGGTAGCTCCCACCATCGCCAACGTGAAGATGTACCACATTCTGGTAGATGGCGGAGCCGGCCTGAATCTCATCAGCCATGCAGCTTTCTAGAAGATGCAAATCCCAATGGCCAAGCTCACTCCCTCAAGCCCGTTCTCAGTGGTGGGGCCGGGACAAGTCGTCCCCTACGGCAACATCAGCCTTCCGGTCACCTTCGGGGCACCGGACAGCTACCGGACAGAATACATTCTGTTCGATGTGGCGGAGATCGACCTCCCCTTCAACGCCATCATCGGCAGGCCAGCCCTGTACCAATTCATGGCGGTAGCCCACTACGGCTACCTCGTCTTGAAGATGCCTACACCAACAGGCATCCTCAAGATCTGTGGAGACCGCACTGCTGCAGTGTCAGCCTTGGAAAAACCCCAAGCATTTGCAGCAGCCTGAGCACCAGCACCCGGCGGTGCAGAACCGGGCCAGCTCCACCCGAGCGCATGCCCCCGTGCCTCGGCCTCACCTCCCGGGGGCCGCCCTGGTCCTGTCAACCTCCTGTCGGCCTGAGCCAATGGAGGAAGACATCCTGGGTCCCCCAAGAAGGGTCCTGGCCTGTTTACCTCTTGTCAGCCTGAGCCAATTGAGGAAGATACCCCGGGGCTCCCGGCAGAAGCCGCGCAGGACCAGCTCCGGCGCGAAGACATCGACCTCGTTGACGAGGCACGATTACAAGCAACGCTCTGCAACGCACGGTCCCGGCAGGCGCTTCGGCGCTACCGCCAAAGGACTGAGCGTGTCCGGGAGCTCCAGGGAGGCGACCTGGTGCCGCGGCGCATACTTTCTCGCGAAAGGACCAACAAGCTCTCCCCCAGCGGGGAAGGTCCCTTCCGAGTCACAAAGGTTTGCCGCCCCGGGTGCGCACGCCTCCCCACCAAGGATAGGGATCTGCCCCCGAACCCTTGGAACATGGAACATCTCTGTAAGTTCTATCCCAGAGCATTGGTAGCACAAATCTTTTCCTTTCTGTAATAGATCCCATAGAGTCAAGAAACAGCGCTCGGAGCAACTAAGCCCCAGGGGACGGTCCAGGACTACGTCCAACTTGGCCTGGTTCCGACCCTAAGCGCGTAGGATCTTGCTTCCCCTCATAATGGGGTGGTCCTTGCCTCCATGTTTGGCCTGCCTTCCTCCTATGGGCATTTATACAGAGAAAAACCTGTTCTACCACGCTCTTACTTATGTGCTCATTTAAATTACGCATTAATTTTTATGACCGCACTTTTTGTGTATGCTCACCGTACACTCAGCTCTATTTTCCCATTCTCATCCCTAGTCGGCATTTGCTATCCTAACCGAAGACGGTCGCGCTTGAGGTACCTGCCGATGGCCAGGGGGCCTCTGGGCCTCCCCCAGTCAGGTGCTGCGATGCCAGTTGGTCACCTCTAGGAAAAACCTGCGTTGTGCATGGGGGGTTTAGGGTGCGTAGCCTGCTTTGCCTGGTTCCGACCCAAAGTGTGTGCATCCTGCCCTCCGGAGGTCCAGGGGAGTACAACCTGCTTTGCCTGGTTCCATACCGAAAGCCAGTGCACTCTGCCTCCCCAGTGTTACGGTCCAGTACTTGGGGTCGGACGGTCGTACCCTGGCCTCGGAGGGAGCCGGACCCCCGGCGCCGGGCACACTGAATTTCCCAAGCCCCGTATACCGGATCAGGACCGTAAACCAAATAAGACTATGAGATGGGGAAGGGAGAGCCCCAGGGAGAATTATGGTTCCCTTACTTGTGTGCAGGACCTCCTGGCCTTAGCTCCCCCGCAGGAGTATGGTAGGTGTGCCCAAACCATTGGCCACACCTGCCAGGGGGCCACTACGGGGACCACGCAAGGAAAGACCGGAGCTCCTGACTACTCCAACGCAAGACTGGAGGATCCAGACCTCGCCCTCCCCACAGGGGCAGACTCCGAAGGCCCCACGTGACCGGCGGGGCCAGGGCTCCCCTCTCCTCAGAAGGTAGCTCCGGGCCCGCTATGTGGCCGGCAGAGCCGGGCCTCGCCCCCTCCGCAAGGGCGAGCTCCGAAGGCTCCACGTGTCCCACGGGGCTGGACCTCCCTCTCCCAAGAGAACCCCCGGGCCCGCCACGTGGCCAGCAGTTCCGGACCTCCCCATCCTCACGGGGCGAGCTCCGAAGACCCCTTGGGCCCTTAACACAGCAAGGACCCGACGAAGGTTTCTGTGCAAGACTTCAAGATTGGTGAAGACCTCCGAATTCCTTGCGGAGCTAAGGACTCGGGCAGGCCAAGCCAAGAAGAAGATAAGGAACAGACACAATAATCAAGAGTCTATTCATTCAAGGCTCCATGAGCTGGACTACAGAGTCAACAAAAACAAAGAAAAAGAAAAGGTACAAGGCCTAGGAGTCCCCGGTCTCGTGCCGGAACCTAGAGGCTACGAGGGTGGCCACATCCCCGACTTCGGCCCTGGCGACTTCCTCCCGCTCCGCGACGGGGCCCTGCCTCACTGGCTCCAGAGAGAGGGAGGGATCCCGGCTCCGAAAGCACGCCAGCACGTGCGTGGGTACCTCCTTCGCCAGGTCCCGTCCCTACGCCTCAAGCTCGCCGGCGATCACCGCTTCGAGCCTGTCCAGTTCGGCGCTGATGGACTCGAGCGCCGACATCGCCTCGGCCACCTTCTGCGCCGGAGCCTCCGTCCTCACCGGGTTGAAGCCGAGGGGAACCAGGGCGGAACCTGCCTGGCCGACAAAGCTCCAGACTGCCTGGCCGACAAAGCTCCAAAGCCTGGAGCTCCTCCATCTCTTGGCGGACTGTCAGCAGGGCGTCGAGTCCCTCCTCGGATAATTTCTTCTGCTTGGCAGCAAGAGAGCCCTCCTGAAGCTGGAGGCCCTGGGCGAGCCGCTCCAACTCCGATGCCCGGAAGTCGGCCGCCAGCTCCCTGTCCAACACTGCCTGGGCTTCCGGGAGACCTGCTTCTCCCTCGCGGCCAAAGCTGCCTCCCGAAGCTACAGCTCCTTAGCTCGGGCCCTCAGGTCGCCCTCGCCAGCCACCAGCCGTGTGGCAACCTTGTTCGCCTCACCCGCCAAGGTGCACTCCCGATCTGCGGCGACGCGCTCACGGCGCACAAGCTTCAACCGCAGAACCTCCAGGGCAGTGGAGTGCGCCTCGGCCTTGGCATGAGCCGCACGGGTCTCCTGGTGGAGCCGCCGAGTCTCGGAGTCCAGGCGGTCGACGGCCTTCTTCTGAAGGTCAAGGAGCGCCTCCATGGCATCGAGCCTCGACCGTCTCGAGTCGAGCTCCACCCTAACCTCCTGAGTCCGCTGCTTCAAGAGGTGCCCCCAGCTGAGGAGGCGATCCCTATACCCTGCCAGCGCCTCCTGCTCACGCTCGAGCGCGGCCAGGACCTGCCAGACGCTCGTCTGAGCAAGCTCAAAGGCATCCGCCAGGGGCAGCGGGGCGGCAGAGGCCGAAGCCGCGCCCCCGACCTCCTCCATCACGTCGTCATCAGGAGATGTCGGCATCTCAGCGACTGGGATGAGGCGCCGATCTGGAGAAGCCGGCACCGGAGCGGGGCCGCACTCGACGCATCCCTGTGCACTGCCCGCCGTAGGACCCGTGGCTGCTCCTCCCGCCTCGACGCTAGAGGGCTGGACGCCGCCAGCCGGCCCAGTCGAGCCCTTGACAACCGCCGGCTTCTGAGCTGGCGAAGGAGGACGAGCGGGTGATGCTGCCGCCACTGCAGGAGCTGGTTCGACCGGCACAGGAGAAGCCTGCACTGGCTTGGGGGCCGACGAAGCCGTCGCAGCTTCCGAGTGTTGCGGCGCGGATCTCCCGTCAACCGGGGACGGCCAAGGAACATAATCGTTACTGGTATCCGATGAGTCCCTGCAAGCATGGGAAGCTCTCGGGTTAAGGAAAGAAGAAAAGAACGCAAGTTCTGGAACCCGGTAAGGGCAACACTTACCGAGGGACGCGAGCGCTCCAACGGGCACGGAACCCCGACTTACGAGCCGGGGCATATCTGCCGGAGCCTGCCGTCGCTGTCGGGGCCTGTCCTGTAGGCACCTGGACTGGCTGAACAGGGGGTGCTCCCGTAGCCCCCCTAGGAGGCAGAGCAGTAGGGCCCCCGCCGGCGGCGCCTCTAGCGCTGCTTGCCGATCCAGCTCCTGAGGCCCGGGGCGCCTTCGCCCCTGGATGAGTCCCAGCGCTGCTCCTTCCAACGTCACCGTCTGCCGAGCCTGCAGCCGGGACGCTCGCGGACCGGGGCGCCTGAGCCCTCGGCTCGCACCTGGGCATCGCAGCACCAGCGTCCCCCCTCGGAGTTCCTCCGCCTGAGGGAGGAGGGCGGGACGCCCGGGCCCCTCGGACCGCCGCTGTTCGAGAGGAGTCCCGTTGGAATGGTAGGCCCGAGGCCTCTTGGGGTCACCACCCGACGAACTGACACCTCCACAAGGAGGATGCAAAGGTACCCCGGTTTCCTAGCTTGGCGAAAACGACGCCGCCAGAGGGGACTGGGCACGTTTTTCTCTAGAGGTGGGTCGGAAGCCATGGAAGACGAAGGCGCAAGAGCTTGAAGAAACAAGAAGGGCTCAGGCGTGGGGAAGTGCGAAGGGAAGCCTGCGATGCAGATGAGATCCCCTTTTAAACTTCCCATACTCGATTCAAAGCGATTCGAAACTCTTCGGATACGCTGCTTGGGACAACCGCTTCAGCTCCAAGCCCAGGAGTCCATGACAAGCGGGCCAAGGCCATCCTACAGAAGCGGTGGACTGGGTTGTCAGCCCCCAGGTGGAGAACCGGACGGTACCTGACAAGACGCTGCGACGTGCAGTAGTGGCAGCCTTGGGAACCGCCACAGTAAAAGCAACCATCAAGCAAGGCTCACGCCCCCATGATCCCGCGACTGTTCGAGCTCCTGCAATGGTCAAAGCGGATCTTCGAGAAGGTGCGCAAATTAGAAGAGACGGGGCCCCATCTCAGGCTCGCTATCTCCCCCGAGATGGGCCCGGGGGCCACTGTTGGTACCCTCAATATGGGGTACCCCCGCACACAGGGGAAATCGCCTAAGGACTTTGCCCCTTCCGCTGGGGCAAACTCCGAAAGCCCCACGTGTCCCGCGGGGCCGGACCTCCCTCTCCTCAGAGGAGAGCTCCGGGCCTGCCACGTGGCTGGCAGAGTCGGACATCCCTTCTCCGCAGGGAGAAGCTCCGAAGGCTCCGCTTGTCCTGCGGGACCGGACCTCCCTCTCCTCAGAGGAGAGCTCCGGGCCCCCCATGTGGCCAGTAGAACCGGACCTTCCTTCTCCGTAGGGAGAAGCTCCGAAGGCTCCACGTGTCCAGCGGGACCGGACCTCCCTCTCCTCAGAGGAGAGCTCCGGGCCTGCCACGTGGCCAGCAGAACCGGACCTCCCTTCTCTGCAGGGAGAGCTCCGAAGGCTCCACGTGTCCAGCAAAGCCGGACCTCCCTCTCCTCAGAGGAGAGCTCCGGGTCCGCCACGTGGCCAGCAGAGCCGAATCTCGTCCCTCCGCGGGGAGAGCTCCGAAGGCTCCATGTGTCCAGCGGGGCCAGACCTCCCTCTCCTCAGAGGAGAGCTCCGGGCCCGCCACGCGGCTAGCAGAACAGTGCTACGTGCCCCCGCGTGGTAGGCAGCAAGAGTAAAGACACACCATACCTTGTCCGTACAAGGTATTCAAGACCCGCGCCTTCCCAAGACGCGGAGACGCGGAGCACGTCGCTGTCAGGTGCCGTTGTGCCCAGTCGCATCGCAGTAAAGACTGGCACGCCGCGTCAGAAGCTCTACACCAATAAACACAGCGACAAGACATCCTCTGCCGCCCCTGCCGTCATCAACCACTATGCCTAGCTTGCGGCGTGGGCAGGGCGGCAAGATGAAAACTCAGAAGCCCGCGCTAGAGACAACTGCTAGAGTAACTGCAGGATACCGAGATGGCAGGCAATCTCCCCGGGACCACCTGTCGGGTCCCGGGCCCACCTTGTAAGCCGCCCGAGCCTTGGACTATAAAAGGCTCGGGTAGGCAACGTTGCAAGGGGTTCGGCTTTTTGCATACTCTCACGCTAGGTTCACACTCTAGTGGTTCGGCATTTTGCTCAACTCCCTCTAGGGCCAGGGTTCAGAATTTTGGCTCAACACCCTAACTCTGCATTCTAGCACTCAGCTCATCCTCAAGCTCAGAACTCCGGTTCTGAGCACCAAGCAATACAACCAGCACCTCTGCTCACCGTGGACGTAGGGTTTTACGCTCTGGCGGCCTGAGCCATGTAAAAAATCTTTGTATCAACCTTCTCCTTCCTTCGTCCCTAACTCATAATCTCTCCATGAGTGACTAGCCCCACCGAAAAAGAACCTCCGCGGGCTGCCCAGTGCAGGCCCGGGGGAAGTGTCGACAGCTACACTTCGACTGCTACATTGGTGGGTATGTTCTCCATCAAAGATGTGTGTGCCACATCATCAATCTCATTGTGCAAGCGGGGTTGTCAAAGGAAAGTTCATATATTGATAATATTCATAGTGTCATTCGTTATCATTTGAATTCTCCACATGTTTACAGGAGTTTCAGGGAGTATTGTCGTATAAAGGGATTGAAACCAAAAAAGTTTTCACTTGATATGAAAGTGAGATGGAACTCGACATACACGATGTTGAAGCAATTAAAAGGGTATGAGGAAATTTTTACTACTTTTATGAATGCTCAAGGTGCAGGTATACTACTTCATGAACAGGATTCGGATACCGTGCGGCGCCTTCGTCATCTCTTGAAACCATTTTACAATGCAACAACATTGTTGTCTGTTATTTATTATCCCACATCTCCTCTCGTAATTGAATGGCTTATGACTTTTGCTGAAACTTTTAAGACATATGAGTATGATCCAGTGCTATGTCCAATTATTGAAGAAATGAAAGCAAAATACCTAAAATATTTTGATGCTATCCCACATTTGTATTGTTTTGCTCTCATATTTGATCCACGTAAGAAGTTAGAACAATTAGAAGGTGCTTTACAATTTATTGGTGATAATCTAGATCTTGATTTCTATAGAGCTTACTCACATGTTAAATCTGAGATATTTTAAGTTTTTAGTATGTACCAGCAGAAATATGGTCAAACTCGCTCTAGAGGTGAAGTAGCACCAACTGAAAAGAGGAAAAGTATGGCAGTTAACATGTGGAAGAAATTGAAGTCTAAAGAACCTTCAACAACGACGTCCTCTAGGTCCAATTAGAATCCAAACGCTGAGTTGTCCCACTACCTTGACATAGATCATGCGGCTGCATGATCCAATGCTTCAGGTACATATCTATATTTAGCTTTTTCATATAAACTGTAATGTTGATTTATAATGTTTATGTTTTCTTTTCTTTTCAGGATGATAGTGCTGAGCTGGACCTCTTAGGGTGGTGGAAAGACAATGAATGTCAATTTTCAGTGCTCTCACAATTTGCACGTGACGTTCTACTCGTTCAAGTTTCTAGTGTATCATCTGAAGACATATTTAGCTCAGCAGGAAGAATCATTGAAAAGAGGAGGTGATTGTATTAATATATTGACTTATCTTGTTATCTTGTTATGAATCAATATATATTTATCTTGTTATCTTGTAGGTCCTCTCTTACATCGAAGATAGTTGAGTGTCTTACATGTCTCAAAGATTGGGAGGTAGAAGAATCTAGAGATCAACACCGCCTTGAAGATCAGAAAATATTGAAAGCATTGGAAGATCTTGAGCTTGATGAATCTGAATGGTGTCAAAGATAATAAAACAAACTGTACTTTATTCCTTACGGGGGAGCTCACTATGAGTGTAAGGTTTTTAACGAGGCAGTTTGTAACAAAACTTTAAACTTTAACAAAATATTTATCCTCATACTATGTGTGCTTTTTTATGTGCTTGAAAAATATGCCGTTAGATGGTATATGTTGTGGGCTTGTGGTTCATATGCTTGAAAAACTGCAAATACTTTATATCATTGTATGCAAAAGTATATGTTTTTTGGATGTGAAATTCAAAGGACACATGTAATTTAGCCTACTGAAACCGCAATATTTTTTGGATTTTTTTGGATTTTTTTCGATTTTTTGGATTTTACAGATTTTTTGGATTTTTGATTCTTTTTTTATTTTTTCGGATATTCAGGCCGTGTTCGGGCCTGACCCGGCCCGAAATCAGCCCATCAGGCTGCGTGCCGTGCTCGGGCCGGAGGTTTCCAATTTCATGCCTGCCGGCCCGGCCCGAAATGGCACGTCGTGCTTTCGGGCCGCGGGCCGAATCGACCTGAAGCACAAAATTTCTGGGCCGTACCGGCCCGGCCCGGCCCGACTCCCACCACTAAATGGGACTCAAATGATGAAACCTCATCGTTCGAAGATGAAGGAGTGGCAAATATTGCCATTGACAAGTCCTCAAGCAAGAAGATGCTCTTGCCCATCCGAGGTGATTGGGGAAAAGAAAAACACACTTGTCTCATGGCCAAGGAGACAAAGTGTCACACCCGGTTTTTCCGAAAAACAACCAAGTGATTCCCACATGTATGTCAGGATCAATTTCTCATACATGTGACGACAAATAGTGAAACATCATAATATTACAAGCTAAGTGTTCGAATACAAATAAGTCTTACATATAGTCTCGAAGATGACAAATATGTTCATGACATGAAATTAAACATAGCAACGGAAATATGGTCTTGTGGGCTCCGTCACAGGCGTTGCCCGGGGGACTCCGTGAACCTAAAACCCTTCTGCAAGACCAAAGTCTTAATTGTTGTACACCACTTCATTTTTTTGGCCTGAGCAGCAAGTAAAACCAACGAAAAAGCAAGCTTGAGTACCATTGGTACTCAGCGTGGGAAATTAAATGTCATGCAGGTTAGAACAAGGAAAGGCTTAACTCATGGTTAAATCACTACGCAAATTAATCCCTATCTCCTTAGCTTATTAAGCACCTACATTACTACTTAAGTGAAGTAGCCCCAATCCCATAAACCCAATTCCATTATTAAGCTCCCCACTTAACATCCTCAACTTCTCCATTCATCATCATCTAATCATGAATAAGTCCAAGCCGCTCTTGACCGTGAGCACGGCTGTCATGACAGTTTTGACTCTACGGAGTTTGCACCACTGTACCCACATGTAGTGATTTCATCCCCCGTTGCTAGGTGGACTAAAAACCTCCATTATGCCTATGACCGCGAACCGCATTCACACTTTCCAGGTGTGTAGCCAGGAGGTCACTACGAGGCCTTTACGAATGGATTCCCGACGTGCATGAGTCCACTGAGGTTTCACCCCTAACAGCATCTAGGAGGCTCCAACCCCCGCTGCAGTGGCCCCCTCTTGAGCCTTGCGGTTCCTATGGTAGTCCAGCTGACACCTATTCCCAGCACCATCCAAACACCCACACTACGTCGGAAATACACCTAATTAATTGGCCAAGCTGCCCCATCTCAGCATGTGGTTGGCACGGTAAAGCCAGGTTATGTGGCGGACCGGAATCCGCTCATCCAGGATCGCAGAGGGTGGTGCCGCACGATGCGACACCTGACAGCACACATCATAAGGACACCTTTTATTACATGGGAACCCAACTGAACTGTACAAACAGGTACAATCTTCAGTTACAAACTATTGTTTATATTACACAGCGGAAGTCTAAATTGTACCACTCACGCTCGCCTATCTAGCAAAAGTCGGTTGCCCAGCCCTAGGGCAACCCACACTATCTGCACTCCTCAGCTCAGCGCGGCGTGTATGGCTCCCACTCAGTCGTGGTCCCCGACGGAGGGTAACCCTCGCGGTGGACTCGTAACCCGAGTCCGTGGGTGGCTCCTCACCTGAAAAACACTTAAGCAGCAACCATGAGCACGATGGCTCAACAAGACTTAACCGACTCACCTAGGCATGAAACTCTACATGTAGTATACAATGAACATGGGACCGTAAGATTGCAGCAAACGAAAACGCCTACAAGTTCATCCTTAGTTCATATTTTAGCCACAAGTTAACAGTTCACGAAGCTGAAATTTAGTAAGCAATATTTGGTGGCACACATGTAACAATACAATTAGATCATAACAGCAATATTGAATCATCATAATTCATACATTAGCCTACGTCACGACTCAGTGAACAAGCGGTACTCGTCACCGTGAGGGACGGTGAATCGACTCGATATACACCTGCAGGGATACCCAAAGAGCACGTCACGTACGCCCACCCGTGGAGCTGCACAGCATGCTCACTCGATGTCGTACGGGACAACCTTTCACCCAACAGCCCAAACGTTGAACCGGTCGCACCGAAACGGACAGGAGGTTCCCTACACGGAGCATCTCTCTATGCCCGTTAGCAGATTTCCACCTTGCTGCCCTAAACCTACACCTATAAATCGGTGTGCTATGGCTCGACGCCCGGAGGTTTAGGTTACATCGGTTTATCGGGGCCCATATATCCGATATGCCTTCGGTACATTCAATACTTGCTCAGCAGGGCCGCACATGGATCGGTCCTCAATCGACACGGACAGGGCTGCGCACACAAGACTTCCTCTTGCTGCGCCCTAGCCCCTGCCTAGTCTCATTGTCATTACTAATGTGATCTCACATCACTCGAACCAATCCCGTGTGTCCCAAGCCTAACTCGCGGAGTAGATTCCAACCACTCGACTTGTACCGAAGTCCTATGAATCATTAAGCCTAGTCTGTCTACTCGAGGTCTTAGACACTACCCTCACTCTTATAGGAACCATTCTGGTTATGCAAGTGGGGTTCCATCCATCCTACACCTAATGCACATTCATACTTCACACTAGACATGTGAACAAAGCAAAACATTAAAAAGCGTTAATGCAAACCGGGACTTACATTGTTGCTGCTAGTCAGTAGTTAGATCTTCGTCCGGAAGGAGGATGTCAAGTACTTCCGTAGTCTCCTCGCCTTCGGCGACTACACGTTATCGAGATACTACATGTCAATTCAAATGCAATGTGTAAACTTTGAATGAGTAATTACTAATAACTCTAGCTAGCCCTCCCCTTTGGTTCTGAAATTTTTATGGTGGCTTGGTAGGGTCCTAACCAGAGTCTTGACCAAGTGGCATTTGAAACAAAGTTCATTTGAGCCTTGTACAAATAAAAGCCTATTTGGTCAATATTTGAGCCTCTAAGTAATTCCAGTGATTTTCATGGCTCCAACCATTACTTTCTGGAAACTAGAATTTAAGATGGTTCTAATGGAATTGGTTTCATGTAATTTGAAGAATCCTAGAGAAAGTTATGCCCTAAACAAGTTTTTGAGAAAATCTGAAAAATGTTTCTGTTCATTTTTCTATTTTCTCAGGGCAGTTCTCTTAATCACCCCATTAGGGGGAATAAATGAACTTGGATGAGTCTGAAAATTTTACTGAGACTCAAGGATTTTCCAATGACCCTCTCAGCCAAATTTCAGCATTTTTCATAAAGTAATTCTCCAGATAAAAATTCCCAACAGTTTAAATTTTAGGGAATTAATTCCGGAAAACTATTAGGTTTCATGAGCTTAAATTGATACTGCTGGAAAGTACTCAGAATTCTGAGTTCAGCAAAATTTGGTTCACTGGATTTGGAGTTTCCTAGCAAAAGTTCTAAGCATTTGAAGATTGAACCGAACCTGAAAATTCAAATAAAGTTTAAACTGTCGGGTGGGGTCCCCGGGCTATGTGTCAGCCTCCCAGCTAACCCACACAGAAGCCCGCATAATCACCCGTGCAGTGGCACGGGATCCCGGTGCCGCAGCAAATCCGGGGTGCTCTCAGCAGAGACCGACAAGCAGGGCCCGCGAGGCTTCTTCAACCTCGCGCTCTCGCGGCTCCCCGCCGCCCACCTCGCCGGAATACTCACCGCCGGGCGCTCTTCTGCCTGACCTCCTATGAAACTTACTGCCTGTGCATATCTCGGCCTGGGGAACACGGTGGTGCCCTCACCAGAGCTCGGCAATGGCCGGAACAGTGCTCCCGACGATAACAGCGGCCGGGAGCTCATCGGCGACGGCGAACTCGGCGTCCCCTGCATCTCTTTCGACGCGGTTTGCTCGAGGAGCTCCGATGACACCTGCTGATCACGGACATGCATCGATCCCCATGAAAATGGCCGCAACTACGACCTCACCAGCGAGGTGCCCTGTTCTCCGCCGCCGAGCCAAAATTGTAACAGAACTAAGGCCCTAGTGCATGGAACTGGCTGCTACTTGATCGAGGAGGTGCGCTAGGTATTCTAGAGCGTGTGTACGCTATAGCTTGATCGGCGGTTGCTCCTGTGCAACAAATTTCGCCGTAGACCGAATTCTAACCCTAACATGTACCGAGGAGGAAAACCAGGAATTCTCTCTCTACATCGCCGGAACTGGCGCACGGTTTCCTCCTACGGCTTCAGCACAAGTAGGCACACCTTTTCTTCTCTGTTGACGGCGCGTGAAACCGTCGGGATCGGCCGGTCGCCGGCGATCAGAGGAGGCGCGTCGAGTTCTTGCACGGACACGGGAGAGTAGCTCGGTATCTGCTTGTTTTCACTCGGGAAACCGAAGGAGGGGCGAAGCAGCTCGTGCGCTGGCCTTCGAGCCGCGATTTTTCACCGTGAGGTGGACGCCCGAGCGCTGCTGGCGGTTGGGGCACGGTCATGCTGGCGCGCGCGGCTTCGGCTGAAGGAAATATCACCCGAGGGAAAACTTCAGAGTGAAGTCTGCTGACATGTGGGCCTCCCCTCTAATTTCTTTTTCCACTTTTTCATTTCTGTTTTTGCTGAATATATCCCCAGCTACTCACCATTGAATGTGAGACTTAGCCCCCCAAGTGTTGGTTTGAATTTGAGTTCTCAAATTTGAACCTTGTTTGGCTAAATTTTGCTTCATTTTTCAACTGAAATTCAAATTCAGTTTTGAATTCTTGCAAATTTAGCTCCCGACAAGATGAACTCCAATTGGGGATGAAAATTGGTGGATTAACTCAGAAAAATGTGCTGAGTTTGAATGTGAAGCTAAATTTTGAATTTAAGTGATGAAAGTTGCTGCAATTTGAATTTATATTCAAATTGGCCTCTTTTTTCAAATGCCTCCAAAAGTGTTGGATTTATATGGAATTTGGCCTGAAACTTCCCAAGACTTTTTAAGTTCTAGGGGTGAGCTCAACCTCTCATGTTCATGTGTAGAAATCCTACTTTGTGAAAGTTAGGGCTTTCCCCTCTACTCACTCTTTTGATGGAGGTTACTTGCTCTTGACAATTCTTCACAAGATATCCACAACAAAACTGTGGTGTTGTGAGGTGATGAAAAGTTTTTGCAAGTCCCTTTTCTTGGGCTTTTACATCCCTCCCCTCCTTAAAAGAATCTCGTCCCGAGATTACAAAAGAAGAGACAGCGAATAGGAACTTACCCGTGTTGAGACGCCATGAACTCCGGGTAATTTGAGCGAAGGAATTCCTCGCTCTCCCACGTCGCTTCTTTGGCGGTGTGGTTGCTCCAGAGTATCTTGTAGAACCACAACGTTCTGCTACGTATGGTCCGAGCTTTCTCATCAATAATCGCCACCGGATATTCATCATATGTCAAATCCGGTTGCAACTTGACGATGTCTTCGGTAGGAACAGCAGCGGTATGCTTCAGACATTTTCGTAGTTGGGAAACATGGAAAACATCATGAACACCAGCAAGAGATGCCGGTAGCTCCAGTCTATACGCCGCTGGTCCGCACTTCTCGTTGATAGCATAGGGTCCAATGAAACGGGGAGCGAGTTTCCCCTTCACGCCGAACCGGTGCACGCCCTTCATCGGAGACACACGGAGATACACGTTTTCTTCGACTGCAAAGTGCAGCGGTCTACGCCTCTTATCAGCGTAGCTCTTCTGCCGGGATTGAGCGGCCTTAAAGTTGGCTTGAATCGTCCGAACGCGCTCTTCGGCGTCGTTCACCACATCAACCCCGAATGTGACCCTTTCACCGGACTCGCACCAGTTTAATGGGGTGCGGCATTTGCGACCTTAGAGAGCTTCGTAGGGTGCCATCTTGATAGTCGCCTGATAGCCATTGCTGTACGAGAATTCTGCCAACGGTAGGTGCGCATCCCAGTTCCTACCGTGGTGGATGGCACACGCCCTCAACATGTCTTCTAGTACTTGATTCACCCACTCTGTTTGCCCATCTGTCTGGGGGTGATAGGCAGAGCTCCTAATCAGCTTGGTACCCAATGCAGCGTGTAACTGCTCCCAAAAGCGAGATACAAATAATGCACCTCGATCTGAGACGATGGTCTTGGGTACACCATATAAGCATAAAATCTTCGCTATGTACAGCTCCGCGTATTTGCCGGCATTGTAATGTGTATGTACCGGGATGAAGTGAGCCGTCTTGGTTAACCGGTCAACGATTACCCAAATGGAATCATGCTTGTTGGACGTCAGGGGTAACCCCACAATGAAATCCATGCTCACATCTTCCCATTTCCATGCCGGGATCTTCAGGGGTTGCAACAGCCCTGATTTTCTCATATGATCAGCCTTCACTCGTCTACACGTATCACACTCGGATATGTACTGTGCTACCTCCCGCTTCATCCGCGTCCACCAAAATTTCTTTTTCAAATCTTGGTACATTTTGTTGCAGCCTGGATGAATGGAGTATTTAGACAAGTGAGCTTCATCGAGGATCTTTCTCCTCAGCTCCATATCCCGGGGTACGACTATGCGGTCATTGAACCATAGTGTCCCCTCATCATATTTCCGGAAACACTTGATCTCCCCATTGTCTATCCGTCTCCAGAGATGTGCCATGCCCTTATCAATCTTATGAGCTGCAATGATGTCCTCCCTAATAGCAGGGATGAGGGAAAGGTTGTAAAGCGATCCATAAGGAACCAAGTATAAACTCGGCTCTTCCTCCTCCACCGGCGTAATGGTGGGGTTATGGACATGTGATTTCCGACTCAGTGCGTCGGCAACCACATTCGCCTTGCCGGGGTGGTAATGAATCTCAATTTCATAATCTTTGATTAGTTCTAACCACCTCCTTTGCCTCATGTTCAGTTCCTTCTGGTTGAAAATATACTTCAAGCTCTTGTGGTCGGTGTAGAGATGCACCAAATTTCCCAGGAGATAGTGCCTCCACATTTTCAGCGCCAAAACCACTGCAGCAAACTCAAGATCATGAGTCGGATAGTTCTGCTCATGGTTCCGAAGTTGGCGTGATCTATATGCAACCACACATCCTTCCTTCATCAACACGCAACCGAGCCCAATACCGGACGCGTCACAATACACGTCGAAGGGCTTGGTCGTATCCGGTTGAGCTAAGACCGGGGCTGTGGTGAGATGCTCCACTAATGCTTGGAATGCTCCTTCACATGCCGTGTTCCAAACATATTTTGTTCCCTTTTTCAGCAATTCTGTCATCGGCTTAGCAAGCTTGGAGAAACTCGGAATGAATCCCCGATAGTATCCCGCTAAGCCGAGGAAGCTTCTGACTTCATGGACTGAAGTGGGAGCTTTCCATTTCAGCACTTGCTCTATTTTGCTTGGTTCAACCGCAATACCTTCCGCTGAGATGATATGTCCCAGAAATGGCACTTGGCTGATCCAAAACTCACATTTGCTGAACTTGGCGTATAGCTTATGGTCCCGTAGGCGTTGAAGAACAATCCTCAAGTGTTCAGCGTGTTCTGCTTCTGTCTTGGAGTAAACCAAGATATCATCAATGAACACCACAACGAACTTGTCCAGCTCCGGCATGAACACCGAGTTCATGAGATACATGAAATGTGCTGGACCATTTGTGAGACCAAAAGACATGACGAGATATTCGTATAAGCCATATCTCGTCGAGAAAGCCATCTTCGGGATATCCTCCGCCCGGATCTTTATCTGATGATATCCAAAGCGAAGGTCCATCTTGGAGAACACACTCGCCCCCACAAGTTGATCAAACAAAATTTCCATGCGGGGCAGTGGGTACTTATTCTTGATGGTGACGGTGTTGAGCGGCCGGTAGTCCACACACAGCCTCAAGGTTTCATCCTTCTTCTTCACGAACAGCACCGAGCATCCCCAAGGCGAGGAACTCTGCCTAATGAAACCTTTGCTCAACAGGTCATTGAGCTGTTTTTTCAGTTCAGCCAGCTCATTTGGAGCCATTTTGTATGGTCTCCGTGATATGGGCGTAGTCCCGGGTGCAAGTTCAATCTTGAACTCGACATCCCGCTCAGGTGGCATGCCCAGAAGATCATCCGGGAACACGTCAGGGTACTCCCGGACTACGAGGATGTCCTCTAACTTGAGAGCTTCAGCATTATTAATTTCTGAAACTTCCCGGACTGGATTACCTAACACCATGGAGTGTGGACGGTGGAATGGAGAATTCAGATGAACCGTCCGTGTCCGAGGGTTCAGGACAGCGCCATGGTAGTTTAGCCATGACATCCCTAAGATTGCATCAATCTTTTGCCCCGTAAGGATTATTAAGGTGGTGGGATATAGCTGCCCACCTAAGCACAGAGGTGCTTTTGGAATCATCATATTTGCTGAAATCTTCCCTCCCGGTGAGCAGATCCTATATGTGCAGTCGGTTGGGAAGACTTGCATTTGATGCTTAGCCACATAGGATGCACTTATAAAACTGTGGGTTGCACCAGAACCGAACAATATGATGATGGCTTGATCGTTGAGTGTGAACGTACCCGCCAGCACGTTGTCTCCCTCCGGGGCGTCCTCATTGTCGAGGTTGCGAACGCCCCCAGTCCGCTGACCAACCTTCTTGACCGGAGGTTGGCCTCGAGCACCGCCCTGGAACTGGGCTTGCCCGCTGCTTTGCTGCCCCTGAGGACAGTCCTTCGCAAAATGGCCCGCCTGGCCACACGTGAAGCAAGTGAAGCGGGGTGTTCCTCCGCTGATCGGCGGACGGAAACCCGGGGCGCGTTGTGGTGGTGGGAACGCCCGTGGTGTCGTCTGCTGCTGCTGCTGTCGCGGTGGTGGCATCGGCGGGCGGAACGGGGGTGCCTGGAAAGAACGACCCCCGAACTGTTGAGGTCGTGCCGGTGGATGCCACTGCTGTCCGGATGGTGTCCGATACACCATGCAGTACTTCTGGGGAGTGCCACCCCCACTGCTGGGTGGAGTGCTGCGCTTCCGCTGCTCAGCCGCCAACTCCCGCTGAGCATCTTCTTGCATTATCGCGGCATTGACGAGGTCGTTGAAGGTGCCGCGATTGCTTTGAGTGAGATGTGTCTTCATCTCGGGGTGTAACCCCCGATAGAAATGCTCCCGCTTCTTCTCCTCGGTGGAGACGTAATCAGACGCATATTGCACCAGATGGTTGAAGGCACGGGAGTAGTCGTGAGCACTCCTCCCGCCCTGCTTCAGCTCCAAGAATTCTTGGAACTTCCTCTTCATTATCCCGGGAGGAATATGATAGGCGCGGAACGCCTCCCAGAACTCTTCCCACTCCACGGCATGGCCAGCCGGACGTGAGGCGACATAGTTCGCCCACCACGCACCGTGAAGCTGCTGCGCTGCGAACAGAGTCTTTTGCCACTCCGTGCATTGGAGCAGCCCGAACTTGGACTCGATCGTCCGCAGCCAGTTGTCAGCCTCCAGCGGTTCTTCTGCTTCAGTGAACACTGGAGGGTGCGTACTCATGAAGTCCGAGTACGTCACATCACGGGGCTCACGAGGCCCCCTCTCTTTACGCCCCCCCCCCCCCCCCCCCGCCTGGGACGTATTCTGCACAATCGTGCGGAGCAGGTCGGTCTGCTCCTCATGATTCCCCACCAGTGCCGCTATCACATCCGCTAGGGTAAGCGGAGGAGGCGGTGGTGGTTGTTGCTGCGGGGTGCTGTCGTAGGCAGGTGGCTGGGAGTCATTGCCTCCCTGCTGGCTAGGGCCACCAATCTCGTGCGTGGTCCGAGTGTGAACCATCTGCAACCATACGACAATAAACATCAGTCCCGCAACATATTGCATGCAGTCCAATAAAATGGCGTAAAACATAATGACAATAAGACATGCGATACATCCCGTATACAGATAATGTAATAACTTTGCACAAGCTACACCATTAACAGACCAAATACAAGCTAGTTTAAATCCAAATTGACGGACTTCCTCTTTGGAAGTTCATCACAACTAGGTTTGGTCACTACGAGACGTTACTATCGCCTTGTCATCACGTATACTACCCTTTTATCTTCAATACGACACAAACATGGTCTCTAGTAAAAGAAACTTGAGTGAGACCTATACTCAAATCTTTCACTAGTTGAAGATAACCTCTCATGAGTATGTTCTACCCTATTGGAGTACTTAAACCCCCTTAGGGTACAACAATCTCTCTAATGAGTTCAACTGTCATCCCTCTGTCAGAATGACCAATTTCTACATATCCAAGATTTTGATCTGGTTCTGGGCATTTTCATGACTCAAGTTGAATACCAAAGTTAAAGTTAACTTACGTATCTTTCCAACAAGTATTTATTTGCCCTCATATAAGCTCTGGTTTAAAAGTTAGGGTAATTCAAAGTCAACATAATTCCTGGAAAAATTTCAACAGCACCTCCTTTGGAAGTTGCTGTTTTCAACTTTGGTTTCCACGGAATTCCGTGCTGCAAATACAGACACTTTGAATTACAAAGATGTAACACATCTCCTACCCTTTCTAAAGATGTATGATATGACAATTTTTTATTTTTCTATAATAAGTTATGTTTGAAAAACAGATCAGTCCAGAGAGTGTTTAAATCTGTCCTGGTTCTGGATAGTTTACATCCCTCTGGAATTTAGGCCACCATAAGATGTGATTCAGCTCTGGAAGTACACAAAAAAGTTGTAGAGTACTTAAACAACTTTCCAGAACTATATCCCACACCTCCATTTGCTAAATAATTTGTGAGTTATGCCCTGTCAAAGTTCAGCAAACTTGCTGCCCAAAACAGAGCACTCTGTTTTTCAATCTTTTGGAACTATACTGATCAACTATCAAATTTTTCTACCCAACCAGTATCCTAAACGTTGAAACTTAGTGATTTTAATTCCCTATTATCATTATCTTTCGTGTACATGCCTACAATACGTCGGTACTGTGTTCCTCACAAAAGAAAATCCTAACCGGATTATACCAGCATGTACGTCTCAATTGTGGCACTAAACGGTCTCTCGCACACGTTTACTACACGGATACATACGTGGTTAGTACCTAGTGATGCACTCAAAGGTTATGTTTCCATTTCAGGCAGGACCATATTTAAAAGTAAATACAAACGCCTGTATCATTGTCATACGGCCGTCCTTGAGTTAAGTCACGTCTCAAGGTACGTGATCATGTTTCAACACCACACGACGGGGAACCCGAGTATGTCATGAATGGTTCGTCACGGTTGGGAATGTATCAACTCAACAGTTACCACCTACTGCCCTGCAGGGCACGCCGATGGCAAGCGCTGCGTATGTCCTCCTGGACTATTTCCAGACGAACACACTCTCGCGTTACTGACCACGCGATGGGATCTCCACTTACTTGTCTAATGCACGCTAGGGATCAGCGTTTCATATGAACTCAGAAACATGAAGAGTCCAAGAGTTTCATATTGACGTATCACACCAAGCTGTGAGACCTATCGCTGAACCACGTTCCTCGTCAGGGGAGCTAACCGAAATTGAACCAGTTTCGGTGGCATTCCTTACCATTCTTACCAGAGCGTAGGTGTGTCGTTACATAATGAAAATTCAGAATTATAACACATATGTCAGTCCTGCCACTTTAAGTAAATATGCTAGTATAGTTCTTACTTGGACAAACTACCGGATCCTCACCGTAAACCTAAGTTTTCCCGTAATACCATCATTAAGTACTGTGCTATCCCCAATGCGCCTCTGATACTAGGCTGTGGCGGACCAGAATCCGCTCATCCAGGATCGTAGAGGGTGGTGCCGCACGATGTGACACCTGACAGCACACATCATAAGGACACCTTTTATTACATGGGAAACCAACTGAACTGTACAAACAGGTACAATCTTCAGTTACAAACTATTGTTTATATTACACAGCAGAAGTCTAAATTGTACCATTCACGCCCGCCTATCTAGCAAAAGTCGGTTGCCCAGCCCTAGGGCAACCCACACTAGCTGCAGTCCTCAGCTCAGCGCGGCGTGTACGGCTCCCACTCAGTCGTGGTCTCCGACGGAGGGTAACCCTCGCCGGTGGACTCGTAACCCGAGTCCGTGGGTGGCTCCTCACCTGAAAAACACTTAAGCAGCAACCATGAGCACGATGGCTCAACAAGACTTAACCGACTCACCTAGGCATGAAACTCTACATGTAGTGTACAATGAACTTGGGACGGTAAGATTGCAGCAAACGGACACGCCTACAAGTTCATCCTTAGTTCATATTTTAGCCACAAGTTAACAGTTCACGAAGCTGAAATTTAGTAAGCAATATTTGGTGACACACATGTAACAATACAATTAGATCATAACAGCAATATTGAATCATCATAATTCATACATTAGCCTACGTCACGACTCAGTGAACAAGCGGTACTCGTCACCGCGAGGGACGGCGAATCGACTCGATATACACCTGCAGGGATACCCAAAGAGCACGTCACATATGCCCACCAGTGGAGCTGCACAGCACGCTCACTCGATGTCGTGCGGGACAACCTTTCGCCCAACAGCCCAAACGTTGAACCGGTCACACCAAAATGGATAGGAGGTTCCCTACACGGAGCATCTCTCTATGCCCGTTAGCAGATTTCCACCTTGCTGCCCTCAACCTACACCTATAAATCGGTGTGCTATGCCTCGACGCCCGGAGGTTTAGGTTACATCGGTTTATCGGGGCCCATATATCCGATATGCCTTCGGTACGTTCAATACTTGCTCAGCAGGGCCGCACACGGATCGGTCCTCAATCGACACGGACAGGGCTGCACACACAAGACTTTCTCTTGCTGCGCCCTAGCCCCTGCCTAGTCTCATTTTCATTACTAATGTGATCTCACATCACTCAAACCAATTCCGTGTGTCCCAAGCCGAACTCGCGAGTAGATTCCAACTACTCGACTTGTACCGAAGTCCTATGAATCATTAATCCTATCCTGTCTACTCGAGGTCTTAGACACTACCCTCACTCTTATAGGAACCATTCTGGTTATGCAAGTGGGGTTCCATCCATCCTACACCTAATGCACATTCATACTTCACACTAGACATGTGAACAAAGCAAAACTTTAAAAAGGGTTAATGCAAACCGGGGCTTGCCTTGTTGCTGCTGGTCAGTGGTTAGATCTTCGTCCGGAAGGAGGAAGTCAAGTACTTCCGGAGTCTCCTCGCCTTCGGCGACTACACGTTAATGAGATACTACATGTCAATTCAAATGCAATGTGTAAACTTTGAATGAGTAATTACTAATAACTCTAGCTAGCCCTCCCCTTTGGTTCTGAAATTTATATGGTGGCTTGGTAGGGTCCTAACCAGAGTCTTGACCAAGTTTCATTTGAAACAAAGTTCATTTGAGCCTTGTACAAATAAAAGCCTATTTGGTCAATATTTGAGCCTCTAAGTAATTCCAGGGGTTTTCATGGCTCCAACCATTACTTTATGAAAATAGAATTTAAGATGGTTCTAATGGAATTGGTTTCATGTAATTTGAAGAATCCTAGAGGAAGTTATGCCCTAAACAAGTTTTTGAGAAAATCTGAAAAATGTTTCTGTTCATTTTTCTATTTTCTCAGGGCAGTTCTATTAATCATCCCATTAGGGGAATAATGAACTTGGATGAGTCTGAAAATTTTACTGTGACTCAAGGATTTTCCAATGACCCTCTCAGCCAAATTTCAGCATTTTTCATAAAGTAATTCTCCAGATAAAATTTCCCAACAATTTAAACTTTAGGGAATTAATTCTGGAAAACTATTAGGTTTCATGAGCTGAAATTGGTATTGCTGGAAAGTACTCATAATCCTGAGTTCAGCAAAATTTGGTTCACTTGATTTGGAGGTTCCTAGCAAAAGTTCTAAGCATTTGAAGATTGAACCAAATCTGAAAATTCAAATAAAGTTTAAACTGTCGGTGGGGTCCCCGGGCTATGTGTCAGCCTCCCAGCTAACCCACACAGGAGCCCGCAGAATCACCCGCGCAGTCGCACGGGATCCCGGTGCCGCAGCAAATCCGGGGTGCTCTCAGCAGAGACCGACACGCGGGGCCCGCGAGGCTTCTTCAACCTCGCGCTCCCGCGGCTCCCCGCCGCCCACCTCGCCGGAATACTCGCCGCCGGGCGTTCTGCTGCCTGACCTCCGACGAAACTCACCGCCTGTGCATATCTCTGCCTGGGGAACACGGTGGTGCCCTCACCAGAGCTCGGCAACGGCTGGAACAGTGCTCCCGACGATAACAGCGGCCGGGAGCTCATCAGCGACGTCGAACTCGGCATCCCCTGCATCTCTTTCGACGCGGTTTGCTCGGGGAGCTCCGCTGACACCTGCTGATCACAGACATGGGCACCGATCCCGGTGAAAACGGCCACAACTACGACCTGACCAGCGAGGTGCCCTGTTCTCCGCCGCCGAGCCAAAATTTTGACAGAACTAAGGCCCTAGTGCATGGAACTGACTGCTACTTGATCGAGGAGGTGCGCTAGGTATTCTAGAGCGTGTGTACGCTATAGCTTGATCGGCGGTTGCTCCTGTGCAACAAATTTCGCCGTAGACCAAATTCTAACCCTAACATGTACCGAGGAGGAAAACCAGGAATTCTCTCTCTACATTGCCGGAACTGGCGCACGGTTTCCTCCTACGGCTTCAGCACAAGTAGACGCACCTTTTCTTCTCTGTTGACGGCACGTGAAACCGTCGGGATCGGCCGGTCGCCGGCGATCAGAGGAGGCGGCGTCGAGTTCTTGCACGGACACGGGAGAGTAGCTCGGTATCTGCTCGTTTTCACTGGGGAAACCGAAGGAGGGGCGAAGCAGCTCGTATGCTGGCCTTTGAACCGCGATTTTTCACCGTGAGGTGCACGCCCGAGCGCTGCTGGCAGTCGGGGCGCGGTCGTGCTGGCGCGCGCGGCTTTGGCTGAAGGAAATATCACCCGAGGGAAAACTTCAGAGTGAAGCCTGCTGACATGTGGGCCTCCCCTCTAATTTCTTTTTCCACTTTTTCATTTCTGTTTTTGCTGAATATATCCCCAACTACTCACCATTGAGTTTGAGACTTAGCCCCCAAGTGTTGGTTTGAATTTGAGTTCTCAAATTTGAACCATGTTTGGCTAAATTTTGCTTCATGTTTGAACTGAAATTCAAATTCAGTTTTGAATTCTTGCAAATTTAGCTCCCGACAAGATGAACTCCAATGGGGATGAAAATTGGTGGATTAACCCAGAAAATTTTGCTGAGTTTGAATGTGAATCTAACTTTTGAATTTAAGTGATGAAAGTTGCTGCAATTTGAATTTATATTCAAATTGGCCTCTTTTTTCAAATGCCTCCAAAAGTGCCTCCAAAGGTGTTGGATTTACATGGAATTTGACCTGAACCTTCCCAAGACTTTTTAAGTTCTAGGGGAGAGCTCAACCTCTCATGTTCATGTGTAGAAATCCTACTTTGTGAAAGTTAGGCCTTCCCCTCTACTCACTCTTTTGATGGAGGTTACTTGCTCTTCACAATTCTTCACAAAATATCCACAACAAAAACTGTGGTGTTGTGAGGTGATGAATAGTTTTTGCAAGTCCCTTTTCTTGGGCTTTTACAGGTTACATACTCCTTGAACCGGTCCTTAGAACCCAGGCAAGCACGGATTCCCAACCAAAGCATCCAGTTTGCCTAGATTCCTACCTCTAACATAATTCATAATATTCCATTCGAGGGTAAATAATCAAGGTGATGATCTCATATTCCATTTATCCCATTCTAAGCATGGCTAAGCATGAGTAGTATAAATAAATAAATAACATAATAAAATAACTCCCAACCCAGGCTACAAGGAAGCAAGATAATGAAAATCTAGGGAAACTTCCTAGCATGGGTTTCATAGTTTAGTTTACAATGCAAATAGTTCTAGCTACACATCCTAGCTTAGGTGCAAAGTGGTCAAGGACACATTCCTTCTTCCTGCTGCTCCGGTAATAGAAAGTCTTGATCTTGGAAAGTGAGAACCGGCTCTGGGGCTGGTTCTACTCATGCCAACATACCCATAGCAAAAGAAAATAACATTCCATGAGCATTCATCCACACATACACTCATGCAAGTCATACATACAGGCATACACATTGCTTCACTTTATTAGTTACATCCTTTGCATAAACATGTATATTCCACCCCTAAACAGGATTTTCATATCTCCTAATCAACTTTCCAATTGAAACTTTATGTTCAAAAATCCTTATATGACATTTCCTAAGTGTATACATATTTTTCTCATATTTTCAGATTTATTCCTATGCCTAAAAGTGAATTTCAGAATTAAAACCGAAACTAAATTGTCTTTTCAGAATTCATTCTCCATCTAAATCCAAACTGCAAAATGTTCTACAAGTTTTTAAAGTGCTAGGGCAATTCAATTTAACCTTACACACATTTCAGATTTATTTTTTGCCTAAAATAGATTTTCAGCAATAAACAGAAACTAACTTGGAATTTTCAGATTTAATTTACCACCTAAAACCAGTTTTCAGATTACTCTAATTGTTTTCAAAGTACTAGATTAACTCACAATGAATTTACCTAATTATTTGCATTTATAATAAATTTAAATCCTATTCAAATGTCTAAATACCTAATTTAAATGTCATACAGGGTCCAAAATTCTATTTTCTATAATACTCAGGGGCCTAAACCTCAAACAAAGAAAGAGTCTCCAAATTTCTATTAAGTCCAAGGGCTAAAACAGCAGTTTAAACGTGTTTGCATATTTTCCAGGAAGTCCAGGGGGTAGACCAAAATTTCAGGGGCTAACTCGTGTTTTCCGAAAGCCTCAGGGGGTAGCGCGATAAATTCCCGGCGGGAATCGACGCTTTAAACGTGGGCCGTCGGATTTTAAATGGACGGTCCCGATTAGATCATCGAAGGGGTACGCGGGGTTCTGTTCCTGGCCGCGGGATTTAAAATGGACGGTGATCCGGAGGCCACGTCGTTCCGGCCAGCGGCAGCGACTGCATGCGGCGGCTTGGGGCGGTACTCACTGGCGATCTCGCCGGATTTGCACGAAATTGCGTCTAACGGCCCTAGAACTCAGTTTTCCTTGCATGATTCGAAGGAGGGGGAAGTGGGGGTCTCACCAGTGAAGTTTCCTTGGACTCGAAGAGAGCAGAAGGCAGTCGATGACGAGGTCTTGCGGCGGCGACCGTCGGCTACCGTCGTCAAGGCTCTCGGGTGCGTGATCTCCGGGGTTTTCTTGCCCGAGAGCTGCACGACCACATGTAAAAGCTATCTGAGTGATCTAATAAGGAAGGAAAAAGGGGTGTCGACGGGGTGATGGCAAAGTGCGGCGGTTACTCACCGACACGCGTCGGGATGGGTCTTTCAGGCGAGGTTCCTTTGCAAAGTCGACGCTGAGAAGTTGAGGCGGTCTCTGTGGTGCACCATGATGCGTTAGCCTGAGGAAAATGATGTTGAACCAAAATAATTTCAGCTAGGCGGCGGCGCACTCACCAGAGAAGAAAAGTGCGATTCGGGGTGAAAACTGGATGGGAATTGAGGGGTTTTTATCGAGGCCGAGGCGGAGGGAGTTGGTGGCGCGTGGGACGGGCGCGGGGTGTGGTTGTTGCGATCGTGCACGACGTGGGCGGCGTCTCTGGAGTCGGCTGTGGATCCCGACGCAGGAGAGAAGGGCGGGCGACGGTTGAAGAAGAACACGCTGACTGGCGGGGCCCACGCGGCAGTGAGAGGGAAGGGAGGGAGAAGGGGCACGGCTGGTTGGGCCGCTCGGCGGGTTTCGGCTCAGTCGCCCATTTTTTTCATTTTTTTTCCTTTTCTTTTCTGTTTCCCCACTTCAAATTTGAATTCCAATTCCAACTTTTGGATTTTTTCCTATGCATCACGTCCAAAATTTCTCTTTTAAGTTTTTGAAACTTTTTGGTGTTACAACTCTACCCCCCTTAAAAGAAATCTTGTCCTCGAGATTTGGTGACCCTAGGGGAATAGATCCGGAAACGGTGCCTTGAGTTCGTCATCTCTTTCCCATGTGGCTTCTTCTTCCGAGTGATATTTCCACTGCACTTTGCACATTCGGACTCTTTTGTTCCTTGTGATGCGTTCCATTGTCTCAAGAATCTTCATTGGGTGTTCGGCATACGAAAGGTCTTCTCGGACGTCTATCTCATTCATTGGTAACCTCTCTCCGAAGGTTCTCAAGCATTTCTTGAGTTGTGACACATGGAACACATCGTGTACGTCTGATAGGCGAGCTGGTAATTCCAACTGATATGCAACTTCGCCCTTCCTCTCTAGAACCTGAAAGGGTCCGATATACTGAGGTGATAGTTTCCCTTTCACTTTGAATCGATGGAGTCCTTGATAGGACACACTTTGAGATAGACATAGTCCCCTACTTCAAAGGTGAGCTCTCTTCTCCGTATATCTGCATAGCTCTTTTGTCTTGTTTGAGCTATCCTTAAGTTGTTGCGGATTTCTCTCACTTTCGCCTCAGCATCTTGTAGCACTTCTGGCCCAAATACTTTACTTTCCCCAGTTTGATTCCAAAACAACAAAGTTCTGCACTTTCTCTCATACAACGCCTCAAAGGGAGACATCTTCATGCTAGCCTGGTAGCTGTTGTTATTGGAGAACTCGGCATATGGTAAGTTCTTCTTCCAACTCCTAATGTTCTTGAGTGCACAAGCTCTCAACATGTCCTCGAGGATCTGATTCGTTCTTTCTATCTGCCCGTCGCTCTGTGGATAATATGCAGAGCTGAAATTCAGATGAGTCCCATGGTTTCATGTAACTTCTGCCAGAACCTTGAGGTAAACTGTGTTCCTCGATGTGACACTATCTTCTTTGGCACCCCATGAAAACACACAATTCTAGACATGTACAATTCCACCAATTTGGAACTGCTGTAATTTTCTTTCACAGGGATGAAATGAGCTACCTTAGTCAGTCGATCGACTATGACACATATTGAATCATATCCCGATTGGGTTCTAGGCAGTCCCACTATGAAGTCCATGCTTATTTCTTCCCATTTCCATTCAGGTACTTTGAGTGGTTGCAACAATCCCGCAGGTCGTTGATGTCCTGCTTTCACCAATTGGCACGTGTCACACAAGGCGACGTGTTCTGCAACATCTCGCTTCATGCTGTACCACCAGTACCTGCTTTTGAGATCGTGGTACATCTTCGTACTCCCAGAATGAATGGAGTAGTCAGAATCATGAGCTTCGAATCAATTCACAAATCTCCTTTATCTCCGACACACATATCCTTTTTCCATGACATATCGTGCCTTGTTCATCCTCCTTAAACCCATGAGCTTTATTCTCTTTGATGAGTCTTTTGATCTCTTGAATTTTCTCATCATCTTTCTGACTGTTGTGTATGTCCTGCTCCAGCGTGGAGTCCACTTCCATTGCGATGGCCTCACCATTATTCACAAGACATAAATTGAGTCTTGCAAATTCCTCACACAATTCTGTAGGTGTGTCATTTAAGCTCAACATGTTGACATGTATCTTTCGGTTTAAAGCATCCACCACGATGTTTTCTTTTCCCGGATGATAGTTGATACCCACATCAAAGTCGTTGATCAGCTCTAACCATCGCCTTTGTCTGAGGTTAAGATCTGGCTGTGTGAAAATATACTTCAAACTTTTATGGTCACTATATATCTCTGTCCTCTTTCCCATTAAATATGCCTCCAAAGTTTCAACGCGTGGACCACTACGGCTAGCTCTAGGTCATGCGTAGGAAAGTTCTTCTCGTGTTTCTAAAGTTGCCTGGAAGCATATGCCACAACATGTCCATCTTGCATGAGGACACATCCCAATCCGTGTCCAGAAGCATCACAATACACTGAAAAATTCTTCTGCATATCTGGCATGGCTAGCACTGGGGTTGTTGTCAACCTCTTTTTAACTCCTAGAAACTTGCTTCACGTTCCGGTGCCCACGTGAATGCAATTCCCTTCTCTAACATCTTGGTGAGAGGCCTTGAAATCTTGAAGAACCCCTCAATAAATCACCGGTAGTATCCGGCCAAGCCTAAGAAGCTCTGGATTTCCCCGATGTTTTTAGGAGTCTTCCACTACTGCACATCCGCAATCTTGGCGTGATCCACGGATATTCCTCCTTCTGAGATTATGTGTCCTAAGAAGGGGACACTCTTCAGCCAAAACTCACATTTACTTAGCTTGGCATAGAGTTGGTGCTCTTGCAACTTTTGCAGCACCAATCTTAAGTGCTTCTCATGTTCCGCTTCATCTTTGGAGAAAATAAGAATGTCATCAATGAAAACCACCACAAACTTGTCCAAGTATTCCATGAATACCTTGTTCATGAGGTACATGAAGTATGTCGGGCCATTTGTTAACCTGAACGGCATGACCGTGTACTCATACAGCCCGTACCGAGAGACGAAAGACGTCTTGGAATGTCGGATGGTCTTATCTTCAGTTGGTGATATCCCGATCTGAGATCAATTTTTGAAAACACACATGCCCCTCTCAACTGATCGAACAAGTCTTCAATGTGAGGCAACGGATACTTGCTTTTGATGGTTACCTCATTTAGTGCGGGGTAGTTTATGCACAACCTTTGGGTTCCATCCTTCTTGGGCACGAATATCACTGGAGATCCTCAAGGTGAGGAACTAGGACGAATGTACCTTTTTTCGTCAATTCCAGGATATGTTCTTTGAGCTCTTCTAGTTGCTTGGAATCCATCCGGTAGGGCCTCTTATATATCAGGGCTATTACAGGTATTAGTTTGATCACGAATTCCACTTCACGATCTGGGGGCATACCTGGTAACTCCTTAGGAAAAACATCTGAGTACTCCATTATTACTCTTATCTCTTCAAGTTTCACGTCCACTTGATTGAGTTTAATGTCCCTCCTAGGTTCTTGGACAGCCATGAATTTAACCTTGGTGCCACTAGTATGAGTTAACTTCACCGTTCTGGTCGAACAATGGATAATTCCATTATGTTTGGTCAGCCAGTCCATACCCAAAATAATATCTATCCCTTGTGAGTTTATCACTATGAGGTTTGCAGAAAACACTACCCCATTGATGTCTAGACTCACCTTAGGGCATACTTGTCTTTTTCTTATTCCCCCCTAGAGAATTTACTGCTAGCAGGTGGTTCATTTGTGTTATTGCTATATCATGTTTCTTAAAAAATTCTTGAGCAATGAAGAGTTGGTAGCACCAGAATCAAACAAAATGGTTGCTGTGTGGAAATTTGCAGAAAACTTACCAATCACCACACCAGGTGCCTCTTGCGCTTCCTCCATAGTCATGTGGTTCACCCTTCCACGCACCAGGTTCTGCTGCTGTGGCTGCATAGGCTTCTTCTTAGGACACTTGTTGGCATAGTGTCTCACCTCACCACAGTTGAAGCACTATACCCCAACTTTGGGCGCCTGACCTTTGTTATCCTGGGGTGGATTTTGTGGCACTTGTCCTGCCGGCCGAGGTGGATACGCAGGACGCGGCTGCTGCAGAAACTGGCGCTGCGGCTGTACCTATGCTGATGAAGGCCTGAAATTTGGGTCATAACCTCTCGGTTCTGAGTAGGGTACCATAGCACAGCTCATCTGTCCGGCAGGCTGCGGTGCAAAACGTGGGCGTGTGTTGCTTCTTGAAGCTTGATATGGCCATTCCATCTTTCTCTTATGTTCATTCTCCAGGGCCTTCATCTTCCTTTCTACAATAAACGCCTTGTCCACCATCTTCAGGAAGCTTTCATACTCGTTAGAGGACATGGCACATTGCATCTCCATGGTGAGCCCTTCGATGAAGCAGTCCTGTTTGTGCTCATTGTTTCAATGTCCCTTGGTGCATAGCAGGAAAACTGGGTAAACTTGGTGAGGTATTCCCTCACTGTCATGTTACCTTGTTGAAGCCCGAGGAACTCCTTCCTCTTGTTCTTGAGTTCTCCCCTTGGAATGTAGTGGTTTCGGAAACTACGCTTGAACTCCTCCCAAGTTATGTTCTCGGGGTCACCGTGGGCTGCCACATAGGCGGTCCACCAGTCAGCCGCGGGTCCGTGCAGCTGGTGAGAGGCAAACAGCACACTCTCTTGCCCTTGACATTGTATGATCCTCATCTTGCTTTCAATGGTTTTTAACCAATCGTCTGCCTCCAAGGGTTCAGCAGCACTGGCAAACTGGGGGTTGAGTTCCTAGAAACTCACTCAACCTTGGTTGACGTGGTGCAGCTTGTGGGGATGGAGCTTGATGTAAGTTTGCCACCACTTGAGTCAAATTCTGGATGAGCTGATTTTGGTTGTCAAGCATTTGGTGAATTGGGTGAGCTCCTCCTCGGCGACCACCCCTGCCTTTCCCTCCAGGAATAGGAGGGTTGGCGGCCTCATTGTTGTTGTTGTGGTTGGCACCACAACCTCTTCCTCTTCTAGCCATCTATCATGATTAACCAAATGTCAACTTAACCATTACGTATTAACTTCCCATGTAGGTGGCATAAATTTAAACTTTTGGGAACATTAGAGATTTAGTCAACTCAGAAAATTTCACACAACTTCTAATCACCATCTCTCATAGGATAACAAATGCAAACTTTTCATCATAATGTCTCACACGGAAGTGAATGCAAACATAAAGACGAGGTTGTGGACAAGTGGCCATGGCTTCCACAACTCACGTCACACACCAAACATTAACAAGCAAATAAATAGGTTATTTACGCGACTACTCGATGAAATGCTAGATTAAAGGAAATGACTCTAAACGACTCGCATCACTATGCTGGCTCATCGGTGTCTTCATCTTCATTGCGGCTGCCTCCTGACTCCGCTCTAGGTGGGAAAGCGGCTGGTGGAGAAGTACGATGTCGCTTGTTCACCCTTCGGTCTAGGGAATCAGGCGTCCAGGAGTCATTCTCAGAGATATACAGCTCGTTCTGATCTCCTCTCTCCCTCGCCCTCAAACAGGTACGAAGGGTAGCCTCAGTCTCCTTCAGGGTGTCACGTACATCCTGAAGCTCCTGCTGGCACTCCTGCAGCCTAGTGCTGAGCATAGCTGAGTCCTCCAAGCACATATCCATGTGGTCGTGGGTACTTCCTTCCTGGACCAGCGGGTACTTGTACTCCGAGGTGCCACTCTCACGCTGGAGAACGTACATGTACTCAGTCCTATCCAGGGGGCCACGGTTGATGTAACTCTAACAGGTAATGGCCTCCCAAGTGACATCCTTCTCAGCATCGCCCTTTGTCGCCGACAAGCTGGTGAGTGGTGGATTTTGAGCAATCTGTTGTCGTGGAAAATCCTCATCTCTGAGCTCCACTCTTCATGCTCCGCGCGGATGGTCTTGCTACAGCTGTAGTGTACGGTCAGCTTGCCGGTGTTGCCAGCAGTGTGGAGCATACGTCGAAGACGACGCAGCAAGCTCCCTACACCTAACCCGTGAGAGTGGTGCATCATAGGGTGGTTCTCCTCCCTCAATGCAGGTGCAACTATAGGGACTCTTCCTCGGTGGACTTGCGAGTTATGCGGATCATGCGGACCATCTAAAAACATAAAATATTTAAAAAAATTTAGTTAGATAATAAGCAAATAAACACTCTATTTTGAATAATAGTTAAGACAATATGAGTAAATAGAGGAACAATATTAAATGACACTTTTACCCCACACCTTTTGTAAATATTTTTTAAGAACATAATGTCCTTAAATACGTCCATTTCTACCTAGGTTCACGTTCCTACGAGCAACCTTGTTTCTGATACCACTTCTGTCACACCCGGTTTTTCTGAAGAACAACCAAGTGATTCCCACATGTATGCCAGGATCAATTTCTCATACATGTGACGACAAATAGTGAAACATCATAATATTACAAGCCAAGTGTTCGAATACAAATAAGTCTTACATATAGTCTCGAAGATGACAAATATGTTCATAACATGAAATTAAACATAGCAGCGGAAATATGGTCTTGTGGGCTCTGTCACAGGCGTTGCCCGGGGGACTCCGTGAACCTAAAACCCTTCTGCAGGACCAAAGTCTTCATTGTTGTACACCACTTCATTTCTTTGGCCTGAGCAGCAAGTAAAACCAACGAAAAAGCAAGCTTGAGTACCATTGGTACTCAGCATGGGAAATTAAATGTCATGCAGGTTAGAACAAGGAAAGGCTTAACTCATGGTTAAAGCACTACGCAACAATCCCTATCTCCTTAGCTTATTAAGCACCTACATTACTACCTAAGTGAAGTGGCCCCAATCCCATAAACCCAATCCCATTGTTAATCTCCCCACTTAACATCCTCAACTTCTCTATTCATCATCATCTAATCATGAATAAGTCCAAGCCGCTCTTGACCATGAGCACGCTGTCATCACAGTTTTGACTCTGCGGAGTTTGCACCACTGTACCCACATGTAGTGATTTCATCCCCCGTTGCCGGGTGGACTAAAAACCTCCATTATGCCTGTGGCCGTGGACCACGTTCACACTTCCCAGGTGTGTAGCCAAGAGATCACTACGAGGCCTTTACAAAGGGATTCCCGACGTGTATGAGCCCACTAAGGTTTCACCCCTAACAGCATCCAGGAGGCTCCAACCCCCGCTGCAGTGGCCCCCTCTTGAGCCTTGCGGTTCCTATGGTAGTCCAGCTGACACCTATTCCCTGCACCATCCAAACACCCACACTACGTCGGAAATATACCTGATTAATTGGCCAAGCTGCCCCGTCTCAGCATGTGGTTGACACGGTAAAGCCAGGTTACATACTCCATGAACCAGTCCTTAGAACCCAGGCAAGCACTAAACACAAACCCGAGTCTCGTGCATGTAGCACCAACCAAAGCATCCAGCTTGCCTAGATTCCTACCTCTAACATAATTCATAATATTCCATTCGAGGGTAAATAATCAAGGTGATGATCTCATATTCCATTTATCCCATTCTAAGCATGGCTAAGCATGAGTAGTATAAATAAATAACATAATAAAATAACTCCCAACCCAAGCTACAAGGAAGCAAGATAATGAAAATCTAGGGAAACTTCCTAGCATGGGTTTCATAGTTCAATTGACAATGCAAATAGTTCTAGCTACACATCCTAGCTTAGGTGCAAAGTGGTCAAGGACACTTTCCTTCTTCCTGCTGCTGCGGGAATGGAAAGTCTTGATCATGGAAAGTGAGAACCTGCTCTGGGGCTGGTTCTACTCATGCCAACATACCTATAGCAAAACAAAATAACATTCGATGAGCATTCATCCACACATACACTCATGCAAGTCATACATACATGCATACACATTGCTTCACTTTATTAGTTACATCCTTTGCATAAACATGTATATTCCACCCCTAAACAGGATTTTCATATCTCCTAATCAACTTTCCAATTGAAACTTTATGTTCAAAAATCCTTATATGACATTTCCTAAGTGTATACATATTTTTCTCATATTTTCAGATTTATTCCTATGCCTAAAAGTGAATTTCAGAATTAAAACAGAAACTAAATTGTCTTTCCAGAATTCATTCTCCATCTAAATCCAAACTGCAAAATGTTCTACAAGTTTTTAAAGTGCTAGGGCAATTTAATTTAAACTTACACACATTTCAGATTTATTTTTTGCCTAAAATATATGTTCAGCAATAAACAGAAACTAACTTGGAATTTTCAGATTTAATTTACCACCTAAAACCAGTTTTCAGATTACTCTAATTGTTTTCAAAGTACTAGATAAACTCACAATGAATTTACCTAATTATTTGCATTTATAATAAATTTAAATCCTATTCAAATGTCTAAATACCTAATTTAAATGTCCTACAGGGTCTAAAATTCTATTTTCTATAAAACTCAGGGGCCTAAACCTCAAACACAGAAATAGTCTCCAAATTTCTATTAAGTCCAGGGGCTAAAACAGAAGTTTAAGCGTGTTTGCTTATTTTCCAGGAAATCCAGGGGGTAGAACCAAAATTTCAGGGGCTAGCTCGTGTTTTCCGAAAGCCTCAGGGGGTAGCGCGCTAAATTCCCGGCAGGAATCAACGCTTTAAACGTGGGCCGTCGGATTTTAAATGGACGAACCCGATTAGATCACCGAAGGGGTACGTGGGGTTCTGTTCCTGGCTGCGGGATTTAAAATAGATGGTGATCCGGAGGCCACGTCGTTTCGGCCAGTGGCAGCGACTGCGCGCGGCGGCTCCCGGCGGTTCTCACCGGCGATCTCGCCGGATTTGCACAAAATTGCGTCTAACGGCCCTAGAACTCAGTTTTCCTTGCATGATTCGAAGGAGGGGGGAGTGGGGGTCTCACCAGTGAAGTTTCCTTGGACTTGAAGAGAGCAGAAGGCGGTCGGTGACGAGGTCTTGCGGCGGCGACCGTCGGCTACCGTCGTCGAGGCTCTCGGGTGCGTGATCTTTGGGGTTTTCTTGCCCGAGAGCTGTGCGACCATAGGTCAAAGCTATCTGAGTGATCTAATATGGAAGGAAAAAGAGGTGTCGACAGGGTGACGGCAAAGTGCAGCGGTTACTCACCGGCGCGCGTCGGGATGGGTCTTTCCGGCGAGGTTCCTTTGCAAAGTCGACGCTGAAAAGTTGAGGGGGTCTCGGCGGTGCACCGTGGTGCGTTAGCCTGAGGAAAATGATGCTGAACCAAAATAATTTCAGCTAGGCGGCGGCGCACTTGCCGGAGAAGAAAAGTGTGATTCGGGGTGAAAACTGGAAGGGAGTTGCAGGGTTTTTATCGAGGCCGAGGCATAGGAGTTGGCGGTGCGTGGGACGGATGCAGGATGTGGTTGTTGCGATCGTGCGCGACGAGGGCGGCGTCTATAGAGTTGGCTGTGGAGCCCGGCGCGGGAGAGAAGGGCAGACGATGGTTAAAGAAGAACACGCTGACAGGCGGGGCCCATGCGGCAGTGAGAGGGAAGGGAGGGAGAAGGGGCGCGGCTGGTTGGGCCGCTCGGCGGGTTTCGGCCCAGTTGCCCATTTTTTCTCATTTTCTTTTCCTTTTCTTTTCTATTTCTCCACTTCAAATTTGAATTCCAATTCTGACTTTTTAATTTTTTCCCATGCATCACGTCCAAAATTTCTCTTTTAAGTTTTTGAAACTTTTGGGTGTTACACAAAGCGCAAGGTAACCCCAAAACCCTCCACTAAGTCCATTGCTGGTGATAGTCTCTATGATAGTAGCGGTAGTGATGTAGAATTCATGTTTGAAGGCATGAGTAAAAAGACTATTGCTAAAATGGGAAATCTCATGAATCAAGTAGTTGATATGGAAACAATTCTTGATAAGCAAGAAGAATTACTTGTTGTTGAAAAGGAGAAAAATCGCGAGCTAGAGGAACTTCTAGAACTTGAAAAGGAAAAATGTAGAAAGTTAGAATTAGAACTTTCATCATGCAAGGAGACTTGTTCAAGTCTCAAAAGTTCAAATGTGATGCTTCAATATGAATTTGATAGTTTGGTAAAAACTCACAACTCACTTGAAGTAAAATTTGAGTCTCTTAAGTCTAGTACTTCACTCTAGAGGTTCACCTAAATTAGCTAAGCAATCAACTACAAAAAGCTGCAAGTGTACAAAATTGATAACCAACCTAAGGGAACAACTTAGTGCAGTCCAAAGAAAATCTCAAACTAAAAAAGAAGTGTTTGACAAAGAAAAAGTTGATTATGCTAGAAGTGCATTTTTGAACTCTAGATCCCCTTTAATTAAAGATGGTCTTGGATATGTTAGGGGTGGAAAAGAAAATTCTAGAACCATTAAAGACAACAAAGAACACATTACTTTTCTTAAGCAAGGATCATCTAATTATGTGCACTCAAACAATTCCTATCATGTAAATGATGTTTTAGTTCCAACTATGCATTTTATGATTTCGATGCTACTTACGTTCTTATGAGAAACAAATGTAGTAGAGTTGTTGCTAAATATGTTGGGCCACGCCACAAGAAATCAAAAACTTGTTTTTGGGTGCACGAAACTCTTGTGACTAACGTGAGAGGGCCCAAACAAGCTTGGGTACCTAAAACCAAGACATAATTTGTTTTGTAGGCATACTCCTCCGGTGGATCAAAATGGGTACTTGATAGTGGATGTACAAACCACATGACCGGAGAGAAGAAGATGTTCATCGCATATGAAGAAAATGATGATCCAAGCAAAAGCGTTTCCTTTTGGAGACAATAGTCAAGGAAAAGTACTCGGTGTTGGTAAAATATCTATCTCCTCTCAACACTCATTTCTCATGTATTGCATGTCAATTCACCTGATTACAATTTATTATCCGTTTCACAACTTTGTGAAAAGAGGTACAACTGCATGTTCAACAATGAAGGTGTGACCGTCTTTAGAAGAAGTGATAACTCAATTGCATTTAAGGGTGTGCTTAAGGGAAAGCTTTATCTTGTGGGTTTTTCCATGGATAATGCTCAACTTGACACATGCCTAATTGCAAAAACATACATGGGTTGGTTGTGGCATAGGAGACTAGCCCGTGTTGGTATGAGAAACATGCAAAAACTTCTAAAAGGCGATCACATCTTAGGACTAACAAATGTCATGTTTGAGAAAGATAGGCCTTGCAGCGCTTGCCAAGCCAGAAAGCAAGTTGGAGCACCTCATCCCGCAAAGAATGTGATGACTACCACAAGACCCTTGGAGCTGCTTCATATGGACCTTTTTGGTCCCATTGCTTATATAAGCATAGGCAGTAACAAGTACGGTCTTTTTATAGTTGATGATTATTCTCGATTTACTTGGGTGTTTTTTATATGAAAAGAGTGAAACACAAGGACTGTTGAAGAAATTCTTAAGGAGAGCTCAAAATGAATTCTCCTTAAGAATCAAGAAGATTAGAAGTGAAAATGGCACCAAATTAAAGAACACACAAGTGGAGGAGTATCTCGATGAAGAAGGAATCAAGCATGGATTTTCAGCTCCATACTCTCCTCAACAAAATGGAGTCACCGAAAGGAAGAACCGCACATTCATCGAGATGGCAAGAACCATGCTTGATAAATACAAGACTTCGGACCGGTTTTGGGTTGAAGCGGTTAACACCGCTTGTCATGCCACAAACAGGCTTTATCTTCATCGACTCTTGAAGAAAACACCATATGAACTTCTAACCGGTAACAAGTCCAATGTTTCATATTTTAGAGTCTTGCTAGCAAATGTTTCATTCTTAATAAGAAACCTAGAACTTCAAAGTTTGATCCAAATCTGATGAAGGATTCTTGCTTGGATATGACTCAAATACTTATGCATACCGTGTTTTCAACAAAATCTGATTGTGTTGAAATAGCACGTGATATAGTGTTTGATGAAACTAACGGCTCTCAAGTAGAGCAAGTTGACCAATCCATGCTAAATGAAGAGAAAGTTTCTTACATGACACTAAGAAGGATGGCCATTGGTGATGTGCGCCCATAAGAGAAAAGTCAAGGACAAACGGATCAATCCTCAACACAAGCTGCTCCTCCAACACAAGTACAAGATCAAGCTCATAATGATCAACCGCAAGACTCTAAAGTTCAAGTTGATCAAGATCAAGATGATGGAATTGATCAAGGGGGAGCCAATGACGAAGAAGAAATTGACCCAAAACCCCAATTACCACATCCAAGAGTCTACCAAAGCGTTCAACGTGATCACCCCGTCGAAAACATTCTTGGTGATATCACTAGAGGGGTAACCACTCGATCCCGTGTAGCAAACTTTTGTGAACGTTACTCATTTGTTTCTTCTTTGGAACCCCTAAGGGTGGAGGAAGCACTACAAGATCCGGATTGGGTGGTGGCCATGCAAGAAGAATTAAACAACTTTAAGAGGAAAGAAGTTTGGGAATTGGTGAAGAGACCAAATGCCAACATTGTAGGTACCAAGTGGGTGTTCCGAAAAAAGCAAGATGAACATGGAGTGGTAACAAGGAACAAAGCAAGACTTGTGGCCAAAGGATATTCACAAGTCGAAGGTTTGGATTTCGATGAAACCTTTTCTCCCGTTGCTAGGCTTGAGTCAATTCGTATTTTATTAGCCTATGCTACTCACCATGATTTTAAGCTCTATCAAATGGATGTGAAAAGCGCCTTTCTAAACGAACCAATCAAGGAGGAAGTATATGTGGAGCAACCCCCGGGATTTGAAGATCAAGAATATCCTAACCATGTTTACAAGTTGCGCAAAGCTCTCTATGGCCTCAAACAAGCTCCTAGAGCTTGGTATGAGTGCCTTAGAGACTTTCTTATTAAAAATGGCTTTAGAATAGGAAAAGCTGATTATACACTATTCACAAAGATTTTTGATGATGACCTATTTGTATGCCAAATATATGTCGATGACATCATATTTGGCTCCACTAACAAATCATTTTGTGATGAGTTTAGCAAGATAATGACGGAAAGGTTTGAAATGTCCATGTTGGAGGAATTGAATTTTTTCTTAGGATTTCAAGTCAAGCAACTCAAGGATGGCACGTTCATAAGTGAAACCAAGTATACTCAAGACATACTCAAGAAATTTGACATGGACAAGGCCAAACCCATCAAGACACCCATGGGCACAAATGGGCACCTTAATGAAGATGGAGCTAGCGTGGACCAAAAGGTATATCACTCTATGATAGGCTCTTTGCTTTATCTTTGTGCATCTAGGCCCGATATCATGCTTAGTGTGTGTATGTGTGCTAGATTTTAAGCTGCCCCCAAAGAATGTCATTTAAGAGCTGTTAAGAGAATTTTGAGATACACACACCAAACGTAGGACTATGGTATCCTAAAGGCTCAAAATTTGACCTAATAGGTTATTCCGATGCCGACTACGCCGGATGTAAAGTTGATAGGAAAAGCACATCCGGAACTTATCAATTTTTAGGAAGATCTCTTGTATCATGGTCCTCAAAGAAACAAAACTCCATTGCTCTTTCCACAGCGGAGGCGGAGTATGTCGCAGCCGGAAGTTGTTGTACACAACTTCTTTGGATGAAACAAACCCTAAAAGACTATGGCCATAATATGACCCATATTCCACTTCTCTACGACAATGAGAGTACTATTAAAATTGCTCATAACCCCGTAGAGCACTCTAGGACCAAACACATAGATATACGACATTATTTCCTAAAAGATCACTCACTCAAGGGAGACATAGTTATTTCTCATGTTAGAACTGAAAAGCAGCTAGCCGACATATTTACCAAGCCACTAGATGAAAAACACTTTTGTGAACTTAGAAATGAGCTAAACATACTAGACTTTAGAAATGTGGCTTGATATATTGAACTAGGCTGTGAAAAATGACAAACTTGATTAATGAAAACTTGAAATGGAATTCCATGTCACTTTAAGCAAACTATTGGCTTTTCTCCGCAAAATGATACTTCTATGGCTAACATAGGGAAAGATGTGAACTTGATAGAAAATTAGTCAAAATTGGAAAGAATGTGTGTGAAAATCATGTTGTCATGCTTGGTGTACTATATACAATCTTATATACCTTGGGCACACATATATACATGATTATGCCTCCCTAAAATACCATTAAGGACATTTTCCTGAACAACTCGGACATGTGCGAACTAAAGTCGGACATGTCCGAACTATCGGAAAAGTCTGAAGGTCACACTTATCCGAAGAAGTCGGACATGCCCGAAATCCAGTTCGGACATATCCGACATCGGGGTATAAGGACCCCATAGCCGAGCCCGAACAGTTTTTCTCCTCTTTTCCTTCTCTCACAAATGGATCTCCTCACCTAAAGCGCCCCAAGGTGTTTCCCACTTCCCACCGTCTATTCCTTCGCTCTGTGGCAATTTATTGAAGGATTCAAGCCCGGGACATCTTCCCCGGACTTCCCATTCCAATCTTGACTTGGATCGTTAGGGTTTCATCCCTATTTGAAGGTAATTTGCATTCTTCCAAGATTTGGTGAATTCCTCGCCTTCTTTTCAAGTCCCTACATGGAAACAATCTTTAGATGGTGTCAGGAACTTTCCTTGACAATCTTGTGACAATTAGAGTCAGATTAGGCAGAATTTGATCAATTTAGGGTTCAAACTGTACGAATTCGGACATGTCCAAGATTGACCTCGGACAAGTCCGAACAGTTCGTACATGTCCGACATTTTTTTTGACATATCCAAGCCTATACAGACTGAACACTAAATTATATCGTTGCCAACTCCAATTCATTTTTGAATTCCTTCGTACTCATCTCAAAACCTTGTTATTACCCAGGCATCATGTCGAATGCTTCCCCACTTGAGATTCAAAGCAAGAAGAGGAACAACCGTGTGGAATCCCCGCCGGCCGTCAATGCTTATGCCCGACGGAAGAAGACAGTCCGGAAAGTGGCAAGGACTGCGGATGAGACGGGCAGGGCCGTGAGGATCATGCTCGAGAGCCGTGAAGGGTTGGAAGAGCCGCATCAAGCAAATCCGGGTGATATTGGCCCGTTGCACATGGTGGCGCCAATTCGAGACCCTCAGAGGACAACTCCACTCATGGTATTGAAGGAATATCTCCAGGGCTCAGGATCAACGGGGAGAAAACATTTACGACTATAAGAAGATGGCAGCAGATTCTCGTTTTTGGAGTGACTTTCATGTGGATTACTATCGGTCCGTTCTTATGAGCAAAAATTCTCCAGTCATCGACATGCAGTGGATTGATTGGAAGTACATGGAGAACAGAAACAATGAGGTATTCAAGGAAGTCATAGCTGCCTGTGAGTACCACGGAATCAAGGACTTTATGGCTATTGAGTATGGGTGGAATGTAGAAGTTATCTGTCAGTTTTATGCCACTGTTTTCTTTCACCCTGAGGGGAGTCCAGGATCACTTCGATGACTGACGGTGAGAAATACACCGTCACATACAATGAGTTTGCTAACATCCTAGGGCTCCAAGGGACATTGAAATTCAATTATAAGATTCATTATGAGCTCATCTTGAAGAACAATGGGATATATTTCCTGTATGATACTCACTTCTACTTCAACCCTCCTCATACCCAAGGTCTGCTTCCTTTCTTCCAAGTTCTCAACCGGATCACTAGAAAGACTTTGGCTCCAAAAGATGGAGATGCCACCAGAATTAACTCCAACTCAAGAAATCTGCTCAAGTGGCTGCGAGGGGAAAAGAAATTCAATGTATTTGACTTTATCTATATGGAGATATACCCGACATCGGAGACTCCCTCTAGGTCGTGCATCTATGCACCTTACATCATGAAGATGATCGAGAAGGTGTCGGGAAGATATTTGTGAATAATGTAGCCCACAAGAAGCTACAACCCCAGGCAGCGGCACCTCAGCTCCACCCCTCTGACAGGCTCCGTGCTAGTCACGCTTGTGTGGCAGAGGCTCTGCCCCTCCTCTGGAACAGCCCAAGAGAGCTCCTACCTCCTCCAGTGGCCTTCTCAAGGTACTCCGCTCCATCTCTACCATCTGCAGGAGCACTCATGAGAAGGTCCAGAAAAATGATAAAGCCATCAAGGGCCTGATAAGGGACATGAATGAAGTCAAGGCGAAGCTCGATCTTCCCACTGAATCTCCTATTTCTGAGGACAGCGAGGATATGATGTCCCCCCTAGAGTTTTTGGAGCTCACCCCCGATGAGTTAGCCTTCTTCGGTGACATAGGAGCGAGCACGAGTGCTACTCCAGCTGCTCCAGTTGCATACGATGATGACGAAGAGGATGAGGAGTACGAGGATGAGGACGACGATGCTTAGTTTCACTTCATCTTTATTCTATTTCCCTTTTTGGTGCCTCGATGCCAAAGGGGGAGAGAGACAATAGAGATAGAGAGAGTAGAGTCGTAGTCGTCTCTTATGATTAGTTTCCATTTCCTAAGAATGTGTAAGGGCATCATATGGACCTATTTTATATGTATGACACTATGATGCATGACTATTATTATTATGGTGTGCTAACTGTTATTGTGGTATGTGCATTGAGATATGTGATGTTGTGATGTGTTATTCTCATATGTGATGTGTTATTTTCTTGCATATCTCTCGCATCACATATATTTGCCATTTCGTTTCACATTGCGCTTAGGCACCCCACAATCATGATGTATATATGAAAAACCTATTTTCATAGTTCATATATTCAAGGGGAGTTCTTTCATATAAACATTTTGATCAAAACTCATATTTTATTCTCTTATCGGAAATTTTAATTGGTTGTCATCAATCACCAAAAAGGGGGAGATTGAAAGTGCATCTAGGTCCCGGTGCGGGTTTTGGAGGATTGATGACGAACAATTAAAATGCTAATGAATTTAAATGAGCATGTGTGCAGATAGGTGGATGCAATAAGAGATTAAGGGCTTTTTCAGAAAGGGAAATGAAGAAGACGGCATGAAGCTACACAAAAGAATTAGGGTTTCTATTTTTCTTGAGTGTAGTAACGCCGCACTATTAAGAGTGACACGACACGCAGCAAAGAAAAGCAAGCTCAATCCCACAAAATAACCCTTAGTGTAGAAAAGAGTTGTTAGGTTAAAAACCTTGGACATGTCAGAGAAATTCGGAAAAGTACTCTATGTATAGACTCGGATACGTCCGAAGGTTTTGGAGAAGTATCCTCTGTTTAGGGTCGGACATGTCTGAAGTCTAAAATTTCTGAAAATTCCAAGTCCAGAAGGTCGGACATGTCAGAGAAGTTCGGAGATGCACCTTCTGTTTAGGGTCGGACATATCCGAAGAATTTCGGACATGTCCGAAGTCTAGGGTGTCTGAAAATTCCTAAGTCCAGAAGGTCGGACATGTCAGAGAAATTTGGAGATGCACCTTCTGTTTAGGGTCAGACATATCCGAAGAATTTCGGACATGTACAAAGTCTAGGGTCTCTGAAAATTCCTAAGTCTAGAAGGTCGGACATGTCAGAGGATGTCGAAAATGCACCTTCTGTTTAGAGTCGGACACGTCCAAAGTGGAGTTCGGACATGTCCGAAGTCTGAGGATATCCGACGAGTGGTTCGGATATGTCACCTCGGACATGTCCGAAATTGAGTCAATGGGATAGTCTGAATCAGTGTCAGTTGGGGACGTCATTTTACTGTTAATGGTCCTGACCTCGGACATGTCCGAAGTGGAATTCGGACATGTTCAAACTTTAGTGGTTGGCAACAGTCATATTTTGGGTAGCCCTATAAAAGGAGGGATCTCGTCCTCATTTGAAGTGTGATCAACCCCAGAGCTTTCATATGTGTTCTTGAGCATTCTTAGACCTCTCTCACACCCTCTAGCTTTCATTCTTGAATCTTGTGAGGATTTGAGGCCTTGTGTGGAGATTCAAGAAGAAGAGATCCTAGGGTTGAGCTTGCTAAGTTGCACACCGTCAAGCTGTGTGGTTTATGTTTATTACTCTTGGAGCTTTGTTCCTAGACGGCTAGGTGTCGCCCCGTGACTCCTAACTTGTGGTGAGACTCGAGAAATTTGTAATCACTTTTGAGTTGATAGTGGAACAACCAAGTTTGATCTTGGTGATCACATGGTGAGGGTTAGGGTTGAAAGAGACCTGGTCCTTTGTGGACACCTCAACAGAGACGTAGGTTTCTGTGTGGAATCAAACTTCGGTAAACAAATCCTCGTGTTCACTTGTGCTCATTTACTCGTTCCTTAATTTTATATCATTGTTCTTGCTTGTGATTGATCAAAACCCTAGCTTTGACCTACAGTAGTATTTAACTCATCAAGTTTGCTTAATAGGTTGCTAGACCAGTTTAAGAGCTACTTCCAGACCATATTAACTATACACTTGACCTAGAACTGGTTAGTTTTATTTCCACTGCGACTGACTTCGAACAAGTCTGATTTTATCAGACTTATCTGAAAAATTCGGACTTGTCCAAAACATATTCGGAGTTCTCCAAACCTGACAGAGCAAGTCAGTTCATAATTGTGTCTTAAATTTCAATTATCCTATTCACCCCCCCTCTAGGCAACTTTCACATATAAAGCGCAATAGGGGGTGGAGGCACGAATCGCCTTGGTAGGAAGGTGATTAATTAGAAGTGTGGTAGTGTGAAGAGCCTCCACCCAGTATCGGGCTGGAACAGATGCCTGGAACATCAGGGAGCGCATGACATCATTAGTGGTGTGAATCATGCGCTCCGCCTTGCTGTTCTGAGAAGAGGTATATGGACAAGACATGCGTAGTTGTACCCCATGTGCGGAGAGAAAGTTACGAAACGTTGAGTTATCAAACTCGCGTCCGTTATCGCACTGGATAGATCAAATGGTGCGCCCAAACTGAGTGGATATCCAAACGAAGAAGTGAGAAAGAGTAACAAAAGTCTCAGACTTCAATCGTAATAGAAAAGTCCACGAAAAATGAGAAAAACATCAATTATAACCAGGTAATAATTAAAGCACGATACACTGGTAATAGGTGATGTCCACAAATCACAATGAATAAGATCAAAGGTGTGTTCAACATGGGTAAAAGAAGTGGGAAAAGGAAGCCGAACATGGCAACCAAGCTGACAAGCATGACACAAAGAGTCATGTGTACCCCTATAATATGAAATAACAGAACTACTCGATAACTTCGACATAGTATCTGCACTAGGGTGGCCAAGCCTACGATGCCAAATAGTGGATTAAGCTGTTGTAGTCAAAACAAAAGGTGGTGATCCAGCGGAAGTAGGATGTTGAAGTGTGTAGAGGGGCCTCGAGCTATCACATCAAAAAAGAAGTCGTAGGGTAGAGAGGTCCTTCACAGATAAACCAAACGGATCAAACTTAATAGAAATACTGTTGCCAGTGGTAAAACGACAGACAAAAAGCAAATTCTGAATGATATCCAGAGCAAAAGAATATTTTTCAGCTGGAAAGTACTCGGGAATCCAGAATCACCTACTGAGGTGAGCGGAAGAACAGACCCGTTCCGAACAACATTAGATGAAGGAAAAGAGGGATTGAGAGAGTGGGTGGAAGAGAGTATACCAGCATTAGGAGTGGTATGATATGATGCTCTAGAGTCCGCTATCCAGGCGCGTCACCGGGGGGCTACGGCAGGCCGGCGCTGCACCCAGCCAGCGCACATAGGGGCCCCCGCCGCCACCCTGGGAGGTGTCTCAACGGGGGGAGGGGGTGGGGTTGGCACGCCCCTCCCTTGGCCGACCGTTGTCGTCGTCTCTTCTCCAGGGGGCGTTGTCGTTGCCGCCGTGTCTCCGAAGACAGGACCGGCCGCCGGCGGACCTCTTGTAGGTACCACCGGCAAACTAGCCACCACAATTGTTTTCATGGCAGGTACCTCCGGGCCACATGATTCTACCGCCAAGTCTACCGGCCTCGACATCGACGGGAGCACCATGACCACCATCTCGCCGATCCCGTTTCTAGTAGCTGGTGCCTCCGCTGACACCGCGGCTACTGCCTCTGTCTACGGCACCGACACGACGGACACCTCCGGCATCGCCGCAGCCCTGGCTGCCTCTCGCAAGCGTGAGAGGGCACTTGCTCTCGCCTTAGAGAAGGAGTGTGCCTCTGTGGCCGCTCTATCTCACCAACTTGAGGAGAGCGCTCACCGACCGATGAGTGCTACCTACGAGCCTCCCTCAGATGCCGGTACGTACTCGACTTCACTTGTGGCTGCTCTTCATGCACAGGCCACCGGGATTCAGAACATCCGGACACTCATGCCGGTTGTACTCGGCTCCGAGTCTACCTCATACGCCCGTGGGCGTGACCTGGTGCTCCTCACGCTGAGGCGCTTCCACCTTGACGACCACGTCTTCCAGGACGGCTCTTCGGTGAATGCCTCCTAGATCAGCATAGACAACCTTGTCCTATCCTAGATCCTTGGCTCCCTCTCCGAGGAGCTACAGGACATCGTCGGGCAACGCGGTGGTGGTACTGCTCGACGGGCTTGGCTGGTCCTTGAGCAGTGGTTTCTAAGGAACCGTGCGGCTTGAGCCCTCCATATCTGCGCGCGGTTTCAGAACATTGTCCAGGGTGACCGCTTTGTCTCCGCCTACTGCCAGGAGATGAAGGGCATGGCGGATGCTCTACGTGACCTTGGCGAGCCGGTCACCGACAACGCTCTCGTTCTTCGAGTCCTTCAGGGGCCTGAATGAGTTCTACTGTCACCTATGAACGTGGCTTCTCCATCTAGAGCCACCCCTACCTTCGAGAAGGTATGGTCTGATCTCAAGCTTGAGGAGATCACTGCAGGAGGCTCCACTAGCTCAGGGTCTGCCACAACTTTTTATGACTCTAGGCAATCCCCTCGTTCACCCTCTCCAGCCGCTGGTGGACCACCGTCATGACCACCTTCCACCCTAGGCACTCCTGCTAGTACTGGGGGTGGAAATCGTCGCCACCGAGGCAAACGCAGTGACCGTGATGGAGGTACCAGTGCAGGCGGCACTCCTACATCCACTACTGCAGCTACTGGTGGTAGTGGTGGTACCGGCCGGGGAGGTGCACCCTGGCCCACACCCTACAACCCGTGGACTGGCCAGATCTACATGTGGCTTGGGTCATCTCTGGGTTCTCAGCCTCCACGACCACCACGCCCCCAGCCGGCGTTCGTAGCCACCCCGGGCTACAATGGACAAGCCTACAGTGCTGGCGGGCTGCCGACTCAGGCCTACGGTGGGCCTGGCTACCCTTCTGGCGCACAGTCAGCCTCGACCTACGGAGGCACCGACTATCCTGTTGGGTACTCGGAGCCATCGGTACCTCTCCAGGAGCCACCCTCAATGTGGGATCAACAGTCGCTGACCTTCTCCTTCAGCACCATGCACCTTACTCCACCAGGTGCCGATTGGATAGTTGACTCCAAGCGTCATACCATACCACTCCAAATGCTTATACTCTCTTCCACCCACCCTCCCAATCCCTCATTCCTTCATCTATCGTTGTTGGGAATGGGTATGTTCTTCCAGTCACCTCAGTAGGTGATTCTGGCCTCTCGGGTTCTTTCTAGCTTAGAAACATTCTTGTTGCTCCGGATATCATTTAAAAATTGCTTTCTGTCATTCGTTTTACCACTGACAACAATGTTTGCATTGAGTTTGATCCGTTTGGTTTGTCTGTGAAGGATCTTTCTACCAGGCGACCTCTTTTTTGATGTGATAGCTTGGGGCCCTGTACACACTTCGACTTCCTACTTCCGCTGCATCACTGCCTTTTGCTTTGATTACGACAGCTTCATCCACCATTTGGCATCACCGGCTTGGCCACCCTGGTGCAGATGCTATGTCGAAGTTGTCCAATAGTTCTGTTATCTCATGTTCTAGGGGTATACATGACTCTTTATGTCATGCTTGTCAGCTTGGTCGCCATGTTCGGCTCCCTTTTCTCACTTCTGTGACTCATGTTGAGCACACTTTTGATCTTATACATTGTGTTTTGTGGACATCACCCATTACCAGTGTATCGGGCTTTAATTATTACTTGGTGATCATTGATGATTTTTCTCACTTTTCATGGACTTTTCCATTACGATTGAAGTTTGAGACTTTTGTTATTCTTTCTCACTTCTTCGTTTGGATTTCCACTCAGTTTGGGCGCACCATCCGAGCTGTCTAGTGTGATAACAAACGTGAGTTCCATAACCCAGCGTTTCGTAACTTCCTCTACGCACATGGAGTACAGCTACACATGTCTTATCCGTATACCTCTCCTAAGAACGGCAAGGCAGAGTGCATGATTCACACCACTAATGATGTATTGCGCTCCCTGATGTTCCAGGCATCTGTTCCAGCCCGATACTGGGTGGAGGCTATCCACACTGCTACACTTCATATTAATCGCCTTCCTACCAAGGCGATTTGTGCATCCACCCCGTATTTTGCTTTATATGGCACCGATCCTCTTTATGACCACCTTCGAGTTTTCGGGTGCGCTTGATACCCTAACCTTTCTGCCACTGCCCCACATAAGCTTGCGTCCCACTCGACACGGTGTGTTTTCCTCTGGTATTCCCTTGATCATAAGGGGTACCGGTACTTAGATCTCACCACTCACCGCCTTTTGATCTCTCGACACGTCGTCTTCGACGAGTCCTCCTTTCCCTTCTCCACCACTTCTTCCGGTTCCAGGCACCTCGGGCGTGGTACAGCAGATTTGCTTCCTTCTTGGTCTCGCTAGGCTTTGTTGAGGCCAAGTCGGACACCTCTTCTAGAATTTTTAATAGTTGATAAACCTTGGAACATTTCGTTATTGTAGGATCACAGATGGAATATTGAAGTCCTCAAGCACTTCAACTACAGATTTTAATAAGATCACAGCAACACTTGTTCTTGTATGTATACACTATGGAGTATGGGAGACCTCTCTTTTCTTCATTCCATTTTATTTATTATGTGCAATCCTCTCTCATACCGTTCTGATCTGCTTCTTCTATTTTCCATTAGACTTGTGAACATGCACACTACACTTTTGAGAATAATTGAATTGGAAGCCTCTTGAGTTACAAAGTAGGTATTTGAGGAATAATAGTCTACAAGATTTTGTGGGGCAAATATTCGAGTTGCAACATCTTGGGGGGAGCCACTGAGTATCGGGCAGCCAGCAAGCCTAATTGGAACTGTGGGCGGTGGGAGGTGAGAGGCGTCAGGGCGAGAGAGGCCATGATTTTTTTTGTTACAGGCCCCAAAGTTTCTTATTATGACGTTTGTGGAGAGGCAAAGGGATTATATGCTGGAGGAATATTTTAAATTTAATCTGTTTATGTGAGAGTTGTGTATGTGTTGTTCCTAGACTTTCTAAAGCAAAGAGATTTATATTTGTGATTAATCCTCATTGTGTTGTTCATACTTTTTTACTGGTACGGCTGTTCGCAATATCCGTGACTGTTGGCCACTTCATTTTTCTAACAAATATCCCATGTCATGTTTCCCTAGGATAGTTTCGAATTTTTCTCATATGAAATATTCTTTCCCATTTAATTATTAATAAAGGCATCTTCGTCATTTAGTATAAATTTGGATAATTTAGGCCGTCATGTCATGGTAAGGTTGACAAGTATTGAACACACAATTTGTATAAAAAGAAGGTATTGTAAACACTGGGGGCACTCCTAGTCCTTTTTTCACAATATTTTGTGCAAACTGACTATTTGCTCTAATTAAATGACATGCTGGATACAAAAAGTTGGTAAGAATTGAGAAATGACCACACATATTTCTATCAGTGGAAATAATGTAATAACTGCACTTTTGATTTTCTTAATGGACTGCCATTGTGAAGCAACAATTATTTGGAGAAATATTATTGAATGGTAGCAATAATTTCTAAATTCTCCAATACAAAATGGATGGAAAATATTTTCTATGCTCAATTATCTTGGAGAGAATTTGATTATACATTGTAACAATAATAAGGTATATAATCAAATGATTCATAATATAGTGGACTCATGGAACCAGGGTTTCCATAGCTGAGCAGAACAGAAGCGCAAGGCTTTCCTTGGTGGGGTACATGGTTGTGACAAAATGGCCAAACTTTTGGAGGATACCAGTAGAGAAATTGGCTTGTGTGTGTGCACGCATGCATGACCTCGAGGCATAGAAGCCAATGTTGAATGGTCATATGCCACACACTATAATATGTTTACTCCTGAAAACAAAAAATGAGAGTGAATGAACATCATGTTGCTATTTCTTCCATGCTTTCGATTTCATCATTTCCTTTTATTCTCTGAACCTTCTGTTGCACCTGCCAAAGATACAGCATCATGCATTTAAGTTGTAACTCATGTTCCACTAAGACATAGTACAGCAAAACTAGGGTATCAAATATTTATTAATCTGAACTGGTATGTAATCTTTGAGAATTCAATCTATTAGAAATTTGCTATGATATTTTAACCAGGTTCATGCTTGAGTTTTCATTATATGCTTTTCTTATGAAAATATGTGTATCATGCATGTAGTTGCAAGCACTTGATGTTGTTGGACTTCTTGAAGCTGGAGTGAAGAAGATGCTAGCTCCAGAGGTAATTTTCTATTTAAAATTCATTTATTGATTTCACAATAACTAAATATTGGTATGTTTCTAATATACAACGTTCTCTTTAGTAAGGCTTCCTCTGCAACGTATGAAGCACGGATCCTTCAAAATTGATGCTATACATATCAGACACATGCCGACTTTTAAGGGATTGTTTGACAAGAAAAATCTGGAGTATTCTTTTGTAGTGAAGTGGTATGATAGATGAATTTTGCAACTTCTAGAGTAGAAGTTTAGCATGTGCATGTGATATTTTGATCATAGAAGTATGAGAAGAATCTCACATAGATCTATACTAGTTTGACTAGGCTCAATGTGAAAGCAAATAGCATATGCATAAGATTTTACCTAGTGATAATATCATATGGTTTTGGTAGGAAGTTGTAATCGAGTAAATTTTTTATTTTGAACGAATTTGTATTTCTTCAGATATGCACTTCAATTAGGATTTAGCAGCTCTGTTGCTATATCATAGCTCATAATAACCTAGAATTAGATGTGAGTTTATGCTACCCATAAAGTCTAAGTTCAAGGTAGAATACTAAAAATCAATAAATTCAATAGTTGTACAATACTAAGTTGTATACTAGGTACAAAACAAAAATAAGACTAAGCAACTATTCATCATTTCAACCTATGCAAAGGCATAACATTCTTACCGCGTATCTTTTTTTTTCAATTCAAATCATATTCTAAGTTTTTTTAAAATACAATGTGATGTCGTAAGAGAAATGATATGAAATGTGATGCAAGTTACCTCAAGTGAGGGTCCTCGCCCAAGCTTGTTATGTGATAAGGGTTGAGCGCTTGATGAAGGAAATAGGCCAGAGGTCGACCTGTTGTTGCAGCGTGGCGTTGACTTTGTTGAACTGAGTGTCGATTTGTTGTTGCCATGGTTGCCTTGAATGTGCTTTTGAATGTGTTGAGGATGACTCCTGCCCTCACTTTAAGATCTCCCATTCGTTGAGTGAGATCCGTCATTCCTTGACTAAGGTCACCTTAACCTCTACACAAAAAGAAATGTCAGGGCACTCACTGGTGGACGAGGCAAGCTTCTTGAGCTTGAGATGGAACCGTATGGTTCCCATCCTCCTCTAGTGGCCCATTGGTCACTTGATGCGGGTTGCTACGATGATCCTCCTGCCTCATACGGTCAAGGTTGGGTACATCCAGGTGTATCCCTTGATGGATCCACTTCTTCTTGGTATTCATGGGTAGAAATATATCATGGTGGCATCATCATGACTGCATTTCTTGATCGACTCCTTGTGGTCCTGCCATAAACATTACTTCTACGGACTTCTTCGTGAGGTCGAAGAGCAATGGTTAGCTCCCGGCACTTATATAAACGAATATCCGGGTTAGGTAAGTGTGTCCTTGAACAAGATAATCCTCATTGATAAGATAGCGAGTTGTTGGGATATAAGCAATGGATGTATTTTTTAACCTCCTATTCTTATAGCAATACGGGTAACTAATGATGTGCACTCTATAGGATCTATGGTCTTAAAATTTTCTAACCATTGATAAATCATAACCTTTATGAGAGCAATTTTTATCTTTTTAACCATGGCAAAAAGGATCCTTTGTTCACCTTCTCGAATGACCCTAACATCACCTCTAGGGAACATAGTCATATCCACCCATCTATGCATGAAACGTAAAGTAGGATTTTATATGTGGCTATTCATAGGAGCTCTATATGCTACCTAATTAGTTATTTCTTAAAAAGCTTTGTTTATTAAATTTAAACATAGTCAAAATCTCGTAAACAACATTTATGAAAACCTAGGTGCTCACTTAATTCTTTCCATGAAAGAAACACGATCATTTACGACGGTCTAAATCGACGTAATTAAGCCACTAACCTTTGTACTTAAATTATTTACGATGATTATTCCTTATTTATGACGATATTTGGCCATCACAAGTGTTTGGTCGTAAATAAGGTTATTTACGACGGCCTAGGCCGTCGTAACTTACTGAGAGGGTGCCAGCACCCTCTCGTAGGTTATTTACAACGGCTAGGAATAGGCCATCGTAAATAACATAGGATAATTTACGAGGGTCTGGAGCTGGCCGTCGTAAATAATACAGGCTTATTTACGACAGTCACCTCCAGCCCGTCGTAAATAAGGAATGTAATTTAAAAAAACAGAAAAATGCTAACCTGGCATGATGGCCAGCTCACAGGCAGATACAAAAACAAACATATAACATCACAGACACTTTATAATACAATAACATGAAATACAAGATACGACGCTAGATAATCCCACGTTCGCTATCTCCAGAGCCTGGAATGTCGTCCTCGCGTCGTGCTTTAGGTCCCGGTAGCACAGGCGATAGAGTCTAAGCCTTAGCCGTCGATTCCTGTAAAATGTAAGAGCAATTATGGCAATGTTTGAGCAATTATGACCAAGTTTGAATAAGTTTAGCTATGTTTGAACAATTATAGCTAAGTTTGGCTATAATTGAGTAATTATGTCTAAATTTTGCTATGTTTAAATAATTATGACTATATTTGGCTACGTTTGGGCAATTATGGCTAAGTTTTGCTATGGTTGACTAATTTTGTCCTAGTTTGCTATAGTAATCTAATTTATGATGATTTAAAAATATGTTGCTTACTTGTGCCGTAGAAGAAGGCAACTGTGGTTCGGGCATCGGTGGCGGCCAAGTGGGAATGGCAATTTGTTGTCGGTGCTGCTGGGCTAAGGCATGTGATAGAAAAACATTAGCACATGAATAGTAATGAAATGATATAATTGCTTTGTATTTTAAGCTATTACCTGTATCGTCACTTGTATCTGTGCGTTGTAGGTGGCTTGATAGTCTTGAGTGGCCTTCAATAAGGTTGCTTGCTCCTGGAGCTTCTCCTGTGTCAGCCATAGCTCCTCCTAGACACTTTGAAGCTCTAGCACTCTTTGCGACATCTGTCGGCTGGGTCTGGCAGATGAAGACTGCAAGGAGAAGCACCTCGAAGGCCTTGCCTCCCTCGAGTCAACCACCCCATCAGAAATGGTAAAACTATAAAAAAGATTTAGACTAAGATAATGTAGGTCAAATTGACAGAAAGAAAAGCAGGTAGCATAATGCGCTTTACCGTCACCGCTCGCATACACGGCGTTAGCATCGATTGATGCGTTCTGCCAATCATAATCTTGGTCGTGAATCTTCACCGCATCCTCCCTATACTTCTCCTACAAATACAAGCATTACATTAAAATGCGTCAGTAGCAATGTTAGTTACAAGTAAAGCAACATGTTAGTTCGAGGACTCACCAGTCGAGTTGTCGCCACCGGAGTGCACAGGTTGTCAGACTGTGAAAGGTCACTTGCCCTGTGACCTCTCTTCCACACGTGAACGTCGATCGGTTGTTTACCAAGCTTGTTTTTCTGTAAGTATGAGTCAGTAGCATAAATATACTATAAATATAGTTTCATGTGTATTTTCATTGTCATTCGTTTAGCCAAACGTATATGTCCATCCGGACCATACATATGGCCTCTGGTAGACCCCCTGCATTGTCGAGCCCTCTTAGATTTGGTAACGAAGTCCTCACTGGACCACAGCCGACAAAGGGCCCAGTAAGCCTTCGTACGGTCCTCCAACCAAGAAATCCCCACCTGCATGCATTTAGTAATTGATTGAAATAACGTCGACATTACAAAATCAGAGTCATAATTAAAACACTACTAGTTTACATCGGCGTACTGCTCCTCCGTCAAGTACGTGTCGGAGCCATCTCTGAATTCCGCAAGCTCCTGCCCTTGATGCCTCTTTAAGTAATCGTTTGTTGCTTGAATACGGGCATAGGAGATTGTCTGCATAACAAGCTTCCTAGCGTTCTTGTTGAAGATGACTCTCGTGTGGTTGGCATCTGCTGGATCTGCCAAACGGTACCGTCTCTACAAGAAGACGGAAACATAAGTGTTATTAGACATTCTAATTATTAAAGAACTAAATTTAAAACATGTATTAAACATATTTACCTAGAAGTCAGCGCACACTGCACCCTGAGCAGTCTCGTACGTCAGGTCAGTAGCACGAGCATATCATCCCATGACTTTGTAGGGATACGCTCGATTCCGCTGCTAGGGATCTCACCAGGGTAGTGCAAACACGGGAGGTTCTCTAAGACATCGTTAACCTGTCTCTGACGTCCTATACCCTTGAAGATAGTATCCTCCCATCCGCTGCAAGAACAATTATGCATGAAAGAGTTTTAGCACTACGTAATTTTCTAAAGTTACAATGTAAGGGCTTCTTACCTATCGCCAACAGGGCGAATAACAGGTAAAGTTACTTCTTCTCTATGATCTGGAGGAGGACCCACATAATAATCGCTCCTCCTAGTTGGTCGTCTTCTCTCTGCCTATGTGTCCTTGGACAACCCGAAAGGGTGGTCCGCCGACCCGCACGGGTGGTCAGCCGACTGTGGCTCAGAAGGCGCCTCGGCCTCTAACTCTGAGTCATCCTGCAATATTATAATATTTTTGAAAAAATATAAATAGATTAATTAATAATATAATACGATTGTTAAGTCAAATTACCTCGATCCACTTATAGGCAATAGGTCTACCTGACAGTTCTGAGGGCATGTGTCTCAACAACCGTCTGATCTCTCTAGAGCTACTACCTAAAAAGGGTGTCCGCCACGTCCCGTGTGCGAGCCATCATGCTCGCGCTGCTGAGAAACCTCTTCATGGTCCTCTTCGTCCCTTACCCTTGTCCGACGACATCCTATTTTAACGATGCTTTGATAAGTATAATTATTATAAAATATACAATATGAAACAATAAATGAAGAAACCATTACTTGTATTCATTTCTAAAAGTCATCAGAATCTCGCTCATTTTTACTCTACTCCTTAAACCAGATCATCGAAATGTTTTAGTGACTGGTTTCCGTTTGCGCTTCTCACGAGTCTGTACATCATTGACGTCTCCAACTAAGTCATTGATCTCTTGACCAGGCTCAACCATAAATGAGGCTGGCAGATCTTCTTCTTAGTAAACATTATCAAACTCACGAACGGACATCGGAGTGTCATGGTACCCAACATCGCTTAGGGTATATAACCGTTCACCAGGATTGACCTTGGTTACATTACTCAGTTTGATTCATTCAATATTTACAACTGTTTTAATGTGTTCCAATGAGAGAAAAATGAAAGAAATAGAGAAAGAGAGGGAAAGGTTATGAGATGGCCAGTGTATGTCTCATATACACCGTCGTGTTCCAACGAGCGCTTCACGTTTGCACCGGCACTGCTCGCCTTGAAGCCCGGCTTGACAGATGTCCTACTATTAATTATCGTACTACATGCTCTCACGACGCTGTATATAGCAAACCGTTGTGAAGCGAACAATTAACACTGAATTTTCAAACAACTTTGAAGTAAATAATCAAGTAAAACAAATAATTAACACTTAAACTAACATAATACTTTACTTAATATAACATCGTATTAACACCAAAAATAGTACTCATTAACAAACTAAATACAATTTTAAACTAAATGAACAGCATATAATTAATAATTAAAATAACTAATACACCTAATTATACAACTAATTAAACAACAGATTCAACTAAATTCAATTTACAGCTAAAGGAATACTATATGCTTTCTTTATTTTAAAATTGTTGCCCTTAACTATACTTACTAAGTAAACAACTAAATAAACAATGAACTACTTAAATAAACAAATAATTACTGACCTATAACATTACTAATTAATGAACCAAACATAATTTTCAACTAACTAAAAATAATTAACTAACTAAATTAACAAGTAATCAATAAACTAAACATAACTATTAAAAAATTACTCGACGAGGGCTAGAAGTCCGGCGGCGGCGGGCGGGGTGGGATGCCGAGGTCGGGGTCGCACCGGGGCACTAGCAGGGGAGGCGCGGGGGGGGGGGGGGGGGGGGGAGGGGAATGCCCATGCTGACCCGAGGCCCGCGAGTATATAAAGATTATTTACGACGGTCAGAGGCCGGGCCGTCGTAAATAACCTTATTTACGACGGTTTTGGCTTGGTCGTCGTCAATAAGCTGTTATTTACGACGGACTAGGTCAGACCATCATAAACAAGCATTTATTTACGATGGCTAGAACTGGGTGTCATAAATAACATTATTTACGATGGCCAGACATAGAACCGTTGTAAATAATCTTGGTCGTTGTAAATGGCCGAGTTTCGTGTAGTGAAAATGTTCTTTTTGGAAAAACCTAAAAGAAATACACTCATTTCCATGTGTAAGGGTGCATAGGAATTGAATAGTGAGGAGGCGTGAACCATCCTCATAAATTTGAGCAAAATTATCCCATCCTAACGCATGCCAAATGGTAAAGAATTTGAAGTCCATACGTATTTTGGAGCTCGGGATCGTATGCTTTCATGTGAGAAAACTCACGTTCTCGGATGAGGTTTTAGACATGTTGCTCAACGTCTGTTGCTAAGTCGAGGTCGTCGTCATTGAGAAGTTGGGGGTGTAGCATCACCTTCCTCCATCGGGACATCGTCTTGCACATTTCTCCACCGTGGACTTGGTGTCGGCTCGTAGGAGATGTACGTGCTAGAGTCCTCCATCTGATGGCTTGAGCTTGATGAACCATCCTTCTTCCCAGACAACCTCTTCATTCCTTTTTACATGGCTGCACAATTGTTAGAACAACAAAACAAGCGAACTCAAATAAGGTTACGTTAGTGAAACCAAAACGAAACTTTCAATGAGTTGCCTTGCTTAGTTTAAGAGCAACTTGTAAAAGCAATCAAAGCATATACTTTTGTTTGAAAATGAGAAAAAAAAATCAGTGAAGAGCAAGAAAATAACTTAAGCAAGAATGTGATAGCGTTGGAGAGGTGAAGATGGCATGAAGTGTGAAGGAACACTCTCACCCGGGCACTAATTTATAGTGCTTCACTACCCAACGGTCACAAGCGAAAGGAATACAGCCATTGGAGTAGGAAGGGCCAAAATGGATCTACCCCCAAGTCAGCCGAGCAGGAGTTCAGCCGCAAATACAGGTGGGCCACCTGGTTCGCCTTTTTGCATGTGGCTCTCCAACGGCTATATTTTCAGCTGTTTGATGCAATGGCCACAAATTTTGCTTAACATTTTGTTTTACAAAATAAATTAAATCCAATTTTTCAAATAAAAATGTTGGTTGAGAATATAAATTTCTCAACATGCAGATAAAAAGAGTCAAATCCTGAAAAATGCAAACTAAGTTGGGAAAATCAAATCGCGATGTAAAAGAAAATATGAGATAACTATCAATTAACCTAATGGCAAGGTCTCACCCAACTTTTTTAGAAAAAAGTCCATTTTACTACCCTCAAGTTGTTGACAATGTCCACTTAACCCCCTAAACAAATTTTTGGTTCAATTTACTCACTTGAACTATTAGATTTGTTCAATTTACCTCCTTGTGAGATTTTTCTTTTTTGTTTCTCTTTATATGGGCTATGTTTCTAATTACAATTTTGTAGGATGGTATATGACATCATACACAATGTTAGAATAATTATTTCAAAAATTTTCATAAATGTTTTCTTGCATTATTTCATCTCCTATGTCAAATTTGAATTACATGATTCCAAAATATAAAAAAATTACAAAAAATGTTGAACTGTTTTTCTGACATACGATATGTTGTAAATTATAATCTAATAAAATTTTAGGCTCAAACATTTCATGAAGATAGAGAAACAAACAAAGTAAAATCTCACAAGATGGTGAATCGAACCAATCTAAATAGTTCAGGGGAGTAAATTAGACTAAAATTTTGTTTAGGGGGTTAAGTGGAAAATGAAGATACTTGAGAGTAGTAAAACATACTTTCCCCTTTTTTAAGTCCAATGCGGACGGGGGGTGAAGCAAACTCGCCGTAACGACAACCCGACCCCTAAAAGGAGGTTTGGGGGCTCGATGTAGGGCCTCGGTGGGAGCGACCGTAGTTCATGACCGGCCACCAAAAGCCCGTTCGTTGTGGCCGCAATGTTCAAACTGTGCCCTAACGAAGTATTCTTCTTTTTCTAACTATACAGGAATGGAGCCGACCAGTCTTCATCCCCTGATCGATCATTGCGATCGACCAGAGGCTCGAGGGGCTACTGAGGGGGTTCCAGACCCGACCTTCGGGGGAAGCGACGATCCTCTCCCTCGGCACCAAGACGAAGGGCGGATCGAAGGGAGAAGGCCCGAGCCCCAGCTCGGAAAAGGACGAAGCAGGTAGCCTTGAGTGCGGAGCAGGCGCCGCCATGACCAAGTGGGGGGTACTCGAGTGCCTCCCCTGACGTGCACATTGAAGCCCCATCACGTCTGATGGAATGGATAAGGAGGCGTACGCGCGCCCCAGTATCCCCAACAACAAGACGGGAGCAGGCGGAACAGCGGCCTCATCGTGCGCTTTGGCCAATGTATGATAGGACAGAATGCGCGATAATAATCAATACTAGTTGGAAATCCAAACGCCAACAGCTTTTATCGTGAATGTCTTATTTTCTCTCACCGCGATATTACATTGTAGTCACTGGTTTACCATTCTAAAGGGTCCATGTTTTGATCTACAAATTTACTGCATGGTAACTTTTTGGATTGTGCTATATATTGTGATCCTCAGGGAGGGCGCGATAATCTATTGAGCCGAGTAAGCTAATACCTGGCCCACTTGTGTTTGTAGTTTGAAGGTATTGGCGTAACTGTCACTAATGGTTCGACGTGCGGTCACTTGCAATTGATGCTCTTAGGGTTGTTCCTATGTTAACAACATTTTGCTTTGTAATCTATTATTTACACGTGCACTTGAGACATGTTGCTTCTGCAGTGTTTTGGCCTTTTCAAACTGAAAATATTGGGACTATTTGAACCAGGTTGCTCAGTACTAGTTTCAGCTTTTCCAGGCACATACTTGCAACTGAATGGATCTGAATTTTAGTTCAGGCAGACTTTTACATGCACATACTTGCAATTCAAAGCATCTGGATATGGTGCACCATTTTAATAGTACTTCCGAACATTTCTGGGGTTCAATTTACAAATGCAATGGGTGCAGAACACTCGTGATTTAAAGGCGTATATAGATTATGTGACTGAAATTTGTTTATATTCCACTTGTTTCTCACGTGGATTGGGAACAAACAATGTCGGTGATGTGCCCAAGAGGCAATCATAATAACTCGGATTAAAGGTCCAATGAATATTTGATCCATTAGGAATTAGGGTACTAATGGGCCTATGACCCGAAAGCCCAGTAGTGCGCCTTATAAATATGAGAGGTAGGATTACGGGCTAAACACACTCCACCACGTGAGAACCCTAGATGCCACCTCTCACAAGCCTTGTCCCGAGACCTCTGCCGGGTGCGAGGTGCTAGCACACCTGCGCACGACGTTTTTCCCCGTACATGTGAACTTCATGGAGGCGCTACTGCTGCTGCTGCTGTTGTGCTGATCAGCTACGGTGATGTTGGTTTGCTAATGGGACGAACACATGGAGAAGACGATCTTGATCGACTACTTCCTCTGCACCGACGCTCGTCTGCACCAATCTTCCACTGCGCTGCGTGTCTAGTGGTAACGATCTACGACCCTCTTTACTCGCATGTATAATAGATGATGCAGTAGAGTAGCATATCACATATTTCCCTACAGCGGCATCAGAGCCGACTTACGTAGTTTTGTCCTTGATGTTGCACATATAGGTGATATGTGTTGTAAGTAGATGCGATCTAATGCAGTTAGGTTCATGTGATGAATCTTTTGATGCACGCTTTATGGGTTGGAATAGGTTAGGGTAGATTGCGATCATATGACTAAAGGATTAATTTGTGCTCCTTCTGTTCTGTGTGCGCAACATGTCCCTTCCAGCTGGAATCACCATAGGGACTAATCATTTGCATAGCTAGTAGATTAAGCCAAAAGATCACGGTCATGTGTAGCGATCTTCCCATGATAACCTATCACGTTGATCAACGGGGTTGATCTAATGAAAGTTGAGGCATTCTAAATGGCTCAAATTTGGGTTGATCTGATCAATTTCCATCCATGTTAGTCTTTTTCTTGAAAATCCATTTGCAATCGATTGGATCAACCAAGTTCCAAACTTGATTCTCATTCATGGATTCTATTTTGGAATCCATGGCTCCAAGCCATTTCTCAGAGTCATGTCCCATCATTACTTCGGTGTAGTTCATGGGCTCATCATTGTCTAACAATAACATGTCATGCTGCAACGTGGTTAGGAGTGTTAACTTTTAAGTCACACGACGTGCCCTTATAGACCTTCGTGGGGATGGTGCTTCAACAACAGATTTTACAAAATCTTGTACATCATGTATAGGATCAGTGGGTGCTGAAACGTTTCAAGTATATCTTGAATTTCTTCAAGTTGCGCCTTGCTCCCACTAACTCATATTGAGAGAAACTCTTTCTTTAATAAAACACCATTGTGAGTGGTAAAAACTTTGCCCTCTGTTTTCTTATAAAAATAATATCCTTTGGTTTTCTTTGGATACCCCATAAAGAAGCATTTGTCTAATTTAAGAGTGAGTTTGTCTGACTTCAAATGTCTGACATAAGCCACACATCTCCAAACTTTGAGGAAAGACAATTCGGGACATTTTCTTGTCCATATTTCATATGGTGTCTTCTCAACAGACTTAGTTGGAACCTTATTTAGTGTAATCGTAGCAGTTTCAAGAGCATAACCCCAAGAGGACAATGGAAGATCAGTTTGACTCATCATCGACCTAACCATATCTAACAAGTTTTGGTTCCTCCGTTTGGACACCCCATTCCATTGAGGTGTTCCACGTGGAGTTAGTCGTGGAACAATTACATATTATTTTAGATGATCATAAAATTTATGGCTCAAATATTCATTTCCATGATCAGGTTGTATAAGTTTAATTGTCTTGCCTAGTTGGTTTTGTACTTCATTCTAGAACTTTTTGAATATTTCAAACAATTCAGACTTGTGCCTCATTAAGTAAAAATATACATATCTACTAAAATCATCGGTAAAAGTAATAAAATACTAAAAACCACCTCTGGCTATAGAGCTCATTGGTCCACATACATCAGAATGTATAAGTCTCAATAAGTCACTTGCCCTCTCACTTGACCAGTGACAGGTGATTTAGTCATCTTCCCAAGAAAACAAGATTCGCATGTGTCAAGTAATTCAAAATCAAATGAGATTAGTAAACCATCTTTATGGAGTTTCTCACTGTGTTTCTAATTTATGTGACCTAAGCGACAATGCCAAATAAAAGTGGGATTTAGATCATTTGGTTGAGCCCTTTTTGTATTATTGTTATAGACAGATTTATCCTCAAGATCAAGAACATATAATTCATTCACCAATGGACAATGAGCATAGAAAATATTATTATAATAAATAGAACAACGTTGTTCTTTATTACAATCTCATAACCATCAACTTCTTCTGAACATGAAGAAGATATAATGTTCTTACTCAAAGAAGGAATGCAATAACAATTATTCAATTCCAAAACTAGTACTGATGGTAATGACAATTAGTAAGTGCCGACTGCTATGACAGCAACCTTTGCTCCATTGCCGACACGAACATCCAACTCGCCTTTACAAATCTTCTAGTCTCATTAGTCCCTAAAATGATTTGCAATTGTGAATCATCGATACAACAACAACAACAACCAAGCCTTTTATCCCAAGCATGTTGGAGTCGGCTAGACATGAAACCCAATAATTATATATATATATAAAGTAAAAGAGAGGAAGAGATATAAGAACAACAAGGAAAAAAAGAAAAAAAACAAGACTAAGATTCTGGCACATGAATTGCTACTTTCCATGAGGTCCTATAATGAGCTAACTCTCTGGATACATTCCAATCTCTCAAATCTCGTTTTACCACCTCCTCCAGGTCAACCTTGGTCGTCCTCTACCCCTTCTAATATTTTCTCTACCTCTTAAAAGTCCACTATTAACCGGTGCTTCTGGAGGACTTTGTTGGATATGTCCAAACCAGCTTAGTCGATGTTGGACTAACTTCTCTTCAATCGGCGCCACCCTTACCTATCACGAATCGCCTCATTCCTTATGCGGTCTCTTCTCGTGTACCCGCACATCCACCGTAGCATGCGCATCTCTGCGACACTCATTTGTTGGACATGTTGCCGTTTAGTTGGCCAACATTCCACCCCATAAGCATTGCGGGTCTAATCACCGTCCTATAGAACTTCCCTTTTAGCTTTTGTGGGACCTTCCTATCACATAGGATTCCAGAGGCTTGTCACCATTTCATCCACCCTACCTTGATCCTGTGGTAAACATCCTCATCAATATTGCCATTGCTTTGTAACATTGATCCTAAGTATCGGAAAGAGTCCCTTCTAGGTACTATTTGTCCTTGTAGACTAACATTTCCCTCTTCATGACCAACACCACTAAAGTCACACCTCATATACTTGGTCTTGGCCCTACTAAGTCTAAACCCCTTGGACTCTAAGGTTTGTCTCCATAACTCTAATTTGTTATCAACACCATCCCTAGTTTCATCTACCAGCACTACATCATCGGCAAAGAGCATGCACCAAGGGATATCCCCTTGTATATTCTTTGACACCTCATCCATCACCAAGGAAAAGATGTATGGGCTCAAAGATGATCCTTGATGTAGTCCTACCGTGATAGGAAATGCATCAGTCTCACTATCACTTACGCGCACACCTGTCCTAACATTATTGTACATATCCTTGATAAGGATAATGTACTTTGTTGGCACTTTATGTTTCTCTAGTGCCCACCACATGACTGACCTTGGTATCTTGTCGTATGCCTTCTCCAAGTCAATGAACACCATATGCAAGTCCTTCTTCTGCTCCCTATATCTCTCCATAAGTTGACGAAGCAAGAAAATCACCTCCATTGTAGACCTCCCAGGCATAAAATCAAACTGCTTTTAGTGACATTGGTCACTTTCCTCAGGCGATGTTCAATCACTCTCTCCCAAAGCTTCATAGTATGACTCATAAGCTTAATCCCTCGATAATTAGTACAACTTTGAATATCTCCTTTATTTTGAAGATAGGTACTAATATACTTTTCCTCCATTCTTGAAGCATCTTGTTTGACTGAAAAATGTGGTTGAATAGCTTTTTGAGCCATACTATTGCCACGTCCCCAAGGCATCTCCACACCTTAATAGGGACATCATCAGGGCCGAGGGCCTTTCCTCCTTTCATCCTTTTTAAGGCCTCCTTAACCTCAAACTCTTGTATCCTCCGCACGAACCGCCTATTGGAGTCATCAAAGGAGTCATCCAACTCAACCATATTGCTCCCATTTACATCATTGAATATCCCATTAAAGTAATCCCGCCATATGTTCTTAATCTCTTCATCCTTCACTAGAATGCGGTCAGTCTCATCTTTGATGCATTTAACTTGATTGAAATCCCTCATATTTCTCTCATGAATTTTTGCTATCCTGTATATATCCTTTTCACCTTCTTTTGTCTCTAGTCTCTCATATAACTCATCATTGGCCTGTCCTCTTGCTTTACTCACAGCCCGCCTTGCATTTTTGTTGGCCTCTTTGTACTTATGCATGTTGCTTGCGCTTCTATCATTATGCCAACTCTTGTAACACTCCTTCTTCTCCTTAATGGCCTTTTGTACATCCTCATTCCACCACCAAGTGTCTTTATCTACAATTTTCTTTCCTTTTGTCACACCGAACACCTCACTAGCTACCTTCCCAATGCAAGTTGCCATCTTCACCCACATACTATCTGCATCTCCATTTTCTGCCCAGGGTCCTTCTGTGATCACCCTATTTTTAAAAGATTCTTGTGATTCTCCTTTCAACTTCCACCACTTTGTTCTTGTGATTTTGACACCTTTGTCCCACAAAGAACATGTATGGAAGCGAAAGTCAACTACCACAAGCTTATGTCGTGTCACAACACACTCCCCGGGGATCACCTTACAATCTAGACACTCCCGTCTATCCCTTCTCCTAGTGAGGACAAAGTCAATCTGGCTAGAGTGTTGGGCAGTACTAAAGGTCATAAGATGAGATTGCCTCTTCCTAAAGAGTGTGTTAGTTACTAGCAGATCATAGGCTACGGCAAAGTCTAGGATGTCCTTACCCTCTTGATTTCTATCGTGCATCCAAAGCCTCCATGTACTCCCTCAAATCCTAGGTTAGTTGCGCCAACATGACCATTTAGATCTCCTCCTATGAGGAGTTTCTCGGTTATCGGTACACTACTAACCATATCCTCCAAGTCCTCCCAAAATGTCCTCTTAGCACTCAAGTTGAGCCCAACTTGTGGGGCATAAGCATTAATGACGTTCAAGACAATGTCCCCAATTACTACCTTGATTAAGATGATCCTATCCCCTCGTCTTCGAACATCCACTACTCCATCATTAAGACTCTTATCTATTAGAACACCTACGCCATTCCTAGTCCCAGCCGGTCTAGAATACCAAAGCTTAAAACCGGTATTCTCGACTTCTCTCGCTTTTTGACCCGCCCATCTAGTCTCTTGTACACAAAGTATATTTACTCATCTCCTAATGGCAACATCTACTAACTCACGTAGCTTCCCCGTCAAGGATCCTACATTCTAACTACCCACCCGAAATCTATGTTCCTCGGCTAGCTTCCTTACGCTTGCACCCGTCGAGTAAGATGCAAAGACCCTTGGTCACTTATCACTACATCCGGGCGATGATGTAGTGCGCCACTAAGGTGGTGGAGATCCAGCCCTTGCTCATTTAACACCATATCTGGGTTCCGATATGGCGCACCACTAAGGTGGTGGCGACCCGGCCCTTGCCCACTTAACACCATATCCGGGTTTCTGATATGGCGCGTCGCTAAGAGGGTTATGCCCCAACAAATTTCTATTGGGTTTCATTTCCATGAGAATGGCTAAGTGTAGTTGTTGGCTCGCTAAGCCTATCACAACCCCTCCTCCTTTACTCGGGCTTGGGACCGGCTATGTCTTACAACATAGGTGGAGTTATCTAGTATAAAAAACCCATGATTCACTAGAAGATGTGGCAATATTAATTTCTATATCATTTATATCTGAAGTGGAAGTCTCACTTCCTTTTTTCTTGTTTAGATCCTCCAAGTACTTCTTGCAGTTCTTAAACCAATGTCCCTTAAGATGACAGTGGAATCATTCATCATCAGGAGAAGGGCCAGATTTTCCCTTTGGCATAGGCTTAGAGCTTGAGGACTCATTAGGAACCTTTCTCTTGCCTATGTCTTTCGAAGGCTCCAACACTTTCTGTTTTTATTCTACTTTCGAAAATCATCACATGAGTGGCATTTTGCTTAATGCTTTCCTCGCCTGTTTTAAGAATCCCATGCAATTCAACTAATGTTTTCTCCGTGCCATTCATCTAAAAATTCATAATAAATGGCTCACAGCTCGCGGGGCGCGATTAGAGAATGGCGTCAATAGCTAGATCATCCTTGAGTTCACAACCAAGTTTGCCAAAAGTCTCAATGTAACCAATCATATTGATTATATGAGGATTGACCGGCCTACCCTCCGCCAGCTTGCATGAGAACAAGGACTCTAAGACGTTGTACGTCTCAGCCCTTGCCTGGTTCTCAAACATTCCACGTAATCCCTCAATCATAGAATAAGCATCTCCATACTCACACTGTTTTTAAAGATAAGGGGGCATAGTGGTAAGCATGAGGCAACTTACATTAAGTGCATCATTGCAGTAATTCTGATATGTTCTACGAGCTGCGGTATTGGCATCAACGGGGGCCGGGGGGTTCATTAGGGTATGGCTGCTGAAGAACATACTCAGTTTTCTCTTGAGAACAATTCTCAGATTGCGGTACCAACCAAGAAAGGTAGTTCCATTGAGCTTTTCCTTCTTAAGAACAGATCACAAATTGGAACCGGAACTATTACTAGCAGACATAATCTACAACAGAAAATAAATATGCAAGGTTTTAGAATTAAGTTATGTACCAATCTTGTATTAACCAATTTAATAAAGATACTTCCACTATATTAACAATGTCCTCCCTCTACCGCCATGTAGTGGTCCAAAATCCATATTCACTATTCCTAGTGATCTTTGGCTCACTGCTAGATGATTAGTTACATAGGTAAAAACGATTTGTTAATCATATCTCTATATTACTCTTGGTTGTTGGGTGGCATCCAATGCCTGGGCTTCCAACTCTATGCCATAAAGCTTAAAATCGTTTTGATAGCTTTGTTGAGTAAACCAACACTATGCTTGCGGATGTCTAACATCCACCCTATTTATGATGATATCTGATGGTATTTCTCGCTTTGGTAAAACCTAACACACAATAATCAAAACTACATAGGTGCGACTATTGGTAAATGACATCAAATACTCAACTATTCGGAGGGGAGCTATTCTATCATGAAAAAACATCCACTATATGAAAAACATGAAAAGAATAGTAATACAATAAATATCACAGGCAATGATCATATCATATTATGAATAGTATGGTCTTTATAATAATAGTGGTGTTCATCACCATGGTTCCATCATGCATGTATCCCTTCTTGTGGTGATCACCATTGCCACCATGATTGAAGAGATCTCCATGAACATAGTTGAAGCTAATATATCTAATAGCAACCAAATAAATTACATGAGAGGTCAAATATCATAGGTCGACATGTAGATCGTTATACAATAATGAGACAACCTCAATCCGGCTGTGTTAACCTGCAACACGCATGCCGCACAAATGTTACACACAGATCATCACATCATATTAAGGTGACACCATTCACATCATTCTCTGCAAAAATAAGTTAATCGTAGAATGTATTCTATCACAAAAGATACTATATTATCACTATAGCAGATAGCAACGGCGGTCCCGCCTGCCGATCAGCGGGCTGGGGGCATAGATCATATCTATGAAATCACTATGAAAGCACGATCAATGATGAAATGTTTCAAACAGATCCAAGGTGTTAATTATGATTAAACGTTTTCGCCCGTCGCAATGCTAAAGTATGTTCGGATTCTCCTAGCGATTGTTGCATATTTTGATTAAGAAATATGGCAGATAGATGTCAAAAGAGCCTTTCTTAATGGAATCCTAAATGAGGATGTGTACATGACACAACCCAAGGGTTTTGTCAACCCCAAAAATGCTATGAAAATATGCAAACTTCAAAAGTCCATCTATGTATTGAAACAAGCATCACGGAGTTGGAATATATGTTTTGATGAAGTGGTCAAAGGGTTTGGTTTCATCAAGAACATAGAAGAGCCTTGTATTTATAAGAAGTTCAATGGGAGTGCGCTTGTATTTCTGGTCCTTAATGATGGTCTTAAGTGTCATATTTGATAGTTAATTCACCTCATAAAATGTATAAATGAGAACACAACATAGTGGTAGGGGTTATTTAGTAACAATTTCCACAAGTGTTATTGTCTATTTGTATGTAGGTACATTATACCCAAAATTACTGAGAATTGCAAGGCCCAATCCTGAAAATAAGTTCCCAACCAATCAAGGGTACCACATGGCAAGAAATGAATCATAGACCCATTCTCAGGCTTATCTGAAGGAATCCAAAGGCAATTCACGTGGGGAAGGAACTAGGTCCCATGTGCTAGCCTCTAGGAGAAAGCACACAACGCACGGGAAACGTGGGAGGTCGACCGAACCCCTTTCTACCCTCCAAACTTGGTCCCCCTCCACGTGCCAACTCCCTTTGGCTCCCTGAAGGCGGTGGTGACTGATTCGTGCGCATATTCGGGCGAGAATCGACCTAAACTCGTGTATCCCTCACTCACACACACACCACAAGTTTGAGATTAGTACTCTACTCCATAAGCTTAGTGCTTCCTTAGAGGCTGCCAATATAGGAGTAGAGTGAGGAGAAACTAGGAGGAGGAGGCATGGCTTGTCAAGTTCCTCTCCAACACTTGTACCTCTAAGGAATTTCTCTTCAAATGAGTAAGCTTTCGTGAATTCTATTTAAGTTTTATTTCTACATTCAAAGTAGTTTATTTTAGTAGTTGTTTGTAGGTTCATTGCTCTATTCAATTCAGGGCTCTACTCTTAGCTTTGTATTAAAAAGATTAGAGTAGTGATTTATAATGTGAGGTGCTTAGGTTAGAAATCACTAGTGGATATCTCGTAGACCCACGAATTAAAAAGAGGTAGACGGTAGGTGGTGACATCCCTATTCCTTTGTAATCCTTCACGTTTGGCTATGCCATAGGATCTTGGCGGGAGTCGCTCTGGTAAACCAGGGGTAAGCCTGTGCCCGAAGCAAACAACCACCCTAGATTACTTTGAATTAAGGACAATCCTTAGGAACTCCTCTGTATCCTTTGCCTACCAAACAAACTGTGTGTCCTTGGGTGAGCTGGTTACAAGATTAAAACACACGTTCCTTGGATTCGATACCCTTGGAAATACTCTTAAGGTGAAGTTCTACGACGGTATTCCGTGCACTTGCTGATATTTTATCTATTTTCTTAAGAAATACCAACAAGCATTTCTGGCACCGTAGCCGGGGACGGTTGTCGTTGATCTTCGAATCTTGTTCACCCTCCTATCTATTTTTATCTTTTCTTTATTACTTGTCTTATAGGCATGACCCAAGAAACTCTCAAACGGAAGCTATTTTCTTTTTCCCTCAACAAAAAAGCAAAACAATGGTACACCCATACCGTTCGAAAAACAAACATCGATTGGAGAGAACTTCGAGACAAATTTTGTCTTGCATTCTTTCCAATATCCTAAATTGTTTCCCTAATGGAAGTACTAGGATTCCAACAGATGGAGAAGGAATCGATAGGTGCAGCCTGGGATAGATTTTCAATCTTGAAAAATTTTGGCCCAGATTTGTCACGCGTTGTTATTGCAACATTTTTATATGGGATTGAACAAAAAGTCTGCCCTACATCTCAAATTATGGCTGGAGGATCTTTCCTCCATAAGACTTCAGACGAAGGAAAGGAACTTCTAAATCAAATCCTTGAAAATGCCTCCTTCATTATGGATCTTGATGAACCTCCAAAAGAGGAAGCCATGTCGAGTAATGAGGATATCTCTAAAAGCAAGGACGAACCAGTAGTTTGCCCATCTCTAGCCTTGCCTATATAAACCTCACCCGAACTTGAAACAAAGAAGGATGAAGAAAACAACCTTCGGAGTTTCCATTCTCGAGGAACAGCTTTTTAATGACTATAGAAATACCTCAAAGTATTGTTGCTATAAAAATCCATCATCACCTCCCACTCCACTTGATCGACCTGATGGAGTATTCCTTCAGAAGACGATCAAGGAGTTGACCTCAATAATGAGTAGAGAATGGATAGCAGAGGTTGAGATATCACTTGAAATACTTAGGATGATCTCTCCCTTAGCAACTATTCAATGCCTTATTAGAGGAGTGAAGATGAATGTGCTTTATAGCCACACAGTTAGAGCCAACATCCATTCTGATACTTATGCTTTAGTCATTTTGGGTGATATTCCCTTGGCTCAAACTAGAAAATCCTTTCGAGATTCCTTTGGAAATATTGTTGAAGGATATAAGGTTTTGCAAAACGTGTCGATCCGACAAAGAGATATTGAGGCTCTCCTTGATTTCCATGTATTCAAAGTCAAAGACTTCGGAATCATGATAGGGATACCCATCAAGAAATTCTTAATGGAAGTACCCCTCAAAGGAGACCTTAATATCAATCTTGGAGGGAGATGAATTTTCCATTCCAGTTCTGCGTTCAAAGAACACATCAGCAGAACCTCCCCTCCACGATGAGCCAATCGAGGATATTAGGACTCTTCACTATTTAAACCCTTCTGAAATTGATGGAGGAGAAGATTTCATCCTAGAAAAGGATGAACTTTATGTGACATCTGAATTGACCAAAGAAGAGCTCCCACTAAAACCTCCGATTGAGCTAAAACCTTACCTTCTGGCCTATGTTATGCTTTACGAAACGGTGATTTGGAAGCCTGTCATCATTAGTGACAAGCTTTCAGATGAGGAGACATTCACTCTTAGCCATTCTAGAAAAGCATAGAACAGTGTTTCGCCACTAAGTCCAAGACCTCAAGGGAATCAACCCTTCTCTTTGCAACCATCATATTCCTATTGACCCCGAAGGTACACCCACCAGGGAACCTCAACAGAGGTTAAATAATGCGACGCGTGAGGTAATTAAAAAGGAGGCCTTGAAAGTTTTGCACGCCGGGATTATTTATCCCATCCCTCATAGTGAGTGGGTCAGCCAGGTTCAAGTAGTGCCAAAGAAGGGAGGAATGACGGTCGTTAAGAATGAGAAGAATGAGTTAATTCCTCAATGAACCATCATGGGAGGGATGATGTCATAGGTTACCAGAAGCTTAACAAGGAAACAGGGAAGGATCACTTCCCACTGTCTTTCATCGATGAGACGCTTGAGCGATTGGTGAAACATTCCTTCTTTTGTTTCCTCGATGGGTATTTGGGATATCATCAAATTCCTATCCATCCCAGTGATCAAAGTAAGACCGCATTCACATGCCCCTATGGAACATACGCCTACAAGAGAATGTCCTTTGTGTTGTGTAATGCACAAGCCTCTTTTCAAAGGTGCATGATGTCTATCTTTTCCAACGTGATTGAGGAGATCATGGAAGTTTTCATAGACGACTTTTCCATCTATGGATAGACTTTTGATCATTGTCTAGAAAACTTAGGCAAGGTCTTACAAAGATGCCAAGAAAAGCACCTAGTACTTAACTCGGAAAAGTGTCATTTTATGGTCCGTGAAGGCATCGTCCTTGGACATTAGTATCCGAGAGGGGGATAGAGGTGGATAAAGCAAATATTGAAGTAATTGAAATGCTTCCACCTCCCACCAATATCAAGTGATTCCGCAGCTTCTTAGTACATGCGGGGTTCTATCGACGATTCATCAAGGACTTTTCTAAAATCGCTAGACCCCTCACCAACCTATTAGCCAAGGATACACCCTTTGATTTCGGTGGAGAGTGCTCATTTGATACCCTCAAAAGGCACTCACCTCAACTCCAATCATTCAACCCCCAGATTGGACGCTGACATTTGAAATCATGTGCGATGTTAGACCATGTTGTTGGTGCGGTCTTAGGTCAAACCAAAGATAAAAAACATCACACCATAGCCTATGCTAGCAAAAGTCTGACAAGAGCATAACTCAATTATGCCACAGCAGAAAAGGAGCTCCTGGCAGTAGTTTTCGCTATTGAAAAGTTTAGATCGACTTGTTTGGAGCAAAAGTCATAGTCTACACAAACCATGCTGCATTGAAATTTTTTCTCACCAAAAAGGATGCTAAACCAAGGCTAATCCGATGGATTCTCTTACTCCAAGAATTTGATTTGGAGATTAAGGATAAGAAAGAAGTAGAGAATTCTATCACAGATCATCTCTCGCGTATGGAAGTCACACAACCCATGGACATACCCATATATGACTTCCTACGCGATGATATGTTTCTCAAGGTGACCAACTCTCACCCTTATTACGTGGACATCGTGAACTTTATGGTCATGGGGTACGTGCCACCAGAAGAAAACAAAAAGAAGTAGAAGGCACCTATGAGACGATTCGTACCTCTATAGAGTTTGTGCCGATGGACTCCTTAGACGATGTGTCCCCACCATTAAAGGAACCAAAATCATGAGAAATGCCATGCTGACCCCTACGGAGGCCATTACGGTGTTTTACCGTACTATGGCAAAGTGGATTCTTTTGGCCTTCTATGTATGAAGACACAAATGAATTCATTCGTAGATGTTGGAAATGCAAAAGCATGGAAGAATCACTGCTCGCAATGCAATGCCCCTCACATATAATCTTCAAGTAGAATTATTTGATGTGTGGGGGATTGACTTCATGAGACCTTTTCCAAAGTCCTATGATTGCCAGTATATTTTTGTGACCATCGATTATGTATCCAAATGGGTAGAAGCAATGCCTTGCAATCATGCTTATTTCAAGAAAGCCCGGAAAATGTTTCATGAAATCATTTTTCGCGGTTTGGAACTCTCTGAATGGTTATAAGTGATGGAGGGTCTCATTTCATAGATAAGGCCCTCAGGAACTTCTTGAGGGAGCTTGGAGTCCAGCATAACATTGCTATTCCATACCACCCACAAACAAGCTGTCAAGCATAAACATCTAACAAACAAATCAAGAAATTTTGCAAAAGACTGTCTTGGAAATGTGAACCGGTTGGAAGCACAAACTACCCGACGCATTGTGGGCATATCGAACTGCTTACAAGACACCCATCGGCATGTCTCCTTTTCAACTTGTATATAGGAAGACTTGTAATATCCCCGTAGAATTGGAATATAGAGTGTACTATACTATAAAAAGGTGAAACATGGACTTCATGGAGGCCGGGAAGCACCGACTACGTCAAATTTCCGAACTTGAGGAATGGAGGGATAAGGCGTACCATAGTGCCAGAATTTACAAGGAGAGAACCAAGAATTGGCATGATAAAAGGATCACGCCCAAGGATTTTAAACATGGAGGTAAAGTCTTTCTTTTCAATTCAAGGGTTAAACTTTTGGACATGGGAAATTGAGAAGTAAATGGGAAGGGCCATTTGCCATAATAGAGACCTAATCTCATGGATCCATCCACTCCAAATATGATGAGGGACATTTATTTAAGGTGAATGGACATCGTCTCAAACACTTCTTTGATTCCCATGAGAATTCAGAAAAAGAATTTGACGTGATCAATTGATTTTCACGCCGTTTCTTCAAATTCTAACTAAATTCTCGATGTACAAATTAGTGGACACTTTGTAAAGTCTTCCCAACAACCCACAAGACTTACACACAAAGAAAGAGCCAACTCAGGGGCACTTAGGGTTTGGTTGAACCCTAGGTTCGGCTGACCCCTGGTGAGCGCTACCTGAGTTCTGTTTTCTCATGCGTAATCTTCTCCCGCGTCCCAACCAAACCCTCGGTGCTACCACATCGAATACCGCTTCGGGCGACCATAAAAAGAGCCGAACAGCAAAGGAGAATACTTGTGTCTTCCGAAAATATTTTCCTGTCCTCTCAACCTTGCCAAAACCCATCTACTATTCCCATGGACAACAAAAACATTGCTCCCCATGCATCTTCCAGTGCCCCCTTTGACCTTAGCGGGGAGCCAATGCCGACCAATGCGGAGAGGGAACTTTCTATGGAGGAGGTCATGGCGCTTGATATCAAGCCATTGGCCATGATGCCTCCCCCAAGCATGACAAGAGGACGCAGCCCCACACCACGTGGTGCTGCTCGTTCTCTTTCTCCAAGGAGGGCGCCTATGAAGATGCAATCACCCACGTGGAGGCTGACCGCGGGCACCCTCAAACCTATCAAAACACGTCTTTTTCATGACAAAGATGATGTCGTGCCCACCTTGAAGACCGGCGAGAAGTACACGGGGACATAGAAGACAAAGGGAGGCAATGTGGTTAAGCACCACTATTCATCACCTACTAGATCCTCACCGGATAGCCCCCAAGGCCGCTTCATTATCCGCGGGGTTAAAACCCCCACGAACTATGCAAAGGGGCTCTTCAAGCGTGTGGACAAGATGGTGGCGGATGAATCAACAGGTTGGTCTCCATACAAGGAGCATGTGAGACGTCACATCTCACCGTCACCAATCGCAAGGCCTGTGGGCCAATTCTAAACCGGAGACAAGAAATCTCCCAAAAAGTCTGACGTAACACAGCTAGCTAAACAAATAGTTGAACTCCGTTTAGAGAATAAAAAGCTAGCACGTCTCGTATCCGCTTCATAATAACAACTAAACCTACCACATATATGGATTCTACAATCAAACAATAAATGTTTCATCCAAACATATGAATAAAAGAAGACTAATATCAATTAAGAATAAGGTCATAAACAAAGGAAAAGATACATATGGCATACCTTTCCCAAAGTAGACATGGGAACTAGAGGATCCTTACTACAGCCTAAACTCCACTAGGGACTTCGATATAGTGTGTATACAAGAGGGTATTACTCAAGTGGTGTGTGTGAGAAGTGAGGGGTATGGAGTCCTATTTATACATAAGTTGAGGTTGGTTCCTGCCAAAATATGCGTGTGAATCCACCAAAACAGACTTCATGAGCCACATGGAGTCGACACGTGGAGGATGACCGAGTTTGGGGTAGGACCAGGTCGGCCGAACCTATGGTTTTTCTGACTCTGGGGTGGCCCTAGACTCGGTGTGCTTCTCCGGTGGCTTCCAGGTGGGCCCTCAGGTGTTTACCGGGTGATACGCTATTGGAATCCCTCGGATACTCCTGTAAGTGGCCCACTGGATCCATGGATTGCCACGTGTTGTCCTTTGATTGGATGGAAGTGTATATTTTATGATTGCTCTCCTAAATCCTCTTCAATTCTGCATATTTGCCCTGCATGCACATTTCTTTCCAGGTACAGGTGGAACTACGTTATTTGCAAGGGTAATGCATGCAAGAAATATTTAGTCCTTCACATAATTGAGTAATTGTAGGATCGAAGTACACGTGTAAAGCTACCAGAGGGGGTGAATGGTAGATGAAAACTTTTCAGCGGAAGCAACAAAACACCCCTCAGCAGAAAACCGATCTGTTAAAGAAACCATGTGTGCGACTAATCTAAACATGTTCAACTGTGATAAAACTAGTATAGATTGTAGAGAATCAAGTCATGAAGATGTCACAACAATAATCATGAAAATCCAATGATAGAAACTCAAGTTACAATCGAAAGATCGAACAAAGGTCAATCTGTCCTACGCGAGAAAAACAGTTTTGGAATACTGCAAAGAAACTCAAGTTGTGAAGACAACTCAAAAAGAATGACATCAATTGGATCTGTAAAACTCGAGTTATGATAAAACCACCGAAGCAAGGTAGTGCTGAACAGAAACTCGACGAGAAAAACTTGTCTAAAACAAGTCGGACGAACAAGGCACAAAAGTTCCTTTAGAATACGAATTTTATGTATCAAAACACAAGAGGAACAGCCCCAAAGTCATGCTCTCCACGAGCCTTGGCCTCCCTTGCTTATATAACCATCTCTATGGCCAATCCAATTCAAACTAGGACTCCTACTCCTACTTGGATTCAAACTGTAACTTTCCAATACTGCTCAAGACTCTTCTATACGCAGAAAGAAGCAATCTTAAGACTTCCAAACACCTTAGGAACGTCCCAAACATTCCTAAAACAACTATACTTCATGCCTAACACGAAATCCTGTTATAACCAACTCGAAACTTTCCATAAACAAACCATAACCGCCTCAGCCACAGCCTGAGCGCAAAATCCAGCCGGTTGAACCTTTTCAACCATATATCCACTTTCATATCTCTTCACCACGCCTTGGAACCATGTTGCCACGTCTATTCACTCCTTGCACACGTGCAAACACCTTCCAACAACGTCCACGATACCTTCATATGCATTGTTCTTGATCCAAACATGCTGCGTGACCTCCCGATCAACTCAACCACAATTCCTCCCGAACTTAGTTGTTGAACCTCATCTTCTCCCTAAGACTAGTTCAATGGATCCCGTCACCAGCCATGTCTTGAACTTAAGCAACACCTGCACATTAATAAATAACCAATACTTCCGAGCATAAGTCCTCGACTTGACTCTCGTTAGTTCCGAAACTACAACATCTTACGTGAGCACCTCACATAAGCATGTTGTAAACCATAGCAAAATGATATCAGCCGTAACCACCAAAACACACCAAAAACTTAGTAAAATAATACTAAGCAAACTTTCCATAAGAGTAAAGCAAGTTCAAAACATTGCAAGTTAAAAGTAGAACCATTGCAATCAAGCTCTAAACCTTACCAAAGTTAATCGGATCTTGAACCGGAGCTTACCAAAGCTAGTCGGACCCAGCGCCGGAGCTTACTAAAGCTTAGCCGGACCTAGCACGGAACTTACCAAAGCTAGTCGGACCTAGCACCGGAGCTAGCAAAAATAAGTCAGACCTAGACAAAGCAAGCCGGACCTTACGTCGGACCTTGCCGGAGCTACCCAAAACAAGTCGGACCTATCGTCGGACCTTGCAGGAGCTCGTACCTAGAGTCGGACCTTGTTAAAAAAGTGTTTTGGTAGTATTCCAAACTTTTATCGTCAAAGCCAATGTATTCAGCACACATAGGTCTCACAATCTCCCCCTTGATGAATGCATTGGCAACACCATTTAAATCCGAACATTGGCTTATTCACATGAAAAGTTTTGAAAACAACTTCTCCCCCTTTGTAAATCAGAAATAAAATGAGAAGAAAAACAAAAATACCAAAAATTCTCCCCCTGAGAAGAATCGTGCCATAACACTTGTGAATGTGTGCAATGTGTGATCAATTTCTCCCCCTTTGACAATGTATTCAGCAAGGTACAAATGAGAAATTTTAATTTGTTATGAGCACATTATAACATATATATATATAATAATAAAGCTCATCCAAATCATACTATGAAGTAACTTACACTAACACATCAATGAGATACATAAAGTAGTGTAAGCCATGCTAGAGATCCAGTGTAATTTTCAATTTAAGCAAGTCATGATCTCAGAAACTTAACTATTTCAAGACCTGGAAGCATGACACTTGTTGCTGCATTTTATTTAACATTTAAAGCACAAATTTTGATCTTATGACATTTGCAAGAGATTATATGCAGCATCAGTCTTATTCTAACCAACCAAGCCAAGCCTATGTCATTTGACTGTCAGAAGCTTAAGGACATGGTTTTAGTCATACACAACTCCTTTCAAGTTCATATCTAAGTGCAATGATAAGCCATCTCAAAAGAAGAAGTGTGATGCATGCATATTCTCTTGATCTTTTCTCATTTTTTATTTGAACATAAAAACTCAACATGTGAGTTGATTACTTGATTAATTCTTTATGATTAAAAGCACTTGTGAGCATGCAACAAGTTCAAAACAGTAAGAAAGTTCGACCATGACCAAATTTAGTGTAAGTAATTATTCCAATTACTAGACATGGTAAAAACTATAAAATGTATAACACGAGTAATGTAGTAAGAACTTTCAGCATGAAAAAGGAATCACAAAGTCATATATGCATGAAATACTATGCTCATATTATTTTAATTTCAGATTCACACATAGACTTCCTAAGTTTCAAAATTCTCCCTCAATTTAAGCCATGAGGATGCATAACCCCTATTTCACTACGAGTGTAACAAAAACGAGTGAATTCCAAAGGTTTTGTAAAAATGTCAGCCAATTGTTGTTCGGTATCTACATGGTAAAGAACAATGCTCCCTTTTTCGACATTATCATGGATAAAGTGATACCTAATGTCAATGTGCTTAGTTCTCGAATGTTGCACGAGGTTTTTAGCAATGCAAATGGCACTAGTGTGATCACAAAACAGTGGAACACTATCTAGATCAGCCCCATAGTTCTTAAGTGTTTGAACAATCCAAAGAATTTGTGAGCAAGCACTAGCAGCAGCTACATATTCAGATTCGGCTGTGGATTATGCAACTGAACTTTGTTTTCTAGAGGACCAGGCAACAAGTGAATTACCAAGAAAATGACAAGCACCAGAAGTACTTTTCCTATCAATCCTACAACCCCCAAAATCAGCATCGGAAAAAGCTTTCAAAGTAACGGTTGAGGAAGAAGGAATTGTAGGATCGAAGTACACGTGTAAAGCTACCAGACGGGGGTGAATGGTAGATAAAAACTTTTCAGCGGAAGCAACAAAACACCCCTCAGCAGAAAACCGATCTGTTAAAGAAACCGTGTGCGCGACTAATCTAAATGTGTTCAACTGTGACAAAACTAGTATATATTGTAGAGAATCAAGTCACGAAGACGTTACAACAAGAATCATGAAAATCCATTGAGAGAAACTCAAGTTACGATCGAAAGATCGAACAAAGGTCAATCTGTCCTACGCGAGAAAGACAGTTCTGGAATACTACAAAGAAACTCATGTAGATCAGAAACCACAAATTTAATGACCGTGAAATTTTCAAAGATTATATATAATCAAGTTGTGAAGACAACCCAAAAAGAATAACATCAATTGGATCTGTAAAACTCGAGTTATAATAAAACCACCGAAGCAAGGTAGTGCTGAACAGAAACTCGACGAGAAAAACTTGTCTGAAACAAGTCGGACGAACAAGGCACAAAAGTTCATTTAGAATACGAATTTTATTTATCAAAACACAAGAGGAACAGCCCCAAATTCGTGCTCTCCATGAGCCTTGGCCTCCCTTGCTTATATAACCAGCTCTATGGCCAATCCAATTCAAACTAGGACTCCTACTTGGATTCAAACTGTAACTTTCCAATACTGCTCAAGACTCTTCTATACGCAGATAGAAGCAATCTTAAGACTTCCAAACACCTTAGGAACGTCCCAAACAATCCTAAAACAACTCTAATTCATGCCTAACACGAAATCCTGTTATAACAAACTCGAAACTTTCCATAAACAAACCATAACCGCCTCAGCCGCAGCCTGAGCGCAAAATCCAGCCGGTTGAACCTTTTCAACCATATCTCCACTTCCATATCTCTTCACCACGCCTTGGAACCATGTTGCCACGTCCATGCACTCCTTGCACACGTGCAAACATCTTCCAACGACGTCCAAGATATCTTCATATGCGTTGTTCTTGATTCAAACATACTGCGCAACCTCCCGATCAACTCAACCACAATTCCTCCCGAACTTGGTTGTTGAACCTCATCTTCTCCCTAAGACTAGTTCAATGGATCCCGTCACTAGCCATGTCTTGAACTCAAGAAACACCTGCACATGAATAAACAACCAATACTTCCGAGCACAAGTCCTCGACTTGACTCTCGTTAGTTCTGAAACTACAACATCTTACGTGAGCACCTCACATAAGCATGTTGTAAACCATAGCAAAATTATATCAGCCATAACCACCAAAACACACCAAAAACTTAGTAAAATAATACTAAGCAAACTTTCCATAAGAGTAAAGCAAGTTCGAAATATTGCAAGTTAAAAGCATAACCATTGCAATCAAGCTCCGAACCTTACCAAAGCTAACCGGACCTTGAACCGGAGCTTACCAAAGCTAGTCGGACCCAGCGCCGGAGCTTACTAAAGCTTAGTCAGACCTAGCACGGAACTTACCAAAGCTAGTTGGACCTAGCACCGGATCTAGCAAAAACAAGTCGGACCTAGCCAAAATAAGTCAGACCTAGACAAAGCAAGTCAGACCTTACGTCGGACCTTGCCGGAGCTACCCAAAACAAGTCGGACCTATCGTCGAACCTTGCAGGAGCTCGGACCTAGAGTCGGACCTTGTTAAAAAGGTGTTTTGGTAGTATTCAAAACTTTTATCGTCAAAGCCAATGTATTCAGCACACATAGTTCTCACAATCTTCCCCTTGATGAATGCATTGGCAACATCACTTAAAATCCGAACATTGGCTTATTCACATGAAAAGTTTTGAAAACAATTTCTCCCCCTTTGTAAATCAGAAATAAAATGAGAAGAAAAACAAAAATACCAAAAATTCTCCCACTGAGAAGAATCGTGCCAAAACACTTGTGAATGTGTGCAATGTGTGATCAATTTCTCCCCCTTTGATAATGTATTCAGCAAGGTACAAAAGAGAAATTTTAATTTGTTATGAGCACATTATAACATATACATATTAAACAAAGCTCATCCAAATCATACTATCAAGTAACTTACACTAACACATCAATGACATACATAAAGTAGTGTAAGCCATGCTAGAGATCAAGTGTAATTTTCAATTTAAGCAAGTCATGATCTCACAAACTTAACTATTTCAAGACCTGAAAGCATGACACTTGTTGCTGCATTTTATTTAACATTTAAAGCACAAATTTTGATCTTATGACATTTGCAAGAGATTATATGCAGCATCAGCCTTATTCTAACCAACCAAGCCAAGCCTATGTCATTTGACAGACAAAAGCTTAAGAACATGGTTTTAGTCATACACAACTCCTTTCAAGTTCATATCTAAGTGCAATGATAAGCCATCTCAAAAGAAGAAGTGTGATGCATACATATTCTCTTGATCTTTTCTCATTTTTTTATTTGAACATAAAAACTCAACATGTGAGTTGATTACTTGATTAATTCTTTATGATTAAAAGAACTTGTGAGCATGCAACAAGTTCAAAACAGCAAGAAAGTTCAACCATGACCAAATTTAGTGTAAGTAATTATTCCAATTACTAGACATGGTAAAAACTACAAAATGTATAACACGAGTAATGTAGTAAGAACTTTCAGCATGAAAAAGGAATCACAAAGTCATATATGCATGAAATACTATGCTCATATTATTTTAATTTCAGATTCACACATAGACTTCCCAAGTTTCAAAATTCTCCCTCGATTTAAGCCATGAGGATGCATAACCCCTATTTCACTACGAATGTAACAAAAACGAGTGAAATCCAAAGGTTTTGTAAAAATGTCAGCCAATTGTTGTTCGGTATCTACATGGTGAAGCACAATGTCCCCTTTTTCGACATTATCACGGAGAAATATTACCTAATGTCAATGTGCTTAGTTCTCGAATGTTGCATAGGGTTTTTAGCAATGCAAATGGCACTAGTGTTATCACAAAATAGTGGAACACTATCTAGATCAGCCCCATAGTCCTTAAGTGTTTGAACAATCCAAAGAATTTGTGAGCAAGCACTAGCAGCAGCTACATATTCAGATTCGGTTGTGGATTGTGCAACTGAACTTTGTTTTGTAGAGGACCAGGGAACAAGTGAATTACCAAGAAAATGACAAGCACCAGAAGTATTTTTCCTATCAATCCTACAACCCCCAAAATCAGCATCGGAAAAAGCTTTCAAAGTAACGGTTGAGGAAGAAGAAGAAAAATGCCAAATTCTTGATTTCCATGTAAGTACCTGAGAATCCTTTTGATGGCTTGACGATGTGAAGCACGTGGGGAGGCTTGAAACCGTGCACAAAGACATACGCTTAATTGTAAGTCCGGTCTTTATGCCGTGAGATACAAAAGTGATCCGATCATACTTCTATATTCTTTTTTATCAACGGGGTCACAATCTTCATCAAGCTCAAGTGTTGTTGCTGTTCCCATTGGTGTCCGAAGAGGCTTGCTTTTGTCCATGTTGAAGCGCCTTAGGAGATCTTTTGTATACTTTGTTTGATGCACAAAGGTACCCTCCTTGATTTGCTTGATTTGAAGCCCCAAAAAGTACGTGAGTTCTCCCATCATACTCATCTCAAATTCTGAACTCATCATAGCTGAAAACTTGGACACAAGATCATGAGAAGCACAACCAAAGATAATATCATCCACATACACTTGAACAAATAATGAGTCATTGCCATGCTTAAGCACAAAAAGAGTTTTATCAACCTTGCCCATGGTAAACCCCTTTTCAAGTAAGAATGTTTTTAACCTATCATACCATGCTCTAGGAGCTTGTTTGAGACCGTACGAGGCTTTGGACAGTTTGTAAACATGATTAGGAAAATTTGGATTTTCAAAACCAGGTGGTTGTTTGACATAAACCTCCTCGTCTGTGTAGCCATTAAGAAAAGCACTTTTAACATCCATTTGATATAGCTTAAAACCTTTAGATGCAGCAAAAGCTAACAAAATTCTTATGGCTCTAATCTAGCAACAGGAGCAAAAGTTTCATCAAAATCTAGATCTTAAACTTGTGTGAAACCTTGAGCAACCAACCTAGCCTTATTCCTAACCACAACCCCATCCTCACTTTGTTTATTTTTAAACACCCATTTAGTTCCAATTAAAGTGTGACCTTGAGGTGGAGGTACAAGTTTCCAAACATTATTTCTTTCAAAATTTTCTAACTCTTCTTGCATGGCAATAATCCAAGATTCATTAGTGAGTGCGTGTGATATATCTTTGGGTTCAAAAGAAGCAACAAAAGCAGAATGAGCATGAGAATTGGGGTCGAAAAACCTGGATCTTGTAACTCGTTCATGCAAGCTTCCAATAATTTGTTGTGGAGGATGACTTTTGAGAATCCGGAGGGGAGTGGACACTTCACAAGCTTCTTCTTCTTCATGTTCATCACAAATAGATGAGCTTGTGATGTGAGGAGGATCTGGACCAGCAATGGTGGTCGTCGGTGCTGGCTGTGAATCAAGATCAGGAGCTGGAACAATGTCATTAGCTGCTGAATTTTCGGGCAGCATCACCACTTCTTCCTCTTCTTCAACGAAAATACTCTCCCCCTGCGGATATGGATCCGGACCTGCAATATTTGAACTAGTACCTGGGCTAGCTTCATCAAAAGAAACCTCACAAGTCTCCACAATTTTGTTAGTATCAAGTAAAAGCACACGGTAGCCTCTAGTATGAGATGGATAACCAAGAAACATGCCATCAACAGATCTAGCTTCAAATTTATCAAGATTACCATGTTTATTAACAAAGCATTTGCAACCAAAGACCCTAAAGTGTGTGACACTAGGCCTATGTCCAAACCTGAGCTCATATGGTGTTTTACCTAGCTTAGCACGCAAGAAAACATGATTTGATACATAACAAGCGGTTGTAATTGCATCAGCCCAAAATTTCCTAGGAGTTTGATATTCATCAAGCATAGTGCTAGCCATCTCAACTAAGGTTCTGTTCTTTCTCTCTACAACACCGTTTTGTTGAGGTACATATGGTGAAGAAAATTGATGATCTATTGCATTTTCAGCACAAAAGTGATCAAACGATTGATTTTTAAATTCGGTTCCACTATCACTTCTAATTACTCTTAAAGATCCTGGGTGATCAATTGATAATCTAAGAAATAAAGTTCTAAAGTGACTAAAAGCTTTATTCTTAGATGCCATAAAGTAAACCCAAGAGTATCTAGAATAGTCATCAACAATCACAAGAACATACCATTTACCTCCGAAGGATTGAACACGTGAAGGTCCTACGGTGTCAAGGTTTAAAAGTTGACCCGGTTCAGTTGTCATGGTCATTGTGAGAGGAGCATGTGAACCTGCAACCATCTTAGCATGTCTACAAGAAGAGCACACAATTTCTTTGTCCCCTTTAAGCTTAGGCAGCCCACGTATGCGATCAAGAGCACTAACACGCGTGAGATGATCAAAGCCTACGTGACCAAGTCTACGATGCCAAAAATATAAATCTTTGGAATCATTTGCAACTAGACATCTATGCTTAGAGGAAGACATATCAAAATCAGATTTAAAAACTCTTCCAAACCGAGACATGTTAAGAATAAGCTCACTATTTGAACCTACAACCTTGCAGCAGTTTTTATTGAAAATAATTTCTAGATTTTCATCTAGCAATTGTGAAACAGAAAGCAAGTTGTATTTCAATTTTTCGACAAGTGCCACATCCTTCAAAGTGTAGTGATCATTTACTCTAACCGAACCCTTAGCAATTATAGGAGTTGAAGAATTATCGGCAAAAGTAACATTCTCTACACTTGACACAAAAGAGAGAGAGAGAGGAGAACCATTCTTTGTTACCGGTCATGTGGCGTGAGCAACCTGAATCCACAATCCAAATGTTCTCCTTCCTCAAGCATGTAAACTACATAGAAGCACAATACGTCAATGACTCAATACTGGGGTTAGTTAAAAGGCATTTAGAAATCCAGTACTGAGTCGCACGACGTCCAGCAGGAATAACATGCGAAAGCTGAGATAAAACAGCAGGTTTATGGGTCAAAGTTTGAGATTTTTTGTTCTTAACTACTGACCTATGAGGTGTTACTTGTGTAGCATGAAAATCAGTAGCTCCGGAGGCAAAAACTGAAGCTCCGGAGGCAAAAACTGGAGCTCCGGAGGTAAACTTTGAATATTTCTGACTCATATCAGCAGGTTGCATGTTCCTGGCATTCGGTTTAGTATGTGCAGCAAATTTTGCATGAGAGTTATAAGATCTGGCTTGCATTCTTTCCTTTTTATGTTGTTTAGCTAGTCTATAATAAAAATCTATGATATGACCATCTCTACCACAATAGGTACAATGAAATTTAACTTTGTGTTCATGTCTAGATGAGCATGCAGTATGCTTATTTGAACCCGAATGTGACAACACTCCTGCAGATTTAAAAACCACTTCTTTTTGTTTAGGAACTGTTTGAATCAAACCACTTCCTAATGATTTTACAATTTTAGGTGGATGTTCCTTAGCATGAGCATGTGAATAAAAACCTAAACCAGTTTTATCATTGCAAGACTTGGAAGAATTCACAGCAAGTTTAGGTTCTTATTCCCTTTACAAAACCGATCTAATGTCCTATGCATGTTATCAAGTTTATTTCATAGATCAAGACGATTTTCACATGAAGTTTTTCCTTTTAATTTGCAATTGGAACAATATTTAACTTCATGAGAACGTAAAGCATTGTTCAATATAGAAATTTCTTTCATAGCATCTTGTAGTTTCTTATCAAGATCATCGCAAGTAGAACAATGCAAATCAATTGTAGACCAACAAGCATCTTTCAAGTTTTTATTATTAAGTGCAGAAAGCTTTTTGTTCTTTTCGATTTCAAGTTCAAGTTTATCAAGTGTGGAGGTGTGTGCACTTCTTAGAGAGGACAATTGTTCATATATTAAATCACATGAGTAACAAGAATCATCACTAGAAATCAAGAATTTTAAACGATTAATTTCAGATTCTAGTGACTCAATTTTAACAGCATTGTCCCTAAGCTTTTTGTCCTTTTTCTTAACAATAATAGTGGCACGAGGAATAGCATCACACATTTCTTCGCAAGTAGGACATACCTCTTCGTTGTCACTGTTGTGTTCTGCATCCTCCATACTTGATTTTGATTTGCTCGCCATGAAGCACAAGTTTGCCAAATCATCTTCATCTTCATCACTTCCAATGTATACATCACTCGAGCCAAGTTCTTGAAGTGCGGTGATGAAACTATTTATCAGTTTACGTCCTGTAAAACCCTTCTTCTTCTTGTTGATGTTGCCAAAAGAGGACTTGACTTTATTCTGCTTTTCATCACAGTTAGAAGGACCTGAAAGGTTAGGGCAATCTGTACGAAAGTGTCCTGTCTTACCACATTCAAAGCATCGTTGAGGTCCGGAGCTTCCTCTCCTTCTAGTTCTCACATTTTGCAATGCTTTTGAGAACCTAGTAGAAAGAAGTACAAGCTCCTTCTCTGGAAACTCCTCAATCTGTTCCAGGGTTAGTGAAGACAGCAAAGCAAGTGTATTGCTCGATGATTGGCCGGAGCTAGGCATATCACGTTGTGAGACAAATGCAATAGTCTTATTTGGGTTCTTACGTGATATAATGTCAATTTCATGAGTTTTTAGCTTAGAATAAAGCACATCTAATGTAAGAGTACTCATGACAGTGGATTCATGTATGGATGTTACTTTCATCCCCCAAATTGACATGTATAATGCACTTAGTAATTGCCTAGCATTTCCAGCATCTGAAAAATTAACATTGACGCTACGCAAGTTGCTGAGAATTTTATTAAAGTGAGCAAAGAGGTCATCAATGGACTCACCGGGTTGCATCTCAAAGCGCATGTATTCTTTCTTGAACATATCTTGTCTTACCTCCTTGATCGTGTTGGATCCTTCGTGGTAGTCACAAAGTGCTCTCCACACATCGTACGCCGATCGGAGGTGTGCAACACGGTCGAAGTCGCTCTGAGTTAGTCCTTGTATGATCAAATTCCGAGCCTTGTTGTTGTTGTCGACATCTCTCATGTTTGTAGCCGTGACTTGATCGTTTGAAGGCACATCGTAAGACTTGTACACCTTTTCCTATATTGCAAAGCCTTGCGCCTGGATGAAAGCTTCCATGCGTGCCTTCCAAACCTGAAAATCAATACCACTAAACACACAAGGTTTGGCGGAGTATTTCTCCATGATGATTAGTCATAACACGTGCAAATCACAAAGATTAGAGCAACCTGGCTCTGATACCAATTGTAGGATCGAAGTACACGTGTAAAGCTACTAGAGGGTGGGTGAATGGTAGATAAAAAACTTTTCAGCGGAAGCAACAAAACACCCCTCAGCAGAAAACCGATCTGTTAAAGAAACTGTGTGTGCGACTAATTTAAACGTGTTAAACTGTGGCAAAACTAGTATAGATTGTAGATAATCAAGTCACGAAGACGTCACAACAAGAATCATGAAAATCCGTTGAGAGAAACTCAAGTTACAATCGAAAGATCGAACAAAGGTCAATCTGTCCTACGCGAGAAAAACAGTTCTGGAATACTGCAAATAAACTCGTGTAGATCAGAAACCACAAATTCAATGACCGTGAAATTTTCGCATATGATAGATAATCAAGTTGTGAAGACAACCCAAAAAGAATCACATTAATTGGATCTGTAAAACTCGAGTTATAATAAAACCACCAACGCAAGGTAGTGCTGAAAAGAAACTCAACGAGAAAAACTTGTCTGAAACAAGTCGGACGAACAAGGCACAAAAATTCCTTTAGAATACGAATTTTATGTATCAAAACACAAGAGGAACAGCCCCAAAGTCATGCTCTCCACGAGCCTTGGCCTTCCTTGCTTATATAACCATCTCTATGGCCAATCCAATTCAAACTAGGACTTCTACTCCTACTTGGATTCAAACTGTAACTTTCCAATACTACTCAAGACTCTTCTATACGCAGATAGAAGCAATCTTAAGAATTCCAAACACCTTAGGAACGTCCCAAATATTCCTAAAACAACTCTACTTCATGCGTAACACGAAATCCTGTTATAACCAACTCGAAACTTTCCATAAACAAACCATAACCGCCTCAGCCACAGCCTGAGCGCAAAATCCAGTCGGTTGAACCTTTTTAACCATATCTCCACTTCCATATCTCTTCACCACGCCTTGGAACCATGTGTTCCACGTCTATGCACTCCTTGCACACGTGCAAACACCTTCCAACAACGTCCACGATGCCTTCATATGCATTGTTCTTGATCCAAACATGTTGTGCGACCTCCCGATCAACTCAACCACAATTCCTCCCAAACTTGGTTGTTGAACCTCATCTTCTCCCTAAGACTAGTTCAATGGATCCCGTCACCAGCCATGTTTTGAACTCAAGCAACACCTGCACATGAATAAACAAACAATACCTCCGAGCACAAGTGTGAGGACCACCCCGTGGTGCACCCACTCCAGGATCGCAGGGGGTGGTGTCGTGCGATGCGGCACCCAACAGCACACACGAAAAGATTAAAGAACAACATACAACTTTTATTTGATATAAAACAGCGGAAGTCTTTTACAAAAACTTAAGTAACAGCGGAAGTATTATACATATATGGCCTCTCATCCTAACTATGCAAAAGTGCAGCCGTCCAGCCCGGGGACGCTACACACTAGCAGCAAGTAACCGGAGATCACGGCGGCGTGCAGGGCTCCAGCTCGGCCGTGTACCCCGACAGGGGCATCGCCTCGTCCTCGGATCCCTCTTCATAACCCTCACCTGCACACAGCTCAAATATTGCAACCGTGAGCACGATGGCTCAGCAAGGCTTAACCGTCTAGCCTAGGCATGGAACTCTACATGCAGGGATATGTAAGATAGGAAAAAGGACTTTGCGTCAAAGACACGCCTATAAGTTGATCCTTGCTTTCAGTTTTATAGCAGCAGATTCATGTGCCATAGGCAGCTGTCACATCGGAAGTCCACAATCAAACAAGAAACGCTTTCCTCCAATGTGGTGATGCCCAAAGCAGAAAGTAAACTTAATTAGCTCTACATCTACAGAAGACATGGTTTTCAAAACATTAAGCTATCATCACAGCATATTATCATTCAACTGGCTTACTTCACTTCTTACTACGTCACGAAATAGTGAACAAGCGGTACTCAAATAACCGCGAGGGACGGTGATTGCAATCAGGAGACACCCGGACAACACGTTGCATACACCCACTTTCAGAAGCGTGATTCCACACCCCTTCCTACTCTGTTGTATGCAACAACCTTTCAAAGGCAACCCAAACACCGAACCGATCCATCCGTAACGGGCAGGAGGTCCCCGCGTGGAGCGTGACTGTGCCCACCGGCAGATTTGCACCTTGCTACCCTCAACCCACTCCTATTTACGGTTGGGTAAGCCTCGGCACCCAGGTTAACCAATTACATCGGTTTCCTGCTTATGTCAGTATGCCATCCAGTACTGTTTGATACTTGTTCATCAGGCCCGCACACGACTCGGTCCTCAATCGACACCAACAGGGCTACACACGTGAGACCTCCGCTCACTGCTTCCTATCCCCCCTGCTGGGTCTCATTTTCTCCACTTTTAAGCCATTCTTCTATTCTGACCAAACCGTGTGATAAACCTTACCTCGCGAGTAGATTCCAACTACTCGACTTCTACCGAGATCCTAAGCATATTAGCCTGGCATTCTCTACTCGTCGAGTCTGTAAGCTACCCAATCCTCCATAGGATTTAAAAGGTTATGCAAATGGGGTTTCAATCACCCTAACTCTAATGCAAACATTCACCCTAGACGTAAGTGATACAAATAAAAAGCTTTATAAAAGGTACTTAAGTGCAAACCGGGGCTTGCCTGGTTGCGAGTCAAACGGGAAGTTAGCTTCTGGTGGGAGGACGTCCAAGGGCTCCGGTGCGTCTTCAACTTCGGTCACTATTATGAAATATAATAAAATACATGTGTCAACATTAAGGATTTATGAGAATTGGACTTCTATTCATAGCTATTGCTATTTAGAATCCTTAATTGGCTTTGGGATTTTTACAGTGGATACTAGACCCTCTAAGGATGATCTGAGCAAAATTTGGACAAATGTCGTTGCACAATGTAGTCTTTAAAATTCCTACAAGTACAATGCTTCTCTGAATTTTGAGCCCAATTCAGGAGCTTTGACATAGCTAAAAGTGGAATATATGATTAGGGTAAGTCTCCATGGTTTTAAAAAATTTGTTTCACCATTTTTGGAGCTACCAACAGAGAGATATGAATTTTTGAAGTTGGGCAGGAGTTCTGAAAAGTTTCTGTTTAAATTTGAATTTCCAAATAAAGGCTGAACTTTGGAAGGAAACTTAGCCTACCAAATGAAATCCAATGAAGCTCAAAATTTTATTGCAGATCAGTTACTATGAAAAGGATTTGCTGCCCAAATTTGGGAATATTTCATAAAGAATTGCTCCTGTAATAAATCCCTAAAGGATTTAATAAAAACAGTTTTACAGAAATTCCTGGGCCTTTTCATAGCCTAAAATTGGTTTCTCTGTGAAGTACTCCTCATGAGGATTCCAACAAAATTGGTCTCACCCTTTTTGGAGTTTTCTACACAAAGTTATGAGTCTCCAAAGTTTGAACTGTATTAGGAAATTCTGGAAATGTTTAAATCCCAGCGGTGGGTCCCACCTGTCAGTTCTTTCTTCTCCCTCGCGCCAAACAGAGGAGCCCGCGATGTTTACTTCGGCGAGGGTGGCGGAAACGGCTTTCCCGGCCATCTCCCGGGCCGAATCTCGCCGCTCCTCCATATTTGACCGTGCTGAACACGCTGGGAGGGTTGCCGGCGGCCGTAGCTCACCGGAAACCACCGCGCACCGGTGACAGCAAGGTTTTGAACTCTGGCGAGGTCGGGAACCCTCATTCCTCCATCACACGATCGGTGTTCGGGCTCCAGAGCATCAGCGAACGATGTAGGAGCCCGTAAGGGTCCTGGCTGCCGGTGAAACAGCCGGCAAACGAGGGCTCCACGGCGACCCGAGGTGCTTTTTGCACCGGCGACCAATAAAACAGCTAGGGCTCCCTCATTTCTTGAAGTTTTTGCTAGGTTCTTCGTCGAGGAGATGCGCTAGGAAGTAGGGAAGCTGTATGCAAGCTTGCTCAAACTCTAATGGATCGTGTGCCACGAATTTCTGGTTAGACCGAGCACTACCTGTCAGTGTGCAGTTTGGGGAAACGGTGAAATTCTCGTCGCCGTTTCTAGCAATCGCTAAACGGCTTCCGGCTACACGATCAGGACATGCAAACGCACCTTTATTGTGTAGGGAAGGGGCGGTGACACCGGCCGTAGCGCGCTGTCCACGGCGACCTCTCTCGGTTCTCCTACGTTCACCCGAGAACCGTGGCTACTTTGCCAATTCCCGGAGCAATCAAGCTCGGGACGGTAAGGGAGAGGGGCTGGATGGCTAGAGCACTGGGGGACGCAGCTCTTCGCTGTTGGGTGCTCGAGCAACCGAGCTCAGTGGCTGTGGCGCGATCGGGAGGAAACGGCGGCAGCGTTCGGGGCGAAAGAGAGCGGCTGAGGTGCGAGTTATAGCTGAGGGGAAGCGAAACAGCTCTGGCACACCCCTTGCCGTGATCCAGCCGAGCAACCCAGGCAACAGGAGGTGGCGCGGCGCCCTCCCTCGGGCGCGGGTTCAACCGGGAGCTGGCACGCTCCCGCAGTTCGACCGCAGTCGGCTGAGGCGGTAGCACATGTGGGTGGCTGACAAAGGGGTCCCACCTTCCTCTCTCTTAGTCAACTTTTCCTGGTATTTTTTATCCAGCTGCTCAGAATTAAAGGCCTTACTTCACCCCAAAGTTAAGGTTTGAATTTGCTGAATTCAAATGGTTTAAATTCTGGTGTAGAATTTGAATTGTGTTTGATCATTTGAATTTGAAATGGAGTTTGAATTCTCCATTTTGTGTTATCCCAAAAACATAGCAAACCAGCTCCAAAGTTTCCAATTTTTGGCATGGCTCCTCATCCAAATGTGGAGAACACATTTGTGGAACCAAATTGGCAAATTGAGGGGATTGGAATTTGAAACTGAATTTGGAATTCAGATTAGAGGGCTTCTCCTTTTAATCCCAAACAAATATTGAAACTCCTCCAAATGAGCTGAAATTTGGAAGGGTGGATATTTGGGCTATGAAGATCCAAGTTATGAATTTAGATCTCCATGTTTGGAAGTTTTTGGAAATTTAAATCCTCACTTTGAACCTACACCGTTATAATTCAAGGTTTAAATTCCCCTCATTTTTCCTAAGTGTACATGAGCTGAACTTTTCTTGCTACCACTTTTTAGGGATTTTACATTCCTCCCCCCTTAAAAGAATCTCGTCCCGAGATTCCAAAAGAAATGCAAAGCGGGGAAAACTTTACCGGGTATATGATAATAGCAAGTCCGGATAATACGTTCGCAAATAGTCCTCGCTTTCCCATGTCGCCTCATCAGCGGTATGGTTACTCCACAAGACCTTATAGAACCATAAGGTCCGGTTCCTTGTGGCACGAGTCTTTTCATCGATAATCTGGATTGGATACTCCATGTACGTGAGGTCCGGTTGAAGAACTTCTATGTCTTCTATGCAGATCTCAGCGGAGGGTTTGAGGCACTCTCTCAGCTGAGAGATGTGGAAGACGTTGTGAATGCCTGCGAGCGACATCGGTAAATCCAAGCGATAGGCCACGGGTCCGCATTTTTCAGGACAGCGAATGGACCAATGAACCGCGGCGCAAGCTTGCCCTTCACTCCAAAACGATGAACTCCCTTCATCAGAGACACACGGACATAAACATGGTCCCCGATGTCGAAGTGGAGAGGACGGCGTCTTTTATCCGCATAGCTCTTCTGACGAGATTGAGCAGCCTTGAGATGGGCTTGTATTACTCGCACTCGTTCTTCAGCCTCATTCACAAGCTCGATGCTGTAGATAACTCGCTCGCCGGACTCGCACCAGTTAAGGGGTGTGCGGCATTTCCGGCCGTAGAGACCTTCATACGGCGCCATATTAATGCTAGCTTGATAGCCATTGTTGTAAGAAAACTTCGCCAACGGCAAATGGTCATCCCAATTCTTGCCATGGTGGATGGCACAAGCACGTAGCATGTCTTCCAGCACTTGGTTCACCCGTTCAGTTTGACCATCCGTCTGCGGGTGATACACGGAGCTTCGGATCAGTTTGGTCCCCAATGACGCGTGCAGCTGTTCCCAAAACCGAGCGACGAACAGCGCACCGCGATCTGAAATAATGGAGCGGAGAACACCGTGCAAGCACAAGATCCTTGCAATGTACAGCTCCACATATTTCTTGGCCACGTAGCCCGTATGTATGGGAATAAAATGTGCCGACTTGGTTAGTCGATCGACTATCACCCAAATCGAATCATGGTTGTGGGAGGTGAGAGGTAAGCCCACAATGAAGTCCATGCTGATATCCTCCCACTTCCACGCCGGAATGTTCAAGGGTTGTAGCTGTCCGGCTTTCCGCATATGGTCGGCTTTCACCCGCCGACACGTATCACATTCGGATACGTACTTTGCAATTTCTCTTTTCATCCGTGTCCACCAAAATCTGGTTTTCAGATCCTGGTACATCTTGTCGCTGCCAGGATGAATGGAATACTTGGACGAATGAGCCTCGTCCAAGATTTTCTTCCGAAGCTTCATGTCACGGGGTAGCACTATACGGTCTTTAAACCATAGTGTACCGTTAACATCTCTTCGGAAGCATTTCATTTCGCCATTCTTCATCCTTCTCCGAATGTGCGGCATTCCCACGTCTTTCTTCCGCGCTTCCATAATCTCCTCTCATATTGTAGGGACGAGAGCAAGATTATACAATGCCCCATATGGAACCAAGTACAGACTCGGCTCCTCCTCTTCAAGTGGGGTGATGGACAGATTGTTGACATGAGATTTGCGGCTCAAGGCATCGGCAACCACGTTTGCCTTCCCGCGGTGGTAGTGAATCTCTATCTCATAGTCTTTGATCAACTCTAACCATCTCCATTGCCGCATATTCAACTCCTTTTGAGTGAATATATATTTCAGATTTTTGTGGTCGGTGTAGAGGTGCACTAAGTTCCCAAGCAAATAGTGCCTCCACATTTTCAATGCCAACACCACAGCAGCAAGCTCAAGATCATGAGTCGGATAGTGCTGCTCATGGTTACAAAGTTGACGTGAGCCATAGGCGACCACTCTTCCTCCTTGCATCAATACACAGCCAAGCCCGATGCCAGACGCATCACAATATATGTCGAAGGGCTTGGTTGTATCCGGTTGAGCTAACACCGGGGCTGTTGTAAGATGCTTCACTAATGCTTGGAAAGCTTCTTCACAAGCTGAGCTCCAAACATAGTTGATCCCCTTCTTCAACAGTTCAGTCATCGGCTTAGCAAGCTTGGAGAAGTTGGGTATGAATCTCCGATAATATCCTGCTAATCCGAAGAAACTTCTGACTTCATGGACTGATGTGGGGGACTTCCATTTCAGCACTTGTTCGATTTTGCTTGGATCAACTGCAATGCCTTCCGCAGAAATAATGTGACCAAGGAATGGCACTTGGTTGATCCAAAATTCGCACTTGCTGAACTTGGCATAAAGCTTATGGTGTCACAATCGTTGAAGCACGATATGCAAGTGTTTGGCGTGTTCTTCTTCAGACTTGGAGTAAACCAAGATGTCATCAATGAACACCACCACGAACTTGTCCAACTCCGGCATGAACACTGAGTTCATGAGATACATGAAATGTGCCGGGGCGTTGGTGAGACCAAAGGACATGACGAGGTATTCATACAACCCATATCTCGTCGAGAAGGCCGTCTTCGGAATATCCTCTGCTCGGATCTTGATTTGGTGATATCCGTAGCGAAGATCCATCTTCGAAAATACACTCGCACCCACAAGTTGATCGAATAAGATATCTATGCGGGGCAGTGGATATTTATTCTTGATAGTGACGGCGTTGAGAGGTCGGTAGTCCACACACAACCTCAAGGTTTCATCCTTCTTCTTCACAAACAGCGCCGAGCATCCCCATGGAGAGGAACTCGGTCGAATGAAACCCTTCTTCATTAAATCGTTGAGCTGCTCCTTCAGTTCAGCCAGCTCATTCGGAGCCATCTTGTACGGTCTCCGTGATATCGGTGTCGTCCCAGGTACAAGTTCAATCTTGAACTCGACATCTCTTTCCGGTGGCATGCCCAGAAGATCATTCTGAAAGACATCCGGGTATTCACGGACCACACGAATATCCTCAAGTTTTGTGGCTTCCGTGTTATACGTGGCTGGAGCTTCTTGAACCGTACGGTCAAGAGTAAGAACATGTGGTTCATGAAGTGGAGAGTTTAGACGAACCACACGTGGAATGATGTCAAGAACAGCACCATGGCGATGTAGCCATGACATTCCTAAAATGACATCAAGTTTCTAACTCTCTAACATGATTAGAGAAATCGGATATAGATTCCCACCCAACTGTAATGGTGCTCTATAGACCATTCTATCATCTGTTATTTTCCCACCCGGAGAGCATATCAAGTATGAACTATTTTTGGGAATGATAGGCAGTTGATATTTAATAACATAAGACTGGCTTATGAAATTATGGGTGGCACCGGAGTCAAAAAGTATGACTACGGGATGATCTAAGCAAGAAAACGTACCACGCGAGGACGGGTTCGCCTTCCGGAACGTCTTTGATGGCTAAGTGGTGGACGTTGCCGGGTTTTGGCGCTGGTTTCTTGGGCTGATTACGGGGCTTATTAGCACCCTGATACGGTGTTGCATCCCTGCCCTGTCACGGCTCGGGGCAGTCCCTTGAAATATGCCCGACACGGCCACACGTGAAGCACGTGTAAAGTGTCGGGGTCCCGCCGACTTGAGGACGGAATCCCGGTGCACGCTGCTGAAACGGAGGTGCACGCGGAACCATCCTTTGCTGCTGCTGTTGCTGTGGTGGATACGTCGGTCGGAAGCCCGGCGCATTATATTGTCGACCGCGGAACTGAGGCTGTCGCGCCGGTGGCTGCCATCTCTGACCGGATGGTGAGCGATACACCACGCGGTATTTCTGTGGCGTCCCACCACTGCTGCTTGTCAGCACGTTGCGTTTCCTCTTGTCAGAACCGCGTTCGCGCTGAGCATTTTCTTGTAGAATCGCGGCATTAACTAGGTCATTGAATGTGCCGTGATTGCTCTGGGAGAGATGAACCTTCATCTTTGAATTCAGGCCCCGGAAGAATGCATTGCGCTTGTTGTCTTCCGTCCCCACAAATCCTGGCGCATACTACGCCAGCTTGTTGAATAACTTGGAGTACTCATGAGCACTCCTCTCGCCCTGTCGTAGCGCCAGGAACTCCTGGAGCTTCATTTCCATCACACCGGGAGGTATGTGATAGGCGCGGAACGCCTCCCGGAACTCCGTCCATGTGACGGCATTGCCAGCCGGTAATGAGGCGATGTAGTTCGCCCACCATGTACCAGCTTCTCCTTGAAGCTCTTGCACTGCATACAACGCCTTCTGATGTTCGGTGCATCGTAGCAGCCCGAACTTCGCCTCCAGAGTGTGGATAAAGCTGTCCGCCTCCAAAGGCTCTTCGGCCTCCGTAAAACCGGTGGATGGGTCGCCAGGAATTCTGAATAAGAACTTTGTTGGGGCTGGCGTTGCCCATTGTCTTGGCGTCCTCCCTGATGGGACGCATTCTGTTGGACTAGCATCCGCAGCAACTCGGTTTGCTCGTCACGCGAGCCGAGCACTGCAGCGAGAACCTCCACAAGATTCCTTGGAAGTTCTGGCGGTGGAGGAGGTGGTTGCTGCTGCGTCGTGGTTCGCTCCGGAGGTGGAGACTCGTCACCACGAACTTGACTCGGACCTCCCTCCTCTTGCGTTGAGCGTGTCCGCACCATTCTGCATTCATATCATTCAAACGATCAGCACATGTTGGTTTAGCCCATCCAGTCGATACAATGGTAATGCGAGAATGGAATAAATAATGCGCATAACAATCACACATATGGATAAAGTATAAACTTTATGCAACATATACATCCCTGGACCGTGTCACACGATCGAGTTCCAAAGTATTGAACTTTATGGGTTAAAAGTTTATTTCGACCATCGGGGTCACCACAGGATGTTAAGTGTGTTAGCATGCGTAATTCCTCGCTATTGTACTGGACCCAAACATGTACTAACTCAAAATTATATGTTGAATGCATAAACTTTTCGACTCCAACTCGCTGTTTTACAACAGCCGCTGGATATCAAAAGGTGAAACCTAGTTGTTTGGTTGAAAAATTTCAACATGCTGCCTTGTCCAGCTTCTGGTTCAGCTGACCAGTCTGGATAATCCAACAGTTTTGCCCACCTAGAGGCAAAATCTGGAGAGTTCAACAACAAAGTTGCATAACATTTCCTGTACTTTCCAACGGTGTCTTGCTTGACCCTTAGAAATTTTTCTACAGTAAGTTATGGTTGGAATACAGAAAATTCCAGAGAGCACTTTGGTCTGTCCTGTTTCTTGACAGTACCTATTCATCTGAGATTTTCATCCCTTTGGAGGGAGATTTTGTTCTGGTTCTCTACAGAAAAGTTGTAGAGGTTTCCAAAACTTTTGCAGAATGGTACCCCATACCTCCATTGGTTCAACCAATCTTAAGTTATGCCCTGTTCAAGTTCAGCAAAAATTTCTGCTGAAAACAGGGAAGATTGTTCCTAAGTTTTTGAGATTGAATCTATACTCCCAATTGACTCTTAGTTCAATATAGGAGTTTACTAACCCCTAAATGGAATCCTAAACTTCATTGTGACTCTTTTATTTGAAAAAAAAACTTTAATGCTGTCGGTACTACGTTTCCTCACCAAAGAAAAATCCTGAACCGGTATTCCGGCATATACGTGTCAAATGGTGGAACTAATGACGTCACTCACAAACGGTTTCTACATGTCATGCACTAACGTGGTTAATGTACCTGCAGAAGAACACACAATAATTGTGCACACAAGGGTTTTTGACATTTCAGGCAGTTCCATATCATAGTAAAAACATATGGTCCGTATCATTGCCATACGGATCGTCCTTGAGTCAAGCCATGTCTCAAGGTACATGGTCATGTTTTCACACCACACGACGGGGAACCCGAGTAGAGCGCGAACGGGTCGTCACGGTTGGAAATTTTATCAACCCAATGGATACCACCTACTGCCTCATGACCGTTGAGGCACGCCGATGGCGAGCGCTGCGTATGGCCCTTTGAACATTGAATGTTCAAAAGTTGCATACTATCGTGTTGCTTACCACACGATAGAGTATTCTCACTTTTGCCTAAAGCACGCTAGAGATCAGCGTTTTCATATGCTCTCAGAACCATAGAGAGGTTCAGAGACTCATATTAACTACCGTACCAAGCCACGGTATATCCTTCCATACTATTACTCGTATGGTGAGTTACCGTAATTGATCCGCCTATGGTGGCGTACCTTACCTCTTACCTGACGTCGGAACGTCGTTACAGAATGTATAACACATAAGTTAGCTTTTCCACCTTAGTAACTACTACTATCATAGACCTTATATGGGCTTAATGACTAATCCTCACTTGACTACTTCTAAATTTTCAAAATAGGCTCTTTTCGAGCGTGCTATTCCCAATGCGGTTGTGATACCACGTCTGTGAGGACCACCCCGTGGTGCATCCACTCCAGGATCGCAGAGGGTGGTGCCGTGCGATGCGGCACCTAACAGCACACACGAAAAGATTAAAGAACAACATACAACTTTTATTTGATATAAAACAGCGGAAGTCTTTTACAAAACCTTAAGTAACAGCGGAAGTATTATACATATATGGCCTCTCATCCTAACTATGCAAAAGTGCAGCCGTCCAGCCCGGGGACGCTACACACTAGCAGCAAGTAACCGGAGATCACGGCGGCGTGCAGGGCTCCAGCTCGGCCGTGTACCCCGACGGGGGCATCGCCTCGTCCTCGGATCCCTCTTCATAACCCTCACCTGCACACAACTCAAATATTGCAACCGTGAGCACAATGGCTCGGCAAGGCTTAACCGTCTAGCCTAGGCATGGAACTCTACATGCAGGGATATGTAAGGTAGAAAAAGGACTTTGCATCAAAGACACGCCTATAAGTTGATCCTTGCTTTCAGTTTTATAGCAGCAGATTCATGTGCCTTAGGCAGCCCTCACACTGGAAGTCCACAATCAAACAAGAAACACTTTCCTCCGATGTGGTGATGCCCAAAGCAGAAAGTAAACTTAATTAGCTCTACATCTACAGCAGACATGGTTTTAAAAACATTAAGCTATCATCACAGCATATTATCTTTCAACTGGCTTACTTCACTTCTTACTACGTCACGAAATAGTGAACAAGCGGTACTCAAATAACCGCGAGGGGCGGTGATTGCAATTAGGAGACACCCGGACAACACGTTGCATACACTCACTTTCAGAAGCGTGATTCCACACCCCTTCCTACTCTGTTGTATGCAACAACCTTTCAAAGGCAACCCAAACACCGAACCGGTCCATCCGTAACGGGCAGGAGGTCCCCGCGTGGAGCGTGACTGTGCCCACCGGCAGATTTACACCTTGCTACCCTCAACCCACTCCTATTTACGGTTGGGTAAGCCTCGGCACCTAGGTTAACCAATTACATCGGTTTCCTGCTTATGTCAGTATGCCATCCAGTACAGGTTGATGCTTGTTCATCAGGCCCGCACACGACTCGGTCCTCAATCGACACCAACAGGGCTATGCACGTGAGACCTCCGCTCACTGCTTCCTATCCCCCCTGCTGGGTCTCATTTTCTCCACTTTTAAGCCATTTTTCTATTCTGACCAAACCGTGTAATAAAACCTTACCTCGCGAGTAGATTCCAACTACTCGACTTCTACCGAGATCCTAAGCATATTAGCCTGGCATTCTCTACTCGTCGAGTCTGTAAGCTACCCAACCCTCCATAGGATTTAAAAGGTTATGCAAGTGGGGTTTCAATCACCCTAACTCTAATGCAAACATTCACCTTAGACGTAAGTGATACAAATAAAAAGCTTTATAAAAGGTACTTAAGTGCAAACCGGGGCTTGCCTGGTTGTGAGTCAAACGGGAAGTTAGCTTCTGGTGGGAGGGCATCCAAGGGCTCCGGTGCGTCTTCAACTTCGTTCACTATTATGAAATGTAATAAAATACATGTGTCAGCATTAAGGATTTATGAGAATTGGACTTCTATTCATAGCTATTGCTATTTAGAATCCTTAATTGGCTTTGGGATTTTTACAGTGGATACTAGACCCTCTAAGGATGATCTGAGCAAAATTTGGAGAAATGTCGTTGCGCAATGTAGTCTTTAAAATTCCTACAAGTACAATTCTTCTCTGAATTTTGAGCCCAATTCAGGAGCTTTGACATATCTAACAGTGGAATATCTGATTAGGGTAAGTCTCCATGGTTCTAAAAAATTTGTTTCACCATTTTTGGAGCTACCAACAGAGAGATATGAATTTTTGAAGTTGGGCAGGAGTTCTGAAAAGTTTCTGTTTAAATTTGAATTTCCAAATAAAGGCTGAACTTTGGAAGGCAACTTAGCGTACCAAATGAAATCCAATGAAGCTCAAATTTGTATTGGAGATCAGTTACTATGAAAAGGATTTGCTGCCCAAATTTGGGAATATTTCATAAAGAATTGCTCCTGTAATAAATCCCTAAAGGATTTACTAAAAACAATTCTACAGAAATTTCTGGGCCTTTTCATAGCATAAAAGTGATTTCTCTGTGAAGTACTCCTCATGAGGATTCCAACAAAATTGGTCTCACCCTTTTTGGAGTTTTCTACACAAAGTTATGAGTCTCCAAAGTTTGAACTGTATTAGGAAATTCTGGAAATGTTTAAATCCCAGCTGTGGGTCCGACCCGTCAGTTCTTTCTTCTCCCTCGCGCCAAACAGAGGAGCCCGCGACGTTTACTCCGGCGAGGGTGGCGGAAAGGGCTTTCCCGGCCATCTCCCGGGCTGAATCTCGCCGCTCCTCCATATTTGACCGTGCTGAACACGCTGGGAGGGTTGCCGGCGGCCGTAGCTCACCGGAAACCACCACACACCGGTGACAGCAAGGTTTTGAACTCCAGCGAGGTCGGGAACGCTCATTCCTCCATCACACGATCGGTTTTCGGGCTCTAGAGTATCAATGAACGATGTAGGAGCCCGTAAGGGTCCCGGCCGCCGGTGAAACAGCCAGCAACCGAGGGCTCCACGGCGACCCGAGGTGCTTTTTGCACCGGCGACCAATAAAACAGGTAGGGCTCCCTCATTTCTTGATGTTTTTGCTTGGTTCTTCATCGAGGAGAGGTGCTAGGAAGTAGGGAAGCTGTGTGCAAGCTTGCTCAAACTCTAATGGATCGTGCGCCACGAATTTCTGGTTAGACCGAGCACTACCCGTCAGTGTGCAGTTTGGGGAAACGGTGAAATTCTCGTCACCGGTTCTAGCAATCGCTAAACAGCTTCTGGCTACATGATCAGGACATGCAAACGCACCTTTCTTGTGTAGGGAAGGGGGTGTGACACTGGCCGTAGCACGCTGTCCACGGCGACCTCTCTCGGTTCTCCTACGTTCACCTGAGAACCGTGGCTACTTTGCCAATTCCCGGAGCAATCAAGCTCGGGACGGTAAGGGAGAGGGGCTGTACGGCTAGAGCACTGGGGGACGCAGCTCTTCGCTGTTGGGTGCTCAAGCAACCGAGCTCAGTGGCTGTGGTGCGATCGGGAGGAAACGGCGGCAGCGTTCGGGGCGAAAGAGAGCGGCTGAGGCGCGAGTTATAGCTGAGGGGAAGCGAAACAGCTCGGATGCACCCCTTGCCGTGATCCAGCCGAGCAACCCAGGCAGCAGGAGGTGGCGCGGCGCCCTCCCTCGGGCGCGGGTTCAACCGGGAGCTGGCGCGCTCCCGCTGTTCGACCGCAGTCGGCTGAGGCGGTAGCACATGTGGGTGGCTGACAAAGGGGTCCCACCTTCCTCTCTCTTAGTCAACTTTTCCCTGATATTTTTCATCCAGCTGCTCAGAATTAAAGGCCTTACTTCACCCTAAGTTAAGGTTTGAATTTGCTGAATTCAAATGGTTTAAATTCTGGTGTAGAATTTGAATTGTGTTTGATCATTTGAATTTTAAATGGAGTTTGAATTCTCCATTTTGTATTATCCCAAAAACATAGCAAACTAGCTCCAAAGTTTCCAATTTTTGTCATGGCTGCTCATTCAAATGTGGAGAACACATTTGTGGAACCAAATTGGCAAATTGAGGGGATTGGAATTTGAAACTGAATTTGAAATTCAGATTAGAGGGCTTCTCCTTTTAATCCCAAACAAATATTGAAACTCCTCCAAATGAGCTGAAATTTGGAAGGGTGAATATTTGGGCTATGAAGATCCAACTTATGAATTTAGATCTCCATGTTTGGAAGTTTTTGGAAATTTAAATCCTCACTTTGAACCTACACCGTTATAATTCAAATTTTAAATTCCCCTCATTTTTCCTAAGTGTACATGAGCTGAAATTTTCTTGCTACCACTTTTTAGGGATTTTACAACAAGTTCGAAACATTGCAAGTTAAAAGCAGAACCATTGCAATCAAGCTCCAAACCTTACCAAAGCTAACTGGACCTTGAACCGGAGCTTAACAAAGCTAGTCGGACCCAGCGCCGGAGCTTACTAAAGCTTAGTCGGACCTAGCACGGAACTTACCAAAGCTAGTCGGACCTAGCACCAGAGCTAGCAAAAATAAGTCCGACCTAGCCAAAATAAGTCAGACCTAGACAAAGCAAGTCGGACCTTACGTCGGACCTTGCCGGAGCTACCCAAAACAAGTCGGACCTATCGTCGGACCTTGCAGGAGCTTGGACCTAGAGTCGGACCTTGTTAAAAAAGTGTTTTGGTAGTATTCAAAACTTTTATTGTCAAAAAGCCAATGTATTCAGCACACATAGGTCTCACAGTAATATTGACGGTTGAAATTGGTCCTTAACGACCGTCAACAAACTCCCCAAGCTTATCCTTTCCTAGTCCCGAAGCAAAGGTCAAGACTTAGGTTGTTGATCAGGAGTTGCTGCAATGTTCTGCTTTTCAATCGTACCAAGTGCACAACAAAATATTCTACCTTGTATTGAATAAATTGGCAATAGTACTCACCCTATATCTTAGTAAATATGAGGCATATGCTTTCTCCTCTTCTTGGGTGGTTGAAAGATAGAACAGCAAATCAAGCATGCATCACCTAAATTCTAAGTTTCACTTAAAGTCCGGAGAGTTTCAAATGGTTTTCAATTTTCAAGTTTCCTAAAATGATACTCTAAATCACTCCTATTTGTAAGTGAAATTTTCCTTACCAAGGCAATGCCTCTTTTGATCCTACCTCTAAATATAGCTAAGTCAAAATAGTAAACCTTAGGAGAAAACAAATCATACTCTATATCAAGATGTGCACGTATGATGAATGATATGTGGGAATGCAAGATAACTCCTTTTTATGGACTCTCTTTATTGTAAGGATGAAACATGGCAACTTTATTTTTCTTTTCTCTCTCTCTCTCTTCTTTTTTCTCATGCTCATGTATTGTGAGCATGCATTTTCTTTTTCTTTTTCTTGTAGCCATGTCTTATACACCTTTTTTTATTACTTCTAAGAGAGTGTTTGACAATAAAATTATGGAGTATCTTTTGTTGTGGAGTGGTATGAATGAATTTGCTATTTTCTATTGTAGAAGTTTAGCATGTGCATGTGATATCTTGATCATAGGAGTATGAAAAGAATTTCATATAGGTCTATACTAGTTTGACTAGGCTCAATATAAAAGAAAATAGCATATGCATAAGGTCTTATCTAGTGATAATGTCATATGGCTCTGGTAGGAAAATCTAATCAAGTGAGGAAACTTTCAAATTTGAACCAATTTGTATTTCTCCGGATGTTAAGTTTCACTTGGATTAGGATTTAGCAGTTTAATTACTATATCATATCTCACAATATCCTAGAATTAGATGTAAGCTTATGCTACCCACAAATTCTAAGTTCAAGGTAAAGTTACTCAAATCCAATAAACTCGATAGTTGGAGAATACTAAGTTGTATACTAGTGACTAAGGAGAAATAAAATAGAGCAACTATTCATCATTTCAACTTATGCAAAGGCATAACATTCTTACTGCACATCATTCATTCAATTCAATTACTATTCTAAGTTTAAAATGTAGTTTGAGGTGGAAAAGGAAATGATAGGAATTGCAAGGTCATACAAGTTACCTTAAGTGGGGTCCTCCCCCCCCCCCCCCAAGCTTGTTCTTCTTCAATTTCCATGATAATGGTCAAATCGTTGATGACGGAAATAGGCCAGGATGTCGGCCTGTAGTTGTTGCAGCTTGGTGTTGACGTTGTTGAAATGGTGCCGATTTGTTGCTACCAATCGTGGGTGCCTTGAATGTGATATTGAAGTGTGTTGAGGATATCTCCCGTTTCCACTTCAAGTTCCTCTATTCGTTGAGTGAGATCCGTCATTTCTTGGCTAAGGTCACGATAACCTTTAGCCGAAAATGAATGTTAGGCACTCATTGGTGGAGGAAGCAAGCTACTTAAGCTTGAGTGAGAATCGTATGGTTCCCATACTCCTCTAGTGGCACATTTGTCACTGGATGCAGATTGCCACGATGATCCTCCTGCCCCAAACGGTTGAGGTCCATCCAGGTGTATCCCCCGATAGATCCACTTCCTCTTGGTACTCATGGGCAAGAGTGTATCGTGGTGGCATCACCATGGCTGCATTTCTTGATAGACTCCTTGTGATCCTGCTTGAAACGTTACTTCTGTGGGCTTCTTCAAGAGGTTGAAGAGTAATGGTTAGCTCCCGACACATATATAAATGAAGATTCGGGTTAGGTAACCGTATTTCATTTACATAGCCGGGGAAGTAAAACAATAAAGAGCCATCGGGTCCATGTTTTAGAGTGTATCCTTGAACAGGACAATCATCATTGATAAGATAGAGATCTATTGGTATATAAGCGATAGATGCATTTTCTAAAATTCATATTCTTATAGCAATGCGGGTAACTAATGATATGCACTCTATAGGACATGTGGTCTTAAAATTTTCTAACCATTGATAAATCGTAGCCTTTATAGGAGCAATCTTTATCTTTATAACCATGGCAAAAAGGATCTTTAGTTCATCTTCTCGAACAATTCTAACATCACCTCTAGGGAACATTGTCATAGACACCCATCTATGCACGATGCGTAAAGTAGGATTTTTGAGATGGCTATTCCTAGGAGCCCTACAAGCGACCTCATTGTGACGAGGTAATGTACCTTTGGGTACCCGAGAAGCAACCGGCTAACAAGTCACGAGGGGACACGTGGAACCGCGGGCCCCAACCTAGGGCCCGGACTCAGGATGACGCAATCGCAATACTCTACCCTGAGGAGTGAGCTGGCCTCCAAGGTCGGAGGAAGCGTCCGACCTTCAAGCCCAGCCAACAAGGCCAGAGGAAAGACCAATCCGGGCTAGAGCCCAGACCAGAGGCAGGCAAGAGGCTTAAATACCGAAGTGACAGAATAGTGGAAGCAATTTAAGAAAGAGTGGGAGGACACATGCGACAAGACAACCACGACGCCGGGTCACCATCACCACTCGTCCCATCCCGCTCGGCGAGGGTGTACAAGGACGGAAAGTAGACGTAGACCGTAGACTAGACGGGAGCAGGTGTACTCATTGCTCCTGCACTGCTTTGGGCCGCCTTAGGCGCTGACACACCATGTAAACCCTCACCCCACTTATGAGAAGCCGGCGGGTAGGTATAGGTGTCCAGGATATATAAAAGGGGAGGCTCGGAACCTCCCCTCGCACGTCAAAACGGCTCACACACATGTGACACTTAGTCTTTCTCTTCTCTATCACATGCAAAATAGCCTCGCTTGTAACCGATGTTCCTTGAACCGCCTGAGCTAATACAAGGTCGCCGAACATCCCAGACTGGATGTAGGACATGTTGTCCAAACCAGTATAAATCATTGCCTTTATTAGCTAGTCATCCAAACATAAAATGCAAAGCATTCAATTAGTAGCTAGTGGTAAAAACACCAATAGTTAGTGCGCTAGGTAGGGGGCAATCGCGTTTTCATTTCTCTTCTGTGATGGCTTTCGTGAGCTCAAGCTTCGATGTTGGCGAGAGATCCATTTCGGCAGCCTCGAGTTTGTCATTGCCCCCGACAACAGGCTCGAGGCCGACATCACCTTCAAACCACGCCAAGCCTTATGTTTCGGGAGCCTGGAGTTCGTTACCGACGGTGGCGGCATTCCACGGCTGATGGACGAAGCAACCATCGACGTCATTGACCATGTCCCCAAGGGAAACTTCGTGGGTGCGGTCGATGAGGCGTCGCCATCTCTCCTCCCCCTCTTGGAATACATGACCGTCTACGGCCACAGTTTCGACGCCAGGTCCGACGATGACAATTAACCCTACCGCAAGTGCTATGTCACGGACTGGTAACGCCTCTCCAACTGCTCCTCCCGCCGATACCCTGCTCTCGCCAGTACTCATGCAATGGCAAGTATTGCGTCGATACCATGGGTAGGAGCTGATGGCCACACAAGAGCTAGCTGAACAGCTCAAGGCATGTCGCGCCGCGCTCGAGACGGAGAGGGTGCAGGTAAATACGAACAGGGTCGCGCTTGAAGCATCACCCGGCCGCTACCCTGGTACTAGTGAAGCACGAGCGCGTGGCCGCCAAATATGGGTGAGCATTATTGACAGCCCACACGATCCGCCACGCTTCGAGCAACCGAGCTAGAATGTGGCGGCCGTAGCATCCATGGTCCACAATCTCTCGGAGCCCGAAGAGCCGGAGGAGCAACGCACGTATCAAAACCTCCGTTCACTACAAGAGAGGGCGAGGCCCAACATGCCTAGAGTTCTCTTGCTCGTAGGAAAGTGACTTTTGTCCGCACCGGTTCACTTGGGTAAGCTCGAAGCTCTGCAGCAACACCGCATGTGCGCTTACCAAGCTGGGCCGAGAAGACTGATTTGTCTAACCCTTCACGTAGCTCAATGCACAAGTGCATGGTGTTGTGCGACCTGCACAGGGTTCTCGAGGCTCGCAGAGGAGCCAGGGAGGAGGCGCCAGAACAATGTCAAAATGCCGACATCAGCCACGTAGGGGCGGGCGCTACGACGACGGCGAGGACCAGAGCCCGAGCCCCGACGCTCCTGGACCCCGGTCTTTCGAAAGGAGGATATGCAATGCACACTTCCCGTTACACTTCCGCACCCCGACCAACATCACCAAGTATGACGGAGAGTCAAACCCCAGCATGTGGCTAGAGGATTACCGCTTGGCATGCAGAGATGGTGGGGCGACGGATGACCACTTCATCATCCAATACCTCCCCATCTACTTGGTGGACTCTGCCCAGGCCTAGCTTGAGTACCTCTTGGCAAACATCATCCGAAGTTGGGCAGAGCTAAAGGATACTTTCGTCGGCAATTTTGAAGGCACCTACATGCGTCCTGAAAATTCGTGGGATCTCAAGGCGTGCCGGTAGAAACAGGGCAAAACTTTGAGACAATACATAGGCGTTTCTCCAAGAAATGTAATGAGCTTCCCGACGTCATTGACGTAGACGACGTTGGGGCATTCCTTTCTGGGACAACTACTTGAAGCATTTATTCTCAAACCCTAGGGAGGCAGAACTTATGCGTTGGCATTCCGAGCAGTGCAGGAAGAATGAAAAAACATATTTGACACCCTGGTGATGCAACCTAGTGGAAAAATTTTGATATTCAGTATCTAGAGTTTGCAAAGGAAATCAGAAATGTAAGGTTTACCTTGGGTACAGACGGGATGAATCCGTTTGGTGAAAAAGGAGCATACACAGCACATGACCCGTGGTCTTAACGATGTACAACCTACCGACGTGGTTGTGGCACAAAAGGAAATATATTTTGTTATCTATTCTTATACAAGTTCCGAAACAACCCAACTTCAAAATTGATGTTTCTTGGAACCTCTAATAGAAGATATGGTGAAACTGTGGAATGAAGGGGTACGTACATGGGATGAGTACAAGCAGAAGTATTTCACGCTAAGAGCATTGATATTCATTACCGTGCATGATTATCCCGGACTGTTTACATTATCAGGAAAAATGAAAGGGAAGAAACATTGTGTAACGTGTATGGATGAAATTGGATTTTTGTACCTCACTTCACCCAGAAAGACGGTGTACATGTGACTCCGGCGGTTCTTGACATATACACACAAGTATAGGAAGATGAAAGAACAATTTGATAACAAAATTGAAAAAGATATTGCACCAATCCTTACAGTGGAAAACTCGTGTTTGAAATGGTCAAGAACATTCAGGTTGCTTTCGGTAAGGGCAAAAAAATGTAAAGGAACAAAGAGAAAGAAAACTATATCTTCGGGTGATACAACTAACACGACTTTCAAGAAACAATCAATTTTTTCAAGTATCTTCCGTACTGGAAGAACTTGGAAATTTGTCATAGTTTTGATTTGATGCACGTTACAAAGAATGTACTTCACAGCATCATTGGAACCTTGCTAGACATGCCGAGGAAAATAAAAGACGGATTAAAATCATGTATGGACCTAGTAAATCTTGATATGAGACCAGAGCTTCATCCGGTAGAAAAGGCCAATGAGAAGCATTACCTTCCCTTAGCCAACTACAACTTGACACTACAGGAGAAAAAGGCAATTTGTGAATGCTTGCGTTGGATCAGAGTGCCCACGAGTTTCTCATCCAATATCCGCAAACTAGTCTCAATGAAAGACTTGTCTTTATTCAGCTATAATTCTCACAACTGTCACATGATGACGACATTGTTCCTTGCCATTGCAATAAAGGTCATCAAACCTGAGCATGTAAAAGTTGTCATCACACGTTTGTGTTACTTCTTCAATACAGTATCGCAAAAGGTGATAGCCTATGAAGACTTAGACTATTTGAAAACATACATCGTCGAGACTATGTGCAAGCTTGAGATGTGTTTCCCACCATCCATTTTTGATATGCAAGTACACCTAATCATACATCTTGTTGATCAGATAAAAGCATTGGGGCCACTATATTTACATCATATGTTTCCGTTAGAGAGATATTTAGGAGTATTAAAGGTTTATGTGTAGAACCGTGCTCACCCATAGGGTTCGATTATGGAAGGATACACTACTGAAGAGTGATTGAGGGTTGCTCTGATTGCATCAAAGATGGAAAGTCGATAGGTGTGCCTATACCAGTACATGAGGGTAGACTATGTGGGAGTGGCAAAGTGGGGGTAAGAAAACTTTTATCGTTCAGGATTACAAATTAGTACACTGTGCACATTTTGGTGTACTACAACAGCTTGCAATAGCTGAGTCGTACATCGAGGAGCATGAAAATGAGCTTCGTAGAAAAAACCAAGGCCGCACAGAGGACTGGATCATGAAAGAGCAGAGAAGAAGTTTCACTGAATTGTTAATGGACAAAAATATATCATGTGTAGACTCTAAAGAAGAGGCAACAATGAAGAAGTTAGCTTCTGGTCCATCTGCTTTGGTGACATCATGACAAGAATATGACATCAACGGTTACATATTTTACGCTAAGGAAAAAGACGGTAAGAGTGTTGCACAAAATACTGGTGTTCGTATAGAGGCTTATGATTCACAAGGGCAGAAGACCACATACTTCGGGTTCATAGAGGAAATATGGGAACTCGATTAAGGCCAAAGAATGCAAATGCCCGTGTTTAAGTGTCAATGGATCAAACATCCTGATGGTGTGAAAGTGGACAACTACGGGCTGACACTGGTAGACTTGAACAAAGTTGGTTATAAAGATGACCCGTGGGTTCTCATCGATCGTGTTGCACAAGTTTTTTTATGTATAGGATCCAGGAACCGAGAAGATGCACGTAGTTGTTTCTGGAAAGCAAAATATTGTTGGAGTTGAGAATGTGGGAGATAATGAAGAGGGATATAATCAATATGAAGATATGTACCTTTTCACCGATCCAGAAAGCATCAAGCGCGTAGAAAAAAAGCATAAAAGGATTTGAAACCCTATATGCAAAAAGATATCGATGCTGGAAAAAATGTATGACATATATTTTATATATTTGTAATATTGTAATAAACCTTTAATATTTTAAATTGACAATTTTATCTTTTATTATTTGAATTTTTTTACATGTTGGAATGCTTTAAAAAAATTAACAAAATTCATACAGCGAAATATTGGCTTTGAGTTGGCCATAGACTTCAACAATGAAATACACTGCGCTTGAAGCCATGGCCAGCTGAGTGCTGCTTCATCTCTATATGTATGTGTGAGCTCTGTTTTTCCTCTGCCAGTTTGTGTATATAATTTTCCTTCAAGTAAAGACCGCCTGTGAAAACATTTTGAATAATTGATAAATACAATTTTCGCAGGCGTCTATTGGTTAAGGACCGCCTGTGAAAATTGGTTAAGGCGGGTGTGTATTTATATCGATCATCGTTTGGTGGCTTCGAATTAATTCAAAGGACGCATGTACTGCGCGCATTTGCCTCGGTAACCGAAAAGGTGTGCATGCCCGGTTGCTTCAGCCGCCTGTATTAATGTCCAATATGGCAGGTGACTCATACTCCTCGGTCCGCATGTATCGTGCGGTCATTGCCAATCGCGCGCAGAATTCGAAGCGATCCGACTTCTCCTTCTCTGCACCATTATAACATGCACGTTCCCCTTCTCTGCACACCATCACAGTCTTCCTCTTCCCTATAGTCTTCGTCTTCCTCGCCACACCGTAGCCCTAGTCTCAATGGCACTGCCGAAGCGCTCCCGACCATGCTCTCCACTCGCCGCGCCTCCATCCCCGGCTCCAACCACACCTCTGTCCCCAGCTCCAATCGCACCTCCGCCGCCTTCCTGGGTGGAAAAGAGAGTGTACCTGCTTGGGAAAGTCACTTTCCTAGAGCAGAGTTTGGTTGCCCTCAGTGCAGCAGAGGACGACCTTACACCGTTGCGCCGGCAGATGGCGAAGGATGTATTTAACAGTACATCTAATGCCATGCAGCTTCTGGGTCTTTGTCCCCTTCCATAATGTACTAGAATGGACACCATAAGCCACTACCTCTTCGGGTTAAGCATAGTGGCCGGTCGTCTTGACGCAATGCGGGAGACGGTCGGTGAGGTGCTTGGGGTGGAAGGTAGCAGGAAGTTGGTGGAGGCAATGCCCTACAAGTGTCGGCTTCCTTCGCCACCGGAGGACTAGGCGATCGTCTGTTGTTTTCTTTTGTTGTTTGTAAAAATTTAATTTTTAATGAATGTTTGTTTGATGATGATTGTTTGTTATCGATTATCGAATTGTTTGTTGTCTTTTTGTTTGATGCTAAATGTGGTTGATGTATACCGGGCCGCGACGTTTGGTGACTTCGAATTGAATTCAACGGCGCATTCCCCTCGGTAACCGCAAAGGTCGCGCACGCCCGGTCGCTTTAGCCGCTTATATTAATGGCCAATATTCCAGGCGGCTCCTACTCCACGATCCGCCTTTGAAAATTGATATATTTACACAGGAGGTTTGCCTTTACGAGCCGTCTGTGATCATTCATCTCAGGCGGCTATTAATTCATTCGACATTACAGGCGCATTTTTTACGGACCGCCTGTGTCAGTACACTGTAGATCGGGTACCCCCGCGTAGTGGGAAAAAGACAGCCTAGGCCCCGCCTTCATGCTGGGGCGGGCCCTAGCATAAGCCACGTGCCCTAGCCCCCATGGACAGGCCTGGGGCTACCACGTGCCTTCAGGCTCTGAGCCTCACTACCGGACAGGGATGGCTTCAGAGCCGCCATGTGTCCAATGGGGCCGGACCCGACCTCCCGACAGGGAGGGCTACGGCGCTGCCATGTGTCCGTAACCTACGAGTCATGCCTCCCGTCACATATGGCTCCAAAGGTACCACATTTCCTGCGGCTTCGGGCCCGACCTCCAGCTTGGGAGGGCTCTGGTGCTGCCACGTGGGCAACGACTCTAGGAGTACCTTCCCGCCAAGGAGGGACCCGGATGCGCCACGTGTCCTACGGCCCCGGGCCCAACCTCTAGCTTGGGAGGGCTCCGGTGCTGCCACGTGTCTAACAACTCCGGACCCCTCTCTACCCTGCAAGACAGCTCCGACAGAGGCGCGTGTCCTGGGGGCCAGCCGCCTGGATGACGCGCCGACAAGCAACGGGCAGATGGCCGCGGAGTAAAGAGGAAGGTACGCTGTCAGACCATGCATTCAAGGGTCTCGCCTTCCCCAGAAGCATGGCGCATGGCGCACGCCTCTTCCCTCCCTCTGTTCGCCATTACAGTGAAAGACATGGTTGTGAGGCGTGATGGTGCAATAGTGCCGCTCAACAACGCTAAGCAGCTTAGCAGAGCGAGGGGACGCGGCGACAAGACGGATACTTCATCATCACCTGCTACCCAATCAGAGGTGCCCGGCGGTGTGGCGGACCAGAATTCGCTCATCCAGGATCATAGAGGGTGGTGCTGCACGATGCGACACCTGACAACACACACCATAAGGACACCTTTTATTACATGGGAAACCAACTGAATTGTACAAACAGGTACAATCTTTAGTTACAAACTATTGTTTATATAACACAGCGGAAGTCTAAATTGTACCACTCACGCCCGCCTATCTAGCAAAAGTCGGTTGCCCAGCCCTAGGGCAACCCACACTAGCTGCACTCCTCAGCTCAGCGCAGCGTGTACGGCTCCCACTCAGTCGTGGTCCCCGACGGAGGGTAACCCTCACCGGTGGACTCGTAACCCGAGTCCGTGGGTGGCTCCTCACCTGAAAAACACTTAAGCAGCAACCATGAGCACGATGGCTCAACAAGACTTAACCGACTCACCTAGGCATGAAACTCTACATGTAGTGTACAATGAACATGGGACGGTAAGATTGCAGCAAATGGACACGCCTACAAGTTCATCCTTAGTTCATTTTTTAGCCACAGGTTAACAGTTCACGAAGCTGAAATTTAGTAAGCAATATTTGGTGGCACACATGTAACAATACAATTAGATCATAACAGCAATATTGAATCATCATAATTCATACATTAGCCTACGTCACGACTCACTGAACAAGCGGTACTCGTCACCGCGAGGGATGGCGAATCGACTCGATATACACCTGCAGGGATACCCAAAGAGCACGTCACATACGCCCACCCATGGAGCTGCACAGCACACTCACTCGACGTCGTACGGGACAACCTTTCACCCAACAGCCCAAACGTCGAACCGGTCGCACCGAAACGGACAGGAGGTTCCCTACACGGAGCATCTCTCTATGCCCATTAGCAGATTTCCACCTTGCTGCCCTCAACGTACACCTATAAATCGGTGTGCTATGCCTCGACGCCCGGAGGTTTAGGTTACATCGGTTTATCGGGGCCCATATATCCGATATGCCATCGGTACATTCAATACTTGCTCAGCAAGGCCGCATACGGATCGGTCCTCAATCAACATGGACAGGGCTGCGCACACAAGACTTCCTCTTGCTGCGTCCTAGCCCCTGCCTAGTCTCATTTTCATTACTAATGTGATCTCACATCACTCGAACCAATCCCGTGTGTCCCAAGCCTAACTCGCGAGTAGATTCCAACTACTCGACTTGTACCGAAGTCCTATGAATCATTAAGCCTAGTCTGTCTACTCGAGGTCTTAGACACTACCCTCACTCTTATAGGAACCATTCTGGTTATGCAAGTGGGGTTTCATCCATCCTACACCTAATGCACATTCATACTTCACACTAGACATGTGAACAAAGCAAAACTTTAAAAAGGGTTAATGCAAACCGGGGCTTGCCTTGCTGCTGCTGGTCAGTGGTTAGATCTTCGTCCGGAAGGAGGAAGTCAAGTACTTCTGGAGTCTCCTCGCCTTCGGCGACTACACATTAATGAGATACTACATGTCAATTCAAATGCAATGTTTAAACTTTGAAAGAGTAATTACTAATAACTCTATCTATCCCTCCCCTTTGGTTCTGAAATTTTTATGGTGGCTTGGTAGGGTCCTAACCAGAGTCTTAACCAAGCTTCATTTGAAACAAAGTTCATTTGAGCCTTGTACAAATAAAATCCTATTTGGTCAATATTTGAGCCTCTAAGTAATTCCAGGGGTTTTCATGGCTCCAACCATTACTTTCTAGAAACTAGAATTTAAGATGGTTCTAATGGAATTGGTTTTTATGTAATTTGAAGAATCCTAGAGGAAGTTATTCCCTAAACAAGTTTTTGAGAAAATCTGAAAAAATGTTTCTGTTCATTTTTCTATTTTCTCAGGGCAGTTCTCTTAATCACCCCATTAGGGGAACTAAATGAACTTGGATGAGTCTGAAAATTTTACTGTGACTCTAGGATTCTCCAATGACCCTCTTAGCCAAATTTCAGCATTTTTCATAAAGTAATTCTCCAGATAAAAATTCCCAACAGTTTAGATTTTAGGGAATTAATTCTGGAAAACTATTAAGTTTCATGAGCTGAAATTGGTATTTCTGGAAAGTACTCAGAATTCTGAGTTCAGCAAAATTTGGTTCACTGTATTTCGAGTTTCCTAGCAAAAGTTCTAAGCATTTGAAGATTGAACCGAATCTGAAAATTCAAATAAAGTTTAAACTGTCGGGTGGGGTCCCCGGGCTACGTGTCAGCCTCCCAGCTAACCCACACAGGAGCCCGCAGAATCACCCGTGCAGTCGCACGGGATCCCGGTGCCGCAGCAAATCCGGGGTGCTCTCAGCAGAGACTGACACGCGGGGCCCACGAGGCTTCTTCAACCTCACGCTCCCGCGGCTCCCCGCCGCCCACCTCGCCGGAATACTCGCCGCCGGGCGTTCTGCTGTCCGACCTCCGACGAAACTCACCGCCTGTGCGTATCTCGGCCTGGGGAACACGGTAGTGCCCTCACCAGAGCTCGGCAACGGCCGGAACAGTGCTCCCGACGATAACAGCGGCCGGGAGCTCATCGGCGACGTCGAACTCTGCGTCCCCTGCATCTCTTTCGACGTGATTTGCTCGGGGAGCTCCGCTGACACCTTCTGATCACGGACATGGGCACTGATCCCCGTGAAAACGGCCGCAACTACGACCTCACTGGCGAGGTGCCCTGTTCTCCGCCGCCGAGCCAAAATTTTGACAGAACTAAGGCCCTAGTGCATGGAACTGGCTGCTACTTGATCGAGGAGGTGCGCTAGGTGTTCTAGAGCGTGTGTACGCTATAGCTTGATCGGCGGTTGCTCCTGTGCAACAAATTTAGCCATAGACCGAATTCTAACCCTAACATGTACCGAGGAGGAAAACCAGGAATTCTCTCTCTACATCGCCGGAACTGGCGCACGGTTTCCTCCTACGGCTTCAGCACAAGTAGGCGCACCTTTTCTTCTCTGTTTACGGCGCGTGAAACCGTTGGGATGGCCGGTCGCCGGCGATCAGATGAGGCGGCGTCGAGTTCTTGTGCGGACACGGGAGAGTAGCTCGGTATCTGCTCATTTTTACTCGGGAAATCGAAGGAGAGGCAAAGCAACTCGTGCGCTGGCCTTTGAGCCGCGATTTTTCACCGTGAGGTGGACGCCCGAGCGCTGCTGGCGGTCGGGGCGCGGTCGTGCTGGCGCGCACGGCTTCGGCTGAAGGAAATATCACCCGAGGGAAAACTTCAGAGTGAAGTCTGCTGACATGTGGGCCTCCCCTCTAATTTCTTTTTCCACTTCTTCATTTCTGTTTTTGCTGAATATATCCCCAGCTACTCACCATTGAATGTGAGACTTAGCCCCCAAGTGTTGGTTTGAATTTGAGTTCTCAAATTTGAACCTTGTTTGGCTAAATTTTGCTTCATGTTTGAACTGAAATTCAAATTCAGTTTTGAATTCTTGCAAATTTAGCTCCCGACAAGATGAACTCCAATGGGGATGAAAATTGGTGGATTAACTCAGAAAAATGTTCTGAGTCTGAAATTGAAGCTAAATTTTGAATTTAAGTGATGAAAGTTGCTGCAATTTGAATTTATATTCAAATTGGCCTCTTTTTTGAAATGCCACCAAAAGTGTTGGATTTACATGGAATTTGGCCTAAACCTTCCCAAGACTTTTTATGTTCTAGGGGTGAGCTCAACCTCTCATGTTCATGTGTAGAAATCCTACTTTGTGAAAGTTAGGGCTTTCCCCTCTACTCACTCTTTTGATGGAGGTTACTTGCTCTTCACAATTCTTCACAAGATATCCACAACAAAAACTGTGGTGTTGTGAGGTGATGAAAAGTTTTTGCAAGTCCCTTTTCTTGGGCTTTTACAGGCGGGACAGGCGGCGCGCCTTAACTCCACCAACGGCGACACTACGTGTAGCTATAAATGTCTAGCTCATGTATAGGGCACAGATAGTCGCGGGGCCACCTGTCGGGCCCCGGGCCACATTGTAACTGTCCCAACCTTGGACTATAAAAGGATCGGGGCAACCACCGTTGAGGGGGTTCGCAAACCTGCAACTCTCATCCCCAGCTTACACTCTCTCACACACTCAGGCAATACAACAAGCACTCCCGTGGACGTAGGGTTTCACGCTCTGGCGGCCCGAACCACGTAAATCCCGGTGTTTACCCTCGCCGTCGTGCTCCGACCTTCAAGTTCTACTAGCCCCTCTGTGGGGACCACCCCGTGGTTCACCCACTCCTAGATCGCAGAGGATGGTGTCGTACGATGCGGCACCCAACAGCACATAAGAAAAGATTAAGAATAGCATACAAACTTTTATTTGATATAAAAACAGCGGAAGTCTTTTACAAACTTACTGTACAGCGGAAGTATTATACATACTGCACTCTTCTACTAACTAAGCAAAAAGTGTAGCCGTCCAGCCCGGGGACGCTACACACTAGCAGCACTCAAACAAAGATCACGGCGGCGTGCAGGGCTCCAGCTCGGCCGTGTACCCCGACAGGGGCACCGCCTCATCGTCGGACCCCTCCTCATAGCTCTCACCTGCATACAGCTCAAATATTGCAACCGTGAGCACGATGTCTCAGCAAGGCTTAACCGACAACACTAATCATGAAACTCTACATGCAGGGATTAGTAATATGGGATAAAGACATTGCAATAAAGACACGCCTACATGTTAATCCTTACTTCCAGTTTTATAGCAGCAGTTTAATGAGCCTTAGGCAGCCCTCACATCGGAAGTCCACAATCAAACAAGAAACACTTTCCTCCAATATGGTGATGCCCAAAGTGGAAGATAAACTTAATTAGCTCTACAACTACAGCATAGAGGGTTTCAAGACATTAATATTTCAATGCAGCATATTCATTTGGCTTCTTTCACTTCTTACTACGTCACTGCGCAGTGCACAAGCGGTACTCAAATAACCGCGAGGGACAGTGATTGCAATCAGGAGACACCCAGATAACACGTCACATACACCCACTTTCAGAAGTGTGGTGCTTCACACCTTCCTACTAAGTTGTATGCAACAACCTTTCAAAGGCAACCCAAATGCCGAACCGGTCCATCCGTAACGGGCAGGAGGTCCCCGCGTGGAGCGTGTCTGTGCCCACCGGCAGATTTACACCTTTCTACCCTCAACCCACTCCTATAAAACGGTTGGGTAAGCCTCGGCACCCAGGTTAACCAATTACATCGGTTTTCTGGTTCCATATGCTAGTATGCATCTGGTACTGTTTGATACTTGTCCAGCAGGGCCGCACACGGCTCGGTCCTCAATCGACACCAACAGGGCTACGCACGTGAGACCTCCGCTCACTGCATCCTATCCCCCCTGCTGGGTCTCAGTTTCACATTCTTAAGCCATTCTCTACTCTTTTCCATACCGTAAGATAAAACCTTACCTCACGAGTAGATTCCAACTACTCGAATTCTACCGAGATCCTAAGCATATTAGTATGGAATTCGCTACTCATCGAGTTTGTAAACTACCCAACCCTCCATAGGATTTAAAGGTTATGCAAGTGGGGTTTCAATCACCCTAACTCTAATGCAAGCATTTCACCCTAAACATAAGTGATACAAATGAAAACTTTGTAAAAGTACTTAAATGCAAACCGGGGCTTGCCTGGTTGCGAGTTAAATGGAAACTCAGCATCTGGTGGGAGGACATCCAACGGCTCCGGTGCATCCTCAACTTCAGTCACTATATGAAATGTAGCAAAATATATGCATAAGTGCTAAGGAATTATAAGAAGAAAACTTCTATTCATAGCTACTGCTATTTAGATTCCTTAATTGCCTTTGGGATTTTTCCAGTGTATACTAGACTCTCTAAGGATGATTTGAGCAGAATTTGGAGAAATTTCATTGCACCTTGGGGTCTCCAAAATTCCCACAAGTACAAGGCTTCTCTGAATTTTAAGCCCAACTCTGGAGTTTTAACATACCTAACAGTGGAAGATATAATTAGGGTAAGACTCCATGGTTCTAACAAGATTTGTTTCACCATTTTCGGAGCTACCAACAGAGAGATATGAATTTTTGAAGTTGATAAGAAATGCTGAAAATGTCTCTGTTTATTTTCCCATTTTTCAGAGACATAAAGGATTGACACAACATTTGGCCAAGCAAATGCGTTCCAATGCCTCTGAAATTTTTACTGGAGTTCAAGGATTTTTGGAAGAATGTCCTGCCCAAATTTGGTAATTTTCTAATAAACAGAACTCCTGTGAAAATTCCTACAAAATTTTCCTTAAATGAATTAATGAGCCAAATACAGAGATTTTTCATACCCCTTGGTCTGCACCACTGGATAGTACTCTCTGAGAGGAATCCAAAAAAAATTGTTTGACAATTTTTGGACATCCCTGCACAAAGTTATGGCTGTTCAAAGTTTGAACTGGAATAGGAAAATCCTGGAAATGTTTAAACATTGCGGCGGGCCCCACATGTCAGCATCCTCATCCACCTCGCGCCAAACAGAGGACCCGGCGGCAGCCTCCGGCGAGGGTGGCCAGAACGACATTCCCGGCCGCCTCCCGGGCCAAATCTTGCCACCCCCCATTTTTCAACCCACGGAGCATGATGGTGGTGTCGCCAGTGGCCGAAACTCGCCGGAAATACGCGCGCACCGGTGACCGCAAGAGTTAGGACTCCGGCGAGGTTGGGATGCTTCATTTCTCTACCAAACTATCGGCTCTCAGTCTCTAGAGCACAAGTGGGAGATGTAGAAGCTAGACATGGCATCCAAATCCGCCGGGGAGCCCTCCAAACCCATCGACACCGTGTGCCGGAAGTGGTCCGAAGGTTTTCCCGCGGCAATAACATGGAATTCTCGCTCTACACTTAATTTCCCGGCCTAGAATCGAGGGAGGAAGGGTGCTATCTAGTTTAGAACCTGTTTGCAAAGTTTGAACCACTAACAACACGAATTGAAGATGAATTTGGCAAATCTTTACCTCGGGGTCGAGTTGCGCTCCCTGGGATAAAATTCCAAATTCTCCTCCGAGGAATCACGGCTTGGGCTGAGTTTTGGGGGTGAGCAGCTCAGTTCACGGGTCCACCAAGGGAGTGGCTCACTTGAGCTTGATCTTCCTGGGTTCGGGCTGTCCACGGCGACCAAAAATGGAAGCCTTCAGTGTTCACTGCAGCACAGCTACAACTCCGGGAATTTCGAGCTCCAACGGGTAGAGACCGAAGGAGTAGGGATGGTGGATGGATAGAGCACGTATTGGTGATGATTTTTGCTGTGTAAAGCTCGAGCAACCGAGCTCGGGTTGCTGTGGTTGATCGGGGAGGAACCGAGCGGCTGTGTCCTTCGCGAGGCAACAACCGAGGCGCGAGAGCGAGCTGGGGAAAACGAAATGGCTATGTGGCACTCGTGTCATGGTGATCAGAACGAGCACAGGTCGAGCAAGCAGGGGGTGGCATGGTGAAGGTCCTTGGGAGCTGGTCACGCCGGGAGCTGGCGTTCGGCGATCGTCCGAAGAGAACAGAGGCGGTTTGCATATGTGGGTAGCTGACTAGTGGGCTCCACCTTCTTAATTCTTGTTCCATTTTCCCACTGATCTTTTCACCACAGCTACTCAAAAGTAAAGGCTTTGCTTCACCTCAAAGTTATGGTTTGAAATGTTGAATTCAAATGATTTAAATTCTAGTGTGGAGTTTGGATTGAGTTTGGTTATTTGAATTTGAAATGGAATTTGAATTATTCATTTGCATTGTTCCAAAAACATAGCAACCCAACTCAAATACTTCTGAATTTTGGCATGGCTGCTAATTCAAATGTGGAGAACCCATTTGTGGAACCAAAGTTGCAAATTGAGCAAGTTGAAATTTGAAACAGAAATTTAAATTCAGATTCGAGGGCTTCCTCTTTTAATTCCAAACAAATAGTATAACCCCTCCAAAAGATCTGAAATTTTGGAGGTTGAATATTTGAAATATAAAGACCCAAGATATGAATTTATATCTCCATATTGGGAAGTTTTGGGAAGTTTGAGTCACCACTCTGAACTCACACCGTTATAATTCAAAGTTTTAATTCCCCTCATTTTTCCTAAGTGTAAAGGTGATGAAATCTTTGTTAGCACTTTTGGAGATTTTACATCCCTCCCCCCTTAAAAGGAATCTCGTCCCGAGATTCCAAAAGAAATGCAAAGTGGGGAAACTTTACCGGGTATACGATGATAGAAATTCCGGATAATTTGTTCGTAGATAGTCCTCGCTTTCCCATGTCGCCTCATCAGCGGTACGGTTACTCCACAAGAGCTCGTAAAACCCTAAGGTCCGGTTTCTTGTGGCGCGAGTCTTTTCATCGATAATCCGGATCAGATACTCGGAGTACGTGAGGTCTGGTTGAATAACTTCTATGTCTTCAGTGCGGATTTCAGCCGAGAGTTTGAGGCACTTCCTCAGCGGAGAGATGTGGAAGACGTTGTGAATTCCTGCGAGCGACGTCGGTAACTCCAGGCGATAGGCCGCGGGTCTGCATTTTTTAAAAATGGCGAACGGACCGATGAATCACGGCGCAAGTTTGCCCTTCACTCTGAAACGACGAACGCCCTTCATCGGAGACACACGGACATAAACATGGTCCCCGATGTCAAAATGGAGAGGACGACGTCTTTTATCTGCATAACTCTTCTGACGAGATTGAGCAGCCTTGAGGTTGGCTTGTATTACTCGCACTTGTTCTTCAGCCTCATTCACAAGTTTGATGCCGTATATCATTCGCTCGCCGGACTCACACCAGTTAAGTGGTGTGCAGCATTTCCGGCCGTAAAGAGCTTCATACGGTGCCATCTTGATGCTAGCTTGATAGCCATTGTTATATGAAAACTCCGCCAACGGAAAATGATCATCCCAGTTTTTACCGTGGTGGATGACACAAGCACGTAGCATGTCTTTGGATGACACAAGTACGTAGCATGTCTTCCAGCACTTGATTCACCCGTTCAGTCTGACCATCCATCTGCGGTTGATACGTGGACTGCGGGTCAGTTTGGTCCCCAATGACGCGTGCAGCTGTTCCCAAAACCGAGCGACGAACAGCTCACCACGATCTGAAATAATGGAGCGGGAACACCGTGCAAGCACAAGATCCTTGCGATATACAGCTCCGCATATTGCTTGGCCGCGTACTTTATATGTACGGGGATAAAATGAGTCGACTTGGTTAGTCGATCGACTATTACCCAAATCGAGTCATGCTTGTGAGACGTGAGAGGTAAACCAACTATGAAGTCCATGTTGATATTCTCCCACTTCCATGCCGGAATGTTCAATGGTTGCAGCTGTCCGGCTTTATGCATATGGTCGGCTTTCACCCACCGACATGTATCACATTCGGATACGTACTTTGCGATTTCTCTTTTCATCCGCATCCACCAAAACCTGGTTTTCAAATCTTGGTACATCTTGTTGCTGCCCGGATGAATAGAATACTTGAACAAATGAGCTTCGTCCAAGATTTTCTTCCGAAGCTTCATGTCACGGGGTACCACTTTACGGTCTTTAAACCATAGAGTGTCATGTTCATCCCTTCGGAAGCATTTCATTTCACCATTCTTCACCATTCTCCGAATGTGTGACATTCCCACGTCTTTCTTCTGAGCTTCCATAATCTCCTCTCATATGGTAGGGACGAGAGCAAGATTATATAATGCCCCATATGGAACCAAGTACAAACTCGGCTCCTCCTCTTCAAATGGGGTGATGGACAGCTGGTTGACGTGAGATTTGCGGCTTAAGGCATCGGCAATTACGTTTGCCTTTCGGGGATGGTAGTGAATCTCGATGTCATATTCTTTGATCAACTCTAGCCATCTCCGTTGCCGCATATTCAACTCCTTTTGAGTGAATATATATATTTCAAACTCTTGTGGTCGGTGTAGAGGTGCACTAAGTTCCCAAGTAAATAGTGTCTCCACATTTTCAATGCCAACACCACAGCAGCGAGCTCAAAATCATGAGTCGGATAGTGATGCTCGTGGTTACGAAGTTGACGTGAGCCATAGGCGACCACTCTTCCTTCTTGCATCAATACATAGCCAAGCCCGATGCCGGACGCATCACAATATACGTCAAAGGGATTGGTCGTGTCCGGTTGATCTAAAATCGGCGCTGTTGTAAGATGCTTCACCAATGCTTGGAAAGCTCTATCACAAGCTGAACTCCAAACATATCTGATCCCCTTCTTAAACAATTCAGTCATCGGCTTAGCAAGCTTGGAGAAGTTTGGTATGAATCTCCGGTAATATCCCACTAAACCGAGAAAACTCCTGATTTCGTGGACAGATGTGGGGGACTTCCATTTCAGCACTTGTTCGATTTTGCTTGGATCAACTGCAATGCCTTTTGCCAAAATAATATGACCAAGAAATGGAACTTGTCTGATCCAAAACTCGCACTTGCTGAACTTGGCATAAAGCTTATGGTCTCGCAATAATTGGAGCATGATATGCAAGTGTTCGGCGTGTTCTTTTTTAGACTTGGAATAAACCAAGATGTCGTTGATGAACACCATCACGAACTTGTCCAACTCCGGCATGAACACTGAGTTCATGAGATACATGAAATGTGCCGGGGCGTTGGTGAGACCAAAAGACATGATGAGATATTCATACAGCCCATATCTCGTCGAGAAGGCCGTCTTCGGAATATCCTCCACTCGGATATTGATTTGGTGATATCCGGAGTGAAGATCCATCTTTGAAAATACACTCGCACCCACAAGTTGATCAAAGAGAATATCGATGCGGGGCGGTGGATATTTATTCTTGATGGTGACGGCGTTGAGAGGTCAGTAATCCACACACAACCTCAAGGTTTCATCCTTCTTTTTCACAAACAGCGTCAAGCATCCCCATGTCGAGGAACTCGGTTGAATGAAACCCTTCTTCATTAAATCATTGATCTGCTCCTTCAGTTCAGCTAGCTCATTCGGAGCCATCTTATACGGTCTCCGTGATATCGGTGTTATCCCGGGTACGAGTTCGATCTTGAACTCGACATCCCTTTCGGGTGGCATGCCCGGGAGATCATCAGGAAATATGTCCGGATATTCACGGACCACACGAATATCTTCAAGTTGTGTGGTTTCCGTGTTATATGTGGCTGGAGCTTCTTGAACCGAACGGTCAAGAATAAGAACATGTGGTTCATGAAGTGGAGAGTTTAAACAAACCACACGTGGAATGATGTCAAGAACAGAACCATGGCGATGTAGCCATGCCATTCCTAAAATGACATGAGTTTTTGACTCTCTAACATGATTAGAGAAGTCGGGTATAGATTCCCACCCAATTGTAATGGTGCTCTATAGACCATCCTATCAGCTGTTATTTTCCCACCCGGAGAGCATATTAAGTATGAACTATTTGTGGGAATGATAGGCAATTAATATTTAATAACATAAGATTGACATATGAAATTATGGGTGGCACTGGAATCAAAAAGTATGACTATGGGATGATCTAAGTAAGAAAACGTACCCGTGAGGACGGGTTCGCCTTCCGGCACGTCTTTGATGGCTAAGTGGTGGACGTTGTCGGGTTTTTGTACTGGTTTCTTGGGCTGTGGGGCTGATTTGCACCCTGATACGGTGCTGCACCCCTGCCCTGTCGCTGCTCGGGGCAGTCTTTCGCAATATGCCCGACACGGCCACACATGAAACACGTGTAAGGTGTCGGGGTCCCTCTGAATTGAGGACGGAATCCCGGTGCACGTGGTTGAAACTGAGGCGCACGCGGGACCATCCTTTGCTGCTGTTGTTGCTGTGGTGGATACAATGATCGGAAGCTTGGCGCATTATATTGTCGACCGCAAAACTGAGGCGGTCGCGCCGGTGGCTGCCATATTTGACCGGATGGTGAGCGATACACCATGCGGTATTTTTGTGGCGCCCCACCACTGCTGCTCGTCAGCGCGCTGCGTTTCCTCTTATCAGAATCGCACTCGCGTTGAGCATTTTCTTGTAAAATCGCGGAATTAACAAGGTTGTTGAATGTGCCGTGATTTCTTTGGGTGAGATGGACCTTCATCTTAGAATTCAGGCCCCGGAAGAACGTGTTTCGCTTGTCTTCCTCCATTCCCAAAAATCCTGACACATACTGCACCAGCCGGTTGAATGACCTGGAGTACTCATGAGCACTCCTCTCGCCTTGTTTCAGCACCAGGAACACCTAGAGCTTCCTCTCCATAACACCGGCAGGTATGTGATAGGCGCGGAACGCCTCCCGGAACTCCGTCCATGTGACGGCATGGCCAGCCGGTAATGAGATAATGTAGTTCGCCCACCATGTACCGGCTTTCCCTTGAAGCTGTTGCGCTGCATACAGCGCCTTCTGGTGTTCGGTGCACCGTAGTAAACCGAACTTCGCCTCAAGAGTGCGGATGAAGCTGTCCGCCTCCAAAGGCTCTTCGGCCTCCGTAAAGACCGGTGGATGGGTCGCCAGGAAATCTGAATATGAACTTTTTTGGGGCTGGTGTTTCCCATTGTCTTGGCGTCCTCCCTGACGGGATCCATTCTGTTGCACTAGCATCCGCAGCAACTCGGTTTGCTCGTCGCGCGAGCCGAGTACTGCAGCGAGAACCTCTGCAAGATTTCTTGGAAGTTCTAGCGGTGGAGGAGGTGGTTGCTGCTGCGTTGTGGTTTGCTCCGGAGGTGGAGACTCATCATCACGAACCTTACTTGGACCTCCCTCCTCTTGCATTGAATGTGTACACACCATTCTGCATTCATACCATTCAAACGATCAGCACATGTTGGTTTATTTCAGCCAGTCTACACAATAGTAGTGCAAGAATGGAATAAATAATATGCATAACATTCACACATATGGATAAAGTATAAACTTTATACAACATATACGTCCCTGGACCATGTCCCACGATCGAGTTCCAAAGTAATGAACTTTATGGATTAAAAGTTCATTTCGACCATCATGGGTCACCACGGGATGTTAAGTGCGTTAGTATGCGTAATTCCTCGCTATTGTACTGGACCCTAACATGTCCTCGCTCGAAGTGATATATTGAATGCATAAACTTTTTGACTCCAACCCGCTGTTTTACAACAGCCGCTGGATATCGAAATGTGAAACTAATTGTTTTGGTTGAAAAGCTTCAACATGGTATTCTCTGTCCAGCTTCTGGTCCAGAAGACGAGTTGGAAGAATTTAACTGTTTTGGCCACATTGGAGGCAAAATCTGGACTGGAGTTCAACCACAAAATTGTAGTAGACTCGAAAACAAATCCGGATTGTATTTATTTGCATCCATAGCCTTCCTATCTTATGAGTTACGATTTCTACAAGTTGACAGAATTTTCTCAGGAATTTTGACAGCACCTCCTTTGCAAGTGGCTGTTTTATTCACAAAATTATAACTATTTCTGTCCTCCAACTAGGAAAACACTGAACTACAAAGTTGTAGCACATTTCCTATACTTTCCAACGATGTCTTACTTGACCCTTAGAAATTTTTCTACAGAAAGTTGTGGTCGAAATACAGAAAATTCCAGAGAGCATTTTTGGTCTGTCCTGTTTCTGGACAGTGCATACTCATCTGAGATTTTCATCCTTTTGGAGGGAGATTTTGTTCTGTAGTTCTACATAAAGGTTGTAGAAGACTTCAAAATATTTCCAGAATAGTACCACACACCTCCATTGGTTCAACCAATCCTATGTTATACCCTGTTTAAGTTCAGCGAAAATTTCTGCTGAAAACAGGGGAGGTTGTTCCTAAGTCTTTGAGATTGAATCTATACTCCCCATTGACTCTTAGTGCAATATGGGAGTCAATAACCCCTAAATGGAATCCTAAATTTCATCTTGACTTTTTTCTTTGAAAATATACTTTTATGCAACTAATAACTTATCTTGGTACTACGTTTCCTCACCAAAGAAAAATCCTAAGCCGGTATTCCGGCATATACGTGTCAAATGGTGGAACTAAGAACATCACTCACAAACGGTTTCTAAACGTCATGCACTAATGTGGTTAATGTACCTGCAAAAGACCACACAATAATGGTGCACAAAGGATTTTTGACATTTCAGGCAGTTCCATGTCATAGTAAAAACATATGGTCCGTATCATTGCCATACGGATCGTCCTTGAGTCAAGCCACGTATCAAGGTACATGATCGTGTTTTCACACCACACGACGGGGAACCCGACTAGAGCGTGAACGGGTCGTCACGGTTGGGAATTTTATCAACCCAACGGATACCACCTACTGCTTCAAGAGTTGCATACTATCGTGTTGCTTATCACACGATGGGGTATTCTCACTTTTGCCTAAATCACGCTGGAGATCAGCGTTTTCATATGCTCTCAGAACCATGGAGAGGTTCAGAGACTCATATTAATTACCGTGCCAAGCCATGGTATACCATTCCATACTATTGCTCGTATGGCGAGCTTACCGCAATAGATCCGCCTGCTGTGACGTACCTTACCTCTTACCTGACGCCGGAGCGTCGTTACAGAATGTATAACAAGTATGTTAGCATTTCCACCATAATATCTACTACTATCATAGACCTTATGTGGGCATAGTGACTAATCCTCACTCGACTACTTCTAAGTTTTCAAAATAGGCTCTTTTCGAGCGTGCTATTCCCAATGCGGCTCTGATGCCACGAGTGTGGGGGACCACCCCATGGTTCACCCACTCCGGGATCGCAGAGGGTGGTGCCGTGCGATGCGGCACCCAACAGCACATAAGAAAAGATTAAGAATAGCATACAAACTTTTATTTGATATAAAAACAGCGGAAGTCTTTTACAAACTTACTGTACAGCGGAAGTATTATACATACTGCACTCTTCTACTAACTAAGCAAAAAGTGTAGCCGTCCAGCCCGGGGATGCTACACACTAGCAGCACTCAAACAAAGATCACGGCGGCGTGCAGGGCTCCAGCTCGGCCGTGTACCCCGACAGGGGCACCGCCTCATCGTCGGACCCCTCCTCATAGCTCTCACCTGCATACAGCTCAAATATTGCAACCATGAGCACGATGGCTTAGCAAGGCTTAACCGACAACCCTAATAATGAAACTCTACATGCAGGGATTAGTAATATGGGATAAAGACATTGCAATAAAGACACGCCTACATGTTAATCCTTACTTTAAGATTTATAGCAGCAGTTTAATGAGCCTTAGGCAGCCCTCACATCGGAAGTCCACAATCAAACAAGAAACGCTTTCCTCCGAAGTGGTGATGTCCAAAGTGGAAGATAAACTTAATTAGCTCTACAACTACAGCATGCAGGGTTTCAAGACATTAATAGTTCAATGCAGCATATTCATTTGGCTTCTTCCACTTCTTACTATGTCACAACGCAGTGAACAAGCGGCACTCAAATAACCGCAAGGGACGGTGATTGCAATCAGGAGACACCCGGATAACACGTCACATACACCCACTTTCAGAAGTGTGGTGCTTCACACCTTCCTACTATGTTATATGCAACAACCTTTCAAAGGCAACCCAAATACCGAACCGGTCCATCCGTAACGGGCAGGAGGTCCTCGCGTGGAGCGTGTCTGTGCCCACCGGCAGATTTACACCTTGCTACCCTCAACCCACTCCTATAAAATAGTTGGGTAAGCTTCGGCACCCAGGTTAACCAATTACATTGGTTTCCTGGTTCCCATATGCCAGTATGCATACGTTACTGTTCGATACTTGTCCAGCAGGGCCGCACACGGCTCGGTCCTCAATCGACACCAACAGGGCTACCCACGTGAGACCTCCGCTCACTGCATCCTATCCCCCCTGCTGGGACTCAGTTTCACATTCTTAAGCCATTCTCTACTCTTTTCCATACCGTGTGATAAAACCTTACCTCGCGAGTAGATTTCAACTACTCGACTTCTACCGGGATCCTAAGCATATTAGCATGGCATTCACTACTCGTCGAGTTTGTAAACTACCCAACCCTCCATAGGATTTAAAGGTTATGCAAGTGGGGTTTCAATCACCCTAACTCTAATGCAAGCATTTCACCCTAAACATAAGTGATACAAATGAAAACTTTGTAAAAGTACTTAAATGCAAACCGGGGCTTGCCTGGTTGCGAGTTAAATAGAAATTCAGCGTCTGGTGGGAGGATGTCCAACGGCTCCGGTGCGTCCTCAACTTCGGTCACTATATGAAATGTAGCAAAATATATGCATAAGTGCTAAGGAATTATAAGAAGTAAACTTCTATTCGTAGCTACTGCTATTTAGATTCCTTAATTGGCTTTGGGATTTTTCCAGTGGATACTAGACTCTCTAAGGATGATTTGAGCAAAATTTGGAGAAATTTCATTGCACCTTGGGGTCTCCAAAATTCCCACAAGTACAAGGCTTCTCTGAATTTTTAGCCCAACTCTGGAATTTTAACATGTCTAACAGTGGAAGATCTAATTAGGGTAAGTCTCCATGGTTCTAACAAGATTTGTTTCACCATTTTTGGAGCTACCAACAGACAGATATGAATTTTTGAAGTTGATAAGAAATGCTGAAAATGTCTCTGTTTATTTTCCCATTTTTCAGAGACATAAAGGATTGACACCACATTTGGCCAAGAAAATGAGTTCCAATACCTCTGAATTTTTTACTGGAGTTCAAGGATTTTTGGAAGAATGTCCTGCCCAAATTTGGTAATTTTCCAATAAACAGAACTCCTGTGAAAATTCCTAAAAGATTTTTTAAACGAATAAATGAGAAAATACAGAGATTTTCATAACCCTTGGTCTGCACCACTGGATAGTAATCTCTGAGAGGAATCCAACAAAAATTGTTTGACAGTTTTTGGACATTCCTACACAAAGTTATGGCTCTTCAAAGTCTGAACTGGAATAGGAAAATCCTGGAAATGTTTAAACGCTGTGGCGGGCCCCACATGTCAGCATCCTCTTCCACCTCGCGCCAAACAGAGAACCCGGCGGCACCCTCCGGTGAGGGTGGCCGGAACAACATTTCCGGCCGCCTCCGGGGCCAAATCTCGCCGCCCCCCCCCCTATTTTCAACCCGCTGAGCACGATGGTGGTGTCGCCGGCAGCCGAAACTCGCCGGAAATACGCGCGCACCGGTGACAGCAAGGGTTAGGACTCCGGCGAGGTCGGGATGCTTCATTTCTCCACCAAACGATCGGCTCTCGGTCTCTAGAGAACCAGTGGGAGATGTAGAAGCTAGACATGGCATCTAAATCCGCCGGGGAGCCCTCCAAACCCATCGGCACCGTGTGCCGGAAGTGGTCAGAAAGTTTTCCCGCACCAAGAACGTGAAATTCTCGCTCTACACTTAATTTCCCGGCCTAGAATCGAGGGAGGAAGGGAGCTAGCTAGTTTAGAACCTGTGTGCGAAGTTTGAACCACTCACAACACGAATTGAAGATCAATTTGGCAAATCTTTACCTCGGGGTCGAGTTGCGCTGCTCGGGGATAAATTTCCGAATTCTCCTCCGAGGAATCACGGCTTGGGCTGAGTTTTGGGGGTGAGCAGCTCAGTTCACGGGTGCACCAAGGGAGTGACTCACTTGAGCTTTGTCTTCCTGGGTTTGTGCTGTCCATGGTGACCGAAAATGGAAACCTTCGGTGTTCACTGCGGCACAGCTACAACTCCGGGAATTTCGAGCTCCAACGGGTAGAGACAGAAGGAGTAGGGATGGTGGATGGATAGAGCACGTATTGGTGATGATTTTTGTTGTGTAAAGCTCGAGAAACCGAGCTCGGGTTGCTGTGGTTTATCGGGGAGGAACCGAGCGGCTGTGTTCTTCGCGAGGCAACAACCGAGGCGCGAGAGCGAGCTGGGGAAAACGAAATGGCTCTGTGGCACTCGTGTCGTTGTGATCAGAATGAGCACAGGTTGAGCAAGCAGGAGGTGGAACGGTGAAGGTCCTCGGGAGCAGGTCACGCTGGGAGCTGGCATTCAGCGATCGTCCGAAGAGAACAGAGGCGGTTTTCATATGTGGGTAGCTGACTAGTGGGCTCCACCTTCTTAATTCTTGTTCCATTTTCCCACTGATCTTTTCACCACAGCTACTCAAAAGTAAAGGTTTTGCTTCACCTCAAAGTTATGGTTTGAAATGTTGAATTCAAATGATTTGAATTCTAGTGTGGAGTTTGAATTGAGTTTGGTTATTTGAATTTGAAATGGAATTTGAATTATTCATTTGCATTGTTCCAAAAACATAGCAAACCAACTCAAATACTTCTGAATTTTGGCATGGCTGTTAATTCAAATGTGGAGAACCCATTTGTGGAACCAAAGTTGCAAATTGATCAAGTTGAAATTTGAAACTGAAATTTAAATTCAGATTTGAGGGCTTCCTCTTTTAATTCCAAACAAATAGTATATAACCCCTCCAAATGAGCTGAAATTTTGAAGGTTGAATATTTGAAATATGAAGACCCAAGTTATGAATTTAGATCTCCATATTGGGAAGTTTTGGGAAGTTCAAATCACCACTTTGAACTCACACCGTTATAATTCAAAGTTTTAATTCCCCTCATTTTTCCTAAGTGTAAAGGTGCTGAAATCTTTGTTAGCACTTTTGGGGATTTTACGCCCTCCGGAAAAAGAACCTCCGCGGGCTGCTTCCGAGTAGACCGGGGGAAGTGTCGTAGCGAACACTTTGACATTTGGCGCGCCAGGTAGGTGGGCTTTTGGTTCTTGAAGGTGTTCGTGAAGCCCACAATGGTGAACATCCAGTCTTTCGGAGGTTCTTCCCGCCCCTCGCGCCGCCAGCGGCAGAGCGAGAAGGAAGCGTCCTCTGGTCCCAGAGCAGGACCGTCCACGCCAGCGCCTGTCCCCACGGCGACGGTGCCTGTTGCTTCCTGGCAACCTTCGGTGGCAACGGCGTCGCAAGCACCGACTGAAGCCAGTCCAGAGAGCGCGCTGGTAGCAGCCCGCGCGCTCCTTCACAACCCCCCGAGCGTGGGAGCTTCCCCGTCTGCTACTGAGCAGTAGCGCAACGATGTCGACCACCTGGTTGTCGTCGTGCTTAACTCATCGTGCCACCGAAAACGGCGGCCAGAAACAGTGCAGCTGCCGCCCCGTGCCCAAACGAGGGATTACAGGGCGGCGACAACCCACTCGACGGCGACGTCCAGGCCCCCCACCACAGACATCAGGGGCGAGCTGGACCGCCGCCGCTGTCAGAAAGAAGATGGCCGCATCACCATTGAGCGACAGCGCGAGTGGCGTTGTAGCCTCAGGGAGGAGCTTGGTACCCCAGGTACCATGCGCCCCATCTACGCGGGCGAGAACCCCGTCTCCCCAGGCTCGGTGGGAGTCTGCATGGCTCTGGCTCCACACCTTCGTATGGCGGTGTGGCCGCGCAAGTTCCGGCTGCCATGGCCGGAGAAGTTCGACTCGACAATCAACCACGTCGAGTTCCTGTAGATCTACTCCACCGCCATCCTATCTGCAGGAGGGGATGAGGCCATCATGGCCAACTACTTCCCCATAGCCTTGACTGGGACAGCCCGGTCATGGCTCATGAACTTGCCCCAGGAGTCTGTAACCTCCTGGGAAGAGTTGTGCCGTCAGTATACGGCCAACTTTGGAAGTTCCTACACGCGACCGGGCTCGGAGGCCGACCTCCATGCCATGCAACAGCAACCGGGAGAGTCGTTGCGCTCCTTCATCCAGCGTTTCTCCCAGATTTGGAACACCATCCCCCGCGTCTCCAACGCCTCCGTCGTCGTCGCCTTACGACAGGGCGTCCACGACAAGAAGATGCTCGAGAAGTTGGCCACACATGACGTGCAGGACGTCTCCGAGCTCTCCAACTTGGCGGACAAGTGTGCCAAGGCCACGGAGGGCCTCAACTGGCACACACCGTCCAGCAAGGGGGGTGAGTCCGCCAGGGAGAGCTCCAGCGGCATGAAGAAGAAGGCCGGTGGCAAGGACAAGCCACTGTCCGGAGCCCACACCGCAGCAGCAGTGGCGGCTGTAGGGGGCCGGGGGCCGCACACCGACAAGCGCCCGCGACAGCCGTCTGGCAGCGACGACGGCGACCAGAGATGCCCGGTCCATGACATCAACCGGCACAGCGCAAGTGAGTGCCGGGAGATCCAGTGCAGTGGTAGGATATTTTTTCTTTTTCTCTTTCTTGTAAGGGTGTCTTATAGACTAGGAACAGTGCTTAGAACAGCTTAAGTCCCGGAAGGGCCCAGTCACCCTTGATTATTCGGGGTGACTCGCTGCCTTCTTACACGGCATGTTGCCTCCTATCGCCCAAAGGAAGTCAGAAATAATAAAAAATGTATCCTGCCCTATGCACTCTATTACAGCTTATGCTGGCTCATGCATATCAACTATAAATGGCATGTCCGGAGCCCATCCTACACACTAGTCCTACACATTTGTGGTGAAATGGACTCCACCTCCATGCCACCTAGGGGGCCAAGACGATGGCGACCCAGAGCCCAGAGCCCCGGTGTTCACCGGACCCCACTAGACACTCTACTTCTACGGCTCCTCGCACAAGCAAGGTGCCGGAGCGGAGGTCCTGCTCATCTGGCGGCAGAAGAGCAGTTCAAGTACATGGTACACCTTGACTTCAAAGCTACTAACAACATGGCAGAGTACGAAGCCCTCATATTTGGATCGAGTACTGCCCTTTCTCTAGGCATGCGGCAGATGCTAGTTAAAGGAGACTCCCAACTCGCCATAAAACAAGTCAAGCGTGAGTACTCCTACAATGATCCGCAGCTAGCTACCTACCCATCCGTGTGCAGAAGATGGAGAAGGAATTTCATGCTTTGGAGTAGTCTCATATCCCCTGCGCCAACAATGTGGTGGCAGACGACCTTTCAACATAAGCCTCTGCATGGGCTCCGGTCCCTAAAGGCACCTTTGAAAGGAAGCTGCTGCGTCATACAGCGTGGCCTGCCGAACCAGGCGAAGGGGGCGAGCCCAGCACCTCGAAGCTTGCAGTCCCGGCGGCCCTGCAACCATGGCGCTCGCCAAGGATCGTATGCATCACCAGGAACTCTGTGCAACTCGGCGCCCAAGATCCAGAAGCTCAAGTAGGGCCTGATGCATGGATCACGGAGGTCCGGACCTACTTGAAGGACAACATCCTTCTCGATGAACATGTAGCCGCTGAATTGATCGTTTGTATGGCTAAGATATACACGCTGGTAGATGGAGATCTATACCAGCGTGGCGCCAACAGCGTTCTATTGCAGTGCATAACCCGGGAGGAGGGCTGCGAGTTATTCGCAGAGACCCATGGGGGCGAGTGCGGCAACCAAGTTGCATTCCGCACGCTGGCCGGAAAGCTTCCAACATGGCTTCTACTGGTCGATAGCCCTCTTGGACGCCGCCGAGCTGGTCAAGAGATGCAAGGCGTACCAGTTACATGCCAAGCAGATCCACGCACCGGCGCAGACGCTACAGGTGATCCCGCCCTCAAGGCCATTCGCAGTATGAGGGCTGGACATCCTGGCGCTACGACTCAGTGCCGGGGAACCAGGTGGCTCATATCCCTGAGCAAGGTCTCAACCACATCCTGGACGACCATACCGAATCACCCAAGCCCCGTAGCTCGGCTGAGGACTGTCCCAGTAGGTCCGTGGCATCCCGGACCGCCCGGGAGGTCCAACGCTGATGCCCTGCCTCATCCGGTCTACTTGGTAGGTGCGCTTCCACTAAGTGGCCACACCTACCAGGGGGCCATCACGGCGAACCATGTGGGCAGGACATCGGACCACTCCAGCAGCGAGCAGAAGACTCGGAGCGCCAGCTACGACAAGCTGAAGACAAGGGCTGAACTCCCCTCGGGTCCTTGCATTACCATGGACCCGGAAGGAGTGGTAGACACACTGCCAGGGCGCCCTGGGTCCTTACGCCGCTAAGGGTCCGGAGGAACAAGCTTGGGACATTGGCAAAGTGCTACCCACGTCAGCTAAGTCGTTCTAGACCTTTACGCTCCCTTACCCTGCCTTGTGCACGTCTATGTTTTTACAGCTTTCCTTTCAAGCTTTCATATATTTTTGCACACCCCTCAACGTGTACATAGTTGTGTTTCTCTGTCTCGCTCTTGGCCAAATTTATGTTGTACAGCTACAAGGCGGAAATACCTGAGGCACCTGTGTTGTCTCCGGACCCTCTGGTTAACTTCCTGCTTACGTCTCGTGGCGCCAGAAGGACGCCTCCCTTCTTCGGGGTGTCTGGCCAGCGGGAGGTCCAGGGTGTGTAGCCTGCTTGGCTGGCCCTGCGCCCTAAAGCGTGCGCATCCTGCCTCTTCCAGCGCAATACCCAAGTGTGGGGGGACCATATGGCATACCGCCCTGGGAAGGATGGTAACCAGGGTCCGGACACTACTACACTAAATTTCCCAGGTCCCGCAGTTTAGCAGAGTACCACAAGCCATAATGGGGCCATCGAGCAGAGAAAATGCAACTACACGGCACGGTTATCCCTTTCTTCTAGTGTCTATGCAGGTCACAGGGCTCCGGTCCGTGGGGCCAAAACCCCGACTCTCCGAGGGGACCACTCTCGGACCCCCAAAGCTGGCGCCTCCCGAAGGCTCCGGAGCTCGTGTCTTGCACTGTCACTTGTCTGTCGGGGGGCCATCGCGGCTAGTCAAACCAAGCAAGCCGACCGGACTCTTGGAGCACGCAAGAGGAAGTGGGTACACATACACAACAAGCAGCAAGGAAACATCAACTTAGGGAGCCTCCGGTCCTTGCGGCAGCAAGGAATAGGGGGCCTCACGAAAGCTAGAAGTGGTCCTTCCTGCCGAACCCTGCACCAAGTAACTGGTGGATGAAGACAAACAGAAGGACTTTTTCATTTATCAACACAAAAATACAAGACAAGACAATGAAAGACTTGAAACAGAAATACTTTCATTGATAATGGAGTTCTGGCGTACAAAAGGGGATACAAGACAACTAAAGAACTTAGCAGCTACAAGTCGAGTAGTCTTCTGCTCTGTGGCCTGCTTGGTTGTCCCCCGATCCGATCTCTGTGCAGTAAGACGATCACATGCTATTAGATCGAGGTCGGCAGCAATGCACGTTGGACCGAGGCAACGATGACACTCAGTGTCGTGTGGGCCAAACGCTACCAGGTCGGCAGCAATGCATCTTGGACGGAGGCAACAGTGACATCCATTGTCGAGTGGGCAAGATCGCCATCTATGGCATATTTTTCTGTCTACCACAGTACCTGGAGGAAGGCTTGATCACTCTGGACCTAACCTTCCTCCGATACCGGCAGGCAGCCCCTCTCGACGCTGATGTCGGGGTTCATGGTGAGTTGAGGACCCTGTCCCCAACAGCCTCCCCTACCGCTGACACGCCATCAGGATGGATTGTGCCTCTATCCAAAGCCGTCAAGGAAAGGAATGCGTCAGAGACCCTCACCGGATGCCGCACATAAACAAACATCTCGCAGAAGTGGACGAAGACGGCTACCGGTGAGGAAGCATCTGGTGGGTGAGAGTGTCTAGAAGCAGCGACTTCCAGCGCACAAGAGGAGAACAAAGGCCACATGATGAGGAGGAGTGTCGTCCTACACCGCAAGGCCTCCTTTTATACATGTCCACGGCCGCAGGCAGCGCAATAGACGCGGTGATTGGGTCGCCACCGCTGCACGCCGTGGGCTATTCACCTTCCACAGCGATGGCCTAGACCCAGGTCCACCTGTCAGCCATTGGGGGCCGGGAGGATAACCCCTCGGGAACGTCTGGCGGTTCCTAGGGAGAGCGCTGTGACCGACTCATCGGTTGCCGCAGTAAATGACCCAGGGCGATCCCTCGAGCGCGCCGCTCTAGCGCTCGCCAATGACAGGTAGGGCCTAGGACTACCAGTCACGCACTAACGGGTCAGGCGAGTAAAACTCGAGGACGTCTGGCGGTTCCCGAGGAAGGTCGTGCAGTCCTCCTACGGTTCACGGGTGGTCGCGGGAATTGTCTCGAGGCGACCCCTCGGTTGCCTCGCCGTGACCGGTCAAGTCAGAGTGAACACGACGATGTGGTGCCGCTTTGACTGGGTGCGCCCACTACACTGAAGACGAGCAACCTCTTCATCTTCCAGGTACGACCACTCATTCACTTTGCGAAAATATCGCCACCACGCGGGAAAGATGGAGGCCCCACCTACGGGCTCGATACCTCCCCTGAGATAGGCCCGGGGCCACTGTTAGTACCCTACAGACCGGGTACCCCCGCGTAGTGGGAAAAAGACAGCCTGGGCCCTGCCTTCCTGCTGGGGCGGGCCCCAGCATAAGCCATGTGCCTTGGCCCCCATGGACAGGCCTGGGGCTGCCACGTGCCTTCAGGCTCTGAGCCTCACTACCGGCCAGGGGTGGCTCCGGAGCCACCACGTGTCCAATGGTGCCGGACCCGACCTCCCGACGTGGAGGTCTCTGGTGCTTCCACGTGTCCGGAACCTCCGAGCCGTGCCTCCCGTCATGGATGGCTCCGAAGGTACCACATGTCCTACGGCTTCGAGCCCGACCTCCAGCTTGGGAGGGCTCTCGTGCTGCCACGTGGGCAACGACTCCAAGAGTACCTTCCCGCCAAGGAGGGACCCGGCGCCATGTGTCCTACGGCCCCGGGTCCAACCTCCAGCTTGGGAGGGCTCCGGTGCTGCCACGTGTCTAACAACTCCGGACCCCTCGCTACCCCCCAAGACAGCTCCGGCAGAGGCGCGTGTCCTGAGGGTCAGCCGCCCGGATGCCACGCCGACAAGCAACGGGCAGATGGTCGCGGAGTAAAGAGGAAGGTACGCTGTCAGACCATGCATTCAAGATTCGCGCCTTCCCTAGAAGCATGGCGCACGGCGCACGCTTCCGCCCTCCGTCTGTTCGCCATTACGGTGAAAGACAGGGCGGCGAGGCGTGATGGCGCAACAGTGCCGCTCAACGGCGCTAAGCATCCCAGCAGAGCGAGGGTACGCGGCGATAAGACGGGTACTTCATCATCACCTGCTACCCAATCATAGGCGCCCGGCGGGACAGGCGGCGCGCCTTAACTCCACCAACAGCAACACCACGTGTAGCTGTAAATGCCTAGCTCATGTATAGGGCACAGATAGTCGTGGGGCCACTTGTTGGGCCCCGGGCCACATTGTAATTGCCCCAACTTTGGACTATAAAAGGATCGGGGCAGCCACCGTAGAGGGGGTTCGCAAACCTGCAACTCTCATCCCTAGCTTACACTCTCTCACATACTCACGCAATACAACAAGCACTCCCGTGGACGTAAGGTTTTACGCTCCGATGGCCCGAACCACGTAAATCCCGGTGTTCACCCTTGCTGTCGTGCTCTGACCTTCGAGTTGCACTAGCCCCTCTGAAAAAAGAACATCCGCGGCTGCTTCCGAGCAGACCGGGGGAAGTGTCGTAGCGAACACTTTGACAGACTGGATCTGAAAAGCGAGGCGCCTATGATAATTGTTTCTGTAGTAGTGAATGATCTAGAGTTTACAAGGTCGTTGGGGCCTCATGAACAACAGGAATGGCTAGAGCCGGAGCAATCGCTAGGGATAGTTGAACAAAGATGAAGATAAAATAAAATGGACCCTATATCCAAAGGGAATTTTCTCAACCTCTTAGCTATACAAGCATGTTAGTGATCCAGGCATAAAGGACCTAGAGATGATGAATATTTTGAAATCTCCCTGGCCTTGAAAATTAAAGATTTTCCTTTGGCTCGTGCACAAAGACAGAATCCAATGTGCTCAACAACTTAAGAAGAAAAACTGGCCGGGGACGAGGAGTGAGGCATGCAAACAATGTGATGTAGAATCAACCAATCACATATTCTTTGAATGCCCGCTAGACACGTGTGTGTATGTGTGTGTGTTTAGATATGCTTTTAACTGGTCCAAATTCGGAGATCATTAACTGGTTACAAAGAACTTACTAATGTCCCTACACGAAGAGGGGTTAAAAATATGGATTTTCATGTTATGAATAGTCTGTTGGGGTCCTTTGGGTTTGTGTTTCAAGGTAAAATTATTATAATGCCAAAATCTGAAAAAAATTGACGGTGAAAAATCTGTAATTGACAGAGTTCTTTTGTTTATGTAGCAACGGAAGATACTGTAAAAGCTCGCAAGGCGGTACTGCAGAAGCTGGAACACAGGATCAGAGATCAAAATGGTGAAAGGAGGGGTAACGTCAACTAATGAAAGTCTAGATGTAGGGATTGGATGAACCTTTTGTTTGTTTCTAGTTAACCTTATGTGTAATGAAGTTGGTTGTTTCTATCTAAGCTGTGGTTTGAGTAGGGATTTAATGTTTGGAGGTAATACTAGGCTGTGTTTTATCTTTTTGTGCTGAAATTCTTTATAAGCTGGTAACCCCAGCAAACTTCGTCTGCTTTCAATATAAAGCGGGCGATAAGCCTATGGTCTAAAAAAAATTCAGCAACTGCTTATAAAAACTGCAAGTTAAATACATTTAGCAACTCCGTTTGCAATGTGTATTGGTGTCTTCTTTGCACATTTCCCCAAATCCCATACAACTTTCATTCTGATTAATTGTATCAACAATTATTCACCAGCTCTTTATTCAGCCAAATCCATCTGCACAAGGCCGCCCAAACTGGACACACGAAGTTATTGACGAATGCGTGGCCTTCATTATTCAGAGCTTGTCCTCTGAAATCTACTGCGCTTGTGGAGTTGCAGCTTCATGGAGTGCACCTTCCTCGCCACCGCGTCCCAAATCATCTGCACTGCGTCGCCAGGCCGCGAAGGGTACTGGTATTCGAAGTGGTGCGCCACCTCCTTGAGCCTTCTCCACATTTTGGTCCACTCATCGTGTGTCATGCCCCGGAGCAGGCGAAGCAGGAACCCTTTCTTCGCCGCGTCGGCGGCGCGCACGAACACACAAAACTCTGAGTAGTCCAGCACGTCCTCGAAGGGCAGCTCGATGTCGTCGCTGATGATGACAGGGACGCAGTGGCTAGCGATGGCGTCGAAGAGGCGGTTTGAGGACGGCGTGTCGCCGGCGATGTTGAGGCAGAACTTCGATGAGGACATTCCCGCGGCGGCACGCCGGATGCCGTTCTGCCGGACGTTACCGTAGGTGAAGTGCACGTCCTTCTCGCCCTTGAGTAGCTGGTACAGCTTCGCACGAACCTTGCCGCCCTGGAACACCGTTCGCCTAAAATTCTTTCTTTGCGGATGAATGAATAATGAGGGAATAACAAAGGGCGCCGGCGGCTTACGTCTTTCCTGTGGATGGCACCTTGGAAGTAGGCCAGGACGGGGCGCTGGTCGAACGCCGGCGAGTCGTCGTCGCTAAGGGAGCGGACAACGTGCTTGTACGGCGCGATGACGTCCTTCTTGAGGTTGGCAACGTCCGGGGAGTACCTCCCGAAGTCGGACAGTACGAACATGGCGGCACTGAGCCTCTTTCTGGCCTCCATCATGCTGTTGGGGTGGTGCGGCACGATGACGTGGTTCTTGCCGCCCCACCTCCTCCACTCCGGCTGCCTCATCAGGTACATGACCAGCTCCGCCTGCAGAACCCTGTTCCTGCTCGTCCTCTCCCCGCGCCGGAGCTTCGAATGGCGGTTGTAGCTCAGCGACGCGAAGAACGGCACGAAGAAGATGTCGGCGAGGCTCGCGTTCGTCACCCTGACGGCGATGCACGGCCGCGGGTCGCGGTTCTGCTCCGCCGGCAGGGTGGACGACAGGATGTCCAGTGTGAGCCAGTACGCCACGCTGTGCTGTAGATTGAGCCCGCCGGGGTAGTGCGGCACGGTGCCAGCGTCACGGACGTCCGGCCAGGCCGCCGCCTTCCCCTGCCCGTCCCACCCCAGCATGCCGAAGTGGAACTCGGCGGGCAGGTCGTACACATACACCCTGAGCGCCGCGCTGTCCGCGTCACAGCCCTCGATCCGCTCCAATTCACCTCCTTCGACCATCGGTCGCCTGATCACCGAAACGGTCGTCCTGTCCACGCTTGCCGTCGCGTTATCGTTCGTCGGCGTGGCCAGCGTCCTTGAGGTCGAGTCACCGGCAGTACGGCTGCGATCCGCCACGGTTAGCGTCGTCGGCGTCTGGTTGGCATCGGCCATCAAGACGGCTGATTTGGGTATGGCTTCTTTGATTCTGGAGTTGACGAGAGCCCAGCAAGAGAAGGCCAGGAGGAAGATCGCCAGTACGATTACATATCGGAGGATCCTCCGGTGCTCCGATGGCAGTATTGGCTGCATCTTCCTCTCCGTCACCATCCAGGGAACCACACACGCGAGAGAATCAATAACCTTGCCAAACCAGGCAGAGATAATATGCAATTGCAACCTCAAGACTCATCATCATCGGAAAATGGAAGATTCAAGGATTGAATGGATGTTGGTGTTGATCCTAGGACGATGCCTATTTGTTTGTTTTACACATTGCTGTCATTGGCTGCTTGTTGTTTGCGTTGCAGTCTTCCTTTGAATATGTCAGTTGCACGTAACCGAAAAAACGGCCAGGATTCCAACAGTTTGTGGATGATCAACGACGGCGGGATCCAAAATTCCAGTACCTGACGTGTGTGACACACATCGGTTGGCTGAAGTTTGGGTGTTAACCCAAAAAATAGATTGAAGTTCGGGACTGTTTCACACACTCGATCATAGAAGGGCACATCTCATACGAAACTAAGATTTTTTTTAATTGGGACGGTCTCGTACACTCGATCATAGAAGGGCTTATGTCACTCGAAACTTCTATGACATATGGATCCGCATCTTAGCAAGTTGCAGCAGGCTTGCTACACGTATGACAGGCCCACCACAACAAAAAAGTTTATGTATAAGTTTTTGACAAAGTTATATATAATAAATTTTTATATAGATATATTTTTTGTGAAAGTTTATATATATATATATATTGAAAATTTTATGCATATAAATTATAATAAAAAACTACACATATAAGTTACAATGAAAAAGTGCGAGACATGTTGGATGGTGTTGTGGCAGGTTTGACAAGCCATCTAGTCCAGGGCGAGAAGTTGAGAAGAAGCACGGGTGATTGAGTTGAGCTTAGCCTATTTGTGTAGACCAACTACAAGCCAATCGTGATTGAAAATGAGCGGAATTCATATAGACAACGTGTGGGTTGAGCCAGTCGAATTCGACCCATTAACATAGTTGGCTACTTTTCTCCCCTCCCCTCCACTCCCATCCTAGCGCCACCGTTGCTAGGCACTGTCAACGAGCCGCGAGCGTGTACTGTAGAAAGCCCTTATTGTGCGGGGATAATTCATGATTTACCATCCTAACCAATGTCTCTCAGTCATATACCATCCTTATGAGTTTTCTTCACAGTTTGCCACTATAATGCCAACTAAGCCTACCAAATCACAGTTTTTAAATTGATGATGTGGCAACCCATAACAAAATGGCATTTCTGCCCCAAGATTTTATAAATAGAATAATTCACTAGCCATTTCTCCTGTATGGTGTGATCCAATTTGCAATGCATCGGATGCATCGTGTTGTCCATCTGTGTCGAGGCGTCTCCGTACATAAGTCGTGAGAAAGCAGTACTGGTTCGAAGTGGCGTGTACGAAATCGATTCCACCAGACTCGTTTTATGTTGACCTAATGCCAGCAAAGTTGGTTGTTAAAATTAGCTCAGTTCTTAATCACTGGTAAACTGAGTTCATTCTTACGGCGCGGGGCAAAACTATTGTTTGTTTTCCTTGACCAAACTAGAAGCTCCCACTTTTAATTACGCTTGCACACCTACAGAAACGGATAGCAAAAGCCGGAAAGGGAACTCCACGCCACCAACCTCTTTCTGCCATCCGCCGAGCCCGAGCAGCGACCGACATGGAGCCGCGGAGGGGCGTGCCCAGGGTGGTCGCCGTCCTCGCGGGGTTGCTCGAGCGCGGCTTAGCGCAGTGACGGCGAGGGAGCCCGGCGCCGTCGGCGTTCCAGGGGCGGGCCAGGGCCGGGATCAACGTGCGTCGGTACGTCGAGCAGATACACCGGTACGCCAAGTGCTTCGTATGCTTCATCGTGGCCTACGTGTACCTACCGGGAGGAAGAGGTGTTGGTGATATGCCCAAGAGGCAATCATAACAATTCAGATAAAGGCCTGATGGATATTTGATCCATAAGAAATTAGGGTACTAATGGGCCTGTGACCTAAAAGCCCATTAGCGCGCCTATAAATATGAGGGGTAGGGTTACGGACAGAACTCTCCACCAGATAGCAGTCCCAGCCGCCGCCCCTCACAGGTCAGCCGCCGAAACCCCTGCCGCGCGCACGGTGCTAGCACACCGACGCACGGCGTTCCTCCCTGTACGTGTGGACTCCGTGGAGGCGCTGCTGTTACTGCTGCGCTGATCGGCTACGGCGCGCATCTACGATCCGCTGCGCTGCGCGTCTAGTGGTAACGATCCATGACCTTCTCACTCGCATGTTTCCTGGGTGATACGGTCGAATTGCTAGAGTAGCGCATCGCCTATTTCCCTACAGTGGTATCAGAGCCGACTTGCGTAGTTTTTGGTCTGGATCTTAGATGCGATCTACTGCAGACAAGTTCATATGATGAATTTTTATAGTTCGGCTTCTGGGGTTTGGAATTGGTTAGAGTAGATTGCCATCATATGACTAAAGGATTAGTTCGTGCTCCTTCTCTGCTGTGTGCGCAACCTGTCCCTACCGGCTGGAATCACCATCGGGACTAATAGTGTACATAGCTAGCAGATTGAGCCAACAGATCACGGTCATGTGTCGCGATCTTCTCGTGGATAACCAGTCACAATGAAAATTGAGGCATCCTGAATGGCTCAGATTCGGGTTGATCTGATCAATTCGATGAGATTTTCATAGTGATTTCATAGATGCGATCTATGTAATTCCGTTTGGTGTTCAGGGCGCTGCCCTGAAACCCGCGGGGGGCGGCTCCCCCCTCGACCCCCCGCCCGCTAACCGGCTAGCGGGACCGCCGTTGCTGTCTGCTATAGTGACATCATTAAGTTGTTTCGCGATAGACATCGTTCTACGCTTAACTTGTTTTTGCAGGGAATGATGTGAATGGTATGGCCTAAATATGATGTGATAATCTGTGTGTAAAATTCGTGCAGCCTGCGTGTTGCAAATTTAACACAACCGGGTTGAGGTTGTCACATATTTGTATAACGACCTGCGTGTCGCCCTGTGATGCCTGATCTATCATGTAATTTATTTGATAGCTATTAGATGTATTAGCTTCTTTTATATTCATTGAGAAACTTCAAGCATGATGGCGATGGTGATCACCATAAGAAGGGAGACATGGCGGTATAGATCATGATGGAACCATGGTGATGGAGATCACTATGATCCTAAAGGCCATACTATTCACATATATGATATGATCGTATGCCTGTGATGTTTTACTATTCTTTTCATGCTTTTCATATGGTGGATGTTTTGTCATGATAGAATAGCTTCCCTCGGAAAAGTTGAGTATTTGATGCCATTTACCTATAGCTGCACCTATGTTGTTTTGATCGTTGTATGGTAGGTTTGCCAAAGCAAAATACCGTCATCTATCATAATGAATAGGGTGAATGTTGGACATTCACATGCATAGTATTGGTTTACTCAACAAAGCTATCAAAACGGTTTTGGGCTTTATGGCATAGTGTTGGGAGCCGGGGCATTGGATGTCACCCAACAAACAAGAATCATATAGAGATATGATTAACAATGGTTGTTTACCTATGTTACTAATTTTCTAGCAGTGAAGCCAAAGCTCACTAGGAATTAGTGAATATGGATCTTGGACCACTATATGTCGTTAGAGGGAGGACGATGCTCATATAGTGGTGGTGTCTTTTATTAAACTGTTAATAAAAGATTGGTACATAACATAGTGCTAAAACCTTGCATATTTATTTTCTATTGTAGATCATGTCTGCTAGTAACAATTCCGGTTTCAATTTGCGATCTGTGCTTGAGAAAGAAAAGCTCAATGGAGCTAACTTTATTGATTGGTACCGCAACCTGAGAATTGTTCTCAGGCAAGAGAAAATTGAGTATGTTCTTGAGCAACCATACCCCAATGACCTCCCCGATGATGCAAATGCCGCAACTCGCAGGACTTATGAGAAGCACTGCGATGATGCGCTTAATGCAAGCTGCCTCATGCTTGCCACAATGTCCCCTGATCTACAGAAACAATATGAGCATGCAGATGCTTATTCTATGATTCAGGGACTACGTGGAATGTTTGAGAACCAAGCAAGGGCTGAGAGGTACAACATCTCAAAGTCCTTGTTCTCATGCAAGCTGGCAGAAGGTAGCCCGGTCAGTCCTCATGTAATCAAGATGATTGGTTACATTGAGACTTTGGACAAACTTGGTTCTGAACTCAAGGATGACCTGGCTATTGACGTTATTCTCCAGTCACTCCCACCGAGCTATGAGCCATTTATATTGAATTATCAAATGAATGGCATGGAGAAAACGTTGGCTGAATTGCATGGGATGCTTAAAACAGCCGAGGAAAGCATTAAGAAAAACACCACTCATGTGATGATGGTTCAAAAGGAGAATAAAAAGAGGAAGCGTGTGATGCATCCTAAAGGCAAGGGAAAGGTTCCCAATGAGTCTTCAAGCTCAAAGCCAAAGGAAAAATCAGGCCCTTCTCCTAATGATGAATGCTTCCACTGTCATGCTAAGGGGCATTGGTCTAGGAATTGCAAGAAGTACTTGGAGGATAAGAAGAAGAAAGGGAGTGAGACTTCCACTTCAGGTATAAATGTTATAGAAATCAATATTGCTACATCTTCTAGTGAATCATGGGTATTTGATACCGGATCAATGATTCACACTTGCAAATCGTTGCAGGGTCTAAGTGAGACTAGAAGATTTGCAAGAGGCGAGTTGGATGTTCGGGTCGGCAATGGAGCAAAGGTTGCTGTCATAGCTGTCGGAACTTATCACTTGTCATTACCCTCAGGATTAGTTTTGGAATTAAATAATTGTTATTGCATTCCTTCTTTGAGCAAGAACATTATATCTTCTTCATGTTTGGAAGAAGTTAATGGTTATGAGATTATAATAAAGAACAAATGTTGTTCTATTTATTATAATAATATTTTCTATGCTCAATGTCCATTAGTGAATGGATTATATGTTCTTGATCTTGAGGATAAAACAGTCTATAACATTAGTACAAAAAGGGCTCGACGAAATGATCTAAATCCCACTTTTATTTGGCATTGTCGCTTAGGTCATATAAATGAGAAACGCATTGAGAAACTCCATAAAGATGGTTTGTTAAGTTCATTTGATTTTGAATCACTTGACACATGCGAGTCTTGTTTGCTTGGGAAGATGACCAAAGCACCCTTCACTGGTCAAAGTGAGAGGGCAACTGACTTGTTGGGACTTATACATACTGATGTATGTGGACCAATGAGTTCGGTAGCTAGAGGTGGTTTTCAGTATTTCATTACTTTTACCGATGACTTTAGTAGATATGGATATGTCTATCTAATGAGGCACAAGTCTGAATCTTTTGAAAAGTTCAAAGAATTTCAGAATGAAGTACAAAATCAGTTGGGCAAGACAATTAAACTTCTACGATCTGATCGTGGGGGTGAATATTTGAGCCATGAATTTTATGATCATTTAAAACAATGTGGAATTGTTCCACAGTTGACTCCACCAGGAACGCCCCAATGGAATGGGGTGTCTGAGCGGAGGAACCGAACCTTGTTAGACATGGTTAGGTCGATGATGAGTCAGACTGATCTTCCACTATTCTTTTGGGGTTATGCTCTTGAAACTGCTGCGTTTACACTAAACAGAGTCCCAACTAAGTCTGTTGAGAAGACACCATATGAGATGTGGACCGGGAAACGTCCCGGATTGTCTTTCCTCAAAGTTTGGGGATGTGATGCTTATGTCAAACGTTTGACGTCAGACAAACTTACTCCCAAATCAGACAAATGCTTCTTTGTGGGATATCCTAGGGAAACCAAAGGATATTATTTTTATAATAAAACGGAGGGTAAAGTGTTTACTGCTCGCAATGGTGTCTTCTTGGAGAAAGAGTTTCTCTCAAAAGGAGTTAGTGGGAGCAAGGTGCATCTTGAAGAAATCCAAGAAATATCTGAAAATGTTTCGGCACCCTCTAATCCTATACAGGATGTACAAGATGTTGTACAACCACTTGATGAAACACCAGCTCCACGAAGGTCTACAAGAGTACGTCGTGCAACTGAAAAGTTGACACTCCTAACCACGGAACCACAGGACATGGTATTGTTGGACAATAATGAGCCTGTGACCTACACTGAAGCAACAATGGGACCCGACTCTGAGAAATGGCTTGGAGCCATGGAATCCGAAATAGAATCCATGCATGAGAATCAAGTTTGGAACTTGGTTGATCCAATCGATGGTGTGAGACCGATCGATTGCAAATGGATTTTCAAGAAAAAGACTGATATGGATGGAAAAGTTCACATCTATAAAGCACGATTGGTGGCGAAAGGTTTCAGACAAATTCAAGGTGTTGATTATGATGAAACATTTTCGCCCGTCGCTATGCTAAAGTCTGTTCGGATTCTCCTAGCAATTGCTGCATATTTTGATTATGAAATATGGCAGATGGATGTCAAAACAGCCTTTCTTAATGGGAGTCTGACTGAGGATGTGTACATGACACAACCTGAGGGTTTTGTCGATCCTAAAAATGCTAGAAAAATATGCAAACTTCAAAAGTCCATCTATGGATTGAAGCAAGCATCTCGGAGTTGGAATCTACGTTTTGATGAAGTGGTCAAAGGGTTTGGTTTCATCAAGAACGTAGAAGAACCTTGTATTTACAAGAAGGTTAGTGGGAGCGCACTTATATTTCTGATCCTATATGTAGATGACATATTGTTGATCGGAAATGACATTTCAGTACTAGATGCTGTTAAATCCTCATTAAGGAAAAGTTTCTCAATGAAGGATTTAGGAGAGGCAGCATACGTTTTGGGCATAAAGATCTATAGAGATAGATCTAAAAGGTTAATTGGATTAAGCCAAGATACATATATTGACAAGATATTGAATCGATTCAATATGCAAGATTCTAAGAAAGGTTTCTTGCCAATGTCACATGGCATCACTCTAAGCAAAAGTCAGTGTCCTTCGACACCTGATGAGCAAAAGAGGATGAGAGCAATTCCTTATGCTTCGGCTATTGGATCTATCATGTATGCCATGTTGTGTACACGCCCAGATGTATCCTATGCTCTAAGTGTTACGAGCAGGTATCAATCAGATTATGGTGAGGCTCATTGGACAGTTGTCAAAAACATTCTTAAGTACTTGAGAAGAACTAAGGATGTATTCCTAGTGTTTGGAGGTGAAGAAGAGCTCGTTGTAAGAGGTTACACCGATGCTAGCTTCCAAACAGACAAGGATGACTCTAGATCGCAATCCGGTTTTGTGTTCTGCCTCAATGGAGGGGCAGTGAGCTGGAAAAGTTCCAAGCAAGACACAGTAGCAGATTCAACGACGGAGGCGGAGTATATTGCAGCTTCTGAAGCTGCAAAGGAAGCTGTTTGGATCAGAAAATTTGTTTCTGAGTTGGGTGTTGTTCCTAGTGCGTCCGGACCTGTGGATCTCTATTGCGACAATAATGGAGCCATTGCACAGGCAAAGGAGCCTAGATCACACAAAAGATCCAAACATATACTACGACGCTATCATCTGATTCGAGAGATTATCGACCGAGGTGATGTGAATATATGCAAGGTGCATACGGATTTGAATATGGCAGATCCGTTGACAAAGCCTCTTCCACAATCAAAGCATGAGACGCACACGAGATCTATGGGTATTAGATACTTACATCAATGATTCTAGTGTGTAGTGGGAGACTTTTGTCATAGCTATGTTTATGTACTATTTGAGTAATTATTATTCACACTGATCATCAAGTATGTGACTTGTTCGTGAGACTCTTTGTTAATTATAATGTTACTCAAAATGATCCCTAGTCTACATCGTTATATGAGACAATGATAGTACGCAGACTAGCACATGTATTAATTGATGATCACGTTTCACGGATCATAGATATGGAGATATCAAATTAATAATGTGAACACATGTTAGTGAACATGGTGTTGGATAGACCCATTCCGAGACACTGTTGGGATTGTTATTTACATATGTGCCATCAGTTGGTCTTGAGTGATACACCTGCTAGATTCTTTGACCTGAGATCGCCATTGTTTCTCACTATGTTTAGTTGTGCACTTTGAAACTATCAAACGCTACTCCGTAACTGGGTGGTCATAAAAATAGTCTTCAGGTGCATGATGAAGCATGGAATGAGATGTGTGCGGATCAAGATGGGATTTGCCCCTCCTAAATAACAGGAGAGATATCTCTGGGCCCCTCGAGATAGTTGGATTGAAAGTGCATGGCCATGCCAAAATGATTAAAGAGTTAATCATTATGACTAAAAGTTAGTCATCGATTGAATCCACTATTTGATCGAGTTAATGGTCGAGCTATCACAAGGATGGCACGTATCTCGCCTTGAGCTTGACTGGTATCGTGTGGCAAAGGAATTAGCATGTGAATGTATCTAGGTTCAGCCGATATGATCTTTATGTACATTCGGGAGTCAGTATGTCCTGCTAGGTACCTCTACTGACTTGTGTTTGAAAACGGTTTTCATTCATAACCGACTGTACATGAACCTAACGGGTCACACACTTAAGGGGATGGAATATTGAAAAACTTGGCTATATGATTGTCTCTAGTGCAAGTGGGAGATTGTTGGTGATATGCCCAAGAGGCAATCATAACAATTCGGATAAAGGCCTGATGGATATTTGATCCATAAGAAATTAGGGTACTAATGGGCCTGTGACCTAAAAGCCCATTAGCGCGCCTATAAATATGAGGGGTAGGGTTACGGACAGAACTCTCTACCAGATAGCAGTCCCAGCCGCCGCCCCTCACAGGTCAGCCGCCGAAACCCCTGCCGCGCGCACGGTGCTAGCACACCGACGCACGGCGTTCCTCCCTGTACGTGTGGACTCCGTGGAGGCGCTGCTGTTACTGCTGCGCTGATCGGCTACGGCGCGCATCTACGATCCGCTGCGCTGCGCGTCTAGTGGTAACGATCCATGACCTTCTCACTCGCATGTTTCCTGGGTGATACGGTCGAATTGCTAGAGTAGCGCATCGCCTATTTCCCTACAAGAGGAGGATGAGGCAGTGGTCTGTGTCAACTCGTACAGCGTGCACCAGCTGCTCATCACCAGTGTCATGTGGTTGTCAAAGCATCTGTCGTCGACACTTTTTCTCGGACCTGTTTTGGGCAGTTCGTGGAGATTCTTTTTCGGACAGGCTAGTCCTCTCACGAGGATCGCGCATGTTGGACGAAGAAAGGAGATGATTGACACAAGGATTTTTACGTGGTTCGGGCAGCCGGAGCATAAAACACTACGTCCGCGGGAGCAGAGTTGCTCGTTGTATTGTTTGGCGCTTAGAACCGGGATGAGCTGAGTTGCCCTAGATGTGTGGAGGGAGCTGAACTCATGGGAGTTTGAACCTATGGCTGAATGCTGAGGGATCCGAACCCTTTGTAACGTTGCCTACCCGAGCCTTTTATAGTCCAAGGCTCGGGCGGCTTACAAAGTGGGCACCGGGACCCGACAGGTGGCCCTGGGGTGATTTCCTGCCATCTACCGTATCTCGCAGTGAATGCCGGTAGCTGTCTCTGGCGGTAGCTTCTTAGCCTTCGTCCTGTCGCCCTGCACACGCCGCAAGCTAGGCATAGTGGTTGATGATGGCAGGGGCGGTAGGGCGTGTCTTGTCGCATCATTTATTGGTCTACTGCTCCTGACATTGTGCATCTATCTTGACTGTGACTGGTCACAGTGCCTCCTGACAAGCGTGCGCCGCGTCTCCGCGCCTTGGGAAAGCGCGGGTCTTGAATGTCGCGTCTTGGGAAGGCGCAGGTCTTTACTCCCGCTGCCTACCGCGCTGGGGTGGGCAGCGTGGCTCTGCTGGCCACGTGGCGGGCCCGCAGCTCACCTCTGAGGAGAGGGGAGGTCCGGCCCCGCTCGACACGTGGAGCCTTCGGAGCTCACCCCCGCGGAGGGGGGAGTTCCGGCTCTTCCGGCCACGTGGCGGACCCGGAGCTCTCCTCTGAGGAGAGGGGGAGCTCCGGCCCCGCTGGACACGTGGCGCCCTCGGAGCTCACCCCTGCGGAAGGGGCGAGGTCCTTAGGCGGTTTTGTCCTGTGCGTATGGGTACCCGGTATTGAGGCTACCGACAGTGGCCCCCGGGCCCATCTCGGGGGAGATAAGGAGACCGAGATGGGGCCTTCACCTTTTCTATCCCGCGCACTTTCTTCAAACTTTTTTGGACCGTCGCTTGGGCAACGAAAGGTCGTGGTAACTTGACTCTTGCTTTGAAAGTTGCTTTTACTGCGGCGGTTCCCAAGGCTGCCATTACTGCACGCAGCGCCTTGCCAGGAACCTCCGGGTTGCCCGCTTGAGTGGCTGACTTCTTGGCCCACCGCTTCTGCAGGACGGCTTGGGCCCACTTGTCATCATCGTTGGGGCTTGGACCTAGGGTGTCAGCCCCGAGCTGCGCATACGAAGCGTTTTGAATCGCCTCTGAGAAGTTTAAAGGGGATTCCTTCTACATCGCAGGCTTCCCTTTCACATCTCCCTACGCCTGAGCCTTCCAGATTCTTCCGTGCGCCCAAGCCTTCTTTGCCTTCCAAGTTCTTGACCCTTCATCTTCGATGGCTTCCAGCTGTGGCGGACCGGAGTCCGCTCATCCTGGATCGCAAAGGGTGGTGCTGCGTGATGCGACACCCGACAGCACACGTCATAAGAACACATTATATTACATGGGAAAAACAAACTGAATGTACAAAGTAGTACACTCCTCAGTTACAAACTAGGGTCTTTATTACACAGCGGAAGTTTCTTTTATACAACTCACGCCCGCCTATCTAGCAAAAGTGGTTGCCCAGCCCAAGGGCAACCCACACTAGCTGCACTCCTCAGCTCAGCGCGGTGTGTACGGCTCCCACTCAGCCGTGGTCCCCGACGGAGGGTAACCCTCGCCGGTGGACTCGTACTCCGAGTCCGTGGGTGGCTCCTCACCTGAAAAACACTTAAGCAGCAACCGTGAGCACGAAGGCTCATCAAGGCTTAACCGACTCACCTAAGCATGAAACTCTACATGAGGTGTACCATGACATAGGATAGCAATGTTGCAGCAAATGGACACGCCTACAAGTTCATCCTTAGTTCATCTTTTAGCAACAAGTTAACGGCTCATGAAGCTGAAATTTAGTGAGCAATATTTGGTGGCACACATGTAGCAATACAATTATATCATAACAGCAATATTGAATCATAACATTTCATTCATTAGTCTACGTTACGACGCAGTGAACAAGCAGTACTCGTCACCGCGAGGGACGGCGAATCGACTCGATATACACCTGCAGGGAAACCCAAAGAGCACGTCACGTACGCCCACCCGTGGAGCTGCACAGCACGCTCACTCGATGTCGTACGGGACAACCTTTCACTCAACAGCCCAAACGTCGAACCGGTCGCACCGAAACGGGCAGGAGGTTCCCCACACGGAGCATCTCTATATGCCCGTTGGCAGATTTCCACCTTGCTGCCCTCAACCTACACCTATAAATCGGTGTGCTATGCCTCGACACCCGGAGGTTTAGGCTACATCGGTTTATTGGGGCCCATATATCCGATATGCCTTCGGTACGTTCAATACTTGTTCAGCAGGGCCGCACACGGATCGGTCCTCAATCGACACGGGCAGGGCTGCGCACACAAGACTTCCTCTTTCTGCGCCCTAGCCCCTGCCTAGTCTCATTTTCATTACTAAAGTGATCTCACATCACTCAACCGAACCCGTGTGTCCCAAGCCTAAACTCGCGAGTAGATTCCAACTACTCGACTTGTACCGAAATCCTATGACTCATTAAGCATAGCTTGTCTACTCGAGGTCCTAGCCACTACCCTCACTCTTAGGGAAAAATTCTAGTTATGCAAGTGGGGTTCCATCCATCCTATACCTGATGCACAATCTTACTTCATATGACACATGTAAACAAAGTAAAACTTATAAAAAGGTTAATGCAAACCGGGGCTTGCCTTGTTGCTGCAGGTCAGGAGTCAGTTCTTCCTCTGGAAGCAGGAAGTCGAGAACCTCCGGAGCTTCCTCGCCTTCAGCGACTACACATTATTGAAATACTACATGTTAATGACTATGCATACAAGTTTATTGTAATACTGCTGCTATTAGTTCTAATAACCAGTTTCTAACAACTGGAACTCTGTGTAAGAATTTAAAGATGAACTGGGTGTTGGTGGCCTGGGTTTAGACCTAAGCACATGGTTAAGTGCTAAGTGGTCTCCCCTCTTTTCCATATTAATCCGTCAAGTGGTTAAACCGGACAGGGGTGATCCAGAGCTCCAATGGAGCTGAGAATTTTTGTGTGGGTTCCTTGTCACAAGAAAACCCTCTGTACCAAATTTTAGCACTTTTCATTGAGTGGTTTGCTCAGAATAATTCTCTCAGCAAATAAGCAAAGCAGAATTAATTCTGAGGTAATACCCCTGTTCATGCCCAACTTAGTGAACTACAATTTTAATTATAGCTCATAGAGTTTGCATGAATTTTCCTAGCATTTTTGGAGCTAAGATTTGCCCAGAACTGAATTTCCAAGTTTTGGAAATTCTCTGAAAATGTTTCTGTATTCAAATGAGCACAGCACCTTCAAATTTGAATTTCTCTGACCAAATCAACTCCAAATGGTCTGAAACTTTTACAGGGTTTCACTAATGCCCTAAAGAACATTCTGGCAAAATTTGGGGATTTTTGGATGCACCAAACTCCCTCTAAAATTCTTTTGCTGAAAAGCTTTAAAGAATTTTCCAGAATTAATTAATGGGTTTCATACAAATTGGGTTTCTGATTTGGATTGTACTCTGTTAGAGGAATCCAACAATATTTGTTTCATAATTTTTGGATTCTCCTACCCCAAGTTGTGGTCCTCCAAAGTTTGAACTACAAACTGGACATTTCAAAATGTTTAAATGTCTGCCAGTGAGTCCCACCCGGCAGTCTTCTCCTTCCTCGCGCCAAACAGGGGTCCGCGGCGGCGCACTCCGGCGAGCGTCGCCGGAACCGCTTTCCCGACCGTCTCCCGACCCCAAACTTGCCGCCCCGCCCTAACTCACGACGCTGAACTCCTCTCGGGGTTCGCCGGCGGCCGTAGCTCACCGGAACAGGGTTCCCGACGGTGACAGCGGCGGTTAGGGTTCTGGCGTGGTCGGGAATGCGTTACAACGCATCAAAACGATCGGCAAAGGGTCGGAGAGCACCGCGGGAGCTCGAGGGTGATGAAAATGGCCGCCAAACCCCATGAAAAGGTCGGCAACCTAGAGCTCCACGGTGAACCAAGCTATTATTCTATGGCGGCCCGAAAAACAACCCAAACCTGACCATTTATGGGTCATTTCCCTTGATTCTTGGTCGAGGAGGGCCGCTAGGGAGTGAGGAAGGTGCTGACAAGTCTGCGCGGCCAATAGCTAAACGAGTAGCAGGAATTTTGGGGTAGACCGCGCTCTACCCGAACACACTACGTTTCGGAAGAACTGGAAATACTCTTCATCCGGTGGATCAACCGCTATTCGGCTTGCATCAACACGATCTAGAGTGCACGGCACACCTTTTTCGTGTAGGAGTCCGGCGGTGAAACTGGCCGTGGCGTGCTGTCCACGGGGAGCAGTCCTCGGCTTTCCGCCGGTGGCCTGAGTTCTCAGTGGCGATCGTCGATTTGTGGTCGAATGCGGTGCTAACACCGCGAGGTGGTCGGATGGTTAGCTAGAGCACCCTCTGGTGCTCCTTTTTTGTGTTGGCGGCTCGGGCAAAGGCCGAGCAGACGTCGGCGTGCAGGGGAGAATCGGGGGAGCGGCGCCGGTGACCGAACAGAGTCGGGGCTCGCTGTTTTGCAAAGAAGCACGCGCACGTCTCGGTGGCTTGGCGAGGGGGTCACGTAGAGGAGAGGGTGCGCTGTTTCCTGGCTGCCAGCGCGAGCGACGGGAACCAGGAGGTGGCCGCTCGGCCGGTGGCGCGCGCGCGGCAGCTGGCTGCGCTCGGTTGACTGAGAAACAGAGAGAAGACTTGGGGGCTAAGTCTATTCCACTCAATGACATGTGGGCCCTACTGGTCAGTGCTCTCCCACCTCTCAAAAGATCTCCAAAACTTGACAAATGATGAATTCAAATGTTGGGAGTCTCAAACTGAGCTACATTTATATGGTTTGGCAAATTTCCCTCAAATTCAAATGTATATTTGAATTCTTTGCATATTTGGATCCTTTTTGGAAAAATGGGTAGCAAACCTTTTCAAAAATTATTGAAACTCTGCCTCCCCACTAATTTGGACCTGAAGAATCCAATTATGTGCTTTGATCCTTGTTTTAGATGCTGCAACCATGAGTTTGAATGTAACAGTTTTGAATCACCCTCTCATGTGTCATGTGTAAACTTTCCCCCTTTTTGAAAGTGTAGGCTTTCCCCTCTAACCACTCTTTTGATGGAGGTTACTTGCTCTTCACACTTTTTCACAATCTATCCACAACAAAACTGTGGTGTTGTGTGGTGATAAAAAGTTTTTGCAAGTCCCTTTTCTTGGGCTTTTACATCCCTCCCCCCTTAAAAGAATCTCGTCCCGAGATTATAAAAGAAGAGGTAGCGATGTAATAGGGACTTACCCGTGCTGAGATGCCATGAACTCCGGGTAATTTGAGCGAAGGAATTCCTCGCTCTCCCACGTCGCTTCTTCGGCGGTGTGGTTGCTCCAGAGTATTTTGTAGAACCACAACGTTCTGCTACGCGTGGTTCGGGCTTTCTCATCAAGAATTCCCACCGGATACTCATCATATGTTAAATCCGGTTTCAGCTCGTCGATGTCTACGGTAGGAACAGCAGCTGTATGTTTAAAACATTTTCGCAGTTGCGAAACATGGAAAACATCATGGACACCAGCAAGGGATGCCGGTAGCTCCAATCGATACGCTGCTGGTCCACACTTCTCGGTGATAGCATAGGGTCCAATAAAATGGGGAGCGAGCTTCCCCTTCACACTGAACCGGTGCACACCCTTCATCGGAGACACGCGGAGGTATACGTGTTCTCCAACGTCAAAGTGCAACGGTCTACGCCTCTTATCAGCGTAGCTCTTCTGACGGGATTGAGCGGCCTTCAAATTGGCTTGAATTGTCCGAACGCGCTCTTCGGCGTCGTTCACCACATCAACCCCGAATGTGACCCTTTCACCGGACTCACACCAATTTAATGGGGTGCGGCATTTGCGACCGTAGAGAGCTTCGTAGGGTGCCATCTTGATACTCGCCTGATAGCCATTGTTGTACGAGAATTCTGCCAATGGTAGGTGATCATCCCAGTTCCTACCGTGGTGGATGGCACATGCTCTCAACATGTCTTCTAGAACCTGATTCACCCTATCTGTTTGGCCATCTGTCTGAGGGTGATAGGCGGAGCTCCTAATCAGTTTAGTACCCAAAGCAGCATGCAACTGCTCCCAAAAGTGAGACACAAACAATGCACCTAGGTCTGAGACTATGGTCTTGGGTACCCCGTATAGGCATAGAATCTTTGCTATGTATAGCTCCGCATATTTGCCGGCATTGTAACGTGTATTCACCGGAATGAAGTGAGCTGTCTTGGTTAACCGATCAACGATTACCCATATGGAATCATGCTTGTTGGATGTTAGGGGTAATCCCATAATGAAATCCATGCTCACATCTTCCCATTTCCATGCCGGGATCTTCAGGGGTTGCAGTAGCCCTGATTTCTTCATGTGATCAGCTTTCACTCGTCTACACGTATCACACTCGGATACGTACTTAGCTACCTCCCGCTTCATCCGTGTCCACCAAAATTTCTTTTCCAAATCTTGGTACATTTTGTTGCTGCCCGTATGAATGGAGTACTTGGACAAGTGAGCTTAATCGAGGATCTTCTTTCTCAACTCCATTTCCCGGGGTACGACTATGCGGTCATTGAACCACAGCGTCCCCTCATCATCTTTCCGGAAACACTTGATCTCTCCATTGTCTATCCGTCTCCGGAGATGTGCCATGCCTTTATCCGTCTTCTTAGCTGCAATGATGTCTTCCCTAATGGTAGGGATGAGGGCAAGGTTGTACAGTGATCCATAAGGAACCAAGTATAAACTCGGGTCTTCCTCCTCCACCGGTGTAATGGTGAGGTGATGGACATGTGATTTCCGACTCAGCGCGTCGGCAACCACATTCGCCTTGCCGGGGTGGTAATGAATCTCAATTTCATAATCTTTGATCAATTCTAACCACCTCCGTTGCCTCATGTTCAGCTCCTTCTGGGTGAAAATGTATTTCAAACTCTTGTGGTCGGTGTAGAGATGCACCAAGTTCCCCAGGAGATAGTGCCTCCATATTTTTAGCGCCAACACCACGGCAGCAAGCTCAAGATCATGAGTGGGATAATGCTGCTCATGGTTCCGAAGTTGGCGTGAGCCATATGCGACCACACGTCCTTCCTGCATCAACACGCAGCCAAGCCCAATACCGGACGCGTCACAATACACGTCGAAGGGCTTTGTTGTATCCGGCTGAGCTAAGACCGGGGCTGTGGTGAGATGCTTCACCAATGTTTGGAATGCCCCTTCACACGCTGTGTTCCAAACATATTTCGTCCCCTTCTTCAGCAATTCTGTCATCGGTTTAGCAAGCTTGGAGAAGCTTGGAATGAATCTCCGATAGTATCCCGCTAACCCAAGGAAGCTTCTGACTTCGTGAACTGAAGTGGGAGCTTTCCATTTCAGCACTTGCTCTATTTTGCTTGGGTCAACCGCAATGCCTTCTGCTGAGATGATATGTCCCAAGAATGGCACTTGGCTGATCCAAAACTCGCATTTACTGAACTTGGCGTAGAGTTTATGGTCTCGCAATCATTGAAGAACGATCCGCAAGTGTTCGGCATGTTCGGCTTCTGTCTTGGAGTAAACCAAGATATCATCGATGAACACTACCACGAACTTGTCCAGCTCCGGCATGAACACTGAGTTCATGAGATACATGAAATGGGCTGGAGCATTTGTGAGACCAAAGGACATGACGAGATATTCATATAATCCATATCTCGTTGAGAAGGCCGTCTTCGGGATATCCTCCGCTCGGATCTTGATCTGGTGATATCCAGAGCGAAGGTCCATCTTTGAGAACACACTTGTGCCCACAAGTTGATCAAACAAAATGTCAATACGGGGCAGTGGGTACTTATTTTTGATGGTGACGGCGTTGAGTGGCCGGTAGTCCACACACAGCCTCAGGGTTTCATCCTTCTTCTTTACAAACAGCGCCGAGCATCCCCAAGGCGAGGAACTCGGCCTAATGAAACCCTTCCTCAACATATCATTGAGCTGTTCTTTTAGTTCAGCCAGCTCATTGGGAGCCATTTTGTATGGTCTCCGAGATATGGGTGTAGTCCCGGGTGCAAGTTCAATCTTGAACTTAACATCCCGCTCTGGTGGCATGCCCGGAAGATCATCCGGGAACACGTCAGGATACTCTCGGACTACGGGGATGTCTTCTAACTTGAGAGCTTCAACATTATTAACTGGTAAAACTTCCCGGACTGGAGTGTCTAATACCATGGAATGCGGACGGTGGAATGGGGAGTTTAAATGAACCGTCCGTGTCTGAGTCTCCAGGACAGCGCCATGGTATTTTAGCCATGACATCCCTAAGATTGCATCAATCTTTTGTCCCATTAGAATTATCAAGGTGGTGGGATATACTTTCCCACCTAAGCACAGAGGTGCTTTTGGAATCATCATATTAGCTGAAATCTTCCCTCCCGGTGAGCAGATCATATAAGTGCAGTCGGTTGGGAAGACTTGCATTTGATGCTTAGCCACATAGGATGCACTTATAAAGCTGTGGGTTGCACCAGAATCAAACAATATGACGATGGCTTGATGGTTGAGAGTAAACGTACCCGCCAGCACGTTGTCTCCCTCTGGGGCGTCCTCATTGTCAAGGTTGCGGACACCCCCAGTCCGCTGACCAACTTTCTTCACCGGAGGTCGGCCTCGAGCACCGCCCTGGAACTGGGCTTGCCCTCTGCTTTGCTGCCCCTGAGGACAGTCCTTCGCGAAGTGGCCCGCCTGGCCACACGTGAAGCAGGTGAAACGGGGCGGTCCCCCGCTGATCGGTGGATGGAATCCCGGGGCGCGTTGTGGCGGTGGAAACGCCTGGGGTACCGTCTGCTGCTGCTGCTGCTGCTGCTGCTGCTGTCTTGGTGGTGGCATCGGCGGACGGAACGGAGGTGACTGAAAAGGACGTCCCCCGAACCGTTGAGGTCGCGCTGGTGGATGCCACTGCTGCCCGGATGGTGTCCGATACACCATACGGTATTTCTGAGGCGCGCCACCACCGCTGCTAGGTGGAGCGCTGCGCTTCCTCTGCTCAGCTGCCAACTCCCGCTGAGCATCCTCTTGCATAATCGCGGCATTGACTAAGTCGTTGAATGTGCCGCGATTCCACTGCACGAGATGTGTCTTCATCTCGGGGTGTAATCCCCGATAGAAGTGCTCCCGCTTCTTCTCCTCCGTGGAGATATAGTCTGACGCGTATTGCGCCAGATGGTTGAAGGCACGGGAGTAGTCATGGGCACTCCTCCCGCCCTGCTTCAGCTCCAAGAATTCTTGGAACTTCCTCTTCATTATTCCGGAAGGGATGTGGTAGGCGCGGAACGCCTCCCGGAATTCTTGCCATTCCACGGCATGGCCAGCCAGACGTGAGGCGACATAGTTCGCCCACCACGCACCAGCGGCACCGTGGAGTTGCTGCACTGCGAACAAGGTCTTTTGCCGCTCCGTGCATTGGAGCAGCCCGAACTTGGACTCGATGGTCCGCAGCCAGTTGTCGGCCTCCAGTGGTTCTTTGGCTTCGGTGAACACTGGAGGGTGCGTACTCATGAAATCCGAGTACGACTTTCCCGGGGCTCACAAGGCCCTCTGTCTTGACGTCCCCCGCCTGGGACGTATTCTGCACGATCGTGCGGAGCAGATCGGTCTGCTCCTCACGACCTCCCACCAGTGCCGCTATCACATCCGCTAGAGTAAGCGGAGGTGGCGGTGGTGGCTGCTGCTGCGGGGTGCTGTCGTAGGCCGGTGGCTGGGAGTCATCACCTCCCTGTTGGCTAGAGCCACCAACCTCGTGCGTGGTCCTAGTACGAACCATCTGCAACCACACGAAGATAATCATCAGTCCCGCAACATTTTGCATGCAGTCCCATTAAAATAGGCATAACAACATAATGACAATAAAACATGCGATACATCTCGTAAGTAGATAATGTAATAACTTTGCACAAGCTACACCATTACCAGACCAAATACAAGCTAGTTACATCCAACTTGATGAACCTCCACTTTGGAAGCTCACCATAACTAGGTTTGGTCACTACGAGATATTCCTATCGCTTTGTCATCACCTATACCACCCTTAGGGTACAACACCCTCTCCAATGAGTTCAACTGTCATTCTTCTGTCAGAATGACCAGTTTCTACCTATTCCAAGTTTTGATCTGGTTCTGGGCATTTTCATGACTCAAGTTGAATACCAAAGTTAAAGTTAACTTCAGTATATTTCCAACGAGTATTCATTTGCCCCCAGATCAGCTTTGGTTAAAAAGTTATGCTAATTCAAAGTCAGCAGAATTTCTGAAAGAATTTTAACAGCACCTCCTTTGGAAGTTGCTGTTTTCCATTCGAGTTTCCACTGAAATCTGTGTTGAAACTTCAGAAATTTTGAATTGCAAAGATGTCACACATCTTCTACTCTTTCTAAGGATGTATCATATGATAATTTTAGATTTTTCTACTGGGAGTTATGTTTGAAAAACAGAACAGTTCAGAGAATGTTTTACTCTGTCCTGGTTCTGGACAGTTTACATTCCTCTGGGATTTCAGCCATCTTAAGTTGTGTTTCAGCTCTGGAAGTCTACAACAAAATTGTAGGGTACTTATATACCTTTCCATAACTATATACCACACCTTCCTGGGCTGAAAGACCTGTGAGTTATGCCCTATTGAAGATCAGCAACTTGCTGCCCAAAACAGAGCACTCTGCTTTTCATACTTTTGGCTATACTGCTCCACTATCCCATTCTTATACCCAACCAGGGTCCTAAATGTTGAACCTATAGATTTTAATTCTTTGTTATCATTATTCTCATGCATATGCCTACAATATCTCGGTACTACGTTCCTCACAAAAGAAAATCCTAACCGGATTATACCGGCATATACGTCTCAAATGTGGCACTAAACGGTCTCTCGCACACGTTTACTACACGGATACATACGTGGGTTAGTACCTGCAGGAGACCACACAATAATGGTGCACTCAAAGGTTTTGTTTCCATTTCAGGCAGTACCATATTTAAAAGTAAATACAAACGCCCGTATCATTTCCATACGGCCGTCCTTGAGTTAGGTCACGTCTCAAGGTACGTGATTGTGTTTCAACACCACACGACGGGAAACCCGAGTATGTCATGAACGGGTCATCACGGTTGGGAATGTTATCAACCCAACAGATACCACCTACTGCCCGGCAGGGCACGCCGATGGCAAGCGCTGTGTATGTCCCCCTGGGCTATTTCCAGACGAACACACTCTCGCGTTACTGACCACGCGATGGGGTCTCCACTTACTTGCCTAATGCACGCTAGGGATCAGCGTTTCATATGAACTCAGGAACATGGAGAGTCCAAGAGTTTCATATTGACGTCTCACACCAAGCTGTGAGATCAATCCCTGAACCACGTTCCTCGTCAGGGGAGCTAACCGAAATTGAACCGCTTTCGGTGGCGTTCCTTACCATTCTTACCAGAGCGTAGGTGCATCGTTACATAATTAAAATTCAGAATTATAACACATAGGTTAGTATTTGCCACTTTAAGTAACTATGCTAATATAGTCCTTACTTGGGCAACTACCGATTCCTCACCGTAACCTAAGTTTTCCCATAATACAGTCCTTAAGTATTGTGCTATCCCCAATGCAGCTCTGATACCAGGCTGTGGCGGACCGGAGTCCGCTCATCCAGGATCGCAGAGGGTGGTGCCGCGCGATGCGACACCCGACAGCACACGTCATAAGAACACATTATATTACATGGGAAAAACAAACTGAATGTACAAAGTAGTACACTCCTCAGTTACAAACTAGGGTCTTTATTACACAGCGGAAGTTTCTTTTATACAACTCACGCCCGCCTATCTAGCAAAAGTGGTTGCCCATCCCTAGGGCAACCCACACTAGCTGCACTCCTCAGCTCAGCGCGGCGTGTACAGCTCCCACTCAGCCGTGGTCCCCGACGGAGGGTAACCCTCGCCGGTGGACTCGTACTCCGAGTCCGTGGGTGGCTCCTCACCTGAAAAACACTTAAGCAGCAACCGTGAGCACGAAGGCTCAGCAAGGCTTAACCAACTCACCTAAGCATGAAACTCTACATGAGGTGTACCATGACATAGGATAGCAATGTTGCAGCAAATGGACACGCCTACAAGTTCATCCTTAGTTCATATTTTAGCAACAAGTTAACGGTTCATGAAGCTGAAATTTAGTGAGCAATATTTGGTGGCACACATGTAGCAATACAATTATATCATAACAGCAATATTGAATCATAACATTTCATTCATTAGTCTATGTTACGATGCAGTGAACAAGCAGTACTCGTCACTGCGAGGGACGGCGAATCGACTCGATATACACCTGCAGGGAAACCCAAAGAGCACGTCACATACGCCCACCCGTGGAGCTGCACAGCACACTCACTCGATGTCGTACGGGACAACCTTTCACTCAACAGCCCAAACGTCGAACCGGTCGCACCGAAACAAGCAGAAGGTTCCCCACACGGAGCATCTCTCTATGCCTGTTGGCAGATTTCCACCTTGCTGCCCTCAACCTACACCTATAAATCGGTGTGCTATGCCTCGACGCCCGGAGGTTTAGGCTACATCGGTTTATCGGGGCCCATATATCCGATATGCCGGGATCTTCAGGGGTTGCAATAGCCCTGATTTCTTCATGTCATCAGCTTTCACTCGTCTACACGTATCACACTCGGATACGTACTTAGCTACCTCCCGCTTCATCCGTGTCCACCAAAATTTCTTTTTCAAATCTTGGTACATTTTGTTGCTGCCCGGATGAATGGAGTACTTGGACAAGTGAGCTTCATCGAGGATCTTCTTTCTCAACTCCATGTCCCGGGGTACGACTATGCGGTCATTGAACCACAGCGTCCCCTCATCATCTTTCCGGAAACACTTGATCTCTCCATTGTCTATCCGTCCGACGAACTACTAAGGGAGATGCTGATGAGGGTAAGCAGCGACTTCCTTGATGACCGTTCCCTCACAGTTCATGCTTCCTGCCTCCCCCTCTTCTTGGAGCCGTTGTGGAGGTCGAAGCTGCTGCGGGAGCTGCCGACCTTAGACGATATTGGCCTTGCCGTTTGTCAGGTTGGTGATGCCTCCCAGAGGATCTCGATCATTGAAGTTGACCGCTCCAAAGAGCAGTGCAAGGCGTCGGCCGATGCCCAACCCACGCCGAGGGGCGACAGAGCTCGGACTGTCGACAGGAGGAAAGGCAAGGCGCCGGCCTCCAGTTCGCCGAAGAGGAAGCGCTACCGGTCTCCGCCGAGGGCGTTGTTCGCACCGAGTCAGGGGACTGGAGTGCCCCCGCGCTCTTAATCAGGGGGCATCGGCTCGTCGGGCAGCGACCCAAAGAGGCCTCGGGACTTCCGCTCCGACGGAACTCCCCTTGGACAGCGGCGGACAGAGGAGTCCCGGGCGTCCCACTCTCCTTCCACAGGTGGAGCTCCGAGGAGGGACGCCGGTGCCACGGTGTCTAGGGCTGAGCCAGGGGCTCAGGTGCCCAGGTCGTCGAGTGTCCCTGCTGCAGGCTCTGCAAGCGGCGGTGCCGGAGGGAGCGCGGCTGGGACTCATTCGGGGGCGCAAGCACCCCGGGCTTCAGGTGCTCTAGGGGCTGGTACGACGAGCGGCGCCAGAGGTGCTTTCGACGGGAGCTCCGCTGCTCCATCTCCTAGGGGGACTCCAGGAGCACCCCCTGCTCCGCCAGTCCAGGTGCCTTCGGCGCAGGCCCCGACGGCGATGGCAGGCTCTGGTGGCCCTGCCCTGGCTCGGAAGCCGGGGCTTCATGCCCGCTGGAATGTTCGCGTTCCTCGGTAAGTTTGCACTCACCGGGTCTTAGTACTTGCGTACTTTGATTCTTCTTTTCTTGTCTTGAGAGCTCCTGTGTTTGCAGGGATTCGTCGGCTGCCGGGGACACGTCTGTTCCCTGGCCACCTCCGGTTGGCAGAGGCCCAGTGCCGCAGCGTCAGGACGCCGCGGCAGCATCACCGACCCCCGTGCAGGTTCGGATGTCTCCTCCTTCTGGGCCAGCAGTATCGGCTCCTACGGCGATGGCGACGGCACCTGCTCCTCCTCCTTCGCTAGCTCGGGAGCTGGTTGCTGATGGAGACTCAGCGGAGCTGGCTGGTGGCAGCCGACCTTCGGGTGTTGATGCAGGAGGAGTCTATGCCGGTCCTCAGGTGGGTGACGAGCAGGGGCGCATCAGGACTAGCCCTGCCTCAGCGCCGTCTTCTCCTGATCGGCGCATCGTCGCGGTTTCCGTGGAGGCTGCTGTGCCGGCGTCTCCTCCGTCGGATGACGACGTCATGGAGGAGGTCTGCGGCGCGGCTTTGGCCTGTGCTACTCCACTGTCTTTGTCGGACGCCATGGAGCAGGCCCAGTCCAGCGTCCGGCAGGTTCAGGCTGCGCTCGAGCGTGAGCGGGAGGTCCTGGCGGATGAGAAGGACCGCCTACGCGGCTGGGGGCAGCTCTTGAAGCTGCGGAGCAGGGAGGTCGAGGAGGAGCTCAACGCAAAGAGGGAGAGGCTCGATGCCGAGGAGAAGCTCCTCGACGTGCAGAAGAAAGTCATCGACCGCCTGGACACCGAGACCCGAAGGATCATGCAGGAGGCCCGTGAGGCCTATGACAGTGTCCGGTCCCGCTCCGATGCCAATGAGGAGATGCGGCTGCAGCTCGTGCGCCGCGAGTGCGCCGTTGCGGAGCGAGAGCGCGCCGTGGCGGCCAAGGAGAAGGAGGTCGCCGAGCAGCTGGAGGCAGGCGAAGGCGACCTGAAGGCCAGGGCCGGAGAGCTGGAACTCCAGGAGGCTTTCTTGGCCGGAAGGGAGGAGCAGGTCGCCCGGGACCGTCAAGCGGTGCTGGACCGGGAGCTTGCTGCTTACTTCCGGGCGTCGGAGTTGGAGAGGCTCGCCCGGGACTTCGTGGTGAAGGAGAGGAGGTTCGCCGAGGAAGGTCCTAGCACCCTGCTGGCGGCTCGTCAGGAGGTGGAGCAGCTCCAAACTTCGCGGACCGTCGAGGCCCGAGCAATCTGGAACTTCATCGGCCAGGCGGAGTCTGCTCTGGTGCCTCTTGGCTTTAGCCCCGTGCGGACGGGGGCACTGGCGCAAGAGGTGGTCGAGGGGCTCCCGGCACTTGAGTCCGTCGGCGCCAAGCTGGAGAGGCTGGAGGTCGTGATCGCCGACGAGCTCGAGGACGAGGGGAGGAGCTTGGCGAAGGAGGTCGCCATGCACATGCTGACGTGCTTCCAGAGCTGGGACTCCTCCGTCTCTCTGGAGCCGGTGGTGCAGGGCCCCATCGCTGAGCGGGAGGAGGTCGCCAGGGCCGGAGTCGAAGACGTCGCTGCCCTTATCGCGTCTAGGTTCCAGCGGGAGGCCGGGGACTCCTAGGCGCTCGCCCTTGTAGCTGGAGGGCCTTGTATTTTGTGTTTTTTGTCTGTAGAACAGCTCATGGAGCTCTTCAGTGAATAGACTTGTTGTCTTATATGCCCGTGCACTTCGCTTCCTTTCCTTGGCTTGGCCTGCCCGATCCCTTAGCTCCGTAAGGGCCCCAGGAGGTCTCCACCGATCTCAAAGCTTCGCACAGACACCTCTCTTGGGCCCTCGTTGACATAAGGACCCAAGGGGTCTTCGGAGCTCACCCCCGCGAGGTCCGGCTCTTCTGGTCTTGGGTTGGAGTCAGGAGCTCCGGCCTTGAGAAGCCCTGGGACTTCAGTACCACCGGGTGCTCCGGTCTTCCTTTGTGCAGTCCCCGTAGTGGCCCCCTGGTAGGTGTGGCCAATGCTTTGGGCACACCTACCATATTCCTGCGGGGGAGCTAAGGCCGGGGTCCCCCCTGACCATCCGGAGCACGCCGGTGTTGGAGCTCTGGCGCCAGAGGTCCGGGGGGCCTCTCAGGAGGTCCTGCACACAAGTAGGGAAAGGGTAATTCTGCTCGGGGGCTCTCCCTTTCCTGTCTCTTAGTCTTATTTGGCTTACAATCCTAGACCGGTATACGGGGCTTGGGTAATTCAGTGCGCCCGACACCGGAGGTCCGGCTCCCTCCGAGGTCAGGGTGCAACCGTCCGTCCCCTAGTACTAGACCGTAGCGCTAGGGAGGCAGAGTGCAACACGCTTTGGGTACGGAACCAGGCAAAGCACGCTGCACACCCTGGACCTCCGGGAGGCAGAGTGCGCATGCTTTGGGTACGGAACCAGGCAAAGCAGGCTACGCACCCTGGACCTCCCAGGCCAGCGTAGGGTTTTCCTAGAGGTGACCAACTGGCATCACAGTACCTGACTGGGGGAGGTCCGAAAGGCCCCCTGGCCTTCAGCAGGTACCTCAAGCACGAACGCCTTCGGCAGGATAGCAAATGTTGACTAGGTATGAGAGTGGGAAGGGAGAGCTGAGTGTACGATGGGCATACACTGTCCGTGAGCATGAGGAGGTGATCATAAAAATTAATAGCATAATTTAAATAAACACATGAGAGAGCGTGGTAGGACAGGATTCTTTCCATACATAAACATCTATAGGAGGAAGACAGGCTGTACATGGAGGCAACGACCCACCTCATTATGAAGGGGGGCAGGGCCTACGCGCTTAGGGTATGGAACCAGACCAAGCTGTACGTAGTCCTGGACCGCCCCTTGGGACTTAGTTGCTCTGAGCGCTGTTCCTGGGCTCTATGGGATCTATTATAGAAAGAAGAGAAAACTTGTCCTACTACTGCTCTAGGGATAGAGCTTACGGAGATGTTCTATGTTCCAAGGGTTTGGGAGCGGGTCCCCGTCCTCGGTGGAAATGCGCACGCACCCGGGGCGGCAAACTTTCGTAACTCGGAAGGGACCTTCCCAGCTGGGGGAGAGTTTGTTGGTCCCTTCTCGAGAAAGTATGCACCGCAGCACCAGGTCGCCTTCTTTGAGCTTCCGGACATGCACAGACCTCTGGTGGTAGCGCCGGAGCGCCTGCCGGTACCGTTCATTGCGCAGCGTTGCTTGCCATCTTGCCTCGTCGATGAGGTTGATGTCCTCACGCCAGAGCTGGTCCTGCACGGCTTCATCATAAGCTCGGAAGCGGGGGGACCCCATGGTGACCTTTGGGGGAAGCACGACTTCGACCCCGTAGACCATGAAGAAGGGTGTCTCCCCTGTGACCCGGCTCTAGGATGTCTGGCTAGCCCACAGTGCGCACAGAAGCTCGTCTACCCACTTGGCACCATGCTTCTCCAAGATGGCATAGGTGCGAGTCTTGAGGCCCCGAAGGATCTCGGCGTTGGCCCTCTCGACTTGCCCATTGCTCTTTGGATGAGCGATAGAGGCATAGCACACCTGGATGCCAAGGTCTTTGCAGTACTCTTGGAACGTTGCGTTGGTGAACTGGGTCCCGTTGTCGGTGATGATTCTGTTTGGGACCCCGAACCTGTAGATGATCGACTTGATGAACTTGACTGTGGATTGCTTGTTGATGGTGACGACTGGTGCAGCTTCCAGCCACTTGGTGAACTTGTCGATGGCGACGTAGAGGTACCGGTATCCCCCGACGGCTTTGGGGAAGGGCCCCAGGATGTCCAACCCCCATACCGCGAACGGCCACGAGGGTGGGATCATCTGCAGCGTCTGCGTCGGTGTGTGGATTAGCTTGGCATGGAACTAGCACGCCTTGCATCTCTTGACCAGCTTGACGTCATCCAGGAGAGCTGTCGGCTAGTAGAAGCCATGCCGGAAGGCTTTACCAACCAGCTTGCGTGAGGAAGCGTGATTCCCGCACTCGCCTCCGTGGATCTCTGCGAGCAGGTCGCAGCCTTCCTCCTGGGTTATGCACCGCAATAGGATGTCGTTGGTGCCACACCGGTAGATATCCCCTTCTACCAGCGTGTATCTCTTAGCCATCCGCACAATCCGTTCAGCGGATGCATGTTCATCAGGAAGGATGTTGTCTTTCAAGTAGTCCCGGACCTCCGTGATCCATGCATCGGGACTGACTTGAGCTTCTGGATCTTGGGCGTTGGGTAGCACGGAGTCCCAAGTGGCGCATACGATCCTTGGCGGGCACCATGGTTGGGGACTGCCAACTTCGAGGTGCTGGTCTCGCCCCCTTCGCCCGGCTCGGCAAGCCGGGCTGTGGGCCGCGGCAACGTCCTTTCGAAGGCTTCTTCGGGCACTGGGGCTCCGGTGGAGGCCTTCGTTGACAGGTCGTCGGCCACGGTGTTGTCGGCGCGCGGTACATGGCACAGGTCCAAGGCATCAAAGTCCTTCTCCAGCATCTGTACGTGGAGGAGGTAGGCAGCCAGTTGTGGGTCGTTGCAGGAGCATTCACCCTTGACTTGCTTGATGATCAGCTGTGAGTCGCCCTTGACCAGCAACTGGCGGACGCCGAGGGATAGCGCCGTATTCAGGCCGAAGATGAGAGCTTCATACTCGGCCATGTTGTTGGTTGCCTTGAAGTTGAGACGCACCATGTACTTGAACTGCTCCCCCGATGGCATGAGGAGCAGTACGCCGGCTCCGGCTCCCTGCTTCCGTGAGGAGCCATCGAAGTAGAGCGTTCAGTGGGGCTCGATGAAGACCGGTGCTCGGGGCTCCGGTTCTCCGCCTTCGGTGCCCCTTGGGTTGGTTGGTGATGGCGTCCACTCGACCACGAAGTCAGCCAGCGCATGGCTCTTGACCGCGTGACGTGGTAGGAAGTCCAGCTCGAACTGCGCCAGCTTTGCTGCCCACTTGGCGACATTGCCAGTCGTGTTGGGGATGTGGAGGATGGTCCTCAGCGGGTAGGAGGTGACCACCGAGATCCGGTGGGCTTGGAAGTAGTGTCGGAGCTTCCTGGACGCCACGAGCACTGCATACAACAACTTATGGACCTCCAGGTACCTTGTCTTGGCGTCATGGAGGACTTCGCTGATGTAGTAGCCGGGCCTCTGGATGGTCTGAATCCTCCCTAGGGGACCCAGGATGTCTTCCTCCATTGGCACCGGCCGACAGGAGGTCCCCAGGTCCGGGGCAGCCTTCGGGGGCTGGGACCCGGAGACTTCTCGGCCGTCTTGGACCTCCTGGAGGTCTCCCTGGACCTCCGGGAGGTTGTCTTGAACCTTCGGAAGGTCATCTTGGATCTCTGGGAGGTCCCCTTGGACCTCCGAGAGGTTGTCTTGGACTCCCGGGAGGTCCCCTTGGACCTCCAAGAGGTTGTCTTGGACCTCCGGGAGGTCCCCTTAGACCTCCGGGAGGTTGTCTTGGATTTTCGAGAGGTCCCCTTGGACCTCCGTGGTCTCCTGTCTGTCGGGGGCCCCCATGGGATCCAGAGCAGGATGCAGTGACCAGGGGTCCGGCCGCTCTGCGACTAGGACCATGCTCACCACTTGTGTCGTAGCTGCGATGTAGAGCAGTAGGTGCTCACCGGGCTCAGGGGCTACCATGATGGGCAGCGTCGTCAGGAGATGCTTCAACTCCTGGAATGCTTCTTCTGTCCAAACAAATGGACCGGCTTTGCGCGGGAGCTTGGAGAAGGGAAGAGCCCGCTCAACTAGCCTTGGTATGAACCGACTAAGCGCGGCTAGACATCCCGTGAGCTTCTAGACATCCTTGATGCGGGCCGGGGGCCGCATCAGCTCGATGGCCTTGATCTTCTCTGGGTTGGCCTCGATCCCTCGGTGTGAGACCAGGAATCCAATGAGCTTTCTAGAGGATACACCGAACACGCACTTGTCCGTGTTTAGCTTAGTGCGTGTGGTGCGCAGCTTGTCAAAGACTTGAGCTAGGTTATCTAACAAGGATGAGCTCTGTTTGACTTTGACAACGATGTCATCGACATACACCTCAACTAAGTCTCGGATTAGCTCTCCAAATGTTTTATGCATAGCGCGTACAAAGGTAGGGAGAGCGTTTTTCAGACCATAAGGCATGGAGACATAACAATACAGGTCATCTACAGTTATAAATGCAGTGTGTTATTCATCTTCTCTAGACATTGGTATTTGGTGGAAACCTGAGTAGGCGTCTAGGAAGCATAACATATCACGGCCTGATGTAGAGTCTACAATTTGATCTATTCTAGGGAGAGGGAATGGATCTTTGGGGCATGCCTTATTGAGACTGGTGTAGTCGATGCACATCCAGAGCTTCCCGCTGGCCTTCGGGACGACGACATGGTTCGCCAACCACCGAGGGTGGTGGACCTCCCGTATGAAGCCAACATCCATCAGCTTCTTGATTTCTTCACAGATGAAGTTCTACCGCCCGATGGACTGCTTCCGAGGCTTCTGCTGGATTGGCCGAGCGTCGGGGAAGATCTTCAGATGGTGCTCGATCACCTCCCTAGGGATACCGGGCATCTGTGATAGTTGCCATGCAAACACGTCGACGTTGTTCTGGAGGAAGGTGATGAGCGCGCCTTCCTATTTGTTGTCCAGGCCCCCGGCTATCCGAGTGGTCTGGGAAGCTTTGGCCCGACTTGGACAACCTTTAGGGGGACATCGCCTTCGTCGAGGGGTTGCACTCGGGGTGCAGAGGTCGAGGCACGGTAGCGTGCACTCGGGTGGAGCTGAACCGGTTCTGCACCGCCAGGGGCAGGTGCTCGGGCTGTCGCAAGTGCTTGGAGCTTCTCCAAGGCTGACACTGCGGCAGTGCGGTCTCCACGGATCCTGAGGACGTCAGTTGGTGTAGGCATCTTCAGGACGAGGTAGCCGTAGTGGGATACTGCTATGAATCAGTACAGGGCCGGCCTGCCGATGATGGTGTTGAAGGGGAGGTCGACCTCCGCCATGTCGAATAGAATGTATTCTGTCCGGTAGTTGTCTGGTGCTCCGAAGGTCACCGGAAGGCTGATGTTGCCGTATGGGACAACTTGTCCCATCCCTACCCCTGAGAACGGGCTCGACGGGGAGAGCTTGGCCATCGGAATCTGCAACTTCTAGAAAGCTACGCGACTGATGAGGTCGAGGCCGACCCCGCCATCCACCAGGACGTGGTACATCTTCACGTTGGCGGTGGTTGGAGCTACCAAGAGTGGTAGCTGTCCGGCTCCAGCAATGTTCTTGGGGCAGTCGGTGGCGTTGAAGCTGATGGGGGTCCCTACCAACTTGAGGTGTGGTGCTGCGCTTGGGGTAGGAGCCACCGACGCCACTGCTCGGCGTAGGGTCTTGACTGCATTCTGGGACGAGGGGTCTGAGGACCCGCCGTATATGACGTGGAGCGCCTTCCGGTGCTCGTCTTCGCCGGAGCTAGAGTCCCCACGGTTGCGGACCATCTTCACGGCGCTCTGGGGCTCCTGGTACCCTATCTCTTGGTCGCCGTTGTCCTGGGGGTCAGCCTTCTGCTTGCCCTCCCTCTGGCGGAAGGGAGCACCATCTGCGCGTGTCGAAGTGTTCGGTCGACACTTCCCCCGGGCCTGCACTGGGCAGCCCGCGGAGGTTCTTTTTTCGGAGGGGCTAGTTCCTAGTGGAGAGCTTGCGCAGATGGACGAGTTAGTGAGAGCTTGACACGGCGAGTTTTACGTGGTTCAGGCCGCCGGAGCGTAAAACCCTACGTCCACGGCGAGCTATGGAGCTCGCTGTATTGCTTGCTGCTCAGGGCCGGGGGCCTGAGCTTGGGGGTGAGTTACAGCTTGAGAGTGTATGGCTAACGTATGAGTTGCAAAATGCGAACCCTTGCTATCGACGCCTACCCGAGCCTTTTATAGTCCAAGACTCGGGTGGCTTACAAGGGGAGCCGGGACCCGACAGGTGGTCCCGGGAAGATTGTCTATTATCTACCGTATCTGTAGTTACGCCGGTAGTTGCCTCTGGTCGAAGGCTTCTGAGTCTTCATTTTGCCGTCCTGCCCATGCCGTATGCTAGTCATAGTGGTTGATGACGGCGCAGGCGGCATGGGATGTCTTGTCGCGGCGTTTATTAGCTGGCAGGTTCTGACACCGCGCGCCAGTCTGTGATGCGACTGGGTGCAACGGCACCTGACAGACGCGTGCTCCGCGTTTCCGCGTCTTGGGAAGACGCGGGCCTTGAATACCTTGTACGGGCAAGGTGTGGGGCGCCTTTACGCCCGCTGCCTACCCTCGGGGGCAGGCAGCACCGTTCTTCTGGCCACGTGGCGGGTCCGGAGCCCTTCTCTGAGGCGAGAAGGGTCCGGCCTGCGGGGCACGTGGAGCCTCCGGACCTCTCCCCGCGGAGGGGGGGTCCAGCTTCTGTATGCCACGTGGCGGGCCCGGAGCTCTCCTCTGCGGAGAGGGAGGTCCGGCCCCGCTGGACGCGTGGCGTCTTCGGACCTCTCTCCCGCGGAGAGGGAGGTCCGGCTTCTGTATGCCACGTGGCGGGCCCGGAGCTCTCCTCTGAGGAGAGGGAGGTCCGGCCCCGCCGGACGCGTGGCGCCTTCGGAGCTCTCCCTGCGGAGAAGGGCGAGTACCTTAGGCATTTTACCCTATGCGCGGGGGTACCCCATATCTCAGGTACCGACAGTGGCCCCCGGGCACATCTCGGGGGAGATAGCGAGCCCAAGGTGGGACCTCCGTCTCTTCCGATCCGCGCACTTTCTCTAAGTCCCGAATTGACCTCTGCCGGAGCACGAACGGCCGCGGGGTCGTGCGAGCGTGCGCCCACTTGATGATTGCTTTTACTGCGGCGGTTCCCAAGGCTGCCACTTCTGCACGTTGCGGCACTTTCTTCGGGAACTGCCGAAGTGCCTTGCCGGCTCATCTTCTCAGGAGACTGACTCCTTGACCCCACCGCTTTAGTTAAGTGGCTTGGGCCCAGCTTTCATCGGCGCCCAGTCTCGGAGCCGACGAGGTCGCCGATGCGATGTTTCCGGAGGTTTTCAAATTACCTCGAACCATCCCTGGAAAGTTTTAAAAGGGGATCTCACCCGCATCGCGGCTTCCCTTCGCATTGCGCTCGTACTTCTCTTGAACTCTTGCGCCCCGGCTCTCCTGCCCTTGCGCCTTCTTTCGCTATGGCTTCCAACTTGCTTCCGACGCGCCTCGTTCGCTCCTCCGAGCTCGGGCCAGTGCGCAGGCTGCTGGGCTGGCGCTCGGAAGAGCAGAAGCATCGGCTCCGCCGGGGATCTCTCCCCCTGGTCCTCGAAAAGGGGGAGATAGTCTTCTTCACCGCTTATGCTCTGGCGGGGTTCGTTCCGCCGATTTCTTCCTTCTTTGTCACCCTGCTGGAGACATACGGTCTCCAGCTCCACCATCTCTCCCCCAACTCCTTCGCAATGGCGGCAGTTTTTGTCCACTTCTGCAAGATGTTCGTGGAAGTGCGCGCCTCCGTGACGCTCTTCCGCCACTTCTTTGTGCTGCGGACGACTTGACGCGGCTCAAAGACTCAGATGGGGGCATATTACTTCCAGCATCGCTGCAAAGACCCCAAGGTCTCCGGATACCTCCTGCCCTTCAGCGCATCAAGGTGGGAGAACTGGAGGGAGAGCTGGGTGGTAGTGCAGACCGACGAGCACGATCGCCTACAACTCCCAACCGCCAGCCCAACCACCGATCGCCGCTTCTGGGAGGAGATCCCTGAGCTGGAGCAGGAGTACACTCCGGTCTTGGAGCGGATCCGGTTCTTGGCCAACGAGGGGCTGACGTCTCTAATGGTGCTGATGGACTTTGTGTCACGCCGCATTGCTCCCTTGCAGCAACGCAGCCGCCCAGCGTGGTACTACACCGGTGAGCAGGACTGTACCAGGCTGGAGAGAGGCCCCGGCTCTGTCCCTTCCGACGAGGAGCTGGAGGAGATGGTGAGCAAGGTGAGCGGTGACTACATTCCCAGCGGCGACCCCGCCCTTCCGCCTTCTGCCACCCCCCTCTTCTTGGAGCCTCAGAGGAGGTCGGAGCTCCTGCGGAAGATGCCGAACCTTGATGATATCGGGATTGCCGTTCGTCAGGTTGGGGATGCCCTCCGGGGTATCACCATTCCAGGAACCGAGCACCCCTGATCAGGGCATGAGGCATCCGCTGCTGCCAAACCCTCCCCCAGAACCGACGGAACCCAAGCCGCCGATAAAGGGAAAGGAAAATAGCCGGCCCCCGGGCATCTAGAGAAAAAACGCGCTCGGTCTCCTCCGAGGGTGCTGCCTGTGCCAAGCCAGGGTGCCGGAGCTACTTTTCTTCCATCTCCCGGAGGTGCTAGTCCATCGGGTGGCGACCCGAAGAGGTCCCGAGTGTCCCTCCCCGGCGGGTCTCTTCCCAGACAGCAGCCGTCCGAATCAGCCCAAGTATCTCGCCATCCTCCCTCGAGCGGCGGGGCTCCCAGGACGGATGTTGGTGGGGCGACGCTGGCGAGCGCGCCGGAGGTCCAGGCGTCCCATTCCGCGACCGTTCCAGCCGCTGGTCCTGGCAGTTCAGCTACAGCCCAGAGGCCAGTGCTGCAAGCTCGCTGGAGCGCTCATGCCGCCCAGTAAGTGTTATTCTTTCTGACTTATAGGAGCAGAGCTCCTGCCTCTTCTCTTATTCTGAGGGCTTCTTCTTCTTTGCAGGGACCGACCGACTGCCAGGGGCGGGCCTCTTATCCGGCCGCCTTCAACCAGCGGGGGCTCCGCGCCTCGGCACCTGGGGACCGCGGCGGCCCCCATAGCTCCCAAATCGACGGGGGCAGTGGCCGCAGTGGCCGCATCTGCTCCTACCCGCCCTCCTTCACCAGTCCAGAAGCCAGGTCTTGAGACCGGGAGGGCTGCTGTAGGTGTGCCTGCTGGCCCCCTGGCCTGCTTAGGACAGCGCCCCACCATAGCTGCTGAGGCGCCGGCGCTCCCGCCGGTCTTGGACTCGTCCGGGGGGTCCAGCGGCGCGACTCCTGCTCCACCTGCTCCGTTGCCCGTGTGGGACGCCCTGGAGCGTGCCCAGACCAGCACCCGGCAGCTCCAATCTGCCTTTGAGCAGGGGCGGAAGGCATTGGCCGGCGAGAGGGAACGCCTTCTCAGCTGGCAGCAGCGGGCCCGGGCGGACCTCGACTCAAGGCAGTCAAGGCTTGAGGCCATGAGTGCTCTGCTTAGCACCCAGAAGAAGGCCATTAGCCGCTTGGAGTTAGAGGCCCAGCGGGTTCGTGCCACCTACCGCGAGGCTCTGGCCAAAGCTGAAGCCAAAGCCAAGGAGTGTTCCACCGCCGCGGAGGATTTGCAGCTGCAGGTAGCCCGTCGGGAGCACGCCGTCGCTGATCGGGAACGCGCTGCTGCGGCCGAGGAGGAGAAGACCACCGCTCGGCTGAGGGCCAAGGTGGAGGAGCTAAGGGCTCGGACTGAGGAGCTGGAGCTCCATGAGTCGGCTGTCGCTGCGAGGGAGGAGCAGTCTTCCAAGGAGCTTCAGGCGGCGATGGATCGCGAGCTAGCGGCCCGCCAAGAGGTAGAGAGGCTCCAGTCCTTGCGGACTGCCGAGGCCCAGGCGGTCTGGTGCTTCATTGCTAAGGCGGGATCTGCCCTGGCTCCTCTTGGTTTTAGCCCTGTGCAGGTGGAGACCCCAGCACGGTCGGCGTCCGAAGCGGCCCCAGCCCTTGAGTCTCTCGGCGACAAGCTAGGTCGGCTCAAATCAGTGATCGCCGACGAGCTGGAAGCGGAAGGTCGGGGCCTTGCGAAGGAGGTTGCGATGCACGTTCTGTCGTGCTTCGTTAGCCGAGACCCTTCCTTTTCTCTGGGGCCGGTCCGTTTAGGACCCATCGCCGACCAGGAGGAAGCTGCCAGGGCCGAAGTCGAGGACTTAGCTGCCCTCGTGGCCTCTAGGTTTCATCGGGAGTCCGGGGACCCCTAGGCATCCGCCCTCGTGTCCACAAGGCCCTGTACTTCCTTTTTTATTTTTATTGGGTCTGTAGCCCAGCTCGTGGAGCCTTTGTATGGACAGACTCCTGTTTCTTTCTGTGTCTGCATGCCCTAGTCTTCTTCTTGGCCTTTCCTGACCGAGCCCTTAGCTCCGCAAGGACTCGGAGGCCTTGACCAATCTCGAAGCTCTGCATAGACACCTTGTCCGGGTCCCCACTGTATACTAAGGGTTTCGGAGGTCTCCAGGACCCGCCTCACGAGATCGGAGGGGGGTCCGAGCCTGTTGGTCACGTGGCGGGCCCGGAGCTCCCGCCTGAGAGGAGGTCCGGGCTCGCAGGGCACGTGGAGGCCCCGGGCCTCTCCCCGCAGAGGGGGGAGGTCCGACTTCTGTAGACCACGCGGCGGTCCCGGAGCTCCCCTCAAAGAGGTGGGAAGTCCGGCCCTGCTGGACACGTGGGGCCTTCGGACCTCGCCCCTGTGAGGGCTAGCCCTTTGATCTTACCTTAGGGTTTTTGGCCTACCGCGATCCCGTAGCGGCCCCCTGGTAGGTGCGTTCTATTGGGTGGATGCGCCTACCATACTCCTGCGGGGAGCTGAGGCTGAGAAGTCCTGCACACAAGTAAGGAAAAAGTAATTCTCCTTGGGGGCTCCCCCCTCTATTCCTTAGTCGTATCTGCAGCAAATTCCGACTAAAGATGAAAATGAGAAGAGGGAGTTGAACGCGTAGTGAGCACACGTTAGTAGGGTAATCATAAAAATTTAATAAGTAAATTAAATGAGTACCGAAGAAGAGCAACGTAGGGTAGGTTTCTTTTCATATAAATTTCCATACGGGGGAAGGCGGGCCGCATATGTAGGCCACGACCCACCTCAAGGGAAGCAAGACTCTACGCGCTTGGGGTCGGAACCAGGCGAAGCTGAACGTAGTCCTGGACCGTCCCCTGAGGCTTGGTTGCTCCAAGCCCTGTTCATGGACTTTTATGGAAATTACTACAAAAAGAAGGGCCTGCCCTATTGTTGCTCTAGGGGTAGAACTTACAGCGGTGTTCCGTGTTCCGAAGGTTCGGGAGCGGGTCCCTGTCTTCGGTTCTGGGGAATGGTCCCAGGCCCGGGATGACCAGCCCCAGTACGGCAAATGGCCATGCGGGCTGGATCATCTGTACCGTCCAAGCCGGTGTATGGATCTGCTTGGCGTGGAACAGGCACGCCTAGCAGCTCTCGACCAGCTCGACGGCATCCTGGAGTGTTGCCGGCTAGTAGAAGCCATGCCGAAAGGCTTTACCGACAAGCGTGCGTGAGGAAGAATGACTCCCACATTCGCCTCCATGGATCTCAGCGAACAAGTCGCAGCCTTCCCCCTGGGTTATGCACCGCAATAGGATGTGGTTGGCACCACGTCGGTAGAGATCCCCCTCTACTGCCATGTGTCTCTTAGCCATACGCGCAATCCGTTCAGCGGATACACGTTCATCAGGGAGGATATTGTCTTTCAAGTAGTCCCGGACCTCCGTGATCCATGCATCGGGTCTGACTTGAGCATCTGGATCTTGAGCGCTGGATTGCACGGAGTCCCCAGTGACGCTTATGATCCTTGGCGGCGCTCATGGCCGCCGGGACCGCCAGCTTCGAGGTGCTGGTCTAGCCCCCTTCGCCCGGCTCGGCGGGCCGGGCTGTGGGTCGCGGCAACGTCCTCTCGAGGCCCCCTTCAGGCACAGTGGCTCTGGTGGCAGTGGGGGCCCTCGTTGAAAGGTCGTCAGCTGCGGCCTTGCTAGCGTGCGGTACGTGGTGCAGGTCCAAGGCGAGGGGGTCTGTCTCCGCCGTCTTGGTTGATAACCAGACTGGGGATTGCCCTGAGCCAACGACTAACGAGAAGGATGAGCACTCCATACTTTGCTATGTTGTTGGCTGCCTTGGAATTGAAACGCGCCACATACCCAGACTGCTCCCCCGATGGCGTGAGGAACAGTACGCTAGCATCGGCCCCCTGCTTTCGCGAGGAGCCGTCGACGAACATCATTCGATAAGGCCTGGTGAAGGTCAGGGCTCAGGGTCCTGTTTCATCGTCTTCGTGGCCCCCTGAGCGTGCGTCTACTTCAGCCACAAGTGAACTAATGCTCTGTTAATGTCTGTATGACGGGAAAGGGAACCTAGATTAAATTTCAGTGGCTCCGCCACCCATTTGGCGGCATCGCCCGCCGCGTGGAGCTGTGGGGGATAGCTTTTATCCTGGGGAGATCGCCGGGTGCCCGACACTCGGGGGTCCTCAGGCTGCTTTGGACCTTGCGGGAAGCTCCGCTGTCGTCCCGGGAGCTCCGGGAGGTCCTGCTGGTCCTCCGGGAGGTTGTGTCGGGGATCCGAGGTCTGGTGTTCTGGTGCTTGCTTCTTGGTAGCGGAACAGGTTACTGTGGTATGGGGTTAAAGCCATTGCGCGAAGACCAGAAATTCGCGGGACCCCTAGCTATGCCGAGTCGGTTTACGCCGGGATTAGCAGGTAAGGGGCGCCTTTCAACTACTTCAGACACAGGGGTCTGATGGGAGCCCTAGCAAGCATTTGGGAAGCGCAGCATATCACAGCCTGGTATCGAGTCTACTATTTGCTCTATCATAGGAAGAGAAAATAGGTCTTTAGGGCATGCCTTATTGAGACTGGTGTAGTGGATGCGCTTCCGGAGCTTCTCGCTGGCCCTCGGGATAACAACACGGTTTGCCAAGCGCCGGGAGCGGCGGACTCTCCGTCTCGTCGGACGGCTGGACGTCGGGAAAGACCTTTAAATAGTGCTCCATCACCTCCCTAGGGATCTCTGGCCTCGGTGATGGTTGTCATGCAGCACATCGACCTCATGCCGGAGGGGGGCAACGAGCGCGCCTTCCTATATGCTACCCGGGCCCCCGGCTACCCGGGTGGTCTGGGTGGCATCGGCGCTGATTCGGACGAGGCTTGTGGGGACGTCGTCCTCATCAAGGGGTTGCACGCGGGGTGCGGTGGTAGAGACACGGTGGCGTGCACTTAGGTGGAGCTGGTTTGGTTCTGTACTGCCGAGGGCTGGCGCTCTAGTTGCTGTAAGCGCCTGAAGCCTTTCCAAGGCTAATACTGCGGCAGCACGGTCTCCACAAACCTTGAGGACGCCTGTTGGTGTAGGCATCTTCAAGACAAGGTAGCCGTAGTGGGCTATTGCCATGAATCGGTACAGGGCTGGCCTACCGATTATGGCATTGAAGGGGAGGTCAATCTCGACCACGTCGAACAGAATGTACTTTGTCCGGTAGCTGTCCGGTGCCCCAAAGGTCACCGGGAGGCTGATGTGGCCGTAGGGAACGACCTGTCCCGGCCCTACCCCTGAGAACGGGCTTGATGGGGCGAGCTTGGCCATCGGGATCTGCAGCTTCTGGAAGGCTGCGTGACTGATGAGGTTCAGTCCAGCCCCACCATCCACCAAAACATGGTACATCTTCACGTTGGCGATGGTATGGGCCACCACGAGCGGCAGTTGGCAGGCCCCAGCCATGTTCCTGGGGCAGTCGGTGTCATCGAAGCTGATGGGGGTTCCCATCCACCTGAGGTGCGGTACTGCACCTGGGAGGGGAGCCACCGACGCTACCGCTCGACGCAAGGCCTTAGCCATGCTTCGGGACAGGGGGTCAGCGGACCCGTCGAAGATGTCACAGGGCATCTTCCAGTGCTCGTCGTCACTGGAGCTAGAGCTCCCATGATTGCGCACTACCTTTACGGCGCGCTGGAGCTCCTGGAACTCCACCTGGCGGTCGTCGCCGTCTCGGGCCTCGACCTTCTGCTTGCCCTCCCTTTGACTATAGGGTGGGGCATCAGTTAGGGGCTGCTTCCCCTTCCGGAAGCGCTCCGCGAGCTTCTGGATTTCCCGGCATCTGGAGGAATTCCGCCGGGTTGATGCTGCCGTCGTACTTCTCAGGCAAGAGCGGCCGAAACTTGCGCGGCCATTTTGTGAAGCGAAGGCGGGGCGCAAGGGCCGCACACCCTGCTTCTGTCGCCGCAGGTTCTGATGCCGCGAACGCTTGGTTCGCGCTGAGCACCGCATGCCCCGGCCGCCATACGCAGGACATAGGACTGTGGCATATTGAGTAGCAGCGCTCTTCGCTGCGGCTAGCGCACCCTCACTAGGTACACCCAGCGCTACTGAAAACCTGACGCTGGTCGGAGCCTGCATTGCCAGGGTCGGCGCTGCCAGAGCCGGTTGCTGGCTCCCAGTGCAGGTATCGGTGCCGCGAACGCTTGGTTCTCCGCTGGCACAGTGTGCCCCGGTATGGGCAAGGCTGCTCCATAGACCGGGGACGCCGTTTGCAGGGCATATGGTTGTGGCATATGCTGCGCGACGTATGCCTGGGGCAGAGCTCGCGCAGCGAAGATCTGCCCTTCAGGCTAGGTCGAGGCCGACGTCATGTTGTCGCCAGCCTCTTGAGCGCGACGCCTTTCTTGACGTCGCTCGAGGAACACTCAGGCATCTTGGCCTAAGTGGCACCGTTCCAGCTCTGTCCTCAGGTCCGTCGACGGAAGCTTGGTGGAGCTGGAACCCCCTCGTCTGGCCGTCAATCATTGGCGTGCGCGTCAGCGACACAGCCGGTTGGTCGGAGCGTCGTCCCCGCCGAAGTCAATGGTTTGCGGCGGCGACGACAAGACGGTCTACCTCGCGAATCCACTGCTGGCGCGCTGCCTGAGGCGCGTCCCCAGCAGGCGGATTGCACAGTAGCGCCCTTGCTGCGGCTAGCGCACCGCCACCGGGTACGCCCGGCGCTACAGAAGGCCTGACGCTGGATGGAGCCTGCATTGCCGGGGTCGGCGCTGCCAGAGCCGGTTGCTGGCTCCCAGCTTGCCCTGTCACACTCCGTCCTGAGTGTGTCATCATGTACTCTCCCCTGGTCACGGTTTGCCGCGGGCGCAGGGGGGAAGAGTTTGCCGCTGAAGGAAGCTCGATCATCTTCGCCGGCGGAAACTCGTCGCGCTAGGGGAAAAGCCCCCTACCTAGCGCGCCAAATGTCGAAGTGTTCGGTCGACACTTCCCCCGGGCCTGCACTGGGCAGCCCGCGGAGGTTCTTTTTTTTGGAGGGGCTGGTTCCTAGCGGAGAGCTTGCGCAGATGGACGAGTTAGTGAGAGCTTGACACGGCGAGTTTTACGTGGTTCAGGCCGCCGGAGCGTAATACCCTACGTCCACGGCGAGCTATGGAGCTCGCTGTATTGCTTGCTGCTCAGGGCCGGGGGCCTGAGCTTGGGGGTGAGTTACAGCTTGAGAGTGTATGGCTAGCGTATGAGTTGCAAAATGCGAACCCTTGCTATCGACGCCTACCCGAGCCTTTTATAGTCCAAGACTCGGGTGGCTTACAAGGGGAGCCGGGACCCGACAGGTGGTCCCAGGAAGATTGTCTATTATCTACCTTATCTGTAGTTACGCCGGTAGTTGCCTCTGGTCGAAGGCTTCTGAGTCTTCATCTTGCTGTCCTGCCCATGCCGTATGCTAGTCGTAGTGGTTGATGACGGCGCAGGCGGCATGGGATGTCTTGTCACAGCGTTTATTAGCTGGCAGGTTCTGACACCGCGCGCCAGTCTGTGATGCGACTGGGCGCAACGGCACCTGACAGACGCGTGCTCCGCGTTTCCGCGTCTTGGGAAGACGTGGGCCTTGAATACCTTGTACGGGCAAGGTGTGGGGCGCCTTTACGCCCGCTGCCTACCGCTCGGGGGCAGGCAGCACCGTTCTTCTGGCCACGTGGCGGGTCCGGAGCCCTTCTCTGAGGCGAGAAGGGTCCGGCCTGCGGGGCACGTGGAGCCTCCGGACCTCTCCCCGCGGAGGGGGGGGGTCCAGCTTCTGTATGCCACGTGGCGGGCCCGGAGCTCTCCTCTGCGGAGAGGGAGGTCCGGCCCCGCTGGACGCGTGGCGTCTTCGGACCTCTCTCCCGCGGAGGGGGAGGTCCAGCTTCTGTATGCCACGTGGCGGGCCCGGAGCTCTCCTCTGAGGAGAGGGAGGTCCGGCCCCGTCGGACGCGTGGCGCCTTCGGAGCTCTCCCTGCGGAGAAGGGCGAGTACCTTAGGCATTTTACCCTGTGCGCGGGGGTACCCCATATCTCAGGTACCGACAGCGCGCGACTGCCTCCCCTCGTGGAAGCGCTCCGTGAGCTTCTTGATCTCCCATCACTCACCAGCAGTGTGGCTCCTGGTGTTGTGCACCGGGCAAGGCTCACCACGGTTGCCACCGTCGGGTGACTGCCGTGGTCTCTTGTCGGGGCGTGGCCCCCGAGCTCCGCTAGGTGCTACGGTTGCAGCAACGAGAGCTCCGGCTGGTGGCTTGATCTTGCCATCGTCCTTCTTCTTGATCTTCTTGCTGCTCCCATGGGAAGCAGCGATAGCTCCGGGCTGTCCTCTTGCTTCGAAGGCTGGCTGTGAGTGCCAACTGCGCCCTTCTGCTGCTCTAGCGCACTTGTCCGCCAGGCTGAAGAGCTCCAAGACGCCGCGCACCTCCCTGGTGGCCAACTTCTCGAGCATCTTCTTGTCCCAAACACCCTATCGGAACACCACCACCACTGACGCATTCTGGATGTGGGGGATGGTGTTTCGCACCTAGGAGAACCGATGGATGAAGGAGCACAAGGATTCTCCAGGTTGTTATCGGATGGCATGGAGGTCGAGCTCCGTGCCGGGACGGGTGTAGGAGCTGCCGAAGTTCGCCGTGAACTGTCGGCATAACTCTCCCTAGAAGGTTATGGAAACCTGGGGAGGTTCATGCGCCATGACCGCGCTAGGCCGGTCAAGGCGACGGGGAAGTAGTTGGCCATGACGGTCTCATCCCCTCCTGCCGTGAGGATGGCGGTGGAGTAGATCTGCAGGAACTCTGCAGGGTTGACGCTTCCGTCATACTTCTCCGGTAGGTGTGGCCGGAACTTGCGGGGCCGCCTACCCCGCTCCTGCCGCTCTAGGTCCTGGTGCCGCGAACCCTTGGTCCGCTGTTGGCACGGTGTACCCCGGCATGGGCAATGGTGCACCATACACTGGGGGCGCCACTTGCAAGGCATATGGCTGTTGCATATGTTGCGTGGCGTACGCCTGGGGCGGAGGTCGCGTGGCGAACATCTGCGGCCCAGGCTGAGTCGAGGCGATCGACATGTTATAGTCGACCTCGTGGTTGAGACACCTTTCCCGCCACCGCTCGATGGTTACGCGGGCATCCTCACCCAGGTGACGTCGCTCCAGCTCTGACCTCAGGTCCGCCGTTGGGAGCCTGGTAGAGCGGGAGTCTGCCATCTGGCCGTCAACCATTGGCATGCGCGACAACGACACATCTGGTTGGCCAGGGCGTCTTCCCCGCAGCAGCGAAGGGTTGACGGCGGTGACGACGAGGCGGTCGACGTCGCGGATCCACTACTGGGTGGCCCCCTGGGGAGCGTCCACAGCAGGTGGATGGTGCAGAAGCGCTCGTGCTGCAGCTAGTGCACTCCCTTGAGTAGCACTTTGCGCCGTAGCAGATCTTGGACTTGCAGGAGTCCGCGTTGTTGGAGTTTGCTGCGGGCTCCCGGCCTGTCCCGACACACTCCTCCCTGAGTGTGTCGAGACGTAAGCCTCACTAGTCATCGTTCACCGGGAACGAGGACAAGGAGAGCTTGCCGCCGAAGGAAGCTTGGTCACCTCTGTCGGTGAAAACCCGTCGCGAGAGGGAAAAGCCCCCTACCTGACGCGCCAAATGTCGAAGCGTCTGCGGTCGACACTTTCCCCGGGCCTGCTCTGGGCAGCCCGCAGAGGTTCTTTTTCGGAGGGGCTAGTCCTCTCGCGAGGGTCGCGCGTGTTGGACGAAGGAAGGAGATGATTGACACAAGGATTTTTACGTGGTTCGGGCCGTCGGAGCGTAAAACCTTACGTCCACAAGAGCAGAGTTGCTCGTTGTATTGCGTGGTGCTTAGAACAGGAGTTCTAAGCTTGGGGATAAGCTGAGTTTCCCTGGATGTCTGGAGGGAGCTGAACTCACGGGAGTTCGAACCTAAGGGCTGAATGCTGAGGGATCCGAACCCTTTGTAATGTTGCCTACCCGAGCCTTTTATAGTCCAAGGCTCGGGCGGCTTACAAAGTGGGCCCCAGGACCCGACAGGTGGCCCCGGGGTGATTTCCTGCCATCTACCATATCTCGCAGTGAATGCTGGTAGCTGTCTCTGGCGGTAGCTTCTTAGCCTTCGTCCTGTCGCCCTGCCCACGCTGCAAGCTAGGCATAGTGGTTGATGATGGCAGGGGCGGCAGGGCGTGTCTTGTCATAGCATTTATTGGTCTACTGCTCCTGACACTGTCACCTGTCTTGACAGTGACTGGTCACAGTGCCTCCTGACAGGCGTGCGCCGCGTCTCCGCGCCTTGGGAAGGCGCGGGTCTTGAATGTCGCGTCTTGGGAAGGCGCGGGTCTTTACTCCCGCTGCATACCGCGCCGGGGCGGGCAATGCGGCTCTGCTGGCCACGTGGCGGGCCCGGAGCTCTCCTCTGAGGAGAGGGGAGGTCCGGTCCCGTTGGACACGTGGAGCCTTCGAAGCTCACCCCCGCGGAGGGGGGAGGTCCGGCTCTGCTGGCCACGTGGCGGGCTCGGAGGTCACCTTTGAGGAGAAGGGAGGTCCGGCCCCGCTGGACACGTGGAGCCTTCGGAGCTCACCCCTGTGGAGGGGGGAGGTCCGGCTCTGTTGACCACGTGGCGGGCCCGGAGCTCACCTCTGAGAAAAGGGGAGGTCCGTCCCCGCTGGACACGTGGAGCCTTCGGAGCTCACCCCCGCGGAGGGGGAGGTCCGACTCTGCTGGCCACGTGGCGGGCCCGGAGCTCACCTCTGAGGAGAGGAGAGGTCCGGCCCAGCTGGACACGTGGGGCCTTCGGAGCTCACCCCCGCGGAGGGGGGAGGTCCGTCTCTGCTTGCCACGTGGCGGGCCCGGAGCTCACCTGTGAGGAGAGGGGAGGTCCGGCCCCGCTGGACACGTGGAGCCTTCAGAGCTCACCCCTAGGGAGGGGGGAGGTCCGGCTCTTCCGGCCATGTGGCGGACCCGGAGCTCTCTTCTGATGAGAGGGGGAGCTCCGGCCCCGCTGGACACGTGGCGCCCTCGGAGATCACGTCTGCGGAAGGGCGCGAGGTATTTAGGCGGTTTTGTCCTGTGCGTGAGGTACCCGGTATTGAGGGTATCGACAGTGATCGTCAAGTTCATGGACAACATGTGAGTGGTTAATAAATTATTCTATTTATAATATGGGGGCAGAAATGTCATTTTATTATGGGATGTCACATCATCAATTTGAAAACTGTGATTTGATAGGCTTAGTTGACATTATAATGATAAATTGTGAAGAAAATTCGTAAAGATGTTATATGGATGAGAGCCATTGATTAGGATGGCAAATCCTCAATTATCCCTGTTGTGCGCACAAGAGAAGAGGAAGTGCAACCGGATGCGCGTTTGTGTTATCGATCCGATGGTTTTGCAACGGAGAGTTGCCGCCGCACCGGGGAGACGCGACCGTCCACGTGCAAATCCTTGCCAAACCCATGTGCCGCAGAGGAATTCGAATTCCCCAGCCAGGCATCCGCATCCGCATACATGTTGCCGAACTTACCCCATACCTGTCCCAAACAAACCCAGCGCGTGTTCCCGTTGTGTCCTGCTCCGCGTTTGCCCCCTCCCCAGCGCTGGCTGCCGTTCTCTTCTTGCAACGGCGCGAGCTCCTCATCTCCGCTCGCATTTCCGATTTCCCGTCCCGTCCGCCCCCACCACCGCACAGCTAGCTACCGTTCAAATCGCGGCATAAAACGTGGCCCGGCCATGGGACTTTCCATTCCCCCTCCTCCTCGTCGTCCCCGCATCTGGCACGGGTAAGCCGCCCCGGATCGGCCGACCGCTAGTCCCGCGCCCTCCAGGTATGTCCCCAGGTTCTTCTTGCCTGGTTCGTGTCTCCTATTCGCTGCTCGTCGCCGTCCGTCAGTGGCCGCCGGTTCGGGCCTCGCCGGGAAGATGTTTGGTGGTTTTTGTTGTTATCGTCGCGCCGAAATTTCGTCGCTAACTAATTCAGTAATTGCGGCCGTACAGGTGAGTGGAGTGTAGAAAAAGAAAGGGAGCGTCTCGACGGTTGGTTGAATCCGCGCCATGCCATCTTAATTGTGAATTATTCGAGATGCGGATGCCTGGCTGTTCTTGACATTAACGGCAGCCAATTCTCTCCGCATCATCTTGTGCGGGCGCAATTCTTTATTCCTTTTTTTCTTTTTCCGGAGAATCGAGAGTCTGGGTTCCCATTGTCTAATCCGTGCTAGTGTGTTGTGTTTGGGGAATATTTATTCAAATGTTGGTACATTGTGTGTGTGTGTGTGTGTGAGAGAGAGAGAGAGAGAGAGAGAGAGAGAGAGAGAGAGGAGCAACAGAAGAATCAGGAGTTGTTGGATTGGAGCCTGAGCTACCATATTTTAATTCCAAATCAGTTGCGATAAGCTTCTTTTCTTTGTTTCCTTGCTCTTTTTGCTGGAGCCGCCGATTTTGATGTCTCACCAAGACCACGATCTCGGTTCTTGAGGGCATCCCCTTTCTTTCGCAGTGGGGGCTTCGTGGTGCCTTACAAGATCTGCCTCATCTGTTGTGTGTTTCATATTCTTGATTCATTTTGTGCAGTTGCAAAGCTCGAGGCCCAGCTCACTGATTTGTGTCTGTTTTGTGCAGCTCATCCAGGCTGCTGCTGTCAAAATGGCAACATCCAAGAAGGAGCCTCTCAACACCAGCAGAGACAAGGCCACCAGGATGTCATCGAACCTTAGGCCATCATGCAGCGAATCCTCTGGTTACGGCTATGGAGCGCGGAGGGCGCGGTCGGTCCTGAGGTCCCCGGACCGCAAATTAGGCTCCTTATCGCCGGCGGTGGCAGCCTCTGGCTCCCTGGATGTCAACCACCCATGGTTGTCCAGTGCTGGCCGGTCTGTCTTGTCCTGGACCACCTCAGGCTCATCCAACCATGGCAGCAGAGCCCAGCCATTCCCTGGTTCAGCCTCAAAGCCCATGCTTGCAAGAGCGAAATCCAACAAAATCAGCACCACCTCACAACGGCCTCCAGCACTTGCTGTGCCGCCGAGCAACTCCTTCAAGGACATGTCTAAGACAGCATCCAAGGCGTCTCCATCGTCCTTGTTGAGGAGTAAACTGTCTCGAAGGCTTTCTGCTGACAGTTGCAAGGCTACAGCATCTCCAAAACCCAGCAGTCGGAGGATGGTGTCGCAAGGGGCTGCACGAGGAGGGACAGTTGAGCCAGCATCCACTGCACGCTCACCAGGTGTGGCTGCGAAGAAGAGATTGGATGGTGCTACTGCCAGCTCAAAGGTAAAAGGTGTCTCGCAGAAGGCAGTTGCGTCATCTGCAGCTAGGATGGAAAACGAAGAGGACGCATCTATGCAGTTCAATGAAACTGAGAACTTAAGCCCCCCATCCATAGAAGAGCTGCTGCACGAGCACCTCCCTGACCCAGTGGACCTGAAATCCACCGATGTTGCTGTGCCTGATCAGTATGAGGCATCTTCCAATCAACCAGAGCAACAAGTGAAGGATGAGGAGGAAGTCAAGGGCCATTTTTCTGAAGGGAAACAAGATGCAGGATGCAAAGAGCTGCATAATGGAGGTCAAGATGCTAATAGCAGCATCAAGGTTATTGAATCTGGGCATACTGGGAAGGAGGTTAATGGAATTGTGGACAAGGCAGTGCTGCAGCCGAATATGACTGAATTGGCTCAGGTGTGGAAGAAGGATGATCCCAAGGGCAATGATGCGATTGAAGAAGCCAAAAGGAAACTACTGGAGGGGAGGAATAGCAGGGTGAAGGCCTTGGTGGGGGCCTTCGAGACGGTCATGTCCTTCAAGGAATAGCGCTCAACATTATTGTCAGAACCGTCCTTTGCATCTCAACACTGGGCACATCCTGTACGAATGAATATATATATATATATATGATCACGAGGAGCCGAGTGTTTATATAATGATTTCCTTAGTTAATTTTACTGGATGCTATGTTTCTTTTTTACGAATGATCATTGCATTCAACGGGGTTTTGTTTATAGATTTAGAGTTGAGGCTTATCGATGTGAGTAGTATTTATACTTTTGAACTGGTTGCTATTTGCTAAATGATGTACTGTGTATACCTCGTAAAATAAGCATTTCATTTGAAGCTTCAAGTGCATGTATATGTTGTGCAAAATATATGGTTGCAATAATCTGAAAAAAAAACATAAATAACCTGGCCCAGCTATACTTAACCAGCCATTGAACTAAATGTGTATGTTTTACAATCTGTTATACTTAAATGAAAGCGTTTACAGTTAAGTATGTCCCTTCGTAATAATAACTTCTAGAAAAATGAAGATAGTTCAAAATTTGTGTAGCTTAACAAATGTTCTTGCTGTAGTTTCCCAATCCCTTTTCCATCTGAAACTGATGAATTGTTCACTACGCATCTTTGCATTACTAATGGCGATGATAAAGAAAATACATGGATAATGGTCATCAATTGATCAAGAGATATTTCACCAAAATAAACTACAACTTCACCAACTTGATTTGGTATGCTCAACAAATTTTCAGAGTTAGTGTGTTTTACTGGCTCTACTCAGCTTAAGCAGTGCAGCTATTCCAAACACGCCTTTAATGCTCTTTTTTTACATTATTGTTGTTAGGACAACAATTCTAGTCTAAAATGAACTAAAGTTGATGTCATCACAGTAATAATTTTAGAAATGGAGAAAATACTTGTTTGAAAAAGCTGCAGTTCTGCACATTTGTTACGTGAGGTCTATGAAGCTTCCGAAGGGCAAAAATCATTATTTTTTATCATGATCAAAACCAAAGAATTGGACCTAAATTTTGGTTTCAAATTCTCAAATACGTTGATCTGAAACCTTTTAAGTTTTATAAAATTTTGTTGAGAAGTCACGGGCATATGCCCCCCCCTAAACTTCAAAGATTAACTCAAACCATAATTGCTGAGATACATAATAACATATTAACAATAAGTTACACGAGTATTTGCGCACAACAGTGGGTTGGCGCCGATGGTCATTGGCGCAACCTTCCAGCTTCAAACGTACAATCATCATCTCCATAGCTGACTTGCACACAGAGATGGTCAGATGGGTGAAGAAAAAGCGGGGAAGATCATTTGATGGCAACTAAGTGCAAAGAACACTACCTATGAGCGATGAATCTAGGAATTGTACAATAGTTAGGAAATGGAGAAAAAAATCACAACCTTTGGGAAAATTGTTGACTCATATTTCCAAATGATAAGCACAAAATCCTGGGGTAGTGAGAACAGTTTCTACACTAGAATCATAAAGGGCCAATTGTGTTTTAGCCATAATTTTAGAAGCCAATTTTGATCTAGCCCCTGTTTTTCAGATTTTGTGTGTTAGCCACAAGTGTTTCCAGCTGAAGCACAACATTACCACAAGTCCGTTAAATGCTTCTAACGGTGTTAACTTTGTGGTGGATGGACAAATATACCCTTTATAATTTTATCACTGTTTTCATATCGCTATTATGTTTATATCATAATTTTGACTTAATGAATTAAAAATTTCAGCAACAACATAATGTAAACTAATTCAATTATTTTTTGCCAAATTCAAAAATTTGGACATGATTTGAAAAATAAAAAATAGCGTAATTTTGACAACAATTAAATAGCATTTTCCATATATCTATCACATAATTTGACACATAATCATACAACAACAACCAAGTCTTTATCCCAAACATGTTGGGGTGAGCTAGACATGAAACCCAACAATTATATATATATAAGAGTAACAAGAAAAAAGAAAAAAAAAGACTAAGATTCTGGCACATGAATTGCTACTTTCCATGCGGTCCTATCATGAGCTAAGTCTCTAGATACATTCCAATCTCTTAAATCTCGTTTTACCGCCTCCTCCCAGGTCAACCTTGGTCGTCCTCTACCCCTCCTAATATTTTCTCTACCTCTTAAAATACTACTGTTAACAGGTGTTTCGGGAGGTCTCCGCTGGATATGTCCCAACCACCTTAGTCGATGTTAGACTAACTTCTCTTCAACCGGCGCCACCCCTACCCTATTACAAATCGCCTCATTCCTTATTCGGTCTCTTCTCGTGTATAATTTATAATTATTCAAATAAAAGCATATATCCCTCCTCGCAGTAGCTGCAACTTGTGCTACGTTTGGCTACGTGTCTAAAAGTTGCCTAGAGGTGGGTGAATAGGCGGAATACCTGAAATTCGGCTTAATAAAAACTAATTAGTTCACAGAGTGCGGACTAGTCCGACCTTGGGGCGGACTAGTCCGGTGACAAGGAAATTTAACTCAAAGGTAGAGATCCTCAGGAGTTTTTGCTGATCTATTTGATAAGTAGTGAAGTACAATAGCCCAACAATTTAGTGGTGAGGTTGATCGAGAAAGTAACTGACTAGAACTAGGTGGATCGCAAGACTTAAATAATAAGTGTGAAGAACTTTAAAATGATCTAGCAAGAAACGAGAGGCAAACCGAAAATACAAGGCACACGATTTAACCTGTGGTTCAACTTCACCAAGAAGCCTACGTCCACGTTGAGGAGTGCACAAAGGACCGGGTTGCTCTCAACCCTATAATCACCAAGCCACCACAAATGTTGGCTTGTTCTTCTACTAGATCACAAAAACTTCACAACAGTTCGTGGGGCGACTCACAAATTGAGGTTCCCATAAGATTGCAGCTTAAAGAACTTACAATAGGACCCCCAACAACTGAACTACCCTAGTCACTGTGAGAGAATCAACAAAGAGCTCAACACTAATCACATCCCCCTTTCTCGTCTTCCCAAATCTCACAAACCCTCAATATTCATTATTATGGCTCAAAGAATTGAAGAGAAAGGGCTAGGAAAGCTCTAGGATGGCTATGACGGTGCTAGGGTTCGAGAGGATTCATTAGAGGCCCACGGGTGCCCTTTTTATAGAGGTCCCGGTGACTAGCCGTTGCCACCAGAAAAAGTCCGGACTAGTCCGGCCTTTAAACCCAGACTAGTCTGACCTGTGGGGACCGGTAATGTCATACTTCACCAACCAAATGGGCCCCTGCCTCCTTTTGAATCCAAACGGTCACAACACCACGGACTGGTCCGTTCAATAACGGACTAGTCTGATCTCACACTGAAACAACTGTTTCAGTTGAGAACGAACAAGTATGGTCCACCGGACTAGTCCGACCTCAAAAGACGGACAAGTCTGGCCAATTCAGGATTTAGTCCCCGCAGCAACTTCCATGTCTCAAACAGACTAGTCTGACTCACAATGAACTCGTCCGATCTCACACAGAAACTCTTGTTCCCGTTAGAAACGGACTAGTCTGACAGAGCAGACTAGTCCGACTCCCAAGGGCGGACTAGTCCGGTCCTTCAGGACTTAGTTCCTGAAAAACTCAGACACACTCACCACGGACTAGTCCGTCCCCAAACGGACAAGTCCGAACTCACATAGAAACTCCTGATCTGTCTAATATCGGATTAGTCCGATGTGGCTGGACTAGTCTGGTCTTCCAGGCTGGATAAGTCTGACCCTGTTCTTAGTGCTGCCTCAACTCTTCTCTCCAACTAACCTAAAATTGGACTAAGAGCTCTTAGATGATTCTCAACACCTTGACCCTATGAACACACTCATACTAAAAGGCTAAACTCAACTCAAGGGAATTTAAGCCCTAAATTCTACTCTTCGGGTATTTTTCACCTTTTTCTCTTCTTTTCCCTTTTTGAGTGCATCCATCTCCGTCGATTTCTTAGTCACCTGTACTTACACTTGTAATGATCATTAGTCTCTTAAGTTTTGTCATTAATCATCAAAACCCACGGGGAATTAGTTTATATGCACTTTCAATATCCCCCTTTTGGTGATTTGATGACAACACATTGAGGTTTTTGATAAAAATGTAAATGAGTTTGTTTTCATAACATACAAGTGTATAAAGATCTTCCCATAAATGTGTGCATGAATAATTTGCGATAAAAGTAATGTACGAGAGTGAATTCTATGAGAGATTTATAGAGTTGTGTGTTATGGTGGGGTGCCTACTTTTGATGCAAGTGTTGAGATGTGATAAATAGAAGTTAGACATGCATCTCAATTGGAATTAAGGATCATCACACATATGGAAGAATACGTAATAAAAAATAGAGTGATATTTAATAGAGTCAACATAGAGTAACATAGAAAGTTATTACAACCCCAATATGAAAGTGTAGCAATATTACAACCACAATGTTTCAAAATATGGCATAGTAGTTGATGGTACTCTCCCTCAATCTCTCCCTCTTTGACATCAAGACACTAAAAAAGGGAAAGACTAAGAGAGAAGATATCCTAATTTTAGTCGTCATCGCTCTCACTCTCCTCACCATGATCTCCACCGCTCTGGTTTGCTTCTTCATCTTCCTCCTCCTCATCTTGATCTTCCTCTTCTTCCTCAACGGCGTGAGCAGCACTAAGGGACCACCCCCACCACCAAGGAGAGCAGCCTCCGCCTACATGAGATCCGGGAAGGGTGTTAGCTCCTCGTCATCAGAAGCCTCTGGGGACATAGCAATGTTCGCCTTCTCATAGGGCTTCTTGAGGTATTTGTCTTGCCTCCTAGCCATCTTGAGAGTTTTGATTTCAACTTTGCGGCAAGAGGTGAAGATAAACTTCAAGAATTTAAGGATAGCACTTGAAGAATCGCCGGAGGAGGAAGAGGCGGGAGCAGGAGGAGGAGGTACATTGGGGGCATCCTTCCTAGAAGCTCCACCAATCTTTGGTACGATAGGAGGAATTTAAGGGTGAAGAGGTCTATGCTTGATATCCTTCACGAACTCTAATCCCGACACCTTCTCAATAAGGCACATAATGAATGGATCATATCCACACGAGCGGTTGGGGGTGTGGGATATGTTGAAGATGTCATTGTAGATGTAGTCAAACACATTGAACTTCTCATTTTTAGAGAGTAGCTTCAGCAGGTGTCGGAGGTGGCCTTCGATCATCCCCGTATCCTTGTCTTTAGGTGCTAGAGTCTTTCTCAAAATCCGGTTTAGCACACTGAAGAATGGACGGAGGATCTTGGTTGTGGGGGATTATAAAATCCAACCTCGTACATGAATTCCATCTCCCCCAAATCTATCGTTGTTAGGTTGTGAATGGTCAACTCATGGCTCAGAAACTCTTCAAGTCCAAGAATCCTTGCAAACTCATCATATATGATGGGGTATTGGACTCCGTCCATCACCCATGAGATCTTCCTGTCTCAAAAGGTGGAGAAGTAGCACGTGGTGTAAAACTAAGCCACCACCTCTGTGTTCCAGTCATATTGAGAACTGAGAAGTTCCTTGAGGCCATGATGCTCAGCTGCTTTTATAACTGCATTGAAAGCTTGATGATTTTTCTTCTCCATATAGGGCCAATCGACCCACTGAGCATCGGCAACCGGCATCTTCATTCTCAAGTATACAAGGCGATAGTAATCACAATGGAAATCACACCAAAAGCGATGATCCGGTGTGGCCTTCTCATGATTGTAGGGATCCTTTTCCCTAAGTCTCCTCGCCTTTTCAGAGCCTTTCCCGTGGAAAATGTTACTCGATAGCTCTGGTTGTTGGTTGGGGTTATTCATTGGAGGAGTCATGAACAAGGGTCCAATGGGGTCTTGTTGGGGAGCACTTGACCCCACGAGACGATCTCGGATGACTAGTCCCTTGCAGGCAAGTGCCTTTCTCCTGGTGCGGCCTTTTTGGCAGGCACCTTCTTGATTGGGGCCTTGCCTTTGCCCTTTACTGTTTCTCTTTCAGTCACGGGTCATTTTCCTTTATCAGCCGCTTGGGCTCTTCCTTTTCTCCCATCGAGATTAGTCTCCTCCTCCAGCCAGATTGCTCTTCTGCAGCTTGAGCTGCCTCTCTATCATGTCGCTTTTTGGTTCTAGCTTCACGACGAGCTAGCTCTTGCGCAATTGCCGCGTCCTCCTCTTCCCGACAGTGATAGAGCTCTTCTCGATCTGCTTCTCGCTCCGGTTCGGAGAGGGGAGGAGAATCGTCGTGTTGAGACATGCTGGAAGAACAATTAAGAGAAGGTATGAGTTTCGGACGGAAGATTGTCACGATAGGGGTGTAGCAAAAACACTAAGTTAGGGGTCAACTCTAGGTTTGGCCGGACTTGTCCGGTCCCTGACCGGACTAGTCCGGTCAAGAACGGACTTGTCCGCCAGGAGTCCGGACTAGTCCGGACCACCCAAGATTAAATCCTAACTGGGTGATTTTTCTATAAATCCTATCAATAGGTCATAATAGTCTTAGGAAAGCGTCGCAATGAGTTGATGAGGCACTAGGCATCCTAGTTTATGGAAGAAACAACCTAAAATCGAAGATTTGAAGAGATTGGGTTTGCCCCAAGAACGCACCTTGATGGTTCGAATCCAAAGAATATGTTGGATTGAAAGGCGGAGAAGTCCGGAGATTGACTTCTCGAGGCTCCAAAGAGTGGAAGACTTGGATCGTTTGAAGGTTTTTGTGGAAATCCTAAAAAATCGCCAATGGGGGCGAGTTTGAGGGGGCGCGCGTTGAGAAGTGTTTTAGATGGAGTGGAGGAACTCGGGTCCGATGGTTGGGTTAAGTCCTAAAGGTCTGGACTAGTCCAGTGGTAGATACCGGACAAGTCTGGTCGCCGGACCAGGTCCGGACTAGTTTGGTTGTCCGGACAAGTCTGGTGACAAGACGGACTTGTCCGATGTGGACTTGTCTGAGCCTGTACAGACTTCTCTAGAACGCCGGACTTGTCCACCCCTTGTGGCAGACTAGTCCGGCCAGAGACACCCAACTCTCATACTAAGAGATTTGCAAGGAATGATCCATATGGACTAATTTTTCACAAGTATTCTCAATGAGCATGGCCAGTAGAGCACACAAACAATCCTGCAACGACCATGATTCAAGTAGACAATAATCGAAAATATTTGATAGAAAATTGACTGAGACAGATTTTCGAAAACGTGCTTAATTTTGAAGAGACTAAACAATTAACAATCAGATGTGCAACATCTCAAGCGACATTTCGAGAATCAATGATATTTAGCTCATTTCTAAGTTCGCAAAAGTGTTTTTCATCTAGTGGTTTGGTGAAGATGTCGGCTAGTTATTTTTCAGTTCTCACATGTAAAATAACAATGTCCCCCTTTATTGAGTGATCTCTCAAGAAGTGGTGCCGGATGTCAATGTGTTTGGTCCTATAATGTTCAACAGGGTTATTGGCAATCTTAATAGCACGCTCATTGCCGCATAGGAGTGGAATATGGTTCATATTGAGACTAGAGTCCCTTAGAGTTTGTCGCATCCAAAGAAGTTGTGCACACCAACTTCCGACTGCGACACACTCCGACCATTATACTAAAGACCTGCCCAAGAATTGACTAGTATCAGAGGTACTTTTCCTATCTACTTTGCATCCGGCATAATCTACATTGGAGTATCCGATGAGATTGATCTTGGACCCCTTAGGATACCACAACCCTAGGTTATGTGTATGAACTAAATAACGCAAGATTCTATTTACGGCTATTAAATGACACTCTTTAAGAGCGGCATGAAACCTTGCACACATGCATACACTTAACATAATATCAGACCTAGATGCACAAAGGTAAAGAAGGTATTCAATTATGGAACGGTATACCTTTTGATCCACGCTAGGGCTGTCTTGGTTGAGGTCGAGGTGTTCGTTCGTCGCCATTGGCGTCTTGATGGGCTTGGCCTTCTCCATGTCAAACTTCTTAAGTAAATCTTGAATGTACTTGGTTTGACATATGAAGGTGTCTTCCTTGAGTTGTTTCAATTGGAAACCTAGAAAGAACTTTAACTCTCCCATCATCGACATCTCAAACCTTTCCGTCATGATTTTGCTAAACTCTTCACAAAAAGATTGATTAGTAGAACCAAATATTATGTCATCGACATAAATTTGGCATACAAATAAGTCATCATCCAAGTTTTTAGTGAAAAGTGTATAGTCGTCCTTTCCTATCGTAAAACTATTGTCAATGAGGAAATCTCTAAGACACTCATACCAAGCCCTAGGAGCTTGTTTGAGGCCGTAGAGAGCTTTATGGAGCTTAAAAACATGGTTAGGATACTTATCGTTCTTAAAGTCGGGTGGTTGCTCCACATACACCTCCTCCTTGATTGGTCCGTTGAGGAAAGCGCTTTTCACGTCTATTTGATACACTTTGAAATTATTGTGAGTAGCATAGGCTAATAATATATGAATAGATTCAAGTCTAGCTACTGGAGCAAAGGTTTCTTCAAAGTCCAAACCTTCGACTTGTGAGTACCCCTTGGTCACAAGTCTAGCTTTGTTTCTTGTCACTACTCCATGCTCATCTTGCTTGTTGCGAAAGACCCACTTGGTGCCTACTATGTTTGTATTTGGTCTTTTCACAAGCTCCCACACTTTGTTTCTTTTGAAATTGTTGAGCTCCTCTTGCGCCATCATCCAATCTGGGTCTCGTAGGGCATCTTCAACCTTGAAGGGCTCCAAAGAAAACACAAAGAGTAGTGAGCATAAAAGTTAGCCATACGACAGCGAGTCATTACCCCCTTGAAGATGTCTCCAAGTATGTTGTCAAAGGTATGATCCCCTTGAATACATTCATGGACTCTAGGGTGTGGTACATTTGGCCTTGAGTCAACTTCTTCCTATTCATCTCCCCCTTGATCACTGCCACTATCTTGACCTTCAATGTCTTGAACGTGGTGATCTTGATCTTGTTCTTGATCTTGGGGATCTTGTGCTTGGGGAACTTTTTGTGATGAGGATGGGTCACTTGGGCCTTGTTGCTCTTGTGGTCGTATATCACCAAGTGTCATCCTTCTCAACGCCATACATGGTGCCTCTTCTTCATCTAGCACACATTGATCAACTTGCTCCATTTAGGAACCATTATTTTCATCAAACACCACGTCACGTGCGATTTCAACACAACCGGAGGTTTTGTTGAATACATGATAGGCGTAGGTGTTTGAATTATAGCCAAGAAAGAAACCTTTATCGGATTTCGAGGCGAACATCAAAATTCGAGGATTCTTGTTAAGAATGTAACACTTGCTATCAAAGACTCTAAAGTAGGAGATATTTGGTTTGTTACCCGTTAGAGTTTCGTATGGAGTCTTCTTCAATAGGCGATGGAGGTAGAGACGGTTTGTGACATGGCAAGCAGTGTTGACTGCTTCTGCCCAAAACCGATCGGATGTCTTGTATTCATCAAGCATTGTTCTTGACATCACTATTAGAGTTCGGTTCTTCCTTTTGGCCACCCCATTTTGTTCGGGTGTGTAGGGTGCCAAAAACTCATGCGTGATGCCCTCCTCGTCCAAATACTCTTCTACTTGGGTGTTCTTGAATTCAGTGTCGTTGTCGCTTCTTATCTTCTTGATTTTCAAGGAGAACTCATTTTGAGCTCTACTCAAGAAACTCTTAATACACCTTGAGTTTCACCCTTATCATGCAAGAAAACACCCAAACAAAGTGAGAAAAATCATCGACAATAACTAAACCATATTTATTACCACCAATGCTTATGTAAGAAATGGGATCGAAGAGGTCCATGTGAAGCATCTCCAATGGTCTCGTTATCGTCATCACATTCTTGGCGGGATGAGCTGTTCCGACTTGTTTCCTGACTTGACACACGTTACAAAACCTATCTTTCTTAAAAACAACATTCTTAAGACCTCGGACGTGATTGCCTTTTAGAAGTTTTGTAGATTCCTTATACCAACATGTGATAGCCTACGATGCCACAACCATCCCATGTTGGTCTTTGCCATCAAGCATGTGTCAAGTTGAGTTTTATCCACGGAGAAGTCTACGAGATAAAGCTTTCCCTTGAGCACACCCTTGAAGGCAGTTGAGTTATCAACTCTTCTAGTGGCAATCGCCTTCGTTAGTGAATAAGCAATTACAACCTTTTGCACATAATTGGGATATGGATAAAAGATTATAATCTAGTGACTCAACATGCATAACATGATAAATAGAGTGTTGTGTTGAAATAGAAATTTTACCCATAACTAGTACCTTCGCTTAGCTATTGTCGCCAAAATAGATACCTTGACTTGGATCATTGGTTTCTTCATACTCCACAAACATCTTTCTCGCTCTGGTCATGTGGTTGGTGCATCCATTATCTAGCACCCACTTTGTACCGCCGGAGGAGTAAGCCTACAAAACAAGTTTAGGCTTTAGTTTTAGGTACCCAAGCTTGGTTGGGTCCTTTGAGGTTAGAAACAAGAGTTTTGGATACACACACACACAAGGCTTTGGTCTCTTGTGGAGTGGCCCAACATATTTTACATAGACATACTCAAATTTACTTCTCATTAGTACATAATGATGAACCCGAAGGGTACGGGGGATGCCCTATCTTTCGATGAGAGTTGATGGTAGCGATGAAAGTGGTGGAGGCCGACATTGGCTGCCCGACTACCACAACCAGAATGGTGTGGCGCCTTGAGCGACAGTTACACCGTCTCCTGATAACTACGATTTGGGGTGCAGGTCGACGTTGTGCTACCCGACTACAACATCCACAAGGGTGTTGCGCCTTAGCGATAGTTACACCAGCTCCTGTTGTTGTTGTTCTTGCCATGCCAAGAATAGCCTTGAACCTGCAAGCAATCGAAGAACAAGATAACAAGCAAACACTCACGGATCTAATAAAGGTGGGGTTCTAATTCAAGTAATCGGAAGATCTCGTCGACACTTGCGTTACAAGGAAGTAGCAAAGGCTAAACTTTTAGAAAACAAAACCCAAGTTATTACTATGGCTGCTACATCCTTATATAGAGGGGAAAGACTAAAACTCACGATGGAGTCACGAGTCTTGTTCGACATTTTATGGGCAGCTCAAGCGTCATCTGCCATTGATTCTTAATCCAATAGAAAGTAGACGAAGAGACCTTTACAGCAAGTACTTATTTGCATTAAACAACCTTGGGAGTTGAGTGTTATGCCCCTTTTAAGCCGGTACTTGCCGCAGTTACGAGGAGCTGAATGGGGCGCATCCCCAGCAGGTGGGTTGCGCAACAGTGCTCTTGCTGCAGCTAGTGCACCCCCATGGTGTACGCTCAGCGCTGCAGAAGATCTCACGCTGGTCGGAGCCTGCATTGCCGGAGTCGGCGTTGCCGGAGTCGGCTGCTGGCTACCAGCTTGTGCCGACACACCCTGTCCTGAGTGTGTCGACATGTACTCCCCGCTGGTCACGGTTCGCCGTGAACGCGGAGGAGGAGAGTTTGCTGCTGAAGGAAGCTTGGTCATCTTCGTCGGCGGAAACTCGTCGCGCAAGGGAAACCCCCCCTACCTGGCGCGCCAAATGTCGAAGTGTTCGGTCGACACTTCCCCCGGGCCTGCACTGGGCAGCCCGCGGAGGTTCTTTTTTCGGTGGGGCTAGTCCCTTGCGGAGAGCTTGAGCATATGGACGAGTTAGTAAGAGTTTGACACGGCGAGTTTTACGTGGTTCAGGCCGCCGGAGAGTAAAACCCTACGTCCACGGCGAGCTATGAAGCTCGCTGTATTGCTTGGTGCTCAGAACCGAGTCCTGAGCTTGAGGATGAGTTACAGCTTGGGAGTGAATGGCTAGCGTATGAGTTGCGGGAGTGCGAACCCCTGCTATCATCGCCTACCCGAGTCTTTTATAGTCCAAGACTTGGGTGGCTTACAAGGGGGGGGGGCCCGGGACCCGACAGGTGGTCCCGGGGAGATTGACTGTTATCTACCGTATCTGCAGTTATGCCGGTAGTTGTCTCTGGCGAAGGCTTCTGAGTCTTCGTCTTGCAGCCCTGCCCATGCCGCATGCTAGTCGTAGTGGATGATGACGGCGGGGGCGGCTTGGCATGTCTTGTCGCTGCGTTTATTGGCTGGCAGGCTCTGACACCGCGCGCCAGTCTGTGATGCGACTGGGCGCAACGGCACCTGACAGAGGCGTGCTCCGCGTCTCCGCGTCTTGGGAAGACGCGGGCCTTGAATACCTTGTACGGGCAAGGTATGGGGCGTCTTTACGCCCGCTGCCTATCGCTCGGGGGCAGGCAGCGCCGTTCTGCTGGCCACGTGGCGGGCCCGGAGCCCTCCTCAGAGGAGAGGGGGGGTCCGGCCCCGCGGGACATGTGGAGCCTTCGGACCTCTCCCCGCGGAGGGGGAGGTTCGGCTTCTATCGGCCACGTGGCGGGCCCGGAGCTCCCCTCTGAGGAGAGGGAGGTCCGGCCCCGCCGGATACGTGGCACCTTCGGACCTCTCCCCCGCGGAGGGGAGGTCCGGCTTCTGTATGCCACGTGGCGGGCCCAAAGCTCTCCTCTGAGGAGAGGGAGGTCCGGCCCCGCCGGATGCGTGGCGCCTTCGGAGCTCTCCCTGCGGAGAAGGGCGAGTTCCTTAGGCATTTTCCTCTATGCGCGGGGTACCCCATATCGCGTGTACCGACAGGTGGTATGGAGAATTTAATTCTGCATAGGGAATCGTCATTGTCACGTACCTCACGTCGTGGAGGCCGATACCTAAAAGATCCATCATCAAGCTCGGTATCCGCTGAATACTCCGCCTCGTCATATCTTGCAGCGCTACCAACGAAGTCGTGGCCGTCATCAACAATCTGTCCCTCTCTTTTGCGTCTAACCTGTTCCATTCTTTCCAATCGCTCAATGATTGCTACAAGAGAAGTGTTAATAGCCCCAGCAGTGCTCTCTAATGTGGTCAGCTTTGTGTTGGTACAAATCTGCGTCGACTCTAATTGACCAATGTGTTCATTAGTGAGTTGAATATCCTCGTTGAGTGCATCCGTGTGCAGCTTCACTTGGTGTACGAAATGCTGAATAATGCCCCTCGTACGTGGTGAATGTGGAAATGTCTCATAAGCATCTGCTGACATGGTTAGTAAAGACAAGAAGTACAACAACAAGCAGCTTAATCCGAGCAGTTGATAAGAGGTGGTAGGACACAAACACTTCCTCACTAGCAAGAAATCAAGCTCTTAGAAGTTCTTACCATGCGATGCAGGAGGCGCCAACAATCAGCAAGAACAACAATAAACGGTGGCTGCCAGCAAAATCCTATAGTGTTGTAGATAATTTTGTGGAGCCGTAGGTCACTGCTAGACACAATTTGCAAAAAGGAACAACTATTACCACATTAGTCACAACAAGTTGAATAAACATTCCATGATGGTACTGTGCTGGTCCTAGTTTAAACCGTAATAGAGACACGAGCCATTACTCCACTTGACGTTGGATTTACTGCAATAGAAAAGTTCGGACAGCCCGAATGTTGTATTTTAACAAAACGTTCAAAACGACAAGTTGAACTTCGAAACTTGAAACAAATGTTATCCAAACTTTTTTGCACTTAGAAACTTTTTCTAGCAATTTTAATCAGTGCGGCATTTTTTTCACGTGCATTTTTCTTGCTGCGTGCGACTTTTCTTTTGCACTTGCCTTTTTCTCAACTTTGGGTAGATAATAAAAATGGACATAGAACAAAGTGGCACGAACTCGAAACTCTAGCAATGAAAAACTTAGGACCAGCAACTCGACACAAAAGGCAACCGTGAATTCAACGAGTCGAGAACTAATCTAGGTAAATAAAGAACAAAGGAGAAGGAAATCTCTCACCGCTCAAACTGAAATCTGATACCACTTGATGAACCCGAAGGGTACGGGGGATGCCCTATCTTTTGACGAGAGTTAATGGTGGCAATGAAAGTGGTGGAGGCCGACGTTGGCTGCCCGACTACCACAACCAGAATGGTGTGGCGCCTTGGCGACAATTACACCGTCTCCTGATAACTATGATTTGGGGTGGAGGTCGACGTTGTGCTACCTGACTACAACATCCACAAGGGTTCTGCGCCTTAGCGATAGTTACGCTGGCTCCTGTTGTTGCTGTTCTTGCCGTGCCAAGAACAGCCTTGAACCTGCAAGCAATCAAAGAACAAGCAAGAACAAGATAACAAGCAAACACTCACGGATCTGATAAAGGTGGGGTTCTGATTCAAGTAATCGAAGGTCTCGTCGACACTTGAGTTACAAGTAAGTAGCAAAGGCTAAACTTTCAGAAAACAAAACCTAAATTCTTCCTATGGCTGCTACTTTCTTATATAGAGGACAAAGACTAAAACTCAGGATGGAGTCACGAGTCTTGTTCGGCATTTTTTGGGCAGCTCAATCGTCATCTTCCATTGATTCTTGATCCAATGGAAAGTATACGAATAGACCTTTGCAGCAAGTACTTATTTGCATTAAACAACGTTGGTAGTTGAGTGTTATGCCCCCTTTAAGCTGGTACTTGCTGTAGTTACGAGGACCCCTCAGGTGGAGCAGCTTTGATTGCCTTGATCCCTCTTTCACTCCTAGCTGGATCAATTCCCAAACACCTAAGAGTAAAAAAAGTCATCACAAGGCTTTAATAGCTCCCCATTGAAGGAGAATTAATTTTAACAGTCATGAACGAATTCACCTGATAATTAATTCACGTGCACGAGCACGTTTCATTGGATCTTGATTACCTATCAGCGGTGAATAGCCTGCCGTTGTGGTTGTATCAACGGTAGTGGTGTCCTCATCACATAAGATGCATTAAAATCATTAAACATAGTTAGGTTAACATTCTTAGCAATTTTAGCATCTTTAGCATATTTATCAAATTTTACCATTTCAAGAGAGGTAGAAACATGACATTCATTCAATGTTTGGTATGATCCTTCCTTGACAAAGGCAATATTCATCTTGTTATTCTTGGTAATTTTAGCATTTTGCTTTCCTTCCCTTGAATAGCCAAGACCATCTTTGATCAAGGGAGACCTTGCAACTGAGTATGCACTACGTGCATACTTGATCTTCTCCTTGTCAAAGACGCCACCCTTGGATGTACTCTTGCTCTTTGCCATATTAAGCGTATCTTTTAAATTAAGTACAAGATTTGCACATTTACAAATTTTAGTGTTTGACTCTATATTGGACAAGTTTGATCTTGTTGAGGCGGAAGAGGGAACACTTGACTTAAGAGTTACGAATTGTGCCTTAAGATTCTTATGAGCTTTGTTCAAACTCACAAGCTCATATTGGAGCACAACATTCGAACTCTTGAGACATGAAGTGGTCTCCTTGCATTCCGCAAGTTCAAGTTGAAGCGCCATGTTCTTCTTCTCAAGCTCGAGGAGCTTCTCAAGGTCAAGATTCTTTTGCTTCTCCTTGATAAGCAAATCATCTTGTCGCTCAAGAAGTTCATCCTTATCTAAAATTTCATTAGAGAGATTTTTCAATTTAATCAAGGCTCTTTTACTCAACCCTTCAAACATATACTCATTCTCACTATCACTATCAAAGTCTTCATCTTTAATAGAACGCAGGGAGAGTTTAATTTTTACCTTCCGCTTTCCCTATTTTGCCATGAGACATGTGTGACTTGAGCTCTTCCACTCTCCCTTGTTTGGCAAGAGAGTCTTCTTCATCATTGGCTTCTTGATGGCGATGGTTGTCACTTCTACCTCATCATCGGAGGAGGACTCATCGTTGGAATTCCACTCCTTGCCAACATGAGCATGCCCATGTGCCTTATTCTTTTGGAACATCCTCTTCTCTTAAGGCTTTTCATCCTTGTTCTTCTTCTTCTTGTCTTCTTCCTTTTCGTATGGGTAATTAATGATGTAATGCCCATACTCGCCGCAATTGTAGCAAGCTCTCTTGGTTCTTGACTTGCTCTTGTCCTTGCTCTCATAGTTTGGCCCTCTTCTTTTCTTCATCATTCTCTTGAATCTCTTTTGAAGAAGGCCAACTCCTCATCATCCATATCAGTGCTTTCTTCTTCACTTTCTTCATCATTGCTTGAATCTTGTACCTCTTAACTTTTGTACTTGGCTGAAGCTTTGAGAGCAATGCTTTTTTTATTGGAGGATGTAACCTTGGCAAGGTCGTTGACGTGGCATACTTCCATCTCCATCATCTCGTGGTTGATGATTTTACCAAGGACCTCATCCGGAGTCATTTTATGGAAGTCTGGACTTTCACGGATGAAGGTGCAAAGTGTCACATTGCGAGGCATGAAGGTTCTTATCATCATTTTGACTACTTCATGATCCCCCCACTTTTTGCAACTGTACGCTCGACTCTTATTGATGAGAGTCTTGAGTCGGTTGTACATCTCTTGGGGGGTCTCGCCATCTTCCATGACAAATCTTCCAAGATCTCCCTCAATCATCTCTATCTTTGCTTCCCGAACGGAGTTGTTGTGTTCATGCGCGATTATGAGTGTGTCCCAGATTTCTTTGGCTTATTCCAACACATCCACCTTGTTGAATTCTTCTTGGCTCAAAGAAGAGTTGAGCACGGCCGCCGCTTGAGCATTGCGGTGGATAAGTTGTTCTTGCTCCGGGGTATGCTCCTCATCATCCACGGGAATATCTACACCTGTACATATAACGTGCCAAAGTGTAGGGTTGAGAGAAATTAGGTGTAATTTCATGTTGTGTTTCCACATAGTATAGTTGGTGGAGGCTTGCCCAAAGGAATAGACAAATAATTTGTATGATAATTTAAGCACTCATAGTTGAAAGGATATCATGTGTAGTCCTCTTCGTGCTTCTTGATTTTTTTTATTTCTCAAGTCTCCTCTTCCTTCTTGATTTGTCTTTTGCTTTTTAAAAAAGATCCGCAATACGCTTCACTTCTTCATCTTCATCATCGGTCTCAAAGTCGAAGGGAGGAGAGTTTGGCTTGTCCTTGCTTGAGTTGACTATCTGGTTGGGCGAGGACTTGAATTCTTCCTCGCCGTGGGCGCTGTTCTCGCCGGTGCTGGTGGTGTCGACAATCGGTAACTCCTTCTTGTCGTTTTCCCCATCTATTCTCCAAGCGGTTAAGCTTTCAGGATAGTTAGGCTCTGATACCAATTGAAAGTTGCCTAGAGGGGGAGAGGGAATAGGCGGAATACCCGAAATTTGGCTTAATAAAAACTAATTAGTTCACAGAGTGCACACTAGTCCAGCCTTGGGGCGAACTAGTCCGGTCATAAGGAAATTTAACTCAAAGGTAGAGATCATTAGAAGTTTTTGCTGATCTATTTGATAAGTAGTGAAGTACTATAGCCCAGCAATTTAGTGGTGAGGTTGATTAGAAAAATAACCGACTAGAACTAGGTGGATTGCAAGACTTAAATAATAAATGTGAATAACTTTAAAATGATCTAGCAAGAAACGAGAGGCAAACCAAACAAGCAAATCACATGATTTATCTCATCATTTAAGACTTAATCCCCGCAGTCACTTCCAAGTCTCAAACAGACTAGTCTGACTCACAATAGACTAGTCCGATCTCACACAGAAACTCTTGTTCCGGTTAGAAATGGACTAGTCTGACAGAGCGAACTAGTCTGGCCCCTAAGGGCGGACTAGTCCGGTCCTTCAGGACATAGTTCCTAAAGGACTTAGACACTCTCACCACGGACTAGTCCGTCCCCAAACGGACAAGTCCAAACTCACACAGGAACTCTTGATCCGTCTAACATCAGATTAGTCTGATGTGGCTAGACTAGTCCAGCCTTCCAGCCCGGATAAGTCCGGCCCTGTTCTTAGGGCTAGCTCAATTCTTCTCTCCAACTAACCTAAACTTGGACTAAGAGATCTTAGATGATTCTCAACACCTTGACCCTATGAACACACTCATACTAAAAGGCTAAACTCAACTCAAGTAAATGTAAGCCCTAAATTCTACTATTCGGGTATTTTCGCCTTTTTCACTACAGGAAATAGGGCAACATACGACAGACTGTATAACATACGACGGCTAGCTGTCGTATATAAACTTACATACGACGGTCAGCAGAGGCTGTCGTATATAAGTTTATATACGACAGTACAACCGTCGTTTAGTACATGGCTGTCGTATATAACTGTTATATACGACAGCCAACCCTAAGTTATCGTATATAGCAGTTATATACGACAGCCAAACCGAGGCTGTCGTAAATAAAGCTTATTTACGACGGCCCATGGTGTGGCCGTCGTAAATAAGGCTTATATACCCGCGCGCTCGGGTTGGCGCGGGCATTCACGCCCGCGCCGACCCGAGCCCGAGCAGCCCTAAACGCCCCGATCGCCGCCCGCCGCCGCCCGCCCGCCGCCGCCAGCCGCTGCCCGCCCGCCGCCGCCAGCAGCCGCCCCGGCCGCCCCCCCTCGGCCGCCGCCACCCGCCCGCCAGCCGGCGCCGCTGCCCGCCAGCCGCCCCCCCGGCCGCCCCCCCCCCCCAGCCACCGCCCCGGCCGCCCCCCGCTCGCCCGCCACCGCCAGCCGCCGCCACCGCCCCGGAGGTCCCCGCCCCAGCCTCCACCACGCGCTGTGCGCCGCCGCGTCGTGCCGGTCCGCCTCCACGCCGTCAGCTGCCCGCCTCGCCGTGTGCCGCTCGCCGCGCCGCCTCCACCGTGAGGTAAGTCGCCCGCCTCCCTCCCCATCTAGAAAGTTTGGTTTTTTAATTACCAATTGTTTAGATTATGCTTGTTTGTTTTTTATTGTTTAGTGGATAATTTCTTATATTTAGATGAATTGATATGCTTAGGTTTAATTATTGCCCAGGTTTATTTGAATTGCTAGCTAGGTGTTTTTTTAATTGCTTAGAATTGATAAGCTTGTTAACTACGGTAATTATGTTTTTTTAGATGAGTTGTTAATTGCTTAGATGATTAATGCATATGAGTTAATAGTTTAATTGATTATTATTTCGATTGTTTGAGTGTTTAAAAGTACTATATGTACATAAATGAGCTTAGGGCCCGATACGACCCATTTAGTGGTAACGTATACGTCTACAAAAGCACGATGTGAACAACCTAGGCCGCCTCGCCCTACCACCCACCCCCTCCCCCCCCCCCCCCCCCCCCCGCGGCGTTCGGCCTCCGATCCCCCATCCCCCTCAGGGAAGCACGGTATGGGCGTCCAAGGTTTTGTGCGAATGGCTAAACGGATGGTAAGTTTCTTGGTAGTTTTTATTATATTCATAATGTAGTATTGTTCGTACTAACATATGTTCACAGGAAAAGGAGACCGGTGTGCGACCGAGTGCTACTGCGGTCTATAGGAGAGGTCACGCTGACCCTTCTGAGCTGGAGCAGTGTAGTCAGTACGCAGCGGAGCGCCTGGTAAGTTTCATGACCTCTGAAATTATTTGACACTATATATGTTGTTGAACTTACACAATTTCATTGTTTTTCAGACTAGGTATGGGCAAGAGGCTGTGAGGATACACGGCGAAGGGTTCGATTGGGAAAACTACCCGAACATCGACCCTCAAGCCGCGTATGCAAGCGGAGGTGGAAAAGCACACGGAAGGTGAATTCATTTACTTTCATTGTTTTCAATTCAAGATTATTTAATTTTACCTTGAATTGATTCATTTTTTTAGGCTTGCCATATTCTCTAGAGTCGTCAACTCTAGGGAGGCACGACCTGCGAGAGGCAACTCCTCGTAGTCTTCGGCTGCAGGCTCCTCCAGTCGCCGTGTCACCGAGAGAGATCTCGAAGTCATGGCACTTCGGGAGAGCTTGGCTCGGCAGGAGGAGGCCTTGGCGAGAGAGCGAGAGAACAACAGGGCTGCCATGACGTGCCATGCGTCCTATATGGCACAGATGCAAGCGGCAATGGAAGTAAGAAACATACAATTATAATTTAATTACATTGCATTTCAATTAGTTTTGTAAATTGTAATGTTTGAAATGACAGGCGCTAGCTCGACAGCAAATCCAGATACCGTTGTGGCAGCCACCTCCGTTCGTGCTGGAGCCGTCACCACCACAGGAGCAGTTTTCTGGAGTACAGGTATAAAAAGAAAGTTACATTAAGTGGAAGCCCCAACCGCTAAGAATCCTAATGAAACTAGAAAAACAATTGTAAACTTGTACATATGTCACTGTGTTTCGCAGGGATCAGGGACGGAGGCTCAGACTCCATCGCCACAGCTAAGGGCGGCAGGTTCGCCACGGCAGGATGACTTCTTCGCTCCCGGAGGTAGTGGAGGGGCTAGTAATCAATAGATTTGTGATTTTGTTTTTATTTGTGTGGATGTCAGACTTCGTGATTGTCGATGTGTACTATTGCACTTTGTTGTGAATTTATATATCAAACTGTTTTGTTGTTGTCTAATGATTTAGATGTGTAGCTGGCCATCGAGCCAGGTTAGCCATTTTCTGTTTTTTTAAAAAAAATGAAAAAGCTTATATACGATGGCCTGTATAGTTTATATACAACGGCCACTATACAAGGCCGTCGTAAATAAGCCTAAATTATATACGACGGCTGGGCCAGGCTGTCGTATATAAGCTCTTATATACGACAAGCAGGGTCCAGCGGCTGTCGTATATAAGCTCTTATATACGACAGCCAGAGCCCAGCCGTCGTATATAAAGGCACTGGTCCACTGGGGCAAGTCTACGAAACGGGTCGTTGTATATAAGTGGTCGTCGTATATATACTGTTTATACGATGATGCCGTCGTATATAACTATATATACGACAAAATATATACGACAGCCACAAATCGTCGTATATAAACAACTGTCGTCGTATATAAACTATATATGACGGCTTCTGCTTTATATACGACGGTTTTAGCCGTCGATTGCTGACGGGAATCTGTAGTGTTTCTCTTCTTTTTCTTTTTGAGTGCATCCATCTTCGTCGATTTATTAGTCATATGTACTTACACTTGTAATGCTAATTAGTCACTTAAATGTTATCATTAATCATCAAAACACACGGGAAATTAGCCTAATACACTTTTAGTGTCCGGCTTCAAAGTCATCCTTAACCGATAATGGTGAGTTGGTTGACAGCAGGAGGTGGCAGTCGTGGTTGAGAGAGGCGGAGACGAGCCGGTTGAAGTCCATGGCGTCCAGGTCCATTAGCTGGTGGGAGGGAACACACGACACGAAGGCTGCGCGTGACTGCACAGAGATGGAGCAGCTGCGCCATCATGCTCAGGTTGCCCTCTATCTTGTCCTAGGTGGACGAAGGGAACGATGGTAGCCACAGATATGTGGGCTCGCTCCTGGTCTCCGCCATGTATTTCCTCAGCAGAGCCAGCTGCTGCTGCACCCTCTTCAATGATTGACAAGAAGAATAGGACGGGCTGTCATCAGATGGAGCAGTAAAGCAGTGTGTGAGCGCCGTGATGCAGCGGGTGAGCTGCGCCTTGGCCTGCACCGATGGCCTCCCCATGGGCTGGAACACCAGGTCCGCCAAGATGATGCAGGATATGCCAATGAAGGTCCCCACCAACCGCGCGACGGTGAACGTCATGGCTGGCTCGTCGTACCGCCACCCCATGATGACGATGGCCGACAGCGCGGCCGCGACGCCACCGACAGGGCCCTAGGCGCGGCTGGGCTTGAGGAAGGTGTCGGTGATATGACCAAAAGGCAATCATAATAATTGGGATCTGTTGGATATTTGATCCATAAGCATTTAGGATACTAATGGGATTGCGGCCAAAAAATCCATTAGTATACATATAAATACGAGGGGTAGGGTTAGGAGCTGAGGACTACCCTACCACATGATAGCCCTAGCCGCCACTTTTTGCGGGCCTCACGTCGAGACCCTTGCCGCGCGCGCAATGCTAGCACACCGGCGCTCGACGTTCCTCCCCATACGTGTAGACTCCGTGGAGGCGCTGCTTCTACTGCTGCGCTAATCGGCTACGACAAACGTGGTCGTCTACCTGCTGCCGTGACAAGGACGTGGAAAAGACGAATGTGGCAGTCTCCTTCTCTTACACCGACGCTTGTCTATTTTCTGTTGCGCTACGCGTCTAGTGGTAACGATCTATGACCTCTGTACTCGTATGTTTTCAGTATGATGCGCTAAAATTGCTAAAGTAGCGGACCGACGATTTCCCAAAAGAAGGTGGCGAGGACCATAGTAGGGCGAGGAATCGCAGGTCCATGGACAGGAGAAGCCTTTGCGAGATGAGGCAGCCCAGCGCGCCGTAGACGGAGCCCAGGGCGGTGCCGTGGGCGCGCGTGATGCCCAGAGCCCACTTGGAGTCACGCCCCGACGCCATGGTGGTGGCCACAATGAGACCCGACAAGAATCCATGGTCGTTGCTGCCCAACAGGACGGTGAGGCCGAGGGAGAAGCCGCATTTGGCCGCCACGATGAGCTCGAGCCGCCGCGCCTCTGCCGCCACGCGCCGCCCCGCCGATCTGCCCGCCTCAGCCCTCAGACGTCGCACCGCCCTGCCTCCATTTTTCTGAATCGGGTGTGAATCAATGGGCTCGGGGGTATTTCGGTTAATATCTTCTTTCCCCCGATTTTCTTTTTCTTTTATCAAATTTATTTGTAACGAAGTCGGTGGCTAACTGCGGGTTATCCAAAAAAAACTTGTGGCTTAAAAACACAAAATCTGAAAAATAGAGACTAGATCACAATTGACTTCTAAAATTATACCTATAACACAATTGGCACCATAAATAATTTAATGAGAACTTATCAGGTCCATAGTTCAAGAGACAAACAGAATTAAGATGCATTGCCATAAAACTACTGGCTAACATCTATGGATAAATTTGTGAATAAGTTCTACATTCATCTGATTGTACAAGGTAATTATTGAATCTTACACTGCTACATCAGTCGTTAGAAATAATCCAACACAGGAGCCGTGGAAGGGCTTATTTCCTTCTTCTGAACAGCGGGCTTGAGACGGCCAGTAAATCATTGAACTGCATGATGCTAATTTTCATCAGGAAGCCAAATAGACGAAAATCTATAATCTGCATTCTTAGATAACAAGCCTACCAAATCGTTTGGCAACACAGATGTAAAGAGCACAAGGAAACAACAACAAAGTTTGTGTCTTTGCACTATTCTATCTTCGTATCATTTGCAGAGATTATCTGCCACAAAAGAAAGCGTTGGGGGCTGCGACTCAGTCCCGGAGATAACCATTTATAGAATGCTATCACCAGCATACAATACTGGAAGCTTGGAAGAACATTGACAAACATATTAGGCTCAACCATTCTTTACCAATTAGAAGAAAGAAATCTCAGAAATGTATCCATATATTGTACAGCACATGAAGCAAGCTGAAAGCAGGGATTCAAAGAATCAACATAACAGAAATAATCTCTAATAATTGTCCTCCAATGATTACCAGGTGTGATCAAAGTCCTACAACAACAACAAAGCCTTTGTCTCAAGCACATTGAAATAGGCTACATATGAACATAGTTATTAAAGGCAACTCAGATTTTGGAACAAAATTTGTTCAACTCAAATTTCAAATGAGGGCAACACAAGGAATTTTAAATTGTTATGTTAAAATTCTTATTTACAACAGCCAAACCAAAATCAGATTTTATATTTGAATTCCTTAGGTCCAAATTAGTGGATATGTAAAGTTTCATGAATTGTTGAAATAATTTGCTATCCATTTTTCCAAAGACTTAAATTTGTAAAGAATTCAAATGCATATTTGAATTTGGATGAAACTTGCCCAAATATCCAAATCCAATTCAGATTTCAACTTCAAATAATTGAATTGATCATTTGCCAAATTTGGAGGATAAGAGGGAGCTGACTGTGGGACCCACATGTCATTGAGGCAGTTAAATTTTCAAATGATCTCAGTGCACAGTCTCTATTTTTTGCTCCTTCAGTCGGTTCACTCGAGACATAAGCGAGCAGCACCGAGCGCACCGAGGGCAGACCGAGACACCTCTCCCCATTGTTCTCTCGCGCTGGAGAGCTGCCTGGGTGCTCTTCCCTCACTACCGTGCTCCTTTTTGCCCACAGAACCGAGCACGTCTCTGTTTCCTTCTCCCTCGCGCAAGAACCCAACCGAGGCTACCGCAAATCCTTCGATCGCTCGGGCACCCATGAGCTGACATGCAAGCCTCGGTAAAATAGCAAAACGGCACTGCATGACTGCCTACTGCATCCTAGATAACACACCGAGCACACTACTCTCCCAACGCCGAGAACACTTTTGTCTTGCGGCGGCCGAAAACATCCGCAGCTTCGATCCTCCGTGGACAGCTCACTCCAGAGCCTCGCACGGCCAAGCAAAGGTACCCACAGAAGCGCTAGGGCCCCGAGCTGCTCACCTCCAAAACTTAGCCCGAGTTGTTGCTCATCGCTAGTGAATTTCCGATTCTTCTTCCGGTCGGCGCAAAACGACCCGTGAGTAAGAATTAGTTAAATTCACAATCAATATCCCTTTTTAGTGCACCAAACTAAGCTCAAACGAGACTCGATGGCGAACAAGTTTGCTTCACAACCCTAGCTTGAAAACGTCTATAGTCGGCGTATTTGAAGGTTTTCCGACGGCGACCGTAGGGGAAGTCGTCGGGTGCACGGTGAGATCGTGGTTAGAGCCATTCCCGAGCCTTTTCACCACCATGCCGAGCTTCTCTAGCCATCACTGATGCTGTAAGTCCATTTAAGTGGGCATTTGGAGGGCTAGCGCGTCGGGGCGACGCCGCCGAAGGGGAGCCGAGCCACGGTGCCGTCACGGGCTATATTGGAGCTGTCTCTGGCTCGGGGAAACCCACCAACGTGTTCAGCGCGATGGGTTAGGCCCTGGCGACAAGCAGTAGCTTGGGAGAAGACTGGGAAGATGGAAAACGGCGAGCTCCGGCGAGCTCGGCGGCACGTGAGCCGGAGGTAGACGAAGGAGGGGTCGGTCCCACGTGTCAGTCACTCGTTTAATAGGAGTCGGATCTTCTGTGGTGCTGGATTAATTTGTGGTTGTGCTGGAACGACTATAGCTCCATGTGTCGACGTCTGAGAACGTGCCACGTCACCCCATGGGCCACTGTCAGGGATTTAAACTTTTTCCGATTTAATTCAAATTCTAGATTTCCTCCAAACTTTAGAAGAGCATAACTTTTGCTAAGAAACTTCAAATTTAGTGATTCAAATTGGGTTAGATTCAGATTAAAAAAATCTATCCAAATATGCAACCCAATTTGTATAAAAGTCATTATTTAATTATAGAAAATTCTTTAAACCTTTTCAGCAAAAGAGTTTGAGTTTGGTTTATCCAAAAATCCTCAAATTTTGCAAGATTAATCTTTAGGATGTTATTGAACTCCTGTAAAAAATTCACCTCATTTGAAGTTGATTTGTTTAGGGGAATTCAGATTTAAATTTGCGGTGTTCAAATGAATACAGAAACATTTTTAAAGAATTCCCAAAACTTGGAAATTCAGTTCTGGGCAATTCTTAGCTCTAAAAATCCTAGTAAAATTCATGAAGGCACTATGAACTATAATTAAAATTTTAATTCACTAGGTTTGACATGAACATGGGTGTTACCTCAGAATTAATTCCTCTTTGCTTAATTGCTTAGAAAATTGTTCTGAATAAACCACTCAGTGAAAAGTGCTAATTTTTGGTCCAGATGACTTTCTTGTGAAAAAGAACTCACATGAAAATTTTCAGCTCCATTGGAACTCTGGATCACCACTGTTCTGTTCAACATTTTTAGATGATCAAAACACAAGTGATGAAAAACACTTATCACTTGATCATGTTACTTAACCCAAACCTTAGCACCAGTGTCATTTTAAATTCTTAAATAGAGTTCCAGTTTTTAAACTTGTCATTAGAGCTTATGAGTATAAGCTTTACAATTAAATACTTGTGTATAACCATAAAGTGTAGCCTCTACGTGAGGACTTATGAAGAAATTGAAGTGGAGATCAAAGAGGGAGGAAAGCGAGTGATCAAATCTCAGGTGATCTTTATTAACTGAATATATATTAGTCACCTGCAAAACAGGCAAGCCCCGATTTGCATACAAGTATTTTTATAAAGTCTTTTCATTTCTAGAGATCATTGCTTTGAATGATTGAGTGTGTTAAGTCTAGTTGATGTTAAAAACCCAGTTGCATGACCAGAATGTCCTAAGAGAGAAAGGATAGAATAGCACCTCCTTGAGTGGGATTTCGCTACGCTAAATGTTAGTAGAAAAGGTTCCGTAGAAGTCAAATAGTTCGAATCTGCTGGCGAGTTTAGCGCTTGGTTTCTTGGAGCGAGTCATGGATAGAAACAATGAAGAAAGTTCACAATTAAGAAATGGAGACCGGGCAAGGAGGTTTAGATGCAGCGTTGCAGACCGTGCGTGCATAGCATTGCCTGTGTCGGTTAAGGCCCGTCCGTACTTGGCCCTATTGGACAAGTTTGAGTTGTGTACCGGGCGCATATTGGCTATATGGGACCTAGAAAATCGATGTACCTTGTGAGATCTACATTGGAACTTGTCTAATCATCTTAGGCTTTCGACGTCACGATAGCAAGAGATAACTCGCTCAAGAACATATCGTTGCGGGTATATACCTTGAGGGAGTTTGCTATTCGGGGCAATTGGACTGCGTCCTGTGTGGAAGAACTTGGAAAAGATAGTCGCGTACAACATCAGTCGAGATTGCTGCCGGCAACTCGGAGTATGGATGTATGTGTCATGTAGTCCGGGCGTGTACTGATTCGAATCACCGTCGCTCGCGGTCATATGAGCATACTTGTGCACTGCGTCTTGACATAGTAAGAATTGAACTGGTTTCCTTTGAATATTGATAAGGCTGATGCTTTAACTTGTAATGGAACCATGCTTGTTGTAGAGATAGTGCTAATTAAATTTTACTTCACTTTGTGCATGAAGCATCGCAACAAAGCGTTTCTTGTTTGATTGTGGAGTTGTGATGCTGTTCGGCTCAAGATCTTTACAATGAGTCTTAAAAATCTGAAAATTAAGGATCAACATTAGGCGAGTCCATTATGCAAAATTCAGCTAACCTATTTCAATCCGTCGTGCATATAGAGTTTCTTGTTTAGGAGAGACGAATCAGTCTTGCTGAGCCTTTGTGCTCACGCTTGCTATATGTGATTTTGCAGGTTAACATCAATACTAAAAAGAAAGTTGTCCGGTGAAACTCGGAGACTTTCGAGTCGTTTAACACATGGAGAACTCAGCCGCTGCAATATCTCCGTGTTGCTAGCGAAAGGAGTCTGCGAGCTCGACTTCTTCTCGTGTGCTCATTAGTTATTCGACGTGAGCTGATTATAGTCTTCCGCTGTAGCTATTTGATGTAAATTATTTATAAAGAACACTTGTAAGCGTCCGCTTTTAATTTATGTAATACATGTTTCTTTATAAGTGTGTTGTTGGATGCTGCATAACACGGCACCACCCAATGCGATTCCCTGACGAGCGGCACGGCCTCGTGAATGAACAGGTGGTCGAGTCCCTCTCACTTCCTTCGCCGGCACCCTCCCCCCGCCCGGCATGCTGCTTCCTCCGCCGGGTGCCCCCCCCTCCCGCAGATACTCTTCTGCTGCTCGCGCCTCTCCAGAAGGGTGGCTCTGCCCCCCCCCCCCCCCCACCCGCCTTACGCCAGAAACTAAGGCGACCCGGACGCCTTACCTCCGCCGGAAGTCTTAGCGCTTAAGCGTCGCTAAGGCGATAACCGACGCCTTGAAATCCATGCATATGAAACCCAGATGCTGGCTCACCAAGCTATCCCAACCCTCCTCCTTTACCTGAGCTTGTAACCGACTATACCTAGAAAGGCATAGGCGAAGTTATCAAAGTTCTAAAATCAAAGCTAAATAAAAATATCTCCAAACTTGAGGATAACTTTACCGATGGAATTAATGCTGACACACGTCGCATCCCAAAGTAAGGAAGTATTGATCAGAAGGGTTTAACAATCCTATCTTCAGTCAGGAGGGTTTCAATCAATATAGATCAGCACTGCCGCTAGAGGACCATACTGCAAAAGCTACAAATCACATCCAATAGATTAGAAAGGCATCTGCCATACAAACTGAAACCCAAGAAATAAGGTTAACTTCAGAAGACAGTGGAGGAAGAAAATAACTTTATATGTTGTAGAAAACAAAACCCCCTCGATGATAAGTGCAAGGAATTGGCCAAAGTTAGAATACTGAATATCCTAGTGCCCCGGCATTGACATTAATGGATCAACGTACTTGTCTGAATGTGACTGGAAATCCACTTTTGCTCCTTCCCACTAGAACTAACAAGGGCCATTCTCTTGCAAAAAGAGAGAAAAAAAACCAGTGTGATGAAAAATAAGAAAAGAAGTTACCTTCATATTAACAGCATGAATAAGACCCAGATCTAGGTCCTTATGCCAAAAACATAACATAAAGATAAAATATTAGGCCAGCAAAAAGTTCTTACGCCAAACAAATTTGTTATCATTAATATGACACTGAATGTACATGATTACAGTACATGTATGACACATCCATAGTAACAATGAATCATTTTCCAACTAACACTGCCGGTGGTTTCTGCATGAACATTACCACAGTCATATATATCACAAGATAAGAGTAGGCTAGTAGCCCTGATCTAAAAGCCTGTCCAGAGAGCATTTGAAAACACAAGGATACCTCCCCAAATGTGTTGGGGCTGAAGATAATAGGCTGCACTGATAAAATTTTTTCCCATTTTCATTGATTATCTTGTTAGTGAATTAACATACATGGTGGTAAATAAAGGGAATAGAATACTAATTAGGAAGGAAGACTAGTAGTTCAGGCATTGCGAATCCTAGATAATAATTTTAGTGAACTTTGCTTTTGCATACTACAAATGTTTTAGTTCACAGGCATACGCATAGTTTATTACTCGATGCTCCTGTGAACAGCTTCTAAATCCTTAAAGTGGTTCAAGAAAAAAATCCTTGAAATCGTCCTGTGTAAATTTATTTGCTTTTATGGTAGAGAAACTCCAAAGAACAGATCCTTGGAACTTAAAATGAAGATCCCCAAAACTACAACAAAACCCCTCTATAACTCATACTTGAATGAAACCACTCCAAAAGCTGGAAATTTTAAGAAGAAACCTCTATGAAAATGGTGCTAACTGCTACCTTTTTTTCTCGAACGCGCAGGAGAGCTGTGCATAATTATATTTTTCTTGAACACGCAGGAGAGCTGCAAACCATTATCTTAAGAAGAAATTGGGTTAAAAGAAAACCTGTACAACACACAATACAACACCTTCAAATGCTGTCTAGAGTTGCGAGTCTTGGGTCCAGAGTACTCTTGCCTTGTTTCCCAAGGCAAAATCTTCAAATCGCATAAGTGTCAGGAAGATTACCGAGGGAGTCGCTTCGTCAACCATAATCTGCTTCATGAGAGGCAGAATACCCCCAGGATAATATTTTCCTTCAATATTTCCTGATTGCTTTGCTGAGCACTCTCCGGTACCTATGCACAATTCAATTTTGGATGTGTCTTTTGGGTTCCCTCACTCTCTTTCATGTGCATGTTGAGTTCGGGTGACAATACCCAATGTTTCAGCCGCTACCGATTCCTCTATGTGGCCTTCAATCGATGCAATGGGCCCCAGCCTGTCATAACGAACCGATCTTTCTGAGTCACCCTTGCCAACAGCGCATTGACCCACAGCACCAGAATCATGAAGCGGACCTGAAGGAGACGCCTGGGCACGACAGCGTCGGCGAGACAACCTGCCTCATCATTGTCGCATCTGGGGGCAGAGGAGGCTCTTGATCAGAATCACCAGGCCAGAGGATAATCGAGAACCTAATATCAACGTGATAAATTAGGGTTCTCCTCGACAGTTCAGTGATCCGGTGCTCTCTGCTAGATGGTATTGTCAACGGTAGGGTTTTAAATCCATGCCTGTACGCCTAAGCATCGGCCAGGCGCCCAGACGCCGGCGGCGGGCGAGCGGACGGCGCCAGCGAAGGCGGGAGGGCAGAGGCGGGTGGAGGCGAGCGAGGGCATGTGGGAAGCGAGTGGGCGGGCAAAGGCGAGCGATGGTGGGCGAGCGAGCGGGGGGCAGGCGCAGGCGGTCCGGCTGGTCTAGACTCGACCCGATTATTAGAGGGGAGAAAATCAGATGACTAATCCTAGTGTCAAAGGGTACAATATATAGAGGGATTAGGGGAGGGAAAAGAATTATTATGCCCCTAACCTTAATCACATCCAAAGGACTAAAATACCCCTAATTACCCACTAATTACACAGTCTAACACCGATTAATGTGGACCGGCGAATGAGATCCGACGGTCCTGATTTCATATGGTGCCATATAAGTTTCTATACTCAGTAGTCACGCCTAACCCTAAATCCTTTCCTCCCTCAGCCTCTCTCTCCCTCCACCGGCGGCGAGCAAAGGCGGCTGCGAGGGGGCGGCGGCGGTGGCGGCGGCAATGGCGGCGACCGCTGGCCAAGCGAGGCTGCCGACCATGGCGTCTAGACCGAAGCGTCTGGACGCCTACTTTTAAACACTGGTCAACAGGTCCTAGCACCATGTTGTACAATGAAATGAGGCTAGGTCCACCAATGTTGCGTATCAGGATGGACTTGTCAAACCCATCCATAAGGATTCAAGAGATGCTCAACGGTGGGAACTTCCCATCCATGAGTCAAAATACCAGTTAACTCCATGTCAATCAGTGCAAGGAAGAACAACACTAAAAGGTCTAGCACGTCTTGTCCAATGCTTACATAGTACGTCAAAGTTGCGACCTCAATCCTGAAGGCAATCAATACCACAACATCACCCATTGCGATTGAAGATCCTTCTTTAATGACAAACAAAAACTACCTCATGTAAGTGTTCCTCCGTGTGGGCAATGCAGTTTGTCCGTACTAGAATGCAGGGAGGAGTCGCCACCGGCCTATCATCAACCAATGAAATTTCCAAGAAAGCACCCTCTAGCCGCATGACTTCTAGGATAGCAGCTTCTTCAAGGTCCTAGACAGAATTGCGATGCCTGCGTGGCCAACGTCGACGAGGACGCCCAAACTAGGGTTCCTGTCTAGCAACAACATCCTGGGCCATGTCGCCACCAGACCGCGAGATCCCGTACACCATCTCCAACATTGGCGCAGGGGTAATCCTTCACCAAATCAAATCATGTCCCTTTATCTTTTTCCACCGCCTCCAGAAGTACTCAGGCTCCGGCAGTACTCAAGCAAGCCTAGGTGCGATGAACTAAAAGCCAGCAACAAAAACAGCGTGTGCACTAGTGACACTTTGCAGCTGTGTATCCCACAGAGAGACAGTTGAAGCACTTCCCGATGAGGTATGCCAATACAGGATGTCGATGGCAGCCCACCACTGACACCGCTTGGAGCTGCCCACCAGTCGGCACCCTCGGTTGGAGCACGACGTGGTTCTTGAGTTCGTCGGAGAGGCACCACCTTCAGAGGAGCGACCTTGTCTGCAACGGTCACATTCATAGGAACTACGTTCTCCACAACGATCAACCCTGCAATCATGACCAACCCCGAGGATGACAAGACTGCATCACGGAAGGAGGGGATGCGCCTATCCAAAGCCGCACTCCCAGAGTTAGACAAGGTTGTGTTAGATATAATCAAGTTTTTCTAGATTAGGATAGTGTCAAGTCCATCTTTAATTAGAGTAAGAGTCTAGGGTAGTATTAGACTAGAACTCTATTGTAATTGGGGCAATATATACAGCCACCCCAATAAGAAGAAAGTTAAGGGAAAAACAAAGATTAATCTACCCGAATTTCCAACAATTGGTATCTAGAGCTAGGATATTATATCCTGCCCCAAGAGGACGAACTCTCGGGGGAGGCGGCGGTGGTCGCGGCCGCCGCCGGCGGCGTCTGCACTGTGTGGCGCCGAAGGGCTACCGCAGCGGGAGGCCGAGGGCACGAGGGACGCAGCCGGCGAGGAGGAAGGGCGACGCAGGCGCGCGTGCAGTAGGCCGGCGTCGCGCGCGGAGCGGAGAGATTGAGGTGCTCCCGACGCGGATCGAGGCAAATCCCGGGCGATGCGGCTCGGATCGACGTGCTAAGGAGTTCGTGGCGTGGGAGAAGTGCATGGAGGAGGCGTCGGGGAAGAAGGATGACATCGTGGAGCGATGCCACGACGCCATGGCCGCGCTCAAGAAGTGCATGAACACGCACAACGACTACTACGAGCCCATCCTCCACGCCGCGCACACCATGGCCGAGGACCTGAAGGCCGCATAGGCGCATGAGGCCTCTGGCTCGAAGCCGGCCCCTTCCTCGTCCCCTGAGGTGTCGGAGTCAGCGCGGACGTCGGAGGAGGAAGGCGCCCGAGGCTGCGCTCCAGGCGGCGGCTGTGAGGTGAAGGAGACGCTAGCGTTTCGAGAAGGAGGCTGCTAGGGTTTGCTGGGTGGAAGTTTAGTTGGGCTGGTGGGCCCAGCTGGCTTGAGGACTGTTTTGACTGGGCTAGCTGGGCCTATTGGGCCTAAGCTAGGTCTTGTGATACAATCCAAGGAGAGAACACTGCACGTGAAGAAGACAACGTGCATGCACGCACAGCGAAGGTGGCTGTCGAACCCGGAGTGAACACCAGCGAGATAAGCAGGGGAGGGGAAACGTCGGGGCCTCGAGAACCGACGTGGGGAATGGAGATCGACGCCAGGATTGTGGAAGGAGACAACGCGCTAGCGTCTGCTGCAGTGGAGGTGTCTGTCGGACCCGAAGTGGGCGCCAACAAGAAGATCAAGGGAGGGGAACGGTGGAAGGGAAAGATGTGGCCATCATCTCAACTCCCGAGCTCCTCACCATCCGAAGTGTTTCTGCGCGGTGGAGGAGGTGGCCACTGGCCTAGGAGTGGGCGCCGACAGGGCGGTGGCTGTCGGCCCTAGAGTGGGGCACCGGCAGGGTTCGCTATGGAGAAGAATCGTCAGGGAGGAGTAGCGTTTTACAATTGCTTGTGCATCATTATATTAAGAAGAAAATATCAGGCTAGAGCCCAAACAATCCACCAACACACTCTACGGCCAAGGCCTATGCACATATAACCGTCAAACAAGGTTTTTTTGTTGTTTATCATTTAGAAACAAACTATGCACTCTAATACTTGGAGTATAGTAAATCTACTAGATGTTTCCACCAGTTCCGCTTGAAATGTGCCCAATACATCAACACTAAGTGTTGCCAATGCATTATTGATAGCCGAAGCCAAGGGCCCAATGCACATGCAAGGAACCATCTGACAGAAGAGTGTTTGTTTATCTTCAGAAAGAACTACAGTACCTTAAATACATCATCAGTAAATGTTTGCAACATATTTCTAATAGATAGTCTATTACTAGTGACACAAACAAAACTGAGTGAATAAATCACTAAAACTGCTATACCTATGCTGCAAATGTAAAAGTTAAAATGCACAGGCACATATTAGTGCAATAAACTTACAGATCAAATCTGTTCTATGACTCCTCAATTTGTTTGGAGTCTGGCGCCACAGTTCTCACAGGAGCATTTTTGCCTCCAGAATGGTGCTTCAGTGCGATGACTTCTAAAATACAGCACAAAGGATAGCCACCTGCCTTTTTGACCAACGATCAGTAAGCTGTGGCCAGACTAACAGCAGCCATGATGCAAGACACACCATAAAGATGGTGCAACTTTTAGAGTGAGAAATCAAATTTGCTCCCTCCAACTAGTCATATGAATTGATCTTTTCAAGTAGCAGTGATGCATTGACCCCTAGCAAACGAGGGTTTAATTTCATTGTTGCCTTTAAGTCCTGCACTGAGAGGGAGTTGGCCTCAACAGGTATATTCCCACTCTGCCCAAGAATATGATTTTGCAATGATACACCATTTATTAGCTTTTGGCACAGCTGCTGCTTCAATGCTGCATGCCTTAGTTTGCCCTGTCGAGTTCTTGTTCCAACTAGATCAATACATGGCCCAATCAACTGCTTCATGAAAACATCTATTCCATTATTCAACAAATTGGCACTGCCCATTGAGACCCCTTTCAACCCATCAGCTTCTGCCATTCTTTCCATCCTCTTTTTCAATGATAAAGTATCACATAGTTCACCAAGTTCAATAAAAGTATCAGATGTATCATTTTGAGCGACAGAAGCAAGGGATAAAGGTTTTTGGGTCCTGTTGTAACAAGCATGATATAACTGGATGCCAATTGGAGCTTGCACTAGCCCTTGTGAATGATGTAAAATATCTTCTCCCCGATTTTCTCTATAAGGCAGAGCATAAGGGCCATTGCTATGAACAGAATCATGTAAACTAAAAGGTTCCTTCTCCACCCGCGTCCGCTTGATAGGTGACACCAGAAGCTCACTTTGTCCAAGCTGCAAACATCTCTTCAGGTCAGTCAAATGAGCAACACCATTCTCACTAATAACAGCCTCACCATGATTCAATGATGACTTCCTGGTTAGTGCATTTTCCCTTCTGCTTAATGGTGCGTTCTCTTTGACATTCTTGGTCCAAGAAACACCATTGTCCCAGATAGGAGGACCATGTACATGGCCTGAACTGGGGACATCTCTGACCACATTAGGGTCATTGATTATAGGTGGTCCACATGCTTGACTGGCATTATGGAGGATAGAACGGATGAGATGGTTGTGCAGTGGCAGATTCTCACAGCGAAGTGCCACAAGACAGAGCTTATCGAATTCAGCCTTGCTCAATCTTGATGATAAGAATCTCTCAAGGTGATGAAAGTAATTCTTTGCTCGCTCAGGCCCAATCTTTTTAACAATGTTTGACTTGATCCCACGAACATCAATTCGAGTACTCTGTCCTACTGTAGATGATGGTAGCAGTTGCAGACTTGGTGCTGGTTGCACTGACCGTGGCGTTGAGGACAGCATTTCTCAGAAAGGATATTCCATATAAATACAAGTGAATGGCAAGATAGAACTCCACGTAAAGATCAAGTAAAAACTGAATTCCACCAATCTGACATCTGATATTATACTGCAATCCTGGAAGATCACAGGAATGAACAAATATATAATTAAAGAATGTAACCGTGAAAAGTAACAGCAAAACGGAAAAACATGACACTGAAAGCCACATGACACTGAATCAATATCTCCAACTAATAAACTATTGAGGATATGTTTGAATATATGGTCAGAGAATGGGTCAAATAGGGATAGGGTGAGGGTTAATCCTAGCCCATGATAGGAAAAAATTGAGGGTTATGATTACTGCACTATTCTTGAATCCAAAGGTGCAGTAATGATACAAACTCCTTCAATCCAATAAAACTCGCATAGCTGGCACAAATGCACATAGCATAACTCTGGAAACTGGACCTAAAGCACAACTGCAAACAACCCCAATAGAAGAGGCATCGGAAGCTAGGGTTCACAACTGCATAGCATAACTCTAAAACTATAAACTCACGTCTCCTTGAGCATAATATTCCTTTGTTCACAACTGCACAAAATTTCAAATTAGTAAGCAAGTTCTCCTTGAGAAAACGTAACTAACTATAGTGTAATACAAATCATACTAATCCAGAATCAACATACTAAAATCCTGGGACCAGTTCCAGCAGAATCAAGCTCAGATAAGGTTGTAGCTACAGAATCAATTAAACCTCAAATGAAACTCCAAATATCCACTAAACAGAACCTAACAGATTGACCAAACTTTAGACAGCACTAATAAAAAATTCAAATCATATTTGCAACTCAAACGAACACAAGTTTTGCTCATCCAACCTACAGTACCACAACCGAAGAGGCAACGTAAGCTCGTGTCTGGCACGGATTTTAGACTCCCAATCTCGTCGCCACGCAGATAGGAACGACACATCCTTCCGAGCGACGGAAATGAGGAACTCGCACCACAGACTGCACGGAAACACCAAACCATTGCGAGCGACAGCGGTGCACAGCTCCGAGTCCCCAGTTCCCTCCTCGTCCCCTCTGATCCAAAATCCGGGCCAGACCCAATTCCGACGAACACTAGGTTTCCGTCCCCGAATTCGAGCTACCTGGAGCCCGAATCACGAGGCATGGACCTCACCAGCGCACGGTGCAGTCACCATTGGCCGCCGAACCGCCGCTGCCGGACACTTTTGCACCGCAAGTGGGAGCGGATCGAGGCGAGAGGGATTGAGACGCAGACGGGGAGCCCTCACCTTTGCTTCCGCAGCGCGCGAGGTCGCGCGGACGTGGCGATGGGGACAAGGCCGATCGAGCCTGCTGCTGCTTCTCCCGTCGGGCTGCACGCACTGCGAACGTTGCCGCAGGTGAGGAGGGTGAAGCTTGCGTCCGCCGAGGCCGACTGTCGCGGGGTGCTTTCTCTTGCACGGGCGGCGTAGTTCGAGTGCTTTGCGCCGGCGGCTGCTTGCTTGCTGTTGCTGCGACGGAGGTGGCGGTGGTGGCGCGAGGTTGCTGGCTGCTGTTGGGTTGATTGGTGGCGTTGATGCTGCAGCCGTTCTCCGTTCCGTCTCGGTCTCCGACTCCCTTGCCTCACTTGCTACCGTCTTGCTTCGTTCTCTTCTATTTTTTGTTTCGTTTCAGTTTTTTAAGTGCTAATTTTAAAGGGTTGCTATAAGTTTCATCACAACTAAACTTAATCCGCATCTATTCTCTCTGTATCTAAATTATTTTTAAATGATAAGAATTTTAAAATAGATAGAGTATATTTCAATAGGATGGACAATGGTAGAGCACTTTGTGAGGCTCCTCCTTCCCTTCTTTCAAGCTTGTCCCTATCCCCCTCCTCCAACCCCCTAGGTTGCTTCGTGAAGATTCACATTCTCTCATGCAACATGAAGTCAGGATGTAAGTTAGATAATAATAAAGAGGCAGGTGGTGTAGCGTGGATCTGAGTATGTAGTTGGAGGGTGTCTGCCTAGTGCGGTAAACGACCAATATCTTCTAGGATAAGGCAGTACTGCTACTGCTAGAACTTGGTTACATAGGGCATGGTTGGGTCGCCCACGTATTTGGTCGTACAAATCGATTCTAGTGTGAGATGCTGCTGCTTGAACTTAGATAAGTAGTAGTTCTCAATGTTATAGTGTCCACCTTACAATGGTAGGTGCAGTGGAAGGTAGATTTCACGATGTACATGCAATAGAGTGGGTGGCATCCTTCTTAGGATATGGCTGGTGAGTCCTCCTAGACACGTGGCAAACAGTGGTCTGTGAGAGTGGTCTCTGAGCTCCCATGTGGCTCCCAGCCTATGGTCTGTGGCGGTCAGAGGTATACCCAATCAGTTGTTGTCTCATCTTTATGATGTTATTGTATTTAATAAGGGTCTCAGTGTCTCATTTGTGGCAGTCAGGGGTAAAGACAACCTTTCTTGTTTTATGTGTGGACTCCTAATATACCATCTATTATGGAATAGAGATAGTATTTGACATGCATTATTGTGTCGTTCTATCATATACTGCGAAGTCAGGATATGGGTTGGACGATAATAGAGGCGCGGGTGGTGGAGTGTAGATCTCAGGGTACAACTAGAGTGCCTCCGCCCACTACGCCAGTTAGCCAATGTCTTCCACGATGAGGCAATTATGCCACTGTTAGGACTTAGTTACATAGGGCATGGTAGACTTGCCCGTGTGTACGATCAATTCTACAGGCGAGCTACCCAAAAACTAAAGTAAACTGAGTAGTGCATATCAATCAATATCAACTGAAGAAGCTCCAAAGGTCTCATCTTCTATGTGTGAGGCCCTCGAGTCAAGCGACTCATCGGGAACCTCAACTAATAGAGCATTCGACTCACCTGATAATGCTTAGGAAATGGAGAAGACATTTTCTCCAGTCTTGATGGCACCTTCAGAAGCAGAAGCCGATGGTTTGATAAAACCAAATGTGGTGGAAAGCGAAGCAGATGATTCTATAAAAAAATCAAGGAAATCAGCCACATAATAATTTCCTATTCGGGCATAAGTACTAAGAAAGGTTACATGAGGAAGTGGGTCCTTTGAGACAAACGGCTTCATTAGAAGATCACGAGAACACACGTTTTCAACACGTTCGCTATAGAGATCTTGCACCAAGAGCCTTTAGATCAGCAGATGACAGCTCCGCTTCATTAACTCGAGCTGGGTTAGAGACACCATTATAATTCCACAATGGAATAGATCTTGCACCAAGAGGTTGTATTGGCCTTCTAATCTAGGTCAATGCTAAAGTCGACTCTGGCAAGCCCAACTACTTCAACCCAAAGATCCTTTTTCACTAAAATCTCCGCCTCCTGCTTTTCAACATCATCTAGGTTGTTCGTCCAACTTGTTTGCTTCTTGGGAGCATCAGCGGAGAAGGTTGGTAAACCATAACATTGGGCACCTACCAACTCATCATTGACATAAAACCATTGATTCTTTTGCCCAAGCACCTAGTCAACCAGCTTCATGTCAAAATAATCCACCATGACATTCACGTGGGTGCCTAGTACGTCTACAGCATGAGTCGGACAATCGTGTGTCCTATCGTGTGTTTCTTGATAAAAAGTATATTCTTCCATAATATCTAATCAGGAAGGACCCCAGGTAACATTCACATAGTGTAACAAAAATGGGAAATACCATTGGGAGTCAGATGACAGAGCTGAACACCATAAACAAATAGAAGTCCACGAAGAAATTCATGGAATGGAGGAGAAATCCCTCGTTCCGGGAAGGGCACTAAAATCACCCCCTAATTAGGGTGAGGCTCTGGGTTGGATTCAGGAGAAGGAAGATGAGTAAAACCATCTCTCACGGAAAGAAATCCTTCTACTTGAAGACACTTCAAAACCTTCTCCGACACAGTAGATTTTTCCCAACCATGTCGCTTTTCTGGAGGAAAGCTTTGCATTGCGCCTGAGGGAGCAGTACTAGTTGTGCACTTGTTTCTTTTCTTCGAGGCCATGGGCAAAGAGGATGTTGATGCTAAAGACGGAAGATCTCCTTGGGGAAATCAGAGCACTAGAAAGATTAAAGCTGCAAAGGATCAAGATCATGGAAGATGATCTCCAACCTTTTTTATATAGGGAAAATGTGGACAATGGAAATGAGCCCTTACAAAGTTTACAGGGGATATGTGAGAAATTTGTAGTCCAAAGATTCATAGTTCGCGCCCCCATGGTATTCCTTTATCTCAGCAGTTTGTTTCGTGCGATGGAGAATTCAACACAAGTCGCGCTGTTATGATGACACAAAGCATAGATTCCCTGCCTGTTGTGAAGTCTTTGTGAATCCTAGAGCTTTCCTAGCCCTTTCTCTTCAATTCTTTGAGCCCTAAGAGTGAATTTTGAGGGTTTGTGAGATTTGGGAAGAGGAGAAAGAGAGGTGTGATTAGTGTTGAGCTCTTGGTTGATTATCTAACGGTGGCTAGGGTAGTTGAGTTGTTAAGGGTGTTGATTTGTAAGTTCTTTGAGCTGAAATCTTGTGGGAGCCTCAATTTGTGAGTCGCCCCACGAATTGTTGTGATGTATTTGTGATCTAGTGGAAGAGCAAGCCAACCATTGTGGTGGCTTGGTGAGGATAGGGTTGAGAGCAACCCGGTCCTTTGTGGACTCCTCAACATGGACATAGGCTTCTTGGTGAAGCTAAAGCACAGGATAAATCGTGTGATTTGCTTGTTCGGTTTGCCTCTCGTTTCCTGCTAGATCATTTTAAAGTTCTTCACATTTATTATTTAAGTCTTGCGATCCACCTAGTTCTAGTCAGCTATTTTCCTGATCAACCTCACCACTAAATTGTTGGGCTATAGTACTTCACTACTTATCAAATAGATCAGAAAAAACTTTTGAGGATCTCCACTTTTGGGTTAAATTTTCTTGTGACCGGACTAGTCCGCCCCAAGTCCGGACTAGTCCACATTTTGTGAACTAATTAGTTTTTATTAAGCCGAATTTCAGATATTTCGCCTATTCACCCCCTCTAGGCAACTTTCAATTGGTATCAGAGGCTAACTCTCCTAAAAGCTTAACTGTTTGGAGAGGAAATGGGGGAAAACGACAAGAAGGAGTTGCCAATCGTCGGCACCAACGACACAGGCAAGAACAGCGCTCACGACAATGAAGGACTCAAGTTCTCGCCCCAAAAGACCGTCAACTCAAGCAAGGACAAGCCAAGGTCTCCTCCCTTCGACTTCGAGACCGATGATGAAGATGAAGAAGTAAAGCACCTTGCGGATCTTATTCAAAAAGCAAAAATGAAGCAAGAAGAAAGAGGAAACTTGAGAAAGAAGAGAAACGTAAGAAGCCCGAAGAGGACTACACGCTATATCCTTTCAATTATGCGTGCTTAAATTCAGATACAAATTATTTGTCTATTCCTTTAGGCAAACCTCTAATGGCACCAACTATACTATGTGGAAACAAAACATGAAATTGCACCTTATTTCTCTCAACCCTATACTTTGGCACATTGTTTGTACAGGTGTAGATATCCCAATGCATGATGAAGAGCTTACCCCAGAGCAAGAACATCTTATTCACCGCAATGCTCAAGCGGCGGCCGTGTGTGATATCCTGGCTCCCGGCTTAATTGGATTGATAGATTACTCATACCATCAAGGTATACCTTCTTTTCCGGAAGCCCACCTGCAAAGGACTCTGGGGTTAAGCGTGCTTGGCCTGGAGAAATTTGGGGACGGGTTTCCGACCGGGAAGTCTTCTCGGGTGCGCACGAGTAAGGACAAAGTGCGTAGAAAAGACGAATGTTGGTCTATGGGGCTAGTCTATGATCCTAGAGAGCTGCCACAAATGGTATCAGAGCCGACCCTCGCAGTTTCACGGGTGCGTACGGGTCAGTGAGAAGGATACGGTAGCGTACGGGTCAGGGACGTGGGTACATACGCATGATGTGTGGGTCCTCTATGAGGGACACGGTATGGGTACGTATGCTGCTAACAGGACGTACGGTATGCGTATGCCAGTACTGAACGTACGGACGTGGCTAAGAGGGGACGTTCCTGTCTTGGCGTTGACCAATGAGGACGTCGGTCTTCTAAGAGGGTGGATTGTGTGATATCCTGGCTCCCGGCTTAATATGATTGATAGATTACTCATACCATCAAGGTATACCTTCTTTTCCGGAAGCCCACCTGCAAAGGACTCCGAGGTTAAGCGTGCTTGGCCCAGAGAAATTTGGGGATGGGTGACCGACCGGGAAGTCTTCCCGGGTGCGCATGAGTGAGGACAAAGTGCGTAGAAAAGACGAGTGTTGGTCTGTGGGGCTAGTCTATGATCCTAGAGAGCTGCCACAATCTTATGGACTTAGGAAAATTCAGAAACCCTAGACTTCCGACCCTAAACAGAAGGTGCATCTCCGAACTTCTCTGACATGTCCGACCTTCTGGACTTAGAAATTTTCAGAAACCGTAGACTTCGGACATGTCCGAAATTCTTCGGATATGTCCGAACCTAAACAGAAGGTGCATCTCCGAACTTCTCTTACATGTCCGACCTTCTGGACTTGGGAATTTTCAGAAACCCTAGACTTCGGATGTAAAATCCCAAGAAAAGGGACTTGCAAAAACTTTCCTTCACCTCACAACACCACAGTTTTTGTTGTGGATAGCTTAGGAAATATTGTGAAGAGCAAGTAACCTCCATCAAAAGAGTGATTAGAGGGGAAAGCCATCACTTTCACAAAGTGGGATTTTTACACATGAACATGAGAGGTTGAGCTCACCCCTAGAACTTAAAAAGTATTGGGAAGGTTCAGGCCAAATTTTATGTAAATCCAACACTTTTTGAGGCACTTTTGGAGTTATTTGAAAAAGAGGCCAATTTGAATGTAAATTCAAATTGCAGCAACTTTCATCACTCAAATTCAAAAGTTAGCTTCATATTCAAACTCAGCACATCTTTCTGAGTAAGCCCACCAATTTTCATCCTCATTGGAGTTCATCTTGTCAAGAGCTAAATTTGCAAGAATTCAAAACTGAATTTGAATTTCAGTTTAAACATGCAGCAAATTTAGCCCAACACAGTTCAAATTTGAGAATTCAAATTCACACTAAGACTTGGTGGCTAAGTCTCACATTAAATTGTGAATAGCTGAGGATATTTTGGCAAAACAGAATTGAGAAAATTTGGAAAAAGAATTGGAGGGGAGGTCCCACGTGTCAGTAATCTTAACAGAGAAGTTTTCCCACTGATCTTTCCCTCTCTCGGCCGAGACAGCGCGCCAGCGCACGGGAGCGTCGGCGCCCAAACCCTTCACACTGCCACCTCCTGGTCTCCTGCCCGAGCTGGCGAGCTGCTCCCGGATCGATCAACCCCAACGCAGTCGGTCGCCCACAACACGAAACCACCGAGGCTCGGGTCCTGTACGCACGAACGGAGAACGCTACCATCGCCGCCGTTTTCGTTCGATCGAGAACCCAGCAAACCACCGCGAGCAGCGCCTCTCCTAGCCACAAAACCACACCAGCTACTCGTCCTCTACCTCCTCGGCACAAGAACGAACGAGTTTAGACCTTCCCCAACCCTAGCTCCACGGTTCCGAGTAACAACCGAGAAACTGCCACAGCTCGGCTCACGGTGACAGCCCAACAGAGGGCCTTTCACGGCTGAGCAAGAACGGTCTCGGACGCGTCAGGGACCGGTGGTGCTCGTATCCGCAGCTCAGACCGTGACCTGGACCACATAGCTCGAATTTGAAGAAAGTCCCCCGGCGGACACGAACGGACCTTCCGACACGGTAACATCGAATTCACCCGCCACCCTGGTTCTTAGGTCACGAAATCTTGCACACAGAACCGCCACTCATCGACGCTCGTTAGCCCCTCATGGCCCTGGCGTGAAACCATACGTAGGCCGGGTAATTCTAGGTTTTGATACGGCAATTGAGACAGGAAGGCTTAGGCTCACGATGAGACCTAGGATAGAGCCATCCCCCCGCGGTTTCACCACTAGGACGAGCTTCCTTGCCACCCACTGGTGCTATAGCACCGGTCCACCGGTGTTTTGGCGGGCTAAGCTGGCCGGGCGACGTGACCGAAGAGTTGCCGAGCCGCTGCACCGTAGCCGGCTAGGTTAGAGCCACCACCGGTCGGGAGAGAGGGTGCCAGCATGTTCAGCAGGTGGAACTAGGCCCTGGCGGCGAGGGATAGCGTGAGGGTCGGTCGGGCAGCAAGTATCAGCATGGCTCCGGCGAGCCCGGCGGCGCGCGGGCGCGGGAACGCGAAGAAGAAGACGACCCGCGGGCCCCACGTGCCAGCGACGGGGAGCTAAAATACAGATCTACTGCGGCCCCGGGATCAAGTGTGACTGCGTGGGAAGGGGTCTGTAGCCCCGTGTGGCTCAGCTCCAGCAGTGACATGTGTGTAACGGGCCCACGGTCAGAGTTTAAATTTTTCCCCGGTTTATTTAGAATTTCAGATTTAGTTCAAACTTTAGAACCCCATAACTTTTGCTAGGAAGATCCAAATTTAGTGATTCAAATTGGGTTGGATTCATCTTGCATAGCTCTATTCAAATATGCAACCTAATTTGTATGAAACCTATTATTTGATTCTGTAAAATTCTTTAAAGCTTTTCAGCAAAAGAATTTTAGAGGGGGTTTGGTCCACCCAAAAATCCCCAAATTTTGCCAGAATTCTCTATAGGATGTTAGTGAACACCTGTAAAAGTTTCAGACCATTTGAAGTTGATTTGATCAGAGCAATTCAAATTTGAAGGTGCTGTGTTCATTTGAATACAGAAACATTTTCAGAGAATTTCCAAAACTTGGAAATTCAGTTCTGGGCAAATCTTAGCTCCAAAAATGCTAGGAAAATTCATGCAAACTTTAGGAGCTATAATTGAAATTGTAGTCTACTAAATTGGGCATGAACAGGGGTGTTACCTCAGAATAAATTCTTCTTTGCTTATTTGCTAAAAGAATTATTCTGAACAAACCACTCAATGAAAAGTGCTAAATTTTGATCCAGAGAGTTGTCTTGTGACAAGGAACTCACTCAAAAATTCTCAGCTCCATTGGAGCTCTGGATCACCTCTGCTCTGTTTAACCACTTGAGGTGATCAATGGGTAAGAGGGGGATAACCACTTAGCACTTAACCATGTGCTTAGATCCAAACCCAAACCACTAGCCCCAGTTTCATTTTAAATTCTTGAACAGAGTTCCAGTTGTTAGAAACTGGTTATTAGAACTAATAGCAGAAGCATTACAATAAACTTATGTGCATATCCATTAACATGTAGTATTTTATTAACGTGTAGTCGCTGAAGGCGAGGAAGCTCCGGAGGTACTCGACTTCCTACTTCCGGAAGAAGAACTAACCCCTGACCAGCAGCAACAAGGCAAGCCCCGGTTTGCATTAATCTCTTTTATAAAGTTTTACTTTGTTCACATGTCTAGTATGAAGTATAAATGTGCATTAGGTGTAGGATGGATGGAACCCCACTTGCATGACCCGAAATTGTCCATAAGAGTGAGGGTAGTGTCTAAGACCTCGAGTAGACAGGCTATGCTTAATGATTCATAGGACTTCGGTACAAGTCGAGTAGTTGGAATCTACTCGCGAGATAGGCTTGGGACACACGGGTTCGGTTGAGTGATGGGACATCACCTTAGTAATGAAAATGAGACTAGGCAGGGGCTAGGGCGCAGCAAGAGGAAGTCTTGTGTGCGCAGCCCTGCCCATGTCGATTGAGGACCGATCCGTGTGCGGCCCTGCTGAACAAGTATTGAACGTACCGAAGGCATATCGGATATATGGGCCCCGATAAACCGATGTAGCCTAAACCTCCGGGCGTCGAGGCATAGCACACCGATTTATAGGTGTAGGTTGAGGGCAGTAAGGTGGAAATCTGCCAACGGGCATAGAGAGATGCTCCGTGTGGGGAACCTCCTGCTCGTTTCGGTGAGACCGGTTCGACGTTTGGGCTGTTGGGTGAAAGGTTGTCCCGTACAACATCGAGTGAGCGTGCTGTGCAGCTCCACGGGTGGGCGTACGTGACGTGCTCTTTGGGTTTCCCTGCAGGTGTATATTGAGTCGATTCGCCATACCTCGCGGTGACGAGTACCGCTTGTTCACTGCGTTGTAACGTAGACTAATGAATGAAATGTTATGATTCAATATTGCTGTTATGATAGAATTGTATTGCTACATGTGTGCCACAAAATATTGCTTACTAAATTTCAGATTCCTGAACTGTTAACTTGTTGCTAAAAGATGAATTAAGGATGAACTTGTAGGCGTGTCCATTTGCTGCAAGGTTACTATCCGATGTTCAGTGTACCCTCATGTAGAGTTTCATGCCTAGGTGAGTCGGTTAAGTCTTGTTGAGCCATCGTGCTCACGGTTGCTGCTTAAGTGTTTTTCAGGTGAGGAGCCACCCACGGACTCTGAGTACGAGTCCACCGGCGAGGGTTACCCTCCGTCGGGGACCACGGCTAAGTGGGAGCCGTACACGCCGCGCTGAGCTGAGACGTGCAGCTAGTGTGGGTTGCCCTAGGGCTGGGCAACCGACTTTTGCTAGATAGGCGGGCGTGAGTGTAGAAAAGTAGACTTCCGCTGTGTAATAAAGACAATAGTTTGTAACTGAGTATTGTATCTGTTTGTACAGTTCAGTTGTTTTTCCCATGTAATATATTGTGTTCTTATGACGTGTGCTGTCGGGTGTCGCATCGTGCGGCACCACCCTCTGCGATCCTAGATGAGCGGATCCCGGTCCGCCATAGCCTGGTATCAGAGCTGCATTGGGGATAGCACAATACTTAAGGACTGTATTATGGGAAAACTTAGGTTTATGGTGAGGATTCGGTAGTTGCCTAAGTAAGGAATATATTTGCATAGTTACTTAAAGTGGCAAAGACTAACCTATGTGTTATAATTCTGAATTTTTATTATGTAACGACGCACCTACGCTTGGTAAGCATGGTAAGGAACGCCACCGAAAGCGGTTCAATTTCGGTTAGCTCCCCTGACGAGGAATGCGGTTCAGGGATTGGTCTCACAGCTTGGTGTGAGACGTCAATATGAAACTCTTGGACTCTTCATGTTCCTGAGTTCATATGAAACGCTGATCCCTAGCGTGCATTAGGCAAGTAAGTGGAGACCCCGTCGCGTGGTCAGTAACACGAGAGTGTGTTCGTCTAGAAGTAGCCCAGGGGGGCATACGTAGCGCTTGCCATCGGCGTGCCCTGCAGGGCAGTAGGTGGTACCTGTTGGGTTGATAACATTCCCAACCATGACGACCCGTTCATGACATACTCGGGTTCCCCGTCGTGTGGTGTTGAAACACGATCGCGTACCTTGAGACGTGACCTAACTCAAGGACGGCCGTATGGCAATGATACGGGCGTTTGTATTTACTTTTAAATATGATCCTGCCTGAAATGAAAACAACCATTGAGCGCACCATTATTGTGTGGTCTTCTGCAGGTACTAACCACGTATGTATCCGTGTAGTAAACGTGTGCGAGAGACCGTTTAGTGCCACACTTGAGACGTATATGCCGATATAATCCGCTTAGGATTTTCTTTTGTGAGGAACGTAGTACCGAGATATCATAGGCATATGCATGAAAAATAATGATAACAAGGAATTAAAATCACTAGGTTCAACATCTAGGACCCTGGTTGGGTAGAAAAATTGGATAGTGATGAGTGTAGTTCCAAAAGACTGAAAAACAGAGTGCTCTGTTTTGGGCAGCAAGTGTGCTGATCTTCAACAGGGCATAACTCACAGGTATTTTAGCCCAGGGAGGTGTGGTATATAGTTCTGGAAAGGTATTTAAGTACTCTACAACTTTGTTGTAGATTTCCAGAGCTGAATCACACCTTAAGATGGCCTAAAACCCAGAGGGATGTAAACTGACCAGAACCAGGACAGAGTGAAACACTCTCTGGACTGCTCTGTTTTTCAAACATAACTTCCAGTAGAAAAATCTAAAATTTTCATATGATACATCCTTAGAAAGGGTAGAAGTTGTGTTACATCTTTGCAATTCAAAGTTTCTGAAATTTCAGCACAGAATTCAGTGGAAATCAGAGTTGAAAACAGTAACTTCCCAAAGGAGGTGATGTTAAAATTCTTCCAGAAATTCTGCTGACTTTGAATTACCATAACTTTTTAGAGCTGATCTGTGGGCAAATTAGTACTTGTTGGAAAGATACTGAAGTTAATTTTAACTTCGGTATTCAGCTTGAGTCATGAAAATGCCCAGAACCAGATCAAAATCTCGTATATGTAGAAACTGGTCATTCTGACAGAGGAATGACAGTTGAACTCATGTGAGAGATTGTTGTACCCTAGAGGGAGTTTGAATACTTCCAATGAAGAAGAACATGCTCATGAGAGGTTATCTTCAACTAGTGAAAGATTTGAGTATAGGTCTCACTCAAGTTTCTTTTACTAGAGACCATGTTTGTGTCGTGTTGAAGATAAAAGGGTAGTATACGTGATGACAACGGGATAATAATGTCTTGTAGTGACTAAACCTAGTTGTGGTGAGCTTCCAAAGAGGAGGTTCATCAAGTTGGATTAAACTAGCTTGTATTTGGTCTGGTAATGGTGTAGCTTGTGCAAAGTTATTACATTATCTACATACGTATCGCATGTTCTATTATCATTATGTTTTACGCCTATTTCATTTGGACTGCATGCAATATGTTGCGGGACTGATGTTTATTGTCGTATGGTTGCAGATGGTTCGCACTAGGACCACACACGAGGTTGGTGGCTCTAGCGAACAGGGAGGTAATGACTCCCAGCCACCGGCCCACGACAGCACCCCGTAGTAGCAGCCACCACCGCCGCCTCCGCTTACTCTAGCGGATGTGATTGCGGCACTGGTGGTTGGTCATGAGGAGCAGACCGACCTGCTCCGCACGGTCGTGCAGAATACGTCCCAGGCGGGGGGGGGGGGGCGTCAAGACTGAGGGCCTCGTGAGCCCCGTGAGGTGTTGTACTCGGATTTCATGAGTACGTACCCTTCAGTGTTCACAGAAGCTGAAGAACCACTGGAGGCGGACAACTGGCTGCGGACCATCGAGTCCAAGTTCGGGCTGCTCCAATGCACGGAGTGGCAAAAGACTTTGTTCGCAGCGCAGCAACTTCACGGTGCCGCTGGTGCGTGGTGGGCGAATTATGTCGCCTCACGTCCGGCTGGCCATGCCGTGGAGTGGGGAGAGTTCCGGGAGGCGTTCCGCGCCTATCACATTCCTCCCGGGATCATGAAGATGAAGTTCCAAGAATTTTTGGAACTGAAGCAGGGCGGGAGGAGTGCCCATGACTACTCCCGTGCCTTCAACCATCTAGCGCAATATGCGTCAGACTACATCTCCACTGAAGAGAAGAAGCGGGAACATTTCTATCGGGGGTTACACCCCGAAATGAAGACACATCTCGTTCAGTGGAATCGCGGTACCTTCAATGACCTAGTCAATGCCGCGATCATGCAAGAGGATGCTCAGCGGGAGTTGGCAGCTGAGCAGCGGAAGCGCAGCGCTCCACCCAGCGGTGGGAGTGGCGCTCCCCAGAAGTACCGGATGGTGTATCGGACGCCATCCGGGCAGCAGTGGCATCCACCGGCGCGACCTCAACAGTTCGGGGGACGTCCTTTTCAGTCACCTCTGTTCCGTACGCCGATGCCACTACCAAGACAGCAGCAGCAGCAGACGGTACCCCGGGCGTTTCCACCGCCACAACGCGCCCCGGGTTTCCGTCCGCCGATCAGCGAGGGACCGCCCCGTTTCACCTGCTTCACGTGTGGCCAGGCGGGCCACTTCGGGAAGGACTGTCCCCAGGGGCAGTAGAGCAGCGGGCAAGCCCAGTTCCAGGGCGGTGCTCGAGGCCGACCTCCGGTCAAGAAGGTTGGTCAGCGGACTGGGGGCATTCGCAACCTCGACAATGAGGACGCCCCAGAGGGAGACAACGTGCTGGCGGGTATGTTTACTCTCAACAATCAAGCTATCATCATACTATTTGATTCTGGTGCAACCCACAGCTTTATAAGTGCATCCTATGTGGCTAAGCATCAAATACAAGTCTTCCCAACCGACTGCACTTATATGATCTGCTCACCGGGAGGGAAGATCTCAGCTAATATGATGATTCCAAAAGCACCTCTGTGCTTAGGTGGGAAACTATATCCCACCACCTTGATAATCCTTATGGGGCAAAAGATTGATGCAATCTTAGGGATGTCATGGCTACAATACCATGGCACTGTTCTGGATACTCGGACATGGACGGTTCATTTAAACTCTCCATTTCACCGTCCACATTCCATGGTGTTAGACACGCCAGTCCGGGAAATTTCAGCAATTAATAATGCTGAAGCTCTCAAGTTAGAAGAGATCCCCGTAGTCCGGGAGTATCCTGACGTGTTCCCGGATGATCTTCCGGGCATGCCACCAGAGCGGGATGTCGAGTTCAAGATTGAATTTGCACCCGGGACTATGCCCATATCGCGGAGACCATACAAGATGGCTCCGAACGAGCTGGCTGAATTAAAAGAACAGCTCAATGATCTGTTGAGCAAGGGTTTCATTAGACTGAGTTCCTCGCCTTGGCGATGCTCGGCGCTGTTCGTGAAGGAGGATGAAACCTTGAGGCTGTGTGTGGACTACCGGCCGCTCAACGCCGTCACCATCAAGTATAAGTACCCACTGCCCCGCATCGACATATTGTTTGATCAACTTGTGGGTGCAAGTGTGTTCTCCAAGATGGACCTTCGGTCTGGATATCATCAGATCAAGATCCGGGCGGAGGATATCCCGACGACGGCCTTCTCGACGAGATATGGATTATATGAGTATCTCGTCATGTCCTTTGGTCTCACAAACGCTCCAGCCCATTTCATGTATCTCATGAACTCGGTGTTCATGCCGGAGCTGGACAAGTTCGTGGTAGTGTTCATCGACGATATCTTGGTTTACTCCAAGACAGAAGCCGAACACTTGCGGATCGTCCTTCAACGATTGCGAGACCACAAGCTCTACGCCAAGTTCAGTAAATGCGAGTTTTGGATCAGCCAAGTGCCATTCTTGGGACATATCATCTCAGCAGAAGGCATTGCGGTTGACCCAAGCAAAATAGAGCAAGTGCTGAAATGGAAAGCTCCCACTTCAGTTCATGAAGTCAGAAGCTTCCTTGGGTTAGCGGGATACTATCGGAGATTCATTCCAAGCTTCTCCAAGCTCGCTAAGCCGATGACAAAATTGCTGAAGAAGTGAACGAAATATATTTGGAACACGGCGTGTGAAGGAGCGTTCCGAGCATTGGTGAAGCATCTCACCACAACCCCGGTCTTAGCTCAGCCGGATACAACAAAGCCCTTCGACGTGTATTTTGACGCGTCCGGTATCGGGCTCGGCTGCGTGTTGATGCAGGAAGGACGTGTGGTCGCATATGGCTCACGCCAACTTCGGAACCATGAGCAGCATTATCCCACTCATGATCTTGAGCTTGCTGCAGTGGTTTTGGCGCTGAAAATGTGGAGGCACTATCTCCTGGGGAATCTGGTGCATCTCTACACCGACCGCAAGAGCTTGAAATACATTTTCACCCAGAAGGAGCTGAACATGAGGCAAAGGAGGTGGTTATAATTGATCAAAGATTATGAAATTGAGATTCATTATCACCCCGGCAAGGCGAATGTGGTTGCCGACGTGCTGAGTCGGAAATCACATGTCCATCACCTCACAATTACACCGGTGGAGGAGGAAGAGCCGAGTTTATACTTGGTTCCTTATGGATCGCTGTACAACCTTGCCCTCATCCCTACTATTGGGGAAGACATCATGACAGCTCAGAAGACTGATAAAGGCATGGCACATCTCCAGAGACGGATAGACAATGGGGAGATCAAATGCTTTCGGAAGGATGATGAGGGGACGCTATGGTTCAATGACCGCATAGTTGTACCCCGGGATATGGAGTTGAGGAAAAAGATCCTCGATGAAGCACACTTGTCTAAGTACTCCATTCATCCGAGCAGCAACAAAATGTACCAAGATTTGAAAAAGAAATTTTGGTGGACACGGATGAAGCGGGAGGTAGCGAAGTACGTATCCGAGTGCGATACGTGCCGACGAGTGAAAGCTGATCACATGAAGAAATCAGGGCTGTTGCAACCCCTAAAGATCCCGGCATGGAAATGGGAAGATGTGAGTATGGATTTCATTGTGGGATTACCCCTGACTTCCAACAAACATGATTCCATTTGGGTAATCGTTGACCGGTTAACTAAGATGGCTCATTTCATCCCGGTGAATACACGTTACAATGCCGGCAAATATGCGGAGCTGTACATAGCAAAGATCCTATGCTTATATGGGGTACCCAAGACCATAGTCTTAGACTGAGGTGCATTGTTTGTATCTCGCTTTTGGGAGCAGTTGCATGCTGCTTTGGGTACTAAACTGATTAGAAGCTCCGTCTACCACCCTCAGACAGATGGCCAAACAGAGAGGGTGAATCAGGTTCTGGAAGACATGTTGAGAGCATGTGCCATCCACCATGGTAGGAACTGGGATGATCACCTACCATTGGCGGAATTCTCGTACAACAACGGCTATCAGGCGAGTATCAAGATGGCACCCTACGAAGCTCTCTACGGTCGCAAATGCCGCACCCCATTAAATTGGTGCGAGTCCGGTGAAAGGGTCACATTCGGGGTTGATGTGGTGAACGACGCCGAAGAGCGCGTTCGGACGATTCAAGCTAATTTGAAGGCCGCTCAATCCCGGCAGAAGAGCTACGCTGATAAGAGGCGTAGACCGTTGCACTTCGACGTCGGTGAACACGTGTACCTCCGCGTGTCTCCGATGAAAGGCGTGCACCGGTTCGGTGTGAAGGGGAAGCTCGCTCCCCGTTTCATTGGACCCTATGCTATCACCGAGAAGTGCGGACCAGCGGCGTATAGACTGGAGCTACCGGCGTCTCTTGCTGGTGTCCATGACATTTTCCATGTCTCACAGCTGAGAAAATGTCTGAAGCATACCGCTGCTGTTACTACCGAAGACATCGGTGAGTTGCAAACGGATTTGACATATGATGAATATCCGGTGGCAATTCTTGATGAGAAAGCCCGAACCACGCGTAGCAGGACATTGTGGTTCTACAAGATCCTCTGGAGCAACCACACCGCCGAAGAAGCGACGTGAGAAAGTGAGGAGTTCCTTCGCTCAAATTACCCAGAGTTCATGGCGTCTCAACACAGGTAAGTCCCTATTACATCACTGTCTCTTCTTTTATAATCTCGGGACGAGATTCTTTTAAGGGGGGGATGTAAAAGCCCAAGAAAAGGGACTTGCAAAAACTTTCCTTCACCTCACAACACCATAGTTTTTGTTGTGGATAGCTTAGGAAATATTGTGAAGAGCAAGTAACCACTACAGGAAACAGGGCAACATACGACAGCTAGTATAACATGCGACGGCTAGCTGTCGTATATAAACTTACATACGACGGTCAGCCGAAGCTGTCGTATATAAGTATATGGCTGTCGTATATAGCTCTTATATACGACAGCCAACCCTAGGCTGTCGTATATAGTTGTTATATACGACAGCCAACCCTAGGCTGTCGTATATAGCAGTTATATACGACAGAACGACAGCCACACCGAGGCTGTCGTAAATAAGCCTTATTTACGACGGCCCATGTTGTGGCCGTCGTAAATAAGGCTTATATACCCGCGGGGGCTCGGGTCGGCGCGGGCATTCACGCCCGCGCCGACCCGAGCCCGAGCCTCCCGCCGCCGCCCGCCCGCCGCCGGAGCCCGAGCCTCCCGCCGCCGCCCGCCCGCCGCCGCCGGTCGCCGCCCGCCCGCGCCCGGCCGCCGCCCGCCCGCCGCCGCCCCAACCGCTCCCTCGGCCGCCGCCCCGGCCTGCCACCCGGCCGCCGCCCGCCAGGCGCCGCCCGGCCGCCCCCCGGCCGCCCCCCCGGCCGCCCCCCGGCCGCCCCAGCGGCCGCAGCCCCGGCCGCAGCCCCGGCCGCTGCCCCGGCCACCCCCGCCAGCCGGCGCCCCAGCGGCCGAAGCCCCGGCCGCCCCCCGCCCGCCAGCCGGCGCCCCGGCCGCCACCCGCCGCCCCGGCCGCCCACGACAGCCGGCGCCCCGGCCGCCCCCCGCCCGACAGGTGGATAATTTCTTAGCTTTAGATGAATTGATATGCTTAGGTTTAATTATTGCCCATGTTTATTTGAATTGCTAGCTAGGTGTTTTTTTAATTGCTTAGAATTGATAAGTTTGTTAACTACGGTAATTATGTTTGTTTAGATGATTTGTTAATTGCTTAGATGATTAGTGCATATGAGTTAATAGTTTAATTGTATATTGTTTCGATTGTTTGAGTGTTTAAAAGTACTATATGTACATAAATGGGCTTAGGGCCCGATACGACCCATTTAGTGGTAACGTATACGTCTACAAAAGGACGATGTGAACAACCTAGGCCGCCTCGCCCTACCCCCCCCCCCCCCCCCCCGCGGTGTTCGGCCTCCGATCCCCCATCCCCCTCCCCCCCTGTGGCTTAGCCAGCGCTCGGCCGTCGCCCGCCCGCCGCCGCCCCAGGCCGCCGCCCCCGCAAGCCGGCGCCCCGGCCTGCCACCCGGCCGCCGCCCGCCAGGCGCCGCCCGGCCGCCCCCCCGGCCGCCCCCCCGGCCGCCCCCCGGTCGCCCCCCGTCCGCCACCCGGCCGCCGCCCCGGCCGCCCCCCGGCCGCCCCAGCGGCCGCAGCCCCGGCCGCCGCCCCTGCCGCCCCCCGCCCGCCAGCCGGCGCCCTGGCCGCCACCCGCCGCCCGCCCGCCGCCCGCCCGCCGCCGCCAGCCGCCGCCCCGGCCGCCCCCGACAGCCGGCGCCCCGGCCGCCACCCGCCCGACAGGTGGATAATTTCTTAGCTTTAGATGAAGTGATATGCTTAGGTTTAATTATTGCCCATATTTATTTGAATTGCTAGCTAGGTGTTTTTTAATTGCTTAGAATTGATAAGTTTGTTAACTACGGTAATTATGTTTGTTTAGATGAGTTGTTAATTGCTTAGATGATTAATGCATATGAGTTAATAGTTTAATTGATTATTGTTTCAATTGTTTGAGTGTTTAAAAGTACTATATGTACATAAATGGGCTTAGGGCCCGATACAACCCATTTAGTGGTAACGTATACGTCTACAAAAGCACGATGTGAACAACCTAGGCCGCCTCGCCCTACCCCCCCTCCCCACCGCGGCGTTTGGCCTCCGATCCCCCATCCCCCCCCTGCAGCTTAGCCAGCGCTCGGCCGTCGCCCGCCCGCCGCCGCCCCGGCCGCCCCCCCCGGCTGCCGCCCTGGCCTCCTCCACCGTGGGACTGTCGATCTGCCGGCACTCGTCGGCCTCCATTGACCGGTTGTCGCGGATCTGCCGGTGCTCAACCTCATACGAACGCAAGATCCTGTGCGCGGGCGCCGCCGCCGCCTCCCTTGTGTGCAAGCGCCACCGCCGTATTCACCTGCTTTACGTCGGGATCTAAGGCGATGGGACGCCTTACGATCCCCAGGCGTCTTACCGCTTAAGCGATGCCTTAACAACTATGGTTCTTTCCTTCTCTCTATTGTTCTTTCCTCTCTCTCTTTGAAATCACTCAAAAATGAAAGATTGACGTAAACCTTTACAATATGCGTCACCCGTTTCGAACCAGCCCGTCTCACACGTGTTACGCATGTGAGGCATGTAGGTTCGGAATTGTCCCTTTTTGGACAGCCTAGGAGTGACCGAGAGGGCGTGCTTATAATGAGACGCGGGGTTTAGATTTGGACGTAGTTTCGACAACGTCACCCTAATGTTCTCCGCTGCTCCATTTTTGGACGTGCAGTTGGAGAACAGCGGGGTTATGCTGCCGAAATTTCGTCTGAATCTAGACCTCGTGTCTTGTTATAAGCATGTTCGTCTCGGTCACTCTTGGGTGGGTTTAGGACCTATCCTTTCCAATAGATATAGGTTCGTAATATAAATAAATAATAAACTAACTATAAATTCTTTGACTTAAAACTGCAGAGTTAAACATGAGTGAAGACCGTAGTTGGATGTATACCGGTTGGAACAAGGCAACTGGTCACTCAGATGAGTGGTATGCCGGGACAGACGACTTTATTGATCGAGTGTTCTCGTTGTCTACGACCGATAAAGTTCGTTGTCCATGTGCGAAATGCCGGAATACTAAGTTTTTGGACAAAACGACATTGTCATTACACTTGTGCAAAAACGGTTACATGCCATATTATGAGGTCTGGAGTTTCCACGGTGAGTCTGCTCCTCGAGACGTTCATGTAGATGATGATGATTGTCCGGGTGTTGACAGGATCGATGAGATGTTACAAGATATACAAACGGAGGATCCGCCCACAAATGAGGCAGACGCATTCTTTAATCTCTTGAAAGCTTCTGAAGAGGTTTTGCATGATCATACTGAAATGACTCTTCTTACTTTCATGACCAGATTTATGGTAATCAAATCTAAGTATTTCTTCTCTAATAATTGCTACAATGATATGATGAAACTTATCAGCGATGCTCTTCCACAACCTCATAAACTGCCCAAAGATATGTATCACTCAAAGAAATTACTATCTGGACTGGGTATGAAATATGAAAAATTTGACGTGTGTCCAGATAACTGCATGCTATTTTGGAAAGAGCATGACAAAGAGAAGAATTGTTTAAAGTGTGGAAAATCGAGGTTTGTCGAAGTTGTCAATGACGATGGTGATAAAGTAATGACAGAAGTTGCACATAAGCAATTGTGTTACTTGCCTGTGACACCTCGGTTGAAGCGGCTGTTTCTTTCTAAAAGATCTGCCAGACACATGAGATGGCACAAAGAAGGTGTGCGTGAGAACAAAGATTTGTTGACTCATCCGTCGGACGGTGATGCATGGAAGTCTTTGGACTCTTTTGATCCTGCTTTTGCTAGTGATGCGAGAAATGTTCGCATCGGGTTAGCGACGGATGGTTTTTCACCTTTCAGTACAAATGCCACACCATACTCCTGTTGGCCCGTCTTTGTTATTCCGTACAACCTACCACCTTCTCTTTGTATGAAGTACGAGTTTATGTTTCTTAGCCTCATTATACCAGGACCAGATCATCCGGGATCACGTATCAATGTGATGTTGAAACCATTGATTGAAGAATTGAAAACGTTTTGGATTGGAGTTGAAGCGTATGACTATTACAAGAAGCAGAAATTCAACCTTCGAGCTGCTTATTTGTGGTCTGTCCATGATTTCCCTGCGTACGACATGTTTTCTGGATGGAGCACACATGGTCGTTTGTCGTGTCCCATATGTGCGTCTGACACAGAGTGTTTTCGACTTACATACGGTGGAAAGATAAGCTACTTTGATTGTCATAGGCGTTGGCTTCCTCGAAACCACCCATTCAGGCAACAGAGGAATGTCTTCAGAAAAGATACTGTTGTCACTAAGGAACCACCTAAACGCCTAAGCGGGTGTGAAGTATCCGATGTATTGGACTCACTAGTCCCTGATGAAGCTCGCCCTGGATTCTTTGTAGGTTACGGAAATGTTCACAACTGGACTCATGTATGTGGAGTTTGGGAGCTACCATATGTGAAGTCATTGATACTGATGCATAATATTGATGTAATGCATCAGGAGCGTAACATGGCCGAATGTATCATAAGCACGTGCATGGATATCACAGGCAAAATGAAAGACAACTTAAAGGCTCGAAAGGATTTGGCCGAGATTTGTAATCGATCTACTCTTGAGCTCTCTGAAAGCGGTGGTAAGCCACGTGCTTCTTTCATGCTTCGACCTAATGAAAAGAAACAAGTTATGGAATGGTTGAAAACTTTGAAATTCTCAGATGGTTATGCTGCTAGTCTGAGACGAGCCGTGAATGTTAAAACGGGAAAGCTCACTGGGTTGAAGAGTCATGACTATCATATAATAATAGAAAGACTCTTACCTGTTATATTTCGGGGATACCTGGATGATGCGGTGTGGAAGGTGTTAGCTGAGCTATCATTATTCTATAGGCAGTTATGTGCTAAAGAAATAACGAAAGACATGATGGAGAAGTTAGAGAAGGAGATACCTGTACTTTTATGTAAGATGGAAAAAATATTTCCTCCTGGTTTCTTCAATCCAATGCAGCATCTTCTTATACATCTTCCATTCGACAAGGTTGCATGTCCAGAGTTGCGGGACAGGGTTGTCAGTTTGCAGCGTACAGAGGTAAATTTTTCTACAATGCACAAAATTATTAAAATCACTTTTTCAATTTAGCTTACTTACTTTACCATTGTAGTCTGATTCGGACTATGAGTTCGAGGCCAGAGCGGCACCTCAGGAGACGGGTACGCAGCGCAGCGTGCCCTCGGGCACCGAGCCCTCTGGTAGCCAGCTCTCCGGCAGCCACCCCCAGGGTAGTCTGCCGAGCGAGCCCGAGGGCACCCAGCCTGAGGACACGTCCGGTGACCAGCCTTCTGGGTCACCAGACGTGGTGCCGCAATGGAGGAGACGCACGAGGAGGAGTAACTTTGTTGGTCCTCCACCTATTCCTAGAGAGCCGGTAATTATTCGTCCGGTTGGAGACAGGTAACACATTACTAAAGTATTCATTTTTATTTGTTCTCAAAGACTATGATCTTACTTAATGACTTAACAAACAACTTTTTAGTTCTTGGGAGGACCTCTCGTACGACGGGCAGAAACACCACAGGACGGTGAACGGTTGCATCGGGAACTTAGTGCGTCTGCACTACCCCGGTGCGATTGATGGACGTGCAGCTACGTCGTGGGACGACTACGCACGCGTTCCTCACCCGGAGAATGACAACCTACAGGGAGTCATGTGGGCAGATTTTTGGGTAAGTAACTTTCATAAATATTTGAAGTTTCAATTCTTTATGTTCCTTCAAAAATTAACGTGCGTATATGTCGAACTGTGTTGGCTTCCTACAGCTCAGGTACCGCCTTGAGGACCCGGCTGAGCAGATGGATCACGCCCGCTCCGTGTTCGAAGTAAACGCTCGGAAGCTTGTTATGCAAATGCTTTCGAACGCTCGGAGTCAAGTAGTTAACGACTACTTAAAGCTCCACGACCACGAGGTTGGGTTGTTCAGAGACGCCTCCGACACGTACTTGACGGAGGAGCGATACACAGAGGTAGGTTGCGTAATCTTTAAATTGTTCATATTAATATTGCTAAGTAACACCTAATGAACTACGCATGTGTGCAGGTTAGTGTCCCTTGGTTACAGGGACGAACTGAAGATTACCGAGCCCTTTGCAGGTATTGGGCTAGCGATGAGTTCATCGCTAAGTCCAAGAAGGCTCGAGATGCCAGAGGGAGCTCAGGGAAGCACGGTATGGGCGTCCAAGGTTTTGTGCGAATGGCTAAACGGATGGTAAGTTTCTTGGTAATTTTTATTATATTCATAATGTACAATTGTTCGTACTAACATATGTTCACAGGAAAAGGAGACCGGCGTGCGACCGAGTGCTATTGCGGTCTATAGGAGAGGTCACGCTGACCCTTCTCAGCCGGAGCAGTGTAGTCAGTACGCAGCAGAGCGCCTGGTAAGTTTCATGACCTCTGAAATTATTTGACACTATATATGTTGTTAAATTTACACAATTTCATTGTTTTTTCAGACTAGGTATGGGCAAGAGGCTGTGAGGATACACGGCGAAGGGTTCGACTGGGAAAACTCCCCGAACATCGACCCTCAAGCCGCGTATGCAAGCGGAGGTGGAAAAGCACACGGAAGGTGAATTCATTTACTTTCATTGTTTTCAATTCAAGATTTTTTAATTTTACCTTGAATTGATTCGTTTTTTTAGGCTTGCCATATTCTCTGGAGTCGTCAACTCTAGGGAGGCACGACCTGCGAGAGGCAGCTCCTCGCAGTCTTCGGCTGCAGGCTCCTCCAGCCGCCGTGTCACCGGGAGAGATCTCGAAGTCATGACGTTTCGGGAGAGCTTGGCTCGGCAGGAGGAGGCCTTGGCGAGAGAGCGAGAGAACAACAGGGCTGCCATGGCGTACCATGCGTCCTATATGGCACAGATGCAAGCGGCAATGGAAGTAAGAAACATGCAATTATAGTTTAATTACATTGCATTTCAATTAGTTTTGTAAATTGTAATGTTTGAAATGGCAGGCGCTAGCTCGACAGCAAGGGCAGCAAATCCAGATACCGTTGTGGCAGCCACCTCCGTTCGTGCTGGAGCCGTCGCCACCACAGGAGCAGTTTCCTGGAGTACAGGTATAAAAAGAAAGTTACATTAAGTGGAAGCCCCAACCGCTAAGAATACTAATGAAACTAGAAAAACAATTGTAAACTTGTACATGTCACTTTGTTTCGCAGGGATCAGGGACGGAGGCTCAGACTCCATCGCCACAGCTAAGGGCGCCAGGTTCGCCGCGGCAGGATGACTTCTTCGCTCCCGGAGGTAGTGGAGGGGCTAGTAATCAATAGATTTGTGATTTTGTTTTCATTTGTGTCAGACTTTGTGATTGTCGATGTGTACTATTGCACTTTGTTGTGAATTTATATATCAAACTGTTTTTTTGTTGTCTTTGTATGTGTAGCTGGCCATCGAGCCAGGTTAGCCGTTTTCTATTTTTTTAAAAAAAATGGAAAAACTTATATACGACAGCCTGTATAATTTATATACAACGGCTGCTATATAGGGCCGTCGTATATAAGCCTAAATTATATACGACGGCGGGCCCTGGTTGTCGTATATAAGGTCTTATATACGACAGCCAGGGCCCAACGACTGTCGTATATAAGACCTTATATACGACAGCCAGGGACCAGCCATCGTATATAAAGGCCCTGGTCCACTGGGCCAAGTCCACGAAACCGGCCGTTGTATATAAGCGGCCGTCGTATATATACTGTTATATACGACGGACCGTCGTATATAACTATATATACGACAAATTATATACGACGGCTGCAAACCGTCGTATATAAACAACTGCCGTCGTATATAAACTATATACGACGGCTTCGGCTTTATATACGACGGTTTTAGCCGTCGTATGTTGACAGGAATCCTGTAGTGAACCTCCATCAAAAGAGTGATTAGAGGGGAAAGCCTTTACTTTCACAAAGTGGGATTTTTACACATGAACATGAGAGGTTGAGCTCACCCTTAGAACTTAAAAAGTCTTGGGAGGGTTCAGGCCAAATTTCATGTAAATCCAACACTTTTTTAGGCACTTTTGGAGGTATTTGAAAAAGAGGCCAATTTGAATGTAAATTCAAATTGCAGCAACTTTCATCACTCAAATTCAAAAGTTAGCTTCATATTCAAACTCAGCACATTTTTCTGAGTAAGCCCACCAATTTTCATCCTCATTGGAGTTCATCTTGTCAAGAGCTAAATTTGCAAGAATTCAAAACTGAGTTTGAATTTCAGTTTAAACATGCAGCAAATTTAGACCAACACAGTTCAAATTTGAGAATTCAAATTCACACTAAGACTTGGTGACTAAGTCTCACATTAAATTGTGAGTAGCTGAGGATATTTTGGCACAACAGAATTGAGAAAATTTGGAAAAAGAATTGGAGGGGAGGTCCCACCTGTCAGTAATCTTAACAGAGAAGTTTTCCCACTGATCTTTCCCTCTCTCGGCCAAGACAGCGCGCCAGCGCACGGGAGCGTCGGTGCCCGAACCCTTCGCGCTGCCACCTCCTGGTCTCCTGCCCGAGCTGGCGAGCTGCTCCCGGATCGATCAACCCCAACGCAGTCGGTCGCCCACAGCACGAAACCACCGAGGCTCGGGTCCTGTACACACGAACAGAGAACGCTACGCTCGCCGGCGTTTTCGTTCGATCGAGAACCCGGCAAACCACCGCGAGCAGCGCCTCTCCTAGCCACAAAACCACACCAGCTACTCGTCCTCTACCTCCTCGGCACAAGAATGGTCGAGTTTAGACCTTCCCCAACCCTAGCTCCACGGTTCCGAGTAACAACCGAGAAACCGCCACAGCTCGGCTCACGGTGACATCCCAACAGAGGGCCTTTCACGGCTGAGCAAGAACGGTCTCGGACGCGTCAGGGACCGGTGGTGCTCGGATCCGAAGCTCAGGCCGTGACCTGGACCACAGAGCTCGAATTTGAAGAAAGTCCCCCGGCGGGCACGAACGGACCTTCCGACACGGTAACGTCGAATTCACCCGCCACCCTGTTTCTTAGGTCATGAAATCTTGCACACAGAACCGCCACTCATCGACGCTCATTAGCCCCTCACGGCCCTGGCATGAAACCGTACGTAGGCCGGGTAATTCTACGTTTTGATACGGCAATTGAGACAGGAAGGCTCGGGCTCACGATGAGACCTAGGATAGAGCCATCCCCGGGCGGTTTCACCACTAGGACGAGCTTCCTTGCCACCCACTGGTGTTATAGCACCGGTCCATCGGTGTTTTGGCGGGCTAAGCTGGCCGGGCGACATGACCGAAGAGTTGCCGAGCCGCTGCACCGTAGCCGGCTAGGTTAGAGCCACCGCCGGTCGGGAGAGAGGGTGCCAGCATGTTCAGCAGGTGGAACTAGGCCCTGGCGGCGAGGGATAGCGTGAGGGTCGGCCGGGCAGCAAGTATCAGCATGGCTCCGGCGAGCCCGGCGGCGCGCGGGCGCGGGAACGTGAGGAAGAAGACGCCTCGCGGACCCCACGTGTCAGCGACGGGGAGTTTAAAATACAGATCTACTGCGGCCCCGGGATCAAGTGTGACTGCGTGGGAAGGGGTCTGTAACCCCGTGTGGCTCAGCTCCAGCAGTGAAACATGTGTAACGGGCCCACGGTCAGAGTTTAAAATTTTCCCCGGTTTATTTAGAATTTCAGATTTAGTTCAAACTTTAGAACCCCATAACTTTTGCTAGGAAGCTCCAAATTTAGTGATTCAAATCGGGTTGGATTCATCTTGCATAGATCTATCCAAATATGCAACCCAATTTGTATGAAACCTATTATTTGATTCTGGAAAATTCTTTAAAGCTTTTCAGCAAAAGCATTTTAGAGGGGGTTTGGTTCACCCAAAAATCCCCAAATTTTGCCAGAATGCTCTATAGGATGTTAGTGAACCCCTGTAAAAGTTTCAGACCATTTGGAGTTGATTTGATCAGAGCAATTCAAATTTGAAGGTGCTGTGTTCATTTGAATACAGAAAGATTTTCAGAGAATTTCCAAACCTTGGAAATTCAGTTCTGGGCGAATCTTAGCTCCAAAAATGCTAGGAAAATTCATGCAAACTTTAGGAGCTATAATTGAAATTGTAGTCTACTAAGTTGGGCATGAACAGGGGTGTTACCTCAGAATAAATTATTCTTTGCTTATTTGCTAAAAGAGTTATTCTGAACAGACCACTCAATGAAAAGTGCTAAATTTTGATGACAAGGAACTCACTCAAAAATTCTCAGCTCCATTGGAGCTCTGGATCACCTCTGCTCTGTTTAACCACTTGAGGTGATCAATGGGTAAGAGGGGGATAACCACTTAGCACTTAACCATGTGCTTAGATCCAAACCCAAACCACTAGCCCCAGTTTCATTTTAAATTCTTGAACAGAGTTCCAGTTGTTAGAAACTGGTTATTAGAACTAATAGCAGAAGCATTACAATAAACTTATGTGCATATCCATTAACATGTAGTATTTTATTAACGTGTAGTCGCTGAAGGCGAGGAAGCTCCGGAGGTACTCGAGTTCCTACTTCCGGAAGAAGAACTAACCCCTGACCAGCAGCAACAAGGCAAGCCCCGGTTTGCATTAATCTCTTGTATAAAGTTTTACTTTGTTCACATGTCTAGTATGAAGTATAAATGTGCATTAGGTGTAGGATGGATGGAACCCCACTTGCATGACCAGAAATTGTCCAAAAGAGTGAGGATAGTGTCTAAGACCTCGAGTAGACAGGCTATGCTTAATGATTTATAGGACTTCGGTACAAGTCGAGTAGTTGGAATCTACTCGCGAGATAGGCTTGGGACACACAGGATCGGTTGAGTGATGGGAGATCACCTTAGTAATGAAAATGAGACTAGGGCAGGGGCTAGGGCGCAGCAAGAGGAAGTCTTGTGTGCGCAGCCCTGCCCGTGTCGATTGAGGACCGATCCGTGTGCGGCCCTGCTGAACAAGTATTGAACGTACCGAAGGCATATCGGATATATGGGCCCCGATAAACCGATGTAGCCTAAAACCTCCGGGCATCGAGACATAGCACACCGATTTATAGGTGTAGGTTGAGGGCAGTAAGGTGGAAATCTGCCAACGGGCATAGAGAGATGCTCCGTGTGGGGAACCTCCTGCTCGTTTCGGTGTGACCGGTTCGACGTTTGGGCTGTTGGGTGAAAGGTTGTCCCGTACGACATCGAGTGAGCGTGCTGTGCAGCTCCACGGGTGGGCGTACGTGACGTGCTCTTTGGGTTTCCCTGCAGGTGTATATCGAGTCGATTCGCCGTCCCTCGCGGTGACGAGTACTGCTTGTTCACTGCGTCGTAACGTAGACTAATGAATGAAATGTTATGATTCAATATTGCTGTTATGATAGAATTGTATTGCTTCATATGTGCCACAAAATATTGCTTACTAAATTTCAGATTCCTGAACTGTTAACTTGTTGCTAAAAGATGAATTAAGGATGAACTTGTAGGCGTGTCCATTTGCTGCAAGGTTACTATCCGATGTTCAGTGTACCCTCATGTAGAGTTTCATGCCTAGGTGAGTCGGTTAAGTCTTGTTGAGCCATCGTGCTCACGGTTGCTGCTTAAGTGTTTTTCAGGTGAGGAGCCACCCACGGACTCTGAGTACGAGTCCACCGGCGAGGGTTACCCTCTGTTGGGGACCACGGCTGGGTGGGAGCCGTACACGCCGCGCTGAGCTGAGACGTGCAGCTAGTGTGGGTTGCCCTAGGGCTGGGCAACCGACTTTTGCTAGATAGGCGGGCATGAGTGTAGAAAAGTAGACTTCTGTTGTGTAATAAAGACAATAGTTTGTAACTGAGTATTGTACCTGTTTGTACAGTTCAATTGCTTTTCCCATGTAATATATTGTGTTCTTATGACGTGTGATGTCGGATGTCGCATCGTGCGGCACCACCCTCTGCGATCCTGGATGAGCGGATCCCGGTCCGCCACAGCCTGGTATCAGAGCTGCATTGGGGATAGCACAGTACTTAAGGACTGTATTATGGGAAAACTTAGCTTTACGGTGAGGATTCGGTACCCAAGTAAGGACTATATTAGCATAGTTACTTAAAGTGGCAAAGACTAACCTATGTGTTATAATTCTAAATTTTTATTATGTAACGACGCACCTACGCTTGGTAAGCATGGTAAGGAACGCCACCGAAAGCGGTTCAATTTCGGTTAGCTCCCCTGACGAGGAATGTGGTTCAGGGATTGGTCTCACAGCTTGGTGCGAGACGTCAATATGAAACTCTTGGACTCTTCATGTTCCTGAGTTCATATGAAACGCTGATTCCTAGCGTGCATTAGGCAAGTAAGTGGAGATCCCATCGCGTGGTCAGTAACGCAAGAGTATGTTCGTCTGGAAGTAGCCCAGGGGGACATAAGTAGCGCTTGCCATCGGCGTGCCCTGCAGGGCAGTAGGTGGTATCTGTTGGGTTGATAACATTCCAAACCATGACGACCCGTTCATGACATACTCGGGTTCCCCGTCGTGTGGTGTTGAAACACGATCGCGTATCTTGAGACGTGACCTAACTCAAGGACGGCCATATGGCAATGATACGGGCGTTTGTATTTACTTTTAAATATGATCCTGCCTGAAATGAAAACAACCATTGAGTGCACCATTATTGTGTGGTCTTCTGTAGGTACTAACCATGTATGTATCCGTGTAGTAAACGTGTGCGAGAGACCGTTTAGTGCCACACTTGAGACGTATATGCCGGTATAATCCGGTTAGGATTTTCTTTTGTGAGGAACGTAGTACCGAGATATCATAGGAATATGCATGAAAAATAATGATATCAAGGAATTAAAATCACTAGGTTCAACATCTAGGACCCTGGTTGGGTAGAAAAATTGGATAGTGATGAGTGTAGTTCCAAAAGACTGAAAAACAGAGTGCTCTGTTTTGGGCAGCAAGTGTGCTGATCTTCAACAGGGCATAACTCACAGGTATTTTAGCCCAGGGAGGTGTGGTATATAGTTCTGGAAAGGTATTTAAGTACTCTACAACTTTGTTGTAGACTTCCAGAGCTGAATCACACCTTAAGATGGCCTAAAACCCAGAGGGATGTAAACTGACCAGAACCAGGACAGAGTGAAACACTCTCTGGACTGCTCTGTTTTTCAAACATAACTTCCAGTAGAAAAATCTAAATTTTTCATATGATACATACTTAGAAAGGGTAGAAGATGTGTTACATCTTTGCAATTCAAAGTTTCTGAAATTTCAGCACAGAATTCAGTGGAAATCAGAGTTGAAAACAGCAACTTCCCAAAGGAGGTGCTGTTAAAATTCTTCCAGAAATTCTGCTGACTTTGAATTACCATAACTTTTTAACCAGAGCTGATCTGGGGGCAAATGAGTATTGGAAATATACTGAAGTTAATTTTAACTTCGGTATTCAGCTTGAGTCATGAAAATGCCCAGAACCAGATCAAAATCTCGGATATGTAGAAACTGGTCATTCTGACATAGGAATGACAGTTGAACTCATGTGAGAGATTGTTGTACCCTAGAGGGGGTTTGAATACTTCCAATGGGGAAGAACATGCTCATGAGAGGTTATCTTCAACTAGTGAAAGATCTGAGTATAGGTCTCACTCAAGTTTCTTTTACTAGAGACCATGTTTGTGTCGTATTGAATATAAAAGGGTAGTATACGTGATGACAACGCGATAGTAATGTCTCGTAGTGACCAAACCTAGTTGTGGTGAGCTTCCAAAGAGGAGGTTCATCAAGTTGGATTAAACTAGCTTGTATTTGGTCTGGTAATGGTGTAGCTTGTGCAAAGTTATTATATTATCTACATACGAGATGTATCGCATGTTCTATTGTCATTATGTTTTTACGCCTATTTCATTTGGACTGCATGCAATATGTTGCGGGACTGATGTTTATTGTCGTATGGTTGCAGATGGTTCGCACTAGGACCACGCACGAGGTTGGTGGCTCTAGCCAACAGGGAGGTGATGACTCCCAGCCACCGGCCCACGACAGCACCCCGCAGAAGCAGCCACCACCGCCGCCTCCGCTTACTCTAGCGGATGTGATTGCGGCACTGGTGGGTGGTCGTGAGGAGCAGACCGACCTGCTCTGCACGATCGTGCAGAATACGTACCAGGCAGGGGGGCGTCAAGACAGAGGGCCTCGTGAGCCCCGTGAGGTGTCGTACTCGGATTTCATGAGTACACACCCTCCAGTGTTCACAGAAGCTGAAGAACCACTGGAGGCGGACAACTGGCTGCGGACCATCGAGTCCAAGTTCGGGCTGCTCCAATGCACAGAGCGGCAAAAGAATTTGTTCCCAGCGCAGCAACTTCACGGTGCCGCTGGTGCGAGGTGGGTGAATTATATCGCCTCACGTCCGGCTAGCCATGCCGTGGAGTGGGGAGAGTTCCGGGAGGCGTTCCACGCCTATCACATTCCTCCCGGGATCATGAAGAGGAAGTTCCAAGAATTTTTGGAACTGAAGCACGCCGGGAGGAGTGCCCATGACTACTCCCGTGCCTTCAACCATCTGGCGCAATATGCGTCAGATTACATCTCCACTGAAGAGAAGAAGCGGGAACATTTCTATCGGGGGTTACACCCTGAAATGAAGACACATCTCGTATCGCGGCACCTTCAATGACCTAGTCAATGCCGCGATGATGCAAGAGGATGCTCAGTGGGAGTTGGCAGCTGAGCAGCGGAAGCGCAGCGCTCCACCCAACGGTGGGAGTGGCGCTCCCCAGAAGTACCGGATGGTGTATCGGACGCCATCCGGGCAGTAGTGGCATCCACCGGCGCGGCCTCAACTCATTGGGGGTGAGCTCCGGAAACTCCAGGGGGACATCGTCCTCGCTGTCCTCAGAAACATGAGATCCAGTGGGAAGCTCAAGCTTCGCCTTGACTTCATTCATGTCCCTTCTCAGGCCCTTGATGGCTTTTTCATTATTCTGGACTTTCTCATGAGTGCTCCTGCAGATGGTAAAGATGGAGCGGAGTACCTTGAGAAGGCCACTGGAGGAGGTAGGAGCTCTCTCGGTCTGTGCTGGAGGAGGGACAGAGGCCGCTGTCGCACGAGCGTGACTAGCACAGAGCCTGTCAGAGGGGTGGAGCTGAGGTGTCGCTGTTTGGGGTTGTAGCTTCTTGTGGGCTACATTGTTCACAAATGTCTTCCCCGACACCTTCTCGATCATCTTCATGATGTAAGGTGCATAGATGCACGACCTAGAGGGAGTCTCCGATGTCAAGTATATCTCCATATAGATAAGTCAAATACATTGAATCTCTTTGCCCCTTGCAACCACTTGAGCGGATTTCTTGAGTTGGAGTTAATTCTGGTGGCATCTCCATGTTTTGGAGCCAATGTCTTTCTAGTGATTCGGTTGAGGACTTGGAAGAAAGGAAGAAGACCTTGGGTATGGGGAGGGTTGAAGTAGAAGTGAGTATCATACAAGAATTCTATCTCATTGTTCTTCAAGATGAGCTCCTCATGAATCTTATAATTGAATTTCAATGTCCTTTGGAGCCCTAGGATCTTAGCAAACTCATTGTACGTGACGGTGTATTTCTCACCGTCAGTCATCCAAGTGATCCTGGACTCCCCCTCGGGGTGAAAGAAAACAATGGCATAAAATTGGCAGATAACTTCTACATTCCACCCATACTCAATATGTAAGTGCATCTAGGAATCCCCGTGGGTTTTGGATGATTGATGATGATAAATTAAGAGACTAATGAGCTGAGATGATCATAAGCACAGGACATTTCCAAGACGGGCACCTAAACTCTCAAAAAAAGGAAAAAGATGAAGAACAACATAGAAGACTCAAAGAGTAGAAATTAGCGTTTCACTTGAGTCTTTAGTAGGCTAGCCGTGTAAAAGAAAGAGTGTGTGTGTGTCAAGTGCATTGAGATCATAGAAGAGAGCTCAAAGTGTTAGACGTGTCAAATCCTTAGTGGAGAGAGGTAGAGAGGTAAAGTTGGGCAGGCCGGACTTGTCCGGGGGAAGAGGCCAGACTAGTCCGGAAGTCCTACGGCTTAGTCCGTTTTAGGGCGAACTAAGAGTTCCTGACTGAGATCGGACCTGTCCGTTTCTCTCTAGGTGAGAGTGTTTTGGGGGCTAAGTCCTAGTATACCGGACTTACCCGTCTGAGTGGCCGGACTAGTCTAGGCTAGCCAGACTTGTCCGTTTTCACACAGACTAAGAGTTCCTGTGTGAGTTCGGGCTAGTCCGTTCTAAGGCGGACTAGTCCGTATGGGTGTGAGATGAGAGCTCCCACGGCTAAGTCTTGGTGGACCGGACTTGTCCGCCTTAGTGGTCGGACTAGTCCAGGTCCTCCAGACTTGTCCATTCTCACCCGGACAAATAGTTCATGTGTGAGATCAGACTCGTCCGATGTGAGGCGGACTAGTCCGGACTTTCGGTAGGTGGCAATGGTTGGCTTCGGGACTTCTATAAAAGGATATGCCCCGACGTCATTTAAAAGAAACCTGGAACCCTAACGCCGCCACAGCGATCCAAGAGCCCCCCTAATCCTTCTCTCTTGCCTACTTACCCTCTAGAGCCAATTCTTAAGTGAATTTGGGTGTGTGAGAAGAGGAGAAGGAAGAACTTCGCGTTTAGGCTCTTGGAGTGATCTCGTGCACTTGGTCTGATCTGTGGCTTGTGAGATCTGTAAAGTTTGTGGAAGTGATCAAGTGGGAGCCTCGGATTGTGAGCAGCCCCAAAACTTTGTAAGTTCACCCTTGATATAGTGAAGAAACGGATTGGCCTTAGTGGCGACTTAGTGAGGAAAGGGTTGTTAGACCCGGTCCTTTGTGGACTCCTCAACGGGGACGTAGATTCCTGAGTGGAATCGAACCTTGGGAAAAAATCCTCAGTATCTCTCTTGCATGTACATTTCTTTGAAGATCAAGATTGCTTAGGGTTTGTTTTAATTATTTCGCTATACATCGTCACACTCTTGCAATTCGTTTCAATATTCTGTCACACTTGTCGTATAGAAGTGCTAGTTGTCCCATCCATATTTTGTTAAACTAAAATTTGGAGAAAACCCTTAAAAATCAAGTTTTAGATCTTTCCGGCAGTTTGACCAGACTAGTCCGCCTCCAAGGCAGACTAATCCGACCTTTTAGGCATTTCCAGCAGGTTGATCGAACTAGTCCGCCCCTGAGCCAGACTAATCCGGCTCCTGAGTTCTAACCTCGTCTAATTGAGTCATTTCAGCTATTTTAGCCTATTCACCCCCCCTCTAGGCAATTTCACAATAGCCATAAAGTCCTTGATCCCGTGGTACTCACAGGCAGCTATGACTTCCTTGAATACCTCATTGTTTCTGTTTCTCCATGTACTTCCAATCAATCCACAACATGTCGATAACTGTATGCTTTTTGCTCATGAGAACGGACCAATAATAATCCACATGAAAGTCACTCCAAAAGCGAGAATCTGCTTCCATCTTCTCATAGTCGTAAATGTTTTATCCCCTTTGATCCTGAGCCCCGGAGATATTCCTTTGATAGTCTATGAGTGGAGTTGTCCTCCGAGGGTCTCAAATTGGCGCCACCATGTGCAACGGGCCAATATCACCCGGATTTGCTTGATGCAGCTCTTCCGACCCTTCATGGCTCTCGAGCATGATCCTCACGGCCTGCCGGTCTCATCCGCAGTCCTTGCCACTTTTTGGACTATCTTCTTCCGTCGGGCATAAGCATTGACGACCGATGGGGATTCCGCACGGTCGTTCCTCTTCTTGCTTCGAATCTCACGTGGGGGAGCGTTCGACATAATGCCTGAGTAACAAAAAGGGTCTGAGATGAGTACAAAGGAATTCGGAAATGAATTGGAGTTGACAATGATATAATTTAGTGTTCAGTCTATACAGGCTCGTATATGTCCGAGAAAATTCAGACATGTCCCAACTCTTCGGGCTTGTCCGAGGTCAAACTAGGACATGTCCGAATTTGTACAGTTTGGACCTAAATCGATCAAATTCTGCCTAATCTGAGTCTAATTGTCACAAGATTGTCAAGGAGGGTTACTAACACCATCTAAAGACTGTTTCCATGCATGGACTTGAAAAGAAGGCGAGAAATTCACCAAATCTTGGAACAATGCAAATTACCTTCAAATAGGGATGAAACCCTAACGATCCAAGTCAAGGTTGGAATGGGAAGTCCAGGGAAGATGTCCCGGGCCTGAATCCTTCAAGAAATTGCCAAGGGACGAAGGAATCGACGGTGGGAAGTGGGAATCGCCTTGGGGCGCTAGGGATGCGGAGAGCCATTTGTGAGAGAAGTAAAAGAGGAGAAAAATTGTTCGGGCTAGGCTATGGGGTCCTTATACCCCGACTTCGGATATATCCGGACTGGATTTTGGACATGTCCGACTTCTTCAGATAAGTGTGACCTTCAGACTTTTCTGATAGTTCGGATATGTCCGACTTTAGTTCGGACATGTCCGAATTATTCAGAAAAATGTCCTTAGTAGCATTGTAGGGGGCATAATCATGTATATATATATGCCTAAGGTATATAAGATTGTATATAGCACACCAAGCATGAAAACATGATTTTCACACATACTCTTGCCAGTTTTGACTAATTTTCTATCAAGTTCACAAGTTTCCCTAGGTTAGCCATAGAAATATTATTTTGCGGGGAAAAGCCAATAGTTTGCTGAAAGTGACATGAAATTCCATTTCAGGCTTTCATTAATCAAGTTTGTAGTTTTTCATAGCCTAGTCCAATATATCAAGCCACATTTCTAAAGTCTAGTATGTTTAGCTCAGCTCTAAGTTCACAAAAGCGTTTTTCATCTAGTGGCTTGGTAAATATGTCGGCTAGCTGTTTTCAGTTCTAACATGAGAAATAACTATGTCTTCTTTGAGTGAGTGATATCTTAGAAAATGATGTCGTATATCTATGTGTTTGGTCCTAGAGTGCTCTACGGGGTTATGTGCAATTTTAATAACACTCTCATTGTCGCAAGAAGTGGAATATGGGTCATATTATGGCCATAGTCTTTTAGGGTTTGTTTCATCCAAAGAAGTTGTGAACAACAACTTCCGGCTGCGACATACTCCGCCTCCGCTGTGGAAAGAGCAATGGAGTTTTGTTTTTTTGAGGACCATGATACGAGAGATCTTCCTAAAATTGACAAGTTCCGGACGTGCTTCTCTTATCAACTTTACATCCGGCATAGTCGGCATCAGAATAACCTATTAGATCAAGTTTTGAGCCTTTAGGATACCATAGTCCTACGTTTGGTGTATGTATTAGATATCTCAAAATTCTCTTAACAACTCTTAAATGGCATTCTTTAGGGGCAGCTTGAAATCTAGCACACATACACACACTAAGCATGATATCGGGCCTAGATGCATAAAGATAAAGCAAAGAGCTTGTCATGGAGTGATATACTTTTTGATCCACGCTAGCTCCATATTCATTAACGTCAAGGTGTCCATTTGTTCCCATGGGTGTCTTGATGGGTTTGGCCTTGTCCATGTCAAATTTCTTGAGTATGTCTTGAGTATACTTGGTTTGACTTATGAACGTGCCGTACTTAAGTTTCTTGACTTGAATCCCAAGAGAAACTTCAACTCTCCCATCATGGACATTTTGAACTTTTCCGTCATTAACTTGCTAAACTCATTACAAAATGATTTGTTAGTGGAGCCAAACATGATGTCATCGACATATATTTGGCATACAAATAGGTCATCATCAAAATTCTTTGTGAATAGTGTATAATCAGCTTTTCCTATTCTAAAGCCATTTTTAATAAGAAAGTCTCTAAGGCACTCATACCAAGCTCTAGGATCTTGTTGAGGCCATAGAGAGCTTTGCACAACTTGTAAACATGGTTAGGATATTCTTGATCTTCAAATCCCGAGGGTTGCTCCACATATACTTCCTCTTTGATTGCTCCATTTAGGAAGATGATTTTCACATCCATTTGATAGATCTTAAAATCATGGTGAGTAGCATAGGCTAATAAAATACAAATTAACTCAAGCCTAGCTACAGGAGCAAAGGTTTCATCGAAATCCAAACCTTCGACTTATGAATATCCTTTGGCCACAAGTCTTGCTTTGTTCCTTGTTACCACTCCATGTTCATCTTGCTTGTTTCAGAATACCCACTTGGTACCTACAATGTTGGCATTTGGTATCTTCACCAATTCCCAAACTTCATTCCTCTTGAAGTTGTTCAATTCTTCTTGCATGGATACCACTAAATCCGGATCTTGTAGTACTTCCTCCACCCTTAGGGGTTCCAAAGAAGAAACAAACGAGTAATGTTCACAAAAGTTCGCTACACGGGATCGAGTGGTTATCCCTCTAGTGATATCACCGAGAATGTTGTCGACGGGGTGATCACGTTGAACGCTTTAGTAAACCCCTGGATGTGGTAATTGGGGTATTAAGTCAGTTTCTTCTTCATCATCGGCTCCCCCTTGATTGATGCCATCATCTTGATCAACTTGGACTTGAGAGTCTTGTGGTTGATCACCTTGAGCTTGATCTTGTATTTGTGTTGGAGGAGCAGCTTGTGTTGAGGATTGATCCATTTGACCTTGACTTTTCTCTTGTGGACGCACATCACCAATGGCCATCCTTCTTAGTGCTATGTAAGGAGCTTCCTGTTCATCTAGCGTGGATTGGTCAACTTGTTCTACTTGAGAGCCGTTAGTTTCATCAAATACTACATTACGTGCTATTACAACACAACCGGAGTTTTGTTGAAAACAAGGTATGCATAAGTGTTTGAGTCATATCCAAGCAAGAATCCTTCATCGGATTTAGATGCAAACTTTGAAGTTCTAGGTTTCTTATTAAGCATGAAACAGTTGCTACCAAAGACTCTAAAATATGAAACATTGGGCTTGTTACCGGTTAGAAGTTCATATGGCGTTTTCTTCAAGAGTCGATGAAGATAAAGCCGGTTTGTGCATGACAAGCGGTGTTAACCGCTTCAGCCCAAAACCTGTCCAAAGTCTTTATTCATCAAGCATGGTTCTCATCATCTCGATGAGTGTGCGGTTCTTCCTTTCAGCGACTCCATTTTGTTGAGGAGAGTATGGAGCTGAAAATTCATGCTTGATTTCTTCTTCATCGAGATACTCCTCCACTTGTGTGTTCTTGAATTTGGTGCCATGTCATTTCTAATCTTCTTGATTCTTAAGGAGAATTCATTTTGAGCTCTCCTAAAGAATTTCTTCAACAGTACTTGTGTTTCACTCTTTTCATATAAAAAGAACACCCAAGTAAATCAAGAATAATCGTCAACTATAACAAAACCATATTTATTACCGCCTATGCTTATATAAGCAATGGGACCAAAAATGTAACACCCCAGAACCGCTAAAGAGGGGAATTTAAAATTTTTTGGACGTATTGCATGTGGGGCAGAAATTCAAATTCAAACTAGAATTCAAATTCAAATCAAAACAAAAAAGAAAAGGAAAAAGAAAAAGAAAAAGAAAACCCGGAACCGGCCAGTGGGCCGAAACCCGCCAGCCGGCCCAATACCCCGCGCCCCCCTCTCTTCCTCTCACTGACACGCGGGGCCCACGTGTCATCCCTCTCCTCCCGCGCGCCCACCCGACCCCGGACTCTTCTCTCGCGCTCGATCAAAACAAACCCAGGAACCCACGCTCCCAGCCCTAATTTCCAATCCCGGACGCCCCCAACATGATCTCAACAGACCACCGCCCTCCCTCGCTGATTTAAACGACGACAATCGCCCTGTCCCCCGCCCCCCAATTGGCCGTTTTTCTTTCCGGTGAGAACCGAAGTTTCTACAGCCGATTTCCGTCGATCCTTGCTCAAATTTCCTGATCTAACGTGCTGATCACGTTCCACCGCCGCCGGGGAGCCCTGTAGGTGAAGGAAACGATATTTCTTGCGCCCCAACTGCCACCCCGACGTGCACCGAAGATCATCGCCGTTGAAGCTTGCCGCCGACCGACTTCTAGGGCCTCCGAGTGCAGGAAAACCCCTCGGTGAGCATCCCCTACCCCTCCGCGGTCGATCTGTGCAAAAAGATGCGAGTTCTAACGCACAGCGGCAAAAACCGAGACTGCGCCGGCGAGATCGCCACCCCTGCCGCCGCGCGCCGCCGCGCGCGCGGGCTAGCTCCGGCCAGGGCGACGTGGCCCCTTGGGGGCCGTCTATTTTAAATCGCACGGTAGAAATAAAACCGACGCGTACCGGTTCGACGATCTAATCTGAGCCGTCTGTTCTAAATCGGACGGTCCACGTCGGCCCCGCATTATAAAGGCCGGGGTTCTTACGCGCTACCCCCTGGGGATTTCAGAAAACATGAGCTAGCCCCGGAAACTTCTGATCTAGCCCCTGGACTTTCAGAAATTCGTGTAAATTCATTTAAAAATCAGTTTTAGCCCCTAGACTTAATAAAAAATAGGAAAACCCCTCTGTTATGTGTAGTTAGACCCCTGGAAATTTAGGAAATAATAAATTAAACCCTGCAGTAGAGTGGATTTACCTTTTTGACCCTATATGATATTAAATTCAGAAATTTGAATATGTAACTAGGATTTAAATTTAAAAGGTAAGGCAAACACATGTGCAAATTCAAATTTAAACTCTCCTAGCACTTGGAAAACTTTAGAATGAGTTAAAAATAGATTTTAGGTTGAAATAAAATCTGCCTAAGTGTTGTTCATATTTATTAGTTCTAGAAACACATTTTTAGACTAGGAAATAATTCTAAAAACTGATAAAATAAATTTAAATTAGTTCACATCAGAGGAGAAGTTCAAAATATATTATTTAATATTTTAGATCAGAACCTATTCTGTTTAGATGATATGTCCTACTATGTAATATGAAAACTCACTTTTAGGCATAGAAAATAAACCTGAAAAATATAGGAAAATAGGTATGCATAATTAGAAAATGATAAATGAAGTCTCCAAATCCAAAAACTTCAGTTTAGGATTTGGTAGAAGATCTGAAAACCTAATTGGAGTAGGACATTACCTTTCATGCAAACTTGGTAGCTAAGAAGTGTATTAATTAAATATAAAGAATTTATTCAAATTGGAAATTCATATATAGTGTGCAAACAAAAATCTGAATACAAAAGATTAGAAATCATATACATATGTTTAAAAGTGCATGTAGGCCAAAAATCAACATATGTAGAGTAACCACAACACTTAGAAATGTGAATGACTTTCATAGGTATGTATGTGTGGTTTGCATGAAGTGAAAGTGTGAACTATGACTTATGGATTGTTGTTTTCTTTTACTATGTGTATTGGCATGAGTAGAACCTGCCCCAGAGCAAGTTCTCCCCTTCCAAGACCAAGACTTTCCATTCCCAGAGCAGCAGGAAGAAGGCAAGTGTCCTTGACCACTTTGATCCTATACTAGGATGTGTAGGTAGAATTATTTGCATTGTCAATTGAAATATGAAACCCATGCTAGGAAGTTTCCCTAGAATTGCATTACCTTGTTTCCTTGTAGCTTGGGTTGAGATTTATTTTATCATGTCATTTATTTATATGCTTATGCTTAGCCATGCGTTGAATGGGATAATTGGGATATGAGATCATCAATTTATTTACCTTACTCTTGAATGAGATATTATGAGTTATGTAGAGGTAGGGATCGAGGCAAGTTGGATGATTTGGTTGGTGCTGGGTGCACGAGACCTGGGTTTGTGTTTAGTACTTGCCTGGATCCTAAGGACCGGTTCATGGAGCATGTAACCAGGCTTTACCGTGCCAACCACATGCTGAGATGAGGCAGCTTGACCAATTAATTAGGTGTATCCCCGGCGTAGTATGGGTGTGTTGGATGGTGCGGGGAATAGGTGTCAGCTGGACTACCATATGAACCACAAGGCTCAATAGGGGGCCACTGCAACGGGGTTAGAGCCTCTTGTATGCTGTTAGGGGTGAAACTTCAGTGGGCCCATGCTCGTCGGGAATCCCTTTGTAAAGGCCTCGTAGTGATCTCCTGGCTACACACCTAGGAAGTGTGAATGTGGTTCGTGACCACTGGCATAATGGAGGTTCTTTTAGTCCACCCGGCAACGGGGGATGAAATCACTACATGTGGGTACAGTGGTGCAAACTCTGCAGAGTTAAAACTGTCATGACAGCCGTGCTCACGGTCAAGAGCGGCTTGGACTTATTCATGATTAGAGGATGATGGATTGGGAAGTTGAGGATTTTAAGCGGGAAGCTTAACATTGGAAATGAGACTATGCTTACTTGATATTGATGATGGGTTGAGGGATTGGGATCCATTTCACCTGTGTAGTAATGTAGGTGCTTAATAAGCTAAGGTGATAGGCATTAATTGCGTAGTGCTTTAACCATGAGTTCAACCTCTCCTTGCTCTAGCCATGCATGACATTACTTTCACACACTTGCTGAGTACCCACGGTACCCAAACTTGCTTTTCTGTTGGTTTATATTGCTGCTCAGGTCAATAGAATGATGTGGTGTTTAATGACCAAGACTTTGGTCCCGAGGAAGGATTCTAGGTTCACGGAGTCCCCCGGGCAACGCCTGTGATGGAGCCCACAAGATTTATATTCCGCTGCTGTTCTATTTACATGTTATGAACTTATTATCGTCCATCGAGACGTATGCTATGTAAGACTTATTTATATTCGACACCTGGCTTGTAATAAATGATGCTTCACTATTTGTCGTCACATGTATGAGAGAATGATCCTGGCATACATGTGGTATCCACTCGGTTGATCTTCGGAGAAACCGGGTGTGACAGAAGTGGTATCAGAGCCAAGGTTGCCCGTAGGAACGTAGACCTAGGTAGAAATGGACGTATTTAAGGACCCTATTTTGTTAAAAACTATTTTACATAGGTGTGGGTTGAAAGTGTTAATTTAATGGGGTCACTTTATTCATCTTGCCCCAACTTTTATTCAAAATACAATTTTTATTTAACTCTTATCTAACTTAATTTCAAATGCTTTATGTTTAGATGGTCCGCATGATCCGTACCGCCCGCTGGGCAGACGAGCCGTGTTGTGGTACCCAACTCAGCACCCAGAGGGTACAACCCGAATTTCAGGCCTCCGTCAGCACCAGCACAGCCGCAACGTCAGCTTGTACAGTAGCCTCGCCCCACATATCAACCTCGACCAGTAGTACAAGGACCACCGAACCAACCCCAAGACAACAAAGGCCAGGCACCTAAGGTTGGGGTGCAATGCTTCAACTGTGGTGAAGTGGGGCACTACGCCCATAAGTGCCCAAAGAAGAAGCCCATGCAGCCACAACAGCAGAATGTGACGCGAGGACGGGTGAACCGCGTGACCATGGAGGAAGCGCAAGAGGCACCTGACATGGTAATTGGTAAGTTTCCTGCCAACTTACACATTGCAACCCTGTTGTTCGATTCCGGTGCCACCCACTCGTTCATTGCTCAAGGGTTTGTTAAGAAGCATGATCTAGCAACAACACAAATGAACCATATGCTAGCAGTAAACTCTCCAGGGGGAGAAATAAGGACAAGACAAGTGTGTCCCAAGGTGAATCTAGACATTAATGGGGTAGTATTTACTGCAAACCTCATAGTGATAGACTCACAAGTATATATTATTTTGGGTATGGATTGGTTGACCAAACATAAAGGAATCATCCATTGTTCGACAAGAACGGTGGAACTAACCCACCCTAGTGGCACAAGAGTTAAGTTCATAACTGTACAAAACCCTGGGAGGGACCTTAAACTCAATCAAGTTGAGGTGGAAGTGCAAGAGATCAGGATTATCAGGGAATATCCAGACGTTTTTCTGGAGGAGTTGCCAGGTATGCCTCCCGATCGTGAAGTGGAATTCGCCATTGAGCTAGTGCCTGTAACAACTCCAATATACAAGAGGCCTTATCGGATGGACTCCAAACAGCTGGAAGAACTCAAGGAGCATATAAGAGAGTTGACGGAGAAGGGGTATATTCATCCTAGTTCCTCACCATGGGGAGCTCCAGTGATATTTGTGCCCAAGAAGGACGGAACCCAAAGGTTATGCGTAGACTACCGTGCTTTGAATGAAGTAACCATCAAGAACAAGTACCCATTACCCCGCATTGAAGACTTATTTGATCAGTTGAGAGGAGCTTGTGTGTTCTCAAAAATTGATCTCAGGTCGGGATACCACCAACTTAAGATAAGACAAACCGACATTCCAAAGACAACTTTCGTATCTCGGTACGGGCTGTATGAATACACCGTCATGCCTTTCGGGCTAACTAATGCCCCGGCATACTTCATGTATCTCATGAACAAGGTATTCATGGAATATCTGGACAAATTTGTGGTGGTTTTCATTGATGACATTCTCGTCTTCTCCAAAGATGAAGAAGAACATGAGGGACATTTAAGGTTGGTGCTGCAAAAGCTGAGAGAACACCAACTATATGCCAAGCTGAGCAAGTGTGAATTTTGGTTGAAGGGAGTTCCCTTCTTAGGACATATAATCTCGGAGGGAGGAATCTCGGTAGATCCCGCCAAGATCGAGGATGTACAGAAGTGGAAGACCCCTGAAAATGTCGGGGAAGTTCGAAGCTTCTTAGGATTGGCTGGGTATTATCGATGGTTTATCGAGGGTTTCTCCAAGATTTCGAGACCCCTCACCAAATTGTTGGAGAAGGGAATCACATTCACATGGACACCGCAGTGTGAGACAAGTTTTCAAGAACTAAAGAAAAGATTGGCAACAGCCCCAGTGCTAGTTATGCCAGATATGCAGAAAAAATTTTCGGTGTACTGCGATGCCTCTGGACACGGGTTGGGATGTGTTCTCATGCAAGAGGGGCATGTCGTGGCCTACGCATCCCGGCAGCTCCGAAAACACGAGAAGAACTATCCTACACATGACCTAGAGCTATCCGCAGTGGTACACGCATTGAAGATTTGGCGACATTACTTGATGGGGAAGAGGACAGAGATATATACGGATCATAAGAGCTTAAAGTATCTTTTCACACAGCCAGATCTCAACCTCAGACAAAGGAGATGGTTAGAGCTAATCAATGACTTTGATGTGGGCATCAACTATCATCCTGGGAAAGCGAATGTCGTGCCAGATGCTTTAAGCCGGAAGGTGCAGGTCAATAGGCTGAGCTTAAAGGACATGCCTACAGAATTGAAGAAGAGATTGCAAAACTAGATCTATGTCTGGTGAATAGTGGTGAGGCCATCGCAATGGAAGTGGACTCCATATTAGAGCAAGACATACGCAACGGTCAGAAGAATGACAAGAAGATATAAGAGATTAGAGAACTCATCAAAGAAAATAAAGCCCCTGGGTTCAGAGAGGATGAACAAGGTACAGTGTGGCATGGGAAAAGAATCTGTGTGCCTGAGGTAAAGGAGATCCGTGAATTGATTTTGAAGGAGGCTCATGATTCCGACTATTCCATTCATCCTGGAAGTACGAAGATGTATCATGACCTCAAGAGCAGATACTGGTGGTATGGCATGAAGCGAGATGTCGCGGAACATGTTGCCCTATGTGACACATGTCAGTTGGTGAAAGCAGAACATCAATGACCCGCGGGACTATTGCAACCACTCAAAGTACCTGAATGGAAATGGGAAGAAATAGGTATGGACTTCATAGTGGGACTACCCAGGACAGAATCGGGATATGATTCGATATGGGTCATCATCGACAGGCTAACCAAGGTAGAGTTGGCAGAATTGTACATGTCAAGAATCATATGTTTTCATGGAGTGCCAAAGAAGATAGTGTCAGATCGAGGGACACAGTTCACATCAAGGTTCTGGCAGAAGTTACATGAAACCACGGGAACTCATCTAAATTTTAGTTCTGCCTATCACCCCCAGACTGATGGGCAGACGGAAAGAACCAATCAGATCCTTGAGGATATGCTGAGAGCGTGTGCGCTCAAGAACAATAGGAGTTGGGATAAGAACTTACCGTATGCGGAGTTCTCCTATAACAACAGCTATCAGGCTAGTATGAAGATGTCACCATTTGAGGCGTTGTATGGAAGGAAGTGCAGGACTCCACTATTTTGGAACAAAACAGGGGAAAGTAAAGTGTTTGGGCCCGAAGTACTACAAGAAGCCGAGGCGAAAGTGAGGAAAATCCGCAACAACTTGAGGATAGCATAGACACGACAAAAGAGCTATGCCGATGTACGGAGAAGAGAGCTCGTTTTCAACGTGGGGGACTATGTCTATCTCAAGGTGTCCCCTATCCGAGGACTTCGTTGGTTCAAGGTGAAAGGGAAGTTATCACCTCGATACATCGGACCCTTTCAGATTCTGGAGAGGAAAGGCGAAGTGGCATATCAACTAGAACTACCGGCTCGCCTATTGGATGTGCACGATGTATTCCATGTGTCACAGCTCAAGAAATGTCTAAGGACGCCCGAAGAGATGTTACCCATGAATGAGGTGGACGTACGAGAGGATCTTTCTTATGCCGAGCAACCGGTCAAGGTTTTGGAGACAATGGAACGCCTCACAAGAAATAAAAGAATCCGGATGTGCAAGGTGCAGTGGAAGCATCACTCAGAAGAGGAAGCCACATGGGAGCGAGAAGGCGAGCTTAAGGCACAGTTTCCGGAATTGTTTTCCTAGAACCACCAATCTCGAGGACGAGATTTCTTTTAAGGGGGGTATAGCTGGAACACCCCAAAACCGCTAAAGAGGGGAATTTAAATTTTTTTGAACATATTGCATGTGGGGCATAAATTCAAATTCAAACCGGAATTCAAATTCAAATCAAAACAGAAAAATAAAAGGAAAAAGAAAAAGAAAAGAAAAAGAAAACCCAGAATCGGCCAGTGGGCCGAAACCCGCTAGCCGGCCCAATACCCCGCGCCAACCCAAACCCGCGCCCCCCTCTCTTCCTCTCACTGACACGCGGGGCCCGCGTGTCATCCCTCTCCTCCCGCGCGCCCACCCGACCCCGGACTCTTCTCTCGCGCCCGATTTAAACAAACCCCGGAACCCACACTCCCAGCCCCGATTTCCGGTCCCGGACGCCCCCAACATGATCTCAACAGACCGCCTCCCTCCCTCGCCTATTTAAACACCGACAATCGCCCTGTTCCCCCCATCGACCGTTTTTCTCTCCAGTGAGAACCGAAGTTTCTACAGCCGATTTCCGTCGATCCTTGCTCAAATTTCCTGATCTAACGTGCTGATCACGTTCCACCGCCGCCGGGGAGCCCTGCAGGTGAAGGAAACAACGTTCCTTGCGCCTCAACTGCTACCCCGACGTGCACCGAATATCATCGCCGTTGAAGCTCGCCGCCGACCGACTTCCAGGGCCTCCGAGTGCAGGAAAACCCCTCGGTGAGCATCCCCTACCCCTCCGTGGTCGATCTGTGCAAAAAGATGCGAGTTCTAACGCACAACGGCAAAAACCAAGGCTGCGCCGGCGAGATCGCCACCCCCGCCGCCGCGCGCCGCCACACGCGCGGGCTTGCTCCGGTCAGGGCGACGTGGCCCCTTGGGGGCCGTCTATTTTAAATCGCACGGTAGAAATAAAACCGACGCGTACCGGTTCGGCGATCTAATCTGAGCCGTCTGTTTTAAATCGGACGGTCCACGTCGGCCCCGCATTATAAAGGCCGGGATTCTTACGCGCTACCCCCTGGGGATTTCGGAAAACACGAGCTAGCCCCGAAAACTTCTGATCTAGCCCCTGGACTTTCAGAAATTCGTGTAAATTCATTTAAAAATCAGTTTTAGCCCCTGGACTTAATAAAAAATAGAAAACCCCTCTGTTATGTGTAGTTAGACCCCTGGAAATTTAGGAAATAATAAATTAAACTCTGTAGTAGAGTGGATTTACCTTTTTGACCCTATATGATATTAAATTCAGAAATTTGAATATGTAACTAGGATTTAAATTTAAAAGGTAAGGCAAACACATGTGCAAATTCAAATTTAAACTCTCCTAGCACTTGGAAAACTTTAGAATGAGTTAAAAATATATTTTAGGTTGAAATGAAATCTGCCTAAGTGTTGTTCATATTTATTAGTTCTAGAAACACATTTTTAGGCTAGGAAATAATTCTGAAAACTGATAAAATAAATTTAAATTAGTTCACATCAGAGGAGAAGTTCAAAAATATATTATTCAATATTTTAGATCAGAACCTATTCTGTTTAGATGATATGTCCTACTATTTAATATGAAAACTCACTTTTAGGCATAGAAAATAAATCTGAAAAATATAGGAAAATAGGTATGCATAATTAGAAAATGATAAATGAAGTCTCCAAATCCTAAAACTTCAGTTTAGGATTTGGTAGAAGATCTGAAAACCTAATTGGAGTAGGACATTACCTTTCATGCAAACTTGGTAGCTAAGAAGTGTATTAATTAAATATAAAGAATTTGTTCAAATTGGAAATTCATATATAGTGTGCAAACAAAAATCTGAATACAAAAGATTAGAAATCATATACATATGTTTAAAAGTGCATGTAGGCCAAAAATCAACATATGTAGAGTAACCACAACACTTAGAAATGTGAATGACTTCCATAGGTATGTATGTGTGGTTTGCATGAAGTGAAAGTGTGAACTATGTCTTATTGATTGTTGTTTTCTTTTACTATGTGTATTGGCATGAGTAGAACCTGCCCCAGAGCAAGTTCTCCCCTTCCAAGACCAAAACTTTCCATTCCCAGAGCAGCAGGAAGAAGGCAAGTGTCCTTGACCACTTTGATCCTATACTAGGATGTGTAGGTAGAATTATTTGCATTGTCAATTGAAATATGAAACCCATGCTAGGAAGTTTCCCTAGAATTGCATTACCTTGTTTCCTTGTAGCTTGGGTTGGGATTTATTTTATCATGTCATTTATTTATATGCTTATGCTTAGCCATGCTTAGAATGGGATAATTGGGATATAAGATCATCAATTTATTTACCTTACTCTTGAATGAGATATTATGAGTTATGTAGAGGTAGGGATCGAGGTAAGTTGGATGATTTGGTTGGTGCTGGGTGCACGAGACTTGGGTTTATGTTTAGTACTTGCCTAGATCCTAAGGACCGGTTCATGGAGCATATAACCTGGCTTTACCGTGCCAACCACATGCTGAGATGGGGCAGCTTGGCCAATTAATTAGGTGTATCCCCGGCGTAGTATGGGTGTGTTGGATGGTGCGGGGAATAGGTGTCAGCTGGACTACCATATGAACCGCAAGGCTCAAGAGGGGCCACTGCAGCGGGGTTGGAGCCTCTTATATGCTGTTAGGGGTGAAACCTCAGTGGGCCCACGCTCGTCGGGAATCCCTTTGTAAAGGCCTCGTAGTGATCTCCTGGCTACACACCTGGGAAGTGTGAATGTGGTTCGCGGCCACTGGCATAATGGAGGTTCTTTTAGTCCACCCGGCAACGGGGGATGAAATCACTACATGTGGGTACAGTGGTGCAAACTCTGCAGAGTCAAAACTGTCATGACAGCCGTGCTCACGGTCAAGAGCGGCTTGGACTTATTCATGATTAGAGGGTGATGGATTGGGAAGTTGAGGATGTTAAGCGGGAAGCTTAACATTGGAAATGAGACTATGCTTACTTGATATTGATGATGGGTTGAGGGATTGGGATCCATTTCACCTGTGTAGTAATGTAGGTGCTTAATAAGCTAAGGTGATAGGTATTAATTGCGTAGTGCTTGAACCATGAGTTCAACCTCTCCTTGCTCTAGCCATGCATGACATTACTTTCCCACACTTGCTGAGTACCCACGGTACTCAAACTTGCTTTTCTGTTGGTTTATATTGCTGCTCAGGTCAAGAGAATGATGTGGTGTTTAATGACCAAGACTTTGGTCCCGAGGAAGGATTCTAGGTTCACGGAGTCCCCCGGGCAACGCCTGTGACGGAGCCCACAAGATTTATATTCCGTTGTTGTTCTATTTACATGTTATGAACTTATTATCGTCCATCGAGACGTATGCTATGTAAGACTTATTTATACTCGACACCTGGCTTGTAATAAATGATGCTTCACTATTTGTCGTCACATGTATGAGAGAATGATCCTGGCATACATGTGGTATCCACTCGGTTGATCTTCGGAGAAACCGGGTGTGACAAAAAAGGTCCATATGAAGCAGCTCCAAGGGTCTTGTGGTAGTCATCACATTCTTTGCGGGATGAGGTGCTCCAACTTGCTTTCCGGCTTGGCAAACGCTATAAGGCCTATCTTTCTCAAACATGACATTTGTTAGTCCTAAGGTGTGATCACCTTTTAGAAGTTTTTGCAAGTTCCTCATACCAACATGGGCTAGTCTCCTATTCCACAACCAACCCATGTTTGTTTTTGCAATTAGGCATGTGTCAAGTTGAGCATTATCCATGGAAAAATCCACAAGATAAAGCTTTCCCTTAGGCACGCCCTTAAATGCAATTGAGTTATCGCTTCTTATAATGACGGTCACACCTTCATTAGTGAACATGCAGTTGTACCCTTTTTCACAAAGTTGTGAAACGGATAATAAATTATAATCAAGTGAATCGACATGCAAGACATGAGAAATTGAGTGTTGGGAGAAGATAGCTATTTTACCAACACCGAGTACTTTTTCTTGACTATTGTCTCCAAAGGAAATGCTTTCGCTTGGATCATCATTTTCTTCATATGCGATGAACATCTTCTTCTCTCCGGTCATGCGGTTGACATCCACTATCAAGTACCCATTTTGATCCACCAGAGGAGTATGCCTACAAAACAAATTATGCCTTGGTTTTAGGTACCCAAGCTTGTTTGGCTCCTCTCATGTTAGTCACAAGAGTTTTGGGCACCCACACACAAGTTTTTGATTTCTTGTGGCGTGGCCCAACATATTTAGCAACAACTCCACCACATTTGTTTCTCATAAGAACATAAGTAGCATCAAAATCATGAAATGTCATAGTTGGAACTAAAACATCATTTACATGATAGAAATTGTTAGAGTGCACATAATTAGATGAACCTTGCTTAACAAAAGTAATGTGTTCCTTGTTGTCCTTAATAGTTCTAGCATTTTCTTTTCCACCCCTAACATATCCAAGACCATCTTTAATTAAAGCGGATCTAGAGTTCAAAAATGCACTTTTAGCATAATCAATTTTTTCTTTGTCAAACACTTCCCTTTTTGTTTGAGATTTTCCTTGGGCTGCACTAAGTTGTTCCCTTAGGTTGGTTATTAATTTTATACACTTGCAATTTTTTTGTAGTTGATTGCTAAGCTAATTTAGGTGAATCTCTAGAGAATGAAGACTAGACTTAAGCGACTCAAATTTTACTTCAAGTGATTTGTGAGTTTTTTCCAAACTATCAAATTCGTCTTGAAGCATCACATTTGAGCTTTTGAGACTTGAACAAGTCTCTTTGCATGATGCAAGTTCTAATTCTAACTTTCTACATTTTTCTTTTTCAAGTTCTAGGAGTTTCTCTAGCTCATAGTTTTTCCCCTTTTCAACAATAAGTAATCCTTCTTGCTTATCAAGAATTGTCTCCATATCAACTACTTGATTCATGAGGTTTTCCATTTTAGCAATAGTCTTTTTACTCATGCCTTTAAACATGAATTCTACATCACTACCGCTACTATCATAGAGACTATCACTAGCAATGACTTAGTGGAGGATTTTGGGGTTACCTTGCGCTTTGTCTCCTTGGCCATGAGACAAGTGTGTTTTTCTTTCCTCCAATCACCTCGGTTGGGCAAGAGCATCTTCTTGCTTGAGAACTTGTCAATGGCAATATTTGCCACTCCTTCATCTTCGGACGATGAGGTCTCATCATTTGAGTCCCATTCTTCTCCTATGTGAGCAGCTGCATGAAATTTCTTCTTCTTGAAGAATTTCTTGTCTTTAGCTTCTTTCTTCTTTTTCTTGTCTTAATCGTCTTCCTTCTTCTCATGAGGGCAGTTTGCAATGTAGTGGCCATATTTGCCACGATTGTAACAGGCTCACTTTGTCTTTGACCTTGTCTTGTCCTTAGATTTGCTCTTATAGCTTGAGTTCTTCTTCTTTCTCATCATCTTTTTGAATTTCCTTATGAAAAGGGCCATTTCTTCATCATCCATAGAGCTATCATCATCACTTCCCTCACTTGAGCTCTCTTCTTGCACTTCTTTGCCCTTTGACTTCTTGGATGCCTTGAGTGCAATATCGTGTCTTCTGGAAGAAGTGATCTTGTGCAGCTCATTTACATGTTTGGCCTATTTTTCCATCACCTCATGGTTGATGAATTTTCCAAGGACTTCATCGCGAGTCATAGATTCAAAGTGAGGGTTCTCCCGAATCAAGGTGCAAAGAGTGAGGTTATGCACCGTGAATGCCCTTATCATCCTTTTGACCACTTCATGGTCGGTCCACTTCTTGCACCCATAAGCTCTACTCTCGTTGATGAGTATCTTGAGCCAGTTGTACATCTCTTGGGGAGTCTCATTATCTTCAATAGCAAATCTTCCAAGCTCTCCCTCAATCATCTCAATTTTGGCCTCACGGGATGGATTTTGTGCCTTCATGTGCCACCTTGAGAGTGTCCCAAATATTCTTGGCAATTTCCAACCCATCCACCTTGTGAAACTCTTCTATTGACAACGATGAGATGATCACGGCTGCAGCTTGAGTGTTGCGATGAATTTGTTGTTCTTGCTCCGGAGTGAGCTCTTCATCATCCTCCGGAATTTCTACTCCTGTACATACAACACTTCAAAGACCGGGGTTAAATGAGATAAGGTGTAACTTCATGTTATGCCTCCACATCGTGTAGTTTGTACTATCAAGATGAGGAGGCTTGCCAACAGGGATGGAAAGAAAATTTGCATTGTCATTTAAATGTTCATAGTTAAAAGGATATCAGGAGTAGTCCTTGGACTCCTCCTCCTCCTCCTCCTTCTTCTTCTCTTTCTTCTTATCGTATTCTCTTCTTGAGCAATGCCATGAGACGTTCCACTTCTTGGTCTTCATCACTTGAAGTGATGGGGCGTCTTCTTCGACCTGCACACTTCTTGCTCATGAAAGGAGTGACGGAATTCACTTCATCATCACTATCACTTGTGTGAGGGTGATGTGAGTCGTTCTTCTCGCCCTTTCCTTTGGAGCCTAGGTTCTTGCCCTCGTAGTAGGTGCTTGTCTCCCCCATGACCTCTTCGAGCGGTTAAGCACTTTAATGAAGAGTTAGGCTCTGATAGCAATTGAAAGTTGCCTAGAGGGGGTTGAATAGACTAATTAAAATTTAGAGCTCAATTATGAAATGACTTGTTTTGTCAGGTTCGAACAAGTCCGAAAATATTTTGTACAAGTCCGAAATTTTTGGATAAGTCTGATAAAATCAGACTTGTCCGAAGTGAGTCGCAGCGGAAATAAATCTGACTAGTTCTAGGTAAAGTGGGCGATCAATATGGTCTAGAAATAGCTCTTAAACAAGTCTATCAACCTACTAAGCAAACTTGATGAATTAAATACTACAATAGTTCAATGCTACGGTTTGATCAATCACAAGCAAGAGCAATAATATGAAAAATTGAAAAACAAGTAAATGAGCACAAGTGAACATGAGGATTTGTTTACCGAAGTTCGATTCCACACAGGAATCTACATCTCCGTTGAGGTGTCCACAAAGGACTGGGTCTCTTTCAACCCTAACCCTCAACAAGTGATTACAAAGATCAAACTTGGTTGTTCCACTATCAACTCAAAGATGATTACAAACTTCCCGGGTCTCACCACAAGTTGGGAGTCACCGGATGACACCTAGCCTCCTAGGAACAAAACTCCAAGAGTAATAAACACAAACCACACAGCTTAACGGTTTGCAACTTAGCAAGCTCAACCCTAGGATATCTTCTTCTTCTTGAATCTCCTCACAAGGCCTCAAATCCTCACAAGATTCAAGAATGAAAGCTAGAGGGTGTGAGAAAGGTCTAAGAATGCTCAAGAACACTTATGAAAGCTCTGGGGTTGATCACTCATCAAATGGAGACAAGATCCCTCCTTTTATAGGGCAACCCAAAATATGACCGTTACCAACCACTAAAATTCGGACATGTCCGAACTCCACTTCGGACATGTCCGAGGTTGGGGGCCATTAACTGTAAAATGACATCCTCAACTGATACTGATTCAGATTGTCCCATTGATTCCACTTCGGACATGTCCGACATATTTCAGACATGTCCGAGCAGACATATCCAAACCGGTCTTCGGATATCCTCAGACTTCGGACATACCGAACTCCACTTCGGACGTGTCCGACACTAAACAGAAGGTGCATTTCCGACCTCCTCTGACATGTCTGACCTTGTGGACTTAGTAAATTTTAGAAACCCTAGACTTCGGACATGTCTGAAATTCTTCGAATATGTTCGAACCTAAACAGAAGGTGCATCTTTGAACTTCTCTGACATGTCCGACCTTCTGTACATGGGAATTTTTAGAAACCCTAGACTTCAGACATGTCCAAAATTCTTTGGATATGTCCGAACCTAAATAGAAGGTACTTCTCCGAAACCTTCGGACATGTCTGAGTCTATACAGCGAGTACTTTTTCGAATTTCTCTCACATGTCTGAGGTTTTTGACCTAACAACTCTTTTCTACACTAAGGGTTGTTTTTGTGGGATTGAGCTTGCTTTTCTTTGCTGCGTGTCGTGTCCCTCTTAATAGTGCGACATTCCTACACTCAAGAAAAATAGAAACCCTAATTCTATTGTGTAGCTTAGTGCCGTCTTCTTCATTTCCCTTTTTGAAAAACCCTCAATATCTTATTGCCATCCACCTATCTGCACACATGTTCATTGTGGGGACCCCCACCCCGACACTCCAGGAATCGCATTGGGTGGTGCCGTGCGATGCGGCACCCAACAGCACACATCCGAAAAACACACATACACAACAATATATATCTTTAATACATAATATTGTCTAATTTTACAAATAATGTATAGCGTACATTACAGCGGAAGATAAGAATACACTTACGGACTATAGCCTATGCTAAGCAAAATAAAGCCATCATGCCCACGGATGCTTCACACTAGCTCCACATCAAAACCCGGCGGCGTGTAGGGTTCCAAGTAAGACTCACACCCCTCATTTGGTGCTGCCCCGCTCGGATCTCCCATCCTCCCTAACAATGGATCAACAAACCGTGAGCTTATGCTCAGCAAGACTTAACCGAAAACCTATACATGGAACTCTAAATGCTGGAAATAGAGGGCTCAATAGAGAAGTTTTCATAAACAATGAACTTGAGCTAATGGAAAGTCCTTCAAGTTTTTAGCAACTTTTATAACCCTCGCACAATTTACATCGAGACTCCACAATCTAACAAGAAACGCTTCATCTCGATGCCACTTGCCCGAGGAGAAAGTAAATTTAGTGAGCTACCCTAGACCAATACATGCCTTGCGCCATCAACGCCAAGACTCCACAATCAAATAAGAAACGCTTTGTCTCGATGCCACTAGCCCAAGGTAGAAAGTAAATTTAGTGAAGGTGTTGATCATCCCTCATCTCCAATATGAGGATTACTCATGAAGCATATTAACTTTTCCCTAGTTTCTTACTACGTCACGACTCAGTGTACAAGTATGCTCACTACCGCGAGCGACGGTGATTCGAATAAAAAACACCCGACTGACACGGCACATACGTCCGTCCGAGACCGATGATCAACCGATCCCCTCAACGTCGTATGTGGCAACCTTCACATGACACCCAAATACCAAACCGGTCCCACTGACTTGGATTAAGTCTCACTACGGCAAACCCTCGTAGAGCCGACTTCTCTATCCTTTCTGCATCTGCATAAGACGATGGGGATTGCCTCAACACCCAGGTTAACAAGTTACATCGGTTTCCTAGGTCCCATATTGCCAGTATGCATCCGGTACACAACTCAAACTTGTCCAGCGGGGCCGCACACGATAACGGGCCTTAATCGACTCAGACAGAGACTAGGTTCACAGGACCACGTCCTTGAGCCTTCCATCCATACTGTCCGGTCTCCATTTCCAACTAAGAGGATCAATTCCCAACTCTTCCTATTGATCCCCCTTAATCCCGGTTCACGAGTAGGTAATGGCCAACTCGAGTTATGCCTCTTTTAATCCACTTTTGTTAACTTGATAACAGCAGTTATAATTAAGTGATAACCTAATCTAAATAAAACTCCAGGGTTTTTCTAGGTCATGCATGTGGAGTGTCATACAAACCTAGCCATAATGCAAAACTAATATTCTAGACAATATAAAGTGTATAAAAATAAAAACTTGTAAATTTGGATGCAAACCGGGGCTTGCCTTAGTGTTGATCCCGACTAAAGTTTCTGTCAATAGGATTCAAGTCAGCAGCCTCGAAGTCTTCGCGTGATGTATCTCTATCGAAATGATCAAATAAGAAATGTGTCACATTATGATATAATGTGCTATAAGCAAACTACAGAAGCAAAACCTAAGAAGACCGAGGAGTCTATGGTCGAAATTTTTAAAGAAGCTTCCTAATATCATGATAGGGTTGTGGTATAATTTTCAGAGGTTTTTGAGGAAGGAATTGGCCACAAGAATTCTTGGAACCTTTAACCTTCAACGATTTATAGTAATTTAATTAGACTTGGTTATATGGAGAAATTTTATGCCCTAATATGTATAGACCTAAGGTTCCTAGGAAAAATTGTTCCAAAAAATTTTCTAAGCCTTTTGCTGGTCAGAATGGCTTGGTGAAGTTTAATTCTATTTTCTGGAATTTGTTCTGTGTATTTTCAGCCCATTTAAATAAACCTGAGAAAACCTACTGATTAAGCCCTCTTAATCATCTCCAAAAATCCTGAAATTTTTACTGGAGCTCAGGAACTATGAGAAGGATTTTCTGCCCAAAATTGGGAATGTTTCATAAAGAATTGCTCCTGGAATAAATCCCTAAAGGATTTACTAAAACAATTCTACAGAAATTCCTGGGAATTTTTATAGCAAGCACTTTGTTTCTTTGCAAAGTACTTCTTATGAGGAATCCAACAAAATTGGTCTCACTAATTTTGGAGCTTTCTACCCCGAATATGGGTTTTTGAAGTTTGAACAACTTTCTGTTTGAATTTTACACAGAGCACTCAAACATGGGGCCCACGGGTCAGTTCTTTCTTCAACCTCGGACAGAGCCCGCGGGTGCACGCTGGACAGAGAGATGGCGCGCCCCGTTCTCCCTCATTTCTCCACCATTTTTGCTCCGGTTTTCTCCCTACATGACCCTTGTAACGTGGGGCAGCTGCCGGGCAAGGTCGCCCCTCATGAAAACCGCTGGAAACGGGTCGGCACCGATGGCGGCGCTCGGCGGCGGCATCGACGCGTTCCAGCGTGTTCCTTGCCTCTCCCGACGAGCTAAGTTTCCGTACAGCATCCCTAGTGGTCGTAGAACCGTGGAACGGAGCTCAACTCTCGCAGCAAACTGCGGCAATTGTCACTGTGGACCGCGGTGTTTTTAGCCGGCGGCAGCGAATTTTCGTCGCCCGGGGCGTGTGGTGGATGGTTTACTTCGTGCTTCGACGTGGGAGGGCACTAGCGTTGCTAGTTTCTGTGGCTTGAACCGAAGCAACGATGATCAAGCGCTTGGAACGAATTTCTCGATTTAGTTTTCGGCGGTTCTTCATGTTCACCGGCGCTATAACTCAAATTCCGGCGAGCCGGCTACGGGGAAGATAAAAAGGGGTCTGAAATGCGTATCTGCATGTCGTGGCGCACCTTAGGGTGGCTTTGATCAAGCCGTAGGGGCGCTGGAGCGGCTGGTCAACGTGTAGCAGTGTGGCGCAAGAGAGAGGAGCTGAGAAGCTGATCGTGTGAGGTAGAGAAAAACAACTTGAGTTGTGTACCTACGATGTATATTGACCAGCAAAAAGAGATCGAGCTGCCTTCGGGAGCAGAAGGCATACAGCCTGCTCGGTGGAGCACAGCCCCTCGGTGGCAAGCTCACAGAGCTTTGCTGTGCAAATGACATGTGGGTCCTCCTCCACACAACATTGGTTTCAAAAATTTGAATTCAAATTTTTGCAGCACGTTATACAAACTGAATTTGAATAGCAGGGAGTTAAACCTTGCTTGTTCTCGCATTTAAATTGCCGGATTTAATTCCTTTGTGGATAAGTTTCCTTTATTGCATGTAGTCAAAATATCGAATTTGAAACCCTAGTTAGAATTCGATTTGACCCCGTGAATTTAAATTCTACTAAGGAGCTAAACATGCTGAACTTGGGGCTTTCACAATCCTCCCTCCTTAAAAGAATCTCGTCCTGAGATTAGTAAAAAGAACGAGATGGAAGAAGATTGTTACCGGTGATAGTTCAATAACAATTCTGGCCAATTCATCCGGAGAAAATCCTCACTCTCCCATGTAGCTTCGCCGTCGGTGTGGTTACTCCATAACACTTTATAAAACTGCAACGATCGACGCCTTGTTTCGTGAGTCTTTTCGTCGAGGATTTGTACCGGATTCTCGATGTAGGTGAAATCCGGTTGTAATGTTTCCATGTCTTCTGAAAGAACCTCTGTCGGCTCCTTCAAACATTTTCTCAATTGTGAGACATGGAAGATGTCGTGTATGCCCGACAATGATTTGGTAGCCTCAATTGGTAGGCTACCGGTCCACACCATTCCGTAATAAAGAACGGACCAACAAAACGAGGCGCTAGCTTCCCCTTGACCCCGAATCGATGAATTCCCTTCATCGGGGATACTCGAAGATAGACATGATCTCCAACTTCAAAATACAAGGGTCGGCGTCGCTTGTCCGCATAACTTTTCTGGCAAGATTGAGCATCTTTGAGATTTGCTTGAATAAGTTGGACCCGCTCTTCGGCGTCTTTTACAAGATCAATGCTGAAAATCACCCTCTCGCCAGATTCACACCATTGAGTGGTGTCGACACTTCCTGCCATAGAGCGCTTCGTATGGTGCCATCTTAATGCTGGATTGATAACCATTATTGTAGGAGAACTCCGTGTGGGGACCACCCCGTGGTTCACCCACTCCGGGATCACAGAGGGTGGTGCTGTGCGATGCGGCACCCAACAGCACACACGAAAAGAATAAAGAACAACATACAAACTTTTATTTGATATAAAATAGCGGAAGTCTTTTACAAAAATTCAATTATACAGCGGAAGTCTTATAAATAGGTAGCCTCTCATCCTAACTATGCAAAAGTGCAGCCGTACAGCCCGGGGACGCTACACACTAGCAACAAGTAACCGGAGATCACGGCGGCGTGCAGGGCTCCAGCTCGGCCGTGTACCCCGATGGGGGCATCACCTCGTCCTCAGAACCTTCCTCATAACTCTCACCTGCACACAACTCAAATATTGCAAGCAAGTCTTAACCGACAACCCTAGGCATGGAACTCTACATGCAAGGATGTGTACAATAGGAAAAAAGACTTTGCAATAAAGACACGCCTACATGTTGATCCTTACTTTCAGTTTTATAGCAACAGTTTAATGAGCCTTAGGCAGCCCTCACATCGGAAGTCCACAATCAAACAAGAAAAGCTTTCCTCCGATGTGGTGATGCCCAAAGTGGAATATAAACTTAATTAGCTCTATAACTACAGCATGCAAGGTTTCAAGACATTAACAGTTCAATACAGCATATTCAGTTAGCTTATTTCACTTCTTACTACGTCACAGCGCAGTGAACAAGCGGGTACTCAAATAACCGCGAGGGACGGTGATTGCAATCAGGAGACACCCGGATAACACGTCACATACACCCACTTTCAGAAGCGTGATTTCACACCCCTTCCTACTCTGTTGTATGCAACAACCTTTCAAAGGCAACCCAAATGCCGAACCGGTCCATCCGTAACGGGCAGGAGGTCCCCGCGTGGAGCGTGATTGTGCCCACTGGCAGATTTACACCTTGCTACCCTCAACCCACTCCTATAAAATGGTTGGGTAAGCCTCGGCACCCAGGTTAACCAATTACATCGGTTTCCTGGTTCCCATATGCCAGTATGAATCCGGTACTGTTCGATACTTGTCCAGCAGGGCCGCGCACGGCTCGGTCCTCAATCGACGCCAACAGGGCTATGCACGTGAGACCTCTGCTCACTGCATCCTATCCCCCCTGCTGGGTCTCATTTTCACAACTTAAGCCATTTTCTACCTCTTCTCATCCCGTGTGATAAATTATATCTCATGAGTAGCTTCCAACCACTCGACTTCTACCGAGATCCTAAGAATATTAGCACAGCATTCTCTACTCGTCGAGTTTGTAAACTACTCAACCCTTCATAGGATTTAAAAGGCTATGCAAGTGGGTTTTCAATCATCCTAACTCTAATGCAAGCATTCACCCTAGACATAAGTGATACAAATAAAGAATTTGCAAAAAGTACTTAAATGCAAACCGGGGCTTGCCTGGTTGCGAGTTAAATCGGAAGTCAGCTTCTGGTGGAAGGACGTCCATGGGCTCCAGTGCGTCCTCAACTTCGGTCACTAAATGAAATGTAGCAAAATATATGTATAAGTATTAATGACTTATAAGAAGTAAACTTCTATTCATAGCTACTGCTATTAAGAATCCTTAATTGGCTTTGGGATTTTTCCAGTGGACAATAGACTCTCTAAGGATGATCTGAGCAAAATTTGGAGAATTTTCATTGCACCTTGTGGCCTCCAAAATTCCCACAAGCACAATGCTTCTCTGAACTTTGAGCCCAAATCAGGAGCTTTGACATAGCTAACAGTGGAAGATCTGATTAGGGTAAGTCTCCATAGTTCTAACAAAATTGTTTCACCATTTTTGGAGCTACCAACAGAGAGATATGAATTTTTGAAGTTGGATAGAAGTTCTGAAAAAGTTTCTGTTTAAATTTGAATTTTCAAATAAAGGCTAAAATTTGGAAGGCAATTTAGCCTAGCAAATGAACTCCAATGAAGCTCAAATTTTTACTGAAGATCAGTAACTATAAAAAGGATTAGCTGCCCAAATTTGGGAATGTTTCATAAAGAATTGCTCCTGAAATAAATCAGCAAAGGATTTACTAAAAACAATTCTACAGAAATTCCTGGGCATTTTCATAGCAAGCAATTTGTTCCTCTGTGAAGTATCCTTATGAGGATTCTAACAAAATTGCTCTCACCATTTTTTGGAGTTCCCTACACAAAGTTATGGATTTTCCAAACTTGAATAACTTTCTGTTGGACATTTACACAGAGACTCAAAGGGGGGCCCCACTGTCAGACATTTCTTCAAACTCTCGACAGGACCCCGCGCGCGCACGCCGGACCCAACGATGGCGCGCCGTGTTCTCGCCTGTTTCTCCACCATTCTTCCTACGGTTTCGTGCTACATCCCCCTCGGATCACGGCCTAGCAGCCGGGCAAGGTTTTGAAGCATGAAAACGCCGGGAACCCCATCGGCAACGGCGAGGCGGCTCGGTGGCGCGGCGCAGGCGATCAACCGCATGTCCCAAGCCTCAACGGTGATCTAAGGGGCCGTACACCATCCCTGGAGTACGTAGAACATGATGCTACCCCTAGCCAGAGCTGAAAACGCCCGCAAATGGGGGCTCGACAGTGAACCGAGCCGTTTCAGCCGGCGGCAATGAATTCTCGTCGCTAGGGTTGTAGAAAAGATGATTTGCTTCGTGCTTCGGCGTGGGAGGGCGCTAGGAGCTCTAGTAGCTGTGTCTAAAACCGGATACCCAATGATCGAATGTGTGGGGAGAATTTCCCGAAGTTGTCTCGATCAGTCCTCCACGTGCACCGTCGGAAATCTCCGAATTCCGGCTAGCCGGCGGTGGTAAAGCACAAAAGGACATCAGTGTGAGAAACTAGACTTCATGACGCACCTCTAGGTGGTTTTCCTCATGCTGGGGAGGTCGGAGTTGGCCAGAAGACGTGGAACAGCAAGGTGCGGCGTCGGCTCAGTTTTGCCGGTACGGAACAGCTCGGGCACTGCGAGGGGAGGCCGGGGACGAGCTGAGGAGTAGCGGAGCATGTCGAGGAGTCGCCACCGTAGCTTGTGGGCGGCTTAGCTAGGTGCTCGCATCGCCGGAAGCTGATCGGGGCTGAGGAACCGAGGGCAGCGGTGTAGCTCGGGTTGCAGCCGTGCGCTCGAGTAGGGGGCTAGGAAGGCTGTGGTGTAACGTGGAGAAGAGGGAACCGGCACTCGGCTGCCGCTTTGATCACCCACGCGCGTGGACCAACGTCGGGAGCAGCGAGGAAGCATCTCGGTGGAAACATGGGGCAGAAGGTTTAGCCGGGAGCTGGCGTGCTGTGATCACCCGGAGAAACAGAGAGAGGGAAAAATAACTTTGTGAGGCTGACTGCTGGGCCACAGCACTTTATTTTCTTAATCAATTTTTCCCCCAGCTACTCATAATTGAATGCCTTACTTCACCCAAAATCTAAGGTTTGAAATGTTGAATTCAAATGATTTGAATTCTGGTGTGAAGTTTGAATTGGTTATGGCCATTTGAATTTGAATTGGAATTTGAATTATCCCTTCTGCATTGTTCCAAAAGCATAGCAAACCAACTCCAAATTTTCTCATTTTTGGCCTGGCTGTTAATTCAAATGTGAAGAACACATTTGTGGAACCAAATTTGCAAATTGAGGAATTTGGGATTTGAAACCGAAATTTAAATTCAGATTAGAGACTTCCTCTTTTTAATCCCAAACAAATACTAAAACTCCTCCAAATGAGCTGAAATTTGGAAGGTTGGAATATGAAGATCCAAATTATGCATTTAGATCTCCATGTTTGGAAGTTTTTTTTGGGAAGTTTGAATCCTCACTTTGAACTTACACCGTTATAAATCAAAGTTTTAATTCCCCTCATTTTTTCCTAAGTGTACATGAGCTGAATTTTCTTGCTACCACTTTTGGGGATTTCACACTCCGCTAATGGTAAATGGTCATCCCAATTCCTTCCATGATCTATGGCACATACTCTCAGCATATTTTCTAGAATCCAATTCACCCTTTCTGTATGACCGTTGGTCTGAGGGTGGTATGCTGAGCTTCGAAGTAACCTTGTTCCCAGAGACTCATGTAGTTGCTCCCAGAAACGAGCAACAAATATGGAACCTCGGTCTGATACGATGGTTTTGGGAACTCCATGTAAGCACATAATTCTAGAGAGATACAACTCTGCATATTGCTTAGTATGGAATCCCGTATTCACTGGGATGAAGTGGGCTGATTTTGTTAATCGATCAACAATCACCCAAATGGAGTCATGCATTTTGAACGTGAGAGGCAGTCTGACAATAAAGTCCATACTGATGTCCTCCCACTTCCATGTCGGAATACTTAGTGGTTGCAGCATTCCAGCTTTCTTTATATGATCTGCTTTGACTCGGCGACATGTTTCACACTCGGATACATACTTGGCAATTTCTCGCTTCATCCGAGTCCACCAAAAATTTATTTTGAGGTCTTGATACATTTTATCGCTTCCTGGATGTATTGAGTACTTGGACATATGGGCTTCATCCAGGATTTTCTTCCTTAGCTTCATGTTCCGGGGTACCACAATACGATTGTTAAACCATAACACACCTTGATCATCTTCCCAGAAACATTTCGTATTATCCTCTTTGATTCTTGCTTGAATTTTCCGCATTCCTTTATCTCTCTTTTGGGCTCATACAATCTCCTCTCTAATGGTAGGCACGAAAGCAAGATTATACAATGCCCCATATGGAACCACTCTCAAACTTGGTCCCCCTTCCTCACCCGGAACAACTGACACGTTATTCACGTGGGACTTACAACTGAACGCATCAGCCACCACGTTAGCTTTGCCCGGATGGTAATGGATCTCGAGTTCATAATCTTTAATTAATTCCAACCATCTCCGCTGCCTCATATTGATATCCTTCTGAGTGAATATATACTTGAGGCTCTTATGGTCGGCGTAGAGGTGCACTAAATTTCCGAGTAAGTAGTGCCTCCACATTTTCAACGCAATCACCACTGCTGCTCGTGGTTGCGGAGTTGATGAAATCCATACGCGATCACACGTCTATCTTACATTAATACGCATCCAAGTCCAATGCCTGAGGCATCACAATAAACATCGAATGACTTTGCCGTATCCGGTTGGGCTAGAACCGGTGCCGTTGTGAGATGTTTCTTCAGAGTTTGAAATTCCTTTTCTCAGGCCTCTGTCCATACATACTTGCTGCTCTTCTTCAATAACTCTATCATGGGCTTAGCAACCTTCAAGAAGCTGGGAATAAATCTCCGATAGTCGCCTGCTAATCCTAGAAAACCGTGGATTTGATGAACGGATGTCGCAGACTCCGACTTCAAGACTTGCTCAACTTTTGTTGGATCTACGGCCACACCCTCCGCTGAAATAATGTGGCCTAAGAATGGTACTTTGCGGATCCAAAATTCACACTTTCTGAATTTGGCATGCATCTTATGTTCTCGTAAGCGTTGGAGCACAATATGGAGATGTTTAGCGTGCTCTTCCTCCGATTTGGAGTATACGAGAATGTCCTCGGTGAAAATCACGACGAACTGATCCAACTCTGGCATGAATACAGAATTCATGAGGTAATGAAATGTGCGAGTGCATTCGTTAGCCCGAAAGACATAACTAGATACTCATAGAGCCCGTATATAGTCGAGAAGGCCGTCTTCGGTATACCCTCTGCTCTGATTTTATCTGATGATTACCAGACCTCAAGTCCATCTTGGAGAATACTTTGGCACCCACTAACTGATCAAATAATATATCGATCCACGGCAGTGGATATTTATTTTTGATCGTCACTACATTCAGCGGCCGATAATCCACACATAACCGTAGGGATTCATCCTTTTTCTTCACAAAGAGGGCTGAACAGCCCCATGGTGATGAGCTTGGTCTGATGAACCCTTTGTCCATTAAGTCCTTTATCTGCTCTTTCAGTTCAGCTAATTCCTTCGGAGACATTTTGTACGGCCTCCGAGATATCGGTGTGGTTCCCGGTGCTAACTCGATCTTGAATACCACGTCTCTTTCAGGCGGCATCCCAGGAAGATTGTCGGGAAACACATCTAGGTACTCACAGACAACTGGGAAATATCCTCCAGTTTTATGGTCACACTGTGGTATGCAACTGACATTTTAGTCTCCACGTCTTTAAGTATGAGTGTTTGAAGACCGTAGAATGGAGAGTCCAAGTGAACAATCTATGGACCGATGTCCAGAACAGTCCTGTGGTAGTTCATCCACGCCATTCCTAGTATCACATCGATCTTTTGCCCCTCTAACACAATGAGGGTTGTAGAATACAATTTCCCACCTAAGCACAAGGGTGCTTTAATCACTACTTCATTAGCAGCTATATTTCCACCGGGTGAGCAGATAAGGTAGTGATCTTTCGGTGTAGTGGTGGAAAGCTCAACTTTGCACACAAATAATCTGCTGATGAAATTGTGTGTGGCTCCAGAGTTGAATAAAATTACCACGGGTAATTCATTGAGTGTGAACGTCCCCGCTAGCACAGGTGCACCTTCCGGCACATCCTCTACAGCTGTATGATAGATGCACCAGGACTTTGGTGCTGTTCCTTGGAGCTGAGCACGGGATTGACTTATACTCTACTACGGTGTATTTCCTCTGTGTCGTATCCTTTCTGGATACCTCCTGCTGATGTGACCTAAATAACCGCATGTGAAGCATGGTTTCTCACCCGGTTCTATGTTACTCTGAGTATGGACACTGGGTGCATTCTGTTGCGGCACGAACGCTTGAGGAACAGAATGTTGTGGCTGCATATACCGCTGTTGCAGCTGTCCGAACTCAGAATATTGAGATGAATGACTCGAATATTGTGGGAGTCGTCAAGCCGGCTGCATCAGCTGACAGTTCAAGGTACTGTCTACCACCCGGTATTTATGAGGAGCAATATTGCTACTATCCGGTGGTATACTATTCTTTCTTTTCTCGGCCTGAACTTCTCACTAAGCATCTTCAACCATGATGGCAGCACTCATCAATTCGTTGAAGTTATTTCGATCTGCTAAGACGAGTCATTCCTTTAGCTTGGGATTGAGGCTGCGAAAGAACCATTCACACTTTTGTGCCTCAGTGTTCATATATTCAGGCGCATACCGTGCCAGTTTGTTGAACACTCGCGAATGTGAGTATGCATCCCTCCCTCCTTGTTTTAAGACTAGAAACTCCTCGAGTTTCCGTTGAATTATTCCGGAAGGAACATGATAAGCAAGAAATGCATTCCAGAATTCCGTCCATGTGAAATGATGTCCAGCTGGTAGGGAGGCGCGTTGATTTGCCCACCATGCACTGTTGGACCCATGAAGTTGTTGCGCCGCGTATAAGACTTTCTGATGTTCGGTGCATTGGAGCAACCCGAACTTAGATTCAATGGTACGGATCCAGCTATCCACAACCAGAGGATCCTCAGCTTCAATGAAAACTGGTGGTTAAGTCACCAAGAACTCAACGTAGGAACTCATTTGAGGTTGGCAAAAGTCTTCATCTTGACATCTGTCGGTACCCGCGATATGGGGTACCCCCGCGCACAGGGGAAAATGCCTAAGGATCTCGCCCTTCTCCGCAGGGAGAGCTCCGAAGGCGCCACATGTCCAGCGAGGCCGGGCCTCCCTCTCCTCAGAGGAGAGCTCCGGGCCCGCCACCTGGCTAGAAGCAGCCGGACCTCCCCCCCTCCGTGAGGAGAGCTCCGAAGGCGCCACGTGTCCCGCGGGGCCAGACCTCCTCCTCCTCAGAGGAGAGCTTCGGGCCCGCTACGTGGCCGACAGAAGCCGGACCTCCCCCTCCGCTGGAAGAGGTCCGAAGGCTCCGCGTGTCCCGCGGGGCCGGACCTCCCCCTCCTCAGAGGAGAGCTCCGGGCCCGCCATGTGTTCAGCAGGACAGCGCTGCCTGCCCCCACGCGGTAGGCAGCAGGCATAAAGACGCACCATACCTTGCCCGTACAAGGTATTCAAGGCCCGCGCCTTCCCAAGACGCGGAGACATGGAGCACGCCTCTGTCAGGTGCCGTTGCGCCCAGTCGCATCGCAGACTGGCGCGCCGTGTCAGAACCTGCCAGCCAATAAACACAGCGACAAGACATCCCCTGCCGCCCCCGCCGTCATCAACCACTACGACTAGCATGCGGCATGGGCAGGGCGGCAGAACGAAGACTCGGAAGGCTTCGGCAGAGACAACTACCGACATAACTGCGGATACGATAGTCGGTAGGAAATCTCCCCGGGACCACCTGTCGGGTCCCGGGCCCCCCTTGTAAGCCACACGAGCCTTGGACTATAAAAGGCTTGGGTAGGCAACGTTAGCAAGGGTTCACACTCCAGCATCTCACACCCTAGGCTTCACTCACCCTCAAGCTCAGGACTCCGGTTCTGAGCAACAAACAATACAGCGAGCACCTCTGCTCACCGTGGACGTAGGGTTTTACGCTCCGGCGGCCTGAACCACGTAAAACTCGCCGTGTCAAGCTTCTCCCTCACTAGTCCCTAACGCTTAAGCTCTCCGCAAGCGACTAGCCCCTCCGAAAAAGAACCTCCGCGGGCTGCCCAGAGCAGGTCCAGGGGAAGTGTCGACCACACACTTCGACATTTGGCGCGCCAGGTAGGGGGCTTTTCCCTTGCGTGACGAGTTTTTGCCGACGAAGATGACGAAGCTTCCTTCAGCGGCAAGATCTCCTCCCCCGCGTTCACGACGGACCGTGACTAGCGGGGAATACGTGTCGACACACTCAAGACGGAGTGTGTCGGCGCAAACTGGAAGCCAGCAGCCGACTCCGGCAACGCCGACTCCGGCAATGCAGGCCCCAGCTAGCGTGAGATCTTCTGCAGCGCTGAGCGTTCCCCACGGGGGCGCGCTAGCTGCAGCAAGAGCGCTACTGCGCAATCCACCTGCTGGGGACGTGCCTCAGGCAGCGACCCGGCAGTGGATTCGCGAAGTAGACCGTCTTGTCGTCGCCGCCGCAAACCCTCGACTTCGGCAGGGACGACGCCCTGGCCAACCGGCTGTGTCGCTGACGCGCACGCCAACGGTTGACGAGCAGACGGCGGACTCCAGCTCCACCAGGCCCCCATCGACGGACCTGAGGACATAGCTGGAATGATGCCACTTGGGCCAAGATGCCCGAGTGTTCCTCGAGCGACGACGAGAAAGGCGTCGCAACCAAGAGGCCGGCGACAGCATGACGTGAGCCTCGACCCTGCCTGAGGCGCATACCTTCGCCACGCGATCTCTGCCCCAGGCATACGCCACGCAGCATATGCCACAGCCATATGCCCTGCAAACGGCGCCCCCGGTCTATGGCGCAGCCTTGCCCATACTGGGGTACACAGTGCCTGCAGCGAACCAAGCGTTCGTGGCACCAACGCCTGCAGCAACAGGAGCAGGATGTGCGGCCCTAGCGCCCCACCTTCGCTTCGTGAGGTGGCCGCGCAAGTTTCGGCCGCACCTGCCCGAGAAGTACGACGGCAACGTCAACCCGGCGGAGTTCCTCCAGATCTACTCCACCGCCGTACTTGCCGTAGGAGGGGATGAGGCCGTCATGGCCAACTACTTCCCCGTCGCCTTGACCGGCCCAGCCCGGTCTTGGCTCATGAACCTCCCCCAGGGTTCGATAACTTCCTGGGAAGAGCTCTGCCGGCAGTTCACTGCCAACTTCGGCAGTTCCTACACCCGGCCTGGCACGGAGCTCGACCTCCATGCCATCCAGCAACAACCTGGAGAATCGCTGCGCTCTTTCATCCAACGGTTCTCCTAGGTACGAAACACCATCCCACATATCCAAAATGCTTCTGTGGTGGTGGCGTTTCGGCAAGGCGTTCGGGACAAGAAGATGCTCGAGAAGCTCGCGACCAGAGAGGTCCGCGACGTCTCAGAGCTCTTCAGCCTGGCGGACAAGTGCGCCAGAGCAGCAGAAGGGCGGAACTGGCATTCCCTGCCAGCCTCTGAGTCAGGAGGGCAGCAAGGATCTGGCGCCGCTTCCTATGGAAGCGGCAGGAAGATCAAGAACCAGGGCGGTGGCAAGATGAAACCGCCGGCCGCTGCTCCCGTAGCTGCAGCAGCGGCACCCAGTGGGGCTCGGGGGCCGCGCCCCGACAAGAGGCTGCGACAGTCACCAGCTCCAGATGGTGGCCAAGGCGAGCTATGCCCCGTGCACGGCACCAGTTACCATACTGCTGCCGAGTTCTGGGAGATCCAGAAGCTCGCGGAGTGCTTCCGGAAAGGGAAGCAGCTTCGAACTGATGCCCCACCCTACCGTCAAAGGGAGGGCAAGCAGAAGGTCGATGCCCCAGACAAAGTCGACCACCAGGTGGAGTTCCAGGAGCCTCAACGCGCCGTGAAGGCGGTGCGCAACCATGAGGGTTCCAGCTCCAGTGATGACGAGCGCCGGAAGATGCTCTACGTCATCTACGGTGGGTCCGCTGACCCTCGTCCCGAAGCACGGTTAAGACCCTGCGCCGAGCGGTAGCGTCGGTGGCTCCCCTCCCGAGTGCCGCACCGCACCTCAGGTGGATGGGAACCCCCATCAGCTTCGATGTCACCGACTGCCCCAGGAACATGGCTGGGGCCGGCCAACTACCGCTCTTGGTGGCTCTCACCATCGCCAACGTGAGGATGTACCACGTTTTGGTGGATGGCGGGGCTGGACTGAACCTCATCAGTCGCGCAACTTTCCAGAAGCTGCAGATCCCGATGGCCAAGCTCACCCCATCGAGCCTGTTCTCAGGGGTAGGGCCGGGACAGGTTGTTCCCTACGGCAACATCAGCCTCCCGGTGATCTTTGGGGCACCGGACAGCTATCGGACAGAGTACATTCTGTTCGACGTGGCGGAGATCGACCTCCCCTTCAACGCCATAATTGGCAGGCCAGCCCTGTACCGATTCATGGCAGTAGCCCACTACGGCTACCTCGTCTTGAAGATGCCTACACCAACAGGCGTCCTCAGGATTCGTGGAGACCGCACTGCCGCAGTGTCAGCCTTGGAAAAGCTCCAAGCGCTTGCAACAGCTAGAGCACCAGCCCCTGGCAGTGCAGAACTAGACCGGCTCCACCCGAGTGCACGCCACCGTGCCTCTACTGTAGCACCCCGGGTGCAACCTCTCGACGAGGGCGACGTCCCCTTGAAGCTCGTCCAAATCAGCGCCGATGACACCCAGACCACCCGGGTAGCCGGGGGCCTGGATAGCAAATAGGAAGGTGCGCTCGTCACCTTCCTCCGGCACAACGCCGACGTGTTTGGATGGCAGCTGTCGCAGATGCCGGGGATCCCTAGGGAGGTGATCGAGCACCACTTAAAGGTCTTCCCCGACGCCCGGCCAGTCCAACAGAAGCCCCGCAAGCAGTCCATCGAGCGGCAAAACTTCATCCGTAAAGAAATCAAGAAGCTGTTGGACGCTGGCTTCATACGGGAAGTCCACCACCCCCGGTGGTTGGCGAACCCTGTTGTTGTCCCGAAGGCCGGTGGGAAGCTCCGGATGTGCATCGACTACACCAGTCTCAATAAGGCATGTCCCAAAGATCCATTCCCTCTCCCTAGAATAGATCAAATAGTAGACTCGACATCAGGCTGCGATATGCTGTGCTTCCTAGACGCCTACTCGGGTTTCCATCAGATCCCTATGTCTAGAGAAGATGAAGAGCACACCTCCTTCATCACAGTAGACGGTCTGTACTGTTATGTCTCTATGCCTTATGGCCTAAAGAACGCTCTCCCCACCTTTGTACGTGCAATGCACAAAACCTTCGGGGAGTTGATAAGAGACTTAGTTGAGGTGTATGCCGATGACATCGTTGTTAAGGTCAGGCAGAGTTCATCCCTACTAGATAACCTGGCCTTAGTCTTCGAAAAACTGCGCTCTACGCGCACCAAGCTGAATCCCGACAAGTGTGTGTTCGGCGTATCCGCTGGAAAACTCTTAGGATTCCTGGTCTCACACCGAGGAATTGAGACTAACCCAGAGAAGATCAAGGCCATCGACTTGATGCGGTCCCCCGCCCGCATCAAAGAAGTCCAGAAACTCACGGGATGCCTAGCCGCGCTGAGTCGGTTTATACCGAGGTTAGCAGAGCGATCGCTCCCCTTCTTTAAGCTCCTGCGCAAATCTGGCCCATTTGCTTGGACCGACGAAGCAGAAGAAGCTTTCCAAGAGTTGAAGCAACTCCTGACGACCCTACCCATAATGGTAGCCCCCAAGCCCGAAGAGCATCTATTGCTCTACATCGCGGCGACAGCTGAAGTGGTGAGTATGGTCCTCGTCGCAGAGCGGCCGGACGTCTCGTTGCCACAGCCTGCTCCAGTAGCAGGAGACAGGCGCCAGGAAACCCCGGAGGTCCAAGACGACCCCCCGGATCTCCAAGACAACCCCGCGGAGGTCCAAGACAGACCCCCGGACCTCCATGACAACCTCTCGAAGGACCAGCGGGACCTCCCGGAGGTGCAACGGGACCTCCCGGAGGTCCAACGGAACCTCCCGGAAGTCCAACGGGACCTCTCGGAGATCCCGGAAAATCAGCGGGACCTCCCGGAGGTCCAAGGCGGCTTGGGAGCCTTCGAGTACCAGCTCCCGGCAGCCTCCCTGGACACACCCACCTCCCGTAGGCCTGAGCCCATGGATGAAGATATCTCTGGCCTGGGAGGGAGGGTCCGGACCATCCAGAGGCATGTCTACTACATCAGCGAGGTCCTCCATGACGCCAAGACAAGGTACCTGGAGGTCCATAAGCTGCTGTATGCAGTGCTCGAGGCATCCAGGAAGCTCCGCCACTACTTCCAAGCCCACCGGGTCTCGGTGGTCACCTCCTATCCGCTGAAGGCTATCGTTCACAGGCCCCACGTGACTGGCAATGTCGCTAAATGGGCAGCGGAGCTGGCGGAGTTTGAGCTGGACTTCCTTCCTCGTCATGTAGTCAAGAGCCAAGCACTGGCTGACTTCGTGGCTGAGTGGACGCCAATGAAGGCTGACCCAGGGGGCCACGAAGACGGTGAACCAGAGCACCGAGCTCCGGCCTTCACCGGGACTCACTGGACGCTCTTCTTCGACGGATCCTCGCGAAAGCAGGGGGCCGGTGCCGGCGTACTGCTTCTCATGCCATCGGGGGAGCAGTTTGGGTATATGGTGCGTCTCAATTTCAAGGCAACCAACAACATGGCATAGTATGAAGCACTCATCTTTGGCCTAAAGACAGCCCTGCCTCTGGGCGCTCGCCAGTTGTTGGCACAGGGCGACTCCCAGCTAGTTATCAAGCAAGTTAAGGGTGAATGCTCCTGCAATGACCCACAGCTAGCTGCTTACCTGCTCCACGAACAGATGTTCGAGAAAGACTTCCTCACCTTGGACCTGCGCCACGTACCGCGCGCTGGCAATGCCACAGCTGACGACCTCTCAACGAAGGCCTCCACCGGAGCCCCTGTGCCCGAAGGAGTCTTCGAGAGGACGTTGCTGCGGCCCACAGCCCGGCCCGCCGAGCCGGGCGAAGGAGGCTGGACCAGCACCTCGAAGCTGGCGGTCCCGGAGGCCCTGCAGCCATGGACGCCGCCAAGGATCGTAAGCGTCACTGGGGATTCCGTGCAACCCAGCGCTCAAGATCCAGAAGCTCAACCCGATGCATGGATCACGGAGATCCGGGACTACTTGAAAGACAACATCCTCCGTAATGAACGTGTATCCACTGAACGGATCATGCACATGGCTAAGAGATACGCGTTGGTAGAAGGGGATCTCTACCGGCGTGGCGCCAACCACGTCCTATTGCGGTGCATAACCCAGGGGGAAGGCTGCGACTTGCTCGCTGAGATCCATGGAGGCGAATGTGGGAGTCACTCTTCCTCACGCACGCTTGTCGGTAAAGCCTTCCGGCATGGCTTCTACTGGCCGACAGCACTCCAGGATGCCGTCAAGCTGGTCGAGAGCTGCAAGGCGTGCCAGTTCCACGCCAAGCAGATCCATACACCGGCTCAGGCGGTACAGATGATCCAGCCCTCATGGTCGTTTGCCATATGGGGGTTGGACATCCTGGGACCATTCCCTAGAGCCGTCGGGGGATTCCGATACCTCTATGTCGCCATCGACAAGTTCACCAAGTGGCCGGAAGCCACACCAGTCGCGACCATCAACAAGCAATCCGCAGTAAAGTTCATCAAGTCGATTGTCTGCCGGTTCGGGGTCCCGAACAGAATCATCACCAACAACGGGACCCAGTTCACTAGCGCAGCGTTCCAAGACTACTGCGAAGACCTCGGCATCCAGGTGTGCTATGCCTCTGTTGCTCACCCAAAGAGCAATGGGCAAGTCGAGAGGGCCAACGCCGAGATTCTTCGGGGCCTCAAGACTTGCACCTATGCCAGCCTGAAGAAACATGGTGCCAATTGGGTGGATGAGCTTCCGAGCACAATATGGGCTAACCGGACATCCCAGAGCCGGGCCACCGGAGAGACACCCTTCTTCATGGTGTATGGGGCCGAAGTTGTGCTTCCCCCAGAGGTCACCATGAAGTCTCACCGTGTCCGAGCTTACGACGAAGCCGCGCAGGACAACCTCCGGCGTGGAGAAATCGACCTCGTCGACGAGGTCCGATTGCATGCAGCACTCCGTAACGCACGGTACAGACAAGCGCTCCGCCGCTACCACCAGAGGTTTGTGCGTGCCCGGGAGCTGCAGGAAGGCGACCTGGTGCTGCGGCGCATAGTTTCTTGCGAAGGGACCCACAAACTCTCCCCTAGTTGGGAAGGTCCCTTCCGAGTCACAAAAGTGTGCCGTCCCGGGTGCGTACGCCTTTCCACCGAGGACGGGGACCCGCTCCCGCACCCTTGGAACATAGAGCATCTCCGTAAGTTCTATCCCTAGGGCAATAGTAGGACAGCCTCTTCCTTTTGTAATAGATTCCATAGAGCCCAGGAACAGCGCTCGGAGCCGCTAAGTCTCAGGGAACGGTCCAGGACTACGTTCAGCTTTGCCTGGTTCCGACCCCAAGCGCGTAGAGTCTTGCTTCCCTTTTTAACGGGATGGGTCGTGGCCTCCATGTTTAGCCTGTCTGCCTTCCTCCTATGGAAATTTATGTGAAAAGAAACCTGTCCCACTTTGCTATTCCCTTGTGCTCATTTAAATTACGTATTAAATTTTTATGACTGCACTTCCGGCGTATGCTCACCATGCGCTCAGCTCCCTCTTCTCATTCTCACCTCTAGTCGGCATTTGCTGCCCTACCAAAGGTGGTTGCGTTGGAGGTACCTGCCGATGGCCAGGGGGGCCCCGAGCTCCCGGCACTTCGCGCACTATAGTCCCCAAGCACCGTACAAGTGGATGGGGACCGTAAGCCAAATAAGACTATGAGATAGAGGAGGGGGAGCCCCCAAGGAGAATTACGTTTCCCTTACTTGTGTGCAGGACCTCTCGGCCTCAGCTCCCCGCAGGAGTATGGTAGGTGCACCCAACCAATGGGGACACCTACCAGGGGGCCGCTAAGGGATCGCGCAAGACCGGAACTCCAAGGTAAGACCGAAGAATCCAGACCTCGCCACCTCCGCAGGGGCGAGACCCGAAGGTCCCACGTGTCCAGCGGGGCCGGACCTCCCTCTCCTCAGGGGGGAGCTTCGGGCCCACCACGTGGCCGACAGAAGCAGGGGAGAGGTCCGAAGGGCTCCACATGTCCCGCGCGGCCGGACCTCCCTCTCCTAAGAGGAGAGCTCCGGGCCCGCCACGTGGCTAGCAGGCCCGGACCTCCCCATTCTCATGGGGCGGGTCCTGGAGACCTATGGGGCCCTTAATACAGTAAGGACCCGGGGAAGGTGTCTGTGCAGAGCTTCGAGATTGGTCAAGGCCTCTAAGTACCTTGCGGAGCTAAGGGCTTGGCCAGGTAAAACCAAGAAGAAGACTAAAGCACGCATACGCAGAAGATAACAAGAGTCTATTCATACAAGGCTCCATGAGCTGGGCTACAGACTCAACAAAAATGAAAAAGGAGGTACAGGGCCTTTTGGCCACGGGGGCAGATGCCTAAGAGTCCCCGGACTCCCGTAGGAACCTAGAGGCCACAAGGGCGGCCACGTCCTCGACCTCGGCCCTGGCAGCTTCCTCCCGCTCGGCGACGGGCCCTAGACGGACTGGCTCCAGAGAGAACGAAGGGTCTTGGCTCCAGAAGCACGCCAGTACGTGCGTAGCGACCTCCTTCACCAGGCCCCGTCCCTCCACCTCAAGCTCGTCAGCGATCACCGCTTCGAGCCAGCCCAGCTTGCCGCCGATGGACTCAAGTGCTGGGATTGCCTCGGACATCTCCTGCGCTAGAGCCTCCATCCGCACCGGGCTGAAACCAAGAGGAACCAAGGCGGACCCCTCCTCGGTAATAAAGCCCCAGACTGCCTGGGCCTCGGCAGACCACGAAGACTGGAGCTTCTCTACCTCTTCGTGAGCCGCCAGCTCACGATCCAACGCCGCCTGGCGCTCCCGGGAGGATTGCTCCTCCCTCGCAGCAGCAGCCGACTCGCGGAGCTCCAGCTCCTCAGCCCGAGCCCTCAGCTCGCCCTCTCTGGCCTTCAACCGTGCAGCAATCTTCTCCTCCTCGGCCGCTGCAGCACGTTCCCGATCAGCGACGGCGCACTCTCGACGAGCTACCTGCATCCGCAACTCCTCCGCGGCGGCAGAGCGCACCTCGGCCTTGGCTTCAACCTGGGCCAGGGCCTCGCGGTAGGAAGCGCGGAGCCGCCGGGTCTCTGAGTCCAGGCGGCTGATGGCTTTCTTCTGAGTGTCAAGCAGAGCACTCATGGCCTCAAGTCTCGACAGCCTCGAGTCAAGCTCCGCCATAGCCTCCTGGGTCCGCTGCTGCAGGAGGTGCTCCTAGCTAAGAAGGCGTTCCCTCTCTCCGGCCAGCGCCCCCCGCTCCTGCTCAAAGGCGGCCTGGAACTGTCGGGTGCTGGTCTGGACATGCCCCAGGGCATCCCACATGGGCGCCGGGACAGCGGGGACGGGAGTCGTGCCCCTGACCTCCCCTGTCGCGTCTAAGACCGGCGGAGGTGCTGGTGCCTTAGCAACCGGAGTAAGACGTTGTCCTGAGGGAGCCAGGGAGCCAGCAACTGCACCTACAGCGGCCCTTCCAGCCTCAGCGCCGGACTTCCGGGCTGGTGAAGGAGGGCGGACAGGTGCGGCCGCAGCCACCGCGGAGGGCAAACCCACCAGCACAAAAGAAGCCCCCGCCGACTTGGGGGCCATTAGAACCACTACGGTTCCCAGATGCTGTGGCGCGGAGCCTCCGCCAATTGGAGATGGCCGGGTAAGTGGCCCGCCCCCGGCAGCCGGTCGGTCCCTGCAGGAAAAGAAAGCTCTCAGGCTAAGAGAGGAGGCGAGAACGCTACTCCTACAAGCCAAAAGGAGCAACACTTACTGGGCGACATGAGCGCTCCAACGGGCTTGTAGCCCTGGCCTCTGGGCCGCAGTTGAACCGCCAGGACGTGCGGCTAGAACGGTCGTGGGCTGTGGCGTCTGGACCCCCGACACACTCCCCGGTGTCGCCCCACCGGTGTCCATCCTAGAAGCCCCTCCGCCTGAGGAAGGATGGCGGGACGCTTGGGGTTCTTTGGACTGCCGCTGTCTGGGAAGAGACCCGCTGGAGTGGGACACCCGGGGCCTCTTCGGGTCGCCACTCGATGGACCAGCGCCCTCGGGAGATGGGTGCAAGGGTGCTCCGACTCCCTGACTCGGCGCAGGCGGCGCCCTCGGAGGAGACCGGGCGCGTTTCTTCTCCGGATGCCCGGGGGCCGGCTCCTTCCCCTTCCCCTTGTCGGCAGCTTGAGTTCCGCCGGCTCTTGGGACGGGTTGGGCAGCGACAGATGCCTCGCGCTCCGATCCGGAGCGCTCGGTTCCCAGGATCGTGATGCCCTGGAAGGTATCCCCAACCTGTCGGACGGCGATCCTGATGTTGTCGAGGTTCGGCATCTTCCGTAGTAGCTCTGACCTCCTCTGCGGCTCTAAGAAGAGGGGAGTGGCAGAGGATGGGAAGGCGGGGTCGCCACTGGGGATGAAGTCGCCGCTCACCTTGCCCACCATCTCGTACAACTCCTCATCAGAAGGACCAGAGCCGGGACCCCTCTCCAACCTGGTACAGTCCTGCTCACCAGTGTAGTACCATATTGGGCGACTGCGCTGCTGCAAGGGTGCAATACGGCGCGACATGAAATCCATTAGCACCATCAGGGACGTTAGCCCCTCGTTGGCCAAGAACCGGATCCGCTCCAAGACCGGTGCGTACTCCTGCTCCAACTCTAGGACCTCCTCCTAGAAGCGACGCTCAGTGGTTTTGCTAGCGGTTGGGAGTTGCAGGCGATCGTGCTCGTCGGTCTGCACGACCACCCAGCTCTCCCTCCAGTTTTCACACCTCAACGCACTGAAAGGTAGAAGGTACCCAGAGACCTTTGGGTCCTTGCAGCGATGCTGGAAATAGTACGCTCCCATCTGGGTCTTCGAGACGCGCCCGGTCGTCCGCAACACGAAGAAGTAGCGAAAGAACGTCATTGAAGTGTGCACCCCCACAAACATCTCACAGAAATGGACGAAGACAGCGGCCATTGCGAAGGAGTTGGGAGAGAGGTGGTGGAGCTGGAGACCATACGTCTCCAGCAATGTGACGAAGAAGGAGGAAATTGGCGGGACGAACCCCGCCAGGGCGTAGGCAGTAAAGAAGACCATCTCCCCCTTTTCCAGGAGCAGGGGGAGAGATCCCCGACGGAGCCGGCATTTCTGTTCCTCCGTGTGTCAGCCCAGCAGCCTGCGCACTGGCCCAAGCTCGGCGGAACGAACGAGACGCGTCGGGAGCAGGTTGGAAGCCATGGCGGGGGAGAGCTCAAGGACAGGAAGACAAAGGTGCAAGAGTTCAAGGAAAGTACGAGCGCTAGGAAGTGCGAAGGGAAGCCACGATGCGGGTAAGATCCCCTTTTAAAACTTTCTAGGAACGATTCGAAGCGATTCGAAACTCTTTGAATACACCGCATGGGCAACCGCATCGGCTCCAAGACCGAGCGTCGATGACAGGTGGACCCAAGCCGTCCAGCTGAAGCGGTGGGTCAAGGAGTCAGTCTCCCAAGAAGACGAGCCGGCGTGGCGCTGCGGCGGCTCCCGAAGAAAGCGCCGCAACATGCAGAAGTGGCAGCCTTGGGAACCGCCGCAGTAAAAGCAACCATCAAGTGGGCGCACGCTCCCACGATCCCGCGACTGTTCGTGCTCCGGAAGTGGTCAATGCGGGACTTAGAGAAAGTGCGCGGAACAGAAGAGACGGAGGCCCCACCTCAGGCTCGCTATCTCCCCCGAGATGGGCCCGGGGGCCACTGTCGGTACCCGCGATATGGGGTACCCCCGCGCACAGGGGAAAATGCCTAAGGATCTCGCCCTTCTCCGCAGGGAGAGCTCCGAAGGCGCCACGTGTCCCGCGGGGCCGGGCCTCCCTCTCCTCAGAGGAGAGCTCCGGGCCCGCCACGTGACCAGCAGCAGCCTGACCTCCCCCTCCGTGGGGAGAGCTCTGAAGGCGCCACGTGTCCCGCGGGGCCGGACCTCCCCCTCCTCAGAGGAGAGCTCCGGGCCCGCCACGTGGCCGACAGAAGCCGGACCTCCCCCTCCGTGGGGAGAGGTCCGAAGGCTCCGCGTGTCCCGCGGGGCCGGACCTCCCCCTCCTTAGAGGAGAGCTCCGGGCCCGCCACGTGTCCAGCAGGACAGTGCTGCCTGCCCCCGCGCGGTAGGCAGCAGGCGTAAAGACGCACCATACCTTGCCCGTACAAGGTATTCAAGGCCCGCGCCTTCCCAAGACACGGAGACGCGGAGCACGCCTCTGTCAGGTGCCGTTGCGCTTAGTTGCATCGCAGACTGGCGCGCCGTGTCAGAACCTGCCAGCAAATAAACACAGCGACAAGACATCCCCTGCCACCCCCACCGTCATCAACCACTACGACTAGCATGCGGCATGGGCAGGGCGGCAGAACGAAGACTCGGAAGCCTTTGGCAGAGACAACTACCGACATAACTGCGGATACGATAGTCGGTAGGAAATCTCCCCGGGACCACCTGTCGGGTCCCGGGCCCCCCTTGTAAGCCACACGAGCCTTGGACTATAAAAGGCTCGGGTAGGCAACGTTAGCAAGGGTTCGCACTCCAGCAACTCGCACCCTAGGCTTCACTCACCCTCAAGCTCAGGACTCCGGTTCTGAGCAACAAGCAATACAGCGAGCACCTCTGCTCACCGTGGACGTAGGGTTTTACGCTCCGGCGGCCTGAACCACGTAAAACTCGCCGTGTCAAGCTTCTCCCTCACTAGTCCCTAAAGCTTAAGCTCTCCGCAAGCGACTAGCCCCCTCCAAAAAAGAACCTTCACGGGCTGCCCAGAGCAGGTCCGGGGGAAGTGTCGACCACACACTTCGACAACATCCATCTTGACGGGATGTATTCATCACAAGGGTGCGGAGCAAGTCAGTTTGCTCATCGCTTGCACCCGTCATGGCAGGCAGAATGTCCGCCATTGTGACCATAGATGAAGGTCCTGGTGGCGGCTGCTGTTGCGGAGCTCGCTGCTCCCGCTATGGAGAGTTATCACCACCACCACCACTGGAACCACCCACTTCACCCATGGAATGAGTTCGCACCATTCTGCAATTGCAAGAGTTCATTATCAGTTTAACACTATCACTTGATTTATTCCATGAACAAAGTAGTGAAACACTGATAATCAAGTCTTAACATGTAAGTAGAATGATTTATGCGCAAACTGATTCACTAACAGAAAGGATTTAAAGAATAACTGGAATAATCACAGTTATGGTCACTCTGTCTCAGATTGACCGATCCTCAAACAAACCAGATTTCTGTTGTCCAAACAACAGTTTCATGGTTTGGTTTAAATACCAAAGTTGTAGATAACCCCAGCACCTTTCCAGGAAATAGCCATTTGCCTCTAACTAAGCTCCAGATCAGAAGTTATGAGCTTCCAAGGTTAACAGAAATTCTGGAGGAATTTCAGCAGCACCTCCCCTGTAAGTGCTCACTTTGAGTCAACTTCTACAGCCTGTTAGAAACGTATATGGACCAAACTCATAATTACAAAGTTGAAGAACAATTCATAATATTTCTAGAATTGTAAGATTTCCCATTTTACAACTCTTATACAGGAAGTTATAAGCAAAACTCCAATCAGTACAGAAACTATACACCGCCTTTGAGTACTCTGGACAGGAGGACTCTGTCCTGGGGTTGAACAGAAAACTTGTAAAGAACTTCCCAAGATTTTCAAAATGTATTTATATGACCTCTTTGCATTCCTGGATCAAAAGATATGACGGTTCAAAGTTAACAGAATTTCTGGCAGGATTTTGACAGCACCTCCTCAAAGGTACCAAGTTTCAATCCACAATTCCAATTAATTCTTCTCTAGTTTTATGCAAAACCTTGAATTACAAAGTTGTAGCATATCTTATGCCCTTTCCAGAAATGTATTACAATACCCTTAGAGATGTGCCGGACCGGGATCCGCACGCCCAGGATCTCAGAGGGTGGTACCGCACGATGCGACACCCGATAACACACATCATGTATTACATAGAAAACAAACTGAATATGTACAAAGTGATACAAGACTTCAGTTACAAACTAAGTATTTAGATTACAACAGCGGAAGCTAAGTTTATACAACTCACGCCCATCTATCTAGCAAAAGTTGGTTGCCCAGCCCTATGGGGCGACCCACACTAGCTGCACTCCTCAGCTCAACGCGGCGTGTACGGCTCCCACTCAGCCGTAGTTCCCGACGGAGGGTAGCCCTCGCCGGTAGACTCGTAACCCGAGTCCGTGGGGTAGTCATCACCTGAAAAACACTTATAGCAGCAACCATGAGCTCGATGGCTCAACAAGACTTAACCGACTCACCTACACATGAAACTTTATATGCAGGATGTAACAATTATAGGATGGCACGTTGCAGCAAAAGACACGCCTACAAGTTCATCCTTAATCCATCTTTTAGCCACAAGTTAACAGTTCATGAAATCTGAAATTTAGTGAGCAATATTTGGTGGCACACATGTAACGATACAAGTTAATCATCACAACAATAATGAATCATACATTTCATATATTAACCTACGTCACGACTCAGTGAACAAGCGGTACTCATCACTGCGAGGGACGGCGAATCGACTTGATATACACCTGCAGGGATACCCGAATAGCACGTCACGTACGCCCACACGCGGAGCTGCACACAGCACGCTCACCCTGTGTCGTACAGGACAACCTTTCACCAAACAGCCCAAACGTAGAACCGGTCGGGTTCCCTACACGGAGCATCTCTCTATGCCCGTTAGCGTATTCCCACCTTGCTGCCCTCAAACTACACCTATACATCGGTGCGTTATGCCTCGACGCCCGGAGGTATAGGTTACATCGGTTTATCGGGGCCCATATATCCGATATGCCTTCGGTACGTTCAATACTTGTTCAGCGGGGCCGCACACGGATCGGTCCTCAATCGACACGGACAGGGCTGCGCCCACAAGACTTCCCCTTGCTGCGCCCTAGCCCCTGCCTAGTCTCATTTTCTTACTAAAGTGATCTCACATCACTCGAACCAATCCCGTGTGTCCCGACACCTATACTCGTGAGTATATTCCAACTACTCGACTTGTACCGAAGTTCTATGAACATTAAGCACAACGTACACTACTCGAGGCCTTATACACTACCCTCACTCTTGTGGGAATAATCTGGCTATGCACTTGGGTTTCATACATCCTACACGTAATGCACATACATACCTCATACTAAGTATGCATAAAGCAAAATTTTGTAAAATTGGTTAATGCAAACCGGGGCTTGCCTTGTTGCTGCTGGTCAGAGGTTAGTGCTTTGTCCGGAAGGAGGAAGTCCAGCACTTCCGGAGTTTCCTCGCCTTCAGCGACTACACGTAAGCAATATACTTGTCGAAGTGTGTGGTCGACACTTCCCTCGGACCTGCTCTGGGCAGCCCGCGGAGGTTCTTTTTTGGAGGGGCTAGTCGCTTGCGGAGAGCTTAAGCGTAGGGACGAGTTAGGGAGGAGCTTGACACGGTGAGTTTTACGTGGTTCGGGCCGCCGGAGCGTAAAACCCTACGTCCACGGTGAGCTGAGGTGCTCGTTGTATTGCCTGTTGCTCAAAACCGGAGTCCTGAGCTTGAGGATGAGTTACGCCTAGGGTGTGAGTTGCTGGAGAGCGAACCCAGGGTGCGAATGGCTATAGTGCGAACCCTTGCTAACGTTGCCTACCCGAGCCTTTTATAGTCCAAGGCTCGTGTGGCTTACAAGGGGGGCCCGGGACCCGACAGGTGGTCCCGGGGAGATTGCCTGCCGACTATCGTATCCGCAGTTATGTCGGTAGTTGTCTCTGGCGAAGGCTTCCGAGTCTTCGTCTTGCCGTCCTGCCCATGCCGCATGCTAGTCATAGTGGTTGATCACGGCGGGGGCGGCAGGGAATGTCTTGTCGTTGTGTTTATTGGCTGGCAGGTTCTGACACCACACGCCAGTCTGCGATGTGACTGGGCGCAACGGCACCTGACAAAGGCGTGCTCTGCGTCTCCGCGTCTTGGGAAGGCGCGGGCCTTGAATACCTCGTACGGGCAAGGTACGGTGCGTCTTTACGCCCGCTGCCTACCGCTCGGGGGCAGGCAGCGTTGTTCTGCTGGACACGCGGCGGGCCCGGAGCTCTCCTCTGAGGAGGGGGAGGTCCGGCCCCGCGGGACACGCGGTGCCTTCAGAGCCCTCCCCACGGAGGGGAGGTCTGGCTGCTGTTGGCCACGTGGTGGGCCCGGAGCTCTCCTCTGAGGAGAGGGAGGTCCGGCCCCGCTGGACACGTGGCGCCTTCGGAGCTCTCCCTGCGGAGGGGGTGTGGTCCGGCCTCCTGGGCCACGTGGCAGGCTCGGAGCTATCCTCCATGGGGAGGGGTGCTCCGACCCCGCTGGACACGTGGCGCCTTCAAACCTCGCCCCTGCGGAGGGAGCGAGGTCCTTAGGAAGTTTTATGCTGTGCGCGGGGGTACCCGGTATTGAGGGTACCGACAGTGGCCCCCGGGCTCACCTTGGGGGAGGTAACGAGCCCGAGGTGGGGCCTTCTCTTACCCGCGCACTTTCTTGTATTGAGTATTCCCTGTGCTGGCAGGGTCTTGACGGTTCGGAGTTCAGCCTCTGAGGAGAGGGTGAAGCCTGGCATCGGAGCTCTGCCCAGCTGCGGGGGCGGAGGTCCGGAAGTCATCGGAGCTCAGGCCAGCAAAGGGCATGAGGTCCGGAGGTCATCGGAGCTCAGGCCAGCGAAGGGCGTGAGGTCCGGCATCAGCGCTCACCTCTGAAAGGAGGGCGAGGGCTGGCCTCGGAGCTCGGCCCAGCTGTGGGGGGCGGAGGTCCGGAAGTCATCGGAGCTCAGGCCAGCGAAGGGCGTGAGGTCCGGCATCAGCGCTCGCCTCTGAAAGGAGGGCGAGGGCTGGCCTCGGAGCTCGGCCTAGCTGTGGGGGGCGGAGGTCCGGAAGTCATCGGAGCTCAGGCCAGCGAAGGGCGTGAGGTCCGGCATCAGCGCTCGCCTCTGAAAGGAGGGCGAGGGCTAGCCTCGGAGCTCGGCCCAGCTGTGGGGGGCGGAGGTCCGGAAGTCATCGGAGCTCAGGCCAGCGAAGGTCGTGAGGTCCGGAGGTCATCGGAGCTCAGGCCAGCGAAGGGCGTGAGGTCCGGAGGTCATCGGAGCTCAGGCCAGCGAAGGGCGTGAGGTCTGGCATCAGCGCTCGCCTCTGAAAGGAGGGCGAGGGCTGGCCTCGGAGCTCGGCCCAGCTATGGGGGGGCGGAGGTCCGGAAGTCATCGGAGCTCAGGCCAGCGAAGGGCGTGAGGTCCGGTATCAGCGCTCGCCTCTGAAAGGAGGGCAAGGGCTGGCATCGGAGTTCGGCCCAGCTGCGGGGGCGGAGGTCCGGAAGTCATTGGAGCTCAGGCCAGCGAAGGGCGTGAGGTCCGGAGGTCATCGGAGCTCAGGCCAGCGAAAGGCGTGAGGTCCGGCATCAGCGCTCGCCTGTGAAAGGAGGGCGAGGGCTGGCCTCGGAGCTCGGCCCAGCTGTGGGGGGCGGAGGTCCGGAAGTCATCGGAGCTTAGGCCAGCGAAGGGCGTGAGGTCCGGCATTAGCGCTCGCCTCTGAAAGGAGGGCGAGGGCTGGCATCGGAGCTCGGCCCAGCTGCGGGGACGGAGGTCCGGAAGTCATCGGAGCTCAGGCCAGCGAAGGGCGTGAGGTCCGGAGGTCATCGGAGCTCAGGCCAGCGAAGGGCGTGAGGTCCGGAGGTCATCGGAGCTCAGGCCAGTGAAGGGCTTGAGGTCCGGCATCAGCGCTCGCCTCTGAAAGGAGGGCGAGGGCTGGCCTCGGAGCTCGGCCCAGCTTTGGATGGCGGAGGTCCGGAAGTCATCGGAGCTCAGGCCAGCGTAGGGCGTGAGGTCCGGCATCAGCGCTCGCCTCTGAAAGAAGGGCGAGGGCTGGCATCGAAGCTCGACCCAGCTGCGGGGGCGGAGGTCCGGAAGTCATCGGAGCTCAGGCGAGCGAAGGGCGTGAGGTCCGGAGGTCATCGGAGCTCAGGCCAGCGAAGGGCATGAGGTCCGGAGGTCATCGGAGCTCAGGCCAGCGAAGGGCGTGAGGTCCGGCATCAGCGCTCGCCTCTTAAAAGAGGGCGAGGGCTGGCCTCGGAGCTCGGCTCAGCTGTGGGGAGCGGAGGTCCGGAAGTCATCGGAGCTCAGGCCGGCGAAGGGCGTGAGGTCCGGCATCAGCGCTCGCCTCTGAAAGGAGGGCGAGGGCTGGCCTCGGAGCTCGGCGTAGCTGTGGGGGGCGGAGGTCCGGAAGTCATCGGAGCTCAGGCCAGCGATGGGCGTGAGGTCCGGCATCAGCGCTCGCCTCTGAAAGGAGGGCGAGGGCTGGCCTCGGAGCTTGGCCCAGCTGTGGGGGCGGAGTCCGGTACTGCTCAGAAGTCTTCCCTTTCCTGTCCCTTAGTCTCATTTGGCCTACTGTCCCGGGCTAGAATACGGGGCTTGGGTAATCCAGTGCACTTGGTCCCGGAGGTCTGGCCACCAGCCCCATTCAGGGTGTAACCGTCCGGCCCCCTGGTACTCAGACCGTAGCGCTGGGGGCAGAGTGCGCATGCTTTGGGTGCAGGACTGGGCAAAGCAAGGCTCCTGACCCCCCGGTCTAGCGTAGGTCTTTTCTCGGAGGAGAGCAACTGGAGGTACAGTACCCTTACAGGGGGAGGTCCGAAAGGCCCCCGGGCCTCTGGCAGGTACCCCAAGCACTACCGCCTTCGGCAGGATGGCAAATATCGACTATGCATGAGCGCAGGAAAGAGGAACCGAGTGTACAATGGATGTACACTGTCTAGAGCGTGGGAAGGTGATCATATAAATTAATACATAATTTAAAGAAACACCTAAGTAAGCATGGTGAACTTACTGGGGTAGCGTCGGAGCGCCATGTCCTCACGCAGAGCGGGTCATGCGTGGCTTCGTCGTACGCTCGGACACGGGGGGACCCCCATGGTGATCTCAGGGGAAGCATGGCTTCGGCCCCGCATACCATGTAGAAGGGTAGTTCCCGTGACCCAACCCTGGGAAGTCCGGCTGGCCCTCGACATAGAGGAGCCGGTATCCCCCGACGGCTTTGGGTGCGCGTCTGCACCGGTTGTGTGGGTCTGCTTGGCGTGGACCTGGCACGAATTGCATCTCCTAACCGGTTTGACGGCGTCCAAGTGGCTCTCGGTCAGTAGGATCCATGCCGGGTGGCTTAACCGACCAGCGTGCGGGACGATGAGAGTTCCCAGCACTCGCCTCCGTGGACTACTGCGAGCTAGTCGCAGCCTTCCTCCTGGGTTATGCACCGCAATAGGATGCCGTGGCGCCACACCAGTAAAGATACCAGCGCGTAGCACTTAGCCATCTGCACAATCCATTCAGCGAATGCACGTTCATCAGGAAGGATGTCCTTCAAGGAGTCCCGGACCTCCGTGGTCCATGCATCGGGACTACTTGAGCTTTTGGATCTTGAGCGCTGGGTTGCACGGAGTCCCCAGTGACGCTTACGATCCTTTGGCGGCGTCCATGGCCGCAGGGCCGCCGGGACCGCCAGCTTTGAGGTGCTGGTCCAGCCCCCTTCGCCCCGCTTGGCGGGCCGGGCTGTGGGCCGCAGCAATGTCCTCTCGAAGACTCCTTCGGGCACAGGGGCTCCGGTGGAGGCCTTCGTTGAGAGGTCGTCAGCTGCGGCCTTGCCAGCGCGTGGTACATGGCGCAGGTCCAAGGGAGGAAGTCTTTCTCCAACATCCGCACGTGGAGCAGATAAGCAGCTAGCTGTGGGTCATTGCAGGGGCATTCACCCTTAACTTGCTTGATAACTAGCTGGGAGTCGCACTGCGCCAACAACCGTCGAGCGCCCAGAGACAGGACTGTCTTTTAGGCCAAAGATGAGTGCTTCATACTCTGCCAAGTTGTTGGTTGCCTTGGAATTGAGACGCACCATGTACCCAGACTGCTCCCCCGATGGCATGAGAAGCAGTACGCCGGCACCGGCCCCCTGCTTTCGCGAGGAGCCATCGAAGAAGAGCATCTAATGAGGCCCGGTGAAGACCGGAGCTCGGTGCTTTGGTTCACCGTCTTCGCGGCCCCCTGGGTCAGCCTTCGTCGGCGTCCACTCAGCCATGAAGTCAGCCAGTGCTTGGCTCTTGACTGTCTGACGTGGTCAGGAGCTCAGCTTGAACTCCGCCGTCTTCGGGCTGTCTGGCTTCGGAAGCTGGCAGTGAGTGCCAATGACGCCCGTCTTCTACTCCGGCGCACTTGTCCGCCAGGCTGAAGAGCCCCGAGATGTCTTGCACCTCCCTAGTGGCCAACTTCTCGAGCATCTTCTTGTCCCTCACACCTTGTCGGAATGCGACCACCGCTGATGCATTCGGGATGTGGGGGACGGTGTTGCGTACCTGGGAGAACCGTTGGATGAAGGAGCCCAGTGATTCCCCAGGTTGTTGATTGATGGCGTGGAGGTCAAGCCCCGTGCCTGGACGGGTGTAGGAACTGCCGAAGTTGGCAATGAACTGCCGGCAGAGCTCTCCCCAGGAGGTTATGGAGCCCTGGGGGAGGTTCATGAGCCAAGACCGGGCTGGGCCGGTCAAGGCGACGGGGAAGTAGTTGGCCATGACGTCCTCATCCCCTCCTGCGGCAAGTACGACGGTGGAGTAGATCTGGAGGAACTCCGCCGGGTTGACGCTGCCGTCGTACTTCTCGGGCAGGTGCGGCCGAAACTTGCGCGGCCACCTCGCGAAGCGAAGGTGGGGCGCCAGGGCCGCACATCCTGCTCCTGTTGCTGCAGGCGTTGGTGCCGCGAACGCTTGGTTCGCCGCTGGCACAGTGTACCCTGGTATGGACAAGGTTGCGCCAGAGACCGGGGGCGCCGTTTGCAGGGCGTATGGCTGTGGCATATGCTGCGTGGCGTATGCCTAGGGCAGAGATCGCGTGGCGAAGGTCTGCACCTCAGGCTGGGTCGAGGATGACGTCATGCTGTCGCCAGCCTCTTGGTTGCGACGCCTTTCTCGACGTCGCTCGAGGTACACCCGGGCATCCTGGCCCAAGTGGCACCATTCCAGCTCTGTCCTCAGGTCCGTCGACGGAAGCCTGGTGGAGCTGGAATCCGCTGTCTGCCCGTCAACCGTTGGCGTGCGCGTCAGCGACACAGCCGGTTGGCCGGAGCGTCGTCCCTGCCAAAGTCGAGGGTTTGCGGTGGCGACGACGAGACGGTCTACCTCGTGAATCCACTGCTGGGTCGCTGAATGGGGTGCGTCCCCAGCAGGTGGATTGCGCAGTAGCGCTCTTGCTGCAGCTAGTGCACCCCCGTGGGGTTCGCTCAGCGCTGCAGAAGATCTCACGCTAGCTGGAGCCTGCATTGCCGGAGTCGGCATTGCCGGAGTCGGTTGCTGGCTTCCAGCTTGCGCCGACACACTCCGTCCCGAGTGTGTCGACACGTATTCCCTGCTAGTCACGGTCCGTCGTGAACGCGGGGGAGGAGAGCTTGCCGCTGAAGGTAGCTTCGTCATCTTCGTCGGCAGAAACTCATCGCGCAAGGGAAAAGCCCCCTACCTGGCGCGCCAAATGTCGAAGTGTGTGGTCGACACTTCCCCCAGACCTGCTCTGGGCAGCCCGCGGAGGTTCTTTTTCGGAGGGGCTAGTCTCTTGCGGAGAGCTTAAGCGTAGGGACGAGTTAGGGAGGAGCTTGACACGGCGAGTTTTACGTGGTTTGGGCCGCCGGAGCGTAAAACCCTACGTCCACGGTGAGCTGAGGTACTCGCTGTATTGCCTGTTGCTCAGAACCGGAGTCCTGAGCTTGAGGATGAGTTACGCCTAGGGTGTGAGTTTCTGGAGAGCGAACCGAGGGTGCGAATGGCTAGAGTGCGAACCCTTGCTAACGTTGCCTACCCGAGCCTTTTATAGTCCAAGGCTCGTGTGGCTTACAAGGGGGGCCCGGGACCCAACAGGTGGTCCTGGGGAGATTGCCTGCCGACTATCGTATCCGCAGTTATGTCGGTAGTTGTCTCTGGCGAAGGCTTCCGAGTCTTCGTCTTGTTGTCCTGCCCATGCCGCATGCTAGTCGTAGTGGTTGATCACGGCGAGGGCGGCAGGGGATGTCTTGTCGCTGTGTTTATTGGCTGGCACGTTCTGACACCGCGCGCCAGTCTGCGATGCGACTGGGCACAACGGCACCTGACAGAGGCGTGCTCCGCGTCTTGGGAAGGCGCGGGCCTTGAATACCTTGTACGGGCAAGGTACGGTGCGTCTTTACGCCCGCTGCCTACCGCTCGGGGGCAGGCAGCGCTGTTCTGCTGGACACGTGGCGGGCCCGAAGCTCTCCTGTGAGGAGGGGGAGGTTTGGCCCCGCGGGACACACGGCGCCTTCAGAGCCCTCCCCACGGAGGGGAGGTCTGGCTGCTGTTGGCCACGTGGCGGGACCGGAGCTCTCCTTTGAGGAGAGGGAGGTCCGGCCCCGCTGGACACGTGGCGCCTTCGGAGCTCTCCCTGCGGAGGGGGTGTGGTCCGGCCTCCTGGGCCACGTGGCAGGCTCGGAGCTATCCTCCGTGGGGAGGCGTGCTCCGGCCCCGCTGGACACGTGGCGCCTTCAAACCTCGCCCCTGCAGAGGGAGCGAGGTCCTTAGGAAGTTTTATGCTGTGCGCGGGGGTACCCGGTATTGAGGGTACCGACAATACTATATGTCAATTTAAATGCAATGTGTTAAATTGAATATGTCAATTTACATGCTCTTCACAAGTGTTCATGAGCTATCCACCAAATAAGCCGTGGTATTGTGAGGTCATGAAATGAACACTTTTGAAGTCCATTCTTGGGCTTTTACAAGAGATTTTTTCACCGAGAGTTTGGGTGGAATTACAGAGACTCTATTTCAGGTTCTACCCATTTGTAGCAGTTTTGGTTTGACTTTTCTACAATGAGTAACACCCTGTACAAACTTTCAGCAGAAACACTGCCAAAACAGGGGACTCTGTTTTTAGATCTCTCTACACTCACATATTCTTGAGTTGGTTTCTAAACAAGTTTTAAGCAATTACTTTGAACTTATTCATGCAAATTCTACATAATCTTCAAGTTTATTAGATGAGCGAGGTGTTCATGCAATTTCCATGATCATGCCGGTACTACATTCCTCACAAAAGTAGAAAATCCTAACTGGATTACATCCGACATATACGTTCTATTAGTGGCACTAGAAGCGTTCACTTGCAAACGTGTTCTACTCGTAATACGGATACGTGGTTAGTGTACTTGCAGAAAACCACTCAATAATGATGCACACATATAGTTGTCATTCCAGGCAGATCCATATCATATTCACACATACACCCTATATCATTTCCATACGGGGCCGTCCTTGAGTCAAGTCACGATTCAAGATACATGGTCGCGTTTTCACACCACACGACGGGGAACCCGAGTAGAGAGCGAACGGGTCGTCACAGTTGGGAATTTTATCAACCCAACGGATGCCACCTACTACCCTGCAGGGCACGCCGATGGCAAGCGCTGCACATGTCCTCCTAGGCTATTTCCAGAAGAACACACTATCATGTTACCGACCACACGATGGGGTTTCCACTTTCTTGCCTAATGCACGCTAGGGACCAGCGTTTCATATGAACTTAGGAACATGAAGAGTTCAAGAGTTTTATATTAACGTCTCACAACAAGCTATGAGACCTATACCCTGAACCATTTTCCTCGTCAGGGGAGCTAACCGAAATTGATCTGCTTTCGGTGGCGTACCTTACCTCTTACCTGGTCGGTGGTGCGTCGTTACAGAATAGAGTAACAAATAAGTTAGTTAGCCACCATACATCACTTATGTGGGCCTAGTATCGATTCCACACTCGTAGAGTCTAAGTTTTTGAAAATACGTGTCTTTTCAGGTGCGCTATTCCCAATGCGGCTCTGATACCACGCCTACGGGACCCCCACCCCGACAGTCCAGTAATCGCATTGGGTGGTGTCGTGCGATGCGGCACCCAACAGCACACATCCGAAAAACACACATACACAATAATATATGTCTTTAATACATAATATTGTCTCATTTTACAAATAATGTACAACGTACATTGCAGCGGAAGATAAGAATACACTCACGGACTATAGCCTATGCTAAGCAAAATGAAGCCATCCTGCCCGCGGATGCTTCACACTAGCTCCACATCAAAACCCGGCGGCGTGCAGGGTTCCAAGTGAGACTAACACCCCTCATTGGGTACTGCCCCGCTCGGATCTCCCATCCTCCCTAACGTTGCCTTATGCAACGTTACCTGCAAAATAATGGATCAACAAACCGTGAGCTTATGCTCAGCAAGACTTAACCGAAAACCTACAAATGGAACTCTAAATGCTGGAAATAGAGGGCCGAGTCCAAGTTTTTAGCACCTTTTATAACCCTCGCACAATTTACATCGAGACTCCACAATCAAACAAGAAACGCTTCATCTCGGTGCTATTTGCCCAAGGAGAAAGTAAATTTAGTGAGCTACCCTAGACCCATACATACCTTGCGTCATCAACGCCGAGACTCCACAATCAAACAAGAAACGCTTTGTCTCGACGCCACTAGCCCAAGGTAGAACGTAAATTTAGTGAAGGTGTTGATCATCCCTCATCTCCAATATGAGGATTACTCATGAAGCATATTAACTTTTCCTCAGTTTCTTACTACGTCACGACTCAGTGTACAAGTATGCTCACTACCGCGAGCGACGGTGATTCGAATCAAAAACAACCTGCTAACACGACACATACGCCCGTCCGAGACCGGTGATCAACCGATTCCCTCAACGTGTATGTGGCAACCTTTAACACGACACCCAAATATCGAACCGGTCCCACCGAATTGGATTACGTCTCACTATGGCAAACCCTCGTAGAGCCGACTTCTCTATCCTTTCAGCATCTGCATAAGACGGTGGGGATTGCCTCGACACCCAGGTTAACAAGTTACATCGGTTTCCTGGGTCCTATATTGCCAGTATGCATCCGGTAGACAACTTAAACTTGTCCAGCGGAGCCGCACACGAGAACGGGCCTTAATCGACTCATACAGAGACTAGGTTCACAGGACCACGTCCTTGAGCCTTCCATCCATATTGTCCGGTCTCCATTCCCAACTAAGGGGATCAATTCCCAACTCTTCCAATTGATCCCCTTAATCCCGGTTCACGAGTAGGAAACGGTCTACTCGAGTTATGCCTCTTTTAATCCACTTTTGTTAACTTGAGAACAGCAGTTATAATTAAGTGATAATCTAATTAAATCAAACTCTAGGGTTTTTCTGGGTCATGCATGTGGAGTGTCATACAAACCTAGCCATAATGCAAAACTAATATTCTAGAAATATAAAGTGTATACAATTAAAAACTTGTAAATTTGGATGCTACCGGGGCTTGCCTTAGTGTTGATCCCGACTAAGGTTTCTGTCAATAGGATTCAAGTCAGCAGCCTCGAAGTCTTCGCGTGATGTATCGCTATCAAAATGATCAAATAAGAAATGTGTCACATTATGATATAATGTGCTATAAGCAAACTACAGAAGCAAAGTCTATGGTCGAAATTTTTACAGAAGCTTCCTAATATCATGATAGGGTTGTGGTATAATTTCAGAGGTTTTTGAGGAAGGAATTGGTCACAAGAATTCTTTGAACCTTTAACCTTCAATAATTTATAGGAATTTAATTAGACTTGGTTATATGGAGAAATTTGATATCCTAATAGGTATGGACCTAAGGTTCCAAGCAAAAATTGTTCGAAAATTTTCTAAGCCTTTTTGCTGGTCAGAAAGGCTTGGTGAAATTTAATTCTATTTTCTGGAATTTGTTCTGTGATTTTTCAGCCCATTTAAATAAACCTGAGAAAACCTACTGATTAAGCCCTCTTAATCATCTCCAAAAATCCTGAAATTTTTACTGGAGCTCAGGAACTATGAGAAGGATTTGCTGCCCAAAATTGGGAATGTTTCATAAAGAATTGCTCCTGGAATAAATCCCTAAAGGATTTTCTAAAAACAATTATACAGGAATTCCTGGGCATTTTCATACCAAGCACTTTGTTTCTATGCAAATTACTTCTTATGAGGAATCCAACAAAATTTGTCTCACTAATTTTGGAGCTTTCTACCCCGAGTTATGGGTTTTGAAGTTTGAACAACTTTCTGTTTGAATTTTACACAGGGCACTCAAACGTGGGGCCCACAGGTCAGTTCTTTCTTCAACCTCAGACAGAGCCCGCGGGTGCATGCCGGACAGAGAGGTGGCGCGCCCCGTTCTCCCTCATTTCTCCACCGTTTTTGCTCCGGTTTCGCCCTACACGACCCTTGTAACGTGGCGCAGCTGCCGGGCAAGGTCGCCCCTCATGAAAACCGCCGGAAACGGGTCGACACCGATGGCGACGCTCGGCAGCGTGGCATCAACGCGTTCCAGCGTGTCTCTTGCCTCTCCTGATGAACTAAGTTGTCGTACAGCATCCCAGTAGTCGTAGAACATGGAACGGAGCTCAACTCTCGCAGCAAAACGGCGGCAAACTAGTTGTCACCATGGACCGCGGTGTTTTTAGCCGGCGACGGTGAACTTTCATCGCACGGGGCGTCTGGTGGACGTTTGCTTCGTGCTTCGGCGTGGGAGGGCGCTAGGGTTGCTAATTTCTGTGGCTTGAACCGGAGCAATGATGATCAAGCGCTTGGAACGAATTTCTCGATTTAGTTTTCAGCGGTTCTTCATGTTCACCGGTGCTACAACTCAAATTCCGGCGAGCCGGCAACGGGGAAGAGCAAAAGGGGTCTGAAATGCGTATCTACACGTCGTGGCGCACCTTAGGGTGGCTTTGATCAAGCCATAGGGCCGCTGGAGCGGCCGGTCGACGTGTACCAGTGTGGCGCAAGAGAGAGGAACTGAGAACCTGATCGTGTGAGGTAGAGAAAAACAACTTGAGTTGTGTACCTACAGTGTCTATCGAGCAGCAAAAAGAGATCGAGCTGCCTTCGGGAGCAGCAGGCATACAGCCTGCTCGGTGGAGCACAGCCCCTCGATGGCAAGCTCACAGAGCAAAGAAGTCACTGGTTTGTTGTGCAAATGACATTTGGGTTCCCCTCCACACAACATTGGTTTCAAAAATTCGAATTCAAATTTTTGCAGCACGTTCTACAAACTGAATTTGAATAGCAAGGAGTTAAACCTCACTTGTGCTCGCATTTGAATTGCTGGGTTTAATTCCTTTGTGAATAAGTTTCGTTTATTGCATGTAGTCGAAATATTGAATTTGAAACCCTAGTTAGAATTCAATTTGACCCCGCGAATTTAAATTCTACTAAGGAGCTAAACATGCTGAACTTGGGGCATTCACACTCATTCAAATTCATTAACATTTTAATTGTTCATCATCAATCCTCCAAAACCCACACGGGGACCTAGATGCACCTTCAGACACGTGGCAGCTCCGGACCTCATCTCAGCGGGGAGGTTCGGGTCGTAGCCCATGGCACGGGTCAACACTGGAGCTGTCCTTAGCAGGGAGGCGACTCTGAGCCGGGAGACACGTGGCAGATCCGGACCTCACCTCAGCGGGGAGGCTCGGATCAGAGCACTGGGCACGTGTCAGCACCGGTGTTGTCCTCAGCGGGGAGGTGGCTCTGAACCAGGGGACACGTGGCAGCTCCTGACCTCGCCTCAGCGGGGAGGCTAGGACCGGAGCCTAGGGCACGTGTCACCTTTGGAACTTAAGTGCACGCGGAAGCCCCATTGCTGACCATGGGGCCAAGGACACGTGGCTACGCTGGGGCCCGCCTCAACAGGGAGACGGGGCCCAGGCTATCTTTTACCCACTAAGTGGGGGTACCCGGTCCGCAAGGTACCGATAGCGGCCCCCGGGCCCAGCTCGGGGGAGGCAATGAGCCCGCAGGTGGGGCCCCCATCTCTCCCGCGTGGTGGTTTTGAACCTGCACTTTGGAAGCCGACGTGGTGGCGAGATTTTCGCGTAGTGGTCAAGCGGTTGTACCTGGGAGACGAAAAGGTTGCATGCCTTTGGCATAGTGGGCACATTCGTCGGTCAAAGCAGCAGCATGTCGTCGTGTCTTCTCTTGTTTGACGGGTCGCAAGGACGCACTCAAGGCGTTGCCTCAGGGTAATTACTGCGACAGCCTATGGAGCGCAGGTATACCGCGCTTCTTTCCTCGAGAACCGTTGGACATTCCCGAGATTTTACCCACCTGACCCCCCAGTGTCTGACCCGTGGACCTGGGACCCACCTGTCACTGGGGGGGGGGGCGAGTGCCAAGGCGACGTGCTCAAGGGGTTGCCTCGGAGCACATACTGCGGCAACCAACGGGTTGGTTGCTACAACTCCACCACACCACTCTTCTCGGGGACCGCCAGACGTCCTCAACAGGGAGGCGGTTCTGAGCTGGGAGACACGTGGCAGCTCCGGACCTCACCTTAGCGGGGAGGCTCGGATCGGAGCCCAGGACACGTGCCAGCACCGGTGTTGTCCTCAGCGGGAAGGTGGCTCTGAATCAGGGGACACGTGGCAGCTCCGGACCACGTCTCAGCGGGGAGGCTCGGACCGGAGCACATGGCACATGTCAGCTTCGGAACTCAAGTGCACGTGGCAGCCCCAGAGCTGACCATGGGGTCAAGGACACGTGGCTACGCTAGGGCCCGCCTCAACAGGGAGGCGGGTCCCAGGCTGCATTTTACCCACTATGCGGGGGTACGCGGTCTACAGGGTACCGACAGCAAGTAACACCGAAGTGAAATTATTCAAAAATAGCAAATTACTAGATTAGCGTTGTGATGAAATGCAAGTAGTCTAAATTAAGTAACCAATGTCCACAATCAAATAGTGATGAAAAAATATATAACCTTACTAGCTTTGAAATATTTAAAAATTGATGTCCATAAAAAAATAGTTTCTTTTTTTACGATAATTTGGGTACGGGTATACTGATAGGGGTATATTTTTATCTTATTCCATGAAAATTATCCATTGAGTTTTATCCATTACCCGAACCCGTACCCGCTGGTATAAATTTTCACTCAAATCCGTATCCATCGGGTCGGATATCCGCGGGTATGCGGATAATGGATATCCAGCCCAGGTTGGTTCAGGCGCAGAGGTCATTCCTCGATGTCGTTCTTCTATTTTAATGTAACGTTTAGAGAGGCTGTATCGATATGAACAATATTACTATAACTTTACAGGTTATACTTATATTTAGAGTACGTTTAGAGTAACCTTGTTATCTTTCTTACTCTAAATATAGTTGTCTTTCTTACTCTAAATATAGAGTAAATAAGTTTTATAGTAAACCTTTATACACAGTCTTACTCTAAATTTGACATATCAAATATAGAAAGTGGTCCAACGCGGCACTTAAAAACAATATTATAAAATAGAGTATCAGCAGTGATACTCTCTAGATACTTTAAAACGCTTTTGTTTTAGTTGATATATGGATTAATGTTATGTATTAGTAGAAAATAATACTCTCTCCATTCTGAAATAAATAATTTTTAGAATTAAATAATCTAGTTTAATTTGAACTAAATTAGCTATCCTAAACGTTATTTATTTCAGAATAGAGGCAATAGGATATAAAATACAACGGAGTGCGTCGCTACATTCCCGTGCAATGATCTCTGCCGTTAGATAATGGTAGCAGCACAATTGCGGCCGTCCACCCCGATTCAGAATTCACACCACGAAATAGGACTAACATCGTGAGCTTTGATAAAATGACACTTTTAACGTCGACACACCGTTAAAATAGAATTATAGTTAAATTAACACCTTTTAACAATTTTCATTTTCTTTTCTTATTTTTTGAGCACCTGAAATGACCATTGCCACCTTCCAGCAGCAGAGTAAACATGGGAGAGAAGAATGTACGACGATCTATCCTTTGAATCCATCATATGAATGTGATTTCTGACACTCTCAAAGCATATGAATGTGATTTCTGACACTCTCAGCCAGCTCTCTGTTTCAGTGAATCTGCCAGCCTCCTATCAACACCTTACAGAATCCAATGCCCGACTCAAAGGGCGAGCGGTGGGGCCGCAACGGCCGCAGACGGCAGGGCAAGCGGCGGGCAGGCTCATCTTGCAGGAGATCATATATAATCCTATGCCTCTTGAGCATGCTTTTCCCCTCGAACTCCTTCGAGACCACGCTCACATTGAAATATGTCTCCCCATTGCTCCCAGCCACCTCTGGATGGCCCTTTTTGGAGATGTGATATGTCCTCAATCTCCAGCTCAACAGGCGAAAGCGCCTTCTCAGACACTCCCTTATTCTCTCCTTCCTTTCACTCCCAAAAGAAGCAGCATTTCCTTCCACGTCATGAGAAGGCACCCCCTCCAGTCGTTCATCCGCATTATGGATCTCTGACTTGGCCTCTTCCTTGACATTGAAAGCCGAGAATTCAGACTCTTTCTTCTCCATGCCACTGGGCTCATCAACCTCTTGGACCGATTCTTGAGAAGCCCACTGTTCCTAGAGGGCGAGAGGCTCTACCTGATGCCAAGAAGCTCGATGAACTCCACGGGCACCCTGGACACGTCCCCGAGGGGCGCGCTAGAGAGGCCAAGCACGAGCAGCACGGCGAGGCCCTTGGTGAGCTGCCCGTCGGAGTCAGTGTGGAACCTGACGCGAGCGCCGCCGTCCTCCGGCTCGGCGTGGACCCAGATCTGGGAGACGCAGCCCCGAACGCGGTTGGCCTCGGTCCTGAGCGCCGGGTCCATGGGCGGTAGCCGGGTGGCGTAGGCGAGGAGCTGCTTGTAGCGGCTTCGGGCGTTGGGGACGGACTGGAAGAGACCGATGATGTCGCGAGCGCGCGGGGGGGGGGGGGGGGCGGCTGGGCCGGGTCGACGAAGGAGGCGGACCGGGCGGTGAGGACGCGCTGGAAGGAGATGGGAGAGGAGAGGGTGAGGCGTTGAAGGCTTGAGTGGAGGAGAGGCTTGGAGTGGAGGCGAAGCGGGGCGGTGGCTGCGGCGGCGAACGCCATCTCTTGCGGTGGTGGCGTGCGAACGGGCAACGAGGCAGGGTGTTCTGATCTTCGTGCGTGGAAACTAACTGCCGAGAAATTAGGGGTAGTATGGTCATTTCAGGTGCTCTAAAAATAAAAAAAGAAAATGAAAATTGTTAAAAGGTGTTAATTTAACTATAATTCTATTTTAATGACATATTAAAAATATCATTTTATCGAAATCTACAATGTTAGTGCTCGTCGAAGCTGATCTATAAAATAGCAATTGTCTCCCCTTCCTTCAGTACACGACCGCCGCCGCAGCCGCCCCGCTCAGTCTGGTCGAGCTCCATTTTCCCTACGCGAGCCGGCTTTCCTCGGCCCCTCCCAGCTGCCGCCTCGCCGCTTGGGAGGGAGACGATGCTGGAGAAAGACAGGATATCCTACTTCTATGACGGTACATCTGCCCTTCTCCTTTCCTCCAGCTCTCGCCGTAGCTGCGGCTTCGGGGCTCCTACTACGCTTGAGTATCTGGCTGTGTGCGCAACTACGATTTCAAGTACCAAAGCGGGAGATGGTACGGGGACCAGCGGAGTAGTTCGCTTTTGTTTCGCTGATTGTGTAGGGATGTGGTCACTGATCGTGGTGCTAACCTAACGCCCAGCTTGAATTGGGGATACTTGGTTGATTGGCAAAGGGGAAACGGCGCTGGCATTAGCTTCAGGACGTACCCTAGTTGGATTGGAATCGCTTTGTCCGTTGGCCTTTCCTGTTTGAGTTCTTCAATCCAAGCCCTAGATTCCTCATAAGGTTCGCGTTAGGATGTATGCATCATCACGTGTCAGATTGTATAGGCGCAGAGGTATGAATCGACATTTGAGTGGGAACCCCTGCTCCCAAGTTGACATCAATAGGGTGAGCAGTCAAGCATCCTTTAGCTAAGAAATGCACACCTGTAGTTGTTTAGCTTCAAACTGCCAGTTGGTCCTTACATCTGTCTCTGTAGCTAAAATTTTCATAATGACGTTTTTCTAAAGAACACAAAGACACTGTCGTATCATTGTTTCTCTACACGTTTGAAATTTTTTATTTCACATGCTCCAAAGTAAAAACCATGATGATGCCCACATTGAAGGTCCTTAATTACTCTATTCTTAGAAAGTTTCACTTAGTTCATCAAAAATGTGTTCTATTTTATCTGCTCAAAGTTTGTAATTGCTTGCTTAATTACTCCATTTTTTCTTGAATGAGCATTTCAGGAGATGTGGGTAATGTCTACTTTGGGCCAAATCACCCCATGAAGCCACATCGTCTTTGTATGACACATCATCTTGTCCTTTCGTATGAACTTCACAAAAAGATGGAGATATATGTCAGTATTGATTTTGGTTTATTAACTTTCTCTGCTCATGAAGTTTGTAGTATTTACCTTTATTTCGCACCCTGTGACTTATGCAGAGACCACACAAAGCATATCCGACAGAGCTTGCCCAGTTCCATTCTGCTGATTATGTGGAATTCTTGCATAGGATAACTCCTGGCTCGCAGCACTTATATGCAAGTGAATTAACTAGATGTATGAATTTTGGGGGTTTCCCTTCTGCAAACCACTGTTTTGAAAGTTTCCCAATTTCATAATGGACTGCATGACACACAATATTCTTCTTATGTTTCATTCCTTTACCTGTATTTGTTCTGTCAGGTTACATTGATCCAAAGTACTGCCATACGTACATGTTGCTCAGGCTTTCAAGTATACAGTTAAAAGAACACAAAAGAATGCCATATCATTATTGCTATTTATGTATACAATAAATGTAAAAATTTGCTACTTCCATCTAAATGAAAGTCATTTGGTTTATATCTTTCTTCACAACCCTATCTGATGATGCAATTGAAAGAGTTTTGTATTTCACCATTGAATTTGCTGTCGACCACAAGCATCATCCTTTTGGTGTTTTGGACTTAAGTATCCGATTTCCTAATAATGTGCACCCACACCCAGATAATTTTCACCGTGTATCTCTATTTGCAGATAATCTTGGTGAAGACTGCCCAGTTTTTGATAATCTGTTTGAATTCTGCCAAATATATGCTGGAGGGACTTTAGGTAATATTAAAAAATCACTGAGATTTTGAGGATTCTATATTATGAACCCTCTAAGCTGTTCTTTATTCTTTTAGATGCTGCTCGCAGATTAAATCACAAAATGTGTGATATTGCCATTAATTGGGCTGGTGGGCTGCATCATGCAAAAAAGTGTGGGGCATCAGGCTTCTGCTATATTAATGACCTGGTTTTGGGGATCCTGGAGCTTCTCAAGTATCATGCCAGAGTTCTTTATATTGACATTGATGTCCATCACGGGGATGGAGTTGAAGAAGCCTTTTACTTCACTGACAGGTTTATTTCCACCAGCTTATTTTTTATTTTCTATAGTTATATTCACTATTGAAGTGGGGGCCTCGGCACAGCGGTAAAGCTGTCGCCTTGTGACCATGAGGTAACGGGTTCAAGTCCTGAAAACAGTCTCTTGCAGAAATGTAGTGAAAGGCTGCGTACAAAAGACCCAAGTGGATCGGACCCTTCCCCGGACCCTGCGCAAGCGGGAGCTACATGCACCGGGCTGCCCTTTTTTTTAAGTTATATTCACTATTCCAATTTTTCATCTTACCGTTGGTGGTGCTACGATGTAGGGGTTTCAGGTTTCTTAGCTGTTTATCTGTAATATTTCAGGGTAATGACTGTAAGTTTCCACAAGTATGGCGACCTGTTCTTTCCTGGCACGGGTGACATTAAGGTAAGCTTTGAGTAATAGGCCTTAAGAAATATGTTTTATGTGTTTGCCTTTACTTGATTGCTCATGTTACTTTATCATCGTTTTTTTATGTTGTGATGCATGCAATAATCAGTGGCATATCCATAGTATCATTTTACTTTTGCATATAGATCACATGATAGTTCACATGTTATAACCGTTCGGCACTGGGTACGCCCTTTTTATATAGATCACATTATAGTTCAGTGTTGCTGCCTCACACATGTTATATGTAAACTAATGTGGCATCCCATTTCTAGTTTTTTTTACTGGCTCTTATCACTCTAAAAGTTGTAAATATACAACATTACTCCACTGAACTATGGATCTTCTCTTGGACATTGGATAAGTCTGGCATAATTTTCTGTCCAAATACCTGCATCATGATTAGAAATACTAGGGTATGTACCTATCTTTGCAAACCCTTCATACTAAAAACTGTTAGACCTTCTGTTTTGCATTTGTTATTTGACATCTAAGTGATAAAAAGAAGCCGCGAGGTGCCCAAAGGTATCCTTACTGGTCATGCTTGAATTATTACTTTGAGCTTTGGATCATGAGTATATTTTACAAATCACAGTAAAGAATAGCTAAAAACTGTAGTTTTATGAAACAGAATTAACGCAAGTGTGTAGTTTTGCAACATGAATAGACTCTAAAAGTGTAGTTTTGCTAAAAAGAAAGGAAAGGGCAGCCCGGTGCATGTAGCTCCTGCTTGCGCAGGGTCTGGGGAAGGGTTAAAAGTGTAGTTTTGCTAGAGCTGCATTTTTTCTTTTCTATTAAATAGCTGCATGGAACACGATGCCAATAATGAGATTTTTGGTACTATTATTTAAATCTTTGTTTCAATGGATGTGCTCTTCATTCTGATTTACCTCATTGTTATTCAAGGATGTAGGAGAAAGGGAAGGAAAGTATTATGCAATCAACGTTCCACTTAAAGATGGGATTGATGATGCCAGCTTTACACGGCTTTTTAAAACGGTGCATCCACTTGTACCCCTTTCTTGCTATCCATGCCATTTTTCTTATCCTTATTAAATTTTGTGACATTTGTCTTGCAGATTATTGCCAAGGTTGTTGCGACATATCTGCCCGGTGCTATTGTTCTTCAATGTGGGGCTGATTCATTGGCAAGGGACCGTTTAGGCTGCTTCAATCTCACCATTGAAGGTTCCATGACTTCCTAAATATGTATATCTCTAATTAGTTATCGATGTTTAGTATGCATATATAAGCTGCTAGGCTCTAGGGAGTACCTTTTGTGGACATGGGAAGACTCATATCCTTAACTCCATTCTTTTCACTGTTTTGCGCCTTGTTATTTGCATTACTGCAGTTTTGGAGTTTCTTTGGATCTTTCACTTTCATTCGTCTAAGCTTATTTCAGTGGTCTAGTAATTATTTGCTTGATCTTTATTCACAAACAGGCCATGCTGAATGTGTAAGGTTTGTAAAGAAATTCAATATTCCACTTCTGGTAAGGAAAACTACTATTGCCAGATATATTTTCTTTTCCTCTCTAGCCTTTTATAGGATCAACATACTTTTCCATCAGGTGACTGGAGGTGGTGGATACACCAAGGAGAATGTAGCGCGCTGTTGGGCTGTTGAAACTGGGGTCCTTCTAGATACAGAACTCCCAAATGGTATCTCATTTTTATATTTTTTTTCAAGTTTGTATTTATGCCTTTTGATTTGAGGCGGCTAGTAGCCTTTAGTAAACCTCAATGCACACAACTTGCCACATTTTTGTTCTGTTCATATGGAGTTAAGATTTTCTGATAATTCCATGTATAGTTGTCCATGCTGTGGAGTTACACTTTGACATTTTCTTTGCAGAGATTCCAGACAATGAATATATTGAATACTTCGGTCCTGATTATACATTGAAAGTTACAAATTTGAACATGGTATGAAATCTATTCCTATTGGCTTCACTATCCTATGCTTGTGTAATAGTTTTATGTAACATGAGAAATAGTAAGGGTGGTTCTGCTATTAGAGCTCCTTCATTTGGTGGCACAAGTTAATCAGTTTCATGATGCTAGAAGCCTGGAACTTCATTTATTTGAGGATTGAAAATGTTATACGATTTCTTACTGTTTCATTGGAGTAGGACAATTTGAATAGTAAGACTTATCTCAGTTCAATCAAAGTGCAAGTCATGGAAAGTTTGCGGTGTATACAGCATGCTCCTGGTGTTCAGATGCACGAGGTTAGGCTTCCTCCTCTTAGTTGATTATGTGCATTTATATTTGTGTGGTGACATCTCCATTGTGCCGTATCTGAACACTAGAGTATGCATTTATTTTTTATAAATCAATAAGGGATCATATTGGTAACTCCTTTTGCAGGTTCCACCAGACTTTTACATCCCAGATATTAATGAAGATGGGCTGGATCCTGATGAGCGTGTTATTCGTAAGTGAAATATTTCTGGCATGCCATACCATGCTTATTCAGCCTACCGAAACATGCTTGGGACAATGGCTTTGTTGTTGTATGCCATACGGTGCTTATTCAACAACAATGAAGCCTTTTAACCCCGAGCAAGTTGGGTTAATTATTCATATGGGAATATTCAGTTATTTTGTTTCATGTGCATGGCAAATGTTTTGTTATTATGCCGTTTTTACACATGAAACAATATTGTGATATATTATTTGTTAATCCTAGTCAGCTTTTCGCATGATTATATTTTATAGTACTTACTTTTTTTTTTGTTGTGTTCACGGGTTCGAGTCCTGGAAACAGCCTCTTGCAGAAATGCAGGGAAAGGCTGCATACAAAAGTCCCAAATGGGTCGGACCCTTACCCAGACCCTGCGCAAGCGGGAGCTACATGCACCGGGCTGCCCTTTCTTTCTTTACTTTTTTTGTTATGTTATTTTCAGCCCGATGCTCTTTATTATTATACTTACTACATAACTTAGTAATTTTTTTGCCAGAGCATACTCAAGATAAGCAGATACACCGTGACGACGAGTACTATGAAGGTGACAATGACAACGATCATGACCATGGTGTACGCTGATCTGTCTCTCGAGCATGCAATGGTGTAAATGGAAAGCGGAAGCCTTCAGTCTGTTGTTTGTAGCTCAGTAGTCTTGAGAGTTAGTTTGTTAATGGACATAGGCTCTAACTTGGGAGTAAAAGCGGTGTAGACTTCAATTCTGGATTTACATATATGGTACAACTCTACAATTGTTTGAAGTGCAAATTCCTCGTAGGTATATCTAAATGTACATGTCGGGGGTCTTAATTCGCCCAGTGTGCATGCCAATTGCGTACAATGTTCAATGACAGCTGAATGATTTTGTGATGCTTGTCTTGCAGCTGTGATGTAGCTGTCATGTTCATGGCACGATAGATTTGATAGCTCTCCAAGCTGAGAATCCTTCTGCCACCTGGAAGATAAACATGCATTTCAGAATAATCTGGGATTGTGATGCCACCTCGGATTCAATGTATTGAGGAATCATAGAATTTCAACATAAATTTAATGCCTTTATACTCAAAATGAGATCCAACATGAGGTTTAATGGCGAAGATACCATTATTTGTTAGTTGCAAAGAAAATAATGCCTACGCCTATTTGCCTGTCCAAGGGGCTTCCAATAATGATGTACTGTAGGATTCATGGCCTCATGGGGATAGGATCTCAAAAAAAACATCACAGATAAATCATTTTATCAAGGCATGAATTTTGGGGGAGTCCATTGCCCAGGGAACACTGAAATTCGGAAGTCCTTGGCTCCGAAAAAATGCAAGATTTTGCCGTGTCTGGCTCTTCATAATGTGCGGCAGATGAAGTGATCGCCCATATCCCCTTCACTTGTCCCTACACCTCCGGCATATGGCATAAGCTAGACATCCATGGAACTCAAACCATGCGTACAGTTGAAACTCAGATTGTTTGCATAAATCTCATTTATTTTCATATTTCGATGCAGACCTTGGTCTTAACCTAATGGAGGTTCATGGCCAGCATTATCGTGGCAGATTTGTAACTTATACATTCCTTTGGAAATCATTTTTATCCATTTAAATAATGGTTTTGCAGTACTACTAATGCAATGTCCTTATGTCTAGATCAATATATCAAAACGAAAAAAAGCTGGAAATGTTTAGTTGGATGATTTGATACCACTTGTTTCATCTCCTGCTTATAATACCAATCGATCTATGATTTGCAGCTCACTGTGGCATGTATCAAGATGAACACGCGATACATAGCAGAAAGAGCAGTGGAGGTGGCCGTCGTGGCCGAGAGGCGTATCGCCACAGACCAGTGGCCTTAATACTCCGGCACCAAGAGAGCACGGTTCATCGGGAAACAATCTAGCCTCTTCCAGACCTGGTCTATTGCCGGGTTCCTCGTGGCAAAGCTTCTCCTAGAAAATCCTGATAAATCCATAATACTATGGAGCAACAAAGATGAGGAGATTGTTAACGCTTTGAGCCTCATGGCTGACATTACTGAAGGCATATATTGTATAAATTAACATAGTAATGAAATTTGTGAACTTCGCCTATGTTGTAATGACACAGCCGGTTCCAAACCCGGGTAAAGAAGGAGGGGTTGTGATAGGCTTGGCGAGGCAACAACTACACTTAGCCATTCTCATGGAAATAAAATCCAATAGAAATTCGTTGGGGCGTAACCCTCTTAGCAACACGCCATATCGGAACTCGGGTATGGTGTTAAGTGGGCAAGGGTCGGGTCGCCACCGCCTTAGTGGCGCGCCATATCGGAATCTGGATATGGTGTTAAATGGGCAAGGGCTGGATCGCCACCACCTTAGTGGCGCGCTACATCATCTCTCGAATGTAGTGATAAGTGAGCAAGGGTCTTTGCATCTTACTCAACGGGTGTAAAGCGTAAGGAAGCTAGCCGAGGAACACACATTTCGGGTGGGTAGTTGGAATGTAGAATCTTTGACGGGGAAGCTACGTGAGTTAGTAGATGTCGCCATTAGGAGACGAGTAAATATCCTTTGTGTACAAGAGACTAGATGAGCGGTCAAAAAGCAAGAGAAGTCGAGAATACCGATTTCAAGCTTTGGTATTCTGGATCGACTGAGACTAGGAATGGTGTAGGTGTTCTAATAGATAAGAGTCTTAAGGATGAAGTAGTGGATGTTCGAAGACGAGGGGATAGGATCATTCTAATCAAGATAGTAATTGGGGACATTGTCTTGAACGTCATTAGTGCTCATGCCCCACAAGTTGGGCTCAACATGAGTGCTAAGAGGCAATTTTGGGAGGACTTGGAGGATATGGTTAGTAGTGTATCGATAACCGAGAAACTCCTCATAGGAGGAGATCTCAATGGTCATGTCGGTGCAACTAACGTAGGATTTGAGGGAGTACATGGAGGCTTTGGATGCGGCGATATAAATCAAGAGGGTAAGGACATCCTAGACTTTACCGTAGCCTATGATCCGTTGGTAGCTAACACCCTCTTTAGGAAGAGGTAATCTCACCTAGTGACCTTTAGTAGTGCCCAACACTCTAGCCAAATTGACTTTGTCCTCACTGGGAGAAGGGGTAGATGGGAGTGTCTAGATTGTAAGGTGATTCTTGGGGAGTATGTTGTGACACAACATAAGCTTGTGGTAGTTGACTTTCGCTTCCATGCATGTTCTTTGCGGGACAAAGGTGTCAAAATCGCAAGAGCAAAGTGGTGGAAGTTGAAAGGAGAATCACAAGAATCCTTTAAAAATAGGGTTATCACAGAAGGACCCTTGGCAGAAAATGGAGATGCGGATAGTATATGGGTGAAGATGGCAACTTGCATTAGGAAGGTAGCTAGTGAGGTGTTCGGTGTGACAAAAGGAAAGAAACTTATAGATAAAGACACTTGGTGGTGGAATGAGGATATACAAAAGGCCATTAAGGAGAACAAGGAGTGTTACATGAGTTGGCATCATGATAGAAATGCAAGCAACATGCTTAAGTACAAAGAGGTCAAGAAAAATGCAAGGCGGGGTTTGAGTAAAGCAAGAGGACATGCCTATGATGAGTTATATGAAAGAATAGAGACAAAAGGAGGTGAAAAGGACATATACAAGATAGAAAAAAATCACGAGAGAAAGATGAGGTATTTCAATCAAGTTAAATGCATCAAAGATGAGACTGATCGCATTCTAGTGAAGGGTGAAGAGATTAAGAATAGATGATGGGATTACTTTAATGGGCTATTTAATCATGGGAATGGGAGCACTATAGTTGAGTTGGGTGACTCCTTTGATGACTCCAACATGCGGTTTGTGCGGAGGATACAAGAGTTTGATGTTAAGGAGGCCTTAAAAAGAATGAAAGGAGGAAATGCCCTCGGCCCTGATGATGTACCTATCGAGGTGTGGAGATGCCTTGGGGACGTGGTGTAACGCCCCCTTTTTCATAAGCTAATAAATTAGGGTTATAGAATTAACCACCAGACATATCACGCACACTCTTGGCCGATTTCAGATATGCCTTTCATCAAAACTGGTGCAGCCACCCCTCTACCTCTCATTAAAGGCAAACCCTTTTTTCCCTCTTCCTCCCCCATCCTCATCCATTCTACGAGAAACTTCTAGAACCACACATCACCCACCTCTTCCTCCCCCAACCTTATCCATTCCATGAGAATCTTTCGGAATCACCACATACCCCCTTCCTCCTTCATCCTTATCCACGAGAAGCTTCCGGAACCACCCCTCACATATCTCTTTCTTCCCCCATCCTTATCCAATCCACAAGAAGCTCCCGGAACATGCATTAATCACCTACCTCTCCTTCCTCCATCCCTATCCCTTCCCCCTTCATCTATAAAAGGGGCTCGGTAGCTCACTTTCTCCCCCGCCCCATTGAGCACCAGCGTTCACGTTCTCCCCCAACATCGATCTCCGACGAGGAACCCTCCCCGCCGAACCCTGCCAAGCCACGGCCAAGGTGAGCACCCTAACCTCCACTCTTCTTCCTGAGTCACCCCCCTTCTCCCCCTCCTCGGGTTTGGCCACGACCACCCCACGGCATGGCCGCCCTTCCATGAAGTTGCTCTACTTCCTATATCCCCTACCCAAAATCGGCAGCTTAATCGAGTGAGCCGTAGTCTCGGCGTTCGATCTCTTACTCTCTGGCCAACCTTCCCCCGTTTACTCTCGCTGATTTGAGCCCAACCCTAAGCAACCCCTTGATTGGCCTTAGACTAGATCTCACCCACACACAAAGATCACTTAATCCGATTCTTCTTATAAAAATCATCTAATATCATAATATAGTTAGTGCAAGCAAGTCTGAATGATGTATATTTGCTTTGTTTGTATGTTTGCTTGTGCGCAGTGTAGAACCAGTGCCGGAAGAGAACCCAGGAAAGCCTAGTGACCAAGAGCACGACGCTGCAGATGGTAGCGAAGGCAAGTTCCATCACCCCCCCTTTTTGATCATATTTCTCCTATGTGAGGTTCATCCGTTGTGTCTAATAGATTAGGCCTTTGCATTGTTGAACATGAGTTATTCGAGTGATAGAGTGTAAACCTACTAGTTTCTCCTTTTGCAGCATATTGATATGGAGATTATGCATGATGAAGTTGCCCTGTTTATGTTGCACGGTTAGGGAGAGCATGAGTTGAGACTGGGGCAGAAGGGTTAGTGTTGGTGTAAGCGCTACCGTGGTGGTAGACTTACAGTGAGTACTATCAAGATGATAGGCTCGTGGTTTGAGTATGGAGGCCGCCCTTATGAGCCTTAAGGACCGAGTTGTTTTGATATCTCACCTAACTTTCTTCAGTACGACCACATGACCCTGTATGGGCGGGGCTTAGCCTAACCCCTGTGGCTATCCCGACAGTCGTCCACGGTGGAGAGAGATATATGCATTTATGAGTGAACATTGAGATGATATTGAGATAAGTCATGACACTGGGTTGGGGACGACTAGTCTGGGTGATGTTTCGACTGGGTGTCAGTTATGACGGGCTATCTTTGATGGTCCGTGCGTGTGGGTACAACGTACAACCTCTGTAGAGCGTAGAATCCATTTGGACGGCTGTGTCCTCGGCATAGGACAGGTTATGGTGTGGTCTTAACAACTAGGAAGCTACCTGTTGTGAGAATAAGGTGAGATATGTCTCTAGATGGGTTATTTGGTTGCATTTAGTTGCATTAGGTTGCATCACTCTTATTGGTGTGCATTGCATCTATGTTTGTTTCATTCCTCTCCCAAAGTGCGAGGTGGAGCTTGTTGAGTACTTTTGTACTCAACTGTTTCTGATATCTTCAAAGGACCCTAACTTCAACCCGGAGGACTTCGAGTAGGGTCGCATCCACACCCAAGGTGTTACCGTGGAACCATGTACGAGGAGGAGCTAGTCGTCCATGTTTTTATGTCGTTAGTCATCCTTATGTTAGTCCTTATTATTGTTGTACTAAAGTTTATGCTGTTGTAACAAAGCTCTGTATGGTTATGGTTCCACTTGTGTTGTAATATTATGTACCGAACTCTGTTTCTGGCGTAATATTACATGTTTAGTTCTGATCTTATGGGTCGGGACGCTTCAAGTGGTATCAGAGCCATACTTGGTTGTAGGATGCGTACCCTAGTACTTGAGTGATCGTAGGAGACCGTAAAATAGTTGACCTGTAGGAAACCTGGATCGTAGAGCCTTGGTGATAGGTTTTGCTCTCATCTAATCCTTGTGCCCTGTTCTAAGCCAGATGGCCGATGACCGTATCACCACCTTTTGCATCAACGAAGATGGCTTCCTTAAGTTGCTCTATGCCACCACGGCGCGACTCGGTATTCCAGACTGTCCGGAGTACGTGGGCCATGAGTTCGTGGAGCATGGCACCGAAAGCTGCGAGGTCACTGTGCACATCGGCGCCAGTGAGAGGTTCCTGGACATGAAGCCATGGAATGTCTCCGCCACTGGATGCCGCATGAAAGATACATGCCAATTGGTGGCCCGCAAATCCCTGAAGTACCTCTGCCACATGTTCGACTGGCATTTGGGTTCCACACCCATGAAGTACTTTCCACCACTGGATCGTAGTCGTCCCGCATGGATGGCGAGGATTCGCAACTTGGAAGGCCTCGGGTCGACCGAAGACGACCCCACCATTGTCGTCATGTCCGGTTATTTATTGAGCCTAGACGACTTGTGCGACCAGATGAACCAGCGCGTGAAGACCCTCGTCCAGCATGCTGAGACATTGGAGACCCGCTGGCGAAAGGCTAAGCTAGCACTAGCGCAGGCTGAAGCCCGGGTTGCTAGTGCCGAAAGTCGTGTCGCCTTGGCCGAGGAGAACCTTAGGGAGCACGCCGACCGCCACAGCCAGCTGCTTAGGGGTGTCTACCTCGTAGATCGGGCCAAGCGGAAGGACCGTCAGTCAGGTCCAACGACGGAGCCACTGATCCTAGAAGGGACTCCAACATATCACCTATCCAACCCCCGTAGGAGGATTTGTGAGCCCGTGCCACCTACCCCTCCGACCTCACCTCACGGGACCAACAAAGCTGAAGATCAGGATGTAGGACCCAGTAGCCAGGCAGAGGTCCCGGCTGACCCTTAAGGGAACGGACCCAGGGACGACATGCGCTATGTATCTTGTGCCTGCTTGCCTGAATAAATGAATGCTTGGTGTGTTGCTTGCAATGTTTAATGTTTGCGTGAATTATGTGGTATAAAACTATATATGTGTATTTAGATACACATAGTAAAATAGTAAAAATAACAATAATAAAAGATAGTAAGCATAACTAATTTTGACACACCATAGTAATAATAATAAGAAGAAAATCTAAACCCATCGATTCCCTTGCGACAGATGCCTCGCCGCTCGAGCCGAGCCACAAATGGACATGAGGCAGACCAGGGACTACGAGAGATTCCGCCTGCACTTCACGAGCATGAGACAGCGGAGAGTGCACCTGTCTGGCCACATACCCAAGCACCTACCTATGACCTGACTACCATTCTGGACCGCCAGACTCGACTCCTTGAGATACTGGCGAACACCCTGGCTGCTCGGAACAACAATGGCCTCAACAACCCTCAGCCAGCGCCGCAGAACAATCACCAGCGCGAACTTCAACAGGATGAACCCGCCCAAGTTTTCTGGATCTCAGGATCCTATTGAGGCAGATGACTGGCTAAGAGAGATTGAGATGAAACTCGAGGTTGTGCATGCAAATGAGCAGGATAAGGTTCTGCTTGCAGTCCAACAACTGAGAGGATCTGCCTTAGCTTTGTGGCGCAACTACAGAGAGATGCATCCACATGCCAGGACCATGATATGGGATGAGTTTGTGAAGTTGTTTAGAGAGCAACACGTCCCAAGTAGCATTGTGAAGCTAAAGAGGGAAGAGTTTATGAACATTAAATAAAAGGGTCTAACAGTGACGGAGTATCTACACAAGTTTACCGGGTTATCCCGATGACCCCCACGCTGTGGATACAGAAGAGAAGAAGCAAGAAGCCTTTTGCGTGGGTTAAACACTGAAATCAAGAAATTTCTTGAAGCATCTGTTTATCCAGATTTCAGTACCCTGGTTAGCAAGGCCATCACTACAGAAAGGAACATAGAGGATGAGCTACGAGAGAAGAAAAGGAAATTTGAGAACAAAAAGGGGTCCCAACAGGTGAAACTTCAGAGGACTAATTAACCTATTTATCCAGTACAGAGGACCCAACAACTAACCTACTTTGTGCAGAAGACCCAACAACCTATTTACTCTGGGCAGATGGCTCATAGTGGTGTATCCTACAAAGCACCAACCACCACCTTCAAGCAACCAGTACAACCTGCTAAATCACATGGCTCATTCCGTCCTCAGCAGTCTGGGGTCAATCAGATTGGTGGCCAGAGGATCTGTTTCAGCTGCCGTGAGCCTGGGCATATCGCCGTTAACTGCCCTTACAAGGTTAAGCCAGCACCATCTGTCGTCTCCAACTCAGTTAACGGACCTAGGCAACCATTCGAAGGCAGCCGTGGAGCACCGTCAAGGACTCAACACTCTTTTGGAAAGGCCACAGTAAACCACGTCTACGCCGAAGAGGCAGATGCAGCACCAGGAGTTCTATTTGGTGAGTTCTTGGTTTAGTCAGTTTTGGCTTTAGTACTATTTGATTCTGGTGCATTGCATTCTTTTATATCATCACACTTCGTAGAGACACATGATATATCTACGGTAGCCCTTAAGAGGCCCTTAATGACTCGATCACCGGGAGGTTATATACCTTTCCACCTAGGAGTTAACAACATCCTTTTAAACCTAAGCGGGGTAGAGTTCTTGGTTAATCTAGTAGTGCTTGACTCCCATAGGATAGATGTGATCCTCGGAATGGATTGGTTAGCCAAGTGCAATAGGAGCATAGCTTGTGCACAGAGGACTGTGACAATGACAAACCATGAATGGAAGACTGTCACATGTCATGTCAAGTCCAGCCTGTCTAAGCCAGTAGTAAATCACTTGAAGGCGGAAACACCTCAGGAAGTGCCAGTGATTAAGGAGTATGTTGATGTGTTCCCTGAGGAGTCACCAGGCATGCCCCCAGAAAGAGAAGTGGAGTTCTCCATTGATCTAGTTCTTGGAACTGCCCCAATAGCTAAGAGGCCTTATGGAATGGCAGCGCCAGAACTAGCCGAGTTAAAGAAACAGTTAGATGAGTTGCAAGAGAAAGGGTACATAAGGCCTAGTGCATCACCATGGGGCGCACCAGTCCTATTCCTAGAGAAAAAGGATGGAAGTAAGAGACCCTGTGTAGATTACCGAGCTCTTAATGCAGTGACCATTAAGAACAAATACCCTCTACCTCGGATAGATTATCTATTCGACCAGCTAAAGGGGGCCAAGTTTTTCTCAAAGATTGACTTGAGGTCTGGATATCATCAAGTGAGGATTAAGCCCGAAGATATACCCAATACATCATTTGTGACTCGCTACGGTCAGTTCGAGTTCACAGTGATGTCTTTTGGATTAACCAATGCCCTTGCCTACTTCATGAACCTAATGAACCGGGTGTTCATGCAAGAGATGGGCAAGTTTGTCGTTGTCTTCATCGACGACATTCTAGTCTATTCACGAAGAGAAGCAGGGCACGTGCAACACCTGTGTGTTGTTCTAGACCGACTCAGGAGCCATCAACTTTATGCCAAGTTCAGCAAATGTGAGTTTTGGTTACAGAAAGTTAGTTTTCTTGGGCATGTGCTGACAGTCGAAGGAGTTGCAGTTGATCTAGAGAAGGTCAAAGCTGTATAATATTGGAAGCAACCAACTTCGGTCTCACAGATTCGTAGTTTTCTGGGTATGGCTGGTTATTATCGGAGGTTCATCGAAGGATTTTTCAAACTAGCCCGACCAATGACGGAACTACTCAAAAATGATAAGAAGTTTGTGTGGACTGAAGCATGTGAGCGGAGTTTTTGTGAGTTGGAGGGAAGACTAACCACGGCCCTAGTCTTAGTCTTACCCGATATTCACAAGAGCTTCTTTATTTATTTTGATGCTTCTAGACATGGACTAGGATGTGTGTTAATGCAAGAAGGACGAGTGGTGTCCTATGCCTCTCATCAGTTAAGGCCGCATGAGCAGAACTAATTAACCCATGACTTGGAATTGGTTGCGGTAGTGCATGCTCTTAAGATTTGGAGACACTATCTGATCGATAACAAGTGTGAAATCTACACAGACCATAAGAGCCTCAAGTATATCTTTACCCAGCCTGATCTGAACCTAAGACAACGAAGATGGTTGGAACTAATTAAGGATTATGATGTGGAGACCCAGTAACACCCGGGTAAAGCAAATGTTGTGGCAGACGCTCTCAGCAGGAAAGCATACTGTCATCACTTGGTGACTCAAGTACCACACTGTGCGAGGAGATGATGGAGTTGAACCTAAGTATTGTACCTCACTCCTACAACTACAACCTTAGCGTCCACCCTGTCCTGGATGACCAGATTAAAAAGGCTCAACAGGAGGATGAAAAGTTAATGAAGATCAAGGAACAAACCGGTGAAGGCAAGGCACCAGACTTTAGAGTTGATAGAGATGGAATATTGTGATTCAGGAAATAGTTGTGTGTGCCTTCACAAGGTCACTATCGGAATACGATCATGGATGAAGCTCATAACTCTGCCTACTCTATCCACCCTGGAGCCACAAAGATGTACGTGGATATTAAGCAGAAATATTGGTGGGTTGGTATGAAGGGTGACATAGCCAAATTCGTGGCTTATTGTGATGTGTGTATAAGGGTCAAAGCTGAGCATCAAAAGCCGAGTGGCCTATTACATCCCTTACTGATTCCCGTTTGGAAATGGGATGAGGTAGGAATGGATTTCATCACTGTCCAACCAAGGACCAAGAATGGTAATGACTCCGTGTGGGTAGTCGTCGACCGTCTGACTAAAGTTGCACATTTTATTCCTCTGCGCACTACCTACAATGGGAGTAAGCTGTCACACCCGGTTTTTCCGAAGAAACAACCAAGTGAATATCACATGTATGCCAGGATCATTTTCTCATACATGTGATGACAAATAGTGAAGCATCATTTATTACAAGCCAGGTGTCGAATATAAATAAGTCTTACATCGCAAATGTCTCAATGGACACTAATGCTTCATCACAAGTAAATAAACTAGCAGCGGAATATTATTCTTTAGGGCTCCATCACAGGCGTTGCCCGGGGGTCTTCATGAAACTAAAAACCTTCCTCGGGTCCAAAGTCTTGGTCATTATACACCACCTCATTATCTTGACCTGAGCAGCAATATAAACCAACAAATATGCAAGGTTGAGTACCAATGGTACTCAGCAAGTGTGGGAAAATTATATCATGCATGGCTAAAACAAGGATAGGTTGAACTCATGGTTAAAGCACTACGCAATTAATACCTATCACCTTAGCTTATTAAGCACCTACATTACTACACAGGTGAAATGGTCCCAATCTCCCATCCCATCATCATAACCAAATAACCATAACCATCATTTCCAATGTTAAGCTTCCCGCTTAACTTCCAAAACCATCAATCCTCTAATCATGAATAAGTCCAGACCGCTCTTAACCGTGAGCACGGCTGTCAAGACAGTTTTAACTCTGCAGAGTTTGTACCACTGTACCCACAAGTAGTGATTTCATCCCCCGTTGCCGGGTGGACTAAAAGAACCTCCATTATGCCAGTGGCTACGATCCACATTCACACTTCCCAGGTGTGCGGCCAAGAGATCACTACGAAGCCTTTACAAAGGGATTCCCGACGAGCGTGGGCCCACTGAGGTTTCACCCCTAACAGCATACAAGAGGCTCCAACCCCGCTGCAGTGGCCCCCTCTTGAGCCTTGCGGTTCATACGGTAGTCCAGCTGACACCTACTCCCCGCACCATCCAACACACCCATACTACGCCGGGGATACACCTAATTAATTGGCCAAGCTGCCCCATCTCAGCATGTGGTTGGCACTGTAAAGCCGGGTTACATGCTCCATGAACCGGTCCTTAGGATCCAGGCAAGTACTAAACACAAACCCATGTCTCGTGCACCCAGCACACAACCAAAACATCCAACTTGCCTTGATCCCTACCTCTACATAATTCACAATGTCTTATTCAAGAGTATGGTAATATAAACTGATGATCTCATGTCCCAAATATCCCAATCTAAGCATGGCTAAGCAAATGCATGTAAATATATGACATGGTAAAATAAATCCCAACCCAAGCTACAAGGAAACAAGGTAATGCAATTCTAGGGAAACTTCCTAGCATGGGTTTCATATTTAACTTGACAATGCAAATAATTCTATCTACACATCCTAGCATAGGATCAAAGTGGTCAAGGACACTTGCCTCCTTCTTGCTGCTCCTGAAATGGGTAGTCCTGATCTTGGAAAGAAATAACTTGCTCTTGAACAGGCTCTACTTCATACCATCACACATAGCAAAAGAAAAACAACAATCATAAGACATAGTTCACACTTCTACTTCATACAAACCACACATTCATATTTATGAAATTCATTCACCATTATATGTGTTGTGGTTACTTTATGTGTGTTAAGTTGTGACTTGCATGCACTTTTAACCATGTATATATGATTCCTACTTTTGTGTCCACATTTATACTTGCATACAATGTGCCTTCACAATTTCTATCAACCCTAAACTGAATTATTTGTATTTTAGAAACTCCATTTATCATTTACTAGTTTCTATGTTTTCAGATTTATATTCCTATGCATAATTGTGTATTTTATTATTAAATTAGTAATACACATCACCTAAACAGATTAGGTTCTGGTCCTAAATAATTTAAAATCATATTTTGACCATGGCTTATGATGTATACTATTTCATAATTATTTTCCCTATTTTTCTATAACTATTCTTTACTTAAAAATGTGTCCCTATACTAATAAATGTGAATAATAGACGAAACAGATTTATTTCAGCCCAAAAATATACTTTTATCTCACTCCAAAATTTTCTAAGTACTGAGAAAGTTTTTAATTAATTTTGAAAATTATGTTTGTCCCCCTTTTTAATTTTTAAACACTAGTTACATATTCAATTTTCTAAATTAAATACTAAACAGGGTTAAAAAGTAAACTCACCCCATTACAGGGTCTATAATATTATTTTCATAATTTCCAGGGGTCTAGCTACACTTATCAGAGGTGTTTTTCCTAATTTCTATTAAGTCCAGGGGTTAAAACTGATTTTTAAATGGATTTACATGATTTTCTGGAGTTCCAGGGGCTAGATCTGAAGTTTTCGGGGCTAGCTCTCAATTCCAGAGAACCCCAGGGGGTAGCACGTAAGAATTCCAGTCTTTATAACGCGGGGCTGACGTGGTCCGTCCGATTTTAAACCAACGGCTGAGATTATAAGATCGAACCGGTACGCGGGGTTTTAAAGTCTACCGTGCGATTTAAAATAAACGGCGCACATGCGGCCACGTCGCTCTGATCGAACGCGGGCGGCGCTGCCGGCGGCGCACGGCGGCGGGAAGCGGCGATCTCGCCGGAAACTTTCGGATCCTCGAGAATTCTGCCTAGAACTGTGATCTTATGGCCTAGATCGGTAGAGGGGAGGTCAGGGATCTCACCTCGGGGATTTTCTCGAGCTCGGGGATCCTGGAAAGTGCTCGGCGGCGAGGTCCGAGGCAAAACCACGGCGAAGCTCGTCGGCGCTGTGTTTGCACCGTAACTCTCCGAGTTTTCTGCACCTGCAAAGTTCCCCGGAGGCGGTGGATCAAGACCAGCGAGTTAGATCAGAGTTTCCGAGCTTAGATCGGCCAGAATTCACTGACGAAGTCTCGGTGCTCACCGGAGTGAAAATCGGCGATCGCGTGGGAAAAACTGATCGGATCGGGGGTTTTTATAGCCGGGGGAGGGCGGTGGGTCTGTTGTGATCGAGTTGGAGTCCTCTGGGTCCAGAATTCGGGCGACGGGACGCCGTTTCCCGATCGGTTGCGATCGCGCGCGCGGGAGAGAGTCCGGGGTCGCGGGGTTAGGGATGACATGTGGGTCCCACCCGTCGGTGAGAGGCAACGCGGCGCGCGCGGGGGCGGGCTGGCGCGGGAGTAGCTGGGCCGGCTGGCGGGTTTCGGCCCACTGGCCAGTTTTTTCCCGTTTTCCTTTTTCTTTTTCCATTTCTTTTCTGTTTTGGGTATAATTTGAATTCCAGTTTGAATTTGAATTTTTGCAAAACATGCAACACGTCCAAAAATTTTTAAATTCCCCTCTGAACATGGTTTTGGGTTTTGAATCAAAATTTGGGGTGTTACAGCTCTACCCCCCTTAAAAGAAATCTCGTCCTCGAGATTGGTGTTTCTAAGAAAACAATTCCGGAAATTGTGCCTTAAGCTCATCTTCCCGTTCCCAGGTGGCTTCCTCTTCTGAGTGATGCTTCCACTGCACCTTGCACATCCGGATTCTTTTATTTCTGGTGAGGCGTTCCATGGTCTCCAAAATCTTGCATGGTTGCTCGGCATAAGACAAATCTTCAGCTACATCCACTTCATTCATGGCTATGGCTTCACCACTATTTACTAGACATAGATTGAGCCTTATAACCTCGTCTTTCAATTCTGCAGGCATGTCCTTCAAACTCAACTTATTGACCTGCACTTTCCGACTCAAAGCATCGGCCACGACGTTTGCTTTTCCGGGATGATAGTTGATGCCCACATCAAAGTCATTGATTAACTCTAACCATCTCCTTTGTCGGAGATTGAGATCTGGCTGTGTGAATATGTACTTCAAACTCTTATGATCCGTATATATCTCTGTCCTCTTCCCCATCAAATAGTGCCGCCAAATTTTCAACGCGTGTACCACTGCAGCTAGTTCTAGATCATGTGTAGGATAGTTCTTCTCGTGCTTCCGAAGCTGCCGGGATGCATACGCCACGACATGTCCTTCTTGCATGAGAACACATCCCAACCCATTTCCAGAGGCATCGCAGTACACTGTGAAATTCTTCTGCATATCTGGCATAACCAACACTGGGGCTGTAGTCAATCTTTTCTTTAGCTCCTGAAAGCTCGTCTCGCACTGTGGCGTCCAGGTGAATGTGGTTCCCTTTTCCAACAGTCTGGTGAGAGGTCTCGAGATCTTGGAGAATCCCTCAATAAACCGTCGATAGTATCCAGCCAATCCCAAAAAGCTTCTAACTTCCCCGACATTTTCGGGGGTTTTCCACTTCTGGATATCCTCGATTTTGGCGGGATCTACGGAGATTCCTCCCTCCGAGATTATATGTCCTAAAAAGGGAACTCTCTTCAGCCAAAACTCACACTTGCTCAACTTGGCATATAGTTGGTGTTCTCTCAGCCTCTGTAACACCAACCTTAGATGTTTCTCATGTTCTTCTTCATCTTTGGAGAAGACGAGAATATCATCTATGAAAACCACCACAAATTTGTCCAAATATTCCATGAATACCTTGTTCATGAGGTACATGAAATATGCCGGGGCATTGGTTAGCCCAAAAGGCATGACAGTGTATTCATACAGTCCGTACCGAGATACGAAAGCTGTCTTGGGAATATCTGATTGCCTTATCTTGAGTTGGTGGTACCCCGACCTGAGATCAATTTTCGAGAATACACAAGCTCCCCTCAACTGATCAAACAAGTCTTCAATGCGGGGTAATGGGTACTTGTTTTTGATGGTTACCTCATTCAAGGCACGGTAATCCACGCATAACCTTTGGGTTCCGTCTTTCTTGGGCACAAATATCACCGGAGCTCCCCATGGTGAGGAACTAGGGCGAATATACCCCTTCTCCGTCAATTCTCTCAAATGATCCTTGAGCTCTTCTAGCTGCTTGGAGTCCATTCGATAAGGTCTCTTGTATATCGGGGCTGTTCCCGGTACTAGCTCAATTGCGAATTCCACGTCACGGTCGGGAGGCATACCTGGTAACTCCTCCGGAAAAACATCTGGATAATCCCTGATGGTCCTGATTTCCTCAACTTTCACCTCCACTTGATTTAATTTAATGTCCCTCCTAGGCTCGTGTATCGTTATGAACTTTACTCTTGTGCCATTGGGGTGAGTTAGTTCCACCGTTCTGGTCGAACAATGGATGATTCCTTTATGTTTGGTCAACCAATCCATACCCAAAATAATATCTATCCCTTGTGAATCTATCACTATGAGGTTAGCAGTAAATACTACCCCATTAATGTCTAGGCTCACTTTAGGACACACTTGTCTTGTCCTTATTTCTCCACCTGGAGAGTTTACAGCTAGCATATGGTTCATTTGTGTGGTTGCTAGGTCATACTTCTTAACAAACCCTTGAGCAATGAACGAGTGGGTAGCACCAGAATCAAACAGCAGAGTTGCAAGGTGTAAATTGGCAGGAAACTTACCAACTACCACGTCGGGTGCCTCTTGTGCTTCCTCCATAGTGACGTGGTTCACCCGTCCTCTCACTACATTCTGCTGTTGTGGCGGCGCAGGCTTCTTCTTTGGGCATTTATGGGCGTAGTGCCCCACTTCACCGCAGCTAAAACATTGCACCCCAACCTTAGGTGCTTGGCCTTTGTTTTCTTGGGGTTGGTTCGGGGGTCCTTGCATTGCTGGTCGAGGTGGATATGCGGGGCGAGGCTGCTGCACAAACTGACGTTGCGGCTGAGCTGGTGCTGCGGGTGGCCTGTAGTTTGGGTTGTACCCTCTAGGTGCTGAATAGGGTACCGCAGCACGGCTTGTCTGCCCCGTAGGTTGCTGCATCATACGTGGGCGGGTGTTGCTCCCTGAGGCCTGATGTGACCACCCCGCCTTCCTCTTATTCTCATTTTCCAGGGCCTTTAGCTTCCTTTCCACCACAAATGCTCTGTCCACCATCTTTTGAAAGCTTTCATACTCGTTGGAGGACATTGCACACTGCATCTCTGCGGTAAGTCCTTCCACGAAACAATCTTGTTTCTGCTCATCAGTCTCTATGTCTCGTGGAGCATAACAGGATAGTTGAGTGAATTTAGTGAGGTATTCCCTCACCGTCATGTTTCCCTGCTGCAGTCCCAGAAACTCTTTCCTCTTGTTTTTGAGTTCACCTCTTGGGATGTAGTGGTTGCGGAAGCTACGCTTGAACTCTTCCCAAGTGATGCTCTCAGGGTCATGATGGGCGGCCACGTAGGCAGTCCACCAATCAGCAGCAGGTCCTTGCAATTGATGAGAGGCAAACAGCACCCTCTCATACCCTTGGCACTGTATTATCCTCATCTTACTTTCAATAGTCTTCAGCCAATCATCGGCCTCCAAAGGTTCAGCAGCACTTGCAAACTTCGGAGGTTGAGTTCCTAGAAACTCACTCAACCTTGGTTGGCGTGGTGCAGCTTGTGGAGGTGGAACTTGATGCAAGTTGGCCACCACTTGAGTCAAGTTCTGGATGAGCTGATTTTGATTCTCAAGCATTTGGTGGAGAGGATCAACTTCTTCACGGCGACCACCCCGGTCCTGGCCTTCAGAAAGATGAGGGTTGCATGCCTCATCATTGTTGTTGGCGGGGTTGGCAGCACGTCCTTTTCCTCTTCCGGCCATCTGGCAGAATCAACAAATGTTAATTTGATACCATTTAGTATCATCTTACTACTTTCATTTGTTGGTACTTTAAGGTGTTGAGGCTTTGTTCAAATTTTACGAGGGTTTATATCCCACACCAAATAAATGCACTATTATTTCATGTGGGTTCACACACCAAAGCAAAACAATCCGAAGACGAGGCTGTGGACAATTGCTCATGGCTTCCACAACTCACGTCACACACCAAGTATTATCACCCCATTAACTACGTATCGACTCGACTACTCGACCTCTTGCTAGCTAAGGGAAAGACCCTACACTACTCGTCCTCTTGAGCTGGTTCCTCGGGATCTTCCTCCTCATTTTGGCTACCTTCTGACTCTGCTTTGGGTGGGGAGGCTGCTGGTGGAGAAGTGCGACGACGCCTGATTGCTCGGCGATCCGGGGAGTCAGGAGTCCATGTATCATTCACGGTGATACACAGTTCATTCCCATCTCCTCTTTCTCTCGCCTTTAAGCAAGCTCGCAGCAACGCCTCCGTTTCCTTCAGGGTGTCTCGGACATCCTGAAGCTCTTGTTGACACTCCTGCAGTCGAGTGCTGAGCATAGCAGCATCCTCTAAGCACAAGTCCATGTGCTCATGGGAAGTCCCTTGCTGCACCGGTGGGTACTTGTACTCCGTGGTACCACTCTCACGTTGGAGGACATACATGTACTCAGTTTTGTCCAAGTGGCGACGATAGATGTGACTCTGGCAGGTGATGGCCTCCCAGGTGACATCTTTCTCCGCGTCAACTTGTGTTGCTCGACAAGCTGGAGAGTGGTGAATCTTAAGCAGCTGATTCTCGTGTATAATCCTCATCTCCGAACTCCATTCTTCCCTCTTCTCACGGATGGTCCTGGTGGAGTTATAGTGGATGATGAGCTTGCCCGTATTGCCGGCGGCTTCGAGCATACGTCGAAGACGGCGCAACAAATCTCCTACTGCCAATCCGTAGGAAAGGTACGTCACTGGGCGACTCTCCTCTCTTTCGGCAAGGGCAACTACGGGAACTCTCCCTCCTGTGGACTTACGAGCGGTGCGAATCATGCGAACCATCTAAAACAAAAGAATTTAAAATTAGGTTAGATAAATTCTCAAACAAAAATCCTGTTTTGAATGAAAGTTGGGGTAAGATGAAGAAAATGACTCCTTTAATACCACTTTTCCACCCACACCTTGGAAAATAGTTTTTAAGAAAATAGGGCCCTTAAATACGTCCATTTCTACCTAGGTCCACGTTCCTACGGGCAACCTTGGCTCTGATACCACCTCTGTCACACCCGGTTTTTCCGAAGAAACAACCAAGTGAATATCACATGTATGCCAGGATCATTTTCTCATACATGTGATGACAAATAGTGAAGCATCATTTATTACAAGCCAGGTGTCGAATATAAATAAGTCTTACATCGCAAATGTCTCAATGGACACTAATGCTTCATCACAAGTAAATAAACTAGCAGCGGAATATTATTCTTTAGGGCTCCATCACAGGCGTTGCCCGGGGGTCTTCATGAAACTAAAAACCTTCCTCGGGTCCAAAGTCTTGGTCATTATACACCACCTCATTATCTTGACCTGAGCAGCAATATAAACCAACAAATATGCAAGGTTGAGTACCAATGGTACTCAGCAAGTGTGGGAAAATTATATCATGCATGGCTAAAACAAGGATAGGTTGAACTCATGGTTAAAGCACTACGCAATTAATACCTATCACCTTAGCTTATTAAGCACCTACATTACTACACAGGTGAAATGGTCCCAATCTCCCATCCCATCATCATAACCAAATAACCATAACCATCATTTCCAATGTTAAGCTTCCCGCTTAACTTCCAAAACCATCAATCCTCTAATCATGAATAAGTCCAGGCCGCTCTTAACCGTGAGCACGGCTGTCAAGACAGTTTTAACTCTGCAGAGTTTGTACCACTGTACCCACAAGTAGTGATTTCATCCCCCGTTGCCGGGTGGACTAAAAGAATCTCCATTATGCCAGTGGCTACGATCCACATTTACACTTCCCAGGTGTGCGGCCAAGAGATCACTACAAAGCCTTTACAAAGGGATTCCCGACGAGCGTGGGCCCACTGAGGTTTCACCCCTAACAGCATACAAGAGGCTCCAACCCCGCTGCAGTGGCCCCCTCTTGAGCCTTGCGGTTCATACGGTAGTCCAGCTGACACCTACTCCCCGCACCATCCAACACACCCATACTACGCCGGGGATACACCTAATTAATTGGCCAAGCTGCCCCATCTCAGCATGTGGTTGGCACTGTAAAGCCGGGTTACATGCTCCATGAACCGGTCCTTAGGATCCAGGCAAGTACTAAACACAAACCCAAGTCTCGTGCACCCAGCACACAACCAAAACATCCAACTTGCCTTGATCCCTACCTCTACATAATTCACAATGTCTTATTCAAGAGTATGGTAATATAAACTGATGATCTCATGTCCCAAATATCCCAATCTAAGCATGGCTAAGCAAATGCATGTAAATATATGACATGGTAAAATAAATCCCAACCCAAGCTACAAGGAAACAAGGTAATGCAATTCTAGGGAAACTTCCTAGCATGGGTTTCATATTTAACTTGACAATGCAAATAATTCTATCTACACATCCTAGCATAGGATCAAAGTGGTCAAGGACACTTGCCTCCTTCTTGCTGCTCCTGAAATGGGTAGTCCTGATCTTGGAAAGAAATAACTTGCTCTTGAACAGGCTCTACTTCATACCATCACACATAGCAAAAGAAAAACAACAATCATAAGACATAGTTCACACTTCTACTTCATACAAACCACACATTCATATTTATGAAATTCATTCACCATTATATGTGTTGTGGTTACTTTATGTGTGTTAAGTTGTGACTTGCATGCACTTTTAACCATGTATATATGATTCCTACTTTTGTGTCCACATTTATACTTGCATACAATGTGCCTTCACAATTTCTATCAACCCTAAACTGAATTATTTGTATTTTAGAAACTCCATTTATCATTTACTAGTTTCTATGTTTTCAGATTTATATTCCTATGCATAATTGTGTATTTTATTATTAAATTAGTAATACACATCACCTAAACAGATTAGGTTCTGGTCCTAAATAATTTAAAATCATATTTTGACCATGGCTTATGATGTATACTATTTCATAATTATTTTCCCTATTTTTCTATAACTATTCTTTACTTAAAAATGTGTCCCTATACTAATAAATATGAATAATAGACGAAACAGATTTATTTCAGCCCAAAAATATACTTTTATCTCACTCCAAAATTTTCTAAGTACTGAGAAAGTTTTTAATTAATTTTGACAATTATGTTTGTCCCCCTTTTTAATTTTTAAACACTAGTTACATATTCAATTTTCTAAATTAAATACTAAACAGGGTTAAAAAGTAAACTCACCCCATTACAGGGTCTATAATATTATTTTCATAATTTCCAGGGGTCTAGCTACACTTATCAGAGGTGTTTTTCCTAATTTCTATTAAGTCCAGGGGTTAAAACTGATTTTTAAATGGATTTACATGATTTTCTGGAGTTCCAGGGGCTAGATCTGAAGTTTCCGGGGCTAGCTCTCAATTCCAGAGAACCCCAGGGGGTAGCACGTAAGAATTCCAGTCTTTATAACGCGGGGCTGACGTGGTCCGTCCGATTTTAAACCAACGGCTGAGATTATAAGATCGAACCGGTACGCGGGGTTTTAAAGTCTACCGTGCGATTTAAAATAAACGGCGCACATGCGGCCACGTCGCTCTGATTGAACGCGGGCGGCGCTGCCGGCGGCGCACGGCGGCGGGAAGCGGCGATCTCGCCGGAAACTTTCGGATCCTCGAGAATTCTGCCTAGAACTGTGATCTTATAGCCTAGATCGGTAGAGGGGAGGTCAGGGATCTCACCTCGGGGATTTTCTCGAGCTCGGGATCCTGGAAAGTGCTCGGCGGCGAGGTCCGAGGCAAAACCACGGCGAAGCTCGTTGGCGCTGTGTTTGCACCGTAACTCTCCGAGTTTTCTGCACCTGCAAAGTTCCCCGGAGGCGGTGGATCAAGACCAGCGAGTTAGATCAGAGTTTCCGAGCTTAGATCGGCTAGAATTCACCGACGAAGTCTCGGTGCTCACCGGAGTGAAAATCGGCGATCGCGTGGGAAAAACTGATCGGATCGGGGGTTTTTATAGCCGGGGGAGGGCGGTGGGTCTGTTGTGATCGAGTTGGAGTCCTCTGGGTCCAGAATTCGGGCGACGGGACGCGGTTTCCCGATCGGTTGCGATCGCGCGCGCGGGAGAGAGTCCGGGGTCGCGGGGTTAGGGATGACATGTGGGTCCCACCCGTCGGTGAGAGGCAACGCGGCGCGCGCGGGGGCGGGCTGGCGCGGGAGTAGCTGGGCCGGCTGGCGGGTTTCGGCCCACTGGCCAGTTTTTTCCTGTTTTCCTTTTTCTTTTTCCATTTCTTTTCTGTTTTGGGTATAATTTGAATTCCAGTTTGAATTTGAATTTTTGCAAAACATGCAACACGTCCAAAAATTTTTAAATTCCCCTCTGAACATGGTTTTGGGTTTTGAATCAAAATTTGGGGTGTTACATAAGCTGGCCAAGTTGTACATAAACCGTATTGTGAAACTACATGGAGTACCCACGAGGATAGTCTCAAATCAAGGTACTCAGTTTACGTCAAGATTTTGGAGGACTCTTCAAAAGGAACTTTGTACCAAGTTGGACTTTAGTTCAGCATATCACCCTCAGACGGATGGTCAGACAGAGAGGACCAACCAAATCTTGGAAGACATGTTGAGGGCCGCTATTCTCACCTACGGCAAGGATTGGGAAGACAGTTTACCGTATGCCGAGTTCTCATACAACAACAATTATCAGGCCAGCATTAAGATGTCACCGTATGAAGCCTTCTATGGAAGGAAGTGTCGAACCACGCTCATGTGGTCAGAAGTTGGTGACCGCATTGTGGAGCAACCAGACTTCATCTTGGCAGCAGAGGACAAGGTAGCGGAGATTCGAGTGAATCTCATGGCCGCCCAATCACGTCAGAAAAGCTACGCAGATAAGAGGAGGCGTGAACTCAGTTTCCATGCTGGAGATCATGTGTACCTTAAAGTATCTCCTATCTGTGGCACACGCAGATTCCAAGTATGTGGAAAGTTGGCACCACGGTACATCGGCCCTTTCTGTAAGTGCATCTCGGCACCCCCGTGGGTTTTGGATGACTGATGATGACAAATTAAGAGACTAATGATCTGAGATGATCATAAGCACACGACATTTCCAAGGCGGACACCTAAACTCTCAAAAAAAGGAAAAAGATGAAGAACGGTGTCGAAGACTCGAAGAGTAGAAATTAGGGTTTCGCTTGAGTCTTTAGTAGGCTAGCTGTGTAAAATAAAGAGTGTGTGTGTGTCAAGTGCATTGAGATCATAGAAGAGAGCTCAAAGCGTAGGAAGTGTCAAATCCTTAGTGGAGAGAGGTAGAGAGGTAAAGTTGGGCAGGTCGGACTTGTCCGGGGAAGAGGCCGGACTAGTCTGGAAGTCCTACGGCTTAGTCCGTTATGGGGCAGACTAAGAGTTCCTGACTCATATCGGACCTGTCCGTTTTGGGACGGACTAGTCCGTTTCTCTCTTGGTGACAGTATTTTTGGGGCTAAGTCCTGGTAGACCGGACTTATCCGCCTCAGTGGTCGGACTAGTCCGGGCTAACCAGACTTGGCCGTTTTCACACGGACTAAGAGTTCCTGTGTGAGTTCGGTCTTGTCCGTTCTAAGGCGAACTAGTCCGTATGGGTGTGAGATGAGAGCTCCCACGACTAAGTCTTGGTGGACCGGACTTGTCCGCCTTAGTGGCCAAACTAGTCCGGGTCCTCCAGACTTGTCCGTTCTCACACGGACAAATAGTTCCTGTGTGAGATCGGACTAGTCCGGTGTGAGGCGAACTAGTCCGGACTTTCGGTAGGTGGCAACGGTTGGCTTCGGGACTTCTATAAAAGGAGATGCCCCGACTTCATTTGGAGTAACCTAGAACCCTAGCGCCGCCACAGCGATCCTAGAGCCCCCCCTAAGCCTTCTCTCTTTCCTACTCACCCTCTAGAACCAATTCTTGAGTGGATTTGGGTGTGTGAGGAGAGGAGAAGGAAGAACTTCGCGTTTAAGGCTCTCGGAGTGATCTCGTGCACTTGGTGTGACCTGTGGCTTGTAAGATTGGTGGAGTTTTATGGATGTGATCAACTAGGAGGCTCGGATTGTGAGCAGCCCCAACACTTTGTAAGTTCACCCTTGAGATAGTGAAGAACCGGGTTGGCCTTAGTGGCGACTTGGTGAGAGAGATTCTTGAGTGGAATCGAACCTCGGGCAAAAATCTTCGTGTCATTTTGCACTTACATTTCATTGATCATTAGAATTGCTTAGGGTTCGTTCGATCATTTCGCTCTTATAATATTTCAGGTTACAATCTTGCAATCCACCTCAAAACTTTGTCATATTTGTTATATTAATTGCTAGATAGTTTATCTGCATTTCATTAAACTAAAATCTGAAGAAAAACCTATAAAAATCAAGTTTAGGCTTTTCAGCGGTCTGACCGGACTAGTCCGCCCCTGAGCCAGATTAGTCCAGCCGTTTAGGCTTTTCCAGCAGGTTGATCGGACTAGTCCGCCCCTGAGCCAGACTAGTCAAGCCCCTGTGTTCTAATCTCGTTTAATTAAGTCATTTCAGGAATTTTAGCCTATTCACCCCCCTCTAGGCAATTTCAATTGGTATCAAAGCAGGTCTCTCCATCAAGAGTCTAACCACTCGGAGAGAAGATGACCGGAGTGGAGGGATACGAGATTCCGTCAACGTCACAAGGTGACAACACATATGACAAGAAAAAGAACACGGATGTGCTGCAAGACTATTTGAGTGACGATGAAGAAGTTCGCCAGCTCAAGGCACGACTTCGCGAGAAGCTAGGTCACTTAAGTAAAGAGAAGAAGAAGCCGAAGGATCAAGAAAGGAGTGGTCAACCGGACTACTCCCAATATCCTTTCAACTATGAACGATTAACTTCCAACAATCACTACTTATCTATTCCTCTTGACAAACCTTCTTAATTCGATGGAAATGATTACTCAATGTGGAAGCATAATATGAAGATGCATCTAATATCCTTAAACCCTAGCTTGTGGCAAATTGTCTTAACAGGTGTCCACCTTCCAAGAAATGAAGAAGACGTTACCCCGGAGCAATCCATTCTACTTTATCGCAATGCTCAAGCAGTTGGGGTGATCACCTCATCCTTGACTCGAGAAGAGTTCAACCGAGTCGATGGATTGGAGGTGGCCAAAGACATATGGGACACCCTCAAGACAACGCATGAAGGAAACCGAGTCATTAGGGAAGCCAAGATTGAGATGATTGAAGGAGAGCTTGGGAGGTTCACCATCATATATGGTGAGTCCCCTCAAGACATGTACAACCATCTCAAGGTCCTCGTCAACAAGATCCGATCTTATGGATGCACCCGGTGGACGGATCATGAGTTGGTGAAGAGGATGCTTCGGGCATTCATGCCTCGAAACATTGTTCTTTGCTCCTTGATCGGTGAAAGCCCGGGATATGCTCAAATGACCCCGGAGGAAGTGCTTGGAAGAATCATCAACAACGAAATGATGGAGAAGGAAGCCATGTTCTACAGCGACCTCCAAAGGCTCGCCTCCTCAAAGAAGAAAGATGTTGCTTTCAAAGCAACATCCTCATTACAAGACTTCGAAGTAAGTGATGATGAGGGCTTCGACACCGATGAAAAAGAGGTGCTCTTCATCAACAAGTTCAAGAGGATGATGAGAAGAAGGAAGGGGGGCAACCGTTATGAGAACAAGAACAAGGAAAGGTCCAAGCCCAATACGGAAAGAGCATGCTACAACTGTGGTGAATATGGACACTTCATTGTGGATTGTCCATATGAAGAGAGTAATAAGAAGAAAGATGGCAAGTCTCAAGAGAAGAAATTCTTCAAGAACAAGAAGCCATCAGGACATGCTTACCTTGGGAAGGAATGGGACTCAAATGAAGACTCATCCTCCAAGGATGAAGAGAAAGTGGCAACACTTGCCATTGGAAGAAGCAAGCTCTTCCCAAACATTGAAGACTTCAAGTCTACATGTCTCATGGCTAAGGAGGGAAAAAGAAAGGTTAAATCTAAACCATCCTCCTCTACTTCTTCACTTGATAGCTTTGATAGTAGTAGTGATAATGAATCCATGCTTAAGGATCTAAGTAGGAGCACCTTGAAAAAGATGAGATTGTTGTCGGAAGAAATCTTTGAGAAGGATGAACTCATCAACCGTCAAGAAGACATGTTCATCCTTGAAAAGGAGAGATATCATGAGCTTTAAGAGCTTCTTGAGGTTGAAAGGGAGAGAAGCAAGGCACTTGAGCGTGAACTTGCTTTGAGCAAGGAAACTTGCTCAAATCTTGAAGACACAACTGTTGTGCTTAAGGATGAAATTGTTAACTTGACAAAAGTCAACAAGATCCTTGAAACACAAGTTGAGTCTCTCAAGATCAATGCACCTTCTTCCTCTATGATTTCACCCTCCTCAAAGAAATCTCCTGAAGCAACTCAAACTTGCAAGTGCTCAAACTTAATCCTAAAACTCAAAGATGAACTTAAGTTGGCACAAAACAAGCAGTCACGGAAAGGTGGTATCATTTACAAGGAAAAGGTGGTATCTTTGACAAGGAAAAGGTGGTATCCACATGTCAAAGATGGTCTTGGCTATTCTCGAGAGTGGAGGCAACATGCTAAAACTCCCAAGAAGGGAAAAGACTTGATTGTATATGTCAAGGAAGGTTCATCCAACAAAGAAAATGTAAAGAACATTGCAAACTCATCTAACATGCCTAAAAATAAATCTCATCCTTTGTTCCATGATTTTGATGCCTCATATGTTTTATTGAGAAACAAATTTGGAAAGATCTATGCTAGGTATGTTGGGCCACTCCACAAGAGTCCAAAACCTTGTATGTGGGTGCCCAAGTGCCTCTTGACTAACATGAAAGGACCCAACTCCGCTTGGGTACCAAAAGGTAAGGCATAACTCTATTTTGTAGGCATACTCCTCTAGTGGATTAAAATAGGTGCTCGACAGTGGATGCACAAACCATATGACCGGAGAGAGAAAGATGTTTGTGGAATATGAGGAAAACGAAGATCCAAGTGAAGGAATATACTTTGGGGACAATAGCCAAGGGAAAATCCTTGGCACCGGTAAAATTGCTATCTCTCCCTGTCGGTACCCTCAATATGGGGTACCCCCGCGCACAGGGGAAACTGCCTAAGGACCTCGCCCCTCTCCGCGGGGAGAGCTCCGAGGGCGCCACGTGCCCAGCGGGGTCGGACCTCCCTCTCCTCAGAGGATATCTCCGGGCCCGCCACGTGGCCAACAGAGCCGGACCTCCCCTCCGCGGGGAGAGCTCCGAGGGCGCCACGTGTCCAGCGGGGCCGAACCTCCCTCTCCTCAGAGGAGAGCTCCAGGCCCGCCATGTGGCCAACAGAGCCGGACCTCCCCCCTCCGCGGGGAGAGCACCGAAGGCTCCACGTGTCCAGCGGGGCCGGACCTCCCTCTCCTCAGAGGAGGGCTCCGGGCCCGCCACGTGGTCAGCAGAGCTGGACCTCCCCCCTCCACGGGGAGAGCTCCGAAGGCTCCACGTGTCCAGTGGGGTCGGACCTCCCTCTCCTCAAAGGAAGGCTCCAGGCCCGCCACGTGGTCAGCAGAGCCGGACCTCCCCCCTCCGCGGGGAGAGCCCCGTAGGCTCCACGTGTCCAGCAGGGCCGGACCTCTCCCTCTCCTCAGAGGAGAGCTCCGGGCTCGCCACGTGGCCAGCGGAACAGCGCTGCCTGCCCCCGCGTGGTAGGCAGCAAGAGTTAAGACGCGTCATACCTTGCTCGTACAAGGTATTCGAGACCCGCGCCTTCCCAAGGCGCGGAGACGCGGGGCACGCCTCTGTCAGGTGCCGTTGCGCCCAATCACATCGCAGTGAAGACTGGCACGCCGCGTCAGAGGCTGTACGCCAATAAACACAACGACAAGACATCCCGTGCCGCCCCTGCCATCATCAACCACTACGACCAGCTTGCGGCATGGGCAGGGCGGCAGAACAAAGGCTTAGAAGCCCTCGCTAGAGATAGCTACCGGCGTAACTGTGAATACGGTAGATGGCGGGCAATCTCCCCGGGACCAACTGTCGGGTCCCGGGACCACCTTGTCAGCCACTCGAGCCTTGGACTATAAAAGGCTCGGGTAGGCAACGTTAGCAAGGGTTCGACTCTTTGCACACTTACGCTCCAGCATCCTAGCACCCAACTCATCCTCAAGCTCAGAACTCTGGTTTTGAGCGTCAAGCAATACAACGAGCATCTCTGCTCACCGTGGACGTAGGGTTTTACGCCCCGGCGGCCTGAACCACGTAAAACTCCCTGTTTCAAGCTTCTCCTTCAATCGTCGCTAACGCGTAAGCTCCCCGTGAGTGACTAGCCCCTCCAAAAAAGAACCTCCGCGGGCTACCCAGAGCAGGCCCGGGGGAAGTGTCGACAGCACACTTCGACATTTGGCGCACCAGGAAGGGGGCTTTTCCCTTGCGCGACGAGCATCCGCTGACGAAGATGATGAAGCTTCCTTCAGCGGCAAGCTCTCCCCGCCCACGTTCACGACGAACGGTGAGCAGCGGGGACTACGTCTCGACACACTCAGGACGGAGTGTGTCGGTGCAAGCTGGAAGCTAGCAGCCGACTCCGGCAGCGCCGACTCCAGCAAGCCCAAGATCCACTGCATTGCTGAGTGTCTCCCACGGGAGCGCACTAGCTGCAGCACGAGTGCTACTGCGCAATCCACCTGCTGGGGACGCGCCTCAGTCAGCGACCCAACAGTGGATTCATGACGTAGACCGTCTCGTCATCACCGCCGCCAACCCTCAACGTCGGCGGGGACGACGTCCCAGTCAACCGGCTGTGTCGCAACCAAGAGGCCGGCGACAGCATGTCAACCGCCTCGACCCAGCCTGAGCCGCAGACGTTCGCTACGCGATCTCTGCCCCAGGCATACGCCATGCAGCATATGTCATAGCCATATGCCCTGCAAATGGTGCCCCCGGTCTATGGCGCAGCCTTGCCCATACCGAGGTACACAGTGCCGACAGCGAACCAAGCGTTTGCGGCACCAACACCTGTAGCAACAGGAGCAGGATGTGCGGCCCTGGCGCCACACCTTCGCTTCACGAAGTGGCCACGCAAGTTCCGGCCGCACCTGCCCGAGAAGTACGACGGCAGCGTCAACCCGGCGGAGTTCCTTCAGATCTACTCCACCGCCATCCTTGCTGCAGGAGGGGATGAGGCTGTCATGGCCAACTACTTCCCCGTCGCCTTGACCGGCCCAGCTCGGTCTTGGCTCATGAATCTCCCCCAGGGTTCCATAACCTCCTGGGGAGAGCTCTTCCGGCAGTTCACTGCGAACTTCGGCAGCTCCTACACCCGGCCTGGCACGGAGCTTGACCTCCACACCATCCAACAACAACCTGGAGAGACGCTGCGCTCCTTCATCCAATGGTTCTCCCAGGTGCGGAACACCATCCCACATATCCAAAATGCTTCTGTGGTGGTGGCGTTCCGGCAGGGTGTACGGGACAAGAAGATGCTCGAGAAGCTCGCGACCAGAGAGGTTCGCGACGTCTCAGAGCTCTTCAGCCCGGCGGACAAGTGCACCAGGGCAGCAGAAGGGCGGAACTGACACTCACTGCCAGCCTCTGAATCAGGAGGACAGCCCGGATCTGGCGCTGCTTCCCATGGAAGCAACAAGAAGATCAAGAACCGGGGCGGTGGCAAAATGAAGCCACCGACCACAGCTCCCGTTGCTGCGGCAGCAGCACCCAGTGGAGCTCGGGGGCCACGCCCTGACAAGAGGAAACAATAGTCACCAGCTCCAGATGGTGACCAAGGCGAGCCTTGCCCCGTGCACAACACCAGCAGCCATACTGCTGCTGAGTGCCGGGAGATTCAGAAGCTCGTGGAGCACTTCCGCAAGGGGAAGCAACCGCGTGCTGACGCCCCTCCCTTCCGTCTAAGGGAGGGCAAGCAGAAGGTCGATGCCCAAGACAACGTCGACCACCAGGCGGAGTTCCAAAAGCCTCAGCGCGCCATGAAGGCGGTACACAACCAAGAGGACTCCAGCTCCAGCGATGACGAACCATGGCAGTAGCCTACTACGGCTGCCCCAAGGATCTGTGGAGACTACACTGCTGCAGTGTCAGCCTTGGAAAAGCTCCAAGCATTTGCAGTAGCCCAAGCACCAGCCCCCGGCGGTGCGGAACCGGACCAGCTCCACCGAGTGCATGCCCCCGTGCCTCGGCCTCACCTCCCGAGGGCCGCCCAGGGTCCGTCATCCTCCTGTCGGCCTGAGCCAATGGAAGAAGACATCCTGGGTCTCCCAAGGAGAGTACGGGTCCACCTACCTCCTGTCGGCCTGAGCCAATGGAGGAAGACATCCTGGATCCCCCAAGAAGAGTCCGGGTCCGCCTGCCTCTTGTCGGTCTGGGCCAATTGAGGAAGATGCCCCGGGGCTCCCGGGAGAAGCCGCGCAGGACCAGCTCCAGCGTGAAGATATCGACCTCGTCGACGAGGCACGATTACAAGCGACACTCCACAACGCACGGTCCCGGCTGGTGCTCCGGCGCTACCGCCAAACGACCAAGCGCGTCTGGGAGCTACAAGAAGGCGACCTGGTGCCGCGGCGCACACTTTCTTCCGAAGGACCTATAACTCTCCCCCAGCCGGGAAGGTCCCTTCCGAGTCACGAAAGTTGCCGCCCCAGGTACATACGCCTCTCCACCAAGGATGGGATCCTGTGACGCCCTCAATTCTGTGGAAAACCACGGAACCGAGAACTAATGCATATGTGTGCCCAGGATGTTCATCACACATACACATACGTTCCACAAACTGAATTCAGATTATATATTACCACGAATAACAGAGTTTATTACAACACCTCATGAGTCTTGGACTCATGCTCACAGCGGAAGTCTTTATTTCTACGCAGCAGAAATCTTTATTTAAATGCGGAAGCAAAACTAATGCGGAAGCAAAACTAAGCAGAAGTGGCTTCATCTCCACTCCCTCCACAGGCAAGGTTGAGAACAGATCACACGCCATAATGTCCCACTTGATCTTCATAATAGGTTTCTCCTGCTGCTGATGAAGAAATAATAATGCAAGGTTGAGTACAATGATGTACTCAGCAAGTGCGGGAATAACACATGATATGCAGCTCATAAACAAGGTAGGTAAATAAAGGCTTATTTGCAGAAAAGCAGATTTATAAAAATGTGATAAAACAACAACTTAACTTTAGATGAATGTAATCCCAGCATGTATTAAATTACCAACATACCTCCATCGCTTTCCATGTTCCATCCGAACATTAACCAATCTTTTATTCATACTCACGAATACCTCCTCGTATTCGCTACCATCTCACCTCATAAAACAACCACATCTCACACCGAGACCAATCTCATGTCATGACCCATCAGTCATGCAACCATCTTATCTCCCGGACTCAACAGTTCCAAACCAATAACCATAACCGATAACCATAACCAAGAACCTTCCCCATAACCATTCCAATAACCATTCCAATAATTGTTCCATCTAATCATGGCAGTTTAGCCAGGTGCTCATGACCGTAAGCTCGGCTATCATGATAGTTTTAATAACTCTGCAGAGTTTGTACCTCTTTACCCACAAGTTTGTGATTTCGTCACCCGTCGGCGACTGCAGAACCTCCATTTTACCAGTACACAGCCATCGGTGTATGGTCAAGAGATCACAAAATAGCCTTTACAAAGGGGTTACTAGATGTATGGACTCACTAAGGTTTCGCCGGCAGGCTAGAATCTCCAATTCTCCCACCCACGGGCCCCCTCTTGTGCCATGCAGTTCCCAGGGCAGTCCTCACTCGACTCCCATTCCCCGCGCCTTCCTCAGTCCATAACACTCTAGCAACTTACCTAATTACTCAGCTAAGCCGCACCCATATTTGGCCTTGTGGTGGCACTGTTATCCTGGCATGTGCATGCATGAACCGGTCCTTAGATCTATGGCAAGTAAAACCACCATCTCATGCTACCTCATTCACAAACCCAGGCTTGCCTATATCCCCCCCCCCCGATTCATGTTTATTAACCTCATCAGTTACTTATTATCAGTACGAGTGCAGTTAGCTAGACACATCTATCTCGCTTCCCAATCCCATGGACTCAGCGAAGCATAAAGAAAAAACCATACCCGACTCATAAACTTCCCTGGCGACAAGGATGGTTTAATCAAAACTAGTAAACTCCTATAAAAAGGGTTTCCCATCATGTTTGACTCAGCACACACACCTTTTCGCATAACAAAACAGTTTTACCCAAAACATAGGATCAACATGGTCAAGGAGCACTTGCCTTGTTCTTGCGATTCTGGTTGTTCTTGATTCTCAAAGCCTTGTTGCTGCAGCTCGTCGTAGACAGCTTCCTGAGTTTGTCCTGCTTTGTAGGATTCACGTGCATGCAAATTCACAGCAATCAATATCATGCACAAACCCTAAACTAGGTGCGATGATGCACATGCATGCTATCCTATGATTAGTTTTATTAGATCGATCTGTACTTATTCTTGCATGGCTTGCATGGTCAGAGGTGTTCGTGATGATCTGGTCTTTAGATCAAACTGATCATCAAGTGATCTGTCCACGAAAAGGCTTCTGTTCGAAAGGAATTGAAGAACAATGCAAGGAGATGAATACAATGATATTGAAGTCCTACCTCGCATTTTTCGAGGTCCTCCTCAGACCGCTTGGTTCTTCTTCGATGATCTCCCTTGTTGTGCTTCAGCGATGTTTTGCTCGGCGAGTTAGGGCTAGGGCTCTAAGTCGTCGGTTTAGGAGTTGAAAGAGAAGTTTGTAGTTTCGGCCAGAGGTTTTGGGTTCTATTTATAATCGGGAAGAGAAGAGTCCTAATCTGATTGGATCCCGAATAAGAGTCTCATTCAGATCTTTGTTAGATCCTGACGTCTTATCTTCGGTAACCATCGTGGGGTTCAGATCGGTTTCCATTGCGCACCGGTATCTTTACACGTAAGAACCGCTTCGGACTCGTTACCTCCGCGGTGATGAGCTCCGGAAGCTCCACGTGTCCTTCGGAGCCTGGTATCTCTTCTCCCACAGAGACGAGCTCCGGTTGTGCCGCGTGTCACGAGCGAGACCTCCCTCTTCTTCGGAGGTGAGTTCTACGCACGCCACGTGTTGGCGCTGGTCTTCCTCTTTTCTTTCCTCAGGGACATGCCCCGCGGTCGACACGTGTTTAGTGCGACGGACCTTCCGGTGATAAGCTCCGGTGGCGACACGTATCCGATAGATCCGGACTTCTCTGAGATGAGCTCCGGGATTGACACGTATCCCCCGCGAATGGTCCTCTGATTTCCGCGAGGACTAGCTCCGAGGATGACACGTGTCCTATAAAAAAATGCCTTTGCTCCTTCCGCAGCGGCTAGCTCCGCGGTAGCACGTGTCCCATAGGGTCAGACCTCTTTCCAATTGCGGAGGTGACCCCCGAGCCTGCCACGTAGCTAGTTTAGCGGCGAACCTCTCCCAATTTCTCGGGGATGAGCTCTGAACACGCCACGTGGTCTGCTGACCGTGGAAATTGCCTTCGGTGCTCTCGGAGAGCTTTATTGGCTATCCTTTTGGTACTTGTCTCTGTTTCTACTCTTCTTAAAATGTTTTTCTTCTTCATAAAATGTGAACATATGCTGACACCCGAGGTGAGGGTGTCACAAATCTACCCCCCTTAAATTGAATCTCGCCCTCGAGATTCGTTAGTAGAAAATAGGTGGGGAAATTCTGCCTTGATATCCTCTTCACGTTCCCATGTGGCTTTAGCTTCAGTGTGATGGCTCCATTGTACCCTGCACCATCGATTCACCTTGTTTCGGGTGACCCTTTCCTTTACGTCCAAGATTCGGACAGGGTGTTCTGCGTAAGTTAGGTCCTCTTGAAGTTCAAGTTCTCCCATTGACACTTGTTCCTCTGGTACTCTCAAGCACTTCTTGAGCTGGGATATATGAAACACGTCATGTACATCAGAGAGGTGGTTTGGGAGCTCTAGTTGGTAGGCTACTTCTCCTCGCTTACCCAAAATCTTAAATGGTCCGATGTAGTGAGGCGCTTGTTTGCCCTTGACGTTAAAACGTCGTTGGCCTCGGATAGGCGATACCTTAAGGTATACGAAGTCTCCAACTTCAAAGGTCAACTTTCTACGCCTATTGTCCGCATAGCCTTTCTGTCGTGACTGAGCAGCCTTTAAGTTCTCCCGTATCGTTTGGACTTGCTTTTCAGCCTCTTGTAGTACTTCGGGTCCAAACACCTGGTTCTCTCCAGTCTCGTTCTAGAACAGCGGCGTTCTACACCGTCTGCCATATAAGGCTTCGAAAGGCAACATCTTCAAGCTAGCTTGATAGCTGTTGTTATAGGAGAACTCGGCATACGGTAAACTCCTATCCCAACTACGCCCACGTTTCAAGGCGCAAGCTCTCAGCATGTCCTCCAAAATTTGGTTTGTCCTCTCGGTTTGCCCATCTGTTTGTGGGTGATAGGCGGAGCTAAAATCCAGTCGTGTACCCATGGCTTTCTGCAACTTCCTCCAGAATCTAGAGCTAAACTGAGAACCTCGATCGGAGACTATCCTCTTCGAAACTCCATGACGGCACACGATCTGCTCCATGTACAACTCTGCCAACTGTGTAACGTTGTAACTGGTCTTTACCGGAAGAAAATGGGTGGTTTTCGTCAACCGGTCCACAATGACCCAGATGGAGTCGTATCCTGACTGAGTTCGTGGCAATCCGACAATAAAGTCCATACTGATGTCCTCCCATTTCCATTCAGGTATTTTCAAAGGTTGCAACAATCCAGCGGGTTTTTGATGTTTGGCTTTTACCCGTTGGCATGTGTCGCATAGGGCAACGTATTCGGCTATATCCCTCTTCATACCATCCCACCAATAGCAAGTTTTCAAGTCCTTGTACATTTTGGTGCTCCCTGGATGTATGGAATAGGGTGAGTCATGTGCCTCCTTCAATATCATGCCGTGAAGGTGTCTTATGTTTGGCACACAAATTCTTTTTCCTAGCCAAAGCGTACCCTTTTCATCCTCCTTGAAATCCTTTTCTATCCCTTGTCGGATTCTTTCCTTGATCTCCTTGATCCCCTCGTCCGTTGCTTGTCCCTTTCTTATTTCTTGCTCCAATGAGGAGTGGATTTCCATTATTTCCATGTTATTCAAGAATCCGAGGTGTAACTATTCGAACTCCTTACGTAGTTCGGGTGGTAGCTCCCGAACCGTGAGTTGGTGGCATGCTCCCTTTCTGCTCAATGCGTCAGCGACCACATTGGCCTTTCCGGGGTGGTAATTGATTCCTACATCATAATCCTTGATGAGTTCTAACCATCGACGTTGCCTCAAATTCAAGTCCGTTTGTGTAAATATGTACTTGAGGCTTTTATGATCTGTATAGATCTCACATCGATGACCAAGGATATAATGTCTCCAAATCTTCAATGCATGCACCACTGCTGCTAACTCCAAATCATGTGTAGGATAGTTAAGCTCGTGCTTCTTTAATTGTCGTGAGACATAGGCTACCACTTGTCCTTCCTGCATGAGTACACACCCGAGCCCTTGTCTGGATGCGTCACAATATATGTCAAAGCTCTTGCTTACATCCGGCAATACCAGAACTGGTGCTGTGGTTAGCCTTTTCTTGAGTTCCTCAAAACTTTCTTGGCAGGCTTGTGTCCATTGAAAGACCTTTCCCTTCATTAGCAACTCCATCATAGGTTTTGCTATCTTAGAGAAGTCTTTAATGAAGCGACGATAGTATCCTGCCATTCCAAGGAAACTTCGAATATCCCTCACGCTCTTCGGTTGGTCCCACTTCAGTACATCTCTCACCTTTCCAGGATCAACCGATACCCCTTCCTTGGAAATGATGTGGCCTAGGAAGGATATTTCTTTTAGCCAAAATTGACATTTGTTGAGCTTGGCATACAACTGATGCTCTTGCAACTTCTGCAAGGTCAATCTCAGATGTTCTTTATTCTCCTCCTTACTTTTTGAATACACCATAATGTCGTCGATAAAAACCACGACGAACTTGTCCAAGTACTCCATGAAAACCTTGTTCATAAGGTACATGAAGTATGCGGGTGCATTTGTCAATCCAAAGGACATAACGGTATATTCATATGAACCATACCGTGTCCGAAAGGCTGTCTTAGGTATATCGGAGGGCTTAATCTTGAGCTGGAAATATCCCGACCGAAGATCAATTTTGGAGAATACTTGGGCTCCTTTCATTTGGTCGAACAGGTCCTCTATACGGGGCAGAGGGTATTTATTCTTGATTGTCACCTCGTTTAGAGACCTGTAGTCCACGCACATTCTTTGGGTTCCGTCTTTCTTGTCCACGAAAAGTACCGGGGCTCCCCACGGTGACGAACTTGGACGGATAAAACCCTTCTCCAACTGTTCTTGAATTTGCTTCTTGAGTTCAACTAACTCGTTAACGGGCATCCTATATGGTCTCTTAGCTATGGGTGCAGTTCCAGGTACCAAATCTATGGCAAACTCGATGTCCCGGTCAGGTGGCATACCTGGAAGTTCTTCCGGGAACACGTCCGAAAATTCCTGAACCACTGGAATTTTTTCCAATGCTACTCCTTCAACATGGTTCAAATCCGCCCGTTCGATTGCTTGCTGGGCTGACTCAAACTCGACACGGATACCGTGTTCGTTCGTCAACTGCACGCTTCTCTCAGCACATTGGATTACCCCATTGTGCTTGCTTAACCAGTCCATTCCGAGTATGATGTCAATCCCGTGGGAGTCCAAAACAATAAGGTTGGCAAGGAAGTCTACCCCCCTTATTTTAAGGCTTACTTTAGGACATACTATATTAGTCCTCATTTCTCCTCCGGGAGAATTAACTAACATAGCACATTCTAAGTGGGATACGGGTAGATGATGCTTGGCAACATAATCGGATGATATGAAGGAATGTGATGCTCCAGAATCAAATAAAATGGTGGCTGGGTTGGAGTTGGCAAGGAACATACCAATTGCGACGTCCTCAGCCTGTTGTGCTTCCTCAGCGGTGACATGGTTAACATGGCCACGAGCATAGTTCTGCGGTCCTCGGTTCCCTTGGTGGTCCCCTCCGTTTGGTCGCTGGTTCTGCTTGGGCACGTTACCTTGCTGTCCAGGGCCTCTCTTCGGGCACTGGTTAGCGAAGTGGCCTACTTCCCCGCATGCAAAGCATGCCCTGTTGCCTACGGCAGCAGGTGCGTTGGGGCGGGGGTTTTGAACAGGAGCGCCATTGTTAGGCCGGGGCGCAGGAGGCATGGGCACACGAGGTGCCGGTGCAACGAGCCATTGCTGTGGTGGCTGACCAGGGCGGTATGTAGGAGCGGTCGATCCATACTGCGGTGCAGGGGGCATGTATCTAGGTCGTACGTTGCTCCCTTGGGGCTGGTATGGCATCTTCCTTTTGCACTCGCGCTCAATCTCTCGGATCTTGTTTTCCACCATAATAGCCTTATCAACCAGCTTCTGGAAGCTTACGTAGTCATTGTTGAGGAGCTGAACTTGGATCTCATTGTTCAACCCTCTCATGAACAGGTACTGCTTCCTCTGATCTGAGTTGACATCTTCGGGGGCATATCGGGACAGTTGTATGAACTTGTTGAGGTATTCGTTCACACTCTTATGCCCTTGGCGGAGACCTTCAAACTCCTGCCTCTTGAGCATCATTACGCCAACAGGGATGTAGTGGGAGCGGAAACTTTCCTTGAACTCAGTCCAAGTGATTGTCTCCGGGTTGGCATGGGCGTTGCTCAAGGCATCCCACCAGTCAGCAACTGCTTCCATCAGTTGGTGCGACGCAAAGAGAACCTTTTCTCGGTCGTTGCACTGTACAATGGCAAGCTTCTTCTCCATGGATTTCAACCAATCATCGGCCTCCATTGGATCGCTTGCTTGAGCAAAGGTGGGTGGTCGAGTCCTCATGAACTCTCCCAACCTGTTATGAGCCGGCGGTGGTGGTGGCGGTGGTGCCGGAACGGGGTGTTGGTTGGCCTGCAACTGACCCAAAGTTTGGATCATGGTTTGCATAAGCTGGTTTTGCATGGCCATCAACCTTTCTAGGTTGTTTTCGCCAGCTCCAGGGTTAGCAGGAACTTCTTCGTGGTCATCTTCCTGGACGTTCCTTCGGCTGGCGTTTTCTCTCACCATCTGTGAGAGAGAACGAAATAGAAGAGAAGGTTAGAAGGTTAGATAGGTCCTTTCAACTATATGCATCAAGGGGAGTTGGACTATATATATTAGTCCTTATGAGGATGTGATCAAGTGCCGAAGCATTTCACTCCTCTTTATTCTTACGTGTGGATATGGGCAACGTTGTTGAGACGTCCCACAACTCACACTAAGCACATATTCACAAATAATCATCACAAGGGCCCACTCAACTCCTATTCAAGGATGGTTTCCTATGTCAGAGTGGTTTCAAGGCCAATCTAAGCTATTCATCCTAGGATGCTTCCTTTGGTCCGCATAGCTTCTATTTAGGGGTATAACTTGCTGTTAACCCGTGATTCTAATATCAATTTAAGGTTTCTATCTAGGCGTGTAACCTACAGACGCAGAGCACGCCTCTGTCAGGTGCCGTTGCGCCCAGTCACATCACAGACTGGCGCACGGTGTCAGAGCCTGCCAGCCAATAAACGCAGCGACAAGACATCCCATGCCGCCCCCGCCGTCATCAACCACTACGACTAGCATGCGGCATGGGCAGGGCTGCAAGACGAAGACTCAGAAGCCTTCGGCAGAGACAACTACTGGCATAACTGCAGATACGGTAGATAACAGACAATCTCTCCGGCACCACCTGTCGGGTCCCGGGCCCCCCTTGTAAGACACCCGAGTCTTGAACTATAAAAGGCTTGGGTAGGCGACGTTAGCAAGGGTTCGCACTCCCGCAACTAATACGCTAGACTTCAGTCATCCCCAAGCTCAGGACTCCGGTTCTGAGCAACAAGCAATACAGCGAGCTTCATAGCTCGCCGTGGACGTAGGGTTTTACGCTCCGGCAGCCTGAACCATGTAAAACTCGCCGTGCCAAGCTCTTCCTAACTCGTCCATACGCTCAAGCTCTCCGCAAGCGACTAGCCCCACCGAAAAAAGAACCTCCGCGGGCTGCCCAGTGCAGGCCCGGGGGAAGTGTCGACCGAACACTTCGACATTTGGCGCGCCAGGAAGGGGGGTTTTCCCTTGCGCGACGAGTTTCCGCCGACGAAGATGACCAAGCTTCCTTCAGCGGCAAACTCTCCTCCCCCGCGTTCGCGGCGAACCGCAACCAGGGGGGAGTACATGTCGACACACTCAGGATGGAGTGTGTCGGTGCAAGCTGGGAGCCAGCAGCCGGCTCTGGCAGCGCCGACCCCGGCAATGCAGGCTCCAACCAGCATCAGGTCTTCAATAGCGCTGGGCGTACCCGGTGGGGGTGCGCTAGCTGCAGCAAGAGCGCTACTGCACAATCCACCTGCTGGGGACGCGCCTCAGGCAGCGACCCAGCAGTGGATTCGCGAGGTAGACCGTCTCGTTGTCGCCGCCGCGAACCCTCGACTTCGGCGGGGACGACGCTCCGGCCAACCGGCTGTGTCGTTGATGCGCACACCAATGGTTGGCGAGCAGACGGCAGATTCCAGCTCCACCAGGCCCCAGTCGACGGATCTGAGGACAGAGCTGGAACGGTGTCACTTGGGCCAAGATGCCCGGGTATACCTCGAGCAACGCCGAGAAAGGCGTCGCAACCAAGAGGCTGGCGACAGCGTGACGTCGGCCTCGACCCAGCCTGAAGAGCAGACTTTCGCCACGCGATCTCTGCCCCAGGCTTACGCCGCGCAGAATATGCCACAGTCATATGTCCTGCAAACGGCGCCCCCGGCCTATGGCGCAGCCTTGCCCATACCGGGGTACACTGTGCCAGGTGCGAACCAAGCGTTCGCGGCACCAATACCTGCGGCAACAGGAGCAGGATGCGGCCCTCGCGCCCCACCTTCGCTTCGTGAGGTGGCCGCGCAAGTTTCGGCCGCACCTGCCCGAGAAGTACGACGGCAGCGTCAACCCGGCGGAGTTCCTCCAGATCTACTCCACCGCCGTACTTGCCGCAGGAGGGAATGAAGCCGTCATGGCCAATTACTTTCCTGTCGCCTTGAACGGTCCAGCTCGGTCTTGGCTCATGAACCTCCCCCAGGGTTCCATAACTTTCTGGGGAGAGCTCTGCCAGTAGTTCATCGCCAACTTCGGCAGTTCCTACACCCGGCCTGGCACGGAGCTCGACCTCCACGCCATCCAGCAACAACCGGGGGAGTCGCTGCGCTCCTTCATCCAGCGGTTCTCCCAGGTGCGGAACACCATCCCACCCATCCAAAATGCTTCCGTGGTGGTGGCGTTCCGGGAAGGCGTCCGGGACAAGAAGATGCTCAAGAAGCTCGCGACCAGAGAGGTTCGCGATGTCTCCGAGCTCTTCAGCCTGGCAGACAAGTGCGCCAGAGCAGCCGAAGGGCAAAACTGGCACTCACTGCCGTCCTCCGAGTCAGGAGGACAGCCCGGATCTGGTCCTACTCCCTATGGAGGCAGCAAGAAGTCCAAGAACCGAGGCAGAGGCAAGATAGAATCACCAACCGCAGCTCCAGTCGCCGCAGCAGCGGCACTTAGTGGGGCTCGGCGGCCGCGCCCCGACAAGAGGCAGCGAAGGTCACCAACCCCAGAAGGTGATCAAGACAAGATGTGCCCCGTGCACGGCAGCTGTCGCCACACTACTGCCGAGTGCCAGGAGATCCGGAAGCTCGCAGAGCGCTTCCGCAAAGGGAAGCAGCAGCGGACTGACGCCCCACCCTTCCGTCCAAGGGAGGGCAAGCAGAAGGTCGACGTCCCGAACAGCGCCGACCACCAAGTGGAGTTCCAAGAGCCTCAGCGCGCCGTGAAGGCGGTGCGCAACCATGAGGACTCCAGCTCCAGCGACGATGAGCGTCGAAAGAAGCTCTACGTCATATACGGCGGGTCCGCCAACCCCTCGTCTCGAAGCGCAGTCAAGACTCTACGCCGAGCGGTAGCGTCGGTGGCTCCACTCCCAAGTGCCGCACCGCACCTCAAGTGGATGGGAACCCCCATCAGTTTTGACGCCACCGACTGCCCCAGGAACATGGCTGGGGCCGTCCAACTACCGCTCTTGGTAGCTCCGACCATCGCCAATGTGAGGATGTACCACGTTTTGGTAGATGGTGGAGCTGGGCTGAACCTCATCAGCCGCGCAGCTTTCCAGAAGCTGCAGATCCCGATGGCCAAGCTCACCCCGTCGAGCCCGTTCTCAGGGGTAGGGCCGGGACAGGTCGTTCCCTACGGCAACATCAGCCTCCCGGTGACCTTCGGAGCTCCGGACAGCTATCGGACAGAATACATTCTGTTCGACGTAGCGGAGATCGACCTCCCCTTCAACGCCATAATCGGCAGGCCAGCCCTGTACCGATTCATGGCAGTAGCCCACTACGGCTACCTCGTCCTAAAGATGCCTACACCAACGGGCGTCCTCAGGATTCGTGGAGACCGCAATGCTACAGTGTCGGCCTTAGAGAAACTCCAAGCGCTCGCAACAGCTGGGGCACCAGCCCCTAGCAGTGCAGAGCCGGACCAGCTCCACCCGAGCGCACGCCACCGTGCCTCCGCCACAGCACCCCGGGTGCAACCCCTCGAAGAGGGCGGCGTCCCCTTAAAGGTCGTCCAAGTCGGCGCCGAAGCCACCCAGACCACCCGGGTAGCCGGGGGCCTGGATAGCAAATAGGAAGGCGCGCTCATCACCTTCCTCCGGCACAACGTTGACGTGTTTGCATGGCAGCCATCACAGATGCCGGGGATCCCTAGGGAGGTGATCGAGCACCACTTAAAAGTCTTCCCCGACGCCTGGCCAGTTCAACAGAAGCCCCGCAAGCAGTCCATCGAGCGGCAAAACTTCATTCATGAAGAAATCAAGAAGCTGCTGGACGCTGGCTTCATACGGGAAGTCCACCACCCCCGGTGGTTGGCGAACCCCGTCGTTGTCCCGAAGGCCGGCGGGAAGCTCCGGATGTGCATCGAGTACACCAGTCTCAATAAGGCATGTCCCAAAGATTCATTCCCTCTCCCTAGAATAGATCAAATAGCAGACTCAACATCAGGCTGTGATATGCTGTGCTTCCTAGACGCCTACTCGGGTTTCCATCAGATCCCCATGTCTAGGGAGGATGAAGAGCACACCTCCTTCATCACAGTAGATGGCCTTTATTGTTATGTGTCTATGCCTTACGGCCTAAAGAATGCTCTCCCCACCTTTGTGCGAGCGATGCACAAAACATTTGGGGAGTTAATAAGAGACTTAGTTGAGGTGTACGTCGATGACATCGTTGTCAAGGTCAAGCAGGGTTCATCTTTGTTAGATAACCTAGCCTTAGTTTTTCACAAATTGCGCTCTACGCGCACCAAGCTGAACCCCGACAAATGTGTGTTCGGTGTGTCCTCTGGGAAGCTCTTAGGATTCCTGGTCTCGCACCGGGGGATTGAGGCTAACCCAGAGAAGATCAAGGCCATCGACTTGATGCGGCCTCCTGCCCGCGTCAAAGATGTCCAGAAACTCACGGGATGCCTAGCCGTGCTGAGTCGGTTTATACCGAGGCTAGCAGAGCGGGCACTCCCTTTCTTTAAGCTCCTGCGCAAGTCTGGTCCATTTGCCTGGACTGACGAAGCAGAAGAGGCCTTCCAGGAGTTGAAGCGGCTCCTGACGACCCTGCCTGTCATGGTAGCCCCAGAGCCCGGAGAGCAACTGTTGCTCTACATTGCGGCAACAACCGAAGTGGTGAGTATGGTCCTCGTCGCGGAGCGGCCGGACCTCTCACCTTCATGACCTGCTCCGGCAGTAGAAGACAGACGCCAGGAGGCTCCGCAGGGCCGAGACGGTCTCTCGGACCTCCAAGGCAACCTCCCGGAGGTCTAGGTCGAACTCCCGGAGGTCCAGGACGGTCTCCCGGACCCCCAAGATAAACCCCCGGGGGTCCTGTGGGACCCCCCGGGGGGCCAACGGGACCTCCCGAAGATCCCTCAAGACCCTCCGAAACTCTCCCTGGCGCTCCCGGAGAACCAGCGGGGCCCCCCCGGAGAGCCAAGATAGCTTAAGGGCCTCCGGGTTCCAACTCCCGGGGCCCCCCGTGTGTCCACTCACCTCCAGCGGGCCAGGGCCAATGGATGAAGACCTCCCAGACCTAAGAGAGAGGGTTCGAACCATCCAGAGGCCTGTCTACTACATCAGCGAAGTACTTCATGATGCCAAGACAAGGTACCTAGAAGTCCACAAGCTGCTGTATGCGGTGCTCGTGGCCTACAGGAAGCTCCGCCATTACTTCCAGGCCCACCGGGTCTCGGTAGTCACCTCCTATCCGCTGAAGACGATTCTTCACAGCCCCATGCAACTGGCAACGTTGCTAAGTGCGCGGCGGAGCTGGCGGAGTTCGAGCTGGACTTCCTTCCTCGCCATGCAGTCAAAAGCCAAGCACTGGCCGACTTTGTGGCAGAGTGGACACCAACGAAGGCTGACCCAGGGGGCCACGAAGACGGTGAACCAGAGCACCAAGCTCCGGTCTTCACCGAGCCCCACTGGACGCTTTTCTTCGACGGCTCCCCGCGAAAGCAGGGGGCCGGTGCCGGCGTACTGCTCCTCATGCCATCGGGGGAACAGTTTGGGTACATGGTGCGTCTCAATTTCAAGGCAACCAACAACATGGCAGAGTATGAAGCACTCATCTTTGGCCTACAGACAACCCTGTCCTTAGGCGCTCGCCAACAATCTGCTTCACGTGCAGATGTTGGAGAAAGACTTCCTCGCCTTGGACCTGCACCACGTATCGCGCGCTGGCAATGTCGCAGCTGACGACCTTTCAACGAAGGCTTCCAACGGATCTCCCGTGCCCGAAGGAGTGTTCGAGAGGACGCTGCTGCGGCCCACAGCCCGGCCCGCCGAGCCGGGCGAAGGGGGCTTGACCAGCACCTCGAAGCTGGCGGTCCCGGCGGCCCTACAACCATGGATGCCGCCAAGGATCGTAAGCGTCACTGGGGACTCCGTGCAACCCAGCGCTCAAGATCCAGAAGCTCAAGTCATACCCGATGCATGGATCACGGAAATCCGGGACTACTTGAAGGACAACATACTCCCTGATGAACATGCAACCGCTGAACAGATCGTGCGTATGGCTAAGAGATACGCGCTGGTAGAGGGGGATCTCTACCGGCGCGGCACCAACCACATGTTATTGTGGTGCATAACCCAGGGGGAAGGCTGCGACTTGCTCGCTGAGATCCATGGAGGAGAATGTGGAAGTCACTCTTCCTCACGCACGCTTGTCGGTAAAGCCTTCCGGCATGGCTTCTACTGGCTGACAGCACTCCAGGATGCCGTCAAGCTGGTCGAGAGCTGCAAGGCGTGCCAGTTCCACGCCAAGCAGATCCATACACCGGCTCAGGCGGTGCAGATGATCCCACCCTCATGGCCGTTTGCCGTATGGGGGCTGGACATCTTGGGACCATTCCCCAGAACCGTCGGGGGATTCCGGTATCTCTACGTCGCCATCGACAAGTTCACCAAGTGGCCGGAAGCCACACCAGTTGTCACCATCAACAAGCAATCCGCAGTAAAGTTCATCAAGTCTATTGTCTGCCGGTTCGGGGTCCTGAACAGGATCATCACCGACAACGGGACCCAGTTCACCAGCGCAGCCTTCCAAGACTACTGCGAAGACCTCGGCATTCAGGTGTGCTATGCCTTTGTTGCCCATCCAAAGAGCAATGGGCAAGTCGAGAGGGCCAACGCGGAGATTCTCCAGGGCCTTAAGACCCGCACCTACGCCAGTCTAAAGAAACATGGTGCCAATTGGGTGGATGAGCTTCCGAGCACGCTATGGGCTAACCGGACATCCCAGAGCCGGGCCACCGGAGAGACACCCTTCTTCATGGTGTATGGAGCCGAAGCTGTACTTCCCCCAGAGATCACCATGAAATCTCACCGTGTCCGGGCTTATGACGAAGCCGCGCAGGACAACCTCCGGCATGGAGAAATCGACCTCATCGACGAGGTCCGATTGCATGCAGCACTCTGCAACGCATGGTACAGACAAGCGCTCCGTCGCTACCACCAGAGATCTGTGCATGCCCGGGAGCTGCAGGAAGGTGACCTGGTGCTGCGGTGCATACTTTCTCGCGAAGGGACCCACAAACTCTCCCCTAGTTGGGAAGGTCCCTTCCGAGTCGCAAAAGTGTGCCGCCCCGGGTGCGTACGCCTTTCCACCGAGGATGGGGACCTGCTCCCAAACCCTTGGAACATAGAACACCTCCGTAAGTTCTACCCCTAGAGCAAAGATAGGACAGACTTTTCTTTTCGTAATAAATTCCGTAGAGTCCAGGAACAGCGCTCGGAGCAGCTAAGCCCCAGGGGACGGTACAGGACTACGTTCAGCTTTGCCTGGTTCCGACTCCAAGCGCGTAGAGTCTTGCTTCCCTTCTTAATGGGGTGGGTCATGGCCTCCATGTTTAGCCTGCCTTCCTCCTGTGGAAAATTATATGAAAAGAAACCTGTTCTACTTTGCTCTTTCCTTGTACTCATTTAAAATTATGTACTATATTTTTTATGACTACACTTCCAGGTGCATGGCCGCCATGCGCTCAGCTCCCTCTTCTCATTCTCACCCCTAGTCGGCATTTGCTGCCCCACCAGAGGCGGTTGCATTGGAGGTATCTGTCGATAGTCGAAGGGGGCCCGAGCCCCCGGCACTTCGCGCACTACAGTCCCGAAGCACCGTGCATATGGTTAGGGATCGTGAGCCAAATAAGACTATGAGATAAAGGAGGGGAGCCCCCAAGGAGAATTACGTTTCCCTTACTTGTGTGCAGGACCTCTCGGCCTCAAATCCCTACAGGAGTATGGTAGGAGCACCCGACCAATGGGACGCCCCTACCAGGGGGCCACTACGGGATCACGCAAGACCGAAGGATCCGCGTGTCCAGCGGGACCGGACCCCACCCCTCAGAGAGAGGGGAGGGGTCCGAAGGCCCCACGTGTCCCGCGGGGCTGGACCTCCCTCTCCTCAGAGGAGAGCTCCGGGCCCGCCACGTGGCCGGCAGATCCGGGCCTCCCTATCCTCATGAGGTGGGCCCCGAAAACCTCCGGGACCCCTAATACAGTAAGGACCTGGGGAAAGTGCCGGAGCAGAACGTCGAGATTGGTGAAGGCCTCTGAGCACCTTGCGGAGCTAAGGGCTCGGCCAGGCAAAACCAAGAAGAAGACAGAAAACATCGCAGGCACGAAGGGTCATAAGAGTTCATGTATTCATGGCTCCATGAGCTGGACTACAGACTCGATAAGAAAGAAAGAAACAAGCCCCAGGGTCCCCCTGGCACGACCAGAGCCTAGAAGTTGCAAGAGCGGCTACGCCATCAGGCTTCAGCCCTGGCGGCGTTCTCCCACTCCATGACCCGAGCGCAGGAATCACCTCGGCCATCACCAGCGCGAGGGCCGGTATCATCAAGGATGCTCCTGAAGCCCCCTCCGCTGCTTCAGTGGTTTCCTTGGAGACTTCCCTCATCACCAGCGCAAAAGCCGGTGTCATCAAGGGTGCTCCTGAAGCCCCCCCCCCCCCCCCCCCCCGCTGCTTCAACGGTCTTCTTGGAGACTCTGCCGCCTGGGGTCCTCCTTGGTGTTTTAGCAGTTTCCCTGGAGACTCCTCCGCCTGAAGCCGCCTCGGCGTATCAGCAGTTTCTTTGAAGACTCCACCATCTAAGAAGGGACGCAACGCCAGGGAACTTTCAGCCTGCCGTCGCCTAGGAAGAGTCCCGTCGGAAGGACAAACCTGAGACCTCTTGGAGGCGCCACCTCCAGAGGCAAGGCATGCAGGCTCCCTGGGTCCCAGACTTGGTGCAGACGCCGTCGCCGGAAGAAATCGAGAGCGATTCCCCCCCCAAAGGCGGGTTAGAAGCCATGGAAGAAGACAAGGCCGTAGAGACTCAAGGAAGGTGCAAGTGCTGGAAGCCTTATAAGGGGAGCCTGCCCACGTTGCGGTCTCCTTTCGCACCCTCCAGGTACAATTCAAAGCGATTCGAAACTCTTCGAATACGCCGCATCGGCAACCGCTTCGGCTCCAAGACCGAGCGCCGATGAATGGTGGACCCAAGCCGCCCAACTGAAGCGGTGGGTCAAGGAGTCAGTCTCCTAAGAAGACAAGCCGGCAAGGCACTCTGGCGGTTCCCGAAGAAAGCGCCGCAACGTGCAGAAGTGGAAGTCTTGGGAACCGCCGCAGTAAAAGCAACCATCAAGTGGGCGCACGCTCCCACGATCCCGCGGCCGTTCGTGCTCCGGCAGCGGCCAATGCGGGACTTAGGGAAAGTGCACGGATCAGAAGAGACAGAGGTCCCACCTCGGGCTCGCTATCTCCACCAAGATGGGCCCGGGGGCCACTGTCGGTACCTGCGATATGGGGTACCCCCGCGCATAGGGGAAAATGCCTAAGGAACTCGCCCTTCTCCGCAGGGAGAGCTCCGAAGGCGCCACGCGTCCGGCGGGGCCGGACCTCCCTCTCCTCAGAGGAAAGCTCCAGGCCCGCCAAGTGGCATACAGAAGCCGGACCTCCCCCTCCGCGGGAGAGAGGTCCGAAGGCGCCACGTGTCCAGCAAGGCCGGACCTCCCTCTCCTCAGAGGAGAGCTCCGGGCTTGCCACGTGGCCGACAGAAGCCGGACCTCCCCCTCCGCGGGGAGAGGTCCGAAGGCTCCACGTGTCCTGCGGGGCCGGATCCCCTCCCCTCTAAGGAGGGCTCCGGGCACGCCACGTGTCTAGTAGAAGAGCGTTGCCTGCCCCCGAGCGGTAGGCGGCGGGCGTAAAGATGCCCCATACCTTGCCCGTACAAGGTATTCAAGGCCCGCGTATTCCCAAGACGCGGAGCACGCCTCTGTCAGGTGCCGTTGCGCCCAGTCGCATCACAGACTGGCGCACGGTGTCAGAGCCTGCCAGCCAATAAACGCAGCGACAAGACATCCCATGCTGCCCCCGCCGTCATCAACCACTACGACTAGCATGCGGCATGGGCAGGGCTGCAAGACGAAGACTCAGAAGCCTTCGGCAGAGACAACTACCGGCATAACTGCAGATACGGTAGATAATAGACAATGTCCCCGGGACCACCTGTCGGGTCCCGGGCCCCCCTTGTAAGCCACCCGAGTCTTGGACTATAAAAGGCTCGGGTAGGCGACGTTAGCAAGGGTTCGCACTCCCGCAACTCATACGCTAGACTTCAGTCATCCCCAAGCTCAGGACTCCGGTTCTGAGCAACAAGCAATACAGCGAGCTCCATAGCTCGCCGTGGACGTAGGGTTTTACGCTCCGGCGGTGTGAACCACGTAAAAATCGCCGTGCCAAGCTCTTCCTAACTCGTCCATACGCTCAAGCTCTCCGCAAGCGACTAGCCCCACCGAAAAAAGAACCTCCGCGGGCTGCCCAGTGCAGGCCCGGGGAAAGTGTCGACCGAACACTTCGACAGGTTGTTTAACCAAAACTAGTAAACTCCTATAAAAAGGGTTTCCCATCATGTTTGAGTCAGCACACACACCTTTTTGCAAAACAAAACAGTTTCACCCAAAACATAGGATCAATATGGTCAAGGAGCGCTTGCCTTGTTCTTGCGGTTCCGGTTGTTCTTGGATCTCAAAACCTTGTTGCTGCAGTTCGTCGTAGACAACTCCCTAAGCCTGTCCTGCTATGTAGGATCACGTGCAACAAGATTCACAGCAACTAATATCATGCACAAACCTTAAACTAGATGCGATGATGCATATGCATGCTATCCTATGATTAGTTTTATTAGATTGGTTTGTACGTGTTCTTGTATGGCTTGCACGGATTTTATGATGAACAGAGGTGTTCGGATCAAAGGTGGACGTGGTGATGATCTTGTCTTTAGATCAACCTGATCATCAAGTGATCTGTCCACGAGAAGGCTTCTGTTTGAAAGGAATCAAATAACAGATGCAAAGAAAACACAACGATGTCGTAAGGTGGTATTGGAGACTTACCTTATGTTCTCCTCGGTCTCGAGGTCCTCCTCAGATCGTTGGGCTTTCCTCCGGCGATCTTCCTTGCTGCACTCCGGCGATGGTTTACTCGGCGGGCTGGGATTAGGGCTCTAAGTCGTCGGCTCAGGAGTTGGAAAAGAAGTTTGTGGTTTCGGGCAGAGGTTCTGGGTTCTATTTATAATCAGGAAGAGAAGAGTCCTAATCTGATTGTATCCCGAATAAGAGTCCTGTTCAAATTTATCGTTGAATGTTACAACTTATCTTTAGTTGATTTGGTGCGGTATCATTGTGGAATTCAGGTTGGTTTTTTCCAGTATTTCTACGCGTACAGAATCCAAAAACCGTTCCTAGAACTCGTTACCTCATCGGTGATGAGCTCCGGAGGCTCCACGTGTCCACCGGGTCCTGGTCTCTCCCTCTCCGCAGGGACGAGCTCCGGTTGTGCCGCGTGTCAAGTGAGCAAGACTTCCCTCTCCTTCGGAGGTGAGCTCCGCGTGCGCCACGTATCATGACGGTCGGGACCTCCTCTCTTATTCGAAGGTGGCTCCGCACACGCCACGTGTCAGTGCCGGACCTTTCCTCTCTTCTCAGAGACAAGCTTCGAGGTTGACACGTGTCCAACAGTGACGGACTTCCCGGAGATAAGCTCCGGTGGCGACATGTGTTCAATGGAACCGGACCTCTTGGAGGTGAGCTCCGAGATCGACATGTATCCCGCGTGACCGGTCCTCTGATTTCCATGGTGACTAGCTCCAAAGGTGACATGTGTCCTGCGGAAAATGCCTTTGCTTCTTCCGTAGAGGCTAGCTCAGGGCAACACGTGTCCCACAGGGTCGGACCTCTCCCCTTTTGCGGAGATGAGCCCCGAGCCTGCCACGTAGCCATTTTAGCGGCGGACCTCTCCCCACTTCGCAGGGATGAGCTCCGAACACGCCACGTGGCTAGCGGGCCGCAGAAGTTGTCTTCGACGCTCTCTGTGGACTGGATTCGGCTCTTACTGGCTATCTTTTTGATATTTTCTCTGTTACCACTTCTTTTTTTAAAAAATGTTTTCTCTACATGAAATATGAATACATGCAGGAACCAGAGATGAGGGTGTCACAAATCTGCCCCCCTTAAATTGAATCTCGCCCTCGAGATTCGTCAGTAGAGAACAGATGAGAAAATTCTGCCTTGATGTCTTCTTCACGCTCCCATGTGGCTTCAGCTTCGGTGTGATGGCTCCATTGTACCTTGCACCATCGGATCACTTTGTTTCTGGTGACACTTTCCTTTACGTCCAAAATTCGGACAGGGTGCTCCGTGTAAGTCAGGTCCTCTTGAAGTTCAAGCTCTTCCATTGGTATTCGTTCCCCTGGTACTCTCAAGCATTTCTTGAGCTGGGATACATGAAACACGTCATGTACGTCGGAGAGGTGCGTTGGGAGCTCTAGTTGATAGGCTACTTCTCCTCGCTTGTCCAAAATCTTAAATGGTCCGATGTAGCGAGGTGCAAGCTTGCCTTTGACGTTGAAACGTCGTTGGCCTCGGATAGGCGATACCTTAAGGTATACGAAGTCTCCTATTTTGAAAGTCAACTTCCTTCGCCTATTGTCCGCATAGCCTTTCTGTCGTGACTGGGCAGCCTTTAAGTTCTCCCGTACCGTTTGGACTTGCTTTTCAGCTTCTTGTAGCACTTCGGGTCCAAACACCTGGTTCTCTCTGGTTTCGTTCCAGAACAGTGGCGTTCTACACCACCTACCATATAATGATTCTAAAGGCGACATCTTCAAGCTAGCTTGATAGCTGTTGTTATAGGAGAATTCGGCATACGGTAAACTCCTATCCCAACTACGCCCACATTTTAGGGCACAAGCTCTCAACATGTCTTCCAAAATCTGGTTTGTCCTTTTGGTTTTCCCATCGGTTTTTGGGTGATAGGCGGAGCTAAAATCCAGTCGTGTACCCATAGCTTCCTGCAGCTTCATCCAGAATCTAGAGGTAAACTGAGAACCTCGATCTGAGACTATCCTCCTCGGGACTCCATGACGGCACACGATCTGCTCCATGTACAACTCGGCTAATTGTGCAACGTTGTACTTGGCCCTTACAGGGAGAAAATGGGTGGTTTTCGTCAATCGGTCCACGATAACCCAGATGGAGTCGTAACCCGACTGAGTACGTGGCAATCCGACGATGAAATCCATACTGATGTCCTCCCACTTCCACTCCGGTACCTTCAAAGGTTGCAACAATCCAGTGGGTTTTTGATGTTCGGCCTTCACCCGTTGGCATGTGTCGCATAGGGCAACGTATTCGGCTATATCCCTCTTCATACCATCCCACCAATAACAAGTTTTCAAGTCCTTGTACATTTTGGTACTTCCGGGATGTATAGAATAGGGTGAATCATGTGCCTCCTTCAATATCATGTCGCGGAGGTGTTTTATGTTAGGCACACAAATCCTTTTTCCTAGCCAAAGCGTACCTTTCTCATCTTCTTTGAAATTCTTCTCTATTCCTTGTCGGATTCTTTCCTTGATCTCCTTGATCTCCTCATCCGTTGCTTGGCCATCTCTTATCTCTTGCTCCAATGAGGATTGGATCTCCATCATTTCCATGTTGTTCAAGAATCCGAGGTGCAACCGTTCGAACTCCTTACGTAGTTCGGGTGGTAGCTCCCGAACTGTGAGTTGGTGACATGCTCCCTTTCGGCTCAATGCATCAGCTACTACATTGGCCTTTCCAGGGTGGTAGTTGATTCCAACATCGTAATCCTTGATGAGTTCCAACCATCGACGTTGCCTCAAATTCAAGTCCGTTTGGGTAAATATGTACTTGAGGATTTTATGATCTGTATAGATCTCACATCGATGACCAAGGATATAATGTCTCCAAATCTTCAATACATGCACTACTGCTGCTAGCTCCAAGTCATGTGTAGGATAATTGAGCTCGTGCTTCTTTAATTGTCGTGAGGCATAGGCTACCACTTGTCCCTTTTGCATGAGCACACATCCGAGCCCCTGTCTGGATGCGTCACAATATATGTCAAAGCTCTTACTTACGTCCGGCAATACCAGAACCGGTGTTGTGGTTAGCCTTTTCTTGAGTTCCTCAAAACTTCCTTGGCATGCTGGTGTCCATTGGAAGACTTTTCCCTTCTAGCAACTCCATCATAGGCTTTGCTATCTTAGAGAAGTCTTTAATGAAGCGTCGATAGTATCCAACCATCCCAAGAAAACTCCGAATATCCCTCACGCTCTGCGGTTGGTCCCACTTCAGAACATCTCTCACTTTTCCGGGATCAACTGATACCCCTTCCTTGGAGATAATGTGGCCTAGGAATGATATTTCCTTTAGCCAAAATTGACACTTGTTAAGCTTGGCATACAATTGATGCTCACACAATTTCTGCAAGGTCAATTTCAAATGTTCTTCATGCTCCTCACTTTTTGAATACACCATAATGTCTTCGATGAAAACCACAACAAACTTATCCAAGTACTCCATGAAAACCTTGTTCATGAGGTACATGAAGTATGCGGGTGCATTTGTTAATCCAAAAGACATGACGGTATATTCATACGAACCATACCGTGTTTGAAAGGCTGTCTTGGGTATATCGGAGGGCTTAATCTTCACCTGGAAGTATCCCGACTGAAGATCAATCTTAGAGAACACTCGGGCTCCTTTCATTTGGTCGAATAGGTCCTCTATACGGGGCAGAGGGTATTTGTTCTTGATTGTCACCTCGTTGAGAGATCTATAGTCCACGCACATCCTTTGGGTTCCATCCTTCTTGTCTACAAAGAGCATAGGAGCTCCCCATGGTGACGAGCTTGGACGTATAAAACCCTTCTCCAACTGCTCTTGAATTTGCTTCTTGAGTTCTACTAGTTCATTGACGGGCATCCTATAGGGTCTCTTGGCTATGGGTGCAGTTCCGGGTACCAAATCAATGGCAAACTCAATGTCCTGATCAGGGGGCATACCTGGAAGCTCTTTGGGGAACACGTCCGAAAATTCCTGAACCACCGGAACGCTGTCCAATGTGGTTCCTTCGACGCGGTTCAAAATTGCCCCTTCGGTTGTTTGCTGGGCTGACTCGAACTCGACACGAATACCGTGCTCGTTTGTCAACTACACGCTCCTTTCAGCACATTGGATTACTCCGTTGTGCTTGTTTAACCAATCCATCCCGAGTATAATGTAAATCCCTTGGGAATTCAAGACAATAAGGTTGGCAAGAAAGTCTACCCCCCTTATTTTAAGGCTTACTTTCGGACATACTATATTAGTCCTCATCTCTCCTCCGGGAGAATTAACTAACATAGCACATTCTAAGTGGGATACGGGTAGATGATGTTTGGCAAAATACTTGGATGATATGAAGGAATGTAATGCTCCAGAATCAAATAAGATGGTGGCTGGGTTGGAGTTGGCAAGGAACATATGTGACGCCCTCAATTATGTGGAAAACCACGGAACCGAGAACTAATGCATATGTGTGCCCAGGATGTTCATCACACATACACATATGTTCCACAAACTGAATTCAGATTTATATATTACCACGAATAACAGAGTTTACTACAATACCTCATGAGTCTTCGACTCATGCTCACAGCGGAAGTCTTATTTCTATGCAGCGGAAGTCTTTATTCTAATGTGGAAGCAATTCAACTAATGCGGAAGCAAATCTAAGCAGAAGTGGCTCCATCTCTACTCCCTCCACAGGCAAGGTTGAGAATAGATCACACGCCATAATGCTCCACTTGGTCTTCATAGTAGGCTTCTCCTGCTGCTGATGATGAAGTAATAATGCAAGTTTGAGCACAATGATGTACTCAGCAAGTGCGGGGAAAACACATGATATGCAGCTTATAACAAGGTAGGTATAAAAAGGCTCATTTGCAGAAAAGCAAATTTACAAAACCATGATCAAACAGCAACTTAACTTTAGATGAATGTAATCCCAGCATGAATTAAATTACCAACATACCTCCATCCCTTTCCGTGTTCCATCTGAACAGTAACCAACCTTTATCCACACTCACAAATACCTCCTCGTATTCGCTACCATCTCACGAATACCTTCCCGTATTCGCTACCATCTCATCTCATAAAACAACCTTGTCTTACACTGAGACCAATCTCATGTCACGACTCCACAGTCATGCAACCATCTCATTACCCGGACTCAACAGTCCCAACAACCAAACCATAACCAAATCCATAACCAAGAACCTTCGCTTTAACCATCCTGTCGGTACCTGCGATATGGGGTACCCCCGCGCACAGGGGAAAATGCCTAAGGAACTCGCCCTTCTCTGCAGGCAGAGCTCCGAAGGCGCCACGCGTCCGGCGGGGCCGGACCTCCCTCTCCTCAGAGGAGAGCTCCGAGCCTGCCACGTGGCATGTAGAAGCCGGACCTCCCTCTCCGCGAGAGAGAGGTCCGAAGGTGCCACGTATCCGGCGGGGCCGGACCTCCCTCTCCTCAGAGAGGAGCTCCGGGCCCGCCACATGGCCGACAGAAGCCGAACCTCCCCCTCCGCGGGGAGAGGTCCGAAGGCTCCATGTGTCCCGTGGGGCCGGACCCCCCTCTCCTCTGAGGAGGGCTCCGGGCCCGCCACGTGGCCAGCAGAACGGCGCTGCCTGCCCCCGAGCGATAGGCAGCGGGCGTAAAGACGCCCCATACCTTGCCCGTACAAGGTATTCAAGGCCCGCGTCTTCCCAAGACGCGGAGACGCGGAGCACGCCTCTATCAGGTGCCGTTGCGCCCAGTCGCATCACAGACTGGCGCGCAGTGTCAAAGCCTGCCAGCCAATAAACGCAGTGACAAGACATCCCATGCCGCCCCCGCCGTCATCAACCACTACGACTAGCTTGCGGCATGGGCAGGGCTGCAAGACAAAGACTCAGAAGCCTTCACCAGAGACAACTACCGGCATAACTGCAGATACGGTAGATGACAGACAATCTCCCCGGGACCACCTGTCGGGTCCCGAGCCCCCCTTGTAAGCCACCCGAGTCTTGGACTATAAAAGACTCGGGTAGGCAACGTTAGCAAGGGTTCGCACTTTAGCCATTTGCACCCTGGGTTCGCACTCTCGCAACTCATAGCCATTCTCACCCAAGCTGTAACTCATCCTCAAGCTCAGGACTCCGATTCTGAGCAGCAAGCAATACAGCGAGCTCCATAGCTCGCCGTGGACGTAGGGTTTTATGCTCCGGCGGCCTGAACCACGTAAAACTCGCCGTTTCAAGCTCTTACTAACTCGTCCATACGCTCAAGCTCTCCGCAAGGGACTAGCCCCACCGAAAAAAGAACCTCCGCGGGCTGCCCAGTGCAGGCCCGGGGGAAGTGTCGACCGAACACTTCAACATTTGGCGCGCCAGGTAGGGGGCACTTTTCCCCTTGCGCGACGAGTTTCCGCCGACGAAGATGACCAAGCTTCCTTCAGCGGCAAACTCTCCTCCTCCGCGTTCACGGCGAACTGTGACCAGCGAGGAGTACATGTCGACACACTCAGGACGGAGTGTGTCGGTACAAGCTGGGAGCCAACAACCGGCTCTGGCAGCGCTGACCCCGGCAATGCAGGCTCCAACCAGCGTCAGGTCTTCAGTAGCGCTGGGCGTACCCGGTGGGGGTGCGCTAGCTGCAGCAAGAGCGCTACTGCACAATCCGCCTGCTGGGGACGCGCCTCAGGCAGCGACCCAGCAGTGGATTCACGAGGTAGACCATCTCGTCGTTGCCGCCGCAAACCCTCAACTTCGGCGGGGACGACGCTCTGGCCAACCGGCCGTGTCGCTGATGCGCACGCCAATGGTTGACGAGCAGACGGCAGATTCCAGCTCCACCAGGCTCCAGTCGACGGATCTGAGGACAGAGCTGGAACGGTGTCACTTGGGTCAAGATGCCCGGGTATACCTCGAGCAACGCCGAGAAAGGCGTCACAACCAAGAGGCTGGCGGCAGCATGACGTCGGCCTCGACCCAGCCTGAAGAGCAGACTTTCGCCACGCGATCTCTGCCCCAGGCCTACGCCGTGCAGAATATGCCACAGTCATATGTCCTGCAGATGGCGCCCCCGGCCTATGGCGCAGCCTTGCCCATGCCGGGGTACACTATGCCCAGTGCGAACCAAGCGTTCGCGGCACCAGTACCTGCGGCGACAGAAGCAGGATGTGCGGCCCTCGCGCCCCACCTTCACTTCGCGAAGTGGCCGCGCAAGTTTCGGCCGCACCTGCCCGAGAAGTACGACGGCAGCGTCAACCCGGCGGAGTTCCTCCAGATCTACTCCACCGCCGTACTTGCAGCAGGAGGGGATGAGGCTGTCATGGCCAACTACTTCCCCGTCGCCTTGACCGGCCCAGCCCGGTCTTGGCTCATGAATCTCCCTCAGGGTTCCATAACTTCCTGGGGAGAGCTCTGCCGGCAGTTCATCGCCAACTTCGGCAGCTCCTACACCCGTCCCGGCACGGAGCTTGACCTCCACGCCATCAAGCAACAACCTAGGGAGTCGCTGCGCTCTTTCATCCAGCGGTTCTCCCAGGTATGCAACACCATCCCGCACATTCAAAGTGCTTCTGTGGTGGTGGCGTTCCGGCAGGGTGTCCGGGACGAGAAAATGCTTGAGAAGCTCGCGACCAGAGAGGTCCGCGACGTCTCTGAGCTCTTCAGCCTGGCAGACAAATGCGCCAGAGCAGCTGAAGGGCGGAACTAGCACTCTCTGCCGACCTCCGAGTCAGGGGGACAGCCCGGGTCCGGAGCTGCTGCCTATGGGGGTGGCAAGAAGGCCAAGAACCGGGGGAGTGGCAAGATGAAGTCATCGTTCACGGCTCCCGTCGCCGCAGCAGCGACGACTAGTGGAGCTCGGGGGCCACGCCCCGACAAAAGGCAGTGGCAGTCACCGGCCCCAGATAGTGACCAGGGCGGGCTATGCCCCGTGCATGGCGCCGGCAACCATACTGCTGCCGAGTGCTGGGATATCGAGAAGCTCGCAGAGCGCTTCCGCAAAGGAAGGCAGCAGAGAGCTGAAGCACCGCTCCACCCTCAGAGGGATGGCAAGCAGAAAGTCGACGCTCCAGTCAGCGCCGCCCACCAGGTGGGGTTTCAGGAGCCTCAGCGTGTCATAAAGACAGTGCATAACGGTGAGGACTCCAGCTCCGATGGTGACGGGCCGGGGCGGTAGCCGGCTGTGGCTGCCGTCCCAGGTCAGTGGAGGCTGCACTGCTGCAGCGTCAACCTTGGAGAAGCCCCAAGTAGTCGCAGCAGCCCAAGCACTGATCACAATGGTGCAAGGTCGGGCCAGCCTCACCCGAGAGCACGCCCCCGTGCCTCGGTCATACCTCCCGGGGGCCGCCCAAGGTCTGTCAACCCCTTGAAGGCCTTGCCAGAAGGGGAAGACGCCTTAGGTCTTCCAAGATGAGCCCGGGTCCACCTACCCCTTGAAGGCCTTAGCCAGAAGGGGAGAACTCCCCGGGGGCGCCCAGGAGAAGCCGCGCAGGACCTGATCCAGCGTGAAGATGACAGCCTCGTCGACGAGACTCGGCTGCAGGTAACATCCCACAACGCACGGTCTCGGCTGATGCTCTAAGCACTACCGCCAAAGAACCAAACGCGTCAGGGACCTGCAGAAGGGCAACCTGGTGTCGCTGCCCGCTCTTTTCCGAGAAGGACCTATAAACTCTCCCCCAGCAGGGAAGGTCCCTTCCGAATCACGAAAGCTGCCGCCCTGGTACACATGCCTTTCAACCGAGTGTGGGATTCGTTCCCAAAACCCTTGGCATGGAGCAACACTGTAAGTCCTACTCCCCGAGCATTAGTAGAATAGGGTCATTCCCTTCTGTAATAAATCCCATAGAATTTAGGAACAGTGCTTGGGGCAGCTAAGTCTCAAGGGACGGTACAGGACTACGTCCAGTTTAGCCTGGTTCCGACCCTAAGCGCGTAGAGTCTTGCTTCCCTTGTAGACGAGGCGGATCATTGCCTCCATGTACAGCCAAAATTCCACCTGTGGGCATGAACACAAAAACTTGTTCTTCTTAGTTCTCTCATGCGCTCATTTAAATTATGCATTAATTTTTATGATCGCACTATCTATGTATGTTCATCGTACATCTAGCTCCCTCTCTCCCGCGCTCATCCATAGTCAGCATTCGCTATCCTACCGAGGGCGGCCGCGCTTGAGGCACCTGTCGATGGCCGAGTGAGTCTCTCGGGCCTCCCCCAGTCAGGTGTTGCGGTGCCAGTTGGTCACCTCCAGGAAAGGCCTGCGTTGTGCTTGGGGGGTCCAGGGTGCGTATCCCGCTTAGCAGGCCCTGAGCCCAAAGCGTGCGCATCCTGCCCTCCGGAGGTACAGGGGAGTACAACCGCTTTGCCTGGTCATGAACCCAAAGCACGTGCACTCTGCTTCCCTAGCGCACGGCCCGGTACTAGCGATCGGACGACCGTACCCGGACCTCGGAGGGAGCCGGAGCTCCGGCGCCTCGAGCACAGAATTGCCCAAGCCCCGTATAACGGATCAGGATCGTAAGCCGAATAAGACTAGGAGACGGGAGGGGAGGACCCCCCGAGGAGAATTACGTTTCCTCTGCCTGTCTGCAGGACCTCCAGGTTACGGCAACAGGGACTGCATGAAGCGGGGGGAAAGGAGCTACCAACTACTCCGGACTAGGACTGGAAGGACCGGGTCCCGCCCCTTCAGCAGGGGCGAGGCCCGAAGGCCCCACGTGTCCAGCGGTCCCGGGGCTCCCGCCTCCCCTGAGGGGGCTCCGGACTCGCCACGTGGCAGGCGGAAACCGGACCTCCCCCTCGGTGGGAGGGCTCCAAAAGCCCTACATGTCCAGCAGGGCCAGAGCTCCCGCCTCCTGAGGAGGGGCTCCGGACCCGCCACGTGGCAGGCAAATCTGGAGCTCCCCATAGGGCGAGATCCGGAGACCCCCGGGGGCCCCTAACATAGTTAGGACCCGGGGAAGGTGTCTGTGCAGAGCTCCGAGATTGGAGAAGGCCTCTGAGTACCTTGCGGAGCTAAGGACTCAGTCAGGCAAAGCCAAGAAGGAGAGAAAAGGCATCACAGACACAAATATCTAAAAGAGTCAAATTATGCGAGGCTCCATGAGCTGGACTACAGACTCGATAAAAAGGGGAAACAAGTCCTAAGGACCACCCGGCTCACGCCGGAACCTAGCGGCTACAAGGGCGGCCACATCCTCGACTTCAGCCCTGGCAGCTTCCTCCCGCTCCGCGGCTGGGCCCTCTCTCGCTGGTTCCAGGGAGAAAGAGGGGTCGCGGCTCTTGAAGCATGCCAGCACATGCGAGGTGACCTCTAAGGCTAGGCCGCGTCCCTCGGCCTCAAGCTCGTTGGCGACCACCGAGTCTAGCCTGTCCAGCTTGGCGCCGATCGACTCCAGCGCGGGGATCACCTCCGCCACCTTCAACGCAGGAGCAGCTGCCCTCACCGGACTGAAGCCAAGAGGGATCAAGGCGGACCCCGCTCGATCAACGAAGCTTGAGACCGCATGAGCCTCGGAGGACCGCAAGGCCAAGAGCTCCTCCACCTCGCGGCGGGCTGCCTGCAGGGCCTCTAGGTTTCTCTCGGAGAATTCCTTCTCCTTGGCTGCCAGGGAGCTCTCGCGAAGGTGGAGAGTCTTGGCGAGCCGCTCCAACTCAGAAGCCTTGAAGTCGGCGGCCAACTCCCGATCCAAGACCGCCCGGCGTTCGCGGGAGACCTGTTCCTCCCTCAAGTCGAGGTCTGCCTTCAGAATCTCTAGCTCCTCGATCAGAGCTCGAAGGTCATCCTCGACCGCCGCCAGCTGCGCAACGACCCTCTCCGCCTCGGCTGCCGTGGAATGCTCCCGTTCCTCAACGACGAGTTTACGGCGCTCCAACCACTGCCGTATCTCCTCAGCGGCGGAAAGGCTCTCCTCGGCCCGGGCGTGTGCCTCCCTATTGATCCGCCGTGATTCGGCATCCATGCGGTTGACAGCCCGCTTCAGCCGGTCGAGGAGCACTTCCCTGAAGTCGAGCAACTCCTGCCTGGAGTCGAGCTCGCTCTTGACCTTCGCGGTCCGCTCCCGCAAAAGGTTCCCCCAGGTGAGGAGGCGATCCCGTTCAACTGTATACTCCTCCCGCTCGCGACCAAGTGCAGCCAAGACCTGCCGGATGCTTGTCTCGGCAAGCGCGAAGGCATCCGCCTAGGGCAGTGGAGCAGCAGAGGCCGGGCAGATCCCCCGACCTCCTCCATTACCTCGCCCTCAAGAGGAGCCGATGCACCAGCGACCGAGACGAGACGCCGGTCAGGAGAAGCTGGCGCCGGGGCTCTGGCAGCCGGACCTGCCGGACTCTCTTTAGCTTCTGGCTTCTTGATCTGTGAAGAGGGACGAGCTGGGGAAGGCGGCGCTAGAATAAAGGCCGGGCCGCCTGGTGCAGGGTCGACCTGCGCTGGCCTGGGGGCCGTGGCGGCCGTCTCGGCAGGAAGAGATGACGCCGCCGCGGAGTCCGGGCACACCGGAACAGGAGAAGCTCGCGCTGGCTTGGGGGCCACGGCAGCTGTCCCAGTTTCCGAGCGCAACGGCACAGACTCCCCGCCAGTCGGGGATGGCCGGGAAGCGCGGACACTCCAGTGGGCTCTGAACCCCGACTTCCGGGCCGGGGTAGGACTCCCAGAGCCCGCCGCCATCACTGATGGCCGCTCCGTAGTCGCTTGAACTGACGGAGTAGGGGACGCCCCAGAAGCTCCCCTCAACGCATCAGCCCGGGGCCTCTTTGAGTCGCCACCGAAGGGAGTGCCAGGCACCCCAGGTTCCCGACTTGGCACAGACGCCGCCGCTGGAGGAGATCGAGCGCGCTTCTTCTCTAGTGGCGGGTTGGAGGCCATGGCGAGGGAGGACTCAAAGGAAGAAGACAAAGGCACAAGAGTCCAAGAAAAAGCGCTGGGAAGTGCGAAGGGAAGCCACAATATGGGTAAGATCCCCTCTAAAAACTTCCCGGGTGCAAGACCGAGCGCCGATGACAGGTGGGCCCAAGCCGCCCAACTGAAGCGGTGGGCCGAGGAGTCAGTCTCCTAAGAGGACAAGCCGGCAAGGCACTTCGGCGGTTCCCGAAGAAAGCGCCGCAACGTGCAGAAGTGGCAGTCTCGGGAACCGCCGCAGTGAAAGCGACCATCAAGTGGGCGCACGCTCCCACGATCCCACGGCCGTTCGTGCTCCGGCAGCGGACAATGCGGGACTTAGAGAAAGTGCGCAGATCAGAAGAGACGGAGGTCCCACCCCGGGCTCGCTATCTCCCCCGAGATGGGCCCGGGGGCCACTGTCGGTACCTGCGATATGGGGTACCCCCGCACACAGGGGCAAATGCCTAAGGAACTCGTCCTTCTCCGTAGGGAGAGCTCCGAAGGCGACACGCGTCCGGCGGGGCCGGACCTCCCTCTCCTCAGAGGAGAGCTCCGGGCCCGCCACGTGGCATGCAGAAGCTGGACCTCCCTCTCCGCGGGAGAGAGGTCCGAAGGAGCCACGTATCCGGCGGGGCCAGACCTCCCTCTCCTCAGAGAGGAGCTCCAGGCCCGCGACGTGGCTGACAGAAGCCGAACCTCCCCCTCCGCGGGGAGTGTCCGAAGGCTCCACGTGTCCCGCGGGGCTGGACCCCCCTCTCCTCTGAGGAAGGCTCCGGGCCCGCCATGTGGCCAGCAGAACGGCGCTGCCTGCCCCCGAGCGATAGGCAGCGGGTGTAAAGACGCCCCATACCTTGCCCGTACAAGGTATTCAAGGCCCGCGTCTTCCCAAGACGCGGAGCACGCCTCTGTCAGGTGTCGTTGTGCCCAGTCGCATCACAGACTGGCGCGCAGTGTCAGAGCCTGCCAGCCAATAAACGCAGCGACAAGACATCCCATGCCGCCCCCGCCGTCTTCAACCACTACGACTAGCTTGCGGCATGGGCAGGGCTGCAAGACGAAGACTCAGAAGAATTCGCCAGAGACAACTGCCGGCATAACTGCAGATACGGTAGATGACAGACAATCTCCCTAGGACCACCTGTCAGGTCCCGGGCCCCCCTTGTAAGCCACCCGAGTCTTGGACTATAAAACACTCGGGTAGGCAACGTTAGCAAGGGTTCGCACTTTAGCCATTTGCACCATGGGTTCGCACTCTCGCAACTCAGAGCCATTCTCACCCATGTTGTAACACATCCTCAAGCTCAGGACTCCGGTTTTGAGCAGAAAGCAATACAGCGAGCTCCATAGCTCGCCGTGGACGTAGGGTTTTACGCTCCGGCGGCCTGAACCACGTAAAACTCGTCGTGTCAAGCTCTTACTAACTCGTCCATACGCTCAAGCTCTCCGCAAGGGACTAGCCCCACCGAAAAAAGAACCTCCGCGGGCTGCCCAGTGCAGGCCCGGGGGAAGTGTCGACCGAACACTTCGACACATCCCAACTAATCATGGCAGTTTAGCCAGGTACTCGTGACCGTAAGCTCGGCTATCATGATAGTTTTAGACTCTGCAGAGTTGCACCTTTACCCACAAGTTTGTGATTTCGTCACCCGTCGGCGATTGCAGAACCTCCATTATACCAGTACACAACCGTCGGTGTATGGTCAAGAGATCACAAAATAGCCTTTACAAAGGGGTTACTCGATGTATGGACTCACTAAGGTTTCACCGGCAGGCTAGAATCTCCAATTCTCCCACCCACGGGCCCCCTCTTGTGCCATGCAGTTCCCAGGGCAGTCCTCACTCGACTCCTATTCCCCGCGCCTTCCACAGCCCATAACACTCTAGCAACTTACCTAATTACTCAGCTAAGCTGCACCCATACTTGGCCTTGTGGTGGCACTGTTATCCTGGCATGTGCATGCATGAACCGGTCCTTAGATCTACGGCAAGTAAATCACCATCTCATGCTACCTCATTCACAAACCCAATCTTGCCTAGATCTCCCTCTGATCCATATCCATTATTAATATCAGTTTATCATTATCAATACGAGTGCAGTTAGCTAGACACATCTATCTCGCTTCCCAATCCCATAGACTCAACGAAGCATAAAGAAAAACCATACCCGACTCATGAACTTCCCAGGCGACAAGGGTGGTTTAACCAAAACTAGTAAACTCCTATAAAAAGGGGTTCCCATCATGTTTGACTCAGTACGCACACCTTTTCGCAAAACAAAACAGTTTTACCCAAAACATAGGATCAATATGGTCAAGGAGCACTTGCCTTGTTCTTGCGGTTCCGATTGTTCTTGAATCTCAAAACCTGGTTGCTACAGTTCGTCGTAGACAGCTCCCTGAGCTTGTACTGCTAGTTAGGATCACGTGCATACAAGATTCACAGCAATCAATATCATGCACAAACCTTAAACTAGATGCGATGACGCATATGCAGGTTATCCTATGATTTTTATTAGATTGGTGTGTTCTTGCATGGCTTGCATAGACAGAGGTGTTCGGATCAAAGGTGGACGTGGCAATGATCTGGTCTTTAGACCAATCTGATCATCAAGTGATCTGTCCACGAGAAGGCTTCTGTTCGAAAGGAATTAAAGAATAGATGCAAAGAAAACTCAACGATATCGTAAGGTGGTATTGGGGCCTACCTTACGTCCCCCTCGGTCTTCGAGGTCCTCCTCAGACCGCTCGGTTCTCCTCCGATGATCTCCCTTGTTGCGCTTCGGCGATGGTTTCTCGGCGAGTTAGGGCTAGGGCTCTAAGTCGTCGGCTCAGGAATTGAAAAAGAAGTTTGTGGTTTCGGCCAGAGGTTCTGGGTTCTATTTATAATCGGGAAGAGAAGAGTCCTAATCTGATTGTATCCCGAATAAGAGTCTTATCAGATCGTCATTGGATCCTATCATCTTATCTTTAGTTGATTTGGTGCGGTAACATTGTGGAATTCTGGTCAGTTTCCTTTACGTACCGGTATCCTTACTCGTACAGCTGCTCCAGAACTCGTTACCTTCGCGGTGATGAGCTCCGGAGGCTCCACGTGTCCTTCTAGGGCCTGGTCTCTCCTTTTCCGCAGAGACGAGCTCCGGTTGTGCCACGTGTCAATCGACCGAGACCTCCCCCTCCTTTGGAGGTGAGCTCCGCGCACGCCACGTGTTGGCTCCGGTCTTTTCCTTTCTTCTTTCTTCAGGGACATGCCCCGAGGTCGACACGTGTCTAGTAGCGAACAGACCTCCCGGAGATAAGCTCCGGTGGCGACACGTGTCCAATAGAACAGGGCCTCTCGGAGATGGGCTCCGAGATCGACACGTATCCCGCGCGACTAGTCCTCTGATTTCTGCAAGGACTAGCTCCGAGGATGACACGTGTCCTGCGGAAATGCCTTTGCTCCTTCCGCAGAGGCTAGCTCCGTGTCCAACACGTGTCCCACAGGATCGGACCTCTCCCCTTTGCGGAGACGAGCCCCGAGCCTGCCACGTAGCCAGCTTGGCGGCGGCCTCTCCCCACTTTGCAGGGATGAGCTCCGAACATGCCACGTGGCCAGCGGCCGTGGTGAGTTGTCTTCGGCGCTTTCTGAGAGCTGGATTCGGCTCTCATTGGTTATTCCTCTTGATATTTTTCTCTGTTCCTTCTTCTCTTAAAATGTTTCCTCTTCATAAAACATGAACATATGCTGACACCCGAGATGAGGGTGTCACAAATCTACCCCCCTTAAATTGAATCTCGCCCTCGAGATTCGTTAGTGGAAAATAGATAGGGAAATTCTGCCTTGATATCCTCTTCACGCTCTCATGTGGCTTCATCTTCGGTGTGATGGCTCCATTGTACCTTGCACCATCAAATTACTTTGTTCCAGGTGACCCTTTCCTTTACGTCCAAGATTCGGATAGGGTGTTCCGCATGAATCAGGTCATTTTGAAGTTCAAGCTCTCCCATTGATACTTGTTCCCCTGGTACTCTCAAGCACTTCTTGAGTTGGGATACCTGAAACACGTCATGTACGTCGGAGAGGTGGTTTGGGAGCTCTAGTTGATAGGCTACTTCTCCTCTCTTATTCAGAATCTTAAATGGTCCAATGTAGCGAGGTGCTAGCTTTCCTTTGACGTTGAAACGTCGTTGGCCTCGGATAGGCGATACCTTAAGGTATACGAAGTCTCCTACTTCGAAAGTCAACTTCCTTCGCCTATTGTCCGCATAGCCTTTCTGTCGTGACTGAGCGGCTTTTAAATTCTCCCGTACCATTTGGACTTGCCTTTCGGCTTCTTGTAGCACTTCGGGTCCAAACACCTAGTTTTCTCCGGTCTCGTTCCAGAACAGTGGCGTTCTACACCGCCTACCATATAAGGCTTCAAAAGGTGACATTTTCAAGCTAGCTTGATAGCTGTTGTTATAGGAGAATTCGGCATATGGTAAACTCCTATCCCAACTACGCCCACGTTTCAAGGCGCAAGCTCTCAACATGTCCTCCAAAATTTGGTTCGTCCTTTCAGTTTGCCCATCCGTTTGCGGGTGATAGGCGGAGCTAAAATCCAGTCGTGTACCCATGGCTTTCTGTAGCTTCCTCCAGAACCTAGAGGTAAACTGAGAACCTCGATCTGAGACTATCCTCTTCGGGACTCCATGACGGCACACGATCTGCTCTATGTACAACTCTGCCAATTGTGCAACGTTGTAACTGGCCTTTACAGGAAGAAAATGGGCGGTTTTCATCAATTGGTCCACAATGACCCAGATGGAGTCGTATCCCAACTGAGTACGTGGCAATCCGACGATGAAATCCATGCTGATGTCCTCCCACTTCCATTCGGGTATTTTCAAAGGTTGCAACAATCCAGCGGGTTTTTGGTGTTCGGCCTTCACCCGTTGGCATGTGTCGCATAGGGCAATGTATTCGGCTATATCCCGCTTCATACCATCCCACCAATAACAAGTTTTCAAGTCCTTGTACATTTTGGTGCTTCCGGGATGTATGGAATAGGGGGAATCATGTGCCTCCTTCAATATCATGCCGCGGAGATGTCTTATGTTCGGCATGCAAATCCTTTTTCCTAGCCAGAGTGTACCCTTTTCATCCTCCTTGAAATCCTTCTCTATTCCTTGTCGGATTCTTTCCTTGATCTCCTCGTCCGTTGCTTGGCCCTCTCTTATTTCTTGTTCCAATGAGAAGTGGATCTCTATTATTTCCATGTTATTCAAGAATCCGAGGTGTAACCGTTTGAATTCCTTACGTAGTTCGGGTGGTAGCTCCCGAACCGTGAGTTGGTGACATGCTCCCTTTCGGCTCAATGCATCAGCTACTACATTGGCCTTCCCGGGGTGGTAGTTGATTCCAACATCATAATCCTTGGTGAGTTCTAACCATCGACGTTGCCTCAAATTCAAGTCCGTTTGTGTGAATATGTACTTGAGTCTTTTATGATCCGTATAGATCTCACATCGATGACCAAGGATATAATGTCTCCAAATCTTCAATGCATGCACCACTGCTGCTAGCTCCAAGTCATGCGTAGGATAATTAAGCTCGTGCTTCTTTAATTGCCGTGAGGCATAGGCTACCACTTGTCCTTCCTGCATGAGCACACATCCGAGCCCCTGTCTATATGCGTCACAATATATGTCAAAGCTCTTGCTTACATCTCGCAATACCAGAACTGGTGCTGTGGTTAGCCTTTTCTTGAGTTCCTCAAAACTTTCCTGGCAGGCCGGTGTCCATTGAAAGACCTTTCCCTTCATTAGCAACTCTGTCATAGGTTTTGCTATCCTAGAGAAGTCTTTAATGAAGCGCCGATAGTATCCTGCCATCCCAAGGAAACTCCGATATCCCTCACGCTCTTCGGTTGGTCCCACTTCAGAACATCTCTCACCTTTCCAGGATCAACCGATACCCCTTCCTTGGAGATAATTTGGCCTAGGAAAGATATTTATTTTAGCCAGAATTGACAATTGTTGATCTTGGCATACAACTGATGTTCACGCAACTTCTGCAGGGTCAACCTCAGATGTTCTTCATGCTCCTCCTCATTTTTTGAATACACCATAATGTCGTCGATGAAAACCACGACGAACTTGTCCAAGTACTCCATGAAAACCTTGTTCATAAGGTACATGAAGTATGCGGGTGCGTTTGTCAACCCAAAAGACATAAAGGTATATTCATATGAACCATACCGTGTCCGAAAGGCTGTCTTAGGTATATCGGAGGGCTTAATCTTCAGCTGGAAGTATCCCGACCGAAGATCAATCTTGGAGAACACTCGGGCTCCTTTCATTTGGTCGAACAGGTCCTCTATACGGGGCAGAGGGTATTTGTTCTTGATTGTTACCTCGTTGAGAGACCTATAGTCCACGCACATCCTTTGGGTTCCATCCTTCTTGTCTACGAAGAGCACCGGAGCTCCCCATGGTGACGAGCTTGGACGGATAAAACCCTTCTCCAACTGTTCTTGAATTTGCTTCTTGAGTTCAACTAGCTCATGGACGAGCATCCTATAAGGTCTCTTGGCTATGGGTGCAGTTCCGGGTACCAAATCAATGGCAAACTCAATGTCCCGGTCAGGTGGCATACCTGGAAGCTCTTCCGGGAACACGTCCGAAAACTCTCGAACCATCGGAATACTGTCCAATGCTACTCCTTCAATGTGGTTCAGATTTGCCCCTTCAGTGGTTTGCTGGGCTGACTCAAACTCGACACGAATACCGTGTTCGTTTGTCAACTGTGCGCTCCTTTCAGCACATTGGATTACTCCATTGTGCTTGCTTAACCAATCCATTCCGAGTATGATGTCAATCCCTTGGGAGTCCAAGACAATAAGGTTTGCAAGGAAGTCTACCCCCCTTATTTTAAGGCTTATTTTAGGACATACTACATTAGTCCTCATTTCTCCTCCGGGAGAATTAACTAACATAGCACATTCTAAGTGGAATACGGGTAGATGATGTTTGGCAACGTATTTGGATGATATGAAGGAATGCGATGCTCCAGAATCAAATAAAATGGTGGCTGGGTTGGAGTTGGCAAGGAACATACCAATTACGACATCCTCAGCCTGTTGTGCTTCCTTGGCAGTGACATGGTTCACGTAGCCGCGAGCATAGTTCTGCTGTCCACGGTTCCCTTGATTGTCTCCTCTGTTCGGTCGCGGGTTCTGCTTGGGCACGTTACCTTGCTGTCCAGGGCCTCTCCTCGGGCGCTGGTTCGCGAAGTGTCCTACTTCCCCGCATGCAAAGCATGCCCTGTTGCCTACGGCAGCAGGTATGTTGGGGCGGGGGTTTTGAACAGGGGCGCCATTGTTAGGTCGGGGCACAGGAGGCATGGGCACGCGAGGTGTCGGTGCAACGAATTGTTGCTGTGGTGGCTGACCAGGGTGGTACGCAGGAGTGGTCGATCCATACTGCGGTGCAGGGGGCATGTACCTGGGTCGTACGTTGCTCCCTTGGGGCTGGTATGGCATCTTCCTCTTGCTCTCTTGCTCGATCTCTCGGATCTTGTTTTCAACCACTATGGCCTTGTCAACCAGCTTCAGGAAGCTTATGTAGTCATTGTTGAGGAGCTGAACTTGGATCTCATTGTTCAACCCTCTCATGAACAGGTACTGCTTCCTCTGATCTGAGTTGACATCTTTGGGGGCATACCGGGACAGTTGTATGAACTTGTTGAGATACTCATTCACACTTTTCTGCCCTTGGCGGAGACCTTCGAACTCCTGCCTTTTGAGCATCATTACACCAGCAGGGATGTAGTGAGAGCGGAAACTTTCCTTGAACTCAGTCCAAGTGATTGTCTCCGGGTTGGCATGGGCGTTGCTCAAGGCATCCCACCAGTCAGCAGCGGCTCCCATAAGTTGGTGTGACGCGAAGAGAACCTTCTCTCGGTCATTGCACTGAACAATGGCAAGCTTTTTCTTCATGGATTTTAACCAATCATCGGCCTCCATGGGATTACTAGCTTGAGCAAAGGTGGGTGGCCGAGTCCTCATGAACTCTCCCAATCTGTTATGAGCCGGCGGTGGTGGTGGCGGTGGTGCCGGAACGGGGTTTTGGTTGGCCTGCAACTGACCCAAAGTTTGGATCATGGTTTGCATAAGCTGGTTTTGCATGGCCATAAACCTTTCCAGATGGTTTTCGCCAGCTCCTGGGTTAGCAGGAACTTCATCATGGTCATCCTCCCGGACGTTCCTTCGGCCGACGTTTTCTCTCACCATCTGTGAGAGAGATCGAAATAGAATAGGATGTTAGAAGGTTAGGTAGATTACCTCCAACTATATGCATCAAGGTGAGTTGGACTATGTATATATTAGCCCATATGAGGATGTGAGCAAGTGCCGAGATATCTCACACCTCTTTCTTCTTACGTGTGGATATGGACAACGTTTTGAGACGTCCCACAACTCACACTAAGCACACAATCACAAATAATCATCACAAGGGCCCACACAACTCCTATTCAAGGATGGTTTCCTATGTCAAGGTGGGTTTAAAGGCCAACCTAAGCTATTCACCCTAGGATGCTTGTGACTCCTATTTAGGGGTGTAACCCGTGGTTCTATTATCAACCTAAGGGTTTCTATCTAGGCGTGTAACCTACTGTCAACCCGTGGCTCTGATACCAATCTGTGACGCCCTCAATTCTGTGGAAAACCACGGAACCGAGAACTAATGCATATGTGTGCCCAGGATGTTCATCACACATACACATACGTTCCACAAACTGAATTCAGATTTATATATTAGCACGAATAACAGAGTTTATTACAATACCTCATGAGTCTTGGACTCATGCTCACAGCGGAAGTCTTATTTCTATGTAGCGGAAGTCTTTATTCTAATGCGGAAGCAATTCAACTAATGCGGAAGCAAATCTAAGCAGAAGTGGCACCATGTGACGCCCTCAATTCTGTGGAAAACCATGGAACCGAGAACTAATGCATATGTGTGCCCAGGATGTTCATCACACATACACATACGTTCCACAAACTGAATTCAGATTATATATTACCACGAATAACAGAGTTTATTACAACACCTCATGAGTCTTGGACTCATGCTCACAGCGGAAGTCTTTATTTCTACGCAGCGGAAATCTTTATTTAAATGCGGAAGCAAAAACTAATGCGGAGGCAAAACTAAGCAGAAGTGGCTTCATCTCTACTCCCTCCACAGGCAAGGTTGAGAACAGATCATACGCCATAATGTCCCACTTGATCTTCATAATAGGTTTCTCCTGCTGCTGATGAAGAAGTAATAATGCAAGGTTGAGTACAATGATGTACTCAGCAAGTGCGGGAATAACACATGATATGCAGCTCATAAACAAGGTAGGTAATAAAAGGATTATTTGCAGAAAAGCAGCTTTATAAAAAAAACGTGATAAAACAGCAACTTAACTTTAGATGAATGTAATCCCAGCATGTGTTAAATTACCAACATACCTCCATCGCTTTCCATGTTCCATCCGAACATTAACCAATCTTCTATTCATACTCACGAATACCTCCTTGTATTCGCTACCATCTCACCTCATAAAACAACCACATCTCACACCGAGACCAATCTTATGTCATGACTCATCAGTCATGCAACCATCTTGTCTCCCGGACTCAACAGTTCCAAACCAATAACCATAACCGATAACCATAACCAAGAACCTTCCCAATAACCATTCCAATAACCATCCCAGTAATCATCCCATCTAATCATGGCAGTTTAGCCAGGTGCTCGTAACCGTAAGCTCGGCTATCATGATAGTTTTAATAACTCTGCAGAGTTTGTACCTCTTTACCCACAAGTTTGTGATTTCGTCACCCGTCGGCGACTGTAGAACCTCCATTTTACCAGTACACAGCCGTCGGTGTATGGTCAAGAGATCACAAATAGCCTTTACAAAGGGGTTACTAGATGTATAGACTCACTAAGGTTTCACCGGCAGGCTAGAATCTCCAATTCTCCCACCCACGGGCCCCCTCTTGTGCCATGCAGTTCCCAGGGCAGTCCTCACTCGACTCCCATTCCCCGCGCCTTCCTCAGTCCATAACACTCTAGCAACTTACCTAATTACTCAGCTAAGCCGCACCCATACTTGGCCTTGTGGTGGCACTGTTATCCTGGCATGTGCATGCATGAACCGGTCCTTAGATCTACGGCAAGTAAAACCACCATCTCATGCTACCTCATTCACAAACCCAGGCTTGCCTAGATCTTCCCTCTGATCCATGTTCATTAACCTCATCAATTACTTATTATCAGTACGAGTGCAGTTAGCTAGACACATCTATCTCGCTTCCCAATCCCATAAACTCAGCGAAGCATAAAGCAAAAACCATACCCGACTCATAAACTTCCCTGGCGACAAGGATGGTTTAATCAAAACTAGTAAACTCCTATAAAAAGGGTTTCCCATCATGTTTGACTCAGCACACACACCTTTTCGCAAAACAAAACAGTTTTACCCAAAACATAGGATCAACATGGTCAAGGAGCACTTGCCTTGTTCTTGCGGTTCTGGTTGTTCTTGATTCTCAAAGCCTTGTTGCTGCAGCTCGTCGTAGACAGCTTCCTGAGTTTGTCCTGCTTTGTAGGATTCACGTGCATGCAAATTCACAGCAATCAATATCATGCACAAACCCTAAACTAGGTGCGATGATGCACATGCATGCTATCCTATGATTAGTTTTATTAGATCGATCTGTACTTATTCTTGCATGGCTTGCATGGTCAGAGGTGTTCGTGATGATCTGGTCTTTAGATCAAACTGATCATCAAGTGATCTGTCCACGAAAAGGCTTCTGTTCGAAAGGAATTGAAGAACAGATGCAAGGAGATGAATACAATGATATTGAAGTCCTACCTCGCGTTTTTTCGAGGTCCTCCTCAGACCGCTCGGTTCTTCTTCGATGATCTCCCTTGTTGTGCTTCAGCGATGTTTTGCTCGGCGAGTTAGGGCTAGGGCTCTAAGTCGTCGGCTTAGGAGTTGAAAGAGAAGTTTGTAGTTTCGGCCAGAGGTTTTGGGTTCTATTTATAATCGGGAAGAGAAGAGTCCTAATCTGATTGGATCCGGAATAAGAGTCTCATTCAGATCTTTGTTAGATCCTGACGTCTTATCTTCGGTAACCATCGTGGGGTTTAGATCGGTTTCCGTTGCGCACCGGTATCTTTACACGTAAGAACCGCTTCAGACTCGTTACCTCCGTGGTGATGAGCTCCGGAAGCTCCACGTGTCCTTCGGAGCCTGGTATCTTTTCTCCCACAGAGACGAGCTCCAGTTGTGCCGCGTGTCACGAGCGAGACCTCCCTCTTCTTCGGAGGTGAGCTCTACACACGTTACGTGTTGGCACCGGTCTTCCTCTTTTCTTTCCTCAGGGACATGCCCCGCGGTCGACACGTGTTTAGCTGCGACGGACCTTCCGGTGATAAGCTCCGGTGGCGATACGTATCCGATAGATCCGGACTTCTCTGAGATGAGCTCCGGGATTGACACGTATCCCCCGCGAATGGTCCTCTGATTTCCGCGAGGACTAGCTCCGAGGATGACACGGGTCTTATAAAAAATGCCTTTGCTTCTTCCGCAGCGGCTAGCTCCGCGGTAGCACGTGTCCCACAGGATCGGACCTCTTTCAAATTGCGGAGGTGACCCCCGAGCCTGCCACGTAGCTAGTTTAGCGGCGGACCTCTCCCAATTTCTCGGGGATGAGCTCCGAATACGCCACGTGGTCTGCTGGCCGCGGAAATTGCCTTCGGTGCTCTCGGAGAGCTTTATTGGCTATCCTTTTGGTACTTGTCTCTGTTTCTACTCTTCTTAAAATGTTTTTCTTCTTCATAAAATATGAACATATGCTGACACACGAGGTGAGGGTGTCACAAATCTACCCCCCTTAAATTGAATCTCGCCCTCGAGATTTGTTAGTAGAAAATAGATGGGGAAATTCTGCCTTGATATCCTCTTCACGTTCCCATGTGGCTTCAGCTTCAGTGTGATGGCTCCATTGTACCCTGCACCATCGAATCACCTTGTTTCGGGTGACCCTTTCCTTTACGTCCAAGATTCGGACAGGGTGTTCTGCGTAAGTTAGGTCCTCTTGAAGTTCAAGTTCTCCCATTGACACTTGTTCTTCTGGTACTCTTAAGCACTTCTTGAGCTGGGATATATGAAACACGTCATGTACGTTGGAGAGGTGGTTTGGGAGCTCTAGTTGGTAGGCTACTTCTCCTCGCTTACCCAAAATATTAAATGGTCCGATGTAGCGAGGCGCTAGTTTGCCTTTGACGTTAAAACGCCGTTGGCCTCGGATAGGCGATACCTTAAGGTACACGAAGTCTCCAACTTCAAAGGTCAACTTTCTACGCCTATTGTCTGCATAGCCTTTCTGTCGTGACTGGGCAGCCCTTAAGTTCTCCCGTATCGTTTGGACTTGCTTTTCAGCCTCTTGTAGTACTTTGGGTCCAAACACCTGGTTCTCTCCAGTCTCGTTCCAGAACAGCGGCGTTCTACACCGTCTGTCATATAAGGCTTCGAAAGGCGACATCTTCAAGCTGGCTTGATAGCTGTTGTTATAGGAGAACTCGGCATACGGTAAACTCCTATCCCAACTACGCCCACGTTTCAAGGCGCAAGCTCTCAGCATGTCCTCCAAAATTTGGTTTGTCCTCTCGGTTTGCCCATCTGTTTGTGGGTGATAGGCGGAGCTAAAATCTAGTCGTGTACCCATGGCTTTCTGCAACTTCCTCCAGAATCTAGAGGTAAACTGAGAACCTCGATCGGAGACTATCCTCTTCCGAACTCCATGATGGCACACGATCTGCTCCATGTACAACTCTGCCAACTGTGTAACGTTGTAACTGGTCTTTACCGGAAGAAAATGGGCGGTTTTCGTCAACCGGTCCACAATGACCCAGATGGAGTCGTATCCTGACTGAGTTCGTGGCAATCCGACAATAAAGTCCATACTGATGTCTTCCCATTTCCATTCAGGTATTTTCATAGGTTGCAACAATCCAGCGGGTTTTTGATGTTCGGCTTTTACCCGTTGGCATGTGTCGCATAGGGCAACGTATTCAGCTATATCCCTCTTCATACCATCCCACCAATAGCACGTTTCAAGTCCTTGTACATTTTGGTGCTCCCTGGATGTATGGAATAGGGTGAGTCATGTGCCTCCTTCAATATCATGTCGCAAAGGTGTCTTATGTTTGGCACACAAATCCTTTTTCCTAGCCAAAGCGTACCCTTTTCATCCTCCTTGAAATCCTTTTCTATCCCTTGTCTGATTCTTTCCTTGATCTCCTTGATCCCCTCATCCGTTGCTTGTCCCTTTCTTATTTCTTGCTCCAATGAGGAGTGAATTTCCATCATTTCCATGTTATTCAAGAATCCGAGGTGTAACTGTTCGAACTCCTTACGTAGTTCGGGTGGTAGCTCCCGAACCGTGAGTTGGTGGCATGCTCCCTTTCTGCTCAATGCGTCAGCGACCACATTGGCCTTCCCGGGGTGGTAATTGATTCCTACATCATAATCCTTGATGAGTTCTAACCATCGACGTTGCCTCAAATTCAAGTCCGTTTGTGTAAATATGTACTTGAGGCTTTTATGATCCGTATAGATCTCACATCGATGACCGAGGATATAATGTCTCCAAATCTTCAATGCATGCACCACTGCTGCTAATTCCAAATCATGTGTAGGATAGTTGAGCTCGTGTTTCTTTAATTGTCGTGAGGCATAGGCTATCACTTGTCCTTCCTGCATGAGCACACACCCGAGCCCTTGTCTGGATGCGTCACAATATATGTCAAGGCTCTTGCTTACATCCGGCAATACCAGAACTGGTGCTGTGGTTAGCCTTTTCTTGAGTTCCTCAAAACTTTCTTGGCAGGCTTGTGTCCATTGAAAGATCTTTCCCTTCATTAGCAACTCCGTCATAGGTTTTGCTATCTTAGAGAAGTCTTTAATGAAGCGACGATAGTATCCTGCCATTCCAAGGAAACTTCGAATATCCCTCACGCTCTTCGGTTGGTCCCACTTTAGAATATCCCTCACCTTTCCAGGATCAACCGATACCCCTTCCTTGGAGCTGATGTGGCCTAGGAAAGATATTTCCTCTAGCCAAAATTGGCACTTGTTGAGCTTGGCATACAACTGATGCTCGCGCAACTTCTGCAAGGTCAATCTCAGATGTTCTTTATGCTCCTCCTTACTTTTCGAATACACCATAATGTCGTCGATAAAAACCACGATGAACTTGTCCAAGTACTCCATGAAAACCTTGTTCATAAGGTACATGAAGTATGCGGGTGCATTTGTCAATCCAAAGGACATAACGGTATATTCATATGAACCATACCGTGTCCGAAAGGTTGTCTTAGGTATATCGGAGGGCTTAATCTTCAGCTGGAAATATCCCGATCGAAGATCAATTTTGGAGAATACTTGGGCTCCTTTCATTTGGTCGAACAGGTCCTCTATACGGGGCAGAGGGTATTTATTCTTGATTGTCACCTCGTTTAGAGACCTGTAGTCCACGCACATTCTTTGGGTTCCGTCTTTCTTGTCCACGAAAAGTATCGGGGCTCCCCACGGTGACGAACTTTGACGGATAAAACCCTTCTCCAACTGTTCTTGAATTTGCTTCTTGAGTTCAACTAACTCGTTAACGGGCATCCTATATGGTCTCTTAGCTATGGGTGCAGTTCCGGGTACCAAATCTATGGCAAACTCGATGTCCCGGTCAGGTGGCATTCCTAGGAGTTCTTCCGGGAACACATCCGAAAATTCCTGAACCACTGGGATGTTGTCCAATGCTACTCCTTCAACATGGTTCAAATCTGCCCGTTCGGTTTCTTGCTGGGCTGACTCAAACTCGACACGGATACCGTGTTCGTTCGTCAACTGCACGCTTCTCTCAGCACATTGGATTACTCTATTTTGCTTGCTTAACCAGTCCATTCCGAGTATGATGTCAATCCCGTGGAAGTCCAAAACAATAAGGTTGGCAAGGAAGTCTACCCCCCTTATTTTAAGGCTTACTTTAGGACATACTATATTAGTCCTCATTTCTCCTCCGGGAGAATTAACTAACATAGCACATTCTAAGTGGGATACGGGTAGATGATGCTTGGCAACATAATCGGATGATATGAAGGAATGTGATGCTCCAGAATCAAATAAAATGGTGGCTGGGTTGGAGTTGGCAAGGAACATACCAATTGCGACGTCCTCAGCCTGTTGTGCTTCCTCAGCAGTGACATGGTTAACATGGCCACGAGCACAGTTCTGCGGTCCACGTTCCCTTGGTGGTCCCCTCCGTTTGGTCGCTGGTTCTGCTTGGGCACGTTACCTTGCTGTCCAGGGCCTCTCTTCGGGCACTGGTTAGCGAAGTGGCCTACTTCCCCGCATGCAAAGCATGCCCTGTTGCCTACGGCAGCAGGTGCGTTGGGGCGGGGGTTTTGAACAGGAGCGCCATTGTTAGGCCGGGGCGCAGGAGGCATGGGCACACGAGGTGCCGGTGCAACGAGCCGTTGCTGTGGTGGCTAACCAGGGCAGTACGTAGGAGTGGTCGATCCATACTGCGGTGCAGGGGGCATGTATCTAGGTCGTACGTTGCTCCCTTGGGGCTGGTATGGCATCTTCCTTTTGCACTCGCGCTCAATCTCTCGGATCTTGTTTTCCACCACAATAGCCTTATCAACCAGCTTCTGGAAGCTTACGTAGTCATTGTTGAGGAGCTGAACTTGGATCTCATTGTTCAACCCTCTCATGAACAGGTACTGCTTCCTCTGATCTAAGTTGACATCTTCGGGGGCATACCGGGATAGTTGTATGAACTTGTTGAGGTATTCGTTCACACTCTTCTGCCCTTGGCGGAGACCTTCAAACTCCTGCCTCTTGAGCATCATTACGCCAACAGGGATGTAGTGGGAGCGGAAACTTTCCTTGAACTCAGTCCAAGTGATTGTCTCCGGGTTGGCATGGGCGTTGCTCAAGGCATCCCACCAGTCAGCAGCTGCTCCCATCAGTTGGTGCGACGCAAAGAGAACCTTTTCTCGGTCGTTGCACTGTACAATGGCAAGCTTCTTCTCCATGGATTTCAATCAATCATCGGCCTCCATTGGATCGCTTGCTTGAGCAAAGGTGGGTGGTTGAGTCCTCATGAACTCTCCCAACCTGTTATGAGCCGGCGGTGGTGGTGGCGGTGGTGCCGGAACGGGGTGTTGGTTGGCCTGCAACTGACCCAAAGTTTGGATCATGGTTTGCATAAGCTGGTTTTGCATGGCCATCAACCTTTCTAGGTTGTTTTCGCCAGCTCCAGGGTTAGCAGGAACTTCTTCGTGGTCATTTTCCTGGACGTTCCTTCGGCTGGCGTTTCCTCTCACCATCTGTGAGAGAGAACGAAATAGAATAGAAGGTTAGATAGGTCCTTTCAACTATATGCATCAAGGAGAGTTGGACTATATATATTAGTCCTTATGAGGATGTGATCAAGTGCCGAAGCATTTCACTCCTCTTTCTTCTTACGTGTGGATATGGGCAACATTGTTGAGACGTCCCACAACTCACACTAAGCACATATTCACAAATAATCATCACAAGGGCCCACTCAACTCCTATTCAAGGATGGTTTCCTATGTCAAGGTGGTTTCAAGGCCAATCTAAGCTATTCATCCTAGGATGCTTCCTTTGGTCCGCATAGCTTCTATTTAGGGGTATAACTTGCTGTTAACCCGTGATTCTAATATCAATCTAAGGTTTCTATCTAGGCGTGTAACCTACTGTCAACCCGTGGCTCTGATACCAATCTGTGACGCCCTCAATTCTGTGGAAAACCACGGAACCGAGAACTAATGCATATGTGTGCCCAGGATGTTCATCACACATACACATACGTTCCACAAACTGAATTCAGATTATATATTACCACGAATAACAGAGTTTATTACAACACCTCATGAGTCTTGGACTCATGCTCACAGCGGAAGTCTTTATTTCTACGCAGCGGAAATCTTTATTTAAATGCGGAAGCAAAACTAAGCAGAAGTGGCTTCATCTCTACTCCCTCCACAGGCAAGGTTAAGAACAGATCACACGCCATAATGTCCCACTTGATCTTCATAATAGGTTTCTCCTGCTGCTGATGAAGAAGTAATAATGCAAGGTTGAGTACAATGATGTACTCAGCAAGTGCGGGAATAACACATGATATGCAGCTCATAAACAAGGTAGGTAATAAAAGGCTTATTTGCAGAAAAGCAGATTTATAAAAAAAAGTGATAAAACAGCAACTTAACTTTAGATGAATGTAATCCCAGCATGTGTTAAATTACCAACATACCTCCATCGCTTTCCATGTTCCATCCGAACATTAACCAATCTTCTATTCATACTCACGAATACCTCCTTGTATTCGCTACCATCTCACCTCATAAAACAACCACATCTCACACCGAGACCAATCTTATGTCACGACCCATCAGTCATGCAACCATCTTGTCTCCCGGACTCAACAGTTCCAAACCAATAACCATAACCGATAACCATAACCAAGAACCTTCCCAATAACCATTCCAATAACCATCCCAGTAATCATCCCATCTAATCATGGCAGTTTAGCCAGGTGCTCGTAACCGTAAGCTCGGCTATCATGATAGTTTTAATAACTCTGCAGAGTTTGTACCTCTTTACCCACAAGTTTGTGATTTCGTCACCCGTCGGCGACTGCAGAACCTCCATTTTACCAGTACACAGCCATCGGTGTATGGTCAAGAGATCACAAAATAGCCTTTACAAAGGGGTTACTAGATGTATGGACTCACTAAGGTTTCACCGGCAGGCTAGAATCTCCAATTCTCCCACCCACGGGCCCCTCTTGTGCCATGCAGTTCCCAGGGCAGTCCTCACTCGACTCCCATTCCCCGCGCCTTCCTCAGTCCATAATACTCTAGCAACTTACCTAATTACTCAGCTAAGCCACACCCATACTTGGCCTTGTGGTGGCACTGTTATCCTGGCATGTGCATGCATGAACCGGTCCTTAGATCTACGGCAAGTAAAACCACCATCTCATGCTACCTCATTCACAAACCCAGGCTTGCCTAGATCTTCCCTCCGATCCATGTTCATTAACCTCATCAATTACTTATTATCAGTACGAGTGCAGTTAGCTAGACACATCTATCTCGCTTCCCAATCCCATAAACTCAGCGAAGCATAAAGCAAAAACCATACCCGACTCATAAACTTCCCTGGCGACAAGGATGGTTTAATCAAAACTAGTAAACTCCTATAAAAAGGGTTTCCCATCATGTTTGACTCAGCACACACACCTTTTCGCAAAACAAAACAGTTTTACCCAAAACATAGGATCAACATGGTCAAGGAGCACTTGCCTTGTTCTTGCGGTTCTGGTTGTTCTTGATTCTCAATGCCTTGTTGCTGCAGCTCGTCGTAGACAGCTTCCTGAGTTTGTCCTGCTTTGTAGGATTCACGTGCATGCAAATTCACAGCAATCAATATCATGCACAAACCCTAAACTAGGTGCGATGATGCACATGCATGCTATCCTATGATTAGTTTTATTAGATCGATCTGTACTTATTCTTGCATGGCTTGCATGGTCAGAGGTGTTCGTGATGATCTGGTCTTTAGATCAAACTGATCATCAAGTGATCTGTCCACGAAAAGGCTTCTGTTCGAAAGGAATTGAAGAACAGATGCAAGGAGATGAATACAATGATATTGAAGTCCTACCTCACGTTTTTTCGAGGTCCTCCTCAGACCGCTCGGTTCTTCTTCGATGATCTCCCTTGTTGTGCTTCAGCGATGTTTTGCCCGGCGAGTTAGGGCTAGGGCTCTAAGTCGTCGGCTTAGGAGTTGAAAGAGAAGTTTGTAGTTTCGGCCAGAGGTTTTGGGTTCTATTTATAATCGGGAAGAAAAGAGTCCTAATCTGATTGGATCCCGAATAAGAGTCTCATTCAGATCTTTGTTAGATCCTGACGTCTTATCTTCGGTAACCATCGTGGGGTTTAGATCGGTTTCCGTTGTGCACCGGTATCTTTACACGTAAGAACCGCTTCAGACTCGTTACCTCCGCGGTGATGAGCTCCGGAAGCTCCACGTGTCCTTCGGAGCCTGGTATCTTTTCTCCCACAGAGACGAGCTCCAGTTGTGCCGCGTGTCACGAGCGAGACCTCCCTCTTCTTCGGAGGTGAGCTCTACGCACGCCACGTGTTGGCGCCGGTCTTCCTCTTTTCTTTCCTCAGGGACATGCCCAGCGGTCGACACGTGTTTAGCTGCGACGGACCTTCCGGTGATAAGCTCCGGTGGCGACACGTATCCGATAGATCCGGACTTCTCTGAGATGAGCTCCGGGATTGACACGTATCCCCCGCGAATGGTCCTCTGATTTCCGCGAGGACTAGCTCCGAGGATGACACGTGTCTTATAAAAAATGCCTTTGCTTCTTCCGCAGCGGCTAGCTCCGCGGTAGCACGTGTCCCACAGGGTCGGACCTCTTTCCAATTGCGGAGGTGACCCCCGAGCCTGCCACGTAGCTAGTTTAGCGGCGGACCTCTCCCAATTTCTCGGGGATGAGCTCCGAATACGCCACGTGGTCTGCTGGCCGTGGAAATTGCCTTTGGTGCTCTCGGAGAGCTTTATTGGCTATCCTTTTGGTACTTGTCTCTGTTTCTACTCTTCTTAAAATGTTTTTCTTCTTCATAAAATATGAACATATGCTGACACACGAGGTGAGGGTGTCACACACCATCTCTACTCCCTCCACAGGCAAGGTTGAGAATATATCACACGCCATAATGCTCCACTTGGTCTTCATAGTAGGCTTCTCCTGCTGCTGATGATGAAGTAATAATGCAAGTTTGAGCACAATGATGTACTCAGCAAGTGCGGGAAAAAACATGATATGCAGCTTATAACAAGGTAGGTATAAAAAGGCTCATTTGCAGAAAAGCAAATTTACAAAACCATGATAAAACAGCAACTTAACTTTAGATGAATATAATCCCAGCATGAATTAAATTACCAACATACCTCCATCCCTTTCCATGTTCCATCCAAACATTAACCAACCTTTATCCACACTCACGAATACCTCCTCGTATTCGCTACCATCTCACGAATACCTTCCCGTATTTGCTACCATCTCATCTTATAAAACAACCTTGTCTCACACCGAGACCAATCTCATGTCACGACTCCACAGTCATGCAACCATCTCATTACCCGGACTCAACAGTCCCAACAACCAAACATAACCAAATCCATAACCAAGAACCTTCTCTTTAACCATCCCAACTAATCATGGCAGTTTAGCCAGGTGCTCGTGACCGTCAGCTCGGCTATCATGATAGTTTTAGACTCTGCAGAGTTGCACCTCTTTACCCACAAGTTTGTGATTTCGTCACCCGTCGGCGACTGCAGAACCTCCATTATACCAGTACACAACCGTCGGTGTATGGTCAAGAGATCACAAAATAGCCTTTACAAAGGGGTTACTAGATGTATGGACTCACTAAGGTTTCACCGGCAGGCTAGAATCTCCAATTCTCCCACCCACAGGCCCCCTCTTGTGCCATGCAGTTCCCAGGGCAGTCCTCACTCGACTCCCATTCCCCGCGCCTTCCACAGCCCATAACACTCTAGCAACTTACCTAATTACTCAGCTAAGCCGCACCCATACATGGCCTTGTGGTGGCACTGTTATCCTGGCATGTGCATGCATGAACCGGTCCTTAGATCTACGGCAAGTAAACCACCATCTCATGCTACCTCATTCACAAACCCAATCTTGCCTAGATCTCCCTCCGATCCATATCCATTATTAATATCAGTTTCTCATTATCAATACGAGTGCAGTTAGCTAGACACATATATCTCGCTTCCCAATCCCATAGACTCTGCGAAGCATAAAGCAAAACCATACCCGACTCATGAACTTCCCAGGAGACAAGGGTGGTTTAACCAAAACTAGTAAACTACTATAAAAAGGGTTTCCCATCATGTTTGACTCAGTACGCACACCTTTTCGCAAAACAAAACAGTTTTACCCAAAACATAGGATCAATATGGTCAAGGAGCACTTGCCTTGTTCTTGCGGTTCCGGTTGTTCTTGAATCTCAAAACCTGGTTGCTGCAGTTCGGCGTAGACAGCTCCCTGAGCTTGTCCTGCTAGTTAGGATCACGTGCATACAAGATTCACAGCAATCAATATCATGCACAAACCTTAAACTAGATGCGATGATGCATCTGCAGGTTATCCTATGATTTTTATTAGATTGGTGTGTTCTTGCATGGCTTGCATAGACAGAGGTGTTCGGATCAAAGGTGGACGTGGCAATGATCTGGTCTTTAGACCAATCTGATCATCAAGTGATCTGTCCACGAGAAGGCTTCTGTTCGAAAGGAATCAAAGAACAGATGCAAAGAAAACTCAACGATATCGTAAGGTGGTATTGGGGCCTACCTTACGTTCCCCTCGGTCTTCGAGGTCCTCCTCAGACCGCTCGGTTCTCCACCGATGATCTCCCTTGTTGCGCTTTGGCGATGGTTTCTTGGCGAGTTAGGGCTAGGGCTCTAAGTCGTCGGCTCAGGAATTGAAAAAGAAGTTTGTGGTTTCGGCCAGAGGTTCTGGGTTCTATTTATAATCGGAAAGAGAAGAGTCCTAATCTGATTGTATCCCGAATAAGAGTCTTATTCAGATCGTCGTTGGATCCTATCATCTTATCTTTAGTTGATTTGGTGCGGTAACGTTGTGGAATTCAGGTCGGTTTCCTTTAAGTACCGGTATTCTTACTCGTACAGCTGCTCCAGAACTCGTTACCTTCGCGGTGATGAGCTCCGGAGGCTCCACGTGTCCTTCCGGGGCCTGGTCTCTCCTTTTCTGCAGAGACGAGCTCCGGTTGTGCCGCGTGTCAATCGACCGAGACCTCCCCCTCCTTTGGAGGTGAGCTCCGCGCACGCCACGTGTTGGCGCCGATCTTTTCCTTTCTTCTTTCTTCAGGGACATGCCCCGAGGTCGACACGTGTCTAGTAGCAAACAGACCTCCCGGAGATAAGCTCCGGTGGCGACACGTGTCCAATAGAACAGGACCTCTCGGAGATGGGCTCCGAGATCGACACGTATCCCGCACGACTGGTCCACTGATTTTTGCAAGGACTAGCTCCGAGGATGACACGTGTCCTGTGGAAATGCCTTTGCTCCTTCCGCAGAGGCTAGCTCCGTATCCAACACGTGTCCCACAGGATCGGACCTCTCCTTGCAGAGACGAGCCCCGAGCCTGCAACGTAGCCAGCTTGGCGGCGGCCTCTCCCCACTTCGCAGGGATGAGCTCCGAACACGCCACGTGGCCAGCGGCCGTGGCGAGTTGTCTTCGGCGCTTTCTGAGAGTTGGATTCGGCTCTCATTGGTTATTCCTCTTGATATTTTTCTCTGTTCCTTCTTCTCTTAAAATGTTTCCTCTTCATAAAACATGAACATATGCTGACACCCGAGATGAGGGTGTCACAACATACCAATTACGACGTCCTCAGCCTGTTGTGCTTTCTCAGCAGAGACATGGTTCACGTTGCCGCGAGCATAGTTCTGCTGTCCATGGTTTCCTTGATTGTCCCCTCCGTTCGGTCGCGGGTTCTGCTTGGGCACGTTACCTTGCTGTCCAGGGCCTCTCCTCGGGCACTGGTTTGCAAAGTGTCCCAGTTCCCCGCAGGCAAAGCATGCCCTGTTGCCCATGGCAGCAGGTATGTTGGGGCGGGGGTTTTGAGCAGGGGCACCCATGTTGGGACGGGGCGCAGGAGGCATGGGCACACGAGGTGCTGGTGCAACGAGTTGTTGCTATGGTGGCTGACCAGGGCGGTATGCAGGAGTGGTCGATCCATACTGTGGTGCAGCAGGGGGCATGTACCGAGGTCGTACATTGCACTCTTAGGGCTGGTATGGCATCTTCCTCTTGCCCTCTCGCTCGATCTCTTTAATCTTGCTTTCGACCACTATAACCTTGTCAACCAGCTTCTGGAAGCTTACGTAGTCATTGTTGAGGAGCTGAACCTGGATCTCATTGTTCAACCCTCTCATTAACAGGTACTGCTTCCTGTGGTCTGAGTTGACATCCTCGGGGGCATACCGGGACAGTTGCGTGAACTTGTTGAGGTACTCATTCACACTTCTCTGTCCTTGGCAGAGACCTTCAAATTCCTGTCTCTTGAGCATCATTACACCAGCAGGGATGTAATGAGAGCGGAAACTCTCTTTGAACTCAGTCCAAGTGATTGTCTCTGGGTCGACATGGGCGTTGCATAGGGCATCCCACCAGTCAGCGGCAGCTCCCATAAGTTGGTGCGACACAAAGAGAACCTTCTCTCGGTCATTGCACTGAACAATGGCAAGCTTCTTCTCCATGGATTTCAACCAATCATCGGCCTCCATGGGATCACTAGCTTGAACAAAGGTGGGTGGCCAAGTCCTCATGAACTCTCCCAGTCTGTTGTGAGCCGGCGGTGGTGGTGGCGGTGGTGCCAGAACGGGGTTGTTGTTGGCCTGCAACTGACCCAAAGTTTGGATCATGGTTTGCATAAGCTGATTCTGCATGGCCATCAACCGTTCCAGGTTGTTCTCACCAGCTCCGGGGTTAACAGGAACTTCATCGTGGTCATCCTCTTGGTTGTCGCGGATGTTCCTTCGGCCGGCGTTTCCCCTCACCATCTATGAGAGAGGACGAAATAGAATAGAAGGTTAGAAGGTTAGGTAGGTCCCTTCAACTATATGCATCAAGGTGAGTTGGACTGTATATATATACTAGCCCATATGAGGATGTGAACAAGTGCCGAAACATTTCACACATCTTTCCACTTACGTGTGGATATGGACAACGTTTGGAGACGTCCCAAAACTCACACTAAGCACACAATCACAAACAATCATTGCAAGGGCTCACACAACTCATATTCAAGGCTGGTTTCCTATGCCAAGGTAGTTTTAAAGCCAATCTAAGCGTCCTATGGTGCTTCCTATGGTCAGCGTGGCTTAGCTACAATCTGTATCTGATACCAATATGTGATTCCTATTTAGGTCTGTAACCTACTGTCAACCCGTGGCTCTAATATCAATCTGAGATTTCTATCTAGGCGTGTAACCTACTGTCAACTCGTGGCTCTGATACCAATCTGTGAGGCCCTCAATTCTGTGGAAAACCACGGAACCAAGAACTAATGCATATGTGTGCCCAGGATGTTCATCACACATACACATATGTTCCACAAACTGAATTCAGATTATATATTACCACGAATAACAGAGTTATTACAATATCTCATGAGTCTTGGACTCATGCTCACAGCGGAAGTCTTTATTTCTACGCAGCGGAAGTCTTTATTCTAATGCGGAAGCAATCTAACTAATGCGGAAGAAAATCTAAGCAGAAGTGGCTCCATCTCTACTCCCTCCACAGGCAAGGTTGAGAACAGATTACGCGCCTAATGCTCCACTTGGTCTCCATAGAAATCTTCTTCTGTTGCTGATGATGAAATAATAATGCAAGTTTGAGTACAATGATGTACTCAGCAAGTGCGGGAAAAACATGATATGTAGCTCATAACAAGGTAGGTATAAAAAGGCTCATTTGCAGAAAAGCAGATTCATAAAACCATGATAAAACAGCAACTTAACTTTAGATGAATGTAATCCTAGCATGTATTATATTACCACCATACCTCCATCACTTTCCATGTTCCACCCGAACATTAACCAACTTCATTCTTGCTCACGAATACCTCCTCGTATTCGCTACCACCTCACGAATACCTTCTCGTATTCGCTACCATCTTATCTCATAAACAACTTCGTCTCACACCGAGACCAATCTCGTTGCCATGACTCAACAGTCATGCAACCATCTTGTCACCCGGACTCAACAGTCCCAAAACCAAACCATAACCATAATTAATAACCATAACCAAGAACCATCCCAATAACCATCCCAACTAATCATGGCAGTTGGCTAGGCGCTCGTGACCGTAACCTCGGCTATCATGATAGTTTTAAGAACCCTGCAGAGTTTGCACCTATTTACCCACAAGTTTGTGATTTCGTCACCCGTCGGCGACTGCAGAACCTCCATTATACCAGTACACAACCGTCGGTGTATGGGCAAGGGATCACAAAATAGCCTTTACAAAGGGGTTACTAGATGTATGGACTCACTAAGGTTTCACCGGCAGGCTAGAATCTCCAATTCTCCCACCCACGGGCCCCCTCTTGTGCCATGCAGTTCCTAGGGCAGTCCTCACTCGACTCCCATTCCCCGCGCCTTCCACAGTCCATAACACTCTAGCAACATACCTAATTACTCAGCTAAGCCGCACCCATACTTGGCCTTGTGGTGGCACTGTTATCCTGGCATGTGCATGCATGAACCGGTCCTTAGATCTACGGAAAGTAAACCACCATCTCATGCTACCTCATTCACAAACCCTGGCTTGCCTAGATCTCCCTCCGATCCATGTTAATTAACGTCATCAGTTTCTCATTATCATTACGAGTACAGTTAGCTAGACACATCTATCTCGCTTCCCAATCCCATGGACTCAGCAAAGCATAAAGCAAAAACCATACCCGACTCATAAACTTCCCTGGCGACAAGGGTGGTTTAACCAAAACTAGTAAACTCCTATAAAAAGGGTTTCCCATCATGTTTGACTCAGCACACACACCTTTTCGCAAAACAAAACAGTTTCACCCAAAACATAGGATCAATATGGTCAAGGAGCACTTGCCTTGTTCTTGCGGTTTCGGTTGTTCTTGCATGGCTTGCATGGATTTTATGATGAACAGAGGTGTTCGGATCAAAGGTGGACGTGGCGATGATCTTGTCTTTTGATCAACCTGATCATCAAGTGATCTGTCCACGAGAAGGCTTCTGTTCAAAAGGAATCAAAGAACAGATGCAAAGAAAACACAACGATGTCGTAAGGTGGTATTGGAGACCTACCTTACGTTCTTCTCGGTCTCGAGGTCCTCCTCAGATCGTTGGGCTTTCCTCCGGTGATCTTCCTTGCTGCACTCCGGCGATGGTTTACTCGGTGGGTTGGGACTAGGGCTCTAAGTCGTCGGCTCAGGAGTTGGAAAAGAAGTTTGTGGTTTCGGCCAGAGGTTCTGGGTTCTATTTATAATCGGGAAGAGAAGAGTCCTAATCTGATTGTATCCCGAATAAGAGTCCTGTTCAAATTTATCGTTGAATCTTACAACTTATCTTTAGTTGATTTGGTGCGGTATCATTGTGGAATTCAGGTCGGTTTTTGTTCCGGTATTTCTACGCATACATCATCCAAAAACCGTTCCTAGAACTCGTTACCTCCTCGGTGATGAGCTCCGGAGGCTCCATGTTTCCACCGGGTCCTGGTCTCTCCCTCTCCACAGGGACGAGCTCCGGTTGTGCCACGTGTCAAGTGAGCAAGACTTCCCTCTCCTTCGGAGGTGAGCTCCGCGTGCGCCACGTATCCTGGGGGTCGGGACCTCCTCTCTTACTCAAAGGTGGCTCCGCACACGCCATGTGTCAGTGCCGGACCTTTCCTCTCTTCTCAGAGACAAGCTCCGAGGTTGACACGTGTCCAACAGTGACGGACTTCCCGGAGATAAGCTCCGGTGGCGACATGTGTTCAATGGAACCAGACCTCTTGGAGGTGAGCTCCGAGATCGACATGTATCCCGCGCGACCGGTCCTCTGATTTCCATGGTGACTAGCTCCGAAGGTGACATGTGTCCTGCGGAAAATGCCTTTGCTTCTTCCGTAGAGGCTATCTCAGGACAACACGTGTCCCACAGGGTAGGACCTCTCCCCTTTTGCGGAGATGAACCCCGAGCCTGCCACGTAGTCATTTTAGCGGCGGACCTCTCCCCACTTCACAGGGATGAGCTCCAAACACGCCACGTGGCCAGCGGGCCGCGAAAGTTGTCTTCGACGCTCTCTGTGAACTGTATTCGGCTCTTACTGGCTACCTTTTTGATATTTTCTCTGTTCGCACTTCTTTTTTTAAAATGTTTTCTCTACATGAAATATGAATACATGCAGAAACCAGAGATGAGGGTATCACATGGAACCCCGGCGCCTCACGCACAGAATTGCCCAAGCCCCGTATACCGGACCAGGACCGTAAGCCAAGACTAGGAGACGTGGAAGGGAAAGCCCTCGAGGAGAATTACGCTTCCTCTACCTGTGTGCAGGACCTCCAGGTTTTAGCTACAGGGACCGCACAGGGAAGGGTCGGAGCTATCGACTACTCCAGCGCAAGACCGGAGGATCCGGGTCTCCCCCCCCCCCCCCCCCCCCCCCCCCCGCCCCCGCAGGGGCGAGCCCCGAATGCCCCACATGTACCAGCGGGACCGGAGCTCCCCACTCCTCAAAGGATAGCCCCGGGCCCGCCGCGTGGCTAGCAGAGCCGGACCTCGACCCCCCACTGGGGCGGGCTCCCAAGGCTCCACGTGCCCCGCGGGGCCGGACCTCCCTCTCCTTAAAGGAGCTCCGGGCCCGCCACGTGGTCAGCAGATCCGGACTCCTCCCCCGTCCTCACGGGGCGAGCTCCGAAGACTCCTTGAGCCCTTGACACAATGAGGGCCAACGGAGGGTGTTTGTGCAAGACTTCAAAATTGGTGAAGACCTCCGAGTACCTTGCGGAGCTAAGGACTCGGATAGGCCAAGCCAAGAATAAGATAAGAAAACACAGGCACAGAAAACAACAAGGGTCTATTCATTCAAGGCTCCATGAGCTGGACTACAGACCCAACAAAAGCAAAAAAAAGGTACAAGCCCTAGGATTCCCCTGGCTCGCGCCGGAACCTAGAGGCTACAAGGGCCGCCACATCCCCGACTTCAGCCCTGGCCGCTTCTTCCCGCTCCGCGGCGGGACCCTGCCTCACTGGCTCCAGAGAGAGGGAGGGATTCCGGCTCTGGAAGCACGCCAGCACGTGCATAGCAACCTCCATCGCCAGGCCCCGTCTCTCCGCCTCGAGCTCGCCGGCAACCACAGCTTCAAGCCTTTCCAGCTTGGTGCCAATGGACTCGAACGCAGGGATCACCTCGGCTACCTTCTACGCCGGAGCCTCTGCCTTCACCGGGCTGAAGCCAAGGGGAATCAGGGCGGACCCTGCCTGATCGATGAAGCTCCACACCGCTCGGGCCTCGGCGGACCACGAGGCCTGGAGCTCCTCCATCTCACGGCGGGCTGCCAACAAGGCGTCACGACCTTCCTTGGAGAATGTCTTCTCCTTGGCTGCCAAAGAGCCTTCACGAAGCTGGAGACCCTGGGCGAGCTGCTCCAACTCTGAAGCCCGGAGGTCGACTGCCAGCTCCCGATCCAGCACCACCTGGCGCTCCCGGGAGACCTGCTCCTCCCTTGCGACCAGATCTGCCTCCCGAGTCTCCAGCTCCTTAGCTCGGGCCCTCAGGTCGCCCTCGCCAGCCGCCAGTCGCGCGGTGACCTTCCTCGCCTCAGCCGCCACAGCATGCTCCCGGTCCGCGATGACGCGCTCGCGGCGCGCCAGCTTCAGCCGCACCTCCTCCAAAGCAGAGAAGTTCGCCTCGACCTGGGCATGTGCCTCGTGGGTCTCCTGGTGGAGCCGCCGAGTCTTGGAGTCCAGGCGGTCGACGGCCCTCTTCTGACGGTCAAGGAGCACCTCCATGACGTCGAGTGACATCCGCCTTGAGTCAAGCTCCGTCCTTACCTCCTCGGTCCGCTGCTTCAAGAGCTGCCCCCAGCTGAGGAGGCGATCCCTCTCTCGTGGGTGCTCCTCCCGCTCACGACCGAGCACGGCCAGGACCTGTCAGACGCTCGTCTGGGCAAGCTCAAAGGCATCTGCCAGGGGCAGCGTGGCGGCAGAGGCTGAAGCCGAGCCCCCAAATTCCTCCATCACGTCGTCATCAGGAGGAGCTAGCGCTTCAGCGACCAGGATGAGGCGCTGATCAGAAGAAGCCAGCACTAGAGCGGGGCCGCTCCCGGCGCACCCCGGTTCACTGCTCGCCGAAGGGCCCGTAGCTGCTTCTCCCGCTTCGACACTAGAAGGTGGGGCGCCACCAGCCGGACCCCCGAACCGTCAACAACTGTCGGCTCCCGAACTGGTGAAGGGGGATAAGCGGGTGATGACGCCGCTGCCGCAGGAGCCGGACCGACCGGCGTAGGAGGAGCCTGCGCCGGCTTGGGGGTCGCCGGAGCCGCTTTGGCTTCTGGGCGCTGCGGCGCAGATCCCCCATCGGCCAGAGATGGCCGGGAAACGGAAACGTTACCGGCACTCAGTGAGTCCCTGCAAACATGGGAGGCTCTCGGGTTAAGGAAAGAAGAAAAGAATGCAGGCTCTGGAACCCGGTAAGGGCGACACTTACCGAGGACACGAGCGCTCCAACGGGCTCTGAACCCCGGCTTCTGAGCCGGGGAAGGACCACTAGAGCCCGCCGTCGCCACCGGGGGCTGCCCCGCAGTCACCCGGACTGGTGAAGCAGGGGACGCTTCGGAAGCCCCCCTAGGCATCGATCCAGCTCCCGAGGCACGGGGCGCCTGCGCCCCTGCATGTGTCCCGGCGCTGCTCCGCCCAGCACCGCCTTCTACCGAGCCTGCAGCAGGGGTGCTCACAGGCTGGGGCGCCTAAGCCCTAGGCTCGCCCCTGGGCATCGTAGCACCAGTACTCCCCCTTGGAGCTCCACCTCCTGAGGAAGGAGGGCGCGACTTCCGGGGACCCTCGTGTCGTCGCCGCTCAAGAGGAGTCCCGTCGAAACGAAGAGCCCGAGGTCTCTTGGAGTCGCCACCAGACGAGTTGACGTCTCTAGGCGAAGGACGCACAGGTACCCTGGTTCCCTGACTTGGCGCGAACGCCGCCGCCGGAGGAGACCGGGCGCGTTTTTTCTCCGGAGGCAAGTTGGAAGCCATGGCAGATGGAAGCTCAAGAACAGGGAAGACAAGGGCGCAAGAGCTCAAGGAAACAAGGAAGATTCAAGCGCAGGGAAGTGCGAAGGGAAGTCGCGATGCGGGTGAGATCCCCTTTTAAACTTCCCAGGCGTGATTCAAAGCGGTTTGAAACTCTTCGAATACGCTGCTTGGACAACCGCTTCAGCTCCAAGAACGAGCGTCGATGACAAGTGGACCCAAGTCTTTCAGTTGAAGCAGTGGGCCAAGAAGTCAGTCTCTCAAGAAGATGAGCCGGCAGGACGCTTCGGCGGTTCCCGAAAAGGCGTTGCGACATGCGGAAGTGGCAGCCATGGGAACCGCTGCAGTAAAAGCAGCCATCAAGTGGGGCACGCGCTCCCATGATCCCTCGACTGTTCGTGCTCCGGCAACGGTCAAATCGGGTCTTTGAGAAGGTGTGCGGAGTGGAAGAGACGGGGCGCCACCTCGGGCTCGTTATCTCCCTCGAGATGGGCCCGGGGGCCACTGTCGGTACCCTCAATATGGGGTACTCCCGCGCGCAGGGGAAACTGTCTAAGGACCTCGCCCCTCTCCGCGGGGAGAGCTCCGAGGGTGCCACGTGTCCAGCGGGGCCGGACCTCCCTCTCCTCAGAGGATATCTCCGGGCCCGCCACGTGGCCAACAGAGCCGGACCTCCCCCCTCCGCGGGGAGAGCTCCGAGGGTGCCACGTGTCCAGCGGGGCCGGACCTCCCTCTCCTCAGAGGAGAGCTCAGGGCCCGCCACGTGGCCAACAGAGTCGGACCTCCCCCCTCCGTAGGGAGAGCTCCGAAGGCTCCACGTTTCCAGCGGGGCCGGACCTCCCTCTCCTCAGAGGAGGGCTTCGGGCCCGCCACGTGGTCAGCAGAGTCGGACCTCCCCCCTCCGCGGGAAGAGCTCCGAAGGCTCCACGTGTCCAGCGGGGTCGGACCTCCATCTCCTCAGAGGAAGGCTCCGGGCCTGCCATGTGGTCAGCAGAGCCGGACCTCCCCCCTCCGCGGGGAGAGCCCCAAAGGCACCACGTGTCCAGCGGAGCCGGACCTCTCCCTCTCCTCAGAGGAGAGCTCCGGGCCCGCCACATGACCAGCGGAACAGTGCTGCCTGCCCCCGCGCGGTAGGCAGCAAGAGTTAAGACGCGCCATACCTTGCCCGTACAAGGTATTCAAGACCCGCACCTTCCCAAGGCGCGGAGACGCGGGGCACACCTCTGTGAGGTGCCGTTGCGCCCAATCACATCGCAGTGAAGATTGGCACGTCGCGTCAGAGGCTGTACGCCAATAATCATAGCGACAAGACATCCCCTGCCGCCCCTGCCATCATCAACCACTACGACTAGCTTGCGGCATGGGCAGGGCGGCAGAACGAAGACTTAGAAGCCCTCGCTAGAGACAGCTACCGGCGTAACTGCGGATATGGTAGATGGCAGTCAATCTCCCCGGGACCACCTGTCGGGTCCCGGGCCCACCTTGTAAGCCACCCGAGTCTTGGACTATAAAAGGCTCGGGTAGGCAATGTTAGCAAGGGTTCGACTCTTTGCACACTTATGCTCCAGCATCCGAGCACCCAACTCATCCTCAAGCTCAGAACTCCAGTTCTGAGAGTCAAGCAATACAACGAGCATCTCTACTCACCGTGGACATAGGGTTTTACGCTCCGGCGGCCTGAACCACATAAAACTCCCTGTGTCAAGCTTCTCCTTCAATCGTCCCTAACGCGTAAGCTCTCCGTGAGTGACTAGCCCCTCCAAAATGGAACCTTCGCGGGCTACCCAGAGCAGGCCCAGGGGAAGTGTCGACAACACACTTCAACACTCCCCATCATACTCTTTCAAATGGTTTGCATGTTGACTCCCTTGATTATAACCTTCTATCCATATCCCAATTATGTGATAAAGGTTATAATTGTATGTTCACTAACGAGGGTGTGACTGTATTGAGAAGAAGCAATGACTCAATCGCCTTTAAGGGTGTACTCAAGGGAAATCTTTACCTTGTGGATTTCACCACGGATAAAGCTCAACTTGACACGTGTTTAATGGCGAAGACCAACATGGGATGGCTGTGGCATAGAAGGCTAGCCCATGTTGGGATGAGGAACTTGCAAAAACTTCTCAAGGGAGAACACATTCGAGGCTTGAAGAATGTTGTTTTTGATAAGGATAGGCCATGTAGTGCTTGTCAAGCCGGAAAGCAAGTTGGAGCTCAACATCCATCCAAAAATGTCATGATGACCACAAGACCCTTGGAGCTACTTCACATGGACCTCTTCGGCCCAATCGCCTACATAAGCATCGGCGGTAACAAATATGGTCTTGTTGTTGTAGATGATTATTCTCGTTTCACTTGGGTGTTCTTTTTGCATGACAAAGGAGAAACTCAAGGTGTGCTCAAGAAATTCTTGAGAAGAGCTCAAAATGAGTTCTCCTTAAGAATTAAGAACATGAGGAGTGATAACGGCACCGAGTTTAAGAACACTCAAATGGAAGAATACTTGGATGAAGAAGGCATCAAGCATGAGTTTTCAGCCTCCTACTCCCGTCAACAAAATGGGGTTGCTGAGAGGAAGAATAGAACTCTCATTGAGATGGCAAGAACCATGCTTGATGAGTACAAGACGTCGGAACGGTTTTGGGCAGAAGCGGTTAACACCGCTTGCCATGCCACAAACCAGTTGTATCTTCATCGACTTTTGAAGAAGACGTCTTATGAACTTCTAACCGGTAACAAACCAAACATCTCTTATTTTCGTGTCTTTGGAGGCAAGTGTTATATTCTCAACAAGAAGCCTAGGACTTCGAAGTTTGCCTCAAAGTCCGATGAAGGTTTCTTGCTTGGTTATGACTCAAACAACTACGCTATCGTGTTTTCAACAAAACTTCGGGAATTGTTGAAATAGCGAGAGACGTAGTGTTTGATGAGACTAATGACTCCCAAGTGGAGCAAGTTGATCAAAGTGTGCTAGATAAAGAAGAGGCTCCACAAGAAGCACTTAAAAGGATGGCACTTGGAGAAATGTTTCCTCAAGAACATCCTCAAGACTCAAATGATCATCCAACAAATGAAAATATGTCTCCCTCTCATGATCAAGCTCAAGATGAGCAAGGCCAACCTCAACAAGATCAAAACGATCAAAGTCAAGATAGAGGATTGGATCAAGGGGGAGACGAAGAAAAGAGTGACAATGAAGATGAAGATCAAAGAGTTCAACCACCTCATCCAAGAGTGCACCAAAGTGTTCAACGGGATCATCCCGTCGACAACATACTAGGAGATATCTCCAAAGGGGTGACCACTCGCTCTCGAATGGCTAATTTTTGTGAACATTACTCTTTTGTTTCCTCTTTGGAGCCCCGCAAGTTAGAAGAAGCACTACAAGATCCGGATTAGGTGGTGGACATGCAAGAGGAGCTCAATAATTTTGAAATAAATCAAGTGTGGGATCTTGTGAAGCAACCCAACGCAAATTTTGTGAGAACCAAGTGGGTATTCCGCAACAAGCAAGACGAGTATGGGGTTGTAACAAGAAAAAAGACAAGACTTGTTGCAAAGGGATATGCACAAGTAAAAGGTTTGGATTATGATGAAAATTTTGCTCCCGTAGCTAGGCTTGAATCAATTCATATCTTGCTTGCTTTTGCAACTCACCATGATTTCAAGCTATACCAAATGGATGTGAAAAGCGCTTTCCTCAACGGTCCAATCAAGGAGGAAGTGTACGTGGAGCAACCACCTAGATTTGAGGAAGATAAGTATTCTAACCATCTCTTTAAACTTCGGAAAGCCCTCTATGGCCTCAAACAAGCTCCTAAAGCTTGGTATGAGTGTCTTAAAGATTTTCTTATTAAAAATGGTTTTAGGATAGGAAAAGCAGACTATACACTCTTCACTAAGCATTTTAACGATGATTTATTCGTGTGCCAAATATATGTCGATGACATTATATTTGGTTTTACTAACAAAGATTTTTGTGATGAGTTTTGAAAGATAATGACTGAAAGGTTCGAGATGTCAGTGATGAGGGAATTGAAGTTCTTCCTAGGATTCCAAGTCAAACAACTCAAGGAAGGAACGCTCATAAGTCAAACTAAGTATACTCAAGACATACTTAAGAGGTTTGACATGGACAAAGCCAAACCCATCAATACTCCCATGGGAACCAACGGACATCTTGACCTTAATGAAGATGGTCCAAGTGTGGACCAAAAGGTATTTCGTTCCATGATAGGCTCTTTGCTTTGTCTTTGTGCATCTAGGCCCGACATAATGCTTAGTGTGTGTATGTGTGCACGGTTCCAAGCCGCTCCTAAGGAGTTCCACTTGACAGCCGTTAAGTGGATTCTTAGATATTTGGTTCACACTCCTAACCTAGGACTTTGGTATCCCAAGGGATCCAAGTTCAATCTCATTGGATACTCCGATGCCGATTATGCCTTTTGTAAGGTGGATAGGAAGAGCACGTCAGGGACTTGTCAATTTCTTGATAGGTCCTTGGTTTCGTGGTCTTCAAAGAAACAAAACTCCATTGCCCTATCCACAGCCGAAGTGGAGTACGTCGCAGCCGGGAGTTGTTGTGCACAACCCCTATGGATGCGACAAACTCTTAGGGACTATGGTTACACTTTGAGCTATATTCCACTCCTATGTGACAATGAGAGTGCCATCAAGATTGCTCACAATCCCGTGGAGCATTCTAGAACCAAACATATTAATATCCGTCACCATTTCCTGAGAGATCACTCTATCAAGGGAGATATCGTTATCCCTCATGTTAGGAGTGAGAAGCAATTGGCGGACATCTTCACAAAACCCCTTGATGAGAAACACTTTTGTGACCTAAGGAGTGAACTGAATATCCTAGATTCTCGAAATGTTGCTTGAAGTGTGCACATCTGTTTCTTGCTTGTTTATAAACTTCAAAAACTGCATGTTTTCAACATACTACCCTAATCTCTCTTACTCTATGAAAACTATGTTCAAAAGGACTCTTTGTCAAATATGGTCATTGTTTGTTTGATGTATGCTTACTGACCATGTTTGCCAAAGATATTTGCAAAAACTTGTCCAAAAGGATCATATTTTTTAGCTAAAACTCAAATTATATGAACTTCAGCTTGTAGCCGGACTAGTCCGCCTAGGAGGTCGGACAAGTCCGGCCCCAGAGAAGTCCGTATCTGGTCCGCCAACAGGACTTATCTGGACAACAAGTCGTACTAGTCTGGGCCCGCCAGACACGTGTCACCACCGGAGCTCACCCTTGTGGAAGGGATGAGGTCCGGCCCCGCGGGACACTTGTTGCCACCGGAGCTCACCCCTGTGGAAGGGATGAGGTCTGGCCGCGCGGGACACGTGTCGCCATCGGAGCTCACCCCTGTGGAAGGGATGAGGTCCGGTCCCGCGGGACACGTGTCGCCACCGGAGCTCACCCCTGTGGAAGGGATGAGGTCCGGCCCCGCAGGACACGTGTCGCCACCGGTGCTCACCCCTGTGGAAGGTATGAGGTCCGGTCCCGTGGGACACGTGTTGCCACCGGAGCTCACCCCTGTGGAAGGGATGAGGTCCGGTCCCGCGGGACACGTGTCACCACCGGAGCTCGCCTCTGAGGAGAGGAGAGGCCCCGGCCCGCTAGACACATGTTGCCACCGGAGCTCGCCTCTGAGGAGAGGAGAGGCTCTCGCCCGCTGGACACGTGTCGCCACGGGAGCTCGCCTCTGAGGAGAGGGGAGGTCCTGCCCCGCCGGACACGTGGTGCCCTCGGAGCTCTCCTTTGAGGAGAGGGGAGGTCCGGCCCCATTGGACACGTGGCGCCCTCGGAGCTCGCCTCTGAGGAGAGGGGAGGTCCGGCCCCGCCAGAGACGTGGCGCCCTCGGAGCTCGCCTCTGAGGAGAGGGGAGATCCGGCGTCGCTAGACACGTGGCGTCCTCGGAGCTCACCTCTGAGGAGAGGGGAGGCCCGGCCCCGCTGGATACGTGGTGCCTTCGGAGCTCACCCTAGCAGTGGCCACGTGGCAGGGTCGGACTTTGCAGCGGACAAGTCCAAACCGGACTAGTTCGCCTGGGGAGGCCGGACAATTCTGGCCCCAGAGAAGTCCGGCCCTGGTCCGCCAACCGGACTTGTTCGGACACCAAGCCGGACTAGTCCGGCCCCTGGGGATTTAACCTCCCAGGGGAGGCCAGACCTATGAGAAGCACACAGCCGACCCTAGGTTTTGGTGTGACTTTCACTGCGATTACTACCGCTTGGTGTACCTAAAAATGAAGACCCCAATCACTCAAGCTCAATGGATAGATTGGGACTACATTGCCAAAAGGGAGCACAAAGCTTTTGATGTAGTGATTGAAGCCGCGGAGCGCCATAGAATCAAGGAAATCATGAGCTTCAAGTATGACTGGAACATTGAGGTATTTGTGCAGTTCTACACCACTGTGTACTTCTCCACCTACGGTGACCGGAAAATCACCTGGATGACTCATGGAGAGCAGTACTCAGTCACCTATGAGAGGTTTGCACAAATACTTGGCCTTGAGAAGCACTTGGATCATGAGATTATCATTTCCAATCTCAAGGCAGTGGACAAGGATCATCTTGAGTATAATGTATCCTAGTCATGTTCCCTATGAGGCCGGGCTTGCTAGGAACATCAAGCCGTTCTATTGCATCCTCAACCGGATTCTGAGGAGGACCATTGCCCCCAAGGATGGAGATGCACGGGTAATTCAAGGAAACTTAAGGCGTCTCCTCCTCTTGTTAGATGGTGAAGAGAAGTTAAACCTTGTTGAGCACATTTATGATGACATCTTCAACATCTCTCACACTCCCAACCGCTCATGTGGTTATGCACCATACATCATGTGCCTAATTGAGAAGGTGTCGGGGATAGTCTTTGTCAAGGATGTCACTCAGCGACCTCTATGTCTTCAGCTACCCCCCATTGTGCTAGAACCCTCAAGGAGGAAAAATGCTCAACCTCCGTCCAGCTCAGCGGCCCCTTCTAGCTCAGCGGCTCCCCCATCATCTCCTCCTCCGCAGTCCATGAGCGGATTCTTCAAGTGCTCCAACGCCCTTTTCGCCTCTTGTCAGCGTGTGCAGGTACGGACTCGACGCATGGAGAGGCGTCAGGAGAAGTACCTCAAGGATGTGTGTGACAAGCTTGAGGTACCCATGTCTCCCCCTGAGGAGAGTGATGGGGAACTCACTCCATATCCAGAGTTCACCGCTGATGAGCTCGCTCAGTTCAGGGAAGATGGAAGCTCTTCCAAGGTCGTGCCTCCATCCACCACCGCCGACGAAGAAGAGGATACGGAGGCTACGGAGAGCGATGAAAATGGCGATGAAGAAGAAGATGAAGAAGAAGACGAAGAAGATGACGATGAGACTTAGACGTATCTTCTTCCCTCTTTTCCTTTTTGGTGCATTGATGCCAAAGGGGGAGAAATGTGAAAAGGATGTCCTATTTTTTATCATCTTCTAGTCTTGTAATAGATTTTTTGGACATGACTATCTGGTAATAGATCTTTTGGACATGACTATCTTGTAATAGATCTTTGGGCATGGCTATCTATGTTTTATGTTTTATGCATGACTATCTTTTGTGTAAAACTACGTGTTGAATTCTATGGTTGTTTTATGCTTATTGTCTTATCACATTTTTTTAGCACAACACGTAGGCACCCCACCATGACATGTGAATGTATGCCAACTCCCCTCTTTTACTCTTACATTCATTCATGGGGAGTTTTGCATACGTACACTTGTTATAAAAATAAATTTTTTACCTCTTATGTTGAAACTTAATGTGTTGTCATCAATCACCAAAAAGGGGGAGATTGTAAGTGCATCTAGGCACCCCCGTGGGTTTTGGATGATTGATGACAAATTAAGAGACTAATGAGCTGAGGTGATCATAAGCACATGACATTTCCAAGGCGGACACCTAAACTCTCAAAAAATGAAAAAGATGAAGAACAGCGTCGAAGACTCGAAGAGTAGAAATTAGGGTTTCACTTGAGTCTTTAGTAGGCTAGCCGTGTAAAAGAAAGAGTGTGTGTGTCAAGTGCACTGAGATCATAGAAGAGAGCTCAAAGAGTTAGAAGTGTCAAATCTTTAGTGGAGAGAGGTAGAGAGGTAAAGTTGGGCAGGTCGGACTTGTCCGGGGAAGAGGACGGAATAGTCCGGAAGTCCTACGGTTTAGTCTGTTTTGGGGACTAAGAGTTCCTGAGTGAGATCGGACCTGTCCTTTTGGACGGACTAGTCCATTTATCTCTTGGTGAGATTATTTTTGGGGCTAAGTCCTGGTAGACCGGACATATACGCCTCAGTGGTCGGACTAGTCCGGGCTAGCCAGACTTGTCCATTTTCACACGGACTAAGAGTTCCTGTGTGAGTTCGGGCTAGTCCGTTCTAAGACGAACTAGTCTGTATGGGTGTGAGATGAGAGCTCCCATGGGTAAGTCTTGGTGGACCGGACTTGTCCGCCTCAGTGGCCGAACTAGTCCGAGTCCTCGAGACTTGTCCGTTCTCACCCGGACAAATAGTTCCTGTGTGAGATCGGACTAGTCCAGTGTGAGGTGGACTAGTACGGACTTTCGGTAGGTGGCAACCGTTGGATTCGGGACTTCTATAAAAGGAGATGCCCTGACTTCATTTAGAGTAACCTGGAACCCTAGCGCCGCCACAGCGATCCTAGAGCCCCCCCCCCCCTAAGCCTTCTCTCTTGCCTACTCACCCTCTAGAACCAATTCTTGAGTGGATTTGGGTGTGTGAGGAGAGGAGAAGGAAGAACTTCGTGTTTAAGGCTCTCGGTGTGATCTCGTGCACTTGGTGTGATCTGTGGCTGAAAGCATCTAGGCCCCCGTGAGGTATGGTTTCGGTGATTAATGACAACCGTTCGTTATTACTAATGAGTTTGAGGATGCGAGGTTTCACGTATATCACATCAAACGTTAATGAACTATCTATTCACACCATCTACTGCTCATTGGACACAAATGGAGACCCCTCAACGATCTATTCTAAGGGGTTATTCGATACTCATGAAGACTAAATGAAGAACTCATACAACGACTCTATTCTATCAAAATTGGCAACACAAGAAGCTTACACTTCATCAAAATATCATTTCAAACAAGTGTCAAAGAGGTCACTCAAGAAGAATCCAAAAGATCAACTCAAAACAACTCGAAGCAAACAAGTTGCACTCACCGGATCATCCGATGTCTTGCAAAATGACTACATCGGTCGAGTTTGAGTTGGCAGAAGAAGAAGACCTCAGAGCCCAGTACACACCGGATCATCCGATGTGAAGGAAGTGGCACATCGTTTGACTTCAACAGAAGGATGATTTCTGAATTATTCTGAAGAAGTACACATCGGATCATCCGATGATGAAGTAAGTGTACATCGGTCAATTTCAACCGAGACATTATTTCTAAACCAATTCTGAAGATCAACCCACCGGATCATCCGATGATGAATTGAAGTAACATCGGTCGATTAAAAGATCCAACGGTTATATCCAACGGTCACATCTGACACATGACATCAGCTAATTTGGAATTCGACCGATGCTCATATAAAGGGGTGCATCGGAGGATCCGATGTTCACTGAAAAAGTCTGCCTACTTTTCCAACGGCTATCTCGTGTGGGCTGGCTATAAATACCCCTCCAACCAGCCATTTCGTCAAGTCTTGATCACCAGAGCCTCACTACACATCCTCAAGCATTCAAGACCAAGAGCTACCACTTCCACACTTCAAAACCTCTTGTACTCCAACTATAGGTTATATCTAGCTAGAGAGAAGCTTGTGTGCGTCCATTCTTGGTGATTGGAATCTCTAGGCTAGTGAGAGAGAGTGTCTTGGTGACTTCTCTCACCTTGTAAAAGTTGGAGGAAGAAGAGATCGCTCCGGAGCTTACCAAGACGTTTGTGGAAGCCCGGAGGATCACCATTGTACAAGGCTTGAGCTCCACCTTGCCGGAGAAGGCGAACGGAGAAAGATAGTGGATTCCCTTGTCTTGGTGACTTGGGAGTGGCTATACCCTTTGGTGGGTGCCACAACGTGGACGTAGGTAGATTTTTGTGATCTTACCGAACCACGGGAAAAATCGCCGTGTCTCCGAGTCTCCGCGGGAGTTTGCATCTCTCTCCTCACCCCCTTACTATTACGCATTTACTATTCCGCACTTAACACTCTTGCTTGCGTAGTTAGTTCGCATAGGGAATTGGGATTCAACCATTAAGTTTTAAATTGCTCTAAAATTTTGAAAAAGCCCAATTCACCCCCCCTCTTGGGCGTTTTGATCCTTACAATTGGTATCAGAGCAAGGTTGCTCATTGGATCATTCTAGCTTCACCGCTAGAGAGCGAAAATGGCCAAGAATGGGGGTTCGGTTCCTACCTTCGAGGGCAAGAATTTTGCTTATTGGAAAGCACGCATGTGCGCTTACCTTGAGGCAATTGCTCCCGAAGTGTGGGAAGCGACCCATGCGGGGTTTGGAAATCTTGACTATGTTGGTGACCAATTAAAATGGGATGCTAAGGCTAGAAATGCCATATATGAATGCATTAGTCAAGATGTCTTTGCTAGGATTGCTAGTAAGGAAAAAGCATGTGAAATTTTGGCATGTCTAATTGAAATACATGAGGGCTCATCTCGTGTTAAAGAACTCAAATATCACATGCTTAAATCAAAATATGATGAATTTAAGATGTTTCCTCATGAGAATGTTAACCAAATGTTTTCTCGTTTAAATGTGCTCATTGAGGAAATTAACGCACTTGACATTGCTTCTCTTGGCAAGGGACTTATCAATCGCAAGATCCTCATGCTTCTACCCAAGCCCAAGTACAACATTATCAATTCAATGCTCCAAAAAGAGTCACTAGACAACATTGAAGTTTCGGAGCTCATTGGAGAAATCCATGCTCATGAGATGAGCGTACTTGGAATGATGGAGGAGTCATCATAAAAAACCATTGCTCTCAAGGCTTCAACCAAGAAGACAACTCCCAAGAAGAAGAAAGTGGTTGAGCCTAGCTCAAGTGAAGAAGAGCAAGAAACAAGCGAAGATGATGATGATGAGCTTGCTTTGATGATGAGAAAATTCTCACGCCTCAACTCCAAGATTGCAAAGAAGGGATACTCTTATGATCCCAAAAAGAAAGCTTTCTTGCCAAGAAAAGATGAAAACAAGACGTGCTACAATTGTGGTGATCTAGGCCACATATCATATGATTGTCCAAGACCGGACAAAAGGAAGGAAAATGACAAGCATCACAAGCTAGAAGAAAGTGATGATGAAGAGGAGGTCAAGCCCAAGCGCTCTTTTGGAAAGAAGAAATTTGACAAAGGCAAGAAAACCAAGCTCTTTCCAAATTAAAGAAGAGAAGAGGGCCTCAAAAGGTCTTCATGTGTGAAGCCAATGAGTGGATCACGGATGAAGAGTCAAGCGACGAAGATAGTGAAGATGAAGAAAACTTGGCGGGCCTCGCCATCGTCAACAAGGATGACTCACCTCTTCGTCCACCCCCTATGTGCCTAATGGCGAAAGGTAACTCAAAGGTATGTGAAGATTCTAGTGATGATGATGATGAGCTTTCACCCGATGAATTAGCATCTATGATTAATGAATATCATGCCATTATAAAAAGGGAAAAGGCTAAGGTTAAGGCACTTGAGCTAGCTCGTGCTAAGCTTGAAAGTGCTAACCTCGAGTTGCATGACAAGTATGTAACCATACTTAAAGAGCATGACACGCTCAAATCAAATGTCAAGCAAATCGAGGAGGAGAATGCTCAAATCAAGCTTAAGTATCATGAGCTTGACTTAGCTAACTTAGCACTCTTGGCAAAGCACAATGAGTTGGTTCAAGAACATGAAGTGCTTAACCTTGCTTATGAAGCGATTGAACTTAAATTGAAAAACACAAAGAAAGAAACCCTTGATGGCAAAATATCATCTAATTCACATGCAACTAATATTTTGGATAAGTCTTTGCCTTTGAAAGCAAGCCCTAGGGAGAAGGAGCTAATGGACGAAATTGAAAGTCTTCGCACTAGTGTGGCAAGACTCTCTAAGGGGGAGGACAAGCACAAGGAAATCCTCTACCAACAAGCTAAAAGCTTCAACAAGAGAGGACTTGGATCCTTCCCGGTGCCCAACAAAGGAAAGGTGCCCTCACCGGAGCTTAGGACAAGCTTCATCAAGGAAGTTGGTTCCTATTGCCAACATTGTGAGGTCACCGGACATCACACGAGGGAGTGTCCTCTTCCCAACCGTCCTTCTCCCAAATTGCCTCCTAACTACAAATCTACCTTCAATGATTATCACTATCTATTGAGCAAAGTAGGTGGAAAGGTGAAGGCAAGGTTCATCGGCAAAGACATCAAGGGCATGAAGGGGAAGCTCCCCAAGCAACTTTGGGTCCCAAAATCACTTGTATCACACATACAAGGACCTAAGTTGGCTTGGGTTCCTAAACTCAAAAACTAACTTCATGTGTGTAGGTGAACTACAAAGCCGGAGGAAAGCATTGGGTACTCGATAGTGGGTGCACTCAACATATGACCGGCAATGATGGTATGTTCACCTCCATAGAGAACCCCGGCAATCATGAACAAGTCACCTTTGGTGATAACTCAAAGGGGAAGGAAATTGGTTTGGGTAAAATTGCTATTTCTCATGATTTGTCTATCTCTAATGTGCTTTACATTAAGTCTCTTAGTTTCAATTTACTTTCTATTGCACAATTATGTGATCTTGGACTAACGTGCACATTTGACAAGAATGGTGTTGTGGTGACTAGTGAATCAAGCAAAGAACTAATATTCAAAGGTTTTCGGCATGGACATCTTTACTTGGTGGACTTCTCCAACAAGGATGCTAGCTTGACCACTTGTCTTTTCACCAAGACGAGTTTGGGATGGCTATGGCATCGGCGCATTGCTCACATTGGGATGAGCAAGCTCAAGAAGTCGTTCAAGCTTGGGATGGTGACCGGCGTGAAGGATGTCACATTTGAGAAGAACAAGCTTTGTAGCGCGTGTCAAGCCGGGAAGCAAGTTGCCTCACACCATCCGATGAAGACAATGGTGTCAACCTCCAAGCCACTTGAACTACTTCACATGGACCTCTTCGGACCGTCCACATACCAAAGCCTTGGCGGTAACCTCTATTGTCTTGTTATTGTTGATGACTACTCTCGCTATGCTTGGACATTGTTTCTAGGTGACAAGGGTGAAACTCCGGAAATCTTCAAGACCTTCGCTAAACGAGCTCAAAGGGAATTTCAACTTCCCATCATCAAGGTCCGGAGTGACAACGGCACCGAGTTCAAGAACTACAACATTGGGGAGTGGTGTGATCGTGAAGGCGTGAAGCACGAGTTTTCGGCCACATACACCCCTCAACAAAATGGTGTCGTTGAAAGGAAGAACAAGACGCTCATCACCCTTGCAAGAGCAATGCTTGATGACTATGGCACGTCGGAGAAGTTTTGGGCCGAAGCAATCAACACGGCGTGCCATGCCGCAAATAGGGTCTATCTTCATCGACTACTTCAAAAGACCCCATATGAGCTCCTCATTGGGAGAAAGCCCAACATCTCCTACTTCCGAGTCTTCGGGTGCAAGTGCTACATCTACCGCAAGAAAAGGCTCGGTAAGTTTGAAAGAAGGTGTGATGTTGGTATCTTTCTTGGTTATGCGTCAAACTCAAAAGCATATCGAGTATTCAACTAAACCTCCGGGTTAGTTGAAGAAAGTTGTGATGTTGAGTTTGATGAGACTAATGGCTCCCAAGAGGAGAGTTTTGGTCATGATGATATAGATGATGAGCCTCTACGAGAAGCTATGAAGAACATGACCATAGGAGACATCAAGCCCGAAGTTGAGGAGAGCCATGATCAAGGGGGAGCCTCAAGTTCCAACATCAACACCTCCATGGCGCCTCAAATTGATGAAGAAGAAGAGAAAGATGATCCATTGCCAATGCAAGATTCACATGCCACACAACACCAAGAAGAAGAAGAAGTCCAAGGTCAAGTCCAACCACAAGACGAGCAAGATGCCTCACCACCACCAAGTGCCTCACAACCTCTTATGAGGCATGGGCGCATCTCCAAGGCACATCCGATGGATCAAATCATCGGAAGCCCGTCACGGGGAGTAAGTACTCGTTCTCGCCATGTTGCTTCATTTTGTGAGCACTACTCTTTTGTTTCATGTGTAGAACCCACAAATATTGAGGAAGCACTCCAAGATCCCAATTGGGTGATGGCTATGCAAGAAGAACTCAATAACTTCACCCGCAATGAAGTTTGGGTATTGGAGGAGCGACCTAAGGACAAGAACGTCATCGGAACGAAGTGGGTGTACCGCAACAAGCAAGACGAGAATGGCGTGGTGGTCCGCAACAAGGCAAGGCTTGTGGCCAAGGGTTTTTCACAAGTAGAAGGACTAGATTTTGGAGAGACATTCGCCCCGGTCGCACGGTTAGAAGCTATTCGCATACTCCTTGCTTTTGCTTCGCATCACAATATTATGCTTTATCAAATGGATGTGAAAAGTGCCTTCCTCAACGGTTATATTAACGAACTTGTTTTCGTTGAGCAACCTCCCGGGTTTGAAGATCCGAGGAATCCTAACCATGTGTATAGGTTACACAAGGCGCTCTACGGGCTTAAGCAAGCACCTAGGGCATGGTATGAACGTCTAAGGAATTTCCTAGTCATGCAAGGATTCAAGATCAGGAGGGTGGATACCACACTTTTCACCAAGGACATCAACGGGGATTTATTTCTTTGTCAAATTTACGTTGATGACATTATTTTTGGCTCAACTAACAAATCTCTTAGCCTTGAGTTTGGCACCATGATGTCTAGGGAGTTCGAGATGTCAATGATTGGAGAACTCAATTTCTTCCTAGGATTTCAAATCAAGCAACTTCAAGAGGGGACTTTCATCTACCAAGAGAAGTACACCAAGGACCTCTTGAAGAAGTTTGAAATGGAAGATTGTAGCTCAAGAAGTACTCCAATGGCGACAAATTGTCATCTCGACGCGGACATGGACGGTAAACCTATTGATCAATCTCATTACCGTTCCATGATTGGTTCATTGTTATATCTTACCGCATCTAGGCCCGATATCATGTTTAGTGTGTGCTTGTGTGCTCGCTTTCAAGCGGCACCTAAAGAATCGCATCGTAAGGCGGTCTTTAGGATACTTAGGTATCTCAAGCATACCCCAAGTGTAGGTTTGTGGTACCCCAAGAACGCTAGTTTCCATCTCTTGGGTTACTCGGATTCGGACTTTGCCGGATGCCGTGTGGATCGCAAGAGTACCTCCGGTGGGTGCCACTTACTTGGGCGTTCCCTAGTATCTTGGTCGAGCAAAAAGCAAAACTCCGTGGCTTTGTCCACCGCGGAGGCAGAATATATAGCGGCCGGTGCATGTTGTGCCCAAATTCTATATACGAAGCAAACCCTTTTGGACTTTGGAATTAAATTTGGTTGTGTGCCTCTCCTTTGTGACAATGAAAGTGCGGTTAAGATAGCTAGAAACCCCGTTCAACACTCCCGCACTAAGCACATTGATATTCACCATCACTTCTTGCGGGACCATGAGGCTAAAGGAGACATCTCTTTGCAAGGTGTTAGGTCCGAAGAACAATTGGCAGATATCTTCACTAAACCACTTGATGAGAAAACCTTTTCTAGACTTAGAAGTGAATTAAATGTGCTAGATGCATCTAACGTCATGTAAGTTGCCATGTTCATGTAAGGTTGCATATCAAATAGGTCTTGTCTAACTCCCAAAGGATAGGGGCAAGCTAGAAATAGTTTTCCCTGAGGAAGCCTTTGGAAGGTTTAAACTTGGCAAGATAGATTTACATTATGCCTTGCATGATTCCTGCCATATAGACTTGCACTCATTTAATATCTTGCATTATTTTGATTGGCATTGCATACGGTAGATTGTCACAAAGGGGAAACCACATCATGAGAAGGAGACTTGTTCAAAATGCAATATCTCAACTCATATGATGTGGATAGAGCAAAATTCTAAAGGTACATGCTTTAAAGAGATAGAAGTTTTCTATACTCTAGCTCACAAAGCATGGGCCTTACATTTTCATGGTTTCCCTCCTAACCTTGTGTGTTCTCTTTGCTTAAGGGCTTAGCCAATATGTGGCACTATATTTGAAGCCTTCTATTAGAGGTTAGGAGTTGCCCAAAAAGTCCTAGGACCCATCCTTATCTTTGTGTGTTTAAGTCCAAGGACACATATGGGCAGTCCTAGGTTTTCTGTATTCATCGGATCATCCGATGCTAGGGCCAGCAGATCATCGGATCAATTGGTGCTTCAGTTCAGTGCTCAGATCAAGTCAGATGTCACAAATCAACCGATGAGTTCATTTCAGAAGACATCGGAGCATCCGGTGTCCAGTTTTCTGGTGCCCTGCAGAAATCGACCGATGATCGACACCTCAACATCGGATCATCCGGTGTGCAAAGAGAGTTTTCGGAACAAATCTCTGTTGAACTCGACCGATGCATCCTCCGATGATCATCGGTCCATCCGGTGTTTTGTGCGCGGCTAGGTTTTGCCCGTACGGTTTAAATAGCGTCCGGCCGCCGCCCGCTTCTAATTCTCCGCCGCCGCCCGCTTCTCTCGTCGTCCTTGCGCCGCCGGCGCCACCTCTCAGGCACCGCCGCCGCCACCCTTCGGCCGCCGCCTCCCAGGCGCCGCCGCCTCCCAGGCGCAGTCACCGCCGCCTCCCAGGGGCCGCCGCCGCCCTTCGGCCGCCGCCTCCTCCCAGGGGCCACCACCGCCACCTTTCGGCCGCCTAGGCGCCGCCCGTGCCCACGCCGCCGCCTCTCCCGAGCGTGCCGCCGCTGTTCCACCGCACCGCCGCGCCTCCCTCGCCGTCTCCCCTCCACCACTCGCCGCCGGCTCGCATCACCCTCTCCGCTAGGGTCTCGTCGTGCTTCGCCGTTCGTCGCTAAGATGGGTCGCGATCGCAAAGGAAAGGGCAAGGCTATTGAGGAGCCCGCCACGAAGAAGCGCAAGATGTCCAAGGACGCTCCTCGTGCGGAGTTGGCCGCTCGCGCCGCCGAGGAGCGTGAGCGCGGCCATCGCGGTTCCTTACGGATCCGCGAGTCCCGGCAGAGGCAGGAGCAGCCTCCGGTCCAGCCGGTGCCTCCCGAGGGCTCCGACGAGGAGGAGACCGAGGTGGCGCCTCTCATCCGCCGGCGCACCCCGAGGACTCGTGGGGGTGGACAAACTCCTACGGCGAGTCGGCGCCCCTCTGCGGCTGACCGCGCCGAGGACAGAGAGGCCGAAAGGGCCATCCACCTGATGGACACAGCAGTCCGAGTTGCCGAAGATGTCAGACTCACCGACTACAGGAAGATGAAGGCAAGGCAACTGAAGAAGCTCAGATGGTCAGCGTTGCTTGAGGAATGGTTCCCACGGCCTAGGGACGCTCGAGTTGACTCCTGCTTCTAGACCCTGACACAGGCGTCCCTGTACGAGACTTACAGGCGTCGGGGCCACAAGCTCTTCCATCATAACAGCATCGACTGGGATCAGCTTGCAGTGGCAGCAGGACACGGGATCAGGCCACTTTTTGAGAGATACAGAGGACTTGTGGACTTGCTCTCGCACCAGAGGAGTGCCTACGTCGAGGAGTGGGTCAGGGTGTTCTACGCGACACTCTATATCTCTGAGGGCCGTCGCTCGATTCACTTCATGTTCATGGGGCGGATCCACGACGTGTCTCGAGACTTGTTGGGCAGATTGCTTGGTGTGGAGCTCTCTACTACGTGCTTGCACCAGATAGTCTACGGAGACGCAGACCCGCCGAGGAGGCCACTGACTGGAGGAGTGGCACCGCCTTTCGAGGAGATCAGAGGTCTGTTCACTCAGCCGTTCACTCCTGACCAGCCGAGGGTGCCAGCGCTTCTCACCCCAGCAGCTCGGACAGTTCACCACGTCCTCAGGCGTACCCTACTACCGAGGTCTGGCTACTTGGAGGGCTTCACGAGCCTTCAGCAGACCATCCTGTTCTATGTGATGAACGGGATGGAGTTCAACATCGTAGATATTCTGATCTGCGAGATGGAGGACGTGATCACCGACGGAGTTTGGATGCTTCGACAGTTGGTCTTCGGTCACTGGATCTGTCACCTTCTTCACCAGTTGGTTCCAGAGGACACTCCAGGAGTTTCTCAGCTGACGGAGATGCACGTGACCCGGTTCAGCCACTACCGAGTCCCCACTCCGGGAGACCGCCGCCTTGGCCGTCCCGTCGAGCGTGAGGTTCGAGCCAGACTGTCAGAGGAGGACTGGGCAGAGCTGACTCAGGAGGACGCAGAGCTGGCATAGGCAGAGGCTCAGGGAGGAGACCTACAGCACATATGGTCGGACAGCGACACCAGCGACAGTGTCGAGGAGTACTTCCCTCCTGCTCCTCCTTCACCAAGGCAGCACGACGCAGAGGCAGGAGGCTCAGCAACTCCACCACCTACACCTCCTCCAGTGTCAGAGGCTCAGGTGACTCAGCCGTCAGAGCTCACTGCTTTACTTCAGCGGATGGTTCAGCAGCAGGAGCAGCAGGCAGCTCGATAGGAGCAGCTTCAGAGGCAGCAGCAGGAGATGCAGCTGGAGATCGCCCGTCAGAGGCGAGAGGACACCGACAGGTACACCAACCTTGTCGACCAGATGACGAGACGCACTCTGGACCAGCAGCAGCAGACTCAGCAGATGTTGTTGGGCATCCTGGGGTTGGTCACCAACCTCTATCAGCAGACGGGAGTCGCCCTTCCACCTCAGCACTCGGGACTCAGTCAGGCTCCAGGTGCACCGCCACTGGCACCAGCTCCAGTACTGCCGCCGACGTCGTTCCAGTCCTCACCTCTTCCGGCAGTACCTTCTCCACCGGCGCCAGCAGTCTCAGCGGATCTCCCAGCAGCTCCAGCTCCAGCTCCCCCCGCTCCAGTACCAGCGCCAGCGACCTCCACCTCCAGCAGCTCCGGCGACAGCACCGTCGACGCCGACCGCTTCACCATCGCCAGGAGCGCACCTGAGTCGTAGGCACTCGACTTTCCTTTTTGGTGTCTTGATGCCAAAGGGGGAGAAGAGTTAGAGTCAGGGGGAGGGTTAGCTCAGTTCTAGGGGGAGTGTCTATCCTTTTGCTACTTATTGTTATCTATTTGAGATTGTCTGTTATTATTATTTGCTATCATTGTACGAGATTGCCTGTTATTATTATTTGCTATTATTGTACTCCGGGTGCTACTTTGATGGTGTTGCAATTTGTACTTGTTATATTTCCTTTTTGAGCATTGCGTTTTAATTCCATTAATTCTATGCCCTACTCGTTGTGTTGTCATCAATCACCAAAAAGGGGGAGATTGAAAGCATCTAGGCCCCCGTGAGGTATGGTTTCGGTGATTAATGACAACCGTTCGTTATTACTAATGAGTTTGAGGATGCGAGGTTTCACGTATATCACATCAAACGTTAATGAACTATCTATTCACACCATCTACTGCTCATTGGACACAAATGGAGACCCCTCAACGATCTATTCTAAGGGGTTATTCGATACTCATGAAGACTAAATGAAGAACTCATACAACGACTCTATTCTATCAAAATTGGCAACACAAGAAGCTTACACTTCATCAAAATATCATTTCAAACAAGTGTCAAAGAGGTCACTCAAGAAGAATCCAAAAGATCAACTCAAAACAACTCGAAGCAAACAAGTTGCACTCACCGGATCATCCGATGTCTTGCAAAATGACTACATCGGTCGAGTTTGAGTTGGCAGAAGAAGAAGACCTCAGAGCCCAGTACACACCGGATCATCCGATGTGAAGGAAGTGGCACATCGTTTGACTTCAACAGAAGGATGATTTCTGAATTATTCTGAAGAAGTACACATCGGATCATCCGATGATGAAGTAAGTGTACATCGGTCAATTTCAACCGAGACATTATTTCTAAACCAATTCTGAAGATCAACCCACCGGATCATCCGATGATGAATTGAAGTAACATCGGTCGATTAAAAGATCCAACGGTTATATCCAACGGTCACATCTGACACATGACATCAGCTAATTTGGAATTCGACCGATGCTCATATAAAGGGGTGCATCGGAGGATCCGATGTTCACTGAAAAAGTCTGCCTACTTTTCCAACGGCTATCTCGTGTGGGCTGGCTATAAATACCCCTCCAACCGGCCATTTCGTCAAGTCTTGATCACCAGAGCCTCACTACACATCCTCAAGCATTCAAGACCAAGAGCTACCACTTCCACACTTCAAAACCTCTTGTACTCCAATTATAGGTTATATCTAGCTAGAGAGAAGGTTGTGTGCGTCCATTCTTGGTGATTGGAATCTCTAGGCTAGTGAGAGAGAGTGTCTTGGTGACTTCTCTCACCTTGTAAAAGTTGGAGGAAGAAGAGATCGCTCCGGAGCTTACCAAGACGTTTGTGGAAGCCCGGAGGATCACCATTGTACAAGGCTTGAGCTCCACCTTGCCGGAGAAGGCGAACGGAGAAAGATAGTGGATTCCCTTGTCTTGGTGACTTGGGAGTGGCTATACCCTTTGGTGGGTGCCACAACGTGGACGTAGGTAGATTTTTGTGATCTTACCGAACCACGGGAAAAATCACCGTGTCTCCGAGTCTCCGCGGGAGTTTGCATCTCTCTCCTCACCCCCTTACTATTACGCATTTACTATTCCGCACTTAACACTCTTGCTTGCGTAGTTAGTTCGCATAGGGAATTGGGCTTCAACCATTAAGTTTTAAATTGCTCTAAAATTTTGAAAAAGCCCAATTCACCCCCCCCCCCTCTTGGACGTTTCGATCCTTACAGTGGCTTGTAAGATTGGTGGAGTTTTGTGGACGTGATCAAGTGGGAGCCTCAGATTATGAGCAGCCCCAAGACTTTGTAAGTTCACCCTTTAGATAGTGAAGAACCGGGTTGGCCTTAGTGGCGACTTGGTGAGGGAAGGGTTGTTAAACCCGGTCCTTTTTGGACTCCTCAACGGGGACGTAGATTCCTGAGTGGAATCGAACCTCGGGCAAAAATCTTCGTATCATTTTGCACTTACATTTCATTGATCATTAGAATTGCTTAGGGTTCATTCGATCATTTCGCTCTTATAATATTTCAGGTTACAATCTTGCAATCCACCTCAATACTTTGTCATATTTGTTATATTAGATTGCTAGATAGTTTATCTGCATTTCGTTAAACTAAAATCTGAAGAAAAACCATAAAAATCAAGTTTAGGCTTTTCAGCAGTCTGACCGGACTAGTCCGCCCCTGAGCCAGACTAGTCCGGCCGTTTAGGCTTTTCCAGCAGGTTGATCGGACTAGTCCGCCCCTGAGCCAGACTAGTCTGGCCCCTGTGTTCTAATCTCGTTTAATTAAGTCATTTAAGGAATTTTAGCCTATTCACCCCCCTCTAGGCAATTTCACTTTCTCAGTCCTAAAAAGGGTAGGACCAGTAGCGTACGAGATTCAGCTACCCGAAGAAATGTTAGGCGTGCACAACGTCTTCCATGTGTCACAGCTAAGAAAATGCCTACGGGTTCCCGAGGAATAGGTGGCCCAAGAAACACTAGACCTGCAATATGATCTACGCTACAAGGAGGTGCCAGTAAAGATCTTGGAAACATTCACCCGAAGGACACGGAGAAACACCATCACACTTTGTCGGGTCCAGTGGAGCAGACATCGTAGGTAGAAGCTACTTGGGAAAGAGAAGATGCATTGCAGGCAGAGTTCCCCCATCTCTTTGCAAACCACTCGAATCTCGAGGACGAGATTCATCCTAAGTGGGTAGGTCTATAATGCCCCATTTTTTGTAAGCTAATAAATCAGACTTATAGAATTAACCACTAGACATATCACGCACACTCTTGGCCGATTTTAGATATGCCTTTCATCGAAACTGGTGCAGTCACCCCTCTACCTCTGACTAAAGGCAAACCCCTTTTTTTCCTCTTCCTCCCCCATCCTCATACATTCTACGAGAAACTTCTAGAACCACACATCACCCACCTCTTCCTCCCCCATTCTTATCCATTTCGCGAGAAGCTTCTGGAATCACCACATACCACTTCCTCCTTCATCCTTATCCATTCCACGAGAAGCTTCCGGAAGCACCCCTCACATATCCCTTTCTTCCCCCACCCTTATCCACTCCATGAGAAGCTCCCGGAACATGCATTAATTACACCTCACCTACCTCTCCTTCCTCCATCCCTATCCCTTTCTCGTTCATCTATAAAAGGGGCTCGGGAGCTCACTTTCTCCCCCGCCCCATTGAGCAGTGGTGTTCATGTTTTCCCCCAACATCGATCTTCGATGAGAAACCCTCCCCGTTGAGCCCCGCCAAGCCACGGCCAAGGTGAGCACCGCAACCTCCACTCTTCTTCCCGAGTCATCCCCCTTCTCCCCCTCCTCGGGTTTGGTCGTGACCACCCCACGGCATGGCCGCCCTTCCATGAAGTTGCTCTACTTCCTATATCCCCTACCCAAAATCGGCAGCTTAATCGAGTGAGCCATAGTTTCTGCGTTTGATCTCTTACTCTCTGGCCAACCTCCCCCCGTTTACTCTCGCTGATTTGAGCCCAACCCTAAGCAACCCCTTGATTGGCCTTAGACCAGATCTCACCCACACACAAAGATCACTTAATCCGATTCTTCTTATAAAAATCATCTAATATCATAATATAGTTAGTGCAAGCAAGTATGAATGATGTATATTTGCTTTGTTTGTATGTTTGCTTGTGCGCAGTGTAGAACGAGTGCCGGAAGAGAACCCAGGGGAGCCTAGTGACCAAGAGCACGACGCTGCAGACGGTAACGAAGGCAAGTTCCATCACCCCCCTTTTTTATCATATTGCTCCTATGTGAGGTTCATACATTGTGGCCAGTAGCTTAGGCCTTTGCATTGTTGAACATGAGTTATTCGAGTGATAGAGTGTAAACATACTAGTTTCTCCTTTTGCAGCATATTGATATGATGAGATTATGCATGATGATGTTGCCCTATTTATGTAGCACGGTTGGGGAGAGCATGAGTTGAGACCGGGGCAGAAGGGTTAGTGTTGGTGTAAGCGCTACGGTGGTGGTAGACTTATAGCGAGTACTATCAAGATGATAGGCTCGTGGTTTGAGTATGGAGGTCGCCCTGGTGAGCCTTAAGGATCGAGTTGTTTTGAAATCTCACCTAACTTTCTTCAGTACGACCACATGACCCTGTATGGGCGGGGCTTAGCCTAACCCCGGTGGCTAGCCCGACAGTCGTCCACGATGGAGAGAGATATGCATTTATGAATAAACATTGAGATGATATTGAGATAAGTCATGACACTGGGTTGGGGACGACTGGTCTGGGTGATGTTTCGACTGGGTGTCGGTTATGACAGGCTGTCTGTGATGGTTCGTGTGTGTGGGTACAGCGTACAACCTCTGCAGAGCGTAGAACCCGTTCGGACGGCCGTGTCCTCGACATAGGACAGGTTATGGTGTGGTCTTAACAACTAGGAAGCCACCTGTTGTGAGTATGAGGTGAGATATGACTCTGGATGGTTTATTTGGTTGCATTAGGTTACATCACTCTTATTGTTGTGCATTGCATCTATGTTTGTTCATTCCCCTCCCAAAGTGCGAGGTGGGGCTTGCTAAGTACTTTTGTACTCAACTGTTTTTGATATCTTCAGAGGACCCTGACTTCAACCCGGAGGACTTCGAGTAGGGTCGCATCCACACCCAAGGTGTTACCGTGGAACCATGTACGAGGAGGAGCTAGTCGTCCATGTTTTTATGTCATTAGTCATCCTTATGTTAGTCCTTATTATTGTTGTACTAAAGTTTATGCCATTGTAACAAAGCTTTGTATGGTTGTGGTTCCACTTGTGTTGTAATATTATGTACCGAACTCTGTTTCTGGCATAATATTACATGTTTAGTTCCGATCTTATGGGTCGATACGCTTCACGTGGCAATATTATGGCTCACAAATCTATTCAACCACGTTTTTCAGTCAAACAAGATGACTGAAGAATGGAGGAAAAGTATATTAGTATCTATCTTCAAAAATAAAGGAGATATTCAAAGTTGTACTAATTATCGAAGGATTAAGCTTATGAGTAATACTATGAAGCTTTGGGAGAGAGTGATTGAACACCGCCTGAGGAAAGTGACCAATGTCACTAAAAATCAGTTTGGTTCTATGCCTGAGAGGTCTAATATGGAGGCGATTTTTTTGCTTCGTCAGCTTATGGAGAGATATAGGGAGCAGAAGAAGGACCTACATATGGTGTTCATTGACTTGGAGAAGGCGTACGACAAGATACCAAGGTCAGTCATGTGGTGGGCACTAGAGAAAAATAAAGTGCCAACAAAGTACATTACCCTTATCAAGGATATGTACAATAATGTTAGTTGTTAGGACAAGTATGCGCGTAAGTGATAGTGAGACTTGCATTTCCTATCACGGGAGGACTACATCAAGGATCAGCTTTGAGCCCATACATCTTTTCCCTGGTTATGGATGAGGTGTCGAAGGATATACAATGGGATATCCCTTGGTGCATGCTCTTTGCCGATGATGTAGTGCTGGTAGATAAAACTAGGGATGGTGTTGATAAGAAATTAGAGTTATGGAGACAAACCTTAGAGTCCAAGGGGTTTAGACTTAGTAGGACCAAGACCGAGTATATGAGGTGTGACTTTAGTGGTGTTGGTCGTGAAGAGTGAAATGTTAGTCTACAAGGACAAATAGTACCTAGAAGGGACTCTTTCCAATATTTAGGATCAATGTTACAAAGCAATGGTAATATTGATAAGCATGTTTGCCACAGGATCAAGGTATGGTGAATGAAATGGTGACAAGCCTCACGAATCCTATGTGATAGGAAGGTCCCACAAAAGTTAAAAGGGAAGTTCTATAGGACGGTGATCAGACCCGCGATGCTATATGGGGTGGAATGTTGGCCAACTAAACGGCAACATGTCCAACAAATGAGTGTCGCAGAGATGCGCATGCTACGGTGGATGTGCGGGCACACGAGAAGAGATCGAATAAGGAATGAGGTGATTCATGATAGGGTAGGGGTGACGCCGATTGAAGAGAAATTAGTCCAACATCGACTAAGGTGGTTTGGACATATCCAGCGGAGACCTCTAGAAGCACCAGTTAACAGTGGGATTTTAAGAGGTAGAGAAAATATAAGGAGGGGTAAAGGACGACAAAGGTTGACCTGAGAGGAGGCGGTAAAATGAGATTTAAGAGATTGGAATGTATCCAGAGACTTAGCTCATGATAGTACCGCATGGAAAGTAGCAATTCATGTGCTAGAATCTTAGCCTTTTTCTTTTCTTTTTTCTTGTTACTCTTATATCTCTTCCTCTCTTTTACTTCATTGAAATATATATATATATATATATAATTATTGGGTTTCATGTCTAGCCGACCCTAACATGTTTGGGATAAAGACTTGGTTGTTGTTGTTTGTAACAGAATTTGTGAGTATTTTTTTTATACGTAGAATAATCTCCAGCTTAGTTGCAGTAACAGTATTCACAATGGGACACTGCTGCTAGTCAGCAACAGGAGAACGTTGCCTTCAAGACATTCACTAATTGCACACAGTGCCACATAATGACCACAAGTTCATTACTGGTCCCGTAATTGTACATCGATGTCCAAAATGCATATTACTGTCGAATCCTTGCTTGTAACTTTGCTACCAAATCCGAATCCCGGCATTGCAAAAGACACCAATTGTTGTTGTAGTATATGGCAATAGGGATGAAAATGGACGGATATGGAATTTTGGATAAAACGATTTCCTATATCCATATCCATATAAAAATTTCGAAAACAGATTCAGATCGGATGTTGTCGGCAACGGATATGGTAGATATGTCGGGTGTATCGGAAACGGATTCATCGAATCGGTAAATTATGGATATCGGACGGATTTGGATATTTATTTCGGAAAAGAAATTCACAAGTAACATGTTATTCATAGTTCAAACACATAACCCATAACGCATCCGTATTAAATGCATATATGATTCATACATAAAACACATAAATAGTTCATACATAGTGCATATATGGTTCAAACACACATGCAGCAGTGCAGCACCTCCACCCAGCACAAAACGCCAACAAGTATTCAAAGTTAAGTCACTCATTTCATTGCCACACATCAACAACAACATTGCAATAATATTTTCCAACCTTCATCACCGCTAGATGAAAAATCAGCAACGTCATTCATCTCATCAGCATCACTTTCTATGTTCTCGTCCTATGAAATAATGAAGCAATAGGTAAAATGATGCTACCAATTTTGTTTATAATAAACAAATCTGAATTTCATTGTAACCCATCGTCTCCACAAAATCATCAACAAAAGTAAGAATACTCTTACGATCTGAAATAGATGAAAATGACATAAGAAAATATGAACCCTCAAAAATATGAAACATTAAGCTAAAACGTCAATAAACTTCTTGCATTTTCTTGCTGCAGCAACCCAACACTTGGTGCAAATCAAACCTTGTACAATTTCAGGACCGAGTCGACTATGGTGTGGATCAATCACACGTCCACGGCATTAAAAGCCGATTCTGAGGTGACTGTTGACACTTGTATGACTAACACATCTTGAGCCATTTGGGAAAGAATCGGATATTCATTTCCTTGATATTTCCACCATGATAAAATGTTAAATGAAGAAGGTCCACTATGCTTATACAGTGGTGCAGCCATATATTTTTCTAGATTATTTGAGCATTTTTCAGCTTCAACATATGATTCGTTTAGAAATTGTTCCAACTCTTGAGCTTCAGCATCCGTAAAGGAATCAGATACCTTGCTTTTGTTAGTATCTAGTGTCTTTGAAGGAGGTGTTTATGCAACATAAAACTGATACTTGTGTCTCATTATAGTAACAAATTTCAAAATCATAGAATGATATAGCACATCACCATAGAACTTTCTTGTGTAGAACTCTATTACTTTTCTCATGTACCTTAGAATATAGGAAGAAACATTTCATTTCAGCAAGCAATTTGAAACTCTAATAACATGATAAATGATGGTAACATAAACATAATGTACCTTGGATCAAAAAAAATTGCCATTGCAAGAGTCACATTTGATTTCTGCCAATATTTCTCATACTTCTTGCCCATAGAAATGGATATTTCATGAATAGTTACATCTTGATGTTTAGACCACTCGATAAGTATACTTCTAATCTCACAAAAGACTTTGTAAAATAAGTTGGCAATTGGATATAAAGTACCAGATAGAAGTTCATTTAACTCATTAAATTTACTCAAAGCATGACACAATGTCTTTGCTTTTATCCAATCAGCAGGAGACGGACATATGTGATCATACCTTCGTCGATCAACTCTCTTGAGCCTCATAAAAGCTTCCTACAAAAGAGACAAGAAATATAAGATTTATAAAGTTACAAGAAATACAACTCAATTAACAAATTTAAAAGTTCAAGAAAGTAGACCTTGTAGTATAAAGCATCCATCAACATCAAATAGGTTGAATTCCACCTTGTTGATACATCAAGTGAGATTCCCTTATTAGTTTCCAATCCCTCGGCAATTGCACACTTTATCAATTACTCCCATTGTTGTGGAGAATCCTTCACAGCTAGAACAAGTGACTTGATATTTGCAATTATACTAGAACTTACACTCAACCTATTTCTAGTAACTAGGTTCAAAATATGTTTAGCACATCTCGCATGAAAAAAGGGACCATCACACCCTAAAGAAGAAGTGTCACCATTGATCTTCAAATCATCAATTATATCTTTAACCGCTACTTTATTAGATGATGCATTATCTAGAGTCAATAAGAACAATTCTTCTCTAGATTCCACCTAACCATGTATTCACTGAAGGATACATACAACTTTTGCCCTGTGTGTCGCCTTTTTACATGAAAGAAATAAATTATCCACTTTCGAATTTGTCAATTATCATCTATCCAATACACTGTGGCACACATATATCCTTTGTTTTGATTTGATGTTCACATATCTATTGTTGTACTGAACCTACACTTAAAAGCCTTAAGATATGAAAATAACTTGCTATTTTCTTCAAAATATATATCCAAGATATCTTTTCTAACACTTACGCGAGATTTCATTAAAAAACTAGGACACAAAGATTTGAGAGTGTCCACAAGATACCCATATTCCACAATGGTAAAAGGATACTCATGCATGATAATTGCCAAATTGAATTTTCTTGTGCTAACCTCGGGATCATACTTGTAGGTTTGAACATAATGCAAGTCTTTTATTGATCTTTTCATGCAACTAGTTGTTGTTGACCTTTCACAACATCGTGTGCATTCTTTAAATATGTCCAAAACCTAGATGTTCCCATGTTTGCTCTCACATCTATAGATTTTGTCTTGCACTTTGAAAAGTTGCAAGATGCCCATTTTTGTATGTATTGCTTGCCATCGACTATTATAGTCTTGTCCTCCTTAGTAAAATGTTGCTACAATTCTAAAGTGTTATTCTTAGCCTTATTTGTAGCTCTTTCATCACTATCATTATCATCACTAACAACAACATGAGCATTGTCACTTCCAAATACATTTACACTTGAAGAACATGCTGCAACATTACTACTACCAATAGACATTACTGCATACAAAATTTTCTTATTGTCATACACTCATACAAATCACTATTTTTTCTCACAATTGAGTAATAATTATACCGGTCGGTAGTAGCGGAGGGGACTCCAAAAGAAGATGACGTGTAGGGGCTGATTTCGGAGCCAACGCGTTAGTGGGTGTCTCTTCCGTTGAACGACATTGAGAAAAACAAATAAATCTTTGGCGTTGTGCTGCTCAAAACGGTCGGGCCGTTGGGGACTAGGGCGTCGGGGTAGGCCACAACTTCTGCTTGGACAGATCTGCAAACTTATAGGTTCAACACAAACAACAAAACCAACATAAACTAAAAGAGCAACTCTGTGAATCATTCTCTCATGCAACATAAAAAATGCCCTATTTAAATTTTTATCCAGTTGTGCTCGAACAGTCGGACGTGTTGCACTGAGATGATGGGGCGTCGGGGGCGGCGACGACCGATGGCTCGGGGAGGCGACGGCGGAGGCCGCGCTGGCGCGGGGAGGCAGCAGCAGGGCGTCGGGGGCGGCGCCAGCAACGACCAAGGACTCGAGGAGGCGGGGCCCCGGAGGCGGCGCGGCGACGATCGAGGAGGCGAGGACTCAAGGAAGCGGCGGCAGGGCGGCGTCAATCAAGGTCCGAGGACTCGACTCGAGGAGGCAGTGGCTGTCGGGTACTCGGATTTGTGATTTTGGAGTCGAGGTGGCGGCCTGCAGGCCTGCGAGTTATGTTTTTTTGGGTCGGATATAATTTGGATATATCCGACCCAATATGGATATCTGACAAAACGATCGGATTTTAACTAAAACCATATCCGATATTCGATTTTAAATATCCGAATTCAAAAAAATCAGACAAAAATAGATATAGATTGAATATTTTCAAAACCGGTTGCAGACGGATCAGAAAATATCCGATCCATTTTTTTCCTATACGGCAACACATTCCGCCAGTCATTCCGCCAGTCGCATCTCGCAAATGCATGACTGGAACTCGTTTTCATCTTGATATTTGATGGTATTAACAAGGAATAAAGTTACAGGCTTAACGGCGACTTGATTTTACGTACCAACATCGGCGAATGACAACGGGCAGTTCATACTCAACAGATAAACTGCAGTGAAGAGAGGCTACATCTAGCTAGCTTACCGTGCTACGCATATATTTTTGGTACAACAGTAACACTTACCCCTAAAAGAGCTCTAATTCAATATCATCCCCATTTAGCCGGAACTCTAGACATTTGCCTTCCTTTTTCTTGCGAGCAGTTGCTAGAGCTGCTGCATCAAACTTCTTCGGGGTCTCTGGTGGTGCGGTCCACCGGATCAAGGCCCAGTTCAGGCCTTCGAAGAAGGGATGCCGCTTGATTTCAGCAGCTCCTCTTGACGAGCCAAGCCGATACTCTGGCTCCTTCACAAGCAACCCGCTGATCAGATCTCGCGCATGGAAGCGGACAGCTGGGCTGTCAGGGAACTTCAAGCCCTGCGAGATCACATTTGAAAGTGTTTCCTCGTTGCCGGGTCCCCTGAATGGTGTCTTGCCATACAGCAATTCATAAAGGAAGATGCCCAGAGTCTACCAGTCAGCCGAGCTACCATGGCCATCTCCTCTAATGATCTCTGGGGCAAGGTATTCATGGGTCCCAACAAATGAATTTGACCTCGCATCAGTGGGCTCGACAAAAAGCTGCGAAAGTGATGGTTTCTGCTGGTCAGCTCTAGGCTTCCGTGTTCTTGATGCTGTCGAAGGAACCAGCCTGGATGTGAAGCAAGAAGAGTTGCTCCAGGATGGCTGGATGCACAGCGGATCAATGCAGCTTTGTGCACAGGGAGCAGAAGGCCTGCTGGGCTCATCTCTGCCTACAGATGATGACCTCACAAGCATTGGACTCACCAACCACCTCACGGACAGATCAAAGTAAGAGAGCATGATGTGCCCATCTTCACGGACAAGTATATTCTCTGGCTTCAGATCACGATATATGACCCCCAACATATGGAGATACTCCAATGCTAAGAGGACTTCAGCGACATAGAACCTAGAAAAACATGAATGTTCTTACATTACAAAATATCAAAGATAAAATATCGCATAAAGAAATATTTAAATTCCCTCGAGTTACAATAGTTCAGTATACCACTGTTAGATAAAAAAATCTATCAGGCAGCAAGTGCGGAGCACTGGCTTTAAGTTCATGTAAATATGCTCAATCATGGCAAATTCAAGTTTGTTATTATGTAGAGAGCACACATATATAACATGACTAAAGATCCATACCCTGCAGCTGCTTCTGAAAAGGTTCTGGTTGGTTGTTTCTGCCTCAGAACATGCAGGTCACCGCCTGCACAAAACTCCATTACTAGGCAAGATAGATTATCTGTCGTGAAATGAGAGTACAGGGTTGGAAGGAATGGGTGGTCAAGCATTTGCAGTATCTCCCTCTCAGTTTGGGCTCTGAGCATCTTCTTTCTGCTTATTAGGTACTCAATGTCCATAACCTTCAGTGCAAACATGCAGTCTGAACCCACCAATTCGGCCAGATAAACAGTGCCAATATCCCCACACCCAAGTTGCTTGAGAAGCTTGAAGTTCTTCAATCCCAAGCTCCCTTGTTGAATAGCCATGCGTCTGACCGCTCCCCATCTCACATCTTTTGACATGTGAGGCCTGCTTCCATTAGCACTGAAACTGCCGTAACTATCTTCACTGATGCTCGTGCTGGTGCTACAATCACCAATGCTGCTCTTCGAGCTTTGTGAGCATTCACCCTTTTCCTTTGATCTCGACAACTCACCACTCTTCGAACCATGGGCCGCACCAACACTACATCCATTAGAGCCAAAATCAGTTCCTTCAACGCCAGTGGAGCTGACAGCAGCCTTCTTGTTAGTTGGTGCTGGGGTTCTGGGTTCATCTTGAAGGACCTCGTGCTGCTTAGTGTGAGAATTAGAACGTTTTTAACCTTCTTTTTTGTTGAGGTTTTATTCCGAAACATTGGCGTTACAAGGCATGAACCGCCTACTGGAACAGCCCGGGGGCTAGATGCTTTCGCAGATTTTCCCTTTCTCTGTTTTGCCACTGTTGTTCCTGCAGAGGGGCTTTCAACTGCCTCTAGTGTTTTGTTGCTGATCACATCTTGGATTCTGGTTTTACGGATCGTGGCTATGGCTGGCGAAGCTGATCGCAACTGCTTCTTAGCTGAGCTCGTATTATGCCACTTATTGGTTTCAACTGACTTATCCAATGGACCTACTGCAGCCTTCTCAAGGAAAACAGATACTTTCTCAACCTTATTCTTTTTGTCATGCTCCTCATTAGTTTGAACCGCAACAGAAGCATACAGCCTCTTTACCGCCCCAGAATCTGAAGAATTAGGGACTTCTGCCGGCTTTGATGACCTCTTCATTGCAGCCACCTCCGATGCCTGGGAGATGCATATCTTCCTCAAGGCCTGCTTCAGGCTCACAGACTCCACAATCTCCAAGCTTGATACCGGCGACTTCCCAAGCGCAATAAGCCTCCTATCCATGCTTGTCTGCCCAGAAGCCCTGGCTGATGTGCGCACATTAATCGATCTGATGAGCTGATCAAGATCCTTCTCCACGGAGCACGACCGCGACCCATGCTCCTGTCCTACCGGCTTAACCCTCACCCTGAGGTGGGTGACCCCGCCTGGACGCACATCTTTCGGCTCGTCCAATAATTCAACAATCTCCGAGCACCTGGAGGAACCCATCCCCTTCGAGCCCTCCTGTTCCAGGAGCTGCGCGTTCACCTGGGTGGGAGGCCGTACAATGGTTGATGCATTTCAAGTTAGGACCAGTGGTTGCCTGCAGTCTGGTGACCAAACAAGCAACGTTCCCGCGTCAAGAACATCACGAAGCCCTGCACGAGAGCAAGCGTAAACCAGATCAGATAAAAAAAAGAAAAACTGGAGGTTGGCACGACAAGGAGAGAAGATCAACAGTAACATAGTAGTGGAGAAAAAACAACAACAAAAATAGCATCCTTCAAATCAGTAACTTGAACCATTCTTGGATCCCTCCTGCCCCTTACTACCGCCGTCCGTTCCATTCCCACTTCAAAACAGGTTTTTTATTTTACAGGGGAAAATGGGACGACACAGATGCGGTAGGTGAGGCAGGTCCCCCCATTTCCTAGCAAAAATGATACAAGATCCGTAAACCCGCGGGACAAAATGGAGAAGACGACGCAAGCAACTGAGCAAGCACCGAAAAACAGGGGGTGACCTTTTAGAACTTGGCCAAATCAGAGGAAACGCGTCCGATCGAAGAGAGAGAGAGAGAGAGAGAGAGAGAGAGAGAGAGAGAGATTTGCTTTGCTAGACAAACAACGGGGAGGTTCCAGTGGGGGAAGAAAACTTACCAGTAGAAGAGCGGCGGCGGCGGACGAGACGGGCACTAGGGTTTCTGGCCAAACGGCGACGAGGAAGCTGGAGCGGGAGTAGGGAGGAGGATGCAGGCAGAGCTGGGACGTGGGAAGATGACTGGATGAGTGAGAAAGCGGCAGGGCACAGCAGCGGCTGCGGCCGCAGCAATGGGCGGCGCACATCACGAGGAGGAGATGCCTCTCCCTCTGCCCCCTCACACCTGTGCCCTACCCCTCTACCGCTTCCTCTCTACACCAGCACGCTTTCATTTAAAGCTGCTGATTTTTAGCATTATTCTTACTATTTATCTTATTTTAAAAATTGATTTAGATATGTAAAATTATAAATCAGATATCTTTAATGATAAATTATAATAAAACATATATTATTTCCTAATCTTTTACATAATAAGAATGATTGAACACAACAAAAAATCAACAAAAGTTTTGGAGGGAGAAGAAATGCTTCTACCTTTTTTCCCTTTGTTTGCGTCAAGGAAAGATGGACTACTGCTGCAATATAGACTAGAACCTGCTTTGCCTTTTTCCGTTGTGCAGCTCCTGTTGGAAATTTCAGACCTACTACTACATTGTAGGATTAGATATGCTGCTACCGGAGTGATAACGTTTGTATATCTAGAGATTGTTCTTTTAGCGGTTATATAAAGAAACTAGTGCTACACTATCGATGTGAGAGGAATCGGGTACCTCGCAGTTCCTAGACCCAGGGCACACGGACCTGATTTGATCGGCCCCCCAACCTGCGTGACCACACGGTACACTGTCAGCAGCAGCAGCAGCAGCAAGCGTCCTGCCGCGGGCGCGGCACGACATTGGTAGGTTACGTGCTTATCCCTGGTCGTGTCCAGCGGTCTGGCCGCCGGGTCCATCCACGCGCCGTACCGCTTTCAACGCAGTACTGCAGTGTAGTAGATGCTCGTGCCGGTACCGGTCCACACGCGCGCGCGCCAGTTCGAATCGGTCCGAATTCTCTGAACAAGAGATCCGACTTGCTCGGAATTTAAACCGGCACCCGCAGCTTGACCGCGTGTCCGCTATTCACTGCTTCGCCAGGCTCTGGAACTGGGGTTTTGGGCCGCCGTAAGGCAGGCCATGGGGCCGGACAGTCTAAGACTGTTCTGAGCCCTCGCAGACCGGGCCGGTAAATTTTTAGGGCGGGTCGAGCGAGCCTCTCCGCAACTGATGTTTTACCATCAACTCAAAAACAGTGGTCCGTACAATCTGCCTGTTAATTCAACGTTTTCTCGACAGAACGACGGGCATCTAAGTTGTTGTCAAGCACGTAAGGGAGAAATCAGGAGGCAAAACTGTAGCGACGGCTAAACAGAGGTCTCGGGAGCAGCAGCAGAGGCGACGACACGGGGCAGCTCTGTTCAGTGGTGCTGCTCCTCCGTGACAGGTGGGGGTGGAGGGGCGGCGACGACGTGGGGAGCGGAGGGTAGGCGCAGCCATCCCGCTAGCGATTTGCTCGTTTCGCCGTGCGATTCAACGGACCAGCAGCAAGATCCGCCCGATCAGCGACCCTATCTGTTCCAACTCTGCTAGGTTCGTCTATTCCTGCAGGGTCTCCACAGTGAAATCAAGAAGCTACCAGCGGGTCTAGCGATGAGGCTCCTGGAGATTGAGATCAAGAAGGTGCGGGGAGAGAAGTCAGATCAGCAAAGATGTGATCTTTCTTACCAGAAATAGAGCTCATAGCATTAAACAAGTCTGGATGCAGCGGCTGAGCCGATTTAACATGCTTGATGACCATCTTGCTGGCGATATTGAAGGTACTCATATCTTAACAGACCTGGATGCTACTTATCAGTGTCTTCTTTTACTGAACCATCTTACTCTCCAACTATGATGTCATGCAGTGAACATCAACAATGACTCCTTTCAGTGATTCAACATACCTATATTTTAGTGACTCCTATCCCTCTTGTTCTGTACCGGAGAATACAAGTGTTCTATTGTTTGCTTCTGATTTCATCAATGTAGATGTCACATTTGTATTTACAACCTTTACATTTAAATTAAATTTTAAGGATCAAATATTTTTAAACGATGTTGGATTGTTCCTACATAGTTACTACAAATTAATTACCTTTACAACACATTTTGTATAAACTAAAAAATATTGAAAATGATATGATATAAAATAGATGGTACTTGATATAGAGATTCAATTTAGAGGTAGACGAGTGAGAGAACGAAACTGTAAAGTTGAGAATTTTTTAGAGTTAACTGTAAAAGGCTGAGAATATTTTTTTAGAGGTCGGATATAGAGATCGATGAGTGCGGGCAGACTCACACGCTGATTAGCAAATCTGCAAGGTAAGACTGCCCACACTCATCGGTCTCTATATCTGACCTCTAAAAGAATATTCTCAGTCTTTTACAGTTAACTCTAAAATATTCTCAGCTTTACAGTTTCGTTCTCTATACTCGTCTCCTCTAAATTGAATCTCTATACCAACTACCATCGATTTTATATCATATCGTTTCAATATTTTTTGGTTTATACAAAATGTGTTGTAATGGTAATTAATTTGTAGTAACTATGTAGGACAGTCCAACATTGTTTAAAAATATTTTGATCTTTAAAAATCAATTTAAATGTAAATGTTGCAAATACAAATGTGACATCTATATTGATGAAATCAGAAGCAAACAATAGAACACTTGTATTCTCTAGTACAGAACAAGAGGGATAGGAGTCACTAAAATGTAGTATGTTGAATCACTCAAAGGAGTCATTGCTGAGTGAACTGAATCACTCAAAGGAGTCATTGCTGATGTTCACTGCATGACATCTTCACGGACAAGTATATTCTCTGGCTTCAGATCACGATATATGACCCCCAACATATGGAGATACTCCAATGCTAAGAGGACTTCAGCGACATAGAACCTAGAAAAACATAAATGTTCTTACATTACAAAATATCAAAGATAAAATATTGCATAAAGAAATATTTAAATTCCCTCGAGTTACAATAGTTCAGTATACCACTGTTAGATAAAAAAATCTATCAGGCAGCAAGTGCAGAGCACTGGCTTTAAGTTCATGTAAATATGCTCAATCATGGCAAATTCAAGTTTGTTATTATGTAGAGAGCACACATATATAACATGACTAAAGATCCATACCCTGCAGCTGCTTCTGAAAAGGTTCTGGTTGGTTGTTTCTGCCTCAGAACATGCAGGTCACCGCCTGCACAAAACTCCATTACTAGGCAAGATAGATTATCTGTCGTGAAATGAGAGTACAGGGTTGGAAGGAATGGGTGGTCAAGCATTTGCAGTATCTCCCTCTCAGTTTGGGCTCTGAGCATCTTCTTTCTGCTTATTAGTACTCAATGTCCATAACCTTCAGTGCAAACATGCAGTCTGAACCCACCAATTCGGCCAGATAAACAGTGCCAATATCCCCACACCCAAGTTGCTTGAGAAGCTTGAAGTTCTTCAATCCCAAGCTCCCTTGTTGAATAGCCATGCGTCTGACGGCTCCCCATCTCACATCTTTTGACATGTGAGGCCTGCTTCCATTAGCACTGAAACTGCCGTAACTATCTTCACTGATGCTCGTGCTGGTGCTACAATCACCAATGCTGCTCTTCGAGCTTTGTGAGCATTCACCCTTTTCCTTAGATCTCGACAACTCACCACTCTTCGAACCATGGGCCACACCAACACTACATCCATTAGAGCCAAAATCAGTTCCTTCAACGCCAGTGGAGCTGACAGCAGCCTTCTTGTTAGTTGGTGCTGGGCTTCTGGGTTCATCTTGAAGGACCTCGTGCTGCTTAGTGTGAGAATTAGAACGTTTTTAACCTTCTTTTTTGTTGAGGTTTTATTCCGAAACATTGGCGTTACAAGGCATGAACCGCCTACTGGAACAACCCGGGGGCTAGATGCTTTCGCAGATTTTCCCTTTCTCTGTTTTGCCACTGTTGTTCCTGCAGAGGGGCTTTCAACTGCCTCTGGTGTTTTGTTGTTGATCACATCTTGGATTCTGGTTTTACGGATCTTGGCTATGGCTGGCGAAGCTGATCGCAACTGCTTCTTAGCTGGGCTCGTATTATGCCACTTATTGTTTCAACTGACTTATCCAATGGACCTACTGCAGCCTTCTCAAGAAAAACAGATACTTTCTTGTCATGTTCAAACAAGTATACACCAGGCGTCATAGGGCCCATGACATGCGCCGAGCCAACGAACGCGCTGCTGCACGCGCGGCAAGCACGCAGGGCACGGCATCCAACAGTGGCTAGGAGGGAAAGTAGGAGATATTTTTAGCTATTTTTGGTAATTCCTAATTAGTGGAGTTTGTTACTCCTTTTGGTTGAGCCGAAGGCTATAGATAGGCATGTAATCAAACACTTGAGAACAAGAAAAGATATTACCATCTAATCCTCTCTTCTTCTACCTAAGCCGGCGGCAGGGGGAATAACCCACCGACGAAGAACGGCGGCAAGGGAGTATAACCCGGCCGGCCATCACGGACAGAGGCTACGACCTATGTAGCCGAGGTCCTCCTATCCTCGGGATCTCTGCCCTTGACAACCTGATATCTCAGTCTCGTCGATCCTCTTCCACCACCTCCACCCAATCTTCCACCGCAGCCTCACCACCATCCCAGCCGCCGCCTCCATCTCCTCCCTCGACGTCCACGGCAACGTCCGCACCGTCAGTCATGGGCGATGACGATCAACCCACCATGGCAGATGTGATGAAGATGCTCGAGTCCCTGACCACCGAAATGTCGAAGATGCAGACCGACATGGCGGGCATGAAGGAGAAGGTCGGCTCGTCGACCGACTCCAGCACCAACCACGACGACCAACACCACACGGATCGCCCCCCGCGGTTCCAGAAGATGGACTTTCCGCACTACGACGGCAAGTCCGACCCACTGATTTTCATCAATCGGTGTGAATCGTATTTCCGCCAGCAACGCACCATGCCGGAGGAGGTGTCGATGGCGTCGTACAACCTGGAGGATGTTGCTCAACTCTGGTTCGTCCAGTTCCAGGAGGACGAGGGCACGCTGCCATGGGGGCGTTTTAAGGAACTCCTGAACCTGCGTTTCGGCCCGGCGCTGCGATCCGCCCCCCCCCCCCCCCTGTTCGAGCTCACCGAGTGCCGCTGCACGGGGACGGTCGAGGAATACTCCAACCGCTTCCAGGCGCTTCTCCCTCGCGCTGGCCGGCTCCAGGAAGACCAACGGGTGCAGCTCTACACCGGCGGGTTGCTGCCACCGCTCAGCCTCCAGGTGCGCATCCACGGCCCGGAGTCCCTCGCGGCGGCCATGAGTCTGGCACGGGCGTTGGAACTGGTCGAGCTGGACCGTCTCAACTCCGCCCACGGCAAGGCTGCGCCGCGCGCGCTCGGACCACCGCTCGCGCCGCGTCCAGGCATCCTGGCGGCCCTCCCTACACCCGCCCAGCCGGCGCCTGCGGTTCAGACGCTGCCCGCACCCCAGGCGCCGCCCCTGGCACTGCCGGCGCCACCACCACCACGCGGCGGGGGCAAGCGCCTCTCGATGGAGGAGCAGGCGGAACGGCGCCGCCTCAGCCTCTGCTATAACTGCAACGAGCCATACTCACGCGGCCACAACAGAGTCTGCCGCCGCATCTTCTACATCGCCGGCGTCGAGCTGGCCGAGGACGAGCCCGATGAGGAGGCACCCGTCTATTCCCTCCACGACGTCGCCGGCGTTCCAGTGTGCGGCACTCTCCAACTCGAGGTGCAGGTGGGCGCGGCCACGTTGATCGCCCTCATCGACACGAGCTCCACCCACTGCTTCATCGGCGAGGCGGCAGCACAGCGGGCCGGCCTGCCCGTCGCGCCTCGGCCTCGACTAACGGCGACCGTGGCCAACGGCGAACGGATCGCCTGCCCAGGCGTTCTGCGCCAGGCGCCCGTCGTCATCGACAACCGGCCGTTCGTGGTCGACTTGTACATCATGCCGTTGGCCGGCTATTACCTGGTGCTCGGCACTCAATGGCCGGCTACCTTGGGTAAGATTGTCTGGAACGTGGCCGCTGGGACCATGGAGTACACGGTGGAGGACCAGCAGGTCTGCTGGCGCAGCGTCGCATTGCCGACACCGCCGCGCATCCACTCTGCCTCGGTGACGGAACCCCTACTCGGCGAGTTGCTTGTATCCTTCGCCGACGTGTTCGCCGAGCCGACGGGCCTGCCGCTCGCGCGTGGCCGGGCGCACCGCATCATCCTGAAGCCGGACACCGCGCCGGTGGCAGTGCGGCCCTACAGATATTCGGCCGCCCACAAGACGGAGCTGGAGAAACAGTGCGAGACCATGCTCGCGAACGGCATCATCCGGCGCAGCGACTCTGCTTTCTCCTCGCCGGTCCTTCTCGTAAAGAAGCCGGACGGCTCGTGGCGCTTCTGCGTCGACTACCGCGCCCTCAACACGGTGACGGTCAAGGACGCGTTCCTGATCCCCGTCGTCGACGAGCTCTTGGATGAGCTCCATGGCGCCAAATACTTCACCAAACTGGACTTGCGCTCGGGGTACCACCAAGTGCGCATGAGGCCGGAGGATGTTCACAAGACAGCGTTCCGTACACACGACGGCCTCTATGAATTCCTGGTGATGCCGTTCGTGTAAAATCCCTAAAAGTGGTAGCAAGAAAATTCTACTCATATACACTTATGAAAAATGAGGGGAATTAAAACTTTGAATTATAAGGGGGTGAGTTCAAAGTGAGCGTTTAGACTTCCCAAAACTTTCAAACATGGAGATCTAAATTCATAACTTGAATCTTCATAGCCAAAATATTCACCCTTCCAAATTTCAGCTCATTTGGAGGATTTTTCATATTTGTTTGGGATTAAAAGGAAAAGCCCTCTAATCTGAATTTCAAATTCAGTTTCAAATTCCAATTCCCTCAATTTCAAAATTTGGGTTCACAAATGTGTTCTCCACTTTTTAATAAGCAGCCAAGCCAAAAGTTGGAAACTTTGGAGCTGGTTTGCTATATTTTTGAGGCAATACAAAGTGAAGAATTCAAACTCATTTTTCAAATTCAAATGATCAAACCACATCCAAATTTCACACCAGAATTCAAACCAGTTGAATTCAGCAAATTCAAACTTGATTTTGGGGTGAAGTAAAGCTTTTAATGTTGAGTTGTTGGATGAAAAATATCAGAGAAATTTGCCTAAACAAAGGGGGAGGTGGGGCCCTACTGTCAGCCAGACACAGCAAATGAACCGACCCCGTTTTCATCCGGCTGTTCACCGCGCGCCACCGATTGACGGTTGCCTCCACCGAGCTGCTTCCTCGCTGCCCCCAAGGTCAAGTCGGTGCGCGTGGGCGATCAGGGCTGCAGCGCACTTCTATTTCTCCTCTCTGCCGTCATCCGTAGCCTCCTCAGTTTCTTTGCTCGAGTGCTGACCAGGACCGTGAGCTACCGCGCCGCTCGGTTCCTTCCGATCAACCACAGTCCTCCGAGCTCGGATGATCGAGCCCCAACCAGCAAAAAGAAGCGCAAGAGAGTGCTCCAGCCACCACCTTTCTATTCCCAAAGCTTCCTAGCTCGTGCTACGCGCAAACCACAGATTGGCGCCGGCGATCGGAGGTGCTCGGCGGAACCCCGTTCGGTTCACCGTGGACAGCGCGCTACGGCCAGCTTCACCGCCCCTTCCCTGCACAAGAAAGGTGCGTTGTTGTTCGTAGATCGTGTTACCGAAAGCCTCAGGATGATTGATCAACCGGGTAGTAAGAATTTCGGGTTTTACCAAACCCTAGTTCATAGCAACACTTCTCGGTCTACAATCAAATTCTTCGTGTTGCGATAGCTGGAGCTCATCCTGGTCTAGGAGAAGCTTTGTTAGATCCCTGCGATCCTTCTCGCTCAAACGGCGCCGAAAACCATCAAGAACTGAAGTTCTTCGAGTTTTTGTCGCCGCCGGCGTTTTGCGGGCTCGGGTCGCCGGTGAGGTCCCCTCTCCGGTGGTTTTCATGGAGAACGGACTATGGGTCGATGTTGTCCATGGGACACTGGTGCTTTTGGAGCAAACCCTAGCCCGAAAGACCCACTGTTGAGGGAGAGCGAGGTCGCCGAAGTAAGGTTCGACATGGTCGCCGGTGCAAGCACCTTTCCGGCCGTTGTCATCGGCCCCCGACCCCACCATCGTGTTCAGCACGGTGTAAAACTCACAGGTGGCGAGTTTGATGAAGTTTGGACCACGGGAACCCCGTCCCGGCGAGCCTCGCCGGCGTGCGCCGCCGCGGGAGGCGTGGACAACGCGAGGAAGACGAAGGAGGGCCGGTCCCACCGGTCAGCCTCCGTATACGCGCGGGGGGGATCGGATTGTGGCTCGGGATCGACTGTGGCTGTGCGGGAATAATCCCGTAGCCCCCGGTGTTGCCGAAATCTCACTGGTCCGATTTAAAACAGTGGACCCAGTTCTAATTATTTGAAGTTTCTACTAGAGAAATAATTCCAAGGATTAGCTGATCTTTACAAGCCCATAACTTTGTGTAGAAAACTCCAAAAAGGGTGAGACCAATTTTGTTGGATTCCTCATGAGGAGTACTTCACAGAGAAACAAATTGCTTGCTATGAAAATGCGCAGGAATTTATGTAGAATTGTTTTTAGTAAATCCTTTAGGGATTTATTACAGAAGCAATTCTTTATGAAATATTCCCAAAATTGGGCAGCAAATCCTCTTCATAGATACTGATCTCCAGTGAAAATTTGGGTTTCAGTGGAGTTCATTTGCTAGGTCAAATTAACTTCCCAAGTTCAGCCTTTATTTGGAAATTCAAATTCAAACAGAAACTGTTCAGCACTCCTGTCCAACCTTCAAAAATTCATATCTTCCATTTCTAGCTATGTCAAAGCTCCTGATTTGGGCTCAAAATTCAGAGAAACATTGTAATTGTAGGAATTTTAAAGGCTACATTGTGCAATGACATGTCTCCAAATTTGGCTCAAATCATCCTTAGAGAGTCTAGTATCCACTGTAAAAATCTCAAAGCCAATTAAGGATTCTAAATAGCAGTAGCTATGAATAGAAGTTCAATTCTTATAAACCCTTAATACTTACACATATATTTTGCTACATTTCATAATGGTGACCGAAGTTAAGGACGCACCGGAGCCGTTGGACGTCCTCCCACCAGAAGCTGACTTACCCTTTAACTCGCAACCAGGCAAGCCCCGGTTTGCACTTAAGTACCTTTTATAAAATCATTTATTTGTATCACTTATGTCTAGGGTGAATGTTTGCATTAGAGTTAAGGTGATTGAAACCCCACTTGCATAACCTTTTGAATCCTATGAAGGGTCGGGTAGCTTACAGAGCCGACGAGTAGAAAAGGCCCCGCTAATAGGCTCAGGACCTCGGTAGAAGTCGAGTAGTTGGAATCTACTCGCGAGGTAAGGTTTATCACACGGTTTGGTCAGAATAGAAAATGGCTTAAGAGTGGTGAAAATGAGACCCAGCAGGAGGGATAGGAAGCAGTGAGCGGAGGTCTCACGTGCGTAGCCTTGTTGGTGTCGATTGAGGACCGAGTCGTGTGCGGGCCTGATGAACAAGTATCGAACAGTATCGGATGGCATACTGACATAAGCAGGAATACCTGGGTGACGAGGCTTACCCAACCGTAAATAGGAGTGGGTTGAGGGTAGCAAGGTGTAAATCTGTCGGTGGGCACAGTCACGCTCCACGCGGGGACCTCCTGCCCGTTACGGATGGACCGGTTCGGTGTTTGGGTTGCCTTTGAAAGGTTGTTGCATACAACAGAGTAGAAGGGGTGTGGAATCACGCTTATGAAAGTGGGTGTATGCAACGTGTTGTCCGTGTGTCTCCTGATTGCAATCACCGTCCCTCACGGTTATTTGAGTACCGCTTGTTCACTGTTTCGTGACGTAGTAAGAAGTAAAGTAAGTCAGTTGAATGATAATATGTTGTGATGATAGAGTAATGTTTTGGAAACCATGATTGTTGTAGATGTAGAGCTAATTAAGTTTACTTTCCGCTTTGGGCATCACCACATCGGAGGAAAGCGTTTCTTGTTTGATTGTGGACTTCCGATGTGAGGGCTGCCTAAGGCACATGAATCTGCTGCTATAAAACTGAAAGTAAGGATCAACTTATAGGCGTGTCTTTATTGCAAAGTCCTTTCCTACCTTACACATCCCTGCATGTAGAGTTTCATGCCTAGGTCAGACGGTTAAGCCTTGCTGAGCCATTGTGCTCACGGTTGCAATATTTAAGTTGTATGCAGGTGAGAGCTATGAGGAGGGTTCCGAGGATGAGGCGATGCCCCCGTCAGGGTACACGGCCGAGATGGAGCCCTGCACGCCGCCGTGATTTCTCCGGTTCCATGCTGCTAGTGTGTAGCGTCCCCGGGCTGGACGGCTGCACTTTTGCATAGTTAGGATGAGAGGCTACTAATGTAAATTACTTCCATTGTATAGTTATGTTTTGTAAAAAGACTTCCACTGTTTTATATTAAATAAAAGTTTGTAGGTTGTTCTTTATTCTTTTCTTGTGTGCTGTTGGGTGCCGCATCGTACGGCACAACCCTATGCGATCCTGGAGTGGGTGAACCACAAGGTGGTCCCACAGTTGTGGTATCAGAGCCGCATCGGGAATAGCACGCTCGAAAAGAGCCTATTTTGAAAACTTAGAAGTAGTCGAGTGAGGATTAGTCATTAAGCCCACATAAGGTCTATGATAGTAGTAGATATTATGGTGGAAAAGCTAACATATTTGTTATACATTTTGTAACGACGCTCCGACGTCAGGTAAGAGGTAAGGTACGCCACCGCAGGCGGATCAATTGCGGTAACTCGCCATACGAGTAATAGTATGGAATGATATACCGTGGCTTGGCACGGTAGTGAATATGAGTCTTTGGACCTCTCTATGATTCTGAGAGCATATGAAATCGCTGATCTCTAGCGTGCTTTAGGCAAAAGTGAGAATACCCCATCGTGTGGTAAGCAACACGATAGTATGCAACTCTTGAACGTTCAATGTTCAAAGGGCCATATGCAGCGCTCGCCATCGGCGTGTCTCAACGGTCATGAGACAGTAGGTGGTATCCGTTGGGTTGATAAAATTCCCAACCGTGACGACCAGTTCGCGCTCTACTTGGGTTCCCCGTCGTGTGGTGTCAAAACACGACATGTACATTGAGACGTGGCTTGACTCAAGGACGGTTCGTATAGCAATGATACGGACCGTATGTTTTTACTATGATATGGAATTGCCTGAAATGCCAAAAAACCATTGTGTGCACCATTATTGTGTGTTCTTCTGCAGGTACATTAACAACGTTAGTGCATGACGTGTAGAAACCGTTTGTGAGTGATGACTTTAGTTCCACCATTTGACACGTATATGCTGGAATACCGGTTTAGGATTTTTTTTGGTGAGGAAACGTAGTACCGACTGTATAAAAAGTTTATTTTCAATGAAAAGAGTCAAAAGGAAGTTTAGGATTCCATTTAGGGGTTATTGAACTTCCATATTGAACTAAGAGTCAATTGGGAGTATAGATTCAATCTCTAAGACTTAGGAACAATCTCCCCTATTTTGGCAGAAACTTTTCTGAAATTGAACAGGGCATAACTTAGGATTGGTTGAACCACTGGAGGTGTGGGATGCAATTCTGGAAAGGTTTTGAAGTCCTCTACAACTTTTCTGTAGAGCTCCAGAACATAATCTCCCTCCAAATGGATGAAAATCTCAGAAGAATAGGTACTGCCCAGAAACAGGGCAGACCAAATGCTCTCTGGAATTTCAACCAAAACATTTAGTTTCACCGTTCGACGTCTAGTGGCTGTTGTAAAACAGCGAGTTAGAGTCGAAGGGTTTATGCATTTGACATATCACTTCGAGTTAGTACATGTTTGGGTCCAATACAATAGCGAGGAATCACGCATGCTAACACACTTAACATCCTGTGGTGACCCAGATGGTCGAAATGAACTTTTAACCCATAAAGTTCAATACTTTGGAACTCGATCGTGTGACACGGTCCAGGGATGTATATGTTGCATAAAGTTTATACTTTATCCATATGTGTGACTGTTATGCGTACTATTTATTCCATTCTCGCATCACTATTGTATAGACTGGATGAAACCTTGAGGTTGTGTGTGGACTACCGACCTCTCAACGCCGTCACCATTAAAAATAAATATTCACTGCCCCGCATCGATATTCTCTTCGATCAACTTGTGGGTGCGAGTGTATTTTCCAAGATGGATCTTCGCTCCGGATATCATCAAATCAAGATCCGGGCGGAAGATATTCCAAAGACGGCCTTCTCGACGAGATATAGGTTGTATGAATACCTCATCATGTCCTTTGGTCTCACCAACGCCCAGGCACACTTCATGTATCTTATGAACTCAGTGTTCATGCCGGAGTTGGACAAGTTTGTGGTGGTGTTCATAGACGACATCTTGGTTTACTCCAAGACTGAAAAACACGCCAAACACTTGCATATCGTACTTCAACGATTAAGAGACCATAAGCTTTATGCCAAGTTCAGCAAGTGCGAGTTTTGGATCAGCCAAGTGCCATTCCTTGGTCACATTATTTCTGCAGAAGGCATTGCAGTTGATACAAGCAAAATCGAACAAGTGCTGAAATGGAAGTCCCCCACATCAGTCCACGAAGTCAGAAGTTTCCTCGGGTTAGCAGGATATTATCGGAGATTCATACCCAACTTCTCCAAGCTTGCTAAGCCGATGACTGAACTGTTGAAGAAGGGGATCAAATATGTTTGGAGCTCAGCTTGTGAAGAAGCTTTCCAGGCATTAGTAAAGCATCTTACAACAGCCCCGGTGTTAGCTCAACCGGATACAACCAAGCCCTTTGATGTATATTGTGATGCGTCTGGTATCGGGCTTGGCTGTGTATTGATGCAAGGAGGCAGAGTGGTCGCATATGGCTCACGTCAACTTCGTAACCATGAGCAGCACTATCCGACTCATGATCTTGAGCTCGCTGCTGTGGTGTTGGCATTGAAAATGTGGAGGCACTATTTGCTTGGGAACTTAGTGCACCTCTACACCGACCACAAAAGTCTGAAATATATATTCACTCAAAAGGAGTTGAATATGCGGCAACGAAGATGGCTAGAACTGATCAAAGACTATGAGATCGAGATTCACTACCATCCCGGCAAGGAAAACGTGGTTGCCGATGCATTAAGCCGCAAATCCCATGTCAACAGTCTGTCCATCACCCCACTTGAAGAGGAGGAACCGAGTCTCTACTTGGTTCCATATGGGGCATTGTATAATCTTGCTCTCGTCCCTACAATACGAGAGGAGATTATGGAAGCGCAGAAGAATGACGTGGGAATGTCGCACATTCGAAGGAGGATGAAGAATGGCGAAATGAAATGCTTCCGAAGAGATAATAACGGTACACTATGGTTTAAAGACCGTATAGTGGTACCCTGTGACATGAAATTTCGGAGGAAAATCTTGGACGAAGCTCATTTGTCCAAGTATTCTATTCATCCGGGCAGCAACAAGATGTACCAGGATCTGAAGACCAGGTTTTGGTAGACACGGATGAAGAGAGAAATCGCAAAGTACGTATCCGAATGTGATACGTGTCGGCAGGTGAAAGCCGGACAGCTGCAACCATTGAACATTCCGGCGTGGAAGTGGGAGGATATCAGCATGGACTTCATAGTCGGATTACCTCTCACGTCTCACAAACATGACTCGATTTGGGTGATAGTCGATCGACTAACCAAGTCGGCTCATTTTATTCCCGTACATACGGGCTACGCGGCCAAGAAATATGCGGAGCTGTACATTGCAAGGATCTTGTGCTTGCACGGTGTTCCCCGCTCCATTATTTCAGATCGCGGTGCATTTTATCGTTTCTCGGTTTTGGGAGCAGTTGCACGCATCCTTGGGGACCAAACTGATCCGAAGTTCTGCGTATCACCCGCAGACGGATGGTCAAACCGAACGGGTGAACCAAGTGTTGGAAGACATGCTACGCGCTTGTGCCATCCACCACGGCAAGAATTGGGACGATCATTTGCCGTTGGCGGAGTTTTCTTACAACAATGGCTATCAAGCTAGCATCAACATGGCACCGTATGAAGCTCTCTACGGCCGGAAATGCCGCACACCTCTCAACTGGTGCGAGTCCGGCGAGCGAGTCATCTACGGTATTGAACTGGTGAATCAAGCTAAAGAACGAGTGCGAGTAATACAAGCCAATCTCAAGGCTGCTCAATCTCGTCAGAAGAGCTATGCGGATAAAAGACGCCGCCCTCTCCACTTCGACATCAGGGACCATGTTTGTGTCCGTGTGTCTCCGATGAAGGGAGTTCACCATTTCGGAGTGAAGGGTGAACTTGCGTCGCGGTTCATTGGTCCGTTCGCCGTCATTGAAAGATGCGGACCCGTGGCCTATCGCCTGGAGTTACCAGTGTCTCTCGCAGCTGAGGAAGTGCCTCAAACTCTCTGCTGAAATCCGCACACAAGACATAGAAGTTCTTCAACCGACCTCACGTACACGGAGTATCCAATCCGGGTCATCGATGAAAAGACTCGCGCCACAAGAAACCGAACCTTATGGTTCTACAAGGTCTTGTGGAGTAACCATACCGCTGATGAGGCGACATGGTAAAGCGAGGATTATCTACGAACGTATTATCCGGACTTGCTATCATCCTATACCCGGTAAAGTTTTTCCCCACTTTGCTTTTCCTTTGGAATCTCGAGACGAGATTCTTTTTAAGGGGGGAGGGATGTAAAATCCCTAAAAGTGGTAGCAAGAAAATTATGCTCATATACACTTATGAAAAATAAGGAGAATTAAAACTTTGAATTATAAGGGGATGAGTTCAAATTGAGGGTTTAGACTTCCCAAAACTTCTAAACATGGAGATCTAAATTCATAACTTGGATCTTCATAGCCAAAATATTCACCCTTCCAAATTTCAGCTCATTTGGAGGAGTTTTCATATTTGTTTGGGATTAAAAGGAAAAGCCCTCTAATCTGAATTTCAAATTCAGTTTTAAATTCCAATTCCCTCAATTTCAAAATTTGGGTTCACACATGTGTTCTCCACCTTTTAATACGCAGCCATGCCAAAAGTTGGAAACTTTGGAGCTGGTTTGCTATATTTTTGAGGCAATACAAAGTGGAGAATTTAAACTCATTTTTCAAATTCAAATGATCAAACCACATCCAAATTTTACACCAGAATTCAAACCAGTTGAATTCAGCAAATTCAAACTTGACTTTGGGGTGAAGTAAAGCTTTTAATGTTGAGTTGTTGGATGAAAAATATCAGAGAAATTTGACTAAACAAAGGGGGAGGTGGGGCCCTACTGTCAACCAGACACAGCAAATGAACCGACCCCGTTTTCATCCGGTTGTTCACCGCGCACCACCGATCGACGGCTGCCTCCACCGAGCTGCTTCCTCGCTGCCCCCAAGGTCAAGTCGGTGCGCGTGGGCGATCAGGGCTGCAGCGCACTTCTATTTCTCCTCTCTGCCGTCATCCGTAGCCTCCTCAGTTTCTCTACCCGAGCGCCGACCAGGACCGTGAGCTACCGCGCCGCTCGGTTCCTTCCGATAAACCACAGTCCTCCGAGCTCGGATGATCGAGCCCCAACCAGCAAAAAGAAGCGCAAGAGAGTGCTCCAGCCTCCACCTTTCTTTTCCCTACGCGCAAACCAGAGATTGGCGCCGGCGATCGGAGGTGCTCGGCGGAACCCCGTTCGGTTCACCGTGGACAGCGCGCTATGGCCAGCTTCACCGCCCCTTCCCTGCACAAGAAAGGTGCGTTGTTGTCCGTAGATCGTGTTACCGAAAGCCTCAGGATGATTGATCAATCGGGTAGTAAGAATTTCGGGTTTTACCAAACCCTAGTTCATAGCAACACTTCTCGGTCTACAATCAAATTCTTCGTGTTGCGATAGCTAGAGCTCATCCTGGTCTAGGAGAAGCTTTGTTAGATCCCTGCGATCCTTCTCGCTCAAACGGCACCGAAAACCATCAAGAACTGAAGGAGTTCTTCGAGTTTTTGTCGCCGCCGGCATTTTGCGGGCTCGGGTCGCCGGTGAGGTCCCCTCTCCGGTGGTTTTCATGGAGAACGGGCTATGGGTCGATGTTGTCCATGGGACACTGGTGCTTTTGGAGCAAACCCTAGCCCGAAAGACCCACTGCTGAGGGAGAGCGAGGTCGGCGAAGTAAGGTCCGACATGGTCGCCGGTGCAAGCACCTTTCCGGCCGTTATCATCAGCCCCCGACCCCACCATCGTGTTCAGCACGGTGTAAAACTCACAGGCGGCGAGTTTGATGAAGTTTGGACCACGGGAACCCCGTCCCGGCGAGCCTCGCCGACGTGCGCCGCCGCGGGAGGCGCGGACAACGCGAGGAAGACGAAGGAGGGCTGGTCCCACCGGTCAGCCTCTGTATACGCACGGGGGATCGGATTGTGGCTCGGGATCGACTGTGGCTGCGCGGGAATAACCCCGTAGCCCCCGATGTTGCCGAAATCTCACTGGTCCGATTTAAAACAGTGGACCCAGTTCTAATTATTTGAAGTTTCTATTAGAGAAATAATTCCAGGGATTAGCTGATCTTTACAAACCCATAACTTTGTGTAGAAAACTCCAAAAAGGGTGAGATCAATTTTGTTGGATTCCTCATGAGTACTTCACAGAGAAACAAATTGCTTGCTATGAAAATGCGTAGGAATTTCTGTAGAATTGTTTTCAGTAAATCCTTTAGGGATTTATTACAGAAGCAATTCTTTATGAAATATTCCCAAAATTGAGCAGCAAATCCTCTTCATAGATACTGATCTCCAGTAAAAATTTGGGTTTCAGTGGAGTTCATTTGCTAGGTCAAATTAACTTCCCAAGTTCAGCCTTTATTTGGAAATTCAAATTCAAACAGAAACTGTTCAGCACTCCTGTCCAACCTTCATAGCTCCAAAAATGGTGAAACCAATTTTGTTAGAACCATGGAGACTTGCCCTAATCAGATCTTCCATTTCTAGTTATGTCAAAGCTCCTGATTTGGACTCAAAATTCAGAAAAGCGTTGTAATTGTAGGAATTTTAAATACTACATTGTGCAATGACATGTCTCCAAATTTGGCTCAAATCATCCTTAGAGAGTCTAGTATCCACTGTAAAAATCCCAAAGATAATTAAAGATTCTAAATAGCAGTAGCTATGAATAGAAGTTCAATTCTTATAAACCCTTAATACTTACACATATATTTTGCTACATTTCATAATAGTGACCGAAGTTGAGGACGCACCGGAGCCGTTGGACGTCCTCCCACCAGAAGCTGACTTACCCTTTAACTCGCAACCAGGCAAGCCCCGGTTTGCACTTAAGTACCTTTATAAAATTCTTTATTTGTATCACTTATGTCTAGGGTGAATGTTTACATTAGAGTTAAGGTGATTAAAACCCCACTTGCATAACCTTTTGAATCCTATGAAGGGTCGGGTAGCTTACAGAGCCGACGAGTAGACAAGGCCCCGCTAATAGACTTAGGACCTCGGTAGAAGTCGAGTAGTTGGAATCTACTCGCGAGGTAAGGTTTATCACACGGTTTGGTCAGAATAGAAAATGGCTTAAGAGGGGTGAAAATGAGACCCAGCAGGGGGGATAGGAAGCAGTGAGCGGAGGTCTCACGTGCGTAGCCCTGTTGGTGTCGATTGAGGACCGAGTCGTGTGCGGGCCTGATGAACAAGTATCGAACAGTACCGGATGGCATACTGACATAAGCAGGAATACCTGGGTGCCGAGGCTTACCCAACCGTAAATAGGAGTGGGTTGAGGGTAGCAAGGTGTAAATCTGCCGGTGGGCACAGTCACGCTCCACGCGGGGACCTCCTGCCCGTTACGGATGGACCGGTTCGCTGTTTGGGTTGCCTTTGAAAGGTTATTGCATACAACAGAGTAGGAAGGGGTGTGGAATCACGTTTCTGAAAGTGGGTGTATGCAACGTGTTGTCCGGGTGTCTCCTGATTGCAATCACCGTCCCTCGCGGTTATTTGAGTACCGCTTGTTCATTGTTTCGTAACGTAGTAAGAAGTAAAGTAAGTTAGTTGAATGATAATATGCTGTGATGATAGAGTAATGTTTTGGAAACCATGGTTGTTGTAGATGTAGAGCTAATTAAGTTTACTTTCCGCTTTGGGCACCACCACATCGGAGGAAAGCGTTTCTTGTTTGATTGTGGACGTCCGATGTGAGGGCTGCCTAAGGCACATGAATCTGCTGCTATAAAACTGAAAGTAAGGATCAACTTATAGGCGTGTCTTTATTGCAAAGTCCTTTCCTATTTTACACATCCCTGCATGTAGAGTTCCATGCCTAGGTCAGACGGTTAAGCCTTGCTGAGCCATCGTGCTCACGGTTGCAATATTTAAGTTGTATGCAGGTGAGATCTATGAGGAGGGTTCCGAGGATGAGGCGATGCCCCCGTCAGGGTACACGGCCGAGATGGAGCCCTGCATGCCGCCGTAATTTCTCCGGTTCCATGCTGCTAGTGTGTAGCGTCCCCGGGCTGGACGGTTGCACTTTTGCATAGTTAGGATGAGAGGCTACTAATGTAAATTACTTCCGCTGTATAGTTATGTTTTGTAAAAAGACTTCCGGTGTTTTATATTAAATAAAAGTTTGTAGGTTGTTCTTTATTCTTTTCTTGTGTACTGTTGGGTGCCGCATCGTACGGCATCACCCTATGCGATCCTGGAGTGGGTGAACCACGGGGTGGTCCCCACAGTTCGGACTCTGCAACGCCCCGGCCACATTTCAGGCGCTCATGAATGACATCTTGCCCATTCCTTCACCGGTTTGTACTTGTTTTTTTGACGACATCTTGATCTACAGCAAGTCATGGGCCAACCACCTGCGTCACCTTCGAGCTGTCCTTAGCGAGCTTCGTCGGCACACCCTCTTCGTCAAGCGATCCAAGTGTGTGTTCGTGGTCGCCTCAGTCGCCTACCTCGGCCACACGATCTCGGAGGCAGGGGTGGCCATGGACTCCGCCAAGGTGCAGGCCATTCACGACTGGTCGGGACCCCGCTCGGCACGGGCGGTGCGCAGCTTCCTCGGGCTCGCGGGATACTACCGCAAGTTCATCCACAACTACGGCTCCATCGCCGCGCCACTCACCGCGCTGCTCAAGAAGGAGGGCTTCGCGTGGGGTCCTGAGGCTGCCTCGGCCTTCCTCGCCCTCAAGGAGGCAGTCACCTCGGCGTCGGTGCTCGCTATGCCGGACTTCAACAAGCCCTTTGTCGTCGAGTGCGACGTGTCGTCCCACGGGTTTGGTGCTGTCCTCATCCAGGAGGGGCATCCGATCGCCTTCTTCAGTCGCCCGGTGACGCCTCGACATCACGCCCTGACAGCCTACGAGTGTGAGCTCATTGGCTTGGTCCAGGCGGTGCGCCACTGGCGGCCATACCTCTGGGGGCGCCGCTTCACCGTCAAGACGGATCACTACAGCTTGAAGTATCTGTTGGACCAGCGCTTGGCCACCATTCCACAGCACCACTGGGTTGGCAAGCTGCTGGGCTTCAACTTCTCCGTTGAGTACAAGCCGGGCGCGACGAACGCCGTCGCTGACGCGCTGTCGACGCGACACCGTGGAGGGAGAGCTCCTTGCCCTCTCTGCTCCGCGCTTCGACTTCATCGACAAGCTCCGGCAGGCCCAGCTGGACCACCCAGCCCTTGTCGCGCTCCGGGGTGAGATCACGGCGGGCACCCGACTGGCTCCCTGGGCGCTGGTGGACGGCCTGGTGCAATTTTCCGGGCGGCTGTACATCTCAGCCGACTCCCCGCTGCTCCAAGAGATCGTGGGGGCCATCCATGAGGACGGACACGAAGGCGTACAGCGGACGCTCCACAGGCTGCGCCGTGGCTTCCATTTTCATAACATGAAGCAAGTTGAGCAGGAACGCGTGCGTACGTGTGAAGTCTGCCAATGTTACAAGTCCGAGCACCTGCACCCGGCGGGTCTCCTTCCGCTGCCGACTCCCCAGGGCGTGTGGACTGATGTCGCGCTAGACTTTGTGGAGGCGCTACCACGGGTTTGCGGCAAGTCAGTGATCCTCACTGTGGTGGATCGGTTCAGCAAGTACTGCCATTTCATCCCACTGGCACACCCGTACTCCGCTGAATCCGTCGCTCAGGCCTTCTTCAACGACATTGTCCGCCTCCACGGGGTTCCACAGTCCATGGTCTCCGACCGGGACACGGTGTCCACGTCGACGTTCTGGCAGGAGTTGATGCGGCTGATGGGGACCAAGCTGCAGATGACCACGGCGTTTCACCCCCAGTCCGACGGGCAGTCCGAGTCGGCTAACCGCGTCATCCTCATGTACCTGCGGTGTTTGACAGGAGACAGGCCGCGCGAGTGGCTCCGATGGCTCCCCTGGGTGGAGTTCCTCTTCAACACGGCGTACCAGACGTCCCTGCGGGACACCCCCTTCCGCGTGGTCTATGGGCGTGATCCTCCCTCCATCCGGTCCTATGAACCCGGGGAAACCAAGGTGCCGGCCGTCGCCAAGAGCATGGAGGAGCGCGCGGAGTTCCTGGCCGACATCCATCACCGCCTGGAGCAGGCACAGGAGTACCAGAAGCGCCACTACGACCGTGCGCACCGCGCGGTCACCTATCAGGTCGGTGATTGGGCGCTGCTTCGACTACGTCAGCGTGCAGCGTCATCTCTTCCTCAGGCTGTGGGCGGCAAACTGAAGCCGCGCTTCGTCGGGCCGTACCGCGTCGTCGAACTCATCAACGAGGTCGCCGTCCGGCTGGAGCTTCCGCCCCGCGCCCGCATCCACAATGTGTTCCATGTGGGACTACTTAAGAAGTTCCAGGGGTCGCCACCAACAGCACCCCCACCATTGCCGCTCATGCATCATGCGCCATTAGCCCAGAACCTGAACGCGCGGTGCGGTACCGACTGGCTCGCGGCGTACATCAGGTGCTCATCCAGTGGAAGGGCACGTCGGCAGCATCAGCGACCTGGGAAGACGTCGCGCCTTTCCGCGCCAAGTTTCCCCAATTCCAGCTCGAGGACGAGCTGGCCCTCGACGGGGAGGGAGATGTCATGTTCAAACAAGTATACACCAGGCGCCATAGGGCCCGTGACGTGCGCCGAGCCAACGAACGCACTGCTGCACGCGCGGCAAGCACGCAGGGCACGGCATCCAACAGTGGCTAGGAGGGAAAGTAGGAGATATTTTTAGCTATTTTTGGTAATCCCTAATTAGTGGAGTTTGTTACTCCTTTTGGTTGAGCCGGAGGCTATAGATAGGCATGTAATCAAACACTTGAGAACAAGAAAGGATATTACCATCTAATCCTCTCTCTTCTTCTACCTAAGCCGGTGGCAGGGGGAATAACCCACCGCCGAAGAACGGCGGAAGGGAGTATAACCCGGCCGGCCATCACGGACAGAGGCTACGACCTACGTAGCCGAGGTCCTCCTACCCTCGGGGTCTCTGCCCTTGACATTTCTCAACCTTATTCTTTTTGTCATGCTCCTCATTAGTTTGAACCGCAACAGAAGCATACAGCCTCTTTACCGCCCCAGAATCTGAAGAATTAGGGACTCCTGCCGGCTTTGATGACCTCTTCATTGCAGCCATCTCCGATGCCTGGGAGATGCACATCTTCCTCAAGGCCTGCTTCAGGCTCACAGACTCCACAATCTCCAAGCTTGATACCGGCGACTTCCCAAGCGCAATAAGCCTCCTATCCATGCTTGTCTGCCCAGAAGCCCTGGCTGATGTGCGCACATTAATCGATCTGATGAGCTGATCAAGATCCTCCTCCACGGAGCACGACGGCGACCCATGCTCCTGTCCTACCGGCTTAACCCTCACCCTGAGGTGGGCGACCCTGCCTGGACGCACATCTTTCGGCTCGTCCAATAATTCAACAATCTCCGAGCACCTGGAGGAACCCATCCCCTTCGAGCCCTCCTGCTCCAGGAGCTGCGCGTTCATCTGGGTGGGAGGCCGTACAATGGTTGATGCATTTCAAGTTAGGACCAGTGGTTGCCTGCAGGCTGGTGACCAAACAAGCAACGTTCCCGCGTCAAGAACATCACGAAGCCCTGCACGAGAGCAAGCGTAAACCAGATCAGATAAAAAAAAGAAAAACTGGAGGTTGGCACGACAAGGAGAGAAGATCAACAGTAACATAGTAGTGGAGATACTCCAATGGTAAGAGGACTTCAGCGACATAGAACCTAGAAAAACATAAATGTTCTTACATTACAAAATATCAAAGATAAAATATCGCATAAAGAAATATTTAAATTCCCTCGAGTTACAATAGTTCAGTATACCACTGTTAGATAAAAAAATCTATCAGGCAGCAAGTGCAGAGCACTGGCTTTAGGTTCATGTAAATATGCTCAATCATGGCAAATTCAAGTTTGTTATTATGTAGAGAGCACACATATATAACATGACTAAAGATCCATACCCTGCAGCTGCTTCTGAAAAGGTTCTGGTTGGTTATTTCTGCCTCAGAACATGCAGGTCACCGTCTGCACAAAACTCCATTACTAGGCAAGATAGATTTATCTGTCGTGAAATGAGAGTACAGGGTTGGAAGGAATGGGTGGTCAAGCATTTGCAGTATCTCCCTCAGTTTGGGCTCTGAGCATCTTCTTTCTGCTTATTAGGTACTCAATGTCCATAACCTTCAGTGCAAACATGCAGTCTGAACCCACCAATTCGGCCAGATAAACAGTGCCAATATCCCCACACCCAAGTTGCTTGAGAAGCTTGAAGTTCTTCAATCCCAAGCTCCCTTGTTGAATAGCCATGCGTCTGACGGCTCCCCATCTCACATCTTTTGACATGTGAGGCCTGCTTCCATTAGCACTGAAACTGCCGTAACTATCTTCACTGATGCTCGTGCTGGTGCTACAATCACCAATGCTGCTCTTCGAGCTTTGTGAGCATTCACCCTTTTCCTTTGATCTCGACAACTCACCACTCTTCGAACCATGGGCCGCACCAACACTACATCCATTAGAGCAAAAATCAGTTCCTTCAACGCCAGTGGAGCTGACAGCAGCCTTCTTGTTAGTTGGTGCTGGGGTTCTGGGTTCATCTTGAAGGACCTTGTGCTGCTTAGTGTGAGAATTAGAACGTTTTTAACCTTCTTTTTTGTTGAGGTTTTATTCCGAAACATTGGCGTTACAAGGCATGAACCGCCTACTGGAACAGCCCGGGGGCTAGATGCTTTCGCAGATTTTCCCTTTCTCTGTTTTGCCACTGTTGTTCCTGCAGAGGGGCTTTCAACTGCCTCTGGTGTTTTGTTGCTGATCACATCTTGGATTCTGGTTTTACGGATCGTGGCTATGGCTGGCGAAGCTGATCGCAACTGCTTCTTAGCTGAGCTCGTATTATGCCACTTATTGGTTTCAACTGACTTATCCAATGGACCTACTGCAGCCTTCTCAAGGAGAACAGATACTTTCTCAACCTTATTCTTTTTGTCATGCTCCTCATTAGTTTGAACCGCAACAGAAGCATACAGCCTCTTTACCGCCCCAGAATCTGAAGAATTAGGGACTCCTGCCGGCTTTGATGACCTCTTCATTGCAGCCATCTCCGATGCCTCGGAGATGCATATCTTCCTCAAGGCCTGCTTCAGGCTCACAGACTCCACAATCTCCAAGCTTGATACCGGCGACTTCCCAAGCGCAATAAGCCACCTATCCATGCTTGTCTGCCCAGAAGCCCTGGCTGATGTGCGCACATTAATCGATCTGATGAGCTGATCAAGATCCTTCTCCACGGAGCACGACCGCGACCCATGCTCCTGTCCTACCGGCTTAACCCTCACCCTGAGGTGGGTGATCCCGCCTGGACGCACATCTTTCGGCTCGTCCAATAATTCAACAATCTCCGAGCACCTGGAGGAACCCATCCCCTTCGAGCCCTCCTGCTCCAGGAGCTGCGCGTTCATCTGGGTGGGAGGCCGTACAATGGTTGATGCATTTCAAGTTAGGACCAGTGGTTGCCTGCAGGCTGGTGACCAAACAAGCAACGTTCCCGCGTCAAGAACATAACGAAGCCCTGCACGAGAGCAAGCGTAAACCAGATCAGATAAAAAAAGAAAAACTGGAGGTTGGCACGACAAGGAGAGAAGATCAACAGTAACATAGTAGTGGAGAAAAAACAACAAAAAAATAGCATCCTTCAAATCAGTAACTTGAACCATTCTTGGATCCCTCCTGCCCCTTACTACCGCCGTCCGTTCCATTCCCACTTCAAAACAGGTTTTTTATTTTACAGGGGGAAATGGGACGACACAGATGCGGTAGGTGAGGCAGGTCCCCCCATTTCCTAGCAAAAATGATACAAGATCCGTAAACCCGCGGGACAAAATGGAGAAGACGACGCAAGCAGCTGAGCAAGCACCGAAAAACAGGGGGTGACCTTTTAGAACTTGGCCAAATCAGAGGAAACGCGTCCGATCGAAGAGAGAGAGAGAGAGAGATTTGCTTTGCTAGACAAACAACGGGGAGGTTCCAGTGGGGGAAGAAAACTTACCCAGTAGAAGAGCGGCGGCGGCGGCGGACGAGATGGGCACTAGGGTTTCTGGCCAAACGGCGACAAGGAAGCTGGAGCGGGAGTAGGGAGGAGGATGCAGGCAGAGCTGGGACGTGGGAAGATGACTGGATGAGTGAGAAAGCGGCAGGGCTCAGCAGCGGCTGCGGCCGCAGCAATGGGCGGCGCACATCACGAGGAGGAGATGCCTCTCCCTCTGCCCCCCCCCCTCACACCTGTGCCCTACCCCTCTACCGCTTCCTCTCTACACCAGCACGCTTTCATTTAAAGCTGCTGATTTTTAGCATTATTCTTACTATTTATCTTATTTTAAAAATTGATTTAGATATGTAAAATTATAAATCAGATATCTTTAATGATAAATTATAATAAAACATATATTATTTGCTAATCTTTTACATAATAAGAATGATTGAACACAACAAAAAAATCAACAAAAGTTTTGGAGGGAGAAGAAATGCTTCTACCTTTTTTCCCTTTGTTTGCGTCAAGAAAAGATGGACTACTGCTGCAATGTAGACTAGAACCTGCTTTGCCTTTTTCCATTGTGCAGCTCCTGTTGGAAATTTCAGACCTACTACTACATTGTAGGAGTAGATATGCTGCTACCGGAGTGATAACGTTTGTATATCTAGAGATTGTTCTTTTAGCGGTTAGGCTGTTTGCACTCGTGGATCTCTATATCGGACCTCTATAAGAATATTTTCAGACTTTTACAGTCAACTCTAAAAAATTCTTACCTTTACAGTTTAATTCTCTACACTAGTTCACCTCTAAATCAGATCTCCATATCAACTATTAATGATTTTATATTAGATAATACAACTATCTCATATTTTAAAATATTTCATATAATTATTTTATATTAGTAATACTATAATTACAACTTATAATAATCACTAAATTTATTTTATGCTTTTTAATCTCTCTTTCCTTTTTTCACTTTTTCTTTTTTTTAATTTTTTCCTCTTTTTTTATTTTCTCCCTTTTCCCTCCCTTTCTTCCTTTTTCCTTTCTTTTTTCCTTCTCTTTTTTCTTTTTCCTTTCCTTTCTTCCTCTTCTCTTTCTTCCTCTTTCTCCTTTACCGGTGCTGCAGCCACCGGCTAATTTCCAGGAAGACTGTGTCCGCCTGGAAATTAGCTGTCTGTATTTCAGCTCCCGCTGCGGGGCACTACCACCATCCTGGCCGCTACGTATGCAGGCGAGGCGCAGATACCGAGCCCCGGTGCGGTGCTACACTATCGATGTGAGAGGAATCGGGTACCTCGCAGTTCCCAGACCCAGGGCACACGGACCTGATTTGATCGGCCCCCGAACCTGCGTGACCACACGGTACACTGTCAGCAGCAGCAGCAGCAGCAAGCGTCCTGCCGCGGGCGCGGCACGACATTGGTAGGTTACGTGCTTATCCCTGGTCGTGTCCAGCGGTCCGGCCGCCGGGTCCAGCCGGCGAACGCGCGGGTCCATCCACGCGCCGTACCGCTTTCAACGCAGTACTGCAGTGTAGTAGATGCTCGTGCCGGTACCGGTTCACACGCGCGCGCGCCAGTTCGAATCGGTCCGAATTCTCTGAACAAGAGATCCGACTTGCTCGGAATTTAAACCGGCACCCGCAGCTTGACCGCGTGTCCGCTATTCACTGCTTCGCCAGGCTCTGGAGCTGGGGTCTAGGGCCGCCGTCAGGCCATGGGGCCGGACAGTCTAAGACTGTTCTGAGCCCTCGCAGACCGGGCCGGTAAATTTTTAGGGCGGGTCGAGCGAGCCTCTCCGCAACTGTTGTTTTACCATCAACTCAAAAACAGTGGTCCGTACAATCTGCCTGTTAATTCAATGTTTTCTCGACAGAACGACGGGCATCTAAGTTGTTGTCAAGCGCGTAAGGGAGAAATCAAGAGGCGAAACTGTAGCGACGGCTAAACAGAGGTCTCGGGAGCAGCAGCAGAGGCGACGACACGGGGCAGCTCTGTTTAGTGGTGCTGCTCCTCCGTGACAGGTGGGGGCGGAGGGGCGGCGACGACGTGGGGAGCGGAGGGTAGGCGCAGCCATCCCGCTAGCGATTTGCTCGTTTCGCCGTGCGATTCAACGGACCAGCAGCAAGATCCGCCCGATCAGCGACCCTATCTGTTCCAACTCTGCTAGGTTCGTCTATTCCTGCAGGGTCTACAGTGAGATCAAGAAGCTACCAGCGGGTCTAGCGATGAGGCTCCTGGAGATTGAGATCAAGAAGGTGCGGGGAGAGAAGTCAGAGCTCAGCAAAGATGTGATCTTTCTTACCAGAAATAGAGCTCATAGCATTAAACAAGTCTGGATGCAGCGGCTGAGCCGATTTAACATGCTTGATGACCATCTTGCTGGCGGTATTGAAGGTACTCATATCTTAACAGACCTGGATGCTACTTATCAGTGTCTTCTTTTACTGAACCATCTTACTCTCCAACTATGATGTCATGCAGTGAACATCAACAATGACTCCTTTTAGTGATTCAACATACCTATATTTTAGTGACTCCTATCCCTCTTCTTCTGTACCGGAGAATACAAGTGTTCTATTGTTTGCTTCTGATTTCATCAATGTAGATGTCACATTTGTATTTACAACCTTTACATTTAAATTAAATTTTAAGGATCAAATATTTTTAAACGATGTTGGATTGTTCCTACATAGTTACTTCAAATTAATTACCTTTACAACACATTTTGTATAAACTAAAAAATATTGAAATGATATGATATAAAATAGATGATACTTGATATAGAGATTCAATTTAGAGGTAGACGAGTGACAGAACGAAACTGTAAAGTTGAGAATTTTTTAGAGTTAACTGTAAAAGGCTGAGAATATTCTTTTAGAGGTCGGATATAGAGATCGATGAGTGCGGGCAGACTCACACGCTGATTAGCAAATCTGCAAGGTAAGACTGCCCGCACTCATCGGTCTCTATATCTGACCTCTAAAAGAATATTCTTAGTCTTTTACAGTTAACTCTAAAAGATTTTCAGCTTTACAGTTTCGTTCTCTATACTCGTCTCCTCTAAATTGAATCTCTATACCAACTACCATCTATTTTATATCATATCATTTCAATATTTTTTGGTTTATACAAAATGTGTTGTAATGGTAATTAATTTGTAGTAACTATGTAGGGACAGTCCAACACTGTTTAAAAATATTTTGATCTTTAAAAATCAATTTAAATGTAAATGTTGCAAATACAAATGTGACATCTACATTGATGAAATCAGAAGCAAACAATAGAACACTTGTATTCTCTAGTACAGAACAAGAGGGATAGGAGTCACTAAAATGTAGGTATGTTGAATCACTCAAAGGAGTCATTGCTGAGTGAACTGAATCACTCAAAGGAGTCATTGCTGATGTTCACTGCATGACATCATAGTTGGAGAGTAAGATGGTTCAGTAAAAGAAGACAGTGATAAGTAGCATCCAAGTCTGTTTGCATCCAGACTTGTTTAATGCTATGAGCTTATTTTTGGTAAAGAAAGATCGTATCTTTGCTGAGCTCTTACTTCTCTCCCCGCAACTTCTTGATCTCAATCTCCAGGAGCCTCATCGCTGGACGCCGCTGGTAGCTTCTTGATCTCACTGTGGACCCTGCAGGAATAGACGAACCTAGCAGAGTTGGAGCAGATAGGGCCACCGATCGAGCGGATCTTGCTCCCGATCCGTTGATCGCACGGCGAAACGAGCAAATCACTAGTGGGATGGTTGCGCCGACCCTCCGCTCCCCACGCCGTCGCCGCCCCTCCGCTCCCCAACTATCACGGAGGAGCAGCACCACCGAACCAGAGCTGCCCCATGTCCTCACCTCTGCTACTGCTCCCGAGACCTCTGTTTGGCCATTGCTACAGTTTCGCTTCCTGATTTCTCCCTCGCGCACTTGACAACAACTTCGATGCCCGTCAATCTGTCGCGGAAACGGTGAATTAACAGGCAGACTGTAAGGACCGCTGTTTTTCAGTTGACGGTAAAGTAACCGCAGCGGAGATCCTCTCTTGACCTGCTCTGGAAATTTACCGCGCATAGAGGGCTCCGGTGCGAGCAGTGTAACAAAGGAGTGGGGAGATGCCGTCACATGCCGGCGCAGGGGTATTCGAGGCCAGGGACATGGCGTCAGGAGGAGGAACCAAGAGATGATCCACACGTCACGCCCGCGCTCGCTCACCGCACGCCGCATTGCTCTCGCTGCTCGCCCAAACGATTCGCGTTCGTTGTGGACGCATGCATTCACTGCACACTGGAGTCCAAACGGTTAGCGTCGGTGGGGTACTGAGTGTAGATGTATAGTTGGATATTCGTATTCCAGGATCCGAGGACGGCGTAGTACATAGAGTGACCTGCCTGTCCACGACTCATGATGGGTGACGCCCACACCACCCGGTGCTTGCAACTTGCCTTGCAGTAAAAACAAAGGGTCTGTCATAGCGGATTAAAATTGGGTTTAATTTTAAATGCTCGTAATTAGGCTTGAATAATAACTAATCCTGTCGAAGTGTGTAGCCGACACTTCCCCGGGTCTGCTCTGGGCAGCCCGCGGAGGTTCTTTTTCGGAGGGGCTAGTCACTCACGGAGAGCTTTTACGTTAGGGACGATTGAGGGAGAAGCTTGACACGGGGGTTTTTACGTGGTTTAGGCCGCCGGAGCGTAAAACCCTATGTCCACAGTGAGCAGAGTTGCTCGCTGTATTGTTTGCTGCTCAGAACCGGAGTCCTGAGCTTGAGGGTGAGAGATGTCGAATGGCTAGAGTGTGAGGGTGCGTATGAGGCCAACCCCTTGTAACGTTGCCTACCGATCCTTTTATAGTCCAAGTCTTGGGCGACTTAAAAGGTGGGCCCCGGGGACCCGACAGGTGGCCCCGGGGTGATTTCCTACCAGCTTCTATGTCTTGGCGCTGGCGTCGAGGTCCTCGTCCTGCCACCCTGCCCATGCTGCAGGCTAGGTGTAGCGTGCAGCCGTTGGTGATGGCAGGGACGGTAGGGCATGTCTTGTTCGTGTCTTGTCGCTGCCTTCAATGGACTGTAGCTTATGACACTGTGTGCCTGTCTTGACTGTGACTGGTCACAATGGCGCCTGCCTGGCGTGCGCCGCGCCTCCGCGTCTTGGGAAGGCGCGGGTCTTGAATGCCTTGTACGGTAAAGGCATGACGCGCCTTTACTCCTGTTGCCTACCGCACTGGGCGGACAGCGCTGCTCTGCTGGCCACGTGTCGGGCCCGGAGCTCTCCTCTGAGGAGAGGAGGAGCTCTGGCCCCGCCATACACGTGGAGCCTTCGGAGCTCACCCCCGCGGAGGGGGCGAGGTCTGGCCTTCTAGGCCACGTGGCAGGCCCGGAGCTATCCTCCGAGGGGAGGGAAGCTCCGGCCCTACTGGACACGTGGAGCCTTCGGAGCTCACACCCGCGGAGGGGGCGAGGTCTGGCCTTCTAGGCCACGTGGTAGGCCCGGAGCTATCCTCCGAGGGGAGGGAAGCTCTGGCCCTACTGGACACGTGGCTCCTTCAGAGCTCGCCCCGGCGGAGGGGGCGAGGTCCGGCCTTCTAGGCCACGTGGCAGGCCCGGAGCTATCCTCTTAGGAGAGGAGAGCTCCGGCCCTGCCGGACACGTGGTGCCTTCGGAGCTCGCCACTGCGGAGGGGGAGAGGTCCTTAGGCGGTTTCACCTTGTGCGCGGGGGTACCCGGTATTGAGGGTACCGACAAATCCTTACTGTTATTATTATTTAATATTTACAATTAACAAAAGTAACATTTTGTCTATGATATATACATTGCAAGGTTTATATGATTGATTATTTGACAACTAACATAATCTTTATAACTAACAAATTAATAACTAACAATTAACAAATTGATCTTCTTCTTCGCAACCGTCATGCCCTCACCGCCACGCCACATGCCCACCGGCGCTCGCCCAACCGCTGCCACGGTTGCCTGCGCCGGTCCCTAAAACCGGGACTCATTTCAGACACTTGTAAAACAGGATTCACCATAAAAACAAACCCTCACTTATGCTAATGCTAAGCAAAACTTTGGTTCACCATTGTCGAAGTGTCTGCGGTCGATACTTCCCCCGGGCCTGCTCTGGGCTGCCCGCGGAGGTTCTTTTTTAGGCGGGGCTAGTCCTCTTTTGAGGGTCTCGCCGAAGTGGACGAAGGAAGGAGATGAAAGTGGATTGACACGAGGATTTACGTTATTCGGGCCGCCGGAGCGTAAAACCCTACGTCCACGGGAGTGCTCGGAGCACTGGTTTCCTTGAGTATGAGGATGGCCTAGAGGGAGCTGAACTCAGCAGAGTTCGAACCTCTTGTAACGTTGCCTACCCAAGCCTTTTAAAGTCCAAGGCTTGGGCGGCTTACAAGGTGGGCCTTGAGACCCGACAGGTGGTCCCGGGATGATTTCCTACCGGCTACGCAGTCTTGGCGCTGGCTTCGAGGTCCTCGTCCTGCCACCCTACCCATGCCGCAGGCTAGGTGTAGCATGTAGCCGTTGGTGATGGCAGGGGCGACACGGCACATCTTGTCCATGTCTTGTCACTGCCTTCAATGGTCTGCAGCTTCTGACACTGTGCGCCTGTCTTGACTGTGACTGGTCACAGTGCCTCCTGACAGGCGTGCGCCATGCCTCTTTGTCTTGGGAAGGCGCGGGTCTTGAATGCCTTGTACGGTAAAGGCATGGCGCGCCTTTACTCCTGCTGCCTACCGCGCCTGGGCGGACAGCGCTGCACGTGGCCATGTGGCAGGCCCGGAGCTATCCTCCGAGGAGAGGGGTGCTCCGGCCCCGCTAGACACGTGGCGCGCCCGGAGCTCGCCCCTGCGGAGGGGCGAGGTCCGTCCTTCTGGGCCACGTGGCAGGCTCGGAGCTATCCTTAGAGGGGAGGGGAGCTCCGGCCCTACTGGACACGTGGCTCCCTCGGAGCTCGCCCCTGCGGAGGGGCGAGGTCCGGCCTTCTGGGCCACGTGGCAGGCCCGGACTATCCTCCGGGGCGAGGGGAGCTCCGGCCCCGCTGGACACATGGCTCCCTCGGAGCTCGCCCCTGCGGAGGGGCGAGGTCCGGCCTTCTGGACCACGTGGCAGGCCCGGAGCTATCCTCCGGGGGGAGGGGAGCTCCGGCCCTGCTGGACACGTGGCGCCTTCGGAGCTCGCCCCTGCGGTGGGGGCAAGGTCCTTAGGCGGTTTCACCCTGTGCGGCTCCTACTTCCGGGTCTTGCTTGCTTGCTTGCTGAGTGGGCATCCCTTTGGGATGCGGGGGTACCCGGTATTGAGGGTACCGATAGTGGCCCCCGGGCCCATCTTTCGGGAGGTAACGAGCCCGAGGTGGGGCCTCCTTCTTCCCGCGCACTTTCTTGTCTTGAGTACTCCCTGTGCTGGAAGGGTCTCGACGGCTTCGGAGCTCAGCCTCTGTGAAGAGGGTGAGGCCTGGCATCGGAGCTTAGCCCTTGTGAAAGGGGGAGGTTCGGCTTCGGAGCTCGCCTCTGGGGAGAGGTAGAGGTCCGACTTCGGTGTTCACCCCTGTGGAGGGGGTGAAGTCCGACATCAGAGGTCACCCCTGCTGAGGTGGTGAGGTCTGGCATCGGAGCTCAGCCCTGTGAAAGGGGAGGTCCGGCTTCGGAGCTCGGCCTTGCAGTGGGGGGCGGAGGTCCGGAAGTCATCGGAGCTCAGGCCAGCGGAGGGCGTGAGGTCCGGAGGTCATCGGAGCTCAGGCCAGCGGTGGGCGTGAGGTACGACATGAGGGTTCGCCTCTAAGAAGAGGGCGAGGGCTGGCATCGGAGCTTGGCCCTGCTGTGGGGCGGAGGTCCGGAGGTCATCGGAGCTCAGGCCAGCGCATGGCGTGAGGTCCGGAGGTCATCGGAGCTCAGGCCAGCGGAGGGTGTGAGGTCCGGCATCAGGGCTCGCCTCTGAGAAGGGGGCGGGGGCTGGCATCTGAGCTCGGCCATGCTGTGGGGCGGAGGTCCGGAGGTCACCGAAGCTCAGGCCAGCGGAGGGCGTGAGGTCCGGAGGTCATCGGAGCTCAGACCAGCGGAGGGCGTGAGGTCCGGCATCAGGGCTCGCCTCTGAGAAGAGGGCGAGGGCTGGCATCGGAGCTCGGCCATGCTCTGGGGTGGAGGTCCGGAGGCCATCGGAGCTCAGGCCAGCGGAGGGCATGAGGTCTGGAGGTCAACGAAGCTCAGGCCAGCGGAGGGCGTGAGGTCCGGCATCAGGGCTCGCCTCTGAGAAGAGGGCGAGGGCTAGCATCGGAGCTCGGCCATGCTGTGGGGCGGAGGTCCGGAGGTCATTGGAGCTCAGGCCAGTGGAGGGCGTGAGGTCCGGAGATCATCGGAGCTCAGGCCAGGTGAGGTCCGGAGGTCATTGGAGCTCAACCTCTGAGGAGAGGGTGAGGTCCAGCATCGGGGCTCGCCTTTGAGAGGGCGAAGGCCGGCATCGGAGCTCAGGCTAGCGGAAGGCGTGAGGTCCGGTGGTCATCGGAGCTCAGGCCCACGGAGGGCGTGAGTTCCGGAGGTCATCGGAGCTCAGGCCAGCGGAGGGCATGAGGTCCGGCATCAGGGCTCGCCTCTGAGAAGAGGGTGAGGGCTCACATCGGAGCTCGGCCCGGCTGTGGGGGCGGAGGTCCGGAAGTCATCGGAGCTCAGGCCCACGGAGAGCGTGAGGTCCGAAGGTCATAGGAGCTCAGGCCTACGGAGGGCGCGAGGTCCGGAGGTCATCGGATCTCAGGCCCACAAAGGGCGTGAGGTCCGGAGGTCATCGAAGCTCGCCTCTGAGAAGAGGGAGACGAGGTCCGGCTTCGGAGCTCATCCCTGCTGAGGTGTGACGCCCTCAATTCTGTGGAAAAACCACGGAAACGAGGACTAATGCATATGTGTGCCCGGGATGTTCATCACACATACACATTATTTCCACAAACTGAATTCAGAATATATATAACCACGAATAGCGGAGTTTATTACAATGTCTCATGAGTCTTGGACTCATGCTCACAGCGGAAGTCTTATTTCTAATGCGGAAGCAAATCTAAGCAGAAGTGGCTCTATCCCTACTCCCTCCACAGGCAAGGTTGAGAACAGATCACACGCCGTAATGCTCCACTTGGTCTTCATAGTAGGCTTCTCCTGCTGCTGATGATGAAATAATAATGCAAGTTTGAGTACAATGATGTACTCAGCAAGTGCGGGAAAACACATGATATGCAGCTCATAACAAGGTAGACATAAAAAGGCTTATTTGCAGGAAAGCAGATTTATAAAACCATGATAAACAACAACTTAACTTTAGATGAATGTAATCCCAACATGTATTAAATTACCAACATACCTCCATCACTTTTCGTGTTCCACCTGAACATTAACCAACTTTATTTTTACTCACGAATACCTCCTCGTATTCGCTACCATCTCACGAATACCTTCCCGTATTCGCTACCATCTTATCTCATAAACAACTTCGTCTCACACCGAGACCAAACTCGTTGCCATGACTCAACAGTCATGCAACCATCTTATCACCCGGACTCAACAGTCCCAAAACCAAACCATAACCATCATCAATCACCATTACCAAGAACCTTCGCAATAACCATCACAACTAATCATGGAAGTTTAGCCACGCGCTCGTGACCGTAAGCTCGGCTATCATGATAGTTTTAATAACTCTTTAGAGTTTACACCTCTTTACCCACAAGTTGTGATTTCGTCACCCGTCGGCGACTGCAGAACCTCTATTATACCAGTACACAACCGTCGGTGTATGGTCAAGAGATCAATAAATAGCCTTTACAAATGGGCTACTAGATGTATGGACTCACTAAGGTTTCACCGGCAGGCTAGAATTTCCAATTCTCCCACCCACTGGCCCCCTCTTGTGCCCTGCAGTTCCCAGGGCAGTCCTCACTCGACTCCCATTCCCCGCGCCTTTCACAGTCCATAACACTCTAGCAACTTTCCTAATTACTCAGCTAAGCCGCACCCATACTTGGCCTTGTGGTGGCACTGTTATCCTGGCATGTGCATGCATGAACCGGTCCTTAGATCTATGGCAAGTAAACCACCATCTCATGCTACCTCATTCACAAACCCAGTCTTGCCTAGATCTCCCTCCGATCCATGTTCATTTAACATCATCAGTTTCTCATTATCATTACGAGTGCAGTTAGCTAGACACATCTATCTCGCTTCCCAATCCCATAGACTCAGCGAAGCATAAAAGCAAAAATCATACCCGACTCATAAACTTCTCTGGCGACAAGGGTGGTTTAACCAAAGCTAATAAACTCCTATAAAAGGGTTTCCCATCATATTTTGACTCAGCACACACAGCTTTTCGTAAAACAAAACAGTTTCACCCAAAACATAGGATCAATATGGTCAAGGAGCACTTGCCTTGTTCTTGCGGTTCCGGTTGTTCTTGGATCTCAAAATCTGGTTGCTGCAGTTCGTCGTAGACAGCTCCCTGAGCTTGTCCTGCTAGGTAGGATCACGTGCATATAAGATTCACAGCAATCAATATCATGCACAAACCTTAAACTAGATGCGATGATGCATATGCATGCTATCCTATGATTTTTATTAGATTGGTGTGTTCTTGCATGGCTTGCATGGACAGAAGTGTTCGGATCAAAGGTGGACGTGGCAATGATCTCGTCTTTAGATCAACCTGATCATCAAGTGATCTGTCCACGAGAAGGCTTCTGTTCGAAAGGAATCAAAGAACAGATGCAAAGAAAACACAACTATATCGTAAGGTGGTATTGGGGCCTACCTTACGTTCCTCTCGGTCTTCGAGGTCCTCCTCAGACCGCTGGGCTTTCCTCCGACGATCTTCCTTGCCTCGCTCCGACAATGGCTTTCTCAGTGAGTTGGGGCTAGGGCTCTAAGTCGTCGGCTCAGGAGTTGGAAAAGAAGTTTGTGGTTTCGGCCAGGGGTTCTGGGTTCTATTTATAATCGGGAAGAGAAGAATCCTAATCTGATTGTATCCTGAATATGGGTCTTATTCAGATTGTCGTTAGATCCTAACATCTTATCTTTAATTGATTTGGTGCGGTATCATCGTGGAATTCAGGTCGGTTTCTGTTCCGGTATTTCTTACGTGTACAGATTCCAAAATCGCTTCAGAATCCGTCACCTTCGCGGTGATGAGCTCTAGAAGTTCCACATGTCCACCGGCCTGGTCTCTTCCTTTCCGCAGAGACGGGCTCCGGTTGTGTCGCGTGTCAAACGAGCAAGACTTCCCTCTTCTTCGGAGGTGAGCTCCGCGTGCGCCACGTATCCAGACGGTCGGGACCTCCTCTCTTACTCGGAGGTGGCTCCGCGCATGCCACGAGTCAGTGCCGGACCTTTCCTCTCTTCTTTCCTCAGAGACGAGCTACGTGTCTACCAGCGACGGACCTCCCGGAGATAAGCTCCGGGGGCAACACATGTCCCACAGGGTCGGACCTCTCCCCTTTTGCGGAGATGAGCTCGAGCCTGCCACGTAGCCTACTTTAGCAGCGGACCTCTCCCCACTTTCGCAGGGATGAGCTCCGAACACTCCACGTGGCCAGCGGCCGCGGAAGTTGTCTTCGGCGCTCTCTGAGAGCTGGATTCGGCTCTTATTGGCTATCCTTTTGATATTTTTTTTCTGTTCCTACTTTTCTTAAAATGTTTTCTCTTCGTAAAACATGAACATATGCTGACACCCGAGATGAATGTGTCACAAATCTACCCCCCCTTAAATTGAATCTCGCCCTCGAGATTCGTTATTGGAGAATAGATGGGGAAATTCTGCCTTGATATCCTCTTCACGTTCCCATGTGGCTTCAGCTTCGGTGTGATGACTCCATTGGACCTTGCACCATCGAATCACTTTGTTCCGGGTGACCCTTTCCTTTACGTCCAAGATTCGGATAGGGTGTTCCGCATAAGTCAGATCCTCTTGAAGTTCAAGTTCTCCCATTGATACTTGCTCCTCTAGTGCTCTCAAGCACTTCTTGAGCTGGGATACATGAAACACGCCATGTATGTCGGAGAGGTGGGTCGGGAGCTCTAGTTGATAGGCTACTTATCCTCGCTTGTCCAAAATCTTAAATTGTCCGATGTAGTGAGGTGCTAGCTTGCCTTTGACGTTAAAACATCGTTGGCCTCGGATAGGCGACACCTTAAGATATATGAAGTCTCCTACTTCGAAGGTCAACTTCCTACGCCTATTGTCCGGATAGCCTTTCTGTCATGACTGAGCAGCCTTTAAGTTCTCCCGTACCGTTTGGACTTGCTTTTCGGCTTCTTGTAGCACTTCGGGTCCAAACACCTGGTTCTCTCCGGTCTCGTTGCAGAACAGTGGCGTTCTACACCGTCTACCATATAATGCTTCAAAAGGCGACATCTTCAAACTAGCTTGATAGATGTTGTTATAGGAGAACTCGGCATACGGTAAACTCCTATCCCAACTATGCCCACATTTCAAGGCGCAAGCTCTCAACATGTCCTCTAGAATTTGGTTTGTCCTTTCGGTTTGTCCATCAGTTTGTGGGTGATAGGCGGAGCTAAAATCCAGTCGTGTACCCATGGCTTTCTACAGCTTCCTCCAGAACCTAGAGGTAAACCGAGAACCTTGATCTGAGAATATCCTCTTCGGGACTCCATGACGGCACATGATCTGTTCCATGTAAAACTCAGCTAATTGTGCAACGTTGTAATTGGCCTTTACAGGGAGAAAATGGGCGGTTTTCATCAATCGGTCCATGATAACCCAGATGGAGTCATAACCCGACTGTGTACATGGCAATCCGACGATGAAATCCATACTGATGTCCTCCCACTTCCATTCGGGTATCTTCAAGGGTTGCAACAATCCAGCGGGTCTTTGATGTTCGGCCTTCACCCGTTGGCATGTGTCGCATAGGGCAACGTATTCGGCTATATCCCTTTTCATACCATCCCACCAATAATAAGTTTTCAAGTCCTTGTACATTTTGGTGCTTCCGGGATGTATGGAATAGGGTGAGTCATGTGCCTCCTTCAATATCATGTCGCGGAGATGTCTTATGTTCGGCACACAAATCCTTTTTCCTAGCCAAAGCGTACCCTTTTCATCCTCCTTGAAATCCTTCTCTATTCCTTGTCGGATTCTTTCCTTGATCTCCTCGTCCGTTGCTTGGCCCTCTCTTATTTCTTGCTCCAATGAGGAGTGGATCTCCATTATTTCCATGTTATTCAAGAATCCGAGGTGTAACCGTTCGAACTCCTTACGTAGCTCGGGTGGTAGCTCCCGAACCGTGAGTTGGTGACATGCTCCCTTTCGGCTCAATGCATCAGCTACTACATTGGCCTTCCCGGGGTGGTAATTGATTCCCACATCATAATCCTTGATGAGTTCCAACCATCGACGTTGCCTCAAATTTAAGTCCGTTTGTGTAAATATGTACTTGAGGCTCTTATGATCCGTATAGATCTCACATCGATGGCCAAGGATATAATGTCTCCAAATCTTCAATGCATGCACTACTGCTGCTAGCTCCAAGTCATGCGTAGGATAATTAAGCTCGTGCTTCTTTAATTGCCGTGAGGCATAGGCTACCACTTGTCCTTCTTGCATGAGCACACACCCGAGCCCCTGTCTGGATGCGTCACAATATATGTCAAAGCTCTTGCTTACGTCTGGCAATACCAGAACTGGTGTTGTGGTTAGCCTTTTCTTGAGTTCCTCAAAACTTCCTTGGCAGGCTGGTGTCCATTGGAAGACTTTTCCCTTCATTAGCAACTCCGTCATAGGCTTTGCTATTTTAGAGAAGTCTTTAATGAAGCGTCGATAGTATCCAGCCATCCCAAGAAAACTCCGAATATCCTTCACGCTCTGCGGTTGGTCCCACTTCAGAATATCTCTCACTTTTCCAGGATCAACCGATACCCCTTCCCTGGAGATAATGTGGCCTAGGAAAGATATTTCCTTTAGCCAAAATTGACACTTGTTAAGCTTGGCATACAATTGATGTTCACGCAATTTCTTTAAGGTCAATTTTAAATGTTCTTCATGCTCCTCCTCACTTTTTATATACACCATAATGTCGTCGATGAAAACCACGACGAACTTTTCCAAGTACTCCATGAAAACCTTGTTCATAAGGTACATGAAGTAGGCGGGTGCATTTGTCAACCCAAAAGACATGACGGTATATTCATACGAACCATACTGTGTTTGGAAGGCAGTCTTGGGTATATCGGAGGGCTTAATCTTCAGCTGGAAATATCCCGACCGAAGATCAATTTTGGAGAACACTCGGGCTCCTTTCACTTGGTCGAACAGGTCCTCTATACGGGGCAGAGGGTATTTGTTCTTAATTGTCACCTCGTTAAGAGACCTATAGTCCACGCACATCCTTTGGGTTCTATCCTTCTTGTCCACGAAGAGCACAGGAGCTCCCCATAGTGACGAGCTTGGATGTATGAAACCCTTCTCCAACTGCTCTTGAATTTGCCTCTTGAGTTCTACTAGTTCATTGACGGGCATCCTATAGGGTCTCTTGGCTATGGGTGCAGTTCCGGGTACCAAATCAATGACAAACTCAATGTCCCGATCAGAGGGCATACCTGAAAGCTCTTCTAGGAACACGTCCGAAAATTCCTGAACCATCGGAATGCTGTCCAATGTTGCTCCTTCAACGTGGTTCAAATTTGCCCTTTCAGTGGTTTGTTGGGCTGACTCAAACTCGACACGGATGTCGTGCTCATTTGTCAACTGCACGCTTCTTTCAGCACATTGGATTACCCCGTTGTGCTTGCTTAACCAATCCATCCCGAGTATTATGTCAATCCCTTGGGAGTCCAAGACAATAAGGTTGGCAAGGAAGTCTACCCCCTTATTTTAAGGCTTACTTTCGGACATACTATATTAGTCCTCATCTCTCCACCGGGAGAATTAACTAGCATAGCACATTCTAAGTGGAATACGGGTAGATGATGTTTGGCAACATATTTGGATGATATGAAGGAATGCGATGCTCCGGAATCAAATAAAATGGCGACTGGGTTGGAGTTGGCAAGGAACATACCAATTGCGACGTCATCAGCCTATTGTGCTTCCTCGGCAGTGACATGGTTCACGTGGCCGCGAGCATAGTTCTACTGTCCACGGTTCCCTTGATTGTCTCCTCCGTTCGGTCGCGGGTTCTGCTTGGGCACGTTACCTTGCTGTCCAGGGCCTCTCCTCGGGCACTGGTTCGCGAAGTGTCCTACTTCCCCGCATACAAAGCATGCCCTGTTGCCTACGGCAGCAGGTACGTTGGGGCGGGGGTTTTGAATAGGGGTGCCATTGTTAGGTCGGGGCGCAGGAGGCATGGCACGCGAGCTGCCGGAGCAACGAGTTGTTGTTGTGGTGGCTGACCAGGGCGGTATGCAGGAGTGGTCGATCCATACTGCGGTGCTGCCGGGGGCATGTACCGAGGTCGTACGTTGCTCCCTTGGGGCTGGTATGGCATCTTCCTCTTGCACTCTCGCTCGATCTCTCGGATCTTGTTTTCAACCACTATGGCCTTGTCAACCAGCTTCTGGAAGCTTACATAGTCATTGTTGAGGAGCTGAACCTGGATCTCATTGTTCAACCCTCTCATGAACAGGTACTGCTTCTTCTGATCTGAGTTGACATCTTCGGGGGCATACCGGGACAGTTGTATGAACTTGTTGAGATACTCATTCACACTTTTCTGTCCTTGGCGGAGACCTTCGAACTCCTGCCTTTTGAGCATCATTACACCAGCAGGGGTGTAGTGAGAGCGGAAACTTTCCTTGAACTCAGTCCAAGTGATTGTCTCCTGGTTGGCATGAGCATTGCTCAGGGCATCCCACCAGTCAGCAGCAGCTCCCATAAGTTGGTGTGACGCGAAGAGAACCTTCTCTCGGTCATTGCACTGAACAATGGCAAGCTTTTTCTCCATGGATTTTAACCAATCATCGGCCTCCATGGGATCACTAGCTTGAGCAAAAGTGGGTGGTCGAGTCCTCATGAACTCTCCCAACCTATCATGAGCCGGCGGTGGTGCCGGAACGGGGTTTTGGTTGGCCTGCAACTGACCCAAAGTTTGGATCATGGTTTGCATAAGTTGGTTTTGCATGGCCATCAACCTTTCTAGATGGTTTTCGCCAGCTCCTGGGTTAGCGGGAACTTCATCATGGTTATCCTCCTGGACGTTCCTTCGGCCGGCGTTTCCTCTCACCATCTGTGAGAGAGATCGAAATAGAATAGAATGTTAGGAGGTTAGGTAGATTCCCTCAACTATATGCATCAAGGTGAGTTGGACTATGTATATATTAGCCCATATAAGGATGTGAGCAAGTGCTGAGACATCTCACACCTCTTTCTACTTAGGTGTGGATATGGACAACGTTTTGAGACGTCCCACAACTCACACTAAGCACACAATCACAAATAATCATCACAAGGGCTCACACAACTCCTATTCAAGGATGGTTCCCTATGCCAAGGTGGGTTTAAGGCCAATCTCAGCGTCCTAGGATGCTTCCTTGGGTCAGCGTGGCTTAGCTACCAATCTGTGTCAAATCTAACTAAGGGTGTAACCCTTTGTTAACCCGTGGTTCTAGTGTCAATCTAAAGTTCCTATCTGGGCGTGTAACCTACTGTCAACCTGTGGCTCTGATACCGATCTGTGACGCCCTCAATTCTGTGGAAAAACCACGGAAACGAGGACTAATGCATATGTGTGCCCAGGATGTTCATCACACATGCACATTATTTCCACAAACTGAATTCAGAATATATATAACCACGAATAGCATAGTTTATTACAATGTCTCATGATTCTTGGACTCATGCTCACAGCGGAAGTCTTATTTCTAATGTGGAAGCAAATCTAAGCAGAAGTGGCTCCATCCCTACTCCCTCCACATGCAAGGTTGAGAACAGATCACACGCCGTAATGCTCCACTTGGTCTTCATAGTAGGCTTCTCCTGCTGCTGATGATGAAATAATAATGCAAGTTTGAGTACAATGATGTACTCAGCAAGTGCGGGAAAACACATGATATGCAGCTCATAACAAAGTAGACATAAAAAGGCTTATTTGCAGGAAAGCAGATTTATAAAACCATGATAAACAACAACTTCACTTTAGATGAATGTAATCCCAGCATGTATTAAATTACCAACATACATCCATTACTTTCCGTGTTCCACCCAAACATTAACCAACTTCATTTTTACTCACGAATACCTCCTCGTATTCGCTACCATCTCACGAATACCTTCTCGTATTCGCTACCATCTTATCTCATAAACAACTTCGTCTCACACCGAGACCAAACTCGTTGCCATGACTCAACAGTCATGCAACCATCTTATCACCCGGACTCAACAGTCCCAAAACCAAACCATAACCATCATCAATCACCATAACCAAGAACCTTCCCAATAACGATCCCAACTAATCATGGCAGTTTAGCCAGGCGCTCGTGACTGTAAGCTCGGCTATCATGATAGTTTTAATAACTCTGCAGAGTTTGCACCTCTTTACCCACAAGTTTGTGATTTCGTCACCCGTCAACGACTGCAGAACCTCCATTATACCAGTACACAACCGTCGATGTATGGTAAAGAGATCACAAAATAGCCTTTACAAAGGGGCTACTAGATGTATGGTCTCACTAAGATTTCACTGGCAGGCTAGAATCTCCAATTCTCCCACCCACGGGCCCCCTCTTGTGCCATGCAGCTCCCAGGGCAGTCCTCACTCGACTCCCATTCCCCGCGCCTTCCACAGTCCATAACGCTCTAGCAACTTTCCTAATTACTCAGCTAAGCCGCACCCATACTTGGCCTTGTGGTGGCACAGTTATCCTGGCATGTGCATGCATGAACCGGTCCTTAGATCTATGGCAAGTAAACCACCATCTCATGCTACCTCATTCACAAACCCAGTCTTGCCTAGATCTCCCTCCGATCCATGTTCATTTAACATCATCAGTTTCTCATTATCATTACGAGTGCAGTTAGCTAGACACATCTATCTCGCTTCCCAATCCCATAGACTCAGTGAAGCATAAAAGCAAAAACCATACCCGACTCATAAACTTCCCTGGCGACAAGGGTGGTTTAACCAAAGCTAATAAACTCCTATAAAAGGGTTTCCCATCATATTTTGACTCAGAGACACACCTTTTCGTAAAACAAAACAGTTTCACCCAAAACATAGGATCAATATGGTCAAGGAGCACTTGCCTTGTTCTTGCGGTTCCGGTTGTTCTTGGATATCAAAACCTGGTTGCTGCAGTTCGTCGTAGACAACTCCCTGAGCTTGTCCTGCTAGGTAGGATCACGTGCATACAAGATTCACAGCAATCAATATCATGCACAAACCTTAAACTAGATGCGATGATGCATATGCATGCTATCCTATGATTTTTATTAGATTGGTGTGTTCTTGCATGGCTTGCATGGACAGAGGTGTTCGGATCAAAGGTGGACGTGGCAATGATCTTGTCTTTAGATCAACCTGATCATCAAGTGATCTGTCCACGAGAAGGCTTGTGTTCGAAAGGAATCAAAGAACAGATGCAAAGAAAACACAAGAATATCGTAAGGTGGTATTGGGGCCTACCTTACGTTCCTCTCGGTCTTCGAGGTCCTCCTAGAACCGCTGGGCTTTCCTCCGTCGATCTTCCTTGCCGCGCTTCGGCGATGGATTTCTCGGCGAGTTGGGGCTAGGGCTCTAAGTCGTCGGCTCAGGAGTTGGAAAAGAAGTTTGTGGTTTCGGCCAGGGGTTCTGGGTTCTATTTATAATCGGGAAGAGAAAAGTCCTAATCTGATTGTATCCCGAATATGGGACTTATTCTGATCGTTGTTAGATCCTAACATCTTATCTTTAATTGATTTGGTGCGGTATCATCGTGGAATTCAGGTCGGTTTCTTTTCCGGTATTTCTTACGTGTACATATTCCAAAATCGCTTTAGAATCCGTCACCTTCGCGGTGATGAGCTCCGGAAGTTCCACGTGTCCACCGGCCTGGTCTCTTCCTATCCGCAGAGACGGGCTCCGGTTGTGCCGCGTGTCAAACGAGCAACACTTCCCTCTTCTTCGGAGGTGAGCTCCGCGTGCGCCACGTATCCAGGCGGTCGGAACCTCCGCTCTTACTTGGAGGTGGATCCGCGCACGCCACGTGTCAGTGCCGGACCTTTCCTCTCTTCTTTACTCAGAGACGAGCTACATGTCTAGCAGCGACGGACCTCCCGCAGATAAGCTCCGGGGGCAACACGTGTCCCACAGGGTCGGACCTCTCCCCTTTTGCGGAGATGATCCCCGAGCCTGCCACGTAGCCTACTTTAGCGGCGGACCTCTCCCCACTTTCGCAGGGATGAGCTCCGAACACGCCACGTGGCCAGCGGCCGCGGAAGTTGTCTTCGGCGCTCTCTGAGAGCTGGATTCGGCTCTTATTGGCTATCCTTTTGATATTTTTTTCTGTTCCTACTTTTCTTAAAATGTTTTCTCTTCGTAAAACATGAACATATGCTGACACCCGAGATGAGGGTGTCACATGAGGGGTGAGGTCCGGTACTGCTCAGAGTTCCTCCTTTCCCTACCTCTTAGTCTTATTTGGCTTACAGTCCCGGGCCAGTGTACGAGGCTCACGGCAATCCGGTGCCCTTGGTCCCGAAGGTCTGGCTCCCGCCGTAGTCAAGGTGTAACCGTCCGACCCCTAGTACTCAGACCGTAGCACTGGGGAGGCAGAGTGCGCATGCTTTGGGCACAGGACCGGACAAAGCAAGGCTCCTGGACCTCCCGCTCTAGCGTAGGTCTTTTCCTGGAGGAGACCAACTGGTGTCACAGTACCCTGACTAGGGGAGGTTCGAGAGGCCCCCGAGCCTTTGGCAGGTACCCCAAGCACGACCGCACCCGGCAGGATAGCAAATATTGACTAGGCTTTGGAGCCGGAAAGGAGGGCCGAGTGTACGACGGGCGTACACTGTCTAGAGCGCGGGGAGGTGATCATATAAATTAATGCGTAATTTAAATGAACACCTGAGTAAGTGTGGTAGGACTTACAAAGGTAGGGCCGGAGCGCCTGCCTCGAGCTCCCATGCATGGACCCGCGGTGGTAGCGTCGGAGCTCCCGCCGGTTTCGTGCGATCCGGAGCGTTGCTTGCCATCTTGCCTTGTCGATGAGGTAGATGTTATCACGCAGAGCGGGTCATGCGTGGCTTCGTTGTACGCTCGGACACGGGGGACCCCCATGGCGATCTCGGGGGCAAGCATGGCTTCGGCCCCGCATACCATGTAGAAGGGTAATTCCCATGACCCGGCTCTCGGATGTCTGGCTAGCCCCCGACGTAGAGGAGTCGGTATCCCCCGACGGATCTGGGTGCAGCGTCTGCACCGGTTATGTGGGTCTGCTTGGCATGGACCTGGCACGCCTTGCATCTCCTAACCGGCTTGACGGCGTCCAGGTGACTCTCGGTCAGTAGGAGCCATGCCGGATGGCTAAATCGACCACCGTGTGGGAAGATGAGCGTTCCCAGCACTCGCCACCGTGGATTACTGCAAACTGGTCGCAACCTTCCTCCTAGGTTATGCACCGCAATAGGATGTTGTGGCGCCACGCTAGTAAAGATACTAGCGCGTAGCACTTAGCCATCCGCACAATCCGTTCAGCGGATGCACGTTCATCAGGAAGGATGTCTTACAAGGAGTCCCGGACCTCCATGGTCCATGCATCGGGACTACTTGAGCTTCTGGATCTTGGGCGCTGGGTAGCACGGAGTCCCCATGGCACATACGATCCTTTGACTGGCACCATGGCTGCATGGCCGCCGGGACCGCCAGCTTCGAGGTGTTGGTCTCGCCCCCTTCACCCGGTCGGCACTCCGGGCTGTGAGTCTTGGCAACGTCCCTTCGAAGGCTCCTTGGGGCTCCGGGGCTCCAGTGGAGACCTTCGTTGATAGGTTGTTGGCGACGGTGTCGTCGGCGCGCGGTACATGGCACAGGTACAAGGTACCCAAACCGCTCCCCCGTTGGCATGAGGAGCAGCACGCCGTCGAGGTAGAACGTCCAGTGAAGCTCAGTGAAGGCCGGTGCTCGGGGCTCCGGTTCTCCACCTTCGGGGCCCCCTGGGATACTTGGTGGTGGCGTCCACCTGACCACGAAGTCAGTCGGTACTTGACTCTTGACTGTCTGACGTGGTTGGAGGTTCAGTCTTGAACTTCGCCATCTTCGGGCTATTCTCCTGCTTTGGAGGTTGGGTGTGAGTGCCAGTGACACCCTTCTTCTGCTCTGGCGCACTTGTCCGCCAGGCTGAAGAGCTCTGAGATGTCTTGCACCTCCCTGGTGGCCAACTTCTCGAGCATCTTCTTGTCCCTCACACCCTATCGGAATGCGACCACCACTGATGCACCCGGGATGTGGGGGATGGTGTTGGGTACTTGGGAGAACCGCTGGATGAAGGAGCACAATGATTCTCCCGGTTGTTGCTGCACGGCGTGGAGGTCCAGCTCCATGCCGGGGCATGTGTAGGAGCTGCTGAAGTTCGCCATGAACTGTATGCATAGCTCCGCCCAGGAAGTTATGGAACCCTGGGGCGGGTTCATGAACCATGACCTCGGCGGGGCGGTCAAGGCGATGGGGAAGTAGTTTGCCATGACCTCGTCGTCCCCTCCTGCCGCTAGGATGGCAGTAGAGTAGACCTGCAGGAACTCTGCCGGGTTGATGCTTCCATCATACTTCAACGGCAGGTGTGGCCGGAACTTGCGTGGCCACCTTGCAAAGCGAAGGTGGGGCGCGAGGGCCACACACCTGTCGCTGCGGCTGCAGGTCTTGGTGCCGCGAACCCTTGGACGGCTGCTGGCACGGTGTACCCCGATACGAACATTGGTGGACTGTATACCGGGGGCGCCGTCTGCAGGACATATGGTTGTTGCATATGCTGCATGGCGTACACCTGAGGCAGAGGTTGCGTGGCGAACATCTGCGGCCCAGGTTGAGTCGAGGTGGTCGACATGCTGTAGTCGACCTCTTGCATGCGACGCCTTTGTCGTTGTCGCTCGAAGGTGACACATGCGTCTTCTCCCGAGCGGCGTCGCTCCAGCTATATCCTCAGGTCCGCCATTGGAAGACTGGTAGAGTGGGAGTCTGCCGTCTGCCCGTCAACCGTTGGTGTGCGCGACAGCGACATAGCTGGTCGACTTGGGCGTCGCCTCTGCCGCAGCGGAGGGTTGGCGGTAGTAGCGACGAGGTAGTTGACGTCGCGGATACACTGCTGGGTGGCCCCCTCGGGAGCGTCTTCAGCAGGTGGATTGCCCAGGAGCACTTCTGCGGCGGCTAGTGCACTTGCTTCAGTGGCACTCAACGCCGTGACAGATCTTGAGGCTGATGGAGTTCGCAAGGAACGTCGGCGCGAAAAGCTTGCCGCTGACGGAGGCTTGGTCATCTTCGTCGGCGTAGACTCGTCGCTAGAGAGAAAAGCCCCCTACCTGGCGCGCCAAATGTCGAAGCGTCTGCGGTCGACACTTCCCCTGGGCCTGCTCTGGGCAGCCCGCGGAGGTTCTTTTTTAGGTGGGGCTAGTCCTCTCGTGAGGGTCTCGCCGGAGTGGACGAAGGAAGGAGATGAAAGTGGATTGACACAGGGATTTACGTGGTTCGGGCCGATGGAGCATAAAACCCTACGTCCACGGGAGTGCTCGGAGCACTGGTTTCCTTGAGTATGAGGATGGCCTAGAGGGAGCTGAACTCAGCAGAGTTCGAACCTCTTGTAATGTTGCCTACCTGAGCCTTTTATAGTCCAAGGCTTGGGCGGCTTACAAGGTGGGCCCCAGGACCCGATAGGTGGTCCCGGGGTGATTTCCTACCGGCTACGCAATCTTGGCGCTGGCTTCAAGGTCCTCGTCCTGCCACCCTGCCCATGCCGCAGGCTAGGTGTAGCGTGTAGCCGTTGGTGATGGCAGGGGCAACAGGGCACGTCTTGTCCATGTCTTGTCGCTGCCTTCAATGGTCTGCAGCTTCTGACACTGTGTGCCTATCTTGACTGTGACTGGTCACAGTGCCTCGTGACAGGCGTGCGCCGCGCCTCTTCGTCTTGGGAAGGCGCGGGTCTTGAATGCCTTGTACGGTAAAGGCATGGCGCGCCTTTACTCCTGCTGCCTACCGCGCCAGGGCGGGCAGCGCTGCACGTGGCCACGTGGCAGGCTTGGAGCTATCCTCCGAGGAGAGGGGTGCTCTGGTCCCGCTGGACACGTGGCGCGCCCGGAGCTCGCCCCTGCGGAGGGGCGAGGTCCGGCCTTCTGGGCCATGTGGCAGGCCCGGAGCTATCCTTCGAGGGGAGGGGAGCTGCGGCCCTACTGGACACGTGGCTCCCTCGGAGCTCGCCCCTGCGGAGGGGCGATGTCCGGCCTTCTGGGCCACGTGGCAGGCCCGGAGCTATCCTCCGGGGGGAGGGGAGCTCCGGCCCGCTGGACACATGGCTTCCTCGGAGCTCGCCCCTGCGGAGGGGCGAGGTCCAGCCTTCTGGGCCACGTGGCAGGCCCGGAGCTATCCTCCGGGGGGAGGGGAGCTCCGGCCCTGCTGGACACGTGGCGCCTTCGGAGCTCGCCCCTGCGGAGGGGGCGAGCTCCTTAGGCGGTTTCACCCTATGCGCGGGGGTACCCGGTATTAAGGGTACCAATAACCATAAATTATCCAGCAAAACTACCTACAAATGAATTACTACGTCTCAAAACACAACATGTCTTTCTATTGTTTTCCAACTTCTTGGACGATGTTAAATCCAAATATCATGACTGTAGTTTGCACTTCCCCTAGCCTTTGATATAGATGATAAGAGATGACCACCGCACTTAGTCAAACTGTCATGTTAATGCATAATCAGCAAAAGTGCTAGTCACAAACTTGAAAAAAAAACAGTGATATGCCACTATAATCAACAGACCATATAACTGATAGTGTAATAAAATATAGTATAGTATAAATGCAAAAAAGTAGAATTAGATGAGTGGAATATATCATGTGATTTGTGGTTAACATAGACACGCAACACTTACATTGTAGCGATTTCTTTGTAAGTTTTAGGGTCCTTTGGTTGATCTGCACCAACCAGATTCTCTATCAAAAATCAGTCAAGACTCTAGATTTTTCATATTTTTCTTTTAACCCTTTTTCAAAAATTGCCAACCATGTCACTAATTACACAACCTGAAACATTATTTTTTCTCTATGACACACATTTATTAAAGAATCCACAGTTGATAGTTGTTTCAGTCAAACAGATTTCAGCTTCTGCTTACCTCTCAGTTCACAACAGCTTTCTCACAACTCACACCTAGAATCAGATTTTCAGAAATCCACGACTATCGGTACCCTATGAACCGGGTACCCCCGCGTGGAGGGTTAAAGACAGTCTAGGCCCCACCTCCATGCCGAGGCGGGCGCTAGCGAGGCCACGTGTCCTTGGCCCCGAGGTCGACCCCGGGGCTACCACGTGCGCCTAGGCTGTGGAGCCAACACGTGTCCTTGGCCCCAGACCGAGCCTCCCCGCTGAGGTGAGGTTCGATGCTGCCATGTGTATGTGGTCTCTGAATCTCCTCCCTGCTGAGGAGGGCTCCGGAGCCGACACGTGCTATTATTATACTCCGGGTGCTCCTCTGTGCTCTTGCGCTTTATTGTTTATTATTTGAGCCTTCGAACCACTTGTGTTGCAATTTGTACTTGTTATATTTCTTTTTTGAGCATTGTGTTTTAATTCCATTAATTCTATGCTCTACTCGTTGTGTTGTCATCAATCACCAAAAAGGGGGAGATTGAAAGCATCTAGGCCCCCGTGAGGTATGGTTTCGGTGATTAATGACAACCGTTCGTTATTACTAATGAGTTTGTGGATGCGAGGTTTCACGTATATCACATCAAACGTTAATGAACTATCTATTCACACCATCTACTGCTCATTGGATACAAATGGAGACCCCTCAACGATCTATTCTAAGGGGTTATTCGATACTCATGAAGACTAAATGAAGAACTCATACAACGACTCTATTCTATCAAAATTGGCAACACAAGAAGCTTATACTTCATCAAAATATCATTTCAAACAAGTGTCAAAGAGGTCACTCAAGAAGATTCCAAAAGATCAACTCAAAACAACTCGAAGCAAACAAGTTGCACTCACCGGATCATCCGATGTCTTGCAAAATGACTACATCGGTCGAGTTTGAGTTGGCAGAAGAAGAAGACCTCAGAGCCCAGTACACACCGGATCATCCGATGTGAAGGAAGTGGCACATCGGTTGATTTCAACAGAAGGATGATTTCTGAGTTATTCTGAAGAAGTACACACCGGATCATCCGATGATGAAGTAAGTGTACATCGGTCAATTTCAACAGAGACATTATTTCTGAACCGATTCTGAAGATCAACTCACCGGATCATCCGATGATGAACATCGGTCGATTAAACAGTCAGATCCAACGGTTATATCCAACGGTCACATCTGACACATGACATCAGCTAATTTGGAATTCGACCGATGCTCAAATAAAGGGGTGCATCGGATGATCCGATGTTCACAGAAAAAGTCTGCCTACTTTTCCAACGGCTATCTCGTGTGGGCTGGCTATAAATACCCCTCCAACCGGCCATTTCGTCAAGTCTTGATAACCAGAGCCTCACTACACATCCTCAAGCATTCAAGACCAAGAGCTACCACTTCCACACCTCAAAACCTCTTGTACTCCAACTATAGGCTAGATCTAGCTAGAGAGAAGCTTGTGTGCGTCCATTCTTGGTGATTGGAATCTCTAGTCTAGTGAGAGAGAGTGTCTTGGTGACTTCTCTCACCTTGTAAAAGTTGGAGGAAGAAGAGATCGCTCCGGAGCTTACCAAGGCGTTTGTGGAAGCCCGGAGGATCACCATTGTACAAGGCTTGAGCTCCACCTTGCTGGAGATGGCGAACGGAGAAAGATAGTGGATTCCCTTGTCTTGGTGACTTGGGAGTGGCTATACCCTTTGGTGGGTGCCGCAACGTGGACGTAGGTAGATCTTTGTGATCTTACCGAACCACGGGAAAAATCGCCGTGTCTCCGAGTCTCCGCGGGAGTTTGCATCTCTCTCCTCACCCTCTTACTATTACGCATTTACTATTCCGCACTTAATACTCTTGCTTGCATAGTTAGTTCGCATAGGGAATTGGGCTTCGACCATTAAGTTTTAAATTGCTCTAAAATTTGAAAAAAACCAATTCACCCCCCTCTTGGGCGTTTCGATCCTTACACACCCGACAAAGGGTTCGGCTCTCACCCATTGAGAACACACACACATACGCAATACAACAATCACCCCCGTGGACGTAGGGTATTACGCTCCGACGATCCGAACCACGTAAGTCTCGATGTTCACCCGCTCTCTCGAGTTGGACCGCTCTAGGGACGTCAAGCCCCTCCAATCAAAGAACCTTCGCGGGCTGCTCCTGTAGCAAACATGGAGAAGTGTCGTAGCAACACTTCAACAACAGCTGAATCAAACACACCCTAATTCCACCGATTTTTAGTTTCATAGATTTTTTCGTAAGTTTTAATTCTCCTGAAGTAGCAACCAGCTATGGTTAAAAGTTGCCCTCCCAGAGAATGATTTTAAGTTTTTATTTCTAAAATAAGCAGCAAATAGTTTCATAATGTAGTGGTTAACACTCCAGACTTCAAATCCGTTGACCTGGATTTGACTCCCGATGTCACTTATTTTGTGTATATTTTTTCTACAAATATCATGGATATTTTTTGTGTATTTATGTATTTCAAATTTCATCCAATTCAATATTTTTAAGTCTGATTGTTCCTAGTAAACAAATCATCAAAGATTGAGAATAAATTCAAATTCAAATTTCAATCTTGAGATTTCATCAAATTCAAAGTTCCAATTTCATCAAATTCAATCCGTCAAATTCAAATTATATGTTTTAATTTCATCAAATCCAATCCATCAACTTTGCATCTGCACCGTTGATCGAGATCTACGACCGAAATTATTTTACATTGGAACAAAATCGTCACCGGCCGAAAAACCCTAGAACATTTCCATCTCTGTCCTCCCCCGAAATTCCCGGACCAGCGACCCGGCGCGGGCGGGGAGGCGTGTACGCGGGCGCCGAGCGTCGGGTGCGGTGAGCACGAGCGCCGGGTGCGGTGCGGCGAACGCAAGCGTTGGGCGCCTCACGGCGAGCGTCAGCCCGCGGCAAGGGAGTCGCACGTTGCAGCAGGAGGCGAGATCCACGCGTGCAGCAGTGGGATTCAAGCCGTAAGTTTCCAAATCAAGTTTCTTCAAGTGTTAATTTCTTTAACTCGGATTTGTGTTCCTAATTTGGGCGAAATTCAATTAGGGGTTTCGGATTTCATACTTTTCATCCAGTTACCACCTTAAAATAACCTAAACAAAATCTTATCTAAGGGCAATTTCTATTTATCAGTGTTAATGTGTCCTTAATTAACTTCTGTTAGCACTGATCTAAGGTAATTATAGACTAATCATAAAAATTTAGATTAAACAGAAACTAAAAATCCCTAATCAACTTTATAACTCGTTCTAGTGCATGAGGGTGATTAGATTGGCTATGACACGAATGTTAGATTAAACCAATTTGTTTTGCGACTTGATCATTAGTCTAATCACCACAATGTGGATTAGGGATAAACATACCCGAAACTTGATCTTCCATGGGCGAATTTGCTTGAATTCTGGTTCTGCAACGACTTACTTCAGATCTTCTCACCTCGTACGGTTTACTCTTGATCGGAAGAGAAAATTTTGTAGTTGGGAATTGTGGGAGGAAAGCGCATGCCGGTCTGTTTCTCAACTCACTACCCTTTCTTTATATCACCGATGGGGCAGGGGACCAAACCAAAGTTGGTAAGGCACCGGCACCCCGATCAGGGTGTGTGATTGTGTAGGAGAGGAGATCCCTGTCGGGTCCTCATCTTTTTCTTTATTTTCTCTTTCCCTTTTCTTTATTCCCTTCTGATTCATTTCCTTATTTGACTCGTGAAACCGAGATCAATACCAACAATCAGATCCTAACAACTGGATATATTCTTCATGGCTGATTGGCTGCAGGTAATCGGTCGGCATCAGCTGTCCCAAGTTGCTTGTCCAACAGGATCTGAGAGTTTACTTGGACACCATGGATGGTATGTGTGTGATATCTCTCTGTTATCGCCCCTAATTATTACTCTACGCAAGTTATCCCCTGTCAATGTTCGGGAGTAGGTTGAGTTGCAGGTGATTAGTGCAGAATTGGAAGTAACTGTATCACTTATTGATAGGCGGGTTAAGGTTATGAGCTCTTGTAGTAGCATGGCCATGAGGTAGCGTCGTGCTGGAGCCTACAACTGCAATTTGAAAGAAGTATTGTGGTAGCACTTTCGTGTGGTAGATGCTTGTTGCACAAGGAGAATAGAAGCATGGGACAATGTGCACGTCATGCTGCAGCACGTTACACGAAATGCCTTTCCTTTTGATAAACGGAACAGCTTCCAATGCTAATCCAGTGTTAAGGATGCAAAAGATGACTCCTTTTTGCTGACTATGAAAGAAGTAGATCAATGCTATGAAATATAAATAAGTCGGGGAACACAACATGGCTGAATCCAGTCACACAACAATTTTGCGCAGCTAGTATATCTTATGCTTATGCTGACGCTGTCTATTTGCTGTGACTATTATTTTAACAGTCGATAAGCAAGAAACGATGGAGGAGACCATTCTTGTTGCTGATGATCTCATGCGAGGGCAGCCATCTCCTGTCATTCCAAAAGAGATTCCATCACATGTCCTTGAAGGTATTGAGCTTTGTGATGGTATTCTCAGGAATCTTTTCTTATGTAAGTAACTGGTTTCTCTGTTACTGACATCATATTTCTCTTATTCCATTTGCATATATTTAGGAAAGTGTTCTATGAAAGAATTGTTTGTATTCGACAGGCTTACAAATCAATGATATTGAGCCATTCTGCCAAGATGAAATTGTGCTATATCGACAGTGTGCTGAGAAAAGGGTTAGTTATATTAGAATAATTTAATGATTTAAATATGTGGTCTGATTCTATTTTTATTTATTTAATCATACATCATTTTATCTTTTTTATTACAGGACAAGGAAATAAGACAGCGGATGCAAGATAGTGAATATAAACTGGGTTCTTCAATGCCTCTGGAAGCAGCTAAGGAGAGAGCCTCCCAACTCCAATCAGAAGTCACACTGCTAGAAAGGTAGATATAACTACTGCCTATATTCTGTAAACTGTTATAGCATCATCATGTGATCAGCAGCTTGTTGAATGGCATTTTTAAGGCTTATTTATTTCCTTGTTAGACATTTAACAGCTTTAGTAGAGCGATCTACTTGACAAGAAATGTTACAGTATCGAAGGGCTCTGTTCTTCACTCTTCAGGGGTATTTTCATATGTGAACTAGTGAAGTAGATAGTGAGTGAGAGAAACGGCAGGAACATGTATATGGGAGTTTTATTTTCTTCCATATAGATCTGGAGAATCCAACTTTTATCCGATCCTTCTATGTCAAGTGAACATTGGTATCAGAAACTTTGGCGGTGTCTGATCCTCACATGTATGATGTGTCTTTATCCCTAGCTGAAAGGGAGCAGGGAGGCAGCTAACATGTTTACTCTGATGTTCTACATAATTTATAGTTAATAACAAACTGCCTCAAAGAACTTCGCCTATGTTGTAAGACATAGCCGGTCCCAAGCCCGGGTAAAGGAGGAGGGGTTGTGATAGGCTCGGGAGCCAAAAACTACACTCAGTCATTCTCATGGAAATGAAACCCAATAAAAAAATTGGTGGGTTTCATGTCTAGCCTACCCCAACATGCTTGGAACAAAGGCTTTGTTGTTGTTGTTGTAACAAACTGCCTCAAAGAATGCTTTATTAAAACTACCTCCTGGTGATACTTAACTGTTGTAGAAGATCACCTCGAGACTCATTTTGGTCAAGCAAGAGTATGTGAAGTGACCAGTAAAGAAGGCAAGAAAGAGTGATTCATTAAATCTGCTTGCTAGCCTGACTTTTTAATACAATGTCATCAAACTTTCACTCTCTGTATTTTGAAATGGAGGATTTACGAAATGTTTTACAGTCCCTTGCTTGGATGAACATTTCTGTATTGGTGATATACTTGTTATCGTACAGCAGAGGTAGACAATCACCATAGGGATTTTTTTATTTACCCATTTACGCAATTTCCTTAAATTTTGCTTGTTTGTGGTTTTATACTTTTATGTAGGCGCATGATTCTTGCTAGTGGACTTGAGGGTATGGAAGGATTTCGCCAAAGATGTAGTTTGCATGGACAGCTTGGAGATACACGGTACTGTTTTCTTTTTAACTCTGTACCAGTCATGTTCTAACTTGTGCTCGTTTCTGTTATTTTACAGACCCTATAACAGTTGAAAACACTGGCTTAAAAAAATGAACTATGATAACAGAGTGGGCCATGGTTCTTACTGTTCTGATTCATGGCATGACATATTTCACTTGAATTCAGTAGCTTCTTAATAACTAGGCCCTGATAATGTATATAAGTTGCAAAATTGAAGATCTGAAAAGATACTGTCAACTTTCCTAATAATCGTGAAATGATCAGGCCAACTAATTAAATTATAAAAGATACTTCATAGCTTAGCTCTAGTGAATAGATACATCCTTTCTACAAACACGACTCCCTCTCCTTTCATCATCTTCTATTTGCATATCCTTTTTATATATCATTTTGTATAATCCTAAGTTAATTATTCTCGTGATCTTTTTGCCATCGTATTAGCTGCATGTCATTTTCTCTGGCCTAGCATACTGTAGACCAGAGACCTAATCCTACTGTGTTTTTTTGAGCTACAGTTAATGAATAGAGTAAGATATATTGTTCTTGAAGTGCATTAGTGTTTACTTGAAAAAAATGCCCATTACATGACGGCAGCAGTCAGATGTTGTAGACTCCTTTGTGGGGCGCCAATATCAGCGTCGCCCACACTATGGACCCACACCGGTGCCGCAGGGAGTAGCAGATTAGGCTCAGGAAATCTGTTGCTAGCACAGGGGAAAGGATAAGGCTGTTGGAGTTTGTTAGGGGCGCCAGGAGTTTGTTCTTGGTGCAGATCATTAGATAAGGATTGGGTGAATAAAAATAGAATCTGTTAGTTGAGTTGAGGTCTGCTGGCACTTCTATATAAGCTGCCATAGTTTGTACTAGGGATTCATTGAAGAATAAGGTCCTTCCCCTCCAGTGGGCGTGCCACTCTTCAATCACCGTGGCTGGGCAGCAGTCTAGCCCCGGTGAGCCCTCTGCTCCGGCGCCCAGGCGCCCTCTCTACCCCCTGAGATCCCTCCCACCTTCCCAGCTCATCCTCCACTCTCCTCTCCACACACCCCGACGCAGGAAACATATTAATTTGGTATCAGATTCCAGCGGGGCATCGACCACCATGTCCGGTCCCGATGATGTTCCTGTGGATCCTGAAGCATCCCTAATTCTGGAGCGCATTCTTGGCCAGCTCACCGCGCTAAACAGCAGAATGGACGCCCAAGCAGCTCGCATGGACGTCTTTGACCAAAGGATGGCACGCATGGAGAAGGGGAAAGATTGCACCGCGGCTGGTCCATTCTCATCGCCCATCAAACAAGATGGTGGCCCTGTTGGCAGCAACAGGGGGGGTTCCAAACTCCTCCTCGCCTTGACAACAACAGCCATCAACGGTCCAAGACCAACTTTCCCTGATTTGATGGAGAGTTAGATCCCCTGCCATGGCTCAACAAGTGTGATATATATTTTCGTGGCATGCTCACTTTGGAGGAATAAAAAGTCTGGATTGCGTCGCTGCATCTAGATGGGGTGGCTGCAGAATGGTATTTCGCCCTGGAAAGAGACTTTGGCATTATTTCTTGGGCTCGGTTTACAGAATTTGTGAACATGAGGTTCGGGCCACCCCTCCGTTCCAATGATCTGGCCGAGCTGAAAGACCTTCGCTGGACTGGGTCGGTGGAGGATTATCAACGTCAGTTTCTGGTACTGCCGTGTCGCTGTGCTGATTTATCCCCAAAACAGTAAGTGAACATGTTTACAGCGGGACTAGGAGAGCCCTTGAGAACCGACGTCGAGCTACAATTTCCCTCTAACTTGCAGACCGCCATGAGTCTCGCAAGGGCATATGAGAGGAGGTTATCTGCAGCAACATCGGTCTTCAGACCGGCTAAATCTCTATCTGCAGCTCCTGTTGCAGAGACGGCAACCCGGCTCTCCAACAGCAAACCAAGACTTGGGCGCCTTTCTCCTGAAGAACTGGCGGCAAAAGAGCTAAGGGCGAATGCTACCACTGCCCTGAAAAGTACACCAGTGACCACAAGTGTACTTCTAAGGGCGTGTACCTGCTGGAGATGGATGATGACATCGATGTAGAGGAAGCAACAACAGATTTGGGCATTTCTCTTCGTGCCCTAACTGGGATAGACGTCGCCAACACCATGAAGCTGGCTGTACAAATTAATGGTGTCGATTTAGTGGCATTGGTCGACACCGGGTCCACTGACACCTTCATTCGCGAGTCTATTGGTCATAAACTCGGACTGAAGGTTGCTCTACGACCAGGGTTGCGTGTCAAAGTGGCCAATGGTGACCAAGTTGTCTGCGCAGGGGCCTATATATGAATTTTTTACTTTAGGAGCCGGACTAGTCCGACCTAGAGGCCGTAAGTCCGGGCATCCTAAGAAGTCCGAGATGCAGCGGACAAGTCCACAACGGACTAGTCCGTCGGGCACCCGGACAAGTCCGGACGAGAGACTAGTCCGGACCTAGTCCGATAGACCGGACTAGTCCGGACTGAGACCGGACTAGTCCGGCCCCTAGAGACTTAACTTCCAAGGGTCGGGCTGACCCCCTCCCTCTCCCTCATTCACCTCCACTCCACTTCTCTTCTCCAAAACTCGCCCCCATTGGCGATTTTTGAGTCCTCCCTCAAATCCCTCGAAGGCATCCTCGATTCAAGGCTTGTGGAGTGCGGGAAACTCTTCTCCGACCATCTCCGCTCCTTTGAACCGCGGATTTCATCAAATTTCTTCACTCTAAGGTACTTTTTAACCTAGCCTTGACTTTTCACGAAAATCTTATTTCTAGGACATACCTTTAGTACCCTAGGCCTTCTCTGAGATTCCTACACCATATTATTTCAATCCCCCATAGTATTGCGACTACTTTGCTGAATTAGTAATCAAATCACCTCAGTTAGGGTTTAAAACTGTAGGGTCCGGACTAGTCCGGACTCCAACCGGACAAGTCCGGCCGGAGCGGACTAGTCCACCTCCTGCCCGGACAAGTCCGGCTGATACAGTCTTAGCCCCTAACTTTGGGGTTGTAAACTAATTCAAACGCAATGCTTCATCAGCTAAATACTTCTTTTCTCACTAGATCATGTCAGGACCCAGCGACAGTCCTCTTCCAAACCCCGAGGCCGAAGCGGCTCGCCAAGCCGCTTATCGTGCGGCTGCCGAGGCAGAGGCAGGAGAGGCTGCTGCAAGGGAGGCTCGGACAAAGAAACGGGCTGACAGGGAAGCACAAGCCTCTCAGTCCGTTGATCCTCCAAGGAGGAAGAGGCTAGTAACCCTGAAAGACAAACAACATGCCGAGACCCAAAAATCGACCCAAGACAAAGGAAAAGGCAAAGCAGCTGATCCTCCCAGGAAAAAGGCCTTAGCCAACAGGGGACTCGTCATTCGTGACAACCCTAGACGGGGAAGGGAAAATTCCCCACAGGGACCTGTTGGGCCTCTTGAAAGGGCACCTCCTATGCACAACCCAAACCGCCAACCCAATTTGGCAAGTGCAACCTTCAAGGGGAAAGGAGCCGACAAAGCCAGAAGGTTCCGGGAAGAGGAGGTTTATAAGTACAAGAAGTCCACACCAGACCCTCACTTCTGGTGCGACTTCCATTGTGACTACTACCGGCTTGTCTATCTCCCAATGAAGACACCGGTAGTTGATGCTCAGTGGGTGAACTGGCCATACATGGCAAACAAGAAACAATAAACTTTTGATGCAGTAATTGAAGCAACAGAACGCCATGGGATCAAGGACTTGATGGCCTTTCAGTATGATTGGAACATTGAGGTCATAGTCCAGTTTTACACCACCTGCTACTTCCACACCTATGGAAACAAGAAAATCACTTGGATAACAAATGGTGTGGTTTACTCTGTCCTATATGATGAGTTTGCTCGAATCCTTGGACTTGGGGAGCACTTGAACTATGAGATCATAGCTCACAATGAGAGAACCTTGGGAAAGGATGACTTGGACTTCATGTACCCTTCATATCTCTCCTATGAGGCATCCTCAACCCACAACATCAAACCCTTTTTTGGAGTGTTGAACAAGATTCTAAGAAAGACTCTAGCTCCAAAAGATGGAGATGCGAGGATGATACAGGGGTATCTCAGAAACTTGTTGAAGCTGATCAATGAATAAGAGAGATTCAATGTCTTTGACTACATATACAACGACATCTTCAACATCTCCCACAGATCCTGTGGCTATGCACCATACATCATGTGCATGATAGAAAGAGTCACAGGACTGGAATTTGCAAAGGATGTGAAGCACAATAAGCTACGTCCTCAGATGCCGACTCCTCTTCCTCACCCTCCTGCGTCCTTGGGCAGGAGCTCCTCTGCAGCTCCATCCTCCTCTGCTGGACCATCCGTCCCTCCATCATCGAGTGACTCCTCTAGTGGGCTGCTCAAAATTTTCAAGGCCATATTCTCCTCGTGCCGGAAGGTGGAAGTTCGCACGCAGAAAATGAAGGAACGTCAAGAGAACTATCTCAAGGTTATGTGCGACAAGATGGAGATACCTATGTCTCCACCGTCATCAGATGATGACGAAGTGACAGAATTTCCCACTCTCACGGAGGACGAGCTTGCCTACTTTGGATCCTCCTCAGCTGCTCCTCCTACCTCCCACACTCATCAAGAGGATGACAGTGAAGATGAAAATGAAGATGAGGATGAGGACGCCATAAGGCGCTAGGCGGGTGGTAACCCACCGCCTAGAGCCTAGGCGTGCCTAGGCGGTGCCTAGGCGTTTTACACTAATGCAAATAATTAAAAAAATTGAAAATACAAAGGTATATTCATACCTAGGCGTTAGACACTGTAGCAATGATGAATTATAAAAACTAAAAAAATAAAGAAGATTATGTGTGTCGGTACCTGGGATATGGGGTACCCCGGCGCACAGGAAGAAATGCCTAAGGAACTCACCCTTCTCCGCAGGGAGAGCTCCGAAGGCGCCACGCGTCCGGCGGGGCCGGACCTCCCTCTCCTCAGAGGAGAGCTCCGGGCTCGCCACGTGGCATACAGAAGCCGGACCTCCCCCTCCGCGGGAGAGAGGTCCGAAGGCGCCACGCGTCCAGCGGGGCCGGACCTCCCTCCCCTCAGAGGAGAGCTCCGGGTCCGCCGCGTGGTCGACAGAAGCCGAGCCTCCCCCTCCGCGGGGAGAGGCCCGAAGGCGCCACGCGTCCAGCGGGGCCGGACCTCCCTCTCCTCAAAGGAGAGCTCCGGGCCCGCCGCGTGGCCAGAAGAACGGTGCTGCCTGCCCCCGAGAGAAAGGCAGCGGGCGTAAAGACGCCCCATACCTTGCCCGTACAAGGTATTCAAGGCCCGCGTCTTCCCAAGACGCGGAGCACGCTTCTGTCAGGTGCCGTTGCGCCCAGTCGCATCACAGACTGGCGCACTGTGTCAGAACCTGCCAGCTCATAAACACCGCGATAAGACATCCCATGCCGCATGCGCCGTCATCAACCACTATGACTAGCACGCGGCATGGGCAGGGCGGCAAGATGAAGACTCAGAAGCCTTCGACCAGAGACAACTACCGGCATAACTGCAGATATGGTAGATAATAGACAATCTTCCGGGACCACCTGTCGGGTCCCGGCTCCCCTTGTAAGCCGCCCGAGTCTTGGACTATAAAAGGCTCGGGTAGGCGTCGATAGCAAGGGTTCGCACTTTGCAACTCATACGCTAGCCATACACTCTCAAGTTGTAACTCACCCCCAAGCTCAGGCCTCCGGCCCCGAGCAGCAAGAAATACAGCGAGCTCCATAGCTCGCCGTGGACGTAGGGTTTTACGCTCCGGCGGCCTGAAGCACGTAAAATTCGCCGTGTCAAGCTCTTACTAACTCGTCCATCTGCGCAAGCTCTCCGCTAGAGACTAGCCCCACCGAAAAAAGAACCTCCGCGGGCTGCCCAGTGCAGGCCCGGGGGAAGTGTCGACTGGACACTTCGACATTTGGCGCGCCAGGTAGGGGGCCTTTCTCCTAGCGCGACGAGTTTCCGCCGACGAAGATGACCAAGCTTCCTTCAGCGGCGAACTCACCCCCTCCGCGTTCACGGCGAACCGTGACCACTGGGGAGTACATGTCGACACACTCGGGACGGCGTGTGTCGGCACAAGCTGGTAGCAAGCAGCCGACTCCGGCAACGCCAACTCCGGCGATGCAGGCTCCGACCAGTGTGAGATCTTCTGCAGCGCTGAGCGTACACCATGGAGGTGCGCTAGCTGCAGCAAGAGCGCTGCTGCGCAACCCACCTGCTGGGGATGCGCCCCATTCAGCGACCCAACAGTGGGTCCGCGAAGTGGACCGCCTCGTCGTCGCCGCCGCGAACCCTCGGTTTCGGCGAGGGCGACGCCCTGGTCAACCGGCTGTGTCGCTGACGCGCACGCCAACGGTTGACGGGCAAACGGCGGATTCCAGCTCCTCCAGGCTCCTGTCGACGGACCTGAGAAGGGAGCTGGAACGGTGCCACTTGGGCCAGGACGCCCGGGTGTACCTCGAGCGTCGCCGAGAAAGGCGTCACAACCATGAGGCTGGCGACAGCATGTCGTCGGCCTCGACACAACCTGAAGGGCAGGTCTTCGCCACGCGAGCCCTGCCTCAGGCATATGCCGCGCAACATATGCCACAACCATATGCGCTGCAAGCAGCGCCCCCGGCCTATGGTGCAGCCCTGCCCATGCTGGGATACGCGGTGCCGAGTGCGAACCAAGCGTTCGCAGCGCCAATACCTGCAGCAGCAGGTGCAGGATGTGCGGCCCTTACACCCCACCTTCGCTTCGCGAGGTGGCCACGCAAGTTTCGCCCGCACCTGCCTGAGAAGTACGACGGTAGCGTCAACCCGGCGGAGTTCCTCCAGATCTACTCCACCGCCGTACTTGCCGCAGGAGGGGATGAGGCTGTCATGGCCAACTACTTCCCCGTCGCCTTGACCGGCCCAGCTCGGTCTTGGCTCATGAATCTACCTCAGGGGTCCATAACTTCCTGGGGAGAGCTCTGCCGGCAGTTCGTCGCCAACTTCGGCAGCTCCTACACCCGTCCCGGTACGGAGCTTGACCTCCACGCCGTCAAGCAACAGCCTGGGGAGTCGCTGTGCTCTTTCATCCAGCGGTTCTCCCAGGTACGCAACACCATCCCGCATATTCAAAGTGCTTCTGTGGTGGTGGCGTTCCGTCAGGGTGTCCGGGACGAGAAAATGCTTGAGAAGCTCGCGACCAGAGAGGTCCGCGACGTCTCTGAGCTCTTCAGCCTGGCGGACAAATGCGCCAGAGCAGCTGAAGGGCGGAACTGGCACGCTCTGCCGACCTCCGAGTCAGGAGGACAGCCCGGGTCCGACGCTGCTGCCTATGGGGGTGGCAAGAAGGCCAAGAACCGGGGGAGTGGCAAGATGAAGTCACCGTTCACGGCCCCCGTCGCCGCAGCTGCGACGACTAGTGGAGCTCGGGGGCCACGCCCCGACAAAAGGCAGCGGCAATCACCGGTCCTAGGCAGTGACCAGGGCGGGCTATGCCCCGTGCATGGCACCGGCAACCATACTGCTGCCGAGTGCTGGGATATCCAGAGGCTCGCAGAGCGCTTCCGCAAAGGAATACAGCAGAGAGCTGAAGCACCGTCCTACCCTCAGAGGGATGGCAAACAGAAGGTCGATGCCCCAGTCACCGCTGCCCATCAGGTGGGGTTCCAGGAGCCTCAACGTGTCATAAAGACAGTGCATAACGGTGAGGACTCCAGTTCCGACGGTGACGGGCCAGGGCGTTAGCCAACTGCGGCGCGCCTCCATGCCTCGAGCATACCTCTCGGGGGCCGCCCAAGGTCTGTCAACCCCTTGAAGGCCTTGCCAGAAGGGGAAGACGCCTTAGGTCATCCAAGACGAGCCTGGGTCCACCTACCCCTTGAAGGCCTTAGCCAGAAGGGGAGAACTCCCCGGGGGCCCCCAGGAGAAGCCGCGCAGGACCTGATCCAGCGCGAAGATAACAACCTCGTCGACAAGACTCGGCTGCAGGTAACACCCCACAACGCGCGGTCTCGGCTGATGCTCTAAGCACTACCGGCAAAGAATCGAACGCATCGGGGGCCTGTAGGAGGGCAACCTGGTGTAGCGGCATGCTCTATTCCAAGAAGGACCCATAAGCTCTCCCCCAGCAGGGAAGGTCCCTTCCGAATCATGAAAGCTGCCGCCCCAGGTACACATGCCTTTCAACCGAGTGTGGGATCCGTTCCCAAAAATCCTTGCCATGAAGCAACACTGTAAGTCCTACTTCTCGAGCATCAGTAGAACAGGGTTATTCCCTTCTGTAATGGATCCCATAGAATTTAGGAACAGAGCTTGGGGCAACTAAGTCTCAGGGGACGGTACAGGACTACGTCCAGTTTAGCCTGGTTCCGATCCTAAGCGCGTAGAGTCTTGCTTCCCTTGCAGACGAGGCGGAATATTGCCTCCATGTACAGCCAGAATTCCACCTATGGGCATGAATACAGAAACCTGTTCTACTTAGCTCTCTCTCATGCGCTCATTTAAATTATGCATTAATTTTTATGATCGCACTACCTATGTATGTTCATCGTACAACTAGCTCCCCCTCTCCCGCGCTCATCGATAGTCGGCATTCGCTATCCTACCGAAGGCGGCCGCGCTTGAGGCACCTGCCGATGGCCGAGTGAGTCTCTCGGGCCTCCCCCAGTCAGGTGTTGCGGTGTCAGTTGGTCACCTCCAGTAAAGGCCTGCGTTGTGCATGGGGGGTCCAGGGTGCGTATCCAGCTTAGCAGGCCATGAGCCCAAAGCATGCGCATCCTGCCCACCGGAGGTACAGGGGAGTACAACCGCTTTGCCTGGTCATGAACCCAAAGCACGTGCACCCTGCTTCCCCAGCGCATGGCCCGGTACTAGGGATCGGACGACCGTACCCAGACCTCGGAGGGAGCCAGAGCTCCGGCGCCCCGAGCACAGAATTGCCCAAGCCCCGTATAACGGATCAGGATCGTAAGACGAATAAGACTAGGAGACGGGAGGGGAGGACCCCCCGAGGAGAATTACGTTTCCTCTACCTGTGTGCAGGACCTCTAGGTTATGGCAACGGGGACTGCATGAAGCGGGGGGAAAGGAGCTATCAGCAGCACCGGCCCAGGACTGGAAGGACCGGGCCCCCGCCCCTTCAGCAGGGGCGAGGCCCGAAGGCCCCACGTGTCCAGCGGGTCCGGAGCTCTCGCCTCCCCTGAGGAGGGCTCCGGGCTCGCCACGTGGCAGGCGGAAACCGGACCTTCCCCCCCGGTGGGAGGGCTCCGAAAGCCCTACGTGTCCAGCATGGCCGGAGCTCCCGCCCCTTGAGGAGGGGCTCCGGACCCGCCACGTGGCAGGCAGATTTGGAGCTCCCCATGGGGCGAGATCCGGAGACCCGCGGGGGCCCCTAACACGGTTAGGACCCGGGGAAGGTGTCTATGCGGAGCTCCGAGATTGGAGATGGCCTCTGAGTACCTTGCGGAGCTAAGGACTCGGTCAGGCAAAGCCAAGAAGGAGAGAAAAAGCATCACAGACAAAGATATCTAAAAGAGTCGAACTAAGCGAGGCTCCATGAGCTGGACTACAGACTCGATAAAAAGGGAGAAACAAGTCCTAAGGACCTCCTGGCTCCCGCCGGAACCTTGCGGCTACAAGTGCGGCCACATCCTCGACTTCTGCCCTGGCAGCTTGCTCCCGCTCTGCGGCAGGGCCCTCTCTCGCTGGTTCTAGCGAGAAAGAGGGGTCGCGGCTCTTAAAGCATGCCAGCACATGTGAGGCGACCTCTAAGGCTAGGCCGCGCCCCTCGGCCTCAAGCTCGCTGGCGACCACCGAGTCTAGCCTGTCCAGCTTGGCGCCGATCGACTCCAGCGCGGGGATCACCTCCGCCACCTTCAACGCAGGGGCCGCGGCCCTCACCGGACTGAAGCCAAGAGGGATCAGGGCGGACCCCGCTCGATCCACGAAGCTCGAGACCGCAAGAGCCTCGGAGGACCGCATGGCCGAAAGCTCCTCCACATCGCGGCGGGCCGCCTGCAGAGCCTCCAGGTTCCTCTCGGAGAATTCCTTCTCCTTGGCCGCCAGGGAGCTCTCCCGAAGATGGAGAGTCTTGGCGAGCCGCTCCAACTCAGCAGCCTTGAAGTCGGCGGTCAACTCCCGATCCAAGACCGCCCGGCGATCACGGGAGACCTGTTCCTCCCTCAAGTCGAGGTCTGCCTTCAGGATCTCTAGCTCCTCGATCCGAGCTCGAAGGTCATCCTCGCCCGCCGCCAGCTGCGCGACGACCCTCTCCGCCTCAGCTGCCATGGAACGCTCCCGTTCCTCAACGGCGAGTTCACGGCGCTCCAACTGCTGCCGTATCTCCACAGCAGCAGAGAGGCTCTCTTCGGCCCGGGCATGTGCCTCCAGAGCCTCCCTGTTGATCCGCCGCGATTGGGTGTCCATGCGGTCGACAGCCCGCTTCATCCGGTCGAGGAGCACTTCCCTGAAGTCGAGCAACTCCCGCCTGGAGTCGAGCTCGCTCTTAACCTTCGCGGTCCTCTCCCGCAAAAGGTTCCCCTAGGTGAGGAGGCGATCCCGTTCAACCGTATACTCCTCCCGCTCGCGACCTAGTGCAGCCAAGACCTGCCGAATGCTCGTCTCGGCAAGCGCGAAGGCATCCGCCAGGGGCAATGGAGCAACAGAGGCCGGGGCAGTCCCCCCGACCTCCTCCATTACCTCATCCTCAAGAGGAGTCGACGCACCAGCAACCGAGACGAGACGCCGATCAGGAGAAGCTGGCTCCGAGGCTCTGGCGGCCGGACCTGCCGGGCTCTCTTCAGCTTCTGGCTCCTTGACCTGTGGAGAGGGGCGAGCTGGGGAAGGCGGTGCTGGAGTAAAGGCCGGGTCGCCTGGTGCAGGGTCGACCTGCGCTGGCTTGGGGGCCGCGGTGTCCGTCTCGGCGGGAAGAGACGACACCGCCGCGGAGTCCGGGCACACCGGAACAGGAGAAGTTCGCGCTGGCCAGGGGGCCGCGGCAGTTGCCCCTGGCTCCGAGCGCAACGGCACAGACTCCCCGCAAGTCGGGGATGGCCGGGAAGCGCGGACACTCCAGCGGGCTCTGAACCCCGACTTCCGAGCCGGGGTAGGACTCCCAGAGCCCGCTACCGTCACTGACGGCCGCTCCGCAGTCGCCTGAACTGGCGGAACAGAGGACGCCCCAGAAGCTTCCCTCAACGCATCAGCCCGGGGTCTCTTCGAGTCGCCACCGGAGGGAGTGCCAGGCACCCCAGATTCCTGACTTGGCGCCGACGCCGTCGCTGGAGGAGATCGAGCGCGCTTCTTCTCTGGTGGCGGGTTGGAGGCCATGGCTAGGGAGGACAAAAGCACAAGAGTCCGAGAAGAAACGCTGGGAGGTGCGAAGGGAAACCGCAATGCTAGTAAGATCCCCTCTAAAGACCTTCCCGGGTGCAATCCCAAGCGATTCGGAACTCTTCGAATACACCGCGTCGGCTCCTAGACCGAGCGCCAATGACAAGTGGGCCCAAGCCGCCCGACCGGAGCGGTGGGCTAAGGAGTCAGTCTCCTAAGAAGACGAGTCGGCAAGGCTCTTCAGCGGTTCCCGAAGAAAGCGCTGCATCATGCAGAAGTGGCAGCCTTGGGAACCGCCGCAGTAAAGGTAACCATCAAGTGGGCGCACGCTCCCACGATCCCGCGACCGTTCGTGCTCCAGCAGCGGTCAATTCGGGACTTAGAGAAAGTGCGCGGATCGGAAGAGACGGAGGTCCCACCTCGGGCTTGCTATCTCCCCCGAGATAGGCCCGGGGGCCACTGTCGGTACCTGGGATATGGGGTACCCCCGCGCACAGGAAGAAATGCCTAAGGAACTCACCCTTCTCCGCAGGGAGAGCTCCGAAGGCGCCACGCGTCCGGCGGGGCCGGACCTCCCACTCCTCAGAGGAGAGCTCCGGGCCCGCCACGTGGCATACAGAAGCCGGACCTCCCCCTCCGCGGGAGAGAGGTCCGAAGGCGCCACGCGTCCAGCGGGGCCGGACCTCCCTCCCCTTAGAGGAGAGCTCCAGGTCCGCTGCGTGGTCGACAGAAGCCGAGCCTCCCCCTCCGCGGGGAGAGGCCCGAAGGCGCCACGCGTCCAGCGGGGCCGGACCTCCCTCTCCTCAAAGGAGAGCTCCGGGCCCGCCGCGTGGCCAGAAGAACGGTGCTGCCTGCCCCCGAGAGAAAGGCAGCGGGCGTAAAGACGCCCCATACCTTGCCCGTACAAGGTATTCAAGGCCCGCGTCTTCCCAAGACGCGGAGCACACTTCTGTTAGGTGCCGTTGCGCCCAGTCGCATCACAGACTGGCGCGCTATGTCAGAACCTGCCAGCTAATAAACACCGCGACAAGACATCCCATGCCGCCTGCGCCGTCATCAACCACTACGACTAGCACACGGCATGGGCAGGGCGGCAAGATGAAGACTCAGAAGCCTTCGACCAGAGACAACTACCGGCATAACTGCAGATACGGTAGATAATAGACAATCTTCCCGGGACCACCTGTCGGGTCCCGGCTCCCCTTGTAAGCCGCCCGAGTCTTGGACTATAAAAGGCTCGGGTAGGCGTCGATAGCAAGGGTTCGCACTTTGCAACTCATACGCTAGCCATACACTCTCAAGCTGTAACTCACCCCAAAGCTCAGGCCTCTAGCCCCGAGCAGCAAGAAATACAGCGAGCTCCATAGCTCGCCGTGGACGTAGGGTTTTACGCTCCGGCGGCCTGAACCACGTAAAATTCGCCGTGTCAAGCTCTTACTAACTCGTCCATCTGCGCAAGCTCTCCGCTAGAGACTAGCCCCACCGAAAAAAGAACCTCCGCGGGCTGCCCAGTGCAGGCCCGGGGGAAGTGTCGACTGAATACTTCGACAATGTGTATGCTGCTCTGTTGGGCTGGTTTTTTCTAGCCTGCCTCTCCTTTTGCCTCAGGCCAGCCAACCTCTCCTCTTCCTAAGGCAGCCCAGCGGCCTGCCTCCACACCACCACCGCCCCCCCTCCCCACACCACCCCATTCCTCCCTTCGCCCCGGCCCCCCAATTCCTTCCGCAAGCTGAATCAACAGCAGTTCAGGCTCTCTCCTCTCCCCTTCCTTCCTCCGCTCCGACTGCCCAGATCGACCCCGCCCCCACGATTCCTTGCTCCGTCCGCCTGGATCGGCCCCGCCCCTGCGATTCCTCGCTCCGCCCGTCCAAATCGGCCTCGCCTCCGCGTGATTCCTTCCTTCACCGACTGGATCGACCCTGCCCCTGACGCGATTTCTATCTTCGCCACTCGAATCAACAGATCCCCCCCCCCCCCCCCCCCGCTTTGCGCCCGCCTACCCCCGTAGGCGAGGCGGCCGGCCCGCGCGGAGCGCCGAGGCGTGCCTAGGCGGGCGCCTCAGAACGCCTTTTGGAACGCTGACGAGGAGACTCAAAGTGACCAAGACGAAGATCAAGATGATAGTGATTAGGTTTTTCTCTTTTTTCTTCCCTTTTTTGGTGTCTTGATGCCAAAGGGGGAGAGAATAAGGGGGAGTAGTCTAGTCATAGTCTTGCTCTTTAACACTCATTTTATGTTGGTTTGTAATAACTATGCCACATTATGCCACGTTATATTATTTTATAATGACTATGCTATTTTATGTCTTCATATTATGCCATATTGAAATATGTTTGCTCGTAAATGTTATATCTTTCTTAATGTGGTTACTGCTCACATCAAACTTAGCCACCTCACCGTAACACACGTAAGTATGAAATTCCCAAAGAACTCACTCTTGTGCATATTTTCCTTGATAATCCATTGTGCACACATCTAGGGAGGAGTAAATCATACACACATGTGTTACGAAAACAGTCTACTATATCTATTTATCGAAAATCTTAATGAGTTGTCATCAATCACCAAAAAGGGGGAGATTGAAAGTGCATCTAGGTAATCCCCGTGGGTTTTGGTTGATTGATGACGACAATTAAAATACTAATAAGTTTCTACTGAGTATGAGCACAGGTGTTTATCAAAGAAATAGATATGGAGTCTCTCAAGAAGCAAAAGGAAAAGAAGAAGACTTGAAAGAGTAGAAAATAGAATTTTCTATTAATTTTCACATTTTTCAGTTGTGTATAGGGTCTTCTCTTTTAGAGTGTTTGAGAATCATTAGAGAGCTCAAATGAAGGGTGGAAAGTTAGAATCATGAGACAAAGTAATCATAGATATAAAAAAAGGGGAGACCGAACTTGTCCGGACCATGGGCTGGACTAGTCCGTTCGGACCCGGACTAATCCGTTTTGAACCGGATAAAGAGTCTCTGAGTCAGTTCGGACTTGTCCGTTCACGGCCGGACTAGTCCCTTGTTGTGTGAGTCTGAGCCGTTATGAGACTAAGTCTCAAGGGACGACTAGTCCGCCCGAGAGGCCGGACTAGTCCGCTAAGCGGACTAAGCCGCTTAGGTCCGGAGAAGAAGTCTCCGAGTGCCATCGGACTAGTCCGCTCCAAAGACCGGACTAGTCCGATCTTTTCAGACTAGTCCGAATTAGGACGGAACAAAGGTTCCTGTGTGAGCTCGGACTAGTCTGAAGTTGGCTGGACTAGTCCGCAGCTCTAGATTAGAGAGTTTTTTTACTAAGTCTGGTAAGACCGGACTAGTCCGCCCTTACCAGACTAGTTCGTTCTCATATGGAACAAAGGTTCCTGACTGAGATCGGACTAGTCCGCTCTTGGTCGGACTAGTCCGGGGTTTCATGACCGTTTGAGTCTAACGGTCACTAAACTTTAGTTGGTAGCCTTGTGACGTGAGTGATCCCTCAAGAACGGACTAGTTCGGGGTTGGGACCGGACTAGTCCGGACTTTAGTTGGTAACGACTAAATGCTGGGATTTCTATAAAAGGAGACCCTCGACTGAGAATGAAGAGGACAACAACCTAAGCGCTAAAAACTCATTCCTAGAGCTCTTCTAAGCCTCTTTCCTCACCTTCTAGACCCCTAAGATTGGATCTTAAGGAGTTAGTGGTTTTGTGAGAGAAAAGACGTGGTGATCGACGTTTGAGCTCTCGGTTTGATTCCCTTGCACTCTAACTGTTATTTTGAGTTCGTAACAGTTGTAATTTGAATTCTAGAACTACTTGGTTGGTGTAGTGAGCCTCAAGGTGTGAGTAGCCCCTAAGAACATTGTATTCACATTTGATTGATACTGAGAGAGCCCGGGCTTGATCTTGGTGATCGCTCGGTGAGGGAAGGGTTGGAAAAGACCCGATCCTTGGTGGACTCCTCAACGAGGACGTAGATTCCTGTGTGGAATCGAATCTCGGGATAAATCGTGTCTCTTGGTTCCTCTACTACCTCACTTGCTCACTAGAATTACTTGTTAAGCTTTCATTATGTTAATACTCGCAAATTGTTCTACTATTTCGCAATCTAATCATTCACAACTAATTAGTGATATCATTTGACTACCATATATTTTCCGCTCAAACAAACTTAAAAGAAACCTAAAACGCAAATTTATACTTAGACCGGACTAGTCCGACCTCAGACCGGACTAGTCCGGCCTGCTTCAGGTTTTATCCGCTGTTTGCAATAGTTTCAGGTTTTATTAGCCTATTCACCCCCCTCTAGGCACTTTCACATACAAGCTAGCACTCAAGAAGACAAAGTGCTCTTTTGGTAGCACCTCAGTGTCCTACCTGGGGCATATTATTTCTGCCGATGGTGTGGCCATGGATCCGACTAAGGTGGCGGCTATTGAGCAATGGCCACAACCGTGGTCGCTGCGGGCTCTACGAGGTTTCCTCGGCCTCACTGGATACTACCGCAAGTTCATTGCAGGGTATGGTGCGGTGGCGGCCCCTCTCACTGCCCTCCTAAAGAGGGAAGCCTTTTGCTGGACAGAGGAGGCCCAGGACGCCTTCATCCAGCTCAAGCGGGCGCTGATGTCAGCACCGCTACTCCAGATGCCCGACTTCAACAGGCGTTTCATCGTCGATTGTGACGCGTCCGGGACGGGCTTTGGAGCTATCCTACACCAAGGGGACGACGCCATTGCCTACTTCAGTCGGGCCGTGGCACCTCATCATCAAAAGCTGCCAGCGTATGAGAAGGGGCTTATTGGCTTGGTCAAAGCAGTTCGGAATTGGCGGCCTTATCTTTGGGGTCGCCCCTTCACGGTCCGTACGGACCACTACAGTCTTAAGTTCATTCTGGACCATCACCTCTCTACTATACCGCAGCATACATGGGTGAGTAAACTTTTTGGATATGATCTGTCCGTGGAGTACAGGCAGGGAAAATTGAATGGGGCAGCAGATGCTCTCTCTCGCCGGCATGAAGATGAAGTTGCTATCCATAGTATTTCAACGCCTACATTCCAGCTTTTTGATAACCTGAGGGCTGAAGCTGCAGCAAATCAGCAAGTGCAGACACTTATTGACCAGGTGCGGGCGGGAACAGCAGCACCTGGGTGGAAGGAGGTAGATGTTCTGTTGCTGTATAACGGCAAGATTTTTGTGCCTGATGCATCTTCCCTCTGGCCGCAGCTGCTGGCTACTGCATATGAGAGCGGTCATGAAGGTGTCCAGAAAACTTTGCACCGCTGGAGGGCTCCATTCTTCAGTCCTCTTGCTCTGCAACGTGTCAAAGAGTTTGTCAAGGGATGTGCAGTCTGTCAGCGTAACAAAACTGAACACCTGCATTCTGCAGGACTACTGCAACCCTTACCTATTCCAGCTGAGGTATGGAATGACATTTCTATGGATTTCATTGAAGGGTTTCCAAAGGTGGGGGGCAAGTCAGTAATTCTAACTGTAGTGGACAGATTTTCTAAATTTGCCCATTTCATTGCTCTTGGACATCCCTACAGTGCAACCTCTGTTGCCAAGGCATTTTTTGACAACATCGTCCGCTTGCATGGGTTTCCTTGTTCTATTGTTAGTGACCGGAACACTGTTTTCACTAGCAGTTTCTGGTCTGAGCTTTTTCAGCTAGCTGGAGTGAAATTACACATGAGTTCTGCATTTCACCCCCAATCCGATGGTCAGTCTGAGTTGGTCAACAGAATTATAACTATGTACCTTCGTTGTTTGGCAGGTGACAAACCCAAATCTTGGCTGCAATGGCTTCTCTGGGCAGAATTTTGTTATAACTCATCCTATCAGACAGCCTTGAGTGCTCACCCACACTTCTGTCCTACCAACCCGGTGTGGCAAAGGTGGCAGCAGTGGATAAACAGTTACAGAACAGAGATGTCTTCTTAGCCGAAATCAAGGAAAGATTAATGCAGGCCCAAGCTACAATGAAGAACTCTCAAGATAGAACAAGGAGGGAGGTGGTGTTCAATATGGGTGACTGGGTTTGTCTACGTCTGCAACAGCGTACAGCAGTAGGGTTGATCGCTGGACCACCCACCAAGTTGGGTCCGAAGTATTTTGGTCCTTATCAGATTGTGCAGAAAATTGGTGAAGTATCCTATAAGCTCCAGCTACCCCTAATGCACGCATCCATGATGTTTTTCATGTATCACTACTCAAGAAGTTTGAAGGACCGACACCACAAGGAGTTCCACCTCTTCCTGACATATTGCATGGCAGAGTTATCCCTGCACCTGAACATGTTCTCAAAGCACGCCTAAACAGAGGTGCTCGGGAGTTGTTGATCAAATGGCTGGGGCGGCCAGCCGCAGATGCTACTTGGGAGCCGCTGGAGGATTTCAAGCGTCAATTCCCTGATGTTAAGCTCGCGGACGAGCTTTTTGCCGGGGAGGGGGGAAATGTTGTAGACTCCTTTGTGGGGGCGCCAATATCAGCGTCGCCCACACAATGGATCCACACCAGTGCCACAGGGAGTAGCAGATTAGGCTCAGGAAATCTGTTGCTAGCACAAGGGAAAGGATAAGGTTGTTGGAGTTTGTTAGGGGCACCAGGAGTTTGTTTCTGATACAGATCATTAGATAAGGATTGGGTGAATAAAAATAGGATCTGTTAGTTGAGTTGAGGTCTGCTGGCACTTTTATATAAGCTGTCATAGTTTGTACTAGGGATTCATTGAAGAATAAGGTCCTTCCCCTCCAGTGGGCGTGCTACTCTTCAATCACCGTGGCTGGGCAGCAGTCCAGCCCCGGTGAGCCCTCTGCTCCGGCGCCCTCTCTACCCCCTGAAATCCGTCCCACCTTTCCAGCTCATCCTCTACTCTACTCTCCTCTTCACACACCCCGACACAGGAAACATATCATCAGACTTATTTTTTCTAACATTAGGGCCTTGTGTTTTTAATTCTACTTAACAATCTTTTGATCTTTTCTATGCAGGAAAAGGCTAGAAGCACTGAACCGTGGCACGGCAAAAAGAGAGAACCAAAGTTCCGAAGGTGAAGAGACAGAACCTCCAGCTAGGAAAAGGTGGTTCTTTTGGTAGGTTATTATCTTTGTTTGCTGACAGGCGAGATATTGTTGCTGAAGGTGTATTATTGGCAATGTACGCACTTACTATTTTTTACACCTTCAAACAGGCCATTGTATGTGCTTTTTGGTAACTAGTGGATTTACTTATATATGGTTGTAATTTTCCGATTTAAAAGATATTGAGATCAATGGGCTTACATCTTGAAACACTTTGTTCCTTGTCGCCTTAAAAATTTATTGTGTTTATATCCTCGGTTAAAACTACAATTGTGATTTTACACTTCAAAATTAGAGTTTATGATTTTACTCTTGTTTTTTTTAAAATGAAGCTAAAGTGTACCCTTATCACTTATTCCGTGTTAAATATGATAAAAAAAAAGAAACACCATTGTGGTTTACCCTAGTTTGATCTGTGCTTGTGATTTTAGCACTATTTTACATAAACACAGATTAACCTATAACTATTAAAATAAGGGTAAAATTATAAAACATATTAAAAGTAGGAGTAAAATTAAAAGAGCATTTCTGTTTTTTTATTATAATTTAATACTGTTAACAACCCATAACGCAGTAGGAGTATATTTTGCCCTCGTTTTTGAAAAAGTAGAAGTAAAATCACAAAGTCTAATTTTGAAGGGTAAAATCACATTTGGACTAAACACAATAGCCCCAAAAAAAATCATGCACTTGTTTCCCCCCACTTTTGTGCCCTCGCCGGTGTGGATTGAAAGATTTCACTGCCACACCTACATCAACGGAACTATGTTTCGTTACAAACAATGGAGTAAATTTGCTAATAGACTACCTGGCGTGTGTTGGAATACGCGTAGTGTACGGTATGCAAACTCCGACCGTAGTCCAGCTGTGCAAATAGGTTGATCCTTATGCAGGTAGAGCTTCCTTTGTGCAACTTCCTGAAGCAAGATAGCAACTGGTAGAGCTATTTTATGTGAACAAACATGTTCCTCTAAAATCGTGACGTACACCTTCCTCTAAAATTTCTTAGTCCTGGGCATGATGAACCGAACCTACAATCTGCTGCCTCAGGAGTGGCAACTCAAACCACCTGGGCATAGATAGAACATTCATTAGTTTTTCCTCGCAAACTTATTTAACATGGGTAAACAGGAGATAGACTTGCTAATTAGTCACTTCTTGGCATGTGAGATCATAATGTCCAAAACATATCAAGAATTTTCTGGTGGTAGAACATGAACCCTTTCATCACATTATTACCATGGCAAGTTGGATGTTGGGCCAGTAGGTTGTTTGAAGTTTATTGCACTTTACTGAACTCGTTCCATCCGTTGATCTGTTCTCGTTTCCTCTTTCCTTGCTTTACTGGTATCTGGAACAAACTTGTTTTCCCGAGCGGATGGGTTCACGGAACAGTTAAGCAGGTGCTGACCATGTAGATTATGTACTCCACACCACCATCAAGAACAAGACGCATCAGCACCCAACTTTCATTGTCCGTTCCATCTCCTAGCACTCACTGTCACTCTCACCTGTGCTCCCCGGCATGGCACGCGCATGGAATCGTTTCACGTGGAGCGCGTAGCCATTTACTTGCCAAGACTTGATTCCAACGACACTCGTTTAGTCAGAGGCGATGCACCCCTATCAGCCTATCTCCTCCGGCTACAAGAAGCGCGTCCATGCACACTAGAGTCACTCACACCAGCGCCTTCACCTTTACCTATCATCGCGTCCTCGACCCTGGCCCTCACCGGTGACCAAATCGAGATGGCGTCTGTCCGGCCTAGGACGGTGGCGCTACTCGCCTTCCTCGTCGCGGCGGTGGGCGCCCAGCCGGTGGATCCTAACCAGCCGGACAACCCCATCCTTTCTGACCCGAACGTGATCCCCATCAACATGAGCCCCGGCGAGAGCCCAACCTATATATGTGAGCTGCTACAACAATACCAATGGACAGCAAGGATCGGAACCCACGTGCTCCTTCTTGGCGGACAAATGCCCCCGCGGCTGCCCCTACACCTGCTACGTCCACTACCTATCCTGCAAGCTCGTCTTCCGTAAGAATCGACACTCACTTTCGCGTTCGTGCATGTCCATGTGCTTAACTTGTGTGCTGCCGTAAATAATGTAATGAAAGACTTCATGAATTTGTTGGGCAGTGTGCGATCTGACCGGGACGGAGTGCTACGACCCGCGCTTCGTGGGCGGCGACGGCAACAAGTTCCTGTTCCATGGCCGCTGGGACGCCGACTTCTGCCTGCTCTCGGACGCCAACCTGCACATCAACGCGCACTTCATCGGCAAGCGCGACGCCAAGGGCGCGCGGGACTTCACCTGGGTGCAGGCGCTGGGCATCCGCTTCGGCGGCCACCGCCTCTACGTCGGCGTCAGGAGGACGGTCAGCTGGGACGCCGCCGTCGACCGCCTCGCGCCGTCACCTTCGACGGCACGCCCGTCCCGCTGGACGCCGCGGAGGGCACCAGCTGGAGCCCGGCCTCCGCGCCCGCGCTGTCCGTCTTCCGCGCCGGCGCGGCCAACGGCGTGGTGGTGCGCCTCGACGGGCGGCTCCGGGTCGTGGCCAACGCGGTGCCCGTCACCGAGGAGGACTCGAGGGTCCACGGGTACGGCCTGACGCCCGACGACAGCCTCGCGCACCTCGACGTGGCGTTCAAGTTCTACGCCATCAGCGCCGACGTGCACGGCGTGCTGGGCCAGACCTACAGGCCGGACTACGTCAGCGCCGGGGTGGACGTGGGCGCCAGGATCGCCGGCATGGGCGGCGCCGCAAGGTGTTAAAATAAGTTTGAAATATTCTGTTGTAACAGTCAAGATAGAATTTTAGGCTTAGACTAACTCATGTAACAGTTGAGTGTGTCACGTTGTGCGTTGCGTGCGTCATGGGTGTCTGTGTACTCGCTCAAATCGTTGAGCTCGTTCATATATTTACAAGGTCTATATAATACAACACGTCGTCAAGTTCGATCATATTGTTTCACATGGTACTGAGCCATCAATCCAATTCTAGCCATGAGTAGAACTGGAGGTGCCCTGATGAACTTCAACGCTGGTCCTCTGGCTTCGCCGACGATGCCGACACCAGCCTTCAACCATATGATCACCATCAAGCTCACCGGTGACAACTTTCTTCTATGGACGACGCAGCTGTTCCCCTACCTCAGAAGCCAAAGGCTCATGGGCTTCATTGATGGAAGCACCACACAACCGTTGCCAACGATCACGACGACTGGCCAAGAAGGAACCACGCTTACCGTCACCAATCCGGAGAATCCTGGTATCAGCAGACTCAGATAGTAATGAGTGCTATCATTTCCTCCTTGTCTGAAAGTGTAATGGTCCAGATAGTCGGTTGCACTACTGCTCGTGAAACCTGGTGTGTCATTGAACGGTCATATGCGGCCAGTTCACGCGCCCAGGTGATGCAAATCAGAATGCACCTAGCAACTATACAAAAGAAAAATCTCAGCATGACTGAGTATTTCCTAAGGTCAAGAATCTAGCCGACACCCTTGCAATGATCGACAAGAAACTTGAGGATGATGAAGTGATCACCTACATGTTACAAGGGCTTGATTCAGAGTATGATTCCCTTGTGACAAGCATCACCACACGTTTTAATGTGGTAACTCCCAATGATCTCTATGCACATATGCTCAGTTTTGAGATGCGTATTGATCGCAACACTGGTGGTGTTCAAGCCAACCAAGTCAGTAGAAACTTTGGACGAGGAGGTGGAAGAGGCCGTGAAAGATCACCTAGTGGCAGAAACAATAATAGTGGCCGTGTTCCAGGAGGTCGTGGCAATGGACGAGGAACCAATGTCTTGTTCACAGAATCAAGGTACAAAACAACACTGTCAGATTCGTTTCCGTGATAACCATGATATGATGCCCAAGTTGCAGCTTCTGCCACGTTTAACAGTGGGCACACAGTGGACCCAAGTTGGTATGCAGACACCGGCGCTACAGATCATGTTACCCATGATCTTGAACGTCTGATAGTGAAGGAGAAATATGCTGGAAGTGATCGGGTGCAGGCAGCCAATGGTGCAGGTATGTCCATTGCACACATAGGTAATTCAGTTATTGCTACTGGACATCATCCATTATCTCTGAAAAATGTCCTCCACGTTCTACATATTAATCGACACCTTCTGTCCATTCAAAAATTAGTTTTAGACAACAGAGTCTTTGTTGAGTTTCACCCCACTTATTTTCTTGTCAAGAATCAAGCCACGAAGAATGTGCTCCTTAGAGGAACCTGCAGAAATGAACTTTATCAATTTCCAAATAAAGTCTCTAGGCAAGTGTTCTTTACCACCAGAAGCTCTGAAGATTTGTGGCACCGACGCCTAGGACATCCAGCCTCTACTGTTATTCATCATGCCTTAACTAGGAACAACATTTCCATTGTATCAAATAAATCTCCTGTTGTCTGTGATGCATGCCAGCAAGGAAAGGCTCATCAAATGCCTTTTTACTCCTCTGTTCATTCTATTTCAAACCCTTTAGAGCTTGTCCATACAGATGTTTGGGGACCAACACTCACCTCTGTAAATGGATATAAGTATTATGTTAGTTTTGTCGATGAATACATCAGATTTACCTGACTCTATTTCCTTAAACAGAAGTCTGATGTTGAGCAAATATTTCACAAGTTTCAGTGCCATGTTGAGAGAAGGTTGGGTAGGAAAATACTGACCATTCAGTCAGATTGGGTTGGAGAGTACCATAGACTTCACAAATTCTTTGAAACAGTAGGATTTAAGCATCACATTTCAAGTCCACATACTCATCAACAAAATGGCTTAGTGGAAAGAAAACATAGGCACATTGGAGACTGGAATCACACTTCTAGTCCATGCTCATATGCCCATTCATTTCTGGGATGAAGCTCTTCAGACAACCTGTTTTCTAATCAACAGAAAACCTAGCCGAGTCATCAAGAATGAAACCCATGTGTCTCTTCTCCTTGTAGACAATCCTGATTATCAGTTCTTAAGGGTCTTTGGTTGTGTCTGCTGGCCAAACCTCAGGTCCTACAATTCCAAGAAACTGAGTTTTAGATCAAAACAATGTGTCTTTGTTGGTTACAATCCTGACCATAAGGCTTATAAATGTTTAGATAGACAGAGTGGAAGAATCTACATCTCTCAAAATATGGTTTTTGATGAGAGTGTGTTTCCCTTCAAAACCTCATCTTGTCAGAAAAATATCACTGATCAAACTTCACTACACCCTACCATTCTTCCACTCAACATCTACTATTCTGAACAATTTTTAACAGAAAAAGGTCAGGCCGTTCATCATTCAGACATGTCTGAATCTCCCAGTGCTCCTATGTCTAACACTCATATACCCAACACAGTAGCAACAGCTGAGTCTCCTTGTGATAATAGACTTACTAACACTACTGATGATTTTATAGAAAACACTTCTCCTAAATTTGCAGGTTTACAGCATGACACCAGTGAAGAACAGGAAAATGAAGAAACCGAACCACAGACTGTTGAAACTACAAAACAACCACCTAGTTATTCAATGAGAACAAGACTAAAGGACAATATCATAAAGACTAAAAAATTCAAAGATGGAACGATACGATATGCTGCAGGGGTTATATCTCAAGTAAAAGATTTACCCACAACTGAACCCAAGTCTCTGACATAAGCTTTCAAATACAAAGAAGGGAGGAGTGCCATGGATACTGAATATTCAGCTCTACTCAAGAATGAGACATGGACACTTGTGCCACCCAGAAAAGGAATCAACTTGATTAATAGTACATGGGTGTTCAAAATCAATAGAAAAGTTGATGGGTCAGTTGAGAAGTAAAGGGCAAGATTAGTGGCCAAAGGCTTCAAACAGAGATTTGGTGTTGATTACCTTGACACATTTAGTCCTGTGATCAAGCCAACAACCATCAGAGTTATACTTTCACTTGCAACATCAAAAGGGTGGAGCCTTAGACAGATTGTCATCCAAAATGCATTCTTACATGGTTTCTTATAAGAGGAGGTGTACATGCGTCAGCCTCCAGGTTATAAGTCTTCCAAAGTTCCACGACATTATGTTTGCAAGCTACACAAAGCCTTGTATGGATTGAAGCAGGCCCCAAGAGCTTGGCACTCTAGACTGACCCAGAAACTGCAAAAGTTGGGATTTACTAGCTCATTGTCACATGCATCACTTTACATATTAAGAGACAACGAACTGACCATGTATGTCCTTATGTATGTTGATGACATAATAATAGTCAGCTCCCCAACATATGCCACTGACAAACTGATCAAGCAGCTAGAAGAAGATTTTTTAGTAAATGACTTGGATGATTTGTAGTACTTCCTGGGCATTGAAGTGCAGTCAGATAAAAAGTGACTTCTCCTTTCTCAGAAAAGGTATGCCCAAGACCTACTTACAAGAGCCACTATGTATCATAGTAGACCAATTTCTACTCCAATGGCACCTTCAGAAAAGATCTCAAAGGAAATAGGAACACCCTTAACTGAAAATATCCAATTTCAGTACAGAAGCACTGTTGCCGGGTTGCAGTATTTAACCATCACTAGACATGATCTCTCCTTTGTTGTCAATCGGGTTTGTCAGTTCATTCAGGCTCCCACAGACAAGCATTGGGCTGCAGTGAAAAGGACCCTTCGCTATGTTAAAAGAACTTGCAATCAATGACTGAGATTGTATAAAAACAACGACAATACGCTGAATGCATATTCAGACTCGGACTGGGCTGGGCTCTCGATGATCGACGATCGACGAGTGGCTTTGCCGTGTTGCTTGGGTGTAACTCTAGTATATTGGAGCTCAAAGAAGCAAGGAACTGTCTCTAGATCAAGTATTGAGTCAGAGTACAAAGCAATTGCCAATGTCACTGCTGAACTCATTTGGATTCAGTCATTGTTAAAGGAACTCAGAGTTTTTCAAGTTTCTGCGCCGATTTTGTGGTGGGATAACCTGTGAGCCACCTACTTGGCATCCAACCCTGTCTTTCACGCTCGGACGAAGCACATAGAGGTGTATTTCCATTTTGTTCGGGAACAAGTAGCACGACAAGCACTGAAGGTTTGCTTCATATCCTCTAAAGACTAGTTAGCAAATATCTTCACCAAACCTTTGTCTAAGACATAGTTCAACACAATTCATACCAATCTCAACTTAGTGAATTGACGTTATGATTAAGGGAGACTGTTAAAATAAGTTTGAAATACTCTGTTGTAACAGTCAGGATAGAGTTTTAGGCTTAGACTAAGTCATGTAACAGATCATGCGTTGAGTGGGTCACGTCGTGCGTTGCGTGCGTCATGGGTGCCGGTGTAGTCGCTCAAATCGTTGAGCTCGTGCATGTATTCACAAGGTCTATATAATATAATACGATCAGTGATGATCCTCAAGTTCGGCCATGTTGTTTCACACAAGGTACCAGCTGTCCGACGTCTTCGCTACCGACTGCGAGGTGTCGCGTTTCACCGGCGACGACGGCGTCGCCCGGTCCCTGGACATCCTCGAGGACCCGACCGACACGCTCTGCGGCAGCGGGAAGGGTAGCGCCGGTACGGTCTGCAAGAAGTGATCGAAACGGATCGGAGCTCCCAAGTACGAGACGACGTGATTAGTGTTTTTGCTTCGCATGGTTTCAGTTCGTCGCAAGTGCTGCCATAGCTGCTGCACCGAATAAAAAAACTGGTGTTGGGGCGTGTCTGTCGTTCGTCGTGTGGGCACCACCGCAAATTGCAGTGTTGCTCAGTGTCCGGGTAGGATCGGATCCGCATGGTTCAAGTGACAGCTACTTTTGTTATCCCCTCTTGTTTGTTTGATTTTCCATAACAATTTAGTACTCCCTTCGTTCTGAAATAAATAATGTTTATGATAAAACATCTAGTTGAATTTAAACTAAATTAGCTATTCTAAACATCAATTATTTTAGAAGAGGGAGTAATAAACTTTAACTATTGTGGTATGGCTTGTCATTCGACTATAGCAAAGCCTTAATATTATGTATCTGGTGATGAATGATCGTGCCTTTTTTTCTTGATTTTATATTCGAAATGTAATGGATCAAATATGATACGGACCGGAGCTCGCAGTAGAGGTGGGAGTCGGGCCGGGCCGGGCCGGCACGACCCGAAATTTTCGTGCTTTGGGCCGATTCGGCCCGCGGCCCGAAAGCACGCCGGGCCTTTTCGTGCCGGGTCGGCCGGCCCGAATTACCAAACCGGCGGCCCGAGCACGGCACGCGGCCCGGCGGGCCTATTTCGGGCCGGGCCGGCCCAAGCACGGCCCGATAACAGAAAAATTCAAATAATTCAAAAAAATCTGTAAAATCGAAAAAATTTCAAAAAAATCTGTAAAACCGAAAAAAAATCAAAAATCCATAAAAATCAGGAAAATTCCAAATAAATCTAAAAAACTAAAAAAATACAGAGAAAATTCCAAAAAATTCGGACTTTTTTAGTCATTTTGGGCCAATTTCGGGCTGATGGGCCTTTTCGGGCCGGGCCGGCCCGAGCACGGCCCGAAACTCAATTTCGGGCCGGGCCGCCCGAAGCCTCCAAACCTGGGCACGGCACGGCCCGAAATCCCGTGCCGGGCCGGCCCGGCCCGAATCTATTTTGGGCCATTTTCGTGCCTGGGCCGTGCCGGCCCGTCGGGCTTCGGCCCGCCCGAATTTGGCCCGGCCCATCTCCCACCTCTAGCTCGCAGTCATACAAAAAAATACGCGCGCTCGAGGTTGAGTTTTGAGTAGCCTTCTGCTTGAATTCCTTGCGAGAATAGAGATCAGGCACACACTCGAATGACCCACATTCTCCTGCTGCGTTGCTCACGGATCGGGGCCATCTACAATGGAGGAGAAAAATTCAGAGAAGAGCTTGTAGTAGCCTTATCCCTCCCGCCCCGTGTTTCCGAGAACAGCTCGGACCTCGCGGTGAGGCGCGGGGGAGGCCGCTTTTTTCAATTGGTAAACGCACGGTGAGGGAGCAGCGTGCGACGGTGGGGAAGATGCCGGCCGCAGCGCGCCAACGATCGCGGCCCCTCCCTCGTCTACCGACTAAACGAGAAAAATGACTTCTTGCCGGTTCGTCTGCGACGGCTGCGGCAAGGTGCTCTGCTTGAATCACCCGACGTGCCTGCGTGGCATTAGGGATGAAAATGGATCGGATATTTTCTGATCTGTTCAGATTTTTATCCGAAAATATCCGGTCTATATCTATTTTTATGGGATTTCAATCGGATATGGATCAGATATCGGATATTCGGATATTTAAATTCGGATATCAGATCGGAAACAGTACGGCTTAATATCCGTCCGAATAGTCGGATATCCATATTTCATCAGATATATATCCAAATCATAATCCGAAAAATATCCAAATGATTTTTGGCCCATCGTACACCAGCGGCCTAGCCCAAACCGGCTAACCCTAATCGTCCCGTCCCGACCTAGACATACAATCCCGACTTCTGTTCCCGTAGCCGTCTCCCCGACTTAGCGACTCCTGGTCGGTCGAGTCCTGTGACGCTGCCGGCCGTCGCCTACCGCCGACACTCGCCGACCGCCGTCCTACTTGTCGTCTGCCCATCTGTCGTCGCCCCATGGCCTAGCTCCGCTGAGGCACCGACACCCACGACAACGGGCCACAGGACGCGCTTCACGCCTCCACTGATGCTACGGACTACGATGCATGCTCCACCTACGCTCGCCCCCACGTGGGCCGTCGCTCACTGCCAGTGGCCACTGCCGCCATGGCGCCACCCCATCGAAACAGACGCTATATTCGGCTTCAGTGACAGCAGCACAACGCCAAAGGTGAAAATTGACGCCTCGTTCTTCTTTATTGCACTTGATGAAATATTAGTACTACTAATACGCCGTGCCTGCGTATACCATCTATGGATGATACATTCCGTGTATTTGTGACTGATAGTAGCGCTGCTAGTATCTGTTTTGTTGTTGTCTTGTTGCCGCATGTGTGTTGTTTTTTCTAGCTGTCTTGGTGCTGTAATGTGTATGAACTATGCCAAACTATATATTTATGTGTTTGAACCATATATGCATTATGTATGAACTATTTGTGTGTTTCATGTATGAGCCATATATGTATTTGATGCAAATGTATTATGGATTATGTGTATGAACTATGAATTACATGTTGCTCGTGAATTCTTTTTTTTTCTGAAATAAATATATGAATCCGTCCGATATAAATTTTCCGACCGGATGAATCCGTTTCTGATACAACTGACATATCCGATACCATATCCGTTTCCGACAACATTCGATCTATTTCCAAAATTTTTATATAGATTTAAATATCAAAAATCATTTTATCCAATCCGTCCGTTTTCATCAGTAGCTGTCATGCGGCGTCGCAGTCGATCCCGTGCCGGGGCAGGACGACCGGGCCATTCTCCAGTGGAGTAGTCTGGTCTTCCTAGCACGTGCAGATGCCTAGTCACATAATCTGCTATCGTGGTCGTGCAGCTCCCGCTCGGTCGCCAATCTTAAATTGCCCGTCGCCTTTTGCGTGCAGGGGCTAGCGGCACCAGGCCAGATATAGCTGCCAGCGACAAGCAAGAGGGTCGGAGCGCGACCGTGGAGACGGTTGTGGCAACGATTGCCACGACTCGATCTGTCAGGGCACTCACTAGGGATGGCAATCGCATCTGCGGTGCGGGTACTCCACGGGTTTTGTACCCGACGGGTGCAGGTGTGAGTGGGATTTTTCACCCGCGGGTCTAACCCGCATCCGACCCGACTTGTCGCGGGTGCGGGTGCGGGTTTTATTTTGCACCCGCGGGTACCCGACGGGCACCCGAAATAATTTATGTTTATAATTTTAAAGTCAAATTTATTGTGTTATATTATTTAATTGTTTGATATTACTTATCAAGACCTATATTTATAATCTTTATAAGCAACTTAATATTTTTTGTTGTATGGGCATTCAAAATTGATGATTTTTTAGACTTATTTTATTAAATATTAATAGAAAAGTCAAATCCGACGGGCACCCGAAACCCGACGGGTGCGGGTGCGGGTCTCAAATTCCACCCGCAAGCTTTTTTGTTTCGGGCGGGTTTTTGCTCAACCCGACCCGAACCGGACCTATTGCCATCCCTAGCACGCACTCCTGGACGGGCTGTTTAGCACAACTTGGGCCAGAACTTGGCAATGTTGCTTTCCAGCGTGCCTGATGATGATGCGTCAATCTAATGGAAGATGCCACATTTGACTTCCATCCTTTCTCTTTCTTTTCTTTTTTCCTTGTATTGGAAGGTCTTGTCCTTTTTGTTTGTAATTGGAAGGCTCGTTACAGGTAGTTGCCTAAGTGCAGTGCGGCAACTTCAGATAAAGCAGCCACGAAGCAATGAAATACCACAGTTATGAAGCATCGAAATTCTGAAGGGTAAGAGTGGCATGATCTTTTGAGATCCTCCTAAAACTGGAGAATTGCTAGGATCAAGCTGCTGCAGTAGTGTTCTCAAACAAAGGACTATTTCAATCATCCAAGTGGCTCACTACAAACAATCGATTGGAGCCAGAATAGGAAAAAATAAAGGACAGAGAAAAAGAAAAGCAGAGGGTACAAATTGCACACCTAACCCAGCGTCACTGTGCTGCACATGCAACATTTGACATGTCCAAGAATCCAGGAGCTATTTGACATGTCCACTATTCCTTGATCACATCAACACATATCATCACGAGCAGCTGTTCCCCCGCACAGTTGTAATCAAACATAATCACCACAAACCCGGGTACTCCATTCCACAACACTGTGATACTAAGGGTATGTTTGGTTCAGCTGTTGATTATTGAAAATCTGATTCTAGTTGTGAAAAACTGCTATGAGCTGAGAGCTACGGTGAAGTTGAAATCTGTTTAGTTGAAAACAACTATCAACTGTGTATTCTGTAATAAATGTGTGTTATAAAGAAAATAATGTTTAGTTGTGTAATCAGTGACATGGTGGATAATTTCTGTGAAAAGTTGGAATAGAAATCTGAAAAATCTGGGTTCTGGCAGATTTTCATTTGCACTAGAGAAATCTTTAGATTCTGAAGAATCTGATTCTCATGTGAACGGTTCAGATTTCTGATTTTTTGTAGAGAATCGAGTTGGTGCAGCTGAACTAAACAGACCCTAATACCACACCAATGGACCTGGACTTGAACGATCTCATAAAGCGAGAGCTGCTGGTTCAACAGAATCAAATCAGCGTATGCAAGCAAGGATCTGTAGGACACAATGACTCAATCTCGAATTTGACATCTCACTTTTCTTACCGTTTCAAACCCTTGGTCTTCAGAGGACATGAAAAAAGAACTCCCTATAACTCAGATGGGATGCCTTAAAAGATAGCATGCATGACTAATTTGTGGGCCTTGTTGCTATCATGGGGAATTGTTTCAGCCACATGAGCAGATTTAAGAGTCCAGTTAGAGACCATCTGGATCATGCAACGGGTTTTATTTTTATTTTTTCGCCACTCTGCGGGATGGTGCACTCTCAAAAACCATCCAGCTAAAAAACACAAAGAAGACGTCGAACAGAAATTTGTCGAATTGTAGTTGCTAAATGAATTCCCTTGTTGTTTTCTTACAGTAAAAGTAGATTTGATTGCTGCTCATAGGAGACGAGTTCACAGCAACGCAGAGTACTAAACATATTGCAGTTGCAGATCATTCTGTTGTCTATAAAGATCAAATTCCTGTTTTTCTGCAGATTCTTTTTGAACCTTACGTCGTAATGGTATATCCCAACTTTGATTTCATGTAATTCTGGTAATCATATTACTACAAGACAAGGTTAAAAGATACTCCCTCTGGTCTGAATTACATGACGTTTAGGATAACTAATTTAGTTCAAATTAAACTAGATTTTTTATCCTGAACGTCAATTATTTCAGAACGGAGGAAGTAATAGTTAACTAGTTATTAAAGGGTACGGTCAGAGGCCGGGTGGATAGCACCTCCAGGTGTAAGGGTTGTACACCTGAGTTCGACACCTCCCGAACTCGGATGTCTTACTTTTTCTTAATATATCTGGGTGAGCTATTCCCGGTTAAAAAAAAGGTACGGTAAACTATTGGTACTAATTAAATATTCAGACTTCTCACATCCATGACCAGGGTTCACAAAATGCCAAACGATATGCAATTATGTACCACAGTACCCATCCGTTTAGCGCATATGCGTTAACGGAAAGAATCACAACCTAGCGCGAAATCCATCATGCAGCAGGCCCAACCATCACCGCGACCACACCTCCTCCTCGCCACAGGCCGATCGAGCACGAAGTCAGCACATGTGAGGCTCGCTCTGAGGACCAGGCCGGGGCGCGGAAGCAGCCAGCTCGACAGAGAAGTCTGCATCATCAGGTGCAGGGTGCAGAAGCAGCAGCAGCGAGAGGCGTCACTGCCATTGGTGGTTCTGATGTACCTACCGAGTCTGAGACGTGGGAGCGGAAACGCAAAAGGTTCGGCTTCGTCCCCGGCGGCCGGACGACGGCGAACGACGAGACGGGGTCGCCGGTTCGTCAGTCGCGCCCAAATCGCCGACCCGAGCGGAGCGGACGTCTAGATGGGCCGTTAGGCTTCAGAAAACAGCCAAGTGTAAAAGGTACTGCTGTTATGTGCTGTATAATTAGTGGGCTTCAAGGAAATAGCCCGAGCCAAAATATCAGTTGCCATCACATAGTAGTTCATTTTTTTTCAGTTGTAGAAAACAATGCTAATTGACTTCTGAACTAACGTTGGTGGCTAAAACGTTTAGTTTCTTGATAATAACTTACATGGACAAACTAGCAGCTTCCTGATGTGAATTTTGAAAAAAAAAATCGTTGTTTGTCCACACATATGAGACATTCAAAGTCAAAATGTTTAATAAGACTTCATAAAGATTGGTAACAATTAAGGGCCCGTTTGGTACGGCTTCAGATTCTCGAAAAATCAGAAACGTTTCAGTTTCAAGATAGAAACATTTCTCACATGAAACAGATTCCCTTTAAAAACCGTTTGGCTAATTTTCCGTTTCAGTTTCAGTAAATTGAGGTGGAGGATTTAATTGACTACCCTTGGATGGACTATATTGTTTTTGACACTTTGTAACATGTAATCAAGCCTTAGAAATATATTATTTGTAAAGTAATCCAATCCCATATGTGCTTTTAAAATAAAAGAAAAAATAATTCATACATCTTATCTGTAATCTAAATCGTATTATTGCAGCTGCAATATTATCTCTGAACCTATCCATACTTATGTGGTTTGCCGAAGAAATCCAGGCGTCGGATGCATTTTTTGGTGATACATGTCTTGCATACCTATGAGGTATTGTGGAAATATACTCTGGATCCCGATCACATCTCTGAAAATGCCTATCTGGTGCATGATTCTCACGGATGAAGTTATGAAGGCACATAGTTGCAGCCACTATCATCTTTTGCTTGGACATTGGATAGCTTGGCATCTTCAAAAGAATTTTCCACTTCATCTTCCATACATCGAAGATTTGCTCAATGACATTACGAATACTTGAATGTAAAAAGTTGAATGTTTCTTGTTCGCCACTAGGAGCAGCACCCCTCCTCTAATTGGGAACATGGTACCTTTGACCCTTGTATGGTGCCATGTATCCCGGTCTATTTGGATATCCGACGTCGACCATATAGTACTTTTCTGTATTAAAAAAATATGTATAAATGTATGACAAAAGAGTACGCAAAATTACAACAAAGAATTCAAAAAATATATACCATGTGGAGGATGTGGAAAGGCGAGAGTATCATGTTCAATTACATGAAAGAGCACACTTGTGTCATGCATGGAGCCTGGCTGGGCTGCCCAACAGATGCATATATGAAGCGCATATCAAAATTACCACAACCATGACATTTTGTGTTGGAGTACCAGATCTACCAATGTATCTCACATAATCTCGTGTAGGTGGCACTGCACCAATGTGAGTGCCATCAATAGCTCCAATACAATCTTTAAAATGAGGCCACATCCTTTGATCACCTCTGATCCTGTTTTGTACAGTAGAGAAATTACGATCTAGAGGTCGAATATAATTCTTAGCCATCTTGATTAGGCACCGTAAAACTTTATCAAATTTCCTACTAATTGTCTCACCCGAGTGCTTGAATGTGTTCTAAACTGACGTATTTGATCTATTATGTCCACATACGCACAAAAATATAGTAAGGGATTCCAACAAACTCATATTGATGGTTGATTTCAGACCATAGTCATTAACCAAAAGATCATGAAGTTGGATAAATAGCCTTTCATTCATCCTGAACATTCTATGACCTTCATCAGGAGTATTCAGTGTTTTCGTTACCCATGCATACTGTCGAAGTGTACCGTCGACACTTCCCCCGGGCCTGCTTCAGGAGCAGCCCGCGGAGGTTCTTTTTCGGAGGGGCTAGTTCTCTCGGAAGGTCGCGTAAGCCGTGAGAGGATTGACAGGAGGGTTTTTACGTGGTTCAGGCCGCCGGAGCGTAATACCCTACGTCCACGGGAGCTGTGTTGCTCGGAGCTTAGAACCGGAGTTCTAAGCTTAGTGATGATATAAGTTGAGTTGCCCGAATGGCGAACTCGTAAGGTGGCAAACCCCTTACAACTTTGCCTACCCGAGCCTTTTATACTTCAAGGCTCGGGCGGCTTACAATATGGGCCCCGGGGCCCGACAGGTGGCCCCGGGGTGATTTTCTGCCGTCTACCATATCTTGCCGTGAATGCTGGTAGCTGCCTTCTGGCGATGGCTCCTTGGTCGTCGTCCTGCCGTCCTGCCCATGCCGCAAGCTAGGCGTAGTGGTTGATGATGGCAGGGACGGCAGGGCATGTCTTGTCGTTGTATTTATTGGTCTACAACTCCTGACATGGTGCGCCTGTCTTGACTATGACTGGTCACAGTGCCTCCTGACAGGCGTGCGCCGCGCCTCCGCGTCTTGGGAAGGTGCGGGTCTTGAATGCCTTGATCGGACAAGGCATGGCGTGCCTTTACTCCTGCTGCCTACCGAGTCGGGGTGGGTAGCGCGGCACTGCTGGCCACGTGGCAGGCCCGGGGCTCGCCTTGGAGGAGAGGGGAGGCTCGACCCCGCTGGACACGTGGCGCCTTCGGAGCTCACCCCTGCGGACGGGGTGAGGTCCGCCTCTTTTGGCCATGTGGCAGGCCCGGAGCTCCCCTCTGAGGAGAGGGGAGACCCGGCCCTGCTGGACACGTGGCACCTTCAGAGCTCACCCCTGCGGGGGATGAGGTCCGGCTCTCCTAGCCACATGGCAGACCCGGAGCTCCCCTCTGAGGAGAGGGGAGGCCCGACCCTGCTAGACATGTGGCGCCTTCGGAGCTCACCCCTATGAGGGTGAGGTCTGGCTCTCCTGGCCACGTGGCAGGCCCCTGAGCTCCCCTCTCAGGAGAGGGGAGGCCCGACCCTGCTGGACACGTGACGCCTTCGGAGCTCACCCTTGCGGGGGGTGAGGTCTGGCTCTTCCGACCACGTGGCAGGCCCGGAGCTCTCTTCTGAGGAGAGGGGAGGCCCGACCCTGCTGGACATGTGGCGCCTTCGGAGCTCACCCCTGTGGGGGGGGGGGGGGGGCGAGGTCCTTAGGCGGTTTTCTCCTGTGCGCGGGGTACCCGGTATTGAGGGTACCGACACATACCTACTGAGCTGTGATGTTCTTGGAGGATTCTTATCGTAATATGTCATGTAGTACTCATAAATAATGCCGATTGTAGGGATCAATGAAGCTTGCATATGTAAATGTTGTTTCAGAACTTGTACATCAGATGCACACATGTTATCATCATCGGAAGAACTCATATCACTTTCATTTTCGCTTTCACTAGAAGACATCTACACAAAACAATGACACCAATGTTATATAACAAATTAATACGAAATGACAACAATGTCATGAAACAAAAATACAGAAGTTTTCAGCAACAATGATTTGCATAAAAGGTTTGCCATAGCATAACATCACAAATGTCCATATTGTTACAGAATAAACCATACGGTCACACGAGAATAAAAAAGGGTATAATGGACATCATGTGTCACAATCTAGTGGCCATATTTGACCAAATGCTTCATAGTGAGCCACTCAAAGCGTTCTAGTGGAGTGTGAAAGCATCTAGGCCCCCGTGAGATATGGTTTCGGTGATTAATGACAACCGTTCGTTATTACTAATGAGTTTGTGGATGCGAGGTTTCACATATATCACATCAACCGTTAATGAACTATCTATTCACACCATCTACTGCTCATTGGATACAAATGGAGACCCCTCAACGATCTATTCTAAGGGGTCATTCGATATGAAGAACTCATACAAACAAATCTATTCTATCAAAATTGGCAACACAAGAAGCTTACACTTTACTGTAATATCATTTCAAACAAGTGTCAAAGAGGTCACTCAAGAAGATTCCAAAAGATCAACTCAAAACAACTCGAAGCAAACAAGTTGCAAGCACCGGACCATCCGATGTCTTGCAAAATGACTACATTGGTCGAGTTTGAGTTGGCAGAAGAAGAAGACCTCAGAGCCAGTACACACCGGATCATCCGATGTGAAGGAAGTGGCACATCGGTTGATTTTAACAGAAGGATAATGTCTGAACCAATTCTGAAGATCAACTCACCGGATCATCCGATGATGAAGTAAGTGTTCGTCGGTCAATTTCAACCGAGACTTTACTTCTAAACCAATTCTGAAGATCAATTCACCGGATCATCCGATGATAGTTGAAGTGACATCGGTCGATTAAAAGATCCAACGGGTATATCCAACGGTCACATCTGACACATGACATCAGCTAATTTGGAATTCGACCGATGATCATATAAAGGGGTACATCGGAGGATCCGATGTTCACTGAAAAAGTCTGCCTACTTTTCCAACGGCTATCTCGTGTAGGCTGGCTATAAATAGCCCTCCAACCGGTCATTTCGACAAGTCTTGATCACCAGAGCCTCACTACACATTCTCAAGCATTCAAGACCAAGAGCTACCACTTCCACACTTCAAAACCTCTTGTACTCCAACTATAGGTTATATCTAGCTAGAGAGAAGCTTGTGTGCGTCCATTCTTGGTGATTGGAATCTCTAGGCTAGTGAGAGAGAGTGTCTTGGTGACTTCTCTCACCTTGTAAACGTTGGAGGAAGAAGAGATCACTCCGGAGCTTACCAAGGTGTTTGTGGAAGCCCAAAGGATCACCGTTGTACAAGGCTTGAGCTCCACCTTGCCGGAGAAGGCGAACGGAGAAAGATAGTGGATTCCCTCGTCTTGGTGACTTGGGAGTGGCTATACCCTTTGGTGGGTGCCACAACGTGGACGTAGGAAGATTTTTGTGATCTTACCGAACCACGGGAAAAATCGCCGTGTCTCCGAGTCTCCGCGGGAGTTTGCATTTCTCTCCTCACCCCTTACTATTACGCTTTTACTATTCCGCACTTAACTCTCTTGCTTGCGTAGTTAGTTTGCATAGGGAATTGGGCTTCAACCATTAAAGTTTTTAAATTGCTCTAAAATTTTAAAAAGCCCAATTCACCCCCCCTCTTGGGCGTTTCGATCCTTACAATTGGTATCAGAGCTTGGTTGCTCATTGGATCATTCTAGCTTCACCGCTAGAGAGCAAAAATGGCCAAGAATGGGGGTTCGGTTCCTACCTTCGAGGGAAAGAATTTTGCTTATTGGAAAGCACGCATGCGCGCTTACCTTGAGGCAATTGCTCCCGAAGTGTGGGAAGCGACCCATGCGGGGTTTGGAAATCTTGACTATGTTGGAGACCAATTAAAATGGGATGCTAAGGCTAGAAATGCCATATATGAATGCATTAGTCAAGATGTTTTTGCTAGGATTGCTAGCAAGGAAAAAGCATGTGAAATTTGGGCATGTCTAGTTGAAATACATGAGGGCTCATCTCGTGTCAAAGAACTCAAATATCACATGCTTAAATCAAAATATGATGAATTTAAGATGTTTCCTCATGAAAACGTTAATCAAATGTTTTCTCGTTTAAATGTGCTCATTGAGGAAATTAACGCACTTGATATTGCTTCTCTTGGCAAGGGACTTATAAATCGCAAGATCCTCATGCTTCTACCCAAGCCCAAGTACAACATTATCAATTCAATGCTCCAAAAAGAGTCACTAGACAACATTGAAGTTTCGGAGCTCATTGGAGAAATCCATGCTCATGAGATGAGCGTACTTGGAATGATGGAGGAGTCATCATCAAAAACCATTGCTCTCAAGGCTTCAACCAAGAAGACAACTCCCAAGAAGAAGAAAGTGGTTGAGCCTAGCTCAAGTGAAGAAGAGCAAGAAACAAGCGAAGATGATGATGATGAGCTTGCTTTGATGATGAGAAAATTCTCACGTCTCAACTCCAAGATTGCAAAGAAGGGATATTCTTTTGATCCCAAAAAGAAAGCCTTCTTGCCAAGAAAAGATGAAAACAAGACGTGCTACAATTGTGGTGATCTAGGCCACATATCATATGACTGTCCAAGACCGGACAAAAGAAAGGAAATTGGCAAGCATCACAAGCTAGAAGAAAGTGATGATGAAGAGGAGGTCAAGCCCAAGCGCTCCTTTGGAAAGAAGAAATTTGACAAAGGCAAGAAAACCAAGCTCTTTCCAAAGAAAAGAAGAGGGCCTCAAAAGGTCTTCATGTGTGAAGCAAATGAGTGGATCACGGATGAAGAGTCAAGCGACGAAGATAGTGAAGATGAAGAAAACTTGGCGGGCCTCGCCATCGTCAACAAGGATGACTCACCTCTTCGTCCACCTCCTATGTGCCTAATGGCGAAAGGTAACTCAAAGGTATGTGAAGACTCTAGCGATGATGATGAGGAGCTTTCACCCGATGAATTAGCATATATGATTAATGAATATCATGCCATGATAAAAAGGGAAAAGGCTAAGGTTAAGGCTCTTGAGCTAGCTCGTGCTAAGCTTGAAAGTGCTAACCTCGATTTGCATGACAAGTATGTAACCATACTTAAAGAGCATGACACGCTCAAATCAAATGTCAAACAAATCGAGGATGAAAATGCTACAATCAAGCTTAAGTATCATGAGCTTGACTTAGCTAACTTAGCACTCTTGGCAAAGCACAATGAGTTGGTTCAAGAACATGAAGTGCTTAACCGTGCTTATGAAGCTATTGAACTTAAATTGAAAAACACAGAGAAAGAAACCCTTGATGGCAAAATATCATCTAATTCACATGCCACTAATGTTTTGGATAAGTCTTTGCCTTTGAAAGCAAGCCCTAGGGAGAAGGAGCTAATGGACGAAATTGAAAGTCTTCGCACTAGTGTGGCAAGACTCTCTAAGAGGGAGGACAAGCACAAGGAAATCCTCTACCAACAAGCGAAAAGCTTCAACAAGAGAGGACTTGGATCCTTCCCGGTACCCAACAAAGGAAAGGTGCCCTCACCGGAGCTTAGGACAAGCTTCATCAAGGAAGTTGGGTCATATTGCCAACATTGTGAGGTCACCGGACATCACACGAGCGAGTGTCCTCTTCCCAACCGTCCTTCTCCCAAATTGCCTCCTAACTACAAATCTACGTTCAATGATTATCACTATCTATTGAGCAAAGTAGGTGGAAAAGTGAAGGCAAGGTTCATCGGCAAAGACATCAAGGGCATGAAGGGGAAGCTCCCCAAGCAACTTTGGGTTCCAAAAACACTTGTATCACACATACAAGGACCTAAGTTGGCTTGGGTTCCTAAACTCAAAAACTAACTTCATGTGTGTAGGTGAACTACAAAGCCGGAGGAAAGCATTGGGTACTCGATAGTGGGTGCACTCAACATATGACCGGCAATGATGGTATGTTCACCTCCATAGAAAACCCCGACAATCATGAACAAGTCACCTTTGGTGATAACTCAAAGGGGAAGGTAATTGGTTTGGGTAAAATTGCTATTTCTCATGATTTGTCTATCTCTAACGTGCTTTATGTTAAGTCTCTTAGTTTCAATTTACTTTCCATTGCACAATTATGTGATCTTGGACTAACGTGCACATTTGACAAGAATGGTGTTGTGGTGACTAGTGAATGAAGCAAAGAACTAATATTCAAAGGTTTTCGGCATGGACATCTTTACTTGGTGGACTTCTCTAACAAGGATGCTAGCTTGACCACTTGTCTTTTCACCAAGACTAGTTTGGTATGGCTATGGCATCGGCGCATTGCTCACATTGGGATGAGCAAGCTCAAGAAGTCATTCAAGCTTGGGATGGTGACCGGCGTGAAGGATGTCACATTTGAGAAGAACAAGCTTTGTAGCGCATGTCAAGCCGGGAAGCAAGTTGCCTCACACCATCCGTTGAAGACAATGGTGTCAACCTCCAAGCCACTTGAACTACTTCACATGGACCTCTTCGGACCGTCCACGTATCAAAGCCTTGGCGGTAACCTCTATTGTCTTGTTATTGTTGATGACTACTCTCGCTATGCTTGGACATTGTTCCTAGGCGACAAGGGTGAAACTCCGGAAATCTTCAAGACCTTCGCTAAACGAGCTCAAAGGGAATTTCAACTTCCCATCATCAAGGTCCGGAGTGACAACGGCACCGAGTTCAAGAACTACAACATTGGGGAGTGGTGTGATCGTGAAGGCGTGAAGCACGAGTTTTCGGCCACATACACCCCTCAACAAAATGGTGTCGTTGAAAGGAAGAACAAGACTCTCATCACCCTTGCAAGAGCAATGCTTGATGACTATGGCACGTCGGAGAAGTTTTGGGCCGAAGCAATCAACACGGCGTGCCATGCCGCAAATAGGGTCTATCTTCATCGACTACTTCAAAAGACCCCATATGAGCTTCTCATTGGGAGAAAGCCCAACATCTCCTACTTCCGAGTCTTCGGGTGCAAGTGCTACATCTACCGCAAGAGAAGGCTCGGTAAGTTTGAAAGAAGGTGTGATGTTGGTATCTTTCTTGGTTATGCGTCAAACTCAAAAGCATATCGAGTATTCAACCAAACCTCCGGGTTAGTTGAAGAAAGTTGTGATGTTGAGTTTGATGAGACTAATGGCTCCCAAGAGGAGAGTTTTGGTCATGATGATATAGATGATGAGCCTCTACGAGAAGCTATGAAGAACATGACCATAGGAGACATCAAGCCCGAAGTTGAGGAGAGCCATGATCAAGGCGGAGCCTCAAGTTCCAACATCAACACCTCCATGGCGCCTCAAATTGATGAAGAAGAAGAGAAAAATGATCCATTACCAATGCAAGATTCACATGCCACACAACACCAAGAAGAAGAAGAAGTCCAAGGTCAAGTCCAACCACAAGACGAGCAAGATGCCTCACCACCACCAAGTGCCTCACAACCTCTTATGAGGCATGGGCGCATCTCCAAGGCACATCCGATGGATCAAATCATCGGAAGTCCGTCACGGGGAGTAAGTACTCGTTCTCGCCATGTTGCTTCATTTTGTGAGCACTACTCCTTTGTTTCGTGTGTAGAACCCACAAATATTGAGGAAGCATTCCAAGATCCCAATTGGGTGATGGCTATGCAAGAAGAACTCAACAACTTCACCCGCAATAAAGTTTGGGTATTGGAGGAGCGACCTAAGGACAAGAACGTCATCGGAACGAAGTGGGTGTACCGCAACAAACAAGACGAGAATGGCGTGGTGGTCCGCAACAAGGCAAGGCTTGTGGCCAAGGGTTTTTCACAAGTTGAAGGACTAGATTTTGGAGAGACATTTGCCCCGGTCGCGCGGTTAGAAGCTATTCGCATACTCCTTGCTTTTGCTTCACATCACAATATTATGCTTTACCAAATGGATGTGAAAAGTGCCTTCCTCAATGGTTATATTAACGAGCTTGTTTTCGTTGAGCAACCTCCCGGGTTTGAAGATCCGAGGAATCCTAACCATGTGTATAGGTTACACAAGGCACTCTACGGGCTCAAGCAAGCACCTAGGGCATGGTATGAACGTCTAAGGGATTTCCTAGTCATGCAAGGATTCAAGATCGGGAGGGTTGATACCACACTTTTCACCAAAGACATCAACGGGGATTTATTTCTTTGTCAAATTTACGTTGATGACATTATTTTTGGCTCAACTAACAAATCTCTTAGCCTTGAGTTTGGCACCATGATGTCTAGGGAGTTCGAGATGTCAATGATTGGAGAGCTCAATTTCTTTCTAGGATTTCAAATCAAGCAACTTCAAGAAGGGACTTTCATCTACCAAGAGAAGTATACCAAAGACCTCTTGAAGAAGTTTGAAATGAAAGATTGTAGCTCAAGAAGTACTCCAATGGCGACAAATTGTCATCTCGACGCGGACATGGACGGTAAACCTATTGATCAATCTCATTACCGTTCCATGATTGGTTCATTGTTATATCTTACCGCATCTAGGCCCGATATCATGTTTAGTGTGTGCTTGTGCGCTCGCTTTCAAGCGGCACCTAAAGAATCGCATCGTAAGGCGGTCTTTAGGATACTTAGGTATCTCAAGCATACCCCAAGTGTAGGTTTGTGGTACCCCAAGAACGCTAGTTTCCATCTCTTGGGTTACTCGGATTCGGACTTTGCCGGATGCCGTGTGGATCGCAAGAGTACCTCCGGTGGGTGCCACTTACTTGGGCGTTCCCTAGTATCTTGGTCGAGCAAAAAGCAAAACTCCGTGGCTTTGTCCACCGTGGAGGCAGAGTATATAGCGGCCGGTGCATGTTGTGCCCAAATTCTATATATGAAGCAAACCCTTTTGGACTTTGGAATTAAATTTGATTGTGTGCCTCTCCTTTGTGACAATGAAAGTGCGGTTAAGATAGCTAGAAACCCCGTTCAACACTCCCGCACTAAGCACATAGATATTCGCCATCACTTCTTACGGGACCATGAGGCTAAAGGAGACATCTCTTTGCAAGGTGTTAGGTCTGAAGAACAATTGGCGGATATCTTCACTAAACCACTTGATGAGAAAACATTTTCTAGACTTAGAAGTGAATTAAATGTGCTAGATGCATCTAACGTCATGTAAGTTGCCATGTTCATGTAAGGTTGCATATCAAATAGGTCTTGTCTAACTCCCAAAGGATAGGGGCAAGCTAGAAATAGTTTTCCGTGAGGAAGCCTTTGGCAGGTTTAAACTTGGCAAGATAGATTTACATTACGCCTTGCATGATTCCTGCCATATAGACTTGCACTCATTCAATATCTTGCATCATTTTGGTTGGCATTGCATACGGTAGATTGTCACAAAGGGGAACCCACATCATGAGAAGGAGACTTGTTCAAAATGCAATATCTCAACTCATATGATGTGGATAGAGCAAAATTCTAAAGGTACATGCTTTAAAGAGATAGAAGTTTTCCACACTCTAGCTCACAAAGCATGGGCCTTACATTTTCATGGTTTCCCTTCTAACCTTGTGTGTTCTCTTTGCTTAAGGGCTTAGCCAATATGTGGCACTATATTTGAAGCCTTCTATTAGAGGTTAGGAGTTGCCCAAAAAGTCCTAGGACCCATCCTTATCTTTGTGTGTTTAAGTCGAAGGACACATATGGGCAGTCTTAGGTTTTCTGTAGTCATCGGATTATCCGATGCTAGGGCCAGCAGATCATCGGATCAATTGGTGCTTCAGTTCAGTACTCAGATCAAGTCAGATGTCACAAATCAACAGATGAGTTCATTTCAGAAGCCATCGGAGCATCCGGTGTTCAGTTTTCTGGTGCCCTGCAGAAATCGACCGATGATCGACACCTCAACGTCGGATCATCCGGTGTTCAAAGAGAGTTTTTGGAACAACTCTCTGTTGAACTCGACCGATGCATCCTCCGATGATCATCGGTCCATCCGGTGTTTTATGCGCGGCTAGGGTTTGCCCGTACAGTTTAAATAGCGGATCGCCGACCTCCGCCGTTTTTCTTTCTTTCTTCTCGACCTCCGCCGCCGCCCGACGCCCTCGCCACCTTCCTCACGCGCCCCAGTCGCCGCCGCCGTCTCCAGGTGCCGCCGCCCCCAGGCGCCGCCGCCGCCACCAGCTCTCCCCGCGCGCACCGCCTCCCAGCCGCGCGCCGCCTCCCAGCCGCCGCGCCGCCTCCAAACCGCAGCCTCTCAGCCACCGCCGCCGCCTCCCAGCAGCCGCCGCCTCTCCCACGCACGCCACCTCCAGTCGTCGCCAACGCCTCCCAGGCATCGCCGCCACCGCCTCTCCCGAGAGCGCCGCCGCCGTTCCACCGCGCCGCCACAATTCCCTCCTCCGCCGCATCTCCCTCGCCGAGCTTCGCCGCTGAGATGGGTCGCGATCGCAAAGGAAAAGGGAAGGCTATTGAGGAACCCGCCGCGAAAAAGCGCAAGATGTCCAAGGACGCGCGTCGTGCGGAGTTCGCCGCTCGCGCCGCCGAGGAGCGTGAGCGCGGCCATCGCGGTTCCTTACGGATCCGCGAGTCCCGGCAGAGGCAGGAGCAGCCTCCGATCCAGCCGGTGCCTCCCGAGGGCTCCGACGAGGAAGAGACCGAGGTGCCGCCCCTGATCCGCCGGCGCACCCCGAGGACTCGTGGGGGTGGACAGACTCCTACGGCGAGTCGGCGCCCCTCTGCGGCTGACCGCGCCAAGGACAGAGAGGCCGAAAGGGCCATCCACCTGATGGACATAGCAGTCCGAGTTGCCGAAGAGGTCAGACTCACTGACTACAGGAAGATGAAGGCAAGGCAACTAAAGAAGCTCAGATGGTCAGCGTTGATCGAGGAATGGTTCCCACGGCCTAGGGACGCTCGAGTGGACTCCCGCTTCTGGACCCTGACACAGGCATCCCTGTACGAGACTTACAGGCGTTGGGGTCACAAGCCATTCCAACATAACAGCATTGACTGGGATCAGCTTGCAGTGGCAGCAGGACACGGGATCAGGCCACTTTTTGAGAGATACAGAGGCCTTGTGGACCTACTCTCGCATCAGAGGAGTGCCTACGTCGAGGAGTGGGTCAGAGTGTTCTACGCGACACTCTACGTCTCTGAGGGCCATCGCTCGATTCACTTCATGTTCATGGGGCGGATCCACGACGTATCTCGAGACCTGTTGGGCAGACTGCTTGGTGTGGAGCTCTCTACTACGTGCCTGCACCAGATAGTCTACGGAGACGCAGACCCGCCGAGGAGACCACTGACTGGAGGAGTGGCACCGCCTTTTGAGGAGATCAGAGGTCTGTTCACTCAGCCGTTCACTCCAGACCAACCGAGGGTGCCAGCGCTTCTCACCCCAGCAGCTCGGACAGTTCACCACGTCCTCAGGCGTACCCTGCTACCGAGGTCCGGCTACTTGGAGGGTTTCACGAGCCTTCAGCAGACCATCCTGTTCTATGTGATGAACGGGATGGAGTTCGACATAGTAGACATTCTGATCTGCGAGATGGAGGACGTGATCACCAACGGAGTTGGGATGCTACGACAGCTGGTCTTCGGTCACTGGATCTGTCACCTTCTTCACCAGCTGGTTCCAGAGGACACTCCAGGAGTCTCTCAGCTGACGGAGATGCACATGACCCGGTTCAGCCACTACCGAGTCCCCACTCTGGGAGACCGCCGCCTTGGCCGCCCCGTCGAGCGTGAGGTTCGAGCCAGACTGTCAGAGGAGGACTGGGCAGAGCTGACTCAGGAGGACGCAGAGCTGGCACAGGCAGAGGCTCAGGGAGGAGACCTACAACACGTATGGTCGGACAGCGACACCAGCGACAGTGTCGAGGAGTACTTCCCTCCTGCTCCTCCCTCACCGAGGCAGCACGACACAGAGGCAGGAGGCTCAGCAGCTCCACCACCTACACCTCCTCCAGTGTCAGAGGCTCAGGTGACTCAGCCGTCAGAGCTCACTGCCATACTTCAGCGGATGGCTCAGCAGCAGGAGCAGCAAGCAGCTCGACAGGAGCAGCTTCAGAGGCAGCAGCAGGAGATGCAGCTGGAGATCGCCCGTCAGAGGCGAGAGGACACCGACAGGTTCACCAACCTTGTCGACCAGATGACGCGACGCACTCTGGACCAGCAGCAGCAGACTCAGCAGATGTTGTTGGGCATCCTGGGGTTGGTCACCAACCTCTACCAGCAGACAGGAGTCGCTCTTCCACCTCAGCACTCAGGACTCGGTCAGGCTCCAGGTGTACCGCCACTGGCACCAGCTCCAGTACTGCCGCCGACGCCGTTCCAGTCCTCACCCCTTCCGGCAGTACCTCCTCCACCGGCGCCAGCAGTCTCAGCGGATCCACCAGCAGCTCCAGCTCCAGCTCCAGCTCCCCCCGCTCCAGCTCCAGCACCAGCGACCTCCACCTCCAGCAGCTCCGGCGACAGCACCGTCGACGCCGACCGCTTCACCATCGCCAGGAGCGCGCCTGAGTCGTAGTCACTCGACTCTCCTTTTTGGTGTCTTGATGCCAAAGGGGGAGAAGAGTTAGAGTCAGGGGGAGGGTTAGCTCCGTTCTAGGGGGAGTGTCTATCCTTTTGCTACTATATTTGAGATTGTCCATCCTTTTGCTACTTTATTTGAGATTGTCTGTCATTATTATTTGCTATTATTATACTCCGGGTGCTCCTCTGTGCTCTTACGTTTCATTGATTATTATTTGAGCCTTCGAGCCACTTGTGTTGCAATTTGTACCTGTGATATTTCTTTTTGAGCATTGCGTTTTAATTCCATTAATTCTATGCTCTACTCGTTGTGTTGTCATCAATCACCAAAAAGGGGGAGATTGAAAGCATCTAGGCCCCCGTGAGATATGGTTTCGGTGATTAATGACAACCGTTCGTTATTACTAATGAGTTTGTGGATGCGAGGTTTCACATATATCACATCAACCGTTAATGAACTATCTATTCACACCATCTACTGCTCATTGGATACAAATGGAGACCCCTCAACGATCTATTCTAAGGGGTCATTCGATATGAAGAACTCATACAAACAAATCTATTCTATCAAAATTGGCAACACAAGAAGCTTACACTTTACTGTAATATCATTTCAAACAAGTGTCAAAGAGGTCACTCAAGAAGATTCCAAAAGATCAACTCAAAACAACTCGAAGCAAACAAGTTGCAAGCACCGGACCATCCGATGTCTTGCAAAATGACTACATCGGTCGAGTTTGAGTTGGCAGAAGAAGAAGACCTCAGAGCCCAGTACACACCGGATCATCCGATGTGAAGGAAGTGGCACATCGGTTGATTTTAACAGAAGGATAATGTCTGAACCAATTCTGAAGATCAACTCACCGGATCATCCGATGATGAAGTAAGTGTTCGTCGGTCAATTTCAGCCGAGACTTTACTTCTAAACCAATTCTGAAGATCAATTCACTGGATCATCCGATGATAGTTGAAGTGACATCGGTCGATTAAAAGATCCAACGGGTATATCCAACGGTCACATCTGACACATGACATCAGCTAATTTGGAATTCGACCGATGATCATATAAAGGGGTACATCGGAGGATCCGATGTTCACTGAAAAAGTCTGCCTACTTTTCCAACGGCTATCTCGTGTAGGCTGGCTATAAATACCCCTCCAACCGGTCATTTCGACAAGTCTTGATCACCAGAGCCTCACTACACATTCTCAAGCATTCAAGACCAAGAGCTACCACTTCCACACTTCAAAACCTCTTGTACTCCAACTATAGGTTATATCTAGCTAGAGAGAAGCTTGTGTGCGTCCATTCTTGGTGATTGGAATCTCTAGGCTAGTGAGAGAGAGTGTCTTGGTGACTTCTCTCACCTTGTAAACGTTGGAGGAAGAAGAGATCACTCCGGAGCTTACCAAGGTGTTTGTGGAAGCCCGGAGGATCACCGTTGTACAAGGCTTGAGCTCCACCTTGCCGGAGAAGGCGAACGGAGAAAGATAGTGGATTCCCTCGTCTTGGTGACTTGGGAGTGGCTATACCCTTTGGTGGGTGCCACAACGTGGACGTAGGAAGATTTTTGTGATCTTACCGAACCACGGGAAAAATCGCCGTGTCTCCGAGTCTCCGCGGGAGTTTGCATTTCTCTCCTCACCCCTTACTATTACGCTTTTACTATTCCGCACTTAACTCTCTTGCTTGCGTAGTTAGTTTGCATAGGGAATTGGGCTTCAACCATTAAAGTTTTCAAATTGCTCTAAAATTTTAAAAAGCCCAATTCACCCCCCCTCTTGGGCGTTTCGATCCTTACAGAGTGTCCAATATCATGAACATCTCCCTCTCCGCCCTCTTGGTAAACAATTCAGATGCAATAAAAAATTCCGTTGCCCCAAGAGCAGCCCCGCACTCCTTCACAATGGTCATCACTTCCTTGATGGACGGACCCTTGTTCTCCTCATGCCGTGCTGCCATTGAATCAACTGAAGTCGCAGACCTCTCATGGAAAGATACAATTTTACTTACTTGATCTTGCAACCATAGTCCTCCGCTTGTCTTAGATCTCTTTCCTTTTCTGTTCTGAGCCACAGCAGCAACATCCCTCTTTCCCTTACCTTTAGACCGAGGGGCCACTTCCTCTTCTTCACTAGAAGCATCATAGTCACTGCCGTCGTCACCAACATCTATATTCAGAGGACTTTCTTCACGAATTAGACCCGATGAAGCACAAAAATGATCTTCACCCGTATTTCTCAAATCTTCAAACAAAATCCTCAAGTTGTCCTCATTTTGAAGTCTTTGAGTTTTAAACTTTCCACATCCTAGAATGTCCTGTGATCAAGTGTAACAAAATCTTTATACATCTTTTGATAAGTGTAACAAAAGTGTAGCAAAAGTTATCATTGACAACAAGAAAGTTACCTTTCTAGCCTTCGTCCACCAACTCTGCATATCAATATTTTGCATCCTCTTAGTCCATCCTAGGCCTGTTTGTTTGAGCAATGTCTTCCAACAAGTATATGCAGCATTCAGTTTAGCCAAAACTTGTTCTTAAACTGCATTCTTGTGTATTGCATACCGGTCTTCTCTTTAAACTTTTCAATTACATTTTTAAACCCTATGTTGGTCATGTGCATATTTGACCGCGTCGATGTGTGCGATCGACACTTCCCCCGGGCCTGCACTGGGCAGCTCGCGGAGGTTCTTTTTTCGGAGGGGCTAGTTCCTAGCGGAGAGCTTGCGCGAATGGACGAGTTAGTGAGAGTTTGACACGGGAAGTTTTACGTGGTTCAGGCCGCCGGAGCGTAAAACCCTACGTCCACGGCGAGCTATGGAGCTCGCTGTATTGCTTGCTGCTCAGGGCCGGGGGCCTGAGGTTGGGGGTAAGTTACAGCTTGAGAGTGTATGGCTAGAGTATGAGTTGCAGAATGCGAACCCCTGCTATCGTCGCCTACCCGAGCCTTTTATAGTCCAAGGCTCGGGCGGCTTACAAGGGAAGCCGGGACCCGACAGGTGGTCCCTGGGAGATTGTCTATTATCTATCGTATCTGTAGTTATGCCGGTGGTTGCCTCCGGTCGAAGGCTTCTGAGTCTTCCTTTTGCCGCCCTGCCCATGCCGTGCGCTAGTCGTGGTGGTTGATGACGGCGCAGGCGGCACGGGATGTCTTGTCGCGGCGTTTATTACCTGTCAGGTTCTGACACCACGCGCCAGTCTGTGATGCGACTGGACGCAACGGCACCTGACAGGCGCGTGCTCCGCGTTTCCGCGTCTTGGGAAGACGCGGGCCTTGAATTCCTTGTACGGGCAAGGTGAGGGGCGCCTTTACGCCCGCTGCCTACCGCTCGGGGGCAGGCAGTACCGTTCTTCCAGCCACGTGGCGGGTCCGGAGCTCTTCTGTGAGGAGAGGGAGGTCCGGCCCCGCTGGACGCGTGGCGCCTTCGGACCTCTCTCCCGCGGAGGGGGAGGTCCGGCTTCTGCATGCCACGTGGCGGGCCCGGAGCTCACCTCTGAGGAGAGGGAGGTCCGGCCTCGCTGGACGCGTGGCGTCTTCGGACCTCTCTCCCGCAGAGGGGGAGGTCCGGCTTCTGCATGCCACGTGGCGGGCCCGGAGCTCTCCTCTGAGGAGAGGGAGGTCCGGCCCTGCCAGACGCGTGGCGCCTTCGGAGCTCTCCCTGCGGAGAAGGGCGAGCACCTTAGGCATTTTACCCTGTGCGCGGGGGTACCCCATATCTCAGGTACCGACAGTGGCCCCCGGGCCCATCTCGGGGGAGATAGCGAGCCCGAGGTGGGACCTCCGTCTCTTCCGATCCACGCACTTTCTCTAAGTCCCGACTTGACCGCTGCTGGAGCACGAACGGCCGCGGGGTCGTGAGAGCGTGCGCCCACTTGATGATTGCTTTTACTGCGGTGGTTCCCAAGGCTGTCACTTCTGCACGTTGCGGCGCTTTCTTCGGGAACCGCCGAAGGGCCTTGCTGGCTCATCTTCTCAGGAGACTGACTCCTTGACCCCACCGCTTTAGTTAAGCGGCTTGGGCCCACCCGTCATCGGCACTCGGTCTAGGAACCGAAGCGGTTGCGGGTGCGGGGTATTCGAAGAGTTCCGAATCGCTTGGAACTGCACCGAGAAGCTTTTTAGAGGGGGTCTCACCCACGTTGTAGCTTCCCTTCGCACTTCTCTGCGCTTCTTCTTGAACTCTTGCGCTTTTGCTTTCTTGCTTTTGGGCTCTCCCTTGCCATGGCTTCCAACCCGTTGCCAGAGAAGAAACGCGCCCGCTCTCCTCCAGCAACGGCGCCGGTGCCAAGTCGGGATTCTGGGGTACCTGACACTCCCTCCGGTGGCGACTTGAAGAGGCCCCGGGCTGATGTGCTAGGGGAAGCCTCTGCGGCGTCCCCTGTTCCGCCAGTCCAAGCGACTGCGGAGCGGTCGTCGGAGACGGTAGCGGGCTCTGGAAATCCTACCCCGGCTCGGAAGTCGGGGTTCAGAGCCCGCTGGAGTGTCCGCGCTTCCCGGCCTTCCCCGTCTTGTGGGGAATCTGTGCCGATGCGCTCGGAGCCAGGGGCGACTGCTGCGGCCCCCAGGCCAACGCGGTCTTCTCCTATTCCGGTGTGCCCGGACTCCGCGGCGGCGCCGTCTCTTCCTGCCGAGACGGTTACCGCGGCCCTCGAGCCAGCACAGGTTGATCCTGCACTAGGCGGCCTGGCTTCTTCTCCAGCTCCGTCTTCCCCGGCTCGTCCCCCTCCTCAGGTCAAGGAGCCTGAAGCTGAAGAGAGCCCGGCTGGCCCGGCTGCTAGGGCTGCTGGGCCAGTTTCTCCTGATCGGCGTCTTGTCTCGGCGGCTGGCACGCCGGCTCTTCCCGAGGACGAGGTAATGGAGGAGGTCGGGGGGACTGCCCCAGCTTCTGTTGCTCCATTGCCTCTGGCGGACGCCTTCGCGCTCGCCGAGTCGAGCGTCCGGCAGGTTTTGGCTGCACTAGGGCGCGAGCGGGAGGAGTATACGGTTGAACGGGACCGCCTCCTCACCTGGGGGAACCTTTTGCGGGAGAGGACCGCGAAGGTTAAGAGCGAGCTCGACTCCAGGCGGGAGTTGCTCGACTTCCGGGAAACGCTCATCGACCGGATGAAGCGGGCTGTTGACCGCATGGACACCTAGTCGCGGCGGATCAACAGGGAGGCCCTGGAGGCTCACGCCCGGGCCGAAGAGAGCCTCTCAGCTGCTGTGGAAATACGGCAGCGGTTGGAGCGCCGCGAACTCGCCGTTGAGGAGCGGGAGTGTTCCGTGGCAGCTGAGGCAGAGAGGGTCGCCACGCAGCTGGCTGCGGGCGAGGATGACCTCCGAGCTCGGATGGAGGAACTGGAGATTCTGAAGGCAGACCTCGACTTGAGGGATGAACAGGTCTCCCATGATCGCCGGGCGGTCTTGGACCGCGAGTTGACTGCCGGCTTCAGGGCCGCTGAGTTGGAGCGGCTAGCCGAGACCCTCCGCCTTCGGGAGAGTTCCCTGGCGGCCCAGGAGAAGGAATTCTCCGAGAGGAACCTGGAGGCTCTGCGGGCGGCCCGCCGCGAGGTGGAGGAACTCTCAGCCCTACGGTCCTCCGAGGCCCTTGCGGTCTCAGGCTTCGTGGATCGGGCGGGGTCCGCCCTGATCCCTCTTGGTTTCAGTCCGGTGAGAGCCGCAACTCCCGCATTGCAGGTGGCAGAGGTGATCCCTGCATTGGAGTCGATCGGCGCCAAGTTGGACAGACTCGACTCGGTGGTCGCCAGCGAGCTTGAAGCCGAGGGCCGCGGCTTGGCTTTAGAGGTCGCCTCGCATGTGCTGGCATGCTTCAAGAGCCGCGACCCCTCTTTCTCACTGGAGCCAGCAAGAGAGGGCCCAGCCGCGGAGCGGGAGGAAGCTGCCAGGGCTGAAGTCGCGGATGTGGCCGCCCTTGTAGCAGCAAGGTTCCGGCGAGAGCCGGGTGATCCTTAGGACTTGCTTTTCCTTTTTTTTATCGAGTCTGTAGTCCAGCTCAAGGAGCCTTGCTTAATTTGACTCTCTTGGATACTTGTGTCTGTGATGCTTTTCCCTCCTTCTTGGCTTTGCCTAGCTGAGTCCTTAGCTCCGCAAGGTACTCAGAGGCCATTTCCAATCTCGGAGCTTCGCACAAACACCCCCCGGGTCCTAACCGTGTTAGGGGCCCCCGGAGGTCTCCGAACCTCGCCCTATGGGGGGCTCCAAATCTGCCGGCCACGTGGTGGGTCCGGAGCTCCTCCTCAAGAGACGGGAGCTCCGGTCATATTGGACACGTAGGGCTTTCGGAGCCCTCCCGCTGAGGGGGGAGGTCCGGTTCCTGCCTGCCACGTGGCGAGCCCGGAGCCCTCCTCAAGGAAGGAGAGAGTTCCGGGCCTGCTGGACACGTGGGGCCCTCGGGCCCCGCCCCTGCTGGAGGGGCAGGTCCCGGTCCTTCCAGTCCCAGGCCGGTGTAGCTGGTAGCTCCTTTCCCCCCGCTTCATGCAGTCCCTGTTGCCGTAACCTGAAGGTCCTGCACACAGGTAGAGGAAACGTAATTCTCCTCGGGGGGTCCTCCCCTCCTGTCTCCTAGTCTTATCTGTCTTATGGTCCTGGCCCGGTATACGGGGCTTGGGCAATTCTGTGCACGAGGCGCCGGAGCTCCGGCTCCCTCCGAGGTCCGGGTACGGCCGTCCGATCCCTAGTACCGGGCCATGCGTTGGGGAAGCAGGGTGCACGCGCTTTGGGTTCATGACCAGGCAAAGCGGACGTACTCCCCTGGACCTCCGGAGAGCAGGATGCGCATGCTTTGGGCTCTGGGCCGGCTAAGCTGGATACGCACCCTAGACCCCCCATGCACAACGCTGGCCTTTCCTAGAGGTGACCAACTGACACCACAACACCTGACTGGGGGAGGCCCGAGAGACTCACTCGGCCATCGGCAGGTGCCTCAAGCGCAGCCGCCTTCGGGAGGATAGCAAATGCCGACTATGGATGAGCGCAGGAGAGGGGGAGCTAGACGTATGATGAACATACAAAGATAGTGTGATCATAAAAATTAATGCATAATTTTAAATGAGCGCATGAGAAGGAGCTAAGTAGAACAGGTCTCTGTATTCGCGCCCATAGGTGGAATTCTGGCTGTTCGTGGGGGCAATGTTCCGCCTCGTCTACAAGGGAAGCAAGACTCTACGCGCTTAGGGTCGGAACCAGGCTAAACTGGACGTAGTCCTGTACCGTCCCTTGAGACTTAGCTACCCCAAGCTTTGTTCCTAAGTTCTATGGGGTCTATTACAGAAGTGAATAACCCTGTTCTACCGATGCTTAGTAAGTAGGACTTACAGTGTTGCTCCATGGCAAGGATTTTTGGGAATGGATCCCACTCTCGGTTGAAAGGCATGTGTACCTGGGGCGGCAGCTTTCATGATTCGGAAGGGACCTTCCCTGCTGGGGGAGAGCTTATGGGTCCTTTTTGGAATATAGCGTGCCGCTTCACCAGGCCGCCTTCTTGCGGGCCCCCGTCGCGTCTGGTTCTTTGGCGGTAGTGCTTAGAGCATTAGCCGAGACCGTGCGTTGTGGGGTGTTCCCTGCAAGCCGAATCTTGTCGAAGTTGTTGACTTCACGCTGGATCAGGTCCTGCGTGGCTTCTCTTCGGGGCCCCCGGGGAGTTCTCCCCTTCTGGCTAAGGCCTTCAAGGGGTAGGTGGACCCGGGCTCGCCTTGGATGACCTAAGGCGTCTCCCCCTTCTGGCAAGGCCTTCAAGGGGTTGACGGGCCCTAGGCGGCCCCCGAAAGGTATGTTCGAGGCACGGAGGCGTGCCACAGCTGGCTAACACCTTGGCCCGTCACCGTCAGAACTGGAGTCCTCACCGTCATGCACTGTCTTTATGACACGCTGAGGCTCCTGGAACCCCACTTGGTGGGCAGCGGTGACTGGGGCATCGGCCCTCTGTTTGCCATCCCTCTGAGGGTAGGGCGGTGCTTCAGCCCTCTGCTGTCTTCCATTATGGAAGCGCTCTGCGAGCCTCTGGATCTCCCAGCACTCGGCAGCTGTATGGTTGCAGGTGCCATGCACGGGGCATAACCCGCCCTGGCCACTGTCTGGGGCCGGTGATTGCCGCTGCCTCTTGTCGGGGCGCGGCCCCCGAGCTCCGCTGGTTGTCGCAGCTGCGGCGACGGGGGCCGCGAATGGTGGCTTCATCTTTCCACTCCCCCGGTTCTTGGTCTTCTTGACACCCCCATAGGCAGCAGCTCCGGACCCGGGCTGCCCTCCTGACTCGGAGGTTGGTAGTGCGTGCCAGTTCCGCCCTTCGGCTGCCCTGGCGCACTTATCCGCCAGGCTGAAGAGCTCCGAGACGTCGCGGACCTCCCTGGTGCGAGCTTCTCGAGCATTTTCTCGTACCGGACACCCTGTCGGAACGCCACCACCACAGAGGCGCTTTGGATATATGGGATGGTGTTGCGCACCTGAGAGAACCGTTGGATGAAAGAGCGCAGCGACTCCCCAGGTTGTTGCTTGACGGCGTGGAGATCGAGCTCCGTGCCGGGACGGGTGTAGGAGCTGCCGAAGTTGGCGACGAACTGTCGGCAGAGCTCACCCCAGGAGGTTATGGACCCCTGGGGTAGATTCATGAGCCAGGACCGGGCTGGGCCGGTCAAGGCGACGGGAAAGTAGTTGGCTATGACAGCCTCATCACCTCCTGTAGCAAGTACGGCGGTGGAGTAGATCTGGAGGAACTCTGTCGGATTGACGCTTCCGTCGTACTTCTCGGGCAAGTGCGGGCGAAACTTGCGCGGCCACCTTGCGAAGCGAAGGTGGGGCGCAAGGGCCGCACATCCTGCACCTGCTGCTGTAGGTACTGGTGCTGCGAGCAGGTGGTTCACACCTGGCAGCACGTATCCCGGCATGGGCAAGGCTGCACCATAGGCCGGGGCCGCTACTTGCGGCGCATATGGTGGTGGCATATGCTGCGCAGCATATGCCAGAGGCGGGGCTCGCATGGCGAAGGCCTGCCCTTCCGGTTGTGTCGAGGCCGATGACATGCTGTCGCCTGCCTCATGGTTGCGACGCCTCTCTCGACGTCGCTCGAGGTACACTCGGGCGTCCTGCCCCAAGTGGCACCGTTCCAGTTCCCTTCGCAGGTCCGTCGACAGGAGCCTGGAGGAGCTGGAATCCGCCGTTAGCCCGTCAACCGTGGGTGTGCGCATCAGCGACACAGCTGGTTGCCCTGGGCGCCGCCCTCGCCGAAACCGAGGGTTCGCGGCGGCGACGACGAGGCGGTCCACCTCACGGACCCATTTCTGGGTTGCTGAATGGGGCGCATCCCCTGCAGGTGGGTTGCGCAGCAGCGCCCTTGCTGCAGCTAGCGCACCTCCATGGTGTACGCTCAGCGCTGCAGAAGACCTTACGCTGGTCGGGGCCTGCATAGCCGGAGTCGGCGTTGCCGGAGTCGGCTGCTGGCTACCCGCTTGTGCCGACACACTCCGTCCTGAGTGCGTCGACATGTACTCTCCGCTGGTCACGGTTCGCCGTGAATGCGGAGGAGGAGAGCTTGCCGCTGAAGGGAGCTTGGTCATCTTCGTTGGCGGAAACTCGTCGCGCTAGGGGAAAAGCCCCCTTCCTGGCGCGCCAAATGTCGAAGTGTGCGATCGACACTTCCCCCGGGCCTGCACTGGGCAGCCCGCGGAGGTTCTTTTTTCGGAGGGGCTAGTTCCTAGCGGAGAGCTTGCGCGAATGGACGAGTTAGTGAGAGCTTGACACGGGGAGTTTTACGTGGTTCAGGCCGCCGGAGCGTAAAACCCTACGTCCACGGCGAGCTATGGAGCTCGCTGTATTGCTTGCTGCTCAGGGCCGGGGGCCTGAGCTTGGGGGTGAGTTACAGCTTGAGAGTGTATGGCTAGAGTATGAGTTGCAGAATGCGAACCCCTACTATCGTCGCCTACCCGAGCCTTTTATAGTCCAAGGCTCGGGCGGCTTACAAGGGAAGCCGGGACCCGACAGGTGGTCCCGGGGAGATTGTCTATTATCTATCGTATCTGTAGTTATGGCGGTGGTTGCCTCCGGTCGAATGCTTCTGAGTCTTCCTTTTGCCGCCCTGCCCATGTCGTGCGCTAGTCGTGGTGGTTGATGACGGCGCAGGCGGCACGGGATGTCTTGTCGCGGCGTTTATTACCTGTCAGGTTCTGACACCACGCGCCAGTCTGTGATGCGACTGGACGCAACGGCACCTGACAGGCGCGTGCTCCGCGTTTCCGCGTATTGGGAAGACGCGGGCCTTGAATTCCTTGTACGGGCAAGGTGAGGGGCGCCTTTACGCCCGCTGCCTACCGCTCGGGGGCAGGCAGCACCGTTCTTCCAGCCACGTGGCGGGTTCGGAGCTCTTCTCTAAGGAGAGGGAGGTCCGGCCCTGCTGGACGCGTGGCGCCTTCGGACCTCTCTCCCGCGGAGGGGGAGGTCCGGCTTCTGCATGCCACGTGGCGGGCCCGGAGCTCACCTCTGAGGAGAGGGAGGTCCGGCCTCGCTGGACGCGTGGCGTCTTCGGACCTCTCTCCCGCGGAGGGGGAGGTCCGGCTTCTGCATGCCATGTGGCGGGCCCGGAGCTCTCCTCTGAGGAGAGGGAGGTCCGGCCCCGCCAGACGCGTGGCGCCTTCGGAGCTCTCCCTGCGGAGAAGGGCGAGCACCTTAGGCATTTTACCCTGTGCGCGGGGGTACCCCATATCTCAGGTACCGACAGACCGATTTCCACATTTCACTTGTTGAACAAACAACTCACAAACAATTCTAACATGCTCATTTGACCAATCAGCCGAGTCAGCCATCTATACATATTCATCGCAAAAAAAAATTTAAACTGAAGGCATGGCAAGCATTCAATCTACAACTATCCAAGTATAACTGGCATGAATAATAACATAGATTTGAAGAACAAGCATTCAACATATAAATGGCATGACAAGCAATATTATCAAAGCCATGCCAATTTTTTGAAACGAACACAGAAAGACAAGAAGTGTTTTTTTCTTGCTGTGCATAATTCGGTTCATCTCTATTTTCCACTTCAAAGAGACAATCAGTATAATGTTATGTATACAATCAATATAAAAGGATTCCTCAAAAGTTTGCATCTGCAATGGTCTTTTAACACAACAAACATTCATCTCTACATTGCAACTGAAATAGACCTCAGTGTATCCAAAAATACATCTCTATTTTGCAGCTAAAAAAAGACAACTCATATGGGTTGTTGATTCTTTTTTAATAAACACACAATTACCAACAAGTACACTATTAATGCTGGAGCATTAGAAGTAATATAATGGGAGGAGATACCTTCACGTTGGATTAGAGTTAGAGGATCGAGCAATTGGCTGGGATGCGCTGCGCGGCGATAGGCGGCACCTGACAACTAGCTAGCATCTACGGGGCGGCGTCTACAGGGCAACTACCGTCTACGAGGATGCAGCAGCGGCCGAAGGTCGTGAGGCGGCGGCTGGTGGAACGTCGGGCGGCGCGTAGGGCCGATGGTAGCGCCGCGGAGGGCGCGGCGGAGTGCGCGGCGACTGCTGCACGGGGCTCGATGGAACCGGCAGCGCGACGGCGTCTGAAGTAGTTCTGGCGTTGGGGGACTCTGCTGTAGGGTTGAGGAGGCGGTGGCAAAACGTATAAATAGTCAAAAACTTTGAGGGGAAGATCAGAGTGCACAATCGACTCGGTGGTGGAACACCTGTCCCGCCGTTTCACGCCCGCAATTATTTTTTCGGAATCATTCCACGTTGATTCGCCCCTGGATCGATTCGTTTTTTTGCCTGTTTGGTCCGGTTTCTGCTGATTTGACACAGAATCTGAAATGATTCTACTAGCCAAACGAGGCCTAATTATGATAGATTTGTAGTGAAATTAACTATCTTAATGTGTAACTTTCTTTAATTTTTTGAAATATTTTTATAATTTGCTTAATTAAATAAAACTAGTTTGACAAATTCAAAAAGCCTTATATTTATGTGCCTGCGAGAGAATACCCTGCGGCAGAAACGTTACGGAGTGAGGGTCGCATAAGTGCAGTTTTTGGAAATTTGGTGGAAAGAAAGAATTGACAAGCTTGCTTGTTTATTAATTCGAAACTCTCTCATGTGACAATCATTGGAAATTAAATATCATGCTAAACTAACAAAGTAATACCTCTCTCATGTGACAAGCTTGCTTTTTAAAATTATTTGAGTCAAACTTAAGGTAGATTTTACAGAGTACCAATACCTATGACACCAAATAAGTACAACTCTCTACTTCACTCTCATACAAGTTCAAAAATAAAAGGAAAAACCATAAAAGTTTGAGGTCATATACTTATATGTATGCAAGACAAGTTTGTGGATTTAAATGAGAATACGAGACCAGTTGGTGGCTCTAGGTGTGCAGTTTGTGAGTTCGTGTAGTTATGTGAGAATGCGGGGCAAGTTTTTATACGGTAAATTTTAGTATTTTTCTTATGTTAACTACTGTCAATCTACATTTCTTAAAGTGGGTCAAGCTTGTTTCCTTGGTAACCCTGTTTTAATACCGTGGTTTGAACACAAAACGGAATATACTCCAGTAAAACCAAACGAGACATCTTGCAGCTAGGCGTATGCTAATACGCAGATCTTGTTGGTTGTCTTTCCGTGGCACCCAGACGACACAGCCAGAGCCAGCCATTTGGCTCACGGGCGGAGACCACAGCACACATGGGACCGCAGCCTCAGCATGTGCGGTGCTCCTGGTGCGTGGGATGCTTGTGCTGTCGCGCTACCCCGGCCTTATCCCGCGCCCGCGAGTTCCTCTCCTGGTCGGCCGCACGAACTGGCAACGGCGGCGCAGCGTGGGCGTTGCGTTCGCTATAAGAGCAGGGGAGAATCCGCTGCGGCAGCGACACACGACCCTGTCCCGTCGCGTCGCTCGCGTGCCCATTCCTCCACGGCCCAGAGGCCGTCGGAGCCGAGGAGCGGTCGCGGCAGAAGAGTGTAGCGTTGACAACCGATGGCCGGCCCGGGCGGCGCAGCACCCGCTACTTCTACCGGTGCCTCGTCCGGCAAGAAGGGCGCACCGCCGGCGGCGGCTTACTCCGGTACACCACCACTGTAGCCTCAAGCTCCTTCTCTCTCGTTCTTTCTTTTCCTCTCTATTTCGAAACCTTCCAGAATTAGTCTCTGCATACAATTTTCTAACCATCGTTGTTGTATGGCTAACTGCCTGCACAGCCAAGAAGCTGCCGCTCGCTCTGCTCGTGTTCCTCACGGCGCTGCTGTACAACCAGATCCAGCCGCCGCCGGCGAAGATTCCCGGCACGCCGGGCGGCCCTCTGGTCACGGCGCCCAGGACGAGGCTCAGAGACGGCCGGCACTTGGCCTACCTGGAGTCCGGCGTCCCCAAGGACAAGGCCAAGTACAAGGTCATATTTGTTCATGGGTTCGACTGCTGCAGATACGACGTGCTGAATGTCTCGCAGGTCAGTACTGAGCATCCATAAGATTATTTACTGGATTTGATGTCTTAAAAGATGATCATCATTTTAAGTGCAAAAGGTGATCAGAAACATAAACTGGACCATCCGTTTTCTTTTCTACCTTAATATACTGAACAGATCTTGTCTCTCAAAGTGGTCAAGTATGCGAATCTAGCTATTTGTTTTAGACGTGCCTTTGTGATGAACTGAAAAAACGTGTCCAGGGGCTGTTGGAGGAGCTGAGAATCTACCTGCTGTCTTTCGACAGGCCGGGGTACGCCGAGAGCGACGCGCACCCAGCCCGGACGGAGAAGAGCATCGCGCTTGACATCCAGGAGCTTGCCGACAACCTCCAGCTGGGGCCCAAGTTCCACCTCATCGGCTTCTCCATGGGCGGCGAGATCATGTGGAGCTGCCTCAAGTACATCCCACACAGGTTGAGCACCGGTTCAGTCAACCTCCTTTTCCATCAACCTTCGTGTTAATTTTACAGCCATCATGCTTGCGGCGTTGGACTGATCCACAGGCTCGCCGGCGTGGCCATTCTTGCCCCGGTTGGCAACTACTGGTGGTCCGGCTTCCCGCCGGAGTTAGTCCGGGAGGCCTGGTACGTGCAGTTCCCGCAGGACAGACGCGCGGTCTGGGTCTCCCACCACCTCCCATGGCTGACCAACTGGTGGAACACCCAGAAACTGTTCCCTGGCTCCGGCGTCAAGGAAGGGAACCCGGCAATCTTATCCAAGGAAGACGTGCCTCTCGGTCAAAAGTTCGTCGACCGACCCTACGAGGTAAGAAGAAGAAACGGCAATCGACATGTGATAATCCGGCCCGGGCTGAACCTTTGGCGTTCTTGTTTGAATGCTCTGTTTCGATCTTGCAGGAGCAGGTCAGGCAGCAAGGCGAGCACGACTCGCTGCACCGGGACATGATGGTCGGGTTTGGGACGTGGGACTGGAGCCCCCTGGAGATGGAGAACCCGTTCGCCGGAGCCGGAGACGACGTGAAGGTCCACCTGTGGCACGGCGTGGAGGACCTGTTCGTGCCGGTTCAGCTGTCGCGGTACATCAGCAAGAAGCTCCCCTGGGTCATCTACCACGAGCTCCCGACGGCCGGCCACCTGTTCCCGACCGCCGACGGGATGCCCGACGTCATCGTCAGGTCGCTGCTGCTCGGAGATGAGTGACCTGTAGTATTCGCGTTACTTTCAGTGATCTGTATTATTTGCGCGCCTTTGATTCTTCGCCGCTCGCGCGCACGAAACGTGGGTTATGGCATGGGTGATTGCTTCGGCAGCAATAAATTGATGCAGACACCCAGTCAACGGAATGGCGCAGAGATTAGCAAGTTGTCGAATAATTCAGGATGGCGTTTCTGTGTTGATTCCCAGTGGCGGTCTGGCTACGTAGCTTACCGACTGATAAAAAAATCAAGCGCAAACAACAAGGATGCAGCTCACCATTCCAATAGATCAGATCTGGCTGCGGCTCGAACACGATGTCTATTTATTTTAGATGAATGATCACTAGTTAAATAACTAGTTTGCCCTTCCTAATTTCTAACAGCAGGATGCGTCACCCTTTCAAACTTGCAACAAATTAATGGCCTTTCAATCCAATAAAAAGGCAGGATGCGTCACCCTTTCAAACAGATCAGAAAGAAAAAATATTTATTAAAAAATCTTTATCACAGACCATTATGGTCATGAATCGAATTCTTTGCCCAATACATAATCTTAAGAATCGTTGTTGGCTTGTTGCTAGGACCAGTTCCGTCGTTGTTGCTAACTTGCTATATATGGCATTGTAATTGGACGGCAGTCAATAAAATGATGTAGAGGTTAGCATAACCTAAATCTTGTAGGAAAAAATAGGATGGCATTTTTAGATTGATTTCCTTTAATACCCGACCGATATAATAGTTTAAAGAATGCTATAGTGCATATTATTCTGGCTGCAGTCCTTAACTTTTGAAGAAATATGGAAGTTTCTGATTGTTTAACAAAAGATTTATTATTCGGTTATGCTCTCCCCGTTTCAAAATCAGTATATTTCTAGGATTGATTGACCGTGTTTTTTCTACCTTTGACTAATAAATTATATAAATTTAATCAATTTTTATAATATAAAATATATTATAATAGTATTTTGATAGTGGATCCAAAATTTTAAATCTCATAGTTAATTAAATTTATAAGAATTATAGGTCAAAAGGAAGAAGAAAACATACTCAACCAATCTTAAAAGTAGACTTACTTTGGGGGGGGGGAGATATGTATCTTGAATGTGTGGAGCATTTGAAAGTAGACAAGCACAAAGGTTTTTACATATTGTAAGAATCGCCCAAGTTGCATTTCAATTAGTTGAATTAGCTCGTTGTACATAAATGTTATGTGAGTCAAACCTCAACTAACGAGAAGGTAACTCTTGGTACTCTCCGGAGATGCTTCTCAAGCAACACCCAAGACCATAAGTACATCAACATACAACATTTATCATATGACTTCAGCACCCCGATTTATATGCTGCAAGCACACGGTGACAGTTGCAGTCTTTCCCTCAGAGTATTATAGGGTTTAATATCAAATCCAGAAGAATAAGCAGTACTTTAACTAAACTTAAACTACCAACAGAAAACTGACTAAATGAAGGTTGTGAAAACAAGTATGAATGTGATCTAACAAAGAGTGTGAATGAGAATCAGGCTCACATTAAGTGAAGCTGCATACTACAATGACCGAGATTTCAACGATTTGAATCAATTATTTACCCTTTAGAGGAGTTTAAGTTCAAAACTTATGCATGCTTTAGAATTTAAACTAGCGATCAATATGCATCCCTTAATTTTATTTAACTTCCTAATATTTAATGAAACTACTGCATGTATACACTTGTATCGAGAAAATATAAGTTACTTTGCATAGTTTGTTTAATAATTCCATGCTTATTTCAAATTTAATTGAATATGAGGTACCAAATTTGAACAGATTTAAACATGCTTAAATTTATATTTCCAAATTTTGGGTTGCGAGAGAGATGAATCTAACACAACCGTTATTGTCATATGTCGGGCCGGATGACGATGACCTCGCTTTGCGCCCCTATCAACGCACTAATCTGGATGATAGCGCCCGCAAGATTTATTGGGTTAATGTATATGTTAGGTCTCTTTCCATTAGATATTCTTTCCCTCTTCTGTGCAAATCTACTGTACATATCACTTAACACTGTATTATACTTACCCTGCACAATAAAGTTCAGATATCTCCGAAGTAGTTGCCGTAGTTTTCTTAGTGGCTGTGGATCCAACATGGTGTCTAATTTTTTTGGGCGCCATCTTGAAGTTGTTGCTTCTGGGCTATGACATCATCTTCCGAGTCAATATCTTTGTCGCGATGTTGTCAAGATGAAAGAAGTGTTCGCTAGTAAACTTTTGAATGTCACGGTAATTTGCACTCATAAATCATCAAATAAATTACTCAGTGTTTGTCTATTTTACAAGTAAAACTCTGAACGCTGGGCCGAGAAAGCCAGCATTTTCGTTACTGTCACCTTAACATTTGACCTAGCCCCTCTTTGCACCAATACAAAAAACTGTGAAATTGCACCTATGACTACACAAGCCACCATGTTATCTTGTAGTGATGTAATTCTTCAGAGCTGTGAGCCTCCTGTGACCTATGCAGGTTGTCAGATTTCAACAAAAGACCTGGGGATCCCAGTAGGCTGTTTATTTTTTTCTTTCTTTTTTGAGATCAGAGATCCCATTAAGGCAGTATTGGCCGGCAGAAGACAGTGGGGTGGTCTTGTGGCTTGGCTTCCGGCTACTGCAGTCACCTCCCGACTGAAAGTGAGACTTTGCTGGCTGCCCCTTTCTCACAGCCAAAGGCGGCCGCCGCAGCCGCAAAGGCACCGGTGGCCGTGTCCGGCGAGAAACGACCTCCGCAGACGACCCTGGCCTCCGGTAGTACGACCCTCCGGTCCTCTGCTTTCGTATGTCTTCCACGTTTCCGGTTTGGCCGTGGTTCTATTCTGTGGCGTGGTCTTCTTGGCTTTGGTTCAGGTCCTTCTCTGCCTCGCCTTGGTTCGTCATCGCGACTGATTCAGCTTATGAATGTAAAATCAGCGATCTGTGAGCTTGTTCAGTTATAGGGTACTAGTACTATTACTAACCCAAGTCACTAATCTGTTGATGCCTTAGGGGAAACCAGCGCCTCGTGTGTTTCGTTGGATGCAAGCATGGCCCAAGGGCATTTTCCCCTTGTGTTTATCTCGTCTTTTCAAAGGAGATAATTGGAATTATACCACTTTCAATGTTGGGCTTCGCCAGAATACCACTCCCAACAGATTACTCGCTAAAATACCATTATAATTGCAACCAGTTCACTAGTTTACCATCAAGACATTATAACTTGTCTCATAGCCCACTGCTAACAGAAAAGAATATAGAAAAAAGGCTAAAATACCCTTAGCTCTCTTACTCACATCACTCCACTTTGTTTTCAAGTGAGTGATGTGAGTAAGACAGTTGAGGGTATTTTAGTCTTTTCCTATATTCTTTTCTGTTAACAGTGGGTTATAAGACAAGTTATAATGTCTCGATGGTAAACGAGCAAACTGGTTGCAATTATAATGGTATTTTAGCGAGCCATCTGTTGAGCTTGTTCAGTTATAGGGTACTAGTACTATTACTAACCCAAGTCACTAATCTGTTGGTGCCTTAGGGGAAACCAGCGCCTCGTGTGTTTCGTTGGATGCAAGCATGGCCCAAGGGCATTTTTCCCTTGTGTTTATCTCGTCTTTTCAAAGGAGACAATTGGAATTATACCACTTTCAATGTTGGGCTTCGCCAGAATACCACTCCCAACAGATTACTCGCTAAAATACCATTATAATTACAACCAGTTCACTCGTTTACCATCAAGACATTATAACTGGTTGCAATTATAATGGTATTTTAGCGAGTAATTTGTTGGGAGTGGTATTCTGGCGAAGCCCAACATTAAAAGTGGTATAATTCTAATTGTCTCCTTTCAAAGACCCCATTTTGCATTTAAATTTGATATTTATTCTGTGCAAAGTAGCTCATATTTCCGTGTCCCTGTAAGGCGAATCCGATCTTTATCTTCCTCGTCTCGATCCGCCAGCAAGGAAGGCTCAACTTCTGTTGCAAATTTTCGCAACATGATATGACTGTATTATACTTGCCCCCGTCAATACTTGAAATCTTTTCTATAACCGGACGATCTAGTTGCAATTTTCAAAATTATCTCAGTTCTTTTCGAAAGTCCTAAAAAATCATCTCAGTTGAAAAGGAGTTCACTTGGTTGTGTTGCTTGTGTCAAACTCTAGATGGCTCATGAACGGACAGATATGGCTTGTTGTACGAACTCTATTATTAATAATGATACGCTATTTCTCAAAAAGCTACTTTTTCCTTTTTGATGTAAAAAAGGTGTGGCAAAGAAGTCTTCCTTTTTATTTGTTTATTTCACTAAAAAGGAATCATTTAGGTTCTTTTGCCCGCGAGCTCGATTGGCACATAATGAAGTGTTACTTCTCAACAAGAACTTTTATTCGTTTAATAATGTAAAGAAAAGGTCGCGTGCCTGATTCGAAGTATAGGTGTCACGCCAGAATTGTAAATCGAATCCTCTTGGACTACATGTACATTGTTACATATTTCAGATTTTGTTGATTTGTTTAAACTTGGGGTGACACAAAAGTCCGATTTCCCTAGAAGAAGATTTCATACGAATCTTTTTTTAATAATCCATTTATGGACAGAGTTGACTGTAGGTGAGTGCGTGCTTGATTGAAGCTGACAGCCCTTTTATGGGACCGAGTGGCAACGTGCTCCAGTTGATGCTAAATAAAACGAAACTTCAACGGCTGACAGTCCAAGCTGACATTGTCTTGAAAAAAAATCGTCTCTCTCTTGAAAACTATTCCCTTCGTTTCAAAATATTTGGCGTTGTTTAGTTCAAAATTAAACTATACAACGTCAAATAATTTGAAATAGAGGGAGTATTATTTACTATAAGTGTAACACAGATAAAACTGCAAAAACAAATTCAGATTGGTTTGGTCATTCAATCACGCGATGAAGTCTGGCATGGCATCTAGCTTAACTTTCTGCATGTGCTCACTTCACAGGTACGGCAAGGAAGCTTATCCTAGCTTTGTTAGTGTTTTTATCGGCGCTGCTGTACAAGCAGCTTCAGCCGCCGCCTCCAAGGATCCCCGGAACGCCGAGCGACCCTCCGGTCACGGCGCCCAGAACAAGGCTCAGCGACGGCAGGCACTTGGCCTACCTGGAGTCTGGCATCCCGAAGCAGGAAGCCAAGTACAAGGTCGTATTTGTCTATGGGTTCGACTCCTGCAGACACGACGCGCTCCCGGTTTCCAAGGTATATGTTGCTGCTTGATATCTTGGTGCATTTTGTCAGTCTGTCTGGTTCAGAGTAGAAGTGGCAGTGTCGCGGACTGAAAACCGGTGCAGAGCTGGCACAAGAGCTGGGCGTCAACCTGATGTCCTTCGATCGGCCTGGGTACGCCGAGAGCGACCCGCACCCGGCCCGGACCGAGAAGAGCATCGCCCTTGACATTGCAGAGCTCGCCGATAACCTGCAGCTGCGCCCAATTTCTACCTCATTGGCTTCTCCATGGGTGGCCAGATCATGTGAAGCTGCCTCAAGTACATCCCACACAGTTAAGGCTGCTGGCGACTAAGGGTCTGTTTGTTTACCCCTAAATTATATAATCTAGCTTATCTAATCTTATGTTGAAATAAACAAATAGATTATGTGAACAGATCATATGATCTACCTCTCTAGGTTATGATAACCTTATAATTAGCTTTCTCATATAGATCATTTCAGCTTATATAATCTATCACCAATAAGTTGGATTATATAATCTAGGGGTTCAGAACAAATCAATTCTTATCAAGCCTGAACTGAACATTTCCTTATTGCAGGCTTTCCGGCGTGGCCATTCTCGGCCCCGTTGGCAACTACTGGTGGTCCGGCTTGCCGTCGAACGTGTCGTGGGACGCCTGGTACTAGCAGCTGGCGCAGGACCGGTGGGCTGTCTGGGTGGCCCATCACTTGCCGTGGCTGACCTACTGGTGGAACAGCCACAAGCTGTTCCCGGCCTCCAGCGTTATCGCCTACAACCCATTTTTTTTAATTTTAGCACTGTACAATAATAATTTAATATTAATAGCATCAATAATTTTTTTTACCAAAATAGTCACCCTGTCATACACGGGGTGGACGATTTGTCCACGTGCACAACATATCGTCCACCGTGTGGATGACAGGGCCACGTGGACCGTAAGCCAGTCGTCCACCGCGTGGACGACAGGATTTCTATCGTCTACGACAGCAAATCCACTTTTAGAAATCATTAGAGACCGTATTAGCACTTTAGCTCCGATTTAAGAATATTTAGAGACATATTTACAATGTGTTTTTATAGAAGTAAACATAGTATAATTTGTTATGATTTTATGTAATGAGAAAAATACGACTTTTATTTAAAAGATGATTTGTTATGTAATTTTGAAATATGCAATAGAATCACAAGTTTGAATATTCAATTTTGTTCTTTTTAATTCATCTTTTAATTCTTTTTTAAATACTTAGAGACATATTCAAAAGATTTTGTTATGGAAGTAAATATAGCACAATAGCACCATCACTTGATTAAAAACACTCGGCATTGGATACATGATGATGTTTATTAAATGACAAATGTAGATTCTACTGAGTGCAACGGGATATTTTCCCTTGCGTAATGCATCGGGTCCGGCATCCCTTGCGCGACGTGCTCTCTCGCGTAAGCGCTCCCATTCATCCTATCTATCCTGACGAGCAATACGTTCTTCCTCCTGAGCCTGGCGACTGTACTTTTTCTCGATTCTTTGAAAATATTCTTGACGCTTACGCTGACGCTCCTCCTGTTTAGCCCTCTCCTTCCTCTCCTGCTCAATCCGCTTTTTATACTCCATCTCGTAGTGGAACTTATCCCAAGAAGCTCTATGCATCACATATACATACTCGACATCTTCCGCTGTTTGTTCGTTATTGATGTACTATGCGAACTCACAAAGGGGCGGTGGGGACTGCATGATTAATGATGTGTTGTTATGAACATTTGAGATAAAATGTGAAGGCAAATTCATATATCCCTGAAGTAGATATGTTACCTGACGTCTACTATTCAGGAAAAATGACGTGGTCCTATGAGGTTGGTCATATTCATAGTTGTTGCACATCCAAAGCCTAAAACCATATGTGACCCCAATATAAGATCTTTTACGAACCTACAATCAGTGCCACATAGACACATTGGCGGTTGTAATCTCTCCTTAGTTTGGTGGTGAGTAAGATGAGTCCATGTCCGCGAGAGTTGAATTTGTGAAGTGCAGTTGTGGCGAATGTGCGGATTGTCTTAAATAAACGATCGAATATGTTGTTGTCCATCAGTTGTACGACTCGTCCAGTAGGTCGATGAGTCGTCCAGTAGGTGGATGAGTCGTCAAGTAGAACTTCTACAACCTTTCGACACTGAACCTAAAAGTCGCTAGTGATTGTTGTAAAATGGATAATTTGTATTTTAATCCACCGATAACGGTTGATTTTCCTTTATTGTGAACGTTATAGAACACTGCCCTTCATCGAAAACTTTAGGGCACTAGTAGTTCCTTTCATCCATGTTTATTAAAATTCGAAGTAGGGTACATTGCGAGCATACATGTTGTTGCACAATAGTCAAAACTAGTTTTAAGAAGTAGGGTTTAGCTTGTGGTGAGGACATTCGCAATCCCTGTTGTCGCACACGGGCCTAGCACATATGTACTCGAATAGCTATGACTCCATTTTTCGCAAGTTCAGCAACCATTCCTCGGTTTCAATCTTGTAAATATTTAATGTAATCTTCAGTAGGCTTGATTGGCGGTGGGTCAACCGAAAGTGTGTATCCGCAGTTATCCTCATCGAAGTAGCACTAGTTAAATAGCAACGAAGGTCAAAACATGACAATATTGCAGCTCAAAAATAATATGTAAATTGAACTTACTCCACCATCAGGACAACAAAAGAATCGATTACCGCCGTCCTCCCTTCAATCCTTCATTTGCACAACACAATCAAGGCCACAACGATATTTAGACCACTCTTCTTTTGTACCATCATATGGACGAAAAGGATTGAACAAACCAAAATCAGTCTTGCTTAGAATCGGGAAATTGTCTACTGGTGGTTTATACCACTCAGTACCACCCACCAAATAGTCCGAACACAACGATCTAATGTTTTCCACTCCTATCCTACAACGACCTCTGCTCGCCATTGTTTTAGTACTCTCCTCGCTCACTTTTAGTTGGTAATGGTGACTCTCGCGGCGCTGCGACTTTTATAGGGCGATTGTCGTCTACCCCGTGGATGACTCGTTCACTACATGGACAAGTCGTCCACGTCGTGGACGACTCGTCCAACTCGTGGACGATTTTGAATCCGCCATTAGTAACACTTTTTCTTATTTGCTGCTTGGTCTTTTGTTTTGGAGGGGTTAATATTAAGGACACAAAAGTATCGTGCAACAAGTAGACATAAAAATTAATTATCTTAAAAAATATCATACATAAAGTTAAACAAAATTTACATGACACAGTACATCAACGCCTAGCACGCTTGCCACGTCCCCCTAGCAGCCTTACGCGCTGCTCGTACGTGGTCTGCATCGTACGTTAGCGGATCAGGCGGGTTCGTAGGCCGAGGTGCTCTTGTCGGGGTCACGTCGTGCACTGGCTGCATCGGCTGCGTCGACTCCGGAGCTCCTTGCGTCTGAGGAACTGTGCCCGCCATAGCATCGGTGACATACGCTTCTCAGTCGAAGGAGACTCCCAAATCTTGCTGCGTCACATCGGAACCGTAAGACGGGTCCTCCAAACCTACAAAAAATATTATTTATCAGATTTATCAATAACTATTAATGTTAATAATATGAATTAAACTAACACGTACCACTACACCAGTTGCATGTCCCAATAATGTCATCTGGACGCGTAGGACGAACGTAAGACGTTGACGACACTGTACAGAAAATAGTCTAGTACGTTCGACATTTTAGTAAAAGTTAAAAGTCTTTGTATATCGTCCTAGTGTCTGAATAGACGTGGCGGTGGAACAGTCGTCGTCGAAGCGAAGAACGGCTGTTATACGGAGGAGTCTTGATGACAAGACTCCGTGCAAGACAGAGACATGTCCTTCAAGGCGTCGGCGATGTGTTTCTCCATTTTCTTCCAAGCGGATGCATTATCATGTGCCAGGATGTGCAAGCCCAGCTCCGCCTTTTGGGCCATTGCTCTCGCATCGATCTCCGCACTCCTAAGCATCTCAAACTGCAAACAAAAAAATTTAAATAATATGTGTTAGAAGAAAACTTATGCAACTCAAAAAAGAGTAATACCAAACTTACCGCAACTAAAGTGTTACAATCCTGGTGTCTAGGGTACATGTCGGTAGTCGACGCGACGAGTGCCTCCGGCTCTGCTGGGACGTACGTTACTCTCGTACGTGTACGAGTGACGTACCATCCTAGGTACTCCGCGTAGGACTCCGCGGTGAACGGAAATGCATCCGCGATTATGTCTTGGGGTGCCTCTGCCCACTGTTGTACCCAAGTCTCCATGCGAGGCCAGAAAATAGGCGTAGAGAAACCCTTTCATGTGTGCCCGAGAGCAAAATATAGTGTTATTCAGCGATTAAAATTTATGTACATTACATATAGAAATATAGGAAACTACTTACGTATGTGCAGTAGGCGGAACTGGGAGGCCCCTAGGAACTGGGAAGACCTGCTGTCGATCGAATTGCCGCATAACTCGGTGCGGGGAGTAGTCCTCCACGCAGATGTCGTACACGAGAGCCTTCCGTGTCCACCACACGTCCTCATCTCTCGTGCACAATGACGACAACCCAGCGGGTGCGCGATGCTCAACAACATTGTACGAATACTGAGTCCATACGACGTCGCTGCCCGTCTGTAGGCGGTCTGTCGAAGCGTCTGCGGTCGACACTTCCCCCGGGCCTGCTCGGAGCAGCCCGCGGAGGTTCTTTTTTGGAGGGGCTAGTCCTCTTGCGAGGGTCTCGCCGAAGTGGACGAATGAAGGAGATGACTGAATCGGGGATTTTTACGTGGTTTGAGCCGCCGAAGCGTGAAACCCTACGTCCACGGGAGTGTCTGGAGCACTGGTTTCCTTGAGTATGAGGATGGGTGGCGAACTGCCGAACCCTTGGCCTATAGGGAGTTGGGCAAAATGCCGAACCCTTTGTAACGTTGCCTACCCGAGCCTTCTATAATCCAAGGCTTGGGCGGCTTACAAAGTGGGCCCCGAGGCCCGACAGGTGGCCCCGGGGTGATTTCCTACCAGCTACTATGTCTTGGCGTTCGCTTTGAGGTCATCGTCCTGCCGCCCTGCCCACGCTGCACGCTAGGCATAGTGGTTGATGATGGCAGGGGCGGTAGGGCATGTCTTGTCGTTGTCTTCAGCTTCTGACACTATGTGCCTGTCCTGACTGTGACTGGTCGCAGTGCCTCCTGACAGGCATGCGCCGTGCCTCCGCGTCTTGGGAAGGTGCGGGTCTTGAATGCCTTGTACGGTAAAGGCATGGCGCGCCTTTACTCCCGCTGCCTACCGCGCCGGGCGGGCAGCGCTGCTCTGCTGGCCATGTGGCGAGCCCGGAGCTCACCTCTGAGGAGAGGGGAGGTCTGGCCCCGCTGGACACGTGGAGCCTTCGGAGCTCACCCCCGCGGAGGGGGAGGTCCGGCTCTACTGGCCACATGGCGGGCCCTGAGCTCACCTCTGAGGAGAGGGGAGATCCGGCCCCGCTGGACATGTGGAGCCTTCGGAGCTCGCCCCTGCGGAGGGGGCGAGGTCTGACCTCCTGGGCCACGTGGCAGGCCCGGAGCTATCCTCTGAGGAGAGGGGGGCTCCGGCCTTACTGGACACGTGGCGCCTTCGGAGCTCGCCCCTACGAAGGGGGCGATGTCCGGCCTTCTGGGCCACGTGGCAGGCCCGGAGCTGTCCTCTGAGGAGAGGGGAGCTCCGGCCATACTGGACATATGGTGCCTTCAGAGCTTGCCCCTGCAGAGGGGGCGAGGTCCTTAGGCAGTTTTACCCTGTGCGCGGGGGTACCCAGTATTGAGGGTACCGACAGTGGCTCCCGGGCCCGCCTCGGGGGAGGTAACGATCCCAGGGTGGGGCCTTCTCCTTCCAGCGCACTTTCTTGTCTTGAGTACTCCCTGTGATGGTAGGGTCTTGACGGCTTCGGAGCTCAGCCTCTGAGGAGAGGGTGAGGCCTGGCATCGGAGCTCAGCCCTGTGAAAGGGGGAGGTCCGGCTTCGGAGCTCGCCTCTGAGGAGAGGTAGAGGCCCGACTTCGGTGTTCACCCCTGTGGAGGGGGTGAAGACCGGCGTCAGAGGTCACCCCTACTGAGGGGGTGAGGTCTGGCATCGGAGCTCAGGCCAGCGGAGGGCTTGAGGTATGGAAGTCATCGGAGCTGAGGCTAGCAAAGGGCGTGAGATCCCGAGGTCATCGGAGCTTAGGACAGCGGAGGGCGTGAGGTCCGGAGGTCATCGGAGCTCATGGCAGCGAAGGGCATGAGGTCCGAAGGTCATCAGATCTCAGGCCCGCAGAGGGCGTGAGGTCCGGAAGGCATCGGAGCTCAGGCCAGTGGAGGGCGTGAGGTCCGGAGGTCATCGGAGCTCAGGCCCGCGGAGGGTGTGAGGTCCGTAAGTCATCAGAGCTCAGGCCAGCAGAGGGCATGAGGTCCGGAGGTCATCGGAGCTTAGGCTAGCGGAGGGCGCGAGGTCCGGAGGTCATCGGAGCTCAGGCCAGCGGAGGGCGTGAGGTCCGTAGGTCATCGGAGCTCAGGTCAGTGGAGGGCGCGAGGTTCAGAGGTCATCGGAGATCAGGCCAGCGGAGGGCGTGAGGTCCGGAGGTTATCGGAGCTCAGGCCAGCGGAGGGCGTGAGGTCCGGAGGTCATCAGAGCTCAGGCCAGCGGAGGGCGTGAGGTCTGGAAGTCATCGGAGCTCAGGCCAATGGTGGTCGTGAGGTCTGGAAGTCATCGGAGCTCAGGCCTATGGGGCGCTGGAGGTACGGCATCGGAGCTCGCCTCTGAGGAGGGAGAGACGAGGTCCGGCTTCGGAGCTCACCCCTGCTGAGGGGGTGAGGTCCGGCACTGCTCAGAGGTCCTCTTTTCCCTGCTTCTTAGTCTCATTTGGCTTACAGTTCTGGGCCGGTATACGGAGCTTAGGCCATCCAGTGCACTTGGTCCCGGAGATCCGGCTCCCGCCGTAGTTAGGGTGTAACCGTACGGCCCCTAGTACTCAGACCGTAGCGCTGGGGAGGCAGAGTGTGCATGCTTTGGGTGCAGGACCGGGCAAAGCAAGGCTCCTGGACCTCCCGCTCTGGCGTAGGTCTTTTCCTGGAGGAGACCAACTGGCGTCACAGTACCCTAACTGGGGGAGGTCCGAGAGGCCCCCGGGCCTTTGGCAGGTACCTCAAGCACGACTGCACTCGACAGGATAGCAAATGCCGACTAGTTATGAGAGTGAGAAAGGAGGGCCGAGTGTACGACGAGCGTACACTGTCTAGAGCGCGGGGAGGTGATCATATAAATTAATGCGTAATTTAAATGAACACCTAAGTAAGCGTGGTAGGAATTACAGAGGTAGGGCTAGAGCGCCTGCCTCATGCTCCCATGCACGGACCCGCGGTGGTAGCGCTGGAGCTCCCGCCGGGACCGTCAATCCGGAGCGTTGCTTGCCATCTTGCCTCGTCGACGAGGTAGATGACCTCATGCAGGAGCTGTTCCTGTGTGGCTTCGTCGTACGCTCGGACATGGGGGACCCCCATGGCGATCTCCGAGGGAAGCATGGCTTCGGCCCCGCATACCATGTATAAGGGTGATTCCCGTGACCCGGCCCTGGGATGTCCGGCTGTCCCCCGACATAGAGGAGCCGGTATCCCCCGACGGTTCTGAGTGCAGCGTCTGCACCGGTTGTGTGGGTCTGCTCGGCATGAACCTGGCACGCCTTGCATCTCCTAACCGGCTTGACGGCGTCCAGGTGGCTCTCGGCCAGTAGGAGCCATGCCGGATGGCTTAACCGACCAGCGTGCGAGACGATGAGTGTTCCCAGCACTCGCCTCCGTGGATTGCTGCAAGCTAGTCGCAGCCTTCCTCCTGGGTTATGCACCGCAATAGGATGTCATGGTGCCACGCCAGTAAAGATACCAGCGCGTAGCACTTAGCCATCCGCACAATCCATTCAGCGAGTGCATGTTCATCAGGAAGGATGTCTTTCAAGAAGTTCCGGACCTCCGTGGTCCATGCATCGGGGCTACTTGAGCTTCTGGATCTTGGGCGCTGGGTAGCACGAAGTCCCCAGTGGCGCATACAATCCTTTAGCGGGCACCATGGCTGCAGGGCCGCCGGGACCGCCAACTTCGAGGTGCTGGTCTCGCCGCCTTCGCCCGGTTTGGCACTCCGGGCTGTGAGTCGCGGCAACGTCCCTTCGAAGGCTCCTTGGGGCTCCGGGGCTCCGATGGAGGCCTTCGTTGATAGGTTGTTGGCGACGGTGTCGTCGGCGCGCGATACATGGCACAGGTCCAAGGTACGCAAACCACTCCCCCGTTGGCATGAGGAGCAGCACGCCGTCGGAGTGGAACGTCCAGTGAGGCTCGGTGAAGGCCGGTGCTCGGGGCTCCGGTTCTCTACCTTCGGGGCCCCCTGTGATGCTTAGTGGTTGCGTCCACCTGACCACGAAGTCAATCGGTGCTTGGCTCTTGACTATCTGACGTGGTCGGGAGTTCAGCTTGAACTCCGCCATCTTCGGGTTGTCCTCCGGCTTCGGAGGTGGCTGTGAGTGCCAGTGACACCCTTCTTCTGCTCTGGCACACTTGTCCGACAGGCTGAAGAGCTCCGAGACGTCTCGCACCTCCCTGGTGGCCAACTTCTCGAGCATCTTCTTGTCCCTCACACCCTGTCGGAATGCGACTAGCACTGATGCATCCGGGATGTGGGGGATGGTGTTCCGTACTTGGGAGAACTGCTGGATGAAGGAGCGCAGTGACTCTCCCGATTGTTGTCGTATGGCGTGGAGGTCCAGCTCCGTGCCGGGACGCATGTAGGAGCTGCTGAAGTTCGCCGTGAACTGTCTGCATAGCTCCCTCCAGGAGGTTATGGAACCCAGGGGCAGGTTCATGAACCATGACCGCGCCGGGCCGGTCAAGGCGACGGGGAAGTAGTTGACCATGACGGCCTCATCCCCTCCTGCCTCTAGGATGGCAGTAGAGTAGACCTACAGGAACTCTGCCGGGTTGACGCTTCCGTCGTACTTCTCCGGCAGGTGTGGCCGGAACTTGCGTGGCCACACTATGAAGCGGAGGTGTGGCGCCAGGGCCGCACACCCCGTCCACGCTGCTGCAGATCCTGGTGCCGCAAACCCTTGGACGGCTACTGGCACGGTGTACCCCGGCATGGGAATTGTAGGACCATATACCGGGGGCGCCGATTGCAGGACATATGGTTGCTGCATATGCTGCATGGCGTACGCCTGGGGCAGAGGTTGCGTGGCGAACATCTGCGGCCCAGGTTGAGTCGAGGCGATCGACGTGCTGTAGTCGGCCTCGTGGATGCAACGCCTTTGTCGCTGTCGCTCGATGGTTACGCGAGCGTCTTCTCCCGAGCGGCGTCGTTCTAGCTCTATCCTCAGGTCCGCCGTTGGGAGCCTGGTAGAGCGGGAGTCTGCCGTCTGCCCGTCAACTGTCGGTGTGCGCGACAGCGACACACTTGGTTGAGCAGGGCGTCGTCCCCGCCGCAGCAGAGGATTGACGGCAGCAGCAACGAGGTAGTTGACGTCGCGGATCCACTACTGGGTGGCCCCCTGGGGAGCTTCTTCAGCAGGTGGATTGTCCAGGAGCGCTTCTGCGGCGGTAGTGCACTTTCTTGAGTGGCACTCTGCGCCGCTGCAGATCTTGAGGTTGATGGAGTTCGCCGGGAACGATGGCGCGAAGAGCTTGCCTCTGAAGGAAGCTTGGATATCTTCGTTGGCATAGACTCGTCACGAGAGTGAAAAGCCCCCTACCTGGCGCGCCAAATGTCGAAGCGTCTACGGTCGGCACTTCCCCCGGGCCTGCTCGGAGCAGCCCATGGAGGTTCTTTTTCGGAGGGGCTAGTCCTCTCGCGAGGGTCTCGCCGGAGTGGACGAAGGAAGGAGATGATTGACACGGGGATTTTTACGTGGTTCGGGCCGCCGGAGCGTAAAACCCTACGTCCACGGGAGTGTCTGGAGCACTGGTTTCCTTGAGTATGAGGATGGGTGGCGAACTGCCGAACCCTTGGCCTAGAGGGAGTTGGGAAAAATGTCGAACCCTTTGTAACGTTGCCTACCCGAGCCTTTTATAATCCAAGGCTTGGGCGGCTTACAAGGTGGGCCCCAGGGCCCGACAGGTGGCCTCGGGGTGATTTCCTACCAGCTACTATGTCTTGGCGCTGGCTTCGAGGTCGTCGTCCTGCTGCCCCTGCCATCATCAACCGCTACTCCTAGCTTGCAACGTGGCCAAGGCGGCAGGACGACGACCTCGAAGCCAGCGCCAAGACATCGTAGCTGGTAGGAAATCACCCAGGGGCCACCTGTCGGGCCCCGGGGCCCATCTTGTAAGCCGCCAAAGCCTTAGATTATAAAAGGGTCGGGTAGGCAACGTTACAAAGGGTTCGGCATCTTGCCCAACTCCCTCTAGGTCAAGGGTTCGGTAGTTCGCCACCCATCCTCATACTCAAGGAAACCAGTGCTCCAGACACTCCCATGGACGTAGGGTTTTACGCTCTGGCTGTCCGAACCACGTAAAAATCCCCGTGTCAATCATCTCCTTCCTTCGTCCACTCCGGTGAGACCCTCGCGAGAGTACTAGCCCCTCCGAAAAAGAACCTCCGCGGGCTGCTCCGAGCAGGCCCGGGGAAAGTGTCGACCGCAGACGCTTCGACACGGTCGAACGACATCATGGGAGAACCGCTGGATGAAGGAGCGCAGTGACTCTTCCGGTTGTTTTCGTATGGCGTGGAGGTCCAGCTCCGTGCCGGGACGCATGTACGAGCTGCTGAAGTTTGCCGTGAACTGTCTGCATAGCTCCCCCTAGGAGGTTATGGAACCCAGGGGCAGGTTCATGAACCATGACCGCGCCGGGCCGGTCAAGGCAACGGGGAAGTAGTTGGCCATGACGGCCTCATCCCCTCCTGCCGCTAGGATGGCAGTAGAGTAGACCTACAGGAACTATGCCGGGTTGACGCTTCCGTTGTACTTCTCCGGCAGGTGTGGCCGGAACTTGCGTGGCCACACTACGAAGCGGAGGTGTGGCGTCAGGGCCGCACACCCCGTCCCCGCTGCTGCAGATCCTGGTGCCGCGAACCCTTGGACGGCTGCTGGCACGGTGTACCCCGGCATGGGCATTGGAGGACCATATACCGGGGGTGCCGACTGCAGGACATATGGTTGCTGCATATGCTGCATGGCGTACGCCTGGGGCAGAGGTTGCGTGACGAACATCTACGGCCAGGTTGAGTCGAGGCGGTCGACGTGCTGTAGTCGGCCTCGTGGATGCGACGCCTTTGTCGCTGTCGCTCAATGGTTACGCGAGCGTCTTCTCCCTAGTGGCGTCGTTCTAGCTCTATCCTCAGGTCCGCCGTTGGGAGCCTGGTAGAGTGGGAGTCTGTCGTCTGCCCGTCAACCGTCGGTGTGCGCGACAGCGACACACCTGGTTGAGCAGGGCATCGTCCCCGCCGCAGCAGAGGGTTGACGAAAGCAATGAGGAGGTAGTTGATGTTGCGGATCCACTGCTGGGTGGCCCCCTGGGGAACTTCTTCAGCAGGTGGATTGTCCAGGAGCGCTTCTGCGGCGTCTAGTGCACTTTCTTGAGTGGCACTCTGCGCCGCTGCAGATCTTGAGGTTGATGGAGTTCGCCGGGAACGACGGCGCGAAGAGCTTGCCTTTGAAGGTAGCTTGGACATCTTCGTTGGCGTAGACTCGTCGCGAGAGTGAAAAGCCCCCTACCTGGTGCGCCAAATGTCGAAGCGTCTGCGGTCGACACTTCCCCCGGGCCTGCTCGGAGCAGCCCGCGGAGGTTCTTTTTCGGAGGGGCTAGTCCTCTCGCGAGGGTCTGGCCGGAGTGGATGAAGGAAGGGGATGATTGACACAGGGATTTTTATGTGGTTCGGGCCGCCGGAGCATAAAACCCTACGTCCACGGGAGTGTCTGGAGCACTTTTCCTTGAGTATGAGGGTGGGTGGCGAACTGTCGAACCCTTGGCCTAGAGGGAGTTGGGCAAAATGTCGAACCCTTTGTAACGTTGCCTACCCAAGCCTTTTATAATCCAAGGCTTGGGCGGCTTACAAGGTGGGCCCCGGGGCCTGACAGGTGGCCCCAGGGTGATTTCCTACCAGCTACTATGTCTTGGCGCTGGCTTCGAGGTCGTCGTCCTGCCGCCCCTGCCATCATCAACCGCTACGCCTAGCTTGCAACGTGGGCAGGGCGGTAGGATGACCACCTCGAAGCCAGCGCCAAGACATAGTAGCTGGTAGGAAATCACCCTGGGGCCACCTGTCGGGCCCCGGGGCCCATCTTGTAAGGCGCCCAAGCCTTGGATTATAAAAGGGTCGGGTAGGCAACGTTACAAAGGGTTCGACATTTTGCCCAACTCCCTCTAGGTCAAGGGTTCGGTAGTTCGCCACCCATCCTCATACTCAAGGAAACCAGTGCTCCAGACACTCCCGTGGACATAGGGTTTTACGCTCCGGCTGCCCGAACCACGTAAAAATCCCCGTGTCAATCATCTCCTTCCTTCGTCCACTTCGGCGAGACCCTCGCGAGAGGACTAGCCCCTCTGAAAAAGAACCTCTGCGGGCTGCTCCGAGCAGGCCCGGGGGAAGAGTCGATCGCAGACGCTTCGACACGGTCGAACGGCATCATATACTTCGGGTAACCCCTGTGCACCGTGTCGTCAGCCCAAGTACGCTGCAAAACAAAAATAATTATAACGAAGCAAATATCTATCTTAAGAATGAACATATATGTAGTAGAACTTCACTTACCCTGCGTCATGTCCACAATGTGTCCATCGTTGGCCTGTCCTCCTCGATGTTCCAATACAAGGCGTCACCGTAGGGAGTGACGTCCACTATAGGCCAAACTATCGGAAACCGCTCCTACGCCCAGAGGATCAGCAACAACGGACATCCAGTCAGTATCCCATCCGCCGTGACCTATGAACAAAAGAAATATTAAAAGTCATTTGATTAGGACATGCCAATTTAAGAAATATTTAAATAATTTATTGTTAGTAACTTACCTTTCTACATGTCGTACGAAGACCTTGATACGTAGCCGCTAGCACAACTGAACCCCAACTGTACTGCGAAATTGCGTGAGGGGGACTATCCGCTATCTCTCTCGCGAAGTAGATAAGGCGCTTTTTGACCGTGTCCCCGTGTGAATTATGTGAACATGATCCACCCGAAAAGCCACAGAAGATACGCCTCCGAATGTCTGGAGATAGTGTACTCATCCGCGTCCGGGTGGATGTTCTCGGGCTGAAAAATGAACAACAAAAAAATATATGTATTATTACAATTATTACTCATGAAGGCATAATATACGTAAAATCCAACTAAACTTACCTCGTACTGCTACAACCAAGTCTTCGGTGGACCGTGTTCTTGTTTGTCTGGAATAGGTCTTATCAGCCGTTCCTCTGAGTGTACCTCGGGCGAGATACGACGCTAGAGAAACGAGCCTGTAGATCCTCATGCCAGCCGTCCGTGAAGTCTGGCCTACAGACTGCCTGCCCTGCGAGCGGAAGACCTAAGAAGTATGACACGTCCTCGAGCGTGATAGTCATCTCCCCACAAGGCATATGGAAAGTGTGTGTCTCCGGTCTCTATCTGTCCACCAACACAGTAAGCAAGGAACGATCGTAGGTTAGTCGCGTGGACTTTTCTTTAGACCGTTCCATTATCTGGGGCTCCAACATCCTACACAGTGGTAGGAGCCCCGCTGCACTCAACCTGCATTACACAATATCAAATTAATATGAAAGAATCTAACAATATTTGAAATATTTAATTATAAGCATTCGTACCTGTCAATCCACCTATCGTCCAGGTGTAACAACGTCTTCATCAGCCTCGATCGCAACGTGCTAAGTTTGACTCCTCGAACACTACTCAAGTACGAGCGGTGTCGAGCATCGAACTAAGCGTCCAAGAGATCGTAAGTGACACTATCACCTGCAGCCATGACTGCATGTTTACAATATATTAACTTGTTAGTCATTGATACGTAGGGTTCATCAGTTGTTGGTAAATAAAACAACAAAATTTGTAGCTACGAAAAAATTATTAACTTATGTAACTTCTTAACTAACGATATTGTTCTTTACAACATCCGTAATACAAGATGATGGTACATTGGAAGATTATTGTAAAGGAATTTGACTAAAAAACAAATCATTGTTCATCCCGCCATGAGCGACGACCACGAGGAAGTCTCCCGTCATGCGGATTTCTTAAAGGTCCCGCTTCTGCTGCTCCCCCCAACATTACGCCGAACGCAATTCTTGTAACTCGCACGCATGATCAATCACAATAGAACACTTCCAAAGGCCACTCTATTTCTCTGCATATCCGCAAACACGAAAGGGGCAGGTTGTTGATAAGTATCCAACATCATAAAGTTTCTTAGTTTATCGAGAAACCTTAAATGATCTCTTCACTGAAAGTGACCAGTATTTTACAGCATTTTGCAATGCTTCTTTACTTTTGAAAAGTGACCCCGCTGTTATTGTATTGCCGTGGCAATCCAACGGCAAATGGTACCCTTCAATGACTATTAAATTTTCAAAATTTGGATTACTCCAATATGCAGGGACTGGACGTTGATCTTCATCGTCGGATGAATCATATTCAGAACTGTTGGTACCCTACAGACCGGGTACCCCCGCGTAGAGGGTAAAAGACAACCTGGGCCCCGCCTCCCTGTTGAGGCGGGCCCTAGCGTAGCCACGTGTCCTTGGCCCCGAGGTCAGCCCTAGGGCTACCACATGCGCTTGAGTTCCAGAGCCGACACGTGCCCTAGGCTCCAGTCCTAGCCTCCTCGCTGAGGTGAGGTCCGGAGCTGCCACGTGTCTCTAGGCTCAGAACCCCCTCCATGCTAAGGAGGTTCTCCGGAGCTAACACGTTCCCTGGGCTCCGGTCCGAGCCTCCCCTCTGAGGTGAGGTCCGGAGCTACCACGTGTATCTGGGCTTCGACACTCCTCCCTGCTGAGGAGAGCTCCGAAGCCGACACGTGCCCTAGGCTCCGGTCCGAGCCGCCCCGCTAAGGTCAGGTCCGGAACTGCCACATGTTTCTGGGCTTCGACACTCCTCCCTGCTGAGGAGATCTCCGGAGCCGACACGTGCCCTGTGCTCCGGTTCGAGCCTCCCCGCTGAGGTGAGGTCCGGAGCTGCCACGTGTATCCGGGCTCCGACACCCCTCCCTGCTGAGGAGAGCTCCAGAGCTGCCACATGTCTCTTGGATGAGAGCCTCCTCCCAGCCGAGGAGAGCTCCAAAGCTGACACGTGCCCTGGGCTCCGGTCCGAGCCTCCCCACTGAGATGAGGTCCGGAGCTGCCACGTGTCTCCTGGCTCAGAGCCTCCTCCCTGCTCAGGAAAGCTCTGAAGCTGACACGTGCCCTGGGCTCCGGTCCGAGCCTCCCCGCTGAGGTGAGGTCCGGAGCTGCCACATGTCTCCTGGCTCAGAGCCTCCTCCCTGCCGTGGAGAGCTCCGAAGCTGACACGTGCCCTCGGCTCCTGTCTGAGCCTCCCCGCCGAGGTGAGGTAAGGAGCTGCCACGTGTCACCTTGCACCAAACCCGTCGATAAGAGCTTCGAAGCCGCCACGTACTCCATGATCTATCGTGGGTGTGATACCTATGTGTGCTGAATACATTGGATTTGACGATAAAAGTTTTGAATACTACTAAAACACTTTTTTAACAAGGTCTGACTCTAGGTCCGAGCTCCTGCAAGGTCCGACGATAGGACCGACTTGTTTTGGGTAGCTCCAGCAAGGTCCGGCATAAGGTCCGACTTGCTTTGTCTAGGTCTGACTTATTTTGGCTAGGTCCGACTTGTTTTTTCTAGCTCCGGTGCTAGGTCTGACTAGCTTTGGTAAGTTCCGTGCTAGGTCCGACTAAGCTTTAGTAAGCTCCGGCACTAGGTCCGATTAGCTTTGGTAAGCTCCGGTTCAAGGTCCGGTTAGCTTTGGTAAGGTTCGGAGCTTGATTGCAATGATTCTGCTTTTAACTTGCAATGTTTCGAACTTGCTTTACTCTTATGGAAAGTTTGCTTAGTATTATTTTACTAAGTTTTTGGTGTGTTTTGGTGGTTATGGCTGATATCATTTTGCTATGGTTTACAACATGCTTATGTGAGGTGCTCACGTAAGATGTTGTAGTTTCGGAACTAACGAGAGTCAAGTCAAGGACTTGTGCTCGAAAGTATTGGTTGTTTATTCATGTGCAGGTGTTGCTTGAGTTCAAGACATGGCTGGTGACGGGATCCATTGAACTAGTCTTAGGGAGAAGATGAGGTTCAACAACCAAGTTCGGGAGGAATTGTGGTTGAGTTGATCGGGAGGTTGCACAATATGTTTGAATCAAGAACAATGCATATGAATGTATCGTGGACGTTGTTGGAAGGTGTTTGCACGTGTGCAAGGAGTGCATGGGCGTGGAAACATGGTTCCAAGGCGTGGTGAAGAAATATGGAAGTGGAGATATGGTTGAAAAGGTTCAACCGGCTGGAGTTTGCGCTCGAGCTGCGGCTGACGCGGTTATAGTTTGTTTATTGAAAGTTTCAAGTTGGTTATGAATGGATTTCGTGTTAGGCATGAAGTAGAGTTGTTTAGGAATGTTTTGTACGTTCCTAAGGTGTTTGGAAGTCTTAAGATTGTTTCTATCTGCGTATAGAAGAGTCTTGAGCAGTATTGGAAAGTTACAGTTTGAATCCAAGTAGGAGTAGGAGTCCTAGTTTGAATTGGATTGGCCACAGAGCTGGTTATATAAGCAAGGGAGGCCGAGGCTTGTGTAGAGCACGACATTGGGGCTGTTCCTCTTGTGTTTTGATAAATAAAATTTGTATTCTAAAGGAACTTTTGTGCCTTGTTCGTCCGACTTGTTTCAGACAAGTTTTTCTCATCGAGTTTCTGTTCAGCACTACCTTGCTTCGGTGGTTTTATCATAACTCGAGTTTTACAGATCCAATTGATGTTATTCTTTTTGGGTTGTCTTCACAACTTGATTATATATCATCTATGAAAATTTCACGGTCATTGAATTTGTGGTTTCTGATCTACACGAGTTTCTTTGTAGTATTCCAGAACTGTTTTTCTCGCATAGGACAGATTGACCTTTGTTCGATCTTTCGATCGTAACTTGAGTTTCTCTCAAAGGATTTTCATGATTCTTGTTGTGACGTCTTCGTGAGTTGATTCTCTACAATCTATACTAGTTTTGTCACAGTTGAACACGTTTAGATTAGTCGCACACACAGTTTTTTTAATAGATCGGTTTTCTGCTGAGGGGTGTTTTGTTGCTTCCGCTGAAAAGTTTTTATCTACCTTTCACCCCCCTCTGGTAGCTTTACATGTGTACTTCGATCCTACAATTGGTATCAGAGCCAGGTTGCTCTAATCTTTGTGATTTGCACGTGTTTTGACTAATCATCATGGAGAAGTACTCCACCAAACCTTGTGTGTTCAGTGGTATTGATTTTCAGGTTTAGAAGGCACGCATGGAAGCTTTCATCCAGGCGCAAGGCTTTGCAATATGGGAAAAGGTGTACAAGCCTTACGATGTGCCTTCAAACAATCAAGTCACGGCTACAAACATGAGAGATGTCGACAACAACAACAAGGCTCGGAACTTGATCATACAAGGACTAACTCAGAGCGACTTCGACCGTGTTGCACACCTCCGATCGGCGTACGATGTGTGGAGAGCACTTTGTGACTACCACGAAGGATCCAACATGATCAAGTAGGTAAGACAGGATATGTTCAAGAAAGAATACATGCGCTTTGAGATGCAACCCGGTGAGTCCATTGATGACCTCTTTGCTCGCTTTAATAAAATTCTCAGCAACTTGCATAGCGTCAATGTTAATTTTTCAGATGCTGAAAATGCTAGGCAATTACTAAGTGCATTAGACATGTCAATTTGGGAGATGAAAGTAACATCCATACGTGAATCCACTGTCATGACTACTCTTACATTAGATGTGCTTTATTCTAAGCTAAAAACTCATGAAATTGATATTATATCACGTAAGAACCCAAATAAGACTATTGCATTCGTCTCACAACGTGATATGCCCAGCTCCGGCCAATCATCTAGCAATACACTTGCTTTGCTGTCTTTACTAACCCTGGAACAGATTGAGGAGTTTCCAGAGGAGGAGCTAGTACTTCTTTCTACTAGGATCTCAAAAGCATTGCAAAATATGAGAACTAGAAGGAGAGGAAGCTCCGGACCTCAACGATGCTTTGAATGTGGTAAGACAGGACACTTTCGTACAGATTGCCCTAACCTTTCAGGTCCTAACTGTGATGAAAAGCAGAATAAAGTCAAGTCCTCTTTTGGCAACACCAACAAGAAAAAGAAGGGTTTTACAGGACGCAAACTGATAAACAGTTTCATCACCGCACTTGAAGAACTTGGCTCGAGTGATGTAGACATTGGAAGTGATGAAGATGAAGATGATCTGGCAAACTTGTGCTTCATGGCGGGCAAATCAAAATCAAGTATGGAGGATGTAGAACACAACAGTGACAACAAAGAGGTATATCCTACTTGCGAAGAAATGTGTGATGCTATTTCTCGCGCCACTATTATCGTTAAGAAAAAGGAAAAAAAGCTTAGGGACAATGCTGTGAAAATTAAGTCACTAGAATCTGAAATTAATCGTTTAAAATCCTTGATTCCTAGTGATGATTCTTGTTCCTCATGTGATTTAATATATGAACAATTGTCCTCTCTAAGAAGTGCACACACCTCCACACTTGATAAACTTGAACTTGAAATCGAAAAGAACAAAAAGCTTGCTGCACTTAATGATAAAAACTTGAAAGATGCTTGTTGTTCTACAATTGATTTGCATTGTTCTACTTGTGATGATCTTGATAAGAAACTACAAGATGCTATGAAAGAAATTTCTATATTGAACAATGTTTTACTTTCTCATGAAGTTAAATATTGTTCCAATTGCAAATTAAAAGGAAAAATTCATGTGAAAATTGTCTTAATCTATCAAATAAACTTGATAACATGCATAGGACATTATATCGGTTTTGTAATGGGAATAAGAACCTAAACTTGCTGCTGAATTCTTACAAGTCTTGCAATGATAAAACTGGTTTAGGTTTTGATTCACATGCTAATGCTAAGGAACATCCACCTAAAATTGTAAAATCATTAGGAAGTGGTTTGATTCAAACAATTCCTAAACAAAAAGAAGTGGTTTTTAAATCTGCAGGAGTGTTGTCACATTCGGGTTCAAATAAGCATACTGCATGCTCATCTAGACATGAACACAAAGTTAAATTTCTTTGTACCTATTGTGGTAGAGATGGTCATGTCATAGATTTTTGTTATAGACTAGCTAAACAACATAAAAAGGAAAGAATGCAAGCTATATCTTATAACTCTCATGCAAAATTTGCTGCACATACTAAATCGAATGTCAGGAACATGTAACCTGCTGTTATGAGTCAGAAATATTTAAAGTTTACCCTCGGAGATTCAGTTTTTGCCTCTGGAGCTTCAGTTTTTGCCTCCGAAGCTACTGATTTTCATGCTACACAAGTAACACCTCATAAGTCAGTAGTTAAGAATAAAAAATCTCAAACTTTGACTCATAAACCTGCTGTTTTATCTCAGCTTTCGCATGTTATTCCTGCTGGACGTCGTGTGACTCAGTACTGGATTCCTAAATGCCTTTTAACTAACCCCAGTATTGAGTCATCGACGTATTGTGCTTCTATGTAGGTTACACGCTTGAGGAAGGATAACATTTGGATTGTGGATTCAGGTTGCTCACGCCACATGACCGGTAACAAAGAATGGCTCTCCTCTCTCTCTTTTGTGTCACATGTAGAGAATGTTACTTTTGCCGATAATTCTTCAACTCCTATAATTGCTAAGGGTTCGGTTAGAGTAAATGATCACTACACTTTGAAGGATGTGGCACTTGTCAAAAATTTGAAATACAACTTGCTTTCTGTTTCACAATTGCTAGATGAAAATCTGGAAATTATTTTCAATAAAAACTGCTGCAAAGTTGTAGGTTCAAATAGTGAGCTTATTTTTAACATGTCTCGGTTTGGAAGAGTTTTTAAATCTGATTTTGATATGTCTTCCTCTAAGCATAGATGTCTAGTTGCAAATGATTCCAAAGATTTATATTTTTGGCATCGTAGACTTGGTCACGTAGGCTTTGATCATGTCACGCGTGTTAGTGCTCTTGATCGCATACGTGGGCTGCCTAAGATTAAAGGGGACAAAGAAATTGTGTGCTCTTCTTGTAGACATGCTAAGATGGTTCCAGGTTCACATGCTCCTCTCACAATGACCATGACAACTGAACCGGGTTAACTTTTACACCTTGATACTGTAGGACCTTGACGTGTTTTCAATCCTTCGGAGGTAAATGGTATGTTCTTGTGATTGTTGATGACTATTCTAGATACTCTTGGGTTTACTTTATGGCATCTAAGAATGAAGCTTTTAGTCACTTTAGAACTGTATTTCTTAGATTATCAATTGATCACCCAGGATCTTTAAGAGCAATTAGAAGTGATAATGGAACCAAATTTAAAAATCAATCGTTCGATCACTTTTGTGCCGAAAATGCAATAGATCATCAATTTTCTTAACCATATGTACCTCAACAAAACGGTGTTGTAGAGAGAAAGAACAGAACCTTAGTTGAGATGGCTAGGACTATGCTTGATGAATATCAAACTCCTAGGAAATTTTAGGCTGATGCAATTGCAACCGCTTGTTTTGTCTCAAATCGTGTTTTCTTGCGTGCTAAGCTAGGTAAAACACCATATGAGCTCAGGTTTGGACATAGGCCTAGTGTCACACACTTTAGGGTCTTTGGTTGCAAATGCTTTGCTAAGAAACATGGTAATCTTGATAAATTTGAAGCTAGATCTGTTGATGGCATGTTTCTTAGTTTTCCATCTCATACTAGAGGCTACCGTGTGCTTTTACTTGATACTAACAAAATTGTGGAGACTTGTGAGGTTTCTTTTGATGAAGCTAGCCCAGGTACTAGTTCAAATATTGCAGGTCCAGATCCATATCCGCAGGGGAGAGTATTTTCGTTAAAGAAGAGGAAGAAGTGGTGCTGCTGCCCGAAAATTCAGCAGCTAATGACATTGTTCCAGCTCCTGATCTTGATTCACAGCCAGCACCGACGACCACCATTGCTGGTCCAGATCCTCCTCACGTCACAAGCTCATCTATTTGTGATGAACATGACGAAGAAGAAGCTTGTGAAGTGTCCACTCCCCTCCGGATTCTGAAAAGTCATCCTCCACAACAAATTATTGGAAGCTTGCATGAACAAGTTACAAGATCTAGGTTTTTCGACCCCAATTCTCATGCTCATTCTGCTTTTGTTGCTTCTTTTGAACCCAAAGATATATCACACACACTCACTAATGAATCTTGGATTATGCCATGCAAGAAGAGTTAGAAAATTTTGAAAGAAATAATGTTTGGAAACTTTTGCTCCTGTTGCTAGATTAGAAGGCATAAGAATTTTGTTAGCTTTTGCTGCATCTAAAGGTTTTAAGATATATCAAATGGATGTTAAAAGTGCTTTTCTTAATGACTACATAGATGAGGAGGTTTATGTCAAACAACCACCTGGTTTTGAAAATTCAAATTTTCCTAATCATGTTTACAAACTGTCCAAAGCCTTGTACGGTCTCAAACAAGCCCCTAGAGCATGGTATGATAGGTTAAAAACATTCTTACTTGAAAAGGGGTTTACCATGGGCAAGGTTGATAAAACTCTTTTTGTGCTTAAGCATGGCAATGACTCATTATTCGTTCAAGTGTATGTGGATGATATTATCTTTGGTTGTGCTTCTCATGATCTTTTGTCCAAGTTTTCAGCTATGATGAGTTCAGAATTGGAGATGAGTATGATGGGAGAACTCACGTACTTTTTGGGGCTGCAAATCAAGCAAACCAAGGAGGGTACCTTTGTGCATCAAACAAAGTACACAAAAGATCTCCTAAGGCGCTTCAACATGGACAAAAGCAAGCCTCTTCGAACACCAATGGGAACAGCAACAACACTTGAACTTGATGAAGATTGTGATCCTGTTGATCAAAGAGAATATAGAAGCATGATCGGATCACTTTTGTATCTCACGACATCAAGACCGGACATACAATTCAGCGTATGTCTTTGTGCACGGTTTCAATCCTCCCCACGTGCTTCACATAATCAAGCCGTCAAAGGGATTCTCAGGTACTTACATGGAACTCAAGAATTTGGCATTTTTCTTCCTTCTTCCTCGACCGTTACTTTGAAAGCTTTTTCCGATGCTGATTTTGGGGGTTGTAGGATTGATAGGAAAAGTACTTCTGGTGCTTGTCATTTTCTTGGTAATTCACTTGTTGCCTGGTCCTCTAGAAAATAAAGTTCAGTTGCACAATCCACAGCCGAATCTGAATATGTAGCTGCTGCTAGTGCTTGCTCACAAATTCTTTGGATTGTTCAAACACTTAAGGACTATGGGGTTGATCTAGATAGTGTTCCACTGTTTTGTGATAACACTAATGCCATTTGCATTGCTAAAAACCCCGTGCAACATTCGAGAACTAAGCACATTGACATTAGGTATCACTTTCTCCGTGATAATGTCAAAAAAGGGAACATTGTTCTTCACCATGTAGATACCGAACAACAATTGGCTGACATTTTTACAAAACCTTTGGATTTCACTCGTTTTTGTTACATTCGTAGTGAAATAGGGGTTATGCATCCTCATGGCTTAATTGAGGGAGAATTTTGAAACTTGGGAAGTTTATGTATGAATCTGAAATTAAAATAATATGAGCATAGTATTTCATGCATATATGACTTTGTGATTCCTTTTTCATGCTGAAAGTTCTTACTACATTACTCGTGTTATATATTTTGTAGTTTTTACCATGTCTAGTAATTGGAATAATTACTTACACTAAATCTGGTCATGGTCGAACTTTCTTGCTGTTTTGAACTTGTTGCATGCTCACAAGTGCTTTTAATCATAAAGAATTAATCAAGTAATCAACCCACATGTTGAGTTTTTATGTTCAAGTAAAAAAATAAGAAAAGATCAAGAGAATATGCATGCATCGCACTTCTTCTTTTGAGATGGCTTATCATTGCACTTAGATATGAACTTGAAAGGAGTTGTGTATAACTAAAACCATGTCCTTAAGCTTCTGACTGTCAAATGACATAGGCTTGGCTTGGTTGGTTAGAATAAGGCTGATGCTGCATATAATCTCTTGCAAATGTCATAAGATCAAAATTTGTGCTTTAAATGTTAAATAAAATGCAGCAACAAGTGTCATGCTTTCAGGTCTTGAAATAGTTAAGTTTGTGAGATCATGACTTGCTTAAATTAAAAATTACACTTGATCTCTAGCATGGCTTACACTACTTTATGTATCTCATTGATGTGTTAGTGTAATTTACTTTATAGTATTATTTGGATGAGCTTTGTTTTATATGTATATGTTATAATGTGCTCATAACAAATTAAAATTCCTCTTTTGTACCTTGCTGAATACGTTATCGAAGGGGGAGAAATTGATCACACATTGCACACATTCACAAGTGTTTTGGCACGATTCTTCTTAGAGGGAGAATTTTTGGTATTTTTGTTTTTCTTCTTATTTTATTTCTTATTTACAAAGGGGGAGAAATTGTTTTCAAAACTTTTCATGTGAATAAGCCAATGTTCGAATTTTAAGTGGTGTTGCCAATGCATTCATCAAGGGGGAGATTGTGAGACCTATGTGTGCTGAATACTTTGGCTTTGACGATAAAAGTTTTGAATACTACCAAAACACTTTTTTAACAAGGTCCGACTCTAGGTCCGAGCTCCTGCAAGGTCCGACGATAGGACCGACTTGTTTTGGGTAGCTCCAGCAAGGTCCGACGTAAGGTCCGATTTGCTTTGTCTAGGTCTGACTTATTTTGGCTAGGTCCGACTTGTTTTTGCTAGCTCCGGTGCTAGATCCGACTAGATTTGGTAAGTTCCATGCTAGGTCCGACTAAACTTTAGTAAGCTCCGGCGCTAGGTCCGACTAGCTTTGGTAAGCTCCGGTTCAAGGTCCGGTTAACTTTGGTAAGCTTCGGAGCTTGATTGCAATGGTTCTGCTTTTAACTTGCAATATTTCGAACTTGCTTTACTCTTATGGAATGTTTTCTTAGTATTATTTTACTAAGTTTTTGGTGTGTTTTGGTGGTTATGGCTGATATTATTTTGCTATGGTTTACAACATGCTTATGTGAGGTGCTCACGTAAGATGTTGTAGTTTCGGAACTAACGAGAGTTAAGTCGAGGACTTGTGCTCGGAAGTATTGGTTGTTTATTCATGTGCAGGTGTTGCTTGAGTTCAAGACATGGCTGGTGACGGGATCCATTGAACTATTCTTAGGGAGAAGATGAGGTTCAACAACCAAGTTCGGGAGGAATTGTGGTTGAGTTGATCGGGAGGTTGCGCAGTATGTTTGAATAAAAAACAATGCATATGAATGTATCGTGGACGTTGTTGGAAGGTGTTTGCACGTGTGCAAGGAGTGCATGGACGTGGCAACATGGTTCCAAGGCTTGGTAAAGAGATATGGAAGTGGAGATATGGTTGAAAAGGTTCAACCGGCTGGATTTTGCGCCCAGGCTGCGGCTGAGGCGGTTATGGTTTGTTTATGGAAAGTTTCGAGTTGGTTATAACAGGATTTCGTGTTAGGCATGAAGTAGAGTTGTTTTATGAATGTTTGGGATGTTCCTGAGGTGTTTGGAAGTCTTAAGATTGCTTCTATCTGCGTATAGAAGAGTCTTGAGTAGTATTGGAAAGTTACAGTTTGAATCCAAGTAGGAGTAGGAGTCCTAGTTTGAATTGGATTGGCCATAGAGCTGGTTATATAAGCAAGGGAGGCCAAGGATCGTGTAGAGCACGACTTTGAGGCTGTTCCTCTTGTGTTTTGATAAATAAAATTCGTATTCTAAAGGAACTTTTGTGCCTTGTTCATCCGACTTGTGTCAGACAAGTTTTTCTCGTCGAGTTTCTGTTCAGCACTACCTTGCTTCGGTGGTTTTATCATACCTTGAGTTTTACAGATCCAATTGATGCGATTCTTTTTGGGTTGTCTTAACAACTTGATTATATATCATCTGTGAAAATTTCACGGTCATTGAATTTGTGATTTCTGATCTACATGAGTTTCTTTGCAGTATTCCAGAACTGTTTTTCTCGCGTAGGACAGATTGACCTTTGTTCGATCTTTCGATCGTTACTTGAGTTTCTCTCAACGGATTTTCATGATTCTTGTTGTGACGTCTTTGTGACTTGATTCTCTACAATCTATACTAGTTTTGTCACAGTTGATCACGTTTAGATTAGTCGCACACATGGTTTCTTTAACAGATCGGTTTTCTGCTGAGGGGTGTTTTGTTGCTTCCGCTGAAAAGTTTTTATCTACCATTCACCCCCCTCTGGTAGCTTCACACGTGTACTTCGATCCTACAGTGGGCCGTGGGTTGATGAAGTCAAGGTGGAAGTGCGCTGTCAGGCTGCGCATTCAAGGCTCGCGCCTTCCCCAGAAGCATGGCGCACTACGCACGCATCCATCCTCTGCCCGTTCGCTATTACAGTGACAAGACAGGACGACAAAGCGTGATAGCGGTATAGTACCGCCCAACAGCACGAAGCCGCCTAAGCAGGGAGAGAAGACGCGGCGATAATACAGTGTCTTTATCATCACCTGACACATGGACAGGGACGCTCAACGTGCTAGGTGACGGGACTTAACTCCCCCCACCGACTGCTCTACTGAGAGTACAAAACCCTAATTCATGTATAAGGTTCACATAGCTACGGGACCACCTGTCGGGCCCCAAGCCACACTGTAACCACCTGGGCCTTGAACTATAAAAAGACCGGGGTGACCACCCAACAAAGGGTTCGCAACCCATCACCCTCTCACGCACATACAAGCAAACAATACAATCTAGTGAAAGTGCATCTAGGCACCCCTTGTAGGTTTTGGTTGATTTATGACATACAAATGAGACACTAACAAAATTGTTGAGAATAAGCGCAGGTACTCAAAGAAATTAAGATGAAAGCGCAAAAAGAAAGGAGGAGGATCCAAATGGATAAGAGTTCAAGAGCTGAAAAGAATAGATCACTTAGTATAGAGTGTGTTGGAGAAACACACCCCAAGAGCTCAAGAGAAAGAAATCAAACTTAGTGCATAATTTCAACAAGGCTGGACTAGTCCGATATCAGCCGGACTAGTCCGATTTTTTTTCTGACCAAAAAATGGACTAGTCCGATATCATCCAGATAAGTTCAATTTTGTCTCTGGACAGAAAACGGACTAGTCCGCAAAATCACGGACTAGTTCGATATCTCACAACACATAGGGTTTTCTAAACACTGCACACCGGACTAGTCCGGAGTCAACCATGGACTAGTCCGGACATCGCAAACCCTAACGTACCCTTTGGAAACCCAACTATAAAAAGAGGTGTACGGCCATATCAACATAACTTTCGACCCCCCTGCGCCGTCACACCTCCCAAGAGCCCAAAATTCACCTCTCTCCATACATTCTAACCCAAGAAGGATCAACTCTTGTGTATTGGCAATTGATCAAAGGAGATACTAGTTCTACATCATCTTGAGCTCTTGGGTTTGATCTCCCGCACACTTTTCATTGTTAATTGTTCATCTGTTGAGTGTGTTGAGACGTGTTGATTTATTTGTTGTAATTCTTGGAGCCCTCAACTTGTGAGAAGGCCCCTTGAACAAGTTTATTGCCCTTTGTGATTAGTGGAACAGAATCGGCCTTTGTGGCGATTCGCTGAGGGTAGGGTTGGAGAAAACCCGGTCCTTAGTGGACTCCTCAACGGGGACGTAGATTGCCTTCGTGGAATCGAACCTCGGGATAAACACTTGTCTCCCACTCTTGTTTATTAATTGTTCATCATTTTAGAGTGTTTAATCAATCCTTTAAAACTCACGTTCAAGCATTAACATCAAGTTGATTCCTGTCATTCATTGTATTATTGTTGCAATACATCTGAGTTATCGTTCAATTTCCGCTGCATAAAGTATTAAAAGTGAACATTGATCAACCTTGATCTCCCCGGTCCACGTATACCAGAGTAGTCCGCCCAGTACCGGACTAGTCCGATTTCTTTGTATTTGATAGACCACTAAGTGTTTCAGGTTTCAACAAAGCATCGAAAAGCCTATTCACCCCCTCTAGGCTACATTCAATTGGTATCAGAGCAAAACTCTTCAAAAGAGACTCACCGCTCGAAGAGACGATATGGACGCCAAGGATGCAAACAAGAAGATCGACAACGAAATGAGAAATGATGAAAGGACTCAAAAGCTAAAGAAGCTACTTGATGCCATTCAAGACAGTGAGGACGATGATGAGGTGCTCCAACTCAAGGCTCTTCTATGGAAGAAGGCAATCTCCCCAAAAGGGAAGAGGAACACCGATGATGAAAAGAAGAAGAAAGGGGGTAGTCACACAGACTACTCCCGATATCCTTTTGATTATGAGCGTTTGAATTATCACAATAATCATTACTTATCAATTCCCCTAGGAAAAGCACCTTACTTTGATGGAAACGATTATTCAATGTGGAGATAAAATATGAAAATGCATCTCATATCTCTTAACCCGAGTCTGTGGCATATAGTGTGTACAGGGATAGATATCCCGGATGATGATGAATAGCTGACCCCAATCCAAGAACAAGCCATTCATCGAAATGCTCAAGCTGCAGCTGTGATCATGTCATCACTAAGCCGAGACGAGTTCACCAAGGTGGATGGGCTTGAAATTGCCAAGGAGATATGGGACACACTACAAACTGCACATGAAGGTAATCGTCACGTACTCGAAGCCAAGATAGAAATGATTGAAGATGAATTGGGAAGATTCGCGATAGAAGAAGATGAATCACCACAAGATATGTACAACCGACTAAAGAATCTCATCAACAAAGTCCGAGCTTATGGCAGCAAGAAGTGGAATGACCATGAGGTTGTGAAGCTGATTCTCACAGAATTCATGCCTCGCAACGTAACCCTTTGCTCTATGATCAGAGAAAGCCCCGGGTACCGGAAAATGACCTCAAACGAACTTCTTGGCAAGATCATCAACTTTGAGATGATGGAGAAGCAAGCCAAGCATGTTAAGGAAATTGCCGATCTCACCTCGGCAAAGAAGAAAGGAGTCACATTGAAGTCAACTTGTAAACCCGTATCAAAGGAAGCTCGAGAAGCTTATGGAGAAGATGACAACGACGATGAAAGCAGTGATATCGATGAAGAAGACATGATCTTGTTCATGAAGAAGTTCAAGAAAATGATGAGAAGAAGAAAGGGCAACAACTCAAATGAAGGAAGACAAAGAGACAAACAAAGACCCAGGATGAGACGGGCGTGCTATAACTGCGGAGGATACGATCACTTCATAGTAGATTGTCCACTTGATGAAAAGAAGAAGACAAAGGATAACATGTCTCAACCAAAGAAAATGTTCAAGAAGAAGAAGCAATATGGCCAAGCACATCTAGGGAAGGAGTGGGACTCCAATGATGAATCTTCATCCGAAGAAGAAGAGATGGCCACCATAGCCACAAAGAAGACTACCAAGAGATCCACTCTCTTCCCAACCATGGGCGCAAGGAATGACACCGACAACACATGTATAATGACAAAGGAAGGTAAACGAAAGGTACCGACTAAATCTTCCATCCTGCATTCTTTTACTAGTGATAGTGATAACTCTAGTGAAGATGATAGCAGTGATGAAGATGAGTATATGCTTAGAGGTTTAGACAAAAAGACAGCTGCTAAAATGAAATTTCTACTTAATAAGCTTGTTGATATGGAGAAGCTAGTCAATCTTCAGGAAGATATGATCATCTCCCAAAAGGAGGAATATCTTGAAATTGAAAAGCTTCTTGATTTTGAAAAGGAACAAAATAAATCACTAGAGCTTGAATTAGCTTCAAGCAAGGAGGCTTGCTTGAAGCTAAAAGACTCAAACACCACCATCATGGATGAACTTGCTAACTTAACCAAAGTTAACAAGATCCTTGAGGGACAAGTTGAGTCACTCAAGCAAAATGGTCCTTCATCAACTACTAGCTCACATTCTCAACACACAAAGTCTGAAACCAGCATCACTTGTACATGTGCCAAAAATGACATTAACATGAAGGAAAAGCCAAACTTGACAAAGGACAAGAAATCTTCTCAAAATGGCATATTTGACAAAGAGAAGATCAATGATGCACGCAATGCATACTCGGTCACAAGACCTCCTAATGTCAAATATGGCATTGGATATTCTAATGGTGAAAAGCACAATACTAGAAACCACAAGAATAAAAAGGATCATATTGCCTTTGTCAAGGGGAAACTCTTCTCAAACTACAAAGCTTAGTAATGTTGATAAACTTAATAATGTGAACACATATGAACAGAAACTTCTTTTTAGAACCTTTGATGCTTCATACTTACTTATGAAAAGTAATCTTGGAAGAGTTTATGCTAAACATGTTGGGCCACGGCATGGGAATACCAAGTCTCATGTGTGGGTGCCCAAATCACTTGTGACTAATCTCAAAGGACCCAAGCAAGCTTGGGTACCTAAGACCAAGGCATAATTTATTTTTTGCAGACTTATTCATCCGGCGGAGCAAAATGGGTGCTAGATAGCGGATGCACCAATCACATGACCGGAGAAAGAAGAATGCTCATGAAATATGAAGAAAATTAAAATCCAAGCGAAGGCATTTACTTTGGTGATAATAGTCAAGGAAAAGTACTTGGTACCGGTAAAATTGCAATTTCATCACCATATACTCTCTTTCATGTTTTACATGTTGACTCCCTATTATAATCTGTTGTCCATATCTCAATTATGCGACAAGGGTTATAATTACTTGTTCACTAATGAGGGTGTGACTGTCTTTAGAAGGAGTGATAACTCAATTGCATTCAAAGGTGTGTTGAAGGGAAAACTTTATCTAGTTGACTTCAACAAAGATAAAGCTGAACTTGACACATGCTTGATTGCAAAGACCAACATGGGTTGGCTATGGCATAGACGGCTAGCACATGTTGGTATGAGGAATCTTCAAAAACTCCTCAAAGGCGATCACACCCGAGGTTTAAAGGATGTTGTTTTTTGAGAAAGACAGGCCATGTAGAGCATGTCAAGCAGGAAAACAAGTAGGAGCACCCCATCCCGCGAAGAATGTCATGACTACAACAAGACCGCTTGAGCTCCTTCACATGGATCTATTTGGTCCAATTGCCTACATAAGCATCGGCGGTAATAAATACGGTCTAGTCATTGTTGATGATTTTTCACGCTTCACGTGGGTTTTCTTTTTGCATGATAAGACAGAAACTCAAGGAACTCTCAAGAAGTTCATCAAGCGTGCCCAAAATGAATTCTCATTGAAGATCAAGAACATACGAAGTGACAATGGAACAGAATTCAAGAACACCCAAGTTGAGGAGTATCTAGACGAAGAAGGGATAAAGCATGAATTTTCAGCACCATACACTCCTCAACAAAACGGAGTAGCCGAAAGGAAGAACAGAACTCTCATTGAGATGTCGAGGACAATGCTCGATGAATACAAGACTTCGGACAGGTTTTGGGCCGAAGCGGTTAACACCGCTTGTCACGCCATAAACCGACTATATCTTCATCGGCTGCTCAAGAAAACCTCTTATGAACTACTCACGGAGCAAGTTGATCAGTGTGTGTTAGATCAATAAGAAGCCCCATGTCAAGCATTGAGAAGAATGGCTTTGGGCGATGTTCGACCACAAGTGCCACCTTCAAATGTGAATGAAGAAAATGAACCACAGATGGAGGAAAATGATCAAGGGGGAGATTCCATACAAGATCAACCTCAAGAAAACCAAGAATGCCAAAATATCAATGAGGGCAACTATCCAGGGGGAGAAGAAGATGATAATGAAGATTCAAGACCACAAGTGCCACATCTAAGAGTACACCAAAGCATCCAAAGAGATCACCCCATTGACAACATAATCGGTGACATCCGAAAGGGAGTAGTAACTCGATCTCGCATAGCTAATTTTTGTGAACACTATTCCTTTGTATCTTCTTTGGAACCATACAGGGTCGAGGATGCATTAAAAGATCCGGACTGGGTGATGGTGATGCAAGAAGAACTGAGCAACTTCAAAAGGAACGAAGTGTGGGAGCTTGTTGAGAGACCCAAGTCCAACGTCGTCGGCACTAAATGGGTCTTCCGCAACAAGCAAGACGAACATGGAGTGGTAACAAGGAACAAGGCACGACTTGTGGCAAAATGGTACTCACAAGTCGAAGGTTTGGATTTCGATGTGACTTTTGCTCCCGTAGCTAGGCTTGAATCGATTTGTATATTACTTGCATACGCTACTCACCATGATTTCAAGCTTTATCAAATGGACGTGAAAAACATTTTTCTCAACGGACCAATCAAGGAGGAGGTGTACGTGGAGCAACCACCCAGTTTTGAAGATCAAGAGCACCCCGACTACGTATTCAAACTGCGTAAGGCTCTCTATGGCCTCAAACAAGCTCCTAGAGCTTGGTATGAGTGCCTTAGAGACTTTTTGATTGAAAATGACTTCAAAATTGGAAAAGCTGTTCACTAAACACTTTGATGATGATCTCTTCATTTTCCAAATCTATGTTGACGATATTATATTTGGTTCAACTAACAAATCTTTTTTGTCAAGAATTTAGCAAGATTATGACAGATAGATTTGAGATGTCCATGATGGGAGAGCTGAGATACCTCTTAGGATTCCAAGTGAAACAGCAAATGGACGGGACGTTCATAAGCCAAACAAAGTACACTCAAGACATTCTCAAGAAGTTTGGAATGGACAAAGCAAAACCCATAAAGACTCCCATGGCGACAAATGGACACTTGGATCTAAATGAAGACGGATCTAATGTGGATCAAAAGGTATATCGTTCCATGATTGGCTCCTTACTCTATCTATGTGCATCTAGGCTTGACATCATGTTGAGTGTATGTCTGTGTGCAAGATTTGAAGCCAATCCTAAGGAATGTCACTTGACAGCCGTTAAAAGGATCTTAAGATATTTAGTTCATACACCCAACCTAGGACTTTGGTATCCCAAAGGTTCAAAATTCAATCTCATTGGATACTCCAATGGAGATTATGCTGGATGTAAGGTAGATCGAAAAAGTACGTCTGGTACTTGCCAATTCCTAGGTAGATCCCTAGTTTCTTGGTCCTCCAAGAAACAAAACTCAATTGCTCTATCCACAGCCAAACCGGAGTATGTTGCGGTCGGGAGTTGTTGTGCACAACTCCTTTGGATGCGACAAACTCTAAGGGATTACGGTTACAATATGAGCCGTATTCCACTTCTTTGTGACAATGAGAGTGCTATCAAAATTGCCCATAACCCTGTTGAGCACTCTAGAACTAAACACATAGATATCCGGCATTATTTTTTGAGAGATCACTCAATGAAAGGAGACATAGCCATTTCCCATGTCAACACTGAAAACAACTACCCGATATCTTTACCAAGCCACTTGATGAAAAATGCTTTTGTGAGCTCCGAAATGAACTAAATATCCTCGATGCTCAAAACGTGGCTTGAAAACTTGCATATCTGTATGTCATCCTCAAAATCATGTTAATGATATTGAAAAAACATCTCTCTCTATTTTTCTCTTAAAAACTATGTTAATTACTTGATCTTGATGAATTATGGTCATAGCTTGATTGTTGTATGTTTACTGATCATATTCATCAAGAACACCTATGTGCCTTTGTACCTTATTTCCCAATAGAAACCCTTGAATACACACACACACACACACACACACACACACACACACACACACACACACACACACACACACACACACACACACACACACACACACACACACACACACACACACACACACACACACACACACACACACACACACACACACACACACACACACACACACACACACACACACACACACACACACACACACACACACACACACACACACACACACACACACACACACACACACACACATATATATATATATATATGTTTTATACACCTCTGTACAAGGGACCACGGACTAGTACGGACAACCACGGACTAGTCCGATCTTCTCTCTGGACAGAAAATGAACTAGTCCGATATGGTCCGGACTAGTCCGATATTTTGACTCCATAACCCTAAGGACGGCTCAAACCTAATCTCCTTCATGCTTACAACCATCCCAACTCTCTCTCTCCTCACTCAAGTGCTCCCAAGGTGAATTTGCAAGTTCTCTACCAAAACCTCTCAAATTTCCGTGGAAATCATTCTCCACCACCAAGGGATCAAAGACCCCGGACTAGTCCAGATCAAAAACTCCCTCAACGCCTCGAATCGAAGGATTTGGTAAATTTTTCTCCAAACCCTAGAACCATCTATCTTCCTTGTTTTTGCTCAAATAGCTTAGATCCTCTAGTCAATACATGCTTCATTGATGTATTACATGTACCCTAGATCACATTTGCAATGAATAATCTCAAATTTCAACGAATTAGGGCTTGAGCAGCCACGTAACGGACTAGTCCGTTATTAGGGCAGACAAGTCCGACACTCTGAAGTAGTCCGACCCTGAACTCCAGACTAGTCCGGTATGCCCTTGTCGAAGTGTGTGGTCGACACTTCCCCCGGACCTGCTCTGGGCAGCCCGCGGAGGTTCTTTTTCGGAGGGGCTAGACACTTGCGGAGAGCTTAAGCGTTAGGGACGAGTGAGGGAGAATCTTGACATGGCGAGTTTTATGTGGTTCGAGCCGCCAGAGCGTAAAACCCTACGTCCACGGTGAGCAGAGGTGCTCGCTGTATTGCTTGTGGCTCAGAACCGGAGTCCTGAGCTTGAGGGTGAGTGATGTCTCAGATGCGAGTTCTCAGGGTTCGAACCCAAGGGTGCGTATGGCTGGAGTGCCAACCCTTGCTAACGTTGCCTACCCGAGTCTTTTATAGTCCAAGGCTTGGGCGGCTTACAAGGTGGGCCCCGGGGACCCGACAAGTGGCCCCGGGGTGATTTCCTACCAGCTTCTATGTCTTGGCGCTGGCGTCGAGGTCCTCGTCCTACCACCCTGCCCATGCTGCAGGCTAGGTGTAGCGTGCAGCCGTTGGTGATGGCAGGGATGGTAGGGCATGTCTTGTCCGTGTCTTGTCGCTGCCTTCAATGGACTGCAACTTTTGACACTGTGTGCCTGTCTCCACTGTGATTGGTCACAGTGGCGCCTGCCTGGCGTGCCCCGTGGCTCCGCGTCTTGGGAAGGCGCGGGTCTTGAATGCCTTGTACGGTAAAGGCATGGCGCACCTTTACTCCTGCTGCCTACCGCACTGGGCGGACAACGCTGCTCTGCTGGCCACGTGTCGGGCTTGGAGCTCTCCTCTGAGGAGAGGAGGAGCACACGTGGAGCCTTCGGAGCTCACCCCCGCGGAGGGGGCGAGGTCTGGCCTACTAGGCCACGTGGCAGGCCCGGAGCTATCTTCCAAGGGGAGGGAAGCTCCGGCCTTACTGGACACGTGGCTCCTTCGGAGCTCGCCCCGGCGGAGGGGGCGAGGTCCGACCTTCTGGGCCACGCGGCAGGCCCGGAGCTATCCTATGAGGAGAGGGGAGCCCCGGCCCAGCTGGACACGTGGTGCCTTCGGAGCTCGCCCCTGCGGAGGGGGCGAGGTCCGGCCTTCTGGGCCACGTGGTAGGCCCGGAGCTATCCTCTGAGGAGAGGAGAGCTCCGGCCCTGTTGGACACGTAGTGCCTTCGGAGCTCGCCCCTGCGGAGGGGGTGAGGTCCTTAGGCGGTTTCACCCTGTGCGCGGGGGTACCCCGGTATTGAGGGTACCGACAGTGGCCCCCGGGCCCACCTGGGAGATGTAATGATCCCGGGGTGGGGCCTTCTTCTTTCCGTGCACTTCCTTGTCTTGAGTATTCCCTGTGCTGATAGGGTTTCTATGGCTTCTGTGTTCAGCTTCTGAGGGGAGGGTGAACCCTGGCATCGGAGCTCAGCCCTGCTGTGGGGGCGGAGGTCCGGAAGTCATCGGAGCTCAGGCCCAGGGAGGGCGTGAGGTCGGGCATCAGGGCTCGCCTTTGAAAGGAGGGCGAGGGCTGGCATCGGAGCTCGGTCCAGCTATGGGGGCGGAGGTCCCGAAGTCATCGGAGCTCAGGTCCACGGAGGGCGTGAGGTCCGGCATCAGGGCTCGCCTCTGAAAGGAGGGCGTGGGCTGGCATCGGAGCTCGGCCCAGCTATGGGGGCGGAGGTCCAGAAGTCATCGTAGCTCAGGCCCACAGAGGGTGTGAGGTTCGGCATCAGCGCTCGCCTCTGAAAGGAGGGCCAGGGCTGGCATCGGAGCTCGGCCCAGCTATGGGGGCGGAGGTCCGGAAGTCATTGGAGCTCAGGCCCACGGAGGGCGTGAGGTCCGGCATCAGCGCTCGCCTATGAAAGGAGGGCGAGGGCTGGCCTCGGAGCTCGGCCCAGCTGTGGGGGCAGAGGTCCGGAAGTCATTGGAGCTCAGGCCCACGAAGGGCGTGAGGTCCGGCATCAGTGCTCACCTCTGAAAGGAGGGCGAGGGCTGGCATCGGAACTCGGCCCAGCTATGGGGGCGGAGGTCCGGAAGTCATCGGAGCTCAGGCCCACGGAGGGCGTGAGGTCCGGCATCAGCGCTCGCCTCTGAAAGGAGGGCGAGGGCTGGCCTCGGAGCTCGGCCCAGCTGTGGGGGTGGAGGTCCGGAAGTCATCGGAGCTCAGGCCCACGGAGGGCGTGAGGTCCGGAGGTCATCGGAGCTCGTCTCTGAGAAGAGGGAGACGAGGTCCGGCTTCGGAGCTCACCCCTGCTGAGGGGGTGGGGTCCGGTACTGCTCAGAGGTCCTCCCTTTCCTGTCCCTTAGTCTCATTTGGCTTACTGTCCCTGGCCAGAATACGGGGCTTGGGCAATCCCTAGTACTCAGACCGTAGCGCTGGGGGGCAGAGTGCGCATGCTTTGGGTGCAGGATCGGGCAAAGCAAGGATCCTGACCCCCCGGTCTAGCGTAGGTCTTTTCTTGGAGGAGACCAACTGGCGGTACAGTACCCTTACAGGGGGAGGTCCAAAAAGGCCCCCGGGCCTCTGGCAGGTACCCCAAGTACTACCGCCTTCGGCAGGATGGCAAATATTGACTATGCATGAGAGCAGAAAAGAGGAACCGAGTGTACAATGGATGCACACTGTCTAGAGCGTGGGGAGGTGATCATATAAATTAATGCATAATTTAAATAAACACATGAGTAAGTGTGGTAGGACTTACAGAGGTAGGGCCGGAGCGCCTGCCTCGTGCTCCCATGCATGGACCGGCGGTGGTAGCGCTGGGGCCCGCCGGTTCCGTGCGATCCGGAGCGTGGCTTGCCATATTGCCTCGACGACGAGGTAGATGTCCTCACGCAGAGCGGGTCATGCGTGGCTTCGTCGTATGCTCGGACACAGAGGGACCCCCATGGCGATCGCAGGGGGAAGCATGGCTTCGGCCTCGCATACCATGTAGAAGGGTAATTCCCGTGACCCGGCCCTGGGAAGTCTGGCTGGTCTCCGACATAGAGGAGCCAGTATCCCCCGACGGCTCTGGGTGCAGCGTCTACACCAGTTGTGTGGGTCTGCTCGGCGTGGACCTGGCACACATTGCATCTCCTAACCGGTTTGACGGCGTCTAGGTGGCTCTCGGTCAGTAGGAGCCATACCGGATGGCTTAACCAACCAGCGTGCGGGACGATGAGCGTTCCCAACACTTGCCTCCGTGGACTACTGCGAGCTGGTCGCAGCCTTCCTCCCGGGTTATGCACCGCAATAGGATGCCGTGGCGCCACGTCAGTAAAGATACCAGCGCGTATCACTTAGCCATCCGCACAATCCGTTCAGCGAATGCACGTTCATCAGGAAGGATGTCTTTCAAGGAGTCCCAGACCTCCGTGGTCCATGCATCGGGACTACTTGAGCTTCTGGATCTTGGGTGCTGGGTAGCACGGAGTCCCCAAGGCGCATACGATCCTTTGGCTGGCTCCATGGCTGCATGGCCGCCGGGACCGCCAGCTTCGAGGTGCTGGTCTCGCCCCCTTCGCCCGGTCGGCACTCCGGGGTGTGAGTCGCAGCAACATCCCTTCGAAGGATCCTTGGAGCTCCGGGGCTCCGGTGGAGACCTTCGCTGTCAGGTTGTTGGCGACGGTGTCGTCGGCGCGCAGTACATGGCACAGGTCCAGGGTACCCAAACCGCTCCCCCGTTGGCATGAGGAGCAGCACGCCGCCGAGGTAGAACGTCCAGTGGGGCTCGGTGAAGACCGATGCTCGGGGCTCCGGTTCTCCATCTTCAGGGCCCCCCCCCTGGGATGCTTGGTGGTGGCGTCCACCTGACCACAGAGTCAGTCAGTGCTTGGCTCTTGACTGTCTAACGTGGTCGGGAGCTCAGCTTGAACTCCGCCGTCTTCGGGCTGTCTTCCGGCTTCGGAGGCTGGCATTGAGTGCCAATGACGCCCGTCTTCTGCTCTGGCGCACTTGTCCGCCAGGCTGAAGAGCTCTGAGAGGTCTTGCACCTCCTTGGTGGCCTACTTCTCGAGCATCTTCTTGTCCCTCACACCTTGTCGAAATGCGACCACCGCAGAAGCACTTTGAATGTGCGGGATGGTGTTGCGTATCTGGGAGAACCGCTGGATAAAGGAGCGCAACGTCTCTCTAGGTTGTTGCTGGATGGCGTGGAGGTCGAGCTCCGTGCCAGGCCTTGTGTAGGAGCCACCGAAGTTGGCGGTGAACTGCCGGCAGAGCTCTCCCCAGGAGGTTATGGAACCCTGGGGGAGGTTCATGAGCCAAGACCGGGCTGGGCCGGTCATGGCGACGGGGAAGTAGTTGGCCATGACGGCCTGGTCCCCTCCTGCAGCAAGGACGGCGGTGGAGTAGATCTGGAGGAACTCCGCCTGGTTGACGCTGCCGTCGTACTTCTCGGGCAGGTGCGGCCAAAACTTGCGCGGCCACCTCGCAAAGCGAAGGTGGGGCGCCAGGGCCGCACATCCTGCTCCTGTTGCTGCAGGCGTTGGTGCCGCAAATGCTTGGTTTGCTGCTGGCACTGTGTACCCCGGTATGGGCAAGGCTGCGCCATAGACCGGGGGCACCATTTGAAGGGCATATGGCTGTGGCATATGCTGCGTGGCATATGCCTGGGGCAGAGATCGCGTGGCGAAGGTCTGCGCCTCAGGCAGGGTCGAGGCTGACGTCATGCTGTCGCCGGCTCTTGGTTGCGACGCCTTTCTCTTCGTCGCTCGAGGAATACTCGGGTATCTTGGCCCAAGTGGCATCGTTCTAGCTCTGTCCTCAGGTCCAACGATGGGAGCCTGGTGGAGCTGGAATCCGCCGTCTGCCCATCAACCATTGGCGTGCGCGTCAGCGACACAGCTGGTTGGCGGGGGCGTCGTCCCCGCCAACGTCGAGGGTTTGCGGCGGCGACGACGACACGGTCTACTTCGCGAATCCACTGCTGGGTCGCTGACTGAGGCGCGTCCCCAGCAGGTGGATTGTGCAGTAGCGCTCTTGCTGCAGCTAGCGCGCCCCCGTGGGGGACGCTCATCGCTGCAGAGGATCTGACGCTCACTGGAGCCTGCGTTGCGGAGTCGGCGTTGCCAGAGTCGGCTGCTGGCTTCCAGCTTGCGCCGACACACTCCATCCAGAGTGTGTCGACACGTACTCCCCGCTAGTCACGGTCCGTCGTGAACGCGGGGGAGAAGAGCTTGCCGCTGAAGGAAGCTTCGTCATCTTCGTCGGCAGAAGCTCGTCGCGCAAGGGAAAAAGCCCCTTCCTGGCGCGCCAAATGTCGAAGTGTGTGGTCGACACTTCCCCCGGACCTGCTCTGGGCAGCCCGCGGAGGTTCTTTTTTGGAGGGGCTAGTCGCTTGCGGAGAGCTTAAGCGTTCGGAACGAGTGAGGGAGAAGCTTGACACGATGAGTTTTATGTGGTTTGGGCCGCCGGAGCGTAAAACCCTACGTCCACGGTGAGCAGAGGTGCTCGCTGTATTGCTTGTTGCTCAGAACCGGAGTCCTGAGCTTGAGGGTGAGTGATGTCTTGGATGCGAGTTCTCAGGGTTCGAACCCAAGGGTGCGTATGGCTGGAGTGCCAACCCTTGCTAACGTTGCCTACCCGAGCCTTTTATAGTCCAAGGCTTGGGCGGCTTACAAGGTGGGCTCCGGGGACCCGACAAGTGGCCCCGGGGTGATTTCCTACCAGCTTCTATTTCTTGGCGCTTGCGTCAAGGTCCTCGTCCTGCCACCCTGCCCATGCTGCAGGCTAGGTGTAGCGTGCAGCCGTTGGTGATGGCTAGGACAGCGCTGCTTTGCTGGCCACGTGTCGGGCCCAGAGCTCTCCTCTGAGGAGAGGAGGAGCTCTGGCCCCACCAGACACATGGAGCCTTCGGAGCTCACCCCCGCGGAGGGGGCGAGGTCTGGCCTACTAGGCCACGTGGCAGGCCCGGAGCTATCTTCCGAGGGGAGGGAAGCTCCGGCCTTACTGGACACGTGGCTCCTTCGGAGCTCGCCCCGGCGGAGGGGGGAGGTCCGACCTTCTGGGCCACGCGGCAGGCCCGGAGCTATCCTCTGAGGAGAGGGGAGCCCCGGCCCAGCTGGACACGTGGTGCCTTCGGAGCTCACCCCTGCGGAGGGGGCGAGGTCCGGCCTTCTGGGCCACGTGGCAGGCCCGGAGCTATCCTCTGAGGAGAGGAGAGCTCTGGCCCTGTTGGACACGTGGTGCCTTCGGAGCTCGCCCCTGCGGAGGGGGCGAGGTCCTTAGGCGGTTTCACCCTGTGCGCGGGGGTACCCGGTATTGAGGGTACCGACAGCCCTGATTCAGAAATCTTGTTAGGGAATCCTAGCTTATGCAATCCTTTGTCATTCTTGATTATTCATACCCACTTTATCTTCCTTGTCAGAAAACATGTCGGGATCAAATGAAATTCTCTCCGACTTTGAGGCAGAAATGGATCAAGATGTCATATCTCATCATCCAGAGTCTCGTTCCAAAAAGAGACAAGATCACGTTGACGAGCCCTCACTCACCCCACCTAGAGTTCGCCGAAAGGTCACAATCAAGAGACCAGCCTCAAGAGCAAATGTGGCTGGCTCTAGCTCGGCGGCTCAACGCCAAGTCAAGGGCAAGGGAAAGGGGCTTGCTTCTGGCCCAATCGGTCCCCTCAAGATGACAGCTCCAAGGCAGGGACATAGGGACCCCTTGGAGCAGAAATTCAATGGCAAAGGGAGCAAAGTGGCATGGAACCTGAGGAAGTTTGATGCCTACAGCTTCGGCAAAAAGGCAGCCGACAAGAGATTTTGGAGTAACTTTCACTCGGACTACTACAGTTCAGTGTACCTCCAAATGAAGACTCCAGTGATCCGAAGTCAATGGATCGACTGGACGTACTTTGAAAGGAAAAGTTGTGAAGCTTTTGAGGAGGATATAGAGTGTAACACCCCAAAACCTGTTAAGAGGGGAATTTAAAAATTTTTGGACGTATTGCATGTGGTGCAGAAATTCAAATTCAAATTGGAATTCAAATTCAAATCAAAACAGAAAAGAAAAGGAAAAAGAAAAACCCCACCGGCCAGTGGGCCGAAACCCACCAGCCGACCCAATCTCCCCGCGCCAGCCCCAAACCCGCGCCCCTCTCTTCCTCTCACTGACACGCGGGGCCCGCGTGTCATCCCTCACCTCCCGCGCGCCCGGCCGACCCCGGGACTCTTCTCGCACCCGAATCCAAATCACCTCCGGAAACCCGCGCCCCAGCCCGAATTCCGGTCCGGGACGTCTCCAACTCGATCCCAACAGACCGCCGCCCTCCCTCGTCTATATAAACGCCGGCATCGCCCTGTCCCCGCCCTCGATCGGCTGTTTTTCCTCCCGGTGAGAACCGAAGCTTCTACCGCAGTTTTCCTTCGATCCTCGCTCGGATTTCCTGATCTAACGCGCTGATCATGTTCCACCGCCTCCGGGGAATCTCGCAGGTGAAGGAAACCCGGTGTTTTGCGCTCTAGACACAGCTCCGACGAGCACCGCCGCGTTTTCACTTTGGACCTCGTCGCCGACCGCCTTCCAGGGCCTCTGAGCTCAAGAAAAACCCCGAGGTGAGATCCCCTACCTCCCCTCTTCCGTTCCGTGCCAAGAAATCCAAGTTTTAGGAAGTACAGACGAAAACACGAAGTTCTCCGGCGAGATCGCCGCCTCCCGCCGCCGGGCAGCGCCGCTCGCGCACGGCCAGGGCGACGTGGCCCCCTGAGGCCCGTCCATTTTAAATCGTGCGGTTCCTATTAGATCTAACCCGTATCGCTTCGCGTTATAATCTCAGCCGTCTATTTTAAATCGGATGGTCCACATCAGCCCCGCGTTATAAAGGCCAGTATTCTTACGCGCTACCCCCTGGGGATCTCAGAAAACACGAGCTAGCCCCAGAAACTTCTGATCTAGCCCCTGGAACTTCAGAAATTCATGTAAATTCATTTAAAAATCAGTTTTAGCCCCTGAACTTAATAAAATTAGGAAAACCCCTCTGTTATGTGTAGTTAGACCCCTGAAAATTTATGAAATAATAAATTAGACCCTGCAGTAGTGTGGATTTACCTTTTTGACCCTATATGATATTAAATTCAGAAATTTAAATATGTGACTAGGATTTAAATTTAAAAGGTAAGGCAAACACATGTACAAATTCAAAATTTAAACTCTCCTAGCACTTGGAAAACTTTAGAATGAGTTAAAAATAGATTTTTAGGCTGAAATGAATCTGTCTAATTGATTGTTCACATTTATTAGTTATAGGAACACATTTTAGGTTAGGAAATAATTCTGAAAATTGGTAAAATAAATTTAAATTAGTTCAAGTCATAGGAGAAGTTCAAAAATATATTATTTGATATTTTAGATCAGAACCTATTCTGTTTAGATGATATGCCCTACTATTTAATATTAAAATTCACTTTTAGGCATAGAAAATAAATCTGAAAAATATAGGAAAATAGGTATGCATAATTAGAAAAATGATAAATGAAGTTCTCCAAATCCAAAAGCTTCAATTTAGGATTTGGTAGAAGATCTGAAAACCTATTTGGAGTAGGAAAATACCTTTTATACAAACTTTGTGGCTAAGAAGTGTAATAATTAAATATAAAGAATTTGTTCAGATTGGAACTTCATATATAGTGTGCAAATAGAAATCTGAACATAGAAGTTAGAAATAATATATGTATGTTTAAAAGTACATGTAGGCCAAAAATCAACACATCTAGGATAACCACAACACTTAGTAATGTGAATGACTCCCATATATATGTATGTGTGGTTTGTATGAAGTGAAAGTGTGAACTATGTCTTATGGATTGTCGTTTTTTTTGATATGTGTATTGGCATGAGTAGAACCTGCCCCAGAGCAAGTTCTCCCCTTCCAAGACCAAGACTTTCCATTCCCAGAGCAGCAGGAAGAAGGCAAGTGTCCTTGACCACTTTGATCCTATGCTAGGATGTGTAGATAGAATTATTTGCATTGTCAATTGAAATATGAAACCCATGCTAGGAAGTTTCCCTAGAATTGCATTACCTTGTTTCCTTGTAACTTGGGTTGGGATTTATTTTATCATGTCATTTATTTATATGCTCATGCTTAGAATGGGATAATTGGGATATGAGATCATCAATTTATTTACCTTACTCTTGAATGAGATATTATGAGTTATGTAGAGGTAGGGATCGAGGCAAGTTGGATGATTTGGTTGGTGCTGGGTGCACGAGACTCGGGTTTGTGTTTAGTACTTGCCTGGATCCTAAGGACCGGTTCATGGAGCATGTAACCTGGCTTTACCGTGCCAACCACATGCTGAGATGGGGCAGCTTAGCCAATTAATTAGGTGTATCCCCGACGTAGTATGGGTGTTTTGGATGGTGCGGGGAATAGGTGTCAGCTGGACTACCATATGAACCGCAAGGCTCAAGAGGGGGCCACTGCAGCGGGGTTGGAGCCTCTTGTATGTTGTTAGGGGTGAAACCTCAGTGGGCCCACGCTCGTCGGGAATCCCTTTGTAAAGGCTTCGTAGTGATCTCCTGTCTACACACCTGGGAAGTGTGAATGTGGTTCGCGGCCACTGGCATAATGAAGGTTCTTTTAGTCCACCCGGCAACGGGGGATGAAATCACTACATGTGGGTACAGTAGTGCAAACTCTGCAGAGTCAAAACTGTCATGACAGCCGTGCTCACTGTTAAGAGCGGCTTGGACTTATTCATGATTAGAGGATGATGGATTTGAAAGTTGTGAATGTTAAGCAGGGAGCTTAACATTGGAAATGATGTCATGGTTATTTAATTTTGATGATGGGTTGGGAGATTGGGACCATTTCACCTGTGTAGTAATGTAGGTGCTTAATAAGCCAAGGTGATAGGTATTATTTGCGTAGTGCTTTAACCATGAGTTCAACCTCTCCTTGCTCTAGCCATGCATGACATAACTTTCCCACACTTGCTGAGACCAACGGTACTCAAACTCGCATATTTGTTGGTTTAAATTGCTGCTCATTTCAAGGGGATGATGTGGTGTTCAATGACCAAGACTTCTAACCCGAAGAAGGATTCTAGGTTCATGGAGTCCTCTAGGCAACGCCTGTGACGGAGGCCACAAGATTTATATTCCATTGCTGTTTTATTTACATATTATGAACTTATTATCGTCCATCGAGACGTATGCTATGTAAGACTTATTTATATTCGACACATGGCTTGTAATAAATGATGCTTCACTATTTGTCATCACATGTATGAGAAAATGATCCTGGCATACATGTGATATCCACTCGGTTGTTCTTCGGAGAAACCGGGTGTGACATAGAGGCTGCAGATATACATGGACTCAAGGACCTGCTCGCCTTCAGGTACAACTAGAATGATGAGATCATCGCCCCGTTTTACTCGACCAGCCATTTTGCTCATGATGGAGAGGACAGAGTGACTTGGATGACACATGGATCCAAGTATACAATCTCCTACACTGAATTTGCCAGACTGCTGCATCTTGAGGACACCAATGATGATGAGATTGTGATTCACAATTTGGGACTGGTGGAGAAGGACAAGATGGAATTCCTCTATGATACTCGACTTCGTTTCAACCCTCCCTCAACCAAGAACATGAAGCCTTTCTTCATTGTTCTCAACAGAGTGCTCCGTAAGACAATCGCTCCAAAGGATGGAGATGCCGGGAGCGTCCAAGGTTATCTTAGAACCTTGATGAAAGTGATCAGCAGGAGGAGAAGATTTAACATCTTCGACTATATTTGGAATGACATGGTAAACATATCCTGCACACCAAGCCGCTCCTGTGGCCATGCTCCTTTCTTGATGTTCATGATTGAGAAAGTCACAGGAATTGAGTTTGTGAAGGATGTAGAGCACACCGCTCTAAGGCCTCAGAAGCCTCCTCAGACCTCCCTCCCAGCTGCTCCCTCACCTGGATCACCTGAAGAACATCCAGAGAGAGCGCATGAAGAGGCAAGGCCTGCATCCAAGACTAGGGCCTCTCCACAGAAAGGTTCCTCCAGTGGGATCATGAAGATTTTGGCTGCTATCTTCAGCTCTTGCCGCAAAACTGAAGTGAAGCTACATAAGATGAACAAGGCAAGAAAAGCAGAGATGAGATACATGAAGGCCAATGTTAAGGAAATATGCCAAAAACTGAAGATTGAGCCCGTTGGATCCCCGATCATCTCAGAGGACTCTGCATCTGAGTTTACAGAGCTTCCTCCCCTCTCTCCTTCAGAGTGTGCCTACTTTGGCACGACGAGTGGTGCCTCTCCTTCTCTTCCTCAGGCTGATGACGAAGATGAAGAAAGGACGGACAACGAGGAGTGAGCCGGCCATGACAAGCAGATCTCTTCTCTCCTTCTTTTTGGTGTCTTGATGCCAAAGGGGGAGAGATTGAGGGAGAGTCCTATAGGTCGTGTAGGTCTCTTTTTGTATCCTAGCTTATGAGACAAGCTTGTGTAAGACTTATGCGACCATTACTTATGCGACCATTATGCGTTTGTAAAACTTATGTTATCATTATGCTTTTGTGAGTTATCATTAGGCTTTTGTGAGTTGACTATGTTATGCTTTTGATGAATGATGTAACTCTTGATAATTATGCTCATAATGATATTTACATCAAAATTACTGCTCAACCATGTAGTTTTTGCACCCCACCATAAAGAGTGCACATATGTTTCATGTCTTAATTGCCCATTTTTGTTCAAAACTCATATGTGCACACTTTATGAAAATCTGAATTCTTATTGTCATATTTGTGAGATCTCAATTGGTTGTCATCGATCACCAAAAAGGGGGAGATTGAAAGTGCATCTAGGCACCTCTTGTGGGTTTTGGTTGATTTATGACAAACAAATGAGACCCTAACAAAATTGTTGAGAATAAGCACAGGTACTCAAAGAAATTAAGACGAAAGTGCAAAAAGAAAGGAGGAGGATCCAAATGGATAAGAGCTCAAGAACTGAAAAGAATAGGTCACTTAGTATAGAGTGTGTTGGAGAAACACACCCCAAGAACTCAAGAGAAAGAAATCAAACTTAGTGCACAATTTCAACAAGGCCGGACTAGTCCGATTTTCTTTCTGACCAGAAAACGGACTAGTCCGATATCATCCGGACAAGTTTGATTTTGTCTCTGGACAGAAAACGGACTAGTCCGCAAAATTACGGACTAGTCCGATATCTCACAACACTTAGGGTTTTCTAAATACAGCACACCGGACTAGTCCGGAGTCAACCACGGACTAGTCCAGACATCGCAAACCCTAACGTACCCTTTGGAAACCCGACTATAAAAAGAGGTGTACGGCTATACCAACATAACTTTCGACCCCCCTGCGCCGTCACACCTCCCAAGAGCCCAAAATTCACCTCTATCCATACATTCTAACCCAAGAAGGATCAATTCTTTTGGATTGGCAATTGATCAAAGGAGAGACTAGTTCTACATCATATTGAGCTCTTGGGTTTGATCTCTCACACACTTTTCATTGTTAATTGTTCATCTGTTGAGTGTGTTGAGACGTGTTAATTTATTTGTTGTAATTCTTGGGGAGCCCTCAACATGTGAGAAGGCCCCTTGAACAAGTTTATTTCCCTTTGTGATTAGTGGAACAGAATCGGCCTTTGTGGCGATTCGACGAGGGTAGGATTGGAGAAAACCCGGTCCTTAGTGGACTCCTCAACGGGGACGTAGATTGCCTTCGTGGAATCGAACCTCGGGATAAACACTTGTCTTCCACTCTTGTTTATTAATTGTTCATCATTTTAGAGTGTTTAATCAATCCTTTGAAACTCACGTTCAAGCATTAACATCAAGTTGATTCCTGTCATTCATTGTATTATTGTTGCAATACATCTGAGTTATCGTTCAATTTCCGCTGCATAAAGTATTAAAAGTGAACATTGATCAACCTTGATCTCCCTGGTCCACATATACCAGACTAGTCCGCCTAGTACCAAACTAGTCCGATTTTTCTCTGTTTAGAAAACGGACTAGTCCGCACTCTACCGGACTAGTCCGATTTCTCTGTATTTGATAGACTACTAAGTGTTTCAGGTTTCAACAAAGCATCAAAAAGCCTATTCACCCCCCCCTCTAGGCTACATTCATCAAGCACTCCCGTGGACGTAGGGTATTACGCTCCGGCGGCCCGAACCACGTAAATCTCGGTGTTCATCCGCTCCCTCGAACCCAATCGCGTCATCCTGGCATGTGCTCGCATGAACCGGTCCTTAGATCTACGGCAAGTAAACCACCATCTCATTCTATCACTTCCACGAACCAGGCTTGCCTAGATCTCCCTTTGATTCATGTTCATTAACATCAAGATCTCATTATCAATATTCTCATGAGTGCAGTAGCTAGACACATCCTATCGCTTCCCATAACCCATAGATTAGCGAAGCAAAAAGCAAAAACCGACCATACCTGACTCAAAAACTTCCCTGGCGTCAAGGGTGGTTAACAAAACTAGTAAACTCCTATAAAAGGGTTTCCCATCAAGTTGACTCAAGCATTCACAGTTTTCGCAAACACAACAGTTTTCCAAAAACATGGGATCAATATGGTAAAGGGGGACTTGCCTTGTTCCTGTGGCTTCTGTTGCTATGGGATCTCGAATTCCTGGTGTTGTGGCTCGTCGTAGATAGCTCCTTGAGCTTGTCCCTCTACTCACGATCACGCATATACAAGGTTCACATCAATCAATTATCATGCACAAACTTTACCCAAGATGCAATGATGCATATGCATGCTAATCCTATGATGCAATTTTTATTAGATCGGTTTGTACGTGTTCTTGCATATTTGCATGGCTTGCATGGGGTTTCACGATGAACAGAGGTGTAGAGATCAAATGTGGACGTGGCAATGATCTTGACTCAAGATCTAGATCAGACCGATCAACACGTGATCTGTTCACGAAAAAGCTTCTGTTCGAAGGGATCGAAGAACAGATGCAAAGAAACTGCGATGATGTCGTAAGGTGGTAATGGAAACCTACCTTGCTTCCTTTGGGTCCTCCCTCCTAGCAAAAATAGATCGTCGGGGCTCTCTTTCGGCGGCGGCGATCGTGTCTGGGCTCGTCGACGGTCTCTCCGGTGGTCAAACTCCGGTGAAGGGGTTTAGCTCGACGAGTTTGGGGCTAGGGCCTCTAAGTCATCGACTTGGGAGGTGGAAAAGAAGTACGTGGTTGCGACCAAAGGTTCTAGGTTCTATTTATAAGAGGGAAACGAAGAGTCCTACTCTGATCGGAATTCAAATAAGAGTCCTATTCAAATTGTTTTTTTGAATCTTAATAACTTATCTTCAATTGATTTGGTGCGGTAGCAACATGGAATTTGTGTCGGTTTCCTTCCGTGTCGGTATTCCCGCGCGTATAGAAGGAAAAATCACTTCAGATCTCGTCACCTCCGTGGTGATGAGCTCCGGAGGCTCCACGTGTCCAGCGGGGGTCGGGCCTCCCTTTTCCGCAGAGGCGGGCTCCGGTTGTGCCGCGTGTCAGGCGGGCGAGACCTCCCTCTCCCATAGAGGTGAGCTCCGCATGCGCCACGTGTCTGGAGGGCGGGACCTCCCTCTCTCTCAGAGGCGAGCTCCGCGAACGCCACGTGCCCGTGCCGGACCTCCCCTCTCTTCGGCGGTGGCTCCGAATGTGCCATGTGTTAGTGTCGGACCTCCCCTCTCTTCGGAGGTGAGCTCCGATAGTGCCACGTGTCCTAGCAGCGTCAGACTTCCTTTCTGCTCAGGGATGAGCTCCGAGGTTGACTCGTGTCCAACAGTGATGGACCTCCCGGAGCTGAGCTCCGAGGTCGATACGTGTCCATCAGCGTCGGACCTCCTGGAGGTGAGCTCCGGAGGTGACACGTGTCTAGCGGGGCCGGACCTCTTGGAGGTGAGATCCGAGACTGACAGATGTCTCTCGCGGCTGGTACTCTCTTTTCCGCAGTAACTAGCTCCGAAGGCGACACGTGTCCTGCGGGCTGACCTCGCTCCTCTGCAGAGGCTAGCTCCGGGGGCAACACGTGTCCCACGGGGTCGGACCTCGCCCCTTTCACAGAGGCAAGCTCCGAGCATGCCACGTGTCTGGCGGTGCCGGACCTCTCCCCACAACGCAGGGATGAGCTCCAAACATGCCACGTGGCCAGCAGGCCGTGGGAAGTGTCTACAGCGCTCCTCGGTGAACTGGAATTTACTCTTTTTGGCTATCTTTTTTATTCTTTATCTGTTCCTACTTCTTTTAAAATGCTTTTCTCTATATAAAATATGAATGCATGCAGAAATCGAAATTGAGGGTGTCACAAATCTACCTCCCTTAAATTGAATCTCGCCCTCGAGATTTGCTAGTGGAGAATAGATGAGGGAATTCTGTCTTGAGGTCTTCTTCACACTCTCATGTGGCTTCAACTTCTGTGTGATGGCTCCATTGTACCTTGCACCAACGGATCACTTTGTTCCTCGTGACCCTTTCCTTCACGTCCAAAATTCGGACAGGGTGCTCTACATAGGTCAGATCCTCTTGAAGTTCAAGTTCATCCATCGATACTTGTTCTTCTGGTACTCTCAAGCACTTCTTGAGCTGGGATACATGAAACACGTCATGCACGTCGGAGAGGTGCGTTGGGAGCTCTAGTTGATAGGCTACTTCTCCTCGCTTATCCAAAATCTTAAATGGCCCAATGTAGCGAGGTGCTAGCTTGCCTTTGACGCTGAAACGTCGTTGTCCACGGATAGGCGATACCGGTATACGAAGTCTCCTACTTCAAAAGTCAACTTCCTTCGCCTATTGTCCGCATAGCCTTTCTGTCGCGACTGAGCAGCCTTCAAGTTCTCCCGTATTGTTTGGACTTGCTTCTCAGCTTCTTGTAGCACTTTGGGTCCAAACACTTGGTTTTCTCCGGTCTCGTTCCAAAACAACGGTCTTCTACACCGTCTACCATATAATGCTTCGAATGGTGACATCTTCAAGCTAGCTTGATAGCTATTTTTATAGGAGAATTCGGCATACAACAATCTCCTATCCCAACTACGCCCATGTTTCAAGGCGCAAGCTCTCAACATGTCTTCCAAAATTTGGTTTGTCCTCTTGGTTTGTCCATCAGTCTGCGGGTGGTAGGCGGAGCTAAAATCCAGTCGTGTACCCATAGCTTCATGCAGCTTCTTCCAGAACCTAGAGGTAAACTGAGTACCCCGGTCTGAAACTATCCTCTTCGGGACTCCATGACGGCACACGATTTGCTCCATGTACAGCTCAGCTAATTGTGCAACGTTGTACGCGGTCTTAACAGGAAGAAAATGGGCTGTTTTCGTCAATCGGTCCACGATAAGCCAGATGGAGTCGTAACCCGACTGAGTACGTGGCAATCCGGCGATGAAATCCATACTGATGTCTTCCCATTTCCACTCGGGTACCTTTAAGGGTTGCAACAGTCCAGCGGGTCTTTGATGTTCAGCCTTCACCCGTTGGCATGTGTCGCATAAGGCAACATGTTCAGCTATGTCCCTCTTCATACCATCCCACCAATAACAAGTCTTTAGGTCCTTGTACATCTTTGTACTGCCGGGATGTATGGAATAAGGTGAGTCATGTGCCTCCTTTAATATCGTGTCGCGAATGTGCTTCACGTTAGGCACACAAATTCTTTTTCCTAGCCAAAGCGTACCCTTCTCGTCTTCCTTGAAGTCCTTTTCTATGCCTTGTCGGATTCTTTCCTTGATCTCCTTGATTTTCTCATCCGTTGCTTGGCCATTTCTTATCTCTTGTTCCAGCGAAGAGTGGAGTTCCATCACTTCCATCTCATTCAAGAACCCGAGATGTAACCGTTCAAACTCCTTGCGCAGCTCGGGTGGTAGCTCCCGAACCGTGAGATGGTGACATGCTCCCTTTTGGCTCAATGCATCAGCTACTACATTGGCTTTTTCGGGGTGATAGTTGATTCCAACATCATAATCCTTGATAAGCTCCAACCATCGACATTGCCCCAACTTCAAATTCGTTTGGGTGAATATGTACTTGAGGCTTTTATGATCCGTATAGATCTTACATCGGTGGCAAAGGATATAATGTCTCCAAATCTTCAATGCATGCACCACGGCTGCGAGTTCCAAGTCATGTGTGGGTAATTCAACTCATGTTTCTTGAGCTGTCTTTATGCATAGCCTACCACTTGTCCTTCTTGCATGAGCACACATCCAAGCCCTTGTCTGGATGCGTCACAATATATGTCAAAGTTCTTGCTTACATCCGGTAATACTAGAACCGGTGCTGTGGTTAGCCTTTTCTTGAGCTCCTCAAAGCTTTCTTGGCACGCTGGTGTCCATTGGAAGGCTTTTCCTTTCATTAGCGATTCCGTCATAGGTTTTGCTATCTTGGAGAAGTCCTTGATGAACCGTCGGTAGTATCCAGCCATCCCAAGAAAACTCCGAATATCCCTCACGTTCTGCGGTTGGTTCCACTTCAGAACATCTCCCACTTTTCCGGGATCAACCGATACTCCTTCCTCGTAGATGATGTGGCCTAGGAACGATATCTCCTTTAGCCAAAATTGACACCTGCTGAGCTTGGCATACAATTGATGCTCTCGCAACTTTTGCAATGTTCAATCTCAAATGTTCTTCATGTTCCTCCTTGCTTTTCGAATACACCATGATGTGGTCAATGAAAACCACGACGAACTTGTCCAAGTACTCAATGAAAACCTTGTTCATGAGGTACATGAAATATGCGGGTGCATTCGTAACCCAAAAGACATAGCGGTATATTCATATGAACCATACTGTCGGTACCCTCAATATGGGGTACCCCTGCGCACAAGGGAAAATCGTCCCCTTCCGCAGGGGCGAAATCCTAGGGCATCCAAGCCGGACCTCCCTTCTCTGCAGAGAGAGCTCCGAAGGCTCCACGTGTCCTGTGAGGCTGGACCTCCCCTCAAAGGAGAGCTCCGGGCCGCCCCGTGGTCAGCAGAGCCAGATCTCCCCCCTCTGCGGGGAGAGCTCCGAAGGCTCCACGTGTCCTGCGGGGCCGGACCTTCCTCTCCTCAGAGGAGAGCTCCGGGCCCGCTACGTGGCCAGCAGAGCCTTACCTCCCCCCTCCGCGGGGAGAGCTCCGAAGGCTCCACGTGTCCTGCGGGGCCGGACCTCCCTCTCCTTATAGGAGAGCTCCGGGCCCGCCACGCGTCCAGCAGAGTCGGACCTCCCCCTCCGCGGGGAAAGCTCCGAAGGCTCCACGTGTCCAGTGGGGCCGGACCTCCCTCTCCTCAGAGGAGAGCTCTGGGCCCGCCACGTGGCAGCAAGCAGCGCTGTCTAACCGGCGCGGTAGGCAGCAGGAGTAAAGCCACACCATACCTTGCTCGTACAAGGTATTCAAGACCCACGCCTTCCCAAGATGCGGTATTGAAGACCCGCGCCTTCCCAAGACGCAGAGACGCGGGGCACGCCCCGCGTCAGGAGGCGTTGCGCCTAGTCACATCGCGGTGAAGACAGGCACGCAATGTCAGAAGTTGTACACCAATAAACGCAGCGACAAGACATCCCCTGTCGCCCCTGCCATCATCAACCACTACGCCTAGCTTGCGGCGTGGGTAGGGCGGCAGGTCGGAGACTCAGAAGCCCTCGCCAGAGACAACTACCAGCGTTATTGCAGATACGGTAGATGGCAGGGATCACCCCGGGACAACCTGTCGGGTCCCGGGGCCCACTTTGTAAGCCACCCGAGCCTTGGACTATAAAAGGCTCGGGTAGGCAAAGTTACAAAGGGTTCGGCCCTTTGCACTCTCACACTCAGCATTCGACCCATAGACATTCAGTTCACCCTCAAGCTTAGAACTACGGTTCTGAGCACCAAGCAATACAACGAGCACCTCTGCTCATCGTGGACGTAGGGTATTACACTCCGGCGGCCCGAACCACGTAAAAAACCCTTGTGTTCATCTGTTTCCTTCGTCCAGTACAGCGAGACTCACGTAGGGGGACTAGCCCCTCCGAAAAAGAACCTCCGCGGGCTGCCCAGTGCAGGCCCGGGGGAAGTGTCGAAATCTACACTTTGAAATTTGGCGCACCAGGTAGGGGCTTTTCCCTCTCTGAAAGTGCATCTAGATAATCCCCGTGGTTTTTGTTGATTGATGACGACAATTAAGATGCTAATAAGTTTCTACTGAGTATGAGCACAGGTGTTTATCAAAGAATTGGATATGGAGTCTCTCAAGAAGCAAAAGGAAAAGAAGAAGACTTGGAAGAGTTGAAAATAGCATTTTCTATTAATCTTCACATTTTTCTAGTTGTGTATAGGGTCTTCTCTTTTAGAGTGCTTGAGAATCACTAGAGAGCTCAAACGAAGGATAGAACGTTAGAATCATGAGATGATGTAGTCATAGATATGAAGAAAAGGGAAGACCGGACTTGTCCGGACAAATGGCCAGACTAGTCCGTTCATAACCGGACTAATCCGCTTTAGACCCGATAAAGAGTCTCTGAGTCAGTTCGGACTAGTCCGTTAAAGGCCGGACTAGTCCGCTGTTGTGTGAGTCTGAGCCGTTATGAGACTAAGTCTCAGAAGGCCGGACTAGTCCGCTAAGCGTACTAAGCCGCTTAGGTCCGGAGAAGAAGTCTCTGAGTGTCATCGGACTAGTCCGCTCCACAGGCCGGACTAGTCCGATCTTTTCAGACTAGTCCGAAATAGGACAGAACAAAGGTTCCTGTGTGAGCTCGGACTAGTCCGAGGTTGGCTGGACTAGTCCGCAGCTCCAGTTGAGAGAGTCTTTTAGACTAAGTCTGGTAAGACCGGACTAGTCTGCCCTTTGGGCCAGACTAGTCCGCCCTTACCAGACTAGTCCGTTCTCATACGGAACAAAGGTTCCTGACTGAGATTGGACTAGTCTGGGGTTTCATGACCGTTTGATTTCAACGGTCACTAAAACTTTATTTGGTAAGCCGTGACGTGAGTGGTCCCTCAAGATCGGACTAGTCCGGGGTTGGGACCGGACTAGTCCGGACTTTAGTTGGTAACGGCTAAATGCCGGGATTTCTATAAAAGGAGACCCCCCGGCTGAGAATTGAAAATACATGAACCCAAGCGCTGAAAACTCATTCCTAGAGCTCTTCTAAGCCTCTTTCCTCACCTTCTAGACCCCTAAGATCGGATCTTAAGGAGTTAGTGGTTCTTGTGAGAGGAAAGACGTGGTGACCGACGTTTGAGCTCTCGGTTTGATTCCTTTGCACTCTAACTGTTATTTTGAGTTCTCAACAGTTGTACTTTGAATTCTAGAACTGCTTGGTTTGTGTAGGGAGCCTCAAAGTGTGAGTAGCCCCTAAGAGCATTGTATTCACATTCGATTGATAGTGAGAAAGCCCGGGCTTGATCTTGGTGATCGCTCGGTGAGGGAAGGGTTAGAAAAGACCCGGTCCTTGGTGGACTCCTCAACGAGGACGTAGGTTCCTGTGTGGAATCGAACCTCGGGATAAATCGTGTCTCTTGTCTTCTCTACTATCTTACTTGCTCACTAGAATTACTTGTTAAACTTTCATTGTGTTATTTTCTGCAAATTGTTCTATTATTTTGCAATCTGATTATTCTCAACTAATTTGTGATATCATTTGACTACCCCATATTTTCAGCTCAAACAAACTTAACAGGAAACCTAAAACACAAATTAGGCTTAGACCGGACTAGTCCGACCTCATACCGGACTAGTCCGGCCCACTCTGGTTTTATCCGCTCTTTATTTTAATTTCAGGTTTTATTAGTCTATTCACCCCCCCTCTAGGCAACTTTCAATTGGTATCAGAGCCTAACTCTCCACAAAAGCTTAACCGCTTGGAATGGAGATGGGGGACAAGGTCGGTAGCCAAATTGATCTCAACAAGGGAAAAGGAGCAAGTTCGAGCGACTTTGAAGAACAAGGTTCTAATCCACCTCCCATAGTTGCTCCTCCACAAGACGTTACAAGCTCAGAAGAAGATGAAGTTCTTCGTCTCATGGCACTCCTCAAAAAGAAGAAGGAGTAGGCTAAAAGGAAAAAGAAGGAGAAGTTAGAGAAGAAACTCAAGAGTAGTCAACAAGACTACTCGCGATATCCTTTTAACTATGAACGACTAAATTCTCATTCCAGTTATTTATCAATTCCTCTAGGCAAACCACCTCACTTTGATGGAACTAACTATACAATGTGGAAACACAACATGAAGTTGCATCTAATTTCCTTGAACCCAAGTCTTTGGCATGTGGTATGTTCAGGTATAGATATCCCCGAAGACGAGGATGAACTCACTCTAGAACAAGAACAACAAATCCATCGCAATACACAAGCAGCAGCCGTGCTCAACTCATCTTTGAGCATTGAAGAATTTAACAAGGTAGATGGGTTGGAGCTTGCCAAAGATATTTGGGACACCCTCAAGATCGCACATGAAGGAAACCGATCCGTGAGGGAAGCTAAGATTGAGATGATAGAAGGAGAGCTTGGAAGGTTTGCCATGGAAGAAGGCGAAACACCTCAAGAAATATACAACCGACTCAAAACTCTTATCAACAAGAGTCGGGCGTACGGATGCAAGAAATGGAATGACCATGAGGTGGTTAAAAGGATGATAAGAGCATTTATGCCTCACAATGTGACCCTATGCACCCTAATCCGGGAAAGTCCAAACTTTCATTTGATGACTCCGGATGAAGTGCTAGGGAAGATCATTAACCATGAGATGATGGAGAAGGAAGCCCAACACGTCAATGACTTAGCCAAGATCACTTCATCCAAGAAGAAGGGCATTGCTCTCAAGGCCACATCCAAGTCAAAGGCAAAAGAAACACAACTCACAAGTGAAGATGAAGAAAGTGATTATGAGAGCACAGACATGGATGATGAAGAAATGGCGTTCTTCATCAAAAGATTCAAAAGGTTGATGAGGAGAAGGAGAAGCTATCACTATGAGAACAAGAACAAAGACAAAGGCAAGTCAAGAACAAAGAAGACTTGCTACAACTGTGGAGAACATGGGCATTTCATTGTGAACTGCCCCCATAGCAAGGAAGATGACAAGAGAAAGAAGAAGGATGGGAAGCCGCAAGACAAGAAATTCTTCACAAGGAATAAGACATATGGACAAGCCTACATCGGAGAAGAATGGGACTCAAATGAAGAATCCTCCTCCGAAGATGAAGAAAAAGTGGCAACCGTAGCCATCAAGAGGCCAACCATGAAGAAATCACTCTTGCCAAACAAGGGTGATTGGAAGAGCCGAAGTCACACATGCCTCATGGCAAAGGAAGGAAAACGCAAGGTAATGACTAAACCTTCTAAGTTACATATTAAAGATGATAGTGACTTCGATAGTAGTAGTGAAAACGAATTCATGTTTAGAGGATTAAACAAAAAGGCTATAGCTAAAATGAAAATGCTATCGGATGAAATATTTGAACAAGAAGAGCTTCTCAATCAACAAGAAGAATTGCTTATCCTTAAAAAGGAAAGAAACCTTGAGATTGAGAAACTTCTTGAATTTGAGAGAGAAAAGTGTAGAACACTTGAAAGCGAACTTGCCATAAGCAAGGAGACATACGTTCATCTTAAAAGTGGGAATATAGCGCTTCAAGATGAACTTGTAAGTTTAACCAAGGCTCACAAGAATCTTGAAGCACAACTTGACTCACTTAAGTATAGCGTCCCAATTATTTCATCCTCTAAAAGCTCTCTCTCAACAAAGATAGGATCCAACATTAAAACTTGCAAATGTGCTAGCATTGTCTTAAACTTAAAAAATGAGCTCAAATATGCACAAAGCAAGAATACACACAAGAGTGGGATCTTTGATAAAGAAAAAATCAATTATGCATGCAGTGCATACACAATCACAAGATCTCCCTTCATCAAAGATGGACTTCGATATACTAGGGGAGGAAAGCAAAATGCTAGAATCCTTAAAAACAATAGCAAATTCGTAGCCTTCATGAAAGAAAACTCAAGTCAAGACAAGAGTAATAACCTTGCATCTACCTCACATAAGATTACCAAAAATGTAAAATCTATAGTATTTCATAATTTCGATGCATCTTATGTTCTTATGAAAAGCAAGTATGGTAAAGTTTATGCAAAATATGTTGGGCCACTCCACAAGAGTCTAAAAACTTGTGTGTGGGTGCCCAAATGCCTAGTAACTAACCTCAAAGGACCCAACCAAGTTTGGGTACCTAAGAGCAATTTTAAATTGTTTTGCAGGCCTACTCCTCCGGTGGCACTAAATGGGTGCTAGATAGTGGATGCACTAACCATATGACCGGAGAGAGGAAAATGTTTGTTGAGTATGAAGAAAATGATGATCCAAATGAAGGCATCTATTTTGGTGACAACAGCCAAGGAAGGGTACTAGGTATTGGTAAAATCGCAACCTCTTCTCAACACTTTCTTTCACATGTTCTACACGTTGAATCATTGGATTATAACCTATTGTCCATATCTCAACTATGTGAGAAAGGTTATAATTGCTTGTTTACTAACGAGGATGTGACCGTCTCTAGAAGAAGTGATAACTCAATTGCCTTTAAGGGTGTGTTAAAAGGAAAGCTTTACTTGGTGGATTTTTTCACAAGTAAAGCTCAGCTTGACACATGCTTAATAGCAAAAACCAACATGGGATGGCTGTGGCATAGAAGACTAGCCCATGTTGGAATGAGGAATTTACAAAAACTTCTAAAGGAGGATCACATCCGTGGACTAAAAGGTGTTGTTTTTGAAAAGGATAGACCATGTAGTGTGTACCAAGCAGGAAAGCAAATTGGAACAGCTCACCCCGCCAAGAACGTGATGACGACAACAAGACCATTGGGGATGCTTCACATGGACCTCTTCGGCCCTGTCACCTATATAAGCATTGGCGGTAACAAGTATGGTCTTGTAATTATTGATGATTATTCTCGTTTCACTTGGGTATTTTTCTTGCATGATAAGGGAGAAACTCAAGGAATCCTCAAAAAGTTCTTGAGGAGAGCTCAAAACGAGTTTTCGTCAAAAACTAAGAAGATTAGAAGTGACAACGGTTCTGAATTCAAGAACACTCAAGTAGAATAATTTTTGGATGAAGACGGCATCAAACATGAGTTTTCAGCCCCTTATACTCCCGAACAAAATGGGGTAGCTGAAAGGAAGAACCGGACACTCATAGAGATGGCAAGAACCATGCTCGACGAATACAAGACCTCGGCTCGATTTTGGGCGGAGGCAATCAACACCGCTTGTCATGCTACAAACCGCCTCTACCTCCATCGACTCTTAAAGAAAACCTCATACGAGCTCCTAACCGGTAACAAACCCAATATCTCCCACTTTCGAGTCTTTGGAAGCAAATGCTATATTCTTAACAAGAAGCCTAGGATTTCAAAATTTGCTTCGAAATTCGATGAAGGTTTCCTACTTGGTTATGACTAAAACACCTACGCTTATCGTGTCTTCAACAAAACCTCCGGGTGCGTTGAAATTGCACGTGACGTGGTGTTTGATGAAACTAATGGCTCCCAAGTGGAGCAAGTTGATCAATGTGTATTAGATGAAGAAGAAGCACCAAGTGAAGCACTAAGAAGAATGGGGCTTGGAGAAATCCGTCCTCAAGAAAATGCAGGACAAGATGCTACAAGCTCATCAAAAGCGGCACCTCTCACTCAAGATCAAAACCAAGCACCCAAAGATCAAGACGTTCAGTTTGAGGAAGAAGAAAATCAAAACCATGGTGTTGATCAATGGAGAAGAAGATGATGAAGAAGAAAACCACTCAAGAAATCAAGTGCCTCACCCAAGGGTTCATCAAAGCATTCAACGAGATCACCCCGTTGATAACATCCTTGGAGATATCACAAAAGGGGTAACAACACGTTCTCGTATAGCTAACTTTTGTGCACATTATTCTTTTGTGTCGTCCTTGGAACCATTTAGGGTGGAAGATGCACTCAAGGACCCGGATTGGGTAGTAGCCATGCAAGAAGAATTAAACAACTTTACAAGAAATCAAGTATGGGAGCTAGCGAAAAGACCAAACGCAAACATGGTAGGCACCAAGTGGGTGTTCCGCAACAAGCAAGATGAACACGGAGTGGTGACAAGAAACAAGGCCGGACTTGTAGCTAAGGGATATGCTCAAGTCGAAGGTTTGGATTTAGATGAAACTTTTGCTCCCGTAGCTAGGCTTGAATCTATTCGTATTCTATTAGTCTATGCTACTCATCATGATTTTAAACTCTATCAAATGGATGTGAAAAGTGCCTTTCTAAATGGTCCAATCAAGGAGGAGGTGTACGTGGAGCAACCACCCAGCTTTGAAGACCAAGAATATCCTGATTATGTGTTTAAATTGCATAAAGCTCTCTATGGCCTTAAACAAGCTCCTAGAGCTTGGTATGAATGTCTTAGAGACTTTCTTATTGATAACGGCTTTAAGATAGGCAAAGCAGATTATACACTATTCACAAAGAATGTAGACAACAATCTATTTGTATGTCAAATATATGTCGATGACATTATATTTGGTTCTACTAACACATCTTTTTGCAATGAGTTTAGCAAGATAATGACAGATAGGTTTGAGATGTCCATGATGGGAGAGTTGAAGTTCTTCCTCAGATTTCAAGTCAAGCAACTCAAGGAAGGCACGTTCATTAGTCAAACCAAGTACACACAAGACATACTCAAGAAGTTCGACATAGACAAATCAAAACCTACCAAGACACCAATGGCAACAAATGGGCACCTTGACCTCAATGAAGATGTACCAAGCGTGGATCAAAAGGTATATCGCTCCATGATTGGCTCATTACTTTATCTTTGCGCATCTAGACCCGATATCATGCTTAGTGTATGTTTATGCGCAAGATTTCAAGCATCACCTAAAGAATGCCATTTAACAACCGTTAAAAGGATCCTAAGATATCTAGTTCACACACTCAACCTAGGATTATGGTATCCAAAGGGGTCTAAGTTTAATCTCATCGGATACTCCGATGCGGATTACGCCGGACGTAAAATAGATAGAAAAAGCACCTCAGGAACTTGTCAATTTTTGGGTAGGTCCCTAGTATCATGGTTATCCAAGAAACAAAATTCCATTGCTCTCTCCACAGCAGAGGCGGAGTATGTCGCAGCCGGACGTTGTTGTGCTCAACTTCTTTGGATGCGACAAACTTTAAGGGATTATGGTCACAATATGAACAACATTTCACTCCTTTGTGACAATGAAAGTGCTATTAAGATAGCCCACAATCCCGTTGAGCACTCTAGAACCAAACACATAGACATTCAGCATCACTTTTTAAGAGATCACTCTATAAAGGGGGACATAGCAATCTCACACGTAAGAACTGAAAAACAACTAGCCGATATCTTTACCAAACCACTAGATGAAAAACGATTTTGTGAACTTCGAAATGAGCTGAATATATTAGACTCTAGGAATGTAAGTTGAAAAAATTGTGCAAATAGAAGTTCTCAAAAATTCTTTCACAACCTTCAAAAATGTGCATGATTGTGAAAACTTGTACCTCCTCTATTTTCATCTCCCATATTTTTGGCTATATTGTCATCACTTAATTATGTGTTTGATATATATATATATATATATATATATAGCAGGTACAAGTAAATCCACCGCAAACCAAGGCAAAATTCTGATATATAAGAATTTTTAGACTTTAAAAGCCGGACTAGTCCGACCTAGAGGCCGGACAAGTACGGGCATTCAAAAGAAGTCCGAGGAGCAGCGGACAAGTCCACAACGGACTAGTCCGCTTGGCACCCGGACAAGTCCGGACTAAAGACTAGTCCGGACCTAGTCCGACTGACCGGACTAGTCCGGACTGGGGACCGGACTAGTCCGGCCATTGGAGACTTAACCTCCAAGGTCGGGCTGAAACCCCTCCCTCTCCCTCATTCACCTCCACTCCACTTCTCTCCTCCAAAACTCGCCCCCATTGGCGATTTTGGAGTTCTCCCTCAAATCCCTCGAAGGCATCCTCGATTCAAGGCTTGTGGAGTGCGAGGAACTCTTCTCCGACCATCTCCGCTCCTTCGAACCGTGGATTTCATCACATTCCTTCACTCCAAGGTACTTTTTAACCTAGCCTTAATTTTTCACAAAAATCCTATTCCTAGAACATATCTTGGGTACCTTAGGGCCTCTCTGAGTTTCCTTGGCCATATTATTTCAAAACCCCATAGTATTGCACCTACTTTGATGAATTGATAAGCAAATCACATTAGTTAGGGTTTAAAACTGTAAAGTCCGGACTAGTCCGGACTCCAACCGGACAAGTCCGACCGGAGCGGACTAGTCCGCCTCCTGCCCGGTCAAGTCCGGATGATACAGTCTTAACCTCTAACTTTGGGTTTGTAAACTAATTTAAACGCAATACTCCATCAACTAAAAACTTCTTTTCTCACCAGATCATGTCAGGACCCAACGACAGCCCTCTTCCAAATCCCGAGTCCGAAGCAGCTCATCAAGCCGCTTATCGTGCGGCAGCCGAGGCAGAGGCAGTAGAGGCTGCTGCAAGGGAAGCTCGGACGAAGAAACGGGCTGACAGGGAAGCCCAAGCCTCCCAGTCCGTTGACCCTCCGAGGAGGAAGAGACTAGTCACCCTAAAGGACAAACAGCCTGCCGAGCCACAAAAATCAACCTCAGACAAAGGAAAAGGCAAAGCAGTTGATCCTTCCAGGAAAAAGGCTCTAGCCAACAAGGGACTCGTCATTCGTGACAACCCTAGACGGGGAAGGGAAAATCCCCCACAGGGACCTGTTGGGCCCCTTGAAAGGGCACCTCCCATGCACAACCCAAACCGCCAACCCAATTTGGCGAGTGCAACCTTCAAGGGGAAAGGAGCCGACAAGGCCAGAAGGTTTCGGGAGGAGGAGGTCTACAAGTACGAGAAGTCCACACCATACCCTCGCTTCTGGTGTGACTTCCATTGTGACTACTACCGGCATGTCTATCTCCCAATGAAGACACCGGTAGTTGATGCTCAGTGGGTGGACTGGCCATACATGGCCAACAAGAAACATCAAGCCTTTGATGCAGTAATCGAAGCAACAGAACGCCATGGGATCAAAGACTTGATGGCTTTTCAATACGATTGGAACATTGAGGTCATAGTCCAGTTCCACACAACCTGTTACTTCCACACATATGGAAACAGGAAAATCACTTGGATGACAAATGGGGTGGTGTACTCAGTACTATATGATGAGTTTGCTCGCATCCAAGGACTTGGGGAGCACTTGAACTATGAGATCATAGTTCACAATGAGAGAACTCTGGGAAAGGACGACTTGGACTTCATGTATCCTTCCTACCTCTCCTATGAGGCATCCTCAACCCACAACATAAAACCTTTCTTTGGAGTGATGAACAGAGTTCTGAGGAAGACTCTGGCTCCAAAATATGGAGATGCGGGGATGATACAGGGGTACCTCAGAAACCTGTTGAAGCTGCTCAATGAAGAAGAAAAATTCAATGTCTTTGACTACATCTACAACAACATCTTCAACATCTCCCACACCCCAAACAGATCCTGCGGCTATGCACCATACATCATGTGCATGATTGAAAAAGTCACAGGGCTAGAGTTTGCAAAGGATGTGAAGCACCGGAAGCTCCGTCCTCAGATGTCGACTCCTCTTCCTCGCCCTCCTGCATCCATGGGCAGGGGATCCACTGCAGCTCCATCCTCTTCTGTCGGACCATCCATTCCTCCGTCATCGAGTGGCTCCTCTAGTGGACTGCTCAAGATCTTCAAGGCCATATTCTCCTCGTGCCGGAAGGTGGAAGTTCGCACGCAGAAGATGAAGCTACGCCAAGAGAAGTATCTCAAGGCCATGTGCGACAAGATGGAGATACCTATGTCTCCACCATCATCAGATGATGACGACGTGACAGAGTTTTCCACTCTCACGGAGGATGAGCTTGCCTATTTTGGATCCACCTCAGCTGCTCCTCCTACCTCCAACACCCATCACCAAGATGACGATGAAGAAGAGGATGAGGACGAAGAGACCCAGAGTGACCACGACGAAGATCAAGATGATAGTGATTAGGTTTTCTCCTTTTCCTTCCCTTTTTGGTGCCTTGATGCCAAAGGGGGAGTAGTCTAGTCATAGTCATAGTCTAGTCTTGCTCATTAAACTCATTTCATTATGGTTTGTAATAACTATGCTACATTATGCCACGTTATGTTATTTTTGTAATGACTATGTTACTTTATCTCTTCAAATTATGCCATAATGAAATCTGCTTGCTCATAAATGTTATATCTTTCTAAATGTGGTTATTGCTTATACTTAGTCACACCACCACAACACATGTAAGCATGAAATTCCCCATAAACTTACTCTTGTGCACATTTTTCTCACGTTCTTGATAATTCATTATGCACACATCTAGGGGGAGTAAATCTTTATGAAAACAATCTACTATATCTACTTTTCGAAAATCTTAATGAGTTGTCATCAATCAACAAAAAGGGGGAGATTGAAAGTGCATCTAGATAATCCCCGTGGTTTTGGTTGATTGATGACGACAATTAAGATGCTAATAAGTTTCTACTGAGTATGAGCACAGGTGTTTATCAAAGAAATGGATATGGAGTCTCTCAAGAAGCAAAAGGAAAAGAAGAAGACTTGGAAGAGTTGAAAATAGCATTTTCTATTAATCTTCACATTTTTCTAGTTGTGTATAGGGTCTTCTCTTTTAGAGTGCTTTAGAATCACTAGAGAGCTCAAACGAAGGATAGAACGTTAGAATCATGAGATGAGGTAGTCATAGATATGAAGAAAAGGGAAGACCGGACTTGTCCGGACAAATGGCCGGACTAGTCCGTTTATAACCGGACTAATCCGCTTTAGACCGGATAAAGAGTCTCTGAGTCAGTTCGGACTAGTCCGTTAAAGGCCGGACTAGTCCGCTGTTGTGTGAGTCTGAGCCGTTATGAGACTAAGTCTCAGAAGGCCGGACTAGTCCGCCCAAGAGGCCGGACTAGTCCGCTAAGTGGACTAAGCCGCTTAGGTCTGGAGAAGAAGTCTCTGAGTGTCATCGGACTAGTCCGCTCCACAGGCCAGACTAGTCCGATCTTTTCAGACTAGTCCAAAATAGGACAGAACAAAGGTTCCTGTGTGAGCTCGGACTAGTCCGAGGTTGGCTGGACTATTCCGTAGCTCCAGTTGAGAGAGTCTTTTAGACTAAGTCTGGTAAGACCGGACTAATCCGCCCTTTGGGCCGGACTAGTCCGCCCTTACCAGACTAGTCCGTTCTCATACGGAACAAAGGTTCCTGACTGAGATCGGACTAGTCCGCTCTTGGCCGGACTAGTCCGGGGTTTCATGACCGTTTGATTTCAACAGTCACTAAAACTTTATTTGGTAAGCCGTGACATGAGTGGTCCCTCAAGATCGGACTAGTCCGGGGTTGGGACCGGACTAGTCCGGACTTTAGTTGGTAACGGCTAAATGCCGAGATTTCTATAAAAGGAGACCCCCCAGCTGAGAATTGAAAATACATGAACCCAAGCGCTGAAAACTCATTCCTAGAGCTCTTCTAAGCCTCTTTCCTCACCTTCTAGACCCCTAAGATTGGATATTAAGGAGTTAGTGGTTCTTGTGAGAGGAAAGACGTGGTGACCGACGTTTGAGCTCTCGGTTTGATTCCTTTGCACTCTAACTGTTATTTTGAGTTCTCAACAGTTGTACTTTGAATTCTAGAACTGCTTGGTTGGTGTAGGGAGCCTCAAAGTGTGAGTAGCCCCTAAGAATATTGTATTCACATTCGATTGATAGTGAGAAAGCCCGGGCTTGATCTTGGTGATCGCTCGGTGAGGGAAGGGTTAGAAAAGACCCGGTCCTTGGTGGACTCCTCAACGAGGACGTAGGTTCCTGTGTGGAATCGAACCTCGGGATAAACTGTGCCTCTTGTCTTCTCTACTATCTTACTTGCTCACTAAAATTACTTGTTAAACTTTCATTGTGTTATTTTCTGCAAATTGTTCTATTATTTTGCAATCTGATTATTCTCAACTAATTTGTGATATCATCTGACTACCACATATTTTCAGCTCAAACAAACTTAACAGGAAACCTAGAACACAAATTAGGCTTAGACCGGACTAGTCCGACCTCATACCGGACTAGTCCGGCCCACTCTGGTTTTATCCGCTCTTTATTTTAAATTCAGGTTTTATTAGCCTATTCACCCCCCTCTAGGCAACTTTCACTCTCCCGTCGAGTCTACGCCCTCGAAGATGACCAAGCTTCCCTCTGCGGCAAGCTCTCCTCGCCCTCGTTCCTGGCGAACGATGACCAGCGAGGCTTATGTCTCGACGCACTCAAGGAGGAGCGTGTCGGGACAGGCTGGGAGCCAGCAGCCGACTCCGGCAACGCAGACTCCAGCAAGCCCAAGATCTGCTGCAGCACCGAGTGTCTCCCATGGGAGCGCACTAGCTGCAGCACGAGCGCTTCTACGCAATCCACCTGCTGGGGACGCGCCTCAGGCAGCGACCCAGCAGTGGATTCATGACGTAGACCGTCTCATCGTCGCCGCCGCCAACCCTCAGCTACGGAGGGGACGACGCCCCAGTCAACCGGATGTGTCGCTGTCGCGCACGCCAACGGTTGACGGGCAGATGGCAGACTCCCGCTCCACCAGGCTCCTACCTGCGGACCTGAGGTCGGAGCTGGAACGGCGTCACCTGGGCGAAGATGCCCGCGTGGCCATCGAGTGACGACGAGAAAGGTGTCGCAACCAAGAGGCCGGCGACAGCATGTCGACCGCCTCGACCCAGCCTGGGCTGCAGACGTTCGCCACGCGATCTCTTCCCCAGGGATACGCCACGCAGCATATGCCTCAGCCATATGCCCTGCAAATGGCGCCCCCCGGTTTATGGCGCACCTTTGCCCATACCGGGGTACACCGTGCCAACAGCGGACCAAGCGCTCGCGTAACCGACACCTGCAGCAACAGGAGCAGGGTGTGCAGCTTTGGCGCCACACCTTCGATTCGCGAAGTGGCCGCGTAAGTTCCGGCCACACCTGCCAGAGAAGTACGATGGCAGCATCAACCCGGCGGAGTTCCTTCAGATCTACTCCACTGCCATCCTTGCTGCAGGAGGGGATGAGGTCGTCATGGCCAACTACTTCCCCGTCGCCTTGATTGGCCCAGCACGGTCTTGGCTCATGAATCTCCCCCAGGGTTCCATAACCTCCTGGGGAGAGCTCTGCCGGCAGTTCACCGCCAACTTCGGCAGCTCCTGCACCCGTCCTGGCACGGAGCTTGACCTCCACGCCATCCAACAACAGCCCGGAGAGTCGCTGCGCTCCTTCATCCAGCAGTTCTCCTAGGTACGGAACACCATCCCACATATCCAGAATGCTTCTGTGGTGGTGTTCCGGCAGGGTGTAAGGGACAAGAAGATGCTCGAGAAGCTCGCCACCAGAGAGGTGCGCGATGTCTCGGAGCCCTTCAGCTTAGAGGACAAGTGTGCGAGAGCGGCGGAAGGGCGCAACTGGCACTCACAGCCAGCCTCTGAAGCCGGAGGACAGCCCGGACCAAACACTGCTCCCCATGGGAGCGGCAAGAAGGTCAAGAAGGCTGGCGGCAAGATCATGCTGCCGACCGAAGCTCCTGTTGCTGCAGCTGCAGAACCTACCGGAGCTCGGGGGCCACGCCCCGACAAGAGGCCGCGACAGTCACCAGCCCCTGGCGGTGATCACAGCGAGCCAAGCCCCGTGCACAACACCAGCAGCCATACTGCTGCTGAGTGCCGGGAGATCCAGAAGCTCGCGAAACGCTTCCGTAAGGGGAAGCAACCGCGCGCGGATGCCCCTCCCTTCCGTCAGAGGGAGGGCAAGCAGAAGGTCGACACCCGGGACAACATCGACCAGCAAATGGAGTTCCAAGAGCCCCAGCGCGCCCTGAAGATTGTCCACCACCATGAGGGCTCCACCACCATGAGGGCTCCACCTCGGACCCCTCGTCCCGGAGCGCAATCAAGACTCTGCGTCGAGCTGTAGCGTCGGTGGCCCCTACCCCGTGCGCAACACCACACCTCAAGTGGGTAGCGACCCCCATCACCTTCGACGCCTCCGACTGCCCCAAGAACATGGCTGGGGCCGGGCAGCTACCGCTCTTGGTAGCTCCCACCATCGCCAACGTGAAGATGTACCATGTCCTGGTGGATGGCGGGGCCGGCCTCAACCTCATCAGCCGTGCAGCCTTCCTGAAGCTGCAGATCCCGATGGCCAAGCTCGCCCCCTCGAGCCCGTTCTCAGGGGTAGGGCCAGGACAAGTCGTCCCGTACGGCAACATCATCCTACCGGTGACCTTCGGGGCACCGGACAACTACCGAACAGAGTACATTCTGTTCGACGTGGCGGAGGTCGACCTCCCCTTCAATGCCATCATCGGCAGGCCAGCCCTGTATCGGTTCATGGCGGTAGCCCACTATGGCTACCTCGTCTTGAAGATGCCTACACCAACAGGCGTCCTCAAGATCCGTGGAGACCGCACTGCTGCAGTGTCAGCCTTGGAGAAGCTCCAAGCACTTGCAGCAGCCCGAGCACCAGCCTCTAGCGGTGCGGAACCGGGCCAGCTCCACCCGAGTGCGCGCCACCGTGCCTCGGACTTACCTCTCGAGGGATGCCCTGGCTCTATCATCCTCTTCTCGGCCTGAGCCAATGGAGTAAGACATCCCGGGTCCCCCAGGGAGAAGCCACGTAGGACCAGCTCTGGCGTGAAGACATCGACCTCATCAACGAGGCTCGATTACAAGCAACGCTCCGCAACGCACGGTACTGGCAGGCGCTCCGGCGCTACCACCGAAGGATCGTGCGTGTCCGGGAGATCAAAGAAGGCGACCTGGTGCTGCGGCGCATACTTTCTCACGAAGGGACCAACAAACTCTCCCCCAGCTGGGAAGGACCCTTCCAAGTCACAAAAGTGTGCCGCCCCGGGTGCGTACGCCTTTCCACCGAGGATGGGGATCCGCTCCGGAACCTTTGGAACATAGAACACCTCCGTAAGTTCTATCCCTAGAGCATTGGTAGCACTGGTCTTTTCCTTTCTGTCATAGACCCCATAGAGTCCAGGAACAGTGCTCGGAGCAACTAAGTCCCAGGGGACGGTCCAGGACTACGTTTCAGCTTGGCCTGGTTCCGACCCTAAGCGCGTAGGATCTTGCTTCCCCTCTTAATGGGGTGGGTCGTTGCCTCCATGTTTAGCCTGCCTTCCTCCTATGGGCATTTATACAGAAAGAATCCTGTTCTACCATGCTCTTACTTATGTGTTCATTTAAATTACGCATTAATTTTTATGATCACTTTCACATCAACCCAGTGTATGCTCATCGTACACTTAGCTCTCTCTTCCCACTCTCATCCCTAGTCGGCATTTGCTATCCTACCGAAGACGGTCGCGCTTGAGGTACCTGCCGATGGCCAGGGGGCCTCTCGGACCTCCCCCAGTCAGGTGTTGAGATGTCAGTTGGTCACCTGTAGGAAAAACATGCGCTGTGCATGGGGGGTCCAGGGTGTGTAGCCTGCTTTGTCTGGTTCCGACCCAAAGCGTGCGCACCCTGCCCTTCGGAGGTCCAGGGGAGTACAACCTTCTTTGCCTAGTTCCGTACCAAAATCATGTGCACTCTGCCTCCCCAGCGTTATGGTCCAGTACTAGGGGTCGGACGGTCGTACCCTGACCTAAGAGGGAGTCAGACCCCCGGCGCCGGGCGCACTGAATTGCCCAAGCCCCGTATACCGGAACAGGACCGTAAGCCAAACAAGACTAAGAGACAGGGAAGGGAGAGTCCCCGGGGAGAATTACGGTTCCCCTACTTGTGTGCAGGACCTCCTGGCCTTAGCTCCCCTGCAGGAATATGGTAGGTGCGCCCAAACAATTGGCCACACCTACCAGGGGGCCACTACGGGGACCGCGCAAGGAAGGACCGGAGCTCCCGACTACTCCAACCCAAGACCGGAGGAGCCGGACCCCGCCCCCTCCGCAGGGGCGGGCTCCGAAGGCCCCACGTGTCCGGCGGGGCCGGAGCTCCCCTCTCCTCAGAGGAGAGCCCCGAGCCCGCTACGTGGCCGGCAGAGCCGGACCTCCCCCCTCCGCAGGGGCGAGTTCCGAAGGCTCCACGTGTCCAGCAGGGCTGGACCTCCCTCCCCTCAGAGGAGAGCTCCGGGCCCGCCACGTGGCCAGCAGAGCCGGACCTCCCCCGTCCTCACGGGGCGAGCTCCGGAGACCCCTTGGGTCCTTAAGTCAGCAAGGACCTAAGGAAGGTGTTTGTGCAAAGCTTCAAGATCGATGAAAGACCCCCCGAAGCCCTTGCGGAGCTAAGAGCTCGGCCAGGCCTAGCCAAGAAGAGGTCAAAAGCACAAGACACACAAATGCAAAAGTCCATTCATTCATTGAAAGCTCCATGAGCTGGACTACAGACTCAATAAAAACAAAAAGATACAAGCCCTTCGGCTACAAGGGCGACTGTCTAGGAGTCCCCGGACTCCCGCTAGAACCTAGACGCTACAAGGGCGGCCAAGTCCTTGACTCCGGCCCTGGCGGCTTCCTCCCGCTCGACGATGGGGCCCTGCCTCACCGGCCCCAGAGAGAGGGAGAGATCCCAGCTCCGGAAGCATGCCAGCACATGCGTAGCGACCTCCTTCGCCAAGCTCCTCCCCTCGGCTTCGAGCTCGTCAGCGACCACAGTCTCGAGCTGCTTCAGCTTAGCGCCGATAGCCTCGAGCCCCGGGAGCGCCTCGTCCACCTCCTGCGCAGGAGCCCCCGGCCTCACGGGACTGAAGCCGAGGGGCACCAGAGCGAACTCCGCTTCGCCGACAAAGCTCCAGACCGCTCTGGCCTCGACGGACCGCGACGCCTTGAGCTCCTCCGTCTCCTGGTAGGCTGCCAATAGGGCGCCGAGCTCTTCCTCGAAGAATCTCCTCTCCTTGGCCGCCAGAGAGTCCTCCCGAAGCTGGAGATCCCAGGTGAGCTGCTCCAACTCCGATGCCCGGAAGTCGGTCGCCAACTCCCAGTCCAGCGCCGCCTGGAGCTTCCGGGAGGCCTGCTCCTCCCTCTCGGCCAGAGCTGCCTCCCGGAGCTCCAGCTCTTTGGTCCGGGCTCTCAGGTCGCCCTCGCCAGCCTCCAGCCAATTGGTGACCTTCTTCTCCTTGGCGGCCACAGCTCGCTCCCGATCTGCAACGGCGCACTCTTGACGCGCCAACTGCAGCCGCAGCTCCTCCATGGCATCGGCAGCCGCTGACTTTCGAATTGGCGAAGGAGGAGGAGCGGGCGCCGCCGCTGACGTTGCAGGAGCCGGTCCAGCCAGCACAGAAGGTGGAGGCACCCGCACCAACTCAGGGGCCGGAGAAGCCGCCGCATACTCTGAACGCTGCGGCCCAGGACCTACCCTAGCCGGAGAAGGCCGGGGAACAGACGTGTCCCCGGCAGCCGGTGAGTCCCTGCGAGCGTGGGGACCCCTCAAAATAAGAAGAAAGGAAATACACAAGTGTCGAGATCCGGGGAGTACGAACTTACCGAGGAACTCGAACACTCCAGCGGGCATGGAGCCCCAGCTTCCGAGTTGGGGCAGGACCGCCGGAGCCTCCCGTCGCCGCCAGGGCCGACGCTGAAGACGCGCGGACCGGTGAAACAGGGGGTATAGCCTGAGCCCCCCTGGGAGACGGAGCAGCAGGGCTCCCGCCAGCAGTGCTCATGGCTCCGCTCGCCGATCCAGCCCCTGAAGCCCGGGGCGCCTGCGTCCCTAGATGAATTCTGGCGCTGCTCCCTCCAGCGCCATCACCTGCCGAAGCTGCAGCCGGGATGCTCGTCGGCTGGGGCGCCTGAGCCCTCAGCTCGCCCCCGGACACAGCAGCACCGGCGTCCCTCCTTGGAGCTCCACCACCCGTGGAGGAAGGGTGGGACGCCCGGGGCTCCTCGGACCGCCGCTGGCCGAGAGGAGCCTCGTCGGAGCGGAAGACCCGAGGCCTCTTGGGGTCACCGCAGGACGAGTCGATACCCCCTGAATGAGGGCGCAGGGGTGCTCCGGACCCCTGGCCTGGCGTAACCGACGCCCTCGGAGGGGACCTGGCACGCTTCTTCTCCGGCAAGCCGGAGGCCGACTCCTTGCCCTTCCCCTTGTCGGTGGTCCGAGCCCCGTCGACCTTCGGCGCGGGTTGGGCATCAGCGGACGCCTCGCGCTCCGCTTCGGAGCACTCAACCCCGGGAATCGAGATTTCCCGTAAGGTGTCCCCGGCCTGAGGAACGGCGATGACAATATCGTCCAGCCTCGGCAGCTCCCGCAGCAACCTCGACCTCAACAACGGCTCCATTGAGAGAGGGGGCAGGAAGCTGGCAACGTGAGAGAGTTGTCATCGAGGAGGTCGCTGCTGACATACGACAATATCTCCCTCAGTTCTTCCTCGGAAGGAACTGAGTCCAAGCTCCTCTCCACCCTTATGCCGTCGTGGATGCCGGAGAAGTACCATGCCGGGCGGATGCGCTGCTGCAGCGGAGCAATGCGCCGCGACAGGAAGCTTTCCAGCACCATCAGAGACGTCAATCCCTGCTCTGCCAGGAACCGGATCCACGCCAAGATTGGCGCGTATTCGGGCTCCAGCACCGGGATCTCCTCCCAGAAACGATGCTCAGTGGTTGGAGCACCTGTTGGCAACTGGAGACAGTCGTGCTCATCAGTCTTCACGACCACCCAGTTGTTCCTCCAGCCTTCCCACCTTGCCGCACTAAATGGCAGAAGGTACCCAGATACCTTCGGGTCCTTGCAGCGATGCTGGAAGTAGTAGGCACCCAATTGGTTCTTCGATCCGTGCCAGGTCATCCGCAGCACGAAGAAGTGGCGTAAGAGTGTCTCCAAGGCGCGCACTCCCACGAACATTTCGCAGAAGTGCACAAAGACGACGGCCATGGCGAAGGAATTGGGGGAAAGGTGATGGAGCTGGAGACCATACGTCTCCAGCAGCGTCACGAAGAACGAAGAAATTGGCGGGACAAACCCCGCCAAGCCATAGGCGGTGAAGAAGACAATCTCCCCCGCCTCTACACGCAGGGGGGAGGGTCCCCCGCCGGACGCATCGCCGCTGCTCCACCGAATGCCACCCCAGGAACTTACGCACCGGTCTAAGGTCTACTGACTGGGCGAAGCGCGGCGGAGGCAAGTTGGAGGCCATCGGCGGCGGAAGCGCAAGACTTGTAAGGCGAAGACGCAAGAGCTCGAAAAGACAAAGAGGGCTCGGGCGCAGGGAAGTTTGCAAAGGGAAGCCTGTGATGCAGATGAGATCCCCTTTTAAACTTCCCAGAAGCGATTCAAAATGCTTCGTATGCGCCGCTCACAGCAACCGCCTCGGGCCAAGCCCCGGAGTCCTTGACAAGTGGGCCCAGGCCACCCGGCCTGAAGCGGTGGATCAGGCAGTCAGCCCCCCAGGCGGAGAACCCGTCGGTTCCTGACAAGGTGCTGCGACGTGCGCTGCGACATGCAGTAGTGGCAGTGGTGGCAGCCTTGGGAACCGCCGCAGTAAAAGCAGCCATCAAGCAGGGCTCACGCCCCCACGATCACACGGCCGTTCGTGCTCCAGCAACGGTCAAAGGGAGTTGCCGAGAAGGTGCGCAGGCTAGAAGAGACGGAGGCCCCACCTCGGGCTCGCTATCTCCCCCGAGATGGGCCCGGGGGCCACTGTCGATACCCTCAATATGCGGTACCCCGCGCACAGGGGAAAATCGTCTAAGGACTTCGCCCCTTCCGCAGGGGCGAACTCCTAGGGCATCCAAGCCGTACCTCCCTTCTCCGTGGGGAGAGCTCCGAAGGCTCCACGTGTCCTGCGGGGCCAGACCCCCCCCCCCTCAGAGGAGAGCTCCGGGCCCACCACGTGGCCAGCAGAGCCGGACCTCCCCCCTCCACGGGGAGAGCTCCGAAAGCTCCACGTGTCCTGCGGGGCCGTACCTCCCTCTCCTTAGAGGAGAGCTCTGGGCCCGCCATGTGGCCAGCAGAGCCGGACCTCCCCCCTCTGCGGGGAGAGCTCCGAAGGCTCCACGTGTCCTACGGGGCCGGACCTCCCTCTCCTTAGAGGAGAGCTCCGGGCCCGCCACGCGGCCAGCAGAGTCGGACCTCCCCCTCCGTGGGGAAAGCTCCGAAGTCTCCACGTGTCCAGTGGAGCCGGACCTCCCTCTCCTCAGAGGAGAGCTCCGGGCCCGCCACGTGGCAGCAAGCAGCGCTGTCTACCCGCCGCGGTCGGCAGCAGGAGTAAAGCCACACCATACCTTGCTCGTACAAGGTATTCAAGACCCGCGCCTTCGCAAGATGCGGTATTGAAGACCTGCTCCTTCCCAAGACGCGGGGCACGCCCCGCATCAGGAGGCGTTGCACCCAGTAACATCGCGGTGAAGACAGGCACGCAATGTCAGAAGCTGTTCACCAATAAACGCAGCGACAAGAAATCCCCTGCCACCCCTGCCATCATCAACCACTACGCCTAGCTTGCGGCGTGGGTAGGGCGGCAGGTCGGAGACTCAGAAGCCCTCACCAGAGACAACTACCGACGTTATTGCAGATACGGTAGATGGCAGAGATCACCCCGGGACCACCTGTCAGGTCCCGGGGCCCACTTTGTAAGTCACCCGAGCCTTGGACTATAAAAGGCTCGGGTAGGCAACGTTACAAAGGGTTCGGCTCTTTGGACTCTCACACTCAGCATTCGACCCATAGACATTCAGTTCACCCTCAAGCTTAGAACTCCAGTTCTGAGCACCAAGCAATACAACGAGCACCTCTGCTCACCATGGACGTAGGGTATTACGCTCCGGCGGCCCGAACCACGTAAAAAACACGTGTTCATCTGTTTCCTTCATCCAGTACAGCGAGACTCATGCAGGGGGACTAGCCCTCTGAAAAAGAGCCTCCGTGGGCTGCCCAGTGCAGGCCCGGGGGAAGTGTCGACAGCTACACTTCGACACATACCGTGTTCGAAAGGCAGTCTTGGGTATGTCGGAGGGATTAATCTTCAGCTGGAAATATCCCGACCGAAGATCAGTCTTGGAGAAAACTCGGGCTCCTTTCATTTGGTCGAACAGGTCCTCTATACGGGGCAGAGGGTACTTGTTCTTGATCGTCACCTCATTGAGAGAACTATAGTCCACGCACATCCTTTGGGTTCCATCCTTCTTGTCTACGAAGAGCACGGGGGCTCCCCATGGTGATGAGCTTGGACGTATAAAACCCTTCTCCAGCTGCTCCTGAATTTGCTTCTTAAGTTCCACTAGCTCGTTAACGGGCATCCTATATGGTCTCTTTGCAATAGGTGCAGTTCCGTGTACCAAGTCAATGGAAAACTCGATGTCCCGGTCAGGTGGCATACCTGGAAGTTCTTCCGGGAACACGTCTGAGAATTCTTGAACCACCAGAATGCTTTCTAGGGTTGCTTCTTCGACGTGGTTCAACGTCACCTTCTCGGTTGCCGGTTGGGCTGACTCGAACTCAATACGGGTACCATGCTCGTTTGTCAACTGCACGCTCCTCTCAGCACATTGGATTACTCCGTGGTGCTTGCTTAACCAATCCATTCCGAGTATTATGTCAAGCCCTTGGGAATCCAAGACAATAAGGTTGGCAAGGAAGTCTACCCCCTTATTTTAAGGTTTACTTTCAGACATACTATATTAGTCCTCATCTCTCCACCGGGAGAATTAACCAACATAGTATATTTCAAATGTGATATGGGTAGATTATAGTTGGCAACATACTTGGATGATATAAATGAATGTGATGCTCCGAAATCAAATAAAATGGTGGCTGGGTTGGAGTTGGCAAGGAACTTACCAATCACGACGTCCTCAGCCTGTTGCGCTTCCTCAGCAGAGACATGGTTCACGTTGCCGCGAGCATAGTTCTGCTGTCCACGGTTTCCTTGATTGGCTCCTCCGTTCGACCGTGGGTTCTGCTTGGGCACGTTGCTTGGTTGTCCAGGACCTCTCTTCGGGCACTGGCTCGCAAAGTGTCCCGTCCCCCCCCCCCCATGCAAAGCATGCCTTGTTGCCCACGACAGCAGGTACGTTGGGGGGGGGTTTGAACAGGAGCACCCTGTTGGGTCGGGGCGCAGGAGGCAAAGGCACACGAGGTGCTTGCATGGCAGGACGTTGCTGTGGTGGTTGATTAGGGTGAAAATGTGGACGAGCTATACTGTGGTGCAGCTGGGGGCATGTAGTATGTTGCTCCCTTGTGGCTGGTATGGCATCTTTCTTTTGCCCTCTTGCTCGATCTCTCGGATCTTGCTCTCAACCACTATGGCTTTGTCAACTAGCTTCTGGAAGCTCGCATAGTCATTGTTGAGGAGCTGAACCTGGATCTCATTGTTCAACCCTCTCATGAACAAGTATTGCTTCCTTTGGTCTGAGTTGACATCTTCGGGGGCATACCTTGACAGTTGCGTGAACTTGTTGAGGTACTCATTCACGCTTTTCTTGCCTTGGCGGAGACCTTAAAACTCTTGTCTTTTGAGCATCATTACTCCAGCAGGGATGTAATGAGAGCGGAAACTCTCCTTGAACTCAGTCCAAGTAATAGTCTCCAGGTTGACATGAGCGTTGCATAGAGCGTCCCACCAATCAGCGGCAGCTCCCATAAGTTGGTGCGATGCAAAGAGAACTTTCTCTCGGTCATTGCACTAAACTATGGCAAGCTTCTTCTCTATGGACTTCAACCAGTCATCGGCCTCCATGGGATCATTAGCTTGTGCAAAAGTGGGTGGTCGAGTTCTCATGAACTCTCCCAATTGGTTATGAGCCAGCGGTGGTGGCGGTGGTGGTGGCGGTGGTGCAGGAACGGGGTTGTTGTTGTTGGCTTGCAGCTGACCCAAAGTTTTGGATCATGGTTTGCATGAGCTGATTCTGCATAGCCATCAACCTTTCAAGGTTGTTTCCACCAGCCTCAGGGTTGACATTCTCAGGAACTTCGACGTGGTCATCCTCTTGGTTGCCACGGACGTTCCTCCTTTGTCGGCTGACGTTTTCTCTCACCATCTTTGAGAGAGAGTTGAGTAGAATAGAGGTTAGAAGTTTAGAGTGATCCCTCCAACTATATGCATCAAGGTGAATGGACTATATATCATCCTATATGAGGATGTGAACAAGTGTCGAAGCATCTCACATCTCTCTACTATGTGTGGATATGGACAACGCTGAAACGTCCCACAACTCACACTAAGCACTCAAGCACAACAATCATCACACAAGTTCAGCACACAACTCCTATTCAAGGCTTACTCAATGGGGGTCCTATGTGGTTTGGGGTGATACCAATCTATGACCAATCTGTGACTTTGTCCTATGGTCAATGGGGTTCTAATGCCAATCTATGCATTTTACCTAGGCTTGCATCCTATGTTCAGCGTGGCTCCTAATACCAATCTGCGACTAGGCTTGCGTCCTATGGTCAACCGTGGTTCATCTACCAATCTGTGATCAATCTAGGCTTGTGACCTACAGTCAACCGTGGTTTCTAAAACCAATCTGTGATTTCTATCTACGCTTGTGATCTACAGTCATCCGTGGTAGCTTGATACCAATCTGTGACCTATCTAGGCGTGTGACCTACGATCAACCGTGGCTCTGACACCAATCTGTGATGCCCCTATCCCGAGAAGAAAAACCTCTCAAAACCGAGACTGATGCGTATGTGTACCCAGGATGTTCATCACAAATACACATATAATCCACAAACTGAATTCAGAATATATATAACCACGAATGAATAGATTCAAGTACTTTATTACATCAATCTTTATTGCAGCGGAAGTCTTATCTTAGCAGCGGAAGTCTTATTCTAGCAGCGGAAGTCTTCTAAACTATAGCGGAAGCAAACTAAGCAGCAGCAGCGGCTCCATCTCTACTCCACAGGCAAGGTTGAGGATAGATCATACGCCTAATACTCCACTTGGTCTTCATAGTACTCCTCTCCTGTTGCTGATGATGTATGATAATGCAAGGGTGAGTACATGATATACTCAGCAAGTGCGGAAAGTATGGCATGTAGCTTACAACAAGGTAGGTATAAAAAGGCCCATTGCATAAAAGCAAAGTTTATTTCACAAATCATGATAAAAACGGCAACTAGCTTTAAGTGAATGTAATCCTAACATTATTTAAACATCAACATACCTCCATCATGATTCACCACTTTTCATATCTCATCCAAACATTTATCTTTCTCAACTTTTCATATGCTCATGAATACCATCCCGTATTCACTACTGTCGAAGTGTGTGGTCGACACTTCCCCCGGACCTGCTCTGGGCAGCCCGCGGAGGTTCTTTTTTGGAGGGGCTAGTCGCTTGCGGAGAGCTTCAGCGTTAGGGACGAGTGAGGGAGAAGCTTGACACGGCGAGTTTTACGTGGTTCGGGCCGCTGGAGCGTAAAACCCTACGTCCACGGTGAGCAGAGGTGCTCGCTGTATTGCTTGTTGCTCAGAGCCGGAGTCCTGAGCTTGATGGTGAGTGATGTCTAGGATGCGAGTTCATAGGGTTCAAACCCTTGCTATCGTTGCCTACCCGAGCCTTTTATAGTCCAAGGCTCGAGTGGCTTACAAGGTGGGCCCGGGACCCGACAGGTGGTCCCAGGGAGATTGCCTACTGTCTACCTTATCCGCAGTTATGTCGGTAGTTGTCTCTGGCAAAGGCTTCTGAGTCTTTGTTCTGCCGCCCTGCCCATGCCGCAAGCTAGTCGTAGTGGTTTATGACGGACGGGGCAGCAGGGCATGTCTTGTCGCTGTGTTTATTGGCGGGCAGGCTCTGACACGGCGCGCCAGTCTGCGATGCGACTGGGCGCAACGGCACCTGACAGAGGCGTGCTCCATGTCTCCGTGTCTTGGGAAGGCGCGGGCCTTGAATACCTTGTACGGGCAAGGTATGGTGCGTCTTTACGCCTGCTGCCTACCGTGCGGGGGCAGGCAGCGTCGTCCTGCAGGCTACGTGGTGGGCCCGGAGCTCTCCTCTGAGGAGAGGGAGGTCCGGCCCCGCGGGACACGTGGAGCCTTCGGAGCTCTCCTCGCGGAGGGGGGAGGTCCGGCTTCTGCTAGCCACGTGGCGGGCCCGGAGCACTCCTCTGAGGAGAGGGAGGTCTGGCCCCGCGGGACACGTGGAGCCTTCGGAGCTCTCCCCGCGGAGGGGGGGGGTCCGGCTTAGTTGGCCACGTGGCGAGTTCGGAGCTCTCCTCTGAGGAGAGGGAGGTCCGGCCCCGTTAGACACGTGGCGCCTTCGGAGCTCTCCCTGCGGAGAAGGGCGAGGTCCTTAGGCATTTCCCCCTGTGCGCGAGGGTACCCCATATCGAGGGTACCGACAATGGCCCCCAGGCCCATCTCGGGGGAGATAGCGAGCCCGAGGTGGGGCCTCCGTCTCTTCCGTTCCGCGCACTTTCTCTAAGTCCCGCATTGACCGTTGCCGGAGCACGAACAGTTGCGGGATCGTGGGAGCATGCGCCCACTTGATGGTTGCTTTTACTGCGGCGGTTCCCATGGCTGCCACTTCTGCATGTTGCGGCGCTTTCTTCGGGAACCGCATAAGCGCCTTGCCGGCTCGTCTCCTTGGGAGACTGACTTCTTGACCCACCACTTCAGCTGGACGACTTGGGTCCACCTGTCATTGGCGCTCGGTCTTGGAGCCGAAGCGGTTGCCCATGCGGTGTATTCGAAGAGTTTCGAATCGCTTTGAATCGCACCTGGGAAGTTTTAAAAGGGGATCTTACCCGCACCGCGGCTTCCCTTCGCACTTCCCAGCGCTTGCACTTTCCTTGAACTCTTGTGCCTTTGTCTTCCCTATCCTTGAGCTCTCCCGTGCCATGGCTTCCAACCTGCTCCCATCGCGTCTCGTTCGTTCGGCCGAGCTTGGGCCAGTGCGCCGGCTGTTGGGCTGGCACACGGAGGAGCAGAAACGCCGGCTCCGCCGGGGATCTCTCCCCCTACTCCTGGAAAAGGGGGAGATAGTCTTTTTCACTGACTACGCCATGGCGGGGTTCGTCCCGCCAATTTCTTCCTTCTTCGTCACATTGCTGGAGACGTATGGCCTCCAGCTCCACCACCTTTCCCCCAACTCCTTCGCGATGGCCGCCGTCTTCATCCATTTCTGCGAGATGTTTGTGGGGGGTGCATGCTTCAGTGATGCTCTTCTGCTACTTCTTCGTGTTGCGGACGACCGGGCACAGCTCGAAGACCCAGATGGGAGCGTACTATTTCCAGCATCGCTGCAAGGACCCAAAGGTCTCTAGGTACCTTCTACCTTTCAGTGCGTCAAGGTGGGAAAACTGGAGGGAGAACTGGGTGATCGTGCAGACTGACGAGCACGATCGCCTGCAGCTCCCAACTGCTGGCCCAACCACCGAGCGTCGCTTCTGGGAGGAGGTCCCAGAGCTGGAGCGGGAGTACGCACCGGTCTTGAAACGGATCCGGTTCTTGGCCAACGAGGGGCTAACGTCCCTGATGGTGCTTATGGATTTCTTGTCGCGCCGAATTGCGCCCTTGCAGCAGTGCAATCGCCCGGCGTGGTACTACACTGGTGAGCAGGACTGCACCAGGTTGGAGAGAGGTCTCGGCTCCGATCCTTCCGACGAGGAGCTGTACGAGATGGTGGGCAAGGTGAGCGGCGACTACGTCCCCAGTGGCAACCCTGCATTCCCGGCCTCTGCCACTCCCCTCTCCTTAGAACTGCAGAGGAGGTCAGAGTTACTGTGGAAGATGCCGAACCTCGACGACATCGGGATCGTCGTTCGTCAGGTTGGGGATACCCTCCGGGGCATCTCGATCCCTGGGACCGAGTGCTCCGGATCGGCGCACGAGGCATCTATCGCCGCCCAAGCCGCCCCGAGGACCGGCGGAACTCAAGCCGCCGACAAGGGGAAAGGGAAGGAGCCGGGCCCCGGGCAGCCAAAGAAGAAACGTGCCCGGTCTCCTCTGAGGGCTTCGCTTGCTCCGAGTCAGGGGGCCGGGGTACCCTTGCGTCCATCTCCCGGGGGCGCTGGTCCATCGAGTGGCGACCCAAAGAGACCCCGGGTGCTGCACTCCGGCGGGTCTCTTCCCGGACAGCGACAGTCCGAGGAACCCCAAGCGCCCCGCCACCCTTCCTCAGGCGGAGGAGGTTCTAGGAAGGACGTCGGTGGGGCGACACCGGGGAGTGTGTCGGGGGCCCAGACGCCACAGCCCGCGAACGTTCCGGTCGCAGGTCCTGGCGGTTCTACCCTGGTCCAGAGGTCGGGGTTACAATCCCGTTGGAGCGCTCACGTCGCCCAGTAAGTGTTGCTCGTTTCTGACTTGTAGGAGTAGCGTTCCCTTCTCCTCTCTTAGCTTGAGAGCTTTCTTTGCCTGCAGGGGCGAGCCTGTTCCCCGGCCATCTCCCGTTGGCGGAGGCTCCGCGCCGCAGCCTCCGGGAACTACGGTGGTTCCAACGGCCCCCAAGTCGGCGGGGGCTTCTTCTGCGGTGGCTGCGGCAGCACCTGTTCGCCCTCATTCACCAGCTCGGAAGTCCGGTGCTGAGGCTAGAAGGGCCGCGGTAGGTGCAGTTGCTGGTTCCCTGGCTCCCTCAGGTCAGCGTCTTGCTCCGGTTGCTGAGGCACCAGCACCTCCGCCAGTCGTAGACGCGACAGGGGAGGTCAGGGGCACGACTCCTATCCCCGCTGTCCCGGCGCCCATGTGGAATGCCCTGGGGCGTGTTCAGACCGGCGCCCGACAGTTCCAGGCCGCCTTTGAGCGGGAGCGGGGGGCGCTGGCTGGAGAGAGGGAACGCCTTCTTAGATGGGAGCACCTCCTGCAGCAGCGGACCCAGGAGGCTAAGGCGGAGCTTGACTCGAGGAAGTCGAGACTTGAGGCCATGGGTGATCTGCTCGACGCTCAGAAGAAACCCATCAGCTGCCTGGACTCAGAGACCCGGCGGCTCCGCGCTTCCTACCGCGAAGCCCTGGCCCAGGTCGAAGCCAAGGCCGAGGCGCGCTCTGCTGCCGCGGAGGAGTTGCGGCTGCAGGTAGTTCGTCGAGAGTGCGCCGTCGCCAATTGGGAACGTGCTGTGGCGCCCGAGGAGGAGAAGATTGCCGCACGGCTGAAGGCCAGAGAGGGCGAGCTGAGGGCTCGGGCCGAGGAGTTGGAGCTCCGCGAGTTGGCTTCCACTGCGAGGGAGGAGCAATCCTCACGGGAGCGCCAGGCGACGCTGGATCGCGAGCTGGCGGCTCACCAAGAGGTAGAGAAGCTCCAGTCTTCGGGGTCTGCCGAGGCCCAAGCGGTCTGGGGCTTTATTACCGAGGCAAGGTCCGCCTTGGTTCCTCTTGGTTTCAGCCCGGTGCGGACGGAGGCTCTAGCGCAGGAGGTGTCCGAGGCAATCTCGGCGCTTGAGTCCATCGGCGGCAAGCTGGGCCGGCTCGAAGCGGTGATCGCCGACGAGCTTGAGGTGGAGGGACGGGGCCTGCCGAAGGAGGTCGCTACACATGTGCTGGCGTGCTTCCGGAGCCAAGACCCTTCCTTCTCTCTAGAGCCAGTCCGTCTAGGGCCTGCCGCCGAGCGGGAGAAAGCTACCAGGGCCGAGGTCGAGGATGTGGCCGTCCTTGTGGCCTCTAGGTTCCAACAGGAGTCCGAGAACTCTTAGGCATCCGCCCCCGTGGCTAAAAGGCCCTGTACCTCCTTCTTCTTTTTTATTTTTGTTGAGTCTGTAGCCCAGCTCATGGAGCCTTGAGTGAATAGACTCTTGTTATCTTCTACGTCTGTGTGCTTTAGTCTTCTTCTTGGTTTTGCCTGGCCGAGCCCTTAGCTCCGCAAGGTACTCAGAGGCCTTGACCAATCTCGAAGCTCTGCATAGACACCTTCCCCGGGTCCTTACTGTATTAAGGGCCCCGGAGGTCTCCAGGACCCGCCCCATGAGAATGGGGAGGTCCGGACCTGCTAGCCACGTGGCGGACCCGGAGCTCCTTTCTGAGAAGAGGGAGGCCCGACCCCGTGGGACACGTGGAGCCTTCGGAGCTCTCCCCGCGGAGGGTGGAGGTCTGGCTTCTGCTGGCCACGTGGCGGGCCCGGAGCTCTCCTCTGAGGAGAGGGAGGTCCGGCCCCGTGGGACATGTGGAGCCTTCGGAGCTCCCCCCCCCCCCGGGGGGGGGGGGGGGGGGGGAAGGTCCGGTTTCCGCCGGCCACGTGGCGGGCCCGGAGCACCCCCCTGAGGAGAGGGAGGTCCGGCCCCGCTGGACACGTGGGGCCTTCGGGGCTCGCCCCTGCGGAGGTGGCGAGGTCCGGATCCTTCGGTCTTACCTTGGAGTTCCGGTCTTGCGCGATCCCATAGCGGCCCCCTGGTAGGTGTGGCCCATTGGCAAGGTGCTCCTACCATACGCCTGCGGGGAGCTGAGGCTAGAGGTCCTGCACACAAGCAAGGGAAACGTAATTCTCCTTGGGGGCTCCCCCTTCCCTATCTCATAGTCTTACTTGGCTTACGGTCCCCATCCATTGGTACGGTGCTTGGGGACTTCCGTGCACGAAGAGCCGGGAGCTCGGGGCCCCCTGGCCCTCGGCAGGTACCTCCAACGCATCCGCCTTCGGTAGGGCAGCAAATGCCGACTAGAGGTGAGAATGAGAAAAGGGAGCTGAGCGCATGGTGAGCATACACCGGAAGTGCGGTTATAAAAATTTAATACGTAATTTAAATGAGCACAAGGGAAAAGCAAAGTAGGACAGGTTTCTTTTCATATAAATTTCCATAGGAGGAAGGCAGGCTAAACATGGAGGCAACGACCCGTCCCATTAAAAAGGGAAGCAAGACTCTACGCGCTTAGGGTCGGAACCAGGCGAAGCTGAATGTAGTCCTAGACCGTCCCTTGAGACTTAGCGGCTCCGAGCGCTGTTCCTGGACTCTATGGAATCTATTACAAAAGGAAAAGGTTGTCCTACTATTGCCCTAGGGGTAGAACTTACAGAGGTGTTCTATGTTCCAAGAGTGCGGGAGCGGATCCCCATCCTCAGTGGAAAGGCGTACGCACCCGGGACGGCACACTTTTGTGACTCGGAAAGGACCTTCCCAGCTAGGGGAGAGTTTGTGGGTCCCTTAGCGAGAAAGTATGCGCCACAACACCAGGTCGCCTTCCTGCAGCTCTCGGACACGCACAGACCTCTGGTGGTAGCGCCGGAGCGCTTGTCTGTACCGTGTGTTGCGGAGTGCTGCATGCAATCGGGCCTCGTCGACGAGGTCGATGTCTCCACGCCGGAGGTTGTCCTGCGCGGCTTCGTCGTAAGCCCGGACACGGTGAGACTTCATGGTGATCTCTGGGGGAAGCACAGCTTCGGCTCCGTATACCATGAAGAAGGGTGTCTCCCCGGTGGTCCGGCTCTGGGATGTCCGGTGAGCCCATAGTGTGCTCAGAAGTTCATCCACCCAATTGGCACCATGTTTCTTCAAGCCGGCATAGGTGCGAGTCTTGAGGCCCCAAAGAATCTCGGCGTTCGCCCTCTCAACTTGCCCATTGCTCTTTGGGTGAGCAACAGAGGCATAGCACACCTGGATGCCGAGGTCTTTGCAGTAGTCTTGGAAGGCTGCACTGGTGAACTGGGTCCCGTTGTCGGTGATGATTCTGTTCAGGACCCCGAACCGGCAGACAATCGACTTGATGAACTTTAATGCGGATTGCTTGTTGATCTTGACGACTGGTGTGGCTTCCGGCCACTTGGTGAACTTGTCGATGGCGACGTAGAGGTACCGGAATCCCCTGACGGCTCTGCTGAATGGTTCCAGGATGTCCAACCCCCATACAACAAGCGGCCATGAGGGCGGGATCATCTGTACCGCCTGAGCCGGTGTATGGATGTGCTTGGCGTGGAACTGGCACGCCTTGCAGCTCTCGACCAGCTTGATGGCATCCTGGAGTGTTGTTGGCCAGTAAAAGCCATGCCGGAAGGCTTTACCGACAAGCGTGCGTGAGGAAGAGTGACTCCCACATTCGCCTCCATGGATCTCAGCGAGCAAGTCGCAGCCTTCCCCCTGGGTTATGCAATGCAATAGGACGTGGTTGGCGCCACGCCGGTAGAGATCCCCATCTACCAGCGCGTATCTCTTAGCCATGCGCACGATCCGTTCAGCGGATACACGTTCATCGGGGAGGATGTTGTCTTTCAAGTAGTCCCGGATCTCCGTGATCCATGCATCGGGTCTGACTTGAGCTTCTGTATCTTGAGCGCTGGGTTGCACGGAGTCCCCGGTGACGCTTACGATCCTTGGCGACGTCCATGGCTGTAGGGCCGCCGGGACCGCCATCTTCGAGGTGCTGGTCCAGCCCCCTTCGCCCGGCTCGGCAGGTCGGGCTGTGGGCCGCAGCAACGTCCTCTCGAAGACTCCTTCGGGCACAGGGGCTCCGGTGGAGGCCTTCGTTGAGAGGTCGTCAGCTGCGGCATTGCCAGCGCGCGGTACGTGGCGCAGGTCCAAGGCGAGGAAGTCTTTCTCCAACATCTGCACGTGGAGCAGATAAGCAGCTAGCTGTGGGTCGTTGCAGGAGTATTCACCCTTAACTTGCTTGATAACTAGCTGGGAGTCGCCCTGTGCCAACAACTGGCGAGCGCCCAGAGACAGGGCTGTCTTTAGGCCAAAGATGAGTGCTTCATACTCTGCCATGTTGTTGGTTGCCTTGAAATTGAGATGCACCATATACCCAAACTGCTCCCCTGATGGCATGAGAAGCAGTACGCCGGCACCGGCCCCCTGCTTTTGCGAGGAGCCGTCAAAGAAGAGCGTCCAGTGAGGCCCGGTGAAGACCGGAGCTCGGTGCTTTGGTTCACCGTCTTCGTGGCCCCCTGGGTCAGCCTTCGTTGGCGTCCACTCAGCCACGAAGTCAGCAAGTGCTTGCCTCTTGACTGCATGACGAGGAAGGAAGTCCAACTCAAACTCCGCCAGCTCCGCTGCCCATTTAGCGACATTACCAGTCGCGTGGGGGCTGTGAAGGATAGCCTTCAGCGGATAGGAGGTGACCACCGAGACCCGGTGGGCTTGGAAGTAGTGGCGGAGCTTCCTGGACGCCACGAGCACTGCATACAGCAGCTTGTGGACCTCCAGGTACCTTGTCTTGGCATCATGGAGGACCTCGCTGATGTAGTAGACAGGCCTCTGGATGGTCCGGACCCTCCCTCCTAGGCCAGAGATGTCTTCATCCATTGCCTCATGCCTACCGGAGGTGGGTGGGTCCAGGGGGGCTGCCGGGAGCTGGGACTCGAAGGCTCCCAAGCCGCCTTGGACCTCCGGGAGGTCCCGCTGATTTTCCGGGAGCTCCGGGAAGTCCTGTTGGGCCTCCGGGAGGTCCCGCTAGACCTCCGGGAGGTCCCGTTGGTCCTCCGGGAGGTTGTCATGGAGGTCCGGGGGTCCGTCTTGGACCTCCAGGGGGCTGTCTTGGAGGTCCGGGAGGCCGTCATGGACCTCCGGGGTTTCCTGGTGCCTGTCCCCTGCTACCAGAGCAGGCTGTGGCGACGAGAGGTCCGGCCGCTCTGCGACGAGGACCATACTCACCACTTCAGTTGTCGCCGCGATGTAGAGCAACAAATGCTCTTCGGGCTCGAAGGCTACCATGATGGGTAGGGTCGTCAGGAGTTGCTTCAACTCCTGGAAAGCTTCTTCTGCTTCGTCGGTCCAAGCAAATGGACCGGATTTGCGCAGGAGCTTAAAGAAGGGGAGCGCTCGCTCTGCTAACCTCGGTATAAACCGACTCAGCGCGGCTAGGCATCCCATGAGTTTCTGGACTTCTTTGATGCGGGCGGGGGGCCGCATCAAGTCGATGGCCTTGATCTTCTCTGGGTTGGCCTCAATTCCTCGGTGTGAGACCAGGAATCCTAAGAGTTTTCTAGAGGATACGCCGAACACACACTTGTCGGGGTTCAGCTTGGTGTGCGTAGAGCGCAGTTTGTCAAAGACTAAGGCCAGGTTATCTAGCAGGGATGAACTCTGCCTGACCTTAACAACGATGTCATCGACATACCCTCAACTAAGTCTCTTATTAACTCCCCGAAGGTTTTATGCATTGCACGTACAAAGGTGGGAAGAGCATTCTTTAGGCCATAAGGCATAGAGACATAACAGTACAGGCCATCTACTGTGATGAAGGAGGTGTGCTCTTCATCTTCTCTAGACATAAGGATCTGATGAAACCCGAGTAGGCGTCTAGGAAGCACAGCATATCGCAGCCCGATGTCGAGTCTACTATTTGATCTATTCTAGGGAGAGGGAATGGATCTTTGGGACATGCCTTATTGAGACTGGTGTAGTCGATGCACATCCGGAGCTTCCCGCCGGCCTTCGGGACAACAACGGGGTTCACCAACCACCTGGGGTGGTGGACTTCCCGTATGAAGCCAGCGTCCAGCAGCTTCTTGATTTCTTCCCGGATGAAGTTTTGCCGCTCGATGGACTGCTTGCGGGGCTTCTGTTGGACTGGCCGGGCGTCGGGGAAGACCTTCAAGTGGTGCTCGATCACCTCCCTAGGGATCCCCGGCATCTGTGACGGCTGCCATGCAAACACGTCGACGTTGTGCCGGAGGAAGGTGACGAGCGTGCCTTCCTATTTGCTATCTAGGCCCCCAGCTACCCGGGTGGTCTGGGTGGCATCGGCGCCGACTTGGACGAGCTTCAGAGGGACGTCGCCCTCGTCGAGGGGTTGCACACGGGGTGCTGCGGTAGAGGCACGGTGGCGTGCACTCAGGTGGAGCCAGTCCAGTTCTGCACTGCCAGGGGCTGGTGCTCTAGCTGTTGCAAGCGCTTGGAGCTTTTCCAAGGCTGACACTGCAGCAGTGCGGTCTCCACGAATCCTGAGGACGCCTGTTGGTGTAGGCATCTTCAAGACGAGGTAGCCGTAGTGGGCTACTGCCATGAATCGGTACAGGGCTGGCCTGCCAATTATGGCGTTGAAGGGGAGGTCGATCTCCGCCACATCGAACAGAATGTACTCTGTCCGATAGCTGTCCGGTGCCCCAAAGGTCACCGGAAGGCTGATGTTGCCGTGGGGAATGACCTGTCCCGGCCCTACCCCTGAGAACGGGCTCGATGGGGTGAGCTTGGCCATCGGGATCTGCAGCTTCTGGAAAGCTGCGCGACTGATGAGATTCAGTCCAGCCCCGCCATCCACCAAAATGTGGTACATCCTCACGTTGGCGATGGTGGGCGCTACCAAGAGCGGTAGTTGGCCGGCCCCAGCCATGTTCCTGGGGCAGTCAGTGGCATCGAAGTTGATGGGGGTTCCCATCCACTTGAGGTGCGGCGCGGCACTTGGGAGGGGAGCCACCGACGCTACCGCTCGGCGCAAGGTCTTAACCGCGCTTCGAAACGAGGGGTCAGCGGACCCACCGTAGATGACGTAGAGCATCTTCCGGCGCTCGTCATCACTGGAGCTGGAGTCCTCATGGTTGCGCACCGCCTTCACGGCGCGCTGAGGCTACTGGAACTCCACCTGGTGGTCGACGTTGTCTGGGGCATCGACCTTCTACCTGCCCTCCCTTTGACGGTAGGGTGGGGCATCAGTTCGAAGTTGCTTCCCTTTCCAGAAGCGCTCCGCGAGCTTCTGGATCTCCCGGCACTCGGTAGCAGTATGGTGACTGATGTCGTGCACGGGGCATAGCTCGCCTTGGTCACCATCTGGAGCTGGTGACTGTCGCTGCCTTTTGTCGGGGGCGCGGCCCCCGAGCCCCACTGGGTGCCGCTGCTGCAGCAACGGGAGCCGTGGCCGGTGGCTTCATCTTGCCACCGCCCCGGTTCGTGATCTTCTTGCCGCTTCCGTAGGAAGCGGTGCCAGATCCTGGCTGCCCTCCTGACTCAGAGGCTGGCAGGGAGTGCCAGTTCCGCCCTTCTGCTGCTCTGGCGCACTTGTCCGCCAGGCTGAAGAGCTCTGAGACGTCGCGGACCTCTCTGGTCGCGAGCTTCTCAAGCATCTTCTTGTCCCGGACGCCTTGCCAGAACGCCACCACCACAGAAGCATTTTGGATATGTGGGATGGTGTTCCGTACCTGGGAAAACCGCTGGATGAAGGAGCGCAGTGATTCCCCAGGTTGTTGTTGGATGGCGTGGAGGTCGAGCTCCGTGCCAGGCCGGGTGTAGGAGCTGCCGAAGTTGGCGGTGAACTGCCGGCAGAGCTCTCCCTAGGAGGTTATGGAACCCTAGGGGAGGTTCATGAGCCAAGACCGGGCTGGGTCGGTCAAGGCGATGGGGAAGTAGTTGGCCATGACGGCCTTGTCCCCTCCTGCAGCAAGGACGGCGGTGGAGTAGATCTGGAGGAACTCCACCGGGTTGACGCTGTCGTCGTACTTCTCGGGCAGGTGCGGCCGAAACTTGCGCGGACACCTCGCAAAGAGAAGGTGGGGCGCCAGGGTCGCACATCCTGCTCCTGTTGCTGCAGGCGTCGGTGCCGCGAACGCTTGGTTCGCTGCTGGCACAGTGTACCCCGGTATGGGCAAGGCTGCGCCATAGACCGCGGGCGCCGTTTCCAGGGCATATGGCTGTGGCATATGCTGCGTGGCGTATGCCTGGGGCAGAGATCGCGTGGCGAAAGTCTTCTCCTCAGGCAGGGTCAAGGCAGACGTCATGTTGTCGCCGGCCTCTTGGCTGCGACGCCTTTCTCGTCGTCGCTCGAGGAACACTCGGGCGTCTTGGCCCAAGTGGCATCGTTCCAGCTCTGTCCTCAGGTCCATCGATGGGAGCCTCGTGGAGCTGGAATCCGCCGTCTGTCCGTCAACCGTTGGCGTGCGCGTCAGTGACACAGCCGGTTGGCCGGAACGTCGTCCCTGCCGAAGTCGAGGGTTTGCGGCGGCGACGACGAGATGGTCTACTTCGCAAATCCACTGCTGGGTCGCTGACTGAGGCGCGTCCCCAGCAGGTGGATTGCGCAGTAGCGCTCTTGCTGCAGCTAGCGCGCCCCCGTGGGGGACGCTCAGCGCTGCAGAAGATCTGACGCTCGCTGGAGCCTGCGTTGCCGGAGTCGGGATTGTCGGAGTCGGCTGTTGGCTTCTAGCTTGCGCCGACACACTCCGTCCAGATTGTGTCGACACGTATTCCCCGCTAGTCACGGTCCATCGTGAACGCAGGGGAGGAGAGCTTGCCGGTGAAGGAAGCTTCGTTATCTTCGTCGGCAAAAGCTCGTCGCGCAAGGGAACAACCCCCTACCTGGCGCGCCAAATGTCAAAGTGTGTGGTCGACACTTCCCCCGGACCTGCTCTGGGCAGCCCGTGGAGGTTCTATTTCGGAGGGGCTAGTCGCTTGCGGAGAGCTTCAACATTAGGTACGAGTGAGGGAGAAGCTTGACACGACGAGTTTTACGTGGTTCGGGCCGGCGGAGCGTAAAACCCTACGTCCACGGTGAGCAGAGATGCTCATTGTATTGCTTGTTGCTCGGAACCGAGTCCTGAGCTTGAGGGTGAGTGATGTCTAGGATGCGAGTTCACAGGGTTCGAACCCTTGCTATCGTTGCCTACCCGAGCCTTTTATAGTCCAAGGCTCGAGTGGCTTACAAAGTGGGCCCGGGACCCGACAAGTGGTCCCGGAGAGATTGCCTACTGTCTACCTTATCCGTAGTTATGTCGGTAGTTGTCTCTGGCGAAGGCTTCTGAGTCTTCGTTCTGCCGCCCTGCCCATGCCGCAAGCTAGTCGTAGTGGTTGATGACGGCAGGGGCGGCAGGGGATGTCTTGTCGCTGTGTTTATTGGCGGGCAGGCTCTGACACGGCGCGTCAGTCTGCGATGCGACTGGGCGCAACGGCACCTGACAGAGGCGTTCTCCGCGTCTCCGTGTCTTGGGAAGGCGCGGGCCTTGAATACCTTGTACGGGCAAGGTATGGTGCGTCTTTACGCCTGCTGCCTACTGCGCGGGGGCAGGCAGCGTCGTCCTGCAGGCCACGTGGCCGGCCCGGAGCTCTCCTCTGAGGAGAGGAAGGTACGGCCCCGCGGGACACGTGGAGCCTTCGGAGCTCTCCCCGCGGAGGGGGGAGGTCTGGCTTCTGCTAGCCACGTGGCGGGCCCGGAGCACTCCTGTGAGGAGAGGTAGGTCCGGCCCCGCGGGACACGTGGAGCCTTTGGAGCTCTCCCCGCGGAGAAGGGTCCGGCTCAGTTGGCCACGTGGCAAGTCCGGAGCTCTCCTCTGAGGAGAGGGAGGTCCGGCCCTGTTAGACTCGTGGCGCCTTTGGAGCTCTCCCTGCGGAGAAGGGCGAGGTCCTTAGGCATTTCCCCCTGTGCGCGAGGGTACCCCGTATCGAGGGTACCGACAACTACCATCTCATCTCATATTCAATTCCATCTTATAACCGAGATCAAATCTCATTGTTACCCCCGAGATCTTGTGAGCTTGGAAGTAATGGCGCAACTTCCTTGATGCAACGAGGACTATATAGAGCAGTTTGTGTACCTCCAGATATCTTGTCTTGGCATCGTGGAGGCCCTCGCTGATGAAATAGACCAGACGTTGGATGGTTCGGACCCTCCCGGAGGGGTCCGCAACGCCTTCTTGTAGAGATCATGGACTCGGGAGCCCCTGACCCAGAGCCCGGGACTGCACTCTAGGAGCTCGGACCCAGGTGCACACCAGTTGTCAGGCCTAGGCGTCTGAGGCCTGACTAGTTCCTCTAGGTGAGGTCTGAAACCTGGGGACCCATGGCCTCCTGGTCTGGGAATGCACTCTGGGAGCTCGGACCCAGATGCACGCCTGTTGCCGGGTCTAGATAACTGAGACCCGATTGGTTCTTCTTGTGGAGTTCCGAGACTCGGGGCCCCCGGGTCCCTAGGTCCGGGACTACATTATGGGAGCTCGGACCCAGATATGCATCGGTCATCAGGTCCACCTGCTTGGGGGCTGACTACTTCCCCATCCCATGGGTCTCCTGCTAGGCCTGGGCCTTGGGGCTTTAGACCACCAGCGGCGGGAGCTTCTTCTAGGACTCGAGGGTGGTGAAGTTCTAGTCGCTCCGCGATCAGAACCATGCTCACGACCTCGGCTGTGGCAGCGATGTAGAGGAGCAGTGGCTCGCCTTGTTCAGGGGCCACCATGATCGGCAGCGTTGTGAGGAACTTCTTCAGCTCCTGTAACACAACATCTGCTCCTCGGTCCATACGAATGGACCAGTTTTGCACAGAAGCTTAAAGAACAGAAGAGCCCGCTCGACCAGTATAGAGATAAACCGACTGAGCGCAGCCAAGCATCCGGTAAGATTCTGCACGTCCTTGATGCGGGCCGAGGGCCACATCACCTCTATCGCCTTAATCTTCTCTGGGTTAGCTTTGATCCCTCGGTTTGAGACTAAGAAACCGAGCAGCATCCCGGCAGAGACCCCAAAGACACATTTGTCTGGGTTCAACTTCGTGCGTGTGGAACGCAGTTTGTCGAAGACTAGGGCTAAGTTGTCGAGCAGAGATGCTTGTGACTTAACCTTTACTACGATGTCATCGACATAAACCTCGACCAGGTCCCGAATGAGGCTCTCAAACGTCTTGTGCATCGCTCGCAAAAAAGTGGGAAGCGCATTCTTGAGACCATAAGACATGGACACATAGCAGTATAGACCGTCTACTGTGATGAAGGCTTTGTGCTCTTCATCCTCCATAGACATGGGTATTTGGTGGGAACCTGAATATGCATCTCGGAGACACAGTAGATCACAGCCAGGCGTAGAGTCGACTATTTCGTCTATACGGGGGAGAGGAAACGGGTCCTTTGGACATGCCTTATTGAGGGTGGTGTAGTTGATGCACATACGTAGCTTCCCGCCAGCCTTGGGTACGACAACAGGGTTGGCCAACCATCGTGGATGGTGGACCTCTCAGGTGAAGTCGGCATCGAGCAGCTTCTTGATTTCTTCACGGATAAAGTCTTGTCGCTTGATGGATTGCTTCTGAGGCTTCTGTTGGACCGGCCTGGCATCGGGATGGATCTTTAGTTGGTGCTCAATCACCTCCCTAGGGATCTTGGGCATTTCCGACGGTTGCCAGGCAAACACATCGACATTGGCCCGGGGGAAGGAGATGAGCGCATCTTCCTATTTGCCTCCCAGACCCCCGGCGATTCGGGTGGTCTAGGCGACATCAGGGCCGACTTGGACGACCTTGACTGGTACGTCTTCGCTGTTCGAGGGTTGCACAAGGGGTGCAGATGTCGCCCCTCGCTGACGCATGCTTGGAGGCGGCCGGCTAGCTTCCGTGTGACCGGAGACGGCCTCGTGTGCTACTGCTAGTGTCTGGAGCTTTTCGAGCGCTGAGACAGCCGCGGTACGGTCACCACGAATCTTGAGGACACCACTCGGAGTTGGCATCTTCAAGACCAAGTAGCTGTAGTGGGCCACTGCCATGAACCTGTACAGAGTTGGTCTGTCGATTATGGCGTTGAAGGGGAGGCTGACCTCCGCGACGTCAAAGATGACGCTCTCTGTACGGTAGTTCTCAGGCGTCCCGAATGTCACCGGGTGGGAGATACTACCGAACGGGAAGATGGGATCCTGACGTACCCCTGAGAATGGTCTCGAGGGGCTAAGCTGGGACATTGGGATCTGCAACTTCTTGAAAGATGTGAGATAATAACGCTGATGGCCACCCCGCCATCGATCAAAACGTGGTAGAGCTTCATGTTGGATATGGTCGGGGCGACGAGGAGAGGCAGGTGCCCGACGCCAGCCATGTTCTTGGGGCAGTCGAAGCGTCGAAGCTGATAGGCGTATCCATCCACTTGCGATGTGGCATCGGGTCTGGGACTGGAGCGGCGGCCGCCACTGCTCGACGAAGGGTCTTGACAGCTCGTTTGGTTGAGCATCGGAAGAACCCCCATACATCACACAAAGTGCGGCATCTATTTGGCTGTCGGCTTGGCCAGTCCTGTCCGCTCTGGAGCGGGTGACCTCATCGTCTCCCGCCTTGAGACGATGGCAAGTTGGGCAAGGAGGCTCGCCATGAGGAACGACGTTCACCATGGTCGCAAGTAAAGAGCGTAAAACCCCCCTTCCTGGCCCGGCAAATGTCGGAGTGTGAGCTAAGACACTCTTCCCGGCCTGCTCGGAAGCAGCCTGCGAGGTTCTTTTTTTTCGGAGGGGGCTTGGCACCCTTCGCGACCTGGGCTTGAGAGAGCGTATGAACACCGGGATTTACGTGGTTCGAGCCGCCTGAGCGTAATACCCTACATCCACGGGTGTGCTTGTTCTATTACTTTTGCGTGAGATCTTGTGTGTCGTGTGATCTCGAGAGTGGGGAATCCAAAACCTTTGCAGGGTGGTCACCCCGGTCCTTTTATAGTTCAAGGCCGGGGTGGTTACAATAAGGCTTAGGGCCCGACAGCTGGCCCCAAAGGTTTGAGTGTCCTATACACGATTTAGGGCTTCGTCCTCTGAGTAGAACGGCCGTAGGGGGAGTTAAGTCCCTCCGTCCAGCACGCCGAGTGCCATTGGCCGCATGTTAGGTGATGATGAAGACGTTGTCTTGTCGCCGCGTCTCTTCGCCCTGCTTGGTTGGCTTAGTGCCGTTGGGCGGCACTGTACTGCTGTCACGCCCCACCGTCCCGTCTTGTCACCGTAATGGCGAACGGGCAAGGGACAGAGGCGTGCATAGTGTGCCAAGCTTCTGGGGAAGGCGTGACCCTTAAATGTGAAGCCTAACAGCGCACTTCCTTCTTGACTCTGTTGACCCACGGCCCACGAGGGATCGTGGGACACGTGGTGGCTATGGAGCTCTCATCGACGGCTTGGTGTCTAGAGACACGTGGCAGCTCCGGACCTCAGCTCAGCGGGGAGGCTCGCACCGAAGCCCAGGTCACGTGTCAGCTCCGGAGCTGTCCTCAGCGGGGAGGTGGCTCAGAGCCGGAGACACGTGGCAGCTCTGGACCCCGCCTTAGCAGGGAGGCTTCAGGTCGAAGCCCAAGGCACGTGTCGCCTTCGGAGCTCAAGCTCACACGGTAGCCCCAGGGCTGACCATGGGGTCCAGGGCACGTGGCTTATGCTGAGGCCTGCCTCAACAGGGAGGTGGGGCCCAGCTGTCTTTTACCCACTACGGGGGGTACCCGGTCTGTAGAGTAACGACACTAGCATACGTGTATATGTAATTTAATAATTAAAACATAGAAGTGTAAATATGTAAGTATAAAAATATAAAAATAAAAATGGAAATACGCAAAAACTACGGAAATTAAAAATTGATATGTAATGTAAGGAATATAAAAACTTAGCTATAAAAGGGTTATGTGTAATAATGTTATAAAAACTAATCTAAATTCTAAAATTCAAACTAAACTAAACCTAAAGGTCCGAAACTAAATTTGTCCGAAACTAAATTCAAAATAAGCTAAAATTTTAAAAAACTTAAAACTAACATAAAACTATATTTAAACTAACCTAAACATAAATTCAAACAAAGGTAAAGCCTAAGCCTAACCCTAAATTCAAATTAAACTAAACCTTAAACCCTAACATAAAGGTATGAAACTAAATTCAAATTAAGCGTAATTTTAAAAAAAAAACTAAAAACAAATATAAGACTATATTTAAACTAACGTAAACGTAGATTCAAACTAACTTAAATCCTAACCCTAATCCTAAATTCAAAATAAACTAAATTGTAAACCCTAACATAAAAGTCCGAAACTAAATTCAAACTAAGCTAAATCTTAAAAACAAATCTAATATAAAACTATATTTAAACTAATCTAAATATAAATTTTAACTAACCTCAATCCTAAAACACTAAATTTAAATTAAACTAAACACTAAACTAAATCCTAAACTACGTTCAAACTAAACTAAATGTAATTATACAATGCAAAATTAATCTAAGCCGAATTAAAGTAAATAAATTTTAAAATCTTAATTATAGTTCGAAAAATATATCTTCAGGTTTTTTTTCTTTTCCTCCCTTTTCTTCTCTTCCCTTCTCTTCCTCTTCTCTTCCTCTTCCTTTCCTCTCCTCTGCGCTCCTCTCCTTTGCTCTGTGTTGTTGTGGGGGAGGCAGCCCCGGCCGGCTGGGTTATATAATCGATCCTGTCGCGTGGACGACAGGACACGTCGTTCCAACGATCTCGTGACCGTTGGGTCGACGTGGCTGTCACGTGGGGCGGTGTCGTCCCACCGCCCTGTCGTCCACGGGGTGTACGACAGGTTGTCTACGTGGATAAATCGTCCACCAAGTGGACGACGGTGTGGCTATTTCGGCAAAAAAATTGTAGATGTTATTAATATTAAATGATTATTGTACAGTGCTAAAATTAAAAAAAAAATCCCTACAACCTGTGCTCCTCTCCGAGGAAGACGAGCTGCTCACCCCGAAATTCGCCTCCAGAACCTTTATGGTAATACTGTAACTAAAATAAAGTCAGTTATACACTCTTAGCAAGCGCGCAATCCTCGCGCGGGCAAGACAGACGGCCGAGAGTTTGTTCAACTTGGATTCTGTTGCAGCCGCAGATCCGGCAGCAAGGGGAGCACGAGTGCCACAGGTCGGGTTCGGGGAGTGGAGGTGGAGCCCGCTGCAGCTGCTGGAGGACCCGTTAGCAGGCTGGCAGGGGAAGGTGCACCTGTGGCACGGCGCCGAGGACCTCGTCGTGCCGATCAGCCTGTCGAGGCACATCAGCGAGAAACTGGTTGGGTCGTCTACCACGAGCTCCCCAGGTCTGGGCACCTCTTCCCGATCGCCGACGGGATGGCCGACGTCATCGTCAAGTCCCTGCTGCTCGGAGACGGAGATGGGTGATCAGTGATCGACACTCACTGACCCGTTCGCATCTCGGCTTCGACTTGTGTATCTACATGATCTCGCCACGCCACCTATAGATAACTATCCTATGTACATGCCATGAGGCGGGGGCCCGGGGCAGCCGCCCCCGTTGCTCTGCTTGCGTGGACTTTGAATGGACTGGTGAATAAGGTGCCGTGCAAGCGCATGGGAACAACTGTGCAGGAGTTGAGGTGTGCGGCAAATTTTGTTGGGATGCAAAAGACCTGGTCATTGAGTGTGGACGTAGTTATGAGCCTTTTCCGATAGAAGCCCAACTCTCTGGGTGAGTAGTACAACAACGCCGTCGCTCAAAGATTTTTTTTAAAAAATAGTACTCGCTCTGTTTTGAAATAAAATGAGTGGGATGCAAATTATTTTTCAGTGTTTTTGTCAAAAAAATATGATAAGAGCTCAAAATAAAATGCCATTTGATGGATGGTAGAAAACAAATTTGTCGAAGTGTTCGATCGACACTTCCCCCGGGCCTGCACTGGGCAGCCCGCGGAGGTTCTTTTTTCGGTGGGGCTAGTCCCTTGCGGAGAGCTTGCGCGGATGGACGAGTTAGTAAGAGCTTGACACAGAGAGTTTTACGTGGTTCAGGCCGCTGGAGCGTAAAACCCTACGTCCACGGCGAGCTATGGAGCTCGCTGTATTGCTTGCTGCTCAGGGCCGGAGTCCTGAGCTTGGGGGTGAGTTACAGCTTGGGTGTGAATGGCTAAAGAGCGAACCAACAGGGTTCCAACCCTTGCTAATGTTGCCTACCCGAGCCTTTTCTAGTCCAAGACTCGAGTGGCTTACAAGGGGGGCCCGGGACCCGACAGGTGGCCCCGGGGTGATTTCCTACCAGCTATTATGTCTTGGCGCTGCCGTCGAAGTCCTCGTCATGCCGCCCTACCCATGCCGCAGGCTAAGTGTAGCATGTAGTCGTTGGCGATGGCAGGGCGTGTCTTGTCCGGTCTTGTCGCTGCCTTCAATGGCCTGCAGCTTCAGACACTGTACGCCTGTCCTGGCTGTGACTGGTCACCGCGCCTCCTGACAGGCGTGCGCTGCGCTTATTGGCTGGCAGGTTCTGACACTGTGCGCCAGTCTGTGATGCGACTGGGCGCAACGGTACCTGACAGAGGCGTGCTCCGCGTCTCCGCGTCTTGGGAATACACGGGCCTTGAATACCTTGTACGGGCAAGGTATGGGGCGTCTTTACGCCCGCTGCCTACCGCTCGGGGGCAGGCAGCGCTCTTCTGCTGGTCACGTGGCGGGCCCGAAGCCCTCCTCAGAGGAGAGGGGGGTCTGGCCCCGCAGGACACGTGGAGCCTTCGGACCTCTCCCCGCGGAGGGGGAGGTCCGGCTTCCATCGGCCACGTGGCAAGCCCGGAGCTCTCCTCTGAGGAGAGGGAGGTCCGGCCCTGCTGGACACGCGGCACCCTCGGACCTCTCTCCCGCGGAGGGGGGAGGTCTGGCTTCTGTATGCCACGTGGCGGGCCCGGAGCTTTCCTCTGAGGAGAGGGAGGTCCGGCCCCGCCGGGCGCGTGGCACCTTCGGAGCTCTCCCTGCGGAGAAGGGCGAGATCCTTATGCATTTTCCCCTGTGCGAAGGGGTACCCCATATCGCGGGTACCGACAGTGGCCCCCGGGCTCTCCTTGGGGGAGGTAACGAGCCCGAGGTGAGGCCTTCTCCTACCTGCGCACTTTCTTGTCTTGAGTACTCCCTGTGCTAGCAGGGTCTTGATGGCTTCGGAGTTCAGCCTCTTAGGAGAGGGTGAAGCCTAGCATCGGAGCTCGGCCCGGCTGTGGGGGCGGAGGTCCGGAAGTCATCGGAGCTCAGGCCCACGAAGGGCGTGAGGTCCGGCATCAGGGCTCGCCTCTGAAAGGAGGGCGAGGGCTGGCATCGGAGCTCGGCCCAGCTGTGGGGGCGGAGGTCCGGAAGTCATCGGAACTCAGGCCAGCGAAGGGCGCGAGGTCCGGCATCAGCGCTTGCCTCTGAAAGGAGGGCGAGGGCTGGCCTCGGAGCTCGGCCTGGCTGTGGAGGCGGAGTCCGGAAGTCATCGGAGCTCAGGCCAGCGAAGGACGTGAGGTCCGGCATCAGCGCTCGCCTCTGAAAGGAGGGCGAGGGCTGGCATCGGAGCTCGGCCCAGCTATGGGAGCGGAGGTCCGGAACTGCTCAGCGGTCCCCCCTTTCCCGTCCCTTAGTCTCATTTGGCTTACTGTCCGAGGCCGGAATACGGGGCGTGAGTAATCCAGTGCACTTGGTCCCGAAGGTCTGGCCCCAGCCCCAGTCAGGGTGTAACCGTCCGGCCCCCTGGTACTCAGACCGTAGCGCCGGGGGGGCTGAGTGCGCATGCTTTGGGTGCAAGACCAGGCAAAGCAAGGCTCCTGACCCCCCGGTCTAGCGTAGGTCTTTTCTCGGAGATCAACTGGCGGTATAGTATCCTTACAGGGGGAGATCCAGGAGGCCACCGGGCCTCTGGCAGGTACCCCAAGCACTACCGCCTTCGGCAGCACGACAAATATCGACTATGCATGAGAGCAGGAAAGAGGAACCGAGTGTACAATGGACGCACACTGTCTAGAGCGTGGGTAGGTGTTCATATAAATTAATGCGTAATTTAAATAAACACCTAAGTAAGCATGGTGAACTTACTGGGGTGGCGTCGGAGCGCCAGTCTTCACGCAGAGCGGGTCATGCGTGGATTCGTCGTACGCCGGACACGGGGGGACCCCCATGGCTATATCAGGGGGAAGCATGGCTTCGGCCCTGCATACCATGTGGAAGGGTAGTTCCCGTGACCCGGCCCTGGGAAGTCCGTCTGGCCCTCGACATGGAGGAGCCGGTATCCCCCGACGGCTCTGGGTGCGCGTCTGCACCGGTTGTGTGGGCCTGCTTGGCGTGGACTTGGCATGCATTGCATCCCTAACCGGTTTGACGGCGTCCAGGTGACTCTCGGTCAGTAGGAGCCATGCCGGGTGGCTTAACCGACCAACGTGCGGGACGATGAGCGTTCCCAGCACTCGCCTCCTTGGACTACTGCGAGCTAATCGCAGCCTTCCTCCTTGGTTGTGCACCACAATAGGATGTTGTGGCGCCACGCCAGTAAAGATACCAGCGCGTAGCACTTAGCCATCCGCACCACCCGTTCAGCGGGTGCACGTTCATCAGGAAGGATGTCCTTCAAGGAGTCCCGGACCTCCGTGGTCCATGCATCGGGACTACTTGAGCTTCTGGATCTTGAGCGCTGGGTTGCACGGAGTCCCCAGTGACTCTTACGATCCTTTGGCGGCATACAGGTCCGCCGGGACTGCCTAGCTTCGAGGCACTGGTTCAGCCCCCTTCGCCCGGCTCGGCGGGCCGGGCTGTGGACCGCAGCAACGTCCTCTCGAAGACTCCTTCGTGCGCAGGGGCTCTGATGGAGGCTTTCATTGAGAGGTCGTCAGCTGCGGTCGTGCCAGCGCGTGGTACATGGCGCAGGTCCAAGGCGAGGAAGTCTTTCTCCAACATCCACACGTGGAGCAGATAAGCAGCTAGCTGTGGGTCATTGCAGGGGCATTCACCCTTAACTTGCTTGATAACTAGCTGGGAGTCGCCCTGCGCCAACAACTAGCGAGCGCCCAGAGACAGGACTGTCTTTTAGGCCAAAGATGAGTGCTTCATACTCTGCCAAGTTGTTGGTTGCCTTGGAATTGAGACGCACCATGTACCCAGACTACTCCCCCGATGGCATGAGGAGCAGTACGCCGGCACCGGCCCCCTGCTTTCGCGAGGAGCCGTCGAAGAAGAGCGTCCAGTGAGGCCCGGTGAAGACCGGAGCTCTGTACTTTGGTTCACCGTCTTCGCGGCCCCCTGGGTCAGCCTTCGTTGGCGTCCACTCAGCCACGAAGTCAGCCAATGCTTGGCTCTTGGCTGTCTGACGTGGTCGGGAGCTCAGCTTGAACTCTGCCGTCTTCGGGCTATCTTCCGGCTTCGGAAGCTGGCAATGGGTGCCAACTCCACCCTCCGGCTGCTCTGGCGCACTTGTCCGCCAGGCTGAAGATCTCGGAGGCATCGCAGACCTCTCTGGTTGCAAGCCTCTCAAGCATCTTCTCGTCCCGGACATTGTCGAAGTGCCGCCACCACAGAAGCGCTTTGAATATGCGGAATGGTGTTGCGTACCTGGGAGAACCGCTGGATGAAGGAGCACAGCGACTCCCCAGGTTGTTGCTTGATGGCGTGGAGGTCAGGCTCCGTGCCGGGACGGGTGTAGGAGCTGCCGAAGTTGGCGATGAATTGCCGGCAGAGCTCTCCCCAGGAAGTTATGGAACCCTGAGGGAGGTTCATTAGCTAAGACCGGGCTGGGCCGGTCAAGGCGACGGGGAAGTAGTTTGGCCATGACGGCCTCATCCCCTATTGAGGCAAGCACGGCGGTGGAGTAGATCTGGAGGAACCCCGCCGGGTTGACGCTGTCGTCGTACTTCTCGGGCAGGTGCGGCCGAAACTTGCGCGGCCACCTCGCGAAGCGGAGGTGGGGCTCCAAGGACGTACATCCTGCCCCTGTTGCTGCAGGCGTTGGTGCCGCGAACGCTTGGCTTGCCGCTGGCACAGTGTACCCAGGTATGGGCAAGGCTGCGCCATAGACCGAGGGCGCCATTTGCAGGACATATGGCTGTGGCATATGCTGCGTGGCGTATGTCTGGGGCACAGTTCGCGTGGCAAAAGTCTGCGCCTCAGGCAGGGTTGAGGCAGTCGTCATGCTGACGCCGGCCTCTTGGCTGCGACGCCTTTCTCGTCGCCGCTCAAGGAACACTCGGGCGTCTTGGCCCAGGTGGCATCGTTCCAGCTCAGTCCTCAGGTCCGTCGACGGAAGCCTGGTGGAGCTGGAATCCGCCGTCTGTCCGTCAACCGTCGGCGTGCGCGTCAGCGACACAGCCGGTTGGCCGGAGCATCGTCCCCGCCGAAGTCAAGGGTTTGCGGCGGCGATGACAAGACGGTCTACCTCGCGAATCTACTGCTGGGTCGCTGCCTGAGGCGCGTCCCCAGCAGGCGGATTGTGCAGTAGCACTCTTGCTGCGGCTAGCGCACCCCCGCCGGGTACGCCCAGCGCTACTGAAGACCTGACGCTGGTTGGAGCCTGCATTGCCGGGGTCGGCGCTGCTAGAGCCGGCTGCTGGCTCCCAGTGCAGGTATTGGTGCCGCGAACGCTTGGTTCGCCGCTGGCACAGTGTACCCCGGTATGGGCAAGGCTGCTCCCTAGACCGGGGACGCCGTTTGCGGGGCATATGGTTGTGGCATATGCTGCGCGGCGTATGCCTGGGGCAGAGCTCGCGTGGCGAAGACCTGCCCTTCAGGCTGGGTCGAGGCCGGCGTCATGCTAACGCCAGCCTCTTGGTTGCGACGCCTTTCTTGACGTCGCTCGAAGAACACTCGGGCATCTTGGCCCAAGTGGCATCGCTCCGGCTCTGCCCTCAGGTCCGTCGACGGAAGCCTGGTGGAGCTGGAGTCTGCCGTCTACTCGCTAACCATTGGCGTGCGCATCAGCGACACAACCGGTTGGCCGGAGCGTCGTCCCCGCCGAAGTCGAGGGTTTGCGGAGGCGACGACGAGACGGTCTATCTCGCGAATCCACTGCTGGGTCGCTGCCTGAGGCGCGTCCCCAGCAGGCGGATTGCGCAGTAGCGCTCTTGCTGCGGCTGGCGCACCCCCGCCGGGTACGCCCAGCGCTACTGAAGACCTGACGCTGGTTGGAGCCTGCATTGCCGGGGTCGGCGCTGCCAGAGCCGGTTGCTGGCTCCCAGTGCAGGTACTGGTGCCACGAACACTTGGTTGCGCCTGACACAGTGTACCCCGGTATGGGCAAGGTTGCGCCATAGGCCAGGGACGCCGCTTGCAGAGCACATGGTTGTGCCTTATGCTGCGCGGCGTACGCCTGGGGCAGAGCTCGCGTGACGAAGGTCTGCCCTTCAGGCTGGGTCGAGGCCAACGTCATGTTGTCGCCAGCCTCTTGAGTGCGACGCCTTTCTCGACGTCGCTCGAGGTACACCCGGGCATCCTGGCCCAAGTGACACCGTTCCAGCTCTGTCCTCAGATTCGTCGACTGGAGCCTGGTGGAGCTGGAATCTGCCGTCTGCTCGTCAACCATTGGCGTGCGCATCAGCGACACAGCCGGTTGGCCGGAGCGTCGTCCCCGCTGAAGTCGAGGGTTTGCGGCGGCGACGACGAGACGATCTACCTCACGAATCCACTGCTGGGTCGCTGCCTGAGGCGGGTCCCCAGCAGGTGGATTGTGCAGTAGCGCCCTTGCTGCAGCTAGCGCACCCCCACCGGGTACGTCCAGCGCTACTGAAGACCTGACGCTGGTTGGAGCCTGCATTGCCGGGGTCGGCGCTGCCAGAGCCAGTTGCTGGCTCCCAGCTTGTTCCGACACACTCCGTCCTAAGTGTGTCGACATGTACTCCCCCTGGTCGCGGTTCGCCGCGGACACGGGGGGGGGGGGGGGGGGGGGGGAGAGTTTGCCGCTGAAGGAAGCTTGGTCATCTTCGTCGGCGGGAACTCGTCGCGCAAAGGGAAAAGCCCCCTACCTGGCGCGCCAAATGTCGAAGTGTTCGATCGACACTTCCCCCGGGCCTGCACTGGGCAGCCCGCGGAGGTTCTTTTTTCGGTGGGGCTAGTCCCTTGCGGAGAGCTTGCGCGGATGGACGAGTTATTAAGAGCTTGACACAGAGAGTTTTACGTGGTTCAGGCCGCCGGAGCGTAAAACCCTACGTCCACGGCGAGCTATGGAGCTCGCTGTATTGCTTGCTGCTCAGGGCCGGAGTCTTGAGCTTGGGGGTGAGTTACAGCTTGGGTGTGAATGGCTAAAGAGCGAACCACGGGTTCCAACCCTTGCTAACGTTGCCTACCCGAGTCTTTTCTAGTCCAAGACTCGAGTGGCTTACAAGGGGGGCCCGGGACCCGACAGGTGGCCCGGGGTGATTTCCTACCAGCTATTATGTCTTGGCGCTGCCGTCGAAGTCCTCGTCCTGCCGCCCTACCCATGCCGCAGGCTAAGTGTAGCGTGTAGTCGTTGGCGATGGCAGGGGCGGCAGGGCGTGTCTTGTCCGGTCTTGTCGCTGCCTTCAATGGCCTGCAGCTTCAGACACTGTACGCCTGTCCTGGCTGTGACTGGTCACCGCGCCTCCTGACAGGCGTGCGCTGCGCTTATTGGCTGGCATGTTCTGACACCGTGCGCCAGTCTGTGATGCGACTGGGCGCAACGGTACCTGACAGAGGCGTGCTCCGCGTCTCCGCGTCTTGGGAATACACGGGCCTTGAATACCTTGTATGGGCAAGGTATGGGGCGTCTTTACGCCCGCCGCCTACCGCTCGGGGGCAGGCAGCGCTCTTCTGCTGGTCACGTGGCGGGCCCGGAGCCCTCCTCAGAGGAGAGGGGGGTCTGGCCCCGCAGGACACGTGGAGCCTTCGGACCTCTCCCCGCGGAAGGGGAGGTCCGGCTTCCGTCGGCCACGTGGCAAGCCCGGAGCTCTCCTCTGAGGAGAGGGAGGTCCGGCCCTGCTGGACACGCGGCACCCTCGGACCTCTCTCCCGCGGAGGGGGGAGGTCCGGCTTCTGTATGCCACGTGGCGGGCCCGGAGCTTTCCTCTGAGTAGAGGGAGGTCTGGCCCCGCCGGACGCGTGGCGCTTTCGGAGCTCTCCCTGCGGAGAAGGGCGAGATCCTTATGCATTTTCCCCTGTGCGCGGGGTACCCCATATCGCGGGTACCGACAAAATTAAAACGCATGATTTCAGCACAGGAGTATAGCACCGCATGCAGTGCGAGTACAGCTTACTGTAACTTCGCGGAAAATCATCTCTCCGGGTCCTCTGTACATCAAGATTAATGGGGGCACTGCACATGTGGAAACGTACAGGCCCGTTCAGTCATGCGGATCCACCAGCACCAGCAGCCGGCAAGTACGATGACGGGATCCACACATCTATCGCCACGCCGTGGACACGGTGCCGAGGCCCGAGCATGTTTTGCTGCTCTGCTGTCTATTTCGGATCAAGGGATAACCCACTTTCGATCAGCTGGAGACGGACTCGTCAAATCTGGTGTCTGCTTTAGAAACGGGAGACCTCGACCTCTGATCGGATGGTATCCTGTATAACGAAGCAGGGCCTTTGATCCGCTACCATTTTGCCAAGGTCGATAATTAATGTATGGAAATGTTAATTGTCAGCCACGTAAAATTAGTACCTTCTTTCAATGTACGCCCTCCCTGAGTCATCTAGTCTATTTCAAGATTTGTGCGTCTGCTATCAGTATTTTTTTAATTTTTATACGATTTTATGTTAACTATAAAAAATTATAGATTAAATATAGGAAAACTTATTGGTTCAGAACTTTGCCGTGATAGATAAATAAAGTGAATTAACCAATGTCAAATAATTCGGAAGGAGTAAAAAAGAAAACTAGAAAAGAGGTGGCATTGGACGCCCACCAACGAGCGCAGGAAAACAAAAAGAAAATCAATCAAATCCGCCACGCGCGCATCACCCTACTGCTACTGGCCCTGGTGCCTCCAGCCCGCCCCGCGCTGCCGCCAGCCTCACAAACACAACCAAAACCCCGGAAAACCCGCGCGCTACGTAGGCCGCCGCTCGGCCGCTCCCCCTCAGACGTCACTACCTAGCTACCAACTGCGAGTGTGTGTAACTAGGCCTCCGTCCACGTCGCGCGCGCGGGCAGCCACATGTGCGCGCGGGCCGGGGCGGCAGGCCACGCTCCCCTCGCGGCCACCATAGGCGCTCGCCCCCCTCCTCCTCGCGCCGATCGCCTTCCTTCCTCACTCTCCAGGCTTCCTGACTCCTAACGTGTCCGCCTCTTCCCCCACCCGTGCCCCCACCTCGCTCCTCTCCGATTTTTTTTTGCCCCCGTCCCTCTCTCGCATTATATCGCCGCCCTCAGCAGTCTAAAACTGCTGTTGCTCCAGTGCGTACGGATTAATTGGTCGAAGCGCTGAGTCCGCGTGCGTAGCTCGATCGAGATCATCAGCTGCTGCATGGCGTCCTCCGGCGACGCCCATGTAGTGCCAGAGACTGGCGTGGAGGTCCAGCAGCCAGCCATCGAGGCTTGCGACGGGGGGAGGGGCTCGTCGGAAACGACGACCACGGAGGAAGAGCGCGCGATGAAGGTGCTGCCGCAGCAGGAGCGGCATGACATGGCACCGGAGCCCGGTCACCACGAGGACGCGGCGGCGCCAGTGCAGGCCTCAGAGGTGTCGGCGTCGTCGGAGGAGCCCGGCGGAGAAGAGAAGCCGCCGGTGGCGAGGGAGGAACCGGATCAGCATAAGGTGCCAGCTGATGAGGACGATCATCAACAAGAGAGCACGCGGGAGAGGCTGAAGCGGCACAGGCAGGAGGTGGCTGGCAGGGTGTGGGTGCCGGAGATGTGGGGACAGGAGAGCCTGCTCAAGGACTGGGTCGACTACGCCGTCTTCGACCGGCCCCTCGTGCCGGCCGGGCTCCTCACGGCGCGACGGGCGCTCGTCGCCGAGAGCTGCACGAGCGGCCCGGACAGAACGTCATCGCCGACGGTGAACTCTGCCGGCTCCAGTCCGCTCCGGGTGCGAAGAACGGGTGCTCCTAATCGATCGGGTGCCCAGTCTCTCCTCCCACCAGCTGCCAGTACCTAGCCATGGATCGGTATGCCTTCTTTTTGCTCAAACATAAGAGATCCTTCTTGTTTCGGAGTTGTGAAGGTCTAATCTTTCATGTTTAATTTCCTGCTGTAGATCATGTGAATTACGCACGAGTTTGAGATTAGGGTACAAACACTGCTAATACTTCTGCGATTACCTTATGTTTTGAATGGATCGATGAATAATTAAATATATATTCTCTTGTAATATCTCCTTTTTTAAAGAAAGAAAAGCTTGTAATGTGATTATCGCTGAGCTTTTCTACGCGTGCATTGTTTCTACAGCTATCATTGCTAAGGCTACTATCGTATGTACGTAGCAATGGATCGGATTTGTTAGCTTAACATCATGCATTAATTGATTACACTTTATGTGCACTGGATGACTTTATTTGATTTCGTACTCCCTCTCTTCTATTGACAGTTTATTTCTAAAGTTGATCAAAATCAAACTAATCTAATTTTAACCAAGTTTATAAAAAATATTAGCATCTACCATACAAAATAGGTATATTATTAAAATACAATACATGACAAATCTAATAGTATTAATATGATGTTATGAAAATGTATATTTTTTCTAGAACTTTGTTTAAAGTTAGCTTAGTTTGATTTTGATCAAATATATAAATAAATTTACAATGGGACCAAGGGAGTAACAAATTTTCCGAGTCTTATGACCGATTGGATTGCAGGTTTCGATCGCCATCTAGTAATTAATTTTGCTTGTCAGGTGAACATTTTTTGGCGCCATGATTCTCTACGTGGTTTCCTGCCGTTCGTTCATTTCTTCCCGTTCAGAGAAGAACATGTTATTGCTTCTTTCGCTATTATTGTTCATTATGCATTTTTTTCTTCAGGGAAAATGTGACAAATGCTAGCAGTGCTTGTATTTCATACACACCTTGCTTCCAAAAATTTTAAGACTGCTGATCGGGTGCTGCTGTTTTTCAATTACTCTGTAAGTTTAAGCGAGAACAGGAGCCTTTGCTCACAATTATATTATGGGATCCTGGTGCTTCCAGAAGATCATATATGCAGAGTTAACTCAATAAGATCGTGGACTAAGATGTTCCACTGAATCATTACACACTTCTTTCAGGAGTTAACAGGAAAACAGACATTCTAAATGTTCACATGATATTGTATTCTAAAAAACGTGCACGGTACCAGCATAATTTAACCCTTCACTCGATTTGTGAGAACTTAAACTACAGTACAATGGATACACACTTTGCACATGGAAATAGTGTTATATCCATTGATCAATAAACTTATAACTTATGTAAACGATCACATTTGTCGTAATGTGGGCTATATTTCTAGAGCAAAAGTACCTATCTAGCTTCAAAAACAGTGATCCAAGTAAGCAGCAACCCATGGAATTAAACCATGCAGTTTTGTATGTGCGTGCAAGAAGAAACCTAACTCAAAGATCAAGCCAGTTTTTTTGAAGTAAACTTCATAGAACTACAAGCTTCAGACAAAACTATCATAAAACTACATGTCGGTACCCTGCAGACCGGGTACTCCCACATGGTGGGTAAAAGACAGCATGGGCCTCGCTTTCCTGCTGAGACGGGCCCCCACCACAGGAATATGAACAATTAACGACAGCTGAAAACACCGTCGTTAATAAAGGGCAAACCGTCGTGAAAAACTTATCGACGACGCGAAAGCCTTATTCATGACGGTTTTCGGCCGTCACCGATAAATAGTCGTAAATAAGGTTGTTAACGACGGCACCCATCGTAAATAAGATTATTTACGACGGCTAAGAAATCCCGTCGTGAATAAGTTCCCCCGACTGCCACATGGCTGGGGGAATTTACTCACGACGGGCCGTCCTGAATAGACCCATTATTTACGATAGCCGACACCAGCCGTCGTAAATACTAGTGGCTTATTTACGACGGCCAGCACCAGAAAACCATCGTAAATAAGTTTGGTAATTTTTAAAAAAATTTAGAAAATACTGCCCCGGCTTTGAGGCCAGCCCTGGCTCGATGGCCAGCTCATACAGGCAGTCCATAACAACAACAATATGTAGTAAAAATATTATAAACATCTACACTAGCTAGACACACACACACCACACTACACACTACCACGTGCTCTACCTCCAGAACCCGGGAACTCGTCCTCCAACCTTCGTCCTCCCGGTAGCTGCGGCGATAGCGTGTGAGACTCGGTCGCAGAGCCCTGTTATGTATAAGTGTAGTTAGATAAGTTATAAGTTTTGAAATGTATATTTGCCTAAGTGAGCTTATTATAACCTAGAATTGATCAAGTTAAAGTAGTTTTGGCTATGTTTAACTAAGTTTGGTGATATTCTAATAAACTTGGCTAAATTTCATCAAATATGTCTATGTTGTGGAAGTTTGAGTAAATTTGTACCTCTGCTCCTGTAAACGGGGCATGTGGCTCCTGTGGGCGGTGCCACTGTGGAAAGACGACCGGCCGCCCTGCCGCCATAGGCTGTGAACAGAAACCATTATCATACAACCATTATTGATATGTTAGAAATATTAATTAAAACGACCGTTACATACCTACATTGCCGTTTGCATCTGTAGCATGAATGAGGCTTGATACTCGTCGCGAGCCCTGCTTGCCGCGGCTTGACGCTCCCTTTCTTGCCGGAGCTGCTCCCTTTCTAGTCGGAGCTCCTCCTATGTCCTGCGGAGCTCGTCCCGAACACTCTGGAGCTCCAGGGAGCTAGGCCGTCTCGATCCCGCTTGCCGCGATTAAGAGGCACTCGAGGAAGGTCGTGCCTCCCTCGAGTCGACAACTCCATCGAAGATGGCGAACCTACAAAAGAAGAAAGATTATTAAATTTTTTAATCTCAAATTTATTAACATTAAATAATAAAAAAGAGAACTTACCGTCGTGAGGTTTCCCGCCTCCGGTTGCATACGCGGCTTTCGGGATAATTGGCACGCTCTGCCAATCGAAGCCTTCACCGTGAAGCCGCTCCGCCTCCTGCCCATACCTTGCCTACAAAGACGGAAAGATAGTATCATCAAAATTATTTAAGAAAACTCAATACAAATACAAAACAACTCACCAGTGCGTTCGACGCCGCCTAAGAACACAGTTGGTCAGGCTGTGACTCTTCCAGACCTGAATAAAAGTCGGCTCATGACCGCTCTCACGCTCCTATGTATATGTGTTAGTTCAATGAATAATTTTAACATATTTCAAAATAATAGTAATCACACTTACCATACGTTTAGCCAGCCGTAAGTAGCCGTCCGCATAAAACATGTGCATCCCATCCGTCCCTTTGCTCTGTCGACGGGTCCTAGAAACTTCCTGGAACCCCTAACTCGCCCACAGAGCACACAAGGCACGGTAGTCCTCCGGACAGCCGTCTAACCACGCTACACCGACCTGAATACATTTATTATTAGGTTATAAACTATTTACCTATTGTGCTTCTTCCATATTTTAAAATAAATATTTTACAATTTACCTCTGCGTACTGCTCCGCCGTCAAGTACCTCGAAGCCACGTTTCTAGGATGCCCCAGCTCGCACTCTTCCAGATGCAGCTTCATGTACGCTCTCGTCGTTTGAATTCTTGCGTTCGATAGCGACTGTGTAACGAGCTTCTGAGCGTTCTTCTGGAATACGGCTCGGACGTAGTCCACCTCGGCCTCGGCCTCCTAACGGTACCATGCCTAAAAAACATATTTATATATTATTAATATTAACCATATTATAGACTTGTATTACAGGAATATATAATTCATGCTACATGCACCGGGATGCCCTTTCTTTTTTTTATTACAGAAATATATAATTCATGCTTACCATGAAGTCGAACCACACAGCCTCCTGGTGGTTGCCGTGAGTAACGTGCTGGGTGGTGGCGTAATCGTCCCACGACGTGTCGGGGACACCGTTCACTACACCGGGGTAGTGCAAACTGATAAGCCGCCTGAGAACACTATTCACCTACTTGTGGCGTCCTTGACCTGTGAACGAGTCATCGTACCAAGATCTGATAAAGAATAATAAATCAATACATCTAGAACGTAAAAATAATCTAAATTGAAGAGTTAGAGATTTACTTACATATCGTCAACCGGACAAATAACCATCCGGTCATCTGGGTTTGCAGGAGCCGGAGGAGGAGCTACATAGTGACTCCTAGTTCTAGGCCCCTGAGGTGACTCGACGTCAGGTGACCCGGAGGAGTGGTCACCGGAAGAGTGCACAGGAGGGTCCACAGGTAGGTCCACAGGCTGGCTACCCGACCCCGAAGGGTGGTCCGTCTGTGCTGGCTGCAGAGGACCTCTCGTCTTTGAGTCATCAGACCTAGAGTCCTCCTCATAATTTAAAAGAACCGTAATGTAGATGAATGAAGTAATTATTGATATTATAAGATTCATGAAATGTTATTTACCTTTTTCTGACCACTGTAAGGTGACTGTTGCGCCTCTCACCTCCGGTAGCTGACTCATCAAAGCAGCCCGTCTAGCAGAAAGTCCGCTAGACGTACTGCCCTGAAAGACACCAGCTGCCCAACGCAAGAAACCTCTAGCCAGACTCCTCGCCTTTTCCTTTCCTCTACCACTGCTCGACGACATCCTATTGAAAAGAAAAAATTTTAATGAATGTAAAGGAAAATATATAAGACGAAAGAAGAGATATAAGATGTTACTTGAAAATATATAAGACGTTACTCGAAATCTGTTTCAAAATTCATCAGTATCATGACCATGAAATCTACTCCTTAATTCGGACCTTGCCGGGTCAGGCGATTGAGCCTTGCCGAGTCGGGCCTGGTTGGGCCGTGCGGGGTCAGGCTGGATTGGGCCGTGCCAGGTCGGACCGGCTCAAAACCTGTTAATATACCTATAAATAGTACACACTCATAATAAATTCAATTAACTAATTATAATCCAATTCAGGAATTCAAAACAAAATAAACAATTAAATAATTTAAACAATAGTAAGCTGGCTGGCAGGGCGGGCAAGGAGCGGGCGGGCGGGGCGGGCAAGGTAGGAACCTGGCGGGTAGGGAGGTAATTAATTAAAATTAATTATAAAATAAGCTAATTAACTAAAACTAATTATAAAACCTCAATGAGTCGGGTCGGGGCGGGGCGGCGGCGGGTCAGGGCGGGGCCGGGTCTGCGGCTGGGCGGTCGAGGCCGACCGGCGGTCGGGGGCGCGAGGGCCGACCGGGGCGGCAGCAGCAAAGGCGCGTGGGGAGGTCGGGGTGGGCGGCAGCAAAGGCGCGTGGGGAGGCCGGAGTGGGTGGTGGCGGCGGCGCGCGGGTAGGCCGGGGTGGGCGGCGGCGCGCAGGGAGGCCGACGTGGGCGGCGGAACCGGTCGGGGACGACACTGGCGTGAATGCCCGCACCAACCCTGACCCGGGTGGGTTGAATAAGCTAAACTAAACTAATTTAAAGTAGTTAAACTAAACTAATTAAAGCATAATTACAAACTAAACTAATTATAAAATCAACTAAACTAATTAAAATAACCTAATTACAACTATATATTTAAAGTAAACTAAACTAAACTAAAATAACTAATTAACTAAAACTAATTAAAAAACCTCGGGTTGTGGCGGGGCAGCGTCGGGTATACGGTCGGGGCCGACCGGGGCGGGGCGGCGCCAGGTCGGGGCCGGCGGCGGGTGGCCGGCAGGGGCAGCGGCGGGGGCCAGACGGGGCGGCGCTGCTAGGCGGCCGAGGAGGGGCGCTGGGGCGGCGTCGGGGGCGGACGGGCCGGGGCACTTGGGCGGCGGTGACCGGGCCGGGGCGAGGCGGCACCGCGAGAGGGCGGGTGGCGGCGGCGGCGGCTGGGCCCTGGCGGGGCGGCGCGGCGAGGGGCGGGGCGGCGTCTCGGCGGCGGCGGCGTCGAGTCGGGCGCATGAGTGGGGCGGGCGGGCGGCCGCGCGACGGATAACTATGGCTTTATTTATGACGGTGCAGCTCAACCGTCGTAAATAATGATCTTATTTACGACGGGGACAGGCGCCGTCATAAATAAGGCTCTTATTTACGACGGTCTAGGTTATCCGTCGTGAATAATACCATTATTCACGACAATTGCTTTGAACCGTCGTAAACAATTTTATTAACGACGGTACCGTTGTTAATAAAATTGGCCGTCGTTAATGTGTATTTTTCCTGTAGTGCCCAGCATAAGCCACGTGCCATGGGTCCGATGGTCAGCCCTGGGGCTACCGCGTGTGCTTGAGCTTCGGGGCCGACACATGCCCCGGGCTCTACTCTGAAGCCTCCATGCTGAGGTAGAACTCAAAACTACCACGCGTCACCTGGCTCAGAGCCTCCTCCCCACTGAGGATAGCTCCGGAGCTCACACGTGCCCTAAGCTTCGGTCCGAAGCCTCTCTGCTAAGGTGGAATGCGGAGCTGCCACGCATAACTTGACTCTGATCCGCCTCCCCGTAGAGGAGAGCTCCGACGCTGACACGTGCCCCGGGCTCCGGTCCAAGCCTCCCTGCTGGGAGAAGTCTGAAGCTACCACGTGTCCCCAGGCTCCGAGCCACCTCCCAGCTGTGGACGGCTCTGGTGCAGATACGTGCCCTGGGCTCCGGACAGAGCCTCGCCGCTAAGGTGAGATCCGGAGCTGCCACATGTCTCCTGGCTCCGAGCCGCCTCCCCGCTGAGGAGAGCTCCGGTGCTTACACGTGCTCCGGGCTGCGGTCTAAACCTCCCCGCTGAGGTAGGGTCCGGAGCTGCCAAGTGTCCCCAAGCACCAAGCCCGTCAACAAGAGCTCTAGAGCCACCACATGCCCCACGACCAGACGTGGGCTGTGGGTCGATGAAGCCAAGAAGAAAGTGCGCTGTCAGGCTCCGCATTCAAGGCACGTGCCATCCCCAGAAGCATGGCATGCTGCGCACGCCTGTGCCCTGTGCCCGTTCACCATTACGGTGATAGGGCAGGTAGAAGGCATGACAACGGTACAGTGTCGCCCAACAGCACAGAGCCGCCCAAGCAGGGCGAGAGGACGCGGCGATAAGACGGCGTATTCATCATCACCTAACATGCGGTCAGGGGCGTTCAGCGCGCCAAACGAAGGGTCTTAACACTCCCACCGGCCACTCTACTCAGAGGACGAAGCCCTAGAATGTGTATAGCGTACACTTAGCTCTGGGGACACCTATGGGGCCCCAAGCCCCATTGTAACCACCCCGGCCTTAAACTATGAAAGGACCGAGGTGGCCACCCTATTTAGGGTTCCGATTCTCGCTCTCGAGATCACACAACGCACAAGCGCTCACGCTCAAGCAATAGAACAAGCACACCCGTGGACGTAGGCTATTACGCTCCGGCGGCCCGAAATGACACGACCCCACGGTCTTGTCGAGCCATGATCACGCTGAGGGGTGCTGCGTTGCACAGCACCAAATAACACACATCAAAGGTACAAAGCGGAAGCAAAGTTTTATTACATAAACAGGTTTATGAACATTTTTGCAACAGAATATATTCAGTCTACACTCACGGGCGTAGACTACGCATCAAGTTCATGTTCAGCCCGTGAACGTGTCCCCGCTAGCACGCACACACACTAACACGGCGGCGTGCACGACTCCCACTCGATGGGGTTCCCCTCCTGGAGTTCCGTCTCTTCCTCGGGAGTCCCTTCCTCATAGAACCCTGCAAAAGCTTCAAACACAAGCAGTGAGCACGAAGGGTCAGCAAGACTGACCCGTCTCTCCTAAACATGAACTTCTACATGGAGGGTGATAGGTTACATGAGGCAAAATAAGTTGCAAGGACTCGCCTAATTTGTGGGACCTTACTTTCAAGTTTTAGCAGCAGGTAGTTCTCGAAGTGTGTAGACGACACTTCCCCCGGGCCTGCTCTGGGCAGCCCGCGGAGGTTCTTTTTCAGAGGGGCTAGTCACTCACGGAGAGCTCACGTGTTAGGGACGATGGAGGGAGAAGCTTGACACAGGGATTTTTACGTGGTTCAGGCCGCCGGAGCGTAATACCTTATGTACACGGTGAGCTGAGTTGCTCGTTGTATTGCTTGCTGCTCAGAACCGGAGTCCCTGAGCTTGAGGATGACCTAAGTGCTCGGATGCTGGAGCGTAGGTGAGCAAAGAGTCGAACCCTTGCTAACGTTTCCTGCCCGAGCCTTTTATAGTCCAAGGCTCGGGCGGCTTACAAGGTGGGCCCGGGACCCGATAGGTGGTCCCGGGGAGATTGCCTGCCATCTACCGTATCCACAGTTACACAGGTAGTTGTCTCTAGCGAGGGCTTCCGAGTCTTCGTTCTGCCGCACTGCCCATGCCGCAAGCTAGTCGTAGTGGTTGGCAGGGGCGGCAGGGGATGTCTTGTCGCTATGTTTATTGGCGGACAGGCTCTGATGCGGCGCGCCAGTCTGCGATGTGACTGGGTGCAACAGCACCTGACAGAGGCGTGCTCCGCGTCTCCGCGCCTTGGGAAGGCGCGGGTCTTGAATACCTTGTACGAGCAAGGTATGACACGTCTTTACTCCTGTTGCCTACCGCGCGGGGGCAAGCAGCGCTGCTCTGCTGACCACGCGGCGGGCCCGGAGCTCTCCTCTGAGGAGAGGGAGGTCCGGCCCCGCTGGACACGTGGAGCCTTCGGAGCTCTCCCGCCAGAGGGGGGAGGTCTGGCTCTGCTGGCCATGTGGCAGGTCCGGAGCTCTCTTCTGAGGAGAGGGAGGTCTGGCCCCGCTGGACACGTGGAGCCTTCGGAGCTCTCCCCACGAAGGGGGGAGGTCCGGCTCAGTTGGCCACGTGGCAGGCCCGGAGCTCTCTTCTGAGGAGAGGGAGGTCCGGTCCCGCTGGACACATGGCGCCTTCGGAGCTCTCCCTGCAGAGAAGGGCGAGGTCCTTAGGCAGTTTCCCCTGTGCGCGGGGGTACCCCATACTGAGGGTACCGACAGTGGCCCCCGGGCCCATCTTGGGGGAGATAGTGAGCCCGAGGTGGGGCCCCCGTCTCTTCCACTCCGCGCACCTTCTCGAAGACCCGCATTGAACGTTGCCAGAGCACGAACAGTCGCGGGATCGTGGGAGCGTGTGTCCCACTTGATGGTTGCTTTTACTGCGGCGGTTCCCAAGGCTGCCACTTCTGCACGTCGCAGTGCCTTTTCGGGAACCGCCGAAGCGTCTTGTCGGCTTGTCAACTTGGGAGACTGACTTCTTGGCCCACCGCTTCAGCTGGATGGCTTGGGTCCACTTGTCATTGACGCTTGGTCTCGGAGCTGAAGCGATTGTCCAAGCAGTGTATTCGAAGAGTTTCAAATCACTTTGAACCGCGCCTGGGAAGTTTAAAAGGGGATCTTACCCGCATCGCGGCTTCCCTTCACACTTCCCAGCGCTTGCATCTTCCTTGAGGTCTTGCGCCCTTGTCTTCCCTGTCCTTGATCTTTCTTCTGCCATGGCTTCCAACTTGCCTCCGGAGAAGAAACGTGCCCGGTCTCCTCCGGCAGCGGCGTTTGCGCCAAGTCAGGGATCCAGGGCGCCTGCGCGTGCTGCTTCTGGAGATGGCGCCCCGTCCGGTGGCGACTCCAAGAGGCCTCGGGCTCATCATCCCGATGGTCCTCCTCTCAAGCGGCGACGGCGTGATGGTCCCCGGACGTCGTGTCCTCCTTCCTCAGGAAGTGGAGCCCCGAGGGGGAGCACTGGTGCGGCGATGCCCAGGTTCGAGTCTAGAGCTCAGGCGCCCCGCGCCTTGGGAGTTGGATCGGCGCCTAGGGGAGCTTCAGGAACGTCCCCTGCTCTGCTAGTCCGGGCGACTGTAGGACAGCCCTCGGCGGCGACAGCGGGCTCTAGTGGACCTACCCCGGCTCGGAAGCCGGGGTTCAGAGCCCGTTGGAGCGCTCGTGTCCCTCGGTAAGTGACATCTACCGGGTTCCAGAGCCTGTATTGTCTTCTTCTTTTCTTAACTGGGGAGTCTCCCATGTTTGCAGGGACCCCTCGAGTGTCAGTAACGTTCCCGTTTCCCGTCCATCCCCGACTGACGGGGGATCTGTGCCGCAGCGCCCGGAAGCCGAAACGGTCGTAGCGGCCCCCAAGTCGGCGCAGGTTCCTTCTGCGCCAGTCAACCCGGCTCCTGCGGCAGTGGCGACACCTCCCGTTCATCCCCCTTCACCAGCTCGGGAGCCGGCTGTCGCTGAAGGTTCGGCGGGACCGGCTCGCAGTGTCCCGCCTCCCGTTGTCGAAGCGGGAGAAGCTGCCACGAGCCCTACGGTGGGCAGCAAACCGGGGTGCACCGGGAGCGAGCCTGCCCCAGTGCCGGCTTCTTCTGATCAGCGCCTTATCCCGGTTGCCGGAGCGTCGACTTCCCTTGAAGACGACGTGATAGAGGAAGTCGGGGGCGCGGCTTCAGCCTCTGCCGCCCCGCTGCCCCTGGCAGACGCTCTTGAGCTCGCCCAGACGAGCGTTCGGCAGGTTCTGGCCGCGCTCGGTCAAGAGCGGGAGGGGCAGGCAGTAGAGAGGGATCGCCTCCTCACCTGGGGGCGCCTCTTGAAGGAGCGGACTGAGGAGGTCAGGGAGGAGCTCGACTCGAGTCGGGCGTCGCTCGATGTCATAGAGGCGCTCCTTGACCGCCAGAGGAGGGTCGTCAACCGTCTGGACTACGAGACTCGGCGGCTCCACCGGAGGCCCGCGAGTCTCACGCTTAGGCCGATGAGCGTCTTTCCGCTTTGGAGGGGTTGCGTCTGAAGCTGGAGCGTCGTGAGCGCTATCACGGACCAGGAGCGCACTGCGGCGGCTGAGGCAGAAAAGGTCGCCGCGCAGCTGGCGGCTGGCAAGGGCGACCTAAGGGCTCGAGGCAAAGAGCTGGAGGCCCAGAAGGCCGATCTGGTCGCAAGGGAGGAGCAAGTCTCTCGGGAGCGCCAGGCGGTCCTGGATCGGGAGCTGGCTGCCGACTTCCGGACTTCGGAGTTGGAGTGGCTTGCCCAGAGTCTCCAGCTCCGGGAAGACTCTCTGGCGGCCAAGGAGAAGGAATTTTCCGATGGGAGCCTTGATGCCTTGCTAGCAGCCCGCCGCGAGGTGGAGGAGCTCCTGGCCTTGCGGTCCTCCGAGGCCCGGGCGGTCTCGAGCTTCATCGACCAGGTAGGGTCCGCCCTTGTCCCCCTTGGCTTCATCCCGGTGAAGGCAGCGGCCCCAGCGCTGAAGGTGGCCGAGGTGATCCCCGCGCTCGAGTCTATCGGCGCCAAGCTGAACAGACTTGAAGCGGTGGTCACCGGTGGGATCGAGGCAGAGGGTCGGGGCCTGGCGATGGAGGTTGCTATGCACGTGTTGGCATGCTTCCGGAGCCGGGATCCCTCCTTCTCACTGGATCCAGCGAGGCAGGGCCCCGTCCCCGGAGCATGAGGAGGCCGCTAGGGCTGAAGTCGGGGACACGGCTGCCCTTGTAGCCTCTAGGTTCCGGCGCGAGCCAGGGGAATCCTAGGGCTTGCATCTTTTCTTTTTCTTTTGTCGAGTCTGTAGTCCAGCTCGTGGAGCCTTGAATGATTAGACTCTTGTTGTTTCATGTGTCTGTGTTCTTTTGTCTTCTTCTTGGCTTGGCCTAGCCGAGTCCTTAGCTCCGCAAGGTACTCAGAGGTCTTCACCAATCTTAAAGCCTTGCACAGACACCTTCCTCGGGTCCTTATTGAGTTAAGGGCCCCAGGGGTCTCCGGAGCTCGCCCCGTGAGAACGGGGAGGTCCAGATCTGCCGACCACGTGGCAGGCCCGGAGCTCTCCTTTGAGAAGATGGAGGTCCGACCCCTCTAGACACGTGGGGCCTTCGGGGCTCGCCTCTTCGAAAGGGGCGAGACACGGATCCTCCGGTCTTGCGCTGGAGTAGTCGATAGCTCTTTCCCCCCCTTCGTGCGGTCCCCGTAGCCAAAACCTGGAGATCCTGCACACAGGTAGAGGAAGCGTAATTATCCTCGGGGGGTTCTCCCCTCCCTATCTCTTAGTCTTATTTGGCTTACGGTCCTAGTCCGATATACGGGGCTTGGGCAATTCTGTGCGCGAGGCGCCGGGGCTCCGGCTCCCTCCGAGATCAGGGTACGATCGTACGGCCCCTAGTACCGGACTGTACGCCGGGGAAGCAGAGTGCATAGGCTTTCGGTACGGAACCAGGCAAAGTGGATGTACTCCCCTGGACCTCCGAAGGGCAGGGCGCGCATGCTTTGGGTCGGAACCGACAAAGCAGGCTACGCACCCTGGACCCCCCATGCACAGCGCGGGCCTTTCCTGGAGGTGACCAACTGGCACCGCAACACCTGACTGGGGGAGGCCGGAAAGGCCCCCTAGCCATCGGCAGGTGCCTCAAGCGCAACCGCCTTCGGTAGGATAGCAAATGCTGACTATGGATGAGAGCGGGAAAGGGAAGCTAAATGTACGGTGAGCATACATGGAAAGTGCGGTCATAGAAATTAATGTGTAATTTAAATGAGCACATAAGTAAGAGTGTGGTAGAACAGGTTTCTGTGTAAATGCCCATAGGAGGAAGGCAGGCTGAACATGGAGGCAACGACCCACCTCATTAAGAAGGGAAGCAAGACTCTACACGCTTGGGGTCGGAACCAGGCCAAGCTAGACGTAGTCCTGGACCGTCCCCTGAGGCTTAGCTGCTCCGAGCACTGTTCTTGGAGCCTATGGGATCTATTACAGAAAGGAAAAGGCTCGTTCTACTAATGCTCAGGGGGTAGAACTTACTGTGATGTTCCATGTTCCAAGGGTTCGGGAGCGGATCCCATCCTTGGTGGAGAGGCGTATGTACCTGGGGCGACAACTTTCGTGACTCGGAAGGGACCTTCCCGGCTGGGGGAAAGTTTATAGGTCCTTCGCGCGAAAGTGTGCGCCGGGGCACCAGGTTGCCTTCTATAGCTCCCAGACGTGCTTGGTCCTTTGGCGGTAGTGTTGGAGCACCAGCCGGGGCCGTGCATTGTGGAATGTTGCTTGTAATCGTGCCTCGTCGACGAGGTCGATATCTTCACGACGGAGCTGGTCCTGTGCGGCTTCTCCCGGGAGCCCCGGGGTACCTTCCTCTATTGGCTCAGGCCGACAAGAGGTAGACGGACCCGGACTCTTCTTGGGGGACCCAGGATGTCTTCTTCCATTGGCTCAGGCCGACAGGAGGTTGACGGATCTTGGGCAGCCCGCGGAGGTTCTTTTTCAGAGGGGCTAGTCACTCACGGAGAGCTCACGCGTTAGGGACGATGGAGGGAGAAGCTTGACACATGGATTTTTACGTGGTTCAGGCCGCCGGAGCGTAATACCCTACGTCCACGGTGAGCTGAGTTGCTCGTTGTATTGCTTGCTACTCAGAACCGGAGTCCTGAGCTTGAGGATGACCTAAGTGCTCGGATGCTGGAGCGTAGGTGAGCAAAGAGTCGAACCCTTGCTAACGTTGCCTGCCCGAGCCTTTTATAGTCCAAGGGTTGGGCGACTTACAAGGTGGGCCCGGGACCCGACAGGTGGCCCCAGGGAGATTGCCTGCCATCTACCGTATCCGCAGTTACGTCGGTAGTTGTCTCTGGCGAGGGCTTCCGAGTCTTCGTTATGCCGCCCTGCCCATGCCGCAAGCTAGTCGTAGTGGTTGGAAGGGGCGGCAGGGGATGTCTTGTCGCTGTGTTTATTGGCGGGCAGGCTCTGACGCGGCGCGCCAGTCTGCGATGTGACTGGGCGCAACGGCACCTGACAGAGGCGTGCTCCGCATCTCCGCGCCTTGGGAAGGCGTGGGTCTTGAATACCTTGCACGAGCAAGGTATGGCGCGTCTTTACTCCTGCTGCCTACCGTGCGGGCGCAAGCAGCGCTGCTCTGCTGACCACGCGACGGGCCCGGAGCTCTCCTCTGAGGAGAGGGAGGTCCGGCCCCGCTGGACACGTGGAGCCTTCGGAGCTCTCCCCGCGGAGGGGGGGGGTCCGGCTCTGCAGGCCACGTGGCGGGTCCGGAGCTCTCTTCTGAGGAGAGGGAGGTCCGGCCCCGCTGGACACGTGGAGCCTTCGGAGCTCTCCCCACCGAGAGGGGAGGTCCGGCTCAGTTAGCCACGTGGCGCGCCCGGAGCTCTCTTCTGAGGAGAGGGAGGTCCGGCCCCGCTGGACACATGGCGCCTTCGGAGCTCTCCCTGCGGAGAAGGGCGAGAGGTCCTTAGGCAGTTTTCCCTATGCGTGGAGGTACCCCATATTGAGGGTACCGACAGTAGTGAAGAACCTTACACTAAGGCACATGAGAGAGCCGCAATCAAACAAGAAACGCATTTCTCTCATGTACTTTGCCCAAAGTTGAAAGGAACTTTAATTAGCTCTAAACTATAGCAACTCATTAACAATCAAAGTCCATCTTTTAATCAGCAACATTTTAACATGTAACTAGCCTGTTCTTTCTGCATCATGGTACAATGAACAAGTGTACTCACTGACCGTGAGGGACGGCGATTATAATCGATTTACACCTGCAGGGTTACCCGAATAACCCGTCACGTACGCCCGTACTCGATGTTGCCTACAACAACCATCACGGACGCCGTACGCAACCACCTTTCACCCGTTAGCCAAATGTTGAACCGGTCCTATCGTCCCGAGCAAGAGGTCTCTGCATGCGCATCTCAGTGCCGCCAGCCGATTTACACCTCGAGCTCTCAACCTACCCTCTGAACGACAGACAATGCCTCAATACCCAGCTACCCGAGTTACATCGGTTTCCCGGTTCCCATATAGCCGGTAGGTCTTCGGTACTGTTCTAGCTTGTTCAACATGCACGCACACGGCTCGGTCCTCAATCGACACAAGCGGAGCTATAGCACCCAGGCCCCAAAGTCCTGCTGCCCTTACTCTCCGCCCGGTCTTATTTTTCTTGCCATGTGTTTCATTTGCTATCTCTACCCGAGCAATGTGCCTCTAGCCTATTCTCGCGAGTAGTTCCAACTACTCGACTTGTACTAAATCCTACACTGTATTAGCATTGCATTGTCTAACGAGGGTTTCAATCCTAATCCCAACCCATGGTTTTCTTGGCTATGCATTTGGGTTTCAAACAAGACTCTAATGCAAGAGATAAGTGGTACTCAAAGAGAGTGCTCAAAACAACAAAATTTTGTAAAGAGGTTAATGCAAACCGGAGCTTGCCTTGCTGCTCTTGGTCGTAGGCTAGCTGCTCTTCCGGAGTGACGAAGTCTAAGACTTCAGGCTCCTCCTCAACCTTAGCGACTACATGAGGTAACAAGTATATGTATCAATTTAAATGCATTTGAATTGAACTTAAACTTGTGAAGACTATAAGTCCCACTATACAGACCCAATAACTCTGAAATTTTTACTATGGTTTGGTTACAACCTAGACAGATACTTGGCCAAGTTTTAGTTGTAGCAAAGCTAATTTGAGCCCTCCACAATTAATTATGTACTTGACCTTAATTGGAGCTCTTAGGGTGTTCTAGGGACTTTTATGGAGTAAGCCATGACTTTCTGCAAACTAGATTTTCATAGGGTTCTAATGGAGTTGGTCTCACTTAATTTGATGGTTTCTAACTAGATATATGAGCTAAACAATTTCAGAGAATTCCTGAAAATGTTTCTGGACATTTTCTATTTTCTCTGGAACAGTTTTATTAATCACACCATTAGGTGGATCAAATGGGCTCAAATGGATCTGAAATTTTTAGGGTAGCTCAGGGATATTTTGGTGAACCTCCCAGCAAAATTTCAGAATTTTCCTCTAAAGCGTTCTCCAGTTAAAATTCTAAACAGTTTAAACTTTGAAGAATTAATTCTGGAGAAATAAGGATTTTCATGAAGTGAAACTTGATTTGTTGGAAATTACTCAGAGAGCTGAATCCAACCCAATTGGAATCACTCAATTCGGAGGTCTCTACAGAGAGCTATGAATTTTCAAAGTTTGAGCAGCAACTGGAATTGATTTCCTACTGAAAACTCTACTGGGCCCGCTTATTTAAAAAACAGCCAATCAGAAATGGGCCACACCCGGGCCACAGCTTTTCAGCGCGCCAACACACTGGATCCCAGCCACACCCGATCGGGGATTTAAATTTTGAGCTGCTGACAGCCGGGGCCTACCCCTTCGTCTTCCTCCCGCCGGTCCCCAGCATGCGCCCGCGCTCTCCGCTCGTCGGAGCAAGCTGTAGCTCGCCGGCCGGCCGTTCCCGGCCACCGTCCAAGCTAAAACTCGCCGCCAGTGCGTTTAGGACCCCGGGGAACACGATGGTGAGGTGCTTTGGGACTGCCGATGACCGGAAGGTGGCCGGCGACGTGCAGCGGCCTCTATTGAGGTCCGGAAGCGTCGGACGGGAGTTCTAACCCGTCAAAACCTGTACCGACAAGCTCTGCAGCACCAGTGCACCTCTAGGAATCTTGACAAGGCCTCAAAGGTGTTCAGAAATGGCTGCAAGGTTGTCGGCACCGTGTGACCGACCGTGTCCGCCATGAACGCCCGTGATCGAGCTCAAAATCTGTCGCTCCTAGCCGGTTTCATGCAACGGATGCTAAAAGGAACATGATCGCCGGCTAGTCCAGCGTCTATGTGCCAATTTTGATGACCGAAGGAGGATCAGAGAGCGGAAATTCGAAGAAACCGTACCGGATGCTCGGGTTGAGGTTGCCAGAGCAAAATCTGGAAATTCCTGGTCGATGCTTCACGGTTGGCTCCACAAATTGGAGAACAGCACGGTGGCCGCGCGCTTCCGTTGCCACTCTTGCTGGGCCGTGAATGTCCCTGTGGAATGCTGTCCACGAGCGCCCGATCACGTTCTTGAGCTCGGTTGCGGCGGACGGCGCTTGTTGGTACCCTCAATATGGGGTACCCCCGCGCATAGGGGAAACTGCCTAAGGACCTCGCCCCTCTCCGCGGGGAGAGCTACGAGGGCGCCACGTGCCCAGCGGGACCAGACCTCCCTCTCCTCGGAGGAGAGCTCCGGGCCCACCACGTGGCCAACAGAGCCGGACCTCCCCCCTCCGCGGGGAGAGCTCTGAAGGCTCCACGTGTCCAGCGGGGCCGGACCCCCCTCTCCTTAGAGGAGGGCTCCGGGACCACCACGTGGTCAGCAGAGCCGGACCTCCCCCCTCCGCGGGGAGAGCTCCAAAGGCTCCATGTGTCTAGCGGGCCGGACCTTCCTCTCCTCAGAGGAGGGCTACGGGCCCGCCACGTGGTCAGCAGAGCCGGACCTCCCCCTCCGTGGGGAGAGCTCCAAAGGCTCCACGTGTCTAGCGGGGCCGGACCTCCCTCTCCTCAGAGGAGGGCTCCGGGCCCGCCACGTGGTTAGCAAAGTCAGACCTCCCCCCTCCACGGGGAGAGCTCCGAAGGCTCCACCTGTCCAGCGGGGCCGGACCTCCCTCTCCTCAGAGGAGAGCTCCGGGCTCGCCACGTGGCCAGCAGAGCAACGCTACCTGCCCCTGCGCGGTAGGCAGCAAGAGTAAAGAGCGCCATACCTTGCCCGTACAAGGTATTCAAGACCCGCACCTTCCCAAGGCGCGGAGACGCGGAGCACGCCTCTGTTAGGTGTCGTTGCGCCCAATCACATCGCAGTGAAGACTAGCGCGCCGCGTCAGAGGCTGCACGCCAATAAACACAGCGACAAAGACATCCCCTGTCGCCCCTGCCAACCACTACGACTAGCTTGCGGCATGGGCAGGGCGGCAGAACGAAGACTTTGAAGCCCTCGTCAGAGACAACTGCCGACGTAACTGCGGGTATGGTAGATGGCACGCAATCTCCCCGGGACCACTTGTCGGGTCCCGGGCCCACCTTGTAAGCCTCCCAAGCCTTGGACTATAAAAGGCTCGGGTAGGCAACGTTAGCAGGGGTTCGACTCTTTGCACACTCATGCTCCAGCATCCGAGCACTTAGGCCATCCTCAAGCTCAGAACTACGGTCCTGAGCCCCAAGCAATACAAAGAGCATCTTTGCTCACCGTGGACGTAGGGTATTACGCTCCGGCGGCCTGAACCACGTAAAAATCCCTGTGTCAAGCTTCTCCCTCAATCGTCCCTAACGTGTAAGCTCTCTGTGAGTGACTAGCCCCTCCAAAAAAGAACCTCCGCGGGCTGCCCAGAGCAGGCCCGGGGGAAGTGTCGGCTACACACTTCGACATTTGGCGCGCCAGGAAGGGGGATTTTCCCTTGCGCGATGAGCTTTCACCGACGAAGATGACGAAGCTTCCTTCAGCGGCAAGCTCTCCCCGCCCACGTTCACGACAAACGGTGACCAGCGGGGACTACGTCTCGACACACTCAGGACGAAGTGTGTCAGTGCAAGCTGGAAGCCAGCAGCCGACACCTGCAGCGCCGACTCCAGCAAGCCCAAGATCCACTGCAGCGCTGAGTGTCTCCCACGGCAGTGCACTAGCTGCAGCACGAGCGCTACTGCGCAATCCACCTGCTGGGGACGCGCTTCAGTCAGCGACCCAGCAGTGGATTCGCGACGTAGACCGTCTCGTCATCACCGCCGCCAACCCTCAACTTCGGCTGGGACGACGCCCCAGTCAACTGGCTGTGTCGCTGACGCACACTCCAACAGTTGACGGGTAGACGGCAGACTCCCGCTCCACCAGGCTCCCATCGGTGGACCTAAAGTCGGAGCTAGAATGACGCCACTTGGGCAAGGATGCTCGAGTGGTCATCGAGCGACGACGAGAAAGGCGTCGCAACCAAGAGGCCGGCGACAGCATGTCGACCGCCTCAACCCAGCCTGAGCTGCAGACGTTCGTCACGCTCTCTGCCCCAGGCATACGCCACGCAGCATATGCCCCAGCCATATGCCCTGCAAATGGTGCCCCCGGTCTATGCCGCAGCCTTGCCCATACCGGGGTATACAGTGCCGGCAGCGAACCAAGCGTTCGCGGCACCAACACCTGCAACAACAGGAGCAGGATGTGCGGCCCTAGCGCCACACCTTCGCTTTGCGAAGTGGCCGCGCAAGTTCCGGCCACACCTGCCCAAGAAGTACGATGGTAGCGTCAACCCGGTGGAGTTCCTCTAGATCTACTCCACCGCCATCCTTGCTGCAGGAGGGGACGAGGCCGTCATGGCCAACTACTTCCCCGTCGCCTTAACCGGCCCAGCTCGGTCTTGGCTCATGAATCTCCCCCAGGGTTCCATAACCTCCTCGGGAGAGCTCTGCCGACAGTTCACTGCAAACTTTGGCAGCTCCTACACCCGGCCTGGCACGGAGCTCGACCTCCACGCCATCCAACAACCATCTGGAGAGACGCTGCGCTCCTTCATCCAGCGGTTCTCCCAGGTACGGAACACCATCCCGCACATCCAGAATGCTTCTGTGGTGGTGGCGTTCCGGCAGGGTGTACGGGACAAGAAGATGCTCGAGAAGCTCACGACCAGAGAGGTTTGCGACGTCTCAGAGCTCTTAAGCCAGGCGGACAAGTGCGCCAGGGCAGCAGAAAGGCGGAACTGGCACTCACAGCCAGCCTCCGAATCAGGAGGACAGCCCGGATCTGGCGCTGCTTCCCATGGAAGCAGCAAGAAGATCAAGAACCGGGGCGGTGGCAAGATGAAACCACCAACCGCAGCTCCCGTTGCTGCAGTAGCAGCACCCATTGGGGCTCGGGGGCCACGCCCCGACAAGAGGCAGCGACAGTCACCAGCTCCAGATGGTGACCAAGGCGAGTCGTGCCCCGTGCACAACACCAGCAGCCATACAGCTGCTGAGTGCCGGGAGATTCAGAAGCTCGCGGAGCGCTTCCGCAAGGGTAAGCAACCGCGTGCTGACGCCCCTCCCTTCCGTCAAAGGGAGGGCAAGCAGAAGATCGACACCCAAGACAACGTCGACCAACAGGTGGAGTTCCAGGAGCCTCAGTGCGCTGTAAAGGCGGTACACAACCATGAGGACTCCGGCTCCAGCGACGACGAGCGTCGTAAGACGCTCTACGTCATCTACGGCGGGTCCGCTGACCCCTCGTCCCGAAGCGCAGTCAAGACTCTGCGCCGAGCGGTAGCATCGGTGGCTCCTCATCCAAGTGCTGCGCCGCACCTCAAGAATATGGGAACCCCCATCAGCTTCGACGCCACCGACTGCCCTAGGAACATGGCTGGGGCCGGCCAACTACCGCTCTTGGTAGCACCCACCATCGCCAAAGTGAGGATGTACCACGTTCTGGTAGATGGCGGGGTTGGGCTGAACCTCATCAGCTGCGCAACTTTCCCGTTCTCAGGGGTAGGGCCGGGACAAGTCGTCCCCTACGGCAACATCAGCCTTCCGGTGACCTTTGGGGCACCAGACAACTATCGAACAGAGTACATTCTGTTCGATGTGGCGGAGATCGACCTCCCCTTCAACGCCATAATCGGCAGGCCAGCCCTATACCGGTTTATGGCGGTAGCCCACTACGGCTACCTCGTCTTGAAGATGCCCACACCAACAGGCGTCCTCAAGATTTGTGGAGACCGCACTGCTGCAGTATCAGCCTTGGAGAAACTCCAAGCACTTGCAACAGCCCGAGCACCAGCCCCCGGCGGTGCAGAACTGGGCCAGCTCCACCCGAGTGCACGCCACCGTGCCTCGACCTCAGGACCCCACGAGCAACCTCTCGATGAGGGCGACGTTCCCCTGAAGGTCGTCCAAGTCGGCGCCAATGCGGCCCAGACCACCCGGGTAGCCGGGGGCCTAGACAGCAAATAGGAAGGCACACTCATAACCTTCCTCCGGCACAACGTCGACATGTTTGCATGGCAGCCGTCGCAGATGCCGGGGATCCCTAGGGAGGTGATCGAGCACCATCTGAAGATCTTCCCTGACGCCCGACCAGTCCAACAGAAGCCCCGCAAGCAGTCCATCGAGCGGCAAAACTTCATCCGAGAAGAAATCAAGAAGCTGCTGGACGCTGGCTTCATACGGGAAGTCCACCACCCCCGGTGGTTGGTGAACCCCGTCATTGTCCCGAAGGCCGGCGGGAAGCTCCGGATGTGCATCGACTACACCAATCTCAATAAGGCATGTCCCAAAGATCCATTCCCCCTCCCTAGAATAGATCAGATAGTATGCTATGCTTCCTAGACACCTACTCGGGCTTTCATCAGATCCCTATGTCTAGAGAAGATGAAGAACACACTTCTCATCACAGTAGACGGCTTGTATTGTTATGTCTCTGGTCTAAAGAATGCTCTTCCCACCTTCGTACATGCTATGCACAAAACCTTTGGAGAGCTAATAAGAGACTTAGTCGAGGTGTATGTCGATGACATCGTTATCAAAGTCAGGCAGAGCTCATCATTGTTAGATAACCTAGCCCTAGTCTTTGATAAACTACGCTCCACGCGCACTAAGCTGAACCCCGACAAGTGTGTGTTCGGCATATGCTCTGGGAAGCTCCTAGGATTCCTGGTCTCACACCGAGGAATTGAGGCCAACCCAGAGAAGATCAAGGCCATGGACCTGATGCGGGCCCCCGCCCGCATCAAAGATGTCCAGAAACTCACGGGATGCCTAGCCGCGCTGAGTCGGTTCATACCGAGGCTAGCAGAACGGGCGCTCCCCTTCTTTAAGCTCCTGCGCAAATCTGGTCCATTTGCTTGGACCGATGAAGCAGAAGAAGCTTTCCAGGAGTTGAAGCAGCTCCTGACGACCCTACCCATCTTGGTAGCCCCCGGGCCCGAAGAGCACTTGCTGCTCTACATCGCGGCAACAACTGAGGTGGTGAGCATGGTTCTCGTCGAAGAGCGGCTGGACCCCTCGTCACCGCAGCCTGCTCCGGTAGCAGAAGGCAAGTACCAGGAGACCCCGGAGGCTCAAGACGACCTCCCGGAGCTCCAAGACAACCTCTCGGAGGTCCAACGGGACCCCCCGGAGCTCCAAGACAACCTCTCGGAGGTCCAACGGGACCCCCCGAAACTCCAAGATGACCACCCGGAAGACCAGCGGGACCCCTCGGAGGACCAAGACGGCCTAGGAGCCTTCGAGTCCCAGCTCCCGGAGGCTCCCCCAGGCCCGTCTACCTCTTGTCGGCCTGAGCCAATGGAGGAGGACATCTCAGGCCTAGGGGGGAGGGTCCGGACCATCCAGAGGCTTGTCTACTACATCAGCGAAGTCCTCCACGATGCCAAGACAAGGTACCTGGAGGTCCACAAGTTGTTGTATGTAGTACTCATGGCATCCAGGAAGCTCCGCCACTACTTTCAAGCACACCGGATCTCGGTGGTCACCTCCTACCTACTGAAGGCCATCCTTCACAGCCCCAACGCGACCGGCAATGTCGCTAAATGGGCAGCGGAGTTGGCGTAGTTTGAGCTGGACTTCCTTCCTCGCATGCAGTCAAGAGCCAAGCACTGGCTGACTTCGTGGTCGAGTGAACGCCAACGATGACTAACCCAGGGGGCCACGAATACGGTGAACCAAAGCCCCGAGCTCCGGTCTTCACCGGGCCTCACTGGACGCTCTTCTTCGATGGCTCCTCACGAAAGCACGGGGCCGGTGCTGGCGTACTGTTTCTCATGCCATCGGGGGAGCAGTTTGGGTACATGGTGCGTCTCAATTTCAAGGCACCCAACAACATAGCAGAGTATGAAGCACTCATCTTTGGCCTAAAGACAGCCCTATCTCCGGGCGCTCGCCAGTTGTTGGCACAGGGCAACTTCCAGCTAGTCATCAAGCAAGTTAAGGGTGAATGCTCCTGCAGTGACCCACAGCTAGTTGCCTATCTGCTCCACGTGCAGATGTTGGAGAAAGACATCCTCGCCTTGGACCTGCACCATGTACCGCGCGCTGGCAATGCCGCGGCCGATGACCTATCAACAAAGGCCTCCACCAGAGCCCCTGTGCGCGAAGGAGTCTTCGAGAGGACGTTGTTGCAGCCCATAGCCCGGCCTGCCGAGCCGAGCGAAGGGGGCTGGACCAGCACCTCGAAGCTGGCGGTCTCGACGGCCCTGCAGCCATGGACGCCGCCAAGGATCGTAAGTGTCGCTGAGAACTCCGTGCAGCCCAGCACTCAAGATCCAGAAGCTCAAGTCAGACCCGATGCATGGATCACAGAGATCTGAGACTACTTGAAAGACAACATCTTCCCTGGCGAACATGTATCCGCTGAACAGATCGTGCGCATGGCTAAAAGATACGCGCTTGTCGTCACCCTCAATACCGGGTACCCCCGCGCACAGGGTAAAACTACCTAAGGACCTCACCCCCTCCACAGGGGCGAGCTCCAAAGGCGCCACGTGTCCGGCGGGGCCGGAGCTCCCCTCCCCTCGGAGGATAGCTCCGGGCCTGCCACGTGGCATAGGAGGTCGGACCTCGCCCCCTCCAGAGCGAGCTCCGAAGGCTCCACGTGTCCAGCGGGGCCGGAGCTCCTCTCCCCTCGGAGGATAGCTCCGGGCCTGCCACGTGGCCCAGAAGGCCGGACCTTGCCCCCTCCGCGGGGGTGAGCTTCGAAGGCTCCACGTGTCCAGTAGAACCGGAGCTCCACTCTCCTCAGAGGTGAGCTCCGGGCCTGACACGTGGCCAGCAGAGCAGCGCTGCCCGCCCGACGTGATAGGCAGCGGGAGTAAAGGCGCGTCATGCCTTTACCGTATGAAGCATTCAAGACCTGCGCCTTCCCAAGACGAAGAGGCATGGCGCACGCCTGTCAGGAGGCGCTGCGACCCGTCACAGTCAAGACAGGCGCACATGGTCTGAAGGTGCAGACCATTAAAGGCAGCGACAAGACATGGACAAGACGTACCCTGCCGCCCCTACCATCACCAACGGCTACACCTAGCCTGCGGCATAGGCAGGGTGGCAGGACGACCACCTCGAAGCCAGCGCCAAGACTATGTAGCTGGTAGAAAGTCACCCCAGGGCCACCTGTCGGGTCCCCGGGGCCCACCTTGTAAGCCGCCCAAGCCTTGGACTATAAAAGGCTTAGGCAATGTTACAAAGGGTTCGACTCTTTGCACACTTACGCTCCAGCATCCTAGCACTTAGGTCATCCTCAAGCTCAGGACTCCGATTATGAGCAACAAGCAATACAACGAGCAGCTCTGCTCACCGTGGACGTAGGGTATTACGCTCCGGCGGCCTGAACCACGTAAAAATCCCTGTGTCAAGCTTCTCCCTCCATTGTCCATAACGTGTGAGCTCTCCGTGAGTGACTAGCCCCTCCGAAAAAGAACCTCCGCGGGCTGCCCAGAGCAGGCCCGGGGAAAGTGTCGGCTACACACTTCGACAGCGCTGATCACGGGAAAAGGAGGCCGACGCTCGGTGGTTTAGACGTCGGGGAAGTAGAGGTTGAGCTCAGGGTGCTGTCTAGCCGCTCGGAGGAGGAGAGGGTGTGATGTTTTCGTGGTTTCTCGATTGAACAGAGAGGCAGAAGGCAGAGGAGCTCGGCTCGGTGCAACTCGCGTGGAGGAGAAAGCAACTGAGGCTTCGCTCGGGCAGAGGGGATGATCATACCGAAGGAACAGCCCCTGGGCGCCAGTGTTTGGGGAGAAGCAGCAGGAGGTGGCGCGGTGTATCCCTCCCGGTGGCGTCCTCGGAGGAAGCCCGGTGACCGAGTGCTGAAGTTTCAGTCGGTTGAATTTGATTCAGTGGCTGACATGTGGGTCCCACCTCCTTTTTAACCCCTGAAATTAACTCCCTCTCACTGTTATAAACAGTAATCCCCCTTATACCATGGTGATTTGAATTATCTACCCCTGAGCCATTTAAATGGGATAGAATTCAAATTGGTTTGTGTTTGACTAAATTTCAGCACATATGCAGTTTGAAATTCAACTAAAGATTGAATTTGCTAAACTTAGCTAATGTCAAGATCAACTCCAAATGGAGTGAAAATTGGTGTGTGAGCTCACAAAAATATGCTGAGTAAGAATATGCCTCCCACTTTTGAATTCATAGGATGAAAACAGTTTGAATTTGAATTTGAGTTCAAACCACCCTATTTCTAGCTATACCCAAAAGGACTTTAAAAGGTTTTGAATTTGGGTGAAACTTAGCATGGACATTCCTAACAAGGTGTAGTAGTTTTACATATGCCCAGCCCCTAGATGATGCATGTGGGAAATGCCACTTTTGCATTGTGTGAGTTTGTTCTCTAATGATCATGTTGATGGTGGTTACTTGCTCTTCAAATATGTTCATCAACTTTCTTCAAATGGAGTGTGTGTGGGGTGTGATGAACACTTTGAGTATGTGCCAAAACTTAGGCCCTTACACGAACCACGTAAATCTCGGTGTTCATCTGCTCCCTCAAGCCCAGGTCGCGAAGGGCGCCAAGCCCCCTCCGAAAAAAAAGAACCTCGCGACCTACTTCCGAGCAGGTCAAGAGGAGTGTCACAGCTCACACTCTGACACTACATGTTTAAGAAGTTAAATCATTAAACCATAGGTTTAAAGAATCATATCATAAAGCTACATATTTTATGAGTAATATATCATGAAAATATAGGTTTAGTGTCCATTAGTATAAAAAAAACTACATATTTCACAAAGCCTGAATCTGTAGTTTTATGATAAATTGACTTGTCAAATCTATAGTTTTAGCTATATATTGCTCATGAAATATGTAGTTGTGGGATTCAATTGACTAAATCTGTAGTTTTTTGATACATGTCCTTAAATCTAAAGTTTTGTGATAGTTTTATACATACTTGATACTTGACCACCTAGGACAGGCTACATGAGCTGGCTCGAGGTGTAGCATTTTCGTCACAGTTCAAGCACGGCACAACCAGGTGGCAGCCGTGCCTCGGGCGGCGTGAGTCCGGTTGATGGGTCATGCTTGGGTCAAGGCTCTAGCACGTTCGGTGGCACGGACGCCGAGCTTTTTAACAGCAACCCGTGTAGCGTGTGGCACTACAAAGCCGATGGCATGATCCAGTCCGACACGGCCCAACGACGGCCGAGCCCATCATTGAACGAGGATCCGCGCCTTTTCTTCCCTGGGCTCTGCGATCTGTGGCGCCTGGCCGACGACGGAGCGTGAAACAGAGGCGAAAAAGAGGAAGGGAAGAATTAAACAACTGGCGGTGGAACGACACAGGAATGCGGCACGAACGTACCGAACCGATTCACGCGTATCTGAATGGGGACATTCGTGGATCGCCGTTAGTTGGGCGTGAGACGCTTGGTCGTCCGTACCGACAGACCGAGACGAGAGTCGATGCGACGAGAGACGGTGACGAACTGGCGCTGCAAGGCGGATGGGAGATGGTGATTCAGGTGCTGTCCGGTCGTCTCGCACCAGACCCGTTCCGACTGATTGAAAAAGTTGATTTACTCGTTGGGACTTGGGATGAGTCGGTGGTGAGGCGGACAAGGGACCGGCGGCTGGCGCGGAGCCCTCGCGTGCCGCGGATGCGAGCCTGACAGGCTGACACACAGTGTTCGGGCTCGCGGGCGGGACCTGGTTGGTCCACGTGCTGCCTCGCCGGAGCGGCGTAACGCGCGCGCACGGAGCCGCGTCGAAAGCCACCGCACCATCAGGCCATCACCGACGCGACGCCTGTCCTGTGTCCGCCTTCCCGTGACCGTGGTCCTCCAGCCACACCCCGCGCCGACGCACCGGGACTCACATGCCGGCGGCGGAGGCGTGAGTGGGGCCAGGCCGTCAGCCCAACAGCAGCCGCCGCCTGGAACCCCCTACGAGGACACGGTTCCATATTCCTTTTTTCCCGAGATCGTGACACTGACACGGTTCCTGTTCCTCTTTCGGGGCAGACCATCCGGAGACCTCTCGTCCCTTCTGACCTGGCGTGAAGCAACGCCATTCGTGTACACTCCCCTGGAAAGCGTAGGAGGACGATTCTTGCCGGGTCCCCTTTTTTCAGCTCGCGCGGATCGCAACCAACAACCGCCCCGACACAAAAAGTGCACCGGGTGACGAGGACGCACTCGGGCACACGAACACACGCAGCGGGACTTGGCCGGCGCGGATATGGGGAAGACACGCGTCGAGCGAGACCGAGACGGGCGGGCTCCTCGCGGTTCCGTCCCGCGCGCCCCCAGCCACGACGCAAACCGTAGCGCAGCGAACACCGAGACGGCCGGAGAAAAAGCTCCGTTCACGCAAAAAAAAGGCTCTCCTTCCTCCGCTCGAGCCACGCAGAGCACCGCTCTCCGTCCTCGTCCCCCCTAGCTGCTCGGACCTCACATGGCCATGGCGGAGCGGTTCCGGGCTCGGCGGCCACCGTCGTCGAGCTTCTACGCCCTGATGCTCGTCGTCCTGCTCACAGGTGAGCCTTGCCTTTGGTCAAGCTCGACGTCCTTTCCCACCGCTAGTTCACAGGAGAGCATGAGTTCTGTCCATCAGAACGTCCATTCCATCGTGGAGGGATTCGTTCGAGTATCTCAGCTCTCTCTGTCTGGATGGGTTTTTATTATACGTAAAACAAATAGTGGTGTTGGGTTTGGTTTTCCTGACCTCATTCGAGCAACTTGGTTTCCTCTGACCTCTGAGCTCTGAGTAGCCTGGGTTGTACCCGCAGAGCAACACCAGTTGCTATTAAGCTCAATCGTCCATTCCGTGCTGTCCTCCTAGTTTGCATGCCACTAATTACTCCATTATCAATGTAGAACTTTTTTTCAAACTGAACGACTTCTATGTTTTAATGATTTTTTACTGTATTTAAGGGCATCTATATTACTTTCTCTACGGGATTCATGGAGCAGCCCATACAGCCGTATTGTTTGGGTGTGAAATGTTGTTATTAGGGGTGTACTTGCTGGGGTTATCTTATCTGAGCTCTTAACGGACATCTAGTGAGTCCACATGCCCCCTATCATAGTGCTCCATGGCATAAGGCAGACGGCTCGCCCACTAAGCTAGCACCTCCCAGATCGCAACACCAATCTAAGCTTCTTCCCGCGTTACTTGCCTGAAGAATCTGCCGCCTTTTCTTCGCCCCTCCAGTTTTGACGTGCATCAGATCTGGTTCTGAGCTGTCACGTTTTTCTCCGTAAAGCTTGTTTGGAAGCGTGTCTGCTTCTTTCGTAGCCACCAGCGGAATCCGATTTACTTTTTTTATCACCTGTGTGGCCACTGGAAAAGAAATAAACTAAGGACATGCAGACTGAAAAGGCATTTGATAATACTAATGTCACAACTATATATTACTCACTCTGTTCTGAAATAAATGAGACAACTAATTTAGTTCAAATTGAACTATATTTATTGTACTAAACTTTATTTATTTTAGAATGGATGGAGTACTTGTTTTTCTTATTGGCATGATTCTCGAGTAGGATGCCCCCACCACATGACCACATGTGGACGATAAGGGCTCTCATCGGATAGTGTGCTTAAGTATCGTTTCGTTACGCAGAGATCCATCATAAACTGACTGTTTAATTTCTTATTTTTCCTGGGGTACTTAAAAGAAGAACAGAGGTGAAAATCTGTATCACCGTTGCAGATGCTTTTGCCGGTGATCAGTAATAGCTTATTTGGTACAATTTGAGTTCTTCTTGACCAAATGTTTTATGTTGTTTCATATTGTTAGCATCGAACTTGTCATTAATTATCGTTTTCAAGTGATATAAGAGAATCATGTCATGGAGTTATGTCTATGTACAGTAGTGTCAGCTAAAACAGAAACACTGGTAGAATTAAAATCGCTAACTCTGAACCGCTTGGCCGCAGACCGAGTGGTGCGAGCCGAAGGCATGTCCGTGGGCATCAACTACGGGCAGATCGCGGACAACCTCCCGTCCCCTCGCCGGGTGTCATGGCTGCTCCGGTCGATGCAGGTCAGCAAGGTGAAGCTCTACGACGCGGACCCGTACGTCCTGAGCGCGTTCCTCGACACTGACGTGGAGTTCGTCGTGGGCATCGGCAACGAGAACGTGTCGGCGATGGTGGACCCAGCGGTCGCGCAGGCGTGGATCCAGCAGCACGTGCGGCCGTACCTCCCCAGCAGCACGCGCACATCACCTGCATCACCGTCGGCAACGAGGTGTTCAAGGGCAACGACACGGAGCTCAAGGCCAACCTGCTGCCGGCCATGCAGTCCGTGCACCAGGCCCTGGCAGCGCTGGGCCTGCAGGGCCGGGTGAACGTCACCACGGCGCACTCCCTGGACATCATGGGCAGCTCATACCCGCCCTCCGCGGGCGGGTTCCGCGCCGACGTCGTGCCGTACATGCGGCCGATCCTGGGCTTCCTCTCCACGGCGAGGTCACCGTTCCTCATCAACTGCTACCCGTACTTCGCGTACAAGTGCGACCCGGGCAGCGTGCCGCTGGAGTACGGCCTCTTCCAGCCCAACCCGGGGGTGACGGACCCCAACACGAGGCTCAACTACGACAACATGCTGTACTCTCAGATCGACTCGATCGGTCTACGCCGCGATCCAGGCGCTGGGGCACACCGACGTCGACGTGAAGATCTCCGAGACCGGGTGGCCGTCCAGGGGCGACCCCGACGAGGCCGGCGCGACGCCGGAGAACGCCGGAACCTACATCGGAAACCTCCTGCAGAGGATCGAGATGAGGCAGGGCACGCCGCTGAGGCCGTTGGTGCCCGTCGACGTCTACGTCTTCGCGTTGTTCAACGAGAACCTGAAGCCAGGACCGGCGTCTGAGCGGAACTACGGCTTGTTCTACCCGGACGGCACGCCGGTCTACAACGTCGGGCTGCGTGGCTACCTTCCGCCGATGGATGAATCAGAGGGCACGAGAAAGGTAAGGTCCTCAGGATTTCTTTCTCGAATATGGCAAATCGGTTACAAGCTTTTGCATGATTCGTACGTATATTAAGTGACTACCTGTCTGACTGAAGGCAAGTCCAACAATTCTTGCAAACCATTGTCCCTAACCGCTGTCTGCCCTTTCCCATCACATTGCTTTCATACTTTTGACGTTCTAGTGGCACTGGCCATGAAACGATCGACAATAGAACTCTCCAATATCTGACAGCAATAGGTTGACGTGTATCTGCATTGCCGCACAAAGTTTCCATTGTCTGTATTGACCAAATTTATCATCATATACTTTCTCTTTCAGATTTATGCTTTGAATGAGACCCGACAAATAACAGCACCGCTTTTGTCTTCCGGCAGGCGGTTCATCGGTTTGTTCTCATCGCCATTGCATGGATCACTCTCATCTTATGCTGAGAGAATATACTATTGACCAGGGCAGTAAAGCTGATTGAAAAGGTGTTGAGACTGAGCATATCTTGCTGCAAGGAGATTTCACTGACACATAACAAGGTAAGAGGGTTATCCTGTATTCTGTCGCAATATTAGGCTACAATATTCCCACGAAAAAATATTAGACTAGCAGGAGGACTAATAGTTCAGTGGTCTTTTAAAGCTTTGTTACCTTGAGTAAATCAAACTGATGAGGCTGATTATACTTTCACATAGTGGCCTTGCTAATATGATTTTTTTTGTTTTCTGAAACCTCAATATTTGTTCTTCAAGCTTGCGTCCTTCATCGGTTCTTTCACCTAAGCGAAACGTTCTATCAGGGATGCTCCAGATGCAGAACACCGAGGTCAATGCGATGATCTTCATCATCAGGCATACACGGGCGGTCGAAGGCAAGTGGAGGTGAATTTGATAGCGTCCAGGAATTAAAATCGGCTCCACGCTTACAATGAAGACACGAAGTAGAACTAACTGAAGACTGGAAACGATACGTGGGAAATGCGCACATTTTTATATTGCTTCGATATATTTTATCTTTCATTTTTTTCCTGAAGAACTCTATTTTAAGAAACTGTACATCTATATATCGGTTAAATTGAAGCAGACAGGAGGTTCATTCAGGTTCAAGCCGGCAGTTGTTACCTCATCAGATCGCTTCGTTAAGTACTTTTTTCATCCTGCCTTTCCCCTTTATGCTCTTACACATCTGGCAACGCTGTGATGCACATGAAAAAAACAGTTAACGATGAGCAGCATGCAGCAGTTGTGTTCGTTCTGTTGGAACATGGAACCCCAGTTCACATTTTCTTAGTTTGCCAGTCCAGTAAAATGTCTTCCAATGGAACCTATATCAACATCCGACATTGAAGGTCGCTGCCTGCTAATCCAATCAGGTGGTGCCACGAATCCCATGTCACTCCGTTCGCACGTGGCTGCGGCCCATACGACACGTGTAGCAGCCTCCCGCTCATGCTCCCATCAGTGAGCGTGATCGTGGGAACGCGCAGCGCTCCCGTCGAGTCGTGCAGGACAAAGCGGGCGACACGTACTTTATGCGGTATCAGAGTTTGTTGATATCCGTGCTCGACGCACATCACCCGCCCATGCTGGTTGGCGCAGCCCATAGCCATGACTTCACTTTCGCGTGCCTACTTGGGACGAAGAAGCTTCATGGGATTGGCCGTTTTCGCCCCCTACTTCGGTTTGTGGGCCGACTTCTTGATCCTTCCTTTGTACGAGGGGATCATCCACATCAAACATAAGCTAAAGTTATCTATTTCAATCGAAAAGTACAAACAACTTAAGTAAGTGTGAGTGTAACAGTTTGCTAGAATTGAACTTTTACTCGAATGTCATATGTTCCTCCAGTTTTAAATTATTTAGTGTTGGTCAGTTTAAGTTTTAAATTATTTGACGCTGGTTGATTCAATTTCAACATCAAATAATTCAGAATGAAAGGAGTAATACACATATACATTTCTGTAAGGGGCCTTGGATTCGAGGGCCTTTGGCTAGGTTGTTCTATCCTGAGGATCGACTCAATTTGGATAAGTCTTTATCATATTCTTATCTATATTTTAAAACAAATATGAATACAAATATTATTAATGAACGCGCATGAAAGAAACCTATCATTACCCTCCACCTGAAAACTTCCCTGCAACCGGGCCTCGTCCAACCAACCTGCGTCCCTGCCAACGGTACTTGTCCGTGACCACTGAGCTGCCTTTTCAAATTTTGCCCCGCTCCACGCGTTTGGCGCGTCGTTCCCTTTAAGACGGAGCCGGCTCTGTTTCTCAGCATCCACCATGTCCGCAATTAGCACTCACTCGTAAGCGGCCAAAGTTTGAAGGATGCCACTGCTAGCCTCCGTCAGCGGCGGCCAGTCCAAATCGAAGATGGCGTGCGATACCGCCGCGCTCCCCTTCTCCTCTGGCTGTGACTCCGGCGTCCGTCGCGGCACTGTCATTAGCGCCGTCTCTCGTGTCAACGACGCGGACTTCCCGGCGGAGTCGGCCCTGCTGCGAGTACGGGACCGCGTCGGCTTTGTCGAGCTGTACGGTGCGTCGCTGAGGCGTGACGGCTCCACCAAGGGCAGCTCCAATCCCAAGGCGGCGGCGGACTCGAGCGCGGCGGCGCGCGTGGGCGCGCCGAGGGCTGGCTCGAGGAGGCTGCCGGCTGGCAGTGCCGCCTTTCTCGTCGCCATTCTGCCCGCGGGCAAGGCTGTCGCGCAAGAGCGCCGCGGCTGGCGCCGGCCGGCGGCAGGGGCCAGGGTCTTCGCCAGCGAGGCCGTGGGGGCGGCGGAGCCCGTGTCCCCGAAGGTGTCGTGCTTCGGCGCCGTACGGTCGGAGGGGCGTGCGGCAGCCCCCGCGGAGCAAGAGGGAGAGCAGGAGAAGCGCAGCGGGTGCTGGGCTAGCGTGACGGCCGCGGTGCGAAGCCTGTGTTGGAACAGCGACCCTCGCGTGGGAGGACCAGAAGCGAGCGAATCGGGTTCGGCGGCCTCGGCGGCGGAGTTACCGCCGAACACCGTCCTATCGCCGCCGCGGCCAGTGACGGGGCTTGGGGACGTGAAACGCCTCGCTTCGCGCCGGTGGCCCGACACGATGGCAGGAGAAGAACCGGGCCTGGCGTAGTTTGAATCTTCGGGAGGCTCGTCCACGGACGCCGATGCAAATTCCAAACCAGCAGCACCACCCGGGACTAGTTCTGCCCGTTCTCGCGTTTCGTGTGTGACCATGCAAATGTGTGGCTTGTGTGTTTGTTTGTACCTGCAAACTACTACACTGTGGTGCTTCCATCTTGGATTGTGGTCTCTGAGACAATTGAAATTTTATTACCCTCAACATTGGGTTTCGCCAAAATATCACTCACAACATGCAACACTCTAAAATACCATTATAATTCTTCATACTTTTCTCGTTTGCCACTGTGATAGTATTTTAGTACTAACTGACTTTTTTAACACTAAAACAATTCTAAGTGGACAGAAATGCCCTTATGTGTTTTAAAAATATAAAAAACAACAGAAAATACGAAAAAATATAAATAAGCTAAAATATTTCAAAAAAATTAAAAATGAAAAAAAGAAATAAAAAACAGAAAATTTACACAGAAAAATAGAGATAAATTTAAATAAGTTTATCAATTATATGAAATTAGGAAAAACAGAAAATTTACACAGAAAAATACCCTTATGTGTTTTAAAAATATAAAAATTAACAGAAAATACAAAAAATATAAATAAGCTAAAATACTTTTTTATTCCTGTATTTTCCACTGTTTTTTATCTGTTTTTTTATTTCCTGTATTTTCCAATTTTTTTAATTTTTTGAAATATTTTAGCTTTTTTATATTTTTGTATTTTCTGTTAACTTTTTATATTTTTGAAACACTTAAGGGCATTTTTCTGTGTAAATTTTCAGTTTTTTTCTAAATTTAAATAATTTATAAACTTATTTAAATTTATTTTGATTTTTCTGTGTAAATTTTTATTTTTATTTCCTTTTTCCAAATTTTTTAATTTTTTGAAATATTTTAGTTTATTTATATTTTTTGTATTTTCTGCTAATTTTTTATATTTTTAAAACACATAAGAGTATTTCTGTCCACTTAGAATTGTTTTAGTATTAAAAAGGTCAGTTAGTACTAAAATACTATCACAGTGGCAAACGAGCAAAGTGGGAAGAATTATAATAGTATTTTAGAGTGACGCATGTCGGGAGTGGTATTTTGGCGAAGCCAAATGTTGGGAGTAGTAAAATTTCAATTGTCTCGGTCTCGCTCGGATATCCTTTTTTTAGGGAATAGACATACCTGTTGCAACTACTGAGTTTAAACTTTTAAAATGAACCAAGTCGAAAAGTTTTAGCAAACTCATAAGAAACTGAAAATTGACTTTGAAAAAATCTGTGGCCTGTGGGCAACCCAGTCTGGACCATCCCAATATCTCAGTGGTCCTTGTTAAAATTAAAAGAAGATGAATATCCAGATTTTGAGGTGTCATGAAATAACGGTCACGGGTGAAGATTTGGAGATCAAGATTCTAGAAGCAATAAAGATCACAACACAAAGTTGATCGACACGAAGATAAATTCAGCAAGGAATTAGTTAGGATATTGTAGCTTTATCTCTTGTAATCTATCTTTAAGAATAAGTAGAATCGTAACAAAGGTGATCCGCCGCACCTAAAAAATCTCTTCTAACCGGCTGCTCCTCTATGTACTCGGTTCGATAAATATAAACGCGTAGGCTGCATGGCAAGGCCAAGAGCGTAGTTTCCATCCAGTTTAACATGGTATCAGAGCTGTATCATCTCCAACGAGATTATGAGTTCGTCCACCATGAGTGCGTCTTCCTCGACAGGGTTCAATACCCTATCTCACCACGTTGAAAAACTTACCCACGACAACTTCCTTCTATGGAAGGCGCAGGTTCTGCCGGCCATACGAGGGGCACAATTGTATGGCTTCCTTGATGGATCCAAGCTGAAACTAGCAGAAGAGATTGAAGACAAGGTCGAACGGAAAGTGCCAAATCCAGAGTTTTCGGCATGGGTAGTTCAAGACCAACAATTGTTGAGTTACTTGAACTCTACACTTTCCAAGGAGGTGCTTGCACAAGTGGCCACAATCTCCACATCGGCAGAAGTTTGGCAAGCAATTCAAGAGAGTTTTGCCTCTCAATCAAGAGCACGCATTATGCATCTACGTGCAAAGCTTTCGAGCACAAGAAAAGGAGACATGACGGTAGCAGTCTACTTCTCCAAGATGAAGGAGTACGCCGACGAGATGGCGGCAGCAGGCAAGAAACTTGAAGATGATGATATAGTTGCATACATATTGGCAGGACTGGATTCGGATTACATCTCGCTTGTGGAAAATGTAAGTACCCGAGTTGATTCAGTGTCTCTCTCTGACTTGTTTGCTCACTTATTAGCAATAGAAGCACGACTCAAGAGGCAGAATCAAAATCAGTATCAAGTGAACTCAGCCACCCGTGGAGGGGGCTATCGTGGAAGAGGAGGACAAACGAACAGAGGAGGTTCTGGGCGTGGTTGGCAAGGAAGAGGACAAGGCAGGGGCTCGGCAGAAGGAAAATCGATGTGTCAACTTTGTGACAAGGTTGGACACACGGTTGTGAGATGTTGGAAGATATTTGATAGAGATTACAAGACAGAAGAAAAATCAGTAAATAATACAATGACATCTTATGGTGTGGACACTGTCGGTACCCGCGATATGGGGTACCCCCGCGCACAGGGGAAAATGCCTAAGGATCTCACCCTTCTCCGCAGGGAGAGCTCCGAAGGCGCCACACGTCCGGCAGGTCCGGACCTCCCTCTCCTCAGAGGAGAGCTCCGGGCTCGCCACGTGGCCTGCAGAAGCCGGACCTCCCCCTCCGCGGGAGAAAGGTCCGAAGGCGCCACATGTCCAGCGGGGTCGGGCCTCCCTCCCCATAGAGGAGAGCTCCGGGTCCGCCACGTGGCCGACAGAAGCCGGACCTCCCCCTCCGCGGGGAGAGGTCCGAAGGCCCCACATGTCCTGTGGGGCCGGACCCCCCTCTCCTCTGAGGAGGGCTCCGGGCCCGCCACGTGTCCAGCAGAACAGCGCTGCCCGCCCCCGAGCGGTAGGCAGCGGGCGTAAAGACGCCCCAAACCTTGCCCGTACAAGGTATTCAAGGCCCGCGCCTTCCCAAAACACGGAGACGCGGAGCACGCCTATGTCAGGTGCCGTTGCGCCCAGTCACATCACAGACTGGCGCGCGGTGTCAGAACCTGCCAACCAATAAACACAGCGACAAGACATCCCCTGCCGCCCCCGCCATCATCAACCACTACGACTAGCAGGCAGCATGGGCAGGGCGGCAAGACGAAGACTCAGAAGTCTTCGCCAGAGACAACTACCGACATAACTGCGGATACGATAGTCTGCAGGCAATCTCCCCGGGACCACCTGTCGGGTCCCGGGCCCCCCTTGTAAGCCACCCGGGCCTTGGACTATAAAAGGCTCGGGTAGGCGACGTTAGCAAGGGTTCGCACTCTAGCCATTCACACCCTGGGTTCGCACTCCAGCAACTCATACGCGAGACATCTCTCACCCCCAAGCTCAGGACCCCAGTTCTGAGCAACAAGCAATACAGCGAGCTCCTTAGCTCGCCGTGGACGTAGGGTTTTACGCTCTGGTGGCCTAAACCACGTAAAACTCGCCGTGTCAAGCCTCTCCTTAATTCGTCCATACGCTTAAGCTCTCCGCAAGTGACTAGCCCCTCCGAAAAAGAACCTCCGCGGGCTGCCCAGTGCAGGTCCGGGGGAAGTGTCGACCACACACTTCGACATTTGGCGCGCCAGGTAGGGGGCTTTTCCCTTGCGCGACGAGTTTCCGCTGACGAAGATGACCAAGCTTCCTTCAGCGGCAAACACTCCTCCTCCGCGTTCACGGCAAACCGTGACCAGCGGGGAGTACATGTCGACGCACTCAGGACGGAGTGTGTCGGCGCAAGCTGGTAGCCAGCAGTCGACTCCGGCAATGCAGGCTCCAACCAGCGTCAGATCTTCTGCAGCGCTGAGCGTACACCACGGGGGTGCGCTAGCTGCAGCAAGAGCACTACTGCGCAATCCGCCTGCTGGGGACGCGCCTCAGGCAGCGACCCAGCAGTGGATTCGCGAGGTAGACCGTCTCGTCGTCGCCGCCGCAAACCCTCGACTTCGGCGGGGACAACGCTCCGGCCAACCGGCTGTGTCGCTGACGCGCACGCCAACGGTTGACGAGCAGACGGCAGATTCTAGCTCCACTAGGCTCCAGTAGACGGACCTGAGGACAGAGCTGGAGCGGTGTCACTTGGGCCAGGATGCCCGGGTGTATCTCGAGCGACGTCGAGAAAGGCGCCGCAACCAGGAGACTAGCGACAGCGTAACGTCGGCCTCGACCCAACCTGAAGAGGAGACTTTCGCCACGCGAACTCTGCCCCAGGCATACGCCGCGCAGCATATGCCACAGCCATATGCTCTGCAAACGGCGCCTCCGGTCTATGATGCTGCCTTGCCCATACCGGGATACACCGTGCCGACGGCGAACCAAGCGTTCGCGGCACCAACACCTGCGGCAACAGGGGCAGGATGTGCGACCCTGGCACCCCACCTTCGCTTCGCGAGGTGGCCGCGCAAGTTCCGGCCCCACCTGCCCGAGAAGTACGACGGCAGTGTCAACCCGGCGGAGTTCCTCCAGATCTACTCCACCGCCGTACTTGCCGCAGGAGGGGATGAGGCCGTCATGGCCAACTACTTCCCCGTCGCCTTGACCGGCCCAGCCCGGTTTTGGCTCATGAACCTCCCCCAGGGTTCCATAACTTCCTGGGGAGATCTCTGCCGGCAGTTTGTCGCCAACTTCGGCAGTTCCTACACCTGTCCTGGCACGGAGCTTGACCTCCACGCCATCCAGCAACAGCCTGGAGAGTCGCTGCGCTCCTTCATTCACCGGTTCTCCCAGGTGCGGAACACCATCCTACACATCCGAAACGCTTCGGTGGTGGTGGCGTTCCGGCAAGGCGTCCGGAACAAGAAGATGCTTGAGAAGCTCGCGACCAGAGAGGTCCGTGATGTCTCCGAGCTCTTCAGCCTGGCAGACAAGTGCGCTAGAGCAGGCGAGGGGCGGAACTGGCATTCACTGCCGACCTCCGAGTCAGGAGGACAGCCCGGATCTGGCGTTGCTTCCTATGGAGGCAGCAAGAAGGCCAAGAACCGAGGCAGAGGCAAGATGGAATCACCGACCGCAGCTCCCGTCGCTGCAGTAGCGGCACCCAATGGAGCTCGGGGGCCGCGCCCTGACAAGAGGCAGCGACAGTCACCAGCCCCAGAAGGCGACCAAGGCAAGCTATGCCCCGTGCATGGCAGCTGTCACCACACTACTGCTGAGTGCCGGGAGATCCGGAAGCTCGCGGAGCGCTTCCGCAAAGGGAAGCAGCAGCGGACTGATGCCCCACCCTTCCGCCAAGGGGAGGGCAAGCAGAAGGTCGACGTCCCAGACAGCGTCGACCACCAAGTGGAGTTCCAGGAGCCTCAGTGTGCCGTGAAGGCGGTGCGCAACCATGAGGACTCCAGCTCCAGCGATGATGAGCGTCGAAAGAAGCTCTACGTCATATACGGCGGGTCCGCCGACCCCTCGTCCCGAAGCGCAGTCAAGACCCTGCGCCGAGCGGTAGCGTCGGTGGCTCCACTCCCAAGTGCCGCACCGCACCTCAAGTGGATGGGAACCCCCATCAGCTTTGACGCCACCGACTGCCCCAGGAACATGGCTGGGGCCGGCCAACTACCGTTCCTGCTAGCTCCCACCATCGCCAACGTGAGGATGTACCACGTTTTGGTAGATGGTGGAGCTGGGCTGAACCTCATCAGTCGTGCAGCTTTCCAGAAGCTGTAGATCCCGATGGCCAAGCTCACCCCGTCGAGCCCGTTCTCAGTGGTAGGGCCGGGACAGGTCGTTCCCTACAGCAACATCAGCCTCCCGGTGACCTTCGGAGCTCCGGACAGCTATCGGACAGAATACGTTCTGTTCGACGTAGCGGAGATCGACCTCCCCATCAACGCCATAATTGGCAGGCCAGCCCTGTACCGATTCATGGCAGTAGCCCACTACGGCTACCTCGTCCTGAAAATGCCTACACCAACAGGCGTCCTCAGGATTCGTGGAGACCGCACTACTGCAGTGTCGGCCTTGGAAAAACTCCAAGCGCTCGCAACAGCTGGAGCACCAGCCCCTAGCAGCGCAGAGCCAGACCAGATCCACCCGAGTGCACGCCATCGTGCCTCCGCCACAACACCCCGGGTGCAACCCCTCGACGAGGGCGACATCCCCTTAAAGGTCGTCCAAGTCGGCGCCAAAGCCACCCAGACCACCCGGGTAGCCGGGGGCCTGAGTAGCAAATAGGAAGGCGCGCTCGTCACCTTCCTCCGGCACAACGTTGACGTGTTTGCATGGCAGCCGTCACAGATGCCGGGGATCCCTAGGGAGGTGATCGAGCACCACTTAAAGGTCTTCCCCGATGCCCGGCCAGTTCAACAGAAGCCCCGCAAGCAGTCCATCGAGCGGCAAAACTTCATCCATGAAGAAATCAAGAAACTGCTGGACGCTGGCTTCATACGGGAAGTCCACCACCCCCGGTGGTTGGCGAACTCCGTCATTGTCCCGAAGGCCGACGGGAAGCTCCGGATGTGCATCGACTACACCAGTCTCAATAAGGCATGTCCCAAAATCCATTCCCTCTCCCTAGAATAGATCAAATAGTAGACTCAACATCAGGCTGCGATATGCTGTGCTTCCTAGACGCCTACTCGGGTTTCCATCAGATCCCCATGTCTAGGGAGGATGAAGAGCACACCTCCTTCATCACAGTAGATGACCTCTATTGTTATGTCTCTATTCCTTAGGGCCTAAAGAATGCCCTCCCCACCTTTGTGCTTGCAATGCACAAAACCTTTGGAGAGTTAATAAGAGACTTAGTTGAGGTGTACGTCGATGACATCGTTGTCAAGGTCAGGCAGGGTTCATATTTGTTAGATAACCTAGCCTTAGTTTTTGACAAATTGCGCTCTACGCGCACCAAATTGAACCCCGACAAATGTGTGTTCGGTGTATCCTCTGGGAAGCTCTTAGGATTCCTGGTCTCGCACCGGGGGATTGAGGCCAACCCAGAGAAGATCAAAGCCATCGACTTGATGCGGCCTCCTGCCCGCATCAAAGATGTCCAGAAACTCACGGGATGCTTAGCCGCTCTGAGTCGATTTATACCGAGGCTAGCAGAGCGGGCACTTCCTTTCTTTAAGCTCCTGCGCAAATCCGATCCATTTACCTGGACTGACGAAGCAGAAGAGGCTTTCCAGGAGTTGAAGCGACTCCTGACGACCCTACCTGTCATGGTAGCCCCAGAGCCCGGAGATCATCTGTTGCTCTACATCGCGGCAACAACTGAAGTGGTGAGTATGGTCCTCGTCGCAGAGCGGCCGGACCCCTCACCTTCACAGCCTGCTCCGGCAGCAGAGGACAGACGCCAGGAGGCCCCGTAGGACCAAGACGGTCTCTCGGACCTCCAAGACAACCTCCCGGAGGTCCAGGTCGGCCTCCCGGACCCCCAAGACAACGCCCCGGGGGTCCAGCGGGACCTCCCGGAGATCCCGCAGAATCCTCCGGAGCCCCCAGAGAACCAGCGGGGCCCCCCGGAGGGCCACGACGACTCAAGAGCTTCCGGGTTCCAACTCCCGAAAGCCCCCCTGGACCCACTCACCTTCGGCGGACTAGGGCCGATGGATGAAGACCTTCCAGACCTAAGAGGGAGGGTTCGAACCATCCAGAGACCTGTCTACTACATCAGTGAAGTACTTCACGATGCCAAGACAAGGTACCTAGAAGTCCACAAGCTGCTGTATGCAGTGCTTGTGGCGTCCAGGAAGCTCCGCCACTACTTTCAGGCCCACCGGGTCTCGGTAGTCACCTCCTATCCGCTAAAGACGATCCTTCACAGTCCCCATGCGACTGGCAACGTCGCTAAATGGGCAGCGGAGCTGGCAGAGTTTGAGCTGGACTTCCTTCCTCGCCATGCAGTCAAAAGCCAAGCACTGGCCGACTTTGTGGCAGAGTGGACACCAACGAAGACTGACCCAGGGGGCCACGAAGACGGTGAACCAGAGCACCAAGCTCCGGTCTTCACCGAGCCCCACTGGACGCTCTTCTTCGATGGCTCCTCGCGAAAGCAGGGGGCCGGTGCCGGCGTACTGCTTCTCATGCCATCGGGGGAGCAGTTTGGGTACATGGTGCGTCTCAATTTCAAGGCAACCAACAACATGGCAGAGTATGAAGCATTCATCTTTGGCCTACAGACAGCCCTGTCTCCAGGCGCTCGCCAGTTGTTGGCACAGGGCGACTCCCAGCTGGTTATCAAGCAAGTCAAGGGCGAATGCTCCTGCAATGACCCACAGCTAGCTGCTTATCTGCTTCACGTGCAGATGTTGGAGAAAGACTTCCTCGCCTTGGACCTGCGCCACGTACCGCGCGCTGGCAATGCCGCAGCCGACGACCTTTCAACGAAGGCTTCCACCGGAGCTCCTATGCCCGAAGGAGTCTTCGAGAGGACGTTGCTGCGGCCCACAGCCCGGCCCGCCGAGCCGGGCGAAGGGGGCTTGACCAGCACCTCAAAGCTGGCGGTCCCGGCGGCCCTGCAGCCATGGATGCCGCCAAGGATTGTAAGCCTCACTGGGGACTCCGTGCAACCCAGCGCTCAAGATCTAGAAGCTCAAGTCAGACCCGATGCATGGATCATGGAGATCCGGGACTACTTGAAAGACAACATCCTCCCTGATGAACATGCAACCGCTGAACGGATCGTGCGTATGGCTAAGAGATACGCGCTGGTAGAAGGAGATATCTACCGGCGTGGCACCAACCACGTCCTATTGCGGTGCATAACCCAGGGGGAAGGCTGCGACTTGCTCGCTGAGATCCATGGAGGCGAATGTGGGAGTCACTCTTCCTCACGCACGCTTGTCGGTAAAGCCTTCCGGCATGGCTTCTACTGGCCGACAACACTCTAGGATGCCGTCAGGCTGGTCGAGAGCTGCAAGGCGTGCCAGTTCTACGCCAAGCAGATCCATACACCGGCTCAGGCGGTACAGATGATCCCGCCCTCATGGCCGTATGGGGGCTGGACATCCTGGGACCATTCCACAGAACCGTTGGGGGATTCCGGTACCTCTATGTCGCCATCGACAAGTTCACCAAGTGGCCGGAAGCCACACCAGTTGTCACCATCAACAAGCAATCCGCAGTAAAGTTCATCAAGTCAATTGTCTGCCGGTTCAGGGTCCCGAACAGAATCATCACCGACAACGGGACCCAGTTCACCAGCGCAGCCTTCCAAGACTACTGCGAAGACCTCGGCATTCAGGTGTGCTATGCCTCTGTTGCTCACCCAAAGAGCAATGGGCAAGTCGAGAGGGCCAACGCGGAGATTCTCCGGGGCCTTAAGACTTGCACCTATGCCAGTCTGAAGAAACATGGTGCCAATTGGGTGGATGAGCTTCCGAGCACACTATGGGCTAACCGGACATCCCAGAGTCGGGCCAAAGGAGAGACACTGTCGAAGTGTGCGGTCGACACTTCCCCCGGGCCTGCACTGGACAGCCCGCGGAGGTTCTTTTTTCGGTGGGGCTAGTCGCTTGCGGAGAGCTTGAGCGTATGGACGAGTTAGGAAGAGCTTGACACGGTGAGTTTTACATGGTTCAGGCCGCCGGAGCGTAAAACCCTACGTCCACAGCGAGCTATGGAGCTCACTGTATTGCTTGCTGCTCAGAACCGGAGTCCTGAGCTTGGGGATGACTGATGTCTAGCGTATGAGTTGCGGGAGTGCGAACCCTTGCTAACGTTGCTTACCCGAGCCTTTTATAGTCCAAGGCTCGTGTGGCTTACAAGGGGGGCCCGGGACCCGACAGGTGGTCCCGGGGAGATTGCCTGCAGACTACCGTATCCGCAGTTATGTCGATAGTTGTCTCTGGTGAAGGCTTCTGAGTCTTCGTCTTGCCGCCCTGCCCATGCCGCATGCTAGCCGTAGTGGTTGATGACGGCGTGAGCGGCATGGGATGTGTTGTCGCTGCGTTTATTGGCTGGCAGGCTCTGACACCGCGCGCCAGTCTGCGATGCGACTGGGTGCAACGGCACCTAACAGAGGCGTGCTCCGCGTCTCCGCGTCTTAGGAAGGCGCGGGCCTTGAATACCTTGTACGGGCAAGGTATGGGGCGTCTTTACACCCGCTGCCTACCGCTCGGGGGCAGGCAACGCTCTTCTGCTGGACACGTGGCGGGCCCGGAGCCCTCCTCAGAGGAGAGGGGGTCCGGCTTCTGTCGGCCATGTGGTGGGCCCGGAGTTCTCCTCTGACGAGAGGGAGGTCCGGCCCCGCTGGGCACGTGGCGCCTTCGGACCTCCCTCCCGCGGAGGGGGTGGTCCGGCTTCTGTATGCCACGTGGCGGGCCCGGAGCTTTCCTCTGAGGAGAGGGAGGTCCGGACCCGCCGGACGCGTGGCGCCTTCGGAGCTCTCCCTGCGGAGAAGGGCGAGTTTCTTAGGCATTTTCCCCTGTGCGCGGGGGTACCTCATATCGCGGGTACCGACAGTGGCCCCCGGGCCCATCTCGGGGGAGATAGCGAGCCCGAGGTGGGACCTCCGTCTCTTCTGATCCGCACACTTTTTCTAAGTCCCGCATTGACCGCTGCCGGTGCACGAACAGTCGCGGGATCGTGGGAGCATGCGCCCACTTGATGGTTGCCTTTACTGCGGCGGTTCCCAAGGCTGCCATTCCTGTACGTCGCAGCGCTTTCTTCCGGAACCGCCGAAGCGCCTTGCCGGCTTGTCTTCTGGGGAGACTGACTCCTTGACCCACCGCTTCAGTTGGGCGGCTTGGGTCCACTTGTCATCGGCGCCCGGTCTCGGAGCCAATGCGGTCGCCGATGCGACGTACTCGAAGATTTTCGAATCACCTCAAATCGTTCCTGGAAAGTTTTAAAAGGGGATCTTACCCGCATCGCAGCTTCCCTTCGCATTCCCTAGCGCTCGTTCTTCCCTTGAACTCTTGCGCCTCGGCTTTCCTGTCCTTGTGCTCTCTTTCGCCATGGCTTCCAACTTGCTCCCAACGCGCCTCGTTCGTTCCTCCGAGCTTGGGCCAGTGCGCAGGCTGCTGGGCTGGCGCACGGAAGAACAGAAACACCGGCTTCACCGGGGATCTCTCCCCCTGATCCTGGAAAGGAGATGGTCTTCTTCACTGCTTATGCTCTAGCGCGGTTCGTTCCGCCGATTTCTTCCTTCTTTGTCACACTACTAGAGACATATGGGCTCCAGCTCCACCATCTTTCTCCCAACTCCTTCGCAATGGCTGCTGTCTTTGTCCACTTCTGCGAGATGTTTGTGGGGGTGCACGCTTCTGTGACGCTCTTCCGCTACTTCTTTGTGTTGCGGACGACTGGGCACGGCTCGAAGACCCAGATGGGGGCATACTACTTCCAGCATCGCTGCAAGGACCCAAAGGTCTCTGGGTACCTTCTGCCCTTCAGCGCATCAAGGTGGGAAAACTGGAGGGAGAGCTGGGTGGTAGTGCAGACCGACGAGCACGATCGCCTACAACTCCCGACCGCCAGCCCAACCACCGATCGTCGCTTCTGGGAGGAGATCCCTGAGCTGGAGCAGGAGTACGCCCCGATCTTGGAGCGGATCCGGTTCTTGGCCAACGAGGGGCTGACGTGTCTGATGGTGCTGATGGACTTCATGTCGTGTCGTATTGCACCCTTGCAGCAGCGCAGTCGCCCAGCGTGGTACTATACTGGCGAGCAGGACTGTACCAGGCTGGAGAGGGACCCCGGCTCTGACCCTTCCGACGAGGAGCTGTACGAGATGGTGGGCAAGGTGAGCGGTGACTACATTCCCAGTGGCGACCCCGCCCTTCCGCCCTCTGCCACCCCCCTCTTCTTGGTGCCACAGAGGAGGTCGGAGCTCCTGTGGAAGATGCCGAACCTTGACGACATCGGGATCGCCGTCCGGCAGGTCGGGGATGCCTTCGGGGGTATTACGATTCCAAGAACCGAGCGCTCCAGATCAGGGCACGAGGCGTCTGCTGCTGCCCAACCCTTCCCAAGAGCCGACGAAACTCAAGCCGCCGACAAAGGGAAGGGGAAGGAGCCGGCCCCCGGGCATCCAAAGAAGAAACGCGCCCGATCTCCTCCGAGGGCGCCGCCTGCACCGAGTCAGGGTGCCGGAGCACCCTTGCACCCATCTCCTGGGGGTGCTGGTCCATCAGGTGGCGACCCGAAGAGGCCCCGGGTGTCCCTCCCCAGCGGGTCTCTCCCCGGACAGCGGCAGTCCGAAGTAACCCAAGCACCTCGTCATCCTTCCTCAAGCGGAGGGGTTTCTAGGACGGATGCTGGTGGGGCGACGCCGGCGAGTGTGCCGGGGATCCAGGCGTCACGTCCCGCGACCATTCCAACCGCAGGTCCTGGCGGTTCAATTACAACCCAGAGGCCGGTGCTGCAAGCCCGTTGGAGCGCTCATGCCGCCCAGTAAGTGTTGCTCCTTCTGGCTTGTAGGAGCAGTGTTCTCGTCTCCTCTCTTAGCCTGAGAGCTTTCTTTTCTTGCAGGGACCGACCAGCTGCCGGGGGCGGGCCTCTTACCCGACCGTCTTCAACCGACGGAGGCTCCGCACCTCAGCGTCTGGGAACCGTGGTGGCTCCCATGGTCCCCAAATCGATGGGGGCCTCCTCTGTGCCGGCGAGTTCACCCTCCGTGGTGGCCGCATCCGCTCCTATACGCCCTCCTTCACCAGCCCAAAAATCCGGTCCTGAGACTGGGAGGGCCGCTGTGGGTGCGCCTGCTGGCCCCTTGGCCTCCTTAGGACAGCGCCCCACTCTGGATGCTGAGGCACCGGCGCCTCCACCGGTCTTAGACTCGACAGGGGGGGTCAGGGGCGTGACTCCTGTCTCCTCTATTCCGGCGCCCGTGTGGGATGCCCTGGGGCGTTTCCAGACCAGCGCCCGACAGCTCCAATCCGCCTTCGAGCAGGAGCGGGGGGCGCTGGCCGGCGAGAGGGAACGCCTTCTCAGCTGGCAGCAGCGGGCCCAGGAGGCTAAGGCGGACCTTGACTCGAGGCAGTCAAGGCTCGAGGCCATGAGTGCTCTGCTTGACACCCAGAAGAAGGCCATTAGCCGCTTGGAGTCAGAGACCCGGTGGCTCCGTGCCTCCTACCGCGAGGCTCCGGCCCACGTTGAAGCCAAAGCCGAGGAGCGATCCGCCGCCGCGGAGGAGTTGCGGCTGCAGGTAGCTCGTCGAGAGTGCGCCGTCGCCGATCGGGAACGCGCTGCAGCGGCCGAGGAGGAGAAGACCACCGCCCGGCTGAGAACCAAGGTGGGGGAGCTAAGGGCTCGGACCGAGGAGCTGGAGCTCCGTGAGTCGGCTGTTGCCGCGAGGGAGGAGCAGTTCTCCCAGGAGCGCCAGGCGGCGATGGATCGCGAGCTGGCGGCTCGCCAAGAGGTAGAGAAGCTCCAGTCCTTGCGGTCTGCCGAGGCCTAGGCAGTCTGGGGCTTTATTGCCAAGGCGGGGTCCGCCTTGGCTCCTCTTGGTTTCAGACCTGTGCAGATGGAGGCTCCGGCGCGGCCGATGTCCGAAGCGATCCCGACACTTGAGTCCATCGGTGACAAGCTGGGTCGGCTCGAAGCGGTGATCGCCGACGAGCTTGAAGTGGAAGGTCAGGGCCTTGCGAAGGAGGTCGCTATGCACGTACTGGCGTGCTTCCGGAGCCGAGACCCTTCCTTTTCTCTGGGGCCAGTCCGTCTAGGACCCGCTGCCGATCGGGAGGAAGCTGCCATTGCTGAGGTTGAGGACGTGGCTGCCCTCGTGGCCTCTAGGTTTCATCGGGAGTCCGGGGACTCTTAGGCATCTGCCCCCGTGGCCACAAGGCCCTGTACCTCCTTTTTTATTTTTGTTGAGTCTGTAGCCCAGCTCGTGGAGCCTTGTATGAACAGACTCCTATTTCTTTTTGTGTCTGCATGTCCTAGTCTTCTTCCTGGTTTTTCCTGGCCGAGTCCTTAGCTCCGCAAGGTACTCGGAGGCCTTGACCAATCTCGAAGCTCTGCAAAGACACCTTCTCCGGGTCCTCACTGTATACTAAGGGCCCCGGAGGTCTCCGGGACCCGCCTCACGAGAATGGGGGGGGTCCGGGCCTGTTGGCCACGTGGCGGGCCCGGAGCTCCCCTCTGAGGGGAGGTCCGGGCTTGCGGGGCACGTGGAGCCCTCGGACCTCTCCCCGCGGAGGAGGGAGGTCCGGCTTCTATAGGCCACGTGGCGGGCCCAGAGCTCCCCCTCAAGGAGGTGGATGGTCTGGCCCCGCTGGGCACGTGGGACCTTCGGGCCTCGCCCCTGCGGAAGCGGTGAGGTCTAGTTTTTTGATCTTACCTTGGGGTTTCGGTCTTGCGCGATCCCGTAGCGGCCCCCTGGTAGGTGCGTTCCATTGGATGGATGTGCCTACCATACTCCTACGGGGAGCTGAGGCCGAGAGGTCCTGCACACAAGTGAGGGAAACGTAATTCCCCTTGGGGGCTCCCCCTCCTCTATCTCATAGTCTTATTTGGCTTACGGTCCCCGTCCACTTATACGGTGCTTAAGAACTACCGTGCGCGAAGTGCCGGGGGCTCGGGGCCCCCCTGGCTATCGGCCGGTACCTCCAACGCAACCGCCTTTGGTAGGGCAGCAAATGCCGACTAAAGATGAGAATGAGAAGAGGGAGCTGAGCGCATGGTAAGCACACGCTAGTAGTGCAGTCATAAAAATTTAATAAGTAAATTAAATGAGCACCAAAGAAGAGCAACGTAGGACAGGTTTCTTTTCATATAAATTTCCATAGGAGGAAGGCAGGCTAAGTATGGAGGCCACGACCCTCCTCAAGGGAAGCAAGACTCTACGCGCTTGGGGTCGGAACCAGGCGAAGCTGAACGTAGTCCTGGACCGTCCCCTGAGGCTTAGCGGCTCTGAGCACTGTTCCTGGACTTTATGGAATTTATTATGAAAAGAAGAGTCTGTCCTATTGTTGCTCTAGGGGTAGAACTTACGGAGGTGTTCTGTGTTCCGAGGGTTCGGGAGCGGGTCCCCATCCTCGGTTCTGGGGAATGGTCCCAGGTCCCAGGATGTCCTGCCCCCGTACGGCAAATGGCCAAGCGGGCGGGATCATCTGTACCGTCCAAGCCGGTGTATGGATCTGCTTGGCGTGGAACAGGCACGCCTTGCAGTTCTCGACCAGCTTGACGGCATTCTGGAGTGATGTCGGCTAGTAGAAGCCATGCCGAAAGGCTTTACCGACAAGCGTGCGTGAGGAAGAATGACTCCCCCATTCGCCTCCATGGATCTCAGCGAGCAAGTCGCAGCCTTCCCCCTGGGTTATGCACCGCAATAGGACGCGTTGGCGCCGCGTCGGTAGAGATCCCCTTCTACCATCACGTGTCTCTTAGCCATGCGCACGATCCGTTCAGCGGATACACGTTCATCAGGGAGGATATTGTCTTTCAAGTAGTCCCGGATCTCCGTGATCCATGCATCGGGTCTGACTTGAGCGTCTGGATCTTGAGCGCTGGGTTGCACGGAGTCCCCAGTGACGCTTACGATCCTTGGCGGCGTCCATGGCCGCCGGGACCGCCAGCTTCGAGGTGCTGGTCTAGCCCCCTTCGCCCGGCTCGGCGGGCCGGGCTGTGGGCCGCGACAACGTCCTCTCGAAGCCTCCTTCGGGCACGGGGGCTCCGGTGGGGGTCTTCGTTGAGAGGTCGTCAGCTGCGGCCTTGCCAGCGCGCGGTACGTGGCGCAGGTCCAAGGCGAGGAAGTCTTTCTCCACCATCTGCGCATAAAGCAGATGAGCAGCTAGCTGTGGGTCACTGTAGGAGCATTCACCCTTAACTTGCTTGATAACTAGCTGGGAGTGGCCCTGTGCCAACAACTGGCGAGCGCCTAGAGACAGGGCTGTCTTTAGGCCAAGGATGAGTGCTTCATACTCTGCCATGCTGTTTGTTGCCTTGGAATTGAGACACACCATATACCCAGACTGCTCCCCCGATGGCATGAGGAGCAGTACGCCAGCACCGGCCCCCTGCTTTCGCAAGGGGCCGTCGAAGAAGAGCGTCCAGTAAGGCCCGGTGAAGGCCAGAGCTCGGGGTCCTGGTTCACCGTCTTCATGGCCCCCTGGGTCAGCCTGCGTTGGCATCCACTTCAGCCACGAAGTCAGCTAGTGCCTGGCTGTTGACTGCGTGACGAGGAAGGAAGCCTAGCTCAAACTCCAGTAGCTCCGCTGCCCATTTGGCGGCATCGCCCGTCGCGTGGGGGCTGTGGAGGATAGCCTTCAGCAGGTAGGAGGTGACCTTCTGAGGCCCAGTGTGCTTGGCAGCAGTGTCGGAGGTTCTTAGACGCCACGAGCACTGCATACAGCAGCTTATGTATCTCCAGGTACCTTGTCTTGGCGTCATGGAGGACCTCGCTGATGAAGTAGACAGAACCTCCCGCGGGCCCGGGGAGGCCGCCGGGAGCTGATACTCGGAGGCCCCCAGGATGTTTTGGACCTCCGGGAGGTCCCGCTGATTTCCCGGGAGCTCCGGGGGGTCCTGTTGGACGTCCGGGAGGTTCTGTTGGACCTCCGGGGGGTCTCGTTGCACCTCCGGGAGGTTCTGTTGCACCTCCGGGAGGTTGTGTCGGGGGTCCGGGGTCCGTTTTGGACCTCCGGGGGGTTGCCTCGGAGACCCGGGGGGTCGTCTCGGACCTCCGGGGTTTCCTTGGCGCCTGTTTCCCGATACCGGAGCACGTTGCGGCGATGAGGGGTCCGGCCGCTCTGCGGCGAGGACCATACTCACCACTGCAGCCGTTGCTGCGATGTAGAGCAACAGATGTTCTTCGGGCTCAGGGGCTACCATTACGGGTAGGGTCATCAGGAGCTGCTTCAGCTTCTGGGGAGCTTCCTCCGCTTCGTCGGTCCAATCGAATGGGTCGGATTTGCGTAGGAGCTTAGAGAAGGGGAGCATTCGCTTTGCTAACCTCGGTATAAACCGACTCAGCGCAGCTAGGCATCCCGTGAGTTTCTGGACTTCTTTGATGCGGGCGGGGGGCCGCCTCGAGCCGATGGCTTTGATCTTCTCTGGGTTAGCCTCAGTTCCTCGGTGTGAGGCCAGGAATTCTAAGGGTTTTCCAGAGGATACACCGAACTCACACTTGTCGGAAAGACGAAGACTAAGGTCAGGTTATCTAGCAGGGATGAACTCTGCCTGACCTTAACAACAATGTCATCGACATACACCTCAACTGAGTCTCTCATTAGCTCTCCGAAGGTCTTGTGCATTGCACGTACGACGGTAGGGAGAGCGTCCCTTAGGCCATAAGGCATAGAGGCATAACAGTACAGACCGACTACTGTGACGAAGGAGGTGTGCTCTTTATCTTCTCTAGACATAGGGATGTGGTGGAAACCCGAGTAAGCATCTAGGAAGCACAGCATATCGCAGCCTGACGTCGAGTCTACTATTTGATCTATTATAGGGAGAGGAAATAGATCTTTGGGACATGCCTTATTGAGACTGGTGTAGTCGATGCACATCTGGAGCTTCCCGCCGGCCTTTGGGACAACCACAGGGTTCACCAAGCACCGGGGGTGGCGGACTTTCCGTATGAAGCCAGCGTCCAGCAGCTTCTTGATTTCTTTGCGGATGAGGCTTTATTGCTCGGTGGACTGCTTGAGGGGCTTCTGTCGGACTGGTCGGGCGTCGGGGAAGACCTTTAGGTAGTGCCCAATCACCTCCCTAGGGATCTCTGGCATCTGCGACGGCTGTCATGCAAACACATCAACATTGTGCCGGAGGGAGGTAACGAGCGCGCCTTCCTATTTGCTATCCAGGCCCCCGGCTACCCGGGTGGTCTGGGTGGCATCGGCGCTGATTCGGACGAGCCTCAAGGGGACGTCGTCCTTGTCGAGGGGTTGCACATGGGGTGCTGTGGTAGAGGCACGGTGGTGTGCACTCGGGTGGAGCCGGCTTGGTTCTGCACTGCCTGGGGTTGGTGCTCTAGCTGTTGTAAGCGCTTGGAGCTTTTCCAAGGCTAACACTGCGGCAGTGCGGTATCCACGAACCTTGAGGACGCCTGTTGGTGTAGGCATCTTCAAGACAAGGTAGCCGTAGTGGGCTACTGCCATGAATCGGTACAGGGCTGGCCTGCCAATTATGGCGTTGAAGGGGAGGTCGATCTCGGCCACGTCGAACAGAATGTACTCTGTCCGATAGCTGTCCGGTGCCCCAAAGGTCACCGGGAGGCTGATGTGGCCTTAGGGAACGACCTGTCCCGGCCCTACCCCTGAGAACGGACTCGATGGGGTGAGCTTGGCCATCGGGATCTGCAGCTTCTGGAAAGCTGCGCGACTGATGAGGTTCAGTCCAGCCCCGCCATCCACCAAAATGTGGTACATCCTCACGTTGGCGATGGTGGGGGCCACCAAGAGCGATAGTTGGCCGGCCCCAGCCATGTTCCTGGGGCAGTTGGTGACATCGAAGCTGATGGGGGTTCCGATCCACCTGAGGTGCGGTGCTGCACTCGGGAGGGGAGCCACCGATGCTACCGCTCGGCGCAAGGCCTTAGCCGCGCTTCGGGACGAGGGGTCAGCGGACCCACCGTAGATGACGTAGAGCATCTTCCGGTGCTCGTCATCACTGGAGCTGGAGCTCTCATGATTGCGCACCGCCTTCACGGCGCGCTGAAGCTCCTGGAACTCCGCCTGGTGGTCGACGTTGTCTGGGGCGTCGACCTTCTGCTTGCCCTCCCTTTGACGGTAGGGTGGGGCATCAGTTAGAAGCTGCTTCCCTTTCCGGAAGCGTTCCGCGAGCTTCTGGATCTCCCAGCACTCGGCAGCTGTGTGGTAACTGGTGCCGTGCACGGGGCATAGCTCACCCTAGCCTCCGTCCGGTGTCGGTGATTGTCGCGGCCTTTTGTCGGGGCGTGGCCCTCGAGCTCCACTGGGCGCCGCTGCTGCGGCAACGGGGGCCGCGGCTGATGGTTTCATCATGCTACCGCCTCTGTTCTTGATCTTCCTGCCGCTTCCATAAGAAGCGGCGCCAGATCCTGGCTGACCCCCTGGCTCGGAGGCTGGCAGTGAGTGCCAGCTCCGCCCTTCGGCTGCTCTGGCACACTTGTCCGCCAGGCTGAAGAGCTCCGAGACGTCGCGGACCTCCCTAGTCGCGAGCTTCTCGAGCATCTTCTTGTCTCGAACGCCTTGTCGGAACGCCACCACCACAGAAGAGTTCTGGATGTGTGGGATAGTGTTCCGCACCTGGGAGAACCGCTGGATGAAGGAGCGCAGCGACTCCCCTGGTTGTTGCTGGATGGCGTGGAGGTCGAGCTTCGTGCCAGGCCGGGTGTAGGAACTGCCGAAGTTGGCGATGAACTGCCGGCAGAGCTCTCACCAGGAAGTTATGGAACCCTGAGGGAGATTCATGAGCCAAGACCGGGTTGGGCCGGTCAAGGCGACGGGGAAGTAGTTGGCCATGACAGCCTCATCCCCTCCTGCGGCAAGTACGACGGTGGAGTAGATCTGGAGGAACTCCGCCGGGTTGACGCTGCCGTCGTACTTTTCGGGCAGGTGCGGCCAAAACTTGCGCGGCCACCTCACGAAGCGAAGGTGGGGTGCAAGGGCCGCACATCCTGCTCCTGTTGCCGCAGGTATTGGTGCCACGAACGCTTGGTTCGCACCTGCCACAGTGTACCCCGGTATGGGCAAGGCTGCGCCCAAGACCGGGGATGCCGTTTGCAAAGCATATGGCTGTGGCATATGCTGCACGACGTATGCCTGGGGCAGAGTTCGCGTGGCGAAGATCTGCTCTTCAGGCTGGGTTGAGGCCGACGTCATGCTGTCGCCAGCCCCTTGGATGCGACGCCTTTCTCGACGCCGGTCGAGGAACACTCGGGCATCTTGGCCCAAATGGCATCGCTCCAGCTCTGCCCTTAGGTCCGTTGACGGAAGCCTGGTGGAGCTGGAGTCCGCCGTCTGCCCGTCAACCGTTGACCTGCGCGTCAGCGACACAGCCGGTTGACCGGAGCGTCGTCCCCGCTGAAGTCGAGGGTTTGCGGCGGCGGCGACGACAAGGCGGTCTACCTCGCGTATCCACTGCTGGGTCGCTGAATGGGGCGCGTCCCCAGCAGATGGGTTGCGCAGTAGCGCTCTTGCTGCAGCTAGCGCACCCCCGTGGTGTACGCTCAGCGCTGCAGAAGATCTGACGCTGGTTGGTGCCTGCATTGCCGGAGTCGGCGTTACCGGAGTCGGCTGCTGGCTCCCAGCTCGCGCCGACACACTCCGTCCAGAGTGCGTCGACATGTACTCCCCGCTGGTCACGGTTCGCCGTGAACGCGGAGGAGGAGAGTTTGCCGCTGAAGGAAGTTTGGTCATCTTCGTCGGCGGAAACTCGTCGCGCAAGGGAAAAGCCCCCTTCCTGGCGCGCCAAATGTCGAAGTGTGCGGTCGACACTTCCCCCGGGCCTGCACTGGGCAGACCGCGGAGGTTCTTTTTTCGGTGGGGCTAGTCGCTTGCGGAGAGCTTGAGCGTATGGACGAGTTAGGAAGAGCTTGACACGGTGAGTTTTACGTGGTTCAGGCCGCCGGAGCGTAAAACCCTACGTCCACGGCGAGCTATGGAGCTCGTTGTATTGCTTGCTGCTCAGAACCGGAGTCCTGAGCTTGGGGATGACTGATGTCTAGCGTATGAGTTGAGGGAGTGCGAACCCTTGCTAACGTTGCCTACCCGAGCCTTTTATAGTCCAAGGCTCGTGTGGCTTACAAGGGGGGCTCGGGACCCGACACGTGGTCCCGGGGAGATTGCCTGCAGACTACCGTATCCGCAGTTATGTCGGTAGTTGTATCTGGCGAAGGCTTCTGAGTCTTCGTCTTGCTGCCCTTCCCATGCCGCATGCTAGCCGTAGTGGTTGATGACGGCGTGAGCGGCATGGGATGTCTTGTCGCTGCGTTTATTGGCTGGCAGGCTCTGACACCGCGCGCCAGTCTACGATGCGACTGGGCGCAACGGCACCTGACAGAGGCGTGCTCCGCGTCTCCGCGTCTTGGGAAGGCGCGGGCCTTGAATACCTTGTACGGGCAAGGTATGGGGCGTCTTTACACCCGCTGCCTACCGCTCGGGGGCAGGCAGCGCTCTTCTGCTGGACACGTGGCGGGCCCGGAGCCCTCCTCAGAGGAGAGGGGGTCCGGCCCCGCGGGGCACGTGGAGTCTTCGGACCTCTCCTCCGGAGGGGGAGGTCCGGCTTCTGTCGGCCACGTGGCGGGCCCAGAGCTCTCCTCTGAGGAGAGGGAGGTCCGGCCCCGCTGGGCACGTGGCGCCTTTGGACCTCTCTCCCGCGGAGGGGGGTGGTCCGGCTTCTGTATGCCACGTGGCGGGCCCGGAGCTTTCCTCTGAGGAGAGGGAGGTCCGGCCCCGCCGGACGCGTGGCGCCTTCGGAGCTCTCCCTGCGGAGAAGGGCGAGTTCCTTAGGCATTTTCCCCTGTGCGCGGGGGTACCCCATATCGCGGGTACCGACAGACACCCTTCTTCATGATGTATGGGGTTGAGGCTGTACTTCCCCCAGAGATCACCATGAAGTCTCACCGTGTCCGGGCTTACGACGAAGCCGCGCAGGACAACCTCCGGCATGGAGAAATCCACCTCGTCGACAAGGTCCGATTGCATGCAGCTCTCCGTAACGCACGGTACAGACAAGCGCTCCGTCGCTACCACCAGAGGTCTGTGCGTGCCCGGGAGCTGCAGGAAGGTGACCTGGTGCTGCGGCGCACACTTTCTCGCGAAGGGACCCACAAACTCTCCCCTAGTTGGGAAGGTCCCTTTCGAGTCGCAAAAGTGTGCCGCCCCGGGTGCGTACGCCTTTCCACCGAGGATGGGGGCCTGCTCCCGAACCCTTGGAACATAGAACACCTCCGTAAGTTCTACCCTTAGAGCAAAGATAGGACAGTCTCTTCTTTTCATAATAAATTCCATAGAGTCCAGGAACAGCGCTCGGAGCAGCTAAGCCCCAGGGGACGGTACAGGACTACGTTCAGCTTTGCCTGGTTCCGACTCCAAGCGCGTAGAGTCTTGCTGCCCTTCTTAATGGGGCGGGTCGTGGCCTCCATGTTTAGCGTGCCTTCCTCCTGTGGAAAATTATATGAAAAGAAACCTGTTCTACTTTGCTCTTTCCTCGTACTCATTTAAAATTATGTATTAAATTTTTTATGATTGCACTTCCGGCGTATGCCCGTCATGCGCTCAGCTCCCTCTTCTCATTCTCACCCCTAGTCGGCATTTGCTGCCCTACCATAGGCGGTAGCATTGGAGGTACCTGCCGATGGTCAAAGGGGCCCCGGGCCCCCGGCACTTCGCGCACTATAGTCCCCAAGCACCGTGCATATGGTTAGGGACCGTAAGCCAAATAAGACTATGAGATAAAGGAGGGGGAGCCCCCAAGGAGAATTACGTTTCCCCTACTTGTGTGCAGGACCTCTCGGCCTTAACTCCCTGCTGGAGTATGCCCCTACCAGGGGGCCACTACGGGATCGCGCAAGACCGGAACTCCAAGGTAAGACCGAAGGACCCACGTGTCCAGCGGGACCGGACCTCCCTCTCCTCTGGAGGGAGCTCCGGGCCCGTCACGTGGCCAACAGAAGCCGGACCTCCCCCCCTCCTCTGAGGGGAGAGGTCCGGAGGCCTCACGTGTCCCGCGGAGCCGGACCTCCCTCTCCTTAGAGAAGAGCTCCGGGCCCGCCACGTGGTCGGCAGATCCGAGCCTCCCCATCCTCATGGGGCGGGCCCCGGAGACCTCCGGGGCCTTTGATACAGTAAGGACCCGGGGAAGGCGCCGGAGCAGAGCGTCGAGATTGGTGAAGGCCTCTGAGCACCTTGCGGAGCTAAGGGCTCGGACAGGCAAAACCAAGAAGAAGATGAGCCGGCAAGGCACTCCGGCGGTTCCCGAAGAAAGCGCCGCAACGTGCAGAAGTGGCAGTCTTGGGAACCGCCGCAGTAAAAGCAACCGTCAAGTTGGCACACGCTCCCACGATCCTGCACGACTGTTCGTGCTCCGGCAGCGGTCAATGCGGGACTTAGAGAAAGTGCGCGGAACAGAAGAGACGGAGGTCCCACCTCGGGCTCGCTATCTCCCCCGAGATGGGCCCCGGGGCCACTGTCGGTACCCGCAATATGGGGTACCCCCGCGCACAGGGTAAAATGCCTAAGGATCTCACCCTTCTCCGCAGGGAGAGCTCTGAAGGTGCCACACGTCCGGCGGGTCCGGACCTCCCTCTCCTCAGAGGAGAGCTCCGGGCTTGCCACGTGGCCTGCAGAAGCCGTACCTCCCCCTCCGCGGGAGAAAGGTCCGAAGGCGCCACGTGTCCAGCGGGGCCGGGCGTCCCTCCCCACAGAGGAGAGCTTCGGGTCTGTCACGTGGCCGACAGAAGCCGGACCTCCCCCTCCGCAGGGAGAGGTCCGAAGGCTCCACGTGTCCTGCGGGGCCGGACCCCCCTCTCCTCTGAGGAGGGCTCCGGGCCCGCCACGTGTCCAGCAGAACAGTGTTGCCCGCCCCCGAGCGGTAGGCAGCGGGCGTAAAGACGCCCCATACCTTGCCCGTCCAAGGTATTCAAGGCCCGCGCCTTCCCAAGACGCGGAGACGCGGAGCACGCCCCTGTCAGGTGCCGTTGCGCCCATTCACATCACAGACTGGCGCGCGGTGTCAGAACCTGCCAGCCAATAAACACAGCGACAAGACATCCCCTGCCGCCCCCGCCGTCATCAACCACTACGACTAGCAGGCGGCATGGGCAGGGCGGCAAGACGAAGACTCAGAAGCCTTCGCCAGAGACAACTACCGACATAACTGCGGATACGATAGTCTGCAGGCAATCTCCCCGGGACCACCTGTCGGGTCCCGGGCCCCCCTTGTAAGCCACCGGGGCCTTGGACTATAAAAGGCTCGAGTAGGTGACGTTAGCAAGGGTTCGCACTCTAGCCATTCACGCCCTGGGTTCGCACTCCAACAACTCATACGCGAGACATCTCTCACCCCAAGCTCAGGACCCCGGTTCTGAGCAACAAGCAATACAGCGAGCTCCTTAGCTCACCGTGGACGTAGGGTTTTACGCTCCGGCGGCCTGAACCACGTAAAACTCGCCGTGTCAAGCCTCTCCTTAATTTGTCCATACGCTTAAGCTCTCCGCAAGTGACTAGCCCCTCCGAAAAAGAACCTCCACGGGCTGCCCAGTGCAGATCCGGGGGAAGTGTCGACCACACACTTCGACAGACACCAACTGGTATATGGACACAGGCACAACCGATCACATATCTAGCGAGCTTGACAAGCTATCCACCAAAGAGAAGTATACCGGACAAGAGAAAGTTCACACCGCAAGTGGATCAGGTATTAAAATCCATTCTGTTGGAAACTCTATTTTGCAAGTTCCTGCACGTCCTATTCATCTCAAAAACATTCTTCATGTTCCTACCACCACAAAGAATCTTCTCTCAGTTCATCGCTTAACAACTGATAATCCCATATTCTTGGAATTTCACTCTCGTTATTTTTTGGTAAAGGACCGAATTTCGAAGAAGGTTCTTCTTCAAGGCAGGTGTAAGGAGGGGCTATATCCTTGGCCATCTCTAGAAAACTCTTCTACAAAGTGCTCTTTCATGATGACAAAACCATCTACAGAAAGGTGGCATGATAGATTGGGTCATCCATTCATGGTGATAGTCAATAAAGTAGTAGGAAATAATAATCTTCCATGTTTTGTTGAGTCCACCATAGCTCGCATATGTAGTGCTTGCCAACAAGGGAAGAACCATCAATTACCCTTTCCAAAATCAAGTAGTATATCTCAAGCACCACTACAGTTAGTTTTCTCCGATGTTTGGGGTCCTGCTCCCATGTCCATTAGGAGAAATAAATACTATGTGAGCTTCATCGATGATTTTAGCAAATTTACATGGATCTACTTTATTCAGCAAAAATCAGATGTTTTAAGAAATTTCAGGAGTTTCGGCTAATGGTTGAGCGAATGTTTGACAGGAAAATTATTACGATGCAAACCGACTGGGGAGGAGAGTATCTCAAACTAAATTCCTTTTTCTCCCAGATCGGAATCACTCATCAGGTGTCTTGTCCTCACATACACCAGCAAAATGGATCTGCAGAGCGTAAGCATAGACATATAGTAGAAGTTGGCCTCATCTCTTAGCTCGTGCCTTCATGCCTCTAAAATATTGGGAAGAGACTTTCTCCACTGCTGTCTACTTAATTAACAGAATTCCATCCAAGGTCATCTCTTATCAAACCCCTCTAGAAAATCTCTTTCATACAAAACCAAATTATCTTTGGCTCAAAATCTTTGGATGTGCATGTTTGCCCAACTTACGACCATACAATGCGCATAAGTTAGCATTTAGGTCTAAACAATGCGTCTTCTTAGGATACAGCTTGCTCCACAAAGGCTATAAGTGTCTTGAGATCTCAAGTGGCCGAGTTTACATCTCAAGAGATGTTATCTTTGATGAAACCATCTTTCCATTTAATCAATTCCATCCCAATGCAGGAGCATTGCTAAAATCCGAAATCAGTCTCCTTCATCCAACTTTGATCTCTCATGCATGACAGCAAATAGATCCACATAATAATTTTCATTCTGATGATGGGGGCTGAAAATACAAATTTTTCTAATGCATCTAGCGGAAATAGAAGTGATTTCATGCAGGAAACAGATGGTGCAGCAGCAGGAATCGATGTAGTAGATCTGAGCTCAAATCCCGAAGAAGATGGCGCCCTGCTGCAGACAGAGCTGTCAGCTAGATCCATCTTGGATCACTCGCGGTGCCAGAATCAGAAAGCTGATGCATCCACCTCGTGTCCCGGGACAACCAGCACGGGAGTTCGCGACATAAACGAAGGCGTGTCGGAACCTGTTTCGAATATCACAAGATCCTTTGCGGCTCCAACGATTGGGGGCAATGGTGACACATCATCAAGCGCCACAGAAGATCGGTTGGCGATAGTTGAAAATGTTAACCGATCGCCTGTGGCAAATGGATCCACAGACCAAGCTGTGGCTGCCGCCATGCCTAGAACCAGGTTACAAAATAAAATCACTAAACCCAAGAGTTTTGGTCCTGATTTTGTGTGTTTAATTGCCACCACAGGAGAACCACATAATTTGCAGCAAGCTTTATGTGACAAAAACTGCAAACAAGCTACAGATACTGAATTTCAAGCCTTGAAAAATAACAAGACATGGCATCTAGTACCAAGAAAAGGAGCAGGTAATTTGATTGACTCTAAATGGGTGTTTAAAATAAAAAGAAAGGCAGATGGCACTATTGATAGGTACAAAGCTTGGTTAGTTGCTAAAGGATTCAAACAAAGATAAGGGATGGACTATGAGGACACATTTAGTCCCGTTGTAAAAGCAGCCACAATTAGGATTGTTCTTTCTATTGCAATCACTAATAGTTGGTGCGGTAATTTGATGTTCAGAAAGCTTTTCTACATGGTGATTTAGAAGAAGTATATATGAGACAACCACCTGGGTATGAAGACAAAGCACATCCTGATTATGTGTGCAAGTTAGATAAAACACTTTATGGACTAAAACAAGCACCAAGGGCTTGGTACTCACTGAATTCTAAACTGATGCAGTTAGGTTGTGTCTCATCAAAAGGAGGTACCTCTTTGTTCATCTATAACAAAGGTAATGTCACAATATATTTGTTAATATATGTTGATGATATTATTGTTGTTAGCTCCTCGCAGGATGCAATAAAGGCCTTGTTAACTGATCTTAAGAAAGATTTTGCATTCAAAGATTTAGGTGATTTGCATTATTTCTTGGGGATAGAAGTCGCCAAAATTAAAGATGGGATACTGTTGAATCAAAAGAAATATGCCATAGAGATCATAAAAAGAGCAGGTATGGAGAACTGTAAGCCTGCTAATACTCTAATATCTACTACTGAGAAGTATCCGGCATTTGGTGGAAAATTTCTTAAAGATGATGAAATAACAAGGTATAGAAGTATAGTGGGAGCCCTGCAATACCTTACTCTAACTAGGCCTGACTTAGCTTATTTGGTTAATAAGGCATGTCAATTTTTACATAAGCCTACCGTAACACACTTGACTATGGTTAAAAGAATTTTAAGGTATGTGCAGGGTACAACCAGCGTTGGTATACGGTTTGATAAAAACAACTCCTTGCAGCTAAGTGCGTACTCTGATGCAGACTGAGTTGGTTGTCCTGATGATAGGCGGTCCACTGGTGGTTTTGCTATTTATTTAGGAATGAATCTTGTTTCTTAGAGTGCTAAGAAACAACCAACAGTGTCAAGATCCAGCACTGAAGCTGAATATAAGTCTTTGCCCAATGCTACAACAGAATTAATTTGGGCTTAAACTATCCTAAAAGAATTAGGTATAATTAAAGGAACAAGGAGTGGCAACACTGTGGTGTGATAATCTTGGAGCTACCTTTATGATAGCAAATCCAATATTTCATGCACGTACCAAACACATAGAAATTGACTATCATTTTGTCAGAGAAAGAGTGACTAGCAAATTGTTGCAAGTAAAGTTTATCTCAACCCGTGATCAAGTAGCTGATGGATTTACTAAGTCGCTCCCAGCAAATAAAATGAGGTAGTTTCAGTATAATCTCAACATGGGAGGTTGAGATTAAGGGGAGGTGTTAGAAATAAAAGAAGATGAATATCCAGATTTTTAGGTGTCATGAAATAGCGGTCACGGGTGAAGATTTGGAGATCAAGATTCAAGAAGCAATACAGATCACAACACAAACTTGATCAACACGAAGAGAAACTCGGCTAGGGAGTAATTAGGATATTGTAGCTTTATCTCTTGTAATCTATCTTTAAGAATAAGTAGAATTGTAACAAAGATGATCAGCCGCACCTAAAAAATCTCTTGTAACCGGCTGCTCCTCTATGTACTCGGTTCTATAAATATAAACGCATAGGCTGCGTGGCAAGGCCAAGAGCGCAGTTTTCATCCAGTTTAACAGTCCCACTGATCAGTCTGTCATTGAACCCAATGGATCAGCCTGACAAGGGCCGCGCCACTTTTCTTCGGTTTCTGCACCTCCCGCGATCTGCCCAACCCGACCGTTCGAATCTACCTCCCCGTGGCCACTCACCCGCGCGAGAAAATTAAAAAGGAAAACCCACTCTCCAGCGCCCACCATGACCGTTGCACAGTACAACCCCCTCGAAACGCACACTCCCCCCGTCCCCCGAGCTGGTCGAAGGTAATCGTGTAACACGTGGCAGAACTCAGTGATGCGGAGCGAGAACGTTCTGGCCGCGCGAGATGGGGTGCATCTCCTCCAAGGTCCACCCGCCGAGGCCCGGCAGCGACGGCAGGCACGCCACGGTGCGCGGCCGCGTCGAACACGTCGTGTCCCTCACCTCCACCACCTACGGCGTCCTCGACCTCCACCCCAAGCACGCCGCCGCCGCCGGAGCAGGAAAAGCCGATAAGCAGGGAGTGGAACCGCGCTAGCATGCGGCCGTCGCCCCTCGTCGTGCCGAACGCCAAGAAGCCAACGGTGGTCAACGCGTGGTTGATCATGTCGGGGCTGGAGGACGCCGATGCTGCGGCTGGGTCGCCGGCGAAGAAGCCATCCAAGCTGGGTCGGTGGTCGCCTGCCAGGGTCATCGCCATGTCGCTGCCGTCGCCCAACAGGTCGTCCGTGAGGAAGAAGAACACGCCGGGGAAGGAGAACGGCCCGGGAACATCGACAGCGACAGGGTGAATGTCAACAGACATTCAACGACAGGGCGCTGCTCGGTGAATGTCAACAAAGACAAGACTCCGGGAACATCGACAACGACAGGGTGCTCCGGCCGTACAACTCCGTCGACAACTCCAAGCTGCCGATAGTGTCCAGGAGATTCTCCGTGAGCTCTCTGGTCAACGGCGGTGCCATGTCTTCATCGCGGCGGAGCCTAAGCCCGCTGTTCGACCCGGACTTCCTCGCGTCTATCGAGCGCGAGCTGCGGAGGAAGGCGCCCACATCAAGCTGGTGATCGGCTCCGAGAAGCCCAAGCACCCGAAGGCGGCGCCGCGGGCGATTGTCACCGAGGACAAGTTCCCGCCCCGAGGCGCCGACGCGGTCGTCCTCTACACCACTACGCTCCGCAGCGTCCGTCAGACCTTCGAGGGGTGCAATGCGGTGCACGCGGCGATCGAGGCCCACGACGTGAAAACGATCGAGCGGGACGTGTCCATGGACTCGGGTTCCGCGTCTGCTGCTGGACGGGCGGGAATTGCGCATCCCGGCCGTGTTCGTCCGTGGCAAGCACGTCGGCGGCGCGGCCGAGATTGTGAAGCTGGAGGAGGAGGGCAAGCTGAAGGCGCTGCTGGAGGGCTTGCCGCGGGCGCGGGTGTGGTGCGCGGGCTGCGCCGGCGTGAGCTTGAGCTGTTTTAGCATGTCCAACCGCAAGTTTATGTTGTTTTAGGGGCTCCAAGTAATCGTCTTCTGCACTCTAGGACGGCATAAAACAACACGCAACAAGATTGAAGTGGTGACGCGTCATCGGACAACACGCAAAGATTGCCTCAATGTTCCGGCCGGCCATGTATTGACTTTTACGGGAGGCAAATAATGTGTACAATGTTTGCAGGATGGTCATGAGCAAGAACTCGAGCTTCCTCATCAAGAACTAAACAGGGAGATCTACCCGACGAATCAACCAACACACAGATGATGGCGTGAGTCGGTGGCAGATCATCTGTGTGGTCAGTGCTGATGAAGAGCACCCTTATCCTTCCCTCGCCGTTCCTGCGCTGCCGCCGCCACAGCACCGGCCGCCGCCCTCCGGGTGGATGAGGAGCTTGAACCTGCCGTCCTCTTTGCAGGGCTGCAGCAGCTCCTGCGACGGCAGGCGCATCTCCCGCAGCACCAGGCGGCCGCCCTCCCGGTGCGCCCGGAGGCGCAGCCACGGGCGTCCGCTCCTGCCGATCACGGAGATCGGCGGCGGGAACGCCCTCCCGCTCCTCGTCCGCCGCAGCATCACCACGTCCTGGTGGTGGTGGTGGTGGCCATGGTCACCGGCGTCGTCGAGAAGCTGCTGCCTCCTGCTAGGCGTGGGGGACCGGGCGCCGTCGGCCGCGGCGACGTCCGCCATCGCGGCGTCGTCGTCGGAGCCGAAGCTCTCGGTCCCGGGCACTTCGGCGAGGACGCCGAGGGGTGGGGGAGGGGTAGCGGGGGCGGGGCGGGGGCAGATGCGGGCCGCGGCGGGGGATAAGTAGCGGCGTAAGGTGGAGCGGTGTACGCGCCAGGGGCAGTGTCGGACGGACGGACGGACGAGCGGACGTCGTGGGCGCGCGCGGGCGTCGCATGTGGTCGGTGCATGCGCGGAACCAGTGCGGGAATGCATGTTGCGTCGTACTCCAGTGACCGCGGCACGTGGACGGCGACGCACGGCTTGGAAGGAGTCCATCAGGGTGGAGATGAGAAGGTTCGAAGTTTCGGCGGTGGCAGAGCTTATGAAAAATTTAAAAGCCAATTGCACTCGACTTATAAAGCAAACCGGTGAAGGTCATCGAGGACAAGCATCCCGGTATATTAAAAGTGTCCCAGAAGGATGTTAAAAATTTATTAACGGCAATTTTAACGAATATGCGTGTACAGAAGGCCACCGCTGACAGGCTAACAGCAGCGCATTACATAAGTTGTCTTGGATAATACAGAAAATGCACGAGTCACACTTAGGTGTATGTGCCAAATACCCAATTTTGACTCAAGTTAAGGTTTTCTGGGACATTTTGAACTACTACCGTTTGACCTCCATTTGATGTTTAAAGAGTTCCATAGAGTTTATTATCCCAACAAAATGACATCGCTATCATAACCTGTCGAAGTGTTCGGTCGACACTTCCCCCGGGACTGCACTGGGCAGCCCGCGGAGGTTCTTTTTTCGGTGGGGCTAGTCCCTTGCGGAGAGCTTGCGCGGATGGACGAGTTAGTAAGAGCTTGACACGGTGAGTTTTACGTGGTTCAGGCCGCCGGAGCGTAAAACCCTACGTCCACGGCGAGCTATGGAGCTCGCTGTATTGCTTGCTGCTCAGGGCCGGAGTCCTGAGCTTGGGGGTGAGTTACAGCTTGGGAGTGAATGGCTAGCGTATGAGTTACAGAGTGCGAACCCTTGCTATCGTCGCCTACCCGAGCCTTTTATAGTCCAAGACTCGGGTGGCTTACATGGGGGCCCGGGACCCGACATGTGGTCCCGGGGAGATTGACTGTTATCTACCGTATCCGCAGTTATGCCGGTAGTTGTCTCTGGCGAAGGCTTCCGAGTCTCCGTCTTGCCACCCTGCCCATGCCGCATGCTAGTCGTAGTGGTTGATGACGGCGCAGGCGGCATGGGATGTCTTGTCGCGATGTTTATTGGCTGGCAGGTTCTGACACCGCGCGCCAGTCTGTGATGCGACTGGGCGCAACGGCACCTGACAGAGGCGTGCTCCGCGTCTCCGCGTCTTGGGAAGACGCGGGCCTTCAATACCTTGTACGGGCAAGGTATGGGGCGTCTTTACGCCCGCTACCTATCGCTCGGGGGCAGGCAGCGCGGTTCTGCTGCCACGTGGCGGGTCCAGAGCCCTTCTCAGAGGAGAGGAGGGCCCGGCCTCCGGGGCACGTGGAGCCTCCGGACCTCTCCCCGTAGAGGGGGAGGTTCGGCTTCTGTAGGCCACGTGGCGGCCCCGGAGCTCCCCTCTGAGGATAGGGAGGTCCGGCCCTGCCGGATACGTGGCACCTTCGGACCCCTCGCCCGCGGAGGGGGGAGGTCCGGCTTCTGTATGCCACGTGGCGGGTCCGGAGCTCTCCTCTGAGGAGAGGGAGGTCCAGCCCCGCCGGACGCGTGGCGCCTTCGGAGCTCTCCCTGCGGAGAAGGGCGAGTTCCTTAGGCATTTTCCCCTGTGCGCGGGGGTACCCCATATCGCAGGTACCGACAGTGGCCCCGGGCCCATCTCGGGGGAGATAGCGAGCCCGAGGTGGGACCTCCGTCTCTTCTGATCCGCGCACTTTCTCTAAGTCTCGCATCGACCGCAGCCGGAGCGCGAACGGCCGCGGGATCGTGGGAGCGTGCGCCCAATTGATGGTTGCTTTTACTGCGGCGGTTCCGAAGGCTGCCGCTTCTGCACGCCGCGGTGCCTTTTTCCGGAACCGCCGAAGCGCCTTGCCGGTTTGTCTTCTGGGGCGACTGACTCCTCGACCCACCGCTTCAGTTGGGCGGCTTGGGTCCACCTGTCATCGGTGCCCGGTCCCGGAGCCAACGCGGTCGCCGATGCAATGTTCTCGAAGATTTTCGAGTCACCTTGAACCATCCCTGGAAAGTTTTAAAAGGGGATCTCACCCGCATCGCGGCTTCCCTTCGCCTTTCCTAGTGCTCGCACTTCCCTTGAACTCTTGCGCCCCGGCTTTCCTGCCCTTGTGCCCTCTTTCGCCATGGCTTCCAACTTGCTCCCGACGCGCCTCGTTCGTTCTTCCGAGCTTGGGCCAGTGCGCAGGCTGCTGGGCTGGCGCTCAGAAGAACAGAAACACCGGCTTCGCCGAGGATCTCTCCCCCTGATCCTGGAAAAGGGGGAGATTGTTTTCTTCACTGCTTATGCTCTGGCGGGGTTCGTTCCGCCGATTTCTTCCTTCTTTGTCACCCTGCTGGAGACATATGGCCTCCAGCTCCACCATCTTTCCCCCAACTCTTTCGCAATGGCTGCTGTTTTTGTCCACTTTTGCGAGATGTTCGTTGGGGTGCACGCTTCCGTGACGCTCTTCCGCTACTTATTTGTGTTGCGGACGACTGGGCGCGGCTCGAAGACTCAAATGGGGGCATACTACTTCCATCACCGCTGCAAGGACCCCAAAGTCTCTGGATACCTTCTGCCCTTCAGTGCATCAAGGTGGGAAAACTGGAGGGAGAGCTGGGTTGTAGTGCAGACCGACGAGCACGATCGCCTACAACTCCCAACCGCCAGCCCAACCACCGACCGTCGCTTCTGGGAGGAGATCCCTGAGCTGGAGCAGGAGTACTCCCCGGTCTTGGAGCGGATCTGGTTCTTGGCCAACGAGGGGCTGACGTCTCTGATGGTGCTGATGGACTTTATGTCGCGCCATATTGCACCCTTGCAGCAGCGTAGTCGCCCCGCGTGGTACTATACCGGCGAGCAGGACTGTACCAGGCTGGAGAGGGGCCCCGGTTCTGACCCTTTCGACGAGGAGCTGAACGAGATGGTGGGCAAGGTGAGTGGTGACCACATCCTCAGTGGCGACCCTGCCCTTCCGCCTCTGCCACCCCCCTCTTCTTGGAGCCACAGAGGAGGTCAGAGCTCCTGCGGAAGATGCCGAACCTTGACGACATCGGGATCGTCGTCCGGTAGGTCGGGGATGCCTTCCGTGGTATCACCATCCCAGGAACCGAGCACCCCGGGTCAGGGCACAAGGCGTCTGCTGCTGTCAAACCCTCCCCCAGAGCCGACGGAACTCAAGCCGCTGACAAAGGGAAGGGGAAGGAGCCGGCCCCCGGGCATCCAGAGAAGAAACGCGCCCGGTCCCCTCCGAGGGCACCGCCTGTGCCGAGTCAGGGTGCCGGAGCTACCTTGCTCCCATCTCCCGGGGGTGCTGGTCCATCGGGTGGCGACCTGAAGAGGCCCCGGGTGTCCCTCCCCGGCGGGTCTCTCCCCAGACAGCGGCCGTCCGAGTCAGCCCAAGTACCTCGTCACCCTTCCTCAAGCGGAGGGGTTTCCAGGACGGATGCTGGTGGGGCCACGCCAGCGAGTGTGCCGGGGACCCAGGCGTCACGCTCTGCGACCGTTCCAGCCGCTGGTCCCGGCGGTTCAGCAACAGCCCAGAGGCCAGTGCTGCAAGCCCGTTGGAGTGCTCATGCCGCCTAGTAAGTGTTGCTCTTTCCGGCTTGTAGGGGCAGAGCTCTTGTCTTCTCTCTTAGCCTGAGGGTTTTCTCTTCTTGCAGGGACCGACCCGCTGCTGGGGGCGGGCCTCCTACCCGGCCGCCTTCAACCGATGGGGGCTCCGTGCTTCAGCACCTGGGGACCGTGGTGGCTCCCATGGCCCCCAAATCGACGGGGGCTCCCTCTGCGCCGGCAAGTTCACCCTTCGCGGTGGCCGCATCTGCTCCTATCCGCCCTCCTTCACCAGTCCAGAAGTCCGGTCCTGAGACTGGGAGGGCCGCTGTATGTGCGCCTGCTGGCCCCCTGGCCTCCCTAGGACAGCGCCCTGCCGTGGTTGCTAAGGCGCCGACGCCTCCGCCAGTCTTAGACTCGACAGGGGGGTCCTGTGGCGTGACTCCTGTCCCCCCTGCCCCGGTGCCCGTGTGGGACGCCCTGGGGCGTGTCCAGAACAGCCCGACAGCTCCAATCCGCCTTTGAGCAGGAGCGGGGGTCGCTGGCCGGCGAGAAGGAACGTCTTCTCAGCTGGCAGCAGCGGGCCCAGGAGGCTAAGGCGGACCTTGATTCAAGGCAGTCAAGGCTTCAGGCCGTGAGTGCTCTGCTTGGCACTCTGAAGAAGGCCATTAGCCGCTTGGAGTCAGAGTCCCGGCGGGTTCGTGCCACCTACCGTGAGGCTCTGGCCCATGCTGAAGCCAAAGCCAAGGAGCGTTCCGCCGCCGCGGAGGAGTTGCAGCTGCAGGCAGCCCGTCGGGAGTGCGCCGTCGCCGATCGGGAACGCGCTGTCACGGCCGAGGAGGAGAAGACCACCGCCCGGCTGAGGGCCAAAGTGGAGGAGCTAAGGGCTCGGACCGAGGAGCTGGAGCTCCGTGAGTCGGCTGTTGCCGCGAGGGAGGAGCAGTTCTCCCAGGAGCGCAGGCGGTGATGGATCGCGAGCTAGCGGCTCGCCAAGAGGTGGAGAAGCTCCAGTCCTTGCGGTCTGCTGAGGCCCAGGCAATCTGGGGCTTTATTGCCAAGGCGGGGTCCGCCTTGGCTCCTCTTGGCTTCAGCCCTGTGCTGGTGGAGGCTCCGGCGCGGCTGATGTCCGAAGCAATCCCAGCACTTGAGTCCATTGGCGACGAGCTGGGTCGGCTCGAAACAGTGATCGCCGGCGAGCTTGAAGCGGAAGGTCGGGGCCTTGCGAAGGAGGTCGCTATGCACATTCTGTCGTGCTTCCTGAGCCGAGACCCTTCCTTTCCTCTGGGGCCAGTCCGTCTAGGACCCGTCGCCGATCGGGAGGAAGCTGCCAGGGCCGAGGCCGAGGACTTGGCCGCCCTCGTGGCCTCCAGGTCTCATCGGGAGTCCGGGGACTCTTAGGCATCTGCCCCCTTGGCCACAGGGCCCTGTACTTCCTTTTTTATTTTTGTTGAGTCTGTAGCCCAGCTCGTGGAGCCTTTGTATGAACAGACTCCTGTTTCTTTCTGTGTCTGCATGTCCTAGTCTTCTTCCTGGCTTTTTCCTGGCCGAGTCCTTAGCTCCGCAAGGTACTCGGATGCCTTGACCAATCTCGAAGCTCTGCACAGACACCTTCTCCGGGTCCTCACTGTATACTAAGGGCTCCGGAGGCCTCCAGGACCCGCCTTATGAGATCGGAGGGGGTCCGGGCTTGTTGGCCACATGGCGGGCCCGGAGCTCCCCTCTGAGGGGAGGTCCGGGCCTGCGGGGCACGTGGAGTCCTCGGACCTCTCCCCGCGGAGGGGTGGGGTCCGGCTTTTGTTGACCACGCGGCGGGCCCGGAGCTCCCCCTCAAGGAGGTGGAAGGTCTGGCCCCGCTGGACACGTGGGACCTTCGGGCCACGCCCCTGTGAGGTCTAGTTCTTTGATTCTTACCTTGGGGTTTCGGTCTTGCGCGATCCCGTAGCGGCCCCCTGGTAGGTGCGTTCCATTGGATGGATGTGCCTACCATATTCCTGCGTGAGCTGAGGCCGAGAGGTCCTGCACACAAGTAAGGGAAACGTAATTCTCCTTGGGGGCTCCCCCCCTCTATCCCTTAGTCTTATTTGGCTTACGGTCCCCGTCCATATATACGGTGCTTGGGAACTACCGTGCGCGAAGCGCCGGGGGCTCGGGGCCCCCCTGGCTACGGGCCGGTACCTCCCATGCAACCGCCTTTGGTAGGGCAGCAAATGCCGACTAAAGATGAGAATGAGAAGAGGGAGCTGAACGCATGGTGAACACGCGCTAGCAGGGCAATCATAAAAAATTAATAAGTAAACTAAATGAGCACCAAAGAAGAGCAACGTAGGACAGGTTTTTTTTCATATAAATTTCCGTAGGGGGAAGGCAGGCTGAATATGGAGGCCACGACCCGCCTCAAGGGAAGCAAGACTCTACGCACTTGGGTCGGAACCAGGCGAAGCTGAACGTAGTCCTGGACCGTCCCCAGAGGCTTAGCTGCACCAAGCACTGTTCCTGGACTTTATGGAATTTATTATAAAAAGAAGGGTCTGTCCTATTGTTGCTCTAGGGGTAGAACTTACAGCGGTGTTCTGTGTTCCGAAGGTTCGGGAGCGGGCCCCCATCCTCGGTTCTGGGGAATGGTCCCAGGCCCGGGATGTCCAGCTCCCATATGGCAAATGGCCATGTGGGCTGGATCATCTGTACCGTCCAAGCCGATGTATGGATCTGCTTGGCGTGGAACAGGCACGCCTTGCAGCTCTCGACCAGCTTGACGACATCCTGGAGTGCTGCCGGCTAGTAGAAGCCACACCGAAAGGCTTTACCGACAAGCGTGCATGAGGAAGAGTGACTCCCACATTCGCCTCCATGGATCTCAGCGAACAAGTCGCAGCCTTTCCCCTGGGTTATGCACCGCAATAGGATGTGGTTGGCGCCGCGTCGGTAGAGATCCCCCTCTATCGCCATGTGTCTCTTAGCCATACGCATGATCCGTTCAGCGGATACACGTTCATCAGGGAGGATATTGTCTTTCAAGTAGTCCCGGACCTCCGTGATCCATGCATCGGGTCTGACTTGAGCATCTGGATCTTGAGCGCTGGGTTGCACGGAGTCCCCAGTGACGCTTATGATCCTTGGCGGTGTCCATGGCCGCCGGGACCGCCAACTTCGAGGTGCTGGTCTAGCCCCCTTCGCCCGGCTCGGCGGGCCGGGCTGTGGGCCGCGACAACGTCCTCTCGAAGCCTCCTTCAGGCACAGGGGCTCCGGTGGGGGTCTTCGTTGAGAGGTCGTCAGCTGCGGCCTTGCTAGCGCGCGGTACATGGTGCAGGTCCAAGGCGAGGAAGTCTGTCTCCACCATCTTGTTTGATAACCAGGTGGGAGTCGCCCTGAGCCAACGACTAGCGAGCGCCTAGAGACAGGGCTGTCTTTAGGCCAAGGATGAGTGCTTCATACTCTGCTATGTTGTTGGTTGCCTTGGAATTGAAACGCACCACATACCCAGACTGCCCCCCCCGGTGCCGTGGGGAACAGTACGCTAGCACCGGCCCCCTGCTTTCGCAAGGAGCCGTCGACGAGAAGCATTCAGTAAGGCCTGGTGAAGGCCAGGGCTCAGGGTCCTGGTTCACCGTCGCCATGGCCCCCTGAGTCAGCCTGCGTTGGCGTCTACTTCAGCCACGCAGTTAGCTAGTGCTCGGCTGTTGTCTGCATGACGGGGAAGGAAGCATAGCTCATACTCCAGTAGCTCCGCCGCCCATTTGGCGGCATTGTCCGTCTCATGGGGGCTGTGGAGGATAGCTTTCAGCTTAGGGAGACCGCCGGGTGCTTGATACTCGGAGGTCCCCCAGGCTGTCTTGGACCTCCGGGAAGCCCCGCTGGTGTCCCGGGAGCCCGGGGGGGGGGTCCCGTTGGACGTCCGAGACGTGCTGTTGGATCTCCGGGGGAGATCCCGTTGCACCTCCGGGAGATCCTGCCGGTCCCCCGGGAGGTTGTGTCGGGGATCCGGGGTCCGTTTTGGGCCTCCGGGGTTTCTTGGCACTTGTTTCTTGACAGCGAAACAGGTTACGGCGGTATGGGGTCCAGCCACTCTGCGGTGAGGACCATACTCACCTCTGCAGCCGTCGCCGCGATGTAGAGCAGCAGATGTTCTTCGGGCTCGGGGGGCTCCTATTACGGGTAGGGTCATCAGGAGATGGTTCAGTTCCAGGGGAGCTTAGAGCAGCTTCGCTTTGCTAACCTCGGTATAAACCGACTCAGCGCAGCTAGGGATCCCGCGAATTTCTGGTGTTCGAGCCAATGGCTTTGACCCTCTCTGGGTTAGCCTCAGTTCCTCGGCGTGAGGCCAGGTATTCTAAGGGTTTTCCAGAGGGTATACCGAGCTCATATTTGTTGGACGGTCGAAGACTAAGGACAGGTTATCTAGTAGGGACGAACCCTGTATGATCTTGACAACAATGCCTTCGACACACACCCCAACTGAGTCTCTCATTAGCTCTCCTAAGGTCTTGTGCATTGCACGTACGAAGGTAGGGAGATCGTTCCTTAGGCCATAAGGCATAGAGGCATAACGGTACAGGCCGACTACTATGGTAAAGGGTGCCCTTCAACTTCTCCAAACACAGGGGTCTGGTGGAAACCCGAGTAAGCATCTAGGAAGCACATCATACCGCAGCCTGGCATCGAGTCTACTATTTGATCTATCATAGAGAGAGAAAATAGATCTTTAGGACATGCCTTATTGAGGATGGTGTAGTCGATGCGCTTCCGGAGTTTCTCGCCAGCCTTCGGGATGACAACATGGTTCGCCAAGCACCGGGGGTGGCGGACTTTCCGTCCTGTCGGACTGGCCGGTCGTCGGGAAAGACCTTTAAATAGTGCTCAATCACCTCCCTAGGGATCTCTGGCCTCCGCGACGGCTGTCATGCAGCACATCGACATTGTGCCGGAGGGGGGCAACGAGCGCGCCTTCCTATTTGCTATCCAGGCCCCCGGCTACTCGGGTGGTCTGGGTGGCATCGGCGCTGACTCGGACGAGCCTCGAGGGGACGTCGTCCTCGTCGGGGGGTCGCACATGGGGTGCTGTGGTAGAGGCACGGTGGCGTGCACTTGGGTGGAGCTGGCTTGGTTCTGCACTGCCTAGGGTTGGCACTCTAGTTGCTGTAAGCGCCTGAAGCCTTTCCAAGGCTAACACTGCGGCAGCACGGTCTCCACAAACCTTGAGGACGCCTGTTGGTGTAGGCATCTTCAAGACAAGGTAGCCGTAGTGGGCCACTGCCATGAATCGGTATAGGGTTGGCCTGCCGATCATGGCGTTGAAGGGGAGGTCAATCTCGGCCACGTCGAACAGAATGTACTCTGTCCGGTAGCTGTCCGGTGCCCCAAAGGTCACCGGGAGGCTGATGTGGCCGTAGGGAACGACCTGTCCCAGCCCTACCCCTGAGAACGGGCTCGATGGGGTGAGCTTGGCCATCGGGATCTGCAGCTTCTGGAAGGCTGCGCGACTGATGAGGTTCAGTCCAGCCCCGCCATCCACCAAAACGTGGTACATCTTCACGTTGGCAAAGGTGGGGGCCACCACAAGCGGTAGTTGGCCGGCCCCAGCCATGTTCCTGGGGCAGTCGGTGTCATCGAAGCTGATGGGCGTTCCCATCCACCTGAGGTGCGGTGCTGCACCTGGGAGGGGAGCCACCGACGCTACCGCTCGGCGCAAGGCCTTAGCCGCGCTTCGGGACGGGGGGTCAGCGGACCCGCCGAAGATGACATAGAGCATCTTCCGGTGCTCGTCATCACTGGAGCTGGAGCTCCCATGATTGCGCACTGCCTTTACGGCGCGCTGAAGCTCCTGGAACTCCACCTGGCGGTCGACGCCGTCTAGGGCTTCGACCTTCTGCTTGCCCTCCCTTTGACTGTAGGTTGGGGCATCAGTTAGGGGCTGCTTCCCTTTCCGGAGGCGCTCCGCGAGCTTCTGGATTTCCCGGCATTCGGCAGCGGTATGATAACTGGTGCCGTGCACAGGGCATAATTCATCCTAGCCCCCGTCTGGGGCGGTGATTGTCGCGGCCTCTTGTCGGGGCGCGGCCCTCAAGCTCCACTGGGCGCCGCCGCTGTGGCAACGGGGACCGTGGCTGACGACCTTATCTTGCTTCCGCCTCCGTTCTTGATCTTCCTGCCGCTTCCGTATGAAGCGTCACCGGATCCCGGCTGACCCCCTGGCTCGGAGGCCGGCAGAGAGTGCCAGTTCCGCCCTTCGGCTGCTCTGGCACACTTGTCCGCCAGGCTGAAGAGTTCTGAGACATCGCGGACCTCCCTAGTCGCGAGCTTCTCGAGCATCTTCTTGTCCCGAACGCCTTGCCGGAACGCCACCACCACAAAAGCGTTCTGGATGTGTGGGATGGTGTTCCGCACCTGGGAGAACCGCTGGATGAACGAGCGCAGCGACTCCCCTGATTGTTGCTGGATGGCGTGGAGGTCGAGCTCCGTGCCAGGCCGGGTGTAGGAACTGCCAAAGTTGGAGACAAACTGCCGGCAGAGCTCTCCCCAGGAGGTTATGGAATCCTGGGGTAGGTTCATGAGCCAAGACCGGGCAGGGCCGGTTAAGGCGACGGGGAAATAGTTGGCCATGACAGCCTCATCCCCTCCTGCAGCGAGTACGGCAGTGGAGTAGATCTGGAGGAACTCCGCTGAGTTGACACCGCCGTCGTATTTTTCGTGCAGGTGCGGCCGAAACTTGCGTGGCCACCTCGCGAAGCGAAGGTGGGGCGCAAGGGCCGCACATCCTGCTCCTGCCGCCGCAGGTATCGGCGCTGCGAACGCTTGGTTCGCGGTTGGCACCATGTACCCCGGCATGGGCAAGGCTGCACCATAAACCGGGGGCGCTGCTTGCGGCGCATATGGTTGTGGCATATGCTGCGCGGCATATGCCTGAGGCAGGGCTCGCGTGGCGAAGTTCTGCCCTCCAGGTTGTGTCGAGGCCGACGTCATGCTGTCGCCAGCCTCAAGGTTGCGACGTCTTTCTCGACGTCGCTCGAGGTACACCCGGGCATCCTGGCCCAAGTGGCACCGTTCCAGCTCCCTTCTCAGGTCCATCGACGGGAGCCTGGAGGAGCTGGAATCCGCCGTTTGCCCGTCAACCGTGGGCGTGCGCGTCAGCGACACTGCCGGTTGACTGGAGCGTGGTCCCCGCGAAGTCGAGGGTTTGCGGCAGCGACGACGAGATGGTCTATCTCACGAATCCACAGCTGGGTCGCTGCCTGAGGCGCGTCCCCAGCAGGCGGATTGTGCAGTAGCGCTCTTGCTGCGGCTAGCGCACCCCCACTGGGTACGCCTAGCGCTACTGAAGACCTGATGCTGGTTGGAGCCTGCATTGCCGGGGTCGGCGCTGCCAGAGCCGGTTGCTGACTCCCAGCTTGTTTCGACACACTCTGTCCTGAGTGCGTCGACATGTACTCCCCGCTGGTCACGGTTCACCGCGAATGCGGAGGGGGAGAGTTTGCCGCTGAAGGGAGCTTGGTCATCTTTGTCGGGGGAAACTCGTCGCGCAACGGGAAAAGCCCCCTTCCTGGCGCGCCAAATGTCGAAGTGTTCGGTCGACACTTCCCCCGGGCCTGCACTGGGCAGCCCGCGGAGGTTCTTTTTTCGGTGGGGCTAGTCCCTTGCGGAGAGCTTGCGCGGATGGACGAGTTAGTAAGAGCTTGACACGGTGAGTTTTACGTGGTTCAGGCCGCCGGAGCGTAAAACCCTACGTCCACGGCGAGCTATGGAGCTCGCTGTATTGCTTGCTGCTCAGGGCCGGAGTCCTGAGCTTGGAGGTGAGTTACAGCTTGGGAGTGAATGGCTAGCGTATGAGTTGCAGAGTGCGAACCCTTGCTATCGTCGCCTACCCGAGCCTTTTATAGTCCAAGACTCGGGTGGCTTACATGGGGGCCCGGGACCCGACAGGTGGTCCCGGGGAGATTGACTGTTATCTACCGTATCCGCAGTTATGCCGGTAGTTGTCTCTGGCGAAGGCTTCCGAGTCTCCATCTTGCCGCCCTGCCCATGCCGCATGCTAGTCGTAGTGGTTGATGACGGCGCAGGCGGCATGGGATGTCTTGTCGCGGTGTTTATTGGCTGGCAGGTTCTGACACCGCGCGCCAGTCTGTGATGCGACTGGGCGCAACGGCACCTGACAGAGGCGTGCTCCGCGTCTCCGCGTCTTGGGAAGACGCGGGCCTTCAATACCTTGTACGGGCAAGGTATGGGGCGTCTTTACGCCCGCTGCCTATCGCTCGGGGGCAGGCAGCGCGGTTCTGCTGCCACGTGGCGAGTCCGGAGCCCTTCTCAGAGGAGAGGAGGGCCCGGCCTTCGGGGCACGTGGAGCCTCCGGACCTCTCCCCGTAGAGGGGGAGGTTCGGCTTCTGTAGGCCACGTGGCGGCCCCGGAGCTCCCCTCTGAGGAGAGGGAGGTCCGGCCCTGCCGGATACGTGGCACCTTCGGACCCCTCGCCCGCGGAGGGGGGAGGTCCGGCTTCTGTATGCCACGTGGCGGGTCCAGAGCTCTCCTCTGAGGAGAGGGAGGTCCGGCCCCGCCGGACGCATGGCGCCTTCGGAGCTCTCCCTGCGGAGAAGGGCGAGTTCCTTAGGCATTTTCCCCTGTGCGCGGGGTACCCCATATCGCAGGTACTGACATAACCCTATGGTGTTTGTCATTTTCTTCGATAAGAGAAGTTTATTTATTTTATATCAGATACATCCGGATGATACAACTTCTATAAAAAAACTCTCAACTTTTGCATCTTCTGATGCACAAGAGCCTTAAAAAAGAGTAAATATTAAAAGAAAACCAAACACCTTAGTGGTAATCAATGCGGAGACTAAATTGCCACTCATGTGACTAGAAAAAAAAAACACTCCATGACCACTAGCTCCAAAACCAACATATGACGAAAACTATATTCTAGAATGTAGAATTCTGAATAGGACGAGCCAAAAATCCGAGACTGAAAAACAGAAACTGAAAAAAACTAGACCGAAACCTAGATCTGTGTTGACTGTTGAGAACATGAAATATCTGTCAGCAACCTAGCAGTTCTGACGCTGATGGCGTTGACTGGATCGGATCCATCCAGTTATTGACTCATTGTTAGTTGGGTAGGATCGGAAGATATGGCGTATATACACAGACTGATTGTGCATGTAACAATTCCGCATGCAGTGTGAGTCCTGTCTATCCAGTTTGTTTCGATGTGGACTTGGTTGCGGCAATGCTAATTTTCAGGTGTATAAAATTGACAATTTTTTTTCCAATCTACACTTGGGTTGTCAGATTTATTTTAAGATTTGTGCGTTTGTTATTAATTGCTTTTCTATTTTTTAGAATTATATATTAAGTACAGAAAAATCTGTTAATGTACTGACTATGAAAATTATAATTTGTACCCATTTGATTTAGATTCGACAACTTAGGTTGATACTGGTTAAAATGAGATGCTAGCTAATTCATGTGATGAAAGTTAGTAACTCCCTATTCGTTGTCCTAAATCTTTGGATGCCCTGCACTGAGTCAAGAGATTGCCGACTAACTCCCATCTATAAGTACGGTCTTCTTGTGATCTAATTTCCTCACAAGCTAGTCACAACCTAATCTCTGTCCTTATTCAACAATCAACACTGCTCGATGGCGCGCGGCGGCAGCGGCGCTATTGCTACTGGTGGCTCTGCTGCATGGCTGGACGGCGGCGGTGCGCGCATCACATGTCGTGCACCCGGAGCTCCCACTACAAGAATCGTGATAATAGACGACGGCCACAAACCGTCGTCTATAAGGCACAAACCATCGTCAATAGCTTATTGACGACGGTATATGCTTATAGACGACGGTATACTGCCGTCTACGTTTTTTTGTCATCTATAACGTTATTGACGACGTTAACCGTCGTCCATAAACTATTTGACGATGGTCAAAACCAGCTGTCGGCGATAAGTGACTTCCTCCACGTGGCAGCGGGGGAAGCTTATCGTCGACGGTGACAGAGACACCATCGACGATAAGTTACAGTATCATCGACGGTAGAAGGGCACTGTCGTCGATACTAGACACTTATCGTCGACGGTGTCCTTGTCACCGTCGACGATAACTCGCCAGTATCGTCGACGGCCTCTAGATATCCGTCGTCGATAATTTTTGATTTTTTAAAAAAAACGGAAAATGCTGCCCTGACTTCGAGGATAGACCTGGCTCGATGACCAGATCACAGAGATAGAAAAACATGGCACAAACATGCATATATATCACATGGCACCGCAAAATACATCACATAATATATTATTGCACAATTCTTCATACAAGTCTCACACCGCACATTTTGAGAGAGGAGGGAACTCAGCTCACAAGTATGAGGCTCGGCTGACCTGACTAAGAGACGCTACCCCGTTCGCTGCCACCGGAGTTTGAAAAGTCGTCCTCCTGCAGTCGTCCAAGCATCTGAGGCGATGGAGTTTGAGCCTCCGTTTCCGACGCCTGTGAAGTGCAAGTGTGGTTAGACATGTTACAAGAAAATGCATATTTTACTAAATTTGAACAAGTTTAACTAGTGCAAGTGTGATTTACTAAGTTTGTACCTGGGCTACCGGCGGCACCGGCGGCAACTGTATCGCTGGCGGCGCCCATTGCGGAAAGATAACCGTCTGTCCTACACTCATAGCCTGCAAACACAAAGTAAATCATTATACATGTCATTTATATGTAAAAAATGTTAAGTACAACATCTAGAATAGATTACCTGCATGGCAGCTTGCATCTGTAACATGAACGAGTTTTGATACTCGTCCCTAGCCCTTTGCGCCTCGTCCATAGCCCTGATCTCAGCTGCCCGCGCCTCGTCCCTAGCCCTGAGCGCTTCTTGCGTCCTCTGGAGCTCCTCTCGCAGACTCTGGAGCTCTAGATCTCGACTAGCGCGACTGCTGCTAGACCCACCCTGAAGCGATGAAGAGGCTCTCGAGGAAGCTCGCGTCTGTCTCGAGTCGACCACTCCATCGAAGATGGCTAACCTGCACAAATGAAGTAAGATTATTAAATTTTGTATCTCGAAGTTCATAACAGTAAATTAAAAATTACAAAGCTCACCGTCCGTGAGGTTTACCACCACCGCTTGCATAAGCGACTTCGGGGACGATTGGCGCGCTCTGCCAATCGAACTCTTCGCCTCGAAGCCTCCTCGCCCCCTCCCAGTACTTTGCCTGCAAAAACCAGAAAAATAACATCATTAGTACTATTACAGAGAATTCAATTAAGTTGAAAAAAATTAACTCACCAAAATCTCTGTCACCGTCTGAGAAGACAGCTGGTTAGGCTACGACGGGCCACTTTCCATGTGACCCCTCTTCCACACCTCGATAGGTGCCGGCTGCTGACCGCTCTCGTGCTCCTATCGATACATGTTAGCACAATGAAGATTATAAAATTACTTAATAGAATGCTTATAGCACTTACCATCCGTCTAGCGAGGCGTATGTAGTCGTCCCCATCCAAACGATGTTTCCCGCATGTCCCCCTACTCTCTCAATGGGTTTTAGAAACTGACTTGAAGCCCTCGCTCGCCCAAAGAGCACACAGGGCACGATACGCGTCCGGACGGCTGTCAAGCCACGCTACGCCGACCTGCACACATTTATTATTGAATGAAAACATTGATCACGACCGATAATCAAGCAAAGTAAACTAAAATCTTTACCTCTGCGTATTGCGCCTCCGTCAAGTACGTGTCGCCCGATTCCTTCCCCGGCTCACCCTCGTCTGGATGTAACTTGAAGTACGCGTTTGTAGCTTGAATGCGAGCTGTAGATAGTGACTGTGTCACGATCTTCCTAGCGCAGTTATGAAAGACGAGACGAGCGTGATCCGTCTGCTCGGACTCGTCCTCCAAACGATATTGTGCCTGAAAAAAAGAAATATATAACTAAATGTATGTAACTTATAATAAATTCATATTACACAAATATTATTCATACTTACCATGAAGTCGTGCCAAACAGCCTCCTGGTGGTTGCCGTGAAAAACATCCTGGGCCCTATAGTAGTCGTCCCAAGACGTGACAGCGCGTCCGTTCACTACACCAGGGTAGTGCAAACGGACAAGACGGCCCAAGACACCGTTCACCAGCGCGTGGCGTCCCTGGCCCGTGAACGAAGCATCCTCCCAAGTCCTGATACATGATTCTCAATTAGTATACATATAAGGCTAGAAGTATCTAAATTGAATTGTTAGACATTTACTTACCTATCGCCAACCGGACGAATAATGACCCGATTGTAGTGGCTCCACCTAGTCCACCGTTGTGGAACCGGCTCCGAACAAGAAGGCTCCGAAGAAGGGTGCTCCAAAGGAGGCTCTGAAGAAAGAGGCTCCGAAGAAGAAGGCTCTGAAGAAGAAGGAGGCACCGTAGCCTCTATGTCTTCGGACGTAGAGTCGTCCTGACAATTTTAAAGATTCATATTATAGAATAAAGAGTTACTTATATTATTTATTTAATTAAATATTCTTTACCTGTCGTGACCGTTGTATAGAACCAGTGAAGACTCCGGTAGATGGCTCAACAACTGAGCTCGTATACCCCCGCTAAGCTGAGTCCCGTGGAAGACCTCGTCTGCTCTCGTGGGTGTCGGTGACAGAAAGCTCCGCGCCCCTGTACGTCGTCGTCTGCTGCTGCTCGACGACATCCTGTCTAAAGGAAAATTTGGTAATGAATGAAATAGGAAGTATAGAAAAGAAAAGAAGAGATGAAATAAACGATACTTGGACTCAGTTTTAAAATCCATCAGCATCACGATGTACTCTACTACGTAAACCGGACCATCTATCTTCTGTCGCAGTAGTTAGCCGTTTTCGTTTTCGTTTTTGTTTTCACATCTCACTAGTCTCTATATCTTCTGCATCTCCAACTAAGTCATTGAGTCCTAAATCAGGCTCAACGACAAAAGAGTCTGACAACTCTTGTTCTTGGTAAATAACATCAACCTCATCATCAAGGTATCCAGCATTGTCTGGTGTATATAACCGCTCACGAGGATTTACCTTGTGTACAACCCACCAAGCTTTAAGCTTTTCGTATGGATAATGTAGATAATAAACTTGCTCGACTTGGTGTGCAAGGACGAGGGTGTCACAGCCTCGTAGATGATCCTTATGTTTCACTTCTACCATGCCAAATTGGTTTTCTCGAGTTTATTGTTAGGATCAAACCAGTCACAGTCAAAGAAGACTACATTAAGGATCTTATTCCCCGCAAAACTGAATTCAAGGATATTTTAATGATCCCATAATAATTACTTTCACGTCCTTGTGTGTCAACTTCCCTATTCACAACTCCGGTGTTACATGTTGCTCTGAAGGGACGTTGAGATTCAAATTCAGTTGAACGAAATCGAAATCCATTGACATCGTATCGACCGTAGCTTTTAATTTTAATGGAGCCGTAGGACAGTTGTCGCAATTCTTCATGGACGTCAGCTTGATTTTTGCACTGTTCAACATATGAATTTAGAAGACTATTTTATTCTATACACATAATTACTAAGATAAATAAGACATGAACATGTTACATGTGCATGAAACCAGGATAGGAAGTTAGGCCCTCCATTTACTCCATAATATCGCATTGATTGCATTTGTCTGCTTGTAGGTTGCTGCTTAGATTTCCAGTTTTGTTGATCGAACTCACTAAATAAGATAAAACAGAATGATTAGCATAGATGTATAACACACCATGCTAATTATAACACAAACACTTACTGAAAATGTTCATGCATCCCCTCTATATTAGCGTACATGTACATCAAAGCAGCTGTCTTTTTATCTGTTTCAAAATCGTAGCTCGTGCCACTACTAACAGTGGTGCCTCTCGTTTGAAAAATGGAGAGGCTGCTACAAGGGGGTGTTTCATCCATATTGTACCGCAACATGGAAACATTAACATTGTGTTCTTCTGCAAAATAGACGCTTGAAAAGTATCCAATCTCCTGAATGGCGTATGCTTCGGCGATGCATCCTTCAACCCTTTCCCGATTGTGAACCATTGGTTTAAGACTCCTGAGTGCTCTTTCGACGTGATACATCCACCTATATTGCACAGGGATGCCCACTTTGTACGGTGTTGCATTTGTACTGAACGGTGAGAAGCCATCTGTCGCCAACCCGATGTGAATATTTCTTACGCCATTGGCGAAATCTGGATCGAAGCGGTCAAGCGCTTTCCATGCCTCACCGTCAGATGGGTGCACCATTATTCCGCCGTTCTCACGTAGACCTTCTTTGTGCCACCTCATGTGTCTGGCAGTTTTTTTTAGAGAAACAAGCGCTTCAACCTAGGTGTCACAGGCAAGTAGCAAAGCTGTTTCTATGCGACTTCAGTCATTACTTTTGTACCGTCATCATTAACAACATCGACAAATCTTGCTTTATCACATTTTAAACACTTGTTTTCGTTGGCATGCTCTTTCCAGAAAAGCATGTAGTTGTCTGGACACATATCAATCTTCTCATAGTCCACATACCAAGCCCATAAATTATTTTCTTAGACTGATACATATCTTTAGGCAATTTATGAGGCTGTGGAAGGACATCGCTGATCAATTTGACGAGTTCATTGTAGTAGTTATTGGAGAAGAAAAACTTAGACTTAATTGCCATAAATCTAGTCATAAAACTGAGGATCGAGACTTTGGTGTGTTCATGCATCGGCTGTTCAGAAGCTTCGACAAGCTTGAAAAATGTTTTAACCTCTGTTGTAGGAGGATCCTCTGTCAATTTAGGATTTATGGCTTCAAGCATCTCGTCCATCCTATCGATCCCAGTGTGTCATCCTCATCTCGATCTTCTATAACTTGAGAAGGTGTCTCGCCGTGAAATGTCCACAACTCATAACGTTGCATGAAACCATTTCCACACAAGTGATACGTCAAGTCACTTTGTCGAAATACTTCGCATCCTGATATTTCATACATGGGCACCGCACCTTCCTGTTGTTTGACAACGAAAAAGCTCGTTCTATGAAACCATTCGTATTGGTGAACCACTCCTCTGAGTGTCTCCCATCCTTTTTCCAAACAGTATACATCCAAGTGCGGTCTTCAACCATTTTTGAGAGTATACCTTCAAAGCAGACAAATCATTTACGAGGGAGGAAAGAACGAGAGAAAGAGAAGAAGGACAGTTGGTCTTAAATGATAATTCCACATCCGATGCATATATTGCGTGTCGTGTCGGGCCGTGCCGGACCGGGTCGGCCTGAAACCCCTTTATGTCCATATATTAAACAATAACAACGAATAAACTACTATTTCGATTGCATAACACCGTCTATTTAACACTACACCCCCCTATCCGGTGCAGTTCTTCAAGTAAAAAGGGTAAAACTATACGGTTATAGCCGTCATACGTATGTTGCGAGTCAAAGAAGAAGCGAGAGTTAGTTCTCGCTTTGAGGAAGGACAGGTCAAAGAAAAAGATTCGAAACAGTGTGCGGGCTACTGTGCACATGCATCAAAGTCAAAGCATCTCTGCTCTGCTCCTTCTCGGACTTCTCTCCGGACTTCTCATTTTGGTTTGGAGCTCTCTGGACTTGAGGGAGCGGGGTTCGGAACCAGTCGAGTCACTGCTATCTGAGAGTTTGAAGTAGTAATCAGGAGAGGCGTAGTTGCGGGGTTTGTTCTGTGCTGCACCAGCTTGCCGACTCTTCGAAACGAAAGAGGAAAGAGAGAGAGAAGGAAGGCTTGCTAGCGACAGCGGGGGCTGTTCGGGCCCACCAATCCAACCTCCACGATGCAGTCGACGCTTGCTATCTGGGCCTCGTGGGCTAGGCTGGGCACAAAGATCGCACGGCCCGGCCCGGCCTGGCACGTCATCGTCTCCTTCGTCTGTCCCATCGTCTTCGTCACAGATTTGGCTGGACTCATCCCCAGCTTCTCGCTCCGGCTTCTGCCTCCTGGTGAGGAAGCTCCTCCTCACCCTATGTTTTTTTACAAACCTCCTGAATTCTTCCCTTCCCGAATCAACTACTCACTTTTTGGCCTTGCTAATCAGCAGTTGGTTGGGTAACGAACCTGATGCTGCAGCCCAGTCCCAGCTGTCTGATATGAAGCTCGATGCCGTTTATGCTCTTTTGTCTGAGCTGGTTAAGGCAATGACTGCCGGATTGATTTCACTACTATGTGTGCACCAGTGTCTACGAGGCTCATAGGGGCCTGCCCCTCCAGTTTTTACCAACAAAAATATATGTTTACCAGGCTGAACTGTATCCATCTGAACTGAACGCGTACTGATCCCATGAATGCAATGGACTGGTGGGATACGGATGACCATGAAGATAAGCAGTCAGAAAAGTCTGATTTTGATGAAGTAGTTGAGATCATGGAGGGTCCAGCAACAAGGAGTCATTTTATTGGGAATCCTGGTGATTATGTCGATGCAAGCAATGTTTTTAAATCGCCTTATCGACCCTAGTCGCCTAAGGGGCGACTAGGTCGACTAGGGTGACTAGTCGACCTCCAAGTCGTCCAGGTTTTTTTTAGCAGTTTCTAGTCGATGCTATATATAACACTATGGTAGCAGTAAGCCAGTAATACAAATAGAGATTGAGCATTGTAATTAGGAAACAAACCTTCCAATTAGCAACAGTTAAGTATAGGATTAGCTTAGAAAATAGAAATTGCATACTGATTGAGGCTCTAGATTTATAAAAGTTGTTGTCCATCAAAATGAGGCTTTAGATTCTAGACCTGATGAACAAAATTTACACATAATTGTTCAGTATCATAATAAACAAAATGAACAGTCAATAGTCTATTAGGAGAAGAAAATACTCTCAGTTTAGTGCAGAAGTAAAACATGACTTTCAGTTCAGAATTCAGATCAGCAACATAATTTCAGATCAACAATAGAATTTTATATCAGCATTCAACAACATTAGAAATAGACAATAAAAACAGCAATAGTTAAATAAAATTGACAAGCAACAATATTTAAGTTCAGTCCAGCATTAAACTAACAACAGAACTTTCAGTTCAGCAACGGGCGGCCCCGGGCGGCGCTGCGCGCGCAGGGGCAGACGGGGGGAGGGGGCGTGGCCAGCGAGGGTTCAGGGCGGCCTACGGCCGGCGGGGCAGTGGCTGCCGGCGTGGCAGCCCCGGGCGGCGCTGCGTTCAGGGGCATCCGGGGGGAGGGGGCGCAGCCGGTGAGGGCTCATGGCGGCGAGGCGGACTACGGCTGGCGGGGGCCAGCGGGGCGGCCCGGGGTGGGAGGCAGGGCGCGACCGGGGGTGGGAGGCGGGGCGCGGCCGTGGGGGAGGCAGGACGCGGTCGGCGCGGGGCAGCCCAGGGGGAGGCGGGGCGCTGCCAGCGAGGGGCAGCCCGGGGGAGGCGGGGCGCGGCCGGCGAGGGGCGGCCCGGGGTAGGCGCGGTGCCGCCGGTGAGGGGCGGGCCGGGGGGAGCGGGGCGCGGCCGGCGAGGGGCGGGCCGGGGGAGGCGCAACGTGGCCGGTGAGGGGAGGGTCGGGGGGGGAGCGGCGAGGGTCGGCCCAGGGGAGGCGGGGCCGGGATGCACGGGTGGAGAAGGGGAGGAGGGAGGGAGGGGCACGGCGTACCTGCCGAAAGTCGGTCGGCGGCGGCGGCGAGAGTGAAAGAAAGAACCGAGGGGTGGCCCGAGTATTGGGATCTTAAAGACGACGGTGGGTTTACACCGTCGTCAACAAGGCTTAATTGACGACGGTGTAGGTCAACCGTCGTCTATAAGTTCCGGGAAGGCCCAGGTTACGGCCTATATTGACGAGGACCATTATTATCGACGGTTCACCGTCATCTATAAGGCTCGAGAGCTTATAGACAATGGTGCTAGGTTAACCGTCATCAATAAATGGTTTATTGACGACGGTGGAATCCAGCGGTCATCAATAAATTTATGAACGACGGGGCCATCGTCAATTATTGTGGCTGTTGTCCATTGTCTTGATTCTTGTAGTGTCCAGTCGATCTTTAGAGGCTGAACAGGTCGACGGAACGTCCAATACCAGGTACCACTTCCAGCCGCCCAAGCATTGGATCAACGGTGTTTATTGTTTGCTCATTAGGCTATGCATATTGTTATATTTTCAGTAATTATTGATGCATAGGGTCTAATGATATTTCTCTCTCTTTGTTTTGCATTGATCTCCTGTGCCTTTCTTAATATATGGCCGCGATCAGATCCGAACGGTAAGCGCAATGACCACACCATATATGATCAAATCGTGTGATAAAATCACCATGCAAGAAAGACAATAATACGGATCAGATTGGACAAAACGTGACTAACATTTGCGATGCATGCCATTGTCCACACGTGCAGGTCCGATGTACTACAGGGGCTGTACCATCTCACTACAAGAAACCGACCTATTTTCTGGCCGGGCTCCTCCACCGTGCTCCCCAGCGGCGTGCCGGTGATCATGTACACCGGCATCGACCCGCACAAGCACCAGGTGAAGAACGTGGCGTACCCAAAGAATCTGTCCGACCCGTTCCTCCGCATGTGGGTGAAGCCAGGGTACAACCCCATCATCGCCACCAACCATGGCATCAACGCCAGCGCCTTCCGCGACCCGACCACCGCGTGGTACGGGCCCGACGAGCACTCTCGGCTGCTGGTGGGAAGCAAGGTGAACGACAAGGGCCTCACCATGCTGTACCGGAGCCGGGACTTCAAGCGATGGGTCAGGGCGCACCACCCGCTCCACTCGGGGTTCACCGGCATGTGGGAGTGCCCGGACTTCTTCCCCGTCACGGTGGCCTGCGGCAGCCGCCACCGCCGAGCTGGGCGACAGCCCGCGCTCTGGCGGAGGAGGTCAAGAACGTGCTCAAGGTGAGCCTGGACCTGACGCGGTACGAGTACTACACGGTGGGCACCTACGACCACGCCACCGACCGGCCGGTACGTCCCCGACGCCAGCTTCCCGGACAACGACTACGGCCTCCGGTACGATTATGGTGACTTCTACGCGTCCAAGTCGTTCTATGACCCGCTGAAGCGCCGCCGCGTCCTATGGGGATGGGCCAACGAGTCTGACACCGTCCCCGACGACCGCAGAAAGGACTGGGCTGTTATTCAGGTCAGGTCCGCCACGTCACATTATTATCGCACATGCAAAACGTTTGTTGTATTTCATATGCATGCACGCGCACGTTACTAATACTACTGCCGATCTACGGACCGTAAATGTTGGCATGCATGCAGGCTATACCGAGGAAGCTGTGGCTGTCGCCGCGCGGGAAGCAGTTGATCCAGTGGCCGGTGGAGGAGATCAAGGCGCTGCGAGCCAAGCATGTCAACGTCCGCCAGAAGGTCGTCAAAGGTTAGCGGTGGACGTTTAGGATTAACCAAAATTTCGGGTCGGATAATTCGTATTTAAAAAAAATTGGATTTTTAAAATTACAACCTGAAATTGTATCTAAATTTTCGGTACCTGAAAATTTGGGTTCGGGTTATTCATATTACCTAATAGTGATAGAACAAACAAAAATAGCTAAAAATATAGCAGTCAAAACAGAAATAAAATTGATATTCTAACAGCAAAATAAATGGAATTTTATAAGGATAATTGAAAAATAGTAGTGTGACCATATAACATTATAATTACATGCAAGCCACAGACTAAATCCAGGACGTGTTAGGCCAAACATAAAAAAGCCATGGCTCAACCTAGAGATCAGGTATTTCGGGTATGAGACATCATTACCCAAAAATACCCGAAATACTATCGGGTTTTGCAAACCTCTACCCGGAAAATAATTTTGGATTTCAGTTTTTGGGTTTTTTCGGGATCATAATTCAGATTGGGGTTTTATGCCCACCTCTAGTCAAGGGCGGGGAGTACATCTAGGTCACCGGCTTCAGGTCCGTGCAGGTCAGTGCACCGCTTGAGGATAGCACGATCGAGTGTCTTACATTCTATGTGGCCACAATAAACTCTTACGTGGCATATACTATTCAACTGCGCGCATTGATCATCAGTCGGCCGTGGAGGTGACGTTCGCGATCAAGGACCTGAGCAAGGCAGAGGAGTTCAACCCGGCGTGGCTGACGGACCCGCAGGCGCTCTGCTAGAAACGTGGCTCGGGCGTCAAGGGAGAGGTGGGCCCGTTCGGGCTCTAGGTGCTGGCCGGCGCTGACCTCACCGAGAGGTAGGGGTGGTTGTCGGTACCCTGCAAACCGGGTAACCCCGCATAGTGGGTAAAAGTACAGCCTGAGCCCCGCCTCCCCACTGAGGCAGGCCCCAGCATAAGCCACGTGCCCTAGGCCCCATGGTCAGCCCTGGGGCTGACACGTGTGCATGAGCACCGGAGCTGACATGTGCTCTGGGCTCCGGCCCGAGCTTCCCCGCTGAGGTGAGGTCCGGGGCTGACACGTGTCCCCTGGCTCCGAGCCGCCTCCCCACTGAGGACAGCTCCGGTGCAGACACGTACCCTGGGCTCCATCTCGAGCCTCCCCGCTGAGGTGAGGTCCGATGCTGACACGTGTCCTCTGGCTCCAAGCCTCCACCCCGCTAAGGATAGCTCTGGTACAGACACATGCTCTGGGTTCCGGCCCGAGCCTCCCCGCTGAGGTGAGGTTCGGAGCTGCCACGTGTCCCTTGAGACCAAGCCCGTCGATAAGAGCTCCAGAGCCGCCACGTGCCCCACGATCCGTCGTGGGCCGTGGGTCGACGAAGTCAAGAAGAAAGTGCGCTGTCAGGCTTCGCATTCAAGGCTCACGCCTTCCACAGAAGCATGGTGCACTTCACATGCCTCCATCCCTTGCCCGTTCACCATTATGGTGATAAGACAGGACGGCAAGGCGTGACAGCAGTACAGTGCGGCCCAATGGCACGAAGCCGTCCAAGCAGGGCGAGAAGACGTGACAACAAGACGGTGTCTTCATCATCACCTGACACGCGGTCAGGGGGCGCTCAGCGTGCCGGACAGCGGGACTTAACTCTCTCGCCGACCACTCTACTCAGAGGACGAAGCCCTATATTGTGTATAGGGTTTACTTAGCTATGGGGCCACCTGTCGGGCACCAGGCCCCATTGTAACCTCCTCGGCCTTGTGCTATAAAAGGACCAGGGTGACCACCCTGCAGAGGGTTCCTAGATTTCGCATCCCAGGTCACACAATGCACAAGCGCACACGCTCAAGGAATAGAACAAGCACCCCCCGTGGACGTAGGGTATTACGCTCCGGCGGCCCGAACCACGTAAATATATGTGTCCATCCGCTCTCTCTAGCCTAGGTCGCGTAGGGCGCCAAGCCCCCTCCAGAAAAAAAGAACCTCATGGGCTGCTTCCGAGCAGGTCGGGAGGAGTGTCGCGGATAACACTCCGACATTTGGCGCGCCAGGTAGGGGGGCCTTTCCGCGCTCTCCATGCAACCATGGTGAACATCACCACTCGTGGCGAGCCTTCTCGCCCAGCTCGCCGTCGTCTCCAGGCGGGAGACAACGAGGCTACCCCCCGCTCTAGAGTGAGCAGGCCTAGCCAAGTCGGCAGCCAAGTGGTCGGCACACTCTATGTGATGTGATATCTCGTCCAGACAAGTCGTCAAGACCCTCTGTCGAGCAGTGGCAGCGGCCGCCCGAGCCTTGAGGCCGGCGCCACATCGTAAATGGATGGAGACGCTGATTAGCTTCGACGCCTCCGACTGCCTTGAGAACATGGCAGGCGCCGGGCAGCCGCCCCTTCTCGTCGCCTCGATCATCTCCAACGTGAAGCTCTACCACGTGTTAATCGATGGAAAGGCGGCCCTCAGCGGTATCAGCCTTGCAGCTTTCAAGAAGCTGCAAATCCCTATGTCCCAGCTTACCCCCTTGAGACCATTCTCGGGGATAGGACGGGACCCAATCTTCCCGTGCGGTAGCATCTCCCTTTCGGTGACATTCGGAACGCCTGAGAACTACTGTACGGAGAGTGTCATCTTTGACGTGGCGGAGGTCAGCCTCCCCTTTAATGCCATAATTGGCATACCAGCTCTATGCCGGTTCATGGAGGTAGCCAACTACGGCTATTTAGTTCTGAAGATGCCAACCCGAGTGGCATCCTCAAGATTCGTGGTGACAGCACCGCCGTTGTCTCGGTGCTGGAAGAGCTCCAAGCGCTAGGAGCAGCACAGGAGGCTGTTTCCGGCCACGCTGAAGCTAGCCAGCCGCCTCCAAAAATGCGTCAGCGAGGGGTGGCATATGCACCCCGTGTGCAGCCCTCGGATGGTGAGGACGTACCAGTCAAGGTCGTCCAAATCGTCCCTAATGTCGCCCAGACCACTTGGTTCGTCGCTGGCCTAGGAGGCAAATAGGGAGACGCGCTCGTCACCTTTCCTCCGGGCGAATGTCGACGTGTTTGCCTGGCAACCACCGGAAATGCCCGGGATCTCTAGGGAGGTGATTGAGCACCAACTAAAGATCCATCCCGACGCTTGGCCGGTCCAACGGAGCCTCGAAAGCAATCCATCGAGTAGCAGAACTTCATCCGTGAAGAAATCAAGAAGCTGCTTGATGTTGGATTCATCCGAGAGGTCCACCATCCACGATGGTTGGCCAACCCTGTTGTCGTCCCCAAGGCTGGCGAGAAGCTACGCATGTGCATCGACTACACCACTCTCAATAAGGCATGTCCGAAGGATCCGTTCCCTCTCCCCCGTATAGACAAATAGTCGATTCTACATCCGGCTGTGATCTACTGTATTTCCTAGACGCATATTCAGGTTTCCACCAGATACCTATGTCTAGGGAAGATGAAGAACATACTGCCTTCATCACAGTAGATGGTCTATACTGCTATGTGTCCATGCCTTATGGTCTAAAGAATGCTCTTCCCACTTTTGTGCGTGCAATGCACAAGACATTCGGGAACCTCATTCGGGACCTGGTCGAGGTTTATGTCGATGACATCGTAGTGAAGGTTAAGTCGCAAGCATCTCTGCTCGAAAACCTAGCCCTAGTCTTCGACAGACAGCGTTCCGCACGTACAAAGTTTAACCAAGACAAATGTGTCTTCAGGGTCTCTGCCGGGAAGCTGCTCGGTTTCTTGGTCTCATACCGAGGAATCGAAGCTAACCCAGAGAAGATTAAGGCGATAGAACTGATGCGACCCCCTCCCCGCATTAAGGATGTGCAGAAGCTTACCAGATGCTTGGCTGTGCTCAGTCGGTTTATCTCTAGACTGGCCGAGCAGGCACTTCCGTTCTTCAAGCTTCTACGCAAGTCTGGTCCATTCATATGGACTGAGAAGGCAGATGAGGCATTCCAGGAGCTAAAGAAGTTCCTCACAACGCTACCAGTCATGGTGGCCCCTGAATAAGGCGAGCCACTACTCCTCTACATAGCTGCCACAACCGAATTCGTGAGCATGGTTCTGATCGCGGAGCGACTAGAACTCTGTCATCCTCAAGTCCTAGAAGAAGCCCCTGTTGTTGTTGGTCTAAAGCCCCAGGGCTCATACTCTACAGTAAACCCTTAGGATGGGGAAATAATCAGGTCCCAAGCAGGTGGACCTGATGATCAATGCATATCTGAGCCCGAGCTCCCAGAATGCAGTTCCGAACCCGGGGGCCTGGGGCCCCCGAGTCCCGGATCTCCCCAAGAAGAGCTAGTCATGTCTCAACCGCCTAGACCTGGCAAAGGGTGTGCATTCGGGTCCCAGCTCCCGGAATGCAGTTCCGGGTCCAGGGGCCTGGGAGCCCCTGGTCCCGGACCTCACCAAGAAGAGCTAGTCGGGTCTCAGCCGCCTAGACCCGGTAAAAGGCGTGCATACGGGTCCTAGATCCCGGAATGCAGTTCCAGGTCCGGAGGCTAGGGGTCCCCGGGTCCCAGACCTCACCAAGCAGAACTGGATGGGCCACAGACGCCTAGACCTGACAACTAGTGTGCACCTGGGTCCGAGCTCCTAGAGTGCAGTCCCGGGCCCGGAGGCCTGGGGCCCTGAGTCTCGGACCTCTACAAGAAGACGCTTCAGACCTCTCCGGGAGGGTCCAAAACAGTCAGCGCCCGGTCCTCCACGATGTCAAGACAAGATACCTGGAGGTGCACAAGCTGCTCTATGCAGTCCTCGTTGCATCAAGGAAGCTGCGCCACTATTTCCAGGCTCACAAGATCTCGGTGGTTACCTCGTACACACTGAGAGCCGTCCTCCACAGCCCCAACGCCACTGGAAACATAGCTGAATGGGCTGCGGAGTTGGCGGAGTTTGAGCTAAACTTCTTACCGCGCCATGCGGTGAAAAGCCAGGCATTAGCTGACTTCGTGGCAGAGTGGAATCCACCACCATGCCACCAGGGGGCCAGGACATCGGTGAACCAGAGCCCAGAGCTACGGTCTTCACTAGGCCCTACTGGACTCTCTACTTCGACGGCTCTGCGCGGAAGAAGGGAGCCGGAGCGAGGGTTCCGCTCATTACACCAACCGGAGAGTAGTTCAAGTACATGCTATGGCTTGACTTCAAGATGACCAACAACATGGCGGAGTATGAGGCTCTCATCTTCGGGTTGAAGACCTTGATGTCCCTCGGCATCCAGCAGTCGTTGGTCAAGGGTGATTCTCAATTGATCATCAAGCATGTCAAGGGAGAGTGGTTCTGCAACGACCCACAACTTGCAGCATATCTCCTCCAAGTACAGAAAGTGGAGGACTTCTTATCCTTGGACTTGTGCCATGTTCCCCGTGCCAATAATACAATAGCCGACGACCTGTCAATGAAGGCTTCCACTTGGGCTCCGGTACCTGAGGGGGTCTTTGAAAGAAAGTTGGTGTGACCTACCGCCTGGCCGGCCAAACCAGGCAAAGGGGGCGGGACCAGCACCTCGATGCTGGCGGTTGTAACACCCTCAATTTCATATCCATGCGTTGCATATAGAAAAACATTATATAAGAAATAGAATTGGGAAAGAACCATAAAAATGGGAGAAAGATAGCTGAAAAGAGCCAATTCTAATTCGCCGAGGAGCGATGCCGACACTTCCCGCGGCCCCTGGCCACGTGGCGTCTTGGGAGCTCATCCCTGCGGAGGGGGTAAGGTCCAGCACTGCTGGCCACATGGCGGGCTCGGAGCTCGCCTCAGGAGAAGGGGTGAGGTCCGACCCTGCTGGACACGTGTTGCCTTCGGAGCTAGTATCTGCGGAAGAAGCAAGGCTCAGCCCCCCGGGACACGTGTTGACTACGGAGCTAGTCCCTGCAGAATAAGCGAGGCTCAACCCGCGGGACACGTGTCAACTTCGGAACTCACCCCTGCAGAAGGGATGAGGTCCACCCCACGGGACACGTATCGCTCTCGGAGCTCGCCTCCGGAAGGTCCGACACTGTTGGACACGTGTCACTCTCGGAGCTCGCCTCCGAGAGGTCCGCCCCGTTGGGCACGTGTCATCCTCGGAGCTCACCTCCGAGGAGAAGGGAGGTCCGACACAGATGGACACGAGTCGACCTTGGAGCTCGTCTCTGAGGAGAAAGGAGGTTCGACGCTACTGGACACGTGGCATTCTCGAAGCCCACCTCCGAGGAGAGGGGAGGTCCGGCACTAACATGTGGTGCCCCCAGAGCTCGCCTCTGTAGAAAGGGGAGGTCCAACCCGCCAGACACGTGGCGCACACGGAGCTCGCCTCTGAGGATAGGGAGGTCCCGCCCGCCAGACACGCGACGCACCCGGAGCTCGCCTCTGCGTAAAAGGGAGGCCCGGCCCCCGCTGGACACGTGGCGCCTCCGGAGCTCACCACTGCGGAGGTGACGAGATCCTTAAATGGTTTTTCTCTTGTGCGCGCGGGAATACCCGGTACTAAGGAGACCAACACGATTTCCACGTTGCTACCGCACCAAATCAATTGGAGATAAGTTGTTAAGATCCAAAACAAATTGAATAGGACTCTTATTTGAAATCCAATCGGAGTAGGACTCTTCTTCCACCCCTTATAAATAGAACCCAAAACCTCTGGCCGCAACCACGTACCTATTTTTCCACCTCCCGAGTCAACGACTTGGAGGCCCAAGCTTCCAACTCGCCGAGTTCCACCCCTTGCCGGAGTTCAGTTGCCGGTGAGCACCGCCGACGAGGCATCACACCTCGCCGTCACCGGAAAAGAGCCGACGATCATAAGAGAAGCGATGTAGGTCTTCGTTACCACCTTACGACATCATCACGGTTTTCTTCGCATCTGTTTTTTCGAACAAAAGCTTTTTCGTGTGGACAGATCACGTCTTGATCATTTTTTTGACGGTGGTATTGATCTAGATCTTGAGTCAAGATCATCACCACGTCCACACTTGATCCCTACACCTTTGTTCACCATAAAACCCCATGCAAGCCCAGTAAAACCTGCAAGAACACGTACAAACTGGTCTAATAAAACAACATCATAGGATTTGCACCATTGCATCTCGAGTAAAGTCTGTGCATGATGTTTGATTGCTATAATTTTGTATGTGCGTGGTAGTGAGTAGAAGGAAAAGCTGAGGAAACCATCTACGAAAGACTACAACACCAAGACATCGAGACATAAGAGCAACAAGAGCCACTGGAACAAGGCAAGTGCCCCTTGACCATATTGATCCCAGGTTTTGGAAATTGTTTTGTTTGCAAAAACGTGTTTGCTTGAGTCAACTTGATGGGAAACCCTTTTATAGGAGTTTACTAGTTTTGTTAACCATCCTTGTAGCCGGGGATGTTGATGAGTCGGGTATGGTCGTTTTTGCTTTTCGCTTCGCTTAGCTTATGGGGTTATGGGAAGCCGAGATAGAACGTGTCTAGCTACTGCACTCGTATGAATAATGTTAATGAGAACTTGATGATTATAATGGACATGAATTGAGGGAAATCTAGGAAAGCTTGGTTCGTGGAAGTGGTAGAATGAGATGGTGGTTTACTTGCCGTAGATCTAAGGACCGGTTCATGCCAGCACATGCTAGGAAAATAGTGCCACCACAAGGCCAAATATGGGTGCGGCTTAGCTGACTAATTAGGTAAGTTGCTAGATTGTTATGGACCATGGAAGGCGCGGGGAATGAGAGTCGAGAGAGGACTGCCCTGGGAACTGCATGGCACAAGAGGGGGCCCGTAGGTGGGAGAATGGTGATTCGAGCCTGCTGGTGAAACCTTAGTGAGTCCATACATCTAGTAGCCCCTTTGTAAAGGCTATTTTGTGATCTCTTGGCCATACACCGACGATTGTGTACTGGTATAATGAAGGTTCTGCAATCGCCGATGGGTGACGAAATCACAAACTTGTGAGTAAAGTGGTGCCACCTCTTAAGAGTGTAAAACAATCATGATAGTCGTGCTTACGGTCACAAGCGCCTCGACAACTCACATGATTAGATGGGATGGTAGTTTGTGATGGTTATTTGGTTTTGGTTATGGTATGGTCTTTGGAGATTGGTTTCGGGACTGTTGAGTCATGACAATGAGTTGGTTTTTGGTTATATGATTATGAGATGGATATGACCATGAGATGGTTATATTGAGAAAAAGATAAAGTTGAGAAAGATTAATGGTTGGTTGAGACATGAAAAGTGGTGAATTATGAAGGAGGTATGTTGCTGTTTTACTTAAATATATGTTAGGATTAAATTCACTTAAAGATAGTTGCTGTTTTTTTTGTAAAATAAAATTTGCTTTCTGCAATGAGCATTTTTATACCTACCTTGCTGTAAGCTACATGTCATACTTTTCCCGCACTTGCTGAGTACGACATATACTCACCCTTGTATTATCATACAAACATCAGCAATAGGAGAGGAGTACTTCGACGATCATGTGGAGTACTAAGGCGTGCGAACTACCGTCAACTTGCTTGTGGAGTTGGAGATGGAGCCACTGCTGTTTAGTTGCTTCCGCTATCGTTTAGAGACTTCCGCTGCTAGAATAAGTTAGTGACTTCCGCTGCAAGAATGAGTTAGAGATTGATGTAATAAAGTACTTAAATCCTATTATTCGTGATTATATTCTGAATTCAGTTTGTGGATTACATGTGTATGTGTGATGAACATCCTGGGCACACATATGCATTAGCTGGGTTCCGTGTTTTATGGGACCGGGCGTCACAGCGGTACCGGCGGCCCTGTTACCATGTCGCCCACCAAGGATCGTAAGCGTCACCGGGGACTCTATGCAACCCAACGCTTAAGATCCAAGTGCTCAAGTAGGTCCCGATGCATGGATCTCGGAGATCCGGGACTACTTGACAGACAATTTCTTTCCTGATGAACGTGTATCCACTAAACGGATTGCTCGTTGGCTAAAAGATACACGCTGGTAGAAGGGGAACTCCACCAGCGTGGCGCTCATGGCGTCCTATTGCGGTGCATAACCCGGGAGGAGGGCTTTGACCTGCTCGCAGAGATCCATGGAGGCGAGTGTGGGAACCATGCATGTTCCCGCACGCTGGTCGGTAAAGCCTTCCGGCATGGCTTTTACTGGCCGATAGCTCTCCAGGATGTCGTCGACCTGGTCAAGAAATGCAAGGCGTGCAAGTTCCACGCTAAGCAGATCCACACACCAGCTCAGACGCTTCAGATGATCCCGCCCTCATGGCCCTTCGCTGTGTGGGGGCTTGACATCCTCAAACCATTCCCCAGATCCATCGAAAGGTACCGGTACCTCTAAGTCACCGTAGACAAGTTCACCAAGTGCCCAGAAGCTACCTGTGTAGTAACTATCAACAAGCAGTCAGCAGTCAAGTTCATCAAGTCAATCGTCTGCCGGTTCGGGGTCCCGAACATAATCATCACCGACAACGAGGTCCGGTTCACCAGTGCAGTATTCCAAGACTGCTGTGAAGACCTCGGCATCCAAGTTTGCTATGCTTTCGTTGCTCACCCAGAGAGTAACTGTCAAGCCGAAAAGCAAACGTTGAGATACTCAAGGGACTCAAGACGCACACCTACAACAGCTTGAAGAAGCACGGTGCCAATTGGGTTGAAGAGCTTCCGTGTGCACTATGGGCTAGCTGGACGTCCCTCAATCGCTTAACAGGGGAAACACACGTCTTCCTGCTGTATGGGGCTGAGGCCGCCCCCCTCCCCCTAGAAATCACCATGGGCTCATCCCGTGTCCAAGAGTACGACGAAGCCGCGCAGGACCAGCTCCGGCGTGAAGATATCCACCTTGTCGATGAGCGAAGGTGGCAAGCAGCTATCCGAAACGCGTGATACCGTCAAACGCTCCGGCGTTATCAACAGTGGTTCGTGCGGAGTAGACAGCTTGAGGTGGGCAACCTGGTGCTACGGCGAATACTTTCTCGGGAAGGAGGGGACAAACTCTCCCCCAGCTCGGAGGGCCCCTTCTAAGTGACACAAGTATGCCGCCCCGGGTGCGTGCGCCTAGCCACAGAGGAAGGGGTACCTCTACCCAATACTTGGAACATAGAACACCCCCACAAGTTCTATCCTTAGTGCAGCGGAAGGGTTTTATTTTCTCCGAGAGGGTGTCATAGTGTCTAGAAACAGCGCTTAGAACAGCTAAGTCCCGGATGAGTGCTGTCACTCTCGACATCTGGGATGGGTCGCTGCCTTCTCGTACAGCCTGTTTCCTCCTATGAGAAAGAGCCTGAAGTGAGAAAGTTTTGCCTTGTCCTGTGCACCCTCCCTTTACAGTTTTATCTTCCTCAAGGTCAGCCCTAGGGCTAACACGTGCTCGTGAGTTCCGGAGTTGACACGTAGCCTGGGCTCCGGCCCAAGCCTCCCCGCTGAGGTGAGGTCCGGTGCTGCCACGTGTCCCCTGGCTCCGAGCCGCCTCCCCGTTGAGGACGGCTCCAGTGCAGACACGTGCCCTAGACTCTGGCCCGAGCCTCCCCACTGAGGTGAGGTTCGGAGCTGCCACGTGACCCTCTGGGACAAGATGAAGACAAGGGACCGATCTTCCCTAAGTCCTTACGCCGCTAAGGACCTGGAAGGAGTGGTAGCCGCACTGCCGGGGTGACCTGTGTCCTTACGTTGCTAAGAACCCGGAGGAACAAGCTCAACACATCGGCAAGGAGCTATCCACATTGGTTAAAGTCATTCGGGACCCTTGCGCTGCCAAGGGCCCGAAGTCTACATCGATAATACAAGACAAAGAAGGACTTGAAACGAAGAAGCTTTCATTAATGATAGAGTTCTGGCATACAAAAGAGGATACAAGACGACTAAGGAACTCAGCAGCTATAAGTCGTCACCTGCTGTAAGACCGAGGGCGGCAGCGACACATGCTAAACAAAGGCAACGGTGACATCCAGTGTCGTGTGGGACAAACGCCATCTATGGCAGATTTGCTTGCCCATGACAGTACCTAGAGGAAGGCTTGATCACTCTGGACTTAACCTTCCTCCGGTGCCGGCAGCCAGCCCTTCTTTGGCAAGGCGCCTTGAGGACATTCCCCACACGACACTGCCGTAGGGGCTCCTTGTGAAGTCGATGATCCTGTCCCCGACGGCCTCCCTTTACATCGGCATGCCATCAGGATGGCTTGTGCTTCTATCCGGAACCGTCAAGGAGAGGGATGCCTCAGAGGGCCGCACCGAAGGCCGCACACACACGAACATCTCGCAGAAGCACGTCACCAGCCTATTTCCGGCCGGATTCCCCGACTTCCCAAATGCACGGGCGGCGAGTCTCCGGCCGGGAGACGGCCAGAAACGCAGGGCCGGCGAGACGCCGCCTCGGTCCGGTGAGGGGAAGCCGCGCGCCCGGGAAGGCGCTCGAGGAATACGAAGCCGCTGCTAGGCCCACGTGTCAGCCGCAGTAAGTTTAAATTCGGATCGGTTTTGGCTCCGGATCTAGTGTGGCTGCGCGCGTGGAAACCGTGTAACCTGGTGTGGCCCGAATTCTATTGGTTGCTGTTTAAAAACGTGGGCCCAATCAATTTCCAGTAGCAAAACAATTCTAGATTTTACCACAACTTTGAAAATTCATATCTTGGTCTAGGAACCTCCAAATTGTATGATTCAAATTGGTTTGGATTCAGTTTGCAAAGATCTACCCAAATATGAACAGAAATTTGTATGGAAGTCAATAAGAAATTCTGGAAAATTCTTTGAAGTTTTTCTGAAAAGGATTATTTGCAGAGTTTGGTTCATCCAAAAATCCTAAATTTTGCCATAACATTCTTTAGGATATTATTGACCTTATAGTAAATTTTCAGCTCATTTGAAATTGAATTGAGTAGGAATTTGCTGGGTGAAATCTGCTGCACTCTAAATGGTCCAGAAACTTTTTCAGAAAAGGTTTCCAATTTGTAAAATCCATTCTAGGCAATTCATAGCTCCAAAAACTATAGAAAAATTCAGGCATTCTATATGAATCATACTTGAATTGGTAGTTCACTTGATTGGGCATGAAATTGCACATTACTCCAGAATTAAATCTTTTTAGTAGAAATGCTTAAGGAATTATTCTAGAGGGACTACTCAAGTAAAAGGTCTGAATTTTGTACCAAAGTACTTTATTGTGACCAGGAACTCACATGTAAAGTTTCAGATCAAATTGAGCTTTAGAACTCCCTGTATTGGTTTTCCATGCTTATGTATGTGGGGAAATACATAAGAGTCCTGTGGGAATTATGGGAGACACAATTTCCTTCCAATTGAGCTGCAATTGGCAATTTAAGTCCATGTGTAGTGTATGACTTCCTGTAAAAATTTCAAAGCCATTGAGGATCGGTATCTTTAGTTCTTTTCAAATCATTTCAGCACATCGCACATGTCCATTAGGAACCATAGAACATATTAATGGAACTTTTTATGGACAGGTGGTTTTTTCCTTAATTTATTTGCACAACTGAGGAACAAAGTCATTCTTAGCACTTCCACACAGTCCTCTGTTTTTTACAAATTCAAGTCTTTGATTCCCTGAATTGCATTGTAAAATTTGTGCATATACAGGTCGATAGGGTTCACGATGGAGGAGTTCGACGGAGTCATCCCTTGACGTGTGGATCAGTTGAGCAAATTCAGAAGGATCAAGGGATAGAAGATCACTAACTGCTATTATATACTACTACCCTGCAAAACAGACAAGCTCCGGTTTGCATTTAACAGTTTGTTAAGTTTTTACTTTGTATTCACTCTTTTGGTTAGGAAATGGAATGTGCATTAGGTCTAGTTGCTTTGATACTCCTCTTGCATGACCATAGAAACCTATGGAGTATTGAGTAGACGTCTTTTCATCGTGTAAAAACTGCCATGCTTAATTAGGGTTCAGTAGAAGTCGAGTGGTTGGACGCTACTCGCATGAACAGGAGAAAAAGGGGCATACGGGATTGGTTCAGAAATTTGTTAGCAAGTTGAAGTTGAGACCAGGCAGGTTGTAGGAGCAACAGGACATAGGGGCCTGGTGCCTTAGACCTATCCGTGTCGGTCAAGGACCGATCCGTATGCGACTTTGTTGAGCAAGTTTGAGTTGTGTACCGGACTCATGCTAGCTATATGGGACCCAGTAAACCGATGTACCTCGGGAAGCTTGCGTTGGGACTTTTCCGGTCGCCTCATGCGAGAGGCCGATGTGCAGTATGTGGGTAACGCTCTCATGACATCTAATGTTGGTAGGTGCACCATGAGGGTGGCTACTATTTGGGACGATCGGATCGATTCGACGTAGGTGAAACGGGGGAAAGGCTGCCAAATACGACGTCAGTGATGGTTTCTGTAGGCAACGTCGAGTACGGACGTACGTGCCCTGTAGTCCGAGTGTTTTTTATTCGAATCACCGTCGCTCGTGGTAGTGAGCATACTTGTTCTCACAGTCTTGACGTAGTAAGAACTTGCATGAGAAAGGAACTAATGACTATGGTTTGAAGTTGATACTAGCATTGTGATGTTACTTTCTATGAATAGATTAGTGCAAACTCGATTCATTTCCACCGTGAGCAATTTACATCAGGAGAAGGCGTTTTTGTTTGATTGTGGACTCCCGATGTGACGTTCCCAAGGTTCCTCTTAATTTGCTGCTAATAAAACTTGAAAGTAAGGATTCACATTTAGGCGAGTTCACTGTGCAATCTACTATCCCACTATATGTCTTTACCATCATGTAGAGTTTCATGACTAAGTTTGATGGTTAAGTCTTGCTGAGATTTATGCTCACGGATACTATATTAGTTGTTTTGCAGGTATTGACTCTATGCTTATGAGTATGGTTGTTGATGAGACTCGGAAACCTCCAAGTGGTTACTCATGAGCATCCTTGCCACTGCTGTTGTTATTCGTGTTGCTAGTAAGAAATGTCCGCGGGATGGACTGTTTCTTTGATGCTAAAATAGAAATGAGTCATGAGAGTTGTAGTCTTCCGCTGCTATTTATTTTAAGATAAGTATTTGTAAAGTTAACTCTTTGTACGCTTCCGCAAATGATTTATGTAATATGTTTGTCCTTTACCCGTGTGTTGTTGGGTGCCGCATCGCACGACAACACCCAATGCGATTCCCGAGCGAGCGTGCACGTACCCGTGGTCCAGGGCCTAGCGCGCCCCGACAGTGTGGTATCCGAGCCGTGTTGGGAATAGCGCACGGATTGAGGATCATATTACGATAAAAACTTAGGATACGGTGAGATAACGGTACTAGGCCCATATAAGGACTACTGTATTAGCATATTATTGAAAGTTGCCTAGAGGGGGGTGAATAGGCTAACGAAACCTGAAACTATTGCAAACAGCGGATTAAGCTTGAAGGAGGCCGGACTAGTCTGCTCTAAGGGCGGACTAGTCCGGTCTAGGTATAAAATTGTGTTTTAGGTTTTCCTTTTAAGTTTGTTTAAGCGTAAGATGTATAGTAGTCAAACAATCTCACCAGTTTGTTCTGAATGCTTAGATTGCAAGATAGTGGAACAATTCACAAGTGTTAACAAGACGAAAGCTTAATGTGTAATTTAAGTGAGCGAGCAAGAAGGTAAAGGAGGTAAGAGACACGATTTATCCTAAGGTTCGATTCCACATAGGAATCTATGTCCTCGTTGAGGAGTCCACAAAGGACCGGGTCTTTTCCAACCCTTTCCTCACCGAGCGATCACCAAGATCAAGCCTGGGCTCTTTCACTATCAATCAAATGTGAATACAATGCTCTTAGAGGCTACTCACAACTTGAGGCTCCCTACAACAACCTAGCAATTCTAGGAATCAAAGTACAACAATCAAGAACTCAAATTAACAATCAGAGTGCTAGAGAGTCAAGCCGAGAGCTCAAACGTCGATCACCACGTCTCTCCTCTCACAAATCCACGAACCCCTTAAGATCCTATCTTAGGGGTCAAGAGGGTGAGGAAAGAGGCTTAGAAGAGCTCTAGGAATGAGTTATCAGTGCTAGGGTTGTTGTCTTTTTTGTTCTCAGCCGGGGGGTCTCCTTTTTATAGAAATCCCGGCATGTAGTTGTTACCTACTAAAGTCCGGACTAGTCCGGTCCAAACCCCGGATTAGTCCGTTCTTAAGGGACCACCCACGTCACAAGGCTACCAACTAAAGTCTAGTGACCGTTGGATTCAAACGGTCATAAAACCCCGGACTAGTCTGGCCACGAGCGGACTAGTCCGATCTCAGTCAGGAACCTTTGTTCTGTATGAGAATGGACTAATCTTGTAAGGGCGGACTATTCCGGTCTTACCAGACTTAGTCTAAAAAAACTCTCTAATCTAGGGCTACGGACTAGTCCAGCCAACTTCGGACTAGTCCGAGCTCATACAGGAACCTTTGTTCCGTCCTAAACCGGACTAATCTGAAGGGACCGGACTAGTCCGACCTATGGAGTGGACTAGTCCGAAGTCACTCAGAGACTCCTTCTCCGGACCCAAACGGCTTAGTCCGCTTAGCGGACTAGTCCGGCCAACTAGGCGGACTAGTCCGGTCTTCCGAGACTTAGTCTCATAAAGGCTCAGACTCACTCGACAACGGACTAGTCCGGCCTAAGACGGACAAGTCCGAACTCACTCAGAGACTTCTTGTCCGGTCTAAAACAGACTAGTCCGTGTTGGAACGGACTAGTCCGACCCGTAGTCTGAACAAGTCCGGTATTCCCTTTTTCATGCCATACCTATGACTACTTTCTCTCACGATTCTAACTTTCTAACTTTAGTTTGAGCTCTCTAATGATTCTCAAGCACTCTAAAAGAGAAGATCCTTTACACAAATCAAAGATGTAAAACTCAATAGAAAAATTCTATTTTCTACTCTTTCAAGTCTTCTTCTTTTCCTTTTTGCTTCTTGAGAGACTCCACATGCATTCCTTTGATAAGCACCTGTGCCCACACTCAGTAAAATTCATTAGTATCTTAATTGTCGTCATCAATCATCCAAAACCCACGGGGATTACCTAAATGCACTTTCAATCTCCCCCTTTTTGGTGATTGATGACAACACATTAGGATTCTCGATAAATAGATATGATAGACTGTTTTCATAACACATGTGTGCATGGTTCACTCCCCCTAAATGTGTGCATAAAAGATTGTCAAGGAAAAACAATGCACAAGAGTGAGTTCTTGTGGATTTTATTCATACACATGTTATAATTTTTACGAACACAAACATCTCAATATGGCATAATATGAAGACATAAAATGGCATAGTCAATAACATAACGCATAATGTGGCATAGTTATTACAAACCGACATAAAGTGAGTATTTAAAGAGAAATACTAAAGACTAAAGAGCTAGACTAGACTACGACTAGACTACTCCCCCTTATTCTCTCCACCTTTGGCATCAAGGCACCAAAAGAGGGAAAGAAAAGAGAGAAATACCTAATCGCTATCATCTCCATCTTGATCTTCGTCTTGGTCACTTTGAGTTTCCTCGTCCTCATCTTCATCTTCGTCTTCATTGTCATCCTCTTGATGAGCGCGGGAGGTAGGAGGAGCAGCTGAGGAGGAGCCAAAGTAGGCAAGCTCGTCCTCGGTGAGAGCAGGAAACTCTGTCACTTCGTCATCATCTGATGATGGTGGAGACATAGGTATCTCCATCTTGTCGCACATTGCCTTGAGATACTTCTCTTGGCGTTGCTTCATTTTCTGCGTGCGAACTTCCACTTTTCGGCACGAGGAGAATATGGCCTTGATTATTTTCAGCAGCCCACTAGAGGAGCCACTCGATGATGGAGGGACGGATGGCCCAGCTGAGGAGGATGGAGCTGCATAGGAGCTCCTGCCTAAAGACGCAGGAGGACGAGGAAGGGGAATCGGCATCTGAGGACGTAGCTTCCTGTGCTTCACATCCTTTGCAAATTCCAGGCCTGTGACTTTCTCTATCATGCACATGATGTACGGCGCATATCCACAGGACCTGTTCAGGGTGTAGGAGATGTTGAAGATATCATTGTATATGTAGTCCAAGACGTTGAATCGTTCTTCTTCATTGAGTAGCTTCAACAAGTTCCTAAGATACACTTGTATCATCCCCGTATCCCCATCTTTTGGAGCTAGAGTCTTCCTCAGAATTATGTTTAGCACTCCAAAGAAGGGTTTGATGTTGTGGGTTGAGGATGGCTCATAGGTGAGATATGAGGGATACATGAAATCCAAGTCATCCTTTCCCAAGGTCCTCTCATTGTGAACTATGATCTCATAGTTCAAATGCTCCTCAAGTCCAAGGATCCTAGCAAATTCATCATACAACACCGAGTAGACCACACCATTTGTCATCCAAGTGATTTTTCTGTCTCCATAGGTGTGGAAGTAGCAGGTGGTGTAGAATTGGACTATCACCTCGATGTTCCAATCATATTGAAAAGCCATTAGATCCTTGATCCCATGGCGTTCTGCTGCTTCAATTACTACATCAAAAGCTTGATGCCTCTTATTTGCCATGTATGGCTGTCGAAGCGTCTGCGGTTGACACTTCCCCCGGGCCTGCTCTGGGCAGCCCACGGAGGTTCTTTTTCGGAGGGGCTAGTCCCCCTGCGTGGGTCTTGCTGGACTGGACGAAGAAAGGAGATGAACACAAGGGTATTTTACGTGGTTCAGGCTGCCGGAGCATAATACCCTACGTCCACGGTGAGCAGAGGTGCTAGTTGTATTGCTTGGTGCCTAGAACCGGAGTTCTAAGCTTGAGGATGTAGATGAATGTCTGAGTGTTGGGTGGTGAAATGCCGACCCGACCTAGAGTGTGAGAGTGCAAAGAGCCGAACCAGCTGGGATGCGAACCCTTTGCTACGTTGCCTACCCGATCCTTTTATAGTCCAAGGCTCGGGCGGCTTACAATGGGGGGCCCGGGACCCGACAGGTGGTCCTGGGGAGATTGCCTGCCATCTACCATATCTTGCAGTAATGCCGGTAGTTGTCTCTGGCGAGGGATTCTGAGTCTCCGGTCTGCCGCCCTGCCCATGCCGCAAGCTAGGCGTAGTGGTTGATGATGGCAGGGGCGGCAGGGGATGTCTTGTCGCTGTGTTTATTGGTGTACAGCTTGTGACATTGCGTGTCTGTCTTCACTGTGATGTGACTGGGCACAACGCCTCCTGGCAGGTGCGTGCTCCGCGTCTTCGCGTCTTGGGAAGGCGCGGGTCTTCAATACCGCGCCTTGGGAAGGCGCAGGTCTTAAATACCTTGTACGAACAGGGCATGATGTGGCTTTACTCCTGCAGCCTACCGCGCTGGGTAGGCAGCGCTGCTTTGCTGCCACGTGGTGGGCCCGGAGCTCTCCTCTGAGGAGAGGGAGGTCCGGCCCTGCTGGGCACGTGGAGCCTTCGGAGCTCTCCTCGGGAGGGGGGAGGTCCGTCTATGCTGGCCACATGGCGGGCCCGGAGCTCTCCTCCGAGGAGAGGGAGGTCCGGCTCCGCTGGACACATGGAGCCTTCGGAGCTCTCCCCGCGGAGGGGGGAGGTCCGGCTCTGTTGGCCACGTGGCGGGCCCAAAGCTCTCCTCTGAGGAGAGGTAGGTCCGGCCCCGCTGGACACGTGGAGCCTTCGGAGCTCTCCCCGCGGAGAGGGGAGGCCCGGCTCAGGTGACCTCGGAGTTCGCCTCTGCGGAGGGAGCGAAGTCCTTAGGCGATTTTCCCCTGTGCGCGGGGATACCCCATATTGAGGGTACCGGCAGTGGCCCCCGGGCCCATCTCGGGGGAGATAAAGAGCCCGAGGTGGGGCCTCCATCTCTTCTACCCCGCGCACCTTCTCGGAGACTCCCTTTGACCGTTGCTGGAGCACGAACGGTCGTGGAATCGTGGGGGCGTGAGCCCTGCTTGATGGCTACTTTTACTGCGGCGGTTACCAAGGCTACCACTACTGCACGTCGCAGAGCACATCGCAGCGCCTTGTCAAGAACCGCCGGGTTCTCCGCCTAGGGGACTGACTTCTTGGTCCACCGCTTCTGCAGGATGGCTTGGGCCCACTTGTCATCGACGCCAGGGCTTGGACCTGGGGCGTTTTGCCCCACGCAGCGCATTCAAAGCGTTTCGAATCGCTCCTGGGAAGTTTAAAAGGGGATCTCATCTGCATGGAAGGCTTCCCTTTGCAAACTTCCCTGCGCCCGAGCCTTCTTCGTCTCTCAAGCTCTTGCGCCTTCGTCTCCCAAGCACATGCGCGTTCATCGCCGATCGCTTCCTGTCTGCCTCCGCCGCGCATCACCCGGACGAGAGACCTGGGGGCGATGCGCAAGCTGCTGGGATGGCGTTCGGAGGAGCAGCGGCGCTGTCTCCGGCGAGGATCTCTCCCCTTGCGTCTAAAGGCGGGGTAGATCATCTTCTTCGCTGCCTACGGCCTGGCGGGGTTCATCCCGCCAATCTCTTCGTTCTTCGTGATGCTGCTGGAGACGTACGGCCTCCAGCTTTATCACCTCTCTCCCAACTCCTTCGCAATGTCCGCCGTCTTCGTCCTGTTCTGCAAAATGTTCGTGGGGGTGCACGCTTCGGTGACACTCTTCCGCCACTTCTTCGTGCTGGGACGAACGGGCGCGGATCGAAGAACCAGTTGGGCGCCTACTACTTCCAGCATCGCTGCAAGGACCCGAAGGTCTCTAGGTACCTTCTGCCCTTCAGCGCAGCGAGGTGGGAAGGTTGGAGGGACAACTGGGTGATCGTGAAGACTGATGAGCACGATCGCCTCCAGTTGCCGACCGATGCTCCAACCGCCGAGCGTAGCTTCTGGGAGAAGAGCCCGGTGCTGGAGCCCAAATACGCGCCAGTCCTAGAGCGGATCCGGTTCCTGGCGGAGCAGGAACTGACGTCCCTGATGGTGCTGGAAAGCTTCTTGTCGTGGCGCCTTGCGCCGTTGCAGCAGCGCAACCGCCCGGCGTGTTACTACACCGGCATCCACGACTGCACCAGGCTGGAGACGGGCTCGGACTCAGTCCCTTATGAGGAAGTGTTGAGGGGGATGTTGATGAGCGTCAGCGGCGACCTCCTCGACGACAACATCCTCACGGTCCCAGCTTCCTGCATCCCCCTCTCCATGGAGCCGTTACGGAGGGCGAAGCTGCTGCGAGAGCTGCCGACGCTGGACGATATTGGCATCGCCGTGCGTCAGGTCGGAGATGCCTTCCGGGGAATCTCGATCCCCGGGGTTGAGCGCTCTGGAGCGGAGCGCGAGGCATCGGCCGATGCCCAACCCACGCCGAAGGTCGACGGGGCTCGGCCCGCCGACAAGGGAAAGGGCGAGGAACCGGCCTCCGGCTTGTCGGAGAAGAAGTGCGCCCGGTCCCCTCCGAGGGCGTCGTTTGCGCCAAGCCAGGGGACCGAAGTACCCCTGTGCCCTCCTTCACGGGGCATCGGTTTGTCGGGCAGTGACCCCAAGAGGCCTCGCGTCTTCCGCGCCGACGGGTCTCCTCTCTGACAGCGGGGTCCGAGGAGCCCCGGGCGTCCCACCCTCCCTCCACGGGTGGTGGAGCTCCGAGGAGTGACGCCTGTGCTGCAATGTATGGGGGCGAGCCGAGGGCTCAAGCGCCCCTGGTTGACGAGTGTCCCGGCTGCAGGCTCGGCAGGCGGTGGCGCCGGAGGGAGCAGCGCCAGGACTCATCCGGGGTCGCAAGCGCCCCGGGCTTCAGGGGCTGGATCAGCGAGCGGAGCCAGGAGTACCGCTGGCGGGAGCCCTACTACGTCTTCATCCATGGGGGCTCCGGATGCACCCCCTGTTCTGCCGGTCCGGGTGCCTTCAGCACAGGCCTCGGCGGCGGCGGCAGGCTCCGGCGGTCCTGCCCCGGCCCGGAAGCCAGGGCTCCATGCCCACTGGAGTGTTCGAGTTCCTCGGTAAGTTTGCACTCACTAGGTCTCTGTACTTGTGTATTTCTATTCCTATTGTCTTGAGGGGTCCCCGAGCTTGCAGGGACTAATCGGCCGTCGGGAACGCGTCTATTCCCCGGCCACCTCCGGCTAGTGGAGGTCCTGCGCCGCAGCGTCCGGAGGCTGCAGCGGCTTCACCGGCCCCCGAGTTGGTGCAAGCGCCTCCTCCCTCTGTGCCGGCAGAGTCGGCTCCTGCGGCGGCGGCGGCGCCTATCCGTCCTCCTTCGCCAGCTCAGGAGCTGGCGGCTGTCGAGGATTCGGCGGAGCTGGCTGGTGGCGTCCAGCCCTCGGGTGTTGAAGCGGGAGGAGAGGATGCAGGTCCTCTGGCGGGCGGCGAGCAGGGTCACATCGGGAGCGCCCTTGCTTCGGCGCCGGCTTCTCCAGATCGGCGCATCATCCTGGTCGTCGAGATACCGGCGTCTCCTCCGTCGGACGACGACGTCATGGAGGAGGTCTTCGGCACGCCTCTGGCTTCTGACGCTCCTCTGCCGTTGTTAGAGGCACTGGAGCTCGCCCAGTCGAGCGTCCTGCAAGTCCAGGCTGCACTCAAGCGTAAGCGGGAGGTGCTGGCGGACGAGAGGGACCGCCTCCGCAGCTGGTGGCGGCTCCTGAAGCTGCGGACCCGGGAAGTCGAGGAGGAGCTCGACGCGAAGCGGGCGAGGCTTGATGCCGAGGAGGCGCTCCTCGACATCCAAAAGAGGGTCGTTGACCGCTTGTACTCTGAGACCCGGCGGCTCTTGCAGGAGACTCGCGAGGTAAATGCCAGTGTCTAGGCTCGCGCCGATGCCAACGAGGAACTGCGGCTGCAGCTGGCGCCCCGCGAGCGCGCCGTGGCGACCAAGGAGAAGAAGGTCACTGAGAAGCTGGAGGCCGGTGAGGGTGACCTGAAGGCCCGGGCCGGAGAGCTGGAGCTTCCGGAGGCAGCTCTGGCCGAGAGGGAGGAGCAGGCTTCCCGGGAGCACCAGGCGGTGCTGGACCTGGAGCTGGCTACTGACTTTCGGGCGTCGAAGTTGGAGCGGCTTACCGGGGACCTCGAGCTCCGGGAGAACTCCCTCTCGGCCAAGGAGAAGAAGTTCTCCGAGGAAGGACCCGGCGCCCTGCTGGCGGCTCGCCAAGAGGTGGAGGGGCTTCGCGCTTCGCGGACTGTCGAGGCCCGAGCAGTCTGGGACTTCGCCGGCCAGGCGGAGTCTTCTTTGGTGCCCCTCGCCTTCAGCCCTGTGAGGACGGGGGCCCAGGCTCAAGAGGTGGTCGACGTGATCCTGACGCTTGAGTCCATCGGTGCTAAGCTGGAGAGGCTCGAGGTTGTGGTTGCCAACGAGCTCGAAGCCGAGGGTAGGAACTTGGCGAAGGAGGTCGCCACGCACGTGCTGACGTGCTTCCGGAGTTGGGATTCCTCCATCTCTCTGGAGCCAGTGGTGCAGGGCCCTGCCGCTGAGCAGGAGGAAGCCGCCAGGGCCGGAGTCGGGGACGTGGCCGCCCTCATAGCGTCTAGGTTCCAGCGGGAGTCCGGGGACTCCTAGGCGTTCGCCCTTGTAGCCGAAGGGCTTTGTATCTTTTTGTTTTTGCTTTCTTGAGTCTGTAGTCCAGCTCATGGAGCCTCTGATGAACGAACAGACTTTTGTATTGTGTGTCTGCGCTTTTATCTTCTTCTTCTTGTCTTGTCCTGCCCGAGCCCTTAGCTCCACAAGGACCTCGGGAGGTCTCCACCGATATCGAAGCTTGCACAGACACCTTCCTTGGGTCCTTGCTGACATAAGGACCCAAGGGGTCTTCGGAGCTTGCCCCGTGAGGACGGTGGGAGGTCCGGCTCTACTGGCCACGTGGTGGGCCCGGAGCTCTCCTCTGAGGAGAGGGGATGCCCGGTCCCGCTGGACACGTGGAGCCTTCGGAGCTCGCCCCTGCGGAGGGGGCGAGGTCCGGCTCTGCCGACCACGTGGCGGGCCCGGAGCTATCCTCCGAGGAGAGGGGAGCTCCGGACCCATCGGACACGTGGGGCCTTCGCAGCCCACCCCTGCGGAGGGGGCGGGGTCCGGCTCCTCCGGTCTTGTGTTGGAGTAGTCGGGAGCTCCGGTCCTTCATTGTGCGGTCCCCGTAGTGGCCCTCTGGTAGGTGTGGCCAATATTCTTGATCTTCAAAGCCAGGTGGTTGATCCACGTACACCTCCTCCTTGATTGGACCGTTTAGGAAGGCACTTTTCACATCCATTTGATAGAGTTTGAAATCATGGTGAGTAGCATAAGCCAATAGAATACGAATGGACTCAAGCCTAGCTACGGGAGCAAAGGTTTCATCGAAATCCAAACCTTCGACTTGAGCATATCCCTTTGCCACAAGTCGGGCCTTGTTTCTTGTTACCACTCCGTGTTCATCTTGCTTGTTGCGGAACACCCACTTGGTGCCTACCACATTTGCATTTGGTATTTTCACTAGCTCCCATACTTGGTTTCTTGTGAAGTTGTTCAACTCTTCTTGCATGGCCACCACCAATCCGGATCCTTGAGTGCATATTCCACTCTAAATGGTTCCAAGGATGATACAAAAGAGTAATGTGCACAAAAGTTTGCTATTCGAGAACGTGTTATTACCCCTTTTGTGATATCTCCAAGGATGTTGTCAACAGGGTGATCCTGTTGAATTCTTTGATGAACCCTTGGGTGAGGCACTTGATTTCTTGAGTGCTCTTCATCTTCTCCCCCTTCATCAACATCATAGTTTCGATTTTCTCCTTCTTGAAATTAACCGTCTTGATCTTGGGGTTCTTGAGTTTGATCTTGAATGAGAGGCGTCGTTGTGATGAGCTTGTAGCATCTTGTCCTACATTTTCTTGGGGACGGACTTCTCCAAGCCCCATTCTTCTTAGTGCTTCACATGGTGCTTCTTCTTCATCTAGCACACATTGATCAACTTGCTCCACTTGGGAGCCATTAGTTTCATTAAACACCACGTCACCTGCAATTTCAACACAACCGGAGGTCTTGTTGAAAACACGATAGGCGTAGGTGTTTGAGTCATAACCAAGTAGAAACCTTCATCGGATTTTGAAGTGAACTTCAAAGTCCTAGGCTTCTTGTTGAGAATGTAGCATTTACTTCCAAAAACTCAAAAGTAAGAGATGTTGGGTTTGTTACCGGTTAGGAGCTCGTATGGGATTTTCTTTAAAAGTCGATGGAGGTAGAGGCGGTTTGTAGCATGACAAGCGGTGTTGACCGCTTCCGCCCAAAATCGATCTGAGGTCTTGTACTCATCAAGCATGGTTCTTGCCATCTCTATGAGCGTTATGTTCTTCCTTTCAGCCACCTCATTTTGTTCGGGAGAGTAGGGGGGTGAAAACTCATGCTTCATCCCCTCTTCATCCAAATATTCTTCTACTTGAGTGTTCTTGAATTCGGAGCCGTTATCACTCCTTATATTCTTGATTCTTGAGGAAAACTCATTTTGAGCTCTCCTCAAGAACTTCTTGAGGACACTTTGAGTTTCTCCCTTGTCATGCAAGAAAACACCCAAGTAAAACGAGAATAGTCATCAACAATTACTAAAGCATATATGTTATCGCCGATGCTTATGTAGGTGACAGGCCCGAAGAGGTCCATGTGGAGCATCTCCAATGTTCTTGTTGTCGTCATCACATTCTTGGCAGGATGAGTTGCTCCAATTTGTTTTCCTGCTTGACACGCGCTACATGGCCTATCTTTTTCAAAAGCAACATCTTTTAATCCACGGATGTGATCTCCCTTTAGAAGTTTTTGTAAGTTCCTCATTCCAACATGGCCTAGTCTCCTATGCCACAATCATCCCATGTTGGCTTTTGCTATTAAGCATGTGTCAAGTTGAGCTTTATCCGTGGAAAAGTCCACTAAGTAAAGCTTTCCCTTTAACACACCCTTAAAGGCAATCGAGTTGTCACTTCTTCTAGAGACGGTCACACCTTCGTTAGTAAACAAGCAATTATAACCTTTCTCACATAGCTGAGATATGGACAATAGGTTATAATCTAGTGATTCAACATGTATAACATGTGAAAGGAAGTGTTAAGAAGAGATTGCAACAATATCGAGCACCCTTCCTTGGTTGTTGTCGCCGAAGTAGATGCCTTCACTTGGATCATCATTTTATTCATAGTCAACGAACATCTCTCTCTCTCCGGTCATATGGTTGGTGCACCCACTATCTAGCACCCATTTGGTGCCATCGGAGGAGTAGGGCTGCAAGACAATTTGAACTTTGGTCTTAGGTACCCAAACTTGGTTGGGTCCTTTGAGGTTAGTTACAAGGCATTTGGGCACCCATACACAAGTTTTTGGACACTTGTGGAGTGGCCCAACATATTTTGCATAAACTCTACCATACTTGCTTTTCATAAGAACATAAGATGCATCAAAATTATGAAATACTATAGATTTTACATTTTTGGTAATTTCATATGAGGTAGATGCAAGGTTGTCACTCTTGTCTTGACTTGAGTTTTCTTTGACAAAGGCTACGCATTTGCTATTGTTTTTAAGGATTCTAGTGTTTTGCTTTGCTCCCCTAGTATAACCAAGTCCATCTTTGATGAAGGGAGATCTTGTGATTGAGTATGCACTACGTGCATATTTGATCTTCTCCTTATCAAAGATCCCACTATTGTGTGTATTCTTGCTTTATGCCTCTTTGAGCTCATTTTTTAAGTTTAAGACAATGCTAGCACATTTACAAGTTTTAGTGTTGGATTCTATATTTGTTGAGAGGGATTTTTTGGAGGATGAATTAGTTGAGACACTTGACTTAAGCGAGTTAAGTTGTGCTTCAATATTCTTGTGAGTTTTGGTTAAACTCAAAAGTTCATCTTCAAGTACTAAATTCTTACTCTTAAGCTCAACACAAGTCTCCTTGCTCATGGCAAGTTCGCTTTCGAGTGCTCTACTCTTCTCTTTCTCAAGTTCAAGTAGCTTCTCAACCTCAAGGTTTCTTTCCTTTTCAAGGATAAGCAATTCTTCTTGTTGATTGAGAAGCTCTTCTTGTTCAAATATTTCGTCCGATAGCATTTTCATTTTAGCTATAGCCTTTTCGTTTAATCCTTTAAACATGAATTCATTTTAACTACTACTATCAAAGTCACTATCATATACAATATGAAACTTGGAAGGTTTAGACATTACCTTGCGCTTTCCTTCCTTTGCCATGAGTCATGTGTGGCTTGGGCTCTTCCAATCACCCTTGTTTGGCAAGAGTGATTTCTTCATGGTTGGCCTCTTGATGGCGACGGTTGCCACCTTTTCTTCATCTTCGGAGGAGGATTTTTCGTTTGAGTCACATTCTTCTCCAGTGTGAGATTGTCCATAAGCCTTCTTCTTTGTGAAGATTTTCTTGTCTTGAGGCTTCCCATCCTTCTTCTTTCTCTTGTCATCTTCCTTGCTATGGGGGCAGTTCACAATGAAATGCCCATGTTCACCACAGTTGTAGCAAGTCTTCTTTGTTCTTGACTTGCCCTTGTCTTTGCTCTTGTTCTCATAGTGATGGCTTCTCCTTCTTCTCATCAACCTTTTGAATCTTTTGATGAAGAATGCCATTTCTTCATCATCCATGTCTGTGCTCTCATCATCACTTTCTTCATCTTCACTTGTGAGTTGTGTTTCTTTTGCCTTGGACTTGGATGTGGCCTTGAGAGCAATGCCCTTCTTCTTGGATGAAGTGATCTTTGCTAGGTCGTTGACGTGTTGGGCTTCCTTCTCCATCATCTCGTAGTTAATGATCTTCCCTAGCACTGCATCCGGAGTCATCAAGTGAAAGTTTGGACTTTCCCGGATTAAGGTGCATAGGGTCACATTGTGAGGCATAAAAGCTCTTATCATTCTCTTGACCACCTAATGGTCATTCCATTTCTTGCATCCGAACGCTCGACTCTTGTTGATGAGAGTTTTGAGTCGGTTGTACATTTCTTGAGGTGTTTCGCCTTCTTCCATGGCGAACCTTCCAAGCTCTCCTTCTATCATCTCAATCTTGGCTTCCCTCACGGATCGGTTTCCTTCATGTGCGATCTTGAGGGTGTCCCAAATATCTTTGGTGAGCTCCAACCCATCTACCTTGTTGAATTCTTCAATGCTCAGAGATGAGTTGAGCACGGCCGCTGCTTGTGCATTGCGATGGATTTGCTGTTCTTGTTCTTGGTTGAGTTCATCCTCGTCTTCGGGGATATCTATACCTGTACACATCACATGCCAAAGACTTGGGTTCCAGGAAATTAGATGCAACTTCATGTTGTGTTTCCACATTGTGTAGTTAGTTCCATCAAAGTGAGGTGGTTTGCCTAGAGGAGTTGATAAATAACTAGAGTGAGAATTTAGACTTTCATAATTAAAAGGATATCGCGAGTATTCTTGTTGACTACTCTTGAGCTTCTTCTCCAACTTCTCCTTCTTTTTCTTCTTAGCCTCCTCCTTCTTCTTTTTGAGGAGTGCCATGAGACGAAGAACTTCTTCATCTTCTTCTGAGCTTGAAACGTCTTGTGGAGGAGTAATCGCTGGAGGCGGGTTAGAACATTGTTCCTCAAAGTTGCTCGTACTTGCTCATTTTCCCTTGATGAGATCAATTTGGCTACCGGCCTTGTCCCCCATCTCCTCTCCAAGCGGTTAAGCTTTTGTGGAGAGTTAGGCTCTGATACCAATTGAAAGTTGCCTAGAGGGGGGTGAATAGGCTAATAAAACCTGAAACTATTGCAAACAGCGGATTAAGCTTGAAGTAAGCCGGACTAGTCCGTTCTAAGGGTGGACTAGTCCGGTCTAGGTATAAAATTGTGTTTTAGGTTTTCCTTTTAAGTTCGTTTAAGTGTAAGATGTATAGTAGTCAAACAATCTCTCCAGTTAGTTGTGAATGCTTAGATTGCAAGATAGTGGAACAATTCACAAGTGTTAACAAGACGAAAGCTTAATGTGTAATTTAAGTGAGCGAGCAAGAAGGTAAAGGAGGTAAGAGACACAATTTATCCTGAGGTTCGATTCCACACAGGAATTTACGTCCTCGTTGAGGAGTCCACAAAGGACCGGGTCTTTTCCAACCCTTTCCTCACCGAGCGATCACCAAGATCAAGCCCGGGCTCTTTCACTATCAATCAATTGTGAATATAATGCTCTTAGGGGCTACTCACAACTTGAGGCTCCCTACAACAACCTAGCAGTTCTAGTAATCAAAGTACAACAGTCAAGAACTCAAATTAACAATTAGAGTGCAAGAGAGTCAAACCGAGAGCTCAAACGTCGATCACCACGTCTCTCCTCTCACAAATCCACGAACCCCTTAATATACTATCTTAGAGGTCAAGAGGGTGAGGAAAGAGGCTTAGAAGAGCTCTAGGAATGAGTTATCAGTGCTAAGGTTGTTGTCTTTTTTGTTCTCAGCCGGGGGGTCTCCTTTTTGTAGAAATCCTGGCATGTAGTCGTTACCTACTAAAGTCCAGACTAGTCCGGTCCAAACCCCGGACTAGTCCGTTCTTAAGGGAACACCCACGTCACAAGGCTACCAACTAAAGTCTAGTGACTGTTGGATTCAAACAGTCATAAAACCCCGGACTAGTCCGGCCACGAGCGGACTAGTCCGATCTCAGTCAGGAACCTTTGTTTCGTATGAGAACAGGCTAGTCTGGTAAGGGCGAACTAGTCCGGCCCCAAGGGTGGACTAGTCTGGTCTTACCAGGCTTAGTCTAAAAAAACTCTCTAATCTAGGGCTGCGGACTAGTTCGAGCTCACACAGGAACCTTAGTTCCGTCCTAAATCGGACTAGTCTGAAGGGACCGGACTAGTCCGGCCTATGGAGCGTACTAGTCTGAAGTCACTCAGAGACTCCTTCTCCGGACCCAAACGGCTTAGTCCGCTTAGCGGACTAGTTCGGTCAACTAGGCGGACTAGTCCGGCCTTCTGAGACTTAGTCTTATAAAGGCTTAGACTCACTCGACAACGGACTAGTCTAGCCTAAGACGGACAAGTCCGAACTCACTCAGAGACTTCTTGTCCGGTCTAAAACGGACTAGTCCGTGTTGGAACGGACTAGTCCGCCCGTAGTCCGGACAAGTCTGGTCTTCCCTTTTTCAGCCATACCTATGACTACTTTCTCTCACGATTCTAACTTTCTAACTTTAGTTTGAGCTCTCTAATGATTCTCAAGCACTCTAAAAGAGAAGATCCTTTACACAACTCAAAGATGTAAAACTCAATAGAAAAATTCTATTTTCTACTCTTTCAAGTCTTCTTCTTTTCCTTTTTGCTTCTTGAGAGACTCCACATGCATTCCTTTGATAAGCACCTGTGCTCACACTCAGTAAAATTCATTAGTATCTTAATTATCGTCATCAATCATCCAAAATCCACGGGGATTACCTAGATGCACTTTCAATAGGTGGCAACCTAATATATTTGTCTATGTCGGAAAATCATGCATCTCGGGACATTTCATGTCTTGGGGGGTGCATGTGAGCATTGTCCACCAGTGCGCACAAGCTGAAGGGTGGAGCCCCACGGGTGGCAGGTAACCCGGCCAGCTTTGGTATCCTCTACGACTCTTCATGTCGTTTGGGGTATTCTAGCAACGCACTTTCCTGGCGTGCTATGGGCAAGTAGGGGAGACCCCGTCACGTGGTTAGTAACGTGAACACGTAGCTCAAGGCGTGTTTGGCTTGAGAACATCCGTGCGAGTGATGACGGACGGGTGTATGAAACTGTATTGTTACCGGGTTCGGTGTGCAGCCAGACCTGATGATATTGTGTGACTTATGTAGGATTTTAACCACGAAACAGTAGTACGGGTAGCACATGTTTGCGAGTGAACGTCTTAGTGCCACCTACGGATACGTATAATGTCGGTGTAAGCCGGTTAGGATTTTCTTTTGTGAGGCAACGTAGTACCATCATATGTCTTACGATGCATCGCCACCGTACCACACTTGATAACTTATTTCCTATAAAAAATTATTCATGACTAACTTTCAACTAAAAATGGAAGTTGGAAAATACGTATTAGTTACTGAGCTCTTGATTTGAACTAAGTCAAAGGAGAGAATTGCTAGGCTTTATTTGATCTAAAAACAGAGTGCTATGTTCTGGCAGAAATTTTTGTTGTAATTTAACAGAGCATAACTCTGAGTAGTTTGACCCAATGGAGGTGTATGATACAATTCTGAAAAGTTTTTTAAGTGCTCTACAACTTTTTTGTAGACCTCCAGAGCAAAATCACACGCCAAATTGGTTGAATGTCTAGTTGAATGCAAACTTTCCAGAAACAGGGATAATGCAAACCTCTCCGGATGTTTCTGTAAATTAGCCATAACTTTCTGTAGAAAATCCCTAAGGGTCATATGATACTCCGTTGAAAAGGTTATGAAATTTTCAACAATTTTGTAGTTCAGAGTTTGTTCAGATTTGTACTATATTTTTATGTACAACTGTGATAAAAACAGCCACATTCAGAGGAGATGCCGGCAAATTTTCTCCAGAGACATATAAATAATCGTTGGAAATATACTGAAGTTAACTTTAACTTTAGTATTCAACTTGAGTTATGAAAATGCTGGTAACCAAATCAAAATCTGGGTTAAGTACAGAAAGGTATGTTCTGTACAGAATAGGGGACTGATTATGCCTGTTTTAGGGAGATATGTAAACATGAATTTTTGTTATACTTTCATAAAGTTTTAGCATGATAATGTTCTACATACTTTCACATACTGCTGAGATCAAGTTTTGAATCCCCTCAAAATTATCCTTTTGTAGTATGGTGCGTATTCGTTCTTCGAGTATGGCTGAAGGTTCTCGCCGAAATGACGATGGCTCGACTCCACCGCGGGTACCACGATCAATGATATGGGTATATGTAATAGCTCAGATGGTCGAGTCAAATCAAGAGAACACCCGATTTCTCTAAGCCTTGGTACAACAAGTCATGCTACATCGAGCACAACTGGTCGTTCCACCTCGGAACGCCTATTTGGACTTCTTGGCGACTCAACCGCCAATTTTCATGAAAGCTACCGAACCCCTGGAAGCGGATCAGTGGCTTTGAATTATGGAGTCCAAATTTGGAGTGTTCGAGTGCGATGATTATCAAAAGACATTATTTGCAGCTCAACAACTCCATGGAGCCGCCGGAAATTGGTGGTTCGAATATCTCGCCACTATTCCAGAAGGCCATCAAGTGCAATGGATGGAATTTCGTGAAGCATTCCGTGCTCGTCACATTCCTACGGGTTTTATCAAGAAATTCAGGAAGTTGAACCAGGGGGACATGGATATCCTCGGTTATGTTAAACGGTTAAACCATTTGGCACAATATGCTCCCGACTATGTGACGAACGAAGCTGCAAGGTGTGATTACTTTTTCCATGGCCTGAGTGCCATATTAAAGGATGGGTTGGCTTTGTTCAATAAAGGCAATTACACCGAGTTGGTCAGTGCTTCCATGCTGCAAGAACAGACGACACTTGAGTATCAAGCAGAGAAGAGGGACCGGAGTGATGTGCAAGAAGACACAACCGTTGTTCCTCGTACAGACCATTTGGTGTATTGCACACCATCTGGTGAAATATGGAGACCACCAGTAAGACCAACTTATCAAAGATTTCCTGTTCAAGAATCTGTTCTTGAAACACCATCCCAGCCGCAGCAACGAATGTTTTTTGGTGCCTCATTGCTGCAGCCAAGTACCTCAACTTCTCAACCGCAAGTTAGCGAAGAACCGGGGAAATATCATTGTTCTTATTGCCACCGTTTTGGGCATTTTACTCAAGAATGCCGGGAGAAGTTGTTGAACAGCGGACAGCCATCATCATCAAGTGGTATGACGCCACGTGCTCAAGTAGACATAACAGCATTGCAATCCGGGAGTGTGCAACATCTTGCTATTGAGGATGTCCCGGAGGGAGCACCGGTGTTAGCGGGCATGTTCACTATTAAAGACGAAGCTGTGCTCATACTTTTCGATTCCGGTGCTATCCACAATTTCATCAGCAAATCATGTGTGGATCAGCACCAATTATCCACCAATACTCCAACAACGAGTTATCTTATATGTTCACTAGAGGAAATATCTTTGCTAATCATATTGTGTCGTGAGCAACTTTATGTTTGGGAAGAAAAATATACCCAACATCATTGATTATGTTGGATGGGCAGAAGATAGATGTAATATTGGGGATGTCTTGGTTAAACCATCACGGTGTCATTCTCAATATCGGTAACCGGACTGTTCAGATTGACTCGACGATTCACGGACAGCACACCTTGTTTTTAGACAGCGAAGATCAAGAAATGGCAGAGGCCTACCACACGCAAGCGATTAAACTTGAAGATATTTTGGTGGTACGTGATTACCCCGATGTTTTTTTCTAATGATTTACAGGACATGCCGCCCGAACAGGACGTCGAGTTCAAGATTAAACTGGCACCGAGAACTACACCTATTCATGAAGGCCTTACAATATGGCACCTAACGAGATAGCGGAGTTAAAGGAGCATCTGTATGAACTCATGAGCAAGGGTTTCATACGACCAAGCTCATCACCTTGGGGTTGCTCTACGCTGTTCGTTAAGAAGAAGGACGAAACACTGAGGCTATGTGTTGATTATCGTCCGTTAAATGCCGTCACTATAAAGAACAAGTATCCTTTGCCCCGCATCGACATCTTATTTGATCAACTAGTTGGGGCTAAGGTATTCTCGAAGATGGATCTTCGGTCTGGATATCATCAAATAAAAATCTGACTGAAGAACATACCGAAGACAGCTTTCTCGACAGATACGGACTCTATGAGTACCTCGTCATGTCCTTTGGGTTAACCAATGCTCCGGCGCACTTCATGTACTTAATGAATTCGGTATTCATGCCAGAGTTAGACAAGTTCATCGTGGTATTCATCGACGACATCTTGGTTTACTCTAAATCTAAATAAGAGCACGTTGAACATTTGCGTATCGTGCTACAACGGTTGAGAGTGCACAATCTATATGCGAAGTTCAGCAAGTGCGAGTTTTGGATTGATCATAGGTCATATTATTTCGGCAGAGGGCATTGTCGTGGACCCAAGCAAAATTGAACAAGTGCTGAAGTGGGAATCTCCCAAATCTGTCCACAAAGTCCAAAGTTTCCTAGGTTTAGCGGGGTATTACCGGAGGCTCATTTCGAGCTCCTCAACAATTGCTAAACCAATGACGGAGCTGCTGAGAAAGGGCACTAAATACATATGGAATTCTTCATGTGAAGTCGCATTCAAAAATTTGGTGAAACATCTCACAACAGCTCCAGTTCTTGCTCAACCAGACACGACAAAGCCATTTGATGTCTATTGCGATGCATCAGGCATCGGTCTAGGCTGCGTTCTTATGCAAGAAGGGTGTGTGGTCGCATATGGGTCTCGTCAACGGCGAAACCACGAGCAGCACTATCCAACTCACGATCTCGAGCTTGCTGCTATGGTGTTGGCGTTAAAGATGTGGAGGCATTATTTACTTGGCAATCTTGTTCACCTCTACACCGACCATAAAATCTTGAAGTATATCTTCACGCGGAAGGAGCTGAATATGAGACAACAAAGATGATTAGAGCTCATAAAAGATTATGAAATTGGGATCCACTACCATCCGAAAAAAGCGAACGTGGTTGCCGACGCGCTGAGTCGGAAAGCCCACGTTCACAACTTGGCGATTGCTGAGTTGGAAGATGAAGAACCGAGTCTCTGTGTCATCACATATGGAGTACTTTATAATATTGCTCTCATTCCAACAATCCGAGAAGAGATTGTTGAGGCTCAAAGAAGAGACAGGGGTATGTCTCACATACGAGAAGAGTAGACAACAGAGAGATGAAAAGTTTTCGCAAGAATAATGACGGTACGCTATGGTTTAATGACCGTATAGTGGTACCGCGTAATATGCAGCTCCGGAAGAAGATCTTGGATGAAGCCCACCTGTCAAAGTTTTACATTCATCCCGGCAGCAACAAGATGTACCAAGATTTGAAACAGAAATTTGGGTGGACACGGATGAAGCAGGACATTGCAAGTACGTATTCGAGTGTGATACGTGTAGTCGGGTCAAGACTGATCATATGCGGAAAGCCGGACCGCTACAACCACTGAACATACCAGTGTGGAAATGGGAGGATGTGAGTATGGATTTCATCGTCGGGTTACCGCTCACATTCCGGAAGCATGACTCGATTTGGGTGATCGTCGACCGGTTGACAAAATCAGCTCATTTCATACTGGTGAACACTCATTATCGAGCCAAACAATAAGCGGAGTTATATATTTCAAGAATTATATGCTCACATGGTGTCCCGAAGACCATTATTTCAGATCGAGGTGCGTTGTTCGTTGCTCAGTTTTGGGAGCAATTGCATGCCTCGTTGGGGACCAAGCTAATTAGAAGCTCCGCATATCACCCTCAAACCGATTGGCAAACGGAGAGGGTAAACCAAATACTAGAAGATATATTGATAGCGTAAGCTATCCACCAGGATAAGAATTAGGATGATCACTTACCCTTAGCGGAGTTTTCATACAACAATGGGTATCAAGTGAGTATCAAAATGGCACCATATGAGGCTCTCTACGGCCGGAAATGTTGTACAGTACTGAATTGGTGTGAGTCCGGCGAAAGGTACTGTTCGGGGTTGATCTTGTCAACGAAGCCAAAGACCGAGTTCGGTTGATACAAGAGAATTTGAAGGCTGCACAATCCCGACAGAAAAACTACGCTGATAAAAGGCGTAGACCGTTGCATTTTGACGTCGGAGAGTACGTTTATCTTCGTGTATCTCCGATAAAGGGAATCCACCGGTTCGGTGCAAAGGGGAAACTAGCTCCCCGCTTTATAAGTCCATTTGCTATCACAGAGAAGTGTGGACCCGTAGCTTACCGGCTGGAGTTACCGGCAAGCCTTGCGGGTGTTTATGACGTATTCCATGTGTCACAGCTGCGGAAGTGCCTCAAATTTACCGCTGCTGTCCACACCGAAGAAATCAACGAATTGAAACCGGATCTTACCTAGACCGAGCGACCGATTCAGATTGTAGATGAAAAGTCCCGGATAACCCGGAACCAGACGATAAAATTTTACAAGATGTTGTGGAGTAATCATACCACGGAAGAGGCGATGTGGGAAAGCGAAGATTACCTCTGCACCAATTATCCGGAACTTTTATCAGCATACAGTTTGTAATTACCTCCCCCATGTCGTTCTTCTTTTGTAATCTCGGGACAAGGTTTTTTTAAGGGTGGAGGAATGTAAAAGTCCCAAAATTGTATATGAAATAAACCGAGGCTTGAAAGTCTATGTGTTTCCAATTCATGAAAATGGGACTTACAAAAAACTTTTCTACACAAGAGGATGTTCATCAAAAAGGAGCTCACATGTTCATTTGAATTTGTTGAACCATGGACTTAAACATCATGGAGGAAATACTCATTTGCATGAAAGATTAAAAAACAGATTTTCAAATTTAAAGTTCACCACAAATTGTTGCCGAACTTTTAAATACATATGAAACCTCATACATTTGAATTTGAGGGAATTCATGGTGGCAAACTTTTGATTTTAGGGTGGGCAAAAAGGAATTAAATAGAAGCATTTCCAAATTGGAACTGAATTCAAATTTGCATAGCAAATTCAAACTGAATTTGGTGAATTCAAATGATGGCCCACTTTTAAACTTCAGAACTTCTGAATTGAAGAGATTGACATGAAGGAGATCTTTTGTGAGGAGAAAAATGGGTGGGCCTCACCTGTCATTGGTACATAATAACTTGCACCCGAAGGCTCTTGTCTCTGTTGCACTCGGACCACCCAAACTCACCTCAGAGCGCCACCGAGGGCTGTGAACTGAGCCACCTCCTCGCTGCTTTGTCGTGCTGGAGACCTGATTGCGCCCTCATCCGCGTGCGAGGTGATCTTTTCGCACACAAACCGTCACACCGAGGCTCTGTCTCCCTCACACGAGAACAGAATGGAGCTGCCGTTCGCCACCTCAGTTCCGATCGAGAACCCGGTCAAAATGTGTGCACACCTCATTTCCGAGCTGCAAAACGGTGCTGGGGGATCCTCTTATACCTCCTCGGTGTGGAAACGGAACGATCTTCGACCTCTTCTTCCCATGCGCGCCATTTCTTTGCGACGGCTGAACGCAACCGATAATCGGGTGCACGTTGACAAGCCAACCCAACAGTTTTCACGCCCAAGAAAGGACACTCAGAGGTGTGCTGGACCACCGTGTTGCTTCTCCCAGAAGCTCAGATCAAGCGGTGAACCCTAGCGGCCGAATTCGGCGTTTTCCCCCGGTGCACCACCCGGACCGTTCGGTACGAAATCTCCAAATTCGTTCTCAATTCTCGTTCTTAGGCCACAAAATCTTGCACACGGGATCTATATTAGTTGGCGACCAAACACTCTTTTCAAACCTAGCTTGAAACCGACTAGAAGCGGCGTATTTCGAGTTTTTTCGAGCGCGCACATGTCGGTACGAAGCGGGTGCACGGTGAGGACTACTTTGGAGACGCTTCAGAGGTCAGATAATGGTGTGCCAATCTACACTAGCACCCACTGGTGCTGTAAAACCTTTTGTCCGAGATTTTGGCGGGCTAGGTTAGCCGGCCGACGGTGCCGAAGCCCTTCCGAGGCCGCCGCACGTCGTCGGCCTATTTCCGGCTACCGGCAGCCCGAGCAAACCCCACAGACGGATTCCCCGACCTCCCAAACGCACGGGCCGCGAGTCTCCGGCCGGGAGACGGCCGGAAACGCGGGGCCGGCGATACGCCGCCTCGGTCCGGCGAGGGAAGCCGCACGCGGGAAGGCGCTGGAGGAAGACGAAGCCGCTGCGAGGCCCACGTGTCAGCCGCAGTAAATTTAAATTTGGATTGGTTGTGGCTCGGGATCGAGTGTGGCTGCACGCGTGGAAACCGTGTAACCCGGTGTGGCCCGAATTCTATTGGTTGCTGTTTAAAAACGTGGGCCCAATCAATTTCTAGTAGCAAAACAATTCTGGATTTTGCCACAACTTTGAAAATTCATATCTTGGTCTAGGAAACTCCAAATTGGATGATTCAAATTGTATTGGATTCAGTTTGCAAAGATCTATTCAAATATGAACCCCAATTTGTATGGAAGCCAATAATAAATTCTGGAAAAATCTTTGAAGGTTTTCTGAAAAGAATTATTGAGGAAGTTTGGTTCATCCAAAAATCCTCAAATTTGGCCAGAATATTCTTTAGGATATTATTGACCTTATAGCAAATTTTCAGCTCATTTTAAATTGAATTATGTAGGAATTTGTTGAGTGAAATCTGCTGCACTCTAAATGGTCCAGAAACTTTTTCAGAAAAGGTTTCCAATTTGTAAAATCTATTCTAGGTAATTCATAGCTCCAAAAATCATAGCAAAATTCAGGCATGCTCTATAAATCATAATTGAAATTGTTGTTCACTTGATTGGGCATGAAAATGCACATTACTCCAGAATTAATTATCTTTAGTAGAAATGCTTAAGGAATTATTCTGGAGAAACTACTCAATTAAAAGGTCCAAATTTTGGACCAAAGTACTTTCTTGTGACCAGGAACTCACATGTAAAGTTTCAGCTCAAATTGAGCCTTAGAACTCTCTATATTGGTTTCCCATGCTTATGTATGTGGGGAAATACATAAGAGTCTTGTGAGAATTATGGGAGACACAATTTCCTTCCAATTGAGCTGTGGCAAGCTAAGTCCCTGTGTAGTGTATGACTTCCTGTAAAAATTTCAAAGTCATTGAGGATCAGAATCTTTAGTTCTCTTTAAATCATTTCATCTCATCGCACATGTCCATTAGGAACCATAGAACATATTAATGGAAGTTCTTATGGAAAGGTGGTTCTTTCCTTAATTTCTTTGCACAACAGAGGAATAAAGTCATTCTTAGCACTTCCAAGTCCTCTGTTCTTTACAAATTCAAGTCTTTGATTCCCTGAATTGCATTGTAAACTTTGTGCATATACATGTCGATAGGTTTCACGACGGAGGAGTTCGGCGGAGTCATCCCTTGACGTGTGGATCAGTTGAGCAAATTCAGAAGGAGCAAGGGGTAGAAGATCATTAACTGCTATTATATACTACTATCCTGCAAAACAGGTAAGCTCCGCTTTGCTTTTATTAAGTTTTTACTTTGTATTCACTCTTTTGGTTAGGAAATAGAATGTGCATTAGGTCTAGTTGTTTTGATAGTCCTCTTGCATGACCAGAGAAACCTATGGAGTATTCGATAGATATCTTTTCATCATGTAGAAACTGCAATGCTTAATTAGGGTTCGGTAGAAGTCGAGTGGTTGGACGCTACTCGCATGAACAGGAGAAAAAGGGGCATACGGGTTTGGTTCACAAATTTGTTACCAAGTTGAAGTTGAGACCGGGCAGGTTGTAGGAGCAACAAGACATAGGGGCCTGGGTGCGTTAGACCTGTCTGCATCAGTCAAGGACCAATCCGTATGCTGCCTTGTTGAGCAAGCTTGAGTTGTGTACTGGACTCATGCTGGCTATATGGGACCCAGTAAACCGATGTACCTCGTGAAGCTTGCGTTGGGACTTTACCGGTCGCCTCAGGCGAGAGGCCGGTGTGCAGTATGTGGGTAACGCTCTCATGACATCTCATGTTGGTAGGTGCACCATGAGGATGGTTACTGTACGGGACGATCGGATCGATTCAACGTAGGTGAAATGGGGAAAGACTGCCTTGTACGACGTCAGTGATGGTTGTTGTAGGCAACATCGAGTACGGACGTACGTGTCGTGTAGTCCGGGTGTTTTTTATTCAAATCATCGTCGCTCGCGGTAGTGAGCATACTTGTTCTCACAGTCGTGACATAGTAAGAACTTGCATGAGAAAGGAACTAATCACTATGGTTTGAAGTTGATACTAGCATTGTGATGTTACTTTCTATGAATAGATTAGTATAAACTCGATTCATTTCCACCATGAGCAATTTACATCGAGAGAAAGTGTTTCTTGTTTGATTATGGACTCCCGATGTGGCATGCCCAAGGTTACTCTTAATTTGCTGCTAATAAGACTTGAAAGTAAGGATTCATATTTAGGCAAGTTAATTGTGCAATCTACTATCCCACTGTATGTCTTTACCTTCATGTAGAGTTTCATGACTAGGTTTGACGGTTAAGTCTTGTTGAGCTTTATGCTCATGGATACTATATTAGTTGTTTTGCACGTATTGGCTCTATGCTTATGAGTATGGTTGCTAATGAGACTCAAAAACCTCCGAGTGGTTACTCATGAGCATCCTTGCCGCTGCTGTTGGTTATCCGTGTTGCTAGTAAGAAACGTGCACGGGCTGGACTGTTTCTGATGCTAAGCTAGAAATGAGTCGTGAAAGTTATAGTCTTCTGCTGTAGTTTATTTTAAAATAAGTATTTGTAAAGTTAACTCTTTGTACGCTTCCGTAAATGATTTATGTAATATGTTTGTCCTTTACCCGTGTGTTGTTTGGTGCCGCATCGCACGGCACCACCCAATGCGATTCCCGGGCGAGCGTGCACGGACCCGTGATCCGGGGCCGGGCGCGCCGCGACAAGAAGGCCCTCGGCGACGCGGCGCGCCTCTTCGTCTTCAACCACGGCGGGGCCGAGATCAAGGTCAGAAACTAGGGATGAAAACGGACGGATATGGACGGATAAAATGTTTTTCCATATTCATATCCATAAAAAATTCAGAAATAGATTCAGATCGGATGTTGTCGGAGACGGATATGGTATTGGATATGTCGGATGTATCAGAAACGGATTCATCAGATTAAAAAATTATGAATATCGGACGGATTCAGATATTTATTTCAGAAAAAAAATCACAAGTAACATGTAATTTGTAGTTCATACACATAATCCATAACACATACGCATCAAATGCATACCTGGTTCATACATAAAACACATAAATAGTTCGTACATAGTACATACTTGGTTCAAACATACAAATATATAGTTTATCATAGTTCATACACATTACAAGCAAAAAAGTAGCACACATGGAGCACAAGCAACGAAACAGCACACATGCAGCAGCAGCACCCAGCACCCTCCACCATGCAGCACCTTCTAGGCCTCCACCCACAAAATAGCACACATGCAGTAGTGCAGTACCCTCCACCCTGCACAAAACAACAACAAGTATTCAAAGTTAAGGCACTCATTTCGTTGCCGCACATCAACAATAACATTACAATAGTATTTTCCAACCTTCATTACCACCGTGGGTGTCAGACCTCGGTTCCTGTGTCTCGGTGGAGCGTGCCTCGGCGGAGTCGTGGGCGTCGGCGCCTCGCCGAAGCGAGGTCGCGTGGCTGTCGGTGAGGCCGTAGGACGGTGGAAGACGGGCAGACGACAGGTAGGATGGCGACCGGCGAGTGACGACGGTAGGCGACGGCCAGCGACATCACGGGACTCGGCTCGGAGTCGCCGAGTCTGGGAGGTGACTACGGGAACGGGAGTCGGGACTGCATGTCTAGACCGGGACAGGACGTTTAGGGTTAGCTGGTTTGGGCCAGGCCGCCGGTGTAGAATGCGCCAAAAATTATTCGAATATTTTTTGAATTATGATTCGGATATATCCGATGAAATATGGATATCCGTCCATTCGATCGGATATTAAGTCATACCGTTTCCGATCCGATATATGGATTTGAATATCCGATATTCGATCCATATCCAATTGAGATCCGAAAAAAACAGATATAGATCAGATATTTTTAAATCAGAAACCCGGACACATCCAAAAATATCCAATCCGATCCGTTTTCATCTCTATCAGCAACCTGGACGCCTAGAAGCTATTAGCCTAGGACACTGGTGTTTTGGCTATTAGCCTAGCATTTGGCGTCTTGGCCGCAGCCGTAGCGAGGTAGAGCCAGTATAGCTGAGATCCGTTAGGTGGCTAGCTGCATGTTTAGCCATAATAGACCAGGAAGGAGAAAGTCTGGTTACTTTTGTTTCACTCAGTCAGATCATGTCGGATTTTCCCCATTGCACGGATTGTAAGACAATAAGTGTAGAAACAAATTTTAGTGATCAGAAATCAATAGAAGTTCAGTGGCCCGAATTCCTGAGTGAGTTATGTAGCCGATGACAAAGCAGAGTTTCACATGCACTTTACTCATCTAGAAAGAAAAAAAGGGTTTATTGTGTTTACACCCTTGTTTGCAAGCCTCATTATGATTTTACCCTTTAAAATTAAGTTTTGTGATTTTACCTCTACTTTTTAAAATGAAAACCTCTACTCTGTTACGGGTTATTAACGGTGTTAAATATGATGAAAAAACATAAACACCCTTACGATTTTACCCCTTGTTAATTTCGTTACTATTTTGCATAAACAATAATTAATCTATGACTATATTAAAATAGAGATAGAATCATATACACATATTAAAAGTATGAGAAAATCATAAGAGTATTTTTGTCTTTTTTAATCATAATTTAACACCGTTAACAAACCATAACGAAGTAAGGGTATAATTTGGCTTCGTTCCGAAAAAAGTATGGGTAAAATCACAAACCAAATTTTGGACGATAAAATCAAACTTAGACTCTCAACTAAGGGTATAAACACAATAGCTCCAAAAAAAAAGTATATGTTCAGCCCGCAGCAATCTGCTCTTGTGATTTTAGGTGCCACCTCCTTAACTTTGGTCAATCGTGATCCAACATCTGCTTTGGATTGGGAGTACAAGAACCCGTAAAAACGCATGACTAGTTATTTCCTCCGTTTTAAAATAAATGACGTTGATTAGTTTAATTTCAAACTAATAGGCATCATTTGTTTTGAAATAGAGGGAGTAGTTCGTTAGTTACAAATAACGTTTAACGGATAACAGCCATACATGCCAGCGGTAAAAGGCTCAGATGAACTTTTCCGCAAGCAGATGCAACTGAAACTGTGCTTATTAGGTGCAACTGGAAGAAAGTGCACATGTTCCTGTTCAGTCGTCAGCACTGTAGACGCTACTGCATCTAGACAGCATGCGATGGTGCCACTGTAGCAAAGATGAGCTAGAGCGCCGACGATGCAGTGCAGGCGCGCTGCTGCACCGAAACGACTCGTGCGAACCGCTGAGCTCTCCTCATGCATGCTCACGCCGTCCGATCCGCTCGTGCGTTCGACGCATTGCAGGAGAAGAAACGGATCGCGGAAGAGGTGAGGGGGGGGGAATGGATCGCAGAAGAAGCAAAGGCGGATGTATCATCGGATCCGTATACGGTGATCCACGCCAGGACAAGTCGTCCAGCGCGTCCACAGTCACGGCGACGCCGACGGACACGGAGTCCTTTCCGAGGTTGAACGGCTCATGGGTGGAAGCTCCACCTGCGACGTGCCCAGCAGTGGTGTTGCACATAGCACATGGTCACGACGAAAAACAATCCTCCCATGTAGTTACGGTCCAACACACCGTAACTCACAATAAACTATAAATCCATGAAATCACATGCTGACATGGTAAACAAAGTACAGATTGCAGAATCAGGTCTGAAAACTTGGTATTTCTCGAACAGTGATGAGAATGCAAGAGATCACAGACGCCTTCCTCGCCTACCACCCTTTCTGCGGGTGCTGTCTGTTGGGACTGGAGTCACGTCCTCTGTTCGATAACCACAGAAGAGAGCGAGGGTGAAAACAATTTTCGTGAAAATTGAAATGAAACAGAAAGTAACAATGACATAATGACAAACTACTATGGTGCAGGGAAATCAAAAAATGGATCCTGCGCTTACCAATGCGCCCAATCTTCATGCCAGAGCGTGCAAGAGCTCTAAGAGCAGATTGAGCACCAGGACCTGGAGTCTTCGTCTTGTTTCCACCAGTAGCACGTAGCTTGATGTGCAGAGCTGTAATTCCAAGCTCCTAGAGAAGACAACGCACGAAGTTGATACCACCTGGTATGTAAACATACAAATGTATGAACAAGTAGCACAATAATACCTTGCATCTTTGTGCAACATCCTGGGAGGCAAGCATGGCTGCATAGGGAGATGACTCATCACGATCTGCTTTAACCTTCATGCCACCTGCAAAACCAAATCGCACAACCATAAATGTAAATCAGCAATACCAGACAACCTGCTGAACATCCATAAAAGAAGTTATGTAAATACCCATACAGCTTCATGAGCTCAAATTCTACAGGGATTTGCAAAAGCAAACAGAAAATGACCGTGCAATTGATAACACATAGGGCAGAGACATAGTATAAATTTATACACCCAAATACAATTGATACATAGAAGCTGCAGAAGTATACAAAGAAAGTTGTGCAGAAATTATAAAATCAGTTGTTAATGTAATCAGGTAGCAAATCTAAAGTAAGGCAGCTCTAATCGCTTTTCAGGTTGTTAATCTCTAATTCAAAAAATCATCACTTAGCTCAAAAAATGGCCACTTTGTAAAAGAATCATCACGGAAAAGGTGCATTACATAACCCTATGTGATTAAATCAACATCACCAAGAAGCTTCTGGCTGATCAAAGACTTCTCTGGTCTATCAAGTTAGAAAGGTCTGACATTGACACCGGAAGACTTCTCTAGTCCGTCATGTGAATCTTGGGTGGCAAAGACTCCACAAGCTCCCACACAATGTAAGGACCGTGTTTACAGATAAATAACATAACTTCAAGGACTGCCATGAAGATGAGGTCAATGGAATTGGAAAGAGATCCCTCCAGTAGAACATTGTGGTATAGTCATCAGCATAGAGCTTGCTAAGCTGTGGAAACAGGCAGCAAAGACACCGAAAAGAGACAGGGAGCTAGATGTTAAGGACCAATATGTCAGTCTTGTTGGATGGTCCATGATCCAACAACAGTACAGTTTAGCTGAAATGATTCCCTAAACATTTTTCTAACTTCAGATACAAGTAGCAGATTACACAGTTTTCTACGAAAATTCTAAAAAATAAAAAATCATATTCTCTTCCAAGATTCAGACAGCTCCATTTAATTTAGCAAAGGTTACAGGTGATGAACTCAGCAGAAGCAATGCAAAAAGCAGCTGCTCCATACTGGCCACGCTCCAGGAAATCCAATGCCATTATGGTGATATCTGGTATTAAAACAGGAAGGGAAGAACTTCCAGAGAAAAACTCTCTGGTCCTTCATTGTCAATTTTGTATGGCTATGACTCGACACGCTCCCACACAATACAAGGGAGGCGATCTTAAGGGCCATGCTTAAAAAGGCAAATTCACAAGATGTGTAACTAAAGTGTAAAGAGCAATACCAACATAATTACTATCCCAAATTCAAGAAAATACGTCTTCTACAAGCATACATCATACACCTCTATGCAACAAAGGACACCAGATGATTCTAACAACAAACATCACGCAAGTGATTCGGCACATAGTAACAAAGGAATCTGCTTGGTAAACACAAACTATATAAAATCTCAGGCTAATCCACCAAGTTGCCAGCATAATTGAATGTAAACTTAAAGACACTAACCAAGTGTTTGGCTTTCAAGGTGTCTATATGCATTTCAATCACGCCACTCAGAAAACAAAGCGTTACCGAATAATCGTCTTACAAGCTAGCTGTTCAATCCTATTACTCAAAGCCACAGCAGTCTATTCAAGATGACCATGAGCTATCTTCCTTCTAATATTCTCTAACGAACATGCTAATATAAAAGCACGGAATCACAACGGTCAGACACAATCATACAAATATCCCACTTCAGTAGACAACAGATGAAAGAATTGCAGGCACAAGATAAGACAAGTGCAACAGACAGTCGCCTCGAATGGATCACAGCAATACCAAATTTATGACAAGAACAAGCGTTTCAAAAGGGAGGATAGTTACCAGTGATGCGGACCAGCGTCTCCTTCCCCGACAGATCCGTGACATGCTGTAAGAACAAAACCGAACAACACAGTCTCAGTACCGAGCATCACTAGCACGACAAGGGAAGCGAGGACATCAGGACACTCACGATGAAGGTGTCGTTGAAGGAGGCGAAGATGTGCCCGACGCCGAAGACGTACTCGCCCTCGCGGACGGTGGGGCCGAGCGTCACGTTCTCCTCCTTGGGCTCCCGCGTCTTCCTCCTAGACTGCACGCGCAAGACCAGAAATAATCAGCACCGTAGGAGAACCGTCGGTGAGGTAACGGGGAAAGGAGAGGCGGGGTAGTGTTACCATGGCTACGACTGCGTGCTCACGGCGGCGGCCGCGTGAGGAGAGGAGAGGAGAAAGGCTAGGGTTCGGAGGAGACGGGGAGCGGGCGGGGGAAGGGTAATGATAAACCCCTATGGGGAAATGGGCCGTGACTCTTTTGATTACTAGCATGTAACTAAACGGGCCGTTTGGGTGAAGACTGGGCCTTAGGTAGCGTCGAAAGTCCGTTGGGCCTATGAGTCTTCCTCCTTGCAATACTCTCAAATCCCAATTGACTACAAGACCTAGCCAAACCTTAAAGATATTTTTAGATCTTTTGGCATCTACAAAATAAAGTTATATACGGAGTGTATAATTGATTTGGGATTAAAAATTAAATAATATAAAAAATAGGTTCCTTCTCCCAACGGTTTCCACCCAACATATCTACTCATGGAAGGTGCCAAGGTGGACAAAAGTTACATGGTTGTGAAACATAGCACAACAATTTATCATGATGAAAACCTAGCCACGATATCGTTGTTACACATTTTAAGATTTTTCTTTTTTTGGAAAGTTCACATTTTAAGACTTTTCATCCGTATTCCTATCCAAAATGCGCAATGGTGACATGGATGTTACAATCTGCAGCGATGTCCTAAAACTGTTCAAATGTACCAGCAAAATTATCTGCAGACACATTCGCATTCAGTTACAAACTACAATATCCAGATCTGGTAGTTATAAATCAACGGAGATGCGCAGACCGTCGTGAGCTAGTTGCACTGGGATCCCTTCCCTGCAAACATGTGGGCCTACTCATTTACAGAGCTTTAAGATATATAAACTAAAAGAAGAATATGACGGTTTCAGCAACCACGCACGCGTACCTGCGAGACCATTCTGCCAACATCTGGTTTTCTCTGTGATGTTCAAACATGTGCCTCATTCCGATCAGCAGAGCTCTTTTAGGACAGATCCTCTTGATAGCATCGAGACTCTGCAAAACTCATAGGTTGGTTTAGACTACTTGGCAAACCAAATACAAGATACTTTTAAGAGATTATTCGTAAAGTAACCTCATTTAGAGTTAAATGGGTACTGCGAGGATCTCCTCCCTGTTCACATGACAGAACATGAAGTCCGTGTCAGACTATCAACATATTTGGTAACACATCGAATTTGATCATACAAAAGATCTTTCAAATGACAAGCATCTGGCAGCACATGCCTACCAACGCATCCAAATTATTTGCTTCTAGTATGAGGAGATCAAGTTGTCCAGCACCAGACTTTGAAATAGCTGCAGGTGAAAGACTCGAACAGCTAGTGTCAGATTCCAGTGGCATGGAGCAATAAAACATGTGGGAATCAAAAGAATCCAACTGCGCGGCATGATACTACTACTCAGCTACTCTGGTCATGAGAAAATTACTCCCTCAGTTCTGAATTAAATGACATTTAGGATAATTAATTTAGTTCAAACTAAACTAGATTGTGCTAAACATCACTTATTTCAGAACGGAGTACTAAAACTTTCGATCCATCTAATATAACATGGTCCTCCTTATCTGAACAAGAATGTCGAACTGAAAGTTGTACCATGTTGTGTGCTAGGTAGAAATCTGGAGACGTCAGATAAATATGCAACTCTGGCCCCTCTTCCAAATAAGAAGCCTAGACAAATGTACCCCTCTCCGTGCATCACCTGAACACAAAATCAGCGAGCTAACAATTTCTTTCAGGTCCCACAAGCTGTAATAGCAGGATCGAAGCAACACTGCACGGCACTGATCCTTACTGGCAAGGGCACAAACTCTAGCCCTGATGCTACGAACGGTTTGTCCACATCACCCTCGATTATCCTCCACTCGAGTTGAGCGGCTCGGGCAACTTGATCGCCGTCCTCTGGCTTCTGACTCAGCAAGTAGGGGAATCTCGTCGCGATACTGTAATTTAAGGTCAGCACAGCTGGTATTGTATGATACATTATATCGATGATTGACCTGTACGTTTTTCGGTCCATCAGGGACTGTAGGAGCATAGGATGAACCTGTTCATTGTGAACTGGGTGAGAATGACAGGAATCCGCTCGAAACCGTTTCTGCCGTTGCTCGGCTGCACCACCCAAGCCTCGTCAAGGCCTAAGACTGCGTCTGCGTGCTCATGCGTCAGAACGATCTGCTGCGATCCGTGACGAGCAGAGGCTTTATTAGCCAATTAGAACTGGCCATCAGTTGTTTACGGGGATGAAGAAGAAAAAAGAGAACGCGCTGTCGAGATCTGACCGAGTTAACGGAAGGAACCCCGTGGTGGACAAACCACCGGAGGACCTGTTCCCTGAAGGTCTTGCCGCAGTCGATCAGAATGTACTTGCGTGTCCCGTCGTCGTGGCGGTAGTCGATCAGGAGGGAGGTGTTCAGCCTGAGAGCAAGCAAACAAGCAGGCACGTTGTAGTAAGTCGCAAATACAAGCACACCTTCTGCGAGGCTTGTAGAAGTTGTTGTAGTAGTAGCTTATTTGGCCGCCGCACCTGTAGTTGGGGTTCTGGTCCGGCGGGAGGGAGAGGGCCGTGGAGCAGACGGCGCAGGACGGCGCGGACGGGTTGACGAGACACCGCGCGTCGGGGAGCGCGCCTGAGCAGCCCGTGCCCAGGAAGATCAGCGACGACGACGTCGGCCGCCACGGTGCCGCCGGTCGAGGGCGCGGCCGCCGGACCAGGCTCCATGGCTGGATCATTTCTTGGATGTTTCGTCGGGGGGTCCGGAACTGCGGATGGGGTTTCCCGGAGCGCGTTCGGTTGGTGCTGCCTTGGTTGGATTTCTTCCTCCGGTTGTTTATTGGTGGCACCAACCGAAAGGCGCGAAGTGGCCGTGTTTTCTCGCATTTGTTATTGACCACAATTATCACTGAAGTATAGGTGGTCAAATGGGTCGGACCAATCGGGCCGACCCGAAGCTCAGCAAAAATAGTCCGACATAAGGACGGCCCGGCACAAAAAAAATCGTGCCCGGGTTGGCCCGAAGCCTGGTGCGGGCCGTGCCCGGGCCTTAACCTTCGGCCCGTTGGGCTGACCCGGTATAGCCCGTTTAAAGTCGGCCCAGTTGGCCCGGTTAGCCCGTGAAGGCCCGGCCCGGCACGGCCCATTTAAGCCTATATAATATATTTTTTCTATTTTTAATGTATTTTAAAATAATTGTGTCACGGGCCAGCCCGGCACGACCTGACACGCAAAAAGTAAACTTGGGCCGTGCCCGGGCCTGGACTTCCAACCCATGGGCCAGCCCGGCCCGGCACTATTCTTTTCAAGGTCGTGCTGGAGTGAGGTTTTTATGGCCCGGCCCATTGGCCACCCTTACGAGTTGTGTTCTTCTTTGCTTCAACTTTTTTTTGTTGCGTACGGTCGTTTTCCACGCAAAATCGTCATTGGTTCATCATGTCGTGCGGCCTAACCTTTTATAACACGTCAACCTTGAATCAATCAGTGAGAGATGTGGAATTTGAACCCACGCCCTTTCGGACCAGAGCCTAAATCTGGCGCCTTAGACCACTCGGCCAAACTGTCAGTGTCTGTACGTAAATAAATTTAATAGGTATTAACCTACAAATCTTTTTCGTAGCAAGGATGTTAAGTAATCGACGACAGGAGCATCCGGTGTTCAGAGCTGCAACTCACGACTATATTTTCTCTAAAGTATATATAAACTGAAGGCGTGATGGTCCAATCACTCAACCGTCCCCACCAATAGCTTCCCAAACCGAACCGTTTGTAATTATTAGCATCAAGAAATGACAGAAATATGTAGAGCGATCAGAGCTTGTACAGCGGCTGTTGGAATAAAACAGATAACAACGCATGAGTCAACAAACAAAGAGTCCAAGAAGATCCAGACGTGACGGTAGCTAGATCTTTAGATAACAAACTTATAATCTAGATTGCATCCAGTAGAGATAGAAACCGAATCAGTTGTGATCGGATTCTCTTGTGATCTATCCGGTGCATTAAGGTCTTTGTATTCTTCTTATAAGTATCAACATGTAACCCGGTGTAAAGTACGGTTCTTCCACTTTTGACATGGTAACCAGAGCCAGAATACCTCCACCGAGGACAATATGAGCTCGCCTTATTCTTCATCTGCGCCATCCTCCTCTATGGGTTTCAATACTCTTAACCATCCGGTTGAGAAGTTAACTCGTGAGAACTACTTGTTGTGGAAAGCGCAAGTTCTGTCAGCCGTCAGAGGTGCGTAGCTACATGAGTTTCTAGATGGAACAAAAGAGCAACCGGCGAAGGAGATCGTAGTTGAGCAAGAAGACAAGAGTACGAGGAAGATGATTAATCCGGATTATTTGGCTTGGGTAACTCAAGACCAACAGCTATTGAGCTATCTCAATTCTACACTCTCAAAAGAAGTGCTTGCTAAGGTTGCTATGTACTCCACATCCGCTGAGGTATGGAATGCAATCCAATCTAGCTATGCGTCTCAATCTAGAGCGCGAGTCATGCACCTACGTGCAAAACTTTCCAGCACCAGGAAAGGTGACATGTCAGTCACGACATACTTCGCCAAGATGGAGGAATTTGCTGATGAGATGGCTGCAGCGGGAAAAAAACTTGAAGAAGATGATATTGTCTCATATATACTCACCGGGCTTGATGCTGAATATAATTCTCTTGTTGAGAATGTTACCACAAGAGTCGAGCCAATTACTCTTTCTGATCTCTTTGCGCAGCTTATGGCTACTGAAACACGACTAGAAAGACAACAACCTCAACATCATTATCATTATGGTGCCAATGTTGCTGATCGTGGTAATTTTCGCGGAAGAGGACGTGGTGGCCGCAATGGATTCGGTCGAGGAGGACGTGGGGGTCGTGGATCACCCACCTCTCGGCCTACTTGCCAAATTTGTGAAAAAATTGGTCACACAGCAGCTAAGTGCTGGAAAAGGTTTGATCATGACTACAAGCCTGAAGAACGATCGGTCAACCATGCCATGACTTCCTACGGTGTTGACACCAACTGGTATACCGACACCGGGGCGACAGATCACCTTACAGGGGAACTAGACAAGTTGACGACTAAAGAAAAGTACAATGGTGCAGAAAAGGTTCATACGGCCAATGGCTCAGGTATGCGGATTAATCATGTTGGTACTTCTGTTCTGCAAACTCCTGCACGGTCTCTTCATCTATCCAACATTCTTCATGTTCCTAGCACCACAAAAAATCTCATCTCAGTTCATAAGCTAACCGCTGATAACTCTGTTTTTCTTGAATATCATCCACAATTCTTCTTGGTAAAGGATCAAGCTACGAAGAGAATATTGCTACGCGGCAGATGTGAAGGAGGTCTTTACCCATGGCCTTCTCTGGAGCATTCTACAACTCGATGTGCTCTCACAATAACCAAACCGACAGTTGACAGATGGCATTTTAGACTGGGTCATCCATCCATGACCATAGTCAATAAAGTAGTAAAAGAAAACAATCTTCCTTGTTTGCTAGATTCAAATAAAAACAATGTGTGCGATGCTTGTCAGATGGGGAAAAGCCATCAGTTACCATTTCAGAAATCCTTTAGTATTTCTCAAACTCCTCTTGAACTCGTGTTCTCCGATGTTTGGGGACCTGCACCCTCTTCCATTGGAAGAAATGTTTATTATGTCAGTTTTATTGATGACTTCAGTAAATTCACTTGGGTTTATCTCATCCGTCATAAAAGTGAAGTATTTCGCAGGTTTCATGAATTCCATGCTCAAGTAGAACGACAACTCAATAGGAAGATCATATCCATTCAAACAGATTGGGGAGGTGAATATCAGAAACTCAATTCCTTTTTTAAACAAATAGGAATTACTCATCTTGTGTCATGTCCTCACACTCATCAACAAAATGGAGCAGCCGAAAGAAAGCATCGCCACATAGTTGCACTAGGTCTCACACTACTCTCCCATGCATCCATGCCATTGAAATTTTGGGATGAAGCCTTCTCTACAGCAGCATATTTAATCAACCGAACTCCCTCTAAGGTCATTGACTATAAAACCCCATTGGAAAAACTTTTCCATGTTAAACCCGACTACTCCCTTCTAAAAACCTTCGGATGTGCCTGTTGGCCTCATTTACGACCCTACAACGAGCACAAGCTTGCCTTTAAATCAAAACAGTGCACCTTCATAGGATATAGTACTTTTCACAAGGGATACAAATGCTTAGACATCTCTAGTGGTCGGGTATATATTTCTCGTGATGTTATTTTTGATGAAACAGTTTTTCCCTTTAAGAGACTTCATCCCAATGCCGGTGCACAACTTAGATCGGAAATTCTTCTCCTTCATCCAACTTTGCTTCCTAGTGCAGGACAAGCAGCAAGAAATATTCCACATGATAATCCCATAGGCCAGGATGAATCCGCAAAATTTTCTGATCAAAATGGTGCAAGAATTGGTGATTTTATGCAGGAACGAGCGAATGAACGGCAACAGCAAAGCGGCACGGAGCACGGAGAGGATTCGGTGATTTTCCGCGCCGCAGCAATCTCGGATCAAGTGCCTTCTACATGGGATGGCGAGCCCGCGACAGCCGCACCAGCTGCACCAACCTGGGATCACGAGCGTGCGACAGACGTACCTGCACTAACCAAATCTGCGCCAGCCGCACCAAGTGCCCCGGAGTCCGAGCCCGAGCGGGGGAATTTTGCATCAACATCAAGACAGGCACTTGTCCCGTCTCCAGCACCACGTGCACATGTACCTGCCTCGGGCGAAGGAGAAGAAGTTTCACGTGGAGCATCTTCACTGAATAACGCAGATAGGTCATCACATGCTGAACAAGAAGGAATGAACCCTATTGTTCCTGCCACGACGCAACACAGAACAAGACTCCGAAGCGGTATTGTAAAACCGAAAAATTTTGGTAATGATTTTATTTGCATGCTAACTACAACAGGAGAGCCGGAAGATTTACAACAAGCACTAAAAGATAATAACTGGAGGAAAGCTATGGATGAAGAGTTTCAGGCGTTGAAAAGAAATCAAACGTGGCATCTTGTACCGAAAAAGAATACAACAAATATCATTGATTGTAAGTGGGTATATAAGATCAAGAAACGGGTCGATGGAACTATTGATAGATACAAGGCACGACTTGTGGCCAAGGGATTTAAACAAAGGTATGAAATTGATTATGAAGATACCTTCAGTCCTGTTATTAAAGTAGCTACAATTCGAATTGTTTTGTCTATTGCTATTTCAAAGAATTGGTGTCTGAGACAGTTGGACGTACAAAATGCTTTTCTACATGGAGAATTGGAAGAAGAAGTATATATGTCTCAGCCACCGGGTTATGAAGATACCAGGTACCCTAATCATGTATGCAGGTTAGATAAAGCTATCTATGGCTCGAAACAAGCTCCAAGGGCCTGGTATTCAAAATTAAGCTCAAAACTCGTTCTTATGGGATTCACACCGTCAAGAGGGGATACTTCTCTTTTTATTTTTTGCAAGAATCAAGTCACAATATACCTGTTGATATATGTTGATGACATCATAGTTGCAAGTTCATCTCGACAGGCTGTGAATGTGTTACTAAGAAAACTTAAAGAGGATTTTGCACTAAAAGATTTGGGTGATCTTCATTATTTCTTAGGAATAGAAGTGACACATGAAGATGGGGGAATTCTTTTAGATCAAAAGAAGTATGCCACGGAAGTCTTAAAAAGAGCAGGCATGGAAAAATGTAAATCTGCAAGCACTCCTCTTTCAGTGTCCGAAAAATATAATGCTTTTTCTGGTGAATCTCTTGGTAGAAATGAAGCAACAAGGTATAGGAGTATTGTGGGGGCACTACAATATCTCACTCTCACTAGACCAGATTTGGCCTATTCTGTCAACATGGTGTGTCAATATCTTCATAATCCTACCACTACACATATGGCAATGATCAAAAGAATTTTGAGATATGTAAAGGGCACAATAAGCAGTGGCATCAAATTTATGAAAGGAAGTTCACTAGAGATAAATGTATTCTCTGATGCAGACTGGGCAGGATCAATCGAAGATAGAAGATCTACCGGTGGTTTTGTTATATTTTTAGGATCCAATCCAATAAACTGGAGTGCACGAAAACAACCTACTGTATCTCGTTCAAGCACAGAAGCAGAATATAAGTCCCTAGCAAATGCTACAGCAAAATTAATTTGGGTGGAAACTATCTTGCAGGAGCTAGACATCAAACAAGAAGGAATTGCTACTCTATGGTGTGATAACTTGGGGGCAACATTCATGACATCTAATCTGGTATTTCATGAAAGAACAAAGCATATAGAGATAGATTATCATTTTGTGAGAGAAAGGGTTGCTAGAAAATTGCTACAGGTAAAATTTATATCTACAAAAGATCATATAGCGGTGGTTTCACAAAACCGTTATCTGTACAAAAACATAACATTTTTCGGTACAATCTCAATCTTGGAGGATGAGCTTGAGAGGAGATGTTGGAATAAAACAGATAACGGCGCATGAGTCAACAAACAAAGAGTCCAAGAAGATCCAGACGTGACGGTAGCTAGATCTTTAGATAACAAACTTATAATCTAGATTGCATCCGGTAGAGATAGAAACCGAATCACTTGTGATCGGATTCTCTTGTGATCTATCCGGTGCATTAAGGTCTTTGTATTCTTCTTATAAGTATCAACACGTAACCCGGTGTAAATTACAGTTCTTCCACTTTGACAGCGGCAACTTGACCTACACTGAAACGCATCACAGCTACCAGCCAGCAGCAGAGGAACCTGGCCGGCCTGTTGTATGCGTCGCGCAAGCAGCTGGCGGTTGAACAGACGAGCTCGGCCATTTTGCAACCAGGCGTGGAATCGCGGACGCCTCTCTGCCTTCAGCGTTCTGCAGCAGCAGCACCTGGTCAATGCTGTTTTATTAGTAGCGTCGTGTAAAGCTTCGTACAATGATCCAGCTCGTCGCCTGGACCGGACACAGGTCAAGGACGTGTTTCGTTGCACGCACACTACTAAATTTTCGTCATGTCATAGCTATTGTTCAGTTGTATGTCATAACTACGGCTTGACTTGATATACTCGTATTTTGCCAAACTCTATGAAGAGTGTGCGTGTGGCGCCAGTCAGGTGCGCGTACGTCGGTGCAAACGGGCGATCAGTGGTTTACTACCTCGTCGCTTCGCTACGCGACAGGGCAGACGGGTTATCAGGTACGCGTACGTCAGTGCAAACGGCGAGCTCAGCTCAGCCGCACGGGGGAGACCGGGAGAGGGGGGTACACGCACCGGCGAAAGACACTACACGTGCGCGCGCGTGATGGAATCCGCGATCCGTCGTCGCGACGCTAGAAAGAAAGCCTGACCCAGCGGCGCAGCGCAGCGCAGGAGGTCTCGTCGCGGCGCCCACGTCTCGCTCCGAAGCGGGGGACCCCCGCGAACAGCGAGGCGTGACGCGGCCCCCTCGGTAGACTGCGGGGAACCAGGCAAACAGCACTCGGGAGGATAGATCGGGTTTCATCATCCGTATTTTATCCGCGGAGGTAGTGTCGTGTTCTTTCTTTCCAAGCTTCGGTAGGACCCGTTCTTCCACTCCCAGCTTGCATCGTACGCTACCACGCCGCTAAAGAGAGAGAAATGAATTCTTGCAGCTAATGCAAAACGATGTAGGCCTCTTATTTTCTTAGCCTTCCTAATGAATTAATCGAAGAAGTAATGAATTATTGGAGCGCAATGCAAAACCCCAGAGCCATTGATCACACTTCTCACAAATGTAGAGCCTTCTTTTTTTTTCATTGACCTTCTGCGTATCAATCAGCCACCGTCCAGAACCAACAGAGTCATATCTTAGTAATAGCAATTTTAATTGGCCTTTCAAAAAAATAGCAATTTTAATTAATGTGCTCCATATTCTCTCAGCAATCACAGGCTAACAAGTAATATCTCTCTCATTTTAGCTAACTGTACCGCTGCTATAGTACAATTTCTATGCTGTCATTAAAAATCGTATCCTGTAAGATTCACATGTTTTCCTTATATTTTTTTGTGCCATTTGCCATATTAGGAGTCATTTTGCTAACCGTAGCATTGGCCTCTACGGATTCCCTACAATGTCACTAGTAGTCGTCTGCGATTAATATGGTTTCCCCATTTAGAATTCTCTTTCGTGATGTGTAGCTGGTTATATGAAACGTTATGTACAAACAAGGGCAACAGATCATCAATGCCAATTTATAAGGCAATAGGCTCAATCATATTTGTGTACACCGTTTCTATCAATGTAATAACTAACATAATTTCAGGATAAAAACCTCATCTAGTGGAAGAAAATAGATTTGATAGCTTTGACTTTACCATTGTTCATGCACTCTACAAACAGTTTATAGGAGTCGGTGGAGCAAAATAAAAGGTAGCTTCACCAGTCCTCAGTTTATTTTAACAGGAGAGAGAAAACAATTTTATATTACAATACATGAACAATGACATAAGCAGTGTTTGGTTAGGTAGAGCCGAAATTAGTTAAATCCTATCAAACAGGGCCTAAAACCTACTTCATATGAATCCATCTAACTCCCGTTTCCCACGGTCAATTGCGCGCCCGGTCATCCGAAAACCCTACCAACCTGCCCAATTTTGAACCTGACCGTGCGCCGAAGCAGTAACCTGATGCAAATCCAAACAATCACGCACCTGACAAATTAAGCCATCACGTCCTGCGCCGAGCCAAGGAACCGATCGGTGGGTCGCGCCGCGCCCATAAAAACCAGACCGCACGACGCATCTCCCCTTCTTCGCCGCCGGCAGCCAAGACGAGTCCCGCGGGGTCCCGATTCAGCCTGCATCTGCATGCGCGCCGCCAGTTGAGCCCCTCAACCCCACGCCGGACCCGGATCCCGCGGCAGCCCATGGACGACTACCGCCCGCGCCGGTCGCCGGCGGGCGAGCGGTTCATCGGGATGTTCTCGTCGCCGTCGCCCTCGTCGTCCCCGACGGAGCCCTCGTTCGTCGCCGGCGACGAGCTCCAGGAGGACGACTTCCTCTTCTCTTCGCCGGCGGCGCCGCCCGAGGGGTCGAGGAGCCCGGGCTGCGGGGTGCCCCAGGGCCACCTCGGCCTCCTCGCCGCGCTGGTGCTGCATGAGGGGGACAGGAGGCTCCTGGTCCGCGGCGGCGGGGGAGGGGGAGCGGCCGCCGCGGCCGCGTCCAGCGCCGGCACGCTGCTCCGGCGCAAGGCCACCATCGCGGCCGCCGCCGCCTCGGCGGCGTCCGTGGACGGGAGCGCGACGCCGCCCGCTCAGTCCCCGACTTCCGCTGCGCGGGCCATCCCGGCCACCGCGAGGCCGAAGGGATCCACCGGGCATGCCCCGCCGTACTACCAGTCGGCGCCCGTGAAGGTTCCTGTCCGGCCGCCCCGGAAGCCGGCGACGGGGCGGTGGGGCGAATTCGACGATGACGACGACGACTTCCGGCGTGGCGACGCCGCCATGCTACCCCCACACGAGATGGTCGCCCGTGCGTCCGCCAGTGGGGCCGGGCCCGCCGCACCCTTCTCCATGCTCGAGGGCGTCGGGCGCACGCTCAAGGGCCGCGACCTGCGGCGGGTGCGCGACGCAGTGCTGCGGCAAACTGGGTTCCTTGACTGAATCTGGCAAGGTGATGTGGCTCTGGCCTTTTGTTCAGCTCGGCATGCTCAGAGTCGTAGATGGGTGACATTAGGCTACAATTCTAGTGAATTCGTTGTGTAGATCGAGAGGTAAAGCGACAAGGTAAGGTAACATGTTGAGTGCTTGATGCAATACCTTCCAATTTTGGTATCCTATCATGGAGGTGTGCGTGTGTTACTGCGGGTTTCAACAGTAATAAGAACTGGTGTATTGTATCGTGGTCTCTTGGAGTTCTCTGTAATTCAGAACGGAAGAGAACTTTTTTGTGAAGATTAGTTGTTGGGATGATCGTCGAGACCAATTTCTTATTTGCTCAACTGTTTGCTATTTTAGTTTGCCAGTGTCACCATATTGCCTTTGTCGATGGAACGGTGCCGTTATCCTGTTTTGGTTCCTGATATGCATTCTTTTCCAGATAACCGCAGAATTATTTGCGTCACTACATCTCTAGGCTTCAGTTAATTCTGAGCTTATTGCAACTGAAGGATCTGAGCTTTTTTTTATTACTTGCGTTACTACATCTCTACGCTTCAGTCCATTCTGAAACAATTTAAAGATTCTAGTTTGGTGTTCACTGTGAACTGCTTTGCCATGTTCAGTTTGATTGATACCAGAAGTCCAGTGGAAATCATCTGTCGAACAAATGGGATGGGGATAGTACCAGCAACTTATTTGAATCATCCATTGTTACAGTTTTATTTCAGTGTGTAGTTCTGCCTTGCTGTAGGTGTTGCACGCAATGCTAAAAGATGATAGGCTTACTACTAGAACGCATAACCTTTCCTCAGTGCTTCATGACTTTCTGCTAGCACTTTAGCCTCTCTCTTTTTTTTTTCTATCTCCTACAGTGGTATATTTTAGTGTCTTTAGATATGTGGCTGGGGTTCTGCTAATTTGCGGCAGGCTGCAAGTTGAGAACTTGCGTCACCTAACTACTTTCTATTTATAAAAAATATCTCATGATTTTTTACCTTATATATATAACTTTCCATGATATCTTATAGAGGTGACTATAATGTAAATAACTTTTTGATGTAATAGTACAAAAGGCTCTCCTAGCCCATGCGAGAAAGACAAAGTGTGAACACTGTTACTAGACAAAAGCGTATAGTGACAGTAGAAGAAGATTGTAGACTAGTAGAGTTTTTTATACTATTGCACCTAAAAGTTGTTTGCATTTTAATCGCCTCTCTAAAAACCACCATTCCAAAATAATTTCTTGACATTTTAAGAATAGTAATTATGGATGACTTGTTAACTCAAAGGAGGTAATAGGTCATCTTATCCCTTTGAAGATCTGGTAAAATCTACGTTCACAATTGTTTCGGACCACTCGTATATTCGCCATAAAAATTGGAAACATTGGATGTGATTCAGTGAACAATGGTGTGCTCTTTTTATCCGAATTTTGACGTTATAGTCACCATTGTTAGGAAATTATACGGATTTGGAAATCTGAAACTAGGTACTTCCAGATAGGAGAATTGTGCTATAACATGAATCACCGATATTTCACGTGATGTTTATCATGAATCAGGGCCTTTTTTATTTCTCTTGGGCAGCCCTTACTTTTACTATTGGTATTCATAAAACAGAGGATTTGGGAGCCAGGCCCGATGCTTTACGTCTTTATCAAAAATGGTTTTCTTTCTTAGACAATTTTGTTAGGTTTCGACTGAATCACTTGTCCACTTTTAGTGCCTCTTCGTTAGGGAAAGTGAGTTTTTGGTGCCCCTGTTTAGATAGATTTTTGCTTTATTCGTCCTTTGTGCGCTTTTTTTTTTTCAATTTCAGATGAGGGTGCAGTGCTCAAGTTGATTGCCAAGTATTGTACATTGAACCATACTAATTGATGGACTGAACGTGCCATGCTTTGCTGCATGCCATCGTGTCTCTGTCTGCTGCTTTCTCTATTAACCGAGAGCTAATCGCGATTCCTGCACGTTTGATTTATAAAATGACTACTCCCCGGTTCTCAAAAACAGTGAGAACAACAAATTTAATTTAAAATTAAATTAAAATTATTATCCTAACAATCAGCTTAAAATGGGAATATATTATAGTAGGGTAAGCAATTACACAAACTAATTAACAAGTATATTTAGTTATACATACTTTTAACATTTGTTTTTGACGTTGATACCGTATAACAGTACCTAGAAATAAAATAGAAAAATAATACAGGAAAGAAGCTACAACATTAGACAACTAAATAAAACAAAGTAGAAAAACATATAAAAAAGTTTAGTAGGACGGGATGAATCCCGCTCGTGGCCTCTGGCTGCCATCGCCCTCCTCCGGCTTTCCAAGACCGCGCCCCAGAACTGAAGCGTCACCCTCTGCTCCAAGGAGGGGGCGCAGCCATGGCAGTGGCGGTGTTTCGCGAGGCCTCCCGCTGCCTGGGGCTGGCGTTCAGGGGCAGCCCCGCGCTCGCACGACCCGTGCTCCTCGCGCACACGCGGAGAATCACCCACAGCCTCTTCATCGGCGGTCAGTCAATTGCCTCATCCCTTCCTCACGCGCGTCCCCCCTTGCGTCTTGGGTCGGTCCGGTTACCTGTTTCCTCTAACGCGTTTAGCGGCTAGCGGAAGTCCGCAAGCGCATCTGCTGCAGGCCGATGCGTCGCGGGGCGTACTTGTCTAGTGTTCGACGGAATGCCCGTGTAGATGTAGACAGGGCACTTTGATAGCTTGATTGCGCGTTACAGTAAATTGTTGCACAAGAAATGCTCGGTTTTTTGCTAGTAATATGGAACATATCAAGAAGTCGTGGTAGGTGGCAATGTATGCTTGGGTTATTTTTGCTGTAATGAGCATACCTCTAGAGAATGATTGATCTTGGGAAGTACTACCTCCGTTCCAAAATAAGTGTTGCTTTTGACCTGGTCAAAACCAAACTGTCTCAAAATTGATTAAATTTTACAGAAAAATATTAATATTTAGATGATCAAGTTAGTATCATTAGGATCATCATAAAACCTATTTTCAAATTGTACTTATTTGCAGGGCTATCTCATTTTGCAACTGAAGACAGCATAGCAGAAGCTTTCTCGCGGTACGGCCAAGTATTAGAAGGTCTATCCTTGTCATTTGCAGAACAAACTGGTGTTGATTGCTGTTCATCCTGACGTTATTACCAAAGTTTGAGCATCGTGTTTGATTGCAGCTACAATCGTGACGGATAAGGTGACCAACAGACCCAAGGGATTCGGTTTTGTGAAGTTTGCTTCGGAGGAAGATGCCAGTAAAGCTAGGGAAGAGATGAATGGCAAGGCAAGATTTCTGTGTGTGTGTGTGGGAGGAGGGGGGGTTCCTTAATTTACTTTGTCGGTGTTGTGTCATATGCTTCCCTTATGCCCCATGGTAAATAGATTACAAATGCAAGCCTGTGACAGGTACTGAACGGCCGGGTTATATTCGTCGACATTGCAAAGGCCAGACAGGGGCGTGCTAAAGATGCCCTACTCATAGCGAGAGGCCCCCCGAAGCCAACTGGCAGCGACTGATAAATGATCGCCTGGTTTGTCCATACTTCTCCGCTCTCTGCTATGCGAGCTCCACTCAGTTGTGGAACCTCGTAGATAAAAACGTCGTGCCCAATTTATTTGTGTTTTTTTCAAATGAAGGATAAATGTGTAATAACTTGCTGAAATTTTGAGTTTTTGCAAGAATGGCAATAAATCTATTTCGCATCCCAATTATTTGTGTCATGCTTGTGCGGATCAGATGCTATGTTTTCTTGTCATCGATAAATGCTGTTAGAACTCTGTCCACGGGAACCTCCCGTTGCATTTTTGTTTGGAGCCAATGCTTTGCAGGTCCTCTGTGCTCCTGTAACTTCATCTGACCCCTGGAAATCGGGAACAGTACTTGATTATGGAGCAATGAATGCAAGGGACTCGACGACAGATATTTCCTTCTGTGTTTTTCTCATTTGTTTGGTTGAAGGAAAACGATGTACATCAGTACATGCTGAGCTCACCGCCGGCGAAGAAGAACCGGGCACGCACACGTCGGACCCGCAGGCACTGATCACCGGAGCGCGACAGCAGCGAGCAGGGTGAGCACGACGATGGCGCTGGCGGCGGAGCAGCACAGGTCCACGAGCGCCTCGCGTCGCGCCTTGCTCTCCTTCCTCACCTTCTTCCGTCTGACGAACTCGTGGTACCTCCTCTTCGCCTCCTTCGGCTCCTTCTCCCCGCCCCTCCTCGGCGCCTCCATTGCAGCGGCGAGGAGCCGCAGCGTGCCCTCGCCGCTGACCGCGGCGCCGTCGGCGTCCTCCACGGCGAGGCTGACCTCGGTGACGTGCCCGCCCGCCTCGGCGCACGCCAGGGTGGCCTCGAACTTGCACCCGCCCAGCACCACCGCGAACCGCACCAGCGTCTCGCCCGTGTACCAGTGCCGGTCCACGGCCACGGCGCGCCGACTGGACACGTTCACCGCCCGGCCGCGGGCGGGGTCCACGACGACCCAGCTGAGCTCCAGCTCCGCCGGCGACGGCGCCGCCTCCCGCGGCGCCGGCCCCCTCCGCTCGACGGCCTCCACCCGGAACGGCGAGCCGAGGAACCACGAGGACGCCGCGGGCGTCTCCACCACGCGCGACAGCAGCGGCGCGCCCCCGCGGTATACGTCCACCGCGGAGACGAGCTCCCCGGGGAGCTCGAGCCCGAGCCCGAGGCCGGCCTCACCTCCGGCGGCGTCCGGTGACGGGAACGGGGACGCGTCGGCGAAGAGGAGGCGCGGCGGGACGGCGTCGAGGAGGCGTCGCCGGAGGCCCGCGAGCGACGGCCACTCCGCGAGGCAGAGCGCGCGCCACGTCTCCGGGTCCGCGGCCAGCGCCCGGAGCCCCGCCGTCGCGCAGCTTGCGGCGGCCAAGGACCGGCCGTCCAGCCGCCGCAGCGCGCGGGCCAGCACGTCGGCGTGCAGGTCCTCGATCGTGGCCACCATATAGCACCAGTGACCCGGTACGTCTCTCTGTGTGTCGTAGTAAACTTTACTCCGGTCTTCCTTCCGGCCGATGACGACGACGACAAGAAGACGCTGTTTAGCCGCACGGGTTTTTATACATCGATGGAAGCCGAATGAATAAAAGCGCGCGGGGCAGTACGGTGGATACAGTTCCAGTCAAAGCAATCTGTACGTGGCGCAGATTACTGCTCCTGGCGCCTCCGTTCCCGCACGGTGTCTTCCGCCGAGAACGACGTGTCCCCGGCTCGAATTTATCGCAGGTGGGGCTGCAGCCTGCAGGCAGGCAGGAGGAGCGCGGCCGTGGCGTCGCGCCGGGGAACACGGGTGGCCTTGCTCTTGCTGGCCTCGCGGCGTGGCGCCGGCTGGTTCCGTTCGTGTGGCTGGACTGGACGCCGGGCGCGTAGAGCGCCGCGCCGCGCTCGCCACTCGCGTACACCCCACCGTGCCTGCGCCCAAGGAGGGAGTGTTTTTGAATTGGAGCCGTGAGCCATTCACGTGGCCACGGCAAAGAAAAAGATCTGTGGCGCGGCCGGCACGAACGTCACGAGCCACCGGAGCCGCGGTGGGGGGGGGGGGGGGGGGGGCGTAGTCGCGTTAGTAGGGTATCGTTTTCGTGCAGGCCAGCGATCATCATCGTCATCGGTACCGCTCACGAACGAAGGGGACTTCGAAGCCTACATGTAGCAGCACCTAGCTTGTAGTACGAGCTGCGCCGCGCTACGCTTTCCGGTTGAAAGGCGAACTGATACCGCCGACACAATCTATTCCTGATGCCGACGTGCCTGCACTCCCCTCATCCGCGTGATGGATCTTGTGGTGCAGGGGACGGATGTGTGCCGCTCTTAGGCCGCTCGCAGCGGGGCACCCCACCCGTGCCGCGCCTGCAAACGCAGCGGTCGCGCGGTAGCGGCCGCCTGCAGCGGACGTTTTACCGGCTCCTCGAAGTGTTCCTCCAAATGAGGAGATCGGCTGTAGCTCCGGTAAAACTGAGAAAGAAGAGAGAGAAAGAAAAAGAGAGGGAGAAAAAGAGAGAAAAAAGAGAAGGAAAAGAGAAAAAAGAAACAAAAATAAGAAGGGGAAAGGGAGAAAAGAAAGGAAAAAAAGAGGGAAAAGGAAAAATAAGAAGAAAAGAGAGAAGAAAAAGAGCGAAAAATAAATTTGTTGATTTTTATAAGTTGTAATTATAGTGCTATTAATATAAAAATAATTATACAAAAATATTTTAAAAATATGATATATTGTATTATTTAGTATAAAATAGGTGATAGTTGATATAGAGGGCTAATTTAGAGGTGAACGAGTGTGGATAAATAAACTGTAAAGATAGGAATCTTTTAGAGTCAACTGTAAAAGACTAAGAATATTCTTTTAGAGGTCCGATATAGAGGTCCACGAGTGCGAACAGTCTTACTCCCAGTGATTCCTCACATTGAAGTACGGACCGTAGGCAGCTTGGAGCTCAAATTCTTTTAACTGTTTATGACTGACCTTTGTTGCGCTCCAAGCAGTCTGTCAGGATTGCCTGAGCAAATAAAAATTAAACTGATCGATCATTGGTTAATAATCCGTCTCACGACAACAATAACAACAACAACCAAGCCTTTATCCCAAGTATGTTGGATCGGCTAAAAGAGAGAAAAAAGAGATATAAGAACAAAGAAAAAAGAAAAAAACAAAAGAAAAAAAAAAGAAAAAAAAACAAGACTAGGATTAATTTTTTTTTCAGTTTAGCTCAGGAGTCGTGCAAGATACGAAGAATGGGTCTCTGAGGACCTCCTTAATTATCTGGGAGTAGGTGTTACAATCCTGTTGCCTTTATGGTCTCTGAATCTCCTGGCCGGCGACCATGGGTTCCCTGATCTTGCATCAGACATGGGGCCCAGTTTCTACTAGAACAAATTATTTCAAGTAGATGCTTTTTTTACTTTCTTCGTAATTTTGTTGCTATGTATACATACGCCTATTATACTACTGTCACCACCTCTCTCCACGTTAGCCCGTCGTTATTTTTGCAAAATTTGAAAGCAGCAGATTTTTTTAATTAAATCAATAAAAAATCTTATATCAATCAAAAAAATTCCGTGCCAGAGAGTCACCGTTAGTAGTGCTCTCCAGGCCATCGTCATGTGACGGGCCAAATGGGCCGAATGTAAGGAAGGGACCGCTTTGTTCTTCTGTGATGAAAAATTAAAGCCCGTATGAAGCCAGCCCAGCGCGTCCGTGAAAAAGGCCCACGACTAGTTAGTTCCACGCGCGTACCAGCGTCTCTCTTTCTCTCTCTAAAAAAAGAAAGAAAACTAATATCTTATCCGCGCACATCCAAGTGTAGCACTGCCATAGGCCACTTCTCCCGCCATGAATCTATTCCATCCGCTTCAAGTGATCCACATCAGCCGCGTCCCCACGACAATCCGCGCCGTCTCGTCGTCTCCTCCTCTCGGGTCCGCGCCAGCGCGCGTCCCTGTCCGTCGCCATGCCACCCGCCCCCCACAAAATAGAGCGGGGGGGGGGGGGGGGGGGGGGGTTGGCCACCCTGCGCCGCGCACCACACACGGACCGCCCCCGCGCGCTGCTGCTGCAGAGCTGACAGAAGACATGGCCGCCGCCTCCTCCGTCTCCGGCCTCGCCGGCGCCGCGCTCGCCAGCCGACCGGCGTTCTCCACCAGTACGTACCGCTTCCGCCCATCTGCGCGAGTACGACGACTTTGATGAACTGAGATGGTCGGCCGATCCTTGCAGCCTTCGCGACTGGCGGCAGGGTGCCGGCGAGGAGCCCTCTGATGACGAGGAGCCTGGAGAGGAACGGCAGGGTCACCTGCATGACGTGAGTAACCACACCGGTGAGATTGTTGCCTGCTGTCGCTGAAGTCTGAACACGCAGCGTGAAAAACATAAATGGTGGTGGTGCAGGTTTCCCCGGAACTGGCTGCGGCGGGACCTGAACGTGATCGGCTTCGGGCTCATCGGGTGGCTCGCCCCGTCGAGCGCCCCGGTGATCAACGGCAACAGCCTGACGGGGCTCTTCTTCTCCAGCATCGGCCAGGAGCTCGCCCACTTCCCCACGCCGCCCGCCGTCAACTCCCAGTTCTGGTGAGCGACAGAGCGCGAGCGAGAGAGCTCGATCCCTCAGTTGTTTCGATCCGGCGATCGAGCACTGCGGCTCCCTACCGGCGTGCCTCTGTCGGTCCGCTTGCCGTTCCGCACACACCGGCCGCCTTCGTCATCGTACAGTGCTAACGAACGGACGAACGACTTTTTCCGTTGCAGGCTGTGGCTGGTGACGTGGCACCTGGGGCTGTTCATCGTGCTCACCTTCGGTCAGATCGGGTTCAAGGGCAGGACCGAGGACTACTTCGAGAAGTGAGTTCATCAACTGCGGCGTGCGTGGCCGCACGTCCAACTCTGCTTGTACAGGGCCCTTAGCTCTGGTTCGGTCGCCTGATGACGATACTCCTCTACGATGAGCTCATTGTACGTCCATTCCATGTGCGCTTTATGTTAAATCTGATCAGTTTTAGCTAGTCGTTCGGTTCGGCCTGGTAACTGGATACGTTCAACACAAATATTGAGGAATGCCAAGTATCCAACATAAAATACCCCCAAACTGAACAGGATCCAGCTAAACGAACTCAAACAGGGAAGGTTGTTTCTGTCACCTTCGGTTTTCGGTTTGGGTTGGGATTGGGTTATACACGCGGATCACTGCCCTTGCGTGAAAATTGATTTGAACGGGGTCCATGAATTTTCAACATAACTTGACTCCCCTTCTCTACCAAGCGAAACTTCGAATCAACTCTACAGCGAATTTTAATGGCCTCTCTCAAAACGAACAAAAAGAGAAACCAGCGAATTTTGAGCTCGCAGTCTCAGAAGCCCCAAAAGGCCGAACGGCAACGCCAATCCAAATGCCACGGCGCGCCGCCCGACTCGCCGCCGCTGCCGCGTGATCCCGGCCTCCGGCCGGCCATCTCACGTTCGCCACGATCCTCGGCCGCCGACTCGCGTAGGTCCACGTCCGCATCCTCCGCCTCGGCGTCGACCGACCACCCCCACGCCCTCCTCCCCCGCGACGCCCCTCGCCTACCCCTCCATTGCCGCCTCGCTCCTCCCCGCGCTCCCCGACTCCCAAGCCGCTCCGCTCGGCTTCCCAAATGCCGTGCTCGCGTCCCTTGCCCGCCACGCCCCTCCCCGCCCCACGACGCGCTCGCGGAGTTCAACCTCTCCAGCGAGGCGCGTCCCTTGACTCCTCATTCCCTTCCCTCCACGGCGTCCCCTGACCCCACGCTGGATCCGCCCTTCACGCCGATACCATCCGGCTTGGCGTGGATGCTAACCTCTCCTTCTGCACGGCGCTCATCCAGTTCTATGGGAGGTGCGCCGCCGCCAGCACGACCAGGGTGCTTTTTGGTTCACTCGCATTGCCCGGTGAGGTTTCCTGGACCGCCATCATTGTGATGTACGTCAACAACAGTGACGTCGCAGCTGAGAGAGAGCTGTTCGATGGAATGCTCACCGAAACATGGCGCACTGGAATGCTATGGTTGGCTGGTTGCTCGGTATGTGGAGCGTGGGGACTTAGACGGTGCAAGGAGGCTGCTCGATGAAATGCCTGAGAGAATTGAGCATACAGTCATTGATAGAGGGGTATGCAATGGTAGGGAACATAAAAACTGCGAGATCTTTGTTTCATAAATTGGAGGATCGGGATGTGTTCTCATGGTCAACAATGATATCGGATTACACGCAGAATGGTTACCCTGGAGAGGCTTCGATGATTTTTTATGAGTCCCGAGAGCACGGCATACACCCAGACGAGCTTCTTGTTATAGGTCTGATGTTGGCATGCTCCCAAATAGGTAACATCACGTTGCAGGGATTAGTTGGGGATTACATCACAAAAATACTCGATAGATATGAACAACCTCCATGCGTTGGCTGGTCTAGTGAACATGAATGCGAAGTGTGGGAACTTGGAGAGGGCTAACGTCTTGTCTGAGCCTATGCAAGCACGAGATGTGGTTTCATATTGTTCAATGATGCAAGGTCACTGCCTCCATGGTTCAGCTAGCAAGGCTGTTGAGCTTTTTACTCGGATGCTTTCAGAGGGCCTTTCTCCTGATGATGCTGTCTTCACTGTTGTGTTGATAGCTTGCAGCCATGCTGGCCTAGCAGAAGAGGGCAACAAGTATTTTAGTATGATGAAGAATGTATACTCGATTGTGCCATCTGGTGAGCACTATGCTTGCCTTGCCAGTCTTCTTGGACGTTGTGATATACTAGAAGATGCATATGAGCTTATTACGTCGATGCTTGGGAACCTCATCCTGGAGCACGTGGTGCACTGCTGGGTGGATGGAAACTTCATGGTGATATTGAGCTTGGAAAAATTGCAGCAAAGAAACTCTTTGAGGTTGAACCAGAAATTGCTGGAAATTATGTCTCCCTATCAAATATTTATGCTAACACTGACAGGTGGGGAGATGTTTCAGATGTTAGGGCTGAGATGTCTGTAAAGGGAACATAAAAAATTTAGGTCGTACCTTCTGCAGTGAAGTATTGTGGACCAGAATTGTGTACTTATATTTTCTTTTGTTACTAGGCCCTACTGGAACCATGAGGAGAAACAAATTCTAAATGAAGAAGAGATCTCTGTGCTTGTCGTTCCTGAGTCATGATGATTACGAGACGAATGGAAACAACCATATTCAAATTAATATGAATATGGTTGCTGTAGAGCACATTTTGACAGCAGCATGCTGGTCAACAGGCTGTTGGGTTAATAAGGGGCAGGAGACTATCTGACCTGAGTTAAACACTTCTTTCCACTTCTGGACTGGTTCTATATGGATTCAAGTGGTCCACCTTTCATAGCGCCTCTTCTCGCGCTTCCATTTCCTGAGCAGCATACGAGGTACCTATATGAGATTTTGTGGTCCATCATCATCTGCACAATGTCGGAGCCCATAGTGGTCCATCATCAACTGCACCATGTTAATCGGTTTAATTAGAGATACATCAGATATGAGACATCTGCATATATGTGTAATTCACTGGCTTAATGGATTTCCTGTTCTTATGAAATGACACTGAGCTGATCTAATCTAGTGAGAGAATGGCTTCTCAGAGTAAAGCTAACAACTTCACATGACTTAGTAACTAGCCAGACCATGATTTACTTTGCTTTATAGTATCTGATAGTTTATTACAAAAAAATACAATTGAGTGGTAGTTGATCTCACACAGATCTATGCATGAAAGTGCCGTGGTATCATTGGCTAGTCATGATGTTTAATCTTTCTGATTAAGTGATTATAAAGAGATGTTAATACATAGTAATGATACCTGTGCATGATGCTTACATGTGCTGTCCTAGATACACAAAACCTTCCCCAATGAGCTACTCACCTACTACTAGCCTGTTGGACTCTCTTCCATATGTGGCGCACGATCCTTTTTTTAGTTGGTGTCTGGATGTGGATCTGTTACGCCCCGATTATGGCAGACAAACTCATCTCGATGTCGACCTGGGTATGAAAAACTTGGCCATGTATACTAATGCCCTTACCACTTTCCTGCCAATGAATCTGTCATTACTCATTATTGAAATCACACTTGATCTCGTACATTGGCCTCATGATATTTATAGTTGCTCTTCAACAACAATTTTGGGAGTATATAAATGCAGTTAAGTCCTCTGCCTATCTGGTTGGTACATGCTAGATACTTAATGGGGTGTGTGCCTTAAATCACTGTCTTCGTGCGGGCATGCGCACGAGTCAGGCTGGGCAACCGGTTAACCGAAACCGTTCAGTTCGGTTTTTCGGTTTTTGGCGAAGTTCGGTTTTTGTGAAACAGTAACCGAAATTGCTCAGGAAAAAATGGAAACCCGACTCTCGGTTAACTGGAAACTCCGGTTTCGGTTAACCACAAAACCGAGTTCAACTCATCTCAGTTTTTGCAGACATGCAGTACACGAAAAATCACATAAACATATCAAAATTCAATATCTCATTCAGAACTCTAAATTTCATAAAACAGAACATCGTAATCCATAAATAACAGTTTTAACTCAAGTACAAAAATAGTAAATTGAGCACACTTCCATTTTCCAAGTTCAATACAAAATCACATCAATCCATGGAATTTACAAAACAGATTCGGTAGTCTTCTCAGCCTTTTTAGCTTTATGCTCTGCAATTAATTTTGAAATAGAACAAAAACAAGTAAAGATATAACAGATTTGCAAGATATCATATAAAAGTTTAATTTGACTATCTTAGCTCACCTTCTTCTATTTGGGCTAGCTCTTCCGCATCTTCTTCAATATTGATTGGAGTTGATCGCCTCAACCAATCTTGTGTACAAATAAGAGCCTGCACCATGAATGGGGTTAGAGATGTTCTAAAATCATCTAGAATCCGTCCGCCCGTACTAAATACTGATTCGGATGCAATAGTTGATATTGGAATTACCAACACATCACGAGCCAATCGTGCTAATATAGAAAATCGGGATTCATTCACTTTTCACCATGCAAGAATATCAAATCTATTGTTGTCATCTTCATTATCCTCACTAAGATATTTCTCAATTTCAGACTTAGAAGTACTCATTGAGCAAGTGCCAATCCTCATCTTTTTAGCAATTAGCGACCTCATTAACCTTCCTCCTCTTTTTTGAGTTTGTTCTTCATCATTAAGTTCTATCGATGAGTCATTTGGGGCATATATGTTTCTATACTCTTCAAACAAGTCATGAAAACATACATTCACCGCATCCCAAACTTTTTGTCCTTTTTCTTCATCAAACATTTCCCAAATTGCTAACCTGGTGTAGTTAGATAGTTTGTATCTTGGATCAAGAGCCGTAGCAATAAAGATGAGCAAGTTCATGTTCTCCTTGTCCCTCACCCTACCCTTCCCTCTCCCTTCATTTGCATTTTTATTCTCATTGTCATGCCAATTGCCCCAATACTTGTCATATTTATCCTTCATTCTTTTAGCCATTGATTGGCGCAAAAGGTCCTCACTATCAGCCCAATCTCGCAACAGTACCTTGATCTCACCAATTTCATGAAAGAATTCATTGGCTGTCACATTTATGGTAGAGGAAATACGAAGAGTAATATCATAAAAATGGCCAAGAAATTCAGCCATCTTTTTTGCATTAGCCCAATCATACTCATCCGGAATTCCAGGACCTTTATCTCCACATAACTCAATTGTATAGGTTGGATCCTCTTCCTTATACCTTGCAAATACTTTCTCATAAATGATTGCAGCATTTAACATAAGATACGTGGAGTTCCATCTAGTGCATATATCTACCTTCAAGAATGCATTAGTGTCTAAATTCTCCTCCTCTGCAAGTTTTTTAAATTTTACCAACCTCGAAGTTCCATTTTTAATAAATCTAACAGCAGCCCGAACTCGCTTAACCGAGTTGTCCATCTCTTTTAAGCCATCAGAAACAATCAAATTTATTATGTGAGCAACACACCTCATGTGAAGATACTTGCCTAAAGCAATATTAGTTTTTTGATTATTCATTTGTCTCCGTACATAATCTACACCAGAATCATTAGAACTAGCATTATCAACTGTAATGGTCGTGACTTTGTTAATTCCCCATTCAGTCAAGCATCTCTGAATTGTTTTCCCAATATCATCCCCCTTATGGCCCTTCACCAAGAAAAAACTAATAACCTTCTTGTGGAGTTTCCATTCAGAATCTATAAAATGTGCCGTCACAGTCATATAGCTATCTTGTTGTTGAGATGTCCAACCATCAGTTGTAAGACAAACTCTTTCACATTGTTGTTTAAAAAAAGTTATGAGTTTTGCTTTCTCTTCAAAGTATATAGAAACAGTGTCTCTAGTTATTGTTCTTCTAGACGGCACATTCCAACGTGGGCAAGCAATTGACATAAATTTTCTAAAACCAGCCTTTTCACAACAAGCAAAGGGCTGCTCATCCTCAATAACCATTTCAGTAAATGCTCTTCTAATTGCTTCAGGATCAAACTTATATATTCCAATACCATCCCCTTGACTTAATTGCAAACAACTTTGATTCTTATCTATCTTATGAGGATTACACTTGCAAGTATTAAAATGAGTGCGTAGGGCAGAAGTACCGTTCACATTTGGATCACACTTGATCTCGCGGTTGCAGTACTTACACTTCCCTCTCTTCAAATGACCATCAACTGTGATCTTGCTGAAGTGTTTCCATACTTCTGACCTAGATGCAATCTCTTTTCTTTTCTTAACCCCTTCTTCTTTCTTCTCCTCCACTTCTTTGTCCTTGGCAGAATGTTCTGGTTCCTTACCATCATTAGGGATCTAAGTTCAGGTTAAAAAATTCAGGTTACAAAACGATCACATTTAACAATGTGTTCATACATGATACTATCAGATTAATAAAGGTGTTGCCTCATTAACAATATAAAGAAAACAGATTCACATAGACAACATAATAACTTACAAGCACTGCCATTTGCCAGACTCACATGATTCAAATATTAGTATATAATGTATATGTTTGACACTCATTCAAACAGGAAAAGAATTAACAAAATAGCATGACACATACATTGTTAGAAGCTTGCTCCTCAGATGTTGCCATGTTGAAGGTGGAGGAGCCTCGACAGACGGCAGTTGGCAGGTGGAGGAGCCTCGGCGGCGGGCTAGCGGCGACTGTGCGGCCTGCGGAGGACCAGTGGGCTAGGGGCGGACCAGACCGGCGGGCTCGGGAGCCTGGGGCTGTGTCGCTGCGGTGCGCCGGTGCCGAAGACGGCGACTGCGCGGCGGACCGACTGGGTGCGGCGTGCGGCTGGTGGCTGCGCCGCTGGCCGCTGCCGTGCGGGTGCGGGCGTGCGGGGGCTGGCCGCCGGGCGTGGGCGCTGGCGGGCGGCGGCTGCTGGTCGGCTGGGGGCTGAGGGGTGAGGCCCGGGCATGGGCGCTGGCGGGCGGCGGCTGCTGGTCGGCTAGGGGCTGAGCGCTGAGGGGTGAGGGCTAACTGGGTGAGGCGTGAGGACTGAGGAGGTATTAGGGTTAGGTTAGTGGGCTGCTGGACTGGGCCGCTGGGGGCTGTGATGAGTTGGGCTTTTACAAAAAAACTCCGGTTAGCCCGGTTAACCGGCCAAAAAAACCGAAACCGAAAAAAGAGTTTGGTTTTCTGATAATGGTAACCGAAATGAGTACCGGTTTGGTCGGTTTCGGTGTTTTTGGTTCCGGTTTTTTCGGTTTCGGTGTTCGATTTCGGTTTATTTTTCCCAGCCTGACGCACGAGTGTCTGTGCATGTTGTGGCACATGCCCACCATTATAATGCACGTATTGAATCCTAGAATGATCATTTTGGAGTAAGTTATTAGTAATTGCTGGTGTCGAAGTGTTTGCTACGACATTTCCCCTGGTCTGCTCGGAAGCAGCCCACGGAGGTTCTTTTTTTGGTGGGGCTAGTGGATCACGAAGGTCTAAACACTTCATACCGCTTTTCCTTTGCATCTGGGTTCCGCAATGGCGAGAGACACGAGGATTTACATGGTTCAGGCCGCCGGAGCGTAAAATCCTACGTCCACGGGAGTGCTTGGTGTATTGGTTGCTCGCGTATGAGAATGCGTAGGCTGGGTCGTGAACCCCTTGCTCGGAGGCTGCCTCGGTCTTTTTATAGCCCAAGGCCGGGGCAGTTACAAGGTGGCCCGGGGCCCGACATGTGGCCCCACGGCTATCCGTCTCCTATACATAAACTATGAGTATTTACAGATACATGCATTGTCTCTGACAACGGAGTTACGGTGCGCCGTCTGTCCCGCCGGACGCCTTTGCCCGGGTGACAGGTGATGATGAAGTCCTCGTCTTATCGCCGCGTCTCCTCGCCCTGTTAGGCGGCTCTGTACCATTGAGCGGCACTGTTGCGCCGTCACGCCTCGCCGCCCTGTCTGTCACCGTAATGGTGAGTAGATGGGGAATGGAGATGTGTGTCGTGCGCCATGCTTTTGGGAAGATGCAATCCTTCAATGCTTGGCCTGATAATGCACCTTCCTCATTACTCCCGCTCTATCTGCCCGTTGCCTGCTGAGGTGAAGTTTGGGCGGATGGCCCCCGAGACACGTGTCTCTACCGGAGCCATCTCGTGGAGTAGTGGGCGGTGTGGAGTTGTTGTGCACGCGGCAGCTCCGGAGCCCTCCCATGCTGGAGGTCAGATATGGAGCTGCAAGTCACGTGGCACATCCGGACCTTTCCCCAGGGGGAAGGAGCGCCCGGAGTCGCTGCTCATGTGGCAGCACCGGAGGCCTCCATGCTGGAGGTCGGATCCGGGGCTGCAGGACGTATGGCACCTCCGGAGCCCTTTCTGGCTGGGAGGCGAACTCGGTGGTTCCGGCCACGTGGTAACGCTGGAGCCCCCCTTGGTGGAGGATGGGGTCCAGCACTGCTGGACGCGTGTCGGCCCCCGAGCCACCTTCGGCCGGTAGTCGGGCTCAGGAGCCTAATGACACGTTGCAATCCTGGGACAACCCATGCGGCATAGAGCGCATGGCTTACGTTGGGGCCGCCTAAGCCGGGAAGGCGGGGCCCAGGTGCTTTTTACCCACTACGCGGGGTACCCGGTCCGCAGGGTACCGACGGCTGGGTAGCTAAATTTATACTGCATCATCTTTGTTAGGTGAGCGGAATGTGATTATGTGACTGAACAAAGCTTCGCAATTATACAAGTTGGGTGATAAAATGTTCTGATTGGCTCAATAATTTATTCCCTACCATTTCCATGATATTGGTCTTATGTTGTAATAATGTGTTTTGAGTTTATATACTACAAGCAAATAAAAGAGACAGAGAGTTTTGCTGTTTATTTAGCACATAACAAGCTGGTGCAGTACTGGAACTGAAAATGTATTGGAAGATCTAGACTGGTCCTAAGGGTTGACATTAGGATTATACTTTGAAATAATGATGGGTGTTATAGATGTTCAATTTATTTTTTTGCGTCCTTTATCGAAGTCGGGCTATGATGTTCATGGCAGTATCTTCAAGCCATTGGGTTAGTGCTTTGTTCAGTCTAACAACATGGCTGTTCTTGCAGTAGTCTACACCTTAGTTCGTACCAGCATTCAAAGAGAAATTAAATGTGATGCCTGCACTCTTAGTCCACTATCTTCAAACTGACGTTAAACAGAGTCTCCACAACAATGCATTGTTTTTTGTTTGAACGGCACTTTGGATGCTTCATGCATTGTTAGTTGGACGCGCTCGTGCGTGTAAGAAGAGATTGGACGTTTGACTCACGCCTGCAACATTAATGCGCAGGATCTTTTTTACTTGTGATTAGAATATGATGTTTAGCCTTAACTCGGTTTAAAACCCAGAGTTACAGGGAGCCGCAACACTTAACCCCACGGTGTTGCAAGGTCAAAATAGGGGAGTGATGTCCCCTTCGAGGGTGGGATGATCTATTTGTCTATTCTTCCAACGCAATACGGGTAGAAGGGTAAAACTATGCCTACTGCTAATAGGAAGATTTTTCTTTACCATGAATCATATGTGTTCTGGAACTTCGTACTGCAATCAATATTTGTCTAATTCACCTTTTTTCTTAACGGAGTTATAAGTTATTTCATATTTAACAGTCCTAAGAGCATCTCCATACCTCCAACAGTTTATAATATCACTCACTAAATTTACCCACGCCCAAAATCAGTCAACTTGGTTGTTACATTTATGTAGTGGACATGAACTCCCAATTCTAAAATCTTTCCATAATATTTAGAAGCAATACACCTATCGATGCCACCTTTTGCATAGTATTTAGAAGCAATATATTAGGAACTGTTGGACATCAAGATCCTTTTTACTTCCAATAGTTTTTTAGAAACTACATAAATCAGTTTTTGAGTCTTCTTTACATGACTACAGTATAGGAACACCGAAGATCACTCATGCCGGAGACAGTTTTTGTAATCTTCAAACAAGCGCCTTAGCTCCCTCCATGAATGAATTGAAAGAAGGGCACATGGGTCTGTTTGGCCCAAAACACCGACTGATCACAATTTATACATGCAAAAGGCATTTTAAACAATATCCTGTACTAGGTAACCTAGTGCCACAGTTATGAGCGCTCATTCAGGTCAACCCCCCTTTGTCTCCGTAGTTGGGCTGAAGTTGCGTTCAACTCCGAAGCTTCACCTCCGAATGTTAAACATCAACTAGTGAATCATCATTATCTAAAAAAATCAACTATGAATCATGTCGAATGATGGCAAACTAATATGCGATGGGGTATAGCGAAATAAGATGATCCCTAGGTCAATACCACCATCTGGCTCTGGATCCCAAAACCATTCATTGCTGCATTTACCCCAAAAGTGGCATTAATGCTAGGATTAGTTCTATAGGCAAAGGCTAAACAAAAAAAAAAGAAATCTCCAGATGGCTCTCTCTTGACCATGTAGAGTGGCTGTAGCATTGACCTAACCCCAGTGCAACACACAAATCAAAACAACTTTAAGTGAGTTGTGTGTCATCATCATTAAGCAACCAAGGTGAGATATGGAAGCAATCTTGGGGAATCACATTAGTGGCTTCAGAAACAATATCTCACTCCTTTCTTAATGAAAGGCGATCAAGTCACAAACCGGGATGCAACATCACCAGGATATTAACGAGTCAACCATCTAATTGGATACGTACTGTATAGCATACGCTGCCAGCATTTAAACATTGCATGCTGGAAACAAGCAAAATCGCAGCAGAGATGCAATTTATAAAGTGTCTTCATCAAACGGAGTGGCATTAATGCGTATGCTTATCTCTTCGCCATTGTATCAAGATGCGCACCAGGCAACGCATGGGTGTGCAGGCATTGCCTCGCGCCATTGAAACATCTAATTGCATACGCTAGCAGCATGCTCCATCTATTCAAGAGACCCATTTACTCGGTTAACAAAACCATGGCCTAATTTTCGAGTCCATTCAGTGTTCCTTTAGCAATACAGTGCATTTGAGACAGTGTGCCCAATAAATTCCATTCATGGCCACATCAGGTTGTGAAATCAATTGGAGGACAGTCAAATTTTACTATCTTCCCTACTAGGTTATTTAGTAGAGCATAGTACTACTGGAAATCACAGGGAAACAGAAATTGATGAGTTTCAACACTCAACCATACTCCAGCTAACCTCATTAAGTTTGGGTACGCAAAAAAATAATTATTATCATAACTGTCTGACAAGTCCTGCTAACCTCTTTTCATGTTCACCCAGTAGAAAAATCTATCAGCCGTCAGTCATTTTGGAAATTTGGGAACACGATCTAGATATCAATAGCGAGTTTCCTGCAGCCAAAAGATGTCAAATTCTAGAAAACATGGTGGACCAGTTACTTAACACTACTTTAGAAAGTTAAAAATTCTAGTTAACAAGTTAAAATATCGACTACCACATTAAGCACCATAATAAAAGGATCTCACAATTGTTTTTTTTTCTGCAAAAGCAAAGCAAAACAAAAACTGAGCTGAAGATATGTATCCCAGCTCCTGTATTCCTAATTCATTTTTTTCGAAAGCCCAGTACCTTCTGCGCATGCCCCAGCAGATCACCACAAAGCCTCTCACTTGGCGCTTCTCTTCCACCCAACACATAATCAATCTTCCCCTTGCCACTCCCCAACCATGAATATGATAGGCAATAAAATGTCTATGTATGTACTATTACTAGAGATAGAGAGGATAATTAAATGGGAGCGCAGCCCTTGCTGTCACATTAAAGACAACCAATTGATCTCCCAATCTTTCCCATTATAAATACTTGCCATCTCTTCAACAACACCACCAAGAAACTCTTCCGAGCGTTCTGAAGCTTGGGGTTCTCTCCTTCTAGAGCAGTTCCCATCGCTCTCATCTTCACCTGCGGCTCAGCGATCCCACGAAAAAGTAAGCTCCCTCCTTTCATGTACCTCAGCTCAGCCTCTAATCTCCTCTAGAAGCCAGCAATATATTCTGAAGTGCGTATCGATCAGTTAGTTCAACCTTTGATGGATGCAGGCAGGGCATAGCTCTCAGAATGAGCCGCAGCAACAGGAAGAGCTCTAGGGGAATTGACTTGAAGCTGAACCTCTCACTGCCAACAGCAGAAGACTCCTCCAGGAGGGAGATGGCTGACGAGGAGTCATCGCCGAGCTCCTGTCTCTCGTCGGAGAACGAGCACGGCCTGCAGTGGTCCAACAGCCCTGAGGCGACATCCATGGTGCTAGCTGCCTGCCCCCGCTGCTTCATCTATGTCATGCTCCCCCAGGATGATCCACGGTGCCCTCAGTGCAAGAGCCCTGTACTCCTTGACTTCCTGCAGGACAGCAACAAAAACAAGAGCAAGAATAACAGCAATAGCAGCAGGAGGAGTAGGAGAGGATGAACAATGATGTTCAATTTGGGGAAACAACAACATCAAGAAAAGGCGTTATATGATGAAGGCTAGGTTTCTCTGCCCATTTTCTTCAGTGTAGCCATGATATATCCATACAAATTTTGCGAAGCTAGCATGCACCCATGTACTAGGATCACAATTTTAATATATAACTGGTACAATGGGACTATATCCCTCGTCCTCATTTTCTTCTTTAGTGGCCGTACGTGTAATAGTTGTCTTTAGACATAGGACCAACTTCCTGCTTTTTATTTCAAGGTAACAGAAAAGTTCACATCTGATAATGTCGAAATTCAGATGTATTTCGCTCTAATATCCGTTGGACCTTTAATCATCAAATTCTGAAGTCATGGATTCCAATCTGCACAACGTTTTGTATTAGACAAGGGATGCAAACCCAACAAAGAAAACAGAGGATGACACAGCAACAACAATCAACCAGCAATGTGTTAAGGAGTTGTCATCACCAGTTAGCCGAACTGACTGATTGGTGTTACTACTTTCACGTTGTAAATTGGAAAGAGATATGTTTCAAACAGTTGAAAAAACAACAGTGTGGCGCCATGTAATGAATACTGATTAATTTCAGCAATTTTCACTCTATCTCTTTCCATTGTACATATGCCACTCAATAAATACCGAATAACTTCAGCAGCCATCTCGCTATCTCTTCCTCTTATACACCATAGAGTGTATACTGATCAATTTCAGTCTCTCTTTCAGCCATGACATGTCCAATAACTAGATGCGTATATGATGATAGATTCGTGGCCACAAGAAGAGATAGTCCAATACCTCTCTTTCAGTTATAGTTGTATTATGACGCAGCAACTTTTACTCAATGCTGCATTGGTTCTGCCAAGCTAATAGATTTAAGTTCACTTGATAAAGACGTCTTAAGTTAAGTCTAGATCACCATAATCGAATACGGTGGCCAGCCATACAAGTTGGTCCGAATAATATAGAAAAGGAGAAAGAATGAAAGATAAAATAAATATGTGTATGTATTGGTATATATCTTTTAATTCATGTTGATTGGAAATGAAAAGGCTATACTCTAATCTCATCTATCAAAGAAACAACAGTGTCTTGGTCTGTAATATGATAGTTAAGTGGCAAGACGGTAGAAAAAGAATGATCAGTATTTAAAGTAGGATACAACAACAACAAAGGCTTTGTCCCAAGCACGTTGGGGTAGACTAGATATGAAACCCAATATTTTTATTTTTTAAAATAAAATAAAAGAGAGGAGAAGATATAATAGTAACAGAATATTAAAAAAACTTAAATCCCGTCATATGAATTGTTACTTTCCATGCAGTCCTATCATGAACCAAGTCTCTAGATACATTCAATCTCTCAAGTCTTGTTTTACCGTCTCCTCCTAAGTTAACCTTGGTTGTACTCTACCCCTTACTTTCCTACCTCTTAAAATTCCACTATTAAATGGTGTTTCTAGATATCTCTGCTATATATGCCCAAACCACTTTAGTCGATGTTGAACTAACCTCTCTTCAATTGATGTCACCCCTATCCTATCACGAATCGACTCATTCCTAATTTAGTCGTTTCTTGTGTGACCTCACATCCACCGTAGTATTCACATCTTCGCAACACTCATTTGTTGGAAATGTTGCATTTTAGTTAGCCAACATTCTGCAGTAGTCAAAGTAGGATGAAGGAAAGAAAATGACAGGACAGCACAATAATGAAAGAGGAAGCAATTCAAAATTCAAAGTTCAGGCTAATACGTATTTTATGGCAGTGTCTTAAAATTACTTAATTTGTCTTTACTTTGTGTGAAACTGTTTCATCCGGAGAATGTGTGGGCTGGTGTCTAGTTGTATACTTACCTTGTCACATATAACTGGAAAGATCCCTACTGTCAAGCGATCAACCAACTAGATACAACTGCACAATCATCGTCAGGAAATCTAATGAGAGTGTGATAGGACTGACAAGAGAAAGAGCCTTACAGAGTGAAACAGATAAAGGAAAAACAAATCCGGGATCTGGGAGATTCTCTGAAAAGGAAAATTAACGGATAAGAAGATAATCTAACTGAACCTACATCTGAATGGCACCCCGTGTTCAAGCATATTTGGAACTGCAAAGAACAATCAAAACTATTGCAGCAGAGGCGAGCACTAGTAAATGTATCCGAAAGCGCATAATGTAGAGTGTTGAGTGTTTTCTGCGACACTTCCCCCGGTCCACTCTGGAGCAGCCCGCGGAGTTCTTCTTTAGGAGGGGCTTAGTGATTTTCAGCGTTGTAGCACGATGGCGAGATGAACACGAAGGTTTACGTGGTTCGGGGCGCCTGAGCGCAATATCCTACGTCCATGGAGTGTTGCTTGTTCTTTGTTGCCTGAGTTTGAGGGTGGCTCGAGCTTGCGAGCTTACAATGGTGTTCGGATCGAGCCCGCCGCAAACTCAGGCAACAAAGAACAGCCAACACTCCGTGGACGTAGGGTATTACGCTCAGGCGGCCCGAACCACGTAAGTCTTCGTGTTCATCTTGCCATTGTGCTACGACGCTCAAAACCACTAAGCCCCTCCTAAAGAAGAACCTCCGCGGGCTGCTCCAGAGTGGACCGGAGGAAGTGTCATAGAAAACACTTCGACATTGGCACGCTAGGTAGGGGTCTTCTGGTTTTTGAAGTTGTTCGTGTAGCTCACGATGGTGAACGTCCAGTCTCTCGGAGGCCCTTCCCGCCCCTCGCGCCGCCAGCAACAGAGGGAGCAGGAAGCCTCATCCCGTTCCAGAGCGGGACTGACTGTGCCGGTGACAGTCCCTACAGCGACGGTGCCCACTGCCACCCGACAGCCTTCGGTTGCGACAGCATCACAAGCACCGACCGAAGCCAACCCGGAGAGTGCGCTACTAGCAGCTCGCACGCTCCATCACAACCCCCCGAGCGCGGGGGCTTCCCCGTCCGTTGCAGAGCAGTGGCGCAATGACGTCGACCACCTGGTCGTCGCTGCACTCAACTCACCGTGCCATCAGAGACAGCGACCAGAGACGGGACAGCTGCCAACGCGTACCCTAACGATGGATTACAGGACGATAGCAATCCATCGACGGCGACGTCCAGGCTCTCCATCACAGATCTCAGAGCCGAGCTGGACCGCTGCCGTCGGAAAGAAGATGGTCACATCACCATCGAGCGACAGCGCGAGCGGCGTCGCAACCTTGAGGAGTATGGTACCCCGGGTGCCATGTGCCCCATCTACGCAGGCTAGAACCCCGTCTCCCCAGGCTCAGTGGGAGGCTGCATGGCTCTAGCGCCACACCTTCATATGACAATGCAGCCGCGTAAATTCCGGCCGCATTTGCCGGAGAAGTTCGACGGGACAGTCAACCCTGTCGAGTTCCTGTATATCTACTCCATGGGCATCCTAGCTGCAGGAGGGGATGAAACCATCATGGCCAACTATTTCCCTGTGGCCTTGACCGGGTCAGCCCGGTCATTGCTCATGAACTTGGCCCAGGAGTCTATATCCTCTTGGGAAGAGTTGTGTCGTCAGTTCACGACCAACTTCGGGAGTTTCTACACCCGACCAGGCACGGAGGTCGACCTCCACGCCCTGCAACAGCAACCAGGAGAGTCGTTGCGCTCCTTCATCCAGCGTTTCTCTCAGGTTAGGAACACCATACCTCGTATCTCGAATGCCTCTGTGGTAGTTAGCTTCAGGCAGGGTGTAAGAGATAAGAAGATGCTCGAAAAGCTGGCCACGCACGACGTGCAGGACGTCTTGGAGCTCTTCAGCTTGGCGGACAAGTGCGACTTGGGCCGCAGAGGGCCGCAACTGGCACACACCGCCTGGCAAGAAGAAGGCCAGACTTGTCTGTTTTCACACGGACTAAGTAATGAGGTCATGCCTAGCATTCACTCATCTTCAAATGAAAATCCACTTGATATAGCTGGTCCAATTACAAGGAGTAGAGCTAAACAATTGCAGAAGGAAATTCATTCTCAGGTGAACGCTAACCTTATGTTTAATAATCAGTCTATGTTGAATGAGTCTATGCTTTTGAGTTCTTGTTTCAATGTCCTTAGGAATGATGAAGTGTATGAACCTCTGGACATCTGAACCGAGAAGCCTATGGTGTGCATGAATAAAATGGTGGTTCATCACCTTAGCATTGGAACGTAACCAGAAGCTAGATGACTGACACATGGTACGAATTCCAAGCATCACTGCGGACAGAATATAAGGAGTTAGACGGTGTTCTATAAGTGGATGGAAGCGTCTTCAAGTCTACTTTACAGCCCATCAAACGGTTCATTATTTGGATGTCTTAATAAGGAGTTATGCTCATTTTAGTAACTACTGTCAGAAGCTGAAAAGACGCGCGAACCAGCCACGAAATCCACTAGAGCATGCGCATGCAGCCATTTACTCAAAGTTGAACGCCCCTGTCTCTATATATATCTTGTACTAGACAATGAAAAGGACATCTTATTTTTATTGAATTCAGCATACACAAACTCGTGGAGTTTTGTTTATGCGTGAGTCTTGGGAGGCTTGCAATATTTGTTCTTTCGATTCTTGAAGGAGTTGTAGAACGCCGAACTGCGATTCACCCAGTTCGTGCCTTTACGTCTATAGGGCGTGATTGCGTGGGCTGTTTCGTAGATACATGGAAGGGTGATTGTCTCGGTAGTTCGTCGCATGGACAGTCTCGCGGTGCGCTGCCTCTTCACCAGGTCACACAGCGACAATTTATCAAGTTCGGAGATCCTACGAGAAGATCAGACCACAACAAATTGTTACACGTGCTGCCTAGGCACGTGCATGTCACTAAGAGTTTCTGTGTGAGTTCGGACTAGTCTGTTCTAAGGCGGACTAGTCCGTATGGGTGTGAGATGAGAGCTCCCACGGCTAAGTCTTGGTGGACCAGACTTGTCCGTCTTAGTGGCCGGACTAGTCCGGGTCCTCCAGACTTGCCCGTTCTCACTTGGCCAAATAGTTCCTGTATGAGATCGGACTAGTCCGGTGTGAGGCGGACTAGTCCGGACTTTCGGTAGGTGGCAACGGTTGGTTTCAGGACTTCTATAAAAGGAGATGCCCCAACTTCATTTACACAATACTGGAACCCTAGCGCCGCCACAGCGATCCTAGAGCCCCCCTAAGCCTTCTCTCTTGCCTACTCACCCTCTAGAACCAATTCTTGAGTGGATTTGGGTGTGTGAGGAGAGGAGAAGGAAGAACTTCGTGTTTTTGGCTCTCGGAGTGATCTCGTGCACTTGGTGTGAGTCTTTGTGACCTGTGGCTTGTGAGATCCATGGAGTTTTGTGGACGTGATCAAGTGGGAGACTCAGATTGTGAGCAGCCCCAACACTTTGTAATTTCACCCTTGCGATAGTGAAGAACCGGGTTGGTCTTAGTGGCGACTTGGTGAGGAAAGGTTTGTTTAACCCGGTCCTTTGTGGACTCCTCAACAGAGACGTAGATTCCTGAGTGGAATCAAACCTCGGGCAAAAATCTTCGTGTCATTTTGCACTTACATTTCATTGATCATTAGAATTGCTTAGGGTTCGTTCGATCATCTTGCTCTTATAGTATTTCAGGTTACAATCTTGCAATCCACCTCAATACTTGGACATATTTGTTATATTAGATTGCTAGATAGTTTATCTGCTTTTCGTTAAACTAAAATGTGAAGAAAAAACCATAAAAATCAAGTTTAGGCTATTCAGCAGTCTGACCGGACTAGTCCACCCCTGAGCCAGACTACTCCGGCCCCTATATTCTAATCTCGTTTAATTAAGTCATTTCATGTATTTTAGTCTATTCACCCCCCTCTAGGCAATTTCAATTGGTATCAGAGCATGTCTCTCCATCAAGAGTCTAACCACTCGGAGAGAAGATGGTCGGAGTGGAGGGATACGAGATTCCGTCGACGTCACAAGGTGACAATACATATGACAAGAAAAAGAACAAGGATGTTCTGCAAGACCACTCAAGTGACGATGAAGAAGTTCGCCAGCTCAAGGCAGCGCTCAAGTAAAGAGAAGAAGAAGCCGAAGGATCAAGAAAGGAGTGATCAACCGGACTACTCCCAATATCCTTTTAACTATGAACGAGTAACTTCCAACAATCACTACTTATCTATTCCTCTTGGCAAACCTCCTCAATTCGATGAAAATGATTACTCAATGTGGAAGCATAATATGAAGATGCATCTAATATCCTTAAACCCTAGCTTGTGGCAAATTGTCTTAACAGGTGTCCATCTTCCAAGAAATGAAGAAGACGTTACCCCGGAGCAAGCCATTCTACTTCATCGCAATGCTCAAGCAGTTGGGGTGATCACCTCATCCTTGACTCGAGAAGAGTTCAACCGAGTCGATGGATTGGAGGTGGCCAAAGACATATGGGACACACTCAAGACAGCGCATGAAGGAAACCGAGTCATTAGGGAGGCCAAGATCGAGATGATTGAAGGAGAGCTTGGGAGGTTCACCATCATGGATGGTGAGTCCCCTCAAGACATGTACAACCGTCTCAAGGTCCTCGTCAACAAGATCCGATCTTATGGATGCACCCAGTGGACGAATCATGAGGTGGTGAAGAGGATGCTTCGGGCATTCATGCCTCGAAACATTGCTCTTTGCTCCTTGATCCGTGAGAGCCCCGAATATGCTCAAATGACCCCGGAGGAAGTGCTTGGAAGAATCATCAACAATGAGATGATGGAGAAGGAAACCATGTTCTACAATGACCCCCAAAGGCTCGCCTACTCAAAGAAGAAAGATGTTGCTTTCAAAGCAACATCCTCATCACGAGACTTCGAAGCAAGTGATGATGAGGGTCTCGACACCGATGAAGAAGAGGCGCTCTTCATCAACAAATTCAAGAGGATGATGAGAAGAAGGAAGGGGGACAACCATTATGATAAAAAGAACAAGGAAAGGTCCAAGCCCAAGACGAAAAGAGCATGCTACAACTGTGGTGAATATGGACACTTCATTGTGCATTGTCCATATGAAGAGAGTAAGAAGAAGAAAGATGGAAAGTCTCAAGAGAAGAAATTCTTCAAGAAGAAGCCATCAGGACATGCTCACCTTGGGAAGGAATGAGACTCAAACGAAGACTCATCCTCCGAGGATGAAGAGAAAGTGGAAACACTTGCCATTGGAAGGAGCAAGCTCTTCCCAAACATTGAAGACTTCAAGTCTACATGTCTCATGGCTAAAGAGGGAAGAAGAAAGGTTAAATCTAAACCATCCTCCTCTACCTCTTCACTTGATAGCTTTGATAGTAGTAGTAATAATGAATTCATGCTTAAGGATCTAAGTAGGAGCACCTTGAAAAATATTATATTGTTGTCGGAAGAAATCTTTGAGAAGGATGAACTCATCAACCGTCAAGAAGACATGCTCGTCCTTAAAAAGGAGAGATGTCATAAGCTTGGAGAGCTCCTTGAGGTTGAAAGAGAAAGAAGCAAGGCACTTGAGCGTGAACTCGCTTTGAGCAAGGAAACTTGCTCAAATCTTGAAGACACAACTGTTGTGCTCAAGGATGAAATTGTTAACTTGACAAAAGTCAACAAGATCCTTGAAACACAAGTTGAGTCTCTCAAGATCAATGCACCTTCTTCCTCTATGATTTCACCCTCCTCAAAGAAATCTCCCGAAGCAACTCAAATTTGCAAGTGCTCAAACTTAATCCTAAAACTCAAAGATGAACTTAAGTTGACACAAAACAAGCAGTCACCGAAAGGTGGTATCTTTGACAAGGAAAAAGTGGCATATGCACGAAGTGCATATACCAATGTAAGACCTCCACATGTCAAAGATGGTCTTGGCTACTCTCGGGAGTGGAGGCAACATGCTAAAACTCCCAAGAAGGGAAAAGACTTGATTGTATTTGTCAAGGAAGGTTCATCTAACAAAGAAAATGTAAAGAACATTGCAAACTCATCTAACATGCCTAAAAATAAACCTCATCCTTGTTTTATGATTGTGATGCCTCATATGTTTTATTGAAAAACAAATTTAGAAAGATCTATGCTAGGTATGTTGGGTCACTCCGCAAGAGTCCAAAACCTTGTGCGTGGTTGCCCAAGTGCCTCTTGACTACATGAAAGGACCTAACTCTGCTTGGGTACCAAAAGGTAAGACATAACTCTATTTTGTAGGCGTACTCCTCCGGTGGATCAAAATGGGTGCTCGACAGTGGATTCACAAACCATATGACCAGAGAGAGAAGGATGTTTGTTGAATATGAGGAAAACGAAGATCCAAGTGAAGGAATATATTTTGGGGACAATAGCCAAGGGAAAATCCTTGGCACCGGTAAAATTGCTATCTCTCCCCATCATACTCTTTCAAATGTTTTGCATGTTGACTCCCTTGATTATAACCTTCTATCCATATCCCAACTATGTGATAAAGGTTATAATTGTATTTTCACTAACGAGGGTGTGACTGTCTTGAGAAGAAGCAATGACTCAATCGCCCTTAAGGGCGTACTCAAGGGAAAGCTTTACCTTGTGGATTTCACCACGGATAAAGCTCAACTTGACACGTGCTTAATGGCGAAGACCAACATGGGATGGCTTTGCCATAGAAGGCTAGCCCATGTTGGGATGAGGAACTTGCAAAAACTTTTTAAGGGAGAACACATTCGAGGCTTGAAGAATGTTGTTTTTGATAAGGATAGGGCATGTAGTGCTTGTCAAGCCGGAAAGCAAGTTGGATCTCAACATCCATCCAAAAATGTCATGACGACCACAAGACCCTTGGAGCTACTTCACATGGACCTTTTTGGCCCAATCGCCTATATAAGCATCAGCGGTAAAAAATATGGTTTTGTTGTTGTAGATGATTATTCTCGTTTCACTTGGGTGTTCTTTTTGCATGAGAAAGGAGAAACTCAAGTTGTGCTCAAGAAATTCTTGAGAAGAGCTCAAAATGAGTTCTCCTTAGGAATTAAGAACATAAGGAGCGATAATGGCACCGAGTTCAAGAACACTCAAGTGGAAGAATATTTGGATGAAGAATGCATCAAGCATGAGTTTTCAGCCCCCTACCCCCCTCAACAAAATGGAGTTGCTGAGAGGAAGAATAGAACTCTCATTGAGATGGCATGGCAAGAACCATGCTTGATGAGTACAAGACGTCAGACCGGTTTTGGGCGGAAGCGGTTAACACCGCTTGCCATGCCATAAACCGGTTGTATCTTCATCGACTTTTGAAGAAGACGTATTACAAACTTCTAACCGGTAACAAACCAAACATCTCTTATTTTCGTGTCTTTGGGAGCAAGTGTTATATTCTCAACAAGAAGCCTAGAACTTCGAAGTTTGCTTCAAAGTCTGATGAAGGTTTCTTGCTTGGTTATGACTCAAACACCTACGCCTATCGTGTTTTCAATAAAACTTCTGGAATTGTTGAAATAGCGAGAGACGTAGTGTTTGATGAGACTAATGGCTCCCAAGTGGAGAAAGTTGATCAAAGTGTGCTAGATAAAGAAGAGGCTCCACAAGAAGCACTTAAAAGGATGGCACTTGAAGAAAATTTTCCTCAACATCATCCTCAAGACTCATATGATCATCCAACAAACGAAAATATGTCTCCCTCCCATGATCAAGCTCAAGATGAGCAAGGCCAACCTCAACAAGATCAAAATGATCAAAGTCAAGATAGATGATTGGATCAAGGGGGAGACGAAGAAAAGAGTGACAATTAAGATGAAGATCAAAGAGTTCAACCACCTCATCCAAGAGTGCACCAAAGTGTTCAATGGGATCATCCCGTCGACAACATACTAGGAGATATCTCCAAAGGGGTGACCACTCGCTCTCGAATGGCTAATTTTTTTGAACATTACTCTTTTGTTTCCTCTTTGGATCCCCGCAAGGTAGAAGAAGCACTACAAGATCCGGATTGGGTGGTGGCCATGCAAGAGGAACTCAAAAAGTTTGAAAGAAATCAAGTGTGGGAACTTGTGAAGCGACCCAAGACAAATGTTGTGGGAACCAAGTGAGTATTCCGCAACAAGCAAGACGAGTATGGGGTTGTAACAAGAAAAAAGGAAAGACTTGTTGCAATGGGATATGCACAAGTAGAAGATTTGGATTATGATGAAACTTTTGCTCCTGTAGCTAGGCTTGAATCAATTCGTATCTTTCTTGCTTTTGCAACTCGCCATGATTTCAAGCTATACCAAATGGATGGGAAAAGCGCTTTCCTCAACGGTCCAATCTAGGAGGAAGTGTACGTGGAGCAACCACCTGGATTTGAGGACGATAAGTATCCTAACCATGTATTTAAACTTCGGAAAGCCCTCTATGGCCTCAAACAAGCTCCTAGAGCTTGATATGAGTGTCTTAGGGATTTTCGTATTAAAAATGGTTTTAGGATAGGAAAAGCAGACTATACACTCTTCACTAAGCATTTTAATGATGATTTATTCGTGTGCCAAATATATGTTGATGACATTATATTTGGTTCTACTAACAAAGCTTTTTGTGATGAGTTTTCAAAGATAATGACTGAAAGGTTCGAGATGTCAATGATGGTGGAATTGAAGTTCTTCCTAGGATTCCAAGTCAAACAACTCAAGGAAGGAACGTTCATAAGTCAAACCAAGTATACTCAAGACATACTTAAGAGGTTCGACATGGACAAAACCAAACCTATCAAGACTCCCATAGTAACCAACGAACATCTTGACCTTAATGAAGATGGTCCAAGTGTGGACCAAAAGGTATTTTGTTCCATGATAGGCTCTTTGCTTTACCTTTGTGCATCTAGGCCCGACATAATGCTTAGTGTGTGTATGTGTGCACGGTTCCAAGCCGATCCTAAGGAGTGCCACTTGACAGCCGTTAAGCGGATTCTTAGATATTTGGTTCACACTCCTAACCTAGGACTTTGGTATCCCAAGGGATCCAAGTTCAATCTCATTGGATACTCCAATGCCGATTATGCCGGTTGTAAGGTAGATAGAAAGAGCACGTCAGGGACTTGTCAATTTCTTGGTAGGTCCTTGTTTTCGTGGTCTTCAAAGAAACAAAACTCCATTGCCTTATCCGTAGCCGAAGCGGAGTACGTCGCAGCCGGGAGTTGTTGTGCACAACTCCTATGGATGCGATAAACTCTTAGGGACTATGGTTAGACTTTGAGCCATATTCCACTCCTATGTGACAATGAGAGTGCCATCAAGATTGCTCACAATCCCGTGGAGCATTCTAGAACCAAACATATTGATATCCGTCACCATTTCCTGAGAGATCACTCTATCAAGGGAGATATCGTTATCTCTCATGTTAGGAGTGAGAAGCAATTGGCGGACATCTTCACAAAACCCCTTGATGAGAAATGCTTTTGTGATCTAAGGAGTGAACTGAATATCCTTATTCTTGAAACGTTGCTTGAAGTGTGCACATCTGTTTGTTGCTTGTTTATAAACTTCAAAAATCGCATGTTTTCAACATACTACCCTAATCTCTCTTACTCTATGAAAACTATGTTCAAAAAGACTCTTTGTCAAATATGGTCATTGTTTATTTGATGTATGCTTACTGACCATGTTTGCCAAAGATATTTGCAAAAACTTGCCCAAAAGGATCATATTCGTTGAGCTAAAATTCAAATTATATGAATTTCGGCATGTAGCTGGACTAGTTCGCATGGGAGGCCGGACAAGTCTGGCCACAGAGAAGTCCGGCTCTGGTCCGCTAATAGGACTTGTCCGGACACCAAGCCGGACTAGTCCGGCCCCGCCAGACATGTGTTGACTTCGGAGCTCAACCCTACGGAAGGGATGAGGTCCGGTCCCGTGGGACACGTGTCGCCACCGGAGCTCACCCTTGTGGAAGGGATGAGGTCCGTCCCCACGGGACACGTGTCGCCACCAGAGCTCACCCCTGTGGAAGGGATGAGGTTCGGTCCCGCGGGACACGTGTCGCCACCGGAGCTTGCCTCTGAGGAGAGGCCCCGGCCCGCTGGACACGTGTCACCACTGGAGCTCACCTCTGAAGAGAGGAGAGGCCTCGGGCCGCTGGACACGTGTCGCCACTGGAGCTCACCTCTAAAGAGAGGAGGGGCCCCGACCCGCTGGACACGTGTCGCCACCGGAGCTCACCTCTGAAGAGAGGAGAGGCCCCGGCCTGCTGGACACGTGTCGCCACGGGAGCTCGCCTCTGAGGAGAGGGGAGGTCCGGCCCCGCCGGACACGTGGCATCCCAGGAGCTCGCCTCTGAGGAGAGGGGAGGTCCGGTCGCCGGACACGTGGCGCCCTCGGAGCTCACCTCTGTGGAGAGGGGAGGCCTGACCCGGCTGGACACGTGGTGCCTTTGGAGCTCACCTTGGTAGTAGCCACGTGGCAGGGTCGGACTTCACAGCGGACAAGTCCAAACCGGACTAGTCCGCTTGGGAGGCCGGACAAGTCCGACCCCAGAGAAGTTTGGCTCTGGTCCGCCAACCGGACTTGTCGAGACACCTAACCCGGACTAGTCCGGCCCCTAGGGACTTAACCTCCCAGGGGCGGCTAGACTTCTCTCTTCACAGACTAGTCTGCTCACATCCTCTCTCAAGCCGGAAGCGCCCAGAAATTGGCGATTTTCGCTTTCCTCCACCAAAAATCTCGTCCAATCCACGGATTGGAGACCTAAGGAGTGCGGAAACCCTTCCCCGGGCTTCGTTGCAAAAGTTTCGACTCCAAACTCATCACATTTGAAGATTTCAAGAGGTATTCTTGACCTAACAAAAAATCCTTCCTTTTCTTCACTCTTAGGTCTTTTGATAGAAACCTCTTCACAAATGTTGTTCCTAGTGTCGATGCGATCATAGCCTAGGAGTATTGCAACTTAATTCAAAGTTCTTGCAAAAAATTGCTAGGGTTAGGGTTCTTCCTGTATAACCTGGACTAGTCCGCTCCTTTAACGGATAAGTCCGGTTTACACAAAACAAACTCCAACTTTAGCCATTTTTGATGAATTCTCTTGCAATATTCCACTTCCTAGACCTCTAATCTCCTGCCTCTCAGGAAATATGTCGAACTCTGACCAAAGCTCTCCCCTTCCAAGTCCCACGGCCGAGGAGGCTCGACAAGCCCTTCATCGGCGCATCGCCGAAGAAAGGGCAGCAAAGGAGGCCCAAGCGGCTAAAGAAGCCGTCTATCGAGAGGCAAGAACAAAGAAGAAGCATGATCTCGACGAGGAGGCACAAATTGCCCAAGCCATTGAAGAATCCTTGAAGGATCAACGGAGAAAGAAAAGGGCCGAACGTGAAGTCCAGAGCTCCAAAGCTGCTAGTGCCTCAGAGCCCAAGAGAAAGAGGCTGGTCAACTTGGGAGATAAAGAGCGGGAAAAGGACAAGGAAAAGGAATCCGAGGGTAGGGTTCCTCGTGATCCAAAGAAGGGTGAGGCTCCACTTCCTAAGGAGCCCAAGAAGAAAAAGGCAACTTCCAAAGCACCGACAAACAGAGCAGGAGGGATAATAATCAGAAAGAAAGGGCAACCGAAGCCCATTGGCCCCTTAAAGATGGCTGCCCCTGCTAGAGACCCAAACCGGCAGCCCAACAATCCAGCATTTGTATTCAAAGGAAAGGGGGCTGAAAAGGCGAGAAGGCTGAGGATGGATAAAGTCTATGACTATGAGAAGCATACAACCGACCCTAGGTTTTGATGTGACTTTCACTGCGATTACTACCGCTTGGTGTACCTAAAAATGAAGACCCCAGTCACTCAAGCTCAATGGGTAGATTTGGACTACATGGCCAAAAGGGAGCACAAAGCTTTTGATGCAGTGATTGAAGCCGCAGAGCGCCACGGAATCAAGGAAATCATGAGCTTCAAGTATGACTGGAACATTGAGGTAATTGTGCAGTTCTACACCACTGTGTACTTCTCCACCTATGGTGACCGGAAAACCACCTGGATGACGCATGGAGAGGCGTCAGGAGAAGTACCTCAAGGCTGTGTGTGACAATCTTGAGGTACCCATGTCTCCCCCTGAGGAGAGTGATGGGGAACTCACTCCATATCCAGAGTTCACCGCTAATGAGCTCGCCCAGTTCAGGGAAGATGGAAGCTCTTCCAAGGCCGTGCCTCCAACCACCACCGCCGATGAAAAAGAATAGGAAACAGAGGCTACAGAGAGCGATGAAAATGGCGATGAAGAAGAAGATGACGAGTAGACTTAGGCGTATCTTTCTCCCTCCTTTCCTTTTTGGTGCCTTGATGCTAAAGGGGGAGAAATGTGAAAAGGATGTCCTATTTTTATCATCTTCTAGTCTTGTAATAGATCTTTTGGACATGACTATTTTGGACATGGCTATCTTTGTTTTATGTTTTATGCATGACTATTTTTTGTGTAACACTACGTGTTGGATTTTATGGCTGTTTTATGCTTATTGTCTTATCACATTTTTTAGCACAACACGTAGGCACCCCACCATAACATGTGAATGTATGCCAACTCCCCTCTTTTACTCTTGCATACATTCAGGGGGAGTTTTGCATACGCACACTTGTTATAAAAATAAATTTTTTACCTCTTATGTTGAAACTTAATATGTTGTCATCAATCACCAAAAAGGGGGAGATTGTAAGTGCATCTAGACATCCCCGTGGGTTTTGGATGATTGATGACGACAAATTAAGAGACTAATGAGCTGAGATGATCATAAGCACATGACATTCCAAGGCGGGCACCTAAACTCTCAAAAAGGAAAAAGATGAAGAACAGCGTCGAAGACTCGAAGAGTAGAAATTAGGGTTTTGCTTGAGTCTTTAGTAGGCTAGCCGTGTAAAAGAAAGAGTGTGTGTTTCAAGTGCATTGAGATCATAGAAGAGAGCTCGAAGCGTTAGAAGTTTCAAATCCTTAGTGGAGAGAGGTAGAGAAGTAAAGTTGGGCAGGACGGACTTGTCCGGGGAAGAGTTCGGACTAGTCCGGAAGTCCTACGACTTAGTCCGTTTTGGGGCGGACTAAGAGTTCCTGACTGAGATCGGACTTGTCCATTTTGGGACGGACCGTTTCTCTCTTGGTGAGAGTGTTTTTGGGGCTAAGTTCTGATAGACCGGACTTATCCGCCTCAGTGGCCGGACTAGTCCGGGCTAGCTAGACTTGTCCGTTTTCACACGGACTAAAAGTTCCTATGTGAGTTCGGGCTAGTCCGTTCTAAGGCGGACTAGTCCGTGTGGGTGTGAGATGAGAGCTCCCACGGCTAAGTCTTGGTTAACCGGACTTGTTCGCCTTAGTGGTCGGACTAGTCCGGGTCATCCAGACTTGTCCGTTCTCACCCGGACAAATAGTTCCTGTGTGAGATCGGACTAGTCCGGTGTGAGGTGGACTAGTCCGGACTTTCGGTAGGTGGCAACGGTTGGCTTCGGGACTTCTATAAAAGGAGATGTCCCGACTTCATTTACACAATACTAGAACCCTAGCGCCGCCACAACGATCCTAGAGCCCCCCTAAGCCTTCTCTCTTGCCTACTCACCCACTAGAACCAATTCTTGAGTGGTTTGGGTGTGTGAGGAGAGGAGAAGGAAGAACTTCGTGTTTTTGGCTATCGGGGTGATCTCGTGCACTTGGTGTGAATCTTTGTGACCTGTGGCTTGTGAGATCCGTGGAGTTTTGTGGACGTGATCAAGTGGGAGCCTCAGATTGTGAGCAGCCCTAACACTTTGTAAGTTCACCCTTGAGATAGTGAAGAACCGGGTTGGCCTTAGTGGCGACTTGGTGATAAAAGGGTTGTTAAACCCGGTCCTTTGTGGACTCGTCAACGGGGACGTAGATTCCCGAGTGGAATCGAACCTCGGGCAAAAATTTTCGTGTCATTTTGGACTTACATTTCATTGATCACTAGAATTGCTTAGGGTTCGTTCGATCATCTCGCTCTTATAATATTTCAGGTTACAATCTTGCAATCCACCTCAATACTTTGACATATTTGTTATATTAGATTGATAGATAGTTTATCTGCTTTTCATTAAACTAAAATCTAAAGAAAAACCCATAAAAATCAAGTTTAGGCTTTTCAGCGGTCTGACTGGACTAGTCCGCCCCTGAGCCAGACTAGTCCGGCCTTTTAGACTTTTCCAGCAGGTTGATCGGACTAGTCCGGCCCCTGTGTTCTAATCTTGTTTAATTAAGTCATTTCAGGTATTTTAGCCTATTCACCCCCCTCTAGGCAATTTTAACCCGGAGGTCAGCAATGATCAGGAGATGAAGTTCCAAGACGCCAAGCGGGCGTTGAAGGTCATCTATGACCAAGAAGAGGGCTCTGACTCTGACTACATCCCAGACGAGCGCCGAAAGACGCTCCATGTGATGTACAGGGGGTCATGGGACATCCCGTCATGATGAGACATCAAGACCCTCCGACGGGAGGTCGTGGCAGTAGACCCCTCCCTCAAGCCGGCTCCCCACCGCAAGTGGATGGAGACGTAGATCAGCTTCACCACCTCCGACTTCCCGAAGAACATGGCAGGATCGGGCAGCTACCGCTCATCGTCTCCCCGACCATAGCCAACGTGAAGCTCTACCACGTTCTGGTCGATGGAGGAGCGGGCCTCAATCTCATCAGTCTTGCAGCCTTCCAGAAGCTACAGATCCTGATGGGAAAACTAGCCACGTCACGACCATTCTCTGGAGTGGGTCCGGGGTCCATCCTTCCACGAGGTAGTATCTCCCTCCCGGTGACATTCGGGACGCCTGAGAACTACCGCACCGAGAGCGCCGTCTTCAACATGGCGGAGGTCAACCTTCCCTTCAACGCCATCCTCGGCAGGCCGACATTTTACCAGTTTATGGTTGTAGCTCATTACGGCTACCTGGTGCTGAAGATGCTGACCCCGAGTGGTGTCCTCAGGGTCCAAGCAGACCGTACCGCTGGAGTTGCGGCGCTGGAGAAGCGACCGGTCTACTACATCAACGAGGTCCTCCACGACGCCAAGACAAGATATTTGGAGGTCCACAAGCTGCTCTACGCAGTGCTGATCGCGTCAAGGAAGCTCCGTCACTACTTCCATGCTCACAAGGTCTCGGTGGTAACGACCTACCCACTGAAGACGGTGCTCCACACCCCCAAAGCAACGGGGAACATAGCAATGTGGGAAGCTAAGCTGGCGGAGTTTAACCTCGGCTTCCTGCCGCTTCACGCCATCAAGAGTCAAGCATTGGTAGACTTCGTGGCAGAATGGATCACGTCTCCATGCCACCCAGGGGGCCAAGAGGATGGCGACCCGGAGCCCAGACCCCGGGTGTTCATCGGACCCCACTGGACACTCTACTTTGACGGCTCCTCGCGCAAGCAAGGTGCCGGAGCTGGGGTCCTGCTCATCTCGCCAGCGTGAGAGCAGTTCAAGTACATGGTGCACCTCAACTTCAAGGCTACGAACAACATGGCGGAGTACGAAGCCCTTGAATGTAGCCTAGAGGAGGGGGTGAATATGCTTTTCGACGCTTTGTTGATCCCTGAAACACTTAGTAGGTTTATTAAATACGGGGAAATCAGACTAGTCCGGTAGAGTGCGGACTAGTCCGTTTTCTAAACAGAGAAAAATCGGACTAATCCGGTACCGTGCGGACTAGTCCGGTATTCGTGGACTAGAGAGATAAAGATTGATCACTGTTCACTTCTAGTACTCTATGCAGCAGAAATAAATTGATAACTTAGATGTATTGCAACAGTGATACAGTGAATGACAAGAATCAACTTTGATTCCAATGTTTGAATGTTAATTTCAAAGGATTGATTATACACTAGAAAATGATGAACAATTAATGAACAAGAGTAGGAGACAAGTGTTTATCCCGAGGTTCGATTCCACGTAGGAAATCTACGTCCCCGTTGAGGAGTTCACTAAGGACCGGGTCTTCACCAACCCTATCCTCGTCGAATCGCCAAAAAGGCCGATTATCTTCCACTAATCACAAGGGGGAATAAATTGTTCAAGGGGCCTTCTCACAAGTTGAGGGCTCCCCAAGAATTACAATGAATTAACACAACTAAACACACTCAACAGATGAACAATTAACAAACAAGAGTGTGCGAGAGATCAGACCCAAGAGCTCAAGATGTGTAGAACGAGACTCTTCTTTGATCAATTGCTAATCCCCAAAGAATTGATCCTTTTTGGGTTAGAATGTGTGGAGAGATGTGAATTTTGGGCTCTTGGGAGGTGTGACGGCGCAGGGGGTTCAAGAGTTGTGTTGGTATGGCCTTACACCTCTTTTTGTAGTAGGGTTTCCAATGGTTAAGTTAGGGTTTGCGATGTCCGGACTAGTCTGTGGTTGGCTCCGGACTAGTTCGGTGTGTAGAAAACCCTAAGTGTTGTGAGATACCAGACTAGTCCATGGTAGTGCGGACTACTCCGTTTTCTGTCCAGAGACAAAATCGTACTTGTTCGGATGATATCGGACTAGTCCATTTTCTGGACAGAAAGAAAATCGGACTAGTCCGGTTGATATCGGACTAGTCCGCACATGTTGAAATTGTGCAGTTAGTTTGATTTCTTTCTCTTGAGCTCTTGGGGTGTATTTCTCCAACACACTCTATACTAAGTGATCTAATATTTTCAGTTCTTGAGCTCTTATCAATTTAGATCCTCCTTCTCCTTTCTTTTTGCGCTTTCTTCTTAATTTCTTTGAGAACCTGCGCTCATTCTCCACAATTTTGTCAGGGTCTCATTTGTTTGTCATAAATCAATCAAAACCCACAAGGGATGCCTAGATGCACTTTCAATCTCCCCCTTTTTGGTGATTGATGACAACCAATTGAGATCTCACAAATATGACAATAAGAATTCAGATTTTCATAAAGTGTGCACATATGAGCTTTGGACGAAAATAGGCAAATTATACATAAGACATATGTGCACTCTTTATGGTGGGGTGCAGAACTATGTGTGTGAGCAATAATTTTGATGTGAATATCATAATTAGCATAGTAATAACATCATCAAGAGTCTCAATCCTTCATAGCAGTTTTAAACATGCATCATTAATCAAAAGCATAACATAGTCATCTCACAAAAAGCATAATGCTAACATAAGTCTTACAAAAGCATAATGGTAGTTTAAGTCTTACAATAGCATAATGATAGCATAATGGTATAAGTTTTACAAAACTCATTTCTCAAGCTAGGACATGAAAAGAAAGACCTACAACCTAAGACCCCCCCTCACTCTCTCCCCCTTTGGCATCAAGGCACCAAAAAGAAGGAGAGGAGGGATCTACTTGTCGTCGCCGGCTCACTCCTCGCTGTCGGTCCTTTCTTCATCTTCATCATTAGCCTGAGGAAGAGGAGGAGAGGAACCACTTGTTGTGCCAAAGTAGGCACACTCTAATGGAGAGAGAGAGGAGGAAGCTCTGTAAACTCAGATGCAGAGTCCTCTGAGATGACCCGGGATCCAATGGGCTCAATCTCTAGTTTTTGGCAATTTTTTTGACATTGGCCTTCATGTATCTTGGTTGAGGGAGGGTTGAATGGAAGTTGAGTATCATAGAGAAACTCCATCTTTTCCTTCTCCACAACTCCCAGATTGTGAATCATAATCTCATCATTGTCGGCGTCCTAAAGATGCAGCAGTCTGGCAAACTCAGTATAAGAAATTGTGTACTTGGATCCATGTGTCATCCAAGTCACTTTGTCTTCTCCATCATGAGCAAAGTGGCAAGTTGAGTAAAACTGGGCAATGATCTCATCATTCCAGTTGTACCTGAAGGCGAGCAGGTCCTTGAGTCCATGTCTCTCTGCAGCCTCTATGACCTCCTTAAAGGCTTCACAGCTCTTCCTTTCAAAGTATGTCCAGTCGATCCATTGACTTTGGACCACTGGAGTCTTCATTTGGAGGTACACCGAACTGTAGTAGTCCGAGTGAAAGTTACTCCAAAATCTCTTGTCGGTTGCCTTTTTGTCGGAGCTGTAGGCATCAACCTTCCTCAGGTTCCATGCCACTTCACTCCCCTTGCCATTGAACTTTTGCTCCGAGGGATCCCTATTTCCCTGCCTTGGAGTTGTCATCTTCAGGGGACCAATCGGGCCGGAAGCAAGCCCCTTTCCCTTGCCCTTGGTTTAGCGTTGAGCCGTCGAGCTAGAACCAGCCACATTTGCTTTTGAAGTTGGTCTCTTGATTGTAACCTTTCGACTCACCCTAGGTGGGGTGAGCGAAGGCTCGGCAGCACGCTCTTTTCTCTTGTTGGAGCGGGACTCCGGAGGATGAGACATTATATCTTGATCCATCTCGGCCTCAAAGTCGGAGAGACTCATTTGCTCCCGACATGATTTCTGACAAGGAAGATAAAGTGGGTATGAATAATCAAGGATGACAAAAGATTGCATTGAATTGACATAAGCTAGGATTCCCTAACAAGATCCCTGAATCAGGGCATACCGGACTAGTCCGGTGTTTAGGGTCGGACTAGTCCGGAGCACCGGACTTGTCCGCCCAAATAACGGACTAGTCCGTTATGAGGCTGCTCAAGCCCTAATTTGTTGAAATTTGAGATTACTCAATGCAAATATGATCTAGGGTACATGGAATACATCAATAGAGCCTGCATTGACTAGAAGAGCTAAGCTATTTGAGCAAAAACAAGGGAAATTGAAGGTTCTAGGGTTTGGAGCGAGGTTTACCAAATCCTTTGATTCGAGGCATTGAAGGAGTTCTTGATCCGGACTAGTCCGGGGTTTTTGATCCCTTTGCAGTGGGGATCGATTCCCACGGAAATTCGAGAAGTTTTGATGGAGAACTTGCAAATTAACCTTGGGAGCACTTGAGTGAGGAGAGAGAGAGTGGGGAGGGTTGTGAGGATGAAGGAGATTAGGTTTGAGCCGTCCTTAGGGTTATAGAGGCGAAATATCGGACTAGTCCGAACCATATTGGACTAGTCCATTTTCTGATCAGAGAGAAAATCGGACTAGTCCGTGGTTGTCCGGACTAGTCCGGACTAACAGACTAAGTGCGGACTAGTCCGGGGTGACCACGGACTAGTCCATGGTCCCTTGTACAGAAGTGTATAAAACATATATATATATATATATATATATATATATATTTTCAAAGGTTTCTATTGAGGAATAAGGTACAAAGGCACATAGAAATTCTTGATGAATATGATCAGTAAACATACAACAATCAAGCTATGACCATGATTCACCAAGATCAAGTGACTAACATAGTTTTTAGGAGGAAAAATAGAGAGAGATGATTTTTCAATATAACTAACATGATTTTGAGGATGGCATACAGGTATGCAAGTTTTCAAGCCACGTTTCGAGCATGAAGGATATTTAGTTCATTTCGGAGCTCACAAAAGCGTTTTTCATCAAGTGACTTGGTAAAGATATCGGCTAGTTGTTTTTCAGTGTTGACATGGGAAATCGCTATGTCTCCTTTCATTGAGTGATCTCTCAAAAAATAATGCTGGATATCTATGTGTTTAGTTCTAGAGTGCTCAACAGGGTTATGGACAATTTTGATAGCACTCTCATTGTCACAAAGGAGTGGAATACGGCTCATATTGTAACCATAATCACTTAGAGTTTGTCGCATCCAAAGGAGTTGTGCATAACAACTCCCGGATGCAACATACTCTGCTTTGCCTGTGGATAGAGCAATTGAATTTTGTTTCTTGGAGGACCAAGAAACTAGGGATCTACCTAGGAATTGGCAAGTACCAGAAGTACTTTTTCTATCTACCTTGCATCCGGCATAATCTACATCGGAGTATCCAATGAGATTGAATTTTGAACCTTTGGGATAACAAAGGCCTAGGTTGGGTGTATGAACTAAATATCTCAAGATCCTTTTAACGGCTGTCAGATAACATTCCTTAGTATTGGCTTGAAACCTTGCACACAAACATACACTCAACATGATATTAGGCCTAGATGCACATAAATAGAGTAGAGAGCCAATCATGGAACGATATACCTTTTGATCCACATTTGGTCCGTCTTCATTTAGATCCAAGTGTCCATTTGTCGCCATGGGAGTCTTTATGGGCTTTTCTTTGTCCATTCCAAACTTCTTGAGAATGTATTGGGTGTACTTTATTTGGTTTATGAATGTCCCGTCCTTTTGTTGCTTCATTTGGAATCCCAAGAAGTACCTCAACTCTCCCATCATGGACATCTCAAATCTATCTGTCATAATCTTGCTGAATTCTTGATAGAAGGATTTGTTAGTTGAACCAAATATAATATCATCAACATAGATTTGGCAAATGAAGAGATCGTCATCAAAGTGTTTAGTGAACAAGGTGTAATCAGCTTTTCCAATCTTGAAGTCATTTTCAATCAAAAAGTCTCAAAGGCACTCATACCAAGCTCTAGGAGCTTGTTTGAGGCCATAGAGAGCCTTACGCAGTTTGAACATGTAGTCGGGGTGCTCTTGATCTTCAAAACCGGGTGGTTGCTCCACGTACACCTCCTCCTTGATCGGTCAGTTGAGAAAGGCGCTTTTCACATCCATTTGATAAAGCTTGAAATCATGGTGAGTAGCATATGCAAGTAATATACGAATCGATTCAAGCCTTGCTACGGGAGTAAAAGTCTCATCGAAATCCAAACCTTCGACTTGTGAGTACCATTTTGCCACAAGTCGTGCCTTGTTCCTTGTTACCACTCCATGTTCGTCTTGCTTGTTGCGGAATACCCATTTAGTGCCAACTACGTTTGACTTGGGTCTTTCAACAAGCTCCCACACTTCGTTCCTTTTTAAGTTGTTCAATTCTTCTTGCATCGCCATCACCCAATCCAGATCTTTTAATGCATCCTCAACCCTGTATGGTTCCAAAGAAGATACAAAGGAATAGTGTTCACAAAAATTAGCTATGCGAGATCGAGTTATTACTCCCTTTTGGATGTCATCGATTATGTTGTCAACGGGGTGATCTCTTTGGATGCTTTGCGGTACTTTTGGATGTGGCACTTGTGGTCTTGAATCTTCATTATCATCTTCTTCTCCCTCAGGATATTTGCCCTCATTGATTTTTTGGTCTTCTTGATTTTCTTGATGTTGATCTTGTATGGAAGCTCCCCCTTGATCATTTTCCACCACCTGTGGTTCATTTTCTTCCTTCGCATATGAAGGTGGCACTTGTGGTCGAACGTCGCCCAATGCCATCCTTCTCAATGCTTGACATGGAGCTTCTTCTTGATCTAGCACACACTGATCAACTTGCTCTTCTTGAGAGCCGTTAGTTTCATCGAACACTACGTCACGTGCTACTTCAACAAGTCCGGAGGTTTTGTTGAAGACACGATAAGCGTAGGAGTTCAAATCATAGCCAAGTAAGAAACCTTCATCGGACTTCGAAGCAAACTTCGAATCCCTTGGCTTCTTGTTTAAAATATAACATTTTGGACCAAAAACTTGAAAATATGAAATATTTGGCTTGTTACCCGTGAGTAGTTCATATGAAGTTTTCTTGAGCAACCGATGAAGATATAGTCGGTTTATGGCATGACAAGCGGTGTTAACCGCTTCAGCCCAAAACCTATTCGAAGTCTTGTATTCATCGAGCATTGTCCTCGTCATCTCAATGAGAGTTCTGTTCTTCCTTTCGGCTACTCCGTTTTGTTGAGGAGTATATGGTGCTGAAAATTCGTGCTTTATTCCTTCTTCGTCTAGATACTCCTCAACTTGGGTATTCTTGAATTCTGTCCCATTGTCACTTCGTATGTTCTTGATCTTCAATGAGAATTCATTTTGGGCATGCTTGATGAACTTCTTGAGGGTTCCTTGAGTTTCTGTCTTATCATGCAAAAAAAACTCACGTGAAGCGTGAAAAATCATCAACAATGACTAGACCGTATTTATTACCGCCGATGCTTATGTAAGCAATTGAACCAAATTTATCCATGTGGAGGAGCTCAAGCGTTCTTGTTGTAGTCATGACATTCTTCGTGGGATGGGGTGCTCCTACTTGCTTCCCTGCTTGACACGCTCTACACGACCTGTCTTTCTCAAAAACAACATCCTTTAAATCTCGGATGTGATCGCCTTTGAGGAGTTTTTGAAGATTCCTCATACCAACATGTGCTAGCCGTCTATCCCACAGCCAACCCATATTGGTCTTTGCAATCAAGCATGTGTCAAGTTCGACTTTATCTTTGTTGAAGTCAACTAGATAAAGTTTTTCCTTCAACACACCCTTGAATTCAATCGAGTTATCACTCCTAAAGACAGTCACACCCTCATTAGTGAATAAGCAATTATAACCCTTGCCACATAATTGAGATATGGACAAAAGATTATAATCTAGGGAGTCAATGTGTAAAATATGAGAGAGAGAGAGTATGTTGTGATGAAATTGCAATTTTACCGGTACCAAGTACTTTTCCTTGACTATTATCACCAAAGTAAATGCCTTCTCTTGGATTTTCATTTTCTTCATATTCCATGAACATTCTTCTTTCTCCGGTCATGTGATTGGTGCATCCACTATCTAGCACCTATTTTGCTCCGCCGGATGAGTAAGTCTGCAAAAACAATTTATGCCTTGGTCTTAGGTACCCAAGCTTGCTTGGGTCCTTTGAGGTTAGTCACAAGTGATTTGGGCACCCACACATGAGACTTGGTATTCCCATGGCGTGGCCCAACATATTTAGCAAAAACTCTTCCAAGATTACTTTTCATAAGTACATATGAAGCATCAAAGGTTCTAAATAGAAGTTGTTGTTCATATGTGTTCACATTGTTAAATTTATCAACATTACTAAGCTTTGTAGCTTGAGAACAGTTTCCCTTGACAAAGGCAATGCAACCCATGTTATTCTTGTGGCTTCTAGCGTTGTGCTTTTCACCACTAGGATATCCAATGCCATATTTGACATTAGGAGGTCTTGTGACCGAGTATGCACTGCGTGCATACTTGATCTTCTCCTTGTCAAATATGCCACATTGAGAAGATTGCTTGTCCTTTGTCAAGTTTGGCTTTTTCTTCATGTTAGTGTCATTTTTGGCACAAGTACAAGTAATGCTAGTTTCAGACTTTTGTGTGTTGAGAATGTGAGCTAGTAGTTTATGAAGAACCATTTTGTTTGAGTGACTCAACTTGTACCTCAAGGATCTTGTTAACTTTCGTTAAGTTAGCAAGTTCATCCTTGATGCCGGTGTTTGAGTCTTTTAATTTCAAGCAAGCTTCTTTGCTTGAAGCTAACTCAAGTTCTAGTGATTTATTTTGTTCCTTTTCAAGTTCAAGAAGCTTTTGAACCTCAATATATTCCTCCTTTTGGGAGATGATCATATCTTCCTGACGATTGACTAGCTTCTCCATATCAACAAGCTTATCAAGTAGAAATTTCATTTTAGCAGCCGTCTTTTTGTCTAAACCCCTAAGCATATATTCATCTTCATCACTGCTATCATCCTCACTAGAATTATCACTATCACTAGTAAAAGAATGCGAGAAGGAAGATTTAGTCGGTACCTTTCGTTTACCTTCCTTTGCCATTAGACAGATGTTGTCGGTATCCTTCCATGCGCCCATGGTTGGGAAGAGAGTGGATTTCTTGGTAGTCTTCTTTATGGCTATGGTGGCCATCTCCTCTTCTTCTTCAGATGAAGATTCATCATTGGAGTCCCACTCCTTCCCTAGATGCGCTTGACCATATTGCTTCTTCTTCTTGAACATTTTCTTTGGTTGAGGCTTGTTGTCTATTGTCTTCTTCTTGTTTTCATCATATGGACAATCTACTATGAAGTGATCGTATTCTCTGTAGTTATAGCACGCCCGTCTCATCTTGGGTCTTTGTTTTTCCCTTTGTCTTCCTTCATTTGAGCTGCTACCCTTTCTTCTTCTCATCATTTTCTTTAACTTGTTCATGAACAAGATCATGCCTTATTCATCGATATCACTACTTTCATCATCGTTGTCGTCTTCTCCATAAGCTTCTCGAGCTTCCTTTGATACGGGTTTACAAGTTGACTTCAAAGCAACTCCTTTCTTCTTTGCCGAGGTGAGATCGGCAATTTCCTTAACATGCTTGGCGTGCTTCTCCATCATCTCGAAGTTGATGATCTTGCCAAGAAGTACGTCTGGGGTCATCTTCCGGTACCCGGGGCTTTCTCTAATCATAGAGCAAAGAGTTACTTTGCGAGGGATGAATGCTCTGAGGATCAACTTCACAACCTCATGATCATTCCACTTCTTGCTACCATAAGCTCGAACTTTGTTGATAAGATTCTTCAATCGATTGTACATATCTTGTGGTGATTAATCTTCTTCTACACAAATCTTCCCAATTCACCTTCAATCATTTCTATATTGGCTTATCGTACGTGACGATCACCTTCATGTGCAATTTGTAGTGTGTCCCATATCTCCTTGGCAATTTCGAGTCCATCCACCTTGGTGAACTCGTCTCGGCTTAGTGATGACATGATCACAGCTGCAGCTTGAGCATTCCGATGAATGGCTTGTTCTTGGCTTGGGGTCAGCTCTTCATCATCATCCGGGATATCTATCCCTGTACACACTATATGCCACAAACTTGGGTTAAGAGATATAAGGTGCATTTTCATGTTTTGTCTCCACATTGAATAATTATTGCCATCAAAGTAAGGTGCTTTACCTAGGGGAATTGATAAGTAATGATTATTGTTAGAATTCAAACACTCATAATCAAAAGGATATCGGGAGTAGTCTGTGTGACTACCCCCTTTCTTCTTCTTTTCATCATCGGTGTTCTTCTTCCCTTTTGGAGAGATTGCCTTTCTTCCATAAAAGAGCCTTGAGTTGGAGCACCACCTCATCATCGTCCTCACTGTCTTGAATGGCGTTGAGTACTTCTTTAGCTTTTGAGTTCTTTCATCATTACTCTTTTCATCGTCGATCTTCTTGTGTACATCCTTAACGTCCATATCGTCTCCTCGAGCGGTGAGTCTCTTTTGAAGAGTTTAGCTCTAATACTAATTGAATGTAGCCTAGAGGGGGGTGAATAGGCTTTTCGACGCTTTGTTGATCCCTGAAACACTTAGTAGGTTTATCAAATACAGGGAAATTGGACTAGTCCGTTTTCTAAACAGATAAAAATCGGACTAGTCCGGTACCGTGTGGACTAGTCCGGTATTCGTGGACTAGAGAGATAAAGATTGATCAATGTTCACTTCTAGTACTCTATGCAGCGGAAATAAATAGATAACTTAGATGTATTGCAACAGTGATACAGAGAATGACAGGAATCAACTTTGATTCTAATGTTTGAACGTGAATTTCAAAGGATTGATTATACACTAGAAAACAATGAATAATTAATGAACAAGAGTAGGAGACAAGTGTTTATCCCGAGGTTCGATTCCACGAAGGAAATCTAGGTCCCGTTGAGGAGTCCACTAGGGACCGGGTCTTCACCAACCCTATCCTCGTCGAATCGCCACAAAGGCCGATTCTCTTCCACTAATCACAAGGGGGAATAAATCGTTCAAGGGGCCTTCTCGCAAGTTGAGGGCTCCCCAAGAATTATAATGAATTAACACAACTAAACACACTCAACAGATAAACAATTAACAAACAAGAGTGTCCGAGAGATTAAACCCAAGAGCTCAAGATGTGTAGAACAAGTCTCTCCTTTGATCAATTGCTAATACCCAAAGAATTGATCCATTTTGGGTTATAATGTGTGGAGAGATGTGAATTTTGGGCTCTTGGGAGGTGTGATAGCGCAGGGGGTTCAAGAGTTGTGTTGGTATGGCCGTACACCTCTTTTTATAGTAGGGTTTCCAATAGTTACGTTAGGGTTTGCGATGTTCGGACTAGTCCGTGGTTGGCTCCAGACTAGTCCGATGTGCGGTGGGTAGAAAACCCTAAGTGTTGTGAGATACCGAACTAGCCCGTTTTCTGTCTAGAGACAAAATCGGACTTGTCCGGATGATATGGGACTAGTCCGTTTTCTAGACAAGAAGAAAATCGGACTAGTCCGCACATGTTGAAATTGTGCAGTTAGTTTAATTTCTTTCTCTTGAGCTCTTGGGGTGTGTTTCTCCAACACACTCTATACTAAGTGATCTAATCTTTTCAGTTCTTGACCTCTTATCATTTTGGATCCTTCTTCTCCTTTCTTTTCGCGCTTTCTTCTTAATTTCTTTGAGAACCTGCGCTCATTCTCAATAATTTTGTTAGGGTCTCATTTGTTTGTCATAAATCAACCAAAACCCACAAGGGATGACTAGATGCACTTTCAGCCCTCATATTTGGGATGAGTACCGCCCTGTCTTTAGGCGTGCGGCAGATGCTAGTCAACGAAGACTCCCAACTCATCATCAAAAAGGTCAAGCGTGAGTGCTCCTGTAATGATGCTCAGCTGGCTGCCTATCTTCTCCATGTACAGAAGACGGAGAAGGAATTTCATGTCTTGGAGTTGTGCTATATCCCCCGCGCCAACAACGTGGTGGCAGACGACCTTTCAACAAAAGTCTCTACATGGGATCCAGTCCCCGAAGGTGTCTTTGAAAGGAAGTTGCTGCTTCCAACAGTTTGGCCTGCCGAACCAGGCGAAGGGGGTGAGTCCAGCACCTCGAAGCTGGCGGCCCTGCAACCATGGCGCCCGCCAAGGATCGTATGCGTCACCGGGGACTCCGTGCAACCCGGCGCCCAAGATCCAGAAGCTCAAGTAGGACCTGATTCATAGATCATGGAGGTCTGGACCTACTTGAAAGACAATATCCTTCCCGATGAACATATATCCGCTGAACGGATCGTTCGCATGGCTAAGAGATACACATTGGTAGATAGGAATCTCTACCGGCGTGGCGCCAACGGTGTCCTATTGCGGTGTGTCGAAGTGTTCGGTCGACACTTCCCCCGGGCCTGCACTGGGCAGCCCGCGGAGGTTCTTTTTTCGGTGGGGCTAGTCCCTTGCGGAGAGCTTGCGCGGATGGACGAGTTAGTAAGAGCTTGACACGGTGAGTTTTACGTGGTTCAGGCCGCCGGAGCGTAAAACCCTACGTCCACGGCGAGCTATGGAGCTCGCTGTATTGCTTGCTGCTCAGGGCCGGAGTCCTGAGCTTGGGGGTGAATTACAGCTTGGGAGTGTATGGCTAGCGTATGAGTTGCAGAGCGCGAACCCTTTCTATCGTCACCTACCCGAGCCTTTTATAGTCCAAGACTCGGGTGACTTACAAGGGGGGCCCGGGACCCGAACAGGTGGTCCCGGGGAGATTGACTGTTATCTACCGTATCTGCAGTTATGCCGGTAGTTGTCTCTGGCGAAGGCTTCCGAGTCTCCGTCTTGCCGCCCTGCCCATGCCGCACGCTAGTTGTAATGGTTGATGACGGCGCAGACGGCATGGGATGTCTTGTCGCGGTGTTTATTGGCTGGCAGGTTCTGACACCGCGCGCCAGTCTGTGATGCGACTGGGCGCAACGGCACCTGACAGAGGCGTGCTCCGCGTCTCCGCGTCTCGGGAAGACGCGGACCTTGAATACCTTGTACGGGCAAGGTATGGGGCGTCTTTACGCCCGCTGCCTATCACTCGGGGGCAGGCAACACCGTTCTTCTGGCCACGTGGCGGGCCCGGAGCCCTTCTCAGAGAAGAGGAGGGTCCGGCCCGCGGGGCACGTGGAGCCTCCGGACCTCTCCCCGCGGAGGGGGAGGTCCGGCTTCCGTATGCCACGTGGCGGGTCCGGAGCTCTCCTCTGAGGAGAGGGAGGTCCGGCCCCGCCGGACGCGTGGCGCCTTCGGAGCTCTCCCTGCGGAGAAGGGCGAGTTCCTTAGGCATTTTCCCCTGTGCGCGGGGGTACCCCATATCTCAGGTACCGACGGTGGCCCCCGGGCCCATCTCGGGGGAGATAGCGAGCCCGAGGTGGGACCTCCGTCTCTTCTGATCCGCGCACTTTCTCTAAGTCCAGCATTGACCGCTGCCGGAGCACGAACGGTCGCAGGATCGTGGGAGCGTACGCCCACTTGATGGTTGCTTTTACTGCGGCGGTTCCCAAGACTGCCACTTCTGCATGTTGCGGCGCTTTCTTCGAGAATCGCCGAAGTGCCTTGCCGGCTTGTCTTCTTAGGAGACTGACTCCTTGACCCACCGCTTCAGTCGGGCAGCTTGGGTCCACCTGTCATCGGTGCTCGGTCTAGGAGCCGAAGCGGTTGCCGATGCGGTGTATTCGAAGAGTTCCGAATTGCTTGGGATTGCACCCGGGAAGGTGTGAAAAGAAACCGCCGCGTGGGTATGCTCCCCTTATAAGGCTTCCAGCCCTTGCGCCTCCCTCGAGTCTCTGCAGTCTTGTCTTCTTCCATGGCTCGTAACCCGCCTTATGGGGGGAGAATCGCTCTTGATTCCCTTCAGCGACGGCGTCTGCACCAAGTCTGGGACCCAGGGAGCCTGCCTGCCTTGCCTCTGGAGGTGGTGCCTCCAAGGGGTCTCTGGTTTGTCCTCCCGACGGAGCCCTTCCTTGGTGACGGCAGGCAGAAAGCTCCCTGGCGTTGCGTCCCTTCTCAGATGGTGGAGTCTTCAAAGAAACCGCTGAAGCACCAAGGAGAATTCTGGGTGGCAGAGCCTCCGAGAAGACCGCTGGGGCTGCGGAGGGGGCTTCAGGAGCACCCTTGATGACACCGGCTTTTGCACCGGTGATGAGGGAACTTCAGGAGAAGGAAACCGCCGATGCACCAAGGAGGATCCCAGGCGGCAGAGTCTCCAAGAAGACTGTCGAAGCTGCGGAGGGGGCCTCAGGAGCACCCTTGATGACACCGGCCTTTGCGCTGATGATGAGGGAGGCGATTTCTTCACTCGGGTCATGGAGCGGGAGAGCGCCGCCAGGGCTGAAACCTGGTGACGCGGCCGTTCTTGCAACTCCTAGACTCTGGTCGCGTCAGGGGAATCTTGGGACTTGTTTCTTTCTTCTTCATTGAGTTTGTAGCCCAGCTCATGGAGCCATGAATACATGAACTCTTATGACCCTTCGTGCTTGCGATGTTTTCCGTCTTCTTCCTGGTTTTGCCTGACCGAGCCCTTAGTTCCGCAAGGCGCTCAGAGGTCTTCACCAATCTCGACGTTCTGCTCCAGCATCTTCCCCGGGTCCCCACTATATTAAGGGCCCTGGAGGTCTTCGGGCCCTGCCTCATGAGGAGGGGGAGGTCCGGATCAGCCAGCCACGTGGCGGATCCGGAGCTCTCCTCTGAGGAGGGGGAGGTCCGAAGCCGCGATACACGTGGGGGTCTCCGGGCCCTTACCCTCAGAGGAGGGGAGGTCCGGTCTTGGTGGAGCCGTGGATCCTTCGGTCTTGCCTTGGAGTTCCGGTCTCACATGATTCCGTAGCAGCCCCCTGGCAGGGGCGTCCCATTGGTCAGGCGCTCCTGCCACACTCCTGTAGGGATCCGAGGCCGAGAGGTCCTGCACACAAGTAGGGAAAAAGTAATTCTCCTTGGGGGCTCCCCCTCCCTTATCTCATAGTCTTATTCGACTTATGGCCCCTAACCATATGCTCGGTGCTTGGGGACAGCGGTGCGCGAAGCGTTCGGGGGCTCAGGACCCCTCTCGACTATCGGAAGGCACCCCCGATGCAACCGCCTCTGGTAGGGCAGCGAATGCCGACTAGTGGTGAAAATGAGAAGGGGGAGCTGAGCACATGGCAGCCATGTACCGCAAGGTTAGTCATAAAAATTTAGTACACAATTTAAATGAGTACGAGGAAAGAGCAAAGTAGAACAGGTTTCTTTTCGTATAACTTTCCACAGGAGGAAGGCAGGCTATACATGGAGGCCACGACCCGCCCCATTAGGAGGGGAAGCAAGACTCTACGCGCTTGGAGTTGGAACCAGGCAAAGCTGAACGTAGTCTTGTACCGTCCCCTGGGGCTTAGCTGCTCCGAGCGCTGCTCCTGGACTCTGTGGAGTTTATTACGGAAAGAAAGTACTATCCTATCTTTGCTCTAGGGGTAGAACTTACGGAGGTGTTCTATGTTCCAAGGGTTTGGGAGCAGGTCCCCATCCTCGGTGGAAAGGCGCACACATCCGGGGCGGCATACTTTCGCGACTCGGAAGGGACCTTCCCAACTAGGGGAGAGCTTGTGGGCCCCTTCGCAAGAAAGTATGCGCCGCAACACCAGGTCAGCTTCCTGCAGCTCCCGGGCACGCACAGATCTTTGGTGATAGCGCCGAAGCGCTTGTCTGTACCGCACGTTACGGAGTGCTGCATGTAGCCGGACCTCGTCGACGAGATCGATTTCTCCACGCCGGAGGTTGTCCTGCGCGGCTTCGTCATAAGCCCGGACACGGTGAGACTTCATGGTGATTTCTGGGGGAAGTACAGCCTCGGCCCCATACACCATGAAGAAGGGTGTCTCTCCGGTGGCCCGACTCTGGGATGTCCGGTTAGCCCATAGCGTGCTTGGAAGCTCATCTACCCAATTGGCACCATGTTTCTTCAGGCTGGCGAAGGTGTGAGTCTTAAGGCCCTGGAGAATCTCCGCATTGGCCCTCTCAACTTGCCCATTGCACTTTGGGTGGGCAACAGAGGCATAGCACACCTGAATGCCGAGGTCCTCGCAGTAGTCTTGGAATGCCGCGCTGGTGAACTGGGTCCCGTTGTCGGTGATGATTCTGTTTGGGACCCCGAACCGACGGACAATAGACTTGATGAACTTTACTGCGGATTGTTTGTTGATGGTGACAACTGGTGTAGCTTTCGGCCACTTGGTGAACTTGTCGATGGCGACATAGAGGTACCGGAATCCCCCGACGGTTCTGGGAAATGGTCCCAAGATGTCCAGCCCCCATACGGCAAATGGCCACGAGGGCGGGATCATCTGTACCGCCTGAGCCGGTGTATGGATCTGCTTGGCGTGGAACTGGCACGCCTTGCAGCTCTCGACCAGCTTGACGGCATCCTGGAGTGCTGTCGGCCAGTAGAAGCCATGCCGGAAGGCTTTACCGACAAGCGTGCGTGAGGAAGAGTGACTCCCACATTCGCCTCCATGGATCTCAGCGAGCAAGTCGCAGCCTTCCCCCTGGGTTATGCACCGCAATAGGATGTGGTTGGCGCCACGCCGGTAGAGATCCCCCCTCTACCAGCGCGTATCTCTTATCCATACGCACAATCCGTTCAGCGGTTGCATGTTCATCAGGGAGGATATTGTCCTTCAAGTAGTCCCGGATCTCCGTGATCCATGCATTGGGTCTGACTTGAGCTTCTGGATCTTGAGCGCTGGGTTGCACGGAGTCCCCAGTGACGCTTACGATCCTTGGCGGCATCCATGGCTGTAGGGCCGCCGGGACCGCCAGCTTCGAGGTGCTGGTCAAGCCCCCTTCGCCCGGCTCAGCGGGCTGGGTTGTAGGCCGCAGCAACGTCCTCTCGAAAACTCCTTCGGGCGCAGGGGCTCCGGTAGAAGCCTTCGTTGAAAGGTCGTCAGCTGCGGCATTGCCAGCGCGCGGTACGTGGTGCAGGTCCAAGGCGAGGAATTATTTCTCCAACATCTGCACGTGAAGCAGATACGCAGCTAGATGTGGGTCATTGCAGGAGCATTCACCCTTGACTTGCTTGATGACCAGCTGGGAGTCACCCTGTGCCAACAACTGGCGAGCGCCTAAAGACAGGGCTGTCTGCAGGCCAAAGATGAGTGCTTCATACTCTGCCATGTTGTTGGTTGCCTTGAAATTGAGACGCACCATGTACCCAAACTGTTCCCCCGATGGCATGAGGAGCAGTACGTCGGCACCGGCCCCCTGCTTTCGTGAGGAGCCGTCGAAGAAAAGTGTCCAGTGGGGTTCAGTGAAGACCGGAGCTTGGTGCTCTGGTTCACCGCTTTCATGGCCCCCAGGATCAGCCTTCGTTGGCGTCCACTCCGCCACAAAGTCAGCTAGTGCTTGGCTCTTGACCGCATGGCGTGGGAGGAAGTCCATCTCAAACTCCTCCAGCTCCGCCGCCCATTTAGCAACGTTGCCAGTCGCATGGGGACTGTGAAGAATTGTCTTCAGCGGATACGAGGTGACTACCGAGACCCGGTGGGCCTGGAAGTAATGGCGGAGCTTCCTGGAGGCCACGAGCACCGCATACAGCAGCTTGTGGACTTCTAGGTACCTTGTCTTGGCGTCATGAAGTACTTCGCTGATGTAGTAGACGGGCCTCTGGATGGTTCGAACCCTCTCTCTCAGGCTTGGGAGGTCCTCATCCATTGGCCCTGGCCCGCCGCAGGTGAGTGGACCCACGGGGGCCTCCGGGTGCTGGGACCCGGAGGCCCTTAAGCTATCTTGCTTATCCGGGAGCTCCGGGGGGTCTTGAGGGACCTCTCGGAGGTCCCATTTGGCCCCCGGGGGTTTATCTTGGGGGGTCCGAGAGACCGCCCTGGACCTCCGGGAGGCCGACCTGGACCTCCGGGTGGTTGCCTTGGAGGTCCGGGAGACCGCCTTGGTTCTGCGGGGCCTCCTGGCGTCTGCCTTCTGCTACCGGAGCAGGTTGTGAAGGTGAGGGGTTTGGCCGCTCTGCGACGAGGACCATACTCACCACTTCAGTTGTCGCCGCAATGTAGAGCAGCAGGTGCTCTCCGGGCTCAGGGGCTACCATGATAGGCAGGGTCGTCAGGAGTCGCTTCAAGTCCTGTTAAGCCTCTTCTGCTTCGTCAGTCCAGGCAAAGGGGCCTGACTTGCGCAGGAGCTTAAAGAAAGGGAGTGTCCGCTCTGCTAGCCTCGGTATAAACCGACTCAGCGCGGCTAGACATCCTGTGAGTTTCTGGACATCCTTGACGTGGGCAGGGGGCCGCATCAAGTCGATGGCCTTGATCTTCTCTGGGTTGGCCTCAATCCCTCGGTGCGAGACCAGGAATCCTAAGAGCTTCCCAGAGGACACACCGAACACACACTTATCGAGATTCAGCTTGGTGCGCGTAGAGCGCAACTTGTCAAAGACTAAGGCTAGGTTATCTAACAAAGATGAACCCTGCTTGACCTTGACAACTATGTCATCGACGTACACTTCAACTAGGTCTCTTATCAACTCCCCAAAGGTTTTGTGCATTGCTCGCACAAAGGTGGGGAGTGCATTCTTTAGGCCGTAAGGCATAGACACATAGCAATAAAGGACGTCTACTGTGATGAAGGAGGTGTGCTCCTCATCCTCCCTAGACATGGGGATCTGATGGAAACCCGAGTAGGCGTCTAGGAAGCACAGCATATCACAGCCTGACGTTGAATCTACTATTTGATCTATTCTAGGGAGAGGGAATGGATCTTTGGGACATGCCTTATTGAGACTGGTGTAGTCGATGCACATCCGGAGCTTCCCGCCGGCCTTCGGGACAACGACGGGGTTCGCCAACCACCGGGGGTGGTGGACCTCCCGTATGAAGCCAACGTCCAGCAGCTTCTTGACTTCTTCACGAATGAAGTTTTGCCGCTCGATGGACTGCTTGCGGGGCTTCTGTTGAACCGGCCGGGCATCGGGGAAGACTTTCAAGTGGTGCTCGATCACCTCCCTGGGGATCCCCGGCATCTGCGACGGCTGCCATGCAAACACGTCGACGTTGTGCCGGAGGAAGGTGACGAGCGCGCCTTCCTATTTGTCATCCAGGCCCCGGCTACCCGGGTGGCCTGGGTGGCTTCGGCGCCGACTTGGACGACCTTTAAGGGGACGCCGCCCTCGTCGAGAGGTTGCACCCGGGGTGCTGTAGCGGAAGCACGGTGGCGTGAGCTCGGGCGGAGCTGGTCCGGCTCTGTACTGCCGGGGGCTGATGCCCCAGCTGTTGCAAGCGCTTGGAGTTTCTCTAAGGCCGACACTGCAGCAGTGCGGTCTCCACGAATCCTGAGGACGCCCGTCGGCGTTGGCATCTTCAGGACGAGGTAGCCGTAGTGGGCTACAGCCATGAACCGGTACAGGGCTGGCCTGCCGATTATGGCGTTGAAGGGGAGGTCTATCTCCGCTACGTCGAATAGAATGTACTCTGTCCGGTAGCTGTCTGGAGCCCCGAAGGTCACCGGGAGGCTAATTTTGCCGTAGGGAATGACCTGTCCCGGCCCTACCCCTGAGAACGGGCTCGACGGGGTGAGCTTGGCCATTGGGATCTGCAGCTTCTGGAAAGCTGCACGGCTGATGAGGTTCAGCCCAGCTCCACCATCTACCAAAACGTGGTACATTCTCACGTTGGCGATGGTAGGAGCTACCAAGAGCGGTAGTTGGCCGGCCCCAGCCATGTTCCTGGTGCAGTCGATGGCGTCAAAGCTGATGGGAGTCCCCATCCACTTAAGGTGCGGTGCGGCACCTGGGAGTGGTGCCACCGACGCTACCGCTCGGCACAGAGTCTTGATTGCGCTTCGGGACGAGGGGTCGGCGGACCCGCCGTATATGACGTAGAGCTTCTTTCGACGCTCATCATCGCTGGAGCTGGAGTCCTCTTGATTGCGAGCCGCCTTCACGGCGCGCTGAGGCTCCTGGATCTCCTCTGGGTGGTCGACGATGTCTGGGATGTCCACCCCGTGTTCGCCTTCCTTTGGACGGAAGGGTGGGGCATCAGCCCGCTGCCGCTTCCCCTTGCGGAAGCGCTCTGCGAGCTTTCGGATCTCCCGGCACTCTGCAGTAGTGTGGCGACAACTGCCGTGCATGGGGCACATATTGTCTTGATCACCTTCTGGGATTGGTGATCTTCGCTGCTTCTTGCTGGGGCGCGGCCCCTGAGCCCCACTGAGCGTCGCTGCAGTGACGACTGGGGCTGCGGTCGGTGATTCTATCTTGCTTCTGCCTCGGTTCTTGGCCTTCCTTCTGCCTCCACAGGGAGTGGGACCAGATCCGGGCAGTCCTCCAGACTCGGAGGATGGCAGCGAGTGCCAGTTCCGTCCTTCGGCTGCTCTGGCGCACTTGTCTGCCAAACTGAAGAGCTCTAAGGCGTCGCGGACCTCCCTGGTAGCGAGCTTCTCGAGCATCTTCCTGTCCCGGACGCCTTGCCGGAACGCCACCACCACAGAAGCATTTTGAATGTGTGGGATGGTGTTCCGCACCTGGGAGAACCGCTGGATGAAAGAGCGCAGCGACTCCCCAGGCTGCTGCTGGATGGCGTGGAGGTCGAGCTCCGTGCCAGGCCGGGTGTAGGAACTGCTGAAGTTGGCTATGAACTGTCGGCAAAGCTCTCCCCAGGAGGTGACGGAACCCTGGGGGAGGTTCATGAGCCAAGACCGGGCTGGACCGGTCAAGGCGACAGGGAAGTAATTGGCCATGACGGCTTCATTCCCTCCTGCGGCAAGTACGGCGGTAGAGTAGATCTGGAGGAACTCCGCGGGGTTGACGCTGCCGTCGTACTTCTCGGGCAGGTGCGGCCGAAACTTGCACGGCCACTTCGCGAAGCGAAGGTGGGGCGCGAGGGCCGCACACCCTGCTTCTGTCGCCGCAGGTTCTGGTGCCGCGAACACTAGGTTCGCACTGGGCACAGTGTACCCCAGTACGGGCAAGGCTGCACCATAGGCCGGGGGCGCCATCTGCAGGACATATGACTGTGGCATATTCTGCACGGCGCAGACCTGGGGCAGAGATCGCGTGGTGAAGGTCTGCTCTTCAGGCTGGGTCGAGACCGACGTCATGCTGTCGTCAGTCTCTTGGTAGCGACGCCTTTCTCGGCGTTGCTCGAGGTATACCCGGGCATCTTGACCCAAACGGCACCGCTCCAGTTCTGTCCTCAGATCCATCGATTGGGGGCTGGCAGAGCTGGAGTCCGCCGTCTGTTCGTCAGCCATTGGCGTGCGCATCAGCGACACGGCCGATTGGCCAGAGTGTCGTCTCCGCCGAAGTCTAGGGTTTGCGGCGGCGACGACAAGACGGTCTACCTCGCGAATCCACCGCTGGGTCGCTGCCTGAGGCGCGTCCCCAGCGGGCGGATTGTGCAGTAGCGCTCTTGCTGCAGCTAGCGCACCCCCACCGGGTACGCCCAGCGCTACTGAAGACCTGACGCTGGTTGGAGCCTGCATTGCCGGGGTCGGCGCTGCCAGAGCCGGTTGCTGGCTCCCAGCTTGTACCGACACACTCCGTCCCGAGTGTGTTGACTTGTACTCCCCCCTGATCGCGGTTCGCCGCGGAGGCGGGGGAGGTGAGCTTGCCGCTGAAGGGAGCTTGGTCATCTTCGTCGGCGGAAACTCGTCGCGCAAGGGGAAAAGCCCCCTACCTGGCGCGCCAAATGTCGAAGTGTTCGGTCGACACTTCCCCCGGGCCTGCACTGGGCAGCCCGCGGAGGTTCTTTTTTCGGTGGGGCTAGTCCCTTGCAGAGAGCTTGCGCGGATGGACGAGTTAGTAAGAGCTTGACACGGTGAGTTTTACGTGGTTCAGGCCGCCGGAGCGTAAAACCCTACGTCCACGGCGAGCTATGGAGCTCGCTGTATTGCTTGCTGCTCAGGGCCGGAGTCCTGAGCTTGGGGGTGAATTACAGCTTGGGAGTGTATGGCTAGCGTATGAGTTGCAGAGCGCGAACCCTTTCTATCGTTACCTACCCGAGCCTTTTATAGTCCAAGACTCGGGTGACATACAAGGGGGGCCCGGGACCCGACAGGTGGTCCCGGGGAGATTGACTGTTATCTACCGTATCTGCAGTTATGCCGGTAGTTGTCTCTGGCGAAGGCTTCCGAGTCTCCGTCTTGCCGCCCTGCCCATGCCGCACGCTAGTCGTAATGGTTGATGACGGCGCAGGCGGCATGGGATGTCTTGTCGCGGTGTTTATTGGCTGGCAGGTTCTGACACCACACGCTAGTCTGTGATGCGACTGGGCGCAACGGCACCTGACAGAGGCGTGCTCCACGTCTCCGCGTCTCGGGAAGACGCGGACCTTGAATACCTTGTACGGGCAAGGTATGGGGCGTCTTTACGCCCGCTGCCTATCACTCGGGGGCAGGCAGCACCGTTCTTCTAGCCACGTGGCAGGCCCGGAGCCCTTCTCAGAGAAGAGGAGGGTCCGGCCCGCGGGCACGTGGAGCCTCCGGACCTCTCCTCGCGGAGGGGGAGGTCCGGCTTCTGTATGCCACGTGGCGGGTCCGGAGCTCTCCTCTGAGGAGAGGGAGGTCCGGCCCCGCCGGACGCGTGGCGCCTTCGGAGCTTTCCCTGCGGAGAAGGGCGAGTTTCTTAGGCATTTTCCCCTGTGCGCGGGGGTACCCCATATCTCAGGTACCGACACAGTGCATAACCCGGGAGGAGGGCGGCGAGCTGTTCGCAGGGATCCATGGAGGCGAGTGCGGCAACCACGCTTCGTCCCGCACGATGGTCAGTAAAGCCTTTTGGCATGGCTTCTACTAGCCGACAACTCTCCTGGATGCCGTCAATCTGGTCAAGAGATGCAAGGCGTGCCAGTTCCACGCTAATCCGATCCAGACACTGGCGTAGATGCTACAGATGATCCCACCCTCATTGCCATTCGCAGTATGGGGGATGGACATTCTGGGGCCATTCTCCAAAGCCGTCGGAGGGTACCGGTACCTCTACGTCGCTGTAGACAAGTTCATTAAGTGGTCGGAAGCAACCCCTATGGTCACTATCAACAAGCAGTCCGCAGTAAAATTTATCAAGTCAATCATCTGCAAGTTCGGGGTCCGGAACAGGATCATCACCGACAACGGGACCCAATTCACCAGTGCAGCATTCTAAGAGTATATGCGTCCGTTGCTCACCCAGAGAGCAACGACCAGGTCGAGAGAGCCAATGCTGAGATACTTAGGGGCATCAGGACGCGTACCTAAGTTGTCCTAGAAAAGCATGGCGCCAACTGGATTGATGAGCTTCCGTGCGCACTATGGGCTAGCCGGACATCACCCAACCGAGACATAGGGGAGACTCCCTTCTTCCTGGTCTACGGAGCTGAGGTCGTCCTCCCTGCGGAGATCACCTTGGGCTCCCTTCGTATCAAGGAATACAATGAAGCTATGCAGGACTAGATCCGGCGTGAAGATATTGAGCTCGTCAACGAGCACAGATGACAGGCAGCAATCCGGAACGCACGATACCGCCAGGCGCTCCGACGCTACCACAAGCAATCCGTGCGCAGCAGAGAGCTATGGGTGGGCGACCTGGTGCTCCGGTGAATACTTTCCCTGGAGGGGTCCAACAAGCTTTCCCCCCGCTGGGAAGGACCCTTCCGGGTGACACAAGTATGCCGACTAGGAAGCGTCCGCCTAGCGATGGAGGATGGCGACCTGATTCCAAATCCTTGGAAACTTGAGCACCTCCGTAAGTTTTACCCGTAGCTTAGGGTAGGGCAGTGTTTTTCTATAAAAGGGCCATAGTGCCTAGGACCAGTGCTCGGATCAACTAAACTCCAGGGGGGGTTCCGGTTACCCGTGTCATCCTAGAGTGGGTCGTTGAACTCCTGTACAGCCTGACTCCTCCTATGTAGCACCATGATAAAGAAAAGTCTTGCCCTACCTTATGCACATCTATATTTTTGCAGCTTTCCTTTCAATCTTGCGTATATTTTTGCGTGCCTCTTGACATGTACATAGTTGTGTTTCTCTGTCTCTCTCTTGGCCAAAATTACGCCATCCTGCTACAAGGCAGAAACGCCTGAGGCACCTGTGTTGTCTCTAGACCCCCTTGGTTACCTTCTTGCTTGGCTTCTGTGGCACAAGAAGGACGCCCCCCCCCTTTGAAGTGCCATGCCAGCGGGAGGTCCAGGGTGTGTAGCCTGCTTAGCCTGGTCCTGTACCCTATGCGTGCACACTCTGCCTCTTCAGCGTAGCAGCCAAGTGCCGGGGGCCCGGATGACACACCACCCTGGGAAGGATGGTAACCATGGTCTGGACACTACTACATCGAATTGCCCAGGTCCGTAGCTTAGCAGACGACCATAAGCTATAATGGGGCTAGCGAATAGGGAAAACAACTACATAGCACGGTTACCCCTTTCTTCTAGTGTTTGTGCAGGCAACAGGGCTCCGATCCGTGTGGTTGGTTCTAGAACACAAGCTTTCCCAAGGGACCACTCTCGGACCCCCAAGGCTGGCGTCTCCTGAGGGGTCCGTAGCTGGTGTCTTGCGCCTTTTTGGCAGCCGTTCCCAAACATTTGGGCACACCTACCACGGGGCCATCACGACTGGTCAAGGCAAGCAAGACGGCCGGACCTCTGCAATGCGCAAGAAGGAAGTGTGTAGATATCTACAGCAAGCAATAAGGAAGCATCAATCTCTTCGTCAAATGAGAGAGCATCCGGTCCTTGCGACATCAAGGACCAGGGGACCTTGCGAAAACTAATGTAGTCCTTCCTACCAGACCCTGCGCCGCCGCAGACCTAAGGGAGTGACTACGACAAGCAATCAAGTATGCAGGCCTCCAATGGCTGAAGGATGAGAGACCAATAATAAGACTTTCATTCATCAATACAAAAGTACAAGACAAGACACAACCGTCAAAAAAAATATAAAGGCCAGGGCCCGCCTAGGACTCGCCAGCACCATGCCTAAACCGCTCGGTGACGAGGGCTCCTAAGTCTTCAACCTCAGACCGGGCTGCCGCCTCCCTCACAGCGACGGGGCCTTGGACGACTGGCTCTAGGGAGACAATGGGGTCCCAGCTTCGGAAGCAAGTCAACACATGTGTTGCCACCTCCTTAGCCAGGGCCTTTCCCTCCGCCTCCAGCTGGTCGACAACAACGTCTTCCAACGTTGTCATCTTCATGCCTGCAGAGTCAAGCGTAGGGAGCACATGGCTCATCTCCTGTGAAGGCTCACCGGCCCGCACTGTGCTGAAGCCGAAGTGCACCAGTGCTGACTCGACACGGTCCAGGAAGTCTCAGACATGCTGGACCTCCGCCGTGCGCGAAGCCCGGAGCTCCTGAAGCTCACGTCGTGCCGCTGCCAGGTCTGTTGCGTCACTTTCGGTGAGTTTTTTCTCCCTAGCATCCAACACCGCCTCCTGGTCATCAAGCTCACGGGCACGGCGCTGCAGCCCCCCCTTGCAGAACGAAGCATCGAATTCTGCAGCCAGGAGGTCCAAGTCGTCGTTCTGATACTTCAGCTCGGCCTGCTCCCGCCGCAAGCGCAACGAAGACTCCTCCTCCTTCTCCGCTAGCTCGCGCTCGCGCTCGCCTACTGTGATCTCACGGCTAACCGGATTTAGCCGTAGCTCTTCCATGACTGTGAGGCGAGCATTGCCTTCTGGTGGGCCTCGGTGGCTTGTGCCCAGAGCTGTTTGGTCTTCTTATCCAACTGATCAACCAGGTCCCGCTGCTGGATGGTTAGTCTCTGCTCCTCCCGCAAGCGAGCCACCTTCTCCTCCAACCTCCTCCATGCTGGATTTCTGACCACATTCTCCATAGGTACCTCTTAGATCTTCTTTCTCGAGCATGGAGCAGACAGAGAGATGAAAGGACCACCTTCTCCTGCTTGCTTCATTGTAGCCTACGAGCAAATGGAAGAAAAATAGACATACGGAGTGATCTCCTCCACACGTCATCTGAGGGCGTTTGACTCTCTTCCCAATAGTAGACTATTTTGTCCGTCTTTTTCTTGAACATTTGACTTCGAATCCTAGCTTTTAGAAGGCTCATGCTTCGGTCCCGCCTTTGGAAGCTCCAGTAGCGTAGGGCGACCGGGCCAGCCGAGCCCCTCTGAATTATTTGACGACTTTGATGACTCGACGGTGAATATTAAGGAAAGGAGAGCGAGGGGAATAGGGGGCAGCCCTCGGCCAATCATCCAATTCACTCCGGATTTCTGTTGATGGAAGATAGGTCTCACGAGATCCTAGGTCAGTTCGAACCAGACGAGTCGCTACTATCCCCTTGAAACCGAACGAACTAAAAGGATTGAACTCCATTCTTCAAGGAGCCAAGTAAAGCATGTTTCCAAGCCATGAAGAGCCACTCGAGGTAGAAGTTGTGGCACCAACCGATGCCTGTCGTCCGACGATGTCCCTAGGTGGAGCTGGCTTACCACATTCCGATACCTCAGAACCTTCCCTTCGTCAATTTTGAATAACGACCTTTCTCAACCACCAAGGCGCTCCTCCTCCTGTTGAAGGGATTCTCGCTCCTGGTCCAGCGCCAACTGAATTTAGCGGAGGCCTGCCCGAGCCGAGGCCATGGCCTCAGACAAGGGGATCCACGCGACATGTGCCGGAGGCTCCTGGGCATCATCCTCCGAGATGTCGATGACCGTCGGAGTGGAAGTTTTGGCTTGGTCCTTGGAAGGACGCGGGTGAGCTTCTGGCTGGGGAGTGTTATCCTCTGGGGTAGGGGCCGCAACATCCGATGCACCCACATTGACGGCAGGAGCGGGCTCATCGCCATGCGCCGGTGGAGCCTCGTCAGCCTTAGCTGGCCCGGAACCAGGCCCCGGAGCTTGGACCGACAAAGGTTCCTCGCTGGGGTCCTCTGCACCAGGGACCGCCAGGGAGACACATTCAGAAGAGGCAGGCGGCGTGGACATCGCCGGTGCTGGAGGGTCCTCACCCTGGACTGGAGTAGTCCTAGAAGTCGGTGACGGATTGCTGGACACCACGGGCACCGGAATGCTCCCAGGAGCACCTGCGGACGGAGCCCTCTGTAAAGAACGGGGTCAGTAGACAACATCAAAGCATAACCAAAAGCAGCAAGGGATGGCCTCAGATGATCTACCTGGGGCCGGCAAAGCTCCATGAAGCGGCTCAGAAACGCTTGCTCGGGCCTCTAGAGCCACCGGACCCCCAAGCTGCAGCCGACCTCTTCGTTGACGACGAACGCGGTGGATCTACAGGAGTTCCCTCTTCGGGCATAGATGCAGGACCGGCCACGCTACCTTAGGTCACGTCCACCAGTTCAACCTCGGGTGTGCTTGGGGCCACCGCAGGCGCCACGGGGCCGGATGCCGAGGGAAAGCTCCCGTCTGCACTCATCCGCCTTCGCTTCTTCCCGGGGGAGCTAGACTGGGGGGCAACCGACGCCTTCCCCTTTCCCCTGTCCAGGCTCGGATCAAAGAAGTTCGGAGCCACAGAGCTCGGTGCGGTAGTGCTTGAAACAGCGGGGGACGGAGCGGAGGAAGCAACCCTCCCGATGCTCTCTCCTGTCACCCCAGGAATCACTACTCCTCGAGAAGCGTCGCCAACCTACAAGGGAGCGACGTCGATGTCGTCCAGCGTCGGCATCGTCTTCAGGAGCTTCGACCTCATATCCTGGTCCATGAAGATGGGTAAGCAAGACGCCGATGGGTTGACGAGATCGTCGGAGACGCTGTCGGTTCCAACATTGATGCACAACTTCACCAACATGGAGTCCAGGAGCTCCGTCTTCAAGTTGGTCCCGGGGCCACACTCCAGACGAGTCGAGTCATTCTCGTCGGTGTACATCCAGGCCGCGCGGCAACGGTGCTGGAGGGGAGCAATCGCCGACACAGGAAGTCGGCCAACACCATCAGCGAAGACAATCCCCGGTCCGCCAGAAGCTTAATCCTTGCGAGCATAGGGGAGTAGGTGCTCTAAAGGTCGGGCATCTTCTCCCAGCAGGTCCGCCTGCTCGAGGGGGGAAGTCAGCAGCTCCAATCGATCGTGGACGTCGGTCTTCACGATGACCCAATCATCCCTCTAGTTCTCCCACCTGTTGGGGGAGAAGGGAGAGATGTACGTCATCGCATATCTAGTGCGATGCTAGAAGTAGTAGGCGCCTAGGAAGCTCGAGTTCCTCCCCAATGACAGCAAGACGAAGAACGAACGGAACAGCCGTACCGACGGCCGCACCCCCACGAACATCTCTCAGAGGTGGACGAAGATCAACACCAACACGAGGTAGTGCGGTGTTAGGTGTTGCAGCTGGAGCCCTTAGAACTCCAGCAAGGTCAAGAAGAAGGAAGAAGCGGGGAAGGTGAGTCCCGCCAGCATGTACCCAGTGAAGACGACGACTTCACCGGGCTGAAGGTCTACGAGTGGGAGGGATACACAGAGAATCCTCCCATCGTATTGAGGCGTCTGCCAACCGATCAGGCACGTCACACGCTCCACATCGCCAGCGCTTCTGAGACAAGGCTCTCGGAGATTCGTCTCCATTGGAGCAGGAAGAGGAAGCAAGGAGGCAAGGCGACTGAAGCAAAAGAAAGGAAGGAGAGGCGCAAGGAAGCAAATGAAGGAGGAGACTCCTGCCAGCTGCATAGGATCTCTTTATTTGCCCTTGACTCTTCAGAAACCACCGAGTGCGACGTGCCCAACAAATCGCGCCCGCATCGGCTATACCGCCAAGGGCAGCCCTTTGCCCGCTCGGCAGACAGTGTAGGCAAAAAGCAGCATGGTTTCAATACATAAAAGCGGTTCCCTGAGAAAGTCTGACAAGAGGAAAAGCATGGGTCTTGTTGGGAACCGTCGCAGTAATGCTGCAGTTGAGTGCAATGTTGCGCCCCCACGACCCTCCATCAACAAAGAGACACCTGTCCGTGACAGCAATAGAGTCTCTTTGTCTCAGTTGACTGAAGCAAGATCAGAAGACCACCACACGGGATTTTTTATGGAGGCCCCATCCACAAGAGCCTTCGTTTCTGTCCAGATGGGCCCAGGGGCCGCTGTCGGTACCCTCCAGACCGGGTACTCCCACGTGTAAGAGCAAAAGAAGACATACGTCAGCACGTATGCAGAAGATAGAGACCCATCCTGCAAGCTGGGCCCAATCGCCACCAAGGGAGAACTCATGAGAAGATGTGTGTCCTAGGCCTCGGGTCTGACCACCTGCTAAGGAGGGCTCCAAGGCTGCCACGTGTCTGCAGGCTCTGAGTCTCACAATCGGCCGAGGATGGCTCCGGAGCTGCCACATGTCCGATGGTGCCAGACCTGTACTCCCGCCAGGGAGGGCTCCAAAATTGCCACGTGTCCGGAACCTCCGAGCCATGTCTTTCGCCGGAGAGAACTCCGGAGGTGCCATGTGTCCTACGACTCCGAGCCCGACCTCCAGCATGGGAGGGCTCCGGTGCTGCCACGTAGGCAACAACTCCAGGCGTCCCTTCTCGCCAAGGAGGGCTCCGGTGCGGCCAAGTGCATGACAGATCCGGACCTCCCCTCCTACCAGGGAGAGCTCCGGCGTTGCCACGTGTTCAACGACTCCGGACCCCTCGCTACTCTGCAAGATAGCTCTAGTGACGACACGTGTCCCGGGGGCCAGCCACCTGGACGCCGCGCCTGTCTAGCAACGGGCAGATAGCCAAGGAGTAAAGAGGAAGGTGAGATGTCCTATCGCACATTTAAAGTTTGCATGTTCCCCAGGCAAGCAATCCAGCGTATGTCTGTACGGGCGTGCCTGGCAGCAGTGACCAGTTGCGCAGCGCCTTGACAGAGCTACAGTGCAACGCCGCGTGACAAGACACATTCCTACCGCCTTTATCAGACAACATTTAAGGAAGCTGTAACACTCATCGTCCCACCGCTCAGTGGAGCCCAGGCGGCAGTTGCTGCCCCTCCAAAACCGCCGCCCCTCTCTCTCCCTCTCTCTCCCCGCTCTATTATCGCATGTGAGAAAAACAGTTGGCACATGGCCAATTTCGCGCGCCTCTTCAGCAACCGTCGTGCCCTACGTCGCCGCCTCCTCCTCTGCTATAAAACCAACCCGGCGCCGATCATTTTCCCCACCAGAACCGCTCACATCTACCCCGATCCAAAAAACCGCCCCATTTCTCAATTCTTCGAAAACCTACGTTGATCTTCAATTCTAACACTCTCTACACCCTCCCTCAGCCATCAGAAGGAAATCCCAACGAAATTCCCTGAAGAAACGCGCCTGGGGATCAATTCCGACGAAGATCGCCGGAGTTTCTCACTGCTACCGTCGATCACTCCTCTCTAGCCAGTTCTGATCCCCGAGGACCCCCTAGGTGAGTTCTCCATCCTCCCCTCTTCCTTCTGGTACCAAGAGATCAAAGAATGGTATAGAAATCGATGAAAACAGAGAATTCCGGCCACCGCCGGCGATCGCGCGGCCGCCGAACGCGAGGGAGACGGGCTTAGGGTGACGTGGCCGCTTCTGGTACGTCGGATTTGAGCCAACGGTCTAGATTAGAAGGGAGATACCGGTTCGGTTAAAATTAAATCTGGGCCGTTGATCTCAGATCCAACGGCCCACATTTAAAACAGACCGTAACCGTTGGGATTTTCACAGAAGGGCCCCTGGAGATTTAAATAACTAGGAAATAGCCCCTGTGATTTACAAAATCAACCCCAGGCTTAATGGAAATTAGGAAATTCACTGTAAAATAGCCAATTAGCCCTTGTGTGTTTTGTAAATTGATAAAATCATTCTGTAAATGCAATTTGAACCTCAGAAAAACTGAAAGTATTGCAATTTGACCCATATCAATTTAAAAGTTTAACTTTAATTATGTTAATGATGAAATTAGCCTAAATAACTTCTGAAAATTTGTAGAAACTTATCAAAAAATCCATTTAAACATTTTGATCAGTATATCAACTCTTAAATTAGAATAATAATTTTCAGAGTCTGAAATTATTTATATAGTGACAAATTAATTCTGAAAATTAAAATAAAAACAATATAGGTTTCAGAAAAAATTTAGAAACTATAAGATTTATTCTGTTTCTATATTTTTGTACATTTAAAATTTCTGTAACCTAGAATAATTATATAAATGGCTGAAAATGTATTTTTAAGTATTAAATAAATGCTGAAATATAGATAAAAATATTATATAATGAAGAACAATTATAGAAATTGTTCAAAATGCATGAATAGGTTCTGAAATGTAGAAAACAGTAATATAGACTCTGAAAATAATTATAATGACAATTTAAAGTAATTTTCAGGACTGAATTAATTATAAAATTAACATATATACATATAAAAATTCTAGAAGTTATTATATGTCACTACAAAATTAGAAAATGGGTATTTTGCTATAACAAAGATAAAATAAAAGATATAGATGTCCATTTGAAACCTATTTTCATTTCAAACCATATGAAATGATATGAAATCAAAAATATATGGAGAAAATAAGTAGTATATGTGTATAATCAAACATCCATATGATTGAAATGCATTGTTAAGTTTCTTATGGCATGTTTGTCATTGTTTTGTGTGCATATACGTGGATAGAACCAATCCAAGAACTACTTCCTAATCTTCAAGAGCAAGATTTCGAAGTAAATCAACCTCCATTCAAAGGCAAGTGTTCCTTGACCACTTTGTTCCTATTCTAGGATAATTAGTTAGTATGTTTGCATGATGTCTTTAATATGAAACCCAGTTTAGGATGTTTCCCTAGTTTTATTCCTTTATCATTCCTTGCAAAACTATGGAGGGATTTAGTTAGGATATGTCATTATCATTTTATGTGCTTAGCCATGCTTGGAACGTAGAAAATGAATGAAACATAGATATTGCTAGTCTTGTGGATTATATGAAAGACACAAGTGTGTGTCGTGGTGTTAGGAATCTAGACAGACTGGTTGTTTTGGTTGGTGCTTCGTGCACGAGACTCAGAAATGTGTTAGTGCCTGTCTTAGATTCTAAGGATCGGTTCATGGAAAAGTTAACCCGACTTTACAGTGCCACCACAAGACTGAGATGGGGCAGCTTGGCCAATTAATTAGGAGTTTGCCGGTATAGTATAAGTGTTTGGATGGTGCGGGGAATGGGAGTCCATTTTTGACTACCCTGTGAACTGCAAGGCTCAAGAGGGGGCTTCTGCAGGGGAGGGTTTACTCCCACGAACTGCAACGGTGAAACCTCAGTGGGCTTGTACTTGCCGGTAGACCCTTTGTAAAGGCCATGTAGTGATCTCCTGATCACACACCAAAGGAAGTGTGTAATGTGGCTTGCAACCATGGATATCAAGGAGGTTCTTAGTCCACCTGGCAACAGGGGATGGAATCACTACTTGTGGGTAAAGTGGTACAATCTCTGTAGAGAACCAAACTGTCATGACAGCCGTGCTCACGGTCAAGAGCGGCTTGGACTTGTCCATGATTAGAGAAACATGGATGTGAGTTGAAAGAGGTTGTTCGGTGGTGTAACCTAACATTAATGACTTAATTACGAGGTTGGTGGGATTATCACTTAGTAAGATAGGTTGCTAATCAAAGCTAAGGCTTAGTATTAATGCATAGTGCTTAACCATGTTAGCCTTTCCTTGCTATTAGCCTTCATAACATTCTTTCCTACACTTGCTGAGTACCTTTGGTACTCAAACATGCTTTTGTTGGATATCATGTGATGCTCAGGTGCCAACGAAGATATAGACTTTGATGAGGAGGACTTCGATCTCGAAGAGTTATTCTAGGTTGGCGAAACCTCCGGGCAACGCCTGTGGATTGGAGGACCCTTTATTAGACTTTCGGTGTTGTAAATATTTAGTGTGATAGTACTTTTATTATTCTATTATGACTTATGATGTAATATAATGTTACCGTTGACCCTGACATGTAATATAATGATATTTCACTATTGTCGGCACATGTATGACTCAACTGATCCTGGCATACATGTGAGAATACGCTCAGGTGTTCCTTATGGAAAACCGGGTATGACAAAGTGGTATTAGAGCCGACCCTCGCAGTTTCACGGGTGCGTACGGGTCAGTGAGAAGGATACAGTAGCGTACGGGTCAGGGACATGGGTACGTATGCATGACGCGTGGGTCCTCTGTGTGGGACATGTATGGTACGTATGATGCTAACCGGACGTACGGTATGCGTATGCCAGCACTGAACGTACGGGCGTGGCTAAGAGGGGACGTTCCTGTCTTGGCGTTGACCAACGAGGACGTCAGTCTTCTAAGGGGGGTGGATTGTGTGATATCCTGACTCCTGGCTTAATAGGATTGATAGATTATCCATACCACCAAGGTATACCTTCTTTTCCGGAAGCCCACCTGCAAAGGACTCCGGGGTTAAGCGTGCTTAGCTCGGAGGAATTTGGGGATGGGTGACCGAGCGGGAAGTTTTCCCGGGTGCGCACGAGTGAGGACAAAGTGCGCAGAAAAGACGAGTGGTGGTATGTGGGGCCAGTCTATGATCCTAAAGAGCTGTTACAAGTGGTATCAGAGCCAAGATTGCCCGTAGGACGCAAACCTTGTTAGAAATGGACGGGATGAACATCATTATTTTTAGTAAAAACTAATTTACCAAAGATTTTAGTAGAAGAAGGATTATTTAGATGATATATATGTTGTCTAACCTCATCTATACTCAAAAGTATATTATTGTTTATTTTTCTAACTCACTTTAAATTTTCTTGAAACAGATGGCACGCACACACGTCTCACGACCCGTAAGTCCACCGGAGGTCGAGTTCCTCGACACCAGTTGGCTGCACGCACTGTGGAAGATGTGGACAACCCCGCCACATACCAGACTCATGGGGAGTCCACTAAAGGCATGGTGAATCGCCTTAGACACTTCCTCCGCTGTGCTGGTTACACCAGCAAGCTAGAGGTGCAGTACGACACCACTCGAGTTTCTCACGTAGAACGCGATGAATGGAAGTCACAGGCGAGGATCTACCATGAGAACAAGCTGCTCAAGATCCACAATTCACCAGCATGGAGGTCTACCATGGCAGAGGCTGAGAAGGATGCCACTTGGGAGGCGATCACTTGCCAGAGCTACACCAACCGTGGCCGCCTTGAGGGGACTCAATACATGTACACCCCTCGGCGACAAAGTGGAAGTGCAGTGTACGACTACGAACCCATCCGTGAAGGTTGCAACATCGTACAGATGGACGTGAGCCTCGAGGTAGGAGTTGACGTCAGCACCAGGCTACAGAACTGCCAGCAGGAGCTTCAGGACGTACGTGACCTTCTGAAGAAGACGGAGGCCATAATGTGTGGACTAATAAGGATGAGGGATGGAGAAGTGAGTGATCTCTATGCTTCAGATGGAGACACTTGGACTCCGGACTCTCCAGACCGTAGGGCAGCCAAACGCCCTCATGCTTCACCACCACCTGAGGCCTCCACAGCTGAGTCAGAAGCTAGCTCTCCTGATGGTGATGACGAGGACCCACAGGAGAATGCACAGAACCCAGGGGATAACTAGGATAGGTGTCCCTACTCATGTAATAACTCGTGTAGTACGTATGTGTATTATATTGTAATGCTTGGTGTGTAATGGTTGTTTAAGTAGTTGTTTAAGTTTGATAATGTAATATATTGTTAGTGTGTAAACGTGAGTTGTGAAAGCCATAGGCTTATGTTCACAACCTCGTTAGTGTATGTACATAACTACTAATGAATATAAATGCTAGGTTTGTTTCAAACATGATTGTTGAATGAACAAATGTAAAGATTTTTATAACTTTTATGTGGAAATAATAAGGAAATATACACAATACGATGCAAACTAGAAAGGTATAAGATGAATCTAAACATAGTCTTCCACAAAAGATGGCAGGAAGAAGAAGACGCAATGAAGGGAACAACAACAATGAGGCTGCAAGGTTTCCTCTACCTGAATGGAAGCCAAGGGTTGCACGAAGAGCTGATGGGGAAGTGATACAACAAATGATGAACATGCAAAATCAACTCATACAAAACTTGACACAACTGGTGGCCAATCTGCAACAGCCACAACCACAAATTCAGAATGCACCACGTCAACCAAAGTTAAGTGAGTTCTTGAGCACACAACCACCAAGGTTTGACAATGCTATAGAGCCATTAGAAGCTGATGATTGGCTCAAGAATATTGAGAACAAGTTGCACATCATACAATGCCAAGGGCGTGAGACGGTACTCTTTGCTTCTCACCAATTATATAGATCTGCAGCAGATTGGTGGACGACATACAAGGAAGCTCATGAGGATCCAGAGAGTATTTCATGGAATGAGTTCAAATTTGCCTTCCGTAACCACTATGTTCCAGCAGGGGAAATAAAGAATAAGCGGAAGGAGTTTCTCAATCTGAAACAAGGAAGCATGTTTGTACGAGAGTATCTTACTAAGTTCACTCAGTTATTTCGCTATGCTCCAGGGGATATTGACACTGATGAAAAGAAGAAGGACTGCTTTATAGAAGGTTTGAACTCAGAAATACAGTATGCCATGTCCTCTAGTGACTATGAAAGTTTTCAGAAGCTTATCAACAAGGCTTTCATAGTGGAAAGAAAGAGACAGAAGTTAGTTGAAGAACGAAAGAGGAAAATGAATTGGCACAGTCTTCTAGCAGCAACAGTCGGCCTCGTTTCTCATCACCGCAGACGGGAGCAATGAACCGACCTATAGCTCCTAATCAGTTTCAGAGGAACTACAACCCTGCTACTAGGAACCCAACTTTTCAACCACAACAACAACGACAATAAGTGCAGCAACAACGTCCTGCCTTTCAACCTCGTCCTGTAGGATCAAACCCTCCAAATGCACAACAAGGCAATAAAGCACCACTAAACAAGGTCACAGGGCAATGCTACAACTGTGGAGAAATGGGACACTATGCCAACCGGTGCCCAAACAAGAAGTCACCTCAACAACAGAATCTTGTGCGTGGCAAGGTGAATCATGTGACCATGGAGGAAGCACAAGAGGCACCAGATGTGGTTATTGGTATGTTTTCTGCCAATACTTATCCTGCTACAATTTTGTTTGTCTCTGCTGCAACACACTCATTCATAGCCAAGGAGTTCATAACCAAGTACAAATTTCCAATTACATCTATGAATCGAGTGTTAGTAGTGAATTCTCCTGGAGGAGAAATAAAGACAAGACAAATATGTCCCAAGGTAAATTTAGGAGTTAATGGAGTAGAATTCCTTGCAAATCTCATTGTGATAGAATCACAAGGGATAGATATCATCTTGGGGGACTGGTTGACAAAGTATAAAGGAGTTATACACTATTCAAGGAGAACGGTGGAATTAACACATACGGATGGAACAAAGGTTGAGTTCACATCTATTCAAGTACCATCTGGAAATGTTCAACTCAACAAGACCAAAGTAGTTATTGAGGACATAAAGGTTGTTAATGAATTCCCAGATGTATTTCCCGAAGACTTACCAGGTATGCCACCGGATCGAGAAGTAGAGTTCATTATTGAATTAGTACCGGGTACTGCTCCCATATATAAAAGGCCATATAGGATGGATACCCAACAGCTAGCAGAACTCAAGTATCATATCCGAGAGTTATCGGAGAAAGGGTATATCCGTCCTAGTTCCTCACCATGGGGAGCTCCGGTGATATTTGTACCAAAGAAGGATGGGACTAAGAGGTTGTGTGTAGATTACCGTGCCCTCAATGAAGTGACAATCAAAAACAAGTACCCTTTACCTCGTATTGAGGACTTGTTTGATCAATTAAGAGGTGCATGTGTATTCTCCAAGATTGACCTCCGTTCAGGATATCATCAGCTAAGGATAAGAGAATCGGATATTCCAAAGATATCATTTGTTTCTAGGTATGGACTGTACGAGTATACGGTTATGCCTTTTGGATTAGCAAATGCTCCGGCATATTTCATGTATCTTATGAATAAGGTATTCATGAAATATTTGGACAAGTTTGTAGTAGTGTTCATTGATGATATCCTCATATACTCAAAAAATGAGCAGGAACATGAAGAACACTTGAGAATAGTGTTACAAAAGCTAAGAGAAAATCAACTTTATGCCAAATTCAGTAAGTGTGAATATTGGCTTAAGAAAGTTGCTTTTCTGGGGCATATTATCTCTGAAGGAGGAATATCTGTGAATCCAGAAAAGATAATTGGTGTTCAAAAGTGGAAAACACCAGAGAATGTCAGAGAAATTGGAAGTTTCTTAGGGTTGGCTGGTTATTACCGAAGGTTCATTGAAGGATTTTCAAAAATAGCCAAACCACTCACAAAGATGTTAAAAAAAGGAGTTGCTTTTATATGGACTCAAGAATGTGAATCAAGCTTTCAAGAATTAAAGAAGAAGTTAACAACTGCCCCAGTTTTGGTTATGCCCGATATGGAGAAGGCATTTTCTGTCTATTGTGATGCTTCAGGTCAAGGATTGGGATGTGTGCTTATGCAAGAAGGGCATGTTATTGCCTATGCTTCCCGACAACTTCGGAAGCATGAGAAGAACTATCCTACCCATGATCTAGAGTTGGCAGCCGTTGTACATGCATTGAAGTTATGGAGACATTACCTAATGGTTAAGAGAACTGAGATCTATACGGATCACCAGAGTTTGAAGTATATCTTCACTCAACCAGATCTCAACCTTCGGCAAAGAAGATGGTTGGAGTTCATTAACGATTTTGATGTGGGAATCAATTACCACACTGGAAAAGCTAATATGGTTGCAGATGCCTTGAGCAGAAAGACACATGTTAACATGTTAACGATGAGAGATCTGCAACCTCAACTTTGTGATGAGTTCGCAAGACTCAACCTATGCTTGGTGAATCACACAGAAGCCATAGCAATGGAAGCTGACTCAACGCCAGAACAAGATATTCGAAATGGTCAAAAGAACGATTAAAAGATCAAAGAAATCAAGAAGTTGATCAAAGAAAACAAGGCCCTAGGGTTTATAGAAGATGAGCATGGTATAGTGTGGCATGGTAAAAGAATATGTGTGCCAGATATCAAGGAAATAAAGAAGTTAATATTAAAAGAGGCTCATGATTCTGATTTCTCTATCCATCCTGGCAGTACAAAGATGTATCATGATCTTAAGACTAGGTATTGGTGGTACGGGATGAAAAGAGACGTTGCAGAGCATGTGGCATTGTGTGACACATGTCAATTAGTCAAAGAGAACACCAAAGGTCTGCAGGATTATTACAACCACTAAAGATACCTGAATGGAAGTGGCAAGAAAATGGGATGGACTATATAGTGGGTTTGCCCAGGACACAAACAGGGTATGACTCAATATGGGTGATAGTGGATAGATTGACCAAAGTTGCTCACTTCATTCCAGTAAAGGAAAATTATAACGGTTCCAAATTAGCGGAACTGTATATGTCAAGAATAGTCTGCCTACATGGTGTACCCAAAAAGATAGTGTCAGATAGAGGTACACAATTCACTTCAAGATTTTGGCAGAAATTACATGAATCCATGGAAACTCGATTAAATTTCAGTTCTGCATATCATCCACAAACTGATGGGCAGACCGAAAGGACCAACCAAATTCTCGAAGATATGCTTAGAGCTTGTGCTCTCAAAAATAGTAGGAGTTGGGATAAGAATTTACCCTATGCGGAATTCTCCTACAATAACAGTTACCAAGCTAGTATGAAGATGTCTCCATTTGAGGCTTTATATGGAAAAAGATGTAGAACTCCGCTATTTTGGGATCAAATAGGTGAAAATAAAGTGTTTGGACCTGAAGTACTACGAGAGGCAGAAAAGAAAGTAAGAGAAATTCGTAATAATCTAAAGATAGCTCAAACAAGACAAAAGAGTTATGCGGACACAAGGGGAAGAGAACTAATCTTAGAGGTGGGAGACTATGTGTATCTCAAAGTATCACCCATGCGTGGACTTAAGAGATTTAAAGTAAGAGGGAAGCTAGCACCTCGGTATATCGGACCATTCAAGATACTGGAACGCAAAGGAGAGGTAGCTTATCAGTTAGAGTTACCCTCTCGGTTTTCCGATGTACATGATGTGTTCCATGTATCACAGTTCAAGAAGTGTTTAAGAACACTAGAGGAACAACTACCGATGGAAGAATTGGATGTACAAGATGATCTTTCATATACCGAATATCCTGTCAAAATTCTTGATACAATGGAAAAAGTTACAAGAAACAAAAGAATTCGTATGTGCAAGGTTCAATGGAAGCATCATTCAGAAGCAGAAGCTACATGGGAAAGAGAAGACGAACTCAAGTCACAATTTCCCAATCTGTTTCCTTTGTAACTACAAATCTCGAGGACGAGATTTTTCTTAAGGGGGGTAGAATTGTAACACTCATCATCTCACCGCTCAGTGGAGCCCAGGCGGCAGTTGCTGCCCCTCCAAAACCGCCGCCCCTCTCTCTCCCTCTCTCTCCCCGCTCTATTATTGCATGTGAGAAAAACAGTTGGCACATGGCCAATTTGCGCGCCTCTTCAGCAACCGTCGTGCCCTACGTCGCCGCCTCCTTCTCTGCTATAAAACCAACCCGGTGCCGATCATTTTCCCCACCAGAACCGCTCACATCTACCCAGATCAAAAAAACAGCCCCATTTCTCAATTCTTCAAAAACCTACGTTGATCTTCAATTCTAACACTCTCTACACCCTCCCTCAGCCATCAGAAGGAAATCCCGACGAAATTCCCTGAAGAAACGCGCCTGGGGATCAATTCCGACGAAGATCGCCGGAGTTTCTCACTACCGCCGTCGATCACTCCTCTCCAGCCAGTTCTGATCCCCGAGGACCCCCTAGGTGAGTTCTCCATCCTCCCCTCTTCCTTCCGGTACCAAGAGATCAAAGAATGGTATAGAAATTGATGAAAACAGAGAATTTTCGCCACCGCCGCCACTCGCCGGCGATCGCGCGGCCGCCGGGCGCGAGGGAGACGGGCTTAGGGCGACGTGGCCGCTTCTGGTACGTCGGATTTGAGCCAACGGTCTAGATTAGAAGGGAGATATCGGTTCGGTTAAAATTAAATCTGGGCCATTGATCTCAGATCCAACGGCCCACATTTAAAACAGGCCGTAACCGTTGGGATTTTCACAGAAGGGCCCCTGGAGATTTAAATAACTAGGAAATAGCCCCTGTGATTTACAGAATCAAACCCAGTCTTAATGAAAATTAGGAAATTCACTGTAAAATAGCCAATTAGCCCCTGTGTTTTTGTAAATTGATAAAATCATTCTGTAAATGCAATTTGAACCTCAGAAAAACTGAAAGTATTGCAATTTGACCCATATCAATTTAAAAGTTTAACTTTAATTCTATTAATGATGAAATTAGCCTAAATAACTTCTGAAAATTTGTAGAAACTTATCAAAAATTCCATTTAAACATTTTGATCAGTATATCAACTCTTAAATTAGAATAATAATTTTCAGATGTTGAAATTATTTATATAGTGACAAATTAATTCAGAAAATTCAAATGAAAACAATATAGGTTTCAGAAAAATTTTAGAAACATCCCAAAACCTGTTAAAAGGGGAATTTAAAAATTTTTTGGACGTATTGCATGTTGTGTAGAAATTCAAATTCAAATTGGAATTTAAATTAAACTCAAAACAGAAAAGAAAAAGAAAAAGAAAAAAACAAACCCCCCGGTCAGTGGGCCGAAACCCACCAGCCGGCCCACCTCACCCCCGCGCCAGCCCGCAGCCGCGTGCCACGTTTTCTTCTCACTGACGTGTGGGGCCCGCCATCTTCTTCCTCCTCTCGCGCGCGCTCGGCCGACCGGGACTCCTCTCTCCCTCAAATCGAAACCACCGCGGATACCCGCGTATCCCAGCTGAATTTCGGTTCTGGACGACTCCAGCTTGATCCCAACCGAACGTCGCCCTTCCCCGGCTATATAAACACCGGCATCGTCCCGATTTTCACCCGCGATCGGCTGTTTTTCCTCCCGGTGAGAACCGAAGCTCCGATCACCGTTTTCTCTCGATCTTTGCTCGGGTTCTCTGATCTAACGCGCCGATTGTGTTCCACCGCCTCCGGGGAATCACGCAAGTGCAGAAAACTCGGTGGTTTGCGCTTCAAACACAATGCCGACGAGCATCGCCGTGAATTCACCTCGGACCTCGTCGCCGACCGCCTTCCAGGACCTCCGAGCTCAAGAAAAACCCCGAGGTGAGATCCCCAACCTCCCCTCTACCAATCTATGCCATGAAATTCCAGTTTTAGGAGGTATAGACAAAGACCCGAAGTTCTCCGGCGAGATCGCCGCCTCCCGCCGCCGCGCGCCGCCGGGCAGCGCCGCCCGCGCTCGGTCAGAGCGACATGGCCGCTTGTGCGCCGTCTATTTTAAATCGCACGGTAGAATTGAAATCCGCGCGTACCGGTTCGACGTTATAATCTGAGCCGTCTATTTTAAATCGGACGGTCCACGTCAGCCTCGCGTTATAAAGACCGGGATTCTTACGCGCTACCCCCTGGGGATCTCAGAAAATACGAGCTAGCCCCGAAAACTTCAGAAATTCATGTAAATTCAATTAAAAATCAGTTTTAGCCCCTGGACTTAATAAAAATTAGCAAAACCCCTCTGTTATACATAGTTAGGCCCCTGGAAATTTTTAAAATAATATTATAGACCCTGTAGTGGGGTGAGTTTACCTTTTTAACCCTATGTGATATTAAATTTAGGAATTTAAATATGTGATTAGTATTTAAAATTTAAAAGATGGGACAAACACATTGTAAATTCAAATTTAAACTTTCCTAGCACTTGGAAAACTTTGGAGTGAGTTAAAAATATATTTTAAGCTGAAATGAATCTGTCTAATTGATTGTTCACATTTATTAGTTATAGGGACACATTTTTAGGCTAGGAAATAATTCTGAAAATTGATAAAATAAATTTAAATTAGTTCACATCAGAGGAGAAGTTCAAAAATATATTATTTAATATTTTAGATCAGAACCTATTCTGTTTAGATAAGGTGTCTTACTATTTTCATAATAAAGTTCACATTTAGGCATAGGAAATAAATCTGAAAATATAGCAAGCTAGGTATGAATAACTAGAAAATGATAAATGAAGTTTCCAAAATCCAAAGAATTCAGTTTAGAATTGGTAGAAGGTCTGAAAACCAATTTGGAGTAGGAAATTACCTTCCATGCATACTTGGTAGCTAAGATGTGTATCAATTGAATATAAGAAATTTATTCAAATTGGAAATTCATATATAGTGTGCAAACATAAATCTGAATACAAAAGTTAGAAATCATATGCACATGTTTAAAAGTGCATGTAAGCCCAAAATCAACACACATAGAGTAACCACAACACATAGAAATGTGAATGACTTTCATAAATGTGAATGTGTGGTTTGTATGAAGTGAAAGTGTGAACTATGTCTTATGGATTGTTGTTTTCTTTTGCTATGTGTGTTGGCATGAATAGAACCTGCCCCAGAGCAAGTTCTTCCCTTCCAAGAACAAGACTTTCCATTCCCAGAGCAGCAGGAAGAAGGCAAGTGTCCTTGACCACTTTGATCCTATACTAGGATGTCTAGATAGAATTATTTGCATTGTCAATTGAAATATGAAACCCATGCTAGGAAGTTTCCCTAGAATTGCATTATCTTGTTTCCTTGTAGCTTGGGTTGGGATTTATTTTATCATGTCATTTATTATCATGCTTATGCTTAGCCATGCTTAGAATGGGAAGATTGGGATATGAGATCACAATTTATTTACCTTACTCTTGAATGAGATATTATGAGTTATGTAGAGGTAGGGATCGAGGCAAGTTGGATGTTTTGGTTGGTGCTGGGTGCACGAGACTCGGGTTTGTGTTTAGTACTTGCCTGGATCTTAAGGATCGGTTCATGGAGCATGTAACCTGGCTTTACCGTGCCAACCACATGCTGAGATGGGGCAGCTTGGCCAATTAATTAGGTGTATCCCCGGCGTAGTATGGGTGTGTTGGATGGTGCGGGGAGTAGGTGTCACCTGGACTACCATATGAACCGCAAGGCTCAAGAGGAGGCCACTGCAGCGGGGTTGGAGCCTCTTGTATGCTGTTAGGGGTGAAACCTCAGTGGGCCCACGCTCGTCGGGAATCCCTTTGTAAAGGCTTCGTAGTGGTCTCCTGGCTACACACCTGGGAAGTGTGAATGTGGTTCGTGGCCACTGGCATAATGGAGATTCTTTTAGTCCACCCTGCAACGGAGGATGAAATCACTACATGTGGGTACAGTGGTGCAAACTCTGCAGAGTCAAAACTGTCATGACAGTCGTGCTCACGGTCAAGAGCGGCTTGGACTTATTCATGATTAGAGGATTGATGGCTTTGGAAGTTGAGGATGTTAAGCGGGGAGCTTAACATTGGAAATGATGTTATGGTTATTTGATTATGATGATGGGTTGGGAGATTGGGACCATTTCACCTATGTAGTAATGTAGGTGCTTAATAAGCTAAGGTGATAGGTATGAATTGCGTAGTGCTTTAACCATGAGTTCAACCTCTAGTTGCTCTAGCCATGCATGACAAAATTTTCCCACACTTGTTGAGTACCATCGGTACTCAAACTTGCATATTTGTTGATTTATACTGCTGCTCAGGTCAACTTCGGACCCGAAGAAGGATTCTAGGTTCATGGAGTCTCCCGGGCAACTCCTGTGACAGAGCCCACAAGAATAATATTCCGCTGCTATTTTATTTACTTGTTATGAACTTATTATAGTCCATCGAGACATATGCTATGTAAGACTCATTTATATTCGACACCTGGCTTGTAATAAATGATGCTTCACTATGTCATCACATGTATGAGAAAATGATCCTGGCATACATGTGATATTCACTCGGTTGTTTTTCGGAGAAACTGGGTGTGACAATCAAGGAGGTTCTTAGTCCACCTAGCAACAGGGGATGAAATCACTACTTGTGGGTAAAGTGGTACAATCTCTGCAGAGAACCAAACTGTCATGAGAGCCGTGCTCACGGTCAAGAGCGGCTTGGACTTGTCCATGATTAGAGAAACATGGATGTGAGTTGAAAGAGGTTGTTGGGTGGTGTAACCTAACATTAATGACTTAATTACGAGGTTGGTGGGATTATCACTTAGTAAGATAGGTTGCTAATCAAAGCTAAGGCTTAGCATTAATGCATAGTGCTTAACCATGTTAGCCTTTCCTTGCTATTAGCCTTCATAACATTCTTTCCTACACTTGTTGAGTACCTTTGGTACTCAAACTTGCTTTTGTTGGATATCACGTGATGCTCAGGTGCCAACGAAGATATCGACTTCGATGAGGAGGACTTCGATCCCGAAGAGTTGTTCTAGGTTGGCGAAACCTCCGGACAACGCCTATGGATTGGAGGACCCTTTATTAGACTTCCGGTGTTGTAAATATTTAGTGTGATAGTACTTTTATTATTCTATTATGACTTATGATGTAATATAATGTTATAGTTGACCGTGACATGTAATATAATGATATTTCACTATTGTCGGCACATGTATGACTCAACTGATCCTGGCATACATGTGAGAATACGCTCGGGTGTTCCTTATGGAAAACCGGGTGTGACAGAAGCCGACGTGACAGGGCCACGTGCTCCACGGCGCGATCAAGTGCACTACTACTAGCAGGGAGCAGACTACCCGAAGTAGAGTCAGCTGCCCATAACAGGGCCACCAGCCAGGCTCCGGACCCACATGTAAGGTTGCTTGGCCTTGAACTATAAAAGGTCCAAGCGGCCAACGGGAAAGGAAAACCCCATTCAAACTCCTTTCGAATTCCATTCTAGCTCAAACATAGTCCCAGTCTCCGAACACCATTGTAAGCTCGCAAGCTCGAGCCACCCTCAAACTCAGGCAACAAAGAATAACCAACACTCCGTGGACGTAGGGTATTACGCTCAGACGGCTCGAACAATGTAAATCTTTGTGTTCATCTCACCATCATGCTACGACGCTCGAAACCACTAAGCTCCTCCTAAAGAAGAACCTCCGCGGGCTGCTCCTGAGTGGATCGGGGGAAGTGTCGCAGAAAACACTTCAACATAGAGTGTGTCACAAATTGAAGCTCCTCGGGTATTTTCAAGCTGATACAAAGGGTGTCCTTTGGTAGAACAAAAGGACAAAGGATGCTAGCTCCAGAGTATATCTTAAAGGAAATTCAAGAAACTAATATCTCTTTCTTAACATACTTCTGTGCTAACATCATAAAACTTCAACAACTAAGGGAATTAAAAGGTGTATTGTTTTTTGTTTCCTTTTTGAAAAAAATCCGGAACGTTGTCTAGTATACAAGTGCATTTTTTTCTTAACAAACAAATAGGAAAAAAATATGTATTCTACCCAAAGAAAAGGTGTTGAAATGGACATCATTATCTCACACACAATTCGGAACACCAAGTTAACCGCTCACCTTCAGATCATACATAGCCACATTTTGCTATGTGATTGTCGAAGTGTTTTCTACGACACTTCCTGCGGTCTGCCCTGGAGCAGCCCGCGGAGGTTCTTTTTTTAGGAGGGGCTTAGTGGTTTTGAGCGTTGGAGCACGATGGAGAGATGAACATGGAGATTTACGTGGTTCGGGCCGCGTGAGGGTAATATCCTATGTCCACGGAGTGTTGGTTGTTCTTTTCTGCCTGAGTTTGTGGGTGGCTCGACCTTTCAAGCTTACAATGGTGTTCTGGGATTGGAGGCGAGATCGAAAAGTCGGAGGTGAAAAAGTCCTTTTGCCCGTTGGCTGTCTGGTCCTTTTATAGCTCAAGGCCAGACAGCCTTACAAGTGGGCACGGGGCCTGACAGGCGGCCCGTGTATGGGCGGCAACCTCTACCATGGCTAGCACGCCCATTGCTAGTAGTAGTGTACTTGATGAAGCCGTCGGGCGCGTCGCCTTGTCACGTCGGCTTCCTTGAATGTTGCCTGACGAAGGCGGTAGGGATGCGTCTTGTCCCGTGGCGCTGCACTGTGGCTCCGTCAGGGCGCCGCGCTACTGGTCTCTGCAGCCAGGCACGTCTGTACTGGGGTACGCTGGATTGCTTGCGTGGAGAACATGCGAACCTTAAATGCGTGATAGGACAGCACACCTTCCTCTTTACTCGTTGGCTATCTGCCCGTTGCTTGTCGGCGCGGCGTCCGGGTGGCTGTCTTGCGGAGTAGCGAGGGGTCCGGAGTCGTTGGACACGTGGCAGCATTGGACCCCTCCCTCGCAGGAGGGGGGGGTCCGGAGCTGTCATGCACGTGGCTGCAACGGAGCCCTCCTTGGCAGAAAGGGACGCTGGAGCTGTTGCCCACGTGGCAGCACCGAAGCTCTCCCATGCTAGAGGTCGGGCCCAAAGCAGTAGGACACGTGGCACCTCCGGAGCCGAGAAGGGGCACCTAGAGTTGTTGCCCACGTGGCAGCACCAGAGCCCTCCCATGCTGGAGGTCGAGCCCGGATCCTTAGGACATGTGGCACCTTCAGAACTCTCTCCGACGAGAGACGTGGCTCGGATGTTCCGGACACATGGCAGCGCCGGAGCCCTCCCTGACGGGAGGTCGGCCCGGCACCATTGGAACGTGGCGGCTCCGGAGCCATCCCCAGCCGGTAGTGAGGCTTAGAGCCCATAGACACGTGACAGCCCCGGAGCCCTCCTTAGCAGGTGGTCGGACCCGAGGCCTAGGGCACGCGTCTTCTCACGAGTGCTCCCTGACTGGCGGTTAGGCCCAGTCGATAGGCTGGGCCTTGTCTTTTGCATACGTGTTGATGTATGTCTTCTTTTATTCTTGCACGCAGGGTACCCGATCTTAAGGGTACCGACAGTGATAAAAATAGAGAATGACATACTCTGCTACTATTCTTTTCTGCTCTAATCATGTTTACCAACAAGTCCTGGAGAAACATGTTGCAGTGCAGACAACCATCCCGCAGATATCAAACCGCATCATATCAGATGGAAATGTTTCACGTACCTAAGGGATCAACTCCGTGTGAGGATTTAATCCATGGAAGCCCCAGATATCGGAGGAGGGAAACAACCTCTAACTCGACCTCGGATTCAATCAAGATGCGGCTTCGCAGCCGTACCTCCGAGTAAAGGCCAGAACTACGCTCAAACTAAGGTTGTATCAAGCCCGAAACAAACATGAACTGTAGCCAAAATATATTGGCCCTCGAGAAAAGGCTAGAAATCGCTTCAGAGCGGTTCCAAGTCGACTACCTGGATGCGGGCGCGCATGCGATAAGGATGAGGAGAAGCTCCGGATGCTAGCGCGAATTAACGTTTTAGTTCGTCCATAATCTTTGCCCACATAGCTAAAGTGCTTCATCTAAACTTTGGGTGTCCGGCATAGATGATCAGTTTAATCTTCTCCTGCACCCCTATATCATAGGCATGGTCCACAAAACAAAGGGTGTTTAATTAGTAGTGACATCTTTACCTTTAAAAAGTAGTATGTGCCCTCGATTTGTTTAGGCCATTCTTGTCGGGTCGAAGGCACATCAAGTGCATCCTCACCACGCCCTGTAATAACAACCTGCTTGTAAGTTGTAATGTAATAATGCATATCCTAATCGTCTACCATCACTTGCAGTTCCCAACGGCACATAGATCGATTCATCAACCAGCACTGAGATTGGAAAATTATGGGCACACGCGCGCAGCAGAGCCGATTCTCTCTCTCATTTTGGAGGATGCACGCATGGACCGGCTCTAAATCCCACCCTGCGGCGTCTCGAGCAACCCAACATGCTCGAAGCTGGTGACCCGCGGGAATCCCAGGATGACACTGCATTTGCTGCATGCTGGTATGCGAGCTGGATGTGCAAGAGACAAGAAACGAGTCAACGTTTTGCATGAGCTAGTGGTTATATATTTGATGAAAGGGTTTAAAAAAGTTACAAAGATAATATTACAGAATTAACAGGAAACACATGAAAACCAAAACTGATACATAACAATGGTATTGTTAAATCAGACTGCCAGGTTTGTATCTTCCATTACTCATGCTTTGAATCTTTATTACTTTTGGAATTAAAATGTACCGTAAAATGCCTAAATATCTAACAATCCAAAAACTTGATGTTTGTAATAGGCTTTCGGTCACTAGTTTTGCTGTTGCGCTCAAGCCAAATGCTTTTGACGGATCAAATTACAAACGGTGGCGTGATAGGATGATTCTCTGGTTAACTGCTATGAACATCATTCATGTTGCGAACGGAAAGCCTGAACAGTTTACTCCTGAGGAGGAGCAAGCTTTCATGGCAGCCGATAACCTCTTTAGAGGCGCGGTGATTAGTGTTCTTGCAGAAAACTTAGTTGATTTCTATCTCACTGCGACTTCTGGCAAGGAATTGTGGGATGCGCTTGAGACTAAATATGGTGTTTCTGATGCTGGAAGTGAACTGTATGTCATGGAACAGTTCTATGACTATAAGATGGTCGATGACCGTTCTATAGTGGAACAGACTCATGAAATTCAGTCACTGGCAAAAGAACTCGAAGGTTTCAAGTGTGTGTTACCTGACAAGTTTGTGGCCGGGGGCATTATTGCTAAGTTGCCACCTACCTGGACGGATTTTGCCACTTCTCTAAAACATAAGAGAAAAGAGTTCAATATCGCTGATCTTATTGGCTCTTTGGATGTTGAAGAGAAGGCGAGGGCAAAAGACACTCGTGGAAAAGGGGTTGTTGGGACTTCTAGTGCCAATGTAGTATAGAAGAATAACTCTAATAAATCTCACAACAACAAGAAGAAGAACAAACACGAGAACCCTACAAAGACTAAACAGACAACCACTTTTAAGAAGAAGATGAAGGGAAATTGCTTTGTTTACGGCGATCCTGGTCATTTCGCCAGTGAATGTGAGAACCGCAAGTGGAAAGGCAATAAAAAATCAGCAAATATGGTTATTGGCGAAACTGCAGGAACGTCGAGGTATGGTAACATATTACCTACAGTTCTTTCAGTTTGTCATTCACCTGAGTGGTGGATTGATACTGGTGCCAATATCCATGTGTGTGCTGATATATCCTTATTTTCATCTTATCAGGTCGGAGGGATTGTCTCCTTGTTGATGGGAAACGGGTCACATGCGCGTGTTCTTGGAGTTGGTACGGTCAATCTGAAGCTTACTTCGGGAAAGACCGTGCAATTGAAGAACGTGCAACATGTTCCAACCATCAAAAAGAATTTAGTCAGCGGCTCTCTACTTTGTAGAGATGGTTTTAAATTAGTCTTTGAATCCAATAAATGTGTACTTTCTAAGTATGGGAATTTTGTTGGTAAAGGTTATGAAAGCGGAGGTTTGTTCCGCTTATCCTTGTCAGAAAATTGTAATAACGTTGTGAACAATGTCATGAATATTGATGAGTCTAATGTTTGGCATTCACGACTTTGTCATATTAATTTTGGTTGTATGGCGCGGCTAGCAAACTTGAGTTTAATTCCAAAATTTGCCTTAGTCAAAGGTTCTAAGTGTCATGTTTGTGTGGAATCAAAACAACCTCGGAAACCTCACAAGGTTGCAGAGGCGAGAGAATTGGCACCATTAGAACTAATTCATTCCGATCTGTGCGAAATGAATGGTGAATTGACAAAAGGTGGTAAAAGATATTTCATGACCTTAATTGATGATTGTACTAGGTTCTGCTACATATATTTATTAAAATCAAATGATGAAGCATTACATTATTTTAAAATCTATAAAGCTGAGGTAGAAAACCAACTTGAGAGAAAGATCAAACATATAAGGACTGATCGTGGTGGAGAATACTTTTCAAATTTATTCACTTTGTTCTGTGAGGAACACGGAATAATTCATGAGAGGACGCCTCCCTACTCACCTCAATCGAATGGGGTAGCCGAAAGAAAGAACCGTACTCTAACTGATCTAGTTAACGCCATGTTAGATACATCGGGACTTTCCAAGGAGTGGTGGGGTGAGGCTATATTGACAGCATGTCATATCTTGAATCGTGTTCCTATAAAGAATAAAGAGATCACTCCATTCGAGGAATAGGAAAAGAAAAGAGTAAATCTCTCATATTTGCGTACTTGGGGTTGTTTGGCAAAAGTAAGTCTGCCAATCAATAAAAAGCGTAAACTCGGTCCTAAAACTGTTGATTGTATTTTTATTGGTTATACCTTCCACAGCATTGGTTATAGATTTTTAATAATAAAATCTGGAGTACCCGACATGCATGTTGGTACAATTATGGAGTCCAGAGATGCTACATTTTTTGAGGATATCTTTCCTATGCGAGATGATCATTGTAGTACTAGTCAAAAATCTCGTATAAATGACGGGCCTACTGATATGATAGAACACAATGAACAAACTCTTGTGGGAAATCTACGCGGTGACAATGAAATTCCAAAAAAGAGCAAGAGACAAAGGACTGCAAAGTCCTTTGGTGATGATTTCATTGTGTACCTTGTGGATGATACTCCTAGAACCATTGAAGAGGCATATTCATCTCTTGATGTGGACTACTGGAAGGAAGCAATCAAGAGTGAGATGGATTCAATTATGCGTAATGGAACGTGGGAGGTTGTTAGTAGACCTTATGGGTGCAAACCCATTGGGTGCAAGTGGGTGTTCAAGAAAAAGCTTAGGCCTGATGGTACAATCGAAAAGTACAAGGCGAGGCTTGTAGCTAAGGGCTATAATCAGAAAGAAGGAGAAGATTTCTTTGACACTTACTCACCCGTTGCCCGACTGACCACTATTCGAGTGCTGCTTTCTTTGGCAACCTCATATGGTCTTCTCGTTCATCAGATGGACGTTAAGACAGCTTTCCTAAATGGAGAGTTGGAGGAGGAGATCTATATGGATCAGCCAGATGGTTTTGCAGTAAAAGGTCAAGAAGGAATGGTGTGTAAATTATTGAAATCTTTATATGGCCTGAAGCAAGCACCTAAGCAATGGCATGAGAAGTTTGACAAAACTCTCACGTCTGTTGGTTTTGTTGTGAACGAAGCTGACAAATGTGTGTACTATCGCTTTGGTGGGGGTGAAGGAGTAATATTATGCTTGTATGTTGATTACATACTTATATTTGGGACAAGCCTTAATGTGATTAAGGAAGTCAAAGAGTTTTTGTGTCAAAACTTTGAGATGAAGGATTTGGGAGAGGCTGATGTTATCCTTAACATAAAACTAGTGATAGAAGGTGATGGTGGGGTTAAACTTCTACAATCTCATTATGTGGAAAAGGTTTTACGTCGCTTTGGTTATAGCGATTGTAAACCTGCTCCAACACCTTATGATGCTAGTATGATTTTGAAGAAAAATAAAAGGATAATGAGAGATCAGTTGAGATACTCTCAAATCATTGGTTCCCTTATGTATTTAGCTAGCGCTACAAGGCCTGACATCTCATTTGCCGTGAGCAAACTTAGCAGGTTTGTTTCAAACCCAGGAGATGATCATTGGCGGGCTCTTGAGAGAGTAATGCGCTATCTAAAAGGCACAGCGAACTACGGGATATACTATTCCGGGAACCCGAAGGTTCTAGAGGGTTATAGTGATTCTAATTGGATCTCTAATGCTGATGAGATAAAAGCCACGAGCGGATATGTGTTCACGTTCGGAGGTGGCGCTGTTTCCTGGAAGTCTTGCAAGCAGACCATCTTAACGAGGTCAACTATGGAAGCAGAACTAACAGCATTAGATACCGCCATAGTTGAGGCTGAGTGGCTTCGTGAACTCCTGATGGATCTGCCGATGGTTGAAAAACCGATACCGGCTATCTTAATGAACTGTGACAATGAGACTGTGATTACTAAAGTGAACAGTTCAAAGGACAACATGAAGTCATCTAGGCATGTAAAGAGGCGGTTAAAATCTGTCAGAAAATTGAGAAGCTCCGGAGTGATAGCCTTGGATTATATCCCAACGGCTGAAAATCTGGCAGATCAATTTACAAAGGGTCTTTCACGATCTGTGATCGACAATGCATCCAAGGAATTGGGCTTGAGACCCATTTAGTGAGTCAAGCCATGGCGGCAACATGTCTTATGTGATCGGAGATCCCGTGAATTAGGACAATGAAACAAGTCATGGCTGGCTGAGAGAAGAGAACCTTTGAATAAGGCTCATTCCTGTGAAAATGTATTTCTCTTCAAACTGTACGGCAGGTTGGCTTTTGACTTAATGTGATTCGTGTGGCTTAATTAAGCAAAGATGTTGTCCTACAGAATATCTTATAAGAATTACACCTATATGAGTTCGACTACTAGTCGTAGTCTATGAGATTTGGGTAGTCTCTAGATGCTCATGAAAGGCCTGGAGTATGACTTATATGCTCCAAACCGCGGGGATGCCTTAGCAGCCTAGTACCAGAAAAGAGCTTCGGTAAAACTTGTTTGCACAAGACTGGCAATTCAAGGTATAGTCCATTGATCAGTTGTAGACAAAGTGTAGCCTTAGTTCTAGATGGATGTTCAACTTAACAGTCTCCATCGAAACTCTGGTATATCAAAATAGTAGTGGAATTGAGAGCATCTTGTGTGTCTCAAAATTGGTGGGGATTGTTGGAATAATTTGGGCTGGACCCATTGATTACCCAAATTAATCCTATTAATTTTAAGGCCCACATTAATGCTATGTGACTAAATTATTTAGTCCCACATGGGTAGTTGAAGAGGATTCTAACCAACTTAAATAGGTGGACTATTCCTCTCTATTTGAGAAGTTGGAAAGAAGATAAGGGAGTGCCACACGCGCGCCGAGCCGTGCCGTGCGCGACGCGCACGCGTCACGCGCATTTTCGCGTGAGAAAATCGCGTGACTTGTGACTTGCGACGAGCGGCGTGTGCGTGTGTGGAGAAATTGCTGCATCATTCTTATTGCGCCGAGTTAAATATTTTTACCGTTTTTGAGAATTGAATCAACTCAATTATGACGGTGAATTAAATACAGACATTATTAGTAACCGACGTATTAAAACAGACGTTACTAATAACTGAAGTATTAAAACAGAGAATTAATCTCGCGCAATAAAGTTGATTCAATATGGCTCAGCCTATATAAGGCGCTCCTCATTCACCCTGAAATACACACTTCACTACTATCGCTGCGCACTCTGCATTCCCATCGCAAGTCTCTGCGCGCACAGAACTTGCGAGAGCAGGCCTCCGAAACTTCGTCTAGCTGCGATATTTGCACGGGTAGGCGGACGATCAAGTTTTTGGGAAGCGCAACTCTGCGCGACTGCTCGCTTGTACGAACGACTACTACCTGGTGAAGGACGTTCGTGGGACTTCACTGCTTCCAATCTTCCTGCCTCAACTAACGATCGACTACTTCAAGCAGCTCAACATGTCAACTGTTGGGAACGGCACCGCTGATGCTTTCACATTCATTTGTTGTGTTCTTTCTGTTCCTATACAGATTAAGCGTGAACACAAACAATCCTTATGAAGCCATAATATTGCTTATTTTCAATTATATCATGATTATCTTTATTACTTTTGGAATTAAAATGTACCGTAAAATGCCTAAATATCTAACACCAAGATCAGCCCTGGGGATGCCACATGCGCTTTAGCTCCGGAGCTGACACGTGCCCTGGGCTCCGGCCCGAGCCTCCCCGCTGAGGTGAGGTCTGTGGCTGCCACGTGTCTCCTGGCTGAGAGCCACCTCCCGATCGAGGACAGCTCCGGTGTTGACACGTGCCCTAGACTCCGGTCTGAGCCTTCCCGCTGAGGTGAGGTTCAGGGCTGCCATGTGTCATATGGCTCAGAGCCACCTCCCTGTTGAGGACAGCTCTGGTGCTGACACGTGCCCTGGGCTCCGGTCCAAGCCTCCCCACTGAGGTGAGGTCCGGGGCTGCCACGAGTCCCCTAGCTTAGAGCCACCTCCCTGCTGACGACAGCACCGGTGCTGACACGTGCTCTGGGCTCCGGGCCGATCCTCCCTGCTAAGGTGAGGTTCGGGGCTGCCACGTGTCTCCTGGCTCAAAACCGGTCGATGAGAGCTCTAGAGCCGCCACGTGGCCCATGATCCGTTGTGGGTCGTGCGTCAATGAAGTCAAGAAGGAAGTGTGCTGTCATGCTTTGCATTAAAGGCTCGCGCCTTCCCCAGAAGCATGGCACACTGCGCACGCCTTCGTCCTCTACCCATTCACCATTACGGTGACTAGACAGGACGACAAGGCGTGACAGCAGTACAGTGTCTCCCAACGGCACGAAGCCTCCCAAGTAGGGCGAGAAGACGCGGCGACAAGACGGCGTCTTCATCATCACCTGACACGCGGTCAGGCGCGCTCAGCGCGTCGGGCGGCGGGACTTAACTCCCCCGTCGATCACTCTACTTAGAGGATCAAACCCTAGATCATGTATAGGGTACACATAGCATTGGGACCACCTGTCGGGCCCCAGGCCTCATTGTAACCACCCCGACCTTGAACTATACAAGGATCAGGGTGACCACCCGGCAAAGGGTTCGCATTCCGATCCCGCAACGCACAAGCACACACGCTCAAGCAGTAGAACAAGCACTCCCGTAGACGTAGGGTATTACGCTCCAGCGGACCGAACAACGTAAATCTCGGTGTTCATCTGCTCCCTCGAACCCAGGTCGCGTAGGGCGCCAAGCCCCCTCCGAAAAAAGAATCTCGCGGGCTGCTTCTGAGCAGGCCAGGAGGAGTGTCGCAGCTCACGCACTCCGACAAAAAGGCTATACTTTCATCTTATCTATCAAAGAAACAACAGTGTCTTGGTCTGTAATATGATAGTTAAGTGGCAAGACAGCAGAAAAGGAATGATCAGTAGTCAAAGTAGGATGAAGGAAAGGAAATGACAGGACAACGCAAGAATGAAAGAGGAAACAATTCAAAGTTCAGACTAATACGTATTTTATGGCAGTGCCTTATAGTTACCTAATTTATCTTTACTTCGTGTGAAACTATTACATCTGGAGAACGTGCGGGCTGGTGTCTAGTTGTATACTTACCTTGTCACAGATAACTGGAATGATCCTCGCTGTCAAGCGATCAGCCAACTAGATACAACTGCACAATCATCGTCAGGAAATCAAATGAAAGTGTGATAGGACTGACAAGCAAAAGAACCTTACAAAGTGAAACAGGTAAAGGAAAAACAAATCCGAGATCTGGTAGATTCTCTGAAAAGGGAAGTTAACGGACAAGAAGATAATCTAACTGAACCTACACCTGAATGGCACCCCGTGTTCAAGCATATTTGGAACTGCAAAGAACAATCAAAACTATTGCAGCAGAGGCGAGCACTAATAAATGTATCCGAAAGCACATAATGTAGAGTGTGTCACAAATTGAAGCTCCTCGCTATTTTCAAGCCGATACAAAGGGTGTGCTTCCGTAGAACAAAAGGACAACGGATGCCAGCTCTGGAGTATATCTTAAAGGAACATTCAGGAAACCAAGATATCATTTTTAACATACTTCTATGCTAACATCATAAAGCTTCAACATTGGCAATTACAAAATTCAACAAGGGAATTAAAGAGTACATTGTTTTTTCCTTTTTTTGAAAAATCCGGAACAGTGTCCTGCATACAAGTGCATTTTTGCTTAACAGACAAATAGGAAAATGTGCATTGTACCCAAAGAAAAGGGTGCTGAAACAGACAGCATTATCTCAAACAAATTTGGAACGCCGAGGTAACCGATCACCTTCAGATCATACATAGCCACATCTTGCTATGTGATAAAAACAGAGAATGGCAACTTCTTTTCTGCATAGCCACATCTTTCAACCTTTCCACTTGTGTTGGGGCTAAGCAACACACAATAGTTCCAAAAACACACGCCTTGAATTGCATAAAAATAGATATACTGGACTTTAAAGATGCCTGAAGCTGTAAGGTCCGGTTTTCCAGATTGTTTGAAAACAAAACAAAAACTTGACTGCGAATTATTCCGATAGAGCAGTGGGACAGAACAGCCCAACGGCACCATCTGAAAACGAGAGACAGGCTCACCATTCTGTTGGCCCATTCCACCATCACCTGTGCCAATGTCCACAAGTTTAGCTGTGTAAGCGACACCAACAAGTCCTGTAGAAACATGTCGCAGACAACCATCCCGCAGATATCAAACTGCATCATATCAGATGGAAATGTTTCACGTACCTAAGGATTGAGTCAGTGTGAGGATTTAATCCATGGAAGCCCCAAATATCGGAGGAGGGAAATAACCTCTAACTCGACCTCGGATTCAATCTAAGATGCGGCATTGCAGCCGTACCTCCGACTAAAGGCACCATCGATATTTGGGTCTAAGACCCATTTTTTAAATAATTTAGTCAAGTTAATTCTAAAGTACATGTGAAATATTAGAAGTATATTTTATGAAGAGATGATTAAACTAATTTATACATTAGAATATTGTGAAGATGTGAGAAAGTAAATATTGTCCGACACCCGCGCACGTGTCGTGTCAAATCATATCATACAGTGTCGCGCTGGTGTGACATCATGTCTTGAAGTTTTTCGACGATCAATTCAGCAAAACTAATGACTAGTAACGGACACGTTAATGGTTGTCATAACGGATCGAATAATGACTAGTAACTGACACGTTAATGGCTGTCATAACGGACCGAATAATGACTAGTAACGGACCATTAATGGTTGAGTCATGACGGACCAAATAATGACTAGTAACGGGCGTGTTAATGGCTGAATTATAATCGCTGAATTGATAAACGTCATAACTTGGATTGATGGTATTCATTCTCTCTTATTTCTTGACTCCTATATAAGAAGGTCATCTCTTCATGTGATAGACACAAGAAGCAAATCTTCTTTCTTGCTCCTCCACACGTCCTCTGTTGCGCTGCCTCCAAACATTCCCGACTCTGCTTTCCACGCGCATAGAAAATAGATTGAGCAGGCCTTTGAAATCGACGAACTCTTGAGATCCTGCCGTGGGATAGAGAGTGAATACAATTCTTGGTGAACGCACTCACGTGACTGCTCGATCTTCCGTTCGTGTCCTTACGCTCGTGTACGGCTACTTCGGGTGTTCGTGCACGTAATTTGCACTGCAACATGACTGCACTGCTTCGACGATCTTACTGCAACAAACAAGATCGACTACTTCAAACAGTCCAACATGTCGACTGTTGGGAACGCCGTTGCCGGTGCCTTCGGCACTGGCCCCGAATATGGGTACTTTTTTAAAACTCATATTTTAGTTTTAGTAATTTTTTTTATTACTATTGCTAAAACTGAGAGCACAAGATCGATCATAATCGTCATGTTTATGATTTATTTGCAATTTTTTATTTAATATAGATTAAACAAAACCGTAAAATTCCTAATTCTCCAACACAAATTAGGATTGTATCGAGTCCGAAACAAACATGAACTGTAGCTAAAATATATTGGCCCTCGAGAAAAGGCTAGAAATCGCTTCAGAGCGGTTCCAAGTCGACTACCTGGGTGCGGGCGCGCATGCGACAAGGATGAGGAGAAGCTCCGGATGCTAGCGCGAATTAACGTTTTAGTTCGTCCATAATCTTTGCCCACATAGCTTAGTGCTTCATCTAAACTTTGGTTGTCCGGCATAGAGGAACAGTTTAATCTTCTCCTGCATCTCCCCTATCATACGCATGGTCCACAAAACAAAGGGCGTTTAATTAATAGTGACATCTTTACCTTAAAAAAGTAGTATGTGCCCTCGATTTGTTTAGGCCACTCTTGTCGGGTCGAAGGCACATCAAGTGCATCCTCACCACGCCGTGTAATAACAACCTGCTTGTAAGTTATAATGTAATAATGCATATCCTAATCGTCTACCATCACTTGCAGTTCCCAACGGCACGTACGATCGATTCATCAACCAGCACTGAGACTGGAAAATTATGGACACACGCGCGCGCCAGAGCCGATTCTCTCTCTCTCATTTTCGATGATGCACGCATGGACCGGCTCTAAATCCCACCCTGCAGCGTCTCCAGCAACCCAACATGCTCGAAGCGGGTGACCCGCGGGAATCCCAGGATGACAGTGTTTTCTGCATGCTAGTATGCGAGCTGGATGTGCAAGAGAGACAAGAAACAAGTCAACGCGCGTTTTGCATGAGAGCTAGTTGTTATGTATTTTGATAAAAAGGAGTTTAAAAAAGTTACAAAGATAAGATTACAAAATTAACAGGAAACAGATGAAAATCAAAACCGATACATAACAATGGCATTGTTAAATCAGACTGCCAGATTCGTATCTTCCATTACTCAAGCTTCGAATCTGCTTCTCATAATGCGGCAACGTCAGAGGAACAACCCTTTTTCTTCGATAAAAGAGGAACAACCTTCTATGTCCATCACTGAGTAACTGAAATGATTTAAGCTTAGGAGAGCTTACCTGCTCAACTGCCTGAATTTCTATGTGCAGGTCAATAGCTACGCTAAACTTGCAAAGCATATATACGACTCCTAGTTAAAAAATTAAAAGCGCCAACACCAACAATTATTGCTTATTTTTTTTGAACAAACTCAATTACTCTGTCCGTTCTGAAAGTATTGCTTATTTTCTACTATTCCTTTTTTACATTGATTCCAAAAATAAACCCGACAACAGGCAGACATGTTATCCTTTGCTCACCAAATCCATAACATGAACACAAGAACTAGGCTATCTGCAGAAAGAACATCACCATTAGAGAACAACCAGGTTGCATCCGAACGCAGTCAAAAACATGGAGGAAAGCTCTAAAGCGAACGTGTCCATGTATGTTGGCATTTGTCGTCTTATAATTGCCACGGCCCTTGTTATTCTTTTGCAGAGGGAACAGATCATTAGGCGGCTCTGAATGGAGCAAGCACTGCCCACTTCGAGCACCAGGACTTTGTGTCAATCTTAGCCGTAGGATCCGCTGTCTCTGTGGAACTAGGTATAGCATTTTCTTGTCCTTAGGAACAGGGCAAGCCCCAGAGGAAACATCAGGACGATTCTCCTGTGTATTTTTTGTTCTGCTTATTAGTTTTCAAGTGCCAGAAACCAGGGTAACACTTAATAAAATGTGGAGAAAGTTCCGGTTATGGCTTGACAAACTGCAAGTTTCGTGCATTCTCTCCATAAGTTAGGTGATCTTGATCCGGACGACCGTCTGTTGCTTGATCCGACGGCCCAGGACACCTCCAGGCTGAATGCTTTCTTCACACGTGTGCACTGCTCCCACCTGGCACGAAGAGCGCCAGTACTACTGCTCGTACTAACATATTGGACGGGTGAAACTTGTTTAAACCGTGACACGCGAACAGACAAGCTTCCCTCCTCAAAAGCAGCAGCGTTGGTGGATCCTTAATTAAGCGATCGAAACCTGGGGTTTCGCCTTGAGAACGAAGACGCGCCTCGCGCGCGTGGAGGTTAAGCTCGGTCTCGAGAGGAGTGTGTTGGGGGCCTGACGGCAAGGACCGGACAGGAGTGGCAAGTACGTGTTGTTTTAAGCTCCGGGAAGAGGCCAAGGCAGCGACGGTTTTCTATGAGATGTGTTCAAACTTTGTTACGTTGCCCAACAAAATCTGTGGTCGTATGATTCACTTCACGTTAAACTGTTCAGAGATGTTCAGGGTGGATGCATGGTGCATCGCCTGCATGGTGTGCTCGAGCTGGGTTTAATTCTTCAGAGATGTAGACGATGAATGTTCTGTTGCAAGTTTTTCCTTAACCACAGTCGCAGAACAGCGCCGGGCCATAAAGAGCCATATGCAACCTGCATTCAATGAATTGCAGATTGCGCTCTATATACTTCTGCAGCTGTATTTTTCGTTCCCTTTTTTGAGATCAGAAAGGGAACAGTAGCAATTCAGGTCGACATTGGACGTGATATACGGGAAGTGGCAGCATCCACACGTCGGTCAAAGTAGGACTAACACGCTTCTGTGTTCAACAGCTACCGTCACAAATATTAGATTTCGTGCTATATTTCTAATAATTTTCGGCTACTTGCAGAAAGCCAGAAACAGCTTTTAGGTACTACGAAATAGTTTATAAAGCAGCTTTCAAATAATAAAAAAAATACGTTTTAAATTGCAAAAAAGCTGTTGATCACACCCAGAGGACGATGAACATGATGAGCATAACACAATAGTTGCAACAGACGTGTTCATGCGAAAGAAAAATTAAGTAGATAACGTTCCCCGAGCATTAGCATCCGTACAAAACCATTACCTGTAGTGACTTATCAGGAGCAACCAAGAAAACAAATAGTGAATGGTATGATTTTCTCTTGCTTGGTAGAAATCCAAAGGAAATGTTCTCAAGTACAGCTGTCAACAGGATGAACAGCTAAAAGCAGTTTTTTTACTGTTTATTACAAAGATTTATAAATAAAATGCTCCTAGCACATCCTATTTTATCCTTTTAGAGCAATAGAATGACTATGTAATGGTATTGGCATCAACCTCTGACCGTGAGAAAATAAAAAGAAAAGATAATAATAATAATAATGACTGTGTAGTGGTACAATTAACCAAATTCATAGGGCACAAAACACTTCCCTTTTTCTTTCTTTCATCAGTGTGTTGGTATTGGAGTAATTGTCCAGTAGACCATTCAATGGCTGTATTCAATTCTTTACTGAAACCTCTCCAACCTGTACAGTAAATGAGCATGAACTCGCTCTCCTCCGCCCTTTAAAGACAAGCGAGCAAGCGGGCGGAGCAGAGCGGCAACGCCACCACCCGCCTTCAAGCTCCGAGCAATGCCTCCATCCCTGCACCCTCCCCACCCCCATTCTCACAAGCTCAAGAGGCGCCACCACCCTGCCGCCATGGCCAAGAAGGGTTTCGCCGCCATCCTCTACAAGCTCCGCGACGTGCACCGCTCGCCGCCGTCGCCGCACTCTTCCTCGCCGTCAACCCCATCCGCGCACTACAGACAGCGCTGCTACCCACCGCCGCCGTCTGCGTGGCCGTGGCCGTCGTGCCGACACCCGCGCACCAGCTCGTTCCGCGGCCGGCCGGACGAGAACGCCGCGGCCGCCGTGTTCCGGACGGTCAACACCGTCTACGACACGTCGTCGGAGCACTTCACGCGGCGCCGGTCGTCCATGGATGACCCGAGGTCGCTGCATTTGCCCGTAGAGGCCGCCGTGGAGCAGGCCGGAGATGAGAAGGACAAGGAGACGGCCGTCGTGCGCGGCATGCGGTCGGAGCGGCTGTTCTTCGAGCCGGCCGGCGCGGAGTTTTTGCCCAAGCAGGTAACGCATTGTGCATGCCTTCCCCTGTCTGACGGGAAGGTACTAGTTAAATCAGCTCCAAGTCGAGAGAGTTTTCAGCAGCCGGCGCCTGCGCGAGACGAGAATGAGGCAGCCGACGTGACGCCCGGCGAGAACGACGAGTCTGCTGCGAGCGCCGCGCCGTCCGACAAGGACGAGGCGGCCGACGACGCGCACGCCGCTGCTGTAAAGGGCGGCGCGGTGGTGGTGACTGTGGAGTCCAAGGACCCGTACGGCGACTTCCGCACGTCAATGGCGGAGATGGTGGCGGCGCACGGGCTGCGGGACTGGGAGGCCCTGGAGGAGCTACTTGCCTGGTACCTCAAGCTCAACGCCAAGGGCGTCCACGCCGCCATCGTGGGCGCCTTCATCGACCTGTTCATGAACATGCAGGCGTCCACGTCGCCGAGGAGCCCGCCCTCTCTACCGTGGCCGTCGCCCTCGTCGTCGTGCATCACGTTCGAGGATTACTCCTCGATGACCTTTGACGACGAAGAGAAGAGCTGACGAGCTCGTTTCCGTTTTCTTTCCTTTTCTTTCTGTTGTCTCATTCAGAAATGACAGTTTCTGTCAATGATTTGAGTGGTGTGGAGGAATGGAAGGTGGTGGATGGTTGCAACCATGTACAGTTGCTAAGACTAGTTGATGCTGACCATTTGAGTAGAGTAATGCCTTGATGACTAATTGATCATATTTATCAGTTTTGCATGTTTGTTCTTGTCATTCTTTCGTCTACCTGTCTCTGAGTTGGCATGTAAACTTGACGAACTCTGAACCATGTCAATCCGTGATTGTTGCTGGTGGGACCTGTATTTTGTTGTATTTTAATTAATTTTTTATCCTAAACGTCATTTATTTCAGAACGGAGTGAGTAATTTTTAAGTCTTTGGGCCTTTTAAAAAAAAATCATGGCTTTGAGCATGACTTGGCCCAAGCTTTTGTATGAAGGTAAGTCAAACATTGTGAGGATTTCTTTGTAGTGACATCACAAGGATTTAATAATTGAATGCACTGATGGTAGAGGTGAGACTTGGGCCGGGCCAAATCTGGGTGGGCCAAAGCACGGCGGGTCGGCACGGCTCAGGCACGAAAAAGGCACGAAATAATTTCGGGCTGTGCCGTGTCCGGAATTGGCGAGGACAGGCGGCACGGCAAGGCCCGAAATGAGCCCATCTAGCCGTAATAGCCCGATTAGTACTCTTATATTTGTTTTTGTCCCATCAATGTATGATGTTTTGAATGTGAAATTCAATGGACACATGTAATTTAGCCTACTGAAACCCTAGTGTTTTTTTGGATTTTTAGATTTTACTAAATTTTTTAACACAAAAAGTGTCGTGCTCGGGCCTGGCCCGACCCGAAATTGGCCCGTCGGGCCGCGTGCCGTGCTCGGGCTGACATTCTTCATTTCCGTGCATGTCGGCCCTATCCAAAAAGGCCCGACTTGCTTTCAGACGGCGGGCCAAATTGGCCCGAAACATGAACGGGCTGGACCGGCACGGCCCAACTCCCACCTCTAACTGTTGGTGTATTCGTCCATAGCGCCCAAACAGTTGTCATCATGCTGATTCATAGGTCAGAATATGAGATGCTTGCATGCATCCACATCAATGTGTCAATGTCACTTATCAGTTACTCTGAACGCAACAATCTTAATTTGAAAGTAAATTAAAGTTGTTATTCTAAAGATAATAATTTAGGAATAAATAGAGTATTATTATATCAGTTGGATCTTCGGCACAGTATTGAATATATTATTTATTACTACTTTTAAACATAGACTTATAAGATGAGCAAATTTCGTGACATTTTTTAGGAAAGAATTTATGTTGTTTCTGTATGGCTAACCTAAATATTTGTATGCATATTCATGATTAATGTTAGAAGAGTTGGATGCACCGATGCACGCATTCTTCTGTCAGATACTCCTATGTCTGTATTCAGGGCAGTGCAAGATGGCTGCATATTTCCAATTGGTAGGCGTCTAGGCGAAGCTGTCATGCAAACAACTGTGTCCGAATTGCCAATGAGAAAAGCCTTTGCCCTCCACGTCCGGTACAGTCGGTCGCTTTCGGTGGCTGGCGTGCCTTGAATGCGTGGAGCAAGCGTAGAGAGGTCCGTCAGTCTGCAGCTGCTGATCATGATTTGATAATTTCACGGAACATTTGAATTCTTCCCCATATCATGTTGACCAGGTAAAAAGTGTCAGTCCTGCTAATGTTATAGGATTGACATTTGTAAAATGATTATCAGCATTTAGAAAATGTCTTGCTCGAAAGTAGTCTGCGAGGTTCTCTTTTTTTTTATGGGGCTTGGCGTCCTTCGCAACTTGGGCTCGAGAGAGCGGATGAACACAGGGATTTACGTGGTTCGGGTAGTCGGAGCGTAATACCCTACGTTCACGGGTGTGCTTGTACCATTTCTTGAGTGTGAGCGCTTGTACGCTATGTGATCTAAAGGGCGTGGAATCGGAACCCCTTGTCGGGTGGTCACCCCGGTTCTTTTATAGTTCAAGGCCGGGGTGGTTACAATGAGGTCTGGGGCCTGACAGGTGGCCCCAAAGCTTTGAATATCCTATACACGATCTAGCGCTTCGTCCTTTGAGTAGAGTGGCCAACGGGGGAGTTAAATCCCTCTGTCCGGCGCGCCGTGCATCCCTGACCGCATGTCAGGTGATGATGAAGATGTTGTCTTGCCGCCGCGTCTTCTCGCCCTGTTTGGGAAGTTCAGTACCGTCGGGCGGCACTTTACTGCTGTCACGCCCCGTCGTCCTGTCTTGTCACCGTAATGACGAACGGGCAAGGGACAGAGGTGTGCGTAGTGCGCCGAGTTTCTGGGGAAGGCGCGAGCCTTGAATGCCAAGCCTGACAGCGCACTTCCTTTTTGACTTTGTCGACCCACGACCCACGAAGGATCGTGGGGTACGTGGCGGCTCTGGAGTCCTTATCGACGGGTTTGGTGTCTGGGGACACGTGGCGGCTCCGGACCTTACCTTAGCGGGGATGCTCGGACCGGAGCCCAGAGCAAGTGTCAGCACCGTTGCAGTCCTCAGCGGGGAGGCGGCTCGAAGCTAGAGGACACATGTCAACTCCGGACCTCTCCTTAGCGGGGAGGCTTAGGTTGGGGCTCAGGACACGTGCCAGCTCTAGTGCTGTCCTCTTCGGGGAGGTGGCTCGGAACCGGGGACACGTGGCAGCTCCGGACCTCACCTAAACGGGAAGGCTCAGGCCGGAGCCGAGGGCACGTGTGAGATCCGGAGCCCAAGCGCATGCGGTAGCCCCAGGGCTGACCATGGGGCCCAGGGCACGTGGCTTATGCTGGGGCCCGCCTCAGCAAGGAGGCGGGGCCCAAGTTGTCTTTTACCCACAACGCAGGGGTACCCGGTCTACAGAGCACCAACAGTGGCCCCCAGGCCCATCTCGGGGGAGGCACTGAGCCCGCAGGTGGGGCCCCCATCTCTCCCGCGTGGTGGTTTTGAACCTGTGCTTTGGAAGCCGAAGTGGTGGCGAGATTCTCGCGTAGTGGACGAGTGGTTGAACCGAGGAGACGAAAAGGTTGCACATCCTTGGCATAGTGGGCATACTCAGTCAAAGCAACAACACGTCGTCACGTTTACTCCTGACTTGACGGGTCACGACGATGCACTCAAGGGGTTGCCTTGGGGTAATTACTGCGGCAGCCCATAGGCCGCAAGAATACTGTGCTGCCTCCCTCGAGAACCGCCGGACATTCCCGAGTTTCTACTCGTCTGTCCCGCCAGTATCTGACTCGTGGACCTGGTTCCTACCTGTCATTGGTGGGGCGAGTGCTAAGGCGACGTGCTTGAGGGGTTGCCTTGGGTTACTTACTGCGGCAACTAGCGAGTTGGTTGCTACAGTTCCACCACGCCTCCTTCCTCGGGGACCGCCGGACGTCCCCAAGATGTTACTCACCTGGCCCCCGGTGTATGACGGGTGGACCTGGGTCCTTCCCATCTACGGAAGAGGTGAGTGTCTAGTCGCCATGCCCAAGGGGTTTCCTTGGGTCATTTACTACGTCAACCGATGAGTTGGTTGCCCCGCTCTCCTTAGGAACCGCCGGACGTTCCCAAGAGGTTATCCTCCCAACCCCTAGTGTCTAACGGGTGGACCTAGATCCTACCCACTGTTAGGGGAGGCGAATAACTCGCGGCGTGCAGAGGTGGAAACCCAATCGCCACGCCTGTTGCCCTGCCAGTGGCCGTGGCTGTGTATAAAAAGAGGCCTTCCGATGTAGGATGGCACCCCCTCTCACCATGTGGCCTTTCTTCTCCTCTTGCACGCTGGAAGTTTCTGCTTCTCGGCGCATTCACCCACCAGATACTTTCATACTGGTAGCCCTCTTCGTTCACTTTTGCGAGATGTCTGGGTGTGTGCGGCCTTCGGTCAGGCTCTATGGTGAATCCCTCCCCTTGACGGACTCGGATAGAAGCACATGTCATCCCGACTGTGAGCCGGTGGTAGGGGAGGCTGTCGGGGACAGGGTCCTCGACTCGAAGTGACTCTTTATGCCAGTGTCGTGTGGGACATGTCCTCTAGGCGCCTCACCGACGGAGGACTTCCTGCTAGTACCGGAGGAAGGTTAAGTCCAGAGTGATCAAGCCTTCCTCCAGGTACTGTGGTGGACAACAAAATATGCCATAGGTGACGTTTTGGACCACATGACATTGGATGCCACTGTTGCCTCGGTTCAGCATGCGTTGCTGCCGACCTCGGTCTTATAGCAGGTGAATGTCTCACTACGTAGAGACTGGCTCAGGGGACAACCAGGCAGGCCACAGAGCAGGAGATTACTCGACTTGTAGCTGCTGAGTTCCTTAGTTGTCTTGTATCCCCTTTTGTACGCCAGAACTCTATTATTAATGAAAGTGTCTTTGTTTCAAGTCTTTCATTGTCCTATGTTGTAGACGTAGATTTCGGACCCTTGGCAGCACAAGGGTCCAGGATGACTTAGCCAACGTGGGTAGCTCCTTTGCCGATGTCTCAAGCTTGTCCATCTGGGTCCTTAGCAATTTAAGGGCCCAAGGTGCTCCAGCAGTGTGACTACCACTTATTCCAAATCTTCGGCAGTGCAAGGATTTGAAGTAAGTTCGACCCTTGTCCCCAGCCATTTCCAAGGAGACACATGACAGCTCTGGACTTCTCCTCGTTGGGGAGACTCTGCTCGGAGCTCAGGACACGTGTCTGCACCGGAGCTGCCCTCCGCGAGGGGGGGTTCGGAGCCTAGGAACACGTGGTAGTTCTGGACCTCACCCTACGGGGAGATCCAGATCGACGCCCGGGGCACGTGTCAGCACCGGAGCTGTTCTCAATGGGGAGGCAGCTCGGAGTTTGAGGACACGTGATAGTTCTGTACTTTTCCCAACAGGGAGTCTTAGGACTGGGACCTAGGGCACACGCCGGTTCTGAAGCTCAAGCACACATGATAGCCCCAGGACTGACCTCGTGGCCAAGGGCCTGTGGTTTGCCCATTTGCAGTTGATATGCTTGAGGAAGCATAAACCGTGAAGGGGATATGCCCGTGACGCGTGTGCGCTCCGAGGCTACCCTCAGCAGGGTGGTTACCCCGAGTGAGGTAACGTGTGGCAGCTCCGAGATCCACCTCAACAGGGAGGCTTCGGACCGGAGCCCAGGGCACGTGTCTGCTTCGGAGCTGTCCTCAACGGGGGGCGGCTCAAAGTCGTGGGACACGTGGCAGCTCAGAGCCCGAGCACGTGTAATCACCGGAGCTCTCCTCAGCAAGGGGGCGGACGTGTCGGCTCCGAAGCTCAAGCACACGTGGTAGCCTCAGGGCTGATCTTAGGGACAAGGGTACATGGCTTTGCCCGTTTACAGTAGATGTACTTGAGGAAGCACAAACTGTAAAGGGAGAATGCACAGGACAAGGCAAAATTTCTCACTTTAGGCTCGTCTTCATAGGAGGAAACATGCTGTGTTAGAAGACAATGACCCATCCTAGATGTTGAGAGTGATAGGATTCCTCCGCGACTTAACTGTTCTAAGCGCTATTCCTAGACACTATGACACCCTTTTAGAGAAAGCAGGACCCCACACTGTGCTAGACATAGAACTTACTGAGGTGTTCTATGTTCCAAGGACTGGGTGGAGGTACCCCATCCTCTATGGATGGGCGCACGCACCTGGGACTGCATACTTGTATGACTGGGAATAGACCTTCCAAGCTGAGAGAGAGTTTGTTCCCACCTTCTCAAGAAAGTATCCACCGCAAGACCAGGTCGCCCACCTAGAGTTGTCTACTCCGCATGAACAGCTGTTGATAACGCCGGAGCGCCTGACGGTCGGGCGTTTCGGACACCTGCTTGCCACCTTCACTCATCGACAAGATCGATATCTTCACACCGGAGTTGGTCCTGCGTGGCTTCGTCGTACGCTCGGACACGGGATGAACCCATGGTGATTTCTGGGGGGAGGACGGCCTCAGCCCCATACACCAGGAAGAAAGGCGTTTCCCCTGTCGAACGATTGAGGGACGTCCGGCTAGCCCACAGTATGCACAGAAGCTCTTCAACCCAATTGGCACCGTGATTTTTCAAGCTGTTGTAGGTGCGTCTCTTGAGTCCCCTGAGAATCTCGGCGTTGTCTCTTTTGGCTTGACCATTACTATCTGGGTGAGCAACGGAAGCATAGCAAACTTGGATGTCGAGGTCTTCACAGCAGTCTTGGAATACTGCACTGGTGAACTAGGTCCCGTTGCCAGTGATGATTCTGTGCGGGACTCCGAACCGGCAGATGATTGACTTGATGAACTTGATTGTCGACTGCTTGTTGATGGTTATTATAGGGGTAGCTTCCGGCCACTTGGTGAACTTTTCTACGGCAACATAGAGGTACTGGTACCTCCGACGTATCTGGGGAATGGTCCCACGATGTCCAACCCCCACACAGAGAAGGGCCATGAGGGCGGGATCATCTGCAGCATTTGCGCTGGTGTGTGGATCTGCTTAGCATGGAACTGGCATGCCTTGCATGTCCTGACCAGGTCGATGATATCCTGGAGAGCTGTCAGCCAGTAAAAGCCATGCCGGAAGGCTTTACCGACCAGCATGCGCGAACTTGCATGGTTCCCACACCCACATTCATGGATCTTTGCGAGCAGGTCGCAGCCCTCCTCCCGGGTTATGCACCACAATAGGACGCCATTAGCGCCACGCCAATAGAGATCCCCTTCTACCAGCGTGTATCTCATAGCCAACCAAGCGATTCGTTCACCAGATACACCTTCATACGTGATCCATGCATCGAGACTTACTTGAGCATTTGGATCTTGAGCGCTGGGTCGAACGAAGCCCCCGGTGACGCTTATGGTCCGTGGCGGGCGCCATGGTAGAATGGCCGCCGAGACCGTCAGCTTCGAGGTGCTGGTCTCGCCCCCTTCGCTTGGTTTGGCTGGCCAGGCGGTAGGTCACAACAATTTCCTTTCAAAGACCCCCTCGGGTACCGGAGCCCAAGCGGAAGCCTTCGTTGACAGGTCGTCGGCTATTGTGTTATTGGCACGGGGAACATGGCACAAGTCCAAGGATAAGAAGTCCTTCTCCAACTTCTGTACTTGCAGGAGATAAGCTGCAAGTTGTGAGTCGTTGCAACTACACTCTCCCTTGACTTGCTTGATGACCAGCTGAGAATCACCTTTGACCAACAACTGCTGGACGCCGAGGGATAGCGCGGTTTTCAACCCGAAGATGAGAGCCTCATACTCCGCCATGTTGTTAGTCACCTTGAAGTCAAGTCGCACCACGTACTTGAACTGCTTTCCGGTTGGTGTAATGAGCAGAACCTCTGCTCCGGCACCCCGCTTTCACGAGGAGCCGTCGAAGTAGAGAGTCCAGTAGGGCCCAGTGAAGACCGGAGCCCTGGGCTATGGTTCACCAATGTCCTGGCCCCGTGGCTGGCATGGTGGTGGAGTCCACTCTGCCACAAAGTAAGCTAATGCCTGGCTTTTCACCGCATGGGACGGTAAGAAGTCCAGCACGAACTCCGCCAACTTCACAGCCCATTTACTATGTTTCTAGTGGCGTTGGGACCATGGAGGACGGTTCTCAGTGGGTATGAGGTAACTATCGAGATCATGTCAGCCTAGAAGTAATGGTGCAACTTTCTTGATGCCACGAGGACTGCATAGAGCAGTTTGTGCACCTCCAGATACCTTGTCTTGGCATCGTGGAGGACCTCGCTGATGAAGTAGACTAGATGTTGGATGGTTCGAACCCTCCTGGAGGGGTCTGAAGCGTCGTCTAGTAGAGGTCTGGAACTCGGGGACCCCTGGCCCCATGGTCCGAGACTGCATTCTAGGAGCTCGGACCCACACGCACGTCGGTTGCCCGGTCTGGACGGCTCAGACCCGACTAGTTCTTCTTGGAGAGGTCCGAGACCAGAGGCCCCTAGGCCCCCGGGTCCGGGACTGGATGCCGGGAGCTTGGACCCGGATATGCATTGATCATCAGGTCCGCCTGTTTGAGGCCTGATTACTTCCCCTTCCCATGGATTTCCTGCAGAGTCTAGGCCCTGTGGCTTCACACCGAAGGCAGCAAGAGCCTTTTCTGGGACTTGAGGTCGATGCAGTTCTGTCCGCTCCCCGACCAAAACCATGCTCACGACCTCGAATGTGGCAACGATGTTGAGGAGTAGTGGCTCATCTTGTTCAGGGACCACCATGATTGGCAGCGTTGTGAGGAACTTCTTCAGCTCCTGAAACGCCACATCTGCCTTCTCGCTCCATACGAATTGACCAATTTAGGCGGGTCCAGTGTAAGCCACGCGCTCTGGACCCCGTGGGCTGTCCCGGGGGTTGCCACGTGTCTTCAGGCTCTGAGCCTGAAGACCGGCCGAGGGTGGCTCGGAAGCCGTCACGTGTCCAGTGGTACCGGACCCTAACTTCCACCAAGAAGGGCTTTGGCGCTGCCAAGTACCCGGAACCTCTGAGCCACACCCCCCGCCAGAGAGAGCACCAGAGGTGTCACGTGTCCTGCAGCTCCGAATCAGACCTCCAGCATGGGAGGGCTCCGGTGCTGTCACGTGGGCAGTAACGGGTGTACCTCCCCCTCGGGGAAGGCCCCGGATGTGCCATGTGTCCTGCAGCTCCGGATCCAACCTCCAGCATGGGAGGGCTCCGGTGTTGCCACGTGCCCAACAACTCCGGACCACCCACTAACTCCGCAAGACCGCTCCGGTGGAAACACGTGTCTCGGGGGCCACCCGCCCGATCATCGCTCCAAAAGGCAACGGGCAGATGGCCAAGGAGTAAAGAAGAAGGTGCACTATCAGGCCGAGCATTCAAGGCTTGCGCCTTCCCTAGAAGCATGGCACACGACGCATGCCTCCACCCTCTGTCTGTTCGCCATTACGGTGAAAGACAGGGCTGCGAGGCGTGATAGCACAACAGTGCCTCCTAACGGAAGTGAGCCACCCTACAGAGCAAGGAGACGCGGCGACAAGACAGGTACTTCATCATCACCTGCTACCCGGACAGAGGCACCCGACGGGATAGGTGGCGCACCGTAACTCCACCAACAGCGACGATATGAATAGCTGTAAATGCCTAGATCATGTATAGGTGCAGATAGCCTCGGGGCCACTTGTTGGGCCCCGGGCCGTATTGTTACTGCCTCAACCTTGAGCTATAAAAGGACCAGGGCAGCCTCCGGGCAAAAGGATCACGACCCAGCCAAATCACTCACTCATACGAGCGAACAATACATCATACACACCCATGGACATAGGGTATTACGCTCCGGTGGCCTGAACCATGCAAATCCTCGTGTCCTTCTCGCGGTTGTGCATCGACCTTCAAGATCCTCTAGCCCCACCAAAAAAAAACCTCCGCGGGCTCCTTCCGAGCAGACCGGGGGAAGTGTCGTAGGGAACACTTCGACAGACACATAGCAGTATAGACCGTCTACTGTGATGAAGGCAATGTGCTCTTCATCTTCCCTAGACATAGGTATTTGGTGAAAACCTGAATATGCGTCTAGTAAACACAGTAGATCACAGCCAGACGTAGAGTCGACTATTTGTTCTATACGGGGGAGAGGGAACGGGTGCTTCGGACATGCCTTATTGAGGGTGGTGTAGTCGATGCACATATGTAACTTCCCGCCAGGCTTGGGGACGACAACAGGGTTGGCCAACCATCGTGGATGATGGACCTCTCGAATGAAGCCGACATCAAGCAACTTCTTGATTTCTTCACAGATGAAGTATTGCCGCTCGATGGATTGCTTCCGAGACTTTTGTTGTACCGGCTTGGCGTCGGGGTGGATCTTCAGTTGGTGCTGAATCACCTCCCCGGGGATCGGCATTTCTGATTGTTGCCAGGCAAACACGTCGACATTGGCCCGGAGGAAGGTGACGAGCGCGTCTTCCTATTTGTCTCCCAGGCCCCCGGCGATTTGGGTGGTCTGGGCGGCATCAGGACCGACTTGGATGACCTCAAATGGTACGTCTTAGCCGTCCGAGGGCTGCACACAGGGTGCAGATGTCGCCCCTCGCTAAAGCATGCTTGGAGGCGGCCGGCTTGCTTTTGCGTGACTGGAGACAGCCTCATGTGCTGCTGCCAGCGCTTGGAGCTTTTCCAGCGTTGAGACAACCGCGGTGCGGTCACAGCGAATCTTGAGGACACCACTCGGAGTTGGCATCGTCAAGACCAGGTAGCCGTGGTGGGCTACTGCCATGAACTGATACAGAGCTGGTCTACCGATTATGGCGTTGAACGGGAGACTGACCTCCGCAACGTCGAAGACGACACTCTTCGTACGGTAGTTCTCAGGCGTCCCGAATGTCACGGGGAGAGAGATACTACCGCACGGGAAGATGGGATCCCGGCCTACCACCGAGAACGATCTCGAGGGGGTAAGCTGGGATATAGGGATCCGCAGCTTCTTGAAAGCTACGAGACTGATAATGCTGATGGCCGCCCCGCCATCGATAAACACGTGGTAGAGATTCACGTTGGAGATGGTCGGGGCGACGAGGAGAGGCAGCTGACCGGCGCCTGCCATGTTCTTGGGGCAGTCGGAGGCGTCAATGCTGATCGGCGTCTCCATCCATTTGCGATGTGGTGCCGGCCCTAGGACTGGAGTCGCGACCGTCATTGCTCGGTAGAGTGTCTTGACTGCTCGTCTGGACGAGACAACAGAAGAACCCCCGTACATCACACAGAGTGCACCGGCCGCTTGGCTGCTGGCTTGGCCAGACCTGCCCGCCCTGGAGCGGGAGGTAGCTTCGTCGTCTCCTGTCTGAAGACGATGACGAGGTGGGCGAGAAGGCTCACAATGAGAAGTGATGTTCTCCATGGTCACGTGGAGAGCGCGTAAAACCCCCCTACCTTGCACGCCAAATGTCGGAGCGTGAGCTGCGACACTCCTCCCTGCCTGCTCGTAAGCAGCCCACGAGGTTCTTTTTTACGGAGGGGACTTGACACCCTTCGCGACCTGGGCTCGAGGGAGCGGATGAACACAGGGATTTATGTGGTTTGAGCCTCCGGAGCGTAATACCCTATGTCCACTGGTGTGCTTGTTCTATTGCTTGAGCGTGAGCGCTTGTGCGTTGTGTGATCTAGAGGACGTGGAATCGGGACCTCTTGCCGGGTGGTCACTCCGATCCTTTTATAGTTCAAGGCCGAGGTGGTTACAATGAGGCATGGGGCCCCAAAGCTTTGAGTATTCTATACACGATCTAGGGATTCGTCCTTTGAGTAGAGTGGCCGGTGGGGGAGTTAAGTCCCTCCATCCAGCGCTTCGTGCGCCTCTGACCGCATGTTAGGTGATGATGAGGACGTCGTCTTGTTACCGCGTCTCCTCGCCCTGTTTGGGCGGCTCAGTGCCGTTGGGTGGCACGGTACCGCTGTCACGCCCCACCGTCGTGTCTTGTCACCGTAATGACAAACGGGCAAGGGACGGAGGCGTATGCAGTGCGCCAGGCTTCTGGGAAGGCACGCGCCCTGAATGCGAAGCCTGACATCGCACTTCCTTCTTGACTTTGTCGACCCACGGCTTTCGAAGAATCGTGGGATACGTGGCGGCTATGGAGCCCTTATCGACGGGTTTGGTGTGTGGGGACAAGTGGCGGCTCCGGACCTTACCTCATCGGGGAGGCTCGGATCGGAGCCCGGAGCACGTGTTAGCACCGGGGCTGTCCTCAGCGGGGAGGTGGCTCGGAGCCGGAGGATACGTGTCAGCTCCGGACCTCTCCTCGGCGGAGAGGCTTAGGTCGGGGCCTGTGACACCTGCCAGCTCCAGTGTTGTCCTCTTCTGGGAGGTGGCTCGGAACCGGGTTCACGTGGCAGCTCAGAACTCACCTCAACGGGGAGGCTCAGGCCGGAGCCTAGGGCACGTGTGAGCTCCGGAGCCCAAGCGCACACGGTAGCCCCAAGGATGATCATGGGGTCCAGGGCACGTGGCTTATGTTGGGGCCCGCCTTAACAGGGACGCGAGACCCAGACTGTCCTTTACTCACTGCGCGGGGTACCTGATTTGCAGAGCACCGACAATTGGTAAAATGGCTAATGGGTAGAGAATATTTAAAACTGAATGTTCTCCCATGTGAGGCAAAATAAGTGTGTTGTTAGAGCCGATAGTTAGACAAATTTAAAACTGAACAAACACCTATTTGCCTATTTATTTTGTGAATCATCGTTGGACTCAGCCTTAGTATATCAATTTTACTAACCTTAGAATCTCTCTAGAAACGTCTATTTAACTACATTGGTGAGCTATTGAGAGCTAATATTCTACCCCCTCGGGCCCTCCTGATTCCACACGCCTATTGTCGGACCTATTTCTTTATTTGATCATGCATGCAACATCCCTACTTCATATACACCCTCCATTTATAAATATAAAACTCCAACGTTTAGGTATGATTAAATGTTTTAAACTTTTCCTAATAATATTAATAAAATAAATTATTTTAAATAAAATAGTTACATATTATGATAGTAGTTTTATGATAGATCTAGTAATATTAATTGTACATTACCATGATTGTTTCAATTCTTTATTATTAATAGTTAAAATTTAAAAGTTTAATTTTGACTCGATCTAGAATCTCTTTATATTTAGGTTCAGACGGACTAATAGATACCCTTGTATTTATGGATGTATAAAGTAATAGAATATTCCTTTCGTTTTAAATTATTTGATGTTAATTAGTTTAATTTTAAATTAACCAGCATCAAATATTTCGAAAGTATATATGTTCTACGGTAGTGTCCTGACAATAACAATATGGCAAGATGGCGATGATTACGTTGCCTTGGTGGAGCGACGACGTGGGCCTGACAGGCCGTCTTACAACGGGCCTGGTCGCCACATGCGGGCCCACGCTCTATTTCGTCGTGGGCCGGTGCCCAACTTGTCAGATGTGAGTGGGCCTATGCTTCCTTTGGTAACAACGGGTTTCTCCGTTTCGGTCGAGATCGGGCTGCGAGAGCTCACGTGAGGCTTCAGCTCTCCTTGAGAAGTAAAAAGAAAGGTGATGCTTCACCCATCATCAGCTGAGCACGCGCAACTATGCGCAGTTACGGCGGCATTCAGAAGATTCCAGACGGACTTAACCCCGAGGCGCTGCACAATGTCTGAGACACGAAGACCCGATAAAATACACTCTCTGCCCTGCAACTGCCCCACCGTGAGATTCCGTAGCTCAAAATTTAGCGGGCAACCTCTGCGCACGTGCCCGCTGACAGGTGGGGAAGCACCTCCTGCAGCAGCAGGTTGTCCAGGCATCGTCAGCTCCCGTCCTACCCGCGACAGCACCGCGCCGCTGCCGCTGCCGGGTCCCCCTCCTCCTCCTCCTCCTCCCCCGTTGTTGAGTCACGAGAACGCCGCCCAAGCCCAAACCTGCTTCGTTGTTCGCCCCGCGAATTTCCTGATACCAGTAACTCCGTTCGCGCGCCCACTGGTCACACGCCAGTACTCACTCTCTCACTCGAGCTGGCCACACACACACACTCTCACTCGCCCAGCCAACCGAAGAAAACCGGCGAAGAAGGGCATGGCCGGCGGCGACGGCATGGGACCAATGGCGATGGCGCCGCCGCACGGTGGCCACGAGATGCCGAGAGGTACGGCCTCGGGCTCGGGTCACGCGGCGTCGTCGATGGTGCACATGTCCTTCTCCTGGGGCGACCGCGCGGTGGTGCTCTTCCCGGGCTGGCCGCGCTGTCTGAGGCGCTCGCCGCCGTCTCGCGCCGCGTCGCCCGGCGCGGCGCGGCGGCCGGGGACGGCCGCCGAGCCCCGGCGTCGTCAGCGGCCCTGCTGACGGCGGCGCACGCGGCCAGGACGGGGGTCGCGTACCTGGTCATGCTGGCCATCATGTCGTTCAACGTCGGGGTGTTCCTCGCCGCCGTCGCGGGGCACGCCCTGGGGTTCCTCCTGGCGCGGAGCAGGGTCCACGCGGCTGCCGTCCGTGACCGCGAGCTCGGTGGTGTCCGTGTCCCCCCTGCAGATGCGTCCAACAAGCCCTAGTTGTCTTCACAGCGTACTTCATATTAGAAAAAAAATGCTTGTACTCATGTCTTGTTGTTGTCCTGTGTCGTCGGCTCTGAATTCTGAATACGTATCCATTGTCCGAAATGCCTTGCCATCTCTCCTATGATCTTCTCTCTCATTGTCCTTTGTGTTGCAGAATGCAGATTATCACAAAAAATGGCATGATGTACCTCGCACAAGAAAACTCCAAGAGATTCCATTACTATGTATATTTATTTATATTAGGCAAGAACGAGATTATTTCCAGCTGGGAAGCTTACCCGCTAGATTCGGAAGCTTCTGAGAATTGCAACTGGGCTGGTCATATGTGCAATCATAACTGGGCCTTAAAAATTTCGACCAGTTGCGACCCAGATGTGTAGGTCTCGGGCTGAGATATACACACACGTACGAAGTGGTAAACAGCCCAATAAAAGTATCTTTTGGCAGGAGGAGAAGTATTCGGGTGTGCTAAGGCCTACAGTCTAAATATTACTCCCTCTATTTTAAATTATTTAACAATGGTTAGAATTTTATTAAACTAAATAACAGCAAATATTTCGAAACGAAAAGAGTAGCCCAAACTCATTTTTAGGTTATAAGAAATAACCCAAATTCCAGGAAGTTACCCATTTACAAAGCCTATTTTGGGTTACGAGCACGTTGGGCCGAAGATTTTTGGGTGGGGGAAGCAAGGCGGCGGAGGATCCATCGAGGGACGTTTGCCTGCTCAGCTCAGCTGGTAACCCCAACGAGTTTTGGCCTTTGACGGGACACTGTTTGATCTCCTGGAGCAGCTTTGGAGAAATCACTGATCAGAGTATGACACCGTTTTAGTATTTTGGTTTGCTTCACTTCCCATGAAACTGCCAGTTCGGGTCACCGTACACCGCCTAGTTCTGGTTCGTCGCGCTCCATCGACACAAGTAGCGGAGCACGAGCCGTGCTGAGGGTTGTTGGATCGAGCCCACGCAAACAGTGAAATTACGGTTGGTACAAGTGTCTGAAGTAACCTATTTACCCATCTTTATTACCGAAGTGTCTTTTCATTAGCACATTAATAGCTATCATGTTCCCCACAAAAAAAAGAGGAAAAAAGAAAAAAATGCTCATACAGCCTACACACACAAACAAAACACACCAGTATCACTTTTGCATAGCCTTGCAGTGTTACTGCAGTGCTGCCCATTAGCAGCGCCCCAGGAGCACTAAAACTCAGAAGCTTTTCTGCAGATAATGCCACTTATGCGCTTTTTAGCGTCCCTCTCGCTACGCTTTAGAAAGCTGCCTGCAGATAGACATGGCTTAAGGCTTGTTTAATTCCTCGGCGGCACGCCACACTGCCCTCTGTCATGCACAGATCTAACCAGAAACCCAACTGCTGCTTTGATTTGGTAGCTAGAGAGAGAAAGAAAAGAAGAGATCAAAAGAAGAAGGGCTGCTCGCAGTGATGATTAGGGTTGTTTTCTGCTTTCGTCTTTGAGTTTTCGTCTCTCTCTCCCCCCTCCTCTCTTTGGTCGTTCCTCAAAGTGCGTATATACTTTCCTCTCCTTGGAGCGCTCCTTTTGGGGCAAATAGGGCTTATGCCTTTTACTTTCCTTTTGGGCCATATAGGTTACCAAAGATTTCTTTGACTGTGACCACTACCTCAGATTAGTTTGAAAAGATCTTGCATACGCTCAGAGCTCACACCGCTTAGCTGCTAGCATCGGGGCCCTGTACCAGCTCCGCTCCGCCAAATACTACCGCTGCGGTCGAAGCGGCCGCGCCCACCGGGCTCGGGTAGCGGCTCTAAAAAATCCAGGCCGGTACAGTGCCCTCCATTTCTAGAGATGTACTGTAGCATCGGTAAGAGCAGAGAAAGAAAGAAGAAAAAAAAGAGGAGGAAAAATGGAAAGGATAAAAAGAAAGAGGGAGGGAAAAGGGAGAAAGGAAAAAGAAAAAAAGAAGAGAGGGAAAAGGAGAAAAGAGGAAAAAATAAGAAGAAAAGAGAAGGAAACAAAAAAAGTAAATCTGATGTTTTTATAAGTTGTAAATGTAATATTATTAATATAAACATAGTTATATAAAATAATATAAATATGAGTTAGTTGTGTTATGTAATATAAAATAGATGATAGTTGATATAGAGTTTTGATTTAGAGGTCCACGAGTGCAGCGAATTGAACTGTAAAGTTGAGAATCTTTTAGAGTTAATTGTAAAAGGGTAAGAATATTTTTTTAGAGATGAGATATAGAGGTGCAAGAGTCCGAGAAGTCTTATGCCGGAATCCTTGAAACAAGGCTGCGGCTCTCTGTAGCAGTTCATGGCAGATCAGATAAGCAGTAGCCACTAAATTCATGAAAACTTGAAGAACTTCATGCAAGGCACAAGTTTATTGGTGCATTGATTCTGAGCGACACATATGTTCATAACCGCATAGTTCATTGCGATCTCAGAAAGTGAATTTAAGCTGTGGAGATGATAACTGAACAATGGAGATCCCTTGCATTGGGATGGAAGGCGTGAGGGGGAAGTCTTCTGTTCGTACGTTAGCTCGGGGTAGCTGTTAACCCACCCCTTTTCTGTGTTCGTATCCCAATAAAGAACATGTTCGAGCGCGACTTTTGATGCAAATACACACCGTAATGCCGGTCAATTATCCTGTAAACCAAGCTTTGTTAATTCACATGCTTTAGCTTTTCCTTAACTGAAAATCTGATTTTTAACAGCACCCATTTGAACACTTCTCCGAGGGACGCTAGTCGCTAGTAGGACTCAGCTTCTGCTACCTTATTTGTATCTACCAAAATTATGCATGTTGCTGTTGATAAATCCTAGAAAACAATTTTTTATATTATTATATTTCTTTTCTTCACTCCGTTTCATTCTTGTTTTGTCAATATAATGTACGGAAACATGAAAAGCACTACAGGGATACGACGGACTTACGACGGCTAAGTCCGTCGTAATTAAGTCGTAAGTTAGCTACTTACGACGGTATAAAGCCAAGGTAATTATTATGTCGTAAAAAAACTAACTTACAACGGCTACCGTCGTAAATAAAGTAACTTACGACGGCGTCGCGCATCCGTCGTAAGTAACGGCCCAAGCCACGTGGTGGCCCAAGGCACGTTACTTACGACGGTGCTGGTGACCGTCGTAAGTAACAGAGGCTAACTTACGACGGTTTTACTGACCGTCGTAAGTAGCAGAAGCTAACTTACGACGGCTTCTGGGCAGTAGCCGTCGTAAGTTATGTTTGTAAATTTTTTTTAAAAACGGAAACGCACTAACCTGGCTCGATGGCTAGCACACAGAACAAACAATTACAAAACAGAGTAAATAGTCATAAAACAGTTCATACAACAGTTCATATGCATCACACACAACAGAAACGACAAACGGGCTACACACTACCCCCTCGACTACCTCCGGAGCCGAAGAAATCATCTTCACGCGTCTCTCTTGGAACCGGTAGTTGTGGCGATGGAGTAGAGGCCTCCGTCGCTGAACCCTACAAAACACATGAGTATTTACGACGGTTTGGATTCAGATATCAATGTCTTTTTTTTCTCACTATCTTCCTCTCTCTATAATTTTCATCATCTCTCTCACTATGTTCCTCTATCTCTGTACTATTCATCCCCTCTGTATGTCAGTCTCACTCACACCCTCTCTCGCACTCTCTCTCTCCCTCTAGTGCAACACTCCATCTCTCCATCTCACTCTCTCTCTCTCTCTCTCGCACTCCCTCTCTCCCTTCTGTACCACTCTACATCTCACTCTCTCCTTATGTTAGATGAAAAATACAATATTAAAGAGTTTATTACCTGTACCGGAGGCACCTGGGCTGCGGGCTCCTATGACGGGGTCACCTGTGGCGGCTGCCACGCAGGAATCGCGATTTGTTGGCCGTTCTGTCGAGCTAAGGCCTATAATTAGAAAATATTAGAACATATGTATTACTGAAATATTATGAAATTAAACCACAGTAATTAAAATTACTTACCTCCATCGCTGCCTGCATCTGGGCCATGTAGTTAGTTTGGTACTCCTGGATGGCCCTCGTCCTGTCGAGCTCCTCCTGGGTCCGCGTCAGCCTCTCCTGCATGGCACGGAACTCCATGTCCCTCTGCGAGAGACGGCCACTCGACGGCCCAACCGAAGAAGTCTGCGTCGATGAAGTGCCTCTCAGAGGTCGCGCCAACCTCGAGTCGACAACTACATCGAAAATGGCAAACCTACAAAAGAAAGAAAAATAATAAGTAAAAGAAGGAAGAGTGAAAAAACTAAATCAAAGAAACCAACTCACCGGCCATGGGCTTTCCCGCCGCCGCTTGCATACACAGCTTGAGGGTCGATTGGCGCATTTTTCCAATCGTACCCTTCACCGTGTATTTTGACGACTTCCTGCCCGTATTTTTCCTAAAAAATATAGAAATGGTGTTAGTGTGTCAATAATAATACTAGTTATAATTAGATTAAATAATTCTGAAAACTTACCAATCGATCGGTCACTCCCAGGCTATCCAAAAAGGGACAATTTTGAACCTACACGCCTCACATGCGTAACACATGTGAGACGGGCCGGTTCGAAACGGGTGACGCATGTTGTATAGGTTTACGTCAATCTTTCATTTTTGAGTTATTTAAAAGAGAGAGAGGAAAGAACGAGAGAGAAGGAAAGAACGAGAGAGAGACAAAGAAGTGGGTCAGCCGTCCTAAGTTATGCCCCGCTGGGGCCTGCCATTATCTTACGACGCCTTTAGGGTTAGCCGTCGTACGTTATGCCCCGTCGTAAGTGGGTCAAAGATGAAACCGCCCTGTCGGGGCCCGCCGTCCACGCGCAGGAGCTTGCCGTCCTCCGTGCCTGTCTCGACTAATACATTACCACTAAATGGGCCGTGACAGACCCTAAATGGGTCGTGTCAGGCCGGACCGGGCCGAAACCCATTTATTTACATATAGTAACTAATCACACAATCAATCAAAGTATTAATTAAGCAATAATCAATTACAATACTAATTAAACAATTAATCAACTAAGATCAAATTAAACATGTAATCAACTAATTAAACAACTAATTATTCTATTAATCAAATAACCAACAATTCAACAAATAATCAACAAATAAATTAACAACTAATCAGCAATAAAACAATTAATTACTCAACAAAGGGAAAGCTACCATAATTCAACAAGAAAACAACTAATTACTAGCTAATTCAACTAATAATTCTTTCTCTCTGTCTCTTTCTCCACATACACACATACACACGTAAAAAAACTAATTACCACCTAATTCAACAATACACATGCATGTCATGAACATAACAATCAATTTAATAGGAGGAACATCAATTTAACACGTGCACGTTGGAGGCAGACCTTGGCTCGGCGACAGCGTTAGGGAGGCGGCGCGGCGACAACGTCGGAAGGCGGCGCCCACGGTGTCGGGTCACGGCGCCCACGACGTCGGGAGGCGGCACGGCGAGCAGGGGCCGGGCGGCGCGGCGAGCAGGAGCTCGGAGCGTGGCGAGCAAGGGCCAGGCGGCGCGGCGAGCAGGGGCTCCGAGCGGCGCGAGCAGGGGCCGGGCGCGGCGGGGGCGGGGCTTGGGGCGGGGCTGGGCGGCGCAGCAGGGCGGGGCTCGGGGCGGGGCGCGGCGAGCGGCGGCGGCCGAGGTGCCGCCGGGGCTCGGCGCGAGCAGAGGCGGCCGGGCGGGGCTTGGGGCGGGACGGCTGCGGCAGGGCAGGGCGGGGCGCGGGGCGGGCGCGCTGCGGCGGGGCGGGGCGCGGGACGACGGTGCGTGGTGGGGCGGGGCGCGAGACGGTGGTGCGCGGCGGCAGGGCGGGGCGTGGCGGCGGAGGCGGCGCGGCTCGGCGAGGGCGAGGCGGAGCGGTGCGGCGGCAGTCGGCGGGTCGCGCGCGTGAGTGGGCCGCGCGCGCGGCCCTTGAGATGTAGGGTTATGTTCTTTATTTGCGACAGCTTTACTTACGACGGTTTAGGTTTTAACTGTCGTAAATGGTACTTAAATTTCATCGGTCTTTTATTTACGACGGCCGAGAGCCAACGACCGTCGTAAGTACGTTAATTTACGACGGCTGACCCACGTAAATAAATTTAGCCATCGTAAAATGTTGATTTTCCTGTAGTGAAGTTGCCTAAATTTGGTGAATGCGTCAGTTTCTGTGTCTATAGATGTCATGCAGCCCTCCACCTTAGGAACAGGAATGCTGAAAAAGCCCTGCTTCGCTGAACATCATGTGGCTGTTTCTATGTGCTCCAACAACTAATTGTATGATGCTAATCTTTGCCATGCATGAGCATTCACACATATACACAGCATGTGGGCAGGAGGCAGGGGCCACACTTTGTTCCGTATACTTTGAGTCCAGAGAGAGACAGGCCGTACACAGTTATTTCCCGATTCTTTTAGGCACAAAAGATCTCTCTCGCATAAAAGAAAACCAATTTAAATGGTCTCTCTCAAAAGATGAGAGGTTGCTGCAGGCCACATCAGATCCTAGCGATAGATCACATAAAGCATCATACAGTGTGTATCGCCATCATTGCAAGATCAGTCTTAATTCCTGCTCTTGATGTGATTGATTGCATAACAACCCGTCGGAATGTATATGAACAGGGTCACAGGATGTCTGTGCGCGTGCTATATGACGGACTACTTGCAACGTTTTAGCAAACTTTTTACATGCATTCTTTCAGGGAGACAACCATGTTACTGTGTTGCATGTGTGATTATATTTATATATACAGGAAACTTTACATTTCCCCACAGAATTATTATAGTCCTTTCCGTGAAAAACTAAAAGAACTTCAGCTTGTCAGTGCAGTGGCCATCAGTTGACAATTATAAATACTCGGCTATGGAGCGAAAATCTTCAGGATAATACCTTTTGCTTGTTAACTATATTGGTGGGTGCTGGGTATGGGGATCACATCGCTGCATTACTCTATCAGTTGACAAGTACTCCTCTGTTTCAAATAATTCGAAACGGAGGGAGTATAATATTTAGCTATTCGCAAAAAATGTTGACAAGTATAATGTACAAAATAGAGTGAAAATCTTCAGGTGTATTCCTTTTGCTTGTTAACTATATTGGTGGGTGCTGGGTTTGGGGATCACATCGTTGCATTACTCTAATCTGCTCTTCCCAGATTGCTTTTTGTGTCCGAAAGTTATATGCAGGCATAAAAAATGCACAAATTCTCGCATATAGTTGATGGAATTGGAAAGATCTGTCCCTTACTAACTATAGCAGCCTATGTTATATCTTGATCCTTCCTATTTTCAGTTTTACTCCAAAGTTGCAGTAAGAAGAGGATTACTATTCCATGGCCAGTAAGACTGAAAGAAGGGTAGATAGTTGTGAATATGTATATTGATTTTCTACAAGGGAACATAAAGGCCATAATGATGGATTTCTCACGATTTGTGCTAAACTGCTGTGCTGATTACTTTTGCATGTGATGGGAAATGGACGTGATATAACATGTTGAAATACACGCAGATCTTTGTATCTCTGTTGTAAACTCCACTGTACCTTTATGGAGAGCCATCTCGAACAACGCATGGACTGTTCCAAAGATCAATGCGCATTCGTCACCAGTTCAAATCCTTCCAGATCAGGTTCAAAAATTTATGTTTGCCTTTTCCTCACTTTTATACGTCCATGCATAACATTTAGCTCTTGTGCTGGGTCATTCTTTAGAGGCGACCGATCACATGCAAAATCCATATGCTGATCTGCTTTCTCATGGTCATATTGACTGAGCCTGAGCTAAGCTAGAGAGAGAGAGAGAGAGAGAGAAGCTGTGGTGCCTTTGTGTCTGCTTTTTGTCATATTTTGTATCTGCTTTGTCCTTTTCTTTTTCCACCACAAAATCCACTTTGGACCTAAAAAAATTAACCCAAGAGACTAAATAAGAACTCATCAGACCTCCCTAACAAGAAAGGCACAAATCCACAAAACGAAATCCTTCTATCCCTCACCTCTGTACCTCAACCCTGCTCAAAAGATGAACCCTCACCAAAAATATAAAGCAGCACCACATCCATAACTGACCCCTGGTATATCTACATATACACCTGATAGATTTCACCCTCCTTGCAACTACCCCTGCTACGCCAGTGCAGCATCAGATTGATCTCGGCACGCCAGCTTGTCAGGGTTGGTGGCCAGCTATAGCCTATAGGTGGTGAGTTGAGATGAGGGCCGGGGGTGCACGGTCCAGCAAACGGCGGGCGCGGCGATGGTGGTGAAGCAGGCGGTGAGCCTGGCTCGGCGGCGCGGGAACGCGCAGGTGACCCCCCTGCACGTGGCGAGCGCGATGCTGGCCGCGCCCCGGGGGCTTCTTCGCGCGGCGTGCCTCCGGTCGCACTCCCACCCGCTTCAGTGCAAGGGCGCTGGAGCTCTGCTTCAACGTCGCGCTGAACCGCCTCTGACAGACGGGACGCAGGATTTCTCCGATGGAACGAGTATCACAGATAAGGCACACAGATTTTCACGCCAGAGTTGTTGGCTGGGAAAGCGCTAACCACTGCTTCCCTTCACCGTTTTCCTTTTAATTCTCATGATGCAACTACCAGTTCGTTCGGCTCTCTCAGTTACGTGCACGCCCTGACTTCCGGCGTTCCTGTGCACGAAGTCACGCCGAACGTGCATCGCCCGTGATGCTGAAGAATCGGACTTCTACTGACCAATGCCTACATGCAGACTCCATGCAGATACATGCACACCCATGCAATGACGTGAGTGCGGCTCACACCTACTCGATATTGTCTAAACAACATCATGCAACAAAACAAACTAACACAAGTTCATGAAGTACATTAACAATCTCCCCCTACTTCATAGACTTGTTCGGTGTGATCTTTACCACTCCAATCTTCTTGCGCAATTTCTGGAACCGCACCGTGCCCAGTGCCTTCGTGAACATATCTGCAAGTTGATCTTGTGTGCCAACAAATTCCAACACAACATCACCACGTTCCACACATTCCCTAATGAAATGATAACGAGTTTTTATGTGCTTACTCCTATCATGAAGTATAGGATTCTTACTCAGTGCAATGGCAGACATGTTTTCCATCTTTATGTGTGGCGTTGACACCTTGAAACCCACCATTTCTTCGAGCAAACGATGAAGGCACATAGCCTGACACGTTGCTCCTGTGCCGACAATGTATTCAACTTCACATGAAGAGAGAGCTACCACTCTCTGCTTTTGTGAGCTCATGTCACTTTGCTCCCCCGAAGGAAAAATATGGCTCCTGATGTACTCTTGTTGTGATCTGCATCTCCTGCCATATCACTGTCACTATAGCCAAAGATTTTGATTGTGCCACCTTCACCTCTGGAGTACACTAGCCCATACTCCAATGTTCCTGCAATATATCTGTCGGTACCCTCGATATGGGGTACCCCCGCGCACAGGGGAAAATGCCTAAGGACCTCGCTCTTCTCCGCAGGGAGAGCTCCGAAGGCGCCACGTGTCCAGCGGGACCGGACCTCCCTCTCCTCAGAGGAGAGCTCCGGACCTGCCACGTGGCCAACTGAGTCGGACCTCCTCCCCCCCCTCCGTGGGGAGAGCTCCGAAGGCTCCACGTGTCCTGCGGGACCGGACCTCTCTCTCCTCAGAAGAGAGCTCCGGGCCCGCCACGTGGCCAGCAGCAGCCGGACCTCCCCCCTCCGCGGGGAGAGCTCCGAAGGCTCCACGTGTCCCGCGGGACCGGACCTCCCTCTCCTCATAGGAGAGCTCCAGACCCGCCACGTGGCCAGCAGAGCAATGCTGCCTGCCCCCGAGCGGTAGGCAACAGGAGTAAAGACGCGCCATACCTTGCCCGTACAAGGTATTCAAGGCCCGCGCCTTCCCAAGACGCGGAGATGCGGAGCACGCCTCTGTCAGGTGCCGTTGCGCCCAGTCACATCGCAGACTGGCACGCCGTGTCAGCGCCTGCCCGCCAATAAACACAACGACAAGACATCCCCTGCCGCCCCTGCCATCATCAACCACTACGACTAGCTTGCGGAATTGGCAGGGCGGCAAAACGAAGACTCGGAAGCCTTCGCCGGAGACAACTACCGACAAAACTACAGATACGGTAGATGGCAGGAAATCTCCCCGGGACCACCTGTCGGGTCCCGGACCCACCTTGTACCCCGCTCGAGCCTTGGACTATAAAAGGCTCGGGTAGGCAACGTTAGGAAGGGTTCAAACTCTGTTGACTCGCACTCTAGGCGTCACTCACCCTCAAGCTCAGGACCCCGGTTCTGAGCAGCAAGCAATACAGCGAGCATCTCTGCTCACCGTGGACGTAGGGTTTTACGCTCCGGCAGCCTGAACCACGAAAAACTCCCTGTGTCAAGCTTCTCCCTCAATCGTCCCTACGCTGAAGCTCTCCGCGAGTGACTAGCCCCTCCAAAAAAGAACCTCCGCGGGCTGCCCAGTGCAGGCTCTTGGGAAGTGTCGACTACACACTTCGACATTTGGCGCGCCAGGTAGGGGGCTTTTCCCTTGCGCGACAAGCTTTTGCCGGCGAAGATGACGAAGCTTCCTTCAGCGGCAAGCTCTCCTCCCCCGCGTTCACGACGGACAGTGACCAGCGGGGACTACGTCTCGACACACTCTGGACGGAGTGTGTCGGCGCAAGCTGGAAGCCAGCAGCCGACTCCGGCAGCACCGACTCCGGCAATGCAGGATCCGGCGAGCGTGAGATCCTCTGCAGCGCTGAGCGTCCCCCACGGGGGCGCGCTAGCTGCAGCAAGAGCGCTACTGCGCAATCCACCTGCTGGGGACGCACCTCAGTCATCGACCCAACAGTGGATTTTCGAGGTAGACCGTCTCGTCGTCGTCGGCGCCGCAAACCCTCGACTTCGGCGGGGATGACGTTCCGGCCAACTGGCCGTGTCGCTGACGCGCACGCCAACGGTTGACGGGCAGACGGCGGATTCCCGCTCCACCAGGCTCCCATCGGCGGACCTGAGGACGGAGTTGGAACGATGCCACTTGGGCCAAGATGCCCGAGTGTTCCTCGAGCGACGACGAGAAAGGCGTCGCAACCAGGAGGCCGCCGACAGCATGTCGACTGCCTCAACCCTGCCTGAGGCGCAGACGTTCGCTACGCGATCTGTGCCCTAGGCATACGCCGCGCAGCTTGTGCCCCAGCCATATGCCTTGCAAGCGGTGCCCCCGGTCTATGTCGCAGCCTTGCCCATACCGGGGTACACAGTGCCAGCAGCGAACCAATCGTTCGCGGCACCAACGCCTGCAGCAACAGGGGCAGGATGTGCAGCCCTGGCGCCACACCTTCGCTTCGCGAGGTGGCCGCGCAAGTTCCGGCCGCACCTGCCCGAGAAGTACGACGGCAGCGTCAACCCGGCGGAGTTCCTCCAGATCTACTCCACCGCCGTCCTTGCTGCAGGAAGGGACGAGGCCGTCATGGCCAACTACTTCCCCGTCGCCGGCCTGGTCTTGGCTCATGAACCTCCCCCAGGGTTCCATAACCTCCTAGGGAGAGCTCTGCCGGCAGTTTACTGCTAACTTCGGCAGCTCTTACACCCGGCGTGGCACGGAGCTCGACCTCCACGCCGTCTAGCAACAACCTGGAGAGACGCTGCGCTCCTTCATCCAGCGGTTCTCCCAAGTACGGAACACCATCCCGCATATCCAAAATGCTTCTGTGGTGGAGGTGTTCCGGCAGGGTATACGGGACAAGAAGATGCTTGAGAAGCTCGCGACCAGAGAGGTTCGCGACGTCTCAGAGCTCTTAAGCCTGGCGGACAAGTGCGCCAGGGCAGCTGAAGGGCGGAACTGGCACTCTCTGCCAGCCTCCGAGTCAAGAGGACAGCCCGGATCTGGCGCTGCTTCCTATGGAGGCGGCAAGAAGATCAAGAACCGGGGCGGTGGCAAGATGAAACCACCGGCTGCGGCTCCCGTTGCTGCAGCAGCAGCACCCAGTGAGGTTCGGGGGCCACATTCCGACAAAAGGCAGCGACAGTCACCAGCTCCAGATGGTAACCAAGGTGAGCTATGCCCCGTGCACGACACCAGTTACCATACTGCTGCCGAGTGCCGGGAGATCCAGAAGCTCGCGGAGCGCTTCCAGAAAGGGATGCAGCTGCGAACTGATGCCCCACCCTTCCGTCAAAGGGAGGGCAAGCAGAAGGTTGACGCCCCGGACAATGTCGACCACCAAGTGGAGTTCCAGGAGCCTCAGCGCACCGTGAAGGCGATGCGCAACTATGAGGACTCCAGCTCCAGTGATGATGAGCGCCGGAAGACGCTCTACGTCATCTACGGTGGGTCCGCTGACCCCTCGTCCCGAAGCGCGGTTAAGACCCTGCGCCGAGCGGTAGCGTCGTTGGCTCCCCTCCCAAGTGCCGCGCCGCACCTCAAGTGGATGGGAACCCCCATCAGCTTCGATGCCACCGACTACCCCAGGAACATGACTGGGGCCGGCCAACTACCGCTCTTGGTAGCGCCCACCATCGCCAACGTGAGGATGTACCACGTTTTGGTAGATGACGGGGCTGGGCTGAACCTCATCAGCCGCGCAGCTTTCCAGAAGCTGCAGATCCCGATGGCCAAGCTCACCCCATCGAGCCCATTCTCAGGGGTACGGCCGGGACAGGTCGTTCCCTACAGCAACATCAGCCTTCCGGTGACCTTTGGGGCACCGGACAGCTATTGGACAGAGTACATTCTGTTCGACGTGGCAGAGATCGACCTCCCCTTCAACGCCATAATCGGCAGGCCAGCCCTGTACCGATTCATGGCAGTAGCCCACTACGGCTACCTCGTCTTGAAGATGCCTACACCAATAGGCGTCCTCAGGATTCGTGGAGACCGCACCGCTGCAGTGTCAGCCTTGGAAAAGCTCCAGACACTTGCAACAGCTCGAGCGCCAGCCCCTGGCAGTGTAGAACCGGACCGGCTCCACCCGACTGCACGCCATCGTGCCTCTACCGCAGCACCCCGTGTGCAACCCCTCGACGAGGGCGACGTCCCCCTGAAGGTCGTCCAAGTCGGCGCCGATGCTGCCTAGACCACTCGGGTAGCTGGGGGCCTGGATAGCAAATAGGAAGGCGCGCTCGTCACCTTCCTCCGGCACAACGTCGACGTGTTTGCATGGCAGCCATCACAGATGCCGGGGATCCCTAGGGAGGTGATCGAGCACCACTTGAAGGTCTCCCCGACCAGTCCAACAGAAGCCTCGCAAGCAGTCCATCGAGCGACAAAACTTCATCCGAGAAGAAATCAAGAAGTTGCTGGACGCTGGCTTCATACGGGAAGTCCACCACCCCTGGTGGTTGGCGAACCCCGTTGTTGTCCCGAAGGCCGACGGGAAGCTCCGGATGTGCATCGACTACACCAGTCTCAATAAGGCATGTCCCAAAGATCCATTCCCTCTCCCTAGAATAGATCAAATAGTAGACTCGACATCAGGCAGTGATATGCTGTGCTTCCTAGACGCCTACTCAGGTTTCCATCAGATCCCTATGTCATCACAGTAGACGACCTGTATTGTTATGTCTCTATGCCTTATGGCCTAAAGAATGCTCTTCCCACCTTTGTACATGCAATGCACAAAACCTTTGGAGAGTTAATAAGAGACTTAGTTAAGGTGTATGTCGATGACATCGTTGTCAAGGTCAGGCAGAGTTCATCCTCGTTAGATAACCTGGCCTTAGTCTTTGACAAACTGCGCTCCACGCGCACCAAGCTGAACCCCGACAAGTGTGTGTTCGGCGTATCCTCTAGAAAACTCTTAGGATTCCTGGTCTCACACCGAGGAATCGAGGCCAACCCAGAGAAGATCAAGGCCATCGACCTGATGCGGCCTCCTGCCCGCATCAAAGAAGTCTAGAAACTCACGGGATGCCTAGCCGCGCTGAGTCGGTTTATACCGAGGCTAGCAGAGCGAGCGCTCCCCTTCTTTAAGCTCCTGCGCAAATCCGGTCCATTTGCTTGGACCGACGAAGCAGAAGAAGCTTTACAGGAGTTGAAGCAACTCCTGACGACCCTACCCATCATGGTAGCCCCCGAGCCCGAAGAGCATTTGTTGCTCTACATCGCGGCAACAACTGAAGTGGTGAGTATGGTCCTCGTCGCAGAGCGGCCGGACCTCTCATCACCACAGCCTGCTCCGGTAGCAGGAGACAAGCACCAGGAAACCCCGGAGGTCCAAGACGGCCTCCCGGACCTCCAAGACAACCTCCCGGAGGTCCAAGACGGACCCCCGGACCTCCACAACGACCTCCCGGAGGTCCAACGGGACCTCCCGGAGGTCCAACGGGACCCCCCGGAGGTCCAACGGGACCCCCCGGAGCTCCTGGAAAACCAGCGGGATCTCCCGGAGGTCCAAGGCGGCTTAGGAGCTTTCGAGTCCCAGCTCCCGGAAGCCCCCCTGGACCCACCCACCTCCGGTAGGCCTGAGCCAATGGATGAAGAGATCCCTGGCCCGGGAGGGAGGGTCCGGACCATCCAGAGGTATGTATACTACATCAGGGAAGTCCTCCACGATGCCAAGACAAGGTACCTGGAGGTCCACAAGCTGCTGTATGCAGTGCTCGTGGCATCCAGGAAGCTCCGCCACTACTTTCAAGCCCACCGGATCTCGGTGGTCACCTCCTATCCGCTAAAGGCAATCCTTCACAGCCCTCACGTGACCGGCAATGTCGCTAAATGGACAGCGGAGCTGGAGGAGTTTGAGCTGGACTTCCTTCCTCGCCATGCAGTCAAGAGCCAAGCACTGGCTGACTTCGTGGCTGAGTGGACGCCAACGAAGGCTGACCCAGGGGGCCACAAAGACGGTGAACCGAAGCACCGAGCTCCGGTCATCACCGGGCCTCACTGGACGCTCTTCTTCGACGGCTCCTCGTGAAAGCAGGGGGCCGGTGCCGGCGTACTGCTTCTCATGCCATCGGGGGAGCAGTTTGGGTACATGGTGCGTCTCAACTTCAAGGCAACTAACAACATGGCAGAGTATGAAGCGCTCATCTTTTGCCTAAAGACAGCCCTGTCTTTGGGCGCTCGCCAGTTGTTGGCACAGGGCGACTCCCAGCTAGTCATCAAACAAGTTAAGGGTGAATGCTCCTGCAATGACCCACAGCAAGCTGCTTATCTGCTCCATGTGCAGATGTTGGAGAAAGACTTCCTTGCCTTGGACCTGCGCCATGTACCGCGCGCTGGCAATGCCGCAGCTGACGACCTCTCAACGAAGGCCTCCACTGGAGCCCCTGTGCCCGAAGGAGTCTTCGAGAGGACGTTGCTGCGGCCCACAGCCCGGCCTGCCGAGCCGGGCGAAGGGGGCTGGACCAGCACCTCGAAGCTGGCGGTCCCGGCGGCCCTGCAGCCATGGACGCCGCCAAGGATCGTAAGCGTCACTGGGGACTCCGTGCAACCCAGCGCTCAAGATCCAGAAGCTCAAGTCACACCTGATGCATGGATCACGGAGATCCGGGACTACTTGAAAGACAACATCCTCCCTGATGAACGTGTATCCGCTGAACAGATCGTGCACATGGCTAAGAGGTACGCGCTGGTAGAAGGGGATTTCTACCGGCGTGGCACCAACCACGTCCTATTGCGGTGCATAACCCAGGGGGAAGGCTGCGACTTGCTCGCTGAGATCCATGGAGGCGAATGTGGGAGTCACTCTTCCTCACGCACGCTTGTCGGTAAAGCCTTCCAGCATGACTTCTACTGGCCGATAGCACTCCAGGATGCCGTCAAGCTGGTCGAGAGCTGCAAGGCGTGCCAGTTCCATGCCAAGCAGATCCATACACCGGCTCAAGCGGTTCAGATGATCCCACCCTCATGGCCGTTCGCCGTATGGGGGTTGGACATCCTGGGACCATTCCCCAGAGCCGTCGGGGGATTCCGGTACCTCTACGTCGCCATCGACAAGTTCACCAAGTGGCCGAAAGCCACACCCGTCGTCACCATCAACAAGCAATCCGCAGTAAAGTTCATCAAGTCGATCGTCTGCCGGTTCGGGGTCACGAACAGAATCATCACTGACAACGGGACCCAGTTCACCATCGCAGCGTTCCAAGAATACTGCGAAGACCTCGGCATCCAGGTGTGCTATGCCTCCGTTGCTCATCCAAAGAGCAATGGACAAGTTGAGAGGGCCAACGCCGAGATTCTTCGGAGCCTCAAGACCCGCACCTATGCCGGCTTGAAGAAACATGGCGCCAAGTGGGTGGACGAGCTTCCGAGCACACTATGGGCTAACCGGACATCCCAGAGCCGGGCCACTGGAGGACACCCTTCTTCATGGTATACGGGGCCGAGGTTGTGCTTCCCCTAGAGATCACCATGGGGTCCCTCCGTGTCTGAGCTTACGACGAAGCCGCGCAGGACAACCTCCGGCGTGAAGACATCGACCTTGTCGACGAGGCTCGATTACATGCAGCACTCCGCAACGCACGATACCGACAAGCGCTCCGGCGCTACCATCAAAGGTCTGTGCGTGTCCGGGAGCTGCAGGAAGGCGACCTGGTGTTGTGGCGCATACTTTCTCGCGAAGGGACCGACAAACTCTCCCTCGGCTGGGAAGGTCCCTTCCGGGTCACGAAAGTATGCCGCCCCGGGTGCGTACGCCTTTCCACCGAGGATGGGGACCCACTCCCGAACCCTTGGAACATAGAACACCTCCGTAAGTTCTACCCCTAGAGCAATAATAGGACAAACTCTTCTTTTTGTAATAGATTCCATAGAGTCCAGGAACAGCGCTCGGAGCAGCTAAGTCTCAGGGGACGGTCCAGGACTACGTTCAGCTTGGCCTGGTTCCGACCCTAAGTGCGTAGAGTCTTGCTTCCCTTCTTAATGGGACGGCTCGTTGCCTCCATGTTTAGCCTGCCTTCCTCCTTTGGAAATTTATATGAAAAGAAACTTGTCCTACTTTGCTCTTCCCTTGTGCTCATTTAAATTACGTATTCATTTTTATGACCGCACTTCCGGTGTATGCTCACCATGCACTCAGCTCCCTTTTTTCATTCTCACCTCTAGTCGGCATTTGCTATCCTACCGAAGGCGGTTGCGTTTGAGGTACCTGCCGATGGCCAGGGGGTCCCGAGCTCCTGGCACTTCGCACACTGTAGTTCCCAAGCACCGTACAAATGGATAAGGACCATAAGCCAAATAAGACTATGAGATAGGGAAGGGGGAGCCCCAAGGAGAATTACGTTTCCCTTACTTGTGTGCAGGAACTCCTGGCCTTAGCTCCCCGCAGGAGTATGGTAGGAGCGCCCAAGCGATGGGCCACACTTACATGGGGGCCGCTACGAGATCGCGCAAGACCGGAGCTCCAAGGCAAGACCGAAGGATCCGGACCTCGCCCCCTCTGCAGGGGCGAGCCCCGAAGGCCCCACGTGTCTAGCGGGGCCGGAGCTCCCCTCTCCTCAGGAAGAGCTCCGGGCCCGCCACGTGGCCGGCAGAAGCCGGACCTCCCCCTCTGCGGGGAGAGCTCCAAAGGCTCCACGTGTCCCGCAGGGCCGGACCCCCCTCTCCTCAGAGGGGAGATCCAGGCCCGCCACGTGGTCGGCAGATCCGGACCTCCCCATTCTCATGGGGCGAGTTCCGGAGACCTCCGGGGCCCTTAATAGAATAAGGACCCGGGGAAGGTGTCTGCGCAGAGCTTCGAGATTGATGGAGGCCTCTGAGTACCTTGCGGAGCTAAGGGCTCGGCGAGGCAAAACCAAGAAGAAGACAAGAGCGCAACAGATATAAAAAGACACAAGAGTCTATTCATTCAAGACTCCATGAGCTGGACTACAAACTCAACAAAAATAAAGAAAAAAGGGAAAAAAGATACAGGGCCTTTTGGCCACGGAGGCGGATGCCTAAGAGTCCCCGGACTCCCGTTGGAACCTAGAGGCCACAAGGGCGGCCACGTCCCCGACCTCGGCCCTGACAGCTTCCTCCCGCTCGATGGCGGGCCCTAGGCGGACTGGCTCCAGAGAGAAGGAAGGGTCTTGGCTCCGGAAGCACGCTAGCACATGCGTAGCGACCTCCTCCGCCAGGCCTCGTCCCTCCACCTCAAGCTCGTCGGCAATCACCGCTTCGAGACGGCCCAGCTTGGCGCCGATGGACTCAAGCGCCGGGATTGCCCCAGACACCTCCTGCGCTGGAGCCTCCGTCCGCACCGGGCTGAAACCAAGAGGAACCAAGGCGGACCCCACCTCGGTAACAAAGCTCCAGACTGCCTGGGCCTCGACAGACCGCGAAGCCTGGAGCTTCTCTACCTCTTGGCGGGCCGCCAGCTCGCGATCCTGCGCCGCCTGGTGCTCCCGGGAGGATTGCTCCTCCCTCGCGGCAGCAGCCGACTCACGGAGCTCCAGCTCCTCGGCCCGAGCCCTCAGCTCGCCCTCTCTGGCCTTCAGCCGTGCGGCAACCTTCTCCTCCTCGGCCGCCACGGCACGTTCCCGATCGGCGAACTACCTGCAGCCGCAACTCCTCCACGGCAGCACAACTCGCTTCGGCCTTGCTTCGGCCTTGGCTAGAGCTTCGCGGAAGGTAGCGTGGAGCCGCCGGGTCTCTGAGTCCAGGCGGCCAATGGCTTTCTTCTGAGCATCGAGCATACCACCCATGGCATCAAGCCTCGACTGCCTCGAGTCGAGCTCTACCTTAGCCTCCTGGGTCCGCTGCTGTAGGAGGTGTTCCCAGCTAAGAAGGCGATCCCTCTCTCCAGCCAGCGCCCCCCGCTCCTGCTTAAAGGCGGCCTGGATCTGTCGGGCGCCAGTCTGAGCACGCCCCAAGGCATCCCACATGGGCAGCGGGGCAGCGGGGGCAGGAGTCGTGCCCCTGACCTCCCCTGTCGCGTCCACGACCGGCGAAGGTGCTGGTGCCTCGGCAACTGAGGCAAGACGCTGACCCAGAGGAGCCACGGAGCTAGCATCTGCGCCTCTAGCAGCCCTTCCAGCCTCAGCACTGGACTTCTGGGCTGGCGAGGGAGGACCAACAAGTGCTGCCGCAGCCACCGCAGAGGGCAAACCTGCCGGCACGGAAGGAGCCCCCGCCGACTTGGGGGCCGTTGGAACCACCGCAGTTCCCGGATGCTGCGGCGTGGAGCCTTCGCCAACTGGAGATGGCCAGGGAATAGGCTTGTCCCCGGCAGCCGTTGAGTCCCTGCAGGCAAAGAAAGCTCTCAGGCTAAGAGAGGAGAAGGGAACGCTACTCCTACTAGCCAGAAAGAGCAACACTTACTGGGTGACGTGAGCGCTCCAACGGGCTTGTAGCCCCGGCCTCTGGGCCGGGGCAGAACCGCCAGAACCTGCGGCTGGAACGCTTGCTTGCTGTGGCGACTGAGCCCCTTGCACACTCCCGGGCGTCGCCCCACTGGCGTCCTTCCTAGAAGCCCCTCCGCCTGAGGAGGAGTGGCGGGACGCTTGGGGTTCCTCGGACTGCCGCTGTCCGGGAAGAGACCCGCCGGAGTGGGACACCCGGGGTCTCTTTGGGTCGCCACTCGACGGACCTGCGCCTCCGGGAGAAGGGCGCAAGGGTGCCCCGGCCCCCTGGCTCGGCGCAAGCGACGCCCTCGGAGGAGACCGGGCACGTTTCTTCTCTGGCTGCCCGGGGGCCGGCTCCTTCCCCTTCCCCTTGTCGGCAGCTTGAGTTCCGCCGGCCCTCGGTGCGGGTTGGGCAGCGACAGAGGCCTCGTGCTCCGATCCGGAGCGCTCGGTCCCAGGGATTGAGATGCCTCGGAGGGTATCCCCAACCTGACGAATGGTGATCCCAATGTCATCGAGGTTTGACATCTTCCGCAGCAGCTCTGACCTCCTCTGCGGCTCCAAGAAGAGGGGAGTTGCAGAGTTCGGGAATGTGAGGTCGCCACCGGTGACGTAGTGCCGCTCACCTTGCCCACCATCTCGTACAGCTCCTCATCGGAAGGATCAGAGCCGAGACCCCTCTCCAACCTGGTGCAGTCTTGCTCACTAGTGTAGTACCATGTAGGGCGGTTGCGCTGCTGCAAGGGCGAATACGGCATGACAAGAAATCCACTAGCACCATCAGAGACGTCAGCCCCTCGTTGGCCAGGAACCGGATCCGCTCCAAGACCGGTGCATATTCCTGCTCCAGCTCTGGGACCTCCTCCCAGAAGGGACGCTCGGTGGTTGGGCCGACAGTTGGGAGCTCCAGGCGGTCGTGCTCGTCGGTCTGCACGATCACCCAGTTCACCCTCCAGTTTTCCCACCTCGACGCACTGAAAGGTAGAAGGTACCCAGAGGCCTTCCGGTCCTTGCAGCGATGCTGGAAATAGTACGTGCCCAGCTGGGTCTTCGAGCTGCGCCCGGTCGTCCGCAACACGAAGAAGTAGCGGAAGTGCGTCGCTGAAGCATGCACCCCCACAAACATCTCGCAGAAATGGACGAAGACGGCGGCCATCGCGAAGGAGTTGGGGGAAAGGTGGTGGAGCTGGAGACCGTACGTCTCCAGCAACGTGACGAAGAAGGAAGAAATTGGCGGGACGAACCCCACCATGGCGTAGGCCGTAAAGAAGACCATCTCTCCCTTTTCCAGGAGCAGGGGGAGAGATCCCCGGCGGAGCCGGCATTTCTGCTCCTCCGTGTGCCAGCCCAGCAGGCTACGCACTGGTCCGAGCCCGGCAGACCGAGCAAGACGCGACGAAAGCAGGTTGGAAGCCATGGCAGGGAGAGCTCAAGAACAGGGAAGACAAAGGCGCAAGAGCTCAAGGAAGGTGCAAGCGCTGGGAAGTGCGAAGGGAAGCCGCGATGCTGGTAAGATCCCCTTTTAAAACTTCCCAGGTGTGGTTCAAAGCGATTCAAAACTCTTCGAATATGCCGCTTGGGCAACTGCTTCGGCTCCGAGACCAAGCGTTGATGACAAGTGGACCCAAGTCGTCCGGCTGAAGCGCTGGGCCAAGAAGTCAGTCTCCCAAGGAGACGGGCCAGCAAGGCGCTTTGGCGGTTCCCGAAAAAAGCCGCCACGCGCAGAAGTGGCAGCCTTGGGAACCGACGCAGTAAAAGCAACCATCAAGTGGGCTCACGCTCCCACGATCCCGCGACTGTTCGTGCTTCGGCAACGGTCAATGCGTGACTTAGAGACGGTGCACGGAATGGAAGAGACGGAGGCTCCACCTCGGGCTCGCTATCTCCCCCGAGATGGGCCCGAGGGCCACTGTCGGTACCCTCGATATGGGGCACCCCCACGCACAGGAGAAATTTGCTTAAGGACCTCGCCCTTCTCCGCAGGGAGAGCTCCGAAGGCGCCACGTGTCCAGCGGGACCGGACCTTCCTCTCCTCAGAGGAGAGCTCCTGACCTGCCACGTGGCCAACTAAGCCGGACCTCCCCCCCTCCGTGGGGAGAGCTCCGAAGGCTCCACGTGTCCCGCGGGACCGGACCTCTCTCTCCTCAGAAGAGAGCTCCGGGCCCGCCACGTGGCCAGCAGCAGCCGGACCTCCCCTGTCGGTACCTGAGATATGGGGTACCCCCGCGCACATGGTAAAATGCCTAAGGTGCTCGCCCTTCTCCGCAGGGAGAGCTCCGAAGGCGCCACGCGTCTGGCGGGGCCGGACCTCCCTCTCCTGAGAGGAGAGCTCCGGGCCCGCCACGTGGCATACAGAAGCCGGACCTCCCCCTCCGCGGGAGAGAGGTCCGAAGATGCCACGCGTCCAGCGTGGCCGGACCTCCCTCTCCTCAGAGGTGAGCTCCGGGCCCGCCACGTGGCATGCAGAAGCCGGACCTCCCCCTCCGCGGGGAGAGGTCCGGAGGCTCCACGTGCCCCGCAGGCCGGACCCTTCTCTCCTCAGAGAAGGGCTCCGGACCCGCCACGTGGCCAGAAGAACGGTGCTGCCCCCCCCGAGCGGTAGGCAGCGGGCGTAAAGGCGCCCCACACCTTGCCCGTACAAGGTATTCAAGGCCCGCGTCTTCCCAAGACGCGGAAACGCGGAGCACGCGCCTGTCAGGTGCCGTTGCGACTAGTCGCATCACAGACTGGCGCGCGGTGCCAGAACCTGCCAGGTAATAAACGCCGCGACAAGACATCCCATGCCGCCTGCGCCGTCATCAACCACTATGACTAGTGCGCGGCATGGGCAGGGCGGCAAAATGAAGACTCAGAAGCCTTCGACTGGAGGCAACCACCGGCATAACTGCAGATACGGTAGATAATAGACAATCTTCCCGGGACCACCTGTCGGGTCCCGGCTCCCCTTGTAAGCCGCCCAAGTCTTGGACTATAAAAGGCTCGGGTAGGCGTCGACAGCAAGGTTCGCATTCTACAACTCATACGCTAGCCATACACTCTCAAGCTGTAACTCACCCCCAAGCTCAGGCCCCCGGCCCTGAGCAACAAGCAATACAGCGAGCTCCATAGCTCGCCGTGGACGTAGGGTTTTACGCTCCGGCGGCCTGAACCACGTAAAACTTCCCGTGTCAAGCTCTCACTAACTCGTCCATCCGCGCAAGCTCTCCGCTAGGAACTAGCCCCTCCGAAAAAAGAACCTCCGCGGGCTGCCCAGTGCAGGCCCGGGGGAAGTGTCGATCGCACACTTCGACATTTGGCGCGCCAGGTAGGGGGCTTTTCCCCTAGCGCGACGAGTTTCCGCCGACAAAGACGACCAAGCTCCCTTCGGCGGCAAGCTCACCTCCCCCGCCTCCGCGGCGAGCCGCGGCTAGGGGGGAGTACAAGCCAACACACTCAGGACGGAGTGTGTCAGTACAAGCTGGGAGCCAGCAACCGGCTCTGGCAGCGCCGACCCCGGCAATGCAGGCTCCAACCAGCGTCATATCTCCAGTAGCGCCGGGCGTACCTGGAAGGGGCGCGCTAGCTGCAGCGAGAGCGCTACTGCACAATCCGCCCGCTGGAGACGCGCCTCAGGCAGCGACCCAGCGGTGGATTCTCGAGGTAGACCGTCTTGTCGTCGCTGCCGCAAGCCCGCGACTCCGGCGGAGACGACACTCTAACCAGCCGGCCGTGTCGCTGATACGCACGCCGACGGTTGATGAACAGACGGCAGATTCCAGCTCTGCCAGCCCTCAATCGATGGATCTGAGGACAGAGCTGGAGCGGTGTCGCTCGGGTCAAGATGCCCGGGTATACCTCGAGCAACACCGAGAAAGGCGTCGCTACCAAGAAGCTGACGACAGCATGACGTCGGCCTCGACCCAGCCTGAAGAGCAGACCATCGCCATGCGATCTCTGCCCCAGGCCTGTGCCGTGCAGAATATGCCACAGTCATATGTACTGCAGATGGCGCCCCCGGCCTATGGTGCAGCTTTGCCCGTACCGGGGTACACTGTGCCTGGTGCGAACTCAGCGTTCGCGGCACCAGAACCTGCGGTGACGGAAGCAGGGTGTGCAGCCCTCGCGCCCCATCTTCGCTTTGCGAAGTGGCCGCGCAAGTTTCGGCCACACCTGCCCGAGAAGTACGACGGCAGCGTTAACCCGGCGGAGTTTCTCCAGATCTACTCCACCACCGTACTTGCCGCAGGAGGGAATGAGGCCGTCATGGCAAATTACTTCCCTGTCGCCTTGACCGGTCCAGCCCGGTCTTGGCTCATGAACCTCCCCCAAGGTTCCGTCACCTCCTGGGGAGAGCTTTGCCGACAGTTCGTAGCCAACTTCGGCAGCTCCTACACCCGGCCTGGCACGGAGCTCGACCTCCACGCCGTCCAGCAGCAACCTGGGGAGTCGCTGCGCTCTTTCATCCAGCGGTTCTCCCAGGTGCGGAACACCATCCCACACATTCAAAATGCTTCTGTGGTAGTGGCGTTCCGGCAAGGCGTCCGGGACAAGAAGATGCTCGAGAAGCTCGCGACCAGGGAGGTCCGCGACGTCTCAGAGCTCTTCAGCTTGGCAGACAAATGCGCCAGAGCTGCCGAAGGACGGAACTGGCACTCGCTGCCATCCTCCGAGTCAGGGGGACTGCCCGGATCCAGTCCTACTCCCTGTGGAGGCAGCAGGAAGGCCAAGAACCGAGGCAGAAGCAAGATAGAGTCGCCATTCACGGCCCCCGTCGCCGCAGCTGCGACAACCAGTGGAGCTCGGGGGCCGCGCCCCGACAAGAGGCAGCGGCAATCACCGGCCCCAGACAGTGGCCAAGACGGGCTATGCCCCGTGCATGGCACCTGCAACCATACAGCTGCCGAGTGCTGGGAGATCCAGAGGCTCGCAGAGCGCTTCCGCAATAGAAGACAGCAGAGGGCTGAAGCACCGCCCTACCCTCAGAGGGATGGCAAGCAGAAGGCCGATGCCCCAGTCACCGCTGCCCACCAGGTGGGGTTCCAGGAGCCTCAGCGTGTCATAAAGACAGCACATGACGCTGAGGACTCCAGTTCCGACGATGACGGGCCAAGGCGTTAGCCAGCCACGGCACGCCTCCGTGCCTCGAACATACCTCTCGGGGGCTGCCTAGGGTCCGTCAACCCCTTGAAGGCCTTGCCAGAAGGGGGGGATGCCTTAGGTCATCCAAATCGAGCCTGGGTCCACCTACCCCTTGAAGGCCTTAGCCAGAAGGGGAGAACTCCCCGGGGGACCCCGAGAGAAGCCACGCAGCACCTGATCCAGCGTGAAGACAACAACTTTGACAAGACTCGGCTTGCAGGGAACACCCCACAATGCAAGGTCTCGGCTAATGCTCTAAGCACTACCGCCAAAGAACCAAACGCGAAGGGGGCCCGCAAGAGGGCAGCCTGGTGAAGTGGCACGCTATATTCCAAGAAGGACCCATAAGCTCTCCCCCAGCAGGGAAGGTCCCTTCCGAATCATGAAAGCTGCCGCCCCAGGTACACATGCCTTTCAACCGAGAGTGGGATCCATTCCCAAAAATCCTTGCCATGGAGCAATACTGTAAGTCCTACTTACTGAGCATCGGTAGAACAGGGTTATTCGCTTCTGTAATAGACCCCATAGAACTTAGGAATAGAGCTTGGGGTAGCTAAGTCTCAAGGGACGGTACAGGACTACGTCCAGTTTAGCCTTGTTCCGACCCTAAGCGCGTAGAGTCTTGCTTCCCTTGTAGACGAGGTGGAACATTGCCCCCACGAACAGCCAGAATTCCACCTATGGGCGCGAATACAGAGACCTGTTCTACTTAGCTCCTTCTCATGCGCTCATTTAAATTATGCATTAATTTTTATGATCGCACTATCTCTGTATGTTCATCATACGTCTAGCTCCCCCTCTCCTGCGCTCATCCATAGTCGGCATTTGCTATCCTCCCGAAGGCGGCTGCGCTTGAGGCACCTGCCGATGGCCGAGTGAGTCTCTCGGGCCTCCCCCAGTCAGGCGTTGCGGTGTCAGTTGGTCACCTCCAGGAAAGGCCAGCGTTGTGCATGGGGGGTCTAGGGTGCGTATCCAGCTTAGCCGGCCCAGAGCCCAAAGCGTGCGCATCCTGCTCTCCGGAGGTCCAGGGGAGTACGTCCGCTTTGCCTGGTCATGAACCCAAAGCGCGTGCACTCTGCTTCCCCAACGCATGGCCCGGTACTAGGGATCGGACGGCCGTACCCGGACCTCGGAGGGAGCCGGAGCTCCGGCGCCTCATTCACAGAATAGCCCAAGCCCCGTATAGCGGGTCAGGACCATAAGACGGATAAGACTAGGAGACAGGAGGGGAGGACCCCCCGAGGAGAATTACGTTTCCTCTACCTGTGTGCAGGACCTTCAGGTTACGGCAACAGGGACTGCATGAAGTGGGGGGAAAGGAGCTACCAGCTACACCGGCCTGGGACTGGAAGGACCGGGACCTGCCCCTCCAGCAGGGGCGGGGCCCGGGGGCCCCACGTGTCCAGCAGGCCCGGAACTCTCTCCTTCCTTGAGGAGGGCTCCGGGCTCACCACGTGGCAGGCAGGAACCGGACCCCCCCCCCTCAGCGGGAGGGCTCCGAAAGCCCTACGTGTCCAACATGACCGGAGCTCCCGTCTCTTGAGGAGGAGCTCCGGACCCGCCACGTGGCCGGCAGACTTGGAGCCCCCCATAGGGCGAGGTTCGGAGACCTCCGGGGGCCCCTAACACGGTTAGGACCCGGGGGGGGTGTCTGTGCAAAGCTCCGAGATTGGAAATGACCTCTGAGTACCTTGCGGAGCTAAGGACTCAGCCAGGCAAAGCCAAGAAGGAGGGAAAAGCATCACAGACACAAGTATCCAAGAGAGTCAAATTAAGCAAGGCTCCTTGAGCTGGACTACAGACTCGATAAAAAAGGGAGAAGCAAGTCCTAAGGACCTCCCGGCTCTCGCCGGAACCTTGCAGCTACAAGGGCGGCCACATCCTCGACTTCAGCCCTGGCAGCTTCCTCCCGCTCCGCGGCTGGGCCCTCTCTTGCTGGCTCCAGTGAGAAAGAGGGGTCGCGGCTCTTGAAGCATGCCAGCACATGCGAGGCGACCTCTAAAGCTAAGCCGCGGCCCTCGGCTTCAAGCTCACTGGCGACCACCGAGTCGAGTCTGTCCAGCTTGGCGCCGATCGACTCCAATGCAGGGATCACCTCTGCCACCTGCAATGCGAGAGTTGCGGCCCTCACCGGACTGAAACCAAGAGGGATCAGGGCGGACCCCGCCCGATCCACGAAGCTTGAGACCGCAAGGGCCTCTGAGGACCGTAGGGCTGAGAGCTCCTCCACCTCGCGGCGGGCCTCCCGCAGAGCCTCCAGGTTCCTCTCGGAGAATTCCTTCTCCTGGGCCGCCAGGGAACTCTCCCGAAGGCGTAGGGTCTCGGCTAGCCGCTCCAACTCAGCGGCCCTGAAGCCGGCAGTCAACTCGCGGTCCAAGACCGCCCGGCGATCATGGGAGACCTGTTCATCCCTCAAGTCAAGGTCTGCCTTCAGAATCTCCAGCTCCTCCATCCGAGCTCGGAGGTCATCCTCGCCCGCAGCCAGCTGCGCGGCGACCCTCTCTGCCTCAGCTGCCACGGAACGCTCCCGCTCCTCAACGGCGAGTTCGCGGCGCTCCAACCGCTGCCATATTTCCACAGCAGCAGAGAGGCTCTCTTCAGCCCGGGCGTGAGCCTCCAGGGCCTCCCTGTTGATCCGCCGCGACTGGGTGTCCATACGGTCAACAGCCCGCTTCATCCGGTCGACAAGCGTTTCCCTAAAGTCGAGCAACTCCCGCCTGGAGTCGAGCTCGCTCTTAACCTTTGCGGTCCTCTCCCGCAAAAGGTTCCCCCAGGTGAGGAGGCGGTCCCGTTCAACCGTATACTCCTCCCGCTCGCGCCCTAGTGCAGCCAAGACCTGCCGGACGCTCGACTCGGCAAGCGCGAAGGCGTCCGCCAGAGGCAATGGAGCAACAGAGGCTGGGGCAGTCCCTCCGACCTCCTCCATTACCTCGTCCTCAGGAAGAGCCGACGCGCCAGCCGCCGAGACAAGACGTCGATCAAGAGAAGCTGGCTCTGCGGCGCTGGCAGCCAGGCCATCTGGGCTCTTTTCAGCTTCTGGCTCCTTGGCCTGAGGAGAGGGACGAGCCGGGGAAGACGGAGCTGGAGAAGAAGCCAGGCCGCCTAGTGCAGGATCAACCTGTGCTGGCTCGGGGGCCGCGGTAACCGTCTCGGCGGGAAGAGACGGCGCCGCCGCGGAGTCCGGGCACACCGGAACAGGAGAAGTCCGCGCTGGCCTGGGGGCCGCAGCAGTCGCCCCTGGCTCTGAGCGCATCGGCACATATTCCCCGCAAGACGGGGAAGACCGGGAAGCGCGGACACTCCAGCGGGCTCTAAACCCCGACTTCCGAGCCGGGGTAGGATTTCCAGAGCCCACTACCGTCTCCGACGACCGCTCCGCAGTCGCTTGGACTGGCGGAACAAGGGACGCCACAGAGGCTTCCCCCAGCACATCAGCCCGGGGCCTCTTCGAGTCGCCACCGGAGGGAGTGTCAGGCACCCCAGAATCCCGACTTGGCACCGGCGCCGTTGCTGGAGGAGATCGAGCGCGTTTCTTCTCTGGCAGCGGGTTGGAAGCCATGGCAAGGGAGAGCTCAAAGGCAAGAAAGCAAAAGTGCAAGAGTCCAAGAAGAAACGCAAAGAAGTGCGAAGGGAAGCTACAATGTGGGTGAAACCCCCTCTAAAAAGCTTCCCGGAGCAGTTCCAAGCGATTCGGAACTCTTCGAATACCCCGCACCCGCAACCGCTTCGGTTCCTAGACCGAGTGCCGATGACGGGTGGGCCCAAGCCGCTTAACTGGAGCGGTGGGGGCAAGGAGTCAGTCTCCTAAGAAGATGAGCCGGCAAGGCCCTACGGCGGTTCCCGAAGAAAGCGCCGCAACGTGCAGAAGTGGCAACCTTGGGAACCGCCGCAGTAAAAGCAATCATCAAGTGGGCGCACGCTCTCACGACCCCGTGGCCGTTCGTGCTCCGGCAGCGGTCAAGTCGGGACTTAGAGAAAGTGCACGGATCGGAAGAGACGGAGGTCCCACCTCGGGCTCGCTATCTCCCCCGAGATGGGCCCGGGGGCCACTGTCGGTACCTGAGATATGGGGTACCCCCGCGCACAGGGTAAAATGCCTAAGGTGCTCGCCCTTCTCCGCAGGGAGAGCTCCGAAGGCGCCACGCGTCTGGCGGGGCCGGACCTCCCTCTCCTCAGAGGAGAGCTCCGGGCCCGCCACGTGGCATACAGAAGCCGGACCTCCCCCTCCGCGGGAGGGAGGTCCGAAGACGCCACGCGTCCAGCGGGGCCGGACCTCCCTCTCCTCAGAGGTGAGCTCCGGGCCCGCCATATGGCATGCAGAAGTCGGACCTCCCCCTCCGCGGGGAGAGGTCCGGAGGCTCCACGTGCCCCGCAGGCCGGACCCTTCTCTCCTCAGAGAAGGGCTCCGGACCCGCCACGTGGCCAGAAGAACGGTGCTGCCCGCCCCCGAGCGGTAGGCAGCGGGCGTAAAGGCGCCCCACACCTTGCCCGTACAAGGTATTCAAGGCCCGCGTCTTCCCAAGACGCGGAAACGCGGAGCACGCGCCTGTCAGGTGCCGTTGCGACCAGTCGCATCACAGACTGGCGCGCGGTGTCAGAACCTGCCAGGTAATAAACGCCGCGACAAGACATCCCATGCCGCCTGCGCCGTCATCAACCACTATGACTAGTGCGCGGCATGGGCAGGGCGGCAAAATGAAGACTCAGAAGCCTTCGACTGGAGGCAACCACCGGCATAACTGCAGATACGGTAGATAATAGACAATCTTCCCGGGACCACCTGTCGGGTCCCGGCTCCCCTTGTAAGCCGCCCGAGTCTTGGACTATAAAAGGCTCGGGTAGGCGTCGACAGCAAGGTTCGCATTCTGCAACTCATACGCTAGCCATACACTCTCAAGCTGTAACTCACCCCCAAGCTCAGGCCCCCGGCCCTGAGCAGCAAGCAATACAGCGAGCTCCATAGCTCGCCGTGGACGTAGGGTTTTACGCTCCGGCGGCCTGAACCACGTAAAACTTCCCGTGTCAAGCTCTCACTAACTCGTCCGTCCGCGCAAGCTCTCCGCTAGGAACTAGCCCCTCCAAAAAAAGAACCTCCGCGGGCTGCCCAGTGCAGGCCCGGGGGAAGTGTCGATCGCACACTTCGACATCCCCCCTCCGCGGGAAGAGCTCCGAAGGCTCCACGTGTCCCGCGGGACCGGACCTCCCTCTCCTCAGAGGAGAGCTTCGGACCCGCCATGTGGCCAGCAGAGCAACGCTGCCTGCCCCCGAGCAGTAGGCATCAGGAGTAAAGATGCGCCATACCTTGCCCGTACAAGGTATTCAAGGCCCGCGCCTTCCCAAGACGCGGAGACGCGGAGCACACCTCTGTCAGGTGCCGTTGCGCCCAGTCACATCGCAGACTAGCGCGCCGTGTCAGTGCCTGCCCGCCAATAAACACAGCGACAAGACATCCCCTGCCGCCCCTTCCATCATCAACCACTACGACTAGCTTGCGGAATGGGCAGGGCGGCAGAACGAAGACTCGGAAGCCTTCGCCAGAGACAACTACCGACATAACTGCAGATACGGTAGATGGCAGGAAATCTCCCCGGGACCACCTGTCGGGTCCCGGGCCCACCTTGTAAGCCGCTCGATCCTTGGACTATAAAAGGCTCGGGTAGGCAACCGTAGGAAGGGTTCGAACTCTGTTGACTCGCACTCTAGGCGTCACTCACCCTCAAGGTCAGGACCCCGGTTCTGAGCAGCAAGCAATACAGCGAGCATCTCTGCTCACTGTGTACGTAGGGTTTTACGCTCCGGCGGCCTGAACCACGTAAAACTCCCTGTGTCAAGCTTCTCCCTCAATCGTCCCTACGCTGAAGCTCTCTGCGAGTGACTAGCCCCTCCGAAAAAGAACCTCCGCGGGCTGCCCAGTGCAGGCCCGGGGGAAGTGTCGGCTACACACTTCGACAATATCGAAGCATCCTCTTCGCCGTATTCAGATGTTCATACTTTGGTTCCTCCATGAACCAGCTCAGATAGCATACACTGAATGTCAAGTCAGGTCTCATGTGCAACAAGTATCTGAGACTCCCAATAAGGCTTCTGTACTCCGCGGAATCAACAACTGGTGATGTACTTTCCCTTGAAAATTTCAGTCTTGACTCCATTGGTGTCGCACACGAGTTGCAGCCCTTCATACCAGCCTTCTCGATCAGCTTGACAGCATAGGAACTTTGACAAAGTTCGATGCCATTCTGCATTTGCTTCACCTCTAAACCCAAGTAAAAAGACAATGCTCCAAGATCACTCATGTGGAACACTTTCTTCATCTCCTGCTTAAACAGTTCTACTTCCTTCTCTGATTCTCCCATGATGATCAAGTCGTCAACGTACACTCCAACTACAAGCCTCATTCTGTTCTTGACACGAGTGTACAGTCCATGGTCCGATTTCCACCTAGAGAGACCAAGTTCATGCAGAACAGCGTTCAACTTCGAATTCCATGCTCGTGGTGCTTGTTCCAACCCATACAAAGCTTTATGGAGTCGTAGAACCTTCTTCTCATTCCCTTCAATTACAAACCCGGGTGGTTCATGAACATAGACTTCCTCAGCCAAATCTCCGTTCAAAAACGCGGACTTCACATCCATGTGATGTACTGTCCACCCATGGTGTGCTGCAACTGCTATCATCACCCTTACAGACTCCATGCGAGCAACCGGTGCAAACACTTCCTCAAAGTCCACACCTTGGCGTTGAACGTACCCCTTTGCGACAAGCCTCGCTTTATGCTTCACAACTCGCCCCTGCTCATCATATTTGAGCTTGAATATCCATTTCAGCTGAATTGCCTTATGTCTTCTTGGTAGATCAACGAGTGACCAGGTTTTGTTCTCCTTGATCGAGCTCAATTCTTTCATCATTGCAGCTCGCCACTCTTTGATCTTCACCTCTTCTTCAACATTGTCCGGTTCATCACCAACAGCTACCAACAGGTCTTCCCTGGGCTGACCTTCATTGGTCTCTTGCTGTGGTGCCGTGCCCAGCAAGTCAGCCATCGTTCTGAACCGGAGTGGTGCACCGTCGGCTTCTTCATGAACGTCGGGTGTGTCAGCATGTGGTGACACATGCTCGACCGCTCCGGGCACCTCCGGGACGGGAGGTGTGCACGGCTCCAACCCGCACAAGAGTATTGCCTCGCTGTTTGATGGAGACATCACCGGGGATTTCACCACGGGTTCATGCAGGGGCGGTTCGGTCCACACCTCCTGACCTGCACCCGTGTGCGACGCCCCAGCAACAATGTACTCCACCTTGAATGGCTCACCATCTCCGACATCTTCTGGACACCACTCCCAGGGACGATCTTCTTCAAAGATCACGTCGCATGATACATGAACGCACCTTGTCGTCGGGTTGTAGAATCTCCAGGCTTTGGATCTCGGCTCGTACCCAATGAACACCATCATAGTGCTCTGGTCTTCCAGCTTGCCAAGGTGCTTGTTTCCCTGCTTGACGTGCACAACACAACCAAATGTACGAAAGAAACTCATGGTGAGCTTTACCCCATGCCATACCTCATATGGAGTCATCCCGTCGACACTTTGGGTCGGTCCCCCCAAAACCAACTCGGCATTGACATGGCCTTGAGCATACTTCAAGCCATGCCCAACACAGATTGATTTCTTCTCTCCACGACCCCATTCTGCTCCGGCGTGTAAGGAGCTGTGAGGTGTCGCTGCACACCGTGCCGAGAGCAGTGCCCGATAAAGCTTCGGCTCGTGAACTCACCGCCACGATCAGCGCGGAGGGTCCCCATCTTCCGTCTCGCCTCAGCTTCGGCTCGTGCTTGGAACGAGATGAACGCCTCCAACACCTCATCCTTCGTTTCCAACAACACAAGCCACATATAGCGACTCACATCGTCAACCAGCAGGAAGAAATATTGCTTCCGGCAGGCGTCGCCGGTGTCACAGGTCCACAAAGATCCCCGTGCACCAGCTCCAACTTCTCCTTTGCACGAAACTTAGCCGCTGTCGGGAACACGACACCTTTCTGTTTTCCATCTAGGCAGCTGTCGCAGACCTGTTCAACATGGTCGATCTGCGGCAGCCCACACACCATGTCTTCCTGCACCAGACGCTTGAGCCCGTGGAAATTCAAATGCCCATACCTTGCATGCCAGCGCCACGCCAAGCTGGTTCCTTGCGCTGCCAGGCACACCGACCGGTCGATGTCAAGTTGAAGCATGTAGAGTCGGTTTGCACCACACCTCACCTTGGCAACCAGAATGCCGGCACAACTCCACAGCCTGAGAAAACCGCTCTCAAACACTATTCTGTATCCCACCTTCTCCATCTCTCCGAGGCTAATGATGTTTGCCATCATACTCGGGATGTAGTAAACTCCTGCGAGAGCTTTGAGTCCTCCGGTTTTGCACTTGATCAAGATTGTGCCGCGGCCTTCAATATTGGTCACCGACCCGTCTCCGAACCGGACGGTACCCCAAACTGGAGGATCAATGTCAGAGAACACCGTGCGAGCTCCTGTCATATGATTTGTGGCCCTGGAATCCAGTAGGCACCCTCTCGACCTCCATTCTCCCCTAGTTGGACGAACAGTTTTCCCTCGTTCAGTTGCACTGTCGATGGGCACGCTTGCGTCACAACGGGCTCGATCCATCCGCGCTTGCGACGAGTAACATGGCCTCTTCCTCCTTTTCAACTTGCGCGGCGTGTATCTCCTCATCACGCTTCTTCTTCATGCACTCCCGGACCCAATGCCCCTTCTTTCCGAAATAGCGACATTCATCCTTCGCGACGTCACTGCGGCCTTCTCCACCGCCACGGCCAGCACTTCCACCACTGCGGTCTCCAGTGTTGCTCCCACCACGGGCACCACCGCGACCACCGGAGCTGCTGCCACGGCCTCTTCCACACCCGCGACCACGCTTACCACCTCCTGCAGAATACTCCCGATGACGGTCACCCCGCCATTCCCTGATATCTTCAGACGCGAGGACAGCCGCACCACCAGTTCGTCCTCCGTCAGGTTCAGACTAGCAATTGTCTTGCCGTAGTTGCGGTTGTTCCGCTCCTCCGAGGGTTTGAGCCGCCCAATCAGCTCATCAACTCTGATCGTGTACAGATCACACAGAGTCTTGATCGACGTGGCAATCTGCTCGAATCTTGGAGGGAGTGCCACCAGGAAACGTCTCACGATCTCCTCCTCCTTGTACTCGAAGCCCAGAACCGCCAGTTGGTTGGTGATCCGTGTAAGGCGCATGCCGAAGTTGTCGATGGATTCACCAGCCTCAAACGTGAGCGAGTCGAACTCACGCTTGAGGGTGCTTGCCTTCGCCTTGCGCACCCGGTCGACACCGACGTTGTGCAGCACCAGCGACTCCCACGCTGCCTTTGCCGTCGGTTTGCTCGCGATCGACCCCATCAGTTCCGGCGGCACCGCCTTGGCGATCACCTCCAACGCCAAGCGGTCCTCCGTGTAATCCGACATTCCCACGATCACCGTGTCCCACAGATTCCTCGCCTGCAGCATAACACTCATGAGCGCGGCCCAGTCGTAGTAGTTGGTCTTCGTCAACACCGAAAAGGCTCCAGCCGGTGTGACCCGCTCCACGACCCACTCAACGATGATCTGCGACGTGTGGTGCCCACTTCGGCCGCGACGACCTGACAGTCGCGGCAGCGATCGACTCAGGGGACGAGAACGAGAACGCCTGGGCTTAGGAGTTCGTGAACGCGCCGTCGACGAGCTCGCCATCGGTACTTCTTGCTCCAGCGGTCAACCCACGGCTCTGATGCCAATTGACTAAAAGTGCATCTAGGTAATCCCCATGGGTTTTGGATGATTGATGACGACAATTAAGATACCAATGAGCTTTAATGAGTATGAGCACAGGTCTTTGAGATGAGAATGAATGTGGAGTCCCTCAAAAAGCAAAAAGAAGAAGAAGACTTGCAAGAATAGAAAATAAGATTTTATTCTTGAGTTTCACATTTTCTAGTTGTGTAGAGGGTCTTCTCTTTTAGAGTGTTTGAGAATCATTAGAGAGCTCAAATTTTTAGTTAGAATTTTGGGAGGGAATAGTCCTAGACATAGCTTAGAATGTAGACCAGACTTGTCCGAACTGGGGGCCAGACTAGTCCGATCCAATCGGACTATTCCATTTTGGATCGGACTAAATGTCTCTGAGTGACTTCGGACTTGACCGTTCTATGCCGGACTAGTCCGTTCTTGTGTAAGTCTGAGCCTTTTTGAGACCAAGTCCTAGAAGGCCGGACTAGTCAGCTCATGGGGCCGGACTAGTCCGCCAGTTCGGACTAAGCCTCTTAGCTCTGGAGGAAACCCCTCTGAGTGACCTCGGACTAGTCCGCTCAGCTGGCCGGACTAGTCTGGTCATTCACACTAGTCCGGTTTAGGACAAAACAATTGTTCCTGTGTGAGCTCGGACTAGTCCGGACATGGCCAGACTAGTCCATAATGTGAGATTAGAGAGTTTTGAGACTAAGTATGGTAAGGCCGGACTAGTCCGCTACTAGCCAGACTGGTCCGTTCTCACCTAGAGCAAAGGCTCCTGTGTGAGATCGAACTAGTCCGTTCTTCAACGGACTAGTCCGGGGGTTTATGACCGTTTGAATTCAAAAGTGGCAGTGACTTTAGTTGTTAGCCTTGGTGACGTAGGTGGTCCCCCAAGGCCGAACTAGTCCGGACTTTAGCAGTTGTAACGGTTAGATGTCGGGATCCCTATAAAAAGGGACCCCCGACTTCAAATGAAGCTCTCTGCAACCCTAGCGTCGAAAACTCTTTTCTTGAGCTCTTCTAAGCTTCTTTCCTCACCTTCTTGACCCCTAATATGGGATCTTTAGGGGTTTATGGATTTGTGAGAGGAGAGACACTGTGATCAACGTTTGAGCTCTCGGTTTGAATCTCTTGCACTCTAATCGTTGATTTGAGTTCGTGCTTGTTGTATTTTGTTTCCTAGAACTGCTAGGTTGTTGTAGGGACCCTCAAGTTGTGAGTAGCCCCTAGAATCTTGTATTCACCCTTTGATTGATAGTGAAGAACCCGGGCTTGATCTTGGTGATCGCTCGGTGAAGGTAGGGTTGGAAGAGACCTGGTCCTTTGTGGACTCCTCAACGGGGATGTAGATTCCTATGGAATTGAACCTCGGGATAAATCGAGTCTCTTGATTCCTTTACTTTCTCGCTTAATCAATAGAATTGCTTGTTAGGATTTGCTTCGCTCAAAACTTGTTAATTGTCTTATAGTTGTGAATCTTGCAATCCAATTAGTTTCGCTTTCACAAACTAGTTGATTAGATTGTTAGATAACCCTCGTATCTTCTGTTTGAACAAACTTTAAAAGAAATCCATAAAAGCGCAACCTTTACCTAATTTCTGTACCTAGACCGGGTTAGTCCGCCCCCTGACCGGATTAGTCCGTCCCTTTAGATTTAATCCGGCTGTTTTCAGTAGTTTCAGGTTTTATTAGCCTATTCACCCCCCCTCTAGGCAACTTTCCTTGACAGACGGGACGTAGGATTTCTCCGACGGAACGAGTATCACAGATGAAGCACACAGATTTTCACGTGAGAGTTGTTGGCTGGGAAACCGCTAACCACTGCTTCCCTTCACTATTTTCCTTTTAATTCTCACGATGCAACTACCAGTTCATTTGACTCTCTCAGCTACGTGCACGCCCTGACTTCCGTATTTGTTGCGTACGAAGTCACGCCGAACATGCATCGCCTGTGATGCTGAAGAACCAGACTTCTACTGACCAATGCCTACATGCAGACTCCATGCAGATACATGCACACCCATGCAATGACGTGAGTGCGGCGCTAGACAGACTCCTAGGCTCACACCGACTCGATATTTCCTAAAAAACAGCATGCAACAAAGCAAACTGACACAAGTTTATGAAGTACATTAACAGCCTCCCCGCCTCGGCAACGGTTTCTGTACCTAGACCGGACTAGTCCTCCCACTGACCGGACTAGTCCGGCCCTTCAGGTTTAATCCAGCTGTTTTCAGTAGTTTCAGGTTTTATTAGCCTATTCACCCCCCTCTAAGCAACTTTCAATTGATATCAGAGCCTAACTCTCCACAAAAGCTTAACCACTTGGAGAGGAGATGGGGGACAAGACCGGTAGCCAAGTTGATCCCACCAAGGGAAATGGAGCAAATCCGAGCAACTTCGAAGAGCAAGGTTCAAACCCACCTCCAGCTGTTACTCCTCCACAAGATGTCTCAAGCTCGGAAGAAGATGAAGAAGGTCTTCGTCTCATGGCTCTCCTCAAGAAGAAGAAGGAGGAAGCTAAGAAGAAAAAACGAGAAGTTGGAGAAGAAGCTCAAGAGTAGTCAACAAGACTACTCGCGATATCTTTTTAATTATGAGCGTCTAAATTCATATTCTAGTTACTTGTCAATTCCCTTAGGAAAACCACCTCACTTTGATGGAACTAACTATACCATGTGGAAGCACAACGTGAAGTTGCATCTAATCTCCTTAAACCCTACTCTTTGGCATGTTGTTTGTACAGGTATAGATATCCTCAAAGACGAAGATGAACTCACCCAAGAGTAAGAACAACAAATCCACCGCTATGAACAAGTGGCGGCCGTGCTCAACTCATCACTAAGCCTGGAAGAATTCAAAAAGGTGGATGGGTTAGAGCTCGCCAAAGACATTTGGGACACCCTCGAGATCGCACATGAAGGAAACCGATCCGTGAGGGAAGCCAAGATCGATATGATCGAAGGAGAGCTTGGAAGGTTCGCCATGGAAGAAGGCGAAACACCTCAAGAGATGTACAACCAGCTCAAGACTCTCATCAACAAGAGCCGGGCATACGTATGAAGAAATGGAATGATCATGAGGTGGTCAAGAGGATGATAAGAGCCTTCATGCCTCGCAATGTGACCCTATGCACTTTGATACGGGAAAGTCCAAACTTCCACATGATGACTTCGGATGAAGTGCTATGGAAGATCATCAACCATGAGATGATGGAGAAGGAAGCCCAACACGCCAATGACCTAACAAAGGTCACCTCATCCAAGAAGAAGGGCATAGCTCTCAAGGCCACATCCAAGTCCAAGGGAAAAAAGTACAAATAACAAGTGATGATGAGAGCACGAACATGGATGATGAAGAAATAGCCTTCTTCATCAAAAGATTCAATAGGATGATGAGAAAAAGAAGAAGCCACCACTATGTGAACAAGAGCAAGGACAAGGGCAAGTCAAGAACAAAGAAGACTTGCTACAACTTTGGCGAATACGTGTGTTTCATTGTGAATTGCCCCCATAGCAAGGAAGATGACAAGAGGAAGAAGAACGATGGGAAGCCTCAAGACAAGATATTCAAGAAGAAAAAGGCTTATGGACAAGATCACATTGGAGAAGAGTGGGACTCCAACGAAGATTCCTTTTCCAAAGATGAAGAAAAGGTGGCAACCGCCGCCATCAAGAGGCCAACCATGAAGAAATCACTTCTGCCAAACAAGGGCGATTAGAAGAGCCCAAGCCACACATGCCTCATGGCAAAGGAAGGAAAGCGTAATGTAACATCTAAACCTTCCAAGTTACATATTGTTGTTGATGATGATGATGACTTTTATAGTAGTAGTGAAAATGAATTCATTTTTAATGGCTTAAATAAAAATGTTATAGCTAAAATGCAAATACTATCGGATGAAATATTTGAATAAGAAGAGCTTCTCAATCAACAAGAAGAATTGCTTATCCTTGAAAAGGAAAGAAACCTTGAGATTGAGAAGCTCCTTGAACTTTTGAGAGATAAGAGTAGAGCAATTGAAATTGAAATTGCCTTGAGCAAGGAAACTTGTGTTGAACTTAAGAGTACGAATGTAGTACTTCAAGATGAACTTGAGAGTTTGATCAAAACTCACAAGAACCTTGAAGCACAATTCAACTCACTTAAGTCAAGTGTCTCATCTACTTCATCCTCCAAGAACTCCTCCTCAACAAATATGGAGTCCAACACTAAAACTTGCAAATATGCTAATCTTGTTCTAAACTTAAAAATGAGCACAAAGAGGCACAAAGCAAGAATACACAAAAAAGTGGCATCATTGATAAGGAGAAGATCAAATATGCACATAGTGCATACTCGATCATAAGATCTCCTCTTATCAAAGATGGACTTGGTTATACTAGGGGAGGAAAGCAAAATGTTAGAATCCTCAAGAATAACAACTACTGTGTAGCTTTTGTCAAAGAGAACTCAACTCAAGTCAAGAACAACAACCTTGCATCTACCTCACATGAGATTGCCAAAATAAAAACTCTATCATATTTCATAACTTTGATGCATCTTATGTTCTTATCAAGAGCAAGTATGGTCGAATATATGCTAAATATATTGGGCCACTCCACAAGAGTCCAAAAACTTGTGTGTGGGTGCCTAAATGCCTTGTGACTAACCTCAAAGGACCCAACCTAGTTTGGGTACATAAAGCCAAAGCCTAAATTATTTTGCAGGCCTACTCCTCAGGTGGCACTAAATGGGTGCTAGATAGTGGGTGCACTAATCATGTGACCGGAGAGAGGAAGATATTCATTGAGTATGAAGAAAATTATGATCCAAGTGAAGGCATCTACTTTGGTGACAATAGTTAAGGAAGGGTGCTCGGTATCGGTAAAATTGCAATCTCTTCTCAACACTCGCTTTCTCATGTTCTACCTGTTGAATCACTTGATTATAACCTATTGTCCATATCTCAACTATGTGAGAAAGGTTATAATTGCTTGTTTACAAACGAGGGTGTGACCGTCTCTAGAAGAAGTGATAACTCGATTGCTTTTAAGGGTATGTTGAAGGGAAAGCTTTTTTTAGTGGATTTCTCCACGGATAAAGCTCAACTTGATAAAGCTCAACGGATGTTTGTGGCATAGGAGACTAGCCCATGTTGGTATGAGGAACTTACAAAAACTTCTAAAGGGGGATCACATCCGTGGACTAAAGAATGTTGTTTTTGAGAAAGATAGACCATGTAGCGCGTGTCAAGTCGGAAAGCAAATTGGAGTAGCTCATCCCTCTAAGAATGTGATGACGACAACAAGACCATTGGAAATGCTCCACATGAACCTCTTCGGTCCCGTCACCTATATAATCATTGGCGGTAACAAATATGGTTTAGTAATTGTTGATGACTATTCTCGCTTCACTTGGGTATTTTTCTTACATGATAAGGGAGAAACTCAAGGTGTCCTCAAGAAGTTCTTGAGGAGAGCTCAAAACGAGTTCTCTTTGAGAATCAAGAAGATAAGGAGTGACAACGGCTCCAAATTCAAGAACACCCAAGTAGAAGAATACTTGGATGAGGAGGGCATCAACTATGAGTTTTCGGCCCCCCTACTCCCCCGAACAAAATGGGGTGGCCGAAAGGAAGAACTGCACACTCATAGAGATGGCAAGAACCATGCTTGATGAGTACAAGATTCCGGATCGATTTTAGGCGGAAGCGGTCAACATCGCTTGCCACGCCACAAACTGCCTCTACCTCCATCGACTTTTGAAGAGAACTCCGTACGAGCTCCTAATCATGGAGCAAGTTGATCAATGTGTGCTAGATGAAGAAGAAGCACCATGTGTAGCACTAAGAAGAATGGGGCTTGGAGATATCTGTCCTCAAGAAGATGTGGGCCAAGATGCTCCAAGTTCATCACAATCGGCGCCTCTCACACAAAATCAAACTTAAGAACCCCAACATCAAGACGGTCAAATTCAAGAAGGAGAAGATCAAGACCATGACATTGATCAAGGGGGAGATGAAGAAGAAGAAGACCACTCAAGATCAAAAGTGGCAGTGACTTTAGTTGTTAGCCTTGGTGACGTAGGTGGTCCCCCAAGGCCGGACTAGTCCGGACTTTAGCAGTTGTAACGGTTAGATGTCGGGATCCCTATAAAAAAGGACCCCCCAGCTTCAAATGAAGCTCTCTGCAACCCTAGCACCAAAAACTCTTTCCTTGAGCTCTTCTAAGCTTCTTTCCTCACCTTCTTGACACCTAATATTGGATCTTGAGGGGTTTATGGATTTGTGAGAGGAGAGACACGGTGATCAACGTTTGAACTCTCGGTTTGAATCTCTTGCACTCTAATAGTTGACTTGAGTTCGTGCCTGTTGTATTTTGTTTCCTAGAACTGCTAGGTTGTTGTAGGGAGCCTCAAGTTGTGAGTAGCCCCTACAATATTGTGTTCACCCTTTAATTGATAGTGAAGAACCCAGGCTTGATCTTGGTGATCGCTAGGTTAAGGTAGGGTTGGAAGAGACCCGGTCCTTTGTGGACTCCTCAACGGAGACGTAGATTTCTGTGTGGAATCGAACCTCGGGATAATCGAGTCTTTTGATTCCTTTACTTTCTCGTTTAATCAATAGAATTGCTTGTTAGGATTTGCTTCGCTCAAAACTTGTTCATTGCCTTATAGTTATGAATCTTGCAATCCAATTAGTTTCTCTTTCACAAACTAGTTGATTATATTGTTAGATAACCCTTGTATCTTCCGCTTGAACAAACTTTGAAAGAAATCCATAAAAACACAACCTTTACCTAGTTTCTGTACCTAGACTGGACTAGTCCGCCCCCTGACTGGACTAGTCCGGCCCTTCAGGTTTAATCCGGCTGTTTTCAGCAGTTTTAGTTTTTATTAGCCTATTCACCCCCCTCTAGGCAACTTTTATTGACAGACGGGATGCAGGATTTCTCTGATGGAACGAGTATCACAGATGAGGCACACTGATTTTCACGCGAGGGTTGTTGGCTGGGAAAGCGCTAACCACTGCTTCCCTTCACCGTTTTCCTTTTAATTGTCATGATGCAACTACCAGTTCGTTCGGCTCTATCGGCTATGTGCGCGCCCTGACTTCCGGCTTTCCTGCGCACGAAGTAACGCCGAACATGCATCGCCCGTGATGCTGAAGAACCGGATTTCTACTGACCAATGCCTACATGCAGACTCCATGCAGATACATGAACACCCATGCAATGACGTGAATGCGGCGCTAGACAGACTCCCAGGCTCACACCGACACGATATTGTCTAAAAAATAGCATGCAACAAAGCAAACTGACACAAGTTTATGAAGTACACTAACAGCCTCCCCGCCTCGGCAGCGGTCGCCTCGTCGCGCTGCTCAGCAGCCACGGCCGCCACCTCTACTACCTGTCGTCCCTGTCCAACGCACTCGTCGCAGCGTTCAAGCGAGCGCAGGCGCACCAGCGGCGCGGGTCCGTGGAGAGCCAGCAGCCGGTGGTCGTCATCAAGGTCGAGCTGGACCAGCTCGTCGTCTCCATCCTCGACGACCCCAGCCACGTCATGCGTGAGACCGGCTTCTCCAGCATCCAGGTGAAGGCCATCGTAGAGCAGGCTGTGTGCAGCACCACAATCGCAGCAGGCACTGCTCCTAATCCAAACCCTAACCCTAGCAGTACTGCCATTACATGTCCACCCCAAGAAACAAAGGCCACGCACCCACTTGACCATGTCGGCGACGACGACGTCGCCACCGTCCTTGACTGCTTGGCCACCCAGAGAAAGAGGAGGCTCCTGGTGGTAGCCGAGAGCACTAAGACGGCCGAGGCCTTGGCATGTGCGGCCTTCAGTGGGATCAAGAGAGCCGAGGTGAAGCACGACGCACTGCATGGCGCGCAGGTTGTCAGCCTCCACGTGTCGTCGTTCCGGGACATGGCGCGGGATGAAGCGGAGTGTCGGCTCACCGAGCTACGGTGCCTAGTCAGGAGCAACGCGCAGGTTCTTCTTGTCGTAGAGTGTTAATGTACTTCATAAACTTGTGTTAGTTTGCTTTGTTGCATCTTGTTTTAGAAAAAAATGAGTCGGTGTGAGCCTGGGAGTGTGTCCCGCGCCGCACTCACGTCATTGCATGGGTGTGCATGCATCTGTATGGAGTCTGCATGTAGGGAGTGATCAGTAGAAGTCCGGTTCTCCAGCTCCACGGGCAGCGCACGTTCGGCGTGACTTCGTGCGCGGGAATGCAGGAAGTCAGGGCGTGCACGTAGCCGAGAGAGCCATATGAGCTGGTTGTTGCATCGTGAGAATTAAAAGGAAAAACGGTGAAGGGAGCCAAGGTTAGCACTCTCCCAGCCAACAAACTCGTGTGTGCCTCATCTGTGTTATTGGTTCCACCGAAGAAATTCTGCGTTCCAATCTATCAATTGGCATCAGAGCCATGGGTTGATTGCTGGAGCAAGAAGTAACGATGGTGAGCTCGTCGGCGGCGCGTTCGTGAACTCCGAACCCCGGGTGTTCTCGTTCTCGTCCCCTGAGCCGATCGCCGCAGTGACTGCCAGGTCGTCGCGGTCCAAGCGGGCACCACACATCGGAGATCGTCGTCGAGCGGGTTGTGGAGCGTGTCGCGCTGGCTGGAGCCTTCCCGGTGTTGACGAAGACCAACTACTACGACTGGGCTGCGCTCATGCGTGTCATGCTGAAGGTGAGGAATCTGTGGGACACGGTGATCGTGGGAACGTCAGATTACACAGAGGACCGCCTGGCGTTGGAGGTGATCGCCAAGGCGGTGCCGCCGGAATTGATGGGGTCGATCGCGAGCAAACCGACGAAAAGGCGGCGTGGGAGTCACTGGTGCTGCGAAACGTCGGTGTCGACCGGGTGCGCAAGGCGAAGACAAGAACCCTCAAGCGCGAGTTTGACTCGCTCACGTTCGAGGCTGGTGAATCCATTGACAACTTCGGCACGCGCCTCACACGGATCACCAACCAACTGGCGGTTCTGGACTTCGAGTACAAGAAGGAGGAGATTGTGATATGTTTCCTGGTGGCACTCCCTCCAAGATTTGAGCAGATTGCCACGTCGACCGAGACTCTGTGTGATCTTGACACGATCACGGTTGATGAACTGATTGGGCGGCTCAAACCCTCGGAGGAGCGGAACAACCGCAACTATGGCAAGACAATTGCTACTCTGAACCTGACGGAGGACGAGCTGGTGGAGCGGTTGTCCTCGCGTCTGAAGATGTCGGGAAATGGCGGTGGTGACAGTCATCGGAAGTATTCTGCAGGAGGCAGTAAACGTGGTCGTGGGCGTGGAAGAGGCCGTGGCAGCAGCTCCGGTGGTCGTGGTTGTGTCCGTGGTGGAAGCAACACTGGAGACCGCGGTGGTGGAAGTGCTGACCGTGGCGGAGGAAAAGGCTGCAGTGACGTCGCGAAGGATGAATGTTGCTACTGCGGCAAGAAGGGGCATTGGGTCCGGAAGTGCAAGAAGAAGAGGCGTGACAAGGAGATACACGCCGCACAAGTTGAGAAAGAGGAAGAGACCACGTTACTTGTCGCAAGCGCGGCTGAGACCAAGCCCGTTGTGACGCAAGCGTGTCCATCGATGGTACAACTGAACGAGGGAAAATTGTTCGTCCAACTAGGGGAGAATGGGGGTCAAGAGGGTGCCTGCTGGATTCTGGATTCCAGAGCCACAAATCATATGACCGAAGCTCGCACGGTATTCTCTGACATTGACCCTCGAGTTCGGGGTACTGTCTGGTTTGGAGATGGGTCGGTGATCAATATTGAAGGCCGTGGCACAATCTTGATCAAGTGCAAAACCGGAGGACACAAAACTCTCGCAGGAGTTTACTACATCCCGAGTCTGACGGCAAACATCATTAGCCTCGGACAGATGGAGGAGACGGGATACATAATAGTGTTTGAGAGCAGTTTTCTCAGGCTGTGGGATTGTGCCGGCATTCTGCTTGCCAAGGTGAGGCGTGGTGCAAACTGACTCTACATGCTTCAACTTGACATCGACCGGCCAGTGTGCCTTGCAGCGCAAGGAACCAGCTTGGCGTGGCGCTGGCATGCAAGGTATGGGCATTTGAATTTCCACGGGCTCAAGCGTCTGGTGCAGGAAGACATGGTGTGTGGACTGCCGCAGATCGACCATGTTGAACAGGTCTGCGACATCTGACTAGCTGGAAAACAGAAACGTGCCGTGTTCCCGACAGCGGCTAAGTTTCGTGCAAAGGAGAATTTGGAGCTGGTGCACGGGGATCTTTGTGGACCTGTGACGCCGGTGACGCCTGGTGGGAAGCGATATTTCTTCCTGCTGGTCGACGATGTGAGTCGCTGTATGTGGCTTGTGTTGTTGGAAATGAAGGATGAGGTGTTGGAGGCGTTCACCTCGTTGCAAGCACGAGCCGAAGCTGAGGCAAGACGGAAGATGGGGACCCTCCGCACTGATCGTGGCGGGAAGTTCACGAGCCGAAGCTTTGTCGAGCACTGCTCTCGACACAGTGTGCAGCGACACCTCACAGCTCCTTACACGCCGGAGCAGAACAGGGTCGTGGAGAGAAGAAATCAATCTGTGTTGGGCATGGCTCGAAGTATGCTCAAGGCCATTTCAATGCCGAGTTGGTTTTGGGGGGACGCAGTGAGCACAGCAGTGTTCATCCTAAACCGATCATCGACCCAAAGTGTTGACGGGATGACTCCATATGAGGTATGGCATGGGGTAATGCCCACCGTGAGTTTCTTTCGTACATTTGGTTGTGTTGCGCACGTCAATCAGGGAAACAAGCACCTTGGCAAGCTGGAAGACCAGAGCACCATGATGGTGTTCATCAGGTACGAGCTGGGATCCAAAGCCTGGAGATTCTACAACTCGGCGACAAGACGTGTTCATGTATCACGCGACGCGATCTTTGAAGAAGATCGTCCCTGGGAGTGGTGTCCAGAAGATGTCGGGGATGGTGAGCCATTCCAGGTGGAGTACATTGTAGCTGGGGCGTCGCACACGGGCTCAGGTAGGGAGGCTTGATCCGAACAGCCCCTGCATGAACATGTGGCGAAATCCCCAGTGAGGTCTCCATCAAACACCGAGGCAATACCCTTGTGCGGGTCGGAGCCGCGCACACCTCCCATTCCGGAGGTGCCCGGAGCGGTCGAGCATGTGTCACCACCTGCTGACACACCCGACGTTGATGAAGAAGCCGACGGTGCACCAGTCCGGTTCAGAACGATGGCTGACTTGCTGGGCACAGCACCACAGCAAGAGACCAATGAAGGTCAGCTCAGGGAAGACGTGTTGCACTACAGAAAAAAGACAAATTTAGAACGGCCAAAGTTATTAACGACGGTACCGTCGTTAATTAAAATGTTCACGATGGTGTCCAACGGCCGTCGTAAATAAAGGCATTATTCACGACGGTTGACCTAGACCATCATAAATAAGCACATTATTTACGACGGTAGGCCCTGACCGTCATGAATAAGTTCCTTATTTACGACAGGACCAGTTCCCGTCGTAAATAACACCTTATTTACGACGGTCAGGTCCCTGGCCATCGTAAATAAGGGGTATATACCAGACCGGGCCGAGGTCGGCGCGGGCATTCACGCCCGCGCCAACCCCGACCCGTTCGCCGCTGCCGCCTCTTGCACCACCGCCGCCGCCTCTCGCACAACCGCCGCCTCCCTCTCGGGCCGCCGCCGCCTCCCTCGCTGTTCGCCGCCGCTGTCGAACAGCACCGCCGCCGCCGCCCCGTCCTGCCCGGCCCACGCGCCCCCGGCCCGTGCGCCCCCCGGCCCGTCCCAGCGCGCCGCCGGCCCCCGGTGCCCCTGCGCGCCCCGGCCGACCACCCGCCGCCAGCTCCGCCCTGACCCAGCGCCACACCGCCCCTGCGCATCCTAGCCGGCCACCTGCCGTGGACTCCGCCCCAACCCGACACCGCCCCGCCCCGACCCGGTCGGCCCCGACCGCCCCGCCACAGACTCGGCGCCGCCCAGCCTTGACCCGAGGTTTTTTTAATTAGTTTTAATTAATTAACCCTTCAGGGTCTGGTAGCCAGCCTGTGGACTCTTCCGGTGACCACTCCTTCGGGTCACCTGACGTTGAGCCACCTTAGAGCCGTCGGACTAGGAGGAGTCACTATGTGGCTCCTCCTCCGGCTCCTGCAAACCCAGAAGACCTGATTGTTATTTGTCCTGTTGGCGATATGTATGTAGATCTCTGGCTCTTCAATTTATATTATTTTAGTGTTGTTGATGCATTGATTTATCATTCTTTATCAGGTCTTGGTATGATGACTCGTTCACGGGTCAAGGACGCCACAAGCAAGTGAACAGTGTCCTCGGGCGGCTTATCCGTTTGTACTACCCCGGTGTAGTGAACGGTGTTCCCGCCACATCGTGGGACTATTACGCCACCGCCCAGCACGTTGCTCACGGCAACCAGAAGAAGGTTGTGTTGTCTAACTTTATGGTAGCATCAATTATATATTTATGTAATAAAAGTCTATAATATGGTTAATACCAATGATGTATAAATATGTTTTTTAGGCACGGTACCGTTGGAGAACGAGGCCGAGGTGGACTACGCCTGAGCCGTGTTCTAGAAGAACGCTCGGAAGCTCGTTACGCAGTCGCTATCGAACGCAAGAATTCAAGCGACAAGAGCGTACATGAAGCTGCATCCGGAAGAGGGCGAGCTGGGGGCATTCAAAAACGTGGCTTCTAGGTACTTGACGGCGGAGCAGTACACAGAGGTAATTTATAAAATTTTTATTTTAAAATATGGAAGAATCACAATAGGTAAATAGTCTATAACCTAATAATAAATGTATGCAGGTCAGTGTAGCGTGGTTAGACGGCCGTCCGGAGGACTACCGTGCCCTGTGTGCTCTGTGGGCGAGTCAGGGATTCCAGGAAGTTTCTAGGACCCGTCGATAGAGCAGGGGAACGGATGGGAAGCACACGTTTGGTGCGGACGGCAACTTACGTCTGGCTAAACGTATGATAAGTGTGATTACTATTATTTTGAAATATTTTAAAATTATTCATTGAACTAACACATATACATAGGAGCACGAGAGCAGTCAGGAGCCGACTCTGATTCAGGTCTAGAAGAGGTGTCACAGGGGAAGTGACCCGTCACAGCCTGACCAGCTGTGTTCTCAGTCGGCGTCGGACGCACTGGTGAGTTGTTTTGTATTTGTATTGAGTTTTCTTAAATAGTTTTGATGATATTATCTTTCCATCTTTGTAGGCAAGGTATGGACAGGAGGCGGAGTGGCTTCACGGTGAAGGCTTCGATTGGCAGAGCGCGCCAATTATCCCGGAAGCTGCGTATACAACCGGAGGCGGGAAACCTCACGGACGGTAAGTTCTCTCATTTATTATTTAATGTTAATGAATTTGAGATTTGAAAATTTAATAATTTTTCTTCTTTCAAAGGTTCGCCATCTTCGATGCAGTTGTTGACTCGAGCGAGGCACGATCTTCCTCGAGTGGCTCTTCATCGCGGCAAGCGAGATCGAGACAGCCGAGCTCCCTGGAGCTCCAGAGTGTTCGGGACGAGTTCCGCAGGACACAGGAGGAGCTCCGACTAGAAAGGGAGCAGCTCCGACAAGAAAGGGAGCGTCAAGCCGCGACAAGCAGCGCTCGGGATGAGTATCAAGTCTCGTTCATGCTACAGATGCAAACGGCAATGCAGGTATGTAACAGTCATTTAGATTAATGTTTCTAACATATCAATGATGGTTGTATGATAATGTTTTCTGTTCACAGGCTATGGCGGCAGGGCAGCCGATCGTCTTTCCACAGCGGCAGCCCCCACAAGACCATAGGCCCCGTTTACAAGAGCAGAGGTACAAACATAGCCATATTTGATGAAAGTTAGCCAAATTTATTAGAACATCATCAACTTAGTCAAACATAGTCAAAACTATTTTAACTTGATCAATTCTATGTTATAATAACCTCACTTATGTAAATATGCATTTTAAAACTTATAACTTGTCTAACTACACTTATAGAAATAGGGCTCCGCGACCGAGGCTCACACCCCATCGCCGCAGCTACCAGGAGGACGAGGGCTGGAGGACGAGTTCTCGAGTTCTGAAGGTAGCACACGTGGTAGTGTGTAGTGTGGTGTGTGTCTAGCTAGTGTAGATGTTTATAATATTTTTACTGCATATTGTTGTTTTTATTGTTGACTGCCTGCGTGAGCTAGCCATCGAGCGAGGACTGTCCTCGAAGCCAGGGCAGTATTTTCTAATTTTTTTTAAAAAATACCAAACTTATTTACGATGGTTTCCTGGTGTTGGCCGTCGTAAATAAGCCACTACTATTTATGACGGCCAAGACCAGCCGTCGTAAATAAGCCACTACTATTTACGATGGCCAAGAGCAGTCGTCGTGAATAACTGCTCTATTCACGACGGCCAAGATCAGCTCGTCGTGAATAAATCCCCCCAGCCACGTGGCAGTCGGGGGGAACTTATTCGCGAGGGTATTATTTAGCCGTCGTAAATAATCTTATTTACGACGGGAGCCATCGTTAACAACCTTATTTATAACTATTTATCGGTGACGGCTAAAAACTGTCGTGATTAAGGCTTCCCCGTCGTGAATAATTTATTCACGATGGTTTTACCTTTATTAACGATGGTTTCCAGCCGTCGTTAATTGTTCAGATTCCTGTAGTGTTGGTAGCTGTTGGTGATGAACCAGACAATGTTGATGAGGCGATGAAGATTAAAGAGTGGCGAGCTGCAATGATGGAAGAATTGAACTCAATCAAAGAGAACAAAACATGGTCACTCGTTTATCTGCCAAGAGGACATAGGGCAATTCAGCTGAAATGGGTATTTAAGCTCAAGTATGATGAGCAGGGGTGAGTTGTGAAGCATAAAGCTAGGCTTGTCGCAAAGGGGTACGTTCAGCACCAAGGTGTGGACTTTGAGGAAGTGTTTGCACCGGTTGCTCATATGGAGTCTGTAAGAGTGATGATAGCAGTCGCAGCACACCGTGGGTGGACAGTACATCACATGGATGTGAAGTCCGTATTTTTGAAAGGAGATTTGGCTCAGGAAGTCTATGTTCATCAACCACCCGGGTTTGTAATTGAAGGGAATGAAAAGAAGGTTCTGCGACTCCATAAAGCTTTGTATGGGTTGAGACAAGCACCGCGAGCATGGAATTCGAAGTTGAACGCCGTTCTGCATAAACTTGGCCTCTCCAGGTGCAAATCGAAGTATGGACTGTACACTCCTGTCAAGAACAGAATGAGGCTTGTAGTTGGAGTGTACGTTGACGACTTGATCATCATGGGAGAGTCAGAAAAGGAAGTAGAGTTGTTCAAACAGGAGATAAAGAAATTGTTCCGCATGAGTGATCTTGGGGCATTGTCTTTTTACCTGGGTTTAGAGGTGAAGCAAATGCAGAATGGCATTGAACTCTGTCAAACTTCCTATGCTGTCAAGCTGATCAAGAAGGCTGGTATGAAGGGCTGCAATTCGTGTGCGACACCAATGGAGTCAAGACTGAAATTGTCAAGAGAAAGTACATCACCAGCTGTTGATTCCACGGAGTACAGAAGCCTTATTGGGAGCCTCAGATACTTGTTGCACATGAGACCTGACTTAACATTCAGTGTGCTATCTGAGCCGGTTCATGGAGGAACCGAAGCATGAACATCTGAATGCAGCAAAGAGGGTGCTTCGATATATTGCAGGAACGTTGGAGTATGGGCTAGTGTACTCCAGAGGTAAAGGTGGCACAATTGAACTCTTGGGCTATAGTGTTAGTGATATGGCAGGAGATGCAGATGACAGCAAGAGTACATCAGGAGTCATTTTTTTTCTTTGGAGGGAGCACAGTGACTTGAAGCTCACAAAAACAGAGAGTGGTAGCACTCTATTCATGTGAAGTGAATACATTGCCGGCACAGGAGCAACGTGTCAGGCGATGTGGCTTCATTGTTTGCTTGAAGAAATGGTGGGTTTCAAGGTGTCAACGCCACACATAAAGATGGACAACATGTCTGCCATTGCACTGAGTAAGAATCCTATACTTCAGGACAAGAGTAAGCACATAAAAACCTTCATAAACTTGTGTTAGTTTGCTTTGTTGCATCTTGTTTTACATAAAATCGAGTTGGTGTGAGCCTGGGAGTGTGTCCAGCGCCGCACTCACGTTATTGCATGGGTGTGCATGCATCTGCATGGAGTCTGCATGTAGGGAGTGATCAGTAGAAGTCCGGTTCTCCAGCTCCACGGGCAGCGCACGTTCGACGTGACTTCGTGCGCGGTAATGTAGGAAGTCAGGGCGTGCACGTAGCCGAGAGAGCCGGACGAGCTGGTTGTTGCGTCGTGAGAATTACCTCATGTGCGCGGCCGAGTTCTGGGTCGGCCATGTACAGAGCGGGAGGAGAGGGTACTACTGCTCCGTCGAACACGTCATCGCCGAGGTTCGCACCCTGGCATGTGCCGGTAGCCGGAAGCACGGCCTCCGCTGGCTGATCGTGTTCGGGACGTACCAAACATACGTGAAGTGCCGGGAGGGGCAGCCGTCGCTGGAGAGCCTGTGGGGGCTCCAGACGCTCACGGTGCCCGCCGGCAGCCTCGCGCTGAGCCTCACCTGCGCCTACGACGACAGGTAATTCACATTCCATCTTTGCATCTTTGTTTCCCCTAATTTTCCTCCATTATATGTCTCGTGTAAAAAGTTTTAAGTATGAACATCAATAGTTCAAAACATTATGGTATTCACAAATACAGACATGTGGTTTATTTCTTGTATCGCTACAGTTTCAATGTCATTGTGCATGGTCTGTACACACGGTACACCGGCAAAGGGGTAGGCTGATTTTATGCACATGTTGATGTGTGAAGTGATCGACTGTGGAATCTTATTCCGATTGTGTTCTTTCTGCAGTGCTCTAGACACAGTCAATCAGTCCATGAAAGCTAGCCCTGACACGGATGGGAACGGACCGCCGGCGTCTTGCTGGCCACTTTTGGGCGGCAACCAGCTTCTTTTTAGATGCTGCGGCGATTGCTCTGCCGCTAGGATTGACGCCAAGGCAGCACTGCCGCGGCCGGTCGTCTCGTCATCGAGCCTCCCTTCGTGGCTTCAGCATTGCCGCGACCAGGTGCTACTCGAATATAATGCTCATTTCTTTCGAAAAAAGAATATAATGCTCATTATTATGATGCATGAAGCACGATGCTCCAATTATTATCTAATTAATTAATCCTACTTTGCACATGGTCTAATCTTCACAAGTCATAACTGACATTTGTTGTCGCGTGCACTTTATAGGAGACAACACATCTCACGGATCTTGGCAAGACATGGAGCTCCATCTGCAGCAGCAAACCGTCGCAACGGATGATGTTGCACTTCTCCGCTCCTGTGTCTCCAGCCTCCTCAGTCTCTTCCTTCGAGCACGGCCACCAGTTGCACCAGCCTCGCCATTCATGGCTCCTCACCGATCTCAGACTCCAAGCACCCATGGAAGCGCAAGTGCGAGGCCAGTGGAAGGTCCAGGTCGAATGACTCCAGCCCTTCTATTGGATCCGTGGAGGTGGAGTGCTGTGCCAAGTTCAAGGAGTTCAACGCTGAAAACCTGAAGGTGCTCTGTGGAGCTTTGGAGAAGGAGGTGCCTGGGCAGAAGGACATCATCCCCGAGATAGCAAGAACCGTCCTCCAATGCCGTTCCGGGATCGTCAAGAGGCGTGACAAGTCGAGGTCGACGGATGCGAAGGAGGAGACGTGGATGTTCTTCCTCGGTGGTGACACCGAAGGCAAGGAGATGGTGGCGAGGGTGCTCGCTAATCTCGTTTTCGGGTCACGCAACAACTTGTTGTCTATGCGACACAGTGCCTCCTCTCGGCCCACCTCGTCCGGCTCCTCCGACGAGGAGCACCGTAGCAAGCGGCAACGGACGTCACCTGCCAGCAAGCTGGCCTGCCTAGAACGGCTCTATGAGGCTGTCTCCGAGAATCCTCATCGCGTCATTCTCATGGAGGACGTCGATCAGGTTGACCCGGACTGCGAGCTCCGCATCAACACTACAGGAAAAGCGATCATTGACGACGGCGTCGTCGTCTTTAAATTAATGGACGATAGCCAGATACAACCGTCGTCAATAATGTGGTAATTGACGACGGCTAACCTAGTACTGTCGTCAATAAACTAAATGACGACGATGGTCGTCATCTATAAAGGTTATCGTCAAATTTGGCCGAGATCTGGCCCCAACCGAGGCATTATTGACGACGGGGAGCGAGTCGGGAGGTGGCCTTCTCTCCCGCCCGCGCCGCCTCATAACTCCGCTTCGCCGTCGCCGGTCTCCACCACCCCGTGCGCCGCCTCCCGACTCGCCGTCGCCATCACGGGTCTCCGCCGCCCCGTCTCCGGTTCGCCGCCGCCCGAGGTATGCCGTCGTCCCCACCCCCCCTCTCCGCCGTCGCGCAGCCGACTGCCCCCGTCGCCCCTCTCCGCCGCCACGCCGCCGGCCACCCCTGCCGCCCCTCTCCGCCCCCGCGACGCCTCAGCCCCACCGCCCCGGCCCCCATCGCGCCCCGCTGCCCCCGCCGCCCCTCTCTGCCGCCGCGCCGCCGGACGCCCCCGCCACCCCGCGCCGCCACGGCCCCATCCCGTCCCGCTGCCCCGCTGCCCCCGCCGCCCCTCCCTGCCCCGCTGCCACCGCGCAGCCGGCCGCCCCCGCCACGGCTCCCCACCCGCCCCGCCGCCCAAGCCACCCTCCCACCCCGCCTTCCGCCGCCGCGCCGCCGGCCGCCCAAGCCCCCCTCCCGCCCCGCACCCCAAACAGAGGAGCTCAATGTGTGCCGCGCCCCTCTCCTCGCCGCCCTTCTCCCCGCCGCCCCTCTCCGCCGCCGCGTCGCCAGCCGCCCCCGCCGCCACTCTCCGCCGCCACGCCACCGGCCGCCCCAGCCGACCCTCTCCCCGCCGCTCCTCTCCGCCCCCGCGATGCCCCTGCCCCCCTCCCGCCCCGGTGCAGCGTGTGTTTACCAATAAATGTACCAACTCTGCTACTGGATCAAACAAATTATAATAAATGTACCAGCAGACTTTGGAATTTCATATGTTTACCATTTTTCTGTGCATTTTGGGTACTATGTTTATGCAAAACCATTAGTGTGAAACTCATCTGACAACCTTGAATCCATCCATGGCTATTTCTTTGTTGCTCCATGATTTTGAGTAACGTGAAGGTAGAACTGTGTGTATTCCATGTGTAAGATATAAATTTAAATCTACAATATATTAGATATATAGTCTGTAGCTAGCTAGGCGAGACAGGAAGCGACGACGACGCCGTCCTGCAGTAGCTCCGATAAACAAAGCCACGGCGCTGGTCACTCACGGGTGGCTCACGACCCTTTTCGGTGACTCACGGCGGCATCGGTCGAGCAGCCTTTTTTTTTCTCTTTCTCCCTGTTTTACTATTCCTGTGAATGAAGTCGATGCCAAGGACGCAAGCGGCAGGCGCAGGTACAGTACAGCAGCATCTTCTTTATTCCTGTGAATGACTTAATTGGATTCTCTTTAATACTTCTGATAACTTTATTTTTCCTGTATTTCCAAGAAAAGTATAGGGAGGAGATGCGTAGGCTTCGAGGTGAAGATTACGATTGGTAAAACGCGTCGATCGTACCTGAAGCCGCGTATGCAAACGGTGGTGGGAAACCTCACGAACGGTGAGTTCTGTTATTTTTTATTTAATGTTATGGACTTTGAGACAAGAAACTTTAATACTCTTACTTCGTTGTGTAGTTTGGCCATCTTCGATGGAGTAGTCAACTCGAGGGAGGCGCGATCTTCCTCGAGGGTCTCTTCATCCCAGGATGGATCCAGCAGGCGTATGAGCCGAGATCTGGAGCTCCAGAGTGTCCAGGAGGAGCTCTAGAGGACGCAGGAGGCGCTGCGACTGACGAATGAGAGGCACGCAGCGGAGCTCAGGGCTAGGGACGAGTATCAACACTCATACATGCTACAGTTGCAAGCTGCCATGCAGGTAAGTTTGGACCGTTGTACTCAATATTTCTAATATATGAATGACATGTATAATATTTTGCTTCATATTTGCAGGCTATGGCCGCAGGACAACAGACTGTCTTTCTCTAGTGGATGCCGCCACCGATACAGCTGCCACAGGGGCCGATGACAGGAGCACAGGTACAAAATTGCTCAATAGCTGAACTTGCTCAATTCTAGCTAACTTCTAATTTGTTAACTTGCTCAATTCTAAGTTGTAATGACTTTATTTAGTCAGGTACGTATTTTTAAACTTCTAATTTACCTAACTATATATGCACATCATAGGGATCGGCGGCGCAGGCTCAACAAACTCCATCCCCCCAGCATCTGACGTTTGGACGACAGCGCAATGACGACTTCCTGGACTCCGGTGGCAGCGGTCGGGGTAGCGTTGGGTAGTGGCGTGCGTATAGTATTTTAATAATTGTGATATTTTTGTTTTGATGCATGTGTGATCTGGCAATCGAGCTAGGGTTGGCCTCGAAGCCAGGGTAGCCTTTTCTATTTTTTAAAAGAAAAACTGCAATCCTTATTGACGATAGTTTCTGGTACTTAGTCGTCGTCAATAAGCTATAATAATTGACGACGGCCAGAACGGTCATCGTCAATAAGCCATAATAATTGACGACGGCCAGCTGTATCGTGGTCTATAAGCCACAATTATAGACGACGGCCAGTTGTACCGTCCTCTATAATAGGCCTTATTGACAACGGCCAGCAGTTGGCCGTCATCTACAAGCTTCTTAAACAGCACGTGTAGCCGTCATCAATAAGTTTATTGACGACTAATTATTGACGATGATCAGAAACCATCGTCTATAACCATTTACCATCGTTAATAAGTTATTCACGACGGTAGTAACTTTATAGACGACGGTTTTTGGCCATCGTCTATTTTCGCGATTCCTGTAGTGCAAGGAGGCAAATCTAGACCGGGGTGGTGCGAAATCACAACGGCGAGGAGGTCGGTTTGGGTGATGCCATCATCATCCTGAGCTGCGAGAACTTCGAAGCCAGACCTAGAGACTGCTCGCCACCCAGCAAAAAGGAGGCCAAGGAGGAGAAGACAAATGACCATAGACATGAAGAAGCTGGCTCGTCCACCTCTTCTTGCTTTGATTTGAACGTGAAGGTGGAGAGCGATCAGGTGGATGAGGCCTACGCCGATGATGTCTCCCTGCTCACGGCAGTCGACCGGACACTGTTCTTCAATAGGCACGAGCGAGAGCACTTGCGATCGACTGATCATGTACACTGAAGGGATATATCTGCCTACCAGAAGATTGCTGTAAGAAAGGCTAGATTAGTTGCATGTCTAACTAGCTTTTTATTATATTTATCTAATTTTGTTAACTCTCATCATTCGAGACGCACCCGCATGAAGAGCGGAGACGCACAGATCGTGTGTCTCCGTCGTCGCGTCTCGTATTATAGAGTCATCAGAGACGCGCTTTTGGCGTGTCGCCGATTAATCCGAGACGCTTCTCCTTTTTGTAAGAAATCCCAGACCAGCTTTAAATTTGCCCGTCTCTTTATGTAAAAAATCCGAGACGCGCATGAAGACTGCCCGTATACTTTTTATAATATATCCGAGACGGTCTTTTTGTCAGCGGGTCACGGATCTAGCGACTAATCCGAGACGAGCTTTTAGGTTTCTCGTCTCTTTTTTCTAAAAATAGGGGACTAATAGTAGACTAATCCGAGATGTGCTTTAAGTCTGCACGTCTCCTTTATGTAAATAATGCGAGACGTTCTTTATGTTAGCTCGTTGCAGATTTAACTACTGATTGGGTCACTGTGGCACTAATAGGACACACACCCTATTAAAGGCTTGTCTCCTATTAGGTGCCCCTAGCCTGTTTATCCTGGTTACCGGCTGCATCCTGGAGCTAGCCAGGATTTGGCAGCCGCATTGCCAGGGTCAGCAACATACACATACAGAAACATATGTATAGCCAAATGGAGATCGCATTAAATTATATTTACCAATATATATTAACAAAGTGTCAAGCATGGTTACCAAGAACTATTACACAAAGAATGCCCACTGTTCATCCTGCTTACCAAGTAACTATTACACAAAGAACATCTTTCTGTTCATCCTGCTTACCAAGTATTTAATTAAACAAATCATAACTGTCATATAATCCTATATATATTCTCCCTTTGAATTAATGATTTTAGAAAAGATGAACCTGCATAGCCTCTCTCTAATGTGCTCGAGGCTAGAATATGCTGCAGTCTTTAAGGCGGTTTCGTAGTCCTACCACGCGATGAAATGAGAATTAGCAAAAGATTAATAATAAATTAAAATAAATGCACTTACACATACGTTGCAATTCGGCTGCTCTCTAAATACAACCATGCTTCAGCAGACATGGAAGTCGCATGTGTTGCCCGGAGTTTATTGTGGGACGTAGAATGAGCATGATGTTTAAGTTGTCGGTGTTTTCCTTTTGGGTGTCCTCCTTGCACCTTAACCACGTACGCGTCAAAAGTCCTAAAGAGAAACATTCACAGTTCATATAAAATTATCTTGAAATGACAAAGCAGTCAAAAATTAAAGTTAATAAGGAACTTACTCATTAAGAACGGCCATGATATCAGTCCAATTACGGGTAATTCGCTTGCCAGTTATTAAATCTATCGGCCTTGCAGAGTCACAGTACCAAACTTGGTCGTACTTTATAGAAATTGCTATAGTTACCCAATAGTTACCCGTGTTGAACGATACGGCTAGGGGCTTCTTATCACTGTAGTGTCTCAATGTCTTGACAAAATATGCAACAACATCTTTTCGATTGCTAGCCATTAGAAGATTAGTTCTCATTGATGTTTGCGGGTCAAGATATGCAGGAGACTCCTTTCCCGTTCTATGACGAGTAACTTGTTGCATGTGTCTATACATATAACACTTATATATATATATATATATATATATATATATATATATATATATATATATATTAAAGAACCTAGTTTTTAAGGGCTTACAATGCGAAGCAGCGTATTAGAGAGACATCTAACACATCGAGGATGGAAAGGTCATACAGATCGGACCATGAGATGAGAAAGATGCCATCACCCACTGGAAAGTGCTTCTACTTGTATCCCACTGTTAAGTCTTGATGTTTTTTTGTAATTTTTTATGTATTAGTTATGAAGGAGGACACAAGATTTACTAGCATCTTTAATTGCGCTGATAGTTAAAATCGTCTTTCCCATTTGAAACTTCGGGTTAGCATGCATCATAGTTGTCGGCAACTTCAGGTTAGCTTCCGACTCTTTCAGTGGTTTCTTGCCATTTGTTTCCTTACGACATCTTCCGCTGCTATGGGTGTCTCTTGGTACGTACATTCTTTGTCGCCTTTGTCTGCGGTTGATCAGGTGTAGGGAGCAGGGTACTTCGAGTGCGAGGTGGAGACCGACGCGACTGTTCTTCAAGTGGAGACTTCTGCGGCAGCTCTAGAATTGGAGACGGATGTGGCTGATCTCAAATTGGAGATTTCTGCTGCTTCTCTATAATTGGAGGCAACTGCTCTCGAATTGGAGACAGAACCATCTAATCTTGATTTTGAGATGGAGGCAGACGTGCCTTAGTGAAAGTTGCCTAGAGGGGGGTGAATAGGCTAATAAAACCTGAAATTCAAATAAACAGCGGATAAAACCAGAGCAGGCCGGACTAGTCCGGTCTGAGGTCGGACTAGTCCGGTCTAAGCCTAATTTGTGTTTTAGTTTTCCTTTTAAGTTTGTTTGAGCAGAAAATATGTGGTAGTCAAGTGATATCACTAATTAGTTGAGAATGATTAGATTGCAAGATAATAGAACAATTTGTGAGAAATAACACAATAAAAGCTTGACAAGTAATTTTAGTGAGCAATTTGAATAGTAGAGAGACCAAGAGACATGATTTATCCCGAGGTTCGATTCCACACAGGAACCTACGTCCTCGTTGAGGAGTCCACCAAGGACCGGGTCTTTTCTAACCCTTCCCTCACCGAGCGATCACCAAGATAAACCCCGGGCTTTTTCACTATCAATCGAATATGAATACAATGATCTTAGGGGCTACTCACACTTTGAGGCTCCCTACACCAACCAAGTAGTTCTAGAATTCAAAGTACAACTGTTAAAAACTCAAAATAACAGTTTGAGTGCAAACGAATCAAACCGAGAGCTCAAATGTCGATCACCACGTCTTTCCTCTCACAACAACCACTAACTCCTTAATATCCAATCTTAGGGGTCTAAAAGGTGAGGAAAAAGGCTTAGAAGAGCTCTAGGAATGAGTTTTCAGCGCTTAGGTTCGTGTCTTGCCAATTCTCAGCCGGGGGGTCTCCTTTTATAGAAATCCCGGCATTTAGCCGTTACCAACTAAGGTCCGGACTAGTCCGGTCCCAACCCCGAACTAGTCCGATCTTAAGGGACCACTCACGTCACAGCTTACCAAATAAAGTTTTAGTGACCGTTGGATTCAAACGGTCATGAAACCCCGGACTAGTCCGGCCAAGAGCGGACTAGTCCGATCTCAATCAGGAACCGTTGTTCCGTATGAGAACGGACTAGTCTGGTAGAGGCGGACTAGTCCGGTCTTACCAGACTTAGTCTAAAAACTCTCTCAACTGGGGTTGCGGACTAGACCAGCCAACCTCGGACTAGTCTGAGCTCACACAGGAACCTTTGTTCTGTCCTAATTTGGACTAGTCTGAAAAGATCAGACTAGTCCGGCCTGTGGAGCGGACTAGTTCGATGGCACTCAGAGACTTCTTCTCCGAACCTAAGCGGCTTAGTCCGCTTAGCGGACTAGTCCGGCCTATTGGGCGGACTTGTCCGGCCTTCTGAGACTTAGTCTCATAACGGCTCAGACTCACACAACAACGGACTAGTTCGGCCTTTAACGGACAAGTCCGAACTGACTTAGAGACTCTTTATCCGGTCTAAATCGGATTAGTCCGGGTATGAACGGACTAGTCCGGCCATTTGTCCGGACAAGTCCGGTCTTCCCTTTTCTTCATATCTATGATTACTTCGTCTCGTGATTCTAACTTTCTACCCTTCGTTTGAGCTCTCTAGTGATTCTCAAGCACTCTAAAGGAGAAGACCCTATACACAACTAGAAAATGTGAAGATTAATAGAAAATGCTATTTTCTACTCTTTCAAGTCTTCTTCTTTTCCTTTTGCTTCTTGAGAGACTCCATATCCATTTCTTTGATAAACACCTGTGCTCATACTCAGTAGAAACTTATTAGCATCTTAATTGTCGTCATCAATCAACTAAAAACCATGGGGATTACCTAGATGCACTTTCAATCTCCCCCTTTTTGGTGATTGATGACAACTCATTAAGATTTTTGAAAAGTAGATATAGTAGATTGTTTTCATAATGATTTACTCCCCCTGGATGTGTGCATAATGGATTATCAAGAAAAATATGCACAAGAGTGAGTTCTTGGGGAACTTCATGCTTACATGTGTTATGGTGGTGTGACTAAGTGTGATGTAAGCAGTAACCATATTAAGAAAGATATAACATTTTCGAGCAAGCATATTTCAATATGGCATAACATAAAATAGCATAGTCATTATAAAAAGAACATAACGTGGCATAATGTAGCATAGTTATTACAAACCAGCATAAAAGAGCAAGTCTATGACTATGACTAGACTACTCCCCCTTATTCTCTCCCCCTTTAGCATCAAGGCACCAAAAAAGGGAAAGAAAAAGAAAACCTAACCACTATCATCTTGATCTTCGTCGTGGTCACTCTGAGTCTCCTCGTCCTCATCCTCATCTTCATGGTCATCCTCGTGATGGGTGTGGGAGGTAGGAGGAGCAGCTCACGAGGATCCAAAATAGGCAAGCTCATCCTCCGTGAGAGTGGGAAACTCTGTCACGTCGTCATCATCTGATGACGGTGGAGACATAAGTATCTCCATCTTGTCGCACATGGCCTTGAGATACTTCTCTTGGCGTTGCTTCATCTTCTGCGTGCAAACTTCCACCTTTCGGCACGAGGAGAATATGGCCTTGAAGATCTTGAGCAGTCCACTAGAGGAGCCACTCGCTGATGGAGGGATGGATGGTCTGGCAGAGGAGGATGGAGCTGCAATAGATCCCCTGCCCAAGGATGCAGGAGGGCGAGGAAGAGGAGTCGGCATCTAAGGACGTAGCTTCCTGTGCTTCACAACCTTTGCAAACTCTAGCCATGTGACTTTTTCAATCATGCACATGATGTATGGTGCATAGCCACAAGATCTATTCGGGGTGTGGGAGATGTTGAAGATGTCGTTGTAGATGTAGTCAAAGACATTGAATTTCTCTTCTTCATTGAGCAGCTTCAACAGGTTTCTGAGGTACCCCTGTATCATCCCCGCATCTCCATCTTTTGGAGCTAGAGTCTTCCTCAGAACTCTGTTCATCACTCCAAAGAAGGGATTGATGTTGTGGGTTGAGGATGCCTCATAGGAGAGATAGGAAGGATACATGAAGTCCAAGTCATCCTTTCCCAAAGTTCTCTCATTGTGAACTATGATCTCATAGTTCAAATGCTCCCCAAGTCCTAGGATGCGAGCAAACTCATCATATAGAACCGAGTACACCACACCATTTGTCATCCACGTGATTTTCCTGTTTCCATAGGTGTGGAAGTAACAGGTGGTGTAGAACTGGGCTATGACCTAAATGTTCCAATCATATTGAAAAGCCATCAAGTCTTTGATCCCATGGCGTTCTGTTGCTTCAATTACTGCATCAAAGACTTGATGTTTCTTGTTGGCTATGTATGGCCAGTCCACCCACTGAGCATCAACTACCGGTGTCTTCATTGGGAGATAGACATGCCGGTAGTAGTCACAATGGAAGTCACACCAGAAGCGAGGGTCTGGTGTGGACTTCTCGTACTTGTAAACCTCCTCCTCCCATAACCTTCTGGCTTTGTCGGCTCCTTTCCCCTTGAAGGTTGCACTTGCCAAATTGGGTTGGCGGTTTGGGTTGTGCATGGGAGGTGCCCTTTCAAGGGGCCCAACAGGTCCCTGTGGGGGATTTTCCCTTTCCTGTCTAGGATTGTCACGAATGACGAGTCCCCTGTTGGCTAGAGCCTTTTTCCTGGAAGGATCAGCTGCTTTGCCTTTTCCTTTATCTTGGGTCGATTTTTGTGGCTCGGCAGGCTGTTTGTCCTTCAGGGTGACTAGTCTCTTCCTCCTTGGAGGGTCAACAGACTGGGAGGCTTGGGCTTCCCTATCAGCCCGTTTCTTCGTCTGAGCCTCCCTTGCAGCAGCCTCTACTGCCGCACGATAAGCGGCTTGACGAGCCGCTTCGGCCTCGGGATTTGGAAGAGGATTGTCGTTGGGTCCTGACATGATCTAGTGAGAAAAGAAGTATTTAGCTGATGGAGTATTGCGTTTAAATTAGTTTACAAACCCAAAGTTAGGGGCTAAGACTGTATCATCCGGACTTGTCCGGGCAGGAGGCGGACTAGTCCGCTCCGGCCGGACTTGTCCGGTTGGAGTCCGGACTAGTCCGGACTTTACAGTTTTAAACCCTAACTAATGTGATTTGATTACTAATTCATCAAAGTAGTTGCAATACTATGGGGTTTTGAAATAATATGGCATAGGAATCTCAGAGAAGCCCTAAGTTACCCAAGATATGTTCTAGGAATAGGATTTTTGTGAAAAGTCAAGGCTAGGTTAAAAAGTACCTTGGAGTGAGGGAATGTGATGAAATCCGCGGTTCGAAAGAGCGGAGATGATCGGAGAAGAGTTCCCCGCACTCCACAAGCCTTGAATCGAGGATGCCTTCGAGGGATTTGAGGGAGAACTCCAAAATCGCCAATGGGGGCGAGTTTTGGAGGAGAGAAGTGGAGTGGGGGTGAATGAGGGAGAGGGAGGGGTGTCAGCCCGACCCTTGGAGGTTAAGTCTCCAGGGGCCGGACTAGTCCAGTCCTTAGTCCGGACTAGTCCGGTCTGTCGGACTAGGTCCGGACTAGTCTATAGTCCGGACTTGTCCGGGTGACAGGCGGACTAGTCCGTTGTGGACTTGTCCGCTGCATCTCGGACTTCTTAGAATGCCCGGACTTGTCCGGCATCCAGGTCGGACTAGTCCGGTTCTTAAAGTCTAAAAATCTTATAAATAACAGAATTTTGCCTTTATTTGCGGTGGATTTAATTGCACCATCTATATGGTCCATATATATATGTCGAACAAATAATTACATGATGACCACAATATACCCAAAAGTGATATGAGAGAAGAAAATAGAGGAGGAACAAGTTTTTCACAATCGTGCACATTTTGGAAGTTGTGGAAGAATTTTGGAGGACTTCTATTTGCACAATTTTTTAACTCACATTCCTAGAGTCTAGTATGTTCAGCTCATTTCGAAGTTCACAAAATCGTTTTTCATCTAGTGGTTTGGTAAAAATATCCGCTAGTTGTTTTTCAGTTCTTACGTGTGAGATAGCTATGTCCCCCTTTATAGAATGATCTCTCAAAAAGTGATGTCGGATGTCTATATGTTTGGTCCTAGAGTGCTCAACAGGATTGTGGGCTATCTTAATGGCACTCTCATTGTCACAAAGGAGTGGAATGTTGTTCATATTGTGACCATAATCCCTTAGAGTCTGTCGCATCCAAAGAAGTTGAGCACAACAACTCCCGGCTGCGACATACTCCGCCTCAGCTGTGGAGAGAGCATTGGAGTTTTGTTTCTTGGATGACCATGTTACTAGGGACCTACCCAAAAATTGACAAGTCCCTGAGGTGCTTTTTCTATCTATTTTACATCCGGCGTAATCCGCATCAGAGTATCCGATGAGATTAAACTTAGACCCCTTTGGATACCATAATCCTAGGCTAGGTGTGTGAACTAGATATCTTAGGATCCTTTTAACGGCTGTTAAATGGCATTCTTTAGGTGATGCTTGAAATCTTGCGCATAAACATACACTAAGCATGATATCGGGTCTAGATGCGCAAAGATAAAGTAACGAGCCAATCATGGAGCGATATACCTTTTGATCCACACTTGGTCCATCTTCATTGAGGTCAAGGTGCCCATTTGTTGCCATTGGTGTCTTGATAGGTTTTGCTTTGTCCATGTCGAACTTCTTGAGTATGTCTTGTGTGTACTTAGTTTGACTAATGAACGTGCCTTCCTTGAGTTGCTTGACTTAAAATCCGAGGAAGAACTTCAACTCTCCCATCATGGACATCTCAAACCTATCTGTCATTATCTTGCTAAACTCATTGCAAAAAGATGTGTTAGTAGAACCAAATATAATGGCATCAACATATATTTGGCACACAAAGAGATCGTTGTCTACATTCTTTGTGAATAGTGTATAATTTGCTTTGCCTATCTTAAAGCCATTATCAATGAGAAAGTCTCTAAGACATTCATAGCAAGCTCTAGGAGCTTGTTTGAGGCCATAGAGAGCTTTATGCAATTTAAACACATGATCAGGATATTCTTGGTCTTCAAAGCTGGGTGGTTGCTCCACGTACACCTCCTCCTTGATTGGACCGTTTAGAAAGGCACTTTTCACATCCATTTGATAGAGTTTAAAATCATGATGAGTAGCATAGGCTAATAGAATAAGGATAGATTCAAGCCTAGCTACGGGAGCAAAGGTTCCATCGAAATCCAAACCTTCGACTTGAGCATATCCCTTTGCTACAAGTCTGGCCTTGTTTCTCGTCACCACTCCGTGTTCGTCTTGCTTGTTGCGGAACACCCACTTGGTGCCTACCACGTTTGTGTTTGGTCTTTTCACTAGCTCCCATACTTGATTTCTTGTAAAGTTGTTTAATTCTTCTTGCATGGCTACTACCCAATTCAGGTCTTTGAGTGCATCTTCCACCCTAAATGGTTCCAAGGACGACACAAAAGAGTAATGCGCACAAAAGTTAGCTATACGAGAACGTGTTGTTACCCCTTTTGTGATATCTCCAAGGATGTTATCAACGGGGTGATCTCGTTGAATGCTTTGATGAACCCTTGGGTGAGGCACTTGATTTCTTGAGTGGTTTTATTCTTCTTCTTCTTCTCCCCCTTGATCAACACCATGGTTTCGATTTTCTTCTTCCTCAAACTGACCGTCTTAATGTTGGGGTGTTTGATTTTGATCTTGAGTGAGAGGTGCCAATTTTGATGAGCTTGTAGCATCTTGTCCTACATTTTCTTGGAGACGGATTTCTCCAAGCCCCATTCTTCTTAGTGCTTCACTTGGTGCTTCTTCTTCATCTAATACACATTGATCAACTTGCTCCACTTGGGAGCCATTAGTTTCATCAAACACCACGTCACGTGCAATTTCAACACACCCGGAGGTTTTGTTGAAGACACGATAAGCGTAGGTGTTTGAGTCATAACTAAGTAGGAAACCTTCATCGGATTTCAAAGCAAATTTTGAAATCCTAGGCTTCTTGTTAAGAATATAGCATTTACTTCCAAAAACTCGAAAGTAGGAGATATTGGGTTTGTTACCGGTTAGGAGCTCGTATGAGGTTTTCTTCAAGAGTCGATGGAGGTAGAGGCGGTTTGTAGCATGACAAGCGGTGTTGATGCCTCCGCCCAAAATCGATCCGAGGTCTTGTATTCGTCGAGCATGGTTCTTGCCATCTCTATGAGTGTTCGGTTCTTCCTTTCAGCTACCCCATTTTGTTCGGGAGTATAAGGGGCTGAAAACTAATGTTTGATGCCCTCTTCATCCGAAAACTCTTCTACTTGAGTGTTCTTGAATTCAGAACTGTTGTCACTTCTAATCTTCTTAGTTTTTGAAGAAAACTCGTTTTGAGCTCTCCTCAAGAACTTCTTGAGGATTCCTTGAGTTTCTCCCTTATCATGCAAGAAAAATACCCAAGTGAAACGAGAATAATCATCAACAATTACAAGACCATACTTGTTACCGCCAATGCTTATATAGGTGACAGGGCCGAAGAGGTCCATGTGAAGCATCTCCAATGGTCTTGTTGTCGTCATCACGTTCTTGGCGGGGTAAGCTGTTCCAATTTGCTTTCCTGCTTGGCACGCACTACATGGTTTATCCTTTTTAAAAACAACATCTTTTAGTCCACGGATGTGATCCCCCTTTAGAAGTTTTTGTAAGTTCCTCATTCTAACATGGGCTAGTATTCTATGCCACAGCCATCCCATGTTGGTTTTTGCTATTAAGCATGTGTCAAGCTGAGCTTTATCTGTGGAAAAATCCACCAAGTAAAGCTTTCCCTTTAACACACCCTTAAAGGCAATTGAGTTATTACTTCTTCTAGAGACGGTCACATCCTCGTTAGTAAACAAGCAATTATAACCTTTCTCACATAGTTGAGATATGGACAATAGGTTATAATCCAATGATTCAACGTGTAGAACATGTGAAAGAAAGTGTTGAGAGGAGATTGCAATTTTACCAATACCTAGTACCCTTCCTTGGTTGTTGTCTCCAAAATAGATGCCTTCATTTGGATCATCATTTTCTTCATACTCAACAAACATTTTCCTCTCTCCGCTCATATGGTTAGTGCACCCACTATCTAGCACCCATTTAGTGCCACCGGAGGAGTAGGCCTGCAAAACAATTTAAACATTGCTCTTAGGTACCCAAACTTGGTTGGGTCCTTTGAGGTTAGTTACTAGGCATTTGGGCACCCACACACAAGTTTTTGGACTCTTATGGAGTAGCCCAACATATTTTGCATAAACTTTACCATACTTGCTTTTCATAAGAACATAAGATGCATCAAAATTATGAAATACTATAGATTTTACTTTTTTGGTAATCTTATGTGAGGTAGATGCAAGGTTGTTACTCTTGTATTGACTTGAGTGTTCTTTCACGAAGGCTACGAGTTTGCTATTGTTTTTAAGGATTCTAGCATTTTGCTTTCCTCCCCTAGTATATCCAAGTCCATCTTTGATGAAGGGAGATCTTGTGATTGTGTATGCACTACGTGTATATTTGATTTTTTATTTATCAAAGATCCCACTCTTGTATGTATTCTTGCTTTGTGCCTCTTTGAGCTCATTTTTTAAGTTTAAGACAATGCTATCACATTTATAAGTTTTAGTGTTGGATTCTATATTTGTTGAGGGAGAGCTTTTGGAGGATGAATTAGTTGGGACACTTGACTTAAGTGAGTCAAGTTGTGCTTCAAGATTCTTGTGAGCTTTGGTTAAGCTTACAAGTTCATCTTGAAGTGCTACATTCTCACTTTTAAGCTGAACGCATGTCTCCTTGCTCATGGCAAGTTCGCTTTCAAGTGTTCTACACTTTTCTCTCTCAAGTTCAAGAAGTTTCTCAATCTCAAGGTTTCTTTCCTTTTCAAGGATAAGCAATTCTTCTTGTTGATTGAGAAGCTCTTCTTGTTCAAATATTTCATCCGATAACATTTTCATTTTAGCTATAGCCTTTTTGTTTAATCCTCTAAACATGAATTCGTTTTCACTACTACTATCAAAGTCACTATCATCTTCAATATGTAACTTAGAAGGTTTAGTCATTACCTTGCGCTTTCCTTCCTTTGCCATAAGGCATGTGCGACTTCGGCTCTTCCAATCACCCTTGTTTGGCAAGAGTGATTTCTTCATGGTTGGCCTCTTGATGGCTACGGTTGCCACTTTTTCTTCATCTTCGGAGGAGGATTCTTCATTTGAGTCCCATTCTTCTCCGATGTGGGCTTGTCCATATGTCTTCTTCTTTGTGAAGAATTTCTTGTCTTGCGGCTTCCCATCCTTCTTCTTTCTCTTGTCATCTTCCTTGCTATGTGGGCAGTTCACAATGAAATGCTCATGTTCTCCACAGTTGTAGCAAGTCTTATTTGTTCTTGACTTGCCCTTGTCTTTGCTCTTGTTCTCATAGTGAAGGCTTCTCCTTCTCCTCATCAACCTTTTGAATTTTTTGATGAAGAACGCCATTTCTTCATCATCCATGTCTGTGCTCTCATCATCACTTTCTTCATCTTCACTTGTGAGTTGTGTTTCTTTTGCCTTGGACTTGGATGTGGCCTTGAGAGCAATTCCCTTATTCTTGTATGAAGTGATCTTGGCTAAGTCATTGACGTGTTGGGCTTCCTTCTCCATCATCTCATGGTTAATGATCTTCCCTAGCACTTCATCCGTAGTCATCAAATGAAAGTTTGGACTTTCCCGGATTAAGGTGCATAGGGTCACATTGCGAGGCCTAAATGCTCTTATCATTCTTTTAACCACCTCATGGTCATTCCATTTCTTGCATCCGTACGCCCGACTCTTGTTGATAAGAGTTTTGAGTCGGTTGTACATTTCTTGAGATGTTTCGCCTTCTTCCATGGCGAACCTTCCAAGCTCTCCTTCTACCATCTCAATCTTAGCTTCCCTCACGGATCGGTTTCCTCCATGTGCGATCTTGAGGGTGTCCCAAATGTCTTTGGCGAGCTCCAACCCATCTACCTTGTTAAATTCTTCAATGCTCAGAGATGAGTTGAGCACGGCTGCTGCTTGTGCATTGCGATGGATTTGTTGTTCTTGTTCTAGGGTGAGTTCATCCTCGTCTTCGGGGATATCTATACCTGTACATACCACATGCCAAAGACTTGGGTTCAAGGAAATTAGATGCAACTTCATGTTGTGTTTCCACATTGAATAGTTAGTTCCATCGAAGTGAGGTGGTTTGCCTAGAGGAATTGATAAATAACTGGAATGAGAATTTAGTCGTTCATAGTTAAAAGGATATCGCGAGTAGTCTTGTTGACTACTCTTGAGTTTCTTCTCTAACTTTTCCTTCTTTTTCTTTTTAGCCTCCTACTTCTTCTTTTTGAGGAGTGCCATGAGACGAAGAACTTCTTCATCTTCTTCTGAGCTTGTAACGTCTTGTGGAGGAGCAACTGCGGGAGGTGGGTTAGAACCTTGTTCTTCAAAGTTGCTCGAACTTGCTCCTTTTCCCTTGTTGAGATCAATTTGGCTACCGACCTTGTCCCCCATCTCCTCTCCATGCGGTTAAGCTTTTGTGGAGATTTAGGCTCTGATACCAATTGAAAGTTGCCTAGAGGGGGTGAATAGGCTAATAAAACCTGAAATTCAAATAAACAGCGGATAAAACCAGAGCAGGCCGGACTAGTCCGGTCTGAGGTCGGACTAGTCCGGTCTAAGCCTAATTTGTGTTTTAGTTTTCCTTTTAAGTTTGTTTGAGCAGAAAATATGTGGTAGTCAAGTGATATCACTAATTAGTTGAGAATGATTAGATTGCAAGATAATAGAACAATTTGTGAGAAATAACACAATGAAATCTTGACAAGTAATTTTAGTGAGCAATTTGAATAGTAGAGAGACCAAGAGACACGATTTATCCCGGGGTTCGATTCCACACAGGAACCTACGTCCTCGTTGAGGAGTCCACCAAGGACCGGGTCTTTTCTAACCCTTCCCTCACTGAGCGATCACCAAGATCAAACCTGGGCTTTTTCACTATCAATCGAATATGAATACAATGATCTTAGGGGCTACTCACACTTTGAGGCTCCCTACACCAACCAAGTAGTTCTAGAATTCAAACTACAACTGTTAAAAACTCAAAATAACAGTTAGAGTGCAAACGAATCAAACCGAGAGCTCAAACGTCGATCACCACGTCTTTCCTCTCACAACAACCACTAACTCCTTAAGATCCAATCTTAGGGGTCTAAAAGGTGAGGAAAAAGTCTTAGAAGAGCTCTAGGAATGAGTTTTCAGCGTTTAGGTTCGTGTCTTGCCAATTCTCAGTCGGGGGGTCTCCTTTTATAGAAATCCCGGCATTTAGCCGTTACCAACTAAAGTCCGGACTAGTCCGGTCCCAACCCCGGACTAGTCCGATCTTAAGGGACCACTCACGTCACAGCTTACCAAATAAAGTTTTAGTGACCGTTGGATTCAAACGGTCATGAAACCCCAGACTAGTCCGGCCAAGAGCGGACTAGTCCGATCTCAATCAGGAATCTTTGGTCCGTATGAGAACGGACTAGTCTGGTAGAGGCGGACTAGTCCGGTCTTACCAGACTTAGTCTAAAAACTCTTTCAACTGGAGCTGCGGACTAGTCCATCCAACCTTGGACTAGTCCGAGCTCACACAGGAACCTTTGTTAATTTGGACTAGTCTGAAAAGATCGGACTAGTCCGGCCTGTGGAGCAGACTAGTCTGATGGCACTCAGAGACTTCTTCTCCGGACCTAAGCGGCTTAGTCCGCTTAGCGGACTAGTCCGGCCTCTTGGGCGAACTAGTCCGGCCTTCTGAGACTTAGTCTCATAACGGCTCAGACTCACACAACAACGAACTAGTCCGGCCTTTAACGGACAAGTCCGAACTGACTTAGAGACTCTTTATCCGGTCTAAAGCGGATTAGTGCAGGTATGAACGGACTAGTCCGACCATTTGTTTGGACAAGTCCGGTCTTCCCTTTTCTTCATATCTATGACTACTTCGTCTCGTGATTCTAACTTTCTACCCTTCGTTTAAGCTCTCTAGTGATTCTCAAGCACTCTAAAAGAGAAGACCCTATACACAACTAGAAAATGTGAAGATTAATAGAAAATGTTATTTTCTACTCTTTCAAGTCTTCTTCTTTTCCTTTTGCTTCTTGAGAGACTCCATATCCATTTCTTTGATAAACACATGTGCTCATACTCAGTAGAAACTTATTAGCATCTTAATTGTCGTCATCAATCAACCAAAACCCACGGGGATTACCTAGATGCACTTTCAATCTCCCCCTTTTTGGTGATTGATGACAACTCATTAAGATTTTCGAAAAGTAGATATAGTAGATTGTTTTCATAATGATTTACTCCCCGTGGATGTGTGCATAATGGATTATCAAGAAAAATATGCACAAGAGTGAGTTCTTGGGGAACTTCATGCTTACATGTGTTATGGTGGTGTGACTAAGTGTGATGTAAGCAGTAACCACATTGAGAAAGATATAACATTTCCGAGCAAGCATATTTCAATATGGCATAACATAAAATAGCATAGTCATTACAAAAAGAACATAACGTGGCATAATGTAGCATAATTATTACAAACCAGCATAAAAGAGCAAGACTATGACTATGACTAGACTACTCCCCCTTATTCTCTCCCCCTTTGGCATCAAGGCACTAAAAAAGGGAAAGAAAAAGGAGAAAACCTAGTCACTATCATCTTGATCTTCGTCGTGGTCACTCTGAGTCTCCTCGTCCTCATCCTCATCTTCATCGTCATCCTCGTGATGGGTGTGGGAGGTAGGAGGAGCAGCTCATGAGGATCCAAAATAGGCAAGCTCATCCTCCGTGAGAGTTGGAAACTCTGTCACGTCGTCATCAACTGATGAAGGTGGAGACATAGGTATCTCCATCTTGTCGCACATGGCCTTGAGATACTTCTCTTGGCGTTGCTTCATCTTCTGCGTGCGAACTTCCACCTTCCGGCACGAGGAGAATATGGCCTTGAAGATCTTGAGCAGTCCACTAGAGAAGCCACTCGCTGACGGAGGGATGGATGGTCCGGCAGAGGAGGATGGAGCTGCAGTGGATCCCCTGCCCAAGGATGCAGGAGGGCGAGGAAGAGGAGTCGGCATCTGAGGACGTAGCTTCCTGTGCTTCACATCCTTTGCAAACTCTAGACATGTGACTTTTTCAATCATGCACCTGATGTATGGTGCATAGCCACAAGATTTGTTCTGGGTGTGGGAGATGTTGAAGATGTCGTTGTAGATGTAGTCAAAGACATTGAATTTCTCTTCTTCATTGAGCAGCTTCAACAGGTTTCTGAGGTACCCCTGTATCATCCCCGCATCTCCATCGTTTGGAGCTAGAGTCTTCCTCAGAACTCTGTTCATCACTCCAAAGAAGGGATTGATGTTGTGGGTTGAGGATGCCTCATAGGAGAGATAGGAAGGATACATGAAGTCCAAGTCATCCTTTCCCAGAGTTCTCTCATTATGAACTATGATCTCATAGTTCAAATGCTCCCCAAGTCCTAGGATGCGAGCAAACTCATCATATAGAACCGAGTACACCACACCATTTGTCATCCACGTGATTTTCCTGTTTCCATAGGTGTGGAAGTAAAAGGTGGTGTAGAACTGGACTATGACCTCAATGTTCCAATCATATTGAAAAGCCATCAAGTCTTTGATCCCATGGCGTTCTATTGCTTCAATTACTGCATCAAAGGCTTGATGTTTCTTGTTGGCCATGTATGGCCAGTCCACCCACTGAGCATCAACTACCGGTGTCATCATTGGGAGATAGACATGCCGGTAGTAGTCACAATGGAAGTCACACCAGAAGCGAGGGTCTGGTGTGGACTTCTCGTACTTGTAAACCTCCTCCTCCCAGAACCTTCTGGCTTTGTCGGCTCCTTTCCCCTTGAAGGTTGCACTTGCCAAATTGGGTTGGCGGTTTGGGTTGTGCATGGGAGGTGCCCTTTCAAGGGGCCCAACAGGTCCCTGTGGGGGATTTTCCCTTTCCCGTCTAGGGTTGTCACGAATGACGAGTCCCCTGTTGGCTAGAGCCTTTTTCCTGGAAGGATCAGCTGCTTTGCCTTTTCCTTTGTCTTGGGTCGATTTTTGTGGCTCGGCAGGCTGTTTGTCCTTCAGGGTGACTAGTCTCTTCCCTCTCACCATTTGAGTCTTCGCTGCTCTCCCTCAAGGCCCTTTGAGCGACATTCGCGGTGCTCTGGCTATAGTAGCTGACATCACCTGACTCTGTCAGCTTAGAAAGAGCACGCATAAATGGTCTCAGCCGTCCATGGAAATTGTCGTATGGATTCTGAAGACCTAGCTGGGCCAATCTTTCATCCTCTTGTTGCCACCTCCTTTGTTTTTTGGCATAACCGATTTTGCCGAGGTGATGGTCAAGCTCGTTCTACAATCAGTGCCACTTCATATACTCAGTGTTCGCGAAAAAGTTGTCGGATTCGCACTTTTCAACAAATCTCGCACAGTCTTCTTCTGACAAATCTTTATACTTATTGAAGGGGGTGTCTTGGTTCCTCCAAATCTTCACAAGCTTACCCTTGTAGCTCCTCCAAGCATGAGAGATGATATTCATAGCTAGCTTCTTCCCCTTCTACTTCAGCTCCTCCGAATATTGAACGTGTGCTTGAAAGTGCATCTAGGGTATCCCTTGTGGGTTTTGGAGAATTGATGACAAGCATATGAGATCCTAACGAAATGATTGCAGGACAAACAAAGTGAACTAGCTCGGTGCACACAAAAAGGTGAAAAATAGAGTGATGCCCGAAAAGCAAGACTTTAGTGGAATTTAGAAGAGCAAAGTAGATGTAAATGTATAGGGTGTGTGTGAGAGACACATCCCAAGAGCTCAAGACTTTTCGTAAGGGTAAGGGGTTTAAAAATCAACTAAAATCCACTGAACACCGGACTAGTCCGTTCATGGACCGGACTCGTCCGGTCAGCTTACTGGAATGCAACCGAACAAGTCCGGTTTTAGACCGGACTAGTCCACTCATGTTTCTATTGTTCTCTTTAGAGGACTGCGGACTAGTCCATCCATGCGACAGGACTAGTCCGCTAAACTTTCTGGAACCCCACTTCACATAGCACCGGACAAGTCCAGTTTTAGAACGGACTAGTCCGGTTAACCCACTGGAAGTAGACCGGACAAGTCCGATCATATACCGGACTAGTCCGGTATTAGGTTTTACAACGATAACTTTCTGGAAACCATATAAATTGGTGATCCACGGCCTTCCAACAAGAGAACACGACTCATACTGCTGGAAACAAAAACCCTAGCGCCGCCCCCTGTCCCAAGAGCCCAAAAACACATCTCCCCACACATCTAAGGTGCAAAAAGGTGAAAATCAATCAAACACTTGGATTTGTGATTGGGAGATCGTCGTTCCTTCGTTGTGAGCTCTTGGGCTTTGATCTCTCTACACTCATATTCTGCATTGTAATCTTTTTGAGTGTATTTTGATCGCTTTCTCATTGTAATTCTTGTGGGAGCCCTCAACGTGTGAGGTTGCCCCACAAACTCGGTGATTACCCGTGCTAGTGGAGTCAAGTCGGCCTTGTGTGGTGACTTGAAGAGGGAAAGGGTTAGAGACTCGGCTCTGTGTGAGCCTCCTCAACGAGGACGTAGATCTCTTGGTGAGATCGAACCTCGGTAAAATTTGTGTCTCGCATGCCTCCTTGTTTTTTGTTGATTATAACATCTAGTTGCTAAACTTCATAATTTGAGTTGCTAAGTCTCATTCACGGGCATAATCACACCTCACATTGTAAAATCAAAATAGAATAATTGTTGTTCTTATTTCCGCTGCTAAACAAGTTAATTCTCCTGCACAACACTTATACAATCTACACACTTCAGGCACACCGGACTAGTCCGCTCACACAACCGGACTAGTCCGGTCAATCAAGTTTTTGACAACTACTTTAAGTGTGCAGGAAACTCTATAAGGCCTATTCACCCTCCCCTCTAGGCCACATTCAATTGGTATCAGAGCCAAGTTCTCCATCAACGAGACTCACATCTCGGAGGGATCAATGGCCTCTGAGAAGAACAACGATATCCCGAAGACGAACAATAACGATGAGGAGCAAGAAGCCAAAGCCTTCGATGTGCTGAAAGAAAGTCCACATGATGATGAAGAAGTGAGACAGCTAAAGGCACTACTGAGAAAGAAATTAATGGCACAAAAGGGAAAAGAGGAAGAAAAGACGATGGGGAGTGGTCATCACGACTACTCCCGATATCCTTACAACTACAACCGTCTCAATTCAAATAATCATTATCTCTCCATTCCTATGGGAAGGCCCCCGCAGTTTGACGGAAGTGACTATAGCATGTGGAAGTACAACATGAAAATGCATCTAATATCCTTGAATCCCAGCCTTTGGCATATTGTCTGCACAGGAATAGATATCCCAGACACGGATGAAGAACTCACTCCGGAACAAGAACAAGAGATTCACATAAATGCACAAGCCGTTGCAGTAATCACATCGTCACTGAGCAGAGAAGAATTCACCAAGATTGATGGACTAGAGAGTGCAAAAGAAATCTGGGATACACTCAAAACAGCTCATGAAGGAAATAGGTCTGTACGTGAAGCCAAAATTGAGATGCTTGAAGGAGAATTGGGGAGATTTGAATTTGAAGAAGGCGAATCACCTCAAGACATGTACAACCGGATGAAGGCACTCATAAACAAAATCCGTGCCTATGGAAGTAAGAAATGGACTGATCACGAGGTGGTCAAAAGGATGATAAGAGCCTTCATGCCAAGAAACGTCACACTTTGCTCAATGATTAGAGGAAGCCTCGGGGTTTCACAAAATGACTCCCGATGAGTTATTGGGGAAGATCATAAATCATAAAATGATGGAGAAGGAGGCTCAATACGTCAAAGACTTAGCCGAGCTCACCTCTTCCAAAAAGAAAGAAGTTGCTCTCAAAGAAACGTGCAGACCCAAACTCAAAGAAACCCGTGAAGACCAAGATGACGGAGATACAAGCGACATGAGTACCGACCTAGATGATGAGGAAATGGTACTCTTTATCAAAAATTTCAAGCGCATGATGAGGAGAAGACATGGCAACAACTCAAATGAAGAGAAAAGCAAGGATAAAGGAAAATCCAAGGCTCGACGTACTTGCTATAATTGTGGAGAGTACGGTCACTTTATGGTGGACTGTACTTATGAAGAAAACAAGAAGAAGAAGAAAACAAAAGCACATTAGAAGAAAAATTTTACAAAAAGGGGACAAGCTCATCAGGCTCACATTGGCAAGGAGTGGGACTCAAACGATGAGTCCTCCTCTGATGAAGAAGAGGAGATGGCCACCATTGCCGTTAAGAAACCCACCATGAGAGCTACACTCTTCCCAAACATGGGAGGACGGGATATGAACAACCATACTTGCCTTATGGCTAAAGAAGGCAAGAAAAAGGTTTGACTTACTTCCCCTGCGTTAATACCTCTATTGATGACTTTGATAGCTCTAGTGATAATGAAGAAATGTTTAGAGGATTAAGTAAAATTACTTTAAAGAAAATGGAAATGTTGTCGAACGAAATCTTTGAAAAGTAGGAACTTTTCAACCGACAAGAAGATATGCTCATCCGTGAAAGGAAGATATATCAAGAGGTTGAAAAACTTCTTGAGCTTGAAAGAGAGAAGAACAAGTCACTTGAGGTTGAGCTAGCCTTGAGTAAAGAGACTTACTCAAAGCTAGAAGACTCACATATTGCAATCAAGGATGAGCTTGCTAACTTGTCAAGAGTTAACAAGATCCTAGAGGTGCAAGTTGAGTCGCTAAAGCAAAGTGACTCATCTTCCTCCAAGAGCTCTTCCTCCAAAGATATGAGTTCGACAACAATTGGAACCTGCACAAGCTCTAGTAAGAAAAATATCATTTCTAATACTTCAACTTCTCATGATGTGCATTCTTCCCAAATCGGCATCTTTGATAAGGAGAAGATCAAATATGCACGTAGCGCTTATATGGTCACTAGACCTCCCAACGTCAAAGATGGTCTTGGGTTTGACAGGAACAAACACATATCCACTCTTACTCATGCAAAGAAAAGAATCACCTTTGTTAAGGAAAAATCACATGAATCTAATTTACAAATATTGTTTCGTACATTTGATGTTTCCTATGTTCTTATGAAAAACAAATATGGAAAAGTTATTGCTAAATACACAGGGCCACGCCACAGGAACTCGAAAACTTGTGTGTGGGTGTCCAAGACTCTTGTGACTAACCTGAGAGGACCCAAGCAAGCTTGGGTACCTAAAACCAAGGAATAATTCTGTTTTGCAGGCTTACTCCTCCGGTGGATCTAAGTGGGTGCTAGATAGCGGATGCACAAACCACATGACCGGAGAGAGAGATATGTTTGTGGAGTACGAGTACAACGAGGATCCAAGTGAAGGCATATATTTTGGAGACAACAGCCAAGGAAAGGTCTTTGGCAGCGGTAACATTGAAATATCTCCTCAACACACTTTATCTAATGTTTTACATGTAGACTCCCTAGATTATAACATTTTGTCAATATCTCAACTATGCGACAAAGGTTATAACTGTTTATTCACTAATGAGGGTGTGACCGTTTTTAGAAGAAGCGATGACTCGATTGCATTCAAGGGAATGTTGAAGGGAAAGCTTTATCTTGTTGATTTCAACAAAGATAAAGCCGAACTCAACACTTGCTTGGTTGCTAAAACCAACATGGGATGGCTGTGGCATAGACGGCTAGCCCATGTTGGGATGAGAAATCTTTAGAAACTTCTAAAAGGTGGTCACATCCGAGGTCTAAAGGATGTGGTTTTTGAGAAAGATAGGCCGTGCAACGCTTGCCAGGCGGGAAAACAAGTCGGAGCACCACACCCCGCCAAGAACATAATGACCACTACAAGACCACTGGAACTTCTTCATATGGATCTATTTGGTCCAATTGCTTACATAAGTATCGGCGAGAATCCTCAAGAAGTTCCTGAAAAGAGCCCAGAACGAATTCTCATCAAACGTGAAGAACATCAGAAGTGACAACGGGACAGAATTCAAGAATACACAAGTTGAAGAGTATCTCGATGAAGAAGGGATAAAGCATGAGTTCTCGGCACCCTACTCTCCTCAACAAAACGGGGTGGCCGAAAGGAAGAACAGAACATTGATTGAAATGGCAAGAACAATGTTGGACGAATACAAGACATCAGATCAATTTTGGGCAGAAGCGGTGAACACTGCTTGTCATGCCACAAATCGGCTGTACCTTCACCGACTACTGAAGAAAACTCCATATGAGCTCCTTACCGGTAAAAAGTCTAATGTTTCTTATTTCAAAGTTTTTGGTTGTAAATGTTTTATTCTGAACAAGAAACCGAGGGCTTCGAAGTCCGATGAAGGGTTCTTGCTCGGCTATGAATCGAATGCCTACGCCCATCGTGTCTTCAACAAGGTGTCGGGCCTTGTTGAAGTAGCACGTGACGTAGTGTTCGATGAAACTAACGGCTCACAAGTGGAGCAAGTCGATAAGTGTATGCTAGATAAAGAGGAACCTCCATGTGAAGCACTGAAGAAAATGGCACTTGGTGATATTCTACCACAAGAGCAAACGCAAGACTCAAATGCACAAGGTGAACCTCAACGAGGAAGCAATGATCAAGGGGGAGCTTTCACACAAGATCAAGTGGAGGAAGATCAAGATAATCATGGAAGCAATGATCTAGGGGGAGACAATGAACATGAAGATGATGAAGAACAAGCAGCTACACAAGTTCCTCACCCAAGAGTACATCAGAGTGTACAAAGAGACCATCCTGTCAACAATATCATTGGTGATATTGCTAAGGGAGTAAAACTAGATCTCGCGTTGCAAATTTTTGTGAATACTATTCTTTTGTCTCTTTTCTGGAACCATACAGGGTAGACGAAGCCTTAAGGGATCCAGACTGGGTGATGGCAATGCAAGAAGAATTGAACAACTTCAAAAGAAATGAAGTGTGGGAGCTGGTGGAAAGACCAAGGGCAAACATCGTTGGAACCAAATGGGTCTTTCGGAACAAGCAATATGAACATGGAGTAGTAACAAGAAATAAAGCAAGGCTGGTGGCCAAAGGTTATTCTCAGGTCGAAGGTTTGGACTACGACGAAACTTTCGCTCCCGTAGCTAGACTTGAGTCCATTCGTATTTTATTGGCATATGCTACTCACCATAATTTCAAGTTGTATCAAATGGACTTCAAAAGTTCCTTCCTCAACGTCCGATAAAGGAGGAAGTTTATGTCGAGTAGCCACCAGGATTCGAAGACCAAGACAAAATTATGACAGATAGGTTCGAGATGTCGATGATGGGCGAATTGAAGTTCTTCTTGGGATTCCAAGTGAAGCAACTGAGAGAAGGCACATTTATAAGCCAAACCAAATACACACAGGATATCCTCAAGAAATTCAATATGGACAAAGCCAAGCCCATCAAGACACCCATGGCAATCAACGGACATCTCGATCTCAATGAAGAAGGTCCAAATATGGACCAAAAGGTATATAGGTCAATGATCGGCTCCTTACTTTACTTATGTGCATCTAGGCCAGATATTATGCTTAGCGTATGCATGTGTGCAAGGTTTCAAGCCGCACCTAAAGAGTATCACTTAATTGCTGTAAAAAGAATCCTAAGGTATCTTGTGCACACACCAAACTTGGGCCTTTGGTATCCCAAAGGATCCAAGTTTAACTTGATAGGTTATTCCGATGCCGACTATGCAGGATGCAAAGTCGATAGAAAGAGCACTTCAGAGGCCTGTCAATTTCTTGGCAGATCCCTAGTTTCTTGGTCATCTAAAAAGCAAAACTCTATTGCTCTTTCAACAGCAGAAGCAGAGTATGTTGCAGCAGGAAGTTGTTGTGCACAACTACTTTGGATGCGATAGACTCTTAGAGACTACGGCTACAATTTAAATCATGTCCCGCTTCTATGTGATAATGAAAGCGCGATAAAAATTGCACACAACCCAGTAGAGCACTCAAGAACTAAGCACATAGATATTCGTCATCACTTTCTTAGAGATCACTCATTAAAAGGTGACATTGAAATTTCACATGTTAGAACTGAAAAACAACTAGCAGATATTTTTACCAAACCATTAGATGAGAAAAGATTTTGTGAGCTAAGAAATGAACTTAATATTCTTGACTCTCGAAATGTGGCTTGAAACGTTGCATACCTGATTGCAACCTCAAATGTTACATTTTATTGTAAAAACCGCTCCTCATCTCTTTTTCTTCTAAGAAAACTATTTTAATGAAGAAATCTTGCGAAATATGACCAATTTTTTATTGTTGCTTGCCTACTGGTCGTAATTACCAAGATTATTTGCAAAAATTAGTGTCCTTGGATCACCTCTAAACTCTACTATCTGCATCAAGTCTGCTGGAACCGGACTTGTCCGGTTGTCGACCGGACTAGTCCGGACAGACGACAATTAGGTTAATTCAGGGGCACCGGACTAGTTCGCTACCATGACCGGACTAGTCCGGTCAGTCGATATAGAAGCAGTTGGCCGGACCAAACCCATCCCTCTCCACTCATAAGCACTTTGTCTCACCCCCTCTCCTAAACCCTAGCTCCCAAAGTGATTTTCGAGTTGAGCCCTCAAACTCGGAGTTTTCTACGTGAAAAAGCCTCTTCTCGACGAGGGGATTCTACTCTCCGGACTCATCTTGATAGACTCTTGCTCCTTCAACGCGAATCTTCAAATCTTGGTAAATTCCCCCCTTAAAACCAAAATCTTAACTTTTCTAGTTCTAGCTAGTTTCCTTTGATTTTAAAAGGATGTACATTGCCTCAATAGATGTATTCCTACCACTTTCCTGCCCTTGTGTCCTTAGATAGGAGATTTGATTCAAATGAAACATTAGGGTTCTTATGCCAGGCCGGACTAGTCCGACACACAGATGCGGACAAGTCCGGTTCACCGGACAAGTCCGCACTCTGAAACCGGACAAGTCCGGTCTCTGACAGTTGAACCCCTACATTCCCATTTGAAGTCGATAATGAGTCCATTTGCATCTAATCCTTGAACTCCTATCAGGCACCATGTCTTCAGACTTAGATGACGGCTCTTTTCACCTTGACGAAGAAGTTCAACGTGAAAGAGTGAGGAGAGCTAAGGAGGGAGTGATGAAGAAAAGACATGATGTCAATGTCCACTCTTCACCTTCCGACGAAAATTTGCCTAAGAAGAGAAAAGTAATTGTGAAGAAGCCTCGAGGGAAGGCTATGGCCGAGAGCTCCTCAGGACCCAAGAGGACTCTCAATAAAGGAAAAGGGCTTGCTAGTGGCCCCATTGGGCCTCTGAAAATGGAAAATCCCGTTCATTGCAACAAGCAATCTTCAGATAATGATTACACTGGAAAAGGGGGCGAACTAGTTGACAAGTTCAGAAAAGCAGAAGTGTATAATCAGCCCAGAGAGTCAGCTGACCCCAGATTTTGGAGTAATTTTCATGCTGATTACTATGAACATGTGTATCGGAAGATGAAGCATCCCGTTGTCGAAAGTCAGTGGGTTGATATTGATTATCTTCAGTCCAAGAGATGTCAAGCTTATCAGGAGGTTGTGACAGCCCTCGAGCTTCATGGGCTAAAAGAACTATTCTCTTTCAAGTGTGACTGGAATGATGAAGTCATCACGCTATTCTACTCCACTCTCTACTTCGCTCGTGATGACAACGACAGGATGATCTGGATGACACATGGGTCTCAGTACAGTGTCACATATGAAGAATTTGCAAGGATCCTTCATCTTGAGCATACTTTGGACAATGAACTTGTGATTCACAACCTGAAACCACTGGAGAAGGATCAGTTGGACTTTCTCTATGATACAAGAATGCCATTCAGGCCTCCAACCACAAAATACATGAAGCCCTTCTTTGTAGTCCTCAATCGGATATTGAGGAAGACTATAGCTTCCAAAGAGGGAGATGCAGGGACTGTTCAGGGCACCCTCAGAACATTAATGAAGGTCATAAGAAAGAAGAGGAAATTCAATGTGTTTGAGTACATCTACAATGACATTGTCAATATCTCTATCAATCCCATCCGGTCTTGCGGCTATGCACCCTACATAATGTTCATGATTGAGAAAGTGACAGGATTGGAGTTCGTAAAGGATGTGGCTCACACTAGACTTAGGCCCCAAAAGCCTACTATATATTATGCCCCTTCTGCTCCTGCCTCACCCGGAGAAGAAAGAAGATCCAAGAGAGCTCAAGAGGAGCCAAGATCTGAGGCTGCAGCTACCACTCATGCAACGTCCTCTACTCGGGAATCCTCAAGTGGCATCTTCAAGATGTTATCTTCTATCTTTGCCTCTTGCCGCAAAATTGAAGTTAAGCAACATGAAGAGAGATTGGCCAGGAAGAAGCATCAAAGATATGTAAAAGCCAACATCCAAGCCATCTGTGCCAAACTGGAAATTGAGCCAAAAGGGTCACTTGAGGTTTCTGAGGACTCAGCTGAAGACTTCACTGAAATGCCAACCTTCACTGACCAAGAGTTGAGCTCCCTTGGGTTTGGTGGTGGTTCAGTTGCTAACCCTCTACATGGTCAAGATGATGAAGATCAAGGTGAAGAGGAAGATGAAGATAGGACTGAGAGTGAAAGTGGGAACGGCGATGAGTGATTCCACTCGATTTTTCCCTTTTTTTGGTGCCTTGATGCCAAAGGGGGAGAGATTATCTAGGATAAATTATTAAGGACTTGTGATCGAGGACTTATGATCGAGGACTTGTACTTATTTTTAAAACTATTGTAATATGACTATTTACCCTATGTGTGATGCTTACATCTATGGTTGTTATCTTTTATCCTCGTTCATCACATTTTTGTTGATCACACATTTGTTAGGCACCCCACCATAAGGTGTGTGTATATGAAAGAAGTTTTTTCTTGTTAGCTATTCATTATTCTCATATATGCACACGTTATGAAAAATCATTTTTTTCTCTTAATTGTGATATCTCAAATGGGTTTCATCAATCACCAAAAAGGGGGAGATTGAAAGTGCATCTAGGGTATCCCTTGTGGGTTTTGGAGAATTGATGACAAGCATATGAGATCCTAACGAAATTATTGCAGGACAAACAAAGTGAACTAGCTCGGTGCACACAAAAAGGTGAAAAATAGAGTGATGCCCGAAAAGCAAGACTTTAGTGGAATTTAGAAGAGCAAAGTAGATGTAAATGTATAGGGTGTGTGTGAGAGACACATCCCAAGAGCTCATGACTTTTCGTAAGGGTAAGGGGTTTAAAAATCAACTAAAATCCACTGGACACCGGACTAGTCCGTTCATGGACCGGACTAGTCCGTTCATGGACCGGACTAGTCCGATCAGCTTACTGGAATGCAACCGGACAAGTCCGGTTTTAGACCGGACTAGTCCGCTCATGTTTCTGTTGTTCTCTTTAGAGGACTGTGGATTAATCCATCCATGCGACAGGACTAGTCCGCTAAACTTTCTGGAACCCCACTTCACATAGCACCGGACAAGTCCAGTTTTAGACCGGACTAGTCCGGTTAACCCACTGGAAGTAGACCGGACAAGTCCGATCATATACCGGACTAGTCCGGTATTAGGTTTTACAATGATAACTTTTTGGAAACCATATAAATTGGTGATCCACGGCCTTCCAACAAGAGAACATGACTCATACTGCTGGAAACAAAAACCCTAGCGCCGCCACCTGTCCCAAGAGCCCAAAAACACATCTCCCCACACATCTAAGGTGCAAAAAGGTGAAAATCAATCAAACACTTGGATTTGAGATTGGGAGATCGTCGTTCCTTCGTTGTGAGCTCTTGGGGTTTGATCTCTCTACACTCATATTCTGCATTGTAATGTTTTTGAGTGTATTTTGATCGCTTTCTCATTGTAATTCTTGTGGGAGCCCTCAACGTGTGAGGTTGCCCCACAAACTCGGTGATTACCCGTGCTAGTGGAGTCAAGTCGGCCTTGTGTGGTGATTTGAAGAGGGAAAGGGTTAGAGACCCGGCTCTGTGTGAGCCTCCTCAACGAGGACGTAGATCTCTTGGTGAGATCGAACCTCGGTAAAATTTGTGTCTCGCATGCCTCCTTGTTTTTTATTGATTATAACATCTAGTTGCTAAACTTCATAATTTGAGTTGCTAAGTCTCATTCACGGGCATAATCACACCTCACATTGTAAAATCAAAATAGAATAATTGTTGTTCTTATTTCCGCTGCTAAACAAGTTAATTCTCCTGCACAACACTTATACAATCTACTCACTTCAGGCACACCGGACTAGTCCGCTCACATAACCGGACTAGTCCGGTCAATCAAGTTTTTGACAACTACTTTAAGTGTGCAGGAAACTCTATAAGGCCTATTCACCCCCCCCCCCCCTCTAGGCCACATTCAGTGCTTGAATAAGGTTTTTGAAGAGTTTATCCTTTTCATTTTTGGTCAACTCATCGAATCCCTCCAGGGTTAGCGACACCCTTTGCCGGGAAGCTAGACCACAAACTCTAGACAATCTCGTATTTACTCTCGTGTCTTGGGGTAAGCCTTCGGCGTTGACCTCACCAACACTCATAACGTCTGTCGGCCACGATGTTTGCGACCTTTTCTTCCGTTCACCAGAGGCAATTTCTGAATGTGATCCAACCGATGCATCCTCTTCATGAGTGTGATGATCCTCTCCTGCTGAGTCTGCTGCTGAGCCTCTTGATTCCGTTGTTGACTCTGATGTTGTTGAGGAGTTTGCTATTGAAACTCTTCAATCTGATGCTGATGCTCCGACTGGGACATCTTCAAATTCAATAAAATCACTAAAATCCTATAAAACATTGTCAAATTTCAGTCACATTCGCACATTCAGTCACATAAGGGAGCAAATATCTTTCAACTTAATTCAATGAGAACATTTAGTTGTATGGCACATGCAAAGAAGTTGAGACTTGGGCTGACCAAGCTCTTTGACTAGCCAGTCATGTGTGTGTTTATTGGGTATGAGTTGAATGCAAAAGCACACAAGTTGTATGATCCAGTAAGCAAAAGAGTAACGGTGTCAAGATATGTGAGGTTTGATGAAAAGAGACGCTGGAACTGGAATTCACATTCTAATTTGCACAAACAGTCATAAATAGTTAGGGCTTGATACCAAGGTCGGGGTCGAGGTCGGCAGCGCGACAATGACCAAGAGCTTGAGGAAGAGGGACGGTAGCGGCACGCTCCGAGGGCAGGGTCGAGGCGGCGACTACTCCGGGGACGAGGACGAGGCGGAGGCGTGCTCTTGGGATGAGGTGTTGGCGGTGCCAGCGTGGCGGTTTCTAGGGAGACAGTTGAGCGAGAGAGCATGAGGTCTAAAATTTGCCAAAAATTTTGCTAAGTGTTGGGAGAGAGCGCGCGAGAGCTTAAATATCTAGGGCACCAATCGGTGACGCGCATATATAATGCTCGTCTTTCATTTACATGTATGAGAGACGAGCCTCATATGGGCGCGTCTAGCATTTGCTTCATTCAGGGCGCGTCTCGTGTCTTCTGACTATGAGGATCCCTTTTCGTTCTGGACAAGGATCCTCTGACTTAGCTGCACACCGTGACATGGTCAGATCGTGCATGTCCATGGTCCCTAGTTTTCCCATCCGTGTTAAGCAATGTCCTGAGTAGGCTCTCGCACACATTCTTCTCAACGTACATCACATCAATCGAATGACGTACGTCTAAGTCTTACCAATATGGTAGCTCCCAAAAAATCGATTGCTTTTTCCACATGTCATCTTCACCAGTATTTTTGCTAGTCCTTTTCCGCTTACCAAGGACAACATGGATATTCTTGACCATTTCATAGACTTCATAATATATTTCTGTTTGTTGGGATGGAGTGGAGGATGCCTCTTCTCAGTGTTACCATCAAAATTATCTTTCAAACTCCGAAATGGGTGCTTCATTGGAGTGTAGCGTTGATGTACCATGTACACTATTTTTTGTGACTCGCTCAAATACTGTGAGTTTGTTTCTCTCAAACAATATGGACATCTGCAACCTACTTTCTTACTCTGTCCGGATAAGTTACGTGTTGCTGAAGAAGCACTAACAGTGACAAATAAAATGGCTTTGAGACCAAAGTACTCGGGGTTGTGCTCATCCCAGACATGCACTCCGTCGTTGTACCACAACTCCTTCAGATCTTTAACCAAAGGTCTGAAATAAGTGTCGATGTAATTCCCACGTTGTTGTGGCCCCGGTATCAATCCTGACATCATAATATATTTCCTTTTGTTGCTACTGTTCAAAAAAGGGTTCATGCCATTGGTGCTCATTGCGATTCTAATATTCCTCGGATCAATGGTAAATTCAGGATTTTGTGAATACATGTTTCACCACTACGTGGCATCAGCAGGATATCTTATCAGTCTAGCATGCTGCTTATTCTTCTCTTTGTGCCATCGCAACAATTTTGACTCCTTGTTTGCAAACCAACACTTCAAATGAGGAATGATAGGAAAGTACCAAAACACTATTTTGGGCCCGCTCTCTCTTATGTTTCTGTTGCAGTTCTCGTCATCACTGTCGTCTTTCCTACGATTGAATCGGTCGAGTCCACAAATAGGACATTTCTCGAGGTTTTCGTACTCAGGTTCACGATATAGAATGCAATCATTCTTGCACGCGTGGATTTTCTCCACCTCCAAACCCAGTGGACATATTATGTGAAAGTGCATCTAGGTCCCCGTGTGGGTTTTAGAGGATTGATGACGAACAATTAAAATGCTAATAGGTTGATGAGCATGTGTGCAGATAGGTTGGACGGCAAGAAGAGATTGAGAGCTTTTTAAAAAGGAAAATAGAGATGATGGCGTGAAGCTATACAATAGCGTTAGGGTTTTTATTTTTCTTGAGTATAGGAATGCCCCACTATTAAGAGGGGCACAACACGCAATAAAGAAAAGCAAGCTCAATCCTATCAAACAATCCTTAATGTAGAAAAGGGTCGTTAGGTCAATAACCTCGGACATGCCAGAGAGATTCGTATAAGTGCTCTTTGTGTAGACTTGAACATGTACGAAGGTTCCGAAGAAGTACCTTGTGAGTAAACTCGGACATATCCGAAGAAATTCAGATATGTACGAAGTTCAGGGTTTTTGGGATTTCCTAAGTCCAGAGAGTCAGACATGTCAGATAAAGTCGGAAGTGTATCTTCTGTGTAGGGTCGAACAAGTACCCTCTCTGTAGGTCCGGACATGTTTGAACACTTCGGACATGTACGTGTTGTTTAGGGTCGGAAATGTCCGAAGTGGAGTTCAGACATGTTCAAAGTGTGAGGATATACGAAGACTGGTTCGGATATGTCAGCTCGGACATGTCCAAAATATGTCGTACATGTTTGAAGTGGAATCAACAAGACAGTTTAAATTAGTGTCAGTTGAGGACGTCATTTTACCGTTGATGGTCCCTAAACTCAGACTCGTCCGAAGTGGAGTTCAGACATGTCCGAAGTTTAGTGGTTGGCAACAGTCACATTTTGGGGAGCTCTATAAAAGGAGGGATCTTGTTCCCGTTTTGTAGGAGATCAACCTAGAGCTTTCACTAGTGTTCTTGAGCATTTCTAGACCTCTCTCACACCCTCTACCATTCAATCTTGGATCTTGTGAGGATTTGAGGTCTTGTGAGGAGATTCAAGAAGAGGAGCACATAGGGTTGAGCTTGATGAGTTGCACACCTTCTTGCTTTGTGGTTTGTGTTTATTACTCTTGAAGCATTGTTCCTAGGGGGCTAGGTATCGCCCGGTGACTCCCAACTTGTGGTGAGACCCGGGAAGTTTGTAATCACTCTTGAGTTGACAGTGGAACAACCAAGTTTGAGATTTGTGATCACGTGGTGAGGGTTAGGGTTGAAAGAGACCCAGTCATTTGTGGACATCTCAACAGAGTCGTAGATTCTTGTGTGGAATTGATAAACAAATTCTCGCTTTCACTTGTTTTCATTTACTTATTCTTCAATTTTCATATCATTGCTCTTGCTTGTCATTGGTCAAACTCTAGGGTTCAACTACTTTAGTATTTAGATCATTAAACTTACTTACTAGGTTGCTAGTCCTGTTTAAGAGCTATTTCTATACCATATCACTCATACACTCGATTTAAAAATAGTTAGTTTCGTTTCCGCTGCGACTGACTTCGGACAAGTCTGATTTCATCAAACTTATCCGAAAATCTCGGACTTGTCCGAAGTATTTTCGGACTTGTCCAAACCTGACAGAACAAAGTCAGTTAATTATTGTGTGTTAAATTTAAATTAGCCTATTCACCCTCTCTAGGCAACTTTCATTATTTGTTTCGCCACATAAACTGTCTTAGGGATTGTTTTGCCTTGGGGTATCATATCCTTAAGGAGCGAACGATTCCTTAAAACTACAATCACTCCATTCGTTGCTTGCATTCAACAGGAAAAGTTTCACCATCACAAACAGTCTCGTGTACTAAGCTGCACAACCATGATACAATTGTTTTTTTTAGTCTTGGGTCATCTTCTTGTACTTTGCAAGTTCACCATTACTGTACTGATGATCGTCGTCATGTCTCTCTACGTTGCGTACCATCTCCTCTATGTTATGCACCTGAAATGCAATGTTGTCATTGGTGAACCCTAATATATCTAGCTAGTTCACATCATCGTCGTGATCTTCTTCAACACTGGTAGGGACCTCCCTCTCCTGATATGAATCTCTCATCTCTACTTCATTAACTCCCTCCTCCCCATGTTTGTTCCAACATCGATAATCCACCATGAACCCATGCGTGATCAGATGTAACATCAACACATCATTTGTGTGATATCTTTTCTCATTCTTGCAATGTTTGCAAGGACAACAAATATTCCCTCTAATGTTTACCAACATGTCTTTCTTCGCGAAATCGATAAATGCATCTACCCCTTTGATATACTCATTGCAACGGCGTGGCCCATACATCCAACTTTGATCTCACGACATCTACGTACAGAAAAAAAAGGTAAATCAAAGAAATTCGAAGCCACTGATAGTAAAGATCTAAAGGGGTAAAAAAATAGTAAGGAGCAGGAGAGAAGGAGAGGACTAACCCTTTATTTTAAGGGCCACTGATAATTATCACAAGATTTTTAAAAGGGCACCTCCAAACAGGAAAAAGAAACGATTAGAACAGGGCAGATCTGGGCATAGGAAATCGAGACGATCATTTGTAACGTGTGTCTCTCTATAATAGGAATGGGAGACACGTTCGCTTTCATGATAAAAGGAGACGAGCTCCTAGAAACGCTCGTCTCTTTTTTCTTTCATAATAGAAGTCGTTCTATAGGAATACGCATTTCCCTTTTGTCAGAGAAGCGAGCTCATCTCGGATATTAACTTAACTGAGACACACCTTAAAGTAGGTCATGTTTTAGAAATGGATATTATGAGTGTTTTGCTCTAACTTTTTTTTGTACAAGAGGTGAGTAATCTAGTTCATATTAAATCTTATGTCTATTGTTTGCCTAGCATCCAACTCGACGCTCGAATGTTTTGTCTTTTGTAAAAATTTATAGGACTTTCATCTGATTTGACGAGTGGATTTTACCTTCCATAGAAAATAGTCTTCAATTAGTAAATTTAAGATTCCTCGGTCACCGTAGATGCTGCTCAAACCTCAAACTCGTGTGTCGCTCTCGCTGCCGATGAGCATTGCACAATATCTGACGCCCTGAGCTCCACCTCAATCGTGTGTCCATGAAACTACTCCTCGCCTCGTGCCGCCATCATCGAGCTTTGTCTTAGGAGAGAGAGAGACCAGCAACTAAATTTAAGAGAGAGGGAGAGAGAGGGGGGAGGGAATGGGAGAGCGATAACATTTGGGAGGGAGAGTAAGGACATCAATGACTATATATGGGATAGTGAAAGAGGAAGGTGGCATTAAGGAGAGAGAGAGCATGTCAACGTCTAGATCTAGGTGAGAGAGAGAAAGTGACGATATGAGATAAGTTAGTTGAACAAGAAGGCTAGGGTTGCATGTTATATATATCAATTTATATATGCCGAATTGTTAAAATAGGTGGAGGGAAAGAACTTTTAGTGGCAGGCCAATTAATATCAGTTTCCGCCGCTGGAAAGGAAGCACGCCAGTAGTGGTGTGTTGGCGTTAGCACAACCAACCTTAAAAATCATGTTTCTTGATGTCATCGCCACTCATCACTAGTATTGCTCTTTAGTGGTGGGATATAAGTAGGATCCGCCCTCGTGCTATAGTAACGGCAGGATTCAGCCCATATATAGATGTCCACCATTAATGTAAACAACACAACTATCACAAAAAAATGTTTTTGTTGTAGTGAATAAAAATATTCATGCCCCAAGAGAAAGATGCTTGCGACATTCATTTTATTTGTTCCATTGGATATGCTAACAATTATGAAGGATCATCATCACTGGAAAATGAATATTCTAACTTCAATTAAAAATTCCCATCAATATAAATAAAATGTTCCACACTCACTTCTTCTTTGTTCTAAAAATAACTGAGATATGAAAAATCTCAATCAATAAAAGTTAGTTAATTTTATGGTTAATGGAACTTTTAGTTTGCAGTTGTCCGCAAGATTCCCATGCTACTTTAGCTACTTTTTCCATCTTACAGAACTAAAGCTGGCTAAACTTTGAAACATTTTATTAACGACTTTTGTAGCTTTATTTTCAAGAAAAAATGAAGTACTTCATTATAGGGTAAAATTTTCAACTATAGCCTCTCTGTAGTACAGTGTATGGCGGCCATAGAACAAATGCAAAATAAGAGAATAGGGTAAAACATTTGCCTTGTAGAACCATTTATAGTTAAGATATATTGTGGACTTTTAAACCATTTATATTCTAGATCCAGTGGAGTAGCAGTACAAGTGGGAACTTTGACTCAAACATACATGACTTAAGGTGTGTTTGGTTCAGTTGTGTATTTCTAAAAATTTGATTTTAGCTGTGAGCTGTGAGAAAGTTGCTCTGAGCTGAGAGCTGCGTGGAAGCTGAAATCTGTTTGGCTGAAAACAACTATCGACTGCGGATTCTATAATAAATGTGTGTTATAAAGAAAATAACGTTTCGAGTTGTGTAATCAGTGGCATGGTGGATAATCTCTGGAAAAAGTTGAAAGAGTAATATGAGGAATCTAGAAAATCTGGGTCCTGGCAGATTTTTATTTGCACTAGAAAATCCGTATATTTTAGAAAATTTGATTATTATGGGAATCTCTTTATAGTTTAGATTTCTGATTTTTGATAGAGAATCTGATTGGTGCAGCTGAACCAAAGTGACCCTTAATGATGTTTCACTTTGCGGCAAGCAACAATAATCAGCGTGATATAGGTTGCTGTAATAATTAATTTTTATGTTTTTTAAAATACAAACACAGAGGGATTTACATAAACGCATGTGACCACCATTATGACGGGATACCTATAGACCCCCAACCCTTTGAATACTATGACGGGCTAGACAATAGATCGTTTAGAGATGGGCTAAATGCCAGTCCCTAGTTTTTTTAAAAAAAATAGTCACCTCTAACTGCACGTACTGTGTGAAGGCTTCTGGAAGATTGACGAGTATAAATTGGCACAAATAGTGTAGTATTCTGTAAGTAAGATATGCGAAGAAAAAATATGCTCCTCTGTTCAGAAAATGATGTCGACAAATCGAATTGCCTTGTGGCCAGTTCAAAGTTCATGTCCGGAACATGCATGAGTACTTTCCCAACGGACGGAGTGGCATGTTACACGTCGCCCACAAGGGACGGTTTTGAGCCCATATATGGGCATGTTATAGTCACGATCTCATATGTTTGGATGTCGCATGTCGGTGCTGTAACATTCTGAGGATCTTCTGTTAATTAAGATACAACTAAAAATATGATATGCCGTGGTATAGCATCCTTCTTCCCTGCCGATCCAACCTCGAGGAGATCGATGCTGCTGGACGCGGGGCATGTCGTCCACGCCCCCGGCGCCGCCGTGGCCTCCGCCATCTGGCGCTACTGCGGCCTCGACATACACATGCGCCTCTCCTCCGCGTCCGTCCTCCCCTTCCTGCTCCTCATCGCCGCCGACGACCGCCACCTCGTCGTCGCCGGAACCGCCCTCGTGCGCCGCGTGCAAGCACCAGCGGCGGAGGTGCACGCCGGACTGCGTCCTGGCGCCCTACTTCCCTTCCAGCCAGCCCGAGAAGTTCCGGGACGCGCGGCGGCTCTTCGGCGTGAAGAACATGCTGCACATCCTCAGGGCGGCCGGCCCGGCGAGACGGGACGTGTGCATGCGGACCCTCATGTACGAGTCGGACGTCTGGAGGCAGGAGCCCGTGCACGGGTGCCGGGCCGTGATACGGGACCTGGAGAACCAGCTGAGGGACACTTTCGTCGAGCTGGCCGCGGTGCAGCAGCAGCTCGCGCTACGTCGTCGTCGAGGACAGACGCAGCCCACGCTCGACGCCGCAGCAGACCTTCATGGAGCCGTCGTCGCCTCTCCTGCTGCGGAGACGTCGTCCAGTCCCGACGTGGTCCGGCAACAGCTGACAACGAGTACATGGCAAGCGACGCCCAAGATGCCGCATCCGTCCATCTCTTGCGGCGCCGCCGGCTCGTCGCTGGCGGCACCTATGTCGAGGGAACTCACCGCAATGCAGACGACGCAACCCGCCGCAGCGCGGCCACAGGCGACGGCAACGCCTCGGCAAACGTCAAGCGACGTACGTGTTGCAGATGGGGACACCACCACAAACGCAGATGACGCATGATGACGACGTACGTTGTGGCTTGTGACGACCGATCGTGATAAGTCTGAGGCGTGGACGAAGCAGATAGACAACAGTCTTATCAGTTCCCGAATTCCGGGTTGACTATTCCACGTAAGGAGCTTCTTCATTCATGATTGTTTGTGTTTTTTAGACTAACATTGTTAATTCTTTTTCCAGGTTAGATAAAAATGTCGTTAGTGCACGACTCTGCAGCTTCTTATTCTTTTATTAAATGATTCTTTTGTATCAGAAAAACGGAACAAACTGATGGTCCACATAAACGCCATTGTTCGTATTCATCGTTGCCGAGCTACATTATTTTTTGATTGGATTGTTTGTGTCAAACTTTTGCTACACATGTCTCATTTTTCTCGCCTCACACTGCCACCACAAGATCAGCAAGGTTTAGCTGCTGGGAATGTGAGGCGCGGAGGAAAACGGTGGCCATATATACGAATGGTGTTGTATGAGGACGGTGCTCGTTACGGTCTATGAAGGTTCGTCCAAGAAATGACTTGTTTGAAGCTTTTAACAAGGAGGGAGGCTACGTTAAACGTGGTTATATGGTGAAAAATAAAGCTACTCCCTCCGTTTTGAATTATTTAAAACTGGTTAGTTTAATTTAAACTAATCAGCATCAAATAATTTAAAACGGAAGGAGTATTAACAGGAGGATGCGGGTGAGCTGATCAAGCCTGTCGATGAAACGTGACTGAATGAGAACTGAATCAGTCCACAATTCCACATGCGGCTAACTAGACCTAAAGCTATGAACAATGACTCCCCTGTTGCAACGCTTGTGCAAATTGAGCTCCGTACGTTGAGGTAAGCATGAGTCTGACTCTGACCCAGGTAACAAACGGGTTTCCTTGGTCTTTTTTTTTGAAAGATTATTAATCTCTTGTTATAAGAGGGTTACGTATCCAAGATATAATTTTGAATCTAAACCCAGAGTTTAGTTCCGATTCGTCAACAGAATAACAGAGTTTTGCTTTTGCGTGAAGTTTTTCTTAGCCAAAGAGCTGCTCAGCCATCAATCCATATCATCCATCGACGCCGCCTGACGGGCTAACGACGTGTGAGATCTTTTTTCTGAGCCTATATGTTTTGCGCTATAGAGCGACACGAGCCTGATCCAGGCCGTTGAGCCCTTCTTTTCACTGCCCGAGAAGCCCATATGTGTGTGCATGGGGAAATAAGGTCGGGTGCGAGTAGGAGGGTGGCCTTTTCAGGCTAAATAAGGAGGATTTGCCGCCGTACGTGTTGTAAGAGGGCCGTTGTTTCGGGGCTTATCAGGGCGAGAGGAAAGCTACATCTCACCTTTCGAAGATTCTTCCCGGGGACCCCCCCCCCTTCGGCATGGAGGTTACTGTGCGTCCGCTCTGACATTAGTGCTGGAGGAGCCGTCAACCTTGCGATGAATCCGGTGGTGCTTCAGGTTCCGACGTCGCCTCACGGAACGGGGCCAAGAGCACTGCATCATCACCGGCAACAACAAAACAGAGAGAGAGAGGGGGGAACAGGCGTCCTTTGTTCCTCACCTATGTCATCCCCACTAGGGATGGCAATGGGTCGGTTCGGGTCGGGTCGAGTAAAAACCCGTCCGAAACAAACAAGTTTACGGGTGAAATTTGAAACCCGCACCGGCATCTGCGGTTGAGAATCCGCACCCCGCACCCGTCGGGTTTTAGGGGGGATTCGGGTGCCCGTCGGGTTTGACTTTTTTTAAGCATACTATAATGTTTAGTAAAATAAGTCTAAAAATTATTTATTTTGAATGGCAATACAACAAAAAATATTAAGTTGCTTATAAAGATTATAAATATAGGTTGCGATAAAAAAGATGAAACAATTAAATTATATGAAATAATCAAATTTAACTTTAAAATTATAAACATAAATTATTTCGGGTGCACGTCGGTTACCTACGGTGCAAAATAAAATCTACACCCGTCTCCGCGACAAGTCAGATCGGGTGCAGTTTTGTCCCACGGGTGGAAAATCCCACCCGCACCTCTGTTCTGCCCTTTTGCCCCATGGCACCATCTGTTCTGCGCGCCTCAACTACCAAGCAAGTTCTGCTGCTGATCAGAGTTTCATCCGGCCTCTACCTTGATGCAGAAGATTTGCGGAAATCGAAAGGAGTAGTTCATGAGAAGCCAAATTCATGGACTAGGGCGTGCGAGCGGAGCGCCAAGACGAAGCTCTCATCCTGCTAGGCGCGTTCTCACGTCGAACGGCAGCAGCGAGAAGACACCCGAGCCGCCTCCGCCGTTTTTCCTTCCCCTCGCCTTTCCGCCGGTCGCACGCTTACACATCACCAGCACACCTGTGTACCGAAATCACTACGGCTCCATTTAATACACTGATTATTAAGCTTAAACCATTAGACAACGTACCCGTGAACAGATAAATGCATCAAACCTTGTACACCCGTCATGGTGGAGTGTGGCTAACAGTTAGGTTACGACTACGCACCAGAAAGTCAGCATGACCTTAACCATCACGCGCACGACACCAAAGTATATAGTGTTAGTTAAAATAAAGAAGGAAGTTGTTATTTTTTAGCCGTCTAAAATTAACGACTTTTTTCAACCTACGTTTTACATGGTCTAATCTAGATTGAATGGGTACAGTTTATATTCCTTTTCCTATAATTATGATATTAACAAATTTTATATACTTGATATATAATCTTAATTACGAAAACAGCTCATAAATATTAAAACGTACGGTTGCTAGTTTGATGTGACGGGAAATTAGAATTCTGAATAAAGAATTAGCAGACAGCAATCAATTAAATAACCATCTCTCTTTGGCTTTGCCTATACTGTAGACTGGTGTGTAAATAAACCCAAAGAAATTAACAATAGCTAAACAAAGCGCCAGGCCGGCCAGCTCTATCTTCTAGAATCTGCTGCTCTACTCTACTACTCTACTGAAGAATCAGCAAGGGAGCACTCAATCATATTAGCATCAGTGCCGGGCCCACCACCTTGCGCCTACCAACAAGGAAAAATAAAGTGCAAAAATGTTTCCGTCTTGGACGGCTGCGGCCGCTAGCTAAAAGTCCGGCAAGCTGCCGAAGAACTCCGCGCAGGTCGTCGGCGACGGAATGGTTGGCGTGGCGAGGAGGTTGCGGGGGCTGGGGACGAACGGGTCGGAGTAGTAGGCCGGCGGCGGCAGTGGCCGGGACGCGCCGTTACAGGGTACCCCGCCCCCGGACGCGGACGGGCTAGCCCCGGCCGTGGACGCGGCCCTGAGGATCGGGCTCAGCTCGTTGAGCCAGCTGATGCTGCCCGCGTCGAACGGAAGCGGCGAGAAGACTCCCGACGCCGCGGCGGGCGGCAGCGACGACGGCAGCGGGGACAGGATGCCTGGCCGCGCGGGGCCGAGGACCGCCGCTAGGCCGCCGCCGTCGTCGTCCAGCGCCGGCTCGGACATCGGCCGGACGGATCGCTCGATGGTGGACAGCAGCGCGGCCGGGGACATGGCGGCGGATGGCGAGAGCAGCAGCTCCGGTGGCAGGAACGGCTGCCCCAGCATGCCGTCGTCCGCCTGGCGGTTCTCCTCTGGCGGCGGCGGCGGCCCCGGGCCGGTGAGCCGCTGCACGAGCGCCATAAACTCGCTGGGCCTGGCGTGCATGACCTTGGGCGACGCGTTGTAGATGATCACCGGCGCCCGACCGGGCTGCTGCTGGTCCCTCCTCCCCTGCCCCTGCGCCTGCGAAGGGCCCGTGGCCGAGGGCTTCTTGATGGCGTGCGACTCCATCCTGACGTTGAGCCGCGGCGGGCGCGGGCCCTGCAGCTGCCGCCGCGGCGTCGTGGGGCCACCGCGCCCCGACGACGACGGCTGGTCCATCCTCCACAGCTCCGGCGACGAGCTTCTGCCGGCGGCCGCGTGGGGGAGGAGGAAGTGGGGACGGGGATCGAGCCGGGAATAAGTATGGGTATTGTTCAACATCAGGGGATGCGCTGCGCTGCGCGGTGGGGAGAGGAGAGTAAAGGCGAGAGTGGCAATGGAAGAAATTGTAGACGGGAGCGGAAGCAGAGGCGAGGTCAATGACACGGTGTGGAAGGAGACGACGAGGGCCGCGGTTCTTTTTTATATACACGGCCACTTGCGCGCGTCGCCGGTGCATTGGTTTCTGGTCCCGCGCGGGGTGTCGGAATCGTTCGTCGGCTTCGCGCTCGCTCGCGGGCTGGACGGCAGAGCGCGGGAGGAGAGTCGACTCGGCTCTGCCGCCTCGCCTCCCCTCCGCGTAAAGGCCGGTGAACTTTTTTAATCCATCTATCATACGTCACCACCGTATTACCCATCGGCCGGCGGCTCACCTCGTCCTCGTCGACCGGGAGTATGACGGAAGGCCGCGCATTTCAGTGCTGTGATTACTTCTTTATTAAGATAAACAAATGCCAGATTCCTTGTAGCGTAGCGTAAAATACAGTAATCCAACGGTTTACATATCGAGTAACTGGTGATACAACAAAATTGTATAAGGGTAGATAAAAAGCTCATGGACAAGCATTTGGATTTTCGATAGACCGTCTCTTCGTCAGAAGTTCGGAATCTAACGAATAATACAGAAACAATTTCTTTCCTGATCATTCTAACATCCCACTGCTTTCCTAAGACGACTGACAAAATCTCAAGTTGTTGGTGGGTTACCATCGCCAGAACAATCTTGACAACTCTTCTTTTTGCTGCAGCTCACAATCTGACGGCAAGCCGTAGTTGGTGAAAGACCGGATCACTCCGTCGCGACTAGCTGTCACAATGACCGTGTTCCACGCGGCTGCTGATACCATGGAGAGGCAGTCACCTAGTCGCGGCCCATTTGCAGGACTTGACGAAGGGAGCTTCTCCTCCGGCCATGTCGCCGACCCCTTGGTACAGTCAGCGAATGACCTTCGCCCAGGGGAACGGCCTTCTCCGAGGCGGCGCAGCAAAGTGGCCGTACTAACAGGAGGCTTGCTGTTCCTGTCTTGATACACTCCCGGCCATGGTACTGCGGTTGTCACGTCCTTGGAGGAGAACAGCTCACAGGAGTGAACTGATTTAGCATCTCCTGAACTAGCAAAGTTCCAGATGTAGACATAAGAATCCTTGCCAGCAGAGATAAGATATCTAGCATCTGATGTTAAGTAGGGTGATGATAACGTCTTCGACTTGCTAGGCACTGTGTATGAGAGAGAAAAACAGGACTATTAATAAATAGAGCCACCAAGACTAAGAATATTGAAAGACGATGACATTCCAAACATACCATTAAACTTTTGGATGGCATCACCTTCGACAACTCGAATTCTAGAATCTTTTGATGTGATTATAATCTTACGGGGATCACTCGGACATAACTGCAAAGCAGAAGTCACAAATTAGTTACTTTGATCTAACAGTTCTAGGACACTGGTGCTTCCACAAATCAGAAATAGAGAGATCACGAATGGACCAAGGAAGAGAGAAAAACCTTGAGACTGGTGATCCGACTGACTGTTGATTTTTTCTTCCCATGCACAAATAATTCCTTTTCTAGTTGTATGTTTTCACCTAAAAGAAAAAGTGAGCTGCTCAGTGGGACGTATTAAATTACTGATATTTTTTATAAAAATGGTTCACTGCTAGAGGCGTGAGACATTCAACACAATCAAAGCCGCCTTGAAATTTATTATTATTATTTTTTAAAAGAATCTACGGTACCTGATTGATCGTAGAAGCGGCATGCTCCTGCAATCGTGCCTACAATGAAACCCTGATTTTCAAAAGCATGAATTAACATCCAGTGATGAATAAGATGTGCAATGACATTATCTCAGATCATACCTTTCCGTCTGGTTGGTAACTCAAAGCAGTTATGATATTCCATGTATCAGCCCAGTCAGTTACTCGCTTGTTCAAAACATCCCAAATGCGTACTTTACCATCTATAGATCCACTGATGAAGTATTTCTCATCAACAGGGTTGAATTGGACACACGTAACTGTGGCAATTAGAGATGGATGGAGAAAAGTGAGATCATTATATCTAAAAATTACTTAAACTGCAGTGCAGAGTTTGGAACACAACTAAAATAAAATTTTCATTTAATACAGTTAGTGCACAAAAGACTATAACCAGTAGCATTGCTGATATTACTACATACCATAATCTTTGTGTTTGAAAACCGCAAGACAACCATCATATCCAGCTTTCCATAAGCGCACTGTCTTATCTTTTGACGAAGTCAAGAGATACTGCAGCCAAACCAAGTGAAAGTCGATCAGTAATTTAGCATAAAACGTACCACAGCATGTCCAAATTTATATGAATACTGATAAAGTAAACAGGCAGTCGAATATTGTTGGGTAATCTGAGTCTGGAGATGTGAGATATATCTAACTCAAAAAGCAAAACTTACATCTGATTGTGACCATGTCATGTCGAGGATATCACTTGTATGGCCATGGAATTCATGCAAAGGAGTCTCTGAAATCTGAAAACCCTTCTTGGGTATAACTGCAAGAGCATGGTTCCGCCCCTTTGCTAGTTTTGCCTCGAGGAATTTAACTTTCTCCCCACATTCATGGGGATCCTCACCCCAGTAGAGCTTAGAAGATGTTTCTACTTCAGTGATTTGCCATATTCGTACAGCACAATCCTCACCACCACTTGCTAGATACCACCCAGATAGACTGAATTTCATTACCCTAATCGAACCTTTGTGAGCTCTGATTTCCTGATCCATGCAGACGGCAGAGAATTCAACAAAGTTTTTCTTTCTAGGTTGAACTCTTGTTTTGGATGATACACCTGTTGTGCAGTTTTTCACATGGACATCGTACTTGCATGTTCCACCAAAACCCCACTTTGTGATGAATTTCTTCCATGACCTTTTGACATCCTTAGCACGTTTTCCCTGCCTAGCAGGACTATTACCACACCCCCTCCGCAGTAGTTTTTGAACTGAGCGAGATAGGCCAAATAAGCTCCCAAACTCCAGAAGAGACATCACCTTATCAGATCCAACCTCCTTAGACATGCCAGTTAGATTGTTATGTGCACCATTGTCAACCATGTATCTCCTTCCACTGTCCAAATCCCTTATGCAACAGGCACCATCAACTACTGATTCATTGTCATAAACAGATGAATCCATGGAATAAATGCTACTAGTAGTTCTCTCCTCCATGTCCGCAAAAGGGTGAACGGTTGTGATTTCACCACTGCACTGAAAAGAGTCAATTCTGGTAGCAACAAATTCGTTTAGTTCCATCCCTTTCAGAAACCTTTGTCGCCTTTCTTGAACACTCATTGGCTCGTTTGCCCAAATCTCATACTCAAATTTCCTTGGCCATCCTTCATCACTCGTGCTGCACTCCTCTGAATATGAAGGCTCCCTTGCTGATCGAATATCCTCAAATGCATCAAAGAAAACATCATCCCTTTCTGATTCAGATGTTGGCATGTTCCACTAAATTGATTTTCTAACAATTAAGAGAAAAGTATTGTAGTCCCCTCTGAAGGCTCAATCAGTGGTAATCAACGCGTCATCTGCAATCCAAAACACCAACACAGGCCTGAGTCCAGAGTAAAATCAAAATATACAGCGTAAGAGAGATGAACTAGTACAAGGAAAATGAGTTACAGTTAAATGACAATAGACAATAACAAAATAGTAACTCCCAACTTAATCAAATTCGTGCTAACAAAAATATGTGTTTAATACGTTACAGAACTAAATGCATATGTCTAAAAAAAATCGAGTAAGAAGGAAATAGCTACTAGTTCAATTTATACAAAAGCGGGGATGGTAAGAACTGAGTAACAAGGAAATAGCTAGTAGTTCAATTCCTATACCAACGCGGGGATGGTACAACCATTCACTACGAAAGGGGTCTTAGTCTTAGCCTAGCTGTTAAGAATCTTAGTAGCACCTCTAGGGTCCTGGTTCTCCTGGTCATGTCCATACCAAATGAACTGAGCTGTGGAGGCCGGATCCTATGTAGGGGCTAGAGGGGTCAAAGCACGGGTAAAAGATCGGGCCCGTAGGGGGCGGATGCTTATGTTGCAAGGAGAGAAAACTTTCATGGCCTTTCTTGGTCGGGCTCCGGTTGAGCTCTTCTTAATTGTAATACTGTGGGGGAGATATTTCCCTACTGGCCAAGTTTTACAACCATTCAGTCGCAAGAGTGTAGAAATCTGAAACTCTTCATCGAAAGGCACTACAGGAAACAAAACAAGAAGTGCACGAAGTATTGAACTTCAGTCCACACTAAGAAAGTACCTGAACAAGGATACGTTTGACAAGATACCCACAAGCGCAGACATATAGCAAGATCTTAAAACGAACTGCTCTGTCTTAGGAAAACTGAGCAAAGCAGGAAATAGCAAGCCAAGCAATAACCTTGAGCTTAGAGCAGTGCACATTTGTACCAGTATCAGCAACTACTATCCACAACTGTCCCAGGTTGTCAATAAACCAGACAAGCCCAAAGCCCAGGCTACCTACCACTAAACTAATCCGGCCGCGGTTAATCACCATCTCCATCCTGCATTTTCCTGCTCAAAGTGCTCACCAAAAAGGCAACAACTCACCAGCTGTACATACACCCCAAGGCACCCTCCTCGGGAACCCCACCGGCGGACGAATAGAGATCATCAGGGGGCGAAGCCAGGAGTTAACCACGATAAAGGCCTGATACTAAAATTTATCTCATGAAGAGAGGCGAAATCAATTTTTTCTCAATTACACATGGTAATTTTGTGTGTGTATAAGAGCACTCCTACATGAAAGCATAGGGTGGCCCGCCCCGGCGGAGTCCGCGGATCCCGATGAGCCGACAGAGCAACAGCGAAAACAGCGCAGGCTAGTGGCAATGAAGATGCAGTGAAGTGAAAGGGCGTCCTCTGATCTCTACTAGGGCGGCGCCCGTAGTAAAAACGGCCGCTGCCCTTCGCTCCCGTGTAGGGTACTGCGACCGCTGCCCGCCGGGCCCCGCGACGTGCCCTGCCGGCGGGCGCCGCCTATTTCGTGCCTTCCTCTACGCCGACGGCCGCAGCAGGCCTCACAGGAGTAGGCCAGTACTTACATGGTGGCCATTAAAGTTGCGACCTTTTTATGTGCAGAGAAACTGTCCCGATGGGTGAGACAACAAGGAATTTGTTTTTGATTTGATCAGAATCTTGTACGAGAAAAAAAAAGAAGGCTTCGGTTTTGCATGTTCGTATAAATAATTGTATACTCAATTTTCCTTTTGTTTGTTTTGATAATTAATACTCTTTTTTATTTAACGTTGATTAGTTTAAAATAAACAAATAAAAAATGAATTGAGAGAACGGAAGGAGTAATTCTCACTTTCCCTCGGGAACCAAATGGTAATAATTTCATGCAAAGTGAACGAACACAAACGAACCGTTTGGTTGCCAAGTGTCCTGGGCCATCGCGCCATTAAGCCGGACTGATGCAAAATGTAAACGCGACGCGGAAAAGAGTATCCTACAGTATATACGCATATATAAACGCTCCTCTTTTTTTTTCGAAAGCTCACTCCTCTGTTTTCTGAAACATTGATGAAATTCGAAAAACGAAACGTCCGAAAATTCAGGGGTACAGCCGCCCATAAATCTTGCACTGATTTACGGGCTACTAATAATCCTGCATGAAATGTACGAACGAAACGAGGTCCAGAGAGTACGGAGAAAATAAATCGACTTGGAATGACATATGGTTTCGAAAAAGAAGCCCGTAAATAAAAACAAAGCGAGGCATCGGAAAGATGATAAACAGAGTGAGCATTTCAGGCGTGAATCATATGAACTGCACCGTTCCAGAGCAGTTTCGAACTGCTCCAGCCACACGAAAACAATCGATGTGGAAGGAACGGGTCACAAAAGCGAATCGCTACCGCACTAAACACGCGAGGCCACGCTCTCACAAACGAAGCGGAAATCGCGAGGCACATCACCTTCCACCGTCGACGCGGGCCCTCATGAAGGGAGGGGCTCTACGGCGGTCTCCGGCGGCCGCCGCTCGCCTCCGGCAGCTCCGCGCCATCCCGAGCACGACACGGCGACAGGGTTGGGGTAGAGTGGCGAGCCCCGCGCCTCGGCGGAGGGCTTCGCTTCCGAGGAGACAGAGGGAACGGGAGCTTGGCCGGCCTGGGATTGAGGTCCCCTCCCGGACGCGACCTCCCTTCTGGCTTCGGCTCTCGAGTCTCGCCTCGTTCTCTCCGGCCTCCGTTTCCAATGCGTGCCTGTTCCGTTCTAATCAAGCTCGCTCTATTATGCTGACGCGGTTGCGAACCCGTGTGAACCTGTCTTCCTGGCGACGGACCGGTACGTGTTGGTAAACGATAACAGTAAAGCACGTAATTATATTATTGTGTTTACTTGTTTATTTAAAAAGACTAATTTGTTGTTACGAGTTATTTAATATTGATTAGTTCAAAACAGAGACAGTAATAACGAAACCTCTGCACCTATAAAAATATCATTTTTCTGCAAAGTTCTATCTTACTCCCTATGTCTCAAAATATAAGAAATTATATGTTTCATCAAAAGAAAACATTTTGAATTTAATTGTGAATACTAAAAGATTTATAAACATTTGTAGAATTATATTCCTAGATTCATCACAAAATAAATTATCATAATATATAACCTTTTTAATTAAAATATAATTTAGTTATACATATATTATTACTTAGTTAAAATTTTATTGAGTTTGGCTAAATCTAAAATCCTTCGTATTTGAAGGGAGTCACAATGATGCAAAAATGATTTTTTTGTAATGGTGTACTGATAGACGTTTAAAAATATGGTTGGAACCTGCCACTGCAGTAGCATAAACGAGTCCCGATACTAGATAAAAATGCATGCATGTGATTTGTGAAAAAGGCAGCGCTACTGGCCTGGATTAGTCTAGCAGCGTCATGCTTTCCAATCCTCCAGATAAGAATAAGATGTATTGATACATGACTTTCAACGAATGGGTTCTCAAAACTTTTCGACCTCCTCCTAATCACGGAACACGATCCACTTTGTGGATTGTTCTTTCCTGCCACAGTCGCCTGCGTTCACACGCCGGCAGCCGTGCGCTATAACTTCTTTTAGCCGGACTGCGCGAATATATATTACTCAGATGCCATGAGATGTTAAGGCGAAGGTAGAGCTCGGTTTGGCTTACGCCAACGCAATTCTTCGTTTATAACGACATGATTAGCAACTTGTCGCGGTATGACACGTCTGGCTTCGTGCTGAAAGCCTGGGAGGAACTAGTGGCGGTTACACTTGGACATGTTGCCAAATGGACGCACCATTACAGGGCCGTGCAAGTGCTGCACGATTGTTAATGCTCTTCGAGGACACCTTATCAAGGAAAATGAATGCCTGTTTGAATGCCGACTAAAATCAGCGTGGTTTCAGTCGAGTAAGGCCGGGTAAACCCGAAATATTAAGAACAAGTATATATGGAGCGCAGGTGCAAAGGTCGCTGCGTCAAAGTCCGAACGCGAACGAGCTGGAGAGACAGGATGAAAAGAAAAACAGAGTGCAAACTACCAGACAGAGAAGCAAACAGATCTGCAGGATGGTTAAGCGAGAAGTGACCAGGAATAAGTGCGCACCTGGTCCTTTTGCAGGTCGCGGAAAGAACTGGGAGCAGAGGATTCAGGAGGCAGGGCTCGCCGGCGCAGAGGATGCAGCGCGTGAAGGCAGTCCAGTCCCACTCACACAGGAGGAAGCAGGAGCAGCCATCTTTAATAAGAGTTACGGCCAAGACATAGCACGATTATCAACCGACATACAGAGCCGCGAATGGCAAAGAAAATTAGTTTCACAGATTGTTATAGTTAGAATAACAAATCTAATTTATTTCAAAGTAGATTCTTTTTCATAACAACAATAATTTAAAAACGAAAGAGTATTTGTAAACTGTTTGCTTAATGGAGCCGGGCTGTATACTCGAGTCAAAGCGCCTGCCTGCCTGCATGCATGCCTCCGAACAGCGTGGACCGAGCGTGCGGTCATCAGCGTGCCAAATCCGCATCAATCCATTAACAAACAACGTTTAACAACCGTAACGCATCTAATCAGGAGCTGGTTATAGCTCGGGGAGATCCCGGAACTTTTACGTGGATCCCCGAGCGCGCCATAATAACTCCCAAAAGTTGGGCGACGGGACGCCGGCGCTTCACGCCGCCGCAGTTGGTTAGCCCACGGCGACGCGCGAGCGGAGCGGAGCGGGTACGGCTCGACGCGCGCGAGATAAGAATAAGATATCCTACTATCATCACGCGCCGCGCGGCGTCCAAGTCCACGGCCGCTAACGCCTCGTGGTGGTGGTGGTGGCGGCGGCGCACATGGGGGGAGTTGGCTGAGCTGGGCGTCCGTGCGCGGGCTCGACACGGGAGCACGTTCGCCGGGGTCCGAGTCGTGCGCGGCGCGGGCGATCGAAGGAAATGCGGGAGCAGCCAGGCCGCGTCATGCTCCGTATCAAAGGGATTCAGGGGCACGGCACGCGAGATGGCCACGACCACGATCGAGCCCTTTTCAGGGTGCGTGCGCTCGGGCAACGACGGGCGGATCAGGAGCGTGCCCACGGTGGCAGCGGCCAGCAGACATGGATTGCGCACACACGTGGCCACCATCTCGCGCCAACCGCGGCTGGTCTCGTCTAACTACCGCCCGTGTGTGTCACTTTGCCGTCTGTTGGTATCATAGACGGATGCACCGTTCCTGTATATATATGACTCAAGTTGTACGTGCAGCGAGTGAAATATTCGATCGTGCGGTCACACGGTGTCTCACCTCATAACATGATGAGCGCCAAGTCCACGGGGCGCACATGGGGCAGCGAATCACCTGATGTTGCTTCTAATTTAGACCCTGAGCTGATCACGTTTATGGTAACAACCATCGCGCGAGTCGCTTCTCTTCATCTACACTTCTCACGCAGCTCCCAACTAAATAGCTCTTTCACTCTCTTTTCTGTTGTCAGATTCTTGCTTCGGGTCTCGTATTGTGACCAGAACGTACTCTCGATGGACGCAGCGCAGTAGTTGCGTGCCACATCAACTTTCTCCTGCTCATCCTCCACCTCCACAAAACAATTACTGTAAGATTTCTCAAAACTTAAGTCCAAGCCACCGTGCATCTAGACAAAGCATCACCTGCCCTCTGAAATGTTCTTCGCAACTAGTCCTGGTAAACGCGATAGATAAAAAGGCATGCATGTGATTTGAGTGAAGAGATCGCTCAATTGGCTTGTATCAGTCTAGCATCACGCTTTCCGATCCTCCAGATAAGATAACCCCGGCCACTATGTTCAGCTGGTACACGTCTTTTCAACGTATGGGCGCTCAACTTTTGGACCTTCTAATCACAGGACACGATCAAATCTGTGGATTGTTCTTCCTGCCATGGTTGCCTGCGTTCTGCTTTTATTTTTTTTAATCCGAGATCACTCCACTTCCATTCCTAACAGAGCAGAGATTAGGGTTACAAAATAAGAGACATCTTTCTAGATCCCAAAATATTGGCTTTCTAGCAGCTAGTGGATTACTAGGAGCCTCCACGTCCTCAGTGAGATTTTAACATACATGAAAAACATATGTCACAATTCACCACTTATACAAACATTTTATCAAAAGAACTAGCTCGCTTTAAATTTCATTGTCTCAACTCATCACCCCGGGCATATGAACTATAATCAGACTTCTTTATCCCCTCTCTCCACTTGCGGACCATGGAGTGATGCTAGATTCCCCGGATTATCCATCAATTTCAGTGCTTCTTGAAGTATTTTTTTTGCTCCAGCCTTAATCATCACCTGTATATCTGGAGAATATAAACCTGCCCAACAACTCATTAATGAACATGCTAAAAAAATAATTTCCGATGGATGTTTGATAAGTTTGTTCTTAAAGCAGCCCTATTTCTAGTTTTCCATATTGCCCAGCAAATGGCTGCTAACCACAAAGCGTAAATCTTCCTACAATCAGGCAAATTAATGTTAATCCATTCCTAATACTGATTAATGTTCTTCGGTCTTTGAGACGATGCAATGCACTTAGCAACAACGCCCCCACACACTTTTAGCTGTTTGACAGGAAAAAACAAATGATCTAAAGTTTCTAGTTTATCACAGAAACAACATGAAGTATCCCCTTTCCATTTTCGCCTAGCTATAAAATCCTTTGTTACTGTAGCCCTGTTTTCAGCAAGCCAAAGGAAAATTTTAATCTTAGGAGGTAATTTTGCTTGCCAAATATTTCTATAACTAAGATCCGATTCTGCCATAGTTAGTTTATGATAAATCGAATTAAAAGAAAATACACCATAAGTATTCCACAACCAAACCGCTTTATCTTTCGTCTCTGAAAGTATCAAGTCATTCAGTTTTGCAGCCAATCTATACCATAGTTCATACAAAATAATAGGGAAAGAAGAGAAAAATTGGATACTCCAATTATTTGCCGCACATTGCGCTACCGTTAGATCCTTATCGATACACAAAGGCTTATTTTCTAGCCATATGTCTGTCCAGAATCTAACTAATTTTCCATTCCCTAGAATATATTTTCTTCCACAAGTATAAATATATCTAACTTTAAGAAGGTCTGACCACACTAGAGAATCAGTTCTCCTTTACCTAATTCCTCCAATAGGGTTACCTTTGACATATTTTGCATTTACAATTTTCTGCCAGAGCCCGTTTTCTGTCTCCAGTTTCCACCACCACTTCACTAAAAGACTGATATTCATTTTTCTTAAGGCCCTGTTTGGTACAGCTTATGAACCAGCTTTTTTATAAAAATAAGCTGTGGGTGTATCAAACAGTTAGCTTCTCCAACAGCTTATTAGTTCAACTGCTTCTCAGAATGAACTAAAAGCAGGATATAAGTTTAAACTGTTGTTCACCAGCTTTTCAGACAAGCTGCTTTTTCAACAAGTTTAAGCCGTGCCAAACAGGGACTAAGTCTTTAACACCCAAGCCTCCTTTTATTTTATCTTTACAAACCTTATCCCATCTGGTGTGATGATATTTTTTCTTTTCGGTACCACCTTGCTAGAGGAATCTTTTTCTACCCATGTCAATTCTCTCTATAACTGTTTTGAGCAATAAAAACATACACATATGATAAACTGGAATATTAGTTAAACTAGTATTTAAAAGAACTATCCTACCCGCCATAGATAAAATACCAGCTTTCCATGTATCAATTTTCTTAGTTACTTTCATTTCCAAATTATTCCACTCAACAACCTTTAATCTATTGGCTGAAACAGGCACCCCAAATATTTAATATTTTATTTCTTCAGCTGGACTGCGTAATATATTACTCAGATGCTATGAGATGTTAAAGCCAAAGTAGAGAAGCTCGATTCACATTGGCTTATTACGCAACGCTTCTTGTAACAACATGTAAAAAAGCGGCGAATCCAGCTCACGCATTAGCGGTGTAACCTGGCATCGTTCTTAGCTGGCTCGGATCAACATGTACATGATGATTAGCAACTTGTCGCCATATCATACAGGAGTATGTGGCTATGTGCTGGAAGCCTGGAAGGAACTACTAGTCACGATTACATGGACGTGTTGCCAAATGGCAGCAGGGTCGCGTACAAGTGCTGCACACTTGTCAATTCTCTTTTACGATACCCTAACAAAGAACAAAAATTCCCTTTGGAGAGACAGGATGAAAAGAAAAACAGGGTACCAGTCTCGATGCAGACCAAGAAGTAAGGTTTGCGGGGTGGTTAAATAAGAAGCTTTCAGGGATAAGTGCACACCTGAACTTTTGCAGGTCGCAGAAAGAGAATGATTGCAGGAAGCAGAGGGTTCACGAGGCAGAGCTCGCCGGCATCAGATCTGTGTTGAATCGAAGAAGAGAGGGGAGAACAGCGAGAGAAAAACATATTATAGATTATCAGCCGATTGTACACATGGACTCTAAAACTCTAAAAAACTTTGAGAGAATGCGAGGATGGATATGAGTTTGATATTTGTGCTTTACTATGTTTTCTTTTCGAAAAATGGTTTAGTATGTTTTTGTACCTATCACTATATTAATAGAATATTATATTGACTGTAACTAAGTCAGCCCCGTTTGAGAGGACGATGCAGGAGCAGACCTCCCTCCCTCAGGTGCATCCATTTTTAATCAGGGTTACTTACAACCAAGACATGACACGGTTATCAACATCAACATACAACCGCAAATGGCAGAGGAAAACCAGAAATACTGAGCTTCGAGAAGAAACCAGAAATACTCCACAAGTAAACAAACCGTTTGCTTAACCAAGCTGGACTGTATGCTCAGGTCAAAGGAGCGCATGCCTGCTGCCTCCGAACAGCGCGGGACGGAGCATGTGGTCATCAGCTTGCCAAACCCGCATCAGGCCATTAACGACGATTAACAACCCGTCTCGTTTTGGGTTGTAAGCTCATAAAGATTCCGCAGCTTTTTTTACATGGATCCCCGAGGGAATTATAGAGAATTATCAACTCCAAGAAGCTCGGAGTTTGGTTGGCCCACGACGGCGACCGCGAGCTAGTGCGCATCCGCCGCGGCCGTGTTAACAACTTAAGATATCATCACGCGCCGTGCGTGCCTCGCGGTTGGCCGAGGCCCGAGGCGAGATTGCAAGGAACGGCGCGCACGGGGCACGGCCCCGGGGCACTCGGCGCGCGCACGGTGGCAAACGCACTGACCCCTCCCCCCGGAATGCGGCGATGGCACCTGCAGCTCGCAACGTTGACAAATGCCAGAGAAGTCCCGTGCCTTGACCAGACGCCAGAGTGGCAATGGTGCGGAGATCCCATGTGATGACGATCTTTGTGGCGGCATAAGAGCAACTCCCAACGGTTCACTAATAATATATCATCAGTAAGGTGGTAATTATTTCTAAATTATATTTGTTTCGCCTCAAGCACAATGGCCGCTTCAACTAACTCATGGAGACACATACAAAGATCTAGAACAATTTATTAAAATAAAGATGGTCTAGTATCTTACAGTTATAAAAGTTGCATCCTAGCTAGGCTACAAGGATATTTTGAACTAATCAATGTTAAATAATTCGAAACGGAGTGTTTATAACTCAATTTACTTTTTGGTAATAGTCGCTACCTGTAACTCGTTTTTATGTTTCCTCTGAAATATCCTGCTGCTGTGCTCCTTTTATTTGTTTCACCAAGTATATAGTAGCAATCCAATTAAACAACGCGTGAATTCTCTAAGACTATCATCACTACCTCAATACTATTTTTTTAGGTTCTTAGAGCAAATGGTTTATCAGTTCACCGAAAAGTCAGCCCCAATCTGTTGACCCTACACCAGCATTTCACCAACCGTCGCATTCCCCTCCATACACCACTCAGCACGCGCTAGATGTAGGCAGCCATGGCGGCTCCTCTACCTCTAGCTCGACGCCGGTGAGTCTCCTCAACGTACCTCGCCAAGCTGGAGTCCGACGGGTCTCTCTCCATTGTGCCGAGGTTGAGTACAAACATGGCCCAGAGGTGCGCGAGACTATGGGCGAGCAGCGCGCGGACCACGTCGCGGTTCCCGTACTTGAGTGCTCCACCTCACCGCCAGGTCGCCGCAACTAATGACGCAACGGGCATCAAGGTGGGGGCGGTGCGGGTTTGAAGCATGACGACAGAAGCTCACTTGGGCTGACGTGGGAGGCGGGACGGAGGTGGGAGCTAGGTCGGAGCGGATCGAGCCTCGGGCGAAGGCACGGCGGGACGGAGGCGAGGTTGTGCCGGCGGGAGCCCGAGCAGCGGCGACCAAGGGCGCTTCGTCGTGGTGCCAGCTGGGTGCGGCAGCCTACGCCAGGCCTTGGAGCCGAGCGCGCCACCCGGCGAGGCCCAATGCGCGGCTGTCAGCGATGCCCCATACGCAACGGCACCGGGCGCAACCCCCGTCCCGAGGCCCGGCGAGGCCTGTTTTTGTGGTCTCGTATTCCGATTTAGACACCTCGCTGCATCGGTACAGCCAGTGCTTCTGCATGCAGTCTGCAACAAGCTGTTTGTTGAACTCCAGGATATGGTTAATTTGCCCTTCCACTAAATCTGTCCAGGTCTACTTTTTAGTGCAGCACGATGTCAACTTCGGGATAATACGGTGAATTACCCTTATTATGAAAAAATTGTCCCTTCCATTGTTAACCATTATTTGTGCGTGTCGCTGTTTGGAGTGAACTAATGAGAAGAAGTATCGTTGATTTCTCAAACATAATCTCTCTTGCAGCGAGGAAGAGGAATGCCGATTCTCCTTGCCGCTCGCGTAACGGAAGGAAGTGAGGAGAGCTACCGTACAAGCAGCGGGCGGCACCTGGAGGTTTCGTTTTGTGGATTGCGCAGCGAGACGAGGCAACGAGCTCAGCTTCGGGGCGGTCGAGATAAGACGTGGATCACAACGGAGAAGTGCTGAACACATAAGCTCCTGATGCGCTCTCCTCCCTCCTGTTCGATCTCGATCCACCAAGCCACCGCCCTGCTCAGGCAAGCACCGTCGACCTACGCCTCCGCCCGCCCAAGATGCGAAGCCTCCCGCGCGCGGTGGAGCAAGGAGCTCGGGCCATGCATGGTACGTGCCCGTAGGACATGCCCGCGCCGGTTAAAAGAAATCATCTTGAGATCCATGCAACTCTTTCTCTCAAGTTATGGTCCTGGATCCCACAACCACCTAGAGGCAGGAAAAGAGCCAAACCTGCGTGGCAAACTGGTTAAGAGCAACGGACACGGAAAACCGGAATGGTTTCCGTCAACTGACGCGGACTACGGATGAGCTTGAAATCGAGCCCAACATTCTGAGATGCTCAGAGCCCAACATGCTGAAACGCACGAGCGGTGTTGGGCTCGCGGTCCGGGAAATAGTGTGCGACTCTGGAGCATTTGAGTCCGTAACAATCGCCCGGCTATTACCAAACTGGAGGTTCACGGAACCGTCGATGGCCCGACGCAGCGCGAGGTTGGACCGGGCGGGAAAACCTACTGGGCCACCGGTAAGAGGGAGGGAAACGGCCCACGACATCCCCTCGCCTCCTGCTGCTTCAATTCGGCCGTCTTGCGCCAGGACCCACGGGCCACGGCCTACTACTCGGCAACAAGATGGTCGATGACTTGGACATGAACCGGGACGTGAAGCTTCCTTTAAGTTCCACCAGGCCGTACCCTGCTTTTCTAGAGGCCTCTACTCCTCACTGGTCCCATTGAACCTGTAAAGCAGGGCGCTTTGTTTCCGGTCAGCCACGCGAGGCTAGCCCCTCACCCCGTTTTCTTTTTCGAATGAATGCCGCTTTTTTTTCGAATCCCAGGCAGAAGATACCGCTGCTGCTGTACGTGTAATCTGGCGAAGCTCGAAACCGCCACCGGACCCTCCGAAACGGCTGGTATGTGCCAGAATTTCTCCTGTTTTAGACTGGCGATCGAAACTCCAAACCGCCGTCACGAACCATCTGAAATTGGTCGTGTTCTATGTCCACGATCGAAAGCCAGAAGTCGCTGGAGTTTAGGCGTGGGGAAAACTCCAAACTGCTCACTCTGGAATTACTTACTGCCGTTTATCAAGCAAGGCGAGACTCACTTTACTGACGCCACAGCGCTCTGAAATCGACCGGGGGCGAGACGCATGCATATCGTATCATGCGCCCATCCCATGCGTGCCTCCTAAAAAGCATTCTACGAATCATGACCCCCACGCTCCGCGGAGGAAAAAAAAACGCATAGAACAAGAACAGCGTCGCAATGCACGCGCCTATCGACCAATGCATGAATCCGCCTACGGATCACGACGGCATCGCCGATGCATGCATCTGTCCGTGAGCGGCTACGAGTAGTCTCGATGACCTCTTCGGTGACTAAGAACCCTGAACTTAATTACACGGTGGTCACCAAGCCGATGTGGGCTCGCTGCGTGAGAGTATGAACCACAGAAAACCGAGAGTTTTCATACGCGCCGCGACAGAAGCGAACGAAGTCTCGTCAGGAACCAATTTTTTGGAAGCGCGTGAGAATCTCATCTGCGCGAATGGAGAATATTAATACACGCCACGGCCGAGGAGGAGAGACAGACGACACGGGTCGAAGCGTGCGTGCATATGCCTCGATCGTCTAAATTCTTCACAGTACGCACAGTCATACGCACGCACAAAGCAGTCGCAGACTCGCAGAGAATAGTAGGTACAGCACTACATTTGCAGCTACAGATCAGAACCGCGTCACGTGCTCCTTACCTAATGTTCCCTTAATCTATCTAAGAAAAGCAAGATCATATGCCAGGCACAGTCAACCTTTTTCTTGTGAGAGCAGATGAGAGCGTTTGTAATACACCGTACCGTCAGCACACCGTGACACACTCATGTCGTTACCTGCTTGTGATTCTGCGAGGAGAGAGGCTGCAAGCACCGCAGAAGGTTAAAAAAAAGGAAAAGCAGCCATACGAGAAAAACTGTTGGCCATGTAAAAAGTACAAGCACCGGTACTGAGAAACAGAATGCGCTATCTTCATGGTCATGTGCAGCGCGGAGATGGCATCGTTTCAACACCACCATCTATCTCTTGTCAAAGCATATTTCCGTACATTATTAGCACGCTGCTTTTCACGTGATTTCAGGGCACCGCCATGCCGCCAAACCTACTAGCTGAGGAAGGACCGAAGGAGCAGCAACTTGTAGATAGGTCTGCCTAACCAGAATAAGAGAGCTATATAGAGCTAGCTAGATCAGTGGTCCGTGGCTAGGTCCATGAAAGTGCGGTAGAAAAGCACCATGGTAATTATTGCCTACTACTGGTGATGGTTGCTTCATGTAAAAACAAACAGATTTGTAAACTTGATCTTATTTCAAAATATTTATTCTCAACGTAAAAATCCTATAAATTTTATGGAAAACCATCTTAGCCTAATAAGCAGTTGTAAGGGCAAAAGAGAAACACTGCTAATAACACACACATCTTTTGGTAAAAGAAAAACTCTTTCTCTAAACTGTTGAAGAAATTGCTAGTAGGACGAGTGGACGACTCCACCGACAGGTGCGGTTCACCGAGACCGTCTGTTTATAACTCTCCACATATTTGTTTATATATATATAAAAGCTATTATTGGAAGTATTGATGGCGTGCCAGACGGCTCTAGTACCGAGTGCATGCCGTGCGTTCTTTTCGGGAGTTTTTCTCGTGGCCAGGTCAGTATCGACGAGCGGAGCAGGGGCATCTCGATTTCTGGCAGAGGATTTTGCCTGTTTTTCCGCGGTTTGGCGAGAGGAAGAGGATAGTTGCCTCAGCCTTTTCAGGAAGGAACATGGATCGCTGGAAGAGGACTTTATTCAGGTGAGTGCGCATGTTTCGTCACTCATCTATGGGCAACAAACATCCGCTCTGTTTAGTTTTTGCAGAACGTGTATGGTATATTTTGTATCTATACCTTGAATGTATCTACATTTGACACTCTTTTTTCTTGCCGGAGGAGTTGATGTCAGTACGGTAATACTTAACTGCACTGTGAGATGGAGCAGATCCTCCTTTACTACAATTTTTTTCCCTGAAACAGACTCCTAGCTACCAACATTTCATGAAAGGATTTTTCCCAGATGAATGACAGTTTGATTTTTATAGAATCGTATCTGCATGAAAGGTATGGTTTTTAACATCTATCGGCCCCAGTTGGGTAACTGTACTGTACATAGTCCAGCCATTTGCATGCAAACAAACATCACCGCATGAAAGTCTCGATCACTACAGAACAAGTAGACAGCACCTGCTCCAGGAAGGGCCCCGCCCCGGGTAATTATCTTCACGTCAACCGGTTCGGACTGGCCGGGTCGGTGAGCCGTGAACCCAGGCGAGCAACAGTGAAGCTGCGTCCCCCACATGCGCGCCGGACCCAGTGCCGCGCGCGCGGTCACGGAGCACCCGAAGCCCCGTCTCCCGCTCCCGCTCCCGCTCCCAGGTGTATATAAGCAGCGGCAGGGGTGGCGTTCTCCTCAGACCACCGCACTGACTGAAGCAGTGAGTGAGGAGAGTGAGAGAGAGGAGGAATGGGTGGCAAGGCAGCGCTGGTCCTGGCCCTGGTGGCAGTCAGCCTGGCCGTGGAGACCCACGCCGATAGCGGCTACGGCGGCGGGTACGGCCCGACCCCCACGACGCCGACGCCGACGCCGGCCGTCCCGTCGCCAACCCCGAAGCCACCCAAGGGGCACAACAAGCCGCCTAAGGGGCACAAGCCGCCCAAGGCGAAGCCGTCGCCGTCGTACCAGCCGCCGAGCTCCGGCGGCCACAAGCCAAAGCCGACCCCGAAGCCAAAGCCCACGCCACCCACGTACACTCCCACGCCTAAGCCGACGCCGCCCACGTATACTCCCACGCCTAAGCCCACGCCACCCACCTACACTCCGACGCCCAAGCCGACGCCGCCCACCTACACTCCGACGCCCAAGCCGACGCCGCCCACCAACACTCCGACGCCCAAGCCGACGCCGCCGACATACACTCCGACGCCCAAGCCGACGCCGCCGACGTACACTCCGACGCCTAAGCCCACGCCGCCGACGTACACACCGACGCCGAAGCCCACGGCGCCGACGTACACACCGACGCCGAAGCCCACGCCGCCGACGTACACTCCGACGCCCAAGCCCACGCCGCCGACGTACACTCCGACGCCCAAGCCCACGCCGCCGACGTACACTCCGACGCCCAAGCCCACGCCACCCACCTACACTCCGACACCCAAGCCGACGCCGCCGACGTACACTCCGACACCCAAGCCGACGCCGCCGACCCACACTCCGACTCCCAAGCCGACGCCACCGACCCACACTCCGACACCCAAACCCACGCCGCCGACGTACACTCCGGCGCCAAAGCCAACTCCGCCAACCCACACCCCTTCCCCAAAGCCGCCAAAGCCAACTCCGCCAACCTACACGCCGAACCCCAAACCCACTCCCTCGACGCCCAAGCCCACTCCGCCGCCGACGTCCTACAAACCCAGCCCGCCGCCGCCGCCGCCCTACTACAACTGAGAGACACTGCTGTCGAGACCGGAGCATAGGTATTAAACCATAACCACTAACGTTTTCTATTCCCTGCACTCATGTCTCCAACGATGATTGATCTGATAAACGGGCGTTTCTTCCTCTTTCTTTGTCGTACAGAAGGTGGCCGAACGAAGAGATGCGCGCCAGAGCCAACAGACCAAGCTCATAAGCTGAGATAGAGGCGTTGAGCTTCCTCGTCTTCTGCTTGCTGGCAAGGGCCAACCTTATCCTAGCTAGAGGAGAATAACGCAGAGTGCTGCTCCCTCTGTTTCCGTTTGTCCTGCTTAATCTGTCTTCGTCTTTGGTTCATGACAGCCGTATTGTGTGAGTAATGGGTGTTGTACTGTGGCGTTACTGTGAAACCATATTACCTTTGGAAACGCAAGCCTGCTATTTTATCTACTGTTCCAACGCTAGCTGTGACGCTTACGCAGCTTTCGTGCTCGATCTTTTTCTATCGCACGGCAAGACAAGACGTGATGTTTCCAGAGAGAGGAGATGCTTAGACGACGCTGTGCGTAGCTCAGGTTTCACAGTACGCACTTCGTCGAGATAACGATAATTTATTTGAGCCCGAGCTATGCCTATCCTCTGAGGACGCAGCATGCAGGCCCCAGTCTGCAGCGAAGCGAGCGGTCACGCGCTGCTCCGGTTCGGGACAGCACCCACCCATGCACAGATATCATAATACCTATACAAAATACTCATATGAATCGTCGGTTGGATTTGATATATATACTGTACTACTCTCCATCCAATAGTACTATAATGCACCGTAAAAATGGCTCTACCGATACTGTATATCGCAGAACGAGACAATTAGTGTACCATTTTCTATACGAACTAATGCAAGTTGCAAGGTTTGTAAATAATACATGCATAAGTTAGCTCAGGAATTAGCCCCTCCGTTCCCAACTTCCCAGTGATGCGAAAAAGAAAGCTAGTAGTATGCATAATGATTTCGCAGGTCCAAGAGAAAAAACAAACAAGCATACTAGTCGATTCATCAGAAAAAAAAAGGAAGAAACATCGATCGTTTTCATATGGTCACGTAGGCGTGTCGACAAATGTCAGAGAGGTCGTCCCTGGATCGGAATTACCTTGGGGAAAGGAAACTTTGCCTGCTGGCACACCACTCACTGTCAAAAGCACGGACATGCAAAGGTGAAAGCAAAGAAATCTTACTACGTGGAATGTGCTGTACGAGGAAAGCGAGCACTCACTGGCAAGTGATAGCCACCGGTCGACGGACGCAGTAAAAAGGGGAGAAGAGAAAAAAACGTGTACGTGCCATATGTAGTATATAGGGTAGGTCAAACTAAGGGGCACACACAGGACAAGTTGCTGCGGATCGGCCAAACTTGTCAGGCCCCCACGCTTGCAGCATGCAATAGAACGGGGTGGGGGGGGGGGGGGAGGAGGAGTTTCGAGGCAATGAGCAGGGCACGACACGAGTCCGGCGAGACGACACGATCCTCACAGACCACGAGATGCAGGGTCGGGTCGGGTCGGGTCGGGTCCTGTCACCAAAGACTGCCGCAGAGTGGGGGTGCGACAGCTGCTGAGGCAACAGCAGCGCCATCCGTCCGACGATGGACCGTCAGACGCGGATGCATCTGGCGGCCAAGAGGCCACCGCACGCGTTCACGTCGACGGCACCGGCGGACACGAGGATAGCTGGGGCGCGCGGGGTCAGGACGCGTGCCGTGACGCGACGAAACAGCCGGCAGACAGTAGTGGGATCTCGATTAAACTTATCCGAGTGCGATGCGGAGAACGAAACAAGCTCGCTGCGATTTGATTAGTACTTCGTACTACTGGTGAAGGGACCGGGGAGTAGGGGGGGCGAACGACCCCGCGCGCGGGTATGGCGGAGAAGCCGACAACCATCATAGATCAGAGGCCAAGACGCACGGACGACAGGGCGACATGGCGGGAGCGTTTTCCGACGCGATCATTGTCGGCCTCCTCTCTTCTTCCGCGTAACCCGCGGCCCGCCGCGATTCAGGGCGTGGCGAGACGCCCGAGTCGTGTCCGAGCTAGCCGAGAGGCACTCTGCCACTCTGTTCCCCGGGAGAAGAGCACGGTTTACTTGCATGAGAATCGGGGTAGCGCACGAAAGAAGCGTCGTATCTACCGTACAAGTTGGTTCGTGCAACAAATGGGCCAGAAAACTTTGTACACGACTTGCTGTTCTGCCCACCGTTCTGAGATGCCAACTCAGGGAACCGATCTAGTGGCGCCTAAACTACGTCCTCGTGCAAAAGTTCCAGACCTCACCGTCGCCATCAGATCCACCTAAACCACTACTACGCGTTTGCCTTTTCGGTTGACCTTGCGTTGCCAGCACACCGGACAGTGCCGTTCATGCTGGGGCTTTCTGCTGCTTGGTTCCGCCTAACATTCGCTACGGCATCTCGTACACCTCACATGGTTCCACGCACAATTACCTAATATATATATGCATTATGATTGTCTTTTAGCAGTTAACGGGGATATGCGACAGTGACAGGGCTTTGGCTTGTAAAAGCAACTCACCTGGCCGGTGGAACTGACTGTAGTGGTAAAAATTATTTGCCACGCACTCTGCATCTCGTTCTGAAAGTCCTAGACTGCAGTGAAATAAACAACAGCAGGACATGTAAGATCTGGATTTGGGTGGCGCCATCGAGGTCGTGGGTAGTATCTCAATTTCCGCTGGACGACAGAGACACAACTCTATTCACTTTAGCTACGCGGGTCACCGTGTATAATAGGAGAATGGCTACATTTTGGACCTCGAGCTAGCTTCATGGTGTCTCATCAGCAGCAAGATTCCGAGAGCTATTCGCAGCATGATGGGGCAGGTATAGATATAAGACACCTCACATAATCTAATCTTGCAGCTACTACATCAGATAGCCTCGTTGTTGACGATGCCGACAGACGTGGGGTATGACCTAGGAGATGAGCGAGCAAATGACATCATCTAGAGAGCGTCGGCCAACGGGGAGTACACGGCGAGGTCAGCATACTCTCTACAATTTGTCGGAAGCACTGTCTCAATATTCCCAAAGGTAATATGAAGACTATGGACACTCGCACGCTGCAAGATCTTCATTTGGCTACTGTTGCAAGACCGCATGTGGACAGCTAACCGGTTACAGTTAAGAGGCTGGCCAAACTCGTACTTCTGCCCTTTGTGCTACAAAAATCTTGAAACCAGCATCCACCTGTTAATCGAGTGCACACTTGCAAGACAACATTGGGCTGGCGTGGCTCAATGGACCAAAGCATCATCGCTGCGCCCGTTGGAGTGGAAACAAGAACAAGACATGCTGCTATGGTTCCAGGGATTGGCCACTCGACCGAAATAACAGAAGAAGGGCCTCCGATCATTGGCGGTTATGGTGTGTTGGACCATTTGGCGTGAACGGAACAGAAGAATTTTTTAATCGAAGGAAGCAGATGCTCACGCTCTACTGGAAGAGACCAAGGAGCAAACGAGCTTATGGAGCAGGGCAGGGGCGCTCTCCTTGGTACAATTCACATGTAGAATCAATCACTGAAAATCTGTTGTTAGGAGTACAATTCTTAGGGACTATTGCACACCTTGTGCTGCATCTGAATTTTTCTCTCTGTACTATACTATCTCCTTCTTAATATACTGCCCTTTGCAGCCTTTCTAAAAAAAGGATATGGGGATTGCAAGTAGTCTTGCTGGAGAATAACAACCATGAAGAAGAATTCGCAGCAATCGTGACAAGGGAGCCATGCACAGCTGAGACTGAGAATTGGCCTGCCAAAGTGGGAATGAAGTAAAGTTCAGAGGTAAACACGCAGAAACTGCTATAGTTTCAGAGATGGTGCATATTCACAAGCCTGTACCAGAGCAAGTCTAAGCATGATCCGGAAATATGGCAAGATTGCAGAAGTCGTCAAGTGCATACCTACTCTATCAAAAGATATAAGCATTTCTGAGTTTGGTCAAAGTCTAGATTTTCTAACTTTATGGCTATCAATTGTGACTTTCTTGTAATGTTTGATCGTATATAATGGTGTTATGCAATTTTTATACCTAAAATAATTTATTTTTACAGCTATTTTTATATAACGTTAAAAATATTTGACTTTAACCAAACTCAAAAGTGCTTATTTTTTTCCGATGTAGGGAGTATGTAGAACGCCAGCACCGTAGTACATTCAGTAATTCACCCATCCAATCACCCTTACATGCGATTCAGCCAGCCATCCACTGTCCATAGGATTCTTCAGTCCAAGGTCCTGCAAGGTGAAAGCCCACTCCGCTTGGTTTGGTCCAAGCACACCTGCAGCCGTACAACAAAGACCAATAAGAAACTCCTAGCCCATCAGAAGTCAGGGTGAGCCATTCAGTTCAGGGTGCAGAAACTGTCGGACCTAACATATCACAGTCAAGATACGATGGAAAGTGGCTTAAGAAAAGATACGGTGGAAAGAAAACCTATACCTATACCGTGGAATGTTAATGCAACGTCAAAAGGTTACACTTCCTTTTAGACATTTTGATGTGACTGACAGACTGATACATATCGGTGAGCTCTGGAGCATGGAATTTTCTGAAGCACCTGTTCCGAAGTCCAAGAACATGGAATGTTGGGCCTCGTGCAGTCGCATCCATCTCCCTACCCAAGATAGTGGGTTGGGTTCGGTATCATCCAACGAGCTGAAAGATTCAAATGACCGTTCTATATATCAGGCGCCAGATGCTGGGGAGCTCGGAGGCAAACCAGAACAAGCAGTGAAGGCACCAAAGCATATATGGCAATCACAAACATGAAGGGCATCGCCCTTCTCATCGCGCTCGCTGCCGCTCTCTCCTCGCGCTCCAGCGCCTCATCGTCATCGTCCCTCGACGCCTCCCCGCCGGTCGTCGAGGCACCACCAGCTCAATCGCCGTATGGCGCGGCACCGGCTCAAGCGCCCTATGCTGCTGCGGCGCCACTGACGGCGCGCAGTGGATCCGAGCATGGGAAGAAGCACCATCACCACCACCACGAGTCCCTACCAGCCGAGCCACCTTCCGGCAAGAACTCGTCAGACGACAAGCACCACCACCATGGCCACCACAGCAGCCTCCACCAGCATCACGAGGCTCCACCGAGCTCTTCCCCAGCTCATGTTCCGCCACCTCCGAAACACCTGCCTGCCGCCGTATGAACGGGGCCACAGTAAATTTCCACCACCGCCACCACCTGAACCGACGTACTCGGCTATTGCTCCGTCGCCGGCTGAGTACAGTGCCATTACTGCCATCTCGCCATCTGAGTAGGATGGCAATACCACCCGCGGGTGCGGCTACCCGACGGGTTTTGCACCCGATGGGTGCGCGTGCGGGTGGGATTTTTCACCCACGGGTCTAACCCGCACCCGACCACACTTGTCGCGGGTGCGGGTGCAGGTTTTATTTTGCACCCGCGGATACCCGACGGGCACCCGAAATAATGTATATTCATAATTTTGAAGTCAAATTTGATTTTATTATAATATTTAATTGTTTCATCTTACTTATCATGACCTATATTTATAATCTTTATAAGCAACTTAATACTTTTTATTGTATTATCATTCAAAATAGATGATTTTTTACACTTATTTTATTAAACATTATAGTATCTTTATAAAAAAGTTAAAACCCGACGGGCACCCGAAACCCGCCCGAAACCCGACGGGTGCGGGTGTGACTTCTCACCCGCGGGTACGGGTGCGGGTCTCAAATTTAACCCGCAAACCTTTTTGTTTCGGGCGGGTTTTTGCTCCACCCGACCCGAACCCGACCCATTGCCATCCCTACATCCGAGCAAGGTCTCGAGCCCCCGTATCAAGCCGTCCGTGGAACGCTCTTGCGCCACGTCAAAACGGATCATCGTCGTCGTGGTTTGTTTGATGCCAGTACCAGATAGAGATACTGATCACCTATAGTCCAATACGTTTGTATGTCTGCAATTAAACTCTGTGTAAAAGGGCAGACTAGAGTCCCCATTCGGAGGGGGCCCTTCTTTATATTCAAACTTCATCTTCCAAATATAAAGTTATTGAATAAATAATTTATTACTACTTCGTTTGGCATCATGTTGTCTGTTGATGACGTCTTCTACCGGAATGTTTCTATATCAGCAGTTGCCATCTCGCCATCTGAGCAAGGTCCCGAGTGTTGGGAAAAGACGATGCACTACTCTTAGCAATTCGACCGTATCACCCAGAAAACATGTGAGTAAGGAGGTCATGGATCGTTACCACTAGACGCGCAGCGCAGCAGATCGTAGATGCGCGTCGGTATAGGAGAAGTAGACGATCACGTTCGTCTCCTCCTGAATCCTCGTCACAGGAACGTCATCACGTCACCGTAGCCGATCAGCGCAGCAGTAACAGCAGCGCCTCCACGGAGTCCACACGTATAGGGAGGAATGCCGTGCGTCGGTGTGCTAGCACCGCTTGCGCGACAGGGGTTCCGGCGTGTGGCCTGTGAGGGGCGGCGACTAGGGATGTTACGTGGTAGAGTAATCTGCCCCTAACCCTACCCCTCATATTTATAGGTGCGCTAATGGATTTTAGGTCACAGACCCATTAGTACCCTAATTTCTTATGGATCAAATATACATCAGGCCTTTATCCGAATTGTTATGATTGCCTCTTGGGCATATCACCAACAATCTCCCACTTGCACTAGAGACAATCATATAGCCAAGTTTTTCAATATCTCATCCCCTTAAGTGTGTGACCCGTTAGGTTCATGTACATTCGGTTATGAATGAAAACCATTTTCAAACACAAGTAAGTAGAGGTACCTAGCAGGACATACTGACTCCCGAATGTACATAAAGATCACATCGACTGAACCTAGATACATTCACATGCTAATTCCTTTGCCACACGATACCAGTCAAGCTCAAGGCGAGATACGTGCCATCCTTGTGATAGCTCGACTATTCACTCGATCAAATAGTGGATTCAATCTATGACTAACTTTTAGTCATAATGATTAACTCCTTAATCACTTTGGCATATCCATGCACTTTCCAATCCAACTATCTCAAGGGGCCCAGAGATATCTCTCCTGTTATTTAGGAGGGGCAAATCCCATCTTGATCCACACACATCTCATTCCATGCTTCATCATGTACCAGAAGACTATTTTTATGACCACCTAGTTACGGAGTAGTGTTTGATAGTTTCAAAGTGCACAATTACACATAGTGAGAAACAATGGCGATCTCAGGTCTAAGAATCTAGCAGGTGTATCACTCAAGACTAACTAATGACACATATGTAAATAACAATTCCAACAATATCTCGGAATGGGTCTATCCAACACCATATTCACTAACATGTGTTCACATTATTAATTTGATATCTCCATATGTATGATCCATGAAACGTGATCATTAATTAATACATGTGCTAGTCTGCGTACTATCATTATCTCATATAACGATGTAGACTAGGGATCATTTTGAGTAACATTATAATTAACAAAGAGTCTCACGAACAAGTCACATACTTGATGATCAATGTGAATAATAGTTACTCAAATAGTACATAAACATAGCTATGACATAAGTCTCCCACGTACACACTAGGATCACTGATGTAAGTATCTAATACCCATAGATCTCGTGTGCGCCTCATGCTTTGATTGTGGAAGAGGCTTTGTCAACAGATCTGCCACATTCAAATCCGTATACACCTTGCATATATGCACATCTCCCACGTACACATCTCTCGAATGAGGTGATAACGTCGTAGTATATGTTTGGATCTTTTGTGTGCTCCTTTGCCTGTGCAATGGCTCCATTATTGTCGCAATAGATATCCACAGATCCGGATGCACTAGGAACAATACCCAACTCAGAAACAAATTTTCTGATCCAAACAGATTCCTTTGTAGCTTCAGAAGCTGCTATATACTCCGCCTCCGTCGTTGAATCTGCTACTGTGTCTTGCTTGGAACTTTTCCAGCTCACTGCCCCTCCATTGAGGCAGGACACAAAACCGGATTGCGATCTAGAGTCATCCTTGTCTGTTTGGAAGCTAGCATCAGTGTAACCTCTTACAACGAGCTCTTCTTCACCTCCAAACACTAATAACACATCCTTAGTTCTTCTCAAGTATTTAAGAATATTTTTGACAACTATCCAATGAACCTCACCATAATCTGATTAATACCTGCTCGTAACACTTAGAGTATAGTATACATCTGGGCGTGTACACAATATGGCATACATGATAGATCCAATAGCCGAAGCATAAGGAATCACTCTCATCCTCTTTTGCTCGTCAGGCGTCGAAGGACACCGACTTTTGCTTAGAGTGATACCATGTGACATTAACAAGAAACCTTTCTTAGAATCTTGCATATTGAACCGATTCAATATCTCGTCAATATATGTGTCTTGGCTTAATCCAATTAGCCTTTTAGATCTATCTCTATAGATCTTTATGCCCAAAATATATGTTGCCTCTCCTAAATCCTTCATTGAGAAACTTTTCCTTAATTAGGATTTAACAACATCTAGTACTGGAATGTCATTTCCGATCAACAATATGTCATCTACATATAGGACCAGAAATATAAGTGCGCTCCCACTAACCTTCTTGTAAATACAATGTTCTTCTACGTTCTTGATTAAACCAAACCCTTTGACCACTTAATCAAAACGTAGATTCCAACTCCGAGATGCTTGCTTCAATCCATAGATGGACTTTTGAAGTTTGCATATTTTTCTAGCATTTTTAGGATCAACAAAACCCCCAGGTTGTGTCATATACACATCCTCAGTCTGACTCCCATTAAGAAAGACTATTTTGACATACATCTGCCATATTTCATAATCAAAATATGCAACAATTGCTAGGAAAATCCAAACAGACTTTAGCATAGAGACGGGCGAAAATGTTTCATCATAATCAACACCTTTAATTTGTTTGAAATCTTTCGCCACCAATCATGCTTTATAGATGTGAACTTTTCCATCCATATCAGTCTTTTTCTTGAAAATCCATTTGCAATCGGTCGGTCTCACACCATCGATTGGATCAACCAAGTTCCAAACTTGATTCTCATACATGGATTCTATTTCGGATTCCATGGCTCCAAGTCATTTCTCAGAGTCGGTTCCCATTATTGCTTTAGTGTAGGTCACAAGCTGATTATTGTCCAACAATACCATGTCCTGTTGTTCCGTGGTTAGGAGTGTCAACTTTTCAGTTGCACGACGTACCCTTGTAGACCTTCGTGGGGCTGGTGTTTCATCAAGTGGTTGTACAACATCTTGTACATCTTGTATAGGATTATAGGGTGCCGAAACATTTTCAGGTATTTCTTGAATTTCTTCAAGATGCACTTGCTCCCACTAACTACTTTTGAGAGAAACTCTTTCTCCAAGAAGACACCATTGCGAGCAGTAAACACTTTACCCTCCATTTTATTATAAAAATAATATTCTTTGGTTTCCCTAGGATATCCCACAAAGGGCCCGTTTGGCACGGCTTAAACTTGTTAAAAAAGCATCTTGTCTAAAAAGCTGGTGAACAGCAGCTTAAACTTCTATCCTACTTTTAGTTCATTCTGAGAAGCAGCTGAACTAATAAGCTGCTGGAGAAGCTGACTGTTTGGTACACCCGCAACTTATTTTTATAAAAAAGCTGGTTCAGAAGCTGTGCCAAACAGGGCGAAAGAAGTATTTGCCTGGTTTGGGAGTAAGTTTGTCTGACGTCAAACGTTTGACATAAGCATCACATCCCCAAACTTTGAGAAAAGACAATCCGGGACGTTTCCCGGTCCACATCTCATATGGTGTCTTCTCAACAGATTTAGTTGGAACTCTGTTTAGTGTAAACGCAACCGTTTCAAGAGCATAACCCTAAAAGGATAGTGGAAGATCAGTCTGGCTCATCATCGACCTAACCATGTCTAACAATGTTCTGTTCCTCCGCTCGGACACCCCATTCCATTGAGACATTCCAGGTGGAGTCAACTGTGAAACAATTCCACATTGTTTTAAATGATCATAAAATTCATGGCTCAAATATTCACCCCCACGATTAGATCGTAGAAGTTTAATTGTCTTGCCCAACTGATTTTGTACTTCATTCTGAAATTCTTTAAACTTTTCAAAAGATTCAGACTTGTGCCTCATTAGATAGACATATCCATATCTACTAAAGTCATCGGTAAAAGTAATGGAATACTGAAAACCACCTCTAGATACCGAACTCAGTTGTCCACATACATCAATATGTATAAGTCCCAACAAGTTATTTGCACTCTTACTTTGACCTGTGAAGGGTGCTTTGGTCATCTTTCCAAGCAAACAAGACTCGCATGTGTCAAGTGATTCAAAATCAAATGAACTTAACAAACCATCTTTATGGAATTTCTCAATGCATTTCTCATTTATATGACCTAAGCGACAATTCCAAATAAAAGTGGGATTTAGATCATTTCGTCGAGCCCTTTTTGTATTAATGTTATAGACTGTTTTATCCTCAAGATCAAGAACATATAATCCATTCACTTATATACATTGATCATAGAAAATATTATTATAATAAATAGAACAACATTTGTTTTTTATTATAATCTCATAACCATTAACTTGTTCCAAACATGACGATATAATGTTCTTGCTCAAAGACGGAATACAATAACAACTATTTAATTCCAAAACTAATCCTAAGGGTAATGACAAGTGATAAGTTCCGACAGCTATGACAGCAACCTTTGCTCCATTGCCGACCCGAACATCCAACTCACCTTTTGTAAATCTTCTAGTCTCACTTAGTCACTGCAACGATTTGCAAATGTGAATCATTGATCCAATATCAAATACCCGTGATTCACTAGAAGATGTACAATATTGATTTCTATAACATTTATACCTGAAGTGGAAGTCTCACTCCCTTTCTTCTTCTTATCCTCCAAGTACTTCTTGCAGTTCCTAGACTAATGTCCCTTAGCATGACAGTGAAAGCATTCATCATTAGGAGAAGGGCGTGATTTACCCTTTGGCTTTGAGCTTGAAGGCTCATTGGAAACCTTTCCCTTGCCTTTAGGATGTGTCACACGCTTCCTCTTTTTATTCTCTTTTCGAACGATCATCACATGAGTGGTGTTTTTCTTAATGCTTTCCTCAGCTGTTTTAAGCATCCCATGCAATTCAGCCAACGTTTTCTCCATGCCATTAATTTGATAATTCAATATAAATGACTTATAGCTCGGTGGGAGTGACTGGAGAATAACGTCAATAGCCAGGTCATCCTTGAGTTCAGAACAAAGTTTGTCCAAAGTCTCAAGGTAACCAATCATCTTGATTACATGGGAACTGACCGGGCTACCTTCTGCCAGCTTGCATGAGAACAAAGACTTTGATATGTTGTACCTCTCAGCCCTTGCTTGGTTCTCAAACATTCCACGTAGTCTCTGAATCATAGAATAAGCATCTATATGCTCAAACTGTTTCTGTAGATCAGGGGACATTATGGCAAGCATGAGGCAGATTGCATTAAGCGCATCATCACAGTGCTTCTCATAAGTCCTGCGAGTTGCGGCATTTGAATCATCCGGAAGGTCATTGGGGTACGGTTGCTCAAGAACATACTCAGTTTTCTCTTGCCTGAGAACAATTCTCAGGTTGCGGTACCAATCAATAAAGTTAGCTCCATTGAGCTTTTCTTTCTCAAGCACAGTTCGCAAATTGAAACCGGAATTGTTACTAGCAGACATGATCTACAATAAATATGCAAGGTTTTTAGCACTATGTTATGTACCAATCTTTTATTAACAATTTAATAAAAGACACCACCACTATATGAGCATCGTCCTCCCTCTAACGACATATAGTGGTCCAAGATCCATATTCACTAATTTCTAGTGAGCTTTGGCTTCACTGCTAGAAAATTAATGACATAGGTAAACAACCATTGTTAATCATATCTCTATATGATTCTTGTTTGTTGGGTGACATCCAATGCCCCGGCTCCCAACACTATGCCATAAAGCCCAAAACCATTTTGATAGCTTTGTTGAGTAAACCAATACTATGCATATGAATGTCCAACATTCACCCTATTCATTATGATAGATGACGGTATTTTGCTTTGACAAACCTACCATACAACGATCAAAACAACATAGGTGCAACTATAGTTAAACGACATCAAATACTCAACTTTTCCGAGGGAAGCTATTTTATCATGACAAAACATCCACCATATGAAAAGCATGAAAATAATAGTAAAACATCACAAACATACGATCATATCATATCTGTGAATAGTATGGCCTTTAGGATCATAGTGGTCTTCATCACCATGGTTCCATCATGATCTACACCACCATGTCTCCCTTCTTATGGTGATCACACCATCGCCATCATGCTTGAGGTTTCTCAATGAATATAAAAGAATCTAATACATCTAGTAGCTATCAAATAAATTACATGAGAGATCAGACATCACAGGGCGACACACAGGTCGTTATACAGTTATGTGACAACCTTAACCCGGTTGTGTTAAATTATCAACACGCAGGCTGCACGAATTTTACACACAGATCATCACATCACATTTAGGCCATATCATTCACATCATTCCCTGTAAAAACAAGTTAAGCGTAGAACGATTTCTATCGCGAAACAACTTAATGATGTCACTATAGCAGACATCAACGGCGGATCAGGACGACGATCGAAGGAAATGCGGGAGCATGCTCCATATCAAAGGGATTCAGGGGCACGACACGCGAGATGGCCACGACCACGATCGAGCCCTTTTCAGGGTGCGTGCGCTCGGGCAACGACGGGCGGATCAGGAGTGTGGCCACGGTGGCAGCGGCCAGCAGACATGGATTGCGCACCCACGTGGCCACCATCTCGCGCCAACCGCGGCTGGTCTCGTCTAACTACCGCCCGCGTGTGCCACTTTGCCGTCTGTTGGTATCATAGACGGATGCACCATTCCTGAAAATATATGACTCAAGTTGTACGTGCAGCGAGTGAAATATTCGATCGTGCGGTCACACGGTGTCTCACCTCATAACATGATGAGCGCCAAGTCCACGGGGCGCACATGGGGCAGCGAATCACCTATGTTGCTTCTAATTTAGACCCTGAGCTGATTACGTTTATGGTAACAATCATCGCGCGAGTCGCTTCTCTTCATCTACACTTCTCACGCAGCTCCCAACTAAATAGTTCTTCCACTCTCTTTTCTGTTGTCAGATTCTTGCTTCGGGTCTCGTATTGTGACCAGAACGTACTCTCGATGGACGCAGCGCAGTAGTTGCGTGCCACATCAACTTTCTCCTGCTCATCCTCCACCTCCACAAAACAATTACTGTAAGATTTCTCAAAACTTAAGTCCAAGCCACCGTGCATCTAGACAAAGCATCACCTGCCCTCTGAAATGTTCTTCGCAACTAGTCCTGGTAAACGCGATAGATAAAAAGGCATGCATGTGATTTAAGTGAAGAGATCGCTCAAATGGCTTGTATCAGTCTAGCATCACGCTTTCCGATCCTCCAGATAAGATAACCCCGGCCACTATGTTCAGCTGGTACACGTCTTTTCAACGTATGGGCGCTCAACTTTTGGACCTTCTAATCACAGGACACGATCAACTCTGTGGATTGTTCTTCCTGCCATGGTTGCCTGCGTTCTGCTTTTACTTTTTTTTTAATCGGAGATCACTCCACTTCCATTCCTAACAGAACAGAGATCAGGGTTACAAAATAAGAGACATCTTTCTAGATCCCAAAATATTGGCTTTCTAGCAGCTAGTGGATTACTAGGAGCCTCCACGTCCTCAGTGAGATTTTAACATACATGAAAAACATATGTCACAATTCACCACTTATACAGATATTTTATCAAAAGAACTAGCTCGCTTTAAATTTCATTGTCTCAACTCATCACCCCGGGCATATGAACTATAATCAGACTTCTTTATCCCCTCTCTCCACTTGCGGACCATGGAGTGATGCTAGATTCCCCGGATTATCCATCAATTTCAGTGCTTCTTGAAGTATTTTTTCTGCTCCAGCCTTAATCATCACCTGTATATCTGGAGAATATAAACCTGCCCAACAACTCATTAATGAACATGCTAAAAAAATAATTTCCGATGGATGTTTGATAAGTTTGTTCTTAAAGCAGGCCCTATTTCTAGTTTTCCATATTGCCCAGCAAATGGCTGTTAACCACAAAGCGTAAACCTTCCTACAATCAGGCAAATTAATGTTAATCCATTCCTAATACTGATTAATGTTCTTCGGTCTTTGAGACGATGCAATGCACTTAGCAACAACGCCCCCACACACTTTTAGCTGTTTGACAGGAAAAAACAAATGATCTAAAGTTTCTAGTTTATCACAGAAACAACATGAAGTATCCCCTTTCCATTTTCGCCTAGCTATAAAATTCTTTGTTACTGTAGCCCTGTTTTCAGCAAGCCAAAGGAAAATTTTAATCTTAGGAGGTAATTTTGCTTGCCAAATATTTCTATAACTAAGACCCGATTCTGCCATAGTTAGTTTACGATAAATCAAATTAACAGAAAATACACCAGAAGTATTCCACAACCAAACCGCTTTATCTTTCGTCTTTGAAAGTATAAAGTCATTCAGTTTTGCAGCCAATCTATACCATAGTTCGTACAAAATAATAGGGAAAGAAGAGAAAAATTGGATACTCCAATTATTTGCCGCACATTGCGCTACCGTTAGATCCTTATCGATACACAAAGGCTTATTTTCTAGCCATATGTCTGTCCAGAATCTAACCGTTTTTCCATTCCCTAGAATATATTTTCTTCCACAAGTATAAATATCTCTAACTTTAAGAAGGTCTGACCACACTGAAGAATCAGTTCTCCTTTACCTAATTCCTCCAATGGGGTTACCTTTGACATATTTTGCATTTACAATTTTCTGCCAGAGCCCGTTTTCTGTCTCCAGTTTCCACCACCACTTCACTAAAAGACTGATATTCATTTTTCTTAAGTCTTTAACACCCAAGCCTCCTTTTATTTTATCTTTACAAACCTTATCCCATCTGGTGTGATGATATTTTTTTCTTTTCCCTACCACCTTGCTAGAGGAATCTTTTTCTACCCATGTCAATTCTCTCTATAACTGTTTTGAGCAATAAAAACATACACATATGATAAACTGGAATATTAGTTAAACTAGCATTTAAAAGAACTATCCTACCCGCCATAGATAAAATACCAGCTTTCCATGTATCAATTTTCTTAGTTACTTTCATTTCCAAATTATTCCACTCAACAACCTTTAATCTATTGGCTGAAACAGGCACCCCAAATATTTAATATTTTATTTTTTCAGCTGGACTGCGTAATATATTACTCAGATGCTATGAGATGTTAAAGCCAAAGTAGAGGAGCTCGATTCGCATTGGCTTATTACGCAACGCTTCTTGTAACAACATGTAAAAAAGCGGCGAATCCAGCTCACGCATTAGCGGTGTAACCTGGCATCGTTCTTAGCTGGCTCGGATCAACATGTACATGATGATTAGCAACTTGTCGCCATATCATACAGGACTATGTGGCTATGTGCTGGAAGCCTGGAAGGAACTACTAGTCACGATTACATGGACGTGTTGCCAAATGGCAGCAGGGTCGCGTACAAGTGCTGCACACTTGTCAATTCTCTTTTACGATACCCTAACAAAGAACAAAAATTCCCTTTGGAGAGACAGGATGAAAAGAAAAACAGGGTACCAGTCTCGATGCAGACCGAGAAGTAAGGTTTGCGGGGTGGTTAAATAAGAAGCTTTCAGGGATAAGTGCACACCTGAACTTTTGCAGGTCGCAGAAAGAGAATGATTGCAGGAAGCAGAGGGTTCACGAGGCAGAGCTCGCCGGCATCAGATCTGTGTTGAATCGAAGAAGAGAGGGGAGAACAGCGAGAGAAAAACATATTATCGATTATCAGCCGATTGTACACATGGACTCTAAAACTCTAAAAAACTTTGAGAGAATGCGAGGATGGATATGAGTTTGATATTTGTGCTTTACTATGTTTTCTTTTCGAAAAATGGTTTAGTATGTTTTTGTACCTATCACTATATTAATAGAATATATTATATTGACTGTAACTAAGTCAGCCCCGTTTGAGAGGACGATGCAGGAGCAGACCTCCCTCCCTCAGGTGCATCCATTTTTAATCAGGGTTACTTACAACCAAGACATGACACGGTTATCAACATCAACATACAACCGCAAATGGCAGAGGAAAACCAGAAATACTGGAGCTTCGAGAAGAAACCAGAAATACTCCACTAGTAAACAAACCGTTTGCTTAACCAAGCTGGACTGTATGCTCAGGTCAAAGGAGCGCATGCCTGCTGCCTCCGAACAGCGGGGGCGGAGCATGTGGTCATCAGCTTGCCAAACCTGCATCAGGCCATTAACGACGATTAACAACCCGTCTCGTTTTGGGTTCCGCAGCTTTTTTTACATGGATCCCCGAGGGAATTATAGGGAATTATCAACTCCAAGAAGCTCGGCGACGACGCTTTACGCCGCCGCCGCTGGTTTGGTTGGCCCACGACGGCAACCGCGAGCTAGTGCGCATCCGCCGCGGCCGTGTTAACAACTTAAGATATCATCACGCGCCGTGCGTGCCTCGCGGTTGGCCGAGGCCCGAGGCGAGATTGCAAGGAACGGCGCGCACGGGGGCACGGCCCCGGGGCACTCGGCGCGCGCACGGTGGCAAACGCATTGACCCCTCCCCCCGGAATGCGGCGATGGCACCTGCAGCTCGCAAAGTTGACAAATGCCAGAGAAGTCCGGTGCCTTGACCAGACGCCAGAGTGGCAATGGTGTGGAGATCCCATGTGATGACGATCTTTGTGGCGGCATAAGAGCAACTCCCAACGGTTCACTAATAATATATCGTCAGTAAGGTGGTAATTATTTCTAAATTACATTTGTTTCGCCTCAAGCACAATGGCCGCTTCAACTAACTCATGGAGACACAGACAAAGATCTAGAACAATTTATTAAAATAAAGATGGTCTAGTATCTTATAGTTATAAAAGTTGCATCCTAGCTAGGCTACAAGAATATTTTGAACTAATCAATGTTAAATAATTCGAAACGAAGTGTTTATAACTCAATTTCCTTTTTGGTAATAGTCGCTACCTGTAACTCGTTTTTATGTTTCCTCTGAAATATCCTGCTGCTGTGCTCCTTTTATTTATTTCACCAAGTATATAGTAGCAATCCAATTAAACAACGCGTGAATTCTCTAAGACTATCATCACTACCTCAATACTATTTTGTTAGGTTCTTAGAGCAAATGGTTTATCAGTTCACCGAAAAGTCAGCCCCAATCTGTTGACCCTACACCAGCATTTCACCAACCGTCGCATTCCCCTCCATACACCACTCAGCACGCGCTAGATGTAGGCAGCCATGGCGGCTCCTCTACCTCTAGCTCGACGCCGGTGAGTCTCCTCAACGTACCTCGCCAAGCTGGAGTCCGACGGGTCTCTCTCCATTGTGCCGAGGTTGAGTACAAACATGGCCCAGGGGTGCGCGAGACTATGGGCGAGCAGCGCGCGGACCACGTCGCGGTTCCCGTACTTGAGTGCTCCACCTCACCGCCAGGTCGCCGCAACTAATGACGCAACGGGCATCAAGGTGGGGGCGGTGCGGGTTTGAAGCATGACGACAGAAGCTCACTTGGGCTGACGTGGGAGGCGGGACGGAGGTGGGAGCTAGGTCGGAGCGGATCGAGCCTCGGGCGAAGGCACGGCGGGACGGAGGCGAGGTTGTGCCGGCGGGAGCCCGAGCAGCGGCGACCAAGGGCGCTTCGTCGTGGTGCCAGCTGGGTGCGGCAGCCTACGCCAGGCCTTGGAGCCGAGCGCGCCACCCGGCGAGGCCCAATGTGCGGCTGTCAGCGATGCCCCATACGCAACGGCACCGGGCGCAACCCCCGTCCCGAGGCCCGGCGAGGCCTGTTTTTGTGGTCTCGTATTCCGATTTAGACACCTCGCTGCATCGGTACAGCCAGTGCTTCTGCATGCAGTCTGCAACAAGCTGTTTGTTGAACTCCAGGATATGGTTAATTTGCCCTTCCACCAAATCTGTCCAGGTCTACTTTTTAGGTAGCACGATGTCAACTTCGGGATAATACGGTGAATTACCCTTATTATGAAAAAATTGTCCCTTCCATTGTTAACCATTATTTGTGCGTGTCGCTGTTTGGAGTGAACTAATGAGAAGAAGTATCGTTGATTTCTCAAACATAATCTCTCTTGCAGCGAGGAAGAGGAATGCCGATTCTCCTTGCCGCTCGCGTAACGGAAGGAAGTGAGGAGAGCTTCCGTACAAGCAGCGGGCGGCACCTGGAGGTTTCGTTTTGTGGATTGCGCAGCGAGACAAGGCAACGAGCTCAGCTTCGGGGCGGTCGAGATAAGACGTGGATCACAACGGAGAAGTGCTGAACACATAAGCTCCTGATGCGCTCTCCTCCCTCCTGTTCGATCTCGATCCACCAAGCCACCGCCCTGCTCAGGCAAGCACCGTCGACCTACGCCTCCGCCCGCCCAAGATGCGAAGCCTCCCGCGCGCGGTGGAGCAAGGAGCTCGGGCCATGCATGGTACGTGCCCGTAGGACATGCCCGCGCCGGTTAAAAGAAATCATCTTGAGATCCATGCAACTCTCTCTCAAGTTATGGTCCTGGATCCCACAACCACCTAGAGGCAGGAAAAGAGCCAAACCTGCTTGGCAAACTGGTTAAGAGCAACGGACACGGAAAACCGGAATGGTTTCCGTCAACTGACGCGGACTACGGATGAGCTTGAAATCGAGCCCAACATTCTGAGATGCTCAGAGCCCAACATGCTGAAACGCACGAGCGGTGTTGGGCTCGCGGTCCGGGAAATAGTGTGCGACTCTGGAGCATTTGAGTCCGTAACAATCGTCCTGCTATTACCAAACTGGAGGTTCACGGAACCGTCGATGGCCCGACGCAGCGCGAGGTTGGACCGGGCGGGAAAACCTACTGGGCCACCGGTAAGAGGGAGGGAAACGGCCGACGACATCCCCTCGCCTCCTGCTGCTTCAATTCGGCCGTCTTGCGCCAGGACCCACGGGCCACGGCCTACTACTCGGCAACAAGATGGTCGATGACTTGGACATGAACCGGGACGTAAAGCTTCCTTTAAGTTCCACCAGGCCGTACCCTGCTTTTCTAGTGGCCTCTACTCCTCACTGGTCCCATTGAACCTGTTAATCAGGGCGCTTTGTTTCCGGTCAGCCACGCGAGGCTAGCCCCTCACCCCGTTTTCTTTTTCGAATGAATGCCGCTTTTTTTTTCGAATCCCAGGCAGAAGATACCGCTGCTGCTGTACGTGTAATCTGGCGAAGCTCGAAACCGCCACCGGACCCTCCGAAACGGCTGGTATGTGCCAGAATTTCTCCTGTTTTAGACTGGCGATCGAAACTCCAAACCGCCGTCACGAACCATCTGAAATTGGTCGTGTTCTATGTCCACGATCGAAAGCCAGAAGTCGCTGGAGTTTAGGCGTGGGGAAAACTCCAAACTGCTCACTCTGGAATTACTTACTGCCGTTTATCAAGCAAGGCGAGACTCACTTTACTGACGCTACAGCGCTCTGAAATCGACCGTTGGCGAGACGCATGCATATCGTATCATGCGGCCTATTGAATATTGTTGAATGGTGCAAGGCAATCCCACCAGTCACATGTATTCATATATATAGTGGTACATCAGGTTTTACATGCGCAGCCCCATAAAACCTCATAAAGGCTCATAATACACATCATTATCACCTATCAAAAATAGAGGGGCACAGCCTCATAATGCAGCCCCATAATCAAGAGTGTATGGCACTTTACTACTGTACATAACTCTTTCAAATATAGGTAAAGTTTTTATCTTTAACACCCCCCTCAATCTGAGTGATATGTAATTAAATTCAGATTGTTACAGATTTTTCCAAAAGCTGGACCAGGTAATGGCTTGGTCATAATATCAGCAACTTGATCTTTGCAAGATATGATCCGTACATCTAATAGGTGAGATGCAACCTGCTCACGAACGAAGTGATAATCGACTTCGACATGTTTGGTGCGACGATGAAATTGTGGATTCGCCGTCATATAAGTAGCCCCAATGTTGTCACACCAAAGAATCGGCGGTCTAGTTTGTTGTATGCCAATTTCCCGGAGCAGTGCTTGAACCCAAATTAATTCTGCGGTAGTATTGGCAACCTCGTTATATTCAGCCTCTGTACTAGAGCGTGAGACGGTTGGGTGTTTCCGGGAACTCCAGGAAATGAGATTGCCGCTAAAGAAAACGGCATAGCCGCCAATACTACGACGATCATCCGGGTTACCAGCTCAATCTGCATCAGAAAATGCACTGAGTACTGAAGAACTGGACTTAGTGATAGAGAGCCCCAGATCTGAGGTGAAGTGAAGATACCGCAAGATGCGGTTCACCGCCTTCCAATGAGATTCAGTTGGTGCGGACATATACTGACAAACTCTATTAACCGAGAATGATATATCAGGGCGTGTGAAGGATAAATACTGTAGTGCACCAACCACACTGCGATAACGCGCAATATTATCTGGTGAGAGAGGTGTACCATCGTGGAGAAAGAGTTTGTCAGTAGGCAACATCGGTGTAGTGACACCTTTAGAGCTCTCCATGTTGGTGCGCAACACAAGATCCTTGATATATTTGCGCTGTGTGAGGATCAGTCCGGTAGCTGTATGATGAACTTCAATGCCTAAAAATAATTGAGGCGACCAAGATCCTTTACCGCAAAATCAACTCTAAGTTGTTGGAGGAGGCGATTGGTAGCCGAAGATAAGGAGCTCACAATGATAATGTCATCCACATAGATAAGTATATACATGTGGATGTCGGCTTGAGTGAAGATAAAGAGCGAGACATCTGCCTTGGATGCTTGAAAACCCAACCGAATCACGAATCAGGGTGCTACTCAACCGATAGAACCAAGCCCGTGGTGCTTGTTTAAGACCATATAATGTTTTATCAAGTTTGCAAATATAATTTGGATAAGTGGAGTCTTCAAAACCCGGCGGTTGCTTCATATAAACGTCTTCGTCAAGAAATCCATGAAGAAAAGCATTTTGGATGTCAATCTGTCGAAGTGACCAGCCTCCAGAAACCGCCAAGGATAATAAAAGACGAATGGTGGTCGGTTTCACAACCGGACTGAAAGTGACATCATAATCAATCCCATAGGGTGCGCATTTCCAGCAGGATTAGATTCCATGAATGAGGATTGAATGCCATGCATGCTAGCAGCAGGCACATCAGTGCCGCATGAAAATCCTGGCATGGGCCCCAGCTGGACCGCATGCTCATTTGCATGGCATGCAGGCACGTCCGTGTCGCGCACATATCCGGGCATGTTCCCCGGTTGTGCCGCGCGCATTGGGAGAGCGTCGCCCGACATTACTCCCGAAGTCGGGATACAAGATCGGCCTCCTGCCATTTCTGTGACGTGCACGTCGGGAGAGGATCCTGCTACGAGCCTCGCCTGCACCATAGATGTTTGGATGGAACTTGAATTTGCTCCTTCCATGCAGCGCATGCCACGCGAAGATGCAGGTCTGGGTGCCGGATTTTCAACCGGCGCGGTTGTCACGCGTGAGGAAGATCTGCCTGCATTTGTTAGTACCGTAGGCATTGAATATGAAAACAAATTAAACAATTGGTTAGTAGTCCCATCAATACTATTATTGCCCGAAGGATGTGGACCAAAGTTGGATGAAGGATTTTTGAATGGAAAGACATGCTCATCAAAGATAACGTCTCTGTAAATATAGACACGTCCAGTATCCATGTCCAGACATTTGTATCCTTTATGAATAGCACTGTAACCAATAAAAATACATGGTTTAGAACGAAAATATAATTTGTGTTTATTGTATGGACGAAGGTTTGGTCAACATGCACAGCCAAAAATACGAAGCATGAAATAATTAGGTGGTGCATGAAATAATCGTTCTAGAGGGCACAAATTATCAATAACACGGGTAGGGAGGCGATTTATGAGGTACGTGGCAGTGGTGAAGGCTTTATCCCAGAATTTGAGTGGCATGCCAGCATGAGCAAGGAGGGCAATACCAGTTTCAACAATATGACGGTGTTTGCGTTCAGCTGAACCATTTTGTTGATGAGCATGAGGACAAGATACCCTATGTGCGATGCCCATTTTAGTGAAGAATTGGTTATGAAGTTTTTGATATTCTCCACCCCAATTGGATTGTACGCATTTAATTTTGGTGTCAAGGAGACATTCTGCATGAGCTTGGAAAATCAAGAAAATGCGTTGAGCGTCAGTTCGATCATTCATTAGATAAATCCACGTGAATTTGCTAAAGTCATAAATAAAACTAATATAATATTTGAAGCCAGAAACAGAAATGGGAGCAGGTCCCCAAACATCAGAATAAATGAGTTCGAGTGGTTTCATGGACCTGTGACATGAAATTTTTTATGGTAATTGATGGCTTTTTGATAACTGACACACATTACAAACTGAGGAAACAATAGACTCCTTGAGACACGGAAGATTATGAATACGTAAAAGGGACCTAACAACTTGGGAAGATGGATTACCGAACCGAGCATGCCACTGATCTGGACGCACAAAATAGCTCACAAATGCCTGCTTGATGAACTTAATATCAGATGGCTTCAAGGGATAAAGACCACCTTCACATTTGCCTTCCAGGAGTAGATTCCGAGTTGCTCGATCCTTTATGAGATAATATGAGGGATGAAATTTAAAGAATATATTATTATCACGAGATAAATTATGAACTGAAAGAAGATGCTTAGAAATTTTGGAAACGTGAAGGATATTGTTGAGAGTAAGAGGGCGTGTATTAGTATTGATAGAACATGAACCAATGTGTTTAATTTACAAACCTGCGCCGTTGCCCACTTGTACTGTGTCACCACCATGGTACTGATCCCGCACAACTAGGCGATCAAGATCACTTGTGATGTGATCTGTGGCACCTGTGTCGTTGTACCAGTTGGGTTCAATTTTGTAGGAATTTGTAGACGCCAAAGCCGCCGAAGGAACGTCCTCCTGGTAGGATTCATCCATCCTATGCCAACAGCGAAGCGCGGTGTGACCCACCTTGCACATATTTGACAAGTGGGGCGTGAAGAAGAGGAGCCTCGTCGATCGCCGTTAGGACGAGGAGGCGCACCACCGCGGGAACGACCGCGCCCGCGGTCAGAGCGGCCGCGCCCCCTATTGTGGCCACCGTCGTGCCCCGCGTAGTTGGCAAAAGAGCCGACGTTAAGCTGCAGTGCCGCCTGATGCTTCAGCTGGCGAGCTTCAAAGGCGATGAGGTGGGCGTAGGCGTCGTCGAGGGTGATGGAATCCTTGGTCGTCATCGATGTGACATATGGGTCATACTCGGACGGTAGACCGGCCAGGAGATATGTGAGGATCTCATCATTACTGAGGGCAGCGTCAGCCGCCGCCATTTCAGTGGCAAGATTTTTTATCTTACTGAAATAATCTGCCGCCGACATATCTCTTTTCTGTGCGGTAGCGAGTTCAACATGGAGTTGAACCGTGCACGCGCGAGTCGACGAGGAGAACTTCTTCTGAAGAGAGTCCCATACCTCCTTGGACGTCTTGGCGTCGACGACATCGCGGAGGACCTCCTCGGACAAGGAGGAGAGGAGGCCACTGAGGACCTGCTGGTCCGTGTTGTACTAGGATGCGTAGTCCGGGTTGTTGATGGGTTCAGCGCCGACGGTCGTCGACGCAGGAATCTGCTGTCCCGGCACACATTTGGTGCCGTCGAGGTATTCCATCAAATTGGTGCTCCTGAGATAGGGGAGCAGTTGAGCGCGCCATAGAAGATAATTTGTGTTTGTGAGTTTGATGGTCACTACGTTGTGGAGAGGGATGGTGTTGGAAGTCATCGTGGATGCAGGAGCTTCTGCAGTGGTGGAGAGAGGGGAGGTGGTGGAAGGAAAATTGCTAATGGATCGATTAGTGTCTTGGCTCGGATACCATGTTGAATATTGTTGAATGGCGCAAGGCAATCCCCCCAACCACATGTATTCATATATATAGTGATACATCAGGTGTTACATGCGCAGCCTCATAAAACCTCATAAAGCCTCATAATACACATCATTATCACCTATCAAAAATAGAGGGAGCACAACCTCATAATACAACCCCATAACAACCTCATAATGCATCCCACGCGTGCCTCCTAATATAAGTAAAGTTTTTATCTTTAACACGCCCATCCCACGCGTGCCTCCTAAAAAGCATTCTACGAATCATGACCCCCACGCTCCGCGGAGGAAAAAAAACGCATAGAACAAGAACAGCGTCGCAATGCACGCGCCTATCGACCAATGCATGAATCCGCCTACGGATCACGACGGCATCGCCGATGCATGCATCTGTCCGTGAGCGGCTACGAGTAGTCTCGATGACCTCTTCGGTGACTAAGAACCCTGAACTTAATTACACGGTGGTCACCAAGCCGATGTGGGCTCGCTGCGTGAGAGTATGAACCACAGAAAACCGAGAGTTTTCATACGCGCCGCGACAGAAGCGAACGAAGTCTCGTCAGGAACCTATTTTTTGGAAGCGCGTGAGAATCTCATCTGCGCGAATGGAGAATATTAATACACGCCACGGCCGAGGAGGAGAGACAGACGACACGCGTCGAAGCGTGCGTGCATATGCCTCGATCGTCTAAATTCTTCACAGTACGCAGTCATACGCACGCACAAAGCAGTCGCAGACTCGCAGAGAATAGTAGGTACAGCACTACATTTGCAGCTACAGATCCAGAACCGCGTCACGTGCTCCTTACCTAATGTTCCCTTAATCTATCTAAGAAAAGCAAGATCATATGCCAGGCACAGTCAACCTTTTTCTTGTGGGAGCAGATGAGAGCGTTTGTAATACACCGTACCGTCAGCACACCGTGACACACTCATGTCGTTACCTGCTTGTGATTCTGCGAGGAGAGAGGCTGCAAGCACCGCAGAAGGTTAAAAAAAAGGAAAAGCAACCATACGAGAAATACTGTTGGCCATGTAAAAAGTACAAGCACCGGTACTGAGAAACAGAATGCGCTATCTTCATGGTCATGTGCAGCGCGGAGATGGCATCGTTTCAACACCACCATCTATCTCTTGTCAAAGCATAGTATTTCCGTACATTATTAGCACGCTGCTTTTCACGTGATTTCAGGGCACCGCCATGCCGCCAAACCTACTAGCTGAGGAAGGACCGAAGGAGCAGCAACTTGTAGATAGGTCTGCCTAACCAGAATAAGAGAGCTATATAGAGCTAGCTAGATCAGTGGTCCGTGGCTAGGTCCATGAAAGTGCGGTAGAAAAGCACCATGGTAATTATTGCCTACTACTGGTGATGGTTGCTTCATGTAAAAACAAACAGATTTGTAAACTTGATCTTATTTCAAAATATTTATTCTCAACGTAAAAATCCTATAAATCTTTATGGAAAACCATCTTAGCCTAATAAGCAGTTGTAAGGGCAAAAGAGAAACACTGCTAATAACACACACATCTTTTGGTAAAAGAAAAACTCTTTCTCTAAACTGTTGAAGAAATTGCTAGTAGGACGAGTGGACGACTCCACCGACAGGTGCGGTTCACCGAGACCGTCTGTTTATAACTCTCCACATATTTGTTTATATATATATAAAAGCTATTATTGGAAGTATTGATGGCGTGCCAGACGGCTCTAGTACCGAGTGCATGCCGTGCGTTCTTTTCGGGAGTTTTTCTCGTGGCCAGGTCAGTATCGACGAGCGGAGCAGGGGCATCTCGATTTCTGGCAGAGGATTTTGCCTGTTTTTCCGCGGTTTGGCGAGAGGAAGAGGACAGTTGCCTCAGCCTTTTCAGGAAGGAACATGGATCGCTGGAAGAGGACTTTATTCAGGTGAGTGCGCATGTTTCGTCACTCATCTATGGGCAACAAACATCCGCTCTGTTTAGTTTTTGCAGAACGTGTATGGTATATTTTGTATCTATACCTTGAATGTATCTACATTTGACACTCTTTTTTCTTGCCGGAGGAGTTGATGTCAGTACGGTAATACTTAACTGCACTGTGAGATGGAGCAGATCCTCCTTTACTACAATTTTTTTCCCTGAAACAGACTCCTAGCTACCAACATTTCATGAAAGGATTTTTCCCAGATGAATGACAGTTTGATTTTTATAGAATCGTATCTGCATGAAAGGTATGGTTTTTAACATCTATCGGCCCCAGTTGGGTAACTGTACTGTACATAGTCCAGCCATTTGCATGCAAACAAACATCACCGCATGAAAGTCTCGATCACTACAGAACAAGTAGACAGCACCTGCTCCAGGAAGGGCCCCGCCCCGGGTAATTATCTTCACGTCAACCGGTTCGGACTGGCCGGGTCGGTGAGCCGTGAACCCAGGCGAGCAACAGTGAAGCTGCGTCCCCCACATGCGCGCCGGACCCAGTGCCGCGCGCGCGGTCACGGAGCACCCGAAGCCCCGTCTCCCGCTCCCGCTCCCGCTCCCAGGTGTATATAAGCAGCGGCAGGGGTGGCGTTCTCCTCAGACCACCGCACTGACTGAAGCAGTGAGTGAGGAGAGTGAGAGAGAGGAGGAATGGGTGGCAAGGCAGCGCTGGTCCTGGCCCTGGTGGCAGTCAGCCTGGCCGTGGAGACCCACGCCGATAGCGGCTACGGCGGCGGGTACGGCCCGACCCCCACGACGCCGACGCCGACGCCGGCCGTCCCGTCGCCAACCCCGAAGCCACCCAAGGGGCACAACAAGCCGCCTAAGGGGCACAAGCCGCCCAAGGCGAAGCCGTCGCCGTCGTACCAGCCGCCGAGCTCCGGCGGCCACAAGCCAAAGCCGACCCCGAAGCCAAAGCCCACGCCACCCACGTACACTCCCACGCCTAAGCCGACGCCGCCCACGTATACTCCCACGCCTAAGCCCACGCCACCCACCTACACTCCGACGCCCAAGCCGACGCCGCCCACCTACACTCCGACGCCCAAGCCGACGCCGCCCACCAACACTCCGACGCCCAAGCCGACGCCGCCGACATACACTCCGACGCCCAAGCCGACGCCGCCGACGTACACTCCGACGCCTAAGCCCACGCCGCCGACGTACACACCGACGCCGAAGCCCACGCCGCCGACGTACACACCGACGCCGAAGCCCACGCCGCCGACGTACACTCCGACGCCCAAGCCCACGCCGCCGACGTACACTCCGACGCCCAAGCCCACGCCGCCGACGTACACTCCGACGCCCAAGCCCACGCCACCCACCTACACTCCGACACCCAAGCCGACGCCGCCGACGTACACTCCGACACCCAAGCCGACGCCGCCGACCCACACTCCGACTCCCAAGCCGACGCCACCGACCCACACTCCGACACCCAAACCCACGCCGCCGACGTACACTCCGGCGCCAAAGCCAACTCCGCCAACCCACACCCCTTCCCCAAAGCCGCCAAAGCCAACTCCGCCAACCTACACGCCGAACCCCAAACCCACTCCCTCGACGCCCAAGCCCACTCCGCCGCCGACGTCCTACAAACCCAGCCCGCCGCCGCCGCCGCCCTACTACAACTGAGAGACACTGCTGTCGAGACCGGAGCATAGGTATTAAACCATAACCACTAACGTTTTCTATTCCCTGCACTCATGTCTCCAACGATGATTGATCTGATAAACGGGCGTTTCTTCCTCTTTCTTTGTCGTACAGAAGGTGGCCGAACGAAGAGATGCGCGCCAGAGCCAACAGACCAAGCTCATAAGCTGAGATAGAGGCGTTGAGCTTCCTCGTCTTCTGCTTGCTGGCAAGGGCCAACCTTATCCTAGCTAGAGGAGAATAACGCAGAGTGCTGCTCCCTCTGTTTCCGTTTGTCCTGCTTAATCTGTCTTCGTCTTTGGTTCATGACAGCCGTATTGTGTGAGTAATGGGTGTTGTACTGTGGCGTTACTGTGAAACCATATTACCTTTGGAAACGCAAGCCTGCTATTTTATCTACTGTTCCAACGCTAGCTGTGACGCTTACGCAGCTTTCGTGCTCGATCTTTTTCTATCGCACGGCAAGACAAGACGTGATGTTTCCAGAGAGAGGAGATGCTTAGACGACGCTGTGCGTAGCTCAGGTTTCACAGTACGCACTTCGTCGAGATAACGATAATTTATTTGAGCCCGAGCTATGCCTATCCTCTGAGGACGCAGCATGCAGGCCCCAGTCTGCAGCGAAGCGAGCGGTCACGCGCTGCTCCGGTTCGGGACAGCACCCACCCATGCACAGATATCATAATACCTATACAAAATACTCATATGAATCGTCGGTTGGATTTGATATATATACTGTACTACTCTCCATCCAATAGTACTATAATGCACCGTAAAAATGGCTCTACCGATACTGTATATCGCAGAACGAGACAATTAGTGTACCATTTTCTATACGAACTAATGCAAGTTGCAAGGTTTGTAAATAATACATGCATAAGTTAGCTCAGGAATTAGCCCCTCCGTTCCCAACTTCCCAGTGATGCGAAAAAGAAAGCTAGTAGTATGCATAATGATTTCGCAGGTCCAAGAGAAAAAACAAACAAGCATACTAGTCGATTCATCAGAAAAAAAAAGGAAGAAACATCGATCGTTTTCATATGGTCACGTAGGCGTGTCGACAAATGTCAGAGAGGTCGTCCCTGGATCGGAATTACCTTGGGGAAAGGAAACTTTGCCTGCTGGCACACCACTCACTGTCAAAAGCACGGACATGCAAAGGTGAAAGCAAAGAAATCTTACTACGTGGAATGTGCTGTACGAGGAAAGCGAGCACTCACTGGCAAGTGATAGCCACCGGTCGACGGACGCAGTAAAAAGGGGAGAAGAGAAAAAAACGTGTACGTGCCATATGTAGTATATAGGGTAGGTCAAACTAAGGGGCACACACAGGACAAGTTGCTGCGGATCGGCCAAACTTGTCAGGCCCCCACGCTTGCAGCATGCAATAGAACGGGGTGGGGGGGGGGGGGGGGGGGAGGAGGAGGAGTTTCGAGGCAATGAGCAGGGCACGACACGAGTCCGGCGAGACGACACGATCCTCACAGACCACGAGATGCAGGGTCGGGTCGGGTCGGGTCGGGTCCTGTCACCAAAGACTGCCGCAGAGTGGGGGTGCGACAGCTGCTGAGGCAACAGCAGCGCCATCCGTCCGACGATGGACCGTCAGACGCGGATGCATCTGGCGGCCAAGAGGCCACCGCACGCGTTCACGTCGACGGCACCGGCGGACACGAGGATAGCTGGGGCGCGCGGGGTCAGGACGCGTGCCGTGACGCGACGAAACAGCCGGCAGACAGTAGTGGGATCTCGATTAAACTTATCCGAGTGCGATGCGGAGAACGAAACAAGCTCGCTGCGATTTGATTAGTACTTCGTACTACTGGTGAAGGGACCGGGGAGTAGGGGGGGCGAACGACCCCGCGCGCGGGTATGGCGGAGAAGCCGACAACCATCATAGATCAGAGGCCAAGACGCACGGACGACAGGGCGACATGGCGGGAGCGTTTTCCGACGCGATCATTGTCGGCCTCCTCTCTTCTTCCGCGTAACCCGCGGCCCGCCGCGATTCAGGGCGTGGCGAGACGCCCGAGTCGTGTCCGAGCTAGCCGAGAGGCACTCTGCCACTCTGTTCCCCGGGAGAAGAGCACGGTTTACTTGCATGAGAATCGGGGTAGCGCACGAAAGAAGCGTCGTATCTACCGTACAAGTTGGTTCGTGCAACAAATGGGCCAGAAAACTTTGTACACGACTTGCTGTTCTGCCCACCGTTCTGAGATGCCAACTCAGGGAACCGATCTAGTGGCGCCTAAACTACGTCCTCGTGCAAAAGTTCCAGACCTCACCGTCGCCATCAGATCCACCTAAACCACTACTACGCGTTTGCCTTTTCGGTTGACCTTGCGTTGCCAGCACACCGGACAGTGCCGTTCATGCTGGGGCTTTCTGCTGCTTGGTTCCGCCTAACATTCGCTACGGCATCTCGTACACCTCACATGGTTCCACGCACAATTACCTAATATATATATGCATTATGATTGTCTTTTAGCAGTTAACGGGGATATGCGACAGTGACAGGGCTTTGGCTTGTAAAAGCAACTCACCTGGCCGGTGGAACTGACTGTAGTGGTAAAAATTATTTACCACGCACTCTGCATCTCGTTCTGAAAGTCCTAGACTGCAGTGAAATAAACAACAGCAGGACATGTAAGATCTGGATTTGGGTGGCGCCATCGAGGTCGTGGGTAGTATCTCAATTTCCGCTGGACGACAGAGACACAACTCTATTCACTTTAGCTACGCGGGTCACCGTGTATAATAGGAGAATGGCTACATTTTGGACCTCGAGCTAGCTTCATGGTGTCTCATCAGCAGCAAGATTCCGAGAGCTATTCGCAGCATGATGGGGCAGGTATAGATATAAGACACCTCACATAATCTAATCTTGCAGCTACTACATCAGATAGCCTCGTTGTTGACGATGCCGACAGACGTGGGGTATGACCTAGGAGATGAGCGAGCAAATGACATCATCTAGAGAGCGTCGGCCAACGGGGAGTACACGGCGAGGTCAGCATACTCTCTACAATTTGTCGGAAGCACTGTCTCAATATTCCCAAAGGTAATATGAAGACTATGGACACTCGCACGCTGCAAGATCTTCATTTGGCTACTGTTGCAAGACCGCATGTGGACAGCTAACCGGTTACAGTTAAGAGGCTGGCCAAACTCGTACTTCTGCCCTTTGTGCTACAAAAATCTTGAAACCAGCATCCACCTGTTAATCGAGTGCACACTTGCAAGACAACATTGGGCTGGCGTGGCTCAATGGACCAGAGCATCATCGCTGCGCCCGTTGGAGTGGAAACAAGAACAAGACATGCTGCTATGGTTCCAGGGATTGGCCACTCGACCGAAATAACAGAAGAAGGGCCTCCGATCATTGGCGGTTATGGTGTGTTGGACCATTTGGCGTGAACGGAACAGAAGAATTTTTGAATCGAAGGAAGCAGATGCTCACGCTCTACTGGAAGAGATCAAGGAGCAAACGAGGTTATGGAGCAGGGCAGGGGCGCTCTCCTTGGTACAATTCACATGTAGAATCAATCACTGAAAATCTGTTGTTAGGAGTACAATTCTTAGGGACTATTGCACACCTTGTGCTGCATCTGAATTTTTCTCTCTGTACTATACTATCTCCTTCTTAATATACTGCCCTTTGCAGCCTTTCTAAAAAAAGGATATGGGGATTGCAAGTAGTCTTGCTGGAGAATAACAACCATGAAGAAGAATTCGCAGCAATCGTGACAAGGGAGCCATGCACAGCTGAGACTGAGAATTGGCCTGCCAAAGTGGGAATGAAGTAAAGTTCAGAGGTAAACACGCAGAAACTGCTATAGTTTCAGAGATGGTGCATATTCACAAGCCTGTACCAGAGCAAGTCTAAGCATGATCCGGAAATATGGCAAGATTGCAGAAGTCGTCAAGTGCATACCTACTCTATCAAAAGATATAAGCATTTCTGAGTTTGGTCAAAGTCTAGATTTTCTAACTTTATGGCTATCAATTGTGACTTTCTTGTAATGTTTGATCGTATATAATGGTGTTATGCAATTTTTATACCTAAAATAATTTATTTTTACAGCTATTTTTATATAACGTTAAAAATATTTGACTTTAACCAAACTCAAAAGTGCTTATTTTTTTCCGATGTAGGGAGTATGTAGAACGCCAGCACCGTAGTACATTCAGTAATTCACCCATCCAATCACCCTTACATGCGATTCAGCCAGCCATCCACTGTCCATAGGATTCTTCAGTCCAAGGTCCTGCAAGGTGAAAGCCCACTCCGCTTGGTTTGGTCCAAGCACACCTGCAGCCGTACAACAAAGACCAATAAGAAACTCCTAGCCCATCAGAAGTCAGGGTGAGCCATTCAGTTCAGGGTGCAGAAACTGTCGGACCTAACATATCACAGTCAAGATACGATGGAAAGTGGCTTAAGAAAAGATACGGTGGAAAGAAAACCTATACCTATACCGTGGAATGTTAATGCAACGTCAAAAGGTTACACTTCCTTTTAGACATTTTGATGTGACTGACAGACTGATACATATCGGTGAGCTCTGGAGCATGGAATTTTCTGAAGCACCTGTTCCGAAGTCCAAGAACATGGAATGTTGGGCCTCGTGCAGTCGCATCCATCTCCCTACCCAAGATAGTGGGTTGGGTTCGGTATCATCCAACGAGCTGAAAGATTCAAATGACCGTTCTATATATCAGGCGCCAGATGCTGGGGAGCTCGGAGGCAAACCAGAACAAGCAGTGAAGGCACCAAAGCATATATGGCAATCACAAACATGAAGGGCATCGCCCTTCTCATCGCGCTCGCTGCCGCTCTCTCCTCGCGCTCCAGCGCCTCATCGTCATCGTCCCTCGACGCCTCCCCGCCGGTCGTCGAGGCACCACCAGCTCAATCGCCGTATGGCGCGGCACCGGCTCAAGCGCCCTATGCTGCTGCGGCGCCACTGACGGTGCGCAGTGGATCCGAGCATGGGAAGAAGCACCATCACCACCACCACGAGTCCCTACCAGCCGAGCCACCTTCCGGCAAGAACTCGTCAGACGACAAGCACCACCACCATGGCCACCACAGCAGCCTCCACCAGCATCACGAGGCTCCACCGAGCTCTTCCCCAGCTCATGTTCCGCCACCTCCGAAACACCTGCCTGCCGCCGTATGAACGGGGCCACAGTAAATTTCCACCACCGCCACCACCTGAACCGACGTACTCGGCTATTGCTCCGTCGCCGGCTGAGTACAGTGCCATTACTGCCATCTCGCCATCTGAGTAGGATGGCAATACCACCCGCGGGTGCGGCTACCCGACGGGTTTTGCACCCGATGGGTGCGCGTGCGGGTGGGATTTTCCACCCACGGGTCTAACCCGCACCCGACCAGACTTGTCGCGGGTGCGGGTGCAGGTTTTATTTTGCACCCACGGATACCTGACGAGCACTCGAAATAATGTATATTCATAATTTTGAAGTCAAATTTGATTTTGTTATAATATTTAATTGTTTCATCTTACTTATCATGACCTATATTTATAATCTTTATAAGCAACTTAATACTTTTTATTGTATTATCATTCAAAATGGATGATTTTTTACACTTATTTTATTAAACATTATAGTATCTTTATAAAAAAGTTAAAACCCGACGGGCACCCGAAACCCGCCCGAAACCCGACGGGTGCGGGTGTGACTTCTCACCCGCGGGTACGGGTGCGGGTCTCAAATTTAACCCGCAAACCTTTTTGTTTCGGGCGGGTTTTTGCTCCACCCGACCCGAACCTGACCCATTGCCATCCCTACATTTGAGCAAGGTCTCGAGCCCCCGTATCAAGCCGTCCGTGGAACGCTCTTGCGCCACGTCAAAACGGATCATCGTCGTCGTGGTTTGTTTGATGCCAGTACCAGATAGAGATACTGATCACCTATAGTCCAATACGTTTGTATGTCTGCAATTAAACTCTGTGTAAAAGGGCAGACTAGAGTCCCCATTCGGAGGGGGCCCTTCTTTATATTCAAACTTCATCTTCCAAATATAAAGTTATTGAATAAATAATTTATTACTACTTCGTTTGACATCATGTTGTCTGTTGATGACGTCTTCTACCGGAATGTTTCTATATCAGCAGTTGCCATCTCGCCATCTGAGCAAGGTCCCGAGTGTTGGGAAAAAGGCGATGCACTACTCTTAGCAATTCGACCGTATCACCCAGAAAACATGCGAGTAAGGAGGTCATGGATCGTTACCACTAGACGCGCAGCGCAGCAGATCGTAGATGTGCGTCGGTATAGGAGAAGTAGACGATCACGTTCGTCTCCTCCTGAATCCTCGTCACAGGAACGTCATCACGTCACCGTAGCCGATCAGCGCAGCAGTAACAGCAGCGCCTCCACGGAGTCCACACGTATAGGGAGGAATGCCGTGCGTCGGTGTGCTAGCACCGCGTGCGCGACAGGGGTCCCGGCGTGTGGCCTGTGAGGGGCGGCGACTAGGGATGTTACGTGGTGGAGTAATCTGCCCCTAACCCTACCCCTCATATTTATAGGCGCGCTAATGGATTTTAGGTCACAGGCCCATTAGTACCCTAATTTCTTATGGATCAAATATACATCAGGCCTTTATCCGAATTGTTATGATTGCCTCTTGGGCATATCACCAACAATCTCCCACTTGCACTAGAGACAATCATATAGCCAAGTTTTTCAATATCCCACCCTCTTAAGTGTGTGACCCGTTAGGTTCATGTACATTCGGTTATGAATGAAAACCATTTTCAAACACAAGTATGTAGAGGTACCTAGCAGGACATACTGACTCCCGAATGTACATAAAGATCACATCGACTGAACCTAGATACATTCACATGCTAATTCCATTGCCACACGATACCAGTCAAGCTCAAGGCGAGATACGTGCCATCCTTGTGATAGCTCGACTATTCACTCGATCAAATAGTGGATTCAATCTATGACTATCTTTTAGTCATAATGATTAACTCCTTAATCACTTTGGCATGTCCATGCACTTTCTAATCCAACTATCTCAAGAGGCCCAGAGATATCTCTCCTGTTATTTAGGAGGGGCAAATCCCATCTTGATCCACACACATCTCATTCCATGCTTCATCATGTACCTGAAGACTATTTTTATGACCACCTAGTTACGGAGTAGTGTTTGATAGTTTCAAAGTGCACAATTACACATAGTGAGAAACAATGGCGATCTCAGGTCTAAGAATCTAGCAGGTGTATCACTCAAGACTAACTAATGACACATATGTAAATAACAATTCCAACAATGTCTCGGAATGGGTCTATCCAACACCATATTCACTAACATGTGTTCACATTATTAATTTGATATCTCCATATGTATGATCCATGAAACGTGATCATCAATTAATATATGTGCTAGTCTGCGTACTATCATTATCTCATATAACGATGTAGACTAGTGATCATTTTGAGTAACATTATAATTAACAAAGAGTCTCACGAACAAGTCACATACTTGATGATCAATGTGAATAATAGTTACTCAAATAGTACATAAACATAGCTATGACATAAGTCTCCCACGTACACACTAGGATCACTGATGTAAGTATCTAATACCCATAGATCTCGTGTGCGCCTCATGCTTTGATTGTGGAAGAGGCTTTGTCAACAGATCTGCCACATTCAAATCCGTATACACCTTGCATATATGCACATCTCCCACGTACACATCTCTCGAATGAGGTGATAACGTCGTAGTATATGTTTGGATCTTTTGTGTGCTCCTTTGCCTGTGCAATGGCTCCATTATTGTCGCAATAGAGATCCACAAATCCGGATGCACTAGGAACAATACCCAACTCAGAAACAAATTTTCTGATCCAAACAGATTCCTTTGTAGCTTCAGAAGCTGCTATATACTCCGCCTCCGTCGTTGAATCTGCTACTGTGTCTTGCTTGGAACTTTTCCAGCTCACTGCCCCTCCATTGAGGCAGGACACAAAACCGGATTGCGATCTAGAGTCATCCTTGTCTGTTTGGAAGCTAGCATCAGTGTAACCTCTTACAACGAGCTCTTCTTCACCTCCAAACACTAATAACACATCCTTAGTTCTTCTCAAATATTTAATAATATTTTTGACAACTATCCAATGAACCTCACCATAATCTGATTAATACCTGCTCGTAACACTTAGAGCATAGTATACATCTGGGCGTGTACACAATATGGCATACATGATAGATCCAATAGCCGAAGCATAAGGAATCACTCTCATCCTCTTTTGCTCGTCAGGCGTCGAAGGACACCGACTTTTGCTTAGAGTGATACCATGTGACATTGACAAGAAACCTTTCTTAGAATCTTGCATATTGAACCGATTCAATATCTTGTCAATATATGTGTCTTGGCTTAATCCAATTAGCCTTTTAGATCTATCTCTATAGATCTTTATGCCCAAAATATATGCTGCCTCTCCTAAATCCTTCATTGAGAAACTTTTCCTTAATTAGGATTTAACAACATCTAGTACTGGAATGTCATTTTTGATCAACAATATGTCATCTACATATAGGACCAGAAATATAAGTGCGCTCCCACTAACCTTCTTGTAAATACAATGTTCTTCTACGTTCTTGATTAAACCAAACCCTTTGACCACTTAATCAAAACGTAGATTCCAACTCCGAGATGCTTGCTTCAATCCATATATGGACTTTTGAAGTTTGCATATTTTTCTAGCATTTTTAGGATCGACAAAACCCTCAGGTTGTGTCATATACACATCCTCAGTCTGACTCCCATTAAGAAAGACTATTTTAACATATATCTGCCATATTTCATAATCAAAATATGCAACAATTGCTAGGAAAATCTAAACAGACTTTAGCATAGAGACGGGCGAAAATGTTTCATCATAATCAACACCTTTAATTTGTTTGAAATCTTTCGCCACCAATCATGCTTTATAGATGTGAACTTTTCCATCCATATCAGTTTTTTTCTTGAAAATCCATTTGCAATCGGTCGGTCTCACACCATCGATTGGATCAACCAAGTTCCAAACTTGATTCTCATGCATGGATTCTATTTCGGATTCCATGGCTCCAAGTCATTTCTCAGAGTCGGTTCCCATTATTGCTTTAGTGTAGGTCACAAGCTGATTATTGTCCAACAATACCATGTCCTGTTGTTCCGTGGTTAGGAGTGTCAACTTTTCAGTTGCACGACGTGCCCTTGTAGACCTTCGTGGGGCTGGTGTTTCATAAAGTGGTTGTACAACATCTTGTACATCTTGTATAGGATTATAGGGTGCCGGAACATTTTCAGGTATTTCTTGAATTTCTTCAAGATGCACTTGCTCCCACTAACTACTTTTGAGAGAAACTCTTTCTCCAAGAAGACACCATTGCGAGCAGTAAACACTTTACCCTCCATTTTATTATAAAAATAATATTTTTTGGTTTCCCTAGGATATCCCACAAAGGGCCCGTTTGGCACGGCTTAAACTTGTTAAAAAAGCATCTTGTCTAAAAAGCTGGTGAACAACAGCTTAAACTTCTATCCTACTTTTAGTTCATTCTGAGAAGGAGCTGAACTAATAAGCTGCTGGAGAAGCTGACTGTTTGGTACACCCGCAACTTATTTTTATAAAAAAGCTGGTTCAGAAGCTGTGCCAAACAGGGCGAAAGAAGTATTTGCCTGATTTGGGAGTAAGTTTGTCTGACGTCAAACGTTTGACATAAGCATCACATCCCCAAACTTTGAGAAAAGACAATCCGGGACGTTTCCCGGTCCACATCTCATATGGTGTCTTCTCAACAGATTTAGTTGGAACTCTGTTTAGTGTAAACGCAACCGTTTCAAGAGCATAACCCTAAAAGGATAGTGGAAGATCAGTCTGGCTCATCATCGACCTAACCATGTCTAACAATGTTCTGTTCCTCCGCTCGGACACCCCATTCCATTGAGGCATTCCAGGTGGAGTCAACTGTGAAACAATTCCACGTTGTTTTAAATGATCATAAAATTCATGGCTCAAATATTCACCCCCACGATCAGATCGTAGAAGTTTAATTGTCTTGCCCAACTGATTTTGTACTTCATTCTGAAATTCTTTAAACTTTTCAAAAGATTCAGACTTGTGCCTCATTAGATAGACATATCCATATCTACTAAAGTCATCGGTAAAAGTAATGGAATACTGAAAACCACCTCTAGATATCGAATTCAGTTGTCCATATACATCAATATGTATAAGTCCCAACAAGTTATTTGCACTCTTACTTTGACCTGTGAAGGGTGCTTTGGTCATCTTCCCAAGCAAACAAGACTCGCATGTGTCAAGTGATTCAAAATCAAATGAACTTAACAAACCATCTTTATGGAATTTCTCAATGCATTTCTCATTTGTATGACCTAAGCGACAATGCCAAATAAAAGTGGGATTTAGATCATTTCGTCGAGCCCTTTTTGTATTAATGTTATAGACTGTTTTATCCTCAAGATCAAGAACATATAATCCATTCACTTATATACATTGATCATAGAAAATATTATTATAATAAATAGAACAACATTTGTTCTTTATTATAATCTCATAACCATTAACTTCTTCCAAACATGACGATATAATGTTCTTGCTCAAAGAAGGAATACAATAACAACTATTTAATTCCAAAACTAATCCTAAGGGTAATGACAAGTGATAAGTTCCGACAGCTATGACAGCAACCTTTGCTCCATTGCCGACCCGAACATCCAACTCACCTTTTGTAAATCTTCTAGTCTCACTTAGTCACTGCAACGATTTGCAAGTGTGAATCATTGATCCAATATCAAATACCCGTGATTCACTAGAAGATGTACAATATTGATTTCTATAACATTTATACCTGAAGTGGAAGTCTCACTCCCTTTCTTCTTCTTATCCTCCAAGTACTTCTTGCAGTTCCTAGACCAATGTCCCTTAGCATGATAGTGAAAGCATTCATCATTAGGAGAAGGGCCTGATTTACCCTTTGGCTTTGAGCTTGAAGGCTCATTGGGAACCTTTCCCTTGCCTTTAGGATGCGTCACACGCTTCCTCTTTTTATTCTCTTTTCGAACGATCATCACATGAGTGGTGTTTTTCTTAATGCTTTCCTCAGCTGTTTTAAGCATCCCATGCAATTCAGCCAACGTTTTCTCCATGCCATTAATTTGATAATTCAATATAAATGATTTATAGCTCGGTGGGAGTGACTGGAGAATAACGTCAATAGCCAGGTCATCCTTGAGTTCAGAACCAAGTTTGTCCAAAGTCTCAATGTAACCAATCATCTTGATTACATGGGAACTGACCGGGCTACCTTCTGCCAGCTTGCATGAGAACAAGGACTTTGATATGTTGTACCTCTCAGCCCTTGCTTGGTTCTCAAACATTCCACGTAGTCTCTGAATCATAGAATAAGCATCTATATGCTCAAACTGTTTCTGTAGATCAGGGGACATTATGGCAAGCATGAGGCAGATTGCATTAAGCGCATCATCACAGTGCTTCTCATAAGTCCTGCGAGTTGCGGCATTTGAATCATCAGGGAGGTCATTGGGGTATGGTTGCTCAAGAACATACTCAGTTTTCTCTTGCCTGAGAATAATTCTCAGGTTGCGGTACCAATCAATAAAGTTAGCTCCATTGAGCTTTTCTTTCTCAAGCACAGTTCGCAAATCGAAACCGGAATTGTTACTAGCAGACATGATCTACAATAAATATGCAAGGTTTTTAGCACTATGTTATGTACCAATCTTTTATTAACAATTTAATAAAAGACACCACCACTATATGAGCATCGTCCTCCCTCTAACGACATATAGTGGTCCAAGATCCATATTCACTAATTTCTAGTGAGCTTTGGCTTCACTGCTAGAAAATTAATGACATAGGTAAACAACCATTGTTAATCATATCTCTATATGATTCTTGTTTGTTGGGTGACATCCAATGCCCCGGCTCCCAACACTATGCCATAAAGCCCAAAACCGTTTTGATAGCTTTGTTGAGTAAACCAATACTATGCATGTGAATGTCCAACATTCACCCTATTCATTATGATAGATGACAGTATTTTGCTTTGACAAACCTACCATACAACGATCAAAATAACATAGGTGCAGCTATAGTTAAACGACATCAAATACTCAACTTTTCCGAGGGAAGCTATTTTATCATGACAAAACATCCACCATATGAAAAGCATGAAAATAATAGTAAAACATCACAAACATACGATCATATCATATCTGTGAATAGTATGGCCTTTAGGATCATAGTGGTCTCCATCACCATGGTTCCATCATGATCTACACCACTATGTCTCCCTTCTTATGGTGATCAAACCATCGCCATCATGCTTGAGGTTTCTCAATGAATATAAAAGAATCTAATACATCTAGTAGCTATCAAATAAATTACATGAGAGATCAGGCATCACAGGGCGACACACAGGTCGTTATACAGTTATGTGACAACCTCAACCCGGTTGTGTTAAATTATCAACACGCAGGCTGCACGAATTTTACACACATATCATCACATCACATTTAGGCCATATCATTCACATCATTCCCTGTAAAAACAAGTTAAGCGTAGAACGATTTCTATCGCGAAACAACTTAATGATGTCACTATAGCAGACATCAACGGCGGTCCCGCTAGCCGCTTAACGGGCGGGGGTCGAGGGGGGAGCCGCCCCCTGCGGGTTTCAGGGCAGCGCCCTGAACACTAAACGGAATTACATAGATCACATCTATGAAATCACTATGAAAATATCATCAAATTGATCAAATCAACCCGAATCTGAGCCATTCAGAATGCCTCAATTTTCATTGTGACTAGTTATCTACGAGAAGATCGCGACATATGACCGTGATTTGTTGGCTCAATCTGTTAGCTATGTACACTATTAGTCCCGATGGTGATTTCAGTCGGTAGGGACAGGTTGCGCACACAGCAGAGAAGGAGCATGAACTAATCCTTTAGTCGTATGATGGCAATCTACTCTAACCAATTCCAAACCCCAAAAGCCGAACAATAAAAATTCATCATATGAACTTGTATGCAATAGATCGCATCTAAGATCTAGACCAAAAACTACGCAAGTCGGCTCTGATACCACTGTTGGGAAATAGGCGATGCGCTACTCTAAGCAATTCGACCGTATCACCCAGGAAACATGCGAGTAAGGAGGTCATAGATCGTTACCACTAGACGCGCAGCGCAACGGATCGTAGATGCGCGTCGGTGTAGGAGAAGTAGACGATCACATTTCTCTCCTCCTGGATCCTCGTCACAGGAACGTCGTCACGTCACCGTAGCCGATCAGCGCAACAGTAACAGCAGCGCCTCCACGGAGTCCACACGTACAGGGAGGAACGCCGTGCGTCAATGTGCTAGCACCGCGTGCGCGACAGGGGTTTCAGCGTGTGGCCTGTGAGGGGCGGCGGCTAGGGCTGTTACGTGGTGGAGTAATCTGCCCCTAACCCTACCCTCATATTTATAGGCGCGCTAATGGGATTTTAGGTCACAGGCCCATTAGTATCCTAATTTCTTATGGATCAAATATCCATCAGGCCTTTATCCGAATTATTATGATTGCCTCTTGGGCATATCACCAACACCGAGCACCCGTATCACGCCGTCCCTGGGAACGCTCTTCCGCCACGTCAAAATGGATCATCGCCGCCGTGGTTTGTTTGATGCTAGGACCATATAGAGATACTGATCACCTATAGTCCAATACGTTTGTATGTCTGTAATTAAACTCTGTGTAAAAGGGCAGACTAGAGCCCCCATTCGGAGGGGGTCCTTCTTTATCTTCAAACTTCATATTCCAAATCTAAAGTTACTGAATAAAGAATTTATTACTACTTCGTTTGACATCATGTTGTCTGTTGATGATGTCTTGTACCGGAATTGTCGAAATGTGTAGACGACACTTCCCCCGGGCCTGCTCTGGGCAGCCCGTGGAGGTTCTTTTTCGGTGGGGCTAGTCACTCACGGAGAGCTTCAGCGTTAAGGACGATTGAGGGAGAAGCTTGACACGGGGATCTTTACGTGGTTCAGGCTACCGGAGCGTAAAACCCTACGTCCACGGTGAGCAGAGTTGCTCGCTGTATTGCTTGCTGCCCAGAACCGTGGTCCTGAGCTTGAGGGTGTAAGATGTCGGATGGCTGAAGTGCCAACGGCTAGGGTGCGAGAGTGTGTAAGAGGCAAACCCTCGCTAACGTTGCCTATCCGAGCCTTTTATAATTCAAGGCTCGAGCGGCTTACAAGGTGGGCCCGGGACCCGACAGGTGGTCCTGGGGAGATTGTTATCTGCAGTTACGCTGGTAGTTGTCTCTGGCGAGGGCTTCCGAGTCTTCGTTCTGCCGCCCTGCCCATGCCGCAAGCTAGTCCTAGTGGTTGATGATGGCAGGGGCGGCAGGGGATGTCTTGTCGTTGTGTTTATTGGCGTGCAGGCTCTGACGCGGGGTGCCAGACTTCACTGCGATGTGATTGGGCGCAACGGCACCTGACAGAGGCGTGCTCCGTGTCTCCGTGCCTTGGGAAGGCACGGGTCTTGAATACCTTGTACTAGCAAGGTATGGCACATCTTTATTCTTGCCGCCTACCGCACGGGGGCAGGTAGCGCTGTTCTGCTGGCCACGTGGCGGGCCCGGAGCTCTCCTCTGTGGAGAGGGAGGTCCGGCCCCGCGGGTCACGTGGAGCCTTCGGAGCTCTCCCCGCGGAGGGGGGAGGTCCGGCTTCTGCTGGCCACGTGGCGGGCCCGGAGTTCTCCTCTGAGGAGAGGGAGGTCTGGCCCCGCAGGACACATGGAGCCTCCGGAGCTCTCCCCGCGGAGGGGGCAGATCCGGCTCAGTTGGCCACGTGGCGGGTCCGGAGCTCTCCACTGAGGAGAGGGAGGTCCGGCCCCGCTGGACACATGGCGCCTTCGGAGCTCTCCCTGCGGAGAAGGGTGAGGTCCTTTGTCATTTTTCCCAGTGCGCGGGGGTACCCCGTATTGAGTGTACCGACAGTGGCCCCGGGCCCATCTCGGGGAAGATGGCGAGCCCGAGGTGGGGCCCCCGTCTCTTCCATTCCAGACACCTTCTCTAAGACCCACATTGACCGTTGTCGGAGCATGAACAGTAGCGGGATCGTGGGAGCGTGTGCCCCACTTGATGGCTGCTTTTACTGTGGCGGTTCTCAAGGCTGCCACTTCTGCATGTCGCAGCGCCTTTTCGGGAACCGCCGAAGCGTCTTGCCGGCTCGTATCCTTGGGAGACTGACTTCTTGGCCCACCACTTCAGCTGGACAGCTTGGGTCCACTTGTCATTGACGCTTGGTCTTGGACCCGAAGCGGTTGTCCATGCGGCGTATTCGAAGAGTTTCGAATCGCTTTGAATCGCGCCTGGGAAGTTTAAAAGGGGATCTTACCCGCATCGCGGCTTCCCTTCGCACTTCCCAGCGATTGCATCCTCCTTGAGTTCTTGCGCCCTTGTCTTCTCTGTCCTTGAGCTTCCTCCTGCCATGGCTTCCAACCTGCCTCCGTCGCGTCTCGCTCGGTCGGCCGAGCTCGGGTCAGTGCGCAGGCTGCTGGGCTGGCACGCAGAGGAGCAGAAGTGCCGGCTCCGCCAGGGATCTCTCCCCCTGCTCCTGGAGAAGGGGGAAATGGTCTTCTTCACCGCCTACGCCATGGCGGGGTTTGTCCCGCCAATTTCTTCCTTCTTCGTCACGCTGCTAGAGACGTACGGTCTCTAGCTCCACCACCTTTCCCCCAACTCCTTCACGATGGCCGCCGTCTTCGTCCATTTCTGCGAGATGTTCGTGGGGGTGCACGCTTCAGTGACGCTCTTCCGCTACTTCTTCGTGTTGCGGACGACCGGGCGCAGTTCGAAGACCCAGCTAGGGGCGTACTACTTCCAGCATCGCTGCAAGGATCCGAAGGCCTCTAGGTACCTTCTACCTTTCGGTGCGTCGAGGTGGGAAAACTGGAGGGAGAACTGGGTGATCGTGCAGACCAACGAGCATGATCGCCTGCAGCTCCCAACTGCCGGCCCGACCACTGAGCGTCGCTTCTGGGAGGAGATGCCGGAGCTGGAGCAGGAGTACGCACCGGTCTTGGAGCGGATCCGGTTCCTGGCCAACGAGGGGGTGACGTCCCTGATGGTGCTGGTGGATTTCTTGTCGCGCCGTATTGCACCCTTGCAGCAATGCAACCGCCCAGCGTGGTACTACACCGGCGAGCTCGACTGCACCAGGCTGGAGAGGGGTCTCGGCTCTGATCCTTCTGATAAAGAGGTGTACGAGATGGTGGCCATGGTGAGCAGCGACTACGTCACCGGCGACGACCTCAACTTCCCAGCCTCTGGCACTCCCCTCTTCTTGGAATCGCAGAGGAGGGCAGAGTTGCTGCGGAAGATGCCGAATCTTGACGACATTGGGATCGCCGTTCGTCAGGTTGGGGATGCCCTCCGAGGGATCTCAATTCCCGGGGTCGAGCGCTTCGGGATGGTGCGCGAGGCGTCTGTCGCTGCCCAACCCGCACCGAGGGCCGACGGGGCTCAGACCGTCGACAAGGGGAAGGGAAAGGAGCCGGCCCCCTGGCAGCCAGAGAAGAAACGTGCTCGGTCTCCTCCAAGGGCGTCGCTTGCGCCGAGCCAGGGGGCCGGGGTACCCTTGCGCCCATCTCCCGGAGGTGCTGGTTCGTCGGGTGGTGACCCAAAGAGACCCTGGGTCTCCCACTCCGGCGGGTCTCTTCTCGGACAACGGTGGTCCGAGGAGCCCCAGGCGTCCTGTCACCCTTCCTCAAGCGGGGGGGGGGGGGCTTCCAGGAAGAATGCCGGTGGGGCGATGCCCGGGAGTGTGCCGGGGGCTCAGACGCCCCATCCAGCGAGCGTTCCGGCTGCAGGTCCTGGCGGTTCCGCCCCGGCCCAGAGGCCGGGGCTCCAAGCCCGTTGGAGCGCTCACGCCGCCCAGTAAGTGTTGCTCTTTCTGGCTTGTAGAAGTAGCGTTCCTTTCTCCTTTCTTAGCCTGAGAGCTTCTTTTGTTAGCAGGGACTCTCCGGCTGCCGGGGGCGAGCCTCTTCCCCGACCATCTCCAGCCAGCGGAGGTTCTGTGCCGCAGCATTCGGGAACTGCGGTGGTTCCGACGGCCCCCAAGTCGGCGGGGGCTTCTTCTGTGCCGGCGAGTTCGCCCCCGCGGTGGCGGCGGCAGCACCTGCTCGTCCTCCTTCGCCAGCCCGGAAGTCCGGTGCTAAGGCTGGAGGGGCTGCTGTGGGCGCAGCTGCTGGCCCCCTGCCTCCCCTGGGTCAGCGCCTCGCCTCAGCTCTCGAGGCACCAGCACCTTCACCGGTCGTGGACGCGACGGGGGAGGTCAGGGGCGCGGCTCCTGCCCCCGCCGCCCCGCTGCCCATATGGGATGCCTTGGGGCATGCTCAGGCTGGCGTCCGGCAGGTCCAAGCCGCCTTTGAGCGGGAGCGGGAGGTGCTGGCTGGAGAGAGGGAGCGCCTCCTTAGCTGGGAGCATCTCCTGAAGCAGCGGACCCAGGAGGCTAAGGCAGAGCTCGACTCGAGGCAGTCGAGGCTTGATGCCATCGGGGCGCTGCTCGACGCTCAGAAGAGGGCTGTCGACCGCCTGGGCTCAGAGACCCGGTGGCTCCGCGCTACTTTCCGCGAAGCTCAGGCCAGGGCCGAAGCGCGCTCCACTGCCGTGGAGGAGTTGCGGCTGCAGGTAGCTCGCCGAGAGTGCGCCGTCGCAGATCGGGAGCGTGCCGTGGCGGCCGAGGAGGAGAAGGTCGCCGCACGGCTGGAGGCCAGAGAGGGCGAGCTGAGGGCTCGAGCCGAGAAGCTGGAGCTCCGCGAGTCGGCTGCTGCCGCGAGGGAGGAGCAATCCTCCCGGGAGCGCCAGGCAGCGCTGGATCGCGAGCTGGCGGCCTGCCAAGAGGGGGAGAAGCTCCAGGCTTCGCGGTGTGTCGAGGCTCGGGCGGTCTGGAGCTTTGTTACTGAGGCGGGGTCCGCCTTGGTTCCCCTCGGTTTCAGCCCGGTGCGGACGGAGGCTCCAGCGCAGTAGGTGTCTGGGGCAATCCCGACGCTTGAGTCCATCGGTGCCAAGCTGGGTAGGCTCGAAGCGGTGATCGCCGACGAGCTTGAGGTGAAGGGACGAGGCCTGGCGAAGGAGGTCGCCACGCATGTGCTAGCGTGTTTTCGGAGCCAAGACCCTTCCTTCTCTCTGGAGCCAGTGCGAGTAGGCCCCGCCGTCGAGCAGGAGGAAGCTGCCACGGCCGAGGTCGGGGACATGGCCGCCCTCGTGGCCTCTAGGTTCTAGCGGGAGTCCGGGGACTCTTAGGCAGCCGCCCCCGCGGCCAAAAAGGCCCTGTATCTCTCCTCTTTTTTTTTTACTTTTGTTGAGTCTGTAGTCTAGCTCATGGAGCTTTGAATGAATAGACTCTTGTTATTTTCCGTGTCTGTATATATTTTTATCTTCTCCTTGGTTTGGCCTGGCCGAGTCCTTAGCTCCGCAAGGGACTCATAGGTCTTCACCAACCTTGAAGTCTTGTACAGACACTTTCCTTGGGTCCTTATTGTATTAAGTGCCCAAGGGATCTTTGGAGCTCGCCCCGCGAGAACGGGGAGGTCCATATCCACCGGCCACATGGCGGGCCCAGAGCCCTCCTCTGAGAAGATGGAGGTCCGACTCCGCGGGACACGTGGGGCCTTTGGAGCTCACCCCTGCGGAGGAGGCGAGGCCTGTCTCTTGTGGGGACCACCCAGTGGTTCACCCACTCCAGGATTGCATAGGGTGGTGCCGTGCGATGCGGAACCCAACAGCACACACAAAAAGCATAAAGTATAACATACAAACTTTTATTTGATATAAAACAGCGGAAGTCTTTTACAAAACCTAATTAACAACGGAAGTTATATACATAGTTGCTCTCAAATCCTAACTAAGCAAAAGTGCAGCCATCCAGCCCGGGGACGCTACACACTAGCAGCAAGTAACCGGAGATCACGGCGGCGTGCATGGCTCCAGCTCGGCCGTGTACCCCGACGGGGGCATCGCCTCGTCCTCGGAACCTTCCTCATAACTCTCACCTGCACACAGCTCAAAATATTGCAACCGTGAGCACGAAGGCTCAGCAAGTCTTAACCGTCAAACCTAGGCATGGAACTCTACGTGCAAGGATGTATAAGGTAGGAAAGGTTTTTGCAAGAAAGACACGCCTATAAAGTTGATCCTTACTTTCAGTTTTATAGCAGCAGATTCATGTGCCTTAGGCAGCCCTCACATCGAAAGTCCACAATCAAACAAGAAACGCTTTCCTCCGATGTGGTGATACCCAAAGTGGAATATAAACTTAATTAGCTCTATATCTACAACAATCAAGGTATGCAAGACATTGAGATCAATACAGCATTTTCAGTTGGCTTATTTCACTTCTTACTACGTCACAGCGCAGTGAACAAGCGGGTACTCAAATAACCGCGAGGGACGGTGATTACAATCAAGACACACCCGGATAACATGTCACATACACCCACTTTCAGAAGCGTGATTCCACACCCCTTCCTACTCTGTTGTATGCAACAACCTTTCAAAGGCAACCCAAATGCCGAACCGGTCCATCCGTAACGGGTAGGAGGTCCCCGCGTGTAGCGTGACTGTGCCCACCGGCAGATTTACACCTTTCTACCCTCAACCCACTCCTATTTACGGTTGGGTAAGCCTCGACACCCAGGTTAACCAATTACATCGGTTTCCTGGTTCCCATATGCCAGTATGCATCCGGTACTGTTCGATACTTGTCCAGCAGGGCCGCACACGGACGGTCCTCAACCGACACCAGCAGGGCTACGCACGTGAGACCTCTGCTCACTGCATCCTATCCCCCCTGCCGGGTCTCATTTTCATACAACTCAAGCCATTATCTACCTCTTTTCTTTCCGATGATAGGTACTAGCTCGCGAGTAGCTTCCAACCACTCGACTTCTACCGAGATCCTATACATTAGCATGGCATTCTCTACTCGTCGAGTTTGTAAACTCCCCAACCCTTTATAGGATTTAAAGAGGCTATGCAAGTGGGGTTTCAATCACCCTAACTCTAACGCAAACATTCAACCTAGACATAAATGATACAAATGGAAAATTTTATAAAAGTCACTTAAGTGCAAACCAGGGCTTGCCTGGTTGCGAGTTAAGCGGAACTGTTATGAAATGTAATAAAATACATGTATAAGTATTAAGGATTTATAAGAATTGGACTTCTACTCATAGCTACTGCTATTTAAAATCCTTAATTAGCTTTGGGATTTTTACAGTGGATACTAGACTCTCTAAGGATGATTTGAGTCAAATTTGGAGACATGTCATTGCATAATGTAGTCTTTAAAATTCCTACAAGTACAATGCTTATCTGAATTTTGAGCCCAAATCAGGAGCTTGACATAGCTAATGGTGTAAGATCTGATTAGGGTAAGTCTCCATGGTTCTAACAGAATTTGTTTCACCATTTTTGAAGCTACCATCAGAGAGATATGAATTTTTGAAGTTTGGACAGAAGTCCTGAACAATTTCTGTTTACATTTGAATTTTCAAATAAAGGCTGAACTTGAGAAGGTAATTTGACCTAGCAAATGACCTCCAATGAAGCCCAAATTTTTACTGGAGATCAGTAACTATGAGAAGGATTTTCTGACCAAATTTGGGAATATTTCATAAAGAATTGCTCCTGTAATAAATCCCTAAATGATTTACTAAAAACAATTCTACAGAAATTCCTGGGCATTTTCATAGCCAAAATTTGGTTTCTCTGTGAAGTACTCCTCATGAGGAATCCAACAAAATTGGTCTCACTCTTTTTGGAGTTTTCTACACAAAGTTATGGGCTTGCAAAGATCAACTAAATTCTGGAATTATTTCTCTAATATAAACTTCAAATAATTGGGCTGGGCCCACTGGTTTAATTCGGACCAGTCAGATTTTAGCAACACCGGGGTCTATGGGGTTATTCCCACGCAGCCGCACCAGATCCGGCGCCACAAACCGATCCTCGCGCGAACCCGGAGGCTGACCGGTGGGACCGGCCCTCCTTCGTCTTCCTCGCGCTGCCCGCGCCTCCCGCGGCGGCGCACGCCGGCGAGGCTCGCCGGGACGGGGTTCCCGCGGTCTAAACTTCGTCAAACTCGCCGCTCCCCCATTTTTAACCGCGCTGAACACTGTGGGAGGGTCGCCGGCGGCCGTGGCTCACCGGAAACCATCGCGCACCGGTGACAGCAAAGTTTTGAACCCTGGCGAGGTCGGGAACCCTTATTCCTCTATCATTCGATAGATTCTTGGGCTCTAGAGCATCAGTGAGTGATGTAGGAGCCCGTAAGGGTCCTGGCCGCCGGTGAAACTGCCGGCAACCGAGGGCTCCACGACGACCCGAGGTGCTTTTGCACCGGCGACTACGAAAACAGCTAGGGCTCCCTCGTTTCTTGATGTTTTTGCTTGGTTCTTCGTCGAGGAGAGGCGCTAGGAAGTAGAGAAGCTCTGTGCAAGCTTACTCGAGGTCTAAAGGATCAAGCACCACGAATTTTTGGCTAGACCGCGCACTACCCGTCGGTGTACCGTTTGGGGAAACGGTGAAATTCTTGCCATCGGTCCTAGCAAACGCTAAACGGCCTCCGGCTACACGACCAGGACATGTCCACGCACCTTTCTTGTATAGGAAGTCGGGGGAGAGGGTGGCCGGTTGCTGCTGTCGACGGAGAGCCGAAACGGTGAGGTCCGGGCACCTTGAAGCTTTGGCGCCAATCCGTTTCTCGAGCAGTTCGGACCGGCAAACCTCGAAGGGGCTTTGGCAAGGGCTAGAGCACGTCCAGGCGATGCTCTTTGCTGTGGAGCACTTGAGCAATCGAGCTTGGAGGGCTGTGGTCGATCGGAGAGAACGGCGGCGGTGTTCTGGACGGAAGAAACGGCGGAGGCGTGAGTTATAGCAGGGGAAGAAGGAAAACAGCTCCGGCGCACCCTTTGCCGTGATCCAACCGAGCCACCGAGGCAGCAGGAGGTGGCGCGGCTCTCCCTCGGGCGCGGGTTCAACCGGGAGCTGGCGCGCTCCCGCTGTTCGACCGCCGTCGGCTGAGGCGGCAACTCCAGTGGGTGGCTGACAAATGGGCCCCACCTCCCCTCTTTGTTTAATCAACTTTTTATGATATTTTCTCACCAGCAACTCAACATTAAAGACTTGACTTCAACCCCAAGTCATAGTTTGAATTTGCAGAATTCAAATGGTTTGAATTCTGGTGTAGAATTTGAATGGGGTTTGATCATTTGAATTTGAAAAGGAGTTTGAATTCTCCACTTTGTATTGCCTCAAAAATATAGCAAACCAGCTCCAAAATTTCCAATTTTTGGCATGGCTGCTCATTCAAAGGTGGAGAACACATTTGTGAAACCAAATTTTTCAAATTGAGGGAATTGGAATTTGAAACTGAATTTGAAATTCAGATTAGAGGGCTTCTCCTTTTAATCCCAAACAAATATTAAAACTCCTCCAAATGAGCTGAAATTTGGAAGGTTGAATATTTGGACTATGAAGATCCAAGTTGTGCATTTAGATCTCCATGTTTGGAAGTTTTGGGAAGTCTAAACCCTCACTTTGAACTCACACTTATTATACTTCAAGGTTTTAATTCCCCTCATTTTTCATAAGTGTACATGAGCTGAATTTTCTTGCTACCACTTTTGGGGATTTTACATCCCTCCCCCCTTAAAAAGAATCTCGTCCCGAGATTCCAAAAGAAAAGTAAAGTGGGGAAAAACTTTACCGGGTATATGATGATAGCAAGTCCGGATAATATGTTCGTAAATAGTCCTCGCTTTCCCATGTCGCCTCATCAGCGGTATGGTTACTCCACAAGACCTTGTAGAACCATAAGGTCCGGTTTATTGTGGCACGAGTCTTTTCAACGATAATCCGGATTGGATACTCCGTGTACGTGTGGTCCGGTTGAAGAACTTCTATGTCTTCTGTGCGGACTTCAGCCGAGGGCTTGAGGCACTTTCTCTGCTGAGAGATGTGGAAGACGTTGTGAATGCCTGCGAGCGACGTTGGTAACTCTAGGCGATAGGCCACGGGACCGCATCTTTCAATGACGGTGAACGAACCAATGAACCACGACGCAAGTTTACCCTTCACTCCGAAACGGTGAATTCCCTTCATCGGAGACACACGGACATAAACATGGTCCCCGATGTCGAAGTGGAGAGGGCGGCGTCTCTTATCCGCATAACTCTTCTGATGAGATTGAGCAGCCTTGAGATTGGCCTGTATTACTCGCACTCGTTCTTCAGCTTCATTCACAAGTTCAATGCCGTAGATGACTCGCTCGCCAGACTCGCACCAGTTGAGAGGTGTGCGACATTTCCGGCCGTAGAGAGCTTCATACGGCACCATCTTGATGCTAGCTTGATAGCCATTGTTGTAAGAAAACTCCGCCAACGGCAAATGATCGTCCCAATTTTTGCCGTGGTGGATGGCACAAGCGCGTAGCATGTCTTCAAGCACTTGATTCACCCGTTCAGTTTGACCATCTATCTGCGGGTGATACGCGGAGCTTCGGATCAGTTTGGTCCCCAACGATGCGTGCAGCTGTTCCCAAAACCGAGAGACGAACATCACACCGCGATCTGAAATGATGGAGCGGGGAACACCGTGCAAACATAAGATCTTTGCAATGTACAGCTCCGCATATTGCTTGGCCACGTACTTTGTATGTACGGGGATAAAATGAGCCGACTTGGTTAGTCGATCGACTATCACCCAAATCGAGTCATGTTTGTGAGACGTGAGAGGTAATCCGACTATGAAGTCCATGCTGATATCCCCCCACTTCCACGCCGGAATGTTCAACGGCCGCAGCTCTCCGGCTTTACGCATATGGTCGGCCTTCACACGCCGACACGTATCACATTCAGATACGTATTTTGCGATTTCTCTCTTCATCCTTGTCCACCAAAACCTGGTTTTCAGATCCTGGTACATCTTGTTGCTGCCCGGATGAATAGAATACTTGGACAAATGAGCCTCGTCCAAGATTTTCTTCCGAAGCTTCATGTCATGGGGTACCACTATACGGTCTTTAAACCATAGAGTGTCGTGTTCATCTCTTCGGAAGCACTTCATTTCGCCATTCTCCATCCTTCTCCGAATGTGCGACATTCCCATGTTCTTCTTCTGAGCTTTCATAATCTCCTCTCTTATGGTTGGGATGAGAGCAAGATTATATAACGCCCCATATGGAACCAAGTACAGACTCGGCTCCTCCTCTTCAAGTGAGGTGATGGACAGACTATTGACATGGGATTTGCGGCTTAAGGCATCGGCAACCACGTTTGCCTTCCCGGGATGGTAGTGAATCTCGATCTCATAGTCTTTGATCAGTTCTAGCCATCTCCGTTGCCGCATATTCAACTCCTTTTGAGTGAATATATATTTCAGACTTTTGTGGTCGGTGTAGAGGTGCACTAAGTTTCCAAGTAAGTAGTGCCTCCACATCTTCAATGGCAACACCACAGCAGCAAGCTCAAGATCATGAGTCGGATAGTGCTGCTCGTGGTTACGAAGTTGACGTGAGCCATAGGCGACCACTCTTCCTCCTTGCATCAATACACAGCCAAGCCCGATGCCAGACGCATCACAATATACGTCAAAGGGCTTGGTTGTATCCGGTTGAGCTAACACCGGGGCTGTTGTAAGATGCTTTACTAATGCTTGGAAAGCTTCTTCACAAGCTGAGCTCCAAACATATTTGATCCCCTTTTTCAACAGTTCAGTCATCGGCTTAGCAAGTTTGGAGAAATTTGGTATGAATCTCCGATAATATCCTGCTAACCCGAGGAAACTCCTGACTTCATGGACTGATGTGGGGGATTTCCATTTCAGCACTTGTTCGATTTTGCTTGGATCAACTGCAATACCTTCTGCCGAAATAATGTGACCAAGGAATGGCACTTGGCTGATCCAAAACTCGCACTTGCTGAACTTGGCATAAAGCTTATGGTCTCTTAATCGTTGAAGCACGATATGCAAGTGTTTGGCGTGTTCTTCTTCAGTCTTGGAGTAAACCAAGATGTCGTCTATGAACACCACCACAAACTTGTCCAACTCCGGCATGAACACTGAGTTCATGAGATACATGAAGTGTGCCGGGGCGTTGGTGAGACCAAAGGACATAACGAGGTATTCATACAACCCATATCTCGTCGAGAAGGCCGTCTTTGGGATATCCTCCGCTCGGATCTTGATTTGATGATATCCGGAGCGAAGATCCATCTTGGAAAATACACTCGCACCCACAAGTTGATCGAAGAGAATATCGATGCGGGGCAGTGGATATTTATTCTTGATGGTGATGGCGTTGAGAGGTCGGTAGTCCACACACAACCTCAAGGTTTCATCCTTCTTCTTCATAAACAGCGCCGAGCATCCCCATGGCGAGGAACTCGGTCGAATGAAACCCTTCTTCATCAAATCGTTGAGCTGCTCCTTTAGTTCAGCCAGCTCATTTGGAGCCATCTTATATGGTCTCCGTGAGTTTGGTGTCGTCCCAGGTACGAGTTCAATCTTGAACTCGACATCTCTTTCGGGTGGCATGCCCGGAAGATCATCCGGAAAGACATCCGGGTATTCACGGACCACTCGAATATCCTCAAGTTTCGTGGCTTCCGTGTTATATGTGGCTGGGGTTTCTTGAACCAAACGGTCAAGAAGAAGAACATGTGGTTCATGAAGTGGAGAGTTTAAACGAACCACACGTGGAATGATGTCAAGAACAGCACCATGGCGATGTAGCCATGACATTCCTAAAATGACATCAAGTGTTTGACTTTCTAACATGATTAGAGAAGTCGGATATAGATTTCCACCCAATTGTAATGGTGCTCTATAGACCATTCTATCAGCTGTTATTTTCCCACCCGGAGAACATATCAAATATGAATTATTTGTGGGAATGATAGGCAGTTGATATTTAATAACATAAGACTGACTTATGAAATTATGGGTGGCACCGGAGTCAAAAATTATGACTACGGGATGACCTAGGTAAGAGAACGTACCCGCGAGGACGGGTTCGCCTTCCGGCACGTCTTCGATAGCTAAGTGGTGGACGCTGCCGGGTTTTGGTGCTGGTTTCTTGGGCTGATTGCGGGGCTGATTAGCACCCTGATATGGTGCTGGACCCCTGCCCTGTCGCGGCTCGGGGCAGTCCCTCGAAATGTGCCCGACACGGCCACACATGTAGCACGTGTAAGGTGTCGGGGTCCCACCGACTTGAGGACGGAATCCCGGTGCACGCTGTTGAAACTGGGGCGCACGCGGGACCATCCTTTGCTGCTGCTGTTGCTGTGGTGGATACGTCGGTCGAAAGCCCGGCGCATTATATTGCCGACCGCGAAACTGAGGCGGTCGCGCCGGTGGCTGCCATCTCTGACCGGATGGTGAGCGATACACCACGCGGTATTTTTGTGGCGTCCCACCACTGCTGCTTGTCAGCGCGCTGCGTTTCCTCTTGTCAGAACCGTGCTCGCGCTGAGCATTCTCCTGTAGAATCACGGCATTAACTAGGTCGTTGAATGTGCCGCGATTGCTCTGGGCGAGATGGACCTTCATCTTGGAGTTCAGGCCCCGGAAGAACGCATTGCGCTTGTTGTCTTCCGTGCCCACAAATCCTGGCGCATACTGCACCAGCTTGTTGAATAACCTAGAGTACTCATGAGCACTCCTCTCGCCTTGTCGTAGCGCCAGGAACTTCTGGAGCTTCATTTCCATCACACCGGGAGGTATGTGATAGGCGCGGAACGCCTCCCGGAACTCCGTCCATGTGACGGCATGGCCAGCCGGTAAGGAGGCGGTGTAGTTCGCCCACCAGGTACCGGCTTCTCCCTGAAGCTGTTGCGCTGCGTACAGCGCCTTCTGATGTTCGGTGCATCGTAGCAGCCCGAACTTTGCCTCTAGAGTGCGGATAAAGCTGTCCGCCTCCAAAGGTTCTTCCGCCTCCGTGAAGACCGGTGGATGGGTCGCCATGAATTCCGAATACGAGCTTTGTTGGGGCTGGCGTTGCCCATTGTCTTGGCATCCTCCCTGATGGGACGCATTCTGCTGCACCAACATCCGCAGTAACTCGGTTTGCTCGTCGCACGAGCCGAGCACTGCGGCGAGAACCTCCGCAAGATTCCTTGGAAGTTCTGGCGGTGGAGGAGGTGGTTGCTGCTGCGTCGTGGTCTGCTCCGGAGGTGGAGACTCATCACCACGAACTTGACTCGGACCTCCCTCCTCTTGCGTTGACCGTGTACGCACCATTCTGCATTCACATCATTTAAACGATCAGCACATGTTGGTTTATTTCATCCAGTCTATACAATAGTGATGCGAGAATGGAATAAATAGTACGCATAGCAGTCACACATGTGGACAAAGTATCAACTTTATACAACATATACATCCCTGGACCGTGTCACACGATCGAGTTCCAAAGTATTGAACTTTATAGGTTAAAAGTTCATTTCGACCATCGGGGTCACCACGGGATGTTAAGTGTGTTAGCATGCGTAATTCCTCGCTATTGTATTGGACCCAAACATGTACTAACTCGAAGTGATGTGTCAAATGCATAAACCCTTCGACTCCAACTCGCTATTTTACAACAGCCACTGGACGTCGAACGGTGAACTAAGTGTTTTGGTCAAAATACGGAAAATTCCAGAGAGCATTTGGTCTGCCCTGTTTCTGGACAGAACCTACTCATCTGAGATTTTCATACCTTTGGAGGGAGATTTTGTTCTGGAGCTCTACAGAAAAGTTGTAGAGGACTTCTAAACCTTTCCAGAATGGTATCCCACACCTCCATTGGTTCAACCAATCTTAAGTTATGCCCTGTTCAAGTTCAGAAAAATTTCTGCCAAAAACAGGGGAGATTGTTCCTAAGCTTTGAGATTGAACCTATACTCCCAATTGACTCTCAGTTCAATATAGGAGTTTACTAACCCCTAAATGAATTCCTATACTTCATTGTGATTCTTTTCTTTGAAAATAAACTTTTATGCAGTCGGTACTACGTTTCCTCACCAAAGAAAAAAAAATCCTAAACCGGTATTCCGGCATATACGTGTCACATGGTGGAACTAAAGACGTCACTCACAAACGGTTTCTACACGTCATGCACTAACGTGGTTAATGTGCCTGCAGAAGAACACACAATAATGGTGCACACAAAGGTTTTTAACATTACAGGCAGTTCCATATCATATTAAAAACATACGGTCCGTATCATTGCCATACGGATCGTCCTTGAGTCAAGCCACGTCTCAAGGTACATGGTCATGTTTTCACACCACACGACGGGGAACCCGAGTAGAGCGCGAACGGGTCGTCACGGTTGGGAATTTTATCAACCCAACGGATACCACCTACTGCCTCATAACCGTTGAGGCACGCCGATGGCGAGCGCTGCGTATGGTCCATTGAACATTGAACGTTCAGGAGTTGCATACTATCGTGTTGCTTACCACACGATGGGGTATTCTCACTTTTGCCTAAAGCACGCTGGAGATCAGCGTTTTCATATGCTCTCAGAACCATGGAGAGGTTCAGAGACTCATATTAACTACCGTGCCAAGCCACGGTATAACCTTCCATACTATTACTCGTATGGGGAGTTACCGCAATTGATCCGCCTGCGGTGACGTACCTTACCTCTTACCTGACGTCGGAGCGTCGTTACAGAATATATAACACATAAGTTAGCTTTTCCACCTTAGTAACTACTACTATCATAGACCTTATGTGGGCTTAAAGACTAATCCTCACTTGACTACTTCTAAGTTTTCAAAAATAGGCTCTTTTCGAGCGTGCTATTCCCAATGCGGCTCTGATACCACGACTGTGGGGACCACCCGTGGGTTACCCACTCCAGGATCGCATAGGGTGGTGCCGTGCGATGCGGCACCCAACAGCACACGCGAAAAGCATAAAGGATAACATACAAACTTTTATTTGATATAAAACAGCGGAAGTCTTTTATAAAACCTAATTAACAGCGGAAGTTATATACATAGTTGCTCTCAAATCCTAACTAAGCAAAAGTGCAGCCATCCAGTCCGGGGACGCTACACACTAGCAGCAAGTAACCGGAGATCACGGCGGCGTGCATGGCTCCAGCTCGGCCGTGTACCCCGACGGGGGCATCGCCTCGTCCTCGGAACCTTCCTCATAACTCTCACCTGCACACAGCCCAAAATATTGCAACCGTGAGCATGAAGGCTCAGCAAGTCTTAACCGTCAAACCTAGGCATGGAACTCTACGTGCAAGGATGTATAAGGTAGGAAAGGTTTTTGCAAGAAAGACACGCCTATAAAGTTGATCCTTACTTTCAGTTTTATAGCAGCAGATTCATGTGCCTTAGGCAGCCCTCACATCGGAAGTCCACAATCAAACAAGAAACGCTTTCCTCCGATGTGGTGATGCCCAAAGTGGAATATAAACTTAATTAGCTCTATATCTACAGCAATCAAGGTATGCAAGACATTAAGATCAATACAGCATTTTCAGTTGGCTTATTTCACTTCTTACTACGTCACAGCGCAGTGAACAAGCGGATACTCAAATAACCGCGAGGGACGGTGATTGCAATCAAGACACACCCGGATAACACGTCACATACACCCACTTTCAGAAGCGTGATTCCACACCCCTTCCTACTCTGTTGTATGCAACAACCTTTCAAAGGCAACCCAAATGCCGAACCGGTCCATCCGTAACGGGTAGGAGGTCCCCGCGTGGAGCGTGACTGTGCCCACCGGCAGATTTACACCTTTCTACCCTCAACCCACTCCTATTTACGGTTGGGTAAGCCTCGACACCCAGGTTAACCAATTACATCGGTTTCCTGGTTCCCATATGCCAGTATGCATCCGGTACTGTTCGATACTTGTCCAGCAGGGCCGCACACGGACGGTCCTCAACCGACACCAGCAGGGCTACGCACATGAGACCTCTGCTCACTGCATCCTATCCCCCCTGCTGGGTCTCATTTTCATACAACTCAAGCCACTATCTACCTCTTTTCTTTCCGATGATAGGTACTAGCTCGCGAGTAGCTTCCAACCACTCGACTTCTACCGAGATCCTATACATTAGCATGGCATTCTCTACTCGTCGAGTTTGTAAACTACCCAAATCTTTATAGGATTTCAAGAGGCTATGCAAGTGGGGTTTCAATCACCCTAACTCTAATGCAAACATTCAACCTAGACATAAATGATACAAATGGAAAATTTTATAAAAGTCACTTAAGTGCAAACCGGGGCTTGCCTGGTTGCGAGTTAAGCGGAAAGTCAGCTTCCGGTGGCAGGACGTCCAAGGGCTCCGGCATATCCTCAACTTCGGTCACTATTATGAAATGTAATAAAATACATGTATAAGTATTAAGGATTTATAAGAATTAGACTTCTACTCATAGCTACTGCTATTTAAAATCCTTAATTAGCTTTTGGATTTTTACAGTGGATACTAGACTCTCTAAGGATGATTTGAGTCAAATTTGGAGACATGTCATTGCATAATGTAGTCTTTAAAATTCCTACAAGTACAATGCTTATCTGAATTTTGAGCCCAAATCAGGAGCTTGACATAGCTAATGGTGGAAGATCTTATTAGGGTAAGTCTCCATGGTTCTAACAGAATTTGTTTCACCATTTTTGAAGCTACCATCAGAGAGATATGAATTTTTGAAGTTTGGACAGAAGTGCTGAACAATTTCTGTTTACATTTGAATTTTCAAATAAAGGCTGAACTTGAGAAGGTAATTTGACCTAGCAAATGACCTCCAATGAAGCCCAAATTTTTACTGGAGATCAGTAACTATGAGAAGGATTTTCTGACCTAATTTGGGAATATTTCATAAAGAATTTCTCCTGTAATAAATCCCTAAAGGATTTACTAAAAACAATTCTATAGAAATTCCTGGGCATTTTCATAGCCAAAATTTGGTTTCTCTCTGAAGTACTCCTCATGAGGAATCCAACAAAATTGGTCTCACTCTTTTTGGAGTTTTCTACACAAAGTTATGGGCTTGCAAAGATCAGCTAAATTCTGGAATTATTTCTCTAATAGAAACTTCAAATAATTGGGCTGGGCCCACTGGTTTAATTCGGACCAGTCAGATTTTAGCAACACCGGGGGCTACGGGGTTATTCCCGTGCAGCCGCACCAGATCCGGCGCCACAAACCGATCCTCGCGCGAACCCGGAGGCTGACCGGTGGGACCAGCCCTCCTTCGTCTTCCTCGCGCTGCCCGCGCCTCCCGCGGCGGCGCACGCCGGCGAGGCTCGCCGGGACGGGGTTCCCGCGGTCTAAACTTCGTCAAACTCGCCGCTCCCCCATTTTTAACCGCACTGAACACTGTGGGAGGGTCGCCGGCGGCCGTGGCTCACCGGAAACTATCACGCACCGGTGACAGCAAAGTTTTGAACCCCGGCGTGGTCGGGAACCCTTATTCCTCTATCATTCGATAGATTCTTGGGCTCTAGAGCATCAGTGAGTGATGTAGGAGCCCATAAGGGTCCTGGCCGCCGGTGAAACTGCCGGCAACCGAGGGCTCCACGGCGACCCGAGGTGCTTTTGCACCGGCGACTACGAAAACAGCTAGGGCTCCCTCGTTTCTTGATGTTTTTGCTTGGTTCTTCGTCGAGGAGAGGCGCTAGGAAGTAGAGAAGCTCTGTGCAAGCTTACTCGAGGTCTAAAGGATCAAGCACCATGAATTTTTGGCTAGACCGCGCACTACCCGTCGGTGTACCGTTTGGGGAAACGGTGAAATTCTTGCCATCGGTCCTAGCAAACGCTAAACGGCCTACGACTACACGACCAGGGCATGTCCACGCACCTTTCTTGTATAGGAAGTCGGGGGAGAGGGTGGCCGGTTGCTGATGTCGACGGAGAGCCGAAACGGTGAGGTCCGGGCACCTTGAAGCTTTGGCACCAATCCGTTTCTCGAGCAGTTCGGACCGGCAAACCTCGAAGGGGCTTTGGCAAGGGCTAGAGCACGTCCAGGCGATGCTCTTTGCTGTGGAGCACTCGAGCAATCGAGCTTGGAGGGCTGTGGTCGATCGGAGAGAACGGCGGCGGTGTTCTGGACGGAAGAAACGGTGGAGGCGTGAGTTATAGCAGGGGAAGAAGGAAAACAGCTCCGGCGCACCCTTTGCCGTGATCCAACCGAGCCACCGAGGAAGCAGGAGGTGGCGCGGCTCTCCCTCGGGCGCGGGTTCAACCGGGAGCTGGCGCGCTCCCGCTGTTCGACTGCCGTCGGCTGAGGCGGCAACTCCAGTTGGTGGCTGACAAATGGGCCCCACCTCCCCTCTTTGTTTAATCAACTTTTTCTGATATTTTCTCACCAGCAACTCAATATTAAAGACTTGACTTCAACCCCAAGTCATAGTTTGAATTTGCAGAATTCAAATGGTTTGAATTCTGGTGTAGAATTTGAATGGGGTTTGATCATTTGAATTTGAAAAGGAGTTTGAGTTCTCCACTTTGTATTGCCTCAAAAATATAGCAAACCAGCTCCAAAATTTCCAATTTTTGGCATGGCTGCTCATTCAAAGGTGGAGAACACATTTGTGAAACCAAATTTTTCAAATTGAGGGAATTGGAATTTGAAACTGAATTTGAAATTCAGATTAGAGGGCTTCTCCTTTTAATCCCAAACAAATATTAAAACTCCTCCAAATGAGCTGAAATTTGGAAGGTTGAATATTTGGACTATGAAGATCCAAGTTGTGCATTTAGATCTCCATGTTTGGAAGTTTTGGGAAGTCTAAACCCTCACTTTGAACTCACACTTATTATACTTCAAGGTTTTAATTCCCCTCATTTTTCATAAGTGTACATGAGCTGAATTTTCTTGCTACCACTTTTGGGGATTTTACATCCCTCCCCCCTTGAAAAGAATCTCGTCCCGAGATTCCAAAAGAAAAGTAAAGTGGGGAAAAACTTTCCATATAAATTTCCATAGGAGGAAGGCAGGCTAAACATGGAGGCAACGACCCGCCCCATTTAAGAAGGGAAGCAAGACTCTACGCGCTTAGGGTCAGAACCAGGCCAAGCTGAACGTAGTCCTGAACCGTCCCCTGAGACTTAGCTGCTCCGAGCGCTGTTCCTGGACTCTATGGAATTTATTACAGAAAGAAGAGACTGTCCTATTATTGCTCTAGGGGTAGAACTTACGGAGGTGTTCTATGTTCCAAGGGTTCGGGAGCGGATCCCCATCCTCGGTGGAAAGGCGTACGCACCCGAGGTGGCAAACTTTCATGACTCGGAAGGGACCTTCCCAGCTGGGGGAGAGTTTGTCGGTCCCTTCGCGAGAAAGTATGCGCTGCAACACCAGGTCGCCTTCCTGCAGCTCTCGGACACGCACAAACCTTTGGTGGTAGCGCCGGAGCGCTTGTCGGTACCGTGCGTTGCGGAGTGCTGCATGTAATCGAGCCTCGTCGACAAGGTCGATGTCTTCACGCCGGAGGTTGTCCTGCGCGACTTCGTCGTAAGCTCGGGCACGGAGGGACCCCATGGTGATCTCTGGGGGAAGCACAACCTCGGCCCCATACACCATGAAGAAGGATGTATCTCCAGTGGCCCGACTCTGGGATGTCCGGTTAGCCCATAGTGTGCTCGGAAGCTCGTCCACCCACTTGGCGCCATGTTTCTTCATGCCGGCATAGGTGCGAGTCTTGAGGCCCCGAAGAATCTCGGTGTTGGCCCTCTCAACTTGCCCATTGCTCTTGGGTGAGCAACGGAGGCATAGCACACCTAGATGCCGAGGTCTTCCCAGTATTCTTGGAACGCTGCGCTGGTGAGCTGGGTCCTGTTATCGGTGATGATTCTGTTCGGGACCCCGAACCGGCAGATGATCGACTTGATGAACTTTACTGGGAATGGTTGTTAATGGTGACGACGGGTGTGGCTTCTGGCCACTTGGTGAACTTTTCGATGGCGACGTAGAGGTACCAGAATCCCCCGACGGCTTTGGGGAATGGTCCCAGGATGTCCAACCCCCATACGGCGAACGACCACGAGGGCGGGATCATTTGAACCGCCTGAGCCGGTGTGTGGATCTGCTTGGCGTGGAATTGGCACGCCTTGCAGCTCTAGACCAGCTTGACGGCATCCTGGAGTGCTTTCGGCCAGTAGAAGCCATGCCGGAAGGCTTTACCGACGAGCGTGCGTGATGAAGAGCGACTCCCACATTTGCCTCCATGGATCTCAGCGAGCAAGTCGCAGCCTTCCCCCTGGGTTAGGCACCGCAATAGGACGTGGTTGGCGCCACGCTGGTAGAAATCCCCTTCTACCAGCGCGTACCTTTTAGCCATGCGCACAATCCATTCAGCGGATACACGTTCATCAGGGAGGATGTTGTCTTTCAAGTAGTCCCGGATCTGTGTGATCCATGCATCGGGTCTAACCTGAGCTTCTGGATCTTGAGCGCTGGGTTGCACGGAGTCCCCAGTGACGCTTAAGATCCTTGGCGGCGTCCATGGCTGCAGGGCCGCCGGGACCGCCAGCTTCGAGGTGCTGGTCCAGCCCCCTTCGCCCGGCTCGGCAGGTCGGGCTGTGGGCCGCAGCAACGTCCTCTCGAAGACTCCTTCGGGCACAGGGGCTCCGGTGGAGGCCTTCGTTGAGAGGTCGTCAGCTGCGGCATTGCTAGAGCGCGGTACATGGCGCAGGTCCAAGGCGAGGATGTCTTTCTCCAACATCTGCACGTGGAGCAGATAAGCAGCTAGCTGTGGGTCATTGCAGGAGCATTCACCCTTAACTTGCTTGATGACTAGCTGAGAGTCGCCCTGTGCCAACAACTGGCGAGTGCCCAGAGACAGGGCAGTCTTTAGGCCAAAGATGAGTGCTTCATACTCTGCCATGTTGTTGGTTGCCTTGAAATTGAGACGCACTATGTACCCAAACTGCTCCCCCGATGGCATGAGAAGCATTACGCCAGCACCGGGCCCCTGCTTTCGCGAGGAGCCGTCGAAGAAGAGCGTCCAGTGAGGCCAGGTGAAGACCGGAGCTCGGGGCTTTGGTTCACCGTCTTCGTGGCCCCCTGGGTTAGCCTTCGTTGGCATCCACTCGGCCACGAAGTCAGCCAGTGCTTGGCTCTTGACTGCATGGCGAGGAAGGAAGTCCAGCTCAAACTCCGCCAGTTTCGCTGCCCATTTAGCGACATTGCCGGTCGCGTGGGGGCTGTGAAGGATCGCCTTCAGCGGGTAGGAGGTGACCAACGAGATCCGGTGGGCTTGAAAGTAGTGGCGGAGCTTCTTGGATGCCAGGAGCACTGCATACAACAGCTTGTGGACCCCCAGGTACCTTGTCTTGGCGTCGTGGAAGACTTCGCTGATGTAGTAGACAGGCCTCTGGATGGTCCGGACCCTCCCTCCTGGGCCTGAGATGTCGTCATCCATTGGCTCAGGCCGATCGGAGGTAGGTGGGTCCGGGGGAGCCTCCGGGAGCTGGGACTCGGAGGCTCCTTGGCCGTCTTGGAGCTCCGGGAGATCCAGTTGGTTTTCCAGGTGGTCATCCTGAACCCTCGGGAGGACGTCTTGTCCTCCTGGGAGGTTCTTTTTGGTCTCCGGGGGGTTACCCCGGAGCTCCGGGAGGTCCTGTTGGACCTCCGGGAGGTTGTCTTGGAGGTCCGGGTGGTCGTCTTGGACCTCTGGGGTCTCCTAGTGCTTGTCTTCTGCTATCGAAGCAGGCTGCGGTGATGAGAGGTCCGGCCGCTCTGCGACGAGGACCATGCTCACCACTTCAGTTGTTGCCGCGATGTAGAGCAACAAATGCTCTTCGGGCTCGGGGGCTACCATGATGGGTAGGGTCGTCAGAAGTTGCTTCAACTCCTGGAAAGTTTCTTCTGCTTCGTCGGTCCAAGGAAATAGACCGGATTTGCGCAGGAGCTTAAAGAAGGGGAGCGCTCGCTCTGCTAGCCTCGGTATGAACCGACTCAGCGTGGCTAGGCATCCCGTGAGTTTCGGGACTTCTCTGATGCGGGCGGGGGGCCGCATCAGGTCGATGGCCTTGATCTTCTCTGGGTTGGCCTCAATTCCTCGGTGTGACACCAGGAATCCTAGAAGCTTCCCAGAGGATACGCCGAACACACACTTGTTGGGGTTCAGCTTGGTGCGCGTGGAGCGCAGTTTGTCAAAGACTAGGGCCAGGTTATCTAACAACGATGAACTCTGCCTGACCATGACAACGATGTCATCGACATACACCTCGACTAAGTCTCTTATTAGCTCTCCAAAGGTTTTGGGCATTGCACGTACAAAGGTGGGAAGAGCATTCTTTATGCCATAAGGCATAGAGACATAACAATACAGGCCGTCTACTGTGATGAAGGAAGTGTGCTCTTCATCTTCTCTAGACATAGGGATCTGATGGAAACCCGAGTAGGCGTCTAGGAAGCATAGCATATCACAGCCTGATGTCGAGTCTACTATTTGATCTATTCTAGGGAGAGGGAATGGATCTTTGGGACATGCCTTATTGAGACTGGTGTAGTCGATGCACATCCGGAGCTTTCCGCCGGCCTTCGGGACGACGATGGGGTTCGCCGACCACCGGGGGTGGTGGACTTCCCGTATGAATCTAGCGTCCAGCAGCTTCTTGATTTCTTCTCGGATAAAGTTCTGCCGCTCGATGGACTGCTTGCGAGGCTTCTATTGGACTGGCCGGGCGTCGGGGAAGATCTTCAAGTGGTGCTCGATCACCTCCCTAGGGATCCCCAGCATCTGCGACGGCTGCCATGCAAACACGTCGACGTTGTGCCGGAGGAAGGTGATGAGCGCGCCTTCCTATTTGCTATCCAGGCCCCTGGCTACCCGGGTGGTCTGGGCAGCATCGGCGCCGACTTGGATGACCTTCAGAGGGACGTCGCCCTCGTCGAGGGGTTGCACACGGGGTGCTGCGGTAGAGGCACGGTGGCGTGCACTCAGGTGGAGCCGGTCCGGTTCTGCACTGCCAAGGGCTGGTGCTCGAGCTGTTGCAAGTGCCTGGAGCTTTTCCAAGGCTGACACTGCAGCAGTGCGGTCTCCACGAATCTTGAGGACGCCTGTTGGACTAGGCATCTTCAAGACAAGGTAGCTGTCGTGGGCTACTGCCATGAATCGGTACAGGGCTGGCCTGCCGATTATGGCGTTGATGGGGACGTCGATCTCCGCCACGTCGAACAGAATGTACTCTGTCCGATAGCTGTCCGGTGCCCCAAAGGTCATCGGAAGGCTGATGTTGCCGTAGGGAACGACTTGTCCCGGCCCTACCCCTGAGAACGGGCTCGATGGGGTGAGCTTGGCCATCGGGATCTGCAACTTCTGGAAGGCTGCGCGGCTGATGAGGTTCAGCCCAGCCCCGCCATCTACCAGAACGTGGTACATCTTCACGTTGGCGATGGTGGGTGCTACCAAGAGCGGTAGTTGGCCGGCCCCAGCCATGTTCCTGGGGCAGTCGGCGGCATCGAAGCTGATGGGGGTTCCCATCCACTTGAGGTGCGGCGCGGCACTTGGGAGGGGAGCCACCGACGCTACCGCTCGGCGCAGAGTCTTAACCGCGCTTCAGGACGAGGGGTCAGCAGACCTGCCGTAGATGACGTAGAGCATTTTCCGGCGCTCGTCATCGCTGGAGCTGGAGTCCTCATGGTTGTGCACCGCCTTCACGGTGTGCTAAGGCTCCTGGAACTCTACTTGGTGGTCGGCGTTGTCTTGAGTGTCGACCTTCTGCTTGCCCTCCCTTTGACGGAAGGGAGGGGCATTAACACACGGTTGCTTCCCCTTGCGGAAGCGTTCCGCGAGCTTCTGAATCTCCCGACACTCAGCAGCAGTACGGTTGCTGGTGTCGTGCACGGGCCATGGCTCGCCTTGGTCACCATCTGGAGCTGGTGACTGTTGCTTCCTCTTGTCGGGGCGCGGCCCCCGAGCTCCAACGGGTGCTGCTGCTGCAGCAACGGGGGCTGCGGTCGATGGCTTCATCTTGCCACCGCCCCGGTTCTTGATCTTCTTGCCACTTCCATGTGAAGCATCGCCAGATCCGGGCTGTCCTCCTGACTCGGAGGCTGGCAGTGAGTGCCAGTTCCGCCCTTCTGCTGCCCTGGCGCACTTGTCCGCCAGGCTGAAGAGCTCTGAGACGTCGCAAACCTCTCTGCTTGCGAGCTTCTCAAGCATCTTCTTGTCCCGTACACCCTGCCGGAACGCCACCACCACAGAAGCATTTTGAATATGCGGGATGGTGTTCCGCACTTGGGAGAACCGCTGGATAAAGGATCGCAGCGTCTCTCCAGGTTGTTGCTGGATGGTGTGGAGGTCGAGCTCCGTGCCAGGCCGGGTGTAAGATCTCCGAAGTTAGCAGTGAACTACCGGCAGAGCTCTCCCCAGGAGGTTATGGAACCCTGGGGGAGGTTCATGAGCCAAGACCGGGCTGGGCCAGTTAAGGCGACGGGGAAGTAGTTGGCCATGACAGCCTCGTCCCCTCCTGCAGCAAGGATGGCGGTGGAGTAGATCTGGAGGAACTCCGACATGTTGACGCTGCCATCGTACTTCTCGGGCTGGTGCGGCCGAAACTTGCGCGGCCACTTCGCGAAGCGAAGGTGTGGCGCCAAGGCCGCACATCATGCTCCTGTTGCTGCAGGCGTTGGTGCCGCGAACGCTTGGTTCGCTGCTGGCACTGTGTACCCCGGTATGGGCAGGGCTGCGCCATAGACCGGGGGCACCATTTGCAGGTTATATGGCTGGGGCATATGCTGCGTGGCGTATGCCTGGGGCAGAGATCGCGTGGCGAACGTCTGCGCCTCAGGCTGGGTCGAGGCGGTCGACATGCTGTCGCCGACCTCCTGGTTGTGATGCCTTTCTCGTCGTCGCTCAATGAGCACTCGGGCATCTTTGCCCAAGTGGCATCGTTCCAGCTCCGACTTCAGGTCCGCCGATGGGAGCCTGGTGGAGCGGAAATCAGCCGTCTGCCTGTCAACCATTGGCGTGCGCGTCAGCAACACAACCGGTTGACTGGGGCGTCGTCCCCGCCGAAGTCGAGGGTTGGCGGCGGCCACGATGAGATGGTCTACGTCGCGAATCCACTGCTGGGTCGCTGACTGAGGCGCGTCCCCAGCAGGTGGATTGCGCAGTAGCACTCTTGCTGCAGCTAGTGCGCCCCCGTGGGAGACGCTCAGCACTGCAGAGGATCTCACGCTTGCTGGAGCCTGCGCTGCCGGAGTCGGCTGCTGGCTTCGAGCTTGCGCCGACACACTTCGTCCTGAGTGTGTCGAGACGTAGTCCTTGCTAGTCACCGTTCGTCGTGAACGTGGGCAGGGAGAACTTGCCACTGAAGGGAGCTTCGCCATCTTCGTCGGCAGAAGCTCGTCGCGCAAGGGAAAAGCCCCCCCTACCTGGCGCGCCAAATATCGAAGTGTGTAGCCGACACTTCCCCCAGGCCTGCTCTGGGCAGCCCGCGGAGGTTCTTTTTTGGTGGGGCTAGTCAGTCACGGAGAGCTTCAGCGTTAGGGACGATTGAGGGAGAAGCTTGACACGGGGATTTTTACGTGTTTCAGGCCGCCGAAGGGTAAAACCCTACGTCCGCGGTGAGCAGAGTTGCTCGCTGTATTGCTTGCTGCCCAGAACCGGGGTCCTGAGCTTGAGGGTGTAAGATGTCGGATGGCTGAAGTGCCAACGGCTAGGGTGCAAGAGTGTGTAAGAGGCGAACCCTCGCTAACGTTGCCTACCCGAGCCTTTTATAATTCAAGGCTCGAGCGGCTTACAAGGTGGGCCCGGGACCCGACAGGTTGTCCCGGTGAGATTGCCTGCCATCCACCGTATCTGCAGTTACGCCGGTAGTTGTCTCTGGCGAGGGCTTCCGAGTCTTCGTTCTGCCGCCCTGCCCATGCCGCAAGCTAGTCGTAGTGGTTGATGATGGTATGGGCGGCAGGGGATGTCTTGTCACTGTGTTTATTGGCGTACAGGCTCTGACGCGGGGCGCCAGACTTCACTGTGATGTCATTGGGCGCAACGACACCTGACAGAGGCGTGCTCCGCGTCTCCGTGCCTTGGGAAGGCGCGAGTCTTGAATACCTTGTACGGGCAAGGTATGGCACGTCTTTATTCTTGCCGCCTACCGCGCGGGGGCAGGTAGCGCTGTTCTGCTGGCCACGTGGCGGGTCCGGAGCTCTCCTCTGAGGAGAGGGAGGTCCGGCCCCGCGGGTCACGTGGATCCTTCGGAGCTCTCCCCGCGGAGGGGGGAGGTCCGGCTTCTGCTGGCCACGTGGCGGGCCCGGAGTTCTCCTCTGAGGAGAGGGAGGTTCGGCCCCGTAGGACACGTGGAGCCTCTGGAGCTCTCCCCGCGGAGGGGGGAGGTCCGGCTCAGTTGGTCACGTGGAGGGTCCGGAGCTCTCCTCTGCGGAGAGGGAGATTCGGCTCCGCTGGACTCATGGCGCCTTCGGAGCTCTGCCTGCGGAGAAGGGCGAGATCCTTAGGCATTTTCCCCTATGCGCGGGGCTACCCCGTATTGAGGGTACCGACAGGAATATTTCTATATCAGCACGCGTCTGTATCATGGGGGACACACACAAACTTGTCCCAGTATCTACTCTTCGATGTCATTGATATGTACAAAAGCAGAACTCATGATTCCTATGCAGGTCATCTATATATGATTTTTTTATATTAACATCATCTAGAAAATAAAAAGAGCGACCTCAAAGCAACAATCGAATATAGAACTCATTTCTTTTCGTGTCTGATCAAATACCAACTCAATTTAACACAACAGAATTCAATTTCATTTCCTGACACAAGAAGAATAATGATTCAGTCTTAATCTCACTTCTAAAAACAACACACAGTCGGTCCTGTCCACCACCAAGGGCGAAAAATGCAGATCGGCGATCGGCCTCCACTCGATTCTAGCCAGTGATTGTGATTTTTATCCGGTGTTTGATGTTTTCCTTCAGAGACTCCTGCTCTCTGCACTTTAGTTGGGAGATCTCCGCATGGATTTCATGTTTCATTCTAGATCTGCTTTCCTAAATCGCCACTCAGGTGCTATCTCTCCATCTCCTTTGACATGGACCTTCAGGATCTTAATCCCCGACCTGGTGTTGGGATTAAATAAGCTATTTGGTATCGTTTTTGCATACTGGTCACTTTTGTCCCTGGCAAGGGATTCGAGGATGCATCTTTTGGTCAATTAGTTTCATTTGATCCCTGCAAATTGCAAATCCAGATGTTGTGGGGGAAAGTTCCCACACTCATCAGCAAATGGCGAAGAACACGGGGGATAAACGGCAAGGAGGGAGGGTTTCAGGAAATTCAAATGCCCGCAGCAATAATGGGCCTGGGCCTCATCGTGTAAACGTTGCCCACCCACAGCCTGACTGGGCCATCAATTGCCATTTCTATCAAATGCTTAGAATTTGGTCATCATAAATATGTGTGCTGGGGAAAGAAATTATGGCGAAGTTTGGCGTAATCATGGGCGTAAATCTCGTTAACGGCTGGTTGACGAACCCGCAGACGATGACAAGTGGGCCTTCGTCTAGTGGGCCTCCTAAATTCCTTAACGGGGTGAATTTTTAAGCTGTTGTGCCTTGTACTGCCCCATTCACGAATCACGAGTGACCCTTCTTCTTTTTCCACTAATTGTACGGAACATACTCCACCACCGCAAAATCCTGAAACACACAGTGACTCGTCAACCGCCTCAAGGCGAGGAACTGCCGCCTCCCGCATCCGGCCTCGGCAACATAGATGTCCTTCGATCGCTAAGATCCCAGCCCGTTTTTGCTTAATAGCTTCCAGCGAGTTACAGTTCAACAACGCCAGCCTGCTACTCGTGCTGTTCTTGTTCGACCGAGACCGGCCAACGAGGACATGGCAATTATCACTATCGAGCCTATACCGGACAACGAGGTAACTTTCCCTGTGATCCATGAAACTGTTCAAGAATTCTTGGTAGATCATATGGATGTCGAGGTGAAGGAAATCCAACCATGTCATTTAGGTCAGGCTGATGTTCGTTTGAGTATGTCCGTGGTCGGGATTCACTGGCACACACAAGTCCGCATATTCCTGGTGGGTTAGGATTTCGTCTGGTTAATAATAATGAGGGTAGAAGTCACAGAGCTTTGTCTTTCAACCGTGAATGCTGGCTCCTGCTCCTGGGTTTCCCCACTGATCTCTAGGATCAGCAGTCTATTGAAAATGCAATCATTCCTTTGGTAGATTAGTCTCTTGGGAAAGAGATTTTAATCATATTGCTAGGTTGCTTTTGCAGGCAAGGGTCATTTATCTTGAGAATGCGCCAGAGTTTATAGTCCTAACTAAAGGAGAAGGTTTTAATGGCTAGTCATGGACTGTAGGATGCGAAATCATAGAGCAAGATCTTCTTGGGGCTCTACCTGCTAATGAAGCTGTAGAAGTGTGTAGCCGACACTTCCTCCGGGTCTGCTCTGGGCAGCCTACAGAGCTTCTTTTTCGGAGGGGCTAGTCACTCGCGGAGAGTTTCAGCGTTAGGGACGATTGAGGGAGAAGCTTGACACGGGGATTTTTACGTGGTTCAGGCCGCCGGAGCGTAAAACCCTACATCCACGGTGAGCAGAGTTGCTCGCTGTATTGCTTGCTGCTCAAAACCGGAGTCCTGAGCTTGAGGGTGTGAGATGTCGAATGACTAGAGTGCAAGGGTGCGTAAGAGGCCAACCTCTGCTAACGTCGCCTACCCGAGCCTTTTATAGTCCAAGGCTCGTGCAGCTTACAAGGTGGGCCCAGGACCCGACAGGTGGTCCCGGGGAGATTGCCTGCCATCTACCGTATCTACAGTTACGCCGGTAGTTGTCTCTGGCGTAGGCTTCCGAGTCTTCGTTCTGCCGTCCTGCCCATGCCGCAAGCTAGTCGTAGGGGTTGATGATGGCAGGGGCGTAACACCCCAAAAATCTTGTTAAGACCCTAAATCATGTTAAGAGGGGAATTTAAAAATTTTTGGACGTGTTGCATGTTTTGCAACAATTTAAATTCAAACTGGAATTCAATTTAAATTCAAAACAGAAAAGAAATAGAAAAAGAAAAAAAAGAAAACAGAAAAAAACCGGCCAGTGGGCCGAAACCCACCAGCCGGCCCACCCAGCAACCGCGCCAGCCCACAGCCGCGCGCGCTCTTTCCTCCCACTGACAGGCGGGGCCCGCCAGCCCTTCTTCTACCCCGCGCCGCGCCGGGACTCTCTCACCCCGAATCCAAACCGATCCGGATTTCTGCGAATCCCAGCCGAAATTCGCTCGGGGGCGACGCAAACTCGATCTAAACCACCCCGCCGCCCTTTCCCGTCTATAAAAACCCCGGCCTCGTTCTGTTTTTCCCACGCGATCTGCCGTTTTTGCTCCGGTGAGAACCCGAGCCTTCTCCGGCGAATTCTGGCCGATCCACGCTCGGAAATTCTGATCTAACTTGCTGGTCTTGATCCACCGCCTCCGGGGAACCCTGCAGGTGCAGAAAACTCGGAGACTTGCGGTTCAAACACAGCGCCGACGAGCTTCGCCGTGGTTTCACTTCGGACCTCGTCGCCGACCGCCTTCCAGGACCTCCGAACTCAATAAAACCCCCGAGGTGAGATCCCCGACCTCCCCTCCACCGATCTATGCCATAAAATCACAGTTCTAGGAAGAATTCTCGAAAATCCGAAAGTCTCCGGTGAGATCGCCGCCTCCTGCCGCCGTGCGCCGCCGGCAGCGCCGCCCGCGCTCAATCAGAGCGACGTGGCCGCTTGTGCGCCGTTTATTTTAAATCCCACGGTAGACTTTAAAACCCCGCGTACCGGTTCGGCGTTATAATCTCAGCCGTCTGTTTTAAATCGGACGGTCCACGTCAGCCCCGCATTATAAAGACTGGAAATCTTACGTGCTACCCCCTGGGGTTCTCGGGAAATAAGAGCTAGCCCTAGAAACTTCTGATCTAGCCCCTGGAACTTTAGAAAATCATGTAAATTCATTTAAAAAAATCAGTTTTAGCCCCTGGACTTAATAAAAATTAGGAAAACCCCCTCTGTTATGTGTAGCTAGACCCCTAAAAATTCTTAAAATAATATTATAGACCCTGTAGTGGGGTGAGTTTACCTTTTTGATCCTATTTGATGTTAAATTTAGGAAATTGAATATGTGGTTAGTATTTAAAATTTAAAAGGTGGGACAAACATATTGTCTAATTCAAATTAAAAACTTTCCCAGTACTTAGAAAACCTTAGAGTGAGATAAAAATAGATTTTTGGCTGAAATGAATCTGTTTAATTTATTATTCACATTTATTAGTTATAGGGACACATTTTTAGGTAGAGAATAATTCTGAAAATTAGAAAAAATAAATGTAAAATAGTTTACATCAGAGGAAAAGATCAAAAATATATTATTAACTATTTTGGATCAGAACCTATTCTGTTTAGATGATGTGTCTTACTATTTTCATAATAAAGTGCACATTTAGGCATAGGAAGTAAATTTGAAAATATAGCAAGCTAGGTATAAATAATTAGAAAATGATAAATGAAGATTCTAAAATCCAAAGAATTCAGTTTAGGGTTGGTAGAAGTTCTGAAGACACATATGGAGTAGGAAAATACCTTTCATGCATACTTGATAGCTAAAAGGTGTAGTAATTGAATATAAGGAATTTATTTAAATTGGAAACTCATATATATAGTATGCAAGCATAAATGTGAATACAAAAGTAGGAATCATTTATTCATGATTAAAAGTGCATGTAAACCACAAATCAACACACATAGAGTAACCACAACACATATAATTGTGAATGACTTTCATAAATATGAATGTGTGGTTTGTATGAAGTGGAAGTGTGAACTATGTCTTATGGATTGTTGTTTTTCTTTTGCTATGTGTGATGGTATAATGTAGAACCTGCTCAAGAGCAAGTTATTTTTTTCCAAGATCAGGACTACCCATTCCAAGAGCAGCAGGAAGGAGGCAAGTGTCCTTGACCACTTTGATCCTATACTAGGATGTGTAGCTAGAATTATTTGCATTGTCAATTGAAAATATGAAACCCATGCTAGGATGTTTCCCTAGATTTGCATTACCTTATTTCCTTGTAGCTTGGGTTGGGATTCATTTTATCATGTCATTTATTATTATGCATATGCTTAGCCATGCTTAGAATGGGATACTTGGGCTATGAGATCATCAGTTTATTTTACCATATTCTTTAATGAGATATTGTGAGTTATGTAGAGGTAGGGATCAAGGCAAGTTGGATGTTTTGGTTGGTGCTGGGTGCACGAGACTCGGGTTTGTGTTTAGTACTTGCCTGGATCCTAAGGACCGGTTCATGGAGCATGTAACCTGGCTTTATCGTGCCAACCACATGCTGAGATGGGGCAGCTTGGCCAATTAATTAGGTGTATCCCCGGCGTAGTATGGGTGTGTTGGATGGTGCGGGGAATAGGTGTCAGCTGGACTACCATATGAACCGCAAGGCTCAAGAGGGGGCCAGTGCAGCAGGGTTGGAGCCTCTTGTATGCTGTTAGGGGTGAAACCTCAGTGGGCCCACGCTCGTCGGGAATCCCTTTGTAAAGGCTTCGTAGTGATCTCCTGGCTACACACCTGGGAAGTGTGAATGTGGTTCGTAGCCACTGGCATAATGGATGTTCTTTTAGTCCACCTGGCAACGGGAGATGAAATCACTACATGTGGGTACAGTGGTACAAACTCTGCAGAGTCAAAACTGTCATGACAGCCGTGCTCACGGTCAAGAGCGGCTTGGACTTATTCATGATTAGAGGAGTGATGGTTTTGGAAGTTATGAATGTTAAGCGGGGAGCTTAACATTAGAAATGATGTTATGGTTATTTGATTATGATGATGAGATGGGATATTGGGACCATTTCACCTGTGTAGTAATGTAGGTGCTTAATAAGCTAAGGTGATAGGTATTAATTGCGTAGTGCTTTAACCATGAGTTCAACCTCTCCTTGTTCTAGCCATGCATGATATAATTTTCCCACACTTGCTGAGTACCATTGGTACTCAACCTTGCAAATTTTGTTGGTTTATATTGCTGCTCAGGTCAAGATAATGAGGTGGTGTATAATGACCAAGACTTTGGACCCGAAGAAGGTTTCTAGGTTCATGGAGACCCCCGGGCAACGCCTGTGATGGAGCCTCAAGAATAATATTCCGCTGCTAGTTTATTTACTTGTGATGAACCTTTTATTGTCCAACGAGACATTTGCTATGTAAGACTTATTTATATTTGACACCTGGCTTGTAATAAATGATGCTTCACTATTTGTCATCACATGTATGAGAAAATGATCCTGGCATGCATGTGATATTCACTCGGTTGTTCTTCGGAAAAACCGGGTGTGACAGAAGTGGTATCAGAGCCAAGGTTGCCCGTAGGAACGTGGACCTAGTTAGAAATGGACGTATTTAAGGGCCTTATTTTCTTAAAAACTATTTTTACAAGGTGTGTGTTGAAAAGTGTTATTTAATGAGTCACTTTCTTCATCTTACCCCAATTTTCATTCAAAATAGGATCTTTGTTTAAGAGTTTATCTAACCTAAGTTTAAATGCTTTTTGTTTTAGATGGTTCGCATGATTCGCACCGCTCGCAAGTCCACAAGAGGGAGAGTTCCCGTAGTTGCCCTTGCCCAAAGAGAGGAGAGCCGTCCGGTGACGTACCTTTCCTACGGATTGGCAGTAGGAGGCTTGTTGCGCCGTCTTCGACGTATGCTCGAAGCCGCCGCAATACGGGCAAGCTAATCATCCACTATAACTCCACCAGGACCATCCGTGAGAAGAGGGAAGAATGGAGTTCAGAGATGAGGATTATACACAAAAATCAGCTGCTTAAGATCCACCGCTCTCCAGCATGTAGAGCGACACAGGTCGATGCGGAGAAGGATGTCACCTGGGAGGCCATCACCGGCCAGAGTCACATCTATCGTCGACACCTGGACAGGACTGAGTACATGTATGTCCTCCAGCGTGAGAGTGGTACCACGGAGTACAAGTTCCCGCCAGTGCAGCAAGGGACTTCCCATGAGCACATGGACTTGTGCTTGGAGGATGCTGCTATGCTCAGCACTCGACTGCAGGAGTGTCAGCAAGAGCTTCAGGATGTTTGTGACACCCTGAAGGAAACAGAGGCATTGCTGCGAGCCTACTTGAGGGCGAGAGAAAGAGGAGATGGGAATGAACTGTGTGTCTCTGTGAATGATACATGGACTCCTGACTCCCCAGATCACCGAGCGATCAGGCGTCGTCGCACTTCTCCACCAGCAGCCTCCCCACCAAAAGCAGAGTCAGAAGGCAGCCGAAATGATGAGGAAGATCCCGAGGAGCCAGCTCAAGAAAACAAGTAGAGTAGAGCCTTTCCTTTAAATTAGAAGGATGTCGAGTAGTCGAGTCGTTACGTAAGTTAATGATGTGTTAATGCTTGGTGTGAGACGTGAGTTGTGGAAGCCATGAGCAATTGTCCACAGCCTCATCTTTAGATTGTTTTGCTTGGGTGTGTGAACCCACATGGAATAATATAGCATTTATTTTTGTGTGAGAAATAAACCCTCAGAAAAGTATAACAAAGCCTCAACACTTCAAAGTACAAACAAGTTAAAGTAATAAGATGATACGAAATGCTTTCAAATTAACATTGGTTGATTCTGCCAGATGGCCGGAAGAGGAAAAGGGACGTGCTGCCAACCCCGCCAACAACAACGATGAGGCATGCAACCCTCATCTTTCTGGAGGCCAGGACCGGGGTGGTCGCCGTGAAGGAGTTGATCCCCTCCACCAAATGCTGGAGAATCAGAATCAGCTCATCCAGAACTTGACTCAAGTGGTGGCCAACTTGCATCAAGTTCCACCTCCACAAGCTGCACCACGCCAACCAAGGTTGAGTGAGTTTCTAGGAACTCAACCTCCGAAGTTTGCAAGTGCTGCTGAACCTCTGGAGGCAGATGATTGGCTAAAGACCATTGAAAGCAAGATGAGGATCATACAGTGCCAAGGGTATGAGAGGGTGCTGTTTGCCTCTCATCAGTTGCATGGACCTGCTGCTGATTGGTGGACCGCCTACGTGGCCGCCCATCATGACCCTGAGAACATCACTTGGGAAGAGTTCAAGCGTAGCTTCCGCAACCATTACATCCCAAGAGGTGAACTCAAAAACAAGAGGAAGGAGTTTTTGGGACTGCAACAGGGAAACAAGACGGTGAGGGAATACCTCACTAAATTTACTCAACTATCCCGTTATGCCCCACGGGACATAGAGACTGATGAGCAGAAACAAGATTGTTTCGTGAAAGGGCTTACCGCAGAAATGCAATGTGCAATGTCCTCAAATGAGTATGAAATCTTCCAAAAGATGGTGGACAGAGCATTTGTGGTGGAAAGGAAGCTAAATGCCTTGGAAAATGAGAACAAGAGGAAGGCCGGGTGGTCACACCAAGCCTCAGGGAGCAACACCCGCCCACGTCTGATGCAGCAACCCGCAGGGCAGACGAACCGTGCTGCGGTACCCTACTTAGCACCAAGGGGGTACAACCCGAACTACAGGCCTCCGGCAGCACCAGCACAGCCGCAACGTCAGTTTGTACAGTAGCCTCGCCCTGCATATCCACCTCGACCAGCAGTACAGAGACCTCCAAACCAACCCCAAGACAGCAAAGGCCAGGCACCTAAGGTTGGGGTGCAATGTTTTAGCTGCGGTGAAGTGGGGCACTACACCCATAAATGCCCAAAGAAGAAGCCCGCACAGCCACAACAGCAGAATGTGATGCGAGGACGGGTGAACCACGTCACTATGGAGGAAGCGCAAGAGGCACCCGACGTGGTAGTTGGTAAGTTTCCTGCCAATTTACACCTTGCAACCCTGCTGTTTGATTCTTGTGCTACCCACTCGTTCATTGCTCAAGGGTTTGTTAAGAAGCATGACCTAGCAACCACACAAATGAACCATATGCTAGCCGTAAACTCTCCAGGTGGAGAAATAAGGACAAGACAAGTGTGTCCCAAAGTGAACCTAGACATTAATGGGGTAGTATTTACTGCTAACCTCATAGTGATAGATTCACAAGGGATAGATATTATCTTGGGTATGGATTGGTTGACAAAACATAAAGGAATCATCCATTGTTCGACCAGAACGGTGGAACTAACTCACCCTAGTGGCACAAGAGTAAAGTTCATAAAAATACACGAGCCTAGGAGGGACATTAAACTAAATCAAGTTGAGGTGAAAGTTGAGGAAATCAGGACCATCAGGGAATATCCAGATGTTTTTCCGGAGGAGTTGCCAGGTATGCCTCCCGATCGTGAAGTGGAATTTGCAATTGAGCTAGTGCCTGGAACAGCCCCGATATACAAGAGACCTTATCGGATGAACTCCAAGCAGCTAGAAGAACTCAAGGATCATTTGAGAGAATTGACGGAGAAGGGGTATATTCGCCCTAGTTCCTCACCATGGGGAGCTCCGGTGATATTTGTGCCCAAAAAGGACAGAACCCAAAGGTTATGCGTGGATTACCGTGCCTTGAATGAGGTAACCATCAAGAACAAGTACCCATTACCTAGCATTGAAGACTTATTTGATCAATTGAGGGGAGCTTGTGTGTTCTCGAAAATTGATCTCAGGTCGGGATACCACCAACTCAAGATAAGGCAATCTGATATTCCCAAGACAGCTTTCGTATCTCGGTACGGACTGTATGAATACACTGTCATGCCTTTCGGGGTAACTAATGCCCCGGCATACTTCATGTATCTCATGAACAAGGTATTCATGGAATATCTGGACAAATTTGTGGTGGTTTTCATAGATGACATTCTCGTCTTCTCCAAAGATGAAGAAGAACATGAGAAACATCTAAGGTTGGTGTTGCAAAGGCTGAGAGAACACCAACTCTATGCCAAGTTGAGCAAGTGTGAGTTTTGGCTGAAGAGAGTTCCCTTCTTAGGACATATAATCTCGGAGGGAGGAATCTCCGTGGATCCTGCCAAAATCGAGGATATACAGAAGTGGAAAACCCCTAAAAATGTCGGGGAAGTTCGAAGCTTTTTGGGATTGGCTGGATATTATCAACGGTTTATCGAGGGTTTCTCCAAGATCTCGAGACCTCTCACCAAACTGTTGGAGAAGGGAATCACATTCACATGGACGCCACAGTGCGAGACGAGTTTTCAGGAGCTAAAGAAAAGATTGACAACAGCCCCAGTGTTGGTTATGCCAGATATGCAGAAGAATTTCACGGTGTACTGTGATGCCTCTGGAAACGGGTTGGGATGTGTTCTCATGCAAGAAGGGCATGTCGTGGCATATGCATCCCGGCAGCTTTGGAAGCACGAGAAAAACTATCCTACACATGACTTAGAACTAGCCGCAGTGGTACACGCGTTGAAAATTTGGCGACACTATTTGATGGGGAAGAGGACAGAGATATATATGGATCATAAGAGTTTGAAGTACATTTTCACACAGCCAGATCTCAACCTTAGACAAAGGAGATGGTTAGAGCTAATCAATGACTTTGATGTGGGCATCAACTATCATCCTGGGAAAGCAAACGTCGTGGCCGATGCTTTAAGTCGGAAAGTGCAGGTCAATAAGTTGAGCTTGAAGAACATGCCCGCAGAATTAAAGGACGAGGTTATAAGGCTCAATCTATGTCTTGTGAATAGTGGTGAAGCCATTGCCATGGAAATGGACTCCACACTAGAGCGAGACATACGCAATGGTCAAAAGAACGACGAGAAGATACAAGAAATCAGGCAACTCATCAAGGAAAATAAAGCCCCTGGTTTCAGAGAGGATGAACAAGGAACAATGTGGCACGGGAAAAGAATCTATGTGCCAGAAGTAAAGAAGATCCGCGAATTGATTTTGAAGGAGGCTCACGATTCTGACTATTCCATTCATCCTGGGAGTACGAAGATGTACCAGTACCTCAAAAGCAGGTATTGGTGGTATGGCATGAAGCGAGATGTCGCGGAACATGTTGCCCTATGTGACACATGTCAGTTGGTGAAAGCAGAACATCAACGACCCGCGGGATTATTGCAACCACTCAAAGTGCCTGAACGGAAATGGGAAGAAATCGGGATGGATTTCATCGTGGGATTGCCTAGGACTCAATCAGGATATGATTCGATATGGGTCATCATTGACAGGCTAACCAAGGTAGCTCACTTCATCCCCGTAAAGGAAAGCTATAGCGGATCCAAATTGGCAGAATTGTACATGTCAAGGATCGTGTGTTACCATGGAGTGCCAAAGAAGATTGTGTCGGATCGAGGGACACAGTTCACCTCAAGGTTCTGGCATAAGTTGCATGAAACCATGGGAACCCATCTGAATTTCAGCTCTGCCTATCATCCCCAAACTGACGGGCAGACGGAGAGAACAAATCAGATCCTTGAAGATATGTTGAGGGCATGTGCACTAAAAAACAATCGGAGTTGGGACAAGACTTACCGTATGCGGAATTCTCCTATAACCACCGTTATCAGGCTAGTATGAATATGTCACCGTTCGAAGCTTTGTATGGGAGGAAGTGCAGAACTCCCCTATTTTGGAACCAAACAGGGGAAATTAAAGTGTTTGGTCCCGATGTACTACAAGAAGCCGAGGCGAAGGTGAGGGAAATCCGCAACAACTTGAGGATAGCACAGACACGCCAAAAGAGCTATGCCGATGTACGAAGAAGAGAGCTTGTTTTCAACGCGGGAGACTATGTCTATCTCAAGGTATCCCCTATCAGAGGACTTCGTCGGTTCAAGGTGAAAGGGAAGTTGTCACCTCGATACATTGGACCCTTTCAAGTTCTGGAGAGGAAAGGCGAAGTGGCGTATCAACTAGAATTACCGGCTCGCCTATCGGATGTGCATGACGTATTCCATGTGTCACAACTCAAGAAATGCCTAAGGACGCCTGAGGAGGTGTTACCCATGAATGAAGTGGACGTAGCTGAGGATTTGTCTTATGGTGATTTTGGAGACAATGGAACGCCTCACCAGAAATAAAAGAATCCGGATGTGCAAGGTGCAGTGGAAGCATCACTCAGAAGAGGAAGCCACCTGGGAGCGGGAAGATGAGCTCAAGGCACAATTTCCGGAGTTGTTTTCTTAGAACCACCAATCTCGAGGACGAGATTTCTTTTAAGGGGGGTAGAGCTGTAACACCCCAAAAATCTTGTTAAGACCCTAAATCATGTTAATAGGGGAATTTAAAATTTTTTGGACGTGTTGCATGTTTTGCAACAATTTAAATTCAAACTGGAATTCAATTTAAATTCAAAACAGAAAAGAAATAGAAAAAGAAAAAAAAGAAAACAGAAAAAAACTGGCCAGTGGGCCGAAACCCACCAGCCGGCCCACCCAGCAACCGCGCCAGCCCGCAGCCGCGCGCGCTCTTTCCTCTCACTGACAGGCGGGGCCCGCCAGCCCTTCTTCTACCTCGCGCGGCGCCGGGACTCTCTCACCCAGAATCCAAACCGATCCGGATTTCTGCGAATCCCAGCCGAATTTTGCTCGGGGGCGACGCAAACTCGATCTAAACCACCCCGCCGCCCTTTCCGGTCTATAAAAACCCCGGCCTCGTTCTGTTTTTCCCACGCGATCCGCCGTTTTTGCTCCGGTGAGAACCCGAGCCTTCTCCGGCGAATTCTGGCCGATCTACGCTCGGAAATTCTGATCTAACTTGCTGGTCTTGATCCACCGCCTCCGGGGAACCCTGCAGGTGCAGAAAACTCGGAGACTTGCGGTTCATACACAGCGCCGACGAGCTTCGCCATGGTTTCACTTCGGACCTCGTCGCCGACCGCCTTCCAGGACCTCCGAGCTCAAGAAAACCCCCGAGGTGAGATCCCCGACCTCCCCTCCACCGATCTATGCCATAAAATTACAGTTCTAGGAAGAATTCTCGAAAATCCGAAAGTCTCCGGCGAGATCGCCGCCTCCCGCCGCCGTGCGCCGCCGGCAGCGCCGCCCGCGCTCGATCAGAGCGACGTGGCCGCTTGTGCGCCGCTTATTTTAAATCGCACGGTATACTTTAAAACCCCGCGTCCTGGTTCAGCGTTATAATCTCAGCCGTCTGTTTTAAATCGGACGGTCCACGTCAGCCCCGCGTTATAAAGACTGGAAATCTTACGTGCTACCCCCTGGGGTTCTCGGGAAATAAGAGCTAGCCCCGGAAACTTCTGATCTAGCCCCTGGAACTTCAGAAAATCATGTAAATTCATTTAAAAATCAGTTTTAGCCCCTGGACTTAATAAAAATTAGGAAAACCCCCTCTTTTATGTGTAGCTAGACCCCTGAAAATTCTTAAAATAATATTATAGACCCTGTAGTGGGGTGAGTTTACCTTTTTGATCCTATTTGATGTTAAATTTAGGAAATTGAATATGTGGTTAGTATTTAAAATTTAAAAGGTGGGACAAACATATTGTCTAATTCAAATTAAAAACTTTCCTAGTACTTAGAAAACCTTGGAGTGAGATAAAAATAGATTTTTGGCTGAAATGAATCTGTTTAATTTATTATTCACATTTATTAGTTATAGGGACACATTTTTAGGTAGAGAATAATTCTGAAAATTAGAAAAAAATAAATGTAAAATAGTTTATATCAGAGGAAAAGATCAAAAATATATTATTAACTATTTTGGATCAGAACCTATTTTGTTTAGATGATGTGTCTTACTATTTTCATAATAAAGTGCACATTTAGGCATAGGAAGTAAATTTGAAAATATAGCAAGCTAGGTATAAATAATTAGAAAATGATAAATGAAGATTCCAAAATCCAAAGAATTCAGTTTAGGGTTGGTAGAAGTTCTGAAGACACATATGGAGTAGGAAAATACCTTTCATGCATACTTGATAGCTAAAAGGTGTAGTAATTGAATATAAGGAATTTATTTAAATTGGAAACTCATATATATAGTATGCAAGCATAAATGTGAATACAAAAGTAGGAATCATTTATACATGATTAAAAGTGCATGTAAACCACAAATCAACACACATAGAGTAACCACAACACATATAATTGTGAATGACTTTCATAAATATGAATGTGTGGTTTGTATGAAGTGGAAGTGTGAACTATGTCTTATGGATTGTTGTTTTTCTTTTGCTATGTGTGATGGTATAATGTAGAACCTGCTCAAGAGCAAGTTATTCCTTTCCAAGATAAGGACTACCCATTCCAAGAGCAGCAGGAAGGAGGCAAGTGTCCTTGACCACTTTGATCCTATGCTAGGATGTGTAGCTAGAATTATTTGCATTGTCAATTGAAATTTGAAACCCATGCTAGGAAGTTTCCCTAGAATTGCATTAACTTGTTTCCTTGTAGCTTGGGTTGGGATTCATTTTATCATGTCATTTATTATTATGCATATGCTTAGCTATGCTTAGAATGGGATATTTGGGCTATGAGATCATCAGTTTATTTTACCATACTCTTTAATGAGATATTGTGAGTTATGTAGAGGTAGGGATCAAGGCAAGTTGGATGTTTTGGTTGTGTGCTGGGTGCACGAGACTCGGGTTTGTGTTTAGTACTTGTCTGGATCCTAAGGACCGGTTCATGGAGCATGTAACCTGGCTTTACCGTGCCAACCACATCCTGAGATGGGGCAGCTTGGCCAATTAATTAGGTGTATCCTCGGCGTAGTATGGGTGTGTTGGATGGTGCGGGGAATAGGTGTCAGCTGGACTACCATATGAACCGCAAGGCTCAAGAGGGGGCCACTGCAGCGGGGTTGGAGCCTCTTGTATGCTGTTAGGGGTGAAACCTCAGTGGGCCCACGCTCGTCGAGAATCCCTTTGTAAAGGCTTCGTAGTGATATCCTGGCTACACACCTGGGAAGTGTGAATGTGGTTCGTAGCCACTGGCATAATGGAGGTTCTTTTAGTCCACCCGGCAACGGGGGATGAAATCACTACATGTGGGTACAGTGGTACAAACTCTGCAGAGTCAAAACTGTCATGACAGGCCGTGCTCACGGTCAAGAGCGGCTTGGACTTATTCATGATTAGAGGAGTGATGGTTTTGGAAGTTATGAATGTTAAGCGGGGAGCTTAACATTTGAAATGATGTTATGGTTATTTGATTATGATGATGGGATGGGATATTGGGACCATTTCACTTGTGTTGTAATGTAGGTGCTTAATAAGCTAAGGTGATAGGTATTAATTGCGTAGTGCTTTAACCATGAGTTCAACCTCTCCTTGTTCTAGCCATGCATGATATAATTTTCCCACACTTGCTGAGTACCATTGGTACTCAACCTTACATATTTTGTTGGTTTATATTGCTGCTCAGGTCAAGATAATGAGGTGGTGTATAATGACCAAGACTTTGGACCCGAAGAAGGTTTCTAGGTTCACGGAGACCCCCAGGCAACGCTTGTGATGGAGCCTCAAGAATAATATTTCGCTGCTAGTTTATTTACTTGTGATGAACTTTTTATTGTCCAATGAGACATTTGCTATGTAAGACTTATTTATATTCGACACCTGGCTTGTAATAAATGATGCTTCACTATTTGTCATCACATGTATGAGAAAATGATCCTGGCATACATGTGATATTCACTCGGTTGTTCTTCGGAAAAACCGGGTGTGACATCAGGTTGGGGATGCCCTCCAGGGCATCTCGATTCCCGGGATCGAGCTCTCCGGATCGGATCGCGAGGCATCTGTCGCTGTCCAACCCGCACCGAGGGCCGGCGGGACTCAGGCCGCCGACAAGAGGAAGGGAAAGGAGTCAGCCCCCGGGCAGCCAGAGAAAAAACGTGCCCGGTCTCCTCCGAGGGCGTCGCTTGCACCGAGCCAGGGGGCCGGGGCACCCTTGCGCCCATCTCCCGGAGGCGCTGGTTCGTCGAGTGGTGACCCAAAGAGACCCCGGGTATCCCACTCCGGTGGGTCTCTTCTCAGACAGCGGCGGTCCGAGGAACCCCAAGCATCCCGCCACCCTTCCTCAGGCGGGGGGGGGGGGGGGGGGGGGGCTTCCAGGAAGGACGCCGGTGGGGCGTCGCCCGGGAGTGTGCCGGGGGCTTAGACGCCACAGACAGCGAGCGTTCCAGCTACAGGTCCTGGCTTTTCTGCCCCGGCCCAGAGGCCGGGGATCCAAGCCCGTTGGAGCGCTCACGCCGCCCAGTAAGTGTTGCTCTTTCTGGCTTGTAGAAGTAGCGTTCCTTTCTCCTCTCTTAGCCTGAGAGCTTCCTTTGCCTGCAGGGACTCACGGGCTGCCGGGGGCGATCCTATTCCCCGGCCATCTCCAGTCAGCGGAGGCTTTGCGTCGCAGCATCCGGGAACTACGGTGGTTCCGACAGCCCCCAAGTCGGCGGGGGTTTCTTCTATGCCGGCGGGTTCGCCCCCTGCGGTGGCGGCGACAGCATCTGCTCGTCCTCCTTCGCCAGCCCGGAAGTCCGGTGCTGAGGCTGGAGGGGCTGCTGTGGGTGCAGCTGTTGGCTCCCTAGCTCCCCCGAGTCAGCGTCTTGCCTCAGCTGCCGAGGCACCAGCACCTTTACCGGTCGTGGACGCGACGGGGGAGGTCAGGGGCGCGGCTCCTGCCCCCGCCACCCCGCTGCCCATATGGGATGCCTTGGGGCGTGCTTAGGCTGGCGTCCGACAGATCCAGGACGCCTTTGAGCGGGAGCGGAGGGTGCTGGCTGGAGAGAGGGAGCGCCTCCTTAGCTGGGAGCATCTCCTGCAGCAGCGGACCCAGGAGGCTAAGGCAGAGCTCGACTCGAGGCAGTCGAGGCTTGATGACCTGGGGGCTATGCTCGACGCTCAGAAGAGGGCCGTCGACCGCCTGGGCTCAAAGATCCGGCGGCCCCGCGCTACTTTCCGCGAAGCTCAGGCCAAGGCCGAAGCGCGCTCCACTACCGTGGAGGAGTTGCGGCTGCAGGTAGTTCACCGAGAGTGCGCCGTCGCAGATCGGGAGCGTGCCGTGGCGGCCGAGGAGGAGAAGGTCGCCGCACGGCTGGAGGCCAGAGAGGGCGAGCTGAGGGCCCGGGCTGAGGAGCTGGAGATCCACGAGTCGGCTGCTGCTGCGAGGTAGGAGCAATCCTCCCGGGAGTGCCAGGCGGCGCTGGATCGTGAGCTGGCGGCCCGCCAAGAGGTAGAGAAGCTCCAGGCTTCGCGGTCTGTCAAGGTCCGGACGGTCTGGAGCTTTGTTACTGAGGCGGGGTCCGCCTTGGTTCCCCTTGGTTTCAGCCCGGTGTGGACGGAGGCTCCAGCGCAGGAGGTGTCTGGGGTAATCCCGACGCTTGAGTCCATCCGCGCCAAGCTAGGCCGGCTCGAAGCGGTGATCACCGACGAGCTTGAGGTGGAGGGACGAGGCTTGGCGAAGGAGGTCGCCACGCATGTGCTGGCATGCTTCCGGAGCCAAGACCCTTCCTTCTCTCTGGAGCCAGTCCGACTAGGGCCCTCCGTCGAGCGGGAGGAAGCTGCCAGGGCCGAGGTCGGGGACATGGCCGCCCTCGTGGCCTCTAGGTTCCAGCAGGAGTCCGGGGACTCTTAGGCAGCCGCCCCCGCGGCTAAAAGGCCCTGTATCTCTTCTCCTTTTTTCTTTACTTTTGTTGAGTCTGTAGTCCAGCTCATGGAGCCTTGAATGAATAGACTCTTGTTATTTTGTACGTCTGTGTGCTTTCGTCTTCTTCTTGGCTTGGCCTGACCGAGCCCTTAGCTCCGCAAGGTACTCAGAGGCCTTCACCAATCTTGAAGCCCTACATGGCGGAACTTGCCCCGTGAGAATGGGGAGGTCCAGATCTGCCGACCACATGGCGGGCCCGGAGCTCTCCTCTGAGAAGACGGAGGTCCGACCCCGCGGGACACGTGGGGCCTTCGGAGCTCACCCCTGCGGAGGGGGCGAGGCCCGGCTCTGCCGGTGTGACGCCCTCAATTCTGTGAAAAACCAAGGAACCGAGAACTAATGCATATGTGTGCCCAGGATGTTCATCACTCATACACATACGTTCCATAAACTGAATTCAGATTATATATTACCACGAATAACAGAGCTTGTTACAATATCTCATGAGTCTTGGACTCATGCTTACAGCGGAAGTCTTTATTTCTATGCAGCGGAAGTCTTTATTTCTACGCAGCGGAAGTCTTTATTCTAATGCGGAAGCAATTTAACTAATGCGGAAGCAAATCTATGCAGAAGTGGCTCCATCTCTACTCCCTCCATAGGCAAGGTTGAGAACAGATCACACACCTTAATGCTCCACTTGGTCTTCATAGTATTCTTCTCTTGCTGCTGCTGATGAAATAATAATGCAAGTTTGAGTACAATGATGTACTCAGCAAGTGCGGGGAAAAACATGATATGCAGCTCATAACAAGGTAGGTATGAAAAGGCTCATTTGCAGAAAAGCAGATTTATAAAACCATGATAAAACAACAACTTAACTTTAGATGAATGTAATCCCAACATGTATTAAATTACCAACATACCTCCTCACTTTCCATGTTCCACCCGAACATTAACCAACTTCATTCTTGCTCACGAATACCTCCTCGTATTCGCTACCATCTCACAAATACCTTCTCGTATTCGCTACCATCTTATCTCATAAACAACATTGTCTCACACCGAGACCAATCTCCCTGCCATGACTCAACAGTCATGCAACCATCTTATCACCTGGACTCAACAGTCCCAAAACCAAACCATAACCATAATCAATAACCATAACCAAGAACCATCCCAATAACCATCCCAACTAATCATGGCAGTTGGCCAGGCGCTCGTGACCGTAAGCTCGGCTATCATGATAGTTTTAGACTCTGCAGAGTTTGCACCTCTTTACCCACAAGTTTGTGATTTCGTCACCCGTCGGCGATTGCAGAACCTCCATTATACCAGTACACAACCGTCGGTGTATGGTCAAGAGATCACAAAATAGCCTTTACAAAGGGGTTACTAGATGTATGGACTCACTAAGGTTTCACCGGCAGGCTAGAATCTCCAACTCTCCCACCCACGGGCCCCCTCTTGTGCCATGCAGTTCCCAGGGCAGTCCTCACTCGACTCCCATTCCCCGCGCCTTCCACAGTCCATAACACTCTAGCAACTTACCTAATTACTCAGCTAAGCCACACCCATACTTGGTCTTGTGGTGGCACTGTTATCCTGGCATGTGCATGCATGAACCGGTCCTTAGATCTACGGCAAGTAAACCACCATCTCATGCTACCTCATTCACAAACCCAGGCTTGCCTAGATCTCCCTCCGATCCATGTTCATTAACATCATCAGTTTCTCATATCATTACGAGTGCAGTTAGCTAGACACATCTATCTTGCTTCCCAATCCATACACTCAGCGAAGCATAAAGCAAAAACCATACCCGACTCATAAACATCCCTGGCGACACGGGTGGTTTAACCAAAACTAGTAAACTCCTATATAAAAAAGGATTTCCCATCATGTTTGACTCAGCACGCACACCTTTTCGCAAAACAAAACAGTTTCACCCAAAACATAGGATCAATATGGTCAAGGAGCACTTGCCTTGTTCTTGTGGTTCCGGTTGTTCTTGGATCTCGAAACCTTGTTGCTGCAGTTTGTCGTAGACAGCTCCCTGAGCTTGTCCTGCTATGTAGGATCACATGCGTACAAGATTCACAGCAATCAATATAATGCACAGACCTTAAACTAGATGCGATGATGCATACGCATGCCATCCTATAATTAGTTTTATTAGATGGGTCTGCACGTGTTCTTGCATGGCTTGCATGGATTTTATGACGAACAGAGGTGTTCGGATCAAAGGTGGACGTGGCGATGATCTTGTCTTTAGATCAACCTAATCATCAAGTGATCTGTCCACGAGAAGGCTTCTGTTCTAAAGAACCAAAGAACAGATGCAAAGAAAACACAACGATGTCATAAGGTGGTATTGGAGACCTACCTTACATTCTTCTCGATCTCGAGGTCCTCCTCAGATCGTTGGGCTTTCCTCCGGCGATCTTCCTTGCTGCACTCCGGCGATGGTCTACTCGGCGGGTTGGGACTAGGGCTCTAAGTCGTCGGCTCAGGAGTTGGAAAAGAAGTTTGTGGTTTCGGCCAGAGGTTTTGGGTTCTATTTATAATCGGGAAGAGAAGAGTCCTAATCTGATTGTATCCCGAATAAGAGTCCTCTTCAAATTTGTCGTTGAATCTTACAACTTATCTTTAGTTGATTTGGTGCGGTATCATTGTGGAATTCAGGTCAGTTTCCGTTCCGGTATTTCTACGCGTACAGAATCCAAAAACCGTTCCTAGAACTCGTTACCTCCTCAAGATGAGCTCCGGAGGCTCCACGTGTCCATCGGGCCTGGTCTCTCCTTTTTCGCAGAGACGAGCTCCGGTGGTGCCGCGTGTCAAACGAGCGAGACTTCCCTCTCCTTCGGAGGTGAGCTCCGCGTGCGCCACGTATCCTGGAGGTCGGGACCTCCTCTCTTATTTGGAGGTGGCTCCGCACACGCCACGTGTTAGTGCCGGTCTTCCCTTCTTTCCTCCGAGACGAGCTCTGAGGTTAACACGTGTCCAGCAGCGACGGACCTCCCGGAGATAAGCTCCGGTGGCGACACGTGTTCGATAGAACCGGACCTCTCGGAGGTGAGCTCCGAGATCGACACGTCTCCCGCGCGACCAGTCTTCTGATTTCCATGATGACTAGCTCCGGGGGCAACACGTGTCCCATAGGGTCGGACCTCTCCTCATTTGCGGAGATGAGCCCCGAGCCTGCCACGTAGCCATTTTAGCGGCGGACCTCTCTCTACTTCGCAGGGATGAGCTCCGAACACACCACGTGGCCAGCGGGCCGCAGAAGTTGTCTTAGGCGCTCTCTGAGAGCTGGATTCGGCTCTTATTGGATATCCTTTTGATATTTTTCTCTGTTCCTACTTTTCTTAAAATATTTTCTCTTCATAAAACATGAATATATGCTGACACCAGAAATGAGGGTGTCACAAATCTACCGCCCTTAAATTGAATCTCGCCCTCGAGATTTGTTAGTAGAGAATAGATGGGGAAATTCTGCCTTGATATCCTATTCACGCTCCCATGTGGCTTCAGCTTCGGTGTGATGGCTCTATTGTACCTTGCACCATCGAATCACCTTGTTCCGGGTGACCCTTTCCTTTACATCCAAGATTCGGACAGGGTGTTCTGCATAAGTCAGGTCCTCTTGATGTTCAAGCTCTCCCATTGATACTTGCTCCTCTGGTACTCTCAAGCACTTCTTGAGCTGGGATACATGAAACACGTCATGTACGTCGGAGAGGTGGGTTGGGAGCTCTACTTGATAAGCTACTTCTCCTCGCTTGTCCAAAATCTTAAATGGTCTGATGTAGCGAGGTGCTAGCTTGCCTTTGACGTTGAAACGTCGTTGGCCTCGGATAGGCGATACCTTAAGGTATACGAAGTCTCCTACTTCAAAGGTCAACTTCCTACGCCTATTGTCCGCATAGCCTTTCTGTCGTGACTGAGCAGCCTTTAAGTTCTCCCGTACCGTTTGGACTTGCTTTTCAGCTTCTTGTAGTACTTCGGGGCCAAACACCTGGTTCTCTCCGGTCTCATTCCAAAACAGCGGCGTTCTACACCGTCTACCATATAATGCTTCGAAAGGTGACATCTTCAAGCTAGCTTGGTAGCTGTTGTTATAGGAGAATTCGGCATACGGTAAACTCCTATCCCAACTACGCCCACGTTTCAAGGCGCAAGCTCTCAACATGTCCTCCAAAATTTGGTTTGTCCTTTTGGATTGCCCATTAGTTTGTGGGTGATAGGCGGAGCTAAAATCTAGTCGTGTACCCATAGCTTTCTGCAGCTTTCTCCAGAATCTAGAGGTAAACTGAGAACCTCGATCTGAGACTATCCTCCTCGGGACTCCATGACAGCACACGATCTGCTCCATGTACAACTCGGGTAACAACGTTGTAATTGGCCCTTACGGGGAGAAAATGGGCGCTTTTCGTCAATCGGTCCACGATAACCCAGATGGAGTCGTAACCCGACTGAGTACGTGGCAATCCGACGATGAAATCCATACTGATGTCCTCCCACTTCCATTCGGGTACCTTCAATGGTTGCAACAATCCAGCGGGTCTTTGATGTTCGGCCTTCACCCGTTGGCATGTGTCGCATAAGGCAATGTATTCAGCTATATCCCTTTTCATACCATCCCACCAATAACAAGTCTTCAAGTCCTTGTACATTTTGGTACTTCCGGGATGTATAGAATAGTGTGAATCATGTGCCTCCTTCAATATCATGTCGCGGAGGTGTTTTATGTTAGGTACACAAATCCTTTTTCCTAGCCAAAGCGTACCCTTCTCATCTTCTTTGAAATCCTTTTCTGTTCCTTGTCGGATTCTTTCCTTGATCCCCTTGATCTCCTCATCCGTTGCTTGGCCATCTCTTATCTCTTGCTCCAATGAAGAGTGGATCTCCATTATTTCCATGTTGTTCAAGAATCCGAGGTATAACCGTTCGAACTCCTTACGTAGTTCGGGTGGTAGCTCCCGAACCGTGAGTTGGTGATATGCTCCCTTTCGGCTCAATGCATCAGCTACTACATTGGCCTTCCCGGGGTGGTAGTTGATTCCAACATCGTAATCCTTGATGAGTTCCAACCATCGACGTTGCCTCAAATTTAAGTCCGTTTGTGTAAATATGTACTTGAGGCTTTTATGATCCGTATAGATCTCACATCGATGACCAAGGATATAATATCTCCAAATCTTCAATGCAAGCACTACTGCTGCTAGCTCCAAGTCATGTGTAGGATAATTAAGCTCGTGCTTCTATAATTGCCGTGAGGCATAGGCTACCACTTGTCCTTCTTGCATGATCACACATCCGAGCCCCTGTCTGGATGCGTCACAATATATGTCAAAGCTCTTGCTTACGTCTGGCAATACCAGAACCGGTGCTGTGGTTAGCCTTTTCTTGAGTTCCTCAAAACTTCCTTGGCATGCTGGTGTCCATTGGAAGACCTTTCCCTTCATTAGCAACTTCGTCATAGGCTTTGCTATCTTAGAGAAGTCTTTAATGAAGCGTCGATAGTATCCAGCCATCCCAAGAAAACTCCAAATATCCCTCACGCTCTGTGGTTGGTCCCACTTCAGAACATCTCTCACTTTTCCAGGATCAACCGATACCCCTTCCTTGGAGATAATGTGGCCTAGGAAAGATATTTCCTTTAGACAAAATTGACACTTGTTAAGCTTGGCATACAATTGATGCTCACGCAATTCTGCAAGGTCAATTTCAAATGTTCTTCATGCTCCTCCTCACTTTTTGAATACACCATAATGTCGTCGATGAAAACCACGACGAACTTGTCCAAGTACTCCATGAAAACCTTGTTCATAAGGTACATGAAGTATGCGGGTGCATTTGTCAACCCAAAAGACATGACGGTATATTCATATGAACCATACCGTGTTCGAAAGGCTGTCTTGGGTATATCAGAGGGCTTAATCTTCAGCTGGAAGTATCCCGACCGAAGATCAATCTTGGAGAGCACTCGGTCTCCTTTCATTTGGTCGAATAGGTCCTCTATACGGGGCAGAGGGTATTTGTTCTTGATTGTTACCTCGTTGAGAGACCTATAGTCCACACACATCCTTTGGGTTCCATCCTTCTTGTCTACGAAGAGCACCGGAGCTCCCCATGGTGACGAGCTTGGACGTATGAAACCCTTCTCCAACTGTTCTTGAGTTTGCTTCTTGAGTTCTACTATTTCATTGACGGGCATCCTATAGGGTCTCTTGGCTATGGGTGCAGTTCCGGGTACCAAATCTATGGCAAACTCGATGTCCCGGTCAGGTGGCATACCTGAAAGCTCTTCGGGGAACACGTCCGAAAATTTCTGAACCACTGGAATGCTGTCCAATGTTGTTCCTTCGACGTGGTTCAAAATTGCCCGTTCGGTTGTTTGCTAGGCTGACTCAAACTCGACACGAATACCGTGCTCGTTTGTCAACTGCACGCTCCTTTCAGCATATTGGATTACTCCGTTGTGCTTGCTTAACCAATCCATCCTGAGTATTATGTCAATCCCTTGGGAGTCCAAGACAATAAGGTTGGCAAGGAAGTCTACCCCCTTATTTTAAGGCTTACTTTCGGACATACTACATTAGTCCTCATTTCTCCTCTGGGAGAATTTACTAACATAGCACATTCTAGGAGTGATATGGGTAGATTATACTTTGGCAACGTACTGGGATGATATGAAGGAATGTGATGCTCCAGAATCAAATAAGATGGTGGCTGGGTTGGAGTTGGCAAAGAACATACCAATTACGACGTCCTCAGCTTGTTGTGCTTCCTCAGCAGAGACATGGTTCACGTTGCCGCGAGCATAGTTCTGCTGTCCACGGTTTCCTTGATGGTCCCCTCCGTTCAGTCGCGGGTTCTGCTTGGGCACGTTGCCTTGCTGTCCAGGGCCTCTCCTCGGGCACCGGTTCGCGAAGTGTCCTATTTCTCCGCATGCAAAGCATGCCCTGTTGCCTATGGCAGCAGGTACGTTGGGGCGGGGGTTTTGAACAGGAGCGCCATTGTTAGATCGGGGCGCAGGAGGCACGGGCACGCGAGGTGCTGGTGCAACGAATTGTTGCTGTGGTGGCTGACCAGGGCGGTATACAGTAGTGGTTGATCCATACTGCGGTGCAGCTGGGGGCATGTACCGAGGTCGTACGTTGCTCCCTTGGGGCTGGTATGCCATCTTCCTCTTGCCCTCTCGCTCGATCTCTTTGATCTTGCTTTCGACCACTATAGCCTTGTCAACCAGCTTCTGGAAGTTCACATAGTCATTGTTGAGGAGCTGAACCTGGATCTCATTGTTCAATCCTCTCATGAACAGGTACTGCTTCCTCTGGTCTGAGTTGACATCCTCGGGGGCATACCGGGATAGTTGCGTGAACTTGTTGAGATACTCATTCACACTTCTCTGTCCTTGGCGAAGACCTTCAAATTCTTGTCTCTTGAGCATCATTACACCAGCAGGGATGTAATGAGAGCGGAAACTCTCCTTGAACTCAGTCCAAGTGATTGTCTCCGGGTTGACATGGGCGTTGCATAGGGCATCCCACCAGTCAGCGGCAGCTCCCATAAGTTGGTGCGACGCAAAGAGAATCTTTTCTCGGTCATTGCACTGAACAATGGAAAGCTTCTTCTCCATGGATTTCAACCAATCATCGGCCTCCATGGGATCACTAGCTTGAGCAAAGGTGGGTGGCCGAGTCCTCATGAACTCTCCCAGTCTGTTGTGAGCCGGCGGTGGTGGTGGCGGTGGTGCCGGAACGGGGTTGTTGTTGGCCTGCAACTGACCCAAAGTTTGGATCATGGTTTGCATAAGTTGGTTTGGCATATCTATCAATCGTTCCAGGTGGTTTTTACCAGCTCCGGGGTTAACAGGAACTTCCTCGTGACCATCCTCTTGGTTGTCACGGACGTTCCTTCGGCCGACGTTTCCTCTCACCATCTGTGAGAGAGATCGAAATAGAATAGAATGTTAGGAGGTTAGGTAGGTCCCTTCAACTATATGCATCAAGGTGAGTTGGACTGTATATATATACTGGCCCATATGAGGATGTGAACAAGTGCCGAAACATCTCACACCTCTTTCTACTTACGTGTGGATATGGACAACGTTTGGGGAGGTCCCACAACTCACACTAAGCACTCAATCACAAACAACCATTGCAAGGGCTCATACAACTCCTATTCAAGGCTGATTTCCTATGCCAAGATAGTTTTAAAGCCAATCTAAGCGTCCTAGGGTGCTTCCTCTGGTCAGCGTGGCTTAACTACCAATCTGTGTCTAATACCGATCTATGATTCCTATTTAGGTGTGTAACCTACTGTTAACCCGTGGCTCTAATATAAATCTGAGGTTTCTATCTAGGCGTGTAACCTACTGTCAACCCGTGGCTCTGATACCAATCTGTGACGCTCTCAATTCTGTGAAAAACCACGGAACCGAGAACTAATGCATATGTGTGCCCAGGATGTTCATCACACATACGCATATGTTCCACAAACTGAATTCAGATTATATATTACCATGAATAACAAAGTTTGTTACAATATCTCATGAGTCTTGGACTCATGCTTACAGCGGAAGTCTTTATTTCTATGCAGCGGAAGTCTTTATTTCTACGCAGCGGAAGTCTTTATTCTAATGCGGAAGCAATTTAACTAATGCAGAAGCAAATCTAAGCAGAAGTGGCTCCATCTCTACTCCCTCCACAGGCAAGGTTGAGAACAGATCACACGCCTTAATGCTCCACTTGGTCTTCATAGTAGTCTTCTCTTGCTGCTGATGATGAAATAACAATGCAAGTTTGAATACAATGATGTACTCAGCAAGTGCGGGGGAAAACACGATATGCAGCTCATAACAAGGTAGGTATAAAAAGGTTCATTTGCAGAAAAGCAGATTTATAAAACCATGATAAAACAACAACTTAACTTTAGATGAATGTAATCCCAGCATGTATTAAATTACCAACATACCTCCTCACTTTCCATGTTCCACCCGAACATTAACCAACTTCATTCTTGCTCACGAATACCTCCTCGTATTCGCTACCATCTCACAAATACCTTCTCGTATTCGCTACCATCTTATCTCATAAACAACATTGTCTCACACCGAGACCAATCTCGCTGCCATGACTCAACAGTCATGCAACCATCTTATCGCCCGGACTCAACAGTCCCAAAACCAAACCATAACCATAATAAATAACCATAACCAAGAACCATCCCAATAGCCATCCCAACTAATCATGGCAGTTGGCCATGCGCTCGTGACCGTAAGCTCAGCTATCATGATAGTTTTAGACTCTCCAGAGTTTGCACCTCTTTACCCACAAGTTTATGATTTCGTCACCCGTCGGCGACTGCAGAACCTACATTATACCAGTACACAACCATCGGTGTATGGTCAAGAGATCACAAAATAGCCTTTACAAAGGGGTTACTAGATGTATGGACTCACTAAGGTTTCACCGGCAGGCTAGAATCTCCAATTCTCCCACCCACGGGCCCCCTCTTGTGCCATGCAGTTCCCAGGGCAGTCCTCACTCGACTCCCATTCCCCGCGCCTTCCACAGTCCATAACACTCTAGCAACTTACCTAATTATTCATCTAAGCCACACCCATACTTGGCCTTGTGGTGGCACTGTTATCCTGGCATGTGCATGCATGAACCGGTCCTTAGATCTACGGCAAGTAAACCACCATCTCATGCTACCTCATTCACAAACCCAGGCTTGCCTAGATCTCCCTCCGATCCATGTTCATTAACATCATCAGTTTCTCATATCATTATGAGTGCAGTTAGCTAGACACATCTATCTTGCTTCCCAATCCATAGACTCAGCGAAGCATAAAGCAAAAACCATACCCGACTCATAAACATCCCTGGCGACAAGGGTGGTTTAATCAAAACTAGTAAACTCCTACATAAAAAAAGTATTTTCCATCATGTTTGACTTAGCACGCACACCTTTTCGCAAAACAAAACAGTTTCACCCAAAACATAGGATCAATATGGTCAAGGAGCACTTGCCTTGTTCTTGCGGTTCCGGTTGTTCTTGGATCTCGAAACCTTGTTGCTGCAGTTCATCGTAGACAGCTCCCTGAGCTTGTCCTGCTATAAAGGATCACGTGCATACAAGATTCACATCAATCAATATAATGCACAGACCTTAAACTAGATGCGATGATGCATACGCATGCTATCCTATGATTAGTTTTATTAGATGGGTCTGCACGTGTTCTTGCATGGCATGCATGGATTTTTTTACGAACAGAGGTGTTCGGATCAATGGTGGACATGGCGATGATCTTGTCTTTAGATCAACCTGATCATCAAGTGATCTGTCCACGAGAAGGCTTCTGTTCGAAACAACCAAAGAACAGATGCAAAGAAAACACAACGATGTTGTAAGGTGGTATTGGAGACCTACCTTACGTTCTTCTCGGTCTCGAGGTCCTCCTCAGATCGTTGGGCTTTCCTCCGGCGATCTTCCTTGCTGCACTCCAGCGATGGTCTACTCGGCGGGTTGGGACTAGGGCTCTAAGTCGTTGGCTCAGGAGTTGGAAAAGAAGTTTGTGGTTTCGGCCAGAGGTTCTGGGTTCTATTTATAATCGGGAAGAGAAGAGTCCTAATCTGATTGTATCCTGAATAAGAGTCCTGTTCAAATTTGTCGTTGAATCTTACAACTTATCTTTAGTTGATTTGGTGCGGTATCATTGTGGAATTCAGGTCGGTTTCTGTTCCGGTATTTCTACGCGTACAGAATCCAAAAACCGTTCCTACAACTCGTTACCTCCTCGGTGATGAGCTCCGGAGGCTCCACGTGCCCATCGGGCCTGGTCTCTCCTTTTCCGCAGAGACGAGCTCCGGTGGTGCCGCGTGTCAAACGAGCGAGACTTCCCTCTCCTTCGGAGGTGAGCTCCGCGTGCGCCACATATCTGTGACGCCCTCAATTCTGTGGAAAACCACGGAACTGAGAACTAATGCATATGTGTGCCCAGGATGTCCATCACACATACACATACGTTCCACAAACTGAATTCAAATTATATATTGCCACGAATAACAGAGTTATTACAATATCTCATGAGTCTTGGACTCATGCTCACAGCGGAAGTCTTTATTCTAATGCGGAAGCAATCTAACTAATGCGGAAGCAAATCTAAGCAGAAGTGGCTCTATCTCTACTCCCTCCACAGGCAAGGTTGAGAACAGATCACATGCCCTAATGCTCCACTTGGTCTTCATTGTAGTCTTCTCTTGCTGCTGATGATAAAATAATAATGCAAGTTTGAGTACAATGATGTACTCAGCAAGTGCGGGAAACTTATGATATGTAGCTCATAACAAGGTAGGTATAAAAAGGCCCATTTGCAGAAAAGCAAAGTTATTTATCAAAAACACGATAAAACAACGACTTATCTTTAAGTGAATGTAATCCCAACATGTATTAAAATACCAATCATACCTCCGTCATGTTCATAACCAGTCATCGATCAACCTCATTCTCGCTCACGAATACCTCCTCGTATTTGTTACCATCTCACGGATACCATCCTGTATTCGCTACCATTTCACCTTATAAAACAACTTCGTCTCACATCGAGACCAATCTCGTTGCCATGACTCAACAGTCATGGCAACCATCTTGTCACCCGGACTCAACAGTCCCAAAACCAAACCATAACCATAATCAATAACCATAACCAAGAACCATCCCAATAACCATCCCAACTAATCATGGCAGTTGGCCAGGTGCTCGTGACCGTAAGCTCGGCTATCATGATAGTTTTAGACTCTACAGAGTTTGCACCTCTTTACCCACAAGTTTGTGATTTCGTCACCCGTCGGCGACTGTAGAACCTCCATTATACCAGTACACAACCGTTGGTGTATGGTCAAGAGATAACAAAATATCCTTTACAAAGGGGTTACTAGATCTATGGACTCACTAAGGTTTCATCGGCAGGCTAGAATCTCCAATTCTCCCACCCACGGGCCCCCTCTTGTGCTATGCAGTTCCCAGGGCAGTCCTCACTCGACTCCCATTCCCCGCGCCTTCCGCAGTCCATAACACTCTAGCAATTTACCTAATTACTCAGCTAAGCCGCACCCATATTGGCCTTGTGGTGGCACTGTTATCCTGGCATGTGCATGCATGAACCGGTCCTTAGATCTACGGCAAGTAAACCACCATCTCAAGCTACCTCATTCACAAACCCATGCTTGCCTAGATCTCCCTCCGATCCATGTTCATTAACATCACCAATTTCTTATATCATTACGAGTGCAGTTAGCTAGACACATCTATCTCGCTTCCCAATCCCATGGACCCAGCGAAGCATAAAGCAAAAACCATACCTGACTCATAAACTTCCCTGGCGACAAGGGTGGTTTAACTAAAGCTAGTAAACTCCTATAAAATGGTTTCCCATCATGTTTGACTCAGCAGCACACCTTTTCGCAAAACAAAATAGTTTCACCCAAAACATAGGATCAATATGGTCAAGGAGCACTTGCCTTGTTCTTGCGGTTCCGGTTGTTCTTGGATCTCAAAACCTTGTTGTTGCAGTTCGTCGTAGACAGCTCCCTGAGCTTGTCCTGCTAGGTAGGATCACGTGCATACAAGATTCACAGCAATCAATATCATGCACAAACTTTAAACTAGATGCGATGATGCACATGCATGCTATCCTATGATTAGTTTTATTAGATTGGTTTGCACGTGTTCTTGCGTGGCTTGCATGGACAGAGGTATTTGGATCAAAGGTGGACGTGGCGATGATCTTGCCTTTAGATCAACCTGATCATCAAGTGATCTGTTCACGAGAAGGCTTCTGTTCGAAAGGAGTCAAAGAACAGATACAAAGAAAGCACAACGATGTCGTAAGGTGGTATTGGAGACCTACCTTACGTTCTTCTCGGTCTCGAGGTCCTCCTCAGATCGTTGGGCTTCCTCCGGCGATCTTCCTTGCTGCACACCGGCGATGGTCTACTCGGTGGGTTGGGACTAGGGCTCTCAGTCGTCGGCTCAGGAGTTGGAAAAGAAGTTTGTGGTTTCGGCCAGAGGTTCTGGGTTCTATTTATATTCGGGAAGAGAAGAGTCCTAATCTGATTGTATCCCGAATAAGAGTCCTATTCAGATCGTCGCTGGATCCTAACATCTTATCTTTAGTTGATTTGGTGCGGTATCATTGTGGAATTCAGGTCGGTTTTTGTTCCGGTATTTCTACGCGTACAGATGCCAAAAGTCGCTTCAGAACCCATCACCTTCGTGGTGATGAGCTCCGGAAGCTCCACGTGTCCATCGGGCCTGGTCTCTTCCTTTCCGCAGAGACGGGCTCCGGTTGTGCCGCGTGTCAAACGAGCAAGACTTCCCTCTTCTTCGGAGGTGAGCTCCGCGTGCGCCACGTATCCTGGCGGTCGGGACCTCCTCTCTTACTTGTAGGTGGCTCCGCGCACGCCACGTGTTAGTGCCGGTCTTTCCTTCTTTACCTCAGAGACGTGCTCCAAGGTTGACACGTGTCCAACAGTGTCGGACCTCCCAGAGATAAGCTCCGGTGGCGTCACGTGTTCAATAGAACCGGACCTTTCGGAGGTGAGCTCCAAGATCGACACGTATCCCGCGCGACCAGTCCTCTGATTTCCATGATGACTAGCTCCGGGGGCAACACGTGTCCCATAGGGTCGGACCTCTCCCCTTTTGCGGAGATGAGCCCCGAGCCTGCCACGTAGCCTACTTTAGCGGCGGACCTCTCCCCACTTCGCAGGGATGAGCTCTGAACACGCCACGTGGCCAGCGGGCCGCGGAAGTTGTCTTCGGCGCTCTCTGAGAGCTGGATTCAGCTCTTTATTGGCTATCTTTTGATAATTTTCTCTGTTCCTACTTTTCTTAAAATGTTTTCTCTTCATAAAACATGAATATATGTTGATACCAGAGATGAGGGTGTCACAAATCTACCCCCCTTAAATTGAATCTTGCCCTCGAGATTCGTTAGTGGAGAATATATGGGGAAATTCTGCCTTGATATCCTCTTCACGCTCCCATGTGGCCTCAACTTCAGTGTGGTGGCTCCATTGTACCATGCACCATCAAATCACCTTGTTCCGGGTGACCCTTTCCTTTACGTCCAAGATTCGGACAGGGTGTTCCACATAAGTCAGGTCCTCTTGAAGTTCAAGCTCTCCCATTGGAATTTGCTCCTCTGGTACTCTCAAGCACTTCTTGAGCTGGGACACTTGAAACACGTCATGTACATCGGAGAGGTGGGTTGGGAGCTCTAGTTGATAGGCTACTTCTCCTCGCTTGTCCAAAATCTTAAATGGTCCTATGTAGCGAGGCGCTAGCTTGCCTTTGACGTTGAAACGTCGTTGGCCTCGGATAGGCGGCACCTTAAGGTATACGAAGTCTCCTACTTCAAAGGTCAACTTTCTACGCCTATTGTCCGCATAGCCTTTCTGTCGTGACTGAGCAGCCTTTAAGTTCTCCCATATCGTTTGGACCTGCTTCTCAGCTTCTTGTAGCACTTTGGGTCCAAACACCTGGTTCTCTCCGGTCTCGTTCAAAAACAGCGGCGTTCTACACTGTCTACCATATAATGCTTCGAAAGACGACATCTTCAAGCTAGCTTGGTAGCTGTTGTTATAAGAGAGTTCGGCATACGGTAAACTCTTATCCCAGCTACGCCCACGTTTCAAGGCGCAAGCTCTCAACATGTCCTCCAAAATTTGGTTTGTCCTTTCGGTTTGTCCATCAGTTTGTGGGTGATAGGCGGAGCTAAAATCCAATCGTGTACCCATGACTTTCTGCAGCTTCCTCCAGAATCTAGAGGTAAACTGAGAACCTCGATCTGAGACTATCCTCCTCGGAACCCCGTGACGGCACACGATCTGCTCCATGTACAACTCTGCTAATTGTGCAACGTTGTAATTGGCCTTTACAGGGACAAAAATGGGTGGTTTTCGTCAATCGGTCCACGATAACCCAGATGGAGTCGTAACCCGACTGAGTACGTGGCAATCCGACGATGAAATCCATACTGATGTTTTCCCACTTCCATTCGGGTACCTTCAAGGGTTGCAACAATCCAGCGGGTCTTTGATGTTCGGCCTTCACCCGTTGGCATGTGTCGCATAGGGCAACGTATTCAGCTATATCCCTTTTCATACCATCCCACCAATAACAAGTTTTCAAGTCCTTGTACATTTTGGTACTTCCGGGATGTATAGAATAGGGTGAATCATGTGCTTCCCTCAATATCATGTCGCGGAGGTGTTTTATGTTAGGCACACAAATCCATTTTTCTAGCCAAAGCGTACCCTTCTCATCTTCTTTGAAATCCTTCTCTATTCCTTGTCGGATTCTTTCCTTGATCTCCTTGATCTCCTCATCCGTTGCTTGGCCATCTCTTATCTCTTGCTCCAATGAGGAGTGGATCTCCATTATTTCCATGTTATTCAAGAATCCGAGGTGTAACCGTTCGAACTCCTTACATAGTTCGGGTGGTAGCTCCCGAACTGTGAGTTGGTGACATGCTCCCTTTCGGCTCAATGCATCAGCTACTACATTGGCCTTCCCAGGGTGGTAATTGATTCCGACATCGTAATCCTTGATGAGTTCCAACCATCAACGTTGCCTCAAATTCAAGTCCGTTTGTGTAAATATGTATTTGAGGCTTTTATGATCCGTATAGATCTCACATCGATGACCAAGGATATAATGTCTCCAAATCTTCAATGCATGCACTACTGCTGCTAGCTCCAAGTCATGTGTAGGATAATTAAGCTCGTGCTTCTTTAATTGTCGTGAGGCATAGGCTACCACTTGTCCTCCTTGCATGAGCACACATCCGAGCCCCTGTCTGGATGCGTCACAATATATGTCAATGCTCTTGCTTACGTCTGGCAATACCGGAACTGGTGCTGTGGTTAGCCTTTTCTTGAGTTCCTCAAAACTTCCTTGGCAGGCTGGTGTCCATTGGAAGACCTTTCCCTTCATTAGCAACTCCGTCATAGGCTTTGCTATCTTAGAGAAGTCTTTAATGAAGCGTCGATAGTATCCAGCCATCCCAAGAAAACTCCGAATATCTCTCACGCTCTGCGGTTGGTCCCACTTCAGAACATCTCTCACTTTTCCGAGATCAACCGATACCCCTTCCTTGGAGATAATGTGGCCTAGGAAAGATATTTCCTTTAGCCAAAATTGACACTTGTTAAGCTTGGCATACAATTGATGCTCACGCAATTTCTGCAAGGTCAATTTCAAATGTTCTTCATGCTCCTCCTCACTTTTTGAATACACCATAATGTCGTCGATGAAAACCACGATGAACTTGTCCAAGTACTCCATGAAAACCTTGTTCATAAGGTACATGAAGTATGCGGGTGCATTTGTCAACCCAAAAGACATGACGGTATATTCATACGAACCATACCGTGTTCGAAAGGCTGTCTTGGGTATATCGGAGGGCTTAATCTTTAGCTGGAAATATCCCGACCGAAGATCAATCTTGGAGAACACTCGGTCTCCTTTCATTTGGTCGAATAGGTCCTCTATACGGGGCAGAGGGTATTTGTTCTTGATTGTTACCTCGTTGAGAGACCTATAGTCCACGCACATCCTTTGGGTTCCATCCTTCTTGTCGAGCTCCCCATGGTGACGAGCTCGGACGTATGAAACCCTTCTCCAACTGTTCTTGAATTTGCTTCTTGAGTTCTACTAGTTCATTGACGGGCATCCTATAGGGTCTCTTGGCTATGGGTGCAGTTCCGGTTACCAAATCAATGGCAAACTTAATGTCCCGGTCAGGTGGCATACCTGGGAGCTCTTCCGGGAACACGTCCGAAAATTCCTGAACCACTGGAATGCTGTCCAATGTTGTTCCTTCGACGTGGTTCAAAATTGCCTTTTCAGTGGTTTGTTGGGCTGACTCAAACTCGACACGGATGCCGTGCTCATTTGTCAACTGCACGCTTCTTTCAGCACATTGGATTACCCCGTTGTGCTTACTTAACCAATCCATCCCGAGTATAATGTCAATCCCTTGGGAATTCAAGACAATAAGGTTGGCAAGGAAGTCTACCCCCTTATTTTAAGGTTTACTTTCGGACATACTATATTAGTCCTCATTTCTCCTCCGGGAGAATTAACTAACATAGCACATTCTAAGTGGGATACGGGTAAATCATGTTTGTCAACATATTTGGATGATATGAAGGAATGTGATGCTCCTGAATCAAATAAGATGGTGGCTGGGTTGGAGTTGGCAAGGAATATACCAATTACGACGTCCTCAGCCTGTTGTGCTTCTTCAGCAGAGACATGGTTCACGTTTCCGCGAGCATAGTTCTGCTGTCACGTTTTCCTTAATTGTCCCCTCCGTTCGGTCGCGGGTTATGCTTGGGCATGTTACCTTGCTGTCCAGGGCCTCTCCTCGGGCACTGGTTCACGAAGTGTCTTATTTCTCCGCATGCAAAGCATGCCCTGTTTCCTACGGCAGCAGGTACCTTGGGGCGGGGGTTTTAAACAGGGGCGCCTATGTTGGGACGGGGCGCAGGAGGCATGGGCACGCGAGGTGCTGGTGCAACGAGTTGTTGCTGTGGTGGCTGACCAGGGCGGTATGCAGGAGTGGTTGATCCATACTGTGGTGCAGCTGGGGGCATGTACCGAGGTCGTACGTTGCTCCCTTGCGGCTGGTATGGCATCTTCCTCTTGCATTCTCGCTCGATCTCTCGGATCTTGTTTTCAACCACTATGGCTTTGTCAACCAGCTTCTGAAAGCTTGCGTAGTCATTGTTGAGGAGCTGAACCTGAATCTCATTGTTCAACCCTCTCATGAACATATACTGCTTCCTCTGGTCTGAGTTGACATCCTCGGGGGCATACCGGGGCAGTTGCGTGAACTTGTTGAGATACTCATTCACACTTTTCTGTCCTTGGCGGAGACCTTCGAACTCCTGTCTCTTGAGCATCATTACACCAGCAGGGATGTAATGAGAGCGGAAACTTTCCTTGAACTCAGTCCAAGTGATTGTTTCCAGGTTGACATGGGCGTTGCATAGGGCATCCCACCAGTCAGCGGCAACTCCCATAAGTTGGTGCGACACAAAGAGAACCTTCTCTCTGTCATTGCACTGCACTATGGCAAGCTTCTTCTCCATGGATTTCAACCAGTCGTCGGCCTCCATGGGATCACTAGCTTGAGCAAAGGTGGATGGCCGAGTCCTCATGAACTCTCCCAGTCTGTTGTGAGCCGGCGGTGGTGGTGGTGGTGGTGCCGGGAACAGGGTTGTTGTTGGCCTGCAACTGACCCAAAGTTTGGATCATGGTTTACATAAGCTAGTTTTGCATAGCCATCAACCGTTCCAGGTGGCTTTCACCAGCTCCGGGGTTAACAGGAACTTCATCGTTATCATCCTCTTGGTTGTCATGAATGTTCCTTCGGCCGATGTTTGCCCTCACCATCTGTGAGAGAGATCAAAATAGAATAGAAGGTTAGAAGGTTAGGTAGGTCCCTTCAACTATATGCATCAAGGTGAGTTGGACTGTATATATATACTAGCCCATATGAGGTTGTGAACAAGTGCCGAAACATCTCACACCTCTTTCTACTTACGTGTGAATATGGACAACGTTTTGGGGATGTCCCACAACTCACACTAAGCACGCAATCACAAACAATCATTGCAAGGGCTCATACAACTTCTATTCAAGGATGGCTTCCTATGTCAAGGTAGTTTTATAGACAATCTAAGCGTCCTAGGGTGCTTCCTTTGGTCAGCATGGCTTAACTACCAATCTGTGTCTAATGCCGGTCTATGATTCCTATTTAGGTGTGTAAACTATTGTTAACCCATGGCCCTAATATCAATCTGAGGTTTCTATCTAGGCGTCTAACCTACTGTCAACCCGTGGCTCTGATACCAATCTGTGACGCCCTCAATTCTGTGGAAAACCACGGAACTGAGAACTAATGCATATGTGTGCCCAGGATGTTCATCACACATACACATACGTTCCACAAACTGAATTCAGATTATATATTACCATGAATAACAGATCTTTACAATATCTCATGAGTCTTGGACTCATGCTCACACCGGAAGTCTTTATTTCTATGCAGCGGAAGTCTTTATTCTAATGCGGAAGCAATCTAACTAATGCGGAAGCAAATCTAAGCAGAAGTGGCTCTATCTCTACTCCTATTCAAGGATGGCTTCCTATGTCAAGGTAGTTTTATAGCCAATCTGTACTGGTCAGGCCGGATTCTATGGCAGCGTCGATTCCTCTTGCCGAGTCGGTTGCAGCGGCCCCCAAGCCAGCGCAAGTTCCTCCTGTACCAGTCGGCCCGACTTCTATGGCAGTGTCGACTCCCTCCAGTTGTCCTTCTTCACTGGCTCGGGAGCCAGCTGTCGGTGAGGGTTCGGCGGGTCCGGCTGTCAAAGTCCCGCCTCCTGTTGCCGGAGCGGATGGAACTGCCACCGGCCTTAAGGGGGGCATCAAACCAGGGCGTGATGAGAGCGAGTCCGTCCCGGCGCCGGCTTCTCCTGACCGGCGTCTCGTCCGGGTTGCCAGTGCATCGTCTTCTCTTGAAGACGACATGATGGAGGAGGTCGGGGGTGCCGCTCCGGCCTCTGCTGCCCCACTGTCCCTAGCAGATGCTCTCGTGCTTGCCCAGACGAGCGTCCGGCAGGTCTTGGCCGCGCTCGGTCGCGAGCGAGAGGAGCAGGTGGTTGAGAGGGATCGCCTCCTCACCTGGGGGAACCTTTTGTGGGAGCGGACCGCGAAGGTCAAGGGGGAGCTCGACTCCAGGCGGGAGTCGCTTGATATCATGGAGGCGCTCCTCGACCGACAGAAGCGGGCCGTCGACCGTCTGGACTTCGAGACGTGGCGGCTCCACAAGGAGGCCCTCGAGGCGCATGCCCGGGTTGAGGAGAACTTCTCTGCCCTGGAGGAGGTGCGGCAGAGATGGCGCGCCGTGAGCGCGCCATTGCGGATCAGGACCGCTCCGTGGCGGCCGAGGCGGAGAGAGTCGCCGCGCGGCTGGCGGCGGGCGAGGGCGACCTGCGAGCCCGGGCTACGGAGCTAGACGCCCGGAAGGCAGACCTTGCCACGAGGGAGGAGCAGGTCTCCCGGGAGCGCCAGACGATCCTGGATCGGGAGCTGGCTGCTGACTTCCGGGCTTCAGAGTTGGAGCGCCTCGCCCGGAACCTCCGCCTTCGGGAAAGCTCTCTGGCGGCCAGGGAGAAGGAATTCTCCGAGGGGAGCCACGACGCCTTGCTGGCAGCCCGCCGCGAGGTAGAGGAGCTCTTGGCCTCGTGGTCTTCCGAGGCCCATGCGGTCTCGAGGTTCATCAACCAGGCAGGGTCCGCCCTGGTCCCCCTTGGCTTCAGCCTGGTGAAGACGGCGGCCCCTACGCTGAAGGTGGCCGAGGTGATCCCCGCGCTCGAGTCAATCGGCGCCAAGCTGAGCAGGCTAGATGCGGTGGTCGCTGGCGAGCTCGAGGCAGAGGGACGGGGCCTGGCCGTGGAGGTTGCCACGCACGTGTTGGCATGCTTCAGGAGCCGGGACCCTTCTTTCTCACTGGAGCCAGCAAGACAGGGCCCTGCCGCGGAGCGGGAGGAAACCGCCAGGGCTGAAGTTGGGGACGTGGCCGCCCTTGTAGCCTCTAGGTTCCGGCGCGAGCCAGGGGAAACCTAGGACTTGTATCTCCCCTTTTTTTATTGAGTCTGTAGTCCAGCTCCCGGAGCCATGAATAAATAGACTCTTGTGACTTTTTGTGTCTGTTGCGCTCTTGTCTTCTTCTTGGTTTTGCCTGGCCGAGCCCATAGCTCCGCAAGGTACTCAGAGGCCTCCATCAATCTCAAAGCTATGCACAGACACCTTCCCCGGGTCCTTACTGTATTAAGGGCCCCGGAGGTCTCCGGAACTCGCCCCATGAGAACGGGGAGGTCCGGATCTGCCGACCACGTGGCGGGCCCGAAGCTCCCCTCTGAGGAGAGGAGGGGGGGGTCCGGCCCTGCGGGACACGTGGAGCCTTCAGAGCTCTCCCCGCGGAGGGGGAGGTCCGGCTTCTGCCGGCCACGTGGCGGGCCCGGAGCTCCTCCTAAGGAGAGGGGAGCTCCGGCCCCGCTGGACACATGGGGCCTTCGGGACTCGTCCTTGCAGAAAGGGCGAAACCTGGATCCTTTGGTCTTGCGCTGGAGTAGTCGATAGCTCCTTGCTCCCCCCTTCATGCAGTCCCCGTAGCTAGAACCTGGAGGTCCTGCACACAGGTAGAGGAAGCGTAATTCTCCTCGGGGGGTTCTCCCCTCCCCGTCTCTTAGTCTTATTCGGCTTACAGTCCTAGTCCGGTATACGGGGCATGGGCAATTCTGTGCGCGAGGCACCGGGGCTCCGGCTCCCTCCGAGGTCAGGGTACGACCGTCCGACCCCTAGTACCGGACCATATGCCGGGGAAGCAGAGTGCACAGGCCTTGGGTACGGAACCAGGCAAAGCAGCTGTACTCCCCTGGACCTCTGGAGGGCAGGGTGCGCACGCTTTGGGTACAGAGCCGGCTAAGCGGGATACGCACCCTGGACCCCCCATGCACGGCGCAAGCCTTTCCTGGAGGTGACCAACTGGCACCGCAACACCTGATTGGGGGAGGCCCGAGAGGCCCCCTGGCCATTGGTAGGTGCCTCAAGCACGACCGCCTTCGGTAGGATAGCAAATGCTGACTATGGACGAGAGCGGGAAAGGGGAGCTAAATATACGGTGAGCATACATAGAAAGTGCGGTCATAAAAATTAATGCACAATTTAAATGAGCACATAAGTGAGTGCAAGGTAGAACAGGTTTCTGTGTAAATGCCCATAGGAGGAAGGTAGGCTGTACATGGAGGCAACGACCCGCCCCATTAAGAAGGGAAGCAAGACTCTACGCGCTTGGGGTCGAAACCAGACCAAGCTGGCCGTAGTCCTGGACCGTCCCCTGAGGCTTAGCTGCTCCGGGCGCTGTTCCTGGACTCTATGGGATTTATTACAGAAAGGTAAAGGCCTGTTCTACTAACGCTCAGGAGGTAGGACTTACTGTGATGTTCCATGCTCCAAGGGTTCAGGAACGGATCCCATCCTTGGTTGAAAGGCGTGTGTACCTGGGACGACAGCTTTCGTGACTCGGAGGCTGGCAGAGAGTGCCAGTTCCGCCCTTCAGCTGCCCTGGCGCACTTGTCCGCCAGGCTGAAGAGCTCTGAGACGTCGCGAACCTCTCTGGTCGCGAGCTTCTCAAGCATCTTCTTGTCCCGTACACCCTGCCGGAACGCCACCACCACAGAAGCATTTTGGATATGTGGGATGGTGTTCTATTGAATGTGGCCTAGAGGGGGCGGTGAATAGGCCTTACAGAGTTTCCTGCACACTTAATGTAGTTGTCAAAAACTTGCTTGACCGGACTAGTCCGGTTGTGTGAGCGGACTAGTCCGGTGTGCCTGAAGTGTGTAGATTGTATTAAATGTTGTTCAGGAAAATTAACTTGTTTAGCAGCGGAAATAAGAACAACAATTATTTTATTTTGAGTTTACAATGTGAGGTGTGATTATGCCCGTGAATGAAACTTAGCAATTCAAATTATAAAGTTTAGCAACTAGATGTTCTAATCAACAAAAATAAAGAGGCACGCGAGACACAAATTTTACCGAGGTTCGATCTCACCAAGAGATCTACGTCCTCGTTGAGGAAGCCCACACAGAGCCGGGTCTCTAACCCTTCCCCTCTTCAAGTCACCACACAAGGCCGACTTGACTCCACTAGCACGGGTAATCACCGAGTTTGTGGGGCAACCTCACACGTTGAGGACTCCCACGAGAATTACAATGAACAAGCGATCAAATACACTCAAAAAGATTACAATGCAGAATATGAGTGTAGAGAGATCAAACCCCAGGAGCTCACAACGAAGGAACGACGATCTCCCAATCCCAAATCCAAGTGTTTAATTGATTTTCACCTTTTTTGCACCTTAGATGTGTGGGGAGATGTGTTTTTGAGCTCTTGGGACAGGTGGCGGCGGTAGGGTTTGAGTTTCTAGCAGTGTGAGTCGTTTTTCTGCATTGGAAGGCAGTGGATCACCAATTTATATGGTTTCCAAAAAGTTATCATTGTAAAACCTAATACCGGACTAGTCCGGTATATGATCGGACTTGTCCGGTCTACTTCCAGTGGGCTAACGGACTAGTCCGGTCTAAAATCGGACTTGTCTGGTGCTATGTGAAGTGGGGTTCCAGAAAGTTTAGCGGACTAGTCCTGTCGCATGGACGGACTAGTCCGCAGTCCTCTAAAGAGGACAACAGAAACATGAGCGGACTAGTCCGGTCTAAAACCGAACTTGTCCGGTGCATTCCAGTAAGCTGACCGGACTAGTCCGGTCCATGAAGGGATTAGTCCGGTGTCCAGTGGATTTTAGTTGATTTTTAAACCCCTTACCCTTACGCAAAGTTATGAGCTCTTGGGATGCGTCTCTCACACACACCCTATACATTTAAATCTACTTTGCTCTTCTAAGTTCCATTAAAGTCTTCCTTTTCGGACACCACTCTATTTTTCACCTTTTTGTGTGCACCGAGCTAGTTCACTTTGTTTGTCCTGCAATCATCTCAATAGTTTCATTAGGATCTCATATGCTTGTCATCAATTCTCCAAAACCCACAAGGGATACCCTAGATGCACTTTCATCCGTACCTGGGAGAACCGCTGGATGAAGGAGCGCAGCGTCTCTCCAGGTTGTTGTTGGACGGCGTGGAGGTCGAGCTCCGTGCCAGGCCGGGTGTAGGAGCTGCCGAAGTTAGCAGTAAACTGCCGGCAGAGCTCTCCCCAGGAGGTTATGGAACCCTGGGGGAGGTTCATGAGCCAAGACCAGGCCGGGCCGGTCAAGGCAACGGGGAAGTAGTTGGCCATGACAGCCTCATCCCCTCCTGCAGCAAGGATGGCGGTGGAGTAGATCTGGAGGAACTCCGCCGGGTTGACGCTGCCGTCGTACTTCTCAGGAAGGTGCGGCCGAAACTTGCGCAGCCACCTCGCGAAGCGAAGGTGTGGCGCCAGGGCTGCACATCCTGCTCCTATTGCTGTAGGCGTTGGTGCCACGAACGCTTGGTTCGGTGCTGGCACTGTGTACCCTGGTATGGGCAAGGCTGCGCCATAGACCGGGGGCACCGCTTGCAGGGCATATGGCTGGGGCACATGCTGCGCGGCGTATGCCTGGGGCAGAGATCGCGTAGCGAACGTCTGCGCCTCAGGCAGGGTTGAGGCAGACGTCATGCTGTTGCCGGCCTCTTGGTTGCGACGCCTTTCTCGACGTCGCTCAATGAACACTCGGGCATCCTTGCCCAAGTGGCATTGTTCCAGCTCTGTCCTCAGGTCCGTCGATGGGAGCTTGGTGGAGCTGGTTCTGCCGTCTGCCCGTCAACCGTTGGCGTGCGCGCCAGCGACACAGCCGGTTGGCCGGGGCATCGTCCCCGCCAAAGTCGAGGGTTTGCGGCGGCGACGACGAGATGGTCTACCTCGTGAATCCACTGCTGGGTCGCTGACTGAGGCGCGTCCCCAGCAGGTGGATTGCGCAGTAGCGCTCTTGCTGCTGCTAGCGCGCCCCCGTGGGGGACACTCAGCGCTGCAGAGGATCTCACGCTCGCTGGAGCCTGCGTTGCCGGAGTCGAAGCTGCCGGAGTCGGCTGCTGGCTTCCAGCTTGCGCCGATACACTCCGTCCAGAGTGTGTCGAGACGTAGTCCCCGCTGGTCACTGTCCGTCGTGAACGCGTGGGAGGAGAGCTTGCCACTGAAGGAAGCTTCGTCATCTTCGCCGATAAAAGCTCGTCGCGCAAGGGAAAAGCCCCCTACCTGGCGCGCCAAATGTCGAAGTGTGTAGCCGACACTTCCCCCGGGCCTGCACTGGGCAGCCCACGGAGGTTCTTTTTCGGAGGGGCTAGTCACTCGCGGAGAGCTTCAGCGTTAGGGACGATCGAGGGAGAAGCTTGACACAGGGAGTTTTACGTGGTTCAGGCCGCCGGAGCGTAAAACCCTACGTCCACGGTGAGCAGAGATGCTCGCTGTATTGCTTGCTGCTCAGAACCGGAGTCCTGAGCTTGAGGGTGAGTGATGTCCTGAGTGCGAGTCAACAGAGTTCGAAGCCTTGCTAACGTTGCCTACCCGAGCCTTTTATAGTCCAAGGCTCGAGCGGCTTACAAGGTGGGCCCGGGACCCGACAGGATGTCCTGGGGAGATTTTCTGCCATCTACCGTATCTGCAGTTATGCCGGTAGTTGTCTCTGGCGAAGGCTTCCGAGTCTTCGTTCTGCCGCCCTACCCATTCCGCAAGCTAGTCGTAGTGGTTGATGATGGCAGGGGCGGCAGGGGATGTCTTGTCGCTGTGTTTATTGGCGGGCAGGCGCTGACACGGCGCGCCAGTCTACGATGTGACTGGGCGCAACGGCACCTGACAAAGGTGTGCTCCACGTCTCCGCGTCTTGGGAAGGCGCAAGCCTTGAATACCTTGTACGGGCAAGGTATGGCGCGTCTTTACTCCTGCTGCCTACCGCTCGGGGGCAGGCAGCGTTGCTCTACTGGCCACGTGGTGGGTCCGGAGCTCTCCTCTGAGGAGAGGGAGGTCCGGTCCCACGGGACACGTGGAGCCTTCGGAGCTCTCCCCGCGGAGAGGGGAGGTCCGGTTGCTGCTGGCCACGTGGCGGGCCCGGAGCTCTCCTCTGAGGAGAGGGAGGTCCGGTCCCGCAGGACACGTGGAGCCTTCGGAGCTCTCCCCAAGGAGGGGGGGGGGGAGGTCCGGCTCAGTTGGCCACGTGGCAGGTCCGGAGCTCTCCTCTGAGGAGAGGGAGGTCCGGTCCCGCTGGACACGTGGCGTCTTCGAAGCTCTCCCTGCGGAGAAGGGCGAGGTCCTTAGGCATTTTCCCCTCTGCGCGGGGGTACCCCATATCGAGGGTACCGACAACCGCAATAGGACGTGGTTGGCGCCACGCCGGTAAAGAACCCCTTCTACCAGCGCGTACCTCTTAGCCATACGCACGATCCGTTCAGCGGATACACGTCATCAGGGAGGATGTTGTCTTTCAAGTAGTCCCGGATCTCCGTGATCCATGCATCGGGTCTGACTTGAGCTTCTGGATCTTGAGCGCTGGGTTGCACGGAGTCCCCAGTGGCGCTTACGATCCTTGGCGGCATCCATGGCTGCAAGGCCGCCGGGACCGCCAGCTTCGAGGTGCTGGTCCAGCCCCCTTCGCCCGGCTCGGCAGGCCGGGCTGTGGGCCGTAGCAACGTCCTCTCGAAGGCTCCTTCGGGCACAGGGGCTCCGGTGGAGGCCTTCATTGGGAGGTCGTCAGCAGCGGCATTGCCAGCACGCGGTACATGGCACAGGTCCAAGGCGAGGAAGTCTTTCTCCAACATCTGCATGTGGAGCAGATAAGCAGCTAGCTGTGGGTCATTGCAGGAGCATTCACCCTTAACTTGCTTGATGACTAGCTGGGAGTCGCCCTGTGCCAACAACTGGCGAGCGCCCAGAGACAGGGCTGTATTTAGGCCAAAGATGAGTGCTTCATACTCTGCCATGTTGTTGGTTGCCTTGAAATTGAGACGCACCATGTACCCAAACTGCTCCCCCGATGGCATGAGAAGCAGTCCGCCAGCACCGCCCCCCTGCTTTCGTGAGGAGCCGTCGAAGAAGAGCGTCCAGTGAGGCCCGGTGAAGACCGGAGCTCGGTGCTTCGGTTCACCGTCTTCGTGGCCCCTCTGGGTCAGCCTTCGTTGGCGTCCACTCAGCCACGAAGTCAGCCAGTGCTTGGCTCTTGACTGCATGGCGAGGAAGGAAGTCCAGCTCAAACTCCGCCAGTTCTGCTGCCCATTTAGCAACATTGCCGGTCGCGTGAGGGCTGTGAAGGATCGCCTTCAGCGAATAGGAGGTGACCACCGAGATCCGGTGGGCTTGAAAGTAGTGGCGGAGCTTCCTGGATGCCACGAGCACTGCATACAGCAGCTTGTGGACCTCCAGGTACCTTGTCTTGGCGTCGTGGAGGACTTCGCTGATGTAGTAGACAGGCCTCTAGATGGTTTGGACCCTCCCTCCCGGGCCTGAGATGTCTTCATCCATTGGCTCAGGCCTACCGGAGGTAGGTGGATCTGGGGGAGCCTCCGGGAGCTGGGACTCGAAGGCTCCTAGGCCGCCTTGGACCTCCGGGAGATCCCGCTGGTTTTCCGGGAGCTCCGGGAGGTCCCGTTGGACCTCCGGGAGGTTGTCTTGGGGCTCCGGAAGGTCCTATTAGACCTCCAGGAGGTTGTCTTGGAGGTCCAGGAGGTCGTCTTGGACTTCCGGGATCTCCTGGTGCTTGTCTTCTGCTATCGGAGCAGGCTGTGGTGACGAGAGGTCCGGCCGCTCTGCGACGAGGACCATGCTCACCACTTCAGTTGTTGCCGGGATGTAGAGCAACAAATTCTCTTCTGGCTCGGGGGCTACCATGATGGGTAGGGTCGTCAAGAGTTGCTTCAACTCCTGGAAAGCTTCTTCTGCTTCGTCGGTCCAAGCAAATGGACCGGATTTGCACAGGATCTTAAAGAAGGGGAGCGCTCGCTCTGCTAGCCTCGGTATAAACCGACTCAGCGCAGCTAGGCATCCCATGAGTTTCTAGACTTCTTTGATGCGGGCGGGAGGCCGTATCAGGTCGATGGCCTTGATCTTCTCTGGGTTGGCCTCAATTCCTCGGTGTGAGACCAGGAATCCTAGGAGCTTCCCAGAGGATACGCCGAACACACACTTGTCGGGGTTCAGCTTGGTGCGCATGGAGCGCAGTTTGTCAAAGACTAGGGCCAGGTTATCTAACAAGGATGAACTCTGCCTGACCTTGACAACGATGTCATCAACATACACCTTGGCTAGGTCTCTTATTAGCTCTCCAAAGGTTTTGTGCATTGCATGTACAAAGGTGGGAAGAGCATCCTTTAAGCCATAAGTCATAGAGACATAACAATACAGGCCGTCTACTGTGATGAAGGAGGTGTGCTCTTCATCTTCTCTATACATAGGGATCTGATGGAAACCCGAGTAGGCGTCTAGGAAGCACAACATATCACAGCCTGATGTCGAGTCTACTATTTGACCTATTCTAGGGAGAGGGAATGGATCTTTGGGACATGCCTTATTGAGATTGGTGTAGTCGATGCACATCCGGAGCTTCCCGCCGGCCTTCGGGGCAACGACGGGGTTCGCCAACCACCGGGGGTGGTGGACTTCCCGTATGAAGCCAGCATCCAGCAGCTTCTTGATTTCTTCTCGGATGAAGTTCTGCCGCTCGATGGATTGCTTGCAAGGCTTCTGTTGGACTGGTCGGGCGTCGGGGAAGACCTTCAAGTGGTGCTCGATCACCTCCCTAGGGATCCCCCGGCATCTGCGACGGCTGCCATGCAAACACGTCGACGTTGTGCCAGAGGAAGGTGATGAGCGCGCCTTCCTATTTGCTATCCAGGCCCCCGGCTACCCGGGTGGTCTGGGCAGCATCGGCGCCGACTTGGATGATCTTCAGGGGGATGTCGCCCTCGTTGAGGGGTTGCACACGGGGTGCTGCGGTAGAGGCACGGTGGCGTGCACTCAGGTGGAGCCGGTCCGGTTCTGCACTGCCAGGGGCTGGTGCTCGAGCTGTTGCAAGTGCCTGGAGCTTTTCCAAGGCTAACACTGCAGCAGTGCGGTCTCCATGAATCCTGAGAACGCCTGTTGGTGTAGGCATCTTCAAGACGAGGTAGCCGTAGTGGGCTACTGCCATGAATCGGTACAGGGCTGGCCTGCCGATTATAGTGTTGAAGGGGAGGTCGATCTCTGCCACGTCGAACAGAATGTACTCTCTCCTATAGCTGTCCGGTGCCCCATAGGTCACTAGAAGGCTGATGTTGCCGTAGGGAACGACTTGTCCCGGCCCTACCCCTGAGAACGGGCTCGATGGGGTGAGCTTGGCCACCGGGATCTGAAGCTTCTGGAAAGCTGCGCGGCTGATGAGGTTCAGCCCAGCCCCGCCATCTACCAGAACGTGGTACATCCTCACGTTGGCGATGGTGGGCGCTACCAAGAGCGGTAGTTGGCCGGCCCCAGCCATGTTCCTGGGGCAGTCGGTGGCATCGAAGCTGATGGGGGTTCCCATCCACTTGAGGTGCGGCGCGTCACTTGGGAGGGGAGCCACCGACGCTACCGCTCGGCGCAGAGTCTTAACTGCGCTTCGGGATGAGGGGTCAGCGGACCCGCCGTAGATGACATAGAGCATCTTCCGGCGCTCGTCATCGCTGGAGCTGGAGTCCTCATGGTTGCGCACCGCCTTCACGGCGCGCTGAGGCTCCTGGAACTCCACTTGGTGGTCGACGTTGTCTGGGGCGTCGACCTTCTGCTTGCCCTCCCTTTGACGGAAGGGAGGGGCATCAGCTCGCAGCTGCTTCCCTTTGCGGAAGCGCTCCGTGAGCTTCTGAATCTCCCGGCACTCGGCAGCAGTATGGTAACTGGTACCGTGCACGGGGCATGGCTTGCCTTGGTCACCATCTAGAGCTGGTGACTGTCACTGCCTTTTGTCGGGGCGTGGCCCCTGAGCTCCACTGGGTGCTGCTGCTGCAGCAATGAGAGCCGCGGTCGGTGGATTCATCTTGCCACCGCCCCGGTTCTTGATATTCTTGCCACTTCCATGGGAAGTAGCGCCAGATCCGGGCTGTCCTCCTGACTCAGAGGCTGGCAGTGAGTGCCAGTTCCGCCCTTCTGCTGCCCTGGCGCACTTGTCCCCCAGGCTGAAGAGCTCTGAGACATCGCGAACCTCTCTGGTCGCGAGCTTCTCAAGCATCTTCTTGTCCCGTACACCCTGCCGGAACGCCACCACCACTGAAGCATTTTGGATATGCGGGATGGTGTTCCGTACCTGGGAGAACTGCTGGATGAAGGAGCGCAGCGTCTCTCTAGGTTGTTGCTGGATGGCGTGGACATCAAGCTCCGTGCCAGGCCGGGTGTAGGAGCTGCCGAAGTTAGCAGTGAACTGTCGACAGAGCTCTCCCCAGGAGGTTATGGAACCATGGGGGAGGTTCATGAGCCAAGACCGGGCTGGGCCGGTCAAGGCGACAGGGAAGTAGTTGGCCATGACGGCCTCGTCCCCTCCTGCAGCAAGGATGCGGTGGAGTAGATCTGGAGGAACTCCGCTGGGTTGACACTGCCATCTTACTTCTCGGGCAGGTGCGGCCGAAACTGGCCACCTCACGAAGTGAAGGTGTGGCGCTAGGGCCGCACATCCTGCTCCTGTTGCTGCAGGCGCTGGTGCCGCGAACGCTTGGTTCGCTGCTGGCACTGTGTACCCCGGTATGGGCAAGGCTGCGCCAAAGACCGGGGGCACCATTTGCAGGGCATATGGCTGGGGCATATGCTGCGTGGCGTATGCCTGGGGCAGAGATCGCGTGGCGAACGTCTGCGCCTCAGGCTGGGTTGAGGCAGTCGACATGCTGTCACCGACCTCCTGGTTGCGACGCCTTTCTCGTCGTCGCTCAATGAACACTCGGGCATCTTTGCCCAAGTGGCATCCTTCCAGCTCCGTCCTCAGGTCCGCCGCTGGGAGCCTGGTGGAGCGGGAATCTGCCGTCTGCCCGTCAACCGTTGGCGTGCGCGTCAGCGACACAGCCGGTTGGTCGGGACGTCGTCCCCGCCGACGTCGAGGGTTTGCGGTGGCGACGACAAGACGGTCAACATCGCGAATCCACTGCTGGGTCACTGACTGAGGCGCGTCCCCAGCAGGTGGATTGCACAGTAGCGCTCTTGCTGCAGCTAGCGCGCACCCGTGGGAGACGCTCAGCACTGCAGAGGATCTCACGCTTGCTGGAGCCTGCGCTGCCAGGGTCGGCGCTGCCGGAGTCGGCTGCTGGCTTCCAGCTTGCGCCGACACACTCCGTCCAGAGTGTGTCGAGACGTAGTCCCCGCTAATCACCGTTCGTCGTGAACGTGGGCGGGGAGAGCTTGCCGCTGAAGGAAGCTTCGTCATCTTCGCCGGCAGAAGCTCGTCGCGCAAGGGAAAAGCCCCCTTCCTGGCGCGCCAAATGTCGAAGTGTGTAGCCGACACTTCCCCCGGGCCTGCTCTGGGAAGCCCGCGGAGGTTCTTTTTCGGAGGGGCTAGTCACTCGCGGACAGCTTCAGCGTTAGGGACGATTGAGGGAGAAGCTTGACACGAGGATTTTTACGTGGTTCAGGCCGCCGGAGCGTAAAACCCTACGTCCACGGTGAGCAGAGTTGCTCACTGTATTGCTTGCTGCTCAGAACCGGAGTCCTGAGCTTGAGGGTGTGAGATGTCGAATGGCTAGAGTGAAAGGGTGCGTAAGAGGCCAACCTCTGCTAACGTCGCCTACCCGAGCCCTTTATAGTCCAAGGCTCGTGCGGCTTACAAGGTGGGCCCGGGACCCGACAGGTGGTCCCAGGGAGATTGTTTGCCATCTACCGTATCTGCATTTACGCGGTAGTTGTCTCTGGCGTAGGCTTCCGATTCTTCGTTCTGCCGCCCTGCCCATGCCGCAAGCTAGTCGTAGTGGTTGATGATGGCAGGGGCGGCAGGGGATGTCTTGTCGCTGTGTTTATTGGCAGGCAGGCTCTGACACGGCGCGCCAGTCTGCGATGTGACTGGGCGCAACGGCACCTGACAGAGGCGTACTCCGCGTCTCCGCGCCTTGGGAAGGCGCGGGTCTTGAATACCTTGTACGGGCAAGGTATGGCGCGTCTTTACTCTTGCTGCCTACCGCGCGGGGGCAGGTAGTGCTGCTCTGCTGGCCACGTGGCAGGCTCGGAGCTCTCCTCTGAGGAGAGGGAGGCCCGGCCCCGCGGGACACGTGGAGCCCTCGGAGCTCTCCCCGCGGAGGGGGAGGTCTGAATTCTGCTGGCCATGTGGCGGGCCCGGAGCTCTTCTCTGAGGAGAGGGAGGTCCGGCCCCGTAGGACACGTGGAGCCTCCGGAGCCCTCCCAGCGGAGGGGGGAGGTCCAGCTCAGTTGGCCACGTGACAGGTCCAGCTCTTCTCTGAGGAGAGGGAGGTCCGGCCCCGCTGGACACATGGCGCCTTCGGAGCTCTCCCTGCGGAGAAGGGCGAGGTCCTTAGGCATTTTCCCCTGTGCGCGGGGGTACCCCGTATCGAGGATACCAACAGAAGCCCTTTTTTCAGACGAAGGTGGTGGCATCCTCCTCATGGCTTCTTTGGGTTTGGTCAAGAATGACCAAAGCCGCAAGTTAACTTCCCAAAGCAAGAAGATCAAGGTCACAATGAGAATGGACACATGACAACCTTTGTAACACCCCAAATTTTGATTCAAAACCCTAAACCATGATCAGAGGGGAATTCAAAAATTTTTGGACGTGTTGCATGTTTTGCAAAAATTCAAATTCAAACTGGAATTCAAATTAGACTCAAAACAGAAAAGAAATGGAAAAAGAAAAAGAGAAAACGGGAAAAACCGGCCAGTGGGCCGAAACCCGCCAGCCGGCCCAGTTTCCCCCGCGCCAGCCCGCAGCCGCGCGCCCGCGCTATCCCTCACAGACAGGTGGGACCCACCTGTCATCCCTAACTCCGCGACCCCGGACTCTCCCGCGCGCGCGCGATCTTAACCGATCGGAATACCGCGTCCCTCAGCCCGAATTCCGGTCCCAGAGGAATCAAACTCGATCACAACTGACCCACCGCCCTCCCCCGGCTATAAAAACCCCAGCCCCGATCGGTTTTTCCCACGCGATCGCCGATTTTTACTCCGGTGAGCACCGAGACTTCGCCGGTGAATTCTGGCCGATCTAAGCTCGGAAACTCTGATCTAACTCGCTGGTCTTGATCCACCGCCTCCGGGGAGCTTTGCAGGTGCAGAAAACTCGGAGACTTACGGTGTAAACACAGCGCCGACGAGCTTCGCCGTGGTTTTGCCTCGGACCTCGCCGCCGATCACTTTCCAGGACCCCCGAGCTCGAGAAAACCCCCGAGGTGAGATTCCCGACCTCCCCTCTACCGATCTAGGCCATAAGATCACAATTCTAGGCAGAATTCTCGAGGATCCGAAACTTTCCGGCGAGATCGCCGCTTCCCGCCGCCGTGCGCCGCCGGCAGCGCCGCCCGCGCTCGATCAGAGCGACGTGGCCGCTTGTGCGCCGTTTATTTTAAATCGCACGGTAGACTTTAAAACCCCGCGTACCGGTTTGATGTTATAATCTCAGCCGTCGGTTTAAAATCGGACGGTTCACGTCAGCCCCGCGTTATAAAGACTGGAAATCTTACGTGCTACCCCCTGGGGTTCTCGGGAAATAAGAGCTAGCCCCGGAAACTTCTGATCTAGCCCCTGGAACTCCAGAAAATCATGTAAATTCATTTAAAAATCAGTTTTAGCCCCTGGACTTAATAGAAATTAGGAAAAACACCTCTGATAAGTGTAGCTAGACCCCTGGAAATTATGAAAATAATATTATAGACCCTGTAATGGGGTGAGTTCATTATTTTAGCCCTGTTTAGTATTTAATTTAGAAAATTGAATATGTAACTAGTGTTTAAAAATTAAAAAGTGGGACAAACATAATTGTCAAAATTAATTAAAAGCTTTCTCAGTACTTAGAAAACTTTGGAGTGAGATAAAAATATATTTTGGGCTGAAATGAATCTGTTTCATTTATTAATCACATTATTTAGTATAGGGACACATTTTTAAGTAAAGAATAGCAATAGAAAAATAGGGAAAATAATTATGAAATAGTTTACATCAGAGGCCAAGGTCAAAATATGTTATTCAATTATTTAGGACCAAAACCTATACTGTTTAGATGATGTGTATTACTAATTTCATAAAAAAATACACAATTATGCATAGGAATATAAATCTGAAAATATAGCAACTAGTAAATGATAAATGGAGTTTTTAAAATTCAAAGAGTTCAGTTTAGGGTTGATAAAAATTATGAAGGCACATATGGAGAAGAAAAATACTTTTCTTACATACTTGGTAGTTTAATATAAGGAATTTATTTAAAACTGAAACACACACATATGTATATATATATATAGTATGTAAGTATAAATATGAACACCAAAGTAGGAATCATACACATATATATAAAAGTGTGTGCAAGCCACAGATCAACACACAAAGTAACCACAACACATATAATGGTGAATGAATTTCATAAATATGAATGTGTGGTTTGTATGAAGTAAGAAGTGTGAACTATGTCTTATGATTGTTGTTTTTCTTTTGCTATGTGTGATGGTATGAAGTAGAACCTGTTCAAGAGCAAGTTATCCCTTTCCAAGATCAGGACTACCCATTTCAAGAGCAGCAAGAAGGAGGCAAGTGTCCTTGACCACTTTGATCCTATGCTAGGATGTGTAGATAGAATTATTTGCATTGTCAAATGAAATATGAAACCCATGATAGGAAAGTTTCCCTAGAATTGCATTACCTTGTTTCCTTGTAGCTTGGGTTGGGATTTATTTTGGTCATGTCATTTATTTACATGAATATTGCTTAGCCATGCTTAGAATGGGATATTTGGGATATGAGATCATCAGTTTATTTTACCATACTCTTGAATGAGATATTGTGAGTTATGTAGAGGTAGGGATCAAGGCAAGTTGGATGTTTTGGTTGTGTGCTGGGTGCACGAGACTTGGGCTTGTGTTTAGTACTTGCCTGGATCCTAAGGACCGGTTCATGGAGCATGTAACCCGGCTTTACAGTGCCAACCACATGCTGAGATGGGGCAGCTTGGCCAATTAATTAGGTGTATCCCCGGCGTAGTATGGGTGTGTTGGATGGTGCGGGGAGTGGGTGTCAGCTGGACTACCATATGAACCGCAAGGCTCAAGAGGGGGCCACTGCAGCGGGGTTGGAGCCTCTTGTATGCTGTTAGGGGTGAAACCTCAGTGGGCCCACGCTCGTCGGGAATCCCTTTGTAAAGGCTTCGTAGTGATCTCCTGGCTACACACCTGGGAAGTGTGAATGTGGATCGTAGCCACTGGCATAATGGAGGTTCTTTTAGTCCACCCGGCAACGGGGGATGAAATCACTACATGTGGGTACAGTGGTACAAACTCTGCAGAGTCAAAACTGTCTTGACAGCCGTGCTCACGGTTAAGAGCGGCCTGGACTTATTCATGATTAGAGGAGTGATGGTTTTTGGAAGTTGTGGACGTTAAGCGGGGAGCTTAACATTGGAAATGATGTTATGGTTATTAGATTATGATGATGGATGGGAGATTGGGACCATTTCACCTGTGTAGTAATGTAGGTGCTTAATAAGCTAAGGTGATAGGTATTAATTGCGTAGTGCTTTAACCATGAGTTTAACCTCTCCTTGTTCTAGCCATGCATGATATAATTTTCCCACACTTGCTGAGTACCATTGGTACTCAACCTTGCATATTTGTTGGTTTATATTGCTGCTCAGGTCAAGATAATGAGGTGGTGTATAATGACCAAGATTTTGGACCCGAGGAAGGTTTTTAGGTTCATGAAGACCCCCGGGCAACGCCTGTGATGGAGCCCTAAAGAATAATATTCCGCTGCTAGTTTATTTACTTGTGATGAACCTATTATTGTCCATCGAGACATTTACTATGTAAGACTTACTTATATTCGACACCTGGCTTGTAATAAATGATGCTTCACTATTTGTCATCACATGTATGAGAAAATGATCCTGGCATACATGTGATATTCACTTGGTTGTTCTTCGGAAAAACCGGGTGTGACAGAGGTGGTATCAGAGCCAAGGTTGCCCGTAGGAACGTGGACCTACGTAGAAATGGACGTATTTAAGGGCCCTATTTTCTTAAAAACTATTTTCCAAGGTGTGGGTTGAAGAGTGTTATTTAAGGAGTCATTTTCTTCATCTTACCCCAAATTTTCCTTCAAAATGGGATTTTTGTTTAAAAAGTTTAACTAACCTAATTTTTAAATTCTTTTTGTTTTAGATGGTTCGCATGATTCGCACTGCTCGCAAGTCCACGGGAGGGAGAGTTCCCGTAGTTGCCCTTGCCGAAAGAGAGGAGAGTCGCCCAGTGACGTACCTTTCCTACGGATTGGCAGTAGGAGACTTGTTGCGCCGACTTCGGCGTATGCTCGAAGCCGCCGGCAATACGGGCAAGCTAATCATCCACTATAACTCCACCAGGACCATCCGTGAGAAGAGGGAAGAATGGAGTTCAGAAATGAGGATAATACACAAAAATCAGCTGCTGAAGATCCACCACTCTCCAGCTAGTAGAGCAACACAGGTCGATGCGGAGAAAGATGTCACCTGGGAGGCCATCACCTGCCAGAGTCACATCTATCGTCGCCACTTGGACAAAACTGAGTACATGTATGTCCTCCAACGTGAGAGTGGTACCACGGAGTACAAGTACCCACCGGTGCAGCAAGGGACTTCCCATGAGCACATGGACTTGTGCTTGGAGGATGCTGCTATGCTCAGCACTCGACTGCAGGAGTGTCAACAAGAGCTTCAGGATGTCCGAGACACCCTGAAGGAAACGGAGGCGTTGCTGCGAGCTTGCCTAAAGGCGAGAGAAAGAGGAGATGGAAATGAACTGTGTGTCACCGTGAATGATACATGGACTCCTGACTCCCCGGATCGCCGAGCGATCAGGCGTCGTCGCATTTCTCCACCAGCAACCTCCCCACCCAAAGCAGAGTCAGAAGGCAGCCGAAATGAGGAGGAAGATCCCGAGGAGCCAGCTCAAGAGGACGAGTAGTGTAGAGTCTTTCCCCTAGCTAGCAGGAGGTCGAGTAGTCGAGTCGTGACGTAGTTAATGGTGTGATGATGCTTGGTGTGTGACGTGAGTTGTGGAAGCCATGAGCAATTGTCCACAGCCTCGTCTTCAGATTGTTTTGCTTTGGTGTGTGAACCCACAGGAAATAATAGTGCATTTATTTGGTGTGAGATATGAACCCTCGTAAAAGTATAACAAAGCCTCAACACTTCAAAGTACAATCAAATGAAAGTAGTAAGATGATACTAAATGGTATCAAATTAACCTTTGTTGATTCTGCCAGATGGCCGGAAGAGGAAAAGGACGTGCTGCCAACCCCGCCAACAACAATGATGAGGCATGCAACCCTCATCTTTCTGGAGGCCAGGACCGGGGTGGTTGCCGTGAAGAAGTTGATCCTCTCCACCAAATGCTGGAGAATCAAAATCAGCTCATCCAGAACTTGACTCAAGTGGTGGCCAACTTGCATCAAGTTCCACCTACACAAGCTGCACCACGCCAACCAAGGTTGAGTGAGTTTCTAGGAACTCAACCTCCAAAGTTTGCAAGTGCTGCTGAACCTCTGGAGGCAGATGATTGGCTGAAGACCATTGAAAGTAAGATGAGGATAATACAATGCCAAGGGTATGAGAGGGTGCTGTTTGCCTCTCATCAATTGCATGGACCTGCTGCTGATTGGTGGACCGCCTACGTGGCCGCCCATCATGACCCTGAGAACATCACTTGGGAAGAGTTCAAGCGTAGCTTCCGCAACCATTACATCCCAAGAGGTGAACTCAAAAACAAGAGGAAGGAGTTTTTGGGACTGCAGCAGGGAAACATGACGGTGAGGGAATACCTCACTAAATTTACTCAACTATCCCGTTATGCTCCACGAGACATAGAGACCGATGAACAGAAACAAGATTGTTTCGTGGAAGGGCTTACCGCAGAAATGCAGTGTGCAATGTCCTCAAATGAGTATGAAAGCTTTCAAAAGATGGTGGACAGAGCATTTGTGGTGGAAAGGAAGCTAAAGGCCCTGGAAAATGAGAATAAGAGGAAGGCTGGGTGGTCACATCAAGCCTCAGGGAGCAACACCCGCCCACGTATGATGCAGCAACCTACGGGGCAGACGAGCCGTGCTGCGGTACCCTATTCAGCACCAAGAGGGTACAACCCAAACTACAGGCCTCCCGCAGCACCAGCACAGCCGCAACGTCAGTTTGTGCAGCAGCCTCGCCCCGCATATCCACCTCGACCAGCAGTGCAAGGACCCCCAAACCAACCCCAAGACAACAAGGGCCAGGCATCTAAGATTGGGGTGCAATGTTTCAGCTGTGGAGAAGTGGGGCACTACGCCCATAAGTGTCCAAAGAAGAAGCCCACGCAGCCACAGCAGCAGAATGTAATGAGAGGACGGGTGAACCACGTCACTATGGAGGAAGAACAAGAGGCACCCGACGTGGTAGTTGGTAAGTTTCCTGCCAATTTACACCTTGCAACTCTGCTGTTTGATTCTGGTGCTACCCACTCGTTCATTGCTCAAGGGTTTGTTAAGAAGCATGACCTAGCAACCACACAAATGAACCATATGCTAGCAGTAAACTCTCCAGGTGGAGAAATAAGGACAAGACAAGTGTGTCCCAAAGTGAACCTAGACATTAATGGGGTAGTATTTACGGCTAACCTCATAGTGATAGATTCACAAGGGATAGATATTATTTTGGGTATGGATTGGTTGACCAAACATAAAGGAATCATCCATTGTTCGACCAGAACGGTGGAATTAACTCACCCCAGTGGCACCAGAGTAAAGTTCATAACAATACACGAGCCTAGGAGGGACATCAAATTAAATCAAGTGGAGGTGAAAGTTGAGGAAATCAGGACTATCAGGGAATATCCGGATGTTTTTCCGGAGGAATTGCCAGGTATGCCTCCCGACCGTGACGTGGAATTCGCAATTGAGCTAGTACCGGGAACAGCCCCGATATACAAGAGACCTTATCGAATGGACTCCAAGCAGCTAGAAGAGCTCAAGGATCATTTGAGAGAATTGACGGAGAAGGGGTATGTTCGCCCTAGTTCCTCACCATGGGGAGCTCCGGTGATATTTGTGCCTAAGAAAGATGGAACTCAAAGGTTATGCGTGGATTACCGTGCCTTGAATGAGGTAACCATCAAGAACAAGTACCCATTACCCCGCATTGAAGACTTGTTTGATCAGTTGAGGGGAGCTTGTGTGTTCTCGAAAATTGATCTCAGGTCGGGATACCACCAACTCAAGATAAGGCAATCTGATATTCCCAAGACAGCTTTCGTATCTCGGTACGGACTGTATGAATACACTGTCATGCCTTTCGGGCTAACCAATGCCCTGGCATATTTCATGTACCTCATGAACAAGGTATTCATGGAATATCTGGACAAATTTGTGGTGGTTTTCATAGATGATATTCTCGTCTTCTCCAGAGATGAAGAAGAACATGAGAAACATCTAAGGTTGGTGTTACAGAGGCTGAGAGAACACCAACTATATGCCAAGTTGAGCAAGTGTGAGTTTTGGCTGAAGAGAGTTCCCTTTTTAGGACATATCATCTCGGAGGGAGGAATCTCCGTAGATCCCGCCAAAATCGAAGATATCCAGAAGTGGAAAACCCCTGAAAATGTCGGGGAAGTTCGAAGCTTTTTGGGATTGGATGGATACTATCGACGGTTTATTGAGGGATTCTCCAAGATCTCGAGACCTCTCACCAAACTGTTGGAAAAGGGAATCACATTCACCTGGACGCCATAGTGCGATACGAGCTTTCAGGAGCTAAAGAAGAGATTGACAACAGCCCCAGTGTTGGTTATGCCAGATATGCAGAAGAATTTCACAGTGTACTGCGATGCCTCTGGAAATGGGTTGGGATGTGTTCTCATGCAAGAAGGACATGTCGTGGCATATGCATCCCGGCAGCTTCGGAAGCACAAGAAGAACTATCCTACACATGACCTAGAACTAGCTGCAGTGGTACACGCGTTGAAAATTTGGCGGCACTATTTGATGGGGAAGAGGACAGAGATATATACGGATCATAAGAGTTTGAAGTACATATTCACACAGCCAGATCTCAACCTCAGACAAAGGAGATGGTTAGAGCTAATCAATGACTTTGATGTGGGCATCAACTATCATCCCGGGAAAGCAAACGTCGTGGCCGATGCTTTGAGTCGGAAAGTGCAGGTCAGTAAGTTGAGCTTGAAGGACATGCCCGCAGAATTGAAGGACGAGGTTATAAGGCTCAATCTATGTCTAGTAAATAGTGGTGAAGCCATCGCCATGAAAGTGGACTCCACACTCGAGCGAGACATACGCGAGGGCCAAAAGAATGATGAGAAGATACAAGAGATCAGACAGCTCATCAAGGAAAATAAAGCTCCTGGTTTTAGAGGGGATGAACAAGGAACGGTGTGGCACGGGAAAAGGATCTGTGTGCCAGAAGTAAAGGAGATCCGTGAATTAATTTTGAAGGAGGCTCACGATTCTGACTATTCCATTCATCCTGGGAGTACGAAGATGTACCAGGACCTCAAGAGCAGGTATTGGTGGTATGGCATGAAGCGAGATGTCGCGGAACATGTTGCCCTATGTGACACATGTCAGTTGGTGAAAGCAGAACATCAACGACCCGCGGGATTATTGCAACCACTCAAAGTGCCTGAATGGAAGTGGGAAGAAATCAGCATGGATTTTGTCGTAGGATTGCCTAGGACCCAATCCGGGTATGATTCAATATGGGTCATTATTGATAGGCTAACCAAGGTAGCTCATTTCATCCCTGTGAAAGAAAGCTACAGCGGATCCAAATTGGCAGAATTGTACATGTCAAGGATTGTGTGTTACCATGGAGTGCCAAAGAAGATAGTGTCGGACCGAGGGACACAGTTCACCTCGAGGTTTTGGCAGAAGTTGCATGAAACCATGGGAACCCATCTGAACTTCAGCTCTGCCTATCATCCCCAAACTGACGGGCAGACGGAGAGAACCAATCAGATCCTTGAAGATATGTTAAGGGCATGTGCACTCAAAAACAATAGGAGTTGGGACAAGAACTTACCGTATGCGGAGTTTTCCTATAACAACAGCTATCAAGCTAGTATGAAGATGTCACTGTTTGAAGCTTTGTATGGAAGGAAGTGCAGAACTCCCCTATTTTGGAACCAAACAGGAGAAAGTAAAGTGTTTGGTCCAGAAGTGCTACAAGAAGCTGAGGCAAAGGTGAGGGAGATTCGCAACAATTTGAGGATAGCACAAACACGCCAAAAGAGCTATGCCGATGTACGAAGAAAAGAGCTTGTTTTGAACGTGGGAGACTATGTTTATCTCAAGGTGTCCCCTATCAGAGGGCTTCGTCGGTTCAAGGTGAAAGGGAAGTTGTCACCTCGATACATCGGACCCTTTCAAGTTTTGGAAAGAAAAGGCGAAGTGGCGTACCAACTAGAGTTACCGGTTCACCTATCGGATGTACACGATGTATTCCATGTGTCACAACTCAAGAAATGTCTGAGGACGCCTGAAGAGGTGTTACCCATGAATGAAGTGGATGTAGCTGAGGATTTGTCTTATGCCGAGCAACCATACAAGATTTTGGAGACGATGGAACGCCTCACCAGAAACAAGAGAATCCGGATGTGCAAGGTGCAGTGGAAGCATCACTCAGAAGAGGAAGCCACCTGGGAACGGGAAGATGAGCTCAAGGCACAATTTCCGGAATTGTTTTCTTAGAAACACCAATCTCGAGGACGAGATTTCGTTTAAGGGGGGTAGAGATGTAACACCCCAAATTTTGATTCAAAACCCTAAACCATGATCAGAGGGGAATTTAAAAATTTTTGGACGTGTTGCATGTTTTGCAGAAATTCAAATTCAAACTAGAATTCAAATTAGACTCAAAACAGAAAAGAAATGGAAAAAGAAAAAGAGAAAACGGGAAAAACCGGCCAGTGGGCCGAAACCCGCCAGCCGGCCCAGTTTCCCCCGCGCCAGCCCGCAGCCGCGCGCCCGCGCTATCCCTCACAGACAGGTGGGACCCACCTGTCATCCCTAACCCCGCGACCCCGGACTCTCCCGCTCGCGCGCGATCTTAACCGATCGGAATACCGCGTCCCTCAGCCCGAATTCCGGTCCCAGAGGAATCAAACTCGATCACAACTGACCCACCGCCCTCCCCCGGCTATAAAAACCCCAGCCCCGATCGGTTTTTCCCACGCGATCGCCGATTTTTACTCCGGTGAGCACCGAGACTTCGCCGGTGAATTCTGGCCGATCTAAGCTCGGAAACTCTGATCTAACTCGCTGGTCTTGATCCACCACCTCCGGGGAGCTTTGCAGGTGCAGAAAACTCGGAGACTTACGGTGTAAACACAGCGCCGACGAGCTTCGCCGTGGTTTTGCCTCGGACCTCGCCGCCGATCACTTTCCAGGACCCCCGAGCTCGAGAAAACCCCCGAGGTGAGATCCCCGACCTCCCCTCTACCGATCTAGGCCATAAGATCACAGTTCTAGGCAGAATTCTCGAGGATCCGAAACTTTCCGGCGAGATCGCCGCTTCCCGCCGCCGTGCGCCGTCGGCAGCGCCGCCCGCGCTCGATCAGAGCGACATGGCCGCTTGTGCGCCGTTTATTTTAAATCGCACGGTAGACTTTAAAACCCCGCGTACCGGTTCGATGTTATAATCTCAGCCGTCGGTTTAAAATCGGACGGTCCACGTCAGCCCCGCGTTATAAAGACTGGAAATCTTACGTGCTACCCCCTAGGGTTCTCGGGAAATAAGAGCTAGCCCCGGAAACTTCTGATCTAGCCCCTGGAACTCCAGAAAATCATGTAAATTCATTTAAAAATCAGTTTTAGCCCCTGGACTTAATAGAAATTAGGAAAAACACCTCTGATAAGTGTAGCTAGACCCCTGGAAATTATGAAAATAATATTATAGACCCTGTAATGGGGTGAGTTCATTATTTTAGCCCTGTTTAGTATTTAATTTAGAAAATTGAATATGTAACTAGTGTTTAAAAATTAAAAAGTGGGACAAACATAATTGTCAAAATTAATTAAAAGCTTTCTCAGTACTTAGAAAACTTTGGAGTGAGATAAAAATATATTTTGGGCTGAAATGAATCTGTTTCATTTATTAATCACATTATTTAGTATAGGGACACATTTTTAAGTAAAGAATAGCAATAGAAAAATAGGGAAAATAATTATGAAATAGTTTACATCAGAGGCCAAGGTAAAAATATGTTATTCAATTATTTAGGACCAAAACCTATACTGTTTAGATGATGTGTATTACTAATTTCATAAAAAAATCCACAATTATGCATAGGAATATAAATCTGAAAATATAGCAACTAGTAAATGATAAATGGAGTTTTTAAAATTCAAAGAGTTCAGTTTAGGGTTGATAGAAATTATGAAGGCACATATGGAGAAGAAAAATACTTTTCTTACATACTTGGTAGTTTAATATAAGGAATTTATTTAAAACTGAAACACACACATATGTATATATATATATAGTATGTAAGTATAAATATGAACACCAAAGTAGGAATCATACACATATAAATAAAAGTGTGTGCAAGCCACAGATCAACACACAAAGTAACCACAACACATATAATGGTGAATGAATTTCATAAATATGAATGTGTGGTTTGTATGAAGTAAGAAGTGTGAACTATGTCTTATGATTGTTGTTTTTCTTTTGCTATGTGTGATGGTATGAAGTAGAACCTGTTCAAGAGCAAGTTATCCCTTTCCAAGATCAGGACTACCCATTTCAAGAGCAGCAAGAAGGAGGCAAGTGTCCTTGACCACTTTGATCCTATGCTAGGATGTGTAGATAGAATTATTTGCATTGTCAAATGAAATATGAAACCCATGATAGGAAAGTTTCCCTAGAATTGCATTACCTTGTTTCCTTGTAGCTTGGGTTGGGATTTATTTTGGTCATGTCATTTATTTACATGAATATTGCTTAGCCATGCTTAGAATGGGATATTTGGGATATGAGATCATCAGTTTATTTTACCATACTCTTGAATGAGATATTGTGAGTTATGTAGAGGTAGGGATCAAGGCAAGTTGGATGTTTTGGTTGTGTGCTGGGTGCACGAGACTTGGGCTTGTGTTTAGTACTTGCCTGGATCCTAAGGACCGGTTCATGGAGCATGTAACCCGGCTTTACAGTGCCAACCACATGCTGAGATGGGGCAGATTGGCCAATTAATTAGGTGTATCCCCGGCGTAGTATGGGTGTGTTGGATGGTGCGGGGAGTGGGTGTCAGCTGGACTACCATATGAACCGCAAGGCTCAAGAGGGGGCCACTGCAGCGGGGTTGGAGCCTCTTGTATGCTGTTAGGGGTGAAACCTCAGTGGGCCCACGCTCGTCGGGAATCCCTTTGTAAAGGCTTCGTAGTGATCTCCTGGCTACACACCTGGGAAGTGTGAATGTGGATCGTAGCCACTGGCATAATGGAGGTTCTTTTAGTCCACCCGGCAACGGGGGATGAAATCACTACATGTGGGTACAGTGGTACAAACTCTGCAGAGTCAAAACTGTCTTGACAGCCGTGCTCACGGTTAAGAGCGGTCTGGACTTATTCATGATTAGAGGAGTGATGGTTTTTGGAAGTTGTGGACGTTAAGCGGGGAGCTTAACATTGGAAATGATGTTATGGTTATTAGATTATGATGATGGATGGGAGATTGGGACCATTTCACCTGTGTAGTAATGTAGGTGCTTAATAAGCTAAGGTGATAGGTATTAATTGCGTAGTGCTTTAACCATGAGTTCAACCTCTCCTTGTTCTAGCCATGCATGATATAATTTTCCCACACTTGCTGAGTACCATTGGTACTCAACCTTGCATATTTGTTGGTTTATATTGCTGCTCAGGTCAAGATAATGAGGTGGTGTATAATGACCAAGATTTTGGACCCGAGGAAGGTTTTTAGGTTCATGAAGACCCCCGGGCAACGCCTGTGATGGAGCCCTAAAGAATAATATTCCGCTGCTAGTTTATTTACTTGTGATGAACCTATTATTGTCCATCGAGACATTTACTATGTAAGACTTACTTATATTCGACACCTGGCTTGTAATAAATGATGCTTCACTATTTGTCATCACATGTATGAGAAAATGATCCTGGCATACATGTGATATTCACTTGGTTGTTCTTCGGAAAAATCGGGTGTGACAACCTTGCTGGGTGGGGACAGTGGATCCAGATTGCATGACTGGTGATACATAATGATAGGAAAACTGATTTGGATCTTAATATTCATCACTTTGGAGAAGCAGCTTGATAATCAACTCCAAAATGATCATCTTCCAAATGCTCTACCAGCACTTCAGTTTGAAGCAGCTATCATGGACATGGAAAAAAATTTCGGCGAAATTCTGAGAATTTTGTTTTATCAGTGAGGTCCGATAAAAACATATTTCATTCTTATCATTGAAATTTAATTTGTTTGAATTATTTTGAATGTTTCTGAAATTAATTCAAATTCATTTGAATTTGAATCAGAAATTTCTGAAATTTTGGGAGTTTCATTTTTTGTCGGCAACCTTTGATATTTTTTAGCTACTGAAATTTTTTCCTTGATCATTGTCGGAGTGTGTGAGCTGCGACACTCCTCCCGGCCTGCTATGGAAGCAGCCAGATTCTTTGATTGGAGGGGGCTTGACGCCCTCACACGATCGGGCTCCAGGGAGCAGATGAACACCGACATTTACGTGGTTCGGGCCGCCAGAGCGTAATACCCTACGTCCACGGAAATGCTTGTTGTATTGGTTGCTTGTATGTGCGTGAGAGGGTGCAGGGTCGCGAATGCGGAACCCTTTGTCGGGTGGTCATCCCGGTCCTTTTATAGTCCAAGGCCGGCGTAGTTACAATGTGCCTTGGGGGGCCCGACACGTGGCTCTAAAGCTATACGAACCCTATACATGATCTAGTGTTTTGTACCCGGAGTAGAGTAGTCGGAGGGGGAGTTAAGTCCCGCCACCTAGCGCGCTAAACGCCCCTGTCCATGTGTCAGATGATGATGAAGACGCCGTCTTATCGCCGTGTCTTCTTGCCCTGCTTGGGCGGCACAGTTCTGTTGGGCGACACTATACCGCTGTCCCGCCTCGCCGTCCCGTTGAAAGTGCATCTAGGCTAATTCCCCGTGGGTTTTGATGATTAATGATAACACTTAAGAGACTAATGAGCATTGCAAGTGTGAGTACATGTGATTAAGAAATTTACGAAGATGGATACACTCAAAAAGGAAAAGAGGAGAAAAAGACAAATGCACAAGAAGAATATAATTTAGGGTTTTTTTAATTCTTTTGTGTTGAGTTTAGCCTTGAGTATGAGTGTGATCATAGAGTAAAGTGCTAAGAATCATCTAAGAGCTCATAGTCCGAGTATAGGTTAGTGAAGATTTGGGAAAAGCCCTAGGAATAGGGCCAAACTTGTCCGGGCTGGGGGTCGGACTAGTCCGGTACATCGTACTGATCCTATGTAGACCGAAACAAGTGGTTCTGTATGAGTTCGGACTTGTCCGGGGTGGAAAGCCAGACTAGTACGAAGTATCGGACTAATCCGATATAGAACGGAAGAAGAGTTTCTGTGTGAGTTCGGACTTGCCGTCTAGGGATGGACTATCCATAGAGAGAGTGTCTGAGCCCTTCAGGAGCTAAGTCCTAGATGACCGGACTAGTCCGCTCTTTAAGGCCGAACTAGTCCGTAGGTTCAGACTAGTCCGTTTCCAACCGGAACAGGAGGTTCTGTGTGAGATCGGACTAGTCCTCTGTGTATCGGACTAGTCCGTTTGGAACTAGGAAGTGGCTTCAGGGACTAAGTCTTGGATGGCCAGACTTGTCCGTCCATGGAGGCCGAACTAGTCCGGTGGACCAGACTTGTCCGTTCTCAACCGGAAAAATGGTTTCTGTGTGAGATCAGACTAGTCTGTTGTGGACCAGACTAGTCTGTGGTATGTGACCGTTTAGTTGGTAGAACCTGACCGTTTAGTTGGTAGAATTTGAACGTTTAGTAGGTGAAGAGTGATGCCATCAGTCCCCGCAGATCGGACTAGTCCGGGGTCAAAGGGAGGACTAGTCCGGGGTTTGGCAGTTGGCAACGGCTAGTTCTCGGGACCTCTATGAAAAGAGGTTGCCTGGGCCTCGAAGAATAGAACAAGCTACCTAACGACGAAATGGCCTTCCTAGAGATTATCTAGTCCCCTCTCTTCAAGTTCTTGGAAACCTAAGTGTGATTCTTGAGGGTTTGTGAGTTTTGGGAAGAGGAGAAGAAGGGGAGTGTGCACCATAGGGCTCTTGGTTGATTCTCTAGCACTGAGTGAGAAGTGTGCTGTTGAAGAGAATTGGTTTGTAAGTGCTTTGAGCTGAGTTCTCGTGGGAGTCTCAAGTTGTGAGTTGCCCCACGACATATTGTGAAACATTTGTGATATAGTGGAAGAACAAGCTGACCTTGGTGGTGGCTTGGTGACGAAAAGATTGAGAGCAATCTGGTCTCTGGTGGACTCCTCAACGTGGACGTAGGCTTCTTTGTGGAGCTGAAACATGGGATAAATATTATGTTCTTGTCTTATTGAGCTAAAATCCTCTGTGATCGGACTAGTCCGCCCTCAGGGCCGGACTAGTCCGCACTCTGTGAAGTAATCGTTTTTATTAAGCCGTATTTCAGATTTTCCACCTATTCACCCCCTCTAGCCAACTTTCAATTGGTATCAGAGCCTAACTCTTCTAAAAAGCTTAACCTCTTGGAGAGGAGATGGGGGAAAACGACAAGAAGGACTAACCGCCTGTCGACACCACCGGTGCCGGCAAGAACAGCGGCCACAACGGTGAAGGGCTCAAGTTCTCACCTCACAAGGGTGTCAAACCAATCAAGGACATGCCATGGCTCCCCCCTTCGACTTGGAGACCGACGATGAAGATGAAGAAGTGAGGCGTCTTACCGATCTTCTTCAAAAGGCAAAAGATGAAGCTAGAAGAAGGAGGAGGCTTGAGAAAGAAAAGAAAGTTAAGAAGCCCAAAGAAGACTACACTCAATATCCTTTTACCTATGAGCGTTTAAATTCACACGTAAATTACTTATCTATTCCCTTAGGTAAACCTCCACACTTTGATGGCACAAACTATACAATGTGGAAACACAATATGAAGCTGCACCTTATTTCTCTCAACCCTACACTTTGGCACATTGTTTGCACAGATGTAGATATCCCTGTGGATGATGAAGAACTTACACCGGAGCAAGAGCAACTCATCCACTGCAATGCTCAAGCAGCAGCCGTACTCAACTCTTCTTTGAGTCAAGAAGAATTCAACAAGGTGGATGGAACAAGCCAAAGAAATATGAAAGACACTCAAAATTGCGCATGAAGGCAACCGCTCTGTCCGGGAAGCAAAGATTGAGATGATTGAGGGGGAGCTTGGGCGATTTGCCATGGAAGATGACGAGACCTCTCAAGAGATGTACAACCGACTCAAGACTCTTATAAACAAGAGTCGAGCGTACGGTTGTAAGGAGTGGACAGACCATGAGGTAGTCAAAAGAATGATAAGAGCCTTCATGCCTTGCAATGTGACGCTTTGCGCACTCATCCGAGAGAGTCCAAACTTCCACAAAATGACTCTAGATGAGGTGCTTGGCAAGATTATCAATTATGAGATGATGGAAATAGAAGCACGTCATGTCAATGATCTTGCCAAGGTTACATCCAACAAGAAAAAGGGGATTGCTCTCAAAGCATCACCCAAAGCCAAATACAAAGAAGTACAAATCTCAAGTGATGATGAGGAAAGTGAAGAAGAGAGCACCGATATGGATGATGGGGAGTTAGCCTTCTTCATCAAGAAATTCAAAAGGATGATGAAGAGAAGAAGAGGACCAAGCTATGAGAGCAGAAGCAATGATAAAGACAAGTCAAGAAGCAAGAAAGCTTGATACAACTGCGGCGAGTATGAGCATTACATTGTTAACTGCCCATATGAAAGGGAAGACGACAAGAAGAAGAGGAATAAGGATGAAAATCCACAAGAGAAGAGGATATTCAAGAAGAAGAAGACACATGGGCACACTCATGTTGGCAAAGAATGGGACTCCAATGATGAGTCCTCCTCTGATGATGAAGAGGAGGTGGCAACTGTCGCCATCAAGAAGCCAACAATGAAGAAGACTCTCCTACTCAACAAGGGTGAATAGAAAAGCTCAAACCACTCATGTCTCATGGCAAAGGAGGGAAAGTGAAAGGTAGAAACTAAACTCTCCTGACACTATATTAAGGATGAAGACTTTGATAGTGATAGTAAAAATGAATATTTGTTCGAAGGATTAAGTAAAAATGCACTAGCTAAAATGAAAAAGACTATTTGATGAAATATTAGATAAGGAGAAGCTTCTTGAGAGACAAGAGTATTTTCTTATCGAGGAGAAGCAAAAGAATCTTGACCTTGAGAAGCTCCTCGAGCTTGAGAGGTAGAAAAATATGGCCCTTGAACTTAAACTTGCGGAATGCAAGGAGACCTCCTCAAGTCTCAAAAGTTCAAATGTTGTGCTCCAAGATGAGCTTGTGAGTTTGAACAAATCTTACAAGAACCTTGAAGCACAATTCACAGCTCTCAAATCAAATATTATTTCTCTCCCCTCAACAAGCTCAAACTTGTCTAGTTTAGAATTAAACACTAAAAACTGCAAATGTGCAAAACCTGAAGCTAATTCAAAGAAGGAACTTAACATAGCAAGGAGTGCACCTAAAAGTAGCATCTCTGATAAGGAGAAGATTAAGTATGCACATAGTGCATACTCAATTGCAAGGTCTCCTTTGATCAAAGATGGTCTTGGCTATTCAAGAAAAGCAAAGCAAAATACAAATATCTCTAAGATTGACAAGATGCATATAGCCTTTGTGAAAGAAGGATCATACAAAACTATGAATGAATGTCATATCTCTACTAAAATGACTAAAGGTGCTAGTAATACCAAGAATAACAACCTAACACTATTCCATGATTTCAATGCATCTTATGTACTAATGAGAAGCAAATTTGGGTATATTTATGCAAAATACGTTGGGCCACTCCGCAAGAGCCCAAAGCCTTGTGTATGGGTACCCAAAATTCTTGTCACGAACCTTAAAGGACCCAACCAAGATTGGGTATCTAAAATCAAAGTCTAAACTTTTTTTGTAGTTATACTCCTCCGGCGGCACAAAGTGGGTGTTAGATAGTGGCTGCACCAACCACATGACTGGAGCGAGAAAAATGTTTGTAGAGTATGAAGAAACCAATGATCCAAGTCAAGGCATTTATTTCAGTGACAATAGCCAAGGAAGGGTACTAGGGTGAAACTCAAGGAGTCCTTAAGAGTTTCTTTAGGAGAGCTCAAAATGAGTTCTCCCTGAGAATCAAGAAGATAAGAAGCGACAACGGCACCGAATTCAAGAACACCCAAGTAGAAGAGTATTTGGACGAGGAGGACATCAAGTACGAGTTTTCAGCACCATACACACCCGAACAAAATAGAGTGGCCGAAAGGAAGAACCCAACTCTAATCGAGATGTCAAGGACAATGCTTGATGAGTACAAGACTTCCGACCGGTTTTGGGCGAAAGCGGTGAATACCGCTTGCCATGCCACAAACTGTCTCTACCTCCATCGTCTCTTGAAGAAGACTCCCTATGAGCTCCTAACGGTTAACAAACCAAATATCTCTTATTTTAGAGTCATTGGTAGCAAATGCTATATTCTTAACAAGAAACCTCGAGTTTCGAAGTTTTCCTCGAAATTCGATGAAAGTTTCTTGCTTGGTTATGACTCAAACACTTACGCCTATCGTGTATTCAACAAAACCACGGGTTATGTTGAAATCGCACGTGACGTAGTGTTTGATGAAACTAATAGTTTTCAAAGGGAGCAAGTTGATCAATGTGCATTATATGAAGAAGAGGCACCATGTATGACATTAAGGAGGATGGCACTTGGTGACATACGACCACAAGAGATACAAGACCCAAGTGACCCATCCTCGTCATGAGAAGTGACCCAAACACATGATCAAGCACTAGATCCCCAAAATAAAGAACTAGATCAATATCACCATGTTCAAGACATCAAAGGAAACAATGGTGGCAACGATCAAGGGGGAGATGAAGAGGAAGAAGAAATTGATTCAAGATCAAGTGTGCCACACGCAAGTGTCCATTAATGTGTACAACAGGATCATACCGTTGACAATATACTTGGAGATATCTCTAAGGGGGTAATGACTCGCTCTTGTATGGCTAACTTTTGTGCTCACTACTCTTTTGTATCTTCTTTGGAGCCTTTCAAGGTTGAAGATGCACTACGAGATCCAGATTGGGTGATGGCGATGCAAGAGGAGCTTAACAACTTCAAAATAAACAAAGTGTGGGAGCTTTTGGAAAGACCAAATGCAAATATAGTGGCCACCAAGTGGGTCTTTCGCAACAAGCAAGATGAGCATGGAGTAGTAACAAGAAACAAAGCTAGACTTGTGGCGAAGGGATACTCACAAGTCGAAGGTTTGGACTTCGATGAAACTTTTGCTCCCGTAGCTATACTTGAATCAATTCGTATATTATTAGCCTATGCTACTTACAATGATTTCAAGTTGTACCAAATGGATGTGAAAAGCGCCTTTCTCAATGGACCAATCAAGGAGGAAGTGTATGTGTAGCAACCACCGGGCTTTAAAGACGATAAGTATCATAATCATGTTTTTAAGCTTCACAAAGCTCTCTATGGCCTCAAACAAGCTCCTAGAGCTTGGTATGAATGTCTTAGAGATTTCCTCATTGACAAAGGTTTTAGGATAGGAAAGGCCGACTACGCACTTTTCACAAAGACCTTAGGCAATGACTTATTTGTGTGTCAAATTTCTGTCGATGACATAATATTTGGTTCTACTAATAAATCTTTTTGTGAAGAATTTAGCAAAATCATGACGGAAAAGTTTGAGATGTCAATGATGGGAGAACTAAAATTCTTTCTAGGCTTCCAAGTGAAACGGCTCAAGGAAGGCACCTTCATATGTCAAACAAAGTACACTCAAGACATACTTAAGAAGTTTGGCATGGAAAAGGCCAAGCCCATCAAAACACCAATGGCGACAAATGGACAGCTCGAACTCAACCAAGACAGCCGTAGCGTGGATCAAAAGGTATATCGTTCCATGATTGGATCCCTTCTTTATCTTTGTGCATCTGGGCCCGATATTATGTTGAGTGTATGCATGTGTGCAAGGTTTCAATCTGCACCCAAAGAGTGTCATCTAATAGCCGTAAAGAAAATTTTGCGCTATCTAGTTTATACACCTAACCTAGGGATGTGGTATCCTAAAGGGTCCAAATTCAATCTCATCGGATACTCCGATGCCGATTATGCCATATGCAAAGTAGATACGAAAAGTACCTCGGACACCTGTCAATTCTTGGGCCGGTACTTAGTGTAATGGTCATCCAAAAAGCAAAAGTCCATTGCCCTATCCATAGCCGAAGCGGAGTACGTCGCAGCGGGGAGTTGTTGTGCACAACTTCTTTGGATGAGACAAACTCTAAGAGACTACGGTCTCAATATGAACCACATTCCACTCCTATGCGACAATAAAAGTGCTATTAAGATTGCCCACAACCCTGTTGAACACTCTAGGACCAAACATATTGACATCCGACATCATTTCCTGAGAGATCACTCAATAAAGGGAGACATAGTCATTTCACATGTTAGAACCGAAAAACAGCTAGCGGATATCTTCACCAAGCCACTAGATGAAAAACGCTTTTGCGAACTTAGGAGTGAGCGGAATATCCTCGACTCCCAAAAATGTGGCTTGAAATGTTGCACATCTGGTTTTTATAGTCTAATTTCTTCAAAACTGAGCACACTTTTTAAAAGACTATCTCTCTCAATTCTTCAATCAAATTATTTTCAATTATCATCTCCTTGAATCATGCCCATTGTATGTTTGGTTGTGTGCTCTACTGGTCATGATTCATTGAGAATACTTGTGAAAAATTAGTCTATGTGGATCAATACCTACAGATCACATCATATATATAAGAGTGTGATGTCAAGGACTAGACTAATCCGGCCCATGGGCCGGACAAGTCCGGAGTGATAGACAAGTCCGACTGGGTTTAGACGAGTCTACAACGGACTAGTCCGCTACTGACCGGACTAGTCGCACTGTCAGATAAATCCGGACCTAGTCCAGCGACCGGACTTGTCCGATATCTACGACTGGACTAGTCCGGACAGTTGGGACTTAACCCAACCGCTGGGGGTCGAGACCCACTTCACCCGACACAACGCTCAAAACACGCGCCCACACTTAAAACTCGCCCTCATTGGCAATTTTCGAAGATCTCCACCAAAAACTTCAAAGGATCCGAGTCATGTACCCCTTAGGGCCTCGGGAAGTCAGTCTTCAGACTTCTCCGCACTTCGATCCGGCATTTTCATCGGATTTGAGCAGTCAAGGTGTGTTCTTGGGGCAAAATCCAATATTCTAAAATCTCTCAATTCTAGGATGTTTCTTCCATAAACTAGGAAGTCTAGTGCTTCATAATATTCATGCGCCTCTTCCTTAGGATTATTACAAACTACCGATCGAATTTGCAGAAAATCCGCTTAGTTACGGTTTAACCCTAGGCTGTTCGGACTAGTCTGGACAGTAGGCGGACAAGTCCGTTCCTGACCGGACTAGTCCGATCAGGGATCGGACAAGTCCGGTCAAACCTTGAGTTAACCCCTAACTTAGTGTTTTTTGCTGCACCTCTGTCGTGATAATCTATTGTTTCCAACTCATATACTTGCTCATTCATTCTTCTAGCATGTCTCAAAACGACAACTCTCAACCCCTCTCCGATCCGGAGCGCGAAGCAGCTCAACAAGAGCTTTATCACCGTCGTGAGGAGGAGGACGCTGCACTTGTGCAAGAGCTTTCTTATCATGAATCTTGAACCAAGAAGCGGCATGGAAGAGAGGCAACTCAAGCTCAAGCTGAAGAAGAGCGCTCTAGTCGGAGGAAAAGGATAGTTTCCTTAGGTGAAAAGGAAAGGGGCTAAGCAGCTGACAAAGGCAAGAGATCCATGAATGAAGGAGAAGGGGCAAAGAAAAAAGGGAAAGCCCCGGTTCAGAAGGTGCCCGTTAAAAGGGCAGCACCAAGGAGAAGGGCACCTGCTAGTGATGGATTGTCATTCAAGATCGTCCCATGGGGTCAAGTGCTCCTCCACAGGGTCCCATTGGGCCTTTGGTCTTGACACCACCCATGAACAATCCCAACAGACAACCAGAGCTTTTAAACAACATATTTCATGGGAAAGGCTATGAAAAGGTGAGAAGGTTCAGGGAAAAGGATCCCTACAAATATGAGAAGGCCACACCGGATCATCGCTTTTAGTGTGACTTCCACTGAGATTACTATCGCCTAGTCTATTTGAAGATGAAGACACCGATTGCTGATGCTCAGTGGGTTGATTGTCCTTATATGGAGAAGAAAAACCATCAAGCCTTCAATGCAGTTATTCAAGCCGCTGAGCATCACAATTTGAAGGATATTCTAGTTTTCCAATATGATTGGAACAAAGAGGTGGTCGTTAAGTTCTACACCACGTGCTATTCTCCACCTTCGGAGATAGAAAGATTTCATGGATGACAGACGGCGTCCAATACTCCGTCCTCTACAGTGAATTTGCACGGATCCTTGGCCTCGAGGAATTTTTGAACTATGAGCTAACTATTCACAACATCACGGCGATAGACTTGGGGTTGATGGAGTTTATGTATGAGGTTGGCTTTTATAACCCTCCTACTACCAAAATCCTCCGTCCCTTGTTTAGCGTGCTTAACCGGATCTTGAGAAAAACTATAGCACCTAAAGACAGGAATGCTGGAATGGATCTAGGGCCACCTCTGCCATTTGCTGAAGCTAATATGTGAAGATGAAAAGTTAAATGTGTTTGACTACATCTACAACGACATCTTCAACATATCCCACGCCCCCAATCGCTCATGTGGGTATGCTCCTTTTATCATGTGCTTTATTGAGAAAGTGTCGGGACTGGAGTTTGTGAAGAATGTCAAGCATATACCCCTTCACCCTCAAATCCCTCCTATTGTGTCAAAGCTTGGTGGAGCTTCTAGGAGGAGTGTCCCCGATGCACCTCCTCCTCCAGCCCCTCCTGCCTCTTCCTCTTCCGGAGACTCCTCCAGTGCAATCTTCAAATTCTTAAAGTCTATCTTCAAACCTTACCGCAAAGTGGAAGTCAAGACGCAGATAATGGCTAAAAGGCAAGAAAAGTACTTGAAGAAGCTTTTTGAGAAGGCGGGCATCACTATGTCTCCAGAAGCCTCCGACGACGAGGAAATCACACCCTTCCCAGATCTCACGGCAGCTGAGGCTGCATTCTTTGGGGGTGATTCCTCTAGTGCTGCTCCAGCCGTCGAGGAAGAAGAGGACGACCAAGATGATGAGGAGGACGATGAAGAAGCAACCCAAAGCGACGAAGATCGCGAGGAGGAGAGTCAGAGCGATAACGACTAGACTTAGCCTCTATTCTTTTCCTTTTTAGTGTCTTGATGTCAAAGGGGGAGAGATTTTGGGGGAGTAATGAGTATCTATGTCACTCTCTTAAGTTGTAATGTTGCTATACTTTCATATTTTGCTATTTGGGTTGTAATAACTTTATACTATGCTACTCGTATGTGTGGTGATACTTGATTTCAATTTGAGATGCATATTTCACACTTAATTATTACATCTCAACATTTGCATCACACGTAGGCACCCCACCATAACACACTACTTTAATAAATCTCCCATAGAGCTCACTCTCGAGCATAGACTTTATTGCAAATCATTTATGCACATATTTAGGGGGAGCTTCTTATACACGTGTGTGTTATGAAATCCAACTCATTCACATTTTATCAAAACCTCAAGTCTTGTCATCAAATCACTAAAAAGGGGAGATTGAAAGTGCATCTAGGCTAATTCCCCATGGGTTTTGATGATTAATGACAACACTTAAGGGACTAATGAGCATTGCAAGTGTTAGTACAGGTGATTAAGAAATTTATGAAGATGGATACACTCAAAAAGAAAAAGAGGAGAATAAGGCAAATGCACAAGAAGAATAGAATTTAGTGTTTAATTCTTTTGTATTGAGTTTAGCCTTTGAGTATGAGTGTGATCATAGAGTAAAGTGCTGAGAATCATCTAAGAGCTTATAGTCCGAGTTTAGGTTGAGTGGAGTGAAGATTTGGGAAAAGCCAAGGGAATAGGGCCGGACTTGTTCGTGCTGGGGGCTGGACTAGTCCGGTGCATCGGACTGATCCGATGTAGATCGGAACAAGTGGTTCTGTATGAGTTCGGACTTGTCCGGGGTGGAAGGCCGGACTAGTCCGAAGTATCGGACTAATCCGATATAGAACGGAAGAAGAGTTTCTGTGTGAGTTCGGACTTGTCCGTCTGGGGACGGACTAGTCCATTGAGAGAGTGTCTGAGCCCTTCAGGAGCTAAGTCCTGGATGACCGGACTAGTCCGCTCTTTAAGGTCGGACTAGTCCATAGGTTCAGATTAGTCTGTTTCCAACCAGAACAGGAGGTTCTGTGTGAGATCGGACTAGTCCTCTATGTATCGGACTAGTCCGTTTGGAACTAAAAAGTGGCTACATGGACTAAGTCTTGGATGGCCGGACTTTTCCGCCCATGGAGCCCGGACTAGTCCGGTGGACCAGACTTGTCCGTTCTCAACTGGAACAATGGTTTATGTGTGAGATCAGACTAGTCCGTTGTGGATCGGATTAGTCTGTTGTATGTTACCATTTAGTTGGTAGAATCTGACCGTTTAGTTGGTAGAATTAGACCGTTTAGTAGGTGAAGAGTGATGTCATCGGTCCCCGCAGGCCGGACTAGTCCAGGGTCAAAGGGCGGACTAGTCTGGGGTCTCGCAGTTGGCAACGGCTAGTTTCCGGGACCTCTATAAAAAGGAGTTGTCCGGGACTTAAAGAATAGAACAAGCACCCTAACGACGAAATAGACTTCCTAGAGCTTTTCTAGTCCCCTCTATTTATGTTCTTGGAACCCTAAGTGTGATTCTTGAGGGTTTGTGAGTTTTGGGAAGAGGAGAAGAAGGGGAGTGTCAAAGCGTCTGCGGTCGACACTTCCCCCGGGCCTGCTCTGGGCAGCCCGTGGAGGTTCTTTTTCGGAGGGGCTAGTCCTCTTGGAGGGTCTCGCGTGTTGGACGAAGGAAGGAGATGATTGACACCAGGATTTTTACGTGGTTCAGGCCGCCGGAGCGTAAAACCCTACGTCCACGGGAGTGCTTGGAGCATTGGTTTCCTTGAGTATGAGGATGGGTGGCGAACTGCCGAACCCTTGGCCTAGAGGGAGCTGAACTCGCTGGAGTTCGAACCCCTTGTAACGTTGCCTACCCGGGCCTTTTATAATACAAGGCTCGGGCAGCTTACAAGGTGGGCCCCGGGGTGATTTCCTACCAGCTATGAGTCTTGGCACTGGCTTCGAGGCCGTCGTCCTGCCGCCCTGCCCATGCCGCAGGCTAGGCGTAGCTGTTGGCGATGGCAGGGGCGAGAGGGCATGTCTTGTTGTTGTGCAGCTTCTGACATTGTGCGCCTGTATGCCTCCTGACAGGTGTGCGCCGCGCCTTCGCGTCTTGGGAAGGTGCGACCTGCCTTGACTGTGACTGGTCATAGTGATGCCTGGTAGGCGTGCGTCGCGCCTCCGCGTCTTGGTAAGGGGCGGGTCTTAAATGCCTTGTACGGTAAAGGCATGGTGCGCCTTTACTCCTGCTACCTACCGCGCCGGTCGGGCAGCGCTGCACGTGGCCACGTGGCAGGCCCAGAACTATCCTCTGGGGAGAGGGGAGCTCCGGCCCTACTGGACACATGGCACCTTCGGAGCTCGCCCCTGTGGAGGGGGCGAGGTCCGGCCTTCTATGCCACGTGGCAGGCCCGGAGCTACCCTCTGAGGAGAGGGGAGCTTCGTCCCTACTGGACACATGGCGCCTTTAGAGCTCGCTCCTGCGGAGGGGGCGAGGTCTGGCCTTCTGGGCCACGTGGCACACCCGGAGCTACCCTCTGAGGAGAGGGGAGCTCCGGCCCTACTGGACACGTGGCTCCTTCAGAGCTCGCCCCTGCGGAGGGGGCGAGGTCCGGCCTTCTGGGCCACGTGGCAGGCCCGGAGCTACCCTCTGAGGAGAGGGTAGCTTCGGCCCTACTGGACACGTGGATCCTTCGAAGCTCGCCCCTGCGGAGGGGGCGAGGCCCGGCCTTCTGGGCCACGTGGCAGGCTCGGAGCTGTCCTCTGAGGAGAGGGGAGCTCCGGCCATGTCAGACACGTGGTGCCCTCGGAGCTCACCCCTGCGGAGGGGGCGAGGTCCTTAGGCGATTTCACCCTGTGCGCGGGGGTACCCGGTATTGAGGGTACCGACTGTGGCCTCAGGGCCCATCTCGGGGGAGATAACGAGCCCGGGGTGGGGCCTTCCCCTTGTCTGCCCCACACACTTTCTTGAGGGTTCCCTGTGTTTGTAGGATCTTGCCCTCTTCGGAGCTCATTCCCGTGGAGGGGGTGAGGTCCGGCAGGCATCGGAGCTCAGCCTTTGAGGAGAGGGAGAGGTCCGGCTTCAGAGCTCGCCTCTGAGGAGAGGTAGAGGTCCAGCTTCGGTGTTCACCCCTGCGGAGGGGGTGAAGACCGACATCAGAGGTCACCTCTACTGAGGGGGTGAGGTCTGGCATCGGAGCTCAACCCTGTGAAAGGGGGAGGTCCAGAATACATCGGGGCTCGCCTCTGAAGAGAGGGAGAGGTCCGGCTTTGGAGCTCGCCTCTGAGGAGAGGTAGAGGTCTGGCTTCGGTGTTCACCCTGCGGAGGGGGTGAAGACCGGCATCAGAGGTCACCCTTGCTGAGGGGGTGAGGTCTGGCATCGGAGCTCAGGCCAGTGGAGAGCGTGAGGTCCGGAGGTCATCGGAGCTCGGCCCTTCTGTGGGGGCGGAGGTTCGGAGGTCATCGGAGCTCAGGACAGCGGAGGGCGTGAGGTCCGGAGGTCATCGGAGCTCAGGCACGCGGAGGGCGTGAGGTCTGGAGGTCATCAAAGCTCAGGCCAACGGAGGGCGTGAGGTCCGGAGGTCATCGGAGCTCAGGCCAGCGGTGGGCGTGAGGTCCGGAGGTCATCGGAGCTCAGACCAGCGGAGGGCGTGAGGTTCGGAGGTCATCGGAGCTCAGACCAGCGGAGGGCGTGAGGTCTGGAGGTCATCGGAGCTCAGGCCAGCAGAGGGCGTGAGGTTCGGAGGTCATCGGAGCTAGACCAGCGGAGGGCGTGAGATCCGGCATTAGGGCTCGCCTCTGAGAAGAGGGTGAGGCTGGCATCGGAGCTTGGCCCTGCTGTGAGGGCGGAGGTCTGGAGGTCATCAGAGCTCAGCCTCTGAGAAGAGGGGAGGTCCGGAAGTCATCGGAGCTCAGCCTCTGAGAAGAGGGAAGGTCCAAAAGTAATAGGAGCTCATCCTCTAAGAAGAGGGGAGGTCCGGAAGTCATCGGAGCTCAGCCTCTGAGAATAGTGGAGGTCCAGAAGTCGTTGGAGCCCAGCCTCTGAGAAGAGGGGAGGTCCGGAAGTCATCGGAGCTCAGCCTCTGGGAAGAGGGGAGGTCCGGAAGTCATCAGAGCTCAGCCTCTGAGAAGAAGGAAGGTCCGAAAGTCATCGGAGATCAGCCTCGTAGAAGAGGGGAGGTCCGGAAGTCATCGGAGCTCAGCCTTTGAGAAGAGGGAAGGTTCGAAATTCATCTGTGACGCCCTCAATTCTGTGGGAAAACCACGGAACCAAGAACTAATGTATATGTGTGCCCAGGATGTTCATCACACATACACATACGTTCCACAAACTGAATTCAGATTATATATTACCACGAATAACAGAGTTTATTACAATACCTCGTGAGTCTTGGACTCATGCTCACAGTGGAAGTATTTATTCTAAAGCGGAAGCAATTTAGCTAATGCGGAAACAAATCTAAGCGGCGGTGACTTCATCTCTATTCCATCCCACAGGCAAGGTTGAGAACAGATCACACGCCTTAATGCTCCACTCGTTCCTCATAAAAATCTTCTCCTGTTGTTGATGATGAAATAATGCAAGTTTGAGTACAATGATGTACTCAGCAAGTGCGGGAAACACATGATATGCATCTCATAACAAGGTAGATATAAAAAGGGCTCATTTGCAGAAAAGCATATTTATAAAACCATGATAAAACAGCAACTTAACTTTAAATGAATGTAATCCCAGCATGTATTAAATTACCAACATACCTCCATCGCTTTCCATGTTCCACCCGAACATTAACCAACCTCATTCTTACTCACGAATACCTCCTCGTATTCGCTACCATCTCACAAATACCTTCACGTATTCGCTACCATCTTATCTCATAAACAACTTTGTCTCACACCGAGACCAGTTTCGCTGCCATGACTCAACAGTCATGCAACCATCTTATCACCCGGACTCAACAGTCCCAACAACCAGACCATAACAAACTCATTAACCATAACCAAGAACCTTCCCAATAACCATCCCAACTAATCATGGCAGTTTAGTCAGGTGCGTGTGTCCGTAAGCTCGGCTATCATGATAGTTTTAGACTCTGCAGAGTTTGCACCTCTTTACCCACAAGTTTGTGATTTCATCACCCGTCAGCGACTGCAGAACCTCCATTATACCAGTACACAACCGTCGGTGTATGGTCAAGAGATCACAAAATAGCCTTTACAAAGGGGTTACTAGATGTATGGACTCACTAAGGTTTCACCGGCAGGCTAGAATCTCCAATTCTCCCACCCACGGGCCCCCTCTTGTGCCATGCAGTTCCCAGGGCAGTCCTCACTCGACTCCCATTCCCCGCGCCTTCCACAGTCCATAACACTCTAGCAACTTGCCTAATTACTCAGCTAAGTCGCACCCATACTTGGCCTTGTGGTGGCACTGTTATCCTGGCATGTGCATGCATGAACCGGTCCTTAGATCTATGGCAAGTAAACCACCATCTCATGCTACCTCATTCAAAAACCCAGGCTTGCCTAGATCTCCCTTCGACCCATGTTCATTAATATCATCAGTTTCTCATTATCATTTACGAGTGCAGTTAGCTAGACAAATCCATCTCGCTTCCCAATCCCATAGACTCAGCGAAGCATAAAGCAAAAACCATACCCGACTCATAAACTTCCCAGGCGACAAGGGTGGTTCAACTAAATCTAGTAAACTCCTATAAAAGGGTTTCCCATCATGTTTGACTCAGCACACACACCTTTTCGCAAAACAAAATAGTTTTACCCAAAACATAGGACCAACATGGTCAAGGAGCACTTGCCTTGTTCTTGCGGTTCCGGTTGTTCTTGAATCCCAAAACCTTGTTGCTGCAGTTCGTCGTAGACAGCTCCCTGAGCTTGTTCTGCTAGGTAGGATCACGTGCATACAAGATTCACAGCAATCAATATCATGCACAAACCTTAAACTAGATGCGATGATGCACATGCATGCTATCCTATGATTAATTTTATTAGATTGGTCTGTACGTGTTTTTGCATGGCTTGCATGGACAGAGGTGTTCGGATCAAAGGTGGATGTGGCGATGATCTTGTCTTTAGATCAACCTGATCATCAAGTGATCTATCCACGAGAAGGCTTCTAGAAGGAATCAAAGAACAGATGCAAGGAGAATACAACGATGCCGTAAGGTGGTGTCGGAGTCCTACCTTACGCCCTTCTTGGTTTTCGAGGTCCTCCTCAGAACGCTCGGTTATCCTTCAATGATCTCCCTTGTTGCGCTTCGGCGATGGTTTACTCGGCGAGTTAGGGCTAGGGCTCTAAGTCGTCGGCTCAGGAGTTGAAAAAGAAGTTTGTGGTTTCGGTCAGAGGTTCTGGGTTCGATTTATAATCGGGAAGAGAAGAGTCCTAATCTGATTGTATCCCGAATAAGAGTCTTATTCAGATCGTCGTTGGATCCTATCATCTTATCTTTAGTTGATTTGGTGCGGTAACGTTGTGGAATTCAGGCCGGTTTCCTTTACGTACCGGTATTCTTACGCGCAACAACCGCTCCAGAACTCGTTACCTTCGCGGCGATGAGCTCCGGAGGCTCCACGTGTCCTTCCGGGGCCTGGTATCTCCTTCTCCGCAGAGACGAGCTCCGGTTGTGCCGCGTGTCAACAAGCGAGACCTCCCCCCTCCTTTGGAGGTGAGCTCCGCGCACGCCACGTGTTGGCGCCGGTCTTTCCTCTCTTCTTTCTTCAGGGACATGCCCCGAGGTAAACACGTGTCCAGCAGCGACAGACCTCCCGGAGATAAGCTCCGGTGGTGACACGTGTCTGAGGGAACCAGACCTCTCGGAGGTGAGCTCCGAGATCGACACGTATCCCGTGCGACCGGTCCTCTGATTTCCATGATGACTAGCTCCGCAGGTGACATGTGTCCTACGGAAACGCCTTTGCTTCTTCCGCAGAGGAAAGCTCCGAGAGCAACACGTGTCCCCCAGGGTCGGACCTCTCCCCTTTTGCTGAGATGAGTCCCGAACCTGCCACGTAGCTATTTTAGCGGCGGACCTCTCCCCACCTCGCGGGGACGAGCTCCGAACACGCCTCGTGGCCGTCGCCCGCGGTGAGTTGTCTTCGGCGTTTTCTGAGAGCTAGATTCGGCTCTTATTGGCTATCCTTTTGATATTTTTCTCTGTTCCTTCTTTTCTTAAAATGTTTCCTCTTTCATAAAGCATGAACATATGCTGACACCCGAGATGAGGGTGTCACAAATCTACCCCCCTTAAGTTGAATCTCGCCCTCGAGATTCGTTAGTAGAAAATAGATGGGGAAATTCTGCCTTGATATCCTCTTCACGCTCCCATGTGGCTTCAGCTTCGGTGTGATGGCTCCATTGTACCTTGCACCATCCAATCATCTTGTTCCGGGTGACCCTTTCCTTTACGTCCAAGATTCGGACAGGGTGTTCCGCATAAGTAAGGTCTTTTTGAAGTTCAAGCTCTCCCATTGATACTTGTTCCTCTGGTACTCTCAAGCACTTCTTGAGCTGGGATACATGAAACACATCATGTACGTCAGAGAGGTGGGTTGGGAGCTCTAGTTGATAGGTTACTTCTCCTCGCTTGTCCAGAATCTTAAATGGTCCGATGTAGCGAGGTGCTAGCTTGCCTTTGACGTTGAAACGTCGTTGGCCTCGGATAGGCGATACCTTAATGTATACGAAGTCTCCTACTTCGAAAGTCAACTTCCTTCGGCTATTGTCTGCATAGCCTTTCTGTCGTGACTGAGCAGCTTTTAAGTTCTCCCGTACCGTCTGGACTTGTTTTTCAGCTTCTTGTAGTACTTCGGGTCCAAACACCTGGTTCTCTCCGGTCTCGTTCCAGAACAGTGGCGTTCTACACCGTCTACCATATAATGCTTCGAAAGGCGACATCTTCAAGCTAGCTTGATAGCTGTTGTTATAGGAGAATTCGGCATATGGTAAACTCCTATCCCAACTACGCCCACGTTTCAAGGCGCAAGCTCTCAACATGTCCTCCAAAATTTGGTTTGTCCTTTCGGTTTGTCCATCTGTTTGTGGGTGATAGGCGGAGCTAAAATCCAGTCGTGTACCCATGGCTTTCTGCAGCTTCCTCCAGAATCTAGAGGTAAACTGAGAACCTCGATCTGAGACTATCCTCCTTGGAACTCCGTGATGGCACACGATCTGCTCCATGTACAACTCTGCCAATTGTGCAACGTTGTAACTGGTCTTTACATGGAGAAAATGGGCGGTTTTCGTCAATCGGTCCACAATGACCCAGATGGAGTCGTATCACGATTGAGTACGTGGCAATCCAACGATGAAATCCATACTGATGTCCTCCCACTTCCATTCGGGTATTTTCAAAGGTTGCAACAATCCAGCGGGTTTTTGATGTTCGGCCTTCACCCGTTGGCATGTGTCGCATAGGGCAACGTATTCGGCTATATCCCTCTTCATACCATCCCACCAATAACAAGTTTTCAAGTCCTTGTACATTTTGGTGCTTCCGGGATGTATGGAATAGGGGGAATCATGTGCCTCCTTCAATATCATGTCGCGGAGGTGTCTTATGTTCGGCACACAAATCCTTTTTCCTAGCCAAAGCGTACCCTTTTCATCCTCCTTGAAATCCTTCTCTATTCCTTGTTGGATTCTTTCCTTGATCTCCTTGATCTCCTCGTCCGTTGCTTGGCCCTCTCTTATTTCTTGCTCCAATGAGGAGTGGATCTCTATTATTTCCATGTTATTCAAGAATCCGAGGTGTATCCGTTCGAATTCCTTACGTAGTTCGGGTGGTAGCTCCCGAACCGTGAGTTGGTGACATGCTCCCTTTCTGCTCAATGCATCAGCTACTACATTGGCCTTCCCGGGGTGGTAGTTGATTCCAACATCATAATCCTTGATAAGCTCTAACCATCGACGTTGCCTCAAATTCAAACCCGTTTGGGTAAATATGTACTTGAGGCTTTTATGATCCGTATAGATCTCACATCGATGGCCAAGGATATAATGTCTCCAAATCTTCAATGCATGCACTACTGCTGCTAACTCCAAGTCATGTGTAGGATAATTAAGCTCGTGCTTCTTTAATTGCCGTTAGGCATAGGCTACCACTTGTCCTTCCTGCATGAGCACACATCCGAGCCCCTGTCTGGATGCGTCACAATATATGTCAAAGCTCTTGCTTACGTCTGGCAATACCAGAACCGGTGTTGTGGTTAGCCTTTTCTTGAGTTCCTCAAAACTTTCTTGGCAGGCTGGTGTCCATTGAAAGACCTTTCCCTTCATTAGCAATTCCGTCATAGGTTTTGCTATCTTAGAGAAGTCTTTAATGAAGCGTCGATAGTATCCTGCCATCCCAAGGAAACTCCGAATATCCCTCACGCTCTTCGGTTGGTCCCACTTCAGAACATCTCTCACCTTTCAAGGATCAACCAATACCCCTTCCTTGGAGATAATGTGGCCTAGGAAAGATATTTCCTTTAGCCAAAATTGACACTTGTTGAGTTTGGCATACAATTGATACTCACGCAACTTCTGTAAGGTCAATCTCAGATGTTCTTCATGCTCCTCCTCGCTTTTTGAATACACCATAATGTCATCGATGAAAAATACAACGAACTTGTCCAAGTACTCCATGAAAACCTTGTTCATAAGGTACATGAAGTATGCGGGTGCATTTGTCAACCCAAAAGACATAACGGTATATTCATACGAACCATACCGTGTCCGAAAGGCTGTCTTAGGTATATCGGAGGGCTTAATCTTCAGCTGGAAGTATCCCGACCGAAGATCAATCTTGGAGAACACTCGGGCTCCTTTCATTTGGTCGAACAGGTCCTCTATACGGGGTAGAGGGTATTTGTTCTTGATTGTTACCTCGTTGAGAGACCTATAGTCCACGCACATCCTTTGGGTTCCATCCTTCTTGTCTACGAAGAGCACCGGAGCTCCCCATGGTGACGAGCTTGGACGGATAAAACCCTTTTCCAACTGTTCTTGAATTTGCTTCTTGAGTTCAACTAGCTCGTTGACGGGCATCCTATAGGGTCTCTTGGCTATGGGTGCAGTTCCGGGTACCAAATCGATGGCAAACTCGATGTCCCAGTCAGGTGGCATACCTGGAAGCTCTTCCGGGAACACGTCCAAAAATTCCTGAACCACTGGAATGTTGTCCAATGTTGTTCCTTCGACCTTGTTCAAATTTGCCCGTTCGGTTGTTTGCTGGGCTGACTCAAACTCGACATGAATACCGTGCTCGTTTGTCAACTGCACGCTCCTTTCAGCACATTGGATTACTCCATTGTGCTTGCTTAGCCAATCCATTCCGAGTATGATGTCAATCCCTTTGGAATCCAAGACAATAAGGTTGGCAAGGAAGTCTACCCCCCTTATTTTAAGGCTTACTTTAGGACATACTATATTAGTCCTTATTTCTCCTCCGGGAGAATTAACTAACATAGCACATTCTAAGTGGGATACGGGTAGATGATGTTTGGCAACATATTTGGATGATATGAAGGAATGCGATGCTCCAGAATCAAATAAGATGGTGGCTGGGTTGGAGTTGGCAAGGAACATACCAATTACGACGTCCTCAGCCTGTTGTGCTTCCTCGGCAGTGACATGGTTCACGTGGCCGCGAGCATTGTTCTGCTGTCCACGGTTCCCTTGATTGTCTCCTCCGTTCGGTCGCGGGTTCTGCTTGGGCATGTTACCTTGCTGTCCAGGGCCTCTCCTCGGGCACTGGTTCGCGAAGTGTCCTACTTCCCCGCATGCAAAGCATGCTCTGTTGCCTACGGAAGCAGGTGCGTTGGGGCGGGGGTTTTGAACAGGGGCACCATTGTTAGATTGGGACGCAGGAGGCATGGGCACATGAGGTGCTGGAGCAACGTGTTGTTGCTGTGGTGGCTGACCAGGGCGGTATGCAGGAGTGGTCGATCCATACTGCGGTGCTGCTGGGGGCACGTACCGAGGTCGTACCTTGCTCCCTTGGGGCTGGTATGGCATCTTCCTCTTGCACTCTTGCTCGATCTCTCGGATCTTGTCTTCAACTACTATGGCCTTGTCAACCAGCTTCTGGAAGCTTACGTAGTCATTGTTGAGGAGCTGAACCTGGATCTCATTGTTCAACCCCCTCATGAACAGGTACTGCTTCCTCTGATCTGAGTTGACATCTTCGGGGGCATACCGGGACAGTTGTATGAACTTGTTGAGATACTCATTCACACTTTTCTGTCCTTGGCAGAGACCTTCGAACTCCTGCCTTTTGAGCATCATTACACCAGCAGGGATGTAGTGAGAGCGGAAACTTTCCTTGAACTCAACCCAAGTGATTGTCTCCGGGTTGGCATGAGCATTGCTCAGGGCATCCCACCAGTCAGCAGCGGCTCCCATAAGTTGGTGCGATGCGAAGAGAACCTTCTCTCGGTCATTGCACTGATCAATGGCAAGCTTTTTCTCCATGGATTTTAACCAATCATTGGCCTCCATGGTATCACTAGATTGAGCAAAGGTGAGTGGTCGAGTCCTCATGAACTCTCCCAACCTGTTATGAGCCGGTGGTGGTGGTGGCGGCGGTGCCGGAACGGGGTTTTGGTTGGCCTGCAACTGACCCAAAGTTTGGATCATGGTTTGCATAAGCTGGTTTTACATGGCCATCAACCTTTCCAGATGGTTTTTGCCAGCTCCTGGGTTAGCAGGAACTTCATCATGGTCATCCTCCTGGACGTTCCTTCGGCCGGCGTTTCCTCTCACCATCTGTGAGAGAGATCGAAATAGAATAGAACATTAGAAGGTTAGGTAGATTCCCTCAACTATATGCATCAAGGTGAGTTGGACTATGTATATATTAGCCCATGTGAGGATGTGAGCAAGTGCCGAGACATCTCACACCTCTTTCTACTTACGTGTGGATATGGACAACGTTTTGAGACGTCCCACAACTCACACTAAGCACACAATCACAAATAATCATCACAAGGGCTCACACAACTCCTATTCAAGGATGGTTCCCTATGCCAAGGTGGGTTTTAAGCCAATCTCAGCTATTCACTCTAGGACGCTTCCTTTGGTCAGCGTGGCTTAGCTACCAGTCTGGGTCTAATACCAATCCATGACTCCTTTTTAGGGGTGTAACTTGCTGTTAACCAGTGGCTCTAATATCAATCTAATGTTTCTATCTAGGCGTGTAACCTACTGTCAACCCATGGCTCTGATACCAGTCTGTGACGCCCTCAATTCTGTGGGAAAACCACGGAACCGAGAACTGATGCATATGTGTGCCCAGGATGTTCATCACACATACACATACGTTCCACAAACTGAATTCAGATTATATATTACCATGAATAACAGAGTTTATTACAATACCTCATGAGTCTTGGACTCATGCTCACAGCGGAAGTCTTTATTCTAAAGCGGAAGCAATTTAGCTAATGCGGAAACAAATCTAAGCAGCGGTGACTTCATCTCTATTCCATCCCACAGGCAAGGTTGAGAACAGATCACACGCCTTAATGCTCCACTCGTTCCTCATAGAAATCTTCTCCTGTTGTTGATGATGAAATAATGCAAGTTTGAGTACAATGATGTACTCAGCAAAAGCGGGAAACACGTGATATGCAGCTCATAACAAGGTAGATATAAAAAGGGCTCATTTGCAGAAAAGCAGATTTATAAAACCATGATAAAACAGCAACTTAACTTTAAATGAATGTAATCCTAGCATGTATTAAATTACCAACATACCTCCATCACTTTCCATGTTCCACCGGAACATTAACCAACCTCATTCTTACTCACGAATACCTCCTTGTATTCAATACCATCTCACGAATACCTTCACGTATTCGCTACCATCTTATCTCATAAACAACTTTGTCTCACACCGAGACCAGTTTCTCTGCCATGACTCAACAGTCATGCAACCATCTTATCACCCGGACTCAACAATCCCAACGACTAGACCATAACAAACTCATTAACCATAACCAAGAACCTTCCCAATAACCATCCCAACTAATCATGGCAGTTTAGCCAGGTGCTTGTGTCCGTAAGCTCGGCTATCATGATAGTTTTCGACTCTGCAGAGTTTGCACCTCTTTACCCACAAGTTTGTGATTTCGTCACCCGTCGGCGACTGCAGAACCTCCATTATACCAGTACAAAACCGTCGGTGTATGGTCAAGAGATCACAAAATAGCCTTTACAAAGGGGTTACTACATGTATGGACTCACTAAGGTTTCACCGGCAGGCTAGAATCTCCAATTCTCCCACCCACGGGCCCCCTCTTGTGCCATGCAGTTCCCAGGGCAGTCCTCACTCGACTCCCATTCCCCGCGCCTTCCACAGTCTATAACACTCTAGCAACTTACCTAATTACTCAGCTAAGCCGCACCCATACTTGGCCTTGTGGTGGCACCGTTATCCTGGCATGTGGATGCATGAACCGGTCCTTAGATCTATGGCAAGTAAACCACCATCTCATGCTACCTCATTCACAAACCCAGGCTTGCCTAGATCTCCCTTCGACCCATGTTCATTAATATCATCAGTTTCTCATTATCATTTACGAGTGCAGTTAGCTAGACACATCCATCTCGCTTCCCAATCCCATAGACTTAGCGAAGCATAAAGCAAAAACCATACCCGACTCATAAACTTCCCAGGCGACAAGGGTGGTTCAACCAAAACTAGTAAACTCCTATAAAAGGGTTTCCCATCATGTTTGACTCAGCACACACACCTTTTCGCAAAACAAAATAGTTTTACCCAAAACATAGGATCAACATGGTCAAGGAGCACTTGCCTTGTTCTTGCGGTTCCGGTTGTTCTTGAATCCCAGACCTTGTTGCTGCAGTTCGTCGTAGACAGCTCCCCGAGCTTGTTCTGCTAGGTAGGATCACGTGCATACAAGATTCACAGTAATCAATATCATGCACAAACCTTAAACTAGATGCGATGATGCACATGCATGCTATCCTATGATTAATTTTATTAGATTGGTCTGTACGTGTTTTTGCATGGCTTGCATGGATAGAGGTGTTCGGATCAAAGGTGGATGTGGCGATGATCTTGTCTTTAGATCAACCTGGTCATCAAGTGATCTATCCACGAGAAGGCTTCTAGAAGGAATCAAAGAACAGATGCAAGGAGAATACAACGATGTCGTAAGGTGGTGTCGGAGTCCTACCTTACGCCCTTCTTGGTTTTTGAGGTCCTCCTCAGACCGCTCGGTTCTCCTTCAATGATCTCCCTTGTTGCGCTTCGGCGATGGTTTACTCGGCGAGTTAGGGCTAGGGCTCTAAGTCGTCGGCTCAGGAGTTGAAAAAGAAGTTTGTGGTTTCGGTCAGAGGTTCTGGGTTCTATTTATAATCGGGAAGAGAAGAGTCCTAATCTGATTGTATCCCGAACAAGAGTCTTATTTAGATCGTCGTTGGATCCTATCATCTTATCTTTAGTTGATTTGGTGCGGTAACGTTGTAGAATTCAGGTCGGTTTCCTTTACGTACCGGTATTCTTACGCGCAACAGCCACTCCAGAACTCGTCACCTTCGCGGCGATGAGCTCCGGAGGCTCCACGTGTCCTTCCGGGGCCTGGTATCTCCTTCTCCGCAGAGACGAGCTCCGGTTGTGCCGCGTGTCAACGAGCCAGACCTCCCCCCTCCTTTGGAGGTGAGCTCCACGCACGCCACGTGTTGGCGCCGGTCGTTCCTCTCTTCTTTCTTCAGGGACATGCCCCAAGGTCGACACGTGTCCAGCAGCGACAGACCTCCCGGAGATAAGCTCCAGTGGCGACACGTGTCCGAGGGAACCGGACCTCTCGGAGGTGAGCTCCGAGATCGACATGTATCCCGTGCGACCGGTCCTCTGATTTCCATGATGACTAGCTCCGTAGGTGATATGTGTCCTGCGGAAACGCCTTTGCTTCTTCCGCAGAGGAAAGCTCCGAGAGCAACACGTGTCCCCCAGGGTCGGACCTCTCCCCTTTTGCGGAGATGAGTCCCGAACCTACCACGTAGCTATTTTAGCGGCGGACCTCTCCCCACCTTGCGGGGACGAGCTCCGAACACGCCTCATGGCCGTCGGCCGCAGTGAGTTGTCTTCGGCGTTTTCTGAGAACTAGATTCGGCTCTTATTGGCTATCCTTTTGATATTTTTCTCTATTCCTTCTTTTCTTAAAATGTTTCCTCGTCATAAAGCATGAACATATGCTGACACCCGAGATGAGGGTGTCACATCATCGGAGCTCAGCCTCTGAGAAGAGGGGAGGTCCGGAAGTCATCGGAGCTCAACCTCTGAGAAGAGGGGAGGTCCGGAGGTCATCGAAGCTCAGCCTCTGAGAAGAGGGGAGGTCCGGAACTGCTGACCACGTGTCATGCCCGGGGCTTGCCTCTGAGGAGAGGGGAAGCCCGGCCCTGTTGGACACGTGGCGCCTTCGGAGCTCACCCCTACGGAAGGGGTGAGGCCCGGCTTCAGAGTCCACCCCTACGGAAGGGATGAAGTCTGGCATCGGAGCTCACCTCTCAGAAGTGGGAGGCGAGGTCCGGCTTCGGAGCCCGCCTCTGAGGAGAGGGAGGCGAGGTCCGGCTTCGGAGCCCCCCCCTGCTGAGGGGGTGAGGTCCGATATTGCTCAGAGGTCCTCCCTTCCCTTCCTCTTAGTCTTATTTGGCTTACAGTCCTAGGCCGGAATACGGGGCTCGGGCAATCCAGTGAACCAGGTCCCGGAGGTCCTGCTCCCGCCTGAGTCAGGGTGTGACAGTCCGGCCCCTAGTACTTAGACCGTAGCACTGGGGAGGCAGAGTGCGCATGCTTTGGGTGCAGGACCGGGCAAAGCAAGGCTCCTGGACCTCCCGCTCTGGCGTAGGTCTTTTCCTGGAGGAGACCAACTGCCATCACAGTTCCCTAACTGGGGGGGGTGCGGTCTGAGAGGCCCCCGGGCCTTTGTCAGGTACCCCAAGCGCTACCACCTTCGGTAGGATGGCAAATGTCGACTAAGCATGAGAGCAGGAAAGGAGAATCAAGTGTACGATGAGCGTACACTATCTAGAGCGCGGGGAGTTGATCATATAAATTAATGAGTAATTTAAATGAATACCTTAGCAAGTGTGGTAGGACTTACAGAGGTAGTGCCCGAGCGCCTGCCTTGAGCTCCCATGTATGGACCCGCGGTAGTAGTGCAGGAGCTCCCACCGGTACCGCCCGATTCGGAGCGTTGCTTGCCGCCTTGCCTCCTCGACGAGGTAGGTGTCCTCACGCAAGAGCGTGTCTTGCGTGGCTTCGTCGTACGCTCGAACACGGGGGGCCCCCCATGGCGATCTCAGGGGGGGGGGAGCAGGCTTTCGGCCCCCGCATACCATGGAGAAGGATAGTTCCCGCGACCTGGCTCGGGGACGTCCGGCTGGCCCCCGATGTCCAGCTCGTTTGCTAGGGTAATCTTTCATCACATGACCAACTCCCTGGCAGCGGTGACACTTAATGTTGGAAGTTCGACTTGTGGAAGGAGTGGAAGACGTAGGCTTGAATGGTGTCGTCTTGCTGCCCTCCGGCGCGCGAGGAAATGGAGCAGTAGATGAAGTTCGTTTTCCACCATTGGATGGTGTAGTGGCAGTAGGAAAACTCGAAGATGGTGCTGTTTTGGATGGTGTAGATGTCGAACGCGGTGTAAATGTGCTCCTCATGCGTTGGTGCTGCTGCTGTTGGCGGCCCTGCAATTCTTTTTCTGCCAACATAGCCAGCTGAAAGAATCTGTTAACAGTATCATATTCCTTATAATCAACAATGTCCTGAATTTCACGCCTCAACCCCCCATAAAAACGAGCTATTTTATCATCCATGTCCTCTACTACTCCACAGCGCAACATACCCTTTTGTAACTCTTGATAATACTCCTCTACGGGCATGTTACCTTGGTCTAAGCGCTGCAATTTTTTGCGAAGGTCCCGCTGAAAAGGAGGAACAAAATGAATACGCATAGCTTCCTTTAATCTATCCCATGTTGGAGGATCAGTTCTAGTTTTAACAAGTTCATTCCACCATATGATAGCAAAATCCTTAAACTCACTAGTGACTTGACGAACTCTATGTTGTTCAGGAACAAGGTGGGCATTAAATTTCTGCTCTACTGTCATCTCCCAATCAAGATATGCCTCAGCATCATAAGCACCAGAAAAAGAGGGTATAGTAAATTTGACTTTAGCAAAAGGATCATCAAGAGGGCGATTAAAATTGTTATGACGATCATTGTAATTATAACGATTATTACCTCCCATACCTCGTAGATAACGTGGAAGTCGTGGTTGATTGTTATGATCTTCCATATTATTAGCATCGTCTTCACGATCTTCAGCGAGAGGCAGCCGCGCCTCAAGAGTATCCATCCGAACAACAAGATCAGCAAGTTGGCGATTCAAGGTCGTAAATGACGCCTCTGTCGATGCTTGGGTTTTGGTGAACATATCTGTCATTTCTCTCATCATGTCACGCAACTCAACATGTTGAACACATTCATCATCCCTTTTATCTTCTGCCATTGTTAGTAGTAAACAAAAGACAACAAAAAGATGTTATCCCTATCAACTACGAAGGATAGTGGCAATGTGAAAAGTGGAAGGAAGGAAACAAAATCTCTCTCTCTCAAGCGTCTTACCACGTTCTTACAAGTGTTCTTACCGACACAGCAGGTCGTAAACGGTGGACGGTGAGAACCAATGAAGCGTGGAGTGATTGCAAAGGTACCTGTTCTGCTCAAGAGGAAAAGTGGAGCTTGGATGGCACAATATAGTGGCTAATAAGCAAAGAAAATCGTTAACAGCAAAACAAAGTTGAATAAGTATTCAATGTAGGAACTGTTGCTGGTTAACAAGTGTTCTAGGCCTAGCACAACACAAGGCGGTAGAGAGGCAAATAGAAGATCAGGAAGATATAAGCAATAAGTACAGCACAAGTGTATAGGCCAACTGTTTCAAGTGTGTGCTGTCAATGCTTTAATATATGTGCTCTCTTCACTATTTTTTCTTTTTTTTAATATTTTTCTGATATTTTTTGTTTACTTGAGAGCACAAAAATAGGAAGCACACAACTTTGCAGCTCAATTGGATGTAAGATGTGGCCTATAGAAAATCAGGAAGATTCTTTAAAATTTGTGCTGAAACTTCAGAGGCCGGATAGTCTATCTTCCGAGGGGAATTTGGCCAAACAAATTTCGCCGAACACGACAAAGTCGTGGAGAATCGGTTGTGAAATTTTGAGTAGATCAATTTGAAAAAAAATCGCCCGATTTCGAGTTCGTATGCAAAAGTTATGGCCGTTTTAATGTAGGCTACCCGGATTACTGTTTTTTATGTTGATTCAAACTCGGTTTTGAAAAAGATCTCGCAATAGGATGTGAAAAACAATCGGAATTTAGCAACGACGGCTGATGGGATGTTGTGTGATGAATCAAGGAGGACTGGCACAATGGTTTCTCACCTGTTCTAGGGCTGGCGATGCGGGAGTTCACGCAAGAAGGCTAGCTAGAGCAAACCGATGATCTTGGTGGCTCGGTTTGTTGTTTACGGATTGTGTAATAGGTGAGCAGCAAGAAAAACAAGGAAGAAAAACGATAACTACGACCCAAAAACACAAAGCTAAACCAGCAACAAGACTCGACCACACGAATGAAAACTGAAAAACGAAAACTTGTAGGCTCTATAGTCTAGGAATTGGTAACACGATATGTTTTTTTTTGTGGCTTTTTCTGTGGACTCTAGGTATGAAAAACAAAAAACTAATCTAGTGAGAAATTAAAGTACCTCACAGGCAACCTGAAATCTGATACCAAATGATGAGTGGTTTAGGCCCGATCTTCCGAAAGGTAGGTCGATTGAGGTGGAGAACTCGACGTTGATGATCTGCGGCACTCGAGCAGTTCGAACACCCCTGCAATCACTACACCACTGCTCCGTTGGTTATCAACCATGCAGCACACGCTTGACCTCGCCAAGAAGGCTACTCCCTGCAGGTGCAACCGAGAACACGAGCAAGAACTGTAACACCCCAAAAACCTGTTAAGAGGGGAATTTAAAATTTTTTGGACGTATTGCATGTGGTGCAGAAATTCAAATTCAAATTGGAATTCAAATTCAAAACAAAACAGAAAAGAAAAAGAAAAAGAAAAAAACCCGGCTAGTGGGCCGAAACCCACCATCCGGCCCACCCGCCCCCGCGCCAGCCCGCAGCCACGCGCTCCCCTCTCTTTCTCACTGACACGCGGGGCCCGCGGTCATCTTCTTCCTCGCGCGATCGCGCCAACCGCCGGGACTCCTCCACGCGCCGAATCCAAGCCACCCCGGAAACCCGCGTTTCCCCAGCCGAATTCTGGTCCCGGACGACTCAAACTCGATCAAAACCAACACGCCGCCCTCCCCCGTCTATATAAGCGCCGGCGTTGCCCCGTTTTCCCCACCCGATCAGCTGTTTTTCCTCTCGGTGAGAACCGAAGCTCCGATCACCGTTTTCTCTCGATCTTTGCTCGGGTTTTCTGATCTAACACGCCGATCCTGTTCCACCGCCTCCGGGGAATCACGCAGGTGCAGAAAACTCGGTAGATTGCGCCCTAGACACAGCTCCGACGAGCATTGCCGCGATTCCATATCGGACCTCGTCGCCGACCGCCTTCCAGGGACTCCGAGCTCAAGAAAAACCCCGAGGTGAGATCCCCGACCTCCCCTCTACCGATCTATGCCATGAAATCTCAGTTTTAGGAGGTATAGACGAAGATCCGAAGTTCTGCGGCGAGATTGCCGCCTCCCGCCGCCGGGCAGCGCGGGCTGGCTCCGGCCAGGGTGACGTGGCCGCTTGTGCGTCGTCTATTTTGAATCGCATGGTAGACATAAAACCCGCGCGTACGGGTTCGGCGATCTAATCTGAGCCGTCTATTTTAAATCGGAATGTCCACATCAGCCCCGCATTATAAAGGCTGGTATTCTTACGCGCTACCCCCTGGGGATCTTGGAAAATACGAGCTAGCCCCGGAAACTTCTGATCTAGCCCCTAGAACTTCAGAAATTCATGTAAATTCAATTAAAAATCAGTTTTAGCCCCTGAACTTAATAAAAATTTGCAGAACCCCTCTGTTATGCATAGTTAGACCCCTGGAAATTTGTGAAATAATAAATTAGACCCTATAGTAGGGTGAACTTACCTTTTTGACCCTATATGGTATTAAGTTTAGAAATTTGAATGTGTGACTAGGATTTAAATTTAAAAGGAAAGACAAACACATGTGCTAATTCAAGTTTAAACTCTACTAACACTTGGAAAACTTTAGAATGAACTAAAAATAAATTTTAGGCTTAAATGAAATCTGTTTGGGTGTTGTTCATATTTATTAGTTCTAGGAACACATTTTTAGGTTAATAAATAATTCTGAAAATGGGTAAAATAAATTTAAATTAGTTCACATCAGAGGAGAAGTTCAAAAACATATTATTTAATATATTAGATCAGAACCTATTCTGTTTAGATGTTATGCCCTACTATTTAATATTTAAAACTCACTTTTAGGCATAGAAAATAAATCTGGAAAATAAAGGAAAAATAGGTATGCATAATTAGAAAATGATAAATGAAGTCTCCAAATCCAAAGACTTCAGTTTGGGATTTGGTAGAAGGTTTAAAAACCCACTTGGAATAGGAAATTACATTCCATGCAAACTTGGTAGCTAAAGAGTGGTTTCATCGAATATAAAGAATTTGTTTAGAATTGAAATTCATATATATAGTGTGCAAATAAAAATCTGAATACAAAAGTTAGAAATCATATACATATGTTTAAAAGTGCATGTAGGCCAAAAATCAACACATGTAGAGTAACCCCAACACTTAGAAATGTGAATGACTTTCATAGGTATGTATGTGTGGTTTGTATGAAGTGAAAGTGTGAACTATGTCTTATGGATTGTTGTTTTCTTTTGCTATGTGTATTGGCATGAGTAGAACCTGCCCCAGAGCAAGTTCTCTCTTTCCAAGACCAAGACTTTCCATTCTCAGAGCAGCAAGAAGAAGGCAAGTGTCCTTGACCACTTTGATCCTATGCTAGGATGTGTAGATAGAATTATTTGCATTGTCAATTGAAATATGAAACCCATGCTAGGAAGTTTCCCTAGAATTGCATTACCTTGTTTCCTTGTAGCTTGGGTTGGGATTTGCTTTATTATGTCATTCATTCATATTACTTATGCTTAGCCATGCTTAGAATGGGATAAGTGGGATATGATATCATCAACTTGTTTACCTTACTCTTGAATGAGACATTATGAGTTATGTAGAGGTAGGGATCGAGGCAAGTTGGATGATTTGGTTGGTGCTGGGTGCACGAGACTCGGGTTTGTGTTTAGTACTTGCCTGGATCCTAAGGACCGGTTCATGGAGCATGTAAGCTGGCTTTACCGTGCCAACCACATGCTGAGATGGGGCAGCTTGGCCAATTAATTAGGTGTATCCCCGGCGTAGTATGGGTGTGTTGGATGGTGCGGGGAATAGGTGTCAGCTGGACTACCATATGAACCGCAAGGCTCAAGAGGGGGCTACTACAGTGGGGTTGGAGCCTCTTGAATGCTGTTAGGGGTGAAACCTCAGTGGGCCCACGCTCTTCGGGAATCCCTTTGTAAAGGCTTCGTAGTGATCTCCTGGCTACACACCTGGGAAGTGTGAATGTGGTTCGTGGCCACTGGCATAATGGAGGTTCTTTTAGTCCACCCGGCAACGGGGGATGAAATTACTACATGTGGGTACAGTGGTGCAAACTCTGCAGAGTCAAAACTGTCATGACAGCCGTGCTCACGGTCAAGAGCGGCTTGGACTTATTCATGATTAGAGGATTGATGGCTTTGGAAGTTGAGGATGTTAAGCGGGGAGCTTAACATTGGAAATGATGTTATGATTATTTGATTATGATAATGGGATGGGAGATTGGGACCATTTCACCTGTGTAGTAATGTAGGTGCTTAATAAGCTATGGCGGTAGGTAATAATTGCGTAGTGCTTTAACCATGAGTTCAACCTCTCCTTGCTCTAGCCATGCATGACATAACTTTCCCACACTTGCTGAGTACCCACGGTACTCAAACTTGCATATTTGTTGGTTTAAATTGCTGCTCAGGTCAAGGGGATGATGTGGTGTTCAATGACCAAGACTTCGGACCCGAAGAAGGATTCTAGGTTCATAGAGTCCCCCGGGCAACGCCTGTGACGGAGCCCACAAGATTTATTTTCCGCTGCTAGTTTATTTACATGTTATGAACTTATTATCGTCCATCGAGACGTATTGCTTTGTAAGACATATTTATATTCGACACCTGGCTTGTAATAAATGATGCTTCACTATTTGTCATCACATGTATGAGAAAATGATCCTGGCATACATGTGATATTCACTCGGTTGTTCTTCGGAGAAACCGGGTGTGACAGAAGTGGTATCAGAGCCCAGGTTGCCCGTAGGAACGTGGAACTAGGTAGAAATGGACGTATTTAAGGACCCTATTTTCTTAAAAACTATTTTACAAGGTGTGGGTTGAAAAGTGGTATTTAATGGGGTCACTTTCTTCATCTTACCCCAACTTTTATTCAAAATAGGATTTTTGTTTAAAATTTTATCTAACTTAAGTTTAAATGCTTTATGTTTTAGATGGTTCGTATGATCCGCATCGCTCGCAAGTCCACCGGAGGGAGAGTTCCCGTAGTTGCCCTTGCCCTGAGAGAGGAGAACCGTCCGGTGACATAACTCTCCTACGGATTGGCAGTAGGAGGCTTGTTGCGCCGTCTTCGACGTATGCTCCAAGCCGCCGGCAATACGGGCAAGCTAATCATACACTACAGCTCCACCCGAACCATCCGTGAGAAGCGGGAACAATGGAGTTCAGAAATGAGGATTATCCATGAAAATCAGTTGCTCAAGATCCACCGCTCTCCAGCTTGTCGAGCGACACAGGTCGATGCGGAGAAGGATGTCACCTGGGAGGCCATCACCTGCCAGAGTCACATCTACCGTCGCCACCTGGACAGGACTGAGTACATGTATGTCCTCCAGCGTGAGAGTGGTACAATGGAGTACAAGTACCCGCCAGTGCAGCAGGGGACTTCCCATGAGCACATGGACCTGTGCTTGGAGGATGCTGCTATGCTCAGCACTCGACTGCAGGAGTGCCAGCAGGAGCTTCAGGATGTTCGTGACACCCTGAAGGAGACTGAGGCGTTGCTTCGAGCCAGCTTGAGAGCGAGGGAAAGAGGAGATGGGAATGAACTGTGTGTCACCGTGAATGACACATGGGCTCCTGACTCCCCAGACCGTCGGGCGAGCAGGCGTCGCCGCACTTCTCCACCAGCAGCTTCCCCACCCAAAGCGGAGTCAGAGGGCAGCCGCAATAATGAGGAAGACCCTGAGGAGCCATCTCAGTGATACGAGTCGTGTAGAGTCCTTTCCCATAGTTCAGCAGGATATCGAGTAGGCGAGTCAATACCTCAGTTAATGGTGTGTTAATGTTTGGTGTGTGACGTGAGTTGTGGAAGCCATGGGCATTTGTCCACAACCTCTTCTTCAGGTTGTTTTGCTTTGATGTGTGAACCCCTACGAATTAAGAGTGCATTTATTTTCGCGTGAGACATGAAACCCTCAGAAAATATAAATATAATAAGGTCTCAAAACTTTAAAACTTGAACAAGCAAATTGGGAAGTTAATACGTAATGTTTTAAATTGACATTTGGTTGATCATGATAGATGGCCGGAAGAGGAAAGGGTCATGGTGCCAACCCCGCCAACAACAACGATGAGGCCGGCAACCCTCATCTTTCTGGAGGACAAGACAGGGGTGGTCGCCGTGAAGGAGTTGATCCCATCCAACAAATGCTTGAAAATCAGAATCAGCTCATCCAGAGGCTAACTCAAGTGGTGGCCAACTTGCATCAAGTTCCACCTCCACAAGTTGCACCACGCCAACCAAGGTTGAGTGAGTTTCTAGGGACTCAACCTCCAAAGTTTGCAAGTGCTGCTGAACCTCTGGAGGCAGATGATTGGCTAAAGACCATTGAGAGCAAGATGAGGATCATACAATGCCAGGGGTATGAGAGGGTGCTGTTTGCCTCTCACCAATTGCATGAACCTGCTGCTGATTGGTGGACCACTTACGTTGCCGCCCATCATGACCCTGAGAACATCACTTGGGAAGAGTTCAAGCGTAGCTTCCGCAACCATTACATACCAAGGGGTGAACTTAAAAACAAGAGAAAGGAGTTCTTGGGGCTGCAGCAAGGAAACATGACGGTGAGGGAATACCTCACTGAGCATTTGTTGTGGAAAGGAAGCTGAAGGCCTTGGAAAATGAAAACAAGAGGAAGGCGGGATGGTCACACCAAGCCTCGGGTAGCAACAAACGCCCACGTCTGATGCAGCAACCCGCAGGGCAGACGAGCCGTGCTGCGGTACCCTACGCAGCACCTAGAGGGTACAACCCAACTTCAGGCCTCCGTCAGCACCAGCACAGCCACAACGTCAGTTCGTACAGCAGCCTCGCCCCACATATCAACCTCGACCAGCAGTACAAGGACCCCCAAATCAACCCCAAGACAACAAAGGCCAGGTACCTAAGGTTGGGGTGCAATGCTTCAACTGTGGTGAAGTGGGGCACTATGCCCATAAGTGCCCAAAGAAGAAGCCCGTGCAGCCGCAACAGCAGAATGTGATGCAAGGACGGGTGAACCACGTGACCATGGAGGAAGCGCAAGAGGCACCTGGCGTGGTAGTTGGTAAGTTTCCTGCCAATTTACACATTGCAACCCTGTTGTTCGATTCTGGTGCTACCCACTCGTTCATTGCCCAAGGGTTTGTTAAGAAGCATGATTTAGCAACAACACAAATGAACCATATGCTAGCCGTAAACTCTCCAGTGGGAGAAATAAGGACAATACAAGTGTGTCCCAAGGTGAATCTAGACATTAATGGGGTAGTATTTACTGCCGACCTCATAGTGATAGATTCATAAGGGATAGATATTATATTGGGCATGGATTGGTTGACCAAACATAAAGGAATCATCCATTGTTCGACCAAAACGGTGGAACTAACTCACCCTAGTGGCACAAGAGTAAAGTTCATAACAATACAAGAGTCTAGGAGGGACATTAAATTAAATCAAGTTGAGGTGGAAGTGGAGGAGATCAGGATCATCACGGAATATCCAGATGTTTTTCTGGAGGAGTTGCCAGGTATGCCCCCCGATCGAGAAGTGGAATTCGCGATTGAGCTAGTGCCTGGAACAGCTCCGATATACAAGAGACCTTATCGGATGGACTCCAAGCAGCTGGAAGAACTCAAGGATCATTTAAGAGAGTTGACAGGGAAGGGGTACATTCGTCCTAGTTCCTCACCATGGGGAGCTCCAGTGATATTTGTGCCCAAGAAGGACGGAACCCAAAGGTTATGCGTAGACTACCGTGCGTTGAATGAAGTAACCATCAAGAACAAGTACCCATTACCCCACATTGAAGACTTGTTTGATCAGTTGAGGGGAGCTTGTGTGTTCTCGAAAATTGATCTCAGGTCAGGATACCACCAACTTAAGATAAGGCAAACTGATATTCCAAAGACAGCTTTCGTATCTCAGTACGGGCTGTATGAATACACCGTCATGCCTTTCGGGGTAACTAATGCCCCGGCATACTTCATGTATCTCATGAACGAGGTATTCATGGAATATCTGGACAAATTTGTGGTGGTTTTCATTGATGACATTCTCGTCTTTTCCAAAGATGAAGAAGAACATGAGAGGCATTTAAGGTTGGTGTTGCAAAAGCTTAGAGAACACCAACTATATGCCAAGTTGAGCAAGTGTGAATTCTGGTTGAAGAGAGTTCCCTTCTTAGGACATATAATCTCGGAGGGAGGGATCTCCGTAGACCCCGCCAAGATCGGGGATGTACAGAAGTGGAAGACCCCTGAGAATGTTGGGGAAGTGCGAAGCTTCTTAGGATTGGCTGGATATTATCGACAGTTTATCGAGGGTTTTTCCAAGATTTCGAGACCCCTCACCAAATTGTTGGAGAAGGGAAACACATTCACATGGACAGCACAGTGCAAGACGAGTTTTCAGGAACTGAAGAAAAGATTGACAACAGCCCCAGTGCTAGTTATGCCAGATATGCAGAAAAACTTTTCGGTGTACTGCGATGCCTCTGGAAACGGGTTGGGATGTGTTCTCATGCAAGAGGGGCATGTCGTGGCTTACGCATCCCGGCAGCTCCAGAAACACGAGAAGAACTATCCTACACATGACCTAGAGCGAGCTACAGTGGTACACGCGTTGAAGATTTGGCGGCATTACTTGATGGGGAAAAGGACAGAGATATATACGGACCATAAGAGCTTAAAGTACATTTTCACACAGTCAGATCTCAATCTCAGACAAAGGAGATGGTTAGAGCTGATCAACGACTTTGATGTGGGCATCAACTATCATCCTGGGAAAGCGAACGTCGCGGCAGATGCTTTAAGTCGGAAAGTGCAGGTCAATAGGTTGAGTTTGAAGGACATGCCTGCAGAATTGAAGGAAGATGTTATAAAACTCAATCTATGTCTGGTGAATAGTGGTGAAGCCATCGCCATGGAAGTGGACTCCACCTTAGAGCAAGACATACGCGATGGTCAAAAGAATGATGAGAAGATACAAGAAATCCGACAACTCATCAAGGATAATAGAGCCTCTGGTTTCAGAGAGGATGAACAAAGTACGGTTTGGCACGGGAAAAGAATCTGTGTGCCTGAAGTGAAGGAGATCCGTGAATTGATTTTGAACGAGGCTCATGATTCCGACTATTCCATTCATCCTGGGAGTATGAAGATGTACCAGGATCTCAATAGCAGGTATTGGTGGTATGGCATGAAGCGAGATGTCGCGGAACATGTTGCCCTATGTGACACATGTCAGTTGGTGAAAGCAGAACATCAACGACCCGCGGAACTATTGCAACCACTCAAAGTGCCTGAATGGAAATGGGAAGAAATCGGTATGGATTTCATAGTGGGACTACCCAGGACCCAATCAGGATATGATTCGATATGGGTCATTATCGACAGGCTAACCAAGGTAGCTCATTTCATTCCCGTGAAAGAAAGCTACAACGGATCTAAATTGGCAGAATTGTACATGTCAAGGATCGTGTGTTTCCATGGAGTGCCAAAGAAGATATTGTCAGATCGAGGGACGCAGTTCACCTCAAGGTTCTGGTAGAATGCATGAAACCATGGGAACTCATCTGAATTTTAGTTCTGCCTATCATCCCCAAACTAACGGGCAGACGGAAAGAACCAATCAGATCCTTGAGGATATGCTGAGAGTGTGTGCACTCAAAAACAATCAGAGTTGGGATAAGAACTTACCGTATGCGGAGTTCTCCTATAACAACAGCTATCGGGCTAGTATGAAGATGTCACCGTTTGAGGCTTTGTATGGGAGGAAGTGCAGAACTCCACTATTTTGGAACCAAATAGGGGAAAGTAAAGTGTTTGGGCCTGAGGTACTAAAAGAAGCCGAGGCGAAAGTGAGGGAAATCCGCGACAACTTGAGGATAGCACAAACACGACAAAAGAGCTATGCTGATGTACGGAGAAGAGAGCTCGTTTTCAACGTGGGGGACTATGTTTATCTTAAGGTGTCCCCTATCCGAGGACTTCGTCGGTTCAAGGTGAAAGGGAAGTTATCACCTCGATACATCGGACCCTTTCAAGTTCTGGAGAGGAAAGGTGAAGTGGCATATCAACTAGAACTACCGGCTCGCCTATCGGATGTGCATGATGTATTCCATGTGTCACAGCTCAAGAATGTCTAAGGACGCCTGAAGAGATGTTACCCATGAATGAGGTTGACGTACGAGAGGATCTGTCTTATGTCGAGCAACCATTCAAGATTTTGGAGACAATGGAACGCCTCACAAGAAATAAAAGAATTCGGATGTGCGAGGTGCAGTGGAAGCATCACTCGGAAGAAGAAGCCACATGGGAGCAAGAAGACGAGCTTAAGGCACAGTTTCCGGAATTGTTTTCCTAGAACCACCAATCTCGAGGATGAGATTTTTTTTAGGGGGGTAGAGCTGTAACATCCCAAAAACCTGTTAAGAGGGGAATTTAAAAAATTTTGGACGTATTGCATGTGGTGCAGAAATTCAAATTCAAATTGGAATTCAAATTCAAATCAAAACAGAAAAGAAAAAGAAAAAGAAAAAGAAAAAAAACCCCGCCCAGTGGGCCGAAACCCACCAGCCGGCCCACCCGCCCCCACGCCAGCCCGCAGCCGGGCGCTCCCCTCTCTTTCTCACTGACACGCGGGGCCCGCGGTCATCTTCTTCCTCGCGCGATCGCGCCAACCGCCGGGACTCCTCCGCGCGCCGAATCCAAACCACCCCGGAAACCCGCATTTCCCCAGCCGAATTCTGGTCCCGGACGACTCAAACTCGATCACAACCAACACGCCGCCCTCCCCCGTCTATATAAACGTCGGCGTCGCCCCGTTTTCCCCACCCGGTCAGCTGTTTTTCCTCTCGGTGAGAACCGAAGCTCCGATCACCGTTTTCTCTCGATCTTTGCTCGGGTTTTCTGATCTAACACGCCGATCCTGTTCCACCGCCTCCGGGGAATCACGCAGGTGCAGTCCCACATTATAAAGGTCGGGATTCTTACGCGCTACCCCCTGGGGATCTCGGAAAATACGAGCTAGCCCCGGAAACTTCTGATCTAGCTCCTGGAACTTCAGAAATTCATGTAAATTCAATTAAAAATCAGTTTTAGCCCCTGGACTTAATAAAAATTTGCAAAACCCCTCTGTTATACATAGTTAGACCCCTGGAAATTTGTGAAATAATAAATTAGACCCTATAGTAGGGTCAACTTACCTTTTTAACCCTGTATGGTATTAAGTTTAGAAATTTGAATGTGTGACTAGGATTTAAATTTAAAAGGAAAGATAAACACATGTGCTAATTCAAGTTTAAACTCTACTAACACTTGGAAAACTTTAGAATGAACTAAAAATAAATTTTAGGCTGAAATGAAATCTGTTTGGGTGTTGTTCATATTTATTAGTTCTAGGAACACATTTTTAGGTTAATAAATAATTCCAAAAATGGGTAAAATAAATTTAAATTAGTTCACATCAGAGGAGAAGTTCAAAAACATATTATTTAATATATTAGATCAGAACCTATTCTGTTTAGATGTTATGCCCTACTATTTAATATTTAAAACTCACTTTTAGGCATAGAAAATAAATCTGGAAAATAAAGGAAAAATAGGTGTGCATAATTAGAAAATGATAAATGAAGTCTCCAAATCCAAAGACTTCAGTTTGGGATTTGGTAGAAGGTTTAAAAACCCACTTGGAATAGGAAATTACATTCCATGCAAACTTGGTAGCTAAAGAGTGTTAATCGAATATAAAGAATTTGTTTAGAATTGAAATTCATATATATAGTGTGCAAATAAAAATCTGAATACAAAAGTTAGAAATCATATACATATGTTTAAAAGTGCATGTAGGCCAAAAATCAACACATGTAGAGTAACCCCAACACTTAGAAATGTGAATGACTTTCATAGGTATGTATGTGTGGTTTGTATGAAGTGAAAGTGTGAACTATGTCTTATGGATTGTTGTTTTCTTTTGCTATGTGTATTGGCATGAGTAGAACCTGCCCCAGAGCAAGTTCTCCCTTTCCAAGACCAAGACTTTCCATTCTCAGAGCAGCAAGAAGGCAAGTGTCCTTGACCACTTTGATCCTATGCTAGGATGTGTAGATAGAATTATTTGCATTGTCAATTGAAATATGAAACCCATGCTAGGAAGTTTCCCTAGAATTGCATTACCTTGTTTCCTTGTAGCTTAGGTTGGGATTTGCTTTATTATGTCATTCATTCATATTACTTATGCTTAGCCATGCTTAGAATGGGATAAGTGGGATATGATATCATCAACTTGTTTACCTTACTCTTGAATGAGACATTATGAGTTATGTAGAGGTAGGGATCGAGGCAAGTTGGATGATTTGGTTGGTGCTGGGTGCACGAGACTCGGGTTTGTGTTTAGTACTTGCCTGGATCGTAAGGACCGATTCATGGAGCATGTAACCTGGCTTTACCGTGCCAACCACATGCTGACATGGGACAGCTTGGCCAATTAATTAGGTGTATCCCCGGCGTAGTATGGGTGTGTTGGATGGTGCGGGGAATAGGTGTCAGCTGGACTACCATATGAACCGCAAGGCTCAAGAGGGGGCCACTGCAGCGGGGTTGGCGCCTCTTGTATGCTGTTAGGGGTGAAACCTCAGTGGGCCCACGCTCGTCGGGAATCCCTTTGTAAAGGCTTCGTAGTGATCTCCTGGCTACACACCTGGGAAGTGTGAATGTGGTTCGTGGCCACTGGCATAATGGAGGTTCTTTTAGTCCACCCGGCAACGGGGCATGAAATCACTACATGTGGGTACAGTGGTGCAAACTCTGCAGAGTCAAAACTGTCATGACAGCCGTGCTCACGGTCAAGAGCGGCTTGGACTTATTCATGATTAGAGGATTGATGGCTTTGGAAGTTGAGGATGTTAAGCGGGGAGCTTAACATTGGAAATGATGTTATGGTTATTTGATTATGATGATGGGATGGGAGATTGGGACCATTTCACCTGTGTAGTAATGTAGGTGCTTAATAAGCTAAGGTGGTAGGTAATAATTGTGTAGTGCTTTAACCATGAGTTCAACCTCTCCTTGCTCTAGCCATGCATGACATAACTTTCCCACACTTGTTGAGTACCCACGGTACTCAAACTTGCATATTTGTTGGTTTAAATTGCTGCTCAGGTCAAGGGGATGATGTGGTGTTCAATGACCAAGACTTCGGACCCGAAGAAGGATTCTAGGTTCATGGAGTCCCCCGGGCAACGCCTGTGACGGAGCCCACAAGATTTATTTTCCGCTGCTAGTTTATTTACATGTTATGAACTTATTATCGTCCATCGAGACGTATGCTTTGTAATACATATTTATAATCGACACTGGCTTGTAATAAATGATGCTTCACTATTTGTCATCACATGTATGAGAAAATGATCCTGGCATACATGTGATATTCACTCGGTTGTTCTTCGGAGAAACCGGGTGTGACAAGAACGTAGAAGATGTGATATGAAAATCACGAAGTTGGGGTTTCACACAAACCGTAGAATGGTGGCTGTTTATCTAAGCAAAACCCACCAAATATGGCCGGCGGCTGCAGTATTTAAAGGCTAGGGTTCGACCATAAGACCTTTAGTCGCGTCCCTAATGGACTCATACAGGATACAAGGCTCAAAAGCCCAATAAGGTGGTGCAACACCGGACAGAACTCTGAATTCAACTTGTTTCGACAACTCCCAACGACTCCCTATGAATTTTAATGTGTGACCAGAACCATTGAAAAGTTTATCTTCTCATCTTTCCATGCATATGTAGAACGTCAAAAACGGAGTTCGTATGCATCCTGGGTGTCCGTTTTAAGATGTACTGCTCCTGGACTCCGAGTTGAACTCGAGTCCGAGTTGGTGACTGTTTCCATCAACTTGTGGACGTCCTATATGATTCTCCACGTCCCCAAATCCTCCTCCCTTTACTTTTTGATCATGTCCATGGTTCCTAATAACAATTAAATCATTCAATAGCAATCTATTCTCAAAATCACATGGGTAGGAAGTTAGGAACGAGTTTACCTGCTGATTTAGTAACCGTGCTCGTCCTCTTGTGATTGGTCCTTATATATCAATGTGAGTATCCACTGTTGTGATGTCCTCATCATCCTTCCCCTCTTGAATCGGAGTCGTCCTCGACTCAAGATCATCTTCTTCCCCCAAGTATGGTCGTAAAACTGAAATGTTAAATGTGGGACTAACCCCAAAATCGGGAGGCAACTCAAGCTTATATGCATTGTCATTGATCTTTTCAACAATCTTAAAAGGACCAGCAGCTCGTGGCATGTTTAGATTTTCTCAAGTGAGGGAATCGTTCTTTTCTCAAATGTAGCCATACCAAGTCCCCTGGTTCAAGTTTTACTTCTTTTCTACCTTTACTACCAGAAATTCTATACTTCTCATTCACCCTTTCAATATTTTTCTTTGTACTTTCATGCATCTTAAGAATGAATTCAGATCGTTGTGTAGCATCCAATTTTATAGTTTCAGAAGGAGGCAAAGGTAATAAATCAATATGAGCACGGGGATTGAAACCATACACTACCTGAAATGGGCTTACCTTTGTAGTAGAGTGAACTGACCTGTTGTAAGCAAATTCTATATGTGGTAAACAATCCTCCCAACCCTTTAAATTTGTTTTTAAAACAGCCCGCAACATAGTGGATAGAGTACGATTTACTACCTCAGTTTGTCCATCGGTTTGTGGGTGACATGTGGTTGAAAACAGCAGCTTGGTTCCCAATTTATACCACAAAGTTCTCCAAAAAAATGACTTAAAAATTTTGCATCACGATTAGAAACAATGGTATTTGGTACACCATGTAAACGAATAATTTTCATCATAAACAAATCAGCAATGTGTGAGGCATTATCATTCTTATGACAAGGTATAAAATGTGTCATTTTGGAGAAACGATCAACAACCACAAAAATACTATCCCCCCCTCTTAGTCCTAGGCAATCCCAAAACAAAATCCATAGAAATATCCTGCCAAGGTAAACTAGGAACAGGAAGAGGCATATAAAGACCATGTGGGTTAAGTCGAGACTTAGCTTTATTGCAAGTAGTGCATCGTGACACGTAGCGCTCGACATCACGTCTCATCTTTGGCCAAAAGAAGTGTGTGGCCAGCACGTCCTCCGTTTTATTCACTCCAAAATTTCCCATCAAACCTCCTCCATGTGCTTCCTGCAAAAGTAATAGGCGAACGGAACTAGCAGGAACACATAGCTTGTTAGCGCAATAGAGGAGGCCCTCCCGTAGTACATATTTATTCCATGTTCTTCCTTCTCTACAATTTTCAAAGGCATCTTTGAAGTCCAAATTAGTAGGATATAATCCTTTATTGTTTCTAAACCAAATATTTTATGATCAAGTTGGGACAACATGGTGTAACGTCTAGATAATGCATCTGCAATAACATTGTAACACCCCAAATTTTTAGTCAAAACCCAAATTTTGATTTAAAACCCTAAACCATGTTCAGAGGGGAATTTAGAAATTTTTGGACATGTTGCATGTTTTGCAAAAATTCAAATTCAAACTGGAATTCAAATTATACCCAAAACAGAAAAGAAATGGAAAAAGAAAAAGGAAATCGGGAAAAAACTGGCCAGTGGGCCGAAACCGCCAGCCGGCCCAGCTACCCCCGCGCCAGCCCGCCCCCGCGCGCGCCGCGCTGCCTCTCACCGACGGGTGGGACCCACATGTCATCCCTAACCCCGCGACCCCGGACTCTCTCTCGCGCGCGCGATCGCAACCGATCTGGAAACCGCGTCCCGCAGCCGAATTCCGGTCCCAGAGGACTCCAACTCGATCACAACAGACCCACCGCCCTCCCCCGGATAAAAACCCCTGATCCGATCAGTTTTTCCCACGCGATCGCCGATTTTTACTCCGGTGAGCACCGAGACTTCGCCGGTGAATTCTGGCCGATCTAAGCTCGGAAACTCTGATCTAACTCGCTGGTCTTGATCCACCGCCTCCGGGGAACTTTGCAGGTGCAGAAAACTCGGAGAGTTACGGTGCAAACACAGCGCCGACGAGCTTCGCCGTGGTTTTGCCTCGGACCTCGCCGCCGAGCACTTTCCAAGATCCCCGAGCTCGAGAAAATCCCCGAGGTGAGATCCCTGACCTCCCCTCTACCGATCTAGGTCATAAGATCACAGTTCTAGGCAGAATTCTCGAAGATCCGAAACTTTCCGGCGAGATCGCCGCTTCCCGCCGCCGTGCGCCGCCGGCAGCGCCGCCCGCGTTCGATCAGAGCGACGTGGCCGCATGTGCGCCGTTTATTTTAAATCGCACGGTAGACTTTAAAACCCCGCGTACCGGTTCGATCTTATAATCTCAGCCGTCGGTTTAAAATCGGACGGTCCACGTCGACCCCGCGTTATAAAGACTGAAATTCTTACGTGCTACCCCCTGGGGTTCTCTGGAATTGAGAGCTAGCCCCGGAAACTTCAGATCTAGCCCCTGGAACTTCAGAAAATCATGTAAATTCATTTAAAAATCAGTTTTAGCCCCTGGATTTAATAGAAATTAAGAAAAACACCTCTGATAAGTGTAGCTAGACCCCTGGAAATTATGAAAATAATATTATAGACCCTGTAATGGGGTGAGTTTACTTTTTAATTCTGTTTAGTATTTAATTTAGAAAATTGAATATGTAACTAGTGTTTAAAAATTAAAAAGTGGGACAAACATAATTGTCAAAATTAATTAAAAACTTTCTCGGTACTTAGGAAACTTTGGAGTGAGATAAAAATATATTTTTGGGCTGAAATAAATCTGTTTTATCTATTATTCACATTTATTAGTATAGGGACACATTTTTTTAGTAAAGAATAGTTATAGAAAAATAGGGAAAATAATTATGAAATAGTATACATCATAATACATGGTCAAAATATGATTTTAAATTATTTAGGACCAGAACCTAATCTGTTTAGGTGATGTGTATTACTAATTTAATAATAATATACACAATTATGCATAGGAATATAAATCTGAAAATATAGCAACTAGTAAATGATAAATGGAGTTTCTAAAATACAAATAATTCAGTTTAGGGTTGATAAAAATTGTGAAGGCACATTGTATGCAAGTATAATTGTGGACACAAAAGTAGGAATCATATATATACATGGCTAAAAGTGCATGCAAGCCCCAACTTAACACACATAAAGTAACCACAACACATATAAGGGTGAATGAATTTCATAAATATGAAATGTGTGGTTTGTATGAAGTAGAAGTGTGAACTACGTCTTATGATTGTTGTTATTCTTTTGCTATGTGTGATGGTATGAAGTAGAACCTGTTCAAGAGCAAGTTATTTCTTTACAAGATCAGGACTACCCATTTCAAGAGCAGCAAGAAGGAGGCAAGTGTCCTTGACCACTTTGATCCTATGCTAGGATGTGTAGATAGAATTATTTGCATTGTCAAGTTAAATATGAAACCCATGCTAGGAAAGTTTCCCTAGAATTGCATTACCTTGTTTCCTTGAAGCTTGGGTTGGGATTTATTTTGTCATGTCATTTATTTACATGCATTTGCTTAGCCATGCTTAGAATGGGATATTTGGGACATGAGAATCATCAGTTTATATTACCATACTCTTGAATGAGACATTGTGAGTTATGTAGAGGTAGGGATCAAGGCAAGTTGGATGTTTTGGTTGTGTGCTGGGTGCACGAGACTTGGGTTTGTGTTTAGTACTTGCCTGAATCCTAAGGACCGGTTCATGGAGCATGTAACCCGGCTTTACAGTGCCAACCACATGCTGAGATGGGGCAGCTTGGCCAATTAATTAGGTGTATCCCCGGCGTAGTATGGGTGTGTTGGATGGTGCGGGGAGTAGGTGTCAGCTGGACTACCATATGAACCGCAAGGCTCAAGAGGGGGCCACTGCAGCGGGGTTGGAGCCTCTTGTATGCTAATAGGGGTGAAACCTCAGTGGGCCCACGCTCGTCGGAAATCCCTTTGTAAAGGCTTCGTAGTGATCTCTTGGCCGCACACTTGGGAAGTGTGAATGTGGATCGTAGCCACTGGCATAATGGAGGTTCTTTTAGTCCACCCGGCAACGGGGGATGAAATCACTACTTGTGGGTACAGTGGTACAAACTCTGCAGAGTTAAAAACTGTCTTGACAGCCGTGCTCACGGTTAAGAGCGGCCTGGACTTATTCATGATTAGAGGATTGATGGTTTTGGAAGTTAAGCGGGAAGCTTAACATTGGAAATGATGGTTATGGTTATTTGGTTATGATGATGGGATGGGAGATTGGGACCATTTCACCTGTGTAGTAATGTAGGTGCTTAATAAGCTAAGGTGATAGGTATTAATTACGTAGTGCTTTAACCATGAGTCCAACCTATCCTTGTTCTAGCCATGCATGATATAATTTTCCCACACTTGCTGAGTACCGTTGGTACTCAACCTTGCATATTTGTTGGTTTATATTGCTGCTCAGGTCAAGATAATGAGGTGGTGTATAATGACCAAGATTTTGGACCCGAGGAAGGCTTTTAGGTTCATGAAGACCCCCGGGCAACGCCTGTGATGGAGCCCTAATGAATAATATTCCGCTGCTAGTTTATTTACTTGTGATGAACTTATTATTGTCCATCGAGACATTTACTTTGTAAGACTTACTTATATTCGACACCTGGCTTGTAATAAATGATGCTTCACTATTTGTCATCACATGTATGAGAAAATGATCCTGGCATACATGTGATATTCACTTGGTTGTTCTTCGGAAAAACCGGGTGTGACAGAGGTGGTATCAGAGCCAAGGTTGCCCGTAGGAACGTGGACCTAGGTAGAAATGGACGTAGTTAAGGGCCCTATTTTCTTAAAAACTATTTTCCAAGGTGTGGGTGGAAAAGTGTTATTAAAGGAGTCATTTTCTTCATCTTACCCCAACTTTCATTCAAAATAGGATTTTTGTTTGAGAGTTTATCTAACCTAATTTTTAAATTCTTTTGTTTTAGATGGTTCGCATGATTCGCACCGCTCGTAAGTCCACAGGAGGGAGAGTTCCCGTAGTTGCCCTTGCAGAAAGAGAGGAGAGTCGTCCAGTGACGTACCTTTCCTACGGATTGGCAGTAGGAGATTTGTTGCGCCGTCTTCGGCGTATGCTCGAAGCCGCCGGCAATACGGGCAAGCTAATCATCCACTATAACTCCACCAGGACCATCCGTGAGAAGAGGGAAGAATGGAGTTCGGAGATGAGGATTATACACGAGAATCAACTGCTGAAGATCCACCATTCTCCAGCTTGTCGAGCAACACAAGTTGACGCGGAGAGAGATGTCACCTGGGAGGCCATCACCTGCCAGAGTCACATCTATCGTCGCCACTTGGACAAAACTGAGTACATGTATGTCCTCCAACGTGAGAGTGGTACCACGGAGTACAAGTACCCACCGGTGCAGCAAGGGACTTCCCATGAGCACATGGACTTGTGCTTGGAGGATGCTGCTATGCTCAGCACTCGACTGCAGCAGTGTCAACAAGAGCTTCAGGATGTCCGAGACACCCTGAAGGAAACGGAGGCGTTGCTGCGAGCTTGCTTAAAGGCGAGAGAAAGAGGAGATGGGAATGAACTGTGTGTCACCGTGAGTGATCCATGGACTCCTGACTCCCCGGATCGCCGAGCAATCAGGCGTCGTCGCACTTCTCCACCAGCAGCCTCCCCACCCAAAGCAGAGTCAGAAGGTAGCCGAAATGAGGAGGAAGATCCCGAGGAGCCAGCTCAAGAGGACGAGTAGTGTAGAGTCTTTCCCCTAGCTAGCAAGAGGTCGAGTAGTCGAGTCGTTACGTAGTTAATGGTGTGATAATGCTTGGTGTGTGACGTGAGTTGTGGAAGCCATGAGCAATTGTCCACAGCCTCGTCTTCAGATTGTTTTGCTTTGGTGTGTGAACCCACAGGAAATAATAGTGCATTTATTTGGTGTGAGATATAAACCCTCGTAAAATTTTAACAAAGCCTCAACACCTCAAAGTACCAACAAATGAAAGTAGTAAGATGATACTAAATGGTATCAAATTAACATTTGTTGATTCTGCCAGATGGCCGGAAGAGGAAAAGGACGTGCTGCCAACCCCGCCAACAACAATGATGAGGCATGCAACCCTCATCTTTCTGGAGGCCAGGACAGGGGTGGTCGCCGAGAAGAAGTTGATCCTCTCCACCAAATGCTGGAGAATCAAAATCAGCTCATCCAGAACATGACTCAAGTGGTGGCCAACTTGCATCAAGTTCAACCTCCACAAGCCGCACCACGCCAACCAAGGTTGAGTGAGTTTCTAGGAACTCAACCTCCAAAGTTTGCAAGTGCTGCTGAACCTCTGGAGGCAGACGATTGGCTGAAGACCATTGAAAGTAAGATGAGGATAATCCAATGCCAAGGGTATGAGAGGGTGTTGTTTGCCTCTCATCAATTGAATGGACCTGCTGCTGATTGGTGGACCGCCTATGTGGCTGCCCATCATGACCCTGAGAACATCACTTGGGAAGAGTTCAAGCGTAGCTTCCGCAACCATTACATCCCAAGAGGTGAACTCAAAAACAAGAGGAAGGAGTTTTTGGGACTGCAGCAGGGAAACATGACGGTGAGGGAATACCTCACTAAATTCACTCAACTATCCCGTTATGCTCCACGAGACATAGAGACTGATGAGCAGAAACAAGATTGTTTCGTGGAAGGACTTACCGCAGAGATGCAGTGTGCCATGTCCTCCAATGAGTATGAAAGCTTTCAAAAGATGGTGGACAGAGCATTTGTGGTGGAAAGGAAGCTAAAGGCCCTGGAAAATGAGAATAAGAGGAAGGCGGGGTGGTCACATCAAGCCGCAGGGAGCAACACCCGCCCACGTATGATGCAGCAACCTACGGGGCAGACAAGCCGTGCTGCGGTACCCTATTCAGCACCAAGAGGGTACAACCCAAACTACAGGCCACCCGCAGCACCAGCACAGCCGCCACGTCAGTTTGTGCAGCAGCCTCGCCCCGCATATCCACCTCGACCAGCAGTGCAAGGACCCCCGAACCAACCCCAAGACAACAAAGGCCAAGCACCTAAGGTTGGGGTGCAATGTTTCAGCTGTGGTGAAGTGGGGCACTATGCCCATAAGTGCCCTAAGAAGAAGCCCGCGCCGCCACAACAGCAGAATGTAGTGAGAGGACGGGTGAACCACGTCACTATGGAGGAAGCACAAGAGGCGCCCGACGTGGTAGTTGGTAAGTTTCCTGCCAATTTACACCTTGCAACTCTGCTGTTTGATTCTGGTGCTACCCACTCGTTCATTGCTCAAGGGTTTGTTAAGAAGCATGACCTAGCAACCACACAAATGAACCATATGCTAGCTGTAAACTCTCCAGGCGGAGAAATAAGGACAAGACAAGTGTGTCCCAAAGTGAGCCTAGACATTAATGGGGTAGTATTTACTGCTAACCTCATAGTGATAGATTCACAAGGGATAGATATTATTTTGGGTACGGATTGGTTGACCAAACATAAAGGAATCATCCATTGTTCGACCAGGACGGTGGAACTAACTCACCCCAATGGCACAAGAGTAAAGTTCAAAACGATACACGAGCCTAGGAGGGACATTAAATTAAATCAAGTGGAGGTGAAAGTTGAGGAAATCAGGACTATCAGGGAATATCCAGATGTTTTTCCGGAGGAATTGCCAGGTATGCCTCCCGACCGTGACGTGGAGTTCGCAATTGAGCTAGTACCGGGGACAGCCCCGATATACAAGAGACCTTATCGAATGGACTCCAAGCAGCTAGAAGAGCTCAAGGATCATTTGAGAGAATTGACGGAGAAGGGGTATATTCGCCCTAGTTCCTCACCATGGGGAGCTCCGGTAATATTTGTGCCCAAGAAAGACGGAACCCAAAGGTTATGCGTGGATTACCGTGCTTTGAATGAGGTAACCATCAAGAACAAGTACCCATTGCCTCGCATTGAAGACTTGTTTGATCAGTTGAGGGGAGCTTGTGTGTTCTCGAAAATTGATCTCAGGTCGGGGTACCACCAACTCAAGATAAGGCAATCAGATATTCCCAAGACAGCTTTCGTATCTCGGTACGGACTGTATGAATACACTGTCATGCCTTTCGGGCTAACCAATGCCCCGGCATATTTCATGTACCTCATGAACAAGGTATTCATGGAATATTTGGACAAATTTGTGGTGGTTTTCATAGACGATATTCTCGTCTTCTCCAAAGATGAAGAAGAACATGAGAAACATCTAAGGTTGGTGTTACAGAGGCTGAGAGAACACCAACTATATGCCAAGTTGAGCAAGTGTGAGTTTTGGCTGAAGAGAGTTCCCTTTTTAGGACATATAATCTCGGAGGGAGGAATCTCCGTAGATCCCGCCAAAATCGAAGATATCCAGAAGTGGAAAACCCCTGAAAATGTCGGGGAGGTTCGAAGCTTTTTGGGATTGGCTGGATACTATCGACGGTTTATTGAGGGATTCTCCAAGATCTCGAGACCTCTCACCAAACTGTTGGAAAAGGGAATCACATTCACCTGGACGCCACAGTGCGAGACGAGCTTTCAAGAGCTAAAGAAGAGATTGACAACAGCCCCAGTGTTGGTTATGCCAGATATGCAGAAGAATTTCACAGTGTACTGCGATGCCTGTGGAAATGGGTTGGGATGTGTTCTCATGCAAGAAGGACATGTCGTGGCATATGCATCCCGGCAGCTTCGGAAGCACGAGAAGAACTATCCTACACATGACCTAGAACTAGCTGCAGTGGTACACGCGTTGAAAATTTGGCGGCACTATTTGATGGGGAAGAGGACAGAGATATATACGGATCATAAGAGTTTGAAGTACATATTCACACAACCAGATCTCAACCTCAGACAAAGGAGATGGTTAGAGCTAATCAATGACTTTGATATAGGCATCAACTATCATCCTGGGAAAGCAAACGTCGTGGCCGATGCTTTGAGTCGGAAAGTGCAGGTCAATAAGTTGAGCTTGAGGGACATGCCTGCAGAATTGAAGGACGAGGTTATAAGACTCAATCTATGTCTAGTAAATAGTGGTGAAGCCATCGCCATGGAAGTGGACTCCACACTTGAGCGAGACATACGCGAGGGCCAAAAGAATGATGAGAAGATACAAGAGATCAGACAGCTCATTAAGGAAAATAAAGCTCCTGGTTTTAGAGAGGATGAACAAGGAACGGTGTGGCACGGGAAAAGGATCTGTGTACCAGAAGTAAAGGAGATCCGTGAATTAATTTTGAAGGAGGCTCACGATTCCGACTATTCCATTCATCCTGGGAGTACGAAGATGTACCAGGACCTCAAGAGCAGGTATTGGTGGTATGGCATGAAGCGAGATGTCGCGGAACATGTTGCCCTATGTGACACATGTCAGTTGGTGAAAGCAGAACATCAACGACCCGCGGGATTATTGCAACCACTTAAAGTACCTGAATGGAAGTGGGAAGAAATCAGCATGGATTTTGTCGTGGGATTGCCTAGGACCCAATCCGGGTATGATTCAATATGGGTCATTATTGATAGGCTAACCAAAGTAGCTCATTTCATCCCTGTGAAAGAAAGCTACAGTGGATCTAAATTGGCAGAATTGTACATGTCAAGGATTGTGTGTTACCATGGAGTGCCAAAGAAGATAGTGTCGGACCGAGGGACACAGTTCACCTCGAGGTTTTGGCAAAAGCTGCATGAAACCATGGGAACCCATCTGAACTTTAGTTCTGCCTATCATCCCCAAACTGACGGGCAGACGGAGAGAACCAATCAGATCCTTGAAGATATGTTAAGGGCATGTGCACTCAAAAACAATAGGAGTTGGGACAAGAACTTACCGTATGCGGAGTTTTCCTATAACAACAGTTATCAAGCTAGTATGAAAATGTCGCCATTTGAAGCTTTGTATGGAAGGAAGTGTAGAACTCCCCTATTTTGGAACCAAACAGGAGAAAGTAAAGTGTTTGGTCCAGAAGTGCTACAAGAAGCCGAAGCGAAGGTGAGGGAGATTCGCAACAACTTGAGGATAGCACAAACACGCCAGAAGAGTTATGCTGATGTACGAAGAAGAGAACTCGTTTTCAACGTGGGAGACTATGTTTATCTCAAGGTGTCCCCTATCAGAGGACTTCGTCGGTTCAAGGTGAAAGGGAAGTTGTCACCTCGATACATCGGACCCTTTCAAGTTTTGGAAAGAAAAGGCGAAGTGGCGTACCAACTAGAGTTACCGGTTCATCTATCAGATGTACACGATGTATTCCATGTGTCACAACTAAAGAAATGCCTGAGGACGCCTGAAGAGGTGTTACCCATGAATGAAGTGGATGTAGCTGAGGATTTGTCTTATGCCGAGCAACCATACAAGATTTTGGAGACGATGGAACGCCTCACCAGAAATAAAAGAATCCGGATGTGCAAGGTGCAGTGGAAGCATCACTCAGAAGTAGAAGCCACCTGGGAACGGGAAGATGAGCTTAAGGCACAATTTCCGGAATTGTTTTCTTAGAAACACCAATCTCGAGGACGAGATTTCTTTTAAGGGGGGTAGAGCTGTAACACCCCAAATTTTTAGTCAAAACCCAAATTTTGATTTAAAACCCTAAACCATGTTCAAAGGGGAATTTAGAAATTTTTGGACGTGTTGCATGTTTTGCAAAAATTCAAATTCAAACTGGAATTCAAATTATACCCAAAACAGAAAAGAAATGGAAAAAGAAAAAGGAAATCGGGAAAAAACTGGCCAGTGGGCCGAAACCGCCAGCCGGCCCAGCTACCCCCGCGCCAGCCCGCCCCCGCGCGCGCCGCGCTGCCTCTCACCGACGGGTGGGACCCACATGTCATCCCTAACCCCGCGACCCCGGACTCTCTCCCGCGCGCGCGATCGCAACCGATCAGGAAACCGCGTCCCGCAGCCGAATTCCGGTCCCAGAGGACTCCAACTCGATCACAACAGACCCACCGCCCTCCCCCGGCTATAAAAACCCCTGATCCGATCAGTTTTTCCCACGTGATCGCCGATTTTTACTCCGGTGAGCACCGAGACTTCGCCGGTGAATTCTGGCCGATCTAAGCTCGGAAACTCTGATCTAACTCGCTGGTCTTGATCCACCGCCTCCGGGGAACTTTGCAGGTGCAGAAAACTCGGAGAGTTACGGTGCAAACACAGCGCCGACGAGCTTCGCCGTGGTTTTGCCTCGGACCTCGCCGCCGAGCACTTTCCAGGATCCCCGAGCTCGAGAAAATCCCCGAGGTGAGATCCCTGACCTCCCCTCTACCGATCTAGGCCATAAGATCACAGTTCTAGGCAGAATTCTCGAAGATCCGAAACTTTCCGGCGAGATCGCCGCTTCCCGCCGCCGTGCGCCGCCGGCAGCGCCGCCCGCGTTCGATCAGAGCGACGTGGCCGCATGTGCGCCGTTTATTTTAAATCGCACGGTAGACTTTAAAACCCCGCGTACCGGTTCGATCTTATAATCTCAGCCGTCGGTTTAAAATCGGACGGTCCACGTCGACCCCGCGTTATAAAGACTGAAATTCTTACGTGCTACCCCCTGGGGTTCTCTGGAATTGAGAGCTAGCCCCGGAAACTTCAGATCTAGCCCCTGGAACTTCAGAAAATCATGTAAATTCATTTAAAAATCAGTTTTAGCCCCTGGATTTAATAGAAATTAAGAAAAACACCTCTGATAAGTGTAGCTAGACCCCTGGAAATTATGAAAATAATATTATAGACCCTGTAATGGGTTTACTTTTTAATTCTGTTTAGTATTTAATTTAGAAAATTGAATATGTAACTAGTGTTTAAAAATTAAAAAGTGGGACAAACATAATTGTCAAAATTAATTAAAAACTTTCTCGGTACTTAGGAAACTTTGGAGTGAGATAAAAAATATATTTTTGGGCTGAAATAAATCTGTTTTATCTATTATTCACATTTATTAGTATAGGGACACATTTTTTTAGTAAAGAATAGTTATAGAAAAATAGGGAAAATAATTATGAAATAGTATACATCATAATACATGGTCAAAATATGATTTTAAATTATTTAGGACCAGAACCTAATCTGTTTAGGTGATGTGTATTACTAATTTAATAATAATATACACAATTATGCATAGGAATATAAATCTGAAAATATAGCAACTAGTAAATGATAAATGGAGTTTCTAAAATACAAATAATTCAGTTTAGGGTTGATAAAAATTGTGAAGGCACATTGTATGCAAGTATAATTGTGGACACAAAAGTAGGAATCATATATATACATGGCTAAAAGTGCATGCAAGCCCCAACTTAACACACATAAAGTAACCACAACACATATAAGGGTGAATGAATTTCATAAATATGAAATGTGTGGTTTGTATGAAGTAGAAGTGTGAACTACGTCTTATGATTGTTGTTATTCTTTTGCTATGTGTGATGGTATGAAGTAGAACCTGTTCAAGAGCAAGTTATTTCTTTACAAGATCAGGACTACCCATTTCAAGAGCAGCAAGAAGGAGGCAAGTGTCCTTGACCACTTTGATCCTATGCTAGGATGTGTAGATAGAATTATTTGCATTGTCAAGTTAAATATGAAACCCATGCTAGGAAAGTTTCCCTAGAATTGCATTACCTTGTTTCCTTGAAGCTTGGGTTGGGATTTATTTTGTCATGTCATTTATTTACATGCATTTGCTTAGCCATGCTTAGAATGGGATATTTGGGACATGAGAATCATCAGTTTATATTACCATACTCTTGAATGAGACATTGTGAGTTATGTAGAGGTAGGGATCAAGGCAAGTTGGATGTTTTGGTTGTGTGCTGGGTGCACGAGACTTGGGTTTGTGTTTAGTACTTGCCTGGATCCTAAGGACCGGTTCATGGAGCATGTAACCCGGCTTTACAGTGCCAACCACATGCTGAGATGGGGCAGCTTGGCCAATTAATTAGGTGTATCCCCGGCGTAGTATGGGTGTGTTGGATGGTGCGGGGAGTAGGTGTCAGCTGGACTACCATATGAACCGCAAGGCTCAAGAGGGGGCCACTGCAGCGGGGTTGGAGCCTCTTGTATGCTGTTAGGGGTGAAACCTCAGTGGGCCCACGCTCGTCGGGAATCCCTTTGTAAAGGCTTCGTAGTGATCTCTTGGCCGCACACTTGGGAAGTGTGAATGTGGATCGTAGCCACTGGCATAATGGAGGTTCTTTTAGTCCACCCGGCAACGGGGGATGAAATCACTACTTGTGGGTACAGTGGTACAAACTCTGCAGAGTTAAAAACTGTCTTGACAGCCGTGCTCACGGTTAAGAGCGGCCTGGACTTATTCATGATTAGAGGATTGATGGTTTTGGAAGTTAAGCGGGAAGCTTAACATTGGAAATGATGCTTATGGTTATTTGGTTATGATGATGGGATGAGAGATTGGGACCATTTCACCTGTGTAGTAATGTAGGTGCTTAATAAGCTAAGGTGATAGGTATTAATTGCGTAGTGCTTTAACCATGAGTCCAACCTATCCTTGTTCTAGCCATGCATGATATAATTTTCCCACACTTGCTGAGTACCGTTGGTACTCAACCTTGCATATTTGTTGGTTTATATTGCTGCTCAGGTCAAGATAATGAGGTGGTGTATAATGACCAAGATTTTGGACCCGAGGAAGGCTTTTAGGTTCATGAAGACCCCCGGGCAACGCCTGTGATGGAGCCCTAATGAATAATATTCCGCTGCTAGTTTATTTACTTGTGATGAACTTATTATTGTCCATCGAGACATTTACTTTGTAAGACTTACTTATATTCGACACCTGGCTTGTAATAAATGATGCTTCACTATTTGTCATCACATGTATGAGAAAATGATCCTGGCATACATGTGATATTCACTTGGTTGTTCTTCGGAAAAACCGGGTGTGACAAACATTCTCCTTCCCTTTCTTATGCTTAATTATGTATGGAAATTGTCGAACTGTGTAGCCGACACTTCCCCTGGGCCTGCTCTGGGCAGCCCGCAGAGGTTCTTTTTCGGAGGGGCTAGTCACTCGCGGAGAGCTTCAGCGTTAGGGACGATCGAGGGAGAAGCTTGACATAGGGAGTTTTACGTGGTTCAGGCCGCCGGAGCGTAAAACCCTACGTCCATGGTGAGCAGAGATGCTCGTTGTATTGCTTGCTGCTCAGAACCGGAGTCCTGAGCTTGAGGGTGAGTGATGTCCCGAGTGCGAGTCAACAGAGTTCGAACCCTTGCTAACGTTGCCTACCCGAGCCTTTTATAGTCCAAGGCTCGAGCGGCTTACAAGGTGGGCCTAGGACCCGACAGGTGGTCCCAGGGAGATTTCCTGCCATCTACCGTATCTGCAGTTATGCCGGTAGTTGTCTCTGGTGAAGGCTTCTGAGTCTTCGTTCTGCCGCCCTGCCCATTCCGCAAGCTAGTCGTAGTGGTTGATGATGGCAGGGGCGGCAGGGGATTCTTGTCGCTGTGTTTATTGGCGGGCAGGCGCTGACACGGCGCACTAGTCTGCAATGTGACTGGGTGCAACGGCACCTAACAGAGGCGTGCTCCGCGTCTCCGCGTCTTGGGAAGGTGCGGGCCTTGAATACCTTGTACGGGCAAGGTATGGCGCGTCTTTACTCCTGCTGCCTACCGCTCGGGGGCAGGCAGCGTTGCTCTGCTGGCCACGTGGCGGGTCCGGAGCTCTCCTCTGAGGAGAGGGAGGTCCGGTCCCGCGGGACACGTGGAGCCTTTGGAGCTCTCCCCACGGAGGGGGAGGTCTGGCTGCTGCTGGCCACGTGATGGAGGAGGTGCCGCTCCGGCCTCTGCTGCCCCACTGCCCCTGGGAGATGCTCTCATGCTCACCCAAACAAGCGTCCGGCAGGTCTTGGCCACGCTCGGTCGCGAGCGAGAGGAGCAGGTGGTTGAGAGGGATCGCCTCCTCACTTGGGGGAACCTTTTGCGGGAGCGGACCGCGAAGGTCAAGTGGGAGCTCGACTCCAGGCGGGAGTCGCTTGATATCATGGAGGCGCTCCTCGACCGACAGAAGCGGGTCGTCGACCGTCTGGACTCCAAGACGCGGCGGCTCCACAAGGAGGCCCTCAAGGCGCATGCCTGGGCCGAGGAGAACTTCTCTGCCCTGGAGAAGGTGCGGCAGAGGCTGGCGCGCCGTGAGCGCGCCATTACGGATCAGGAGCGCTCCGTGGCGGCCGAGGCGGAGAGAGTCGCCGCGCGGCTGGCGGCGGGCGAGGGCGACCTGCGAGCCCGGGCTACGGAGCTAGAGGCCCGGAAGGCAGACCTTGCCACGAGGGAGAAGCAGGTCTCCCAGGAGCGCCAGGCAATCCTGGATCGGGAGCTGGCTGCCGACTTCCGGGCTTCAGAGTTGGAGCGCCTCGCCCGGAACCTCCGCCTTCGGGAAATCTCTCTGGCGGCTAGGGAGAAGGAATTCTCTGAGGGGAGCCACGACGCCTTGCTGGCAGCCTGCCGCGAGGTAGAGGAGCTCTTGGCCTCGCGGTCTTCCGAGGCCCCTGCGGTCTCGAGCTTCATCGACAAGGCAGGGTCCGCCCTGGTCCCCCTTGGCTTCAGCCTGGTGAAGACGGCGGCCCCTGTGCTGAAGGTGGCCGAGGTGATCCCTGCGCTCGAGTCAATCGGCGCCAAGCTGAGCAGGCTAGATGCGGTGGTCGCCGGCGAGCTCGAGGCAGAGGGACGGGGCCTGGCCGTGGAGGTTGCCACGCATGTGTTGGCATGCTTCAGGAGCCGGGACCCTTCCTTCTCACTGGAGCCAGCGAGACAGGGCCCTGCCGCGGAGCGGGAGGAAACCGCCAGGGCTGAAGTTGGGGACGTGGCCGCCCTTGTAGCCTCTAGGTTCCGGCGCGAGCCAGGGGAAACCTAGGACTTGTATCTCCCTTTTTTTATTGAGTCTGTAGTCCAGCTCCCGGAGCCATGAATAAATAGACTCTTGTGACTTTTTGTGTCTGTTGCGCTCTTGTCTTCTTCTTGGTTTTGCCTGGCCGAGCCCTTAGCTACGCAAGGTACTCAGAGGCCTCCATCAATCTCGAAGCTCTGCACAGACACCTTCCCCGAGTCCTTATTGTATTAAGGGCCCTGGAGATCTCCGGAACTCGCCCCATGAGAACAGGGAGGTCCGGATCTACCGACCACGTGGCGGGCCCAGAGCTCCCCTCTGAGGAGAGGGGGGTCCGGCCTTGCGGGACACGTGGAGCCTTCGGAGCTCTCCCCACGGAGGGGGAGGTCCGGCTTCTGCCGTCCACGTGGCGGTCCTGGAGCTCCTCCTGAGGAGAGGGGAGCTCCGGCCCCGCTGGACACGTGGGGCCTTCGGGACTCGTCCTTGCAGAAAGGGCGAAACCCGGATCCTTTGGTCTTGCGCTGGAGTAGTCGATAGCTCCTTGCTCCCCCCTTCACGCAGTCCCCGTAGCTAGAACCTGGAGGTCCTGCACACAGGTAGAGGAAGCGTAATTCTCCTCGGGGGGTTCTCCACTCCCCGTCTCTTAGTCTTATTCGGCTTACAGTCCTAGTCCGGTATACGGGGCTTGGGCAATTCTGTGTGCGAGGCACCGGGGCTCCGACTCCCTCTGAGGTCAGGGTACGACCGTCCGGCCCCTAGTACCGGACCATACGCCGGGGAAGCATAGTGCACAGGCCTTGGGTACGGAACCAGGCAAAGCGGCTGTACTCCCCTGGACCTCCGGAGGGCAGGGTGCGCACGCTTTGGGTACAGAGCCGGCTAAGCGGGATACGCACCCTGGACCCCCCATGCACGGCGCAGGCCTTTCCTGGAGGTGACCAACTAGCACCGCAACACCTGACTGGGGGAGGCCCGAGAGGCCCCCTGGCCATCGGCAAGTGCCTCAAGCGCGACCGCCTTCGGTAGGATAGCAAATGCTGGCTATGGACGAGAGCGGGAAAGGGGAGCTAAATGTACTGTGAGCATACATAGAAAGTGCGGTCATAAAAATCAATGTACAATTTAAATGAGCACATAAGTGAGAGCAAGGAAGAACAGGTTTCTGTGTAAATGCCCATAGGAGGAAGGCAGGCTGTACATGGAGGCAACGACCCGCCCCATTAAGAAAGGAAGCAAGACTCTACGCGCTTGGGGTCGGAACCAGGCCAAGCTGGCCGTAGTCCTGGACCGTCCCCTGAGGCTTAGCTGCTCCGGGCGCTGTTCCTGGACTCTATGGGATTTATTACAGAAAGGTAAAGGCATGTTCTACTAACGCTCAGGAGGTAGGACTTACTGTGATGTTCCATGGTCCAAGGGTTCAGGAATGGATCCCATCCTTGGTTGAAAGGCGTGTGTACCTGGGACGGCAACTTTCGTGACTCAGAAGGGACCTTCCTGGCTGGGGGAGAGTTTATAGGTCCTTCGCGGGAAAGTGTGTGCCGCAGCACCAGGTTGCCTTCTCGCGGGTCCCTGACGCGCTTGGTCCTTTGGCGGTAGTGCTAGAGCACCAGCCGGGCCGTGCTTTGTGGGGTGTTACCTGCTCTCGTGCCTCGCCGACGAGGCAGATATCTTCACGCTGGAGCAGGTCCAGCGCGGCTTCTCCCGGGAGCCCCGGGGTACCTTCCCCTTCTGGCTAAGGCCGTCAAGAGGTAGGAGGACCCGGACTCTTCTTGGGAGACCCAAGATGTCTTTCCCCTTCTGGCTAAGACCGTCAAGAGGTTGACAGATCCTGGGCGGCCCCCGGGAGGTGAGGCCGAGGCACAGAGACGTGGACTCGGATGGAACTGGCCCGGTTCTGCACCGCCGGGGCTGGTGCTTGGGCTACTGCAACTGCTTGGAGCTTCTCCAAGGCTGATATCGCAGCAGTGCAGTCTCCACTGATCTTTTCGGGGCAGCCGTATTCGGCTACTGCCCTGGCTCGTCATCGCTGGAGATGGAGTCCTCACCGTTGTGCACCATCTTTATGGCGCGCTGAGGCTCCTGAAACCCCACCTGGTGGCCGACGTTGTCTGAGGCGTCAACCTTCTTCTTGCCCTCCCTTTGACGGAAGGGCGGGGCATCAGCTCGCAGCTGCCTCCCTTTGCGGAAGCGCTCTGCTAGCCTCTGGATGTCCCGGCACTCAGCAGCAGTATGGTAGCTGGTGTCGTGCACGGGGCACAGTTCACCTTGGTCTCCCTCTGGAGCAGGTGACTGTCGCTGCCTTTTGTCGGGGCGTGGCCCCCGAGCCCCACTGGGTGCTGCTGCTGCAGCAACGGGAGCCGCAGCCGGTGGTTTCATCTTGCCACCACCCCGGTTTTTGATCTTCTTGCCGCCTCCATAGGAAGCAGCGCCAGATCCGGGCTGTCCTCCTGACTCGGAGGCTGGCAGAGAGTGCCAGTTCCGCCCTTCAGCTGCCCTGGCGCACTTGTCTCCCAGGCTGAAGAGCTCTCAGACGTCGCGAACCTCTCTGGTCACGAGCTTCTCAAGCATCTTCTTGTCCCGTACACCCTGCCGAAACGCCACCACCACAGAAGCATTTTGGATATGCGGGATGGTGTTCCGTACCTGGGAGAACTGCTGGATGAAGGAGCGCAGTGTCTCTCCAGGTTGTTGCTGGACGGTGTGGAGGTCGAGCTCCGTGCCAGGCCGGGTGTAGGAGCTGCCAAAGTTGGCAGTGAACTGCCGGCAGAGCTCTCCCCAAGAGGTTATGGAACCCTAGGGGAGGTTCATGAGCCAAGACCGGGCTGGGCCGGTCAAGGCGACGGGGAAGTAGTTGGCCATGACAGCCTCATCCCCTCCTGCAGCAAGGATGGCGGTGGAGTAGATCTGGAGGAACTCCGCCGGGTTGACGCTGCCGTCGTACTTCTCGGGCAGGTGCAGCCGAAACTTGCGCGGACACCTCGCGAAGCGAAGGTGTGGCGCCAGGGCTGCACATCCTGCTCCTGTTGCTGCAGGCGTTGGTGCCGTGAACGCTTGGTTCGCTGCTGGCACTGTGTACCCCGGTATGGGCAAGGCTGCGCCATAGACCGGGGGCACCGCTTGCAGGGCATATGGCTGGGGCACATGCTGCGCGGCATATTCCTGGGGCAGAGATCGCGTAGCGAACGTCTGCGCCTCAGGCAGGGTTGAGGCAGATGTCATGCTGTCGCCGGCCTCTTGGTTGCGACGCCTTTCCCGACGTCGCTCAATCAACACTTGGGCATCCTTGCCCAAGTGGCATCGTTCCAGCTCTGTCCTCAGGTCCGTCGATGGGAGCCTGGTAGAGCTGGAATCTGCCGTCTGTCCGTCAACCGTTGGCGTGCGCGCCAGCGACACAGCCGGTTGCCTGGGGCGTCGTCCCCACCGAATTCGAGGGTTTGCGGCAGCGACGACGAGACGGTCTACCTCGCGAATCCACTGCTGGGTCGCTGACTGAGACGCGTCCCGAGCAGGTGGATTGCGCAGTAGCGCTCTTGCTGCTGCTAGCGCACCCCCGTGGGGGACGCTCAGCGCTGCAGAGGATCTCACGCTTGCTGGAGCCTGCGTTGCCGGAGTCGGCGCTGCCAAAGTCGGCTGCTGGCTTCCAGCTTGCGCCGGCACACTCCGTCCAGAGTGTGTCGAGACGTAGTCCCCGCTAGTCACTATCCGTCGTGAACACGGGGGAGGAGAGCTTGCCGCTGAAGGAAGCTTCGTCATCTTCGCCGGCAAAAGCTCGTCGCGCAAGGGAAAAGCCCCCTACCTTGTGCGCCAGATTTGAAGTGTGTAGCCGACACTTCCCCCGGGCCTACACTAGGCAGCCCACGGAGGTTCTTTTTCGGAGGGGCTAGTCACTCGCGGAGAGCTTCAGCGTTAGGGACGATCGAGGGAGAAGCTTGACACAGGGAGTTTTACGTGGTTCAGGCCGCCGGAGCATAAAACCCTACTTCCACGGTGAGCAGAGATGCTCGCTATATTGCTTGCTGCTCAGAACCGAAGTCCTGAGCTTGAGGGTGAGTGATGTCCCGAGTGCGAGTCAACAGAGTTCAAACCCTTGCTAACGTTGCCTACCCGAGCCTTTTATAGTCCAAGGCTCGAGCGGCTTACAAGGTGGGCCCGGGACCCGACAGGTGGTCCCGGGGAGATTTCCTGCCATCTACCGTATCTGTAGTTATGCCGGTAGTTGTCTCTGACGAAGGCTTCCGAGTCTTCGTTCTGCCACCCTACCCATTCCGCAAGCTAGTCGTAGTGGTTGATGATGGCAGGGGCGGCAGGGGATTCTTGTCGCTGTGTTTATTGGCGGGCAGGCGCTGACACGGCGCGCCAGTCTGCGATGTGACTGGGCGCAACGGCACCTGACAGAGGCGTGCTCCGCGTCTCCGCGTCTTGGGAAGGCGCGGGCCTTGAATACCTTGTACGGGCAAGGTATGGCGCGTCTTTACTCCTGCTGCCTACCGCTCGGGGGCAGGCAGCGTTGCTCTGCTGGCCACGTGGCGGGTCCGGAGCTCTCCTCTGAGGAGAGGGAGGTCCGGTCCCGTGGGACACGTGGAGCCTTTGGAGCTCTCCCCGCGGCAGGGGGAGGTCCGGCTGCTGCTGGCCACGTGGCGGGCTCGGAGCTCTCCTCTGAGGAGAGGGAGGTCCGGTCCCGCAAGACACGTGGAGCCTTCGGAGCTCTCCCCACGGAGGGGGGGAGGTCCGGCTCAGTTGGCCACGTGGCAGGACCGGAGCTCTCCTATGAGGAGAGGGAGGTCCGGTCCCGCTGGACACGTGGCGCCTTCGGAGCTCTCCCTGCGGAGAAGGGCGAGGTCCTTAGGCATTTTCCCCTGTGCGCGGGGGTACCCCATATCGAGGGTACCGACAGAAATGATTCTATGAACTCAATCCATTTAGCATGTCGTTTATTCAGATTGTTTTGGCACTTAAGATACTTCAAAGATTCATGATCGGAATGTATGACGAACTCCTTAGACCAAAGGTAATGTTGCCAAGTTTGTAGAACTCGCACTAAGGCATACAATTCCTTATCATAAGTAGAATAATTCAGAGAAGGACCATGCAATTTTTCACTAATAAATGCAACGGGTTTACCTCCTTGTATGAGAACACCTCCAATACAAATGTCGCTTGCATCACATTCTAGCTCAAATGTCTTGTCAAAATCAGGAAGTTGTAGCAATGGTGCTTGTGTAAGCTTTGATTTGAGAACATCAAAAGCTTGTTTCTGCTGTTCGCCCCATCAAAACTACACTCCCTTCTTCGTCAGTTCATGGAGAGGTGCTGCAATGGTGCTGAAATCCTGCACAAAGCGTCGATAAAAACCTGCAAGACCAAGAAAACTACGCACCTGCGTGACGGTCGATGGAGTTGGCTAGCTAGTGATCGCCACAATTTTTGCCTCATCCATCTCAATTCCCTGCGATGAAACGACATATCCAAGAAACAAAACTCGATTGGTGCAAAAGACGCACTTTTCGAGGTTACCAAACAAATGTGCATCTCTCAAGACACTGAAAACAACACGTAAATGATTAAGATGTTCATCATATGACTTGCTGTAAATGAGGATATCATCGAAGTAAACCACCACAAATTTTCCAATAAAAGCACGTAAAACCTCGTTCATTAATCGCATAAAAGTGCTAGGTCCATTAGTTAAACCAAAAGGCATTACTAACCACTCATAAAGTCCAAACTTGGTTTTAAATGCAGTTTTCCATTCATCTCCTAGTGCCATTCTAATTTGGTGGTAACCACTACACAAGTCAATTTTTGTGAAAATAATAGCACCACTCAATTCATCAAGCATGTCATCTAATCGAGGAATAGGATAACGATATCGAATGGTGATGTTATTAATCGCTTTACAATCAACACACATGTGCCAGCTACCATCTTTCTTAGGAACCAAAAGAACAAGAACAGAACAAGGACTAAGGCTTTCACGAATATACCTAGCAACAGCAGGGGGCAATGCAATGGACACTTCATGAATTGAAAACATGACTTCTTTGCATACTAAAGCGTAGTACATCTCCTTGATATTAAATAAATCAGCAAGGTTAGATTTAGTTGTGAGCAACGAAGGTGATTTTAACTTAATTACTTGCTGTTTTTCAGAGTCTAGTGATTTTGTTGCCTTATCATCACGTGTTTTACTTTTCTCAAAATGTACAATTTCAGCAGGAGTCATAGGAAGCAAAGTGATTTTCTTTCCTTTATGCATCAGAGTATATTTATTAGTTCTACCATGATGAATAGCACCCGTATCAAATTCCCAAGGACGTCCCAACAAAAGAGAACAAGCATCCATAGGTACGACATCAATATCAGCAAAATCATGGTAAGAACCAATCAAAAAATGTACCCTCGCTGTTTGTGTTATCCTAACCTTACCGCTGTTGTTGAACCACTGAATGTGGTATGGATGAGGGTGTGCTCTTGTTGTCAACCCAAGTTTCTTGACCACATTCGTGTTCACCAAGTTGTTGCAGCTGCCTCCATCAATTATAGTGTGCACGCGGCAGTCCTTGACGATGAGAAACATGTGAAAAAGATTGTGTCGTTGTAGCTTGTCATCCGCCTCAACTTTGGAGCTCAAAGCACGCTGCACAATTATGCTTCTATAATTTTCCGTTGCTGCAGTACCAAGTACCTCTTCATCTGTGCTATAGTGGTCATATTTTGGTCCTGCAACGTTAGTAGCAAAAGAATATTCATCTTCAACATCTGAAGTACTATCATACCCGCCATCATCTCGTGCTATGTATGCTCATTTGCTAGGGCAATCTTTCATCACATGACCAACTCCCTGGCAGCGGTGACACTTAATGTTGGAAGTTCGACTTATGGAAGGAGTGGAAGACGTAGGCTTGAATGGTGTCGTCTTGCTGCCCTCCGGCGCGTGAGGAAATGGAGCAGTAGATGAAGTTCGTTTGCCACCATTGGATGGTGTAGTGGCAGTAGGAAAACTCGAAGATGGTGCTGTTTTGGATGGTGTAGATGTCGAACGCGGTGTAAATGTGCTCCTCATGCGTTGGTGCTGCTGCTGTTGGCGGCCCTGCAATTCTTTTTCTGCCAACATAGCCAGCTGAAATAATCTGTTAACAGTATCATATTCCTTATAATCAACAATGTCCTGAATTTCACGCCTCAACCCCCCATAAAAACGAGCTATTTTATCATCCATGTCCTCTACTACTCCACAGCGCAACATACCCTTTTGTAACTCTTGATAATACTCCTCTACGGACATGTTACCTTGGTCTAAGCGCTGCAATATTTTGCGAAGGTCCCGCTGAAAAGAAGGAGGAACAAAACGAATACACATAGCTTCCTTTAATCTATCCCATGTTGGAGGATCAGTTCTAGTTTTAACAACTTCATTCCACCATATGATAGCAAAATCCTTAAACTCACTAGTGGCTTGACGAACTCTATGTTGCTCAGGAACAAGGTGGGCATTAAATTTCTGCTTTACTGTCATCTCCCAATCAAGATATGCCTCAACATCATAAGCACCAGAAAAAGAGGGTATAGTAAATTTGACTTTAGCAAAAGGATCATCAAGAGGGCGATTAAATTTGTTATAACGATCATTGTAATTATAACGATTATTACCTCCCATACCTCGTAGATAACGTGGAAGTCGTGGTTGATTGTTATGATCTTCCATATTATAAGCATCGTCTTCACGATCTTCAGCGAGAGGCAGCCGCGCCTCAAGAGTATCCATCCGAACAACAAGATCAGCAAGTTGGCGATTCAAGGACGTAAATGACGCCTCTGTCGATGCTTAGGTTTTGGTGAACATATCTGTCATTTCCCTCATCATGTCACGCAACTCAACATGTTGAACACATTCATCATCCCTTTTATCTTCTGCCATTGTTAGTAGTACACAAAAGACAACAAAAAGATGTTATCCCTATCAACTACGAAGGATAGTGGCAATGTGAAAAGTGGAAGGAAGGAAACAATCTCTCTCTCTCAAGCGTCTTACCACGTTCTTACAAGTGTTCTTACCGACACAGCAGGTGGTAAACGGTGAACGGTGAGAACCAATGAAGCGTGGAGTGATTGCAAAGGTACCTATTCTGCTCAAGAGGAAAAGTGGAGCTTGGATGGCACAATATAGTGGCTAATAAGCAAAGAAAATCGTTAACAGCAAAATAAAGTTGAATAAGTATTCAATGTAGGAATTGTTGCTGGTTAACAAGTGTTCTAGGCCTAGCACAACACAAGGCGGTAGAAAGGAAAATAGAAGATCAGGAAGATATAAGCAATAAGTACAGCACAAGTGTATAGGCCAACTGTTTCAAGTGTCACTACAGGAATCCGGACAATAGACGACGGCTGGAAACCGTTGTCAATAAGGACACTACCGTCGTCAATAAGTTATTGACGACGGTTAAACTTTATAGACGACAGTTTTCGGCTGTCGTCAATTATTAGTCGTCAATAAATTTATTGACGACAGCTAAATCTAGCTGTCGTTAATAAACTTATTGACGACAGCTAGGATATGAACCGTTGTCAGTTACGATGGCTTATTGAAGATGGTTTCTGGTACCTGGCCGTCGTCAATAACAATGGCTTATTGATGACAGCTAAATCAGGCTGTCGTCAATAAGCTTATTGACGACGGCCAGGATTTCAACCGTCGTCAATAACCATGGCTTATTGACGACGGTTTCCACTAGGCCGTCGTCAATAACAATTGCTTATTGATGACGGTTTCTGGTACCTGGCCGTCGTCAATACTAATGGCTTATTGACGACGGCCAAGTACCAGAAACCGTCATCAATAAGCTTTCCAATTTTTTTTAAAAAAAACAGAAAATTCTGCCCTGGCTTCGAGGCCAGCCCTGGCTCGATGGCCAGATCACAGGCAATCAAAATATACATCACAGAATTGCATAAAAAGACTATACGCACGCCACACTACCCTACGCTACCCCGACCGCTGCCACCGGAGTCCAAGAAGTCGCCGTGTGCTCGTCCAAACGCTGGTTGCTGAGGGGATGGAGTTTCCTGAGCCCGCGTCGCCGATCCCTATGATGTACATGTATAGTTAGACAAATTAGAAGTTCACAAATGTGTATATGATTAAATAAACTCATTACAAGTTAAAATTGAGCAAGTTAGCTAGATTTGGCTATGTTTGAGTAAGTTTGCTCATATTTTACTAAGTTTGAGAAGTATGGACTAGTAGTGTTTGTGTTTGAGCTAGTTCAAATAGTTTTGGCTATGTTTGAGTAAGTTTGGTCATATTTGACTATAGTTGAGTAAGTTGTACCATATTTTACTCAGCTTGAGGATGTTTAACTAGTTTTCTCTAAGTTTAAGTAAGTTTGATCAAATTCAACTAAATTTGAGCAAATTTAACTAGTTGCAGCTATTATGAAAAATTTTGTATCTGTGCTCCTGACGTCGGCCCCTGTGGTAGCTGTATCGGTGGCGGCGCCCACTGAGGAAAGACAACGGGCTGTCTTGTGGCCATAGCCTGCAAATATGAAGTAAATTATTATACATGTCATTTATATATTAGAAATGTTGAGTACAATGATCTGAACTTACCTGCATGGCAGCTTGCAGCTGTAGCATGTACAAGTGTTGATACTCGTCCCTAGCCTGGAGCTCGGCTGCCTGCCTCTCGTTCGCGAGCCTCAGCGCTTCCTGCGTCCTCTGGAGCTCCTCCTGGACACTCTGGAGCTCCAGATCACGGCTGCCACGCCTGCTGGATCCACCCTGCGATGAAGAGGCCCTCGAGTAAGACCGCGTCTCCCTTGAATCTACTACTCCATCGAAGATGGCCAACCTACACAACGAAGTAAGAGTATTAAAGTTTCGTGTCTCGAAGTTAATGAAAGTAAATGAAAAACAACAGAACTCACCGGCCGTGAGGTTTACCGCCACCGCTTGCATAGGCGGCTTTAGGTACGATCGGCGAGTTCTGCCAATCGTAATCGTCGCCTCGAAGCCTCCGCACCTTCTCCCCATACTTTTCCTGAAAATACAGAAAATTAAAGTCATCAGAAGTTTTAGAGAGAATACAATTAAGTCAACTAAAGAACTCACCAATGTCTCTGTCGCTGTCTGAGAAGACAGCTGATCAGGCTGCGAGGGGTCACTTCCCATGTGACCCCTCCTCCACACCTGGATAGCGGTCGGCTCCTGACCGATCTCGCGCTCCTATCGATACGTGTTAGCACAATGATAGCGATAGAAATTAACTAGAATATAATTCGAGTATCACTTACCATCCGTTTAGCAAGGCGTATGTAGCCGTCCCCGCCAAGACGGTGTTTCCCGTCCGTCCCTCGACTCTGTCGGCGGGTCATCGGGTGGGCCGGAATTAAGTTAAAGACGACGGGCACCGTCGTCAATTATTTATTGATGACGGTGCTCGTCTGGCTGTCGTCAATAACAGTGTTATTGACGACGTCTAGACAAAGTCGTCGTCAATAAAATTAAAGACGACGGCCCCGTCGACAATAAATTTGGCCGTCGTCAATGATCGTTTTTCCTGTAGTGTGTGTGCTGTCAATGCTTTAATATATGTGCTCTCTTCACTATTTTTTCTTTTTTTTTAAAAAAAATATTTTTCTAATATTTTTTGTTTACTTGAGAGCACAAAAATAGGAAGTACACAACTTTGCAGCTCAATTGGATGTAAGATGTGGCCTATAGAAAATCAGGAAGATTCTTTAAAATTTGTGCTGAAACTTCGGAGGCCGGATAGTCTATCTTTCAAGGGGAATTTGGCCAAACAAATTTCCCAAATACGGCAAAGCCATGGAGAATCAGTTTTGAAATTTTGAGTAGATCAATTTGAAAAAAAAAAATCGCCCGATTTCGAGTTCGTATGCAAAAGTTATGGCCGTTTTAAGGTAGGCTACCCGAATTACTGTTTTTTATGTTGATTCAAACTCGGTTTTGAAAAAGATCTCGCAATAGGATGTGAAAAACAATCGGAATTTAGCAACGACGGCTGATGGGATGTTGTGTGATGAATCAAGGAGGATTGGCACAATGGTTTATCACATGTTCTAGGGCTGGCGATGCGGGAGTTCACGCAAGGCGGCTAGCTAGGGCAAACCGATGATCTTGGTGGTTCGGTTTGTTGTTTAGGGATTGTGGAATAGGTGAGCAGCAAGAAAAACAAGGAAGAAAAACGATAACTACGACCCAAAAACACAAAGCTAAACCAGCAACAAGACTCGGCCACACGAATGCAAACTCAACAATGCAAATTGAGAAACGAAAACTTGCAGGCTCTATAGTCTAGGAATTGGTAACACGATATGTTTTTTGTGGCTTTTTCTGTGTACTCTAGGTATGAAAAACAAAAAACTAATCTAGTAGGAAATCAAAGTACCTCACGGGCAACCTGAAATCTGATACCAAATGATGAATGGTTTAGGCCCGATCTTCCGAAAGGTAGGTCGATTGAGGTGGAGAACTCGACGTTGATGATCTGCGGCACTCGAGCAGTTCGAACACCCCTACATTCACTACACCACTGCTCCGTTGGTTATCAACCGTGCAGCACATGCTTGACCTCGTGAAGAAGGCTAATATCTGCAGGTGCAACCGAGAACACGAGTAAGAACGTAGAAGATGTGATCTGAAAATCACGAAGTTGGGGTTTCACACAAACTGTAGAACGGCGGCTGTTTATCTAAGCAAAACCCACCAAATATGGCCGGCGGCTGCAGTATTTAAAGGCTAGGGTTCGACCATAAGACCTTTAGACGCGTCCCTAATGGACTCATACGGGATACAAGACCCCAAAAGCCCAATACGGTGGTGCAACACCGGACAGAACTTCGAATTCAATTTGTTTCGACAACTCCCAACGACTCCCGGCGAATTTTAATGTGGTACCAGAACCATTGGAAAGTTTATCTTCTCATCTTTCCATGCATATGTAGAACGTCAAAAACGGAGTCCGTATGCATCCTGGACGTCCGTTTTAAGATGTACTGCTCCTGAACTCCGAGTTGAACTCGAGTCCGAGTTGGTGACTGTTTCCATCAACTTGTGGACGTCCCATATGATTCTCCACGTTCCCAAATCCTCCTCCCTTTACGTTGATCATGTCCATGGTTCCTAATAACAATTAAATCATTCAATAGCAATCCATTCTCAAAATCACATGGGTAGGAAGTTAGGAACGAGTTTACCTGCTGATTTAGTAACCGTGCTCGTCCTCTTGTGATTGGTCCTTGTATATCAATGTGAGTATCCACTGTTGTGATATCCTCATCACCGTCAGAGTAGAATGTCTAGTGAGGTTCGGTGGAGGCCGGTGCTCGGAGCTCCGGTTCTCCACCTTCAGGGGCCCCCTGGGTTGCTTGGTGGTGGCGTCCAGCTGACCACGAAGTCAGTCGGTGCTTGGCTCTTGACTGTCTGACGTGGTTGGAAGTTCAGCTTGAACTTTGCCGTCTTCGGGCTGTCCTCCTGCTTTGGAGGCTGGCCGTGAGTGCCAGCTACGTCCTTCTGCTGCTATAGCGCACTTGTCGGCCAGGCTGAAGAGCTCCGAGAAGTCTCGCACATCCCTGGTGGCCAACTTCTCGAGCATCTTCTTGTCCCTCACACCCTGTCGGAATGCGACTATGACTGATTCATTCGGGATGTGAGGGATGGTGTTCCGTACTCGGTAGAACCACTGGATGAAGGAGCGCAGTGATTCTCCCGGTTGTTGTCGTATGGCGTGGAGGTCCAGCTCCGTGCCGGGACGCGTGTAAAAGCTGCTGAAGTTCGCCGTGAACTGTCGGCACAGCTCCACCTAGGAAGTTATGGAACCCTGGGGCAGGTTCACGAACCACAACCACGCCGGGCTGGTCAAGGCGACGGGGAAGTAGTTGGCCACGACGGCTTCATCCCCTCCTGCCGCTAGGATGGCAGTAGAGTAGACCTGCAGGAATTCTGCCGGGTTGACGCTTCTGTCATACTTCTCTGGCAGGTGTGGTCGGAACTTGTGTGGCCACACTGCGAAGCGGAGGTGTGGCGCCATGGACGTACACCCCGTCGCTGCTGCTGCAGGTCCTGGTGCCGCAAACCCTGGACGGCTGCTGGCACGATGTACCCCGGCATGGGCATTGGAGGACCGTATACCGGGGGCGCCGTCTGCAGGACATATGGTTGCTGCATATGCTGCATGGCGTATGCCTAGGGCAGAGGGTGCATGGCAAACGTTTGCGGCCCAGGCTGAGTTGAGGCAGTCGGCATGCTGTAGTCGGCTTCATGCGACGCCTTTGCCTCTGTCGCTCGATGGTCACGCGAGCGTCTTCTCCCGAGCGGCGTCGCTCTAGTTCTATCCTCAGGTCTGCCATCTGCCTATCAATCGTTGGTGTGCGCAACAGCGACACACCTGGTTGAGCAGGGCGTCGTCCCCGCTGCAGTGGAGGGTTGACGGCTGTAGCGACGAGGTGGTTGACGTCGCGGATCCACTGCTGGGCGGCCCCCTGAGTAGCATCTGCGGCAGGTGGACTGACCAAGAGCGCTTCTGCGGCGGCTAATGCCCTTGCTTGAGTGGCACTCTGCACCGTAGCAGATCTTGAGGTCGAGGGAGTTCGCCTGGAACGATGGTGCGGGGTGCTCGCCTCTGAAGGAAGCTTGGACATCTTCGCCGGCGTAGACTCGTCGCGAGAGGGAAAAGCCCCCTACCTAGCACGCCAAATGTCGAAGCGTCTGCGGTCGACACTTCCCCCGGGCCTGCTCTGGGCAGCCCGCGGAGGTTCTTTTTCGGAGGGGCTAGTCCTCTCGGAGGGTCTCGCATGTTGGACGAAGGAAGGAGATAATTGACACCGGGATTTTTACGTGGTTCGGGCCGCCGTAGCGTAAAACCCTACGTCCACAGGAGTGCTTGGAGCACTGGTTTCCTTGAGTATGCGGATGGGTGACGAACTGCCGAACCCTTGACCTAGAGGGAGCTGAACTCGCTGGAGTTCGAACCCCTTGTAACATTGCCTACTGGGCCTTTTATAATCCAAGGCTCGGGCGGCTTACAAGGTGGGCCCTCGGGGCCCGACAGGTGGCCCCGGGGTGATTTCCTACCAGCTACTATGTCTTGGTGCTGGCTTCGAGGTCGTCGTCCTGCCGCCCTGCCCATGCCGCAGGCTAGGCGTAGTCGTTGGCGATGGCAGGGGCGGCAGGGCATGTCTTGTCGCTGTGCAGCTTCTGACACTGTGCGCCTGTATTGACTGTGACGGGTCACAGTGCCTCCTGACAGGCATGCGCCGTGCCTCCGCGTCTTGGAAAGGTGCGACCTGCCTTGACTGTGACTGGTCACAGTGACGCCTGGTAGGCGTGCGCCGCGCCTCCGCGTCTTGGGAAGGCGCAGGTCTTAAATGCCTTGTACGGTAAAGGCATGGCACGCCTTTACTCCTGTTGCCTACCGCCCCGGGCGGGCAGCCCTGCACGTGGCCACGTGGCAGGCCCGGAGCTATCCTCTAGGGAGAGGGGAGCTCCGGCCTTACTGGCCACATGGCGCCTTCGGAACTCGCCCCTGCGGAGGGGGCGAGGTCCGGCCTTCTGGGCCACGTGGCAGGCCCAGAGCTACCCTCTGAGGAGAGGGGAGCTCTGGCCCTACTGGACATGTGGCGCCTTCGAAGCTCGCCCCTGCGGAGGGGGCGAGGTCCGGCCTTCTGAGCCACGTGGCGGGTCTGGAGCTACCCTCTGAGGAGAGGGGAGCTCTGGCCCTACTGGACACGTGGCTCCTTCAGAGCTCACCCCTGCGGAGGGGGCGAGGTCCGGCCTTCTGGACCACGTGGCAGGCCCGGAGCTACCCTGTGAGTAGAGGGGAGCTCCGGCCCTACTGGACACGTGGCTCCTTCAGAGCTTGCTCCTGCGGAGGGGGCGAGGCCCGACCTTCTGGGCCACGTGGCAGGCTCAGAGCTGTCCTCTGAGGAGAGGGGAGCTCCGGCCCTGCCGGACACGTGGCGCCCTCGGAGCTCACCCCTACGGAGAGGGCGAGGTCCTTAGGCGATTTCACCCTGTGCGTGGGGATACCCGGTATTGAGGGTACCGACAGTGAGTGTGCACCATAGAGCTCTTGGTTGATTCTCTAGCACTAAGTGAAAAGTACGCTGTTGAAAAGAATTGGTTTGTAAGTGGTTTGAGCTGAGTTCTCGTGGGAGCATCAAGTTGTGAGTTGCCCCATGACATATTGTGAAGCATTTGTGATATAGTGGAAGAACAAGCCGACCTTGGTGGTGGCTTGGTGAGGAAAAGGTTGAGAGCAACCTGGTCCTTGGTGGACTCCTCAACATGGACTTAGGCTTCTTTGTGAAGCTGAACCATAGGATCAATATTGTGTTCTTGTCTTATTGAGCTAAAATCCTCTGTGACCGGACTAGTCCGCCCTCAGGACCGGACTAGTCCACACTCTGTGAACTAATCGTTTTTATTAAGCTGTATTTTAGATTTTCCGCCTATTCACCCCCTCTAGGCAACTTTCACCCGTATTGTCACCGTGATGGCGAATGGGCAAAGGACGGAGGCATGCGCAGTGCGCCATGCTTCTAGGGAAAGTGCGAGCCTTGAATACGCAGCCTGAAAGCGCACTTCCACCTTGACTTCGTCGACCCACGGCTCACGACAGATCGTGGGGCACATGGCGGCTTCGGAGCTCTCATCGACGGGTTTGGAGCCAGGAGACACGTGGCAGCTCTGGACCTCACCTCAGCGGGGCGGCTCGGACCAGAGCCCAGGGCACATGTCAGCTCCGGAGCTCTCCTCAGCAGGGAGGAGGCTCTGAGCCAGAAGACACGTGGCAGCTCCAGACCTCACCTCAGCGGGGAGACTCCGGAGCCTAGGGCACGTGTCAGCCCCGGAGCTGTCCTCAGCAGGGACGAGACTGAGCCAGGAGACACGTGGCAGCTCTGGATCTCACCTCAGCTGGGAGGCTCGGAACGGAGCCCAGGGCATGTTTCATCCCCGGAGCTTTCCTCGGTAGGGAGGAGACTCTGAGCCAGAAGACACGTGGCAGCTCCGGACCTCACCTCAGTGGGGGGGGGGGGGGGGGGCTCGGACCGGAGCCCAGGGCACGTGTCAGCTCCGGAGCTCACCTCAGTAGGGAGGAGGCTCTGAGCCAGGAGACACGTGACAGCTCTGGACCTCACCTCAGTGGGTAGGCTCGGACCGGAGCCAGCTCTAGAGCTCACCTCAGCTGGGAGGAGGCTCTGAGCCAAGAGACACGTAGTAGCTCCGGACCTCACCTCAATGGGGAGGGTCGGACCGGAGCCCAGGGCATGTGTCAGCTACGGAGAACCTTTTTAGCAGGGAGGGGGTTCTGAGCCTAGAGATACGTGGCAGCTCCGGACCTTACCTCAGCGGGAAGGCTCGAACCGGAGCCCAGGGCACGCGTCGGCTCTGGAACTCAAGCGCACGTGGCAGCCCTAGGGCTGACCTCGGGGCCAAGGACACGTGGCTACGCCGGGGCCCGCCTCAGCAGGGAGACGGGGCCCAGGCTGTCTTTTACCCTCTACGCGGGGGTACCTAGTCTGCAGGGTACCGACAATCATGGAGCCCAATGCGATCCCAGATATGACGACCAAGAGCAGAAAATTGTGGCTTCCTCTGAGCAGTATACCAATTCCACTATTTCAGTGAATTGCCTGATCTGGATGATGAATTGCCTGATCAAGTAATGCTGTATAATGTTGTGATCTTGGCGTTGCCTGCTCAATTATCTATACCTGACTCTCCTGCTATCCCTCAAAATGATGTGAATCAGAAAATCCTGGTAGCTGGTCAAGTGGTTGATGATCTGCCTGAACAGAATGTTGTCCCTCCCCAACAGGAGCAACACGACCATGTTCCTCATCAAGAAGATTTTCAAGACAAATTCAGATTGATGCTGCTCAAATTGTATGGAACTCTGTAGTTGACCCAGTTTTTGAAGCTTTCACTCAAGGCAACTAAACTAATAGGTCTAGCTGGGACAGCTGTAGTCTAATGCATGCAGTTCCACTTCCACCTGACACTAGTAGCATAAAGGTAATCTATGTGTCAGATAAAGTTAGGATCCCTTGAGATACCACATTCACCTTTGCCTTGTTTGTTTCTGTTAGCCATGAACGGATCAACTAAGGAAAGGAACCTCTTGATATGCATCATTAGTGAGCCTAATTTTGTTGGTGTTTTTTCATTTACAGCCGACATGGAATTGAGACGCATGAAGTATGAGCTAGCTGATTTTGTAAATTAATGTTCAGACTATTTAATTCTTGCAACAACTAAGCCTAAAAGTCAACTAGTGTGAACCTGCTATGAAAATTGGGGTGTAGCCGTGTATCTTATCCGCAGTGATAAACTTGTGAATCAGACACAACACAAAGTGCTACCTGCTTTAAGCCTATTTTTTGACTCGTGACTATGATTCACACCCAAATATTTGAATAACAGCCTTTTTCTACCTGTGGGTGTGAGCTCTAGATTCATCCAATTATGAATAGAACGTTGATTGTTATGAATTGGATACATGTAGCATATTTTCTGTAATATAATTCTACATGAGGTCATATGTCTGAGTATTAGTGGGCGAAAGGTGGTGGGCGCCCGAAGCTGGGGCGCATGGAGGAGGTCCACCGGATGACACTAGCGGCGGGGTACGTCCTGCACTTGATGAAGTGGTAGCCAGAGCACTAGCGTTCCCCGGCTTAGACTTCATCTCAATCTCCTCAAGCTGGAGATTGTCACGGACCTCGACGAAGATAGGGAAGGGGTGCTGCCGCTTGAGGAGAGACGCCATGTGAGGAAACCGCTCGTTCAGTCCGCGAAGCATCTTGAGGACGAGGCTGCGGTCGGGGACGGCCTCGCCCAAGTCGCCTAGCGCATCGGCCATCGACTTGAGGCGAAGGTAATAGTCGGTGATGGAGAGGTCCCCCTAGATGAACGTGCGGAAATCGGCGTCAAAAATCATAGCACAAGTCTCCCGTTTACCTATGAACTGCTCCTGAAGCCCGGGCCCGATGGAACGAGCTGTGGGTATGCCTGTCGAGACGATCTCAATGAGATCGAAGGAGATGGTGTCGTGAAGCCAAGAGATGGCGGTGCAGTCCATATGGCGCCAATGAGGATCGACGACATCGGGATCCACGTCGGTGAGAACGTGATCGAAGAGCTCGTACTTGCCGAGGGCGTTGAGGAAGAGGGCCTTCCACCGATTGTAGTGCGGTGAAAGATTGTCGAGGACGATGGGATCATCGTCTTGATGTTGAGCACGACGATTGCTAGACTGTGGAGTGAAGCAGTGTCTTCAGACGCCAGAGGAGGAGGTCGTGGCTGTCAAGTCACGACGAACTTCGTCAGCTGCAGCAAGCAAGGCACGATGTGCCTCGTCGGCCGCTGCACGTGCACGTGCTGCCTCGATAGTGAGATGATTGGCCTCCGCAGTTAACCGGGTTAACTTAGTCACGAGGGCAACATCCTGTGCAGCTGCTTGGGAGTCATTGGCGCCGTCAACATCGGGGGCGCCTGTGGATGCCATCAGATCACAATCTAGATGGCTCACGCTCGGACCATGGGTGTCAGCGGTCGGACCATGAGCACGTATTGGCTAGGGTTAGGTGGACGACGCGGGCGGGCGCCACGCGTCGGGGCTGGTGGTTGGACCGCAACAGGCGGTGGTCGGACCGCGGGCAAGCGCCGCCTCGGGACGGCATCGACTAGGGTTAGGTGGATGACGCGGGCGGATGCCACGCGTGAGGGCTGGCGGTCGACTGCTACAGGGGGCGGTTGGACCGCGAGCAGGCGCCGCCTAGGGGCGGCGGCGACTGAGGTTAGGTGGACGACGCGGGCGGGCGCCATGTGTCGGTGGCCGTCTGACCGCGTTGAGCTGGCAGTTGAATTGCGGGGGGCGGCGCGCCTGGAAGACGGCGGCGCGGTGAGGGAAAGGAGGGGTTGCGCGGCCCTGGGGCATGGCGGCGGCTAGGATGCGGAAGAGAGGTCCTAGGAACGAAACCTTTGAGATACCATGATAGAATTAAGAGGGGAAATAATATATGAATTGATTAAACCTCCTGGAGTGAGTACATATTTATAGGGGTCAGGGGACCTCCCTTTGTACAATAGGCGAGGTGGTATTATTATTGACTAACAGGTGGATGGATGAAAAAATGTCTCTCATAAATCATGCCTTAATTTGTATTTTATTATGAAAAGTGAAACACGATGTGCAAAGCATAGACACTTTCAAGGTTCAACTCATTTCCTGGCATGCTATATTGTATCTGATGGTTATGCTCACTCGACACGGTGGCAGCAGTGCTTAATGTATTGTTGATTGCAAGATTTGGATGGGCTGTTTGAACCACTTATAGATGAGACTATGAGAGGAATAAATGTGAGATAACATGCTCCTGCTGACATCATGCATTCCATATTGTTAGACTCAGAACTATGTTCATTGCATGTTAAAGTGGGCACAATGTTTCCTTTTCAAAAAATAGAACAAATAAGTTGGTAGAAAGTCAGTCAAGCTTTATTTATGGTTTTATCATGTTCTGTATCTGTTGTATCTGGTAACTGGTGTTCCTGATTTGCAAGTGATCTTGTGCAAGAATGCGAGCAAGGCACAAATGGACAAATGCATTCATGTATTTGTGACTAGATTTTCCTGAACCTTTTCCAATCGAGCTATCAGGATAAACCACTGATCTGAACCATACTTTTAAATTTTTTTCTTTCTTTTCCATTTTTACCTTTTGTCACTTTTTGCTGGATCAATGCTATGTCTCCTTCAGCTACCTTATAAATAAGAGAACTAGGCACCACTTGTAATTTAAGAGTAGCTAGATAGATCCGAGTATTCAAAGCATAAAGTGGAGGGTTATGATAAGCTTAATTACTGACAGCTTGGAGCAATCACATGACTTACACGTAGATGTCTACAAACTCACATTGAAGATATGTTCGCCCGATGGTTCAACCAAGGACCTTGTGGCAAGCATTTGTTATGCGTATCTGAAGAAGGAATCATTCATATATTTTTTGACATTTTACAAATCTAATAGGATAGATTTAGTCTTTGCAGATATTTAGGCACAATTGTCAATTAAGTACACTGCATCAAGGCAGTAAGAGACCGTTTGTTTCTCTTGATGACAAGATCCTCCTACAAGATTACATGCATGTTGTGATCAAAGAAATTAGCACCTAGGAACAACTAGGTAACTTTGTATTAAGAAGATGATGCACGCCCAAATCTGAGAACAAAAGAACTGGAACCTTGGCGTTGGGTGTATACACTCATACCGATTAGTTGAGTCAAGCTCAGGTCCAGACAACCGCAGGTTCCGTCACTGTGGTATTGGGCTCTAATCTAGGCAGTCACATCCTTAAATCCACATGGCTTAATACGTGTATACCACATAAGTCTCATTATTAATAGCCACATTGAAGAAAGGTGCTTCTTTATATTTTTTAATCATCCCATGGTCATACTGCAGAATATGTTTGGTACTATTATTTTTGTCGTCGTTTATGGCACACTGGTCAATGAGGTGTTGAAAATCGTTGAGTATGATTGCGCGTGTCGGCACCGTGTGAAATAAGCATGCATGCATCTTTGCAGAGGAAGCAATACTGATAATTTATGCAAATTCTTCATAGATAACATGTTTATCTTTATTAATACGTGTCACAATTGCTTTTTGTCAAGTAACCACTGATTCAACGGGTGCTTTACCCAGTAGGATTGCTGTTGATGGCCCAAGCAATTGTAAGGTGACAAATCAGCGTCCATTTTGCTAGATGGATCTGGTTCACACAAAGTGGAGGGAATCAAAACTGGATAGTGAACTACTAATCTATGAGTTGTGGGTTCTGAAGGAATATATAGCTGCTCAATTTACTTTGCATTTAAGTTTAGATGATTCCTTTTCCTTTTTCTTAGTATTGTGTGCAGCCCTCCTTATCTCTCTCAATTTGAGCTATATAGTTAATCATGTTGCTGCAGCTGCATATTTTAATTTTTAGTTTCCGTGCTTTATCCATGGATTTCTTAATGCCTATACTGTGTAAAGGATACACATAAGTCGATTCAAGGTACAATGGTTAACTTATGTAGCATCTCTTCATGCAGTTATATGATTGAATTTCCGTATGTGAAAAAGAATGTCACCGAAACTCTGCACAAGAGGTCTTCATGTATTTTGTTTTGTTTGATGCAGGGGCTAATATGTCTCTAAAGAAACATTAATCTCATCATACCAGAAACGTGAATTTATTGTGTGTTTTGCGTGGATCAGTTCTTCACCCAGGTCCTGCAAAGTCATGAATCCACTAATAGAGGTTATGTAGCTAATCACTGCTTGAATGTGTACAACCCATGATAACCTTGCCTGAAGAGGATGCAAATTATGTAACTCACAAGTAGCTCGGGCGATTTTTTTCTTTTTTAATCCTCATGCTTCTTTTCTCGAACCAGACAAATCAGAGATTTATTTTATATACAATTCTGATCACTATCCTTGCATATGCACTTAACATATAGTATAATTATTAATTATGCAGGCAAGAGATGGTGCTACGCGTGGCCCTCTGATTCCCCTGTGAAACCCACTGAGAGACGATCCAGTTGGCACAAACAATGAAGCTTCCAATTGCGCACCTTGTAACTTTGCCAAGGCTTTTGTCTCAATTGGCTGGCAAGGACGAAAGGTGCAGCGTATCATGTCAAATAAAATAATTCACACCATATTATTGGTCTTGCAGAGCCTATAAATACTTCAGCACGACCCCAGCTTGTGAATCTACTTGAGGCAGACTATAAAGCACTAGGAACCTACTGGACTATAGCCTAGAGTGCAACACATCTGCACAAGCGTCGACCTGAAGAAAGAGCTTCATCATCATCATCATCATCCAAACACCAATCTAGTGTTGACATGGAGTACTCAAGAAGGACGCTGCTGCACACTCCATTCTCTGGGCACCCGTCTGGTCCTAATAGCCAGCCCGTGACCGGAGCCACGCCCGAGGATGGCGGGGCTCCGGGAAGCAACTTCGACGCGAACGTCGTTATGATCCTAGCCGTTCTTCTGTGCGCACTGATCTGCGCGCTCGGGCTGAATTCGATAGTCCGTTGCGCGCTGCGGTGCTCGAGCCGGCTGGTGGTGGACGACCCCGAGCCAAACCCGATGGCACGGATGGCGGCTCAGAGCGGGCTGCTGAGGAGGAAGGCCCTCCGAGCCATGCCGATCCTGCTCTACTCGTCCGGGTTGAAGCTGCACGCCGCCAACCCGATGTGCGCGATCTGCCTCTCCGACTTTGAGGCCGGGGAGCACGTCAGGGTCCTCCCCAAGTGCAGCCACGGCTTCCATGTCAGGTGCATCGACCGGTGGCTGCTGGCGCGGTCGACATGCCCGACATGCCGGCAGTCCCTGTTTGGTGCGCCGCAGAAGGCCTCTGGCTGCACCGAGGTGATGGTGAGCCCGGCCACGCCTGGGCCTGTCCACCCTGTTCTTGTGCCACTGGGACCTGAAGGCTTCGCCACTCCTTATGATTTTTAAGAGTGTTCCGTCAGCCTATATAGCTGTTACATGAAGGATAAGAATCGAGGAAGAGTAGAACAGGAGTCTGTGTTCCATCCATAGATGTTACTGCCAAACTGGCCTGTACATTGTGTAGTCTTCAGTAGCAAAAAAGGTTGTTCAGATTTGCTCATCAGTTTGTTATTTCCTACGTTAATGCAAAATACCAGGTGCTGCTGCCGGCCTTTGCATAATGCATGCCACATTTCAAAATTTTACATGTGAATTTCAAAAGTGGAGGAAAGGCGTGATTTAGGCAGGTGCTGCGCACCACTATCATGATTATTGGAGATCACGCTTCAGCTGCGAAGGTTCACGTTTGAGTGGGAGCGGCATATTCTACAGCCATTACGAAGAGATCAGGCCCTGTAAGTTGTACTCGGACTTGTACGTGCCCCCAGAATTGAAAGGTGGGCTCATCCCCAACTACACCAGCTGATGCACATTGGCTGGGCCTGAAATGCGCCGGCGACACGGTAACCTCGGATTGGCCAGTTCTAAACGTGATTGCACACTTGTGCTTTTTTTTCTTCTGTTTGCTTTAAAGCGTGCCTTTAATTTGGAGAATCAGCTTGCTCAGTTGGTGTTGTCCCCTCGTATGAATAGACGGCAAATACGATAACAAGAACTTTGGATCGTGGCGTGCTCTGTGTAAAGAAAAAACCTTCAGGATGCCCACTGAACGGAAAGAAAGATATGTAGGTCCTTTTCAGAACTTAAATGGTTCTTTCAGACCAGACGCACTTCCACATAGCAAATTGCTACTACGAAGAATTATTTTCTTCTTTTGAGGAAAGGTTATGCATGGAAGTGTAATGCATTATTGTGATCAAGAATTTTGTAACAGTGGTAGAGTGATTTGTTGAAAGTCAATTTAAAAAAATTTGATTGTCAATAGCAGAAATTAAAAAAATATTAATAAGCGTAAATGACATTACAAGGTGCACAGTTAAAATTACTATTATAATAAACTAATTTTATTTTTTTGGAACGAATGAATGGATCCAAAATTCCAAACCCAGCCATGTGTCATTCCGTGTTTCATCTTCTCAAGCAACCGGGAGAAGAGAGCCGGCCGCCGTTAGAAGGACGAAGGGCAGAAGCTAGTTATCGCAGGCTAATAAAGAAAGCAGGCAAGGTGGAAGTTGTATCGCGTCATGGCAGGCAGGTAGGCAGAGGAGGCCGTGATTTAACTCTGGCCATGTCGGCTCGTCTTTTGTTCCGGGTGTTGCTCGGCACGAGACACGTCTATACCTTTCGGCCGTTCCCGCGCCTCCAGAATGGGCCATACAAACGCGTTTCACTGTTGGGCCGGCCAGTGAGCAGCTTCTGTATTAATAATAATAAAAATAGGTAAAATGAAAATAACTATCAGATGGGCCCTACGATCCGGCTGAAACAGAGACAACCGTCCTGGAGTACTATAAACAATACTATAAAATAGACTACGAATAGTGATACTATAAATTTAAAGTGTTACTGTACATACTATAAAACACTCGTACTAGTTAACGGTGGATGCATATCCTATTTTGATGGTATAGAACATATGATATAGAAGCATGATAAGCGTGAAAACTGTAATATAAGGTGGAGAATCTTAATATACTATGATTATAAAGAATATTATTTTAAAATAATAATTTAGAGTATGATAGGTGTTGATAGTCTTCCTGCTAAATGCAGAGAGGCCATCGTACCATCGTCTCCATCCGACGGTTGAAGCCGACCCACCTCTCCCCCGCCCCACGCCTGCCTCCTCCAAAAAATTTCGCGATCCTGCCTCCACCACCGGGTCCTGTTACCTGTCACTTGAGGGGACACGAAACATCCGTTCGACCACCACCATGTGTACTCTCTTGTCCCAGTATGTACGAAATTTTTAGAACCCCCCTAGGAGAAAATAGCAATGCAAGCGAAAGGTTGATATGCCTCTGATTCATGAAATGCTTACATTTTGAGATAATTTTTAGGATGAGACAATTTGAAGATTGAGCTCTTTATTTTCCAGACAAAATTTGAACTCCGGAAGTGCATACATTTCTCAAATAAAAAAGAGCTAGCTCTTGTTGTTTGCAAAATAAACCAAACAAATGTCCCACTGGTCATTTAACACTGGAACAGATCAGCGTTTTCGGTTGTTTCTTCAACACAATTATGCACCGCTTTAATTCAAGTTACATGGAATAGACCTGGCGAACCAAAATCGCTAGTTCCACTCCCGTAACAAGAAACTGGTTCCCTAAAAATGGATAAGAAACTGATTCAAACCGACAAATAATCAGAAAGTAAAAGGTTCAAACTAACAAATAATCACAGAATCAAGAGGTGTAAAGACATGATAAAATTATTCATTGCCGTTTACTCAGCAGCTCTCTGGCCAGACAACTTGCTGTCAGAACGTAATGAAAACACAACAGAACTGTTTGTGTACAGAAAATAATGTACCCCAAGACTGTAAACATATTCATAAATTAGAGTATACATCTAATGTCAATAAAAGGAAAAAGAATACTCAAGTCCCTGACAAAAATCACATATTGAAACATCACTCATGTCGAAGAAAAAAAAATCATATATTCATGAGCCAGAGTAATTACAACACTAACAGCATCTTCTTCAATTTCCAATGGTAAGATCTTAACAGCCCAGATGCTCAAGCGGCCTGCTCTGAGTAGTCTCTTTGGAATTGGATTTAGAGATAGAGTTCACTGCGTCAGACAATACTCGGCACATCTCCAGCCCAGCAACAAACTGCTCGTGACCACCGTGTTCTAATGCAATCCACTAAAGGTGCATGTTGAGAAGTCTGAACTGGTGGAGCTAGAGAAAGAACACTGTCATCCATGCTGCCACTAGTTGATGCACTTACAACCTCAGCTAGGTACCGGTCCTGTGTCCACCTTGGTGGGACAGTGACATTTAGCTTGCATAACCTAGGTCTCTGAGTAGGACTTGAGCCACCTATACTGGCATTACCATTCAGCACAGACTTGGCAATTCCATTGAAGTGATAGATGGTGAATTGCTTCTTGCCCATAAGGCCAGTTGGATCCTTCATGCCTCCGGCCCTTTTATCCAACTGTAGCAGTGCCTGCCAGAATTCACTCCATACTATAATGCCGGCATTACATAGGTCCTCAAGCTTATCAGAAGGGAAATTTATGTCAGTATCCCTGAGAACTTGTTGAAATCCTTCGACACTAATAAAGCCTCCACCACCACTTTGATCTTGCGAATCAAATGCCCTCCTGATCTTGGATTCACGTTCTTCCAGCTCGTTCTCTTCCTGAACGTTGGGGTTTAGCGCAAAAAGGACAGTGTAATGACTTTCACTTCCCACAACCCATATTGGCCATTTCGGACACTTCAGATACTGACCAACCTTGCACAAATTTAATGATTCCAGCAGGGTAAGAAAGCCAACTTCAACACTGTTCGGTATGCCCTTCAAGGACATTCCACCACCAAGATCCATCTTGCCATCAAATACATTTGGGACAGCCTCTCCACAGAGTAATAAATTCACAATTTCCTGCAAAAGAACAAATAGGCTATATCTTTGGTTCACCTGCAGTGCACAATGATAAAAATGCATAGAAACTAAAGAATGCTATTGTATCACAAGAATTATACTGGCAGATAACTTGATAGGTTCAGTATAAGTGTATCAAATTTACAAGCGGCACATTAGTGCAGACACCATACTACAACAAAAAAAGTCTTTTTGTCCCAAGCAAGTTGGGCAATGCTAAAGATGAAACCTACAAGAATCAGCAACCACCAAGAAAAGTCGAAAAAACTAAAAGAAGACAAAAGGAGAAATAAAAAAAGAAAGAAAAAACTAGGTTATGGTAAAGAAAGGTGGGGCAATGGCCAAAGTCATGGTTAGATTGTTAGTTCCACGTGTTCCCATCCATAAATAGCTCCCTGACGATACTTCAATTCGTCATTTCTCCCTTTACCGACTCTCATGTCAAGTTTGGTCTTCCTCACCTCTCTTTACATTATCAGGGTGGCTAATGTATGTCTAAGAAAGGAAGTACCTAGTGCCGAAGGCTCCCACACATGTAGGGTCTGGGGAAGGGTTATTTCTAGACAGACTTACCTCTGCTTTTGCAGAGATACTGGTTCGAACCAAAAACCTCAGGACACAAGTGGAGACACACTACCACTGCACCAGGTCCGCCCTTCTCAAAATGGGCGTACCCAGTACCGAAGGCTCCCACCTATTATGGGGTCTGGAAAAGGGTTATTTCTAGACAGCCTTACCCCTGTTTTTGCAGAGAGGCTGGTTCGAACCCAAGACCTCAGGACACAACACTACCACTGCGCCAGGTCCGCCCTTCGTATGTCTAATGTGTAAAATACCTGTGAAGCATGCCCAAACGGGGCAGTGACCAGTGGCTGACTTGGATCATCCCGGTCTGCTTGAATATGTTCCTGTACTCCAAAGAGACACATAGTAAGAAAATGAAAATAATGATCACGTGCTTTGAGATGTCCATCTATCATCTATGAACAACAGAAAGAAAATGCCGATGGGCATTCAGGAGAGGATTGTTTCTGATAAGAGACAACTATTTATTAAAACCCAGCTCTTTCTAAAGCGGCTAATAATTAGCCATCCAGAAGAACCAGAATTGTATATAGCACCTGAAAGGAACTCAGAAGAACCTACAAGCAGCCACAATCTTTTGAATTATTGTTGTCACATCGTTCGTCAGATAAGGCAATTCATTTATTTTTTTCTTGTGTTACTCCATTAGCAACTTTAACCACAAAATGCAACCACAATTTTCTCCGACAATTATGCAGAGTATTGAGTATACACCTAAAGTTTCCACTAGGTCTCTGTGCTAAGTCAGGCAAACAAAAATTAACATAGTCCACAAAAGGTTGAGAACTTGAGTGTGTGACATACCAGTCCTCGCGAGAATAAAGCAGAAATAAGAAATAACATGGCACCTAATCGACTTTCAAACAGAGGAACATTTGCCAAAAGTATGTCAAATGCATCCTTCCTCAGAGTAACTGTACTTATTCTTAGAACTTTCTGCAGATCCATTGCTGATTCAACAGAAAGACCTTCCAAAACTGCATCAATTTTCTGCAAAAAAGTTCCATTAGAGCATTAGTCACCATCCAAGTATATCACAAGCTTATATTAGCGGATAAGCTCACAAGCTACTTACTCCATGATTGACAGATGCAATGGATGCTATAACAGCTCTTTCCCCAGTTCCGCATAAAAATAGAATCTCCACCATAGCATGAACCAATGCTCTAAGAAAATAACAATAAATTTAGTATAAAGAATAAATCTCAAGTAGATTAGTGCATATTCTATTAGGTGTACTGTTACATGATAAAATATCTGGGTGTTTGTGCTGCTACTACAAAAGACAAATGATAATGCAATGATATTAATTGTATCGATTGGCAAGTGAAGCTAGCTGTCAGCCTATTGTGAGATAACTTAACAAACTTGTGTGTATCATCGATTTCAAATGCTGATCTCTCATAAAAAAGATGCATAGTTTCTGGGGTCCCACAAATTAAGGAAAGTGGTTAACATGGAGGTTTTGGATGCGGCGATAGAAATCAAGAGGGTAAGGACATCCTAGACTTTGCCGTAGCCTATGATCTGTTGATAGCTAACACCCTCTTTAGGAAGAGACAATCTCACCTAGTGACCTTTAGTAGTGCCCAACACTCTAGCCAGATTGACTTTGTCCTCACTAGGAGAAAGGATAGACGGGAGTGTCTAGATTGTAAGGTGATCCCGGGGGAGTGTGTTGTGACACAACATAAGCTTGTGGTAGCTGACTTTCGCTTCCATACATGTTCTTTGCGGGACAAAGGTGTCAAAATCACAAGAACAAAGTGGTGGAAGTTGAAGGGAGAATCACAAGAATCCTTTAAAAATAGGGTGATCACAGAAGGACCCTGGGCAGAAAATGGAGATGCAGATAGTATGTGGATGAAGATGGCAACTTGCATTAGGAAGGTAGCTAGTGAGGTGTTCGGTGTGACAAAGGGAAAGAAACTTATAGATAAAGACACTTGGTGGTGGAATGAGGATGTACAAAAGGCCATTAAGGAGAAGAAGGAGTGTTACAAGAGTTAGCATAATGATAGAAACGCAAGCAACATGCTTAAGTACAAAGAGGCTAAGAAGAATGCAAGGCGGGTTGTGAGTAAGGCAAGAGGACAAACCTATGATAAGTTATATGAGAGACTAGGGACAAAAGAAGGTGAAAAAGACATATACAAGGTAGCAAAAATCCGCGAGAGAAAGATGAGGGATCTCAATCAAGTTAAATGCATCAAAGATGAGACTGACCGCATTCTAGTGAAGGATGAAGAGATTAAGAATAGATGGCGTGATTACTTTAATGGGCTATTCAATGATGGGAATGAGAGCACTATGGTTGAGTTGGATGACTCCTTTGATGACTCCAACAGGCGGTTCGTGCGGAGGATACAAGAGTTTGAGGTTAAGGAGGCCTTAAAAAGGATGAAAGGAGGAAAGGCCCTCGGCCCTGACGATGTCCCTATTGAGGTGTGGAGATGTCTTGGGGACGTCGCAATAGTATGGCTCACAAAGCTATTCAACCACATTTTTCGGTCAAACAAGATGCCTGAAGAATGGAGGAAAAGTATATTAGTACCTATCTTCAAAAATAAAGGAGATATTCAAAGTTGTACTAATTATCGAGGTATTAAGCTTATGAGTCATACTATGAAGCTTTGGGAGAGAGTGATTGAACACCGCCTGAGGAAAGTGACCAATGTCACTAAAAACCAGTTTGGTTTTATGCCTGGGAGGTCTACAATGGAGGCGATTTTCTTGCTTCGTCAGCTTATGGAGAGATATAGGGAGCAGAAGAAGGACTTGCATATGGTGTTCATCGACTTGGAGAAGGCGTACGACAAGATACCAAGGTCAGTCATGTGGTGGGCACTAGAGAAACATAAAGTGCCAACAAAGTACATTACCCTTATCAAGGATATGTACAATAATGTTAGGACAAGTGTGCGCGTAAGTGATAGTGAGACTGATGCATTTCCTATCACGGTAGGATTACATCAAGGATCAGCTTTGAGCCCATACATCTTTTCCTTGGTCATGGATGAGGTGTCGAAGGATATACAAGGGGATATCCCTTGGTGCATGCTCTTTGCTGATGATGTAGTGCTGGTAGATGAAACTAGAGATGGTGTTGATAAGAAATTAGAGTTATGGAGACAAACCTTAGAGTCCAAGGGGTTTAGACTTAGTAGGACCAAAACCGAGTATATGAGGTGCGACTTTAGTGGTGTTGGTCGTGAAGAGGGAAATGTTAGTCTACAAGGACAAATAGTACCTAGAAGGGACTCTTTCCGATACTTAGGATCAATGTTACAAAGCAATGGCGATATTGATGAGGATGTTTGCCACAGGATCAAGGTAGGGTGGATGAAATGGCGACAAGCCTCTGGAATCCTATGTGATAGGAAAGTCCCACAAAAGCTAAAAGGGAAGTTCTATAGGACGGTGATCAGACCCGCGATGCTCTATGGGGCGGAATGTTGGCCAACTAAACGGCAACATGTCCAACAAATGAGTGTCGCGGAGATGCGCATGCTACGGTGGATGTGTGGGCACACGAGAAGAGACCGAATAAGGAATGAGGCGATTCGTGATAAGGTAGGGGTGGCGCCGATTGAAGAGAAGTTAGTCCAACATCGGCTTAGGTGGTTTGGACATATCCAACGGAGACCTCCAGAAGCACCGGTTAACAGTGGGATTTTAAGAGGTAGAGAAAATATTAGGAGGGGTAGAGGACGACCAAGGTTGACCTGGGAGGAGGCGGTAAAACGAGATTTGAGAGATTGGAATGTATCCAGAGACTTAGCTCATGATAGGACCGCATGGAAAGTAGCAATTCATGTGCCAGAATCGTAGTCTTGTTTTTTTCTCTTTTTCTTTTCTCTTTTTCTTTTCCTTTTTCTTATTTCTTTTCTCTTTTCTCTTTTTCCTTTTCTTTTTTCCTTTTTTTTCTTTTTTTTCCTTTTTTCCCCTTGTTCTCATATCTCTTCCTCTGTTTTACTTCATTGATATTGGGTTTCATGTCTAGCTGACCCCAACAGGCTTGGGATAAAGGATTGGTTGTTGTTGTTGTTGTTGTTGGTTAACAGAATACAAAACATTGAACATATTAGTCACTAGATACCATCAACATTTATATAATGACCAAAAGAAACCACCTTGTCTTTCTATCATCAGTTAGAGAAGAAAAATCATCCCCCGCAGCCAAAGAGGTCTGGTAGAAGCATTTTTGTCCTAGAGTATACAAAGGGTCACTGACCTCTGGATTACTCAACTCATCAGGAAAAAACAGAAGGTACTTAAGGACATACGCCTGCGAAGAAATTATAATGAAGTTACTATCAGAAACGTCAAGCAATAGGAGATCCCCAGTAGATAGCAAAAGTAAATAGTTAGATTTTCGACAAAACAGCAACAGAGTTATTTAAAATCAGATCAAGGTAAGATCATACAGAAAAGGGGTACATATGTTTGGAAAGCCATTCTGGTTACCAGTAATTAAAATTTTGACATAACAACATAAATGTTTGAACTATCTCTTACATATGCCTGTCGGGACTACGAAATAAAGATATTTTGGATTTCTACTATCTGGATGACTACAAGGGATGCTATGAAGTTTAATGTGGAGTCACTAATAATGTTCAGGTAGTTCACAAGATAAAATTTCAGTTCAAGTAACAATGGAACTTTAAAATGTGCTAAAAATGGAAAGGGCGCACTCAATTATTGTAGTAAGGGATAATAAGGAAAATTGTACCTGCACGGTAGCTAAGACACCGCAGGGGCCTCCTTCATGTTGTACGAGTCCCATAGTTGTTTCTGGGTCAGAGCTAAACCTGCATGCGTTTTCGGCAATAATAAGACAAAAGAAGACTATATATATAGCATTCAGTTCTGCATTGAAAGCATGATATGGTTTGCATTGTTGTGCATAATAATAGTAAATATGTTTCCCAGACAATCAGAGGGCTGAAAGTAAATTTAAGGAGGCAAAGATCTACGAAACGATCAAAACACCCCTCATAGTCGTCCCGCTTTTTATGGAAACGGGGTTACTTGACACTAGGCAGCACTCATATGTGCTTAATTATAGATACCCAAGGGAGAACAGTAAAAAAAGGCAAAGCAGTAAAATCATACAACAACAATAACAATAAAGCCTTTGTCTCAATCACGTTGAGGTAGGCTAGATATGAAACCCAAACTGGGTTTCATATCCATATGAATGGCTGGTTTTGATGCTGGCTCGCCAAGCCTATCACAACCCTCCTCCTTTACCGGGCTTGGGACCGGCTATACCTAGAAAGGCATAGGCGGAGTTAAAGCGGTAAAATCATAGCTGGATTTAAACATACGCCTGCATGCCTGCAGAAATATAAAAGAGAATTGATTGCCTAATAATTAGCAATGCACGGTGTAGTAACGCCTCTGTTCTCGACCAACATTAATTGAGTTGCATTCTAGGTCACATTCTAGACCTAGACTTGAGGACAGTTAAGTATGCCTACATGCTAAAGGTACAAGCCCACCATAGATTATCTCAGACACACACACACACACCACGTTCAATTATCAGCACCATACTCACAAAGGAACAATTACTGCCCATACATGCTACAATTGCAGTCTAATCATCCTTTCCTTACAGAACTGACACCCAACAAGTCTACAGGGGCAATATAAAACCTCAGCCTTCTGAGTAAATTGCAACAGTTATTATTGTTTCTAGACGCAGTCCAAATTCCCACCAGAAATAGAAATGAGGTGAACCAGCAAACTGAATTTTTTGTGGCAGACTAGCTACAACGTCAGAGCAGAAACATCCTAATCAGATTTTAGCCCTATAAGCTCCAATACCCAGATGAAAGCCACTAATCTCGCACTAAAAGCCACACGTTACATGCATATGAAAGAGACAGTAACACCCGAGAAAAACTTACCTGATGCCCTGATTGCTCCATTGCGCCAAGACCGCCTTTGAGACCCCTTCCCCAAACACCATTGCCCAGAGCTTCTCAGCGACGTCCAGAGGCAGCTCCTCCCCTTCCTCTCCCGCCTCCTCCTCCTCCACCTCCACTTCCTTCGCTTCCCCCTCTGCTTTCTCCATAGGTACTACGGTTGGTTTTGGCTCTGGCTTCTCCTCCTCCTTGGTGGGCACAAGGACGGGAGCTGTCTCCGCCGCCAGCGGAGAGGACCGCGCAGCGGAGGGCGAGGCGGTCGCGCGGAGGCGTTTCTCGGCGGCGGCCGCCATGAGCTCGCGCTGCTTCCGGCGCGCCTCCGCCTCCGGTGACTCCGCCGTGGCTGACGGGGGCGGTTTGCTGCGCTTGGGATCGGGCTGCGCCGGTGGGGTGCCCTGGAGGCTCATGTGGAGCGCCAACCGGAGCTCCTCGTCCTGCTCCCAATCCCCCATTGGAGCTAGCTCCCGGCGCCGAACCCTAGGCAGATCGACCCGGCCCGAACGGTTTGGCGCTTCCGCCCCGCCGTCAGAGGTCCCGAGCCAGGAACAGGAGAGCGACGCGACAGGAAGGTGGAGTCTGGTTACAGCGCATTGAGATCCGGGAAGCGGCGGCGCCGAGGTGGCGGCGTATTTGTAGGGGGGGGGGGCGGTCGTCGCGGCCGGCGAGGCGACAGGGATGTGGTGGGCACGGGCCGTGTCAGAAAATGTGAAGTGCTAGCTCGTCTCCGGGGACTGCTCTCTGCGCTGCCCACTCTCGCAACGTTCCGCACGGCAGATCTATGACTCGTGGGACCCAGATAGGAGCTGGTTGCTGATGGTAGCGTATCACCGTGTGACATCGAGGCGGCTGCTGGAGTTTTGTTTCCTGCTTTGGAATTTGGACGTCGAGTGGCTGTAGACGATAATAGCCTCCGCCGGAATGCTTGTCGGCTTGTACCTCTGGATGACCCGTCTGCAACGGTAAGAAGCATACGCGTACAGGGTGACCGTCGCGCAAATTCTCCGTGTAAAATATTTTTGAGAGAATAACAAGGGCACTTGTTTTACCTTTAGAGCTAGTGTGAATATTAGGTGTATTAGCCTTGTTTATTCTTGATCTTATGACGAGAACTATACTGATTAAGAGTTAGTGATTGAGCTTATGTGGATCACACACGTTTAACTCGCTCACCTGCTCTCTCTCGGACACCCTCGAGCTCACCTAGCCATCTAAGCCACGCCACACACTCGCACTCGTACGCCCATCTAAGCCACGCCACACACTCGCACTGGTACGCAGTCATGCTATTAGGCTGGCCGCACGGGAGCCGCTAGCCGCGACTGGCCTGCATGCGTAGTGGCCGCGCAGGTAGCGGTCGCCTGCAGCGGTACTAGAGTGGCCGACGCTAATTCACAGGCGGTGTTTCTGAGAATTAGCCGGTGGGCTGTAGCACCGGTAAAGGAGAGAGAAGAAGAAAAAGAAGAGGAAGAAAGGAAAGGAAAAAGAAAAAGAAAAAGAAAAAAAGAGAAGGAAAAAGGAAAGGAAAAAAGGAGAAAAGAAAGGAAAAAGAAAAAAATTAAAAAAAAAGTAAAGGGAAAAAGAAGAAAAGTGAGAATAAAGAAAGCAAAAAATAAATTTATTGATTTTTATAAGTTGTAATTATAGTATTACTAATATAAAATAATTATATGAAATATTTTAAAATATGAGATAGTTGTATTATCTAATATAAAATCGTTGATAGTTGATATAGAGGTCTGATTTAGAGGTGAACGAGTGTAGGGAATTGAGAGTTGACTGTAAAAGACTGAAAGTTTTCTTATAGAGGTCTGATATAGAGGTCCACCAGTGCGAACAGCCTTACACCGTTATCACAATCATCATTGAGTCGTTGCTGAGCCAGCTCTGTTCAACTTGAGCTCACTCCCACACCACCTGATGTACTTGTCGTCAGCGAGCCCGCCTGAGCCGTCAAGTCGTCCAGAGGTGTCGTCGAGGTTATTGTCTTGAGGTTCCGGCAAATCTTGACTCCCACAGGAAGTCGATCAATTTACAATGATCACAACCGTCGTAATTTACGATGATTTTTTTTTTATTTACGACGGTTTCTGACCGTTGTAAATTAATCGATTTCCTGTAGTGAGCTTAGGGTCACCACATACTTGTTGCACCAAACTGATTTTACTAACATCATTTTACTTCTGTATTCTTAATTCTCATCCTACTACAAACCATTTTGATATAATAATATGTAAGGAAGAGATGATTTACCAATTTTATAAGGAATGATTTCAATGTTCTTAAAATAATCAACATGTGTCCTTTTGATTGCATTCATATATCATTGTATTTATCATGTAACTAGTGCATGTTGTCACATGCTAGAAATACAATAACCTATAACTTGACAATATAGCTTGTTTTTATATTGCATGCAAAAGAAGATTGATAACATAAAATGTGGATGATAATATGTTTGTATACTTATATTATATTGATTTTTAATTTTTATAGCAATTTCTTCTGAGGTGGGACTAACAAGTTCAACTAACAATAATCACACCATATGCAAAGGATAAATCAGGCATTACTCGGAAGTTTCATGATTCAATATTAGTTCAACCTCGACAAACAATCAACATCTTTTCGCCTACAGACTTGTGAAATTTTAAATTTGTTCTCATTTGTTGGATGATAACGGTTGCTTGTGTTTTCTAACTTAGATAACCACCTTTCAGTTCTCCCTTCTCTTCACACAAAAAGGAAAATGGTAGATTCCAGTCAATTAAATTCTTGGGTTGTTTTTAGTAGATAATTTCTAATTGTCGATTCGAGATCAAACAAGACTCAAGTCTTCTTATTTTGAATGACATTGTTCATCTTCCTCCTTTGAATCAATGATGTGCCGTCCTACCACCCTTCCGTCATTGTCTCTCACGGTAAGGACACCTTGGGAGCTATGCCCACCGTCTCACCACCCTATCGCCGGGTTTTGTACTCTTCCAGCGCCAACCATGCCTACCTCCCATCTTCGACATGTAAACTCCTTTAAGGATGTGTTTGGTTTGAAGTCAAATTTGGATTAGTCAGGATAATTTTTCTGTACTAGACATCCAAGTTGATATTTGGTTTGATTGATTGGATGATCCAGTTTTTTGTTAGGTAGGTTGCATGAAAGATGGATGAATTGGATTATTCAAATTGATGTTTCACATGATACTAATTATTTATATACTAATTACCATATTAATAGTATATATTAATATTAATATAAATATCATAATAATAATTACTAATCAACAACAAAATAGACTAATTATCACTAATTACACTACTAACAAGTATACTTGACGAGATGGATGAGCTCATCCAACAAATATTTCTGGATCACTACATCCAACATCTGTAGGAAATATTGCCCAAAGCTGAATGACTCTATCGGGCCGTCCGTGAAGTAAACACTATACTAAATCATCTAATACATGCCAATCCAATACAATAAAAAACCAAACACATCCTAAAATTTCAGTACCGATTTTCAAAAAAAAAAGTTCCTCACCGAGCCAGCGACAAGTCCAGCCAGACCAGCCCGCTCCGATCCCTGTAGATTCAAGACCATCAGACTGTCCGCACCCGTGTATCGGGCCGGGTACCAGACTAGAAATGTGGCGTCCGATCTGTTTTTTCATCTGCACCGGCGTACTGGGCAGAGTACTCCAATCACCCGTTTTCAACAGGGCGACGCTCGGGTGGGAGTATACTCCATGCCCTCCTCCACCAACCGCCAGTCTCTTGCGTGCTTGGAGGGAAGGAGACGGCGCGCTCCCGCGACCGACAACCGACTAGGCACGACGGTGGGCCGCGGGAAGAGGGGTAGGGGCGCAGCGATAGCGAGGACCAAGAGAGCCTGAAGGAAGGAAGAGCTCCGCGGCGGAGATGACGGATCTGCAGGCAAGAAGAAGCAACTCGGCGGCACGGGAAGGAAGCGGCGTTGGGGACCCAGCTCGACGGCAGCTTCGTCGTGCGACTCCAGTGCGACATTGATGAACAAGCGTCGCCGCAGGTATGGATTTCGGAACCCTAATGGATGCATTCTATACGGGGATTGAAGGCTAGGGTTCGATTTGGTACTTGTTGGCTTCGATTTGATACTTCTAGGGTCGGAGCTTTTGATAGGCACTTTATTGGCAGCCGATTTTAGGTGATTTTATCTCTGATTCCTTTGAGATGCATTCTGTACGGGGATCGAAGGCTAGGGTTCAATTTGGTACCCGTTGGCTTCGATTTGGTACTTGTAGGGTCAGATCTGTTTCTACGCACTTCACTGGCAGCCAATATTTAGGTGATTTTGTCTCTAAATCCTTTGAATCGATTAGGGTTTGGTACTGTGCTTCCGGATTAGTATGTGAGTAAAATAAATCGCGGTGCTATGGCTGCTCCACATTTTTGTATGCCAACTGTGATGAGCTGAAAACTTATGACCTGTTTTGTGCATTGACATGTGCTGTGCAAGATTGAAATATGTGTGAAACCTGTTTAAATTGTGTTACAAATGCAATATCCTCAGGGTGATGTTAGGTCAGTACTAACCACAGGGTGTGCTCATCTTGAATGCAACATAAACATGGTCTTTTATCCAGTGAATTGAAGTTGATAACCCTAGTTAACAGAAACCTAGTGATGATGTTTTCAGTTGCTGTCATTGATGGTTATTAACATAAGGGATATTCTCATTTCTGTGTTTGGACCATAGTTTATGTGCAGTAATAGTAAGTACTTGGGGAGTTGGTTACTACCCCAATTTTCTTCATGTTACAACCCCAAGTTGGATGTTTCTTTACTGCTCCCATTGTTCTTTTTTTGGATGGATCCGAGAGACACATACAACAACAATCCAGCCGTCAACGAGTACATGGGTGCATTCTTTTATCCACCAATGGAAACCTTCCTGCAGGTGTACCCATTCACAGGTGAGGGCCAGGAGGGTGGAGGGCCTTCGAACCCCGGTGTCCAAGACAAGGGATAATGGAAGAGCAAAGTAGGGTCCAGGGGCCGAAGAACACTATTTTTTGCCCTGACGAAGATGTGTTCTTTGTTAAGTCATACCTTGAGATTAGCTGTGACCCGATGACAAACACGGGTCAGAGGAAAGAGAGTTTTGGGGGTCGTATCCTAAAGCAATACAACCAGAAGATGGGGCACTATCCGAAACGAACCGTGCGGTCCCTCCAAAGCCGGTGGGAGTTCATCAAGCAAGAGGTTGGCAAGTTTGCTGGTATTTATGCCAACGAGGTTCGCAATAACGCTAGTGGTACGAACGATGCTGACACAGTATGAATTTTACTGCAGTTCTATTTTTCAGACTTGTGAGGATATTTATTATGTTTCATTGTTTATTTTGAATCCTGTTATTTGTTATCCATAGAAAACTTGTGCTGGTGTTACGTATGCTGAGGTGAATAAGGGTTGTTTTCCATTGCTTCACTGCTGACTGATAATGGAAGACGAGCTGAAATGGATGGACACAAGGCACGTGAGGGACAACCAAAGACCCAGCCAACCGGATTTCATTTCTACTCAACTGAACATAGATTCCAACACCGTAGATGAAGCACAGAACCTTAGCAGCCCTTAGTCGACTGGTGCAAAAAGGCCAATAGGGAGGGATGCTACAAAGGCTGCTCGTAAGAAGAGCTGCTCCAACTCCTCTTCCAATTCTGACTTTGCAGGTACTTCATAGTTGTGAATCTCTAGTATATTGTACTTGACTGTTGTGAATCTCTAGGTACGTTACATGACATGTCCATTGCTAAAATTGATCAGTGGAAGCTGGACAGGGAGGCTTGTACCATCATGAACCAAAAGCAGCTTGACCTAGAAGTCGAAAATCTACGAGTGTATGACAGTGTGCAGAAGAAAAATTTGTCGCCGTGGGAGAAAGAGTTGGCTGCAAAAGAGCGTGAGGACGAGGTACGGATAATGACCATGGACCTCACTGGTTTAGATGCCCAAACTCGTGCATTCTACAAGGCCCTGCAGAAAGAAATTCTAGAGCGCTATAATGCATGGTGTGACGACTCTGATGAAGACTGAAACTTTCTGCACTTGTGTTCGTGTGACCTTTATTGTTTCCTAAAACTTGTTGGTAATCATTTTATTTTTAACGGAACTTGTATGTTTGAGTTAGTTTGCGTTTGAGAACTGTTGTGTATGCCGTTGATGTTTGAGAACTCCGGTTGCTCCCTGTTATCCACTTCCTCTTCCTGCGACCTCTTGCACCTGGCTGAGGAGGAAGCAAACAAGAAGTTCCAACTCATCGTGATTGTGTGGTGTTTACTCTTCCTTAGTGGTTTCAACTGAAGGTGCACCTCGTGGGTTTTTATAGTAGTAGTGACCCTTGGCCTTTGCTTCCACTACAAGGAAGAATATGATGACTTTGCTTTTGCAAGTGGCTTCTCCAGGATAAACGATGGTGTGGCACAATTGCTTTTCCACTTTCCTTCTTCAGTAAGCAAGCATCCAACTGATAGAAAACAATGTTCTTTGTTTTGTAAGATAGCTGTCCTCATTACAAGAAAATACCGTCCAACAAAAAGATATGGTGAACGAGATATTTTTCCTACTGCCATGCCATTAAAAAGGATATGATAATACTATTTCATATATTTATAACAAACAGATATATAATTTGTAATATTTATAAATTATGATAGTGTTATTTTATGAATATAAAAAAGGCAGCCCGGTGCATGTTTTGTGAATATAAAATAAAGTAAATAATAAAGAATGAATGGTAGTTGATATAGAGTATGTTAGGGAGTATGATCAATGTGGTAGTATGTACTTCCTCCGTTCTGAAATAAATGATATTTAGGATATAAAATCTAGTTTAATTAGCTGTCCTAAACATTATTTATTTCAGAACGGAGAAATAGATAGCCTCACAACCAAAATCTCTTACGCCTCCTTCATCGACACCACCGCCCACCGGCCATGGCGAGCGACAGCGAGGTCGACGAGGACGAGGACGAAGCGCGTCAACGAGGAAGCGGTACGGGGGCTCGGCGAGATCTCCATCTCCAGGGGTGGTGTTGCGACGCTCGCTTAGTCGTGGAGACCCCACATTTCGATGATCAGGCCAATTGCGTTTGTTTAGCAGGCTGGAATCGTCGTTGATCCCCAAATTTAGCCGTCGTGTAGTCGTGTGAAGCATGCCTTGGTACTTTGGATTCACCATGGCGAGTTCTGCTAGCCGACCATGACCAATTTGAATTCTTGTGTTAGTTATGGCACTTCAAAGAGGAGGCCTGCTTGTTAGGCAGGCTGAACTATGGACAATGCTTAAACTTGTCCGCTGGCATGGACTATGAATGCTGTTGTGGTGCACTCAGTTGATTCTCCCTGCCTGACATCAATATGCGACTCAGAAAATGAACATGCATTAACGTAAATTACAACTGTTGTTTTGTGCTGTTTTATGTGACACACAACGCCCCACTTACAGCCGTTGCATATCCAGCTATGGTTTCTGAGCACTACTGCATGGTAGCCTTATAAATGGATGAACAAAGGGAGTAAAGCTACCCAGGTTTTCTTGTACCTTGAATTCAATTATCTAATATAATGACATGCATAAAATAATTCTTAGACGGTGAAATATGGCACATTAGTATGGTCGTGTTACTGTGGTCCATTGGACTATCTCCCAGACAATCTCTCTGCTTAGTTGCCTTGTTTGATTAATGCCCAGTTTTGTGTTGCTAATGGCCATCAATATCTGCACTCTCCAGGTAATAGTTACCAAATGCTTTGAATATGCTTTAACCTGCTACGGTCCATCTTTTTTTTTTCATATGGAGGCTCAACATATCTAATTTTTGTCTGTCTTTGCTCCATTCAGCTTGCTCGTAGAGTTCAAGAAATGCGTGAAGCAAGGGCACCGCCTAGTGTGCAAGCGCTTGATCAGAAAGCAGCAGCAGCGGCTGCTCGAAAGGCACTCACAAGTATCCAAACATTACCAAAAGGAGTAGAGGTTTTGGATCCCTTGAGCCTCGGGTAAATACTAATGGAGGGGTTACTCTAGGCTGTATTAGATGATAATGATCAAGAGGTTACATGGTCCATTATATAGAAGGATTATGTGAGGAGAAAAGACTAAACTAACCCTAACCCTAATCTCTCACTAATGACTAAACTGCCCCTAGATTACCCACATAATTACAGAGTCTAACACCTCTCCGCAGTCACAACATCTAGCCACTGCAGATGTTGAGACTGGACCGAAACTCGGAGAACAACGACGACGAGAGGCCCTTCATGAAGATGTCGGCGAAATGCGTCGTGGTCGGGACATGGTGTACCCGAACCTCGCCGCGTGCAACCCGCTCACGAACAAAGTGGAGGTTAATCTCCACATGCTTCGTGCGCTGATGCTGGATCGGGTTGGTGGAGAGGTATACGACGCAGACGTCGCAGTAGATTAGGGTGCTCCTGGCGACGGGAGTGTGGAGCTCCTGAAGCAGCTGCTGAAGCCAGGAAGCCTCAGCCACGCCGTTGGCCACGACGCGATACTCCGCCTCAGCACTCGAACACGACACCACGTGCTATCGCTTCGAGGACCAGGAGACGAGATTACCGCCCAGGAAGACAGCGTACCCAGAGGTAGACCGGCGAGTGTCCGGACAGCCTGCCCAGTCAGTGTCGGTGTACACGACCAGCTCGGAGGCTGCATCACGTCGAAGGAGGAGGCCTTAGTTGAGGGTGCCACGTAGGTACCGAAAAATCCGCTTCACAGCGGTGAGGTGTGGCTCCCTTGGGTCATGCATGTGGAGGCACACCTGCTGAACAGCATAGGAGATATTTAGCCTAGTTAAGGTGAGGTACTGAAGAGCACCTGCAAGACTCCTGTAAGCAGTGGAGTCAGTGACGGGTGTCCAGTCGGTAGCGGAGAGGTTCGCCTGAGTATCTACTGGAGTGGAGCATGACTTGCACACAGGCATGCCCGCTCGCTGGAGGATATCCAGGCAGTACTATCGCTGGTGAAGGAACAAGCCGCCTGGTCGGTCCTTGACCGCAATACCCAGGAAGTGATGGAGGCGGCCCAGGTCCTTCATAGCGAAATCTTGCTGTAAAGCATAAATAGTGCGCCGAAGAAGAGCCGGACTGGACGCTGTCAGTACAATGTCATCGACGTACAGTAGAAGGTAAGCAGTGTCACTGCCACGTCGATAGAGAAAATAGCAAAGTGTCCGACATAGTTTCGACAAACCCCTCTGAGACCAAGAAGGAGGTGAACCGGCTATACCAGGCTCTCGGTGCCTGCTTCAGACCGTACAAGGTTTTGTTCAGCTTACAGACCATGTCTCGATGAACTGAGTCAACAAATCCTATCGCGTGACTGCAGTACACCATCTCGATCAGTGTACCGTGAAGGAAGGCATTCTTGACGTCCAACTGGTGGACGGGTCAAGAACGCGGGAGAGCCAGCGACAGAACGGTACGAACCGTCGCTAGCTTCACCACCGGGCTGAAGGCTCGTCGTAGTTGACTCCAGGGCGCTGAGTGAAGCCCCGAAGTACCCACCGAGCCTTGTACCTCTCCAAGGTACCGTCCGCCTTCTTCTTATATGTGAATACCCACTTGCCTGTGACAATATTACCACGACCGGGGCAGGGAACCAGGTCCCAGGTCCAGTTGGCAAGCATGGCCTCATACTCTTCCTCCATAGCCCGACGCCAGTGAGGGTCATCGAGGGCGCTACGGACGGAAGTCGGTATGGGTGAGATCGAAGGAGAGTCAGTCGATGGAGACGTCGTGGATGAGAAGACAGCTCCGGAGAAGCGCTCAACTGGCTGGAGACTCCCGGACGCACGTCAAGTCACCATCAGGTGGACGTGACCAGTATCCCTATAGAGAAGAGGAGGATTGTACACAGGGCGCTCGGGTACAACAACCCGCTCTCGTCGTGGATAGACGAGAGTGGGTCTTGAGGTTGCGCGTGGCGTGGCGACTGGTGTATAGGGCTCGGTGCCGTGCGTGACACAATTGGAGCTGGGGCCCCATCCCGCGCTCGTCGCTGGTAGACAAGTGCGGGGTCGGCGAAGCGAGAAGTCGGGGGTCGTCGTCGATGCTGCGCTTGGTGTGACTGGTGACGTCGGGCTCGCTGCAGGTGACGTCAGGGAAGCCGAGGTCGTGTGTTGCGTAGTTGGTGACGTAGGTGTCACCCGAGGCGCAGCAGGCGACGCTGGAGACGTCGATGCCGCGCGTGACGCAGCTGGTGATGTCGGGGCCACCCGAGGTACAGCAGGTGACGCTGGAGGCGTCGATGCCGCACGTGGTGCAGCAGGTGACATCGGGGGCATCTGAGGCTTAGCGCGTGTCGAACTTGCAGAAGAAAGAGGCCAAGGCAGCTGGGGAGCAGCCTCGGGGTCAGTGGGAAAGAGGGAATCCATCTCTGTGGTGGAACCGAAAGAGGTGGTGGAGAAGGGAAAGGAGGACTCGTCGAAGACGACGTGCCGAGAGATCAAAAGGTGGTGGTTAGTGAGATCTAAGCACCGGTACCCCTTATGATCAAGGGAATACCCGAGGAAAACACACCGTGTCGAGCAGGACGCAAGCTTATGCAGGGCAGTGGCGGAAAGTTTAGGGTAGCAAGCGCACCCGAAAACTCGAAGGTAATCGTAAAGAGGATCTGTGCCATATAAAGCAAAGTAGGGGGTGGAGGCACGAATCGTCTTGGTAGGAAGGTGATTAATCAGAAGTGTGGCAGTATGAAGAGCCTCCACCCAGTATCGGACTGGAACAAATGCCTGGAACATCAGCGAGTGCATGACATTATTGGTGGTGCGAATCATGCACTCTGCCTTGCCGTTTTGAGGAGAGGTATACGGGCAAGACATGCGTAGCTGTACCCCATGTGCGGAGAGAAAGTTACGAAACAAAGAGTTATCAAACTCGCGTCCGTTATCACACTGGACAGCTCGGATGGTGCGCCCAAACTGAGTGGAAATCCAAACGAAGAAGTGAGAAAGAGTAACAAAAGTCTCAGACTTCAATCGTAATGGAAAAGTTCAGGAAAAGTGAGAAAAATCATCAATGATCACCAAGTAATAATTAAAGCCCGATACACTGGTAATGGGTGATGTCCACAAATCACAATGTATAAGATCAAAAGCATGCTCAACATGAGTTACAGAAGTGGGAAAAGGAAGTCAAACATGGCGACCAAGCTGACAACCATGACATAAGGAGTCATGTGTGCCCCTAGAACACGAGATAACAGAACTACTGGACAACTTCGACGTAGCATCTGTACCAGGGTGGGCAAGCCAGCGATGCCAAATGGTGAATGGAGCTGTCGTAGTCAAAGCAAAAGGCGGTGATGCAGCAGAAGTAGGAAGTCGAAGTGTGTACAGGGGTCTTGAGCTACCACATCGAAAAAGAGGTCGTCGGGTAGAAAGATCCTTCGCAGACAAACCAAATGGATCAAACTCAATGGAAACATTGTTGTCAGTTGTAAAACGACGGACAGAAAGCAAGTTTTGAATGATATCCGGAGCGACAAGAATGTTTTTAAGCTGGAAAGAACCCGGGAGACCGGAATCACCTAATGAGGTGACCCAAAGAATAGACCCATTCCTAACAACGATAGATGAAGGAAAAGAGGGATTGGGAGGGTGGGTGGAAGAGAGTATACCAGCATTTGGAGTGGTATGGTATGCCGCTCCGGAGTCAACTATTCAGTCAACACCTGGTGGAGTAAGGTGCATGGTGCTGAAGGAGGAAGCTAGCGACTGTCGATCCCACGTCGAGGGTGGCTCATGGAGAGGTGCCGACGACTTCGAGTACCCAACAGGATAGTCGGTGCCTCCGTAGGTCGAGGCTGACTATCCGCCAGAAGGGTAGCCAGGCCCACCGTAGGCCTGAGTCGGTGGCCCACCAACACTGTAGGCTGGTGTAAAAGCCCAAGAAATGGACTGCAAAAGTTGTTCATCACCTCACAACACCACAACTCATCTTGTGGATAGCTCATGAACACTTATGAAGAGCAAGTAACCACCGTCAAAAAGGTGATTAGAGGGGAAATCCCTAACTTCCAAAAAGTCGGATTTCTACACATAAACATGAAAGGTTGAGCTCACCCCTAGACCTTATATATTCTTGGGAAGGCTCAGGCCAAATTTCATGCAAATCCAATACTTTTTGAGGCACTTTTGGAGACAATTCAAAAAGGGGCCAATTTGAATGCAAATTCAAATTGCAGCAACTTTCATCACTTGAATTCAAAAGTTGGCTTCATCTTCAAACTCAGCACATTTTTCTGAGTTATTCCACCAATTTTCATCCTCAATTGAGTTCAGCTTGGCAGGAGCTAATTTGAGCAAATTCAAACTGAATTTGAATTTCAGCCTCACATATACTCAAATTCCTTCAAACCCAATGTCAATTTGAATTATTCAAATTCAGAGACCCAAACATGTTGTTTGATCAAATTACCAGGGGCAAGGGGGTCACACAAATTAAGAGCAGTAAGAAGTTAATTTTGTAGGACAATTTTGGAGCCTGTGGGGTCCTCCTGTCAGCCACACTGGAGTGCAACCGACTGAACTCAGTGTATTCGGTTCCCACGCACGCAGTGAGAAAGGGGGCGGGGTGACTTCGCGCCGAAGGCCACCGAGCGGCGCCGACCAGCTCCTGCTTCGGTGTGGGAGGTGGCTCCACAGGTGTTGCGCCGTCCACTGTCTTCGGATGGCTATAAAAGTGCACGAGATCGGCCGGCGAGCTCCTTTTTCACGCACTTCAGTAAACAGCCGCCTAGCCGCCCGAGTTCCGATCCCGTGCAAACCGAGCTACGATCGTCCTCTGTCCTCGACATCCATAGAAAAGTTGAGCGCTAGCTGGTCCTCAAGCTCACCGTGCAAACTGCTCCAAGGTTCGACCTTTGTGCGCGGAGAATTTCCAAGTTTAGGATTGGGAGCTCATTTCGGGACCCAATTAGGTTTAGGAGATATTCGGGAGGATCGTCGTGTGGGAGGACGAACAGAGCTGCGAAATAGCATTTAGAGGTTCTTGTGCCCCTCCTCGATCAGAAACCGGAAAGAAACCACCCGCGGAACCATAGGTTCACCGTAGAACAGCTCGGCGGTAGAGGGGGTCGCCGGTGAGGTCCGGTTCACCGGCTGTTTCGGTCCCGACCGAGGTTATGCCGAGCTTTGCGAGGCTTCCCTGAACGAGGCGACGTGATTAGCGCGCAAAGGGGATGGTTAGGAGGACGGGAACACGTTGCCGATGTTACACAGAGACATAGCGCTCGTCGCCGGCGAGCTACGGCGGTTAGCCAGCGGCGGCATAGTGTCCAGTGTATTCAACGTCCAAAGTTACGTGGGGCGGAAAGTCTCACCGTCGCCGGCGAGCTAGATCGCCGGGAACGCCGACCTCGCCGGAGCTCCGGCAGCTCGGGGCGGCGGCGTCGGGATGTAGACGAAGGCGCGGGTCCCACGTGTCAGCCGCTGAGTCAAGCGCGCGCGAGAGCGCGGTTAGTTTAAATTAAACAGGCGGGCCCCGCTGTCAGTCACCGGTTGAGCGTGGGAGACAATTTTCTGCAGGAAAATAATTCAGGAATCAGCCCAAACTTTGGAAATTCATAACTTTGGTTATAAGTGTCCAAATCCAGTGAACCAAATTTTGTTGAATTCATCTCTGTGATTACTTTCCAGCAACACAAATTTCAGCTCATGAAACTTAATGGTTTTACAGAATTAATTCCCTAAATTTTAAACTGTTAGGAATTTTATCTGGAGAATTACTTTATGAAAAATTCTGAAATTTGGCTGAGAGGTTCATTGGAAAATCCTTAAGTCACAGTAAAATTTTCAGACTCATACAAGTTCATTTATTCCCCCTAATGGTGTGATTAAGTGAACTGCCCTGAGAAAATAGAAAATTGTCCAGAAACCTTTTTCAGATTTTCTCAAATCTTGTTTAGGGCATAAATCCATCTAGAATTCTTCAAATGACATGCAACCAATTCCATTAGAACCATATCAAATTCTAGTTTCCAGCAAGTAATGGTTGAAGCCATGAAAATCCCTGGAATTCCTTAGAGGCTCTAATATTGACCAAATCGGCTTTTATTTGTACAAAGCTCAAATGAACTTTGTCGCAAATGAAACTTGGTCAAGACTCTGGTTAGGACCCTACCAAGCCACCATAAAAAATTCAGAACCAAAGGGGAGGTCTAGCTAGAGTTATGGTAATTACTTATTCAGTTCTAAACATTGCATCTAAATTGACATATAGTATATCGTTTACGTGTAGTCGCTGAAGGCGAGGAAACTCCGGAAGTGCTTGACTTCCTTCTTCCGGACGAAGCCCTAACCACTGACCAGCAGCAACAAGGCAAGCCCCGGTTTGCATTAAGCCATTTTACAAAGTTTTGCTTTGTTATATACTTAGTATGAGGTATATGAATGTGCATTAGGTGTAGGGTGGATGAAACCCAAGTGCACAAACAGCTTTTTCCTATAAGAGTGAGGGTAGTGTCTAAGTCCTCGAGTAGACAGGCTATGCTTAATGATTCATAGAACTTCGGTACAAGTCGAGTAGTTGGAATCTACTCGCGAGTTAGGCTTGGGGACACATGGGATTGGTTCGAGTGATGTGAGACCATTTTAGTAAGAAAATGAGACTAGGCAGGGGCTAGGGCGCAACAAGAGGAAGTCTTGTGTGCGCAGCCCTGTCCGTGTCGATTGAGGACCGATCCGTGTGTGGCCCATGCTGATCAAGTTTGAACGTACCGAAGGCATGTCGGATATATGGGCCCCGATAAACCGATGTAACCTATACCTCCGGGCGTCGAGGCATAACACACCGATTTATAGGTGTAGGCTGAGGGCAGCAAGGTGGAAATCTGCTAACGGGCATAGAGAGATGCTCCGTGTAGGGAACCTCCTGCTTGTTTCGGTGCGACCGTTTCAACGTTTGGGCTGTTGGGTGAAAGGTTATCCCGTACGGCATCGAGTGAGTGTGTTGTGCAGATCCACAGGTGGGCGTACGTGACGTGCTCTTTGGGTGTCTCTGCAGGTGTATATCGGGTCGATTCGCCGTCCCTCGCGGTGAAGGGTACCACTTGGTCACTGAGTCGTGACGTAGGTTAATATATGAAATGTGATGATTCAATATTGCTGTTATGATATAATTGTATTGCTACATGTGTGCCACCAAATATTGCTCACTAAATTTCATATTCATGAACTGTTAACTTGTGGCTAAAAGAGGAACTAAGGATGAACTTGTAGGCGTGTCCATTTGCTGAAATTTACCATCCCATGATCGTGGTACACTACATGTAGAGTTTCATTCCTAGGTGAGTCCGTTAAGTCTTGTTGAGCCATCGTGCTCATGGTTGCTTCTTAAGTGTTTTCAGGTGAGGAGCATCCCACGAACTCGGGTTACGAGTCCACCGGCGAGGGCTACCCTCCGTCGGGGACCACGGCTGAGTGGGAGCCGTACACGCCGCGCTGAGCTGGAGGAGTGCAGCTAGTGTGGGTTTCCCTAGGGCTGGGCAACCGACTTTTGCTAGGTAGATGGGCGTGAGTTGTACAAACTTAGCTTCCGCTGTTGTAACATAAACACTAGTTTGTAACTGAAGTATGGTACTACTCTGTACATGTCAGTTGGTTTTCTATGTAATACAATGTCGTCCTTATAATGTGTGCTGTCAAGTGTCGCATCGTACGGCACCACCCTCTGCGGTCCTGGATGAGCGGATTCCGGTCCACCACAGGCTGGTATCAGAGCCGCATTGGGGATAGCACATTAATTAAGGACTATATTACGGGAAAACTTAGGTTTACGGTGAGGATTCGCTAGTTTGCCCAAGTAAGGACTATATTAGCATAGCTACTTAAAGTGGTAAGGCTAACATATGTGTTATAATTCTGAATTTTAATTATGTAACGATGCACCTACGCTCAGGTAAGAATGGTAAGGCACGCCACCGAAAGTGGTTCAATTTCGGTTAGCTCCCCAGACGAGGAACGTGGTTCAGGGTTAGGTCTCACAGCTTGGTGTGAGACATCAATATGAAACTCTTGGACTCATGTTCCTGAGTTCATATGAAACGCTGATCCCTAGAGTGTATTAGGCAAGTAAGTGGAGACCCCATCGTGTGGTCAGTAACGCGATAGTGTGTTCGTCTGGAAATAGCCCAGGAGGACATACACAGCGCTTGCCATCGGCGTGCCCTGCAGAGAAGTAGGTGGTATCTGTTGGGGTGATAAAATTCCCAACCGTGACGACCCGTTCGCGCTCTACTCGGGTTCCCCGTCGTGTGGTGTTAAAACACGATCACGTACCTTGAGACATGGTTTAACTCAAGGACGGCCGTATGGCAACGATACGGGCGTTTGTATTTACTTTCAAATATGGACCTGCCTGAAATGAGAATAACCTTTGAGTGCATCATTATTGTGTGGTCTTCTGCAGGTACTAACCACGTATGTATTCCGTGTACTATACGTGTGCGAGAGCCCGTTTAGTGCCACAATTGAGATGTATATGTCGGTATAATCCAGTTAGGATTTTCTTTTTTGTGAGGAACGTAGTACCGATATATCATAGGCATGTGCATGAAAGATAATGATAATAAGGAACTAAAATCACCAAGTTTCAACATTTAGGGCCCTGCTTGGGTAGAAAAATGCTATAGTTGATCAGCATAGCTCCAAGGGACTGAAAAACAGAGTGCTCTGTTTTGGGCAGCAAGTTTGCTGAACCTTGACAGGGCATAACTCACAGATTATTTAGCCAATAGAGGTGTGGGATATAGTTATAGAAAGGTGTTTAAGTTTTCTACAGCCTTCTTGTAGACTCCCAGAGCTGAATCACACCTTAAACTGGCTGAAATTCCAGATAATTGTAAACTGTCTAGAACCAGGACAGATTTAAAATACTCTCTGGACTGTTCTGTTTTGCAAGCATAACTTCCTGTAGGAAAATCTAAAATTATCATATGATATATTCTTGGAAAGGGTAGGAGATGTGTTACATCCTTGTAATTCAAAGTTTCTGAAATTTCAGCACAGAACTCAGTGGAAACCAGAGTTGAAAACAGCAACTTCCAAAGGAGGTGCTGTTGAAATTCTTCCAGAAATTCTGTCAACTTTGAATTATCATAACTTTTTTACCAGAGCTAATCTGAGGGCAAATAAATACTCTTTGGAAATATACTGAAGTTAACTTTAAGTTTGGTATTCAGCTCGAGTCATGAAAATGCCCATCAGCAGGTCAAAATCTGGAATATGTAGAAACTGGTCATTCTGGCAGAGGGATGACAGTTGAACTCATTTGAGAGATTGTGGTACCCTAGGGGGTTGAAGTACTTCCAATAAGGTAGAACATACTCATGAGTGTTTATCTTCAACTAGTGAAAGTTTTGAGTATATGTCATACTCAAGTTTCTTTTGCTAGAGACCATGTTTGTGTCGTATTGAAGATAAAAGAGTAGTATACGTGATGACAAAGCGATTTTAACGTCTCGTAGTGACCAAATCTAGTTGAGATGAACTTCCAAAGAGGAAGTCCATCAAATTGGATTTAACTAGCTTGTATTTGGTCTGGTAATGATGTAGCTTGTGCAAAGTTATTACATTATCTGTGTATTACGCCTATTTTATTGGACTGCATGAAGTATGCTGCAGGACTGATGTTTATTGTCGTATGGTTGCAGATGTTCGCACTCAGACCACGCATGAGATGGGTGGCTCTAGCCAGCAGGGGGATGATGACCCCCAGCCACCTGCCTACGACAGCACCCCGCAGCAACAACCACCACCGCCGCCTCCGCTTACGCTAGAGGATGTGATTGCGGCACTGGTGGGTGGTCATGAGGAGCAGACCGACCTGCTCCGCACGATCGTGCAGAATACGTCCCAGGCGGGGGGAGGGGGGCGTCAAGAGAGGGGGCCTCGTGAGCCCCGTGATGTGACGTACTCGGACTTCATGAGTACGCACCCTCCGGTGTTCACTGACGCAGCAGAACCCCTGGAGGCCGAGAACTGGCTACGGACAATTGAGTCCAAGTTCGGGCTGCTCCAATGTACGGAGCGGTAGAAGACTCTGTTCGCGGGGCAGCAGCTTCACGGTGCCGCTGGTGCGTGGTGGGCGAATTATGTCGCCTCACGTCCGGCTGGCCATGCCGTGGAGTGGGAAGAATTCCGGGAGGCATTCCACGCCCTACCATATCCCTCCCGAGATAATGGAGCGGAAGTTCCAAGAGTTCTTGGAGCTGAAGCAGGGCGGGAGGAGTGCCCATGACTACTCCCATGCCTTCAACCATCTGGCGCAATATGCGTCGGATTACGTCTCCACCGAGGAGAAGAAGCGAGAGCACTTCTATAGGGGGTTACACCCCAAGATGAAGACGCATCTCATCCAATGCAATCGCGGCACGTTCAATGATCTAGTCAATGCCGCGATCATGCAGGAAGACACTCAGCGAGAGTTGGCGGCTGAGCAACGGAAGCGCAGCACCCCACCCAGCAGTGGGGGTGGAGCTCCCCAGAAATACCACATGGTGTATCAGACACCATCCAGTTAGCAGTGGCATCCACCGGCGCGACCTCAGCAGTTCGGGGGTCGTTCTTTTCAGCCACCCCCGTTCCGACCGCCGATGCCACCACCGCGACCGCAACAGCAGCAGCAGACGGCACCCCGGGCGTTTCCACCACCACAACGCGCCCTGAGTTTTCGTCCACCAATCAGTGGAGGACCGCCTCGCTACACATGCTTTACGTGTGGCCAGGCGGGCCATTTCTCGAAGGACTGTCTCCGGGGTCAGCAGAGCAGCGGGCAAGCCCAGTTCCAGGGCAGTGCTCGAGGCTGACCTCCGGTCAAGAAGGTTGGTCAGCGAACTGGGGGCGTTCGCAACCTCGACAATGAGGATGCCCCAGAGGGAGACAACGTGCTGGCGGGTACGTTCACTCTCAACGATCAAGCAATCATCATATTATTTGATTCGGGTGCAACCCATAACTTCATAAGTGCATCATATGTGGTTAAGCATCAACTGGAAGCCTTTCCAACAGAGTGTTCTTATATGATATGCTCACCGGGAGGAAAGATTTCAGCTACTATGATGATTCTGAAAGCACCACTGTGCTTAGGTGGGAATATATATCCCACCACTATGATTATTCTTGAGGGGCAGAAGATTGATGCAATCTTAGGGATTTCATGGCTAAGCTACCATGGCGCGGTCCTAGAAACATTATCACGGACGGTTCACCTCAACTCCCCATTACACCGTCCGCAGTCCCTCATATTAGACAATCCAACCCGGGAAGTTTCAGCCACCTATACTTCTGAAGCTACCAAGCTAGAGGACATCCCCGTAGTTCGGAAATATCCCGACGTGTTTCCAGATGAACTTCCGGGCATGCCTCCTGAGCGGGATGTCGGGTTCAAGATTGAGCTTGCACCTGGGACGACTCCTATCTCACGGAGACCATACAAAATGGCTCCGAACGAGCTGGCTGAATTTAAAGAGCAGCTCAATGATCTGCTGAGCAAAGGTTTCATTAGGCCGAGTTCCTCGCCGTGGGGATGCTCGGCGCTGTTCATAAAGAAGAAGGTGTGGAGGACCGGAATCCGCTCATCCAGGATCGCAGAGGGTGGTGCCGCGCGATGCGACACCCGATAGCACACGTCATAAGAACACATTATATTACATGGGAAAAACAAACTGAATGTACAAAGTAGTACACTTCTCAGTTACAAACTAGGGTCTTTATTACACAGCGGAAGTTTCTTTTATACAACTCACGCCCGCCTATCTAGCAAAAGTGGTTGCCCAGCCCTAGGGCAACCAACACTAGCTGCACTCCTCAGCTCAACGCGGCGTGCATGGCTCCCACTCAGCCGTGGTCCCCAACGGAGGGTAACCCTCGCCGGTGGACTCGTACTCCGAGTCCGTGGGTGGCTCCTCACCTGAAAAACACTTAAGCAGCAACCGTGAGCACGAGGGCTCAGCAAGGCTTAACCGACTCACCTAAGCATGAAACTCTACATGAGCGATACCCTGATATAGGATAGCAATGTTGCAGCAAATGGACACGCCTACAAGTTCATCCTTAGTTCATCTTTTAGCAACAAGTTAACAGTTCAGGAAGCTGAAATTTAGTAAGCCATGTTTGGTGGCACACATGTAGCAATCCAATTATATCATGACAGCAATATTGAATCATAACATTTCATTCATTAATCTACGTTACGACGCAGTGAACAATCGGTACTCGTCGCCGCGAGGGACGGCGAATCGACTCGATGTACACCTGCAGGGAAACCCAAAGAGCACGTCACGTACGCCCACCCGTGGAGCTGCACAGCACGCTCACTCGATGTCGTACGGGACAACCTTTCACCCAACAGCCCAAACGTCGAACCGGTCGCACCGAAACGAGCAGGAGGTTCCCCACACGGAGCATCTCTCTATACCCGTTGGCAGATTTCCACCTTGCTGCCCTCAGCCTACACCTATAAATCGGTGCGCTATGCCTCGACGCCTGGAGGTTTAGACTACATCGGTTTATCGGGGCCCATATATCCGATATGCCTTCGGTACGTTTAATACTTGTTCAGCAGGGCCGCACACGGATCGGTCCTCAATCGACACGGACAGGGCTGTGCACACAAGACTCCCTCTTGCTGCGCCCTAGCCCCTGCCTAGTCTCATTTTCCTTACTAAAGTGATCTCACATCTCTCAACCGAACCCGTGTGTCCCAAGCCTATCTCGCGAGTAGATTCCAACTACTCGACTTGTACCGAAGTCCTATGAATCATTAAGCATAGCCTGTCTACTCGAGGTCTTAGACACTACCCTCACTCTTAGGGAAAATTCTGGTTATGCAAGTGGGGTTCCATCCATCCTATACCTAATGCACAATCATACTTCATATGACACATGTAAACAAAGTAAAATTTATAAAAAGGTTAATGCAAACCGGGGCTTGCCTTGTTGCTGCTGGTCAGGAGTCAGTTCTTCCTCCGGAAGCAGGAAGTCGAGAACTTCCGGAGTCTCTTCTTCAATGGCTACACGTTAATGAAACACTATATGTTAATTTAAATGCAATATGAGTTTAGGGTAATACTTCTGCTATTAGTTCTAATAACCAGTCTCTAACAACTGGAACTCTGTTTAAGAATTTAAAGATGAACTGGGTGTTGGTGGTTTGGCTTAGACTTAATCACATGGTTAAGTGTTAAGTGGTTTTCCCCCTTTTCCATATTAATCCCTCAAGTGGTTAAACAGGACAGGGGTGATCTAGAGCTCCAATGGAGCTGAGAATTTTTTTGTGAGTTCCTTGTCACAAGAAAACTCTCTGGACCAAACACTACCACTTTTCATGGAGTGGTTTGCTCAGAATAATTCTCTTAGCAAATAAGCAAGGAAGAATTAATTTTGAGGTAATACCCCTGTTCATGCCTAACTTAGTGAACTACAATTTCAGTTATAGCTCATAGAGTTTGCATGAATTTTCCTAGCATTTTTGGAGCTAAGATTTGCCCAGAACTGAATTTCCAAGTTTTGGAAATTCTCTGAAAATGTTTCTGTGTTCAAATGAACACAGCACCTTCAAATTTGAATTGCTCTGACCAAATCAACTCCAAATGGTCTGAAACTTTTACAGGGGTTCACTAATGTCCTAAATAACATTCTGGCAAAATTTGAGGATTTTTGGATGAACCAAACTCCCTCTAAAATTCTTTTTCTGAAAAGCTTTAAAGAATTTTCCAGAATTAATTAATGGGTTCCGTACCAATTGGGTGGTATATTTGGACAGAGCTAGGCAAGACGAATCCAACCCAATTTGAATCACTAATTTTGGAGCTTCCTAGCAAAAGTTATGGGGTTCTAAAATTTGCACTAAATCTGGAATTCTAAATAATCCGGAGAAAATTTTAAACTCTGACCGTGTGCCCGGCCCACACGTGTCACCGCTGGAGCTGAGCCACACGGGGCTACAGACCCCATCCCGCGCAGTCACACTTGATCCCAGGGCCGCAGTAGATCTGGGTTTTAAACTTTCTGTCGCTGACACGTGGGGCCCACGGGTCGTCTTCCTCCTCGCGTTCCCGTGCCCGCGCGCCGCCGGGCTCGCCGGAGACACGCTGATACCTGCCGCCCGGCCGACTCTCGATCTCTCCCTTGCCGCCAGGGCCTAGTTTCGTGCGCTGAACACGATGGCACCAACTGCTCCGGCTGGCGGTGGCCCTAACCTAGTCGGCGACGGTGCTGCGGCTCGGCAACCCTTCGGTCACGTCGCCCGGACAGTTTAGCCCGCCAAAACATCGGTGGATCGGCGCTATAGCACCAGTGGGTGCTAGGGAAGCTCATCATAGTGGTGAAACCGGCCGAAGAGGGCTCTATCCTAGGTCTCATCGTGAGCCCGAGTCTCCGTGCCTCCATTACCGTAACAAAACCTAGAAATACCCGGCTTACGTGTGGTTTCAAGCCAGGGACGTGAGGGGTTAACGAGCATTGATAAGTGGCGGTCCTGTGTGCTAGTTTTTCATGGCCTAAGAACAAAGGTGGCGAGGGAATTCGACGTTACCGTGCCGGAAGGTCCGTTCGTGCCCGCCGGAGAACTTTCTCCAAATTCGAGCTCTATGGTCCAGGTCACGGTCTGAGCTTCAGATATGAGGAGCACCGGTCCCTGACGCATCCGAGACCGTCCTTGCTCAGCCGTGAAAGGCCCTCTGTTGGGCTGTCACCATGAGCCGAGTGGTGGCTGTTTCCCGGGCGTTGCTCAGAAACGTGGAGCTAGGGCTGGGGAAAGGCCGAACTCGACTGCTCTCGTGCCGAGGAGGTAGAGGACGAGTAGCTGGTGTGGTTTTGTGGCCAGGAGGGGCGCTGCTCGCGGTGAATTGCCGGGTTCTCGATCGAATGAAAACGGCGGCGTGTACTCGGTCGTTGCTTGGGCAACAGAGCACGGCGCCTCGGTGGTTTCGTGCTGTGGGCGACCGACCGCGTTGGGGTTGAACGATCCGGGAGCAGCTCGCCAGCTCGGGCAGGAGACCAGGAGGTGGCAGCGCGAGGGGGTCCGGCGCCGGCGTTCCCGTGTGCTGTCTCGGCCGAGAGAGGAAAAGATCAGAGGTAGACTTCTCTGCTAAGTCTACTGACAGGTGGGACCTCCCCCCTAATTCTTTTTGCAATTTTCTCAATTCTGTTGTGCCAAATACTCTCAGCTACTCACAATTTAATGTGAGACTTAGTCACCAAGTCTTAGTTTAAATTTGAATTCTCAAATTTGAACTGTGTTTGGCTAAATTTGCTGCATGTTTAAACTGAAATTCAAATTCAGTTTTGAATTCTTGCAAATTTAGCTCTTGACAAAATGAACTCCAATGAGGATGAAAATTGGTGGGTTTACTCAGAAAAATGTGCTGAGTTTAAATATGAAGCTAACTTTTGAATTTGGGTGATGAAAGTTGCTGCAATTTGAATTTACATTCAAATTGGCCTCTTTTTCAAATACCTCCAAAAGTGCCTCAAAAAGTATGGATTTCTATGAAATTTGGACTGACTTCCCAAGACTTTTTAAGTTATAGGGGTGAGCTCAACCTCTCATGTTCATGTGTCCAAAACCCACGTTGTGAAAAGGAAGGCTTTCCCCTCTAATCACTCTGTTGATGGAGGTTTCTTGCTCTTCACAATATTTCCTAAGATATCCACAATAAGAACTGTGGTGTTGTGTGGTGATAAAAAGTTTTTGCAAGTCCCTTTTCTTGGGCTTTTACATCCCTCCCACCTTAAAAGAATCTCGTCCAGAGATTACAAAATAAGAGATAGCGATGTAATAGGGACTTACCCGTGCTGAGATGCCATGAACTCCGGGTAATTTGAGCGAAGGAATTCCTCGCTCTCCCACGTCGCTTCTTCGACAGTGTGGTTGCTCCAGAGTATTTTGTAGAACCACAACGTTCTGCTACGCGTGGTTCGGGCTTTCTCATCAAGAATTTCCACCGGATACTCATCATATGTTAAATCCGGTTTCAGCTCGCCGATGTCTTCGGTAGGAACAGCAGCTGTATGCTTCAAGCAATTTCGCAGTTGTGAAACATGGAAAACATCATGGACACCAGCCAGAGATGCCGGTAGCTCCAATCGATACGCTGCTGGTCCACACTTCTCGGTGATAGCGTAGGGTGTCACACCCGGTTTTTCCGAAGAACAACCAAGTGAATATCACATGTATGCCAGGATCATTTTCTCATACATGTGATGACAAATAGTGAAGCATCATTTATTACAAGCCAGGTGTCGAATATAAGTAAGTCTTACATAGTAAATGTCTCGATGGACAATAATACGTTCATCACAAGTAAATAAACTAGCAGCGGAATATTATTCTTTAGGGCTCCATCACAGGCGTTGCCCGGGGGTCTTCATGAACCTAAAAACCTTCCTCGGGTCCAAAATCTTGGTCATTATACACCACCTCATTATCTTGACCTGAGCAGCAATATAAACCAACAAATATGCAAGGTTGAGTACCAATGGTACTCAACAAGTGTGGGAAAATTATATCATGCATGGCTAGAACAAGGAGAGGATGAACTCATGGTTAAAGCACTACGCAATTAATACCTATCACCTTAGCTTATTAAGCACCTACATTACTACACAGGTGAAATGGTCCCGATCTCCCATCCCATCATTATAATCCAATAACCATAACATCATTACCAATGTTAAGCTCCCCGCTTAACTTCCAAAACCATCAATCCTCTAATCATGAATAAGTCCAGGCCGCTCTTAACCGTGAGCACGGCTGTCAAGACAGTTTTGACTCTGCAGAGTTTGTACCACTGTACCCACATGTAGTGATTTCATCCCCCGTTGCCGGGTGGACTAAAAGAACCTCCATTATGCCAGTGACTACGATCCACATTCACACTTCCCAGGTGTGTAGCCAGGAGATCACTACGAAGCCTTTACAAAGGGATTCTCGACGAGCGTGGGCCCACTGAGGTTTCACCCCTAACAGCATACAAGAGGCTCCAACCCCGCTGCAGTGGCCCCCTCTTGAGCCTTGCGGTTCATATGGTAGTCCAGCTGACACCTATTCCCCGCACCATCCAACACACCCATACTACGCCGGGGATACACCTAATTAATTGGCCAAGCTGCCCCATCTCAGCATGTGGTTGGCACTGTAAAGCCAGGTTACATGCTCCATGAACCGGTCCTTAGGATCCAGGCAAGTACTAAACACAAACCCGAGTCTCGTGCACCCAGCACACAACCAAAACATCCAACTTGCCTTGATCCCTACCTCTACATAACTCACAATATCTCATTCAAGAGTATGGTAATATAAACTGATGATCTCATATCCCAAATATCCCATTCTAAGCATGGCTAAGCATATGCATGTAAATAAATGACATAATAAATAAATCCCAACCCAAGCTACAAGGAAACAAGGTAATGCAATTCTAGGGAAACATCCTAACATGGGTTTCATATTTTCACTTGACAATGCAAATAATTCTAGCTACACATCCTAGCATAGGATCAAAGTGGTCAAGGACACTTGCCTCCTTCTTGCTGCTCTTGAAATGGGTAGTCCTGATCTTGGAAAGGGATAACTTGCTCTTGAACAGGTTCTACTTCATATCATCACACATAGCAAAAGAAAAACAACAATCATAAGGCATAGTTCACACTTCTTACTTCATACAAACCACACATTCACATTTATAAAAGTTCTTTACCATTATATGTGTTGTGGTTACTTTATGTGTGTTGAGTTGTGGCTTCTATATGATTCCTACTTTTATGTCCACATTTATACTTACATACTATTTATATGGGTTTCCAATAAATTTCTTATATTCAACTACTACACCTTTTCACTACCAAGTGTGTATGAAAAGTATTTTTCTTCCCCATATGTGCCTTCATAATTTCTATCAACCCTAAACTGAACTCTTTGAATTTTAAAAACCCCATTTATCATTTACTAGTTGCTATATTTTCAGATTTATATTCCTATGCATAATTGTGTATTTTTTTATGAAATTAGTAACACACATTATCTAAACAGTATAGGTTTTGGTCCTAAATAATTGAATAACATATTTTGACCTTGGCCTCTGATGTAAACTATTTCATAATTATTTTCCCTATTTTTCTATTGCTATTCTTTACTTAAAAATGTGTCCCTATACTAAATAATGTGATTAATAAATGAAACAGATTCATTTCAGCCCAAAATATATTTTTATCTCACTCCAAAGTTTTCTAAGTACTGAGAAAGCTTTTATTTAATTTTGACAATTATGTTTGTCCCACTTTTTAATTTTTAAACACTAGTTAGATATTCAATTTTCTAAATTAAATACTAAACAGGGCTAAAATAATGAACTCACCCCATTACAGGGTCTATAATATTATTTTCATAATTTCTAGGGGTCTAGCTACACTTATCAGAGGTGTTTTTCCTAATTTCTATTAAGTCCAGGGGCTAAAACTGATTTTTAAATGAATTTACATGATTTTCTGGAGTTCCAGGGGCTAGATCAGAAGTTTCCGGGGCTAGCTCTTATTTCCCGAGAACCCCAGGGGGTAGCACATAAGATTTCCAGTCTTTATAACGCGGGGCTGATGTGGACCGTCCGATTTTAAACCGACGGCTGAGATTATAACATCGAACCGGTACGCGGGGTTTTAAAGTCTACCGTGCGATTTAAAATAAACGGCGCACAAGCGGCCACGTCGCTCTGATTGAGCGCGGGCGGCGCTGCCGGCGGCGCACGGCGGCGGGAAGCGGCGATCTCGCCGAAAAGTTTCGGATCCTCGAGAATTCTGCCTAGAACTGTGATCTTATGGCCTAGATCGGTAGAGGGGAGGTCGGGGATCTCACCTCGGGGGTTTTCTCGAGCTCGGGGGTCCTGGAAAGTGATCGGCGGCAAGGTCCGAGGCAAAACCACAGCGAAGCTCGTCGGCGCTGTGTTTACACCGTAATTCTCCGAGTTTTCTGCACCTGCAAAGCTCCCCGGAGGCGGTGGATCAAGACCAGCGAGTTAGATCAGAGTTTCCGAGCTTAGATCGGCCAGAATTCACCGGCGAAGTCTCGGTGCTCACCGGAGTAAAAATCGGCGATCGCGTGGGAAAAACCGATCGGGGTTGGGGTTTTTATAGCCGGGGGAGGGCGGTGGGTCAGTTGTGATCGAGTTTGATTCCTCTGGGACCAGAATTCGGGCTGAGGGACGCAGTATTCCGATCGGTTAAGATCGCGCGCGCGCGCGGGAGAGTCCGGGGTCGCGGGGTTAGGGATGACAGGTGGGTCCCACCTGTCTGTGAGGGATAGCGCGGGCGCGCGGCTGCGGGCTGGCGCGGGGGAAACTGGGCCGGCTGGCGGGTTTCGGCCCACTGGCCGGTTTTTCCCGTTTTCTCTTTTTCTTTTTCCATTTCTTTTCTGTTTTGAGTCTAATTTGAATTCCAGTTTGAATTTGAATTTCTGCAAAACATGCAACACGTCCAAAAAATTTTAAATTCCCCTCTGATCATGGTTTAGGGTTTTGAATCAAAATTTGGGGTGTTACAGCTCTACCCCCCTTAAAAGAAATCTCGTCCTCGAGATTGGTGTTTCTAAGAAAACAATTCCGGAAATTGTGCCTTGAGCTCATCTTCCCGTTCCCAGGTGGCTTCCTCTTCTGAGTGATGCTTCCACTGCACCTTGGACATCCGGATTCTCTTGTTTCTGGTGAGGCGTTCCATCGTCTCCAAAATCTTGTATGGTTGCTCGGCATAAGACAAATCCTCAGCTACATCCACTTCATTCATGGGTAACACCTCTTCAGGCGTCCTCAGACATTTCTTGAGTTGTGACACATGGAATACATCGTGTACATCCGATAGGTGAACCGGTAACTCTAGTTGGTACGCCACTTCGCCTTTTCTTTCCAAAACTTGAAAGGGTCCGATGTATCGAGGTGAAAACTTCCCTTTCACCTTGAACCGACGAAGCCCTCTGATAGGGGACACCTTGAGATAAACATAGTCTCCCACGTTGAAAACGAGCTCTCTTCTTCATACATCGGCATAGCTCTTTTGGCGTGTTTGTGCTATCCTCAAATTGTTGCGAATCTCCCTCACCTTTGCCTCGGCTTCTTGTAGCACTTCTGGACCAAACACTTTACTTTCTCCTGTTTGGTTCCAAAATAGGGGAGTTCTGCACTTCCTTCCATACAAAGCTTCAAACGGTGACATCTTCATACTAGCTTGATAGCTGTTGTTATAGGAAAACTCCGCATACGTTAAGTTCTTGTCCCAACTCCTATTGTTTTTGAGTGCACATGCCCTTAACATATCTTCAAGGATCTGATTGGTTCTCTCCGTCTGCCCGTCAGTTTGGGGATGATAGGCAGAGCTGAAGTTCAGATGGGTTCCCATGGTTTCATGCAACTTCTGCCGAAACCTCGAGGTGAACTGTGTCCCTCGGTCCGACACTATCTTCTTTGGCACTCCATGGTAACACACAATCCTTGACATGTACAATTCTGCCAATTTGGATCCGCTGTAGCTTTCTTTCACAGGGATGAAATGAGCTACCTTGGTTAGCCTATCAATAATGACCCATATTGAATCATACCCGGATTGGGTCCTAGGCAATCCCACGACAAAATCCATGCTGATTTCTTCCCACTTCCATTTAGGCACTTTGAGTGGTTGCAATAATCCCGCGGGTCGTTGATGTTCTGCTTTCACCAACTGACATGTGTCACATAGGGCAACATGTTCCGCGACATCTCGCTTCATGCCATACCACCAATACCTGCTCTTGAGGTCCTGGTACATCTTCGTACTCCCAGGATGAATGGAATAGTCAGAATCGTGAGCCTCCTTCAAAATTAATTCACGGATCTCCTTTACTTCTGGCACACAGATCCTTTTCCCGTGCCACACCGTTCCTTGTTCATCCTCTCTAAAACCAGGAGCTTTATTTTCCTTGATGAGCTGTCTGATCTCTTGTATCTTCTCATCATTCTTTTGGCCCTCGCGTATGTCTTGCTCGAGTGTGGAGTCCACTTCCATGGCGATGGCTTCACCACTATTTACTAGACATAGATTGAGCCTTATAACCTCGTCCTTCAATTCTGCGGGCATGTCCTTCAATCTCAACTTACTGACCTGCACTTTCCGACTCAAAGCATCGACCACGACGTTCGCTTTCCGGGGATGATAGTTGATGCCCACATCAAAGTCATTGATTAGTTCTAACCATCTCCTTTGTCTGAGGTTGAGATCTGGCTGTGTGAATATGTACTTCAAACTCTTATGATCCGTATATATCTCTGTCCTCTTCCCCATCAAATAGTGCCGCCAAATTTTCAACGCGTGGACCACTGCAGCTAGTTCTAGGTCATGTGTAGGATAGTTCTTCTCGTGCTTCCGAAGCTGCCAGGATGCATATGCCACGACATGTCCTTCTTGCATGAGAACACATCCCAACCCATTTCCAGAGGCATCGCAGTACACTGTGAAATTCTTCTGCATATCTGGCATAACCAACACTGGGGCTGTTGTCAATCTCTTCTTTAGCTCCTGAAAGCTCGTATCGCACTGTGGCGTCCAGGTGAATGTGATTCCCTTTTCCAACAGTTTGGTGAGAGGTCTCGAGATCTTGGAGAATCCCTCAATAAACCGTCGATAGTATCCAACCAATCCCAAAAAGCTTCGAACTTCCCCGACATTTTCAGGGGTTTTCCACTTCTGGATATCTTCGATTTTGGCGGGATCTACGGAGATTCCTCCCTCCGAGATGATATGTCCTAAAAAGGGAACTCTCTTCAGCCAAAACTCACACTTGCTCAACTTGGCATATAGTTGGTGTTCTCTCAGCCTCTGTAACACCAACCTTAGATGTTTCTCATGTTCTTCTTCATCTTTGGAGAAGACGAGAATATCATCTATGAAAACCACCACAAATTTGTCCAGATATTCCATGAATACCTTGTTCATGAGGTACATGAAATATGCCGGGGCATTGGTTAGCTCGAAAGGCATGACAGTGTATTCATACAGTCCGTACCGAGATACGAAAGCTGTCTTGGGAATATCAGATTGCCTTATCTTGAGTTGGTGGTATCCCGACCTGAGATCAATTTTCGAGAACACACAAGCTCCCCTCAACTGATCAAACAAGTCTTCAATGCGGGGTAATGGGTACTTGTTCTTGATGGTTACCTCATTCAAGGCACGGTAATCCACGCATAACCTTTGAGTTCCATCTTTCTTAGGCACAAATATCAACGGAGCTCCCCATGGTGAGGAACTAGGGCGAACATACCCCTTCTCCGTCAATTCTCTCAAATGATCCTTGAGCTCTTCTAGCTGCTTGGAGTCCATTCGATAAGGTCTCTTGTATATCGGGGCTGTTCCCGGTACTAGCTCAATTGCGAATTCCACGTCACGGTCGGGAGGCATACCTGGCAATTCCTCCGGAAAAACATCCGGATATTCCCTGATAGTCCTGATTTCCTCAACTTTCACCTCCACTTGATTTAATTTGATGTCCCTCCTAGGCTCGTGTATTGTTATGAACTTTACTCTTGTGCCACTGGGGTGAGTTAGTTCCACCGTTCTGGTCGAACAATGGATGATTCCTTTATGTTTGGTCAACCAATCCATACCCAAAATAATATCTATCCCTTGTGAATCTATCACTATGAGGTTAGCCGTAAATACTACCCCATTAATGTCTAGGTTCACTTTGGGACACACTTGTCTTGTCCTTATTTCTCCACCTGGAGAGTTTACCGCTAGCATATGGTTCATTTGTGTGGTTGCTAGGTCATGCTTCTTAACAAACCCTTGAGCAATGAACGAGTGGGTAGCACCAGAATCAAACAGCAGAGTTGCAAGGTGTAAATTGGCAGGAAACTTACCAACTACCACGTCGGGTGCCTCTTGTGCTTCCTCCATAGTGACGTGGTTCACCCGTCCTCTCATTACATTCTGCTGCTGTGGCTGCGTGGGCTTCTTCTTTGGACACTTATGGGCGTAGTGCCCCACTTCACCACAGCTGAAACATTGCACCCCAATCTTAGATGCTTGGCCCTTGCTGTCTTGGGGTTGGTTTGGGGGTCCTTGCACTGCTGGTCGAGGTGGATATGCGGGGCGAGGCTGCTGCACAAACTGACGTTGCGGCTGTGCTGGTACTGCCGGAGGCCTGAAATTTGGGTTGTACCCTCTCGGTGCTGAATAGGGTACCGCAGCACGGCTCGTCTGCCCCGTAGGTTGCTGCATCAAACGTGGGCGGGTGTTGCTCCCTGAGGCTTGATGTGACCACCCAGCCTTCCTCTTATTCTCAATTTCCAGGGCCTTTAGCTTCCTTTCCACCACAAATGCTCTGTCCACCATCTTTTGAAAGTTTTCATACTCATTTGAGGACATTGCACACTGCATTTCTGCGGTAAACCCTTCCACGAAACAATCTTGTTTCTGCTCATCAGTCTCTATGTCCCGTGGGGCATAACGGGATAGTTGAGTAAATTTAGTGAGGTATTCCCTCACCGTCATGTTTCCCTGCTGCAGTCCCAAAAACTCCTTCCTCTTGTTTTTGAGTTCACCTCTTGGGATGTAATGGTTGCGGAAGCTACGCTTGAACTCTTCCCAAGTGATGTTCTCAGGGTCATGATGGGCGGCCACGTAGGCGGTCCACCAATCAGCAGCAGGTCCATGCAATTGATGAGAGGCAAACAGCACCCTCTCATACCCTTGGCATTGTATTATCCTCATCTTACTTTCAATGGTCTTCAGCCAATCATCTGCCTCCAGAGGTTCAGCAGCACTTGCAAACTTTGGAGGTTGAGTTCCTAGAAACTCACTCAACCTTGGTTGGCGTGGTGCAGCTTGTGTAGGTGGAACTTGATGCAAGTTGGCCACCACTTGAGTCAAGTTCTGGATAAGCTGATTTTGATTCTCCAGCATTTGGTGGAGATGATCAACTTCTTCACGGCGACCACCCCGGTCCTGGCCTCCAGAAAGATGAGGGTTGCATGCCTCATCATTGTTGTTGGCGGGGTTGGCAGCACGTCCTTTTCCTCTTCCGGCCATCTGGCAGAATCAACCAATGTTAATTTGAAAGCATTTAGTATCATCTTACTACTTTCACTTGTTTGTACTGAAGTGTTGAGTCTTTGTTAAAATTTTACGAGGGTTTATATCTCACACCAAATAAATGCACTATTATTTCCTGTGGGTTTACACACCAAAGCAAAACAATTCGAAGACGAGGCTGTGGACAATTGCTCATGGCTTCCACAACTCACGTCACACACCAAGCATTATCACACCATTAACTACGTAACGACTCGACTACTCGACCTCTCGCTAGCTAAGGGAAAGACTCTACACTACTCATTCTCTTGAGCTGGCTCCTCGGGATCTTCCTCCTCATTTCGGCTACCTTCTGACTCTGCTTTGGGTGGGGAGGCTGCTGGTGGAGAAGTGCGACGACGCCTGATTGCTCGGCGATCCGGGGAGTCAGGAGTCCATGTATCATTCACGGTGACACACAGTTCATTCCCATCTCCTCTTTCTCTCGCCTTTAGGCAAGCTCGCAGCAACGCCTCCGTTTCCTTCAGGGTGTCTCGGACATCCTGAAGCTCTTGTTGACACTCCTGCAGTCGAGTGCTGAGCATAGCAGCATCCTCCAAGCACAAGTCCATGTGCTCATGGGAAGTCCCTTGCTGCACCGGTGGGTACTTGTACTCCGTGGTACCACTCTCACGTTGGAGGACATACATGTACTCAGTTTTGTCCAAGTGGCGACGATAGATGTGACTCTGGCAGGTGATGGCCTCCCAGGTGACATCTTTCTCCGCGTCAACTTGTGTTGCTCGACAAGCTGGAGAGTGGTGAATCTTAAGCAGCTGATTCTCGTGTATAATCCTCATCTCCGAACTCCATTCTTCCCTCTTCTCACGGATGGTCCTGGTGGAGTTATAGTGGATGATTAGCTTGCCCGTATTGCCGGCGGCTTCGAGCATACGTCGAAGACGGCGCAACAAGTCTCCTACTGCCAATCCGTAGGAAAGGTACGTCACTGGACGACTCTCCTCTCTTTCGGCAAGGGCAACTACGGGAACTCTCCCTCCTGTGGACTTACGAGCGGTGCGAATCATGCGAACCATCTAAAACAAAAGAATTTAACATTAGGTTAGATAAATTCTCAAACAAAAATCCTATTTTGAATGAAAGTTGGGGTAAGATGAAGAAAATGACTCCTTTAATAACACTTTTCCACCCACACCATGGAAAATAGTTTTTAAGAAAATAGGGCCCTTAAATACGTCCATTTCTACCTAGGTCCACGTTCCTACGGGCAACCTTGGCTCTGATACCACCTCTGTCACACCCGGTTTTTCCGAAGAACAACCAAGTGAATATCACATGTATGCCAGGATCATTTTCTCATACATGTGATGACAAATAGTGAAGCATCATTTATTACAAGCCAGGTGTCGAATATAAGTAAGTCTTACATAGTAAATGTCTCGATGGACAATAATAGGTTCATCACAAGTAAATAAACTAGCAGCGGAATATTATTCTTTAGGGCTCCATCACATGCGTTGCCCGGGGGTCTTCATGAACCTAAAAACCTTCCTCGGGTCCAAAATCTTGGTCATTATACACCACCTCATTATCTTGACCTGAGCAGCAATATAAACCAACAAATATGCAAGGTTGAGTACCAATGGTACTCAACAAGTGTGGGAAAATTATATCATGCATGGCTAGAACAAGGAGAGGTTGAACTCATGGTTAAAGCACTACGCAATTAATACCTATCACCTTAGCCTATTAAGCACCTACATTACTACACAGGTGAAATGGTCCCGATCTCCCATCCCATCATTATAATCCAATAACCATAACATCATTACCAATGTTAAGCTTCCCGCTTAACTTCCAAAACCATCAATCCTCTAATCATGAATAAGTCCAGGCCGCTCTTAACCGTGAGCACGGCTGTCAAGACAGTTTTGACTCTGCAGAGTTTGTACCACTGTACCCACATGTAGTGATTTCATCCCCCGTTGCCGGGTGGACTAAAAGAACCTCCATTATGCCAGTGACTACGATCCACATTCACACTTCCCAGGTGTGTAGCCAGGAGATCACTACGAAGCCTTTACAAAGGGATTCTCGACGAGCGTGGGCCCACTGAGGTTTCACCCCTAACAGCATACAAGAGGCTCCAACCCCGCTGCAGTGGCCCCCTCTTGAGCCTTGCGGTTCATATGGTAGTCCAGCTGACACCTATTCCCCGCACCATCCAACACACCCATACTACGCCGGGGATACACCTAATTAATTGGCCAAGCTGCCCCATCTCAGCATGTGGTTGGCACTGTAAAGCCAGGTTACATGCTCCATGAACCGGTCCTTAGGATCCAGGCAAGTACTAAACACAAACCCGAGTCTCGTGCACCCAGCACACGACCAAAACATCCAACTTGCCTTGATCCCTACCTCTACATAACTCACAATATCTCATTCAAGAGTATGGTAATATAAACTGATGATCTCATATCCCAAATATCCCATTCTAAGCATGGCTAAGCATATGCATGTAAATAAATGACATAATAAATAAATCCCAACCCAAGCTACAAGGAAACAAGGTAATGCAATTCTAGGGAAACATCCTAACATGGGTTTCATATTTTCACTTGACAATGCAAATAATTCTAGCTACACATCCTAGCATAGGATCAAAGTGGTCAAGGACACTTGCCTCCTTCTTGCTGCTCTTGAAATGGGTAGTCCTGATCTTGGAAAGGGATAACTTGCTCTTGAACAGGTTCTACTTCATATCATCACACATAGCAAAAGAAAAACAACAATCATAAGGCATAGTTCACACTTCTTACTTCATACAAACCACACATTCACATTTATAAAAGTTCTTTACCATTATATGTGTTGTGGTTACTTTATGTGTGTTGAGTTGTGGCTTGCATGCACTTTTAACCATGTGTATATGATTCCTACTTTTATGTCCACATTTATACTTACATACTATTTATATGGGTTTCCAATAAATTTCTTATATTCAACTACTACACCTTTTCACTACCAAGTGTGTATGAAAAGTATTTTTCTTCCCCATATGTGCCTTCATAATTTCTATCAACCCTAAACTGAACTCTTTGAATTTTAAAAACCCCATTTATCATTTACTAGTTGCTATATTTTCAGATTTATATTCCTATGCATAATTGTGTATTTTTTTATGAAATTAGTAACACACATTATCTAAACAGTATAGGTTTTGGTCCTAAATAATTGAATAACATATTTTGACCTTGGCCTCTGATGTAAACTATTTCATAATTATTTTCCCTATTTTTCTATTGCTATTCTTTACTTAAAAATGTGTCCCTATACTAAATAATGTGATTAATAAATGAAACAGATTCATTTCAGCCCAAAATATATTTTTATCTCACTCCAAAGTTTTCTAAGTACTGAGAAAGCTTTTAATTAATTTTGACAATTATGTTTGTCCCACTTTTTAATTTTTAAACACTAGTTACATATTCAATTTTCTAAATTAAATACTAAACAGGGCTAAAATAATGAACTCACCCCATTACAGGGTCTATAATATTATTTTCATAATTTCCAGGGGTCTAGCTACACTTATCAGAGGTGTTTTTCCTAATTTCTATTAAGTCCAGGGGCTAAAACTGATTTTTAAATGAATTTACATGATTTTCTGGAGTTCCAGGGGCTAGATCAGAAGTTTCCGGGGCTAGCTCTTATTTTCCGAGAACCCCAGGGGGTAGCACGTAAGATTTCCAGTCTTTATAACGCGGGGCTGACGTGGACTGTCCGATTTTAAACCGACGGCTGAGATTATAACATCGAACCGGTACGCGGGGTTTTAAAGTCTACCGTGCGATTTAAAATAAACGGCGCACAAGCGGCCACGTCGCTCTGATTGAGCGCGGGCGGCGCTGCCGGCGGCGCACGGCGGCGGGAAGCGGCGATCTCGCCGGAAAGTTTCGGATCCTCGAGAATTCTGCCTAGAACTGTGATCTTATGGCCTAGATCGGTAGAGGGGAGGTCGGGGATCTCACCTCGGGGGTTTTCTCGAGCTCGGGGGTCCTGGAAAGTGATCGGCGGCGAGGTCCGAGGCAAAACCACGGCGAAGCTCGTCGGCGCTGTGTTTACACCGTAATTCTCCGAGTTTTCTGCACCTGCAAAGCTCCCCGGAGGCGGTGGATCAAGACCAGCGAGTTAGATCAGAGTTTCCGAGCTTAGATCGGCCAGAATTCACCGGCGAAGTCTCGGTGCTCACCGGAGTAAAAATCGTCGATCGCGTGGGAAAAACCGATCGGGGCTGGGGTTTTTATAGCCGGGGGAGGGCGGTGGGTCAGTTGTGATCGAGTTTGATTCCTCTGGGACCGGAATTCGGGCTGAGGGACGCGGTATTCCGATCGGTTAAGATCGCGCGCGCGCGCGGGAGAGTCCGGGTCGCGGGGTTAGGGATGACAGGTGGGTCCCACCTGTCTGTGAGGGATAGCGCGGGCGCGCGGCTGCGGGCTGGCGCGGGGGAAACTGGGCCGGCTGGCGGGTTTCGGCCCACTGGCCGGTTTTTCCCGTTTTCTCTTTTTCTTTTTCCATTTCTTTTCTATTTTGAGTCTAATTTGAATTCCAGTTTGAATTTGAATTTCTGCAAAACATGCAACACGTCCAAAAATTTTTAAATTCCCCTCTGATCATGGTTTAGGGTTTTGAATCAAAATTTGGGGTGTTACATAGGGTCCAATAAAACGGGGAGCGAGCTTCCCCTTCACACCGAACCGGTGCACGCCCTTCATCGGAGACACGCGGAGGTACACGTGTTCCCCAACGTCAAAATGCAACGGCCTACGCCTCTTATCAGCGTAGCTCTTCTGCCGGGATTGAGCGGCCTTCAAATTGGCTTGAATTGTCCGAACGCGCTCTTCGGCGTCGTTCACCACATCAACCCCGAATGTGACCCTTTCACCGGACTCGCACCAATTTAATGGGGTGCGGCATTTGCGACCGTAGAGAGCTTCGTAGGGTGCCATCTTGATACTCGCCTGATAGCCGTTGTTGTACGAGAATTCCGCCAATGGTAGGTGATCATCCCAGTTCCTACCATGGTGGATGGCACATGCTCTCAACATGTCTTCCAGAACTTGATTCACCCTCTCTGTTTGGCCATCTGTCTGAGGGTGATAGGCGGAGCTCTCAACTGTGTGCAGTTGCTCCCAAAAGCGAGATACAAATAATGCACCTTGATCTGAGACAATGGTCTTGGGTACCCCGTATAGGCATAGAATCTTCGCTATGTATAGCTCCGCATATTTGCCGGCATTGTAACGTGTATTCACCGGAATGAAGTGAGCTGTCTTGGTTAACCGATCAACGATTACCCATATGGAATCATGCTTGTTGGATGTCAGGGGTAATCCCACAATGAAATCCATGCTCACATCTTCCCATTTTCATGCCGGGATCTTCAGGGGTTGCAACAGCCCTGACTTCTTCATGTGATCAGCTTTCCCTCGTCGGCACGTATCACACTCGGATACGTACTTCGCTACCTCCCGCTTCATCCGTGTCCACCAAAATTTCTTTTTCAAATCTTGGTACATCTTGTTGCTGCCCGGATGAATGGAGTATTTAGACAAGTGAGCTTCATTGAGAATTTTCTTCCTCAGTTCCATGTCCCGGGGTACGACTATGCGGTCATTAAACCATAGCGTCCCCTCCTCATCCTTCCAGAAACATTTGATCTCCCCGTTGTCTATCTATCTCCGGAGATGTGCCATGCCTTTGTCCGTCTTTTGAGCTGTAATGATATCTTCCCTAATGTTAGGGATGAGGGCAAGGTTGTACAGCGATCCATAAGGAACCAAGTATAAACTTGGCTCTTCCTCCTCTACGGGTGTAATGGTGAGGTGATGAACATGTGATTTCCGACTCAGCACGTCGGCAACCACATTCGCCTTGCCAGGGTGGTAGTGGATCTCAATTTCATAGTCTTTGATCAATTCTAGCCACCTCCGTTGCCTCATGTTCAGCTCCTTCTGGGTGAAAATGTATTTTAAGCTCTTGTGGTCGGTGTAGAGATGCACCAGATTCCCCAGGAGATAGTGCCTCCACATTTTTAGCGCCAAAACCACTGCAGCAAGCTCAAGATCATGAGTGAGATAATGCTGCTCATGGTTTCGAAGTTGGCGTGAGCCATATGCGACCACACGTCCTTCCTGCATCAACACGCAGCCAAGCCCAATACCGGACGCGTCACAATACACGTCGAAGGGCTTTATTGTAACCGGATGATCTAATACCGGGGCTGTGTTGAGATGCTTCACCAATGTTTGGAATGCTCCTTCACATGCCGTGTTCCAAACATACTTCGTCCCCTTCTTCAGCAATTCTGTCATCGGCTTAGCGAGCTTGGAGAAGCTTGGAATGAATCTCCTATAGTATCCCGCTAACCCGAGGAAGCTTCTGACTTCATGAACTGAAGTGGGAGCTTTCCATTTCAGCAATTGCTCTATTTTGCTTGGGTCAACCGCAATGCCTTCAGCTGAGATGATATGTCCCAAGAATGGCACTTGGCTGATCCAAAACTCGCATTTACTGAACTTGGCGTAGAGCTTGTGGTCTCGTAATCGTTGAAGAACGATCCGTAAGTGTTCGGCATGTTCGGCTATTCTTGGAGTAGACCAAGATATCGTCGATGAACACTACCACGAACTTGTCCAGCTCCGGCATGAACACCGAGTTCATGAGATACATGAAATGGGCTGGAGCGTTTGTGAGACCAAAAGACATGACGAGATATTCATATAGTCCATATCTCGTCGAGAAGGCCGTATTCGGAATATTCTCCGCCCGGATTTTAATCTGGTGATATCCAGAGCGAAGGTCCATATTGGAGAATACACTTGCACCCACAAGTTGATCAAACAATATGTCGATGCAGGGCAGTGGATACTTATTCTTGATGGTGACGGCGTTGAGCGGCCGGTAGTCCACACACAGCCTCAGGGTTTCATCCTTTTTCTTCACGAACAGCGTCGAGCATCCCCAAGGCGAGGAACTCGGCCTAATGAAACCCTTGCTCAACAGATCATTGAGCTGTTCTTTCAGTTCCGCCAGCTCATTTGGAGCCATCTTGTATGGTCTCCGTGATATGGGCGTAGTCCCGGGTGCGAGCTCGATCTTGAACTCGACATCCCGCTCAGGTGGCATGCCCGGAAGATCATCCGGGAACACGTCAGGGTACTCCCGGACTACGGGGATGTCCTCCAACTTGAGAGCTTCAGTATTGTTGATCACTGAAACTTCCCGGACTGGATTATCTAATAGGAGGGACTGTGGACGGTGTAATGGGGAGTTGAGGTGAACCGTCCGTGATGGGGTTTCCACGACAGCGCCATGGTAACTTAGCCATGACATTCCCAAGATTGCATCAATCTTCTGCCCCTCAAGGATAATCATAGTGGTGGGATATATCTTCCCACCTAAGCACAGTGGTGCTTTCGGAACCATCATCGTTGCTGAAATCTTTCCTCCCGGTGAGCAGATCATATAAGAACACTCGGTTGGAAAGGCTTCCAGCTGATGCTTAACCACATATGATGCACTTATGAAGTTATGGGTTGCACCAGAATAAAAAAGTATGATGATGGCTTGATGGTTGAGAGTGAACGTACCCGCCAGCACGTTGTCTCCTTCTGGGGCGTCCTCATTGTCGAGGTTGCGGACACCCCCAGTCCGCTGTCCAACCTTCTTCACCGGGGGTCGGCCTCGAGCACCGCCCTGGAACTGGGCTTGCCCGCTGCTCTGCTGCCCCTGGGGACAGTCCTTCGCGAAGTGGCCCGCCTGGCCACACGTGAAGCAGGTAAAACGGGGCGGTCCCCCTCTGATCGGTGGATGGAATCCCGGGGCGCGTTGTGGCGGTGGAAACGCCTGGGGTACCGTCTGCTGCTGCTGTTTCTGCTGCTGTCTTGGTGGTGGCATCGGTGGACGGAACGGAGGTGACTGAAAAGGACGTCCCCCGAACCGTTGAGGTCACGCCGGTGGATGCCACTGCTGCCCGGATGGTGTCTGATACACCATACGGTACTTCTGAGGCGCGCCACCACCGCTGCTAGGTGGAGCGCTGCGCTTCCTCTGCTCAGCTGTCAACTCCCTCTGAGCATCCTCTTCCATAATCGCGGCATTGACTAAGTCGTTGAATGTGCCGCGATTCCACTGCACGAGATGTGTCTTCATCTCGGGGTGTAACCCCCGATAGAAGTGCTCCTGCTTCTTCTCCTCCGTGGAGATATAGTATGACGCGTATTGCGCCAGATGGTTGAAGGCACGGGAGTAGTCATGGGCACTCCTCCCGCCCTGCTTCAGCTCCAAGAATTCTTGGAACTTCCTCTTCATGATCCCAGGAGGAATGTGATAGGCGCGGAACGCCTCCTGGAACTCTTGCCATTCCACGGCATGGCCAGCCGGACGTGAGGCGACATAATTCGCCCACCACGCACCAGCGGCACCGTGGAGTTGCTGCGCTGCGAATAGAGTCTTCTGCCGCTCCGTACATTGGAGCAGCCCGAACTTGGACTCGATGGTCCGCAGCCAGTTGTCCGCCTCCAGTGGTTCTTCGGCTTCGGTGAACACTGGAGGGTGCGTACTCATGAAATCCGAGTACGACACTTCCCGGGGCTCACGAGGCCCTCTATCTTGACGCCCCCCCGCCTGGGACATATTCTGCACGATCATGCGGAGCAGGTCAGTCTGCTCCTCACGACCTCCCACCAGTGCCGCTATCATATCCGCTAGAGTAAGCGGAGGCGGCGGTGGTGGCTGCTGCTGCGGGGTGCTGTCGTAGGCCGGTGGCTGGGAGTCATCGCCTCCCCCTTGGCTAGAGCCACCCACCTCGTGCGTGGTCCTAGTGCGAACCATCTGCAACCATACGACATTAAACATCAGTCCCGCAACATATTGCATGCAGTCCCATAAAAATAGGCGTAAAAACATAATGACCATAAAACATGCGATACATCTCGTAAGTAGATAATGTAATAACTTTGCACAAGCTACACCATTACCAGACCAAACATAAGCTAGTTCCATCCAACTTGATGAACCTCCTCTTGGGAAGCTCACCATAACTAGGTTTGGTCACTACGAGACATTACCATCGCGTTGTCATCACGTATACCACCCTTAGGGTACAACACCCTCTCCAATGAGTTCAACTGTCATTCTTCTGTCCGAATGACCATTTTCTACCTATTCCAAATTTTGATCTGGTTCTGGGCATTTTCATGACTCAAGCTGAACACCAAAGTTAAAGTTAACTTCAGTATCTTTACAACGAGTACTTATTTGCCCTCAGATCAGCTTTGGTTTAAAAAGTTATGCTAATTCAAAGTCAGCAGAATTTCTGGAAGAATTTTAACAGCACCTCCCCTGGAAGTGGCTGTTTTCAACCCTGGTTTCCACTGAAATCTGTGCTGAAATTTCAGAAACTTTGAATTGCAAAGATGTCACACATCTTCTACTCTTTCTAAGGATGTATTATATGAAAATTTTAGATTTTTCTACTGGGAGTTATGTTTGAAAAACAGAACAGTTCAGAGAATGTTTTACTCTGCCCTGGTTCTGGACAGTTTACATTCCTCTGGGATTTAAGCCATCTTAAGGTGAGTCTACAACAAAGTTGTATAGCACTTCAATATCTTTCCAGAACTATATAGCACACCTCTCTGGGCTAAAGGACCCGTGAGTTATGCCCTGTTGAAGATCAGCAACTTGCTGTCCAAAACAGAGCACTCTGTTTTTCAGTCTTTTGGAACTACACTCATCCCTTTTCAATTTGTCTACCCAACCAGGGTCCTAATTGTTGAACCTAATGATTTCATTTCCTTTTTATCATTATTTTCATGCATATGCCTACAATATCTCGGTACTATGTTCCTCACCAAAGAAAATCCTAACCGGATTATACCGGCATATACGTCTCAAGTGTGGCACTAAACGGTCTCTCGCACACGTTTACTACACGGATACATACGTAGTTAGTATCTGCAGAAGATCACACAATAATGGTGCACTCAATGGTTGTTCATTTCAGGCAGGACCATATTTAAAGTAGATACAAACGCCCGTATCATTTCCATACGGCCGTCCTTGAGTTAGGTCACGTCTCAAGGTACGTGATCGTGTTTCAACACCACACGACGGGGAACCCGAGTATGTCATGAACGGGTCGTCACGGTTGGGAATGTTATCAACCCAACAGATACCACCTACTGCCCTGCAGGGCACGCCGATGGCAAGCGCTGCGTATGTCCTCCTGGGCTATTTCCAGATGAACACACTCTCGCGTTACTGACCACGCGATGGGGTCTCCACTTACTTGCCTAATGCACGCTAGGGATCAGCGTTTCATATGAACTCAGGAACATGGAGAGTCCAAGAGTTTCATATTGACGTCTCACACCAAGCTGTGAGACCTATCCCTGAACCACGTTCCTCGTCAGGGGGAGCTAACCGAAATTGAACCGCTTTCAGTGACGTTCCTTACCAAACTTACCAGAGCGTAGGTGCGTCGTTACAATAATTGAAATTCAGAATTATAACACATAGGTTAGTCTTTGCCACTTTAAGTAACTATGCTAATATAGTCCTTACTTGGGCAAACTACCGAATCCTCACCGTAAGCCTAAGTTTTCCCATAATGCAGTCCTTAAGTATTGTGCTATCCCCAATGCAGCTCTGATACCAGGTTGTGGCGGACCGGAATCCGCTCATCCAGGATCGCAGAGGGTGGTGCCGCGCGATGCGAAACCCGGTAGCACACGTCATAAGAACACATTATATTATATGGGAAAAACAAACTGAATGTACAAAGTAGTACACTTCTCAGTTACAAACTAGGGTCTTTATTACACAGCGAAAGTTTCTTTTATACAACTCACGCCCGCCTGTCTAGCAAAAGTGGTTGCCCAGCCCTAGGGCAACCCACACTAGCTGCACTCCTCAGCTCAGCGCGGCGTGTATGGCTCCCACTCAGCCGTGGTCCCCGACGGAGGGTAACCCTCGCTGGTGGACTCGTACTCCGAGTCCGTGGGTGGCTCCTCACCTGAAAAACACTTAAGCAGCAACCGTGAGCGTGAGGGCTCAGCAAGGCTTAACCGACTCACCTAAGCATGAAACTCTACATGAGCGGTACCCTGATATAGGATAGCAATGTTGCAGCAAATGGACACGCCTACAAGTTCATCCTTAGTTCATCTTTTAGCAACAAGTTAACAGTTCAGGAAGCTGAAATTTAGTAAGCCATGTTTGGTGGCACACATGTAGCAATCCAATTATATCATGATAGCAATATTGAATCATAACATTTCATTCATTAATCTATGTTATGATGCAGTGAACAAGCGGTACTCGTTACCGCGAGGGACGGCGAATCGACTCGATGTACACCTGCAGGGAAACCCAAAGAGTACGTCACGTACGCCCACCCGTGGAGCTGCACAACACGCTCACTCGATGTCGTACGGGACAACCTTTCACCCAACAGCCCAAACGTCGAACCGGCCGCACCGAAACGAGCAGGAGGTTCCCCACACCTCTATGCCCGTTGGCAGATTTCCACCTTGCTGCCCTCAGCCTACACCTATAAATCGGTGCGTTATGCCTCGACGCCCGGAGGTTTAGGCTACATCAGTTTATCGGGGTCCATATATCCGATATGCCTTCGGTACGTTCAATACTTGTTCAGCAGGGCCGCACACGGATCGGTCCTCAATCGACACGGACAGGTTTGTGCACACAAGACTCCCTCTTGCTGCGCCCTAGCCCCTGCCTAGTCTCATTTTCCTTACTAAAGTGATCTCACATCACTCAACCGAACCCGTGTGTCCCAAGCCTATCTCGCGAGTAGATTCCAACTACTCGACTTGTACCGAAGTCCTATGAATCATTAAGCATAGCCTGTCTACTCGAGGTCTTAGACACTACCCTCACTCTTAGGGAAAATTCTGGTTATGCAAGTGGGGTTCCATCCATCCTATACCTAATGCACAATCATACTTCATATGACACATGTAAACAAAGTAAAATTTATAAAAAGGTTAATGCAAACCGGGGCTTGCCTTGTTGCTGCTGGTCAGGAGTCAGTTCTTCCTCCGGAAGCAGGAAGTCGAGAACTTCCGGAGTCTCTTCTTCAATGGCTACACGTTAATGAAACACTATATGTTAATTTAAATGCAATGTGAGTTTAGGGTAATACTTCTGCTATTAGTTCTAATAACCAGTCTCTAACAACTGGAACTCTGTTTAAGAATTTAAAGATGAACTGGGTGTTGGTGGTTTGGCTTAGACTTAATCACTTGGTTAAGTGTTAAGTGGTTTTCCCCCTTTTCCATATTAATCCCTCAAGTGGTTAAACAGGACAGGGTTGATCCAGAGCTCCAATGGAGCTGAGAATTTTTGTGTGAGTTCCTTGTCACAAGAAAACTCTCTGGACCAAACACTAGCACTTTTCATGGAGTGGTTTGCTCAGAATAATTCTCTTAGCAAATAAGCAAGGAAGAATTAATTCTGAGGTAATACCCCTGTTCATGTCTAACTTAGTGAACTACAATTTCAGTTATAGCTCATAGAGTTTGCATGAATTTTCCTAGCATTTTTGGAGCTAAGATTTGCCCAGAACTGAATTTCCAAGTTTTGGAAATTCTCTGAAAATGTTTCTGTATTCAAATGAACACAGCACCTTCAAATTTGAATTGCTCTGACCAAATCAACTCCAAATGGTCTGAAACTTTTACAGGGGTTCACTAATGTCCTAAAGAACATTCTGGCAAAATTTGAGGATTTTTGGATGAACCAAACTCCCTCTAAAATTCTTTTTCTGAAAAGTTTTAAAGAATTTTCCAGAATTAATTAATGGGTTCCGTACCAATTGGGTGGTATATTTGGACAGAGCTAGGCAAGATGAATCCAACCCAATTTGAATCACTAATTTTGGAGCTTCCTAGCAAAAGTTATGGGGTTCTAAAGTTTGCACTAAATCTGGAATTCTAAATAATCCGGAGAAAATTTTAAACTATGACCGTGGGCCCGGCCCACACGTGTCACCGCTGGAGCTGAGCCACACGGGGCTACAGACCCCATCCCGTGCAGTCACACTTGATCCCGGGGCCGCAGTAGATCTGGGTTTTAAACTTTCCACCGCTGACACGTGGGGCCCGCGGGTCGTCTTCCTCCTCGCGTTCCCGCGCCCGCGCGCCGCCGGGCTCGCCGGAGACACGCTGATACCTACCGCCCGGCCGACTCTCGAGCTCTCCCTCGCCACCAGGGCCTAGTTTCGTGCGCTGAACACGATGGCACCAACTGCTCCGGCCGGCGGTGGCCCTAACCTAGTCGGCGACGGTGCTGCGGCTCGGCAACCCTTCGGTCACGTCGCCCGGACAGTTTAGCCCGCCAAAACATCGGTGGATCGGCGCTATAGCACCATTGGGTGCTAGGGAAGCTCGTCATAGTGGTGAAACCGGCTGAAGAGGGCTCTATCCTAGGTCTCATCGTGGGCCCGAGTCTCCGTGCCTCCATTACCGTAACAAAACCTAGAAATACCCGGCTTACGTGTGGTTTCAAGCCAGGGACGTGAGGGGCTAACGAGCGTTGATAAGTGGTGGTCCTGTGTGCTAGTTTTTCATGGCCTAAGAACAAAGGTGGCGAGGGAATTCGACGTTACCATGCCGGAAGGTCCGTTCGTGCCCGCCGGAGAACTTTCTCCAAATTCGAGCTCTATGGTCTAGGTCACGGTCTGAGCTTCAGATATGAGCACCACCGGTCCCTGACGCATCCGAGACCGTCCTTTCTCAGCCGTGAAAGGCCCTCTGTTGGGCTGTCACCGTGAGCCGAGTGGTGGCTGTTTCCTGGGCGTTGCTCGGAAACGTGGAGCTAGGGCTGGGGAAAGGCCGAACTCGACTGCTCTCGTGCCGAGGAGGTAGAGGACGAGTAGCTGGTGTGGTTTTATGGCTAGGAGGGGCGCTGCTCGCGGTGAATTGCCGGGTTCTCGATCGAACGAAAACGGCGGCGTGTACTCGGTCTTTGCTTGGGCAACAGAGCACGGCGCCTCGGTGGTTTCGTGCTGTGGGCGACCGACCGCGTTGGGGTTGAACGATCCGGGAGCAGCTCGCCATCTCGGGCAGGAGACCAGGAGGTGGCAGCTCGAGGGGGTCCGGCGCCGGCGTTCCCGTGTGCTGTTTCGGCCGAGAGAGGAAAAGATCAGAGGTAGACTTCTCTGCTAAGTCTACTGACAGGTGGGACCTCCCCCCCTAATTCTTTTTGCAATTTTCTCAATTCTGTTGTGCCAAATACTCTCAGCTACTCACAATTTAATGTGAGACTTAGTCACCAAGTCTTAGTTTAAATTTGAATTCTCAAATTTGAACTGTGTTTGGCTAAATTTGCTGCATGTTTAAACTGAAATTCAAATTCAGTTTTGAATTCTTGCAAATTTAGCTCTTGACAAAATGAACTCCAATGAGGATGAAAATTGGTGGGTTTACTCAGAAAAATGTGCTGAGTTTAAATATGAAGATAAGTTTTGAATTTGGGTGATGAAAGTTGCTGCAATTTGAATTTACATTCAAATTGGCCTCTTTTTCAAATACCTCCAAAAGTGCCTCAAAAAGTGTTGGATTTCTATGAAACTTGGACTGAACCTTCCCAAGACTTTTTAAGTTCTAGGGGTGAGCTCAACCTCTCATGTTCATGTGTCCAAAACCCACTTTGTGAAAAGGAAGACTTTCCCCTCTAATCACTCTTTTGATGGAGGTTACTTGCTCTTCACAATATTTCCTAAGATATCCACAATAAGAACTGTGGTGTTGTGTGGTGATAAAAAGTTTTTGCAAGTCCCTTTTCTTGGGCTTTTACAGAAGGATGAAACCTTGAGGCTGTGTGTGGACTACCGGCCACTCAACACCGCCACCATCAAGAACAAATACCCACTGCCCCGCATTGACATCCTGTTTGATCAGCTTGTGGGTGCAAGTGTGTTCTCCAATATGGACCTTCACTCTAGATATCATCAAATAAAAATCCGGGCGGAGGATATTCCGAAGATGGCCTTCTCGACGCGATATGGCTTATATGAGTATCTCGTCATGTCTTTTGGTCTCACCAATGCTCCGACATATTTCATGTATCTCATGAACCCGGTGTTCATGCCGGAGCTGGATAAGTTCGTGGTGGTGTTCATTGATGATATCTTGGTTTACTCCAAGATAGAAGAAGATCACGCCGAACACTTGAGGATTGTTCTTCAACGACTGCGGGACCATAAGCTATATGCCAAGTTCAGCAAATGTGAGTTTTGGATCAGCCAAGTGCCATTTTTGGGACATATCATCTCAGCGGAAGGCATTGCGGTTGACCCAAGTAAAATTGAACAAGTGCTGAAATGGAAAGCCCCTACTTCTGTCCATGAAGTCAGAAGCTTCCTCGGCTTAGCGGGATATTACTGGAGATTCCCCGAGCTTCTCCAAGCTTGCTAAGACGATGACTGAACTATTAAAGAAGGGGACGAAGTATGTTTGGAACTCGGCATGTGAAGGAGCGTTCCAAGCATTGGTGAAGCATCTCACAACAGCCCCAGTCTTAGCTCAGCCGAACACAACTAAGCCCTTCGACGTGTATTGTGATGCGTCCGACATCGGGCTCGGCTGCGTGTTGATGCAAGAAGTACGTGTGGTCGCATATGGCTCATGCCAACTTCGAAACCATGAGCAGCATTACCCAACTCATGATCTCGAGCTTGCTGCTGTGGTTTTGGCGCTGAAAATGTGGAGGCACTATCTCCTGGGGAATTTGGTGCATCTCTACACCGACCACAAGAGACTGAAGTATATATTCACCCAGAAGGAGCTGGATATGAGGCAAAGGAGGTGGTTAGAACTAATCAAAGATTATGAGATTGAGATTCATTACCACCCCGGCAAGGTGAATGTGGTTGCCGACACGCTGAGTCGAAAATCACATGTCCATAACCTCACCATTACACCGATGGAAGAGGAAGAGCCGAGTTTATACTTGGTTCCTTATGGATCGCTCTATAACCTTGCCATCATCCCTACCATTATGGAGGAGATCATTGCAGCTCAGAAAGTTGACAAGGGTATGGCACATCTCCGAAGACGGATAGACAATGGTGAAATCAAATGTTTCCGGAAGGATGATGAGGGGACGCTGTGGTTCAATGACCGCAAAGTCGTACCCCGGAACACGGCGCTGAGGAAGAAAAATCTTGATGAAGCTCATTTATCTAAATACTCCATTCATCCGGGCAGCAACAAAATGTACCAAGATTTGAAAAAGAAATTTTGGTGGACATGGATGAAGCGGAAAGTAGCGAAGTACGTATCCGAGTGTGATTCGTGTAGACGAGTGAAACCTGATGATATGAGGAAATCAGGGCTGCTGTAACCCCTGAAAATTCCAGCATGGAAATGGGAAGATGTGAGCATGGATTTCATTGTCGGGTTATCCCTAACTTCCAACAAGCATGATTCCATTTGGGTAATCGTTGATCGATTGACCAAGTCAGCCCACTTCATCCCCGTGCATACACATTTCCATGCCAACAGATATGCGGAGTTGTATATTGCAAGAATCCTATGCTTGCATAGAGTACCCAAAACCATAGTCTCAGACCGAGGGGCACTATTTGTATCTCGTTTCTGGGAGCAGTTGCACGCTGCTTTGGATACTAAGCTGATTAGAAGCTCCGCCTATCACCCTCAGACAGATGGTCAAACAGAGAGGGTGAACCAAGTACTGGAAGACATGTTGAGAGCGTGTGCCATCCACACGGTAGAAACTGGAATGATCATCTACCGTTGGCGGAATTCTCGTACAATAACGGCTATCAAGCGAGTATCAAGATGGCACCCTATGAAGCTCTCTACGGTCGTAAATGCTGCACCCCATTAAACTAGTGCGAGTCCGGTGAAAGGGTCACATTCGGTGTTGATGTGGTGAACGACGCCGAAGAGCGCGTTCGGATGATTCAAGCCAACTTGAAGGCTGCTCAATCCCGGCAGAAAAGCTATGCTGATAAGAGGCATAGGCCGCCACACTTTGACATCGGGAAACACGTGTATCTCCGTGTATCTCCGATGAAAGGCGTACACCGGTTCAGCGTGAAGGGGAAACTCACTCCCCGATTCATTGGACCTTATGCCATCACCGAGAAGTGTGGACCAGTGGCGTATAGACTAGAGCTACCGGCATCTCTTGCTGGTGTTCACGACGTTTTCCATGTGTCACAACTGTGAAAATGTCTGAAGTATATGTAACACCCGAAAACCTGTAAAGAGGGGAATTTAAAAAAATTTGGACGTATTGCATGTGGTGCAGAAATTCAAATTCAAATTAGAATTCAAATTCAAATCAAACAGAAAAGAAAAAGAAAAAGAAAAAAACAAAACCCCCGACCAGTGGGCCGAAACCCACCAGCCGGCCCACCCGCCCCCGCGCCAGCCTGCAGCCGCGCGCTCCCCTCTCCCTCTCACTGACACGCGGGACCCGCGTGTCATCCCTCACCTCCCGCTCGCGCCAACTACCCGGACTCCTCCGCGCGCGGCCGATCGCAACTAACCCGGAAATCCGCATCCCCAGCCCGACTCCCGGTCCCGGACGACTCCGACTCGATCACAACCGACACGCCGCCCTCCCCCGTCTATATAAACACCGGCATCGTCCCGTTTTTCCCCCACGATCGGCTGTTTTTCCTCCCGGTGAGAACCGAAGCTCCGATCACCGTTTTCTCTCGATCCCTGCTCGGATTTTCCGATCTAACGTGTCGATCGTGTTCCACCGCCTCCGGGGAATCACGCAGGTGCAGAAGACTCGGTGGTTTGCGCTCTAGGCACAGCTCCGACGAACACCGTAGCGATTCCATCTCGGACCTCGTCGCCGACCGTCTTCCAGGACCTCCGAGCTCAAGAAAAACCTCGAGGTGAGATCCCCGACCTCCCGTCTACAGATCTATGCCATAAAATCCCAGTTTTAGGAGGTATAGACGAAGATCCGAAGTTCTCCGGCGAGATCGCCGCCTTCCGCCGCCGGGCAGCGCCGCCCGCGCACGGTCAGAGCGACGTGGCCACTTATGCGCCGTCTATTTTAAATCGCACGGTAGAATTATAACCCGCGCGTACCGGTTCGGCGATCTGATCTGAGCCGTCTGTTTTAAATCGGACGGTCCACATCAGCCCCGCATTATAAAGGTCGGGATTCTTACGCGCTACCCCCTGGGGATCTCGGAAAATACGAGCTAGCCCCAGAAACTTCTGATCTAGCCCTGGAACTTCAGAAATTCATGTAAATTCATTTAAAAATCAGTTTTAGCCCCTGGACTTAATAAAATTTAGGAAAACCCCTCTGTTATGTGTAGTTAGACCCCTGGAAATTTATGAAATAATATAATAGACCCTGTAGTGGGGTGAGTTTACCTTTTTAACCCTATATGATATTAAATTTAGGAATTTGAATATGTGATTAGGATTTAAAATTTAAAAGGTGATACAAACACATTGTAAATTCAAATTTAAACTCTCCTAGCACTTGGAAAACTTTAGAATGAGTTAAAAGTAGATTTTAAGCTGAAATGAATCTGTTTAATTTATGGTTCACATTTATTAGTTATAGGGACATATTTTTAGGTTAGGAAATAATTCTGAAAATTGGTAAAATAAATTTAAATTAGTCCACATCAGAGGAGAAGTTCCAAAATATATTATTTAATATTTTAGATCAGAACCTATTCTGTTTAGATGATATGCCCTACTACTTAATATTAAAATTTACTTTTAGTCATAGAAAATAAATCTGGAAAATATAGGAAAATAGGTGTGCATGACTAGAAAATGATAAATGAAGTCTCCAAATCCAAAGACTTCAGTTTAGGATTGGTAGAAGATCTGAAAACCCATTTGAAGTAGGAAATTACCTTCCATGCAAACTTGGTAGTTAAGAAGTATATTAAATAAATATAAAGAATTTGTTCAAATTGAAAATTCATATATAGTGTGCAAACAGAAATCTGAATACAAAAGTTAGAAATCATATACATATGTTTAAAAGTGCATGTAGGCTAAAAAACAACACATCTAGGGTAACCACAACACTTAGAAATGTGAATGACTATCATATGTATGTATGAGTGGAGTGAAAGTGTGAACTATGTCTTATGGATTGTTGTTTTCTTTTGCTATGTGTGTTGGCATGAGTAGAACCTGCACCAGAGCAAGTTCTTCCCTTCCAAGACCAAGACTTTCCATTCTCAGAACAGCAAGAAGAAGGCAAGTGTCCTTGACCACTTTGATCCTATGTTAGGATGTGTAGATAGAATTATTTGCATTGTCAATTGAAATATGAAACCCATGCTAGGAAGTTTCCCTAGAATTGCATTACCTTGTTTCCTTGTAACTTGCGTTGGGATTTATTTTATCATGTCATTTATTCATATGCTTATGCTTAGCCATGCCTAGAATGGGATAATTGGGATATGAGATCATCAATTTATTTACCTTACTCTTGAATGAGATATTATGAGTTATGTAGAGGTAGGGATTGAGGCAAGTTGGATGATTTGGTTGGTGCTGGGCGCACGAGACTCGGGTTTATGTTTAGTACTTGCCTGGATCCTAAGGACCGGTTCATGGAGCATGTAACCTGGCTTTACCGTGCCAACCACATGCTGAGATGGGGCAGCTTGGCCAATTAATTAGGTGTATCCCCGTTGTAGTATGGGTGTGTTGGATGGTGCGGGGAATAGGTGTCAGCTGGACTACCATATGAACCGCAAGGCTCAAGAGGGGGCCACTGCAGCGGGGTTGGAGCCTCTTGTATGCTGTTAGGGGTGAAACCTCAGTGGGCCCATGCTCATCGGGAATCCCTTTGTAAAGGCTTCGTAGTGATCTCCTGGCTACACACCTGGGAAGTGTGAATGTGGTTTGTGACCACTAGCATAATGGAGGTTCTTTTAGTCCACCCGGCAATGGGGGATGAAATCACTACATGTGGGTACAGTGGTACAAACTCTGCAGAGTCAAAACTGTCATGACAGCCGTGCTCACGGTCAAGAGCGGTTTGGACTTATTCATGATTAGAGGATGATGACTTTGGAAGTTGTGGATATTAAGCGGGGAGCTTAACATTTGAAATGATGTTATGGTTATTTGATTATGATGATGGGATGGGAGATTGGGACCATTTTACCTGTGTAGTAATGTAGGTGCTTATTAAGCTACGGTAATAGGTATTAATTGCGTAGTGCTTTGACCATGAGTTCAACCTCTCCTTGCTCTAGCCATGCATGACATAACTTTCCCACACTTGCTGAGTACCAATGGTAAACCTTGCATATTTGTTGGTTTAAATTGCTGCTCATGTCAAGGGGGTGATGTGGTGTTTAATGATCAAGACTTCAGACCCGAAGAAGGTTTCTAGGTTCATGGAGTCCCCCGGGCAATGCCTGTGACAGAGCCCACAAGAATAATATTCCGCTGCTATTTTATTTACATGTTATGAACTTATTATCGTCCATCGAGACGTAAGCGTTGTAAGACATATTTATATTTGACACCTGGCTTGTAATAATGATGCTTCACTATTTGTCATCACATGTATGAGAAAATGATCCTGGCATACATGTGATATTCACTCGGTTGTTCTTCGGAGAAACCGGGTGTGACAGAAGTGGTATCAGAGCCAGGGTTGCCCGTAGGAACGTGGACCTAGGTAGAAATGGATGTATTTAAGGACCCTATTTTCTTAAAAACTATTTTACAAAAGTGTGGGTTGAAAAGTGTTATTTAATGGGGTCACTTTATTCATCTTACCCCAACTTTTATTTAAAATAGGATTTTTGTTTAAAATCTTATCTAACTTAATTTTAAATGCTTTATGTTTTAGATGGTTCGCATGATCCGCACCGCCTGCAAGTCCACCGGAGGGAGAGTTCCCATAGTTGCCCTTGCCCTGAGAGAGGAGGACCGTCCGGTGACATATCTCTCCTACGGATTGGCAGTAGGAGGCTTGTTGCGCCGTCTTCAACGCATGCTCCAAGCCGCCGGCAATACGGGCAAGCTAATCATACACTACATCTCCACCCGAACCATTCGTGAGAAGCGGGAAGAGTGGAGTTCAGAAATGAGGATTATCCACGAAAATTAGCTGCTCAAGATCCACCGCTCTCCAGCTTGTCGAGCGACACAGGTCGATACGGAGAAGGATGTCACCTGGGAGGCAATCACCTGCTAGAGTCACATCTACCGTCGCCACCTGGACAGGACTGAGTACATGTATGTCCTCCAGCGTGAGAGTGGTATAACGGAGTACAAGTATCCGCCAGTGCAGCAAGGGACTTCCCATGAGCACATGGACTTGTGCTTGGAGGATGCTGCTATGCTCAGCACTCGACTGCAGGAGTGTCAGCAGGAGCTTTAGGATGTACGTGACACCCTGAAGGAGACTGAGGTGTTGCTTCGAGCCAGCTTGAGGGCGAGAGAAAGAGGAGATGGGAATGAACTGTGTGTCACCATGAATGACACATGGACTTCTGACACCCCAGATCGCCGGGCGAGCAGACGTCGCCGCACTTCTCCACCAGCAGCTTCCCCACCCAAAGCGGAGTCAGAGGACAACCGCAATAACGAGGAAGATCCCAAGGAGCCAGCTCAGTGATACAAGTAGTGTAGAGTCCTTTCTATTAGTTTAGTAGGTTGTCGAGTAGTCGAGTCGTTACCTTAGTTAATGGTGTGTTAATGCTTGGTGTGTGACGTGAGTTGTGGAAGCCATGGGCGTTTGTCCACAACCTCGTCTTCAAGATTGTTTTGCTTTGGTGTGTGAACCCATATGAATTAAGAGTGCATTTATGTTCGCGTAAGACATGAAACCCTCAGAAAATATAAATGAAATAAGGTCTCAAAATTTTAAAAGTCTAAACAAGCAAATTGGGAAGTTAATACGTAATGCTTTAAGTTAACATCTGGTTGATCATGATATATGGCCGGAAGAGGAAAGGGTCGTGCTGCCAACCCCGCCAACAACAACGATGAGGCTGGCAACCCTCATCTTTCTGGAGGACAAGACAGGGGTGGTCGTTGGGAAGGAGTTGATCCCATCCACCAAATGCTTGAAAATCAGAATCAGCTCATCCAGAGCCTTACTCAAGTGGTGGCCAACTTGCACCAAGCTCCACCTCCACAAGCTGCACCACGCCAACCAAGGTTGAGTGAGTTTCTAGGGACTCAACCTCCAAAGTTTGCAAGTGCTGCTGAACCTCTGGAGGCAGATGATTGGCTAAAGACCATTGAGAGCAAGTTGAGGATCATACAATGCCAAGGATATGAGAGGGTGTTGTTTGCCTCTCACCAATTGCATGGACCTGCTGCTGATTGATGGACCGCTTACGTGGCCGCCCATCATGACCCTGAGAACATCACTTGGTAAGAGTTCAAGCGTAGCTTCCGCAACCATTACATACCAAGGGGTGAACTTAAAAACAAGAGAAAGGAATTCTTAGGGCTGCAGCAAGGAAACATTACGGTGAGGGAATACCTCACTAAATTCACCCAACTATCCCGTTATGCACCACGAGACATAGAGACTGATGAGCAGAAACATGATTGCTTCGTGGAAGGACTTACAGCAGAAATGCAGTGTGCAATGTCCTCCAATGAGTATGAAAGCTTCCAAAAGATGGTGGACAGAGCATTTGTCGTGGAAAGGAAGCTGAAGGCCTTGGAAAATGAAAACAAGAGGAAGGCGGGATGGTCACACCAAGCCTCGGGTAGCAACACCCGCCCACGTCTGATGCAGCAACCCGCAGGGCAGACGAGCTGTGCTGCGGTACCCTACTCTGCGCCAAGAGGGTACAACCCGAACTTCAGGCCTCCGTCAGCACAAGCACAACCACAACGTCAGTTTCTACAGCAGCCTCGCCCCACATATCAACCTTGACCAGCAGGACAAGGACCACCGAACCAACCCCAAGACAACAAAGGCCAGGCACCTAAAGTTGGGGTGCAATGCTTCAACTGTGGTGAAGTGGGGCACTACGCCCATAAGTGCCCAAAGAAGAAGCCCATGCAGCCACAACAACAGAATGTGATGCGAGGACGGGTGAACCACGTGACCATGGAGGAAGCGCAAGAGGCACCTGACGTGGTAGTTGGTAAGTTTCCTGCCAATTTACACATTGCAACCCTGTTGTTCGATTCTAGTGCTACCCACTCATTCATTGCCCAAGGGTTTGTTAAGAAGCATGATTTAGCAACAACACAAATGAACCATATGCTAGCCGTAAACTCTCCAGGGGGAGAAATAAGGACAAGACAAGTGTGTCCCAAGGTGAATCTAGACATTAATGGGGTAGTATTTACTGCCAACCTCATAGTGATAGATTCACAAGGGATAGATATTATTTTGGGCATGGATTGGTTGACCAAACATAAAGGAATCATCCATTGTTCGACCAGAACGTTGGAACTAACTCACCCTAGTGGCACAAGAGTAAAGTTCATAACAATACAAGAGCCTAGGAGGGACATTAAATTAAATCAAGTTGAGGTGGAAGTGGCGGAGATCAGGATCATCAGGGAATCCAGATGTTTTTCCGGAGGAGTTGCCAGGTATGCCCCCTGATCGTGAAGTGGAATTCGCGATTGAGCTAGTGCCTGGAACAGCTCCGATATACAAGAGACCTTATCGGATGGACTCTAAACAGCTGGAAGAACTCAAGGAACATTTAAGAGAGTTGACAGAGAAGGGGTACATTCGTCCTAGTTCCTCACCATGGGGAGCTCCAGTGATATTTGTGCCCAAGAAGAACGGAACCCAAAGATTATGCATAGACTACCGTGTGTTGAATGAAGTAACCATCAAGAACAAGTACCCATTACCCCGCATTGAAGACTTGTTTGATCAGTTGAGGGGAGCTTGTGTGTTCTCGAAAATTGATCTCAGGTCGGGATACCACCAACTTAAGATAAGGCAAACTGATATTCCAAAGACAACTTTCATATCTCGGTACGGACTGTATGAATACACCGTCATGCCTTTCGGGCTAACTAATGCCCCGACATACTTCATGTATCTCATGAACAAGGTATTCATGGAATATCTAGACAAATTTGTGGTGGTTTTCATTGATGACATTCTCGTCTTTTCCAAAGATGAAGAAGAACACGAGAGGCATTTAAGGTTGGTGTTGCAAAAACTGAGAGAACACCAACTATATGCCAAGTTGAGCAAGTGTGAGTTTCGGCTAAAGAGAGTTCCCTTCTTAGGACATATAATCTCAGAGGGGGGAATCTCCGTAGATCCCTCCAAGATCGAGGATGTACAAAAGTGGAAGACCCCTGAGAATGTCGTGGAAGTTCAAAGCTTTTTAGGATTGGTTGGATACTATCGACGGTTTATCGAGGGTTTCTCCAAGATTTCGAGACCCCTCACCAAATTGTTGGAGAAGGGAATCACATTCACATGGACACCGCAGTGCGAGACGAGTTTTCAAAAGCTAAAGAAAAGATTGACAACAGCCCCAGTGCTAGTTATGCCAGATGTGCAGAAGAACTTTTCGGTGTATTGCGATGCCTCTGGAAACGGGTTGGGATGTGTTCTCATGCAAGAGGGGCATGTCGTGGCTTACGCGTCCCGGCAGCTTCGGAAACACGAGAAGAACTATCCTACACATGACCTAGAGCTAGCTGCAGTGGTACACACGTTGAAGATTTGGCGGCATTACTTGATGGGGAAGAGAACAGATATATACGGACCATAAGAGCTTAAAGTACAGTTTCACACAGCCAGATCTCAACCTGAGACAAAGGAGATGGTTAGAGCTGATCAACGACTTTGATGTAGGCATCAACTATCATCCTAGGAAAGCGAACGTCATGGCAGATTCTTTAAGCCGGAAGGTGCAGGTCAATAGGTTGAACTTGAAGGACATGCCTACAGAATTGAAGGGAGAGGTTATAAGACTCAACCTATGCCTGGTGAATAGTGGTGAAGCCATCGCCATGGAAGTGGACTCCACATTAGAGCAAGACATACGCGATGGTCAAAAGAATGATGAGAAGATATAAGAAATCTGACAACTCATCAAGGATAATAGAGCCCCTGGTTTTAGAGAGGATGAACAAGGTACGGTGTGGCACGGGAAAAGAATCTGTGTGCCTGAAGTGAAGGAGATCCGTGAATTGATTTTGAAGGAGGCTCATGATTTCGACTATTCCATTCATCCTGGGAGTACGAACATGTACCATGACCTCAAGAGCAGGTATTGGTGGTATGGCATGAAGCGAGATGTCGCGGAACATGTTGCCCTATGTGACACATGTCAGTTGGTGAAAGCAGAACATCAACGACCCGCGGGATTATTGCAACCACTCAAAGTGCCTGAATGGAAAGGGGAAGAAATCGGTATGGATTTCATAGTGGGACTACCCAGGACCCAATCAGGATATGATTCGATATGGGTCATTATCGACAGGCTAACCAAGGTAGCTCATTTCATTCCCGTGAAAGAAAGCTACAGCGGATCCAAATTGGCAGAATTATACATGTCAAGGATCGTGTGTTTCCATGGAGTGCCAAAGAAGATAGTGTCAGATCGAGGGACACAGTTCACCTCAAGGTTCTGGCAGAAGATGCATGAAACCCTGGGAACTCATCTGAATTTTAGTTCTGCCTATCATCCCCAAACTGACGGGCACACGGAAAGAACCAATCAGATCCTTGAGGATATGCTGAGAGCGTGTGCACTCAAAAACAATCGGAGTTGGGATAAGAACTTACCGTATGCGGAGTTCTTCTATAACAACAGCTATCAGGCTAGTATGAAGATGTCACCGTTTGAAGCTTTGTATGGGAGGAAGTGTAGAACTCCCCTATTTTGGAACCAAACGGGGGGAAAGTAAAGTGTTTGGGCCCGAGGTACTACAAGAAGCCGAGGCAAAAGTGAGGGAAATCCACAACAATTTGAGGATAGCATAGACACGACAAAAGAGCTATGCCGATGTACGGAGAAGAGTGCTCGTTTTCAACGTGGGGGACTACGTCTACCTCAAGGTGTCCCCTATCCGAGGACTTCGTCGGTTCAAGGTAAAAGGGAAGTTATCACCTCGATACATCGGACCCTTTCAAGTTCTGGAGAGGAAAGGTGAAGTGGCATATCAACTAGAATTACCGGCTCGCCTATCGGATGTACACAATGTATTCCATGTGTCACAGCTCAAGAAATGTCTGAGGACGCCTGGAGAGATGTTACCCATGAACGAGGTTGACGTAGCCGAGGATCTGTCTTATGCCGAGCAACCGTTCAAGATTTTGGAGACAATGGAACGCCTCACAAGAAATAAAAGAATCCGGATGTGCAAGGTGCAGTGGAAGCATCACTCGGAAGAGGAAGCCACATGGGAGCGAGAAGACGAGCTTAAGGCACAGTTTCCGGAATTGTTTTCCTAGAACCACCAATCTCGAGGACGAGATTTTTTTAGGGGGGTACAGCTGTAACACCCCAAAACCTGTTAAGAGGGGAATTTAAAAATTTTTGGACGTATTGCATGTGGTGCAGAAATTCAAATTCAAATTGGAATTCAAATTCAAATCAAAACAGAAAAGAAAAAGAAAAAGAAAAAGAAATAAACAAAACCTCCAGCCAGTGGGCCGAAACCCACCAGCCGGCCCACCCGCCCCCGCGCCAGCCCGCAGCCGCGCGCTCCCCTCTCCCTCTCACTGACACGCGGGACCCGCGTGTCATCCCTCACCTCCCGCTCGCGCCAACTACCCGGACTCCTCCGCGCACGGCCGATCGCAACTAACCCGGAAATCCGTGTCCCCAGCCCGACTCCCGGTCCCGGACGACTCCGACTCGATCACAACCGACACGCCGCCCTCCCCCGTCTATATAAACGCCGGCATCGTCCCTTTTTTCCCCCACGATCGGCTGTTTTTCCTCCCGGTGAGAACCGAAGCTCCGATCACCGTTTTCTCTCGATCCCTGCTCGGATTTTCCGATCTAACGCGCCGATCGTGTTCCACTGCCTCCGGGGAATCACGCAGGTGCAGAAGACTCGGCGGTTTGCGCTCTAGGCACAGCTCCGACGAGCACTGCAGCGATTCCATCTCGGACCTCATCGCCGACCGTCTTCCAGGACCTCCGAGCTCAAGAAAAACCCCGAGGTGAGATCCCCGACCTCCCCTCTACCGATCTATGCCATAAAATCCCAGTTTTAGGAGGTATAGACGAAGATCCGAAGTTCTCCGGCGAGATCGCCACCTTCTGCCGCCGCGCGCCGCCGGGCAGCGCCGCACGCGCACGGTCAGAGCGACGTGGCCGCTTTTGCGCTGTCTATTTTAAATCGCACGGTAGAATTATAACTCGCGCGTACCGGTTCGGCGATCTAATCTCAGCCGTCTGTTTTAAATCGGACGGTCCACATCAGCACCGCATTATAAAGGCCGGGATTCTTATGCGCTGCCCCTGGGGATCTCAGAAAATACGAGCTAGCCCCAGAAACTTCTGATCTAGCCCCTGGAACTTCAGAAATTCATGTAAATTCATTTAAAAATCAGTTTTAGCCCCTGGACTTAATAAAATTTAGGAAAACCCCTCTATTATATGTAGTTAGACCCCTGGAAATTTATGAAATAATATAATAGACCCTGTAGTGGGGTGAGTTTACCTTTTTAACCCTATATGATATTAAATTTAGGAATTTGAATATGTGATTAGGATTTAAATTTAAAAGGTGAGACAAACACATTGTAAATTCAAATTTAAACTCTCCTAGCACTTGGAAAACTTTAGAATGAGTTAAAAGTAGATTTTAAACTGAAATGAATCTGTTTAATTTATGATTCACATTTATTAGTTATAGGGACACATTTTTAGGTTAGGAAATAATTCTGAAAATTGGTAAAATAAATTTAAATTAGTCCACATCATAGGAGAAGTTCCAAAATATATTATTTAATATTTTAGATCAGAACCTATTCTGTTTAGATGATATGCCTACTATTTAATATTAAAATTTACTTTTAGTCATAGAAAATAAATCTGGAAAATATAGGAAAATAGGTGTGCATGACTAGAAAATGATAAAGGAAGTCTCCAAATCCAAAGACTTCAGTTTAGGATTGGTAGAAGATCTGAAAACCCATTTGAAGTAGGAAATTACCTTCCATGCAAACTTGGTAGTTAAGAAGTATATTAATTAAATATAAAGAATTTGTTCAAATTGAAAATTCATATATAGTGTGCAAACAGAAATCTGAATACAAAAGTTAGAAATCATATACATATGTTTAAAAGTGCATGTAGGCTAAAAATCAACACATCTAGGGTAACCACAACACTTAGAAATGTGAATGACTATCATATGTATGTATGAGTGGAGTGAAAGTGTGAACTATGTCTTATGGATTGTTGTTTTCTTTTGCTATGTGTGTTGGCATGAGTAGAACCTGCCCCAGAGCAAGTTCTTCCCTTCCAAGACCAAGACTTTCCATTCTCAGAACAGCAAGAAGAAGGCAAGTGTCCTTGACCACTTTGATCCTATGTTAGGATGTGTAGATAGAATTATTTGCATTGTCAATTGAAATATGAAACCCATGCTAGGAAGTTTCCCTAGAATTGCATTACCTTGTTTCCTTGTAACTTGCGTTGGGATTTATTTTATCATGTCATTTATTCATATGCTTATGCTTAGCCATGCCTAGAATGGGATAATTGGGATATGAGATCATCAATTTATTTACCTTACTCTTGAATGAGATATTATGAGTTATGTAGAGGTAGGGAATGAGGCAAGTTGGATGATTTGTTTGGTGCTGGGTGCACGAGACTCGGGTTTGTGTTTAGTACTTGCCTGGATCCTAAGGACCGGTTCATGGAGCATGTAACCTGGCTTTACCGTGCCAACCACATCCTGAGATGGGGCAGCTTGGCCAATTAATTAGGTGTATCCCCGGCGTAGTATGGGTGTGTTGGATGGTGCGGGGAATAGGTGTCAGCTGGACTACCATATGAACCGCAAGGCTCAAGAGGGGGCCACTGCAGCGGGGTTGGAGCCTCTTGTATGCTGTTAGGGGTGAAACCTCAGTGGGCCCACACTCATCGGGAATCCCTTTGTAAAGGCTTCGTAGTGATCTCCTGGCTACACACCTGGGAAGTGTGAATGTGGTTCGTGACCACTGGCATAATGGAGGTTCTTTTAGTCCACCCGGCAACAGGGGATGAAATCACTACATGTGGGTACAGTGGTACAAACTCTGCAGAGTCAAAACTGTCATGACAGCCGTGCTCACGGTCAAGAGCGGCTTGGACTTATTCATGATTAGAGGATGATGACTTTGGAAGTTGTGGATGTTAAGCGGGGAGCTTAACATTTGAAATGATGTTATGGTTATTTGATTATGATGATTGGATGGGAGATTGAGACCATTTCACCTGCGTAGTAATGTAGGTGCTTATTAAGCTAAGGTAATAGGTATTAATTGCGTAGTGCTTTGACCATGAGTTCAACCTCTCCTTGCTCTAGCCATGCATGACATAACTTTCCCACACTTGCTGAGTACCAATGGTACTCAACCTTGCATATTTGTTGGTTTAAATTGCTGCTCAGGTCAAGGGGATGATGTGGTGTTTAATGATCAAGACTTCGGACCCGAAGAAGGTTTCTAGGTTCATGGAGTCCCCCGGGCAATGCCTGTGACAGAGCCCACAAGAATAATATTCCGCTGTTATTTTATTTACATGTTATGAACTTATTATCGTCCATCGAGACGTAAGCGTTGTAAGACATATTTATATTTGACACCTGGCTTGTAATAAATGATGTTTCACTATTTGTCATCACATGTATGAGAAAATGATCCTGGAATACATGTGATATTCACTCGGTTGTTCTTCGGAGAAACCGGGTGTGACAGTATACAGCTGCTGTTCCCACCGAAGACATAGGCGAGCTGCAACCGGATTTGACGTATGATGAATATCCGGTGGCAATTATTGATGAGAAGGCCCGGACCACACGTAGCCGAACGTTGTGGTTCTACAAGATACTCTGGAGCAACCACACCGCCGAAGAAGCGACGCGGGAGAGAGAGGAATTTCTTCGCTCAAACTACCCGGAGTTCATGGCGTCTCAGCATGGGTGAGTTTCTATTACATCGCTGCCTCTTCCTTTGTAATCTCTGGACGAGATTCTTTTAAGGGGGGAGGGATGTAAAAGCCCAAGAAAGGGACTGCAAAAGTTGTTCATCACCTCACAACACCACAGCTCATCTTGTGGATAGCTCATGAACACTTGTGAAGAGCAAGTAACCACCATCAAAAAGGTGATTAGAGGGGAAAGCCCTAACTTCCAAAAAGTAGGATTTCTACACATAAACATGAAAGGTTGAGCTCACCCCTAGACCTTATATATTCTTGGGAAGGCTCAGGCCAAATTTCATGCAAATCCAATACTTTTTGAGGCACTTTTGGAGAAAATTCAAAAAGGGGCCAATTTGAATGCAAATTCAAATTGCAGCAACTTTTATCACTTGAATTCAAAAGTTGGCTTCATCTTCAAACTCAGCACATTTTTCTGAGTTATTCTACCAATTTTCATCCTCAATTGAGTTCAGCTTGGCAGGAGCTAATTTGAGCAAATTCAAACTGAATTTGAATTTCAGCCTCACATATACTCAAATTCCTTCAAACCCAATGTCAATTTGAATTATTCAAATTCAGAGACCCAAACATGTTGTTTGATCAAATTACCAGGGGCAAGGGGGTCACACAAATTAAGAGAAGTAAGAAGTTAATTTTGTAGGACAATTTTGGAGCCTGTGGGGCCCTCCTGTCAGCCACACTGGAGTGCAACCGACTGAACTCAGTCTATTTGGTTCCCACGCGCGCAGTGAGAAAGGGGGCGGGGTGACTTTGCGCCGAAGGCCACCGAGCGGCGCTGGCCAGCTCCTGCTTCGGTGTGGGAGGTGGCTCCACAGGTGTTGCGCCCTCCACTGTCTTCGGTTGGCTATAAAAGGGCACGAGATCGGCCGGCGAGCTCCTTTTTCTCGCACTTCAGTAGACAGCCGCCTAGCCGCCCGAGTTCCGATCCCATGCAAACCGAGCTACGATCATCCTCTGTCCTCGACGTCCATAGAAAAGTTGAGCGCTAGCTGGTCCTCAAGCTCACCGCGCAAACCGCTCCAAGGTTCGACCTTTGTGCGCAGAGAATTTCCCAGTTTAGGATTGGGAGCTCATTTCGGGACCCAATCAGGTTTAGGAGAAATTTGGGAGGATCGTCGTGTGGAAGGGCAAACGGAGCTGTGAAATAGCATTTAGAGGTTCTTGCGCCCCTCCTCGATCAAAAACCGGAAAGAAACCACCCACGGAACCATAGGTTCACCATGGAACAGCTCGGCGGAATAGGGGGTCGCCGGTGAGGTCCGGTTCGCCGGCTGTTTCGGTCCCGACCGAGGTTATGCCGAGCTTCCCGAGGCTTCCCTGAACGAGGTGACGTGATACGTGCAAAGGGGATGGTTAGGAGGACGGGAACACGTTGCCGATGTTACACAGAGACTTAGCGCTCGTCGTCGGCGAGCTACGGCGGTTAGCCGGCGGCGGCATAGTGTCCAGTGTGTTCAGCGTCCGAAGTTACGTGGGGGCGGCAAGTCTCACCGTCGCTGGCGAGCTAGATCGCCAGGAACGCCGACCTTGCCGGAGCTCCGGCGGCTCGGGGCGGCGGTGTCAGGAGGTAGACGAAGGTGCGGGTCCCACGTGTCAGCCGCTGAGTTAAGCGCGCGCGAGAGCACGGTTAGTTTAAATTAAACGGGCGGGCCCCACTGTCAGTCACCGGTTGAGCACGGGAGACAATTTTCTGTAGGAAGATAATTTAGGAATCAGCCCAAACTTTAGAAATTCATAACTTTGGTTAGAAGTGTCCAAATCCAGTGAACCAAATTTTGTTGAATTCATCTCTGTGAGTACTTTCCAGCAATACAAATTTCAGCTCATTAAACTTAATAGTTTTCCAGAATTAATTCCCTAACCTTTAAATTGTTAGAAATTTTATCTGGAGAATTACTTTATGAAAAATTCTGAAATTTGGCTGAGAGGTTCATTGGAAAATCCTTGAGTCACAGTAAAATTTTCAGACTCATCTAAGTTTATTTATTCCCCCTAAGGGTGTGATTAACTGAACTGCCCTGAGAAAATAGAAAAATATCCAGGAACATTTTTCAGATTTTCTCAAATCTTGTTTAGGGCATAACTCCATCTAGAATTCTTCAAATGACATGCAACCAATTCCATTAGAACCATCTCAAATTCTAGTTTCCAGCAAGTAATGGTTGAAGCCATGAAAATCCCTGGAATTCCTTAGAGGCTCTAATATTGACCAAATCGACTTTTATTTGTACAAAGCTCAAATGAACTTTGTCGCAAATGAAACTTGGTCAAGACTCTGGTTAGGACCCTACCAAGCCACCATTAAAATTTCAGAACCAAAGGGGAGGTCAAACTAGAGTTAGGGTAATTACTTATTCAGTTCTAAACATTACATTTAAATTGACATATAGTATATCGTTTACGTGTAGTCGCTGAAGGCGAGGAAACTCCGGAAGTGCTCGACTTCCTTCTTCTGGACGAAGCCCTAAACACTGACCAGAAGCAACAAGGCAAGCCCCGGTTTGCATTAACCCATTTTACAAAGTTTTGCTTTGTTTATATACTTAGTATGAGGTATATGAATGTGCATTAGGTGTAGGGTGGATGAAACCCAAGTGCATAAACAGCTTTTTCCTATAAGAGTGAGGGTAATGTCTAAGTCCCCGAGTAGACAGGCTATGCTTAATGATTCATAGAACTTCGGTACAAGTCGAGTAGTTAGAATCTACTCGCGAGTTAGGTTTGGGGACACACGGGATTGGTTCGAGTGATGTGAGATCATTTTAGTAAGAAAATAAGACTAGGCAGGGGCTAGGGCGCAGCAAGAGGAAGTCTTGTGTGCGCAGCCCTGTCCGTGTCGATTGAGGACCGATCCGTGTGCGGCCCACGCTGATCAAGTTTGAACGTACCGAAGGCATGTCGGATATATGGGCCCCGATAAACCGATGTAACCTATACCTCCGGGTGTCGATGCATAACGCACCGATTTATAGGTGTAGGCTGAGGGCAGCAAGGTGGAAATCTGCTAACGAGCATAAAGATATGCTCCATGTAGGAACCGCCTGCTCGTTTCGGTGCGACCGGTTCGATGTTTGGGCTGTTGGGTGAAAAGTTGTCCCGTACGGCATCGAGTGAGGGTGCTGTGCAGCTCCATGGGTGGGGGTACGTGACGTGCTCTTTGGGTGTCCCTGCAGGTGTATATCGAGTCGATTCACCGTCCCTCACGGTGAAGAGTACCACTTGGTCACTGAGTCGTGACGTAGGTTAATATATGAAATGTGATGATTCAATATTGCTGTTATGATATAATTGTATTGCTACATGTGTGCCACCAAATATTGCTCACTAAATTTCATATTCATGAACTGTTAACTTGTGGCTAAAAGAGGAACTAAGGATGAACTTGTAGGCGTGTCCATTTGCTGAAATTTACCATCCCATTATCGTGGTACACTACATGTAAAGTTTCATGCCTAGGTCAGTCGGTTAAGTCTTGTTGAGCCATCGTGCTCATGGTTGCTGCTTATGTATTTTCAGGTGAGGAGCATCCCACGGACTCGGGTTACGAGTCCACCGTCGAGGGCTACCCTCCGTCGGGGACCACGACTGAGTGGGAGCCGTACACGCCGCGCTGAGCTGGAGGAGTGCAGCTAGTGTGGGTTGCCCTAGGGCTGGGAAACCGACTTTTGCTAGGTAGATGGGCGTGAGTTATACAACTTAGCTTCCGCTGTTGTAACATAAACACTAGTTTGTAACTGAAGTATGGTACTACTCTGTACATGTCAGTTGGTTTTCTATGTAATATAATGTCGTCCTTATAATGTGTGCTGTCAGGTGTCGCATCGTACGACACCACCCTCTGCGGTCCTAGATGAGCAGATTCCGGTCCGCCACAGCTGGTCCACTGTAGCCCGGGGTGGCTACGAACGCCGGCTGGGGGCGTGGTGGTCGTGAAGGCTGAGAACCCAGAGACGGCCCAGGCCACATGTAAATCTGGCCAGTCCACGGGTTGTAGGGTGTGGGCCAGAGTGCACCTCCTCGGCCGGTACCACCACTACCACTAGTAGCCGGAGTAGTGGATGTAGGAGTGCCGCCTGCACTGCTACCTCCACCACGTCCGCTATGTTTGCCTCGGCGGCGACGATTTCCACCTCCAGTACTAGCAGGAGTGCATGTGATGGAAGGTGGTCGTGACGGTGGTCCTCCAGTAGCTGGTGAGGGTGGACGAGGGGATTGCCCAGAGCCGTAAAAGGCTGTGGCAGACCCGGAGCCAGTAGAGCCTCCTGCAGTGATCTTCTCAATCTCAAAATCAGACCATACCTTCTCGAAGGTAGGGGCTGGCTCCAGACGTAGAAGCCACGTCCGTAGGTGACAGTAGCGCTCATTCAGGCCCTGAAGGACATGAAGAACGAGAGCGCTGTCGGTGACCGGCTCGCCAAGATCACGTAGAGCATCCGCCATGCCCTTCATCTCCCGGCAGTAGGCGGAGACAGAGCGGTCACCCTAGACGGTGTTCTAGAACCGCGCGCTAACATGGAGGGCTCGAGTCGCGCGGTTCCCCAGAAACTGCTGCTCAAGGACCAGCCAAGCCCGTTGAGCAGTACCACCACCGCGTTGCCTGATGATGTCCTATAGCTCCTCAGAGAGGGAGCCAAGGATCCAGGATAGTAGGATAGGACAAGACCGTCCATGCTGATCCAGGAGACATCCACCGAGGAGCCGTCCTGGAGGACGTGGTCGTTGAGGCGGAAACGCCTCAGCGTGAGGAGCACCAGGTCACGCCACCGGGCATATGAGGTAGACTCGGAGCTGACGACAACCGGAACGAGTGTCCGTATGTTCTGAATCCCGGCGGCCTGTGCATGAAGAGCAGTCACAAGTGAAGCCGAGTACGTACCGCAGTCTGAGGGAGGCTCGTAGGTAGCACTCATCGGTCGTTGAGCGCTCTCCTCAAGTTGGTAAGATAGAGCAGCCACAGAGGCACGCTCCTGTTCCAGGGCGAGAGCGAGTGCCCGCTCGCGCTCGCAAGAGGCAGCCAGGGCTGCAGCGATGCCGGAGGTGTCCGTCATGTCGGTGCTGCGTGCAGAGGACTTGGGTAGGCCAGCAGGGGTGCAGAGGCAGCGGTGGGGCAGGGCGCGGCAAAACTGTTGCCAACAGGGGCAGCGGTGGGGTAGGGCGAGTGGGCGGCAACTAGAGCAGCGCCAGCAGGGGCGGCAACGTGGTAGGATGCGGCGGCGACGGCACCAGCACGCGCGGCGGCATGGGCGGCGCCAGCAGGGGCGGCAGCAGCGGGGTAGGGCGCGGCAGCGTGGGGCTTGGCGGCGGTGCCAGCGGCGGCGTGGGGTGCGGCGGCAGTGCCGGCGGCGGCTGCCCAGGGAGGCGGCAGCTGTGAAGCCATTAGGGTTAGGATCCTAATTTTCTAGCTAATGATACCATAATAGAGGGATTAATCTAGGCTGTATTAGATGATAATGATGAAGAGGGTATAGGGTGAATTATGTATAGGGATTAGGTGAGGGGAAAAGACTAAGCTACCCCTAACCCTAATCCCTCACTAATGACTAAACTGCCCCTGGGTTACCCACATAATTACAGAGCCTAACAATACTTATATCATTTTGTTTCCCACTGAAGAAATATTTTGTAACGAAAACAAGCTCCTTATCATGCTCTTTTCTTGCCTATTAGAGCACCTTTTGGCATAAACAGCAACCTTTTAAGCTCATTTCATGAGATTTTTTTATTCCTCTTCATAGGCCTCTCATCATCAAAGTTCTGACCACTATCCTTCTGTTATGCTGGTCTAATATGTCAAGGGCGTTGGCGCCCATGACGGCTGGTCCCCGGCTACGGAGATCGTAGCCCCGAGAGGAGGAGGCACCAGCAGTTCTGCCCGGCGACCCGATGGTGGAAGATGGGAGGAAGGAAGCAGAGAAGGAGGATTGGAAGGTAATACTTCTTTCTTTTCCCTCAATGATCCTATTGCTCCTAATATATACGCTTATAGCCAACTAACAAGGAAACAAACTCAGTCTTATCTCTAACAACTCAATCTTATATAACTGATTATTTTCTTAAAATCTTGCCTAGCCCCTCATTGTGGGCTGTTGCGCCCGATCTCGGGATCGGCGCTGATATTTGCGGCCCCACATGACATCTCTCCCCCCCCCTCGACGAGAAGCTCGTCCTCGAGCTGGAAATCTGGGTAGCAACAGATGAAGCTGTCGACGTCTTCCCATGTTGCCGATGCTGTTGTTTCACCCTTCCAGTGGACCAGTAGTTGTTGGACACCCCTGGCCAAGCAAGAGCGGAGACGTGCTCTGGTTCCGGCACTGCTGCGCCATTGTAATTCGTGGAAGCGCTGGTGGCGAGGCAGGGGCGTGCCGACGAACTTCTTCAAGAGGCCCACGTGGAACACGTCGTGGAGACGAGCTCGAGGGGGCAGCTCTAGCCTGTAGGCGACGTTGTTGATGACGGTGTGATACGGTACGACCCATAGAAGCGCGGCTTGAGATTTCCTAATGTCGGTAGTTGAAGCAAGGAGGCAGCCCGTTGGTGTAGTCGTAGCCAGACCATGTCGCCCACCTTAAATTGAACATCTCTGTGATGTTTGTCGTAGTGACGCTTGTAGATGGCTTGGGCTTGCTCAAGGCGGAGACGGGCATCAGCTAGGAACTCGTCTCGTTCCGCCATGGTCTTTGCTACCACTGCCACCCGTGTTTCCCCATGTTCATAGGATCGGATGGACAGGGGTCACGGCCATAGACCACCCGGAACGGCGTGTCACGGAGCACGGACTGGTAGGCGGTGTTGTAGGTGTACTCCGCCCAAGGTAGCCGTAGAAGCCATTGCCAAGGATGATCGCCGGTGAAGCAACGTAGGTACATGGTGATCACTTTGTTTGCGGCTTCCGTCTGTCCGTCTGACTGGGGATGAAAAGCCGAAGTCAGTGTAACTTGGTGCTGACGAGGCGCATCAGATCCCTCCAGAAGATGGAGGTGAAGATGGGGTCCCGATCCGAGACCATGGACTGGGGTAACCCGTGAAGGCGCACGGTCTCGGCGAAGAAGACCTTTGCCACCGATTCCGCCGTGTACGGGTGTGCGATGGCGATGAAGTGGCAGTACTTGCTGAAGCGATCCACCACCGTAAGGATGACAGACTTCCCGCCGACACGTGGTAGCGCCTCGATGAAGTCCAGCCCAATGTCCATCCATACCGCTGTGGGTACGGGTAGAGAAAGGAGCAGCCCGACCGGATGTAGGTAGTCGGATTTGTACCGTTGGCAAGTGGCATAGGAGCGGATGTAGTCCTAAAATGCTTGTCGAAGTCTGGAGGAGAAGAAATCGCGGCGTAGTCGGTGCAGTGTTCGCTGCACGCCTTCATGACCGTCGTCGTACGGCGGAGATGAGCTTGTGGAGTAGCAGCGAAGTGGCCGGAACATAGAGGCGGCCCTTTAACGTGTTGAGCCTGTCAGGTATTGCCCATAAGTTATTTCGCTGGCCATCCGCTATCTCCTCCTTGATTGCCACCAGGGCCTGGTCGGTGGCGTGTGCCTGACGTAGATGATCAATAAAGTCGAAGTCGGGCTAGGAAATGGTGAGGATTGCCGGCTCGTCTGTATCGCGCTGGGAGAGAGCGTCGGCCACCGTGTTGGTGCTTCCGGCTTTGTTCTCCATCGGAAAGTCAAAACCGAGGAGTTTACCCACCCAATGGTGTTATGGTATGGTGCCAAGGCGCTGGTCGAGTAAGAGCTTGAGACTAAAGTGATCGGTTCATACCAAGAAGCAGCGATCCCAAAGGTACGGTCTCTAGTGGCGGATGGCGAGAACAAGGCCAGTGAGTTCTCACTCGTAGGCTGCCAAGAATCGGTGCCGCGGCTACAGGCCGACTAAGGAATGCCACCGGATGTTGGCCTTGTATGAGTACGGCACCGAACCCATGTGTTGAGGCATCACAATCAACCACTGTCACACCCGGTTTTCCATAAGGAACACCTGAGCGTATTCACACATGTATGCCAAGATCTCTTGACTCATACATGTGCCGACAAGAGTGAAATATCATTATATTACAAGCCAAGTTCAATGTATAACATAATATTACAACATAAGTCATAATAGAATAATAAAAGTACTATCACACTAATTATACAACAGCGGAAGTCTATAAAAGGGTTCTCCAATCCACAAGCGTTGCCCAGGGTTTTGCCAGCCTAGAGTAGCTCTTCGAGATCAAAGTCCTCTTAATCGAAGTCTATATCTTTATTTACACCTGAGCAACATGTGACAATCCAACAAAAGCAAGTTTGAGTACCAAAGGGTACTCAACAAATGTAGGAATAGATGTTATGAAGGCTAAAAGCAAGGAAAGGCTAACATGATTAAGCACTATGCATTAATCCTAGACATTAGATTTAATTAGCAACCTCTAATACTAAGTGATAAATCTCACCATATTCATAATTAAGTCATTAATGTCAAGTTACACCTGCCAACAACCTTTATCAACCCATATCCATGTTTCTCTAATCATGGACAAGTCCAAGCCGCTCTTGACCGTGAGCATAGCTGTCATGACAGTTTGGTTCTCTGCAGATATTGTACCACTTTACCCATAGGTAGTGATTTCATCCCCTGTTGCCAGGTGGACTAAGAACCTCCCTGATATCGGTGGTTGCAAGCCACATTAGACACTTACTTTGGTGTGCGACCTGGAGATCACTACATGACCTTTACAAAGGGTCTACCGGTAAGTACAAACCCACTGAGGTTTCAACGCTGCAGTTCCTTGGAGTAAACTCTCCCCTGCAGAAGCCCCCTCTTGAGCCTTGCAAACCACAGGGTAGTCAAAAATAGACTTCCATTCCCCGCACCATCCAAACACTCATACTATACCGGCAAACTCCTAATTAATTGGCCAAGCTGCCCCATCTCAGTCTTGTGGCGGCACTGTAAAGCCGGGTTAACTGTTCCATGAACCGATCCTTAGAATCTAAGACATGCACTATCACTAACCCAAGTCTCGTGCCCGAAGCACCATCCAAAACAACCAACCTATCTAGATTCCTATCACTATGACACACTTGTGTCTTTCATATAATCCACAAGACTAGCAACAACCATGTTTCATTCATTTTCTAAGTTCTAAGTATGGCTAAGCACATAAAATGACAATGACATATCCTAACTAAATCCCTCCATGGTTTTGCAAGGAATGATAAAGGAATAAAACGAGGGAAACATCCTAAACTGGGTTTCATATTGAAGACATCATGCAAATATTCTAACTAATCATCCTAGAATAGGAACAAAGTGGTCAAGGGACACTTGCCTTTTTATTGCTGCCCAAAAATGTCAAAATTTGCTGCTGAAGATCGACAACTGGTTTTGGGGCTGGTTCTTAATTCAACGATTTCGAGAGGGACGCATCATCCTGACTGTGACCGATAGAGGTGCGGGGTGTTGCTCGGCGGCAGCGACGATTTTCTCGACAGAGAAGCACGAAAACATGGAAAAGCTCACTAATCCTCAACTTTTCTACCAAATTCAGAGGACGAAAACATGAGAAACACACCTAGTGCGGTTTCTTTGATCAATACAGCTCAAAAATGCATTGAATGGCGCCGGCAATCGTCGGACTTCATCGCAATAGCGCTAGAACTAATGACCTTCTATGTTTTTTTCTTATTGGAGAGCCTCCTAATGAGAACTTGTTTGTGTGTGGGGGGAAGGGAATTGGGGCCTCTGGTTTGTTCAAATAGGAGGATGAAGGAGGCGGGTGTGGGCGAGTGCAGGCCGAAGGGCGTGAGCGAGCGTGGGGCATGAGTGGTAGTTTTTTGTTTTTCTTTTTGTCACGTGAGGTGTTACAAACTATTCCCCTTAAATGGAATCTCGTCCCGAGATTCTGAAGGTTCAGGGTTTCAAAAGTTTTGTTGACTAAAAAAATTGGTTTCATTAAGATGTTTAAGAAAGTTGTAACCAAGATTCAAAGGATTAGGGCAAAGACGGTTAATACCAAACAATTTATTCCCACAGTGATGGTTAAGTGTTAACCAATGCTTTTGATATGGTTAACTAAGAGTAGGCTTAATAAACTAGGATACACACTACATAAAAAATATATAGTATTAGAACTTCGTGACAATCTTTAATGCTTTTGAGTTTGATTCCTATAAATCAGTGGTCCTTCATCTTCATGTGTGAGATCCTTTTTTGATGATTTTTCTTTCTTTATGTTGTCACCATTGGCGATGTCCTACCGTATCGATTACCTATTCATGCTTAAAAAAATGCTAAAATGGAATATGATACCCCCCTTAAATAAATAAAACAACATTGCATTGCAATACATCAAACATTTTTTCTAATTTATTAAGATCTAGGTATGTATTTCACTCGGTGGTCAAAATGGAACCTAAGCGAGTGGTGAATAAATTTCTTAAAAATTCTTTTTTTCTCTTTGTGTTGTATTTATATGCTAATCCTTAAAAAATTGTCAGTTGAGTGGAAAAAATAACAAAGTTTTAAAACAAAACAACACATTTTCTTGGAGAGTTATATGAGGCTAAACAATAAAAGAAGAGTAAAAATATTAACAAGTAAACAATTGTTTTTTGTAAAATATATTTTCTAAAAATATATCTAGTACGTCTATTTCTAACTAGACTTGCGTCCTACGGGCAACCTTGGCTCTGATACCACTTTGTCACACCCGGTTTTCCATAAAGAACACCCGAGCGGTCCACGCGAATCTCTCCTTGCGGAGGAGTGAGGTGAGGGGTGCGGCTGTCGCGCCGAAGTTCTTGACGAACTTGCGGTAGTAACCAACAAGGTCGAGGAAGCCTCCCACCACTCGCGCCGATTGGGGGGCCGACCAATCCGCCACTGCTTGAACTTTGGGTGGATCCATGGCGATGCCTGAGGCGGATATGATCTGCCCGAGGTAGGCGATGGAGTCGGTGCCGAAAGTGCACTTTGATCTCTTGGCGAAGAGACGGTGTTGGTGGAGGATGTCAAGGACGGCTCGCACATGTCGAAGGTGGTCGGTCCACGTGGTGCTGTAGATTAGAATGTCATAGAAGAAGACGAGGACAAACCGTCAGAGGAATGGCCGCAAGATGCGTTCATGAGTGCCTGGAACGTCGTCGGGGCGTTGCACAATCCGAACGGCATGACCAGGAATTCATAAAGGTTGTAATGTGTTCGGAACGCTGTCTTGGAGATGTCCTCTTCTCGCATCCGAACCTGAATATAGCCGGAGCGGAGATCCAGCATGGGAAGAAACGGGCACCGTGGAGCTCATCGAGGAGTTCGTTGACCACGGGGATCGGGTATGCGTCGTTGACCGTGATGGCATTCAAGGTGAAATAGTCGACACAAAAACACCAGGAGCCATTCGTCTTATGTTCCAGCAGCACCGGAGAGGAAAACGCCGACGAGCTCCTGCGGATGATCCCCTGCTCGAGCATGGCTGCACATTGGCGTTCCAACTCATCCTTGTGTGCGGCGGGGTGCCGGTAGGGTTGTACTGCCACTGATGCTGACCCCGGTAGTAGTGTAATGTTGTGGTCGCGGGAACAAGGTGGCGACATGCCCTTAGGATCGGTGAAGACTCCACCAAATGTGTCGAGGAGGGCGGACAGTAGATCATCCCCGGTGCATGCTCGGATTGTCGGACTAGGCAGGCCCGCCTGGCCACGCCAGCACACCTGGTGGTCGTCCCGCCAGAAGGACATTGTCAATGCCCCGAAGTCGTATAGGATAGGTCCCAGAAAAAATGGTGCCCTAGTAAGTAACTAGTTGATAGTAGATGCCCCGCCAATCCCTATTCCTATTTGGGCGGAGCTAGACGAATAACCAACTTAGTATGTTGCAGAAACTCTGCTGGAGGAAAAACATGATGAGTTTCCAATTGCCTTTCCTGATGAGGATAATTGTTTTTGTAAACGGGAGACAAAAAGTAAGAAAGATAGTAAATGGTTACCTTTGGAAACTCTCTTTGAGACTCATTATCTGTTATATACGACAGGCTAATTAAGTCCTTAAATTTTAGATAGGAGTCGTTCCTTACTTCCTTACATAAAACTGTTATGTTGTTATGCTGCTCGTGCAATCAATACTTAGAATAGAAGAAAAAGAGTTCTCTCGGGACCTATCCTCTTCTCCTACATCAGAAACATAAGTTGATGAGCCCCTGTTTTCCAATCCGTAAACGGTGGATTGACTAGATCCCGCATAAATGGAAATTTTCTTGATCTTCAATTGTAGCCAATATTTCATTTAGGATTCCCCCTCGGAAAAATTTAGAAGTCCTTGAGGCTGGGCGGCCCCGGTCATCACAATATTAGCAAAACAAATGGAAATTTTTGCAATGTCCAACATTGAGTCCGTCAAATCCGGTCTTTCATGCAAGAGTTTCATTTTTGGCCGCTACTACATTCGAGATTCTTGTGCTATTTTTTGGATCCCTTTTTTCTCTTTCCCAAGGCAGCTCGCAAACCTGACTATAAACTAGAACGAGTAGGGAATGAATCCAGCCGAGCCAATTGCAGTTCCCTTCTATGTCCTGCCAGCCGAGGGAATAGGGTTCACTTTCTTTAGGGCATGGCATTCAATTCTAACTTCGGGATTCCCTTCTTCCAGAACATTCAAGAAAGAAGGTCAAAGGACTCAGGCTTTAATGCCAAAGTACTGTGCCGAGCGTACCTACATGGAGAAATTTCCCTACATGGAAAAGGGGCCGAGAAACCCAAGCAAGTACTCCCCTAATGTGTGATTTATCTATTTCTTATTAGCAGACCTATGCCTTGATCATTCCTATCTAAGTGGCTATCTTAGAATGCCGAAAGAAAGCCATCCTTTTCTTTACATGCAAGCCTAGCTTCCCCTTTGATGATGCAGCCTCTGACTCTCGTGGGTAAACTCCTACTTGATTAGTCAAAACTTCTCTGTCTCAACTCGTGGACCTATCTATCTTCTTCAAGCTGCTCCAAAATGTAAGTTTGACACTTGTCAGTTTACAGGTTCTAGTTGGTTGGTAAGAAAAAAAGTTTTTATTACTTTTCAAACTATAATATTCAAGCTCCTTTAGAAAAGAATTTCCCATAATGACTATGAATGCTTGTACCTGAAGTGACCAAATAAGGCTTAGCTGATCTTCTAATTCAAGAATCAAGAAGGAAACAGGGGAAAGTTGAGCATAATATGCAAGCGCCGCTTATGGGAATATCTTAGCCAGTTGAAAGAAGTGCAAGAAAGTCTCTTCTAGTGACTTCCTTTAATATTCACTAAAAAAACAAGTTAAGTATTTCTTTCAAAAAAGTACTCAGCTTCTCGCATGGATAAGGTAGATAATACACTTGCTCGAATTGGTCTGCAAGGACAAAAGTGTCGGACCATCGTAACCTTTCATTGTGTTTGACTTCAACCATGCCAAATTGGTTTTGTCAGGTTCCATGATGGTTATAAAACCAATTATAATCAAAGAAAACTACTTTAAGTTCCTTAGTACTGGCAAAATTTAATTCAACAATTTTGTTAATGATCCCATAATAATTAGTTTTCCGTCCTTCAACATTGATTGCCCCCGTCCTTCAATAATCCATAAGATAGTTGTCACAAGTCTTGAAGGACGTCAGCATATTTTATGCACTGTCCAAAATATGAACTTATAAGAATATTTTCTACATACTGCTATATAAGTCAAGATAGAGTTATGACAAGAAAATGTTACATGAGCTCGAAACCAGGATAGAAAATTAGGCCCTCCATTTATTCCATCTCGTCGCATCGTTTCTACCTGCTTGCTCGTAGGTTGATGTCTAAGTGTCCAATTTTGCTTATGGAACTCACTATTCAAAAAACAAGAATATTAGCATTAAGGTATAGTAAAGAATGCTACTTAGCAAAGATGTATAACAAATACTTACATAAAATATTTGTCCATCCCATCTATATTAGCATACATGTATAGCAAAGCAACCTTCTTTTGTTCTACGGTACAATTGTAGCTCGTGCTACTACCAACAGGAGTGTCCCTCGTCGCAAAAATAGATAGGTCACTACAAGGAGGATCTTCATCAACATTGTACCACATCGTAGAAGCATTGACATTGTGTTCCTCTACAAAGTAAACACTTGGAAAGTATCCTACCTCCTTAAGAGTAAATGTTTCAACGATGCACTCTTCAACTCTATCCCTATTGCCAACCATTGGTTTAGGATATCGGAGGGCTCTTTCAATGTTACACCCGCCTGTATTGCGCAGATCCGCCCCTTTAGCTTCATATGGAAAATGGATAAGAAGATGTTGCATTGGATTGAAAAACCCTAGAGGAATTTTTTTCCAACTTACATAAAAGAACCGGTATCTCTTTCTCCAACTTCTCCATCATCTCTTCTTTAGCACTGAGGTGTCTATAAAAATGGCTAAGCTCGGCTAACACTTTTTAAACCGCATCATCAAGGTAGCCCCAAAACATAACGGGCATGAGTCTTTCCACTTAGTTTCCCTGTCCTCACAATAACGGCATGTCTCAAGCTAGCAGACCATCGAGGAATTTCAACCCTTTCAACCAATTCAGAATTTCTTTCCTATGTTTAGGTTTGACAGAAAGAAGCGCGTGGCTTACCACCACTTTTAGAGAGCTCAAGAGTTGGACGATTACAATACTTTGCCAAATCCTTTCGAGCCTTTATACTATCTTTTGTTTTGCCAGACATATCCATGCATGTGCTTATGATGCATTCACCCATGTTACACTTCTAATGCATCACATCAATATTGTGCATTAAAATCAACGACTTGACGTATAAGTAGGTCCCATAGTCCACACCTATGAGTCCAATTGTGTACCTCTCTGTAACCTATAAAAAATCTAGGATAATCTTTATCTACCACAAGTTTCTCCAACATATCGGCAGTTTATGACCCACTTAAACGCTTCGGCGATCTCTTCGCCACAATATTGTTCTTTTTGAAATCATTCTTCTGTTGCCTAAACACGTGAGTCTGGGCCAACCAACGTCGATGACAATCAAAGTAGCAGATCTTGCTACCATGATTAAGATGAAAACAATCCGTGTCCAGAAGACATATCATACATGTCAAACAGTTGTGGACGCTCCATGTAGCAAACATATCGTGGGCCAGGAAATCATGGACCGACCACAAGTATGCAGCTCGAATGTTGAATTTTAGCTGCTTGTAATGGTCGAGCTCTTCGACTACTGTCCACAACCATTTCAACTCTTCGATTAATGGTTGCAACATCACGTATAGGCGTGGACCAAGATGATCTGGTCCAGGTAGAATGAGGCAAATTAACAGGAACTCATATTTCATACAAATAGTGAATGGTAGATTGTTGTTGATGGTCCTTAAGTGTCATATTTGACCATCAATTCACATCATAATGGATAAAATGAGAACACAACATAGTGGTAGGGGTTCAATACTAACCATTTCTACAAGTGTTAGTGTCTATTTGCATGCAGGTGAATTATACCCAAAAATACTGAGAATTGCAGGGACCAATCCTGAAAACAAGATTCCAACCAATCAGGCATCGCCACATGGCAGCACATGGATTCATAGACCCATTCTAAGGCTTATCCGAAGGAATCAGGGTAATTCATGTGGGGAAGGAACCCGGGTCCACCTGCAAGTCTCCAGAAGAAAACACACAGCGAATGGGACACGTGGGAGGTCGGCCGAACCAGGGGTTCAGCCGACCCATTCTTGCCCCCAAATTCGGTCTCCTTCCACGTGTTGACTCTCTGCGGCTCCCTAAAGGCGGTGGTGATTGATTCACGTGCATACTCGGGTGAGAACTGACCTAAACTCTCTGTATAAATAGACCCCTCACTCCCTCACTCACACACACCACAAGTTTGAGATTAGTACTCCACTCCATAGGCTTAGTGCTGCCTTAGAGGCCGCCAAGAACGAGGAGAGTGAGGAGAAGCTAGGAGGAGGAGGCTTGGCTTGTCAAGTTCCTCTCCAACACTTGTACCTCTACAGAAGTTCTCTTCAAATGAGCAAGCTTTTTGTGAATTCCATTTAAGTTTTGTTCTTAGATTCAAAGTAGTTTATTTTAGTGGTTGTTTGTAGGTCCATTGCTCTATTCAATTAGGGGATCTAGTCTTAGCTTTGTATTCCAAAATATTAGAGTAATGATTTAGAATGTAAGTGGGGTGCTTAGGTTAGAAATCACCAGTGAATATCTCATAGACCGACAGATTGAAGAGGTAGGTAGGAGGTGGTGACATCCGTATTCGTCCTTTGTAATCCTCCACGGTCGGCTATGCCATAGGGTCTTGGCGGTAGTTGCTCTGGTAAACCAGGGGTAAGCATGTGACTGAAGCAAACAACCACTTTACATTACTTTGAATTAAGGACAATCCTTAGGAATTCCTCTCTATCCCTTGCCTGCCAAACAAACTGTGTGCCCTTCGGTAAGCTAGTTAGAAGATTAACCCACACGTTCCTTGGATTCGATACCCTTGGGAATACTCTTAAGGAGAAGCGCTATGACAGTATTCCGTGCGCTTGTGGATATCTTATCTGTTTCATAAGAAATACCAACAATTGTAAGGAATAGCAAAAACAGACCAACATGAGTAAGGTGTGGTGTTTGTACTGAAAGGTGAGAAGCCATCTATCACTAAACCGATGCAAACATTTCTCGCATCACTCGCGAAGTCTGCACCGAAGCTGTCCAGCGCCTTCTATGCCTCAAAATTGATCAGGTGCACCATGACTTGATCGTTGCCACCCACACCTTCTTTGTGCCACCTCAGTGCCTAGTTCTTTTAGAGAGGAACAATTGCTTCAACTGAGGTGTGACGGGCAAATAATGAAGCTTCTTATGTGTGACTTCTGTCCTCATCTTAGCACCATTGTCGTTAACAACTTTGATAAACCTCGATTTACCACACTTTAAGAACTTGTTCTCTTTGCCATGATCTTTCCAGAAAAGCATGCAATTGTCTGGGCACACATCAATCTTCTCATATTTCACACCGAGACCAGAAAACATTTTCTTTGACTGGTACATGTCTTTAGTCACTTTATGAGGCTTTGGAAGGATACCACTGATCAATTTCACATGGTTGTTGTAGCAGTTATTAGAGAAAAAAATACTTAACTTAATTGCCATAAGGCGGGTCATGAAAGAAAGGAGGGTCACTTTCGTGTGTTCATGTAGCGGTTTTTTTGAGGCTTTGAGAAGCTTGAAGAACGCTTCAACCTTCGTTGTAGGAGGATCTTTGTTAAACTCTAGTTGTATAGCTTCAAGCATTTCGTCCATCCTATCAACCCCCAAGCTATAAACATCCTCTTGCTCTTCTTCTATGGATTTCTACGCTTATTCGCCGTGAAAGACTCACACCTCATAATGTGGCACGAAACCGTATCGGCACAAGTCTATTAAAAGTGTTTTTTTGTCCAAACACCTCATATTCTGGCATCTGCTACATGGACACCACACTTTATTTATCTTCGACAATGAAAAAGCACGGTCCACAAAAGCCGTAGTTTTTGTCACCCACTCATCTGAGTGAGTTTCATTCTTGTTCCAACCATTATATATCGAACTATGGTCTTCGCCCATATTTGAGCCTATAATCAAATACAGACAAATCAACATCAGCGATCACACGTCTACATCTATTAGGTGAGACGTAGCAATCTCCATGGCTCGGAGACGTTGCACTTGTCGCTTCTGGTATGATTGAGTCCAGTTGGACACCATTGTGGTTCCGGCCTGATTCCTAGAGCTGCAGCCTTGATAGCATCCCTCTTTTCTCTCCCTGATGACACATCCCATCTACCGATCCTTCCTGTCGACCTTGTTTTAGCATAGCTGGTTGTTATCATGGTTTGTGAATCTTGCACACGAACAACCAAACTCATCTACTTGATCTTAGGCTCGAGTGTGATACCTGGCCCGACTATCTCCCTTCCATCTAAAGGAATCAACCGACAACGCTTAGCATTTGGTCCATGATCAGCTCCTGCCTTCTCGGTTTTACTCATACCGTCATTGGCCTTTATCATGGGAGTTCCGGCCATATGACGTCCATTATCATCTTGTCAAGCTAACTGACCCTCACTCCCTGTCCTTCCAACAGCTGTCTCAACCTTGATTTTGCAAGGTATAGTACCTATCATCAATAAATGCTCTCCTGCCTTTAGACTCACATTCTTTCTCGCTTGGGCTTCCACCTTGTGTCTTTGGCACGAAGTGCGTGCAGAACAATTACCTTGGCACTTTTGCTTCGGCCTCCAAAATAAACTGCCAACCCCATGCTTTGCATACCTCCAATCTTTTGCCCGTTGATCCCCAAGACACATACGGAGGTTGCTCATCATAAAACCCCATCAGTTTACCTTGATCATGATAGTTTCATCCCCTGTCCTGCCTAAAGTACTCCCGAGGTTCTTAACAACATAACCCGGGGACCTATCTCTTTTAGATCCACTCAACCTTTGCAACACATGGCCCCTTTGCTGCCTCATGTACTTGTCTATTAAGAAATCAGAAGTGGGTTTGAGTATTGATGTTGCCATTCTTGGCTCATTCACTTTCTACACTCCTATCTCAGGGCGCTTAGGCTTGATTATCTTCAACCTCAGGTCATCGGACACCACAACATGCTTTCCTTTAGTTGCCTCAGCTTGGTCAGTCCGAACCAAAACCCTCTTCTCTTCAAAGTTGATCATGTTAACCGTAAAAGGATCGATGTCTATATTCATCTTGTTATTATTTCCGAAGGTCAATCGTCCATCGTTCAAGGCCGATTGTGACAAAAATAGTTACATTCATTAGCAGTGTGTGAGAATGAATCATGCCACTTACAATATTTTCTTTTTGCCAACTTCTCTCGTGTTGAAATCGCATGCCCTTCCTTTAGCTTGATCACCTTGTTTTGTAACAATACATCAAAAAGTCTATCATATTTTGTTACATCAAAGGTGTACTTCATCTCTTATTTCTTACCGGGGCTAGGCTTCATGAAAGCATAAGCTAAGGCTTCTTCCTTTGCGTTTCTATCCATTCGGCCACACGTACCTTCATGTCATAATCACTGGCTGAATCTTCTACCAAGATGTTCACATTCTGTTTTTCTTTGTCTCTGTGATTGCCATCCTTGAACCAGCTATATGGCCTGTTGTTTTTAGCTCGGTTCTCATAAGTCATAGCACGCTGCAACATTTGGTTAATGTCATCGAATTCTTGCCCTTCCAACTTTTCTTTCAAGTATGTAGATAAAATTGCAAATGCTAGATCGCCCAAGTCTTTCTCCCCAATAGTTAAACTAAAACACTTGTTCCTTGTGAAGTGAACCAGAATTTGATGGTAATGAAGTGAGTCAGTTAAAGTCTGATAAAGGAAACAACCTAATCTTGTGTGCATCTGTTATACCCACATCACTAACTTGTATTAAGAATTGGCCAATATGTTCATGAGTTGTCTTAGAATCCTCCTCAGTAAACTTAACAAAATAATGTATTCTAAACCCTCTAGGACATGGAACCGTGTTAAAGTATTTGGGATATGGTTTTTGATATGTTCTAGTGTGTCCTTTAGGTGCAGACCCAAATTCCTTAAGAGTTTTAGCTACTTGATCTTTAGCACTATCATGCATATCACTAGCAGCATTGGTGATGCCGTAAGGGGTAGTTTGTGGTGGAACTTTGGAAAAACGAGTCGGGGGCTGCTCCATGTGGAATACCGTTCCTAGTAGGGGGTATAGTAGGTCCATACACCACGCTTTGATGGTAAGGTTGTTGCCTAAGTGATGGACCATAAGCTGGCGGAGCATTAGCTATTTGGTTGGTTCATGACTCCCGCTACCCTCTACACGTTTCCCTCCGATCTGGTTCTGCAATTGTTGCACCATGGCTCATATTTGCTTAGGCAAGTTGTTATCTATGTTTTAAATGAATCAAATGAGTCACGTAACCCATCTGTTATCATGTGTGCCAGTCACTCAAGATCAGCCCCGTACTTGCTAGCCACGGATACATCTACAATATGAACGAGTTCTTCAAGAGTTAATGAGGAATTTACCTTGCGAGTCGAAGCTGCTACCGTGTCTGCCTTCTGGACGATGCCACCTCTTGTCTTCTGGAAGCACACCAGCTTGCTTTGCAGCTTCGCTACATTCTCCTCCTCTATCTCACGTTCAATCTCTTCCCTGATCCTCTCTCGATCTTCCTCCATGAGATCTTCAAGGTGAACCTCGTCGTCATAGCGTCCGTCTCAGCGTGGTTGGCATCGACGCTCGTGACTTACCTCCACGACTTCCTCTTGTGCTCTTCTATGAGCCTTGAGGGTCTTGCACAAGTCAGATGATCTGTACGCTCGCGTACCGAGCTGAGTGAGTGGGTGGCTTGGAGCGCGGGTTCGCGGCATCCCCGCGACGCTCTTGGTATGTCCACGGGAGCCATCACAGGTTGACGCCTCTCACCATCGAGCGAGCGAGCACTCGGCGTGTTGAGTCATGGCTCTTTCCAACAACGAGCGGAGGTTCTGGTAAGTGTGTCGCGCTTCTGGTTCATAAGGCTCTGGAAGGTTGCACATCATGACCACTGCGGCTGCCACATTCGGGCTCGACCAGTCGAAGCGGGGTGGGTCGTGTGTGTCGGTAATGATGTTTGTCCAGACCTGGCGACCGCGTGCACGTGCACCACCACCAGGGCTAGGACGGCAGTCAAGCGGCACTTCGAATGCGGCTCTGTCCACGTCTAGCTGCGCCTTCTCCGCCTTGAGATCTTCAGCTAGCTACTTCGCGGTCGTCGGCTCCTTGCCATGGCCACGATGCTGTGCTTCCTGTTGTACGAGTGCTAGTGAAGGTGGGGTATTAACGGGAGGAGCGACCACAGAGTTGTTACTGGTTTCTGCGATGTAGCATTAGCAGTAGGGGTGACAGTCCTCGTTGGATTCGGCATCAGAGCTGTAGTCACAGCCGATTATGTTCTCCGAGAGGGGCAAAAGGGACGGCGGCACCTGGTCGACCATGCCCACGAAGTTCTCTTCGGGGGGGGGGGGGCGTCGATGGCCAGGTCATCGATAAGGCGGAGGACGCCACCTTCGTCGGCTACAAAGTTCATGCTTCTGAAATGGAATGCCTGGGGTGGCATGGGGGCGATGTCGGCCTTGAGCCCGCTGGGTGGCGGGGGCGGGGGGGGGGGGGGGGGGGTTATAGTGAACTCGAGGCTGCCGGAACGGAGCTTCTCGCAGACGTGGAGGCTTTAGCTCATGAAAGCCATCATAGAAGAAACAAAAACGCGAAGCGGCGGCCTACCTAGCGCGCCAACTTTCGATGTTTTTTTTTCATCAGCTAGTAATCGAATGTTGCGTGTTCTGTGTCTGGATGGCTAGCTAACAAACATAGGGATTTATACTAGTTCGAAACTGAATGTCCTACGTCCAGTGCGTGTGTTTGTGTTAGCTATTTGGTCCGTGGAATCGGGGTTACAGGCGAGGCTTTCTCGTGTGCAAGGATATGAGAAAGCCTAAGTGTGGTGTGTAGTGCTCGAGAGTCTCTCTAGGGAGGTTCTAGGCCTCCCCTTTTATAGCCTGGGCGCTTCTACCTACCCGCCGACGCCTCATAAATGGGCCGGGAGTTTACATGTCGTGTCAGCGCATAAGGCAGCCTGATAAGGCAGGAGCGATAAGTACACCTGCTCCCGTCTCATCTATGGTCTACGTCTACTTTCGATGTTTGTACACCCGCGCCGAACGGAACGGGACGAGAGGTGATGATGGTCTGTATCGTGCTTGTCTTGCCGCGCGTGGCCTCCCACTCCGTCTTGAAGTCCCTTTGCTCCGCCTTCACGTCAGTAATGGGACTCTGGCCCGGGTCGCTCCTTCTCCCAACCTCAGTGGCCTGGGTCGGCGTCGGAGATCGGTTTCGACTTTAGGGGTCTGATGTCGCTTCCCAACCTTAGGGGTCGGCTGCTGCGCCCTAACCCTGGTGGTCAGGGGTTGGTCGCTTATGTCCCGACCTCGGGGTCGGGACTCGTAGTGGTGCCATGAACTCGGGTCTCGAGTTGGGAACCTTTGCTGGCGCTTCCCGCGTAGCACAACTGGGGCCCGCGGAGCCAGGTGGCTCTGTACGATTGGCTAATCATTTGTCTCTTGGGTACCCGGGGTACGTTACCCCGTTAGCCATCTACCTCTCCTCCAACCCGGTTCAGCACGAGTGAACCAAACATGTGGAGATCGATCTACACTTCGTCCACGACCGGGTGATCATCGGGGAGATACGCGTCCTTCATGTGTTGATGACGTCCCAGTTCACCGACATATTCACCAAAGGCCTACCATTCTCCATGTTCAAAGAATTTAGATCTAGTCTCACCATTCGCAATGGTTAGAGTTGGGACTGCAAGGGGGCTGTTATTTAGACCTCATTAGTACTGTCATTAGACCTCATTACTGCTGTTATTAGGGGTCATTAGTGATGTCATTAGAGGTTGTCATTAGACCTCATTACTGCTATGATTATAGTCATTAGTGTTGTCATTAGAAAGTGTTATTACGGGTCATTAGTGTTGTGATAACAGCCAGAATCTTGGAGTGCAAGGCTGCTGCCCTATATATGTACCCCTCCTCCATAATATCAATCCATTTTATTTTTTTGATGGTACAACTTCTATACCTTCTATCACTTCTGACCGGACTCGTGACTGAGGCGCGCTCCCAATCCAAATCGCCGCCGTCCGCTCGGCCGCTGGCCACTCCATTTGCTTTCCTCTGGCCCGGCCCTCCTCCCTCTACTCTGGACTCCCCGTTGCGCCCCGCCTGAGCCAACCTAATCTGCCTGCCCACCTCTGTCGTGATACCTGCTGCATGCATGGAGCTTTGACTTCATGCCACTACAGGTTAGTGTAATACGGATTATAAGGTGGTTTTGGTTACTTTATGCATGTGCCAGAAAGTATGTTTTGTGCTGCTGCTAGTGCTTCTTGGACCTGCTGCAGGTCACTTGTTGGACCTGCTGAATGCCTAGAAACTGGCTGGACGGCTATGTTAGACTTAGAATTCCTTAGTGCTTAATACTAGTCATTGCTAATCAAGGTACTTAGGCATAATCAGGATTAAAACATGATCAATCAATCTAAAACACAATTAGAACACTGAGGAATTCGCTGCACATACCTTCGGCCATCGTGGAAGAAGTAGACATGGTGTAGGGGGGTGGTGCAGAAGTGGCATGGGGATGCCGGTGACCGACGGAGAGGAGGCCTTCCCCTCGCTACCGCATTCTTAGGATCGGAGGTGCAGGATTGTAGGAGGCGTTGGGCGTGTGTGCAAAAGCGCAGCACACCCCGGCTGCCTCCCGCTTCATATAGCGCGGGCGAGAGGGGCCTCAACCGAATGGAATCGGTTGCGCCCCCAATCAGGGCGTATAGGGGAGTAGAATCGGGTGGTTATTGCCCACACGGAATTCTTGGGATCACATCTAACTAAGATTCTCCCCCTTGATCAAGGACATAGGACTTACCAACTTACTCTCTTAGTTACTAAACTTAGTGTCTATCCCCTAACGCTCAACATAAAGGGCACGACGCATCAAAACAGTCATTTACGTACTGCTTGACTCGACGACCACTATACGTCTTACGCTTAGAGATAACCTTACTCTTAACTGACCCCTTAGTATCCAGGATAGTTCACAGGCTCTCCCTTAAACCTATGTCGGCTATGTGTTCTTTGAACATATTGGGTGGAAGACCTTTTGTTAGCGGATCCACGAGCATGTGTTTTCTACTTATATGCTCGAGACTAATTGTGTGATCCTGAATTTTATCTTTCACAACGTAGAACTTAATATCCATGTATTTGGCAGCTCCACTTGATTTGTTGTTGTGAGAGTATAGTACTGCGGGTTCGTTATCACAGTACAACTTAAGTGTTTTATTAATCTTGTCGACCACTCGAAGACTGGGTATAAATTTCTTAGGACATAGTGTCTGCCCCGTGGCCTCATAACACGCAATAAACTCAGCATGCATTGTGGATGATGCAATGATGGTTTGTTTGGAGCTCTTCCATGAGATGACTCCATTCGCGAGAGTGAAGAAATAACCTGACATGGATTTCTTAGTATCCACACATCCCGTGAAATCTGAGTTTGAGTACCCCACTATCTCTAGTGAGTTCGACTTACTAAATGTCAACATGAGGCCTTTTTTCCTTGCACGTATCTAAGTGCCTTATTAACTACCTTCCAGTGATCAATCCCTGGATTGGTCTGATATCTGCCAACCATCCTGGTCAGAATGCTAAGTCAGGGCGAGTACATACTTGAGCATACTTAAGGCTTCTGACAGCAGAAGCATATGAAATCAATTTCATTTGATCGATCTCATATTGGTTCCTTGGACACTGAAAGTTCCCAAACTTGTCACCCTTGACTATTGGAGCAGGCGAAGGTCTGCTAGCGTACATACCGTACTTCTTGAGTACGCTATCCAAGTACGCTTTCTGAGATAGGCCTAATACCCCCTTACTGTAATCTCAGTGAATCTCGATTCCTAACACGTAGGAAGCTTCATCTAGATCCTTCATATCAAAGTTAGAGGATAAAAATTTCTTAGTTTTTAATAATAGACTAACATCACTACTCGTAAGTAGTATGCCATCTACGTAAAGAACAAGAAAATAAATTTCCCATTCTTAAACTTAGCATATATGCGATTGTCCTCCTCGTTTTCCTTAAACCCAAACTTTTTTATGGTCTCGTCGAATTTGAGATACCATTGCCTAGAGGCCTGTTTAAGTCCATAAATAGACTTTCTTAATCGGTATCCCATGTGTTCCTTATCTTAACAATAAAACCTTTCGGTTGCGTCATGTAGACATCCTCGTAGAGATCCCCATTGAGGAACGCCGTTTTTACATCTATTTGATGTAATGTTGTGAAAGGTTGTCATGTACGACTCCATGGGAGGGCGTACGTGTCGTGTGATTGGGTTTTCCCTACAAGATGTAATCGATTTAAATCACCATTCATCACGCTTAATGAGTACCACTTGTGATCTCGTCATATCATAATTAGAATTGAGCAAATGAATTATTTATATGATGTTGAATTGTTTTAATATTGTATGCAGGCCATATGAGAATTAGTATATGTTGGCATATCTTTATTTTTCTAATGAACCCTCTTAACTTGGCTAAAACATGAGGATAATGATCCATATTCTAGTGTTGTTTTGGCAAATAAAAACCAGCCCCTTGAGCCTTGTATGGTCTAGAAATCGGTTATGGAGAACCGAAAATTTGACGGGTAAGTCTTGTTGAGTATTAATTGATCAGGCTTTATGAATTACATTTTTGTTGCAGATGATTATCATGGAAGCTTTTGTGATTGTTGTGGCAAGATGGTGTGGGAGGGTAACCCCCATCAGAATGGACGGTTGAGTGGGTTCCCACCTCTCCATCGCACGACCCGAAGGATGAAGCGAGTCTGTGGGCTGGCATGCTTCGGATTAGGAGGATGGCGTCGATGCGAGGACGCTTCCGCTTATTTTGCGTAAACTCGCTTTATTTTGATGTCATGTCACTATGGACTTAAATTATTACAAGACGTTAACTATGTTCATGTAATATAAGTACGTTGACTATGTTATACTATTTGGTGTTTTGCTTGCCAATTGACACCCGATGACCCTGGAATGATGAGTCGTCTCGTAATTTGGGTGGTTCTGTCACAAGGGTCCAGATGGCAACTGCATTGGGTTATCAGGTCATCGTCAGTGTAAAGGTTTCGTTGAGCGGTTTTAAAAAGTATCGTGTCGTCATCTAAAGATATTTGGGTAACATATTACTTAAATGTTGTATCTAGACGATTAATGAGGAAGGATGGGTCTCACTCTACTAATTCTTGAAGGTGTTCGGATCACAAAATAAGAAGATACTGTATAGAAATTCTGTTCTCGGGCCACTTAATGTGTGAGAGATTTCAACATTGGGTACGTTATCAATGAGAGTTGATAAAATAAGTGAAAATGAAATAAATTGTTAAAGTGGAATAACTCTTCACAGGAGGTTTTATCCTCGTGAAACGCAACTCTTGTCTTTAATCATAATTTTCATGTCACATCACCGTTCTTATCAATATGGTTATTACCTAATGAGGTTAAAACCACCAATGAAACTTACATTGAGAATGAACTTAGCAAGTTAGCAGTACTCAACTGATGTACGGCCTTTCTATTAGCAACTTTAGCTAGGCAGTGGTGTTACCGTCAGTGGCCTGGCGCCCTGCCCTGGCTTGTGCTTGCTGTTGGATCGCATTCACAGCCCATTTAACGAGGCCGACCCGCTGGGCGATTCCCCTGGTCCGGACAGTCCATGAGCAAGAAGTGGCCCACGGCGCGGTTCGTCCCATCCAGGCAAGGCAAGCGCCTGTCCGCCTTCGTGTGCGTGGACGACGACCACACGCCGGCGACTGACGGCGCCAGCGCCCGAGTCCCCACGCGCACCTCGCCCGCGGCCGCCATGCTGCCGCTCGCCCATCCGGCACCCAGCTCCACCCTCTGCCCCGCGCCTCCGCGGCGCGCTCCGGCTCCCGCTCCCGCTCGAGACAGAGTCCGCGTCCGAGCGCGGCCTCCCAGTGCCGGGGCGGCCGAAACTAAAACGGCCTCTACGAGAGGCAGCGGCGCGAGCAGTAGCGTCTTGTCGTTCCTGTGTCCGCTTCTCAAGTTGCTCGGGGTAACTAACAACGCATTTCTCGGTCGCCCAAATTCGGGCTTGCTTAAGCAGAGGAGCATATGTAGGATTACTGAAATTGGTGTGGTTTGTGTGTATTGCTGAGCAGGGGGGCGATCCTTCGCTGGAGCGGAACGATGTGATCGAGGTACGTAAATCCCGTGTCCTTTGGCTCGTGTGGCGTTTCCGTAGACCACTGCACGCAAACCATGAACATGGTGTTGAACGGATGGCGAAGGCAATTTTTACAGAATGAATTCGCTGAAGGGGACATTTGACTGATGTATCTACTGTTGGTCTGTTGCTGATATTGCGATTTGCTCATTATTTTTAGTTTGAGGTATAATCCGAGTAATCAACCCCAAATGCTAGTACTGCCGTTCATACCAGAGCTTGGGGCTATTCCTTTTGGGTTTCCCCTGATGATGATATGCTGACCTTCATTATATTTGCTGCCAGGTTGCTACATCTTCGCTTTCAAGTTTAGCTAGGCTGCCATGGGGATCAAGTGTGGTCACTAATAGTGGAGAGTTCATGGATTCGGCAACAAGTGCGCCAACTCTGCAATTGTACGAGTTTGGTAAACACAAAACGTTATGTTATCTCGTGACTTGTATGCATGCACTCGCAGGTTTGTGTAAAAGCCTATATTGATCAGATCTTTTGCTATTCCCTTCCGACAGAGGCATGTCCCTTCTGTAGGAGAGTACGTGAGGCCATGACCGAGCTTGATCTTTCTGCAGAGGTGTTCACTCGCGTCTTACTGCGATTCTTCCGTTCTGAAGTCCTAGGATGGTTTTATATATAGGAAACCCATGCAACCAAAATGTGCCTTTACTTGGATAATGTAGTTGTGCAGTAGGACATGCCAAAAAGGAAACAACTGAGGTTGTGTAGGCTATCCATGTGGTGTGCTGATCCTGTCTTCATTTTATTGTTTCAGGTTTATCCGTGTCCAAAAGGATCGCTAAAGCATAGAGATGTGGTAAAAACAATTGGGGGCAAGGAACAGTATGTCTTCACCTATTGTGCATTTACTTATAGTTGCAGCAATCCTTTGCTTCAATTGAATTTTTTGGTACAGGAGTCTTTATTATTAAGTCTTTTTCGTATCTGTATTCACACTCATGTAACCCATATATATGCCTCCATGGGACTATGATTTAATACAAGTGCTACTCATAACAGAAATGTAGATGCCTGGAAAGTTCATTGATTCTTCTTGTTCATGGCAATGTTTTTAAGTCGCCTAGTCGACCCTAGTCGCCTTAGGGGCGACTAGGTCGACTAGGGCGACTAGTCGTCGACTAGGGCGACTAGTCGCTCCTAGTCGACCTCTAGTCGAGGTCCTAGTCGTCCAACCTTTTTTTATAGCAGTTTCTAGTCGATGCTTATATATATCGACATATATAATATATATATATATTTCCAGTAACAATAATACACATACCAGCAAAAGCAAACAAACCTTTAAGTGCAGCTTTAAAATATGCTTAGAAAATAGAAAACATACCAGATTTGAATTTTGAAGCCTACAAATAATGATGTACACATACCAGATTAAAATTTCAGACCTGATAAATAAAATATACACATATTTCAGTTCAACATTTAACTAAAAAAGGGAAGAAGTTCAGTGTAGAAGTACTTACAAATTCAGCTCAGCTCAGCATTCAGCAACAAACTTTCATAAAATCAGATGCTCAATATTAGAAGAGACAAAAAAACTGCAGTAGTTAAATAAAATAAACAAGCAACAGTATTTAAGGTTCAGTACTTAAGTTCAACATTAAACTAAAAAAGAAGTCTTTCAGTCTAGCACTCCAACAACATCTTAATTAAAAGTTTAAAACAGCATGTTATCATCAAGTTGGAAGGCTCCATCTCCTGCAGCTGGATCTGTTGTCGATGGTGGGTGTTGTCCATCTCCATCTCCTTGGTTATCCATTTCTTCATCTGAATCAGATCCTTCATCAGCTTGTGGCTGCTCTGAAATAGTTTTAGGCAGTGTCCTTGCACGCTTCCTTGAGTATGTTTGGGTAGAAGAACCACTGGCAGCAGCAGACCTTGGCAGATTTCTCCCTCTTAGATGCTCAGTTGCACCAATAGCCTCATCAACGGCACTCCAAAGTTCAGTTCCCTCTCCCGCCTCACAACTTTCATCAACCCACTCATTCTCCCATTCAAACTCTTCAAGCAGCAAGGGGTTACTTTTCTTTCCCTTTGAACCGAGCTCTTTAATTGTTTGAAACCTATTTGCCATCTTTCGATTGTAGCTAACATATACCAACTTATTCAACCTTTTATGCTCTAAGCGGTTTCTTTTTTTGGTATGGACCTACACACATGAGCAAATTAAGAACACTACCAATTAAAGGACAGCAACCTAACAATAAACTAGTAACAATAAAAGGTGGACATACATGGGCAAATGTGCTCCAATTGCGCTCACAACCGGATGCCGAACAACAAAGACTCACAATTCTTTTTGCTAGACACTGAAGCTCGAATGCAAGACCACCATACGCTCCCCACCAAAGAACTGCATTTTAAAGAACAATTCATTAGAAGAACAACTATTCCTTAAAGAATATTAATTTTAAAGAATTAAGGAGAAAACTCACTAGGATTTTTTTTATCTCTATCCCTTATTGCTAATGCCTTAGAGAAGCATTCTCCTTCAGACCTCTCATAATCATCGGCTTGCTTACTTATCTTGCTTTGCTCATCTTCATCAAGCACCATCTTCCATACAACATCATTAAACATGGACCTTACTCTTGATGCATTTCTCCTATCCTTTTCCCTTAAAGAAAAGAATTTAGATGGATTCAAGAACAAGGCTGCCCCATATAATTTTTGCTCCATTTGGCCATCCCATCTCTTGTCATAGCAATCCATGACCTCTCTAAGCAGTTGTGGCTTTGCATTCAAAGCGTCTTTGATGGTGGTCTTTGCAACATTCATGGCTGCCATGATCTCAGGCATGGCTGGTGTTTCATCCTCATCTGCTATCCTAAGGGCAATAAGAAGTGGTTGTGAAGCTCTTAGACAATTTTCCACCTTTGTCCAAAATGGAATAGAGAGGACAATGCTTTCAACTTGCTGCCCTTCCCTGGTAGCAGATAAGTTATTTTGGTGCCACTCATCACTAACAAAGAGGCTTCTTAGGCCTTGCTTGTGCCTTTGCATGCTTGCCAATGTGAGAAATGAAGTAGCAAAGCGAGTCACGGCAGGCCTCACAAGATCTCCACCTATTTTCTCCCTCATGGTGTCAAGCAATCTCCCATGCTTGTAGATAAATCTAGTCACCTTCTTTGCGTGATTGATGCAACTACTAAACTCCTTTATCTTCCCAATATCCTCCAACATCAAATCCAAGCAATGAGCTGCACAAGGTGTCCAAAAGAGAGTTGGGATCCTATCCATTAGAATTCTTCCTGCTGCCTTGAAGTTAGATCCATTGTCCGTGACTACCTGCACCACATATTCCTTGCCAACCTTATCAATTTGCTTCTCCAACAAGTCAGCTAGCATACTTGCATTTGCTACCTCGTTTGAGGCATCCACCGACCCAAGGAAAAAGGTCCCTGCTGGACTGTTGGCAAGAAAATTAATAATATGACGCTGGTTCGTCGAGGTCCACCCATCGGACATCATAGTGCAGCCATACTCCTTCCAAGCTTCCTCATGCTTTTTCCTCAACTCCATTGTCCTATCAACGGCCCTATCAAGCAATGGCACCCTCAACTCATGGTATGAAGGGGACCGGTACCCAGGACCATATTGTCCAATGGACTCAAGCATGATGTGCCAACTTCTCGAGTTAATGACATTGAATGGTATTCCATTCTCGATTAAGAAATCAGCAACATGGTCATCAACAACCATTTTGGACTCCTTATCTTTCTTTGTGAGGTGCTCAAGCGTGGGTTGAGTCGTCTTAGACTTGAACCTTTCTGCAACAACTTCTTCTGGTGTCTTGCAAGGCAAAGAGCTAATGGACTTTGAATGTTTCTGAGTTTGTGGTTTCACAGGAGCAGAGACCGTGAAGGAACTGATAGAAGTTTGAGCAGTTTTCTTCTTAATTTGCTTTCCTTTTGTGCCAGAACTTGGTGCCAGGTTTGCCTCTTTAGCAACTTCCTGTGCATCTTCTTGCTGCCCCTGTCCTTCATCTTCCTCTTCACATTCCAATTGTACAATCTTATTTCTTGCATTCTTTTTCAAATAGTTTGCCATTTCCTTCCTGACCACCTCGGGTGCTTTAGGGCACTTCCCGACATCACCAAACCCTCCAGCCAAGTGTTGTTTGAACCTTTTGATTCCTGAAGGGACAACCTTAAGACAAAAAATGCATTGAACCATCTCCTTCTTTGAACAATCAGGCCAAAATCCATACTTCCATCCTGGATCCGAAGATCGAGCCTTCCTCTTAGGATCCTTAGCCATCTCTGCCATTTCTTTTGATAATGCATCTATTGTCTTCTCTGCAATGGATGAACAATCTGCAGTAGAAGAAGCAGACGCAACTGATTCGCCTGTGGCATTAGCAGCGCCACCAGATTTAGCCCCTTCTTGTTGGGGAACACTCACTTCCACTAAAGCACGTCGCTGCTGACTCACATCTACACGATAGTACATATTATAAAAATTTAGAGCTACGTATAGCACAAAACAGAGGCTAGGTCTAGCAGGAAGAACAATGCTACAATTAAAGTGTTATACCTTCATCTGAGGAGGAAGTCATCTTCAGACCCAATCAGCTAAAGTTCACAGACAGAAAATGCTTCAAACTTCAGGTTCAGACTTCAATAGAGCACAGAGGCTCGAAAGTGCTTCAAACTTCAGGTTCAGAGAGACACACAGAGCGGCGGCCGGCGCTGGGAGCGGGCCGGCGCTTTCCAGCGGCTGGCGCAGTAGACAGGGGCTCAGCAGCGGCCGGCGCAGGAGACACAGAGAGCGGCGGCCGGCGCAGGGGACAGAGAACGCGGCGGGCGGCGCAGTGGAGTGCGGCCGCCGGCGCAGGGGAGCGGCTGGCGCAGGGGAGTGCGGCCGCCGGCGCAGGGGAGCGCGGCCGCCGGCGCAGGGGAGCGGCTGGCGCAGGGGAGTGCGGCCGCCGGCGCAGGGTAGAAAGCGGCGGTCGGCTGTGCTGTGCGAACGGGCGACGGCGCAGGGGCGTACGAGCTGTGGGAGAAAACAGGAGAGGAGGAAAAGAACTGGCTTGGGTTGAGACTTGGGAAAAAAGGAACCCTAATGGGCCACTGGGCCGGACAGTTGGGCCAAAATTGTGCAAATCGTCCTGATCGCCTAAACTGCCTAGTCGCCCGATTAGTCGGGCTGATCGGTCGACTAATCGACCGACTAAGTTTCTAGTCGACCTGATCGCGTCGAGCGGCCTGATCGGACCTCCCCTGGCGATAAGGACGACTAATCGCGACTAATCGCGATTAGTCGTCCGATTTGAAAACACTGGTTCATGGTGAACTCTGTTATGTATCTTTGCTTCATTACTGTCACTGAACGGGTGCTTAGTCAAGTGGTTAAGTACCCTGGGTAGCGCTCCTCAGGTACTGGGTTTGACTCCCTGTGAGAGCGAATTTCAGGCGGAGGTTAAAAAAATCCGCTCGTCTGTCCCATAACAAAAGCACAGGTCTAAGGACCGGCCCAGGTCATTGGTCGTTCTCACATGGCCTACGTGCCGCTGTGTGTGGGGACAGTGGTTCAGGTTTTTTTTGGGGCCTACGTGAGGTCTTCTTCACTAAAAAAGCCCGGGAGCTGTCTTATGCTCCCCCCCCTAGGTCCAGTTTTTTTTATTACTGTCACTGAACTGTAGTTTCTCCATACAGGTTTCCACTGCTTGTTGATGCTAGTACTGGTGTCAGAATGTATGAAAGTGGTAAGTTCCGATTTTTTTGTTTGAAGGGAATCTGGGTGCACTTTGCACGCTATCAGTTGAGACATTTTATGGTGTTTGCGAGATACCTAATGGAAGATGTCTTTAACTTTTGGTTGTTGTCATAAAGAAAATGGCTTCAATAGTTTAAGATAAAGTAGTTCATTCTCGGATGGTCTGGCAAAACAGTGTTTCACAGCAAGATGAATATGGAGTCTAATATTCTCTTTGAATGTGCAGGAGATATTGTGAAGTACCTGTTCAGCCAGTATGGACAAGGAAGGAGCCCTTCTTTTGGAATTCTCAAGAGGTATCCCACTTCACTTCTTTTAAAATCTCTCACAGTTACCAGTCTTAACAGAGGCAGTATACTCGTCTTTAATGTGAAAATGTCTTGCCAGACAGTAAAAAGAAATGTCGGATACTGGCACAGCTAAGACAAATAAATTGCTTGACAAATGGCACTAGACAAATTCCCTGCCATAGTGTACCATTCTAAGAAAGTCTTCTCGTTTTATCTTCAGTACAATTTTCACAGGATGGGTGCCGACTCTTCTAAGAGCTGGACGAGGTATGACATTGTGGAACAGAGCTGGTGTTGTGCCTGCAGAGAAGTTAGAGCTGTTCTCATATGAGAACAATTCTGTAAGTATAGGTTCTCTCCTTGCTACTCTCTTGTTAGAAGTTGCCTCTATCTTACATATCATGTGGGACTGTGGGCCGCATTTTCCCTCTTACATTGTTTTTCAGTATGCGAGGATTGTCCGTGAAGCTCTCTGTGAATTGGAGCTTCCTTATGTTCTCCAGAACGTGGGGAAAGGGTCCTCAAAGATGGATTTACTTATAAAGAAATCAGGTTCTAAACAGGTAATGCTACCTGCATACTTCATCATCAAACGAGAAGAATCATTGTAACAGAAACTACATTTTGAAGATGGTATCTGAATCTTGGATACAAACATTACCTATGTACCTGTTCCGTATTTGTCTTATTGGATCGTTTAAGCAACCTTAATGGTAGATGTTTCTTTTTCTATGCCATTTCTATGCCCCTGGCACTTCAGACCCAAGAACGCTTATCTAACTGTTTCAGTGTGTGTGTTTTCCCTGAGCTGCATATTCCTTGTGGCATTTAGCATAACACTAGCGCCTTTCCTTCAAGTTAACATCTAACACTCCGAATCACCTTGGTGTTTGCAGGTACCGCATTTGATCGACACTAACACTGGATTCCAGTCATCGGACTATAGAAAGATACTATCCTACCTGTTCCAGCAATATTCGATTAGTAGCTAGTTCCTGTCTCAATCTTGGCACCTCAGTCACATATTTCAGTTTCACAAGACTAGTGATGTATGGAATGGCATGCTCTGGTTCTGTTCCAGTAAATCAGACGTAGTTTTCTGTACAAGTTTGGCTGCTATACTTATGTTACTCACATGACACAAGATTTCTCCCCAGCTAATTGTTTGTGCTAGGCATAGTTATCAAGGCGATGCTTAAGCGCTAAGGCGCCCGGCGGCGGTAAGGCGTCCGGTTCGCCTTGGTTTCCGGCGTAAGGCGGGTGGGGGCGGGGCAGAGCCGCCCTTCTGGAGAGGCCCGAGCAGCAGAAGAGTACCTGCGGGAGGGGGGCACCCAGCGGAGGAAGGCAGCACGCCGGGCGGGGGGGGGGGGGGGGGGGCACCGCCGATCCGTGCCTGAATCGGGGGCGGGAGCCGTCTGTGGAGCAGATCCGCTCGGAGCCTTGGAATTGGGACGGGGGGCCGTCGGCGGAGGAAGGCAGCAGGCGGGCGGGGAGGCTGCCACCGGGGAGGCGCCGCCTGCGGGTTGAGGGAGCGGGGGGCGCCGCTGTGGGTTGAGAGAGCGGAGGGCGGGTGGGGACTGGGGACCAGGAGCGGGGGAGGGGGTCGCCCTAGAAGAGGCAGACCAGTGGGCTGGGCTGAGGCCACAGAAGAGGCAGACCGGTGGGCTGGGCTGAGGCCACAGAAGAGGCAGGCCAGTGGGTGAGCGGCCCGTGGGCTGGGCTGAGGCCACAGAAGAGGCAGGCCAGTGGGTGAGCAGCCCGTGGGCTGGGCTGAGGCCACAGAAGAGGCAGGCCAGAAAACAATATTATGTTGCTATTTGTTGAACTATTTGTATTGCTAATTGAAATTATATTTCTACATTCTCTTATATTAAGGCGTCGTCTCGCCTTATGCTTTATCGCTTAAAAGGTAAAAAGGGGGTCGGTCGCCTTATGTCGTCTTACCGCCTTAATAACTATGGTGCTAGGTAGGAGAGCCACGCAACAGGAGCGTGATCATCTTTGGCAGGGCCCTTGGTTGGGAGTGGATCGAACACGGGTTGAATAGTGTATTTACCATGCCCATATCCATATTTTAGAATGAATATGGATACAGATACATATATTATTGAATACAAATTCAATATTTAGTAAATGTAAATACAAAACGAATCTCTCTTTAATTCAGACGTATATTGATACATCTAAATCTTCTATATTGTGAATACAATTACTAGTTTTCCCCTCAAAATTGTCTTTGTTTACTTTATTTTAGACATTATATTGTAATATTCACTAATTCTAGTCAAAGTTGAATTAACTTTCTAATATTTTAGACATATTATAATGATATATCTCTACTTTAAAAAAGGGAATTGGTGATGATGGTGTGCCTGCCTCTAGACTACACACCTACACCTGCCATTGGATCTTGATCCGTTGGTTCAAATGAAATAGGTAGGACAAATTACATCTAGGCTCATCATGCTTTTTATACTTACCCGCAAATGCCCTTCTTACTTCTAGCATAGAGTTTATTATGTTTATACACTTGGTTGAAAGTCTAATTGTGATTTCATCCTTCAAAATTATAGTTTGTGATTTTACCCCTGTTTTTTGAAAATGAAGCTAAAATATAGCTCTACTCCGTTATGGAATTAATGTTGTTAAATATGTTGAAAAAAATACAAAAATGCCTTTATGATTTTACCCTAATTTGATCCATGCTTATGATTTTACCACTATTTTGCATATAGATTAATCTATAACTATATAAAATAGGGATAAAATCATAAACACTTATTAAAAGTAGGGGCAAAATCATAACGATATTTCTATCCTTTTTATTATAATTTAACACTGTTAACAACTCATTAACAGAATAGGGATATAATTTAGCTTCATAGCAAAAAAAAATAGGGGTAAAATTATAACTATAATCTTGAAGGGTAAAATCATAATTAAACTTTCAACCAAGGGTATAAACATAATAGCGCCATTTGTTTCTTCGAGGAGCCACCTTGTCGCCACCTCAATCTCACAGCTACCATGCCCTAGTTGTTATTGTAATATATAGCCCAACTCGAACAGAATAAGAACTGATTCAGAACAAGGAGAACAAACATAGGTCGATTTCCCTAGGCCTCCGACCTCATTCATGCCAACTTCAAAAGCCTTTGTTGCCACTTCGTACTGTGCCATATCCTACACATTAGCATGCTGGGATATGTAGGGGTGAAAATGGGATGCGAAAATCTCGTCCTATACCTTATACTGTTTTTCCATCTGTTTTTGAATAATTCGAAAATTATTCGGGGTTGGGATGAAAATGGGTCAAAGATCATCGAGAATGAAATAAAAAAATTGAATGTTTTCCTGATCTTTTTGTGGTTCCCGTATTTTATTCAGGATAATCCCGTTTTTTATCCCGCTTAACGGTTTCGGTAACGCGCCAAGTAGCACGGCAGACCTGGCCAAGCACCTCCCTACCGACGTCGTGCTGGCCTTGAGCTCCTGCTTCGCGGCAAGGTACACTTTCGTCGCTGCAACTATTTGCGATTCCTCGCTCTTGTGTTCTCACTCGCACGCTGCTCACAGAGCCTTCTCGAAGCAGGAGTTGGACAGCCTCTGCATGCTCTTCGCCTCCCTCGCAGCGCGATCGTAGACCAGCGACCTTGTCATCTCGCGACCCATCTTCCCGTGAGCAGGCGCCTGTTGCAATTCCAGCCCCAAAACTTCTCTGTTCTTGCTGTACAAACTGATCTACCCTAGCAGATCAATCTGTCCTGGCTTTGATGGTGGCTGAACCAAGCCTGGTGGCGGCTAGGGTTGAGGAGGAAGGCAGCAGCTTGAGGAAGATGATGCCCTGGCGCTGGCTGGAAAAGCAGGAGACCTGGCGGCGGCTGGAACAGCAGCAATCCTGGATGATGGCTGGAACAACAGGCGGCGGCTGGAGACCTGGGCGGCGGCTAGGGTTCCTGAGAGGGAGGCGCCGACCTGGGAGAGAAGAGGGGGGCGGCGGCAGCAAGGGGAGAGAGGCGGCTAGGGTAAGAAAAGGGTGGAAAATTTCTTTATTTAACTCTCTCTCAATTTTGGTGTGTTTTAGCTTGTTTATATAGCCCCCTTACAAGAGTCTTAATCTATTACAAAATGAGGAGAAAAACATATTAATATCTAAACTAGGGCTGCCACCTTGAACATGGTGCAGCCGCACCAAGTCGGGCTGACCAGCCCTGACCTGGGTGCGCACAAAACAAGGGGGAACAGGGTTGGGCCCCCCTATCCTGGCCGCCCAGGCCCAGCGGCAGGGTCATCCCACATTCTCTTCCTGATCCTGACGCTGGCCCATGTCCAGGATCCTGATCCTTCTCCTCATCTCCACGAACTTCTGTCTTCCAAGGGCCTTGGTTAAGATGTCCGCCATCTGGTCTTGAGTGGAGATTTGCTCAAGCACAATAGTACCGCTGTCCACACACTCCCGTATGTAGTGGTACTTGGCATCGATGTTCTTGCTTCTGTCATGGTGTACCGGGTTCTTGCTCAAGTCTATAGCTGACTTGTTATCAACCCGCAGCACCGGCGCCTTCAATTTTCCAGCTAAGTCCTCCATCAGTCGTGCCATCCATACACCTTGACATGCCCCTTGAGCTGCTGCGATATACTCTGCTTCACATGAGGACAAGGCCACCACCTTCTGCTTGCAGGACTGCCATGAAACGGAGCTGTTTCCAAGACAAAACAGCACCCCGCTTGTGCTCTTGCGGTCCTCCACGTCTCCCCCATAGTCACTATCCGAGTACCCAATAAGCTCCATGTCTCCTCCTCTTGCATAGAAGACTCCATAGTTGATTGTACCCGCTATGTAGCGTACAATGCGTTCGACTGCAGCAAAGTGATCCTCCTTGGACTCCTCCAGAAACCGACTCACTTACCCGACCGAGTAGGCGAGATCGGGAGGTGTGTTCACCAAGTATCGCAGCCCTCCAACCAAGCTCCTATAGTCCGTTGCATGCACCAACGTGCTATCACTTGTCTTGCAAAGCTTGAGGCCTCGCTCCATGGGAAATGCACAGGGGTTGCATCCTTCCAGGCCAGCTTTAGTGACAAGTTTGGAAGCGTAGGCTGCCTGCCCAACGCTTATCCCTATATCAGATTGCCGCACCTCGAGGCCAAGATAATATGACAAGAGACCAAAGTCGCTCATCTTGAACCTCTTCATCATCTCCCCCTTGAACTTCTTGAGGTCACCTCCTCCTATAATCACAAGATCGTCAACGTACACGCCGACGATGAGCTTCTCATCTTCAGCCCCACGAAAATAGATCTCGTGCTCGCTCGTACTCTTCTGGAAACCAAGCGATAGCAAGCTATCGTTGAGCTTGGAATTCCAGGCCCTGGGCGCCTGGAGAAGTCCATATAAAACCTTCTTGAGCCGATACACCATGTGTTCGGCTCCGTCGATGATGAAGCCAGCGGATTGGAAGACGTACACCCCCTCCTCCATCAAGTCGCCATTCAGGAAGGCGCCATTCACGTCCATGTGGTGTACCTCCCACCCCTTGTGCGCAGCAACTGCAAGGAGCAAGCGAACAGATTCGAGACGAGCTACAAGAGAAAATACCTCATCAAAATCTATTCCTTTCCGTTGGACATAGCCTTTTGCCACCAATCGAGCCTTGTGCTTCACCACCTTCCCATGCTCATCCCTCTTCACCTTGAACACCCATTTGAGGCCAATGGGCTTGTTTCCTGCAGGAAGATCAACAAGTTGCCAAGTCTTGTTTTCTTCTATGGACTCCATCTCCTCGAGCATGACCCGTCTCCAGCACGGGTGTTTGTCAGCATCGGCGAAGGACGTGGGATCCTCCGCGGTGGTGAACATGAGTTCCCCCTCCTCCAGGCTTGGTGGACGCTCAGCCCGATCAAGAGGGGTGAGGGTTCCAAGTATGTTGCGCATCGTGCGGAACCGTAGTTTCACGCCGTCGTCGTAGTAGGCATCAACGACGTTGCTGCCGGGGTCCGACAGTGGTGTGGCGAAGCAAATGGGCCGTGGAGGATTCCGGGGCGTGACGAAGGTGCTGGAATCTTCAATTTCGGAACCCCCGACTGCTGCTGACCCCCATGCAGGACTGTCCCAACCCTAATTTGCGCTGGACACTCCCTGCATGGACCTTTGGGGTGTCATTGTAGGTGCTGGACCCTCTCCAGCAGGTCTGGAGACTAGCGCAGGAACTCCTAGGGTCTGGACAGACCCTTCTGTGCCCCTCTTGGGCACTGTTGGGGTGCTGTTCAGCCCCTCCGGACCCTGCAGCACCTCTCCGGGTGCTGAAATAGCAGGTCCAGCAGGTGCTGGACCTAAGGAGTCAACGTGCAAGGTGGTGTAGTCCTCTTCTCCTGCTCCTTCTCCCCAGTCCCACTTGGCCGCCTTGTCGAATATCACATCACGTGATATGTGTGTGCGACCATTAGCCGGATTATACATTCGATAGCCATTCGTTCCTGCAGCATAGCCAAGAAAAATCATCGGAGTACTCCGGTCTTCCAACTTTTTCAAGTGGGGGCGTGTGTTCTTGACATGCCCCAGACCCCCAAAAGTTCGGAAATAATTGACGGTTGGTCGCTCTCCATACCAAGCTTCATATGGCGTCTTCCCATCGAGGCTGCGGGTGGGGGATCGATTTAAGATATAGACAGTCGTGATAACTGCCTCACCCTAAAAAATCCCGGGCATTCCCTTCGCCTTCAACATACTCCTCGCCATGCCGACCACCGTCTGGTTGCACCGCTCCAAAACCCCCTTTTGCTGCGACGTATACGGGGCTGTGAGCTGACGTTGTACTCCGTGCTAAGCGCAGTACTCGCCGAACTCTTGTGAGGTGAACTCCCCTCGGCGATCAGTACAGAGTAGCTTCAGCCTCCTCCCGGACTCTAATTCAGCTGTCGCCTTGAATTGCTAAATTAAGTTGGGCGCCTTGTCCTTGGTTGCTAGAAGATAGAGCCACATATAGCGGCTCATGTCATCCACTAGCAACAAGAACATCTTCTTGCCGCCTAGAGTCGTCGACGTGATAGGCCCACAGATGTCGCCGTGGACAAGGTCGAGCGCGCCCTCCGCGCGCCGCCTTGGTTGCTTGGGGAAGCTGGAGCGCCTCTGCTTCCCGACCTAGCAAGCTTCGCACAATTGATCGATGTGATCAATTTGCGGAAGCCCGAGCACCATCTCCTCTCGTGCCAACTTCCGAAGTGCCTGGAAGCCGACGTGTCTGTAGCATTCGTGCCAACACCACGCAACATCATCACGCCTCGCGGTTAGGCAAACCGGACGTGTGATGTTGAGCCTGATGGAGTACAGCTTGCTGTTGTTCGTCACGCTGAACTCGTGTGAGGAGACGCTGTTGCTCATCCCGTATGTGCATCACTCCTCCTTGCACCGTGATGCTGTAGCCATCCTCATCCAGCTAGCCGACGCTGATGAGGTTGGTGGTGAGGCATGGGATGAGGTAGACGCCGATGAGCCTCCTGTGCTCACTCGCCTAGGCGGCGAATAGGACCGTACTCTTCCCCTGGATACGCACGACGGAGTTTTCGCCGAACTTGATGGTTCCGACAACGTTTTCGTCGAGCTCGGATAAGACAGCGCGTGAACCCGTCATGTGGTTGGTCATGCTCGTGTCGAGGTACCAACGAGTGTCGTCAAAGTCGTCGTCGTTGCTGCGGTGAGCGAAGACACGTCCCTCCACTATTTCCAGTGGGCGCGTCGGACGTTCCTATACAGGCTCCTCTTGTACAGAGGCCACCCTTGTCATAAACAAGGCGCCCTCCTCCTACGCCTTTGCCACGAAAGCCTGCTGCTACGGCTCCTCCTTCGGCTTCGACCGACACTCCCTGGCCCAGTGGCCCTTCTTCCCGCACTTCCTGCACTGGTCCCGCGGAATATCCTTCCCGGAACCTCCCTTCTTGCCTCCGTTCTTCCTGGACGGGCCCTTTCGGCCGCCCCTCTTAGAAGAACCTGCGGACTGAGTAGACCGCTCCTCCTTCCGCTGTGCCTCCCACTCCTCCCGAGTGAGGTACAACTGGCCGTTATGTACTCCTCCCTTCCGCTGCGTCGAGTTGAAAGCGTTCTCAGCCGCCCTGAGACGCCCCGTCACCTCCGACAAGGTGAGGGTCGACACGTCTAGCAGTGTCGTGAACGCCACCATGATCTGTTGGAAGCGTTCTAGAACGCTTCGCAGGAGCTTCTCCACGGCCCTCTCTTCTCCTATCTCCTCCCTAGCGACGCAAGCAGTGATAGCATGCCGCTCAGGCAAAGGGAGAAGTCCTCCATGCTTTCGCCATCCTTGAAGACAACGTCTTCGAACTCCTTCCGGAGTTGCTGTGCTGTTGTCTTCTTCACGCGGTCGGCCCCGACCTGCATGATGGAGATCGTGTCCCATGCCTCCTTCGCTGTCCTCTTTTCTGTGATCGTCATGACCATCTCCGGCGGGACAGCGCTGACCAAGATGTCAAGCGCCATCATATCTTACTGCTCGCTTACGTTGCCCTCCTCCACGGCCTTCTAAAGCAGCCGTGCCTTCAGCTTGATATTCATCATGACAGCCCACTCCGCGTAGTTGGTCTTGGTGAGCACGGGGAACCCCGTCCCGGTGTTCACCTCACGAGCTGCCGTTGAGGGTGTTCCATGGCTGATGGTGCTGCCGCTGCTTGTAGGTGTAGACGACATCTTGCAGAATTCAACCTAGGGTTGAAACCGGCTCTGATGCCACGAATGTTGCAATTCCAGCCCCAAAACTTCTCTGTTCTTGCAGTACAAACTGATCTGCCCTAGCAGATCAATCTGTCCTGGCTTTGATGGTGGCTGAACCAAGCCTGGTGGCGGCTAGGGTTGAGGAGGGAGGAAGCAGCTTGAGGAAGATGATGCCCTGGCGCCGGCTGGAACAGCAGGAGACTTTGCGGTGGCTGGAACAGCAGCAGTCCTGGGCGGTGGCTGGAACAGCAGGCGGCGGCTAGGGTTCCTGAGAGGGAGGCACCGACCTGGGAGAGATGAGGGGGGCGGCGGCAGCAAGGGGAGAGAGGCAGCTAGGGCAAGAAAAGGGTGGAAAATTTCTTTATTGAACTCTCTCTCAATTTTGGAGTGTTTTGGCTTGTTTATATAGCCCCCCTTGCAAGAGTCTTAATCTATTACAAAAGGAGGAGAAAAACATATTAATATCTAAACTAGGGCTGCCACCTTGAACATGGTGCAGCCGCACCAAGTCGGGCTGACCAGCCCTGACCTGGGTGCGCACAAAACAGGGGGGAACAGGGTTCGGCCCCCCTGTCCTGGTCGCCCAGGCCCAGCGGCAGGGTCATCCCACAGCGCCTTCCCCTCAACTGCTTTGGATTGGGGTCTCTATTGTGTGTGGCTCTCTTCCTGCAGGAGTACCTTGCGATACGGGGGCCACTGGGCGAGTGGCTGTTCCAGTTAGTGGGGAAGGAAAGAGGAGGATGCGACAGGGTCACGTTCCAAGATCTGATCAGCTCCAAAGTTGTTTCTTCTGCGTTGCTATCCTGCTCAATTGGATCCATTCTATCGCCTATCTACCCGTAGAGCTCAAATCAAGTGCGATTTGAATATTTAATTTGGTGGTCGAGTACTGGAACTAGTTAAAATTGCGTTTAGCTGTTAGTTTTCCTTGGGTTGTCAGTATGGTTATTTGCTATCGCAGTGCAACGTCTTGCGGTCACCTTTTAAGTTTTTGTAACTTTGTACGCATCTAGTTTATATTTTTGTTCGCCCCGATTTGAATTAACATTTTCCGACCGTTATCTATAGATTTCTGTTTTGACTTGTTTGTTTTCGAACAACTGATAATTCCGATCCCGCCTCCCGATCGTGACTTTTTTATTTTCGTTTTCGTCCCGCTAAGAAAATAAAAAACAAAAACAATATAGATGTTTTCCCGACTGTTTTCATCCCTAGGGATATGCCACTACCCCCTTGAGGTGCAACCAGTTCCCAAATTGCAACAGCAGAAACACGCCATTTCAATACGTAATAATCCTCCCAGTTTGTGATGCTCTTCGGTAGCCCTGCCCATGAGACCCTGACTTGGACAGTTGCAGAATTTCCTTTCTTTACCAGCCTTCTTTCCCAAATCTTAACTGGTTCAGAGTCATTCACATCCAGAGCAATTATGTCAGGTAAATCACTGAATACCGAGGTGTACATGGGAGTGAATGGCTTGAGCTAAGAAACGTGGAAAACTGGATGCACTTGGCTTGAACTTTGAAGGTCCAACTTATAAGCAACAGAGCCTATCTTTTCCAAAATCTTGAATGGCCTAAAGAATTTAAATGCCAGCTTTGGGTAAGGCCTGTTAACAACCGAACTTCAAGTGTATGACTGAAGTTTGAGCAGCACTGAGTCTCCCACTGAAAATTGGCGTTCACAGCATTTAGTGTCTGTGTACAACTTCATCCGGAACTGAGCTTGGGACAAATTGTCTTCTAAATCTTCCAGAAACAGTGTTTACATCATCAGAGTTGTCAGAATTGTCAAGCTGTGGAAATAAGGCCAGGGAAGGATTGGTTCCATAGCAGTGCAAAAAGCAGTGTTGTACCACAATTCAGCCCAAGAAAGCTACTTAAGCTACTGTTTAGGGTTATCATGAACTGCACACATTAATTATATCCCGAGGCATTGATTAACTCACTCAGTTTTATCATCAATCCGTGGGTTGGTAAAGAGTTTTGGCCCACATGCCATTTCATAATTTATTTCGTCCCTTATTAATTGTTAGGTTAAAATAAATATAAATTTAGCTCGATTTTAGTCCGGTCCGTCCATCCTCATCATTAGTTCATTTTTTAGACTCATTATCAGGCCTAGCTATTGTTGGTAAGTAGAGTTGGACTGCAATTTGGTGTCCGACAATTTAAATAGCTCTTGCCAGCTGAAGGAAATTTTTGTCCCTGTCAGACACTATTATTTCTGGTATTAGAGTAGTAATTGTGGCTGTATTAGATGATTGAGAATAATGAGGTACAGGGATAATTATATAGAGAGATTAGGTGGGGAAAAAGACTAAACTATCCCTAACCCTAATCCCTCACTAATGACTAATATGCCCCTGTGACACACACATAATTATAGTGTGTAACATCTGGAATGCCATGAAGCTTCACAATGTTATGAAACAACAGTTGAGCCACTTGAAGAGCAGTGAATGGATGTTTCAATGATAAAAAGTGTGTATATTTGGTAAATCTATATACCACCACTATATGACATAATACCCATCATATTTAGGAAGGCCCTCAATGAAATCCATAACTAAATCTTTTCAAGAGATGCCAGGAATAGGCAATGATTGTCACAGGCCAGGGGAGCTTATGTTTTGCTTGCTGACAGATCTGACATTACTTGACTAAGTTTTCCATGACCTGTTTCAGACACTCCACTGAAAACAGTTTTTAATTCTTTGGTAAGTTACCTGCACACTAGAATGGCCTCCCAATGCTAAAGTGTGAAATGCATTCAACAACTTGGTATGCAATGCAGAATTATCAGCAACGCGTATCTTCTGTTTGTATCTAATGACTCCATTCACTATAGAAAACCCCTGAGCATAAGGACTCGAAGTAGCCAAATCAGCTAATAGAGATTGGACCCAAACACGTACAGTTGTAGTAAAATAGCAATAGTTTGAAAGTACTGGCCCACTCTGGATAATGCATCAGTCACTTTATTTGTTTTTTCTCCTTATACTGATCTAAAATGCAGACCAGAAAGCTTGGACATAGCCTTTCTTTGTAGATCAGTTGACAGAGATTGATGTTGTAAGTGACACAAGCTTTTATGATCAGTTTTAATAATAAATGGACATCTACGTAAATAGCTCCTCCACTTATCTACAGCCATCAAAACAACTAGAAATTCTTTTTCATAGGTTGAGATCTTCTGATTCTGAACACTCAAAGCCTTGCTGAAATAAGCAATAGGATGCCGTTTTGTGATAAAACCGCATCAATTCCCAAATCACATGCATCTATTTCAACTTGAAATTGCTCACAGAAATTAGGAAGGCTATGACAGGAGTACTACTCATGGCCATTTTCAGTATGTTGAATGCTTTTTGAGTTGTCTCAATCCACAAAGTTTTTTTTTTTGCAAAATTCTAGTAAGGGGTTTGGCTAGTACTTCTATAATACCCAGTGAGCCCTAGAAAGCGCGCTCAGTAAAATTTTGAGAAATAGGCCAGTTACGCATGGCAGCTGTTTTTGAGGGGTCAGTTCAAACACCTTTGTCAAAAATGATGCGACCAAGGTATGACAAGGTTTGTTGGGCAAAGGTGCACTTTCTAAATGTTTGGAATACCAGGTGCAAGTAATGAATATGCTCTTCTAATGTCTTGCTGAAAACTAATATGTCATATTGTCATCCATGAAAATCAATACAAATTTCCTCATGAACTTAGAGAAAACAGAGTTCTTAATACATTGAAAAGTGGCAGGAGCATTAGTGAGCCCAAAAGGCATAACTCTGAACTAAAACTGCCAATGATGTGTTTAAATTCAGTTTTTTCTTCATCTGCAGCCACCATCCTAATATGATGAATCCATACTTGTGATCAATTGCAGAAAAATATTTAGCACTAGCAATCTCATCTAGAAATTCATCAATAATGGGCATTGAAAATTTGTTCCTAATTTTTATTGCATTAAGTTTTTTTTGTAGTCGATACAAAATCTCCAAGTGGCATCTTTTTTCTTGACTAGCAAAACAGGTGAAGCAAAATCTCCAAGTGGTTGCACGAGAGGTCGACGCTGACAAGTGGCATTAGAGCCTGATCTCATTCGAGGACCTGTGGTGGCGGGAGTTCATCCGAGGAAGAAGGGGGAAGGCGTCGCCAACGATGGCAAAGGCTCGCCCAGGGCGGCTGGTGGCATCGGGCAGGAGTTGACGATGGTGCGCCAGTTCGTGACGGCCGTGTCAGGACCTTCCAGCGTGCCGACGTTGACGCGGACGAACTACGATGAGTGGAGCCTTCTGATGGAGGTCGGATTGCAGGCGAGAGGCCTGTGGCGGGTGACCGAAGGAGGAGAAGATCTCAATGACGAGTACGGCTACCGCAACGTCTGTGGAGCGCTAGAGATGATCTACAGGTCAGTTCCCTCTGAGATGCTTCCGGCATTGAGGAAATACAGGACCTCAAGGGAGGTCTGGGAGGCTATCAAGGCCTTGCGTGCTGGTTCTCATCGAGTGCACGATGCCAAGGATCAGACCTTTCGGATGGAGTACGACCAGCTGAGACACAAGCCGGGGGAGACCATTGATGAATTGGCCATTCATTTGCAAGGGTTGGCATCAAGACTCAATGAGCTTGGAGATCCGATCAGTGAGAAGAAGGTCATGCAGAAATGGCTCCTTATCATACTCAAGCGATACTCCCAGCTGGCGGTTTCCATTGAAAGTATTGTGGACCTTGACATTGTTAGAGATATAATAATGATATTATATTAGATGATGTATTAGAAGCTTATTTACATATTTATACTTATCATATACTCTATATATTGGAGGCTCCGGTCCTCTCAATAATATATACGTTATTAGCAGCTTTCGGTTCCTTCTCCAATCCACGTGCCTCCTCTGCACCGCGCTCCCTCCACCGCGGTGCGCTCTGTTCTGCTGCCTGCGGTTCTGCCCCGAAGTGCCCAGAAGCGGGACCTACCGGCCTCTCCTGTGTGCGTCAGATCAGCTGCTCTTCCGCCCAGACACCTGCCTCTGTGCTGCTGCACCAATCTGAGTGCCCCACAGCACCTAGCGCCCAGTCTGCCTGCCTTGCACCTGCTGCTGCTGCACCGGTCTGCATGCCCAACAGCACCTAGCGACCAGGTCTGGCTGCCGTCCACCTACCTCTGTGCTGCTGCACCAGTCTGTGCACCCAACAGCACCTAGCGCCCAGGTCTGTCTGCCGTGCACTTACCTGTGTGTTAGACGCTTGCGCCGCCGCTCTCGCAGTTATGCAGAACTTCTTCTTTTTCGGGCGGGTTGCAGTTGTGCGGTGTCTGGTGCTTTTCAATGGCACCAATTACCGCGACTGGGTTCCTCGTATGCATCTACATATGTGTGGTCTATGACTCTGGGAGTTCCTCACGGGCGATTTCAAATGTCCGCCTTGTCCTGCAGTTTTTTCTCAGCCTGTTATTTCAGATAAGACTACCGATAATGATAAGAAGTTGTTTGCGGATTACAAGACTCGTCTGTCTGCATACGAGTCTCACTTCAGCTTATACATGACTTGGTTGGATGATGATGCTCGAGCTGCTGCTATTCTTGCTGCTAGTATGGAGGATTGCCTTGCTGCTGATATAGTTGAGTTTGAGTATGCACATCAGATGTGGGATTTTCTACGCTCTCATTACGAGCCTACTGGACAGTCTACCTACCTTGCTGCTATTTGTCAGGAGCAACTGTTACAGCAGGGAGATGCTACAGTCGAAGAGTTCTTCAGTCAGATGTCTTCTATTTGGCGTCAGCTTGATGCTCTTGGTTCTCGATTGTCGACAGATACTTGTCAGTCTTGTCAGAGTCAGAAGGTTGCACTTGAGCTTCGATGCACTTATAATTTTCTGACCCATCTTCGTGCCGAATTTGAGCCTCTTCGTGGTCAGCTACTTGCTCGTCACCCTTGTATCTCTCTTATGGACGCTCTGACGAGTGTTCGTAATGAGGAGACTCGTCTTCAGGCTGCCGGGTTGCTGCTTACTTCCTCGTTTTAGCGGCTCACACTACAACACCTATGCACACGGCTCCTCCACCGACCGTCCCGTCTTCAGTTGCCCCTCCTTCTACGGCTAAGGGGCTTCATGCTCTTCACTGTGATTATTATGGTAAAGATGGTCATGTGGAGGCGTATTGTTTTTAGAAGAAGAAGGCTCAGACTCGTTGGGCTTCACAGGGTGCTGGTGGTGTTATTACTGGAGGATCTCAGGGGAGTTCTGCAACTACGGATGCACAATTGCTCACTCTTCTTCGTCGTCTCGTTACTTCTGCATCATCGGGAGCTGCTGGTTCTGTGACTCAGTCTCCTGCACCTTCGAGTACTGCTGCTGCTTCTTCGTCTTCCACTGAGAGACTACCCACTATAGGAATGCAGCACATTTACGGCCAGAAACTGTCATAAATAATGGAAAACCGTCGTAAGTTAGTTATTTACGACGGTTTTATGTTATTTACGATGGTTTCTACCCGTTTCAAGTTTTTTGTAGTAAATAAAATTATTTATGAAGGTTACCGTCTTAAATAACTAACTTACGACAGCTGGGAACGACCATCGTATACATAACATTATAATCTTCCATCATATACACAATAAGACAGACAATCATCCAAAATCTAAAACAAAAGGGGCTAAACACTACCCCTTCCACTGGCTCCTCCACTCGCTCCTCCACTTGCTCCGGAGCCGAAGAATCCGTCCCCGTGCCCTCCTCCCTATGCCGGTAGCTGTGGCGGTTGAGTTTGAGCCTCCGTTGCTGATATCTGCAATTCAAAGAAATAGATAAAGTGAGTTTAACCTTGTACGGCTCTCTCCCCACTACCGTCACTCCCTCTCTCTCCCCCCGCACTCTCACTTTCTCCCTCGCCCTCTCCTCCCCCCCTCTCTCACCCCTATCTCTACCACTCCGTCTCTCTCTCCCTCTCTCTTTCCCATTTCACTCTCACTCTCTCTTCCTCTCCCTACCCCTCTCTACCACTATCTGTTACTCTCACTCCCTCCCTCTCCCCCTCTCACTCTCACTTTCTCCCTCGCCCTCTCCCTCCCCCTATCTCTACCACTCTGTCTCTCTCTCCCTCCCTCTTTTCCTTTTCACTCTCACTATCTCTCCCTCTCCCCCTCTCTACCACTATCTCTTACTCTCACTCTCTCCCTCTCCCCCCTCACTCTCACTCTCACTCTCTTCCCTCAACTACACTAAGTTTTACTTCTATTAGAAAAGGCAAATAAAAACACATTACCTGGACATCTGAATGTGCATGTGGTGGGGGCACTTGTGGCGGGGCCAAATCTGACGACTTCCACGTCGGGATAGGGATCTGCTGCACACTCTGTCGAGCTAAGGCCTGTAATTGCAAAATATTAAAACAAATAAACTAATGCAATATTAGGAATTTAAATTAATTTGTATTCAAATACTTACCTCCATCGCCGCCTGCATCTGAGCCATGTAGTTTGCCATGTTGGCAGCCTGCTGCTCCTATGCAGCCCGGGCTAGATCCCTCTCCCTCTGGAGCTCCTCCCTCTCTCTTCGGATCTCTTCTCTCTCCCTAAGGAGCTCCTCTATCTAGCTCTGTGAGGGACGACGACTTGTATGTCCGATGGAGGAACCCTCGATCGATGGAGTGACGATCGAAGGTCGCGCTACCCTCGAGTCGACAACTCCATTGAAAATGGCAAACCTACAAAGAAATAAAACAATAAATTAGAATAAGCAAGTTTTTTACAAATTAAAGAAAATGACCAATTTACCGTCCATGTGTCTTCCTGCCTTCGCTAGCGTAAACGGCTTGAGGGTCGGTTGACGCGTTTTCCCAATCGTACCCCCCGCCATGTATCCTCACGGCCTCTCGCCCATACTTTTCCTAAAAGGAGTAAAATTGCATATTAGTAACAACAAATTAGTAATAATTGAATTGATAAGTTTTGATAATTTACCAGTCGATTAGCCGCGACCTGACTGCACTCCTCAGGCTGGGATGCGTCCTTAGAACGCCACTTCCAGACGGCAGAGTCGGTCAGTACCTGACCGGCCTCGCGCTCCTGTAGATATGTGTTAGTACGCTAATTATATTATAAATACATACAAAGAAGGGTTACTATTCTTACCATGCGTTTAGCTAAACACACATGGCCATCAGGGCCATCAGAGTGCTTTGAGTCTGAACCTCTGCATCCACGAGCCCTCCTGGACTTAGCGATGAAAGCATTGCTAGCCCACATCTGGCAGAGAGCTTGGGACACTTCGGGCCGACCCTCTAGCTAGGAAATACTGACCAACACATATTTATTATGTCATTAAAATACCTTTTACATAACTAAGTATTGAAATAATTGAACACAAACAACTTACCTCCGTGTACTGCTCCTCTGTCAAGTAAGTGTCTGAGGCCCTCCTAAACGGCCCCGACTGGTACTCCTGGTGCCGCTTGAGGTACTCGTTCACGGCTTGAATAGGAGCATAGGGTAACACTTGCGTTACAAGCTTCCGTGCGTTTCTGTTGAACACGGCTCTAGCATGGTCCAACATGCTCCGACTCGTGTCCTCAAACGGTACCTCAGTTATAAGAAAACAAATATTGAAGAGATATGCATTAACAATTGAATCAAGTTGAAGAATAATAATTTACAAAATTTTATTAAGCACACTTACCATAAAATCTGCTCACATAGCCCTTTGAAGGTTGTTGTGCGCCTCGTGGAAGACACGAGCGTAGTCGTCCCACGACGTCGAAGGGACCCCGTCAATCACATCGGAATAGTGCAGACGTAGTAAAGACCCGATGCAACCGGACGCCTGTCTGTGGTGCCTCTGACCCGTGAACGAGCAGTCGTATCAGGAGCTGCAAGGATTTAGTGAACTTATTACTATACCCACAAATAAAAGAATCTAAAAGTTGAATATTATTTGATAGTTTACTTACGTGTCTCCGACCGGGCGAATAGTGACCCGCTCTGTAGGAACTGGAGAAGGATACACAAAGTGCATCCTCCTCTTTCGCCACCTCTGCTCCGGGACCACGTATGGTGACACGGAAGGCTGCTCACCACTGGAGCCCAAAGGCTCCACGTTCGGCGCCTCCGTGGCAGCCATAGGTGACCTTGAAGGCTGTGGCGACGCCCTAGCCTCTGACTCAGACTCAGATGACTTCGAGTCAGACTGCAAAATAGAAGGATTGATAAGAATAGTTAATTGCTATGTGACATATAAGATAACGTAATTTCCAATGAAAATGTACCTCTGTGCGCTGTAAGGCCACATGTACGCGCGCTAGGTCCAGGACGTGTCTCAACAACGTAGAGCGCGTGCTCTCACCTGAGGAACTACCCCTAAAAAGGGTGTCCCGTGCCTCACTAAGGAAGCCCCTAGACCCCTTCACTTTTCCTTTCTTTGACGACGTCCTGTTGTAAGGAGTAATCGATAAATATGCTAGGAAAATATACGAAGTTACAATAATTTAGTGAAAAAAAGTTACTTAGAATCAGTTTCAGAATTCATCGACATTACGAACCCTACTACTCAAACCAGACCATCGATCTTGTTTCGTAACTTGTTTCTATTTTTGTTTGCACATATTAGAAGTCTCTTCATCGTTAGCGTCGCCAACCAAGTGGTCGAGTTCGACACCAGGCTCGACGGAAAACGAGTCTAGCAACTCTTGTTCTTGATAAACCTCATCAACGTCATTGATATCATGGTAGTCATCATCTCTTGGAGTATATAACTTCTAAAAATACACTTGCTCCACTTGGTGTGCAAAGACAAATGTATCGTAGCCTCGTAGTCGTTGATTGTGTTTGACTTCCACCATGCCAAATTCGTTTTGTTGTGTTTCATGTTTCTTGTCAAACCAATCACAATCAAAGAAGACGACTTGAAATTTCTTATTTTCGACAAAACTAAATTCAAGGATTTTGTTAATGATCCCATAATAATTAGTTTCGCGGCCTTGAGAGTCAATTGCCCTCGTCAGAATTCCATTATTACATTTTGCTGCGAGCGGACGAAGAGCTTCAAATTTAGTTGTACGAAATCGAAACCCGTTGATGTCATATCGTCCATAGCTTCTAAGTTTAACCAGTCCATAAGACAGTTGTCGCAAGTCTTCATGGACGTCGGGCTCTTTCACGCACTGTCCAAATTACGAAGTTATAAGAATACTTTAATACTTAAAAGTTATAAAAATACTTTATAAATAGTCATAAGTTGACGAGAAAACATTACATATTCTTGGAACCAGGAAAGAAAATTAGGTCGTCCATTTATTCCATCTGGTCGCATTGTTTCTACTTGTTTGCTCGTAGGTTGATGCCTATGTGTACAATTTTGCTTGTGGAACTCACTGGACGGAAAAACCTTCATTGATATAAATGTTGTATTATATGCCGATAAACATCAATGTTAGGACAAAAATTTACTCGAGATATTTGGCCATCCCATCTATATTAGCATACATGTAGAGTAAAGCGGCCGTTCTTTCATCTGCGGTACAATTATAGCTCTGACTATCACCAACAGTAGTGCCCTTCGTTGTAAAAATAGAGAGATCGCTGCAAGGTGGATGTTCATCCATATTGTATCGCATTGCCAAAGTATTTACATTGTGTTGCTCTGCAAAGTAAACACTTGAAAAGTATCCCACTTCCTTAATGGTAAAAGCTTCAGCGATGCACTCTTCCACTCTTGCTCGGTTGCCAACCATTGAATTCAGATATCTAAGTGCTCTTTCAATGTGATACATCCATATATATTGCACAGGACAGCCCACTTTAGCCTCAAAGGAAGATGGATAAGGTGATGTTGCATTGGATTGAAGAAGCCTAGAGGAAATTTTTTCCATCTTACATAACAGTACCGGTATCTCCTTCTCCAACTTATTCATCATCTCTACCGTGATTTCATTAGCACATAGCTGTCTATAGAATTAGCTAAGCTCGGATAGCACATTCCACACCGCATGATCAAAATAGCCGCAAAATATAACAGGTAGGAGTCTTTCCATAATTATGTGATAATCATGACTTTTCAATCCAATGAGCTTTCCCGTCTTCACATTCACGGCTCGTTTCAGATTAGCTGTGTAACCATCAGGGAATTTCAAACTTTTCAACCATTTCATGACATCTTTTTTTTCTTTAGATCAAAGACAGAAAGAAGCACGTGGCTTACCACTGCTTTCTGAGAGCTCAAGAGTTGGACGGTTACAAAGCTCTGCCAGATCCTTTCGAGCCTATATATTGTCTTTCATCTTACCCGTCATATCCATGCATGTGGTTATTATACATTAGCCCATGTTACGCTCCTGATGCATAACATCAATGTTGTGCATTAAAATCAAGGACTTCACATACGAGAACTCCCAAATTCCACATATGTGAGTCCAATTATGTTCCTCCCTGTAACCTACAAAATATCCAAGATGACTTTCATCTGCCACCAGTTTGTTTAACATATCTGAAATTTCTGACCCATTTTGACGTTTCGGTGGTCCTTTTGTTACAACTGTGTTCTTTATGAAGACATTCTTCTGTTGTCGAAACACGTGATTTCGAGGCAACCAACGTCTATGACAATCGAAGTAGTATATCTTGCCTCCATGAGCAAGCCGAAAGCAATCCGTGTATGAAGCACATATGGGCACGTCAAACGACCGTGAGTGCTCCATCCAGAAAACATATCGTATGCTATAAATCATGGACGGACCATAAGTAAGCAGCCCGCAGGTTGAATTTCTACTTCTTGTAACAGTCGTAAGCTTCGACTTCTGTCCATAAAGTTTTTAGTTCTTCAATTAACGGCTTCAACATCACGTTTAGACGTGGCCCAGGATGATCCGATTAAGGTATGATGAGACAAAGAAACATGAATTCATACTTCATATAAAGAGATGGTGGCAGGTTGTATGGAATAACGAAAACGGGCCAACACGAGTATGGTGTGGCGTTTGTACTAAACGGCGAGAAGCCATCTATCGCCAAACCCATGCGAACATTTCTCGCTTCACTGGCAAATTCTGGATCGAAGCGGTCCAGTGCCTTCCATGCCTCACCATCGGACGGGTGCATCATGACTCCATTGTTCTGACGTACACCTTCTTTGTGCCATCTCATGTGTCTAGCTGTTCTTTTTGAAACAAACAACCGCTTCAATCGAGGTGTCAGTGGTAAGTAACGAAGTTGCTTATGTGCGACTTCTGTCATCACATTATCACCATCGTCGTTAACAACTTCGACAAACATTGATTTACCACATTTAAGCACTTGTTCTCTTTCGCATGCTCTTTCCAAAAATCATACACTTGTCTGGACACACATCAATTTTCTCATATTTCATATCGAGACTAGACGACAATTTCTTTGACTGATACATATCTTTAGGCAATTTGTGGGGTTGTGGAAGGATATCGCCGAGCAATTTGATTAGGTCATTGTAACAGTTGTTGGAAAACAAATATTTGGACTTAATTGCCATAAATCTGGTGATGAACGTAAGGAGGGTCACTTTTGTGTGTTCATGAAGCGGCTCTTCTGAAGTTTTAAGAAGCTTGAAGAACACTTCTACCTCCGTTGTTGGAGGATCCTCCGTAGCCTCTGGTTCAATAGCTTGTAGCATCTCATCCATCCGATCAACCCCCGTGTTGTCATCATCCTCTTGCACTTCTTGTACGACTTTAGAAGCTGTCTCGCCGTGAAAACTCCATACCTCATAATGTGACGTGTAACCGTTTCGACACAAGTGTATCGGATGAGTCATTTTATCAAGCCACTTTGTGTTTCAGCATTTCGTACATGGGCGTCGCACCTTATCAATCGTCGACAACGAAAAGGCTCGATCTATAAAAGCATCTATTTTTGCGAACCATTCATCTGAGTGACCACCTTTCTTGTTCCATCCAGTGTACATCCAACTACGGTCTTCACCCATGTTGGAGGCTACAGATTAAACAGGGATAAAACATTATTAATTTATACTTCTATTGGGACAGATAGGTCCTAAACCCACCCAAGAGTGACCGAGGTGAACGTGCTTCTGACGAGATGCCAGGTCTGAATCCAGACAAAATTTTGACAGCATAACCCTGCTGTTCTCCGACTGCACGCCCGATAATGGTGCAGCAGAGAACATCAGGGTTACGCTGTCGAGATCTCGTCTGGAAGACCCGCGTCTCGTCGTAGGCATGCCCCCTCGGTCACTCTCAGGTTGTCCAAAAAGGGACAATTCCGAACCTACACGGCTCACATGCGTAACACATGTGAGACGGGGCGGTTCGAAATGGGTGATGCATATTCTAAAGGTTTACGTTACTCATTCTTTTTTGAGTCATTTATGACAGAGAGGGAGGAAAGAAAGAAAGAAAGAGAGGGGGGGGAAGAATAGGGGTGACCGTCAATGCGCGGGTCTGTGTCCATGCGACCAAATTCCTCGGCATGTCCGAGATCTTAAGATAACGGGAGAAGGATGAAGTCAAAGCCCATCGGCCTTTCGGGGGCTCGAGCACCGGACACGGGTTGTTGGGTGGCCCTTAAACCCTTTTGCGACAGGTCACGACGGATGAGCGGTCGGGCGTTGGATGGAGGTCAGTCGGGCGCCAAGCCCGGACCGACGGCTCTCGTCGAGCATCTCTCTGCGTCCTTTGGTGCTCGAAGCTTGGAGGTTCGGGGCCTTTCGGCTCCCGCCGCCGTCATGACGTGACAACCCGGCCCGGAACCGTCGTAATTAACATGTTTTCCACATTCTCTCACGACGGTGTATATATATACCTAACCATCATGAGAGCATATCATAAACACTCAATTTATACACAATATTCAACTAAATAATGAAATGAAGCGAATATATAGACGGTGGGTGAACGGAGGGCTGGCGGAGGAGGCCGGGGGCAGCCGGGCAGCGACGTGGGGAGGCAAAGGCGCAGGGTGCAGGGCCGGTGGCAGGCGGCGTGGAGGAGGCCAGGTGCGGCGGCGCGGCGGGGAGACATGGCGAAGGCGGGCAAGGGCGTTCGAGCGGAGGAGGCCGGGGGCAGCCGGGCGGCGACACAGGGCGACAGAGGCACGGGGTGCTGGGGCGGCAGCAGGCGGCATGGAGGCTGTGAGGGGGCCCCGACCCGGTCACGGGGCCGTGCCACTCGCCCAAGGACCGCGTCGGGTGTTGCCGTGCGATGCGGCACCCAACAGCTCACGGGTCGAGGAAAACACATATTACACAAAGCGTTTTGTGGAAGCATATAAAGAGTACTTTACAAATATTTATCTTAAAATAAACTACAGTGGAATACTATCACTCTCACGACTCATTTCTAACTTAGCAACAAAGAAACAGTCCAGCCCGCGGACGTTTCTTACTAGCAACACGAAGAACAAACCGCAGCAGCGAGGACACTCATGAGTAACCACTCGGAGGTTTCCGAGTCTCATCGGCACCCCTTCTCATAAGCATGAAGTCAATACCTGCAAAGCAACTCGGATAGTATCCGTGAGCATAAATCTCAGCAAGACTTAACCGTTAAACCTAGTCATGAAACTCTACATGATGTTAAAGACATAACATGGGACAGCAATAGGCATAATGAACTCGCCTAAAAGTGAATCCTTACTTTCAGGTATTATTTGCAGCAATTTAAAAGTAACCTTGGGCACGCCACATCGGGAGTCCACAATCAAACAAGAAATGCTTTCCCCCGATGTAAATTGCTCACGGTGTAAATGAATCGAGTTTGCTCTAACTACTCAGCAAAGATACAGCACAAAGCTAGTATGAACTTCAAACCATAGTGATTAGTTCCTTTCTCATGCAAGTTATTACTACGTCACGACTATGAGAACAAGTATGCTCGGTCCTTTTCCGCGAGCGACAGTGATTCGAATCAATAACACCCGGACTACATGACACGTACGCCCGTACTCGACTTTGCCTACAAAAACCATCACTGACGTCGTACGTGGCAGCCTTTCCCCCGTTTCACCCACGTTGAATCGATCAAATCGCCCCATACAGTAGCCACCCTCATGGTGCACCTAGCGACATGAGATGTCATGAGAGTGTTACCCACATACTGCACACCGACCCTCTCTCCTGAGGCGACCCGAAAAGGCTCAACGCAAGCTTCCCGAGGTACATCGGTTTACTGGGTCCCATATAGCCAGCATGAGTCCGGTACATAACTCAAACTTGCTCAACAGGGCCGCATACGGATCAGTCCTTGGACAGGTCTAACGCACCCAGACCCCTATGTCCTGCTGCTCCTACAACCTGCTCGGTCTCAACTCCAACTTGCTAACACATTTTCAGAACCAATCCCGTATGCCCCTGTTTTCTTGATCATGCGAGTAGCATCTCACCACTCGACTTCTACCGAACCCTACTTAAGCATGGCAGTTCTACACGATGAAAAGACATCTACCCAATACTCCATGGGTTTATTTGGTCATGCAAGAGGAGTATCAAAGCATCTAGACCTAATGCACATTTCATATCTTAACCGAAAGAGTGAATACAAAATAAAACTTAACAGCTGTTAAATGCAAACCGGAGCTTGCCTGTTTGGCAGGGTAGTAGTATATAATTGCAGTTAGTGATCCTTGCTGATTAACCCCTTCATCCTCCAGAGTCTGATCCACTTCAATGAATCAATCCTTCGAATCTCCTTCGTTATGAATCCTATTGAAATGTATATGCACAAATTTTATATGCAATTCAAAGAATTAAAGACTTGATTTTTTAATAATAGAGGCTGTGTGGAAATGCCAAAAATGGCTTTGTTTGCCTCTGTTGTGCAAAGAAACATGAATGAACTAACTTTGTCTTAGTGTTTTAGTTTATAACTAAGTTTCCTAATGAACATAAGAGATGAACTAGAACGATTTGGACATAAATCAAGATCGTGATCTCTAACGACTTCGAAATTTTTACAGGAAGTCATACACTACACAGAGACTTAGCTTGCCAAATTGCAGCTAATGTGGATGGAATTTGTGTCTACCATAATTCCCACAAGAGTCTTATGTATTTGTCCACATACATAAGCATGGTAGACAAGAACAGGGAGATCTAAGGCTCAACTTGAGCTGATAATTTGAATGTGAGTTCCTGGTCATATTAAATTAATTTGGTACAAAATTCAGACCTTTTACGTGAGTAGTTCCTCCAGAACAATTCCTTAAGCCTTTCTACTAAAAGGAATTAATTCTGGAGTACTGTGCATTTTCATGCCCAATCAAGTGAACTACAATTTCAAGTATGACTCAGAGAGCTTGTCTAAATTTTCTCATGATTTTTGGAGCTATGAATTGCCTAGAATGGATTTTACAAGTGAGCAACATTTTCTGAAAATGTTTCTGGACCACTATGAACACAGCAGTTTGTATTTAGAAAATTCCTACTCAAATCATCTTCAAATTATCTTAAACTTTCTAGAAAGTCAACAATATGCTAAAGAATATTCTGGAAAAATTTGAGGATTTTTGGATGAACCAATCTCCCTCAATAATTCTTTTTCAGAAAACCTTCATAGAATTTTCCAGAATTTAATATTGACTTTCATACAAATCGTGGTTCATATTTGGATATATATTTGCAAAATGAATCCAACCCAATTTGAATCACTCAATTCGGAGGTGCCTACACAGAGATATGATTTTCCAAAGTTGGAACACAATCTGGAATTATTTCTCCTATTGAAATTCAGTTGGACCCACTGTTTTGAACTCCAGCCAATGAAATTCGAGCCACACCGATTCACAGGGTTCCAGCGCGCGTAGCCACACGAGACCCCAGCCACGACTGACCAAATATTTAAAATCAGGCCGCTGACACGTGGGGCCGCCCACCTTATCCTACCTCTCGCCACCCTCTTCGCGCGCGCTGCCCAGCTCACCGGACCGAAGCCGGAGCTCGTCGGCCCGGCGTTTCCGGCTGCCACCCGGCCTGAGGCTCGCCGCCTGTGAGATCGGGAGGCCGGGGAACACGTTGGTAGGGTCTGCTCGGGCAGCCAGTGACCGGAAGTAGCTCGGCGACGTGTGGTGGCTACGGGATGAGTTCGGCGCCGTCGGCCGACCATCCTAGCCCGCCAAAACATCAACTAACTTGCTATACAGCACCCTTGGAGCTTAGGGAAGTCCGACATGCCCTCAAAAGTGCTCGGGAACGGCTCCAAGTAGGTCGGCACCGTGTGCCCGATCGGTGCCACCATGGATACCCTCGGAACTCATCAAAATACGTCGCTCCGAGTCGATTTCAAGCCATGGCTGCAAAAAGGAAAATGATCGCCGGCTAGTCAGGCCCGTGTGTGCAAGATTTGGTGATCTAAGGAGGATTAAATAGGGAGAATTTTGAGTTCCCGTACCGGTTACTCGATTTGCACCCGCCGGAGCTAAAACGTCAAATTCACCGGCGATGATCAACGGCTTGCTCCAAGTATTGGAGGAGAGCAGCATCAAGGTGGGGTACTCCCGTGGCCATGCTTGCCCGGGTGTGAAAGTCGCTATGGCAAGCTGTCCACGTGCGCCCGATCGCCGGTTCGCTTTAGGTCGCCGCGGATGAAGCCGTTCTAGTGGAAGGGAAGCCGGAGCTCGGCTGTTTTGGCGTCGAGGAAGTGGGCAATAGGTCTGTGGTGCTGTCTAGCAGCTCGGAGCGTGATTGCACGCTCGGTTTCATGAATTCCCGGTTGGTCCCGAGGCAGCGGCGGTGAGGGAGCTCGGTCCGTTGCGTGTTGTGAGCGAGGAGAAGCAAAACTTGAGTAGCTCGGTCTGTGAAGACAGGATCACGCCGAGATGAAGCGCACACACTGGTGCCAGCGATTTGGTGAGGAACAGAAGGTGGCGGCAACATCTCTCGGTGGCGCCCGGGTGCAGCTCCCCAATGAAGTGGAAAAACAGAGACCTACAACTTCAGTTGCAAGTAAATTTTGCTCAATGACATGTGGGTCCCTCACTTTACTCCTCTCCAAAATGATCTCCTCATGTTAATATCCTAAATTCAAAATTTTTGAGTTTGAAAAGTGGGCTAGCATTTGAATTCGCTGAATTCAGTTTGAATTTGCAGTGCAAATTTGAATTCAGTTTTGAATTTGAAAATGCTTCTATTTTAATTCCTTTTTAGACACCCTAAAGTTAGAACATTGCCATCCAAAAACTTCCACACTTCAAAAATATAGGGCTGCATAAGTATTCAAAGGTTTGGCCATAATTTGTGTGAACTTTGAATTTGAAAATCTGATTTTTAACTTTCATGCAAATAATTTTTTAAGTCCATATTGGTTCAACACATTCAAATGGACATGTGAGCCTCTTTTTGGATGAACGTCCATGAACAACTTTGCGTGAAGAAAAGTTTTAGCATGTCCCATTTTCATGAATTTGCAACACATATACTTTCAAGCCTCGGTTTATTCATATACATTTTTGGGACTTTTACATTCCTCCCTCTTTAAAAGAATATCGTCCCAAGATTATAAAAGAAGCACGAGACGGGAGAGGTAATTACAAACTGTACAAAGATAAAAGTTCTGGATAGTTGGTGCGGAGGTAATCTTCACTTTCCCACGTGGCCTCTTCCGTGGTATGATTACTCCACAGCACCTTGTAAAATTTTATCGTCTAGTTCCGGTTTACCCAGGTCTTTTCATCTACAATCTGAACCGGTCGCTCGGTGTTGGTAAGATCCGGTTTCAACTCGTCGATTTCTTTGGTGATAACTGCAGCGGTAATTTTGAGGCACTTCCGCAGCTGTGACAGATGAAATACATCATGAACACCCGCAAGACTTGTCGGTAGTTCCAGCCGGTAGGCTACGGGTCTGCACTTCTCCGTGATAGCAAATGGAACTATAAAGCGGGGAGTGAGTTTCCCCTTTACACCGAACCGGTGAATTCCCTTCATCGGAGATACACGAAGATAAACGTGCTCTCTGATGTTAAAATGCAACGACCTACGCCTTTGATCAGCATAGCTCTTCTGTCGGGATTGTGCAGCCTTCAAATTCCCTTGTATCAACCAAACTCGGTCTTCAGCTTCGTTCACAAGATCAACCCAGAACAGTACTCTTTCACCGGACTCGCACCAATTCAGCAGTGTGCAACACTTCCGGCCGTAGAGAGCTTCATACGGTGCCATTTTATACTCGCTTGATACCCATTGTTGTATGAAAACTGCCCCAACGGTAAGTGATCATCCCAATTCTTACCGTGGTGGATGGTACATGCTCTCAACATGCCCTCAAGCACTTGGTTCACCCTCTCAGTCTGCCCGTCGGTTTGAGGGTGATATGCGGAGCTTCTAATCAGCTTGGTGCCCAACGAGGCGTGCAGCTGCTCCCAAAACCGAGCAACAAACAGCGCACCTTGATCTAAAATGATGGTCTTTGGGACACCATGTGAGCATATAATTCTTGAGATATGTAACTCCGCATATTGCTTGGCTCAAAAATGAGTGTTCACCGGTATGAAATGAGCTGATTTTGTCAACCGGTCGACGATCACCCATATTGAGTCATGCTTCCAGGATCTCAGCGGTAATCCGATGATGAAATCCATACTCACATCCTCCCGTTTCCACGCCGGTATCTTCAGTGGTTGTAGCAGTCCGACTTTCCGCATATGATCAGCCTTGACCCGTCTACATGTATCACACTCGGATACGTATTTGGCAATTTCCCTCTTCATCCATGTCCACCAAATTTTTTTTTTAAATCTTGGTACATCTTGTTACTACGGGGATGAATGGAAAACTTCAACAGGTGGGCTTCATCCATGATCTTCTTCCAGAGTTTCATATTATGCGGTACCACTATACGGTCGTTAAACCATAGTGTACCGTTCTCATCCTTCCGGAAACATTTTACCTCTCCGTTCTCTAGTCTTCTGCGTATGTGAGACATACCCCTGTCTCTTCTTTGAGCCTCAACAATCTCTTCACGGATTGTTGGAATGAGAGCAATATTATAAAGTGCTCCATATGGAATGACACGGAGACTTGGTTCTTCCTCTTCCAACTCAGCAACTGCCAAGTTGTGAACGTGGGCTTTCTAACTAAGCGCGTCGGCAACCACGTTCGCTTTTCCCGGATGGTAGTGGATCTCGAGTTAATAATCTTTTATGAGCTCCAACCATCTCCGTTGTCTCATATTCAGCTCTTTCTGTGTGAATATATACTTCAACCTTTTATGGTCGGTGTAGAGGTGGACAAGATTACCAAGTAAATAATGCCTACACATATTTAATGCCAACACCACAGCAGCAAGCTCGAGATCATGAGTTGGATAATGCTGCTCGTGGTTTCGCAGTTGACGAGACCCATAAGCGACCACACACCCTTCTTGCATAAGAACGCAGCCAAGACCGATGCTGGATGCATCACAATAGACATCAAATGACTTCGTCGTGTCCGGCTGAGCAAGAACTGGAGCTGTTGTGAGATGTTTCACCAGAGTCTTGAATGCGGCTTCACATGCTTCTTTCCACAGGTATTTAGTGCCCTTCTTCAGCAGCTCCGTCATTGGTTTAGCAATTTTTGAGAAGCTCGGAATGAACCTCCGATAATACCCCGCTAAACCTAAGGAACTTTGGACCTCGTGGACTAATTTGGGATATTCCCATTTCAGCACTTGTTCAATTTTGCTTGGGTCCACGGCAATGCCCTCAGCTGAAATAATATGGCCTAGGAAAGGCACTTGATCAATCCAGAACTCGCACTTGCTGAACTTGGCATATAATTTGTGCTCCCTCAACCGTTGTAGCACGATATGCAAATGTTCAACATGCTCTTCTTCGGATTTGGAGTAAACCAAAATGTCGTCGATGAATACCACGACGAACTTGTCTAACTCTGGCATGAACACCGAATTCATCAAATACATGAAGTGTGCCGGAGCGTTGGTTAACCCAAATGACATGACGAGGTACTCATAGAGTCTGCATCTCGTCGAGAAAGTTGTCTTCGGTATGTCCTCCGGTTGGATCTTGATTTGATTATAACCCGACCGAAGATCCATCTTCGAAAATACCTTTGCACCCACAAGTTGATCGAATAAAATGTCGATGCGGGGCAAAGTATACTTGTTCTTTATAGTGACAGCATTTAGAGGATGATAATCAACACATAGCCGCAGTGTTTTATCCTTCTTCTTAATGAACAGCGTAGAGCAACCCCAAGGTGAAGAACTTGGTCGTATGAAACCCTTGTTCATGAGTTCATTCAGCTGCTCCTTCAACTCCGCTGATTCGTTAGGTGCCATCTTGTAAGGCCTTCGTGAAATAGGTGTAGTTCCCGACGCCAGTTCAATCTTGAACTCGACGTCCTGTTCGGGCGGCATGCCCGGTAAATCATCGGGAAAAACATCGGGGTAATCACGTACCACCGGAATATCTTCAATTTAATCGCTTCCGTGTGGTAGGCCTCCGCCATTTCTTGATCGTCGCTGTCTAAAAACAGCGTGTGCTGTCCGTGAATCACCGAGTCAATCTGAACAGTCCGGTTACCGATATTGAGAATGGCACCGTGATGGTTTAACTAAGACATCCCCAATATTACGTCTATCTTCTGCCCATCCAACATAAGCAGCGGTGTTGGATATATTTTTCCTCTCAAACATAAAGCTGCTCGGGACACAATCTGATTTGCAGAGATATTTCCTCCCGGTGAACGTATAAGATAACTTGTCATGGGAGTATTGGTGGATAGTTGGTGCTGATCCATGCATGATTTGCTGATGAAATTGTGGGTAGCACCAGAATCAAAAAGTATGAGCACGGGTACGTCTTTAAGAGTGAACATGCCCGCTAACACCGGTGCTCCCTCCGGGACATCCTCAATAGCAAGATGTTGCACACTCTCGGATTGCAATGCTGTTATATTTACTTGAGCATGGGGCGGCATACCACCTGATGATGATGGTTGTATGCTGTTCAATAACTTCTCCGGGCATTCTCGCATAAAATGGCCGAAACAGTGGCAATAAGAACACGGATATTTCCCAGGTTCTTCGCTGACTTGTGGTTGAGAAGTTGATGTACTTGGCTGCAGCAATGATGCACCCGAAATCAATCGTTGCTGCGGCAATGGTGTTGCTTCAAGACTTGATTCTTGAACTGGAAATCTGGGATATGTTGATCTTACTAGTGGCTGCCATTGTTCATCAGATAGTGTGCAATACACCACATGGTATTTCCGGGGAACAACGGGTGTATCTTCTTGCACATCACTCCGGTCCCTCTTCCCTGCTTGACACTCAAGTGTCGCCTGTTCTTGCAGCAGGGTAGCACTGATCAACTCGGTGTAATTGCCTTGATTGAACAAAGCCAACCTATCTTTTAATATGACACTCAGGCCATGGAAAAAGTAGTCACACCTTGCAGCTTCGCTCGTCGTATAGTCGGGAGCATATTGTGCCAAATGGTTAAACCGTTTGACATAATCAAGGACATTCATGCCCCCCTACTTCAAGTTCCTGAATTCCTGCTGCTGGGCCTTGATAAAACCCATAGGAATATGACGAGCACGGAATGCTTCATGAAATTCCATCTATTCCACTTGATGGCCTTCCGGAATGTTGGCGAGATAAGCGAACCACCAATTTCCGGCGGCTCCATGGAGCTGTTGAGCTGCAAATAATGTCTTCTGATACTCATCGCACTCGAACACTCCAAACTTGGACTCCATAACCCGAAGCCACTGATAAGCTTCCACTGGTTCATTAGCTTCCGTGAAAATTGGCGGTTGAGTCGCCAAGAAGTCCAAATAGGCGTTCCGAGGTGGAATGACCTATTGTGTTCGTTGGAGCATGCCTTGTTGTACCAAGGCTTGGAGTAGTCTTGTATTCTCCTGATTCGACTCGACCATCTGAGCCATGACATCTGCCCATACCGTTGATGGCGGTGCCTGCGGTGGAGTCGAGTTATCGCCGTCTCAGCAAGAACCTTCAGCCATACTCGAAGTACGAGTACTCACCATACTGCAAAAAGGTAATTTTGAGGGGAGTCAAAACTTAATCTCAGCAGTATGTGAAAGTATGTAAAACATGAACATGCTAAAACTTTATGAAAGCATAACAAAAATTCATGTTTACACATCTTCCTAGAGCAAACATAATCAGTCCCCTATTCTGTACAGAACAGACCTTTCTGTACTTAACCCAGATTTGATCCGGTTACCAGCATTTTCATAACTCAAGTTGAATACCAAAGTTAAATTTAACTTCAATATATTTCCAAGAGTATTCATATGCCTCTGTATCATCTCTGGGTCAAAAGTTATGATTGCTCAAAGTTGACAGAATTTCTGGATAAAATTTGCCAGCATCTTCTCTGAATGTGGCTGTTTTATCACAGTTGTACATAAAAACACAATAGAATTCCGAACAAACTCTGAACTACAAAACTGTTGCAAATTTAATAACCTTTCCAACGGTGTATCATATGACCCTTAGGTATTTTTCTTCAGAAAGTTATGGCTAATTTACAGAAACATTCAGAGAAGTTTGCATCTGCCCTGTTTCTGGACAGTTTGCATTCAACTGGACATCCAACTAATTTGGAATCTGATTTTGCTCTGGGGGTCTACAGAGAATTTGTAGAGCACTTAAAAATCTTTCCAGAACTCTATCATACACCTCCATTGGGTCAAGCTACTCAAAGTTATGCTCTGTTAGCGTCCAGCAAAAATTTCTGCCGGAACAGAGCACTCTGCTTTTGAGAATATTAGAAACCTAGCAATTCTCTCCCTTGAAACTTAGTTCAAATGAAGAGCTCAGTAACTAATATGTGTTTTCCAACTTCCATTTTTAATTGAAATTAGTCATGAATGATTTCTTCATAGGAAAGAAGTTATCAATTATTGTACGGTGGCGATGCACCATAAGACATAGGACTGTACTATATTGCCTCACAAAAGAAAATTCTAACCGGCTTACACCGGCATATACATATTCTTAGGTGGCACTAAGAACGGTCACTCGCAAATGTGTTCTACTCGGACTACGGTTTTCGTGGTTAGTACCTGCATAAAACACACACAATCATCAGGTTCGGCTGCACACCGAACCCGGTCCCAATACAGTTCATACACCCGTCCGTCATCACTCGCACGGATGTTCTCAAGCCAAACATGCCTTGAGCTACGTGTTCACGTTACTAACCATGTGACGGGGTCTCTCATACTTGCCCCTAGCACGCCAGGGAAGGGCGTTGCTCAAATACCCCAAACGACATAAAGAGTCGTAGAGGATACCCAAGCTGGCCGGGTTACCTGCCACCCGTGAGGCTCCACCCTTCAGCTTGTGCGCACTGGTGGACAGCGCTTACATGCACCTCCCAAGACATGAAAAGTCCCGAGATGCATGATTTTCCGACATAGACAAATAGGTTAGGTTGCCACCTCCATAATATGCTAATATAGTAGTCCTTATGTGGGCCTAATACCGTTATCTCACTGTATCCTACATTTTTATCGTAATATGATCCTCAATCCATGCACTATTCCCAATGCAGATCTGAGACCAACGCTGTGAGGGGGCCCCAACCCGGTCACATGGCCGTGCCGCTCGCCCGAGGACCGCGTCGGGTGGTGTCGTGCGATGCGGCACCCAACAGCTCACATGTCGAGGAAAACACATATTATACAAAGCGTCTTGCGAAAGCATATAAAAAATACTTTACAAATATTTATCTTAAAATAAACTACAGGGGAATACTATCACTCTCACGACTCATTTCTAACTTAGCAACAAAGAAACAATGCAGCCCGCGGATGTTTCTTACTAGCAACACGAAGAACAAACCGCAGCGACGAGGATGCTCATGAGTAACCACTCGAAGGTTTCCGAGTCTCATCGGCACCCCTTCTCATAAGCATGAAGTCAATACCTGCAAAACAACTCGGATAGTATCCGTGAGCATAAATCTCAGCAAGACTTAACTCTACATGATGTTAAAGACATAACATGGGATAGCAATAGGCATAATGAACTCGTCTAAAAGTGAATCCTTACATTCAGGTATTATTTGCAGCAATTTAAAAGTAACATTGGGCATGCCACATCGGGAGTCCACAATCAAACAAGAAATGCTTTCCCCCGATGTAAATTGCTCACTGTGTAAATGAATCGAGTTTGCTCTAACTATTCAGCAAAGATACATCACAAAGCCAGTATGAACTTCAAATCATAGTGATTAGTTCCTTTCTTGTGCAAGTTCTTACTACGTCACGACTGTGAGAACAAGTATGCTCGATCCTTTTCTGCGAGCGACGGTGATTCGAATCAATAACACCCGGACTACACGACACGTACGCCCGTACTCGACGTTGCCTACAGCAACCATCACTGACATCGTATGTGGCAGCCTTTCCCCGTTTCACCCATGTTGAATCGATCAAATCGCCCCGTACAGTAGCCACCCTCATGGTGCACCTACCGACATGAGATGTCATGAGAGTGTTACTCACATACTGCACACCGGTCTTCTCGCCTGAGGCAACCTGAAAAGGCTCAACGCAAGCTTCCCGAGGTACATCGGTTTACTGGGTCCCATATAGCCAACATGAGTCATGTACACAACTCAAACTTGCTCAACAGTGCCGCATACGGATCGGTTCTTGACCGACACGGACAGGTCTAATGCACCCAGGCCCCTATTTCCTGCTGCTCCTACAACCTGCCCGGTCTCAACTTCAACTTGCTAACACATTTTCTAAACCAATCCCGTATGCCCCTGTTTTCTTGATCATGCGAGTACCATCTCACCACTCAACTTCTACCGAACCCTACTTAAGCATGCCAGTTCTACACGAGATGAAAAGACATCTACCCAATACTCCATGGATTTATTTGGTCATGCAAGAGGAGTATGAAAGCATCTAGACCTAATGCACATTTCATATCTTAACTGAAAGAGTGAATACAAAATAAAACTTAACAGTTGTTAAATGCAAACCGGAGCTTGCCTGTTTTGCAGGGTAGTAGTATATAAATGTAGTTAGTGATCCTTGTTGATCAACTCCTTGATCCTTCGGAGTCTGATCCACTTCAATGAATCACTCCTTCAAATCCCCTTCGTTGTGAATCCTATTGAAATATATGCACAGATTTTATAATGCAATTCAAAGAATTAAAGACTTGATTTCTTAAGAATAGAGGCTGTGTGGAAATGCCAAAAATGGCTTTGTTTGCCTCTGTTGTGCAAAGAAACATGAATGAACTAACTTTGTCTTAGTGTTTTAGTTTATAACTAATTATTTCCTAATGAATATAAGAGATGAACTAGAATGATTTGGACATAACTCAAGATCCTGATCTCCAATGACTTCAAAATTTTTTACAGGAAGTCATACACTACACAGAGACGTAGCTTGCCAAATTGCAGCTAATGTGGAGGGAATTTGTGTCAACGATAATTCCCACAAGTCTTATGTATTTTCCTAAATACATAAGTATGGTAGACAAGAACAGAGAGATCTAAGGCTCCACTTGAGCTGATAATTTGCATGTGAGTTCCTGGTCACATGAGAGTAATTTGATACAAAATTCAGACCTTTTACTTGAGTAGTTCCTCCAGAACAATTCCTTAAGCCTTTCTACTAAAAGGAATTAATTATAGAGTACTGTGCACTTTAATGCCCAATAAAGTGAACTACAATTTCAAGTATGACTCAGAGAGCTTTTCTAAATTTTCTCATAATTTTTGGAGCTATTAATTGCCTAGAATGGATTTTACAAGTGAGCAACATTTTCTGAAAAAGTTTCTGGAGCACTATGAACACATCAGTTTGTATTTAGCAAATTCCTACTCAAATCATCTTCAAATGATCTGAAAATTAGCTAGAAGGTCAACAATATGCTAAGGAGTATTCTGGCAAAATTTGAGGATTTTTGGATGAACCAAACTCCCTCAATAATTCTTTTCCACAAAACTTCAAAGAATTTTCCAGAATTTAATTCCTATTGAAATTCGGTTGGACCTACTGTTTTGAACTCCAGCCAATGAAATTCGAGCCACACCGGTTCACAGGGTTCCAGCGCGCGTAGCCACATGAGATCCCAGCCACAACCGATCAAATATTTAAAAACAGGTCGCTGACACGTGGGGCCGCGCACCTTCTCCTACCTCCCGCCACCCTCTTCGCGCACGCGCCGCCCAGCTCGCCGGACCGAAGCCAGAAATCGCCGGCCTGGCGTTTCCGGCCGCCGCCCGGCCTGAGGCTCGCCACCTGTGATTTTGGGAGGCCGGGGAACACGTTGGTAGGGTCTGCTTGGGCTGCCGGTGACCGGAAGTAGCTCGGCGACGTGCGGCGGCTACAGGATGAGTTCGGCGCCGTCGGCTGACCTTCCTAGCCCACCAAAACATCGACTAATTTGCTCTACGGCACCCTTTGATTTTAGGGAAGACCGACATTGAATCAAAAGTGCTCGGGAACGACTCCAAGTAGGTCGGCACCGTGCGCCCGATTGGTGCCGCCATGGATACCCTCGGAACTCATCAATATACGCCGCTCCGAGTTGATTTCAATCCATTGTTGCTAAAAGGAAAATGATCGCTGGCTAGTCCGGCCCATGTGTGCAAGATTATTTGGTGAGCTAAGGAGGATTAAAGAGTGAGAATTTTGAGTCCCCGTACCGGTTACTCGATTTGCACCCGCCGGAGCTAAAACGTTGAATTCGCCGGCGATGATCAACGGCTTGCTCCAAGTGTTGGAGGAGAGCAACACCGAGGTGGGGCGCTCCCGTGTCCGTGCTTGCTCGGGGTGTGAAAGTCGCTGTGGCGAGCTGTCCACGTGCGCCCGATTACTGGTTCGCTTTAGGTCGCCGCGGATGAAGCCGTTCTAGTGGAAGGGAAGCCGGGGCTCGGCTGTTTTGGCATCGAGGAAGTGGGCAATAGGTCCACGGTGCTGTATAGTAGCTTGAAGGGTGGTTGCTCGCTCGGTTTCACGAATTCCCGGTTGGTCCCGAGGCAGCGGCGGTGAGGGAGCTCGGTCCGTTGCGTGTTGTGAGCGAGGACAAGCAAAACTTGAGTAGCCCGGTCTGTGAAGGGAGGAACACACCGAGAGTGAAGCTAACACACTGGTGCCAGTGATTTGGTGAGGAACAGGAGGTGGCGGCAACATCTCTCGGTGGCGCCCGGGTGCAGCTCCCCGTTGAAGTGGAAAAAAAGAGACCCACAACTTCAGTTGCAAGTAAATTTTGCTCAATGGCATGTGGGTCCCCCACTTTACCACCTCTCCAAAAAGATATCCTCATGTTAATCTCCTAAATTCAAAAATTCTGAGTTTGAAAAGTGGGCTAGCATTTGAATTCGCTGAATTCAGTTTGAATTTGCAGTGCAAATTTGAATTCAGTTTTAAATTTGAAAATGCTTCTATTTTAATTCCTTTTTAGCCCACCCTAAAGTTAGAACATTGCCATCCAAAAACTTCCACACTTCAAAAATATAGGTCTGCATAAGTATTCAAAGGTTTGGCCACAATTTGTGTGAACTTTGAATTTGAAAATCTGATTTTTAACTTTCATGCAAATAAGAGTTTAAGTCCATAGTGGTTCAACACATTCAAATGAACATGTGAGCCTCTTTTTGGATGAACATCCATGAACAACTTTGCGTGAAGAAAAGTTTTAGCAAGTCCCATTTTCATAAATTTGCAACACATAGACTTTCGAGCCTCGGTTTATTCATATATATTTTTGGGACTTTTAGAGAGGCGAGGCCTAGGGCGACTGGCGAAGCGGCGGGGTTGGGTTGGGGGGAAGCTAAATTCAATATAATGTGAGACCTATGTGTGCTGAATACATTGGTAATTAGGATAAATGTTAGCATTAACATTCAAAGTTTTGAATATTGCCAAAACATTCTTCTGTGGCAAGGTCCGACAAGTTCTTTGTTAGGTCCGCCAAGTGTTGGCAAGGTCCGACGCAAGGTCCGGAGAGCTCCTGCAAGGTCCGGAGCTTGTTTTCAGTGAGCTCCCGTGAAGTTCAACTCGTAGAACTGCAGCGTCTTGTTTTTGCTTTTAACTCGCAATGTTTCAAACTTGCTTTATGGGAAGGTTTGCTTAGTATTAATTTGCTAAGTTTTTGGTGTGTTTTGGTGGTTATGGCTGTTATCATTTGATATGGTTTGTAACATGCTTATGTGACGTGCTCATGTAAGGTGTTGTGGTTTTCGAACTAACGTGAGTCAAGTCGAGGACTTGTGCTCGGAAGAATTGGTTGTTTATTCATGTGAAGGTGTTGCTTGAGTTCAAGACATGGCTGGTGATGGGATCCTTGGACTAGTCTCAGGGAGGAGATGAGGTTCCAACAACTAAGTTCGGGAGGAGCTGTGGTTGAGTTGATCGGGAGATCGCGCAGCATGTTTGGATCAAGGGCAGTGCATATGAAGGTTGCGTGTACGTCGTTGGAAGGTGTTTGCACGTGTGCAAGGAGTGCATGGACGTGGCAACATTGTTCCAAGGCGTGATGAAGAGAAGTGGACGTAAAGAATTGGTCGAAAAGGTCCAACCGGCTGGATTGCGTACTCAGGCTGAGGCTGAGTCGGATATGGCTCAAATATGGAAGATTTGAGTTGGTTATGATAGTATTTCGTGCTAGGCACGAAGTTGAGTTGTTTTAGGAATGTTTAGGACGTTCCTAAGGTGTTTGGAAGTCTCACGATTGCTTTTATCTGCGAATAGGAGAGTCCTGAGCAGTTATGGTAAGTTAGGATACGATTCCAATTAGGAGTAGGAGTCCCAGATTGGATTGTTTAGCCTGAGGGCTGGCTATAAAAGCAAGGGAGGCCAGAGCTCTCGTGGATAGAGAACTTTGGGCTGTTCCTCTTGTGTTTCTATTGAATAAAGTTCATAGTTTCGAGGAGCTTTTTTGCCTTGTTCGTCCGACTTGTTTTTCGTCAAGTCTTTCTCGCCGAGTTTCTGGACAGACCGACGTTGCTTCGGTGTTTCGTTCATAACTCGAGTTTTACAGATCCGATTGATGTGATTCTTTTTGGGTTGTCTTCACAACTCAATTACCTATCGTCTTTGAAATTTTCACGAGCTTCGGATCTGTAGTTTTTGAGATACATTAGTTTCTTTGCAGCGTTGCAGATCTGTTTTATATCGGGTAGAACAGATTGATCTTCGTTTAATGTTTTGATCGTATCTCAAGTTTTACTTCGTGTTTTCAAGTGATTCTTGTTGCATTAGATCCGTGACTTGATTCTATACCTCTCTAATTGATTTGTCACGGTTGAACACGTTTGAAAACACTTGCACACACAGTTTCTTTAACCGATTGATTTTTTGCTGAGGGGTTTTTGTTGTTTCTGCTGCGAAAAGTTTTAATCTACCATTCACCCCCCTCTGGTAGCTTTTCACGTGCTCTTCGATCCTACAATTGGTATCAGAGCCAATATGCTCTAATCTTTGTGATTTGCACGTGTTTTGACTAACCATCATGGAGAAGTACTCCGCAAAACCTTGTGTGTTCAATGGCATCGATTTTCAGGTTTGGAAGGCGCGGATGGAGGCCTACATACAGGCGCAAGGCTTCGCCATATTGGAAAAGGTCTACCGGAACTTCGATGTACCACCCAACGATCAAGTTACGGCTGCGAACATGAGAGATGTTGACAACAACAACAAGGCTCGCAACTTGATCATCCAAGGATTGACTCAAAGCGACTTCGACCGTGTTGCACACCTCCGATCTGCATATGATGTTTGGAAAGCTCTTTGTGACTACCATGAAGGATCCAATACGATCAAGGAGGTAAGGCAAGATATGTTCAAGAAAGAATACATGCGTTTTGAGATGCAACCCGGTGAGTCAATTGACGACCTTTTTGCTCGCTTTAATAAAATTTTCAGCAACTTGCGTAGTGTCAATGTTAACTTTTCAGATGCTGAAAATGCTAGACAATTGTTAGGAGCATTAGATATGTCAATTTGGGAGATGAAAGTTACATCTATTCGTGAATCTACTGTCATGAGTTCTCTTACTTTAGACGTGCTTTATTCTAAATTGAAAACTCATGAAATTGACATCATCTCACGTAAAAACCCCAACAAGTCTATTGCATTTGTTTCGCAACGTGACATGTCTAGTTCTAGTCAATCATCATCTAGTGGTGCACTCTCTTTGCTTTCCTCTCTAACCCTTGAACAGATTGAAGAGTTTCCAGAGGAGGAGCTTGCACTCATCTCTACTCGGTTCTCAAAAGCATTTCAAAATGTGAGAACTATAAGGAGAGGAAGCTCCGGACCTCAACGATGTTTTGAATGTGGTAAGACAGGACATTTTCGTACGGAGTGCCCTAACCTTTCAGGTCCGACTTCACGTGAAGAAAAGCAAACAAGGCCGAAGAAATCGTTTGCAAAGAATAAGAAGAAGAAAGATTTATCAATGCGCAACATAGTGCATAGTATGATCTCTGCACTTCAAGATTTCGGCTCAAGTGATGTGGACACCGGTAGTGATGAAGATGAAGAAGCTATGGCAAATATGTGCTGCATGGCGAGCAAGTCAAGTTCAAGCTCCGAGGAGGCAGAACACAACAGCGACGATGAAGAGGTATGTCCCACTTGCGAAGAAATGTGTGATGCTATTTCTCGTGCCACTGTTATATTAAAGAAAAAGGATAAAAAACTTAGGAACAATGCTGTTAAAATTGAATCACTAGAATCTGAAATTAATCGTTTAAAAACTTTGATTCCTAGTGATGATTCTTGTTCCTCATGTGATTTGATTTATGAACAATTATCCTCTTTAAGAAGTGCACACACATCTAAACTTTATAAACTTGAACTTGAAATTGAAAAGAACAAAGAGCATGCTGCACTTAATGATAAAAATTTGAAAGATGCTTGTTGTTCTACATTTGATTTGCATTGTTCTTCATGTGACGATCTGAATAAGAAACTAAATGATGCTATGAATGAGATTTCTATTTTGAACAATGCTTTACGTGTGCATGAAGTTAAATATTGTTCAAATTACAAACTAAAAGGAAAAACTTCATGTGAAAACTGCTCTGATCTGTCCAATAAACTTGATGACATGCATAGGACACTAGATCGGTTTTCTAATGCAAATAAGAACCTAAACTTGCTGCTGAATTTCTCTAAGTCTTGTAATGATAAAACTGGTTTAGGTTTTAATTCTCATGCTCATGCTAAGGCACACCCACCTAAAGTTGTAAAGTCATTAGGAAGCGGTTTGATTCAAACAGCTCCTAGACAAAAAGAGGTGATTTTCAAATCTGCAGGAGTACTGTCCCATTCGGGTTCTAATAAACGTGTTGCTTGCTCATCTAGACATGATAATAAGGTTATTTTTCATTGTACCTACTGTGGTAGAGATGGTCATGTCATGGATTTTTGTTATAGACTAGCTAAACACGATAAGAAACAAAGAATACTTGCTAGATCACATAACAATCAAGCAAAATCTGCTAGACCGAATGTTCGAAGCTTGCAACCTGCTGTAATGAGTCAAAAACTTGCTCCCGGACCTACTGTTTTTTGTGCTACATATAACACATCTTCTAAGTCAGTAGTTGGGAACAAAATTTTTCGATGTTTGGCTCATAAACCTGCTGTACCTTCTCAGCTTTCGTGTGTTATTCCTGCTGGACGTCGTGTGACTCAGTACTGGATTCCTAAAAGTCTTTTAACTAACCCCAGTATTGAGTCATCGACGTATTGTGCTGCTGTGTAGGTTTCACGTTTGAGGAAGGAGAACATTTGGATTGTGGATTCAGGTTGCTCACGCCACATGACCGGTAACAAAGAATGGTTCTCCTCTCTCTCTTTTGTGTCACGTGTAGAAAATGTTACTTTTGCCGATAACTCTTCTACTCCCATAATTGCTAAAGGTTCGGTTAGAGTAAACAATCTCTACACTTTGAAAGATGTGGCACTTGTTAAAAATTTGAAATACAACTTGCTTTCGGTTTCACAATTGCTAGATGAAAATCTAGAGGTTAGCTTTGCTAAAAATTGCTGCAAGGTTGTAGATTCAAAAGGTGAGCTTTTGTTTAACATGTCTAGTTTTGGAAGAGTTTTTAAATCTGATTTTGATTTGTCAACTTCTAAGCATCGGTGTCTAGTTGCTAATGATACAAAGGATCTATATTTTTGGCATCGTAGACTTGGTCACATAGGCTTTGATCATCTCACTCGTGTTAGTGCTCTCGATCGCATACGTGGGCTGCCGAAGCTTAAAAAGGACAATGATATTGTGTGCTCTTCTTGTAGACATGCTAAGTTTGTTGCAGGTTCACATGCTCCTCTCACAATGACCATGACAGCTGAACCGGGACAACTTTTACATCTTGACACAGTAGGTCCGGCACGTGTTCAATCCTTCGGAGGTAAATGGTATGTGCTTGTGATTGTTGATGATTATTCCAGATATTCTTGGGTTTATTTTATGGCATCTAAGAATGAAGCTTTTAGTCATTTTAGAACTTTATTTCTTAGATTATCTATTGATCACCCAGGATCATTAAAAGCAATTATAAGTGATAACGGAACTGAATTTAAAAACCAATCCTTTGATCACTTTTGTGCTGAAAATGAAATAGATCATCAATACTCTTCATCCTATGTACCACAATAAAATGGTGTCGTAGAAAGAAAGAACAGGACCTTAGTTGAGATGGCTAGGACTATGCTTGATGAATATCAAACTCCTAGGAAATTTTGGGCTGATGCAATTGCAACCGCTTGTTATGTCTCAAATCGTGTTTTCTTGCGTGCTAAGCTTGGAAAAACCCCATATGAGCTCCGGTTTGGACATAGGCCTAGTGTTACACACTTTAGGGTTTTTGGTTGCAAATGCTTTGTTAAGAAACATGGTAATCTTGATAAATTTGAAGCTAGATCTGTTGATGGCATGTTTCTTGGTTATCCATCTCATACTAGAGGCTACCGTGTGCTTTTACTTGACACTAACAAAATTGTGGAGACTTGCGAGGTTTCTTTTGATGAAGCTAGCCCAAGTACTAGCTCCGATATTGCAGGTCCGGATCCATATCCGCAGGGGGAGAGTATTTTTATTGAAGAAGATGAAGAAGTGGTGCTGCTGCCCGAAAACTCGGAAGTAAATAACGATCAAGCTGCTGATTTTGCACCACAACCAGCACCAACAGTCACTACTGCTGGTTCGGACCTTCCTCAATCAACAAGCTCTCCTAATCAAAGGTCCGAACATGAAGAAGAAGGTGCTTGTGAAGTGTCTACTCCCCTCCGAGTACTCAAAAGTCATCCTCCACAACAAATCATTGGAAGCTTGCATGAACGAGTCACTCGGTCCAGGTTTTGCGATCCAAACTCTCATGCTCATTCTGCTTTTGTTGCTTCTTTTGAACCCAAGGATATATCACACGCACTCACTAATGAATCTTGGATTAATGCCATGCAAGAAGAGTTAGAAAATTTTGAAAGAAATAATGTTTGGAAACTTGTACCTCCACCTCAAGGTCACACATTAATTGGAACTAAATGGGTATTTAAAAATAAGCAAAGTGAGGATGGGGTTGTGGTTAGGAATAAAGCTAGGTTGGTTGCTCAAGGTTTCACTCAAATTGAAGGTCTAGATTTTGATGAAACATTTGCTCCTGTTGCTAGATTAGAAGCTATAAGAATTTTATTAGCATTTGCTGCATCTAAAGGTTTCAAGTTATATCAAATGGATGTTAAAAGTGCTTTTCTTAATGGCTACATAGAGGAGGAGGTTTATGTTAAGCAGCCACCGGGTTTTGAAAATCCAAATTTTCCTAATCATGTTTACAAACTGTCCAAAGCCTTGTACAGTCTAAAACAAGCCCCTAGAGCATGGTATGATAGGTTAAAAACATTCTTACTTGAAAAGGGGCTTACCATGGGCAAGGTTGATAAAACTCTTTTTGTACTTAAGCATGGCAATGACTCATTATTCGTTCAAGTGTATGCGGATGATATTATCTTTGGTTGTGCTTCTCATGATCTCGTGTCCAAGTTTTCAGCTATGATGAGTTCAGAATTTGAGGTGAGTATGATGGGAGAACTCACATACTTTTTGGGGCTGTAAATCAAGCAAACAAAAGAAGGAACTTTTGTGCATCAAACTAAGTATACAAAGGACCTTCTTAAGTGCTTCAACATGGACAAATGCAAGCCTCTTCGAACACCAATGGGAACACCAACAACACTTGAACTTGATGAAGATGGTGACCCGGTCGATAAAAAAGAATACAGAAGTATGATTGGATCACTTTTGTATCTCACGGCGTCAAGACCGGACATACAATTCAGCGTATGTCTTTGTGCACGTTTTCAAGCTTCTACACGTGCTTCACATCGCCAAGCCATCAAAAGGATTCTCAGGTACCTACATGGAACTCAAGAATTTGGCATTTTTCTTCCTTCTTCCTCAACCGTATCTTTGAAAGTTTTTTCGGATGCTGATTTTGGGGGTTGTAGGATTGATAGGAAAAGTACTTCGGGTGCTTGTCATTTTCTTGGTAAATTCACTTGTTGCTTGGTCCTCTAGAAAACAAAGTTCAGTTGCACAATCCATGGCCGAATCTGAATATGTAGCTGCGGCTAGCGCTTGCTCACAAATTCTTTGGATTGTTCAAACACTTAAGGACTATGGGGTTGATTTAGATAGTGTTCCACTGTTTTGTGATAACACTAGTGCAATTTGTATTGCTAAAAACCCCGTAAAACACTCTAGAACTAAGCATATTGACATTAGGTAGCACTTTCTTCATGATAATGTTGAAAAAGGAAACATTGTGCTTCACCATGTCGATACCGAACAACAATTGGCTGATATTTTTACAAAACCTTTGGATTTCACTCGTTTTTGTTTCATTCGTAGTGAAATAGGGGTTATGCATCCTCATGGCTTAAATTGAGGGGGAGTTTTTTTGAAACTTTGAAAGTCTATGTGTGAATCTGAAACTAAAATAATATGAGCATAGTATTTCATACATATATGACTTTGTGATTCCTTTTACAGGCTGAAAGTTCTTACTACATTACTCATGTTATACATTTTGTAGTTTTTGCCATGACTAGTAATTGGAATAATTACTTACACTAAATCTGGTCATGATCGAACTTTCTTGCTGTTTTGAACTTGTTGCGTGCTCACAAGTGCTTTTAATCATAAAAAATTAATCAAGTGATCAGCTCTCATGTTGAGTTTCCAAATAAAAAATTGAGAAAAGATCAAGAGAATATGCATGCATCGTACTTCTTCTTTTGAGATTGCTTATCATTGCACTAAGATATGAACTTGGAAGGAATTGTGTATGACTAAAACCATGTCCTTAAGCTTCTGATTGTCAAATGGCATAGGCTTGGCTTGGTTGGTTAGAATAAGACTGATGCGGCATATAATCTCTTGCAAATATCATATGATCAATAATAAAAATGCAGCAACAAGTGTCATGTTTTCAGATTTTGAAATAGTTGAGTAAGGGAGATCATGACTTGCTTAAACTGAAAAATACATTTGATCTCTAGCATGGCTTACACTACTTTATGTATCTCATTGATGTGATAGTGTAAGTAACCTGATAGTATGACTTGGATGAGCTTTGTTTTGTATGTATATGTTATAATATGCTCATAACATTTAAAAATTTCTCTTTTGAACCTTGCTGAATACATTGTCAAAGGGGGAGAAATATGTATAAGGAGAGATTTTTTTTACACTTTGCATATGTTATACACCTTCTTCCTTCTCTGATTTTAAAAAATGGGGAGAAATTAATAAAGGGGGAGAAATGAGTTTTCAAAGCTTTTCAAAACTTTTCATAAGCCAATGTTCGGATTTTAATTGGTGTTGCCAATGCATTCATCAAGGGGGAGATTGTGAGACCTATGTGTGCTGAATACATTGGCAATTAGGATAAAAGTTAGCATTAACATTCAAAGTTTTGAATATTGCCAAAACATTCTTCTGTGGCAAGGTCCGACAAGTTCTTTGTTAGGTCCGCCAAGTGTTGGCAAGGTCCGACGCAAGGTCCGGAGAGCTCCTGCAAGGTCCGGAGAGCTTCTGTGAGGTCCGGAGCTTGTTTTTAGGGAGCTCCCGTGAAGTTCAACTCGTAGAACTGCAGCGTCTTGTTTTTGCTTTTAACTCGCAATGTTTCAAACTTGCTTTATGGGAAAGTTTGCTTAGTATTAATTTGCTAAGTTTGTGTGTTTTGGTGGTTATGGCTGTTATCATTTGATATGGTTTGCAACATGCTTATGTGACGTGCTCATGTAAGGTGTTGTGGTTTTCGAACTAACGTGAGTCTAGTAGAGGACTTGTGCTCAGAAGAATTGGTTGTTTATTCATGTGCAGGTGTTTCTTGAGTTCAAGACATGGCTGGTGGCGGGATCCTTGGACTAGTCTCAGGGAGGAGATGAGGTTCCAACAACCAAGTTCGGGAGGAGCTGTGGTTGAGTTGATCGGGAGGTCGTGCAGCATGTTTGGATCAAGGGCAGTGCATATGAAGGTTGCGTGTACGTCGTTGGAAGGTGTTTGCACGTGTGCAAGGAGTGCATGGACGTGGCAACATTGTTCCAAGGCGTGATGAAGAGAAGTGGACGTAAAGAATTGGTCGGAAAGGTCCAACCGGCTGGATTGCGTACTCAGGCTGAGGTTGAGTCGGATATGGCTCAAATATGGAAGATTTGAGTTGGTTATGATAGGATTTCGTGCTAGGCACGAACTTGAGTTGTTTTAGGAATGTTTAGGACGTTCCTAAGGTGTTTGGAAGTCTCACGATTGCTTCTATCTGCGAATAGGAGAGTCCTGAGCAGTTATGGTAAGTTAGGATACGAGTCCAATTAGGAGTAGGAGTCCCAGATTGGATTGTTTAGCCTGAGGGCTGGCTATAAAAGCAAGGGAGGCCAGAGCTCTCGTGGATAGAGAACTTTGGGCTGTTCCTCTTGTGTTTCTATTGAATAAAGTTCATAGTTTTGAGGAGCTTTTGTGCCTTGTTCGTCCGACTTGTTTTTCGTCAAGTCTTTCTCGCCGAGTTTCTGGACAGACCGACGTTGCTTCGGTGTTTCATTCATAACTCGAGTTTTACAGATCCGATTGACGTGATTATTTTTGGGTTGTCTTCACAACTCAATTACCTATCGTCTGTGAAATTTTCACGAGCTTCGGATCTGTAGTTTTTGAGATACACGAGTTTCTTTGCAGTGTTGCAGATCTGTTTTATATCGGGTAGAACATATTGATCTTCGTTTAATGTTTTGATCGTATCTCAAGTTTTACCTCGTGTTTTCAAGTGATTCTTGTTGCATTAGATCCGTGACTTGATTCTCTACCTCTCTACTTGATTTGTCATGGTTGAACACGTTTGAAAACACTTGCACACACGGTTTCTTTAACCGATTGATTTTTTGCTGAGGGGTTTTTGTTGTTTCCGCTGCAAAAAGTTTTAATCTACCATTCACCCCCTCTGTTAGCTTTTCACGTGCTCTTCGATCCTACATATAAAACTAAATAAATCATAACTAAATTAAACAAAATTCATAAATAAACAATTTACAACTAGACAAAATTAAATCTATAACTAATCCAAACAAATTATGGCTAAATTAAACAAAATTCATAAACTAAACAATTTACAACTAAACTAAATGAAATCTAAAACGAATACAAAGAATTGACAACTATATTTAACAAAATTCATAAACTAAACAATTAACTGTAAGGGCCTCAGTTTTTTACACACATTTGCAGTGTTCATCACCACACCACACACCTCATTTGAGGAAGAATGATGAACACAAATGAAGAGCAAGTAACAATTATCAACATGCTCATTAGAGAACAAACTTACACAATGCAAAAGTGGTATTTCCCACATGTGATATAGATGGACTGGACATATAAAAACTCCTACACTTTACTAAGGATGTCCATGCCAAGTTTCACCCAAATTCAAAACCTTTTTGAGGTCAGTTTGGGTATAGTTAGGAAGAGGGCAGTTTGAAACCATATTCAAATTCAAACTGTTTTTATCCAATGAATTTAAAAGTGGGGGGCATATTCTTACTCAGTACATTTTTGTGAGCTCACACACCAATTTTCACACCATTTGGAGTTGATCTTGACATGAGCTAAGTGGGAGAAATTCAAACTTTATTTGAATTTCAAACTGAACTTGTGCTGAAATTCATTCAAACCAAACCTCATTTGAACTTTGATCAATTCAAATGGCTCATGGGTGAATAATTTGAATTGCCAAGGATAGTATGGGGTTCACTGTTTACAACAGTGATTAGGAGTAAATTTCAGAGGTTAAAACTGGAGGTGGGACCCACATGTCAGCCACTGCTCAGATCAAACCGACTGAGACTTTCTCACTCGGGTCGCCGAGCCGCAGCGGTGATCGCCACCGAGGCCAGCCGCCGCGCCACCAGCTGCTTGCCCACGCGCGGGCATGAGGCGGTGCAGAGCCTTCTTAAGGCGCCTGCCCCCTCCTCGGCCGAGGCACCACCGTTCTTCCCCGCAATAACTCAGCGCCGGCCGAAAACTTCCGCAGCTCGGACTTGATCGGAGAACGCCGATCGCAGCTCCCTCCTTCCACTCCAGAGCCCCAGCAAGGTACTAGAGACCTTCCTCCATCCTCCCCGTTGCTAGAATTTGGTTGAAACCGAGTGATATCGGCTGTGCCGAAAGATCAAAATCGGAACTTGGAACCGCCGCACCTCGTGCTCTCGTGGACAGCCCAACCAGGGCGTTTTCACGCCCGAGCCAAGGCACCCTTGGACGCGCGGGTGACCGGTGCTGCTCATCCCCGAGCCACAGCTCGAGTGGTTGCTCACCGGCGGCGAATTTCCACTTTTCCCCTTTCTGTGTGCAGAACGACCTTCGGGTATGATTCTGTTTAATTCGTGCTCTAGAAAGGATTAGAGGGCCTCAAGCCGCTCTCACACGAGCTAGACAGGGTAACGCACAAGTTGCCTTCACAACTCTGGGCCGGAGAACCTCTGTGCCCGGCGTAATTTGAGGTCTACTAATGGCGGAACGAACGGGCGGCATCGGGCGCACGGTGAGGACCTATTTCTGGCCTTCCCCGAGCTGCCTCGAGCTCATGTCGACCTTCTCTGAGGTCCACTGATGCTCCCCGACCGATTTCCCAAGTAGCTGAGGTGCTAGAGAAGTCAGCCGACATGGCCGAAGTCATTCCGAGGTGGCGGCTCATCGCCGACCAAGCTCCGGCCATTGTCATGAGCAGCTGACCCTAGAATCCTGTTCCCCGAGTAAAAGTAGGCAGGGGCGGCCAGAATCAAGAAGTTTGGAGCTGTACAGCAGCCGGCGGCGAGCTCTCCGGCGAGATTCCTCGGCGGCGGGGCGCGGGTGTCGCGAGGTTGAAGAAGGGGGTGGACCCTAGCTGTCAGCGGCCGATATTTTGAATCGGGATCCGGCTGCGGCCAGGATCGGGTGTGCTGGCGCGTAAAATTATTGTGGACCGCGGTGTGCTGTCGCCTCGGCGTGCGACGCGTGTCCCCTGGGCCCACGCGCGAGTTTAAACTTTTCCCCGATTTTCAGATTTCCTTCAAACTTCAAATCCTTATAACTTTGGCTAGAAAGCTCCAAATTGAGTGAACCAAATTTTGCTGGATTCAGCTCTCTGAGTATTTTCCAGAAAATCAAGTTTCACTTCATAAAATTCCTTATTTCTCCAGAATTAATTCCTCAAAATTTAAACTGTTAGGAATTTTAACTGGAGAATCCTTTGGAGGAAAATCCTGAAATTTTGCTGAGATGTTCACCAAAATATCCTTGAACTACCATAAAAATTTCAGATCCATTTGAGCTCATTTAATCCACCTAATGGTGTGATTAGTTAAACTGTTCCAGAGAAAATAGAAAATGTTCAGAAACATTTTCAGAATTTTCTCTGAAATTGTTTAGCTCATATCTTTAGTTAGAGACTTCCAAATTAAGTGAGACCAACTCCATTAGAACCCTATGAAAATCTAGTTCTCAGAAAGTCATAGTTTGTCTCATGAAAATTCCTAGAACACCCTAAGAGTTCCAATTAAGGTCAAGGACATAATTATTTGTGGAGGGCTCAAATGAGCTTTGCTGCAACTAAAACTTGACCAGGTCCCTATTTAGGTTGTAACCAAGCCACAGTAAAAGTTTCACAGTCATTAGGTCTGTCTAGCAAGGGTTATAGACTTCACAACTTCAAAGTTAACACAAATGCATTTAAATTGATACATATGTTTCTTATATCATGTAGTCGCTAAGGTCGAGGAGGAACCCGAAGTCCTAGACTTCGTTACTCCAGAGGAACAGCTAGCCTACGACCAAGAGCAGCAAGGCAAGCTCCGGTTTGCATTAACCTTTTTACAAATTTTTATTGTTTTGAGCACATCCTTGTTTCCTTTGTTCTGTGCATTAGAGTCTTGTTTGGAAGGCCAGCTGCATAGCCAAGAAAACCACGGGTTGGGTTTAGGATTGCAAACCCCGTTAGCCACTGCATTGCTAGGATAGAGTAGGATTCGGTACAAGTCGAGTAGTTGGAACTACTCGCGAGAATAGGCTAGAGGCACATTGCTCGGGTACAGATAGCACATGATACACATGGCAAGAAAATGAGACCGAGCGGAGAGTAAGGGCAGCAGGACTTTGGGGCCTGTGTGCTGTAGCTCCGCTTGTGTCGATTGAGGACCGAGCCGTGTGCGGGCCTGTTGAACAAGCTAGAACAGTACCGAAGACCTACCGGCTATATGGGAACCGGGAAACTGATGTAACTTGGGTAGCTAGGTATTGAGGCATTGCCCGTCGTTCAGAGGGTAGGTTGAGAGCTCGAGGTGTAAATCGGCTGGCAGCACGGAGATGCGCGTGCAGAGACCTCTTGCTCGGGACGATGGGACCGGTTCAATATTTGGCTAACGGGTGAAAGGTAGTCGCGTACGGCGTCTGTGATGGTTGTTGTAGGCAACATCGAGTACGGGCGTACGTGACGGGTTGTTCGGGTAACCCTGCAGGTGTAAATCGATTATAATCGCCGTCCCTCACGGTTAGTGAGTACCACTTGTTCACTGTACCGTGACGTAGAAAGAACAGGCTAGTTACATGTTAAAATGTTGCTGATTGAAAGCTGGACATTGATTGTTAATGATATGCTGTAGCTTAGAGCTAATTAAAGTTCTTTTCAACTTTGGGCAAAGTACATGAGAGAAATGCGTTTCTTGTTTGATTGCGGCTCTCTCATGTGCCTTAGCGTAAGGTTCTCCACAACCTGCTGCTAAAACTTGAAAGTAAGGTTCTACTAATTAGGCGAGTCCTTGCAAATGATTTTTACCTCATGCAACCCATTACCCTCATGTAGAAGTTCCATGTTTAGGTGAGACGGGTCAGACTTGCTGAGCCTTCGTGCTCACTGCTTGTGTTTGAAGCTTTTGCAGGGTTCTATGAGGAAGGGACTCCCGAAGAGGAGACGGAACCCCAGGAGGGGAACCCCGTCGAGTGGTAGTCGTGCACGCCGCAGAGTTAGTGTGCGTGTGTGCTAGCAAGGACACGTTCGAGGGCTGAACGTGCACTTGATGCTTAGTCTACGCCCGCGAGTGTAGACTGAACTTATTTTGATGTAAACATGTTCATAAACTTGTTTATGTAATAAAACTTCCGCTTCCGCTTTGCACCTTTGACGTGTGTTATACGGTGCTGTGCAACGCAGCACCCCTCAGCGTGATCCTGGCTCGACAGGACCAATGGGGTCGTGTCAGCGTGGTATCAGAGCTCGCTTGAGGTTTAACACAATACAAAGGTCTTCTTTTTCAAAAATCCAGTGAGGAATGAGTTAGTAGCCCGTATAAGGATGTTATTAGTATATAGAAAGTGGCTTATTAGCCTAATTGTTATATCGGAAAATCGTGCATCTCGGGACGTTCATGTCTTGGGGGGTGCACGTAAGCGCTGTCCACCAGTGCGCACAAGCTGAAGGGTGGAGCTCCACGGGTGGCAGGTAACCCGACCCGCTTTAGTATCCTCTACGACTCTTCATGTCGTTTGGGGTATTCGAGCAACGTCTGTCCCTGGTGTGCGTGGTGCAACATGGGAGACCCCGTCACGTGGTCTGAAACGTGAACACGTAACTCAAGGCGTGTTTGGCTTGAGAACATCCGGGCGAGTGATGCCGGCCGGGTGTACTAACTGTATGGATTCCGGGCTCGGTGTGCAGCCGAGCCTGATGATTGTTTGAGTTTCTGCAGGTAGCCTGACCACGAAATGGTAGACGTGTAGCATCCGTGTGCGAGTGACATTTAGTGCCACTGAAATAACGAAGCCGGCTAAGTCCGGTATAGGTTTTTCCTTTGTGAGGACGTAGTACCGACATAATCTGGTGACGCATCGATGTCACATCCAACTAAATGAACAAGTTCATTTAAAAACTTGAAGGTTTTGATCCAAAGTAGTAAAACTTGATGTAACTCCTTCCCTTGAACAGGATATTCAAAGTTAACAAGTTTTCAACTTATAGGATGTTAAGGACAGAGCACTCTGTTTTCAGCTGAACCAAGGCTGAAGTTAATCAGAGGTTAGAGGTTGAGTTCTTTCGAGGTTGGGGTCGTATGATACATTTCTGGAAAGCGTTGGAAGAGCTTTACAACTCTTCTGTTGAGGTCCAGAGGTGTTTCATCCCTTAACCACTCGAAAACTGCGGTAGAGTTGAAACTGTCCAGAAAACAGGACAGAGTAAAGACTCTCTGTAGACTCTCTGTAAAATTAAGCATAACTTCCTGCTTAAAAATCCAAAAATAGGACATGAGGTAGTTCTGGAAAGCTTATGAGATGGGTTACAACTTTGTAACAGAAAGTTTTGTCAGATTAGGAACAGAATTAACTGGGATTCTTGGATCAAATCAGTACCTAAGGCAGGGAGGTGCTGTCCAATTGTTTCCAGAAATTCTGTTAACTTTGACATCTCATAACTTTTGAACCAGGACAGATCTTAGGTCAACCATATACTTTCTCGAAAGCTATTGAAGTTAACTTTAACTTTGATGTTGAGCTCCAGAATTGGTTTTACATTTAACATGGCCTAAATCAGGTTGGTGTGGAAACTGGTCAAGGCTGTCATGGGAACAGCAGATCAGCAGTCAAATTTGTTTAAAATTTGAACTATGTTTCCAAGTTTTATGGGTTCAATGACATATCTTATGTTATAACTCAATGGTTTACTGTTTAAATAAATATTTGACACTTCTCAAATATATTTTTACAGATGGTAGCAGATAAACAGTTGGAGAACGGGTGGGTAGTTTCCCACTGTTCTGACCGTAGCGGCTACCCGGAAGCATTGTGGCAAATGCTCCAATATTTCGGGTACAACCAGATGCCGCAATACTTCGCCAAGGAAGAAGGCGAAGAGGGGAACAAGACGTGGACGATCCATGTCGAGGTTCCCGCAGGACCTACGCCACCCGGTTGGGTGCCATTCACCGTCACGGTGAGAGGGAGACAACCGGAAGGGATGTGGCAAGTGGCAGCCCGTGACACTATGTCACGTTTCTGCCAACTACATGTGCAGGCTATGGAGGGTACTCCATACGCACTCGTTCCGGTGGAGGGACGAGCTCAGCATGTGTGGGAAGAAAGGTACCTGGAGGCAACAGACCCGAGTTGCCCAAGGTACAACCCCGCGGAGGCAAACCTCAGCCTCCAAATGAGAGCGGGAAACGCTGTGATGGACAGCCAAGCTGTTCATACGGAGCATCTCGCCACCAAGCTCAAGGAGAGCACAAGCCGTGGAGATCATTTCGAGAGTGCTCACAGCGCACTTCGCAATGTGCTTCTTCCGACGATCAAGCGACTGAATGAACAACACAATCAGTTGCGTCGTCTGAAGAAGGCAAAGAAGAAGAGCCGTGTTGACATCGCGGCGTTGCAAGAGCTGGTGCAGACCCTAATCCAGCAGAATGAGGACCTTGCTCAAGAGTGGGACGACGCTATTGAGGAAGGACAAGGCTGGGAAGAGGACTACAACCAGGCTATGGACGAGGTGCATGCATTGCAGGACCTCGTGCCCCCGGTATTGGGCGTACCGGTAGTCTTGGGTCTTCCAGCCATGGGAGAACCCGGAATGGGAGAAGAGGTGGTAGACCCCGAGCCATCAGCAGAGGTACCGGAGGAGGACGACCCACAGGAGGTCGAGTTCTACTCCGAGTAGGGGGTTACGGTTGCCAAGTAGGGCAGCTAGGGTAGCGTAACCCAACTTTTGTAAATGGTGACATGTCGTGTAGACAGTAGCGTATGTATAGGTAGTGAAGACATGAGCACGACTTCTCGGAGATCCGAGAATAATGTATCTTGTATAAAGTTTATGCTTTATCAATATATGTGAATGTTGCGCAAGTTAATCATGCGTCGCTTCAATACCTACTGCTGTTTATGGAATTTTAAGTAAGACATGTGCTAATTGCTGCTGTTTTGAATTTCAGAATGACGCGTACTCGTGCCAACCCTGACGTTGGGGGTACCAGTCAAGGGGGAGAGACCTCCCAACCACCTCCCGAGGACTCCTCGGGACAGCAGCAGTAACAGCAACAGCAAACACCGCCACCGCCACTACCAACGGTTACATTGGCCGACATTGTCGCGGCAATGGCGGGCTCGCATCAGCAGCATACAGAGTTGCTGCAGACCCTTATCGCCAATACGTCTCGCCCAGAGAGACGTCAAGATCGTGAGGAGCACCAACAGAGCTCCTACTCCGACTTCCTGGCAACTCATCCCCCGGTATTTTCAAGGGCGGATGAACCACTTGACGCGGACAACTGGCTCCGCGCCATAGAGATGAAGTTCGGGCTGCTCCAAATCAGCGAGCAGCGCAAGACTCAGTTCGCGGTCCAGCAGCTCCAAGGGTCCGCGAGTGCGTGGTGGGCAAACTTCTGTGCTTCACAACCCACCGACCGAGTGATGACCTGGGCGGAGTTCCGGACGGCCTTCAGGGCCTATCATATACCGCCAGGTCTGATGAAGAGGAAGACGCAGGAGTTCTTACACCTGCAACAAGGGAGCCGGAACGCGCTGGAATATTCCAGGGCGTTCAACGATCTCGCGCTCTACGCGTCGTATCACGCAGATACGGACGAGAAGCGGCGGGACCATTTTTTTACCAGGGGCTTAACCCGCTCCTGAAGGACAAATTGGCGATGTTCAATCGCGGCAGCCTCAACGACATCATTGATGCTGCGATTGTTCAGGAGGACTCCGGCAAGGAGTTGGCGGCGGCAGAGCGAAAGCGAAGCGCGCCGCAGAGCAGCGGAGAAGGAGGCGGTCCTTCTCAGAAGTTTCGGATGGTGAATCGCCCACCATCAGGCCCACGCTGGAAGCCACCACAGCGGTCGATGCCGTTCCGCAGTCGGCCGTACTCTTCACCGGCATTCCGGCCGGCACTGCCAGTACCACCGCAACAACAACAGCAGCAGCGGGCGATGCCGCGTGCGTTTGCACCTCCGCAACGCATGCCGGGCTTTCGTCCACCGAGTACTCCACCAGCAGCGGCCACATGTTACAAGTGTGGTCGTCCAGGACACTTCGCGAGCAGTTGCCCGGAGAGGCAAGGCGGCGGAGTGGCACCACAGTTTCCGGGGAGGAATCAACCCCGGAACCCTACTAATGCGCGGCAGGCAAACCCTAGGCCCGGCACTGTCCACCAGCTTGCCATTGAGGACGTGCCGGAGGGCAAGCCAATCCTTGCGGGTATGTTCCAACTCCACCAGCATCCCGCTATAGTACTATTTGATTCAGGCGCCACGCATAATTTTATTAGCCAAGCTTTCATTGCTAAACACAGTTTGCCAATACTACCCACCGATAGTCCATATTTAATTTGTTCACCGGGTGGGAAGATTTCAGCAAGCGTAATGGTCTCCAAAGCACCATTATGCTTAGCGGGTAGAGTGTACCCCACGTCTCTCATTATCTTAGAGGGACAGAAGGTCGATGTCATCCTAGGGATGTCGTGGTTAACCTGCCACGGCGCTGTTTTAGACACCGTCCTTCGAGTCGTGCACTTAAACTCAGAAGTGCACGGTTCTCACTCATTATTTCTGGACAGTCCAGAAATAAAACTTCCAAGTGTCTATCAAGCCACAACTATCAGATTGGAAGACATTCCAGTGGTCCGAGAGTTCCCGGATGTATTCCCGGATGATTTGCCGGGAATGCCACCCGATAGAGAGGTGGAGTTCAAGATTGAACTTGCACCGGGAACCATGCCAATATCCCGAAGGCCGTACAAGATGGCGCCCAAGGAGTTGGCTGAACTGAAGACTCAGCTCATGGACCTTCTGGAGAAGGGTTTTATTAGGCCGAGCTCCTCGCCATGGGGCTGTTCGGCATTATTTGTCAAGAAGAAGGATGAGACGCTGCGGCTTTGCGTGGACTACCGTCCATTAAATGCCGTAACCATCAAGAACAATTACCCGTTGCCACGGATCGACATGTTGTTTGATCAGTTGGTCGAAGCAAAGATCTTTTCCAAGATGGATTTAAGATCCGGGTACCATCAGATTAAGATAAGGGCAGAGGACATTCCAAAGACAGCTTTCTCGACAAGGTACGGACTTTATGAGTACCTGGTCATGTCCTTTGGCCTCACCAATGCTCCAGCTCACTTCATGTACTTAATGAACTCGGTGTTCATGCCGGAACTGGACAAGTTTGTCGTGGTCTTCATCGACGACATCCTGGTATATTCCAAGTCGGAGGAAGATCACAAGAAACATCTGCGTATAGTCTTGCAACGGCTGCGGGATCACAAGTTATACGCAAAATTCAGCAAATGCGAGTTTTGGATATCGCAAGTGCCTTTCCTCGGGCATATCATCTCAGCGGAGGGTATCGCTGTGGACCCGAGCAAGATCACGCAAGTGCTGAATTGGAAATCCCCGAGAACTGTTCATGAGGTACGGAGTTTCCTCGGACTCACGGGATATTATCGGAGGTTCATTCCGAACTTCTCGAAGATTGCCAAGCCAATGACAGAGCTGCTGAAGAAGGCTACCAAATATGTTTGGAGTCCAGCATGTGAAGCAGCATTCAAGGCTTTAGTCAAGCACCTGACATCAGCACCGGTTTTGGCGCAGCCAGACACAACAAAACCGTTCGATGTGTACTGCGATGCATCCGGCATTGGGCTCGGATGTGTGCTGATGCAAGACCGGAGAGTGGTCGCGTATGGATCACGGCAGCTTAGGAACCATGAGCAAAATTATCCAACTCACGACTTGGAGCTCGCTGCCGTGGTACTTGCACTAAAAATGTGGAGGCACTACCTACTCGGTAACCTCGTACATTTATATACCGACCACAAAAGCCTCAAGTACATATTCACTCAGAAGGAGCTGAACATGAGGCAACGAAGATGGTTAGAACTGATAAAGGATTACGAGATAGAGATCCATTATCATCCGGGCAAGGCAAACGTTGTGGCAGATGCGCTGAGCCGCAAGTCACACGTCAATAATCTGACCATCACACCGTTGGAAGAGAGCGAACCACCACTACATGTGATTCCACACGGAGCTCTCCACAACCTAGCTTTGATCCCCACCATCCGTGAAGAGATAGCGGCAGCCCAGAAGAATGACAAGGGCATGTCACATTTATGGAGACGTGTAGACAGTGGGGAGTTGAAATGTTTCCGGAAGGACGGAGACGGCGTCCTATGGTTCAAGGACCGGATCGTCGTACCCCGAAACCCGGGGTTACGGAAGAAAATATTTGATGAGGCTCACTTATCAAAATTTTCTATTCACCCCGGCAGCAACAAAATGTATCAAGAACTCAGAAGAAAGTTTTGGTGGACACGGATGAAGCGAGAGACTGCAAAATACGTGTCCGAGTGTGATACATGTCGAAGGGTGAAGGCAGACCACATGCGGAAACCGGGACTGCTGCAACCACTGGGCATTCCTGCCTGGAAGTGGGAGGACGTGAGCATGGATTTCGTCGTCGGTTTACCCACCACCTTACAGAAACATGATTCGGTGTGGGTGATCGTCGATCGGCTCACCAAAGTGGCCCATTTCATCCCGGTCAACACCAACTACAACGCCAAGAAGTACGCTGAACTGTACATCTCACGGATCCTATGCTTGTACGGCGTACCCCGTACCATCATATCGGACCGGGGCACTTTATTTGTGTCCCGTTTTTGGGAGCAGCTACACGCTGCCTTGGGGACGAAGCTGATCCGTAGTTCAGCCTACCACCCGCAGACGGATGGGCAAACCGAGCGGGTAAATCAAATCCTAGAAGACATGCTACGAGCTTGCGCTATCAACCACAGCAAGAATTGGGATGATCACTTGCCGTTAGCCGAGTTCTCGTACAACAATGGGTACCAAGCCAGCATCAAGATGGTGCCCTACGAGGCGCTATACGGAAGAAAATGCCGCACACCATTGAACTGGTGTGAGTCTGGCGAAAGGGTTACCTTCGGGATAGACCTTGTCAACAACGCGGAAGAAAAGGTTCGACTAATTCAAGCGAACCTAAAAGCCGCTCAATCCCGTCAGAAACAGTATGCGGACCGGAGAAGGCGTCCATTACAATTCGAAGTTGGAGATCACGTATATCTACGGGTGTCTCCAATGAATGGCGTAAACAGATTTGGGGTGAGAGGAAAGTTGGCACCCCGATTCATCGGTCCATTCCAGATTACCGAAAGATGTGGATCGATGGCATACCGGCTGAAATTACCAGAAGCACTTTCCGGTGTGCACGACGTCTTTCACATTTCCCAGCTGAGGAAGTGTCTCAAGCTATCAACTACCGTTCAGCTGGAAGACATTGAAGAACTGCAACCGGATCTCACCTATCGGGAGGAACCGGTGCAGATTATTGATGAAAAGGCCCGAACCACACGCAACCGTACGTTGTGGTTCTACAAGGTTCTATGGAGTAATCACTCCATGGACGAAGCGACATGGGAGAGCGAAGAATTCCTTCGCACTAACTACCTCGACTTTTTCACGTCGCATATCCGGTAATTTTCCACCGTCCTCTCTCTCATTTTCACCTTATAATCTCGGGACGAGATTCATTTAAGGGGGGAGGAATGTAAGGGCCTCAGTTTTTGACACACATTTGCAGTGTTCATCACCACACCACACACCTCATTTGAGGAAGAATGATGAACACAAATGAAGAGCAAGTAACAATTATCAACATGCTCATTAGAGAACAAACTTACACATTGCAAAAGTGGTATTTCCCACATGTGATATAGATGGACTGGACATATAAAAACTCCTACACTTTACTAAGGATGTCCATGCCAAGTTTCACCCAAATTCAAAACCTTTTTGAGGTCAGTTTGGGTATAGTTAGGAAGAGAGCAGTTTGAAACCATATTCAAATTCAAACTGTTTTTATCCAATGAATTTAAAAGTGGGGGGCATATTCTTACTCAGTACATTTTTGTGAGCTCACACACCAATTTTCACTCCATTTGGAGTTGATCTTGACATGAGATAAGTGGGAGAAATTCAAACTTTATTTGAATTTCAAACTGAACTTGTGCTGAAATTCATTCAAACCAAACCTCATTTGAACTTTGATCAATTCAAATGGCTCATGGGTGAATAATTTGAATTGCCAAGGGTAGTATGGGGTTCACTGTTTACAACAGTGATTAGGAGTAAATTTCAGAGGTTAAAACTGGAGGTGAGACCCACATGTCAGCCACTGCTCAGATCAAACCGACTGAGACTTTCTCACTCGGGTCGCCGAGCCACAGCGGTGATCGCCACCGAGGCCAGCCGCCGCGCCACCAGCTGCTTGCCCACGCGCGGGCATGAGGCGGTGCAGAGCCTTCTTAAGGCGCCTGCCCCCTCCTCGGCCGAGGCACCACCGTTCTTCCCCGCAAGAACTCAGCGCCGGCCGAAAACTTCCGCAGCTCGGACTTGATCGGAGAACGCCGATCGCAGCTCCCTCCTTCCACTCCAGAGCCCCAGCAAGGTACTAGAGACCTTCCTCCATCCTCCCCGTTGCTAGAATTCGGTTGAAACCGAGTGATATCGGCTGTGCCGAAAGATCAAAATCGGAACTTGGAACCGCCGCACCTCGGGCTCTCGTGGACAGCCCAACCAGGGCGTTGTCACGCCCGAGCCAAGGCACCCTTGGACGCGCGGGTGACCGGTGCTGCTCATCCCCGAGCCACAGCTCGAGTGGTTGCTCACCGGCGGCGAATTTCCACTTTTCCCCTTTCTGTGTGCAGAACGACCTTCGGGTATGATTCTGTTTAATTCGTGCTCTAGAAAGGATTAGAGGGCCTCAAGCCGCTCTCACAAGAGCTAGACAGGGTAACGCACAAGTTGCCTTCACAACTCTGGGCCGGAGAACCTCTGTGCCCGGCGTAATTTGAGGTCTACTAATGGCGGAACAAACGGGCGGCATCGGGCGCACGGTGAGGACCTATTTCGGGCCTTCCCCGAGCTGCCTCGAGCTCATGTCGACCTTCTCCGAGGTCCACTGATGCTCCCCGACCGATTTCCCAAGTAGCTGAGGTGCTAGAGAAGTCAGCCGACATGGCCGAAGTCATTCCGAGGTGGCGGCTCGTCGCCGACCATGCTCCGGCCATTGTCATGAGCAGCTGACCCTAGAATCCTGTTCCCCGAGTAAAAGTAGGCAGGGGCGGCCAGAATCAAGAAGTTTGGAGCTGTACAGCAGCCGGCGGCGAGCTCTCCGGCGAGATCCCTCGGCGGCGGGGCGCGGGTGTCGCGAGGTTGAAGAAGGGGGTGGACCCCAGCTGTCAGCGGCCGATATTTTAAATCGGGATCCGGCTGCGGCCAGGATCGGGTGTGCTGGCGCGTAAAATCATTGTGGGCCGCGGTGTGCTGTCGCCTCGGCGTGCGAAGCGTGTCCCCTGGGCCCACGCGCGAGTTTAAACTTTTCCCCGATTTACAGATTTCCTTCAAACTTCAAATCCTTATAACTTTGGCTAGAAAGCTCCAAATTGAGTGAACCAAATTTTGCTGGATTCAGCTCTCTGAGTACTTTCCAGAAAATCAAGTTTCACTTCATAAAATTCCTTATTTCTCCAGAATTAATTCCTCAAAATTTAAACTGTTAGGAATTTTAACTGGAGAATCCTTTGGAGGAAAATCCTGAAATTTTGCTGAGATGTTCACCAAAATATCCTTGAACTACCATAAAAATTTCAGATCCATTTGAGCTCATTTAATCCACCTAATGGTGTGATTAGTGAAACTGTTCCAGAGAAAATAGAAAATGTTCAGAAACATTTTCAGAATTTTCTCTGAAATTGTTTAGCTCATATCTTTAGTTAGAGACTTCCAAATTAAGTGAGACCAACTCCATTAGAACCCTATGAAAATCTAGTTCTCAGAAAGTCATAGTTTGTCTCATGAAAATTCCTAGAACACCCTAAGAGTTCCAATTAAGGTCAAGGACATAATTATTTGTGGAGGGCTCAAATGAGCTTTGCTGCAACTAAAACTTGACCAGGTCCCTATTTAGGTTGTAACCAAGCCACAGTAAAAGTTTCACAGTCATTAGGTCTGTCTAGCAAGGGTTATAGACTTCACAACTTCAAAGTTAATACAATTGCATTTAAATTGATACATATGTTTCTTATATCATGTAGTCGCTAAGGTCGAGGAGGAACCCGAAGTCCTAGACTTCGTTACTCCGGAGGAACAGCTAGCCTACGACCAAGAGCAGCAAGGCAAGCTCCGGTTTGCATTAACCTTTTTACAAATTTTTATTGTTTTGAGCACATCCTTGTTTCCTTTGTTCTGTGCATTAGAGTCTTGTTTTGAAATCCAGCTGCATAGCCAAGAAAACCACAGGTTGGGTTTAGGATTGCAAACCCCGTTAGCCACTGCATTGCTAGGATAGAGTAGGATTCGGTACAAGTCGAGTAGTTGGAACTACTCGCGAGAATAGGCTAGAGGCACATTGCTCGGGTACAGATAGCACATGATACACATGGCAAGAAAATGAGACCGAGCGGAGAGTAAGGGCAGCAGGACTTTGGGGCCTGTGTGCTGTAGCTCCGCTTGTGTCGATTGAGGACCGAGCCGTGTGCGGGCCTGTTGAACAAGCTAGAACAGTACCGAAGACCTACCGGCTATATGGGAACCGGGAAACTGATGTAACATGGGTAGCTGGGTATTGAGGCATTGCCCGTCGTTCAGAGGGTAGGTTGAGAACTCGAGGTGTAAATCGGATGGCGGCACGGAGATGCGCGTGCAGAGACCTCTTGCTCGGGATGATGGGACCGGTTCAATATTTGGCTAACAGGTGAAAGGTAGTCGCGTACGGCATCTGTGATGGTTGTTGTAGGCAACATCGAGTACGGGCGTACGTGACGGGTTGTTCGGGTAACCCTGCAGGTGTAAATCGATTATAATCGCCGTCCCTCGCGGTTAGTGAGTACCACTTGTTCACTGTACCGTGACGTAGAAAGAACAGGCTAGTTACATGTTAAAATGTTGCTGATTGAAAGCTGGACATTGATTGTTAATGATATGCTGTAGCTTAGAGCTAATTAAAGTTCTTTTCAACTTTGGGCAAAGTACATGAGAGAAATGCGTTTCTTGTTTGATTGCGGCTCTCTCATGTGCCTTAGTGTAAGGTTCTCCACAACCTGCTGCTAAAACTTGAAAGTAAGGTTCTACTAATTAGGCGAGTCCTTGCAAATGATTTTTACCTCATGCAACCCATTACCCTCATGTAGAAGTTCCATGTTTAGGTGAGACGGGTCAGACTTGCTGAGCCTTCGTGCTCACTGCTTGTGTTTGAAGCTTTTGCAGGGTTCTATGAGGAAGGGACTCCCGAAGAGGAGACGGAACCCCAGGAGGGGAACCCCGTCGAGTGGGAGTCGTGCACGCCGCAGAGTTAGTGTGCGTGTGTGCTAGCAAGGACACGTTCGAGGGCTGAACGTGCACTTGATGCTTAGTCTACGCCCACGAGTGTAGACTGAACTTATTTTGATGTAAACATGTTCATAAACTTGTTTATGTAATAAAACTTCCGCTTCCGCTTTGCACCTTTGACGTGTGTTATACGGTGCTGTGCAACGCAGCACCCCTCAGCGTGATCCTGGCTCGACAGGACCAATGGGGTCGTGTCATTAACAACTAAACTCAATTCAATCTAAAACTAATAAAACAATTTGCACAAATTAAACAATAACACTTAATAACTGAATTATCTAAACTAAATCCAATTATCATCTAAATTGAAAAACTAACTTCTCGACGGCTGCGATGTGCTCGATGGCGTTGGAGCTCGGGGCCAGGGGCGGGGCAGCGGGATGCCAGGTCGGGGAGGAGCGCCGGGGGCTGTCGGTGTCAGAGAGGGCGTCGGAACCTCCGAGGTCAGGGTGGCGGCGGCCGAGGGAGTGGAGGTGCCGGGGCGGCGGGGCTGGCCGTGGCTCCGATTGCTCGGGTGTGGAGGCGGCGGCGGGGGCCGGCCACGGGTGTGCGCCTGGAGGAGGCGGCGGCGCTCGGGCGGGTGCTGCGGCGGCGGCGGGTCAGGGTCGGCGCGGGCGTGAATGCCCGCACCGACCCTGGCTTGGGCGGGTATATAACCGTCATTTACGACGGCGAGGGGCCTAGCCATCGTAAATAACGGGTTACTTACGATGACCTTATTAGTTACGACGACCCTAGGGTTAGTCATCGTAAGTTGAGGCTAACTTATGACGGCTATGCCTTGGCGGTCATAAGTTGAGCCTAACTTACAATGGCCGGATTTGGCCGTCGTAAATACTATTGTTTACGACGGCTAACCCTAAGGCCATCATAAATTATTTTAGTCATCGTAAATGTGCCTTTTTCCTGTAGTGACCTCTTACTTCTGCTCCAGGTACTTGTCCATGGATTCTTGATTTTGGTGCTTCATTCCATATGACTCCCTATCGTACCAGTTTGTCTTCCTTAAGTTCTTCGTATCTTTCTTCTTCTGTTCATACTGCCGATGGTTCTCCTCTTTCTGTTGTTGCACAGGGCACTCTTTTATCTGACATTTTTTTGCTGTTCCTGATGTTTCCTTCATTCCTACACTTACAGTGCAGCTTATATCCGCTGGTCAAGTCACTGATAATGATTGTCGAGTGATTCTTTATAATGATCTTTGTTACGTTCAGGATCATTGCACGGGTCGTCTGGTTGGTACTGGCCCTCATCGTCGTGATTCACAACATCTTTGGGAGCTTGACTGGCTTCGTCTTCCTTCTGCTGCACCTGCCAGTTCAGTCGGCTCCAGTCTTACTGCTTCGTCCACTTCGACGTTTGCTCAGTGGCACCACTGATGAGGACATCTCTCCTTTGCATACAATGCAAGGACCGATCACTAGAGCACGTGCACGACAATTGGATCTCTAGGTACGTTCTAACCTTGTCAATTGTTTTTCAGAACTTACGCTTGTTTCCATGCATGTTTTATTGATTAGGAACAATGGAGAGGACCAGCAAGGGCTGGGAGGAGTCCAAGGAGTCAAGGAGGAGATAGGACGTGCACACCAAGGAGGAACCCAAGTACAACTCGACTTCGACTCCACCTTGGGTTCCAGGAGCTGCCTTCACCAAAACTGACGTCCCGGACACATACGGAGTCGGATTTGGACATTCTATATATGGTTGGAACCGTGATTTCATAAAGCTTCCAATGGAACCAGCCCCACCTCAAAATTCCTTCTAAGTTGATGGGAATCAGCGAAACAAGTGGGCATCCAGAATCTGTCCGGTGCTGCGCCACCGCCTTTTGGGCTGCTAGCCCGTGTAACGTGTGGAAGCCCATTAGGGTTGCGTCCAGGGGTCTTGCACGCCCCCAAACTCCTTTTTATACAGCAGCCGTCACCACATTAGGGTGGGTTTTGCTTAGTTACAATCTGTCATTGAACAGTGTCGCCGATCATCGGTTGTGAGACCCCAAATTCGTGATCAATTAAGTTTTGATTGCAACTTCTTTGTTCTTGCTTGTGTTCTTGATTGCGCTTGCAGGGATAAGCCTTCGTGGCGAGGTCATTCGTGTGACATGGGTGATAACCAACGGAGCAGTGGTGTAGTGATTGCGGGGTTTCGTTCGTTCGGAGCCTTGGATCATCAACGTCGAGATCTCCACCCAATCAAGTTTACCCTACCTCTCGGAAGATCGGGACTCATCCTCCTATCAACCACCATTTGGGTAATCTTTGTGGCTCTCTTCTGTCCGTTCTAGTTCGTCGTGGTCTTTTAGGATCAGTATCTAGTTCTGAGTCTTTAGCTCAGTGTCAGGGTTGTCGGTTAGGGAAGCAGATTCAACTTCCTTATTCTTCTAGCGAGTCAGTGTCTGAGCGTCCTTTTGATCTTATTCATTCTGATGTATGGGGCCCTGCTCATTTTGCTTCAAAAGGAGGACATCGATATTACATCATTTTTATAGATGATTTTCTCGCCAAACATGGGTTTACTTTATGAAACATCGTAGTTAGGCGCTATCTACCTATAAGTCCTTCTCGACTATGATCCGCACTCAGTTTGACACTCCTATTTGTATTTTTCGAGCTGATTCTGCTGGCGAGTATCTCTCTGATGCTCTTCATCAGTTTCTTTCTGAGCAAGGTACTCTTGCTAAGTTTTCTTGTCTAGGTGCTCATGCTCAGAATGGCGTTGCTGAGCGCAAGCATCGTCATCTCCTTGAGACAGCTCGTATTCTTATGATCGCTTCTTCTGTTCCACCTCATTTTTGGGCCGAGACTGTTTCTACAACCACTTACTAAATTAACATTTAGCCCTCGTCTGCTCTTAATCGTGGGATTCCTTTTGAGCGCCTTACAAGCAAGATGTCTAACTACACCAGCCTTCGTCTCTTTGGCTGTGTGTGCTATGTGTTGCTCGCACAACGTGAGCGCACTAAGCTGACTGCTCAGTCTATCGAGTGTGTCTTCCTAGGGTACAGTTCAGAGCATATCGTTGTGGGAATCCGGTTGGTCGACGGATGAGGATTTCATGAGATGTTGTCTTTGATGAGACACGCTCTTTCTATCCTCGACCATCTTCTGATACTTCTTCTGTATCTCTGGGTGATCCTATTTTGTTCTTGTTCCTTCCTGATGCTCCAGTTGCGATTGTACATCCTTCACACTCAATACCTCGTTCCATGGTTCCTCCCTCTTCGGAACCTTCTTCTTTGGTTCCCGATTATACTTTGAAGGCTCGTGTGATGCAGGTCTATACTAGACGAGTTGTTTCTCCCTCAGATGTGCCATCTTCTTCCGATGAGCCGTGTACTCAAGCTTAGTCTGTCTCTCTTGGTACACCTTCTTCTCCTGAGGTATCACCTTCTTTCGATGATTCTTCTCCTGAACAACCCCTTGGACATGGTCATCGTCCTCGACATCCTCCTAATCGGTTTTTCTCCTTCTAGGTTTGCTGCTACTGCTCTACCTAAGCCGGCTACGTACCGTGATGTTGTTACTCATCAGGAACGGCAACATACGATGGCTGAGGAGATTGCTACTCTTGAGCGCACTGGAACGTGGGAACTTGTGCCCTGTCCCCCACGTGTTCGCTCTATCACCTGTAAGTGGGTTTATAAGGTTAAGACCCGCTCTAATGGATCACTTGAGCGCTATAAGGCTCGACTAGTCGCTCGTAGTTTCCAGCAGGAACATGGTCGTGACTATGATGAGACTTTTGCTCCTGTCGCTCATATGACCACTGATCACACTCTATTTGGTGTGGCCTTTATTCGTGCCTGGTCCATCTCTCAGCCTGATGTGAAGAATGTCTTTCTTAATGGTGAGTTGCGAGAGGAGGTTTATATGCAGCCACCACCTGGGTATTCTGTTCCCGAGGGTATGATTTGTCGCATTTGTCATTCTCTTTACGGCCTTAAGCAGGCTTCTCGTGCTTGGTTTCAGCGTTTTGCGACTATGGTCACTACTGGTGGTTTCTCTGCCAGTGCTCATGATCCTGCGCTCTTTGTGCACACTTCGTCTCGTGGTCGCACTCTTCTTCTTCTCGATGTTGATGACATGATCATCACCGGACGATTCTGAGTACATTGTCTTTGTGAAGGCCCGTCTTAGTGAGCAGTTTCTTATGTACGATCTTGGTCCTCTTTGCTACTTTCTTGGGATTGAGGTTTCCCCCTCCTCTGAGGGAATTTATCTATCTCAAGAAAAGTACATTTAGGATCTTCTTGATCGGGGTTCACTTACTGATCACCGGACTGTTGAGACTTCCATGGAACTCAATGTCCATCTTTATGCCACTGATGGTGAGCCTCTTGATGATCCTACTCGTTATCGTCATATTGTTGGGAGTCTAGTGTATCTTGGTGTCACTCTTCCTGCTATCTCGTACTCTGTTCACATTCTGAGTCAGTTTGTTTCGGCTCCCACCCAGGTCCACTATAGTCACTTGCTTCGTGTCTTGCGTTATCTTCGTGGGGTTATCTCTAGACGCTTGTTCTTTCCATGCTCTAGTTCTTTACATCTCAAAGCATACTCTGATGTGATCCCTCTGATCGATGATCTCTTTCTGCCTATTGTGTTTTTCTTGGTGGTTCCCTCATTGCTTGGAAGACTAAGAAGCAAGTAGCAGTTTCTCGTTCGAGTGCAGAGGCTGAGTTGCGTGCTATAGCTCTTGTGAGTGCAGAGGTTACTTTGTTGCGGTGGTTGCTTGAGGACTTTGGTGTTTCTATTGGGATGTCGACTCCTCTTTTGTCTGACAGTATAGGTGCTATCAGTATTGCTCGTGATCCGGTCAAGCTTGAGCTTATCAAGCATATTGGTGTTGATGCTTCTGATACACGAGCACATGTACATGATGTGTTGTTGATCTTCAGTATGTGCCTTCAAAGCTTCAGCTGGCTGATTTCTTCATGAAGGCACAGACCCAGGCTCAACATGTTTTTATCTCTCCAAACTCAATGTTCATGATGCACCTTGAGTTTGAGGGGTGTGTTAGAGATATAATAATGATATTATATTAGATGATGTATTAGGGGCTTATTTGCATATTTGTACTCATCTTGTACTCTATATATTGGAGCCTCCGGCCCTCTCAATAACATAAGCGCTATTCACAACGGACACCACGATGATTGAAGAAATTATTGGTGCTTTCAAGGCGGTCGAGGAAAGATTTGATCTGGATGCCGAGCAGGAAGGCGGGGAAAAACTGCTCCTCACGGAAGAGGGGTGGCGAGCTCACTATGGACATCATGTTCAAGGTGGTTCATCCGATGGAGGCTCAGGTGGTGGCAAGAAGACACAAGGGAAGATCAAGAATGATCGTGGAAAGGACATGGCACGTTCGAACAAAAGCGGCAAGGGCACCCCTAAGCGTGTCGGGAACTATCACTATTGTGGCATAAGTGGCCATTGGGCACGAGAATGTCACAATAAAGAGCAAGATGAGGCTTCCTGTCGATATTCTGCAGACCGGATACCCCCGTGTAGAGGGTAAAAGACATCCTAGGCCCCGTCTCCCTAATGAGGCGAGCCCTGGCATAGCCACGTGCCCTTAGCCCTGAGGTCAGCTCTGGGGCTGCCATGCGTGCTTGAGTACCAGAGCACGTTCCCTAGGCTCCGGTCTGAGCCTCCCCACTGAGGTGAGGTCCGGAGCTGTCACGTGTCTCCCGGCTCAGAGCCACCTCCCTGCTGAGGAAGGCTCCGTAGGTGACACGTGCCCTGGGCTCCGGTCCGAGGCTCCCGACTGAGGTGAGGTCCGGAGCTGTCACGTGTCTCCTAGCTCAGAGCTACCTCCCTACTGAGGATGGCTCTGGAGCTGACACGTGTCCTGGGCTCCGATCCGAGCCTCCCTACTGAGGTGAGGTCTGGAGCTGCCACGTGTCTCTTGGCTCAGAGCCACCGCCCTACTAAGGACGGCTTCGGAGCTGACACATTCCCTGGGCTCTGGTCGGAGCCTCCCTGCACAGGTGAGGTCTAGAGCTGCCACGTGTCACCCGGCTCAAAGCCACCTCCCTGCTAAGGATGGCTCCGGAGCTGACACGTGCCCTAGGCTCCGGTCCGAGCCTCCTCGCTGAGGTGAGGTTCGGAGCTGCCACGTGTCTCTTGGCTCAGAGCCACCTCCCTTCTGAGGAAGGCTCCAGAGTCGACACGTGACCTCGGCTCCGGTCCGAGCCTCCCTGCTGAGGTGAGGTCCGGAGCTGCCAAGTGTCTCTTGGCTCAGAGCCACCTCCCTACTGAGGATGGCTCCGGAGCTGACATGTGCCCTGGGCTCCGACCCGTACCTCCCTGCCGAGGTGAGGTCCAGAGCTGCCACGTGTCTCCTGGCTCCAAACCCGTCGATAAGAACTCCAAAGCCGCCACGTGCCTCACGATCCTTCATGGGCCGTGGGTCGACGAAGTCAAGGAGGAAGTGCGGTGTTAGGCTTCGTATTCAAGGCTCACGTCTTCCCCAGAAGCATGGCGCACTACAAACGCCTCCGTCCTCTACCGGTTCACCATTATGGTGACAAGACAGGACGGCGAGGCGTGACAGTGGTACAGTGCCGCCCAACGGCACGAAACCGCCCATGCAGGGCGAAAAGACACAGTGACAAGATGGCATCTTCATCATCACCTGACACACGGACAGGGGCGCTCAGCGCGCCAGGCGGAGGGACTTAACTCCCCCGCCGACTACTCTATTCAAAGAACTAAGACCTAGGTCATGTATAGGGTTCACATAGCTTCGGGGCCACCTGTCGGGCCCCAAGCCACATTGTAGCCAACCCGGCCTTGGACTATAAAAGGACCGGGGTGACCACCCGACAAGAGGTTGGTTCCCAAATTCCGCATATGCACCCTCACAAGCACATGCAAGCAAGCAATACAACAAGCACTCCCGTGGACGTAGGGTATTACGCTCCGGTGGCCCAAACCACGTAAATCTTGGTGTTCATCCGCTCCCTCGAGCACGGTCGCGTAGGGCGCCAAGCCCCCTTCGATCAAAGAACCTCGTGGGTTGCTTCCGTAGCAAGCCGGGAGGAGTGTCGCAGCTCATGCACTCCAACATTTGGCACGCCAGGTGGGGGGGCTTTCCGCGCTCTCCACGCGACCATGGTGAACATCACCTCCCATGGTGAACCTGCTCGCCCAACTCGCCGTTGTCTCTAGATGGGGACGACGAGGCTACCTCCCGCTCCAGAGTGGGCAGGTCTGGCCGAGCCGGCAGGCAGACGGCCGACACACTTTTCATGATGTACGGGGGTTTTTCTGACGTCTTCTAGGCGAGCCGTCAAGACCCTCTATTGAGCAGTGGCAGTGGGCGCCCGAGCCCCGGGTCTGGCGCCGCATCGCAAGTGGATAAAGACGCCGATCAACTTTGACACCTCCGACTGCCCCAAGACCATGGCTGGCGCCGGGCAGCTGCCTCTCCTCATCGCCCCAACCATCTCCAACGTGAAGCTCTACCACGTGCTGATCGATGGCGGGGCGTCTCTCAGTGTTATCAGCCTCGCAACCTTCAAGAAGTTGCAAATCCCCTCGAGACCAATCTCGGGGGTAGGACGGGACCATTCTCGGGGGTAGACCGGGACCCAATCTTCCTATGCGTAGCATCTCCATCACGGTGACATTCGGGACGCCTGAGAACTACTGTACGGAAAGCGTTGTCTTCGATGTTGCGGAGGTCAGCCTCCCCTTCAATGCCATAATCGGTAGGCCAGCCCTGTACCGGTTCAAGGCGGTAGCCCACTATGGCTACTTGATTCTGAAGATGCCAACCCCGAGTGGTGTCCTCAAGACCCGCGGTGACTGCACCGCGGCTGTCTCAGCGCTGGAAAAGCTCCAAGCGTGGCAGCAGCACAGGAGGCCACTTCCGGTCACGCTGAAGCTAGCTAGTTGCCTCCAAGCATGCGTCAGTGAGGGATGACATCTGCACCCTGTGTGCAGCCCTCAGACGGCGAGGATGTGCCAGTCAAGGTCATCCAAGTCGGTCCTGATGTCACCCAGACCACCCAAATCACCGGGGGCCTTGGTGGCAAATAGGAAGACGTGCTCGTCACCTTCGTCTGGCCCAATGTCGACGTGTTTGCATGACAACCACCGGAAATGCCCTTGATCCCTAGGGAGGTGATTGAGCACCAACTGAAGATCCGCCCTGACGCCAGGCTGGTCCAACAGAAGCCTCGGAAGCAATCTATCGAGCGGAAAGACTTCATCCGTGAAGAAATCAAGAAGCTGCTCGACGTTGGCTTTATCCGAGAAGTCCACCATCCACGATGGTTGGCCAACCATGTTATCATCCTTAAGGCTAGCGGGAAGCTACGTATGTGCATCGACTACACCACCCTCAATAAAGACGTGCAGAAGCTTACCGGATGCTTGACTGCGCTCACTCGATTTATCTCTAGATTGGTTGAGCGAGCTCTTCCGTTCTTCAAGCTTCTGCGCAAATCCGGTTCATTCGTATGGACCGAGGAGGCATATGAGGCGTTCCAGGAGCTGAAGAAGTTCCTCACAACACTGCCGATCATGGTGGCCCTGGAACAAGGCAAGCCTCTACTCCTCTACATTGCTGCCACAACTGAGGTCGTGAGCATGGTTCTGGTTGCGGAGTGGCCAGAATTCCATCGACCTCAAGTCCAAGGTAAGGCTCCTGCTGCCGTTGGTCTAAAGCCCCAGGGCTCAGACTCCACAGAAGACCCTAGGGATGGGGAGATAATCAGGTCCCAAACACCCGGACCTGATGATCAATGCATATCCAGGTCTGAGCTCCAGGAATGCAGTCTCGGACCCGGGGGCCCTGAGTCCTGGACCTCCCTGAGAAGATCTAGTCGGGTCTCAGCCATCTAGACCTAACGACCAGTGGCACTTCTGGGTATGAGCTCCCAGAGCGCAGTTATGGGCCCGGGGGTCCCTGAGTCCCGGACCACTATAAGAAGACGCATCGGATCCCCCCAGGAGGGTCCGAACCATCCAACGTCCGGTGTAATTCATCAGCGAGGTCCTCCATGATGGCAAGATAAGATATCTGGAGGTGCACAAGCTGCTCTATGCAGTCCTCGTTGCTTCAAGGAAGCTGCGCCACTACTTCCAAGCTCACAAGATATCGGTGGTTACCTCATATCCACTGAGAACCGTCCTCCACAACCCCAACGCAACCGGAAACATAGCTAAATGGGCTGCAGAGCTGGCGGAGTTCGAGCTGGACTTCTTATCGCGCCATGCGGTGAAGAGTCAGGCTCTAGCTGACTTCATGGCAGAGTGGACACCACCACCATGCCAGCCAGGGGGCCAGGACATCAGTGAACCACAGCCCAGAGCTCCAGTCTTCACTTGGCCCTACTGGACTCTCTCTTTCGACAGCTCCTCGCGCAAGCAAGGTGCCGGAGTGGGGGTTTTGCTCCTTACACCAACCAGAGAGCAGTTAAAGTACATGGTGCGACTTGACTTCAAGGTGACCAACAACATGGCGGAGTATGAGGCTCTCATCTTTGGGTTAAAGACCGCGTTGTCCCTCGACGTTCAGCAGTTGCTGGTCAAGGGTGATTCTCTGTTGATCATCAAACAAGTCATGGGGGAGTGCTGCTGCAACGACCAACAGCTTGCAGCCTATCTCCTCCATGTACAAAAGTTGGAGAAGGACTTCTTATCCTTGGACATGTGCCATGTTCCCCGCGCCAACAATACAATAGCCGACGACCTGTCAACAAAGACTTCCACTTGGGCTCCGGTGCCTAAGGGGGTCTTTGAAAGGAAGTTGCTGCGACCTACCGCCTGGCCGGCCGAGCCAAGTGAAGGGGATGGGACCAGCACCTCGAAGCCGGCAGTCCCGATGGCCAAGTTACCATGGCGCCCGCCAAGAATCGCAAGCGTCACCGGGGACTCCGTGCTACCCGGCGCTCAAGATCCAAGTGCTCAAGTAGGTCCCGACGCATGGATTACGGAGATCTGGGAATACTTGAAAGACAATTTCCTTCCCGATTGTAAAGGTCCCAAAAGTATGAATACGAAGAAACTCAAGTTTGAATGCAAGTTAGTTTCATGTGTATGAAAAATGGGACTTGTTTAAACTTTTTCACATGTGATAATCTCTTCACACAAGTTCAATTATTTATTTGAATGCTTGGAACCCAAAGGGGGTTTGAAACCAAGGTGGGAAGTTCCCATATGTGTGAGAAAGTTAAAGTCAGATTTTGGAACAAAATTTGTTCAACTCAAATTTCAAATGAGGGCAACACAAGGAATTTCAAACTGTTATGTTAAAATTCTCATTTGCAGCAGCCAAACCAAAAATCAGATTTCATATTCGAATTCCTTAGGTCCAAATTACTGGGTATGCAAAGTTTCATGAATTGTTGAAATGATTTGCTATCCATTTTTCCAAAAAGACTTAAATTTGCAAAGAATTCAAATGCATATTCGAATTTGCATGAAACTTGCCCAAATATCCAAATTCAGTTCAGATTTCAACTCCAAATAATTTAATTGGTCATTTTCCAAATTTGGAGATATTTTGGAGGATAAGAGGGAGCTGACTGTGGGACCCACATATCATTGAGGCAGCTAAATTTTCAAAAGATCTCAGTGCACAGTATCTGTTTTGCTCCTTCAGTCGGTTCACTCGAGACAGAGGCGAGTAGCACCCGGGCGACACCGAGGGCAGGCCGACACACCTCTCGCTGTTGTTCTCTCGCGCTGGAGAGCTGCCTGGGTGCTTTTCCCTCACTGCCGTGCTCCTTTTCGCCCACAGAATTGAGCACGTCTCTGTTCCCTTCTCCCTCGCGCAAGAACCCAACCGAGGCTGCCGCAAATCCTTCGATCACTTGGGGACCCACAAGCTCGCGGGAAAGCCTCGGCAAAGTAGCAAAACGGCACCACTTGACTGCCTACTGCCTCCTAGACACCACACCGAGCGCGCTATACTCTCCCTACACCGAGAACACCTTTGTCTTGCAGCGGCCGAAAACATCCGCCGCTTCGGGCCTATGTGGACAGCTCACTCCAGTGCCTCGCACGGCCAAGCAAAGGTACCCACAGAAGTTCTAGGGCCCCAAGCTGCTCACCTCCAAAACTCAGCCCGAGTTGTTTCTCATCGCCGGTGAATTTCCGATTCTTCTTCCGGCCGGCGCAAAACAATCCGTGAGTAAGAATTAGTTGAATTCGCAATCAATATTCCTTTTTAGTGAACCAAACTGAGCTCAAATGAGCTAGATTCGATGGCGAATAAGTTTGCTTCGCAACCCTAGCTTGAAAACGTCTATAGTCGGCGTATTTGAAGGTTTTCCGACGGCGACCGTAGGGGAAGCCGTCAGGTGCACGGTAAGATCGTGGTTAGAGCCATTCCCGGGCCTTTTCACCACCATACCGAGCTTCTCTAGCCAGCACTGATGCTGTAGGGCCATTTAAGTGGGCATTTGGCGGGCTAGCGCGTCGGGGCGACTCCGCCGAAGGGGAGCCGAGCCACGGTGCCGTCACGGGCTATATTGGAGTCGTCGCCGGCTCGGGGAACCCCCACCAACGTGTTCAGCGCGATGGGTTAGGCCCTGGCGGCAAGCAGTAGCTCAGGAGAAGGCCGGGAAGATGAAAACCGGCGAGCTCCGGCAAGCTCGGCGGCGCGGGGCGCGGGAGCCGGAGGTAGACGAAGGAGGGGTCGGTCCCACGTGTCAGTCACTCGTTCAACAGGAGTCGGATCTCCTGTGGCGCTGGATTAATTTGTGGCTGTGCGGGAAAAATTCTACAGCTCCGTGTGTCGACGTCTGAGGACGTGCCACGTTACCCGTGGGGCACTGTCAGGGATTTAAACTTTTCCCGGTTTAATTCAAATTACAGATTTCCACCAAACTTTAGAAGAGCATAACTTTTGCTAGGAAAGTCCAAATTTAGTGATTCAAATTGGGTTAGATTAAGGTTGAAAAACTATATCCAAATATGCAACCAAATTTATATGAAAGTCATTATTTAATTCTGGAAAATTCTTTAAATATTTTCAGAAAAAGAATTTTAGAGGGAGTTTGATTTATACAAAAATCCTCAAATTTTGCCAGATTAATCTTTAGGATGTTATTGAACTCCTGTAAAAATTTCAGCTCATTTTAAGTTGATTTTTTAGGATAATTCGGATTTAAAATTGCGGTGTTCAAATGAATACAGAAACATTTTCAGAGAATTTCCAAAACTTGGAAATTCAGTTCTGGGCAGTTCTTAGCTCCAACAATCCTAGGCAAATTCATACATACTCTATGAACTATAAATTTTAGTTCACTAAGTTTGACATGAACATGGGTGTTACCTCAGAATTAATTCCTCTTTGCTTAATTGCTTAGAAAATTGTTCTGAATAAACCACTTAGTTAAAAGTGCTAATTTTTGGTCCAGATGACTTTCTTGTGACAAGGAACTCATATGAAAATTTTCAGCTCCATTGGAGCTCTGGATCACCACTGTTCTGTTCAACCTCTTTAGATGATCAAAACACAAGTGATGAAACACACTTATCACTTGATCATGTTACTTAACCCAAACCAAAATCTTAGCACCAGTGTCATTTTAAATTCTTAAACAAAGTGCCAGTTTTTAAACTTTTCATTAGAGCTTATTAGCAAAAGCTTTACAATTAAATACTTGTGCATGTTCATAACGTGTAGCATCTACGTGAGGACTTGTGAAGAAATTGAAGTGGAGATCAAAGAGGGAGGAAAGCGAGTGATCAAGCCTCAAGTAATCTTCACTAACTGATTATATATTAGTCATCTGCAAAACAGGCGAGCCCCGGTTTGCATACAAGCATTTTTATAAAGTCTTTTCATTTCTAGAGATCATAGCTTTGAATGATTGAGTGCATTAAGTCTAGTTGATGTTGAAAACCCAGTTGCATGACCAGAATGTCCTAAGAGAGAAAGGGTAGAATAGCACCTCCTCGAGTGGGATTTGGCTACGCTAAATGTATAGTAGGAAAGGTCCAGTAGAAGTCGAGTAGTTGGAATCTACTCGTGAGTTTATGGCTTGGTTTCTTCGGAGCGGGTCATGGATAGAAACAATGAGAAAAGTTCACAATTAAGAAATGGAGACTGGGTAGAGAGGTTTAGATGCAGCAGGCTGCAGACCATGCGTGCATATCCCTGCCTGTGTCGGTTAAGGCCCGTCCGTACTTGGCCTTGTTGGACAAATTTGACTTGTGTACCGGGCGCATACTGGCTATATGGGACCCAGAAAACCGATGTACCTTGTGAGATCAACATTGGAACTTTTCTAATCGTCTTAGGCTTTCGGTGTTAGGATAGCAGGAGGTAACTCGCTCAAGAACATATCACTGCAGGTATGTACCTTGAGAGAGCTTGCTATTCGGGGCAATTGGACTGCGTCCTGTGTGGAAGAACTTGGGAAAGGTGGCCGCGTACAACATCAGTCGAGGTTGCTGCCGGCAACTTGGAGTATGGGTGTACGTGTCGTATAGTCCGGGCGTGTACTGATTCGAATAACCGTCTCTCGCGGTCATATAAGCATACTTGCCCACTGCGTCTTGACGTAGTAAGAACTGAACTGGTTTCCTTTGAATATTGATAAGGCTGGTGATTTAACTTGTAATGGAACCATGCTTGCTGTAGAGATAGTGCTAATTAAAGTTTACTTCACTTTGTGCAAGAAGCATCGCAAAAAGCGTTTCTTGTTTGATTGTGGAGTTGCGATGCTGCTCGGCTCAAGGTCTTTACAATGAGGCTTAAAAATCTGAAAGTTAAGGATCAACATTAGGCGAGTCCTTTATGCAAAATTCAGCTAACCTATTTTAATCCGTCGTGCATGTAGAGTTTCTTGTTTAGGAGAGACGGATCAGTCTTGCTGAGCCTATGTGCTCACGCTTGCTATATGAGTGGTTTTGCAGGTTAACATCGATGCTACGAAGGAGGTTGTCCGGTGAGACTCGGAGAATTCCGAGTCGTTTAACACATGGAGAACCCAGCCGCTGCAATGTCTTCGTGTTGCTAGTGAGAGGAGTCCGTGTGCTGGACCTCTTCTCGTGTGCTCATTAGTTATTTGACGTGAGCTGATTATAGTCTTCCGCTGTAGCTATTTGATGTAAATTATTTACAAAGAACACTTGTAAGCTTCCGCTTTTGATTTATGTAATACATGTTTCCTTATAAGTGTGCTGTTGGGTGCTGCATAACACGGCACCACCCAATACGATTCCCGGGCGAGCGGCACAGCCCCGTGAATGAACGGGTGGCCGGGTCCCTCTCAGCATGGTATCAGAGCCGCATTGGTAATAGCACACGGAATAAGGATTGTATTACGACCAAAACTTAGGATACGGTGAGGAAATGGTATTAGGCGCACATAAGGATTACTATATTAGCCTAATATGAAGGTGGCAACCTAACTTACTTGCTTATGTCAGAAAATCATGCATCTCGGGACTTTCCATGTCTTGGGGGTGCATGTAAGCGCTTTCTACCAATGCGCACAAGCAGAAGGGTGGAGCCCCATGGGTGGTAGGTAATCCGGTCAGCTTTAGTATCCTCTACGACTCTCCATGTCGTTTGGGGTACTCGAGCAACGCCCTTCCCTATCGTGCTACCGGCAAGTATGGGAGACCCCATCACATGGTTAGTAACGTGAACACGTAGCTCAAGACGTGTTTTGCTTGAGAACACCTGTGCGAGTGATGACGGATGGGTGTATGAACTGTATTGGGACCGGGTTCGGTGTGCAGCTGAAACTGACGATTTTGTGTCATTTATGAAGGTTTAACCACGAAACCGTAGTATGAATAGTACACTTTTGCGAGTGACCTTTTTAGTTCCACCTACGATACGGATATGCCGGTATAAGCCGGTTAGGTTTTTCTTTTGTGAGGCTACAGAGTACCGACATGATTCTTACGGTGCATCGACACCGTATTAAACTTAATAACCTCTTCCCTATGAAGAAATGAGTCATGAAATAATTTTCAACTAAATATGGAAGTTTGAAACAAATATTAGTTACTGAACTCTTATTTTGAGCTAAGATTCAAATGAGAGGATGACTAGGCTTCAAAGATTTCAAAAACAGAGTGCTTTGTTTTCGGCAGGAATTCTTGCTGGAATTGAGCAGAGCATAACTCTGAGTAGATTTTCCCAATTGAGGTGTATGATACAGTTATGGAAATATTTTCAAGTGCTCTACAACTTCTTTGTAGACCTCCAGAGCAAAATCACACGTTAAATTGGGGAAAGTCCAGTTGAAGGTAAACTGTCCAGAACCAGGACAGCAGCAAAACCTCTCTGGACCTTTCTGTAGAAAACTCCTTAAGAAGCCTATGATACACCATTGGAGAGTTTATGAAATGTGAAAAAAATTTGTAGTTCAAAGCTTGTTCATATTCTTTTTGTATTTGCATATACAACTGTGATGAAAATAGCCACATACAAAGGAGATGCTGGCAAATTTTATCCAGGAATACTGTCAACTTTGGAAAATCATAACTTTAGATCCAGAGATGATCTGAAGGCATTTGAATACTCGTTGGAAAGATACTAAAGTTAAATTTAACTTTGGTATGCAACTTGAGTTATGGAAATGCTTTTAACTAGATCAAAATCTGGAGTTAGTGCATAAAGGTCTGTTCTGTACAGATAGGCTGGTTAGCTATGCCTACTCTAAGGAGTTGTGTAAACATGGATTTTGTTACTGCTTTCATAAAGTTTTGACATATTCATGTTTTCATTAGCCTCACATACTGCTGAGTTCATGTTTAACTCATCTCGAAATATACTTTTGCAGTATGGTTCGTACTCGCTTTAGGAGTAAGGCCAGGAGTTCTCGCCGAGGCGGTGATGAATCTATTCCACTGTCGGAACCTCCATCTGTGGGATGGATGGATCTTATGACTCGAGTTGTCAAGTCTAATCAAGAGAACACCAGGCTACTTCAAGAAGCAAATCAAGAGAACAGACACTTACTCCAAGCTTTGGTACAGCAAGGCGTACTCCAAAACATGCAACAAGTCGTTCTACCTCGGAACGCTTATCTGGACTTCTTGGTGGCTCAACCGCCAATCTTTACTGAAGCTACCGAACCCATGGAAGCAGATCAGTGGCTTGGTGTCATGGAGTCCAAATTTGGAGTATTCGAGTGTGACAAATTTCAGAAGACAATGTTTGCCGCTCAACAACTCCATGGAGCCGCCAGAAACTGGTGGGTTGAACATCTTGCCACCGTTCCGGAAGGTCATCAAGTGACACTGAGTGAGTTTTGTGAAGCCTTTCGTATTCGTCACATACCAATAGGAATTATCAAGGCGAAGCGGGAGGAATTTTTGAGCTTGAAGCAAGGGGACATGAGTGTCCTTGAGTATGGCAGAAGGTTTAACCTTTCGGCTCAATATGCTCCCGAATATGTGGCAATAGAAGAGGCACGGTGTGATTTATTCTTCCATAGCCTGAGTGCCATATTACATGAGAAGTTGGCCGTATTCAACAAAGGAAGTTACACCGTCATGGTTGATGCGGCTCTTATACAAGAAAAGCCGACACTTGAATACCAAGCTGAGAAAAGAAAAATGAGTGAGATCGAGCAGGCCAACACAAGTTACGTGCCCCAAAAATATCGTTTGGTGTACCGAACGCCATACGGTGATAGATGGAGGCCACCTGTACGATCAACTTCTCAGAGGTTGATTGCTGGTCAAGTACCACAACTTGCACCACATCCACAGCAGCAGCATCAGACGGTGGTTTGTGCTCCGTCGCTGCAGCCATGTGTACCTAGCATCCAACAACAAGTCAGCGAAGAATCAGAGAGACATCCGTGTTTCAATTGTTGGCATATGGGCCATTATGCTAGGTATTGTCCGGAGGGAATTCAAGGCTGCGGGTCATCATATTTTCAATATTCAGACCCATACCTAAATCTGTAGAAAGGAGGGCAGACAAGGGGCCGCATTCACTATGCAGTGATTGATGATGTTCCGGAAGGAGAAGCCGCTTTAGCAGGGATGTTTTCTGTGAATCAGCTACCGGTTTTAATTCTCTTCGATTCCGGTGCCACACATAACTTCATTAGCCAATCTTTTGTGGCTCAACATCAGCTCCAAACAACTTTTACAAAGAGCCAATACCTTATATCTTGGCCAGGGGGCAGCAATACAACAAGTGAGATTGTCTCCCGAGCACCCCTTTGTTTGGGGGATAGAATATACCCCACGACTCTCATTATTCTTGAGGGTCTGGAGATCAACGTCATTTTGGGGATGTCGTGGTTGAATTACCACTATGCAGTTCTTAACATCAGCTCTAGGACAGTTGAGCTCAACTCCCCACAGCACGGTCTTCATATATTATTCCTGAGCGCTAGTCAGCAATAGATTGCAACAGTGAACCACACGGAAACTGTGAAGATAGAGGATTCCGGTGGTACGTGAATATCCGGATGTGTTTACCGATGATTTACCAGGCATGCCGCCTGAAAGGGACATAGAGTTCAAGATTGAACTTGCGCCGGGAATGACACCGATTTCACGAGATGGCACCCAATGAACTGGCAGAATTGAAGACACAGCTGAATGACCTAATGAGCAAGGGCTTTATACGACCGAGTTCGTCACCTTGGGGTTGTTCAACATTGTTTGTCAAGAAGAAGGACGAAACACTATGGCTTTGTGTTGATTATCGTCCTCTTAACGCTGTGACCATCAAGAACAAGTATCTACTACCTTGCATTGATATGCTCTTCGATCAATTAGTGGGTGCTAAAGTATTCTCGAAGATGAATCTTTGGTCCGGATATCATCAGATTAAAATCCGGGCAGAAGATATTCCGAAGACGGGGCATTCTCAACGAGATACGGACTATATGAGTATCTCGTCATGTCTTTTGGTTTCACCAACACCCCGGCACACTTTACGTACCTGATGAATTCAATGTTCATGCCGGAGTTGGATAAATTCGTCGTTGTCTTCATCGACGATATCTTGGTGTACTCCAAGTCAGAGGAAGAACATGATGAGCATCTGCATATTGTGCTACAAAGATTGCGAGATCATCAGCTCTATGCAAAATTCAGCAAGTGTGAATTCTGGATTAATCAAGTACCTTTTCTCGGACAAATTATTTCAGCGGAGGGAATCGCTGTAGATACTAGTAAGATTATCCAAGTACAGAAATGGGAGTCACCAAAGTCTGTGCATGAAATTCAAAGCTTCCTCAGTTTAGTGGGTAATTACCGGAGGTTCATTCCAAGTTTCTCCAAGATCGCTAAACCGATGACGGAATTATTGAAGAAGAATACCAGATTTGTGTGGGGTGCTGCGTGTGAACAAGCTTTCAAGACTTTAGTGAAGCATCTCACAACAGCCCCAGTTCTAGCTCAGCCGGATACGATGAAGCTATTCGACGTTGATTGCGATGCATCTGGCATCGGTCTTGGCTGCGTGCTGATGCAAGAAGGACGCGTGGTCGCTTATAGATCTCGTCAACTCAGAAATCACAAGCAGCATTATCCAACTCATGATCTTGAGTTAGCTGACGTGGTCCTTTCTTTGAAGATGTGGAGGCATTACTTGCTCGGAAATCTTGTACACCTCTACACCGACCACAAGAGCTTGAAATACATCTTCACTCAGAAAGAACTGAACATGACGAAACGAAGATGGCTAGAGCTCATTAAAGATTATGAACTTGAGATTCATTATCATCCAGGAAAGGTGGATGTGGTCGCCAATGCGCTCAGTCGTAAGGTTCATATCCATCACCTGACTATTTCTGAAATGGATGATGAAGAACCAAGCCTCCGTGTCATCCCGTATGGAGCACTCTATAATCTTGTTCTCATTCCTACCATCCGAGAGGAGATCATTGAAGCTCAACACAAATACAAGGGTATGTCGCACATACGGGGAAGGATAGAAAATGGAGAGATGAAGTGCTTCCGGAAAGATGAACAGGGTACTTTGTGGTTCAACGACCGGATTGTAGTACCCCGGGATATGGGACTACGGAAGAAAATTTTGGATGAAGCTCATTTGTCCAAATTTTCCATTCATCCGGGCAGCAATAAAATGTACCAAGATCTCCAGAAGAAGCTTTGGTGGACACGTATGAAACGTGAAGTTGCAAAGTACGTTTTAGAATGTGATACGTGTCGAAGAGTCAAGGCCGACCATGTGAAGAAGTCGGGCCTGCTGCAACCACTGCAAGTACCGGCATGGAAGTGGGATGACTTGAGTATGAACTTCATCGTCAGGTTGCTGATGACCTCCCACAACCATGATTTGATTTGGGTAATCGTTGACCGGTTAACCAAATCAGCACACTTCATCCCTGTGCATACAAGATACAATGCAAAGCAGTATGCGGAGTTGTACATAGCACAAATCTTATGCTTACATGCAGTTCCCCATACCATTGTGTCTGACAGAGGATCACTGTTCGTAGCCCATTTCTGGGAGCAGCTACACACATCCTTGGGAACCAAATTGATTCGAAGCTCCATGTATCACCCTCAAACCGATGGGCAAACTGAGAGGGTGAATCAAATACTAGAAGATATGCTAAGAGCGTGTGCCATCCACCACGGTAAGAGCTGAGATGATCACTTACCGTTGGCGGAGTTCTTGTACAACCACGGTTATCAGACGAGCATCAAAATGGCACCATATGAAGCTCTCTACGGCCGGAAGTGCCGTACACCATTGAATTGGTGTGAGTCTGGCGAACAAGTAACGTTCGGGGTTGATCTTGTCAATGAAGCCGAAGAGAGAGTTCGGATAATACAAAAGAACCTCAAAGCTGCTCAATCTCGTCAAAAGAGCTACGCGGATCAGAGGCATCGACCGCTGCATTTCAACGTCGGAGAGCACATGTATCTTTGTGTGTCTCCGATGAAAGGGATTCATCGGTTCGGTGTCAAGGGGAAACTTGCTCCCCGATTCATCTGTCCATTTGTTATCACGGAGAAGTGCGGGACCGTAGTCTACCGGCTGGAACTACCAGCAAGCCTTACCGGTATTCATGACATATTTCACGTGTCCCAGCTGCGGAAATGTCTCAAGTTTACCGCTGCTGTACACACCGAAGACATCGACGAGCTAAAGCCGGATCTCACATACACCGAGCGACCCGTGCAGATTATCGACGAAAAGACCCGGATCACCCAAAACCGGACTTCGAAATTTTACAAAGTCCTGTGGAGTAATCCTACCCCGGAAGAGGTGACGTGGGAAAGTGAAGATTACATCCACAAGAATTATCCAAAACTTTTGTCATAGACTTTGTAATTACCCTCCCGTCTCGTTCATCTTTTGTAATCTCGGGACGAGATTCCTTTTAAGGGGGGGAGGAATGTAAAGGTCCCAAAATATGAATACAAAGAAACTCAAGTTTGAATGCAAGTTGGTTTTATGTGTATGAAAAATGGGACTTGTTTAAACTTTTTCACATGTGATAATATACACATCAGAGCTCTCTTCACACAAGTTCAATTATTTATTTGAATGCTTGAAACCTAAAGGGGATTTGAAACCAAGGTGTGAAGTTCCCATATGTGTGAGAAAGTTAAAGTCAGATTCTGGAACAAAATTTGTTCAACTCAAATTTCAAATGAGGGCAACAGAAGGAATTTCGAGCTGTTATGTCAAAATTCTCATTTGCAGCAGACAAACCAAAAATCAGATTTCCTATTTCAATTCCTTAGGTCCAAATTAGTGGGTATGCAAAGTTTCATGAATTGTTGAAATGATTTGCTTTCAATTTTTTCCAAATAGACTAAAATTTGCAAAGAATTCAAATGCGTATTTGAATTTGGATGAAACTTGCCAAAATATCCAAATTCAGTTCAGATTTCAACTCCAAATAATTCAATTGGTCATTTTCCAAATTTGGAGATATTTTGGAGGATAAGAAGGAGCTGACTGTGGGACCCACATGTCATTGAGGCAGTTAAATTTTCAAAAGATCTCAGTGCACAGTCTCTGTTTTGCTCTTTCAGTCGGTTCACTCGAGACAGAGGCGAGCAGCACGCGGGCAACACCGAGGGCAGGCCGAGAAACCTCTCCCCGTTGTTCTCTCGCGCTGGAGAGCTGCCTGGGTGCTCTTCCCTCACTGCAGTGCTCCTTTTCGCCCACAGAACCGATCATGTCTCTGTTTCCTTCTCCCTCGCGCAAGAACCCAACCGAGGCAGCCGCAAATCCTTCGATCGCTCGGGCACCCACAAGCTCGCGTGCAAGCCTCGGCAAAGTAGCAAAACGGCACCACGTGACTGCATACTGCCTCCTAGACACCAAACCGAGCACGCTATACTCTCCCTACGCCGAGAACACCTTTGTCTTGCGGCGGCCGAAAACATCCGCAGCTTCGGTCCTCCGTGGACAGCTCACTCCAGAGCCTCGCTTAGCCAAGAAAAGGTACCCATAGAAGCGCTAGGGCCCCGAGCTGCTCACCTCCAAAACTCAGCCCGAGTTGTTGCTCATCGCCGGTGAATTTCCGATTCTTCTTCCGGCCGGCGCAAAACGACCCGTGGGTAAGAATTAGTTAAACTCGCAATCAATATTCCTTTTTAGTGCACCAAACTGAGCTTAAACGAGCTAGACTCGATGGAGAACAAGTTTGCTTAGAAACCCTAGCTTGAAAACGTCTATAGCCGGCGCATTTGAAGGTTTTCTGACGGCCGCCATAGGAGAAGATGTTGGGTGCACGGTGAGATCGTGGTTAGAGCCATTCCCGGACCTTTTCACCACCATGCTGAGCTTCTCTAGCCATCACTGATGCTGTAGGGCCGTTTAAGTGGGCATTTTGCGGGCTAGCGCGTTGGGGCGACGCCACCGAAGAGGAGCTGAGCCACGGTGCCGTCACAGGCTATATTGGAGCCGTCGCCGGCTCAGGGAACCCCCACCAACGTGTTCAGAACGATGGGTTAGGCCCTGGCGGCAAGCAGTAGCTCGGGAGAAGGCCGGGAAGATGAAAACCGGCGAGCTCCGGCGAGCTCGGCGGCGCGGGGGCGCGGGAGCCAGAGGTAGACGAAGGAGGGGTCGGTCCCACCTTTCAGTTACTCGTTCAACAGGAGTCGGATCTCCTGTGGCGCTGGATTAATTTTCGGCTGTGCAGGAATGACTCTGTAGCTTTGTGTGTCGACGTCTGAGAACATGCCACGTCACCCCATGGGCCACTGTCAGGGATTTAAACTTTTCCCGGTTTAATTCAAATTTCAGATTTCCTCCAAACTTTAGAAGGACATAACTTTTGCTAGGAAACTCCAAATTTGGTGATTCAAATCGGGTTAAATTACGAATGAAAAACACTATTCAAATATGCAACCCAATTTGCAAGAAAATAATTATTTAATTCTGGAAAATTCTTTAGAGCTTTAGAGCAAAAGAATTTTAGAGGGAGTTTGGTTTATCCAAAAATCGTCAAATTTTGCCAGATTAATCTTTAGGATGTTAGTGAACTCCTGTAAAAGTTTCATCTCATTTGAAGTTGATTTGTTTAGGAGAATTCAGATTTAAAGTTGCTGTGTTCAAATGAATACAGAAACATTTTCAGAGAATTCCCGAAACTTGGAAATTCAGTTCTGGGCAATTCTTAGCTCCAAAAATCCTAGTAAAATGCAGGCTCTATGAACTATAATTGAAATTTTAGTTCACTAAGTTTGACATGAACATGGGTGTTACCTCAGAATTAATTCCTCTTGGTTAATTGCTTAGAGAATTGTTCTGAATAAACCACTCAGTGAAAAGTGCTAATTTTTTGTTCAGATGACTTTCTTGTGACAAGGAACTCACATGAAAATTTTCAGCTCCATTGGAGCTCTGTATCACCACTATTATGTTCAACCTCTTTAGATGATCAAAACACAAGTGATGAAAAACACTTATCACTTGATCATGTTACTTAACCCAAACCCAAACCTTAGCTCCAGTGCCATTTTAAATTCTTAAACAAAGTTCAAGTTTGTAAACTTGTCACTAGAGCTTATTAGCAAAAGCTTGACAATTAAATACTTGTGCATATTCATAACGTGTAGCATCTACGTGAGGACATGTGAAGAAATTGAAATGGAGATCAAAGAGGGAGGAAAGCGATGATCAAGCCTCAAGTGATATTCAATAACTGAATATATATTAGTCACATGCAAAACAGGCAAGCCCCGGTTTGCATACAAGCATTTTTATAAAGTCTTTTCATTTCTAGAGATCATAGCTTTGAATGATTGAATGAATTAAGTCTAGTTGATGTTGAAAACCCAGTTGCATGACCAGAATGTCCTAAGAGAGAAAGGGTAGAATAGCACCTCGTCGAGTGGGATTTGGCTACGCTAAATGTTAGTAGGAAAGGTCCAGTAGAAGTCGAGTAGTTGGAATCTACTCGCGAGTTTAGGGCTTGGTTTCTTCGGAGCGGGTCATGGATAGAAACAATGACGAAAGTTCATAATTAAGAAATGGAGACCGGGCAGGGAGGTTTAGATGCAGCAGGCTGCGGACGTGCGTGCATAGCCCTGCCTGTGTCGGTTAAGGCCCGTCCGTACTTGGCCTTGTTGGACTAGTCTAAGTTGTGTACCGGGCGCATACCGGCTATATGGGACCCAGGAAACCGATATACCTTGTGACATCCACATTGGAACTTTTCTAATTGTCTTAGGCTTTCGGCGTCAGGATAGCAGGAGGTAACTCACTCAAGAACATATCACTGCAGGTATGTACCTTGAGGGAGCTTGCTATTCGGGGCAATTGGACTGTGTCCTGTGTGGAAGAACTTGGGAAAGGTGGCCGCGTACAACATCAGTCGAGGTTGCTGCCAACAACTCGGAGTGTGGGTGTACGTGTCGTGTAGTCCGGGCGTGTACAGATTCGAATCGCCGTCGCTCGCGGTCATATGAGCATACTTGCCCACTGCGTCTTGACATAGTAAGAACTGAACTGGTTTCCTTTAAATATTGATAAGGCTGGTGATTTAACATGTAATGGAACCATGCTTGCTGTAGAGATAGTGCTAATTAAAGTTTACTTCACTTTGTGCAAGAAGCATCGCAAAAAGCATTTCTTGTTTGATTGTGGAGTTGCGATGCTGTTCGGTTCAAGGTCTTTACAATGAGGCTTAAAAATCTGAAAGTTAAGGATTAACATTAGGCGAGTCCTTTATGCAAAATCCGGTTAACCTATTTCAATCTGTCGTGCATGTAGAGTTTCTTTTTTAGGAGAGACAGATCAATCTTGCTGAGCCTATGTGCTCACGCTTGCTATGTGAGTGGTTTTGCAGGTTAACATGATGTTAAGAAGGAGATTATCCAGTGAGACTCGGAGACTTCCGAGTCGTTTAACACATGGAGAACCCAGCCGCTGCAATGTCTTCGTGTTGCTAGCGAGAGGAGTCCACGGGCTGGACCTCTTCTCGTGTGCTCATTAGTTATTCGACGTGAGCTGATTATAGTCTTCCGTTGTAGCTATTTGATGTAAATTATTTACAAAGAAAACTTGTAAGCTTCTTTTTTTGATTTATGTAATACATGTTTCCTTATAAGTGTGCTGTTGGGTGCTGCATAACATGGCACCACCCAATGCGATTCCCGGGCGAGGGGCACGGCCCCGTGAATGAACGGGTAGCCGGGTCCCTCTCACCGATGAATGTGTATCCGCTGAAAGGATCGCTCGGTTGGCTAAGAGATACATGCTAGTAGAAGGGGATCTCTACCAACATGACGATAATGGCGTCCTATTGCGGTGCATTACCCGGGAGGAGGGCTGCGACCTGCTCGTAGAGATCCATGGAGGCGAGTGTGCGAACCATGCATCTTCCCACACGCTGGTCAGTAAAGCCTTCCGGCATGGTTTTTGTGACACCCGGTTCTGAAAATGAACCAAGTGAATGCATATGTGTGCCCAGGATGTTCATCACACATACACATGTGTTCCACAAACTGAATTCAGAATATAACCACGTACGAATAATGTTTAAGTACTTTGTTACATTGACTCATTATCTCACTAATGAATCTCTAACTTATTCTTACAGCGGAATACTCTAAATGACAGCGGAAAATGACTAAGACAGCATGCTCCAATCTTTAACTCCACAGGCATGTTGACGATAGTGTGCACGCCTAGTACTCCACATGTTCCTCGAAATATTCTTCTCCTGTGGCTGATGTATATGTGGGAATGCAAGGGTGAGTACATGTCGTACTCAGCAAGTACGGGAAAAGTATGACAGTAGCTTACAACAAGGTAGGGAATAAAAAGGTTTATTGCAGCAAGCAAATTTTATTTCACAAACACGTTAAAAACAGCAACTATCTCTAGGTGAGTTTAATCCCATCATAACCAAGTATTTCATCAACATTCCTTCATCATAATTCACCATTTATCAAGTCTCAACCAGCCATTAATCTTTCTCAAGTTCATCTCATACTCACAAAAATTCATAACCATCTCATATTCATATAACCGAAACCAAACTCATTTTCATGACCGAAAACAGTCCCAAAAATCAATCCCAATGATCATACCATAACCATACTGAATAAACATCCCAAGTTTTTGCCTCTAATCATGGAAGTTGGCCAGGTGCTTGTGACCGGAAGCACGGCTATCATGATAGTTTTACACTCTGCAGAGGTGACACCACTTTACCCACAAGTTTGTGATTTTGTCACCCGTCGGCGACTAGAAAAAACCTCCATTATACCAGTACACAACCGTCGGTGTATGGCCAAGAGATCACAAAATAGCCTTTACAAAGGGGCTACTAGTATGTACGGACCCACTGAGGTTTCACCGGCAGGCTTGAATCTCCATTCTCCCACCCACGGAGCCCCTCTTGTGCCATGCAGTTCCCAGGGAAGTCCTTCTCGACTCCCATTCCCCGTGCCATCCAACGGTCCATAACAAGCTAGCAACACACCTAATTAGTCAGCTAAGCCGCACCCATATTTGGACTTGTGGTGGCACTGTTTTCCTGGCATGTGCTCGCATGAACCGGTCCTTAGATCTACGGCAAGTAAACCACCATCTCATTTAGCAACATCTATGAAGCAAGCTTGCCTAGATCTCCCCGATTCCATGCTCATCAACATCATCAAGTTCTCATTATCATTATTCATGTGATTGCAGTAGCTAACCATGTTTTAATTCAGTTTCCCGTATCCCATAAATTAAGCGAAGCAAAAAGGAAAAACGACCATACCCGACTCATCAACTTTTCCGGCGACAAGGATGGTTAACAAATCTAGTAAACTCCTATAAAAGGGTGTCCCATCAAGTTGACTCAAGCATACACGTTTTCGCAATCAAAACAGTACAAAACATGGGATCAATATGGTCAAGGGGCACTTGCCTTGCTCCCGTGGTTCGTTTTGCTCAAGCATCTAGAAGTCTTGGTGCTTTAGTTCCTCGTAGACGGCTTCTTGAGCGTGTCCTTCTACTCACAACCACACACATACAAAATTTACAGCAATCAATCATCATGCACAAACTTTAGTCAAGATGCAATGGGCTAGATGAATGCAATTCCTGTGGTGCAGTTTTATAAAACCAGTTTATACGTATTCTTGCATGTTTTAGTAGGCTTTTATGGGGTTTTATGGTGATCAAGGTTGCTGGGATCAAGTGTGGACTTGGTGATGATCTTGACACAAGATGTAGATAAATTCCACCATCAAAAATTGATCAAAACATGGTCTGTCCACACGCAGAAACTTCTGTTCGCAGGGGGTGGAGAAAAACGGGTGCGTAGCAACAGCAGCGACGTGGTAAGAGGGGTGACGGGGACCTACCTCACTTCTTCCTCCTCTCCTTGCAGCTGGAATTCTTCCCTTGCAATGGCAGCAGCTGGGGTTTTTCTTTGGAGAAGAATAGGGCTGCGGCCAAGGCTTGGCAGGAGGGGTCTTCTTCTCCGTCGACAGCGAGGTGGGGCAGAGTTTCGACGGCGGCCAAGGCAGCAGCAAAGGGGTGGCGACCAGGGCTTGGCAGCAGGGGGCAACAGGCTTATTTTGGCAGGGGTGGCGGCCAGGGAAGGCTGTATTTATAAGGGGGAAGATCTCCTACTCAGTTTGGAGGAAGGAGAGGGACGCTATCTCTAAGAGATGCAATCTCCTACTCAGTTTGGAGGAGAAGAAGGACTCTATCCCTAAGAGGTGCGGCCAGCAGGGTGTTTTATCTCCAAAACTTTATCTCTAAGCTCTATATTTAAGCTTATCTAGAAGCTTTATCTCTAAGGTTCATCTAGAAGCTTTATCTCTAAGGTTTATCTCCAGTATTCTTCTAGAAGCTTTATCTCTAAGGTTTATCTCCAAGATTCTTCTAGAAGCTTTATCCCCAAGATTCTTCTAGAAGGTTTATCTCCAAGACTCTTCTAGAAGCTTTATCCCCAAGATTCTTCTAGAAGATTTATCTCTAAAATTCTTCTAATCTTCTAGAAGATTTATCTCTAAGATGCGGCCAGGGTTTTATCCCATTTCTCTTCATTTCTATGTTCCTTTCTCCATTTCTATATTCCCTTCTCCATTTCTATGGTTATTTCTCCATTTCTATGGTTCTTTCTCCATTTATACTTCTTTTCAAATGCTTTTCTACATGAAAAATGTATGCAATGCATGGTAGTGAAATTGAGGGTCTTACAGTTTTACTAGCCGACAGCTCTCTAGGATGCCGTCGACCTGGTTAAGAGATGCAAGGCGTACCAGTTTCACGCTAAGCAGATCCACACACCAGCGCAGACGCTGCAGATGATCCCGCCCTCATGGCCCTTCGGTGTGTGGGGGCTAGACATCCTTGGACCATTCCCCAGATCCGTCGGAGGGTACTGGTACCTCTATGTCGCCGTAGACAAGTTCACCAAGTGGCCAGAAGCTACCCCTGTAGTAACTATCAACGAGCAGTAAACAGTCAAGTTCATCAAGTCAATCATCTACCGGTTCAGGGTCCCGAACAGAATCATCACCGACAACAGGACCCAATTTACCAGTGCAGTGTTCCAAGACTGCTGCGAAGACCTCAACATCTAGTTTGCTATGCTTCTGTTGCTCACCCAGAGAGTAACAGTAAAGTCAAAAGAGTAAACGCCGAAATACACAGGGGGCTCAATACGTGCACCTACAATAGCTTGAAAAAGCACGGTGCCAATTGGTTGAAGAGCTCCCGCGTGCACTATGTGCTAGCTGGATGCCCCTCAATCGCTCGACAGGGGAAACACCCTTCTTCCTGGTGTATGGTGCTGAGGCCGTTCTCCCCCCAGAAATCACCATTATAGGTGGCCAACTGGCCATGCCGGGACTCAGCCGAAAAAGAATCAGGTCGTGCCGGGCCGGCCCACGGGCTAGAGGTCCAGGCCCGGTCATGGCCCGAGTTCATTTTTTTGTGTCGGACCATGCTGGGCCATAAGCGGGCCATGTTGGGCCGGGATGGCCCGTGGCCCATTTATTTTAAAATACATTTGAAATAGTGAAAATATATTATATGGGCTTAATGGGCCATGCCGGGCCCCGCGGGCTAACCGGGCCATATCATCGGGCCGACCGGGCTGATCTTAAACGGGTCGTGCTGGGCCCCCGCCGGCTAACCGGGCCATACCACCGGACCGACCGGGCCGATCTTAAATGGGTCATGTCAGGCCAGCCTGATGGGCCGGATGTTAAGGCCCGAGCATGACCCGCACCGGGTTTCGTGCTGGCCCGGCCCGGTTTTTTCGTGTCGGGTCGTGCTCGTGCCGGGCCATTTTTGTCGGGCTTCGGTCCGACCTGATTGGCCCGGCCAATTTGGCTACCTATAATCACCATGGGCTCATGTCGGAGCATATGACGAAGCCATGCAGGATCAGCTCCGGCGTGAAGATATTGACCTTGTCAATGAGCGAAGGTGGCAAGCAGCTGCTCGAAATGCGCGATACCGTCAAGCGCTCGGGCATTATCAGCAGCGATTCGTGCGAAGTAGACAGCTCTAGGTGGGTGACCTGGTGCTTCTACGAATACTTTCTCGAAAAGGCGGGAACAGACTTTCCCCTAGCTGGGGAGGGTCCCTTCCGAGTGACACAAGTATGCCGCCCTGGGTGTGTCCGCCTAGCCACGGAGGATGGGGTACCTCTACCCAATCCATGGAACATAGAACATCTCTGTAAGTTATATCCTTAACACAACGGTAGGGTTCTATTTTCTCTGAGGGTGTCATAGTGTCTAGGAACAACGCTAAGAACAACTAAGATCCGGAGGAGTCCTGCTCCTCTTGTCATCCGGAGCGGGTCGCTGCCTTCTTGTACGGTCTGTTTCCTCCTATGAAGGAAGCCTGAAATGAGAAAATTTTGCCTTACCCTGCGCATTCTCTCTTTACAGTTTCTGCTTACTCATGCATATCAACTGTAAATGGCATGCCCGAAGCCTGTCATATGTACTTGTCTTAGGTCCCATGGCACTTGAAGGTCTCCTCACTAAAAGGTTAACGCCCGTGGGAGGTCCAGGGTGCGCAGCCTGCTTAGCCTGGTCCTGTACCCAAATCCTGCCGCACTGTCTCCTCTGTGCTATAACTGAGTACTTGGGGGTCAGAAAGTACACGCCTATGGAAAGAAAAGTAACCGGACCCCGGACATTGCCTCCATTCTTTTCGTGCTTTCTTTCCATACTGCTCCGGCCGTGTGGCCAGTCACTTTTTCCTGTATTCAACCATAGCAAGAGTTGTGCTATCCTTCTATAGGCGGGTCTGCTTGAGTTACCTGTGGCGTACCAGGGGTCTTGTGGTTGTCTCATGGCTCGGGGGCCTTATGGCGCCGAATGGTACCTCCCCTAAAAGGCTTACACCAGCGGGAGGTCCAGGGTGTGTAGCGTTCTATGCCTGGTTCCGTACCCCTAGCGTGCACACCCTGCCTCTCCAGCGCTACAGCTCAGTACCGAGGAGCTGGACGGCTCATACCCCTGAGCAAAGTTGTAACCGTAACTTGGGGACCTTTGGTTGTCTCATTGCCTAGGGGCCTTATGGCGCTGAATGGTCCGTCCCCTGAAAGGCTTACGCCAGTGGGATGTCCAGGGTGTGTAGCCTGCTATGCTTGGTTCCGTACCCCTAGCGTGCACACCCTGCCTCTCTAGAACTACAGCTCAGTACCAGGGAACCGGACAGCTCATACCCCTAGGCAAGGCTTTAACCATAAAACGGACGACCCACATCAAAATACCCAAGCCCCGTAGCTCAGCTGAGGACCGTAAGCCACAGTAAAGCTACCAAACAGGGAAGGGTGACCAGAGAGCACGGCTACTCCTTCTTTATGCCATGTCTGCAGGTCCGAACAGGTCCTTGGTGTCCCGGACCTCCCAGGGGGCCCGATGATGACGTCCTGCCTCATCCAATGGTAGGTGCGCCCCAACACAGGGGTCATCACGGTGAACCATGCGGGCAGGATGTCGGACCACTGCAGCAGCAGACAGAAGACTCGGAGCACCAGCTACAACAAGCTGAAGGCACGGGCTGAACTTCCCTTGGGTCCTTGCGCTGCCAAGGACCCGGAAGGAGTGGTAGCCACACTGCCGGGGAGCCCTGGGTCCTTACGCTGCTAAGGACCTGGAGGAACAAGCTCAGTACATCGGAAAATAGCTATCCACCTCAGCTAAGTAATTCCGGACCTTTGCGCTGCCAAGGGTCTGAAGTCTACATCAATAACTCAACAACCACGCATCTACTACGCTGAAATCTCGCCGCCACTTCGGTCTCCAAAGTGAAGGTTCAAAACCACCACACGGTAAAGATGGAGGCCCCACCCGCGGGCTTGTATCCTCCCCGAGATGGGCCCAGGAGCCACTGTCGATACCCTGCAGACCGGGTACCCCCGCCATAGAGGGTAAAAGACAACCTAGGCCCCGTCTCCCTGCTGAGGCGGGTCCTTGCATAGACACGTGCCCTTGGCCCTGAGATCAGCCCTGGGGCTGCCACGTGCGCTTGAGTGCCAGAGTCGACACGTGCCCTGGGCTCCGGTCCGAGCCTCCCCGCTGAGGTGAGGTCCGTAGCTGTCACGTGTCTCCCGGCTCAGAGCCACCTCTCTGCTGAGGAAGGCTCCAGAGCTGACACGTGCCCTGGGCTCCGGTCCGAGCCTTCCCGCTGAGGTGAGGTCCGGAGCTGCCACGTGTCTCCTGGCTCAGAGACACCTCCCTGCTGAGGAAAGCTCCGGAGCTGACACGTGCCTTGGGCTCCGGTCCGAGCCTCCCTCCTGAGGTGAGGTCCGGAGGTGCCATGTCTCTTGGCTCAGAGCCACCTCCCTGCTGAGGATGGCTCCGGAGCTGACACGTGCCCTGGGCTCCGGTCCGAGCCTCCCTTCTGAGGTGAGGTCCGGAGCTGCCACGTGTCTCCTAGCTCAGAGCCGCCTCCCTGCTGAGGACATCTTCGGAGTTGACATGTGCACTGGGCTCCGGTCCAAGCCTCCCCGTTGAGGTGAGATCTGGAGCTGCCATGTGTCTCTTGGTTCAGAGCCACCTCCCTGCTGAGGACGGCTCCTGAGCTGACACGTGCCCTGGTCTCCGACCCGTACCTCCCCGCCGAGGTGAGGTCCGGAGCTGCCACGTGTCTCCTGGCTCCAAACCCGTTGATAAGAGCTCCAAAGTGGCCACGTGCCCCATGATCCATCATGGGCCGTGGTCGATGAAGTCAAGGATGAAATGCGTTGTCTGACTTCACATTCAAGACTCGTGCCTTCCCCAGAAGCATGGCGCACTACACACGCCTCCGTCCTCTGCCCGTTCACCATTACGGTGACAAGACAGGACGGCGAGGCGTGACAGTGGTACAGTGCCGCCCAGGCAGGGCAAAAAGACGGCGTCTTCATCATCACCTGACACAAAGACAGGGGTGCTCAGCATGGCAAGCGGGGAGACTTAACACCCCCGCCGACTACTCTACTCAGAGGACGAAGCCCTAGGTCATGTATAGGGTTCACATAGCTTCGGGGTCACCTGTCAGGCCCCAAGCCACATTGTAACTACCCTGTCCTTGGACTATAAAAGGACCGGGGTGACCAACCGACAAGAGGTTGGTTCCCAAATTCCGCATAGGCACCCTCACAAGCACATGCAAGCAAGCAATACAACAAGCACTCCCGTGGACGTAGGGTATTTCGCTCCGGCGGCCCGAACCACGTAAATCTCGATGTTCATCCGCTCCCTCGAGCACGGTCGCGTAGGGCGCCAAGCCCCCTACGATCAAAGAACCTCGTGGGCTGCTTCCGTAGCAGACCGGGAGGAGTGTCGCAGCTCATGCATTCCGACACTTCCAATGCAGCTCATGTCGCAGAAGTGGAAGATGGTGATCCAGCGCTGCTCATGGCGCAGGAAGATGGTGATCACGTGCAATTCGATGAGGTGGTCCATCTACGTGAAGATCGAGCCAAGGTATGCCTTTCAGCCACGGGTGATGCCAAAGAACCTCGACGGCACTTGGACACAGGTGCATCGAATCATATGGCTGGTGATGACACAGTCTTCTCTGAGCTAGACCAGAACGTGATAGGCACCGTTCAGTTTGGAGAAGGTTCACTGGTGGAGATCAGGGGGCGAGGCACAGTTATCTTCATCGGACGTGGTGGTGGACACTGTGTTCCCTCTGGGGTATACCTCATCCCAAAGCTCCGAATGTCGATCATTTTGGTGGGTCAGCTTGATGAGTTGGGATGTTCTGCCCTGGTGAGGGATGGAGTCATGACGATACATGATGTCAGAAGAATCCCATCATTGAAGTCGCCAGAACAAAGAATAGGTTGTACATTGTCAAGTTGGAGATTGCCCAACCAGTGTGTCCCGCGGCGACCACCGGAGATGAAGCGTGGAAGTGGCATTCTCACTATGGTCATCTCAACTTTGACTCCATCCGCAAGCTTGTCCAAGGTAGTATGGTGCGAGGCATGCATTGATCAATCATGTTGATCAAGTCTGCGACGGGTGTCTCATTAGAAAGCAGTGGCGCACGCCGTTCCCGTCAATGGAAAACTATCGAGCAAGTAAACGCCTGGACCTGGTACACGGCGATCTCTGTGGCCCGATATCTCCACCAACTCACGGCGGGAAGAGGTATTTCTTGCTTCTAGTTGATGACAAAACTCGTTACATGTGGTTGGTGTTATTGAAGAGCAAGGATGAAGCATCGGGAGCTATCAGACGTTGGCAAGCCGGTGTCGAAGTAGAGACAACCATCAAGCTCTGTGTGCTACGCATGAACCAAGGTGGGGAGTTTACATCGCTGGAGTTCGGAGAATATTGTGCCAACCATGGTGTACACAGACAGCTCACGGCGCCGTATTCACCCCAGCAAAACAGTGTCATGGAACGTCGAAATCAATCTGTTGTTGGTACGGCATGATGTCTCCTGAAGACAAAGAATATGCCGAGTGAGTTCTGGGGGGAGGTGGTGACTACTGCAGTCCATCTGCTGAATTGTTCTCCGAGGAAGGCTGTGACCGGCATGACACCATACGAAGCGTGGTATGGGATGAAGCCATCAGTGAGTTACTTTCAGATGTTCGGGTGCATCGCCCACGCCAAGGTGACACATCCAAACCTGAGGAAACTCGATGATCGCAGCATTCGGACGGTGTTTATCGGATATGGACACGGACAAACCAAGGCATGGCGTGTGTATGATCCTGTGGCAAAACGAGGGTACTAACTCGTGATACTGTCTTAGACGAGTCGGCCAGCTGGAATTGGGAAGTGCTACAACAGTCTCCGGGTTTGTTCAATGTCTGCTTCACCAGTAGTGATCATGCCATCGCATGGGCAAGGGGGTGATCAGACTGGTGTGCCACACCATGACATGTCCTGAGAGGATATATCTTCGCTGATGACTTGGACTCCTGTACCATAAGATGCAGACAGGAGGAATACGACAGGAGGGTTTGTCTCGGCACCGCCTGGTGCGACTCCAGACAGTGAACTTGTCGTGGAGGAAGCGCCACGACGATATCATACACTGGAGGCTGTGCTTGGTGATGGAGGACAGGGATCAGCTGCGACACTGCTCTTGGTAAATGAAGAAGAGCCTAACGCCTTTGAGGAGGCTGAGCCACATGAGGTGTGGTGAGCAGAAATGCTGGACGAACTTCAGTCGATCGAGGACAACAAGAAGTGGAACTTGACCACACGTCCTGCCGGTAAGAATTCCATTGGACTCAAGTGGATCTATAAGATTAAGAAGAATTCTGCTGGGGAGGTTGTCAAGCACAAGGCAAGGCTTGTTGCTAAAGGGTACGTCCAGAAGGCTGGGGTGGATTTCGACGAGGTTTTCACTCCGGTGGCTCGTCTGGACTCCGTTCGTCTACTCCTCGCCATTGCAGCTCAGAAGAGGTGGCATGTCCATCATCTTGACGTGAAATCTGCATTTCTAAACGGTGATCTGCAGGAAGAAGTCTATGTTGATCAACCTCCAGGGTTCGAGCGTGAAAGAGGCCAAGTATATCGCTTGGCCAAGGTGCTCTATGGCCTTTGTCAGGCGCCACACGCCTGGAATGCCAAGTTGGACGAGACTTTGGTGTCCATCGGGTTTCAGAGAAGTCCCTCGGAGCACGCCGTGTACGTGCGCTGGGCTGGGAGTGATCTTTTGTTGCTGGGAGTTTATGTCGACGACCTCATAGTCACTGGTTCGTGCCCGGATGCAATCACTCATTTCAAGGAATGGATGATGTCGGTGTTCTCTATGAGCGATCTAGAGGTCCACTGAGCTACTACCTCGGCATAAAGGTGGATCAAGGGGGAGATGTGATCACCCTTCGGCAGTCAAGTTATGCAGCAAAACTTGTTGAGAAGGCAGGTCTACTGGGATGCAATCCAGTGCATATCCCGGTGGAACCAAGACTGAAGCTGAGCAAGCAAAGCAAGATTCCTCTGGTCGATGGAAAGTTTTATCAAAGTGTGGTCGGCAGTCTCAGGTACCTGGTGCACACTAGACCCGGTCTCTCATATGGTGTTGGTCTCTTGTAAGCAGGTATATGGAGGCTCCAACCATGGAACACTGAGCAGCTGTTAAACACCTGCTGAGATATGTGGCCGGGACTGTGATGTATGGTTGTCGGTATGTCAAAGGAGCAGCTGAACAAAGGTTGATTGGCTTTAGTGATGCATACTTTGCAGGAGATGTAGATGACCGGAAAAGCACCACCGGGCTGGTGTTCACCTACGGTGGATGTGCCATAAGCTGGCAATCCCAGAAGCAGAAAGTGATTCCCTCTCTTCATGTGAAGCGGAATACATTGCGGCAACAACGGCAGCCTGGGCGGGTGTCTGGCTTCATCGTTTACTTGGTGATCTGCTGGGAATGCCAAGCGACAGTGCAATGATCTTCGTCGACAACAAGTCAGCCATTCAGCTCTGCAGGAACCCCGTGTTCCATGACAGGTCGAAACATATCGAGACCCGTTTCCATTTCATTCGTGAATGTGTGCAGAATGGCAAGATCGTCGTCGAATATTTGGACACTGGAGAACAACTAGCGGGCAACCTCACCAAGGCGCTGCCCCGGGCAAAGTTCACGGAAATGCGCAGGAAACTGAGTGTCATCGATACCAGCAGCTGATTAGAGGGAGAGTTTGTTAGCTAACAGCTGCTGTTTGCATTTTGTAATAACCTGAGCCACGACTCAGTCCATAGCGATCGTTTCTTTTGGGTGCTGCCTTGATCTAGTCATGCGGACGCATGATGTAACGGACGAGGCAGTTTCGTGGCTAACGTGCGGGAGTGATCAGCGGATCGCGCGCCCGACGTACCCCATGCATGCAACCGAGTCTGTTGAGTCTTTCAGTTAATAAAAACGCACGCCGACTGCTGTTTTGAGGCGCGGCACAAAATGTTCTCTTGCCCAAAATCCCGTTTCCACTCATCCGTGAGCGATCGCACGAGAGCTCGACGTTGACAGGTGATGCTTCCGGTGCCTCGCCACGGACCATTCCGTAACGCAGTGTAGGGAGCCTCTCCGTTGCTACTCCTGCTTGGGCAGTGGGCACTTGGCTTGACGCTGCAGCCTCCCGCCTAGTGCTGACGGCCATCACCCCATCCACGCCCGACTTCTTGCTGCAAAGCCAGATATCAAGAGTCGCTTCTCCTTTCCGGCACTTGCCGCCCGTGGCCACACTGTTCGTCCCCGGCTGCTCCGTACTGAACCTGCCAAGAAGATGGCAAACAGAGGCAACTTTATTGCTGGGATGACTCATCAGAGGCCGAAACATGGACAGGCTGCGGTGATCGTTGGTGGAGCAGTGGCGGCTGAGCTACAGCGCTTACATGGCAAGGCGGCAGTCATTTGGCCGCTCGGCCACCACCGCCTACCCTCCACCTCGGCATCACGCCACTGCCTGCACTACCACTTTCGAGTCCCCCTAGGAGACATCTCCGTCTCCTGCCATGGGATGGAAGCTCTCCTCGCATGCTTCACGCATGGCGAGCAGTGTGACGTGGCAGTACGAGCTGGGAGTGTCTCCATCGCTGGAGATTACTACCGGGTCGAGAGCTGGCGTCCGTATCTCCCAAGAGAGGTGCCATGGTATTACCAGGTCAGGATTTTCATCGAGCACCTGCCTCTTCATGCGTGGTCAGCTGAGGGTGTTCGTCAGATCCTAGGAGATGTCTGCATCTTCGATCACCTAGACCCGCCCAGATTCTTGCAGGAGGAGACTGGCATCTTTGGTTTTGTCGGATGGATGCTCAACCCCAACCTTCTCCCATGCGCCAAGACGGTCACCTTCTTCTCAGCTCGTTCAGGACGTTCCAGCGCTGATGAGGTCTCTCCGTCTAGTCATGAGCTGCCACCATCGCCGAAGGGTCACCAAGTGGATTTGCTGATCCATTTGGACCACTACTACGGCCACTCTCCGATCATCTCGGAGACGTCGGACTCCGATGCAAGCAGGCAATCCTCCTCGATCTCATCCTCATCTGGGGACAAGTCGTTCCCCCGGTGCCATCGGTTCCAATGGGTGCGTGGAGTGTGGGATGATTAGCGGAGTGTCATTGGGGTCGTTCACAGGAGGGGTGTCGTCCCATGCTGGAGGGCAACACGCGAACCATGAACCGGACGACTACCATCGGCCACATCCCCGAGCGCGGCGCCTAAACATCAATGCAAGGGGCTGTCCAGCTGCAGAACCTCCTCCTTGCCGGCAAGAGGCTAACGGCGGCCAGCCTCGTCGTCGGCAGATGAGCGACGCCATGCATGCAACAGGAGCGTTGTTAGTTAATCCTCAATTCTGTATTTATCCCTGCATGTTTCTGCATGTTTTCAGTTAGTAGATACTCCTGACGTGCGCTGAGTTCGTGCGGGGAGGTTGCATGCATGGCGCAACGTGAGAATGGGGCTGGAACGTGCGTGGCATGCATGGCGGGGGACTTGCGCATGTTCCAGGCGATCTACACATCCGACTCCCATCTATTTCAATCGGTAAGAAACCAAAACATGGTGGAACGTTTAGACCACCCACAACCACCTCACGTTACTCCAGCGATCTTCACGATCATCGCATTTTTTGTTCGGGTTTACTGTTCATCAGCCGGCGTCGAGCGTGTTCTGACGGCGTTCTGAAATTTGGCATCAGAGCCAGGCTGTGTCCGGGATCGTGGTCGTATGAAGAGATGCCTCGACGTCGTTCGGCTTCACCACCAAAGTACCAGCTGGGGACGAACGGAGAATGGACTCCAGTGTACAACTCCAGCGGAAAGGCGAGCGGATCGGGTGAAGGCGGGTCGGGAGGACTCGTCATTCACCGGGTCACGAAGGAGATCAGCAACGCTGGGATGTTCCCGGTCTTGATGGAGACAAATTATCATGATTGAGCGGCGCTAATGAAGGTGATGCTGCAGGCGAGGGGTTTGTGGCTCGTGGTCAGCGCCGACACCGAAGACTTCACCGAGGATCGGATGGCTTTGGAGGTGCTAACAAAAGCAGTTCCACCAGAGTTGATGGGAACGATTGCGTCCAAGGCATCGGCCAAGGTGGCCTGGGATGCGCTGAAGCCGAGAAACATCAGAGCTGATCGAGTCCGGAAGGCGAGAGCGAGCACTCTGCGTCGGGAGTTCGATGCACTCAGGTTTCAGGAGGGTGAAACCGTTGATGATTTTGGGATTCGGATAAATCGGATCACCACTCAGCTCGAGGCTCTCGGAAACGTCTACACCAAAGAGGAGATCGTGCAAAGATTCTTGCAAACCCTGCCTCCAAGGTTCAATCAAATTGCTGCATCTATTGAGACTTTGCTTGATCTTGAAGAAGTTTCTGTGGATGAGTTGATCGGCCAGCTCAAAGCTGTGGAGGAGCGACTTGGTCGGGCCGGTGACAATCCCGTCGCCGGGCTGAACATGATGGAAGAACAACTGGTGGTAACACTTTCTTCATGTCTCAAGGTGTCGGGCAATGGAGGTGTGGATCATCCGAAGGAGACATCATCTTTTGGTGGAAACTGGCGGGGACGCGGTCGTGGATGAGGTCCATCATCAGGACATGGGAAGGGCGCCACGGACTCTAGCGGGAGGAATTTGGTGGCCAACGGAGGAAGCCACAATGGCACCAATGCAGGGCGTGACAACGGCAAGTCGGTTGGACGTGACGAGTGCCGCTATTGTGGAAAACATGGGCACTGGGAACGTGACTGCAAGAATAAGAAACGAGATGCAGGCCCATGCAGTGCAAGCTGAAGAAGAGGAGGAACCCACTTTGCTCATGGCCAGTGCTGCCGTTGTGGAATATGACGATGAATCATCACAACGCAAAGTGCACATTGAAGACAACAAGCTGTTTGTTCGGTTGGGGGACAAGGAGGGCGGCGAGACTGCTCGGTGGATATTAGATTCGGGGGGCAACAAATCATATGACCGGGGTACGTTCTGTGTTCTCCCACATCGATACCAAGTTGCAAGGGTCGGTTCACTTCGAAGATGGTTCTGTCGCCGGCATTGACGGGCGTGGCACCATTCTTATCAAGTGCAAGACCGGTGATCACAAGGCACTCACCGGAGTGTACTACATTCCACGCCTCACAGCGAACATTGTAAGTCTTGGCCAGTTGGAGGAATATGGATACAAGATTGTTATCCATGGAGGGTTCCTCAGGCTGTGGGATCCAGAAGGGGTCCTGGTGGCCAAGGTGAAACATACTCCGAATAGCCTTTATGCCTTGCAACTCGACATCGATCGACCCGTGTGCATGGCGACACTTGGAACAAGTCCGGCGTGGTGTTGGCACGCAAGGTATGGACACTTGAACTTTCGTGGTCTTAAGTTTCTAACGCAAGGTGGATGGTGAAGGGGCTGCCGCAGATCGATCATGTCGATCAAGTTTGCGACAGTTTTCTCGCCGGGAAGCAACGACGACACTTGTTCCCGAGCGAGGCCAAGTACCGGGCTACATATAAGTTGGAACTCGTACATGGTGATTTGTGCGGGCCAGTGATGCCGGCAACACCGGTCGGGAAGAAGTATTTCTTCCTTCTCGTTGATGACACAAGCCGGTACATGTGGCCAATCTTGTTGGCCACGAAAGAGAGTGCACTGGAAGCGTTCACCAAGTTTCAAGTTCGTGCTAAGGCCGAGGCTGGAGGAAGCTCGGTACGCCGCGCACTGATCGGGGCGGGGAATTCGCGACACGAAGCTTCGTCGAGCACTGCACCAAGCATGGGATCCAGCGACACCTCACTGCTCCCTACTCGCCGGAGCAGAACGGTGTGGTCGAGAGGAGAAACCAGTCGGTCATGGGCATGGCCAGGAGTATGATGAAGGCCATGTCCGTGCCATGCTGGCTTTGGGGGGAGGCCGTGTGCACCGCGGTCTTCATTCTTAATCGATCACCAACAAGAAGCCTAGATGGGAAGACTCCGTATGAGGTATGGCACGGTATTAAGCCTTCGGTGCATTTCTTCCGGACATTTGGGTGTGTGGCTCACGTGAAACAGGGAAGCAAGCGCCTTACCAAACTGGAAGACAGGAGTTCACTCATGGTCTTCATCGTCTATGAAGCCATGTCCAAGGCGTGGAGGTTCTATTATCTGGTCTCAGGACATGTGCACGTATCTCGTGATGTGATCTTTGAAGAGGATCGAGCTTGAGATTGGAAAGTGGAGGAGAATGGTGAGCCAACACAGATGGAGTTCGTGGTAGCTGGTGTCGCACGACAGGAGTCCGTAGACATATCACAGCCTAGCCAAGTCATGTCATCCCTGACTAATGCGACGAACTCATCACCAAGGAGCAAGGTGATACCCACGTGCAGGCTTGGGCCTTGCACACCAACTGAACCGGCATTGCCTGGTGGTGTGGTCTTTGTGTCACCACCGGGAACGCCCGACGTCGATGTTGACGCCGATGAATCACCACATCCCTACTGGACCGTGGACAATGTGCTTGAACAACTCACACGATCTAATCAGATGGTGGAAGAACTGCTGGCAGCAATTGGTGATGAGCCGGCAACCGTTGAAGAGTCTATGAAGAGTGATCACTGGCGGGATGCCATGATAGAAGAAATGACTTCGATCCAGGACAACAACACTTGGTCTCTCGTTGAGCTTACAAAGGGGCAATGTCCGATCGGATTGAAGTGGGTGTTCAAGGCAAAATAGATCAGTCCGTAGACATTTCGAAGTTCAAGGCTAGGTTGGTCGCAAAGAGATACGTTCAATGACAGGGGATTGATTTTGAGGAAGTGTTTGCTCCGGTTGCTCAAATGGAATCGGTGCGAGTTGTGTTGGTCGTGGCAGCACATAATGGGTGGTTTGCTCATCACATGGATGTCAAGTCTGCATTTATGAATAGGGATCTCTCTGAAGAAGTGTATGTCTCTCAACCTCCTGGATTCATAGCCGAAGGGCATGAACACAAAGTCTTGAAGCTGCACAAGGTGATGTATGGCCTAAGAAAGGCACCACGAGCGTGAAACTCCAAGCTAGATCAAAGTCTAAACAAAATGGGGTTCAACCGGTGAAAATTGGAGCATGGGTTGTACACACGACTCAAGAGGATGTCCAAGCTCATTGTCGGGGTATATGTTGATGACTTGCTGATTGTGGGGGAGTTCTTGAAGGACATTGATGAATTCAAAAGGGGGATGAAGGAAATGCTCCGGATGAGTGATCTGGGACCCTTGTCAAATTGCCTTGGGATCGAGGTCAAGCAAGGGAAGCAGGGTATGGAGCTGCGCCAGAGTGCGTATGCGTTCAGGCTGCTTGAGAAAGCTGGTATGAGAGGCTGCAACGGTTGTGCGGCGCTGATGGAAACACACCTAAAGCTGTCCAAGTCCAGCACCTCAACACCGGTGGATTCAACTTTTTATAGAAGTTTGATCGGGAGCTTGAGGTACCTGCTACACACCCGATCGGATATGTCTTACGCCGTCGGATATCTTAGTCGTTTCATGGAAGAACCAAAGCAAGACCACATGGCAGCGCTCAAACATGTGATTCGGTATGTTGCTGCCACTCTAGACTATGGTGTTGTGTATAATCGTGGCAAAGGGTAGTTGAAATTACTTCGGTATAGTCATAGCGACATGGCGGGTGATGTTGATGATAAAAAAGTACAACTGGCATGTTGTTCTTTGTTGGGGACAGTCCGGTGACATGGTTGTCACAAAAGCAGCGAGTTGTGGCCCAATCTACATGTGAGGCTGAGTATATTGCTGCGGCTGCTGTAACTTGTCAAGCAATGTGGCTCGGACGCCTGCTTGGGGACGTGTTGAACAACAATGTGGCTGCTCCAATCATCAAGACGGACAATTTGTCGGCGATTGCATTAGCAAAGAACCCAGTCCAGCATGACTGTAGCAAACACATAGATGTCAAGTTCTATTTCACAAGGGAATGCTATGAACGGGGTGACACCGAGTTTGAACACACTGGGACGCAGGAGAAGCTGGCTGACATACTCACCAATCCACTAGGAAGACAGCGCTTTGAAGAACTCCATGAGAAAATAGGCGTGTTGAAGCTTGGTCCGAGCAAGAACTGAGGATTAGGAGGAGATTGTTAGTTAATCCTCAATTCTGTGTTTATCCCTGCATGTTTCTGCATGTTTTCAGTTAGTAGATACTCCTGACGCGCGCTGAGTTTGTTCTGGGAGGTTGCATGCAAGGCGCGACGTGAGAACGGGGCTGGAACGTGCGTGGCGTGCATGGCGGGTGACTTGCGCACGTTCCGGGCGATCTACATGTCCGACGCCCATCTATTTCAATCGGTAAGAAACCAAAACGTGGTGGAACGTTTAGACCACCTGCAACCACCTCACGTTCTTCCGGCGATCTCCGCGATCATCACATTTTTTGTTTGGGTTTACTGTTCATCGGCCGCTGTCTAGCGCGTTCTGGCGGCGTTCCGACAAGCGTTGCTATACAAACAGAAGAAGACAATAGTGCCCAGAAGAGAGCTACGCCCCACCTTCTGTGGAGGAGCATGACTCCCGAGAAGACCTTGCTGGGTTGGGTGTGGTCAACACGGAACCAACACTGTTTGCTACTGCCCTGCATGTGGAAAAAGACCTGGGGCCTCCCTTGCAAGCAGAAAGAAACCTGAGGCCTGACCCAGCTTGGGTCTGCAAGGATATGTCCCCAGAAACCTTCTACTTCCGGGTGGATGATCCCATGCTTGATGAAGCCAAGGGAACACAGAGCGAGGCGGTACGAAAGCCGCTCGGAACTGCCTTGGCCCTACTGCCTTTGGAACCCGTGCGCACCCCACCCGCACCCATGCTGCTTGCCGCTGGCCAGCCTGCAGCTGTGCAGACTGGACATCCAGGGGCTGACAACGTCCAGCGTGCCCTCATCTTGCATCCGTCGGTATCCGGCGTAGGGGCAGCATGGGCGGCCACTGCTGAGGCCGTGGAAAGGATTCAACCAGCGCCTGTAGAGCTCAACCAAGACTCTGCATCGCTACCTTCGAATGGGCCGACACACGGGGGTTCAAGCAACCTGGCCCGTATCACTCGGGCTGTTGAAGCTGTCCATGACCAGGCTATGGATGCAGGCCGTGATTTTTTAAATCGCATGTTCCCGCCACCAGCTGCTCCACTCATCCGAGAACTGCCGCCGCGGGGCAGAACATGCATCCGTGCCCGCTCTGCAGAGCCAACGCGGGTCAGCCAGCGGTAGGCAGCCAAACAATCAGTAGTCCCGGTCGCTCTTCCGGCCACCCATCAGCTCATCCGACAGCTAGACATCGTGGGAGACGGCGACTCGATCGGCGATGAAGCTTTCGCCAAATACCTCGCCATGTATAAGGTGTTGAAATACAAGTGAAATACGCATCCTTCCCATCAGCTTAAACTTTTGAGGTTAAGTGGGTGACGCATAGTAGATTAACATGGTAACAGGGTCAGAGGTCTCGAGTTTGAATCCTGGCGGGCGTGATTTATTAAATAAATTACACTCGATTCCTATTCCATGTTTGTAGCCCAAAGGAGCATGCACGTGAAAGGGGTATTGAAATAAGTGAATTGCGCATCCTTCTCATCAGCTTAAGCTTTTTGGGGTCAAGTGGGTGGCGCATAGTAGATTAACACAAGGGACCACTTCCCACGGCGGCTATCGATGCCATCCGATCAGCGCTTAGCCTGGGAGACTGCAATATTACTGAAGCTTCATCTGCCATGGCTATCACTGAGCGGGCAGCCAAAGCTGTTGCCTAGGAGAGCAACCTTGTTGTTGCCATGCTGTATCACTTCGTACCTATGTTGTGTTTGTTCCCAGTCTCAAGTGTGTTGCTTAGCTGCAGAGTTCAATGTCAGTCAGCTGCGACTCTGGTCAGTCTTGACGAAGGTCTGTTGGGGGAGTCAATGGTCAGTCTAGGAGAAGATCTGCTTGGGGTTTATGGATGTTCTTCCCATTCAATGGAAAATGTGGTTTTGGAGGCATGGGCTAGTCATGCTGTTGCAGCTTTGTTTTTGACACGATTGACACCATATCCATTGTTACCTGAAATGTTTGAGGCCTCAATGCCCCGGCGCGACGAGCAGTGGTTGCAGCCATGGTGCAGGCAGCGAACTCCAAAGTTGTCTGCCTACAGGAGACTAAACTTGCCACGATTAGCCCCCAAGTATGTGGAGAAATTGTTGGAAGGAATCTGGATGGTTTTGATTACATACCAGCTGAAGGTACCGGGGGGGGGGGCATCCTTGTAGCTTGCAATAAGAACTACATTGAGATGGCCCAGGCCTCAAAGCAGCTATTCTTGGATGAAATCTATACCCTCATGCCAATGCAAATGAAGCCATGAATATGTCTAGGAGATTTCAATCTCATTTGTGATGCTACAGACAAGAATAACACCAACCTAAATCGACGGATGTTGGCCTCTTTTAGGCGCACTTTATATAGGAGTGAGCTCATTGAGATAGCTCTTCATGGTAGGAAGCATACCTGGAGTAATGCGAGGCAAAGGCCAACCTTGACTCACTTGGATCGTGTCTTCTGCAATGAAGATTGGGAATTGATGTTCCGTGGGAGCTTCCTGCAGGCTATGTCCTCATCCCTTTCGGATTATAGTCCTTTGTGTTGGATTTCTTATATCACTAATGGCCTGATCTAGTGGGTAATCGGAGTGTAAAATTATCGATCTTACATATGTACCTTTGGGCTCGATGACGATGACAGTTGACGCAGCGATGAGTCGACGCAGAGGCGACAACGGCGGCCGGAGGCGAAGATCATCTTGACGGTGGCACGGCGGGCGGTGTTGCGGCCTTCCCCTCACTGTTGCGCTCTCATTGATCGGATTAGAATGCGTCTAGCCACTCCACATTGGTGGTTGCCTCCTATTTTATATTGTGCAGTGTGAGAGGGGGGCTAACCGCCAAATCTGCTGGATTACCCCCAATCAGGGTACTTAATGGGTCGGACTCGGTCGTCTTGACCAAGCCCGGTTGGAGATCAATCTAACATTCTCCCCCTTGATCTCCACAGATCAAGAGCTAACTTAATTCTTACATTTTCTTAAAACTGAACTTAGTGTCTATTTCTTCACGCTTGATATATAGAGCACATCGCATCAAGATAGTCAGTTACGCACTATCTGACTCGATGACCACAATACACCTTACGTTTAGAAACAACCTTAATAAGTTTATTTTGGCCCCTTAGTATCCAGAGATCATAGACTTTACCTTAAACTCATGCTAGCTATGTGTTCTCCAAACACACTGGGTGATAAGTCTTTGTTAAGTGGATCCACAAGCATTTGCTTGATACTTATGTACTCAATACTAATAATATGACTCTGGATTTTCTCCTTCACAACGTAGAACTTAATGTCAATGTGTTTGGCAGCACATTTGACTCGTTGCTTTAGGAGTAAAACAATTTAAGTGGTTTTAACGCTGTCGACCACTCTTAAACCGGGTATATTAATTGTGCCTGCTTGGCAGCCTCATACATAATACAAATTTGGTATGCATCGTTCAGGATGTAGTGACCGCCCATTTGGAGCTTTTTCCACAATAAAGCTCCAACTGCGAGTGTTAACAACTAATGTGGATTTTACTACACATCTCGCAGAAACTGAGTCTTAATAGCCCCACTATCTCATGGGCAATTCTTACTCAACTTATTATGAGGCCTTAGTCACTTGCAAAACTTCAAGACATTCTTACCTCCATTCAAGTGATCTATATCTGGATTGGATTATTTATGCCAAAAATATCCCGGTCACTTAAAATACGTCAAGGTGAGTTAAAACTTGAGTAAACTTTAACCTTCCGACAGCAGAAGTATATGGAACCGATTTTATTTAATCGATCTCTTATTGGTTCCCAAACTTATCACCTTGACTATTAGAGCAGGCAAGAACTTATACTCGTGCATACTACACTTTCTTACAATTATTGTAGATATGCATTATATGATTGTTCTAGTATCCGTTACAATATCTCGGTGAATCTCAATTCCCAACACATAAGAAACATCAACAAGATCTTAATTCAAAATCTAAGGACAAAAACAATTATTTCTAATAATAGATCTATATTACTGCTTACAAGAGTCATGTCATCCACGCACTAAAGAAAAGGAAAATAAATTTCTCTCTTAAATTGAGTGTAAATGTAATTGTCCTCCTTATCATCTTATAAAACCCAAATCTAATTATACTTCTTTCAAATATGAGATATCACTACTTAGACACTTACTTCAATAACTCATATTTTCCATCCTTTTACATGGAAAAACCTTTAGGTCGAGTCATGTAGACATTCTCATGTAGATCCCTATTGAGAAATGTCTTCCTTACATACCTTCAGTATAATGTGTCACTAATGCCATATTCTTACCTTAAACCTTCCAAGATTTTCTTTGGAGTCACGTTTACTCTTGTAGACCCATTACAGTCTACTGATTTAGCTCCTTAGGAAACTAATAATACTTAAATCACTCGGATGAGTGAAAATCACTCGTGGATTATTCAAATGAGGTGGGATCATCCTTAATTTGAATTCCTTAACACGTTCGCTAGCTTATTATAAACTAAATGAGGCTGTTGTCACTCTTCATCAATATTGATTACTAATGATGAATAATCAACCACAGATATTATGACAACAATGTCTTGCATTATTGACATAACAGCAGAAAGCATCATAAAGAATGACTCTTAAAGATAGAATTGGTTACATGCACCACTTATTTTCAAGGTCAATATCTTTAGACGCCAAACTCACCCTGATTTAACCGTCTTCTGAGAAGACTACATATCACATCTCTAAACCATAGAAATGATACAACTTAATCTTATCAAATAGCCAACAAATTGCTAATTTACTTTCTTAATATCAAGCTTAAGAAGCTCATAAGATGACAACTTACTCTCTTAATATCGATCTTACCACTATTTAGGTTTATTGTCTTAAAAAATCTCACGCTCATTAAAATATGGAGTGTGAGTTTCTTTAAAGCCATAATTGATACGGTGGTAACCTGATTTAATAAAAAAACTTAATTGGCGAAGTTGAATGACTAACTATAGATATTACCATATCTACTTGTTAATTGTGCTATCTTCCTTTCGAGACTCAATAAAAGGTCAAGTAAATAGTCATAATTCCTATTGTTTTGGGTATTAGACATATAATTATACCCCCTTATCTTATAGATCATTCTTATTGTAATGCTTACAATGCATCATTCTGAATCTGAAATAATCTCGACAGTCTAAGAGGTGAGAATGTCTTAATATGAGAATATCTTTATCCAACGACTTTAGAATCCTCCCCCTCAAAATATGGCATAAACATGCCATGATTTTAAAGATAGTTTAGAAAACTTACATATAAGGAGATATGTTCATTGCTTATTTAATTATAAAAACATTTCTTAGTACTGACGGGAGTATATTCTCCTACTTTTGGTGTTTTTTTGTTAATAGAAGTCTTTTCTTTGCCTTTATTTAGTGACTTATATGTCACTTAAAGAAAAAATTAATATCTTACTCATAATTTACTTATTTGAGCATAGCATGATTATGAATAAATGCTTATAAAATAAAACATATATATATAACCAAAATAAATATTATATTTTATCTTTCACGTTGGCTACTTGACAAAATACAATATTCAAAACACCTTAAAATTTAAAATTTTGTCTTTCACGTTGGCTACTCGACAAAATTTAACTTAACCATAAAACTAAATACTGTGTTTTGTCTTTCACGTTGGCTACTTAACAAAATACAGTATTCAAAACATCTTGTAACATAGAAATTTTGTCTTTCACGTTGGCTACTTGACAAAAATTTCTATAACAAATTCAATTTGTCATGCTTGCCCAATTATCCTTTTAGCTAAATTGTCACGTTGGATTTAATTTAATTAAAAGAATATTTAAACTGATAACTTATAGAGCAGCGAAAGCTTAATAATAACTTACTCCACTTAATAACTTAGTAATCTCTTAGTATATACAATACTTAGTGATACTCATAATTCTACTCAAATTATGTATATGCACATCATAAATATTGAAAATTTAATAAAACTTTACTGATCTTAATCATGATGATTTTATCATCATGGTTTACTTAACTGATTTTCTAATTAAATCTTTCTGTTGGTTTTGATTTAATAAAAAAATCAACTTATCAGTCAATAATTGAAACATAATAACTTAACGTAGTTAAGCATTGATTCTACATCATTGTTGGGTAGATATAGAAAAATGCTTAAACTAAATTAATAGCTAAAATTATGTTAAAATTATACTTAATGATTATTCTAATTAAGTTTTCACGTAGGTGAAAAAATTAACTAGAAATAATACACTAAAAGATAACACACAACGGAAGCATTACTAAACAAAAAATACTTCATACTTAATACTATTATACAAATTACAACAATTTTGGATGACTCAATTTCAAATTTAAACATACTTACTACTAATTTGTAGCTACAGCAATTTGTAACTCTTACATTCTATTAAATTCCAATTATAATAAATTGGAAAAACTTAATTATTGGAATTAGTTTGGAAAAGGCTTACTCATTGTTCTTACAATTTTTTTTCCAAATTACAGGGAAATTTAACTTCCAAATTATAGCAATTTGAAATCCTTAGGACTTTACTAATTTCCACATCACGTGAAATTCGTATAGATCATAAATGATCAAATTACATCAATTTGAAAATGTATCTAAATTTTCTTAATATCCACGGCAATAATTCTCTTAACTTATTCAATGTGTACAGAATATTTAAATAATATTTAAATTCAATTATTACTCATCTGTAATACTGAAAATTTATTCTGTACATAAACTTTCAAAAGCTCAGCCCAAACTGACCTCAGTTTTTCTGTCCCGAAACTCCAAAATTTGATCTAGCCCGACACTCCAGAACTAATTTCCTTAATTAATTGAAATTTGATCCGGCGACTGAAAAGAGGCCCATACCAGCCCACGCTTGTGTGCCTATGCTCAGGCCATAGCAAGGGCCTACTTGGGCCTAGAATTTTCATGCCCACTTAGGCCTTTTCTAGTGCATGTAGACCGTTGATCTTCATTAATGGCTCAGATTGAGTGTCCCCTGAACAAAACTGTGAGTGAACCCTAATTCTTATCTTCCTTCATTCCACATACTTTTCGAAAATCTCGAGTTGAGGCGGCCGCCAGGTCACGCAGGCGCGTGACGCGCCGAGCGCGCGGAAGGCGGACGTGGGCTAGTGGTGTGGACTGTTTCTCTAAAGTCCGCAAGGTTCAGCGGCCATTGCTCCCTGATCCGAGAGACGTGGGCGCGTTTGGCAAACTGGGCAAGAAAGAGTCGCACGAGACGTGGTCTGAGCGAGGAAAGAGCGGCGACTTGCACGGAGCAGGCGGCGCTCGCTGCATACCACAGGCGCCGAGGCCCGAGGCCCTGGCTGCGTGTGCTGCCAGGTGCGAGCACGCTGAGCGGCTGGCAACAGAAGCCAGGGTGCGGGCCGACGGGCGAGGCGTTGCGGCCTGCGGCGTGCTCAACGAGGAAGGAGATGGGCGGCCGGGGTGCATGCAGCACATGGCGTTGATGGCAGCGCCGCTGATGGCGTGGTCACAGGCACATGCCTGGCCACAGTGCAACACGGTCAGAGGCCGGTGCACGTGCTGATGGGTTGTTGAATGCTAACAGCACTTGAGCTTAGTGCATGAGGTGGAATCACAATTTTGAACAACGCCTGATCAACACGTGCACGGTGGGCAGTTCTTGTGAGCTGCCGCTGAGGACTGGCCGCCTGGGGCTAGAGCCTATCTATTTTTTTTCTTCTCTTCACACATGAGTTTTGCTCTTATCTCGTCCAAATGAAAGTAACGGTTGAGCGGGAGACTCGGTGCACGATGTGGCGCCCGAGGCGTGCGTGGCGTGAGTGGCAGAGTCTCGCGCTGGAGTGCGACGGTTCCTGATCCGGGGGGCGCGTTGCCCTCCGGCCCTGGCGGCGCCCATAGTGCAAGCGCTCGAGAGCTGCCGCGGAGGATACCGAGGCCCAACGCCATGGCTACACGTGCGACGAGGCATGGAGCTGGTCGGCTCAGCCCGAGATGAAGCGATCGAGTCGCGTTCGGTGCTGAGCGCCTGAAGTGCGAGTTCCGTTCGCACGCAACTCCATGGAGGGAGGCTGCGGTCCCGGCTCACAAGCGGTGCTTTCAGCCTGAGGTGGTGCGTGCAACGCCGCGGCAGCGCGATGCTGCCGAGGCACCTTTGCCGCACACGCTGGTGACGAGCGATGCGCTCTCAGACCAGAGGAGACGCACGCTGGCTCAGGATATCGACAGTGAAATGAATCTAGCTGACTCCATCCGATCTAATTTCTTGTCTGATTTCTTATCTCTTCCCCAATCTAGATTAGCTATTAGAGCTGGCTCTTGATGCCATTGTTGGATTTCTTATATCACTAATGGCCTGATCTAGTGGGTAATCGGAGTGTAAAATTATCGATCTTACATATGTACCTTTGGGCTCGATGACGATGACAGTTGACGAAGCGACGAGTCGACGCAGAGGCAACAACAGCGGCCGGAGGGGACGATCATCTTGATGGTGGCACGGCGGCCGGTGCTGCGGCCTTCCCCTCACTGCTGCGCTCTCATTGATCGGATTAGAATGCGTCTAGCCACTTCACATTGGTGGCTGCCTCCTATTTTATATTGTGCAGTGTGAGAGGGGGCCTAACAGCCCAATCGACTGGATTACCCCCAATCAGGGTACTTAATGGGTCGTACTCGGTCTTCTTGACCAAGCCCGGTTGGAGATCAATCTAACACTTTGCTCCTCAGCAAGCAGTCCTCACCTAGGCGCACAAACAGCTTCAAATTTGAATCATTTTGGATCCGTATTCCAGGATTTATGGACACTGTCAAACAAGCATGGGAAACATCAGTGCCTGGCCATTCTGCACTCACGGTCCTTAGCAAGAAACTCAGACATACGGCAAAGGCTCTGCAGGTATGGAGCCGAAGTATTTTGGGGCAAGCAAGGATACATTTACATATGGAGAATGAAGTTATATTTCGTTTGTACGCTGCCCAGGAGGATCGTCTGCTCACTCCGGAAGAGATTCATTTACACAAAGATTTGAAAGCACGAGTGCTAGGCTTGGCTGCGGTGGAGAGGGCCCGACGCTGACAGGCTTCGCGCTTGGTTTGGCTCAAGGAGGGGGATGCTTGTACACGTTTTTTCATCTCTGAGCGAATGCTTGAAGAAGGGAACTATATATACCCAAGCTAAGGACTCCTGATGATCGCTATGTCTGGACGCATGTGTAGTAACTTAATCTGTAAGGATAAACATCAAACGTCTAGCCTAATCACCATTGTGCACTCTATGATCATGATTAAGGGGGCGGGTTAGCCAAACTTACATGATGAAGAGCCGTCGGCCATCTTCCTCTCTTAGAACTCGGATCTTCCCACCGCGATGCTCTTCTTTTTGACCGGTTGTTGGCGTTCGTGATTAGGGAGTGATAATTTGTTAATCGTGTGTGTTTTCCTCCACTAATCCCGTTTTTATAGAGCACATTGTAGGGGACCGAGTCCAGTTGGTTTTGAAACGCCTCCGATCGTGGTGTACGTTACGGGAGACCCGGTATTACCGGTCTCTTTCCTTTTCCTTTTTTTCCTTTTCCTTTTCCTTTTCATTTTTACTTTTTGCTTTTTTCTCCTTTTTTTTATCTCAGGTAAACCGAGATCAATCTAACAGCATGAACAGAAGGAAGAAGAGCTACACAATCACTACCAAAGATTGCTGGGAATCAGAATGCCTCGTGGTGCCACAGTCAACTGGGACATGCTTGATTTACCTAGGCTGCCCGATAACCAGTTGGCTGCACCGTTTACAGAGGCCAAGATCTGGCAAGCAATAGTCGACACACCGGCAGAGAAGGCACCCGGCCCGGACGGCTTAATGGACAATTCTACAGATCTTGTTGGCAAATTATTAAGGTTGATATCCTTGCTGCCTTTCAAAGTTTCTACAACCAACACACAGGCTCCATGCACCAGTTGAACAGTGCCCAGATCACCTTAATTCCAAAGCAACCGGCAGCAGAGTCGCCCTCAGATTTTAGGTCGATCAGTCTTATTCATGGTAGCAGAAAGGAATGGGCTCCTATCTCCCATTTCAGAGTGGGCAGCAAGGCATCGACTGTCGTTATACGCTGACGACGCGATGTTATTTCAAAACCCGGTCCAGCAAGAGGTCAATCTTGCCATGACCATAATGCAGAACTTTGGTGAGGCTTCAGGTTTGTGGATTAATCCGATGAAGAGCTCAGTTTCTCCAATTTGGTGTTCAGAGCAGGTCCTCGAATCAGCTTGCGGAATTTTGGTGGTACAAAACAATTTGATTAGGGAAAATGATTAGATTGACTAAACAGGCTGTCAAGGAGGATACATATATAGGGGCACAAAACTTAAGGGCCAAGTAACCCTAATACAAAAGGCTAAACTGCCCCTAATACACGTACAGTCTAACACCCCCGCCCCCCGCAGTCCCAACATCTAGCCACGGCAGATGTTAAGACTGGACCGAAACTCGGTGAACACCGTCGAAGGAAGCCCCTTCGTGAAGATGTCGGCGAACTGCGACAACTTCAGAACGTGCAGGACTCGCACCTCCCTGAGAGCCACCCGCTCACGAACGAAGTGAAGATCGATATCCACGTGCTTCGTGCGCTGATGCTGCACCGGGTTGGTGGAGAGGTAGACGGCGCTGACGTTGTCGCAGTAGACCAACGTACTCCGGGCGAGGGGGGAGTGGAACTCCTGAAGCAGCTGCTGAAGCCAGGAGGACTCGGCCATGCCGTTGACCACGGCGCGGTATTCCGCCTCGGCACTCGAGCGGGACACCATGTGCTGCCGCTTCGAGGATCAGGAGACGAGGTTCCCGCCCAAGAAGACGGCGTAGCCGGAGGTGGACCGGCGGGTGTTGGGGCAACCCGCCCAGTCAGCGTCGGTGTAGACGACCAACTCGGAGGCAGAGTCGCGCCGCAGAAGAAGGCTGTAGTCGTGAGTGCCACGCAGGTACCGAAGGATCCGCTTCACCGCCGTGAGATGCGGCTCCCGCGGATCTTGCATATGGAGACACACCTGCTGAACCGCATAGGAGATGTCGGGCCTGGTGAAGGTGAGGTACTACAGGGCACCTGCAAGACTCCTGTAAGTGGTGGGGTCGGTGACCGGGGCGCCGTCGGCCGAAGACATCTTCGCCTGGGTGTCCACGGGAGTGGAGCACGGCTTGCAATCAGCCATGCCCGCTCGCTCGAGGATATCCAGGCAGTACTGGCGCTGGTGGAGGAACAGAGCACCTGGGCGGTGCTCAACCGCAACGCCCAGGAAGTGGTGGAGCTGGCCGAGATCCTTCACCGCGAACTCGTTCTGCAGGGCGGAGATCGTGTGCTGAAGGAGAGCCGGGCTGGACGCCGTGAGGACAATATCGTCCACGTACAGGAGGAGGTAGACAATGTCATCCTCACGCCTGTAGACGAAGAGCGAAGTGTCTGACTTGGCCTCGACAAAGCCGAGCGAGGCCAGGAAGGAGGCGAACCGACTGTACCAAGCCCGAGGCACCTGCTTCAGCCCGTACAGGGACTTGTTCAGTCGGCAGACCATGTCTGGACGAGCTGAATCAACGAACCCTGTCGGCTGACTGCAGTACACCGTCTCAATCAACGTCCCGTGGAGGAAGGCGTTCTTGACATCCAGCTGGTGGACAGGCCAAGAACGCGACAGAGCCAGCGACAGAACGGTGTGAACCGTCGCCGGCTTCACCACCGGACTGAAAGTCTCGTCGTAGTCGACGCCGTGGCGCTGCGTGAAACCGCGAAGCACCCACCGTGCCTTGTACCTCTCAAGAGACCCATCCGCCTTCCTCTTATGCGTGAACACCCACTTTCCTGTGACAACATTGCCACGACCAGGACGGGGAACCAGGTCCCAGGTCCGGTTGGCTAGCAGGGCCACATACTCTTCTTCCATAGCCCAACGCCAGTGAGGGTCGGCGAGGGCGCTACTAACAGAAGAGGGGATAGGCGAGATGGGTGACGAGGCAGGCGACGGGGAGGTCGAGGACGATAGAACGACCCCGAAGAAGCGCTCGACTGGTCGAAGGACGCCGGCGGCCCGTCAAGTCACCATCGGGTGAACGTGATAAGGGTCTCGGTGGAGCAGCGGAGGGTGGTACACCAGATCCGCGGGACGGGAAGAGGACGGATCACCAACCCGCGCTCGCGCTGATAGACGAGAACAGGGTCGGTGTATCGCGGTCCAGGGGCCGCGGGTGGTGCGGCTGACAATGTCGGGGACGCCGTTGTGGCCATCGGGGCCACGCGAGGTGCGACGGACGACGTTGGGGACTCCGTCGGGGACAACGGGGCCGCACGTGGCACGGCGGGCGACGTCGGGGGCGCCGGGGCCGCGTGTGGTGCGGCTGACGATGTCGGGGCCGCGCGAGACGCGACGGACGACGTCGGGGACGCCGTCGGGGACACCGGGGCCGCACGTGACACGGCGGGCGACGTCTGGGACGCCGGGGACGCGCACGGTGCTGCTGACGTCGGGGAAGCCGGGGCCGCGCGTGGCACGGCGGGCGACGTCGAGGACGCCGGGGCCGCGCGTGGCGCAGCGGACGTTGTCGGGGACGCCGGGGCCGCGTGTGGCGCAACGGACGACGTCGGGGCCGTAGGAGGAACGGCCAGTGGTGGCAAGAATGCCGGAGCCGCGGGAGACACGACAGGTGGTGTCTGGGACACCGTGGTCGTGTCCGGGGCAGCTAGAGGAAGACCTGCAGAAGGTAAAAAACAAGGTCGCTGGACAGGAGCGGCCTCAGGATCAGTGGAAAAGAGAGAATACAACTCAGAGACCGAGTCAGAGGAGGACCCAGCGAAAGGGAAGGAGGACTCATCGAACACGACGTGTTGGGAGACCAAGATACGGCGAGTGGTAAGGTCGAGACACCGGTACCCCTTATGGTCAGGGGAGTACCCAAGGAAGACACACCGAGTCGAGTGAGGCGTGAGCTTATGAGGGGCGGTGGCAGAGAGATTAGGGTAGCACGCGCACCCGAAGACTCGAAGGTGGTCGTAGAGAGGAGGGGTGCCAAACAAAGCGAAGTGAGGGGTGGGAGCACTAATCGCCTTAGTAGGATGGCGATTAATTAGGTAGGTGGCGGTGTGAAGCGCCACCGCCTAGTAACGAGCAGGGGTAGAAGCCTGAAGCATCAGGGAGCGCATGACATTGTTGGTGGTCCGAATCATGCGCTCAGCCTTGCCGTTCTAGGGGGAAGTGTACGGGCAAGATATGCGCAACTGAACACCGCGAGAAAGCAGAAAGTCACGGAACGCAGAGTTGTCAAACTCGCGCCCGTTATCGCACTGGACCGCATGATCATGCGCCCAAACTAGGTGGACACCCAAGCGAAGAAGTGAGAAAGACTGCCGAACGTATCAGACTTCTGTCGCAAGGGAAAAGTCCACGAATAGTGCAAAAAATCATCAACGACCACCAAGTAATACTTATATCCAGAAACACTGAGAACAGGTGAAGTCCAAAGATCACAGTGAATCAAATCAAAGATGCGCTCGACACGAGTGACAGAATGCGGAAAAGGAAGTCGAACGTGGCGACCCAACTGACAAGCATGGCAAAGAGACTCATGAGTACCCCGAGTACACGGAATCACTGAACTAGCAGACAACTTCGACATAGCATCAACACCAGGGTGGCCAAGCCGACGATGCCAAATGGTCGAAGAAGTTGTCGTAGTCAGGGCAAGAGGCGGAGCGGAAGCAGGAAGACGCATCGTGTACAGGGGACCTGTACTATCACAACGAAAGAGAATGCATCGAGTAGTAAGATCCTTCACAGTTACACCATAAGGATCAAACTCAAGGGAAACATGGTTGTCAGTAGTAAAACGACGAACGGAAAGAAGGTGTTGAATGATGTTAGGAGCAACAAGAACATCACGTAGCTGAAACGAATCCGGCGAACCCGAGTCACCTACTGAGGTGACTGGAAGAGCCGTCCCATTCCCAACAACGATAGATGAAGGATCAGAGGGACGGGAAGGGCGGGTAGAGGAGAGGATACCGACGTCAGGGGTAGTGTGGTACGAGGCATCGGAGTCCACCACCCAGTCAGGGCCAGACGGCGTGAGACCCCGCAGGTAGACCGACGGTGTAGAACAGGTCACGACATGCCCTGGCGGTGGCGGCGCCGGGAAGGAAGACAACACGCTCGGACCCTCGACGGTGGTGCCAACAGAGTAGGCAAGAGCCGATCCAGGTACATCAGCCGATGGCGGCCGATAAGCACCTCCTAGGGCGGCAGCAGGCCAAGCGGCGCCTTCGTGGGGGGCTGCAGGACCGGCGTCCCAAGGGCGGCTGCAGCTGCTGCGGGCCAGGCAGCAGCGCCGTCATGGGGGGCTGTAGGACCAGCGGCCCAAGGGGCGGCTGCAGCTGCTGCGAGCCAGGTAGTGGCGCCATCGTGGGGTGCTGCAGAGGCGACAACGGCAGGCCAGGCAGCAGCAGCGGCTCGAGGGGTGGCAGCGCTGGGGGCTGCAGAGGCGACGACGGCAGGCCAGGCGGCAGCAGCAGCTCGAGGGGTGGCAGCGCTGGGGGCTGCAGGAGCACCAGCGGCCAGCGGCGGGGTCGCGCCGGCGGGTGGCAGCACGGGTGCTCCAGCGGGCAGCAGCAGGGGTGCGCCGGAGTATGGCAGCAGAGGGGCGCCAGCGTGCAGCGGTAGAAGCACGTCGGGGGGTGGCAGCAGAAGGGCTCCAGAAGGTGGCGGGATTACGCCGCTGTACTGGGTTGGAGGAGCTGTGCCAGCGGGCGCTCCACCGGGTGGCAGCAGAGGAGATGCACAGGCCATCAGGGAGAGAGGAGGTAGCGGCGGCCTGGCGGCGTGGCGCGCGAGAAGGAGGGGGGTGCGGCGGCCAGGCGGCGGGCGGCGCGCAGCGGCCAGGAGAAGGAGGGGGGTGCGGCGTCTTTGCGGCGCGGCGGCCAGGCAGCGGGCGGCGCGTAGCGGTTGGGAGAAGGAGGGGGGTGCGGCATCCTGGCGGCACGGCGGTGGCGTGCGAGAAGGAGGGGCGGCGTGGCGGCTGCGCGGCGGGCGGCGCGCAGCGGCCGGGAGAGAGAAGGGCAGAGAAGAAAGGAGGCTCTGATACCAAATTAGATTAGGGAGAATGATTAGATTGACTAAACAGGCTGTCAAGGAGGATACATATATAGGGGCACAAAACTTAAGTGCCAAGTGACCCTAATACAAAAGGCTAAACTGCCCCTAATACACGTACAGTCTAACAAAAACAACCCTTCTCCATTACTTACCTTGGCCTCCCACCCTCACATTGGGCAGACTACGCATGGTGCACCTACAGCATATCAAAGACAAGGCTTTGGTTCGTCTGGCTGGCTGGCAGGGAAAGCTCCTAACCTTTGGAGGACACTGGGAGATGGTACGGTCGGTGCTAAGCTCTCTACCGACATATGTGCTCACAGCCCTCAAAACACCCAAACGGTTCGTCAAGGAGCTCGATAAAATTCAGCGCCGATTTTATAGGCAGGCACCCAGGACATGTAGGGAGGCAAGTGTAAAGTTGAGTGGAGACGAGTCTGCAGACCATTGGATGGTCACGGGCTTGGTATCACAGATTTGGATCGATTCAATTGAGCACTCAGGTTGAGATGGAAGTGGTTCCAATGGAAATCGACGGATAGATCATGGGCGGGAACAGAGTAGCCCTTGGATCAGATAGACAAAGCACTTTTTGCTGCAGCGACAGTGGTTCAGGTGCACAATGGGAGAACAGCACAGTTTTGGTTATCTAGCTGGCTACATGGCTCCTCTCCGGCATCCTGCTATCCAATATTGTTTCGCCACATCAGATGGAAGAACCGTACAGTCACGGATGCAATTATGCATGGGAATTAGATTAAAGATCTAGCACATGATCTAACAGTGCTCTTGATCCATGACTATGTCTCTCTATGGAGCCTGGTACGTGATAGTGGTTTCGATCCTCTGGACAGCAGGCCAGATGAAATAAGATGGACTTGGACACCTAAGGGTGAGTATTCTGCAAAGTCTGCCTACAAGATGCAATTCGCTGATAGTGTCCACTCATGGTTCCCATTGAAAATCTGGCGACCCTGGGCTCCCCCCGCTGCAAGGTTTTCTTATGGTTGGTTGTGCAAGATCGTCTATGGACTGCAGCACACTTGCAATTAAGAGGTTGGCAAAATCAATACTTCTGCCCTATGTGTATCCGTAACCTAGAGACGACCATACATCTTTTTGTTGAATGTCCATTCACCCATGGCGAGTCGATATTGCTTAGTGGTTCTATGACCTCACCCCCAACAATGTCATGCCAGAAGCCAAGGTTGCTAGCTGTCTCGCCATCCTGATTTGCTGGATCATATGTAAGGAGAGAAACAAACGGATTTTTAACGGGCAGGAGAAGTCGATGGAATGATTAATATCGAAAATGAGCACTACAGAAATCGCGATAATAGAAGACGGCCACAAACCGTCGTCTATAAGGCCCAAACCATCGTCTATAGCTTATTGACGACGGTATACGCTTATAGACGACGGTATACTGCCGTCTACATTTTTTTGTCATCTATAACGCTATTGACGACGGTAACCATCGTCCATAAACGATTTGATGATGGCAAAATTAGCTGTCGTCAATAAGTGACTTCCTCCACGTGGCAGTGGGGAAGCTTATCGTCGACGGTGACAGAGACACCGTCAATGATAAGTTACTGTCACACCCCGGTTTATTCGAAGAACAACCGAGTGAATATCACATGTATGCCAGGATCATTTTCTCATACATGTGATGATAAATAGTGAAGCATCATTTATTACAAGCCAGGTGTCGAAGATAAATAAGTCTTACATTGCATACGTCTCTATGGACGATAAATAGTTCACGACACGTAAACAAAGCAGCAGCGGAAATGTTATTCTTGTGGGCTCCGTCATAGGCATTGCCCGGGGGACTCCATGAACCTAGAATCCTTCTTCGGGTCCGAAGTCTTGGTCATTGAATACCACATCATCCCCTTGACCTGAGCAGCAATTTAAACCAACAAATATGCAAGTTTGAGTACCGTTGGTACTCAGCAAGTGTGGAAAAGTTATGTCATGCATGGCTAGAGCAAGGAGAGGTTGAACTCATGGTTAAAGCACTATGCAATTATTACCTATCACTTTAGCTTATTAAGCACCTACATTACTACACAGGTGAAATGGATCCCAATCTCCCAACCCATCATCAATATCAAGTAACCATAACATCATTTCCAATGTTAAGCTCCCCGCTTAACATCCGCAACTTCCAAAGTCATCATCCTCTAATCATGAATAAGTCCAAGCCGCTCTTGACCGTGAGCATGGCTGTCATGACAGTTTTGACTCTGCAGAGTTTGCACCACTGTACCCACATGTAGTGATTTCATCCCCTGTTGTCGGGTGGACTAAAAGAACCTCCATTATGCCAGTGGCCGCGAACCACATTCACACTTCCCAGGTGTGTAGCCAGGAGATCACTACGAAGCCTTTACAAAGGGATTCCCGACGAGCATGGGCCCACTGAGGTTTCACCCCTAACAGCATACAAGAGGCTCCAACCCCGCTGCAGTGGCCCCCTCTTGATCCTTGCGGTTCATATGGTAGTCCAGCTGACACCTATTCCCCGCACCATCCAACACACCCATACTACGCCGGGGATACACCTAATTAATTGGCCAAGCTACCCCATCTCAGCATGTGGTTGGCACGGTAAAGCCATGTTACATGCTCCATGAACCGGTCCTTAGGATCCAGGCAAGTACTAAACACAAACCCGAGTCTCGTGCACCCAGCACCAACCAAATCATACAACTTGCCTCGATCCCTACCTCTACATAACTCATAACATCTCATTCAAGAGTAAAGTAAATAAATTGATGATCTCATATCCCAATTATCCCATTCTAAGCATGGCTAAGCATAAGCATATAAATAAATGACATGATAAAATAAATCCCAACCCAAGCTACAAGGAAACAAGGTAATGCAATTCTAGGGAAAGTTCCTAGCATGGGTTTCATATTTCAATTGACAATGCAAATAATTCTATCTACACATCCTAGTATAGGATCAAAGTGGTCAAGGACACTTGCCTTCTTCCTGCTGCTCTGGGAATGGACAGTCTTGGTCTTGGAAGGGGAGAACTTGCTCTGGGGCAGGTTCTACTCATGCCAATACACATAGCAAAAGAAAACAACAATCCATAAGCCATAGTTCACACTTTCACTCATGCAAACCACACATACATACATATGGGAGTCATTCACATTACTAAGTGTTGTGGTTATCCTAGATGTGTTGATTTTTGGCCTACATGTAATTTTAAACATATGTATATGATTTCTAACTTTTGTATTCAGATTTCTGTTTGCACACTATTTATGAATTTCCAATTTGAACAAATTCTTTATATTCAAGTAATACACTTCTTAGCTACCAAGTTTGCATGAAAGGTAATTTCCTACTCCAAATAGGTTTTCATATCTTCTACCAAATCCTAAAATGAAGTTTTTGGATTTAGAGACTTCATTTATCATTTTCTAATTATGCATACCCATTTTCCTATATTTTTCAGATTTATTTTCTATGCCTAAAAGTGAGTTTTAATATTAAATAGTAGGGCATATCATCTAAACAGAATAGGTTCTGATCTAAAATGTTAAATAATATATTTTTGAACTTCTCTTCTGATGTGAACTAATTTAAATTTATTTTATCAGTTTTCTGAATTATTTCCTAGCCTAAAAATGTGTTTCTAGAGCTAATAAATATGAACAACACTTAAGCAAATTTCATTTCAGCCTAAAATCTATTTTTAGTTCATTCTATAGTTTTAAAAGTGCAAGGAGAGTTTAGATTTGAATTTGCACATGTGTTTGCCTTACCTTTTAAATTTCAATCCTAGTCACATATTCAAATTTCTGAATTTAACATCATATAGGGTCAAAATGGTAAATTCACCCTACTGCAGGGTCTAATTTACTATTTCCTAAATTTCCAGGGGTCTAACTACACATAACAGAGGGGTTTTCCTAATTTTTATTAAGTCCAGGGGCTAAAACTGATTTTTAAATGAATTTACACGAATTTCTGAAGTTCCAGGGGCTAGATCAGAAGTTTCCGGGGCTAGCTCGTGTTTTCCGAGATCTCCAGGGGGTAGCGCGTAAGGATCCCGACTTTTATAATGCGGGGCTGATGTGGACCGTCCGATTTAAAATAGACGGCTGAGATTATAACGCGAAGCGGTACGGGTTAGATCTAATAGGAACCGCACGATTTAAAATGGACGGGCCTCAGGGGGCCACGTCGCCATGGCCGTGCGCGGGCGGCGCTGCCTGATGGCGCGCGGCGGCGGGAGGCGGCGATCTCGCCGGAGATCTTCGGATTTTCGTCTTTACCTCCTAAAACTTGGATTTCATGGCATAGAACGGTAGAGGGGAGGTCGGGGATCTCACCTCGGGGTTTTTCTTGAGCTCGGAGGCCCTGGAAGGTGGTCGGCGGCGAGGTCCGAGATGGAATCACGGCGGTGCTTGCCGGGGCTGCGTCTAGGGTGCAAAACACCGGGTTTTCTTCACCTGCGTGACTCCCCGAAGGTGGTGGAACATGATCGGCGCGTTAGATCAGAAAACCCGAGCAAGGATCGAAAGAAAACGGTGATCGAAGCTTCGGTTCTCACCGGAGAGAAAAGTGGAGCGCGCTGGGGATTTCGGAAAGTTTCTTTGCGGGGATTTTACGAGGAGAGGCGGCGGAGGATCAGTTTGGTTAAATAGCAGCGTCCGGGGCCGAAGATCGGGCTGGTGGCGCGGGTTTTCGGAGGTGGTTTGGATTCGGGTGCGGGGAAGAGTCTGGTCTGTTGGCGCGCGCGGGAGGTAGGAGATGACACGCGGGCCCCTCGTGTCAGTGAGAGGAAGAGAGGGGCGCGGGTTTGGGCTGGCGCGGGGAGATAGTGGGCCGGCTGGCGGGTTTCGGCCCACTGGCCGGCTGGGGTTTTCTTTTTTCTTTTTCTTTTTCTTTTTCCTTTTCTTTTCTGTTTTGATTTGAATTTGAATTCCAGTTTGAATTTAAATTTCTGCACCACATGCAATACGTCCAAAAATTTTTAAATTCCCCTCTTTAGCAGATTTTGGGGTGTTACAGCTCTACCCCCCTTAAAAGAAATCTCGTCCTCGAAATTGGTGGTTCTAGGAAAACAATTCCGGAAACTGTGCCTTAAGCTCGTCTTCTCGCTCCCATGTGGCTTCCTCTTCCGAGTGATGCTTCCACTGCACCTTGCACATCCGAATTCTTTTATTTCTTGTGAGGCGTTCCATTGTCTCCAAAGCCTTGACCGGTTGCTCGACATAAGACAGATCCTCTCCTACGTCAACCTCATTCATGGGTAACACCTCTTCAGGCGTCCTTAGACATTTCTTGAGCTGTGACACATGGAATACATCGTGCACATCCGGTAGGCGAGCCGGTAACTCAAGTTGATATGCCACTTCGCCTTTCCTCTCTAGGATCTGAAAGGGTCCGATGTATCGAGGTGATAACTTCCCTTTCACCTTGAACCGACGAAGTCCTCGGATAGGGGACACCTTGAGATAAACATAGTCCCCCACGTTTAAAACGAGCTCTCTTCTCCGTACATCGGCATAGCTCTTTTGTCGTGTTTGTGCTATCCTCAAGTTGTTGCGGATTTCCCTCACTTTCGCCTTGGCTTCTTGTAGTACCTCGGGCCCAAACACTTTACTTTCCCCTGTTTGGTTCCAAAATAGTGGAGTTCTGCACTTCCTCCCATACAAAGCCTCAAATGGTGACATCTTCATACTAGCCTGATAGCTGTTGTTATAGGAGAACTCCGCATACGGTAAGTTCTTATCCCAACTCCTATTGTTCTTGAGCGCACACGCTCTCAGCATATCTTCAAGGATCTGATTGGTTCTTTCCGTCTACCCGTCTGTCTGGGGGTGATAGACAGAACTAAAATTTAGATGAGTTCCCATGGTTTCATGCAACTTCGGCCAGAACCTTGAGGTGAACTATGTCCCTAGATCTGACGCTATCTTCTTTGGCACTCCATGGAAGCACACGATCCTTGACATGTACAATTCTGCCAATTTGGAACCGTTGTAGCTTTCTTTCACGGGATGAAATGAGCTACCTTGGTTAGCTGTCGATGATGACCCATATCAAATCGTATCCTGATTGGGTCCTGGGTAGTCCCACTATGAAGTCCATACCTATTTCTTCCCATTTCCATTCAGGCACCTTGAGTGGTTGCAATAATCCCGCGGGTCGTTGATGTTCTGCTTTCACCAACTGACATGTGTCACATAGGGCAACATGTTCCGCGACATCTCGCTTCATGCCATACCACCAATATCTGCTCTTGAGGTCATGATACATCTTCGTACTTCCAGGATGAATGAATTGTCGGAATCATGAGCCTCCTTCAAAATCAATTCACGGATCTCCTTCACTTCAGGCACACAGATTCTTTTCCCGTGCCATACCGTTCCTTGTTCATCCTCTCTAAACCCAGGGGCTTTATTATCCTTGATGAGTTCTCTAATCTCTTGTATCTTCTCATCATTCTTCTGACCGTTGCGTATATCTTGCTCTAATGTGGAGTCCACTTCCATGGCGATGGCTTCACCACTATTCACCAGACATAGATTGAGTTTTATAACCTCTTCCTTCAATTTTGTACGCATGTCCTTCAAGCTCAACCTATTGACCTGCAACTTCCGGCTTAAAGCATCTGCCATGACGTTCGCTTTCCCAGGATGGTAGTTGATGCCCGCATCAAAGTCGTTGATTAGCTCTAACCATCTCCTTTGTCTGAGGTTGAGATCTGGCTGTGTGAAAATGTACTTTAGGCTCTTATGATCCGTATATATCTCTGTCCTTTTCCGCATCAAGTAATGCGGTCAGATCTTCAATGCGTGTACCACTGCGGCTAGCTCTAGGTCATGTGTAGGATAGTTCTTCTCGTGTTTTCGGAGCTGCCGGGACGCGTAGGCCACAACATGCCCCTCTTGCATGAGAACACATCCCAACCCATTTCAAGAGGCATCGCAGTACACCGAAAAGTTCTTCTGCATATCTTGCATAACTAGCACTGGGGCTGTTGTCAATCTTTTCTTCAGCTCTTGAAAACTCGTCTCACACTGCGGTGTCCAGGTGAATGTGATTCCCTTCTCCAACAATTTGGTGAGGGGTCTCGAAATCTTGGAGAAACCCTCGATAAACCGTCGATAATACCCAACCAATCTTAAGAAGCTTCGAACTTCCCCGACATTTTCAGGAGTCTTCCACTTCTGTACATCCTCGATCTTGGCGGGATCTACGGAGATTCCTCCCTCCGAGATTATATGTCCTAAGAAGGGAACTCTCTTCACCCAAAATTCACACTTGCTCAGCTTGGCATATAGTTGGTGTTCTCTCAGCTTTTGCAACACCAACTTTAAATGCCCCTCATGTTCTTCTTCATCTTTGGAAAAGACGAGAATGTCATCAATAAAAACCACCACAAATTTGTCCAGATATTCCATGAATACCTTGTTCATGAGATACATGAAGTATGCCGGGGCATTAGTTAGCCCGAAAGGCATGACGGTGTATTCATATAGTCCGTACCGAGATACGAAAGCTGTCTTTGGAATATCAGTTTTCCTTATCTTAAGTTGGTGGTATCCCGACCTGAGATCAATTTTCGAGAACACACAAGCTCCCCTCAACTGATCAAACAAGTCTTCAATGCGGGGTAATGGGTACTTGTTCTTGATGGTTACTTCATTCAACGCACGGTAGTCTACGCATAACCTTTGGGTCCGTCCTTCTTGGGCACAAATATCACTGGAGCTCCCCATGGTGAGGAACTAGGACGAATGTACCCCTTCTCTGTCAATACTCTCAAATGTTCCTTGAGTTCTTCTAGCTGTTTGGAGTCCATCCGATAGGGTCTCTTGTATATCGGAGCTGTTCCAGACACTAGCTCAATCGCGAATTCCACTTCATAATCGGGGGGTATACCTGGCAACTCCTCCGGAAAAACATCTGGATATTCCCTGATGATCCTGATCTCCTCCACTTCCACCTCAACTTGATTGAGTTTAATGTCCCTCCTAGGCTCTTGTATGGTCATGAACTTTACTCTTGTGCCACTAGGGTGAGTTAGTTCCACCGTTCTTGTCGAACAATGGATGATTCCTTTATGTTTGGTCAACCAATCCATACCCAAAATAATATCTATCCCTTGTGAATCTATCACTATGAGGTTGGCAGTAAATACTACCCCATTAATGTCCAGATTCACCTTGGGACACACTTGTCTTGTCCTTATCTCTCCCCCTGGAGAGTTTACTGCTAGCAATGAACGAGTGGGTGGCACCAGAATCAAACAACAGGGTTGCAATGTGTAAATTGGTAGGAAACTTACCAATTACCACGTCAGGTGCCTCTTGCGCTTCCTCCATGGTCACGTGGTTCACCCGTCCTCGCATCACATTCTGCTGTTGTGGCTGCATGGGCTTCTTCTTTGAGCACTTATGGGCGTAGTGCCCCACTTCACCACAGTTGAAGCATTGCACCCCAACCTTAGGTGCCTGGCCTTTGTTGTCTTGGGGTTGGTTCGGTGGTCCTTGTACTGCTGGTCGAGGTTGATATGTGGGGCGAGGCTGTTGTACAAACTGACGTTGTGGCTGTGCTGGTTCTGACGGAGGCCTGAAATTCGGGTTGTACCCTCTCGGTGCTGAGTAGGGTACCACAGCACGGCTCGTCTGCCCTGCGGGTGGCTGCACCAGTCGTGGGCGTGTGTTGCTACCCGAGGCTTGGTGTGACCATCCCACCTTCCTCTTGTTTTCATTTTCCAAGGCCTTCAGCTTCCTCTCCACAACAAATGCTACGTCTACCATCTTTTGGAAGCTTTCATACTCGTTGGAGGACATTGCACATTGCATCTCCGCAGTAAGTCCTTCCACAAAGCAGTCCTGTTTCTGCTCATCAGTTTCAATGTTCCGTGGTGCATAACGGGATAGTTGGGTGAACTTAGTGAGGTATTCCCTCACTGTCATGTTTCCTTGCTGCAGTCCCAAGAACTCCTTCCTCTTGTTTTTGAGTTCACCCCTTGGTATGTAATGGTTGCGGAAACTGCGCTTGAACTCTTCCCAAGTAATGTTCTCGGGGTCATGGTGGGCTGCCACGTAGGCGGTCCACCAATCAGCAGCGGGTCCATGCAATTGGTGAGAGGCAAACAGCACCCTCTCATACCCTTGGAATTGTATGATCCTCATCTTGCTCTCGATGGTCTTTAGCCAGTCATCTGCCTCCAGAGGTTCAGCAGCACTTGCAAACTTTGGAGGTTGAGTTCCTAGAAACTCACTCAACCTTGGTTGGCGTGGTGCAGCTTGTGGGGGTGGAGCTTGGTGCAAGTTGGCCACCACTTGAGTTAGGCTCTGGATGAGCTGATTCTGATTTTCAAGCATTTGGTGGATGGGATCAGCTCCTTCATGGCGACCACCCCTGTCTTGTCCTCCAGAAAGATGAGGGTTGCCGGCCTCATCGTTGTTGTTGGCGGGGTTGGCACCACGACCCTTTCCTCTTCCGGCCATCTATCATGATCAACCAAATGTCAATTTAAAGCAATACATATTAACTTCCCAATTTGCTTGTTTAAACTTAAACTTTTGAGGACTTATTATATTTACATTTTTTGAGGGTTTCACGTCTCACGCGAAAATAAATGCACTCTTAATTCATAGGGGTTCACACATCAAAGCAAAACAACCTGAAGACGAGGTTGTGGACAAATGCCCATGGCTTCCACAACTCACGTCACACACCAAACATTAACACACCATTAACTAAGGTATTGACTCGCCTACTCGATAACCTGCTGAACTATGGGAAAGGACTCTACACGACTCGTATCACTGAGCTAGCTCCTCGGGGTCTTCCTCATTATTGTGGCTGCCCTCTGACTCTGCTTTGGGTGGGGAAGCTGCTGGTGGAGAAGTGCGGCGGCGCCTGCACGCCCGGCGATCTGGGGAGTCAGTAGTCCATGTGTCATTCACGGTGACACACAGTTCATTCCCATCTCCTCTTTCTCTCGCCCTCAAGCTGGCGCGAAGCAATGCCTCAGCCTCCTTCAGGGTGTCACGAACATCCTGAAGCTCCTGCCGACACTCCTGCAGTCGAGTGCTGAGCATAGCAGCATCCTCCAAGCACAGGTCCATGTGCTCATGGGAAGTCCCCTGCTGCACTGGCGGATACTTGTATTCAGCGGTACCACTCTCACGCTGGAGGACATACATGTACTCAGTCCTGTCCAGGTGACGACGGTAGATGTAACTTTGGCAGGTGATGGCCTCCCAGGTGACATCCTTCTCGGCATCGACCTGTGTCGCTCGACAAGCTGGAGAACGGTGGATCTTGAGCAGCTGATTTTCATGGATAAACCTCATTTCTGAACTCCATTCTTCCCGCTTCTCACGAATGGTCCGGGTGGAGCTGTAGTGTATGATTAGCTTGCCCGTATTGCCGGCAGTGTGGAGCATACGCCGTAGACGGCGCAACAAGCCTCCTACTGCCAATTCGTAGGAGTAGTACGTCACCGGACGATTCTCCTCTCTCAGGGCAAGGGCAACTACAGGAACTCTCCCTCCGATGGACTTGCGGGTGGTGCGGATCGTGCGAACCATCTAAAACATAAAGCATTTAAAAATTAAGTTAGATAAGAGTTAAACCAAAAATTGTATTTTGAATAAAAGCTGGGGTAAGATGATTAAAGTGACCCCATTAAATAACACTTTTCAACCCACACCTTTGTAAAATAGTTTTTAAGAAAATAGGGTCCTTAAATATGTCCATTTCTACCTAGGTCCACGTTCCTACGGGCAACCTTGGCTCTGATACCACTTCTGTCACACCCCGGTTTATTCGAAGAACAACCGAGTGAATACCACATGTATGCCAGGATCATTTTCTCATACACGTGATGACAAATAGTGAAGTATCATTTATTACAAGCCAGGTGTCAAAGATAAATAAGTCTTACATAGCATACGTCTCGATGGACGATAAATAGTTCACGACACGTAAAGCAGCAGCGGAAATGTTATTCTTGTGGGCTCCGTCACAGGTGTTGCCTAGGGGACTCCATGAACCTAGAATCCTTCTTCGGGTCCGAAGTCTTGGTCATTGAACACCACGTCATCCCCTTGACCTGAGCAGCAATTTAAACCAACAAATATGCAAGTTTGAGTACCGTTGGTACTCAGCAAGTGTGGAAAAGTTATGTCATGCATGGCTAGAGCAAGGAGAGGTTGACCTCATGGTTAAAGCACTACACAATTATTACCTATCACCTTAGCTTATTAAGAACCTACATTACTACACAGGTGAAGTGGATCCCAATCTCCCAACCCATCATCAATATCAAGTAACCATAACATCATTTCCAATGTTAAGCTCCCCGCTTAACATCCACAACTTCCAAAGTCATCATCCTCTAATCATGAATAAGTCCAAGCCGCTCTTGACCGTGAGCACGGCTGTCACGATAGTTTTGACTCTGCAGAGTTTGCACCACTGTACCCACATGTAGTGATTTCATCCCCCGTTGCCGGGTGGGCTAAAAGAACCTCTATTATGCCAGTGGCCGCGAACCACATTCACACTTCCCAGGTGTGTAGCCAGGAGATCACTACGAAGCCTTTACAAAGGGATTCCCGACGAGCATGGGCCCACTGAGGTTTCACCCTTAACAGTATACAAGAGGCTCCAACCCCGCTGCAGTGGCCCCCTCTTGAGCCTTGCGGTTCATATGGTAGTCCAGCTGACACCTATTCCCCGCACCATCCAACACACCCATACTATGCCGGGGATACACCTAATTAATTGGCCAAGCTGCCCCATCTCAGCATGTGGTTGACACGGTAAAGCCAGGTTACATGCTCCATGAACCGGTCCTTAGGATCCAGGCAAGTACTAAACACAAACCCAAGTCTCGTGCACCCAGCACCAACCAAATCATCCAACTTGCCTCGATCCCTACCTCTACATAACTCATAACATCTCATTCAAGAGTAAAGTAAATAAATTGACGATCTCATATCCCAATTATCCCATTCTAAGCATGGCTAAGCATAAGCATATAAATAAATGACATGATAAAATAAATCCCAACCCAAGCTACAAGGAAACAAGGTAATGCAATTCTAGGGAAACTTCCTAGCATGGGTTTCATATTTCAATTGACAATGCAAATAATTCTATCTACACATCCTAGTATAGGATCAAAGTGGTCAAGGACACTTGCCTTCTTCCTGCTGCTCTGGGAATGGAAGGGGAGAACTTGCTCTGGGGCAGGTTCTACTCATGCCAATACACATAGCAAAAGAAAACAACAATCCATAAGCCATAGTTCACACTTTCACTCATGCAAACCACACATACATACATATGGGAGTCATTCACATTACTAAGTGTTGTGGTTATCCTAGATGTGTTGATTTTTGGCCTACATGTACTTTTAAACATATGTATGTGATTTCTAACTTTTGTATTCAGATTTCTGTTTGCACACTATATATGAATTTCCAATTTGAACAAATTCTTTATATTCAAGTAATACACTTCTTAGCTACCAAGTTTGCATGAAAGGTAATTTCCTACTCCAAATAGGTTTTCAGATCTTCTACCAAATCCTTAAATGAAGTTTTTGGATTTAGAGACTTCATTTATAATTTTCTAATTATGCATACCCATTTTCCTATATTTTTCAGATTTATTTTCTATGCCTAAAAGTGAGTTTTAATATTAAATAGTAGGGCATATCATCTAAACAGAATAGGTTCTAATCTAAAATATTAAATAATATATTTTTGAACTTCTCCTCTTATGTGAACTAATTTAAAATTTATTTTATCAATTTTCTGAATTATTTCCTAGCCTAAAAATGTGTTTCTAGAGCTAATAAATATGAACAACACTTAAGCAGATTTCATTTCAGCCTAAAATCTATTTTTAGTTCATTCTAAAGTTTTCCAAGTGCTAGGAGAGTTTAGATTTGAATTTGCACATGTGTTTGCCTTACCTTTTAAATTTAAATCCTAGTCACATATTCAAATTTCTGAATTTAACATCATATAGCGTCAAAAAGGTAAATTCACCCTACTGCAGGGTCTAATTTACTATTTCCTAAATTTCCAGGGTCTAACTACACATAACATAGGGGTTTTCTTAATTTTTATTAAGTCTAGGGGCTAAAACTGATTTTTAAATAAATTTACACGAATTTCTGAAGTTCCAGGGGCTAGATCAGAAGTTTCCGGGGCTAGCTCGTGTTTTCCGAGATCCCTAGGGGGTAGCACGTAAGAATTCCGGCTTTTATAACGCGGGGCTGATGTGGACCGTCCGATTTAAAATAGACGGCTGAGATTATAACGCGAAGCGGTACGGGTTAGATCTAATAGGAACCGCACGATCTAAATTGGACGGGCCTCAGGGGGCCACGTCGCCCTGGCCGTGCGCGAGCGGCGCTGCCCGGCGGCGCGTGGCGGCGGGAGGCGGCGATCTCGCTGGAGATCTTCGGATTTTCGTCTATACCTCCTAAAACTTGGATTTCATGGCATAGAACGGTAGAGGGGAGGTCGGGGATCTCACCTCGGGGTTTTTCTTGAGCTCGGAGGCCCTGGAAGGTGGTCGGCGGCGAGGTCCGAGATGGAATCGCGGCGGTGCTTGCTGGAGCTGCGTCTAGGGTGCAAAACACCGGGTTTTCTTCACCTGCGTGACTCCCTGAAGGCGATGGAACATGATCAGCGTGTTAGATCAGAAAACCCGAGCAAGGATCGAAAGAAAACAGTGATCGAAGCTTCGGTTCTCACCGGAGAGAAAAGTGGAGCGCGCTGGGGAATTCGACGAGTTTCTTTGCAGGAATTTCACGAGGAGAGGCGGCGGAGGATTGGTTTGGTTAAATAGCAGCGTCCGGGGCCGAAGATCGGGCTGGTGGCGCGGGTTTTCGGAGGTGGTTTGGATTCGGGTGCGGGGAAGAGTCCGGTCTGTTGGTGCGCGGGGGAGGTAGGAGATGACACGCGGGCCCGCGTATCAGTGAGAGGAAGAGAGGGGCGCGGGTTTGGGCTGGCACGGGGAGATAGTGGGCCGGCTGGCGGGTTTCGGCCCACTGGCCGACTGGGGTTTTCTTTTTTTTTTTCTTTTTCCTTTTCCTTTCTGTTTTGATTTGAATTTGAATTCCTGTTTGAATTTAAATTTCTGCACCACATGCAATACGCCCAAAAATTTTTAAATTCCCCTCTTTAGCAGATTTTGGGGTGTTACAGTTACAGTATCATCGACGATAGAAGGGCACTGTCGTCGATACTGGACACTTATCATCGATGGTGTCCTTGTCACCGTCGACGATAACTTGCCAGTATCGTCGACGACCTCCAGATAAACGTCGTCGATAATTTTTGAAGTTTTTTTTAAAACAGAAAATGCAGCCCTAGCTTCGAGGCCAGCCCTGGCTCGATGACCAGATCACAGAGACAGAAAAACATGATAGAAACATGCATATATATATATATATATATCACATGGCACCACAAAATACATCACACAATATATTATTGCATAATTCTTCATACAAGTCTCACACCGCACATAGTCCACATCACACAACCCCAGTTTGAGAGAGGAGGGAACTCAGCTCACAAGTATGAGGCTCGGCTGACCTGACTAAGAGACGCTACCCCATCCGCTGCCACCGGAGTTCGGAAAGTCGTCCTCCTACAGTCGTCCAAGCATCTGAGGCGACGGAGTTTGATCCTCCGTTCCCGACGCCTGTGAAGTGCAAGTGTGGTTAGACATGTTACAAGAAAATACATATTTTACTAAATTTGAACAAGTTTAACTAGTGCAAGTGTGATTTACTAAGTTTGTACCTGGGCTACCGGCGGCATCGGCGGCAGCTGTATCGCTGGCGACACCCATTACGGAAAGACAACCGCCTGTCCTACACTCATAGCCTGCAAACACAAAGTAAATCATTATACATGTCATTTATATGTAAAAAATGTTAAGTACAACATCTAGAATAGATTACCTGCATGGCAGCTTACATCTGTAACATGAACGAGTTTTGATACTCGTCCCTAACCCTTTGCGCCTTGTCCCTAGCCCTGATCTCAGCTGCCCGCGCCTCGTCCCTAGCCCTGAGCGCTTCTTGTGTCCTCTGGAGCTCCTCTCGCAGACTCTAGAGCTCCAGATCTCGACTAGCATGGCTGCTGCTAGACCCACCCTGAAGCGATGAAGAGACTCTTGAGGAAGCTCGCGCCTGTCTCGAGTCGACCACTCCATCGAAGATGGCTAACCTGCACAAATGAAGTAAGATTATTAAATTTTATATCTCGAAGTTCGTAACAGTAAATAAAAAATTACAAAGCTCACCGTCCGTGAGGTTTACCACCACCGCTTGCATATGCGGCTTCGGGGACGATTGGCGCGCTCTGCCAATCGAACTCTTCGCCTCGAAGCCTCCGCGCCTCCTCCCCGTACCTTGCCTGCAAAAACCAGAAAAATAAAGTCATTAGTACTATTAAAGAGAATTCAATAAAGGTGAAAAAAATTAACTCACCAAAGTCCCTGTCGTCGTCTGAGAAGACAGCTGGTCAGGCTGCGACGGGTCACTTTCCAAGTGACCCCTCTTCCACATCTCGATAGGTGCCGGCTGCTGACCGCTCTCGTGCTCCTATCGATACATGTTAGCACAATGAAGATTATAAAATTACTTAATAGAATGCTTATAGCACTTACCATCCGTTTAGCGAGGCGTATGTAGCCGTCCCCACCCAAACGATGTTTCCCGCCTGTCCCTCTACTCTCTCGACGGGTTTTAGAAACTGACTTGAATCCCTCGCTCGCCCAAAGAGCACACAGGACACGGTACGTGTCCGGACAGCTGTCAAGCCACGCCACGCTACGCCGACCTGCACACATTTATTATTGAATGAAAACATTGATCACGATCAGATAATGAAGCAAAGTAAACTAAAAACTTTACCTCTGCGTACTGCGCCTCCGTCAAGTACGTGTCGCCCGATTCCTTCCCCGGCTCACCCTCGTCTGGATTTAACTTGAAATACGCGTTTGTAGCTTGAATGTGAGCCGTAGATAGTGACTGTGTCACGATCTTCCTAGCGCAGTTATGGAAGACAAGACGACCGTGATCCGCCTGCTTGGACTTGTACTCCAAACGATACCGTACCTGAAAAAAGAAATATATAACCAAATATATGTAACTTATAATAAATTTTTATTACACAAATATTATTCACACTTACCATGAAGTCGTGCCAAACAACCTTCTGGTGGTTGCCGTGAAGAACGTCCTGGGCCCTATAGTAGTCGTCCCAAGACGTGGCAGCGCGTCCGTTCACTACACCAGGGTAGTGCAACCGGACAAGACGGCCGAAGACACCGTTCACTAGCGCGTGGTGTCCCTGGCCCATGAACGAAGCATCCTCCCAAGTCCTGATACATGATTCTCAATTAGTATACATATAAGGCTAAAAGTATCTAAATTGAATTGTTAGACATTTACTTACCTATCGCCAACCGGACGAATAATGACCCGATTGTTTGGGTCTGCAGGAGCTGGAGGAGGAGCCATGTAGTGGCTCCTCCTAGTCCACCGCTGTGGAACCGGCTCCGAACAAGAAGGCTCCGAAGAAGGGTGCTCCAAAGGAGGCTCTGAAGAAAGAGGCTCCGAAGAAGGAGGCTCTGAAGAAGGAGGCACCGTAGCCTCTGTGTCCTCGGACGTAGAGTCGTCCTGACAATTTTAAAGATTCATATTATAGAATAAAGAATTACTTATATCATTTATTTAATTAAATGTTCTTTACCTGTCGTGACCGCTGTACAGAACCAGGTCGGGCCATGCCCGACCGGGTCGGCCTGAAACCCCTTTATGTCCATATATTAAATAATAACAACGAATAAACTACTATTTTGAAAGCATAACACCGTCTATTTAACACTACACCCCCTTATCCTGTGCAGTTCTTCAAGTAAAAAGGGGACAGCTATATGGTTATAGCCGTCATACGTATGTTGCGAGTCAAAGAAGCGAGAGTTAGTTCTCGCTTTGAGGAAAGACAGGTCAAAGAAAAAGATTCGAAACAGTGTGCCGGCTACTGTGCACGGGCATCAAAGTCAAAGCATCTCTGCTCTAGGGTCTGCAAGGGCGGGGGCTTGCCGGCGGGGCACGCAACGGCGGCGGGGGCGCAGGGGCGGCGGCGGCCGCCAGGGGCGCAAGGGCCGGCGGCGTCCGGCGAGGGCGCAGGGGCGGCGGCGGGGCACAGGGGCGGTGGCGGCCGGCGGGACCACAAGGGCCGGCGGCGTCCAGCGAGGGCGCAGGGGCGGCGGCGGCCGTCCATGGCGCAGGGGCCAGCAGTGGCCGACGGGGGCGCAGGGGTGAAGGGCTGGCAGCGGGGCGGCCATGGCGCAGGGGCCGCGGTTCGGGCGAGGGCGCAGGGGCAGCGGCGACTGGCAGGGGTGCAGGGGCCGCCAATCGTACAACAGAGACCTCACTACTATACCCAAACAAAGCAGTTAGCAAGAACCCATGGCGAAAGCACAGACAATGGGCGCACTACTGGCCATCGTGGTGGTCCTCGCCGCGTCAGCACAGGTGGCCCACGGCATATGCAACCTCTCCAGAGAGGTCATCCGGTCCTGCCAGCCAGCGGCGGCGACCCACAACCCGACGAACGAACCGTCGGCTGCGTTCTGCTCCGCGCTGGCGGGAGCCAACCTGCCGTGCCTCTGCCAGTACAAGAGCTCCGCCGGCGCTTGGGTGAGGTTCTACAGGATCGACATAAACCGCGCAATGGGGCTGCCGGCCAAGTGTGGCCTTGAGATACCGGCCAACTGCTGATGGCCGTGTGGTCAGCAGTGCCCTGCATGCTGCGTGCATCTCGGTGCATCGAGACATCGTCATGATGCTGTATTATATATAGCTACTAGATTCAATAAATTGAAGCACTTCAAAGACTAGTCTGATCTAGTTGTGCTTCTGTCTAACTTAATGCAAAAACAGATACGAGTATAAGAAACGTATTATGCAAAGTAGGCGTGATTAATATGAATGAACTTCCTTAATTGCAAGCACGTGATAGTGTATCTGTGGAGCAGCCGTTAATGGATATATCTACCCATACAAGTATTGGCTTGCAATCTGGTCTAGTTTTCGGAAAATAACACTTCCAGGGCAATTTCATGGGTACACCAATTATTATAAGAAAATAATAGTCCAGCAACAGTTTCATCAAAGGGTTCAGCTTGTCCTCACATCATTATGCAACGAAATGCGGATACAATTAGTCCAGGTATAAACTAGAATTCACAGTGACAATGCGTATATATATACTATTGATTCAAGTTTGAACTAGAATTTCCCATATTTGAATTTGTTCAGCACTTCACACACGTAATATATATCCACAGTTTTGCAGAGGCGGGGTATTGCCGGCGGCGTCTGGCGAGGGCGCAGGAGTGGCGGCGGGGGCGCAGGGGCTGGCGGCGAGGGTGCAGGGGTGGTGGCGTCCTGCGGGACAACAATGGCCTGCGGCGTCCGGCGAGGGCGCATGGGCGGCGGCGGCCGGCCATGGCGCAGGGGCCGGCAGTCGCCGACGGGGGCGAAGGGCCGGCAGTGGGGCGGCCATGTCTTAGGGGCCGCGGGTCCGGCGAGGGCGCAGGGGCGGCGGGGCCGGCGGGGCGGCGGCGACCGGCAGGGGTGCAGGGGCCGGCAGTGGCCGGCGGGGCCGTAGGGACCAAGGGTCGGCAGCTAGCGGGTTGGCCATGGCGGGGCCGGCGGGGTGGCGGCGGCCGGCGGGGACGTACGGGCGGCAACAGCCAGCGGGGCATCAGTGGCCGGCGCTGCGGTGGAGGGGAGGAGGGAGGGAGGTGGCCTACTCGTTGGTCGGCGACAACGGTGGGGTCGGCGATCGGCTCCGGCGTCGTCGGCTCTGGCGATGGTCGGCGGTCGGCTCCGGCGGCGGTGGAGGCGTGAGATAGAGCGGCGGAGCGAGTGGGAGAGAGAGCCGCGGTGCTGAGTATATCGGTCCTTAAAGATAACGGTGCGCTCACACCGTCGTCTATAAACCCCGGGCCTTAATTGTCGACGGTGTACCATCGTCTATAAGTCACGAAAACTTATAAACGACGGCCTAGGTTAACCGTTGTCAATAAATGATTAATTGACGACAGTGTTTTCTGGCCATCGTCAATAAGTTTATTGACGACGGCCCCGTCGTCAATAAATCTGGCCGTCATCTATCGTTGCGATTCCTGTAGTGGAGGGACGGAGCTCGCCTCTGGAACCAAGCAGGAGCTACACATCTTGCTAGGATCTTGCTTAGATGCCCCATGGAGCCAGATGTTTTGTATACATGACTCTTGTTTTTGTATTAAATTTATTTTCTGCTTAATATATAACCCTTCTTGGGACTTTCAAAAAAAATACCATCAAAAACTGGAAAGTGCATCTTAGGCATCCAACGGCACATACCTTCTTCAGGTCTTTCTACTCTAGCAATAGCAACACCAAAATTGGACCAAAACTTGTTTGATAAGGGGGTGTTTAATACTTTCGAACCTTGCTGAGAAGTAGACGGTCGTTGCAGCGCTGAAGATGGTGGAGTGGTTGCCTGACTTGCAGTAGAAGTAGCCGGAAGTAGTACTGGTGGAGGTCTGATCACTCCCTTCTCATATCCCGACAGATTACTCCCCAAGGATCACTGTAATTTCCTGGAAACTTGGACTCGTTCCTGTTGCACCAAGATGATCGAAGACATGGTGAGATCAACTTTAGATTGCCAGCATTCAAGTCTGACAAAAATGCAGTGACCGTGGTTTCTAGTGAATTCAATTTTTCAATCAGTTTGACTATAGAATCCAACAAACTCTTCACAGAATTGAACATCTTTGCAACAAGAAAATAGGCTTATGAACCTGGTTTGTAAGAAGCCCTGGTGATCTCCCCTCCAAGTCAACCCAACATCCAACAAGGGTAGTAGATGTTATCGCAACTCGTTCATGTTTGACTTGTTCTAGGCTTGATTTGAGCTTGACTCAAAATCTAAACGAGTCAAACTTGAGCTTGTGTGTAAGCTTGCAAGCCCGACGAGCTTAAGCTCGAGTAGCTCAAGTAAGCTCGCTTGTTATTGTCATCCACAAGTTGCAACCAAATCACTAAGATGATATATGTATATATTCATATTGCTTCTCCACTGAATGATTACCTAGCCATCTAATCCTATTAAAAAGACACATCATGAAATATGATTCTAATATAGCGCTAGCAGCAAATAATGTGTTACGTCGTCCACCTCCCTACTTCACCAGCCGTAAGGCTGAACTCATTGGATTGTATTGGATGTATATGGGACCAATGTCACACCAGGTTTTCTTGAAGACAAACCAAATGATTCTCACATGTATGCCATGATCATTTTCTCATACATGTGGCGACAAATAGTGAAACATCATAAATTACAAGCCAAGTACTTTGTAATAATTATAGTCTTACATAAATGTCTCCAAGGACTATAAAATATTGTTAAGAGTACAACATAAGACAACGCAGCGGAAATAATATCTTGTGGAGCTCCATCACATGCGTTGCCTGGGGGATTCCGCAAGCCTAGTACAAGCCTTCTGGGTCGAAGTCTTCCTCGTTGAACTCCCTGTCTTCATCATGGCCTGAGCAGCAAGTAAAACCAACGAAAAGCAAGCTTGAGTACCAATGGTACTCAACAAGTGTGGGAAAGTAATGATATACAGGCTAGAACAAGGAAATGCTTAACTCATAGTTATTGCACATACACAGTAATTCCTATCACCTTAGCTTATTAAGCACCTATGTTACTACATAAGTGAGGTATTCCCAATCCCAACATCTCTTCATCAATGTTAAGCTACCTGCTTAATATACCCATCTTCTGACTTCATAATCCTCTAATCATGAAGAAGTCCAAGCCACTCTTGACCGTGAGCACGGCTGTCGTGACAATTTTCCAACTCTATAGAGTGTGCACCTCTTTACCCACAAGTAGTAATTTCATCCCCTGTTACTGGGTGGACTAAAGAACCTCCATTTTGCCTGTGGCCACGTACCACGTTCACACTTCCCAGGTGTGTAGCAAGGAGATCATTACAAGGCCTTTACAAAGGGCTTCCCAACGAGCATGGGCCCATTGAGGTTTCACCCCTAACAATATCCAGGAGGCTCCAACCTCCGCTGCAGTGGGCCCCTCTCGAGTCTTGCGGTTCCCAAGGTAGTCCAGCTGACTCCTATTCCCCGCACCTTCCAAACACCCAATTAATTGGCCAAGCTGCCCCATCTCAGCATGTGGTGGCACGGTAAAGCCAGGTTAAATGCTCCATGAATTGGTCCTTAGAACTCAGGGAAGCACTAAACACTAACCCCAATTCTCGTGCACACAGCACCAATCAAAACATCTAGCTTGCCTAAATTCCTATCTCTACCATAATTCATCACATATCATTAATAATAAATAGTCAAGGTTTGCAGTTCATGTCCAAAATATCCCAATTCTAAGCATGACTAAGCATTAAGAACATGATTCATAAACACATTGAGTAATTCCCAACCCAGGCTACAAGGAATAAGACATGAAAAGCTAGGAGAAACATCCTATCATGGGTTTTCGTATTTCATAACTCAATGCAATTAACTCTAGCTAACTTTCCTAGATTAGGTACCAAGTGGTCAAGGACACTTGCCTTCTTCTTGCTGCTCCGGAAAAGGAAAGTCTTGTTCTTGGAAATTGAGAACCGGCTCTGGGGCTGGTTCTACTCGTGCAGGCATATACATAGCGAAACAAACAACGCTCCATAAGAAAATCATTCACATACACACTCATGCAAGTCCAACATGCATATAACATATCTTCACTTTATGCTTCTAATCTAAAATTACTAAAGTCTACATATATGTATTCATTTTAGGTCTCTCATAATAAAATTCTCATTTTTAACCTCATATAATTTTCCTACCAACTTTGGTGTCTGTATGTGCATATATATTGCATTTAAACTTTATTTTTAGCTATGAGGATTGCATAAAAGAGGGTATTTCCTATGTAAAAAGAACTTTATACCTTATTCCTAAACTTCCAAACCCAAATTTCATACTCAAAACCTTCTATGAACATTTCCTAAAGTGTTTATCAATTTTACATATGTTTTAGATTTGTTTTTATGCCTAAGAATGAATTTTCAGAAATAAACAGAATTTAAATTATGTTTTCAGAATTTATTTTCTACCTAAAACCAATTTTCAGATTGTGCTAAAGATATTCTAGGTGCTAAGTCAATTTAAAATGAATTTCACATGATGATTTGCCTTTCCAATGAATTCAAATAAAATTTAAATGACCAAATGCATAAATTAATTATTGTACAAGGTCTAAATCATAAATATCCACTATTGCAGGTCCAAAATCTTATTTTCCACAAAATTCAGGGACCTAAGCATATAAAACAGAAAGTTTTTCCTAATTTTCCCAACTTTCCCGGGGCTAAAACTGGTTTTTATAATAAATTTCCTAATTTCAGAGAACTACAGGGGCTATTTCCCCATTTTCCTACTCCATTCCCTAAATTCAGAGAAGTCCAGGGGCTAAAAACAATATTTACATGGGTTCTCACAGTTTCTTGAAAACCCAGGGATTAGATCAGAAAATCCTAAGGCTAACGCGTGTTTTCCGCAAGCTCGAGGGGGTAGCGCGCAAAACTTCCGGCGGGAATCAGTGCTTTGAATTCTGACCGTCGGATCCCGGATGGATGTTCCAGATTTTAAATAACCGAAGGGGTACGCGGTTCTAATCTCAGCCGTTGCCTGAGATCCGGTGATCCAGCGCGGGCCACGTCGCCCTAGCCGGCGTGATCGTCTGCGCGCGCCGCCGCCCGACGTTCCGCGCCGGCGAGCTCTTCAAAAAATGCATTCTCATGCTAATTCTCGTTGATTCTCGGATCTTTCTTCACAGATCGAAGGAGGGTAGTAGGGGATCTCAGCTCGGCAGTTTTCTTGAACTCGAAGGGTCCAGAAGGCGGTCGGCGACAAGCTTTTGCGACAGCGTTCCTCGGTGCTCGATGGTACGACGATTAGAGCGCAGGTTGTAAAGGTCCCAAAATGTGAATACAAAGAAACATGAGTTTGCACAAATGTTAGAGTCATGTGTATGAAAAAGGGGCTTAGTTGAAACTTTTTCCCACATATGATAACATAGGTGAGATTCTTCTAAATAAACTTAGGGGGCTATTGCATGGATGGACCTAATGTGTATTAAAACCACAGAATTGAAGAGCTCAAGTGAAATGGAAGGGTTTAAAAATCAGAGATGGACTAAAGGTAAATTCAAACTCCAAGTGAGGGAAGGACACAATGAGAAATTCAAAACTGTTGTGTCCAAACTATTATTTGCAGCAGCTAACACAAGGATCAAGTGGCATATTTGGATTCCTTAGGTCCAAATTAGTTGGGAGGCAAAGTTTCATTAATTTTTGAAAAGATTTGCTGCCCATTTTTCCAAAGGGAGTCAAATGTGCAAAGAATTCAAATGAACATTTGAATTTGCATGGAATTTGTCCAAACTTGTCAAATGAGCTCAGTTTCCAATTTTCATACAATTGGGTTGGATAATTGTCAAACTTTGGAGATATTTTGAGGAAAGGGGTACTGAATTGTGGGGCCCACATGTCATTGGGGGAAATGAGTGTGCAAAAGATCTTCAGCTCAGGCGGTGCACGGTCTCTGTTTTTCTCCTCCTCGCGAAGTCATCGCGCCACCGAGACCGCCTCGGTCCTTCTCACCGTGCGACACCGGGGCAAGGCCGACGCCACCTCTCCCTCGCGACCTCTGTGCTGGCGAGCTGGTTTCCCCCCTCCTTATCACGCAGCTCGCGCGTTGTCCTCGGTTCCCACTCTCGCGCGCACAACAGGAACCTCCCGGCGCCGTTTCTCGTTCTGCCTGTTGCAAACCGCGTCGCCCCCTCCACTGCCCGAGTGATCTACGGAAGAAGTGAGCGCCAGCGTGTGCTCTAGCGACCCATCGCTCTACTCCGTGGCGTTGCCGCATCGTTTGATCACAATTTGACGAATTTCACCGGGCACCGAGGCTCACCATCGGGAAACCGAGCTGGTCTCACGTGGACAGCCCCACCGAGAGCTTCTCAGGCCCGAGCTAGAGCGTTGTGCTTCACCATGTAGATACCGAACAACAATTGGCTGACATTTTTACAAAACCTTTGGATTTTACTCGTTTTTGTTACATTCGTAGTGAAATAGGGGTTATGCATCCTCATGGCTTAAATCGAGGGAGAATTTTGAAACTTGGGAAGTCTATGTGTGAATCTGAAATTAAAATAATATGAGCATAGTATTTCATGCATATATGACTTTGTGATTCCTTTTTCATGCTGAAAGTTCTTACTACATTACTCGTGTTATACATTTTGTAGTTTCTACCATGCCTAGTAATTTGAATAATTACTTACACTAAATCTGGTCATGGTCAAACTTTCTTGCTGTTTTGAACTTGTTGCATGCTCACAAGTGCTTTTAATCATAAAGAATTAATCAAGTAATCAACTCACATGTTGAGTTTTTATGTTCAAATAAAAAAATGAGAAAAGATCAAGAGAATATGCATGCATCGCACTTCTTCTTTTGAGATGGCTTATCATTGCACTTAGATATGAACTTGAAAAGAGTTGTGTATGACTAAAACCATGTCCCTAAGCTTTTGACTGTCAAATGACATAGGCTTGGCTTGGTTGGTTAGAATAAGGTTGATGCTGCATATAATCTCTTGTAAATATCATAAGATCAAAATTTGTGGTTTAAATGATAAATAAAATGCAGCAACAAGTGTCATGCTTTCAGGTCTTGAAATAGTTAAGTTTGTGAGATCATGACTTGCTTAAATTAAAAATTACACTTGATCTCTAGCATGGCTTACACTACTTTATGTATCTCATTGATGTGATAGTGTAAGTTACTTGATAGTATGATTTGGATGAGCTTTGTTTTATGTGTATATGTTATAATATGCCCATAACAAATTAAAATTTCTCTTTTGTACCTTGCTGAATACATTGTCAAAGGGAGAGAAATTGATCACACATTGCACACATTCACAAGTGTTTTGGCACGATTCTTCTCAGGGGGAGAATTTTTGATATTTTTGTTTTTCTTCTCATTTTATTTCTGATTTACAAAGGGGGAGAAATTGTTTTCAAAACTTTTCATGTGAATAAGCCAATATTCGGATTTTAAGTGGTGTTGCCAATGCATTCATCAAGGGGGAGATTGTGAGACCTATATGTGCTGAATACATTGGCTTTGACGATAAAAGTTTTGAATACTACTAAAACACCTTTTTAACAAGGTCCGACACTAGGTCCGAGCTCCTGCAAGGTCCGACGATAGGTCCGACGTAAGGTCCGACTTGCTTTGTCTAGGTCTGACTTATTTTGGCTAGGTCCGACTTGTTTTTGCTAGCTCCGGTGCTAGGTCCGACTAGTTTTGGTAAGTTCCGTTCTAGGTCCGACTAAGCTTTAGTAAACTCCGGCGCTAGGTCCGACTAGCTTTGGTAAGCTCCGGTTAGCTTTGGTCACAATTTGACGAATTTCACCGGGCACCGAGGCTCACCATCGGGAAACCGAGCTGGTCTCACGTGGACAGCCCCACCGAGAGCTTCTCAGGCCCGAGCTAGAGCGCCCTCGGATGCGCTGGGAGCCCCTGATGCTCATCCCCGAAGCTCAAGCCATGAGATGAGCTACCAGACTCGAATTTGGGGAAAGATCGCCGTCGGGCACTATCCGACCTTCTGATACGGTAATACCAAATTTGATTGTCCCTCTCATTCTTAGGCCATCAAATCTTGCACACACGAGCTGGGCTAGCCGGCGATCTTTTGCCCTTTTGCAACCAATGCCTGAAAACCATTGTGCACGACGTATTTCACACTTTTTCCACGGCGGTTATGGTGGGGCGGTTCGGGCTCCCGATGAGAGCTAGGTTAGGGCCATTTGCAGGCTGCTTCACCACCCGGACGATCCTCCCTGGCGTCCACTGGTTCTGTAGTGCCGTTCCACCGAGGTCTGGGCAGGCTAGGATGACCGGGCGACGTTGCCGAACCGGTCCAGAGCCGCCGCGCCGTGGCCAGCTAGGTTAGAGCCATCGCCGGCCGGGGAAGAGGGTTCCATTGTGTTCAGCACGTGAAATAAGGCCCTAGCGGCGAGGGAGAGCTCGGGGGATGGCCGGGAGGCCGGAATCCGTCGAACTCCGGCGAGCACGGCGGCGCGCGGGCGCGGGGGCCGGAGGTAGAAGACGACCGGTGGGTCCCGCCCGTCAGCGATGGTTTTTCAAATATTGATCGGCTGTGGCGCAGGGATCTGGTGTGGTGGCGCGGGAAATACCCTGTAGCCTCGTGTGGCTTGCCCCGACGCGTGACACCTGTCCCCGGACCCACAGCCAGTATTTGAACATTTTGGGGAATTTCAGTTTTTAGTTCAAACTTTGAATAGCTACAACTTTGGGTAGGAGAATCCAAAAATTGTGAAACAAATTTCGTTGGATTCCTCTGATAGAGTACTATCCAAATGTAGAACCCAATTTGTATGAAACCCTTTATTTAATTCTGTAAAATTCTTTAAAGCTTTCTAGCAAAAGAATTTTAGAGGGAGTTTGGTTAATCCAAAGATCCTCAAATTTTGCCAGAATAGTCTTTAGGGTATTAGTGAACACCTGTGAAATTCTCAACTCATTTAGAGTTGATTTAGTTAGGTTAATTCTGATTTTAAGTTTCTGTATTCAAATGAATACAGAAAACAATTTCAGGGAATTTCCAAAACTTGGAAATTCAGTTCTAGCTATTCCTTAGCTCCAAAAATGCTAGGAAAATTCATGCAAACTCTATGAGCTATAATTGAAATTATGGTTCACTAATTTTTGCATGAACATGGGTGGGATCTCAGAATTAATTCTTCTTTGCTTAATTGCTTAGAAAATTATTCTGGACAAACCACTCAATGAAAAGTGCTAATTTTTGGTCCAGAGGACTTTCTTGTGACAAGGAACTCACATGAAAATTCTCAGCTCCAGTGGAGCTCTGGATCACCCCTGTGCTTTTAACCTCTTTAGGTGATCAATATAGAAGAGGGGGGGGGAACCATTTAGCATTTAATCATCTGTTTAGATCCAAACCTAAACCACTAGCACCAGTGTTATTTTAAATTCTTAAAAAGAGTTCCAGTTTTTGAAAACTTGTTATTAGGACTTGTAGCAAAGTCTTTACAATTAAACAATATGCATATTCTTCACGTGTAGTATCTACGTGGAGGAGTTGAAATCATCGGAGTAGAAATCAAGGAAGGAGGAAAGAGGTTGATCAAGCACCAAGTGATCTTCACTAACTGCATATATATATAAGTCACCTGCAAAACAAAGGCAAGCCCCGGTTTGCATCAAATTTACAAGTTTTTATTTGTATTCACTTCATACGTCTAGTATTATATTTATTGCATTACGTCTAGATGGTATGAAACTCCAAATGCATGACCCAGAAAACCCTGGAGTTTAATGTAGGGTATGTTATCAATTCATTATAACTGTTGATCTCAACAAAAGTGGATTAAAAGAAGCAAACCTCGTGTGGGCAGATTCCTACTCGTGAACAGGGATTTAGGGGGATCAATCGGAAGAGTTGGGAATTGATCCTCATAGTGGGAATGGAGACCGGGCAGTGGATGGAAGGTCAAGGACGTGGTCCTGTGAGCCTAGTCTATGTCTGAGTCGATTAAGGCCCGTTCTCGTGTGCGGCCCCGCTAGACAAGTTTGAGTTGTGTACCGGATGCATACTGGCTATATGGGACCCAGGAAACCGATGTAACATGTTAACCTGGGTGTCGAGGCATACCTCACCGTCTGATGCCGATGCTGAAAGGATAGAGAAGTCGGCTCTACGAGGGTTTGCCGTAGAGAGACTTAATCCCAGTCGGTGGGACCGGTTCGACATTTGGGTGTCGTGTGAAAGGTGGCCACGTACGACGTCAGTGACGGTTGCTGTGTGCAACGTCGAGTACGGGCGTACGTGTCGTGTCAGCCGGGTGTTTTTGATTGCAATCACCGTCGCTCGCGGTAGTGAGCATACTTGTACACTGAGTCGTGACGTAGTAATAAACCGGGGAAATATTTAATATGCTTCGTGGGTAATCCTCATAATGGAGATGAGGAACGATCAACACTTCACTAAATTTAATTTCCACCTTGGGCTAGAAGCGTCGAGGCAAAGCGTTTCTTGTTTGATTGTGGAGTCTCGACGTTGGTGGCGCAAGGTCTGTATGAGTCTAGGGTATTTCACTAAAGTTACTTTCACCTCGGGCAAGTGACATCGAGATGAAGCGTTTCTTGTTTGATTGTGGGGTCTCGATGTAAGTTGCGCGAGGTCTATAAAAGTTGATTAAATCTGGAAGTAAGGACTCTCCTTTAGCTCAAGCTCATCGTTTAAAAAAATGCTATAATCAGCCCTCTATTTCCATCATATAGAGTTTCATGACTAGGGTGACGGGTCAGTCTTGCTGAGCTTCGTGCTCGCAGATACTGCACAAGTTGTTTTGCAGGAAATAACTGTACGCTGAGATGTACGGGTGCCTAAGGAGATTCGGAACTCTCCGAGTGGTGAACTCAGGGCAACCCCTGCCGCTGCTACTGTGATAGTGTTGCTAGTGAGAAGGTTCTGCGGGCTGGACACCTTCTCTGTTGCTTAGCATAGATATGAGTCGTGAGTTGTAATAGTCTTCCGCTGTAGTTTATTTGAAAAGTATTTGTAAACTTAAAACTTTGTAAGTTTCCGCTTGATTTATGTAATATGATGCTTTATTATGTGTGCTGTTGGGTGCCGCATCGCACGGCACCACCCAATGCGATTCCCGGGCGAGGTATCCCGTTCCCGTGAGTGATCGGGACGGCGGGGTCCTCACAGCGTGGTATCAGAGCCGCATTGGTAATAGCACACGGAATAAGGATTGTATTACGACAAAAACTTAGGATACGATGAGGAAACGATAGTAGGCCCACATAAGGACTATAGTAGTATAGTTACTTAAGGTGGCAGTACTAACATAGTTGTATAATTCTGAAGTTTAATTATGTAACGACGCAACTACGTTCTGGTAAGAATGGTAAGGAACGCCACCGAAAGCGGTTCAATTTCGGTTAGCTCCCCTGACGAGGAAAGTGGTTCAGGGATAGGTCTCACAGCTTGGTGTGAGACGTTAATATGAAACTCTTGAACTCTTCATGTTCCTGAGTTCATATGAAACGCTGATCCCTAGCGTGCATTAGGCAAGTAAGTGGAGACCACATCGCGTGGTCAGTAACGCGAGAGTGTGTTCGTCTGGAAGTAGCCCAGGAGGGCATACGCAGCGCTTGCCATCGGCGTGCCCTGCAGGGCAGTAGGTGGTATCCGTTGGGTTGATAACATTCCCAACCGTGATGACCCGTTGATGACATACTCGGGTTCCCCGTCGTGTGGTGTTGAAACACGATCACGTACCTTGAGACGTGACTTAACTCAAGGACGGCCGTATGACAATGATACGGGCGTTCGTATTTACTTCCAATTATGGAACTGCCTGAAATGAGAAAAACTTTGAGTGCACCACTATTGAGTGTTCTTCTGCAGGTACTAACCACGTATGTATCCCGTGTAGTACACGTGTGCGAGAGACCGTCTTAGTGCCACTGATCATACGTATATGCCGGTATAAGCCGGTTTAGGATTTTCTTTTGGAGAGACAACGTAGTACCGACATTGTTCTTACGGTGCATCGACACCGTACCACACCTAATAACCTCTTCCCTATGAAGAAATGAGTCATGAGCTAACTTTCTACTAAAAATGGAAGTTTGAAACAAATATTAGTTACTGAACTCTTATTTTGAAATAAGATTCAAATGAGAGAGTGTCTAGGTTTCAAAGATTTCAAAAACAGAGTGCTCTGTTTCTAGCAGAAATTCTTGCTGGATTTTTACAGAGCATAACTCTGAGTAGCTTTAACCAATTAAGGTGTATGATACAGTTCTGGAGAGATTTTCAAGTGCTCTACAACTTTCTTGTAGACCTCCAGAGCAAAATCACACGTTAAGTTGGTGAAAAGTCCAGATGGAGGCAAACTGTTCAGAACCAGGACAGTAATAAAGCCTCTCTGAACCTTTCTGTTTTTAAGCCATAACTTCCTGTAGAAACATCCCTAGGAGGCCTTTGGATACTCGTTGGAAAGATATTAAAGTTAACTTTAACTTTGATATTCAACTTGAGTTACGAAAGTGCTTTTAACTGGATCAGAATCTGATCTGTTTGAAGACCAATCAGTCGGCTTGTAAATCCTTGCTGTTGGATACATCAGTTTGCGCTTAAACCATTTTGCTTGCATGTTGAGGTTTCATTATCAGTGTTGCAATACTTTGTTTATGGAATAAATCAAGTGATAGTGTTGAACTGATAATGAACTCGTGCAATTGCAGAATGGTGCGAACTCGTTCCATGAGTGAGGTGGGTGGTTCCAGTGGTGGTGGTGGTGATAACTCTCCACAGCGGGAGCAGCGAGCTCCGCAACAGCAGCCTTCACCAGGACCTTCACCCACGGTCACAATGGCGGACATTCTGGCCGCCATGACGGGTGCAAGCGATGAGCGAACCGACTTGCTCCGCACCCTAGTGATGAATACATCCCGTCAAGGGGGATGTCAAGACGAAGACTTGCGCCAACCGCAACTGAATTCCTATGTTGAGTTCTTGGCAACTCAACCACCGGTTTTCATTGAATCTGAGGATCCTCTGGTGGCGGATAGCTGGATCCGTACCATTGAATCTAAGTTTGGGTTGCTTCAATGCACCGAACATCAGAAGGTTTTATACGCGGCGCAACAACTTCACGGGTCTGCCAGTGCATGGTGGGCAAATCAACTCGCCTCCTTACCAGCTGGACATGACTGTACATGGGCAGAATTCCGGAAGGCATTTCTCGCGTATCATGTTCCGTCCGGGATAATTCAGCGGAAACTCGGGGAGTTCCTGGCCTTAAAACAAGGAGGGAGGGGTGCATACGAGCATTCACGAGTGTTTAACAAGCTGGCGCAGTATGCGCCTCAACATGTGAACACCGAAGCACAAAAGTGTGAATGGTTTTTCCGCAGCCTCAATCCCAAGCTAAAGGAGAGACTCGTTTTAACTGATCGAAAGAACTTCAACGAATTGATGAGTGCTGCCATCATGGTCGAAGATGCTCAGCGGGAAGTTCAGGCTGAGAAAAGAAAGAACCATGTACCACCGGAGAGTAGCAGTAGTGCTCCTCAAAAATACCGGATGGTAGACAGTACCTTGGACTGTCAGCTGATGCAGCCAGCTCGACGACTCCAGCAATATTCCAGTCGATCATCCCAATACTCTGATTTCGGACAGCTGCAACAACGGTATAGGCAGCCACGTTATTCTGCTCCTCAAGTGTTCTTGCCGCAGCAGAATACCACCAATGTCCATGCACAGAGCAACCAGGAACCGGCTGAGAAACCGTGCTTCACGTGCGGGTACTTGGGTCACATCAGCAGAAAGTGTCCAGAAAGGATACGCCACAAAGAAACTACACCAAAGCGGGGTATAAATCAACCCCGTGCTCAGCTTCAAGGAACAGCACCAAAACCCGGGTGCATTTATCATACAGCTCTAGAGGATGTGCCAGATGGGGCACCTGTACTAGCGGGAATGTTCACCCTCAATGGACTGCCGGTATTAATTCTGTTTGACTCTGGAGCTACACACAATTTCATCAGCAGGATGTTTGTGTGCAAAGCTGAGCTCTCCACCTCTACACCGAAGGATCACTACCTTATCCGCTCACCGGGTGGAAATATAGCTGCTAATGAAGTAGTGATCAAAGCACCCTTGTGCTTAGGTGGAAACTTATACCCCAACACCCTCATTGTGTTAGAGGGGCAGAAGATCGACGTGATTCTAGGAATGGCGTGGATGAACTACCACGGGGCTGTTCTTGATATTGGTCCACGGATTGTTAGTTTGGACTCTCCAATCTACGGTATCCAAACGCTCATACTTGAAGCCGTGGATTCTAAAAATCCAGTGCTATACCACAGTGTGACCACAAAACTGGAGGATATTCCAGTGGTCCGTGAGTACCCAGATGTGTTTCCCGACGATCTTCCAGGGATGCCGCCCGAGAGGGATGTAGTATTCAAGATCGAGTTAGCACCGGGAACCACACCAATATCTCGGAGGCCGTACAAAATGTCTCCGAAGGAATTAGCTGAACTAAAAGAACAGCTAAAGGACTTAATGGACAAAGGGTTCATCCGACCAAGCTCATCGCCATGGGGCTGTTCAGCCCTTTTTGTGAAGAAAAAGGATGAGTCACTTCGATTATGTGTGGATTATCGGCCGCTGAATGCAGTGACGATCAAAAATAAATATCCGTTGCCGCGGATCGATATATTATTTGATCAGTTAGTGGGTGCCAAGGTATTCTCCAAGATGGACTTACGGTCTGGTTATCATCAAATAAAGATCAGAGCGGAGGATATACCGAAGACGGCCTTTTCGACTAGATACGGGCTCTATGAGTATCTAGTCATGTCTTTCGGGCTAACAAATGCACCCGCACATTTCATGTATCTCATGAATTCTGTATTCATGCCAGAGTTGGATCAGTTCGTCGTGGTTTTCATCGACGACATTCTCGTTTACTCCAAATCGGAGGAGGAGCACACCAAACATCTCCATATTGTGCTCCAACGCCTACGAGAACATAAGCTGTATGCCAAATTCAGCAAGTGTGAATTTTGGATCAGCAAAGTACCATTTTTAGGCCACATTATTTCAGCAGAGGGTGTGGCCGTGGATCCAACAAAAATTGAGCAAGTCTTGAAGTGGAGTCTCCGACATCGGTTCATCAAATCCGCAGTTTCTTAGGACTAGCGGGTTATTACCGGAGATTTATTCCCAGCTTCTCGAAGGTGGCTAAACCAATGACGGAGTTATTAAAGAAGAGCAGCAAGTATGTGTGGACAGAGGCCTGTGAAGAGGCATTTCAAACTCTAAAGAAACATCTCACAACGACACCGGTGTTAGCCCAACCGGATACAACAAAGCCATTTGATGTTTATTGCGATGCCTCAGGCATTAGACTTGGCTGCGTCTTAATGCAAGATAGACGCGTGATCGCGTATGGGTCTCGTCAACTCCGCAACCATGAGCAGCACTACCCCACTCATGACCTAGAGCTTGCTGCGGTGGTGCTTGCGTTGAAGATGTGGAGGCACTATTTACTGGGAAATTTAGTGCACCTCTACACCGACCACAGGAGCCTCAAATATATATTCACTCAGAAGGATATTAATATGAGGCAGAGGAGATGGCTGGAATTAATTAAAGACTATGAGCTTGAGATCCATTACCATCCGGGCAAAGCTAACGTGGTGGCTGATGCACTCAGTCGTAAATCCCACGTGAATAACGTGTCAGTTGTTCCGGATGAGAATGAAGAACCAAGCTTGCGGGTGATTCCGTATGGAGCGTTGTATAATCTTGCTCTGGTTCCTACCATTAGAGAAGAGATTGTACAAGCCCAGAAGAGGGATAAGGGAATGCGGAAAATCCGGGCAAGAATCAATGAGGATAAAATGAAGTGTTTCCGGGAAGATGAACAAGGTGTGTTATGGTTTAACAACCGTATCGTGGTACCCCGGAATCTGAAGTTAAGGATGAAGATCTTGGACGAAGCTCATATGTCTAAGTACTCGATACATCCAGGAAGTAATAAGATGTATCAAGATCTTAAAACAAAATTTTGGTGGACTCGTATGAAGCGAGAAATTGCCAAATATGTATCCGAGTGTGATACATGTCGGCGAGTCAAAGCTGATCATATTAAGAAAGCAGGAATGCTCCAACCGTTAAGTATTCCGGCATGGAAGTGGGAGGACATCAGCATGGACTTTATTGTCGGACTGCCTCTCACGTCCAGAAAACATGACTCCATTTGGGTGATTGTCGATCGCTTAACCAAATCAGCCCACTTCATCCCAGTGAATACGGGATTCCATACTAAACAATATGCAGAGTTGTATCTCTCTAGAATTGTGTGCTTGCATGGAGTCCCCAAGACCATCATATCAGACCGAGGTTCAATATTTGTTGCTCGTTTCTGGGAGCAAATACATGAATCTCTAGGAACAAAGTTAATCAGAAGCTCAGCCTACCACCCTCAGACGGACGGTCAAACGGAGAGGGTGAACCAGATTTTGGAAGACATGCTGAGGGCATGTGCCATAGATCATGGAAAGAACTGGGATAACCATTTTCCATTAGCAGAGTTCTCCTACAACAATGGTTACCAATCCAGTATTAAAATGGCACCATACGAAGCACTTTATGGCAGGAAGTGCCGCACACCACTCAATTGGTGTGAATCGGGCGAAAGGGTGATTTTCGGCATTGATCTTGTAAAAGATGCCGAGGAGCGAGTCCAGCTGATTCAAGAGAACCTCAGGGCCGCTCAATCTCGCCAGAAGAGCTATGCGGACCAGCGACGCCGACCATTGAGTTTTGAAGTCGGAGATCACGTCTATCTCCGAGTATCCCCGATAAAGGGAATTCATCGATTCGGAGTCAAGGGAAAGCTAGCTCCTCGCTTTGTGGGTCCGTTCATTATTACAGAACGGTGTGGGCCGGTAGCCTACCGTTTGGAGCTGCCGCCATCCTTATCGGGCATCCACGACATCTTCCATGTCTCACACTTGAGAAAGTGTTTGAAGAAACCGACGGACATCCTTTCAGAAGACATGGAAATATTGCAACCGGACCTCACCTATGCCGAGAAGCCTATCAAGATTATCGACGAGAAGAGCCGGATCACTCGAAATCGGGCTTTGAAATTTTACAAAGTCCTGTGGAGTAATCACACACCGGAAGAAGCGACTTGGGAGAGTGAAGATTTCCTCCACAAGAACTATCCGGAACTTTTGTCGTAGTTGTTGTAATTACCTTCCGCCTCATCTTTCTTTTGTAATCTCGGGACGAGATTCTTTTAAGGGGGGAGGATTGTAAAGGTCCCAAAATGTGAATACAAAGAAACATGAGTTTGCGCAAATGTTAGAGTCATGTGTATGAAAAAGGGGCTTAGTTGAAACTTTTTCCCACATATGATAACATAGGTGAGATTCTTCTAAACAAACTTAGGGCTATTGCATGGATGGACCTAATGTGTATTAAAACCACAGAATTGAAGAGCTCAAGTGAAATGGAAGGGTTTAAAAATCAGAGATGGACTAAAGGTAAATTCAAACTCCAAGTGAGGGAAGGACACAATGAGAAATTCAAAACTGTTGTGTCCAAACTATTATTTGCAGCAGCTAACACAAGGATCAAGTGGCATATTTGGATTCCTTAGGTCCAAATTAGTTGGGAGGCAAAGTTTCATTAATTTTTGAAAAGATTTGCTGCCCATTTTTCCAAAGGGAGTCAAATGTGCAAAGAATTCAAATGAACATTTGAATTTGCATGGAATTTGTCCAAACTTGTCAAATGAGCTCAGTTTCCAATTTTCATACAATTGGGTTGGATAATTGTCAAACTTTGGAGATATTTTGAGGAAAGGGGTACTGAATTGTGGGGCCCACATGTCATTGGGGGAAATGAGTGTGCAAAAGATCTTCAGCTCAGGCGGTGCACGGTCTCTGTTTTTCTCCTCCTCGCGAAGTCATCGCGCCACCGAGACCGCCTCGGTCCTTCTCACCGTGCGACACCGGGGCAAGGCCGACGCCACCTCTCCCTCGCGACCTCTGTGCTGGCGAGCTGGTTTCCCCCCTCCTTATCACGCAGCTCGCGCGTTGTCCTCGGTTCCCACTCTCGCGCGCACAACAGGAACCTCCCGGCGCCGTTTCTCGTTCTTTCTGTTGCAAACCGCGTCGCCCCCTCCACTGCCCGAGTGATCTACGGAAGAAGTGAGCGCCAGCGTGTGCTCTAGCGACCCATCGCTCTACTCCGTGGCGTTGCCGCATCGTTTGATCACAATTTGACGAATTTCACCGGGCACCGAGGCTCACCATCGGGAAACCGAGCTGGTCTCACGTGGACAGCCCCACCGAGAGCTTCTCAGGCCCGAGCTAGAGCGCCCTCGGATCCGCTGGGAGCCCCTGATGCTCATCCCCGAAGCTCAAGCCATGAGATGAGCTACCGGACTCGAATTTGGGGAAAGATCGCCGTCGGGCACTATCCGACCTTCTGATACGGTAATACCAAATTCGATTGTCCCTCTCATTCTTAGGCCATCAAATCTTGCACACACGAGCTGGGCTAGCCGGCGATCTTTTGCCCTTTTGCAACCAATGCCTGAAAACCATTGTGCACGACGTATTTCACACTTTTTCCACGGCGGTTATGGTGGGGCGGTTTGGGCTCCCGATGAGAGCTAGGTTAGGGCCATTTGCAGCCTGCTTCACCACCCGGACGATCCTCCCGGGCGTCCACTGGTGCTGTAGTGCCGTTCCACCGAGGTCTGGGCAGGCTAGGATGACCGGGCGACGTTGCCGAACCGGTCCAGAGCCGCCGCGCCGTGGCCAGCTAGGTTAGAGCCATCGCCGGCCGGGGAAGAGGGTTCCATCGTGTTCAGCACGTGAAATAAGGCCCTAGCGGCGAGGGAGAGCTCGGGGGATGGCCGGGAGGCCGGAATCCGTCGAACTCCGGCGAGCACGGCGGCGCGCGGGCGCGGGGGCCGGAGGTAGAAGACGACCGGTGGGTCCCGCCCATCAGCGATGGTTTTTCAAATATTGATCGGCTGTGGCGCAGGGATCTGGTGTGGTGGCGCGGGAAATACCCTGTAGCCTCGTGTGGCTTGCCCCGACGCGTGACACCTGTCCCCGGACCCACAGCCAGTATTTGAACATTTTGGGGAATTTCAGTTTTTAGTTCAAACTTTGAATAGCTACAACTTTGGGTAGGAGAATCCAAAAATTGTGAAACAAATTTCGTTGGATTCCTCTGATAGAGTACTATCCAAATGTAGAACCCAATTTGTATGAAACCCTTTATTTAATTCTGTAAAATTCTTTAAAGCTTTCTAGCAAAAGAATTTTAGAGGGAGTTTGGTTAATCCAAAGATCCTCAAATTTTGCCAGAATAGTCTTTAGGGTATTAGTGAACACCTGTGAAATTCTCGACTCATTTAGAGTTGATTTAGTTAGGTTAATTCTGATTTTAAGTTTCTGTATTCAAATGAATACAGAAAACAATTTCAGGGAATTTCCAAAACTTGGAAATTCAGTTCTAGCTATTCCTTAGCTCCAAAAATGCTAGGAAAATTCATGCAAACTCTATGAGCTATAATTGAAATTATGGTTCACTAATTTTTGCATGAACATGGGTGGGATCTCAGAATTAATTCTTCTTTGCTTAATTGCTTAGAAAATTATTCTGGACAAACCACTCAATGAAAAGTGCTAATTTTTGGTCCAGAGGACTTTCTTGTGACAAGGAACTCACATGAAAATTCTCAGCTCCAGTGAAGCTCTGGATCACCCCTGTGCTTTTAACCTCTTTAGGTGATCAATATAGAAGAGGGGGGGAACCATTTAGCATTTAATCATCTGTTTAGATCCAAACCTAAACCACTAGCACCAGTGTTATTTTAAATTCTTAAAAAGAGTTCCAGTTTTTGAAAACTTGTTATTAGGACTTGTAGCAAAGTCTTTACAATTAAACAATATGCATATTCTTCACGTGTAGTATCTACGTGGAGGAGTTGAAATCATCGGAGTAGAAATCAAGGAAGGAGGAAAGAGGTTGATCAAGCACCAAGTGATCTTCACTAACTGCATATATATATAAGTCACCTGCAAAACAAAGGCAAGCCCCGGTTTGCATCAAATTTACAAGTTTTTATTTGTATTCACTTCATACGTCTAGTATTATATTTATTGCATTACGTCTAGATGGTATGAAACTCCAAATGCATGACCCAGAAAACCCTGGAGTTTAATGTAGGGTATGTTATCAATTCATTATAACTGTTGATCTCAACAAAAGTGGATTAAAAGAAGCAAACCTCGTGTGGGCAGATTCCTACTCGTGAACAGGGATTTAGGGGGATCAATCGGAAGAGTTGGGAATTGATCCTCATAGTGGGAATGGAGACCGGGCAGTGGATGGAAGGTCAAGGACGTGGTCCTGTGAGCCTAGTCTATGTCTGAGTCGATTAAGGCCCGTTCTCGTGTGCGGCCCCGCTAGACAAGTTTGAGTTGTGTACCGGATGCATACTGGCTATATGGGACCCAGGAAACCGATGTAACATGTTAACCTGGGTGTCGAGGCATACCTCACCGTCTGATGCCGATGCTGAAAGGATAGAGAAGTCGGCTCTACGAGGGTTTGCCGTAGAGAGACTTAATCCCAGTCGGTGGGACCGGTTCGACATTTGGGTGTCGTGTGAAAGGTGGCCACGTACGACGTCAGTGACGGTTGCTGTGTGCAACGTCGAGTACGGGCGTACGTGTCGTGTCAGCCGGGTGTTTTTGATTGCAATCACCGTCGCTCGCGGTAGTGAGCATACTTGTACACTGAGTCGTGACGTAGTAATAAACCGGGGAAATATTTAATATGCTTCGTGGGTAATCCTCATAATGGAGATGAGGAACGATCAACACTTCACTAAATTTAATTTCCACCTTGGGCTAGAAGCGTCGAGGCAAAGCGTTTCTTGTTTGATTGTGGAGTCTCGACGTTGGTGGCGCAAGGTCTGTATGAGTCTAGGGTAGTTCACTAAAGTTACTTTCACCTCGGGCAAGTGACATCGAGATGAAGCGTTTCTTGTTTGATTGTGGGGTCTCGATGTAAGTTGCGCGAGGTCTATAAAAGTTGATTAAAACTGGAAGTAAGGACTCTCCTTTAGCTCAAGCTCATCGTTTAAAAAAAATGCTATAATCAGCCCTCTATTTCCATCATATAGAGTTTCATGACTAGGGTGACGGGTCAGTCTTGCTGAGCTTCGTGCTCGCAGATACTGCACAAGTTGTTTTGCAGGAAATAACTGTACGCTGAGATGTACGGGTGCCTAAGGAGATTCGGAACTCTCCGAGTGGTGAACTCAGGGCAACCCCTGCCGCTGCTACTGTGATAGTGTTGCTAGTGAGAAGGTTCCGCGGGCTGGACACCTTCTCTGTTGCTTAGCATAGATATGAGTCGTGAGTTGTAATAGTCTTCCGCTGTAGTTTATTTGAAAAGTATTTGTAAACTTAAAACTTTGTAAGTTTCCGCTTGATTTATGTAATATGATGCTTTATTATGTGTGCTGTTGGGTGCCGCATCGCACGGCACCACCCAATGCGATTCCCCGGCGAGGTATCCCGTTCCCGTGAGTGATCGGGACGGCGGGGTCCTCACAGCGTGGTATCAGAGCCGCATTGGTAATAGCACACGGAATAAGGATTGTATTACGACAAAAACTTAGGATACGATGAGGAAACGATAGTAGGCCCACATAAGAACTATAGTAGTATAGTTACTTAAGGTGGCAGTACTAACATAGTTGTATAATTCTGAAGTTTAATTATGTAACGACGCAACTACGTTCTGGTAAGAATGGTAAGGAACGCCACCGAAAGCGGTTCAATTTCGGTTAGCTCCCCTGACGAGGAAAGTGGTTCAGGGATAGGTCTCACAGCTTGGTGTGAGACGTTAATATGAAACTCTTGAACTCTTCATGTTCCTGAGTTCATATGAAACGCTGATCCCTAGCGTGCATTAGGCAAGTAAGTGGAGACCCCATCGCGTGGTCAGTAACGCGAGAGTGTGTTCGTCTGGAAGTAGCCCAGGAGGGCATACGCAGCGCTTGCCATCGGCGTGCCCTGCAGGGCAGTAGGTGGTATCCGTTGGGTTGATAACATTCCCAACCGTGATGACCCGTTGATGACATACTCGGGTTCCCCGTCGTGTGGTGTTGAAACACGATCACGTACCTTGAGACGTGACTTAACTCAAGGACGGCCGTATGACAATGATACGGGCGTTCGTATTTACTTCCAATTATGGAACTGCCTGAAATGAGAAAAACTTTGAGTGCACCACTATTGAGTGTTCTTCTGCAGGTACTAACCACGTATGTATCCCGTGTAGTACACGTGTGCGAGAGACCGTCTTAGTGCCACTGATCATACGTATATGCCGGTATAAGCCGGTTTAGGATTTTCTTTTGGAGAGACAACGTAGTACCGACATTGTTCTTACGGTGCATCGACACCGTACCACACCTAATAACCTCTTCCCTATGAAGAAATGAGTCATGAGCTAACTTTCTACTAAAAATGGAAGTTTGAAACAAATATTAGTTACTGAACTCTTATTTTGAAATAAGATTCAAATGAGAGAGTGTCTAGGTTTCAAAGATTTCAAAAACAGAGTGCTCTGTTTCTAGCAGAAATTCTTGCTGGATTTTTACAGAGCATAACTCTGAGTAGCTTTAACCAATTAAGGTGTATGATACAGTTCTGGAGATATTTTCAAGTGCTCTACAACTTTCTTGTAGACCTCCAGAGCAAAATCACACGTTAAGTTGGTGAAAAGTCCAGATGGAGGCAAACTGTTCAGAACCAGGACAGTAATAAAGCCTCTCTGAACCTTTCTGTTTTTAAGCCATAACTTCCTGTAGAAACATCCCTAGGAGGCCTTTGGATACTCGTTGGAAAGATATTAAAGTTAACTTTAACTTTGATATTCAACTTGAGTTACGAAAGTGCTTTTAACTGGATCAGAATCTGATCTGTTTGAAGACCAATCAGTCGGCTTGTAAATCCTTGCTGTTGGATACATCAGTTTGCGCTTAAACCATTTTGCTTGCATGTTGAGGTTTCATTATCAGTGTTGCAATACTTTGTTTATGGAATAAATCAAGTGATAGTGTTGAACTGATAATGAACTCATACAATTGCAGAATGGTGCGAACTCGTTCCATGAGTGAGGTGGGTGGTTCCAGTGGTGGTGGTGGTGATAACTCTCCACAGCGGGAGCAGCGAGCTCCGCAACAGCAGCCTTCACCAGGACCTTCACCCACGGTCACAATGGCGGACATTCTGGCCGCCATGACGGGTGCAAGCGATGAGCGAACCGACTTGCTCCGCACCCTAGTGATGAATACATCCCGTCAAGGGGGATGTCAAGACGAAGACTTGCGCCAACCGCAACTGAATTCCTATGTTGAGTTCTTGGCAACTCAACCACCGGTTTTCATTGAATCTGAGGATCCTCTGGTGGCGGATAGCTGGATCCGTACCATTGAATCTAAGTTTGGGTTGCTTCAATGCACCGAACATCAGAAGGTTTTATACGCGGCGCAACAACTTCACGGGTCCGCCAGTGCATGGTGGGCAAATCAACTCGCCTCCTTACCAGCTGGACATGACTGTACATGGGCAGAATTCCGGAAGGCATTTCTCGCGTATCATGTTCCGTCTGGGATAATTCAGCAGAAACTCGGGGAGTTCCTGGCCTTAAAACAAGGAGGGAGGGGTGCATACGAGCATTCACGAGTGTTTAACAAGCTGGCGCAGTATGCGCCTCAACATGTGAACACCGAAGCACAAAAGTGTGAATGGTTTTTCCGCAGCCTCAATCCCAAGCTAAAGGAGAGACTCGTTTTAACTGATCGAAAGAACTTCAACGAATTGATGAGTGCTGCCATCATGGTCGAAGATGCTCAGCGGGAAGTTCAGGCTGAGAAAAGAAAGAACCATGTACCACCGGAGAGTAGCAGTAGTGCTCCTCAGAAATACCGGATGGTAGACAGTACCTTGGACTGTCAGCTGATGCAGCCGGCTCGACGACTCCAGCAATATTCCAGTCGATCATCCCAATACTCTGATTTCGGACAGCTGCAACAACGGTATAGGCAGCCACGTTATTCTGCTCCTCAAGTGTTCTTGCCGCAGCAGAATACCACCAATGTCCATGCACAGAGCAACCAGGAACCGGCTGAGAAACCGTGCTTCACGTGCGGGTACTTGGGTCACATCAGCAGAAAGTGTCCAGAAAGGATACGCCACAAAGAAACTACACCAAAGCGGGGTATAAATCAACCCCGTGCTCAGCTTCAAGGAACAGCACCAAAACCCGGGTGCATTTATCATACAGCTCTAGAGGATGTGCCAGATGGGGCACCTGTACTAGCGGGAATGTTCACCCTCAATGGACTGCCGGTATTAATTCTGTTTGACTCTGGAGCTACACACAATTTCATCAGCAGGATGTTTGTGTGCAAAGCTGAGCTCTCCACCTCTACACCGAAGGATCACTACCTTATCCGCTCACCGGGTGGAAATATAGCTGCTAATGAAGTAGTGATCAAAGCACCCTTGTGCTTAGGTGGAAACTTATACCCCACCACCCTCATTGTGTTAGAGGGGCAGAAGATCGATGTGATTCTAGGAATGGCGTGGATGAACTACCACGGGGCTGTTCTTGATATTGGTCCACGGATTGTTAGTTTGGACTCTCCAATCTACGGTATCCAAACGCTCATACTTGAAGCCATGGATTCTAAAAATCCAGTGCTATACCACAGTGTGACCACGAAACTGGAGGATATTCCAGTGGTCCGTGAGTACCCAGATGTGTTTCCCGACGATCTTCCAGGGATGCCGCCCGAGAGGGATGTAGTATTCAAGATCGAGTTAGCACCGGGAACCACACCAATATCTCGGAGGCCGTACAAAATGTCTCCGAAGGAATTAGCTGAACTAAAAGAACAGCTAAAGGACTTAATGGACAAAGGGTTCATCCGACCAAGCTCATCGCCATGGGGCTGTTCAGCCCTTTTTGTGAAGAAAAAGGATGAGTCACTTCGATTATGTGTGGATTATCGGCCGCTGAATGCAGTGACGATCAAAAATAAATATCCGTTGCCACGGATCGATATATTATTTGATCAGTTAGTGGGTGCCAAGGTATTCTCCAAGATGGACTTACGGTCTGGTTATCATCAAATAAAGATCAGAGCGGAGGATATACCGAAGACGGCCTTTTCGACTAGATACGGGCTCTATGAGTATCTAGTCATGTCTTTCGGGCTAACAAATGCACCCGCACATTTCATGTATCTCATGAATTCTGTATTCATGCCAGAGTTGGATCAGTTCGTCGTGGTTTTCATCGACGACATTCTCGTTTACTCCAAATCGGAGGAGGAGCACACCAAACATCTCCATATTGTGCTCCAACGCCTACGAGAACATAAGCTGTATGCCAAATTCAGCAAGTGTGAATTTTGGATCAGCAAAGTACCATTTTTAAGCCACATTATTTCAGCAGAGGGTGTGGCCGTGGATCCAACAAAAATTGAGCAAGTCTTGAAGTGGGAGTCTCCGACATCGGTTCATCAAATCCGCAGTTTCTTAGGACTAGCGGGTTATTACCGGAGATTTATTCCCAGCTTCTCGAAGGTGGCTAAACCAATGACGGAGTTATTAAAGAAGAGCAGCAAGTATGTGTGGACAGAGGCCTGTGAAGAGGCATTTCAAACTCTAAAGAAACATCTCACAACGACACCGGTGTTAGCCCAACCGGATACAACAAAGCCATTTGATGTTTATTGCGATGCCTCAGGCATTGGACTTGGCTGCGTCTTAATGCAAGATAGACGCGTGATCGCGTATGGGTCTCGTCAACTCCGCAACCATGAGCAGCACTACCCCACTCATGACCTAGAGCTTGCTGCGGTGGTGCTTGCGTTGAAGATGTGGAGGCACTATTTACTGGGAAATTTAGTGCACCTCTACACCGACCACAGGAGCCTCAAATATATATTCACTCAGAAGGATATTAATATGAGGCAGAGGAGATGGCTGGAATTAATTAAAGACTATGAGCTTGAGATCCATTACCATCCGGGCAAAGCTAACGTGGTGGCTGATGCACTCAGTCGTAAATCCCACGTGAATAACGTGTCAGTTGTTCCGAATGAGAATGAATAACCAAGCTTGCGGGTGATTCCGTATGGAGCGTTGTATAATCTTGCTCTGGTTCCTACCATTAGAGAAGAGATTGTACAAGCCCAGAAGAGGGATAAGGGAATGCGGAAAATCCGGGCAAGAATCAATGAGGATAAAATGAAGTGTTTCCGGGAAGATGAACAAGGTGTGTTATGGTTTAACAACCGTATCGTGGTACCCCGGAATCTGAAGTTAAGGATGAAGATCTTGGACGAAGCTCATATGTCTAAGTACTCGATACATCCAGGAAGTAATAAGATGTATCAAGATCTTAAAACAAAATTTTGGTGGACTCGGATGAAGCGAGAAATTGCCAAATATGTATCCGAGTGTGATACATGTCGGCGAGTCAAAGCTGATCATATTAAGAAAGCAGGAATGCTCCAACCGTTAAGTATTCCGGCATGGAAGTGGGAGGACATCAGCATGGACTTTATTGTCGGACTGCCTCTCACGTCCAGAAAACATGACTCCATTTGGGTGATTGTCGATCGCTTAACCAAATCAGCCCACTTCATCCCAGTGAATACGGGATTCCATACTAAACAATATGCAGAGTTGTATCTCTCTAGAATTGTGTGCTTGCATGGAGTCCCCAAGACCATCATATCAGACCGAGGTTCAATATTTGTTGCTCGTTTCTGGGAGCAAATACATGAATCTCTAGGAACAAAGTTAATCAGAAGCTCAGCCTACCACCCTCAGACGGACGGTCAAACGGAGAGGGTGAACCAGATTTTGGAAGACATGCTGAGGGCATGTGCCATAGATCATGGAAAGAACTGGGATAACCATTTTCCATTAGCAGAGTTCTCCTACAACAATGGTTACCAATCCAGTATTAAAATGGCACCATACGAAGCACTTTATGGCAGGAAGTGCCGCACACCACTCAATTGGTGTGAATCGGGCGAAAGGGTGATTTTCGGCATTGATCTTGTAAAAGATGCCGAGGAGCGAGTCCAGCTGATTCAAGAGAACCTCAGGGCCGCTCAATCTCGCCAGAAGAGCTATGCGGACCAGCGACGCCGACCATTGAGTTTTGAAGTCGGAGATCACGTCTATCTCCGAGTATCCCCGATAAAGGGAATTCATCGATTCGGAGTCAAGGGAAAGCTAGCTCCTCGCTTTGTGGGTCCGTTCATTATTATAGAACGGTGTGGGCCGGTAGCCTACCGTTTGGAGCTGCCGCCATCCTTATCGGGCATCCACGACATCTTCCATGTCTCACACTTGAGAAAGTGTTTGAAGAAACCGACGGACATCCTTTCAGAAGACATGGAAATATTGCAACCAGACCTCACCTATGCCGAGAAGCCTATCAAGATTATCGACGAGAAGAGCCGGATCACTCGAAATCGGGCTTTGAAATTTTACAAAGTCCTGTGGAGTAATCACACACCGGAAGAAGCGACTTGGGAGAGTGAAGATTTCCTCCACAAGAACTATCCGGAACTTTTGTCGTAGTTGTTGTAATTACCTTCCGCCTCATCTTTCTTTTGTAATCTCGGGACGAGATTCTTTTAAGGGGGGAGGATTGTAAAGGTCCCAAAATGTGAATACAAAGAAACATGAGTTTGCGCAAATGTTAGAGTCATGTGTATGAAAAAGGGGCTTAGTTGAAACTTTTTCCCACATATGATAACATAGGTGAGATTCTTCTAAACAAACTTAGGGCTATTGCATGGATGGACCTAATGTGTATTAAAACCACAGAATTGAAGAGCTCAAGTGAAATGGAAGGGTTTAAAAATCAGAGATGGACTAAAGGTAAATTCAAACTCCAAGTGAGGGAAGGACACAATGAGAAATTCAAAACTGTTGTGTCCAAACTATTATTTGCAGCAGCTAACACAAGGATCAAGTGGCATATTTGGATTCCTTAGGTCCAAATTAGTTGGGAGGCAAAGTTTCATTAATTTTTGAAAAGATTTGCTGCCCATTTTTCCAAAGGGAGTCAAATGTGCAAAGAATTCAAATGAACATTTGAATTTGCATGGAATTTGTCCAAACTTGTCAAATGAGCTCAGTTTCCAATTTTCATACAATTGGGTTGGATAATTGTCAAACTTTGGAGATATTTTGAGGAAAGGGGTACTGAATTGTGGGGCCCACATGTCATTGGGGGAAATGAGTGTGCAAAAGATCTTCAGCTCAGGCGGTGCACGGTCTCTGTTTTTCTCCTCCTCGCGAAGTCATCGCGCCACCGAGACCGCCTCGGTCCTTCTCACCGTGCGACACCGGGGCAAGGCCGACGCCACCTCTCCCTCGCGACCTCTGTGCTGGCGAGCTGGTTTCCCCCCTCCTTATCACCCAGCTCGCGCGTTGTCCTCGGTTCCCACTCTCGCGCGCACAACAGGAACCTCCCGGCGCCGTTTCTCGTTCTGCCTGTTGCAAACCGCGTCGCCCCCTCCACTGCCCGAGTGATCTACGGAAGAAGTGAGCGCCAGCGTGTGCTCTAGCGACCCATCGCTCTACTCCGTGGCGTTGCCGCATCGTTTGATCACAATTTGACGAATTTCACCGGGCACCGAGGCTCACCATCGGGAAACCGAGCTCGTCTCACGTGGACAGCCCCACCGAGAGCTTCTCAGGCCCGAGCTAGAGCGTTGTGCTTCACCATGTAGATACCGAACAACAATTGGCTGACATTTTTACAAAACCTTTGGATTTTACTCGTTTTTGTTACATTCGTAGTGAAATAGGGGTTATGCATCCTCATGGCTTAAATCGAGGGAGAATTTTGAAACTTGGGAAGTCTATGTGTGAATCTGAAATTAAAATAATATGAGCATAGTATTTCATGCATATATGACTTTGTGATTCCTTTTTCATGCTGAAAGTTCTTACTACATTACTCGTGTTATACATTTTGTAGTTTCTACCATGCCTAGTAATTTGAATAATTACTTACACTAAATCTGGTCATGGTCAAACTTTCTTGCTGTTTTGAACTTGTTGCATGCTCACAAGTGCTTTTAATCATAAAGAATTAATCAAGTAATCAACTCACATGTTGAGTTTTTATGTTCAAATAAAAAAATGAGAAAAGATCAAGAGAATATGCATGCATCGCACTTCTTCTTTTGAGATGGCTTATCATTGCACTTAGATATGAACTTGAAAAGAGTTGTGTATGACTAAAACCATGTCCCTAAGCTTTTGACTGTCAAATGACATAGGCTTGGCTTGGTTGGTTAGAATAAGGTTGATGCTGCATATAATCTCTTGTAAATATCATAAGATCAAAATTTGTGGTTTAAATGATAAATAAAATGCAGCAACAAGTGTCATGCTTTCAGGTCTTGAAATAGTTAAGTTTGTGAGATCATGACTTGCTTAAATTAAAAATTACACTTGATCTCTAGCATGGCTTACACTACTTTATGTATCTCATTGATGTGATAGTGTAAGTTACTTGATAGTATGATTTGGATGAGCTTTGTTTTATGTGTATATGTTATAATATGCCCATAACAAATTAAAATTTCTCTTTTGTACCTTGCTGAATACATTGTCAAAGGGAGAGAAATTGATCACACATTGCACACATTCACAAGTGTTTTGGCACGATTCTTCTCAGGGGGAGAATTTTTGATATTTTTGTTTTTTTTCTCATTTTATTTCTGATTTACAAAGGGGGAGAAATTGTTTTCAAAACTTTTCATGTGAATAAGCCAATATTCGGATTTTAAGTGGTGTTGCCAATGCATTCATCAAGGGGGAGATTGTGAGACCTATATGTGCTGAATACATTGGCTTTGACGATAAAAGTTTTGAATACTACTAAAACACCTTTTTAACAAGGTCCGACACTAGGTCCGAGCTCCTGCAAGGTCCGACGATAGGTCCGATGTAAGGTCCGACTTGCTTTGTCTAGGTCTGACTTATTTTGGCTAGGTCCGACTTGTTTTTGCTAGCTCCGGTGCTAGGTCCGACTAGTTTTGGTAAGTTCCGTTCTAGGTCCGACTAAGCTTTAGTAAACTCCGGCGCTAGGTCCGACTAGCTTTGGTAAGCTCCGGTTAGCTTTGGTATGGTTTGGAGCTTGATTGTAATGATTCTGCTTTTAACTTGCAAGTTTCGAACTTGCTTTACTCTGATGGAAAGTTTGCTTAGTATTGTTTTACTAAGTTTTTGGTGTGTTTTGGTGGTTATGGCTGATATCATTTTGCTATGGTTTACAACATGCTTATGTGAGGTGCTCACGTAAGATGTTGTAGTTTCGGAACTAACAAGAGTCAAGTAGAGGACTTGTGCTCGAAAGTATTGGTTGTTTATTCATGTGCAGGTGTTGCTTGAGTTCAATACATGGCTGGTGACGGGATCCATTGAACTAGTCTTAGGGAGAAGATGAGGTTCACCAACCAAGTTCGGAAGGAATTGTGGTTGAGTTGATCGGGAGGTTGCGCAGTATGTTTGAATCAAGAACAATGCATATGAAGGTATCTTGGATGTCGTTGGAAGATGTTTGCACGTGTGTAAGGAGTGCATGGACGTGGCTGCATGGTTCCAAGGCGTGATGAAGAGATTTGGACGTAAAGAATTGGTCGGAAAGGTTCAACCGAATAGGTTATGGACTCAGGCTGCGGCTGAGTTGTGTTTGACTCAAATATGGAAAATTTTGAGTTGGTTATGATAGGATTTCATGTGGGTCACGAATTTGAGTTGTTTTAGGAATGTTTGGGACATTACTAAGGTGTTTCGAAGTCTTAAGATTGCTTCTATCTGCGTGTAGAAGAGTCTTGAGCAGTATTGGAAAGTTATAGTTTGAATCCAAGTAGGAGTAGGAGTCCTAGTTTGAGTTGAGTTGGCCTTCGGGCTGGTTATATAAGCAAGGGAGGCCAGAGCTCGTGGTGCACGACTTTGGGGCTGTTCCTCTTGTATTTTTATAAACAGAATTCGTATTCTAAAGGAACTTTTATGCCTTGTTCGTCCGACTTGTTTCAGACAAGTTTTCTCGTCGAGTTTCTGTTCAGCACTACCTTGCTTCGGTGGTTTTGTCATAACTCGAGTTTTACAGATCCAATTGATGTGATTCTTTTTGGGTTGTCTTCACAACGTGATTATCTATCATCTATGAAAATTTCACGGTCATTTAATTTTTGGTTTCTGATCTACACGAGTTTCTTTGCAGTATTCCAGAACTGTTTTTCTCGCGTAGGACAGATTGACCTTTGTTCGATCTTTCGATCGTAACTTGAGTTTCTCTCAACGGATTTTCATGATTCTTGTTGTGAAATCTTCGTGACTTGATTCTCTACAATCTATACTAGTTTTGTCACAGTTTAACACGTTTAGATTAGTCGCACGCACGGTTTCTTTAACAGCTCAGTTTTCTGCTGAGGGGTGTTTTGTTGCTTCCGCTGAAAAGTTTTTATCTACCATTCACCCCCCTCTAGTAGCTTAACACGTGTACTTCGATCCTAGATACGTCCCCGTTGAGGAGTCCAGAAAGGACCAGGTCTAACAACCATTTCCTCACCAAGTCGCCACTAAGGCCAATCCGGTTCTTCACTATCTCAAGGGTGAACTTACAAAGTTTTGGGGCTGCTCACAATCCGAGTCTCCCACTTGATCACTTCCACAAAGCTTCCCGAATCTTACAAGCCACAGGTCACACCAAGTGCACGATATTACTCCAAGAGCCTAAACGTGAAGTTCTTCCTTCTCCTCTTCTCACACACCCAAATTCACTCAAGATTTGATTCAAGAGGGTGAGTAGGCAATGGAGAAGGCTTGGAGAGGCTCTAGGAAGGCTGTGGCGGCGCTAGGGTTCCAGGGTATTGTAAATGAAGTCGGGGCATCTCCTTTTTTAGAAGTCTTGAAGCCAACCGTTGCCACCTACCAAAGTTCGGACTAGTCCGATCAGGACCCGGACTAGTCCGATCCGTGGGGACTACTGGCGTCACATAGCCACCTACTCCCCAACGTTCAAATTTCAAACGTTTACAAACCTCCGGACTAGTCCGCCTCACAACGGACTAGTCCGATCTCACACAAGAACTCTTTGTCCGGGTGAGAACGGACAAGTCTGGAGGACCCAGACTAGTCCGCCCACTTAGGCGGACAAGTCCGGTCCACCAACACTTAGTCGTGGGAGCTCTCATCTCACAACCATTCGGACTAGTCCGCCTCAGAACGGACTATACCGAACTCACACAGGGACTCTTTGTCCAGGTGAAAACAGACTAGTTTGGCTAGCCCGAACTAGTCCGGCCACTGAGGCGGACAAGTCCGGTCTACCCGGACTTAGTCCCAAAACACTCTCACCAAGAGAGAAACGGACTAGTCCGTCCCCAAATGGACATTCCGAACTCACTCAGGATCTCTTAGTCCACCCCGAAATGGACTAAACCGTAGGACTTCCGGACTAGTCCGGCCTCTGGCCCGGACAAGTCCGGCCTGCCCAAGTTTACCTTTCTTGCACTCTCCACTAAGGACTTGACACTTCTAACGCTTTGAGCTCTCTTTTATGATCTCAATGCACTTGACACACACACTCACTTTTACACGGCTAGCCTACTAAAGACTCAGGTGAAACCCTAATTTCTACTCTTCGAGTCTTCGACGCCGTTCTTCATCCTTTTCATTTTTAAGAGTTTAGGTGTCCGCCTTATAAATATATTGTGCTTATGATCATCTCAACTCATTAGTCTCTTAATTGTCATCATCGATCATCCAAAACCCACGGGGATACCTAGATGCACTTACATCTGGCACACCGGACTTGTCCGGTCCTCCAACCAGACTAGTCCGTATGTCCGAGTTTAAAGAGTCTATACACGCGCCAACCTCAGCTCTCCTCACCTCACAAGCACCCTTTTGCCTCTCACTCCTCAAACCCTAGCCCCGAGGTGATTTTTGACCTTGTCCAATGAAGTCGAAGTTCTCTCCACGGAAAAGCTTCTCCTCGACGCGTGGTCTCTTCTCCTCCGGGCTAATACGGATCAGACCACCTGCTTCGAGTCAAATCCTCATTTTTCGGTAAAATCCCTCTCAACTCAAGCTCTCATATATCAGATACTTTTGGCTCAATTTACGTGACTCTTAGAGCATACATCACCTTTCTAGATTCATTCCTAGTATATCCCTCCATATTTTGCATCAATTTGCGGTAGATCTCTTGAAAATACGAAGTTAGGGTTCTTCAGCAGGTCCGAACTAGTCCGGTCTGTGGTGCGGACAAGTCCGCACTCTGAAAATGGACAAGTCCGGATTACCTGTCAATTGAACATCTAACTTCTTATTTCGACATAATCGACAATCCATCGTGTCAATCAATCCTTGATTTTTCTGTCAGGCACGATGTTGTCACACTCCGAGGCCATGAAGAAGAAACACGACAACGTTGCTCAACCATCTTCTCCCGACGATTCTCTCCCTAAAAGGAGGAGAGTGGTTGGTAAGACGGCACAGAGCAAAGACATTGTTGGAAGCTCTGTGGCCCCTAGAAGAAGTGTCGGGAAGGGCAAAGGACTTTCTAGTGGTCCTATTGGTCCATTGAAGAAGAAGACCCCATTCATCACAACAGGCAGCCATCAAGTGATGACTTTACTGGAAAGGGGAGTGAACTGGCAGACAACCTCAGAAAAATTCAAGTCTATGGGCAGCCAAAGTGTGACGCCCTCAATTCTGTGGGAAAACCACGGAACCGAGAACTAATGCATATGTGTGCCCAGGATGTTCTTCACACATACACATACGTTCCACAAACTGAATTCAGATATATATATATATAACCATGAATAACAGAGTTTATTACAACGTCTCATGAGTCTTGGACTCATGCTCACAGCTAAGTCTCTATTTTTATTGCGGAAGCAAAACTACTGCGAAAGCGAAACTAAGCAGAAGTGACTCCATCTCTACTCCCTCCACAGGCAAGGTTGGGAATAGATCACACGCCATAATGCTCCACTTGATCTTCATAGTAGGCTTCTCCTGCTGTTGAGGATGAAGTAATAATGCAAGGTTGAGTACAATGATGTACTCAGCAAGTGCGGGAAAACACATGATATGCAGCTCATAAACAAGGAAGGCATAAAAAAAGCTTATTTGCAAAAAGCAATCTTGTAAAACCATGATAAAACAGCAACTTACTTTAGATGAATGTAATCCCAGCATATGTTAAATTACCAACATACCTTCATCACTTCCTGTGTTCCATCCGAACATTAATCAATCCTTTACTCATACTCACGAATACCTCCTCGTATTCGCTACCATCTCATCTCACGAATCAACCTCGTCTCACACCGAGACCAATCTCATGCAAACATCTCATCATCCAGACCCAACAGTTCCAAACTAATAACCATAACCAAATCCACAACCAAATCCATAACCAAATCCATAACCAAGAACTTTCCCTATAACCATCCCAACTAATCATGGCAGTTTAGCCAGGTGCTCGTGACCGTAAGCTCGGCTATCATGATAGTTTTAATAACTCTGCAGAGTTTGCACCTCTTTACCCACAAGTTTGTGATTTCGTCACCCGTCGGCGACTGCAGAACCTCCATTATACCAGTACACATCCATCGGTGTATGGTCAAGAGATCACAAAATAGCCTTTACAAAGGGGTTACTAGATGTATGGACTCACTAAGGTTTCACCGGCAGGCTAGAATCTCCAATTCTCCCACCCACGGGCCCCCTCTTGTGCCATGCAGTTCCCAGGGCAGTCCTCACTCGACTCCCATTCCCCGCACCTTCCACAGTCCATAACACCCTAGAAACTTACCTAATTACTCAGCTAAGCCGCACCCATACTTGGCCTTGTGGTGGCACTGTTATCCTGGCATGTGCATGCATGAACCGGTCCTTAGATCTATGGCAAGTAAAACCACCATCTCATGCTTCCTCATTCACAAACCCAGGCTTGCCTAGATCTCCCTCCGATCCATGTTCATTATCATTAGTTTTCCCATTATCATTACGAGTGCAGTTAGCTAGACACATCTATCTCGCTCCCCAATCCCATAGACTCAGTGAAGCATAACGCAAAAACCATACCCGACTCATAAACTTCCCAGGCGACAAGGGTGGTTTAATCAAAACTAGTAAACTCCTATAAAAGGGCTTCCCATCACGTTTGACTCAGTACGCACACCTTTTCGCAAAACAAAACAGTTGTTCCCAAAACATAGGATCAATATGGTCAAGGAGCACTTGCCTTGTACTTGCGGTTCCGGTTGTTCTTGATTCTCAAAACCTGGTTGCTGCAGTTCGTCGTAGACAGCTTCTTGAACCTGTCCTGCTATGTAGGATTCACGTGCATACAAGATTCACAGCAATCAATATTTATGCACAAACCTTAAACTAGATGCGATGATGCACATGCATGCTATCCTATGATTTTTTATTAGATTGGTGTGCTCTTGCATGGCTTGCATGGACAGAGGTGTTCGGATCAAAGGTGGACATGGCGATGATCTTGTCTTTAGATCAAACTGATCATCGAGTGATCTGTCCACGAGAAGGCTTCTGTTCCAAAGGAATTTGAAGAATAGATGCAAGAGACGAACACGATGATGTCTTAAGGTGGTATTGAAGTCCTACCTCACGCTCTTCTTGTCTTCGAGGTCCTCCTCAGACCTGCTTGGTTCTTCTTCGATGATCTCCCTTGTTGTGCTCCAGCGATGGTTTGCTCGGCGAGTTAGGGCTAGGGCTCTAAATTGTCGGCTCAGGAGTTGAAAGAGAAGTTTGTGGTTTCGGCCAGAGGTTTTGGATTCTATTTATAATCGGGAAGAGAAGAGTCCTAATCTGATTGTATCCCGAATAAGAGTCTTATTCAGATCTTTGTTGGATCCTAACATCTTATCTTTAGTAACATCGTGGAATTTAGATCGGTTTCTGTTGCGTACCGGTATCTTTACGCGTAAAACTTGCTCCAGTACTCGTTACCTTCGCGGTGATGAGCTCCGGAGGCTCCACGTGTCCTCCGGGGCCTAGTGTCTCCTTTCTCGCAGAGACGAGCTCCGGTTGTGCCGCGTGGCAAACGAGCGAGGCCTCCCTCTTCTTCGGAGGTGAGCATTGCGCACACCACGTGTTGGCGCCGGTCTACCCTCTCTTCTTTCCTCAGGGACGGCTCCAAGGTCGACACGTGTCCAGCAGCGACAGACCTCCGAAGATAAGCTCCGGTGGCGACACGTGTTCGATAGATCCGGACTTCTCTGAGATGGGCTTCGAGATCGAAACGTACCCCGCGCGACTGGTCCTCTGATTTCCGCGAGGACGAGCTCCGAGGATGACACGTGTCTTGCGGAAATGCCTTTGCTTCTTCCGCAGAGGCTAGCTCCGTGGGCAACACGTGTCCCACAGGGTCGGACCCCTTTTCAATTGCGGAGGTGACCCCCGAGCCTGCCACGTAGACAATTTAGCGGCAGAACTCTCCCAACTTCTCGGGAACGAGCTCCGAACACGCCGCGTGGCCTGCTGGCCGCGGAAGTTGTCTTCGGCGCTTTAGGAGGGCTTTATTGGCTATTCTTTTGATAATTCTCTCTGTTCCTATTTCCATTAGAATGTTTTCTCTTCATAGGACATGAACATATGCTGACACCCGAGGCGAGGGTGTCACACAAAGCAATGTGCAGACCCCAGATTCTGGAGTAACTTCCATGCTAACTACTATGAGCATGTCTACATGAAGATGAAGAATCCTGTTGTTGAGAGGTGGGCTGTCACATAAGCGGTCCACCAATCAGCAGCGGGTCCATTCAATTGATGAGAGGCAAACAGTACCCTCTCATATCCTTGGTATTGTATGATCCTCATCTTGTTCTCAATGGTCGTGAGCCAATCATCTGCCTCCAGGGGTTCAGCAGCACTTGCAAACTTCGGGGATTGAGTTCTTAGAAACTCACTTAACCTTGGTTGACGTGGTGCAGCCTATGGGGGTGGAGCTTGGTGTCAGTTGGCCACCACTTGAGTCAAATTCTGGATGAGCTGATTTTGATTGTTGATCATTTGGTAGATAGGATCTCCTCCTCGGCGACCACCCATGCCGTGCCATCCAGGAAGTTGAGGATTGGCAGCCTCATTGTTGTTGGGGTTGGCACCACGACCTCTTCCTCTTCCGGCCATCTATTATGATTAACCTGTCAACTTAATCATTACACATTAATTTCCCACATTGCTTGTATGAACTTAAATTTTTGAGACATTAAAATTTAGATAATTTCAGAAAATCTTGCATAAATTTTTAGGCACCATGTCTCATACGAAAACAAATGCAACTATTGATTCATAAGGTCTCACACACAAAAGCAAATGCAAACATAAAGGCGAGGTTGTGGACAAGTGCCCATGGCTCCCACAACTCCCGTCACACACCAAACATTAACAAGCAAATAGATGGGTTCTTGACTCGACTACTCGATAACATGCTGAAATAAGGGAAATGACTCTAAACACTCGTCTCATTGTGCTGTCTCGTCGGGGTCTTCTTCATCATTGCGGCTGCCCTCTAACTCCGCTCTAGGTGGGGTAGTTGCTTGTGGAGAAGTGCATCGACGCTTGTTGACCCGACGGTCTGGGGAGTCAGGAGTCTAGGAGTCATTCTCTGTGACACAAAGTTCATTCCTATCTCCTCTCTCTCTCGCCCTCAAGCTGGCGCGAAGCATCGCCTCAGTCTCCTTCAGGGAGTCACGGACATCCTGAAGCTCCTGCTGGCACTCCTGCAGTCTAGTGCTGAGCATAGCTGCATCCTCCAAGCACATGTCCATGTGATCATGAGAAGTTCCCTGTTGCACCGGCGGGTACTTGTACTCCGCGGTGCCACTCTCGTGCTGGCGGACATATATGTACTCAGTCCTGTCTAGGTGGCCATGATTGATGTAACTCTGACAGGTGATGGCCTCCCAGGTGACATCCTTCTCAGCATCGGCTTGAGTCGCCCGACAAGCTGGAGAGCGGTGGATCTTGAGCAGTTTGTTGTCGTGGATGATCCTCATCTCTGAGCTCCATTCTTCACGCTTTTTATGGATGGTCTTGGTGGAGCTGTAATGGATGATTAGCTTTCCCACGTTGCCAGTGGTGTGGAGCATACGCCGAAGACGGCGCAACAAGCCTCCCACTACCAACCCGTAGGAGTGGTACGTCACCGGGCGGTTCTCCTCCCTCAAGGCAAGTGCAACTATAGGAACTCTCCCTTCGGTGGACTTGCGAGCGGTGCGGACCATGCGAACCATCTAAAACATAAAATATTTAAAATCAAGTTAGACAATAATCAAATAAATGCTGTATTTTGAATAAAAGTTGAGGCAAGATGAACAAATAAAATAAAGGAACAACATTAATTAGCACTTTTACCCCACACCTTTTGTAAAATAGTTTTTAAGAACATAAGGTCCTTAGATACGTCCATTTCTACCTAGGTCCACGTTCCTACGAGCAACCTGGCTCTGATACCACTTCTGTCACACCCGGTTATTCCGTGGAACACCCGAGTGACTATCACATGTATGCCAGGACCATTTTCTCATACATGCGATGACAAATAGTGAAGCATCATTATATTACAAGGCAAGTGTTCAAATATAATTAAGTCTTACATAACTCTCGATGGATGATAATATGTTCACAACATATAAATAAACCAACAGCGGAAATTAAGTCTTGTGGGGCTCCATCACAGGCGTTGCCCGGGGGACTCCGTTGTCACACCCGGTTTTTCCGAAGAAACAACCAAGTGAATATCACATGTATGCCAGGATCATTTTCTCATACATGTGATGACAAATAGTGAAGCATCATTTATTACAAGTCAGGTGTCGAATATAAATAAGTCTTACATCGCAAATGTCTCAATGGACAATAATACGTTCATCACAAGTAAATAAACTAGCAGCGGAATAATTATTCTCGTGGGCTCCGTCACAGGCGTTGCCCGAGGGTCTCCATGAACCTAGAAACCTTCTTCGGGTCTAAAGTCTTGGTCATTATACACCACCTCATTATCTTGACCTGAGCAGCAATATAAACCAACAAATATGCAAGGTTGAGTACCAATGGTACTCAGCAAGTGTGGGAAAGTTATGTCATGCATGGCTAGAACAAGGGGAGGTTGAACTCATGGTTTAAAGCACTACGCAAATAATACCTATCACCTTAGCTTATTAAGCACCTACATTACTACACATGTGAAATGGTCCCAATCTCCCATCCCATCATCATAATCCAATAACCATAACATCATTTCCAATGTTAAGCTCCCCGCTTAACATCCACAACTTCCAAAACCATCACTCCTCTAATCATGAATAAGTCCAAGCCGCTCTTGACCGTGAGCACGGCTGTCATGACAGTTTTGACTCTGCAGAGTTTGTACCACTGTACCCACATGTAGTGATTTCATCCCCCGTTGCCGGGTGGACTAAAAGAACCTCCATTATGCCAGTGGCTACGAACCACATTCACACTTCCCAGGTGTGTAGCCAGGAGATCACTACGAAGCCTTTACAAAGGGATTCCCGACGAGCGTGGGCCCACTGAGGTTTCACCCCTAACAGCATACAAGAGGCTCCAACCCCGCTGTAGTGGCCCCCTCTTGAGCCTTGCGGTTCATATGGTAGTCCAGCTGACACCTATTCCCCGCACCATCCAACACACCCATACTACGCCGGGGATACACCTAATTAATTGGCCAAGCTGCCCCATCTCAGCATGTGGTTGGCACTGTAAAGCCAGGTTACATGCTCCATGAACCGGTCCTTAGGATCCAGGCAAGTACTAAACACAAACCCGAGTCTCGTGCACCCAGCACACAACCAAAACATCCAACTTGCCTTGATCCCTACCTCTACATAACTCACAATATCTCATTCAAGAGTATGGTAAAATAAACCGATGATCTCATATCCCAAATATCCCATTCTAAGCATGGCTAAGCATATGCATAATAATAAATTATATGATAAAATAAATCCCAACCCAAGCTACAAGGAAACAAGGTAATGCAATTCTAGGGAAACTTCCTAACATGGGTTTCATATTTCAATTGACAATGCAAATAACTCTAGCTACACATCCTAGCATAGGATCAAAGTGGTTAAGGACACTTGCCTCCTTCCTGCTGCTCTTGAAATGGGTAGTCTTGATCTTGGAAAGGAAGAACTTGCTCTGGAGCAGGTTCTACATCATACCATCACACATAGCAAAAGAAAAACAACAATCCATAAGACATAGTTCACACTTCCACTTCATACAAACCACACATTCATGTTTATGAAAGTCATTCACCATTATATGTGTTGTGGTTACTCTATGTGTGTTGATTTGTGGCTTGCATACACTTTTAATCATGTGTATATGATTCCTACTTTGGTGTTCACATTTATACTTACATACTATATATATATATATATATATATATATATATATAGGTGTTTCAAATTTAAATAAATTCCTTATATTCAACTACTACACCTTTTCACTACCAAGTAGGTATGAAAAGTATTTTTTTCTTCTCCATATGTGCCTTCAGAATTTCTACCAACCCTAAACTGAATTCTTTGGATTTTAGAAACTCCATTTATCATTTACTAGTTGCTATATTTTCAGATTTATTTTCCTATGCATAAATGTGTACTTTATTATGAAATTAGTAATACACATCATCTAAACAGAATAGGTTCTGGTCCTAAATAATTTAATAACATATTTTGACCTTTGCCTCTGATGTAAACTATTTCACAATTATTTTCCCTATTTTCTGAAACTATTCATTACTTAAAAATGTGTCCCTAAATGTGAATAATAAATTAAACAGATTCAATTCAGCCCAAAATATGTTTTTGTCTCACTCCAAAGTTTTATAAATACTGAGAAAGTTTTTAATTTAATTATGACAATATGTTTGTCCCACTTTTTAATTTTTAAACACTAGCCACATATTCAATTTCCTAATTTAAATACTAAACAGGGCTAAAAAAAGTAAACCTACCCCACTACAGGGTCTATAATATTACTTTCAGAATTTCCAGGGGTCTAGCTACACTTATCAGAGGTGTTTTTCCTAATTTTTATTAAGTCCAGGGGCTAAAACTGATTTTTAAATGAATTTACATAATTTTCTGAAGTTCTAGGGGCTAGATCAAAAGTTTCCGGGGCTAGCTCTTATTTCCCGAGAACCCCAGGGGGTAGCACGTAAGATTTCCAGTCTTTATAACGCGGGGCTGACGTGGACCGTCCGATTTTAAACCGACGGCCGAGATTATAACATCGAACCGGTACGCGGGGGTTTAAACCCTACCGTGCGATTTAAAATAAACGGCGCACAAGCGGCCACGTTGCTCTGATCGAGCGCGGGCGGCGCTGCCGGCGGCGCACGGCGGAGGAAAGCGGCGATCTCGCCGGAAACTTTCGGATCTTCGGGAATTCTTCCTAGAACTGTGATTTTATGGCATAGATCGGTAGAGGGGAGGTCGGGGATCTCACCTCGGGGGTTTTCTTGAGCTCGGAGGTCCTGGAAGGTGATCTGCGACGAGGTCCGAGGCGAACCCACGGCGAAGCTCGTCGGCGCTGTGTTTACACCGCAAGTCACCGAGTTTTCTGCACCTGCAAGGTTCCCCGGAGGCGGTGGATCAAGACCAGCGAGTTAGATCGGAATTTTCGAGCTTAGATCGGCCAGAATTCGCCGGAGAAGTCTCGGTTCTCACCAGAGGAAAATCGGCGGATCGCGTGGGAAAAACAGAACGAGGCCGGGGTTTTTATAGACGGGGGAGGGCGGCGGGGTGGTTTAGATCATGTCCGCGTCGCCTACGAACAGAATTCAGCGGGGATACGCCGAAATCCCGATCGGTTTTGATTCGGACGCGAGGGAGTCCGGCGCTGGCGTGAGGTAGACGACGATCGGGTGGGCCCCGCCTGTCAGTGTGAGGCAGCAGCGCGCGCGGCTGCGGGCTGGCGCGGGCGCTGGCTGGGCCGGCTGGTGGGTTTCGGCCCACTGGCCGGTTTTTTTCTGTTTTCTCTTTTTCTTTTTCTATTTCTTTTCTGATTTGAGTTTAATTTGAATTCTAGTTTGAATTTGAATTTTTACAAAACATGCAACTTGTCCAAAAAATTTTAAATCCCCCTCTTAACATGATTTAGGGTTTTGAATCAAAATTTGGGGTGTTACACCTCTACCCCCCTTAAAAGAAATCTCGTCCTCGAGATTGGTGGTTCTAAGAAAACAATTCTGGAAATTGTGCCTTGAGCTCATCTTCTCGCTCCCAGGTGGCTTCCTCTTCTGAGTGATGCTTCCACTGCACCTTGCACATCCGGATTCTTTTATTTCTGGTGAGGCGTTCCATTGTCTCCAAAATCTTGTATGGTTGCTCGGCATAAGACAAATCCTCAGCTACGTTCACTTCATTCATGGGTAACACCTCCTCAGGTGTCCTCAGGCATTTCTTGAGTTGTGACACATGGAATACATCGTGCACATCCGATAGATGAGCCAGTAATTCTAGTTGATACGCCACTTTGCCTTTCCTCTAAAAAACTTGAAAGGGTCCGATGTATCGAGGTGACAACTTCCCTTTCACCTTGAACCGACGAAGTCCTCTGATAGGGGACACCTTGAGATAGACATAGTCTCCCACGTTGAAAACGAGCTCTCTTCTTCGTACATCGGCATAGCTCTTTTGGTGTGTCTGTGCTATCCTCAAGTTGTTGCGAATTTCCCTAACCTTCACCTCGGCTTCTTGTAATACTTCTGGACCAAACACTTTACTTTCCCCTGTTTGGTTCCAAAATAGGGGAGTTCTGCACTTCCTCCCGTACAAAGCTTCAAACGGGGACATCTTCATACTAGCTTGATAGCTGTTGTTATAGGAAAACTCCGCATACGGTAAGTTCTTGTCCCAACTCCTATTATTTTTGAGTGCACATGCCCTCAGCATATCTTCAAGGATCTGATTGGTTCTTTCCGTCTGCCCATCAGTTTGGGGATGATAGGCCGAACTAAAGTTCAGATGGGTTCCCATGGTTTCATGCAGCTTCTGCCAGAACCTTGAGGTGAACTGTGTCCCTCGATCCGACACAATCTTCTTTGGCACTCCATGGTAACACACGATCCTTGACATGTACAACTCTGCCAATTTGGATCCGCTATAGCTTTCCTTCACGGGGATGAAGTGAGCTACCTTTGTTAGCCTATCAATGATGACCCATATCGAATCATATCCTGATTGGGTCCTAGGCAATCCCACGATGAAATCCATGCTGATTTCTTCCCATTTCCATTCAGGCACTTTGAGTGGTTGCAATAATCCCGCGGGTCGTTGATGTTCTGCTTTCACCAACTGACATGTGTCACATAGGGCAACATGTTCCGCGACATCTCGCTTCATGCCATACCACCAATACCTGCTCTTGAGGTCCTGGTATATTTTCGTACTCCCAGGATGAATGGAATAGTCAGAATCATGAGCCTCCTTCAGAATCAATTCACGGATCTCTTTTACTTCTGGCACACAGATTCTTTTCCCGTGCCACACCGTATCTTGTTCATCTTCTCTGAAACCTGGAGCTTTATTTTCCTTGATGAGTTGTCTGATCTCTTGTATCTTCTCATCATTCTTTTGACTCTCGCGTATGTCTCGCTCTAGTGTGAAGTCCACTTCCATGGCGATGGCTTCACTATATTTACTAGACATAGATTGAGCCTTATAACCTCGTCCTTCAATTCTGCAGGCATGTCCTTCAAGCTCAACTTATTGACCTGCACTTTCCGACTCAAAGCATCAGCCACGACGTTTGCTTTCCCGGGATGATAGTTGATGCCCACATCAAAGTCATTGATTAGCTCTAACCATCTCCTTTGTCTGAGGTTGAGATCTGGCTGTGTGAAAATGTACTTCAAACTCTTATGATCCGTATATATCTCGGTCCTCTTCCCCATCAAATAGTGCCGCCAAATTTTCAACGCGTGTACCACTGCGGCTAGTTCTAGGTCATGTGTAGGATAGTTCTTCTCGTGCTTCCGAAGCTGACGGGATGCATATGCCACGACATGCCCTTCTTGCATAAGAACACATCCCAACCCGTTTCCAGAGGCATCGCAGTACACCGTGAAGCTCTTTTGCATATATGGCATAACCAGCACTGGGGCTGTTGTCAATCTTTCCTTTAACTCCTGAAAACTCTTCTCGCACTGCAGCGTCCATGTGAAGGTGATTCCCTTCTCCAACAGTTTGGTGAGAGGTCTCGAGATCTTAGAGAATCCCTCAATAAACCGTCGATAGTATCCAACCAATCCCAAGAAGCTTCGAACTTCCCCGACATTTTCAGGGGTCTTCCACTTCTGTATATCCTCGATTTTGGCAGGATCCACGGAGATTCCTCCCTCCGAGACTATATGTCCTAAGAAGGGAACTCTCTTCAGCCAAAACTCACACTTGCTCAACTTGGCATATAGTTGGTGTTCTCTTAGCCTCTGCAACACCAACCTTAGATGTTTCTCATGTTCCTCTTCATCTTTGGAGAAGACGAGAATGTCATCTATGAAAACCACCACAAATTTGTCCAGATATTCCATGAATACCTTGTTCATGAGATACATGAAGTATGCTGGGGCATTAGTTAACCCAAAAGGCATGACGGTGTATTCATACAGTCCGTACCGAGATACGAAAGCTGTCTTGGGAATATCAGATTGCCTTATCTTGAGTTGGTGGTAGCCCGACCTGAGATCAATTTTCGAGAACACACAAGCGCCTCTCAACTGATCAAACAAATCTTCAATGCGGGGTAATGGGTACTTGTTCTTGATGATTACCTCATTCAAAGCACGGTAATCCACGCATAACCTTTGGGTTCCGTCCTTCTTGGGCACAAATATCACCGGAGCTCCCCATGGTGAGGAACTAGGGCGAATATACCCCTTCCCCGTCAATTCTCTCAAATGATCCTTGAGTTCTTCTAGCTGCTTCGAGTCCATCCGATAAGGTCTCTTGTATATTGGGGTTGTTCCAACACTAGCTCAATTGCAAATTCCACTTCATGATCGGGAGGCATACCTGGCAATTCTTTCGGAAAAACATCTGGATATTCCCGGATAATCCTGATCTCCTCCACTTTCACCGCAACTCGATTTAATTTAATGTCCCTCCTAGGCTCGTGTATTGTTATGAACTTTACTCTTGTGCCACTAGGGTGAGTTAGTTCCACCGTTCTGGTCGAACAATGAATGATTCCCTTATGTTTGGTCAACCAATCCATGCCCAAAATAATATCGATCCCTTGGGAATCTATCACTATGAGGTTAGCAGTAAACACTACCCCATTGATGTCTAGATTCACCTTGGGACACACTTGTCTTGTCCTTATTTCTCCACCTGGAGAGTTTACGGCTAGCATATGGTTCATTTGTGTTGTTGCTAGGTCATACTTCTTAACAAACCCTTGAGCAATAAGTGAGTGGGTGGCACCAGAATCAAACAGCAGGGTTGCAAGGTGTAAATTGGCAGGAAACTTACCAACTACCACGTCGGGTGCATCTTGTGCTTCTTCCATAGTGACGTGGTTCACCCGTCCTCTCATTACATTCTGCTGTTGTGGCTGCGCTGGCTTCTTCTTTGGGCACTTATGGGCATAGTGCCCCACTTCACCACAGCTAAAACATTGCACCCCAACCTTAGGTGCTTGGCCTTTGTTATCTTGGGGTTGGTTCGGGGGTCCTTGCACTGCTGGTCGAGGTGGATATGCAGGGCGAGGCTGCTGTACAAGCTGACGTGGTGGCTGTGCTGGTGCTGCCGGAGGCCTGTAGTTCGGGTTGTACCCTCTTGGTGCTGAGTAGGGTACCGCAGCACGGCTCGTCGGCCCCGTAGGTTGCTGCATCATACGGGGGTGAGTTTTGCTTCCCGAGGCTTGATGTGACCAACCGGCCTTCCTCTTATTCTCATTTTCCAAGGCCTTTAGTTTCCTTTCCACCACAAACGCTCTGTCCACCATCTTTTGGAAGCTTTCATACCCATTTGAGGACATTGCACACTGCATTTCTGCGGTAAGTCCCTCCACGAAACAATCCTGTTTCTGCTCGTCAGTCTCTATGTCCCGTGGGGCATAACGGGATAGTTGAGTAAATTTAGTGAGGTATTCCCTCACCGTCATGTTTCCCTGCTGCAGTCCCAAAAACTCCTTCCTCTTGTTTTTGAGTTCACCTCTTGGGATGTAATGGTTGCGGAAGCTATGCTTGAACTCTTCCCAAGTGATGTTCTCAGGGTCATGATGGGCGGCCACATAGGCAGTCCACCAATCAGCAGCAGGTCCATGCAATTGATGAGAGGCAAACAGCACCCTCTCATACCCTTGGCACTGTATGATCCTCATCTTACTTTCAATGGTCTTCAGCCAATCATCTGCCTCCAGAGGTTCAGCCGTACTTGCAAACTTTGGAGGTTGAGTTCCTAGAAACTCACTCAACCTTGGTTGGCGTGGTGCAGCTTGTGGAGGTGGTACTTGATGCAAGTTGGCCACCACTTGAGTCAAGTTCTGGATGAGCTGATTTTGATTCTCCACCATTTGGTGGAGAGGATCAACTTCTTCACGGTGACCACCCCTGTCCTGGCCTCCAGAAAGATGAGGGTTGCATGCCTCATCGTTGTTGTTGGCGGGGTTGGCAGCACGTCCTTTTCCTCTTCCGGCCATCTGGCAGAATCAACCAATGTTAATTTGAAAGCATTTAGTATCATCTTACTACTTTCATTTGTTTGTACTTTGAAATGTTGATGCTTTGTTATACTTTTACGAGGGTTCATATCTCACACCAAATAAATGCACTATTATTTCATGTGGGTTCACACACCAAAGCAAAACAATCTGAAGACGAGGCTGTGGACAATTGCTCATGGCTTCCACAACTCACGTCACACACCAAGCATTAACACACCATTAACTTAACGTAACGACTCGACTATTCGACATCTTGCTAACTAAGGGAAGGACTCTACACTACTTGTTTTCTTGAGCTGGCTCCTCAGGATCTTCCTCATCATTTCGGCTGCCTTCTGACTCTGCTTTGGGTGGGGAGGCTGCTGGTGGAGAAGTGCGACGACGCCTGATCGCTCGGCGATCTGGGGAGTCAGGAGTCCATGTATCATTCGCGGTGACACACAGTTCATTCCCATCTCCTCTTTCTCTAGCCCTTAAGCAGGCTCGCAGCAACGCCTCCATTTCCTTCAGGGTGTCCCGGACATCCTGAAGCTCTTGTTGGCACTCCTGCAGTCGAGTGCTGAGCATAGAAGCATCCTCCAAGCACAAGTCCATGTGCTCATGGGAAGTCCCTTGCTGCACCGGCGGGTACTTGTACTCCGTGGTACCACTCTCACGCTGGAGGACATACATGTACTCAGTTTTGTCCAAGTGGCGACGATAGATGTGACTCTGGCAGGTGATGGCCTCCCAGGTGACATCTTTCTACGCATCTACCTGTGTCGCTCTACAAGCTGGAGAGTGGTGAATCTTAAGCAGCTGATTTTTGTGTATAATCCTCATCTCTGAACTCCATTCTTCCCTCTTTTCACGGATGGTCCTGGTGGAGTTATAGTGGATGATTAGCTTGCCCGTATTGCCGGCGGCTTCGAGCATACGCCGAAGACGGCGCAATAAGCCTCCTACTGCCAATCCGTAGGAAAGGTACGTCACCGGACGGCTCTCCTCTCTCTCGGCAAGGGCAACTACGGGAACTCTCCCTCCTGTGGACTTGCGAGCTGTACGAATCATGTGAACCATCTAAAACAAAAAGAATTTAAAATTAGGTTAGATAAACTCTCAAACCAAAAATCCTATTTTGAATGAAAGTTGGGGTAAGATGAAGAAAGTGACTCATTTAAATGACACTTTTCAATCCACACCTTTGAAAAATAGTTTTTAAGAAAATAGGGCCCTTAAATACGTCCATTTCTACCTAGGTCCACGTTCCTACGGGCAACCTTGGCTCTGATACCACTTCTGTCACACCCGGTTTTTCCGAAGAAACAACCAAGTGAATATCACATGTATGCCAGGATCATTTTCTCATACATGTGATGACAAATAGTGAAGCATCATTTATTACAAGCTAGGTGTCGAATATAAATAAGTCTTACATCGCAAATGTCTCAATGGACAATAATACATTCATCACAAGTAAATAAACTAGCAGCGGAATAATTATTCTTGTGGGCTCCGTCACAGGCGTTGCCCGGGGGTCTCCATGAACCTAGAAACCTTCTTCGGGTCCAAAGTCTTGGTCATTATACACCACCTCATTATCTTGACCTGAGCAGCAATATAAACCAACAAATATGCAAGGTTGAGTACCAATGGTACTCAGCAAGTGTGGGAAAGTTATGTCATGCATGCCTAGAACAAGGGGAGGTTGAACTCATGGTTTAAAGCACTACGCAAATAATACCTATCACCTTATCTTATTAAGCACCTACATTACTACACAGGTGAAATGGTCCCAATCTCCCATCCCATCATCATAATCCAATAACCATAACATCATTTCCAATGTTAAGCTCCCCGCTTAACATCCACAACTTCCAAAACCATCACTCCTCTAATCATGAATAAGTCCAAGCCGCTCTTGACCGTGAGCACGGCTGTCATGACAGTTTTGACTCTGCAGAGTTTGTACCACTGTACCCACATGTAGTGATTTCATCCCCCGTTGTCGGGTGGACTAAAAGAACCTCCATTATGCCAGTGGCTACGAACCACATTCACACTTCCCAGGTGTGTAGCCAGGAGATCACTACGAAGCCTTTACAAAGGGATTCCCGACGAGCGTGGGCCCACTGAGGTTTCACCCCTAACAGCATACAAGAGGCTCCAACCCCGCTGCAATGGCCCCCTCTTGAGCCTTGCGGTTCATATGGTAGTCCAGCTGACACCTATTCCCCGCACCATCCAACACACCCATACTACGCCGGGGATACACCTAATTAATTGGCCAAGCTGCCCCATCTCAGCATGTGGTTGGCACTGTAAAGCCAGGTTACATGCTCCATGAACCGGTCCTTAGGATCCAGGCAAGTACTAAACACAAACCCGAGTCTCGTGCACCCAGCACACAACCAAAACATCCAACTTGCCTTGATCCCTACCTCTACATAACTCACAATATCTCATTCAAGAGTATGGTAAAATAAACCGATGATCTCATATCCCAAATATCCCATTCTAAGCATGGCTAAGCATATGCATAATAATAAATGACATGATAAAATAAATCCTAACCCAAGCTACAAGGAAACAAGGTAATGCAATTCTATGGAAACTTCCTAACATGGGTTTCATATTTCAATTGACAATGCAAATAACTCTAGCTACACATCCTAGCATAGGATCAAAGTGGTCAAGGACACTTGCCTCCTTCCTGCTGCTCTTGAAATGGGTAGTCTTGATCTTGGAAAGGAAGAACTTGCTCTGGAGCAGGTTCTACATCATACCATCACACATAGCAAAAGAAAAACAACAATCCATAAGACATAGTTCACACTTCCACTTCATACAAACCACACATTCATGTTTATGAAAGTCATTCACCATTATATGTGTTGTGGTTACTCTATGTGTGTTGATTTGTGGCTTGCATACACCTTTAATCATGTGTATATGATTCCTACTTTGGTGTTCACATTTATACTTACATACTATATATATATATATAGGTGTTTCAAATTTAAATAAATTTCTTATATTCAACTACTACACCTTTTCACTACCAAGTAGGTATGAAAAGTATTTTTTTCTTCTCCATATGTGCCTTCAGAATTTCTACCAACCCTAAACTGAATTCTTTGGATTTTAGAAACTCCATTTATCATTTACTAGTTGCTATATTTTCAGATTTATTTTCCTATGCATAAATGTGTACTTTATTATGAAATTAGTAATACACATCATCTAAACAGAATAGGTTCTGGTCCTAATTAATTTAATAACATATTTTGACCTTTGCCTCTGTTGTAAACTATTTCACAATTATTTTCCCTATTTTCTAAAACTATTCATTACTTAAAAATGTGTCCCTAAATGTGAATAATAAATTAAACAGATTCAATTCAGCCCAAAATATGTTTTTATCTCACTCCAAAGTTTTATAAATACTGAGAAAGTTTTTAATTTAATTATGACAATATGTTTGTCCCACTTTTTAATTTTTAAACACTAGCCACATATTCAATTTCCTAATTTAAATACTAAACAGGGCTAAAAAAAGTAAACCTACCCCACTACAGGGTCTATAATATTACTTTCAGAATTTCTAGGGGTCTAGCTACACTTATTAGAGGTGTTTTTCCTAATTTTTATTAAGTCCAGGGGCTAAAACTGATTTTTAAATGAATTTACATGATTTTCTGAAGTTCCAGGGGCTAGATCAGAAGTTTCCGGGGCTAGCTCTTATTTCCCGAGAACCCCACGGGGTAGCACGTAAGATTTCCAGTCTTTATAACGCGGGGCTGATGTGGACCGTCCAATTTTAAACCGACGGCCGAGATTATAACATCGAACCGGTACGCGGGGGTTTAAACCCTACCGTGCGATTTAAAATAAACGGCGCACAAGCGGCCACGTCGCTCTGATCGAGCGCGGGCGGCGCTGCCGGCGGCGCACGGCGGCGGAAAGCGGCGATCTCGCCGGAAACTTTCGGATCTTCGGGAATTCTTCCTAGAACTGTGATTTTATGGCATAGATCGGTAGAGGGGAGGTCGGGGATCTCACCTCGGGGGTTTTCTTGAGCTCGGAGGTCCTAGAAGGTGATCTGCGACGAGGTCCGAGGCGAACCCACGGCGAAGCTCGTCGGCGCTGTGTTTACACCGCAAGTCACCGAGTTTTCTGCACCTGCAAGGTTCCCCGGAGGCGGTGGATCAAGACCAGCGAGTTAGATCGGAATTTCCGAGCTTAGATCGGCCAGAATTCGCCGGAGAAGTCTCGGTTCTCACCGGAGGAAAATCAGCGGATCGCGTGGGAAAATAGAATGAGGCCGGGGGTTTTATAGATGGGGGAGGGCGGCAGGGTGGTTTAGATCATGTCTGCGTCGCCTACGAACAGAATTCAGCGGAGATACGCCGAAATCCCGATCGGTTTTGATTCGGGCGCGAGGGAGTCCGGCGCTGGCGTGAGGTAGACGACGATCGGGTGGGCCCCACCTGTCAGTGTGAGGCAGCAGCGCGCGCGGCTGCGGGCTGGCGCGGGCGCTGGCTGGGCCGACTGGTGGGTTTCGGCCCACTGGCCGGTTTTTTTCTGTTTTCTCTTTTTCTTTTTCTATTTCTTTTCTGATTTGAGTTTAATTTGAATTCCAGTTTGAATTTGAATTTTTGCAAAACATGCAACTTGTCCAAAAATTTTTAAATCCCCCTCTTAACATGATTTAGGGTTTTGAATCAAAATTTTGGGGTGCTACATCCGTGAACCTAAAATCCTTCTTCGGGTCCGAAGTCTTGGTCGTTGTATCAATTCCTCCCGAACTTGGTTGCTGAACTTCATCTTCTCCCTAAGACTAGTTCAATGGATCCCGTCACCAACCGTGTCTTGAACTCAAGCAACACCTGCACATGAATAAACAACCAATACTTCCGAGCACAAGTCCTCGACTTGACTCTCGTTAGTTCCGAAACTACAACATCTTACGTGAGCACCTCACATAAGCATGTTGTAAACCATAGCAAAATGATATCAGCCATAACCACCAAAACACACCAGAAACTTAGTAAAATAATACTAAGCAAACTTTCCATAAGAGTAAAGCAAGTTTGAAACATTGCAAGTTAAAAGCAGAACCATTGCAATCAAGCTCCGAACCTTACCAAAGCTAACCGGACCTTGAACTGGAGCTTACCAAAGCTAGTCGGACCTAGCGCCGGAGCTTACTAAAGCTTAGTCGGACCTAGCACGGAACTTACCAAAGCTAGTCGGACCTAGCACCGGAGCTAGCAAGAACAAGTCAGACCTAGCCAAAATAAGTCATACCTAGACAAAGCAAGTTGGACCTTACGTCGGACCTTGCCGGAGCTACCCAAAACAAGTCGGACCTATCATCGGACCTTGCAGGAGCTCAGACCTAGAGTCGGACCTTGTTAAAAAGGTGTTTTGGTAGTATTCAAAACTTTTATCGTCAAAGCCAATGTATTCAATACACATAGGTCTCACAATCTCCCCCTTGATGAATGCATTGGCAACACCACTTAAAATCCGAACATTGGCTAATTCACAAGAAAAGTTTTGAAAATAATTTCTCCCCCTTTGTAAATCAGAAATAAAATAAGAAGAAAAACAAAAATACCAAAAATTCTCCCCCTAAAAAGAATCGTGCCAAAACACTTGTGAATGTGTACAATGTGTGATCAATTTCTCCCCCTTTGACAATGTATTCAACAAGGTACAAAAGAGAAATTTTAATTTGTTATGAGCACATTATAACATATACATATAAAACAAAGCTCATCCAAATCATACTATCAAGTAACTTACACTATCACATCAATGAGATACATAAAGTAGTGTAAGCGATGCTAGAGATCAAGTGTAATTTTCAATTTAAACAAGTCATGATCTCACAAACTTAACTATTTCAAGACCTGAAAGCATGACACTTGTTGCTGCATTTTATTTAACATTTAAAGCAAAAATTTTGATCTTATGACATTTACAGGAGATTATATGCAGCATCAGCCTTATTCTAACTAACCAAGCCAAGCCTATGTCAGTCAGAAGCTTAAGGACATGGTTTTAGTCATACACAACTCCTTTCAAGTTCATATATACGTGCAATGATAAGCCATCTCAAAAGAAGAAGTGCGATGCATGCATATTCTCTTGATCTTTTCTTATTTTTTATTTGAACATAAAAACTCAACATGTGAATTCATTACTTGATTAATTCTTTATGATTAAAAGCACTTGTGAGCATGCAACAAGTTCAAAACAGCAAGAAAGTTCGACCATGACCAGATTTAGTGTAAGTAATTATTCCAATTACTAGACATGGTAAAAACTACAAAATATATAACACGAGTAATGTAGTAAGAACTTTCAGCATGAAAAAGGAATCACAAAGTCATATATGCATGAAATACTATGCTCATATTATTTTAATTTCAGATTCACACATAGACTTCCCAAGTTTCAAAATTCTCCCTCAATTTAAGCCATGGGGATGCATAACCCCTATTTCACTATGAATGTAACAAAAACGAGTCAAATCCAAAGGTTTTGTAAAAATGTCAGCCAATTGTTGTTGGGTATCTACATAGTGAAGCACAATGTTCCCTTTTTCGACATTATCATGGAGAAAGTGATACCTAATGTCAATGTGCTTAGTTCTCGAATGTTTGACGGGGTTTTTAGCAATGCAAATGGCACTAGTGTTATCACAAAACAGTGGAACACTATCTATCAACCCCATAGTCCTTAAGTGTTTGAACAATCCAAAGAATTTTTGAGCAAGCACTAGCAGCAGCTACATATTCAGATTCGGCTGTGGATTGTGCAACTAAACTTTGTTTTCTAGAGGACCAGGCAACAAGTGAATTACCAAGAAAATGACAAGCACCAGAAGTACTTTTCCTATGAATCCTACAACCCCCAAAATCAGCATCAGAATAAGCTTTCAAAGTAACGATTGAGGAAGAAGGAAGAAAAATACCAAATTCCTGAGTTCCATGTAAGTACCTGAGAATCCTTTTGACGGATTGACGATGTGAAGCACGTGGGGAGGCTTGAAACCGTGCACAAAGACATACGCTGAATTGTATGTCCGGTCTTGATGTCGTGAGATAGATCCGATCATGCTTCTATATTCTTTTTGATCAACGGGATCACAATCTTCATCAAGTTCAAGTGTTGTTGTTGTTCCCATTGGTGTCTGAAGAGGCTTGCTTTTGTCCATGTTGAAGCGCCTTAGTAGATATTTTGTATACTTTGTTTGATGCACAAAGGTACACTCCTTGGTTTACTTGATTTGCAGCCCCAAAAAGTATGTGAGTTCTCCCATCATACTCATCTCAAATTCTGAACTCATCATAGCTGAAAACTTGGACACAAGATCATGAGAAGCACAACCAAAGATAATATCATCCACATACACTTGAACAAATAATGAGTCATTGCCATGCTTAAGCACAAAAAGAGTTTTATCAACCTTGCCCATGGTAAACCCCTTTTCAAGTAAGAATGTTTTTAACCTATCATACCATGCTCTAGGGGCTTGTTTGAGACCGTACAAGGCTTTGGACAGTTTGTAAACGTGATTAGAAAAATTTGGATTTTCAAAACCAGGTGGTTGTTTGACATAAACCTCCTCATCTATGTAGCCATTAAGAAAAGCAATTTTAACATCCATTTGATATAGCTTAAAACCTTTAGATGCAGCAAAAGCTAACAAAATTCTTATGGCTTCTAATCTAGCAATAGGAGCAAAAGTTTCATCAAAATCCAGACCTTCAACTTGTGAGAAACCTTGAGCAACCAACCTAGCCTTATTCCTAACCACAATCCCATCCTCACTTTGTTTATTTTTAAACACCCATTTAGTACCAATTAAAGTGTGACCTTGAGGTGGAGGTATAGGTTTCCAAACATTATTTCTATCAAAATTTTCTAACTCTTCTTGCATGGCAATAATCCAAGATTCATTAGTGAGTGCGTGTGATATACCTTTGGGTTCAAAAGAAGCAACAAAAGCAGAATGAGCATGAGAATTGGGGTCGAAAAATCTAGATCTTGTAACTCGTTCATTCAAGCTTCCAATAATTTGTTGTGGAGAATGACTTTTGAGAATCCAGAGGGGAGTGGACACTTCACAAGCTTCTTCTTCATGTTCATCACAAATAGATCAGCTTGTGACGTGAGGAGGATCTGGACCAGCAATGGTGGTCGTCGGTGCTGGCTGTGAATCAAGATCAGGAGCTGGAACAATGTCATTAGCTGCTGAATTTTCGGGCAGCAGCACCACTTCTTCCTCTTCTTCAACGAAAATACTCTCCCCCTGCGGATATGGATCCGGACCTGCAATATTTGAACTAGTACCTGGGCTAGCTTCATCAAAAGAAACCTCACAAGTCTTCACAATTTTGTTAGTATCAAGTAAAAGCACACGGTAGCCTCTAGTATGAGATGGATAACCAAGAAACATGCCATCAACAGATCTAGCTTCAAATATATCAGGATTACCATGTTTCTTAACAAAGCATTTGGAACCAAAGACCCTAAAGTGTGTGACACTAGGCCTATGTCCAAACCTGAGCTCATATGGTGTTTTATCTAGCTTAGCACAAGAAAGCACGATTTGAGACATAACAAGCGGTTGCAATTGCATCAGACCAAAATTTTCTAGGAGTTTGATATTCATCAAGCATAGTCCTAGCCATCTCAATTAAGGTTCTGTTCTTTCTCTCTACAACACCGTTTTTTTGAGGTACATATGGTGAAGAAAATTGATGATCTATTGCATTTTCAGCACAAAAGTGATCAAACGATTGATTTTTAAATGCGGTTCCATTATCACTTCTAATTGCTCTTAAAGATCTTGGTTGATCAATTGATAATCTAGGAAATAAAGTTCTAAAGTGACTAAAAGCTTCATTCTTAGATGCCATAAAGTAAACCCAAGAGTATCTAGAATAGTCATCAACAATCACAAGAACATACCATTTACCTCCGAAGTATTGAACACGTGAAGGTCCTACGGTGTCAAGGTGTAAAAGTTGACCCGGTTCAGTTATCATGGTCATTGTGAAGGAGCATGTGAACCTGCAACCATCTTAGCATGTCTACAAGAAGAGCACACAATTTCTTTGTCCCCTTTAAGCTTAGACAGCCCACGTATGCGATCAAGAGCACTAACACGCGTGAGATGATCAAAGCCTACGTGACCAAGTCTACGATGCCAAAAATATAAATCTTTGGAATCATTTGCAACTAGACATCTATGCTTAGAGAAAGACATATCAAAATCAGCTTTAAAAACTCTTCCAAACCGAGACATGTTAAAAATAAACTCACTATTTGAACCTACAACTTTGCAGCAGTTTTTATTGAAAATAATTTCTAGATTTTCATCTAGCAATTCTGAAACAGAAAGCAAGTTGTATTTCAAATTTTTGACAAGTGCCACATCCTTCAAAGTGTAGTGATCATTTACTCTAACCGAACCCTTAGCAATTGTAGGAGTTGAAGAATTATCGGTAAAAGTAACATTCTCTACACGTGACAGAAAAGAGAGAGAGGAGAACCATTCTTTGTTACCGGTCATGTGGCGTGAGCAACCTGAATCCACAATCCAAATGTTCTCCTTCCTCAAGCGTGTAACCTACATAGAAGCACAATACGTCGATGACTCAATACTGGGTTAGTTAAAAGACATTTAGGAATCTAGTACTGAGTCACACGACGTCCAGCAGGAATAACATGCGAAAGCTGAGATAAAACGGCAGGTTTATGAGTCAAAGTTTGAGATTTTTTGTTCTTAACTACTGACCTATGAGGTGTTACTTGTGTAGCATGAAAATCAGTAGCTCCGGAGGCAAAAACAGAAGCTCTGGAGGTAAACTTTGAATATTTCTGACTCATAACAGCAGGTTGTATGTTCCTGACATTCGGTTTAGTATGTGCAGCAAATTTTGCATGAGAGTTATAAGATCTAGCTTGCATTCTTTCCTTTTTATGTTGTTTAGCTAGTCTATAACAAAAATGTATGACATGACCATCTCTACCACAATAGGTACAATGAAATTTAACTCTGTGTTCAGGTCTAGATGAGCATGCAGTATGCTTATTTGAACCCGAATGTGACAACACTACTGCAGATTTAAAAACCAGTTCTTTTTATTTAGGAATTATTTGAATGAAACCACTTCCTAATTTGATTTTACAATTTTAGGTGGATGTTCCTTAGCATGAGCATGTGAATCAAAACCTAAACCAGTTTTATCATTGCAAGACTTGGAAGAATTCAGCAGCAAGTTTAGGTTCTTATTCCCATTACAAAACCGATCTAATGTCCTATGCATGTTATCAAGTTTATTTGATAGATCAAGACAATTTTCACATGAAGTTTTTCCTTTTAATTTGCAATTGGAACAATATTTAACTTCATGAGAACGTAAAGCATTGTTCAATATAGAAATTTCTTTCATAGCATCTTGTAGTTTCTTATCAAGATCATCGCAAGTAGAACAATGCAAATCAATTGTAAAACAACAAGCATCTTTCAAGTTTTATCATTAAGTGCAGCAAGCTTTTTATTCTTTTCGATTTCAAGTTCAAGTTTATCAAGTGTGGAGGTGTGTGCACTTCTTAGAGACGACAATTGTTCATATATTAAATCACATGAGGAACAAGAATCATCACTAGGAATCAAGGATTTTAAATGATTAATTTTAGATTCTAGTGACTCAATTTTAACAGCATTGTCCCTAAGCTTTTTGTCCCTTTTCTTAAAAATAATAGTGGCACGAGAAATAGCATCACACATTTCTTCGCAAGTAGGACATACCTCTTCGTTGTCACTGTTGTGTTCTGCATCCTCCATACTTGATTTTGATTTGCCCGCCATGAAGCACAAGTTTGCCAGATCATCTTCATCTTCATCACTTCCAATGTCTACATCACTCGAGCCAAGTTCTTGAAGTGCGGTGATGAAACTGTTTATCAGTTTGCGTCCTGTAAAACCCTTCTTCTTCTTGTTGGTGTTGCCAAAATAGGACTTGACTTTATTCTGCTTTTCATCACGGTTAGAAGGACCTGAAAGGTTAGGGCAACCTGTACAAAAATGTTATGTCTTACCACATTCAAAGCATCATTGAGGTCCGAAGCTTCCTCTCCTTCTAGTTCTCACATTTTGCAATGCTTTTGTGAACCTATAGAAAGAAGTACTAGCTCCTCCTCTGGAAACTCCTCAATCTGTTTCAGGGTTAGTGAAGACAGCAAAGCAAGTGTATTGCTAGATGATTGGCCGGAGCTAGGCATATCACGTTGTGAGACAAATGCAATAGTCTTATTTGGGTTCTTACGTGATATAATATCAATTTTATGAGTTTTTAGCTTAGAATAAAGCACATCTAAAGTAAGAGTACTCATGACAGTGGATTCACGTATGGATGTTACTTTCATCTCCCAAATTGACATGTCTAATGCACTTAGTAATTGCCTAGCATTTTCAGCATCTGAAAAATTAACATTGACGCTACGCAAGTTGCTGAGAATTTTATTAAAGCGAGCAAAGAGGTCATCAATGGACTCACCGGGTTGCATCTCAAAGCGCATATATTCTTTCTTGAACATATCTTGTCTTACCTCCTTGATCATGTTGGATCCTTCGTGGTAGTCACAAAGTGCTCTCCACACATCGTACGCCGATCGGAGGTGTGCAACACGGTCGAAGTCACTCTGAGTTAGTCCTTGTATGATCAAGTTCCGAGCCTTGTTATTGTTGTCGACATCTCTCATGTTTGTAGCCGTGACTTGATTGTTTGAAGGCACATCGTAAGGCTTGTACACCTTTTCCCATATTGCAAAGCATTGTGCCTGGATGAAAGCTTCCATGCGTCCCTTCCAAACCTAAAAATCAATACCATTAAGCACACAAGGTTTGGCGGAGTATTTCTCTATGATGATTAGTCAAAACACGTGCAAATCATAAAGATTAGAGCAACCTGTCTCTGATACCAATTGTAAGATCGAAGTACACATGTAAAGCTACCAAAGGGGGGTGAATGGTAGATAAAAACTTTTCAGCGGAAGCAACAAAACACCCCTCAGCAGAAAACCGATGTGTTAAAGAAACCGTGTGTGCGACTAATCTAAACGTGTTCAACTGTGACAAAACTAGTATAGATTGTAGAGAATCAAGTCACGAATATGTCACAACAAGAATCATGAAAATCCGTTGAGAGAAACTCAAGTTACGATCGAAAGATCAAACAAAGGTCAATCTATCCTACGCGAGAAAAACAGTTCTAGAATACTGCAAAGAAACTCGTGTAGATCAGAAACACCGTTTTCAATGACCGTGAATTTTCACAGATGATATATAATCAAGTTGTGAAGACAACCCAAAAAGAATCACATCAATTGGATCTGTAAAACTCGAGTTATGATAAAACCACCAAAGCAAGGTAGTTCTGAACAGAAACTCGACGAGAAAAACTTGTCTGAAACAAGTCGGACGAACAAGGCACAAAAATTCCTTTAGAATACGAATTTTATTTATCAAAAAACAAGAGGAACAGGCTCAAGGTCGTGCTCACACGAGCCTTGGCCTCCCTTGCTTATATAACCAGCCCTAAGGCCAACCCAATTCAAACTAGGACTCCTACTCCTACTTGGATTCAAACTGTAACTTTCTAATACTGCTCAAGACTCTTCTACATGCAGATAGCAGCAATCTTAAGACTTCCAAACACCTTAGTAACGTCCCAAGCATTCCTAAAACAACTCAAATTCATGACCCACACGAAATCCTATCATAACCAACTCAAAACTTTCCATATTTGAGTCAAACACGACTCAGCCGCAGCCTGAGTCCATAACCAAGTCGGTTGGACCTTTCCGACCAATTCTTTACGTCCACATCTCTTCATCACGCCTTGGAACCATGCAGTCACGTCCATGCACTCCTTGCACACGTGCAAACATCTTCCAACGACGTCCAAGATACCTTCATATGCATTGTTCTTGATTCAAACATACTGCGCAACCTCCCGGTCAACTCAACCACAATTCCTCCCGAACTTGGTTGTTAAACCTCATCTTCTCCCTAAGACTAGTTCAATGGATCCCGTCACCAGCCATGTCTTGAACTCAAGCAACACTTACACATGAATAAACAACCAATACTTCCGAGCACAAGTCCTCGACTTGACTCTCGTTAGTTACAAAACTACAACATCTTACGTGAGCACCTCACATAAGCATGTTGTAAACCATAGCAAAATGATATCAGCCATAACCACCAAAACACACCAAAATTTTAGTAAAATAATACTAAGCAAACTTTCCATAAGAGTAAAGCAAGTTTGAAACATTGCAAGTTAAAAGCAGAACCATTACAATCAAGCTCCGAACCTTACCAAAGCTAACCGGACCTTGAACCGGAGCTTACTAAAGCTAGTCGGACCTAGCGCCGGAGCTTACTAAAGCTTAGTCGGACCTAGCACGAAACTTACCAAAGCTAGTCGGACCTAGCACCGGAGCTAGCAAGAACAAGTCGGACCTAGCCAAAATAAATCATACCTAGACAAAGCAAGTCGGACCTTACGTCGGACCTTGCCGGAGCTACCCAAAACAAGTCGGACCTATCGTCGGACCTTGTAGGAGCTCGGACCTAGAGTCGGACCTTGTTAAAAAGGTGTTTTGGTAGTATTCAAAACTTTTATCGTCAAAGCCAATGTATTCAGCACACATAGGTCTCACAATTTTCGTGGGCGGCTCACGAAAAAAAGTCTATTTTCGACAGCTTAATTTCGTGGGCCATAGACACACTAAAATAATGGGAAAACCCACGAAAATATGTATTGTCGTGAGCTTTTTAGTTATTTTTGTGGGTTTCCGGCCTACAAAAATAAGTTATTTTCCTGTAATATATATATATATATATATATATATATATATATATATATATATATATAGTTGTTGTGCCTATAACAGATGAGTCATTTTGTGTCACTAACATATGTTGTACGATGATATATTAAGTGTTTAGGCTAATGGCATACAGAATTATTCCTAAAAGAAGTCAATATAATGCAAATCAAAGGAAATGCCCTATAAAACTAGTTTCGTCAGTGATATGTGGTAAAACTAGATTCACAGAACCTTTTAAATTGCAGTCTTGTGGTAACAGCATATTGAATATGTATATTTGTTTTGTGATAACATAGTTTATCTAGAGATTACCCTCATGTGCTGAGTGGGTATTTATAGATGTAAAAAGTCTACATACCCTCTCAAGTATGGGTTGCAGTCTACTTCACCCCTCAACTTCTAAACCAGATACATAATACTCTAACCTTTAGAAAACCATTTAATCAACCCTCTAGCTGATTTTGTAAGTTGGTTTTTCCACTATGGCAGCTGATGTGGCATGTGTTTGCATGACTGAATAGATGACCCCTATATAGCGAGGAAAACAAAGCCATCACATTTGCCTCTGTCTCTAGCGGACCCTGGCGAAACAGTTGAACCATCCATGCGCCAGTGGTCCATGATTGAAGCCCAGCGATCGTGAAAGACTTTTTTGTTCAAGTGCTTGCTTACTAAACTATGTATTTTCTAATAATAATGCATGCCTCTTGTTGATTACCAAACAAGTAAATATTCATAGAATGCATTTGAGATCGATACATATAAAAACCATCTAGTGGAAACGTACAATTTATAGCAACATTATCCTCAATCCTCCATTTGGCTTTCCTCACTAACGTGCGGGTCCACTATCTAGTCATGTGAAACATGCACATCAGCTACCATGGTGGCAAAACCACCTTGCAAAACTAGGCTAGCGTGCCGATTTAATGATTTTCTAAATGTTAGGATGTTAAATGTTTGGTTTAGAAGTTGAATGGTGAAGTAGACTAGAGCCCATACTTGAGTTGGGTATATAGACTTTTTCATTATAGAGCTATAACCACCTTCTATTGTTACATTTTCCTCCTCTTACCTTTGGAGTTTCATTGTTCTGGACGGCAACTGGGTAAGCATGTAATTATGTTATATCCATTACTAACCCTAAAATCTAGGTATATTCTCTCACCGCAGGTCTTTCTGTACCTTGAGGTGCTACTATCTATCAATGTTCACTCAAACAGATGCCACCTCTGGTCTGTCTTCTCTCTGGCCACATGGCCACCTTCCAATTGTGCTAAATTATAGGACGTGGTCTCGTTGCTTTCTTCTTGACCGTTGTGGGATTCCCTCAACATGTAAGTTTTTTTAAAATTCTTATACACTCAAATTCTAGAAATTATTATTTAGGTGATGTACAAAAAATAAACTTGTAGCGCATGTAGAGACATGGCTTAGTATAATTTCCATCGTCTCTTATTCTTTGCTTGATTTATATGTTTCTGTCCATGGGATTTTCATAAAAAATAGCTTGTACAGGTATATATAAATGGAGATGTTGTATGAATTAATCATGGTAGTGCATATTCCTGTGCACAACATGCTGGCTCCATAATAATTTTACGCATTTTAGAGCAATAGAATGGAAAGTGTACATGGGTTGTACATTCGATACATTACAATGTTTAAAAATGAGTTTGAAGGTTTTTTTACGGAATTTTATGCATGCGGAGTACATGTTCCTTTATGGACCTTATTAAATATGATGGTTTTTAAAGGCTAACAGTGTTTAAAAATTTACTGCTCCGTCCATTTTAACGACGAACGGTGTCATGATTGACATTTTCGCCCCCCCCCCCCCCATTCATCCTTTTCGTCTCTTTGCTAAGTTGCACTACTATTCACCCTATCAAATCTATATGGTGGACGGCCTGCTGGGCGACCTTCTTCTTTTTTTCTGTGGATTGGAGTAGAGAGTTGAAGGTACGGTGACAATCTAGCTGAAACATTGGTGAGAAGGTTCTGCACACGATGGAGTTGCTGCTGCTCTGGCTGATGCTTGGTGAGTGAGGGAGAGAACCGAAGAGGAGCAGCATGGATTTTGGCTGTGAGCCTTCCGCTGGTTGAGGCACTGTCGCGTGCGTGAGGGAGAACCAAGCATGACAGACTCAGGAGAGACCAAACCACTCCAGTTCGCCATTTTCTGATTCTTCCTGAATAAGCTGCTGCCATTGGTTGCCCCCTTTTATTGGTTGCTCCCTGATTGAGAAAGGGAAGGAGGCAAGGAGCTGTGGATCGCCATCTGGTTGGAGAAAGAGCTCGGATTGCCATCTCGCTACAGGAATCCAGATATGCAAGGAAGAAGAAGAGCAGCAGGGGTATTTGAGTTATCTTCCGCGCCAATTTGGAAAATAGAAAACAAAAAAATAGAAAGTGGAATGAATGGTATATTTCTAAACCCTTGATCATTCGATGTCACAGAACTAATTTTTCCTATACAAAAATATAATTTAGTGGAGTTTTAAGAAATCTTTTCATGTACCCTTTTATTTACTTGTGGAGTTAATTTTATGCTCTTTTATATTGTACATAAGATGTAATTAATATGTGGTCATGATGTACACGAGACGTGTGGCAGAAAATCTTGTGTATAAAAATATACTTCAACAATTGAAAGATCAAAATTTGAAATGGGTGAGTGGATGACAATAAAAATAAATGACACAATTTCCAAGCCATTGTTTTCCATACCAATACATGTTCATTTGTTTGGCTCTTCGCAATTCTCAAAAGACCTTAAGAAAGGTGCACCATTGGCCTTTGAAGGAACTGAGGAAAGTACACTGTTTGTGTCTGGGGTTAGCTCACCTCTTGTCTTACACGGTCAAAAATATTCAAATACACGAATAGATTATCAGAGACCTGAGATTCTGAGAATGGTATGTGTCCGCGCGAAGCAATGCAGCGGCCAGAGCACGCGAGCTCCACAACTCCGTCCCCCCTTCGGCTCTCCGAACCGTACCAACCATGCGCATCTTCGTCCTCTCGGGGCAGAGCAACATGGCGGGCCGCGGCGGCGTGCACAACCGGAGCTGGGACGGTGTCGTGCCCGCCGAGTGCGCGCCGGACCCTCGCATCCTCCGCCTCTCCGCCGCGCTGGAGTGGGGGGAGGCCCGCGAGCCGCTCCACGCCGACATCGACACTGCCAAGACCTGCGGCGTCGGGCCCGGGATGGCCTTCGCGCGCGCCGTGCTCCCGCGCCTGGACGCCTCCGGCCCCGGCGCGGAGGCCGGCCTCGGGCTCGTGCCGTGCGCCATCGGCGGCACGGCCATCCGGGAGTGGGCGCGCGGGGAGCGCTTGTACGAGCAGATGGTCGCGCGTACGCGTGCCGCCGCCGGGTACGGCGAGATCCAGGCCATACTGTGGTACCAGGGGGAGAGCGACGCCGAGTCCGACGCCGCCACTGCGGCTTACCGCGAGAACGTGGAGAGGCTCATCGCCAATGTCAGGGTGGACCTTGGGATGCCGCAGCTGCCGTTCATTCAGGTAACGTTCAATTCAGATCAAATTGAACCGAATCCACCAATTTAAATGTCTGCAAAGCTTTTGTGATGCCATTTTGTCTTAGTATTGTTGCCATCCTGATCTTAAACGAGTTCTGATTGACAAAATTAAGTTTCATCGCCTTTATTGGTATTTTCTTTCATTCATATGCCTTCAACTGGTGGTTGGAAGACCTGGAGATTTAGTTGCTGAGTCTAGACTAATTATTTTCTACCGCTTACAGCGAGTGCTCCTATTCTCATCAAGATGGTGTCTGATCTAAACAGGTCGCTCTTGCATCTGGTAATAAAAGGAACATTGAGAAAGTGAGAAGTGCTCAGCTTAGTATTAACCTGCCCAATGTTGTGACTGTCGATGCTATTGGTCTGCCATTGAACAAAGATAATCTGCATCTTACCACTGATGCACAAGTAAAGCTTGGAGAAATGCTTGCAGAAGCCTACATTAAGAACTTCTTGACACCACCTTGTTAGGTGAATCCCGTGAGATGAGATTCATTGAGAGACCTCTTTTGATACCATGATCTGTTTGGCCATTTGATTTCGCAATCATCTTTTAAGACTAAATGGATAATGGCAGTTCAGTAGTTAGAGCGTTCAGTAGTTATAGCATCTCCAGCATTCTTCCCATATTTGACTGACAATAAGGTAGTATTGAGAGGTTTCCAATAGCAATATCTGGATTTCGGTAGGAGGTGCAGCAGTCTCCCAATAAGTCACTCCAGTAATCTGGTCCCGTTTGTCATAGAAACCGAGCTGAAAGAGAGGGGACCAAGAAGGAAGGTGAGTAGCTCGACGGAGGTCCACGACGGGGAGGTGCATGGGGACGGCGAGCTCAGCCCCAAGCACTATCGGGCATGGCGGTCGTGGCGAGATCGACCCTTGATGTGTTCGAGGGAAGGAGGGGGACGGTTAGCGCTCCGCGGCGACGGGCGCGAAGGGAGGTAGGGAAGGCAGGCCCTGACTTTTTTACGGTCCGGGACCGAAAAAACAATGGGCCTGGTAACAAAATAATATATCAATTGCAACTATTTTGGGCCTCATGTGCGGTCAGTTTGGGTTGTTTTTATTTGGATTTAATTGGACTGAAATTATAAATAAGTAGCATAGTAGTAGGCCGGGCCTAAGAGTATATATACACTACAAGTACCCCGATCTTTTAAGGCTCGGAAGGGGGTGGGCGGGTGGGTTGGGCAACCATGGACGGGAGCAGAAGCCGAACAGAAATGTTTTCTTGTTAGCGATTCATATGGGCCCTGCTATTAGCAAGGCATAGATACTTTCATTCTTTTCGAAGAAGGGGGTGGTTTTTGGAAGGCCCAAAAAAATGTTAGGATTAGGAGATATATTGAAAAACTATTGGACCTCCTCCCACTCTCAATGACATTCTTTTTGATATTGAGAGTTACTACGAGAGTTTTGAAGGTGCTCTTACTATAGTATATCTTGCATTTTTCGTCTACTTGTTTGGTAGATCAACATACGTACATCTTATAGTCCAGTGGAACGATTAGGTTCTTAATGTAGTATACTACTCCCTCTGTCCCAACATGACTTCATTTCTGGGTTTGGTCAAATTTTTCTTTGATCAACGCTTTGTATAACTTTAATCAACTTTAACAATAAGGAACTTGTACTTTTAGATTCATCGTGAAAAAAATTCCATAATGCAAAATTTGCATATTATTAAAGTTGACTAAATTTATAGATATCATTGATCAAAAATAGGTTTGAACAAACTTAAAGTTCCACTGGGACAGGGAGTATATCGTTTGCACTTCTACGAGGAAAGAATTGTTTTCGTTTTAAACATCAGCTGAACAAATCCAGAAATCAGAATTTCTTTGTTATGGAACTAATGGTAAGTTGGTGGCAATTAAGAGCATTTTGTTAGGGCCATCTACCGATTTTAATTATTCTCAGATCATATCTAACCATATGCATCAATCCGAAATGTTAAATTTAGTAGTGGGGACTTGGGATGGAAATCAAGCCGTCGATTTCACTTTAAAATTTGGAAGAGAACATAAAAACACTTGTCAAGAATATAAAACAAATTATAAACAGAACATGGTCAGAGCCATGTTGTGCAATAAAACTGACATTTTCTGCTTTTTCTTATTTTCATATTCCAATATGAAATTCCACCATGAAAAGGACATAACGTAACAAGGTAAATATTGTTTCCTGTACAGGTTTTGAATTTTATTCCATTTCTAATCTTTACTTTTTTGCAGGCTCTTCTCATCACACCGACAATAAATATGTTTGACAAGGACATCGTTCTCCAGCAATACCGTTTTGTGCTCAAGCACTTAAAACAATGACATTTTGCAATACACCGAGAGCCTTAATTTCATGTATAAAACACATTCGTTTCACAACTTTTCACTCGATATCGATTATACATCCCAATTGGTCGTGAATTATCACTACTGGTTTCAGGATCCCCTTTTCACATCGATGGAAAGGCACAACGATTTAGTCAATTATCACTACTGGTTTCTTACTGCCAACAACTAAATCGTTGTGAAGAGTAAGTGATTCATCATGTCCTGTAACCCAGAACAGATAAAATGTTCTCTCTTATTTTTTTTTGCCTTGACACAATCTTTTCTTTTTGCAATTAAATAGTCACGACATAGAACGCTGGACCATGCTGTTCGTTTTGGTGATAGACGTGTTAAAGTTGTAAATCGGTTGAGCTTGCCAAGATGATCTTCTGCAGCCGCCTTTGGTCGTGCAACACCGAGCGTCCTCGCCCACTAACGATGTATTGTTACTTCGGAGGTGCAATGCTGATTGTTGATGGTAAAACAGTTCGTAGACATAACGAAAAAGAAACAGCGAAATGTGTACCATCATAAAAATATATTATTAAGATATTTGCATACACTGGCTTCCGGATTGAATAAGTTAAAGGATCTAACTTTGGAGCCTGCTATCCTGTCACAAGAGTTAGTAGGCATCTAAAAGGTTGCACAGCTCATTGTAGATAAACTTGTACTTGTACCTTACGGGTTGTACTAGACGTGTACTAGCAGCATGCGCCATCACACCAGGATAAGGCCGGCCCTCCTTGATTCTCTCCTGAGTATTTGTTTTGATCATGTATTGATGATGAGGATGAGAAAATCATGAAGGGCACAAGATGGCTGGCAGTGATGAAGATACAGATCGATAAAACCTTCAGCCATAATGCTTTTTTTTTCTCTCAGATGCGTTCTGCCTGGAACCTTGCGCAGGATGTACGTTTTCGTAAAGTGGGTACAAACTTATTTGTGGTACACGCATTCTGCCTGGGTGATTGAAAACATATCACTGAACAAAGTCCCTCGTTACTCCGCCAATGGGCAGTAATTATAGAACCATATGATGGATTCTCCAAAATTGACTCGATAGCGCTGAATTACCTGCCAATTTGGATGCAGATTCATGAGGTGCCATAGGGTTACCGTAAGAATAAAATTGTGGAGAAATTGGCGAAAAATGCCGGGAAAGTTTTGGCAATCCAGTATGAAGGTCCAAGTATTTTTGAGGAGTATCTGAGAGTACGAGATCAACATGATGTGCGGATGCCACTGCTTCACTTTGTTTCCATTGTCAGAAACGGAACTCGCGTTTTATTTATGTGTAATATGAGAAACTGGGGAAATTCTGTAAAGTTTGTGGTATCGTAGGACACGAATTTGAAGAATGTGGCATGGGTATTCACAGTTCAAAGGATCGTAAATTTGGTGACTGGTTATATGTGAACCTAACAGAGTACTCTCTCCGTTTTGAATTAATTGACGTTTAAGACAGGATTTTTAGTTCAAATTGAACTAATTTTTTTGTCCTAAACGTCAATTAATTCATAACGGAGGGAGTATTTAGTAGCAGATCTCCTGGTCACCAATATGGTGGTAGCCAAGGAAAAAAACACGGAAAGTGCTCTTTTGACGTTAAATCTAAAGAGACTTTTAACTCTAGTGAGGCTCGTGATGATTGTTTGGATATGAGATCTAGTTCACAAAGGGCTATGCCTTGTCAAGAGTCTATGGAAAAAGATTTTATGGTCCCCTCCACTTCTCCAATAAAATCTGATGATGTCTATATGTTAGATTTTGAAAAGAAAGCTAAGAAAAGATTATCCTCTGAGCATGACAATGACAAATCTACAGAGTTACTGGCTCTTACCAATTCCATGAATGATGATGGGCAAGATCAGGTTGCAGTTGATTGTACGGAACTGCAAATTGTAAAGAATACAAAGCGGTACAAGAATGCAGATGGAACCTCAATTCCTTGATCGGCGGCACCCCTTGAGGGCAAGGGTGACTGCCGGGCGCAATGAATTGCATTGGTTGGAACTGTCGCGGAGCTGGGAATACTGCGACAGTTCATGAGTTTGGTGTTCTCTAGAGGATGCATCAAGCAAAGGTGTTTTTCCTATGTGAGACCGGTCAAAGATGTGATCGTATAAAACATCTTCAAAATCGTCTGGGCTTAAAAGGTTTTGTTGGTGTTGATTGTAATGATCTTAGTGGAGGTCTGGCTCTCTTCTGGCATGAAAGTGTTGAAGTAGATGTCAATGACTTATTTTTTTGATGTAAATGGCAGGTGCTCCGCCTATTCATTAAACAAGGAGAAAATTAGAGAATACAAAACACGAACATGGTTACCTGCAGCCTCAGCTGCCGTAAGCTAACATAAAACAAACACAGATAAACACATACCAACTTCCCACACTAGGAAAGAGGCTTACACCAACTTAGATATATAACTGACGGTGAACTCTATGTCGTGGCGACCAAATGCCCACCGATGAACCTACTAGCTGTCCAATGGCAAAAAAACTGTAGAGAGGGAAAGGCGAGAGAGAAGACCCGCTCCTTCTCCACAACCATGCCGCCATCCAAGCAGTTGAGAGGCTAACTATAAGCAACTAGTCGCCCTGTCATTAATCAAGAATGGATTGCAAGCGGACCTCCAATAACGACACCTCCAAGGAGGAAAATGACACAGAGGTGCCATCATCGCTTGTCCACGCATCTAGATCTAGGTTTTCACCTGGAGGGAACCAACGGAAGTGATGAGAAACACCGCAATATCCCAAAGGGGATCATGACGCCCACATGCGTCGCTGTTGTCGGTCCAACCTCTGTCGAACTAGGCTTTCGCCTGTACCCATGCACCCTCCGCTTCCATCTGACTAATGCATAAAGGTCACCGTCGAAACACACCGGCCAACCACCTACGCCCTGCGTCGTCGACCTGAACCACACGCACCACGCCATCCTTGCCGGCCAAGGCATCATCCGCACCGATCTTGTCCTCCACTCCTGCTGTCTCCACCACATCCGCCGACACCATCCGCAACTCGGAGAAGGCTTGATGCAGCCACGCTGAAACAGCCACGTCCTGCACCGTCATTGCCATTGACCATGTCCTCCACACCGCACCATTCTCACCACCGCACTAGTGCCGGCGGTGACCGCATACCATAACAATGTCAGTCAGCAGTCAGCCTGTGCAAGGTCGCGCACTGCCAGTGCAGATCTAGGCTCGGCACCCCAACGCCTCCCTCGCACGCACCGGTGCTAGGGGGCCGCCGTCAAGCCTTCCGCGTGCGCACTACCGCACATGCCGAGCCATCTGCGAACTGACCCCTGCTTGCGGCAGGCCACGCCCGCTCCAGCGCGGCGCAACGTCGACGGCACTGACTTCATCTTCCTGCCTGCGCCCGCCGCGCACGCCAGACCGCGCACTCCCGCGCAGATTTGTCACCACCACCCGTGGACTCCCGCACAACGACGCCGTCTGCCACCACTACCTCTTCTCTGCTAGTGATCCGACACCACACACGATGTCGGGCTGCATGTCTCCAGCGGCTGGATCCGTCCCGCGCTTGCTTGCCGCGAGCCCCTACCAGCCGCCTTGGCATGGTGAGTCGCGACCTCCCCACACCAGGCCCGACGCCGTCTTCCGGTGGGTACTCGCCGCGAGCCCCTGTCACGGTCGTCCACCGTTGCTGTTCATCACTGGTCCGCCGCCGTCGCCGCACATCGTGGAAGGCTACGACCTGCGACGTCTGTGGTAGGATCCGGCGCTGCCCACTACGGATCTGACGTCTCCCGCTACGGATACGATGCTGCCCGCCATAGATCTAGCTCCTCCCGTCGCGGATCCGGCGCTTACCGGTGTCCTCCAATACTTCCTCACCCTGAGGTTCCTGACGCCTCCATGCTTTAAAACAGCTGCCTGATGCCTCTCCGCAGCCATCCTCGCAAGCCTCACGAGAATCCGGCGCTCACTCCGTCGACGGCGCGGCGGGATGGTGGAGGATGTGGGGGTAGCGGAGCTGGAGCTCAGGCGCCGCCCGTGTCGCCCTGGAGAGGGATGCGGGGGCTGGAACTTCTCTAGCTGGCGTTTTAGTTATGTCAAGGACTTATGTCATAGATACATTGACGCGTGGATGAGGGTGTCTCCAGGTGATCTATTATTTTATACTGTCTTTGTGTACGGGGAGCTGTTAGATAAGGCTTGTTTTGTTCAAAGCATATTGTCTGTTAGCTTTCTGTTTAGTACCTGTATGTACGCTGCATGTACGCGTGTGGACGTTGTGCGTGTACGCCGGGCGCTCCCGAGACTCGTTCTCGACGCCAGAACTTAGACCACGTTGAGCTAGTCATCAACATTACCCTACAACTAGGTTGCAGACACCTTTGCTGTTATTCCAACACGAAAAGACCAAGTATTCTCCCTCTGTCGTGTGCGGTGTGTGCTTGATCATCTTGAGAGCGCCGATCAATTGGTACCAGAGCCGAGCCCTTTGATCAGCGCATGATGGTGACGAATAGCTCATAGTCACCGCCTGCCGACGAGCGCCAAGGGCGTTCTCATTCGCTTAGGGCGCTGACAGTGCGTACCAGCGGCGACCGCGTCGTTGCAAGGATGGTGGAGAAGGTGACGCCAGCAGGTCCGGCCAACTATCCTATCTTGACGAAGACAAACTACAACGAGTGATCGCTTCTCATGAAAATCAAGTTGGAAGCCCGATGGCTGTGGAACGCGGTCGACACGGGTGATGCCGAGTTCGATGGCACTCGGCGCAATCTGTAGTGCTGTGCCGGCCGACATGATCACCACACTCGCCGTCGAGCCTACGGCGAAGGATGTGTGGGACTGCATCAAGACGATGCGGATCGGGGATGATCGTGTTCACAAGGTAAATCTACAGAAGGTACGCCAGGAGTACAAGCTACTTTTGTTCCGAGATGGAGAGTCTGTTGAAGATCTGGCCATGCGGCTGAACAATCTCACGAATCAGCTGGCAACCTTGGGTGATCCAGAGCCGGAGAACAAGATCGTCGACAAGTACCTGCGCATCGCATGTCCGAGGTATAAGCAGATAGTCATTTCTATTGAAACGCTACTGGATTCTGCTGATCTATCTGTGGAGGAGATCACCGGCCACCTTAGAGCAGCTGCCGAGGATGACGGGGTCTCTGGAGATGGGCGTGAGGGTGACAAGTTGTACCTTACTGAAGAACAATGGCTTGAGAGATACGAGCAGAAGGAAGGCAACGGGTCTAGCCACGGCGGCGGCTCCGGCAGCCGTGGGAAAGGAGGCCAGAGTGGCAGAGGAGGCGGTTTCAGTAAGAAGACCGATTCAAATGGAGCGAACGTGGCTGTGTCCAAACCATACTGCAGCAAGGATAAATGTCACAATTACGGCAAGATCAGCCACTGGGCTCGGAATTGTCGCAACAAGTCAAAGAAGGAGGAGGCTAATGTGGTCGAGTCTCCTTCTTGCTGAAGAGCAAGTGATCACTCAAGAACCAACGGCGTCGGTTGATCCAACACTGACAAACACGCCGGGAGGTACTCCCTCAGACAACCTCTCTCTGCAGGGTCCCAACAGTATTGTGGAACTTGTGGAGGAGAAAGTCTTTGCAGTCCTCGGCGACACGGTGGACCGGAACACATGACGATGGATATTTGACACGGTGCATCAAACCACATGACCGACACTTGTGAGATGTTCAGCGAGCTCGACACTGGTGTTGGTGGCACAGTGAGATTTGGCAACGGCTCCATTGTGCAACTCAAAGGATGTGGGACAGTCATCTTCGCTTGCAAACATAGCGAGCACCGGACTATCGGTAATGTGTATTTCATTCCTCGTCTCACTGCAAATATTGTTAGATGTGGCAAATTGGACAAGATTGGATTTCAGATCTTGATTCACAATGGTGTCATGCACATCCGTGACGATAACATGCATATGGTGGCCAAGATTCATCGCAGCCCAGGGAGACTGTACATGCTCGACATGGAACTTGCACGACTAGTCTGCCTGATTGCGGTGGCTGGGGAGGATGCGTGGCGCTGGCATGCGCGGTTCGGCCACACAAATTTCAGTGCTCTTCGGAAGATGGCAAGAGAGGGCTTTGTGCGCGGGCTGCCGCTCCTCTCCCAAGTGGATCAGGTGTGCGAGGTATGCCTAGCCAGTAAGCATCGAAGAATGCCATTCCCTCATGACGCTCAGAGACGCGCCAAAGAGGTGCTCGAGCTGGTGCACGGGGATCTTTGCGGACCCATCACTCCAGTGACACCAAGCGGGAAGTGATACTTCCTACTGCTCGTCGACGCCTACAGCCGATATATGTGGATGGTTCTGCTAGCCACCAAGGACGAGGCATCGATGGCAATTCGGAACGTTCAGGTGGCTGCTGAAAGTAAGAGCGGGAAGAAGTTGGGCGCCCTATGCACAGATCACGGGGGAGAGTTCATTGCGGACCACCTCAATGAGTACTTCGCTGAGTTGGGAGTCCGACGAGAGTTAACGGCACCTTACACCCTGCAATAAAATGGCGTTGTCGAGAGGCGGAGCCAGACAGTCATCGGGACTGTGTAGAGCATGCTTAAGGCCAAACATCTTCCCGACGTCTTCTAGGGAGAAGCGGTGACAACAGTGGTTTACACACTGAACCGTACAATGACGAAGGGGAATGGCGGTAAGACCCATACAAACTCTGGGTGGGTACCACGCTGGCGGTACACCACCTACACACCTTCGGGTGCGTCGTTCACGTCAAGATGACTGGGAACTTGAAGAAACTTGATGATCGTAGTCGGCCAGCGATCTTTGTCGCATATGAACCGAGATCAAAGGCTTATCATGCCCATGACCCGAGGACTAGGCGAGTCTGGGTATCGAGAGATGTGGTGCTTGACGAGGAGGCAAAGCGGAGCTGGGACGGCGAACAACCAGACAACAAGTTTGTTATTGACTATATGTCGGTGACGAACCCTCAGATGATGACCATACATCATGAGCTCCAAGATGCATCCTCAGCTCAAGGTATGGCGTCACCATCTCCGAACGCATTTATCAGTCAAGGCACACCATCACCTCCACAGGTTCAAGCCACATCATCCCCAACACCTAACATATCATTGGCACCTCCTGCATAAAGCACATTTGATGTGGATCATGACGATGCTCCACTTCGTTATCAATCTGTCCGAGACATCTTAGAAGCACAGCACTAGAAAACCAGGTGGCCGGGGAGTCAGGTGAGAGTCTATTGATGGTTAACACTGATGAGCCTGCGTCTTTTCAAGAAGCTCAGACATTCGATTGCTGGCGCAAGGAGATGCTTGATGAGATGATGGCGATCGAGTCCAATGGAACATGGGAGCTGGTCGATGCACCAGCAAACCATCGCCTGAAATGGGTATTCAAAACAAAGAATGATGCAGAGGGTGTCATCATCAAGTACAAGGCACGTTTGGTGGCAAAGTGGTACGTGCAACAACCTGTGATTGATTTTGACGAGGTGTTTGCACCGATGACATGGCTAGAGACTGTACGCTTGCTGCTGGCGTACGTGGCAAATGAGGCTTGGCCGGTTCATCATATGGATGTGAAATCGGCCTTCCTCAAAGGTTATTTGCAGGAGAAGGTGTACGTGTCACAGCCACCGGGCTTCATTGTTGATGGACAAGAGAAGAAGGTACTGCGCCTGAAGAAAGCTCTCTATGGGTTATGACAGGCTCCGCGCGCTTGGTACTCCAACTGGATACCTCTCTGGGGAACTCGGGTTTCAGTGCGGGGAGGCGGAGCACATGGTGTACACCCGTGGAGATGGTGATTGGCGTTTGATTGTGGGCGTATACGTCGACTGATGGAGACGAAGGTGCCCCGTCTTTCGATGAGATGGTAACTATCGTTTTTGGTGGAGTAGACTTTGACGATCCGACTACGAACGCGTGAAGACGTCGCGCCTTAGCAATGGCTAAACCAACTCCAAGAGGTTATTGACCATGCGCGGAGCATGACCAACCTGACCACGAGGGTCTATTTCCTGCAGGCAAACAAAGAACAAGCAAGAAACTGGGATTGCAATATGGATATTGCGAATTCAAGAAGAAAACTTTATTGATGCAAGTGGGGTTTTGAAATGTCCTGGTCTGGTCGTTGGACACAAACGAGGTACGCGAGTTGCAGTTGTGACAAACTTTAATCTAAACAAACCCCGCCCTCTCAAGGAGCTCTTGGCCTACTTAAATAGGGGAGGGAAGAGGGAAATTTGTCCAGCAACAAAGGTAGGACATGATCTCCCTTATTCCCTTCTTTTTTCTGAGATAGACTACCTTTTAATAGGGAAAGAAAGAGGGAAATCCATCCAGCAGCAAGGCAGGATATGATTTCCTCTATTTCTTTCCTCATTATAGCACATCTATCTTTAAATGGGGGAAGAAAGAGGAAAATTTCGTCCAGCAGCAAAGTTGGACGAGATTTCCCTTATTCCTTTCCTATTTGTCTAAATCTCTCTTGCACAGTATCCTATTCATCCACTTGACTTTATTCTGGTCCACCGACTTGTATATTTTGTCCATATCGTTGTATGTCATCAAGGTGGCTTCAAAGTGCTGAAAACTCCACTAGAAACTCCGTTCTGGTTCCCTTCTCACGCGCCTTATCTCCCTACTTGATGATGCTCCCATGTTCATTCCTCTTGTCCATGATAGGCCCTTCATTTGTAAGAAACACAAATGTATCTAATTTAGGCAGCATAATATTCTCATAAATATTAGAAACATTACCAAGAAATGAAAGTACCTGATAATTTAATTGTCGTGCGCGAGCTCTTGTAATTGGTCTCATATGTGTGGTAGCAGGGGCTATGGGTGTAACTGTGGTAGTGATGTCCTCATCATCGATCTTGAAATCTCTTTGGTGATTGCGATGCGCACAGTCCGAATTTTCAGGCAAGGTTGGATCCGTTGGAAAGATGGCGAGATAACCTTTCCAGATTATGCTTACGCTTTCCAAACGGACAACGGATGAAGAAGTTATGACCTTTTTCTTCCAAAACCGAAAAGATACTCAAAATCAGATCTGATCTGATTATTTCCTCTTTTGGAGATGCAAATTAGGAAGTGAATATCTCTCTAATTCCATGATGGTGGTGATGATGGTGTTTTTTTATGCAGATCAAACTTGAAAGGAACTCGAAACTCTAAACGACTAAACACTAAGACCAGCAACTTGACACGACGACGCAACTGACTATTCAACAAAGCAAAAAAAAACTAAAAAGAAAATTATGAAAGGCACAGATTGGTTCGGATATGATGACCTAACCCTAATTTTTTGGCTTTTTCGTGGACTGTAGGTATGAAGGAACAGATGTGATCTAGACTACGGAAATCTGGTAAAATCTCACCGAGCAACCTGGAAATCTGATACCACTTGATAGAGACGAAGGTGCCCCGTCTTTCGATGAGATGTTAACTATCATTTTTGGTGGAGTAGACTTTGACGATCCGACTACGAACGTGTGAAGACGTCGCGCCTTAGCAATCGCTAAACCAACTTCAAGAGGTTATTGACCACGCTGGAGCATGATCAACCTGACCACGAGGGTCTATTTCCTGCAGTCAAACAAAGAACAAGCAAGAAACTAGGATTGCAATATGGATATTTTGAATTCAAGAAGAGAACTTTATTGATGCAAGTGGGGTTCTGAAACGTCCTGGTCTGGTTGTTGAACACAAACGAGGTACGCGAGTTGCAGCTGTGGCAAACTTTAATCTAAACAAAACCCGCCCTCTCAAAGAGCTCTTGGCCTACTTAAATAGTGGAGGGAAGAGGGAAATTCGTCCAACAACAAAGGTAGGACGTGATCCCTCTTATTCCCTTCCTCTTTCTGAGATAGACTACCTTTTAATAGGGAAATAAAGAGGGAAATCCATCCAGCAGCAAGGCAGGATATGATTTCCTCTATTTCTTTCCTCATTATAGCACATCTATCTTTAAATGGGGGAAGAAAGAGGGAAATTTCGTCCAGCGGTAAAGTTGGACGAGATTTTCCTTATTCCATTCCTTATTTGTCTAAATCTCTCTTTATTACATGGTCCTAGCCTCAAGATTTGGTGCACAGTACCCTATTCATCCACTTGACTTTATTCTGGTCCACCAACTTGTATATTTTGTCCATGTCCTTGTATGTCATCAAGGTGGCTTCAAAGTGCTAAAAACTCCACTAGAAACTCCGTTCTGGTTCCCTTCTCACGCGCCTTCATCTCCCTGCTTGATGATGCTCCCATGTTCATCCCTCTTGTCCATACTAGGCCCTTCATTTGTAAGAAACATAAATGTATCTAATTTAGGCAGCATCATATTCTCATAAATATTAGAAATAATATCAAAAAACGAAAGTACCTAATAATTTAACTGGCGTGCGCGACCTCTAGTAATTGGTCTCATATGTGTGGTAGCAGGGGCTATGGGTGTAACTGTGGTAGTGATGTTCTCATCATCGACGATCTCATCATCACCGGCGGGATCGACTCCGAGCTCAAGCAGTTTAAGGAGGAGATGAAAGAAAAGTTCCAGATGGCAGACTTGGGCAAGCTGAATTTCTATCTCGGTCTGGAAGTAAATCAGACGAACGAAGGCATTACGGTGAGCCAAGGCGCATATGCCATGAAGATTCTGACAGCAGCATGCATGACCGGGTGCAACCAGTGCCACACTCCAATGGAATCACGTCTGAAATTGACTAAATTCAGTGATGCTCCTGCTGCTGATCCCACAGAGTACCGGAAGATTGTCGAGGCTCTTTGATACTTAGTGAACACTAGACCAGACTTGGCATATATTGTGGGCTATGTCGTCGGAATAGTTCATCAGGGGTGTCCCTACAGAAGGAAGAAGGAGAAGCTCAAGCTAATTGGATACAACGACAGCGATTTGGCAGGAGACAATGACATCCGCAGGAGTACAACTAGGGTATTGTTTTTTCTCGGCGACAACGTGATTTTTTGGCAGTCTAAAAAACAACGTGTTGTGGCATTGTCGAGCTGCTAGGCTGAGTATATGGCAGCGGCTATGGCATCCTGCCAGGGCATGTGGTTGGCACGCCTACTGGCTGAGATCAGGAGAGGGAGATTGACAAAATCACTTTCAAGATCGACAACATGTCCACAATCCAACTGAGTAAGAATCCTGTCTTTCACGATCAAAGCAAACATATAGACACGAGGTACCATTATACCAGGCAATGCATCGAGAAGGCAGGGTGGAGGTAGAAGCTATCGGCACAAATGATCAGTTGGCAGACATACTGCCGAAGTCTCTTGGCCGTGATCGATTCATCTAGCTGCGAACCAAGATCAATGTGGTCAACACTTAGGGAGTGAACAAGGTGGGGGAGAATTGTTAGATAAGCCTTGCTTTTCGTTCAAAGCATATTTTCTATTATCTTTCTGTTTAGTAGCTGCATGTACGCTGCATGTACGTGTGTGGATGTTGTGCGCGTACGCCGGGCCCTCCGGAGACTCGTTGTCGACGCCAGAACGTGACCACGTTGAGCTTGTCATCAGCATTAATACCCTATAACTAGGTTGCATGCACCTTTGCTGTTATTCCAACACGAAAAGATCAAGTATTCTCCCTCTGTCGTGTGCGTGTGTGTGCTTGATCATCTTGAGAGCGCCGGTGTGTGTGTGTGTGTGTCAGAATTCTCTATGTGCTCTCCATCAGGAGCCACAAACAGAAAACAGGCATCTCATGTGGTCGTCTCTCTCTACCCTTCGTGCTTCACCGCCTCTCCCATGGGCTAAAATTGGGGACTTCAATGAGGCGTTATGGCTTTATGAACACTTTTCTGCTTGTCCGAGGCTAGAGCCACAGATGTCAGCATTCCGAGATTGTCTTCAATTGTGTGGTCTGACGGACTTAGGTTTCACAGGTCTTTCCTATACTTATGATAATCGGCCTACAGGAAACCGTAATGTCGTCAAAGTCCGGTTAGACCGTGTATTTCGCGGATAACATGGTGAGATATTTTTGGGGAGTCTGTGACAGTCCATTTGGATCGCCTTGCTCTGACCATAGTCCAATCTTATGGTCGATTTCAAAAGAATTGTCGGTGCAGCATGGCCCAAAGTGTATGGAGAAATCTTCTGGGTGTTTGTTGTAGTCTGTTTGGAAAAACCTAGAACAGTAATAAATAATTATGGCCGTCGTAAATAACTATATTTTTTTATGTATGTTTGGAAGAATTCGGAACACATGGCTGACCTTGTTGGTAGCATCAATCGTGCTTTATGTACCGTAATGAAAAAACTACAGTCTTGGAGCAAAAGGAAATTTGGCAACATTTCCCGTGAGTTAGCCTGATTACGGAAGCTTCTAGCTAATCAGCATGCATCGGGCGCATCAAGAGAGGCTATTCGAGATACTACTGCAGCGACCACGGGTTGATTGGCTGTGTGAGGGTGATCATAATACCAATTTTTTCCATCAAAAAACTATGTGGCGTGCCCACAAAAATAAAATATCAAAATTCCATGATGATCTAGGTGTGATCAAGACTGATCCTATTGATATGCAGCAAATGACAATTTCTTATTTCAAGTCATATACTTGTGATCCTTCTCTCAATCATATGTCCATTACTGTTTTAGTTCGAGAACAAATTGCAGCTGTGTGTAAAGAAATTTCCAATGAAGAATTTCAGATGCCTTGTTTCAAATTGGTCCCATTAAAGCTCCAGGTCCCGATGGCTTTTCTGCTTGATTATATCAACAATGCTGGGAATTAATGAGGGATGACATTATTGCTGCTGTTTGAATTTTCTTTGAGACTGGACATATGCCTGAGGGAACTAAAGACACTTCTATTGTGTTTTTTGTTGGTGATATGGCCAAGAGGCAATCATAACAATTTGGGTTAAGCCTTGTTGGATATTTAATCCATAAGCAATTAGGTCATTAATGAGCCTGCGACCTAAAAACCCATTAGTACGCCTATAAATACGAGGGGTAGGGTTAGGGGCTGAGGACTCTACCACAAGGCAGCCCTAGCCACCACCTCTCGCATGCCTCATGTAAAGACCCTTGCCACCCACACGGTGCTAGCACACCAGCGCACGACGTTCCTCCCCGTACGTGTGGACTGTGTGGAGGCGCTGCTGCTACTGCTGCGCTGATCGTCTACGACGAACGTGATCATCTACCTGCTGCCGTGACGAGAACGAGGAAGAGACGAACGTGGCCGTCTACTTTCCCTACACCGACGCGCGTCTATGTTCGATTGCGCTGCGCGTCTAGTGGTAACGATCTATGACCTCTGTACTCGCATGTTTCCTAGATGACGCGGTAGAATTGCTAGGGTAGTGTACCACCTATTTTCAAACAGCGGCATCAGAGCCGGCTAGCGTAGTTTTTGATCTGAATCTTGTTAGTAGATGCGATCTACTAGTAAAGAACCGTCTACGATAATAGAGTTACACATGTGGATAATCTTACGTTACAAACCGCCTGTCATAAAGAGTCTTCAGAGGCAAATTCATGAAGGTTAAGTCCGCATGTGAAAATTACTGATTATTACAGGCTCTTTGTTTCAGCCGGTTTTGAAAACCGCGTGTGATAATACGTTTAGAGCCGCCTGAGATGAAGCTTGTTGTAGTAGTGACTGTAGACATGTCCATACGATGAATTTTTATTGCACGCTTTTTTGGGGTTTGGAATTGGTTTGAGTAGATTGTGATCGTATATGACTAAAGGGTTAGTTCATGCTTTTTTTTATTGTGTGCGCAATCTGTCCTTACCGACTGGAATCGTCATCGGGACTAATCGCGTACATAGCTAACAGATTGAGACAACGGACCACGGTCATGATCGTGATCTTCTCATCAATAACCAGTCACATTGAAAATTGAGGCATTCTGAATGGCTCAGATTTGGGTTGATTTGATCAATCCAATGATATTTTCATAGTGATTTTATAGATGCGATCTATATAATTCCGTTTGGTGTATGCTATAGCGATTACATAATATCATTTTATGCTAGAAACCTTTTACGCTTAACTTGGTCTTGCAGGGAATAATGTGAATGGTATGACCTTATTGTGATGTGATGATCTGTGTGTAATGTTCATGCAGCCCGTGTGTTGCAAGTTTAACACAACCGGATTGAGATTGTCATATAATTGTATAACGACCTGCGTGTCGACCTGTGATGCTTGATCTCTCATGTAATTTATTTGGTTTCTATTAGTTGTATTAGCTTCTTTTATATTCATGGAGATGTCTTCAAGCATGGTGGAGATGGTGATCACCACAAGAAGTGAAGCACGACAACTTAGATCATGATGGAACCATGGCGATGGAGACCACTATGATTCTAAAGGCCATACTATTCACAATGTGATATGATCATATGCCTGTGATGTTTATTTATTACTATTCTTTTCATGTTTTTCATATGATGGATGTTTTGTTGTGATAGAATAGCTTCCCTCGCAAAAGTTGAGTATTTGATGTCGTTTACCAATAGCTGCACTTATGTTGTTTTGCTGGTAGATTTTCCAAAGCAAAATACCATCATCTATCATAATGCATAGGATGAATGTTGGACATTCACATGCATAGTATTGGTTTACTTAACAAAGCTATCAAAACGGTTTTGATCTTTATGCCATAGAGTTGGGAGCTGGGGCATTGGATATCACCCAACAAACAAGAGTCATATAGAGATATGATTAACGATTGTTGTTTACCTATGTCACTAATTTTCTAGCAGTGAAGCCAAAGCTCACTAGGAATTAGTGAATATGGATCTTGGACCACTATATGTCGTTATAGGGAGGACGAGACTCATATAGTGGTGCTGTCTTTATTAAACTGTTAATAAAAGGTTGATACAAAACATATTGCTAAAAGCTTGCGTATTTATTTTCTATTGTAGACTATGTCTACTAGTAACAATTCCAGTTTTAATTTTTGATATGTGCTTGAAAAGGAAAATCTCAATGGAGTTAACATTATCGATTGGTACCGCAACCTGAGAATCGTTCTTAGGCAAGAGAAAACCGAGTACGTTCTTTTGCAACCATATCCCGATTACCTCCCAGGTGATGCAACTGCTGCAACACGTAGAGCTTATCAGAAGCACCGCGATGATGCGCTTAACGTAAGCTGCCTCATGCTCGCCACTATGTCCCCTGATTTGTGGAAACAGTATGAGCATACAGATGCTTCACTACAAGAAAAAAAATAAATTTACAACGGCCAAAGTTATCAACGACGGTACCGTCAATTAAAATGTTTACGAGGGTGTCCAACGGCTATCATAAATAAGCACATTATTCACGACAGTTGACCTAGACCGTCATAAATAAGCACATTATTTACGACGGTAAGCCTTGATCGTCGTGAATAAATTCCTTATTCACGACAGGGCCAGTTCCCATCTAAATAATACTTATTTACGACGGCCAGACTGGCCATCGTAAATAAGGGCTATATACCCGCCCAGGCCGAGGTCAGCACGGGCATTCACGCCCGCGCCAATCCCGACCGTTCCGCCGCCGCCGCCTCTCGCGCCGCCGCCCTCGTTCGCTGCCACCGCCGTCGCCCCGTCCTCCCCGACCCACGCGCCCCCGGCCCTACGCGCCCTGGCCCGTGCGCTCCCGGTTCGTCCCAGCGCACCCCCCGACCAACCACCCGCCGCCGCACCGCCCCTGCGCGCCTCGGCCGGCCACCTGCTGCCGGCTCCGCCGCCGACCCGGCGCCGCCCCGCCCCGACCTGGTGGGCCCCAACCGCCCCGCCGCAGACCTGGCGCCGCCCCGCCGCGACCCGAGGTTTTTTAATTAGTTTTAATTAATTAGCTTATTTTAGTTTAGTTTCCTAGTTGTATTTAGGTTATTCTAATTAGTTTAGTTGATTTTATAATTAGTTTAGTTTAGTTTGTAATTATGCTTTAATTAGTTTAGTTTAGTTTAATTCCTTTAAATTAGTTTAGTTTAGTTTATTCAACCTGCCCAGGTCAGGGTCGGCGCGGGCATTCACGCCCGCGCCGTCCCCGACCAATTCCGCCGCCGCCGCCGCCCACCCCGGCCTCCCTGCGCGCCGCCGCCCACCCCGGCCTACCCGCGCGCCTTTGCCACCGACCACCGCGGCCTCCCCGCGCGCCTTTGCCGCCACCCACCCCGGCATCCCCGCGCGCCTTTGCTACCGCCGCCACGGCCAGCCCTCCCGCCCCCAACCGCGCCGCCCGACATGGTCGGCCCCGACCGCCCTGCCGTAGACCTAGCCTCGCCTCGACCCGCCGCCACCCCGCCCCGGCCCATTGAGGTTTTTTAATTAGTTTTAATTAATTAGCTTATTTTTAATTAGTTTTCATTAATTAGCTCCCTAGCCGCCGGGTCCCTGCCCTGCCCGCCCCGCCCGCCGGGTCTCTACCCCGCCCGCCCCGCCCGCCGGCACCTTGCCCGCCAGCTTACTATTGTTTAAAATATTAATTGATTATAATTAGTTAATTGATTGATTATGAGTGTGTACTATTTATACGTATATTAACGGGTTTCGAGCTGGCCCGACCCGACACGGCCCAACCTGGCCCGACCCAGCAAAGCCCAATCCGGCGCGACCCAACACGACCCAATCACGCCCCAACCCGACACGGCAACCCGGCCCGACCTGGCAATGACACGACCCCACGGTCTTGTCGAGCCAGGATCACGCTGAGGGGTGCTGCGTTACACAGCACCGAATAACACACATCAAAGGTACAAAGCGGAAGCAAAACTTTTATTAGATAAAGCGGTTTATGAACATTTTTACATCAAAATAGGTCTAGTCTACACTCACGGGCATAGACTACGCATCAAGTTCACGTTCAGCCCGTGAACGTGTCCTTGCTAGCACACACGCACACTAACACGGCGGCGTGCACGACTCCCACTCGACGGGGTTCCCCTCCTGGGGTTCCGCCTCCTCTTCGGGAGTCCCTTCCTCATAGAACCCTGCAAAAGCTTCAAACACAAGCAGTGAGCGCGAAGGCTCAGCAATACTGACCCGTCTCTCCTAAACATGGAACTTCTATATGAGGGGTGATGGGTACGTGAGATAAAACAATTTGCAAAGGACTCGCCTAATTATTGGAACCTTACGTTCAATTTTTAGCAGCAGGTTGTGGAGAACCTTACGCTAAGGCACATGAGAGAGCCGCAATCAAATAAGAAACACATTTCTTTCATGTACTTTTCCCAAAGTTGAAAAGAACTTTAGTTAGCTCTAAAGTACAACAAATCATTAACAATCAAAGTCCATCTTTCAATCAGCAACCTTTTAACATATAACTAGCTTGTTCTTTCTATGTCACGGTACAATGAACAAGTGGTACTCACTGACCGAGAGGGACGGCGATTATAATCGATTTACACCTGCAGGGTTACCCGAATAACCCGTCACGTACGCCCGTACTTGATGTTCCCTACAACAACCATCACGGACGCCGTACGCAACCACCTTTCACCCGTCAGCCAAATATTGAACCGGTCCCATCATCCCGAGCAAGAGGTCTCTGCACGCGCATCTTAGTGCCACCAGCCGATTTACACCTCAAGCTCTCAACCTACCCTCTGAACGACGGGCAATGCCTCAATACCCAGCTACCCGAGTTACATCAGTTTCCCGGTTCCCATATAGCCGGTAGGTCTTCGGTACTGTTCTAGCTTGTTCAACAGGCCCGCACACGGCTCGGTCCTCAATCGATATAAGTGGAGCTATAGCACACAGGCCCCAAAGTCCTGCTGCCCTTACTCTCCTCTCGATCTCATTTTTCTTGCCATGTGTATCATGTGCTATCTCTACCCGAGTCGAGTGCCTCTAGCCTATGATCGCGAGTAGTTCCAACTACTCGACTTGTACCGAATCCTACCCTAACTTAGCTTTGCAGTAGCTAACGGGGTTCGCAATCCTAAACCCAACCCATGGCTTTCTTGGCTTATGCATTTGGATTTTCAAACAAGACTCTAGTGCAAGAAATAATGGTACTCAAGTAAGTACGCAAAACAATAAAACTTTGTAAAAAGGTTAATGCAAACCGGGGCTTGCCTTGCTGCTCTTGGTCGTAGGCTAGCTGCTCCTCCAGAGTAACGAAGTCTAGGACTTCGGGTTCCTCCTCGACCTTAGCGACTTCATGATATACAATTATATGTATTAATTTAAATGCCTTTGATTGAATTTAAAATTGTGAAGTCTATAACTCTTACTAGACAGACCCAATGACTGTGAAACTTTTACTGTGGCTTGGTTACAATCTAAATAGAGACTTGGTCAAGTTTTAGTTGCAGCAAAGCTCATTTGAGCCCTTCACAATTAATTATGCACTTGACCTTAATTGAAGGCTTTTAGGGTGTTCTAAGGATTTTCATGAAACAAACTATGACTTTCTGAAAACTAGATTTTCAGAGGGTTCTAATGGAGTTGGTCTCACTTAATTTGAAGGTTATTAACTAGAGATATGAGCTAAACAATTTCAGAGAAAATTTCTGAAAATGTTTCTGAACATTTTCTATTTTCTCTGGAACAGTTTCACTAATCACACGATTAGGTGGATCAAATGAGCTCAAATGGGATCTGAAATTTTTATGGTAGTTCAGGGATATTTTGGTGAACATCCCAGCACAATTTCAGAATTTTCCTCCAAGGGATTCTCCAGTTAAAATTCCAAACAGTTTAGACTTTGGGGAATTAATTCTGGAGAAATAAAGATTTTCATGAAGTGAAACTTGATTTGCTGGAAAGTGCTCAGAGAGCTGAATCCAACAAAATTTTGTTCACTCGATTTGGAGCTTTCTAGCCCAAGTTATGAGGATTTGAAGTTTGAAGGAAATCTGAAAATCGGGGAAAAGTTTAAACTTGCGGGTGGGCCACGGGGACACGTGTTGCGCACTAATGCGTCGGCACACTGTGGTCTGCGGGGTTCCTGCGCGCCAGCACAACAGATCCCAGCCGCACCCGATCCCAATTTAAATTTTTAAGCTGATGACGCGTGGGCCAGCCTGCTTCGTCTTCCTCCCGAAGCGCCCTCACGCCCGCGCCGCCTCCCCTCGCCGGAGCAGACCCGAAGCTCGCCGGCTTGCTGCTGCCGGCCATCACATGGTCTGGAACTCGCCGCCAGGGGGTTGTCGACGTCGAGGAGCACGTCTGTCGGGTCAGTTCGAGCTGGCGGTGATCGGAAATAGCTCGGTGACGTGCGGCGGCCTCGGTTGAGGTTCGGCGCCGTCGGCCGTGGGTTCTAACCCGCCAAAACCTCAAACAATCGGTTCTACAGCATCAGTACACCTCTAGGAAGCTCGACAAGGTGTCAAAAGGGTTTAAAGATGGCGGCAAGTCAGTCGGCACCGTGTGACCGATCGTGCCCGCCATGAACGCCCTCGATCAAGCTCAAAATTCGTCACTCCTAGTCGGTTTCATGCCACGGATGCAGAAAGGAAACTGATCGCCGGCTAGTCCAGCACCTATGTGCAAGATTTGATAACTAAAGAAGGATCATAGAGCGAGAATTCGAAGAATCTGTACCGGAATCTCTGTTTAAGGCCGCCGGAGCAAAATCTGGAAATTCGCCGGCGAGAGTGCACGGCGTGGCTTGAGCTTCAGGTGGAAGCAGCGTGGAGTTCGTGCGCTCCTTTTTCTGCCCTTGCTCGGCTGTGAAGGTGGCTGTGGTGTGCTGCCCACATGAGACCGATCGCCGTTCTTCAGCTCAGTCACGGCGGTCGTCGTTGATCACAGGAACAGAAGCCAAAACCCGGTGGTTTAGGCATCGGGAAAATGGTGCTCGAGCTCAGGGTGCTGTCTAGCAGCCCGGGGATGTGAGGCGCGATTGTTTGCTCCGTTTTTCTGATCGACCGAGAGCTCGGGGAAACAGAATGCCGCTGCTCGGTGTCGCCCACGAGGATAAGAAGGCAGCCGGGTCTCCGCTCAGGCTGAGGAGGTAACGGTCGCGTGGGGGCGCGAGCAGGCCGCCCGGGATGCCAGCGCGTGAAGGGAGAAGCAGCTGGTGGCGCCGGTTGCTTCTCGGTGGCACAGCCAGCAGCTGCTCGGTGGAATTTCCCACCGAGGCTGTGACTTTGTGTGCAAGTCTCCCCCCTTATCTCTATGACATGTGGGTCCCACACTCAAGTTTAATCTCGGAAATTAACTCCTCATCACTGTTGTAAACAGTAAGCCCCAAAATGCCCATGGTGATTCAAATTATTCACCCATGAGCCATTTGAATTGGTTAGAATTCAAATGGGTTTTGGTTTGGATAATTTCAGCCCATGTTCAGTTTGAAATTCAAACAAAGTTTGAATTTGCCCCACTTAGCTCATGTCAAGATCAACCCCAAATAGAGTGAAAATTGGAGTGTGAGCTCACAAAAATGTGCTGAGTAAGAATATGCCTCCCACTTTTGAATTCATGGGATAAAAACAGTTTGAATTTGAATGTAGTTTCAAACTGCCCTTTTTCTAGCTACACCCCAAAATGACCTCAAAAGGTTTTGAATTTGGGTGAAACTTGGCATGGGCATTCCTAGCAAGGTGTAGGAGTTTTTCATATGCCCAGCCCCTGTATATCACATGTGGAAAATACCACTTTCGCAATATGTGAGTTTGTTCTCAAGTGAGCATGTTGATGGTGGTTACTTGCTCTTCAAATGTGTTTATCAACTTGCTCCAAATGAGGTGTGTGTGTGGTGATGACACTTCAAACATGTGTCAAAAACTGAGGCCCTTAAATTCCCCCCCCTAAAAGAATCTCGTCCCGAGATTATAAGGTGAAAATGAGAGAGAGGACGGTGGAAAATTATCGGATATGCGACGTGAAAAAGTCGGGGTAGTTAGCGCGAAGAAATCCTTCGCTCTCCCATGTAGCTTCGTCCACGGAGTGATTACTCCATAGAACTTTGTAGAACCACAACGTGCGGTTGCGTGTGGTCCGCGCCTTTTCGTCAATGATTTGAACCGGTTCCTCCCGATAGGTGAGATCCGGTTGCAGTTCTTCAATGTCTTCCAGCTGAACGGTAGTAGATAGCTTGAGACACTTCCTCAGCTGGGAAATGTGAAAGACGTCGTGCACACCGGAAAGTGCTTCTGGTAATTTCAGCCGGTATGCTACCGATCCACACCTTTCGGTAATCTGGAATGGACCGATGAATCGGGGTGCCAACTTTCCTCTCACCCCAAATCTGTTTACGCCCTTTATTGGAGATACACGTAGTTATACATGATCTCTGACTTCGAATTGTAATGGGCGTCTTCTCCGGTCCGCATACTGTTTCTGTCGGGATTGGGCGGCTTTTAGGTTCGCTTGAATCAGTCGAACCTTTTCTTCCGTGTTGTTGACAAGGTCAATCCCGAAGGTAACCCTTTCGCCAGACTCACACCAATTCAGTGGTGTGTGGCATTTCCTCCCGTATAGCGGCTCATAAGGCGCCATCTTGATGCTGGCTTGGTACCCATTGTTGTACGAGAACTCGGCTAACGGCAAGTGATCATCCCAATTCTTGTCGTGGTTGATAGCGCAAGCTCATAGCATGTCTTCTAAGATCTGATTTACCCGCTCGGTTTGCCCATCCGTCTGCGGGTGGTACGCTGAACTACGGATCAGCTTCGTCCCCAATGCAGCGTGTAGCTGCTCCAAAAAACGGGACACAAATAAAGTGCTCCGATCCGATATAATGGTACGGGGTACGCCGTACAAGTATAGGATCCGTGAGATGTACAATTCAGCGTACTTCTTGGCGTTGTAGTTGGTGTTGACCGGGATGAAATGGGCAACTTTGGTGAGGCGGTCGACGATCACCCACGCCGAATCATGTTTTTGAAAGGTGGTGGGTAAACCAATGATGAAGTCCATGCTCACATCCTCCCACTTCCAGGCAGGAACGCCCAGTGGTTGTAGCAGTCCCGGTTTCCTCATATGGTCTGCCTTCACCCTTCGACATGTATCACACTCGGACACGTACTTCGAGATCTCCCGCTTCATCCGTGTCCACCAAAACTTGCTTCTGAGTTCTTGATACATTTTGTTGCTGCCGAGGTGAATAGAAAATTTTGATAAGTGAGCCTCATAAAAAAATTTCTTCCGTAGCTCCGGGTTACGGGGTACGGCGATCCGGTCCTTGAAACATAGGACGCCATCTACGCCCTTCCGGAAACATTTCAACTCCCCACTGTCTACACGTCTCCGCAAATGCGACATGCCCTTGTCATGTTTCTGAGCTGCCGCTATCTCTTCATGGATGGTGGGGATCAAAGCTAAGTTGTAGAGAGCTCCGTGTGGAATCACATGTAGTGATGGTTCGCTCTCTTCCAACAGTGTGATGGTCAGATTGTTGACGTGTGACTTGCGGCTCAGCGCATCTGCCACTATGTTTGCCTTGCCCGGATGATAATGGATCTCTATTTTGTAATCCTTTATCAGTTCTAACTATCTTCGCTGCCTCATGTTCAACTCCTTTTGAGTGAATATGTACTTGAGGCTCTTGTGGTCGGTATATAAATGTACGAGGTTACCGAGTAGGTAGTGCCTCCACATTTCCAGTGCGAGTACCACGGCAGCGAGCTCCAAGCCATGAGTTGGATAATTCTGCTCATGGTTTCTAAGCTGCCGTGACCCATACGCGACCACTCTTCGGTCTTGCATCAGCACACATCCGAGCCCAATGCCGGATGCATCGCAGTACACATCGAACGGTTTTGTTGTGTCTGGCTGCGCCAAAACCGGTGCTGATGTTAGGTGCTTGACTAAAGCCTTGAATGCTGCTTCACATGCCGGACTCCAAACATATTTGGTAGCCTTCTTCAGCAGCTCTGTCATTGGCTTGGCAATCTTCAAAAAGTTCGGAATGAACCTCCGATAATACCCCGTGAGTCCGAGGAAACTCCGTACCTCGTGAACAGTCCTCAGGGACTTCCAATTCAGCACTTGAGTGATCTTGCTCGGGTCTACAGCGATACCCTCCGCTTAGATGATATGCCCGAGAAAAGGCACTTGCGATATCCAGAACTCGCATTTGCTGAATTTCATGTATAGCTTGTGATCCCGCATCCGTTGCAAGACTATACGCAGATGCTTCTTGTGATCTTCCTCCGACTTTGAATATACCAGGATGTCGTCGATGAAGACCACGACAAACTTGTCCAGCTCCGGCATGAATACTGAGTTCATCAAGTACATGAAGTGAGCTGGAGCATTGGTGAGGCCGAAGGACATGGCCAAGTACTCATAAAGTCTGTACCTCATCGAGAAAGCCGTCTTCGGAATGTCCACCACCCTTATCTTAATCTGATGGTACCCGGATCTTAAGTCCATCTTGGAAAAGATCTTTGCTTCGACCAACTGATCAAACAACATGTCGATCCGTGGCAACGGGTACTTGTTCTTGATGGTTACGGCATTTAATGGGCGATAGTCCACGCAAAGCCGCAACGTCTCATCCTTCTTCTTCACGAATAATGCCGAACAGCCCCATGGCGAAGAGCTCGGCCTAATAAAACCCTTCTCCAGAAGGTCCGTGAGCTGAGTCTTCAGTTCAGCCAACTCCTTGGGCGCCATCTTGTACGGCCTTCGGGATATTGGCATGGTTCCCGGTGCAAGTTCAATCTTGAACTCCACCTATCTATTGGGCGACATCCCCGGTAAATCATCCGGGAACACGTCAGGGAACTCTCGGACCACTGGAATGTCTTCCAATCTGATGGTTGTCGACTGATAGATACTTGGATTTATTTCTGGACTGTCCCGAAATAAGGAGTGAGATCCGTGCACTTCTGAGTTTAAGTGCACGACTCGAAGGACGGTGTCTAAAACAGCGCCATGGCGGGTTAACCACGACATCCCTAGGATGACATCAACCTTTTGTCCCTCTAAGATGATGAGAGACGTGGGGTACACTCTACCCGCTAAGCATAATGGTGTTTTGGAAACCATTATGCTTGCTGAAATCTTCCCACCTGGTGAACAAATTAAATATGGACTATCGGTGGGTAGTATTTGCAAGCTGTATTTAGCAATGAATGCTTGGCTAATAAAATTATGCGTTGCGCCTGAGTCAAATAGTACTATGGCGGGATGCTGGTGGAGTTGGAACATACCCGCAAGGATTGGCTCACCCTCCGGCACGTCCTCTATGGCAAGCTGGTGAACGGTCCGGGCCTAGGGTTTGCCCGCCGCACATTTGTAGGGTTCCGGGGTTGATTCCTCCCCGGGAACTGTGGTACAACTCCGCTGCCTTGCCTCTCCGGACAACTGCTGGCGAAGTGTCCTGGACGACCACACTTGTAACATGTGGCCGCTGCTTGTGCGGTGCTCGGGGGACGAAAGCTCGGCATGCGCTGTTGAGGTGTATACGCACGCGGCATCGCCCGCTGCTGCTGTTGTTGTTGCGGAGGTGGTACTGGCAGTGCCGGCCTAAATGCCGGTGAAGAGTACGGCCGACTGCGGAACGACATCGACCGCTGGGGTGGCTGCCAGCGTGGACCTGATGGTGGGCGATTCACCATCCGAAATTTCTGGGAGGAACCGCATCCCTCTCCACTGCTTTGCGGCGCGCTTCGCTTCCTCTCCGCCGCCGCTAACTCCTTGCCGGAGTCCTCCTGAACAATCGCAGCATCAATGATGTCGTTGAGGCTGCCGCGATTGAACATCGCCAGCTTGTCCTTCAGGAGCGGGTTAATCCCCTGGTAAAAGTGGTCCCGCCGCTTCTCGTTGGTATCGGCGTGATATGACGCGTAGAGCGCGAGATCGTTGAACGCCATGGAGTATTCCAGCGCGTTCCGGCTCCCTTGCTGCAGGTGTAGGAATTCCTGCGTCTTCCTCTTCATCAGACATGGCGGTATGTGATAGGCCCTGAAGGCCGTCCGAAACTCCGTCCAGGTCATAACTCGGTCGGTGGGCTGTGAAGCACAAAAGTTTGCCTACCACGCGCTCGCGGATCCTTGGAGCTGCTGGACCGCGAACTGAGTCTTGCGCTGCTCGCTTATCTGGAGCAGCCCGAACTTCATCTCTATCGCGCGGAGCCAGTTGTCCGCGTCGAGAGGTTCATCCGCCCTTGAGAATACCGGGGGATGAGTCGCTAGGAAGTCGGAGTAGGAGCTCTGTTGATGCTCCTCACGGTCTTGACGTCTCTCTGGGCGAGACGTATTGGCAATAAGAGTTTGCAGCAACTCCATGTGCTGCTGATGTGAACCCGCCATTGCCGCGACGATGTCGGCCAATGTAACCGTTGGCAGTGGCGGTGGCGGTGTTTGCTGTTGCTGTTGCTGCTGTTGTTGCTGCTATCCCGAGGAGTCCTCGGGAGGCTGTTGGGAGGTCTCTCCCCCTTGACTAGTACCCCCAACGTCCGGGTTGGTACGAGTACGAGTCATTCTGAAATTCAAACAGCAGCGATTAGCACATGTCATACTTAAAATTCCATATGCAACAGTAGGTATTGAAGCGACACATGAATAACTTGCACAACATTCACATATATTGATAAAGCATAAACTTTATACAAGATACATTATTCTCGGGTCTCCGAGAAGTCGTGCTCATGTCGTCACTACCTATACATACGCTACTGCCTACACGACATGTCACCGATTACAAAAGTTTGGGTTACCCTATCCTAGCTGCCCTACTTGGCAACTGTAACCTCCTACTCGGAGTAAAACTCGATCTCCTGTGGGTCGTCCTCCTCCGGTACCTCTGCTGGTGGCTCTGGATCTACCACCTCTTCTCCCATCTCGGGTTCTCCCATTGCTGGAAGGCCCAAGACCACCGGTATGCCCAATACCGGAGGTACGAGGTCCTGCAATGCATGCACCTCGTCCATGGCTTCGTTGTAGTCTTCTTCCCAGCCTTGCCCTTCCTCAATAGCGTCGTCCCGCTCTTGAGCAAGGTCCTCATTCTGCTGGGTTAGAGTCTGCACCAGCTCTTGCAACGCCGCGATGTCGACACGGCTTTTCTTCTTCGCCTTCTTCAGACGATGCAACTGATTGTGCTGTTCATTCAGTCGCTTGATCGTCGGAAGGAGCACATTGCGGAGTGCGCTGTGAGCACTCTCAAAATGGTCTCCACGGCTTGTGCTCTCCTTGAGCTTTGCGGCGAGATGCTCTGTATGAACAGCTTGGCTGTCCATCACGCCGTTTCCCGCCCTCATCTGGAGGCTGAGGTTTGCCTCCGCGGTGTTGTACCTTGGGCAACTCGTGTCTGTTGCCTCCCGGTACCTCCCTTCCCACACATGATGAGCCCGTCCCTCCACCGGAACGAGCGCGTATGGGGTGCCCTCCATATCCTGTACGTGTAGTTGGCAGAAACATGACATGGTGTCACGGGCTGCCACTTGCCACATTCCCTCGGGTTGTCTACCTCTCACCGTGACGGTGAACGGCGCCCACCCGGGTGGCGTAGGTCCTGCAGGGACTTCGACATGGATTGTCCACGTCTTGTTCCCCTCTTCGCCTTATTCCTGACGAAGTATTGTGGCATCTGGTTGTACCCGAAATATTGAAGCATCTGCCTCAATGCTTCCGGATAGCCGCTGCGGTTAGAACAGTGGGACACCACCCACCCGTTCTCCAGCTGTTTATCTGCTGTCATCTGTAAAAATATTTTTGAGAAATGTAAAATATTTATTTAAACAGTAAACCATGGAGTTATAACATAATACATGTTATTGAACCCATAAAACTTGGAAACATAGTCCAAATTTTAAGCAAATTTGACTGCTGATCTGCTGTTCAACATGACAGCCCTGATCAGTTTCCATTTCAACCTGATTCAGGCCATGTTAAAGGAAAAACCGATTCTGGAGCTCAACATCAAAGTTAAAGCTAACTTCATTAGCTTTCCAGAAAGTATTTTTTTATCCTAAGATCTATCCTGGTTCAAAAGTTATGAGATGTCAAAGTTAACAGAATTTCTGGAGAAAATTGGACAGCACTTCCCTGCTTTAGGTACTGACTTGATCCAAGAATTCCAGTTAATTCTGTTCCCAATCTGACAAAACTTTCTGTTATGAAGTTGTAACCAATCTCACAAACTTTCGAGAACCACCTCATTTTCTATTTCTAGAATTTTATGCAGGAGGTTATACTCAATTTACAGAGAGTTTGCAGAGAGTCTTTACCCTGCCCTGTTTTTTGGACAGTTTCAACTCTACTGCATTTTTCGATTGGTTAAGGGTTGAAACACCTCTGGACCCCAACAGAAAAGTTGTGAAGCTCTTCCAATGCTTTCCAGAAATGTATCATATAACCCCCAACCTCGAAAGAACTCAACCTCTAACCTCTGATTAACTTCAGCCTTTATTCAGCTGAAAACAGAGTGCTCTGTCCTAGCAACCTATAAGTTGAAAACTTGTTAACTTTGAATATCCTGATTAAGAGAAGGAGTTACATCAAGTTTTACTACTTTGGATCGAAACCTCCAAGTTTTAAATGAAGTTGTTCATTTAATGGGGTGTGACGTCGATGCGTCACCAGACCATGTCGGTACTACGTCCTCACAAAGAAAAACGTATACCAGACTTAGCCGGCTTCGTTAATTCAGTGGCACTAAACGTCACTCACACACGGATGCTACACGTCTACCGTTTCGTGGTTAGACTACCTGCAGAAACTCAAACAATCATCAGACTCGGCTGCACACCGAGCCCGGTATCCATACAGTTTGTACACCCGGCCGTCATCACTCGCCCGGATGTTCTCAAGCCAAACACGCCTTGAGTTACGTGTTCACATTTCAGACCACGTGACGGGGTCTCCCAAATTGCACCACGCACGCCAGGGACAGACGTTGCTTGAATACCCCAAACGACAAGAGTCGTAGAGGATATTAAAGCGGGTCGGGTTACCTGCCACCCGTGGGGCTCCACCTTTCAGCTTGTGCGCACTGGTGGACAGCGTTTACGTACACCCCCCAAGACATAAACGTCCCGAGATGCACGATTTTCCGACATAATCAAATAGGTTAGTATGCCACTTTCTATACACTAATAACATCCTTATACGGTCTACTAACTCGTTCCTCACTGGATTTTTGAAAAAGACGACCTTTTAGTGCGTTAAACCTCAAGCGAGCTCTGATACCAACGCTGACACGACCCCACGGTCTTGTCGAGCCAGGATCACGCTGAGGGGTGCTGCATTGCACAGCACCGAATAACACACATCAAAGGTACAAGAGCAAGCAAACTTTTATTATATAAAGCGGTTTATGAACATTTTTACATCAAAATAGGTCCAGTCTACACTCACGGGAGTAGACTACGCATCAAGTTCACGTTCAGCCCGTGAACGTGTCCTTGCTAGCACACACGCACACTAACATGGCGGCGTGCACGACTCCCACTCGACGGGGTTCCCCTCCTGGGGTTTCGCCTCCTCTTCGGGAGTCCCTTCCTCATAGAACCCTGCAAAAGCTTCAAACACAAGCAGTGAGCACGAAGGCTCAGCAAGACTGAACCGTCTCTCCTAAACATGGAACTTCTATATGAGGGCTGATGGGTACGTGAGATAAAACAATTTGCAAAGGACTCGCCTAATTATTGGAACCTTACTTTCATTTTTTAGCAGCAGGTTGTGGAGAACCTTACGCTAAGGCACATGAGAGAGCCGCAATCAAACAAGAAACGCATTTCTCTCATGTACTTTGCCCAAAGTTGAAAAGAACTTTAGTTAGCTCTAAACTACAACAAATCATTAACAATCAAAGTCCATCTTTCAATCAGCAACCTTTTAACATGTAACTAGCCTGTTCTTTCTACGTCACGGTACAGTGAACAAGTGGTACTCACTGGCCGCGAGGGACGGCGATTATAATTGATTTACACCTGCAGGGTTACCCGAATAACCCGCCACGTACGCCCGTACTCGATGTTGCCTACAACAACCATCACGGACGCCGTACGCAACCACCTTTCACCCGTCAGCCAAATATTGAACCGGTCCCATCGTCCCGAGCAAGAGGTCTCTGCACGCGCATCTCAGTGCCGCCAGCCGATTTACACCTCAAGCTCTCAACCTACCCTCTGAACGACGGGCAATGCCTCAATACCCAGCTACCCGAGTTACATCAGTTTCCCGGTTCCAATATAAGCCGGTAGGTCTTCGGTACTGTTCTAGCTTGTTGAACAGGCCCGCACACGGCTCGGTCCTCAATCGATACAAGCGGAGCTATAGCACACAGGCCCCAAAGTTCTGCTGCCCTTACTCTCCTCTCGATCTCATTTTTCTTGCCATGTGTATCATGTGCTATCTCTACCCGAGTTGAGTGCCTCTAGCCTATGCTCGCGAGTAGTTTCAACTACTCGACTTGTACCGAATCCTACCCTAACTTAGCTTGGCAGTAGCTAACGGGGTTTGCAATCCTAAACCCAACCCATGGCTTTCTTGGCTTATGCATTTGGATTTTCAAATAAGACTCTAGTGCAAGAAATAATGATACTCAAGTAAGTGCACAAAACAATAAAACTTTGTAAAAAGGTTAATGCAAACCGGGGCTTGCCTTGCTGCTCTTGGTCATAGGCTAGCTGCTCCTCCGGAGTAACGAAGTCTAGGACTTCGGGTTCCTCCTCGACCTTAGCGACTACATGATATACAATTATATGTATTAATTTAAATGCGTTTGATTGAATTTAAACTTGTGAAGTCTATAACTCTTACTAGACAGACCCAATGACTGTGAAACTTTTACTGTGGCTTTGTTACAACCTAAACAGAGACTTGGTCAAGTTTTAGTTGTAGCAAAGCTCATTTGAGCCCTCCACAATTAATTATGCACTTGACCTTAATTGAAGGCTTTTAGGGTGTTCTAAGGATTTTCATGAAAACAAACTATGAATTTCTGAAAACTAGATTTTCAGAGGGTTCTAATGGAGTTGGTCTCACTTAATTTGAAGGTTACTAGCTAGAGATATGAGCTAAACAATTTCAGAGAAAATTTCTGAAAATGTTTCTGAACATTTTCTATTTTCTCTGGAACAGTTTAACTAATCACACCATTAGGTGGATCAAATGAGCTCAAATGGATCTGAAATTTTTATGGTAGTTCAGGGATATTTTGGTGAACATTCCAGCACAATTTCAGAATTTTCCTCCAAGGGATTCTCCAGCTAAAATTCCAAACAGTTTAAATTTGGGGAATTAATTCTGGAGAAATAAAGATTTTCATGAAGTGAAACTTGATTTGCTGGAAAGTGCTCAGAGAGATGAATCCAACAAAATTTGGTTCACTCGATTTGGAGCTTTCTAGCCCAAGTTATGAGGATTTGAAGTTTGAAGGAAATCTGAAAATCGGGGAAAAGTTTAAACTTGCGGGTGGGCCACGGGGACACGTGTTGCGCACTGATGCGTCGGCACACCGTGGTCTGCGGGGTTCCTGCCCGCCAGCACAACAGATCCCAGCCGCACCCGATCCCAATTTAAATTTTAAGCCACTGACGCGTGGGCCAGCCGGCTTCGTCTTCCTCCCGACGCGCCCTCGCGCCCGCGCCGCCTCCCCTCGCCGGAGCAGACCCGAAGCTCGCCGGCTTGCCGCTGCCGGCCATCACATGGTCTGAAACTCGCCGCCAGGGGATTGTCGACGTCGAGGAGCACGTCTGTGGGGTCAGTTCGAGCTGGCGGTGATCGGAAATAGCTCGGCGACGTGCGGCGGCCTCGGTTGAGGTTCGGCGCCGTCGGCCGTGGGTTCTAACCCGCCAAAACCTCGAACAATTGGTTCTACAGCATCAGTACACCTCTAGGAAGCTCGACAAGGTGTCAAAAGAGTTTAAAGATGGCGGCAAGTCGGTCGGCACCGTGTGACCGATCGTGCCCGCCATGAACGCCCTCGATCGAGCTCAAAATTCGTCACTCCTAGTCGGTTTCATGCCACGGATGCAGAAAGGAAACTGATCGCCGGCTAGTCCAGCGCCTATGTGCAAGATTTGATAACTAAAGAAGGATCATAGAGCGAGAATTCGAAGAATCCGTACCGGAAGCTCGGTTTAAGGCCGCCGGAGCAAAATCTGGAAATTCACCGGCGAGAGTGCACGGCGTGGCTTGAGCTTCAGGTGGAAGCAGCGTGGATTTCGTGCGCTCCTTTTTCTGCCCTTGCTCGGCTGTGAAAGTGGCTGTGGTGTGCTGCCCACGTGAGACCGATCGCCGTTCTTCAGCTCAGTCACGGCGGTCGTCGTTGATCACGGGAATAGAAGCCAAAACCCGGTGGTTTAGGCGTCGGGAAAGTGGTGCTCGAGCTCAGGGTGCTGCCTAGCAGCTCGAGGATGTGAGGCGCGATTGTTTGCTCCGTTTTCCCGATCGACCGAGAGCTCGGGGAAACAGAATGCCGCTGCTCGGTGTCGCCCGCGAGGATAAGAAGGCAGCCGGGTCTCCGCTCGGGCTGAGGCGGTAACGGTCGCGTGGGGGCGCGAGCAGGCCGCTCAGGATGCCAGCGCGCGAAGGGAGAAGCAGCTGGTGGCGCCGGTTGCTTCTCGGTGGCACAGCCGGCAGCTGCTCGGTGGAATTTCTCACCGAGGCTGTGACTTTGTGTGCAAGTCTCCCCCCTTATCTCTATGACATGTAGGTCCCACACTCAAGTTTAACCTCTGAAATTAACTCCTCATCACTGTTGTAAATAGTAAGCCCCAAAATGCCCATGGTGATTCAAATTATTCACCCATGAGCCATTTGAATTGGTTAGAATTCAAATGGGTTTTGGTTTGGATAATTTCAGCCCATGTTCAGTTTGAAATTCAATCAAAGTTTGAATTTGCCCCACTTAGCTCATGTCAAGATCAACCCCAAATGGAGTGAAAATTGGAGTGTGAGCTCACAAAAATGTGCTGATTAAGAATATGCCTCTCACTTTTGAATTCATGGGATTAAAACAGTTTGAATTTGAATGTAGTTTTAAACTGCCCTTTTTCTAGCTACACCCCAAAATGACCTCAAAAGGTTTTGAATTTGGGTGAAACTTGGCATGGGCATTCCTAGCAAGGTGTAGGAGTTTTTCATATGCCCAGCCCCTGTATATCACATGTGGAAAATACCACTTTTGCAATATGTGAGTTTGTTCTCAAGTTAGCATGTTGATGGTGGTTACTTCCTCTTCAAATGTGTTTATCAACTTGCTCCAAATGAGGTGTGTGTGTGGTGATGACACTTCAAACATGTGTCAAAAACTGAGGCCCTTACAGGCAAGGTCCAATTTGGCCCGACCCGGCACAGCCCAATCCCGCCCCGACCCATCATGGCCCAGATGGTTTTAGTCGCAACTTATGTGTCGAGACGAGCACGAAGGCGAATGGCGACAATGGCTTGTAACTTTCAACTGTTACGCGTCACCCCTTTGAAATTTCTAGCAAGTGTATTATTTACATTATCCATGCAAAAAACTACATGCTTGGTGGGTTGTACACAAGGTGAATCCTCGTGAGTAGTTATATACACCAGATGATGCTGGGTACCAAGATAGTTTGTTGAACTTTGAGATTGATTAGGTTTACCAAGAACAAGAGTTGCCAGACTCGTTTTTTATTGAACCTGGTGTAGGTCTTGATGAGTTTGTTGGAGATGCTCAAGATTTAGAGACTTGTGAAATGCAAAAACGAAAACGAAAAACAATCACGATAGAAGATCGGTGGTCCAGATTAAGGAGTAATTTCATGGTCGTGATACTAATGAATTTTGAAACAGATTTCGAGTAATGTCTTATATATTTTCAAGTAACATCTTATATCTTTTCTTTTGTCTTATATATTTCCTTTACATTCATTAACAATTTTTCGTTCAATAGGATGTCGTCGAGCAGTTGTAGAGGAAAGGGAAAGGCGAGGAGCCTAGCTAGAGGTTTCTTGCTTAGGACAGCTGACGTCTTTCAGGGCAGTATGTCTAGCAGACTTTCTGCTAGACGGGCTACTTTGATGAGTCAACTACCAGAGCTGAGAGGCGCAACAGTCACCTTACAGCGGTCAGACGAGGTAAATAACATTTCGTGAATCTTATAATATCAATAATTACTTCATTCATCTACATTACGGTTCTTTTAAATTATCCAGCAAAACTCTAGGTCCGAGGACTCAGAGACGAGAGGTCCTCTACAGCCAGCACAGGCTGACCACCCTTCGGGGTCGGGTAGCCGGCCTGTGGACCCGCCTGTTGATTCTTCCGGTGACCACTCCTTCGGGTCACCTGACGTCGAGTCACCTCAGAGGCGTCGGACTAGGAGGAGTCACTATGTGGCTCCTCCAAAAGCTCCTGCAAACCCAGATGACCGAACAGTTATTCGTCCGGTTGGCGATATGTAAGTAAATCTCTAGCTCTTCAATTTAGATTATTTTAGCATTCTAGATGTATTGATTTATCATTCTTGATCAGGTCTTGGTATGATGACTCGTTCACGGGTCAAGGACGCCACAAGCAAGTGAACAGTGTCCTCAGGTGGCTTATCTGTTTGCACTACCCCGGTGTAGTGAACGGTGTCCGCGCCACGTCGTGGGACGATTACGCCACCACCCAGCACGTTGCTCACGGCAACCACCAGGAGGCTGTGTGGTCTGACTTTATAGTAAGCATAAATTATGTATTTCTGTAATAGAAGTCTATAATATGGTTAATACCAATAATGTATAAATATGTTTTTAGGCACGGTAATGTTTGGAGGCTGAGGCCAAGGTGGACTACGCCCGAGCCGTGTTCCCGAAGAACACTCGGAAGCTCGTTACGCAGTCGCTATCGAACGTAAGAATTCAAGCGACGAGAGTGTACACGAAGCTGCATCCGGAAGAGGGCGAGCTGGGGGCATTCAGAAACGTGGCTTCCAGATACTTGACGGCGGAGCAATACGCAGAGGTAAACTGTAAAATATTTATTTTAAAATGTGGAAGAATCACAATATGTAAATATTCTATAACCTAATAATAAATGTATGCAGGTCGGTGTAGCGTGGTTAGACGTCCGTCCGAAGGACTACCGTGCACTGTGTGCTCTGTGGGCGAGTCAGGGGTTCCAGGAAGTTTCTAGGACCCGTCGACAGAGCAGAGAGACGGATGGGAAGCACATGTTTGGTGTGGACGGCTACTTACGTTTGGCTAAACGTATGGTAAGTGTGATTACTATTGTTTTGAAATATGTTAAAATTATTCATTAAACTAACACATATACATAGGAGCGCGAGAGCGGTCAGGAGCCGACTCCGATTCAGGTATGGAAGAGGGGTCAACAGGGGAAGTGACCCGTCATAGCCTGACCAGCTCTGTTCTCAGGCGGCGTCGGACGCACTGGTGAGTTTTTGTATTTGTATTAAGTTTTCTTAAATAGTTTTGATGATATTATCTTTCTGTCTTTGTAGGCAAGGTATGGGCAGGAGGCGGAGCGGCTTCACGGTGAATGCTGCGATTGGTAGAGCGCGCCAATTATTCCGGAAGCCGCGTATGCAACCGGAGGCGGGAAACCTCACGGACGGTATGTTCTCTTTTTTATTATTTAATGTTAATGAATTTGAGATTCGAAAATTTAATAATCTTTCTTCTTTCGTAGGTTCGCCATCTTCGATGGAGTTGTCGACTCGAGGGAGGCACGACCTTTCTTGAGTGGCTCTTCATCGCGGCAATGCGGGATCGAGACAGCCGAGCTCCCTAGAGCTCCAGAGTGTTTGGGACGAGCTCCGTAGGACACGGGAGGAGCTCCGGCTAGAAAGGGAGCAGCTCCGGCAAGAAAGGGAGCGTCAAGCCGTGGCAAGCAGGGCTCAGGACGAGTATCAAGCCTCGTTCATGCTACAGATACAAACGGCAATGCAGGTATATAACGGTCATTTTAATTAATATTTCTAACATATCAATGATGGTTGTATGATAATGTTTTCTATTCACAGGATATGGCGGTAGGGCAGCCGGTCGTCTTTCCACAGTGGCAGCCTCCACAGGACCCACAGACCCCGTTTACAGGAGCAGAGGTACAAATATAGCCATATTTGATGAAATTTAGCCAAATTTATTAGAATATCACCAAACTTAGTCAAACATAGCCAAAACTAGTTTAACTTGATCAATTCTAAGTTATAATAAGCTCACTTATGCAAATATGCATGCATTTTAAAATTTATAACTTGTCTAACTACACTTATACATAACAGGGCTCCGGGACCGAGGCTCATACGCCATCACCGCAGCTACCGGGAGGACGAAGGCTGGAGGACGAGTTCCCGAGTTCTAGAGGTAGCACACGTGGTAGTGTGTAGTGTGGTGTGTGTTTCTAGCAAGTGTAGATGTTTATAATATTTTTACTGCATATTATTGTTGTTATTGTTGACTGTCTGTGTGAGCTGGCCATTGAGCCAGGGCTGGCCTCGAAGCCAGGGCAGTATTTTTTAATTTAAAAAATTACTAAATTATTTACGACGGTTTCCTGGTGCTGTCCGTTGCAAATAAGCCATTATTATTTACGACGGCCAAGATCAACCGTCGTAAAGAAGCCACTAGTATTTACGATGGCTGGTGTCTGCCGTCGTAAATAATGGGTCTATTCACGACGGCCAGGATCAGCTCGTCGTGAATAAATCCCCCCAACCACGTGGCAGTCGGGGGAGCTTATTTGCGACGGAATTATTTTAGCCATCGTAAATAATCTTATTTACGACGGGAGCCGTCATTAACAACCTTATTTACGACTATTTATCGGTGACGGCCTAAAACCGTCGTGAATAAGACTTCCCCGTCGTGAATAACTTATTTACGATGGTTTTCCCTTTATTAACGACGGTTTCCAGCCATCGTTAATTTTTCATATTCCTGTAGTGCTTATTCTATGATTGAGGGACTGTGTGGTATGTTTGAGAACCAAGCTAGGGCTGAGAGATACAACATCTAAAAGTCCTTGTTCTCAAGCAAGCTGGCGGAGTGTAGCCCGGTCAGCCCTCATGTAATCAAAATGATTGGTTACATTGAGACTTTGGGCGAACTTGGTTCTGAACTCAAGGATGATCTGGCTATTGACGTTGTTCTCTAGTCGCTCCCACCGACTGCGGGCCGTTTATATTGAATTTTCAAATGAATGGCATGGAGAAAACATTGGCTGAATCACATGGGATGTTTAAAACAGCCGAAGAAAGCATTAATAAAAACGCCACTCATGTGATGATGGTTCAAAAGGAGAATAAAAAGAGGAAGCGTGTGATGCATCCTAACGGCAAAGGCAAGGGAAAGGTTCCCGATGAGCTCTCAAGCTCAAAGTCTAAGCCAAAGGGCAAATCTTGCCCTTCTCCTGGTGATGAATGTTTTCACTGTCATGCTAATGGGCATTGGTCAAGAAACTGCAAGAAGTACTTGGAGGATTTGAAGAAGAAGAAGAAGAAAGGAAGTGAGACTTCTGCTTCATGTATAAATGTTATAGAAATTAATATTGCATTATCTTCTAGTGAATCATGGGTATTTGATACTGGATCGATGATTTACACTTGCAAATCGTTGCAGTGTCTAAGTGAGACTAGAAGATTTGCAAAAGGCGAGTTAGATGCTCGTGTTGGCAATGGAGCAAAGGTTACGGTCATAGCTGTTGGGACCTACCACTTGCCATTACCCTCAGGATTAGTTTTGGAATTGAATAATTGTTATTGCATTCCTACTTTAAGCAAGAATATTATCTCTTCTTCATGTTTAGAAGAAGTTGATGGTTATGAGATTGTAATAAAGAACAAATATTGTTCTATTTATTATAATAATATTTCCTATGCCCAATGTCCATTGATGAATAGATTATATGTTCTTGATCTTGAGGATAAAACTGTCTGTAACATTAATACCAAAAGGGATCGATAAAATGATCTAAATCCCACTTATTTGACAGTGTCGCTTAGGTCATATAAATGAGAAACACATTAAAAAACTCCATAAAAATGGTTTACTAAGCTCATTTGATTTTGAATCACTTGATGCATGCGAGTCTTGTTTGTTTGGGAATATGACCAAAGCACCCTCCACTGGTCAGAGTGAGAGGGCGAGTGACTTGTTGGGACTTATACATACCGATGTATGTGGACTAATTAGTTCAATAGTCAGAGGTGGTTTTTAGTACTTCATCACATTTACTAATGACTTTAGTAGATATGGATATGTCTATATAATGAGGCACAAGTCTGAATCCTTTGAAAACTTCAAAGAATTTCATAATGAAGTACAAAATCGATTGGGCAAGACAATTAAACTTCTACGATCTGATCGTGTGGGTGAATATTTGAGCCATGAATTTTGTGACCATTTAAAATAATTTGGAATGTTCCACAATTGACTCCACCTAGAATGCTCAAATAATGGAGTGTCCGAGCAGAGGAACCGAACCTTATTAGACATGGTTAGGTCGATGATGAGCCAAGCAGATCTTCCACTATCCTTTTGGGGTTATGCTCTTGAAACTGCTACATTTAAACTAAATAGAGTCCCATCTAAGTCTGTTGAGAATACACCATATGAGATGTGGACATGGAAGAGTCCCGGATTGTCTTTCCTCAAAGTTTGGGGGTGTCATGCTTATGTCAAACGTTTGACGTCAGACAAACTCACTCCCAAATCAGACAAATGCTTTTTTGTAGGATATCCTAGGGAAATTAAAAGATATTATTTTTATAATAAAATAGAGGGTAAAGTGTTTACCGCTTGCAATGGTGTCTTCTTGGAGAAAGAGTTTATCTCAAAAGGAGCTAGTGGGAGCAAGGTGCACCTTAAAGAAATTCAAGGAATACCTGAAATATCCCAGCATCCTATGATCCTATACATGATGTACAAGATATTGTGCAACCAGTTAATGAAACACCAGCCCCACGAAGGTTTACAAAGGCACATCGTGCAACTGAAAAGTTAACACTTCTAACGACGGAGCAACATGACATGGTATTGTTGGATAATAATGAGCCTACGAACTATAAAGAAGCAATGAAGGGACCCGACTCTGAGAAATGGATTGGAGTGATGGAATCCAAAATCGAGTCCATGCATGAAAATCAAGTTTGGAACTTGGTTGATCCAATCGAAGGCGTGAAACCTATAGATTGTAAATGGATTTTCAAGAAAAATACTGCATGGATGGAAATGTTCACATATATAAAGCGCGATTGGTGGCAAAAGGTTTCAAACAAATTCAAGGTGTTGATTATGATGAAACTTTCTCACTTGTCGTAATGCTAAAGTTTGTTCAGATTCTCCTATCAATTGCTGCACATTTTGATTATGAAATATGGCAAATGGATCTCAAAACAATCTTTCTTAATGGAAGTCTGACTGAGGATGTGTACATGACACAATTTGAGGGCTTTGTAGATCCTAGAAATACTATTAAAATATGCAAACTTCAAAAGTCCATTTATGGATTAAAGCAAACATCTCGGAGTTGGAATCTACATTTTGATGAAGTTGTCAAAGGGTTCGGTTTCATCAAGAACATTGAAGAACCTTGTATTTACAAGAAGTTTAGTGGGAGCGCACTTGTATTTCTGGTCCTATTTGTAGATGCCATATTATTGATCAGAAATGACATTCCAATGCTTGATGATGTTAAATCCTCATTAAGAAAAAGTTTCTTAGTGAAGGATTTAGGTGTGGTAGCGTACGTTTTGGGCATAAAGATCTATAGAGATAGATCTAAAAGGCTAATTGGATTAATCCAAGATACATATATTGACAAGATATTGAATCGGTTCATCATGCAAGATTCCAAGAAAGGTTTCTTGCCAATGTCACATGGCATTTCTCTAAGCAAGAGTCAGTGTCCTTCGACACTTGATAAGCAAAAAAGGATGAGAGCGATTCCTTATGCTTCGGCTATTGGATCCACCATGTATGCCATGATATGTACACACCCAGATGTATCCTATGCTCTAAGCATCACGAGCAAATATCAACCAGATTATGGTGAGACCCATTGGAACGTTGTCAAAAATATCCTTAAGTACTTGAGAAGAAATAAGGATGAGTTCTTAGTGTTTGGAGATGAAAAAAGCTCGTTGTAAAAGGTTACACCGATGCTATCTTCCAAACTGATAAGGATGATTCTAGATTGCAATCCGGTTTTGTATTCTGCCTCAATGGAGGGCCAGTGAGCTAGAAAAGTTCCAAGCAAGATACAGTAGTAGATTCAATGATGGAGGCGGAGTATATTGCAGCTTATGAAGCTGCAAAGGAAGCTGTTTGGATCAGAAAATTTGTTTCTGAGTTGGGTGTTGTTCCTAGTGCGTCCGGTCCTGTGGATCTCTATTGTGACAATAGTGGAGCCATCACACACACAAAAGATCCAAACACATACTACGCCACTATCACCTCATTCGAGAAATCATCGACCGAGGTGATGTGAAGATATGCAAGGTGCACACGGATTTGAATGTTGCAGATCCGTTGACAAAATCTCTTCCACAATCAAAGCATGAGGCGCACACGAGATCTATGGGTATTAGATACTTACATCAGTGATCATAGTGTGTAGTGGGAGACTTGTGTCATAACTATATTTATGTACTATTAAATAAATTGTTAATGAGTAGTCATTATTTACTTTGATCATCAAGTAGTGACTTGTTCGTGAAACTCTTTGTAAATAATAATGTTACTCTAAATGATCACTAGTCTATATCATTATATGAGATAATGATGTCATACAGACTAGCACATGTATTAATTGATGATCACGTTTCACGGGTCATAGATATGGAGATACCAAATTAATAATGTGAACACATGTTAGTGAACATCGTTTTGGATTGACCCACTCCGAGACACTGCTGAGATCGCCATTGTTTCTCACCGTGTGTAGTTGTGTACTTTGAGACTACCAAACGCTACTCCGTAACTGGGTAGTCATAAAAGTAGTCTTCGGGTACATAGGCTTCGACCTATTCTAGGGGGCGATCATTTCAGAGAATCGAAGTGCTTTTATCCCTATACGTGTGATTACAGACAGTGCATTATTTGGCGTTTGAGTGTCTTCATTATATGGAACATGGTACAGCAAGTACCAAACTCCTCTTTCTGTGCTTATAAACTTGACTTGTCTAAAGCCTATGATAGTTGATTGGTCGTATCTCGAGAGTACTATGCATAAGATAGGGTTCTGTCACCAGTGGGTGCAGTGGATAATGTCTTGCGTTACCACAGAAAATAAATGGGACTTTATTGATGCATTCTCTCCTACTAGAGGTCTTCGGCAGGGGGATCCCCTTTCCCCTTTTTTATTTCCTTCTGTGGCAGATGGTCTTTCAGCATTGAGTTTATAAAGAGGTGGAAGAGGGGGGCATTTCTCCCACCAAAGTATGCTGTAAAGTACCAGCACTACAAGAAACACGACCATTTACGATGACCAAAGTTATTTACAACGGTCCTAGGGCGGGCCATCGTAAATAAAATTAATTACAATGGCCAAACTTGGCCGTCGTAAATAAAAGCTTGTTTACGACGGCCTGACCTAGGCCATCGTAAATAATAACTTATTTACAACGGCCCCTGCTTGACCGTCGTAAATAAGCTTATTTATGACTGCCATACCACAGGCCATCGTAAATAAGAGTTATACACCCGTGGTGTGACACCTAGTTCCGAAAATAGAACCAAGTGAATGCATATGTGTGCCCAGGATGTTCTCCACACATACACATGTAATCCACAAACTGAATTCAAAATATAACCACGAATAAATAGTGTTTAAGTACGTTACAATGACTCAATGTCTCACTCATGAATATCTAACTTATTCTTGCAGCGGAAGACTCTAAACGACAACGGAAAATAACTAAAACAGAATGCTCCAACTTCAACTCCACAGGCATGTTGACGGTAGTGCGCACGCCTAGTACTCCACATGTTCCTCGAAGTACACTTCTCCTGTAGCTGGTGTGTATGTGGGAATGCAAGGGTGAGTACATGTCGTACTCAGCAAGTGCGAGAAAAGCATGACATGTAGCTTACAACAAGGTAGGCAATAAAAAGGCTTATTGCAGCAAGCAAATTTTATTTCATAAAAATGGTAAAAACAGCAACTATCTCTAGGTGAGTTCAATCCCATCATAAACAAATTAATCATCAACATTCCTTCATCATGATTCACCATCTATCATGTCTCAACCAGCCATTAACCTTTCTCAATTTCATCTCATACTCATAAATATTCATAACCATCTCATATTCATATAAACGAAACAAAACTCATTTTCATGACTTAAAACAGTCCCAAAACCAATCCCAATGACCATACCCAAATATCCATCCCAAGTTTTGCCTCTAATCATGGAAGTAAGCCAGGTGCTTGTAACCGGAAGCACGGCTATCATGATAGTTTTACACTCTGCAGCGGTGGCACCACTTTACCCACAAGTTCGTGATTTCGTCACGCGTCGGTGACTAGAAAGAACCTCCATTATACCAGTACACAACCATCGGTGTATGGCCAAGAGATCACAAAATAGCGTTTAGAAAGGGGCTACTAGAATGTACGGACCCACTGAGATTTCACCGGCAGGCTCGAATCTCTATTCTCCCACCCACGAGCCCCCTCTTGTGCCATGCAGTTCCCAGGGCAGTCCCTCTTGACTTCCATTCCCCGCGCCATCCATTAGTCTATAACAAGCTAGCAACACACCTAATTAGTCAGCTAAGCCGCACCCATATTTGGCCTTGTGGTGGCACTGTTTTCCTAGCATGTGCTCGCATGAACCGGTCCTTAGATCTACGACAAGTAAACCAACATCTCATTAAGCAACATCCACAAACCAAGATTGCCTAGATCTCCCTGATTCCATACTCATAAACATCATCAAGTTCTCATCATCTTTAATATCATGAGTGCAGTAGCTAACAAGTCTTATTTTAGCTTCCCGTATCCCGTAGGTTAAGCGAAGCAAAAAGGAAAAACGACCATACCCGACTCATCAACTTTCCCGGCGACAAGGATGGTTAACAAAACTAGTAAACTCCTATAAAAGGGTGTTCCATCAAGTTGACTCAAGCATACGAGTTTTCGCAAGCAAAACAGTTTCGAAAACATGGGATCAATATAGTCAAGGGGCACTTGCCTTGCTCCCGTGGTTTGTGTTGCTCAAGCGTCTCAAAATCTTGGTGCTGTAGTTCCTCGTAGACGGCCCCTTGAGATTGTCCTTCTACTCACGACCACACACATACAAGATTTACAGTAATCAATCATCATGCCCAAACTTTACTCAAGATGCAATGGGGTAGATGAATGCAAATCCTATAGTGCAGTTTTATAGAACCAGTTTGTACGTGTTCTTGCATGTTTTAATGGGCTTTCATGGGATTTTATGAGGAACAAGGGTGTAGGGATCAAGTGTGTACGTAGTGATGATCATGCCATAAGATGTAGATCGATTCCACCGTCAAAATCGATAAAAACATAATCTGTCCACATGCAAAAGTTTCAGCTCGAAGGGGGCGATGAAAACGGATGCGTAGAAACAGCGGTGACGTCTTAAGAGGAATAATGAAGACCTACCTCACTTCTCCCTTGCGGCAAGGCCTCCCTCCTAGCAATGGCAGCAGCGGGGGATTTTCCGTGGAGAATTATGACTAGGGCAGAACATCGGGCTTCTTCTCCGGCAACGGCGAGGCGTGACGGGGCTCGACGGCGGCCAAATTCTGGCAAGGGGGGAACTCGGTGACTTGGCGGCAAGGAAGGGGGCTTGGGAGCAGGGGCGACCAAAAGAGAGAGGGGTGCGGCCCAGGGGTGGGGGTTATATTTATAAGGGGGGAAAAGAGTCCTAGGTGTGGAAACAAAGAGTCCTAGAAGTATGGAACTCAACCAAAGAGTCCTAGGGGTGCAAACAAATTGTACTAAAGACAGGGGACTCAACCAAAGAGTCCTAGAGGTGGGGACTTAACCAAAGAGTCCTAGAGGTGGGGGACTTAACCAAAGAGTCCTAGAGGTTGGGGACTTCACCAAAGAGTCCTAGAGATGGAGGACTTAACCAAAGAGTCCTAAAGGTGGGGGATAGGGTTTCCCCCTCAAGGATTGCGGCCAAGGTGATGTGGACATCACTCCTGCAGATATACACAACACTCACATGGTAGACATGCAAGGTCCAATTACTAGAGCTCGAGCACGACAATTCAATTTAGAGGTGAGCTCGTTCCTGAACAATTCTTTATATGTGAATTTTGAGAGTATGTTGCTACCTAATAGATTAATTATGATTAGGAAACATGGAGAGGACATGGAGATACATGAAGAGGGGTTTGGAGGCATGGAGGACCAGAAAATACGCCAACAAGAAGTTAGAGACCGAGCCCAACTCAAACTCGAGTCCAACTCGGGCCCAGGAGCAGTCCACCTTAAAATGGATGCACAGGAGGCATACGGACTCCGTTTTTGACGTTCTACATATGCACGGAAAGCTGAGAGGATAAACTTTCTAATGGAACTGGCCCCACAACAAAATTCCCTCGGAGTCGACAGGAAACTTTGAAACAATATAAAGTTTAGAGTCTGTCAGGGTGTTGCATCACCTAGTTGGGCCATTGGGCCTTGTATCGAGTCCAAGTCTATTATGTACGTGTCTTAGGGTTAGGTCACGACCCCAGAACCCCCCTGGTCGTCCTCCACCTCCTTTATACCCCCTAGCCGCCGTCACAAACAGCCGGGTTTTGCTTAGATTATTCTGTCAAGAACAGTTTCGCCGTTCATCGGTTTGTGAGACCCCAACTTGAGTGTTTCATATCTTTCAGCAATTTGGTTGCATTCTTTCTTGTTCTTGCTTGTTTTCTTCGATTCGCAGGCAAGGATTAGCCTTCTTGGCGAGGTCAACCACACAATATCGGTTGATAACCTGAGGAGACGTGGTGCTGCGATTGCAGGGTTCAGAACGTGTTGTTCAGAAGCCGGATCGATTTGTGTCAAGTCTCCACCAAATCGAGAGTTATCAGAACCTTTCGGAAGATCGGGACCCCTGTACACATCAAGTGGTAATCAGAGCTTTAGGTGCACCGTCAGGTTCGCCTTCCCCTAGTTTTGTTTATCTTGAACTCATCCAATCATCCACGAAAAAGCCGAAAAAATTATAGTCATAGGTTTCCCCATCCCAGACCAGGTTTAGCCTTTTGCACAATTCTGTTTTGGAGTCCGTAGTGTTGAATTTGTGTGCTAGTTCGTGTTTTGTTGCTGGTTTAATCGTGTTTTGTTCCTACTTTGTTATTCCATCCGCTGCATTCCATCGAAACTCTAGCTGCCACAATCGTCATCAAATCGATCACCATAACTATTCATTGTGCTAGGGTTATCCTTGTTCTTCAGTTTTCATCACATATTACATGAGTTTATCCTCCTTGATATACGCACACCATCCCACACGTTGTCACCATCATATCCAAATTTTTTTCTCACCACCGTTTCCAATTCAGCTCCACCAAAAACATAATCTTGTGGTGCTGTCTTAAAACAGCCATAACCTTGGCATTGGGTTAAATTACATTGCCCAGATTCACTTTGGAAGATTGATTATTTGTCATCTAAAGGCTCAACAATAATCATAAAGAAACATATTGAATTTCTGTTGTCCACATCTTCTTTTTTCAAGTGAGCTGAAAATTTGTGCGACGTGTATATTAGTGCTCCTAATTTCACGGCAGATATAAAAAAATCAAAGAAAAAATATAGAAAAGAAAATTTGTGAAGAGGAGCACAAATATCAAAACTTGGGTGTGTTATTTTGCCTTGTGGTGCAATTTTTCCTGCTCAATTATTGTCCGTATCATTCATACTTCTTGCTGTCTTGTTCTTAACATCCGGGATAAGACACGAGTAGGCCAGCAACTAGGACAAGTGTTTGGACATCTATTCAGCATTACTATCTGTTATTGAATTATGTGCTACTCACATATATTTGGCCATACAAACTCCGCATTCATCCTTTCAAACAGCACAAGTTTTTGACCCTTGCAATCGCTGAATCACGTCATCCAGGTATCCTTTGCCTTGTTTTGGTAAGAAACTTGTAAGAGCTTAGTAAGACTCGACCCATTGCTTTGTGAGTTCCACCACCATTGCGTAGTAGTTAATAGGGATAATCTTGTTGTTTTCCATATTATTCTTGCTAACAATGTCAGATCATGTTAATCCTACGGAGTGTGTTTTGAAAAGTGAGATGAAGGGTTACATAGAACAAATGATGAAGTTTGTCAAGGAAGCAATCGCACAAGGGGTAAAAGATTATCTTGCTGAACAGAGAATACCCCACACCCTTGAGAGGTTGGACAAACGCTTAAGCTCGCTAGTTGGAGGATTGATGATATGGAGACCCACCTACCCTTCAGCCATGATGCTACCCACCACAACAACTTTGAAGAAGAAGAAGACGTGTTGTGTGATGTCAATGGAGAGGTGGATACACGTGCTGCGCAGAATGTACATCTACATCAACGCCTTCGTCAAAACACTCATGGTATGGTAGGAAACAACATGCGTGGTAACAATAACCGCCCTCTTGATGACCCTTTTGCTAAAGTTAAATTTTCCATACCTTCATTCTTGATTGGGAAATGACGGTTGAGCAGAAATTTAATTCCCACCTTGTTCCTGAACAACATAGAGTTTGACAAGCCACTAGTGAGTTTAAGGATTTTGCTATAATATGGTGGAATGAACTAGGTACCACACGCTTACAACCTGATACATAGGAACGTTTAAAAGAAGCTATACGTAATCGTTTTGTTCCTCCATCCTACCAACGTGATTTACGAAAGAAATTGCAGCGCTTAGAGCAGGGAAATAATTCTGTCCAAGATTATTATGCGGAGCTTCAAAAGGGTATGATACGATGTGGGGTAGTAGAGGACACTGAAGATAAAATTTGTCGTTTCTATGGGGGGTTGAGACGTGAGATACAGGATATTGTTGAATATAAGGAATTTAATACTGTCAACCAGTTGTTCCAGCTTGCTATGCTTGCAGAAAAGGAGTTACAGGGTCGTCAACAAAAGAACAAGAGCAGCAGCGGTGCCTCCTACACTGCACGCACGACAACATCATCGGGGGTGTCCAAGTCATTCCGTTTTGATGCCCTTTCACCAAAACCAGCAGCCAAACTTCCTTCTGGCAGCAACAACGTTTCAGCAGCACCGGAACCACCACCTGCACGACCTACGGATTCGGGTAAAAATTCCATGCAGGTACCCGCCAAAAGTGCTTCATCCGTTGCTTCAACAGGACGCACTTCCGGCATTCAGTGCCACCACTGCCATGGTCTTGGTCATGTGCAAAAAGATTGTCCTAGTCAGCGGGCATACGTGGCTACAGAAGAGGGAGGATACATCAGCACCTCCGATGTCGAAGACAACAATGATGATGAAGCTGCCACGGACAATGATGAGGGACATGTTTTTGGGAGTGAAGACACATCAGCCTACATGAACATCATTGTGCAGCGGGTGCTGAACACACAGGTACAACAACTTGATAGATTACAACGCCATAATTTGTTTCAGATTTTCTTTGTCATCAAGAACCGACGAGCATGTGTCATCATTGATGGAGGAAGCTGCAACAACTTGGTGAGTTCTGAATTGGTCAACAAGCTTAGCTTGAATACACAACCACACCCACATCCGTACTATATTCAATGGTTGAATGATTCTGGAACAGCTAAGGTAACACAAACTTGCAGAATCCGTTTTCCATTGGTACATATGTTGATTCCGTTGATTGTGATGTGGTACCCATGCAAGCGTGTTCACTTTTATTGGGTCGACCTTGGGAACATGATAAGGATGCTTTGCACCATGGTAGAAGTAATAAATATACTTTTATGCATAAAGGAAAGAAAATTACTTTGATACCTTTGACTCCTGCTGAAATTGTACAAGCTGATAGGGAGAGAGCTGGAATTTCTAGTGGTTCTAAATCAAAAAATCAACAAGTCATTAATTCTGTGTTACCACCAAATAATGAGAGATCTACACCTAGTTCTAAGACTGAGGGAATTAAATTGAAGGGTCGTGTAATGCTTGCTACAAAATCAAACCTTGCTGAAATTTCTGATCATGATATTTGTTGTGCATTGGTGTGCAAACAAGTTTTGTTCTCCATTGATGATATTGCTAGGTCTTTGCCTCCAGCAGTTACTAACTTGTTGCAAGAGTATGAGGATATTGTTCCAGCTGAGATACCCCCGGGACTTCCACCTTTGAGAGGGATTGAACATCAAATTGATTTGATTCCAGGTGCAATTTTGCCAAACCGTGCTGCATATAGGACCAACCCAGAGGAGACTAAGGAAATTCAGCGGCAAGTCCAAGACCTTTTGGACCGTGGGTATGTACGTGAAAGCCTTAGTCCTTGTGTTGTCCCTGTACTTTTGGTTCCTAAGAAAGATGGTACTTGGCGTATGTGTGTTGATTGTAGAACCATTAACAATATTACTATAAGGTATCGTCATCTTATTCTTAGGCTAGACGACATGCTTGATGAGTTGTGTGGTTCTATAATTTTCACTAAGATTGACTTGCGTAGTGGTTACCACCAAATAAGAATGAAATTGGGAGATGAATGGAAAACAGCTTTTAAAACCAAATTTGGATTGTATGAGTGGTTAGTAATGCCTTTTGGTTTAACTAATGCACCAAGTACATTCATGCGTTTGATGAATGAGGTTTTGAGAGCTTTTATTGGAAAATTTGTGGTGGTTTACTTTGATGATATCTTGATTTATAGCAAGTCATTGGATGAACATATGGATCATTTACGTGCTGTTTTTAATGCTTTGAGAGATGCACGTTTATTTGGTAACCTTGAGAAGTGCATCTTTTGTACGAATCGAGTTTCCTTTCTTGGCTATGTTGTGACTCCACAGGGAATTGAGGTGGATGAGATGAAAATTCAAGCGATCAAGAGTTGGCCAATACCTCAAGCCATCACACAGGTAAGGAGTTTTCTTGGTCTTGCAGGTTTCTACCGACGTTTCGTCAAGGATTTTAGCACTATTGCTGCCCCATTGCATGAGTTGACTAAGAAAGGTGTGGTGTTCCATTGGGGGAAAGCACAAGAGGAGTCCTTTGACACCTTGAAGGACAAGCTTACACACGCACCATTGCTGCAACTTCCTGATTTTAGTAAGACTTTTGAACTTGAATGTGATGCTAGTGGAGTTGGCACTTGTGGTGTCTTATTGCAAGGTGGTAAACCGGTTGCATACTTTAGTGAAAAACTTAATGGTCCTGTCCTGAATTACTCCACATATGATAAAGAATTTTATGCTCTCGTACGTTGCTTAGAGACATGGCGTCATTATTTATGGCCTAAAGAATTTGTTATTCATTCTGATCATGAATCGCTAAAGCATATTCGTTCTCAAAATAATCTGAATCGTAGACATGCAAAATGGATTGAATTTATTGAGTCTTTTCCTTATGTCATTAAACATAAGAAAGGGAAGGATAATTTGATCGCTGATGCATTGTCTAGACGATATAATATGCTGTCCCAACTTGATTGTCGAATTTTTGGACTTGAATCAATTAAAGAACAATATGCTCTTGATGCTGATTTTAAAGATGTGTTGCTGCATTGTAGAAAAGGTCATACCTGGAATAAATTTGTACTGGATGATGGATTCTTATTTAGAGCTAAGCGCCTATGCATTCCAGTTGGTTCCATTCGTCTTTTGTTATTACAGGAGGCACATGGTGGAGGTTTGATGGGCCATTTTGGCGCAAAGAAGACGGAGGATGTTCTGGCCACACATTTCTTTTGGCCAAAGATGAGGAGAGATGTAGAGCGATTTGTTGCTCGCTGCACCACATGTCAGAAAGCTAAGTCCCGTTTGAATCCACATGGTTTATACATGCCTCTTCCCACTCCTTCCATTCCTTGGGCGGATATCTCTATGGACTTTGTTTTGGGATTGCCTAGGACTAAGAGGGGGAGGGACAACATTTTTGTTGTGGTGGATCGTTTTTCTAAGATGTCACATTTTATACCGTGTCAGAAAAGTGATGATGATGTACATATTGCCGACCTTTTTTTCAAAGAGATTGTTCGCTTGCATGGTATGCCTTCTACTATTGTTTCAGATCGTGATGCTAAATTTTTGAGTCACTTTTGGCGCACCATATACAAGTTGGGTACAAAACTGTTGTTCTCTACAACATGTCACCCACAAACTGATGGGCAAACAGAAGTAGTGAGCCGCACTTTGGGCACCATGTTGAGAGCTGTTTTGAAGAAAAATTTAAACATGTGGGAAGAATGTTTGCCACATGTGGAGTTTGCATATAATCGGGCAACACATTCTACCACCAAGGTAAGTCCTTTTCGGGTAGTGCATGGATTCAATCCTCGTGCTCCTATTGATATCTTGCCTTTACCTACTAGTGAAAGAACGCATAATGATGCAAAGGAACGTGCTGATTTTATTTTGAAAATTCATGAGACCACTAAACACAATATTGAAAAGATGAATGAAAAATATAGAATTGCTGGTAGTAAAGGTAGGCAGGAAGTTAGACTTGAACCGGGTGATTTAGTTTGGTTACACTTGAGAAAGGATAGATTTCCAGAACTGAGAAAGTCTAAATTGATGCCTAGAGCTGATGGTCCTTTTAAAATACTTGAGAAGATTAATGATAATGCATATAAACTTGAGTTGCCTCCCGAGTTTGGGGTTAGTCCCACCTTTAACATTTCAGATTTGAGGCCATATTTGGGAGAAGAAGATGAGCTTGAGTCGAGGACGACTCCAATGCAAGAGGGGGAGGATGATGTGGACATCACTCCTGCAGATATACACAACACTCACATGGTAAACATGCAAGGTCCAATTACTAGAGCTCGAGCACGACAATTGAATTTAGAGGTGAGCTCGTTCCTGAACAATTCTTTAGATGTGAATTTTGAGAGTATGTTGCTACCTAATGGATTAATTATGATTAGGAACCATGGAGAGGACATGGAGATACATGGAGAGGGGTTTGGAGGCGTGGAGGACCAGAAAATACGCCAACAAGAAGTTAGAGACCGAGCCCAACTCAAACTCGAGTCCAACTCGGGTCCAGGAGCAGTCCACTTTAAAATGGATGCACAGGAGGCATACGGACTTCGTTTTTGACGTTCTACATATGCACGGAAAGCTGAGAGGATAAACTTTCCAATGGAACTGACCCCACGCAAAAATTCCCTCAGAGTCGACGGGAAACTTCGAAACAATATAAAGTTTAGAGTCTGTCAGGGTGTTGCATCACCTAGTTGGGCCATTGGGCCTTGTATCGAGTCCAAGTCCATTATGTACGTGTCTTAGGGTTAGGTCACGACCCCAGAACCCCCTGGTCGTCCTCCACCTCCTTTATACCCCCTAGCCGCCGTCACAAACAGCCGGGTTTTGCTTAGATTATTCTGTCAAGAACAGTTTCGCCGTTCATCGGTTTGTGAGACCCCAACTTGAGTACTTCATATCTTTCAGCAATTTGGTTGCATTCTTTCTTGTTCTTGCTTGTGTTATTCGATTCGCAGGCAAGGATTAGCCTTCTTGGCGAGGTCAACCGCGCAATATCGGTTGATAACTTGAGGAGACGTGGTGCTGCGATTGCAGGGTTCATAACGTGTTGTTCGGAAGCCGGATCGATTTGTGTCAAGTCTCCACAAAATCGAGAGTTATCAGAACCTTTCGGAAGATCGGGACCCCTGTACACATCACAAGGGGTCTCCCCCTTAATTGGTACGGCCAATTTGGGGGAAAATTCCCCCCTAAATGTGGGGGAAATTCCCCCTAGGGGAATTTGGGCAAAATCAGGAAAAAATTGGAAGAATTTGGGAATTTTTGGAAAGGGGGAAATTTGGTGGGGAAATTTGGGATGGCTCAATTCAGCTATCTTATTTCCATTTCTCTCCATTTCTATGTTTGTGACGCCCTCAATTCTGGGGGAAAACCACGGAACCGAGAACTAATGCATATGTGTGCCCAGGATGTTCATCACACATACACATACGTTCCACAAACTGAATTCAGATTATATATTACCACGAATAACAAAGTTTATTACAATACCTCATGAGTCTTAGACTCATGCTCATAGCGGAAGTCTTTATTCTAAAGCGGAAGCAATTTAGCTAATGCGGAAGCAAATCTAAGCAGAAGTGGCTCCATCTCTAATCCCTCCACAGGCAAGGTTGAGAACAGATCACACGCTGTAATGTTCCACTCGGTCTTCATAGTAGGCTTCTCCCGCTACTGATGATGAAAATAATAATGCAAGTTTGAGTACAATGATATACTCAGCAAGTGCGGGAAAAATACATGATATGCAGCTCATAAAACAAGGTAGGTATAAAAGGCTTATTTGCAGAAAAGCAGATTTGTAAAACCATGATAAAACAACAACTTGACTTTAGATGTAATCCCAACATGTATTAAATTACCAACATACCTCCATCACTTCCCGTGTTCCATCTGAACATTAACCAATCCTTTATTCATACTCACGAATAACTCCTCGTATTCGCTACCATCTCACCTCGTAAATCAACCTCGTCTCACACCGAGACCAATCTCACGCCATGTCCCAATAGTCATGCAACCATCTCAACACCCAGACTCAACAGTCCCAACAACTAAACCATAACCAAATCCATAACCATGAACCTTCCCTATAACCATCCCAACTAATCATGGCAGTTTAGCCAGGTGCTCGTGACCGTAAGCTCGGCTATCATGATAGTTTTAGACTCTGCAGAGTTTGCACCTCTTTACCCATAAGTTTGTGATTTCGTCACCCGTCGGTGACTGCAGAACCTCCATTATACCAGTACACAACCGTCGGTGTATGGTCAAGAGATCACAAAATAGCTTTTACAAAGGGGTTACTAGATGTATGGACTCACTAAGGTTTCACCGGCAGGCTAGAATCTCCAATTCCCCGTCGGTGACTAGATGTATGGACTCACTAAGGTTTCACGGGCCCCCTCTTGTGCCATGCAGTTCCCAGGGCAGTCCTCACTCGACTCCCATTCCCCGTGCCTTCCACAGTCCATAACACTCTAGCAACTTACCTAATTACTCAGCTAAGCCGCACCCATACTTGGCCTTGTGGTGGCACTGTTATCCTGGCATGTGCATGCATGAACCGGTCCTTAGATCCATGGCAAGTAAAACCACCATCTCATGCTACCTCATTCACAAACCCATTCTTGCCTAGATCTCCCTCCGATCCATGTTCATTAACACCATCAATTTTCTCATTATCATTACGAGTGCAGTTAGCTAGACACATCTATCTTGCTCCCCAATCCCATAGACTCAGCGAAGCATAAAGCAAAAACCATACCCGACTCAAACTTCCCAGGCGACAAGGGTGGTTTAACCAATACTAGTAAACTCCTATAAAAAGGGTTTCCCATCATGTTTGACTCAGCACACACACATTTTCGCAAAACAAAATAGTTTTACCCAAAACATAGGATCAACATGGTCAAGGAGCACTTGCCTTGTTCTTGCGGTTCCGGTTGTTCTTGATTCTCAAAACCTGGTTGCTGCAGTTCGTCGTAGACAGCTCCCTGAGCTTGTCCTGCTAGGTAGGATCACGTGCATACAGGATTCATAGCAATCAATATTTATGCACAAACCTTAAACTAGATGCGATGATGCATATGCATGCTATCTCATAATTAGTTTTATTAGATTGATCTGTACGTGTTCTTGCATGGCCTTGTAGGGACAGGGGTGTTTGGATCAAAGGTGGACGTGGCGATGATCTTGTCTTTAGATCAAATTGATCATCAAGTGATCTGCCCACGAGAAGGCTTCTGTTCGAAAGGAATTGAAGAACAGATGCAAGGAGATGAACACAATGATATCGAAGTCCTACCTCGCGTTCTTCGAGGTCCTCCTCAGACCGCTCGGTTCTCCTTCGATGATCTCCCTTGGTGCGCTTCAGCGATTGTTTGCTCGGCGAGCTAGGGCTAGGGCTCTAAGTCGTTGGCTCCGGAGTCGAAATAGAAGTTTGTGGTTTCGGCCAGAGGTTTTGGGTTCTATTTATAATCGGGAAGAGAAGAGTCCTAATCTGATTGTATCTCGAATAAGAGTCTTATTCAGATCTTTGTTGGATCCTAACATCTTATCTTTAGTAACATCGTGGAATTTAGATCAGTTTCTGTTGCGTACCGGTATCTTTTACGCGTAAAACCCGCTCCAGAACTCGTTACCTCCGTGATGATGAGCTCCGGAAGCTCCACGTGTCCTCCGGGCCTGGTATCTCCTCGTCCGCAGAGACGAGCTCCGGTTGTGCCGCGTGTCACGAGCGAGACTTCCCCCTTCTTTGGAGGTGAGCTCCGCGCACGCCACGTGTCAGCGCCGGTCTTCCCTCTCTTCCTTCCTCAGGAACATGCCCCGAGGTCGACACGTATCCGGCAACGACAGACCTCCCGGAGATAAGCTCCGGTGGCGACACGTGTTCGATAGATCCGGACTTCTCTGAGATGGGCTTTGAGATCGACACGTACCCCGCGCTACTGGTCCTCTGATTCCCGCGAGGACTAGCTCCGAGGATGACACGTGTCTTGCGGAAATGCCTTTGCTTCCTCTGCAGAGGCTAGCTCCGTGGGCAACACGCGTCCCACAAGATCGGACCTCTCCCCTTTGTGGCGACGAGCCCCGAACCTGCCACGTAGCTCTTTTAGCGGCGGACCTCTCTTCACTTCGTAGGTACGAGCTCCGAACACGCCACGTGGCCAGCGGCCGTGGTAAGTTGTCTTCGGCGCTCTCGGAGGACTTTATTGGCTATTCTTTTGATAATTCCATCTGTTCCTATTTTTCATTAGAATGTTTCCTCTTCATAGAACATGAACATATGCTGACACCCGAGGCGAGGGTGTCATAAATCTACCCCTCTTAAATTGAATCTCGCCCTCGAGATTCGTTAGTAGGAAATAGATGGGGAAATTCTGCCTTGATATCCTCTTCACGCTCCCATGTGGCCTCAGCTTCGGTGTGATGGCTCCATTGTACCTTGCACAATCGAATCACCTTGCTTCGGGTGACCCTTTCCTTTACGTCCAAAATTCGGACAGGGTGTTCTGCGTAAGTCAGGTCCTCTTGAAGTTCAAGTTCCTCTATTGACACTTGTTCCTCTGGCACTCTCAAGCACTTCTTGAGCTGGGATACATGAAACACGTCATGTACGTTGGAGAGATGGTTTGGGAGCTCTAGTTGGTAGGCTACTTCTCCTCGCTTGTCCAAAATCTTAAATGGTCCGATGTAGCGAGGTGCTAGCTTGCCTTTGACGTTGAAGTGTCGTTGGCCTCGGATAGGCGATACTTTAAGGTATACGAAGTCTCCCACTTCAAAGGTCAACTTCCTACGCCTATTGTCCGCATAGCCTTTCTGTCGTGACTGGGCAGCTTTTAAGTTCTCCCGTATCGTTTGGACCTGTTTTTTGGCTTCTTGTAGTACTTCGGGTCCAAACACCTGGTTCTCTCCAGTCTCATTCCAGAATAGTGGCGTTCTACACCGTCTACCATATAAGGCTTCGAAAGGCGACATCTTTAAGCTAGCTTGATAGCTGTTGTTATAGGAGAACTCCGCATACGGTAAACTCCTATCCCAACTACGCCCACGTTTCAAGGCGCAAGCTCTCAACATGTCCTCCAAAATTTGGTTCGTCCTTTCGGTTTGTCCATCTGTTTGTGGGTGGTAGGCGGAGCTAAAATCCAGTCGTGTACCCATGGTTTTCTGCAGCTTCCTCCAGAATCTAGAGGTAAACTGAGAACCTCGATCTGAGACTATCCTCTTTGGAACTCCGTGACGGCACACGATCTGCTCCATGTACAACTCTACCAATTGTGCAACGTTATAACTGGTCTTTACCGGAAGAAAATGGGCAGTTTTCGTCAATCGGTCCACAATGACCTAGATGGAGTCGTACCCTGACTGAGTACGTGGTAATCCGACGATGAAGTCCATACTGATGTCCTCCCATTTCTATTCGGGTATCTTCAAAGGTTGCAACAATCCAGCGGGTTTTTGATATTCATCCTTTACCCGTTGGCATGTGTCGCATAGGGCAACGTATTCGGCTATATCCCTTTTCATACCATCCCACCAATAACAAGTTTTCAAGTCCTTGTACATTTTGGTGCTTCCTGGATGTATGGAATAGGGTGAATCATGTGCCTCCTTCAATATCATGTCGCGGAGGTGTCTTATGTTCGGCACACAAATCCTTTTTCCTAGCCAAAGCGTACCCTTTTCATCCTCCTTGAAATCCTTCTCTATTCCTTGTCGGATTCTTTCCTTGATCTCCTTGATCTCCTCATCCGTTGCTTGGCCCTCTCTTATTTCTTGCTCCAATGGGGAGTGGATCTCCATTATCTCCACGTTATTCAAGAATCCGAGGTGTAACCGTTCGAACTCCTTCCGTAGTTCGGGTGGTAGCTCCCGAACCGTGAGTTGGTGACATGCTCCCTTTCGGCTCAATGCGTCCGCTACTACATTGGCCCTCCCGGGGTGGTAGTTGATTCCCACATCATAATCCTTGATGAGTTCTAACCATCGACGTTGCCTCAAATTCAAGTCCGTTTGTGTAAATATGTACTTGAGGCTTTTATGATCCGTATAGATCTCACATCGATGTCCAAGGATATAATGTCTCCAAATCTTCAATGCATGCACCACTGCTGCTAGCTCCAAGTCGTGCGTAGGATAGTTAAGCTCGTGCTTCTTTAATTGTCGTGAGGCATAGGCTACCACTTGTCCTTCCTGCATGAGTACACACCCGAGCCCTTGTCTGGATGCGTCACAATATATGTCAAAGCTCTTGCTTACGTCTGGCAATACCAGAACTGGTGTTGTGGTTAGCCTTTTCTTGAGTTCCTCAAAACTTTCTTGGCAGGCTTGTGTCCATTGAAAGATTTTTCCCTTCATTAGCAACTCCGTCATAGGTTTTGCTATCTTAGAGAAGTCTTTAATGAAGCGCCGATAGTATCCTGCCATCCCAAGGAAACTCCGAATATCCCTCACACTCTTCGGTTGGTCCCACTTCAGAACATCTCTCACCTTTCCAGGATCAACCGATACCCCTTCCTTGGAGATAATGTGGCCTAGGAAAGATATTTCCTTTAGCCAAAATTGACACTTGTTGAGCTTGGCATACAATTGATGCTCACGCAACTTCTGCAAGGTCAACCTCAGATGTTCTCCATGCTCCTCCTCACTTTTTGAATACACCATAATGTCATCGATGAAAACCACGATGAACTTGTCCAAGTATTCCATGAAAACCTTGTTCATGAGGTACATGAAGTATGCGGGTGCATTTGTTAACCCAAAAGACATAACGGTATATTCATACGAACCATACCGTGTCCGAAAGGCTGTCTTAGGTACATCGGAGGGCTTAATCTTCAGCTGGAAATATCCCGACCGAAGATCAATCTTGGAGAATACTCGGGCTCCTTTCATTTGATCGAACAGGTCCTCTATACGGGCAGAGGGTATTTATTCTTGATTGTCACCTCGTTGAGAGACCTGTAGTCCACGCACATTCTTTGGGTTCCATCCTTCTTGTCCACGAAGAGTACCGGAGCTCCCCATGGTGACGAGCTTGGACGGATAAAACCCTTCTCCAACTGTTCTTGAATTTGCTTCTTGAGTTCAACTAGCTCGTTGACGGGCATCCTATATGGTCTCTTAGCTATAGGTGCAGTTCCGGGTACCAAATCTATGGCAAACTCGATGTCCCGATCAGGTGTCATTCCTAGAAGCTCTTTCGGGAACACGTCCAAAAATTCCTGAACCACTGGAATGTTGTCCAATGTTGTTCCTTCGACGTGGTTCAAATTTGCCCGTTCGGTTGTTTGCTGGTCTGACTCAAACTCGACACGAATACCGTGTTCGTTTGTCAACTGCACGCTCCTTTCAGCACATTGGATTACTCCATTGTGCTTGCTTAACCAATCCATTCCGAGTATGATGTCAATCCCGTGGGAGTCCAAGACAATAAGGTTGGCAAGGAAGTCTACCCCCCTTATTTTAAGGCTTACTTTAGGACATACTATATTAGTCCTCATTTCTCCTCCTGTAGAATTAACTAACATAGCATATTCTAAGTGGGATACGGGTAGTTGATGTTTGGCAACATATTTGGATGATATGAAGGAATGCGATGCTCCGGAATCAAATAAAATGGTGGCTGGGTTGGAGTTGGCAAGGAACATACCAATTGTGACGTCCTCAGCCTGTTGTGCTTCTTCAGCAGTGACATGGTTCACGTGGCCACGAGCATAGTTCTGCGGTCCACGTTTCCCTTGGTTGTCCCCTCTGTTTGGTTGCTGGTTCTGCTTGGGCACGTTACCTTGCTGTCCAGGGCCTCTCCTCGGGCACTGGTTAGCGAAGTGGCCTACTTCCCCGCATGCAAAGCATGCCCTGTTGCCTACGGCAGCAGGTACGTTGGGGCGGGGGTTTTGAACGGGGGCGCCATTGTTAGGTCGGGGCGCTGGAGGCATGCGCACACGAGGTGTCGGTGCAACGAATTGTTGCTGTGGTGGCTGACCAGGGCGGTACGCAGGAGTGGTTGATCCATACTGCGGGGCAGGGGGCATGTACCTAGGTCGTACGTTGCTCCCTTGGGGCTGGTATGGCATCTTCCTCTTGCACTCTCGCTCGATCTCTCGGATCTTGTTTTCAACCACAATAGCCTTGTCAACCAGCTTCTGGAAGCTTACATAGTCATTGTTGAGGAGCTGAACCTGGATCTCATTGTTCAACCCTCTCATGAACAGGTACTGCTTCCTCTGGTCTGAGTTGACATTTCCGGGGGCGTACCGGGACAGTTGTATGAACTTGTTGAGATACTCGTTCACACTCTTCTGTCCTTGGCGGAGACCTTCAAACTCCTGCCTCTTGAGCATCATTACACCAGCAGGGATGTAGTGAGAGCGGAAACTTTCCTTGAACTCAGTCCAAGTGATTATCTCCGGGTTGGCATGGGCGTTGCTCAAGGCATCCCACCAGTCAGCAGCGGCTCCCGTAAGTTGGTGCGATGCGAAGAGAACCCTCTCTCGATCGTTGCACTGAACAATGGCGAGCTTCTTCTCCATGGATTTCAACCAATCATCGGCCTCCATGGGATCGCTTGCTTGAGCAAAGGTGGGTGGTCGAGTCCTCATGAACTCTCCCAACCTGTTATGAGCCGGCGGTGGTGGTGGCGGTGGTGCCGGAACGGGGTTTTGGTTGGCCTGCAACTGACCCAAAGTTTGGATCATGGTTTGCATAAGCTGGTTTTGCATGGCCATCAACCTTTCCAGATGGTTTTCACCAGCTCCGGGGTTAGCAGGAACTTCCTCGTGGTCATCCTCCTAGATGTTCCTTCGGCTAGCGTTTCCTCTCACCATCTGTGAGAGAGAACGAAATAGAATAGAAGGTTAGATAGTTAGGTAGGTCCCTTCAACTATATGCATCAAGGTGGGTTAGACTATATATATTAGCCCATATGAGGATGTGATCAAGTGTCGAAGCATTTCACACCTCTTTCTTCTTACGTATGGATATGGACAACGTTTTTGAGACGTCCCACAACTCATATTAAGCACATAATCACACACAATCATTGCAAGGGCTCATACAGCTCCTATTCAAGGATGGTTTCCTATACCAAGGTGGTTTCAAGGCCAATCTAAGCTATTCACCCTAGGATGCTTCCTTTGGTCAGCGTGGCTTAGCTACCTGTAATTTCTATTTAGGGGTGTAACTTGCTGTTAACCCGTGGCTCTAATATCAATCTAAGGTTTCTATCAAGGCGTGTAACCTACTGTCAACCCGTGGCTCTGATACCAATCTGTGACGCTCTCAATTCTATGGAAAAACCACGAAACCGAGAACTAATGCATATGTGTGCCCAGGATAATCATCACACATACACATACGTTCCACAAACTGAATTCAGATTATATATTACCACGAATAACAGAGTTTATTACAATACCTCATGAGTCTTGGACTCATGCTCACAGCGGAAGTCTTTATTCTAAAACGGAAGCAATTTAGCTAATGCGGAAGCAAATCTAAGCAGAAGTGGCTCCATCTCTAATCCCTCCACGGGCAAGGTTGAGAACAGATCACACGCCGTAATGCTCCACTCGGTCTTCATAGTAGGCTTCTCCCGCTACTGATGATGAAAATAATAATGCAAGTTTGAGTACAATGATGTACTCAGCAAGTGCGGGAAAAACACATGATATGCAGCTCATAAAACAAGGTAGGTATAAAAGGCTTATTTGCAGAAAAGCAGATTTGTAAAACCATGATAAAACAGCAACTTGACTTTAGATGTAATCCCAACATGTATTAAATTACCAACATACCTCCATCACTTCCCGTGTTCCATCCGAACATTAACCAATCCTTTATTCATACTCACGAATACCTCCTCGTATTCGCTACCATCTCACCTCATAAATCAACCTCGTCTCACACCGACACCAATCTCACGCCATGTCCCAATAGTCATGCAACCATCTCAACACCCAGACTCAACAGTCCCAACAACTGAACTATAACCAAATCCATAACCATGAACCTTCCCTATAACCATCCCAACTAATCATGGCAGTTTAGCTAGGTGCTCGTGACCGTAAGCTCGGCTATCATGATAGTTTTAGACTCTGCAGAGTTTGCACCTCTTTACCCACAAGTTTGTGATTTCGTCACCCGTCGGTGACTGCAGAACCTTCATTATACCAGTACACAACCGTCGGTGTATGGTCAAGAGATCACAAAATAGCTTTTACAAAGGGGTTACTAGATGTATGGACTCACTAAGGTTTCACCGGCAGGCTAGAATCTCCAATTCTCCCACCCACGGGCCCCCTCTTGTGCCATGCAGTTCCCAGGGAAGTCCTCACTCGACTCCCATTCCCCGCGCCTTCCACAGTCCATAACACTCTAGCAACTTACCTAATTACTCAGCTAAGCCGCACCCATACTTGGCCTTGTGGTGGCACTGTTATCCTGGCATGTGCATGCATGCACCGGTCCTTAGATCCACGGCAAGTAAAACCACCATCTCATGCTACCTCATTCACAAACCCATTCTTGCCTAGATCTCCCTCCGATCCATGTTCATTAACACCATCAGTTTTCTCATTATCATTACGAGTGCAGTTAGCTAGACACATCTATCTTGCTCCCCAATCCCATAGACTCAGCGAAGCATAAAGAAAAAACCATACCCGACTCATAAACTTCCCAGGCGACAAGGGTGGTTTAACCAATACTAGTAAACTCCTATAAAAAGGGTTTCCCATCATGTTTGACTCAGCACACACACCTTTTCGCAAAATAAAATAGTTTTACCCAAAACATAGGATCAACATGGTCAAGGAGCACTTGCCTTGTTCTTGCGGTTCCGGTTGTTCTTGATTCTCAAAACCTGGTTGCTGCAGTTCGTCGTAGACAGCTCCCTGAGCTTGTCCTGCTAGGTAGGATCACATGCATACAGGATTCACAGCAATCAATATTTATGCACAAACCTTAAACTAGATGCGATGATGCATATGCATGCTATCTCATGATTAGTTTTATTAGATTGATCTGTACGTGTTCTTGCATGGCCTTGTAGGGACAGGGGTGTTTGGATCAAAGGTGGACGTGGTGATGATCTTGTCTTTAGATCAAACTGATCATCAAGTGATCTGCCCACGAGAAGGCTTCTGTTCGAAAGGAATTGAAGAACAGATGCAAGGAGATGAACACAATGATATCGAAGTCCTACCTCGCGTTCTTCGAGGTCCTCCTCAGACCGCTCGGTTCTCCTTCGATGATCTCCCTTGGTGCGCTTCAGCGATGGTTTGCTCGGCGAGCTAGGGCTAGGGCTCTAAGTCGTCGGCTCAGGAGTCGAAAGAGAAGTTTGTGGTTTCGGCCAGAGGTTTTGGGTTCTATTTATAATCGGGAAGAGAAGAGTCCTAATCTGATTGTATCTCGAATAAGAGTCTTATTCAGATCTTTGTTGGATCCTAACATCTTATCTTTAGTAACATCGTGGAATTTAGATCAGTTTCTGTTGCGTACCGGTATCTTTTACGCGTAAAACCCGCTCCAGAACTCGTTACCTCCGTGATGATGAGCTCCGGAAGCTCCACGTGTCCTCCGGGCCTGGTATCTCCTCGTCCGCAGAGACGAGCTCCGGTTGTGCCGCGTGTCACGAGCGAGACTTCCCCCTTCTTTGGAGGTGAGCTCCGCGCACGCCACGTGTCGGCGCCGGTCTTCCCTCTCTTCCTTCCTCAGGAACATGCCCCGAGGTCGACACGTATCCGGCAACGACAGACCTCCCGGAGATAAGCTCCGGTGGCGACACGTGTTCGATAGATCCGGACTTCTCTGAGATGGGCTCCGAGATCGACACGTACCCCGCGCTACTGGTCCTCTGATTCCCGCGAGGACTAGCTCCGAGGATGACACGTGTCTTGCGGAAATGCCTTTGCTTCCTCTGCAGAGGCTAGCTCCGTGGGCAACACGTGTCCCATAGGATCGGACCTCTCCCCTTTGTGGCGACGAGCCCCGAACCTGCCATGTAGCTCTTTTAGCGGCGGACCTCTCTTCACTTCGCAGGGACGAGCTCCGAACACGCCACGTGGCCAGCGGCCGTGGTAAGTTGTCTTCGGCGCTCTCGGAGGGCTTTATTGGCTATTCTTTTGATAATTCTCTCTGTTCCTATTTTTCATTAGAATGTTTCCTCTTCATAGAACATGAACATATGCTGACACCCGAGGCGAGGGTGTCACAATGTTCCTTTCTCCATTTCTGTATTCCCTTCTCCATTTCTATGGTTCTTTCTCCATTTCTATGATTCTTTCTCAATTTCTATGGTTCTTTCTCCATTTCTATGATTCTTTCTCCATTTCTACTTCTTTCTAAATGCTTCTCTACATAAAAAATATATGCAATGCATCGTAGTGAAATTGAGGGTGTTACAAACCTACCCCGCTTAAAATGAATCTCGCCCTCGAGATTCGATAGAGTGGAGAATAGATGGGGGAATTCCGCCTTGAGATCTTCTTCACGTTACCATGTAGTTTCGGCTTCCGTGTGATGGCTCCATTGTACCTTGCACCAACGAAATACTTTGTTCTCGTGACCCTTTCCTTTACGTCCCAGATTTTGACGGGGTGTTCCGCGTAGGTCAGATCCTATTGAAGCTCTAGCTCATCCATCAATACTTGTTCTTCCGATACTCTTAGGCACTTCTTGAGTTGAGATACGTGAAACACATCGTGCACGTCGGAGAGGTGCGTTGGTAGCTCCAGTTGATAGGTTACTTCTCCTCGCTTGCCCAAAATCTTGAATGGCCCGATGTAGCGAGGTGCTAACTTGCCTTTGACGTTGAACTGTCATTGGCCTCGGATAGGCGATACCTTAAGATACACGAAGTCTCCCACTTCGAAGGTCAATCATATTTGCCTATTATCCGCATAACCCTTTTGTCGTGACTGAGTGGCCTTCAAGTTTTCACGTATCGTTTGGACCCGCTTTTCGGCGTCTTGCAGCACTTCGGGTCCAAATACTTGGCTTTCTTCGGTCTCATTCTAGAACAGCAGTGTTCTACACCGTCTACCATACAATGCTTTGAAGGGTGACATCTTCAAGCTGGCTTGGTAACTGTTGTTGTACGAGAATTCAGCATAAGGCAAGCTCTTATCCCAACTACGCCCATGTTTCAAGGCGCAAGCTCTTAACATATCTTCGAAAATTTGATTTGTCCTCTTAGTTTGCCCGTCAGTTTGCAGGTGATATGCGGAGCTGAAATTCAACCGTTTACCCATGGCTTCATGCAGCTTCTTCCAGAACCTAGAGGTAAATATAGAACCTCGATCTAAAACTATCCTCTTCGGAACTCTATGGCGACATATGATTTGCTCCATATACAGCTCGGCTAGTTGTGTGACGGTGTACTTGGTTCTAACAGGAAGGAAATGGGCTGTTTTCGTCAATCGGTCCACAATAACCCAAATAGAGTCGTAACCCAACTGAGTACGTGACAATCCGACTATGAAATCCATTATGATGTCTTCCCACTTCAACTCGGGTACTTTCAATGGCTGCAACAATTCAGCGGGTCTTTGATGTTCAGCCTTCACTTGTTGGCACGTGTCGCATAAGGCAACATATTCAGCTATGTCCCTTTTCATACCATCCCATCAATAGCAAGTTTTCAGGTCCTTGTACATCTTTGTACAGCCGGGATGCATGGAATAAGGTGAGTCATGTGCCTCCTTTAGTATCATGTCGCAGATGTACTTCACGTTAGGCACACAAATCCTTTTCCTAACCAAAGCGTGTCTTTCTCGTCTTCTTTGAAATCCTTCTCTATGCCTTGTCGGGTTCTTTCCTTGATTTCCTTGATTTTCTCATCCGCTGCTTGGCCATCTCGTATCTCTTGTTCCAGTGTTGAGTTCGGTTCTATCACCTCCATCTTGTTCAAGAATCCGAGATACAATCATTCAAACTCCTTACGCAGCTCGGGTGGCAGCTCCCGAACCGTGAGTTGGTGACATGCTCCCTTTCGACTCAACGCATCAGCTACTACATTGGCCTTTCCGGGGTGATAGTTGGTTCCAACATCATAATCTTTAATGAGTTCCAACCATCGACGTTGCCTCAAATTCAGATCCTTTTGCGTGAATATATACTTGAGGCTTTTGTGATCCGTATAGATCTCACATCAGTGGCCAAGGATATAATGCCTCCAAATCTTCAAGGCATGTACCACGGCTGCAAGTTCCAAGTCATGTGTGGGGTAATTCAGCTCATGTTTCTTTAGTTGTCTCGATGCATAGGCTACCACTTGTCCTCCTTGCATGAGCACACATCCAAGCCCTTGTCTTGATGCGTCACAATATATGTCGAAGCTCTTGCTCACGTCCGGCAATACCAAAACCGGCGCTGTGGTTAATCTCTTCTTTAGCTCCTCAAAGCTTTCTTGACATGCTGGTGTACACTGGAATGCTTTCCCCTTCATTAGCAATTCAGTCATAGGCTTCGCTATTTTGGAGAAATCCTTGATGAACCGGCGGTAGTATCTAGCCATCCCAAGGAAACTCCGAATATCTCTCACATTCTACGGTTGGTTCCACTTCAGAACATCTGCCACTTTTCCTAGATCAACCGATACTCCTCCCTCGGAGATGATGTGGCCTAGGATCGATATCTTTTTAGCCAAAATTGACACTTGCTGACTTAGCATACAATTGATGCTCTCGCAGTTTTTGCAATGTTAACCTCAAGTTTTCTTCGTGTTCTTCCTCGCTCTTTGAATACACCATGATATCGTCGATGAAAACAGTGACGAACTTGTCTAAGTACTTCATGAAGACCTTATTCATGAGGTACATAAAGTATGCGGGTGCATTCGTTAACCCAAAAGACATAACGGTATACTCATACGAACCATACCATGTTCGAAATGCAGTCTTGGGTATATCAGAGGGCTTAATCTTCAGCTGGAAGTATCCCAACCGAAGATCAATCTTGGAGAAAATTTGGGCACCTTTCATTTGATCGAATAGGTCCTCTATGCGAGGCAGTGGGTATTTATTAATGATCGTCACCTCATTGCGAGACCTATAATCCACACACATCCTTTGGATTCATCCTTCTTGTCTACGAAGAGCACGGGGGCTCCTCATGGTGACGAGCTTGGGCGTATAAAACCCTTTTCTAGCTGCTCCTGAATTTACTTCTTGAGCTCCACTAGTTCATTAGCGGGCATCCTATACGGCCTTTTCGCTATAGGTGCAGTTCCGGGTACTAAATCAATGACAAATTCAATGTCCCGGTCAGGTGGCATACCTGGAAGTTCTTCCGGTAACACATCTGAATAATCTTGAACCACCGGAATGCTTTCCAATGTCGCTTCTTCGATGTGGTTCAGCACTGCCTTCTCGGTTGTTGGTTGAGCTGCCTCGAACTCAATACGAGTACCGTGCTCACTTGTCAACTGCACGATCCTCTGAGCACATTGAATCATTCCATTGTGCTTTCTTAACCAATCCATTCCAAGTATTATGTCAATCCCTTGGGAATCCAAGACAATAAGGTTGGCGAAAAAGTCTACTCCCCTTATTTTAATGCTTACTCTCGGAATAGAATTCAAAATTGAAAGAAGTGATTTCCCAACTATATGCATCAAGGTGTATGAACTAAGCAACTTATTTTATTAATTTCAGTCTATATGAGGATGTGAACAAGTGCCGAAGCAAATCACATCTCTCTACTATGTGTGGATGTGGACATTCGCCGAAGCGTTCCACAACTCACACCAAGCACACAAACATAAGCAATCATCATGAAATTTCAGCACAGCACTCTTATTTAAGCTACTACGATCTAAATGTTCCTATTACAACTTTATTCAATGGAAAACCTAGACTTAATCGTGAGAACTGGTGCTGTTCTCGCTGTGACGGGGGTGGTCCATACATGGGAGCACGCCATGGTGAGTCGGCAATTCATGTAGGGATAGATGACGCTGGTGCTCCATTTGTTCCCGTGTTGGCACGAGTCTCCTCTTGTTTCTCCAGCAAATACAACTTCTTGCGGAGGTAACGAATCTCTTCTTGTACGCTTGCATAGCGGTTTTCTAACTCCACGGGCAACCTATCAGACTTATCAGCAGTTTGTGGGTTGGAAAGAGCTCCTCCATGGTGTCCAATGATCTCCCTTGTACCTCTTTCGATAGGGTGCAACTCAAAAGTAGTGTTCTCAAGCTGCTCACGGAAGGCGTAGCACAACCCGGTGAGTGCATCCCATGCGGCATCATCGATAGCTTCTGCCCTTGTAGCTCTCCATGTGGGTGCGAAGTGCCGAGTGACAACCCTACCGTTAGATAGGATGGTTACTTTAGCCTTCCACTTTTCATGTCTGAGACGAGGGACTTTCTTGAGAAGATATTCCAGGTATAGGCTGCAGCAATCCAGAAATTCTTTGAGCTCCTTGGATATGTGTCCTCCTTCCATTCCATCGGACCGGAATTCTTGAACTGAACGGTTGGCCTGTTCATCACCTTCATTATTGGCCTCAGCAAGGGGTGGCTCCTCTTCGGATTCATATCGTCCCGACATAGCTTCATGAGGCTCCACGGGGTGTAAGCCCGCGTGAAAGTCCTCCTGAGGTGCGTACCAATGTCGTTCTTGTGGATCATCTTCCATGTCATCTTCAAATGGTTCCACCTCTTCCGGGTCTTCTTCCTCATGCATAGAGCTATTGACTTCATCTTCATCATGAGATTCCATCTTCACCTCCTCCCAATATGGTCCATCGGACACCTCAATGGGGTTAAGTGCACTCCCACGTGGTGGTGGACGAGTCCTTATGCGTGTTGTGCTCCTAATCACCGGTATCTATAAATAATACATGAGAAACTTTATAGAAGGAAGAAATAACTCCAAAACTTCAGAAGCTATGAAGCAAGAAAGCAAAAGTGTTGCTGTCCAAAAGAAGAGAGGAAGAGGGGCTTAAAATAGCACTTTGCAGTGGCTGAATTGACAAGTAAAGTGCAGCAGCAAGCAATTTTCGAAAATAATAGCTTAGAGGGGTGTGCCTATGTGTTTTAGAGTGTACATTCTACCTAGGCTTGCATCCTACGGTCAACATGGCTCTGATACCAATCTGTGACACCCGGTTCCGAAAATAGAACCAAGTGAATGCATATGTGTGCCCAGGATGTTCTCCACACATACACATGTAATCCACAAACTGAATTCAGAATATAACCATGAATAAATAGTGTTTAAGTACTTTATTACAATGACTCAATGTCTCACTCATGAATATCTAACTTATTCTTGCAGCGGAAGACTCTAAACGACAGCGGAAAATAACTAAAACAGCATGCTCCAACTTCAAATCCACAGGCATGGTGACGGTAGTGCGCACGCCTAGTACTCCACATGTTCCTCGAAGTACATTTCTCTTGTAGCTGATGTATATGTAGGAATGAAAGGGTGAGTACATGCCGTACTCAGCAAGTGCAGGAAAGTATGACATGTAGCTTACAACAAGGTAGGCAATAAAAAGGCTCATTGCAGTAAGCAAATTTTATTTCATAAAAATGGTAAAAACAGCTACTATCTCTAGGTGAGTTCAATCCCATCATAACCAAATTAATCATCAACATTCCTTCATCATGATTCACCATCTATCATGTCTCAACCAGCCATTAACCTTTCTCGAGTTCATCTCATACTCATAAATATTCATAACCATCTCATATTCATATAAACGAAACCAAACTCATTTTCATGACTTAAAACAGTCCCAAAACCAATCCCAATGACCATACCCAAATATCCATCCTAAATTTTGCCTCTAATCATGGAAGTTGGTCAGGTGCTTGTAACCGGAACCACGGCTATCATGATAGTTTTACACTCTGCAGATGTGGCACCACTTTACCCACAAGTTCATGATTTCGTCACCCGTCGGCGACTAGAAAGAACCTCCATTATACCAGTACACAACCATCGGTGTATGGCCAAGAGATGACAAAATAGCCTTTACAAAGGGGCTACTAGGATGTACGGACCCACTAAGGTTTCACAGGCAGGCTCGAATCTCCATTCTCCCACCCACGACCCCCTCTTGTGCCATGAAGTTCCCAGGGCAGTACCTCTTGACTCCCATTCACCACGCCATCCAAAGGTCCATAACAAGCTAGCAACACACCTAATTAGTCAGCTAAGCCGCACCCATATTTGGCCTTGTGGTGGCACTGTTTTCCTGGCATGTGCTCGCATGAACCGGTCCTTAGATCTACGGCAAGTAAACCACCATCTCATTCAGCAACATCCACAAACAAGTTTGCCTAGATCTCCCCGATTCCATGCTCATCAACATCATCAAGTTCTCATCATCTTTAATATCATGTGTGACGCCCTCGTTTCTGTAGAACACAGAAACCGAGAACTGATGCGTATGTGTGCCCAGGATGTTCATCACACATACACATATAATCCACAAACTGAATTAAGAATATATATAACCACAAATAACAGGGTTTATTACAATGTCTTATGAGTCTTGGACTCATTCTAACAGTGGAAGTCTTAATCTAAGCAGCGGAAGTATTTATTCTAGCAGCAGAAGTCTTATAACTAGTGCGGAAGCAACTAAGCCGCAGCGGCGGCTCCATCTTTACTCCATCCCCACAGGCAAGGTTGAGGACAGATTACATGCCTAATGCTCCACTTGGTCTTCATAGTACTCCTCTCCTGTTGCTGATGATGAAGTAATAATGCAAGTTTGAGTACAATGATGTACTCAGCAAGTGCGGGAAAATATGATATGTGGCTCACAGCAAGGAAGGTATAAAAACGCTCATTGCAGAAAGCAAAGTTTATTTCTCAAAACATGATAAAAATAATAACTCAGCTTTAAGTGAACGTAATCCCAACATGTATTTAAACATTTACATACCTCCATTATGATTCATCCCTTTTCCTTGTCTCGACCAGACATTAATCTTTCTCAACTTTTCTCATGAATACCATCTCGTATTCACTATCATCTCGTATTCACTACCATTCAATTCCGTCTCATTCCGAGACCAAATCTCGTTGCCATGACTCAACAGTCATACAACCAATCTCATTACCCGGACTCAACATGTAAAAGCCCAAGAAAAAGGGACTTGCAAAAACTTTTCTGCACCTCACAACACCACAGTTTTTGTTGTGGATATCTTAGGAAAAATTGTGAAGAGCAAGTAACCTCCATCAAAAGAGTGACTAGAGGGGAAAGCCTTCACTTTCACAAAGTAGGATTTCTACACATGAACATGAGAGGTTGAGCTCACCCCTAGAACTTAAAAAGTCTTGGGAAGGTTCAGGCCAAGTTTCATGTAAATCCAACACTTTTTGAGGCACTTTTGGAGGTATTTGAAAAAGAGGCCAATTTGAGTGTAAATTCAAATTGCAGCAACTTTCAACACTCAAATTCAAAAGTTAGCTTCATATTCAAACTCAGCACATTTTTCTGGGTTAGCCCACCAATTTCCATCCCCATTGGAGTTCATCTTGTCGAGAGCTAAATTTGCAAGAATTCAAAACTGAATTTAAATTTCAGTTTAAACATGAAGCAAATTTAACCCAACAAAGTTTAAATTTGAGAACTCAAATTCAAACCAATACTTGGGGGCTAAGTCTCCCATTCAATGTTTAGTAGCTGGGGATATTTACAGCAGAAGGGGGAGAAAGAATTAGAGGGGAGAAGGGGGCCCACTGGTCAGCCACACAGGAGTTAAACCGACTCAGTCACGCGGTCGAACACTTCTGCAGGCGCCAGCGCACGTTGTCGACCCCGTCCCAACGCGACCACCGCGCCACCTCCTGCTCGGGGGATGAGGGCACCGGCTACAGAGCGTTCGGTTGCACCGCTGGGCTGCGTGAACCTCCCCGCATTCTCTCTGTTCCACTGCATACAAACACGGCAACACACTCGGTGTTTCGCCACCCACTGATCGCCGGCGTCCGAGCAACCCAGGCGCTCTCATGCCCGACGCTCAACACAAGAAACGACCGCCATAAGGTGCTGGTTCTGCTCGTCCCTACCGTTCAGCATTTCATGCACCGTCGGGGGAGAATTTCTCCCGGGGGCGTTTCGGTGTTCTTAAGGCCGAGCTATACCAAATTCGGAAATTCGCGTGTGTTAGCTCATCACCGGTCATACCGAGCCACACACACGCTCTACACACTGCCACGACCACCTAGGATCAAAAACCAACAAGAACCATGGGCAAGGGTTGCGGTTATCCAAGTTTTTCGAGCAACAACCGATATCGGGCCTAGGTCGACGGTGAGGTCCGAGCTCCGACCATTTTCATGGCCAACCGAGCTTATATTCATGGTCAGCATGTTACGGCGGAGCTATAGAAGCAAACCTCTTGAGAAATAAGGCCCTGAGTAGCCCGGGCGACGTCGCCGGAGTAGAGAGAGGCTCTGCCACCGCCGCGGCCATAGTTCCGGCCATTGCCGAGCTCCGGTGAGGGCACCATCGTGTTCTCTGAGTCGAGTTAGGCACAGGCGGCAAGTTTCCGTCCTAGAGGTGGCCGGGAAGCCAGGTCCGGCGAGTTTCAGTGTGGTGCCGGCGAGGGGGCGGCGCGGGAAGAGGGGCTGGCGCGAGGAAGAAGACGAGCCGGCCGGGCCCGCTCGTCAGCCGCTCAATACACAGTAGGGGGATTCTCTGTTGCACCGGATCAGCTGTGACCACGCGGAGAACAGTCCTGTGGCCCCGTGTTGCATAGCCGAGGTGGTGACACGTGGGGGCCGGGCCCGCTGTCAGGGATTTGAACTTTTCCCGGTTAATTCAAATTCCAGAATTTCCCCAAACTTTAGAACCCCATTACTTTTGCTAGGAAGCTCCAAATTTAGTGATTTAAATTGGGTTAGATTCATCTTGTATATCTCTATCCAAATATGCAACCCAATTTGTATGAAACCTATTATTTAATTCTGGAAAATTCTTTAAAGCTTTTCAGCAAAAGAATTTTAGAGGGGGTTTGGTTCATCCAAAAATCCCCAAATTTTGCCAGAATGCTCTATAGGATGTTAGTGAAACCCTTTAAAAGTTTCAAACCATTTGGAGTTAATTTGATCAGAGCAATTCAAATTTGAAGGTGCTGTGTTCATTTGAATACAGAAACATTTTCAGAGAATTTCCAAAACTTGGAAATTCAGTTCTGGGCAAATCTTAGCTCAAAAAATGCTAGGAAAATTCATGCAAACTTTAGGAGCTATAATTGAAATTGTAGTTACTAAGTTGGGCATGAACAGGGGTGTTACCTCAGAATTAATTCTTCTTTGCTTATTTGCTAAGAGAATTATTCTGAACAAACCACACCATGAAAAGTGCTAATTTTTGGTCCAGAGGGTTTTCTAGTGACAAGGAACTCACACAAAAATTCTCAGCTCCATTGGAGCTCTGGATCGCCCCTGCTCTGTTTAACCACTTGAGGTGATCAATGTGGAAGAGGGGGATAACCACCTAGCACTTAATCATGTGCTTAGATCCAAACCCAAACCACTAGCCCCAGTTTTATTTTAAATTCGTGAACAGAGTTCCAGTTGTTAAAAACTTGTATTAGATCAAGTAGCATAAACATTACAATAAACTCATGTGCATATTCATTAACATGTAGTATTTCATTAACGTGTAGTCACTGAAGGCGAGGAAGCTCCGGAGGTACTCGACTTCCTACTTCCGGAAGAAGAACTAACCCCTGACCAGCAGCAACAAGGCAAGCCCCGGTTTTCATTAAACTATTTTTCAAGTTTTGCTTTATGAACACTTAGTATGAAGTATGGATGTGCATTAGGTGTAGGATGAATGGAACCCCACTTGCATAACCAGAATTTTTCCATAAGAGCGAGGGTAGTGTCTAAGACCTCGTGTAGAAAAGCTATGCTTAGTGATTCATAGGACTTCGGTACAAGTCGAGTAGTTGGAATCTACTCGCGAGTTAGGCTTGGGACACACGGGATTGGTTCGAGTGATGTGAGATCACCTTAGTAATGAAAATGAGACTTGGCAGGGGTTAGGGTGCAGCAAGAGGGAGTCTTGTGTGCGCAGCCCTGTCCATGTCGATTGAGGACCGATCCGTGTGCGGCCCACGCTGATCAAGTTTGAACGTACCGAAGGCATATCGGATATATGGGCCCCGATAAACCGATGTAGCCTAAACCTCCGGGCGTCGAGGCATAGCACACCGATTTATAGGTGTAGGTTGAGGGCAGCAAGGTGGAAATCTGCCAACGGGCATAGAGAGATGCTCCGTGTGGGGAACCTCCTGCTCATTTCGGTGCGACCGGTTCGACGTTTGGGCTGTTGGGTGAAAGGTTGTCCCATACGACATCGAGTGAGCGTGCTATGCAGCTCCACGGGTGGGCGTACGTGACGTGCTCTTTGGGTTTCCCTGCAGGTATATATCGAGTCGATTCGCCGTCCCTCGCGGTGAAGAGTACCACTTGGTCACTGAGTCGTGACGTAGGTTAATGTATGAAATATGATGATTCAATATTGCTGTGATCATATAATTGTATTGCTACATGTGTGCCACCAAATATTGCTTACTAAATTTCAGATTCCCGAACTGTTAATATGTGGCTAAAAGATAAACTAAGGATGAACTTGTAGGCGTGTCCATTTGCTGCAATGTTACTATCCTATGTGCTTTGTACGCCTCATGTAGAGTTTCATGCTTAGGTGAGTCGGTTAAGTCTTGTTGAGCCTTCGTGCTCACGGTTGCTGTTTAAGTGTTTTTCAGGTGAGGAGCCACCCACGGACTAGGAGTACGAGTCCACCGGCGAGGGTTACCCTCCGTCGGGAACCACGGCTGAGTGGGAGCCGTACACGCCGCGCTGAGCTGAGGAGTGCAGCTAGTGTGGGTTGCCCTAGGGCTGGGCAACCGACTTTTGCTAGGTAGGCGGGCGTGAGTTGTAGAATAGTAGACTTCCGCTGTGTAATAAAGAAAATAGTTTGTAACTGAGTATTGTACCTGTTTGTACAGTTCAGTTGTTTTCCCATATAATATATTGTATTCTTATGACGTGTGCTGTCGGGTGTCGCATCGTGCGGCACCACCCTCTGCGATCCTAGATGGGCGGATCCCGGTCCGCCACATCCTGGTATCAGAGCTGCATTGGGGATAGCACAGTACTTAAGGACTATATTATGGGAAAACTTAGGTTACGGTGAGGATTAGGTAGTTGCATAAGTAAGGACTATACTAGCATAGTTACTTAAAGTGGCAAAGACTAACCTATGTGTTATAATTCTGAATTTTAATTATGTAACGACGCACCTACGCTCTGGTAAGAATGGTAAGGAACGCCACCGAAAGCGGTTCAATTCCGGTTAGCTCCCCTGACGAGGAACGTGGTTCAGGGATAGGTCTCACAGCTTGGTGTGAGACGTCAATATGAAACTCTTGGACGCTTCATGTTCCTGAGTTCATATGAAATGCTGATCCCTAGCGTGCATTAGGCAAGTAAGTGGAGACCCCATCACGTGGTCAGTAATGCGAGAGTGTGTTCGTTTGGAAGTAGCCCAAAAGGACATGCGCAGCGCTTGCCATCGGCATGCCCTGCAGGGCAGTAGGTGGTATCTGTTGGGTTGATAACATTCCCAACCGTGACGACCCATTCATGACATACTCAGGTTCCCCGTCATGTGATGTTGAAACACGATCACATACCTTGAGACGTGACCTAACTCAAGGACGGCCGTATGGCAATGATACGGGCGTTTGTATTCACTTTCAAATATGGTCCTGCCTGAAATGAAAAACCATTGCGTGCATCATTATTGTGTGGTCTTCTGCAGGTATTAACCCTGTATGTATCCGTGTAGTAAACGTGTGCGAGAGACCGTTTAGTGCCACACTTGAGACATATATGCCGGTATAATCCGGTTAGGATTTTCTTTTGTGAGGAACGTAGTACCGAGATATTGTAGGCATATGCGTGCAAAATAATGACAACAAGGAATTAAAATCATTAGGTTCAACATTTAGGACCCTGGTTGGGTAGACAAATTGGATAGTGATGAGTGTAGTTCCAAAAGACAGAAAAACAGAGTGCTCTGTTTTGGGCAGCAAGTTGCTGATCTTCAACAGGGCATAACTCACAGGCATTTTAGCCCAGGGAGGTGTGTTATATAGTTCTGGAAAGGTATTTGAGTATCCTACAACTTTGTTGTAGACTTCCAGGACTAAAACGCAACTTAAGATGGCTTAAAACCCAGAGGGATGTAAACTGTCCAGAACCAGGACAGGGTTAAACCCTCTCTGAACTGTTCTGTTTTTCAAACATAACTCCCAATAGAAAAATCTAAAATCTTCATATGATACATCCTTAGAAAGGGTAGAAGATGTGTTACATCTTTGCAATTCAAAGTTTCTGAAATTTCAGCACAGAATTCAGTGGAAATCAGAGTTGAAAACAGCAACTTCCCAAAGGAGGTGCTGTTAAAATTCTTCCTGAAATTCTGCTGACTTTGAATTACCATAACTTTGTACCAGAGCGGATCTGAGGGCATATGAGTACTCGTTGGAAAGATACTGAAGTTAACTTTAACTTTAGTATTCAGCTTGAGTCATGAAAATGCCCAGAACCAGATCATAATCTGGGATATGTAGAAACTGGTCATTCTGAGGGGTTGTTGTACCCTAGAGGGGGTTTGAGTACTTCCAATGGGGTAGAACATACTCCTGAGAGGTTATCTTCAACTAGTGAAAGATTTGAGTATAGGTCTCACTCAAGTTCTTTTACTAGGGACCATGTTTGTGTCGTATTGAAGATAAAGGGGTAGTATACGTGATGACAAAGTGATAGTAACGTCTCGTGGTGACCAAACCTAGTTGTGGTGAGCTTCCAAAGAGGAGGTTCATCAAGTTGGATTAAACTAGCTTGTATTTGGTCTGGTAATGGTGTATCTTGTGCAAAGTTATTACATTATCTACATACGAGACGTATCACATGTTTTATTGTCATTATGTTTTTACGCCTATTTCATTTGACTGCATTGAAGTAGGTTGCGGGACTGATGTTTATTGTCGTATGGTTGCAGATGGTTCGCACTAGGACCACACACGAGGTTGGTGGCTCTAGCCAACAGGGAGGCGATGACTCCCAGCCACCAGCCTTCGACAGCACCCCGCAGCAGAAGCCACCACCGCCGCCTCCGCTTACTCTAGCGGATGTCATAGCGGCACTGGTGGGAGGTCGTGAGGAGCAGACCGACCTGCTCCGCAAGATCGTGCAGAATACGTCCCAGGCGGGGGGGGGGCATCAAGACAGAGGGCCTCATGAGCCCCGTGAGGTGTCGTACTCGGATTTCATGAGTACGCACCCTCCAGTGTTCACAGAAGCTGAAGAACCACTGGAGGCTGATAACTGGCTGCGGACCATCGAGTCCAAGTTCGGGCTGCTCCAATGTATGGAGCGGCAGAAGACTCTGTTCGCAGCGCAGCAACTCCACGGTGCCGCTGGTGTGTGGTGGGCGAACTATGTCGTCTCACGTCCGGCTGGCCATGCCGTGGAATGGGAGGAATTCCGGGAGGTGTTCCGCGCCTATCATATCCCTCCCGGGATCATGAAGAGGAAGTTCCAAGAATTTTTGGAACTGAAGCAGGGCGGGAGGAGTGCCAATGACTACTCCCGTGCCTTCAACCATCTGGTGCAATATGCGTCAGACTACATATCCACTGAAGAGAAGAAGCGGAAACATTTCTATCGGGGGTTACACCCCGAAATGAAGACACATCTCGTTCAGTAGAATCGCGGCACCTTCAATGACCTAGTCAATGCCGCGATTATGCAAGAGGACGCTCAGCGGGAGTTGGCAGCTGAGCAGAGGAAGCGCAGCGCTCCACCTAGCAGTGGGGGTGGCGCTCCCCAGAAGTACCGGATGGTGTATCGGACGCCATCCGGGCAGCAGTGGCAACCACCGGCGCGACCTCAACGGTTCGGGGGATGTCCTTTTCAGTCACCTCCGTTCCGTCCGCCGATGCCACCACCAAGACAGCAGCAGCAGAAGCAGCAGCAGCAGATGGCACCCCGGGCGTTTCCACCGCCACAACGCGCCCCGGGTTTCCGTCCACCGATCAGCGGGGGACCGCCCCGTTTCACCTGCTTCACGTGTGGCCAGGCGGGCCACTTCGCGAAGGACTGTCCCCAGGGGCAGCAGAGCAGCGGGCAAGCCCAGTTCCAGGGCGGTGCTCGAGGCCGACCAACGGTCAAGAAGGTTGGTCAGCGGACTGGGGGCGTCCGCAACCTCGACAATGAGGACGCCCCAGAGGGAGACAACGTGCTGGCGGGTACGTTCACTCTCAACAATCAAGCCATCATCATACTTTTTGATTCTGGTTCAACCCATAACTTCATAAGTGCATCATATGTGGTTAAGCATCAGCTGGAAGCCTTTCCAACCGAGTGTTCTTATATGATCTGCTCACCGGGAGGAAAGATTTCAGCAACGATGATGGTTCGGAAAGCACCACTGTGCTTAGGTGGGAAGATATATCCCACCACTATGATTATCCTTGAGGGGCAGAAGATTGATGCAATCTTGGTAATGTCATGGCTAAGCTACCATGGCGCTGTCCTGGAAACTTTAACACGGACGGTTCACCTCAACTCCCCATTACAACGTCCGCAGTCACTCTTATTAGATAATCCAGTCCGGGAGGTTTCAGCGATCAACCATACTGAAGCTCTCAAGTTAGAGGACATCCCCGTAGTCCGGGAGTACCCTGACGTGTTTCCAGATGATCTGCGGGGCATGCCACCGGAGTGGGATGTCGAGTTCAAGATCGAGCTTGCACCCAGGACTACGCCCATATCACGGAGACCCTATAAAATGGCTCCGAATGAGCTGGCTGAACTGAAAGAACAGCTCAATGATCTGTTGAGAAAAGGTTTCATTAGGCCGAGTTCCTCGACTTGGGGATGCTCGGCGCTGTTCGTAAAGAAGAAGGATGAAACCTTGAGGCTGTGTGTGGATTACCGGCCGCTCAACGCTGTCACCATCAAGAATAAGTACCAATTGCCCCGCATCGACATATTGTTTGATCAACTTGTGGGTGCAAGTGTGTTCTCCAAGATGGACCTTCGCTCTGGATATCATCAGATAAAGATCCGGGCGGAGGATATTCCAAAGACGGCCTTCTCGACGAGATATGGATTATATGAATATCTCGTCATGTCCTTTGGTCTCACAAATGCTCCAGCCCATTTCATGTATCTCATGAACTCGGTGTTCATGCCAGAGATGGACAAGTTTGTGGTAGTGTTCATCGATGATATCTTGGTTTACTCCAAGACAGAAGCCGAACATGCCGAACACTTGAGGGTCGTTCTTCAACGATTGCGAGACCACAAGCTCTACGCCAAGTTCAGAAAATGCGAGTTTTGGATCAGCCAAGTGCCATTCTTGGGACATATCATCTCAGCGGAAGGCATTGCGGTTGACCCAAGCAAAATAGATCAAGTGCTGAAATGGAAAGCTCCCACTTCAGTTCATGAAGTCAGAAGCTTCCTCGGGTTAGTGGGATACTATTGGAGATTTATTCCCAGTTTCTCCAAGCTCGCTAAGCCGATGACAGAATTTCTGAAGAAGGGAAGGAAATATGTTTGGAACACGGCGTGTGAAGGAGCGTTCCAAGCATTGGTGAAGCATCTCACAACAGCCCCGGTCTTAGCTCAGCCGGATACAACAAAGCCCTTCGATGTGTATTGTGACGCGTCCGGTATTGGGCTCGGCTGCGTGTTGATGCAGGAAGGACGTGTGGTCGCATATGGCTCACGCCAACTTCGGAACCATGAGCAGCATTATCCCACTCATGATCTTGAGCTTGATGCAGTGGTGTTGGCGCTAAAAATGTGGAGGCACTATCTCCTGGGGAATCTGGTGCATCTCTACACCGACCACAAGAGCTTGAAATACATTTTCACCCAGAAGGAGATGAACATGAGGCAAAGGAGGTGGTTAGAACTGATCAAAGATTATGAAATTGAGATTCATTACCACCCCGGCAAGGCGAATGTGGTTGCCGATGCACTGAGTCAGAAATCACATGTCCATCACCTCACCATTACACCGGTGGAGGAGGAAGAGCCAAGTTTATACTTGGTTCCTTATGGGTCGCTGTACAACCTTGCCCTCATCCCTACTATTAGGGAGGACATCATTGCAGCTCAGAAGACTGATAAAGGCATGGCACATCTCCGGAGGCGGATAGACAACGGGGAGATCAAGTGTTTCCGGAAGGATGATGAGGGGACGCTATGGTTCAATGACCGTATAGTCGTACCCCGGGACATGGAACTGAGGAAAAAGATCCTCGATGAAGCTCACTTGTCTAAATACTCCATTCATCCTGGCAGCAACAAAATGTACCAAGATTTGAAAAAGAAATTTTGGTGGACACGGATGAAGCAGGAGGTAGCGAAATACGTATCCGAGTGCGATACGTGCCGACGAGTGAAAGCTGATCACATGAAGAAATCAGGGCTGCTGCAACCTTTGAAGATCCCGGCATGGAAATGGGAAGATGTGAGCATGGATTTCATTTTGGGATTGCCCCTAACTTCCAACAAACATGATTCCATTTGGGTAATCGTCGATCGGTTAACCAAGACGGCTCACTTCATCCCGGTGAATACACGTTACAATGCCGGCAAATATGCGGAGCTGTACATAGCGAAGATTCTGTGCTTATATGGGGTAGCCAAGACCATCGTCTCGGATCGAGGTGCATTATTTGTATCTCGCTTTTGGGAGCAGCTACACGCTGCATTGGGTACTAAGCTGATCAGGAGCTCCGCCTATCACCCTCAGACCGATGGCCAAACAGAGAGGGTGAATCAGGTTCTGGAAGACATGTTGAGAGCATGTGCCATCCACCATGGTAGGAACTGGGATGATCACCTACCATTGGCGGAATTCTCGTACAACAACGGCTATCAGGCGAGTATCAAGATGGCACCCTACGAAGCTCTCTATGGTCGCAAATGCCACACCCCATTAAATTGGTGCGAGTCCGGTGAAAGGGTCACATTCGGGGTTGATGTGGTGAACGACGCCGAAGAGCGCGTTCAGACGATCCAAGCTAATTTGAAGGCCGCTCAATCCCGACAGAAGAGCTACGCTGATAAGAGGCGTAGACCGTTGCACTTTGACATTGGTGAACACGTGTACCTCCGCGTGTCTCTGATGAAAGGCGTGCACCGGTTCGGTGTGAAGGGGAAGCTCGCTCCCCGTTTTATTGCACCCTATGCTATCACTGAGAAGTGTGGGCCAGCGGCGTATAGACTGGAGCTACCGGCATCTCTTGCTGGTGTCCATGACGTTTTCCATGTTTCGCAACTGCGAAAATGTTTAAAGCATACAGCTGCTGTACCTATCGAAGACATCGGCGAGCTGAAGCCGGATCTGACATATGATGAGTATCCGGTGGCAATTCTTGATGAGAAAGCCCGGACCACGCGTAGCAGAACATTGTGGTTCTACAAGATACTCTGGAGCAACCACACCGCCGAAGAAGCGACGTGGGAGAGCGAGGAATTCCTTCGCTCAAATTACCCGGAGTTCATGGCTTCTCAGCATGGGTAAGTCCCTACTACATCGCTATCTCTTCTTTTATAATCTCGGGACGAGATTCTTTTAAGGGGGGAGGGATGTAAAAGCCCAAGAAAAGGGACTTGCAAAAACTTTTCTGCACCTCACAACACCACAGTTTTTGTTGTGGATATCTTAGGAAAAATTGTGAAGAGCAAGTAACCTCCATCAAAAGAGTGACTAGAGGGGAAAGCCTTCACTTTCACAAAGTAGGATTTCTACACATGAACATGAGAGGTTGAGCTCACCCCTAGAACTTAAAAAGTATTGGGAAGGTTCAGGCCAAGTTTCATGTAAATCCAACACTTTTGGAGGTATTTGAAAAAGAGGCCAATTTGAGTGTAAATTCAAATTGCAGCAACTTTCATCACTCAAATTCAAAAGTTAGCTTCATATTCAAACTCAGCACATTTTTCTGGGTTAGCCCACCAATTTCCATCCCCATTGGAGTTCATCTTGTCGAGAGCTAAATTTGCAAGAATTCAAAACTGAATTTGAATTTCAGTTTAAACATGAAGCAAATTTAACCCAACAAAGTTTAAATTTGAGAACTCAAATTCAAACCAATACTTGGGGGCTAAGTCTCCCATTCAATGTTTAGTAGCTGGGGATATTTACAGCAGAAGGGGGAGAAAGAATTAGAGGGGAGAAGGGGGCCCACTGGTCAGCCACACAGGAGTTAAACCGACTCAGTCACGCGGTCGAACACTTCTGCGGGCGCCAGCGCACGGGGTCGACCCCGTCCCAACGCGACCACCGTGCCACCTCCTGCTCGGGGGATGAGGGCGCTGGCTACAGAGCGTTCGGTTGCACCGCTGGGCTGCGTGAACCTCCCCGCATTCTCTCTGTTCCACTGCATACAAACACGGCGACACACTCGGTGTTTCGCCACCCACTGATCGCCGGTGTCTGAGCAACCCAGGTGCTCTCGTGCCCGACGCTCAACACAAGAAACGACCGCCATAAGGTGTTGGTTCTGCTCGTCCCTACCATTCAGCATTTCATGCACCGTCGGGGGAGAATTTCTCCCGGGAGCGTTTCGGTGTTCTTAAGGCCGAGCTATACCAAATCCGGAAATTCGCGGGTGTTAGCTCATCACCGGGCATACCGAGCCACACACACGCTCTACACCCTGCCACGACCACCTAGGATCAAAAACCAGTAAGAACCATGGGCTAGGGTTGCGGTTATCCGAGTTTTTTGAGCAACAGCCGATATCGGGCCTAGGTCGACGGTGAGGTCCTAGCTCCGGCCATTTTCATGGCCAACCGAGCTCATATTCGTGCTCAGCATGTTACGGCGGAGCTATAGAAGCAAACTGCTTGAGAAATAAGGCCCTGAGTAGCCCGGGCGACGTCGCCGGAGTAGAGAGAGGCTCTACCACCGCCGCGGCCATAGTTCCGGCCATTGCCGAGCTCCGGTGAGGGCACCAGCGTGTTCTCCGAGTCGAGTTAGGCACAGGCGGCGAGTTTCCGTCCGAGAGGTGGCCGGGAAGCCAGGTCCGGCGAGTTTCAGTGCGGTGCCGGCGAGGGGACGGCGCGGGAAGAGGTGCTGGCGCGAGGAAGAAGACGAGCCGGCCGGGCCCGCTCGTCAGCCGCTCAATAGACAGTAGGGGGATTCTCTGTTGCACCGGATCAGCTGTGACCACGCGGAGAACAGTCCTGTGGCCCCGTGTGGCGTTGCCGAGGTGGTGACACGTGGGGGCCGGGCCCGCTGTCAGGGATTTGAACTTTTCCCGGTTAATTCGAATTCCAGAATTTCTCCAAACTTTAGAACCCCATAACTTTTGCTAGGAAGCTCCAAATTTAGTGATTCAAATTGGGTTGGATTCATCTTGTATAGCTCTATCCAAATATGCAACCCAATTTGTATGAAACCTATTATTTAATTCTGGAAATTCTTTAAAGATTTTCAGCAAAAAGAATTTTAGAGGGGGTTTGGTTCATCGAAAAATCCCCAAATTTAGCCATAGTGCTCTATAGGATGTTAGTGATTCCCTGTAAAAGTTTCAGACCATTTGGAGTTGATTTGATCAGAGCAATTCAAATTTGAAGGTGCTGTGTTCATTTGAATACAGAAACATTTTCAGAGAATATCCAAAACTTGGAAATTCAGTTCTGGGCAAATCTTAGCTCCAAAAATGCTAGGAAAATTCATTCAAACTTTAGGAGCTATAATTGAAATTGTAGTCTACTAAGTTGGGCATGAACAGGGGTCTTAACTCAGAATTAATTCTTCTTTGCTTATTTGCTAAGAGAATTATTCTGAACAAACCACACCATGAAAAGTGATAATTTTTGGTCCAGAGGGTTTTCTAGTGACAAGGAACTCACATAAAAATTCTCAGCTCCATTGGAGCTCTGGATCATCCCTGCTCTGTTTAACCACTTGAGGTGATCAATGTGGAAGAGGGGGATAACCACCTAGCACTTAATCATGTGCTTAGATCCAAACCCAAACCACTAGCCCCAGTTTTATTTTAAATTCGTGAACAGAGTTCCAGTTGTTAAAAACTTGTATTAGATCAAGTAGCAGAAACATTACAGTAAACTCATGTGCATATTCATTAACATGTAGTATTTCATTAACGTGTAGTCGCTGAAGGCGAGGAAGCTCCGGAGGTACTCGACTTCCTACTTCCGGAAGAAGAACTAACCCCTGACCAGCAGCAACAAGGCAAGCCCCGGTTTGCATTAAACTATTTTTCAAGATTTGCTTTATGAACACTTAGTATGAAGTATGGATGTGCATTAGGTGTAGAATGAATGGAACCCCACTTGCATAACCAGAATTTTTCCATAAGAGTGAGGGTGGTGTCTAAGACCTCGTGTAGACAAGCTATGCTTAGTGATTCATAGGACTTCGGTATAAGTCGAGTAGTTGAAATCTACTCGCGAGTTAGGCTTGGGACACACGGGATTGGTTCGAGTGATGTGAGATCACCTTAGTAATGAAAATGAGACTTGGCAGGGGTTAGGGCGCAGCAAGAGGGAGTCTTGTGTGTGCAGCCCTGTCCGTGTCGATTGAGCACCGATCCATGTGCGGCCCACGCTGATCAAGTTTGAACGTACCAAAGGCATATCGGATATATGGGCCCCGATAAAACGATGTAGCCTAAACCTCCGGGCGTCGAGGCATAGCACACCGATTTATAGGTGTAGGTTGAGGGCAGCAAGGTGGAAATCTGCCAACGGGCATAGAGAGATGCTCCGTTTGGGGAACCTCCTGCTCGTTTCGGTGCGACCGGTTCGACGTTTGGGCTGTTGGGTTAAAGGTTGTCCCGTACGACATCGAGTGAGTGTGCTGTGCAGCTCCATGGGTGGGCGTACGTGACGTGCTCTTTAGGTTTCCCTGCAGGTGTATATCGAGTCGATTCGCCGTCCCTCGCGGTGAAGAGTACCAATTGGTCACTGAGTCGTGACGTAGGTTAATGTATGAAATATGATGATTCAATATTGCTGTGATGATATAATTGTATTGCTACATGTGTGCCACCAAATATTGCTTACTAAATTTCAGATTCCCGAACTGTTAACATGTGGCTAAAAGATAAACTAAGGATGAACTTGTAGGCGTGTCCATTTGCTGCAATGTTACTATCCTATGTGCTTTGTACGCCTCATGTAGAGTTTCATGCTTAGGTGAGTCGGTTAAGTCTTGTTGAGCCTTCGTGCTCACGGTTGCTGTTTAAGTGTTTTTCAGGTGAGGAGCCACCCACGGACTCGGAGTACGAGTCCACCGGCGAGGGTTACCCTCCGTCGGGGACCACAGCTGAGTGGGAGCCATACACACCGTGCTGAGCTGAGGAGTGCAGCTAGTGTGGGTTGCCCTAGGGCTGGGCAACCGACTTTTGCTAGGTAGGCGGGCGTGAGTTGTAGAATAGTAGACTTCCGCTGTGTAATAAAGACAATAGTTTGTAACTGAGTATTGTACCTGTTTGTACAGTTCAGTTGTTTTTCCATGTAATATATTGTGTTCTCATAACGTGTGCTGTCGGGTGTCGCATCGTGCGGCACCACCCTCTGCGATCCTAGATGGGCGGATCCTGGTCCGCCACACAACAGTCTCGACAACCAAACCATAACCAACTAATAACCATACCAAATACCATCCAAAACCATCCCAAAAACCATCCCATCTAATCATGTGGGTTGTCCAGGCGCTCATGACCGTAAGCTCGGCTATCATGATAGTTTAAGACTCTGCAGAGTTTGCACCACTTTACCCACAAGTTTGTGATTTCGTCACCTGTCGGCGACTGCAGAACCTCCATTATACCAGTACACAGCCGTCGGTGTATGGCCAAGAGATCACAAAATAGCCTTTACAAAGGGGCTACTAAATGTATGGAGTCACTAAGGTTTCACCGGCAGACTAGAATGTCCAATTCTCCCACCCACGGGCCCCCTCTTGTGCCATGCAGTTCCCAGGGCAGTCCTCACTCGACTCCCATTCCCCGTGCCTTCCACGGTCCATAACAATCTAGCAACTTACCTAATTACTCAGCTAAGCCACACCCATACTTGGCCTTGTGGTGGCACTGTTATCCTGGCATGTGCTCGCATGAACCGGTCCTTAGATCTACGGCAAGTAACACCATCTCATGCTACCTCATTCACAAACCCAGGCTTGCCTAGATCTCCCTCCAATTCACGTTCATTAACAACATCAGTTTCTCATTAACATTATTCGTACGAGTGCAGTTAGCTAGACACATCTATCTCGCTTCCCATATCCCATGGACTCAGCGAAGCGTAAATGCAAAAACCATACCCGACTCATAAACTTCCCTGGCGACAAGGGTGGCTAACAAAACTAGTAAACTCCTATGGAAGGGTTTCCCATCAACTTTGACTCAAGCACACACACCTTTTCGCAAACAGAACAGTTTTCAAAACATGGGATCAATATGGTCAAGGGGCACTTGCCTTGTTCTTGCGTTTCCGGTTGCTCTTGGATCTCAAAACCTTGTTGTTGCAGCTAGTGGTAGACAGCTCCCTGAGCTTGTCCTTCTATACGCGATCACGCACATACAAGATTCACAGCAATCAATCATCATGCACAAACTCTACTTTAAGATGCAATAATGCATATGCATGTTAATCCTGTGATGCAGTTTAGTTTGTACGTGTTCTTGCATGTTTACATGGTTTTTACGATGAACAGAGGTGTAAAGATCAATTGTGGACGTGGCGATGATATGGACTCAAGATCTAGATCAGACCGATCAACACGTGATCTGTCCACAAAAAAGCTTCTATTCGAAGGGATCGAAGAACAGATGCAAAGAAAACGCGATGATGTCGTAAGGTGGTATTGGATACCTACCTTACGTTCTTCTTGGTCTCGGGGTCCTTCTCCTAAAAACAGATTGTCGGCTCTCCTCCGGCGATGGCAATCGTCTCTGGCTCGTCGGCGGTCTCTCCGGCGGTTGTACTCCAGTGAAGGGGTTTACTCGGCGGGCTGGGGCTAGGGCTCTAAGTTGTCGGCTCAGGAAGTGGAAAAGAAGTTCGTGGTTGCGGCCAAAGGTTTTCGGTTCTATTTATAATTGGGAGGAGAAGAGTCCTAATCTGATCGGAAATCGAATAAGAGTCCTATTCAAATTGTTTTTGGATCTTAACAACTTATCTTTAGTTGATTTGGTTGCAGTATCAATCATAGAAGAGTTCGTGTCGGTTTCCTCAGTAACGGGTACTCACGTACAAAGGAAAACTGCTTCAGAACCGTGTCCTTCCGCAGGGATAAGCTCCGGAGGCTCCACGTGTCCAGCAGAGGCCTGGGCTTCTCTTTTCCGCAAAGGCGGGCTCTGGTTGGGCCGCGTGTCAGGCGGGCGAGACCTCCCTCTTACTCAGAGGTGAGCTCCGCGCGCGCCACGCATCCTGGCGGGCGGGACCTTCCTCTCTCTAGAGGCGAGCTCCGCGTGTGCCACGTGTCAGTTCCGGACCTCCCCCTCTCTTCGGAGGTGGCTTCGAGTGTGCCATGTGTCAATTCCGGACCTCTCCTCTCTTCGGAGGTGAGCTCCGATAGTGCCACGTATCCAGTAGCGCCACACTTCCTTTCTCCTCAGAAACAAGCTCTGAGGTTGACACGTGTTTGTCAGCGTTGGACCTCCCGGAGATGAGCTCCGGAGGTGACACATGTCCGATAGTGTCGGACCTCCCGGAGAAGAGCTCCGGAGGTGACACGTGTCCAGTAAGACCGGACCTCCCGGAGATGAGCTCCGAGAGCGACATGTGTCTGGCGGGGCCGGACCTCTCGGAGAAGAGCTCCGAGAGCGACACGTGTCCCGCGCGGCTGGTCCTCTCTTTTCCGTGGTGACTAGCTCCGGTGACGACACGTGTCCTGTGGGACTGGCCTCGCTCCATCCGCAGAGGCTAGCTCCGGGAGCAACACGTGTCCCACGGGGTCGGACCTTGCCCCTTTTGCGGGGATGAGCCCCGAGCCTGCCACGTAGCCAGTTTGGCGGCGGACCTCTCCCCCTCTGCAGGGATGAGCTCCGGACGCGCCACGTGGCCAGCGGCCACGGAAATTTTCTACAGCGCTCCTCGACGAACTGAAATTTGCTCTTTTTGGCTATCTTTTTTATTCTTCTCTGTTTCAACTTATTTTAAAAAATATTTTTCTACATGAAACATGAATACATGCAGAAATCAAAAATGAGGGTGTCACAAATCTACCCCCCTTAAATTGAATCTCGCCCTCGAGATTCGCTAGTGGAGAGTAGATGAGGGAATTCTGCCTTCTCGGCTGTTGGTTGGGCTGACTCGAACTCGATGCGAGTATCGTGCTCGTTTGTCAACTGCACGCTTCTCTCAGCACATTGGATTACTCCGTTGTGCTTTCTTAACCAATCCATTTCGAGTATTATGTCAAGCCCTTGGGAATCCAAGACAATGAGGTTGGCCAGGAAGTCTACCCCCCTTAAATTAAGGTTTACTTTTGGACATACTATATTAGCCCTCATCTCTCCACCAGGAGAATTAACCAACATAGTATATTTCAAGTGTGATATGGGTAGATTATACTTGGCAACATACTTGGATGAGATGAAGGAATGTGATGCTCCAGAATCAAATAGAATGATGGCTGGGTTGGAGTTGGCAAGGAACATACCAATCACGACGTCCTCAGCCTGTTGTGCTTCCTGAGTAGAAACATGGTTCACGTTGCCGCGAGCGTAGTTCTGCTGTCCATGGTTCCCTTGCTGTCCAGGACCTCTCTTCGGGCACTGGCTCGCGAAGTGTCCTGTTCCTCCACATGCAAAGCATGCCTTGTTGCCCATGACAGCAGGTACATTGAGGCGGGGGTTTTGAACAGGAGCACCCACGTTGGGTCAGGGTGCAGGAGGCAAAGGCACACGAGGTGATTGCATGGCAGGACGTTTCTGTGGTGGTTGATTTGGGCGAAAAGTAGGAGCGGACGATCCATACTGCAGTGCAGCTGGGGGCATGTACCGAGGGCGTACGTTGCTCCCTTGTGGCTGGTATGGCATCTTTCTTTTGCCCTCTCGCTCGATCTCTCAGATCTTGCTTTCAACCACTATGGCTTTGTCAACCAGCTTCTGGAAGCTCGCATAGTCATTGTTGAGGAGCTGAACTTGGATCTCATTGTTCAACCCTCTCATGAACAAGTATTGCTTCCATTGGTCCGAGTTGACATCTTCAGAGGCATACCGTGACAGTTGCGTGAACTTGTTAAGGTACTTATTCACGCTTTTCTGTTCTTGGTGGAGACCTTCAAACTCTTGTCACTTGAGCATCATTACTCCAGCAGGGATGTAATGAGAGCGAAAACTTTCCTTGAACTCAGTCCAAGTAATAGTCTCCGGGTCGACGTGAGCGTTACAAAGGACATCCCACCAGTCCGCGGCTGCTCCCATGAGTTGGTGTGATGTGAAGAGAACTTTCTCTCGATCATTGCACTGGACGATGGCAAGCTTCTTCCCCATAGACTTCAACCAGTCGTGGGCCTCCATGGGATCGTTAGCTTGTGAGAAGGTAGGTGGTCGAGTTCTCATGAACTCTCCCAGTCGGTTGTGAGCCGGTGGTGGTGGCAGTGGTGCCGGAACGGGGTTGTTGTTGTTGGCCTGCAACTGACCCAAAGTTTGGATCATGGTTTGCATAAGCTGATTCTGCATGGCCATCAACTGTTCCAGGTTGTTTTCACCAGCTCCGGGGTTAACAGGAATTTCATCGTGGCCATCCTCTTGGTTGCCATGGATGTTCCTTCCTTGGCGTCCGGCGTTTCCTCTCACCATCTCTGAGAGAGAACAGAATAGAATAGAGGTTAGAAGGTTAGATGGATCCCCCTAACTATATGCATCAAGGTGGATGGACTTAATATCGTCCTATATGAGGATGTGAACAAGTACCGAAGCATCTCACATCTCTCTACTATGTGTGGATATGGACAACGCTGAAACGTCCCACAACTCACACTAAGCACACAAGCACAAACAATCATCACAAAAGTTTCACACAATTCTTATTCACGGCTTACTCATTGGGGGTCCTATAGGGTTTTGGGGTGATACTAATCTGTGATTTCACCCTATAGTCAAGGTGGTTTGGGGTGATACCAATCTATGATCCAACTATGGCTTCTCCTAGGCTTGCATTCTATGTCAAGGTGGTCCAATGCCAATCTATGCATCCTAAGCTTGCATCCTATGGTCAACGTGGCTTCTAATACCAATCTGTTACTAGGGGTGCGTCCTACAATCAACGTGGCTCTATAACCAATCTGTGATCTTTCTAGGTTTGTGACCTATAGTCAACCGTGGTAGCTTGGTACCAATCTGTGACTAGGCATGGCAGCTCTAATATCAATTTGTGACCTATCTAGGTGTGTGATCTACGATCAACCCGTGACAGGTTGATACCAATTTTGTGTTTTCTATCTAGGCGTGTAACCTACCGTCAACCGTGGCTCTGATACCAATCTATGACGCCCTCGTTTCTGTAGAACACAGAAACCTAGAACTGGTGCGTATGTGTGCCTAGGATGTTCATCACACATACACATATAATCCACAAACTGAATTCAGAATATATATATAACCACGAATAACAGGGTTTATTACAATGTCTTATGAGTCTTGGACTCATTCTAACAGCGGAAGTCTTAATCTAAGCAGAGGAAGTCTTTATTCTAGCAGCGGAAGTCTTCTAACTAGTGCGGAAGCAACTAAGCAGCAGCAGCGGCTCCATCTCTACTCCATCTCCACAGGCAAGTTTGAGGACAGATTACACGCCTAATGCTCCACTTGGTCTTCATAGTACTCCTCTCCTGTTGCTGATGATGAAGTAATAATGCAAGTTTGAGTACAATGATGTACTCAGCAAGTGCGGGAAAATATGATATGTGGCTCACAGCAAGGAAGGTATAAAAAGGCTCATTGCAGAAAGCAAAGTTTATTTCTCAAAATACGATAAAAATAGCAACTCAGCTCTAAATGAACGTAATCCCAACATGTATTTAAACATTTACATACCTCCATTATGATTCATCCCTTTTCCTTATCTTGACCAGACATTAATCTTTCTCAACTTTTCTCATGAATATCATCTCGTATTCACTACCATCTCATGAATACCATCTCGTATTCACTACCATTCAATTCTGTCTCATTTCGAGACCAAATCTCGTTGCCATGACTCAACAGTCATGCAACCAATCTCATTACCCGGACTCAACAGTCCCGATAAACAAACTATAACCAACCAATAACCAAACTAAATACCATCCAAAACCATCCGAAAAACCGTCCCAACTAATCATGTGGGTTGTCCAGACGCTCGTGACCGTAAGCTCGGCTATCATGATAGTTTAAGACTCTGCGGAGTTTACACCACTTTACCCACAAGTTTGTGATTTCGTCACCCTTCGGTGACTGTAAAACCTCCATTATGCCAGTACACAGCCGTTGGTGTATGGCCAAGAGATCACAAAATAGCCTTTACAAAGGGGCTACTAGATGTATGGACTCACTAAGGTTTCACCGGCAGGCTAGAATCTCCAATTCTCCCACCCACGGGCCCTCTTGTGCCATGCAGTTCCTAGGGCAGTCCTCACTCGACTCCCATTCCCTGCGCCTTCCACGGTCCATAACAATCTAGCAACTTACCTAATTACTCAGCTAAGCCGCACCCATACTTGACCTTGTGGTGGCACTGTTATCCTAGCATGTGCTCGCATGAACCGGTCCTTAGATCTACGGCAAGTAACCACCATCTCATGCTACCTCATTCACAAATCCAGGCTTGCCTAGATCTCCCTCTGATTCATGTTCATTAACAACATCAGTTTCTCATTAACATTATTCATACAAGTGCAGTTAGCTAGACACAGCTATCTAACTTCCCATATCCCATGGACTCAGCGAAGCATAAAAGCAAAAACCATACCCGACTCAAGATCTAGACTCAAGATCTAGATCAATTGTGGACGTGGCGATGATCTGGACTCAAGATCTAGATTGGACCGATCAACACGTGATCTATCCACGAAAAAGCTTCTGTTCGAAGGGATCGAAGAATAGATGCAAAGAAAACGTGATGATGTTGTAAGGTGGTATTGGAGACCTACCTTACATTCTTCTTGGTCTCGGGGTCCTTCTCCTAAAAACAGATCGTCGACTCTCCTCCGGCGACGGCAATCGTCTCTGGCTCATCGGCGGTCTCTCCGGCGGTTGTACTCCGGCGAAGGGGTTTACTCGGCGGGCTGGGGCTAGGGCTCTAAGTTGTCGGCTCAGGAGGTGGAAAAGAAGTTCGTGGTTGCGGCCAAAGGTTTTCGGTTCTATTTATAATCGGGAAGAGAAGAGTCCTAATCTGATCGGAAATCGAATAAGAGTCCTATTCAAATTGTTTTTGGATCTTAACAACTTATCTTTAGTTGATTTGGTTGCAGTATCAATCGTAGAAGAGTTTGCGTCGGTTTCCTCAGTAACGGGTACTCATGTACTAAGGAAAACCGCTTCAGAACCGCGTCCTTCCGCAGGGATAAGCTCTGAAGGCTTCACGTGTCCAGCAGAGGCCTGGGCTTCCCTTTTCTGCAAAGGCGGGCTCTGGTTGTGCCGCGTGTCAGCCGGGCAAGACCTCCCTCTTACTCAGAGGTGAGCTCTGCGCGCGCCACGCGTCCTGGCGGGCGGGACCTCCCTCTCTCCAGAGGCGAGCTCCGCGTGCGCCACGTGTCAGTTCTGGACCTCCCCCTCTCTTCGGAGGTGGCTCTGAGTGTGCCATGTGTCAATTTTGGACCTCCCCTCTCTTCGGAGGTGAGCTCCGATAGTGCCACGTGTCCAGTAGCGTCAGACTTCCTTTCTCCTCAGAAACGAGCTCCGAGGTTGACACGTGTTTGTCAGCGTCGGACCTCCCGGAGATGAGCTCCGAAGGTGACATGTGTCCGATAGTGTCGGACCTCCCGGAGAAGAGCACCGGAGGTGACACATGTCCAGTAAGACCGGACCTCCCGGAGATGAGCTCCGAGAGCGACACGTGTCTGGCGGGGCCGGACCTCTCGGAGAAGAGCTCCGAGAGCGACACGTGTCTCGCGCGGCCGGTCCTCTCTATTCCGCGGTGACTAGCTCCGGTGACGACACGTGTCCTGCGGGACTCGCCTCACTCCTTCCGCAGAGGCTAGCTCCGGGAGCAACAAGTGTCCCACGGGGTCGGACCTTGCCCCTTTTGCGGGGATGAGCCCCGAGCCTGCCACGTAGCCATTTTGGCGGCGGACCTCTCCCCCTCTGCAGGGATGAGCTCCGGACGCGCCACATGGCCAGCGGCTGCGGAAATTTTCTACAGCGCTCCTCGGCGAACTGGAATTTTCTCTTTTTGGCTATCTTTTTTATTCTTTCTCTGTTTCAACTTATTTTCAAAAATGTTTTTCTAAATGAAACATGAATACATGCAGAAATCAAAAATGAGGGTGTCACATCATGAGTGCAGTAGCTAAGAAGTCTTATTTCATCTTCCCGTATCCCGTAGTTTAAGCGAAGCAAAAAGGGAAAACGACCATACCTGACTCATCAACTTTCCCGGTGATAAGGATGGTTAACAAAACTAGTAAACTCCTATAAAAGGGTGTCCCATCAAGTTGAGTCAAGCATACGAGTTTTCGCAAGAAAAACAGTTTTGAAAAAATGGGATCAATATGGTCAAGGGGCACTTGCCTTGCTCCCGTGGTTCGTGTTGCTCAAGCGTCTCAAAATCTTGGTGTTGTAGTTCCTCGTAGACGGCCTCTTGAGATCTTCCTTCTACTCACGACCACGTACATACAAGATTTACAGCAATCAATCATCATGCACAAACTTTACTCAAGATGCAAAGGGGTAGATGAATGCAAATCCTATTGTACAGTTTTATAGAACCAGTTTGTACGTGTTCCTGTATGTTTTAATGGGCTTTCATGGGATTTTATGAGGAACAAGGGTGTTGGGATCAAGTGTGGACGTGGTGATGATCTTGACACAAGATGTAGATCAATTACACCATCAAAAATCGATCAAAACATGATCTGTCCACACGCAAAAGTTTCAGCTCGAAGGGGGCAATGAAAACGGATGCGTAGAAACAACGGCGGCGTAGTAAGAAGGATAATGAAGACCTACCTCACTTCTCCCTTGCGGCAGGGCCTCCCTCCTAGCAATGGCAGCAGCGGGGGATTTTCCGTGGAGAATTATGGCTAGGGCAGAATGTCGGGCTTCTTCTCCGGCAACGGCAAGGCGTGACGAGGCTCGACGGCGGCCAAATTCCGGCAAGGGGGAAACTCGGCGACTTGGCAGCAGGGGGGCGACCAAAAGGGTGAGGGTTGCGGCCAGGGGTGGGGGTTATATTTATAAGGGAGAAAAAAGAGTCCTAGGGGTGGAAACAAAGTCCTAGACGTATGGAACTCAACCAAAGAGTCCTAGGGGTGGAAACAAAGAGTCCTAAAGATAGGGGACTCAATCAAAGAGTCCTAGATGTGGGGTACTTAACCAAAGAGTCCTAGAGGTGGGGGACTTAACCAAAGAGTCCTAGAGGTGGGGAAATTAACCAAAGAGTCCTAAAGGTGGGGGATAGGGTTTTCCCCCTAAAGGGTTGCGGCCAATTTGGGGTAAAATTTCCCTCAAATATGGGGGAAATTCCCCCTAGGGGAATTTTGAGGAATTTGGAGAAAATTAGGAAAAATTGGGAAGAATTTGGGAATTTTTGGGAAGGGGGGAATTTGGTGGGGAAATTTGGGATGGCTCAATTCAGCTATCTCATTTCCATTTCTCTCCATTTCTATGTTCCTTTCTCCATTTCTATATTCCCTTCTCCATTTTTATGGTTCTTTCTCCATTTCTATGGTCCTTTCTCCATTTCTATGGTTCTTTCTTCATTTCTATGATTCTTCCTCCATTTCTACTTCTTTATAAATGCTTCTCTACATGAAAAATGTATGCAATGCATGGTAGTGAAATTGACGGTGTTACACGTGGGCACGGGATCGGAGCAGGCATTCACGCCCGTGCCAACCCCGAGCCCAACCGCGTCCGAGCCCCCGCCCTTCGCCGCCACCCCCCCTCCGCCCAGGGCCCCCTAGCCGTCATCGCCGCACCTCACCGCCCCCCCCCCCCCCCCCCGCTGCCCGAGGCCGGCCCCAGCCTCCCTAAGCCGCCTCTGGCCTCCCCCGTGCCGCCGACCGCTTCCCCGAGCCGCCTCCAGCCTCCTCCGCACCGTCGGCCGCCTCCCCGAGCCGCCTCCATTCAGATTGCGAGTATTTTTTTATTTGTCGTTTAATTTATTTGTTAATTAGTTTTGTAAAATGAATTTGGTGTAATTTGTTAGTCGTCTTAGTTACTTTACTTGTTAATTATATGTTCATTAGTTGTACATTGTATTTACTATTTAATTAGTATTATTTTAGTTGTAAGTTGTTTGTATTTCAGTTGTAAATTGAATTTATTTTAATTAGTTGTTTAATTAGATGTATTAGTTAGTTAAATTTTAAATTAAATGTTTTTATTATTATATAGTTGTAAATTGTATTTATTTTGTTAACGAGTGTTATGTTGGGTGTCAATAAGATTTTATATTAAGTAATATATTATGTTGTTACTTTAATTGTTAATTAATTGTTTTATTTGATTATTTAGTTCAAAATTGTTTGAAAATTGAGAGTTAATTATTCACTTCATGACGGTTAGCTATATACATGTGGCGGACCGGGATCCGCCCATCCAGGATCGCAGAGGGTGGTGCCGCACGATGCGACACCCGACAGCACACGTCATAAGGACATATTATATTACATGGGAAAAACAACTGAACTGTATAAACAAGTACAATACTCAGTTACAAACTATTGTCTTTATTACACAGCGGAAGTCTAAACTATACAACTCACGCCCGCCTATCTATCAAAAGTCGGTTGCTCAGCCCTAGGGCAACCCACACTAGCTGCACGTCTCAGCTCAGCGCGGCGTGTACGGCTCCCACTCAGCCGTAGTCCCCGACGGAGGGTAACCCTCGCCGGTGGACTCGTACTCCGAGTCCATGGGTGGGCTCCTCACCTGAAAAACACTTAAGCAACAACCGTGAGCACGAAGGCTCAGCAAGGCTTAACCGACTCACCTAAACATGAAACTCTACATGAGGTGTACAATGACATAGGATAGTAATATTGCAGCAATTGGACACTCCTACAAGTTCATCCTTAGTTCATCTTTTAGTAATAAGTTAACGGTTCAGGAATCTGAAATTTAGTAAGCAGTATTTGGTGGCACACATGTAGCAATACAATTATATCATGACAGCAATATTGAATCACAGCATTCCATAATTTATCTACGTTACGACGCAGTGAACAAGCGGTACTCGTCACCGCGAGGGATGGTGAATCGACTCGATATACACCTGCAGGGAAACCCAAAGAGCACGTCACGTACGCCCACCCGTGGAGCTGCACAGCACGCTCACTCGATGCCGTACGGGACAACCTTTCACCCAACAGCCCAAACGTCGAACCGGTCGCACCGAAACGAGCAGGAGGTTCCCCACACGGAGCATCTCTCTATGCCCGTTGGCAGATTTCCACCTTGCTGCCCTCAACCTACACCTATAAATCGGTGTGCTATGCCTCGACGCCCGGAGGTTTAGGCTACATCAGTTTATCGGGGCCCATATATCCGATATGCCTTCGGTACGTTCAATACTTGTTCAGCAGGGCCGCACACGGATCGGTCCTCAATCGACATGGGCAGGGCTGCGCACACAAGACTTCCTCTTGCTGCACCCTAGCCCCTGCCTAGTCTCATTTTCATTACTAAAGTGATCTCCCGTCACTCGAACCAAACCCGTGCGTCCCGGCCTATCTCGCGAGTAGGTTCTAACTACTCGACTTGTACCGAAGTCCTATGAATTATTAAGCATAGCCTGTCTACTCGAGATCTTAGACACTACCCTCACTCTTATGGAAAAATTCTGGTCATGCAAGTGGGGTTCCATCCATCCTATACCTAATGCACAATCATACTTCACATGACACATGTAAACAAATTAAAACTTATAACAAGGTTAATGCAAACCAGGGCTTGCCTTGTTGCTGCTGGTCAGTAGTTAGCTCTTCTTCTGGAAGCAGGAAGTCGAGTACCTCCGGAGCCTCCTCGCCTTCAGCGATTACACGTTAATAAAATACTACATGTTAATGAATATGCACATGAGTTTATGGTAATGTTTCTACTATTAGTTCTAATAACCAGTTTCTAACAACTGGAACTCTGTTTAAGAATTTAAAATTGAACTAGGGCTAGTGAGTTGAGCTTGGACCTAAGCACATGATTAAGTGCTAAGTGGTTTTCCCCCTCTTCCATATTAATCCTCAAGTGATTAAACAGGACAGGGGTGATCCAGAGCTCCAATGGAGCTGAGAATTTTTGTGTGGGTTCCTTGTCACAAGAAAACCCTCTGGACCAAACATTAGCACTTTTCATTGAGTGGTTTGCTCAGAATAATTCTCTTAGCGCATAAGCAAAGAAGAATTAATTCTGAGGTAAAACCCCTGTTCATGCCCAATTTAGTGAACTAAAATTTCAATTATAGCTCATAGAGTTTGCATGAATTTTCCTATCATTTTTGGAGCTAAGATTTGCCCAGAACTGAATTTCCAAGTTTTGGAAATTCTCTGAAAATGTTTCTGTATTCAAATGAACACAGCACCTTCAAATTTGAATTGCTCTGATCAAATCAACTCCAAATGGTCTGAAACTTTTACAGGGGTTTATTAACATCCTAAAGAACATTCTGGCACAATTTGGGGATTTTTGGATGAACCAAACTCCCTCAAATATTCTTTTTCTGAATAGCTTTAAAGAATTTTCCAGAATTAAATAATAGGTTTCATACAAATTGGGTTGCATATTTGGACAGAGCTATGCAAGATGAATCCAACCCAATTTGAATCATTAAATGTGGAGCTTCCTAGCAAAAGTTATGGGGTTCTAAAGTTTGAACTAAATCTGAAATCCTAAATAAACCGGGGAAAATTTTAAACTCTAACCGTGGGCCCGGCCCACACGTGTCACCGCTGGAGCTGAGCCACACGGGGCTACAGACCCCTTCCCGTGCAGTCACACTTGATCCCGGGGCCGCAGTAGATCTGGGTTTTACACTCCCCGACACTGACACGTGGGCCCCGCGGGTCGTCTTCTTCCCCGCGTTCCCGCGCCCGCGCGCCTCCGGGCTCGCCGGAGACAAGCCGGCGACGGTGCCGCGGCTCGGCAACCCTTCGGTCACGTCGCCCAGACAGTTTAGCCCGCCAAAACATTGGTGGAAGGGTTCTACAGCACCAGGGGATCTCAGAGAGGGTCGACAAGGCCATCGGGAAGAGCTCTAACCTAGCCGTCACCGTGAGCCCGACGCTTCCCGCCATAACCGCGGTTGGAAAACCGGGAGATACGCCGGCTACAGCCAAAATTAGGCTAGGGTTGCGAAGCAAACTTGGGTGCTGTCAAGTCTAGCTACTGTGAGTGCAGTTTGATAAACTCTAAGCAAGTATATGTCGGGAATTTGTGGGTTTCTTACCCGAAGGTAGTTCTGCACCGGCTGGAGATGTTTTGCGAAATTCGCCGGTGATGATTGGTCACTGGTTCTAGGCTTTGGGGTCGAGCAGCGCGGAGCCTAGGCGCATCAAAAACCGCTCCTTCTTGGTCGTGACCGGTCCTCTGCCGAGCTGCCCACGGGAGCACCTTTGCTCGGTTCTTCCCGGCCGCCGCGAAGAACACCGTTCTCTCGGTCTGTGGTGGCTTAGCTCGACTGGAACTGGTGCGGGGAGGTCGTGGGAGGTCTGGTGATGTTGAGTTGCTGGGCTGCCGATGCTTGCACGCGAGCTGAGATCGCTCCCGAGCGATTTGGCGATGGCGGCAGCGCCTCTGTTCTCTGGCGGTGAGAGTGAGGGAAACGGGTTTCTCTCGGTGTTGTGGCTCGCTAAGCACGGCTGAGAGTTAAGGCACCCCCACGAGGAGCTCGCCAGCGCGTGCGATTCAGCAGGAGGTAGCGTCCGGCTACCCCCCCCCCCCCCCCCCTCGTGGTGTCGCTCGGTGAGCTTCTCTCGGTGGAGTGCAACCCGATCACAATACTTAGGGGTTAAGCCAACTGAGCCCTATGACATGTGGGACCCACTTGACAGTGCTCCCCCACCTCTCAAAAGATCTCCAAAAACTTGGCAAATGAGGAATTCAAATGTTTGGAGTCTCAAACTGAGCTACATTTGTATGGTTGGGCAAATTTCCCCCAAATTCAAAATGTATATTTGAATTCCTTGCACATTTGGATCCTTTTTGGAAAAATGGGTAGCAAACCTTTTCACAATTTATTGAAACTTTGCCTCCCCACTCATTTGGACCTAAGGAACCCAAATATGCACTTTGATTCTTCTGTTAGCTGCTGCAACCATGAGTTTGAGTACAGCAGTTTTGAATCACCATTATGTTCTCCCCTCATTTGAATTTTGAGTTGGACATTAGTTCAAATTCTGATTTTCAAACCCTCCCCTTGCACTTGAGTACTTCAACTCAGTGGTCTTAATCCAACTAGGGTCCAACATGTGAATGACTCTAAATTGGTTTTTAGAATCATCTCTCATGGATTATCCCATGTGTGGAGAGTTTGAACCATCACCCTTTTGATGGAGGTTCCTTGCTCTTCACAATATGTTCACAACATATCCACAAAAAAATTGTGGTGTTGTGAGTGATGAAAAGTTTTTGCAAGTCCCTTTTCTTGGGCTTTTACAATACACCGTCGTGAGAGCATGTAGTACGATAATTAATAGTAGAATATCTATCGAGCCAGGCTTTGAGGCGAACGGTGCCGGTGCGGACGCGAAGCGCTTGTTGGAACACGACGGTGACATACACTGGCGATCTTCTAACCTTTCCCTCTCTTTCTCTATGTGTTTCCTCCGTCTCTCATTGGAACACATGAAAACCGTCATAAATATGTTTTTTTACGACGGTATTGAATAAATCAAAACCGAGTAACGTAACTTATGTGTCACCTGTTTTGAACCGGCATGTGTCACTTACGCTACGCACGTGACACTTGTAGGTTCGAAATTGTCTTTTTTTTTACAGCCTCGGAGTGACTGAGAGAGCTTGCTTATGGCCAGATGCGAGAGGTCCGGATCCTGATGAGGTTTCGGTTGTATAACCCTGATGTTCTCCACTGCACCATTTTGGACGTGCAGTCGGAGAACTGCGGGGTTATGCTGCTGAAATGTCATCAGGATCTGGACCCCGTGTCTCATTGTAGACAAGCTCTCTCAATCACTCTTGGGTGGGTTTTGGACACATCCTTCCTAATAGAGATGTAGACACATGATATCTGACATTGCTGAATTTGGTTTGTAGGCTTAAATATGGGTGAAGATCGTAGTTGGATGTATATTGGTTGGGAAAAGAATAGAAACCACTCAGACGAGTGGGTGATCAAGACTACGGCTTTTGTGGACCGTACTTTTTTATTAGCCAAGACAAATAAGGTGTGGTGTCCATGTAGCAGATGCTAGAATATGAGGTGTTTGGACAAGAGAACGCTTTCACTAGACTTGTGCCGATACAGTTTTGTCCCACATTATGAGGTGTGGGTCTTTCATGGCGAATCAACGCCTAAACTCATAGAAGAAGCGGAAAAGGATACTTATAACATGGGGTTTGATAGTATGGATGAGATGTTTGAATATATACAACCAGACTTTAACGATGACTCTCCTACATTAGAGGTTGAAGCGTTCTTCAATCTTCTCAGAACCTCCGAAGAACCGCTACATGAGCAAACAAAAGTGACACTCCTTTCTTTCATGACACGACTTATGGCAATTAAGTCTAAGTATTTTTTTTCTCAACTAACTGCTACAACGATCTTATCAAATTGATCAGCGATATTCTTCCAAAGTCTCATAAAGTGCCTAAAGACATGTACTAGCCAAAGAAAATACTTCTTGGTCTCGATATGAAATATGACAAGATTGATGTGTGCCTAGACAAAGCATGCATTTCTGGAAAGAGCATGACAAAGAGAACAATTGCTTAAAGTGTGGTAAATCAATGTTTGTCGAAGTTGTTAGCGACGACAGTGACAAGGTGATGATTGAAGTCGCACATAAGCAACTTCGTTACTTCCCCGTTATACCTCAGTTGAGATGATTGTTCCTCTCTAAAAGAACTGCCAGACACATGAGGTGGTACAAAGAAGGTATGTGTGACAACGATCGAGTAATGGTACACCCGTCCGATGGTGATGCATGGAAGGCGCTGGACAGCTTCGATGCAGACTTCACTAGTGATGCAAGAAATGTTCGCATCAGGTTAGCGATAGATAGCTTCTCACCTTTCAGTATAAATGCCACACCTTACTCATGGTGGCCCATTTTTGCTATTCCGTACAACCTACCACCTGCTCTTTATATGAAATATCAGTTCATGTTCCTTTGTCTCATTCTATCAGGACCAAATCATCCTGGTCCATGCCTGAACATGATGTTGCAACCCATAATCGAAGAATTGAAATGGTTATGGATAGGAGTCAAAGCGTACGACTATTACAAAGATAAAAAATTCAACCTTCGAGTTGCGTACTTGTGGTCCGTTCATGGTTTCCCTGCATACGGCATGTTTGTTGGCTGCGCCCACAGACGTTTGACATGTCCGATATGTGCTTCAGACACGAATTGTTTTCGTCTTACTCATGGTGGCAAGATATGCTACTCTGATTGTCATAGATGTTGGTTGCCCCAGAATCACGTATTTAGGAAACAAAAGAGTGCTTTCAAAAAGAACACTATTGTGACGAAGAGACCGCCAAAGCACTCAAGTGGGTCAGAAATTGCTTATATATTGGAGAAACTTGTGGTAGATAAAGATCGCCCGAGATTTTTATAGGTTACGGAGAGGTACACTATTGGACTCACAGATGTGGACTATGGGACCTACCGTACGTCAAGTCGTTAATTTTAATGCACAATATTAATGTCATGCACTAGGAGCGTAACATGGGCGAATGCATCATAAGCATGTGCATGGATATGCCTCGCTAAACAAAAGACAATATAAAGGCTCGAAAGGATTTGACAGAGCTTTGTAATCGTCCAAACGCTTGGGCTCTCTGAAAGTGGTGGTAAGCCACGTGTTTCTTTCTGTCTTAAACCTAAACAGAAGAAAGAAGTTCTGAATTGGTTAAAAGGGTTAAAAATTCCCAGGTGGCTAAGTTGCTAGCTTGAGACGAGTTGTTAATGTCAGGATGGGAAAACTAACTGGGTTAAAGAGTCATGATTATCACATAATCATGGAAAGACTCATGCCCGTTATGTTTCGCGACTACCTTGATGATGTAGTTTGGAAAGTGTTAGCCGAGCTTAGCTATTTTTAAAGTCACACGTGTGCTAAAGAGATGATGATAGAGATGATGGATAAGTTGGAGAAGGAGATACTAGTTCTTTTATGTAAGATTGAAAAATATTTCCTCCAGTGTTTTTCAATACAATGTAACATCTCCTTATCCATCTGCCGAATGAAGCTAAAGTGGGCGGCCCTGTGCAATATAGGTGGGTGTATCACATTGAAAGAGCTCTAAGATATCTGTCGGTACCCTGAAGAACACCCTGAAGAGCCGCTCCGAAGGCCGCATGCACACGAACATCTCGCAGAAGGAGACCTTCAGCAGCATCGTCCTCACCATCTCCCGATCCGGCGACGAACCCGCTCTGCGTGCCAACCGGGTCATGTTGCCCTCCTTGGTGTACTGCCAGGCGGGCCAGACGCGCTGCTGGAGAGGGGTGATCCGGTGGGACAAGAAGTCAGCCAAGACCATCAATGAGGTCAGGCCTTCCTCCACCAAGTACTTGATCCTCTCTAGCACCGGCATGTAGGCGTCCTGCAGGTCGGGAATCTCATCCCCAACGTCCCCCTCGGCCATCGGCAGGCCACCCGACAGCTCCAAGCGCTCATGGATGTCCGTCTGGGCAATCACCCAGTCCTCCCTTCAGTGCTCCCACTTCCCTGGAGTGAAGGGCGCTATGTAGGGCGAGGAGCTCCTCCCTCGGTGCTGGACGTAGTAAGACCCCACGTGGCTTGTGCTTCTCCCCGAGGCCTTCAAGGAGAAGAACACTCTGAAGAGTCGCACCGAAGGTCGCACGCACACGAACATCTCACAGAAGTGGACGAAGATGGCCACCAGTGCGAGGGCGTGCGGCGTAAGGTGCTAAAGCTAGAGCCCATACACCTCCAGCAGGGTGAGGAGAAGGACGACGCCGGGAGCGCGAACCCGGACAGCACGTACGAGGTGAAGAGAACCACCTCGCCGGGCTGCATGTCGATCAGCGGGACCTTCCCGTGATGGATCTTTCCGTCGAATGTGGCTGACTGCCAGCCAAGAAAGCGCCTCACAAGCGCGATGTCGCCATCGCTGTGAAGCCTGGAGGAATGGAGGCCAGAAGACATGGTGGCGATGAGAGCGCTGGGAAGCGGAGGCTTCGAGTGCGCAATAGGAGGATGAAGATCGCAAAAGGCAGGAAGGAACTGTCCTTCTCCGGAAGGCTTCCTTTTCTACGTCCGCGACCTCTGGCAGGGCAACACGCGCGACGCATGGGTTTCCACCGCCGCAGGCTACTTGCCCCCCAATGACGGGTAGGACCCAGGTCCACCCGTCAGACACTAGGGGTCAGGCAGGTAACTTTTTAGGAACGTCCAGCGGTTCCCGAGAAAAGTGGCACGGTGGAACTGCAGCAGTCAACCCGAGGGCTGCCGCAGTAAATACCCTGGGGCAACCCCTCGAGCACATCGCCACGACCCGCCAGTCAAGAGCAGCCACGCGTCCACTACGCCAATGACGTGTTGCCGCTTCGACTTCCGAGTACGCCCATTACGCATGGACGTGCAACCTTTTCGTCTACCAGGTACAACCCATACACCCACTACGCTAGAATATCGCTGCCAGTTCGGCTTCCAAAGTGCGGGTTCAAAGCCACCACGCGGAAAAGATGGAGGCCCCACCTGCGGGCTCGTTGCCTCCATCGAGATGGGCCCGAGGGCCACGCCGGTACCCTGCAGACCGGATACCCCCTCGTGGAGGGGAAAAGACAGCCTAGACCCCACCTTCCTGCTGAGGTGGGCACTAGCGTAGCCACGTGCCCTTGGCCCCGAGGTCAGCCCCAGGGCTGCCACGTGCGCTTGGGCTGCGGAGCCTACATGTTCCCTTGGCTCCGGTCCGAGCCTCCCCGCTGAGGTGAGGTCCGGGGCTGCCACGTGCCGGTGGGCTCTTAACCTCCTCCCTACTGAGGAGGGCTCCGGAGCTGACACGTGCCCTTGGCTCCGGTCCGTGTCTCCCTGCTCAGGTGAGGTCCGGAGCTGCCACGTGTCGGTGGGCTCTGAACCTCCTCCCTGTTGAGGAGGGCTCCGGAGCCGACACATGCCCTTGGCTTTGGCCCGAGCCTCCCTGCTGAGGTGAGGTCCGAAGCTGCCATGTGTCGGTGGGCTCTGAACCTCCTTCCTACCGAGGAGGGCTCCGGAGCAAACACGTGCCCTTGGCTCCGGCCCAAGCCTCCCCGCTGAGGTGAGGTCCGGAGCTTCCACGTGTATCCCGGCTCCAAACCTCCTCCCCGCTGAGGAGAGCTCCGGAGCTGCCACGTGTCTCACGATCCGTCGTGGTCCATGAGTCGATAAAGTCAAGGAGAAAGTGCGTTGTCAGGCCATGCATTCAAGGCACCCGCCTTCCCCAGAAGCATGGTGCACGACGCACTCCTCTATTCTCCGCCCGTTCACCATTACGGTGACAAGACATGGCGGCGAGGCGCGACAGCGGTACAGTGCTACCCAACTGCACAGAGCCGCCCAAGCAGAGCGAGAAGATGCGGCAACATGATGGCATTTTCATCATCACCTGCCACACAAACGGGGACGCTCAATGCGTCACGCGGCGGGACTTAACTCCCCCACCGACTACTCTACTTAGAGTTGTAAAAACCCTAGATCATGTATAGGGTTTGGAAAGCTTGGGGCCACCTGTCGGGCCCCGAGCCACATTGTATCCACCCCAGCCTTGGACGTTAGAAGGATCAGGGTGTGCACCTGACGGAGGGTTGATTCCCACGCATTAGCAACCTTAGCAACACACGCGCAAGCAATACAACAAACACTCCCGTGGACATAGGGTATTGCGCTCCGGCGGCCCAAACCACGTAAATCTTGGTGTTCACCTGCTCTCTCGAGTTGGATCGCTCTAGGGACGTCAAGCCCCTCCAATCAAAGAACCTTCACGGGCTTCTCCAGTAGTGGACCGAGGGAGTGTCAAATCAAACACTCTGACATTTGGCGCGTCGGGAAGGGGGGCTTCTCACGCACTCTAGGCGACCATGGTGAACATCACCTCTCTCGGCGAGATTTCTCGCCCTACTCGCCGTTGTCTCCAAGCGGGAGACGACGAGGCCACCTCTCGCTCCAGGGCGGGTAGGTCTGGCCGGGTCGGCGACCAGACGGTCGGCATGCCTGCGGCGCCCATGGCGCCCAGGTATGGCCGGGCCGACGACTGGACGGTCAGCGCGTCCTCAGAGCCAACGGTGCCAGCGGTCGCTACTTCTGATGAGGACATCAACCCTGACAAAGGAACGACTACTCCAACTAAACCAGCATAGGCACCACCAGGACCACTCACTCGAGCTCGTGCACGTGAATTAAACTTCGTAACGATTCTGAAGAATGAAGGACCAGAAGCTTCCTAAGTGCATGCGCCATCTATGCTCATGGTGAACCTGCCCAGAATAAAGTCTAGGTGCTGCGCCACCTATCTATTTTTAGTTTGTCAAGAAATAACCAGGAAGGTGCTGCACCACCTAAATTAGGAAAGGGATCAAGGAGATGACGTGGCTGATTGGGCGTCTGTTCCCTGCCTTGTGGGCAGGTTGGACGCCCACCACCTCCCCCTATTTAGCTAGGGGTTGCGCCCCCTCTTTTGGTTGGGTTTTCTTTGATAGGTTTAGCCCTCGTGCAAACATCATGTCCTGCAGTTGTGCGCAACGGCCACCTGTGGACAACCATAGTGAACCCCAGTTCGTGAGTAATTGATATTCAGTTTTGCCTACATCTTGTTCTTGCTTGTTTCTTCGATTGCTCGCAGAAATAGAACCTCTTGTTCATGTTGCTATTGCCACCTGCATGGTCAATAACCGTTTGGAGTTGGTTCAGCGATTGCTAAGGCGCCACGACCTGTTCGTTCGTAGTTGGATCGCGAGAGTCACCTCCTCCACCAATCGAAATTATCCACCTCACCGAAAGATCGAGCACTCCAGCTCTATCAACTTCACAGCGGCCCACTACCCCAACGGTGGCGACAGTGCCACCACGTCCAAGCCCGGAGAGTGTGCTAGCAGCAGCGTGCACACTTCTCCACAACCCTCCGGGCCAGGGCGCCACCCCCGAGGCAGCAGAGCAATGCTGACACAATGTTGACCACCTCGTCGCCGCCGCCATGAACACGCACGCCTACAGAAGGCAGCAGGCCGAACCCTTGCTGGCCCAGCCGCGCACATTGACTATGGCCCGCTGGACGGCTACCACACGCGTGATGGCTGCCACGCGCATGACGGCCGCGACCAACCTCAGGGTCGAGCTGAACCGCCACCACACGAGCGAAGATGGTCGCTTCACCATCGAGCGACGCCGTGAGAGGCGTCGCAACCTTGAAGGAGAGTACGACTCCCCGAGTGTCGTGCCAACGGGACGTGCCTCGCAGACCCCTGCCTCTCCAGGAGCAGTCGGGGGCCGCATGGCGCTCGCCCCACACCTTCGCGTGGTGGTCTGGCCACCCAAGATCCGGCCCCACTTGCCGGAGAAATACGATGGGACGGTTAACCCCGTCGAGTTCCTGCGGATCTACTCCACCTCCATCCTAGCTGCAGGAGGGGATGAGGCCGTCATAACCAACTACTTCCCCGTCGCCCTGATGGGACTGCCTGGTCTTGGCTCATGAACCTTCCCCCAGGCTTCATCTTATCCTGGGAAGAGTTGTACTGGAGATTCACAGCCAACTTTAGGAGTTCCTACACGCGCCCCGGCACCGAGCTCGACCTCCACGCTGTGCATCAGCGCGAGGGGGATTCGCTGCGATCCTTCATCTAGCGGTTCTCCCAGGTAAAGAACACCATCCCCGTATAGTAAATCAAGTCGGATTAGAATGACTAAGAGAATTGGGGAAGAGATGGACGACGTACCTTCCGGCTTGATCCAGAAGGATGCCATGAGGAGCCCAGATGAGATGTAGCGGACGATTGAGAGGCGACAAGTCATTGTAGACCGGCAGCGGGAACGATGAGCAGGGCTACAGTTTGAGCTCTTCCCTACAATTTTGCGTCCTAAGAGATTAAGTCGGTTGTTTCGATTATTGCGGCACTGTGTGTGCGCACATGACCAATTGAATCGCAAAATGACCTTGACATGCTCTATTTTATATGGTATGGTGTGAGAGGGCCCACAATCATTGAAAGACTGGCACGTCAAGCGTGGATTCAATTAGAACTCGGGATAGCAACGGGTATAATACCCGCGGATATTGCTCTCATCAGCCTATACCTGTTGGGCAAAATCCGTACCTGAACCCGTACCCGTTACTCGTAGCGGGCAAAAAATGTTACCCGTATCCATTACCCGCGGACATATCCGTAACCCGAAATCCTTTAACAAAACAGTAAGATTTCTGCAACACTTCAAGTCTTCAACACATAACCTTGCTAGATCTAATTAACCAATATTAATGATCAAATATTGCCAAAAAATACATAATCTTGCTAGATCTAAATATTCAACAATTAATGTATACAAAAATAGTTTTCTATGACAATGAAAATTTAGTTTATTATTAATCCACATGTTACTTGGAACCACATGTTAATATTCGGGTACGGATAAGCGGATATGGACATGACTTTCTTACCCGATAAAAAAATATCCATTGGATTTTATCCGTTACCCGAACCCGTACCCGCGGGTACAAATTCTTACCCAAACCCGTACCCATCGGGTCAGATATTCACGGGTATGCGGGTAATGGATATTCATTGCCATCTCTAATTAGAACATGGACTCAGTTACGAGTTCACATTTTATATCAAACTGACATCATGTAGATGACATCATCATTTTTTCCTTTTCTCGGTCATCACAGATTTTATTTGGGAGGTCAACTACTTGTCTTCAATATTAGTGCCCCGTGTTCTTGCTTTTCTTACTACCCTCTTCTAATTATTCATTTAATTCAAGCACATTCCCTAGATGCTCAAGAAACAAGTCCGCCTGATAGTTTGGGGCGAAAAGAATATGGCAAGTTAAAAATGTTTTTCAGCATTGTAATTACTCGTTTAATTCAAGCACATTCCCTAGATGCTCAAGAAACAAGTCCGCCTGTTAGTTTGGGGCGAAAAGAATATGGCAAGTTAAGAATGTTTTTCAGCATTGTAATTGATAGTTTCTGTCATTTTTATTTCCTTAATTCTTACCTTTAATGTCCCCTACCAAATAAACATAATTAACCGAAAATGCAACACTCATATTAATTTTTAAGTTATTATCATACCTAAATTGTTCAGACTCAGTCAATTCACAATCGTTACACTTTTCTTGTTTTTCTTGTTGCACATTGTTACATGAATATACCTGTCGAAGCGTCTGCGGTCGACACTTTCCCCGGGCCTGCTCTGGGCAGCCCGCGGAGGTTCTTTTTCGGAGGGGCTAGTCCTCTCGCGTGGGTCTCGCTGGAAGGGATGAAGGAAGGAGATAAAGTGGTTTGACACGGGGATTTTTACGCAGTTCGGGCCGCCGGAGTGTAAAACCCTACGTTCACGGTGAGCAGAGTTGCTTTGTGTATTGCTTGAGGCTTAGAACCGGAGTTCTAAGCTTGGGGATGAAGTGAGTATGGAGTCAGGGTCGAAATGAGCCGAACCCCTTGCAACGTTGTCTACCCGAGCCTTTTATAGTCCAAGACTCGGGAGGCTTACAAAGGGGCCCCGGGACCCGACAAGTGGCCTCGGGGTAATTTCCTGCCATCTACCGTATCTTGCACTAAATGTCGGTAGCTGTCTCTGGCAGTAGCTTCTTAGCCTCCGTCCCGCTGCCCTGCCCACGCCGCAAGCTAGACGTAGTGGTTGATGATGGTAGGGGCAGCAGGGGTTGTCTCGTCGCTGTGTTTATTGGTCCACAGCCTCTGCCATTCTGCGCTCGTCTTTACTGTGATGTGACTGGACGCAACGCCTCCTGGCAGAGGCGTGCTCCACGTCACCACGTCTTAGGAAGGCACGGGTCTTTAATGTCGCGCCTTGGGAAGGCGCGGGTCTTTACTTCCGCTGCCTACCGCGCCGGGGCAGGTAGCGCGGCTCTGCTGGCCACGTGGTGCGTTTGGAGCTCTCCTTTGAGGAGAGGGGAGGTCCGGCCCCGCTCGAGATGTGGAGCCTTCGGAGCTCACCCCCACGGAGGGGGGACGTCTGGCTCTACTGGCCACGTGGCGGGCCCGGAGCTCTCCTCTGAGGAGAGGGGGAGCTCCGGCCCCGCTGGACACGTGGCGGGCCCGGAGCTCTCCTTTGAGGAGAGGGGGAGCTCCGGCCCCGCTGGACACATGGAGCCTTCGGAGCTCACCCCCGCGGAGGGGGGAGGTCCGGCTCCGCCTGGCCACGTGGCTGGCCCGGAGCTCTCCTCTGAGGAGAGGGGGAGCTCCGGCCCGGCTGGACACGTGGCGCCCTCGGAGCTCGCCCCTGCGGAAGGGGCGAGGTCCTTAGGCAGTTTTGTCCTGTGCGCGGGGTACCCGATATTGAGGGTACCGACAATACCAGAAATTTTGTGACAATTTCGAATTTGAGTGGTATATTTATGGTACTCGAGGTATACAAAGATGTTCAAAATAGTAATGTAAAATTTGTAAAGTGTTTTAAAAGTAGGGTATGATATTATTTACCATCTTATAAAATTTGAATTGAAAATACAACTCTTATGACATCACGAGGAGAAATAAAAAATAGTACAGAGAAGTAACATAAGACAAACTTTTTATTAGGGTGGATTAGCTAAATGTACAAACTTAATCGGTAAGTCTAATAAAATAGACTTTTTTGTTTATAAACTCAACTAGGATGACAATGTGATGATAGTTGTTCTGACTAGTGTTTAAAAAAACGGCGTATAGGCGCCGTGATGTTGAGGGTTGCCTGAACGCTATGTTTTCATAAAAGAGTTCACTATTAAGAGGTTGAATAGTTAAACATTAGAAATCTTTTTTTTTTACGTTTCTTGTCACTTTGTTGCGTTTTTTCCGCTTTTGTCGCCAACCTCATTGATTGAAGCATTAATTGTTCTCAAATTTAAAAAATTAAATCATGTAATAAAATATACATAGAATTGACTTCGCTTTCTATGAAATGGCTAGTAACAGTTAGGCCGTAGGCACTAGACGAAGTTTTTTCGCTCGCTTTTTAAACATTATTTCTGACACAGATCTACCAGTTGATAGACATCCCGTTTCTATATATAAAGAGATCTAATGCGGGTGTATAACAAATAATACTTGTTGGATGCTAAATTTGTCTTGTTTTAATCTTCTGAAATACGTTTTGAGACAGTATGTTTAGTGCATTACAGAAATGTTTTGTTCAATTTTCTAAAATCTTGGAAAGTACCGTCTACTATACGATGTGGCAAGACATTGAGATTTGTTATCTATTTGGTACTTATAATGCATGTTCATAATAAGCACCCATCGTTGTAAAGAAATTAGGGAATCTAATTCAATGTCTAAACAAAATTCATAATTTAATTCTTGTAGATAATGATACCATGACACCCGGCAAAATAAATTTGATTTGAATTAGATTCTGCCCAATTAATTCATACTTACGCAGTTTGTTGATCCTAGACCTAAGACCCTGTAATCGTTTCGGCAAATCCGTCATCCGTGGCTCAGTCCCCGTATCCCTCACGGAAGAAAGCCACCTTGGTTAGCAATCTCCCGCAGATCCGGCGACATTAGCCGCCGCCCCCTTCCCGATTCGCCGCAGATCCAGATGGGTCCGGGGAAGCGCCCCACCACCGACGTCGTGGCCGGGGCGCCGTACCTCCCGGTGGAGCTCATCCCGGACATCGCGCGGCACCTGACTAGCCTCCAGGACTTCTTCGCCCTCCGTGCCGCCTGCCGCGCCTACCGCGCCGCGCTACCCCTCTCCCGTGCCGTCCTCGCCGCGCAGCCGCCGCACCTCCTGGTGCCCCACCACCAATCCCCCTCCCTGGCGCTCTTCCACCTCCCGGGCCGCCGCCTCCTCCGCTTCCGCGACTCCGGCACGGTTCTCGCCTCCGACGGTGCCCGCGTCGCCACCTTCGACCACAACGTCCGCGAGCTCACCGTTACCCACCTCCTCTCCGGCGAGCGGGTGCGCATCCCCGACGCCCCGGTCCTCTTCTCCCACGCCGTCCTCACTGGCGACCTCGTCCTCCTCATCGCCCCAGGGTGGGTCCACTACTGCCGCCTCGGGGACGGCAGGTGGCGGGAGGCGTGCTGCCGGCTCGGGGCCTACTTCGACGGCGTGCACATGATGGTCGACATGCGCTCTGTCAATGGCGTCATCTATGCGCTCCTCAACACGTGCCAGCTCGCCGTGGCGGAGCTGATGGACAACAAGGTCAAGTTGGTGCTGCTAGGAGGCGAAGTAGATGAGTGTGTTAGGGATGCTTGGATGGAGAGCAGAGATTTCACGCTGGGGGAGTGTGCTGGTGAGCCGCTGCTCATCTTCAAGTCAAAGGCTTCCGACAAGCTGGCCTACAAGGTTTTCCGTTGGTCATCTTTGGAGGGTAGGTGGTTGAGGGCAATGAGCCTAGGAGGGCGAACACTTTTCATGTCCAGAAATGGCTTTGATGCGTGGCTTGCTCCAGATTCACCGGGAGTTCGTCAGGATTGTATATACGAGGCGCTACCAAGGGCTGCAGGTTGGTGTGTCTACTCTTTAGATGATGGCACTTGTGAACATGTCAGTATTGAGTACCAAGATGCACCAGAAACAGATATCGCAAGAACACAGGTTTGGGTGCTCCCGAGCTTGTTCTGATACTGCCTATGATGATCTAATTCTGAAGATGTATGAAACCATGTGAAGGTATGGGTCCTCATTTGCATTATTTTCAGCTGAAATCTTCACAACTAGAACACATTTATGTATCACTTCTATCATTACAGTTAAGTATTGTCCTGGTTTATGGTGTAAATGGTGTTCCAAGACAATAAACTGAATGGGTGTTTTACTTGTTGTAGTGTCAAGGGAAAAACAAATTGCGATAGAAGTTAATTGTGTGCATCCAAACAAGAAAAACAAGTAGATAAGAGTTCATAACATTCTGTAATCTCGGTGGTGGCCCATGTACAAATCATCTGTAGTGGTATGTTATGCAATAAATAATGATGAAATATGAAACATCTGATGAGGAATGATCAGCCTGTCAAGTCTGTTTCATAGGAAATGTACTAACAACGTTCCGAAAGGCGGTACGACGCAGGCGCCTAGGCGCGCTTCAACGTTCTGCGCTGGCCGCCCGCCTCGGTGGGTAGGCGGTTGCGAAGCGGGAAGGGGGCATCGAGGAAAAAAAGCGGGAGGGGTAGGGACAAATATCCTTGCAGGGCGGAGCTGGGCCGGGTTGCATGGGTGGGCTGCGGGAAAGGCTATGTAGATATTTAAATGGGGCCGTCCTAAATTAGTCCAACGGAGCAGATTTTTTTTTACTTCTGTATTACTGCTATAGTACAAAAGTGCAAAACACTTAGACGCCACCTAGAAATGCCTAGACTCTAGGCGGAGAGTCACTGCAGACGGGCCAGTGCTGAAGCGCGCCTAGGCGTCGGCCTTGCAGCGCCTTTTGTAACGCTGATGAGCATTTAAGTTGGTGTCAATCACTGATATTTTCTATCTCCGTTTCTTCCCTGTTTGCTGCTTTGAAGCTATTGCATTATGTGCAAATGTTGTGTAAACAAAGTTGTAGTATACTTAAAAACACTAGTATTTCTGGAAATCGTGGATCATACAGAAAACCACATGTGCAAGTCTTTCTGTGGCTGGAGATTCGTAACTGGTGTTGGACGGCATATAGACTTGTACGGAGGGGACTCACATCTAGATAAGTGTCCCTTGTGCGATCAAGAGGAAGAGATGATCTTAGCTTATGCGCACGATATTGCATGTTAGTTATGGCACAGATTGTTATCACCTCTTGATCTACAAGGTGCTGTCCCTCGATGCATGAGCACTCAATGGCACAATGGTAGGGCAAAAAAAGGCGAAGAGCTAAGAAAGAGCATAAAAAGGGGTTCACTCTGTCATCATTCTTGTTGCCTTGACTCATATGGAAACATTGTAACGCATGTGTCTGATGGAGCTACTCCTACTGACGACTTCATGCGAACCTTTAGAGATGAGCTCAACTTGTGGTGCATAGCTGGAGCAAAGAAGCTACAAAGACTAGGACTAGGTCGTGTGGCTTACCTTGGTTATTCAGCCTTGGCTGGGTTGTTGTGTTTTGTATCAAGGGTGATATGACTGTATTAGGTCACCACCACATGTTTTTCACACAACTCTCCTGCGTGCATAGAAAATCACATCCATGTTGGTGCATAGATAAGGAAGTCAGGATATGCTTGGTGCACAATAGTGTTGCCTAATGACCTTTAACAAATAATAGCACGAGTCTGTTAGGTTTTTATTCAAACATATAGTATCTGTAAATTGACGTTTGCTTTTCTACTACATTTTATCACGTTTCTACACTTCCACGTTATAATTGAATCTGTCACCTCTATGTTTGAAATGGTGATCTAGGAGCCGTAAATGCAAGAGCTGTTGTTTGATTTCAACATTTTTCCCTCGCATTGTTGTCTAAAGCATGGAATCACATTGTTGTCTAAAAAATTTTAGAGAAGAGGGGTCAGCCCTTACCTTCTCTAAAGAAAACATCTCTATTCACGAACGTAAGTCTGGACGTGCACGGTCATTCATCCACCGGGAGGAGCACTTATTAAGAGCTGTGAATCCGCCTCGATCAAAGTGGGCGAGGGTCAAATTTCAGTTATTCCAGTTATTCCCTTAAAAAAGAATGTACCTTTATTTTTGACACGTAAGTGCCGTGATATCAGCAAGTGGGAATATGGTAGAAAGTATATTGCCTTTTAGGTGTTCTCACGTAGTGTTTTTTTTATGATGAAAGCACTACATGAGAAACATCTAATAGATGATGACTCGTGTCGTTAAAATACGTGACACACAAATTTGTGTCCTTTTTTGATGTAAAAGATGACGAACCATAACTTAAGACACGTCATCTTTTATCGTAAATGGGCAACACATCTTTGCTATGGTGCATTGCCATTTACAATAAATTAAATAGGTGATGCACGACAATAAAAATGCACAACCTAATATGTGACAATAAAGACACATTACCTTTTACTTGTCCATAACAAATAATTGTGCTTGTCGTTGTTGTGCCACATATAAGTGTGACCTGAAACAACATCAAAACATCATGATCCCTTCAATACTGTAATTAAGAACTTAATATTATATTTCTGAATTGATCCACATAGGTCATCTTTTGTGAGTGTTACCTCCTTCCGTCGCCCTTTCCAAAGGCTAATCAACACGCCACGGGGTTATCCTTCTCAGGCTGCAAGTCCACATGCTGACTTGGAACAGTCTCAATGTATGCATAAAGATCTCAGAATATTCCAATACAGGCCAGGAGCCCAGATAGCTAGCTTATCCACACCGGCTAATCGGTGAACTTCGGAAGAAGCTATGTGCTGGGCGGAAAAAGTGGAGAAAACAACTGTGGTTTCAGTGAATATTTGTTGAAAACCTATGTTTTTTGGTGTCGCCTAGACGTTATGAGGGTGATGAGTCATTAGGAGACGTCACATAGTTTTAGTTACACCATAACCTTAGACATTGTTCAATTATCTTCAAGACGTTGTAAGCAGGTGGTCGTCACAATGCCATAAAAACATAATCAAAACTTCCTGTCGTTGAGAATCTTGGTACGGTTTAGTCACAGAATACCACAGTGTGGCAGTGGCGAAGCCAGGTTAGGCTCCCCTAGTGGCTAGTGCACTGGCACTAGGGTAGGGAAAATAATTGGCACCACAGAGGTTATAGGAACCTGCTATTTACTTGAAAATTATGTATAAATTGCATGTTGGCACCACCATAAATGTAGTCTAGCTTCGCTACTGACAGTACCAATGAAGCCATCCGTGAGTGCAAAAATGTTACAGTAATGTTGATTGGCTCTACTAACCGCGGATGTGATAGTGATTGGATAACTTGTACAACTTCAGATTCCAATACATTTGCAAACAACTGAACACACTTGCTGCCTACAAGCTCTGAAATATTTATTTTATTGTATCTCCATATATTTTATTAAGATCTTTGAGTGTTCTCTGATACCACTTTGTATATTTACAAGGACCGTAGAAAATCTCTGATTTATTACAACTGTAGTTGGGGCTATAAGTGTAATTGTGACCAATGCTTGGCGTGGAGTTTAATAAGCCAAACTTCGGGTTTGTTATCAATTATTACAGCCAGATGAACATCACTGTATAAAGTAACAGAAAACCAATCCAATTTGTCAAGTTTTCAGCCTATTATCTACTTTTCTTAAAACATTGATATAAGAACTACAATAGCAAAATCTTATGTTCTCTGATGAGAAAATCAGGAAGTAAAAAGGCGCAAAGGACCAGCTTCCTTAACATGTTTTTTTCTTAAACAAGACTTAAGGCAAATAAAAGATTGCCTGGTGGCAACTGTAAATATCATCAAGTTTCTTCATAACATAATTCACCGCATCTGCTGATGAAACCACGAAATTGGAGTCCCACCGAGCTTGCGTTGGAAGACAAGGAAGTCATGCCCATTCTCATTCATCCAGGGCACTACACACGAATTATAATTTTGATACCACCTAGCTAGCACATATCAAAGGACCCTAAAAAGCTTATATAGTAATCAGATCATTAACATACTTGAACATCAAAACACACAAAAGAACCATATGAGCACAGTCATCAGTGGACAAGAGAATGCAAACATCTCTTTCAAAGGATTAAGGTTCAGAGCGCAATCCTTACAGTGAGAATATCCACGTGCATCCAGTACAGTTGAACAAGGTTGCATTGTGTTTCAACCCAAATCTAAGTAAAATGACTGCATTTCTCAAGGCTAGATATCTTCGGACATATTCCTCAGGAAGCATCCTGATCTGCTTGAACACCTCTGGATCAGCATACCGCAACTTTGTCCTAGGATCCACATAGGGTGCCTGCAAGGAGTCATTTAGTTCACTAGCCAAAGAGCATCAGTGATAGATACCAAAAAGATACCATCAAAACAAATAACTACTCCATTGCCTGCTCTAAATTTTTCTGTTTTCATTCGTGCCGTACCGTGCACTTTACTAGAACTGAGCATAGCCTGTTAACCAAACGAGAATAGACTACTAGCCTAAGCCAGCTGATGATGTACAATGCAAAGAACAAGGAATTGAAGTGAAGTTTATACATGATGTCAGCTATGTATTTCCAATACACAGGTAACTAACATCATGGAACATAGACACTCACAATTATGTTGAACAAATACAACAGTCAGTGCTAAAATGTCAGGATCCAGATTGCAAAATTAAATTTAGTACATCTGGAATAATACTATGTTATGTTACCAGATATTGCATAATCCATCTGGTTAATGAAGGTTGTTTAGGTCTATCTGAGTTCTACAAAATGGGCATTCATATACTGAGAACATGGACAGCCAAAACAGTATTTAAAATGAAATCATCAACCAAAGATAAAAAAAATTTACGTACTTGGTAATTGATAAAAACTACAGAGTATGATTCAGTTGTACAACATATCAGATTTAATTTATAATTAATATGACAGAAGGCAAGATATAACACTAACAGATAAAAATGAGAGATTATTGGATAACATTTGCTTAGCCATCATAATGAAACAAATACTGCATAAAATCTTTGACACAAAGACATTCATTCAAAGGGTTTAGTAAGAAGATTCAAATATCACCTTGTACAATCAGGTGCATCAAAGACAAATGGAACTAAACACATTGCAATTCTAATTGAACATTAGATGCAAACTGACAGTTAAATTAGTTTATGATCTAGGGGATCTCATGTCCATGTAGCGCAAATATTATTACTACAAAGTGTTGCAATTGTTTCAAAAAATCTACAAAATGTTGTTAGGACAACATTTTTATTATGAAAATGAAATAAATTGTTCTCCTAAAAACCAGAGGGAGTAATACACGTAAACTTGAGTAAATTTGTACAATGTAGCTTCAAAGTTCATCTTTGATTCAAGATTGAAAAAAGACAAGGGCTATTTCTTCCTAATGTCTTGGGGTAGCATATTGACATAAATGCATATCCAGTTTCATGGCCAAACTCAAGTTCATGTGTGAGATGTATTCTCTTAGCCTGCAGGGAGTAGGGCGTGTTGCAATTCCGGTGCTGATCTCACTGAAACTGCTGCTGGTCTTGCTGAATAAACCGATCTGCAGTAGCAGATCAATTTGTCTTCTTTGAAGACAGACCAGAATTCTTCAGCTGAGAACAGGAACATGCTTTAGAGGTGATCACATTCTGCAACAGGGGAAGAACAGTTTTGTCCTGGGCGAACAGAACAGAGAGAGACGGAGGAGAGCTTGGCGCAGAGAGAACAAGAGAGATCGGTTCTGTTCTTGGGAGAACAGAACATGGGAGAGAAAGGAAGCCGCCGGCTAGGGTTTGGAGGCGGCTAGGATCTCAGGCGCAGGTGTTTTGTGAATTATTTCTGAATTGGATTGATATGAGAGTGGAGTGTTGGCTTCATTATATAGCCCCATTCAAGGATGTGCCCATTGGCTTCAGCCCCGTGAGGACGGAGGCTCTGGCTCAAGAGGTGGTCGAGGCGATCCCGACGCTCAAGTCCATCGGCGCCAAGCTGGAGAGGCTGGAAGCCGTGGTCGCCGACGAGCTCGAGGTTGAGCGAAGGGGCTTGGCGAAGGAAGTCGCCATGCACGTGCTGACGTGCTTTCGGAGCTGGGACTCCTCCGTCTCTCTGGAGCCGGTGGTTCGGGGCCCCGTCGCCGAGCAGGAGGAGGTCGCCAGGGCCAGAGTCGGAGACGTCGCCGCCCTCGTCGTGCCTAGGTTCCAGCGGGAGGCCGGGGACTCCTAGGCGCTTGCCACGTGGCGGGCCCGGAGCTCTCCTCTGAGGAGAGGTGAGGTCCGGCCCCGCTGGACACGTGGAGCCTTCGGAGCTCACCCCCACGGAGGGGGGAGGTTCAGCTCTGCTGGCCACGTGGTGGGCCCGGAGCTCTCCTCTGAGGAGAGGGGGAGCTCCGGCCCCGCCGCACACGTGGAGCCTTCGGAGCTCACCCCCGCGGAGGCGGGGAGGTCCGACTCTGCTTGCCACGTGGCGGGCCCGGAGCTCTCCTCTGAGGAGAGGGGGAGCTCCGGCCCTGCTGGACACGTGGAGCCTTCGGAGCTCACCCCCGCGGAGGGGGGAGGTCCGGCTCCGCCTGGCTGGCCCGGAGCTCTCCTCTGAGGAGAGGGGGAGCTCCGGCCTGGCTGGATACGTGGCGTCTTCGGAGCTCGTCCCTGCGGAAGGGGCGAGGTCCTTAGGCGGTTTTGTCCTGTGCGCGGGGTACCCGGTATTGAGAGTACCAACAATACCAGAAATTTTGTGACAATTTCGAATTTGAGTGGTACATTTATGGTACTCGAGGTATACAAAGATGTTCAAAATAGTAATGTAAAATTTGTAAAGTATTTTAAAAGTAGGGTCTGATATTATTTACTATCTTATAGAATTTGAATTGAAAATACAACTCTTATGACATCACGAGAAGAAATAAAAAATAGTACAGAGAAGTAACATAAGACAAACTTTTTATTAGGGTGTGTCGGTACCTGCGATATGGGGTACCCTCGCGCACAGGGGAAAATTCCTAAGGAACTCGCCCTTCTCCGCAGGGAGAGCTCCGAAGGCGCCACGCGTCCGGCGGGACCGGACCTCCCTCTCCTCAGAGGAGAGGTCCGGGCCCGCCACGTGGCATACAGAAGTCGGACCTCCCCCTCCGCGGGCGAGGGGTCCGAAGGTGCCACGTATCCGGCGGGGCCGGACCTCCCTCTCCTCAGAGGGGAGCTCCGGGCCCGCCACATGGCCGACAGAAGCCGGACCTCCCCCTCCGCGGGCGAGGGGTCCGAAGGTGCCACGTATCCGGCGGGGCCGGACCTCCCTCTCCTCAGAGGGGAGCTCCGGGCCCGCCACGTGGCCGACAGAAGCCGAACCTCCCCCTCCGCGGGGAGAGGTCCGGAGGCTCCACGTGCCCTGCGGGCCGGGCCCTCCTCTCCTCTGAGAAGGGCTCCGGGCCCGCCACATGGCAGCAGAACGGCGCTGCCTGCCCCCGAGCGATAGGCAGCGGGCGTAAAGACGCCCCATACCTTGCCCGTACAAGGTATTCAAGGCCCGCGTCTTCCCAAGATGCGGAGACGCGGAGCACGCCTCTGTCAGTTGCCGTTGCGCCCAGTCGCATCACAGACTGGCGCGCGGTGTCAGAACCTGCCAGCCAATAAACACCGCGACAAGACATCCCATGCCGCCTGCGCCGTCATCAACCACTATGACTAGCATGCGGCATGGGCAGGGCGGCAAGACGGAGACTCGGAAGCCTTCGCCAGAGACAACTACCGGCATAACTGCAGATACGGTTGTCGAAGTGTTCAGTCGACACTTCCCCCGGGCCTGCACTGGGCAGCCCGCGGAGGTTCTTTTTTCGGTGGGGCTAGTCTCTAGCGGAGAGCTTGCACAGATGGACGAGTTAGTAAGAGCTTGACACGGCGAATTTTACGTGGTTCAGGCCGCCGGAGCGTAAAACCCTACGTCCACGGTGAGCTACGGAGCTCGCTGTATTTCTTGCTGCTCGGGGCCGGAGGCCTGAGCTTGGGGTGAGTTACAGCTTGAGAGTGTATGGCTAGCGTATGAGTTGCAAAGTGCGAACCCTTGCTATCGACGCCTACCCGAGCCTTTTATAGTCCAAGACTCGGGCGACTTACAAGGGGAGCCGGGACCCGACAGGTGGTCCCAGGAAGATTGTCTATCTGCAGTTATGCCGGTAGTTGTCTCTGGTCGAAGGCTTCTGAGTCTTCATCTTGCCGCCCTGCCCATGCCGCATGCTAGTCGTAGTGGTTGATGACGGCGCAGCGGCATGGGATGTCTTGTCGCGGTGTTTATTAGCTGGTAGGTTCTGACACAGCGCGCCAGTCTGTGATGCGACTGGGCGCAACGGCACCTGACAGAAGCGTGCTCCGCGTCTCCGCGTCTTGGGAAGACGCGGGCCTTGAATACCTTGTACGGGCAAGGTATGGGGCGTCTTTACGCCCGCTGCCTTTCTCTTGGGGGCAGGCAGCACCGTTCTTCTGGCCACGCGGCGGGCCCGGAGCTCTCCTTTGAGGAGAGGGAGGTCCGGCCCCGCTGGACGCGTGGCGCCTTCGGGCCTCTCCCCGCGGAGGGGGAGGCTCGGCTTCTGTCGACCACGCGGCGGACCCGGAGCTCTCCTCTGAGGGGAGGGAGGTCCGGCCCCGCTGGACACGTGGCGCCTTCGGACCTCTCTCCCGCGGAGGGGGAGGTCCGGCTTCTATATGCCACGTGGCGGGCCCGGAGCTCTCCTCTGAGGAGAGGGAGGTCCGGCCCTGCCGGACGTGTGGCGCCTTCGGAGCTCTCCCTGCGGAGAAGGGTGAGTTCCTTAGGCATTTCTTCCTGTGCGTGGGGGTACCCCATATCCCAGGTACCGACAGTGGCCCCCGGGCCCATCTCGGGGGAGATAGCGAGCCCGAGGTGGGACCTCCGTCTCTTCCGATCCGCGCACTTTCTCTAAGTCCCGAATTGACCGCTGCTGGAGCACGAACGGCCGCGGGATCGTGGGAGCGTGCGCTCACTTGATGGTTGCTTTTACTGCGGCGGTTCCCAAGACTACCACTTCTGCACGTTGCGGCTCTTCCTTCGGGAACCGCCGAAGTGCCTTGACGGCTTGTCTTCTGGGGCGTCTGACTCCTTGACCCACCGCTTTTGTTGGGCGGCTTGGGTCCACCTTTCATCAGCGCCCGGTCTCGGAGCCAACGAGGTCGCCGATGCGATGTTTCCGGAGGTTTTCGAATTACCTCGAACCATCCCTGGAAAGTTTTAAAAGGGGATCTCACCCGCATCGTTGCTTCCCTTCGCATTGCGCTTGTACTTCCCTTGAACTCTTGCGCCCCGGCTTTCCTTGCCCCTGCGCCCTCTTTCGCCATGGCTTCCAACTTGCTCCTGACGCGCCTCGTTCGTTCTTCCGAGCTCGGGCCAGTGCGCAGGCTGCTAGGCTGGCGCTCAGAAGAGCAGAAACATCGGCTTCGCCGAGGATCTCTCCCCCTGGTCCTGGAAAAGGGGGAGATAGTCTTCTTCACCGCTTATGCTCTGGCGGGGTTCGCTCCGCCGATTTCTTCCTTCTTTGTCACCCTGCTGGAGACATATGGTCTCCAGCTCCACCATCTTTCCCCCAACTCCTTCGCAATGGCTGCTGTTTTTGTCCACTTCTGCGAGATGTTCGTGGGGGTGCATGCCTCCGTGACGCTCTTCCGCCACTTCTTTGTGCTGCGGACGACTGGGCGCGGTTCAAAGACTCAGATGGGGGCATACTACTTCCAGCATCGCTGCAAGGACCCCAAGGTCTCAGGATACCTTCTGCCCTTCAGCGCATCAAGGTGGGAAAATTGGAGGGAGAGTTGGGTGGTAGTGCAGACCGACGAGCACGATCGCCTACAACTCCCAACCGCCAGCCCAACCACCGATCGCCGCTTCTGGGAGGAGATCCCTGAGCTGGAGCAGGAGTACTCCCCGGTCTTGGAGCGGATCCGGTTCTTGGCCGACGCGGGGCTGACGTCTCTAATGGTGCTGATGGACTTTATGTCGCGCCGTATTGCACCCTTGCAGCAGCGTAGCCGCCCAGCGTGGTACTACACCGGCGAGCAGGACTGTACCAGGCTGGAGAGGGGCCCCGACTCTGACCCTTCCGACCAGGAGCTGAACGAGATGGTGAGCAAGGTGAGCGGTGACTACATTCCCAGTGGCGACCCCACCCTTCCGCCCTCTGCCACCCCCCTCTTCTTGGAGCCTCAGAGGAGGTCAGAGCTCCTGCGAAAGATGCTGAACCTAGACGACATCGGGATCGCCGTCCGGCAGGTCGGGGATGCCTTCCGTGGTATCACCATTCCAGTAGCCGAGCACTCCGGGTCAGGGCATGAGGCATCCGCTGCTGTCAAACCCTCCCCCAGAGCCGACGAAAGCCAAGCCGCCGACAAAGGGAAAGGAAAGGAGCCGGCCCCCGGGCATCTAGAGAAGAAACGCGCCCGGTCTCCTCCGAGGGCACCGCCTGTGCCGAGTCAGGGTGCCGGAGCTACTTTGCTCCCATATCCCGGGGGTGCTGGTCCATCGGGTGGCGACCCGAAGAGGCCCCGAGTGTCCCTCCCCGACGGGCCTCTCCCCAGACAGCGGCCGTCCGAATCAGCCCAAGTACCTCGCCATCCTCCCTCAAGCGGAGGGGCTCCCAGGACGGATGTCGGTGGGGCGACGCCGGCGAGTGTGTCGGACATCCAGGTGTCCCATTCTGCGACCGTTCCAGCCGCTGGTCCCGGCGGTTCAGCTATAGCCCAGAGGCCAGTGCTGCAAGCCCGTTGGAGCGCTCATGCCGCCCAGTAAGTGTTGCTCTTTCTGGCTTGTAGGAGCAGAGTTCTTGTCTCTTCTCTTATTCTGAGGGCTTCCTCTTCTTGCAGGGACCGACCAGCTGCCGGGGGCGGCCCTCTTATCCGGCCGCCTTCAACCGACGGAAGCTCCGCGCCCCAGCACCTGGGGACCGTGGTGGCTCCTATGGCCCCCAAATCGACTAGGGCACCCTCTGCGCCAGCGGGTTCACTCTCCGCGGCGGCCGCGTCTGCTCCTACCCGCCCTCCTTCACCAGTCCCAGAAGTCCGGTCTTGAGACCGGGAGGGCTGCTGTAGGTGCGCCTGCTGGCCCCCTGGCCTCCTTAGGACAGCGCCCCGCCCTGGCTGTTGAGGCGCCGGCGCCTCCGCCGGTCTTAGACTCATCAGGGGGGTCCAGCGACGCAACTCCTGTCCCCCCTGCTCCGGCGCCCGTGTGGGATGCCCTGGGGCGTGTCCAGACCAGTGCCCGGCAGCTCCAATCTGCCTTTGAGCAGGAGCGGAGGGCATTGGCCGGCGAGAGGGAACGCCTTCTCAGCTGGCAGCAGCGGGCTGGGGAGGCTAAGGCGGACCTTGACTCGAGGCAGTCAAGGCTCGAGGCCATGAGTGCTCTGCTTGGCACTCAGAAGAAGGCCATTAGCCGCTTGGAGTCAGAGGCCCAGCGGGTTCGTGCCACCTACCGCGAGGCTCTGGCCCAAGCTGAAGCCAAAGCCAAGGAGCGTTCCACCGCCGCGGAGGAGTTGCAGCTGCAGGTAGCCCGTCGAGAGCGCGCCGTCGCTGATCGGGAACATGCCGCTGCGGCCGAGGAGGAGAAGACCACCGCCCGGCTGAGGGCCAAGGTGGAGGAGCTAAGGGCTCGGTCCGAGGAGCTGGAGCTCCGTGATTCGGCTGTCGCCGCGAGGGAGGAGCAGTTCTCCAAGGAGCGCCAGGCGGCGATGGATCGCAAGCTGGCGGCTCGTCAAGAGGTGGAGAAGCTCCAGTCCTTGCGGACTGCCGAGGCCCAGGCAGTCTGGTGCTTCATTGCCAAGGCGGGGTCCGCCTTGGCTCCTCTTGGTTTCAGGCCTGTGCAGGTGGAGGCTCCGGCGCGGCCGATGTCCAAAGTGATCCCGGCCCTTGAGTCTATCGGCGACGAGCTAGGTCAGCTCGAATCAGTGATCGCCGACGAGCTGGAAGCGGAAGGTCGGGGCCTTGCGAAGGAGGTTGCTATGCACGTTCTGTCGTGCTTCCTTAGCCGAGACCCTTCCTTTTCTCTAGGGCCGGTTCGTCTAGGGCCCGTCGCCGATCGGGAGGAAGCTGCTAGGGCCGAAGTCGAGGACTTAGCTGTCCTCGTGGCCTCTAGGTTTCATCGGGAGTCCGGGGACTCTTAGGCATCTGCCCCCGTGGCCACAAGGCCTTGTACTTCCTTTTTTATTTTTGTTGAGTCTGTAGCCCAGCTCGTGGAGCCTTCATATGGACAGACTCATGTTTCTTTTTGTGTCTGCATGTCCCAGTCTTCTTCTTGGCTTTTCCTGGCCGAGTCCTTAGCTCCGCAAGGACTCGGAGGCCTTGACCAATCTCGAAGCTCTGCATAGACACTGTCGAAGTGTGCGATCGACACTTCCCCCGGGCCTGCACTGGGCAGCCCGCGGAGGTTCTTTTTTCGGAGGGGCTAGTTCCTAGCAGAGAGCTTGCGCGAATGGACGAGTTAGTGAGAGCTTGACACGGGAAGTTTTACGTGGTTCAGGCCGCCGGAGCGTAAAACCCTACGTCCACGGCGAGCTATGGAGCTCGCTGTATTGCTTGCTGCTCAGGGCCGGGGGCCTGAGCTTGGGGGTGAGTTACAGCTTGAGAGTGTATGGCTAGCGTATGAGTTGCAGAATGCGAACCCTTGCTATCGACGCCTACCCGAGCCTTTTATAGTCCAAGGCTCGGGCGGCTTACAAGGGAAGCCTGGACCCGACAGGTGGTCCCGGGGAGATTGTCTATTATCTACCGTATCTGTAGTTATGCCGGTGGTTGCCTCCGGTCGAAGGCTTCTGAGTCTTCCTTTTGCCGCCCTGCCCATGCCATGCGCTAGTCGTAGTGGTTGATGACGGCGCAGGCGGCATGGGATGTCTTGTCGTGGCGTTTATTACCTGTCAGGTTCTGACACCGCGCGCTAGTCTGTGATGCGACTGGGCGCAACGGCACCTGACAGACGCGTGCTCCGCGTCTCCGCGTCTTGGGAAGACGCGGGCCTTGAATACCTTGTACGGGCAAGGTGAGGGGCGCCTTTACGCCCGCTGCCTACCGCCCGGGGGCAGGCAGCACCGTTCCTCCAGCCACGTGGCAGGTCCGGAGCTCTTCTCTGAGGAGAGGGAGGTCCGGCCCCGCTGGACGCGTGGCGCCTTCGGACCTCTCTCCCGCGGAGGGGGAGGTCCGGCTTCTGCATGCCACGTGGCAGGCCCGGAGCTCACCTCTGAGGAGAGGGAGGTCCGGCCTCGCTGGACGCGTGGCGTCTTCGGACCTCTCTCCCACGGAGGGGGAGGTTCGGCTTCTGTATGCCACGTGTTGGGCCCGGAGCTCTCCTCTGAGGAGAGGGAGGTCCGGCCCCGCCAGACGCGTGGCGCCTTCGGAGCTCTCCCTGCGGAGAAGGGCGAGCACCTTAGGCATTTTACCCTGTGCGCGGGGGTACCCCATATCTCAGGTACCGACAGTGGCCCCCGGGCCCATCTCGGGGGAGATAGCGAGCCCGAGGTGGGACCTCCGTCTCTTCCGATCCGCGCACTTTCTCTAAGTCCTGACATGACCGCTGCCGGAGCACGAACGGCTGCGGGGTCGTGAGAGCGTGCGCCCACTTGATGATTGCTCTTACTGCGGGGGCGGGAGCCCCGGCCATGTTGAGCACGCAGGGCTTTCGGAGCTCTTCCACCGCGGGGGGAGGTCCGTCTTCCGTCTGCCACGTGGCGAGCCCGGAGCCCCTCTCAAGGAAGGGGAGAGTTCCGGGCCTGCTGGACTCGTGGGACCCTTGGGTCCCGCCCCCTCTAGCCCTGGGTCGAAGTAGTTGGTAGCTCCTTTCCCCCTACTTCACGCAGTCCCCGTTGCCGCAACCTGGAAGTCCTGCACACAGGTAGAGGAAACGTAATTCTCCTTGGGGGCTCCCCCTCCCTTGTTTTACAGTCTTATTTGACTTACAGCCCCCAACCATACGCTTGATGCTTGGGGGTTTGTAGAGAGGGGGAGCTGAGCACACGGCAGCCATGTACTGCAAGGGTGATAAAAAAATAACTCAATTCACAATCCAAATGAGTACAAGGAAAGAGCAAAGTATGGTAGACTTCTTTTCGCACAACCTTCCATAGGAGGAAGGCAGGCTAAACATGGAGGCCACGACCCACCCCATTAAGAGGGGAAGCAAGACTCTACGCGCTTGGAGTCGGAACCAGGCAAAGCTGAACGTAGTCCTGGACCGTCCCCTGGGGTTTAGCTGCTCCTGGACTCTATGGGGTTCATTACGAAAAGAAAGTACTGACCTATTTTTGCTCTTAGGGGTAGAACTTACGGAAGTGCTCTATGTTCCAAGGATTCGGGAGCAGGTCCCCATCCTCGGTGGAAAGGCGCACACACCCGGGGCGGCATACTTTCGTGACTCGGAAGGGGCCTTCCCAACTAGGGGAGAGTTTGTGGGCCCCTTCGCGAGAAAGTATGCGCCGCAACACCAGATCACCTTCCTGCAGCTCCCGGGCACGCACAGACCTCTGGTGGTAGCGCCGAAGCGCCTATCTGTACTGCGCGTTACGGAGTGCCGCATGTAATCGGACCTCGTCGACGAGGTCGATTTCTCCACGCCGGAGGTTGTCCTGCGCAGCTTCGTCGTAAGCCCGGACACGGTGAGACTTCATGGTGATTTCTGGAGGAAGTACAGCTTCGGCCCCGTACACCATGAAGAAGGGTGTCTCCCCGGTGGCCCGGCTCTGGGATGTCCGGTTAGCCCATAGCATGCTCGGAAGTTCATCTACCCAATTGGCACCATGTTTCTTCAGGCTGGCGAAGGTACGAGTCTTGAGGCCCCGGAGAATCTCCGCATTGGCCCTCTCGACTTGCCCATTGCTCTTCGGGTGAGCGACCGAGGCATAGCATACGTGAATGCCAAGGTCCTCGCAGTAGTCTTGAAATGCTGCGCTGGTGAACTGGGTCCCATTGTCAGTGATAATCCTGTTTGGGACCCCGAACCGGCAGACAATGGATCTGATGAATTTTACTGCTGATTGTTTATTAATGGTGACAACTGGTGTAGCTTCCGGCCACTTGGTGAACTTGTTGATGGCGACATAGAGGTACCGGAACCCCCCGACGGCTCTGGGGAATGGCCCCAGGATGTCCAGCCCCCACACGGCAAACGGCCACGAGGGCGGGATCATCGGTACCGCCTGAGCCGGTGTATGGATCTGCTTGGCGTGGAACTGGCACGCCTTGCAGCTCTCGACCAGCTTGACGGCATCCTGGAGTGTTGTCGGCCAGTAGAAGCCATGCCAGAAGGCTTTAACGACAAGCGTGCGTGAGGATGACTTCCACATTCGCCTCCATGGATCTCAGTGAGCAAGTCGCAGCCTTCCCCCTGGGTTATACACCGCAATAGGATGTGGTTGGCGCCACGCCGGTAGAGATCCCCCTCTACCAGCGCGTACCTCTTAGCCATACGCACAATCCGTTCAGCGGTTGCATGTTCATCAGGGAGGATATTATCCTTCAAGTAGTCCCGGATCTCCGTGATCCATGCATCGGGTCTGACTTGAGCTTCTGGATCTTGAGCGCTGGGTTGCACGGAGTCCCCAGTGACGCTTACAATCCTTGGCGGCGCCCACGGTTGTAGGGCCACCGGGACCGCCAGCTTCGAGGTGCTGGTCAAGCCCCCTTCGCCCGGCTCGGCAGGCCGGGTTGTGGGCCGCAGCAACGTCCTCTCAAAGACTCCTTCGGGCGCAGGGGCTCCGGTGGAAGCCTTCGTTGAAAGGTCGTCGGCTGCGGTATTACCGGCGCGCGGTACGTGGTGCAGGTCCAAGGCGAGGAATTCTTTCTCCAACATCTGCATGTGAAGCAGATATGCAGCTAGCTGGGGGTCATTGCAGGAGCATTCGCCCTTGACTTGCTTGATGACCAGCTGGGAGTCGCCCTGTGCCAACAACTGGCGAGCGCCTAAAGACAGGGCTGTCTGCAGGCCAAAGATGAGTGCTTCATACTCCGCCATGTTGTTGGTTGCCTTGAAATTGAGACGCACCATATACCCAAACTGTTCCCCCGATGGCATGAGGAGCAGTACGCCGGCACCGGCCCCCTGCTTTCGCGAGGAGCCGTCGAAGAAGAGTGTCCAGTGGGGTTCGGTGAAGACCGGAGCTTGGTGCTCCGGTTCTCCGCCCCCATGGCCCCCTGGGTCAGCCTCCGTTGGTGTCCACTCCGCCACAAAGTCAGCCAGTGCTTGGCTCTTGACTGCATGGCATGGGAGGAAGTCCAGCTCAAACTCCGCTAGCTCTGCCGCCCATTTAGCAACGTTGCCCGTCGCATGGGGGCTGTGAAGAATTGTCTTCAGTGGATACGAGGTGACTACCGAGACCCGGTGGGCCTGGAAGTAATGGCGGAGCTTCCTGGAGGCAACGAGCACCGCATACAGCAGCTTGTGGACTTCCAGGTACCTTGTCTTGGCATCATGAAGTACTTCGCTGACGTAGTAGACAGGCCTCTGTACGGTTCGAACCCTCTTTCTCAGGTCTGGGAGGTCCTCGTCCATTGGCCCTCTGGAGGTGGGCGGACCCACGGGGGCCTCCGGGAGCTGGGACCCGGAGGCCCTTAAGCTATCTTGATTGTTCGGGAGCTCCGGGGGGGGGGTCTTGGGGGACCTCTGGGAGGTCCCATTTGGCCCCCGGGGGGTCCCGCGGGGCCCCCGGGGGTTTATCTTGGAGGTCCGGGAGACTGCCCAGGACCTCCGGGAGGTCGACCTGGACCTCCGGGAGGTTGCCTTGGAGGCCCGGGAGACCGTCTTGGTCCTGCGGGGCCTCCTGGCATCTGTCTTCTGCTACCGGAGCATGTTGTGAAGATGAGGGGTCCGGCCGCTCTGCGACGAGGACCATACTCACTACTTTAGTTGTCGCCGCGATGTAGAGCAACAGGTGCTCTCCGGGCTCAGGGGCTACCATGACTGGTAGGGTTGTCAGGAGTCGCTTCAACTCCTGGAAAGCCTCTTCCGCTTCGTGAGTCCAGGCGAAGGGGCCCGACTTGCGCAGGAGCTTAAAGAAAGGGAGTGCCCGCTCTGCTAGCCTCGGTATAAACCGACTCAGCGCGGCTAGACATCCTGTGAGTTTCTGGACATCTTTGACGCGGGCAGGGGGCCGCATCAAGTCGATGGCCTTGATCTTCTCTTGGTTGGCCTCAATCCCCCGGTGCGAGACCAGGAACCCTAAGAGCTTCCCAGAGGACACGCCGAACACACATTTATCTGGGTTCAGCTTGGTGCGTGTAGAGCGCAACTTGTCAAAGACTAGGGCTAGGTTATCTAGCAGGGACGGACCCTGCTTGACCTTGACAACTATGTCATCGACATACACCTCAACCAGGTCTCTTATTAACTCCCCAAAGGTTTTGTGCATTGCCCGCACAAAGGTGGGGAGTGCATTCTTTAGGCCGTAAGGCATAGACACATAGCAATAAAGACCGTCCACTGTGATGAAGGAGGTGTGCTCCTCGACCTCCCTAGACATGGGGATCTGATGGAAACCCGAATAGGCGTCTAGGAAGCACAGCATATCACAGCCTGACGTTGAGTTTACTATTTGGTCTATTCTAGGGAGAGGGAATGGATCTTTAGGACATGCCTTATTGAGACTGGTGTAGTCGATGCACATCCGGAGCTTCCCGCCGGCCTTCGGGACAACGACGGGGTTCGCCAACCATCGTGGGTGGTGGACCTCCCGTATGAAGCCAGCGTCCAGCAGCTTCTTGACTTCCTCACGGATGAAGTTCTGCCGCTCAATGGACTGCTTGCGGGGCTTCTGTTGAACCGGTCGGGCGTCGGGGAAGACTTTCAAGTGGTGCTCGATCACCTTCCTGGGGATCCCCGGCATCTGTGACGGCTGCCATGCAAACACGTCGACGTTGTGCCGGAGGAAGGTGACGAGCGCGCCTTCCTATTTACTATCCAGGCCCCCGGCTACCCGGGTGGTCTGGGTAGCTTCGGCGCCGACTTGGACGACCTTTAAGGGGACGCCGCCCTTGTCGAGAGGTTGCACCCGGGGTGCTGTGGTGGAAGCACGGTGACGTGCACACGGGCGGAGCTGGTCCGATTCCGTATTGCCGGGGGCTGAGGCCCCAGCTGTCGCGAGTGCTTGGAGCTTCTCCAGGGCCGACACTGCAGCAGTGCGGTCCCCACGAATCCTGAGAACACCTGTCGGCGTTGGCATCTTAAGGACAAGGTAGCCGTAATGGGCTACAGCCATGAACCGGTACAGGGCTGGCCTGCCGATTATGGCGTTGAAGGGGAGGTCTATCTCCGCTACGTCGAACCGGATGTACTCTGTTCGATAGCTGTCCGGAGCCCCGAAGGTCACCGGGAGACTAATGCTGCCGTAGGGGATAACCTGTCCCGGCCCTACCCCTGAGAACGGACTCAACGGGGTGAGCTTGGCCATCGGGATCTGCAGCTTCTGGAAAGCTGCACGGCTGATGAGGTTCAGCCCAGCCCCTCCATCCACCAAAACGTGGTACATTCTCACGTTGGCGATGGTAGGGGCCACCAGGAGCGGCAGCTGGCCGGCCCCAGCCATGTTCCTGGGGCAGTCGGTGGCATCAAAGCTGATGGGGGTCCCCATCCACTTTAGGTGCGGTGCAGCACTTGGGAGTGGCGCCACCGGCGCTACCGCTTGGCGCAGAGTCTTGACTGCGGTTCGGGACGAGGGGTCGGCGGACCCGCCGTATATGACGTAGAGCTTCTTCCGACGCTCATCGCCGCTGGAGTCGGAATCCTCGTGATTGCGTGCCGCCTTCACGACACGCGGAGGCTCCCGGATCTCCTCTGGGTGGTCGATGTTATCTGGAACATCCACCCTCTGCTCATCTTCCTTCGGACGGAAGGGCAGGTCATCAGCCCGCTGCCGCTTCTCCTTGCGGAAACGCTCTGCGAGCCTTCGGATCTCCCGGCACTCGGCAGCAGTGTGGCGACAGCTGCCGTGCACGGGGCACATACTGTCTTTATCACCTTCTGGGATTGGTGATCTTCGCTGCTTCTTGTCGGGGCGCGGCCCCCGAGCCCCACCGAGCGTCGCTGCAGTGACGACTGGGACCGCGGTCGGTGACTCTATCTTGCTTCTGCCTCGGCCCTTGGCCTTCCTGCTGCTTCCACAGGGAGTAGGACTGGATCCGGGCAGTCCCCCTGACTCGGAGGATGGCAGCGAGTGCCAGTTCCGTCCTTCGGCAGCTCTGGCGCATTTGTCCGCCAAGCTGAAGAGCTCTGAGACGTCGCGGACCTCCCTGGTTGTGAGCTTCTCGAGCATCTTCTTGTCCCGGACGCCTTGCCAGAACGCCACCACCACAGAAGCATTTTGAATGTGTGGGATGGTGTTCCGCACCTGGGAGAACCGCTGGATGAAAGAGCGCAGCGACTCCCCAGGCTGCTGCTGGACGGCGTGGAGGTCAAGCTCCGTGCCAGGCCGGGTGTAGGAGCTGCCGAAGTTGGCTACGAACTGTCGGCAAAGCTCTCCCCAGGAGGTGATGGAACCTTGGGGGAGGTTCATGAGCCAAGACCGGGCTGGACCGGTCAAGGCGACAGGGAAGTAATTGGCCATGACGGCTTCATTCCCTCCTGCGGCAAGTACGGCGATGGAGTAGATCTGGAGAAACTCCGCCGGGTTGACGCTGCCGTCGTACTTCTCGGGCAGGTGTGGCCGAAACTTGCGCGGCCACTTCGCAAAGCGAAGATGGGGCGCGAGGGCTGCACACCCTGCTTCCGTCACCGCAGGTTCTGGTGCCGCGAACGCTGAGTTCGCACCAGGCACAGTGTACCCCGGTACGGGCAAAGCTGCACCGTAGGCCGGGGGCGCCATCTGCAGTACATATGACTGTGGCATATTCTGCACAGCGCAGGCCTGGGGCAGAGATCGCATGGCGAAGGTCTGCTCTTCAGGCTGGGTCGAGGCCGACGTCATGCTGTCGTCAGCTCCTTGGTAGCGACGCCTTTCTCGGCGTTGCTCGAGGTATACCCGGGCATCTTGACCCGAGCGACACCGCTCCAGCTCTGTCCTCAGATCCATCGATTGAGGGCTGGCAGAGCTGGAATCTGCCGTCTGTTCATCAGCCATCGGCGTGCGTATCAGCGACACGGCCGGCTGGTTAGAGTGTCGTCTCCGCCGGAGTCGTGGGCTTGCGGCAGCGACGACAAGACGGTCTACCTCGAGAATCCACCGCTGGGTCGCTGCCTGAGGCGCGTCTCCAGCGGGCGGATTGTGAAGTAGCGCTCTTGCTGCAGCTAGCGCGCCCCTTCCGGGTACGCCCGGCGCTACTGGAGATATGACGCTGGTTGGAGCCTGCATTGCCGGGGTCGGCGCTGCCAGAGCCGGTTGCTGGCTCCCAGCTTGTACTGACACACTCCGTCCTGAGTGTGTTGGCTTGTACTCCCCCCTAGCCGCGGCTTGCCGCGGAGGCGGGAGAGGTGAGCTTGCCGCCGAAGGGAGCTTGGTCATCTTCGTTGGCGGAAACTCGTCACGCTAGGGGAAAAGCCCCCTCCCTGGCGCGCCAAATGTCGAAGTGTGCGATCGACACTTCCCCCGGGCCTGCACTGGGCAGCCCGCGGAGGTTCTTTTTTCGGAGGGGCTAGTTCCTAGCGGAGAGCTTGCGCGAATGGACGAGTTAGTGAGAGCTTGACACAGGAAGTTTTACGTGGTTCAGGCCGCCGGAGCGTAAAACCCTACGTCCACGGCGAGCTATGGAGCTCGCTGTATTGCTTGCTGCTCAGGGCCGGGGGCCTGAGCTTGGGGGTGAGTTACAGCTTGAGAGTGTATGGCTAGCGTATGAGTTGCAGAATGCGAACCCTTGCTATCGACGCCTACCCGAGCCTTTTATAGTCCAAGGCTCGGGCGGCTTACAAGGGAAGTCGGGACCCGACAGGTGGTTCCGGGGAGATTGTCTATTATCTACCGTATCTGTAGTTATGCCGGTGGTTGCCTCCGGTCAAAGGCTTCTGAGTCTTCCTTTTGCCGCCCTGCCCATGTCGTGCGCTAATCGTAGTGGTTGATGACGGCGCAGGCGGCATGGGATGTCTTGTCGCGGCGTTTATTACCTGTCAGGTTCTGACACCGCGCGCCAGTCTGTGATGCGACTGGGCACAACGGCACCTGACAGACGCGTGCTCCGCGTCTCCGCGTCTTGGGAAGACGCGGGCCTTGAATACCTTGTACGGGCAAGGTGAGGGGCGCCTTTACGCCCGCTGCCTACCGCCCGGGGGCAGGCAGCACCGTTCCTCCAGCCACGTGGCAGGTCCGGAGCTCTTCTCTGAGGAGAGGGAGGTCCGGCCCCGTTGGACGCGTGGCGCCTTCGGACCTCTCTCCCGCGGAGGGGGAGGTCCGGCTTCTGCATGCCACATGGCAGGCCCGGAGCTCACCTCTGAGGAGAGGGAGGTCCGGCCTCGCTGGACGCATGGCGTCTTCGGACCTCTCTCCCACGGAGGGGGAGGTCCGGCTTCTGTATGCCACGTGTCGGGCCCGGAGCTCTCCTCTGAGGAGAGGGAGGTCCGGCCCCGCCAGACGCGTGGCGCCTTCGGAGCTCTCCCTGCGGAGAAGGGCGAGCACCTTAGGCATTTTACCCTGTGCGCGGGGGTACCCCATATCTCAGGTACCGACAGACACCCTCTCCGGGTCCTCACTGTATACTAAGGGTTCCGGGGGTCTCCAGGACCCGCCTCACGAGATCGGAGGGGAGTCCGGGCCTGTTGGTCACGTGGCGGGCCCGGAGCTCCCGCCTGAGGGGAGGTCCGGGCTTGCGGGGCACGTGGAGTCCTCGGGCCTCTCCCCGCAGAGGGGGGAGGTCCGACCTCTCTAGGCCACGCGGTGGGCCCGGAGCTTTCCTCAAGGAGGTGGAAGGTCTGTCCCTGCTGGACACGTGGGACCTTCGGGCCTCGCCCCTGTGAGGTCTAGTTCTTTGATCTTACCTTGTGGTTTCGGTCTTGCGTGATCCCGTAGCGGCCCCCTGGTAGGTGCGTTCCATTGTATGGATGTGCCTACCATACTCCTGCGGGAAGCTGAGGCCGAGACGCCCTGCACACAAGTAAGGAAAACGTGATTCTCCTTGGGGGCTCCCCCCCCCCTCTATCTCTTAGTCTTATCTGGCTTACGGTCCCCGTCCACTTATACGGTGCTTGGGAACTACCGTGCGCGAAGTGCCGGGGGCTTGGGGCCCCCCTGGCTCTCGGCCGGTACCTCCCACGCAACCGCCTTTGGCAGGGCAGCAAATGCCGACTAAAGATGAGAATGAGAAGAGGGAGTTGAACGCATGGTGAGCACGCGCTAGCAGGGTAATCATAAAAATTTAATAAGTAAATTAAATGAGTACCAAAGAAGAGCAACGTAGGACAGGTTTCTTTTCATATAAATTTCCATAGGGGGAAGGCGGGCCGAATATGTAGGCCACGACCCGCCTCAAGGGAAGCAAGACTCTACGCGCTTGGGGTCGGAACCAGGCAAAGATGAACGTAGTCCTGGACCGTCCCTTGAGGCTTAGCTGCTCCAAGCACTGTTCCTGGACTTTTATGGAATTTATTGTAAAAAGAAGGGTCTGTCCTATTGTTGCCCTAGGGGTAGAACTTACAGTGGCGTTCTGTGTTTCGAAGGTTCGGGAGCGGGTCCCCATCCTCGGTTCTGGGGAATGGTCCCAGGCCCAGGATGTCCAGCCCTAGTATGGCAAATGGCCATGTGGGCTGGATCATCTGTACCGTCCAAGCCGGTGTATGGATCTGCTTGGCGTGGAACAGGCACGCCTGGCAGCTCTCGACCAGCTCGACGGCATCCTGGAGTGTTGCCGGCTAGTAGAAGCCATGCCGAAAGGCTTTACCGACAAGCGTGCGTGAGGAAGAGTGACTCCCACATTCGCCTCCATGGATCTCAGCGAACAAGTCGCAGCCTTCCCCCTGGGTTATGCACCGCAATAGGATGTGGTTGGCGCCACGTCGGTAGAGATCCCCCTCTACCGCCATGTGTTACTTAGCCATACGCACAATCCGTTCAACGGATACACGTTCATCAGGGAGGATATTGTCTTTCAAGTAGTTCCGGACCTCCGTGATCCATGCATCGGGTCTGACTTGAGCATCTGGATCTTGAGCGTTGGGTTGCACGGAGTCCCCAGTGGCGCTTATGATCCTTGGCGGCGTCCATGGCCGCCGGGACCGCCAGCTTCGAGGTTCTGGTCTAGCCCCCTTCGCCCGGCTCGGCGGGCCGGGCTGTGGGCCGCGGCAACGTCCTCCTCGAAGCCCCCTTCAGGCACAGCGGCTCTGGTGGGGGGTCTCCGTTGAAAGGTCGTCAGCTGCGGCCTTGCTAGCGCGCGGTACGTGGTGCAGGTCCAAGGCGAGGAGGTCTGTCTCCACCATCTTGGTTGATAACCAGGCTGGGAGTTGGCCTGAGCCAACGACTAGCAAGGAGGATGAGCACTTCATACTTTGCTATGTTGTTGGCTGCCTTGGAATTGTAACGCACCACATACCCAGACTGCCCCCCCCCCCCCCCGATGTCGTGAGGAACAGTACGGTAGCACTGGCCCCCTGCCCTCGCAAGGAGCCGTCGACGAGCAGTACTTAGTAATGCCTGGTGAAGGCCAGGGCTCAGGGTCCTGGTTCACCGTCTTCGTGGCCCCCTGAGCATGCGTCTACCGCAGCCACAAGTCAGCTAGTGCTCGGCTGATGTCTGCATGACAAGAAAGGGAGCCTGGGTCAAACTTCAGTAGCTCCGCCGCCCATTTGGCGGCATTGTCCGTCGCGTGGGGGCTGTGGAGGATAGCTTTCAGCCTGGGGAGATCGCCGGGTGTTTGATACTCGGAGGTCCCTAGGCTGCCTTGGACCTTCCGGGAAGCTCCGCTGATGTCCCGGGAGCTCCGGGGGGTCCCGTTGGGCGTCCGGGAGGTCCTGTTGGACCTCCGGGGGTGGGTCCCGTGGCACCTCCGGGAGGTCCTGCTGGTCCTCTTGGATGTTGTGTCGGGGATCCGAGGTCCGGTTTGGGCCTCCGGGGTTTCTTGGTGCTTGTTTCTTGGCAGCGAAACAGGTTACGGTGGTATGGGGTCCAGCCACTCTGCGGTGAGGACCATACTCCCTTCTGCAGCTATCGCCGCAATGCAGAGCAGGAGATGCTCTTCGGGCTCGGGGGCTCTTATCACAGGCGGGGCTTTAGAGAAGCTTTGCTTTTCTAACCCCGACATACACCGACTCGGTGCAGCTAGGGATCCCGCGAATTTCTGGTCTTCGCGCCAATGGCTTTGACCCTTTCTAGGTTAGCCTCAGCTCTTTGGCGTGAGGCCAGGTATTCTAAGGGTTTTCCAGGGGGTATACTAAGCTCGCATTTGTCGGACGGACGAAGACTAAGGCCAGGTTATCTAGTAGGGACGAACCCTGTCTGATCTTGACAATTAATGCCTTCAACACACACCCCAACTGAGTCTCCCATTAGCTCTCCTAAGTTCTTGTGGATTGCACGTACGAAGGTTGGGAGAGCATTCCTTAGGTCATAAGGCGTAGAGGCATAACAGTACAGGGCGACTACTGTGGTAAAGGATGCCCTTCAACTTCCCCAGACACAGGGGTCTGGTGGGAACCCTAGTAAGTATTTAGGAAGCACAGCATATCACAGCCTGGCATCGAGTCTACTATTTGGTCTATCATAGGGAGAGAAAATAAGTCTTTAGGGCATGCCTTATTGAGGCTGGTGTAGTCAATGCGCTTCTGGAGCTTCTCGTCGGCCTTCGGGACGACAACATGGTTTGCCAAGCACCGGGGGCGGGGGACTTTCCGTCCTGTCGGACTGGCTGGACGTCGGGAAAGACCTTTAAATAGTGCTCAATCACCTCCCTAGGGATCTCTGGCCTCCGCGATGGCTGTCATGCAGCACATCGACATTGTGCCGGAGGGGGGCAACGAGCGCGCCTTCCTATTTGCTATCCAGGCCCCCGACTACCCGGGTGGTCTGGGTGGTATCGGCGCTGATTCGGACGAGCCTTGTGGGGACGTCGTCCTCATCGAGGGGTTGCACTCGGGGTGCTGTGGTAGATGCACGGTGGCGTGCACTTGGGTGGAGCTGGTTTGGTTCTGCACTGCCGAGGGTTGGCGCTTTAGTTGCTGTAAGCGCCTGAAGCTTTTCCAAGGCTAACACTGCGGCAGCACGGTCTCCACAAACCTTGAGGACGCCTGTTGGTGTAGGCATCTTCAAGACAAGGTAGCCGTAGTGGGCTACTGCCATGAATCGGTACAGGGCTGGCCTGCCGATTATGGCATTGAAAGGGAGGTTAATCTCGGCCACGTCGAACAGAATATACTCTGTCCGGTAGCTGTCCGGTGCCCCAAAGGTCACCGGGAGGCTGATGTGGCCGTAGGGAACGACTTGTCCCGGCCCTACCCCTGAGAACGAGCTCGATGGGGTGAGCTTGGCCATCGGGCTCTGCAGCTTCTGGAAGGCTGCACGACTGATGAGGTTCAGTCCAGCCCCGCCATCCACCAAAACGTGGTACACCTTCACGTTGGCGATGGTGGGGGCCACCACGAGCGGCAGTTGGCCGGCCCCAGCCATGTTCCTGGGGCAGTCGGTGCCATCGAAGCTGATGGGGGTTCCCATCCACCTGAGGTGCGGTGCTGCACCTGGGAGGGGAGCCACCGACGCTACCGTTCGGCGCAAGGCCTTAGCCATGCTTCGGGACGGGGGGTCAGCGGACCCGCCAAAGATGACATAGAGCATCTTCCGGTGCTCGTCATCACTGGAGCTGGAGCCCCCATGATTGCGCACTGCCTTTACGGCGCGCTGAAGCTCCTGGAACTCCACCTGGCGGTCGACGCCGTCTCGGGCCTCGACCTTCTGCTTGCCCTCCCTTTGACTGTAGGGTGGGGCATCAGTTAGGGGCTGCTTCCCTTTCCGGAAGCGCTCCGCGAGCTTCTGGATTTCTCGGCATTCGGCAGCGGTATGATAACTGGTGCCATGCACAGGGCATAATTCATCCCAGCCCCCGTCTGGGGCCGGTGATTGTCGCGGCCTCTTGTGAGGGCGCGGCCCTCGGGCTCCACTGGGCGCCGCCGTTGTGGCAACGGGGACCGTGGCTGATGGCTTTATCTTGCTTCCGCCTCCGCTCTTGATCTTCCTGCCGTTTCTGTACGAAGCGTCGCCGGATCCCGGCTGACCCCCTGGCTTGGGGGCCGGCAGAGAGTGCCAGTTCCGCCCTTTGGCTGCTCTGGCACACTTGTCCGCCAGGCTGAAGAGTTCTGAGACATCGCGGACCTCCCTGGTCGCGAGCTTCTCGAGCATCTTCCTGTCCCGAACGCCTTGCCGGAACGCCACCACCACAGAAGCGTTCTGGGTGTGTGGGATGGTGTTCCGCACCTGAGAGAACCGCTGGATGAACGAGCGCTTCGACTCCCCTGGTTGTTGTTGGATGGCATGGAGGTCGAGCTCCGTGCCGGGACAGGTGTATGAGCTGCCGAAGTTGGCGACGAACTGCCGGCAGAGCTCTCCCCAGGAAGTAATGGACCCCTGAGGTAGATTCATGAGCCAAGACCGAGCTGGGCCGGTCAAGGCGACGGGGAAGTAGTTGGCCATGACAGCCTCATCCCCTCCTGCGGCAAGTATGGCGGTGGAGTAGATCTGTAGGAACTCCGCCGGGTTGACGCTACCGTCGTACTTCTCGGCCAGGTGCGGCCGGAACTTGCGCGGCCACCTCGCGAAGCGAAGGTGGGGTGCAAGGGCCGCACATCCTGCACCTGCTGCTGCAGGTATTGGCGCTGCGAACGCTTGGTTCGCACTCGGCACCGCATATCCCAGCATGGGCAGGGCTGCACCATAGGCCGGGGGCGCTGCTTGCGGCGCATATGGTTGTGGCATATGCTGCGCGGCATATGCCTGAGGCAGGGCTCGCGTGGCGAAGACCTGCCCTTCAGGTTGTGTCGAGGCCGACGACATGCTGTCGCTAGCCTCATGGTTGCGACGCCTTTCTCGGCGACGCTCGAGGTACACCCGGGCGTCCTGGCCCAAGTGGCACCGTTCCAGCTCCCTTCTCAGGTCCGTCGACAGGAGCCTGGAGGAGCTGGAATCCGCCGTTTGCCCGTCAACCGTTGGCGTGCGCGTCAGCGACACAGCCGGTTGACCGGGGCGTCGCCCTCGCCGAAACCGAGGGTTCGCGGCGGCGACGACGAGGCGGTCCACTTCGCGGACCCACTGTTGGGTCGCTGAATGGGGCGCATCCCCAGCAGGTGGGTTGCGCAGCAGCGCTCTTGCTGCAG